>OY728141.1:855560783-865560783 GCA_963277665.1 Viscum album | reverse complement strand
CAATGGGAGAAACTCTCCATGCCTCACAAGGTGATCCCACTTCAATCTGCTGAGTCACTGTCGAAGCAGACCGAGTCAACTCACCCCAAAAGGGGGTAGATAAACACCCACGCTGTACGAACACCCATAGTCGCAAACGGTGTCGTAGTCCGGTGAAAGGGGCATGGTACTGAAACCCCTCACAGCTGAAGAAGCAGAGGAACCAAACCATATCTGTCGGCCAAACCATCGAGAACAAGACCAGGGGGAGACCACTCAACCCTACTGGTCAAACAAAAGAGCACCAGGCCAGGGGAAACTCCACCATGCTGGTCAAACAAACAAGAACAGAGGAACCCTCTACGTCACGAGAGGTCAAAAGTACATAGAGCAGATCACAGCATGCACGTGGGGCTCACAAGATGTGTGGTCCCACGTTTACCCCAACTGGGTGCACAAACAACCTTAGGTACAAACAACCACACGTACCCCCAAGCACTCTGGTATACTCCCAGAGTATACCTCGTCTCCAGCCCAAGGGCTATCGTGCACACGACACCCAACGTCAACGCGAAGGAGTGACGTAACAACTCCACCTCAAAGGCCCAGACACGGCCAACCACATCTCGTGAATCATTTACATCACTCTCCCAAGAGTGCGCGATCACACGCCAAGGGTCCGCAATAAACAAGGTAGGGCAAACCACCACTAGAGCACCTTCCATGCTTCCACATTTAACACGATCGTGCAAAAGGCTCCGCACAACCAAACGGATCGCACCGTTTTAATCCTTACAAAAAAACACGTGAGATCGACTACTTACTCACCTCAAACGGATATCCGACGAAAAAGCCACCAACACCACCTCACGCCCGTACGGAGTCCCATGATCCCGAGCCTCGGCCCCAAAAACAGTCGGGCGCATCGCACCATTGTGATCTCCATGAGAAAACACGTCAAAAGCACTACTCATTTGAGTGCAATCGATATCAAGAGAAAATGATACGTTCTGGCGCACCGCACATGAGCGGTGCTTCGTGGGACCCGCATCCCGGTCCCGAAACTCAACGAATGGATCACACCATTGCGATCCTCTCGAAAAAGTACACGAAATGGTCTATTCACTTGTCCAAAATGGACACCCTGTAATAAAGATGGAAATCGCCGTCAAATCCCGAAACGGCCCTCGCGGGGCCTGTACCATCGTGCTGAATTACAGCGGGAAGACTGCGTCAATGCAATGCCCTCATAAAAACACCCAAAAACGACTGCTCGCACGCCCCGAACGGTCGTCCAATGAAAAAGGCGCTAAACACCGCTCGCAGCTCGAAAGATGGCCCATGGGGACCATGCCTCAAATCCAGCTTCAGCGCTCGAAACCATACTGGAAAACTGCGCCTCGGTGCTAGGGTCCCAACGCCACTGACGATGCTCAAAACGGACGTTAGACGCGCCCGCGCCGTCCAAAACAAGATTCCCAGAAAAACGACAATTCACTTAAAGACGAGTCACGCCTCTGAGGCCCCTCATTTTGAGAATTAAAAATTCTTGAAATCATCTCAAAATATTCTTCTCATTCTAAGGCACGCGCTGCCGCTAACAGCTCGCGAAACCGACTCTCAGTTTATGATTTATTAAAATATAAATCATTTTATAATAGTAATAAGCATAATAATAATAATATTATTATTATTATAACCCTTTTTTTATTTTTATTTTTATTTTATTTTATCATTTTTTTTAACTAAACATGACCGGTCATTCGGCCGGTCCTCTTCCTCGTCAAGAACAGAACCCGCTTTTGCGGGCCCTCTGTCTGCCAACCAGGGTCCAAAGACCCCGGTCTTCTCCAGCGACGACCGGCCAAAGGTTGGTCCGCCCATGCTCCGCGCCCGGCGCCTACAGCCGATGATCACCGCGACGACGCCGTCTGGCTGCTCCACCTCGCCGTCCGCTCCTCACTATGCTCGACTGCCGTCCAGAACTCGGCCTCACGCCGTTGCCCTCCGCAAACCGAGGCCGAACCCCGCCACTATGCCTCGTTGTCCACCCGGCCAAGCCCGCTCACCCTGGAGCGCCGCCCCCAGCCTTAGCCGTGTCCGCTACCACCTAGAAGACCCGCGCAGCCCTCATCCGCTCACCGGAGACCCCAAACCCCGGTGGAAAACAACAAAAACCTGCTGATTTCAGTGGACGATTGTGAACACCCCGAAGCTCGCTTTTTCAATTCAAAATAGGCGATGGGAAGCTCACAAAAAGTGCTATGCGATCCTGGGATTTGCTCAAAAATCAAGCAGCAATTCGATGCTAAAATCTTAAATCCAAAGGAGGTGTGGGAGTTTAAAATAAACGCGTGATCCTAACTTGTAGGGCGCAGTCCGAAGCTTCTCGGTGATCCGCCGGAGCTTCGTCTTGGAGAGGGGAGGAGAGGAGAAGGGCTCCTCCTTGGTTGAGCTCGTCCGCTAGGAGGAAGGGAAATGGGGAAGGAGAGGGGTGGGGATAGGGATTAAATAAAAGAAATTAATTAAATTTTTAATTAATTTAACCCCCAATTTATCCCGCGTCCGACACACACGACGAGGTCGAGGTTAAGCATCCCCTATGGTAAACACCACCTCCCGAGCACAACGTTGGTCTCGTATTTTTATTCTGAGGCCCCGTTGAAAAGTTATAAAATTTAACGTCTGAATCTACAAAATTACGAAAATTCCCCTGGGACCATTTTTCACAAACGGCCCGCGCCCGCAAAACTTATACCCCTCCTACGGTAAACGGCACATTTCGAGCTCAACGGTGCCCTCGGTTTTCTAATCCGTGCAACTTTTTAGAAGATACTAGAGATTCAACATTAAACGAATAATTTAATTAATTAATTTATCTGTTTAACCTTCCGAAAGTGAGTGAGGGGTCCAAACATCCCGTGTCAACAAGTTTTATGTCTTCCCTAGGGTAAAAACCCCATTCCGGACCCAACCGTACACTCGGATCCTTGATCTGGTGCACCGTTTAGGAGTTATCGCATTTATTTGCCGATTCGAGTGTGAATGCACTGAAAATTTAATTCCGGCCACTCCGAGGCTCGGAATCGCACACCGTCTGAAGGCGCTGCTCTGGAATATCATCAAGAATTTTCCAAAGTCTTTCACAGAAGAAACTGGGTTCTTACATGTGATTTATCTTCACCTTGGGAAATATTTTTCATGTCACAATTTTGAAGGCTCTACTGAGGAATCCAGATTACTATTATATTCTAATGAATGTCATCGCATATGAAATTCATTCCATGACATAATCCATGTTCATCCCTGACAGAAAGATAGTTTATTTAATTCATTATATCATCTTCAAGGAGGCAGCGTACGAGGATTGGAGTTTTTTTAAAATAGATGTGTTGAGTACTAGAGAGTAAATCACCATTGTGAACACAACAATATATTTTCTAATTACGGAGGAGATCGAAAAGACATTCAAGGACAAGAGTTCGTTACCCACACCAACTAGTGAATGATCTTTAGAATCGGTAATACGAGTGAAGTTAGAGGTTATTATCATTCCCTAAGATATATGGGATATCTCCATGCCACCATAAAATATGGTAGAAGCACTATATTCCAATAATGATGATGTCATACTTGGGCATCCCATCATTGAAACCATTATAAGGATGAAAAATGCCACATGGGATCGCATTGTGAGAGACCTACTATGACATGTTTCACATCACTATGGACAATGATTCAAACACTTTCAGTGATGTAGAACATCACAATTGATGGATAATATCTTTTTTCTAGGAGTAAATGATGAAATAATCGTCTGAGGTACTAAGAGAGAAGGTTAATTTGGCATTGATTGCGTTGTAAAACATAGAAATCATGATCATTTACCTAGGTAGAGGAGGATATTGTCGTCCATTTAGTGTCCCAACGGTGTATCTATGTCCACCATGAAAATGTTTTTTGATGCTTTGTCCACCAAGACCACACACCTTCATGCCATGTCCTTTTTTGTGAAGATGTTATGGTAATCTTTGAGGGATCGAGGGATAAATTGTTTGTAAAAATCCTAATAAAGTAACATAGAGAGACTAGATTTCTAGAGTAGCATGTGAAAATTGATGTAGTTGAGACATGGTGAGCATAATAGAAATTAGGGGAATGAATTTTAAATGATTTAAAGTGGTGATTAATTTAACATGTTTTTTCAACACCCTCATTATTTTCCCTCATATAGTTTTATTCTTATGGATCAATGTGGTTTGACCTAATTATGTATCCTGCATGTTTTTAATTACGGTTTAAAAATGTCTATATTTTTTGGGTATATAAATTAATAGAAACCCCATAGAATTTTATCCCTACATAAGGTGCACATAAATTTTTATTGTGTTATTATTTTTTTCTACTTCCAAGATGTATGTCTATAGTCGTTGGTATTGACTATTTGGACCTTTCCCACAAATAACATTAAATAATATTTCAATATTGATATCCATTGGATGTATATTAATATTTCATACTTTAATTAGATTATTTTTCATATTAGTCAATAAAATTTTTTCCTGTCATTGTTGGTCAAATCAGTGAACACTATAAACATGCTATTAATTATTATATACTAATTATATTATATGAATATAAAAACCACATATGAAGACTATATATACATATTTCATATATAATGAATCACTACACTTCATATACATTTCCTAATACCATTTTTGTCTTGTACCATTTAACATACCGCACTATTAGATATGTCACACATAGATTTCAACAACACACACACTTCTATAAAGCCAACATTAGAAATAATATTAACTATGATTATGATATTCCATGATGATATTGCAGATCTATGATAATAATATGGTTTTATACTATAAGAAAATATTATACATTCTTTATTCAATTAAATTAATTATTAAATGAAAAAAATAAGTTTTATTTTTTATTAATTGATAGGCCTATGAATTTTTCCATTATTCGATGACCTCATTTTGAAAAAATTGATATATTTTTCATTCTCCATTCAAAAAAATTGGATTTTTTGTTCACTTTAATTACATTCTTCTGTATGGTGGAAAATCAATCTACAAAATTCGAGATGATGAACACATTAACACATCATCCCATATAGAGAAAATGGTATAATAATCTATTATATTCATGAATTGGAACCTTTTATTACTAATTTATTATTGTAGCCCAATTTTTTTGGATGATGTTTGTTGAATTCATGTGACTCATACTATGCATGAAACAAAAATGGGGCATGATCCATAGTGAGATCATTGGCGGGGTTGTAGGTATAATGTTCCCCTACCCCAAGGCGGTGCTAGAGGCCCTCTTCACAAATGTAAGGACAATGTAGCAAATCTGACTGACAATAGAAGAGTTGACAAAGTGACAACAATAATAGACTTTTTTAGTACAGACCGTTGAATAACTATTATAGAACCATATAAATTTGAGATAGTGGTACTATATCTGAAATTAATACATTCCAATATCCACTGAAGAATCATGGACATGGGTTTCTGTATCCCAGTTGAATTGCAAAATCTATCTATCATTCACCATAGCATAGTGGACCTACTATGATGTTTGTGAAAAATGATTCATCATACTTTTTAGCTCATTTCACGGTAGAGTATTCTATGTATTAAAACCTTGATTTTTTCTAGGTATTTATGATCTGGAATCATAGTATGGTTCTCCCTCTCCATGTTCTAATTTAATATTACCGAAACACATAAATTTCTATTTCATGTGATATATTCATCTCATTCATTTCTTGTTCATTAGTTTTTTTTCATTCTTCATCTAAAATCCAATTATGTCGCTAATATCTTGGTGTTTCTGTAAAAATTACCATTTCTATTACTCAACATTTTTGTTTCACTAAATTATTTTATGCACAAATTATAGAGTTGGATATTCATAGGCATCAATGATCCGTATTATTCAATACATAGAAATATGAAATAATATTCACAAAAAATAGACAATATTTGAACATTTTTATATATTATATTTCATAGTTATTAATTTAAAATTTGACAATGAACATACAAATGAACTTCAAAAAATAGATATTTATAGAAAAATTCACATGTTACATAAAATTTTATAAACTCAACTATAAGAGACTTCATTTTCGATCAAAACCATAATCAATTAATGAGGTTCATCAGCTATAAAAATATGATGACGAACATTATGATAAATATATTCTACAAACATCAACTAATTAATTATATGCCAACATTATGAACAATAATTTCAATTCCAAATACAACGTAGATGATTTTTTATATCAAAAATTGAGTATAAAATCAATTGCTGATGATAACTTAAATAAAATAAACTATAAACTTCCCATGTTGATATTGAGTTATAAGTGGCCTTATATTATATATAAAATAATCATACTTCCAATATTTTGAGGAAGATGTTGAACAATTTGTTTCCTCCAAAATAAAAATGAATCTACCAAACCCCTTTATTTACATTGCCTTTTCATTTCAATGAAAGGAAAATAAATTGAAAATAAAAATATAGAAAGAGTCAGATCATGACAATGGCTAGTGAATGTCTTTGAGATATAGTGATTTTTGGGATTAAGAGACTATTTCTATACCATTCAATTTTCCATACCGAGTCTTGAGACCATGGATATATAAATGGATAAAATCAATGATCACAATGACATACATGGTAGCCCATTAATTTTTAATAAATGGTTCTATTTCATTTGTTTCCAAATTATATGATGGTTATTTAAGTCTACAAAACATTAAAAATAAGTATCCCCCATTGATGATTTCAATTATTTACTATAATATGTTTTGGATGATTTCAAATACAACTTCATTCTATATATTCATATATAAATGGTATTGTCATCATTATTATATTGCCCATTATAAATAAACATTATGAAAATAGTTTTTTTTTCTCATTATATATTTTTTCTAGGACATGAATTCAGTCATTTAAAATTCACAAATACAGTTTTTTACAATCCTATGGTCATTTTTTAAATTATGATGTCCATGATACAAGTCAAATAAATGTTTGGGAAATGGATATTAATTTTTTTAACAATATGGTAAAAATATATGACATTATTAAATGAATTTTCATTTCCTTTCACAAACATAGTAACACAGGCATTAGCATAATCAAAACCATAAAAACAAAATTTAACTTCCATTACATGTTATGTGGTGCAAAAAATGAATATGTTTTCATTATATAATAGTTAATTATTATGGATAAGAAATCATCAATAGGAAAACACCTATTGGAAGCCACATCATCCACTCACTAGATTAAATATTGGATTTTGTCTCTTCCTAAAATGTATAATATGAAACATTACTATAAAAACAAAATTTATAATCATACATTTAAAAAAATAAATGGATTTGACTATTCCACATTGTTGTTGTGAAATTTTTAAAAATTCAGTTATTCATAATAGTCCATGTTGGATTCTTAAAGAACCTATTTTAAATTTCAACCTCAATCCATTGAAATGAGTTTCATTATGATTATATTATTATTAAATCTTATGGTGTCCAAGCTGAATAAATTATTTACTAAAGTAAATATATTAATGAATCATATTTGAACATTTTTATTCTCTTAAAAAATAGTTTTAAAAAAATTATATATTAAATGTTTTGTGAATGTGAAAATGAAAAGAGTTATTTATTTTTGTTTGATGTGGTATATAAATTGTTATGAATCGAGCACATTCTTGAAATGTGCACGGATTAGGACCTATATAGATAAGTGGTGATCTGATGGTGGAATCCACCGCATAGATTCCTTAGTCCATCAATTGTAATAGTTAAATTGTATTATATTTGACCAGAAAAAATGATTAAAAAAGGTGAAAAACTCGGTGAACCATGGTAGTCACATATATCTTATAGATGTATACTTCTATCCATTTTTACATAATTTTTTGACCCGAAGGTTCCTTAAGGTGGGGAATATTTTAATTGTTGTCATTTTATTGGTCAATTTTCTCCTAAATTCAATAAACCAGCAAATTTTCGACAGTAAACATCATGATCATGTCTATTAAGTTCACCAACATGTCACGTGGAAATGGATTCTAGCATTGTTTTCAACTTCACTGAACATTTTGGTTTTTAACTAAAATAGTAATGGGATCAACTACCGAGATAGAACATGAAACATGATAGTGATCTCATATCATATATGTTATAATTTATATTTGAATTAGTGTAAGACTGTACAATTCACTATACCTCACTATCAAATACTAGGAAAATTTCATTAATTATTCTAATGTTCCCAATGATATTCCTTAACACAACTGATTTACTCACCAATAAGGTATGTTATCAGCTTATTATACTTAGATCATAAGAAACATTAGCTGAAATAAAGAATATTAAATACATTACACATCATTTTCAAGACACAAAATATATCATATCAATCATTTCCAATTGTTTAGGATCTAGGATCTTCCAAAATTGCACTCATTTTTTTCATTGTAAAAAAATTTTGAAACATTTTTACATAATGTAACGTCATTACATCATTTTCAATAAGAAGTTTTTCATCTACATATAACCCCAAAAACCAATGAAACATAAATTAATATACCCATATAGACAAGAATAATATGAGTATTAATAAAACACAATACATTGACCACATCATAAAACCATATATTCCCATTATAATAAACATTCGTCAATCCATTAGCATGACCATTAAAATTATAAACCCTAAGAGTATCATTTGAAAATTTATAATTATTAGGTCATATTGTAAACATATATTTGAATATATTTTTTACAGATATTAATGTTGACATCCATTTCATACATCATATAATCAAAATTAGATTTCATGTAATATCTAAATGGATGTTATTATATCTTCTTAAATAAAGTAAAATATTAAAAAATAACTACTATGATATTAAAAAAAGTATCCAATGATGAATAAAAACACCAGAACATTATAAAAAAGTAAAATTAGGTTTATTAATTTTTTAAATTTTACAAAAAATTAAAATTATAAAAAAACATACAATTATTAAAAAAATATAAATATTGTGAGAATTTTCAATTTCAAAAAATAGATAAATAGTCTAGGTATATAGAAACATCCAATATTGGAACTCTAATATATCATAGAACACTTTAATACATTACAAATTAAATATACAAAATAAACTCTCATTTTATAGTTTTATAGAAAATATATATATATGTGTGTTGATACATGATATCTTGACAGATACATATTTCCATATGCTTGTTTCATTTCTATATCCACCACTAACATGATATAACTTTTTTTATGATTAATACATATTATTTTTGATCTATTCTCATATGAAGTTTACATAATATTCAAAATGACATGAATTAACCCATTATGGCCCCACCCGATCTGATTGTATGCTAAGTGTACCACCATAAGTCCTTAACTAATAGGTGGAGGGATGGTGTGAAGAACCATGTGGGCATATCACATAGAATGATATACCATATACTATTTAATTCAATAGTAAACACATATTAAACTCATATTATAACTATAAACATGTATACAATATTCATATATAATAAAAACAATGGTATAAAACTAATAATTGATACTTTAATAAAAAATAAAACCCAAAATTTGTAAATATAAAGGACCTGTACATTTCACATATATATTTAATCTGACAGATGTGAGATGCTAGAGAACTCCTCCATATTTCATGTACTCCTACACTTGTCTCCTATCGTAATAAACACTAACACCATCATTTAACTACAACATCCATAATACATTAGTAACCATCAAGAATCATTAACATTGATGAAATAACAACTTCACTTATACTGATACCATCATATATCATTTTGATCATAAAAAAAAACAAAACATGTGGGTGCACATGTACATGGAAACAATGAATATTATAATTACTGAAATTTATTCTACCACTAAAATCAATAGAACAACTCAACATTGCATCCCAAAGGAAAAAAAGGAGATACTAAGGATTCACAATCCTTGAAGTAGTCTAATCTCTCAAACTCTCCAAAAATCATGTTTCTAATAAATATCATGACGTGTGACCCACTAATTTGTGTACACTTTCTATCCAATGGAATACCTAAACCTATTAATAATAACTATTGATACAGTGCTTCATTTCGAGAATGTCATAGGAGAACCCATTTATTTGTATTGAATAGATCTCAATTTAGGGGGTACTACCCCATAATATTATAAACACTCTTGTGGGTTATAATGTAGAGAATATGAATATATAAATGTGACCCACTCTATATAGGAAAACTATTTGATAATTAATTACACCAAAATGGAAATATAATCTACCAAAAACAATAAATCCATAAAACCATTGTGGATTTATAGTGGGAGGCATAAAACACATTGGAATAATCCTTAGTCAAGGGAGTATTTAATATATTTATATAGGAATCATGCCTCTCAAAAAGACACATCATTTAGTGGAGTACCAAACCCTATTCATATTTTGTGGTTGACCTCACCTCTATTAAGCTAAGATTGATGTACATATACATTATATTTATTTTTTGGAATAGATAATATATCAAAAAACATATATTCTCAATTACCATAAATGTTTAGTATCTTTGGATTCTCAGAACATAATCTTATAACTCAGAAAATAATCTTCAATATCTCCCATAAAGACCTTCCCCTTTTGTTTTCCTACATCAAACTTTTCATTATATATTGGGAAAAATAAAACATAAAATGGGTGAGCTAGAATGATCAATAAGTGTAAAAATTGGAAACATAAATCAAACCATAAACATTTGAACATAAAAACATGAACATAGTGTTTAACAATCAAAATCCTAAGTCATGAAATAAATCATTGCCATACGTAATGAATAGATCGTAAAGGAACATTAAACATGATATAACAACATTGGAATAATGCATGAAATTGTGGAAAAAATAATCACATATTATGATTTCTATAGTATCAAATTAATTTCTACCAAGACCATATTAGATTAAAAAATTCCATTACTGAACCAGGTTTACATAATTTTCATGCCAGGTATTACTGATCCAGATTTATTTTCCTTTCCAACCCTATATTACAGAATCAGATTTAGTTTTCCTTCCAGTAATTTTAATCTCGTGAGATATAAATTATTACCCAATGCATTTAGGTTGATATCGATCTCACCCTTCTCATAAAAAATCATTATTACATATTTCACAAAAACATAAATCAATCCTCATAGAATAACCCATGTAATAAAATATGATTATTAAACATCATCTTATCATAAAATAATCCATATAAGATAATTTGACTTTATAAAGATAATTCCATCATAAAAACAACGAATTAAATATAATATTAGGAGTATAAACATATCCCTCTGACATGTTATATTTAATTTTTTTGTTAAAACACTTCCACATAATTATTATGGAAAAGATACTTTCTTTTTAAAAAAACATTTCTTTTCCAAAAATATAATGTAATTTAAAAAGAAAAGAAAATAATTTATTTTTTTTTGAAATATTATAAAGTAATATTCATGTAACTAATTATTTACTAAATTGGTAAAATATGTTCATGCTATGTATATTAAAAAACATTCTCCTCATACTTTTGTTGGTAAAGTCAAAAAGTACCTCATATGGTTAACAATTGAAATATTCATTCCATACCATGAATTAATGTAAAAAACTTGCCAAAAATGACATTAAAAATAAATATAATAATAATAACATTTAATAATAATATTGATAGAAAACACGGACATGGATTATAAATGTATCCCAAATAAATACTTATGTAAAAACAATCTCAGATAAAAATGAGTTTTCAATTTTTTCCCATGCCAAATTTATAATCAGTCGAATAATATGCCTCATAAATTAAGGAAAATTATATGAATATGTAAATAAAATAATATTAATAACAAATATAATAATAATATTCATGTGTAACATAAAAATGACAAAAAATATTTAGATGGTGTATAAGTTATAAGTCCCACATAAATAAAAGTGAGAAAGGGTAAACCCTTACCATGAACATTTCTTTAGTCGAGGTTGTGGTCCCCTCCCATATAATGGTTAAATAATATTATTTAATTATATTAGGACCCTATCTATATTTTTTATATCCAATATGATCCTATTGTATCATTTTTAATAGTATTTTAATATAAACATTATTTCGGGCATTGCCTACTTTATTTTACAGTTCTTGTTTTGACATGTAAGTCTTGTATATTATCAATAGGATGTATTATCTTCATTTATGTATGTTGATAATTATTATTTTCACATATAATATAATTTTTAAATCAATATAGAGTTATTAACCTGGATAACTAATCTCACCATGTTGTTGAGATAGTAGGTCGTACGTCAACACGAGCGATTATATCATTCTTTTGAGGGTTAAATGATTTGTAATTGGATGGTATATTAATTATAAAGAATCATTATCATGATAAATTCATTATTTTAATTAATTATACTTGTAATTTACCAATCTTAATAAAGTATTTTGATTAACCAATTACATCACACAGTGGAGACAGTAAGTCATACATCCGCACACATTGTTATATTATTATTCATAGAATGAATAAAAATAGGTCAAAGGTTGTAACATAATAATAATAACATCTATGAATTATAATATATTATATTTATTACTTTGTTATTTAATAAAAATATAAATATGAAGTACTAGAAAAAAATTCAATTGAATTGGTAAAGCAATTACCTCTTCTTCATCGAAATTGCTTTGGATTTTTTCATAGGGACACTAGGGAATGACTTTTTCAAAAACCAAAATGGAAAAAAATAACTACTAAAATTGATATGATAATTTTGAAGGGGTTTGTAGATCTAGGATTCTCATGTTGGTGTGAGGAAATGATGGAGGAGATGCATTTTTATATGAGAGGAGGATGGAAACATTAGAACGGTGTTGAAATAATATTTTATATTAAAATAATTTTCGGTTTAGAAAAAACCAAAACCCATTTAATTCTAAAAAATATGAGGACAGACGAAATCAAAATAACAAATAGGATTCAATCAATTTTGTTTCTCATGTTTAACCCTTTCTTTTAGCTTTAACCCTGAGTTAGCTAATTTAACTCTTACTATCTCTTCAAGAATATTCATACTATATGGTTAATACGTTTACAATAAAATGTCAATAGAACCTCAAGTTGTTCATTAATGAAATTTTAGACATTATATATGTAATTTTGACGAATCATAGATTTTGAGGGTTATTATAGAAAATAATAAAATAGTATTTTTTTTAAACACATTTCTGTCAATTTTTAAACTATTCATATTATGATTTTTAAAAAATCCATAAAAACATGATACATTCAAAACAAACAACATTATTTTAAATATAACAAGTCATAATAAAACGTAAAATTCTTGGATGATATAAAAAGGTTGAAAATAAATTTATTTTTATATTTATAATCTAATTTATTTAAATCATTCATTAATAAGATAATCACTACATTATAATTCTATCATAAATAAATTTAATTATATGGTGTTTAAAATTTATAAATAAAATATATTGAATAAATAAATGTTTTTTTATTTCCTATTAATATTTATAGTTGAATTTATCTTATGCCTAACCCCATATTAAAATTATTTTATTAAGAAGATACAAGTTTATTTCATACTTCTCTTTTCGTTAAGTTAATTCTTATAAAATGTCATTTTCATATCCATGTGGTTCTATGGGGTCACAAAATCGACCCAAAAATTTCCATGGTCTAAAATATCTCTTCTAATTTTAATATAACATATTTGAGTGTATTTTAATATTATTATTATATTAATATTTACCATTATTTACTAGATTTACCCTTTAACGATTATAAATAAAATAATTACAGAAGTTACAATTTATATTGTCCACAAATAAAAGATACCTATTTACATAATTTTAAAATTATGATTCCAAATATGGAATCTATTTTTAGAAATTAAAAAAACATAATTTTCAGAAATGTATTTAAAATTAAATCTTGATGACATTAGCAAAAAGTGTGCTTTTAAGAAGTAAATTCTATCAAAAGATTGACAGGTGTTTAGGTCGAATATAAATGTTAAATTAAATACAACAACAAATATTGGATTAAATGATAAAAATATAATCCAATTCCATTTTAAAACCAATTAAATTTGTTATCTAATAATATAAATAAATCAGATGAATATGCAGTTTTGACTTAAATTGCTGTATTTTTCACTATTAATTTAAAATTGTAGTTTATCCGAAAATTACAAAATATCCAACATATCTTAATTTTATTGCTCCACATCATATGGAAAATATTATTATATCAAATAAAATATATATATAGTTTTTAGTAACTAGATTAAAAATGATTTTCCCATAATAATATTTTAACAGTATATCATTGTTTAGTGAAACTTTGTATGACATACAACATAAGCTATCAAGGAAGGTCGCAACTACAAGTAACAGAGTCCAAGATAGTTTCTCGTGCAGTTAAAGCTTCAATTGGTTTTGAGTATAAAAAAATACAATCATAATTAATTTAAATACTAAACATAATCTATACTCTGTGTTATGTGAAATAAATTCTATCAAAAGAACTCGAAATTGTGTATAACACATGCCATAAATAGTGTTGCATTTACTAAAACCTAATACGGGGTTGTTTATAGTGAAAGATATTCTTGGTGTAGCATAAAAAAAAATAAATCAATATAATTTAAAAAAACTATCACATAAAATCATGGGGTGTTACATTTTACCCAGTTAAAATGAATTTTTCCATCGTAATTCGTCAGAGTTATAAATTGATTAATTTTAGAATATTTTTTTGTGGAAACGCAAATCGTAAAAAGGTATACTAAAGCATCAATTTAAAATGAAAAGTTAGAGACATTACGGGTAACCAAACTAACTCAGCACTAGGTCTCCACAAAAGAGAACATATGTGGTAAGTGAAAACATGGATATAAAAGAGAAATATAGCCATCATGTTCTAATGTATAGTGATAGAAAATAATTTTTGAATAATTCTAAATACAAAAAAAATCCATACATATGTAATGATTTAAGGGACGAAACTATTTCATTGGATAAGGAGGTACTAGTATAGTTTTTTTGGTTTCAAGGTCCTTTTCTTAAATTTGATGAATTTTTTCAAGATGATAAATACTTACTTGATTTTAGTAAAATCTTACCACTATTCGTTCCCGGAATAATTTCAACTTTATTTATTATATTACAAAATGAAGTTGAATTTTTAATTCTAGATGTGTTGGAAGATCATGCTATAGAATTACATGTCATTCCATATGTCTAGAAAATGGATATTGCATGTCATAAAATAGCCATAAATCCACAAATGGTGAGATTATACATTAATCTAAAATACATCAATCAGAATATAACCTATACTATCCATTGATAACCTTACAATCCTTCCTAAAAACTGAAATTATAAAACATAGAAGTCAGTGACCCAAATATTCTTAACATTTGTATCCCATATCTCATAAGTTTGTTCTTTGTTGTCACATTACAAACATGTTAATACTTTATCAGTTATTCTATTTATATAAGATAATAATATGAATTTCCACATAACATTAGTGAAAAAATGAATTCTATCAGAATTTTTACGTTCCACAATCCTAAAAATATGAAAAGTTATATATACTCAAACAACTATATCACTTTGTCCATATATAATCCATGATCTCTTTAATATTATCAAATATCTTATAATCTCATTAAAGCATCATTATGAGAATATAATGTTCTTTCCACAAATATTTCAATAACATTTCATGGTTTCTAGAACCATTCAACATATACATTCAAATACTTTAAGAAAAAATGTGTAATAGTCATTAGATATTCATTTATTCCGTAGTACCAAAAAAGAACCTATAAAACATTATTCTTGATAAATATTCATCTATTGCACTATATTTTTAAATCATTGACTTATATGCATCGTTTTTTAACTGAACACTTTTTTCATTACATGTTTTTTTAGTCTCTCCATCATCTTCAACATAAATAATTCCATTATTATCATTCTAATCCTCTTCATGATATCTTCTTGTAGGGTATTGATTTGAATAATTCTATTACATTCCACACTTAAACCATTTAACCATTGTTGATGTATTTTAAATAACATTATCTTTAACCATCGTGTCAACTAAACCTTTTCCATTGTAATAACTTTCTTTATGTCCTTCTTTTCCACACCCATTGAGTCATCTAGTTCCTTTGAAACATTATCCTAGGTGCTTTTTCCCACGTGATTTAGATGAGGAAAACTGATCATTCTTTCCTCTATGATCACTATGAAACTCCATGTTTCTCATATTATTTGGGTCAGGATACTCGCCAAAGACTATATTACTGATCATATTATGAGATTTTTGACTGGGCATAATGATGATGTTTCACCTCTCAACTCCCTTTACATTATGTCTCTCGTGAATTATATCATTCTGTTGTCCATCATATTCTCCATTAACACAAATCCTCCAGTTTCCATCCATTTTCTAAATCCCAAAATGAATAGTGTTAGAGGAAAAAATCATACTAAGAAACAAAAATAATAAAGGGGGGTTACATTAATTCTAGAACATACTAGTTTTAATATTAGGAAATTCATGATAGTTACTATACTTCTAGTATTTTAACCTATAGTTATAGATACCCTTAAGTACATCCCAGGATATACCTTAGAAATATCTCTAGGGAAGTCACTACAGTTTTTTCATCCTGGTATCCAAATTTTCAATAAACCTTTGCTCTAATACCAACTCTAACAACTAAATCCTGGCGTAGATGGAAATTATATTTCTTTTCCAGAATACATAATGTATTACAAAAAATATATGCCATAAGAACATATTAGTTCAGTGTCTTTTCAAACTCAGAACAAAATCTTCTAACATGGTGAAAGATCATCAAAATATTCAATAAATACATTCCCCTTTTTTCAAACCTAAAACCTTTCTTAATATCCATGGTAAAATAAAACATAACAAGTGTGAGATATTGGTTCTGTATATCTCATAATGAAATCATCCATACATGTTCCACAAAAACATAAATCATTCCTCATAGCATAAGCCATGAAATAAAATTTTATTCTTAAACATCATTTCATCATAACATAATCCATAAAAGATAAATAAACTTCATAATTTTTTTTCATAAACAGAGTCAATTCGATTTAATAATAGGGATAAAAACATAACCCTATGTCATCTTATATGTAAAATAATTTTGATAAAACACTTGAACTTAATTCCTGGGGAAATTTTCAATTCTTCTTCATAAACATTTCTTTTTCAAAAAATGTCTTGTAATTTTATAAGAAAATATTTTTATTGATAATAAAATTTAAATATTTTAAATTAATCATAATGGAAATAATGCCTTATAAATGTGTAAAAATAAATTCAAACTGTATATGTAAATAAAAATTCTTCATGTACATTTTCTGAAAAAGTGAAAAATTAGCTCGTATGATAAATGAATGAATGATTGTTTACATGACATGTAATAAAAGTAAAATATGTGTAAAAATGATATGAAACATCCATAGAGGAATAATAATCATTTTTTGATAACATTTTTAAAAAACATGGAAAAGGATGATAAATATATCGCTACTAAATAATTATGTATAATCCATCACAGATAAAAATGAGATTGCAAAATTATCCATTAAAAATATATAATTAGTTGATTTGTCTGAATTATAAAATAAAGAAAATTACTTTCTAGTGTAAATACCATAACCATCAAAATAATAATAAAATCATTCATTTATAACGTATACATCACACACAATATTTATATTGTGTCTAAGGAATATGTCCCACAGAAATAGAAGTGAGACAAAATAATCCTTTACCTTGTACTTTTCATTATTATAGGGTGTGCTTACAAATTTTATAATGGTTAAACAATGTTATTAAATTATACCCAGGCCATATCAATATTTTTTTTATCATATATGTTCATATTATATCATTTTGTTAAAATTATTTCAGTATTAACATTATTTTGGTAGGCAACTACTTCTTTTCCCTTTCTTGTTTTGTCATATAAGTCATGTTCTTTATGAATAGTATGAACTATATTAATTAAATTTTGTTCATAGTTATTATTTTCACTCTCCATATAAATTTTACAATAATTATTTATTCGTTAACATGAATAATGAATCGCACCACATCGTGGATGTCATAACCTGTCCCTCGGGGCCTGTGTCGTGACTACCCTAAGCCCGCCGTCCCAAAGCCAAGGGCTGGAGACTAGCACCGAAGGCATAATTCCCTAGAACTGGGAAGGAATTGAAATTATAATCTATAAACACACCCAACCAAGAACACAACGGGATACAAACACAAAGTAAACTAAATAGTAAACAATGAGTATAGTAAGTAAAAGGTTCCAAAATACAAGTCCAACTAGAAAGTACAAGAAAACTGAAAGTACAATTAAACAGAACTTCTCCTATGAGAACCATCCAAGGATCCTACATGAAGGGTAGGTAATGATATCTAATGGTCATCTCTATAGTATTCCTTATCTATGGTCCACCTCAGAGCTACCTCCAGTCATGGTACTCTCATCCTCAGTCAGTGATGTCCTTCATCTGCACTGAACACAACGAGGTGCGGGCATGACCTGTGCATGGGTGAGTATAATGATACTTTGTAGAGACACTGAGACCCTCAAGGTCTCTCCAAATACACAAAGGATAAACCACAAAGCATGAAATAAACTTACTACCCTATAAAGGTATATGCCCATACATATTTCTATGTTATCAAGTATACCAATCTCAATCATGAGGAAACACAAGGTCCAACTAAAAAGCCCAAAGCCCAACTATTCCAAAAAGGAAGGAATACCACACTTGTACTACGAAGAATGAAAAATACCACATAGGTACAGACTCAACTCACACCCGGTATATCAAAGGTACAATAGTAGAGATGATTAGAAGTATCTACATTATCATCTTACTCTGTAAGGAACTAGAGCCAAAATGGATATTAAATCATCATCAGACCCACAAAGGATCGTTGTACATTATCAGACCGACATAGGATCCTAGTACAGCGTCCGTACATCGTCAGCCCCACACAAGATCCATGTAAATCTTATACACATCGTCAAACCCACACAGGATCCAAGTACATCTCTAGTATTTCATCAGACACAGACATGATCCATGTACATCTCGAGTACATCGTCAGACCCACACATTATCCTAGAACATCTAAAGTACGTCATCAGACCCACACCAGATTCTAGTACATCTCCACTACATCATCAAACACACACAGCATCCTAGTACATCGCAAGTATGTGGTCAGACCCACACATGTTCCTAGAACATCATCAGTACATATTCAGACCCACACAAGATCCCAGTACATTGAAATTATGTCATTAGACCCACAGAGGATCCTAGTACATCGCCGGTATGTCTTCATACCCACACATGATCGAAATACATCGTCAACACGTAGTCAGACCCACACAGGATCCTAGTACATTGTGAGTACGTCGTCAGACCCACACAGGATCCTAGTACATTTCTTAGTACATCGTCAGACCCACACATGATCCTAGTACATCACCACTACAATGTCAAAATCACACAACAACCTAGTAAATTGCCAGTAAATCGTCATACCCACACTGGATCCTAGTACATTGCCACATCCAACTACTAGGTTCCCGCACTAAGCATACTCATCTTTAGTAGGGTCCTCTCTACAAGCCACGATTCGGAAATCCAACTGCCACGAAGTCCCCTAAAAAGTATCATGATGAAATTTCACGTCATAGGGGTATCAACGCAACAGACTATGCGTCAATCAGACACACAAAATGTGAGTTATTAGCCTTTTAGTCCTGAGGTCCCGGTTGGATTCGTGCTCGATCCAACCCGACCGTACACCAATTTTATCCAAATATTTTGTGGGGTATACCAAAGGGACCACCTTTCTCCAAGGTTTCCAGTGATGTAGATGGTTCATCAAACAAATGATAGGTGCCAAATTTAGGGCCAAAAGAGTGAAATTGGGTGGATGATGGCTGGGTCTGGCCCGACCCGGTCAGACTGACCAGGCCCACCTGAATAAATTAAGTCTTACCCAGCCTACTGATCCTAGCCTGGACCACAGGACGATGTGAGGGTCGTGAGGCGGCACAGAGGCCTCCATGGCAGGGAGGGTCCGTGGGGGCAGTGGGGGCCGCTGGGGCCATGATGGTTTGGGCTCCACAGAGGCCTTGAGGGCCTCGAAGGATGCAGGGCTGTGCAAGGCAGTGAGTTGGCTATGTGGTCCATGTTGTGCCGTAGAGGCCACGGGGGCTACAATGTATGTGGGGATGTCTAGGGCAGTGCGTCTTGGAGGCCATGGTCCGGCGGGGCAGCCATGGTGTGGCGGTCCACCGCGGCCGGCCGGATAGCCATCCATCTTCACCGCATGGCACGGTCGTGCATCGCGCCTTCATCAGTGGCTGGTTCCGCAGGCCACCCATTGTTTGTCTTTGTGGAACAAAGTCACCTTCAGCCATTGTAAACAATACACTATTCATGATGAACGTCGGAGGGGTCGGGCCATGTTTGTTTGTCCAACACCCTCCGCGTTATAACAGTATCATTTGGCTCAAAAAAATCCTAAATCACAAAGAATATCAAGAACAGGTAAGGTGAAAAAATTCATACATCCACCCTACATCGATTTCTCATTGACGTCAAAGAGGATGGAAGAATGGATGTCGGTTTGTCATATTTGAAGACATCCCATGTTAGTGGATTTCCTGAGGAAGGAGTCAAAGTCGTCTGAGAATGTCAGAATTGTTCTTTGGAGAAGCGTTCTTCATTGGAGAAGAAGAATTCCTCCCAAAGCACTACTCAACCAATCGATTCTCCCAATTCCACCAAAAATTAAAAGTAACCAATATGATGTGTTCCATAAGTATAATTATTGGAACAAAATTAAATAGGAATCATTAATTAGTATGAGGTTAGAATAACTAATTTAGAGGGAGTTGAATGGTTTTCTCCAATTATAGGGGGTTCGGGTGGTGCCCACCTCTAAATTCAAAATTGGGGGTTTTGGCTCAGTGGTTCCCACCTAATTACATTCGCATGGAATGTTTAGTTCTGGTGTTCCCCTCCTCTAGACATTGACATGTGAGGTTTAGTTTTGTGGGTCCTCACCTATTAACATCCACATGGGAGTTTCAAATAAAAATAAAAATTTTAATCAATTTTTCTTTTTCTTTTCCCACATAAAAGTGAAAACCTATCTTTCACCCTCAGCCCAATACGGTCGACGTAAAGGTCTCCTTTAGAGAATATCGGCACTACGAGTTCAACAGTTCTCTCAGATTTCAATTCCAAGCACCGGTTCAAAAGTTAGAAAAACCTGTTTGTTCGTTCACTAAACGTACCTGAAAAAAAAAGTTCAGAAATTTATTTCGGGCACACCGGGCCTCAAAATCATGCACCTTAAATTTTCACAGACTCATAAACTTCCCATATATTAAAAAAATTATATGTAAATTTTTTTTCTTTACATTCTCCCAACCATAGGTCTTTACATCCCAGAAATCCATATAACAAAACATGGAAAATATGTAGGGGTTTTGAGCATTAATCTGAGCCTCCTACTCCCATAGGCACATCTAGAGATCTAGTGCTGCCATAGAATACACACATGATGTATTGACCACCCACTAATGACCATATTTTATCAATCCTCAATAATTACTAGATCATATGTAAATGTTGCCCCATCATCGACGTCTATCTCGCCGTGGTCAATGATTTGAGATGGGTCATGCACGTATCTCCATAATTGGAATCCGTGGAAGTCATCATGCACCCAGTGCAACTGAGTGGGAAGTGCTAGTTGGTAGGCCACCTTTCCACATCTACTAAGGACCTCTGAGGTTCCGATGGTTCTTGGAGACAACATTCCACCCTGACTAAATCACTGTAAACCTCATCGGGGTGAGACTCGTATAAAGAAATGGTCCTTATCCTCAAACTCCAGAGGTCTATGTCTCCTGTCGGCTTAAGACACCTTCCATATCTATGCAGTCTACATCTGCTCCTCGATGATCTACACTTTCTTTGTGGTAGCCCGTACAATCTATGGTCCCATGATTGTTGACTCCCATTGGTCAGTCTAACACAATTGTGATCTACAAGGTCTTCTGTAAAACGCCTTGAAAGGCGTCATCCAAATGGTGGAGTGATAGCTTTTGTTGTATGAAAACTCCACCTAATCCAATTGATACTCCCAACTATGACTAAAGTCGAGGATGCAAGGTTGTATCATATCCTCGGGGGTTTGAATTATCCGATCAGTCTGGCCTTCTGTCTGGGGATGGAAGACGGTGCTCAAACAAAGATGCATCCTGAATTCATCCTAAAACCCCTTCCATTGCTGAGAAGTAGAACATGCATCATGATCGAATAAAATCGTCGAGGGTACTCCATGTATCTGCAAAATATCCATCACATATAGGTGCCCCAAACTCTCTAATAAGCACTGCTCCCTGATCTATAAGAAGTGAGCTGTGATGGTGAGTCGGTAGACAATCACCCAAATAGAATCATATCCTATGGATGTTTTTTAAAGTCATGTTACTATATCCATGGATATCATATACCATGTTAGCTCTATGTCCTCTAAAGGCTGAACCAAGCCTGCTGGTACCTGATGCTCCTCCTTCCCTTGCAACCAAGTGAGGCACCCAGAGACAAACTCTACTACTGATTTCATAATTCTCGACCACCAGTGCTATCGTCGGAGATCCTGGTACTTCTTCGCTACACCTAGATGTACCGCTAGAGGGGATGTGTGGAACTACCTCAACACTTCCTCTCGAACGGACATCACTACCATCGTACATCCTCGAATGAATATGAAGTGCTCCCCACCTTCAGAAAATCTATCTGGTGCCTATCCTATAGATATCTGAGCATGTAGAGACTAGATGTTAAGATCCCCACAATTTTCCTCTATGAACAACCGATGATGTGGGGGAGTGACTATAAGAGACAGAAGAAAAGCTGCTCCATCCTGATCCACAAAGGATATCAGCAATGTCTCCAGCTACTCCATCACCTCACCTAGAAGTTGTATACCTAATCTCTTGTTGAGTGCATCTGCTACAACATTCCCATTCCCATGAGTATAGACTATGTCGAAGTAAAAATCTTGGAGGAACTCAATCCAATGTCACTATCTTAGGTTCAGGTCCTTCTTAGGGAGTATACAGTTGAGACTCATGAGATCATGGTAGACTGTAAAATGCTCGCACATCAAGTAATTTTTCCACATCATCAAGGAGGAGACCACTGCTGCTAACTTTAGGTCATAGTTTGCATAGTTCTACTCATTCTATCTCAGCGGTCGAGAAAAATATGAGGTAACTACTTGCTTCAGCATTAGGACACATCTGAGCCCAACGTATGATCTGTCATAGTAGACTATGTACCCTACGCCAGACACTGGTATCCCCAATATGGGGGGCACTAGTTAGCCTCTACCTCTGCTCTTGAAAACTCTGCTGGCAACTCTCCATCCCCATGAAGGGTTTCCTCTTCTTCGTCAATGCTAATAAAGGTGCTGCAACTCTAGAAACCTCTAGCACAAAACTACAGTAGTATCCGTCCAAACCAAGGAAACTTCGTACCTCTTTCACACTCTAGGATGTCTACCAAGCAAGTATCGCCTCAATATAAATTGGATCCACCCCAACTCTAGCCTCCAAGAATACATGTCCCAAAAATTGAACCTCTCAAATCCAGAATTCGAACTTCAAGAGCTTACCATAAATCTGGTGCTCTCAGAGTTTTCCAAGAACTATTTGAAAATTATAGGCATGTTCTTCCTCAATAGTTGAGTATATCTGAATGTCAATAATGAAGACAACCACAAAGCGATCAAGGTATGGATGAAAGATCTAGGTCATGAGTCCCATGAACACTACTGGAGCTTTGGTTGTGCTGAATGGCATAAACAAGGACTCGAAATGGTCGTTCTGACATCTGAAATTTGTCTTCAACACATCCTTGTATCGCACTCTTATTTGTTGATATCCTGATATAAGGTCTATCTTCGAGAACCATCTTTCTCCCTTCAGCTGATCAAAGAGGTCTCCAATCTTCAAGAGTGGGTACATTTTCTATGAGGTCACCTGGTTCAGGTATCGATAGTCAACACAAGGCATGAAGATCCCATCTGCCTTCTGGGTGAAAAAAGTGGGGCTGCCCATGGAGAAACAATAGATCGAATGAATCGTTTCCCCTATAAGTCCTCGAGTTGTACCCACATCCCATGAAGCTCCACAAGAGTCCTCGAAATGGTTGTTCTGACATCTGAAATTTGTCTTCAACACATCCTTGTATCGCACTCTTATTTGTTGATATCCTGATATAAGGTCTATCTTCGAGAACCATCGTTCTCCCTTCAGCTGATCAAAGAGGTCGCCAATCTTCAAGAGTGGGTACATTTTCTATGAGGTCACCCGGTTCAGGTATCGATAGTCAACACAAGGCATGAAGACCCCATCTGCCTTCTTGGTGAAAAAAGTGGGGCTGCCCATGGAGAAACACTAGATCGAATGAATCGTTTCCCCTATAAGTCCTCGAGTTGTACCCACATCCCATGAAGCTCCACAAGAGCCCTTTGATATAGTGGTGTTGATATTGGTGTCATTATGGGGTACATGTCAATGCAAAATTCCACCTCTCTATTAGGCCGTAGACACGAAATATTAGTAGGGAATACATCCACGTATTGGTCCACCACTACATGATAGCTTGGACTCTCCACATTAGCCACTCTGAGGGTAATTCTTTCCAACAAATGAGGGATTAGTTGTACCCTCTTCGGGATAAGTCCATCATGTGCTGCATTGGCTACATTCTCACCAGTGAAGGTAAACCTGGTCCCATCCGTGTTGAAAAACCGCACATTGTTCCTAATATAGTCAATCTGATTATGGTCTATAGATAAATAGTCCATACCCAAGATGATGATGCAAGGCCTCGATGATCATACTAGGAGATCCCAGTCGATGCTATCACCTCCTAGAGTATTCTCACACTACCAGCACCAGTGCACAATCATTGAATACACTCTTGTAAGAGTCTCTAACAATAAGGATCGAGCCAACAGCTCCGTCAGAATCTATGAGCTCTGAACAAGGGATGTGGCAATACAAGAATGATTGGAACCTATGTCTATAAGTATTGAAGTTAAGGTGTAGTAGACATAGGTCGTTCCTCGTATCATCTCTGGAGTCTCATGGTCGTAGGCCTAAACTGGCTGGAGCTGAGCTCTCTCCTGTCCACATGTTTCTGAGGTTGGGTTAGACCATATGGTAGTGGTGACGGTAACATCTCGAATCGTCTCCCACTGCCAGCTACACGACCATATCCTCTGCTACATCTTATTTCTCCCTATGGACCTACTCTGACGAATCTCTGTCTCAGCCTGGGTGGTCCTTCGACTGTCTGTTGATCATCTATACGGTAGTTCGGATAGTCAAGATCCATGTGAACCTGCCTTCCGAATGTGTAACGTTACCCGCTCCTCACATGACTGGATCTGCCTCAGGTGCCCTACACAATAGATCTTGAGTCTTCTGGAAATCCACCTATAGGACTGGTTACATTAGACTTCAGCAACATTTTCTACTACTAGCTAACTCTGCTACATGACGTCTGGTGCTGGTTCTCGCAGTTTCTATCTACTCATCCTGAAAACTCTTCAATGAGAGGGATCACTGTAACACCCCCACCTACAACGGGATGTTGAGTGAAATCAGTGATGCCCAGGTCTCCCTTTTGAGCCCTTTATTGAAGGTACTAGTCCTAAATAATGGGTCCTGGACCATATTAGTGGAGTACCTTGAGAGGTCGTTAAACCACACTGAGTACTGAGCTACCATCAAGCTGCCCTGTTGCAGATGAAGTAGCTCATGTATGCGGACTGTGTGAAGAGTCGTTGAGAAGAAGTCTACCCATAGCAGGCTCTCAATTACTACCCAGAGAAGGGTCACCTCATAGTGAAATTAGAGCATAAAGATCCTAATTCTACCTACTGAAACCTGTAGAAGGCTTGCGGCAAGGATCACCATGGGATCAGTTGGTTTACCTACCAGTTAGAAAACTCCCACTACGACCTCCAAGAAATCCACAGATGTGTGTTCATCCATCTATCCCAAGAACCTATGAGGACTTTGGTGCTAGAACTCATGTAAAGTGCTCAGGCGGCATGTAGCCTCTACTGCTAGGTCGTTGGCATCGATGTCCCAACAGCTAATGGTACCACTAGTGACTCTGCTGGAAATGGGCCCTGCACTGAGACCCCATTGCTCGGTGGGCTATGAGTTTGTATTATATCTGGCACCCTAGCTGGTTGTCTGCATGGAGGCATCATGGAAAGAAATAGGTCCACCATGTTCAATAAGTTATACCTGACTAACTGACTCAAAGAGTTCACAAAGAAAACTTTTCAAAAGACAATGAAATCTTTTCTTTCATGCACTTAGTCAGAAAACAGAAGGCAGGGTCCTTGTGTATGGATACGTCGACCACCACACCCACACCAGATTCAAAAAACATTTAACCACACTAACTACACTTAATAATATTACCATTAAAAGATAAGAGTCATGTGTTTGATGGTGGAGCCAACTCTTCTGATACAAATTGGTCATGACTCGTCCTCTGGGGTTCATGTCGTGACTACCCCAAGCACACCTTCCATAAACCAAGGGATGGAGACTAGCACCGAAGGAATAATAACCTATAATTAGGAATGCATTGCCTTTATAAACTGTAAACACAAACAACAAAGCACCCAACTTGATATGAACTCAACGTAAACTGAATTGTAAACAGTGAGTAAAGTAAGTACAAGGGGCCAGAATACAATCCCAACAGGAATGTACAAGAAAACATAAAGTACAAGTAAACTGAATAGCTCCAGTGAACACCCATTAAGGATCCATCCTTAAGGTTAGGTACAGATATTGAACAGTGGTCTATGTATTATGCATCGTCTAATGTCCACCTTCTAGATACGTCTAGTCCTGGTACTCTTGTACTCAATTAGCATTTTCTGTCGTCTGCACCCCATAGAAAGAGTTACTGGCATAGCCTGTGCATGGGTGAGTATAACGATACTCAGTAGGGACCCTGAGACCCCCAAGGTCTCTCCAAATCCACAATGGATAATGCACAATGAATGAAATCAACTGAAAACAATACATACATATATGAACATACATATAACTAATTTATCATGTATACCCATATCAATAATGAGGAAACACAAGGTCCAACTCAAAAGCCCAAATCTCTACAGTTGCACAATGGAAGGAATATAATCAAGGTATTTCCACAAAGGAAAAATTCCACATAGGTACAGACTCTACTCACACCAGGTATATCATAGGTACATTAGTAAAGATGATTAGATGTAACTACTGAATCATCATACTCTATTAAGAAGCAGACAAACGAAGGATCCTAAATCTTTGTCAGACCCACATAGGATTGTAGTACATCATCAGACCCACAAAGGATCCTAGTACATCATTAGTACACCATCGGACCCCCAAAAGATCCTAGTACATCACATTTGCATCGCCAGACCCACACGGAATCCTAGTACATCTCTAGTGAGTCTCCAAAACCACACATGATCCTAGTACAACTCTAGTACGTCGTCAGACCCACACATGATCCAATTACATCTCGAGTACATTGTCAGACCCTAATATTATCCTAGTACATCTATAGTACGTCGTTAGAACCACACAGGATCCTAGTACATCACCAGTATGTCTTCAGACCCACACAAGATCCTAGTACATCGTCTGTTCGTCGTCTGACCCACACTAGATCATAGTACATCGCCAGTACATCTTAAATCCCACACTGGATCCTAGTACATCACCAGTACATCTTTAAACCCACACAGGATCCTAGTACATCACCAGTATGTCATCATACCCACACTAGATACTAGTACATCATCAGTACATCGTCAGACCAACACCAGATTCTAGTACATCACCAATACGTCGTCAGACAAACAGAGGATCCTAGTAGATCACCACAACATCTTCAGACCCACACAAGATCCTAGTACATCACCAGTACATTGTCAGACCCACATAGGATCCTAGTACATTGCCACTATCAGCTACAAGGTTTCTTCACTAAGCTTGCTCGTCTCTAGGAGGTTCCACTCAACCAGAAACTGGTGGATACTCCAACTACAACAATGTCTCCTGAAGAAGAATCCCAAAATACCTCCATGTCTTTTGGGTGTCAACGCAATAGACGGTGCGTCAATAGGACTCCTGATCTCAGATTTATTTTCCTTTTTTTCCTAAGGGCCTGGTAGGATTCATGCTTGATCCTACCTGACTGTAACCTAACATTATCCAAATCTTTTGTGGGTTATACCAAAGATACCATCTTGCTCCAAGGATTCCAGTTCCATAGATGGTTCATCAAATGGATGCCAGGTTCAAATGTTATAGCCAAAAGAGTGAAATTGGGTCGAAGCTGGCCTGGGTCTTGACCGAACTGGTCGGACTGACCCTACCAGTTTCGGGTTGATTTGGCCCATTGGGTCTAGCCTGGCCTCCTGGGTGGAGGCCCGCATGACTATGTAGGGTGCGTAAGGTGGCTCGTAGGCCGCGAGGTCCACGAGGTGCCACTAAGGCCACAGGGCGGCGCAAGGTGGTGGGGAGGGACAAGGACCATGAGGGGCCGCTGAGGCAGCGGGGCCGCGGAGGACGCAGGGTAGCATGGGGTGGTGCGGAGGCCGCGGGGCGTCCCAAAGGGCGTTAGGGTTCTTAGAGGCAATGGGGGAAGCGGCGGCTGTGAAGTGTCATAGAGCGGCATGGAGACCACGGTCCATCGGGGCTTTAGCAGTGCGGCGGGGCAGCCATGGTGTGGCGAGGGAGCCATGGAGCGGCAGGGAGGTCGTGTCATGATGGTCTGCCGAGGCGGGCCTGATAGCCATCCATCCTCTCCGCGCAGTGTGGTCATGTGCCGCCCCTTCACCGAGAGCCAGTTCTGCCGGCCGCTTTTCATTCATCGATGTTTCATGAAGCCACCTTCTTCCATTGTGAATAACACACCATTCATGGTGAACTATGGAGTGCTCAGTCCATTTTTGTTTTTCCCGCACCCTCAACGTTAGAGCGATAGAAAGCGGCTCAAAAAAATCATGAATCATGAATAATATCAAGAATGAGAAAGGGGAAAAAATTCAAACATCCACCCAACCTAGATTTCTTGTTGACGTCAAAGAGGATAGAAGAATGGATGCCAGTTTTTCGTAGTTGAAGACGTCCCACTTCTGAGGATGTCCAGAGGAAGAAGTCTAAGTTGTTGGAGAACGTTTCCGTTCTTTTTTGGAGAATATTTCATCGATGAAGAAGAAGAATTCTTCCAAAATCTCTCCTCTTCCAATCATTCCTACCAATTCCACCGATACTGAAAAATATCCAATATGATGTGTAGCATCAATTTAATTGTTGGAACCAAATTAAATTGGCATCATTAACTATAATTATGTTTGCACAATTAATTTAGAGGGAGTTAAAAGGTTTTCTCCCCTTAAAGGGGGTTCGGGGGGGTACCCGCCTCTAAATTCAAAATTGGTGGTTTATGGCTCAGTAATCCCCACATCTTACGATTCGTATGGGAGGTTTAGTTCTGGTTGTCCCGACCTCTTAAAATTCACCTGGGATATTTAGTTCTAGTGTTCACCACCCCTTAACATCCACATGGGAGTTTCAAAAAAAATAAATGTGTTGTTTTTTTTATTTTTCCACAAAAAAGTGAAAAGAACTATCATTGACACTCAAAATAATGTTGTCTAAGTAATTGTATACATATGTGAATACTGGTTTTGTGAGCTCAACGTTGCTCTTAGATATCAATTCTGAGCACTGGTTCAAAAGTTACAAAAACTCACTCAGACGTGTAATAAACGTACCCAAAAAAAATGTTCAGAAATTCTTTCCTTGCACACCGAGACTTGGAATCATGAATCATCAATTTTCACGGAGTCTTAAAATTCCCATATATTTAAAATAAATTACATGGAAATTTCGTTTCATTACAATGGAGACAGTAGGCCGTACATACATATGAGGGACAATATCATTATCTAGATTGTAAAATGGTACATAATTGGATGATATATTAATAATAATTAATATATATAATTTTATATTCATTATTTATATTCATTATACTCTTCATTATACCAATCCTAATCAAGAATTTTTGAATAAAAATTTACACCATGATGTGCAGCTGGTATGCCGTACGTACGTACGCATAGAGATATTGTTTTTCATAGGATGGATAAAAGTATGTATAAGGTTTTAAAATAATTATAATAACATATAATCATGTATATTATAATGGATTATTACTTTATTACAGAATCAACATTGAAAGAGTAAGTATAAGATGAAATTTAATTTAATTGAATTGGTAAAGCAATTAACTCTTCATTTTTGGACTTCCTTTGGTTCTCTTATTAAGGAAAATAGGGATGGACTTTTTAGAAAAAAAGGTCCCCCAAAAGTTATCAATTAATGTTTATAAACAAATTTTTCTATGGTTGGTCACCTTAGAAGGCCCATGGTAGATTGAGGAAATGGGGGAGGAGATGTATTTTTATAACAAAGGAGGAGGGTAACTTTAGGAAGGTATTGATATATTATTTTATTATAAAATTATTTTCAGTTTCAAAAGGCCCAAATTTAATTTTATTCAAATATTTGATGAATATTTCTCCAAATAATCTCAACCAGTTGGTTTTAGACAAGTTTTAGTCTCAAATTTGACCTTATCTTTTAGTTTTAAACCTTTTTATAACTATATTAACTCAAACCAAGTCTTCTTGTATATTAAAAAAATATGGTTAATATAGTTAATATAAAATAAAATAAAAACCTCAAGTGTTTTTTTAATGATATGTTCAACATTATCTAAGTAATTTTGAATAATATTAGATTTTCAATACTATTATATCATTTTATAAAATAGTAATTTTTTTAAAAAAAATATTTTATATCAATATGTATGCAATTGATATCATGATTTTTAAGAAATACAAAACAACTTGATTCGTATAAAAAAATAATTTATTCAAATAAAAAAAGTCAGTATCATCCATAAAGTTATTGTATAGAATAAAAAGAATCAGTATATATTTATTTTAATATTTATAATCTCATTTATTTAAATCATTCATTAATAAAATAATAACTACATCATCATTTGTCCTAAATAAATTTATTTATTTGTCTTCTAATAATTACAAACAATATAAAATGTTGCGGTAAAAATTTTTAACTTTTAATTTACTATTTTCAATATAATTTATCTATTGTGTAACCCCATATAAAAAATATTTTAATAGAAAGATTCATGTTTTTTCCCGTTTCCCTTTACTTTAAATTAATTCTTATAAAATTTCATTTTCACATCCATGTGGTTCCTTGGGGTCCCAAGATCAACCCGAGGATTCCCATTGTCAAAAATATCTCATCAAATTTTATTAGAATATGTGTTAGGGGTGTTTTAATATTATTATAATATTATTTTTTACCCTTATTTACTTGATTTACAATTTAACCACGATAAATAAAATAATTACTAATGTTATTATTCATAATGTCCAAAAATAAATGGTACATATTTACACAATTTGAACAATATGATTACAAATATGGAATCAATTTTTACATATTCAAAACACATATTTTGGAGTAATTAATATAAAATTTATTCACGTTGTCAAAACTAGAAAGCTGGGTTTTAAGAAGTAATAACGATTAGATTTTTGAAATGTGTAAATGTCCAATTTAAAAGTGAAACTACTTCCTCTGTAAAAAACTGGATTATGTGATAAAAATATAAACCAAATAAACTTTAATTCTAACTAAAATTACAATATAACGATATAAATAAATTATATGAAATGGAATTTTCAATTAAAATGTGGTATTTTCAATATTCATTTAAAAAATAACATTATCATAAAATCACCAAAAATTAACCATAAGTAATTTTGATGTCCCTATTATAAAGAAGAAGTTTATTTTGAAAAATAGATTATATAAATTTTTTTAAAAAAATATTTAAAAATGGTTCTCCAAAAAAAGTCATCAATAATGCTTCTTTTTAAATACATCATTTATATGAAAAATAAACTTGTTCTAATATCAAGTCTAGAAAACACATTAGATTAATGTTAATGTTATATAAAATTAAAAAAGTTTTTAATAAAATTCATACTGACTTGTTTATATCCCATAATAATATTTTACCAACATATCATTGTTTAGTGAAACTCGAGGATGGTCTATTTTGCGTGTAATGCAATCCAAGTCAGTGTTGCATGTAGTAGATGCTTCCTTTGGTGTTGTGTATTACATAATATAAACATATTTCATTTATACAATGAAAAAAAATCTATACTCACAGTTGTGTGAAATATATTATATCAAAAGAATGTGAAGTTGTAACGCCCCGACCCTCGATACCTAGAGTTGGTGCATTATTACATAACATTGGCATAATCACAAGAAAGATCAAGTCTCAAAAGACCGATTAGTTTAGTAGCCTTGGAAACACTAGATATATTCAAAAAGATTACATTACATAAATAAGTGAAAAACTACAACAACATATTTTCTTCATATCCCCTCATACTATCCCTGCAGATCATTCATAAAATAATTCTTCAAATCCTGGGAAAAATAAAATAGTGAAAGGGGTGAGCTCAGATGCTCAGTAAGGATAACAATATAGTAGAAACTTTCATAAATGAACATAAAAATTTAAGGCAATGTATAACTAAAACAAAAGCCTTTTAAACTTGAACTTCAGAATAATATTGAAAAGATAAAATGAAATAACATGATTTACTTATTCACATGGATATTCTACTAGTCGAATAATCACATGAAAATATTAATAACCACTTTCATAATGACAGAATGCATAATGCCAGACTATCATAACCATGTATCCAAGGCCTCATGCCAAGACTACAAATAAGATTTTTTCAAGGCCTCGTGCCAAGACACTAGTTTGTCTCATGAGACCTACTGATGCATCGAGGAGCTATGGCAGGCTCCACCAGTCAGTTACTAAGTCCAATACATTCCTCATATGAAAATTTTGAAATATGAAATAAATATTTTTATTAAAAATACCATATGAAATGTAAATACTTTATCCAAAAACCATTAATGGTATAAAAATAGCACATCCACAGTCAAACATAACTCATTCAATACAATATAGAAGATTGTATTGTATCATATTAACCTCAATCGAGAATGATGAAGGATATTGACATATATGAAAATAATCATCAAAATAATTAGAGTGAAATATCCCCCTTTTTCTTGATATCATTTAAAAGTCACACTATTTGTCAAGAATCTATTTAAAATAGATTTTAGAATCAAAGTGTCTCATACCACTTTGAAAAATTTAAAATGAATTTTGATTTGAAAACTATATTGTCCATATAAATAAATCCTTAAACCCATTTTTAAAACATGGACATTAATGAGAAATATTAAGAATAATTGATCTTTAAAACATTTTAAAATGTCATTTTAGATAGAGTTCCTATCCAAAAGAGAGACACTTGAATAAAAATATTTGAGGAAATAAAAACATTGTAATATCATGAGAATAAAGGGATTCATGATATATTATGTCAAAGTACATTATTCACACCATATGAAAGTGAATTGGTGTATAACAACAAAGAAGTCTTAATGGAATGTAAATTGATATGTAATTTCTTATAAAGACTGTATCCTTAGGTTAAGGATAAATCAATGACATAATTATGTGTGAAAAATATAAATACACTCAATATGATTGGATATTCAGTGTAATTCAATCAGAGGACATTCACACATATTCTTGTAAAAAACTACACCAATGAATTGGATATTTAACTCAACAAATAGAGATTGGGTTAAAAATTACTCTTATCAAGTTCATACCGATCACTTGAGAATTTATCGATGAAGTTATTATGTGTATCAAAAGTATATCCATGGATAGGGGAGTGGAAATTATGACATAATCTATGAAATAGTGATTTCACACATAATCTTGGAGTAAAATAATCAATGGAGTATGCATAAAGCCGAATGAGTGGAAATTGAAATTTCAAATTTCCTTATCGATTAAGTAACTTAAGAAGCATACAACCATGAAATAAGGATCTTACAATTATGATTTAAATACCCATAAATTATAGTATATTACACAATGAATACAATTATGGGCAGTATACAAACACCACATGCAATAAATAAGTGGTGAACAATGGAATTCTCACGAAATTAAGAGTGAGATAAGAAACCCCTTACTTGGAACTTTATCCTTGGTCGAAGATTGGTTAACCTCATGTATAATGGTGAAATAATTGTTATTGAATTATACAAGAATCATTTACATTAATATGATATCATATATGATCTTTTAAAAATGATTTTTTAATAATATCTTAGTATTATCGTCATTTCGGGTGTTGACTTACTTGTTTTCCTTTATATTCCTTGTTACATAAGCCGTGTTTATTATGGATAAGTTGTATATTATTCATATCCAGAATTATATCAATTCCATAAACATTATTTTTAATCATCAAATGAGAATTATACTTGAATGGATACGATGGATAATGAATCTCATTGCGTTCGTGGAGACAGTAGTCCGTACGTACGCACGAGCGACAATATCATTCTTTTGATGTTAAAATAATATTTAATTGGATAGTATAACATATAGACAGAATAATTATCATGTTATATTTATTATTTACATGAATTAATCATCATAATTATTCCCATCCAAAAAATAATTTATTGAATGACAATTACACCACGACGTGGAGACGGTAAGCCGTACGTACGCACGTATGGTGACATGCCATTCAAAAGATTGATAGAATACTTAATATGGTTCTACCATATTTATAAAAAAATCACAGTATATAGAAGATACTGGATTTATTATTTTAGAATAGAAATAATAAATAATAAATAAGTTGATGTAGAAAAGAACATGTAAGAGGGTGGTGAAAACATTACCTCTTCTTCGGGTTCTTTCTTTTGGTTTATCGAAAGGACTCATTAGGATGGATTTCTGATCAAACTAAGGCCTATATGTTGTAGTTAGGGAAGTTGAAAGAGTATTTGTGCAGTTTTTGTTTGAGCCTAAAGGATTTTAATGTGTGAATTAGTGAGAAGGGGGAGTGCACTTTTATGAGAGGGGTGAGGGGCACCTTTGGAAAAGCTAAAAATAATATTTTATAATAAATTCATATTTGGTTTCTAATGGCACCAAAATAGATTATTTAAATGTTAATATGTGTATGGGTCGAAATACACTCAACCAATATAATTTAGATAGGTTTGAGTCATTATATTAACCTTGTCATTAAGTATTAACTCTTAGTTAATTAGTTTCAATTTTACAATGTCTCTTTGTATTTTTATATTATATGGTTAATAAACATACTATATACATCAAAGAGACCACCAATTGGTCTATTAATGATACACCTATCATGATATAAGTCTCTCGGCATAACCTTAGATTTTTAGGAATTGAATATAAAATAATAATAAAATATTCGTTTTAAAAACTCTTTTATGTCAATTTTGACACAATTGGGTATTTTGTTTTTGATAAATTCATAAGAGCATTAATACATTGAACACAATTTATATAATCAATCAAAATATGTCATATTAACCTAGATAATTAGTTGAATTCCTAAAAAGTATCAAATTACATTTATATTTATATTTATAATATCAATTATTTTAATATTTCATTATTTAGGTAATTATTGCATCACCATTGTGTCATAAATAAATTAAATTATATAATGTCTAAAAATTATAAATAAAAAATATTTATGTAGATAATAGTTTTAGATTTATAATTAATATTTACAATCGAATTTATCTTATTTATAACCCTATATTAAAAATGTTTTAGTAAATAAACTTTGATTTTAACTCTCTTAACTCTTCATTGAATTAAATAATAATAAATTTCCTAATCTAATACAAGTGGACCTAAATAATAATATTTTACTCCTAAGGTTGTTTTTGGTCGAGATACACTTGTCTAATAGAATTAGGACATGTTTTAGTGTAATATTAATATCATTCTTATCCTTAATTACCCTATTTACTTTTAACCGTGGTAAATAAAAATAAAAAGTTACTATTCACCAATAATTATTTTCATCTCATTGAACCAGATTTTACTCCTCGATATTAACTGTGTCTCTCAGAGTTTTGAAATTCCACTCACAGAAGCGGTAAAATTACGTTTTATGAAAAATTCAACTTTTTAACTACCACTTAGTGGTTTCTCTATTCATCAAAAAATGAAAGTTTTCAGAAAAATACCAAAATTTAAGCCTAAGCTATATTTGATATTATGAATTCAAAAATGATGTCAATTTTGGAAAATTCAAAACATATCAGTTGCATTAATTAATTTAAAAATTAATTCCCGTCGTCAAAACAAATAGTGTGTTTTTAAGAGATAATAATCATCAAAAGATTGACACTTGTTTATGTCTGGTTTAAATGTGAAATTACATCCAATGACAAAAATTGTATTAAATGATAAAAATATATTCAAAATATACTTTAAAACCACTGAAATTAATAATTTATCACTATTAATTATTTCAATTAAAAAATATGTTTTTAATTAAAATGTAGTAATTTCACTATTCATCAAAATATGAAAGTTATCTGAAAAGTAAAAAAATTTCACCCTAAGCTAATTTTGAAATTATGAATCTAAAAGTGAAGTCCATTTCGAAGGATAAAATTTATAAAATTTCAAAAAAAAGGTATCACTATTCATAACGGCTAGTTTGATTGGTTGTGGTGTGTTAGAATCTCGAAGTTGCGTACAATGCACACCATTGCATTATTCAAAGGGAAACGTACCATGGAAGCTTGGGGTGTTACAGAAGTTGTGGATAACACAAGCCATTAATAATGTTTTGTATACTGCACGGTAATACAGTTTTTCATATAGAACAAGATAAAATTGGTGTAGCATACAAAATAAGAAATCAATTAAATTAAATAGAATCTATCACATTAATTCTCGGGGTTATAAATCACCTAATAATCACTAATGGAGTAATGAAAAAATCTGAATCCAGTGGACCAACACCCCATGCATGAAGGGATGTGTACTGATATATATGATGGAAAACATGGTCCACATGTCCTTTCATAGAATATATTTATGGGAGTACTGGCCTTGGGAATGGTCTGAATATCGAGACCCAAATCATATGTTCATCCCTAAAGAGATAATTCCTAAAACAAACAATATTTCATTTAAAATGTCCTCTTATGACTGAATAGAAAACATCCATTATGATCTATTACAAACGATTCTTATGATAGGTTATTTATTTGTCTGACACGTACATCTACCAATAATGTCTTTGAAATCACACAAAAAATGTGATTGGTGGCCATGTGGAGATACTTAGGTGATCTATATTTCACATAGGGGGAAGGGTGTGTGTGTTTATGCCTCTCATTAACCCTGCACACACCCACCTGAATCAGGGTGGGAAGACATACCCAACCAAATTGTGGGCTGGCCTATGCACATGGGCTCTGTGTCGATCTGGCCTAGCATGACGACTAGAACCACCCAAACCATTTTGTTCATGTCATCAAGGTACCCCCACTATCAAAAATACATGGTGTATTAATTACATTATATTATTTTTAATATATTATTTTATGCTTCATAACACTCATAATTATCTATCGTCTAAGCTCAACGGTAATCACTGCACCACAAAATCAGTAGATCTATCAAATTATTTTTCCAAGGATGAATACTTGTGTAAATTTATCATTCAATTTCTTGGGGATTATTAAACACTAATAACCAAATAATTATCTAAATTTCAATCATAAAAACTCTCAGTCACAACAAAAAAACCAAATTTAAAACCCTAATCATACATCATTGAACTACAAATCCATGAAATCAAAAATGAATCATGATTATTGTAAGCTATCTTGTTGTCAAGATTTAGGGAAATATTAGAAAAGAAATTTCATTATTGTGAGAAAAATAAAATTAGGAAGTTATGATTAAGTATTCATGGGTGTATTAAACAGTCAAAATGAATTTGAATTAATAATAAGTTAAAAAAAATAACTTTACAACGTATGAAGCATAATGGATAACATTTTGAGATAAAAATTACTATCATTATTGACAAAAAGGTTTTAATATAGATTTGATGAATATTTTTCTAGAGTGTGAAATTGTATTGTTCTACTATTTTAGATTTCTATGGTTATTTCTTGTTTTGGACTATGATTTCATATATTCATGTAATGTTTTAGGATATGATGGATTATTTTAATTAAATAATTCAATGATGTCAGGGTGTGAGGATGTGGGGATATAGTACATCATGTTGTGATGATGATGGTGTGGTTTCTTTTGTGAAAATGTGATAATGGGACGATTCACATGGGTTGATAGATGGGAATACCTATTATTGGTTGTATGTTGGTGATGCCTGAAACAATATGAGAGCTAGAATTTCCTATTTTTCCTAGATATTTTGATGATTGTGATGTTATATTATGAATTTTTATGTGATATGATTTTTATGATATTAAATTTTCCAATATTCAGCTGATACAATTATATATCAATATAAATTTCAAATTCCATTTCATACATATGATACTCCATAGTTTAATAAGATTAGGTGATGCGACTAAAGATAAATTGTATGTAATGTCTCTTTTTTTAAATAACAAAATCACACTCTTTAATTTTATTTAAAATTTTCATATTTCTATCCCACGTACATTATTCCACAAGGATATAGCGGATTATATCAAGTGATCACCCTAGATATGTTTGATAATTGATTTGAGAGATAGTCTGAGGGTTATTTGAACTATTTTTTGGTTATCTTGGGTAGAGTTAATTAATGATCTAGATATTTTAGTTTCCAATAATGGATGTTTTGAATGGTTTTATGTAATTTAGGTGACAATTGGTTTTTATAAACATATATTTTCTTTGTTGGGAACCTTAATTTGTTGATTTATAGTGTTTTACTTTGTTGATAATTAAGAGGGTAATGCCTCTTATTCTAAATATATATACCCTCGGTCCTAGTTTCCTCTTGCGACCTTAGAATGGAAGGCTTACTGGGAAAATCTAATCTCATCTACCTACTTGTGATGGGATTCATTAGGGAATTGAATATAATGGTGGCACACCAAATCATAATTTTATAATCGTGACATTATTCTCACTAAATTACATTAAATCACATTGAAATAATATGTAAGTATTGAAATAAAAACTTCATTTACTTACTTCCCTCTCCCTTTTACAAAATTTTCATTGCATATCCATGATTATAAATAACTATATATTATCTTCAAGACAAATATAGAAGAACATACTCAATATTAATGTCTTGCATCAATGGTAGGAATATTTAAAAATCATGAACAATGAAGAGATAGTGATTCTCATTTACCTATACATCATAGTAAAAATTGTTGAAATAAACATTGTGTGAACATAATATAACACTATAATGGGAATTTTAGATGATTGAACAAATTTTACCTTTATATTCTTCTATATGGAATCTCAATTAATAAATTTTATATTGAAATATGAATATCATTTTATTCAACTACCAACACCAAAGATGATTCACATGATTGTTAAATGAATATAGGTTTTGAGTTCATGAAATGAAATGTATAGAAATATATTAATAATATAAATAATATTTAATAGTATTTCTTGTAAAAATGTGATTCATACTAAACATATTCTATTAGAGATAAAATATGGTTCTTAGAAAATCTAGAAATATAGCATATAGTTTTTTTAGTGTCCTCGTAAAATGGGATCAATATTGTCAAAAATTGAGTATATGAATTTTCTATATCTTATATCAGGAAAAAAATTCAAAAAAACTGTCACGGTAACATAAACCATACTAAAACATAATAAGAACACACATCAACTAATTATTACCGACACGTGTAAAATCCTTTAGTTATTTTTGAAATAAATGTTTACAATGAAAAATCAGATAAAAATTAATGAAATCACCAATTAGATTATTATTTAAATAAAATATTAAATAATTGTAAAATAATATACATAAAATTTAATTAATAAAATATAAGATAAACTAAAAAAAAAAAATCAAACGTTTTCACTCCGTTCACATCTTTTATCATCTACCATGAATCACTAGAACTATTGAACATACCATTGTTTCTCCAAGTATGGGTAGTTTTTTATAGACATGATTTTTTTCAAGGTATGATGTTTTTTTTCATGGTACAATTTTTTTTGGATCATATTTCTTCTAAAAATAAAATTCGAATTTTTTAAATAAAAATGACCAATGAAACTGCAAATTTTTAAAAAATATTAAAAGGGGAATACAAATTTATATTGATATTGATATTTATATTTTGAAATATAATGAACAATTACATTATAAGAATATTATAATACCTATTAAAATCTTAATTATAACACGAATAAATGTATGTGATAAAAAGAAAATCAAATAAAAAATATTTATAGAGATATTTCAATATGTATATACACCAACACTTAAAGAATTTATATTTTTTGTATATATATATGCTCAATATATAAATATATATAACAGTGTTTGTGTGCTACATTAATAAATTATGTTATATTTTTCTGTATTATGTGCATTCAAAGATCACATAATATCTACTCATTAAAAAAATATATAATGCATAAAAAATTCCCCTTCATATTCATGGGATGAAATCTTATTTCATTTAATATTAAATATATTGTATAATTACTCCGATTTGAAAAAAAATCAAACTCCATAACCTGGTCAACTAGACATGAAAGATAATAACATGCATAAAAGAACAAAAAATTTTCCCTTCCAAAAATAGAATTGAAAACATATAAATAATTCTTATATTATAAAAATATCTAATATACCTATACAAAATTAAGTATTAATGATAATAAATAGTTGACTATAAAATCAAATCCAATAGAATACCAATCACTGTGATATTTTTGTTTATGTCCAAATAATCTATTTGACATGTTATTTGTAGTCCATATATTATTTTAATATATTATGTGTATGATAAATTCACGTTATGTGTATTATATGTTCAGGTATTTTCCATGGTATATAATATATATTACATCAGGTGTTCAAACTTATATTTTACAAGGAATAATTCATCCGCATGCTATTTCCCTCAATGATTCATCATAAAATGATCATTATTGAATGATGATACTATTACGAACCGTGGTTGGTTGCTTGTATTTAATCAAGACGGATTCCTAATGTTATGAATATAAAGAGGCATGGAACTGGTGGATGTCATCAGAGGGCGTTTATCCTGGGCTTTATTCAATAGAGGGGGTGTCCAATTCTCTAGTCTTGGGGGAGGAGGAGGTGTGCATTTATCCAAGGCTACAACACAATTTTAGTGCAGAGTTATAGCTATTATTCTATGTACCATAGTAGAAATAATATTTTGATTGTGTCAATGATTTCCAACCTTCTTTTTAACTCATTTTATGCAAGGGTATTCTCTGTTTTGAGACTCTGATATTCTATCTATATTTCTTAACCAGAATCATATTAAGATTCATCCTCTCCAGGGATGTATGGATTATTACCGAACAATGTAAATCATTTTTTCCAATGAGATATTATTATAGTTTCTTTAAGGTTATTTTATATTTATTTTTCATCATGTGCAACCCAGTTATGTCACTGAAAATCCTAGTGTTTCCACCACATTCACCATTGAAAATATTCAACATTAAAGTCCATGCTTTAATATTATATGCATTAAATAATTAGTTTTATATTATTACTCCTTAGAGTAGCTTATTATTCAATAAACTAAAATAAGATATATAGTTCGATAATAATATTCAATTTTTAAAACATATATATCATCTATATTATATTTACCTATGAAAAAATTACATAGAACATACAATGACACATGAGACATGGGATATTGATAGATAAATTCACATATTACACTACATGTGATAAATTCCTCTATGGGAGTATTAATTTTCATTAAAAAATAAAATCTAATTATGAGTTTCATCATCCTTATAAATAAGTTGATTTAGATTCAGATTAATAGCTGACAAAACACAAAATTCTCATATTGATGCTAACATAATGAAAACTAGTATAAAATCCAATCACACTACACGTGATTGATTTGATTTTAATAAATCATAATAACGATGAAAATGTTAATCTTAAAATAAATAAATTATTCTATAAAATTCAATATTTTATAATTAGTTTCTAAGTGGCCTTATATTATATTTAATATACTAATGTATCCATGAATGTAAGAAGTGGTAAGAAAATCTACTTCCATCCAAATCACATTGACATTGTGTAACCTCGTCGTTCCCATGGTCCATTCATTTATAACCAATACAAATCAACTAGAACAAAAAATATTGAAATAGTCATTTTATAACAACTGCTAATGTGTTTATTCAAGATACAAGGGAATCTGGGTCTAGCAGAATATTATTGTCGCATTGTCTATGATTTATCAAGACATTATTCTTATATGACTACATTGATGTGAAAGGTTATTCCAATTAAATGGAATGATGCAGATAGAAACCCATTTTGGAGTTTACAGTCAGACTCACTTCTACACATATCCATATCTTTCAATAACCTAGGAAGGGTTATATCTTGGTTTCTGATTCATCTCAATCCTGATTGGGTTTACATTTTTCTCTAGTAGACCATATCATAGACTATGACTCAGAAAAGATTCATTCAAAATAAATGAGTTATCCAAATAATATTTTTTGTGGTCAAATCATTAAAAACAACGTACCATAATCTATTTTATAAATAGATTACATTTTTTATCGATCCTTTTATATTGAAAAAATATTATCACATAGTGACATGGACTTTAAAAAATGACGATGGATGGGGTATCTTAATATGTTTGACTTTATTAATGTTTTATGAACTTCGGAATGTAAATTTATTTGAATATTTTTTATCCCAAAAATTGTATAACCATGTGACCATGGAGGATCCTAACGAGAGAGTCTTGAAAATCATACACACCTATGAAATGGAATTCATTGTAATTTGATTGATAACTTCAGGTGGATATAAATTTATGCACCCAACTCTAAAAATTTAATATTTTATTATACCATTCATTTTAATTTTGTGGTTTTACATTGTATTTTTTTTCATTTTCTGGGATTCTATATTTTGATAGTTCATAACTATCAATTTTTCATAGATGTTATTTTTTGGTTTCACATTTAGTGAACACATTTTATGAATAATCATTTATTTGGGTAATTGTGTTATTATATTCAATTTTTTTATAGTTTCACTATAAATGAATAACAAAAATAACATGTTCATTTTTTGATGTTTTATGGTTTTAAACTTAATTTTAATGTTACATTTCTCACCATTCAATTTTCTAAACTATGTCTTGAGGTCATGCATATTTGATTAGAAGAAGTCCTTTATCTTAAATATGTACACTACATCCCATTCTCTATGGTTAAATTTTATGTTTTACATTATTTCTAAATTATAATATCATTATTTACATCGATAATATATTAAAAATAAGAATCCATTATTGATAATTTCACATATTTACTATAATTTATATTCGATGATTTCAGTAACCATTTCATTCTCAGGATTGATATTAAACTTATAAAATAGTTATTATTGGGTTTTCAATTTTAATCATCTTTTAGCATAAGGTTGTGTATTTTCATAAAATATTTTCTCTAGGACATCAATGTGTTCATATTTACTCTACAATCTCTATTTTTTACGATACAATGATCATTGTTGAAATTCATATGTCCATGAATCATGTCATAAAAATGGCTTGTAAAAGATAATTGAAAATTTTGTTGACAAAGTCAATAAAAATAATTTTTTTTAATTAATTTTCATTACTTTTCACAAACATAAAACCACATGCATTAGAAAAAATTAAACTATTAAAAAAGGTACTTCATTTATTTTTCATGGTGAGAAAAAAATGAATATGTTTTCATAGATAAATAGAAAATATTTGAGTTATTAGAATAAATATTTGAATTATTCATCAAACTATACAATGAATTTTATCTGGGTAAATTAAGAAAAGATCGTTTTCTCTAAAAACTGAAAAAATTAGTTGAATATTAAATTTATTCACATGGTTCACAGGTTCATTGATGATGATAATATAAATGTATGTAGTAAACTATAATGTATTTAACTAATTTGATGTATTTACATCCACCAATGAATAATTTTCCACATTACAATAAAAATAAAATTATGAATTGTCAATTAACCATTTAAATGGATTGGATAATTCAATAAAAATTTTGAAATATTGTTAACATTTTAGTTATTCAGAATAGTTCATATTGAAATTTTATTTAACTTTTTAAAATTTCTATATTAATCCTTTGAAATGAATTAAACTATTATTAGTTGATGATTTAATTTTATGGTGGTCATAGAAATGACATTATTGAATATATTTTATTGATTATTGAAAAATATATTAAATTTTCCTTTTTTGGAAAAAAAAATTTTGGCCTCTTATTGATATGATATATGTTTTATGAATGTGTTAATGTAATGTGGTTGAAGTTTTTGTTTGATGTGTTTTTTTTATTTTATAATAATATTTTTATTTCATCACATGTTAATGAAAGGAGACCTAATTACACATGTATTGAGACACTTTTGGAAGCTACCTTATAGAATACTACTTCCATCGCAAGTGAGTAAACAATAATAGGAAATTATTCCTGCAACAAACATAAAAAGGGAGAGATACCCATAAAATCATGATAGAAACAATTATCTCACCTATGTCTGCTTTCATCCCAATTTTAGGTACTTTGGTGTGATCATGGTTCCATGGTCTACAGAATACATCCATTTTTTCAATGTGAAGGTAAAATGCCTCTTCAATGCAATAAAACACCCTAATTTCAACCATTAATTTCAGGATCATGACTCATAATTTCAGCAACATGTTTTTGGTAATGTATTGTCTCAAAAATACTCTATAATTTTTTATGATTTTGATTCACACTAATAGCCTTGTATGTTTTTATAATAATTTAACATTAAGTGTATTTCAGGGAATTCAAATTCTTTATATTTAGTCTCAAATTAATTTTGAGCTTTAAATTTTCAATGAATATTTATTACATTATTCAAGGCCCATATTTATGCATTCCATAAACACATTTTAAACACTATGATGGAAAATGTAATGTAAGGAATAAACCCCATTATTTAAACATCATGTATGGATCATAAACCTAATGTCTGTATTCAACATTACTCTAGAAGATGGATTTATAGTATCTCATACCAATGTTCCATAATATACGTATGGTAAATCAAACAAATGTTTTTTGAAAATTATGTTTAAAGAACTTTACATTTTAATGGAACCTAACGTTTTTCAAGAGGATAAATTATAGTTATTTAACCATATGTAAGTAAGGAACCTTACATTCAAATCTCAATTGTATGGATCATCTACCTTACTTTTGTGATCAACCATACATTACCAATCTTATACTAATATAATTAATTCTACATAGTTGTAACCTACATTTTGTATTTTTAATATTTTTAAAAGAACCCTACATTTGACTGTTCAAAATCTGTGTTTTAAATCTGCAATATTTAATGAGATTATGAAATAGTCTAGAGAGAGTTACTAGAAATTTCAATGATCGTTTTCAACTGATTTAACTACTATTTTATTTAATTCAATGAAACATATTTAATTGAGAAAATAAATCCTATTCATAAGAGATGTTACGACTCCCCTGGTCTATATTTAATATTAATATCTATGACTTATCAGGAGTCTATTATGGATCTAAATTCTAAAATAGGATATATTTTTATATATTCTACCAGTATACCATTTTACAATAATGAGTTTTTTACGAAGGGTATTTTTCATATATTCCATCTCATTCGGGAGAAGGTCACCTTTTTTGTTACAACGAATGAAAAACATAGAAAGTACAACTACATAATGGTTACATACATGTTCAATATTGTTCTACTATAAGGTTGTGACTATTGTGTTTTGTTTATGATTTCATATTGAAGATCATTGTGCAAAAAGGATAGCTTCAGACTCAATATTTCATGAAAACTATTTTTTTTAAGATAATCCATCTACTATTAATTTTTGTGGATTAAATTATGATTTTCATCCTATTTTCAAAAAATAAAACTCTTTTAATTTATGAATGATTTCAATTTCTCATACTCTGTTGTGGTGGAATATCAACTTCTCGATCTATGGTGTGGATAATCATATATCTCTAATATAACATGATGTATTTTTATGTAGTATTGTTTGAAAATGATTCAACTACCTTTACTCGGTTTTTCAATTTAGATATTAAGATAAGAGGATATTTCTCATGTAATTCAATAAGCTCAGAGAGAGTGTATTTGGTGTAGTGGAAAAGGGGATATTTTTTCTGTTAACCCCTATAAAAATCTATGTTCTCTAATTTTGTAGATCTTATTCACATTTTCATTCAGATGAAATTACTTGCATATCCATATAATTTTTAAATGTTGTCAAAGTTTAGGAATTGTTGAAGATATTTTAAAAAGACACAATTAATGCCCATCTTGTGTGACAACTTTTTTATTCTGATAAAAAAATTGGTTTAAATGGTTAGATTATTGTTTAATCTATAACATGATAAAAGCATAATGTCTTTAAAAATATTATTTAAATGGATGAACCTAAATAAAGAATGTCTATGTTTCTTCCCCCATACTTCAATAGCGAAAATTATTGATGCTGGAAATCTAAAACGATTTTATATCTAAAAAACCATTAATTTAGTGTTTACTCAAAGGTCATTACTATATATAGAATTCCTGAGAAACCAAGAACATTGAATGTGGAAATAGAAGATAAAGATGATATAAATTCAAAGGAAATAAAGGTTATTATATATGGTCTTGGACCAATTGAGTTTAATCCTATTTATTGATGTCCTACAACCTATTAAATGTAGAAATCTATTATAGTTGGTGATGAATGAACAAATAATATGTGACAAATGAGGTATAAAATTGAAATGATAATGCTTGATACATTTAAAATATTGATGGAGAATGTATCACACAGATGAATGGAGGGCATACAAAAATATTCAAAAATATTACATCCTTAGGAGAACCCATCAACAAATCTGATATTATTTAGATAGTACATAGAGTAATATCGTCTAAATGGAATGGCATATCAGCTGTTGTTTTCCAATCATCACCTATCAATGTTCGTCTAATAAATGAACTAATTTTTATAAAGATGAAGTAAGAAGTTGATATGCAAGATGAATATTAAGATCATTAGATAATAGTGATGAATTAAAATATTACTATAAAAGTGACATCTTAGATGGAAAGTAGAAGAATAATATAATAAATGAAATTAGTGAAGAATTTAGATTCTTCTATTTCTAAAATAGAGTTGGCTCATCAATACGTAACAATTAGATTTTCTTCAAGAAAAAGGAAGGATTCCTAAAATTCATTAAGATCAATTAAAAGGACTCAAGAGATGTCAGATGCTGTGAATGTAAGATATTTTTTCATATTACACCTGATTTTCCAGGGATGAAAGAATAAAATAAGAGGCATGAAAATAGATATCAGATGAATTTTTATTTTTATCCAAAATGAATAAATTGGAATGACTACTACATAGAGTTTATCTAAAAACTCTAGAAACTCTTCAAAATAAGATTCAGAAAGAGAGAAATCTAATTTTTAAGAAGACATGTGTTTCATAGCTAAAGATGAATAGTTAAAAACATATTACTCTTTTGATTCTAATTTTGACTCTTCAAGTTACTCAAATGAAAAATTAGGTGTCTCATATTCCATGTTAGAAGAAAAATATGACTCCTTATTAATGAAGCTGAAATCATTGAATAATGTACACAATCCTATTTTAGGGGAATGATATACCATGTTAAAACAGCATCATGACCAACTTGAAAAAATTAAATTCCTCTATATCAAACAATATCAATAGTGAATAAAATATCATGGAATTATAGGATGAATTATATTCATATAAAAGAGCTGATATAGTTTTTAGTAAAGGAGACAATATATTAATTGGAATTCTTTGAAATAATTTCATCAAAATAGAATGATTTGGAATATGATATAAGGGTGATATATCTAAATTTCATAAAAACTATATTATGAAAAATTCTAAAAACTATTTTTTTATTAATTTGTAATAAAGTAGAATGTCCCAAATAACTGTTACATGATAAATACGAAAATAATTGTCATTTAAAATGAATTTATTTACAAGTGATTGATTAATTAAAATTATAGAATTTATTTATAGGCAAAGCAGATATGAAATCCCAGATCATTGAAGGCTAACACTTCGGTACCAGACAAAATATAGGTACCAAAAAATAAAAAATTATTTTATTTTTAGGTTAACATACCACGAGAATGGATTTTTTTATAGTATATGGATTGTTTATATTTTAGGAATATGAGTGCAAATCCATGAAATGTTCATACCATGACCCAAATGGACAGCAATCTAGTAACTTTTGGTGACAATTCCATAGGATAAATACTTGGATTTGGAACTGTAGGAGATCTATTGACAATCACAATAAAAAAAATTTAAAAGGGATAAAGCAACATCTAATAATAATTTCTTAGCTTTGTGATCATTGTTATAATTTTGATTTCTCTAACTATTCCTACTCAGTTTTTAAAGATAATCTACATAAATTCAAAGCACATATAACATACAATGTTTATATTTTGGGATTAAATTCCTTGTGTAAGAAAAATATAATTTTTTAACTATAATGAAAAATTATTCATGGATCTAACATAGTTTACTTGGTAAATGCAATATTTTTCAACATAAAGTATCTATGAAAAATTTATTTTTAATTTTCATAGTCTTATGTTTGATATTGATAGATATTGTGATGCATTGAAAATTAGAAAACATCACATGTCTTTATTGAGACCAATGAACAAAATTTATACATTTCAACCATTTGAACATATCCTAGATTTACATGGGTTTATTTCCTAAAAGTCAAAAGTTATGTTTCACTATTTATGGATGTTTTTGTAAAACTGATCAAAATTGTAAAGGTTTTAAAATAATTTCATTTATAATTTATCACGGTGTAGAATTTGAAAATGAAGAATTCAATAATTTTTTTACAAATGTGGGTATTAAACACACCTTATCTACACCATGAAAACCTCAAAAATATGGAATCCATGAAGGAAGAAATATAACTATTTATGAATTCTTAAGGAAAATACTAAATTAGTAAAATATTCCTACCTATATTTGGGAAGAAGATATAAATAAAACCAAATATATCATGGATAGAGTTTTAATTTCCCCTATTTTAATAAATACACCATATGAATTTTGGAATATTAGAAAACCTAAAGTAATGTACATTAATGTTTTTTGTTGAAAGTTGTATATCTGGAACAATAAATATAATCTTGGTATGTTTGAACCAAAATCATATACATGAATATTTTTAGGATATTCTACTACATATAAACCTTATAGGGTGTTTAATAAAAATTTGAGGATTGTTGAAGAATTAGTAAATTTGAAGATTAATTAAATTAACCCTATGATTAAAGAATATGATCAAATTGATGAAGTCAATGACTCTTTTTACTACATGAGACTTGAAACCCTTAAATTGGATACTGAAAATAATATGTATTATATGTAGTCCAATTCTGAAAATCAAGATAATAATGAACCTGAATGTGTCTTAACTAGAATGTTTGAACTGTAATGAACCATTTTTTATAAACTCTTATAGGAGACCAAGGCATAGGTATTAGAACAAAATGAATTATACGAATCGTATTTTAATTATCTTCCATTCATTCTAAATAAGAACCTAAGACCATAGAAACATACTTAGACAATATGAGTTGGATGTTGGCTATGAAGGAAGAGTTTAACCAATTCAAAAGAAATGATATTTGGGAACATATATATAAACCAACCAATTATCCAGTTATAAGAACTAAGTGTTTATTTATAAACAAATACGATGATCAAAGGATAATTATTAAGAATAACTCAATATTAGTATCCAAATGATATAATCAGTATGAAGGAGTAGATTATGATCATACCTTTTCACATGCATCTAGATTAGAAGCAATAATAATCTATTTATCCTATACATATCATATGAATTTTAAATTACATCATATGAATGTAAAATATTACTATTTAAATGTTTATTTAATGGAGGAATTTTATGTTGATCAACCTCATGGTCTTGATGATCCTGAAAATCCAACTTCTGTTTTTAAACATACTAATGCTCTCTATGTATTTAAAAAACACCTAAAACTTCTTAGGAATTTTTGAGTTATTTTTTTAAAAACAAATAGATTAATTTATGATTTTGATGAACCAAAATTTTTTAATATAATATTTAGTTCTTGTATTTTTTTAGTACAAATTTATATTGATGATTCAATTTTTGGTTCATCCAATAAATAATCTTTGTAATGATTTTCCCTAATAAATAGAAAAATTAAAATGAGTTTGATGGGCAACGAAATTTATTTTTAGGATTTCAAATTTATCCATATGATTTTTAAAATATTTTAAATAAAAGTTTATTATTGATTTATTGAATAAATTTTTACTCTCAAACAAATAGCCATAAAATTTCCCCAATGTACCAAAATAAAACCTGATTTGGATGATGATGGAAAACTAGTGGACAATAAGTAATATAGAGGCATGATATTAATTTGGTAATATTTCACTACTAACAGGCCATACATTATGTTTTTTCTATTTATTTATGCTACATATCAATACAATCCATAATAATCATATCATACTACAATTAAAATAATAATTACATTCTTAAGCATAACATCTTTTTAATCACTTATTTACCAAAAAGCAACTAATTTTAACATAATTTCATATTTAGGTGTTACATTTCGAGGCTGTATACTGGAGGAAAAATTTTCCACCTCAAGATATCACTTTATAAGATAATATTTAGTATATTGTCCTTGTAAAAAACACCACTCAGTTTCCTTATCAATAGCCAACGTAGAATAAGTATCGGCCGATAAATTTTTTCACAAGTATTTTGAATGAAAATCTATGTACTGGACATTAAACTAAATTTTAATTATATACCTATTTTATTTTATAATAATAGTTCTATAAGTATTTCAAAAAATTCTATAAATCATTCTAGGACTAAAAACATTGATATAAGACAACATTTTATAAGACATCATTATCTTAATAAAGATTTATCATTATAATTTGTAAATATTGTATATCAATAAGAAGACATATTCACTAAGACACACCATATTTCTAGTATGGATTTTAAAAATTTGTATGTAGGTTTACATAATTTTAAAACATTCTTTATTAGTTTATTTATGTTTATTGTATATTTTTTCATGTTAATTATTATTTGTAATTTTAAATTATTTTACTCTTGCTACATATTTTTTAAATGGATTAGTATTTAGTTTTTAAATCATGTTTATCTTAAATCAATATCATTCATAATTACTCTGTAACTGACATGGGAAACAAGGATATGTCACCATCTCCCAGAATCCTCTTGAATTACCTTACCAAATTTTTATCAAACTATTTCACCAACAAAAAAAAATTCTACATCTGAAACCAAGGAGTCTGAATACCTCCAAACATTAGACATTCATAAATGTAAAAAGTCTTAAAGTGAATAGATGAAGGAGAACCTAGGGACCCGAAGTGTCAATGTGTTCCATCAAGAAATATTATTTTTGGAAAAGTTTTTTATTTTGGGTGGATGTACCAGAAATACCATATATAAAAAAAACTAGTTTGTGATTCATGGTTTGTAATTTTATTCAATATGGAAAATACCTAATTTTTTACGAGGTATAACTGAAACAGTTATAAAATATAGTTTAGATTTGTTTTTTAAAACATAATTTATTGTTTCTGTGAGAATTTATGATAAATATTTTCAATTTCTCATATATAAATTTTCAACTTCTAAAATGTCCTCATGAAGGTGTATTTTATTTTGACCTTCATTCTATTGGAAATCAAGATCATATGTTTATATATATACTGACTTTTACTTTTGGATCAACAAACACTTGGAAATTATTTACTTGGGATTTTGAGGTAGATCAGAATGTTCATGTTATGTATATAGAGATTGCAACAGCCCCATGAATAGCTGATATTGATAAGATATTGTACCAAGATCTGTACATTATGTTTTATCCAGAGTTACATCATGTTATTGTTTCCTAGATACTTACTTCTTAATATTTATTATTGTTTCCAAGAAGAAGACCAAATTTTGTTTTATTCCCATGGAAGGATACACTCCATAATTCTGTTAAGGAAAAATATTTATTTGTGTGTTCGAGACAAGAGTAAAATTATATCATAATAATTTCATTGAATGTGATTACTCTAGTGAAATTTGGTATTTACTAATGTAATTTGAATGAAATGGTAGAGTTAATTCCTAATATTTCATAATATAGTGAAAATTATTTTTAGACTTTTTCTTCTATTATATAAGTTACTATAGTTATTGATAAATCCAAGAATCAAGATGACCTATGATTGTTCAAAAAATTAGATTGTGGGTCCTTTTATTAAATTAAATAGAGTTCAATAGGAGGATTTTATTCTAAAATAGTTGCTCAAAGATGCAAGAAAATCATTTAATGATTTAGAAAATTCATCAGCTCTAAGGATGGGCATGGAGCCTTTTCGACATATCATAATTAAATTAAAGATAATTCTATGTCAATGAATTATTTTGATTTTATTAAGAGGGATATTATATATGGTATTGGAAAGGTCAGATATGAATCTATTTCCGAAATATATTTTGTAGCTCTATAGTGGTATTTGGGTAGCCAGTTTGAATCAATGAAGGGAAGTGTTAGTAAAGTAAGTGATCCTACTACTAAAATTCATCCTCAAAGTACATGATTAGAATATTTCAAGAAATCACATATGTTATGGATAATATGAATGACTGATTGAAGAACCATTAGTCCAATAGTGCCCCATTTTAGTCTTTTTGGATTTCCAAAGATATATTTTTTCACAAATGAATGAATGTGAACCAAGAATTATACTACTTCTTAATTGGTTATGTGTTGAGATAGTTCATTTTATAGTGAAATAGAATAGTTTGGATGAATTTTGGGAGAAAATTCAGTTGAAAGTTTCCATTTCTATTAGGATAATATAATTTCAGTAAGGGACATTGGTGATAATAATGTCATAAGGTTGCAAGTGAGGATGGAATAATCAAAAGAAGTGTTTGAAGTTGTTTAGGATCCTACAAAACTAGTACCACAAAGAGACCATGACCAAACCATTTTACCTTCCATAAGATTGGTTGACAAACAGGATTCCTTAGTGAAATTGTCTATTTTATTTGTAACATTTTTTATTATTGAAATTTTATTAATCTTATTTTATGTTCATTACATTTTATTCTATTATGTTTATCTCGAGCTATATAATTCCTATCATGTAATTCAAACAATATTCTATAACATTCATTTACTATTTTGGGTAATATTAAAAGTGATTTAGTCCATTCACTCTATATTATTTTTGATATCATAAAAAGCTGGATAAATTGGATAAACATACAAAGAATTTCAATTTATTTAAATAATTCATTGAATTCGAAATTATTATCAATATTTTCCTTAAATATGATTATAATAAAATTTTATAATTTCTATATTATGATAATAATAATATGGTATTTGTGATCATCAAATGGTGGAGATTTTTGGGCATGTATTCTCTGAACAATGCTCTATAATTTATTATGATTTTGATACTCACAAATATTATTTTTTATTTTACTAATATTTTTACATTATGTGTATTTTAGGGGATTAATATTAATTATATTAATTCTGAAATTATTTTGGTGATTTTAATTCACATGAAATAATTATTAAATTTGTTGGGAAGCATTTTGTGCATTTTGAAACACTTTTAAAACCCTACATGGGTAAGCGTAATGCAATGAAAACTCCCTATGCTATATGCATCACATATGGATCATGAACCTTACGTTTGTATACACCTTACACTGGAAGTATAAATTATGGTATCTCTACCCTACATTCAAAGTAGTACTTATGGTTAATCCACCATATTTTATCAGGAATATATGGGTAAAGAACCTTATATTTCAAAAAAACCATTCATTTCTCAAGAGGACCAAGTATGGTTGAAGAACCATAAGTAAGGAAGTAACATTACGTTCAAATATCAGATGTATGGACCATATATCATAAATTGTTTATAAATCTTACATTTTCATCCTTACATTCATAGAATGAATTCTATGTAGTTGAACACTACGTTTGGTATTTTTTGATTTGTCATGGAACCCTACGTTTGACTTTTCAATATCGGTGTTTTAAATATATATTTTTCAATATTTCTACAAAGGTCTTTTATAATGTCATAGGCTATTTTAAAGCACAATTTCTACTAATTTAAATCATGATTTATTTATTTCATTGAATTTTAATCACCATTGTAAATCACTCCTATTTTAAGGGATGTTAGGACTGCCCTGGTATATATTAAATTTTGCAGATATATGATTTATTAGGAATATTTTTGGGATAAATATTATGAAGAATTATATTTGCCTTATATATTCTACCAATATATAATTTATTCAATGATATAATTTGAAAATGGGTATTTTTCATATATTCAATGACATTCAAGTGAAAATATCTTTATAGTTCTATAATGAATGAACAACTCAATAAGGAGAACAACACTTTTGTGATATACATGTTCTATCTTGTTCTACTGTATGGATGTGACAACAATTTTTTTCTACTTTTATGTTGAAGATCATTCTGAAACAAGTATCCCATAAGACACAATATTTCTTAAAGAATATCATTTCTAAAGTTGACCCTCCAACTACATTAAATTTCTACTCTTATAATTATGATGTTAAACTTGTTCTAAACAACTCAATCCCTATTGATTTATTGGTGTTTTCAACTGCTACTAACCAGTTGTGGAGGAGTATTAACTTCTCAATCTATGATCCGGATAACTGATTCTCTATTACTGAACCTAGATGATTTTTATTTAGTCTTGTTTGTAATTTTTTCAACTTCATGAACTTATATTTTGAATTTTGGTCTTCTGATAAGAGGAAAATTCTAGTGAAATTCACCAAGCTCTCAGAGAGAGTATTTGGTGCAGCTGACGATGGTATGTTCTTGCTCAAAACCACTATAATAAGTTGTTCTTATTATTTCATGTTATCCACTACTCATTTTCTTATAGAAGAAAAGTGTTTCATATCAATATAATTTATAAATGGTGTCAAAATGTAATGAATTTTTGAATTGATTTTCCAAAGTCACAATTCACCCCCACATGTAGGTCACTTTGTTTAATTCGACCTTACACATGTGACTCCATAATGTACTCTACCTTTTTATCAACTTCATTAAAATTTATGGTTTTGATATCCACCAACCTATGAAAAAACTTCCATGAAAAAACACAAAATGGGATTAAGTTCTCATATCATATTAATCAATTTAGAAACTAGAATCTGTTTAATCCCATATAATTCACTCATCCTAACCATGAAGGTCGGGGAACATTTCAGAAATTCTTCTAATATACTAAAGTATGTTCTTTGTGATAACCTATTGACTCACAAAAATTATATCTTATTATCTAATTATAGTTTTTTCATTAAAAACATTTGTCTAATACATAAAATTGTTTACATTGCCGATCATATGAGGGATATAGAAGGAACATTACCCATTATTTCCTAAAATATAGGTTCGATGATATTCATAAGAAGTGTGATATGAAGTACTTGAAGATAACACCTATTAGAGTTATTTATACTAAATGACATGAAAACATTTCCATTATATGTGCTTTTAATCTTTCCAAAAAACTTTTTCATCCATCAATATGGATCTTTATACCCCATATAGAGGTTTCTTAACTCATGTATGTTATTGAAAAAAATCAACTGTTTTTTACATAATGTAACGTAAAAATATAATTTTTAATAAGTAGTATGTAATATACATAGAAGACTAAAAATACCATGATACACCCACTAACCGACCTACACAAACAAGAATCATATGTTTTTTTATAAAACTAAATACGTTCACAGAATAAACAAACCATAAATAACCACTATAAGAAGATTTATTCAATCTATAAATGGACCATACCAACTTAAAAACCTTAACAATATCATTTCAAATAGTGAAACCATTATGTTATACTACATTCATATATTCAAATTAATTTGTGTTATAGAATTTTATTTTGATATCGATTTGATATATAATATAATAATAATGATATTTCATCTAATATCTAAACATACATTATTATCTCTAATCAAAAACAAAAAACATTATACAAACATCTATGATGTTTAGAAAACATAAAAAATTGACGTTCAAACAAAAATATTACATTAAAAATTTGTACGATAATGTTTATAAAATAATATAAAATTAAAATTAATCACAAAGAAATGAAAATTATCGTCAAATAATTTTAAAATTAGAAAAAAATAAATAGAAAATGTAAAAAAAATTAAACTATAGGAACCCAACATCTCACGTAACACAAAACAACATTACAGATTAAAAATGTAAAATGATCTTTTATTTTACAATTTTTTGGACTAAAAATATATAGTGGTGTTGACAAAATATTTTTTGAAAATATAGATTTTAATATTGTTGTTTCATTTCTAGATCCTACACTAGCATGATATTAGTTTTTTTAAGAATTAATCTATAGTATGATTAAACTATTTACATATGAAGTTTTCATGATATTCAAAATGACATGGCTCAACCCATCAAGGCCCCCCTCGAGACGATTTTAATCTGATTGTTCCACCATATTTCCTCCAAAAATTGGACAAGGCATTAACACATGATGCACATTCCATATAAAACAACATGATAGACCTTAGCCTATTTAATTTTACAATAAACAAATATTCAATACAAAAGATAAAATGTAACACATGCACGATATATATAAATATATATAATCCAATAAGTGGTACACAATACATGAAGGGTAATTTATGAAAAAATAGAAACCCACATTCGTAAAAATAATCGAACTGTACATCTAAAAAGTTCATGAATCCCATAGTTGGGAGATGCCAGTGAACTCCTCCCCATTGTGAGTAATCAAGGATTTGGATAAATATGCAGCCAAAACATTCACCATCATGAAAAACCATGATATATAATACGTCACAAAAAATCATCAATCATTAGCTTTGAAGTAATACATGGTCCACTTATACTAAAACCATCATCTTACCTATGCATTGTTAGAAAAAACACAACATGTGTGGCCACAAAACCTGTGAAACAATGAATACACTAATGTGTATTCTTAATCTAACATCAATAGACCTTTTGTACAATGTCTCCCAAATGTAACCATGAAGTTCCACTAGATTCAAAATAATCTATGATGTCAAATCCCTAAACATATCCATAGTTCATGTTTCTATTAAATATAATAAATAATTACCCGATCATTGAAGTTCACATCTCATCCAAGGGAATATCACACCCTATCATTCATAACCATCAATAATGTGTTTCTATTATAGAATCCAAAATTAGGACCGAAGACATAATCGTGAATATATAACATTTATGCAGTAAAAATTCTAAATATTAAAATCATCAATGTGTTTTGTAAAGGATATGATTCCAAACATATGACAGAGCTCCCATTCCGCATCGGCTAGCTCGAGGATAAATCTGGACGTAACACCAAAAATTTAAACTAACCAAAACCAGAATCCCATGAAACCATTATGGAACAATTTTGGGAGATAGAATCCTCCTTGTAACACATCTCAATCTAGAAAGTATTGACCATATATATAGAGGATTTTTCCCTCGCTAGAAGACACCTTGGTCAAGTGAGTAACATACCCTATTTTTAGGATGTGGTTGACCTACACCTCATAGGAACCAATGTAATATCAAATCCTTGAAGATCTATAGATCTTTATCCACATGTTTTTTGGGTGGCACTAAAATCCATAATAGAAAACAAGGTCAACGTTCCCTTCATAGCATTTTGCATGGACATTATTGGACATGTGAATGCACTGAACCTTCTTGCCCCAAACACCATAATTATTCATAATGATCTAAATCCAAAATAATCCTATCTATCCTTGAAAACGAACTCATATGTATGAAGGATGAAATTTCCTTGTGATCATTGATGAAAAATAGTTCGTAAAGGTTATATATTTTGATGAAATGCACATCCGACAAGACAATTATTGAAATTGCACCACAAAGGTGATTTGTGGCCATGTGGATACCCTTGGGTGGGCCACAAGACATGTTTGGGTAGGGGGTGTATGTTTATGGATCCCATAAACAACACATTTTCTCTCCTGGGTCAGATTGGGAAGACCTACCAAACTGGATCATAGGCTGGCCAATGCACATCGACCATGCATTGAGATTGACCGACTTGCGACCATACACCGCCACACCCTATGTATTTTTGTCATTAATAATAAAACCCAACCCATATATACACAGAAAGGGTTAAAAATATTATAATTTTTGAAATATATTATTTTCATGCTCTGCAACACTCATAATTATTTGTCACCTCAGCTCGAGGGTAAACACTGGATCTCAAAATCAGAAGATCCAACAAATGGTTTTTCCTAGGATCCCTACATGGGTAAAATTAACATTTAAATTCTAGGTTGGTTCCAAAAACACAGAATTAGACAAATTTAAATAATTCTAAATCAAAAATAATCTCGGTCACAAAAAAACCCCTTTTTAAAGACCTCATTTTTCATCAATGAAATATTTATGCATGAACTCATGAAATTAATAAAGAAAATTCAAAGATCAAGAATTTTATTATTTTATTCATAACATTTTATATACTCCAATTACTGATTTTAAATGAAATGTGAATAATTTTGGTACAATATTAATGTTTAAATATTAAATACAATTGGTGGGCACAATTTGAATTCATCCAGATTCAAGTCTGTTTAATTAATTAATGATAACTATAACTATACAAATCCAAATTGTATGATAAATATTTATTAGGATTAATAATTAAACATAAAACATTTTATTAGAAGGAATCATGGGCCAATTCTTCCATTTGAAAGGTCATATGGATCACACAAGAAGGGCCAATGAATTTGTGATGAAACTAGACCAACTAAGAAGATTGAATTACCAAGATCAATCTATAAGTATTAATTCCATTATTCTACTACAAAGTTAGGGGAAATATTCATGGAGTCATAGGTTAAAATGTTATGGAAAAACTCAAATACAAAGAGGCCCAATTGATTTTATTATGTTCAGTTCACCATTCTGTCTGGGAAATAAAATCATCACAAAAACATTGACTGTTCTACTTATCTACACATCAATTCGAGCTGATATTTTTCAATGAAATGAGGAGATATTTTAGGCCTACATTTTTGAATAATTAATTCATATTTGATGAAAGTTTTCTGTTCAAAGACCCATTCACATTTCAGTCTTCAAAAAAGTGCTGATAGATATGGATAGGTGCAAACTGTTTATTAAAATATCTATATATTTGGCTCCAAAATTACAATGGCCTTAAAATATTTAAGGATGATAACAATATCTAAAACTTTAAATTAGAGATTATCTCTATATTTAGCTGTATGGAAGTCCAAATTGGTGATGCAATTGGAGGGGCATATTTGTAATGTAAACAGTCCCCCTCCTTGGGCTATAAATTCAACTCCCTCTTTTCCTTGAATGTGCTGGAATTTCAGAGAAAAGTCAGATATTTTGAAATGAACAAGGATCTTCCAAAGGCTTGGTAGGTTCTTCCACACTCATTTTTAAACTTTAGAAACCATTCCTCTTTTCTTCCATTCATTTACTATTGTGTTGTTCATTATTTGTAATCGGGTATGTGTTTGTTTTTTTGTAATTCTGTTTTAATGCAAGTTTCATCTTCAATATCTCTTATTCTCATCCAATATATATATATTTATATTATTTTACATAAAATAGTTTAAATCATGTTAAAAACCCTTCCCTAATATTTCTTCCACATTCAATCAAAGGTCATTTTTTAACACTCCTGAACGATCTTGTGTGTGTTGACACAATACTCTTTTCATATCCTGTTATTTTCAAATTTTTAATAATTCATCAACTTAAACATATTTAACAAGATTAAAAACCATTTTAATTGTTTTTTAAATCTACCATTGGGTTGAGTTATAATATAGAGATATTAATTTATTGGGATCTTTTTCTTGATGAGTATTCATTGAATTAACATTGTGTGTATGTTATAATTAACTTGTCATGGATTAATGACTTGTTTTGTTTAACGTGTGGTTTATGTGGATTATTGGAAACATAAATACACTAACATAAACAATATCTAATTGATATTATAACACTATGTTAATTTAAGGCTTGTATTAAAGTGATAATACTTAGAAATTCCAATCAACGTTATCAAGTGAAGTGGGTGTTAATTTAAATGCATTATAAAGCAATGATCTAGGATATCACAAGCTTAACATCCTAATAATGAACACATCACAATCATTAGAAAATTGTTAAATAAAATACCAACCACTAATCACATAATTTATTCTCTGATAAAAACCCCTAATCAAAATACAACAAACCGAAAACAATCGACTATTAAAAAGTATAATCACCTAGAACTCGACCAGAGTGATGCAATAAACATTAGTAGAGCATAGGAAACTTGAACGGTTGAAAGGAAACAATTGGATTCTCATTCTATTATATGTTATCATGATTTATAGAGGACTTCTAAAAATTATTCCTTGAGTTAATGATAAATAAATTTTGGTTGGTAGGCTTCAAACATATTGAAAAAATATGGAATTAATGAAAAATAAAAACATAAATCACATTCTCCCACTATATCTTCTAAATTTTTCAATGAATTTCAATTTTCTGATTAAACCTTGATGATATAAAAGTAAAAAATAGAATAAATACCCCAATATTCATGTGCTACTTTATTGGTATTCCAACTTAAAAAGAAGGTGAGATAAAGAGATAATGATTAACATATTCTTATATAGAATATTAAAAATTGATGATATAAAACCTGTGTGGATGAAATGTCATTCTAAATGGTGATTAATATATTATTTCTCTTATTTTTCCTTCAAATGATTAAATAGAGAAATAAAATTCACCAATTTAATACTGGAATATGAATATCCTATAATTATACCAGAAACACAAGATAAGCATTACATGGATCATGAATGAATATCCAGTTGATGAGCTCAAATAGATATTTTCAAAAATATACTAATATATGTAAGAAATATGAAAAAGTCACACATGTAAATATTTTATTCATAAAAATTTTTCCATTCATGATAATATATGGCAGTTAGTGAATCCAAAAAAACTGACAAAAAAGTTTAAGAGTATCTTCTTTAAGGGGGATCTAAATTCATTCTGATTGTCCATTTGAAATTCACATCAATAATATTATCATAGAAAATTCATACAATAGATCAAAATAACATAAATCATAATAAAACAATAAAAAACCACACATCATCTATGTATTATGTCCTCATTTAAAAAAAATTGTATTCAATAAATAACTCATTACAGTAGAAAATTAAATAAAAACTAACAAAATCACACTTTTGATAATTATATTTAGAAAATATTGAAGTATTTTAAAATAATCTACAAACTTGTTTCCCAAAAAATATAAGGGAAACTAAATAATCCAAAAATAGTTCAATGGTTTTCAATCTGTTACCTTCATCATTTATCTTCCATGAATCCCTATAACTATTGAACATATCGATGTTTCTACAATGAATCAGCCCTATATAATTAATTATAATGTCACTATATTCATATTAAAATATATTAAATAGAATAAAAAATGAGAATCAATTAGCTACGAGGTTAAAAAGAGGTTTATATGCAACATATTATGATTTTTTCATAGATTTTTTATATATCATGCCCGTATATGTTGTGTAAAATGTATTTATTTAAAGTAAAATGATTCCAAAGTACATTATTAATGTGTTAATATCCAATATTATTCATAATAACGTAATGAAATTAAAAATATATATATATCAATGCGTGAAGGAAATATGACCCTATATTAAATATTATCATGTATGCATTAGAATATAGAACATTACATTTGTATTTTTTTCTTAGATATAAAAAATATGACCATGATTTTAAGGTAGAATGACACCAGAACATATACCAAATATACGATAGGAATTCCATCCTATAAATAAATGTGGATGTAAGAACCCGGTTCCCCAATTGAGAAATAGATCTTTCTCTTTCAATTTATATTTAAAATTGTGGGAGAAACTAGGTCAAGGCCTAGATGCAGGCCTATTACCCGGGGTGACTGTAGCTTACACACCATTTACATTCAAATACACATATTTCATGAAGGTCTACACTCCATGTAATCCCAGTACAGGGCCATGTAATGGTCTCTCTATATTTTGAATGCAAACAACATGCAGTATTATGTACATGTCATGCACCTTCCATTTTTTTTGTTTAAATTAGAATGTTGCATCACATTTGGAAATGCACACAAAAACTAATCCCTTCGATGTACAGTGCTCCTTGATAATCTGAACAAAATTTATTCTCCTTTTTCTTCATCTATAAATTGATTCGAATGTCATTGAATCTGTAGGAATCCTCTCAGTGATTTCTTGATTCCTCTTGATAATTTATCTCTGATTTCATCATTGGACCATGTTGTCAATAGTGTAGTGTTTTTCTCATTTTTGTTGATCAACATAATTTTTTATCAATTTGGGGGATGAAAATGGAATACAAGAGTCATACAAGATCATGGTAGGATGTTTTGATTTTTTTCGATAAATGTCATGATGATTGTTTATGATGCAGTGTCGTGTTCCAATTATTAGGGTGTCACATGATTGGATAATGAACCTTGTTATTTCCTATGTATGATTAGGTAAATATATATATGATATGAAAGAATTTGTAAGATTATTAACCATAATTTAGGGCCACCCTGTGTGTGTGTTTCCCTTTGATGGTCGTTTGGCAGGGAATTCCAAAAATGCATGACTTGAACTTCCATTCTTGGGTTATTTGATGAACTTTGTATGTGATATTATTACACAAGTGAGGTAACTATTTTGTTAAGTTTTGTAATTATTTATATATAATATTTGGTTTGTTATATTTTTATCCATTGTGAGATGATTAAATGATTAAATTAATTTAAGACGTCATTGGCCCTAATTAAATGTTGAAATAATTATACATAGGGACTGGCCCTGATTATTTGATGAAATGCTTATATACTGGGTGTAGATTTAGTTTTATGTCATGTTATAACATGGTTTTATGGTTTGGATAAATACACCAGGAGTGATACTTGTATTTCTCTTTTCGATGTCAAGAGCTAACTTAGTTAAAAATAGAATATTGAATTGAAATGACTAATGAAGCATCTGTCAAGCCAAAGAAAAAGATTGTATTCGGCCTTCTCATTACTTTTTTGGTGGCCTACTAAGACAACTGATGTGATCACTATTATACGGGGATCAGTAGGCCTATAACATATCTCAATACATATGTATTTCAATGTAATTGAACTATATAATTTTGAGTACTTCTTAGCTTAATTATTTCACTATTGTAAATGGCATGTTATATATATCAATATATATATATTCAGTAACAGGTTGGCATTGATTATTGGTGGTTTATTACTAGGATTTTGTCTCACACCATATTTTGGTAATGATTTTTAGGACAAATCAGATTTTATGATGATAGTTGTTGATCAGGGAAAGCACTATCCAACCTGTACTTGATTTTCTTCTTAAGAGTAAGAGAGCATGGGACCGAGCTGTAGATTTTGATGAATTCTGGATTTAGGTTCTTTTGTTCTTTTGTAACATATTGTGGATCATTACAGTGTACATGTTTAGGCTATTTTCTGACAAAATATAGCATGTTTCAACAACTATTCTATGAAATGATGTTTTTTTTTATCTAATCACACTTCCTCTGTTCAGTTTCATTTAATGATACTTATCATTTCTGATATTGTATTATTATTCGTTCTATTGTGATAAACTCTACCAATGAGAGTATAGATTTCCCATTATCACACCATAGGACCTCACTACTAGTCTGCATCATCTGGAATTTGGGGAAATGCTCTGGAGGCAATGTGGACAACACAGTATGGGTCCTCAGTTGAGTGGCATCCTGAAACAGGACATTACAAAGTGGTATCAGATGGATTTTTTCCATTTTTTCATTATTTTATATTGATTATATAAAGGTTATGTAATGTTTTATTTTGTTTTTCCCAATAGTAGATACCCTTTTAAAAAAGGAAAAATCCAAATTCCCTCGAATTGAATTGTGCTTTTGGATTTGGATCTATTACAATTGATTATTTTTCATCGTTGGGTGACATACTCGTATTTGTGTTGTTATTATTGATATCATTATGGTTCAATTTTGTAGAAACCAGATGAGATGAGGGCATTCCATCTAATGAATAATATAGGAACTTTTTAGAAATCATATTACATGCATTCTTACCATGTCATGTAGAGAGAATTACTCATTTCATATTGTTTTGATAGCAATCGTGATAAATATGCATGATTGTTTTGTACATATTGTTATAGATATGGATTCTTTTGGAATAGTTTTATGATACATGATATGATTCGATTATAATGAATGATAATATTTGGTACCTGGGGTGTATGGGACCTCTTGGATCATTATTGTTTGTAGCATGTGGTTGATGTATTCTATTTTGTGTTCTTATGTGATAAATTTGGATGCAAAACTTTTATTCGTGGAGAGTTTTCCCCCCACTAATCCGAATTTGGCACGTAGTTTGTTTTTTTTAAATAGAGTTTTTGAGGATGTTTCTAAGGATTTATATATAGATTCCCATTAAACATTATGTGTGGTTCTATGAAAACATGACATGTGTTCATTTTTTTCAGGAAGAACAATGTTTTTCAAGTACACACCATGTACCCTATGTAAATGTTGTTTTGTATGTGACTATGTGACCAGAAATGTGAGAAAAAACATAGATTTTGGAGTTTTGAATAGAACATTCCATGTACCATATGTACACCCTATGTAGTTTTTTATAGGTAGATCATGTATGGCTCTGGAAAGGTAAAAGTACATGTAAAGGATGGAAGACATGAGTTCAAGTCATGTGTTAGCCTAATATGCCGTTTACCAAGGACCTTTACATGTCCAAGTCAGGTGGACTTACACACCCATGTAATATTCTAAGGGGAAATTATGAGTTTAGGTTATACACAACGTGTACCCAATGTTTGTGATACTTTTAGGGTTTCTATCCCCTGCTTAATTATTACGCTCTTTAAATGTGTACATTGATAAATAATCATATACGGATGTGTGTGCGTTGTTATTTGTAGAGAAATTACACCATGACATCATCCTGTAGTACATGAGAAGTTTGGAGATGAGCATACCTCAGAGGTGGTAGGCCATAGGAAACTAGTAGATCCACTTGTCCTGTCAGATATGGAACTAGTGGTTGTTCCAGACATAGGTAATGAGTCATAGTTCCATGACAACATTGTGCACTCTATGCAGACATTATAGGGAGCACCTCACCCATCCAAATCTATGGATGACCAAACTAGATTGTTCAAACAACAACACCCAACCAACTTTTCATGTGATGGGGGGCCATATGTTATAGTTTCATGACTAGAGTTCATGTTATCTATCATTAAGCATCTATATTTGTCTGATGACTATTGGGTCAAACTTGCAAATTATATGTTTTGTGATTCTTCTAAGAGGTGATGGGATGCTGTTACTCGGATAAGAAAACATTGGTATATTCCTTGGGGATACATTCAAAAGAGCTTCTATGAATATTTCTATCATATATGTTGAAAGAAGACAAATCCATCAAGTCAATGCATCTGGAGCAGGTCACTTTATCATTTATCGATTACTCAGCTCGTTTTATGGAGACATATTGAATCGCACCTATTCTAATGGGTGATGATATTCCATCTACTTGATAATTCTATAATGGTAGCTGGTACATCATTTGATAAAATGTGAATATATTTCTTCTGGCTACTATATTTGAAATAGTGAACTAGGAACTGATTAATGAGTAGAAGAAAATGGAATCTAGAGGTGTGAGCTAGGGAGGTCTGGCATCGACATCTGGTACCATCTCAGAAGGTAAGATAAAGCATCATATGATGTTGATAGATAGTGAATTGAGTAGTCATAATTTTTTTTAGGTAGCCTAGTGAGGTTATACCAATTCCGAAATGTTGGGCATACGAAGCCATATTTCCCTATAGACTCAGTCGAGTATCGAGGTTGTGGCAAGATAGGTCATCTTCCTGGACTCTTCAAGATTTTTTCTCCATCAACTAGTGAGTGAGGATCTATATGGACTCCATGAACAAGAGAAATACCAACATCTCCTCACTAGTCAGGGGACTGGAATATTTTAGCCACTTCGGATAAGGTGGATGTTGTGGATGTGGAATAAAAACTCGTTGTTTTCGATGATAGTAGATTGGATCACCTCAGGGAATCCAGGTTGGGTCATAGGGCCGCGGTACTGGGCATACTTTTACAGTCGACCAGACCTAATTCAATTAGGATCCTTGACCTTCAACTATCAGAGACACGATTCTAGTCACCTCTGTTTTTTCTTCTACACTTTATAATATAGGATCTTCTAATTTTATCATATATGTTCTTATTTTTGAGTGTCTTAGGGTCCATTTTTTCACTTTTTATTATATAATGATTTTAGACACCCCGTTACGGATTTAACAGTAGGTGTGATATAGATCGAGGCCTTCCCCATTCAGGTTTGGGGATGTCACATCGTTTGGGATCTCTATGAAGTTGAGAATACATGTTTTGATGTCATCCTTATTATATATTGGATGATATCTTTTTAGGAATTTGTTGACTGCAATCACCATAGTTTGAGTTTCATGTCACCAGAGGGCCAATTTTCTTTACACAAGGAAGAGTGGTATGTCTACTAAATTTGAGCTGGACTAGAGAAATAATTTTTGAGTGGGATGACTACCAAATTTTTTATTATCTTTCATGATGACCAGGGGTCTTGTTAGATTGTTTTCCCTCGAGTAGTAGATAAATTTATGGCATTGTTTCTAGAAGATTTTTCAGGATTACCTCTTATAATTTAGGTGAAATTCGCTTTTCAGATAGTTGTAAGAGTTGTAAAAATATTCATTCCTCTTTATAGGATGGGTACAACAGATTTATAGGAGATATAGTGGAAACTAGTGGACTTAGATGTTAAGTGTATTGTTAGACCATGTACTAATCTATGGGGTTCACTGGTACTTTTTTTGAAAAATGATGATGGTGCCCTTAGGCGAGGCATGGACTACCAAAATCGGAACTAGTTTTTATTAAAATCCATTATCACTAGCACTGATAGTTAGATTTTTTTGGTCATCTATGAGGAGGTCGGGTGTTATCCAATATCAACATGAGGTCAGGATATCATTAGGTTTTTTTTATTAACATACATACCTCAGCTACCATGCCCGTGTCCCTAGGAATGTGAGGAAAATTTCATTCCATTGGAGGCCTGGTGGTATATTTATGTCTCCCATGAAAAATATGTGGATGCACTAGCCACTAAGACCACACACCAACATGCCATTTTCATTGGAGAAGCCGCAACAAGCAATAAAGTCTTGAGGGAGAAATAATTCATAGAGACACTCATTAAGTCACATTGAAACACAAAGTTTCTAAAGATTCATTTGAAAATTTATATCATTAAGACCATGGGATCATGAAATAAATTAGGGGATGATATTTTTGAGTAATTTCAAGAGGTGATTAATTTCATTGGTTTTTTACTCACCTTCATTATTTTTCCTCCATTATTTTTATTTTTATGGGTCAATGTGGTTTTACCTCATTAATGATCACACATGGTTTTTAAGGAAGTTATAAATACTTTTAGTTTTTTGTATATAAAGAAATGGAAACCAACTAGAAATGAATCCATGCAGGTAGTGGAAAAAAACATTATTTGTGATATAGTGATTTTCTTATTCAAATATGATTGTTTGTATTCATACATATTGATAGGTGAGACAATTTCAACAAATAACATCAAATAATATCGAAATATTAATAACTATTGGATGCATAATTATGTTGAATAATTTAATGAAATGATTTTTCTTTGGAACCACCTGAAATATTTTGCACACTTTTTATATCCAAACTGTAAACACTCTACTAACACATTACTAAATTATTTATATGACTATATTTGGTTTATATACAACACACATATGAAAACTACACATACAAATTTCATATAAACTCTATAAACTCGTGACATATACATTTCCTAATACCATTCTTTTGTTGTACCATTTATCATACCACATTTCTAGATTGGGCATACATAAATTTCAACTAAAAAACATTATATATCCTATATTGTAAATAAAATTAAACAGGGTATTAATGAATCACAATGATCATGTACATTTATGAAAAAACAATTACTATTTTAATAATAAAAATATGTTTCAATCATTATTCAATTACATCAATTATTAACTAACAAATAAATGTTTTCTCATTATAAAATTACATCAATATTAAATAACATTATTATATATCAATCTTTATTGAAAAAAAATATGTATATTTATTCAAATTAATTTCATTGTTGTGTATTGTGAAAATTCAAATGATATCATTCGAGATGATGAACTCATAAACTCATCATCTCATCATGGAAAACCAACTGTCAATTATATCTTATCTTCTTGAATTATAAATTTGGATTCATTAATTAATGATGGATTGGGGTAGCCTGAATTTTTGGGATGGTATGGGTGCAATGAATGTGAGTCATAATGTGCACTCAAATATTCTAGGTTGATCACTACGTTAATTTATTTGGGTGTTGTAGGGGTAAAACACCCCTACTCCAGGGGTTTGGGGACCAAAGGTCCCCATCCCAAGTGTTATGGGACTATATCAAATCCATCCTATCTATTAAAAATAGTCCAAGTGATAGAAATTGGGAAAATGTAGTTGTGAACACATTGGAACAACAATTGTAATAGCTCAGACATTTCATATATCGGTACTATGGTTCCCCCAACAACCTTCCACTGGCCACAATATCATCATGCACTTTAGTGGTCAATGCCCTGTTACAATGTAGACTTCTTTAAATCATTCATTATAATAGAGAATATATAATGAAAAAAATGGTGGAATATTGTATCATACTCATTTTTAGTTTATTTCAAGGTAAAGTTTCCTTTTTTTTATAAATGTAATATTATCTAAGTATTTTTTACCCTTAATCATTGTGATATTATGCCTCTCCAATGACATAAGGATTATTGTAGAACTATGTAATTTTCACTATGCGATGATTTATTCGTCTAGTTATTTTATTGTTTTGTTTTTTTTTTCTTTTATTGATCTGAAAACTTGTTATGTCATTATGACTTCATGACTTACTATAGTAATTTACATTTCCTTTATTAAACATTTATATTAACAATTCAATATTATATAAACAAATTAAAGAGGTTCATATTCTAACACTTCAGGGTGTTTTATTATTATACAAATATTAATATGAAATACTATTAAATGTTAATAAAAAATATCTGGAAACTTTAACATATTCTATCTAATTCATATACTATGAAAAACTAACATGGAAGAAACAATTACACTTCAAACAATAGATCTTTATAGAAAAAATTACATATTACATAAAATGTGAAAAATTCTAATGTGGAAGTCTTCATTTTAATTCAGAAAAAAATAAATTATTTTATAATTTCCTTTATGTATTTAAATAAGATAATTCACATAATGATAAATAGTTACCTAAAACATTAGTTTAACAAGTTTATTCCATCTTGATGAACAATAATAGCATATTTAATTATATCAAAAATGATTTTTCATTTCACAGTAAATCTAATTTATGAAAAAAATATTGATACTAACATCAATAATGAAACTAGAAATGTCACACTTTGATAATGATTTTTAAGTGGCCTTCTATTTTCTTGAATTTACTAATATTTAGAAGATTGTAAGGAAGTGATACAAAATGATTATTCCTTAAAATTTAATTCGAATCTATGGATCCTCTTTAATTCCATGGGATTAAAATTTCATTGAATGATTCATCAATTGAAACATAAAAGAATCAAATAGTCATTACAAGAAAAATTCGTATGAATGCATTTGAGATATAGTGATTTCCAGGACTAGTAAACTATTACAATAACTTTTTTTTTTAGATTTATCATGATTTTTTTATCATAATATTACATTAATGAGAAATGGTATTGTATTATAATTGAATGATGATGGTCAAAAATCCATTTATGATTTTAGAATCCAACTTACTTCATCACACAAACAATTCATCATAAAACTACAGAATGGTTATATAATATTATATGATTTTTCTAGATTTGTATTGGGTTGTATTCTTATGCAAGGTGACCATGCCACGTCCCAAAAAACATGACAATTGTGGATGCACAAGATGAAAACATTATAGATTTTATTAATCATAAGATCTTAAAGAATATATTTTCCTAGTGGGACATAAATAATATGTAATAATGATTCATTCGTTATATACATGTTTTTAGAAATTACGTAGAATATACAGTTGGGAAAGGGAATTTAGTGGATAATTGATTGTCGAAAAAATTGTAAAAAAATGTGGTCAGGGAGGATCGTGACTATAGAGGATAAAAAATCATACACACCTGGGAAAAGAAGTTAAATTTAATGTTATTGATAACTAATTATGGAAAAATATTTCTTTACTAATCACACTAAAATTTCACATTTCATTCTACTATACCTATGTATCTTTTTGGTTGTATGTTTTATTTTTTATTATTTTCTAGGATTCTCTTTTTTCCAATTTCATAACTTTAAATTGTTTTTCCTCCTTATTTTCGTTTTCCCCTTTAGTGGAGATATTTTACAAATAATCTAGTATTTTTTTTGAACATTTTATTAATTTACATTTTCATATAGTTTTATAGTAAATAAAAAACAAAAAAAACGTGTTCATTTTTTGATGTTTTATAATATCGAACTACCGTTTGATGTAACATTTTGTACCATTCAATTTTCTATACAGAGTTTTGAGGCCATGGATATATTCCTGGATGATATTCTTAATCGAAATGAAATACATTGTAGCCCATTTATTTATAATAATTCATGCATATCCATTTGTTTCAAAATTCTATGATAATAATTTATGTCTGAAAACAATAAGAATTAGAATTCACTATTGATGATTTCAGTTGATTACTACAATTTTTATTAAATGATTCTAGTAACTACTCCATTATCACGAGTCATATTTAAATTTCTATGTCACCATTTTTGGTTGTCAAATTTTTATACTTCTTTATGAACAAGGGGTTTTTTTATTAACTATTATCTTTGTACATTTGTATATTAATTTTTTTTCTCTAGTCTCTATTTTTTACAATCAAATGATCATTGTTTAAGTTCATATTTACTTTAATAATATCATAAAAAAAATTTGGTAACTGACCGATGAAGGTTTTATTGTCCAAGAAGATATAAATATATTTCATTTTTTAATGATTAATATTTACATTTCCCAAACATAAAAACCATGGCATGACTAAGAAGTAAACAAAACAAACTAAATTTAAAATCATTTATTTGTTATGTGTTGATCCAAATGAATATTTTTTCATAATATAATAATTAATTTTTGTGTTCATAGAAATAATATTGGAATTTTCCATGGAAATATTTAATGCAATTTATATTGATCAGTATAGAAAGGATGGTTTTCTCCAAAATGGGAAAAAAGATATCGGACCGAAAATTTATTCTAATAGTTTACATGTCCAAAAATGACAATAATCTGACTATTGGTGTAATTTGTAATTTATTAGAATAATGTCATGTATTTACTATTGGTGAATGGTGGATTGATGTCCAAAATTGGATGCCAGTATACTTGGGAAGAATTTAATGACATATGTTTAAATTGAATCATCTTATTAATTGAAAAAATCATACACAATGAAATTATGTATTTTATTTTGAGTTGAATAATTTGGATGGAAACACATCATTTAGAAGAATCCTATTGGAATACACATTAGAAAACTCACTAGAAAAACATAATTGTGGTTATTTCTTCCTCTATTGTAAAATATGAAACATTACTATAAAAGAACTATTAAGAATTGTACAATATCATGTTAAATGGATTGGACTATTACATGACATTTTGTGATCTTGATTACATTTTAGTAATTTACAATATTATTTGTAGGAATTTTATATAACCTATTGAATTTTTCAATAAAAATAATTATAAATGAATTAAATTATAAGCAGTTGATGATTTCACTTTATGGTGGAGGACTTGAATATATTATTTTTTAGATTAGATTGATTCAAACAACATATTTGTAAATTTTACTTCTCTTAAAAAATATTTGTAATTTTTTTAATATGATAGATGTTTAATGACTGTCAAAATGAAATGATATATATTATATTATTGATATTTTATTTTATTTTTTTTGCATCATGTTCCCTCTGTACATCTGAGTGAATATAGACCTACATAGAGAAGTAGTGAAAAAGTGGTGGTATCCACCTCATAGATGCCTGATTCCATCACAAGTGCAAATTCGGTTTCATGAAATGATACCTTCAAAAAATGAAAAAAGAACATTCCCTATATACCATTGTAGTTACATATGTCTTATAGATGTCTACCTCTATCCCTATTTTTGTTACATTGGTGATTCTGAGGTTCATTGGCCTGAGTAATACATCCATTATTGTAACATTAATGGTATATTACCTCATCAATGGAAGCAACCACACAATTTTAGATAATTATCTTCATGATGAAGATGGATACATTCACGAACATGTGATGTCATGATGGAATCTACCTTTTTTGACTTCATTACAAAATATAGTATGGAACTATACCATCAAATGAATCAAATACAAAGATATAACATGAATCTATTTTGAGATCTCATATAATAATTATCAATTTTGAGAAGAGAATCACTGTAATCCCTTAAAATGCACTCATCCTCGCCTTCAATCGATTCAGAAATTTCCTTAATTATTCTAATGTAGTCAAGAATATTCTGTATTACAATCGATTAAATTTCCAAATAATATTAGGGATCAACATATTATACATAGAGAATAAGACACATTAGGTAAAATAAAGAATTTTTATACATGAAACATTATTTTTAAGAAAAATAATGGATATTATTAATCATTTCAATCAAATTAGGATCTAGGATCTCCCTAATATATGTTTTAAGGATCATTGAAACACAAACCTTCAAGGAGTTCTCCATACAAATACACTTGAGAACATTTCCATTATACATACTTTTACAATGTCTAGTGAATATTTTTATCCTACAATATGGATCTTTAAAACACATATGATGACTTTTTCAGTCATTTATTTCATTAAAAACATTTTCAATACATTTATATAGAATTTAATTTTGAGACATCACTTTCAATAAGTAATATGTCTTCCAAATATAATTCTAAAAGTGCAATGAACCATCTACTAACCTTCATATAAACACAAGAATTGTATACATTTTTATAAAATCAAATACATCGATTGTGTCAGCAAACCATATATTACCACACTAACAATCTTTCATCAATCCATAAATGGACCATTCTAGCATATTAACCTTCACTGTCTCACTTGAAACCATAACAATTTTGGGTTATATTACAAACATATCTATGAATAATATTTTATTACATAAAATGATTTTTATATCCATTAGATATATCATATAATAATAATGATGTCTTATGTAATATCTAGTGGAGTTTATTATCTTCGTTGAAAAACAATAATACATTATAAAAACTACTATTTTTTATAGAAAATAGATAAATAATAATGATTACATAAAAATATAAATTTATAGAAAACTATAATAATGTTTATAAAATTATATAATATTAAAAAAATTATAGTTTTCATAAAAACATAGAATTCAACAATAAAAAAATGAAAATTATAGTGAATAATTTTAAATTTAAAAATAAAACAATAATAATTAATTCATTTACAAAATTCATCTATAAGACTCCATTATCTACCAAACACATTAAATCATAACTGATTAAAATTTTAAAATTAGCTTTTCTTGAATATTTTTATAGAAGAAAATTATATAGCAGTGTTGATACACATATTTTTACAAATGGAGATTTTATTATACTTATATCGTTTCTAGATACTCTACTTACATGATATAAGTTAGTTGAGGTTTAATCCATAGTATTCTTGAATAATTTAAATATGAAATTTTCATGAGATTAAAATTTAAATTACCCAACACATTAAGGCCCCATGAAGGCCAATAATAAGATGGGTGTACACTACTAAGTCCTCCACTAAAAGTTGAGGGATTATCAAATAACACCATATTGTCATAACACAAAACATGATAGTCCTTGTATTTCCTTCACTAATAAATAAATCTTCAATTTATTATATAACTATTATGACCTATATGATAAACATATATAGTGAACTAGATCATACACAATTCATAAATGATACATTAAGCACAAATACAACCACAAATGGGTAAATATAATGTAATTGTATATTTGAAAAGTCCCTAATTCTAATAGATGAAAAACACTAGATAACTCATCCCCATTGGAATTACCCTTAGATTATTCTCTAGCGTCAACAAAAAAACCACCATCATGGACCTCCAAGCTCCATAATAGGTTTCCAAGCATTACCATGCTTTATTTTTGATGTAATAACATCATTAATACAACTGAGACAAAAATCTATGATGTGCATCAAAATAAATAACAGAAAATGTGTAGGAAAAATCCCATACAACTGTGAATACTATGAATTGAGAAATTTATACTAAATCTAGCATTGATAGACCTACTCTATGATATTTCCAAAAGGTAATCATGGAAAACCTAAGGAGTCACAAGCCTCAATGAAATCATGTCGCTCATCATCTCTATATTTTATGTTTTTACAAAATACCATAAAAGAGTATGAACTCATTGATGTATGAAATCAATCCAAGAGAATACCACACCCTATCATATATTACCATCAATATTGTGATTCCATTTTAAAAACCCATCAGATATCCTCTGACATTCACTAGAATTGATCCCAATCAATTGGGTACTAATTTATACTATTATAACCACCAATATGGGTTGTAAAGGAGAAATTATGAAAATAGAAATGAACCACTGCTTGGTATAGGCCAACTATAGAAGAAATCATCATGTAATGTCGTATCTTAGAACTACCCAATATTAAGAACCCACAAAAACATTAATTGAATTATAGTGTGAGTCACAAACCTCTTTCTAAGAAACCTCAGTCATGGGAGTATTGAAAATATGTATAGAGGAACTGCACATCACTAGAAGACACCTTGTTTGAGGGAGTTCATAACCATATTCATAGTGCGTGGTAGATCCGAACATGATCATCACTGACGGATTCCAAACCCATTTTAATATATAGGACCCATGACCAATGTATCATGGGGTGGGTACTAAAATCCATAATGTATAACAAGGGCCTTATGTCCTATCATGGCATACTTATAGGAGAGTACTGGCCATGTGAATGCTATGAACATCATTCTCCAAACCCTATAATCAACCCTATATAGATATATCCTAAAACTAAAAATATATCATTAAAACATCCTATTAGGGATGAAGGGAAAAAATATATTATGATCTATGAAAAATGATAGTTAGTATAGGGTATGTGTTTGTCTAAAACAAACGTCTGATAATAGAATCATGGAAATCAAAATTGAGATGTTATTGGCAGACACGTGGAGACCATTGGTCAAGCCACATTACACATTAGGGGTAAGGGTGTAGTTTTATAGATATCATTCTTGTCAAATACCACTTCTTATGTCATGTTGGGATGACTTACTCAACTGGAACACAACTTGTCCTACGCACATGGGCTCTGTGTTGAGCTTTCCTTGTAGGCCAACTTGCACATCCCGAAGTAGTGTTTTTATTTCATTATCAAGGAACTCCCATCCTTAAATACAAACATATGGTTAAATATATTATAATAGTTTTTATATACTTTCATTCTCCACTGCCCTCATAATTTTAGATCATCTCATTTTTAGGGTAAACAATGCACCTATAATCAGCTGATCCCTCAAATGATATTTTCCAACGATGACTACAAGGTTAAATTTATCATTTTACATCTAGGGGGTTTTGAAACATGAAACTCTAAAAAAAGATATAATTTTAAATGAAAAAATCTCATTCACTGCACAACACGACCTCTTTAGAGCCCAAATATTACATCAAAGATCTATTGATCCATGAACACTACAAATGAATCAAGCTTATTATAAGTTAAAATGTTTTATTGATTTAACGATGTATTTTAAAAATTGTTTGCTGAGTGTGAGAAAATAAATTTTGGAAGTTAATTTTAGTTTTTCAAGGGTTTATAAAATTGATGGAAAAAAATTTAATGAATAAAAAGTTATGAAATTTAATGAATATAGAATGCATAATGATGGATGACATATTGTGAAAAAATAAAAAAAAACTATTGATATAAAAGTTTTCATATGGATATGATGGAGATTTTTTACAAGTGAAAACTCTTGTTGTGCAGTGGGATGATTCTACCAGTTGATTTTTCTTAGGGTTTTCTATTGTTTTGGATTGTGATTTCGTAGGGTTATGTAATTTTTAGGATGTGATTGGTTAATGTTGTAACATGATTTGATGAGTTAGGGATTTCAAAATTTGGGGACGTGCTGCAAGGGTGTTTTGGTGATGATGATGTGGTTGTGGTTGTGAAAATGTAATAATTAGATGATTTTCATATGTTGAGAGCTTGTAATTCCTATTAATACTTGATATACTAGTGATGACAAACACAAGTTCAGAGTTGGTTCTTCCTGTTTTGCCTAAATATTTTGATAGTTGTAATGTATTTTTTTCTATTAGGATATGATTCAATTATGTTTATGTTACTTTTACATGTTTCTAAACATATTTTTATATATTCCCATAAATTCTAAATTCTATTTCATACATATTATTCTCTGATGTTTAATATGATAACATTATTGAACTAATTCTGAATTGTACATAATGTATTGTTTTTCCCTAATCATAATCACAATCAATAATTTATTTTTATTATTCACATATGTCTATCACATTACCTTTAATCTATGTTGATGTAGCTGAGTTCAATATGTTCCCACCCCTAAATATTTTTATAATTATTTTTATTGATATTATGAGGGAGATTTTAAATATTATTTTGGTAGCTTGGGTACAATTAGTGAATGATATAGAGATTTTTTTTCATTCAAACAGTTTTATTATTTTGGGCTTACATCATTTAGGTAACATTTTTGTTGTCAAATAATATTTTTCCCTTTATCAAACCATTGTGTGTTTATTTATTGATTTTTTATTTTTTGGATAATTAAGAGGATAATACCTCTTATTCATGTGATAGATACCCCTAGTCTTAGTTTTCGTCTCATAACCTATTTTTATAATGCTAAGAGAGATAATCTAGTCTCCTCTTCCATCCCATGAAGAGATTTATTATGTATTCACAACTATTGGGGGAACTCCAAAATTAAAATTTTTTTTAGTGACATAATTATCAATATTACATTCTAAAAGAATTTGAGAAATATAAGAAATTTATAAAAAACAAAACATCAATAACTTACATCCCTTTTACATCTCTATATTATTGAATGAATATAATTTGTTATAATTAAACACATATTATTTATAAGAAAAACATACAATAACATTCTAAATATTATAAAACTACATCTTTGGTAGCCCTATTTAACAATTGGGAATGATAGAGAGAGTGATTATCATATTCTTATATAACATACTAATAAATTATGTCAGACACATTGTATGAAAATTATATCACTCTATAAAGAGAATCATAGAATAATGAACTGATTTTCCCCTAAAATGATTCTATATAGAAATTTAATTATTAAATTCCATTATCAAATATGAATATCCAATACTTCCACTAACTACACCATAAAAGCTTCAAGTGGTCATTGAATGAACATAATTATTTTGATCATGAATACAGATGTAAAAAATTTATACAAAATAAAAAACATTTTAATTAGTATTAATGGTAAAAAATTTATTCATAAAAAAATATTCGATTAACACCAAAATATGGTGGTCAGAGAAGCCAACAATCGGAAATAATGTCTGTAGAGTGGCCTTGTCAACGGGTATCTAAATTCACAAAAATTGTGTATATAAATTTATTGTCTCTAATATTAGAAAAATAAAATAAAAAAAGTGGTCATCATAACATAAAAACTACTATAATATCCTAAAATCTAACATCAAATAAATATTGTGGCCTCATGTAAAAATACATTGGTATACAAGAACTGAATGTTTATAATAGAACATCAAAAAAAACTACATCACAGAACAGATAGTTCTATTAATAAAATATTTATGATTTTTAAAATCATCTAAATACAATGTACACAAAAAATATAAGATAATGTATAGAATCCAAAATGTGTTCGATGTTTTTCTGTCCATTCACTTATTTTTTTATCTTCCTTAAATCACTTGATCTATTGAATATATTGATGTTACTCCATAATTGGGTAATGTTTTTTAAGGAAATTATTTTTTGTAAGGTATTATGTTTGGGTATCACAGTAAAATGTATATTTTTTTAACATAATTCTTCTAGAATTGAAATTGAAATTTATTTTGAGATTAAAATGAAAATTGTGATTAAAAATTTGGAATAAATTTTAAAATGAAGAATAAAAATTGATATTGAAATTTATTTTGAAATTATAATATATAAAGATTCGTTATATTAGAATAATGATATAATCATTATAAGAATATTATTTTTAACACTAATAAATTGATGTGAGTAAATGAAAATAAAATGGAAAAAACATATAGAGATATTTCAATATATATCTACATCATCACTTAAACCTATTATGTGAATTATATAGATATATATGTGTGTGTGTAATAAATAAAAGTATATATATATATATATTTGTGTGTTATATTAATATATTATGTTCACTTTATATGTATTTAGTTTATTTAATTAGCACATTATATAAATTCATTAAAAAATAATTTATAAAACTATGTTCTAATTATATTCAATGAAATATTTTTGTTTTATGAATATTCAATAAAATTCAAAAATACCCCAATGTGCATAATTTTTTAAACACCATAACCTCGTTGAATGGACTTAAAAGATATTAACATGCATAAAAATACAAAATATTACCCATTAAAAAAATATAAAACATATAATGAATTATTATATCAAATGAATATATAATGGACCTACAAAAAATTTAGTCTCAATGCCATCTAATAGATGTCTAAAAATCAATTAAATCAAAAGACCAATCAATGAGAAATTTTAGTTTGAATCCACAAAATCACTTTAATATGTTATTTTTAGTTTATATATTATATTAATATATTATCTGTGTTATAGGAACACGTTATTTTTATTTCATGTACATTTCATTTTCACCATATATAAGATATAATTCAAAATGTGTTGAAAATAAAATTTCACAAGGAATAATTCCTCGTGCTATTATTTCCCTTAAAAAATTATCACAAAATGATCATTATAGATCGATTCTTCTCTTAAGAAATAGGGGTTAGAGTCATGGATTGAATCTAAAAGGGCTTCCTCATGTGAGGAAGAAGAGGAGACGTCAAACTGGTGGATGTAATCATGGGGGAGTTTATCAAGGGATTCATGTTAGGGGGGTTTGTCCTATCATATAGTCTATGGGGAGGGGTGTCCATTTATCCAAGGCTACAACACTATTGCAGTGAATTCACCTAGCTAATGTTCACTTTAGCATAGTGGACATATTGTGTGGTTGGGGGGAAATTGTATCACCCTTTATTTTAGCTCATTTCAAGGTAGTGTATCTTGTGTTGTGAAACTATGATATCATCACCATATTTCTGCTCCAAAATAAAATTGATATTCGACATCTCTATAGACATATGGATTATTACACAACCATATAAATCATTGTGTCTTATAAGATCATCTTCTAGTTCTTTTCTTTTTCTTTTATTTGGACTTTTATTCTAGTGATAACCTATTATGTCACTATGTCCTGGTGTTTCTAAATAAATTACATTTTCTAATATTCAATAATTATATTCACACTTCAATATTACATGAATTATACAAGGTGATTTATATTCTTGCACTTTAGTGAAACTTACTATTCAATACATAAGAATATGCCATAATCATCAATAAAAATATACAATATGAGGTCACTACAATATATAGTATAAAATATTTATACATATAAAAATTCCCTTGGGATATAATAATACACTTTTAACATGTGATATTGATAGAGAAATTAACATATTATATAATATGTTATAAGTGTAACTATAGTGGTAATTAGTTTTTTCATAAAAAATTAATATTTATGAGTTTGATCAACCATATAAGCTAGATGATGAAAATTAAGATAACATATAATAGAATCATCAAGATATCATGTTTATTCTTAATTATTTAATAGTGGTAAAAATTCTTGGGAAAAATCATGCCAGTTTCTATCTAAATAAAGATTTATAATGGAGAACATATTGATTTTAACATAAAAAATTATACTAGGAACTTATCTCCTGGATATTCTATTATAAGTGGACTTATGTTATCATGAAAATACTCATTATTCCAAAAAAAATTAGGAAGAGAATATACAAGCTATTTCCTTCAAAATAAATTTAAATCTACAAAACTCCTCACTTTTTGTGATGTTAACTTATAAGAAGGACACATTAATTTAACATAAAAAGTAAAAAATATTCATCTCATGAAAACATATTATGAATGCCTATGAGATACAAGGATTTTAGGACTAGAAGTCCATAACTGTATCTTTTTCTAAGATTACTCAAGACCCTCATCCATTATGAAATCATTATGGAGAAAGGTAATTCCATTAAAATGGAATGTTTGTGTGAAAATATTTATTCATTATTTTAAGATATGACTCACATATTCACATTTCCACATCATTCTAAAACCAGGAATGGTTTATGTCATGTATATTCATTCATCTCGATCTGGATTTGGTTGAATCATTTTTTCATAAGACCATGTATTATCCCATGAGTCGTAAATTTTGTATACATAATAATTGAATTATCTAAGTAACAATGGTGGTGTTCCAATCAATAAAAACATGCCAATCAAATCTCTTCGATGGAATGTTTGAAAATTTCATTTATTATAAGATCATAAAGAAAATATTATCACATAGGGGCTTGAACATTAGTAAATGATGATTTATGGATTATCTCCATATGTTTGGAATTGACATGGTTTAAAAAAAGTTGAATGAAATTCATTGGTTGATGGTTTTGGCTGAAAATTGTATAACCACGTTGTCATGGAGGATCCTGACAATAGAGGCTTTAAAATTTTACACACCCAAGAAAATATATTTATTTTAAATTGAATGATAACATATATTACAAATATATTAATGGACCACACTCACTACAATTTTCTATTGTCTTTGAAAATACCATTTTACTGTGAAATTGGGTTTTTTTTAGATCTATATTTTTAGAGTTTATAAAAACTAGTTTTTATTCCTCACAATCATTAAATTTCACCTTTAGGGAATAAATTTTATAAATAATATATTATTTAGGGAATTGAGATATTATTTTAAATATTTATATAGTTATATAATAAATGAAAAATAAAAACAACTTGACCGTTTTTTATTGTATTTCAATTGGAAACTCAAATTAGATGTTACTTTCCCTACCATTCAATTTTTTATATCATGTCTTGAGGACATGGATATATGATTGTCACTACTCCATGATAACAATGAAATAATCTATAGAAAATTATTTGTTTATAAATGGTAAATTTTAATTTTTTTCAAAATTATAATATAGTAATTCTTGTCTTCACAACATTATAAATAAAAAGCCACTATACTTGATTTCACTTCGTTATTAGAATTTGTATGAGAAGATTTTAGTAACCACTTTACTCTAATGAGTCTTATTTAATTTCTAATATCAAAACATATTTTTTTCCTATAATATATATATATTCATTAAGAACACATTGGGTTTTTAATTAAATTTTATCTTTGTGACTTTGTGCATTCATTTTTAATTTTCTAATCACTATTTTAATCAATCTGATGATCATTTTTAAAATTTATATGTAAATGAAGAATTTTATAAAATAGGTTGTGAAAATTCTACTAATTTTATATTTACCAACACAATAAAAGTATATTTATTTTTCAAATGAATTTTCATTACATTTTACAAACATAAAAACTTTCCATGAAAATAAAGAAAAATATATAAAAAAATTTCACATTAGTTATTTTTTTAGGGTTGAAATAAATGAATATATTTTTTTACTAAAATATTTAATATTAGAGTTCTTATAATTAATATGGAATTGTTCGTTTAAGTGTTTAATGCATTTTATATTGTTCATTATAGAAAGGAATGTTTTCTCTAAAACCTAAAAAAATTGTTGAATAGTGCATTTATTCGGATAGTGCACACGTGCACACATTCCAACAATTGTACTATATGGTGTAATTTATAATGCCTTGGAATAATGAGATATATTTTATATTGGTGAATAGTGCTTAAAAGTATATAAGGGGGTTTCAAAAGCCTTGAAAATAAGTTGATGGTGTATGTCTATATAGTATCAACTTATTCCAGGTAACAATCACAGTTAAACTCGACATTCATTGTATTCTGAGATGATTTATTTGGATTTGAAGACATCATTTTGAAGAATCCTAGTTGAAGTCACATTTGTTGCTCATTAGAATAAATACACCATTCTATTTCTTCCATCCATGTATAATTTTCCACATTACTATAAAAAAATTTCAATTGTACATTAACCTATTAAATGGATTGGAATATTCAACATTGTTGTCGTATTATTTTAACAAATCAGTTATTCGTAATAGTCCCTCTAGGGATTTTATAAAACTGATTTAACATATCGATATTAATCCTTATAAATGGATTGGATTATGAGTAGTCTATTATTTAATGTTATGGTATTCATGTCAAATATATTATTTAGTATTATAAAATGATTTGAGAATCATATTTGGAAATTTCCCTTTTCTTTCCAAATAGTTTTTTAACTTTTCTATATTTTTATTATTTTATGAATGTGAGAATGAAATTATATATAATATTTTGTTAGATTTAATGTTTTATTTTATATGTATGTTATTATTCTTGTACATCTGAATGAAATTGGACCTACATACACAAGTGGTGAACGACTATTAGTAGTAGCATTGAATACATCTGCATCCATCACAAGTTCATGTTCAAATTCTTGTAATGAGACCTACATTAAAAATAAAAAATGGGGAACACCCCAGTAAACCATTATAGTAAAATTTATATTTTAGATGTCTTCTTCCATACATATATTAGGAACTTATGTGAGACAGAGGATCCCTTTCCAGAGGAATAAGTTCATTGTTGTCATAATAAAGGTCAATTTCCTCCTAAATTAAAGAAACCACCCTATGTTCAATAATTAACATAATGATTCAGACTGATACATTCACTAACATGTGAAAACATGATGTAATCAACCATTTTTATTAGCTTCAATATAATGTATGATTTTGAAATCCACCATCTATTGGTTAAATTTCTGAGAAATAAAATATAAGGAGATTGAGATCTAATATCATAACAATATATTAAGATATTAGCATCTATTTATGTACATACAATTTTCTCTTCCTCACCATTAAAGACAAGAAAAATTTCATTGATTCTTCTAATATTATAATGGATATTATTTCTGAAAATAAATTGTTTCACAACGAATATAGGGTATCACTTATTATTCGTCGTAAATAAGAAATATTAGGTCAAATAAAAAGCTTTTTATACATGACTCGTCATATGGTGAACACAGAAGGACTCTTACTCACAATTTTCTACCGATAATGATATAGGATATTCCTAAGATTAATTCTATTAATACTAGAAGTGGTCGCTTCGTGGAGATCTCTATACTAAACAACTTGTGATATTTTAAATTGTAGGTTCATTAACTCGGACTAACAAACATTTTATACATCTATACAGATCATTATACCCACTATATATGCGTAATAACTCATGTATTTAATTCCAAAATATTTTCAATAAATTTTAATAAAATGTAAAATCAGGGCATCCTCTTCAATAAGATGTATGTCATCCTTATACAACACCAAAAATACAATGATTCATCGAATAACCTACCTATATCCAAAAGAATCATATGTGTATTTATATAACCAAATACATTGAATGTATCATCAAACTATATATTCCGACTCTGATAAGCTTGATTCAATCTATAAATGAACCATTCCAACATAGAAACCATAAAAGTCGCATTTGACAGATTAAAGCCTTAGGTTATTTGTTATACATAACATCGAATAAATATTTGACATAGAATTTTATATTGACTTCCATTTGATATATCATGTAATAAAAATGAGATTTCAAGTAATATATGAATGTAATTTATTATGACAAAAAAACAATAAATCATTATAAAAACATAAATGAAGTGTAGAAAACAGAAAATCATTGATGACTAAAAAACAATATTGCGTTATAAAAAACTATGATAATGAAAAAAAAATAAAAAAATTAAAAAAAATTATCAAAAGTAATAAAATTAATCATAAAAAATGAAAATCTATGTGAAATATTTTTCATATTATGAAAACATAAATAGTCAACGAAAATAAAAAATTCAAATATAGTGCACAATTATCTCACAAAACACATTAAAAATTACAGATTAAAAATGTAAAATAATCATTTATTTAAGAGTTTTATTGAAAGAAGATATATATAATTGTTGATACAACATATTTTGATAAATGGATATTCTTATATGGCCATTTAATTTCAAGATCCTCAACTAACATGATATAATTTGTCGTTGAATGAATCCCCAGTATGTTATAACTATTTACAAATTAATTTTACATGAGATTCAAAATTACATTACTAGACCCATAGAGGCCCCACCTGAGATAACTATAGGTAGAGTTCACCACCCTATGTTCTACAAAAATAGATCTAGTGTTGGTGAAAAGAACCAAGATTTCATATCACACAACATGATAGAGAATATGCTATTTCATTTGAAAATAAACACTTCATCAATGTATATGATAAAAGAAAACACATGCAGGATATAAATATATATCTGAATAAATGGTACACGAGGGTTGAATGAAACCTTATAAAAAAATAAAAACCCACATGTGTAAATATAAAGGAACAATACATATTACAGGTCCTTGAATCTAAAAGATGAGTGACAATAGAGAACTCCACTCCATTAGGAGTACTCCTGGATTTGTCTCCAACTGTAACAAACACCTCCACCATCATGGACGTCCATGCTGAAAAATATTTCACCACGAAACACCATTTATTATAATTTAAGTAACACATGTTTCACTTCTACAATGACCATCACCTAACCAATCCATCGTCAACAAAAACACAAAATTTGATTTCACAAATCATGTTCCACTACAAATACATAGAATATTGGAATTTCATATATTTCTAAAATAAATATCCTTATAGTATGATTCATCCCAATATTAACCATGGATCTCCTAAGGATTCAACATATTTAAAGGAATCAAATCCATTGACCTATCCGAATTTTATTTTTTTACTGAATACCATAAAGGCTTGCCCACTCGTTGAAGTACACATATAGCGACCCAGCCTTATCTTTCATTAATATTAGATCATTTCAAAGATAAAAAACATAATAGTATTACACATAGATGATCCAAAGGTATAGTGTCTTGGGAAAACTAGGACCACACATAACAAATACAACATCAACCATAAAAATTTATTTAATTTCTTCTTCACAAGATTCTTAGTGGCACTTGTCCTCTCCTTAGTACATGTATCCACATGAGAATATACATCAAAAGATGATAGATAGAAGCCCAATAAAAGGATAGATAAGAACAGTATAGCATGGGGTGAGCATAATCATGACATAGGAAAAATATCATGAACATGAGAGGAGCATAAATAAAAGACTTGAAATGTGGCAATGCATAAAAATAAATCATCAGGTCTTAGTGGTTAACTACCCCACATATTTGTGAACCAAGGTAGAATCTTTTTCACACATCATTTCACATTTACTCATGAGATTCATCACTTTACCCAATGAATTGGAGAACTATAAAATTCCGTGCGCACCCATCACATTTAAACATTCATATTGCGCTATATAATTCCAGGCACACCCTTCACATCATAACATTATCATCTATCATTATTTACACAATGAACATATAACATAAATCAACATAATTAACCCATGAAAAAGAATTTTTTTCATCTCATAAGAACACATTCATAAACTTTGGGTTCCCAAAAGAAAGAGGGAACAACATACTTGATACAAGAACCATCAACCTTGAATGAGAGGTAAAAGTTGGGTTCTTAAGAGAAGAGTTATTTAGAAAAACATTTGTATTGACATAAACATCATTAGAAAAAATTTATATCACATAAAGGAAAAGGAAATTATGAATAGATGATCTTTGAGGAGTAACCATATCAAAAATGGAGTGAAAGAGGGAGAACCCGAAGGAAGAAAATTGGGTTCGAGATTTCCCCTTACATTGTACTCGAATGCCTCCTTCTCTTTAATGTCCTATATAATGACAATATATTCATTAATTATAAATTAAAAAACCATTTATACATTAATAGGGTTCATTATGGTTTCTTTATTTCATATTATGTTTCTTTGGATGACTTATAGAGTTTAAAAACATTGTTCGGGGATGTTCGTTTTCATGGTTTTCTTGAGTGGTTCACTTGTATTCTTAAATTGATGTTTGGGTAGATCATGGGTAAAAATCCAGAACTTATATAACATGTTATTAATGATATTACATTAGATTTAATTATTTTATAATGAATTATATTAGTTCCATGTGGACGAATCATTAGATAAGAATTTAATGATGGTTATTTGGGTTAATTTGAGTGGTTTTTGGATCACAGGGAACTTGTTTTAACTTTTCACATAGTAATATGTACATAGGTTATCTACAGAACATAAAATAGAGAATAATACATATAATTTATTCTGTTTCATCCATAAAAATGGTTTCATGATCAGATCTTAAAGTAGAAATGGAAGAAGAGAGCATGTCGTTTTTGAAGGTGATAAATTAACACCTCATGAACAACGTTCTCTTTAATAAAATAAAAGGAAGTGGGAAAGGGTGTGGGGTGATATAATATACCCTTAGAATCATAAAATTACATCATATGTATAATACTTCACTTAAAAAACAATTTTTATGAATATAAGTGAGGAGAGATCAAGAAAGGAACTTGAACATGAAAGGAAATTAAAGGAGAAGAGGGAGAGAAATTACCTCTAGAATCTTCCTCTTGAGATCCTCTTTAAAGAAACTAGTCTTGGTATTTTGATGAGAACAGAAGCCTTTGGACGTGAGGGAGGGTCTAGAGAAGGTGTTTGGGCATAGTTTAGGGAAGTCTTTGAGCTTGAGAGGTGTGATGAAAAGAGGGAGTGAAGGGTGGCTTTTATAGTGGAGGGAAGAGGGGTTTCCTTAATATAAAATTGTTTAGTTTATTAATTTCACCTAAGACAAGGAATAGTGAGTCTCTAATGATCAATAATAGTAATTTTATAATGTAATCCCGAACCAAGTGGGCTTACATCAGCAGAACATCATCAGTGACTCAATTAGTACATTATATAGCTTTTATTATGAATTATCAGATTCTACTATTCATCAAGAATTCAAGTATCTAAGAAAAATCCCAAAAATTTACCCCAACCATTTTTCGACGTGTAGAATCCAAAAATGATGTCCATTTTTCAAAAATAATTTTCTAAATATTATTAATTTAATATTTAATTAAAATCATAATTGACTAAAAAGCATTTTTTAAGATTAAAACTGATTTTGTAGTTCTTTCACAAATTACGTAGGGTCTTATAAAATTATCTAAAAACCATTAGACATTGATTAAATAATTTATGAATAAATTTCAGGTAAATAAATATTCTTTTAAGTTAATTAATTAATTATAATTAATTATTTAGGACTTATAAAATACAAAAAACGTTTACTAAGGCCAAATTATCACTTTCTAAGATGTCAAAATTTTATTTTATTATTCATAGGTAATGCTACTCTTATTTACTATACATAAGGGTAATATTACTATTCATAAGAGTAGGTTACTATTCATAAGGGTAGGTTACTATTCACCACAAGTTATTTTTGTTTCATTAGACTCCAAAAACCATCTTGAACACAACTATGTATGTCGGATTTTCTTACTTCCAAACATAGGGGTGAAAAAATTATGTTTAAAGGTCACTTATCACTTAGTAGTTCATTATTTTGTGTTTTTTATGACATAAATATAAGAAGGGATGTTTCCATTGAAAAACTTGGGGTTGTTACATTCTTCCCCCCTTATGAAATTTCGCCCCCGAAATTTCACTTTACACAAACAGGAGAGGGTACTTCTCTTTCATTGCCACTTCTGGTTCTCACCATTTTCTAAAATAAAAAAGTTTAGAACAAAACATAAGTAAACAATTCATGAATAACATATTCATTTAAACAATTATACCAAAAACATAACATATGGGATCCCTAGGTAAATATTCTTGTGGGCATATTTGTACTTAGTTTCATGTTGTAGGTTTTCTCTAGGGTTCATTAATCCTAATTCCCAAATTAACTAAACCTTTCCTCTGATACCAACTATAGAGACCCAGCCTTATATTTCATTACTATTACATCATCTCAAAGATAAACAACATAATAGTGTTACAGAAAGAGGATCCAATGGTTTATTGTCTTGGGAAAACTAGGACCACACATAACAAATACAACATCAATGATAAACATTTATTTAATTTCTTCTTCACAAGATTCTTAGTGGCTCTTGTCCTCTCATTAGTACATGTAGAAACCTGAGGATATAAATCAAAAAGGGGTGTGTAGAAGCCCAGTAAGAGGATTGATAAGAACAATATAGTATGGGGTGATCATAATCATGACATAGGAAAAAGATCATGAACATGAGAGGAGTATAAATAAAAGACTTGAAATGTGGAAATGCATAAAAATGAAACATCATGTCTTAGTGGTTAACTACCAAACATATTAGTGAACAAATATAAAATCTTGTTGAAACCTCATTTCACATTTACTCATTATATTCATCACTTTACCCAATGCATTGGAGCGCTATATAATTTCGGGCGCACCCGTCACATAATAACATTATCATTTATAATGATTTCCACAATGAACATATAACATAAATCAACATAACTAACCCATGAAAAAGAATGGGTTTCATCTCATAAGAACACATTCATAAACATTGGGTTCCCAAAAGAAAGAGGGAACAACATACTTGATACAAGAACCATCAACCTTGAATGAGAGGTAAAAGTTGGGTTCTTAAGAGAAGAGTTCATTAGGAAAACATTTTGATTTAAATAAACTTCATTAGAAAAAATTTATATCCTATAAAATTAAAGTAAATGATGAACAAATGATCTTTGATGAGTAACCATATCAAAAATGGTGTGAAAGAGGGAGAACCCTAAGGAAGAAAATTGGGTTCGAGATTTCCCCTTACCTTGTACTCGAATGCCTCCTTCTCTTTAATGTCCTGTATAATGTCATTATATTCATTAATTAGAACATCCAGAACCTTTTATACATTAATAGGGTTTATTCTATTTTCAATATTTCATATTATGTTTCTTTGGATGACATATAGAGTTTAAAAACATTGTTCGGGGATGTTCGTTTTCATGGTTTTCTTGAGTGGTTCACTTGTATTATTAAATTGATGTTTGGGTAGATCATGGGTAAACATCCTGAACTAATATTACATGTTATTAATGATATTACAAGAGTTGTAATTATTTTATAATGAATTATATTAGTTCCATGTGGACGAATCATTAGATAAGAATTTAATGATGGTTATTTGGGTTAATTTGAGCGGTTTTGGGATCACAACGAACTTGTTTTTACATTTCACTTTTTAATATGGCCATAGGTTATCTCCATAACATAAAATAGAACAAAATACAAATAAAATATTCTGTTTCAACCTTAAAAATGGTTTCATGACCATATCTGATGGTAGAAATGGAAGAAAATGGCATGTCGTTTTTGAAGGTGATAAATTAACTCCTCATGAATAACGTTCACTTTAATAAAATAAAACGAAGAGTGAAAGGGGTTGGGGTGATATAATATCCCCTTAGAATCATAAAATTACAGAATATGTATAATAATGGAGTTAAAAAACAATTTGGATGAATATAGGTGAGGAGAGATCAAGAAAAAAACATGAACATGAAAGGAAATTAAAGGAGAAAAGGGAGAGAAATTACCTCTAGAATCTTCCTCTTGAGATCCTCCTTAAAGAATCTAGTATTGGTATTTTGATGAGACCAGAAGCTTTTAGAAGTGGGGGAGGGTGTAGATAAGGTTTTTGGGCAGAGTTTAGAGAAGTCTTTGAGCTTTATAGGTGAGAGGAAAAGAGGGAGTGAAGGGTGGCTTTTATAGTGGAGGGGAGAGGGGTTTCCTTAATATAAAATTGATTAGTTTATTAATTTCACTTAAGACAAGTAACAGTGAGTCTTGAATGTCCAATAATAGTAATTTTATAATGTAATCCCGAACCAAGGGGGATTACATCAGCAGAATATCATTGAAGACTCAATTAATACATTATTTAGCTTTTATTGTGAACTATCGGATTCTATTATTCATCAACAATTCATGTATCTCAGAAAAATCCCAAAAATTTACCCCAACCATTTTTCGACGTGTAGAATCCAAATATGAATTAAATTTTTCAAAAATAATTTTCTAAATATTATTAATTTAATATTTAATTAAAATCATAATTTACTAAAAAAACAGTTTTTATGATTAAAACTGATTTTGTAGTTTTTTCAAAAATTACGTAGGGACTTATATAATTATCTAAAAACTATTATACACTGATTAATTAATTTATGAATACATTTCAAGGAAATAAATATTCTTTTAAATAAATTAATTAATTATAATTAATTATTTATGACTTATAAAATACCAAAAACGTTTACTAAGGTCAAATTATCACTTTCTAAGATGTCTAAATTTTATTTTATTATTCATAGGTAATGTTACTCGTATTTACTATTCATAAGGGTCATATTAATATTCATAAGGGTAGGTTACTATTCATAAGGGTAGTTTACTATTCACCAAAAATTATTTTTGTTTCATTAGACTCCAAAAACCATCTTGAACACAACCGTGTATGTTGGATTTTCAAAATTCCAAAAATAGGGGTGAAAAAATTATGTTTAACGGTCACTTATCACTTACTAGTTCATTATTTTGTGTATTTTTATGACATAAATATAATAATGGAATTTTCCATGGAAAAACATTGGGTTGTTACAACACATGTCATCCAAGGGAATACCACACCCTATCAATCATAACTATTGATACGGTGTGGTTGTTCTTGAAAATAAATGGAGATCCCAATACATTATATATAATAGATCCTAGTCAAGGGGGTACTAACTCCATATATTAGATATGCCCATGTGTTTGGTAAATGAGATAATTCGAAACATATGGGAAAATCCAACACTCGGCATAGGCCAACTACAGTAGAAATCATCAAGAAATTAAACAAATTCAAACAAACTGAAACCAACACCCCACACTATCTTTATGGAATTATTTTTTGAGACAGACACCTCTTTGTAATACAAGTCAATCGGGGTAGTATTGATAATATGTATAGAGGACTCAGGCCATCCTATAAGACACATCTTTTGAGGGAGTATCAAACCCTATAAATAGAATGTGGTGGACTTACCACTAATTAGAACCAATTGAGTATGAAATCCCCATTGATCTAGAAGAAATTATCCCCATGTGTCATTGGGGTGTACTTAAATCCATGATGGAAAACAAGTTTCATTTTCCCATCATAGTACAGATCCTATGGAGTACTTGTCCTATTAATTCTCTGAACATTATGCCCCAAACATCATCATCATCCATTTAGATCTAAATCATAATGCACACAATCTCTCATTGAAAACAACCTCAAATTGATGAAGAAAAAAACTATTTTGTTCTATGATGAAAAATACAAAAGAAGGGTTATTTATTTTCCAGAAACATACATACAAAAAGAAACCATTAAAATCACACCATAAAAAAGATGTGAGTCCATGTGGTGACCCATAATAGATCCACATTGCATATTAGGGGTGGGGGTGTAGGTGTTTGCATCCCATGCATGACACTTGTTCCTTGAGGGGTCAGTTTCTCATGACATACCTGACTAGCTAAAGGGTTGGCCAATGTACTTGGAGTTAGAACCAAGAAATTTATTTCGAGTATGGATATTGATTTAGGGTTCTTTTAAGGAAAATGGATGAAATGTTATCTTATTATATGTACACATCGTCTATTTATGAGTACTTTTTTTGAACCTAGTTTCCATGTACAACCATGTATTGGTCATGTGACAAACGAGTATATGGTCGTGTGATGACAAGGATGACCCACATAAGTCGAGATCTAGTTGATGCAAATACACGAAATGTACCTTAAATGAGCACACATTCACCATTTCTTTTTATTTGATAAATCATAGAGGTGTCACATCTCATATTCGGAATCATTTTATTCAACTTTTTGATCAAATAAGAGCATTGTGGAATGACTAACGAAGCCTGAACCCCTCTAATTTCTCTATGCGAGTGCGGATTGAGATGATTTTGGGTGAATTGGAATCCCACTAGTGAGTTTTCTTTCTTCTATAACATTTCATCCTAGTTCCTCATCCCTCTTGATTTATTCTTGTTTTGGTTTTTTCCACTATTTTTTGATCTATGCCATTTTAGGATGAATCAAGTTCTTATATTCAAGAGTAGCGCTCGCATGATATAAATGTATGTGGTTTCATAAATTCATTGTTCATTATTGAATTATATATTCTAAAATTTCTCACATAATCATGTTGGGGAATTTCCCCATGGGGAATTTAACCCTATTTATTAATTGCTATTGTAGGATTGTTTGATAAAGGGTTATTTCGTATACATAAGGATAAACAACTTGTTCACCGGACACCACATGGGTGTGTTTTCCCTTGATTTATTGTTTATGGATGTTTGGTATAGAATTCATATTATGGATCCCTTGTTTTCTATGACTTAGTTTATTATGATGGAGTTGTTTGATTATATGAAAAATATGTGGTATGATTTTTGAATGTTCATCCATGTAGTAGTTATAAATTACATTTCATAATTTTATATGAAATGCACTATGTATTTCCAAAGGACTATAAGAGCCTTTTTCTAGGAATACTATGGGTGATTCTATATTATTTACAGAGGACCGTGATACCCTTGGTGTTGATGTCGATCTAGGGGGTTTGGACCGTGAGAGATATCTCGAGGTCATTTATAAATTTTTTATGCCATATTGACCAAGGGAGTTTTGATCGTGATAGGTAAGAATAGGTCATTTATAAATTATTGATGCCATGCTGGCCTAGGGTGGATTGACCATGAGAGCTACTTGGAGGTCATTTTTATATTCTTGATGTCAGGTTGTCTTAGGGGGTATTGGCTGTGAGACCTACCCAGAGGTTGTTTATAATTTATTTATGCGATGTTGTCCCAAGGGTATTGACTATGAGAGCTTCCTAAGTGGTGGTTTGTAATTGTGTGGTGGTATGTTGTACCAAAGGGGCTAGACCTTGATATCATTCCTAGAGGGTTTCATGAATGATTTAATGGTTGTGACGAGTCTTCCAAGTCAAATCACAATCTTGGACTCAGTCTTTGTTGTATAGATGGTCTTCTAAGACGTCTATTTTGTTACTATTACACAAAGGGATATAGATCTTTGGATGAATCCTATGATTACATTATTTAAAGGATTAAATAAAAGTTAATGAATTTAATTGTAAACTGTAAAACTGTTTACAATTGATTAATTCCTATTTTGTTGCATCATTGGTCCATATTTGTAGCACCCCAAACATTTTATGGTATGTTTCTTTTAAATACATTTTAGTTATAGCATATATTTTAAGAATCGCTGAGCCTCTATGGAAAAAACATTTTTACTTATAGAGGATAGCCATAACCTAGCCATAAAACATAAATTTGTTAGCTCTGTGATTTGAATTTTGAAAATATAACATACACAATTGTAATCAAGATGATAATTATAGTTTGATAGAATTAACATAATTTTCAATTAACAGTAACCTACCCTTATGAATAGTAACCTACCCTTATGAATAGTAACTTACCCTTATGAATATTAATATGACTATTATGAATGGTATCCATGCCCTTGAATGTATAAATTAATTTAGTCACCTTAAAAATGAAGTTGAATACTTTAAGTGTTTATATTTTTTGATTAAATAATTATTATTTTTAAATAATTAAAAAAAATATAGAAATTTACATTGAAAAATGGTATTAATTCTTTTATTCTACACCTTGATAAATGTTTAGTGTGATTTTTTGGGATTTTTCTAAAATACTTAAATTTTTTATGAATAGTAAAATATGATAATCCACAATAAAAGCAAAATAAGGGATTAATTGAGACATTGATGATGATATTCTGAAGTAAGACCAATTGGATCAATGTAACATGGATATATTACAGTTCTTGGTCATAGAATACTCACTATAGGCTGTCTTGATAGAAAATAATAAATTAATGGTTATAATATTAAGAAATCTCTTCTCCCCTCCACTATATAAGCACCCTGAAACCCCTCTTCCTCTCACACCACAGAAGCCTTGGGCCTTTCCAATATTCTACCCAAGTCTGTTTTCAAGATCCTCTCCCACGTCCAAAAGCTCCTAGATTATTCAAAATACCAAAACCTCTCCCCTTATGAGGTTCTCAAAAGAGGAAGTCTCTATAGGTAAATTCTTCTTTCCAATTCCTTCAATTCTAATAAGTTCTTTGTTTTGTTTCTTTCCTCGCCATAATAGTATGATAAATACAGTACCATTCATGTAATAGAATGTTTTCATGATAATTATGTATTCAATTACCTTCTCTCCATTCCCCACCATTTATTTGAATGAAATAAAAGCACAGTTTGAGATGTGCTAATTTAGCAAATTCAAGGACAACGATTTTTCAATTTATATTATAATAATTAATTCAGGTCATGAAACCATTTTTTATGGTTGAACCAGATTATTATAGATGTAATATATCCTATTCTTAGTTCTATTATCCTTTTGAAAAAATGGTATTAAGTTATAAAGCAAAACATGCTCATTGTAATCTAACCCATCGTTTAGCCAAAACGGTTGTCACTAGGGTTATATATAAAATATTTTTACTTCACTCTTATTAACCAAATTAAATATAAAACCATGTAATCTTCTGGATGTTCACTAATAGAATATAAATTCATTTCTAGAAAACCACATCCATCTTATTTGTTTATCAGGTCTTGAATATAAGTTAACCGATCATTTAAAACTAAGTAAACAAACGATCCCAAACAATAAAATTGAATCTATAAAACTAATAAAAAGGCCTTTAATGAACTAAAAAGGGTTATAATAAATCATTTACATAGAGAAGAGGTTTTCGAATTATTAATTAATAAGCCTAATTTTTTTATTCAGGTCTTAAATAACAAGTCAAGAACAGCTTCAAGCATATGGTAAGGGATCATCTCGCTCACTTATGTTCAAGAATATCCCCTATGTTGTTATCTTTTATTTTTAATTCCTAATTATGGGGTATTTTTTCACATCTCCCCCATACTTCCCATGTGACATATAAATAATGGAATACCCCTTTACCTCTCATTAATCCCCCACAATAACACTCGTTAACAAGCCAAACTGTTTGTAAGTGGTATCTCATCTCACTTTCATTTCTATGATATTTTCATTGTTCGCCACTTATCTATTGTATGTGGTGTATGTGTACTGATATTTGATATATAATAACATGATTCTCTTTATATTCATGTTATTCAACGATTTATCTGATGTTTATTAAGTTCTGGTCATATGATGCGATCGTTTGCATTGTGGTAAGGTTCTTTGTCTCAACTACTATTTTGTTGAGACTAACATTGTATTGTGCACCTAATAATTCTTATGTGGTGTACCTACTACCAATTTCAGATCACCATTTATTTTAAAATCAAATTTATATTAAATATCCACAATTTCATATCATGGATATTTTTGTTGACTAAATCGTATACCATTTTATATACAGTGATTATTTGGAATGTTATTTTAATATTGATGAATCTGTATACTCTACTATATACGGATATTAAAAAGGATGATTGATATTGTATTGAATCAATGTATTAATAATTATTTGGACATGCATTGGTGGGTGGGGCCTGCTATAGACCCTTGATGCATCTGTAGGTCTCATGATACAAATCAATTGGCGACAAACCCTTCAAGTTTGTTTCCAAAACATCAGACGGGTTTCTACCCATAGAACTAACCCCTTTTATAGTATTATGGTTTCATGTTCTAGATACATGATTTCCAATTAATAATCATTCTATTAATTTATTATAATTTATTATTATTATCCATGAGGTATTCACTATAAAAAATCTATGCATGCAGTTTCATTATCAGTTTATTAATGGAATTAGTTATTCATTTATTCACTATGCCATATTGATTATGTCATATTGGTTGTGATTCACTAATTATTGTACTCATGCTTCCACTATTTGAAACCCATAATGAGCGTTTGACTCACCCCTTTCATTGATTACTTTCAACATGTGACAAATATGAGATCATTTATTGAGTTCATGTGGATGTACTTTTTAGTTTCGTTATGTATTGTATGTTGTAAAATTTACCAATGTAATTTGAGTAACATCTATGTATCTACTCATTTTAATACTACTAAACTGATCATTTCTTCGGTATTATCATTCCTTCCAACCATGCCTATATCACAAGTAATGCACCGACTCCAGTCTAGAGGGGTCAGGGTGTTACAATGTTACCAGCTATATATATAAAAATATATTCATGGACAGTTTTTCATAGATCATCTGGTGGTTGCCTATTTAGATTCTTCTCACACCCTATTTGGGTCATGTTTTTGACCCAAACAAATTATATGGTTGCAGATATAGATATGGAAACGATCTATTCATCATCATGTACTTGATTGGTGTTGGAGCAGGAGAGCGTGGTACCAAGATGAGGCTAGTGATGCTGTAGGAGTTTACTTGTTTCTTTTACACCTTGGTTTCAATATTTATTTACAACATCGTGTCATGTTGGGTTGTATTATTAGAAATATATAGCATGCTTCAGAGACACATTCACATGCACACACACACACACACACATATTGTGGCTTATGATGGATTTACCTTCTGTCTTCTGATTTTTATTTCTACTATTTGGTATTATTGATTTCATTATTATTTCCAATTTAGAATTCCATTATGTATACTCTTTAAATGATGTCATATTTTCCCCATTATCTCATCTTGGCCTTCACGTCTTGTTGATAGCCTTGCTTGTTTGGGGAAATGCATTTGAGTTAATGTGATCAACCTGGTTTGGGTCACCTTTTTGTAACATCACTGGCCTGGGTGCCACCCAATTTTTCCTCAAACATAGTTGGTAACATCACTTCAACTACAGTTTCCCAAATTCAAGAGGCTTCTGACTAGCATAGAGGGAATTTGATCGATAATGGGGATAATATTCACTCACTAGGAGTGTATATACAGTGGAAAGCTAAATAGGAAACAATAGAGAAAGAAACAATACCAAACTACATAAATAAATAGTGGAAGAATAAATTAAAATAAATAATAATCCAATATATATATATATATATGCGATGAGGGTTTTATATATCTAATAAAACAACCACAAATTTCACAATTCTGTAAAGAAATATAGAAACCAAGGGGAAAAAGAAACAAGTAAACTGCAGTAGCATCACAAGAATCACCATGGTCCCATTCTCTCATACTCCAACAACAATAAACTACCTGATGTAGAATAGTTCATTTCCATATCTAAACTTATAACCATATAATCTATTTGGGTCCAAAAACATGACCCAAACAGGGTGTAAGACAAATCCCAGTAGGCAACCAATAGAAGATATGTGACAATATGTCATTGAATATATATATATAAAGAAATATGCCGAAATGAATCCAAAAACTAAAAAGTAATCAAAAGTAAAGAGTCTTAATGTTATCAATTATTCATTTACTTTTATTTCATTAATTTAATCATTTATCAATTAGGTCTATCCTATTCTCTACATCCCCCTGTGTAGTAGTAACAAAACATACATCTCATAATACCATCTAAAAAACAAAGTACAGCTATTTCCATGATTCTTCTTTGTCATGGCAGACTCATCATAATCATTAAATCATTCAAGAAACCCTCTAGGAATTCTCTCACACTCTAACCCCCTTGGTTCAACATAGCACTTCAAAATTAGAAACAACCACCCAGGAATCCCACACAGTCAATAACCCAGGGTCAACATAGCATCAATCAATTATAAATGGCCCTCAAGTAGCTCTCATGGTCAATACCCCATGGAATAACCTAGAATAAATAATTTATAAATGATCCCTAGGTATCTCTCAAGGTCAATGCCCCTGGGAAAAAATGGAATCAATAATTTATAAACGACCCCCGGGTAGCTCTCATAGTCAATACCCCATAGGTCATCCTAAATTATATAATTTATAAAAGACCTTTGTGTATCTCTCACTATCAATACCATGAGGTCAGCATCATCATAAGGTCTCTCATTATCTTTTGTAAATAATATGAAACCCCCATAGTTTTCCTAGACAAAGGCTCTCATGGTCCTTTGGAAATACATAGCACCTATCATATCAAATCAGCACATGGAATCTATACCTATTACATGGATAAACATTTACAAAGTATAACATATGTATTTAATATAATAAAAAAACTCCATCCTAATAAAAAAGGTACTCCTAGTTGGAATAATAGAACAAACAACCGTAAGCATTCACTCATGGAAATATGCACCAATGGGGTGTCCCGTAAACAAGATGTCTAACCTTATGCATAAGAATTAACCCTTTATCAAACAATCAAACCATATAGGGAAATAAAAAGGGTAAAATTCCAAATTTAGAAATACCCCAGCATGGATTTGTTGAAATTTTAGCATATATAATTCAATGACGAACATTGAAAGGCACAAACCCCCTACCTTGATATCATACGATTGATACTCATGATCATCGGCCCATGAATCGGCATAGAACGACATAGATCTTTAAAAATGGGGAAAATGACAAATCATGAATAACTCCACAGAGACGAGGAATCATGAAAAATGTCTCTGGATGAAAGGAGAAATCAATGGGGGGATTCCAACTAACATTACGATGTCTCGATCAGAGCATGGACGGAAAATTAGGAGGGGTTCAGGGTTTTTCGGTCGTTCTATGATGCTCCTGTATGAACCAGAGGTAGAAGAAAATGATTCTGAAGATGAAACACAACCCCGCTTAAATTTATCAAAAAAATAAAATGAAATGGTGTGTTCATTTAATGTAAAAACTATGTATTATCTTCCACCATCACTCAACGTAAGCGGATCAGCTAGGTCATCCCAAGGCCATGTACTCATCTGTTACCCAGCCAGTACATAGTTGTAGGCGGTAACTTGTTATATGGTGTGTACTTAGAAAAAAATATCATTTCTTACTTTTCCCTAAAACTTGCATAAATCAATATCCATACCAAAAATCAGTATTTTGTTTATTAAAAACATCGCCCCTTAAGAAAATTCATCCCCAAATTTCCCATCCATGTGTGGCGAAAAAGAATCTTCGAACAATTCTCTACTCAGTGATTGCACGTCTGCCTCACCCTCTCAAGTCTCATCTTATACTTTACTGTGCTATCATAACACTCATACCAGAGGAACACACTAGCCATGGAGAACCATTGAGTTGTGATCCAAATTCCAAATAGGGTTCTCCCAAATAGATTCATCCACATCCAACTCAACCACCTTGGGTTGAAAACATTAGACATGTCTGAAAAAGAAACATTGTAGATGAGAAGCATTATATACATCATTCACATTCCAGTAACAATGAGGTAACTAAAACCATGAGGTAATGGTCTCGACTCTATCAAAATCCTAAAAGGGCCCGAAGTATCTTTTTGAAAGCTTCTCATGTCTCAAAATCATCATGTGTCCCATCCTTAGTGTGACACATATGAAAACATGATCTATAACCTCGAACTCTAGAGGTCATCTATGTAGATAACCATAAAATTTCTACTGAGACTCTGTAGCAGCCATCCTCTTCTAAATCAACTCCACCAGCAGTTTCCCTCGGAATTCAGGGATGACCCCCTTGATGGGAGGTCCAAACATACCGATCGGTTTCTAACGGGTTTTTTCGTAGAACTGGAAACATCCAATGATTCAACTTCCATTTGGACCTACATTCCAAAGGTAGGCACTCATTAGTTTGTGGATTGATGAGGTTTAGGAATTTTCATTGGTCGAGAGGATGGGAGGTCAGACTCATCACACCTTTTTGAGGGGAATTATTGTCTACTCTGGGACTCTCTTTAAAGATTTATGTTATGTTCATGAATCCTTATTACATTACCAAGTATAAAATGAGATTTCCTTCAGATTTTACAATCAATGATTAAATATGTTGGAAATTTAGAGAATCTTTTATATGTATTTGGGGTTCTTCATCAATAGAGAATCATCTATATCTATTTAGAGATTCTTGGTCAATGGTATCCTTTGAAACATTTATATAGAAGTATCTTGGTCATTATGATGACCAGGCTGGTTTTTAAAGCCACTCAGTGGGGAACTTGATGTTTATTGTCATTCAGGAGGACATGGATTATTTCAGAGTTGGGATCGAACCCGCAGATGGGCTACCTATGTATCCTTTGTTTAGAAAAGTAATCAAAACCCACGTAGTTCTATTAAGGGAGTGTGATGTTTATTATTTATGGCTAAAAGAAGGATGTCATAATTACTTTTACACTCTAAGATCACGTGAGTCATGCTCGGTGTAAGAAACAAGTGGTATTAGTAAAAATTTGACAATTGTTCCATGAAAGATGCAATCATAAGAAATAACGTGGGACTTATGTATGTATGACTGCTCAGATAAATTAGGATTTATTTCAGGGAAGAAATCCAGGAACAGGGTCCATAAAGGTATATGGGCTTCATGGAGATTTGAATACTCTAACTTGGGGCTTACTCCTGAAAAAGGGGCCCAAATTAGGATAGGACTTATGATTGGGTTTTACTCTTGAGAATGAATCCTAGATCAAAGGTAAATTAGGACTGGTTAAGAGAAATTAAGACTGGGGATTACTCTTGATAAGGAGGCCCCGGTTAATGGACTTGAAAAATTAAGGGACTTGGGGCTTACTCTTGGAGAGGATTCCCATATTTGAGACTGGGACTTACTCCTAAAAAGGAGGCCCAGGTTAAGAGAATTATGGTTGGGACTTCCTCCTAAGGAGGATGTCCATATTTTAGATTGGGGCTTACTGCTTAGGAGGATTCCCAAATTAGGGGACCTGGGGCTTACTCCTAAAAAGGAGGCCCAGGTTAAGAGAATTATGATTGGGGATTACTCTTGAGGAGGATGCCCAGTTTTGAGAATTTTGACTGGGGCTTATTCCTGAAAAGGAGGCCCAGATTTGAGAATTTTGACTGGGGCTTATTTCTAAAGAGGATGCCCAGATTTGAGAAATATGACTGGGGCTTATTCCTGAAAAGGAGGCCCATATTTGAGAATTATGACTGGGGATTATTCCTGAAAAGGAGGCCCAGGTTAATGAGTTCTATCATCTTAAAGGATGTGGTTGAATAAATGAAATCTAAATCTTTAGTGACATAAAGATGTGTAAATCACTAGGTTTTGAGAGATATTCCACAGAATTCCTTTCAGATAAGGAAGTAAAATCAAGAAATCATTCCATGAATGGATTTGAAGAGTGTCTTGAAGACTGAATCTTGAATATGAGAGGTGGAATGGCTTAAGGGGGTGAAATGGGCAAAAAGGGCACCCAAAAAGGAAGGGGCGCACAAGTCCTGGCAGACGCACAGGTACTGCGTGGGCGAGCAAGTTCTGTCATGCAGGTATACCTGCGCGACACATGGGTACTTCTGCAACGGTTTACCAACAGTTTAATACTTGAGCGACTCTTGGATAAAGCCTTTAGAATCTTCTTGAGGTTCTTCTAGAATATTGGCACGCAAGTTCTCTTGAAGGAGTAAGGCGGTGAGCAAGTGTGTCCATTTCCCTTGAGGGATGGCCACTCAGGCACGCAAGTGTTGATGAGTTGCACCACTTAGGCCTTCCTCCCCCTATTTAGATTTTCGGTTCTAGATAAGAAATTACCTTAGAAGTGTTTCGGAAGCTTTGAGAAGAGACTAAGGCGCAGGGAGCTTAAATCTGAGTTTCTGGAAAAAATATCAGCTTTTAATGTGGGGCCCACATGGTCTATTTATAGGCTGGAGAAGCTCGGGCGATTATCACTTAGGTCACGCATGTCACCTGTGTGACCACTATGCAGCGCGCAGGTACACTTGCGCGACCATGAGGGAACTTGTTCGACCTATGGGCAATGTTCTCTTTGTTCATCCCTTTGTCGATTTTTTGATGTTTCTTCAAAGGATGAATCAATTTGTGCTATGTCCTTACACTTTCCATTCTATTAGAAAATGTGAAAAAAAGGAGCGTCAACAAAAGTCCCCCCTCAGAGTTGGATCCAAAAGAAATGCGGATTTGACTCTGAGGAAAAGAAGAAACCCAATGGAAATGTGGCGCGTAAGTCTTGATGGTGCAGAGGGCGGCGCGCAAGTGCACGTCGCACAGGGCCTGGCACGCAGGGGTATTGTAACACCCCGAGATTTTATGAAAAATATTCTTTTTAATTTCACTAATGTATTGTGTTGTACGCTACACCAAAAGGAGCTTTCACAACACGTATCCTTGACTTGACTTGCATTACACGCAATCGCGACCTTCCCCGATAGCCTGTGTAGTACGCAATACCGAGTTTCACTAAACAACGATATGCTATTAAAATATTATTAAAACTAGCTGTTATGAATAGTAATAACCAATTTTTTAAATTTTGTAAATTTTATTTTTCAAAATGGACTTCATTTTTGTATTCAGAATATCGAAATTAGCTTAGGGTAAAATTTTGATTCTTTTCAGATAACTTTCATTTTCTGATGAATAGTGAAAATTACTAAATTTTAATTAAAAACAAACTTTTTAATCAAAATAATTAATAGTGATAAATTATTAATTTGAGTGGTTTTAAAGTATATTTATAATATATTTTTACAATTTAATACAATGTTGGTCATTGGATGTAATTTCACCTTTAAACTAGACATAAACAAGTGTCAATCTTTTGATAGTTATTATCTCTTAAGACCACGCTATTTGTTTTGACGACAGGAATTAATTTTTAAATTAATTAATGCAACTGATATGTTTTGAATTTGGAAAGATAGACATCATTTTTTATTTCATAATATCAAATATAGCTTAGGCCTAATTTTTTGTATTTTTCTGGAAACTTTCATTTTTTGATGAATAGTGAAACCACTAAGTGGTAGTTAAAAAATGAATTTTTCATAAAACATAATTTTACCGCTTCTGTGAGTGGAATTCCAAAAATCCGAGAGACACTTTTAATGTCAGTAAGTAAAATGTGGTTCAATGAGATGAAAATAATTTTTGATGAATAGTAACTTTTTACTTTTTTTACCACCGTTAAAAGTAAATAGGGTAATTAATGGTAAAAATGTTATTATTATTACCCTAACACATGCCCTAATTCTATTGGATAAGTGTAATTCGACCAAAAACAACCTTAGTAATAAAAGATGACCATTAAGGCCCACATGGAATCAATTAAGACATTTATTTTTAATTTATTTAAAGAAGGGATAAAATAGTTAAAATCAATGTTTAATAACTAAATCATTTTTAATATAGGTTTATACATAAGATAAATTCGACTATAAATATAAATTAGAAAGCTAAAAAGATTTCCTACATAATGATATTTTATTTTTAATTTTTAAACATTAAAAAAGTTAGTTTATTTATGACACAAAGATGATTTAGTAATTATCTTATTAATGAAATATTTATATAATTGATGTTATAAATACCCGAATAAATGTAATTTAAGACTTTTTATGAATTAAACTAATTTTCTAGGTTAATATTACATGTTATTATTGATTTAATTAACTTATTTCGAATTAATAATTCTGTTATGAGTTTCACAAAAATCAATTACTAAATAGTGTCAAAATTGACATAAAATAGTTTTTAAAACAAATATTATATTATTAATTGTTATTTTATTCTTAAAAATCTAAGGTTCGGCCAAATGACTTAAAAAAGGATATATATATTAATTCTAAACAAATTGGGGTTTTTTTGGCTTGTTATAGTAAGTTTATTAACCTTATAGTGTAAGAACACAAAAAGACACAGTAAAAGTAAAATTATCTAACTTAAAGTTAAATATAAATGATAAGGATAAAATAGGAACCTAAAATTGTCTAAATTCTATTGGATGAGATTATTTCTACCCATCCCCACCTTAGCTTCGAAATAAATCAATTTTGAGCTATTTAAAACCGAATTAGTCTTTATAATAAAATAATATATTTAGTTTTTTCAAAAAAGCCCCTCTCCTCCCTTATAAAAGGGCACCTCCTCCCTCTCTTCCTCACACCACTTTGAGCCTTCATACTCATCCAACCCCTGCCAAATTCTATTATCCACTTCCCTATCGACATCCTAGAGGTCATGGTCTTCTTCAAACACCAATTTTAGTGCCCTAATAGGAGGACTCAAAGAGGCACTTCAAAGAATAGGTAATGTCTGTTACCAATTCTTTCAACTTTATTTCTTCTTCCACTTCTTCTTATTAGGTTGTTTCATTATGAATTAATAACCTCAGTATCACTAATATAATGATATTTTATGAAAACAACCCTATTTCACCATCTATCCGTCCTACGGAAAACGAAATCACCGCGCGTGCGTACGTACGGAATATCGTCTCCACGCCGTGGTGTAATCTATTTTCCACCACCACCTTACATGGATGGGTATAATGGTGTAAATAATAAATATATATCATTATTTTAAATTGATATTGATTCTGAAAAATTATACATACACTCCAATACAATTCCACAATCATGAGAACGATATCATCGCTTGTGTGTACGTATGGACTACTGTCTCCACGACGCGATGAGATTCATTCTCCAAGTTAACCATTCATGAATTATTATAAAGTATATATAATAAGTAATCATGAAATATATGAAATAATAATACTACTGGATTTATTTATATATATATTTATGTCATCTACTTAATTCCACTCAATTCAATAAGGAACCGAAAACGGCGTTCATGCGTACGTACGGTCTACCGTCTCCATGAACTGTGTATTTCATTCCATCTATAAATCCATTATATATATGTATATTCTGAATATTTATTATATATAAATCATGTTTTACATTCTGTATTTAATTAATCATGATCTAAGTAATCATATTAATGATTACAAGTTAAAACACGAAAGACAAATGAGACGATTTTACCCAAAACGCTACTTTAACATGAATTTACAAAAGAACGGGTAATATAAAGTCATAATTGCACCATATATGATATAATAACAATGAATATGATTCTGTAATAAGTCAATGACATTATTTAAATCATTATACAGGAGGTTTGGACTCTTACGAAGCAAATCGGACCTAAGGTAAGGGATAATTTTGCAAATCTCATTTTTATCCGAGATTTCTTATTCGTACGTATTTACTGTGGTTATTTCTATCATCCATATCCATGTTTTATAAACGTGTTTTCATGTATGTTTAATGTAATTTTTACCCATTTTTTACTTTTACTACATGGTATGTAAGGAATCTTTCTTTTGTTTACGTTACGAGGTACTTTTTTGACTTTTCCGGCAAAAGTACGAGAAGAATGTTTTTTTAACTTATAAGGTGTGAACGGATTTTTACGGTTTCATAACGCCTCATTTTCAAGAATAATCCTCTACAAGATTTCATAATTATTTTCAACAAAACCCTTATCTTTTAAAATTGAATGGAATTTTGTGAAAAAAAAATGATTTTAAAAAAAGAAAGGATATTTTCCTCAAGAATTCATTTCAACTGTTTTGTCAAAACTATTTTCCATCTAAGATGACATTATTTCATATGTGTATGTTTCAAGTATAATGTCTCTATGATTTACATGATTTCAATTTTCTTATGATGAAATATCCATTTGTTTTATATGGATTATGTGATGATGATATGATGTTTATGAAACCCATTTTATTTTTTGGGTTATGATGAATGTTTTAAGTTTATGTTGTGGCACAAGTAAGAATGATTTCATTATGAGATGTGTGGGACCTATATCTCCCTCCAATGCATTGGGTAAAGATTCATATCTCATGAGATAGACATGGCTGGAATGACAAGTTAAACCAGTTCAGTAATACAGGACTGGAACGAGGAATGAACTCGATTCAGAAAGGGACTTTTTCCACTAAGATGGTCTTGGTAGAAATGCCTTGGCTACTATGGAAATCATATCATGTGGTTAATGGTTTCCACAATTACAAGTTTTACTTCCCAGCTATTTTATCATGATTAATTTTATTTTATGATCTATGCTTTATGTATTTCCATGATTTATGTCTTTGCTCAAGATTTTGATGTTTAGATTTTATGTTCATGTTTTTGCATTCAAATGTTTATGGATTGTTTTATGTTCTCTATGTTTACCCTTACTGGGAATTTGAGCTCACCCCTTTTATGTTTTCTTTTCCCCAGGATATAAAAAAAGGTTTTAGGTAAGAAAAAAGGGAAGATCTTTATTGGGAGATGTTGAAGCTCTTTCACCACGATTAGAAGATTTTATTCCAAGTTTCCAAAGACACTAAACTATTACGGTCCTTGTGTGTTTGTTTTTGGTTATGTACTAAGTATTCCGCAAAAGTAATGTAATGTCCATGTACGTTAAGCTTCGGGTCTCTACAGTTGGTATCAGAGGAAAGGTTTAGTCAACCTTTGGAAACTAGGATGCAAAAACGTTAGTGAGATTCCTAGAGATATTTATAAGGTATGTCTAGGGATGTCACTAAGGATAAGTATACGTATAATATATAGTCCTAGAACTACGGTAATGATCTTAGAATTTAACCTAAGATGTTAGATATTGAGGGTACTCCCCCTTTACTATGTTGTTTTCCCTAGTATGATTTTTGTCTCTTACAGAATTCTTTTTATGTTTTAGTCAATGGAGGGAACCAGAAAGAATTCGGTTAACATTGAATCCAATGGAAAAATTGGTGACTATGAGCAACGAAATTGCGTAATGCCTAGAGAGAAAGATATTGGGATTATTCCGAATCAGTCATCGCGATATATTATTAACAATGTGAAATTTAGTGGTATTACTAAGTCATAAAATAAGAGGAAGATGGAATTTCCTGCATGTTCGCATAGTGAAGTGCATGGAGAAGGGAAGATTGAGATTTCTAAAGAAGAGAAAAAGAACCTTGAGGAATACCTAAAATAGAGGGATCGATGTTATTGGTGTGGAGAAAATGGTCATAGAGTGACAGACTGTAATGGAGCTTAATGTCTTATTTGTGGATAACATGGGCATAACCCAACTCAATGCCCTGACCTAAAAAGTTACTTTTAAATCAAGGAAGGACTTATTCCAGGACAATCACTGAAGAGGATGGATTGAAGTGTTTATGTAATGGTATTCAAGAATAATGTTGTTGAGGTACTTTTATAGTGTATTAGAATATTTTTGTATTAGTCTATTGTGGGTTTTCAATAATTTTATGGTACCAGTAACCATGAAAAGTGATTCAAATATTTTGGAAAGCAGATGATATGTGCATAATGAAGGGATAAGAATATAATGAGATGTTTGATTGTATTCATGAGCTCATGATTGATATACGGACTAAGTGATATCATGGTTTGAGTATATATAATTTTGAGGATTTTGGTATGTGGAAAGAGTTAACTTTTAACATCATTCATGTTTTCAATAAGGTTCAATGGGTAATCATTTTTTTTCAAGAGAATACATGATTAAGGCCTTCAAATGTTTGGAATGTGACCAACAAGTCATATCTCATGATATATGGGGATCAACAATGGTATTAACATGCTAGTTGTATGAACTCTTTGGTAATCGTTTTCACTATAATATGAGATTAAACTGCATTATTTTGGATAATCCTAAATATTGAAATGGATTATGTTAGAGATAAGTTATTATTGTTTAAGGATAGAAGTTTTTTTCGATATTATTTATGGGATGTTATAGTAATTTAGTTTTAGAAAAAGGACAACCTGCAGGATGGGCAACAGCCCATCGCGTCGGACAAGGCTGTGGGAATCGAACCCACAACCGAAGTGCGACTGGCCTTTATCGCCTACCACTGGCCTACAATAAGTCCTTGTTTAGTAGAAACTAGTTTTATTATATTAAGCAGTATGATATATGAATCATAAGTCCATTTTAGGAACCATATATGATTAATCTCACTATAGATGGACTTATGTATTTTTTGATAACTTCTCTAACCTTTTGTTTGAGACAGATGGAATGACCCATCATTCTATCACATGATCTGCTAACACATCACAAATAAAATATTCAACTTCATTTCTTTAATAGATGAAGTGGAAATTGTCCAAATAACATCCAACGATGAGACTATACCAAAATCACGAAAGTATTTCTTCTAATTCCAATTTCATCAACTTTAGGGAAATGATCTTGAAAACCAAAAATGTTGTCCTAGTGCTCTTATATCTGATGAATTAGATGGTACCTTAGATCGTCACAAATTTATGGCTTTGTGATTGCTGGTTTTTCCATAGCCATGTTCTCTACCACTCTCCATCAGAACATGATGGTTAGATTTCTCTTCCATATCCATATTTTCACCTATGTGGAAACCCAGTGATTAGTTTATTTGGGTAACCATTACATTTCATACTTTTGTTTTTTAAATATTGGTTTTGGTATTCCTTTTTACAATGTGGGTTTCTATTAAAGAAACTTTAGAGTAGTAAACCATTTATAACCCCGACGAATTTCGAGGGTGAAATTCATTTTAAGGGGGGTAGAATGTAACGCCCCGAGATTTTATGAAAAATATTCTTTTTGATTTCACTAATGTCTTGTGTTGTAAGCTACACCAAAAGAATCTTTTACAACATGTATCCTTGAATTTCCTTTCATTACACGCAATCTTGACCTTCCTCGATAGCTTGTGTAGTACGCAATACCGAGTTTCACTAAACAACGATATGCTATTAAAAGATTATTAAAACTAGCCGTTATGAATAGTAATAACCACTTTTTGAAATTTTGTAAATTTTATTTTTCAAAATGGACTTCATTATTGTATTTGGAATATCAAAATTAGCTTAGGGTAAAATTTTGGTTCTTTTTGGATAACTTTCATTTTCTGATGAATAGTGAAAATTACTAAATTTTAATTAAAAACAACCTTTTTAATCAAAATAATTAATAGTGATAAATTATTAATTTGAGTGGTTTTAAAGTATATTTAGAATATATTTTTACAATTTAATACAATTTTGGTCATTGGATGTAATTTCACATTTAAACCAGACATAAACAAGTGTCAATCTTTTGAAAGTTATTTTCTCTTAAGAACACGCTATTTGTTTTGACGACAGGAATTAATTTTTAAATTAATTATTGCAACCGATATGTTTTGAATTTTGTACAATAGAAATCATTTTTGAAATCATAATATCAAATATAGCTTAGGCCAAATTTTTGGTATTTTTCAAGAAACTTTCATTTTTTGATGAATAGTGAAACCACTAAGTGGTAGTTAAAAAAATGAATTTTCCATAAAACATAATTTTAACGCTTCTATGAGTGGAATTTCAAAAATACAAGAGACACTGTTGATTTCAGTAAGTAAAATTTGGTTCAATGAGATGAAAATAATTTTTGGTGAATAGTAACTTTTTACTTTTTTTACCACGGTTAAAAGTAAATTGGGTAATTAAGGGTAAAAATGTTATTATTATTACCCTAACACATGTCCTAATTCTATTGGATAAGTGTAATTCGACCAAAAACAACCTTAGGAATAAAATATGACCACATAGGCCCACATGGATTAAATTAAGACATTTATTATTAATTTATTTAAAGAAGGGTTAAAATAGTTAAAATCAATCTTTAATAACAAAATCATTTTTAATATAGGATTATACATAAGATAAATTCGACTATAAATATCAATTAGAAATATAAAAATATTTCCTACATAATGATAATTTATTTGTAATATTTAGACATTAAAAAAGCTAATTTATTTATGACACAAAGATGATGCAGTAATTATCTTATTAATGAAATATTGACATAATTGATGTTATAAATACCCAAATAAATGTAATTGAAGACTTTTTATGAATTAAAATAATTTCCTAGTTTAATATGACATGTTATTATTGATTTAATTAACTTATTTCGAATTTATAATTCTGTTATGAGTTTCACAAAAATCAATTACTAAATAGTGTCAAAATTGACATAAAATAGTTTTTCAAACAAATATTATATTATTAATTGTTATTTTATTCCTAGAAATATAAGGTTAGTCCAAATGACTTAGATAAGGCTATGTATATTAATAATAAACAACTTGGGGTTCGTTTGTCTTGTTATATTAAGTTTATTAACCTTATAGTGTAAGAACACAAAAAGACACGGTAAAAGTAAAATTATCTAACTTAAAGTTAAATATAAATGATAAGGATGAAATAGGAACTTAAACATGTCTAAATTATATTGGATGAGAGTATTTCGACCCATACCCACCTTATCTTCGAAATAAATCAATTTGGTGCTATTTAAAACCGAATCTGGCTTTATAATAAAATAATATTTTTAGTTTTTCAAAAATAGCCGCTCTCCTCCCTTATAAAAGGGCACCTCCTCCCTCTCTTACTCACACCACATTGAGCCTTCATGCTCGTCCAACCACTGCCAAAATATCTTCTCCACTTCCCTAGAATCATCATAGAGGTCCTGGCCTTCTTAAAACACCAATTTTAGTTCCCTAAGAGGAGGACTCAAAGAGGCGCTTCCAAGAAGAGGTAATGTCTGTTACCGATTCTTTCAACTTTATTTCTTCTTCCACTTCTTCTTCTTAGGTTGTTTAATTATTAAGTAATAACATAAGTATCACTCATATACTGATATGTTATTATATGTATTAAACAACCCTATTTCACCATCTATTCATCCTACGGAAAACGAAATCACCGCGCGTGCGTACGTACAGAATACCGTCTCCACGTCGTGGTGTAATCTATTTTCCACCACCACCTTACTTGGATGGGTATAATGGTGTAAATAATAACTATATATCATTATTGTAAATTGATATTGATTCTGAAAAAGTATACATACACTCCAATACAATTTCACGATCATGAGAACGATATCATCGCTCGTGCGTACGTATGGACTACCGTCTCCACGACGCGATGAGATTCATTCTCCATGTTAACCATTCATGAATGATTATAAAGTATATATAATAAGTAATCATGAAATATATGACATAATAATACTACTGGATTTATTTATATATATATATGTCATCTACTTAATTCCACCCAATTCAATAAGGAACCGAAAACAACGTTCATGCGTACGTACGGCCTACCGTCTCCATGAACGGTGTATTTCTTTCCATCTATTGATCCATTATATATATGTATATTCTGAATATTTATTATATATAAATCATGTTTTACATTCTTTATTTAAGTAATAATGATCTAAGTAATCATATGAATAATTACAAGTTAAAACCCGAACGACAAATGAGACGATTTAACCAAAACGCTACTTTAACATGTATTTACAAAAGAACGGGTAATATAAAGTCATAATTAAAACATATATGATATAATAACAATGAATAAGATTCTTTAATAAGTAAATGACATTATTTAAATCATTATAAAGGAGGTTCGGACACTTACAAAGCAAATCAGACCTAAGGTAAGGGATAATGTTTCAAATCTCATTTTTATCCGAGATTTCTTATTCGTACGTATTTACTGGGGTTATTTCTATCATCCATGTCCATGTTTTATAAAAGTGTTTTAATGTATTTTTAAATACATTTTTACCCATTTTTGACTTTTACTACATGGTTTGTAAGGAATCTTTCTTTTGTTTACGTTACGATGTACTTTTTGGACTTTTCCAGCAAAAGTACGAGAAGAATGTTTTTTTAACTTATACGACATGAACAGATTTTTACAGTTTCATAACGCCTCATTTTCAAGAAGCTTCCTCTACAAGATTTCATGATTATTTTCAACAAAACCCTTATATTTTAAAATTTCATGGAATTGTGCGAAAAGAAAATGATTTTAAAAAAAGAAAGTATATTTTCCTCAAGAATTCATTTCAAGTGTTTTGTCAAAACTATTTTCCATCTAAGATGACATTATTTCATATGTGTATGTTTCAAGTATAATGTCTCTATGATTTACATGCTTTCAATTTTCTTATGATGAAAAATCCATTTATTTTATTTGGATTATGTGATGATGATATGATGTTTATGAAACCCATTTTATTCTTTGGGTTATGATGAATGTTTTAAGTTTATGTTGTGGCACAAGTAAGAATGATTTCATTATGAGATGGGTGGGACCTATATCTCCCTCCAATGCATTGGGTAAAGATTTATATCTCATGAGATAGACATGGCTGGAACGACAAGAAAAACTGGTTCAGTAATACAGGACTGGAATGAGGAATGAACTCGATTCAGAAAGGGACTTTGTCCACTAAGATGGTGTTTGCATCAATGCCTTGGCTACTATGGAAATCATATCATGTGCTTAATGGTTTCCACAATTACAAGTTTTACTTCCGAGATATTTTATCATGATTAATTTTATTTTATGATCTATGCTTTATGTACTTCCATGATTTATGTCTTTGCTCAAGATTTTGGTATTTAGATTTTAGGTTCATGTTTTTGCATTCAAATGTTCATAGATTGTTTTATGTTCTCTATGTTTACCCTTATTGGGCATTTGAGCTCACCCCTTTTATGTTTTATTTTCCCCAGGATATAAAGAAAGGTTTTAGGTAAGAAAAAAAAGGGAAGATCTTTATTAGGAGAAGTTGAAGATCTTTCACCACGATTAGAAGATTTTATTCCGAGTATCCAAAGACACTAAACTATTACGGTCCTTGTGTGTGTGTTTTTGGTTATGTACTAAGTATTCCGCAAAATTAATGTAATGTCCATGTACGTTAAGCTTCGGGTCTCTACAGGTACATCGTGTAGGGTTCTGGCCTCGTCTATAAATAGAGGGCCTCACTTCCATACAAAGCATCCGGATTTCCGGATTTCAAACCATTGATCTCTCACCGCGCAGGTCACCTTAGCCGCGCAGGTTGCTCAGTTTTCTGATTTTTCTTTGCTGTCGGGCGGCTCTATAGTTATTTGTACTTGCGCAGTTTATACTTGCGCGGAAAAAACTAGTGTGGCACACTAACACTTGCGCGCCATGGTTAGACTTGCGCGCCTTAATGCCTTTTCCATTTTTCTGAATTTCTTCATAAATTTTATGAAAAATAAACCCATTTAAGAGTTAGTTTATTCAACTTTTGGGAAGATTAAATGGATCCCAAGAGAATTGGAATGGTTTATTAATTGGCTAGCATGTGGATAGATGACATGATGAACATCGTTGGCCATGATTACTATGATATCTGCGACAACACTCTCCCAGATTTGGCTATGTACTTGAAGAAATATCATCTTAATTTCCCACAGAGAATCTACTTGTCCCTGTATAGGCATGGTCATCTGCAAGGAGTGAATGTTCCAAATGCAAAGAACTATATGCCTGAAATTGAGCTGCATTGCTACTCATCTATTTCAGTTATGTTGTGCATTAAGAGAAACAACAATTGTGTGAACTTTCAAATTCTTCTTCCATGTCATTTTCTTACTGATATGAAAATGGAAAACCCATGGGCTGAAATTTTTTCTGCTGCTGGTTGGTGGAGAGAAGAAAAACATGGCATTAGAGAAATATCTGAAAAGAGTACTCTCTCCAAAATGGATCTTAGCTTCCAATCCTCCATTCTCAAATCCATGTATCCATCTTCCAATTCTCTTGGACAGAAACAGAGTCACTATTTGATCAGTAGAAAATCTTCTCAAACCGCACTCAAGAACATTCATTTACAATTGTTCCAAGAAGAGCAGGTATCACTGCATTTCTTATGGTATCCATTTTAATGAATGAATTCCAAGTGTTTGCTGATGATGCTCGGGATGTCGTAAATCAAATGAGGAATTATGTATAAAGCCTCTTGTAATTCTTGAAAAAGAGAAGAGACTCCAGTCTGTGGATGTCCTTTAATCTTCTGTGCATCAATGAAAAACACTTTCACCTTCACTCATTTTTACCTGCATTCTTTTTTGCTACATTCATTAGATTTTACCAAAGCCAATGGGCCTAGTAAGCATAGTATTATTTTTACTAGGATTAATGTAAATAACCCTACAAACTTCAAACCTTTTAATTGATCAATATTACCTAAATCATACAAAATGTAAGTTTAATGAGCTTGGAACTTGACTTTTATTCAGAGTTCCCTTGTATTTTGTGGGCAGTTTAAATTAATGAACGTCGGACATAAAAATGCTAATGTTTAAGGTCAAAATAGCTTTGACCGAACGAAATATAATTGACTCAATTTTTTGACAATTCATCTGAAAACATAGTACCATACTCAAGTATGAGGGAAAAAATATGTAAACTATGATTAAAAATATTTGAATCTGAGGAATGATATGAAAGAGAGATAAAAGGCATTAGAATAATTAGTTCCCATGAATTAAGTTAGCATTATTTAAGAAACTCGTTAGGGGGTTGAATTATGTAGGGCCACCTAAGGGCATTGGCTGCATAGTTAAATAAAATAGTATCTTATGGCTAACAAGTCTGTTATGTAGACTGTTTATGCAAGGCCACCTATGGGCAAGTGCTACATAGTTAGGCAAAAGAACGCTCAGAAATTTACTTTCCTAGTGCTAAAAGCCAGTGAAAGTTTATGGATATTCAAATTTTACAATGTATAGAGTTTTCTATATGGAAATAGGTACTTGAATATGGAGAAGATATTTCAAAACAAGATTATCGAAGAACTGAATAGATATCACTCCTACGAAGGTCTGACCCAAATGTTGGGAAGGAGAATATAAACCACAGACTTGAAAAATTTTCAGATCATGAAAAAGGATATGGGACAAATATATTAAGAATGGATATTTTTGCAGATCCCTACATACTGTCATTTAAGACAAATAAGGACAACAAAGGCATTCATCCCAAGAATGAAGTTAACACTATCCGAAAAACCCGTTAGGGGATGAATTATGCCGGACCACCTAAGGGCATTGGCTGCATTGTCAAATAATAGTATCTTTTGGCTGAAAAATCTGTTATGTAGACTGTTTATGCATGGCCACCTATGGCCACGTGCTGCATAGTCAGGAAAAAGAATTCTCAGAAGTTTGACATTTTTGTGACTAGAAGTCATGAAAAGGGTTATGAAGATCTGAAAATATTTAAGGTTAGGATTATGACACATAAAGATGGGCATTTTCCAATGTATACAGAGATACATAGATCAATGGTAACCATAATCATGTTGTGGCTGGGACCTGAATTGAAATGTTGGACTTCACTACGTATCCCATAAGGATGAGAATCAAGCCATACGTAGTTCTTAAACTACAGTTTAACGCCGTGTGGGAAACAATGATTAGAGATCTTAGTTTAGGGTCATAGAGCTTGGACCATTATAAGAAATACACAGTGTGTGTTTTCATGGGTACTTTTCAGCCAAGGGACTGAAAGTGGAATTTGGGGTTAGGCCCAAAGACTTGGGGCTGGATTCGAGGGACACCTGAATGTTCCTACGTATCCTATAAGGATAGGAATCAAGCCCACGTAGTTCTAGACATACCCTCTGTACAAATTTGGTTCATACATGTGAAGGGTGAAAGGGGACTTTAGTACAGTGATGGTTTAACCCAAGATAAAATGTTTGGTCATTGCAATGTATGAATGTAGTCTTTGAAATAAAACATGATTGAAAATCAATGTAAATAATGATTCCCTCTCATGTGAGGTTATCAAAGAATATTGTAGTCTATTGTCATACTAGACAAAAGTGATGTATAGTTTAATGTCGTATAAAAAGGACGAAAGTGAACCAATGTAAAGATATTGATTCTAGGGGCGGTTTCACGAATCAACATCGTATGAGATGAAGTTGAACCAATGTGAAGAGATTGATTTTGGGATTCAACCTTGGTAGGTTACCTACGTACCCAACCTAGAAGGAAATGATCAAAGTCTGCATAGTTCAATTAAAGAATGAATTAATGATCAAGTTGTTATTGGGGATAACAACCTAAAAAATGATGTTGGGACTTACACATGGTTAGCGGCCCAGAGAGAGTGTTATGGTTGAGGTTTTATCTAAGATCACATGAGTCTTACTCAGTGTGAGAAACAAGAGGTAGCAACAACCTTAACAATACACAGTTTAATGTCATGTTGGACGTATGAAGGGACTATGCAGTTTAAAGTCTTACAATTAGGACTATTGGTCTGCACAGTTTAATGTCATATAGCAGGGACAAAGTACAGTTTAATGTCATGTAGGACGTATCAAGGACTTTCTATACAGTTTAGTTTCATGTAGTTAAGAGGATGAGGACAATATAGATTAACGTCATGTTGGACGAAAAAAGGATGATACAATTTAGCGTCATGTTGGACGAAAGTGAAAATAGTTTAAGGTCATATGAATAGACCGTGGATGGTGTAGTTTAATGTCATGCTGGACGATGGTGTAGTTTAAGGTCATACAGGACCTTTGATGATTATGTAGTTTAACGTCTTTCCAGATGTAAGGGACTTTAATATAGTTTAGCGTCATGTAGTTAGGACGCCACATTTTAACGTCTTGCTAGACGTAAGGGACTTGAAAATAGTTTAGGGTCATATGCATGGACCGTTGATGATGCAGTTTAAGGTCATACAGGACCTAGTGACAGTTTAAGGTCATACTTGACCATTTAGGGAACTTTTTCGCGGTTTAACGTCATGTGGGATGATGGTGCAAATAGTTTAGGGTCATATGCATGGACCGTTGATGATGCAGTTTAACGTCTTTCTAGAAAGTGGTGCAGTTTAAGGTCATACTGGGCCATTTAGGGAACTTTTTCGCAGATTAATGTTTTTCTAGATAGTGGTGCAGTTTTGGGTCATATTGGACCATTTAGGGAACTTTTTTTCAGTTTAACATCTTGCTGAACAGTGGTGCATTTTAAGGTCATATTGGACCATTGATGATGCAGTTTAACATCATACTGGACAATGGTATAGTTTAAGGTCATACTGGACCATTTTGATGATGTATTTTGTGTTTATAAAAAATACTTCTTAAAAAATATGGCATTGGTTGGAGTAGTGATGAGTTCTCCATCCATCGAGATTAATGAATAAGCTCCATTGGTGTAGACCCAATGTATTGAGTAAGGTCCTTCCCATTTTGGATCAATCTTGGGAGGTTTCTTTCCTGGTATCATTGCAGTTCTGAGAACTAATACCAATTCTCCCTGAGTGAATGAATGAAGATGAACTTTTTTGTTAAAACCTTGTGCTATTCGATTCTAATAGACTTCCATGTGGTGCAAAGTGCACAATATTTTCTCATCTAATCATTCCAATTCATTAAATCCCTTTTTATATTGTTCATCTGTATATGACTGATCAAAAATGGCTACTCTAAGTGAAGGCAATTGAACTTCAATGGGAAAGACGGCTTCTGTTCCATATAGCAGTGAATATGGAGTAGACCGAGTTGCAGTGCAGGTTGTAGTCTGATAAGCCCATAAATAATGAAATAGTTTATCATTCCATGACCTCTTATCATTATCCACCATCTTTTGAAGTATATTTGAAAAGAGTCTTGTTAAAGTCTTCTATCTGGCCGTTGGCCGCTGCATGATACCAAGATGAATGGTTGGATTTGATGTTGTTTTCTTGATACAACTTCTTCACCTCGGATGAACAGAAGTTGGTGCCATTGTCTGTCAATATTGTATGAGGGACACCAAATCTGGTAATGATGTTAGACATGATGAAGCTAACAACGCATTTAGAACTGACTTCCTTGAGAGGTATTGCCTCTGCCCCTTTGGAAAAGTCAGTAGCAGTAGGAATGTACTTAAATTGCTTGGCTGTAGCCAAAGGGTAAGGTCCCACCACATCCATTCCCCATGTGGAAAATGGCCATGAGAATTTAACTGTATGAAGCAACTCTAGAGGTTGATGAATGATGTTGGCATTTACTTGGCATGAATGACACTTCTTTGTGAAATCGACACGATCTTGTATCATTGAAGGCCAAAATTATCCAAGCCTTCGAATCTGATCAGACAGTCTATGTCCAGATTGGTGGGCACCACATACTCCTACATGCACATCTTTCATGACAGCCATTGTCTCTTCACCATCAATGCATCTGAAGAGAACTCCATCAAAACCACGTTTGTAGAGAATTTTCTGTAGGTGATCTGGGCTATCATAAAGAGTAAAATTGAGCCCACGTCGTTGGATTTGTTCTTTCTCAGCTTTATTAGGATGAAGTGTTCCATTTTGATGGTATTCCCTGATAGGTGACATCTATCCTGTAGTATGACCATAGGGTTCGGGAATGGGAATAATTTCATTAATTTCCTCTATTCTGATTCAAACATAAGGTAAAATTGCACAACGGTGGGAAATACTGATGGTTGTCTCGTCCTGATTTGGATATGCCAGAGCTGTGGCTATATTAGCCAGTGCATCAGCTTGAGCATTTTGTGATCTCGAGACATAAGAAAATATCGGTTCCGAATGGAATTCCTCCATTAACTCTCTGACATAATCATACAAAGGGATTAGATCTAATTTTCTAATGGCATAATCCCCATTGACTTGTTTGATTACTAGGTCTGAATCACCTTTCACTTATAAGTGATTCGCTTGTGCTTGAAGCACTAATTCCAAACCGGTGATGAGAGCTTGGTATTCAGCTTCATTATTGGTACCACCTTCCCACAATAAGAATGAATAAGGTAACACCATCTTTTTTGGAGAAATGAGCACAATTCCTAAGCCAACTTTGTTGAATTTACTCTTTTCCATTTTCCTCCCTATTAGACTTCTAGAAGCACCATCAAAATACATTTCCCATGCTTGAGGAATTTCTTGAATAGAGAATACTTCCTCGTTAGGGAGTTCAATATCTAAAGATGTGTCTTCCACTGAAGGGTGTTCAGCCATTAAATCAGCCAGAGCTTGGCCCTTTGTCTCCTTTTGAGACACATATTGTATGTCAAATTGCTCCAAAATAACAGCCCACCTTGCTAGACGTCTGGTAAGCATTGGATGAATAAGGATGAATTTGAGCTGGTTATTTCGAGATATCAATTGGGTCTCATGATGTTGCAGGTAGTGTCTCAACTTCTGATCTACAAAGATTAATTCCAGGCAGCACTTCCCAATACTTGAATACCGGGTTTCTGCTTCAAGCATAGTTTGACTGAGATAGTAGAGGTTGTTTTCATTCTCAGCATCATTCTTTTGAGCAAGATAGGCACCCAATGATCACTCTAGAGCTGTCACGTAGAGGATAAGTGGTCTTCCCTCAACAGGTGGCATGAGTACCAGTGGAATCAAGAGGTATTTCATGAGTATATTAATTGCTTCTTGACATTCTTTAGTCAACTGGTAAGTGACTCCCTTCTTCATCAATTTGGTGAAGGTTAAACTTTTGCCTTCCAAATTGGAGATGAAACGCCGAATATAGGATAAGTTTCCTTTAATTACTCTTAATTATTTAAAATTTAGAGGAGGTGACATACCAAGGATTAACTTGGTCTTCTCAGGATCAACTTCAATACCACGATGGCATACAACAAAGCTGAGAAATTTTCCTGAGGTTACCCCAAAATCAAATTTTAAGGGGTTCATCTTCAAATTATGTTGTCGAAGCTTGTGGAATATGACTTCCAAATCAGCCAAGTGATTAGAAAGTTGTTTGGATTTAACCACCAAATCATATACAGAGCATGAAACAAACATCCCAACGAAGGGTTTGAAGATACGATGCATGGCACATTGATATGTTGCACCAGCATTCTTTAAGCCAAAAGGCATTACCCGGTAGAAAAACACACCCTGAGGGGCTCTGAAGGCTGTGGATTCCTCGTCTTCTGGGGCCATTCAGATCTGATTATATCCAGAATATCCATCCATGAAGTAAAGTGCTTCATAGATAGATGTTTCATCAATTAAAAGTTTTGTAATCGGAACTGGGAAATCATCCTTAGGACAATGCTGATTAAGATCTCTGAAATCGATGAAAACTCTAATTTGTCTGTTCTTCTTCTTTATAGGGACAATATTATCCAACCACTTGGGATATTGAACTTCTCTGGCGAAGATATATTTGATAAGCTTATCCACTTCAGCCTCAATTTAGGATGCATAAGTTGGGTGTGTTCTTCTCACGGCTTGCTTAAATCCTCGATGTTCTTCTTGTAATCCCATGTGATGAGTAGAAACATCAGGATCAAGCCCAGGCATTTCTGTATAGTTCCAAGAAAATATATCTCTATTTTTATTTAGAAAAGAAATATTCATCTCTTGCTCTTCCAGATTCATTTTCATACTGATTAAAGTGGGGCGTGGATCTTCTTTTGTACCCAGATTTATTTCTCTGACTTCATCCACAGTGGTAGAGATGCCCTCTTCAAATGATGGAGGAGAATCATTGAGATCTTACTCTTCTTCTTCTTCATGTGTTATTTCTTCCATTTCTACTTGCATAGTAGGTGACAAAGCAGAATTTTCATCATTAGAATAGATGTCACAATTTCCACATCTTGAAGAAGAAGCTTCCATTTCCAACCCAATTGATGATGAAGGGTCTTCTTTGGGTATTAAAGAGGAGATGATGGATTGACAATCGACATCATGGTTCACCTCCGATGTTGATATAACTTCTTCTGGCCTAATTGGTGAAGTATAGACTTGTTGGATTTCAGCAGATGAAATGAAGACGTCACCATTTGTGCTTTCATCACTGCTTGGTGGGTTACCAATTTCTCTAATGTTGTCTGGATCGATTGCATAATTGAAATTATGGATCTTTCCATAAGAGTATTTTGATTTGGTTCTACCTTTTCAATTTGACTGATAGGCAACACATAATCTATACTCACCTACGTAAATGGATTTACTGGAATCTTCTCCAAACCATATGGAGCATTAAATTTGCTAATCTCCTTTGTTATGGATTTCCCCATTCCCTTTATGTGATAGAATTCCGCCTCAATGTATTGAGACTCACATGTCTCGAACGAGGCCTTATAACCATTAAATGTCCCAACTTGACCATCAAAACAATATTTGAGACATTGATGGTATGATGAAGGGATAGTCGCATGCTGATGTAGCCGGGGTCTTCCAAGCAAGATGTTGAAGGCTGAGTCTTGATCAACAACCATGAAATCTGAATTGGATACAAGATCTCGAAATTGAGTTATGAGTGTAACTTCGCCCAGTGGTTCTTGTTCATTTTTATCATATCCTTGTAACATCATGGTAGAAGGAGATAAATCAGATTCTGTGAGGCCCAATCGATGAAGTGTACTAATGGGCATGAGGTTGACTCCTGAACCATTGTCAATGAAAGCTCTTCGAACATCTACACCATTGACCTTGCTAGATATGTACAAAGGTCTAATATTCCCATGCACAACATCATCTTCATATTCATCAGTAAAATATATTATTGCATGACATTCTGTAGGATTATTCTCTATGTGATAGACTTCAGCAGTAGCAATTTCAGTTTTAAACTCTTTAGGACTTAACAAAGCCTTGATGAGTGCTTCCCGATGATCTTTTGATAGATTTAGAGCATCCAGAATTGATAACTTGGATGGTACTTGGGCCAAGTGTTTCAATACATCATACTTTTGATCCAAAGGTCTATGTTTCCCAATAGGAATATGTGGTTTAGAAGATACCTTGGAAACAGATGCTTTGGAAGTTGATGCATCTTGTATCGGGATAGGAGTTTGAAATATCTCTGGTTTTGGAAGATTAGACCGATTAGATCCATTTACTTGCTAAGAGGAAGAGGATGCAACCTTCAATCGGTCCTCCAAAATAACTGTTCTTGGACTGAATTTGCTATTGGTAGAAGAACTTACTTGTTCTTGCTGAGCTCGCTGAAGGGATCTACCATGAGTTTCTGCTGCGTACACAGTTCTAGTAGGGGTAGAATTGGAGTAGTGTCTTCTGAAAGATCCATGTCTTCCCCTGTATCCTGAGCCTCTGAAACTTTTTCTGATTCTCTTATTTGATATAGGGAATTCAGGCTCATCGAAATTGAAACTGCAACTGGAATATGGATCTGTTAATTGAATCATATTAAAAGAACCTAAGATTAACTTTTTTTTCTAATGAAGACTCTGCCTGATTAACCTGTTTAGGCTGTGTTGTTTGGTGGGGCAGTTCCCATGGCTTTAAAGTAGATGGAATGAAGTCTGCTCGAGTCAACGACAACTTAGGCTTTGACACATACTCATATTCTTTTGATTCTTTTTCTTTCTTTTAATCTTGTTGTTTCTTTTAGGACATTCCCTCTGATGAAGAGGGTTTTGCTGCAACATTCATGGCAGAAGACACAATCAGTTTCTTTAATTGTGTTCGCAAAATAGCATGAGTTCGGTTGATTGTATTTCTGACCATCCAATCATCATACTTCTGTGGATTTTTTCTTTTATACTTCTTTCCATTCACCTTCCTCTTCTAGAACTATAGCAGTGACACATGCTACCTGTGCTGAAGAGCCATTCAGTTTAACTTGTCCCGAGTCATCCATCTTTTTCAGGAGGTCTTTGAAGACAAAACACTCCTGGATAGGATGCCCCAACATTTGATGAAAGGGATAATAATTGGGATGGTCTTAAAATCCTTCCTTGTTTGGCTTCTTTGGATTTGGCAGTTGAACCAAATTATTCTCTAGGGCTGAAATGAAGTAACCAAGAACTTGTTCATTTCAGAAAGACTATGTTTTTCTCTTCAAATCCTCAAATTTTTTTCGTCTTTGATCTTTTGATCATCTGGACGAAACGGTCTTTGTTGTTGGCGCTCAAGAGGCGGAGCCCTTTGAGAAGATGAATGTTTTGAAGTAAAAATAGGTACAGGTGCTTGTTTAAGCATAACTGTTGTAGTTTCTGCTTTACCCATTCTCATTCCTGGAGCTGGTGGAATTACACGAGATTTAGCCTTAGCCTGTATAATGGAATCTTCAATCTGCTGAGCGATTGGAGTAAGGACTCGAAACCCTCCTATGTATTTCATAGGGATTAACGGCGTGTGTAATTCATCACGTATATTTCCAACATAGATTGGCAACAATTCCTCTTGAGGGACTTCTAGGCTTAGGGAATATGTTAATCCCTTACAGCGAGCAATGAAATTTGAGACCCTTTCATTCTCCCTTTGCTTACAGTTTTTAAGATCGAAAGTTGTTGTCTTTGGAAAAGTTTAGCTAAACTGAAGAAGGAATTTTTGGCGAATATCCTCCCATCCAGTAATTGACCGGGATTTCAAGCTTGTATACCAGACAAGGCTGGTCCTTCCATGGTCTGTATGAAGCATCTGAGTTTTACTACTTCTTGCTGCTCCGGAGATCCCATCATAGGATCACAACAAGACATGTAATACTTCAAATTCTATTTAGGGTCGCCTGATCCATTGAAAATAGGAAATACAGGGTTTCAAAAACTAGATGGATGAGAGATTGAATCTACCCATTCAGGGTAAACATTCTTTTCTGGTTGAACCTGTGCACGTTTCCCTTCCATAGTTTCTAACCGATCTGTTAATGAATCAATAGTAGTTATTAACTTTTTAGAAACATCCAGTTGAACTTGGACATGGATAGGTGAAATTACTGGAGCTTTGAAAGATGTAGTGGTTGGTGTTGCAACTAATGGTAGCACTGCAAACTATTGTTTCACTTGACCCATAGGATTAGACCTGTGAGGGTGTACTGATAGAGGATGATATTTATGATCCATCTCAGTAGCTGCAACAAATTCCCTTGGCTGACTGACTCCAGCATGCTCTCGAAGAAGACTACCGTGAAGTAGTTCTGCATTCAACCTCCTTAATTCCTTAATTTCTACCTCCTGTTGTGGAAACCAATACTCTAGTGAGAGCGACTGGACTTCTCCAGAGGGAGGATATGTAAGCTGATTCTTTCCCCTCCCTTTGTTGGATCCTTTTCAGAGAGGGGGAAGTGGGTTACTCGAAGGATTACCTAGGTTCTGAGTAATCCTTTGATTTCGTGTATGCACACATTTTTCATATGTGTTAGTGCATACATCTTCTTGAGCAGGAACCTCTTAATCTAAGTCCCCTGAGTGAGCCTCATCTGGTGGATCAGAAACAATGGCATTGATGACATTGATTGATGCATAACGCATCGCATTCCTTCTATCGGCATTTCTATGATATTGTCTTCTTTCCTGTCTTTGATGAGACATTGCCTTTTTCTGATTTGATCCCTCAAGAAATTCTTGACAAACCGTAATTTGGAGGGAATCTCCTGATAAATTGGATCTTCGTTCCTCCTGAGGATTCTTCCCCAATCGAGAAAAGACTGACTTTCACTGAGGAGGGGATTGATGATTTGAAAAAGTCCCCAGTCCAGTGGACTGGGGCTGTTCCTGCTGTTCCCACTCAATTCCTCGAATCCTATTTGTTGATTCCAAGGGTTGGTTTAAAATATTCCTTAGTCTAGCAAGCTGGGGTGGCTCTTGACATGCTATGTCTGAGACTTTCTTAAAATCTCTCCTGATCATGCGAACCTTAGTCCGGAAATTAGCTGGATGCATTAACCCGTATCCACTTTTATCACCAAGTTCAAAAGACCATTGGATGATTTTCGACACTTCTGTCACTTGATGATGTGCTTGATCCATATGAGAGGCTTCTCCAATATTCTCATTTGCTTGATGCAGAAGTAATTCAACAACTTGTTCTCTGTATGCTTGATTTTGAGATGAACTAGTTGAAGCCTGTTCTTGGGAAAACTTTTGATTGCAAACAAAGCCTATTGATTGTGGCCGGCCATGGGAAATAACATTGAATGAGACCATTTTCGGCGGGCTTTGCTGACTGGAGAGAACCGTGAAATGTAGTACTCCATGAACACCCCATCCTCTGACAGGAATACCGGATGGGGCATTGGCAATTAACTGATGCAATCTTCTTAGTGCGCCAAGTCATGAACGTTGAAGGGCTCTCTGTTGCTTTTCAGCCTTCAGATATCGAGACTGATAGAGATGCCAAATCAATCTGATGTTGTAACCCTTCTATTATCTTAAGATGATTTTCATATTCATCATAAGATAATACTTTCTTTTTCAACTGACAAAGATTTTTCCATATGTTGAGACGAATATCATGAATTCCATCTTCCGTCAACAATTCTAGAATGTCATATTGAGAGTCATCCAGAGGCCAAAACCTGACTGGAACTTCACCTTTCACCAGTTGTTTTCTCATGTTCAACATTTCCTCTTTTTCATTCAATGAAGATTCTTCTACCTGATTTGACCAGAGTTGGTGTTTCCTTGTTGCTTCATCGGATTCAACAAGATTTGTAGAGAAATCATTGATCAAACAAGAAGATGCATGACTTAGGGGTGTCTCAGAGAATGACCTACACCCTGGGATATCTTCTGATTGAGAAATTATTTCACATACTAGTGATGAAGCATCAGACATGACTAGTTTTGCATTTGCAAGTGCCTCAAGATAAGTGGGCTTTCTCAGTACTAAATTGTCCACTGGAGCATTTCTCGGGAAATGTGCATCACTAATATGGAGATGAATTTCTCAGCGAAATTCATCATCATGGGGAGGACCACCATAATGAGTTATAGCAAAATATGAAATCTCTTGCTCCTTGGTCTTCTGACCACATAGAGGGTTCCTTTGGCTCCCATCTGAAGATGAAACATCAAGATCGACTGAATTTTCATAAAGAAAGCTTTCATGAGGAAGTGTCTATTGAAGACCTTCGGAATTAATGTTCCCATTATTGGGAAATGAGGGAGTAGAATCTTGAATTCCAACAGATAAATGTCTGAGGGCTTCAAGAACTTCAGTATCGAGCAAGGCCTTGTTACAGATTGGCTCTTGATCTCCTGACTGTGCTGGGCGAGTCTTTTTCTTAGACGCCTTCTTACTCACTTTAGAAACCACTTGTTGAAGAATGTGGTTTCTCTGAGAATGTGTATGTGCCTGATCAGAAAAGATGGACAGGTTAGGCTGACGATCTCTGCTCAAATCAGGTGTATGTGCCTGACTTGGTTGTCCGTATGATATGGGGGAGTATGCCCCATAACCCTCTTGTACTGAAACAGATGTGTGTGTCTGTTCTGTAGTGAATTGTTGATGTGTCACTCCACTGGTAGGGATATATTTATGTGTCTTTCCCTGATATGCCGCTGAAGTTGTTATAATATCCTGGAAGGCATCCAGAATTTGAGCAGGGATTTGCTTCTGCTCTTTCACCATTGATAGAATATGCTTGGTGACTTCAGATGCCGGAACGGGGATATACATCCATTCCGGGCTTGGATTAGGTGTATGTGCCTGCTCTTTTCCTCCTTTTCCTATCAGTGAATCCTGACAATACTCAAGTGTGGGGGCAGGGAGTTGAGTCTGTCTCCTGTTTGTTGCTGGAGCTTTCCGACTAACTTCTTCGAATGCTACCATGCGATACTATTGGTAGGCTTGATTAATACTAGCAGGTGTATGTGCATGCTGATTGCACTTCGCCAAATGTGGTTGATGAGCTCCATCATATGTGGTTAGACGAGCCTGCTGACTAGCTTATGATGTATAAACAGGTGTATGTTCCTGCCTATAGTACTCCGCCGGAATTGCCTGGCAGGATCGGTGGGATGCTTCCAGACAATTCTGCTGGTCAGCGAAATTAAAACGGGCAGGTGTATGTGCCCGCTCATTGCTTTCCACCAAGTTAGGTTGGTGGACTTCTCTAGAGATGGAAGAGATGAGAACCTGCTCACTGTTGACCAGATTCCACCACGGGTGGTTCGTCTTGCCTGCTCGGGTTCGAGGAACCAGAGTGGAACGCCTGGAGTTGGTACCCTCATCATGTTGAGGGTGCACTGTCGTACGAGTCTGGCGGTGATTGTTGGTGGGAGCCCTCGGGAAGGACTCATGCCTACTTGAATTAAGTCCCTGAGGGACCTTCTCATTCACCTCCTCAGAATAAGGGAGTGAATGGTAATTGCGTTCCGGAAATAATGACCCAAACGGTTGAAGACGGTAGTCAGCACCGTCTGCTTCTTGATCACTGGTCGTCGTTGTCCGGACGACCGGTGTGAGTTTTTCTCTTGGAGGGATTTTCAGGTAGCCTCCAGTGTTGGGATGGTACCGTGTTGACAGTACTCCTTAACCAGTAAATTTGATACCCAGCGTTGAAGATGATGAGTAGGTGATGTCATCCTCAGAGAGGACAATGATCCGGTAGGAGTAGCAGCAGTGGTATTTGCAGCAGCGGTATTCATAGGTGTGAATTTTAGAGCAGTCATTCTAGAAATTTAGAAGATCTTGGAAAAGAGTCCATGTTTGATATAACAGACGTAATCAAGATAAATTCAGCCACTACATCTTTTGTATGAGCACATATGTCAATGATTGTTTTTGTTGTCCCTCTTATTGAGTTTTAAATAGGGGCCTAACAAATAGGTAATACATCATTTTAACTTGGTTAAGGATTCACATCATGTTCACCAATTTTTGTTTCCCTCGGAATTCGGGTATGACAGCCTTGATGGGAGGTTCAAACATTCCGATCAGTTTCTAATGGGTTTGTTCATAGAACTGGAAACATACAATGATTCCACATACATTTGGACCTACTTTCCAAAGGTAGGTGCTCATTAGTTTTTGTAATGATGAGGCTTAAGAATTTGCATTGGTCAAGAGGATGAGAGGTTGGACTCATCACACCTTTTTGAGGGGAATTATTGTCTACTCCGGGACTCTCTTTATAGATTTACGTAATGTTTGTGAATCCTTATTACATTACCAAGAATAAAATGAGCTTTCCTTCAGATTTGACAATCAATGATTAAATATGAAGGAAATTTATAGAATCTTTTATATGTATTCGAGGTTCTTCATCAATAGAGAATCATCTGTATCTATTTAGAGACTCTTGGTCAATGGTATCCTTCGAAGCATTTATATAGAAGTCTCTTGGTCATTATGATGACTAGGCTAGTTTTTAAAGCCACTCAGTGGGGAACTTGAAATTTATTATCATTCAGGAGGACATAGATTATTTTAGAGTTGGGATCGAACCCGCAGATTGGCTACCTACATATCCTTTGTTTAGAAAAGGAATCAGAACCCACGTAGTTCGAGTAAGGGAGTGTGATGTTTATGATTGATGGCTCAAAAAAGGATTTCATAATTACTTTTACACTCTAATCTCACGTGATTCATGCTCGGTTTGAGAAACAAGAGGTATTGGTAAAAATTTGAAAAATTGTTCCATGAATGATGCATTCATAAGAAATAATGTGGGACTTATGTATGTATGACTGCCCGGAAAATTTTGGATTTGTTTCAGGGAATAAATCCAAGAACATGGTCCACAAAAGTATATGTGCTTCATGGAGATTTGAATACTCTAACTTGGGGATTACTCCTAAAAAGGAGGCCCAAATTAGGATAGGACTTATGATTGGATTTTACTCCTGAGAAGGAATCCCAGATCAAAGGTAAATTAGCACTGGTTATGAGAAATTAAGACTGGGGATTACTCCTGAGAAGGAGGCCCAGGTTAAGGGACTTGAAAAATTAAGGGACTTGGGGCTTACTCCTGAAGAGGATGCCCATATTTGAGACTAGGACTTACTTCTGAAAATGAGTCCCAGGTAAACAATTATAGTTGGGACTTACTCCTAAAGAGGATGCCCATATTTGGGATTGGGGCTTACTCGTGAGGAGGATGCCCAAATTAGGGGACCTGGGGCTTACTCCTGAATAGAAGGCCCGGGTTAAGAGAATTATGATTGGGGCTTACTCTTAAGGAGGATGCACAGTTTTGAGAATTATCACTGGGGCTTATTCCTAAAAAGGAGGCCCATATTTGAGAATTATGACTGGAGATTATTTCTAAAGAGGATTCCTAGATTTGAGAATTATGACAGGGGATTATTCCTGAAATGGAGGCCCAGATTTTAGAATTATGACTGGGGATTATTCCTGAAAAGGAGGCATAGGTTAATGAGTTCAATCATCTTAAAAGATGAGATTGAATGAATGAAATCTCAATCTTAAGTGACATAAAGATGTTTAAATCACTTTGTTTTGAGGGATATTCCACAGAATTCCTTTCAGATAAGGAATTCAAATCAAGAAATCATGCCATGAATGGATTTGAATAGTGTCTTGAAGACTGAATCTTGAATAGGAGAGGTAGAATGGCTTAATAGGGGTAAATTGGGCAAGAAGGGAACCCAAAAAGGTAGGGGTGCGCAAGTCCTAGAAGATGTGCAGGTACTGCATGGGTGCGCAATTTCTGTCGCGCAGGTATACCTACGCGACACATTGGTACATGCGCTATTGTTAACCAGAAATTTAATACTTGAGCGACTCTTGGTTAAAGCCTTTAGAATCTTCTTGAGGTTCTTCCAGAATAGGGTCGCGCAAGTTCTCTTGAAGGAGTAAGGTGGCGCGCAAGTGTGGCCATTTCCCTTAAGGGCTGGCCACTCAGGTGCGGAAGTGTTGATGAGTATCAACACATAGTCCTTCCTCCCCCTCTTTAGATCTTCCGTTCTAGGTAAGAAATTACCTTAGAAGTGTTTTGGAAGCATTAATAAGAGACTAGGGCACCAGGAGATTAAAAATGAGTTTCTGGAAAAAAAATTCCTCTGTGAATGTGGGGCCCACAGGGTCTATTTATAGGCTAGAGAAGACCCGGGCGGTTATCACTTAGGTCGCCCAAGTCACCAGTGCGACCACTATGCGGCGCGCAAGTACACCTGCGCGACCATGAGGGAACTTGCACGACCTATGGGAAATGTTATCTTTGTTCATACCTTTGTTGATTTTATGATGTTTCTTCAAAGGATGAATCAATTTGTTCTAAGTCATTTCCCATTCCATTATTTTAGACAATGTGATGAAAAGGAGCATCAACACCAGCTCAGTTGTCTCATGGACAAGACAAATTCCCAACACAGCTACCTTTCCAACCTCCAAGGAATACAGTGGTGATCATCATGACCTACAATAAAAATCATCATTAGGTTCCATCGAAATAGATGCAAAAAATTTATTATCATAGGAAAACATCACTAGGGGTATGAGTCACTCTCCAATAGCTCTTGAAATCTAGGGTGCATGCGGAATGTATTTCCACTGAAATTTTTATCACGTGCTTGTACTGGACATTATTCTAGGGATGGTACATTTTACTCAGATGTACCTTTGTACACAAATCCCTCTATAGTCCCTACCAAACATGAGAAGTAAACCGAGTGTCCCTATCTGAAATGATAGATTGTGGAACCCCATGAAAATGTAAAATAGATTGTATGTACAACCTTCCAAGCTCATCAACACTAATATGTTCCTTGATTTGATGGAAATGTGCAACCTTCATGAGTTTGTCAGAAACAACTCATATAGCATCATTTCCTCTAGGCGACCTTGGTAAACCCCTCAAGAAATCCTTCGCAATATCATTCCACATCCACTAGGTAATGAATAACTCTTATAATATCCTTAATGGCCACCAATTATCCACCTTTACCTAATGACAGGTGGATCATATAATAACAAAACCATCTACGTCCCTCTTCATGACTTGCCTCCAATACTGACGATGTAGATCTTGATACATCTTTGTAACACCCAGATAAACTACCATTCAGAGGCATGATAATCTCACATAATCACCTCATGTATGTCTACTGACACCTATACATTACCATGAAAATGAAAAACCTCATCTCTCAAATGGTCCACCCAAGAGTAGGGTCATGTCCCGACACACTCTCCCATAGAAATATGACTTCAAAATATAACAGTTGCCTCACTCTCACATGATCCAGTATAGTCGAGGTAACAAATATAGAGGAAAGAAATGTATTCCCCTATTAGTTGGGAACCTCAAAATGAATCACAATGAGATGATCTATAAGATTCCACCCACTACTAGCATCCTAAACTAGATGAATCTGTGATCTTCTCCTAATAAAATCAGCCACTGCGTTGCATTTTCCCAGCATGTAAGAAATATCAATGTCAATATAATAGAAGTACTCAATCCAACTTCACTGTCTCGGATATAGATCATGTTGAGTAAATATGTACTTCATTCTTGTGTGCTCAATTTATACCACAAAATGCTCTCCCAAATGATAATGTCTCCAACAGTGCAATGCATGCAGAACTATACCAAACACCAGATCACGCATCGGGTAATACCTCTAATGTACCCTCAGCTTTTAAGATATGTATGCAACAAGTCCTTCCCCCTGCATATGCACTTCTCCCAAGCTGATACATAATGCATCACTGTAAATGTTGTAACTATTTCTAGACTTCAGAAAAAATAGTATCAGTGTTGAAGTTAATTGTCCTTTTAGCTCCTGAATGTCTGAATCACAGGAATCATTCTATAAGTATTTCACACCCTTCTTTGTTAGGCCCATGAGTATCTAAGCATGAAAAGTCATGAACAAATCATATATAGTAACTATAAATCCATAGAAAACATTATACCAAAAATAAAATCAATTGATACTCCTTGTAAACTACCGCTCTCACTTTCTCAAGGTCTGTTAATACTCATTTATGTGATATGAAAGGACTCATGAAGTGAATTAGGTACATCAAAAAGTGGAATTTTGAGATCATAGAATATAACTAATTCTCTCTCAGTGTAATCAATATGATCTCAAGATGGATGGCATGGACGTGTCTTTGTGATTTTACACAATGACATCATCCATGAAAACAACCATAAATTAATACATTTAAGGATATATCACTTGGTTCATAAGTTCCATGAAAACTACTTGCACATTCAAGAGATCTAATGGAAAATACAATCATTCTTATAAACCATACCTGCTATGAAAGGCTGTAAGATGTATTTCGGATGGTCTAATTCGCAACTTATGATATCTGTATCTCTATTAAATCTTCACGAATAGTCGGGCTCCTCAAAGAAGGCCAAATAGATCATAAATCCTTAGCAAGTGATATCGATTCTTGATTGTCAACTATTTCATCTTCGGATATTCCATAAAATGTTTGAGGGTACCGTCCACCGTTTTCTCAAAAAGTACAGGTGAACCCAAATGAGAAGTACCATTTCAGATGAAACCATTTTTCAATAACTCCTCTGACTACTTATTGAGATCCTATAACTCTATTCTAGCCACCCTATAAGGATGAATGGACACCAACGCCACTCATGGAACGAGATCAAAAGATAAATCTACCTCTCACTCCAGTGGTAAACCTAAAAAGTAATTTGGAAAGGCTTATCTACAACAATACACATCTTGAGGAAGGTCCATCTGTGAAGTCCCTTGATCATATTCATATAAACTAGAAATCTGGGCTATAATGTTTCCATACCAATGATGCTTGGGTCCCACTCCACTTTTCTAGGAATCCCTTTTTCCCTTGTGTAGAAAATACCCACCCTATCATAATGTGAAACTAACCTTGCAGTTTTAGCAATCAGTATAAGCTTGAAAGGAGGCCAAACTATCCATTCCATGAATGACATTGAAGCCTTCAATCTCTAAGACATAGAGGTCCCATAAGAAGGTACACCCACCGACCCTAAGAGGTCACTCATTACTCTAATTTTCGCTAGCTGTCTTAATCCCAAACAGAGTGTCCATCGTCATAACTTCATTAGATGTAAACATACATGGCCCAATGCTCTCTACAACAGTAAAAAATATGAAACTATGGGAATACCCTATATCTAAAAGAGAATAATCTAAAACGAAGGCTACTAGAAGATCAATAATGGAACACGAGAAGGAAAGCATTCATTATTTTCAAAACATGGTTACATGGAATGTATAACCACAACATGACGTGTTACATTCAAGCCTTACCATGGGTGTGTACCCATGCAAACCTGGTCATATAACACCCATACAGATGTCATGTTCCTCCTGATACAAATCATGTACAAGAATATTCCCTCCTTAAAACGTTCTTATACACCTGTATAACTATACAGTTCTCTCCTGTGATTACACTACATGACATGCACACTCTACACACAGTGTGTACCACTTAAGTCCCATCCACCCATGTTTTTTGTCACGTTTTTGGATACACAGTTGATATTTCCATCCATGTACAATCTAGACACTGTATATACAACCTATGTTTCATCCACCTATGTCGTGAGTCACACAGCTAGATACACGGATGAAAATAGCACTATGTGTTCTCCTGGTACAAGGTGTGTTCTAGAAAAAGTCTACCAACCTTTTGTCTGGGATCACATAGTAATTTTCATGGTCAAAAACTACACATCTTGTACAGGTGGCACACGACGTGTACATAAGATAAGTCATTTCTTCTAGAACAGAAGAACGGATGTGCTATGTTCATAACATCACATGCTGTGTTTTTTCAGTTTCTAGATAGTATGACTCTGAAACCTTAATAGAACACTTAAAACATAAAACTTTTTACAAGACATTACATGTTCTGATTCAAGATAGCCCATACTTCCCGAGAATCAATGTTTGACATCATTAATCATATCATATTAATAGAATTCTATTAAAGTTCAATCATGATCCACCAAATTCCAATACAAGAAGGTCCATAGCAACTGAAGGACCAAAGAAGGTCATCCATCCAAATAAAACATTAAATATACCCATACCATATCAAAATAGAAGGTATTACTATCACAAAATCTAGCATAGTATCATTCATATCTAGCACAATTCAATCATAAAAGCATGCTGTCAGTAATGCAACCTAAATTTAATTACAAGGATTCATGACATGTGATCTCAAGAAATTTCCTATATGATGAAAGAGATGTAATTCACTCATCTAATTGGGTTGAAACAAAAATAGAATGACAATTATATCCATCATAACTACACAAAAGATATGAATCTTCTAATAGTGAAATCAAATCAACTGTAACAATTGAAAAACCAGAAAAATTCAAAAATTCGAGGTAACATGGATTTTTTGTGTACATGGGCTTGCTACTCCCAAGAACAACATATTACCAACTATTTATTCCTTCCTATCCATGTATATAGGCTAAAAATAGAAAGGCAATAAGAAATGAAATTTCTTCTGATATCACTTTGTATCATCCAAGACCCAGGTGCCTCCCAAAGGCGCCCCAAACCCGGTAGGTCCCATCATGTCAAGAACATTTCCAAAAAATCCCCATAGGAGTCAACTATAAGTGAGGGAAAATGTGTGATAATGGGGAAAATATTCCCTCATTGGATGAGTAAACAGAGCAGAAGTAAACATTTTAAACAATATCAGAAGTAGTAATAATAAAAACCTGAAATAAATAGTGGAAGAATGAATGTAAATATGACAGATGCTATAATATATATGTGTGTGTGTGAGTGTGTGTGATGAATGGAATATGTATATATGAAAATATACAAAATTGTTACAATGATGGAATGTAATAGAAAACCCAAGGTGAAAAAGAAATAAGTAAACTCCAGTAGCAGTGAAAACCTCATCTTAGTCCCATTCTCTCTAGCTCCAACAACAATCATGTACCTGATGAAGAAGGGTGATTTCCCTTATCTGTACCAGCAACAATATAATATGTTTCAGTTCAAAACATTACCCAAACAGTGTGTGAGATGAATCCCAGTAGGAAACCACAAAAAAATTAATGTGTAACTATCAATGAATATATATAATTGGTAATATGATGAAATGATATAGTGAACTAGGAAGTACACACATGTAAACATTCATACAGTTTTCAATTACATTTAATTAATATTATATCTTCCTTTGAATTATGTAATTTCATTATATAGTATATGATCTATATCCCTATATTAAATAGTAACAAAATAGACGCTCATAATTCCATTTGAGAAACCAATTAAGACTGTGTATAAACATGTCTTTTGGCATCGCAGACACTTCACAATCACTCAATCATTCCAGCAACCTTTTGTAAAAGATCCAAGTCTAAAACTGTTTGTTCAACATAGCACTAAAAATTATAAATGAACACATGGTCATCACTCACTTTCAACACCCTTGGATCAAAATAGCATCAATCCATAATAAATAACCTTCGGGTAGCTCTCACGGTCAATAACCCCAGGTCCAACAAAGAATAAATAATTTATAAAGGACCTCTGGGTATCACCCCTGGTCAATACCCCCTAGACCATCATTGCATCAATTATTTATAAACAACCTCCAAGTGTCTCTCACAGTCAGTACCCATTGGGTTAATTTGGAATCAATAAGTTATAAATTACCTCTGATTACCTATCATGGTCAATACCCCCTTAGGTCAACATCTACACCAACGCTCTCACAGTCCTATTAAAATATTATAGAATCCACCATAGTTTTTCAGGACAAAGTCTCTCGTCATCCATTGGAAATATATAGCGCATATCATATCAAATCATAACATGTAATCTATAACTACTACATATATAAACATTCACAAGGAATACCACATACATTTCATATAATCAAGCAATTCCATCCTAATCATCCAGGGAATGGAAAACATGGTACACCTAGAGGGAATTATAGATCAAATGGCCATAAAAATTTAATCATGGTGGAACACACCCTTGGGGTGTCATGTAAACATGGTTTCTAACCATACACATAATAAATAACCCTTTATCCAATGATCAAACCATAGTAGTCAAGAAATAGGGTTAAATTCCATAATGAGAAATACCACAACATTGATATGTGTCCAAATTAGAATGAATAATTAAAATGTGAACAATGAAAGGCACAAAACACCTATAATGATATCATAGGATCGATAATCTTGAACATAGGCCATTAAATCAACCTATAAAGGCATACATCAAAAAAATGGGGAAAACACCAAATCATGAATAAATCAACAGAGGGGAAGAATCAGAATGAAATTCTCTAGAAGAAAAGAGAACCCACTGGTGGGATTCCAATGCACCTGAGGGCATCTTAATTGGAGCTTGAACAGAGAATCATGAGGAGTTTGGGGTTGGTCTGTCATTATGTGCCACTATTATACGAACCACATGAAGATGAAAATGTTTCTGAAGAAGAAACATGACCCCACTCTAATTTATCGAATAATAAAATTTACATGAAATTTTTATTTAATGTATATTTCATGTAGTAGACTCAAATGGTTCTCGACATAAGCGGGTCATCTGGTCATCACACAACCATGTTTTTTCCAGTTACATGACCTGTACACTGGTGTATGTGGAATCTGGATACATGTAGTGTACTCATAAGTACACGGTGTGTACTTAGAAAATAAATCACATTTTATAATTTCTTCTCAAAAAAACCTTAAATCAAGATCCATAACAAAAATGAAAATCCAGGCTGTTACGCTTGGTCCTTACATAGAGCTATCCTGGCTAGACAACAAGCTCCACCCAAATATGTGTGTCAAGTCGTGTGCATTGCAACCCAACTTGTAAATACCCACATAGAGTTAAAAATCCTAAATTATTTTCAATAAATTATTTTAGATCTCTTCAACCCTCTTAAATCTATGTCGGCTCAGCCTGGGGGTAATCTGTGACCCTCTGAATCATTAGGTCAATCAAAAGGGTTATTCAAGGATGCATAGTTTGGTAAATTTATCATTTTAAATTCAGGGTGCTTCTAGAACATTAAATCCCTATAATTGAACTACTTATAAATCATAAAAAAGATTTATCTTGAAAAAAACCCACTCATTCAAGCCCATATTTTGTATCATTGAACTAAATATTCATTAACTCTATAAATACATTAAGCATATTGGAATCATGTGGTTTCATGATTTAGATAAGTCTTATATAAAGTGTTCATTAACTATAAGAGAAATATATTTATGTATTTAGGTCTATCTATTCATTTTTTTATAAAGTGGTTGAAATGAATTTGAATGAATAAAAAGTGAAAAATTTATGATTGTATTATAAATCATTATAGATAACATATTTATAAAATAATTTACTACAACTACTTATTTAAATGATTTAATATGGATTTTATAAAGATTGTTCTTTCTATAAAATCTAGGTGTGAAATGGGTTGATTCTACTAGATGAGAAAACATAGGGTTAATTATAGTTTTAGGCTATGATGGTTTATGGTTATGTCAAGTTTTGGACTATGATGACATAAGGTTATAACCTGATTTGATGAGGTAATGTTGTGATTTTTTCGGAATATGGTTGGGAATGTGGTGAAGATGATGGGGGTTTCGTTATGATGGTGTGGTTTTGGTTATGAGGATGTGATAATGGGATGATTCACAAAGTCAAAGTGCTAGAAGTGTGTATTACTAGTTCAAATGTTAGTGATGCCTGACATGGGTTTAGAGCTACGATTTCCTATTTTTTCATAATATTTTGATTCATGTGATGTTATTATATCAATTTTGGGGTGATTTGATTATAATGATGATAAATTTATCAGATTCATCCCATATTATTATATATCCCCAAGAACTATAAATTTCATTTCATACATTTGATTTTCTATGGTTTAAAATGGTATGGTGATGTGAATAAAGATTAATTTTACAGACTTTCTTCCCACTATCTTAATCGCGCTATTTATTTTATTTATTTTCCCACATAGGTCTATCCTAGAACCTTTATTCTGTAAGGATATTGATTATTACATCAACTAATCACACCTTTATAATATGTTTTTTTTTTTTGATAGCATGAGGGAGATTTGATCTGTAGTTTGAGTAGCATGGGTAGAGTATGAGAAAATGTCAAGAGATCTTGTCATATCTTCTATAATGTATTTGTTTTTTCAGTTTTATGTCATATTGGTATCAATTGGGTTATGGAAACATATTTATTTCATAAAGGGTACGTTGGATATAGATTAGTATTTATTATTTTATTTTTTGGATAATTAAGAGGATAATGGCTACAATATTTTTGATATATACCCTCAGTCACTATTGTCAACTCATGACCAATTGGGTTTAGGATTCAAGGGACAATAATATCCCATATTACTTAGTAGTAGGGGATTCTGTAGGTATTAGAAACATTTTGGGTCCCACCAAAACAAATCTTTAAAATAGTGACACTATTATCACTAATCAATTTTAATAGAATTTCACAAAATATGAATGTACTGCCAAAAAAACATAATGCACTTATATCCCTCTATCTTGTCAAATGTTTTCAATGCATATCAATTTTTATAATTAAACATAGATTATATAAAAGGAAATCATATAAGACATCTCCCAATATTTATGACATAATTTAATAGTATGCCAATTTAAAAAGAGGGAGATATAGTGAGAGATTGATTCTCAAATTCTTAAATAGCTTAGTAAAATTAATAATAGAATCCTTATGTTAACATTAAATCACTATATAGAGAGAATAATATATTGATTCACTCAATTTCCCTTCAAATTCTTATATAGTTAAATTGAAATCCTCAATTTAATAGTGAAATTTTAATATCCTATAATTCTACCACAAGCACCCTAGAAGCTTCACAAGGTTCATGAATTAATATAGAATTGAATAGTATAAATAGAAATGTTCAAATATGTAAATATAAAAGAAAACATATGAATATTTCTCACATAAAAAAATGGGATTAATACAAAAGATATTATTTTCATTATAAATGATGGATTTATGAGAATCCATCAAATTTAGAAAATGTTTTTAGAGTATCCTTTTAAAGGGGGTGTAGATTCTTGTTCATTGTGTATTTGAAATTAATCTCTCTAATTTTAGGGAAAATATTCAAAACAATGGTCATAGTAACATAAATCATACATGAACATCAAATTATTACAAATCAAATACACATTATAACCTCATGTAAAAACCCATGGGTATTCATGAAATAAATTTTTACACTACAAAATCACATAAAAACAAACTAAATATCACTTTATATAATTATATTAATAAAATATCCATCATCGTAAAATCTTCTACATATAATGTACATAAAAATAGGAGAAAAACTGAAGATTAAAAGATTAGTTCAATGGTTTTCTTCCCATTCACAACATTTTTCATCATCAATGTATCACTTGAACTATTGAACATGTCGATGTGTCACAAATGAGTCATTCATACTTAATTAAGAATAATGAAACTAATTAATAATGAATATATAACAATGATTGTAATTAACCAGAAACAATTAACAATGATGATAACTATAGGTTTCTACAAAACATCTAAATTAATTCTCATGTATTGTGTTAATTTCATGCCCACATATGATGTGTGACAAAGTATTTTTTTTAATAAAATTATACAAATTTACATTATTAATGCGTCAATATATAAAAATATTTTTTATAATTAATTAAATGTACAAAAATAATGTTATATATTAATAGCAGAATAAAATATGGCCGTATATTATAAATTTACATGTATGCATTAGAAAAAATCCCATTTAATCTATATTTTAATTATATGTAAAAAAGGTGAACTTTTATTTTTTGGTTGAATGACACCAGACTATATACTAAAAGGTAAAATATGAAATGATTCCTGTAAATGAGTTAGGATATCTATATATATATATATCAAATTCATAAGTAGAATAAATAATTTAGAGAACTACAAGAACTCATAAAATCCACTACAAATTTTCTAAAAATATTTCACAAATAACAATGAAATGAATCTTTTATGAATGATAAACAACATTTAGCGGTTCAGATGCAATGTTTTAAAATTAGGTCTATGTCATCTTAAATATAAACAACACATTGAATATTTTAATACATCATAGTTAATGATCAATCCTAAATATAATATAGCAAGTGTGAAATAACATGCACCACAATGAATGTCAACTAAGTCCATTATTAATTTGGTGGACATTAGAATTTCATATTTTCTTCTTATAATTACAAATAACAATGGGTCTATAACCATATTATATTAAATAATGTAAATAAAAATATAATGAATAAAATAATAAAATTTATTAGAAATGTTTTTTGTCTTTGAACCCCAACAATGAATTCATAGTAATTAATATAACCAAAATAATAAATAATAATTAACTTAATTTGATTAAATTTTTATATAAAATTGAAAATAAATGAATATCTTACCATTGAACGAAAGAAATATCAAATTTTAAATCAATTTTTTACCAAATCCCCATCATCATAAATGCTGAAAATTCTTGATTTAGTTTATGATCAAACCAATCTATTGATATCAAATATTTCTAAATTGTGAAAACATAATAATGATATTTGAAATGAATATGAAGAATATATAGAAAAATAAAATATTATTTATAATTATTAGTATAGGAATAACCCATAAATAAACATGTTCCTCATAATTTCATAAAAATTGAAGAAACTCATTAGGTTTTCCATCCATAAATGTATGTCCACTATAATCATTCTCATTCTAAAAATAATTGTCATTGAAAACCCGCTTCCAATGGAGGAAATTAATGTATCTATATCTAAGAAGTGTAGGATTATAGATATCGACTATGTTAAATATGTCATTATGTGTTGACATAAGTCTACGATCACATATATCATTTCTAGATGACAATGTGGGATGACAAAATGCTTACTTAAAATATAACGTAATGATTTTTAACCATTAATTAATATATGTAATTAAATTTATTTAATGAAAGCATATAAAAAAATTATCTTTACATGTGTGTCACTTTGACACATAATCATTAAAATGAATATGCACATATGGTATATTAATCCCATGAATCATAAATAAATTGAGTATCATATTCTTAAAATGTAATAATTTTTAAGATATATGAAATTGGCTTGCAAAATATTCACCCACATTTTCTCAAACCACAACCACACACACATGATCAGATATATGTTTCACATGATGACAATTCAAAATGTTTTTTAACCATATATGATATATATTCACCATATAACAAGTTATAAAAAAAATTTGAAATTAAATAACTCAAATAAATTTAATATATTATAAATAAAAACTATAAATACTATTAATATCTAAAAAAAATTAATAAAATTTCACTCATAATTCCTTTGGAATACTTATCATCATAAAATATTTATTTCTTTTGAAATCACACTATAAGTGTGTATTAAAAATATTTAGTGATGAGAGGAAATTTTTGACTATTCAAATCATCAACATTTACAAACATTATTATTATGTATTGGAATTTTAAATCCCTTGAAAACTTATACATCCTTATTGAATATTTATTTTTCTGATGTAAAAATATTTTTATTTATAAAAATCCTTCAATTTTTTAAAAAAAACTATAAACCATTTTGACGGTCTTGTACATATTGCATCAGAACAATATTCCATTGAATTTTTCACAAAAATTCAATAAAATTTAAAATAATGGAGAATGAAGAATTATAGAATTTTGAACAACTATAAATACATATAATAATAAAATAATAGATAAATATATATTAAAAAAACTGACAAACATGTATTTCAAAACCATACATGAATTGAAAGAAATAAAAAAATCATCTCTTAATCATTATTTAATAAATGGTATATATTTTAATGAGATAATATTCATAAAAAAATATCTCATTCTAGACAGGGAATAGATGTCTCTCAAAAAAACATTGTAAGGTAATGTCATGACTTTGATTTTAAATATATTGAATAACTGTTATTTTAGTCATGGACATCACCTTTTTAATACAAACATTGATCCAATGACTATGTATTCATGTTTTACATATATATACATATATCATTAAATTATTTTTTAATTTTTTTATATTTTATTTTAATACCATAAAATATTTTTGTTCCCTAAATAATTATTCTAGTGTAATTTACTCACATTTTATAACTTTGCATTTTAATTTTTTTAATATAAATATATTAAAATTGAAATGACTTTTAAGAAACTATATGAACAAATTATATCTGATTTTCAAATAATAAATTGGTCTATCAAATTGGTAAATTAATTTTTTCATAGTATCCGCAACAACTTTTTTACATGTATTGAATTCTTGCATTATATGAATATAGTGAATCCCTAAACAAATACGATTTTTATCCCCAATAATTAGATGTTAAATATATGTCAAAAAATATTAGATATATATTTCAATATGTATCCAAACCATCACTTAAACATTTTATATAAATTATCTTTATTTCATAAGGTATAATTCATCATATTGTCATTTTCATAAATGAATCATAACAGAAGGAAAAATATAGAACAATGTTTCTCTTAAACCCGAGGGGTTAGAGGCGTGTATAGAATCTAGAGGGATTTTAGGCTACGTGGAGATATCACCTGAGTGGATTTCATAATAGGGTGGGGTAGGTTTTGGGGAAACATCATAGTGGTGGATGTCATCCGGGGGGTATCCAATGTTTCATGATACGATTAGGCATCACACTAGTGCCTGGAGGTTTTATAATTGGGTGTTTATCCTAGAATGCAGGCTATGAGAATGTGAGCATAAGCACCGGATAGAAATTCTTATCAGGAGGCGAATAGGTTTTAAATTTCTTAAAAAAATATTCAATTTTATAAAATAATCAATAAATGGACAATTAGGTGGTGATTTTTTGAAGAACAATTAATAAATTACATTATTTTTTGAAGTAGATGTATTAGGGAAAAATGGATGTGGATTACCATCACCAATGACTATTATATCCACCATGCCCAAATGATAGTAGTTTCCAGATCTCAATGTGTCTGAACTTCACAATTGTGTCCACCAAGTCGAAACCCACATCATTTCATCCTCATAATGTTTGTAAATAAGATGAACTTCCATTCCACAACAGTTTCTATGAAATACATGAATTTTGAATGGGTATTTATAGGTTGATTTTGATAGATAATTAAATATTATATTTGTATTTAGATTTTAGGGAAAAATTTAATTGAGTAATTCATAAGATTGGACAAATATATTTAGTGGAGTAAGATTAAATCCAAAAGTTCAAATTCTTACTAAAATAGAGAAATTCTCTTTAATAATTCCCATTTTTTTGGGAGGGACATGTGGGAATTAAATGAAGATTTTACTGATTAAATCTGGAAGATTGATTTTTTCAATACTCAAAAGAATAATTTCAAATTTTTATTGATATTTCATTAATTTATTTAGAACATTATTAATTATTAATATAAAATTATTTATTCAATTTTTCTATTTATACATGTTTAAAATTTTGTTTTTTAAATATTTTTGTTGATCAATAATTTTTAAATATTTTTTTATAAATTTTTTTTCAATGGTATATAATATATTTCAATATATTTCAATTTACATAAATAATATTTATTTATTTTTAATATTTGTTTGGTTTTGATCTTTTGGTAGTGATCATTTAATTTTTAAAAATAATTTTAATATCATTTTTAATATATTTTTATTATGAAAATTATTTAAATTTATATGATTAATATTATTTATTCCTTTTCAAAAAAATTGTAATTTATATAATCAATTTTATTTATTCATTTTTTCAGCATGTGTGTCAGTAGTGATGAAACATTATAAAACAATGAAGACAATAATTGTTTAATGTAATTCATTTTAATTTTAATTTTTCTATTTTTATTATTAATGCTTATTTTTTTAATTTATGTTAATATTTTTTAATATTTGTAAATAAAACTATATATATATCATTAGTGAAATATATTTATTCCATTATAGTAATTTATAATATTCTTTCGCAATATATCTAAAAATGTTAAAATTCATCTATTCTAATATTAAATATTTATTCACCTCCATAATTAATGATCTTTGGTAAATAATACATAAAATATTTAAATTTAATTATTATTAATATTTATTTAAAAAATTATTTCAATATTTTTAATTATTGTTTATTAAATGGTGTGCACATGCAGCACCACCACTACATTGGGCATCCTTCTATTCAGTTCCACTCCCTTTATGTTTTCTCTCTTTCCTTGGTTAGAAATATTTATTAACCAACAATCCCCAACCCCAAAATCAGATGTTAATACCCCTCTTCATGGCCCCTTAGTTTTATATAGATATTTAAAAGGATTACACCCACGTTTTTTAGATTTTGTTTTCCACCATTCATATAGAAAAATTCCTTTCCCTATAACTAACCCCCCCCCCCCCCCCCCCCCCGTTATTGTATGGGGAGGAATCATATTGATACCTAGATAAAATCTCAACTAAGATAAAAATGTTGTAAGATTTTCCAATGAAAAATTCAAGCAGAAAAATAAATAGAAAGAAAATAAATTGACATGTGGATTTTTAATTTCAAAAACACTCAAATGTTATTGGGTAAAAACCCATATAGGAATTCCATAAAATTCTAATATTAATCATAGAGTACAAAATCAATGAAAACTCCTAAAAATTTAATTGCACATACAATACAGATATCCTGTATTATATTCAACACCCTAATACGCTTTTGTCATCTCTCAAAAAATTGCCTCATGGAAAAATTTCACCTCTTAGAGGTCAAAAGTCATCACACAATGTCACTAATGCACCTTAACTAAGTCATTGTGCAACCCGAATTGGGGATACTCCTGGCTTCACATGCTTCACTGTTATTTCTCTCATGGATATTCTTTCCACAATTCATTTTATTCTCACACATATAACGGATCCCATATGTCTCTATTTTGTTAATCCCTCAAAATCCCTAATCAACCACTACCATAGATCGGTGCAAGGGATGCTCCCGATAGTATCAGTGCTAAGAAAAAGTCATTGATAAAATATCAAAATTATTTGTGCTTGACAAATGCACTAATAATGGTTAACATTATCATTACTCAAGAACATTGATAATGGGGTGCCATATATTATTGCTTTTTTAGTACTGAAAAGAGATATTTATCAATGTTATTCTAATCTATGATATATTTTTTTTAAAAAAATATTATTTTATTTTTAAAAATTATAATATTTATATATTAAATTAACTTTTATTTTTATACAATAAAAAAATAAATTCTTATAATTAATATTTTGTTAATAATTCAATTATATATATAATTTTTTAAAACAATATTTATAATATTATAATTAAATAAATAATATTTTAAATAAATATAATGTCATAAAAAAATTATTAAAAAAATTAATAAGATTATTATATTTATAATTATATATTTATAATTATGTATTTATAATTATATATTTATAATTATATTTAATTACTTTTTAAATATAAATATTTATAATTTTAATAATAATATATATATATATATGTAATTAAATTCATATATAAATCTAATGATGATGTTTAGTAAATTGACACACACACACATAGATATATATAAATATACAAACACACACACATATATATATATCGAAAAAGTTAGGGATGAAGCCCCAGATTATTAAAAATAATTAAAAATAAACAAACACATGAATGATGGATGTGGTCAACCATTGGGAAGGCCACATCCATTTAAAAGATTCTACAAATCAAGAACACTACCATAATCGTGATAATAGTCCTCTACATCAACAACAATGTAAGACCCCAAGATTTCACATTACATTTTTTTTAAAATAAAATAAATAGCTTGTATTATACGTTGCAATGAGATATTCTTGCGCTACAAGTAACATAGTCTTTGATTTTGATATACAAGAAACTATGCATTTCCTCTACAAAACACAATTTTAGTATTTTTTGGGTCAATTCATTTTATTGATTACAGAGTTTATGGTGACAAATATATATTTTTATGCTACCTTATACCCTAGTCATTATAGTGGCAAGTATGAACAGTATTAACATTCTTCAGAGAAAGTATTTAAATAAAAATATGTAAGATTATAGAGTAATAAAATATCTCTAGAAGGATTTCATTATTATAATATTAATTTATTATATTTAATATAATGTTTATAATTATACTCATATGTTTTCTAGACAGGATATAAGCACAAATTCAGACTTTTGGATAAAATGTAATTTTTCTTAAAAGGCAGTTTTAACACCGTTTCATTGAGCACACATTTTAAATATAGTTTTTTTCACTTAAATATCTTCATTTTATCAAAATAGATTTTTTATTTGGATTTGTGATAGAAAATTTTACTTTGGAGTATTTTTTGATATTTTTCTGATATGTTTTTAATATTGATGAATACAATAAATGTAATGACTTTTAATTGAAAAAATCATTTTTAATCAAAATAATTTATGTGGATAATTTATATTATTTAATGTTTTTGAATAATAAATGTAATATATTATTATTAGTTAATATAATTGTGTTCATTGAATATAATTTTACCGTGAATTTTGATGTAAAAATATTTCAATCTTTTACAATGTTTTAACTTTTAAAAACAGAATATTCATTCCAAAAATAGGATTTATTTTAAATTAATTACTGAAAATTATATTATATGAATTTTTAAAAATGGATTCAATATTTAGTATTATTAAATAAAAATTATTTTAATATAATTTTTTTATTTGGTTCCATTATGAATAATAATGTCTGTAATTTTTTTAAACATTAAAAAGTAAAATCGTGAAAATATAATATTATAAAATTATCTTAACAATTTTTCTAAAATGTTTATTTGAGTTAATTTCGACCTAACCCATCATTGGGTCGAAATTATACCCTTTGGAAGCCACCTGGATGAGATTTATACATTTAATATATTTTATTAATTTTAATGCAAATTATGTCATACTCTAATTTTAATAATTAAATAATTTTTTTTATAAGGGTATATAAAAGATAAATTATATTATGAATTAATAGGGAAATGATAAATGATTTTAGATTTAATGGTTATTTTTTTACTTTTAATGAAATAAATAATTACTTTAAAGGCTTAAACATTGATGCTGGAGAAATTATTTAATTGATAAAAAATAAATAAAATAATTTATATTAAATTGCGAATAACCCATAAAAGACACAAATACATGACACAATATTAATGGTCATTTATGAATTGAAATTAAAAATCAAAGGGTCTACTTATTGACCATTTTAGGCCTTATATAAATGAGTATGACACTTATATTATTTTATTTACAGTGATGTTAAATTTGTCACAATCATGTTTGAAGAAGTATAAAATTTTTAATGACGGATTTTCCAAAAGATATATTCAACTATATTTATTCCTCTAAAAGAAAGATTATTTATATTCATAATAATATTTTGTTTTTAAATATTATTTAAAAAATGTTTATATTAAAAAATTATACAATACAAATGTAGTAATTATTTTATTATTGGAAATATCAAACTTACGTGATTAATAATATAAAAATAAATATTATATTTTATAATTAATATATACGATGAATTTTATATATTCCAATGACCCTATAGGGGTATAATAAAATATATTCTTCGAGGATAACAATTATTTGTTATTTTTTAAAAAAATCATTAAATGAATAGTGATGAACTTGAAAATATTGATATTTTTGTCAAAATAACGTTTAATTAAATGATATAAAATTCGAAATAAATTTTAAAAAATATTATATAATTATTATTTACTATAAAATGTTCATTAATGATAATTTATGGTCTAATTGATATCAAATATGTAAAAATTGCACTATTTTATTATTGATGAATTTTGAACATTAGTTAATATTCAAATAGAATGTCCAAGAATTAATTAAAATGAAAATGATTGAATAGACTTGAACACTTTTATAAAAAATATTGTTTGATAGTATTATTACCATATCTCATCTATGATTCGAAACTAATAAAATTTTAGGGTTTTGGATGGGTTTTTATTTTATTATAAATTAATATTTTTTAAAATTTTAAATGGTGCCCCAACATCACTTATAAAAGGGCACATGCTCTCTCATTACATCATAACTCATTGATCCTTCATGCTTGTCCAAAATCATCTTAATTATCCTCTCATATTCTATAACTTCATCCTTGATGTAGTGGCATGGATCCTCCTAGTCAATTTCATTTCCAAAAACATTCTTCCACCAAAATGGGGGCATGGGTCACGGTGGCACTGGTCATGGTGGCACCATGACGGTGGCACCCTCACGGTTGCACACCGAAATGGTGGCACCATCACGGCGGCACCATCATAGTCACGCACCAAAATGGTGGCACCGATGGTAGTTTTCCAAAGTATTGTTGGCAACATGATGGTGGCACCGTGACGTTGGCACCCTTATGGTGTCTCACCAAACTGTGTCTCACCCTTTTTTCCTTTTTCTAGTTTCCCGAGGATTTCCAGTTCTTCCCTTGCAATGTATATTTTAATCTAAAATTGTTTAATACTACATTTAAAAAATTTAAAAATCCCCTAAATGATATCTAAAATCCATCAAGATTCAGGCGACCCTTGACATACCAAAACATTTGGCTTTTTCCTTGGTGTCATGCCCTTTTCTGGTACTTTCTAGTTCCACCCCTATAACATGTTTTCCTCTTTTTAACAGAAACCCTTTGACTCGTAGTGGTTATGGACACCTCTCCCCTAAGAATTATTAAATGGAATTTAATTCCATCGTGTGTAAGATCCCAACCAAGTGGTGAAACCACGATCCTCCTTTAATGTCATTCAAAATTTAAAATACTATAACTCCAATATATCACCTTTTATCGCATAGGGATTCATTCTTCTTCTTAGCAAGTTTATTTTCTATTTCTTGGAGCATTTGGAATCCCAATTTTCAAGGCTAGTAGTGCACTAGTGTTGGAGCCTTTCATAATCAATCTTGGAGCCCAAAGAGTTGTTCTCCAGTAATTCACACATCCCCAGTTCTTGGCACGTGAAGGAAAACATCGATCTATGATCATCCAGGTGTGGGTTTTCCACCACATACATTTTCTGTGCATCATGTCGAGTGGGTGTGATAATGTTCCTATGGCATATGGATGAAAGAAATCCATAAAAAGATAATAAATTCGATTTAAATAATGAAGGATTGTGTTGATAATGCTATTATATTCTTTTAAATTTGTGTATATGTTATAAATTGAATGGGCCCATGTCCACTGAATATAGTATCTATTGGTTGTCCATTCTTGCAAACTAATGAAAATCTTTTTTTCTGGATTATCTTATGATTGAATGTCTGTAACATGGTATTTAGTTAATCACGTAATTTTGGTAAAAAAATATGGGTGTTGAATGAATAAGAACCCTTTTGTGATCACCCTAGTTAACCAAAGGGAAGGAGGTAACATAATGAATGGTGTTGGTTAAACATAAAACACACATGCTCTATTACAATAATAATAATGGTTTTTTTGCTTGATGCTTACGAGGTGAAATGGATGGGGATGGGATCCCCTATTATGTAGTTGTTAGTTTGTGTATTTGGGGCCTCGTGAGGCTGAATGTCGTGTCTTGGTTTTGTTACATTACTTTGAGGTATCTCACAGATCCGTTTTTTGTTGTGAGATTACAAGAGAACCGGGTGTGAATGTTTAAATTGATGTTGGATAATTTTTTCATCCTTGGCATGTGGATAAACTAATAAGTTTCTTAAGAGTGAATAATTATTTAATTGGGGTCGTTTTAATATGATAATAGCAATGGGTTCAATTGAGATTTTTTTTCCTCAAATGAGCTGTGACATTATTATAGATGTTGTTCTTCTCTTGGATGAATAGTAACAAGGGTGTTTGTGTATGGGTTGGTTTAAGAACCCATGGTTGGGATCAGTTCTTATTTACCTTTATATATAACTTAGTTCTGATGTTTCTTATTCATGCCCCACCCAATTTGATCACTTTGTGTTGATCACCCCCATTTCATGGGGGAGAGTGTTTTTTCCAACACTCCTATGAGTGGATAGTTATTAGATCCTATTCAGATACCCTTCTTGAGTATCCCAAGACATTTATAGCAGGATGTGACAGCTTGAGGTCTATAATATCCCAAGATTATTTAGGTAGGGTACGTTGTGGTAGTTGTCCCAAGTCTGTGCGGGCAGGATGTTTTCCAAGTGTCTTTGGGATGAGGCGTAGGTGTCTTCAGCCGTGGAATTATTTATTCAGGACCATGTTTCTTTGGTCATAGCGTTAGTTGTTCTGGACCAGATTTCAATGAGTGTGGTTATGTGTGGTTGTGGTGGCCTTGGTGTTTGCAGGCTTCGCTATGGTTGTCGTGGCGTAGAATTTTGTTGTGGGGGTAGTAGTTTGACTACATTGTGAATGAAGGGGGAGGTGTGATGCATAGGATGTCTTGAATAACCTACGGTAAAGATGTGTCATGTACCCAAACATCGATTTTTTATTATTATTACATTACTTCACATGAATTATTTGGGGATTGTATCTTGGTGAGTTTTGGGTGGATAGTTTCCTTTCTAGGTGATTTGGTTATCTACTTTTTTCATGGGACATTAGAATGACTACCCACTTATTCATGATAGATCTTGGATTTCCAAACTGAGTATTCATGTATACTCACCCTGCATATATAAATATACTTTTAGTTTTCTATGTGGAATTTGAGGACACTGTCAGACCCTATTAGCTCGGACGTCAAGACGGTTGACACTGCAGATTTTCTTTTCATTTGGTATATCCCTATGGAGTTATATTATAATTTTTAAAACATATTATTGGATCATGAATATGGGAATGTATTGTTTTGGATTTACTTTTACTTCTACTTTTGTTGTTGTTTAGAATTTACTATCTTATCTCCCGATAATATAAAATAAAAAGGGTAATTCCATTTTATTACGTGTGATTCTATACCCTTGGTTCTAGTCTCCACATCAGGGCCTATTGAATGTAGGTCTCGGGGGTCATTATATCTCCTTAAACTTGAGTAAGGAAGCGTTAGGAAATATATGTCACATCTCTCATCTTAGTGAAGGTGGGTCATTATAGAATGGTATCAGAGGAGGTTCAGAGATAGGTTGGAGATCAGGGTTAGGCACAGTTAGGATTTCATGGGATGATAGGGAAACACTGTTAGGAAATCCTGGCATGTGAAATAGGCTTGAGAATAATGGATAGGAGACGTGATATTATGGTGCCCCATGATCTGATGCAAGGAATTTGGGACTACAGAACGACCAAGTGATGCAACACTGGTTGTAGGGTAGTGACCCTAATAAAGGTACATGCATCATAATGAATTATTTTCAAGTTAGTCCTGGGTATTTTTGGGTTTTAAAATAAATAAAAATTCTATGATAAATTTAATAGTTTCTTTCTACACTACTCAGGCTTAGAAATTCCTTGTTTATCTTGCAGTTATGGCACCCATCCGGTGACCACGACTAGTGTGGGCGATCGAGGCCAAAGGGTATGATTTTTCTGATTAGTAGAAGGATGATCAAGATGAGGAGGATGACCTGTGGCAGAGGATGATTCATTCCTTTTAGAGGAAGTCCATCTGGAAGTATGAGGGTAGCGTCTCAGACCTGGAGATAGAGAGATGGATCGAGGAGATGGGGACATATTTCTTCTTGATTCGGGCACTAATAGAGAACTAGGTTTCTCTATCTTTAAGACATATGTGGGGATCAGCACATCATTATTAGAAACTCTATCATGGGGAGATGAGTGAGGATGAAATTTCATAGACTGACTTCGAGAGGGTGTTTTGGGAAGAATTCTTCTCTTCCAAAATTAAGGCAGAGAAGTCACAAGAGATACTCTACCATCAGTAAGGGAAATTTTTTTCTGGGAGTTGGGGATCACGTTTAAGGATCTTCCTACCTTTTCTCTGGACCTCATTCTAGATGTGGATTCTTGGGAGATATGTTTAAAAGAGGCACTCCAACCTTATCTTTAGTATTCTATTACTCCCTTCACTCTATGAATATAATTGGAGGTCCATAAGAATTCCTATGTGGTTGAGAGGATGAACACATAGGGAGGTGTTTCAAGAGAGTGGAGTTGGTTAGGCTCATCAAAGGGTTAGGTCTTCAGCAGTAGGCCTCCAGCATCTAAACCTTCTAGGGTTTGGCTTATGGGGAGCTAACCCCAGCAGCTCCAGTTTCGATCTCCCAGATCTTGCCCCTTCTTTGCAGGTCCAAGACCAAGATACTTCATCTGTGGAAGTTGTGGGTATCTTTAGATTTAGTTACGGAATCACATTCATTATAGTAGGGGTGGGAAGGTTCATTTCCCACCTCAGTAGTTTCATTTTATGGTCAGGCCCTTTCCGAAGCAGCAACATCAGTAGGGATAGAGATCTCTATCTCCTTTGAGAGTAGATGTTGCAGGAATAGGTCGGCCTCAGGGATCTCCTCAGGGATCTAGAACAGGTTGTGGTCGGTGAGGCATATGATAGTCAATGGTGAGAGGATCTGGGAATGGGTAATGTAATGTTACCGAGGCAGCAGTTCCAGTTGGGCCAAAAGGCATTCGAGGTACAATCTACATGTTTAGCACTATTTCATGCACCTTGTTTGGTTCCAGAGCTTCACTATGTTTTGATGCACCTAGTCTAGACCATTATTTGGTTCTAGAAACAGAGAGACTTCTAGTTCCCCTGGTCTATAGTACGCTCATCAATGGTCAAACCTAGTTGTCTCATGTTTTTTGGGGATGTAGATTGATGGTGGGATCACATAAGTCCCATGTATACCATCTTTTTCTATAGATAAAACCAAATTATGTAATTTTAGGAATTGAATGGTTGTTATCTGTGTGTTCCTTTATTGAATACTTTTGGTGAAGGAACATGTTTTTAGATATGGGTGGCCAGTGTGTAGATTTTTCCGGTAAACAGGATTTCAATGTGGGTATCTGGTGACTGTATCCACTCCTTTCATTGTTAGCTGAGCTATCTATAGAGTTGGCTGATACAGAGATGGTGGATGTATCGAAGATGATTAGTGACTTCTTGCATGTATTCCACGTGTAGGTGGTGACTCTACCCCCTTGATATGATGTTGAGTTTGTGATAGACATTCAACCTAGTGCACGTATGATTTTGATGGATCCCTATCAAATGGCTCCTTCTGAGTTGCGGGAGTTGTAGACATAGAATGGCGATATGATGGAGAAGGGTTTTGTTCAACTGAGCATGTCACTGTGGGGTGCTCCGGTCTTGTTCAAAAAGAAGGAAGATTGTGGTTTTAAGATATGTATAGACTATCAGAGGTGAAAGTAGGTGACATTCAAGAACTTTTTCCCCTTTGTGAGGATTGAAGTCCATTTTGATCAGTTGATGGGGGAAGGACGGTTCTCTAAGATTGATCATTGGTCAGGATACCACCAGTTGAGTGTGAAGGATTATGACATCTCATAGACTTCCTTCTGGTGCTAATATGGGCACTTTGAGTTTGTGGTCATGTCCTTCAGTGTTATGAATGCACCAGTCATGTTTATGGGACTCATGAACACTGTCATCCAGGACTATCTAGACTGGATCGTAGATGCATTTATTAACAACATTTTAATCTACTCATGATCAGAGGACAATCACGAAGGGAATATAATACAGGTTTTAGAAGTCCTCCGAGATCACAAGATCTACTGTAATTTTTCCAAGTGCATGTTCTAGTCACGATAGTTGCAATTCCTTAGAAACGTAGTGTCTGAGCATGGAATATAAGTGGACCCAATGAAGGTTGAAGTGGTTGTTTCTTTGGAAACCCCCAAGAAAATGGAATAGGTTCGTAGTTTCCCAGGTCCAGTAGGTTACTACTAGATATTCGTGCCCAACTTCTCTCGATTTGTAGTACCATTGAAAACATTGACCAAGAAAGACCAGGATTTTATATGGAGTGATCAGTGCCAGGCTACTATTATTTATATGAATGGGAAGCTAGTGAGGGCCACAATACTTCAGTTACCAGAGGAAGGGGAGATGTTTGAGGTGTTCTGTGATGCTTTGGGCCAAGGCTTGAGGAGTGTTCTAGTGCAACAGTAGGGTGTGATCTTTTATGGGTCTAGAAAGTTATGCATCTATGAGTATGACTATGTCACCCATGATCTGAATCTTGTAGTAGTTTTGTCTGCACTAAAGTTGTGGTAGCATTACCTCATTGGGGAAGTGACTCATGTGTCAGCAGGTTAAGCCAGAACCCCGCCCCCCGTAATTCTGTTATAATCATTAGATGTCCCAAAGTGGAAGTGGGATGACATATCGAGAGAATTATTCATGGGAATAAATAGAGTTCAAGGTGATTGTGATTCGATTTTGATAGTGGTGTACCAGATGAAAAAATCAGCTCACTGACTCACAATAAAGGAGTCGAGTGTAGTGGACTCCCTAGCATAGAGGTACATAGATGAGGTGGTGCGGTTGCAAGGAGTTTTGTGGTCCGTAGTATTAGATTGGGATACACAGTTTACATCATAACTCTGGATGGGACTACATCATGATTTTGGATCCCAGGTTTTCCACAACACTACTTTCCACACCCAAATATATGGGCAGATAGAGCACACCCTCTAGGCATTGAAGGATGTTATAAGATCATGTGTTTTGGACCCTGGTGGATTGTGAGTATGAAACATGACTCTGGCATAGTTTTCCTACAATAATAGTTATCAATATACCATTGTCATGGATCTGTTTGAAGCATTGTATAGAAGGTCGTGTCGCTCACCCACATGTTGGGTAGAGGTCGGGGAAGCAGGTGTTCTGGTCCCAAAGGCAGTGCAGAGCATGATAGAGAAGGTAAAACTTATCCAAAAAAGGAATAATATGGATTAGGACTAGTAAAAGTTGTATGTCGTTCATAGGAGGAGACCCTTGGATTTCATGGATAGGGACCATGTGTTCTTAATGGTCTCCCTAGGTGTGGGAAATAGAGGATTAGTTGGGGGAGTAAGCTTTCTCCGATGTTTTCTAGGCCCTTTGTGGTGTGAAGGCGAGTTGTTGAAGAGGATTAATAACTGATACTAACACTTCCACTACATAGGGTGCATGACATCTTCCATGTTTCTCAGCTCTGTCGTTATCTACACGAGGACATGCACTCCCTCGGTTAGGGGAGATGTATATCAAGGATGACATGACATTTGTAGAGGGACCAGTGACGATCTCAGATCATGTGGATAAGGTTCTTCATGGATGAAGCATCCCCCTGGTTCAAGTGTTATGGAGGCATGGTGACCTCGATGAGGGTACCTAGGAATGGGAGGAACAGATGTGTGCCAAGTACCCAGAGCTGTTTGGAGTTTTGTTATGTTTTGTTTTGTACCCGTTTGAGATATAGTGCTTGACCAAGTTAACTATGAAAGGGATTGTTTTCCTTGTTCTATGGATGAGTGAAAAGAGTCTTTCCTTGGGGATGCGATGACCAGATCCCTAATCAAGACACATTAAATTGGATTCTATTAAACCCATGTGGGTGAGTCAGTGCCTCCCAAAGTTGATAGTATATGGACATGGATGAAGGGACTCCTTAATCCATATGTCTAGATTGTATGACCTTTACATGTGTTTGTGGTTACATGGGGGAGAGTAGTGGAAGTGTATCCATGATTTTTTGGTAGATAGATTAGGAAGAGGTGTTCCTAAATATTGAGTTTGTTCTAGCTTTTGAAAAACTCTATAATGGTTTGTCATTCAAAGGTATCCTACAAGGTGGTTGTTCGGACCACTCTCTTATCTTCGGTTTTTTCCTTCAATTCAGGAGTATGAGAATATTTTGAGAGGTATCTACTGTAATGGCCCAGAAATTCCTGGTCCATTAATTTTCAAAAAACTCGGTTCCACCAAAATGGTGGCACCGATCAGGGTGGCACTGGTCCTGGTGACAGTATGATGGTGTCCCTGATTAAGGTAGCCCTATGATGGTGGCACCGGTCATGGAAGCACCATGACTGTGTCACCCTCACAGTTTCACAATGAAATGGTGGCACTGCCTATGCTGTCTAAACAAACTAGTGGCACCATGATGGTTGCATCGTGATGGTGGCACCATCACAGTTGGACCATCACGGTTGCACACTGAAACAGGGGCACCGATTACAGTGTCTCGCCGAACCTATGGCACCGTAATTGTGACACTGTCATGGGAACACCCCAAAATGGTGGAACCTCTGTCATTGTTCCACCGAACCATTGGCACTATGATGGTGGCACCGTGATAGTGGCACTGTTACAGTGTCTCACCAAATCATGTCTCAACCTTTTTTCCTTTTTCCAGTTTCCCAGGTGTTTTCAGTTCCTCCATGAAACGTATCTTTTGACGTAAAAGATATTAATACCCCTTTTATAGCCTTTTAAATCCTATAAATGATATATAAAATCCCTCAAGAGTCAGGAGACCCCTGACTTACAAGAACATGTGGTTTTTTCCTCGGTGTCATGTCATTTTCTGGTACATTCCAGTTTCTCCCATGTTACATGTTTTACTCTATTTACAGGGTACCCTTTAACTCACAGAAGTTATGGACACCTCTCCTATGAGAATTATTAAATGAAAATTAATTCCATTATATGTAACCACCCAATCGCATGGTGAAACCACGATACAAAATTAAATCTATTCATGATTTTACATCTCATTACTCCAGGATGTCACCTTTTATGGCACATATATCATTACTTCCTCTCGGCTGGTCACTTTTCTATTCCATGGTGCATTTTTAGTACCCCTTCTTGAGGATAGTAGTGCATCTATGCTAGATCCTTTCATAATCACTCTTTAAGCCCTTATATTTCTTCCCCTGGAAGTCACACATCCCCAATTCTTGGTTCGTGGAGAAAAGCATTAATTGTTGATCATCCAAGTATGGTTTTTCCTATATATCTCTTTATTGGGTATCATGTGCAGTGGGTATGATAATGTTCCTATGGTAAATGGATGAATCCAAACCTTAAAAAATATAATTAATGGTTTGTAAAGAATGAAGTGGTGTCTTGATGATGCTACTATATTCTTTTACTTTTTATTATATATTATCAATTGTGTGGGTTAATGTTCACAGAAAATCATGGTAGTTGGTGGTCCCTTCTTACGCACTAATGAACATTTTTTTAAGAAAATATTTTTGATTGAATGGATGTTACATGGTAACTAGTTAATCCAATAAATTTTGTTGATAAAAGAAATTTTTAATGAATAATAACCCTTTTTTGATCACCCTGGTTAACCAAACAGAAGAAATAAAGATAATGAATTGTGTTGGTAAAATCTGAAAACTCGCTTTCCCTATTTCACTAATAACTAGTTTGTTCTATTAGATGATTGAGAGGTGACATGGATGGGGATGTGATCCCCTTTTTTTCAGTTGTTATTTTTTGGATTTGGTGACACATGAGGCCGTATATCAGGGCTTGGTTTGGTTATAGAACTGTGAGGTATCTTACGGATCCCTTTTGTTGTTGTGAATTTACCAGGGAACCAGGTGTGAATGATTAAACTATTGCTTGACAATTTTCCCTTACTTGAGGTGTGGCTATGTATATTAGTTGCTCGATAGAGAATAATTATTTAAAAGGTGTAGTTTGAATATGACAACAAGAATGCGTTCATTGTGGATTTGTTTTCCAAGAAGGAGTTGTGACTTGATTGTGGCTTTTGTGATTTTCTTGAATTAATTATAACAAGGGTGTTTGAGTGTTGGTTGGTTTTAAATCCCTAGGTTGGGATGATTTCTTGTTTACCTGTATGTATAATTTAGTTCTTCTATTTCTTATTCGATCCCCACAAATGTTGAGATCATTGTGTCGAACACCCACATTTCATGAGGGAGGGTGTTTTTACCAACACTTCTATGAGTGGATGGTTATTAGATACTTTATTATTCCCTATAATGAGTAATCCAAGAATATTCGGGAAGGATGTGGTGACTTTAGGTCAATTATATCCCATGATTTATTGGTTAGGGTACATAGTAGTGGTTCGACAAGGTATGTGTGTGCAGGATGTTTCCCAAGTGTCTTCCAGATGAGGCTCAGGTGTCTTCGTGCATGTTAGTGGTTGTTTGGGCCCAGGTGTCTTCAGGCATGACAATAAATGTTCTGACCCAGGTGTATTTGATCATGGTTACATGTTGTTTTGGTGGCCCAGGTGTTTGCTGGCGTAGTTGTGTTTGGGGTTCCCAAAAAGGCGTTTGTTGGGGTGGTAGTGGGACTGTGGTGAGAATGGCGAGGAAGTTCTGATGCATAGTATCTCTTCGATTAACAGTGGGAAAGAGGTGCGGGTACAAAAAGATCGATGTTGTAATATTATTACTTTATTGACTTGCATTATTTTTAGAGTGTACCATGGTGAGGTTTGTGTTGATAGATTCCTTGCTATGTGATTTGGTTATCTCCTTTTCTCAAGAGTCATTGGAATTCCTTCCCACATGTGCATGAAAGCTCATTGTTTTACCTACGGAGTATTCCTATAAATTCCCCCTACATATATAAATTGGAATTCTAGTTTCTAGGGGGGTTATTGGGGACTGTTTCAGACACTATTATCATGGACGTTAGGACCGTTGACATTTCTACATTTCTTTTCTTTTGGTAATTCCCGTTGGAGTTTTTTAATGATTATAGAACTTGTTATTAGAACATGCATGTGGTAATAAATTATTTTGAATTAAATTTTACATCTAGTTTTGGTGTTTTTTAGGATTTACTATATTATATCCAAATCCTATTAAATAGACAGGGTAATGCCTTCCATATTACGTGTGATTCTATACCCTTTGTGCTAGTCGCCACACTGGGGCCTACTGATGGTTGGTCTCAAGGTCATTATCTCTCCTTCAACTTTACGAAGGATGGGTTTGGATATCTGTTTTCCCTTCTCTCATTGTGGAGAAGGTGGTTCATGAAACTAAAAGTCATACATTGGGATAAAATCCAACCTATGGAGTCCTTTTGTGAAAATCAAAAGGCAACACTCGAAGAAGAGGTAATTGATTTACCAATTAAATTCAATTTATATTCATTTAAACATAATATTAATATGTTCCTTCCATACTAGATTATTAAATATAGTATCATCTAAATTATGATAAGTTTAAATAATTATGATACAACCATATTCCTCATTTTATTCATCCAGTGAATAACAATATCACTATGTTTACATATGCATAGCTTACCTTCTCCACACTGTGGTGTAATTTTCTATCCAACACTACATTATTTGGATGGGTATGATAAAGAGTATAACTTTTATAAATGATGAATATATTATGTTATATATACAATATTATTAATATACCTTTTAATTCTATATCATTTTACCTCCATGGTAACGATATTTACGCTCGTGTGAACGTATGACCTACCGCCTCAATGAGGCGACGTTATTCATTATCTATGTTAAAATATCCAGAATGATTATAAAATTTATATGATGAGTAAAAATAAAAATTATTAACTTAATATAATTATGTATATGAATGAAATATATCATATTAATAACAAACATTACTTTCATGACTAAATATGAATGAGAAAATGAGGCAGTTAGCACCTAAAAATAGTAATATTTACATATTACTGACAAAATTATATAATATGATCATATATGATATCATAAATATGGATATTATCTAGGTATAATTTAATAACTTTATTTAACCATTATACAGTAGGTTAACCACCCCTCGACTCAAGGAAAGTACAATATAAGGGTTAAATTAACAATCTCATTATTTTTTGTGATATTTTAGGCATAAGAATTTACTAAGAAACATTTGTCGTCAATGTCCATGTCTCTTATTAATATCTTCAAAACATATCATTTTATGGTTTTATGTAAGGGATTATTGAACTAAAACATAATTTTAAATGTTATATTGATTTATTCTTCTAAATTATTCGTATTAATGTCCATGTTTTCCAAATGGGTTTACAGATTTATTTATATGGACATGAATTTTTTAAAATTTTATTTAAATTCAATTGAATCAATGTTTTATGTGACACATTGAATGAAAATTTTCATTTTAATTTCCTATTTTATTCATTTTACTACTTTTTGATGTTTTCAAAGTAAAAAATGGAATATTTATCTTAAAATTTTTAGGGGTTTTATTAGATATTTTCATTTATGTCAACATCCTTTGTTGGATTTTATGTTCAAATTAGGTTAATTTGTTATGATACAATCATTTATAATTTTTTAGAATGTTTTATGAAATTCTTGACCATGGATGTGATATGTTGATACCATTCATGGTTTATGGTTAATATATTAAAATTTCATATTATAGTTTTAATATTTATGTTTCTAATATGTTGTAATCCTTTTATATGAGGACTACATTGGACTTAGTATGTAATGGGTGGGTCCCATTATATCCCCTCCATTAATCGGTAGGTCTCATTAGACAAACAAGTTTGGGTTATTACCCTTTTATGTATGATCTTGGCACGAGGCATTAATATTGTGGTAATGATGTCTAGAATTATGTATTCCTTCATTACGAGAGTATTATTTGGTATTACATGTGATTATTCAACTATTATAATATACATGTGAATATTTAAATGGAATTATTTGATTTATTCTTCCCATATTTTTCTTATTATTAGGTTTTAAAGGATTTTGTTTCAGTTTTATACATCTCCTTACAAGTTTATTCCAATTTATGATAGCTTCCACTTTTTTTTTCATGTTCTAAGGGTCATTTCTCACCATTTTATTATGTTTTATTTTCCCATGATTCAATGAAGTGTTTTATGATTGATATTTAGGATTATTTTATGAGTATTATATAAATCTCAAAGCATTATTTTAGATGTATTTTATGTTATAGATTGTAATGTAATGTTCAAGTTTGTAATATATTTTCCAGGACATCTAAATTAATTAGTCCCCAGAGATTTGATTTCTTGTAATCATGTCATTGTATTAAAATAATACACTGAATTTTTTATTCAGGTTTCAAGGAAATATAGTTGGTATCAAAGGAATAATAGAAACATCCTTGGAATTGAGAGTTAGAAAAAATGGATAAGAAAACATAACAATGTGAATGACTTTGATAATATGTATAAGTGTAAGATATAATCCATTAGATTTGGTAATGGATAAACTTCGTTAATCCTAAGGACTTGTGGATTGAAATGTATATTCCATCATTTAGAAATAATATAAATGAATCATCATGAATATAGAATTATTATTACAATTTTTGAGATAGTGATTTACGTTTTGTTCGATAATTAGATTTTTTATTTTTATACAAGTAATGGTTATAATCCGAATAATTAAGAGATTAAAAAAGAAAAATTTGATGAATGATCTATAAAAGAATAAGATGTTTAATTGATGTTAATGGCGTAAGAGTAGGGTGGAATGATAATGGTTATTTTGTATTTGGAATGAAAAATTAGTATATCATTGGTTATTATATTCCTATTTATTGTACAATAGTATTTTTTCATGAAGGATTTGGAAGCACACAATTTTTCATTATGTATTTACAGCTGATCATATATTTTTTATATGAGAGTAATTTTTACATTATATTTTTTGGGGAATCTGATTTAATGATTTACTTCAGAAATTATAGTCATTTCTAGATAGTGGAGTTGGATACATGTGTTTGGGTTCAGTCATAAGGTAGGATTTGGTAATGTTGAAAATTAGATGTTATTTTTTGAGGTTTATATATTATGTATTGGATGAATGATATACTTATTGTCAGTATTCATAAAGAATCATCTAGAATATAATCTTTAAGTGAATGAAAAAATGTAAAAATAGATTTAAGAATAGCTGAAGGATAACATACATATATGTATGAAATCAAGTGACTTTTCATCACTTCTTATCAAGATATTAAAATAATCCATAAATTCTAGGAAAAAATATCAAATTTTTTTTATCCTAATACATTCATTTATGTTGAACCAAAGGTATTTTATGTCTTCATATATTTATGGATTTGAGGCCAAAAAATTTTTATTGATTGTATAGTTGTTTTTTTATTAATGACTTCAATCCCTTCATATAAATATATAAATATTTTCTAGTATTAATCATTTATTTTAAAATTGTGATATCATATTGGGAGGAATAAATTTATTGAATATGGGGAGAATGTTACATCCCATGATTTTGCTATATGTTTATTTTTTTAAAATAAATTCAATAGCTTGTGTTGTATGCTACATCATGATATGTTTGTGCTATACGCAACACAAGAATAGCTTGTAGTATATGCTACAAAATAAATTACTTGTGTTACACAAAATTTCATGTCTTTTTATATAATTAAATTTATACTAGATTAATATTATGTGAACAACTAAATATTATTATGTCACCTTGTAACCTAGTAATTATAGTGGTGGGTATCAATAGTACTATCATTTTTATAATAAACAATTTAAATAAAAATAATTAATTTTATAGAATAATAAAATAAATATTAAATGATTTTATTAATTTAAAATATATTAAATATATTTCATCTAATGTTTAAAATTGATATTTTTTCCTAGATATTATATAATAAAAAATTCAAATTTTTTGATAAAACCAGTACTTTAAAAAAATGTAGTTTCACCTCCTTTTGATGTCATATACATTTTTATTCTATTTTTTGAAAAATTAATATCTTATATTTAACAAAATAAACTACATCATTGGAAGAAATATATAAATATTTTCTTTTGATGGATTTTTTATATTTTCTTAATATGTTTTACATTTTATTGATTAGTAAAAATTTATTAAATTTCAATTGAAACAAAAATTCCATCAAAAATATTTATGTGGATAAATTATATTATTTAATGGTACTAAATATTAAATAGAATATATTCTTATAATTTAATATAATGTTGGTCTTTGAAATTAATTTAACTGCGAATTTTCTTTTTAAAAATTTTCAATCTTTTGAAGTGTTTTAGCATTTAAAAACTCATTTTCCATTTCGGAAATAAGATTAATTTTAAATGAATTACATTTTTTTATATAAATTTTTAAAAAATGATACGATATTTTTAATTAGTATTTAAAAATTATGTTAATATCATAATTTGATTTTCGGGCTTTATGAATAGTAACTTCAATAATTATTATTAATACGGTAAAAAGTTAAATCGGGTTACTAATAGTAAACATTGTAGTATAGAATTTTCATAACACATTTAATTATATTATTTGAGGAGTTATAATTTACTTAAACCATCATTGGGTAAACATTATACACTTTAGAAGCCACATGGATGAGATTATGACATTTTAAATATTTTATTTAAAAAAATTAAATGCCTTACTCAAATTTTAATAAATAAATCATTTTTAATATAATGGTTCACAAAAGATATTTTCAATTATGAGTACTCATTATTAAGATAAAATGTTTTTATATTTCATTTTTATTTATTTTTAATTTTTAATAAAAAAATAATTACTTTTATGGATTATACAATGATGATTCGAAAATTATTGAATTAGTGAGAAATCAATAAAATGATTTTTATTGAAATGATAAGTCCCATTAAAATATCAAAACACTTGACCAAGTCTTATTAATTGGTTATATCACAGCCATATTCATCCAAGGGTCGTGTTATTGACCATTAGGGGACTTATAGAATTGATTTTTACACATATATCGATTTATTTATAGTGATGTTAAACATACCACATTTATGTTTTAATATGTATAACATTTTTAATGATGGATTTTTCAGAAAATATATTTGACTATAATAATTCATCTGAAATAAAGAATATTTATATCCACTATTGTTATTTAATATTTATTTTTATTCCAAAATTAGGTATATTAAATAATTACACAATATTGATGTAGTAATAATTTTATTAATGGAAATATCAAATTAAAGTGATAAATTATATTAAAAAAATATAATATTGTGTAATAAATATATCCAATGAATTTTAGAGATTGTGTAACATACCTGGTAAATGAGGAATAAAACATTTTCATATTTATTAATATTTACGAATTAAATATTAATTTTACTTTAAAGGGGTTGCTATGTTTGATAGCATACCTGATACACAACAAAGAGTTTCTTTGAAATCATACGTTGCACACTAGTAATAAAATAATATTATTTTAAATGGTAGTTAACACGTAGCCGTTGTATTGGTGGGAATGAATAGAAATAACTAAAATATGATTGTATATGTTTGTTAAATTTTTTTACATTTATCCAATAAAGGATAAATGATTAAAATACAAAAAGAATTCAATTTTAGGCATATATACTCTAATATTTACTAAAGGTCCACTTATCGCCTTTTGATGGAGAATCGCCTTTAAATATAGTTTATTCCACTCTTATTCATTCTATTAGACCAAATAAAATTCCTCTTTAGAATCATGATATCAAAATTTACTTTGTGTAAATTTTTTGTATTTTTCCGATAAAGTTCATTTTTTTAATGAATAGTGACAAATGTTGTATTTAAATTCAAAAACCCTTTTTAATATAATTTATTTATATGATTAGATTAACTTTTTAATTTTTTCTAAAGTGAAATTAGAATATATTTTTACCATTTAATCCAATAGTGGTCATTGGAATTAATTTAACTTTGAAATTGGACTTAAACTAGTGTCAATCTTTTGATATATATTGTTTCATAAAAACACGTTTTTTGTCATGACAGTGAGAATTAATTATTAAATTAATTAATGTAACTTAAATGTTTTGAATTTTTTAAAATATATTTCATTTTTGAATTCGGAATATCAAATATAGCTTATGGTGAAGTTTTGGAATTTTTCTGAAAAACTTCAATTTTGATGAATAGTGAAACCACTAAGTGGTACATAAAAAACTGAATTTTTGTTTAAATGAAATTTTACCACCTCTGTGTTTGGAATTTCAAAAATCCAACATACATGGTTTCCATTAATAAGTAAAATTTGGTTCAATGGGAATAAAATAATTTTTTTTGTGAATAGTAAATTTTATGTTTTTTATCGCGATTAGAGGTAATTAGTTTAGTTTATGGTAAAATAATTTTTTAATAATATGAAATGACCGTGAAACATTTCCTACCCTTATTTTATGTGTCATGGCCGACCAATAAAATCCATGGGTCAACTTGGGTACCCCATGGATCCACTTTGGTAGGAAAATGACATTAATAACTTTTTATTTAATGTTAGAATGAAAATGTCACAAACATGTGTTGTTTTATTAAAACAATTTTTACATGGGGTTATTCAAGTCATATTTTTGACTATAAATATTCATTAGAAATCTAAAAATATTTCCTACATCATGATATTTATTTATAATTTTTAAACATTAAATAAATTATATTATTTATGACACCATGATGATGCAGCGATTACCTCATAATTTAACGATTTAAATAAAATGAAAAGATAATGTAAAATATAATACATAAACTTGTCAAAAACCTATTAGATGGGTGTATTTAGAACTCTTATCACCTTATCCTCGAAATATATAAATTTGGGTCCATTAAAATATGAAAATCATTTTATAATAAAGAATCCTTTTATAACTTTCCAAGAGTGCCCCTCCTCTCCTTTTATAAAAGGCCCCCACCTCTACCAACTTACCCACACCTCTCAAGCCTTTGGCATGGCCACCCCCATCCAATGTTTTCTCTTTACATCCCTATCTTACTCCTAGAGGCCCCACTTTGGGCAGAAGTCTTTCCAAGGAAGTCTTTGAACTCAAATCAAAAAGAGTTACCCGATTTAAAGGTAGTGTCTTCTCTTGTGTTCTTATGTTTTATTTTGCTTCTACAACCCCCTAAAATCATTCTATTCCTTTATTTTGTAACAAAACCAATATATTCAATATACTAGGATGTTTTTATGTGAAGGATTCAAGCTAAAATTACACACACCTTCGTCTAATGGTTAAATAACCTAATGTTTCTGTGGATGGTGAATTTATGCATCATGAAACGATGATTGTTCAATATTATTTTAACACCATAAAATGTTGACATTAAGATGTCACTATATTTATATATAATATATAATATGTTTATTTTTTACTTAAGCTTCTATATTTTTCATTTATAGCATACCTTTATGGTTTTCATTATGGGAAAACGCGATATCTTCATTTTAGGAAGTGCAGACTACCGCCCCCTCAAAGGATTTGATTCGTTAATACCATATGTGGTGCGTATAAAGGATATATTTAATGATATTATATATGATACCATACTGGAATTATAATACTATTATGTATCATTATGTTTTAATTCCATTAAATATGAAATAGAAATGGAAGTAGCGTTCATGCGTACGTACGGCATACCGTCTCCATGAATGGTGCATTTCATTTCTTACCTCTGAATGTTTTGTAATAATATAAATTCATGTATATAATGGATATATATGATATATATGATATCAAAATAATGAATATAATTCGGGATATAATAGATATTTTATCCCATGAACAAACTTGTAATTATAAAGAGTTTATTTTTGACTCAAGTAGCAATGATCGAAAAAATGACCATTATTAACTTAAATAATAACATAGTGTTCATAACATGGTAATAAGTGATATAAAAAAAGAATAATAAACTTGAAAAATGTTCTTAATCAAGTATAAATTAACTCATGTTTATTATTCATGCGGTTAAAGAACGATCGAGTCAAGTCGGACCCGAGGTGTGGGACTTCGTCTCAATCTCCTTTCATTGAGGAATATTTTGTTTTATACACAACATTCCTTTATATTGTGTATAAACCCCATTGAATTTTATGTTTAATCAAAAGGAATATATTTTATACGAATTAGTTACTAAAATAAAAAGGGAATGTTTTTTTGTCGTATGTATGCGGCGACAACGACTTCTCCGCCGCTATGAACATTATTTGAGCTTCGGCTTCCTCTACAAGACATAACTTTTTTTAATGAAAAATAAATACCATGTTTTACTTTTCTTTTATTTTGGTATGGAAAATGGTTTTCATATTATTTTTATATCATTGTGTTGTATTGATATCTTGTGATTGAAGAGTAGAAATGTTATGTTTCCTTTATGCATGTTTTATGTGATACGATTATGTTATGGTTCATGGGAATTGTTATGAAGACGGTTGGTTCCATGATAAAATAAGGGCAGGTGAGCCCGATATAGCTCTCCAATGCATTGGGTAATTCAAATGAGTTAAACGTTATGGTTTTCCCCGAAGAGATTTAGGGAATATACAGTGATGGTTATTCTAAACGTAACCATGAGGGTTACTCCCTACGTAATAATGTTATGAATGGCTGTAGAGACCCGAAGCTTATCATACATGGACATTACATTACATTTGCGGAATACTTAGTACATAACAAAAACACACACACAAGGACCGTAATAGTTTAGTGTCTTTGGAAACTCGGAATATAATCTTCTAATCGTGGTGAAAGATCTTCAACATCTCCCATAAAGATCTTCTTTTTTTTATACCTAAAACCTTTCTTTATATCCTGGTGAAAAGAAAACATAAAAGGGTGAGCTCAAATGCTCAGTAAGGGTAAACAAAAGTAATATCAATCACATCATATACATAAGCACATAACTTTTGGAAATCTTAACCTGCAAAAGAGATCATAATTTCATAACATGGGGTAAATCATGGCAGTGAAATGTAATCACAATAATCATAACATAAAACATGAAACTTTGTGGCATTCACACATAATCATAGAGAATCATTTCTTGTTAGTCAAGACTCATTTCCAAGACTATCTTTGTGGACAAAGTACCTTTCTGAATCGAGTAACCCTCGTTTCAGTCCTGTTTCACTGAACCGGTATAACCTACCATTCCAGCCATGTCTATCTCATGAGATATAAAATCATTACCCAATGCATTGGAGGGATATATAGGTCCCACCCATCTCATAATGAATCCTTTCTTATGTGTGCCACATAATTATACATCATTGCATAACACATGTAACAAAAATGGGATTCTTGAAACATCATGACATCATAAATCAATTCATATAAGATAAAGAAATTCATAAAAAAATTTCCATCACAACATGATCAAATCAATGTAATAATAGGGATAAAAACAGAACCCTTTATTATCTTAGATGGAAAATAATTTTGATAAAACACTTGAAATGAATTCTTGAGGAAAATATCCTTTCTTCTTCAAAATCAATGTCTTTTCACAAAACATCATGCAATTTTAAAAGAAATAGATTTTATTAAAAATAGTCATGAAATATTTTGGAGGAAGGTTCATGAAAATAAGGCTTTATAATACCGTAAAAATCCGTTCGTGCCGTATAAGTTAAAAAAAACATTCCTCTCGTACTTGTGTCGGAAAAGTCAAAAATTACCTCGTATGAAAAACGACAAAAGATTCCTTTCATATCTTTTACTAAAAACTCACTGAAGGGTAAAATTGGATTTAAACAATTGTAGGTGGATGTAAATAACATTACATATTGAGGAAACATGGATGTGGATGATAAAATATACCCCAGTAAATTTCAAAGTACAAACAATCTCGGATAAGAATGAGATTGTGATATTTCCCTTACCTTAGGTCTGATTTGCTTCGTATGTGTCCGAACCTCCTTTATAATGATTTAAATAATGTCATTGACTTATTATAGAATCATATTCATTGTTATGATATCATATATGGTTCACTTATGACATTATATTACCCGTTCTTTTGTAAATTCCATGTTAAAAAAGCGTTTTGGGTAAAATCGTTTCATTTATCGTAGGTGTTTTGACTTGTTGTTCTTGACATTATTATTACTTATATCATTATTTACTTACTTCCAGAATATAAAATTTGATTTATATATCATATATATTAAGTATATATATATATATATATAATAGATAGATAAATAAAATGAAAAACACCGTTCATGGAGACGGTAGTCTGTACGTACGCATGAACGCTGTTTTCCATTCCTTATTGTCTTGAAAAGGAAGTAAGTAGATGACATACATATGTATATATATACATAAATCCAGTAGCTTTATAATGTCATATATTTCATTATTATTTCTTATAAATACATTATAATCATTCTTAAATGGTTAACATGGAGAATGAATCTCATCGCGTCGTGGTGACGGTTGTCTGTACGTACGCACGAGCGATGATATCATTTCCATAAATATTGAATTGAATTGGAGTGGATTATACAATATATCAGAATAAATATGATGTTTTAATAACTATGTATAGTTATTCTTTACACCATTATACCCATCCATGTAAGGTGGTGGTGGAAAATAGATTACACCACGGCGTGGAGACGGTATTCCGTACGTACGCACGCGCGGTGATTTCTTTTTCCATAGGATGGATAGATGGTGAAATAGGGTTGTTTCATACTTCTAATAACATATCAGTATATTAGTGATACTGATGTTATTACTTCATAATGAAACAACCTAAGAAGAAGAAGTGGAAGAAGAAATAAAGATGAAAGAATTGGTAACGGTAATTACCTCTTCTTTGAAGCGCCTCTTTGAGACCTCCTCTTAGGGCACTAAAATTGGTCTTTGAGGAATACCAGAACCTCTTGGATGTTTCTAGGGAAGTGGAGAAGAGATTTTGTCAGGGTTTGTCCGAGCTTGAGTGCTCAAATTGGTGTGAGGAGGAGGGGGAGGAGGTGTCCTTTTATAAGGGAGGAGAGGGGCACCTTAGGAATATCTCAAAATATTATTTTATATTAAATTCAAAATCGGTTTATAATGGTTCCAAAGGGTCTTATTTCTAAGATAAAGTGGGGATGGGTCGAAATCCTATCAACCAATAGGATTTAGACAAGTTTAGGTTATTATTTTAAACTTATCAATTAGATTTAACTCTAAGTTAAATAATTTAACTTTTATCGTGTCTTTTTGTTTTCTTTCACTATATGGTTAATACACTTACTATAACATGGAAAACGAACCCCAAATTGTATATTATTAATAAATATATCCTTATCTAAGTCATTTGACCGAACCTTAGATTTTTTGGAATAAAATAACAATTAATAATATAATATTTGATTTAAAAACTATTTTGTGTCAATTTTGACACTATTTGATATATGATTTTTGTGAAAGTCATAACAGAATTATATGTTCGAACCAAGTTGATTAAATCAACATTAATATATCATAGTAACCTATAAAATTAGTGTAATTCACAAAAAGTCTTAAATTACATTTATTTTGGTATTTATATTATCAATTTTGTCAATATTTCATTAATAAGATAATTACTGCATCATCTTTGTGTCATAAATAAATTAAATTATTTGATGTCTAAAAATTACAAATAAAATATCATCATGTAGGAAATCTTTTTAGCTTTCTAATTAATATTTACAATTGAATTTATCTTATGCATAACCCCATATTAAAAATGTTTTAGTTATTAAACTTTGATTTTAACTATTTTAACTATTCATTAAATAATATAATATTAAATGTCATAATCTAATCCAAGTGGACCTAAATGGTCATATTATATTTATAAGGTTGTTTTTGGTCTAATTACACTTATCCAATAGAATTAGGACATGTGTTAGGGTAATAGTAATATCATATTTACCCTTAGTTACCCTATTTACTATTAATCGTGGTAAAAAAAAGTAAAAAGTAACTATTCACCAAAAATTATTTTCATCTCATTGAACCACATTTTACTTACTGACATCAACCGTGTCTCTCTGATTTTTGAAATTCCATTCACAGAAGCGTTAAAATTAAGATTTATGAAGAAATTAATTTTTTTTAACTACCACTTAGTAGTTTCACTATTCATCAAAAATTGATGTTTTTCAGAACAATGCCAAAATTTCATCCTAAGCTATATTTCATATTCCGAATTCAAAAATGAAGTCTATTTTACCAAATTCATATCATAGAATTTTCATTAATTAATTTTATAATTAAATCCCGCTGTTAAAACAAATAGCGTGTTTTTAAGAAACAATATCTATCAAAAGATTGACACTTGATTATGTCTGGTTTAAATGTGAAATTACATCCAATGACCAACATTGTATTAAATTGTAAAAATATATTCTAAATATACTTTAAAACCACTCAAATTAATAATTTATCACTATTAATTATTTCGATTAAAAAAGTTGTTTTTAATTATAATTTAGTAATTTTCACTATTCATCAGAATATGAAAGTTATCCGAAAAGTACCAAAATTTCACCTTAGGCTAAATTCGATACTCCGAATCCAAAAATGAAGTTCATTTTGAAAAATAAGATTTACAGAGTTTTAAAAAGTGGTTTTTACTATTCATAACGGCTAGTTTTAATAATATTTTAATAGCATATCGTTGTTTAGTGAAACTCGGTATTGCGTATTACACACGCTATCGAGGAAGGTCGTGATTGCGTGTAATGCAAGGCAAGTCAAGGATGCGTGTTGTGCAAGCTCCTTTTGGTGTAGCGTACAACACAAGACTTTAATAAAATTAAAAAGAATATTTTTTTTATAAAATCTTGGGCTGTTACATTCTACCCCCCTTAAAATGAATTTCGCCCTCGAAATTCGTCGGGGTTATAAATGGTTTACTATTCGAAAGTTTCTTTAATAGAAACCCACATCGTAAAAAGGAATATCAAAACCAATCTTTAAAAACAAAAGTATGAAAGGTAACGGTTACCCAAATAAACTAATCATTGGGTTTCCACATAGGTGAAAATATGGATATGGAAGAGAAATCTAACCATCATGTTCTGATGGAGAGTGGTAGATAACATGGCTATGGAAAATCTAGTAATCACAAATCCATAAATTTGTGACGATCTAAGGTACCATCTGATTCATCAGGTATAAGATCACTAGGACAACATTTTTGGTTTTCAAGATCATTTCCCTAAAGTTGAAGAATTTGAATTAGAATAAATACTTACTTTATTTTGGTACAATCTCACTGTTGTTCATGCCTTGAACAATTTCCACTTCATTTCTTATATAAATGAAGTTGAATTTGTTATTCGTGAAGTGTTAGCAGATCATGTGATAGAATGACGGGTCATTCCATCTGTCTCAAACAAAAGGTTAGCAAAAATTATATACATAAGTTGATCTATAGTGAGATTAATCACATATGGTTCCTAAAATGGACCTATACTTCATATATAATACTGCTTAATATAATAAAACTAGTTTCTACTAAACAGGGACTTCCTGTAGGCCAGTGGTAGGCGATAAAGGCCAGTCGCACTTCGGTTGTGGGTTCGATTCCTACAGCCTTGTCCGAAGCGATGGGTTGTCGCCCGTCCTGCATGTTGTCCTTTTTCTAAAACTATAATACTATAACATCCCATCAATAATATCGAGAAAAAAAACTTCTATCCTAAAACAATACTAACTTATGTCCAACATAATCCATTCCAATCTTTAGGCTTATCCATAATACTGCAGTCCACTCTCATAACATAGTGAAAACGATTACCATAGATTTAACACCATCGTCGATCCCCATATATCATAAGATATGTTTTGTTGGTCACATTCCAAACATTAAAAGTCCTTAATAATGTATTCTCTTGAATACCCATTGAACCTTAGTGAAAACTTGAATGCAGTTAAAAGTTAACACTTTACACATACCAAAATCCTCAAAATTATTTATACTCAAACCATGATATCACTTAGTCCTTATATCAATCATGAGCTCATGAATACTGTTAAACATTTCATTTTCTCGTTTTCCCTTCATTATGCGCATAATATCTCAATCACTTTGAATACCACATTAGACCAATACATAAATATTCCAATATTCCAAGATACAACATTATTTTGGAATCCCATTACATAAACACTTAATCATTCCACCACATCGTTGTCATATTCAACATTGCCAATAGTGATCGCATGTGACTTCCCTTTGTCCTTTGCCTTAAGCGGTTGCTCATGTCGATCATCACTAACCCTTGGATTAGGGCATTTATTAGCATAATGTCCCATTTCCTTGCACTTGAAGCATTGAAGTGTTGGTTGTACGTTCTCTGCAGTGTTTGATTTATTCACTTCATTAGAATCCCATTTTCCATTACTTCGACACTCAGCTGCTCGATGACCTTCTTTTCCACACTTAAAACATTTTCTAGTCCCTTTAAGACAATCTCCACCATGCTTCTTTCCACACTTTGTGCATAAGGAAACATTCATATTCTTTTCACCATTATTCTGAGTTTTCTCCTTGAACTCCATCTTTCGTTTCTTGTCAAACCCATGAGATGGATATGTAACACCAACTTCCATTTCTACCTTGATAGCACAACGCACAATTTCTTCATAGCTACTGAAGTCTCTTATAGCTAATTCCCTTCGAAGACTTGGTTTTAAGCCACTGAAAAATCGATCAACTTTACTTTCAGGTTGGATGATAATACCAGAAGCGTACCTTGCAAGTCTTGTAAAATTCGCTTCATAGGTACCAACAGATTCATCATCCCTTTGCTTCAGTTCAAGAAACTCTTTCTCCATCTTTGTTCGGAGAATACGAGGGAAGTACTTATTGAAAATAAGTTCTTGAACTCATCCCATTCCATAGACTCAATTTCATCCCTTTGCCTCGTATTCTTAATAAGATTCCACCATTGATCAGCATCTCCTTCCAAACGATACACTGCTAGGATGACTTTATCATGTTCAGAACATTGAAGAACTGAAAATATCTTTTCAGTAGTACTAATCCATTGTTCAGCAACTAATGGATCAGTAGACCCACTGAAAGAAGGTGGACGCTGCCTCATGAAGGATTCAACAGAATGTTGCTCCTTCCTTTGCTCGTTTGGAAGTCCTGCATGATTCATAGCTTGAGAAAGTTGTGTGAGCATGGCTACAAGATTTTGCATTCCGGCTCCCATATCGTTTGGTTTCTCAGGGGGACAATCATTGCATTTCCCATCACATTCCGCATTAACACGGTTCCTTCGGGTTCCAACCATCGTCTAAAACCCCAAAAGAATAGTATGAGAGGCAAAAATCATGCTAGGGAAAACAACATAATAAAGGGGTAGTACCCTCAATATCTAACATCTTAGGTTAAATTCGAAGATCGTTAGCGCAATTCTAGGACTATAACCTATACGTATACTTAACCTTAGAGACATCCCTAGACATACCTTAGAAATATCTCTAGGGATCTCACTAAAGTTCTCGCATCCTAGTTTCCAAAGGTTGACTAAACCTTTCCTTTGATACCAACTGTAGAGACCCGAAGCATATCGTACATGGACATTACATTACATTTACGGAATACTTAGTACATAACAAAAACACACACACAAGGACCGTAATAGTTTAGTGTCTTTGGAAACTCGGAATATAATCTTCTAATCGTGGTGAAAGATCTTCAACATCTCCCATAAAGATCTTATTTTTTTTTATACCTAAAACCTTTCTTTATATCCTGGGGAAAAGAAAACATAAAAGGGTGAGCTCAAATGCTCAGTAAGGGTAAAAAAAATAAATATCAATCACATCATATACATAAGCACATAACTTTTGGAAATCTTAACCTGCAAAAGAGATCATAATTTCATAACATGGGGTAAATCATGGCAGTGAAATGTAATAACAATAATCATAACATAAAACATGAAACTTTGTGGAATTCACACATAATCATAGAGAATCATTTCTTGTTAGTCAAGACTCATTTCCAAGACTATCTTTGTGGACAAAGTCCCTTTCTGAATCGAGTAACCCTCGTTTCAGTCCTGTTTCACTGAACCGGTATAACCTACCATTCCTGCTATGTCTATCTCATGAGATATAAAATCATTACCCAATGCATTGGAGGGAGATATAGGTCCCACCCATCTCATAATGAATCCTTTCATATGTGTGCCACATAATTATACATCATTGCATAACACATGTAACAAAAATGGGATTCTTGAAACATCATGACATCATAAATCAATTCATATAAGATAAAGGAATTCATAAAAATATTTCCATCACAACATGATCAAATCAATGTAATAATAGGGATAAAAACAGAACCCTTTATTATCTTAGATGGAAATTAATTTTGATAAAACACTTGAAATGAATTCTTGAGGAAAATATCCTTTCTTCTTCAAAATCAATGTCTTTTCACAAAACATCATGCAATTTTAAAAGAAAGAGATTTTATTAAAAATAGTCATGAAATATTTTGGAGGAAGGTTCATGAAAATAAGGCTTTATAAAACCGTAAAAATCTGTTCGTGTCGTATAAGTTAAAAAAAACATTCCTCTCGTACTTTTGTCGGAAAAGTCAAAAATTACCTCGTATGAAAAACGACAAAAGATTCATTTCATATATTTTACTAAAAACTCACTGAAGGGTAAAATTGGATTTAAACAATTGTAGGTGGATGTAAATAACATTACATATTGAGGAAACATGGATGTGGATGATAAAATATACCCCAGTAAATTTCAAAGTACAAACAATCTCGGATAAGAATGAGATTGTGATATTTCCCTTACCTTAGGTCCGATTTGCTTCGTATGTGTCCGAACCTCCTATATAATGATTTAAATAATGTCATTGAATTATTATAGAATCATATTCATTGTTATTATATCATATATGGTTCACTTATGACATTATATTACCCGTTCTTTTGTAAATTCCATGTTAAAGAAGCGTTTTGGGTAAAATCGTTTCATTTATCGTAGGTGTTTTGACTTGTTGTTCTTGACATTATTATTACTTATATCATTATTTACTTACTTCCAGAATATAAAATTTGATTTATATATCATATATATTCAGTATATATATATATAATAGATAGATAAATAAAATGAAAAACACTGTTCATGGAGACGGTAGTCCGTACGTACGCATGAACGCTGTTTTCCATTCCTTATTGTCTTGAAATGGAAGTAAGTAGATGACATACATATGTATATATATACATAAATCCAGTAGCTTTATAATTTCATATATTTCATTATTATTTCTTATATATACATTATAATCATTCTTAAATGGTTAACATGGAGAATGAATCTCATCGCGTCGTGGAGACGGTAGTCCGTACGTACGCACGAGCGATGATATCATTTCCATAAATATTGAATTGAATTGGAGTGGATTATACAATATATCAGAATCAATATGATGTTTTAATAACTATGTATAGTTATTCTTTACACCATTATACCCATCCATGTAAGGTGGTGGTGGAAAATAGATTACACCACGGCGTGGAGACGGTATTCCGTACGTACGCACGCGCGGTGATTTCTTTTTCCATAGGATGGATAGATGGTGAAATAGGGTTGTTTCATACTTTTAATAACATATCAGTATATTAGTGATACTGATGTTATTACTTCATAATGAAACAACCTAAGAAGAAGAAGTGGAAGAAGAAATAAAGATGAAAGAATTGGTAACGGTAATTACCTCTTCTTTGAAGCGCCTCTTTGAGACCTCCTCTTAGGGCACTAAAATTGGTCTTTGAGGAAGACCAGAACCTCTAGTATGTTTCTAGGGAAGTGGAGAAGAGATTTTGGTAGGGTTTGGCCGGGCTTGAGTGCTCAAATTGGTGTGAGGAGGAGGGGGAGGTGTCCTTTTATAAGGGAGGAGAGGGGCACCTTAGGAATATCTCAAAATATTATTTTATATTAAATTCAAAATCGGTTTATAATGGTTCCAAAGGGTCTTATTTCGAAGCTAAAGTGGGGATGGGTCGAAATCCTATCATCCAATAGGATTTAGACAAGTTTAGGTTATTATTTTAACCTTATCAATTAGATTTAACTCTAAGTTAAATAATTTAACTTTTACCGTGTCTTTTTGTTTTCTTTCACTATATGGTTAATACACTTACTATAACATGCCAAACGAACCCCAAATTGTATATTATTAATAAATATATCCTTATCTAAGTCATTTGGCCGAACCTTAGATTTTTAGGAATAAAATAACAATTAATAATATAATATTTGTTTTAAAAACTATTTTGTGTCAATTTTGACACTATTTGATATATGATTTTTGTGAAAGTCATAACAGAATTATATGTTCGAACCAAGTTGCTTAAATCAACATTAATATATCATAGTAACCTAGAAAATTAGTGGAATTCATAAAAAGTCTTAAATTACATTTATTTTGGTATTTATATTATCAATTTGTTCAATATTTCATTAATAAGATAATTACTGCATCATCTTTGTGTCATAAATAAATTAAATTATTTGATGTCTAAAAATTACAAATAAAATATCATCATGTAGGAAATCTTTTTAGCTTTCTAATGAATATTTAAAATTGAATATATCTTATGCATAACCCCATATTAAAAATGTTTTAGTTATTAAACTTTGATTTTAACTATTTTAACTATTCATTAAATAATATAATATTAAATGTCATAATCTAATCCAAGTGGACCTAAATGGTCATATTATATTAATAAGGTTGTTTTTGGTCGAATTACACTTATCCAATAAAATTAGGACATGTGTTAGGGTAATAGTAATATCATATTTACCCTTAGTTACCCAATTTACTATTAATCGTGGTAAAAAAAAGTAAAAAGTTACTATTCACCAAAAATTATTTTCATCTCATTGAACCACATTTTACTTACTGACATCAACCGTGTCTCTCGGATTTTTGAAATTCCATTCACAGAAGCGGTAAAATTAAGATTTATGAAGAAATTAATTTTTTTTAACTACCACTTAGTAGTTTCACTATTCATCAAAAATTGATGTTTTTCAGAACAATGCCAAAATTTCATCCTAAGCTATATTTCATATTCCGAATTCAAAAATGAAGTCTATTTTACCAAATTCATATCATATAATTTGCATTAATTAATTTTATAATTAAATCCCGCTGTTAAAACAAATAGCGTGTTTTTAAGAAACAATATCTATCAAAAGATTGACACTTGATTATGTCTGGTTTAAATGTGAAATTACATCCAATGACCAACATTGTATGAAATTGTAAAAATATATTCTAAATATACTTTAAAACCACTCAAATTAATAATTTATCACTATTAATTATTTCGATTAAAAAAGTTGTTTTTAATTATAATTTAGTAATTTTCACTATTCATCAGAATATGAAAGTTATCCGAAAAGTACCAAAATTTCACCTTAGGCTAAATTCGATACTCCGAATCCAAAAATGAAGTTCATTTTGAAAAATAAGATTTACAGAGTTTTAAAAAGTGGTTATTACTATTCATAACGGCTAGTTTTAATAATATTTTAATAGCATTCGTTGTTTAGTGAAACTCGGTATTGCGTATTACACACGCTATCGAGGAAGGTCGTGATTGCGTGTAATGCAAGGCAAGTCAAGGATGCGTGTTTTGCAAGCTCCTTTTGGTGTAGCGTACAACACAAGACTTTAATAAAATTAAAAAGAATATTTTTTTATAAAATATTGGGCTGTTACAATGGCTCAATTTACCTTTATGTCTTATGATTTCTATGATTTATTCATGATTTGATGAGGAATGTGATTATGTTTAATGAGTAAAGTATGATTCCATGCATGGACTAATGTCTTCATTTCATTATTTTTTATCACTTACTAAGCTTTTTATGCTCATCCCATGTTTTTGAAATGTTTTTCACAGGTCAAGGGAATGGTACATGATGTGATGATAGTGTCAATGAAGTGTCAAGAAAGAATCCATGTTTTATTTTAAATATGATTCTATTGATGGGAAAAATGACTACTATATTTTATGTAACCACTTTGTTTAAATGTGGAATGTAATGCATGTTTTATGATCTAATTCTCTAAAACTCTAAACCTGAAAATATCCTCAATGTGTATTCTTGAAGTAACTCAAGATTAAGTAATGTTTAAGGCTGAGGGCTTATATTTGGTATCAGAGGTTGGTTTAGATGACATTAAGAGTTATAATTCTATTAAATTATTATCCAAAAATATTTTTTTTTTCAAATATAAATGATATAGAATTTGAAAATTACGATGTTGCTTCATCTAAAACATGTTTGTTCAGAATGGTTTTCCACAGAGGAAATAGGGAAGTAGTGCTAGGAAGGCATACAGAAGAAAATTACCTTTCGAATCAGCATCCTGAGATGCTCGGAATTGGAACTAATTAGTTTGTTGCAGTGATGGAACAGTTGACTCAAGAGATAAATGGTGGTGGTATCCATGCACGAGATCAGCCAAATCAACCGTAGAGGAACATGTCAGTGGTGGAACATTTCATGAGGCAACATCCCCCATCATTCAGAGGATCATCTGACCCAGTGCTAGCTGAAGTGTGTATTAAAGCACTAGACAAGATTTTCGATGTCATGGGGTGTTCATAAAATCAAATGGTTAGTCTTGTTATGTACCGTTTGGAGGCTGAAGCAGATCAGTGGTGGTTGATGGTTAAAAATATCAGGGACGCTGATGAGATTGATGCTCTCGACTGGGATGAATTCAAAGGAATGTTTCTTGAGAAGTATTTCCCTATGGTTGTACGACTTAGGATGGAAAAACAATTCCTGGAATTGAGGCTAGAGGAAGACTCAGTGTATGCCTATGATGAAATGTTCACTGGATTGGCATGGTATGCTCCAAATTTTATCCGAGACCTTGATAGTAAAATCAATTATTTTTACTCATGATTAAATCCAAAAAATCAAAGGGCTTTAGCTTCTAGAAAGTTCAATAGTTATGAAAATCTTGTTCTATGTGCTGAGAAGATGGAAATTGAGTTTTCTAATCATCCAGTGTTGTATAACAACCAGCAGAAGAAGAGACTGAGGTGGCAGGAGAAAGTAAAGAATTCTTCAAAAAGGTCTGATGGTAAGAATACTAAGGTTCCAGTTTGTAATAAATGTGGTAAAAGGCGTGCTGGGGAATGTCTTCTGAATTCTAGAAAGAGCTACCGGTGTAGTAAGATAGGACATAAGGCTCGTGGTTGCACTAAAAATATCAAGGTGATAGTAAGACCAAATTTGATTTACAGTTACTGAGAAGTTTTAAGTGCAATGAGATGTGTCACTATGAAAATGAGTGTCTGACAAAGAGCTCGAGTGATGGGTAGCAGTTAGACTACAAGAAGAAAGGGGTGGTGAAATCATTTTCAACTACTTTAGCAGATGTCGGGCCATCAAATGAAGTTGTATCAGGTACTTTGTTTGTTTTTTCAGATTATGCCATTGTGTTGTTTGATTTGGGGTCTACACATTCATTCATCTTTGAAAACATTTCTAGTAAAATGGGAATACCATCTCAAGAAATGACTCCTGAACTTGTGGTAAAAACACCATGGGGAAATGTTCAGTCAAAAATAAATTTTAAGAATCTTCTTATCCTTATCTGTGGAAATAACCTACTTGCAAACCTTATTGTTTTACCTCTAGTAGAGTTTGATGTTATCTTGGGTATGGATTGGACCTCTATTTACAATGCTAAGATTAACTGTAGAGCTAAAGAATTTTCTATTCAGAAATACATTCAGTTTGTTTACAAGAATGAACCCTTACTGTTGATAACATATCAAGAGGCCGAGAAACTTGTAAAAGATGGAAAGGAATGATACCTTGCACATATTATTGAAAACAATAGAAGTGTTCAAATTAATGATGTGACAGTGGAAAATGAGTATCCTAATGTTTTTCCAGATGACTTTCCTGGAATAATACCAGATCAGGAAGTTGAGTTTACTGTTGACTTAGTTTCTGATGCTAAGCCAATTTCAAAACCCCCTTATCGAATGTCTCAAATTAAACTTTTAGATTTGATGGAGCAATTGAAATATTTATTAGAGAAAGGTTTCATTCAACCTAGCACATCACCATGGGGTGCTCCAGTTTTATTTGTTAAAAAGAAATATGGTTCTATGAGACCTTGCATTGATTATAGATCCTTGAATAATATAACTATTAAGAACAAGTATCCTTTGCCTCATATCGATGATTTGTTTGATCAGGTCCAGGGAGCTCAGTTTTTTTCAACGATTGACCTGAGATCGGGGTACCATCAGTTGAAGGTAAAGGAAGGAGATATTCTGAAGACCGCGTTTCGAACAAGATATGGCCATTATAAAATTGTAGTAATGCCTTTTGGGCTAACCAATACACCTTCTGTATTCATAGACCTTATGAATAGAATTTTCCATGAGTTCTTGGATAAGTTTTTGGTTGTTTTCATTGATGATATTTTGGTGTTTTCTAAAATAAATAGGAGCATGAAAGACATTTAAGGGTTATTTAGCAATCCTTAAAAGAAAAAAAATTGTATGGGAAATTCATCAAGTGTGAGTTTTGGTTCCAATAAATTTCTTTCCTTGTACACATTGTTTTTAATGATGGGATAACGGTTGATCCTGCAAAAACAAAGGTTGTTGAAGAATGTCCAAGACCCACAAATGTAACTGACATTCGTAGCTTCCTTTTCTTGGAAAGCTATTACCGAAGGTTTGTTAGAAATTTTTCACGGTTATCTAGTCCAATGACTAAGCTAACTTGGAAGGGTGTTAAGTTTATCTGGACAAAAGAATGTGATGATTGTTTTTAGGAACTGAAAATAAGATTGGTGAATGCTCCAGTTTTGGCACTACCTTCCAAGAATGGTGAGTTTGTTATATATAGTGATGATTCATTGAAAGGACTTGGTTGCGTCCTAATTCAGAATGATCAGGTAATTGCTTATGCTTCACGTCAGTTGAAAACTCATGAGGTAAATTACCCTACACATGATTTAGAATTAGCTTTTGTTGTTTTTGCTTTAAAAATTTGGAGGCATCATTTGTATGGAGTAAAGTGTGAAATATATACTGATCACAAAAGTTTAAAGTATATATTCACTCAGAAATAATTGAACATGAGAGAGAGGAGATGGCTAGAATTAATCAAGGATTATGATTGTACAATTCATTACCATAATGGAAAATCAAATATATTGGTTGATTCTTTGAGTTGAAAAAGTAATGCTTCATTAACAATGTTGTGTTTGGAACATGATCCTTTGGTTAAGGATTTGATGAAATTTGGCATAGGAGTTGTTGGTGTAGGATTTCCTTCTGTTTTGTTTCTGGTATCAGTGAAATTTTCTTTTTCAGACAGAATTAAGTAAGCACAGAAGCAAGACAACGAGTTGCAGAAAAATGTAGAGCTAGTTCAGAAGGGTAAGTTTCATTAATTCAACATTGATAATTATTGTGTTTTGAGAATTGGGAAGAGATTGTGTTTACCTTGTGATTCACAGTTGAAAGGAGAGTAGTTATGTGTAGCTCATTGTTCTCGGTTTTCAGTTCATCCAGGCAGTACTAAGATGTATTGAGATCTTCAAGAGTATTACTGGTGGGACGGAATGAAAAGGGATATTACTGATTTTACTGTGAAGTGTTTGACTTGTCAACAGGTAAAAGCAGAGAGTCACTTACCGAAAGGGATGCTTCAGCCTTTACCAGTACTAGAGTGGAAATGGGAGAATATATCCATGGAATTCATTGTGGGATTGCCGAAGACACCACGAGGTAATAATGCAATAAGGGTTATTGTTGATTTCTTGACTAAATCTGCTCATTTCCTTGCAATATGAGATACTTTTTTCCTATATCAACTTTACCATTTGTATCTTAAAGAGATAGTCAGGTTACATGGAGTTCCTCTCTCCATTGTATCTGATCATGATCCCAGGTTTACTTATAACTTTTAGAAAGGCCTTCAGAAGTCGTTGGGTACTGAATTAAATTTTAGTACAACTTTTTATCCTCAATCAGATGGGCAGTCAGAAAGAACGATTCAGACTTTGGAGGATATGCTATGTGCTTGTTCGATGGATTGTCAGGGATATTGGGACCAACATCTTTCTTTGTTTGAGTTTTTTTATAACAATAGATTTCATTCCAGTATATAGATGGCTCCATTTGAGGAATTATATGGTAAACGGTGTCGAACTCCAGATTTTTGGGATGAAGTGGGTGAAAGGAAGATGATGGGACTAGAATTGGTTGAATAGATGGCAGAAAAAGTTCAGTTGATTCAGAAACACATGAGAATAGCTCAGAGAAGGCAGAAGAGTTATGCAGATAACTGGAGGAAGGATCTATTATTCAAGGTAGGTGATCATGTTTCTCTCAAACGTTCACCATGGAAAAGTTTGATGTGATTCGGTAAGAAAGGAAAGATGATTCCAAGGTTCATTGGACCATATGAAATTCTGGAGAAAGTTGGATCAGTTGCTTACCGATTGGCTTTACCTCCGATTTTATCTCAAGTACACAATTTTTTTCATGTTTCGATGTTGAGAAAGTATATTCCAGATCCATATCATGTTTTGAGCCCAGAAGTAGTTCAGTTGGAAGAGAATCTCTCTTATGAAGAACAACCAGTCCAGATTATTGACCGAAGAGAGAAAGTGTTGAGAAATAAGGTAATTCACCAGGTATAGGTTTTTTGGATAAACCATATGGTTGAAGAGGCAACTTGGGAATCTGAAAATGCTATGAGGGATAAATACCCCCACTTATTTTGATAAGTGAATAAAATTGCGATGACGCAATTGTCAAAAGGGGGGAAGGATGTAACATCCAAGGTAAATAAAGAATAAAACATTTCCCGTTTTATTAATAATTATGAATTAAATATTAATTATACATTAAAGGGGTTTCTATGTTTGATAGTGTACCCAATACGCAAAAAAGAGTTTCTTTGAAATCTTACATTGCATACTAGTAATAAAATAATATTATTTTAAATGGTAGTTAACACGTTGCCGTTGTATTGGAGGGAATGAACAGAAAAAACTAAAATATGATTTTTTATGTTTGTTAAATTTTTTTACATTTATCCAATAAAGGATAAAGGATTAAAATACGAAAAGAATTCAATTTTAGGCATATATACTCTAATATTTACTAAAGAACCACTTATCGCCTTTTGATGCAGAACTGTCATTAAATATAGTTTTGGTCACTCTTATACATTCTATTGGACCAAATAAAATTCTTCTTTAGAATCGGGACATCAAAATTTACTTTGTGTACATTTGTGGTATTTTTCCGATAAAGTTCATTTTTTTAATGAATAGTGAAAAATGTTGTATTTTAATTCAAAACCACTTTTTAATATAATTTATTTATATGATTAGATTATATTTTTAATTAGTTCTGAAGTGAAATTAGAATATATTTTTATCATTTAATACAATAGTGGTCATTAGAATTAATTTCACTTTGAAATTGGACTTAAACTAGTGTCAATCTTTTGATATATATTGTTTCATAAAAACACGTTATTTGTCATGACAGCGGAAATTAATTATTAAATTAATTAATGTAACTTATATGTTTTTAATTTTGTTAAATTGACATCATTTTTGAATTCAGAATATTAAATATAGCTTATGGTGAATTTTTGGTATTTTTCTGAAAAACTTCAATTTTTGATGAATAGTGAAACTACTAATTGGTACTTAAAAAAACTGATTTTTCAATTAAATGAAATTTTACCACCTCTGTGATTTGAATTTCAAAAATCTGACATTCATGGTTGTCATTAATAAGTAAAATGTGGTTCAATGGGATTAGAATATTTTTTTGGGTGAATAGTAACTTTTAAGTTTTTAATCGCGATTAGAGGTAATTAGTGTAGTTTAAGGTAAAAAAATGTTTAAATAATATTAAATGACCTTGAAACATGTCATATCATTATTGGTTGTGTCATGGTCGACCAAGAAAATCCATGGGTCAACTTGGGGACCCCATGGAGCCACTTTGGTAGGAAAATGACATTAATAACTTTTTATTTAATGTCTAAATGAAAATGTCACAAACATGTGTTGTTTTACTAAAACAATTTTTATATGGGGTTATACAAGTCATATTTTTGACTATAAATATTCATTAGGAAGATAAAAAGATTTCCTAAATAATGATATTTTTTTATAATTTTTAGACATTACATAAATTAAATTATTTATGACACCATGATGATGTAGCGATTACCTCATTATTTAACGATTAAAATAAAATGAAAAGATAATGAAAAATATAAAACCTACACTTGTAAAAAACCTATGGGATGGGTGTATTTCAAACTCTTATCACCTTATCCTCGAAATATATAATTTTTGGACCATTAAAATACGAAAATAATTTTACAATAAAGTATCCTTTTATAACTTTCCCAGAGTTCCCCTCCTCTCCTCTTATAAGAGGACCCCACCTCTACCAACTTACCCACACCTCTCAAGCATTTGGCATGGCCAACCCCTGCCCATTTAGTCTCTTCACATCCCTCTATTACTCCTAGAAGATTCACTTTGGGCAAAATTCATTCCATGTAAGCCTTTGAGATCAAATCAAAAAGAGTTTCCCGATTTAAAGGTAGTGTCTTCTCTTGTGTTATTATGTTTTATTTTGCTTCTCCAACCCCCTATACTCTTTCTATTACTTTCATTTGTAACGATACCAGTATCTTCAATATACTAGGATTTTGTTATGTGAATTATTCAAGCTAAACATACACACACCTTCATCTAATGGTTAAAGAACATAACGTTTCTGTGGATGGCGAATTTCTGCCTCACGAAACGATGATTGTTCAATATTCTTTTAACACCTTCAAAGGTGGACATTAAGATGTCACTATATTTATATATGATATATAATATGTTTATTTTTTACTTAATTTTCTGTATTTTTCATTTATGACATACCTTTATGGTTTCCATTAAGGGAAAGCGTGATATCTTCATTTTAGGAAGTGTGGACTACCGCCCCCTCAAAGTGATTTGATTCGTTAATACCATATGTGGTAAGTATAAAGTATATATTTAATGATAATATATATGATACCATACTGAAATTATAATACTATTATGTATCATTATGTTTTAGTTACATTAAATATGAAATAGAAATGGAAGTAGCGTTCATGCGTACGTACGGCTTATCGTCTCCATGAATGGTGCATTTCATTTCTTACCTCTAAATGTTATGTAATATTATAAATGAATGTATATAATGGGTATATATGATATATATGATATCTACATAATGAATATAATTTTGTATATAATAGATATTTTATCCCATGAACAAACTTGTAATTATAAAGTGTTTATTTTTGACTCAAGTAGCAATGATCGACAAAACAACCATTATTAACTTAAATAATTACATTGTGTCCATAACATGGTAATAAGTGATATAAAAAGGAATAATTAACTTGAAAAAGGTTCTTAAGAAATTATAAATTAACTCAAGTTTATTATTCAGGTGGTTAAAGAACGATCGAGTCATGTTGGACCCGAGGTATGGGACTTCGTCTCAATCTCCTATCATTGAGGCATATTTTGTTTTATACACAACTTTATTTTATATGGTGTATAAAACCCTTTGATTTTACGTTTATTCAAAAGGAATATTTTTTATACGAAGCATTATCTAAACGAAAAAAGGGAATGTTTTTTTTGTTGTACGTATGCGGCGACAATGACTTCTCCGCCGCCATGACCATTATTCGAGCTTCGGCTTCCTCTACAAGCCATAACTTTTTTTTAATGAAAAATAAATACAATGTTTTACTTTTCTCTTATTTTGGTCTGGAAAATTCTTTTCATAATGTTTTTATATTAATGTGTTGTATTGATATCTTGTGATTGATGAGTGGAAATGTTATGTTTCCATTATGCATGTTTTATGTGATATGATTATGTTATGGTTCTTGGTAATTGTTATGAAGACGGTTGGTTCCATGATAAACTAAGGGTGGGTGAGCCCGATATAGCTCTCTAATTCATTGGGTAACGTGAAGGAGATAAATGTTAAGGTTTCTCCAAAAAGATTTAGGGAATATATTGTGATGGATATTCCAAACATAACCATGAGGGTTACTCCCTACGTAAGAATGTTATGAATGCCTCATGTTACCTTTATGTCTTATGATTTCTGTGATTTATTCATGATTTTATGAGGTATTTGATTAAGTTTTATGAGTAAAATACGATTCCATTCATGGAATAATGTTTTCATTTCGTACGTTTATATCCCTTACTGAGCTTTTTATGCTCATCCCAAGTTTTTGAAATTTTTTTCACATGTCAAGGGAATGGTACATGATGTGATGATAGTGTCAAGGAAGTGTCAAGAAATAATACATGTTTTATTTTAAATATGATTCCGTTGATGGGAAAAAATGAGTACTATGTTTTATGTAACCACTTTGTTTAAATGTGGAATGTAATGCATGTTTTATGATCTAATTCTCTAAAACTCTAAACCTGAAAAGATCCTCAACGTGTATTATTAAAGTAACTCAAGATTAAGTAATCTTTAAGGTTGGGGCCTTATAGATGTCCATTCAACGTTAATGATATAAAAAAATATTTGGTTTTAGGATAACATCTTTTCATGCTATTAATACAAATCTAGGAAATTAATAGTCACAAAATTGACACTATTGTTATTTTGTCGAAATAATGTTTTATGAAGTTATTTAAAATTCATAAAAAAATTTATAAATATAAAATATTTATTATTTAGACTGAAATTTTCTATATTTTTCATTTATTGTCAAATTTATATTCTATATGTAAAAATTACAGAATTTTATAATTGAAAAATTTGGTACATTATTAAAAATTAAAATAGAATAACTAAGAGTAAATTGAAATAATAAGGCACAAATTCAAAGAATGATTTGTATAAAAATTTATTTTTTATGATATAAAACCATTAAGTCGTTAAATTTAAAAAAACAATTATGAGGGTTTTTTATGATTCTTATTTTATTATAAGTTTAAACGTTTTGTAATTTACAAAGCATCCCACAACCACAATTATATAACGATGCCTCAAAACTCATTACTTATAAAATCATTGAGCCTTAAATATAATAAAAAAAACTTCCCAAATAACCTCCAAACGTCCCTAAATTCATCCATGTGGCCATACATTTGGATAAAATCCAACCTAGTAAGATCTTTTGTGCCAATCAAAATGAGACACTTGAAGAAGATGTAATTGTTGTCTCAATTCATTTCAATTTCTTTTCTTCTTCTACATCCACATACTATGTAGTTTCCATAATTAATTAATAAATATATAATTATCTACATTTTTATATGTTATTATGATTATGAGACTATCAAATTCCTCCTTTTATACATCATATCAAAAACAATATCACTCTGTGTGCATATTTACGACTTATCATCTCCACATCGTGGGGTAATTTGTTATTTAATAAAACATTGTTTATATGGGTATTATTATTATTATAATGGAAATAAATAATTAATATAACATGATAATGATACTTTATAGTTAATATACCATCCAATTACACACGATTTAACCATCCATTTTATGATATTGTCACTTGTGCGTAGATGGGACATGTTGTTTCCATGATGCGATGAGATTCATTATCTACAATAACCATTAATGAATTATTAAAAAATTAATATAATGAGGAAAAATATTTATTATGACCATAATATCATTACTTATATGACTAAAATACATCCTATTCATAAAAAACATTACATTCACTATAAAATCGCAATGGGAAAATGACACAATTAACACCTGAAACAATGGTTATAATGAAAAATTATTATCAAAATGGTATTTGGGGAACATATATGATATCATAAAAATGGATATTTTAGTGGTAGAATTTAATAACATTCTTTAAACATCACAAAAATCTTTAACAGAAACTATAATAAAGAAATGTAAAAGTTATGGCTTAATTTCACAATGTTATTATTCTATGAGATTGTTTATTTGTAATTATTTACTCGGGAATATTTATCATTCATTACCATTTTCTTAAAAATGTTTTCAAATTAAATCTTTTTAATATTTTTTGTATGTTATTATTTTACTAAAAAATTGATTTATATGTTTTAAATATTTATTCTCATAACCATTATAATTAATATCTATTTTTTCAAAATGGTTTTAAGGATTTTATTATATGGAGATAAATGTTTCAAAATGAAAATTCTTTTCAAAAGTGTCAAAGTGATCAGGGAAAAATATATTAAAAAATAACTTTTAAATATCATCTTTTATATGTTGGGAAAATTTTTAATATTTTATATGTAAAAAGGTATATTTATGTTAAAGAGTTTTAATGATTTCTGTTATTATATTAGTCGATGTAAAGATCATTTGCTGGATTTTATGTTTAACTGAGGTTGATTTTTAATGATGAAATAATAAATCGTTTATAGAATTGATTTTTATATGGTTGATGTGGATGTTCAATTTTGATTCCATTCATGGTTTATGGTTAATGTATTAAAATTTTCTATTCTAGTATTATTAAAAATGATTATTTTATGTTTTGACACATTCATAAAGTAATGCATTGGACTTAGTAAGTGATAGGTGGGGCCTACTATAGCCCCTCGATTAATCAGTAGGTCTAATGACACAATCTAGTTTGGGTTTTACATGTTTTGTATGGTATTGGTAAGTTGCCATGATAGTGTGGTTATGATGTTTCAAATAATGCATTCCCTCATTATTAAATCAGTTATACATATTTCAAGTTATTATTTGGATAGTAGAATATCCATGTGAATATTTAAATGATATTATTTGACTTATTCATTCCATATTATGCTGACTATTATGTTTAAAAGGAATTTATCTTAGTTTTATACATTTCATACTAGGTTAATGTTTATTTATGATAATATCTACGATATGGGTGACCCTTAATGAGAAATGGTACACACCCAATTCTTATGTTTTCATTTCCAAGTATTCTATGAGGTATTTTATATTTCATAAAACAGATAATGCAAAGAAAATAAATGGTGTTATGAAAGGATTATCAAGGTTTTATTTTATGTTTGGAATTTTAATGAAGGGTTTATGTATGTAATATATGTTTTAAGACTAAAAACATATCATTCCTTTGAGATCTTATTTCATGAAATCATGCCAATGTATTAAAATAATGCACCACATCTGGGATTCTTGGGTTGGTGATTTACATCAGTTTCCCACTCTGACTATGAGTTCCTTAGATTTAAGAGAAGAAAATACCTTCATCTAAGAATTTATTCTTCCAAGTTGAGTCCCATAGATGACATGGTGGACTCATTTCCATTACATCCTCGTGCACTATCCCAATCTCCTGGACTATAATTTTTTGTAGTTTGACATCACTACCATGTATAATAATCTTTCCAATTAACCTTTATCTAATTATAAGTTCCTTACTCCATAACATTATGACTCACAATGTCAATTGGGGGTGGGATGTCTCCCAGGCTGTAGGTGATGGGGAGACATCACAATGGTGGATGTCATCAAGTGGTAGGGTTTATCACAGGCTTCAGGGGATTAAGAGTCATCAAACTGGGGGATGTCATGGGGGGGTCTCCTAGAAGAAGGGTATGGGGATACTTCACACTTTTAGATTTCATCAAGGAGGGGGGTTATCCTAGGCTACATGCTATGGGGAAACATCACACTGGTTCATGGGGGAGTTATAAGTGGGAGTTTATCTCGGGCGGTTGGTTATGGGTATGTAACCATAAGAACGAGAGTGAAAGGATTATTGGTAGGGGAATGGATTTTTAAAATATTTCATTTATAAATATACGATATTATTAACTAATTATCTAAATGAAAAATTTATAGGGTATTTTTTTGATAACCATTAATAAAAAAAATTATATTCGATAGAAGATGTATTGGGAAAAATAAAAATTGATTTGTATTACAGTCACCAATCACAATTGTGCCATCCATGCCCAAATTAGTGTGGTTTGAAGCTCTCAATGTGCATGACTATCAGAACAGTTTCCATAGTGGATTTATTATTTCTATTTAAATTAGTAATGTATATTGACTTTTTATTTAAATAAATAAATATAGAATATTTATAAAAATAACTATATATTTTTATTTACTTTAACATATATATTCGTTTATAAAATTAATATTATTTCTCCAAAATATAACTAAATATGTATAAAATAACTTTTATAAAATTAAATATTTATTAGTTTATGTAATTAATAAAAATTTGGAAATATAACGTAAAATATTTAAATAAAATTATTATTTATATTTTTTATAAAATTTTTGTTATTTATATCATTATTATATATTTCAAATGGTGTGCATCCACAGTACCATAACTACATTCAAACTCACAATTTTTGGCCTCCCATCTCATTCCCTTTTCTGAATTCTATTTGTTGGAAACTCATATCCACCTCCAATACGTGACCCCATGATATGCTATAAATCACCCTCTACACATCCCCTTATTTTTATATATTGATTTGAAAAAAATACACCCTTCTTCATTAGATTTAGTTTTCCTTTGTCCAATTATCTCACTTTCCTTCCCATTCACCATAACTCACCCCCCATTCTATTTGGGAGTTAATATATTGATACTAGGATATAAAATTTTCTATGATAAAAAGATTTTGAGAATATTCATTGAAAAATAGAAAATAAAAATAAATAGAAGGAAATAAATGGAGAAGAATATTTTTCACATGGAAAAAACCTCCAATGTAAAAGATTATAAAACTGCAACGATCTATGGAAAATAACATATTTAATCACATATTACAAAATTTATGTGAAATAATTAATGTAGAATTTCCAATATAGTATAGAAATACTATGTTAATTTACACACCCTAATATGCATCTTTATTCTCTCTAAAAATTGTCTCGTCACAAAAAGGAACCTCTCAAATGTCAAAAACTATCACATGGTGTCATTGCGGCCCCATCAATATGAAGATGCATACCCCTAACCTGGGCATCTCCATAATCCAAATTCCATAAAAGATCATCACTCATGTATCTTTCTTATACAATTCCCTTTCTGCTCACACTGTAAAAATAACCAATGTTGCACCATTTTTATATGCCCTCAGATTCCCTAAATAACAACTACAACATATTGGAAAATGGGAAGCACCCAATTATATTAGTTTTCAAAAAAATTAATTGATTAAAGAACACTATTATCATCACTAGATAAAGTCACTAATAACGGTTATATTGATAATTTCTAAAAAAGAACTGATAATGTTTTACCCATTATAACTTTTTTTAGTGTTGATGAAGGAGATATTTATCTACACTATTTTTAGGAATGATAAATGATTTTCAAAAAACATATTATTAAAATTATAACATCATGGATTTTAAGTGTATAATAATTAAATATTATATAGAATAATTTTGAGACAAAGCATTGATACAACACGTAATTCTGAGGCGCTGCGAACCCAAAATAGATGTTTGGAATTTTTATGGTTAATTAATATAGTGTGTCTATGATGTTTTGGCATCATCTAAATGAGTTCTCGGATTAAAAATTTTAGTGCAATGTTGCGTCCAGAATGAAGAAATTACCTATGAATGGAACTAACCTCAACTACAACTGGTTGTGGGAAAAAGATTAATTTTTGGAGTTTTAAAAAATAAAATAAAATAAAATTAACATGAAAAGATTATTTTATTCAAAAATTTCTACTAAAATACAACTAAAAAGCATTTATTTCATTTAGTAAATAACAAAACATGAAGAATCTAATTTGGAAGTGTAACAGAAATTCTATTCCATAAATGAAATAGTGTAATGATCGCGGATTAGTGTAACTGAAAAGAAGAAATGTGTTTTCTTTTGTAAAGACAATATAGGAACCCAGGGGTTAGGCACAACCATAAGGAAATTCCCTAGATCGTTGGAGAGACCTATCAACAATGGACGATGTCTAATAGAATGTTCGTGAATTGTTGTGCCAACATAGATGGAGGATCTCAAAAAGGATAGTAGCACAATCCCTCTTCATCAATGATAGATCCTATAATCGATGTATGGGTTTTCATTTCAGTTATTTTCATCATTCATGGATTCAAATGATGAACATGGATAATCCCACAAAATGGTTAACCCAAAAATCATTCATTCTTATGGGTGGGTCCTAATTGGTTTTTTTGTAAAATTTAATAGTGCATAACTTAATTAATTTAATTTCTCTATTTGATCCTTCTAACCTGAGCGGATCAATGCAATTAAGAATTATGGTAATGGTTTATTCCACGTTTCATTCTGTGGATTTTATTCTTCAAATTTATACCCCATGTTCATCACATTCTTTGTGGGTCTATGAATAAAAAATACGTTACCATTTATTTTAAAACCCAATGATCCCAAATTGGATACCTAAAATTGTGAGGACCTATTTGAGGTGCTACGACGATGTTGGTGGATGAATCAACTCAGTTATGGAGAAATTGTTCTTCAAGGGTTCTTTATGAAGATGTAAAAAACATGGTTTTGGGCCGATCAAAGGAATGAAACTGATGGAATTGCCGTTGTGGTGTTAGGGTGACCTTGAATATTGAGTTTCATGGTGATCATATGGTTGCATCTATGATTGGAGCATCACCAAAAGTTCATCGTTGAAAAAAAAAGATTCTGAAAAATCTATAAGAACACGACGTACTCTTCGAAAAACAATGTAGGTGTGGCCGGCTCATTGGTGGAAAAGGTATCACAATGAAGGAAGCGATGTAACTTCGTGTTCTTCAATGAAAATGATGTGTGGGGCCTTACTCGGGACTAGGTGTGTATCTTGGACAAAACACAGACACAATGTGGTTTACACGGCTTGTACTCTACCACATGGCTAGACCAGGATGGTAATGTGTGATACCCTTTGTATCGACACATGGGTTGGAATAAATGTGTAGAAGTCGTGTATGGGATGTACCCAAAGTCAAGAGACATGGAATGTGATCCCTTCTACACAACTAGTACACTATTATACATGACATGATCTCTTTGTCCACCATTCACTGGAAAAATATGGTTCGGGTAAGTTCCCCTTTTCTTGTTTCCCCTTGAAGGAAAGAAATATCATTTCATATTCCTAGGAGTATGACCCCTATTAATATGACTTTCCTAGATAGGGTCTTACTCCCTTAGAGAGGCCCAAAGTGAGATCTTCTATCCATTATTAACCCTAGGGAGAGACATGTATTTGCATGACCAGTCCTCTTGGAGTGTTGATCCTCTACACAACATGTTGAATTCTGATGAGTCATGGTATGAAACCAATGACCCTAGAATTGGTCCTCATACTTGTATCATAATCATTCCCTACTCAAGAGTGAGTCATCTTAGAATGAGTGTATCAGTTCTCTCTTTAGATCGCTCAGTGCATCTCTCTGTCGTGACTTTTCCCAATGAACAGTACTTCTTAGACAGGCATCTTCAGAGCTATTTTACTCATGGTGTATGTTCTTTTGGATAAGTTCCTCATTGAATATTTATACTGAATGCCTAGAGGTGGTATGTGGATGTTGTGATTCACCTCTAGAGTACTTGTCTGGGTTTTTAGTATATCTTAATTTTTTATATGTTCTTTATACATATAATTTGGAGTACTGATTATAATTTATCATTGTGTATTTATTTGTGTTTTTTCAGGGTCTCATACTGAGTATTGTTGTACTTACCCATGCACAAGCTCTTCTCACACGTGTTGTGTCTTGTACAGTCAAATATATTATTGAAGGAGTCTGTGGTGTACCAAGACCGGACTAAGATTTTTTAGATCTCAATAGAATGAGGTGTTTCATCGAGGTCAATAAAAAGTCCCAGTACCTTTCTTGTTTAATGTTTCAACTTTGTTGTTATAGGATTTTTATTGGTGGGATAGTATTCTAGCCTAGTTTAATTTTCAGCACATTTCATTCCATTGTACTCTACTGTATGGATTATATTGTATATACGGATTTTGTTCATATTGGGTTTTACTTTATCAACATTGTGGTCTTGGATATGTTTTTTTGTTTGTACAAGTTCTTAGGAAATGCCTCCCAGGTTTGTGATATTCTTACTCGGTGATAGTCATGATCCCATAGCCTATTAGAGGTGGGCTTTGGGAGTCGTATCACGGGGAGTTTTTGGATGGTTCGTGGCCGGGTTGTATCAAAGGGTGTCAAATTCTACCTTAGGACCAAGAGTGTGTGAATATTTAATGGGGAAACAGTGTATAGTGTTCCGAGTTTGGATTCCAGGATAGGGACTCATGTGTTAGGGGGGAGGCCGACGTATCCATACACAAAGAATCTGATAACCTTCTATTCGACTATAAACATGATAACACTACCTGTAGAGAAAATAATGGTACATGCATCATATAGGAATGGGTTTTGGTTTCTATGTCCTTTTGAGTCATCTATCTAGATATACTCTTTATCTATGGTACATCTTGTTCCTTTATAGGATGCCTCTACAACACTTACCAGCTAGGATTTAATAGATCAACAACAAGGTTGACCCCCATATTGAAGACATTTTGATTCAAGGGACAAACCCCCCCTGCGATACCTCTAGGTAATGTTCCAGCTATGCCACCAACAGCGGAAAAGCACATAGTACCGGCAGTACCAGTAGATTTAGAGAGCAGACTCCTCACACTCTAAGAGTTTCAGAAGAAGAGACCCATCAAGATCAGAAAGGAGCATCACCGCCATTTAGGTACTGAATGGATTGAGGTGGTGACCATAGTTTCTTCATGGGAAGACACCAATAGAATAGATGGTCATCCTAGGAGCAATCCTTCTTTAGGGTTTGGCAGGTTGATAGTGGATTTTGACTGTACAGACTCATGATGATTTGACACTTTTGCAGATGGAGTCTGAGTAACTGGTTAGGGAGGAGTCCTCTCCAGTTATTCTGAGAGATGTATGTATCCATGAGATCCCTCATCTCGAGCAGTACATCGTGATGGTGGATTACTATTCATCGAGGATCACCAACCTCGCAATGTACTCGATGGATATTGTTATGGATCATTACATGAGAGCTCAGAAATTTAAGTGAGGTTCAAGATAAGGCATCTGAGCTACTGTTGTGCCTCCACGCATTAAGAATTATATTGGAATTCTAGAGCAAGCCTTAGTGATCATGATCTTCTTGGATGAGAATAGACATACAATGGTAGTCAGTAGCAGCCAGACTTGAACCAGGATTTTTGTTTGAATATATTTTATGAAACAATTAAAAGCATTGGGTTAATTTTATATAAAATGTTCCTCAATGGTGGCATCGTCTATGTCACTATTCCCCTAAAACAAAAAAACTAATTTAAAAATTCATTTTTATATATTAAAAATTATTAGTTTTATTAATATTTTGTTATGTTTATATAAATATATATAACAAAATGTTTCAGTAAAATTTATCAATTCTTCAAGTATTTGACATTTAATTCCTATAAAATATAAATTATAACACCAATATTAATTAAAATTAAAACATGTCTTAATCATACAATAAGTACCTGTAAATAAAATCAATTTTTAAAAATTGTTGAGGAAAAATATTTTTTAAGCATTTTAATCCCCCAACAAGACTCTTAAAAGTGTATCATGTACGTCACTATTAAATCATATAAAATATAAACTATAAGACCAATATAAATAAAAATTTAACCACTTATTAAACATTTAATAAATAGTCAAAAATAAAAAAAATCTCAAAAAATATTGATGAAAAAAATTTATAAGCTTTATAATCCTCCAACTTGAAACCTAAAAATGATTCATGTACATGACATTGATAGAATATAAAATATAAACTATAATACCAACATAAAAAAAATTTAAAAATTTAGTAAACATATAGAAATAGTGGAAAATAAAAATAATCTCTTAAAACAGGTTTATATAAAATAATTTATAAGCTTCCTTATCAACCAACTTGAAACATAAAAATATTTCATGTATGTGACTTTCCTAGCATATGAAATATAAACTATAAAGAAAATGTAAATAAAAACATAAAAATTGTTTAAGCATATTGGAAATAGTCAAAATAAAAATAATTTATTGAAAAATGATGGTGAAAAATAATTTATATGCATTATAATCCACCAACATGAAACATAAAATTTTTAAAAATATGAGAATTTTCTAGCCTATAAAATATAAAATATATGACCAAAATAAATGAAAATATAAACACTGATTAATAATTTAAGAAGTAGTCAAAAATATAAATAATTAATTAAAATATGTTGATGAAAATTATGTTATAAGATTTATATTCCACCAAATTGAAACATAAAAATGTTTCATGTATGTGACTTTTCTAGCCTATAATATATAAACAATACAACCAATATAAATGAAAATTTAAACATTGACTAAAAATATAAGAAATAGTCGATGTTTTAATTTTTATTTAAATGTGTATTATAATTTAAATTTTATAGGCTATATAAGTCATTTAGGACTCTTTGGATCCTCCTCGACATTCCTTCTTTTCACTCTCTAATGCAAGTAACATTTCTTACATTACATTGATTAATATTTATTTATTTTATTTATGAAAATCATTATTTTCATAAAAAATTTAGGAGTTTTCTATCATTTAAATTTTTTTACATTTTTTTTATATTATTTATTTTATAACCTTTTAATGATATCTTCATGTAAATTAATAATTATTCAAACTTTCATGTAGTTTTCAAGGAATGTTTTCAAATATAAAATATTCCTAAAATACTAATGAAAACTAAAAAATCTAGATAAAAGTATAAAAAGGGATAATAGTAATAAAAGGATCATAATATTACAAGAAATAAAACATATAAATGAAAATGTACAATCAATTTCAATTTTTATGGAAGGTATATTCCACCCTACATAGTGGTTTCCCAATAAGACGTCCACTCCATGTTCAATGTAGAGTATGTTGTCCTGGAACATGATGATCCTAAAGCTCTAGAACATCAACTATCCCATCCTCCACATGTGTATCAGTGGGAGGATCTATCAACTACATTTCATACTATGATCTAGATCCTTCTCTAATTATTTTGGTATTATCCTCTGCCATCATCGTAGTGCGGCACCAAACCTATGATGGATCTATACCCCAATGATGCGATGGATCTATACCCCAAGTTTGTGATGAATTTGGACAACAAGGTTGTGATGGATCTGGACACCAACATAAAGAGAAATATGAATATCCTATCAAGAAAGACGAATCCAATGCCACTTAAGGCACATCCTCAATCAACTAATACTAGACTACTACAAGTTCTAGCTCTAACTTTGGAATTGGTGGGGCCTCACATGAAATGAGACACTATCAACATGTTCATCTTCATGGCTCCTCATTTTGTGCAGCTGCTTCAAGATTTTCCTCAAGGGAAGGAACCACCCATCTCTGGGATGGAATCTCGAAGATTATCTTAGAATGTGCATGACAATATGACATAACCTATAGTTCTTTATCTTGGAAAACTACTTGGATAAATACCCCCTCATCCTCTTCATCAATAAATTGAAAAAGAGTCTTTGAGTGAGTTCTCACTAAAGAGATTCAAAATAAATTATAAAATAGTTCAATAAACAAAATAATATTAGTTTTTTGACTTACAATCTTATGAATCTCTCTTTCATGTAAGGTACGATATAATATATACATTAGTCTATATCAGGGTTCATACTCGACATTCTATAAAAGAACGAATTGATTCGTAGGTACACCCTGGATACGAAACACTGCATGTTTGCGCCAGTAATTGAGAAAGACAACATGTAATCTGCACTTGTCCTCATCCTACCTCCCCGTCATCATCACATCATGAAGCTTCTGTCTCGGTGCTAATAGAATCTTCTATGCATTTTAAAACTAGCGCATGAATCTGTCAGGCCGCTACCACTCAGTAATATGGAATTGAATGTGGGGCACTACATTAATAGCATCCCAATTCCCAATAGTGAAGTGAGGTGAAAATGACCCATAATAGTACAGTATGGAAGACATGAAATCATAAATTCCATGTTACATTTGTAAAAAAATCTCTATATGAAAAACCAAAATTGATTCTATTAATAATTTTTTTAGATACTGATAGATTGGATATACATAACTGTTCAGTTAAGATACAGTCCGATGTGAGATGATATACACCCAAATGAGGTCTCATAAACGCATGGAAATTGTGTCTCTGACAGCAGCTATAAAATACAACATTGATAGTGAAAAATATTGAGAAATTAAATCAACAACTCCAAGTATCATTAGAAACAAAAAAAATTGAGATATCATCCTACTGTCCATGCATAGTATCTTGTAACACCTCCATCCTGATTGGCGGACCAACATGCTTAGGGAGGAATGTGGGGATGCGCTTCCATGCCCACATCTGAAGAAGGATGACACATCCATTGAGACCTATGTGGTTACTATGAGATAGACTTCATAATGATATGTACGTTTATTCCATGCAGGAAGATCCCCAAAAATACATGCCAACCAAATCAAAGTCCTCTAATAGGTGTAAATACATCATGTGAATGTTCATCCCTAAGTGATCAGTACACATGGTCCCTCTAATGAGCCATAATATATATGCACAGGCATAACACATTACAAATTGCTCATCAGCATCATGAGGTTAATGTGGAATATGTTCCTCCAACTGAGGAACATATATCAACACTCCATCTATAGACATACGATCAGAAAAAATATCAACCCCTAACAATAAATGAGAAAGGTCAGGTGAAGTTACACGAGTGGTTCCAATAACAGATTCCCCTAGGAGATATTGATCAGGAAATCACTACAACATCATGGAGGGTGATGATCATCACTCCCTGAGCCAGGTGGAATATGTGTGTACATGGTCTCCACCTTTCCACGAGGGCATCATGTAGGTCGGAGCCGAATAATTTGAAATCTGATATGACAATTCTATTGAATCCATCATCGCAAAAGGATGGTCTAATGGCATGTTGAGGCTCCTTGTGAGGAAAATGGTGTGTTCGACGCACCCAGATCGAATGATCCTCACCACTGTCTAACATGACCTAAGACACATGGCTATCATGCAGAGTGAGTAGATTGGTATCAATAAAATATATATAAACAAATGAAATGAGTCATAAGTGTAAAATGAAAATATAATGTTATGGTCCGCATAATTTTATAACATATATAATGAATGACATTCCAGGTTTATTCACATTGTTTTATAAAAATATTTTTACCAAAAGAAAGGGGCATGTCTTCATTTTTTTCAAAGCATGTTACTAATGTGTTGTTAAGTTATGATATTACCTAGAGAAGGGTTTTTTTAATATATGGTTTTATGTATTTATATATATATAAAAATAAAAATTTTAATGTAAATGTATATTAGAAATTGGTGGGATTTTTTATTTATGTATGACTGTCCAAATGATGATATGATTCATTATTATTTTCTCACATGTATAAGTCAATCTATATCACAAACTGAACAACAAAAAAATTGTTGGAAATGAACCATGCACATGAGGAACCATGAAAACAATGACGGTGATGATGTAGACTCATTCCATCACTACTGTCGTTGTAACAGTTACACTTGCATCGTGGTTCATTTCCCACAAATTCATTCTTGATGTTCAGTTAGTGATATAGAATCAGCTATACTAACCTCTGTTGTTTGTTGTGTGCTATAACAAGAACCTTTTTCAGTTTGTATAACCTCCTTGTAATATTACACACAGGTATGACCTGACACTATATGACAAGAAAATATTTAAGATCATGATTCTGATTGTGTATCTAATTTTGACAATGTTGTTGATCATATAATCCTTAATATACTAAAATTTTATAATGTCCTCTTGTACCATAATATATGATACTATTATTTCATTTTATAAATGTTTATTGAAATATCAGTTACATAATTTCTTGAAAGACGAGGAAAAGAGAAGATGATTTTGGGTTTATGGTTTATATTGTTGGTTTTAGGGTTTAGGGTTTAGGGTTTCATATATTGGGTATTGGTTATAGGTTTTTGGATTTTTAATAAGGATTTAGTCTTTAGGATTCTGATTTCAGGGATATGTTTTAGCTTTTATGGTTTATGATTTATTATTTTTATATTAGGTTATTGTGAATATGTTTTTATATTTAGGGATCAGACTTTTGGTATTAAAATTTATGTATTAGTATTTCATATATACTATTTTACATTTATCTTTTATGGTTTTTTGGATCAATTTTATGGTTTGGGATTATGAATTCCAGGTTAGGGATTAGTTTTTAAGGTTTATGGATTAAAATAATGAGATAACAGTATAGGGAATATGTTTTTGGGTTCAGTGTTCAAATTTTAGGTTGTGGTGTTTAGAAAACCATGGTAAAAAGATGAGATAACAACATATAAATTACAGTGTTAGAATCTCACAATGAAGACTACACATAATTTTGGATGATAGAATGAACTCAACAAAAATTGTTAGGGAATCATTTTCTATTATGAAATTATTAATGGCATATGGTGTAACTCAATCTCTTTCCCTATTCTTGAGGCCATTCTATCTCATTTTACATTCATCTATCCTTCGGTCTCCCATAAGGATGCAATCAATTGATTCCATTTATCACTATCACTTGGCCTTCTGGAATTGATAAATAATGAATCTCTCAAATAGGCATCCATGGATATGCATAATAGTTTGAAATGATTTCCATTTAGTAAACTGGAACAACATATGATTCCCATGAAATTATCACAGCGGCACATGCAAAGATGTAGTGTGCGCATGGAAACTGTAAGGCCTGAATGTTTCTATATTTACATTGCATCATTTCTAGTAATACCTCCACTTTTTCACCGATGCTATTTGTGATGGGTTCTAAATTCACTAAAACATAAAATCGAGAGTCTTCATTTAAAAAAATGAATACATGATAACAAGAAGCATCTTCATTATTCATTTCAATCTCTCATTGAATGTATCTTTTGTACCATAGCCCATGCGGAATTTTTTCTGATGCTAGTTTATATATCAAAAATGTACTCTAGATAGTAATATAATGTTTCCTAAACATTGGATGTTAATTGTAACATGTGAATACCATTAAATAATCCATTTATTCACTCAACAATGATTGTGGTCATGTGTCTATATCATTTCCCATTATTATATGATAATGTCCATTTTTCATTTGGAATCTGCATCATATAATCATAATGTTCTTATTTGGACCAACAGATTTCTTCAAAACACACTTCAATACATCATTGATCCAGCTCATATTCATCACCTAAGAGATGATATTTCACATAAATTTATTTTATCTTCACTTTTAAATAGTAAAAAATAACAAATACAATGCATACCACACCTCGTGATTGCCACATTTATCAGTTTGTTGTGGATTTTTATGCATATTGCTAAAAATATGTCCAATACAGAACTGATGATGTGTATTTGGGTATCTCTATGTATTATGATCTTCATTTATTGCCTCCTTAATTTTTTAATACTGATTAGATATCAAACAATCACTCCTAATTTTTTTGAAATGGTTTCTGATACATGACAAAAAACCAACTACATGATTCATTGTTTTCAATCTCTAAAATAGAAAAGAAAATTGTAAGAGGTGAACGGGTTCCATATTGGGTTGTCTCAATCAACAATACACCCTTTTATTTTCCATATAGAAATGTACCATCAATATGAATGAACTGTGTGCTTAAACATGATGCAGTGATATAGAGGAGAAATGCAATAAAAAACTGAGGAAATTTAGCATGAGATGGATCAAGTCAGTTATCATGAGACACATGTTCATTTGTATAATTATAAAAGAAAATGTGTTAATGATTCCTTAGTATGGATTGAAATTGCCGAAACACATAATATAAGTCATCCCAATAACCATAGACCTTCACAATTTCCTTCTGTTTCACCATCCATGCCTTATTATAGGAAATCTTATAATCAAATTCCTGTTGTATCCTCTCTTGTAAAATTGATATCAGAACATCATGGAAAGTCCTAATAATCTCAATGATAATGGATGACACAAACCCTACATCCAATGGGGTATGATTTTGTGTCAGGCTTGGGTGAATGCATGTATGTGCTGCCTCAATCCACAATATTCTCTATCCTCAAAATGCAATGTCCAAAATCTCCCTCATCTGAAATCTACAATCATCCCCATACTTCTCACATATTATGTGATATTTACTATGAAGTAATTCTAAAACAATATATATACAATGCTTCTCAATGTAAAATATCTTTAGTATTATTTTAAATTCATATTCTCCTAGAAAATTTTATTCAACATATTAGGTTTTTTCTTGCTCACTAAACAAATCTAGTACAACTCTACAAAACATAGTTGCGGGTGTGAGAACATTATTGTCGAATTCCGGAACACTTTTCATTACATCTAACCAAGATCAAAATAGAGGTTGAGGATTTATGTATGTTGAGGTTGTTGTAAAACTAATGAATTTCTCAAAAGCTTCACCCTTACATCTGATGGTCCCCCACATTAGCACTATTATCACCATATATTCCATAATTACAAAACTCCTCATTGAAATTTTCATTTAAATGTATATCATAGAGATCATCTATATTGTTCTCTACTACATCATTTGGAATAGACTGAATTTCATTGGTCGTACATTCTCCAACCACTCTTGTAAGTCTACATATTCATAAAAATAAATGTTTCTGTTGTATAGTATAAACATCAACTAATAACCCCATCATGGTACTGTCTAACTATTGAGAAAATAAATTTATTTCCTGGACCCACTATGCATCAGCAGCCAATGGACAATCAGATGCCACAATGTTTCTGGGAATTGAAAATGACTATAGCTCATAGACTTGATCTCTTGATCAGGTCCCAGATTTAAGGAACCATGAATTCAATCTAGACGGTCATCTAGGCTTACAGAATCAGTTCTAGTATCCACAACTACTGGTTATGTACTATATGAATCTTCTTTCTCAGTTTGAATAACCTCCTCATAGTAGTACACACAGTAAAAAATGACTCTCTATGTCAATTTTTTTTATATAGATTATGATAGACGACCAAATATTAGTAATGATGTTTTAGAATATAATATTTATTAGAAATAAATTATGACACATTTTTATACTCTATAAAATTCTACTAATGTTTTATTGTAATAAATATTATTAAAATATATGTTATAGAAAGTTTTGGAAACCTATGTAAAAAAGAAGAGTAAATAACATATTAGGTTTTTTATAATTGATAAAATGGAAGTTATGATCATATAATATGAAATGAAAAAGAATAAACTAATTAAACATCACATAAATTATTTACAACATACAATAAATTCCTTCACATTTTTAAATAGAATATGTTTCAGATGAGATGAGACTCACATAGGATATGATGTTGAATCCGGCATACTATTTTGAGAGCACAATAAAATCTATGAAATATACGTACTTCACATGTGATCATTCAAAATAATACGGCCTTCTAATGAAATGTCTTAGATGTAATCTTATATTTTATTATAATGGAAAATAATTTGAATGTTCAAAAGTGAAGTGCATATCCTAAAAATATGTTATTAAGATGAAAGATAAAAATATGATGGATTTTAAATCATTTATGAAGTGAGACTCATGTCATCCAAACAACATTATATTGAAAACTTTCATTATATTTGTCGTATGTTGTGAAGAAGTCGTATGTTATTTAATCTATTTATTCTTTTTTCATTTCACTATATATAATCATAAGAATCATTAGTTAATCAGAATATGGATTCATTTTTTAATCATATGTTATTCATTAATTAATATATAATTAATCATTAATAATAATAACTATTATTTCTAAACTATATAATCATTATGATACTAAAATTTTAAAATGTTTTCTTTTATCATAAACTAGGATACTAATGTTTATTTGTACAGTTTTTACTAATATTATCATTCTTTAATAACTAGTTAATCATTTATATGTTTATTATTAATTTATCATTAGTTAATCATTAGTTAAAAATTCGTCAATAAATCTATAATAGAGAATAAAAAACACAAAAAATAACACATGATTGTTTTACAAAATACAAGAAATAACAAAAAATTTAAACCAAACATGGTTTTGATGATATGATCAAAACATCGGATGGGAGGTAAAACCCCATAGATTTTTATTTAAAAGATTAATAACCTATTATAAAAGTATTTACATAACTTATTAAGTATATATCTTTATATGATGTTATTAATATACGAAAAAAGTAAATTGGATTTTACCTCACTTCGAAAGTGATGCTCATCTCATCCAAAGCATTTTAAATTGAATAATCTGAAGGTATTTCTTGTATGTTTTAAAATTTTAATGTGTAATTTAATGTGTTTAGTATTCATAATTTCATATTATATAATCATAATTTTCATTTTATCAATTATTATTATTGCTTGATAATCATTACATGTATTCATCTTTTAATCATATTTAATTATATAATTAATATATAATTAATCATTACTAATGAAATTTATTTTTTAGAAACTATATAATCATCATGATATTAACAATTTACAACATATTGGTATATCCTAAAAGATTAAACAAATTTTTTTGTATATATTTTATGTAATCATTAATTATTTAATTAGTAGTTAAACAATATTAAGATATTATATATTTATTTATTGTTATCATATGATATTCATTTGTTAATTCTAATTAACTAATCATATATGTTAATTTTTAATCCTATGGTATTCATTAATTAATATATAATTCATCATTACTAATAGTCAGTATTACTTATACACATTATATAACTTATTAATCTTCTTAATAAATAACATCATTAAAACTGACTAAAAATAATTCTAATCATTTCATATTTTTTTCATTTAATCCTATGTCATTCAGTAATTAATCAATAATTAATCGTTAATAAGAAAATATATTACTTTTATTGTTGGGAAAAAATCCCTCAAGGTAACATTGCAGCATTTTTGGGTTGATTGTGTTTGTTGACAAAGCAGGTTTCCATGGAGAATTGTCGAGTTCCCGAGAAGTTTTGGACATTCCATGTTGACAAAGAACTATGAAAAAGGAAAGGACGATCTGGAGGCGGTACAAAAGAGCAGTACAAGGTGGCGCCGTTTCCCAGTTTTTGCCAAATTTATGGGCCTGAAAATCGCAAATGGAAAATGGAGTGATATGATTTTGGCAAAGGTTGAGGAGAGATAAATGAAAGAGGTGCGTGGAAAAATTAAGCGTGGCGCGCAAAATTAGCGGGTTGCGCGAAACCTTGAAGTGTGGCGCGCAAAACAGCGGGTTGCGCGAAATTGTATTTCGCGCAAAAGATGTTTCGAGGTCCGAAGCTCGGAAAATGGCAAAGGCATGAGGTGCGCGAAATTATGGAGCAGTGCGCGGAAAATGGTTGTACGCGGAAGATTTGTATTTCGCGATCAAAGCAGATTACGCGCTCAAGAAGGGTTTTTCGCGCGGGGTCAATTTTGCCTATAAATATGAAGTGACCCTCCTCCATTCAGCAGAGTTCAAGACATAGAAAATACTCGAGCTCTGGTGCGCGAAATTGAAGTTAGAAAGGGTGTTGCGCGTAAACTTAAAGGTTGCGCGTAAAGTCAGCTGTTGCGCGAAAAGCTAAGGCTGCGCAGAAAGTTGGTGTTGGCGCGTAAAAGGAAGGTTGCGCGAAAAGTGGATATCGCGCAAAAGCAGTGAATTGCTCGCAAGGCAGTTTCCAGGATGCGCGTAATATTTGGAGGTTGCGCGAAAAAGGAATTTCGCGCAAACCATATAAATTGCGTGCAAGACACCGTAAGGGTTACGCGTAAAAACTGAGGTTGCCCGGTACATCCGGTGCGAAGTAAGATTCATCTACGGGTGTAAGTTGGACTTCAACAGAGCATCTACATACATAGGAAGATGCATTCCTTCATGAGAATGAAGAGACCTACTGGTCTATAAACTGTGAGTGGATTCCTTCCAAGAGCAGTGAGCTTAGGAAGAGGAAGAAGGTGATCCTCTCCACCGGCAGTGAGCCAGAGAGAGAGAATCAGGGAGTGACCCTTGGGAAAGCAGTGAGCTGACCCTAAACATTGTATAGGCAGTGAGCCTGGGCATAGAAGTGATCTAGCCCGAACATTGTAATCCACAGCTAGTGAAGTTTAGTGGACTTGGTACGAACGGCAACCTGTCGGCGTATGCTCCTTGGACGTAGCCCTTAGCGGTGAACCAAGTAAAATTTTTGTGTCCTGTGCTTGCTTTACATTCTGTTTATATTGTGCAGCAGGGAAGAGAGAGAAGAGTGTTTTTCTTAACAGCGAAACAAGATCAGAACGGGCTTTAATTTTTAATTAGTCATACCCTGATTCACCCCCCCTCTCAGGGTATTCAGCCTAGTGGACCTAACATTTATACTATATAGTATATATGATACTAATTATTCTAAAAATATTGTTATATCCAAAATAATGATACTAATGGTTCTTAGTAAAATTTTTAACTAATCAAACATTCTTCAATAATTAGTTAATAACTATTAAGATATTCATTAATTATTTATTCATTAATCATTAATCATATTATATACATTAGATAATTACAATTAATTAATTATAAGTACTCATTTTTAATACAATGTTATTCATTAATTAATCTATAATTAATCATTACTAATAATAAGTATTGTTTATAAACTATATATAACTAATTAAACTACTAAATAAAAACATCTTTAAAACTGACTAAAAATAAGTCAATTAAAAATAATTACTTACATTCTTTAGGGCCTTTTTCCTTGATCACTTCCTTTGATATCATCATAATTATCAGTTTATCAATGATAAATATACTTATTTTATGTTTTTCTTTTTGTATTTATTTCTTTAGTTTATAAAGAAAAAATGAATCATTATAATTATATCACCTGATTGTGTCAAACAAAGACTAAAGTAATTCATATTGTCATTCACTAGCTTCAATTTGAGTCTAGAACAATGTGAAGTGTTCGCGTTTTACCCCTCGTTACATTTGTATTTGATCCACATCCAGTTATTTATATCTCGAAAGGGTTATGATTTTTTAGAATACCACATAATCATCACCCTACCTAAATTATACAATACATAATCCAATGTTATTCTATACATAACCTATACAGAATCATTACAAATAATAATTATTATTAAAAACTATATATGACTAATTAAACAACATAAATAAATTAAAACTTATTAAAAAACATAAAAAATGAAATATTTTGAACTAAAATTAATTAAATTAACTAAATAAAAAATATAAAATTAAATAAAGAAATATGTCTCAATGATTCTTCGCAATAAGATGGGCCATCTTTTGTACCACTGACTTCCACTTCTTGAAAACATATATTTTTTATAGATATAAACATTAGAATGAAGATAGATGAGGGTAAATGTAAGTGATGAGAGGGGGGTTCCATTTTAGATGGAGTTGAGGGTTAGGTGGCATCAGTGGTGCTGCATTTCGCCTCACCCAAATGTCATTGGTGGCACCCCCCTCTCCACCTTTAACATTTCATAAATCCAAGATAAACAGAGTGTTGTGGAGGCGGTAGGTCCAATGTCAACATTGGGAATAAACCAGTAGGCATCATTGGTGATGAATCCTTTAACTCATATTTTTTTAAAAATAATAACATACACTTTTTTTAAAAAACATTAAAAAATTAAAAAAAATTGTGGTAGATAACTTTTAAACAGCTAGTAGATCTCAAACAAATGGATCAGTATTTGGGAGATGTCTCATCAGGTTCTAAGATAGAGGATTTGGAGTCCCATGCTCTCAGGATGGATACTGCTAGCATAGGGTGGGGTTAAGATTCTCATGCGAAAGTAGAGGAGATACAGCTATAGATTGTTTGACCTATAGAGCTGCTAATAGAGACATTATGGATGGACCACCAAGGTAGAGGTAGGGAGTGAAATAGTCAGACCCGCCAGGTGACAGCCGTCATAGAGGATCAGGGAGAGTTGCGAGAGCATGCACACGCTCAGAGAGTTGGGGGAAAGGGTTGTGGGTAGCTTCATGCAGTCGAGGAATACATCTCATGGACTCCATGGATGATCCCAGTTATGATCTATGTATACTCTACATTATCATCCATACTTATAGATTCAATTTCCTTTCATTGTTTACTTTCCACATACATTGTATGAGAACTTGAGATTCTGGTATAGTTGATCACTCCTTTCCTTCATTTGGAGAGACCTATGAGAGGAGACTCGATGACCACATATCATTCCCAATAGAGTTCTCTTACATTGGGAGGAAATATTTTTCGGTCGAAACACTTGGTGGCAGCGTAGAGGCGTTGTGATGTCATTCTTGGTATGGATTTATTATTTTTTGTCCCTGAAAAGATGGAATCATTTAGGTGAAGGTTGTGGTGTATCTGATATGATTAGATATGGTTTTCCATTTTTGGAGTAATGGAAACCATGATTTCATTGCAAGGGCTCATGCACATGATTGAGTATACAATCACTCATGAATTAGAAAGCCTTATCCTCATAGAAGTATTTTTTTTATAATCATTCAATTCCGAGCAGTACTAGTAGTGTACAAGTACATCTTTCAAAAAATTGTTCCAATATAACCTTCATTTCGGGTGATCATCTTTGACATTGACTTGTAGTTATGGACGACACAGATATCCTCACCAGTATATCGGATGGCTCTTGTAGAGCTATGATATTTATGGTTAAATCTAGATGATTTTCATTGAAAGGGGTTTTTGAGACCCTTCATTTCACCTTTGGTATCCCCAGTGTAGTTTTCCATGAAGTCAGTTGGGAGCTCGAGGTTCTATGTGGATTGATGATGCCTGAACCAGATGTTGGGGAAGAAAAAATATCCACTACAATGGATCGATGACCTCTTTGATCAGTTAGAAGTGGCATCGTGGTTCTTTAATATTGTTCTCAGATTGGGCTATCACCATCTTTGTATATGAGATTTGGATATCCTAATGATGACTTTAAAATTCTTATATGGTCACTACGATTAAATGGTGATGAACTTCAGTGTGACAATATCCTGACATTGTTTATTGGACTCATGAACCAATTCTTCATGACATTCCTATACATATTTCTAGTGTGTATAATCAATGACATCATTGTGTGATCAGCATCAATGGAGTATCATGAGATACACCTTTTGATGATTCTATACGCACTCTAAGAGGACAACATTTATAAAAAGCTATAAAATTTCCAGTTCTGGATTCAGGTGGTCCACTTTCTAGGACATGTCATCTTAGTATATGTAGTAGATGTGGATCAAGCCAATGTGGAGGCAGTGTTAGTGTGGGATCCACCTTGAAGCATGATAGAGGTGTGGAGATTCATTGGGTTGGAAGAATATTACTTGAGATTCTTTCCTCATTTCTCCTGGATATCAGCACCAATGATAGATATGACAAGAAATGGGAAGTCCTTCATATTGATGAAGATTTCTAGAAGGATTTATAGTAGTTGAGGAATAGTTTTATGAGATCCTTGATCTTGAGATTTCTGGATGAGGTAGTTGAGTATATATTTTTATATGAATCATTATGGAAGAGACATGGTTGTGTCCAGATACAAAGATATTTAGTGATTGATTTTGGTTCACACTAGCTAGGAAAACATGTATAGAACTATGCAACCCATGATTTTGAGTTGGAAGTGGTAGTCTTCACATTGATTATTTGGTGACACTATCTTATGAGCGAGTGGTTTAACATTTACTCTGACCAAATAAGCCTTAATTACAAATTCACATGGAAGGATATGAATCTGAGGTAGAGGCGATGGCTAGATCTCTTCTAGGACTATAATTTCTACACCATCTACATTCATAGGAAGGGGAACATTGTTTTCAATGATCATGGTATAAGATCAAGTTAATAGTTGTTTTGTGAGGAGATAGAGTATTTTCCCTCATTACAGTTATCCATTGTGCATAGATAGGATAAAACTTACATTCATTCGAAGGTTTTCACCCATACACACTTTTGGAGTTAGGGAGGAACAACATTAGGTTGTCGGCTATGAGAATTTACATGCTCAGTTATGCATAGTACATGCTCTTGATGTATATTCACAAGGTGGGGACCACATGGTTTTTTTCAGAGGACACAAAGTTGTATGAGTGGAATTGCAAGAGGACTTCTTTATAAATATTCAAACATCCCCCCTTTGAGGTATATCTTGGATTGGGGAATATTTACCAGGACAGTCGGCATCAGTTCTGGTGCTCAATCATGAAAAAGGAATTATCAGAGTTTGTTTTTCGATGCCTTATATGCTAGCTGGTAAAGGTTGATCACCAGGTTTCAGCAGGATTAGATCACCAGTTGATGATATAGAGTGGAAGTGGGATGTAATATTAATGGACTTTGTGATATGATTATGATGAATTTCTAGTGGAAATTATTCTATATTGGTGATCGTTGACTAGATCACCAGTTCCATCCACTTTATATCCATTAGGGAGCATAGCTCGGGGGAGAGATGAGGATGCCTCTATTTATAGGAAATACATCTGATTCATGGTGTCCCATTGATGATAATATCATATCATGATTATCCTTTAACATCACCGTTGTGGATACGATTACATGATTCTTTTGGGACCAGTTATGCTTATGAATGATGTTCCATCCCCAGAAAGATTCCTAGATAGAGAGGACCATTCAGGTTCTGGAGGATATGTTGTGGTCCTATATCTTGGACTTCAGTCATAGTTGGTGGATCACCAACCACTGGTAGAGTTTTCATACAACAAATTCATCCACTACACCATTGGTATGACACTGTTCAAGGTTTTATACAGAAGACCCTGATGATCATCACTCTTTTATACTATCCTCAGAATGTCAGCACTCATGGGTCCATAACTAGGGTGAGATACCACCAAGAAGGATTAGATCATCCATAAGTGGATGAATACTGAACAGAGCCTGTAGAAGTACTATAATGATTGACGATGGATAACTCTATAGTTTAAGGGGGGAGATGATTTCATCCTTCCGGTATCTTGTCAATGAGGGTTACAAAAATCTGTTCAGGGAAGAATGTTTTCTCCAAGGTTCATGAGACCATTCTAGATTCTATGCAGAGTTTGTGAGGTGGCGTACTGATTAGTTATACAACCATAGTTGCACCAAGTACACGAAGTCATCCACATGTCACAGCTGAGGAAGTACGTGCATGACCCATCCCATGACATCAAATGAGGTAGCCGGACATTGAGGATGGTGCAACCATTTTAGAGTACCCAGTGGATATCGTGGATCAAAAGGGGAGGATCTTTCATGGGTGTGAAATTCCCTTGGTGTGTTTCCCATGGCAGCACGAGATCCTTCATGAGAGAACGTGGGAGCGGGAGGCTCAGATTCGTCCCCAATACCCACATCTCATTCAGTTGCTTTTGTTTTGCCTTTTCTAGGACCCAAATCCCTACGATTTGGAGAATGTATCGTCTCTTATTTTCTAGGTATTATTTTTAAATATAACACGAAATTATTATAATACAAGGTGAAGAGACAACACCTAATTCTATGGCCCTATGAGCTTGGAATAGTTATTTTGGATTTTTTCTGTTAATTAAGATAGCACGTGTGCGGTTTTGGAAGAACCTATATGTCTTCCCGAATTAAAAATATGAGGGCACCATTGCATTTGGAATGAAGACATTACCAATGAATGGACTTAACATCGAATGGAGTGGGTAGTGGGAAAATGATAATTTTAAGGCATTTTAAATTTAAATAAAATAAAATTAATAAAAATGAATGGTTTATTATATTTAAACATGTACGATGTAACACGACGATAGAGTATCTACAACACTTAGTAAATAAAACTACATGAAGGCTCTAAAGCAGAATTGTAACAAAAAAAATTTCTCATAAATGAAAATACATAATAGTGGCAGCTCAGCGTAACTAAAATTGTGAAATAGGTTTTCATTAATAAAGTTGATGAAGGGAACCATGGGTTAGGAAAACCCATGGAAAAATTCCTTGGAGCTATGGAGAGACCTCTCAGCAATATATGATGTTGAATCAAACATCTGCGAATCGTTCACCTAATGAGTTAGAGAATCTCGATGAGGATAATAGCGCAATCCCTCATTATCAGTGATCGATCCTATAATTGAGGTAGGGGTTGTAATTTCAACTATTGTCCTCGTTCATTTATTCAAACAACAAACATGAATCAACCCCTGAATAGGTTGACCCACAGATCATTTTTTCTTACGAAAGGGTCCTCATCGGGTTTTTTGGGGAACTCATCTGTGCATGATTGATTTAATTTGATTTCTCTATTTCGTACTTCTAACAGGAGTTGATCAATGTCATGAAAAATGATTGTAGATGTTTATTCAACATTTCATTTTGTGGATTTTCTTTATACCTTTTTTACCCCGTGTTTTTCATGTTCTTCATTGAGTTAAGAACAATGGATCGTTTCTCATCCATTCATAACACAATGATCCCAAATTAGAGATATGACATCATGACAACATTTTAGGGGTGAGACAATGATGTCAGCGAATGATTCGACTCTGTTATACACAAATAATTCATCAATGGTTTGTTTTGAGGGTGTATCAAGACAAGTTTTCTTGGCCGATCAGAGTCCTTAAACCAACAGAATCATATTTGCGGTGTTGGGGAGACCTCAAAACATGAGTTTCATTGAAATTGGATGGTTTTATCAAAGATTGGTGTATCACCTAAATCGCACTGGTACGAGTAGAAATATGGAAAAATCCTGAAGAACACAGTGTGTTCTCTGATGAACATGGCAAGTGGTATCAGCTTATAGGAGGCTATGTTTTCATGGTACTGGAAGTGATAACACATCATGTTCTTATATGAACATGGATTGTGTGTCCATACATGAGACTTGGAATGTATCTTGGATGATACACAAACACAGGGTGGGGTACACTACATATACTCTAGACTCGAGTCTTTTCACACAAGTAGTACCTTGAGTCAAGAGACATGGTGTGTAATCCCTTCTACACATCATGTAATCATTTATACATGATGTGATCTCATTATCCACCATTACTTGGAAATGTTTTGTTTGGGTTATTGACCCTTTTATTGTTCCCCTAAAGGCTAGAGGTATCATTTCCTATCCATAGGTGTACAACCCCCATCAGTTGGATATTCTTGGATTGGGTTGGAATCCCTGCAAGAGGCTTGAAGTGACATTCTACAACCATTCTTGACATTATATTGAGTCATGAATCGGTGTGTCCAAACCTACCAGAGAATCAATAATCTATAAAGAAGTGGGAATCTAGATGAGCATTGTATCACCACAATCACCTTGGTAGTGATCCTCATCTATGTATCATGATCTTTCCCAACATAAGAGAGTCTCCTCCATGAATGAGTGTTTGAGTTCTCTCTTCAGATCATTCACCACATCTCTCACTCATGAATTTTCCAAAAAAATAGTACTTCTCAAATGGATTTCATCAAGTCTATTAGACATTTGGAGTATGTTCTCTTAGAAAATTTCTTCATGGAATCTTCAGTCTAAATCACTAGTAGTTGTATGTAGTTATTGTGATTCCCCTCTGGACTATGGGTCTGGGTTTTTAGTATATCTTGATATTTTTCTCTTATTATATTTTCTATTGAATTATACTATTTAGAGTTGACTATACTTTTTATTTTTGGTATTTCTTCGTGGTTTTTATGGTCACTTGATAAGTATTGTTATACTCACCCCTATACAGGCTCTACCTGCACATGTTGTGTCTTGTGCAGTCGAATGACCTTTTAACAGAGTCTAGGGAGGACTAGGACCAGAATGATATTTGTGAGATCCCTAAATATAGAGGTGTTACTTCGGCGATGAGAAGTAGTCCCAGTACCTATCTTATTTACATGTTGGATTTATAGTTTCATGCCTTTTTTTGTGGGATTGTATTCCAGTCTAGTTTACTTTACAACACTTTACATTCTGTTGTACTCTATTTGATGGATTATATTGTATGCATGCATATTGTTCTTAGTGGGTTTTATATACTAATCATTGTGGGTTTGGAAATGTGTGCATGTGTATAGGTTCTTAGGCAATTCCTCCCTTGTTAGTGATATGCCAACTCAGTGCTAGTCAGTAGCCCCTAGCCTATTGGAGGCTGGCTTGGGAAGAAGCCATGAGGGAACCACTGGGATGAGTCATGAAAAAAAATATATAAACTTAATATATTTACATTAATAAATAATATTCACATATATACATAAAATAAAAAATTCATGTTTGTAATTAAATTTTTTTTAATAATTCCAATATATATATATATATATAATGTTTATAAAATGTTTTTATAATATTATTAATAAATATATATATTTTTAAACAATTATAAATTTCAAATCTATTTTATTAACCAATAAATAGATTAATAATATTTGTAATTATATATTTATAAATATATATTTATTATTATATAGTAATAAATATATATTTATTATTATATTTAAATAATTTTTAATGAAATATATATTTTTAATTTTTAATTTATATTAATAATTATATATATATATATATATGTCTCCACTAAATTTGGTATATATATATACTTATGAAATGAGATAATTATGATCATAATTTTCTTTATATATGTTTATATATATATATTAATGTGTGAGTATAATTGATGTGGGTATATGTATATGATATGTATTCTTCATGATTGTTCATTTATTCATTGACACATATTATTATTCATGTTTTCCATCTCTCTGATGACTTCTTTTTTATGATCCATACATTACTCGGTAAAATATTCATTTATGTACATCGTGAACGAATTATGTTCTTATATTTAATTATAAAATTACAATAAATATATTTAAATAATAAATTTCTATTTTTTAATTTTAGTAATAAATCTTTAATTAAATATAAATACACTAAAATAAATTTATTTATAGTTATAATTAAAAATATATATATATTTAAATAATTATAAAATTACAATAAATACAGTTATATAATATAATAAATATATATATATATACATGCATAATTATTTATAAATAATTATTTATTTATTTATTTATATATAATATTAGAAATAAATTTATATATATTTAAATAATTAAAAAATTAATCCAAAGCCAATGATCTTGAACATTAATTAAATTTAATATAAATAAAGCAAGTATAATAAAAGAAGGACAAGGTCAAACACAGGGACATACCCTCATCCATAGAAAGAATCAACATGTAAAAAGTCACCATAAACATGATCTGAGTCATGACTAGGATCTTCAGAAACATCGGAAGACTCACACATTGTCAGTGAATATGTTGGATTAAAGAGTACAACATACTTCTCCTTGATCTTATACTTCTTCGTGTTTAGATGAGTCCTAAAAGAAGTACATTGTCCATTCCCCCATTAGGTAACACAATCCTCATCGACATATCCTCCACCATGATATTTTTGGATGACAACCCCACCCCAATGTCTTATAATGTTTCCAAGACTTTTCCAAAACTTCTTCCCGTTACTCAGAAATTAATTCCTAATGCTTCTCATTAAAAATAGTTTCTACCTAAACTGGATTAAGAACATAAAAATTATTTTAGGTTATTACATGCACATCATAGAAAGAGTTATTCAATGTAATATTCTTTGAAGGAAGAGGTGACAGAATTACCTTACCATTCATTTTAGGGAACAAACCTTATTCCTAGATAAATCCTCTTTCCACTTCCATTATGATATCATTTTTCATGATTCTCTAAAGAATATGAATCATTGGATGTTACAACTGGAATAGAAACAGCCTCATCATCAACTTATCTTTTTCATTAATCCCCATCATTTCCCATGAATCCATGGAACCACCAGAAGAGGAATAGGTAGCAGCTTGATTGACAACATGAGAAAAAGATGGTTTCTATGCCACAATTACATGATCGTCCTCATTGACACTAGAATTAGGGTCTACTATAGGATGAAGGTTGTCTTCAACAGAAATATCAACCCACCTCTAATTTTGTGCTTTGTTTCTTTTTTCAAAATTCAACCGATCCCCCATTCATCCCACATAAGCAGGATACAATCCTTCTATAACACATATTGTAAGTGTGTCAAGTGTTGTTACATCATTCTGAGAAAATGAGAAGATTTTTCATATTCAACTATTAAATCAAATCTATTCACACATGTTGTAAACACAATGGACTAATCCATAGTGTAGTAGATATACACATCAACCTATATCCAGGGAAAGTTATCATACCTTGATTTAATATTTTCTTAATCCATTCTAATGGGAAATCCCACAACCGAAGCAATTTCCTATAGTATTTGAGGATAACACATGAACCTACTCATACCACAAATGTGGAGTTGAGATACAAGGAGGAAATTTTCCATTCATCAAATGAACAACATTAAATAAGACACCTAATAAGAAGAAATCGATTTATAAAATAATTTCATGAATGAGAACGATGAGAAATAATAGAATGAATAAATTCATTGATATACCCAGATAGAATATGAGTTGTAGCTTTAACAAATATTGATTATTATTTTTTCATGATCTTCTGAGGTAAGAGATTCGTGTGAACATGAACCCCATAAAAAGACCTTTTTGACAATTCCCTAGGACTGGTTCGGATGTCACAATCATGATTGGATGCACTAGAATGAACCTTTGTAGAAGTGTTATTCGTGGAAACGGACATGGGATTACCACTTCAACAGTAACCTGATCATCCGATGAGATGTGGGAGGCTTATGTTTTGTTCCCTACAGAATGTCTATCGATTAGAGAATATCATCAACCGAATTCAAAGGGGGATATATATGGACAAAAAATCCATTCTCCATTGTTTGAAGACGGGATGAGGCAAAAAACCCTTTGAAAGAACTAAATTGACTGGAATATAGAAAGGAATCCGCAACAATATTAGCAGAACCCTCCTTCATATCAACATGAATGATATTGGTGACAGGAGTACCAGATCCAAGAACACCCTCCCTTGGGAACCGGTTGCATGTAGATTCCATCTTTTCTAGATCTTCCCGTTATATGGAGTTGACCTACTAAAAATCATGATCTGATACGAATGAATGTAGAATCAAAACGACAGATCCCATAGTCAGAGATCCATTAAGAATCACATGATTGAGGGTGCTTAGTTAGAATCGATCACTAGGGAAAAATGAGGTCTCCTTGAGAATTTACTGTCGAGATCTCCCAATCGCAAATCACAATCAAAATAAATATATTTATTATAAATATAATTTTATAAATATATATATTATTATATAAATATAATTATATAAATATATTTATATATATAATAATATAAAAAATTACTATTATAACAAGATGTTGATATATATATATATATATTATTATTATAAAATTATATTTAATAAATTTACTATATTTATTTATAAAAATATAAATATGGTAAATATATTTATTATAATTTTATAATTATTTATATAAATACTAATTTTATTTATAATTTCATATATATATATAATGAATATATGGATTATATAAATTTTTAAAATTATAAATAAATGAAATACAATTATTATAATTTTATAATTATAGAAATAAATTTATGTAAATTTTTAGTTTTTCTTGAACAGAAATGATAAATTACTGATCAGGGAAACCAGGATTACAATACCAATCAGGGAACGAGCTCACCCAAGAATGATCACCCCAACATTTCCCAAAATGAGCCAAACGATGGGCTTTCGAATTGCCATCTCTTTTGATAAATGAAAATTTTCATTCATCAAATTCATCTATCATGGACCAAATATTTCTCAAGATGAGGCCATAAGGTCGGGAGTCCTCGTCTTTTTTTGAGAGAGCATTCACCATTTTGAGGCAGTCGGATTCCACCCGAATCATGGGACAAAATTTTGAACGGGAAAAAAGAAGCCCCTGGAGGATGGCGGAGGCCTCTGCCACCATAGTGTGCCATGAGTTAGGCATCTCCCTAAACTGAGATTCCACAATCTGGCCAAAACTATTATGAGCAATGAGCCCAATGCCGACTATTGAATTAGTTTAGACATCAGCATCTATATTAATCTTGATGAAACCCTCAGGATGGAGAGACCAAAAGGGAGCCGCCCGTCGAGTGTGGCCCAAAGAATGCATTGCTTCACTTTTCATCCAACCATTCATACACTCCAAAGCCATATCCACCCATAGGTGATCAGGGGTCACCTTCATTTGGAAAATGCATTCATTCCGCCGAGTCCAAACCAACCATGAAATTGTGCATATTAGCATGACCACTCTTGGATCTAGAGAAGATACCCATTTAGTAAGAGTTGGGACCAACCCAATTGAATGATCAAGTAAAATACCAAAATCTAGATTCCAAACCTTGCACACCCCTTCCACTCCCTTATAGGAAAGAATTGCATGAAAAGGGGATTACACTTCAAGGAGGGACAAAGGACAAGTGTCGTCTTCAGCCAAATTTCATTGCACCTGAAATTCACTGGGTTGAAGGACCCCATCACAGACCTGCCACCAAAAAAAATTCACCTTAGGGGGAGCGGTGAGGGACCAGAGGCACTTCCACCTATTATCGGTAAATCCCTGGACCAAACCTTGAAACCTCATTTTGTAACCCGAATTAACTGAATATCTCCCATGAGGTTCCCCAGTCCAAGAAATCTGGTCAATACCCATTATTTCTGTGAGATTGATACTTAGGATGAGATGATGATCCACCACGTTAAACCAGAACCAATGCTTCTCCTGATCCCACTCCTCAAGCGAGTCATCGAGCTGATCACAAACCCTTTCATATTCAAATCTAGGAACAGACGATGAGGAAACCGTATGATTGATGCCCTCTTCAAGCCATTGTTTCTTCCAAATTTTAACATTATGCCCATCAAAAATTTTCCACACGCAGCCCAAATCAATGAGAGATTTTTCTCCCCAAATTCCCATACACATAAAACTCAGTCATGGCCCCAGTTGGGCGTGCAAAAAATTCGAATGAGGGAAGTACTTAGATCGCATCACCTTTGAAAACAGGCCATTTGGGTGGGAAAGAAGGCTCCATCCTTGTTTCACCAAAAGACCCTCTTTAAACCATTTGAGATTTCGGAATCCCAGGCTACCATAGAATTTTAAAACACACAGCTTCTCCCAAGACATCTAATGGGAGTTATGTTTTCCCTCATGGGAGCCCCACAAAAGAATTGGCCAACCAGGAGTGGATTTGATCAATGAGAGTTTCTGGGAATTTAAACAGTGACATATCATAAGAAGGGATTTCTTGGGCAACTAACTTCACGAGAACTACCTTTCCTGTCTTGGAAATCTTCCCACTAGACCATAGACAAATCAGATTATCCACACTATCTATAATCGCACTGAATTTGTTTTCGACCTACCCACCAGGGTCGGGAGACCAAGGTACTTATGATTCTTATCAACCAGCTGAAAATATCACATTCTCTGAAAATCCTCTCTCTTAGCTTGTGGGATGCCTTTACTAAAAGCTAACTATGATTTCGAAGCATTAATACATTGCCCAGAGGCCTTTTCATACATATTAATGATATTCATCATTACACTGCATTCTTGTGGGGTAGAACATGCGAATAGGATATTATCATCTGCAATTATGTGATGAGAGATAGGGGCCATTTCTACATACCATAGCACCATGTATAACTCCTTGATCCATCGCCTTCAGGATGAGATGAGAAAAGACATCTACCGCCAAAACGAAGAGGTAAGGTGATAGGGGATCCACTTGTCTCAAGCCTCGTGAAGGTTTAATGCTCGCTGAAGGGGCCCCATTAATATTGATTCAGTAGGTGACATATGTAACATAATTCATGACATTAGAGATCCATTTCTTCCCAAAGCCCAATCTGGATAGAACAAGTTCGAGAAAAGTCCATTCAACTCTATCATAAGCTTATATCATATATAGTTCCATTGCCATGGTGCCACGCTTGGAAGAGGAGTGAGTTTTCATAGAGTGGAATAACTCGAAATCAATGTCATCCTTGTCAGTAATATAACTCTTTAGAATGAAAGAACTTTGGTTATCTGACAGAAGCAGTGGGAGAAAGTCCCTATGTCTGGCCCCCATGATTTTGGAGAACATTTTGTAAATCACATTACACGGGCTGATTGGCCTAAACTCCCAAATTTTCTGGGGGCATTGGGATTTGGGGATAAGGGTAATAAGAGTTTCATTCATGGATTCAAGAGAGGCTCTTCCAGCCCACACATCCTTCATTAGGGCCACCACCTCGGGCCCCACTATATGTCAAAAGCGTTTAAAGAATAGAGCATGAAACCCATCAGGCCCCGGTTCCTTGGTACAGTGAATACAATGTATGGCCCCAAAAAATTACTCATCAGACAAATCTCTTTCCAGGTACTGATTCATGTCTTCAGTAACCAACTTTGGGATGCATCCAATCAAGAATGAGGGAGTGCTAAAACATTCTGATGAATAGAGGTTGCTGAAAAAGTTTAGGATAATGGATTGAATGTCATTTATGTCATGTTAAACTCTTCTAGTGAGGTCCTCTAGATGAGCAATATGATTCTTTCTTCTCCTCACAGATGATCGTTGGTGAAAAAAGTTGGTGTTCAGATCACTATTTTTGATATGGGACTCCCATGCCCGAAGGAACCAAAAACAATCTTTCTCGCTTAGTGTTGCATTAAGATTATATTATTCTACAGAGATGTTTTTAAGAATAGATTCACCACCAGGATATGAGTGGAGTCACTTTAATTGATTCTCCGCATCCTTAATACATCGATCAAAGTTTCCGAACCTAGCAGAGATCCACTTCTGAAGGAAAGACGCAATAGTGCGGAAGTTGGACATGATACATTAATTCGATCCCTCCCAATCCACTTGAACCACCTTTTCACAGTCACTATCTTGGATCCAATTACTTTTAAAGAGAAAGGTTCGCTCAGGTCCCCTCTATTGCCCTTGTGAGACCGTTGACAGCTTGATTGTGTAGTGGTCAGAGGAGATGGGGGCAAGTGGATGATAGATAAGGCATGGAAAATAGAGGTCCACTCATAATTCCCAACAAATATATCTAACCATTTGGTAAGGTGGTTCACCATTGACCTACCATGATGCCAGTTAAACAGCGAGCCAGAAAACCTGAGGTCGTTAAGAGAGTTACACAAGAGACATCATAAAATCATGCATTATAGTAGCACTCCTCACCCATCCCCCTACTTTTTCAAGGGGAGACAGGACCTCGTTAACCCCCTCCCCCCCCCCCCCCCCCCCATCATGAGAGGGCTAGGTAGGGAGTCCCACAACCGCTTCAAAAGCGCCCATGATATGTGTTTATCCTTCCCACCAGCCATCCGTAGAACCCAACAAATGAACATGTAAGAGCTCTGGGGCCAACAACTGTCACCACAATGTGATGAATTATGTAATTAGAGATCTTGACCCCAAGGTCCTCATTTCACAAGAGGAAAAGTCCACCTGAGTGTCCATGTTTTCCAATGGGAAAGAAGTTTTTGAACCCAATCTTAAGGCCCATAAGGCCCGCATCCTTGCAATCCAACATAGTTTCTGATACAAAAACTACGTCAGGGGGAAATTTGGAACTCCAATGATTGAGAATACGAACCATTCAAGGATTGCCAATCCCCCAACAGTTCCAGCATAAGTTTTTCATTTCCCTAGGCGGGGCTGGGACACACCCACCTCTACCTCTGAAACATCCACTCCCCAACCCTCGTCTTCCCCTTCCCACCTCTTTGGTGGGCTCCCAGTCATCTAAGGAGACCCTGATCGTCGTTTATGGTCCTTGGGATATGAACTGGGGGGCCCACACCCCTATACCCGCTATGTATTCTTTTCCACGTCCAAAGTTTTATAGTACCTTTCATCATGATCCTCATCAGGTCATCAACTGCATGAGTGGAATCATTGGGAGTAACATCATCTTAACTAGACACCAGATCTGGTGGGTCGTTACATACCTTTTGTACCCCTGAGCCTGGGTCTGGAGGTTCCTTGCAGTTTGGCTGCAGCCTAGAAGATGGGGGGAGAAGGCCTACAAAATAGTTGTGGTCTGGCTTGGGGGGGTAGTCGGCCCCTACCCTGGACTCATGTTTTGTTCCCTTAGCTCGACCAAGATCTGCGGCTAGCCCAGATTCCTTTCTTATACCCTTTGATTCACATGACTGTCAGCCGCAATTTTTGGTGGCCCAAGCATGATTATATTAGTGTGAGTTGGTTCAGCACACATATTAAGAGCCTTCGCTACTTTTTCGCGGTCCTGTAGTTTTTCAGCTTCGGAAATAAAAGTCATTCCAGAGGTTTTTTCACGGTGCCAGGGACTGTATTGCAAAATAACATTACCCTATCCATCATCCTTCTTCACCTCAAATTCCTTTTATAAGTGTCTGAGGCACCCACAAAACAAACATAAAATAGGTATATTTTCAAACTAAAAAGAAATCCAGACTTGAGAGTCCTCAATTGTCAGGAACATGCCCCTCATAAGAGGCTATGAAAAATTCATCGAAGCTCTGATTCGCACAAATGGTCCCCAGTGAATTGGATCAGACTGGTCCCACTCCAAAAATGAACTGATACATCCTCCAATCTCACGCATAACATGTTAAGTTCTACCATGAAAGGGGATTCCTCTAATTTTAATCCTAAAAGGTGAGGACGACAGATTAACTGACTGAAAATTTTCTTCCCCATTGAGGTTATCCATGAGAATGATTTAGTTGTCCAAAGACAATGGTCGACCTTTTAGGACTTTTAATTTATCTCCTTCGTTAAAGAATTCAATGACTAGGAGTCCCGATTCCACTTCTATAATAGCAACTCTATCCTCCAATCGCCAGATATTTTGCAGAGTATTTTTCACCACTCCCTGATTGAAGTAACTTTTTGCTAGAAATTTTCCAATAATAAGCAAGGAAAGTCACTGTGATAGAAACACATCTTCACTCTTCCATGTAGCAATTACACATTTTTCTTTATCGGTTAAGGAGAGGTTCTGCCAGTGATTCATTAGGTCTTGCTCCATTTAAATGATAATGAGAGCTTCCCTCGTAACCAAAAACCACTTTGTACCCGGGTTGCATAGTCACACTTCTCCTTGGACTCCCCTCAAGAGATGCCATGCATTGAGCTACTGCACCCTTGTACTTTCACGAACAAGGGCCTTCACGAACCCACATCAAAACGGAAATCACCTACAGATCACAAACCAACCCCTTTGGCAAACCAACGCCAAGTCACGAACCAACTTGACACACACGGTGCTCTTGCCCGAAACTCTTCAAAAGCCTTCAAATCCCCTTCCCATCATGGATAAAACCCACCAAAAACTAGGAACATGGACACCACATGAAACAGTCTTTCTCTCGGCCCACACCCATCCGCGAACCATGCCCGCAGCTGCCGTGCACTGCAACCTCCACTCCCCCTGGACGTCTCTTCCTTCACGATCACACCATGCGCTTCCCTTCCTTCGCGTTCACACTGCATAGCCATTCCATTGCACTCACGCCCTATGCGAGGTCATGATTCGCTGATACACCCTGCACAAAAAAACCGTCTTCACAAAAGTGAGTCCCCTTCACGACTAGCAATGTCCTTCGCGATACATCAACCTCTTTCACGACCCAAAAAAAACATCCAAGAAGCATCACACCCTGCGCGAGGCCATCCAAGCATGTCGCCATCTACATCAACCCACGCACAACCCATAGTCATTATCGGGATGCAACCTACCTGACTGTATAAAAAACTTCCAAGAAGCATCTCCCACCACTGGGTATAGTATAATCGCCATGATCCCAAACCCTCCACAACCCTTATCCTGCTAGCACCGAAAAACCGCTTCACAATGCGCTAGGTGAAACCCTTATCACGCTTGTCCATAGAGAGATCCTGCACCGCCAGACCTAGCCTCTCTATCGGCTGCAACACCCATGAACCATCACATCTCCCCTGACATCATCGCTCTGCCAATACTCTGTCGGGCCTCGCCTCTCCATGGCCACATCTTACCACACTGTCTGTTTCCATACTCACAAACCCTCGCGTCTCTGCCTAGCTTTTCTTCTATGCTGCATCTCCTCTATGCCTCACCTCTCTGTCGTTTATCCACACACATCTGTCCACTATAAGACACATGAACCCCCGTATCACCACAGATCTCATAAGATATACACATATCCGCCTTTTCCCAAAGCTTCACACCCACACCGCCCCAATTAACCATTGATTCCACTGAACCCCTCTTCTCTGAAGGGATTTCATTGGTCTACTCCTCAAAACAACTACAAACAGATCATGATTTTCCCCAAGTATCAAACATCGGATAATGGATAACAATCTCATTAGAGATTGGTTCCTGAAACTATCAACGAGATCGAAGAGAGATAAAATCTCCATCCTTGAGAGAGATGCTCTCCATCCAAATAAAAACAAATATTTATAAAAATTTATATTATATATATAAATATTAATAAATATATATTTATTATTATAAAATTTTATAAATTTGTATAATAATATAAATATATTATTAACATCATAGTAAATATTTATATATTCAATTTTGTAAACATATTCAATAATATAAACAAATTATTAATAATATTGTAAATATTTATATTATATAATTATAATTATATATAATAAATATATTAATTATAAATATTATATACATATAGTTAAAAATATAATAAACAGTATAAATATATTTATTATAATTTTATATTTATTAATAAATTTATATATATTTATAATATTTATAAATTTGAAAGTATATATAATTATATAAATAAGTAAATGAATTATATATATATTTATTATATATTTAAAATTAAATAATTATAAATTTATTATATATATCATAATTCACTTACTTCCTAGTCGCTTTAACCCCTTTTAAATGCATATAATTTGATAGAATTAAACATCAATTATCTACCAAAACAACAAAAATGAACTCCCCCAATATTCATGAACCATATTATTGGTAGGCCTATTTAAAAAGTTGGGGAGGGAGAGGGAATGATTATCATATTTCTATATAACATAGTAACAAATGATAATAGACACCTTCTGTGAACTTCATATCACTCTATAAAGTGAATCCATGATTCTTGAACTCAGTTTCCCTTCAAATGATTCTATAATGAAAATTCAATTAATCAATTTCATAGAGAAATACAAGTATCATAAAATTCCACCACCATCACCACAAAATCCACACATGGTTCGTGATTAATATTTGTTTTGTGACCATGAATAGAAATGTAATAAAATGTACTGATAATAAAAAACATATGAAATAGAATTTCATGTAAAAATTTGATTCATACAATATGTATTACATTCACGATGAATGATGGATGTCAAAGATGCCAACAAACTGATATAATGTTTGTTGAGTATCCTTTTCATCTGGGATCTAAATCCACACTCATTGTGTATTTGAATTTAATGTCTGTAATGATAAGAAATAAAATAAAAATTTGTGGACATAATGACAAAAATCATAATAGAACATCATAAAATCACAAATATACTAAATATTACAGCCTCTTATAGAAACCCAGTGGTATTCAATAAAACAATATTACGACACAACATAAAATTAAAAATAACAAAATCACACATTAAATAATTCTATTTATAATGTATTTAAGAAGTGTACAATCATATTATGTACAACGTACACAATAAAAATAGAAGAGAAACTAATGGATCCAAAAATAGTTTAAAGGTTTTTTGTCCATTCACATCTTTTTTAAACTTCCATGAATCAGAATCCTATTGAACATACTAATGTCTCCACAATGATTCATCATTATATAATAAAGTAAAATTTCACTTATCTCTTATGAACATTCAATAAATTGTAAAATTAAGGGGAAAAATAAATAATAAACTTATCAAGTGACTTATACATTATATGTAAGAATTTATCAAAGATTTTGGTAATAAAATTCCTATATACGTGTTTAACGAAGAATTTTATGTTAATAAAATGAATAAAATTACTTTACAAATCTATTCAAAAAAAATATTATTATTAACAAATAACTTAAATGCCACAGCAATAAATATTTATTAACGGTTGAAAAGCATAATATCATCTATAAAAAAATACATTTATGCATTAGAAAACATCAAATTAAATTTTCAATTATATTTATAGATAAAAATAGTCGACATTGATTTTAAGGTGGAATGACACCATATCATTTACCAAAATATTTAATTGGAATGTTATCATACTATTGAGAATGAATATTTTAATATAAATGAAATGTGTAAGAATATGGAATAATTTTGTTAAATCGTAAAACTAGTAAAATCAATTACAACTAATATAAAACTACTTCACCTAACACAATCAATTTAATCATGTATTGTTCATAAACAACCTTATACTACTCACATGAAATGTTGTAAAATTTCAATAATGTTTTCTTAAATAAAAAAACACATGGAATATTTTACTACATCATTGTTACTTCTCAATACTTAAAAACATATAATAATTGTGGAATAACATGCACTACACCGTCACTCATGTTTATCACATTTTAATTTGGCGACCATTAGACATTTATAGTATCATTCTTCACTTCCAAGTTACGATGGTCTATAACCACAATCTATAAAAAATAAAAAATATCAATATAAATAATATAATATTAAAGTTTTGTAGATATGTTATTTATTTTGATTCAGCCCCATGAATGACATAATTTCACTTAATATCATAAAATAAATAATTAATTACTAAAATAATATAAATCAATTAGCATAAGAAATAAACAGATAATAGAAAAAAATATGTTAACACTGAGCTCAAGATCATACCACTAAACTCATGAGAATCCCCATGATCCCCGTAATTTCTCAAAAATAGAAGAATATTATACATTTATCCCCCCTATATGTATATCCACAATAATAACTCACTTTTTACTATGCTTTATCATTGAAAGGCATTGTACATGGACTAAAATTTCTGTATCTGTATCTGAGCTGGATGGACTTATAGATATTGACTGTAGAAAATTAGTAATTGTGTGTAGACATAAGTCTATAATCACATCTCCTATTTTGTTAGAAAGTACAAGACAATAAATTGCATTATTAAAATATTATATAATAATTATAATACATTATTAAATAAAAGTAATTAAATTTAAGAAATGTAAGAATATAATCAAAATATTATGTATCTTACCATGTGTGTAATTTCTTAATGAAATCAATAAAATTAATAAACTCATATAAAAATTTTACCTCAAGGGATATAAATAAATGGAGTTTCATATCTTTAAAACAAATGTGAACATTTTTAGTATGTTTGAAAAAGGGGAGAAATATATTCACACAATATTCTTGACCCCACCATGTACCCAATGATCAACAATATGTTCTCCATGATGACGATTCATCATGTTTTTTAGAAAAAAATACCCATTATGACATATCTTCAACATATAACAAGTCATACAAACCAATTATAAAATTAAATAACTCATATCAATTAAATAATTTATTATCTAAAACTAAAAAAAACTCAAACTGACTAAAAAATCATTACTTGGTTTTCACTCATAAGAACACTTGATTTATTATCATCATGTAATATTTTATAATTTTGTAAGTACTCTGCAAGAGTCCAAAAAAATGATTCATAGGCATGATGAAATTCAATATTAGTATGGTCTTCAACATTAAAAAAATCATTAAATTTATATAATTGTAAAATCCATTGAAAATTTATACAAGTAAATTCAATCATGATTATTTGTTTTTAGAAATTTATTTATATTTACAAGTCAATAAAATGTGTTACAAAAAAAATTCATACCCCCATTTTGAAAATATAGTACATATTTTATCAAAACAACATTCCATTTATTACACAAACACACATAATCAATAATTGAAAATTTAATTGGGAATAATGAAAAAATAGAATTTTAGACAACTTTAAATACATGAAATATAAGAATAATAGAATAATATGTAGTAAAAAATGCCACACACAGAAAATACAAATCAACAAACAAAATGAGAGAAATTAAAAAAAATCATCTTTTAATCATTGTTTAATAAATGATTCTATTTATAATCAGATAATTTCACATAAACAATTATCTTTCCTATCAAGTAAAACATGGTCCTCAAAAAAATATTAGATGTGAAAGGAATGACTATGACTTTCAAAATATTTTATAAATGAAGTCACACTCATGAAAATATGATTTTTGATACAAACCTAGGCTGAATAGAAGTTCCATCTTGTTTTATATAAAATAATATATTTTTTATTCATTTTTTATTCTATTTTAATATTTAAATTTTCCCTAAACAATTCTCTTTGTGTAATTCACTCACATTTTACACCATGGGGTTTTTTGAAAAAATATAATTATATTACATAATAAATGGCTTAAAATAAAAAATATAAATGTATTATATCTGAATTTTAATTAATCTATATATGACTCGCATTGTTAAATTAATTTTTTCATAGTATCCACAAGGTTTTTATACTAAAATTTTAATTTTTAACTAACTTATAAATATGGAGAGAAATATGTATATTTAGTAATTCCATATGGATTGAGATTTATGAATGAGTTAAGAACTTTTTAAAACCTTATAGATTAATATATATTAATGACAAAATCAAAGTTATAATGCCTAAACAATATTTTTTTGGATCAAAAACATGTAGTGGTGATGTTTTTGAAGCCATTTTCAAGGTATGATGTTTGTGTTTTATGGTACACTTTATTTTGATGATAATATTTGTTCACGAAATGACATTTATATTTATTTTGAGATTATAATGAATATTTTAACAAAAAAATTTAATTAAATTTTAAAATAATAATAAATATGAAAATGAAATTTACGTTTTCAATAAGATATATAATGAATTATTACATGATAAGAATAATAGTATCCATAGAGAAAATTTATTTTCAACAACAATAAATGGAATTAAAAAAAATAATAGCATAGAAAAAAATTTACCAATATATTTTCTAAGAACCTTGATCTTCTATTTAGGTATGGACCTTATGTTCTAGTGTTTTTTGGAAAAAAAATAAGAAAATCTGGATATTTAACGAGTACACACTGTGTAAATATGAATACACAATGTGTACCCAGTTTCCACAGGTGACCATGTACTGGCTGTGTAACGACCGAGTTCGTGGACATTTGGGGTGACCTGGAGACCACCGAAAGTGGGGGTCAGTTAAGGCAAACACATTCCATGTATCTCTAAAGTACACACAATTTAATTTAATTTTAATTTCATTAATCAGACTAGGGTTGTGTCTAATAGACAAAAACACTCTTCTTCTGTGATCATCTCGTCCAAGAGTGACCGAAGCCGATGTTCCTTATAGGATCCCCCAGTCGACCATCTATTCTCTGAATCTAATATTGTTCATCTCATTGGAATCACATAGGCATGTTCTTCCTTTTTCTAGAGCCTTGTTTTATGATTTCTCATCTTTCAGAGATATCCTTTGTTGAATGTTTTAGACATTTTTTTAGATCTACGTCATTATACGTCGATTCAACAACTTAATCTGATGTATATCGATCGTACAATGCTGAGGTAGGTGGTTTGGGCCTTTCCATATTAAGTCCTTGAAATTTTATGTGCAAAAGTACCCAATACCGTAGAATGGGGTATTATGTGTTTTAGTATTTTTACATTGTTGATTTCTGCTATGCTTTTTTGCATAAGTTATATATATTACTTTTATATAGGTTTTTTCCATGATATGGATGTTTTTTCACATGTTTGATTTGACATTGACCATTTTCTCTAGTTTTCCATGTTAGGCTTCTTTCTTTCCATGACTAGTGTTGTTAGGATGGACTGTTTTATATGATGTTGTTATATGATTGTAGTTGTTTAAAAAAGTATTCCTTGAATTTTGTTAGCCAAGAAGTTCATAAGGTTAACATTGGCCATTGAACATCTCTGTACAGGATTGACCTACACAGGGATGAGGGAACCTGGTATAGTAGACTATATGGGGAATGAATGTTGAGGTATTCCCCCCGAGAGTCATTCTACTTTACATTGTGAGACCATAGAGAGATGGAAATTGTTCTCCCTCAAAGTGTTTTTAGTTCCACGTTGCGAGACCACAGTGGGAATTGGATGTTCAGTGCTTCCTCAAAGTGTCTATGGTTACCAATATGATATTTCAAGGGGAATTGATAGTTAGTGCATCCGCATAGAGTCTTTGCAGAAGCTGAACCATAGGGGTTAGAATGTGAGTACATCCCAAAGGGTTTTGTGTGTTTGAGTTTTTTATCCAAAGGGGTTAGTATTTGAATACTTATCATAGGGTCATGTTTTTCTGATTAGATTCTTACTTGATATAAAAAAAATAATGCAATATTAATGACATGATTTTTTACTTTTGAGTACTTCCTCGTTTGCTGCTTCATTTTTCGTATTTCCTGCCATGTATATTCACTGATTGTTAGGAATAGAGCATTGGGTGGTTGGCTACTAGGATACATCTCACACCCAGTTTGTGTCTTGATTTAGGGCCCAAACATATTATGTTATTACAGCTTTTTGATAAGTTAATGTTCCCTTCTACTTCATGTACAAGAATGTTGTGGAGCTGGAGAGCATGGGAACAAGTTGGGTCATGTGTTGCTGCTGGAGTTGGTTACATGTTTTCTTCTATACATTGGTTTAGTATTTTATTCTAGCATTGTGACTTCATTGGCTGTTTCCCTAGATACTTGAGATATGCATCATTATATATATTTTTTGAAGTTGTTTATCTACTTTTAGTCATCCATTGCTTAATTATAGAATGGTATTACTACTTCTGTTTTTGTATATTATTGTTATTCTACTATATTACTCAGCCAATGATGGCATATTTTTTCTAATATCACACCCAAGGACCTCGCTTCTAGTCGGTAGCCTCTAGAATTCAGGGAAATGTTCTTGAGGCCATGTGAGGAAGTGGGTATGGGGAACCCCTTGGTGGCACTCGAAACTGGGACATTACAATGTGGTTTCATAGATATTATTTTCTTCTTGACTTACAATTTGGAGAATATATATAGGGATAGGAAAGAATATGTACTTGGTAATATAATATCACTAGGAGTAGATAAGCAGTGAAAATGGAATTGACAATCTACCTCGTTTATTGGAAGTTGTCTAGTTTTTCTATTATTATAGTAGAATTGATTTCAACATTGGGTTCTTCACATGATTTTTTTTATTATAATTTATATTATTAAGGTTCTATTTCTATATAAACTCGATGAGATGAGTGTTTGTCATATCATGCATCGTATAAGAACCTGCTAGAGATCACATGTAATGGATTTGTTTGAAACCATTTAGTGTGAAATAGTGATTTCAGGTTGCTGTGATAGACATTGTTCTAGATATTCATGCTGTTTTGATATATGCTTTGATAAAATACGTGTTTTTTTATATGATATTGAATTGTGTAAGTTTTCTATTGAATTAATGCCAAACATCGGTCCTTGAGGGGTTATAGTCCCTCATGGATCTGAATTTGGTGGATCATGTGATTGGTTGTACTATTATTCCTTGTAATATACATGAATAAGATGTCAATATTTTATTTGTGGGAGTATGGGTGCCATAGATAGAAATTTGGCATTTTAATTTTGGTTTTAGTGTTTTTATGGGTTCCAGAGTAATTTACGAGGATCACTGTTCAAAAAAACCTAGAATACATGATTTTTATAGATGAATACATGCCATGTATCCTTTTTTGGAAGGAAACTATTTTTCTTATGTATACGCCATGTACATTAGTACATGTTGTGTACTCTCTAACTGTGTTACTGCCTGTTTGGGCAGAGACACGAGGTTGGGAAATCTTTTTTCAAACACGTCAGATACCAGACATACATACCATGTTGTATAGATGATATGTCAACCTGTATGTCCAATGAAACATATGGATGAAACATTAGTATTACAATCTGTGTGTAACTTGAACATGCCATGTAGATTTGATCGTGTATCCGGCCATGTAATTGACAACACGGGTCTGTGAAATCCTTCAAGTACACACTGTGACTTTCACAAACATGTTGTGTAGTATTGTTTCAGGAGAATCCGGTGGTTTACTCATATAGAATAACTAGGGCATGAGAAAATGATTCAACTACACACTATGTCTTCGGGAACAGGTCGTGTTTATGGGTTGTGACATGAACAGTTATGGAAGAAGTAAATGCCCATGAACAGTTTTAGGGAACACGCAGTGTATTGGTCATAAATATAGTGTACTCTTGTTTTGTAAATCATTAATGACTTCTATCTTCAGTTCCATTACAGTGCTTACAAGTTTCAATCCTAGAGATTCTTGAACTATGGTGTGCACTTGACCTTGAAAAGTCAAGACTCTGAGATGTCCTCTGGTTGTACGCCAGATATAGGGCAATGATCATACACAAGACATGGTAGATCAGGGACTACCAACAGATGCTCATGTCGTTCCTATCTTGGAACCATCCATTATTCTTGATATAGGTGGTGACACACAGTTCTGAGCGGGATTCTTGTAGTTTATGCAGTTTTTCAGGGTAGTACAACATCCTTCCCCATCTATGGAAGAGTTGATGTGGGTCTATCAATAGCAACATCCTCTTGCATTCTTAGGGGATGAAGGACCTCTGGCTACAGATACGTGGTTGGAAGCCATGTTGTCGATCTTCGAGCATCTAGAGACACCTATAGAGAGGATGCAGAAGATTGATACATATATGCTTTGGGACATATCCAATAGATGGTGGGATGTGATCTCATAGGCGGGATTCCAGTAGGTTATTTCTTGGGATGATTTTCAGGGTGCCTTATACGATTACTTCAACCCAGAGATGTTTATGGCTGATCGAGCCTATGAGTTCATGAGTCTGAAACATGGTACCCTCTCAGTCATGGAGTACTCTTCTCTATTTATTGAGCTGCAACGCTTCATTCCCATTCCAATAGGTGATAAGTTATTCCAGGGGAGGAAGTTTAAGGATGGTATTAGGCATTGAATCCAATCTCAGGTGAAAATAATTAAGGTGAATTACATCACTTCTATATTCAACAAGGAGGTGATCACTGAGCGCAACATGAGATATTATAAGGCTATGAGATAGGGAAGCTTGGCATTCAGTGTTGTAACCCCTCTGACTGACATTAGGAATCACTATAGGGATTCTATACCGGGAGATCCCAGAAGGGGAGATACATCATCTGGTAGTGAGGGGATGTGCTGATAGTGCAGGAAAAGTGAGAATATGAGGCCACATTTCCCAAGGGATGTGGTGGATTGTCGAGCATGTAGAAAGATGGGTCATCATCAGTGTTTTTTCAGTTGTTCTCTATTAGAATTTTTATCTTTTCCTCCAGAGAGAGAGGTGGACTTTCCTATTGAGCTTGTGCCACAAGAAGCTCCAGTGTCCATTCATCCTTATAGTATGGATACACTAGAGTTACAAGAGTTCAAGAAGTAGTTGGAAGTGATGCATGGAAATGGTCTCATCCAACCCAGTACTTTTCCTTGGGGTTTGAGAGTCATGAATGCGAAGAAGAAATACAGTACCCTCAAACATTCCGTAGATTATTAGAAGCTGAACCAATTGACGGTTAAGAACCAATATCCCATTCCAATGATTGTTGATATCTTTGACCAGATTCGGGGAGAATGGGTGTTCTCAAAGATTAACATGAGATCCAATTATCATATGTTACTCATTGGACCATCTGATATGCCTCTTACAGCATTTCAGAGCCGATATGGTCCATATGAGTATTTTGTTATGCTGTTTGGTCTCACAAACACACTTGTAGTTTTTATTTCACTGATGAACCTAGTTTTCCATACATATATGGATTCATTCATGGTGGTTTCTGTGGAAAATATCTTATTGTACTCTCACACTCAACATGACCATTCTACCCATCTTCAGATTATTCTATGTACACTTAGAGGGCATCAGGTATATGATAATATCTCAAAATACCACATTTTGATAGATCAAATTCACTTATAGGTTCATGTTATCCTAGAGACATGAGTATAAGAAGATCCACAGAAAGAGAGATTAGTATTTTCTTGGGTTCATCCAAATAAAGTCATTGATTTATGGAGTTTTCTAGGGCTAACTGGTTACTAAAAACATTTTATTCAAGACTTTTAGTGATTTTAAATGCCATTGATGGGCCTCACTAAGATTGGTGAAATGTTTATATGGTCAGATTCTTTTGAGTTAGCCTTTGGAGATCTAAACATGATGTTTACATCAGCACTGATACTAGTTTTTCTAGAGCCATGAAATAGTTATACTACATACTAGGATGATTCAAGTATCAGACTGGGAGTAGTGCATATGCAGGGGGAAGGATTCATTGCGTACGAGTCTCGGTAGATGATGCCACTTGATAAGAATTACCAGAAAAACAATCATCAGTTGGTTGTAGTTGTTCATGCTTTACGCTATTGGAGACATTATCTGTTGGCAGAGAATTTTTTGGTTTTCACCAATGAAAAATGTCTCAAGTAAATCTTCACTCAGCATGACCTGAATTAGACATAGTGAAGGTAGGATGAATACCATCTGTCCTTCGACTTTGAGTTTTCCAATATGCCTGTGAATGGTAGCATAGAAGATGATGCATTGATCATGAAGATGCATATAAAAGAACATCAGGAGGCCAGAAGTGAGAGGCAGCTTATGGATCTGTTCTCTAAGATGCATTTGGAGGTGCATGATTGATAGGGGTAGGCATTTTTTTTCTTACATCTACTCTACTTGATCGAGTGTATATGATGTATAAATCAGTTTCTAAATGACTATTATTACGGTAGAGTGTGTCAGGGAAGGACCCTCTTCCTGGATGGATAGTTTGCAAGGATGTGATCTTGAATTTTCATGGGAGCGTATGGGGTTCATCAGACATATGAAAGGTTCAGATTCCAGACATTGATTCCTCAGTTTGGGATGTTCATCCTGGTGTTACCAAGATGTATCGTGATCTGCATCATCAGTATTGGTGGCTAGGTATGAAGGGAGATGTTTATGGTTATTTCATGATATTTTCCTCCTGTCAACAGGAGAAGGCGAAGTATCGGTGACCATCAGGGATTTTGCAGTAGCTACCCATTACCAAGTGGAAGTGGAGTGATGTCGTGAGGGACTTTTTGATAGGCCTACCAAGGTTGCATTGAAGAAACAATGAAGTTTGGGTTGTCATTGAAAGAATAACAAAGGTTTCTCATTTCTCTCCAATCACGGTGATCTTCAATGTTGATGAGTAGGGGAAGTGGTATGTTCGGGAGATTATACTATTACATGGAGTTCCACACTCCATATGTCCTGAATAGGGATGTCGGTTTTACTTCTCAGGTCTAGAAGGGACTACAGAGTGTGTTGGGTACATTGGTACTTCTGAGTATAACTTACAATCCCAAGACATATGGCTAGTCCGAGCATATGACTTACGTGCTAGAGGACTTGCTATGAGCATGTTTCTTATACATTAGAGGTTCATGGGTGAAGCATGTTATGCTTGTGGTGTTTTCCAATAAAAATAGTTTCCTATAAACTATTCAAATGGAACCTTTTGTGCCTTTGTATGGTAGGCCATGCCGATCACCCCTATATTGGCTGGAAGTAGCTTAGGAAGCTATGTTGTGACCTTATCTTGTCCATGATACCACAGTGCAGATATGGTTTATTCGGAAGAGGATGTCTACTAAATAGTCACGATAGAATCCTTTTGATGATCGACGGAGACGACCTCTGGAGTTTGAGGTCAGAGAACAGGTTTTCTAATGTGTCCCACTGAGGTTGGGACACATGAGAATTAGAAGATAGGTCAAGCATTCGGGGATATATGTTGGACCATATGAGGTTTTTGAGAGATTTGGTCCGGTTTTCTATCGGTTGTAATTACTTCAGAGTTACTGGTCAATACAGGATTCCTTCCATGTTTCTTGTCTATGATGTTACTTATCATATGTGTCCCACATTTTTTAACCTGAGGAGGATGAGTTGGAGGTGGACACCTCATTCGAGGAGTAACCTATCTGGATTTTTTATCAATGTATGATGGTTCTCCATGGATTGTATGTTCTTCTAGTATGGGTGCAATTGAAACATGGGGGAGTACATGATGAGACTTGGGAGAGGGAAACCGATGTGTGATCACACTTACCAAAGTTGTTCAAGGATTCTTATTATCCTCATTATTAAGGAAATTTTGGGATGAATTTCCTTAATGGGGAATATTTGTAAGAACCCGGATATTCTTTTATGGTATGGACACTATTTTCTGTTGTTTTTAGAAAACAAGAAGAAAAATATGGAAATTTTTGGAGTACATGTCATTTACTTAGGATTACATGCCATGTGGGGTAACCTAGAGACCACTTACAGTGGGGGCCGGTTAAGGCAAACACAATACTAGTACCATTAAAGTTCACACCATGTATCTTTATTTTTATTTTATTAATCGGACCAGGGTCACATCTAATTGATAGAACACCATTCTTCTCGACTCGTCTCATCCAAGAGTGACTGAAGGTGAGTTTTCTTTTCCAAGCCCCCGATCAACCGTCTATTATCCTAATAGTACACTGTTGATTTCGTTGGAATCATGAAAGTATGTTATTCATTCTACTGGAGCCTTGTTTCTTGATTTCTCCTGTTTCATTAGATATTCTTTATTGAACATTTTAGACATTTTTGTAGATCTATGTCATTATAGGATGATTCAAGGGCCAGTGTCGGGGTATATTGATCGTACAATGCTAAGTTAGGTGGATTGTGCCTTTCCATAGTTATTCCTTAAATTTTATGTGAAAAATTACACAATACACTAGAATGGAGTATTGCATGTTTATGGATTTTAACCTTGTTGATACATGATATTCTTGTTTTCTTGAGTTAGGGATATTTTATGTATATAAGGTTATTTTTTAATGCTATTGAAGTTTTTCACATGTTTTATTTGATATTGACCATTTGATCTAGTTTTACCTATTAGGATACTTGCTTTCTATGACTAGTGTTGTTAAGATGGAGTGTTTTATCTGATGGCGTTATATACTTGCAGTTGATTAGACAAGTAGTTTCCTAAAAGCTATTATCCAAGTAGTTCATAAGGTTCAATTAGGCCATTGAACATCTTTGTGCATGTTTGACTTACTCAGGGCTATGGGAACCTGGTGTAGTAGACTATTGGGGGAAGGAACACTGATGGTTTCCCTAGAGTGTCTGTTTTATTTTATGTTATGAGACCATAGGGGGGAGGAATTTTTTTCTCCCTCAGAGTGTTTAATGTTCCACATTGTGACACCAGTGTCAGAATTGGATGTTCAGTGCTTCCTTTGATTGTCAATTGTTACTGATATGGGACCACATGGGTAATTGGCGGTGAGTGTATCCACCTAGAGTCTTTACTAAAATGGAGCTAGAGTGGTTTGACAATGAGTACATACCATATGGTTTCTTGTGTTTGATTGGTTGAACTATAGGGGTTAGGATGTTAATACTTCATAGAGGTTTACATGTTTATGATTAGCTACTTACTTGATATAATGAAAATTAATGCGCTTGTAACCGTGTGATGGTATACTTTTGAGTACTTCCTTGTTTACAATTCATTTTTCTTATTTCATACCATATATATTAAATGACCGTTAGGAATATATCATTTGGTGGTTGCCTACTGGGATTCATCTCACACCCTTTTTGGGTCATTATATTGGGCCCAATCATATTATATTGTTTCATTTATAGATAAGGGAAAGCACCCTTCTACATCAGTTACATGATTGTTGTGGAGCTAGAGAGCATAGGACCAAGCTGAGCCTTGTGATGCTGCTAGAGATTATTACTAATTTTTTTGTACCTTGGTTTAGTACTGTATTCCAGCATTGTGACTTCTTTGGCTATTTTCCTAGAGACTTGAGACATGCATCCTTATATATTTATATATATATATATATATATATGTTAATGCTGTTTATATACCTTCATTCTTACATTTCTCACTTATTGTATGTTATTACTGCTTCTATTGTTGTATATTATTTCTATATCACTATGTTACTCTATCAATGAGGGCATAGTTTCCCCACTATCACACCCAAGGCCCTCGCTACATGTCGGTATCCTTTGGCGTTTTGGGAAATTCTCTTGAAGCCATATGACGTATCGGGTATGGGGCACCCCCAGGTGGCACCCAGAACCGAGACATTAAAAATTGGTATCAAATAAATTATTTTCTTCTTGACTTACTATTTGGAGCCTAAATGCAGGGATAAGAAGGAATAAGTACTTTGTAATAAATTGTTCATAGGAGTAGGTAAGTCGTGTACATGAAAAATCAAATCTACCTCATTTATTGTAATTTTTTAAGTTTTGAAGTTATTATAGTTGATTTGATTTCACCGGTGGGTGCTCCACATGTTTTGTGTTATTTTCATTTATATTATTCATGTTCTATTTTCCTTGCATCGTAATGATATGAGGTTATTCCATTTCATGCATCATATAGGCACTTTATAGAGATCACATGTCATGCATTCATGTCAAACCATTTAGGGTGTATTAGAAATTTCATGCTGTTTTGATAGACGTTGTTCTAGATATGCATGCTATTTTAATAGATGCTTTTATAAAATACCTTCTGTTTGTTAGGGTATTGAATTGTGTAAGGTTTTGTTTTAATTAAGGTGAAACTTTGGTCCTTGAGGTGTTATGGGACCTTATAAATCTGAATTTGGTGGATCCTGTGATTGATTGTAATGTTATTCCTTGTAATAAACATGAATAAGATATAAATCATTGATTCATGGGGATTATGGTCCACACAAATCGTAATGTGGAACTTTAATGTTTTTTTAGTGTTTTTATGGTTTCTGAGAAATTTAGGATGCTCACTGTCCAAAATAAACCAATAATAAATTATTTGTATTGATGAATAGATGCTGTGAATCCTTCTGTTCGGGAGGGAACTATTTTTCTTAAGTATATTCCATGTACATTAGTACACACTAGATAGTCCTAACTATTTTACTACATTTGTGGGAAGAGACAAGGGGTTGGGAAATTCTTAGTGGAACATGCCAGGTACCAGACGTACACACCGTGTTGTATAGAGCTTGTGTTCACCCATGTGATCAATGACATGTATGGATGAAACATATGTAGTACACGATGTGTGTAGTTTGAACACTTTGTGTAGAGTCAATCATGTATCCAACTATGTGACTAACAACACGGGTCTGTGAAATCCTTCAAGTACACACTGTGTCTAGCACAAACATGTTGTGTCGTCTTCTTTCAAGAGAACTATGTGGGTTAGTCCTGAAGAAGAACATGGGAAGGGGAAAACAATTCATGTACACACTGTGTCTTGGGTAACACAAAGTGCATATGGGGTTTAACATGTCAAGTAGTGGAATAAGTACATGACCATGTAAAGGATTAATGGAACACATTGTGTAGTGGTCATACATGTCGTGTACTCTTGTTTTTTAAAACATGAAGGATTTATGATGCATGATACTTTATTTTTCTTCTTTGTTTCAGTCCTAGAGATTTTTGAACTAATGTGTGTGCTTTAAATTCCATAGTTAGGCAACCGAGACATTCTTTAATTGTTCTCCAGATACAGGGAAACAATCAGACACTAGACATGGTAAATTAGGGACTACCCGATGTTCCTCCCATTGTTCTAGTCTTGGAACCATCTGTCATTCTACTTACAGATTCTGATGCATAGTCCCATGAGGTCTTCATGAGGTTTATGATTTTCTTTTGGGTAGTACCATATCCATCCACATCTATGGAAGATTTGACACGTATCTTTCAGTAGTAGCATCCAACTACACTCTCAGCGGATGGAGGACATCAGGCTATAGATTCGTGGTTGGAATCCATGTTGTTGATCTTCTAGAATCAGGAGACTCCTCTAGAGAGGAGGGTGGATCTCTCTATCTATATGTTTTGGGACTCCTTCAAGAGAGTGTGGGATGTGATCTCACAGGCAGGAATCCAGTATATTATGTCTTGGGATGAGTTCCATGGTGCCTTTTATGATTACTTCTACCCCGAGATGTTGAGGACCGATCGAGCCTGGGAGTTCATGAGTCTAGAATAGGGTACCCTATTAGTAATGGAGTACTCTTCTCACATCATAGATTTGTAGTACATCACGCCTATTCAAGGAGGTTATGAGTTATTCCTAGGAAGGAAGTTTTAGGATGGTCTCAATCAGGTCATCAAATCATAGATGAACATATTTAGGTTGAATTTCATCACTTCAATAGTCATCCATGAGTTGATAACTGACTGCAAACTAAGAGATTTTGAGGTTGTGAGCCAGGGTGGCTCAGCATTCAGAGTTGGTACCCCTCCAACTGATAGTAGGAAGCACCATAAGGAGTCTTTTTGTGGAGATAAAAGGAGGAGAGAAACTTTTAGTGGTATTTAGGTGGTGTGATAATAGTGTGGGAAAAGTGGGAATATGATGACATATTTATCGAGTGACCTAATGGAGTACTGAACATGCAGCAAGATGTGTCATCTTTAGCATTTCTGTCAGTTTTTATCACCAGCATCCAGTGACACAGGTTCTTCTATGAATCCTTATTGAGGAGTAGGACCACCATTTTTTCATCAGTTATAGAATTGGAGTTCATTGGGTCATTCAAGCCGAGGTGGAGGTCGTAGCCATGGTATCCAGTCGCCATGATTTTAGTGACAACAGGGTGGATCTGGTCATGGTGTTCTAGTAGGGTCATAGGGCCATGGTATAGGCCAAAATATTGTAGTTGAGTAGACCTAGACTGTGAATGACCCCAGACACTCTATAGTTTGAGGTATGATTCTAGTTTTCTTAGTTTAGATTCTTCACTTTTTGATGTTGGGTATTCCCATAGTTTCATATCTGTTGTTGTTATAGAGAGCCTTGGCCTCTGTATCATTACCTCTATCGATATGTTGGAATTAGAAACTCCGTTGGGGACTAGAACAGATAGTGTACATCAGTGGAAGGAGTTCCCTATTGTGGTTTGTGGGTGTCACTTCAAATGGGACCTCTATGTCTTTGAGATTATGGTATATGACTTTATTCATGGAATGGAATTGTTAGTTCCCTTCCAGGCTTATGTCGACAGCTATCAATGTAGGGTGAGTTTCACATCACCATATGGCCATTTGTCCTTACATAAGGCATAATGGGATTTCTATGCATGCAGTGAATGACCCATGAAACATGGGTTGGGAGGAGTTATATCCCATATTGTTGTTCTTTATCTGTATGAAAATGGGACTTCATAGTTGGGTATTATTCCAATGGTGGATTGTTTCAGGGATGTCTTTCTTGAGAAATTTTCTTGCTCGCCACTAGAGAGAGAGGTGGAATTTTCTATTGAGATTGCACCCAGATCAACACTAGTTTCCATTACTCTTTATAGGATGGTGACACTAGAGTTATAGAAGCTCAAAAAGATATAGGAGGTGATGTAGTGAAAGGGTTTCATCCAACCCAGAACTTCTCCTTGGGGTTCTCAAGTCCTATTTGCAAAGAAGGCAGACGGTACCCTCAGACATTGAATGGATTATCAGAAGCTGAAGTAGTTTATAGTTATGAACCGATATCCCTTGTGAATGATTAATGATCTCATTGACCTTCTTAGGTCTCTCGAACATGCTTGCATATTCTATAGAACTGATGAACCTTGTGTTCCATCCACACAAGAATTATTTCATTGCAGTTTTCGTGGAATATATCTTGGTGTACTCTCATACTCGACAAAACCATGATCCCCATCTTGAGATCGTTATGATTACACTGATAGAGAATATATTATATGATATGATCTCAAAATTCCACTTTTGGATTGACAAAATTCACTTCTTGGGACATGTTATCTCATAGGCATGAGTATTAGTAGACCTAGAGAATGAGAGAGTAGTGGTTTCTTGGGATAAGCCAAATAATAGCTTTGAGGTATGGAGTTTTCTATGGCTGACTTGTGACTAAAACTGTTTTATTCAGGATTTTTCATGTTTAGAAGTGCCATTAACATGCCTCGAAAACATGGGTGTGAAGTACTTATGGTGAGATTTTTATGAGTCAACCTATCAGGATCTTAATGGGAGGTCGACTTCAGCATTGATTAAAGTTTATCTAGAGCTGTTAAAGAGCTATATTGTATACTTTGATGCTTCAGATATCATGCTGAGAGTAGTGCTTCTGAAGCGGGAATGATTAATTGCATATGGGTCTCGGATGTTCAGACCACATGAGAGGAATTACCCAGCACACAATCGTGAGTAGCCTGTAGTTGTTCATGCTTTACGCTGTTGGAGACATTATCTACTGGGAGAGCATTTTTTCGTTTTCACCGACCACAAAAGTCTCATGTACATCATCACTCAGCGTGACCTGAATTTGAGATAGTGAAGGTAGTTTGAATACCTTCAGTCCTTCGACATTGAGTTTGCCTATATTCCTGGGAAAGGAAACACAATAACTGATTCATTGAGAATGAGGATGCATATAAAAGGTTTTAATGGGGCCAGTAGTGAGTGGAGACATATGTCTATGTTCTCTGAGGTACATATGAAGGTGCACGATAGTTAGGGGTAGAAGTTTCTTTCTTATGTGGTTGTTACAACTACTCTACTTGATCAACTGTGAATGAGGTAGCTATCTGATTATGAAGGCCTAGAATTACGGGAGAGTGTGTTAGAAAAGGACCCTATTCTGGGATGAAAAGTAGGCGAGGATGAGATCCTGGAAATTCATGGGCTCATATGGGTGTTTGGTGACATACACAAGGAGATAATGAGAGACATTCATTCCTCTGTTTGGGAAGTTCATCTCGGTGTTACCAATATGTATTGGGATCTGCACCATCAGTATTGGTGGCTAGATATAAAGAGAGATGTTGATGGGTTTTTCATGAGATGTTCCACCTGTCAGCAGGTGAAGGCGGAGTATTAACGACCAGTAAGAATTTTCAGTAGTTAAGCATTCCCGTGTGGAAGTTGAGTGATGTCGTGATGGACTTCATGACGGTATTACCGAGGTATCCAGGAGGAAAAAATGTAGTTTGGTTTGTCATTGACAGACTCATGAAGGTTTATCACATCTCTCCAATCAAGGAGACCTTCAGTGTTGATGAGTTGGTGAAGTTGTATGTTAGGGAGATTTTATTGTTACATAGAGTTTAACACTCCATTGATTGGCATAGAGATTCCCATTTTAATTCTCAGATCTGGTAGGGACTAGAGAGGGAGTTTGGTAGCCTGGTACTTAAGAGTATAGCTTACCATCCCCATACTGATATCCAGTCTGAGCGTATGATTTACGTGCCAAAGGACATGATATGAGCATGTTTCATATACATTGGAGGATGTTGGGAGAATCACTTAACTCTTGTGGAGTTTTTCTATAATAATATTTTTAAAGAAACAATTCAAATGGAATGTTATGAGGATTTGTATGATAGGTCATGCCAATCACCCCATTGTTGGCTAGAAGGAGGAGAGGCAGCTATGTTGGGACCTCATCTCTTCCAGGAGACTACTAAGTAGATAGAGTTGATTTAGAAGAGTATGGATATTATAATTTCATTATAGAAGTCTTATGCAGATCGATGAGACGACCTCTGGAGTTCACGGTCAAAGACCTAGTTTTCCTATGTGTCACAACAAGGTTGGGACATAAAAGAATTAGGAGACATGGTATGCCCTCACTGTGATATTTCGGACCATTTGAGGTTTTTGGTAGAGTCGGGCCAATGGCCAATCAGTTCCAGTTATCTCATAGTTCTGGGTCTATGTTGGAAAACTTCTATGTCTCTTTTCTATAGTGCTACTTCTCAGACCCGTCCCATGTTTTTTATCCTGAGGAGGTTGAGTTGGAGGTGGAGGCCTCATTCAAGGTGCATCAAATCCGGATTTTCGATCACAGTATGATGGTTCTTCGTTTCTGGTTTGTTCCTCTAGTATGGGTGCTATGGAAACACTGGTGGTTACATGACACGACTTGGGAGATGGAGACTGAGGTGCGATTGTAGTGGCCAGAGTAGTTCGAGGAGTCTTCTTGTCAAACTTTTTAAGGAAATTTTGGGAAAAATATCATTAAGGGGGGATATTTGGAAGAACCCAAATAGTCTTTTCAGGTTTGAACCCAATTTTCATGTATTTTTAGGAAAAGGCCTAAAATATGGAAATTTTTGGAGTACACGCCATGTACTTAGGAGTACACATCGTGAACCCGGTTTCCGCAGGTGACCATGTACTTTCCATATAATGGCTAAGTATATGGTTATGTGGGGTGACATGGAGTCCGCCTAAAACTAGGGATGGTTACGGCACGTACATGCCATTTACATTTCTTTTTTATTTTATTAATCAGACTACGGTCTCGTCTAATCAAAATAACACCCGTTATCATAGATCGTCTCGTCTGAGAGAGACTAAATCCAATGATTCTTCTCTGATCCATTGATTGACCATTTTTCTCCAAATAGAACACCATTTATTTCGTTGTCATCGCATCGGTATGTTCGAACTTTTTCTAGATCTGTCTTCCTTGATTTTCTCTATTATGTGAGATAGCCATGGTTGAACGTTTTAGACATTTTTTTTGATCTATGTAATTCTAGGATGATTGGTTGCGCCCAAATTTACCCTACTGGTAAAAGCGGTCGTTGAAGTATAAGTAGGGATCGAATCCACAGGGACCGAAGAAGTAACCTTGAGACATTATGATTTGGTGTGGGATGGGCTTTGAAGTAGCCAACTTTGGATTCGATTTTGGATGGTTTAAATAACACTAAGAAACCTACGTGAATTCAATTTAATGAAAATGGTTTGATCTAGGATTATGCTCGCGGTGGATTGAATGAATTTTACTTCTTTAAACAATTTTGGTTTTATTAATTCTTGATGAATCCATTCTTCAAAAATTACACTACCTTCATCATTTTCTGATTTGGTGCTTAATAAACACAATTACTAATCCCTTATATACTTAGAGAACCAAATTCATGATCTCTTCGAGGTATATGGTCATTTAGTAATTGAATTTATTTTTCTCAAACACAGTAAAGATGAAGAGTAGAAATAACTGAAGAATGCATGTCTTAAATTAATTATCCAATTAACAACAATTCGTTCATAAAATAACATTCAATCCAGCCTTTTCATCCTCCTAAGATCAACCCATTAAGGGTTTAGCCCTCCATTTATGGTATAATATCAATGGTGGGAGGAAGATGGCTAACAAGAATTGGATTGAAAAAATTAAAACCGCGGAAATAACGAGCACTCCTCCGTGTGTGTGAATGAAATTCACACCTATGTGTGAACTAATTCACAACAACACAGAGATATCACTGTGATTTGTGATAATAAAGTTTTAATAAAAGAAATGGAAAATATAGAAGAGAATGAAGTTGATTAAGAACATAAAGATACAAAAAAGAAACTTACATGGAAATGGAAAACATTACAAAGGAAATTTGGAAGCAAAACATTACAATGAAACAAAGCATCCAAGATGATAATAAAATTTTCCACCCCTATTCCCTTCACCAATAACTCCTTATATAGGCATATTAGGAGCCTTAGGTACATCCCCAAACAATTAATTCACCCCCCAACAATTAATAGAGTAAAATGGAGGGTGAATTATCAAAAGGAAATTGATGTTTTGAATTTGACCCGGAAAACTGTCTAGATTCGTCCTCCATTTTGACGGGTGCGTTTGACACTTCATATGGCCGAATCCGAAGGTTTCTTAAACATAAAATATCTTCGTCCATGTTTCTTATAGATGCTCTCAAATGTTTAGGACATTTTGCTCAGCCGTTTGAAAGTTATGGTCGCAATGGTGGGACGGATTTCTGTGCATTAATGACGAGTCCTCCATTTAAATCTCAACTTCAGATCACTTTATCATCATGAAAAAATAAGAATTAGCTCCGGCCACAGTTGAATAAAATTATCCTCATATTTTTATCTTTCTACTTTATAAATTTGAGCTTCATTGGACTTGTTTTCTGGGCCCCACATTTGTTTTATTGGCCTTAGGCCCATTATTCTTTTTCCAGCAAGTTTATGCCTTCAGGCGCAAAATTCTCCATCTTCCTTTGGGATTCATCCATCGGACCTAAATGATAAAATGTTCCAAGCAAAGTGATACACCTTATCCCAAAATTGCAAATTAAAATGATTAATATTGTAATTTCCACAAGCAAATTATTGAGTGGGACCAAATTGACATTTTATGCATGAATTGCACAATGATGGGAAATGAAGTTCAATTTCTGAATTGGACTAAAATTGATGTTTATGAACTTTTAATAACATTAATATTAATATCTTAACAATGAATATAAGCCACCTTCAGTGACTAATCACACCCCCCAACTTGATTTTTGCTAGTCCCGAGCAAAATAAATTACAAATATGAAATCCAAATCCCCTTTTCCAAAAACATTTAAATAGACATTGCTCACTCAAAAGATCTCATACCAAAAAAATTATAGAACCCATAAAAATCATTTAAAAAAATCTAGGTCCATAAGCATATCCCAAGCCCAAGCCCATTCCTTTGTTCAAATTCATTGCTACATTTCATCCAATTCCAATTAAGCATGATAAAGTGTTGTGCATCATAAGAGATATGGGCCCATTTTATTGTTCAAGGGGAAAAAATGGAAGCGCTAGGTGGGAATCACATTAAACCTTAAGATGAGTATCCCTTTTTTTAACCACAATAGATATGAAAAGACTAACTTTGGGCAAGACAACTATGGAGTCACGATCCCCAAGTGTCGGACGCCACACATATTGTCAATTTCATACTCTACAATAGAGATATAAAGCCAAACTCTGGGCAAGACAACTATGGAGTCACGATCCCCAAGTGTCGGACGCCACACATTTGGACAAAACATTGCTCAATGTGGTCTTTTTTTTTGATACTCAAATTAATCTAAAAGTGACCCCAAAACCCTATGCTATAATGAAAGGGACCCAAGAACTCAAATTTACACCCACAATCCAAAAGACGTGCATTGTGGCATTTTTATTAAGAGGATGAAAATGTAAACTTTGAAAAATCACATCGGACAACCGCACTTTCCAAAAACTATGCTCATGAACTTAAACTTGCATTAAAATCAGAATCAAGTCATGCAAAATTTATTTGATATCCAATTTTAGAGTTTGCAATGTGTCTTTATCATGTTTATGGTTAATGGAAATTTTTTTTCATGCATGTTCTTATTCAAAATAAAAATCATTTTTTATCCCCCCCCCCAAACTTAGAATAACACTGTCCCCAGTGTTTAAAGAAAAAAAAGTTATAAGGGGGTAGGAGAGGAGTTCAAAGATAAAATTGATAATGAAAAACATGGAACAAATTCACCTGGTTTTTAAAGTTGAGGTTCATGATGCTCCAAATTACTCCATTGATCTCTTTGGGGATGTAGGCACCTCCTTGATTGAACATATATCACCCAAAATAGTTCCTAAACCATAAAAAGAAGGACAAAGCAGACAAAACAAACAACACAATGATTTATTTAATTCCAAGTACCATCATTTTCATGTTTTTTTTAAATCAAACTAATGATACATTGTCTTATTTTAAATTTTTGGGTAAGGTATTACTCAGGGATCACACCGCGTGACACGGATGAATACGGTGCTCCCCTTTCATACCCATCCATACTCATAAAATAAGAACAGGTCAAGAGTCTAATAATTTTTTTTTTTAACCTACAAAAACATAAATAAAATAAACTGATGATACATTGTCTTCTTTAAATTTCTGGGTAAGGTATTACTCAGGGATCACACAGCGTGACATGGATGAATATGGTGCCCCCTTTTCATACCCATCCTTACTCATAAAAGAAGAACAGGTCCACAGACTATATATAAAAAAAAGTAACAAAATTAAGCAGAAGGAAACAAAAGATGATTCCCAGTGATTGGAAACATGAAAACCACGGGTTGCCTCCCATGAAGCGCTTTTGTTTAACGTCGTTAGCCTGACTTGTACCCTCAATCTATCAATTTTTCTCTGGTTCATATGTTGGCTCAGTTAAATCCTCCTTGGTTTCTTGTTTATTGAATGATTCAATGAATGGTTTTAACCTATGACCATTGACTTTGAAGACATGACCACTTTTGGGATCCTGAATCTCTATTTCCCCATGAGGGTACACATGATGCACTAGGTATGGACCAGACCATCTGGACCTTAGCTTTCCTGGGTGTAGATGAAGTTTTGAACTATACAAGAGAAAAAATTTTCCCCGTTCAAAGTGTTTGACTTTGAGATTCCTAGATTGGTAGGCTTGAAATTTAGATTTATTGATCCTTGAATTTTCATAAGCATCCATCCTAAGTTCCTCGAGTTCATTAAGATCTAATTTCCTTTTTGTTTCAGCCAAAGAAATGTCAAAGTTCATTTTTTTTATTGCCCAAAAGGCCTTATGTTCAATTTCAACAGGTAAATGACATGCTTTTCCATAAACCAATCTATACGGTGACATGCCTAGGATAGTTTTGAAAGCAGTTCGATATGACCAAAGGGCATCTAAGAGTTTCTCGGTCCAATCTTTCCTAGAGGGATTGACAATTTTTTCAAGAATTTGTTTAATTTCACAATTTTCCAACTCAGCTTGACCGTTGGTTCGAGGATGATATGCAGTGGAAACTTTATGAGTAATACCATACTTAGACATGAGTGAAGTGAATGGGCGGTTGCAAAAATGGGTTCCACGATCACTGATTATAGCCCTAGGAATTCCAAATCGAGAAAATATATGCTCTTTCAAAAATCGGATCACAACATGGTGGTCATTGGACTTGGTGGGAATGGCTTCAACCCATTTTGAGACATAATCAATAGGTAAGAGGATGTAGAGGTATCCCTTAGAGTTTGGAAAGGGTCCCATAAAATCAATTCCCCAACAATCAAAGATTTCAACGACCAGAATGGGAGTGAGGGGCATTTGATTCCTTTTGGTAATGGATCCTAATTTCTGACACTGAGGACAAATTTTGCAGAATTAGAAGGAATCCTTAGTGAGGTTCGGCCAGTAGAAACCACTTTGGAGGACCATTGCAGTGGTTTTCTTTGTAGAAAAGTGGCCTCCACATGCCCCTCCATGACAAAATTTTAGAATGGACTCTTGCTCAGACTCGGGAATACATCTCCTGATGATTTGATCAGGACAGAACTTGAAGAGGTAAGGATCATCAAACACATAGTGTTTTACATCAGAAAGGAATTTCCTCTTAGCTTGGGTCCCCATGAATTTTGGAATGTCACCCGTCACCAAATTGTTTTCTATGTCAGCATACCAAGGGCAATCACTCACTGAATAGAGGTGCTCATCGGGAAATGAATCAGAAACAGAGAGGTGGTGTGAGTTGTCTTTGAATTCCATCTTAGAGAGGTGATCAGCTACAATATTTTCAACACCCTTTTTATCCTTAATGGTTAAATCGAACTCTTGAAGAAGAAGGACCCACCTAATCAATATAGCCTTGGCATCTTGTTTTTGAAAAAGGTATTTTAGGGCTGAATGATCAGTGAAGACAATGATGGGTGATCCTAAGAGATAAGACCTGAATTTCTATAAGGCAAAGACAACAGCAAGAAACTCTTTCTCAGTGGTGGTGTAGTTTATTTGTGCATAATTTAAAGATTTGCTTGCATAAGAAATGACATGTGGAGTTTTCTCACACCGTTGTCCTAAGACTGATCCTACAGCGAAATCAATTGCATCACACATGAGCTCAAAAGGAAGTTTCCAATTTGGATATTGCATGATAGGTGGAGATATAAGAGTTGACTTGAGTGTAGAGAATGATTCCTCATAGCTTTCTGTCCATAAAAATGGAGCATCTTTTACCAATAGAGCACAAAGTGGTCGAGAAATAGAGCTGAAATTCCTAATGAACCTTCTATAAAAACCAGAATGTCCTAAGAAGGACCTCACTTACTTAACATTTTTAGGAGAGGGAAGGTGACGAATGATGTCAACCTTAGCTTTATCAACTTCAATCCCTCTACCAGATACCAGATGACCTAGAACAAGTCCTTCCCTTACCATGAAATGGCATTTTTTCCAATTTAGTATGAGATTCTTATCCTCGCACCTTGACAAAACCTTTTCAACATTTATAAGGAATCCCTCAAAAGTATCCCCAAAGATGGAGAAGTCATCCATGAAGACCTATAAAAAATCCCCCACCATATCCGAGAATATTCCCATCATGCACCGCTGGAAGGTACTAGGGGCATTACATAACCCAAAGGGCATGCGTTTGAAGGCAACAGTGCCAAATGGACAAGTGAAGGTTGTTTTTCCTTGATCCTCTAAGGAGACTTCGATTTGATTATACCATGAGAATCCATCTAGGAAGCAATATAATTGATGACCCGCCACTCGCTCGAGGACTTGATCAATAAAGGGTAAGGGGAAATGGCCTTTCTTGGTATAAGAGTTGAGCTTCCTATAGTCAATACAAACTCTCCATCCACTACTGACTCTTGTTGGAAGCATATCTCCATCCTTGTTGGTTATTATTGTTATTCCAGCCTTCTTTGGAACCACATGGATTGGGCTAACCCACTCACTCTCAGCTATAGGATAGATGATATCAGCTTTAAATAATTTCAAAAGTTCTTTTCTCAATACTTCCATGAGATTAGGGTTGAGTCGCCTCTGAGGTTGACGACATGGCTTTGACTCAGATTCAAGAATAATTCTATGAGTCCCGATAAGTGGGCTAATCCCAGGGATATCAGATAGGGTCCATCCAATGGCTTTCTTGTGTCTCCTAAGAACATCTAGTAGCATCCTCTCATGATCGGATTCAAGGGAGGAAGAAATGACAACAGGAAAGGATTTATTGTCCCCTAAGAAAGCATACTTTAGTGATGAAGGTAAGACTTTAAATTCAAGATCAGATTGGTCATGACTTTCCATGAATGGATGAGACTTTGTATTGAACTTAGTTTCTTTGTTCATATTTCTTGACAAAATTGGTTCCTTGTGAACAAAATTTTCATCCACTAAATTTTCCAGAGTAGTGTCATGAATGGCTATGGACTCAATGTTATTGATTTCAACCATGGTATCATTGATTGGTGATTCTGGAAATTCATCAATAGAGCTGTCTGAAATAGATTCAATCCAAGGAGGCAAATTTCCCTCATGTGAATAAAGAAAATCAATCTCTTATTGACTTAACCATCCTTCAGTAACTCCTTGATGTTCTTTGAGTTCATTATCAACACTACCAATCCAATTAACCTCATGGATCTCTTCATCATCCCCAATTTGAGAGTTTTCATTGTAGATGTTCAAGTCTAAGCTCATGTTCCCAAAGTTGATGGTCATGTTCCCATTTCGGACTCGGATTACAGAGTTGATTGTTGCAAGGAAGGGACAACCAAGTATGATTGGGGTTTTCTCCCTAGGACCTAAGCTTGGGTGATTGTCCAAAAAAATGAAGTCAGCTGGGTAAATGAAATTTTCAACTTTCACCAAAACATCTTTTAAGATCCCCTTGGAACTCGAACACTACGATCAGCAAGTTGAAGAGTGACAGATGTGGGTTGGAGTTCTTCGAGCCCTAACTGACAGTACATGGCATATGGAATGAGGTTCACACTAGCACCTAGATCACACAAGGCTTTGACAACTTTGTTCTCTCCTAGTTCAACATTTATGTAAGGGCATCCTGGGTCTTTCATCTTAGGAGGAATGGTCCCTTGAATGGTGGTACTCACATTAGCAGCCAAAAGGACTTAGTTTTTATGTGAAAATTTTCTTTTAAAAGTGCACAAGTCCTTAAGGTATTTTGAGTAGGAAGGTATGGTTTGGATGTCATCGAGAAGGGGAATGTTCAACTTGACTTGTGAGAATATTTCCCTCAATGTTTCACTCAATTCAGGCTTAGTTTTCCCCCTCATGTGTTGAGGAAATGGTGCAGATTGTGGAGTTGTTTGTTAAAGTGTTGTTTCATTCACATTATTATCAGTTTCTTCAGTTTGATCTCGTATTTCAATTGAATTTTCATTAGAGTTTGAAGCTTCACATGGTTTTTGACTTATTTGTTCAGGTTTTTCAATTGATTTCCCACTTCTTAAAACTATCACAACCTTTAGTTGTTCGTGAGTTGTTTGAGTGAAACTTGTCTCTCCCCTTGATGTTTGTTGTGGAATGGCCTGTGTGGGCATGGGTGCCTTTCCATTTTTTATGGTTTGAAGTTCTTGTTTAATGGATGATAATTCTGAGTTCATTTTGTCCATTTGTTTTCACAATTGTTCTAGTAGGCTTTGTGGAACATTTTGGGTTGGTGCTTGAGCTTGTGGGTTTATTCCAGGAGGATACTTTGGTTGTTGGATAGGTTGTTGAATGGGTTTTTGGATATGTTGTTGATATCGGACATGAGGATGTTGGAATTGGACCGGTTGTGGTTGGAAATTATTATGAGGTTGAAGGTTTTGTTGAGGGTATGGGTTGATACATTGTTGTTGTGTTGGTTGTTGATTGTCCTTCCAACGAAAGCTCGGATGGTCGTTATACCTTGGATTAAAGGTGTTCGTGAATTGTGGCTTTTGAAAGTTCATTGCATTAACTTATTCTAGTGGTCCTCCTAAAAGAACATCCTTGATGGGAGGAATGGTTGGACAATTATCAGTCTTGTGGTCATTCTTGTCACAAATTGTACAAACAAGCTCAACAGTTTGGGTTTTGTGGACCTTCCTAAGATCAATCTCCTCAACTTTCCTCGTGAGTGCAGCAAGTTTTTCTCTAAGGATTTCTTCTTCTCCAAGATTGTACATTCCACCAGATTTGGGTGGCTTCTCATAGTATGGTGATGTTCCCCATGTTTGGTTTTGTTCAGAAAGATTTTCTAGATACTCGTAAGCATTATTTGGGGATTTGTTTTTGAAGGTTCCATTACACATCATATCAATGAATTGTTTGTTTCCGGGACCCAACCCTTCATAGAAAATTCTCACTTGTTCTGGGATTAAGAAACCATGGTGTGTTACCATGTTTAATGTGTCCTTGAACCTTTCCCATGTTTCATAGAATGTTTCTCCCTCTCTTTCAAAAACGTTTTGTATGCTCTTTTTAAGTGCAATTGTTTTGTGATGGGGGAAGTATTTTTTATAAAATTCTCGTTGAAGTTGGTCCCAAGAGTGAATGGATGATGGTCCCAAATTGTTTAACCAATTCTTTGCTCGGTCATTAAGGGAAAAAGGGAAAAGTCTCATTTTAGCAGATTCAATTTGATTTGGTGGGCACATGGTTTCGACAATGTCATTAAATTCTTTAACATGAAGGTAAGGCATCTCAGACTCCATCCCATGAAAGGTTGGAAGGTGGTTCAGGACATGGGGTTTGAAAACATATTGGGCATATCCTATGTTATCATTCCTAATGCATGAGGGTGCATTGGTCCAGGTTGGTGTGAGGTAGTCATTCATGGTCGGGTCTGCAACAATTCCCAAGTTAGGGTAATGCCCGTTATTTTGGTTCCCTCCCCGGTTTATGATTTGGTTTTGTGGGAGATTCTCCATTGTATCGAACTCAGCGTCTGAATTTGGAGTATTAGGAAGATTTGGATCTAAAGTAAATAGACCTCTTTTAGTGCTTGACTCCCTAGCCCTAGGAGTATCCACCCTAACTAATCTGTTTGAGTTATCGCGGGTGTTGGCGGACATGCGCCAAAAGAAAAAAAAAGTGAGAAAGGGAAAAGATAAGAGAATTGGGATGAGAATAGAAGAATGGGGTTAAGAAAAGAAGGTTTTTGGTCTAAAGAACTTACTTGGTCCCCGGAAACGGCGCCAAAATTTGGTTGTGCCCAAATTTACCCTACGGGTAAAAGCGATTGATGTAGTACATGTAGGGGTCGAATCCACAGGGACCGAAGAAGTAACCTTGAGACGCTATGATTTGGTGCGGGATGGGCTTTGAGGTAGCCAAATTTGGATTCGATTTTGGATGGTTTAAATAACACTAAGAAACCTACGTGAATTCAATTTAATGAAAATGGGTTGATCTAGGATTATGCTCGCGGTGGATTGAATAAATTTTACTTCTTTAAACAATTTTGGTTTTATTAATTCTTGATGAATCCATTCTTCAAAAATAACACTACCTTCATCATTTTCTGGTTTGGTGCTTACTAAACACAATTAATAATCCCTTATACACTTAGAGAACCAAATTCATGATCTCTCCGAGGTATATGGTCATTTAGTAATTGAATTTATTTTGCTCAAACACAGTAAAGATGAAGAGTAGAAATAACTGAAGAATGGATGTCTTAAATTAATTATCCAATTAACAACAATTCGTTCATAAAATAACATTCAATCCAGCCTTTGAATCCTCCTAAGATCAACCCATTAAGGTTTTATCCCTACATTGATGGTATACTCTTAATGGTGGGTGGAATATGGCTAATAAGAATTGGATTGGAAAAATGAAAACCGCGGAAATAACGAGCACTCCTCCGTGTGTGTGAATGAAATTCACATCTATGTATGAACTAATTCACAACAACACAGAGATATCACTGTGCTTTGTGATAATAAATTTTTAATAAAAGAAATGGAAAATATATAAGAGAATGAAGTTTATTAAGAACATAAAGATACAAAAAAGAAACTTACATGGAAATGGAAAACATTACAAAGGAAATTTGGAAGAAAAACATTACAATGAAACAAAGCATCCAAGATGATAAGAAAATTTTCCACCCCTATTCCTTTCACCAATAGCTCCTTATATAGGCATATTAGGAGCCTTAGGTACATCCCCCAACAATTAATTCACCCCCCAACAATTAATAGAGTCAAATGGAGGGTGAATAATCAAAAGGAAATTGATGTTTTGAATTTGACCCAGAAAACTGTCCAGATTCGTCCTCCATTTTGACGTGTGCGTTTGACACTTCATATGGCCGAATACGAAGGTGTCTTAAATATAAAATATCTTCTTCCATGTGTCTTCTAGATTCTCTCAAAATTTTAGGACATTTGGCTCATCCTTTAGAATGTTATGGTCGAAATGGTGGGACGGATTTCTGTGCATTAATGACGAGTCCTCCATTTAAATCTCAACTTCAGATCACTTTATCATCATGAAAACATCAGAATTAGCTCCATCCACAGTTGAATAAAATGATCCTCATATTTTTATCTTTCTAATTTATAAAGTTGAGCTTCATTGGACTTGGTTTCTGGGCCCCACATTTGTTTGATGGGCCTTAGGCCCATTATGCTTTTTCCAGCAAGTTTCTGCCTTCAGGCGAAAAATTCTCCACCTTCCTTTGGAATTCATCCATCGGACCTAAAAGATAAAATGTTCCAAACAAAGTGATCAATCATATCCCAAAATTTAAAATTAAAATGATGAATATTGTAATTTACAAAAGCAAATTATTGAGTGGGCCCAAATTGACATTTTAAGCATGAATTGCACAATGATGGGAAATGAAGTTCAATTTCTGAATTGGACTAAAATTGATGTTTATGAACTTTTAAAAACATTAATATTAATATATTAACAATGAATATTATCCACTTTCAGTTACTAATCAATGATTCTTGGGTCGAAGCTGGGGTACAACGAATGTACAATGTTATGGTAGGTGGTTTATGTCTTTCCATAGTTAGTACATGATTTTTATGTGCAAAAGTTCCCAATACCCTAGAATGGGGTATTGCATGTTTATGTATTTTAACCCCATTGATTCCGGATATGATTTTTTCCTTGAGTTACGGATATTGATTGTAAATAGGGTTGTTTTTCCATGATATGGAGGTTGTTTCTAATGTTTGTTTTGATATAGAACTTTTGGTCTAGTTTTTCATGTTAGGATGCTTACGTTCCATTCCTAGTGTTGTTAGGATGGAATGTTTTATCTGATACTGTTATATTGTTGTATCTCTTTAGTTATGTAGTTCTTAAAAGCTGTTAACCAAGTAGTTTATAAGGTTTAAATTGGCTGTTGAACATTGTTGTGCATGATTTACTTATAGTAGGCTGTGGGAACCTGGTGTAGTAGACCATAGGGGGAATGGATGTTGAGGACTTCCCCAGAGTGTCTGTTTACTATTATGTTGCAAGACCACAGAGGGGATGTACATTATTCTCCCATTGACTGTATGTATTTTCACCTTAGGAGACAAAATGGTGGATTTGACATTGAGTGCTTCCTCACTATTATTATATCTACCAATTCGAGACCCCAAGTGGAATTGACGATGAGTGCTTCCTGAAAGAGTATTTGTTGAAGCTGAACCAGAGGGGTTAGAGTGTGAGTACATCCCAGTGAGATTATTGGGTTTTATTTGTGGAACCAGACGGGTTAGGTTGTGAGTACTTCCCATAGGGTTACTTGTTCTTGATTAGCATCTTGCATGATATAATGAAAATGAATGTAACTGAAACTATAGGAAAATATACTTTTGACTAATTCCTTGTTTACTGGTTCATTTTTGATATTGCCTACCATATAGATTCACTAACTGTTAGGCATAGATCTTTGGGTTTTTGTCTACTGAGATTTGTCTCACACCCAATTTGGGTGATGCTTTTGGGCCCAAACAGACTATATTACATTAGGTATAGAAAAGGGAAAGCACCCTTCTACTTTAGGTACCTGGTTGTTCTGGATTTGGAGAGCATGGGACCAAGCTTAGGCTTGTGATGCTGGTAGAGTGGTTTACTTTTTTTCTGTGTACTTTGGATTATTACTATATTCCATCATTGTGATTTTTTGGCTATTTTCCGAGATACTTGAGACATGCATCATTATTTATATATATGTTACAACTATTTATCTACTTTCACTTTTCTATCTCTTAATTATTATATGGTAATAATGCTTCCTATGTGGTGTATTATTGTTGTTCTATAGTGTTACTCTACCAAAGAGGGCATAGTTTCCCCACTATCACACCTAAGGCACATGCTTCTAGTCAGAAACCACTAGAATTTGGGGAAATTAGCTTTAGTCCATGTCACCAACAGGGTACAGATAACCCCTGGGTGGTACCCGGAACTCCTTCATTACATATTTCACTATCTATCCACACCATCTCTTAAACATTTTAGGTTAATTATATATATATATATATGTTAAATACACATATATATATAAATGTGTTATTTTGTTATATTAATATATTTCATATTATGTTCACTTTATTTGTATTATGTGAACTCAATAATAATATTGTATCTTTTTAATAAAGAATTGTATTTATATAAAATGTGTTCAATTTATATTAAATTATATACATTATTTTGAATCCATATTCAATGAAATACAAAAATTATCCATGTGAATCATCTTTACAAAACCATAATCTAATTAACTATAATTAAAAAAATCGTAACATGTATAAATGTACAGATAAATATCCACTAGAATATCATAAAACAATAGTATAAATTTAAATAAATCTTATATTAAAACAGTATCTAAAGGACCTGTAAAAAATTAAGTCTCAATACTAATAAATTGATGTCTGAAAATTTAAATCATATAGATGACCAATAATTGAGATATTTCAATTTGTATCCACATAATGTAATTAAAATATTATGGGAAGCATGTTTATTATGTTAATATATACTTTTTTTAACTAAGGCTATTCATTTTTCAAAATGGAGTCGAGTTTGTGTTTATTTTTAATCCATACTAGTTTGATTAGGGAGTTTTCAAGGTAGGTTATCTTACGATACATGCTATCAATAGTGTTGATAATGGAATCATTACACATTGTTTTCCAAATTTTTTGGTTGAAAATTTGAAAAATAGATAAATGTGTTTTCATGAAAAAGAATATTCATGTAATATTTAAGTATTATCTTCTTTTTTCATGCCATTTACATTTTAGGATTGTCTCATTAAAATATAGTATTGGAAGGAATTACATGAAATATGTGTTTCTTCATGAAACAATGTTTACAAAACATAATGTTTTATGCAAAATAAAAATTGTGTAAAATATTATTTGATGCCAAATATGATGTCAGACTATATTTTTGAAAATTTGATGTTTTGAGATATGCAATCCAAAATATGTCAAGTTCATATGGTGACAAATGAGATTTATAGAAATAGACATACACAAAAATTTGAAATCAATTTTTGACATTTGTGAATGGGTGTTGAGTTAGAAGTAACTTGTGAACATGAATGTCTAGGTCTTAAAAAATGAAGCTACCACCATGAAGACATGGAACTTTTTTCTAATGAAAATATGGTCTCTCTTTACCGCACAAGTGTTTCTTGAAAAAGACTTATTCTTGGAATTTTTTGGAAGAATGATACTTTTATACATGTAGATCTTGTGAAACTAATGTTTTTTGTGTGAAAGAGAATTAGTTATGAAAAAGACTCATTGCGGTATAACCCTATAAAATTTTTCCAAGAATGGGTGTTTTATGGAAGAGATGTGTTGAGCATATTTGGTGTTCTGAATGTCTATATGGTTTGATTAGTGCATTCAAGGGCATTAATTTAATTCATCGATGCATGTATCATGATATATTTTTATATTGACTTCATTGCTAAACTACTAATGGGAAATTCATGTCAATAAACTAAGTAAGTTTTCTTCAAGAACAGTGAGCTAGGAAGATTATATATATGTTTTCCCAAGAATGATGTGTTAAATCCATAAAATATTGTAACGGAAGTGTTTTGGGATTAGAGTCACCATGCATGAAATATTTTATTACTAACCTAGTGAAGATTAATGGATAAAATTATGAATGGAATAAAATCAACATATAACCCATGGTCCATCCCTTAGTGGTGAACAATGTAAAACTGCTTTTTTTTATGAATGTGAATGATTTAATTAATACATAGTACCATTTGGCATGTATAACTGGTTCCAACACACATGTTAATATGATCTGTATATCATGAATGAAATTTTGACACCATGATTCCCCCTTCCCTCTTGGGTGTTATGATGTCCTTCAAGTGGAATCTGAGTCATTTGTTTACCGAAGTTAAATTTACCCACTTGTGTTATCATGTAGAATTTATTAAATGTCTATGGAGTACCTATTATCCATGAATTAAACCTACTGATATGGAATAACATTATATGACCTCATTTAAGATCTCTTAGAATTGAAGATATTTTAACCAATACATAGTGGATTCAGGCCACTGATGCAGCTGGACATTCTATGAATGATTCAAAAAAAATCTTGATGTAGATTCTAATGCTTATAATGCCCCAAAGACGATCATTATGATCAAATCATTCAAATGGTGATGATTTTTACATCAAATAAGTGTATGTGGTAGATGATTGAAAATATATACAAAGGAGGGAAAAATGTAAAGGATGTGAATCTCCATGTTTTTCAAAATCAGTTTGATGACATGAAGATGCAATCAGATGAAAATTCATATTGTTTTCTAAATCATATAAAAAATGTTGTGGGAGCTATTCGTGGACAAGAGATACAAATTAAGGACATTTATATTTTTATGAAATTATCAATATGTATTCTACCTCTTTGTAATCCAAAAGTGTCATCCATTAATGAATGTGATCCTTCTAAACATTCTCTTGATGATCTACTATGTAGCCTAAGGGCATGTGAAATGTGTGTTAAACTTGAATATTAGCATGTCAATTATGAAAACAAATTGCATTCATGGCCCTTGAAAAGATCATGATTTCAAGAGATCTTGATGATGAATAAAATGAGGAATATGAACATCATTCAATATTTTCTATGAAATTAACAAAGAAAAAGAAATTTTTTTAGTAAGATTACCTCAAGACTATTTTCATTGGTGTATAGTTGGACACATTGTATGCCAGTTCTCAATGAAGAATTTATATAAAGAATGTAAAGATAGAAACATATAGAATTCTCAAAAAAGGATTACATAGAAAGTAGAATTAAAATCTATAAATTTCTTAGAGTGGAATGGGGTTTTCTCTAAAAAAGATGACGATGATGATGAATTTTTATGAGATTTTAATTTTATAACCCATGATTTCATTAGGTCTACTGCTAAAAATCCTAAACCATCAAAATATAATTCAAGAGATAATCCGTTGAACATAGATACTGAACTCATGTTGATCGGATTGAAGCTGAATTTTATCAATTTTATTAATTTGTCAAATATAAATAAAAAACTTTTTAAATATTAGGATATGTGTTATAATTGAAGCTTGTGATCAATGGAGAAGGCATGGCCATCAATTACATTACATAAAAACTAGAGGAGCAGTTGAAGATAGTTGAGGTTAATAAAGGATATGTTATTTATCTAAGTAGTAAACTAGAAACTAGGTTTAATTCATGGTAAAAAATGAAGAAATTATATTTAGGATGACTCAAAAATATTGATAATTTAAAATGATAAATTATTGGTTCTCAATTTATAGAAAAGTCTTTGAATGATCTTAGATCCACATGTATGGGTAAACGTGGAATTAGATGTGATGTCGAATCATCAAAGGATGGAAAAAAGATAATAAAAAATAAATAGAAGTAGAAAAGTTGAGCATATAACAATGGAAGACATTCTTCCAATAATTAAATCATCAATTAATATAGAAAGGAGAGGTGGAAATTATCCCCATGTACCCTGAAATTTTGAGCATGAATATTTCCCCAAATCCATTGGACCTCCCTTTTTTTATTCACCCCTATTTTTCTGTTTTCTCTCTTATATTAGCTAGAAATAAAGATCCTCCTCTAATCCCAACCCCATGATGTGATGTTAATCCCCATATTCATAACATCATTTTTTCTTTAATGATATTTTAAATCAATATGTCTTATTTATTAGAATTTTTTCATCCTCCATCCTTATAGGTCAATTCCATTCCCTATATTCATAACCAAAACACATGTATTGGGGAATAAATAGATTGATATGTGGAATTAAACTCAGCTACAGAAAAATATTGTGAGAATCTACGATGAAAAAAATAAGAACAGAAATAAATAGTAAGTAATAAATTGAGAAATAGATTTTTAACGTAAAAAAACCCTCAAATGTGAACGATTTAGAAAACATAAGGGAACTTCAACTAATTATACAAATTATTATAGAGTACGAAATATATGTAAATGCAAAAAACTTGAATTGAAAATATTTCATTGAAATTCTGTAATTCAATTCTGTACCCTAATATGCTTATGTCATCTCTTTTGATATTTTCTTGAAAAAACATGTGGCCTCTATGAGGTAAAAAACGAAAAGGAGGAGTCTTAGAAGAACCGTCACTCCGTGGTTAATCAACCTGAATTATGGCCACTCCTTATTGTCCATTCACAAATAGACCATCTATCACCTCTATACATTCTACAATGCCTTTTATACTCTCATCATCAAATGAAACCATGTTTTTCTCTTTTTAAAATCCCTAGAAATCGATAAATAATACATTAATACATGTGTGTTTTAATTAAAATTCCGAAATTAAACAATTGTATTTCAAAAATATCCCCACATTTTTAAACTCGGTGATTTTATTTGGAGGTTTGAAAATTATAAACCCCTAAAAAATATAATTCATTTTAATTTTAATCTCCTCGTGAATAATGTCAAAACATGATGTACCACAAAATCATTACCATCAGCCTGAAAATATATGAGATGAATTAAAATAAACTGAATTTGTAAGAGAACTGATTAGTTTGACACCAACCATCAACCACTGTATAAAATATGATAGTTCTCTTTATAGTTCTAATATAAAACTGATTTCTCCCACTATATATAAAATCATAACATTAATGTCTCTTTCATATGTATTTATTCACTACCCTGTTGTATACGATTTAAACCAACACATGGATCCCCCATAATAGTGATATCCACATAATTAAGAGTACCCACATTAACAAATTTTCTTATATACTCAACCCCCTATGAGAAAAATCTACCTCTTTGTGCATCACCTTGATCTTTGATTTTAATTTATTCATCACTAGTGGAAGTCAGTGAAGAAAAATTATTACATTTAATACCTGATACACCTGACCTTATATGCTTCGAATTCCATGTTTTCATCATTCTTGTTTATAGTGTTCATGTCATGCATGATGAATCCTATGAAAAACACCTGATTAGTTACTCATTGTAACCACAATCATTACATCATTTCACACATTTACTTTGGTCATATAAAATGTGTGAATCATATTTCATCGTCCATATACCATTGATCCTTAGTATAATTATCATAACCCATTTCCTAATGAACCCTTGATCATAATATTATACTGAGTACATGTTGATAAATGTTTATAACATATACTAGGAATATGGCGCACATCCCACAGTAGTTGAGTACAACCTTCTTTTTTAGTGATACAATATCAAAACACCAATGACTACAACATAATCACCATTTCCCACATTAAATATAAAAATTCCACCATCATTGTCATAATAAAATAGTACCCAAATTGATTTAATATAATATAATGATACAAAATTAAAAAAACAACCATTGTTGAGATTTGACATGTGACAATCAACTCCAACGAAAAGTATACCACCCTCACCATTTAAAATACTTATGCCGGTAGCCTCATATTTTTTTCATGAATCTTCTTTACTTACATAAACATTTTCAATTTGTATCAGTTTCTCTGCAAAACTGATCAACACCATTGAAGGTATTTTACTGAGTCTCATTCATTAACTACAATGATATAACATCATCCAAATTAAATGTGTTTTCTAAAAATAGAACTGTGGTGAAAATATTATCATATGAATTTAGTAATGAACAGAATTGGTGAAATTATTTATCATCTTTAACCATTTCAATAGGCACCAAATTACCATTATCATTAATCTTGACCGCCTCCAATGATAGATCCATCAAATGCTTGGTGAACTCATCTAAATGGTTAACCAAATATCAATTCAATATAATTAAGACACAATTGAAAAAAATTAAAGAACACTTGTGGCATCCAAACTTTTATGGAGGGAAAAATAATATAAATTTATAACATACAAAAACATAACTAACTACTAAGTAATATCATATAGGAAATGTGGGGTCAATCACTAAGAGATCATGTAAAACATCAATGAATTTTGACAGATGACTGGGTCATATTAATATTAATTAACTTACTAAACCAATTTAATGATAAAGATTTTTTTGAAAAATTCAAATAAAAAATAGATGGGTTGTGTACTATTTTCTAGGGGAGATTTTAATAAATAAATTAATTCCCCTGTAGTTTCAACAAAATTATGTTAAATTGTTATGAAACTATAACATTTACTTTATAGAAAAAATGATCATTCCCTATGAATCTACCATAACATATTAATTCATTGTGGTATGATGTATAAAAATATAAAAATCAAAATTAAAGCATCTCAGAGCTTCTTATTCATCATTGTATAATAAGGTCATTGAATACTACAACCAGACATGAGTAGACATGGATCACAGCCTGTTAAATGGAAAGGGTCTCCCAAAGGGGTTTTTGTTTAGGGTCATATATACCATTGTTTTTATCCAAAACCAAGAAATGACACAAATCCTTGAAGTGATGACATCATTTGAGTCCTAATAAGAAAAATGACTGGCATTTAACATTATCCACCCCACTAGGTATATTAAATAGGTCTATATTGTGAAATATCCGCAAAGGTATCTTGATGAGTTGAGTATTCTATAGAACTTCATCGTGTATGAATTCAGATCTGTGACATAATTCATGTATTTCCCCAATGGAAATAATGTTCATGTAACACATGATATCATCATCAATGAGGACATGTAGTGGTATTTATGTCATGATGACAAATAATATGTGTTGATTTGTGAAGAGTCATTGATCATTGAGAACACTATGACATATATAGTGTAAGAAAAGACTGAAAAAACTATTGGAGAACAAATATCATCCCCACACCCACAAGTATGTTCTCTACAAACACTTCAATTTGAGACATGGTTTTGGTGATGCATGTTCCATATGAGGTAGTGGTGTTCTCAAATCTACCATCAAACATGGTGGATGTTTAATATTCCAATCATGATGAATCTACACTTCTGTTTCACACCATTGACAAAATTATATGGATGACAATTCCACGAGGGTTTTCATTTTATGATATAGACTGTGACGAGTTTCACTACACTACAGATGATGATTCAAATTCTTTCGGTGATGTTGGTCCTCACCCATGATGGTGAAAAATAATTTTTGAGGATTTTCTTAGGAAATCTTCATCTGAGGTAGTGTGGGAGAAAAAGAATATGGCATTGAGTGCAATGTTCAACATTGAAATCCTACTCACATCTATAGTCATAGGTGGAAATATTGGTTCATTGGAGGACCAACAATATATCTATGTCTTCCATGATAAAACCTATCAATGCCCTAGTTTCTGGAATCACCTGCATTTATGCCACGTTCTATGTGGAGAATCCAGGTATTGCACCAAGGTCTCAAGGGATATATAGATCACATAAACTCTCATAAAGTCACATGGACATGAAAGGATTATGGACATTCATTTGAAAATTTATTTTATTGAGACCTGGTCAGCATGACAGAATGTAGTGGATCATATTGTTGACTAATATCTAGTGGTGATTAATTTCACTGGTTTCTTCCTCACCCTCATCATTTTCAATAATTCATTTTTTATGGATCAATGTGGTATGACCTCAATAAATCTCCCACATTTTTTAATGATTTTATAAATATATATAGATTTTTTGGGCATATAAATCAACAGAAACCCCCTAGAATGAATCCTTTATGGTGGTATAAAATCCAGTTTTTGTGTTATTGTTATTTCATACATCCATGAAATTTTTCTGTATTCGTGGGTATTTACCAAGTAGAGTTTTCAAAAAATACCATTAAATAAAATGGAAATCCTGATATTTTTTGGATGAGTATTAGTATTTCAAATTATAAGGTGAATTGTTTTTTTATTCAACAAAAATATTATTCTAAAATTGTATATAAAGATTGTAAAGACTCTACAAAAATGATTTTAATTTATATATTGTTATTATATTTTTTTAGACACACAACATAATAATTCAACATATTCATATTCCATACATACTATATAACAACAATATAGATAAATTTAATAATGACATCCTTGTGTAGCACCATTTTTAATACCAAAATCCTAGATATGTAACACATGGATTTAAACTACCAACAAACTTCAAAACAGCCTAGATTATAAATAAAATTAACCAGGTGTCAATTATAAGATGATTATCATAAAGATCAATGCCATTTTTATTTTTATTTTTCAAAAAATATGTTTCATTCATTATTATATTACTTTAATTATTAACAGACCAATATTTGTTTCATTCTTTGTTAATTAATTGGTATATGTTTTATTATTTATTCAATTAATTCATTATTAACTAACATTTACATGTTTCATTCTTCATAAAAAAAAATTTCTTCGCTTTAATTACCTTCTTATGGAGGGTGAATCCTAAATAAATGACATTCGAGAAGCTGAACTCATTAAAACATCTTATACAACTAGAAAAACTATGGTACAATCACATCCTATCTTCTTGAATTCTCAATTTTTCATCATTCAAAACTGTTGGATTTGTGTAACTCTATTGGTTTGGATGATGTGTGGATGATTCTTGCGACTCTTAATACTAACAAAAACCTTGTTGTTAGGTCTCTATGTTTACTTTATTGGGTGATTCATGGGAACATACCCTTTCTCTAGGGATTTGGGGGGCCAAAGGCCCCAGTGACTAAAATGGTGAACTGTAGGAAATTTCACTGAAGATAGTAAAGTATAACATGTAGTAGAAAAATTCCACTATCATTGTGAGTTATTTAAAAAATCTATTATAGTATATCAAATGTTGGAGACAATGATACTATATCTCCCCAGACTTCTTTCCACTGAACACCATAGAATCTTAGACATAGATGGCTGCAACACTATTTTATTGTAGACTTATATCTATCATTCACTATATCACTGTGGACTAAATATGATGTTGGTGGGAAAATGCTTTATCATCCTTTATATCTCATTTAGATGTATTTTTTCTATGTTTAAACACTATAATATTCTCTATGTCATTATTCTCCCAAATCATAGTGAGATTCTTCTTCACCATGGAGATAGGGATTATTTCTGCACCAAGTAAATTGTGGTGTCCTAAGCAATTTATTCTCGTTATTTTCTTATTATTTTATTTTTTCCTTTTCTTAAAATATAATATGGTTATTTTTCTGCTACATTGGGTGTTTTCAAATCAATTACAATTTCTAGTATTCAACCTTTATGTTTGCATAAGAATAATATTTTAAAAAATTAATGAAAATTTTATTCTACCACTTCAGAGTGGCTTATTATTCAATACATAACAATATTAAATACTCATTAATATTAATATAAAATATTATGATACTACTATATATTGTATGTAATATTTATACTGTGAAAAAATCACATGTAAAATAGAAAGACCCTTGAAACATGGGATATTAAAAGAAAAATTCACATAACAAAGAAAATGTGATATTACCAACTATGAAAGTCTTCATGTTAATTTAAAAAACATTGTCTATTTAAGAGTTTCATAAAAAATATTGAAAAATGAAGCACATTAGGATATATATAGACCAAAATCATCAAGTTCTCATGTTTACGCGAACATGATGAACAATAATATCATACATAAATATATCAAACAACATTTTTTATCTTAATAAATAGTAATAATGAACAAAATGTTGAAACTAACATCTAAAATGAATCTATAAACATATCTCTTTGATAATGAATTTTAAGAAGCCTTATATTCTCTTGAAAATACTCATATTTTCAATATTGTTAATAAGATGTTAGGAATGTGGCTTCCATCAAAATAACATTGAATTTACGCAACCTCATCATATACTTGGGGGATCATTTCAAATAATGGAATATGAATTTACCATATAATTATCGAAACAATCATTTAATGACAAATGTCTATGAATGTCCTAGATATATAGTGCTTTCTAGGATGAGTATATTGTTAATGTAACATTTTCTACGATTTCCCAATACTATAATCTTTTATGATAACATTGATGAGATATTTTATTTCATATAAATTGAATGTAGATTGTTATAAATTAATTTAGGATTTTATGACGCAACATACTTCTCCACATATGATAATCTTTATAGAACTAGGTAAGGGTTACTACATGTATTATAATTCATATAGAATAATATTGGGTTGAATTAATATAAATGGATACCATGGAAAAGTCTAAGAAAAACAAAAAATTTGTATGTAATAAAATAGATATCTGAACCAAAAATGTGGTTGTATATGGATCAAAAAATGTAACCACAATCATTATGATGAAAATTTTATTTTAGTCCTCTATAATAAGAGCTTGAGGAAAATATTTTCATAAAGGGACATGAACCATAGTGAATTATTATTGATTTGGTATCTCTATATGTTTTACTTTTACATGTTATCTACCCATGGGAAATAGAATTCAGTGGATGATTTTTCGGTCAAAAATGTATTACCATGAGGTCAAGGAGGATAATGAATAGGGAGAATCTATAATAATACACACCATAGAATGTGAATTCAATGAAATTTGATTGATATAATAAGTTGGAATTATACTTATTCCATAAACTCCATAATAGTTCATATTATAATCTAACATACCACGGTATTTTGTGGTTGTACAATATATTTTCCATTAATTTATATTATTATGTATTTTTAGAGTGTGTAATTATAGATTTTTCTTCCTCTATGTTTTTGGTTTGCAGCTTTAGTGGAATAATATTATGAATAATATATTACTTTTTGATTCATTATATTATTTTTCATTTTCATATAGATTGATAATAAATTAAGAATAAAAATAAATTGTTTATTTTTTGATGTTTTTTATGTTGGAAGATATAGTTTGATATTACTTTCAAATCCTTTCAATTTTCCATACCGAGTCTTGAGGCTTTCAATATATGCTTGGAACAGCTCTTTGATCACCCTGAAATAAAATTTTTCCCAAAATTTGTTAATAAATTGTATATTTTCCTTCATTCCCGATTTTTATGATTGTTATTTTAGTCCACACAACATAAAATTAAGAAATCACTATTGTGGATTTTAATTATCTAATATAATTTTTATTAGAAGTGTAACATCATAGGTAAACATAGAATAATTCTTATTCATATCTATTAAATAATTATTAATTATATTATGGTTTTACCTTAATGAGGACATAATCTCTAATTGCATTCATGATACTCAATAGTGGGTTTCTCCGCAAACTAACATTGCCCACAAAACTGTGTCATACTAAAAAATAATACAATATTATTATTTGAAATTTCAGTTATAATCTTGCCATTTTACTGATGGGAATTAACTAAAATAACTATATTATTTACTACACATGTTTGTGTATTTTTTTTATATCCATACAATAAATTTTGGAGACTTATAATTAGAATAAATAAAATTTTAAGCAAAAAATACTCGAATATTATTAAAAGGTAATTCTATTCCCGTTTGATTGATAACAAAATTTAAATATATATTTTTCCAATATTATATGTTATTTTTTTCAAAAAAAACATCTTATTTAGATTTAGTATATCAAAATTCACTTTGGTTGATTTTTTGGTATTTTTCTTATAAAATTAATTTTTTAATGAATAGTTAAATATACTACATTTTATTTCAAAATTTCCTTTTCATCTAAATTATTTTTATAGTAAGACTATACTTTTAATTGGTTCTAAAGTTTAATTATATTATGTTGTTGTCATTTACTCCAATTTTGGTCACTGAATGTAATTTCAAAATCAAATTGTATATAATCACATTTCAAACTTTTAATGGTTTTTAATTCTTAAAACCTTTTTTGTCAATCAGAAATGAGATTACTGTTAAACCAAATTTTACAACTATAGTAAATTGAGTTTACAAAAATTAATATACATGGTTTTAAATCAGGATGAAAAATGATGTTTAATAGGATATTTTTTTGGTGAATACTAACATTATTGTTTTATTTACCATGGTTAACAGTAAATAGGGTAATTTAGGGAATTGTTAAAAGGATAATAATATAAAACTACATTGAAACTTATCATAATATTATTGGAGGATTTATTTCCAACCATTAAAATCCATGGGACACAAATTTTGACTTTGTAAGAAAATTGGGTTGGATAAGGACATTTTATAACATTTAATTTAATGAAATGGGAAATATAACATAAACATGTATTGTATTTCTAAATAAATTTTAATATGGTGTAATTTAACTGATATCTTTAACTATTAATATTTTATAGAAACAAAAAAATAATTCCTGCATCATTGTGTTTATTTATAATATTTATTAATTATATAATTAAATGTAACCACAACACACTGATGATGATGAAAATGATTTATTAAAAAAATCCATTAAATTATATTATTAATATTAAAAAAATTTAAATTGAAAAATTTCATAATATCCACTAGTTTTTTGGATAAAATTGGCATTTTAGTGATGTGTAAACACATATATTTCAAAGGAGTCAGGATTTTGTTACATTAACAAAAATACAATTACAAAATAGTGTCAAAATTGACATAAATGATATTTTAAAATTAATAACATTTTATTAAGTGATATAAATATATTAAAAATATAATGTTCTGCCAAATAAGTCTTATTGTGTTACAAACATCATAAATGATCCCCATTAGTTTGTCTTGGGATTGTATTGTAACTATATTTATCATATTGTGTAAAAATACAAGACATTATAAGAAATGGCCACCACTTATACACACATCCCAACTGCTCTCAAGCCACATAGATCAACAAAACACTTCTCAAATATGCTCCTATCATCCATCACATACTCCTAGAATCCTTATTAAGAAATGAAGGCAAATCAAGGATGAATTTTGGAAAAAACCGAAAGGAGTTACTCGATTTAGATGCAATGTATTATCTGATGCACTTTTACATTATTTTCCTTCTCACTCTATATTCTCTTCTAATTCTATGATAGCCTAAAAAAATTATACTCAATATTGTACGATGTTTTTATGAGATTTATTTGAGATACACTAACAAAAACATCCATTTAATGGATGACCAACATATTATTTCGGTGTACGGTGAACTAATGCCTCACAAAAATATGATTGTTCAATTTTCCCCTACAGCCTCTCATGATGGCCATTATGGTGGACACTATATATATATATTATATATAATAATATTTAAATTTTATCTATGGTTATGATATTTTTTTTATAAAATACGTTTATTCTTTTCATGTTGTGTAAATACTATAATTTCACTTGAGGAAATGTGGACTAATGCCCCTCGAAGTGATATGACTCATTTAAGCCATACATGGAACATATAAAGAACAGTTCTAATGAACCTATGTAAAATATATATCATATATATTATACTGAAATTATAATATAATATATTTTTGATATATATGATATTTAAATAGTAAATATCATTATGGAGATGATGGACTTATGACTATGTGAATAAATTACATCAAAATAGGTTCATTTTGATGGAAGTACTGAATATTGAAATTACATATGACTTAAACTCATATAATTAACTAACTATTAAGACATGGTTATATGTGATATAAATGGAATAATATACATAGAAATGGTTATCATGAAAATATAAATTAACCTATGTTTATTATTCAACAGGAACAGGGAATATACATGACAAGTCAGAATCAAGGTAATAAAAATCATAACAAAATTTTCATTCATTGAGTTAATCATCAATAGAATTTTGGTTTTTTTAGGAATACATGATAATTACATCTGGTTGTTTTACAATAAATACCCACTTATATTGGGTGTAATTATATTTTTGTCACAAAATTATGTTAGTGATTTACCCATAATCTAATGAAACGATCATTGTAAGGGACTTCATCTCAATCTACATTCATTGAGGCATATTTGTATTTTTACACAACCTTATTTTATACAGATTATAATCAAACCCTTTGACATTTAATTTCATTCAACGGATTTCAAAAGTAATATATTTCATGGAATAATTGTACTAAATAAAAAATGAAATTTTTTTTGAATGTACATGGATATAATGACCTTTCTCCATCGCGACCATTATTTAATATTTGGATTCATCTACAAGTGGTAATTTCTTAAAATAAAAATAGACAAAAAATACCATTTTTTTTGTATTTTGGTATTGAAAATGGATTAAATAAGAGATTGATTATATCAATATCATGAAAACATATTTTGTGAATTAAAAGTGTAAATTTTATTTTTAAATTATGGTTGTTATGTGTTAGGATTATGCTATAGTTCATCTTAATTTCTTATGTATATGGGTGGTTCCGTGAGATACTGAGGGCAGGTGAGCCCATGATATCTCTGCAATGCATTGGGAAATGTGATTGAGGTAAACGATACGGTTTTGCCTATGATATTTAGTGAATATACTCTTAAGGGTATTCCAAACATAACTATTATATTAATTCCATATATAGATCTGATAGTTACTATGTAAATTTGATATGGATGACCTACATAACCTTTATGATTTTTTATTTATATGAGTTTTTGTAAAATCCTATTATTTCCTGTAGTATGTTGAAGATATTATGTTTTATGGGTGAATGATATGATATCATGGGATTATTACTATTTAAGGACTAATGTTATCATTCCATATTTTATATTCCTTACTGGGCATTTTGTGATCAACCCAAATTTTGGAAATATTTTCGAAAAGGTATAACGATGGGTAAGAGTAAGTATGGAATCATGGTAAATGTTATGAATATGTTTATCAAGAAAGAAATTCAAATTTATTTTAATTTTTTTAGTTTGAGAAAAGAATGTATTGAGTATAAACTTCTCTACATTATAATATTTGAGATTTATTGTAACAGTTATGGCCTAAATCTCTAACACTATAAACAAGAAATGATCTTTAATGTGGAAGAATGTAAATTATTGATTATAACTCAAGATTATGTAATGATTAATACTAGGGCCTTATAGTTGGTATTAGTGGTCAGCATAGATAAATATAGTAGTTATGGTAAAGTTAGTTGAATATCCATAACACGTTTTTACATTATGGTCACAATAAAAAAATATAGAATTTAATTATTGCATGTTTTTTCATATATGACATTTTTTTTCAAAATTGTTTTCTTTATAGTAAACATGGAAGTTGTGTTGGGGTGACATCTAGGGGAAAAAACCTACCAAATCCAAAACATGATATGGTCTGAATTGGAATTGAATAGTATGTGGTATTGATAACATATTTGACTTAGGCTATAAATTGTGGTGGTATCCATTCACAAGAACATATATTTATACCATTGAGGAACTTGTTAGTTGTGAATCATTTCAATAGAAAACATCCCATATCCTTAATAGGATCATTTGTCCTCATGCAAGATAAAGGGTTGATTAAAGCACTAGAATGTATTTTCGATGGCCTGGAGTGTTTAGGAAATAAAATGGTTTATCTTTGTGTTTACCATTTTTAAGGTTAATATGATCATTGGTGGTTGAGGGTTAAAAATACCTATGACAATGAGGATATTGATTATATTTATTGGGATGAATGCAATGGTATGTTTCTTGAGAAATATTTTTCTAGTGCGGTTTTACTTTGGAAGGAATAAAACTCAAAAAAACTGAGGATGTAGGAAGACTCAATGGATGTATATGAAGAAAAATTAACATTCTAGAATGGTATGCTCCAAATATTATCTAGGACCATGAAATAAAATTCAAATCATTTTCACTCTGGATTAATGCCCAAGTATCAAAGGGAATTGGCCACTTGTAAGATATTTTTTTTAAAATCATGTTCTACGTGTAGAGAAGATGGGAATATATTATTTCAATGATTAGGTTTTCTTAAAAAAATAGAATAAGAGGTTTAGGTGGTAGTTGAAATTGAATAATTATCCAAAAAAAGTAATATGGTATGAAGGTTATGTTTATAATTTGTCAAAATTGTGGTGAAAGGAACATTGTGAAAGCCTATTGAATTATAATAAGTGCTTCTGATGAAGAAAAATTGGACATAAGGCTCATAATGTCATTGAAATATATCTAGGTCATTCTTAAAAAAAATTAGAGTCAGTAAAATGATTAATGTTCAATGAAATGAGACATTTTTTAAATGAGGTTCTGACGAAGAACTCAAATGATGGGATGTTTCCAGAATATAATGGAATGGTGTGGTGAAATCAATTGGAACTGTTTCAGATTATTATTGGCCATCGAATGATGTGTGATCAGGTATGTTGTTTGTTTATTTAGATTATTCCAATTAGTTGTTTGATTCAGGTTCTACCCATTCTATCATTTTTTAGAAATTTTTTCCTAAATTTGGAATCCCACCTCATGAAATGAATCCAGAACATATGGTAAAAACACCTAGAGGAATGGTGAGGAAAAAATAATTTATAGAAATATTCATATCATTATTTATGTAATTAATCTACCTAAAATACTTTTATCATATCTTATAGTGGAGTTTTATATCATTTTGGGTATGGATTAAATTTATATTTACCATGATTAGATTTATTAAAGAGATAAAAATATTGTTTTTTAGAAATAATATATGTTTTTGTAAATGTATGAACCCTTTATATTAATAACATTTCATAATGTTTAGAAACATATAAAATATTCTAATGAATTCTAAAATGAAAATATTTTTTTAAACAAAAAACTGCTCAAATTAATGATTTTCTAGTGGTAAATTAATATCTTTTTATTTTTTTATAATGATTTTCCTAGTATTATAAATGATAGAGAAGTTGAATTTTCTATAGAATTAGTTCCTGATGATAATCCAATTTCGAAACCACTATATCAAATGACTCAAATTTTACTTTTAGAGTTAAAAAATTAATTGCACGTATTATTAGATAATGATTTCTTTCGAACTAGAATGTCGCCATGGGGTTCCACTGTCTTTTTCTAATAATAATGCTAGTTTAATGAGACATTTCATTGATTATAGAGCCTTGAATTACAACACTATTATGAACAAGAATACTTTTAATCAAATCAAACATTTTTTTGATCAGTTCCAAGGAGCATAATATTTTTCAAAGGATGACATGAGGTCGGGATACTGTTAGTTGAAAGGAAAAGAAAAAATAAATTCGAAAGACCACATTTTGTACTATGTATAGATATTTTGGATTTTTAGTTATGTTTATTGGTTTAACCAATGAACCTAATATATTCATGGTTCATAGGAATATAATATTCTGTGACTTCTTGGATATGTTTTTGGATGTTTTTATTGATGACATTTTGGTATATTCTAAATGTAAAGATGTGAATGAATGTCAATTAAGGGTTGTCTTGAAAACCTTAATAAAAATTATCAGTATATAAAATTCATAAATTTTGAGTATTGGTTACAAAAAAATTCATTCCTTGGTCACATTACTTCTAAGAATTTCATAACTTATGATCATACAAAAAAATTATTGAGCAATGTACAAGAACCACAAATGTTACTAAGATTTTTACTTTTCCTGGTTTAGCTGGATATTATCGACGGTTTGTTAAAAAAATTCATGGTTATCTAGTTAACTAACTACGATAAATTTAAAAATGGATAAGTCAGTCTTGACCAAATACTATGATGATTTTTTAAGAATTATAAAGGTGATCAGTGAATGATTGAGTTTTGAAATTACCTTCCAAATGTGGTGAATTTTTTATCTACAATGATTCTTTATTGAAAGAACATCATTGTGTTCTAATGAAAAATGAATAGGCAATTGTTATTTTTTATGACAGTTAAAAACACATGAGTTTAAATAACCTACAAATGATTTGGAATTAGCTGTTGTGGTTTTTTTTCTATAAAAATTTGGTGCCATCATTTCTATGATATAAAATATGAATATATACTGACCAAATAAGTTTGAAGTATATATTCACCAAGAAAAAATTGAAATTGATAAGGAAAATATGGTTGGATGTAATCCATGATTAAGATAGAAAATTCCTTACCATCCTAGAAAATTAAACAATTTGGCTTATGCATTGATTCGTAAAAGTAATTCTATATTAACCATGTTACATTTGTAATGTTACCTTTCAATTAATGATATGATGAATTTTGGCCAAGAAGTTGTTTGTGAGGGAAACTCTTCTTTTTTGTTTCAGGTTTAGTGTAATCATCTATACATGATAAGAATAAAGAAAGCACAAAAGTACAACAGTGATTTGTACAAAATGGTATAATTTGTGAATAATTTTATGTTTCTTGAATTTAAGATTGATAAATATTAGGTCTTGAGATTTTGGAAGAGTTTATGTGTGCCTTGTGGTTCACAGTTGAAAAAAGTGTTGTTTTGTGATGAACATAGTTCTCCATTTTCAGTTAAACCTCACAATAAAAATATTTTCATAGACCATATATATTATTAATAGTGGGATGGAATGAAAAGGTATATTTCTAATGTTACTATGAAGGGTATGAATTTTCATATAGTGAACGAAAAATGATATTTTCCAAAGGGAACGCATCATCCTTTTCCAATACCAATGTGGAAATGGGTAAATATACCCATGGTTTTTGTATGGGACTACCAAATACAACTTGAGATATCATTCCAATTTGGGTTATTGTTGATATATTAACCAAATATACTCATTTTATTATTATATGAGATATGAATTATCTTGATAAACATTATTTCTTTTATATTAATGTAATAATATGGTTACATGGAGTTCCTTGCTCTATTGTATCTGATCATGATCTTGGGTTCTCATCTATCTTTTGGGAAGGCCATCAAAAGTCCTTGGGTACGAAACTAAATTTTTTCATGTATTTTCATCCTCATTCAGATGGGTAGTCAGAACAAATAATTCAGACACTATAGGATATATTACTTGCTTGTTCAATGGATTACTAGGGATATTGGGACCAACATTATTCTTTGGTTTAGTTTTCTTATAATAATAGTTTTTTCAGTGTATAGATGTCACCTTTAGAGGCATTATATGTAAGACGGTGTCGAACTCTAATATATTGGGATGAATTAGGTGAAATGATGTATATGGGACAATAATTAGTAGAAGAGATGGCAGAGAATGTTTAGTCAATTTAGAAGAATACTAGGATAGCATCGAAGTGGATAAAAAGTTATGTGGATAACTAGAAGAAGCATCTTTTTTCTAGGTAGGCGATGAATTCTTTCCCAATGTTTCACATTGGAAAAGTGTGATGAATTTTTGTAAGAATGGAATTATTAGTCAATAGTTCATTAGAGCCTACAAAAAACTAGAGTAGGTTTGATCAGTTTCTTATAGAATGGCTTATCCTATGAGTTTATCCCAATACAAAAGGTTTTCTATGTTTCAATGTTATAAATGTATATTATAGATCCATCTCATGATTAGAGTTCAAATGTAGTTCAGTTTGAAGAGAATCATTCTTATGACGAACAACCAATCCTAATTCTTGACCATAGAGAGAATATGTTGTCAAATAATGTGATTATTTGGGTGATGTTTTTTTGAAAAACAAAATTATTGAAGAAGAAATGTGATAATCATACTATTCTATGTGGTATAAATACCCCCACTTATTTCATAAGTGAATAAAATTGTAAGAAAACAATTTTAAAGTGGGGGTAGGATGTACCATCCCAAGAAACTATATAATAAGACTTATTCATATATATATATAATATTAATGGATTATATATTGGTTTTTACATAATGAATATTCTACATCCAATATCGTACTTGATACGCATTGGTGGGTTCTTCCGCAAACTTACGTCGCACTCTAAACTGAGTTATACAAAAAAATAATACAATATTATTAATTTAATTGGTAATTATCTCCAAGCTATTGTATTTGATGGAATGAAAAAACCTATCTATCTTATAGTTACACAAGTCTGCTAAATATTTTTATATAAATTCATTAAATCTGAGAGTCTAAAAATGGGAATAAATCGAATTTTAAGCTTAAAATCCAAAAATGTTTTTTAAAGGTAATTTCACTGACTTTTGATGGTTATGTTTTTTTAAATCTAGTTTTTAAAAATTTTATATGTTTTATTTAACAAAATAAAATTCATATTTAGATGAGGGACATAAAAATTCACATTCATTGAATATTTGGTATTTTTCTCATAAAATTCATTTTTAATGAATAGTAAAAAATACTACATTTTAAATCAAAGCAGCATTTTTGTCTAAATTTTTTTAGTTATATTTCACATTTAATTTGTTTTAAAGTGTAATTTTATTAATTTTTTATCATTTAATCAAATTTTTTGCATTGGATGTAATTTTACATTTAAATTGAATATAAACATATGTCAATATTATGAGGTTTTTTACCTGTTAAAACATTGTTTTATCGATCCAACAATTAGATTTGTGTTAAACCAAATTTTACTGATATTATGAATAGATTTTTCAAAAATTAACAAACATGGTTGTAACCCGTGTGAAAAATGTGGTTTAATGGGGTAAAAATAATTTATCATGAATTGTAACATTTTTTTATTCACATTGGTTATATAAAAATATGATAATAAAAGGTATAATTAAAAAGGTAGTAATATAAAACTACCTTTACACTTTTATGAATATTATTTTCATAGTTATTACCGACCAATACAACCCTTATGATGAAAATTTTTCCTTTAAAAGCCACATGTGTGTGATAATGAAATTTCATAACATTTAATTTAATGTATAGGGAAATATAATCTAAACATGTATCTTATTATTAAAAAAATTTAAATATACTATTATATAAAAAATCTCTTCCACTATAATTAGTAATTTGAAATAAAAAACTATTTCCTACAACATTCTACATTATTAATAAATTTTTGACATTAAATAAATTAATTTAATAACTACACAGGGATGATACCTCAAATTATTTATTAAATTAAAAGTCAGTTCAATGATATTAATAATAAAAATAAACAATTATGTCATCCACAATTTGTTTTGATAAAATTGACATGTTTGGGATGCGTTAATTCATTTTTTTCAAAGGAATCAATTTATTATGACATGAAAAAAAAAATACTAAATAGTCTACAAAATGACATAAATGAGATTTTAAAATTAATAATATTTTTTAAAATGATATAAAAATAATAGAAAACTAATTTTCATTTAAATAAATTGTATAATGTTAATAATTTTTTAAACAATACACATTATGTTCTATTGGGATTTTCTTGTAACTATATTAACCATATAGAGTAAAAATAGAAGAATACATGGTAAGAGATTAATTATTTCACTAAGGGTTAATGAAAAAAGTTAAGGTTAATTTTATAACATAAAAATATCTAAAATTATTCAGTTAATAGGATTTTAACCCATCATCATCTTCAATATGAAATAAATCACATTGAAGCTATTAGTAACTGAAAATCAATTTTTAATTAAATAATATTTCAAGACATTTCCAAAAGTTCTCTTTATCCCTCTTATAAAAGGCCACCAACTCTACTCAAATCCACACACCTCTCAATCAAATTTTATTTTCCAATAAATGCTCAAATAGGCTCAAAAAATACCACCCATCCACCTAGAATTATTACCTTGGGATTAAGGCTAATCATGGATGCCTTTTGGCATAATCAAATAGGTGTTACCATATTAAGAGGTAACCTCTTCTCTCAAGATCCTTTAATTTATATTCCTTCTTCACTCATTATGATTTTTTTATTATTTTATATAATAACAACACCATTATTTTAAATATTCTAGGATGTTTTAGGATAATTATTCTACATACACTTACACAAACCTCTTTTTAATGGGTATCAAACATACCGTTTCTCTGTATGGAATACTACTACCTCATAAAACAATTTTTTGTAAAAATTTTTCATAACACCTATTATAATACCCCATGATTTCATAGTGTGTTATATCTTCAAAATAATTCAATAACTTGCACTACATGCAACACCGAGTTCAATCATACCATGACTTACCAAACAAGCCATTCAAAAAAGGTTATGAATATTATTAACTAAATTTTAAACTTTATATAATCCTTATAATTTTAGAATCCATATTATGAGTTTCTTAGACATAATGTAAGAACAAATTCATTTTCAGTATTGAACTTTTATCAACTTTTAATAGTGAACCCTTTTTAAATACAATATTTTAAACTTTTTGACTAAATGGGGACATAAAAAATTTAAAATGAAACATCCCAAACTTCCACGGTACGCTTTCCTTTGAATAATACAGTAGCATGTGTTGTATGCAACTTCGAGTTTTAACACACACCACAACCAATCAAACTAACGGTTATGAATAGTAATACCTACACATTGAAATTTTATCTCTCAAAATGGACTTCATTATTGGATTAGGAGTATCCAATTTAGCCTAAGGTGAAATTTTGGTACTTTTCGGATAACTTTAATATTTTGATGAATAGTGAAAATTACTAAATTTTAATTAAAAACAACTTTTTTAATAAAAATAATTAATAGTGATAAATTATGAATTTGAGTGGTTTTAAAGTATATTTAGAATATATTTTTACCATTTAATACAATTTTGGTCATTGGACATAATTTCACAATTAAACCGAACATAAACAAGTATCAATCTTTTGACAGTTATTGTATCTTAAAAACACGCTTTCTGTTTTAACAGCGAGAATTAATATTAAATTAATTTCTGCCACTTCTGTGCTTTGAATTAGGAAAAATGGATTCCATATTTGTAATCAGGATGTTCATATTGTGTGAATAGGTAAATTTTATTTTGAATAATTATTGTAGTCAATATTTTTTTTACCATGGTTAAGGGTAAATCCGATAAATAAGGGTTAAAAAATAATATTATAATAATACTAAATTACCCTAAAACGTGTCCTAACATTATTGGTGGTTACATTTCCGACCTTGGGAATCTTTTGGTCGATTTTGGGACCCCATGAAGCCACTTGTAGGTGATAGGGACACTTTATTTTAATTAAGTTAAAATAAGTACAAAAATGACATAAGCATATATCTTTTAGAAAAACAATTTTTACATAGGGTTATATATGTTGGATGTTCGACTATAAATATTAATTAGAAAGTTAAAAATCTTTCCTACATAATTATATTTTATTTATAATTTTTATACATTAAATAATTTAATTTATTTATGACACAATGATGATGCAGTAATTACCTAATTAATGAAAAATTAGAATAATTGATATTATAAATACCCAAATAAATATAATTTGATACTTTTTATGAATTAAACTAATTTTATAGGTTAATATGACATTTTAGTATTGCTTTAATTAACTTTTTCCGAAGTAATCATTTTGTTATGAGTTTTACAAAAATCAATTATTGAATAGTGTCAAAATTGACATAAAAGATTTTTTAAAACAAATATTATATTATTAATTGATATTAAATTCCTAAAAATCTAAGGTTCGGCCAAGAGACTTATATCATGATAGGTGTATCATTAATGGACCACTTGGAGGTCTCTTGGATGTATATAGTATGTTTATTAACCATCTAATATAAAAATACAAAGAGACATTGTAAAAGTGAAACTATTTAACTAAGAGTTAATATTTAAAGATAATGTTAATATAACAACCCAAAACTGTCTAACATCTATTGGTTGAGTGGTTTTTGACCCATCCCCACCTTAAACTTTAAATAATCAACTTTTGATCCTTTAGAAACCGAATATGAATTTATTATAAATTAATATTTCTACCTTTTTTCAAAGGTGCCCATCACCCCTCTTATAAAAGATTACTCCCCCTTCTCATTACTTCACACCTTCTGGTTGCACCCAAATTTACCCTACTAGTAAAAGTGATTGATTTAGTACATGTAGGGTTTGAATCCACAGGGACTGAAGAAGTAACCTTGAGATGCTATGATTGTGTGAAGGATGAGTTAGGAAGTAGCCGACTTTGGGTTTGATTTTGGATGGTTTTTAAAGAACACTAATAAACCTAATTGAATTAAACTAAATGGAAATGGGTTGATATTAGAATTATGCTCGGGTGGATTGAATGAATTTTACTTCATTATACAATTTTGGTTTTATTAATTTTTGATGAATCCATTCTTCAAAAATAACATTACATTCATCATTTTCTAGTTTGGTGCTTACTAAACACAATTACTAATCCCGTATACACTTAGAGAACCAAATTCATGATCTCTCCAAGTTATATGGTCATTTATTACGTGAATTTAGTTTTCTCAAACACAGTAAAGTTGAAGAGTAGAAATAATTGAAGAATGGATGTCTTAAATTAATTATCCAATTAACAACAATTCGTTCATAAAATAACATTCAATCCTGCCTTTGCATCCTCTTAAGATCATCCCATTAAGGGTTTATCCCTCCATTGATGGTATACTTTCAATGGTGGGCGGAAGATGGCTAACAAGAATTGGATTGAAGAAATTAAAACCGCGGAAATAACGAGCACTCCTCCGTGTGTGTGAATGAAATTCACACCTATGTGTGAACTAATTCACAACAACACAGAGATATCACTGTGCTTTGTGATAATAAAGTTTTAATAAAAGAAATGGAAAATACAGAAGTGAATGAAGTTTATTAATAACATAAAGATACAAAAAAGAAACTTACATGGAAATATAAACCATTACAAAGGAAATTTGGAAGCATAACCTTACAATGAAACATGTAACAAAAGATGATATGAAAAATATCCACCCCTATTCCCTTAACCAATAGATCCTTATATAGTCATATTAGGAGCCTTAGGTCCATCCCCCAATAATTAATTCACCCCCCATCAATTAATAGAGTAAAATGGAGGGTGAATAATCAAAATTAAATTGATGTTTCGAATTTGACCCGGAAAACTATCCTGATTCGTCCACCATATTGATGTGTGAATTGGAAAATGAAGAAGGCCGAATCCGGAGAAGTTTTAGAACGGAAATATCTTTTTCGATATGCCTTATATGATCTGTAAAAGTTTCAGGAAATTTGGCTCATCCTTTTGGAAGTTATGGTCGAAATGGTGGGACGTATTTCTGTGCATTAATGTTGGGTCCACCATTTAAATCTCAACTTCAAATCCCTTTATCGTCATGAAATCATCAGAATTAGCTCCATCCACAGTTTAATAAAATGATCCTCATAGTTTTATATTTCTAATGTATAAATTTGAGATTCATTGGGCTTCGTTTCTGGGCCCCACATTTGGTTGATGGGCCTTAGGCCCATTATGCTTTTTCCAGCAAGTTTCTACCTTCAGGCGCAAATTCTCCATCTTCCATTGGGATTAATCCAGCAGACATAAAAGATAAAATGTTAAAAACAAAGTGTTCAATCATATCCCAAAATTTCAAATTCATAAAATGAATATAATATTGTCAACAAAAAAATGAATTATTGGTCCCAAATTTGCATTTTAAACATGAATTGCATTTTTGATGAGAAATGAAGTTCTATTTATGTAATGCACTAAAAACAATGTTTATGGACTTTTTAACCATGAATATAAGAATATTAATAATTAATATTAGCCACTTTCAGTGACTAATCACACCCCCCAACTTGAGTTTTGCTAGTCCCGAGCAAAATAATTTTCAAATGTGAAATTCAAATCCCCTTTTCCAAAAACAATTTAATACGCATTGCTCACCCAAATATCTAATACCAAAAAAAATTATGAAAACCCATAAAAATTATTAAAAACAAGCTAGGTCCATAAGCGTATCCCAAGCTCAAGCCCATTCCTTTGTTCAAATTCATTGCCACATTTCATCCAATTCTAATTAAGCATGATAAAGTGTTGGGCATCATAAAAGATATGGGGCCCATTTATTTGTTCAAGGGGAAAAAATGGAAGCACTAGGTGGGAATCACATTAAACCTTAAGATGAGTATCCTTTTTTTATTTTTTATTTTTTTGATTTAATTTTTTTAACCACAATAGATATGAAAAGACTAACTCTAGGCAAGACAACTATGGAGTCACGATCCCCAAGTGTCGGACACCACACATATTGTCAATTTCATGCTCTATAATAGAGATATAAAGCCTAACTCTGGGAAAGACAACTATGGAGTCACGATCCCCAAGTGTCAGACGCCACGCATTTGGACAAAACATTTCTCTATGTGGTCATTCTTTTTTGTTTTTTTTTTGTTTTTTTTTTTGATACTCAAATTAAACTAAAAGTGAACCCAGAACACTATGCTATAATGAAAGGGACCCAAGAACTCAAATTTACACCCACGATCCAGTAGACGTGCATTGTGGCATTTTTATTAAGAGGGTGAAATAGTAAACATTGAAAAATCACATCAGACAACCGCACTTTCCAAAAACTATGCTCATGAACTTAAACATGCATTAAAATTAGAATCAAGGCATGGAAAATTTATTTGATATCCAATTTTAGAGTTTGCAATGTGTGTTTATCATGTTTATGGTTAATGGAATTTTTCTTTTCATGCATGTTTTTTTTCACAAAATAAAAAAATCATTTTTTATCTCCCCCAACTTAGAATGACATTGTCCCCAGTTTTTAAAGAAAAGAAAAGTTAGAAGTGGGTAGGAGAGGAGTTCAAAGATGAAATTGAGAATGATAAACATGGAACAAATTCACCTGGTTTTTAAAGTTGAAGTTCATAATGCTCCAAATTACTCATTTGATCTCTTTGGGGATGTAGGCACCTCCTTGATTGAACATGTATCACCCAAAATAGTTCCTGAACCATAAAAAGAAGGAAAAAGCAGACAAAACAAACAACACAATGATTTATTTAATTCCAAGTACCATCATTTTCATGTTTTTTTTAAATCAAACTAATGATACATTATCTTCTTTTAAATTTCTGGGTAAGGTATTACTCAGGTATTACACCGCGTGACACGGATGAATACGGTGCTCCCCTTTCATACCCATCCATAATCATAAAAGAAGAACAGGTCAAGAGTCTAATTTTTTTTAACCTACAAAAACATAAATAAAATAAACTTATGATACATTGTCTTCTTTAAATTTCTGGATAAGGTATTACTCAGGGATCACACCGCGTGACACGGATGAATACGGTGCTCCATTTTCATACCCATACTTAATCATAAAAGAAGAACAGGTCAATAGTCTATATAAAAAAAATTAAGCATATTGAAACAAAAGATGATTCACAGTGATTGGAAACATGAAAACCACGGGTTGCCTCCCGTGCAGCGCTTTTGTTTAACGTCGTTATCCCGACTTGTACCCTAAATCTATCAATTTTTCTCTGGTTCATATGTTGTCTCAGTTAACTCCTCCTTGGTTTCATGTTTATTGAATGATTCAATGAATGGTTTTAACCTATGACCATTGACATTGAAGACATGACCACTTGTGGGATCCTGAATCTCTATTGCCCCATGAGGGTACACATGATGCACTAGGTATGGACCAGACCATCTGGACCTTATCTTTCCTGGGTATAGATGATGTTTTAAACTATACAAGAGCACAAATTTTCCCAGTTCAAAGTGTTTGACTTTGAGATTCCTAGATTGGTATGCTTGAACTTTAGATTTATTGATCCTTGAATTTTCATAAGCCTCCATCCTAAGTTCCTCGAGTTCATTAAGATCTAATTTACTTTTTGTTTCAGCCAAAGAAATGTCAAAGTACATTTTTTTTATAGCCCAAAAGGCCTTATGCTCAATTTCAACAGGTAAATGACATGCTTTTACATAAACCAATCTATACGGTGACATGCCTAGGATAGTTTTGAAAGCAGTTCGATATGCCCAAAGGGCATCTAAGAGTTTCTCGGACAAATCTTTCCTAGAGGGATTGACAGTTTTTTCATGAATTTTCTTAATTTCTCTATTTTCCAACTCATCTTGACCGTTGGTTTGAGGATGGTATGCAGTGGAAACTTTATGAGTAATACCATACTTAGACATGAGTGAAGAGAATGGGAGGTTGCAGAAATGGGTTCCACGATCACTGATTATAGCCCTACGAATTCCAAATCGAGAAAATATATGCTCTTTCAGAAATAGGATCACAACATGGTGGTCATTGGACTTGGTGGGAATGGATTCAACCCATTTTGAGACATAATCAATAGCTAAGAGGATGTAGAGGTATCCATTAGAGTTTGGAAAGGGTCCCATGAAATCAATTCCCCAACAGTCAAAGATTTCAATGACCAGAATGGGAGTGAGGGGCATTTGATTCCTTTTGGTAATGGATCCTAATTTCTGACACTGAGGACAACTTTTGCAGAATTGGAAGGAATCCTTAGTGAGGTTCGGCCAGTAGAAACCACTTTGGAGGACCTTTGCAGTGGTTTTATTTGTAGAAAAGTGGCCTCCATATGCCTCTCCATGACAAAATTTTAGAATGGACTCTTGGTCAGACTCGGTAATACATCTCCTGATGATTTGATCAGGACATAACTTGAAGAGGTAAGGATCATCAAACACATAGTGTTTTACATCAGAAAGGAATTTCCTCTTAGCTTGGGTCCCCATGAATTTTGGAATGTCACCCATCACCAAATGGTTTGATATGTCAGCATAACAAGGGAAATCACTCACTGAATAGAGGTGCTCATCGTGAAATGAATCAGACACAGAGAGGTGGTGTGAGTTGTCTTTGAATTCTATCCTAGAGAGGTGATCAGCTACAATATTTTCAACACCCTTTTTATCCTTTATGGTTAAATCGAACTCTTGAAGAAAAAGGACCCACCTAATCAATCTAACCTTGGAATCTTGTTTTTGGAAAAGGTATTTTCGGGCTGAATGATCAGTGAAGACAATGATGGGTGATCCTAAGAGATAAGACCTGAATTTCTCTAAGGCAAAGACAACAGCAAGAAACTCTTTCTCAGTGGTGGTGTAGTTTATTTGTGCATCATTTAAAGATTTTCTTGCATAAGAAATGACATGTGGAGTTTTCTCACACTGTTTTCCTAAGACTTCTCCTACAGCGAAATCACTTGCATCACACATGAGCTCGAAAGGAAGTTTCCAATTTGGAGTTTTCATGATAGGTGGAGATATAAGAGTTGACTTGAGTGTAGAGAATGATTCCTCACAGCTTTATGTCCATAGAAATGGAGCATCATTTACCAATAGAGCACAAAGTGGTCGAGAAATAGAGCTGAAATTCCTAATGAACCTTCTATAAAAACCATCATGTCCTAAGAAGGAACTCACTTCCTCAACAGTTTTAGGAGAGGGAAGGTGACTAATGATGTCAACATTAGCTTTATCAACTTCAATCCCTTTACTAGATACCAGATGACCTAGAACAAGTCCTTCCCTTACCATGAAATGGCATTTTTCCCAATTTAGTATGATATTTTTATCCTCGCACCTTGACAAAACCTTTTCAACATTTATAAGGCATCCCTCAAAATTATCCCCAAATATGGAGAATTCATCCATGAAGACCTCTAAAAAATCCCCCACCATATTCGAGAATATTCCCATCATGCACCGTTGGAAGGTACCAGGGGCATTACATAACCCAAAGGGCATGCGCTTGAAGGAAAAAGTGCCAAATGGACAAGTGAAGTTTGTTTTTCCTTGATCCTCTAAGGAGACTTCGATTTGATTATACCCTGAGAATCCATCTAGGAAGCAATAGAATTGATGACCCACCACTTGCATGAGGACTTGATCAATAATGGGTAAGGGGAAATGGTCTTTCTTGGTACAAGAGTTGAGCTTCCTATAGTCAATACAAACTCTCCATCCACTACTGACCCTTGTTGGAAGCATCTCTCCATCCTTGTTGGTTATTACTGTGATTCCAGGCTTCTTTGGAACCACATGGATTGGGATAACCCACTCACTCTCAGCTATAGGATAGATGATACCAGCTTTTAACAATTTCAAAAGTTCTTTTCTCACTACTTCCATGAGATTAGGATTGAGTCGCCTCTGAGGTTGACGATATGGCTTTGACTCAGATTCAAGAATAATTCTATGAGTCCCGATAAGTGGGCTAATCCCAAGGATATCAGATAGGGTCCATCCAATGGCTTTCTTGTGTCTCCTAAGAACATCTAGAAGCATCCTCTCATGACCGGCTTCAAGGGAGGAAGAAATGACAACATGAAAGGATTGATTGTCCCCTAAGAAAGCATACTTTAGTGATGAAGGTAAGACTTTAAATTCAAGATTAGATTGGTCATGAATTTCCAAGAATGGATAAGACTTTGTATTGAACTTAGTTTCTTTTTTCAGATTTCTTGACAAAATTGGTTCCTTGTGAACAGAATTTTCATACACTAAATTTTCCAGAGTAGTGTCATGAATGGCTATGGACTCAATGTTATTGATTTCAACCATGGTGTCATTGATTGGTGATTCTAGAAATTCATCAATAGAGCTGTCTGAAAGAGATTCAATCCAAGGAGGCAAATTTCCCTCATGTGAATAAAGAAAATCAATCTCTTCTTGACTTAACCATCCTTCAGTAACTCCTTGATGTTCATTGAGTTCATTATCAACACTACCAATCCAATTAACCTCATGGATCTCTTCATCATCCCCAATTTGAGAGTTTTCATTGTAGATGTTCAAGTCTAGACTCATGTTCCCAAAGGTGATGGTCATGTTCCCATTTCAGACTCGGATTACAGAGTTGATTATTTCAAGGAAGGGATGACCAAGTATGATTGGGGTTTTCTCCCTAGGACCTAAGCTTCGGTGATTGTCTAGAATAATGAAGTCAGTTGGGTAAATGAAATTTTCAACTTTCACCAAAACATCTTTTAAGATCCCCTTTGGAACTCGAACACTACGATCAGCAAGTTAAAGAGTGACAGATGTGGGTTGGAGTTCTTCGAGCCCTAACTGAAAGTACATGGCATAAGGAATGAGGTTCACACTAGCACCTAGATCACACAAGGCTTTGACAACTTTGGTCTCTCCTAGTTCAACATTTATGTAAGGGCATCCTGGGTCTTTTATCTTAGGAGGAATGGTCCCTTGAATGGTGGTACTCAAATTAGCAGCCAAAAGGACTTGGTTTTTATGTGAAAATTTTCTTTTAAAAGTTCACAAGTCCTTAAGGTATTTTGAGTAGGAAGGTATGTTTTGGATGGCATCGAGAAGGGGAATGTTCAACTTGACTTGTGAGAATATTTCCCTCAATGTTTCACTCAATTCAGGCTTGGTTTTCCCCCTCATGCGTTGAGGAAATGGTTCAGATTGTGGAGTTGTTTGTTGAAGTGTTGTTTCATTCACATTATTATCAGTTTCTTCAGTTTGATCTTGTAGTTCATTTGAATTTTCATTAGATTTTAAAGCTTTACATGGTTTCTGACTTATCTGTTCAGGTTTTTCAATTTATTTCCCACTTCTTAAAATTGTCACAGCCTTTAGTTGTTCGTGAGTTGTTTGAGTGAAACTTGTCTCTCCCCTTGATGTTTGTTGTGGAATGGCCTGTATGGGAATGGGTGCCTTTCCAGTTTTTATGGTTTGAAGTTCTTGTTTAATGGATGAGAATTCTGAGTTCATTTTGTGCATTTGTTTGCACAGTTGTTCTAGTAGGCTTTGTGGAAAATTTTGGGTTAGTGCTTGAGCTTGTGGGTTTATCCCAAGAGGATACTTTGGTTGTTGGATAGGTTGTTGAATGGGTTGTTGGATAGGTTGTTGATATTGGACATGAGGATTTTGGAATTGGACCAGTTGTGGGTGGAAGTGATTATGAGGTTGATAGTTTTGTTGAGGGTATGGGTTGATACATTGTTGTTGTGTTGGTTGTTGATTGTCCTTCCAACGAAAGCCCGGATGGTCATTATACCTTGGATTTAAGGTGTTCGTGAATTGTGGATTTTGAAAGTTCATTGCATTAACTTCTTCTGGTGTTCCTCCTGAAAGAACATCCTTGATGGAAGGAATGGTTGGGAAATTATCAGTCTTGTGGTCATTTTTGTCACAAATTGTACAAAAAAGCTCAACAGTTTGGGTTTTGCGGACCTTCCTAAGATCAATCTCCTCAACTTTACTCATGAGTGCAGCAAGTTTTGCCCTAATGTTTTCTTCTTCTCCAAGATTGTAAATTCCACCAGATTTGGGTGGCTTCTCATAGTATGGTGATGTTCCCCATGTTTGGTTTTGTTCAGCAATATTTTCTTGATACTCGTAAGCATCATTTGGGGATTTGTTTTTGAAGGTTCCATTACACATCATATCAATGAATTGTTTGTTTCCGGGACCCAACCCGTCATAGAAAATTTTCAGTTGTTCTGGGATTAAGAAACCATGGTGTGGTACCATGTTTAATGTGTCCTTGAACCTTTCCCATGTTTCATAAAATGATTCTCCCTCTCTTTCAAAAAAGTTTTGTATGCTCTTTTTAAGTGCAATTGTTTTGTGATGGGGGAAGTATTGTTTATAAAATTCTCGTTGAAGTTGGTCCCAATAGTGAATGGATGCTAGCCTCAAATTGTTTAACCAATTCTTTGCTCGGCCCTTAAGGGAAAAATGGAAAAGTCTCATTTTAGCAGATTCAATTTGATTTGGTGGGCACATGGTTTCGACAATGTCATTAAATTCTTTAACATGAAGGTAAGGCATCTCAGACTCCATCCCATGAAAGGTTGGAAGGTGGTTCAAGACATGGGGTTTGAAAACATATTGGGAATATCCTATGTTATTATGCCTAATGCATGAGGGTGAATTGGTCCAGGTTGGTGTGAGTTAGTCATTTATGGTCGGGTCTGCAACAATTCCCAAGTTAGGGTCTTGCCCGTTATTTTAGTTCCCTCCCCGGTTTATGATTTGGTTTTGTGGGAGATTCTACATTGTATCGAACTCAGCATCTGAATTTGTAGTATTAGGAAGATTTGGATCTAAAGGAAATATACCTATTTTAGTGCTTGACTCCCCAGCCCTAGGAGTATCCACCCTAACTAATCTGTTTGAGTTATCGCGGGTGTAGGCGGACATGCGCCAAAAGAAAAAAAAGCGAGAAAGGGAAAAGATAAGAGAATTGGGATGAGAATAGAAGAATGGGGGTAAGAAAAGAACGTTTTTGGTCTAAGGAACTTACTTAGTCCCCGGAAAAGGCGCCAAAATTTGGTTGCGCCCAAATTTACCCTACTGGTAAAAGCGATCGATGTAGTACATGTAGGGGTCAAATCCACAGGGACCGAAGAAGTAACCTTGAGATACTATGATTGTGTGAAGGATGAGCTATGAAGTAGCCGACTTTGGGTTTTATTTTGGATGGTTTTTAAAGAACACAAATAAACCTAAGTGAATTAAATTAAATGGAAATGGGTTTATCTTAGGATTATGCTCAGGGTGTATTGAATGAATTTTACTTCATTAGACAATTTTGGTTTTATTAATTTTTGATGAATCCATTCTTCAAAAATAACATTACATTCATCATTTTCTGGTTTGATGCTTACTAAACACAATTACTAATCCCGTATAAACATAGAGAACCAAATTCATGATCTCTCCAAGGTATATGGTCATTTAGTAATTGAATTTAGTTTTCTCAAACACAGTAAAGATGAAGAGTAGAAATAATTGAACAATGGATGTCTTAAATTAATTGTCCAATTAACAACAATTCGTTCATAAAATAACATTCAATCCAGCCTTTGCAACCTCCTAAGATCATCCCATTAAGGGTTTAGCCCTCCATTGATGGTATACTCTCAATGGTGGGCGGAAGATGGCTAACAAGAATTGGATTGAAGAAATTAAAACCGCAGAAATAACGAGCACTCCTCCGTGTGTGTGAATGAAATTCACACCTATGTGTGAACTAATTGACAAGAACATAGAGATATAACTATGCTTTGTGATAATAAAGTTTTAATAAAAGAAATGGAAAATATAAAAGGGAATGAAGTTGATTAAGAACATAAAGATACAAAAAAAACTTACATGGAAATGGAAAACATTACAAAGGAAATTTGGAAGCATGACCTTACAATGAAACAAGCAACAAAAGATGATATGAAAAATATCCACCCCTATTCCCTTCACCAATAGCTCCTTATATAGGAATATTATGAGCCTTAGGTATATCCCCCAATAATTAATTCACCCCCCAACAATTAATAGAGTCAAATGGAGGCTGAATAATCAAAATTAAATTGATGTTTTGAATTTGACCCGGAAAACTGTCCTGATTCGTCCACCATATTGACGTGTGAATTCGAAAATGAAGAAGGCCGAATACGGAGGGGTTGTACAAGGGATATATCTTCGTCCATCTGTCCTCTATGAGCTGTAAACATTTCAGGAAATTTGGCTCATCCATTGGGAGGTTATGGTCGAAATTGTGTGACGTATTTCTGTGCATTAATGTCGGGTCAACCATTTAAATCTCAACTTCAGATCCCTTTATCATCATGAAAACATCAGAATTAGCTCCAGCCATAGTTGAATAAAATGATCCTCTCGTTTTTATCTTTCTACTGTATGAATTTGAGCTTCATTGGGCTTGGTTTCTGGGCCCCACATTTGTTTGATGGGCCTTAGGCCCATTATGCTTTTTCCAGCAAGTATCTGCCTTCAGGCGCAAAATTCTCCATCTTCCTTTGGGATTCATCCAGCGGACCTAAAAGACAAAATCTTGCAAACAAAGTGATCAATCATATACCAAAATTTAAAATTCAGAAAATGAATATAATATTTTCAACAAACAAATGAATTATTGGGTCCAAATTTGCATTTTAAACATGAATTGCATTTTTGATGAGAAATGAAGTTCTATTTATGTAATGCACTAAAAACAATGTTTATGGACTTTGTAACAATGAATATAAATATATTAACAATTAATATTAGCCACTTTCAGTGACTAATAACCTTCAAAGCCTTTTGGTTTGGCCAAACTCTGCCCAAATACTCTCCCAACCTCCCCCACTACAACCTAGAGGCTTTAGTTTCATCAAAAATCCAACCTAAGGAGACCTTTTGATCAAATCAAAAGGAAGAACCCGAAGAAGAGGTAATGTTTTCACCACCCTTTTTCAAGTTCCTTTCTTCTTCCACTTCTTCTTCCTTTGTTGTTACCATTCTAAAATAATAACTCCGGTATCATATATATACTGTGATGTTATTATAAATATTGTACAACCATATTCACTATTCTATCCATCCTTTGAATAAAATGTCACCATATGTGCGTACGTACGGCTTACCATCTCCACGTCGTGGTGTAATTGTTATTCAATAAATTATTATTTGGATGGGTATAATAATGATGTGTAACTCATGTAAATAATAAATATAACATGATAATGATTCTGTATATATGATATACCATCCAATTATATATTATTTTAATATCAAAAGAATGATATTATTGCTCGTGCATACGTACAGACTACCGTCTCCACGGACGTGATGAGATTCATTCTCCATCGTATCCATTCAAGTAAAATTCTCATTTGATGATTAATAATAGTATCTAAGGACTTGATATCATTCTATATATGATTAAGATACAACCTATCCATTACAAACATGGCTTATGTGACAAAACATATAAAAGAAAATGAGTAAGTTAACACCCGAAACTACGATAATACTAAGATATTATTAACAAATCAATGTTAAAAGATCATATATGATATCATATTAATGTATATGATTCTTGTATAATTTAATAACAATTATTTCAACATTATACAAGAGGTTAACCTACCCCCAACCAAGGGAAAGTACAAGGTAAAGGTTTATTTCACAATCTCTTCATTATCCGAGGTTGTTTATACGTAATAATATACTGAGATTTTTTTATCATCCACATCCATGTTTCTTAGAAATGTATTTCAAAACATTTTTAATATTTACAATGAATATGGGTTAAATTCATTTATACCCTTATGTGTTTTTAATGGAATCTTTCCGTCGTTTTCCAAACAAGACACTTTTAACCTTTTGAAAAATTTAAGGTAAGAATGTTTTTTTAACTTATATGGATGGTGCGGCTATTTACTGCCATTATAAAATCATAAAAGCTTCCCTTACAAGCTTATAAGAATATTTTCAAAGTAAATGTTTTATTTTATAATTATGTGACTTTTAAATGATTTCAAAATGAATATTTTAAGAATTTTTGAAAGGTACTCTTTATCAAGATCATAATTTTAAATGTTTTAAAGATTTATCTTTCTAAATATTTTTAATTAATGTCAATGTTTTCAAAATGATTTTAAGGATTTATTTATATGGACATGAAGGTTTTGTAATGATATTTCTTTTCAAAAGTTTCAAAGTGGTATGTGAAACTTTTATTCAAAAATCTCTTTTAAATTACTTCCTTTATAAATGTGTGACTTTTCAATGATTTCGAGAAAAGAGATATTTCTCTAAAATAGTTTTTATTTCATCTATGTCAACATCCTTTGATGGATTTTAAGCTTATTTGAAGTTGATTTATTAGGATACAAAAATTTTGTATTGTATTGAAGTTTTTGTGATATGTTTTACTATGGATGTGTTATTTTTATACCATTCATGGTTTATGGAGAATGTATTGACATTTCGTATGCAAGTTTTAATACGGATGTTTATGTTATGTTTAAACCTTTTCATATGGGAATGCATTGGACTTATTAAGTGATGGGTGGAGCCCACTATATCCCCTCGATGCATCGGTAGGTCTCATGAGACAAACTAGTGTCTTGGCACAAGGCCTTGACAAAATCTTATCTGTAGTCTTGGCATGAGGCCTTGGCTATGTGGTTTTGATAGTTAGGCCTTATGCATTCCATCATTATGAATGTGGTTATTGATATTGCATGTGATTATTAGATTAGTAGAATATCCATGTGAATAAGTAAATGGCATTATTTCATTTTATTTTTGTCATACTATGTTGAAGTTCATGTTTAAAAGGCTTTTGTTTTAGTTATACACTGCCTTAAATGTTTATTCTTATTTATGAAAGTTTCCTCTATATTGTTATCCTTACTGGGCATTTGAGCTCACCCCTTTTCTATGTTTTATTTTTCCCAGGATATGAAGAAGTAAATTATGAATGACCTACAGGGATAGTATGAGGGGATAAGAGTGTGTTCTATAGAGACAATATTGTTGTAGTTTTCATTTTTTATGATGTAAAACTTTATGAATATATCTAGTGTTTCCAAGGCTACTAAACCAATCGGTCTTTCGAGATTTGATCTTTCTTGTGATCATGCCAATGTGATGTAATAATTCACCGACTCTAGGTAACTAGGGTCGGGGCGTTACAGTTGGTATCAGAGGAAGTTTAGTAAAAACCTTGGAAGCTAGATTTAGATAAACTCTGATTAGAGCACATAGATTTAAGATGGACTTTGAGGATTAGTATAGAATAATTTCCTAGAATTTTGGTATTGTAGAGATTTTTTGAGTTTTCTGAGCAATACATCCATGTCTGGATACGAGCAGGTAGAGGCGGCTCTGGCACAGATGTACCTAGGGGTAAAACCCAAAAACACCGCTTTGAGCTAGACTCGAACTGGAACTGGTGCACAACAACGGGCCTTGCTGCACTCTTGGTTACGACACTCCCGGGGGATATGCTTAAGATAATTCTCATTTTCTTTACAAACCATTATGAAGGGTTTATGAGTATATACTTCCTCAAAGGAGACATTTTTATGATTATGGATTATATCCATAAACTATTTAATTTATGTTATGTGTTTTACAAGTTTGGTATTAGGTATTGTTATTCATAAACTAATCTAGTGTATGCCATTGTTTAGAAATGGCACCCAATAGAAGGAATGAGAACTCCAGCAATGCACATGATACCAAGAGAAAGAAGGATCATATATTTCATGGTCTTAAGCCATAATTTATAAGAGAAATAGTCTTGCATGTCTTATCATCATATGAAGAAATAATATCATGTGTTGATAAGATAAGTAAAGATTTTACTGATTCCTATGGCTTTGAAGGGAAGCAAGAGAAGAAAAGTATGGAAGAGAGAAAGATGGTTAAAGGGAAGAGGGAAAAGAAGAATTTTCCCATATGTGATAACTGTGGAAAGAAACACCCTGGAAATTGCCTGAAAGGAATGATAGTTTGTTATAAGTGTGGAGGGAAAGGGCACAAAGTACGTGACTGAAAGGGTAAGAAAATGGTTTCAAATGTACAATGCTTCATTTGCAAGGAGTTTGGACACTACGCGAACCTATGTCTCAGTCATCAGACTATGTCGCAAATGATGCTATTAGATAATAATCAAGTTATGATACTACCACAGATGAAGAGGAATGATTAGAGTTCTTATGTTGATTATGTTATTTGAGTGTTGTATCAATAATGTACTTGTTATAATAATTATGGAGTATATAAGGATTTTACTGCTGTACTATTTCATTATGGACATGAGATTGTGTGGAACAAAGAAAAGTGACTCAATAGCAGGTTAAATTTTTGGAAAATATATGGTTGAGAGAAAGATAAACCATAATATGTTTCTAATACCGAGGTAGTGATTTTGGAATAATACATGATTGTTTTGGATAAATTATATTGGATATTCTTGACTACCTTGAAACTGATTAATGATTTGTATATTTCATCATTGTTGGGGTTTACAACATTTTTGGATTGAAGGAGTATATCTATTATTCTATAAGGAATAAGTGATCATGAATGTAATCAATAAGGTTTTATGATAATTCAGGATGTTGTTGTGTTTTAAATGAATACATGATGAAGGTGTTCATATGTTATTACGCAGAAAATAAAAGTATCTTCATTGTGTTTACCTTCCTTATAAATTTTGGACTGAAGTATTTTGGATAGTTCTAGTTTGGATTATTTTGGATTGCCATAAAAGGACAACCCGGAGGTCGGGCGGCAACCCGTCGCGTCCGGAAAGGCCGCGAGACTTGAACCCACAACCGAAGGGCGACAAAGGTGTATCACCTACCACTGACCCACGTGATGTCTGGGATTAAATAATTTAGGTTTTTTAAAAAAGATATGGTAGATGAATTATAAATTCTTTTTTTTTTTGGAACCCTGTACGAATAGGATAAATAGAATATATTTTTTACGTTCTATTATCTTTTAGAGTGAAAGATGAGTTTGTGGTAGAAATTAGTTAAAGGATGGAACTCTACTTGTCAAGAATATATTTTTCTTCTTCTCTTATTCTATGATGAAATTAATTCTAATACTTTATTTAAGGAATCCTAAAACCAAAAATGTGTTATCCTAATACCCTATGTTTTTTTGAACCGATGGTATTTCAAATAATCATAGATTGATGAATTTAAGGACCTCAATTTAACACTTGTTTTTGATTGATGACCTCAATCACTACCTATAAATATTTACGTTTTTCCTCAAATTATATGTCTCTAATTACCACCAATGTTCTCCTAACCGAGATCATAATTTGGTGGTGACCCTTTCATTTCTCTTTTACTCATATTAAGACTAAATTTTAGTAACCTAATTTCGGATGTGGGTTTTCCCACAAAGATATTTTCTATTATCAACGTTTTATTTTCTAAGAACAATTTCAAATTGCGAGGATGCAATTTATTGAAGGAGGGGAGAATGTAACACCCCGCGATTTCATAGTGTGTTATTTCTTCAAAATAATTCAATAACATGCAATACACGCAACACCGAGTTCAATCGTACCATGACTTACCAAACAAGTAGTTCAAAAGAGGTTATGAATAGTATTAACTAAAATTTAAACTTTATATAATCCTTATAATTTTAGAATCCATATTATGAGTTTCTTAGACATAATGTAAGAACAAATTCATTTTTAGTATTGCACTTTTATCAACATTTAATAGTGAACCCTTTTTAAATACAATATTTTAAACTTTTTGACTAAATGGGGACATCAAAAATTTAAAATGAAACATCCCAAGCTTCCATATTATGCTTTCCTTTGAATAATACAGTAGCGTGTGTTGTACGCAACTTCGAGTTTTAACACACACCACAACCGATCAAACTAGCCGTTATGAATAGTAATACATACTCTTTGAAATTTTATCTCTCAAAATGGACTTCATTTTTGGATTCAAAGTATCGAATTTATCCTAAGGTGAAATTTTGGTACTTTTCGGATAACTTTAATATTTTGATGAATAGTGAAAATTACTAAATTTTAATTTAAAACAACTTTTTTAATCAAAATAATTAATAGTGATAAATTATGAATTTGAGTGGTTTTAGAGTATATTTAGAATATATTTTTACCATTTAATACAATTTTGGTCATTGGACATAATTTCACAATTAAACCAAACATAAACAACTATCAATCTTTTGATAGTTATTATATCTTAAAAACACATTTTTTGTTTTAACAGCGGGAATTAATTTTAAATTAATTTCTTCCACTTCTGTGTTTCGAATTTGGAAAAATGGATTCCATATTTGGAATCAGGATGTTCATATTGTGTGAATAGGTAACTTTTATTTTGAATAATTATAAGGCCCCAGCCTTAAACCTTACTTAATCTTGAGTTATTACAAGATTACACATTGAGGATCTTTTCGGGTTTAGAGTTTTAGAGAATTAGATCATAAAACTTTCATTACATTCCACATATAAACAAAGTGGTTACATAAATATTGTATTCTTCTTTCCCATCAATGGAAACATATTTAAAATAAAACATGGATTTTTTCTTGACACTTCCTTGACACTATCATCATATCATGTACCTTTCCCTTGACCTGTGAAAAACATTTCAAAAAAACTTGGGATGAGCATAAAAAGCTCAGTAAGGGATATAAAAATATGGAAAGGAAACATGGGTACATATATACATAAGAATGATATCATACTTTACCCATAAAACATAATCACTTTAACATACCTCATCAAATCATGAATAAATCATAGAAATCATAAGACATAAAGGTAACTTGAGGCATTCATAACATTCTTACGTAGGGAGTAACCCTCTTGGTTACGTTTGGAATACCCATCACAGTATATTCCCTAAATCTCTTCGGAGAAACCTTAACGTTACACTCCTTCGCGTTACCCAATGCATTGGAGAGCTATATCGGGCTCACCCACCCTTAGTTTATCACGGAACCACCCGTCTTCATAATAATGCCCAAGAACCTCAACATAATCATATCACATAAAACATGCATAAATAAAACATAACATTTCCTCCTTTCAATCACAATATATCAATAAAACAAATTGATATAAAAACATTATGAAAACCATTTTCAATACCAAAATAAATAAAAATTAAAACATGGTATTTATTTTTCTTTTAAAAAGAAGGTATGGCTTGTAGAGGAAGCTGAAACTCAAATAACGGTCACGGCGGCGGAAAAGTCGTTGTCGCCGCATACGTACGAAAAAAACATTCCCTTTTGTTGTTTAGAAAAATGCTTCATAAAAAAGATTCTTTTTGGATAAACGTAAAAGTAAAAGGGGTTTATACACCGTATAAAAGAAGGTTGTGTATAAAACAAAATATGCCTCAATGAAAGGAGATTGAGACGAAGTCCCATACCTCATGTCCGAATTGACTCGATCGTTCTTTAATGTCCTGAATAATAAACTTGAGTTAATTTCTACTTGGTTAAGAACCTTTTTCATGTTCATTATTCCTTTTATATCACTTATTTCCATGTCATGAACACTGTGTAATTATTTAAGTTAATAACGGTCGTTTTAACGATCATTGGTACTTGAGTCAAAAATAAGCCCTTTATAATAACAATTTGTTCATGTATCCATTATATCCAGAATGGTATTCATGATTTAGATATCATATATGTCATATATATCCAGTACATTCATGAATTTATAATATTACATAATCATTTAGAGGTAAGAAATGAAATGCACCATTCATGGAGACGGTAAGTCGTACGTACGCATGAACGCTACTTTCATTTCTATTTCATATTTTATAGAATGGAATCATAATGATATAAAGGTATATTATAATTCCAGTGTAATATCATATATAATATTATAACTCCATCCTTTATACGTCCCACATATGGTATTTAACGAATCAAATCACTTTGAGGGGGCGGTAGTCGCACTTCCTTAAATTAAGATATCGCGTTTACCCATAATGGAAACCATAAAGGTATGCCCAAAATGAAAAATACATAAGCTTAAGTAAAACGTAAACATATTATATTTCATATATAAATATAGTGACATATTAATGTCCACCTTTGAAGGTGTTGAAAGAATGTTGAACAATCATCGTTTCGGGAGGCATAAATTCACAATCCACGGAAACAGTATGTCCTTTAACTATTAGATGTAGGTGTGTGTATGTGTAGCTCGAATAATTCTTATAACAACATCCTAGTATATTGAAGATATTGGAGTTGTTACAAAAGAAACTCATAAAAAGAGTTTAGGGGGTTGGAGAAGCAAAATAAAACAAAATGACTCAAGTGAAGACATTACTTTAAAATCGGTTAACTCCCTTTGGTTTGAGCTCAAAGGCTTCCTTGGGAAGACTTCTGCCCAACATGAGGATTCAAGGAGCAATATAGGGAAGTGGAGAGACAAAATGATAAGGGGTTGGCCAAGCCAAAGGCTTTGAGATTGTGGGTAAGGAGGTAGAGGTGGCGGCCTTTTATAAGAGGAGAGGAGGGGCGCTCTTGGAAGGTAAAGAAAAGTCACTTTATTTTAAAATGGTATTCGGATTTAAGAGGTCCCACATTGATGTGTTTCTAGGATAAGGTGATACGGGTTCTAAATCCACCCATACAATAGGTTTTGGACATGTGTAGGTCTTATATTTTACATTATCATTCCATTTTATTTAAATCGTTAAATAATGAGGTCATCACTGCATCATCATGATGTCATAAATAATTTAATTTATATAAAGTCTAAAAATTATAAAAAAAATACTATGATGTAGGAAATATTTTTATATTTCCAATTATTATATATAATAAAAAATCTGATCTTTATAACCCCATGTAAAAATTGTTTTAGTAAAACATCTCATGTTTGTGTCATTTTTACTTTAACATTAAATAAAAAGTTATTTATGTCATTTCCCAACAAATGTGGCTCCATGGGGTCCCCAAGTTGACCCATGGATTTTCTTGGTCGGCCATGACACATCCAATGAGGTTAGGACATGTTTCATGCTCATCTCATCTTATTAATGCATTATTTTTACCATAAACTACACTAATTACCTCTAATCGCGATTAAGAACTTAAGAGTTACTATTCACTAAAAAATTATTTTAATCTCATTGAACCAAATTTTTGTTCTTAATGACAACCATGTATGTCGGATTTTTGAAATTAAAAACACAGAAGTGTTAAATTTTCATTTAAACGAAAAATCAGTTTTTATAAGTAGCACTTAGTGGTTTCACTATTCATCAAAAATTGAAGTTTTTCAGAAAAATACCAAAAATTCACCCTAAGCTATATTTGATATTCAGAATTCAAAAATGAAGTCTATTTTACAAAATTCGAAACATATAAGTCACATTAATTAATATAATAATTAATTCCCGTTGTCATGACAAATAGTGTGTTTTTATGAAACAAAATGTATCAAAAGATTGACACCAGTTTAAGTCTAATTTCAAAGTGAAATTGATTCCAATGACCACCATTGGATTAAATGGTAAAAATATATTCTAATTTCACTTCAAAACCAATTCAAAAGATAAAATAATCATATAAATAAATTAGATTAAAAAGCAGTTTTGATGTAAAATGCAGTATTTTTCACTATTCATTAAAAAATGAACATTATCTGAAAAATTCCAAAAATTCATACAAAGTAAATTTTGATGTCCCAATCATAAAGAATAAGTTTATTTTGGCAAACATAGCTTATAAAATTGTCAAAAGATAGATTTAAAAATGGTTTTCCGATCAAAAGGCAGTAAAACAATCTTTTAAAAATATTAGTGTATTCCATGCTTAAGATTGGATTTATTTTCATTTTAAGCCTCTAAACCACTATCTAATTCATTAATAGACAAAGATAAAAAAATATCTATTACTCATTACTTACTTTGGATGTTACATCCTTCCCCCCTTTTGAAAAATGTGTCCCCGCAATTTATTTACTTATCGAATAAATGGGGGTACTTATCCCTCATTGCATTTTCAGATTCCCATGTTGCCTCTTCCATCATGTAGTTTTTCCACAAAACATTTACCTGATTAATCACCTTATTCCATAACACTTTCTCCTTTTGGTCAAGAACCTGTACTGGTTATTCCTCATAAGATAGGTTCTCTTCTAGCTGAACTACCCCTGGACTCAAAACATGAGATGTATCTGGCATTTACTTTCTCAGCATCGAAACATGAAAAATATTGTGTACCTGAGATAAACTCAGAGGTAAATCCACTCGGTAAGCAACTGATCCAACTCTCTCCAGAATTTCATATGGTCCAATAAACCTTGGACTCAGCTTTCCTTTCTTACCAAATCTCATCACACTTTTCCAAGGAGAAACCTTGAGAAAAACATGATCACCTACCTCGAAAGATAGATCCTTCCTCCAGTTATCCGCATAACTCTTCTGCCTGCTCTGAGCTGTTCTCATGTGCTTCTGAATCAGCTGAACTTTTTCTGCCATCTCTTCTTCCAATTCTGGTCCCATAAACTTCCTTTCACCCACTTCATCCCAGAAAGCTGGAGTTCGACACCGCTTCCCATATAATGCCTGAAATGGTTCCATCTGTATACTAGAATGAAAACTGTTATTATATGAAAATTCAACCAAAGAAAGATGTTGGTCCCAACTTCCTTGATAATCTATTGAACAAGCTCGTAGCATATCCTCCAGGGCCTGAATTGTTCGTTCTAACTTCCCATCTGATTGAGGATGAAAAGCTGTACTAAAATTTAATTCAGTACCCAACGACTTCTGAAGGCCTTTCCAAAAGTTAGAAGTGATCCTGGGATCACAGTTAGATACAATGGAGAGAGGAACTCCATGTAAACTGACTATCTCTTTAAGATACAAACGGGAAAGCTGATCTAGGGAAAAAGTATCTCGTATAGTAAGGAAATGAGCAGATTTGGTCAAGCGATCAACAATAACCCAGATTGCATTATTACCTTGAGATGTCTTCGGTAATACCACAATAAAGTCCATGGATATATTCTCCCATTTCCACTCTGGCACTGTTAAAGGCTGAAGCATCCCTTTCGGTAACTGCCGCTCTGCTTTAACCTGTTTACATGTCAAACACTTCACAGTAAAATCTGCAATATCTCTTTTCATTCCATCCCACCAGTAATACTCCCGAAGATCTCTATACATCTTAGTACTGCCTGGATAAAATGAAAACGTAGAACTATGAGCTTCACATAACAACTCTCTCTTCAACTGTGAATCACAAGGAACACACAATCTCTTCCCAAATCTCAAAACGCAATCATTATCAATGTTGAATTCAGGCAACTTACCCTTCTGAACCAGCTCTACCTTTTTCTGCAACTCACTGTCTTGCTTCTGTGCTTGCTTGATTCTGTCTGATAGAGATGATCTCACTGATACCTGAAATAAAACAGAAGAACTTCCTGCACCAACAACTTTTATGCCAAAGTTCACCAAATCCTTAACCAAAGGATCACGTTCCAAATGCAACATTTCTAATGTAGCATTACTTTTTCAACTCAAAGCATCAGCCACTTTATTTGCTTTTCCCGGATGGTAATGAATTGTACAATCATAATCCTTGATTAATTCCATCCATCTCATCTGTCTCATGTTTAACTCTTTCTGAGTGAATATATACTTTAAAATTTTGTGATCAGTATATATTTCACACTTTACTCCATACAAATGATGCCTCCAAATTTTTAAAGCAAAAACAACAGCAGCTAATTCCAAATCATGTGTAGGTTAATTTACCTCATGATTTTTCAACTGTCGTGAAGCATAAGCAATTACTTGATCATTCTGCATTAGGACACAACCAAGTCCTTTTAATGAAGCATCACTGTATATAACAAACTCACCATTCCTGGAAGGTAGTGCCAAAACTAGAGCATTCACCAATCTTCTATTCAGTTCCTGAAAACAATCATCACATTCTTTTGTCCAGATAAACTTAACACCCTTCCGAGTTAGCTTAGTCATTGGACTAGATAACCGTGAAAAATTTCTAACAAACCTTCAGTAATAGCTTGCCAAACGAAAGAAGCTACAAATCTCAGTTACATTTTTGGGTCTTGGCCAGTATTCCACAACTTTTGTTTTTGCAGGATCAACAGTTATCCCATCTTTAGAAATAATGTGACCAGGGAAAGAAATTTTTTACAACCAAAACTCGCACTTGCTGAATTTTCCATACAGTTTATTTTCTATTAAGGTTTTCAAGATAACCCTTAAATGTCTTTCATTCTCCTCTTTAATTTTAGAAAACACCAAAATATCATCAATAAAAACCACAACAAACTTATCCAAGAACTCATGGAAAATTCTATTCATTAAGTCCATGAATACAGCAGGTGCATCGGTTAGCCCAAAAGGCATTACTACAAATTCATAATGGCCATATCTTGTACGGAACACGGTCTTCGGAACATCTGCTTCCTTTACCTTTAGCTGATGGTACCCCAATCTCAAGTCAATCTTGGAAAAGTATTGAGCTCCTTGGAGCTGATCAAACAAATCATCGATATGAGGAAAAGGATATTTTTTCTTAATAGTGATGTTATACAAGGATCTATAATCATTGCAAAGTCTCATTGAACCATCTTTCTTTTTAACAAATAAAACAGGAGCACCCCATGGTGATGTGCTAGTTCGAATGAAACCTTTCTCTAATAAATCATGCAATTTCTTCTTCAACTCTAAAAGTTCAATTTTAGCCATTCGATAAGGGGGTTTTGAAATTGGCTTAGCATCAGGAACTAAATCAACCATAAACTCAACTTATCGATCTGGTATTATTCTAGGCAACTCATCAAGAAAAACATCAGGATACTCATTTACCACTGGCACATCATTAATCTAAACAGTTCCTTTATTTTCAATGATGTGTGCAAGGTAACATTCATTTCCATCTTTTACAAGTTTCTCTACCTCTTGATATAATATCAACAGTAAGGGTTCATTCTTGTACACAAACTGAAAGTCTTTCTAAAAAGAAACTTCTTTAGCTCTACAGTCAATCTTAGCATGGTAAATAGAGAGCCAATCCATACCCAGGATAACATCAAACTAATCTAGAGGTAGAACAATAAGGTTTGCAAGTAGGTTATTTCCACAGATAAGGATAGGAATATTATTATAAATTCTTTTTACCTCAACATTTCCCCCAGGTGTTTTTACCAAAAGTTCAGGAGTCATTTCTTGAGATGGTATTCCCATTTTACTAGAAAAGTTTTCAGAGATGAAAGAATGTGTAGACCCCGAATCAAACAACACATTGGTATAATCTGAAAAAACTAACAATGTACCTGATACAACTTCATTTGATGGCCCGACATCTGCTGAAATAGTTGCAAAGGATTTCACCACCCCTTTCTGCTTGTAGTCTAACTGCTTTCCATCACTCAAGCTCTTTGTCGGGCACTCGTTTTCATAGTGACCCATCTCATTTCACTTATAACATTTCACTAACTGTAAATCAAATTTGGTCTTACCTTCACCTTGATCCTTTTCAGTGCAATCACGAGCCTTATGTCCCATCTTACCACATCGGTAGAACTTTCCAGAATTCAGAAGACATTCCCCAGCATGCCATTTTCCACATTTATCACAAACTGGAAACTTAGTTTTCTTACCATCAGACTTTTTTGAAGAATTCTTACCTTTCTCCTGCCACCTCGGTCTCTTCTTCTGTTGGTTGTTATAGAACATTTGATCATTGGAAAACTCCATTTCTACCTTCTCAGCACATCGAACAAGCTTTTCATAACTTTTAAACTCACGAGAATCTAATGCCCATCGATATTTTGGCTTTAATCCTGATTAAAAACGATTGATTTTACTATCAATGTCTCGGATAAAATTTGGAGCATACCTTTCCAATCGAGTGAACCTTTATTCATAGGTAGACATTAAGTCTTCCTCTTGCCTCAATTCCAAGAATTGTTTTTCCATCCTAAGTCGAACAGCCTTAGGAAAATACTTCTCAAGAAACATACCTTTGAATTCATCCCAGTCAAGAGCATCAATCTTATCGGCGTCCCTGATATTTTTAACCATAGACCACCACTGATCTGCCTCACCCTCCAAACGGTAAATAGCAAGACTAACCTTTTGATTGTCTGAACACCCCATGACATCAAAAATCTTCTCCAGTGCTTTAATCCACCCTTCAGCTAACACAGGTTCAGATGATCCTCTGAATGATGGGGCATGTTTCCTCATGAAATGTTCCACCACTGACATGTTCCTCTGTGGTTGATCTGGCTGATCTCGTGCATGGATACCACCACCATTTATCGCTTGAGTCAACTATTCCATTACTGCAACAAACTGTTTAGTTCCAATTCCGACCATCTCAGGATGCTGATTCAGAAGGTTATTTCCTTCTGCATGCCTTCCTAGCACTGCTTCCCTGTTTCCTCTGCAGAAAACCATTCTGAACAAACATGTCTTAGATGAAGCAACATGGTAATCTTCAAATACTATATCACTTCAATTTTACCATAAAAAATATTTTTGGATAATCATTTAATAGAATTCTAACTCCTAAAGTTATCTAAAACGACCTCTGATACCAACTATAAGGCCCCAGCCTTAAACCATACTTAATCTTGAGTTATTACAAGATTACAAATTGAGTATCTTTTCGGGTTTAGAGTTTTAGAGAATTATATCATAAAACTTTCATTACATTCCACATATAAAAAAAGTGGTTACATAAAGATAGTATTCTTCATTCCCATCAATGGAAACATATTTAAAATAAATCATGGATTCTTTCTTGACACTTCCTTGACATTATCATCATATCATGTACCTTTCCCTTGACCTGTGAAAAACATTTCAAAAAAACATGGGATGAGCATAAAAATCTCAGTTAGGGATATAAAAATATGGAAAGGAAACATGGGTACATATATACATAAGAATGAAATCATACTTTACCCATAAAACATAAGCACTTTAACATACCTCATCAAATCATGAATAAATCATAGAAATCATAAGACATAAAGGTAACTTGAGGCATTCAAAACATTCTTACGTAGGGAGTAACCCTCTTGGTTACGTTTGGAAAACCCATCACAGTATATTCCCTAAATCTCTTCGGAGAAACCTTAACGTTACACTCCTTCGCGTTACCCAATGCATTGGAGAGCTATACCGGGCTCACCCGCCCTTAGTTTATCATGGAACCACCCGTCTTCATAATAATGCCCAAGAACCTCAACATAATCATATCACATAAAACATGCATAAAGGAAACATAACATTTCCACCTTTCAATAACAAGATATCAATACAACACATTGATATGAAAACATTATGAAAACCATTTTCAATACCAAAATAAAAGAAAATTAAAACATGGTATTTATTTTTCTTTTAAAAAGAAGGTATGTCTTGTAGAGGAAGCCGAAACTCAAATAACGGCCACGGCGGAGGAGAAGTCATTGTCGCCGCATACGTACGACAAAAACATTCCCTTTTGTCGTTTAGTAAAACGCTTCATAAAAAATATTCCTTTTGGATAAACGTAAAAGTAAAAGGGTTTTATACACCATATAAAAGAAGGTTGTGTATAAAACAAAATATGCCTCAATGAAAGGAGATTGAGACGAAGTCCCATACCTCGAGTCCGACTTGACTCGATCGTTCTTTAATGTCCTAAATAATAAACTTGAGTTAATTTCTACTTGATTAAGAACCTTTTTCAAGTTCATTATTCCTTTTATATCACTTATTTCCATGTCATGAACACTATGTAATTATTTAAGTTAATAATGGTCATTTTAACGATCATTGGTACTTGAGTCAAAAATAAGACCTTTATAATTACAAGTTGTTCATGTATCTATTATATCCAGAATGGTATTCATGATTTATATATCATATATTTCATATATATCCAGTACATGCATGCATTTATAATATTACATAATCATTTAGAGGTAAGAAATGAAATGCATCGTTCATGGAGACGGTAAGCCGTACGTAAGCATGAACGCTACTTTCATTTCTATTTCATATTTTATAGAATGGAATCATAATGATATAAAGGTATATTATAATTCCAGTGTAATATTATTTATAATATCATAACTCCATCCTTTATACGTCCCACATATGGTATTTAACGAATCAAATCACTTTGAGGGGGCGGTAGTCCGCACCTCCTTAAATGAAGATATCGCGTTTACCCATAATGGAAACCATAAAGGTATGCCCAAAATGAAAAATACAGAAGCTTAAAGAAAACATAAATATATTATATATCATATATAAATATAGTGACATCTTAATGTCCACCTTTGAAGGTGTTTAAAGAATGTTTAACAATCATCGTTTCGGGAGGCATAAATTCACCATCCACAGAAATAGTATGTCGTTTAACCATTAGATGTAGGTGTGTGTAAGTGTACTTCGAATCCTTCTTATAACAACATCCTAGTATATTTAAGATACTGGAGTTGTTACAAAAGTAATGAATAAAAAGAGTTTAGGGGGTTGTATAAGCAAAATAAACCAAAATGACTCAAGTGAAGACATTGCCCTAAAATCGGGTAACTTCCTTTCGTTTGAGCTCAAAGGCTTCCTTGGGAAGACTTCGGCACAAATTGAGGCTTTAAGGAGAAAGATAGGGAAGTGGATAGATGAAATAAGTAGGGTTTGGCCGATCGAATGGCTTTGGGAGTGTGGGTAAGGAGGTAGAGGTGGGGGCCTTTTATAAGAGGAGGGGAGGGGCACTCTTAGAAGGTAAAGAAAATTCACTTTATTTTAAAATGGTATTCGAATTTAAGAGGTCCCAAATTGATGTTTTTCGAGGATAAGGAGATAAGGGTTCGAAATCCACCCATCCAATAGGTTTTTTCCATGTGTAGGTCTTAGATTTTACACTATCATTCCATTTTATTTAAATCGTTAAATAATGAGGTCATCGCTGCATCATCATGATGTCATAAATAATTTAATTTATTTAAAGTCTAAAAATTATAAAAAATATACTATGATGTAGGAAATATTTTTATATTTCCAATGACTATTTATAATCAAAAATCTGATCTTTATAACCCCATGTAAAAATTGTTTTAGTAAAACATCTCATGTTTGTGTCATTTTTACTTCAACATTAAATAAAAAGTTATTTATGTCATTTCCCAACCAAAGTGGCTCCATGGGGTCCCCAAGTTGACCCATGGATTTTCTTGGTCGGCCATGACACATCTAATGAGGTTAGGACATGTTTCAAGATCATCTCATTTTATTAAAGCATTATTTTTACCTTAAACTACACTAATTACCTCTAATCGCGATTAAGAACTTAAGAGTTACTATTCACCCAAAAATTATTTTAATCTCATTGAACCACATTTTACTTCTTAATGACAACCATGTATGTTGGATTTTTGAAATTAAAAACACATAAGTGCTAAAATTTCATTTAAACGAAAAATCAGTTTTTATAAGTACCACTTAGTGGTTTCACTATTCATCAAAAATTGAAGTTTTTCATAAAAATACCAAAAATTCACCCTAAGATATATTTGATATTCCGAATTCAAAAATGAAGTCTATTTTAAAAAATTAAATACATATAAGTCACATTAATTAATTTAATAATTAATTCCCGCTGTCATGACAAATAGCGTGTTTTTATGAAACAAAATGTATCAAAAGATTGACACCAGTTTAAGTCCAATTTCAAAGTGAAATTGATTCCAATGAACACCATTGGATTAAATGGTAAAAATATATTCTAATTTCACATCAAAACCAATTCAAAATATAATCTAATCATATAAATAAATTAGATTAAAATGCAGTTTTGATGTAAAATGGAGTATTTTTCACTATTCATTAAAAAATGAACATTGTCTGAAAAATACCAAAAATTCACACAAAGTAAATTTTGATGTCACAATCATAAAGAATAAGTTTATTTTGGCATACATAGCTTATAGAATTGTCAAAATATAGATTTAAAAATGGTTTTCCATCAAAAGGCAGTAAAACAATCTTTTAAAAATATTAATGTATTACATGCTTAAGATTGGATTTATTGTCATTTTAAGCCTCTAAAACACTATATAATTCATTAATAGAAATAGATAAAAAATATCTATTACTCATTACTTAATTGGGATGTTACAACAATTACTGCAGTAAATATTTTATTTACAATGGTTAAGGGTAAATCCGGTAAATAAGGGTTAAAAAATAATATTATAATAATACTAAATTACCCTAAAACGTGTCCTAACCTTATTTGTGGATACATGTCTGACCATGGGAATATTCGGGTCGATTTTGGGACCCCATGAAGCCACTTGTACGTGACAGGGACACTTTATTTTAATTAAGTTAAAATAAATACAAAAATGACATAAGCATATATCTTTTAGAAAAACAATTTTTACATAGGGTTATATATGTTGGATTTTCAACTATAAATATTCATTAAAAAGCTAAAAATCTTTACTACATAATGATATTTAATTTATAATTTTGAGACCTTAAATAATTTAATTTATTTATTACACAATGATGATTCAGAAATTAACTAATTAATAAAAAATTAGAATAATTGATATTATAAATACCCAAATAAATATAATTTGAGACTTTTTATGAATTACACTAATATTATAGGTTAATATGACATTTTAGGATTGCTTTAATTATCTTTTTTCAATGTAATCATTCTGTTATGATTTTAACAAAAATCAATTATTGAATAGTGTCAAAATTGACATAAAAGAGTTTTTAAAAAATATATTATATTATTAATTGATATTAAATTCCTAAAAATCTTAGGTTCGGCCAAACGACTTATATCAGGATAGGTGTATCATTAATGGACCACTTTGAGGTCGATTGGATGTATATAGTAAGTTTATTAACCATATAATATAAAAATACAAAGAGACATTGTAAAAGTGAAACTAATTAACTAAGAGTCAATACTTAAAGATAAGGTTAATATAATGACCCAAACCTGTCTAAATTCTATTGGTTGAGTGGTTTTAGACCCATCCCCTCTTTAACCTATAAATATTCAACTTTTTAGCCTTTATAAACCGAATATGAATTTATTATAAATTAATATTTCTAGATTTTCCAAAGGTGCCCCTCACCCCTCTTATAAAAGGTCACTCCCCCTTCTCATTACATAACACCTTCAAAGCCTTTTTGTCTGGCCAAACTCTGCCCAAATACTCTACCAACTTCCCTCACTACAACCTAGAGGCCTTAGTTGGATCAGAAAGCCAACCTAAGGAGCCCTTTTGATCAAATCAAAATAAAGAACCCGAAGAAGAGGTACTGTTTTCACCACCCTTTTCAAGTTCCTTTCTTCTTCCACTTCTTCTTCCTTTGTAGTTACCATTATAAAATAATAACTCCAGTATCATATATATACTGTTATGTTATTATAAATATGGTACAACCATATTCACTATTCTATCCATCCTTTGAATAACATGTCACCATACGTGCGTACGTACGGCTTACCGTCTCCACGTCTTGGTGTAATTGTTATTCAATAAATTATTATTTGGATGGGTATAATAATGATGTGTAACTCATGTAAATAATACATATAACATGATAATGACTCTGTATATATGATATACCATCCAATTATATATTATTTTAATATCAAAAGAATGATATTATTGCTCGTGCGTACGTACGGACTACCGTCTCCACGAACGCGATGAGATTCATTCTCCATCGTATCCATTCAAGTATAATTCTCATTTGATGATTAATAATAGTATCTAAGGACTTGATATCATTCTGTATATGATTAAGATACAACCTATCCATTACAAACATGGCTTACATGAAAAAACATATAAAAGAAAACGAGTAAGTTAACACCCGAAACAACGATAATACTAAAATATTATTAACAAATCAATGTTAAAAGATCATATATGATATCATATTAATGTATATTATTCTTTTATAATTTAATAACAATTATTTCACCATTATATATGAGTTTAACCTACCCCCATCCAAGGAGAAGTACAAGGTAGGGGTTTATTTCACAATCTCTTCATTATCCGAGGTTGTTTATACGTAATAATCTACTGAGATTTCTTTATCATCCACATCCATGTTTCTTAGAAATATATTTAAAAACATTTTTAATATTTACAAAGAATATGGGTTAAAGTAATTTATACCCTTATGTGTTTTTAAAGGAATCTTTCTGTCATTTTCCAAATAAGGCACTTTTAACCTTTCGAAAAATTTAAGGTAAGAATGTTTTTTCTAACTTATACGGCCGGTGCGGCTATTTACCACCGTTATAAAATCATCAAAGCTTCCCTTACAAGATTATTAGAATATTTTCAATGTATATGTTTTATTTTATAATTATGTGACTTTTAAATGATTTCAAAATGAATATTTTAAGAATTTTTGAAAGGTACTCTTTATCAAGATCATAATTTTAAATGTTTTAAAGATTTATCTTTATAAATATTTTTAATTAATGTCTATGTTTTCAATATGATTTTAAGGATTTATTTATATGGACATGAAGGTTTTGAAATGATATTTCTTTTCAAAAGTTTCAAAGTGGTATGGGACACTTTGATTGAAAAATCTCTTTTAAATTACTTCCTTTATAAATGTGTGACTTTTCGATGATTTCGAGAAAAGAGATATTTCTCTCAAATAGTTTTGATTTCATCTATGTCAACATCCTTTGATGGATTTTAAGATTATTTGAAGTTGATTTATTATGATACAAAACTTTTGTATTGTATTGAAGGTTTTGTCATATGTTTTACTGTGGATGTGTTATTTTTATACCATTCATGGTTTTTGGAGAAAGTATTGACATTTCGTATGCTAGTTTTAATACGAATGTTTAAGTTATGTTTAAACCTTTTCATATGGGAATGCATTGGACTTAGTAAGTGATGGGTGGAGCCCGCTATAGCTCCTCGATGCATCGGTTGGTCTCATGAGACAAACTAGTGTCTTGGAATAAGGCCTTGACAAAATCTTATTTGTAGTCTTGGCAGGAGGCCTTGGATATGTCGTTATGATAGTCTGGCATTATGCATTCCATCATTATGAAAGTCCTTATTGATATTTCATGTGATTATTCGATTAGTGGAATATCCATGTGAATAAGTAAATGGAATTATTTCATTTTATTTTGGCCATACTATATTGAAGTTCATGTTTAAAAGGATTTTGTTTTAGTTATACATTGCTTTAAATGTTTATTCTTATTTATGAAAGTTTCTGCTATATTGTTATCCTTACTGGGCATTTGAGCTCACCCATTTTCTATGTTTTATTTTTCCCAGGATATGAAGAAGTAAATTATGAATGACCTATAGGGATAGTATGAGGGGATAAGAGTGTGGTCTATGGAGACTATATTGTTTTATTTTTTATTTTTTATGATGTAAAACTTCATGAATATATCTAGTGTTTCCAAGTCTACTAAACCAATCGGTCTTTCGAGATTTGATTTTTCTTGTGATCATGCCAATGTTATGTAATAATGCACCTACTCTGGGTAACTGGGGTCGGGGCGTTACACCTATCAAGGTGTACATTATGGTGTAAACATTATTTACATATGATATGTATTATATTTATATTTTCTCTATGATTCAGTAAATGTTAATTATATCATAACATTATTCTTTTCATGTTGTCTAAAAATGGTAATTTCACTTGAGGATGTTTGGACTACTGGCCACTCAATGTTATATAATTCCTTCATGAAAAACATGGAATTTAATAAATTTTATGTTAATGAACCTATATAAAATATATAACATGGATATTATACTGATATTTTAATATTCATATGTATCAGTATGTTTTTTTTCTTTTAAATTTAAAAAGAAGCGAAAGTAGCATTTATTTGTACATATGTCATACTGTCTCAATCATCGATGCATTTTACTTTGTTTCTCTAAAAATTATATATTATTATAAAATATGTATAATATATATATATATATATGATGTTTAAATAATTAATATCCTTCTATATATTGTAGTCCTATGACCACACGAACGATTTAAAACCAAAAAATTTCATATCGACTCATTTACTGAATATCGATAGAATGTCCATCCTGAACTAAAATAATTAACTAATTGTTAATACATGATAATAAGTGATATAAATTTAATTATAACAATGAAAAAGTTTATAAATATTTTTTAAATTAAACTATGTTTATTATTCATGAGTTATGTAGAACATACATAACAGGTCGGACTGAAGTTAAGGGAAATCTTAACTCAATTTTCATTCACTGAGTTAAACATCCATGTCATTGGTTTTGTTTTACTATTAATATGTTCAAATGACATTGGATTTTTTACACTAAATATCCATTTATATTTTGTGTATGTATATTTTATAAACCCAATTATTTCTTGATTTATCCTCAACCTAGTGATGTGATATTTTCAAGGGACTTTGTCTCATTCAACATTTATTGAGGCATCATTTAATTTACACATGAATTTATTTTTGACAGAGTATATTAAAACCATTTTAATTTTAATTTCATTCAACGGATTTCAGAAGTAATCTCTTTTTATGATAAATTTTTCTAAAAAATAAAAGGAATTATTTTTAAATGTACACGGCGACTATAACTTTTCTGATGTTGCAACCATTATTTGATATTTCACTTCCTCAACAAGTCATAGTTTTTTAAAAATAAAAATAGATTCTATGTAACATTTTCCCATATTTGGTTCTTTGAAATGGTTTTTCTAATGTATTGATTATATATATATCTTTATATGATATATTTTTTTTAAATTTAGAAATTCTTCTTTTCTTTTAAGCTTGTTATGTGTTCTGTTTCTATTATGGTGCTTGGGAATTGACTTTGTATATGGGTGGATTCATGGGAAACCACAAGAAGGTAAGCCAATGATATCTCTATAATGCATTGGATAATGTGATAGTGGTAAATTATAAGTTTTATCCAAATAGATATAGGTAATATACTATTATGAGTTTTCCAAATTTAACCATGTAGGTTACACCATATGTAGTTGTGAAAGCTAAAATGTTTGTATGATATGGATGCCACATGTTTTATGATATCTATGATTTTTTTTTAGAATCCTATGATTTCATGATGTATGTTGATAAGTATATGTTTTAGGCGATAACAATATGATTTCATGGGTTTATACGTATTCATAGACTAATGTTTTTATTCCTTATTTTATATCCCTTACTAAGTGTTTTGTGATCATCCCTTGTATTTGAAATTTATCCCATAGGGTATAAGGATGGGTAAGTAGAAAGAGGAAATATATATGAATGTTATGAAGATGTATATAAAAAATTGAATTCATGAATTATTTTAAAGGATTTATATTATGAAAAGAAATGTATATTGTATAGACTTGTCTACATTGAAATATTTTAGATCTACTGCAATAGTTATGGCCTAATTCTCTAGAACTGTAAAAATGGAAAGATAATCAATATAAATTAATTTAAACTATTTAATAAGACATAAGGTGATTTAATGATTACGTCTAGGACCTTATTGGATGATTTTAGGATTCAATGGATTCTCATGAGTCATATTTAATGTCCAATAACTTTATTATTGGTTTTCTAATTTTGAATCATCATTATTCACATGGTGGAGTTTTTTTAAAAAAATATCTAGGAGTTTGGTGCATTGAATTTTAATTCTATTATCACTATTTTTTACAATTTTATGATCAATGTTGAAATTATTATGTCGATGAAGCATATCAAAAAAATGTATGGGAAGAAAATAATGGAAATTTTATCAAACAAGTCATTGAAAATATATTACTTTGTTAAATTAATATTAATTACTATTCAAAAAACTATAAACACATGCAAGATCATGATGTAAGCATTAAAAAAATAATCATCAGTTATTTGTTAAGGGGTGCAATAAATGAATATGTTTTCATACTTTAATAGTTTATATTGTAGTTATTAGAATTAATATTTTACTTATTCACTGAAATATTTAATGAATTTTATCTTATTTTGTGTAGAACAGAAGTTTTTCTCCAAAATGTGAAAAAATATGTTGAAAAGTACATTTATTATATATGTGACCATGTTCATAGAAGAATGGAATCTGATTGTATGGTGTAATTTATAATATCTTGGACTGATGTGATGTATTTCTAATGGGTGAATACTGGATATAATTTTAGAAGGATGTGTTATCGGTGATTAAAAAATGTTTATACTGTATATCTATATTATATCAACATATTACTTCTACCAATCACACAAAAACTCATCATGAATTGTTTTTTGTGTTTATTTCTATTGATGTGAACAAAAAATTTGGAATAAGCCTATTATAAGCCACATTAGATACCCACTAGAATGAAATACATGTTTTTGTATCTTACTATAATGTATAATTTGACAAAATAATTTGAAAACACAATTCCTAATTGTGCATTATCCTTTTAAAAAGATTTTACTATTCAACAACATTTTTGTGAACATTTTTAGAATTAAATGATTCATTATACCCAATGTAGGAAAATTATAGTACATATTTTTAAATTTAAATTTTAATCGATTGAAATAAATTTACTTATGGGTTGTTTATGATTTAATTTTAAGGTGTCCAAGATTAATAGATTATTTATTATAGTATATTGATCAGTTAATTTTATTTTTAAATATACATTCTCTTGCAAAACAGTCCCAATTTTTTTTAATATTTTAGATGTTTTGTAATTGTAAAAATGAAATGAGATATAATAATTTTTTTTGATGTATGATTTTCTTAAATCATGTTTTTCAAGTTAAAGTGCATGAAATGGGGAGTACATAGAGAATAGGTGAAAAAATAGTGGTAGCCACCACATAGATTCATAATTCCACCAAAAATTAATGTTCAATAGTAAGAAATGAGTCTTGCAAAAAATGTAAAAAAAGGGGACCTTCTTGGTGAACCATTATAGTAACAACAACCTATTAAAAGTATACATACATCGTTATTTTAGGAACATTGGTGAGAATGATGCTCCTCAACCTGAAGAATACGTGCATTTTTTCACAACAAATATCAATTTCCTTCTCAATGCAAGTAACCACTCAATGTTCAAAAATTAGCTTCACAATCAAAACTGATACTTTCACTAATAGTTGATATCATGATTGAATCTGCCTTGGTTGTCGACATCACTACAATTTCTTATTTGAAAATCCACCAAATAATGGATAATTTACCCAGATTGAACATGAATCTATATTGAGATATCATTTCATATTAATCAATTTGTATAATAGAATTACTGTAATCCATTACAAGGCACTCATCCTCACCATCAAATACAATTAAAATTTTCTTAATTCTTTTAAAATTATCAAGGATATTCCTTACGACAGCTGATTGACTCACCAATAAAATAGGGTATCTTCTTATTATACATATGTCATAAGAAACATTAGGTCAAATAATGATCATTGTATTCATGACACGTCATATGAAAGACACTGAATTAATCTTATACATAATATTCTATAGTTTACAGTCTATGATATTCCTAATATTCACACTATGGAACACTTGAAGCTACCCCTTCTTGGAGTTCTCCATACTAAATAACTTGAAAGCTTTTCCATTATATGTTTGTTGGAATTTTCTATAAAACCTTTTTATCCCTCATTGTTGATCTTTATAACCCATATGTTGGATATTTAACTCAGGTATTTCATTTAAAATAATTCTCACAACCTCTTTATAGAATGAAATGTAGGGATATAATTTTTAATAAGTATTAATCTTTCTGTATATAACGGTAAAAATAACATAAAAAACCACAAACATGCCCATATAAACACGAATCATATTTTTTTATTTAAAAAAAATACATTGATAGCATCATCAAACCATATATTCCCACTCTGAAAATCATTCTTCAATTTATAAATGGGCCATTGCAACTTATAATCCTTAACAATCTCATTTGAAACATTAAAACCTGTAGGTATTATTGTAATCATATCTTCGAATAATTTTTTTTAAAAAAAATTGATTCTTCCATTCATTTGATATATTATATAATCATATTGAGATTTAAAGTAATATATAAATGGATATAACTATCATCACATGAAAAATATAAAACAATATAAAAACTACTATTATGTTTTGAAAAAAATATTCATTTATGATTAAAATAAAATATTACATTATCAAAATGTATGATTATGTTTGTAAAATTATTAAATATTCTTAAAAATAAATATTTTCATAAAAACATATAATTAATCTCAAATGAAATGAAATTTAAAGTGAAACCCTTTAAATTTAAAAAACATAAATATTCAATGTCACTACAAGAAAACTGACGTTTAGCGGCGGTTTTTTCGCGGCGGTTTTAAATACCGCCGCGAAACGTGTTTTCGGGTCGTCATTTCGCGGCGGTTTTAACAACCGCCGCTAAACGGCAAAAATAAAATTTTTTTTTTTAAAATTTTTTTTTTATTTTAATTTTATTCGAGGATTAGCGGCAGTTTTTTAAAAAACCGCCGCGAAATAGCGGCGGTTTCAGTAAAACCGCCGCTAAATGAAATGAAAAAAATAAAAAAACGTGAGAAACCCCGAAATCACTAAAACGACCATAAATTTTGATCTGGGCGTCCATTGAAGTGTCATGACCAGTCATATTGAAACTCATGAAGAGATCTAGAGGCACATATAATCAAACTGTGAGACGGTCTAAGGTGTGGAAGATATTAGAGTTATAAAAAAGTTAAAAAAAGTTCTCCAACTTCAAACAGCCATAACTTTCGCTCCGGGTGTCCGTTTGGGCTCTACAACATATCAAATCGAAGCCAGCGAAGAGAGATACGCAACGGTTCAACTTTCAACCCCAAAAACCCCTCCGAAGGCCTTCAAAACCCCATTTCCGTCACCGGTGTACTGTCTAACTTGTCTTCAAACATACCTAACATTCGATCCGCGTGTCAGTTTGGCCTCCTCCACCTGCCAGATCATAGCTCGTTCCATGAGCTTCAGTTTGACTGGTCGCGGCACCCACATGAACTCTTAGATCATATGTTATGGACTTTTTAGTGGGTATCGGGTTTGTTATTTTTTCAGTGTCTCGTTCCTAGCACCCATTCTCCGTCAGCTTTTTTTAAATGGTCATAACATCTGATCTGTCTGTCCATTCAGACTCTTTCACCTTTCAGGTTGAAGAGCGTTTCAGAATCTTTGATTTGACAGGTCGCGGATCTAAAACGGACTCTCGGATCATAAGTTATCTCCGTTAATGTGAGTCCAATGTTTTTGTCTCTTTATGACCGTTTTGACGGGTTTTAACGGTAGCTCCATTTACTACTGTTTATTTGGGTTTCCATGACTTTTTATCTTTATCAATGGTTTTTTATGGGTTATTATGATGATTATGTTGAATTATTAAGAAGTTTTCCAGATTTGTCATGAGTTTTCATGCGTTCTCATTTTTTCTAATGCCTCATTCTTCATATGCTTCTCCATCCTTTTTCATGCGTTTTCATGATTTTTCATCCCTTATCACATCTTTTCATACTTTTTCATGTGTTTCTTTTATTATTTATTATTTATTATTTATAATATACATTAATTTATTTATTATCTGTTATTTGTAACTGGTTATTTATTATTTATTATTTATTATTTATTATTTATTATTTATTATTTATTATTTATTATTTATATTTATTTATTAGTTATTATTTATTAGTTATTATTTATTATTTATATTTATTTATTATTTATTTCTGATTATTATTTATATTCATTTATTATTTATTATTTATTATTTATTATTTATTATTTATTAGTTATTAGTTATTATTTATTATTTAGTATTTATATTTATTTATTATTTATTATTTATTATTTATATTTATTTATTATTTATATTTATATTTATTTATTATTTATATTTTTTTATTATTTATTATTTATTATTTTTATTTATTTATTATGTTTATTTATTTATTATATATTATTTATATTTATTTATTATTTATATTTATTTATTATTTATTATTTATATTTATTTATTATTTATTATTTATTTATTATTTATTATTTATATTTATTTATTATTTATATTTATTTATTATTTATTATTTATTATTTATATTTATTTATTATTTATATTTATTATTTATTATTTATATTTATTTATTATTTATTATTTATTATTTATATTTATTTATTATTTATTATTTATTATTTATATTTATTTTTTATTTTTTATTTATTATTTTTTATTTATTATTTATATTTATTTATTATTTATATTTATTTATTATTTATATTTATTTATTATTTATATTTATTTATTATTTATATTTATTTATTATTTATTATTTATTATTTATTATTTATTATTTATATTTATTTATTACTTATTATTATTATTTATTTATTATTTATTACTTATTATTTATTATTTATTATTTATATTTATTTATTATTTATTATTTATTATTTATTATTTATATTTATTTATTATTTATATTTATTTATTATTTTTTATTTTTTATTTATATTTATTTATTATTTATTATTTATATTTATTTATTATTTATATTTATATTTATTTATTATTTATTATTTATATTTATTTATTATTTATATTTATTTATTATTTATATTTATATTTATTTATTATTTATAATTTATTATTTATATTTATTTATTATTTATTTTTATTTATTATTTATTTTTATTTATTATTTATTTTTATTTTTATTTATTATTTATATTTATTTATTATTTATTATTTATTATTTATATTTATTTATTAGTTATTATTTATTAGTTATTATTTATTATTTATTATTTATTATTTATTATTTATATTTATTTATTATTTATTATTTATTATTTATTATTTATTATTTATTATTTATTTATTATTTATATTTATATTTATTTATTATTTATTATTTATTATTTATTATTTATTATTTATTATTTATATTTATTTATTATTTATTATTTATTATTTATATTTATTTATTATTTATTATTTATTATTTATTTTTATTTATTATTTATTTTTATTTATTATTTATATTTATTTATTATTTATTATTTATTATTTATTTTTATTTATTATTTATTATTTATTATTTATATTTATTTATTATTTATATTTATATTTATTTATTATTTATTATTTATTATTTATATTTATTTATTATTTATTTATTATTTATTATTTATATTTATTTATTATTTATTATTTATATTTATTTTTTATTTTTTATTTATTATTTATATTTATTTATTATTTATTATTTTCTATTTATTATTTATTATTTATATTTATTTATTATTTATTATTTATTATTTATTATTTATTATTTATTATTTATTATTTATTATTTATATTTATATTTATTTATTATTTATTATTTATTATTTATTATTTATATTTATTTATTATTTATTTTTATTTATTATTTATATTTATTTATTATTTATTATTTATTATTTATATTTATTTATTATTTATTTATTATTTATTATTTATATTTATTTATATTTATTTATTATTTATATTTATTTATTATTTATATTTATTTATATTTATTTATTATTTATTATATATATTAATTTATTATTTATTATTTTCTATTATTTATTATTTATATTTATTTATTATTTATTATTTATTATTTATATTTTATATTTATTTATTAGTTATTAGTTATTTTTTATTTTTTATTATTTATTATTTATTATTTATTATTTATTATTTATATTTATTTATTATTTATTATTTATATTTATTTATTATTTATTATTTATATTTATTTATTATTTATTATTTATTATTTATTTATTTATTTATTATTTATTATTTACATTTATTTATTATTTATTATTTATATTTATTTTGTTATTTATTATTTATATTTATTATTCCTTATTTATTATTTATTATTCCTTATTTATTATTTATTATTTATTATTTATTATTTATTATTTATTATTATTGATTTTATATTTATTATTTATGTATTATTTGTTTTTTCAATTAATATATATAAGTATATTAAATTCTGTTTATTAAACACATGGCGAGCTTGCTGGAGTGGTAAAGTCTTTGGAAAATATGAAAGAGGTTAGGGGTTCAAATCTCACCAAACGCAGAATTTATTTATATTGCATGGGTATGCATGTGCATGTGCATGTGCATGGGATGTGCATGCATGGATAAATAAATAAATAAAATAAATATGAAATAAAATAAATACGAAATAAAAAAAATAATAAATAAAATAAATACGAAATAAAAATAATAATAAATATGGAATTAAATAAATAAATAAATAAATAAAATAAGATAAATAAATAAAATAAGATAAATAAATAAAATAAAATAAAATAAATAAAATAAATACGAAATAAAATAAATACGAAATAAAATAAATACGAAATAAAATAAATAAATAAATAAATAAAATAAATAAATAAATAAATACGAAATAAATATATAAATAAATATATAAATAAATATATAAATAAATATATAAATAAATATATAAATAAATATATAAATAAATAAATATATAAAATAAAAATAAAAAAATAAAATAAATAAAAAAACTGCCGCTAAAAAACCGCTGCGAAACGTTCTGCGACGGTTTTGAAAACCGCCACGAAATAGTTTCCCGACGCACGATTTAGTGGCAGTTTTTCAAAACCGCCGCTAAATGAAAAAAAAACCGCCGATAAATGCCTTTTTTGCCGTAGTGTGTCAATACAAAATCCAACAATAGGACACTAATATATCACATCACAAAATATATAATTATGGATTATAAATGTAAAATCATATTTTATTAAACTATTTAAAAGAAATAAAATATATAGCAGTGTTGATACAATATATTTTGACAAATAGAAATGGGCATATGCTTGTTTAAATTCAGGATCATCCACTAACATGATATATGTTATTTGATGATAAATCCATTTTATGATTGAACTAATTATATATGAACTTTAAAGGAGATTAAGAATGAAATTACTCCACCCTTTGAGGCCCCAACTGGGTTTATTATATGCTGATTGTGACACATAATTCCCTCCAATAATAGTTTGTGGATTGATGACTTGAACCATTTTGGCATATCACACAAATTGATAGAACATACCATATGTCATTGGAAAATAATTTTTTTTTAAAATTTTAAGATAACTATCAACATCTATAGGATATACATATATAGTCAACAAAATATTACACAATGGATGAATGATACATTAAAAAAAATTAAAAGCCTATATGGGTAAATATTAAGGAAATATGTATTTGACTAGCCCTTGAATATAAATGTCGAGAGACACAAGATACCTCTTCCCCATTTTGAGTACCCCTATATTGTTCTCCAACTTTAAAAACACTACCACCATCATAGACTTCCATACTCTGTAATATTTCACCAAGCGATACTAGGTGTTATCATTGAAGTGATAAAATATTCAAGTTTACTGAGTCCATCATCAATCATGCAAATCATCAGAAAAAACACAACATGTGTGGGGGAAAATCTTGCTCTACTATGAATACTGTGAATAATGAAATTTATACTAAGTCTAATATTCATACCCCCTCTCAATGTTGCTTCCCATAAGTAACCATATAGCACAAGAGGAATCACAATCTACAAAGAAGTCCAATCGCTAATCCTCTCAAATATTCATTTTTCTACTAAATACCTTAAAGAAGTACTTTATCATTGATGTACACATTCTATCTAATGGAAAACCACACTCTATCATTTTTAACCATTAATATAAGGATTCCATTCTAGAATCCCATAAGAGAACCCGTACCACTCTATATTATAATATCCTAATTAAAAGTGTACTATCTCACACTATTATGATCTCCCATATGTTTCTTAAATGATATAATTAAAAAATATCAAGTGATACCCTACTCTTTATAGGACAACTATTTTAGAAATCAACATGTGGTGCCACAAATTTTAACAACCAGAAAACCCCAAACAATGAAACCGTTGTGGAATTCTAGAGGGAGAAACACACCTATTTGGAAGAATCATTAGTTAATGTAGTATTGACCATATGTATAGTGGAGATTTTCTTATAGTTAATACACCTCGGTCAAGGGAGTGCCAAACCTGATTTTAGAATGTGGTGGACCTACACATTATATTCACTGATGTAGTACTGAATCCATGTTGATATAGAGGGCCCCCACACCAAGTATCATGGAGTGGTTATTGAAATACCTAATGGGACACAATTTCCCCATGCACTGTCATAGCATACCACTGAGGATGTACTAGAACTACAAATTTATTGATCATCATGCCCCAAATCCCATCATCTTCCCTACAAAGATATATACTAAAATATTTAATTTATATTTGAAAATGGCATTTTATGGAGGAATGGAAAACATCTTTTCTGATATATGTCAAGTGGTAGTTAGGATAAGTTATTTATTTCTCTAAAACATACATGTGATGATAAAATCATGGAAATCACACAATAAATTCGATTGGAGTCCACATTAAGAACCTTAAACAAGCCACATGGCATATTGGGGTAGGGGTGTTAGTGTATGGATCTCATTCATGTTGAATGTGTCCTCCTACGTCACACTGTGATGACTTAACTGACTAGCTCGTAGACTAGTAAATTCATATCGGTCCGAGGTTCAGATAGTCCGACTGGCCAACCCCCACCGCCTCACCTAGTGTGGTCTCATAATGCTCAAGGAACCCTCACCCTCGAATACACATGGAGGGTCAAAAAATTAATGACCCAAAGCATGATTTGGAGTCCTTTCCCTACGTACGTGTATACATGCACCCAAAAACTCTTCAGTTCAATAGAGTACAGATATATAAAAATAAAAATATAAAATTGAAATGCATGAATTCGTCTATTAAAAAACAAAGTAAAACAAAAGTATTGAAGTAAAAATGGAAAAATTAGAAAAAAAATATGAAAAATAATCTGACATGTTCAGAAGGAGGGTACCAACATCAAATATAACTTCTAGAAATCTCATTATCCTTGTTCGGATAAACACATTAGTAAATCTAACTCACAATGATCTGCATGACTAGTGTCCTCCATGGACTCTGTCGATTGGTCTATGGTCTTCACAAGATACAAAAAACATGTGGGAAAATCTCATTTATGGATTATTATAAACATTCTGACTAGGATTCCTTGAAATTTGAAGGGGGTCTTTAATAGATACAATTGTAATGGAATAAAAAATGATAAACAAGATACAATGAAATAGGTGATGATCAACCCAAAAAGTGAGGGATGAAACTCAAAAAAACACATGAAGCTAGAGATGGTTATAAGATGTACACATCATAGTCAGGACTACATATATTAGGAGTTTCTACATGTCCAACCATGAGAAGCTAGACATGGAAGGCATGTGGAATACCCCTAACATCTTTGCACCTTCTATAATTAAAGTAACCATAAGTGATGGAGTTGGTACTAAAATAGGATATATATATATATATATATATATATATATATATGCTCAATCAATGAAACCAAATTGAAATAGTAAGGGGATATCCATCTCACAGCTCACCCCATGAAGAAGATTCCCCAAATGTTTGAGAAGTAGACACCAACGATGAAAATTATCTCAAACGTCTTCCATGAACATGCAAGTCACTGGGAATCAATCACCACACATTGATAATATTCGATTTGTGTGGATCTGTCTCACCCACATGGTTTTATGTCACTTCTAAAGGATGTGTCTCGGTGGGGAACACAACCCTCTTACTCATGAGACAAAAGTTACATCAAAGTATGTCTCCTAGAAAATCTGCATCGTGGAATAGTTGTTTCATATGATTGAGAACCAATGCCCTTCCATGATGTCAGGGCGCCACTTTTGTTTCCTTGAGGATGCATGCCCATCACAAAAGGAGGGTGACACTATGAATAAGTTGAGTACCCATTCCCATCTCAGAAGGAGGGTTACAATGAAGTGTCATTAGGGAATCATTCCCATCATTTCAGGTGGGTTCCAATAATGTTTTGTCGAGGACCCATCCTTATATCACCTATAGGATGCCACTCATAAAACACTAATGCCATTGCCTAACCACTATAGTCGTCGAAATCCACTAGACTGAGTGTCGTACTCAGAAAAACTCGCATAATATATTGGAGTTATCATCAGGGGTCACCATTTTTCTCTTCACTGAAAAACACATTTCATAGGCTATATACTCACCCAAAATGGAAATCCTTTGGAAAGGGTTCTTTTCACCAGAACAAGATTGAACAAAACATCATGTGGCCCAAATCTCGAACACAATCTATAAATTCAGAAACCTGCCTCAGTGGTAAATCTTGAATATTGGGTCATCTTTCTGTATATGACACATCAATTGGGAACTTGGTTTGGATGATATGGTAGTAAATAGACAAACCATTAATATTAGTTGGGACCCACGACTGATAGGTCGTGGACAGAATTCCATGGTCGGTCCACCAACCACAATGGCCAACTAGTACATTCAAACATAAGCAGTATTGCCACTTGTAAAATGATCACCATGTTTGGTCCACTGGCCAGGCTTACCAGTCATCACGGACAACCAGCGCGGTAATCCCTCTGAACTGGTTGTGGTCGAAGGCCCCTCAGTCGATCCAGCTTCCACAGTTCCATCGTTGAACATGACCGTGGTATTTGAACATCCACTACCCTCAAATTTTAAGACATACATTGGTAGAACAACCCATTATGTACTCAAATGTGGTCTCAGATTTCCAATATGAGTCTATTTTCAATATATATTTTATTCAACATCTGATATAAAATAATTAAATTATTTTACTTTATTTACGATTACACCTATGGATGAATTTTTCAATCGAAGTTCTATGTAGTAAATTGTTATGTCCCACCTAGTTTAAACAATATGTTTCATACTCAACGGTGCCCTCTATTTTTTAATTTGGTTGGCTATTTATGTTTTATCCAATTATCTTCTTGTTCATAGTACCAAATATACATTAACATTTTTATAAAAGTAATTTATGACACAACCAGCATCGAAATTTTATTTCGTCTCTTCCACTAGATCTGGAAATATATGTGGACATATTTCATTGTCTTAGAATGTAAAAATGGCTCTTTAAATCATTCCATCCTTCATGATTATGATCCAAAAAATCGAAAATTATGAAAAAAACATGGGATTCAGAGCCCACATCTAGCTCTCCCTAAACCAAGATATCTCATTCACATTTCCATGATGCCTCAACATGCGATCCAAAGGGATGGTATGTCTACATAAGGAATGCTCCTAATGATCCTTGATCACCATTGGCTTCTCAGAAAAGGCGTATCTATCATCAATAACTATCTCACCCCATTCGATGAAGTGAATAGGATCATGATGTTATATCCTCATTGGTAACACATGAAAGAAATCATGTTCCCTCTCTAGTTGTGGGGGTAGGAATAGAGGTAGGAAAACTCATAAACCCTCCGCATGATCTCGAATATATTGATGAACCTCATGGATTTCATGCCTCCCCATCTGAACCTCTATATTCTGCATTATCAGGAGACTCTAAGAAGATATAGTCGCCCTGATCAAACTACAGGGTCATATGACCATGGTCTACATAGGGTTTATATATACTCTAGAATATCTTCATCTATTCATTGATGAAATGTTCTTTCTCCCTCATTGAATACACCAAATTTGGTCCCATAAGGAATCACTATACAAAAACTATCCATCACAAAGGTGACAAATAGGGTCTCCCATACAGAGTCTCAAAAGAATTCAATCGGATGGTATAGTAATTGTTCGGGTGTTGTACAAACTCTATGAATGGAAGGTTATCCTCCAACCTCCGACAAAAGTCCAACACACAATCCCATAGCATATCCTCTAATACCTGGTTAGTGACCCATTATAAAAGTATTTCTAGGGATGAAAGGTTATACTAATCAAAATCTGGGAACAAATTGCCTCATGGAGGCCTCTCCAAAATCATTATGTGAACTACACGTCATCATTGGAGACAATTCCATGGGTACCCTGTGAAAGTGGGTGATATCTAGTATGAATAAATACCCTAAAAATCACTATCAAATTTTTCACCCAGATATAAAGGAAGTGTGGTGACTTCTTGATTCATTTCACTATCACCCAAATGGGTTTATGGACCTTTGTTGTGCGAGGAAGCCTGATGACAATGCATATGGATATGACGTCCCATTAGCATTCTGGTATCTCCATGGGTTGAAACACACCCAGAAGAACCTAATTCCTAGATATCACATGTAGAAAGGTATTTCATCATGAGATGAACTAAGCTATGCATAATTTCATGTCCAACCACCAAAACTAACTCTAATGATACCTGAACATCATCAACAGACTGACATGTACGGCTAAGGGAGAAGTGTGGGATCCCCACATCACCTCTACCAGCATATTCATTGGAACCTCTATAATCCCTTGGAAAAATATATTGTGTTTCAAACTATTCGAATATCCATATATTCATCACCTGTAGATATCTAATCCTGTAGAACATTGTTGTTGATTCCCCTCAGCTGATACGCATTCACATTTCCAATGTGTGATGGAATCAACACCATCGACTATAGAAAATATCTAGCCTCCCACTCCACTAGGGTCTGCTACAGGGAATCATTCTTCTAAGAAGATTTTTGCACTAGGAAAACATGGGACATATTTATAAGGTAATATTTTGAAATGTTTCCCATCCATGAAGTATATATTTTCTCGAATTCAAAGTCTTAAAGGAACTACAACCAATGTCAATGCCTCTTATTCAGGTATCTCTTCGTGATGACATACATGAGGCTCTCTAGATGAAAGGAATTCAAATCCCCAAGGTGATGGCTACCACTGTTATCTCTATCTCATGAGTATCATAGTTATTCTCATGGGTTCAAAACTATCTCAAAATATATTGCAATGACTGAATGTGGTTTCATCTAAATTCTTCCAAGCCCATGTCCTAAGGCATCAAAATACCCTAAAAACTCAACAACTTCTAATGGTATTCTTAAAAATAGAGCGTTTTTCATCTTATGCCTCAACTCCTTGATGACCTTCTAGAACTACTCAGACCATGTAAAAGGGTGTATGTTCCTTGTTAGAGTGGTCAAAGGGGTTGTGGTCCTATATAATTCTTCCAAAAATCATATCTAGTACACTTAAAAATCATGAATTCTCCAAAACTCTATCACATTCTTGGGAGTGTCCCATGAAATAACTACTTATATCTTTACTAAATCCATGACAAAACCCTGTTCTACGTTTACATTCCCTAACAAGAATAACTTATGTATCCATAACATTCACATTCAGAGATTTATATAATGATATTTCTCTTGAAGTAAATCAGAAACCATCATAAAGTGCTCTACATTCTTCTACCCTAACACGGAGTAGGTGATTTTTTCATTGATGAAGAAAACAACAAACTAGTCTGTTTATAGCTAGAGGATCAGTTTCATCAACGCTGTAAAGATGGTGGGAGAATTGTTGGAACCAAAGGGCACCAATAGGCACTCATAGTTCCCATAGTGAAATCGAAAATAAAACATCTGAATATCATCCTTAAGAACCCTACACAGGTGGTAGATGTATCTATGATTAATCGTGGAGAACTATCCCACATCTCACAATTAGTCCAAGATGATATCAATTTTTAGAAAGTGGTAATTTTTTTATCATGGCACGCTTCATGCTACAATTTTCCAGGAAAAACGATAATCTCAAGTATGCCATTTCTAAAATTGAACTAGAGCTACCCAGGAAGACACACTAGGTATAATGAATCCCTTCTCATGAAGATCCTCCATCATTAACCATATCCCCCTCAGCTCAGTGGGTGATATCTAATATTCCATATATGATGTTGGGACTGTCCCTAGTAGCAAGTCAATGAAAAACTTCAACTCCCACCTTGGATGAAGTCCCAAAACATATTCAAGGAAGAAGTCCATATAATCCTATACAATATAAGTAACCTAAATGCCTGAAGAGTCTTCTTCACTAAGGGTTACACTTTCTTACTGTTTGGTAAAAGGTTGTATCATTGTGCTCATATCACCCAACTCCCCTGCTATAAGGTATAGTTCACTAAGAAAGAAGAACTTTGTCCCATCAGTGTGTAGACATCTAACAATACTATGGTGGTGGTCAATCTAGTCATGAACAATGTAAATATAAAAATATTCCCATGATGACATTGTATGGTTCCATCATGATGACCAATGTGTGAATCATGAATCTACCCCCCCCCCCCCCTATGGGTTATCTTGCACTATTGACATATGAAGGTCACAAAATAAGAGCTCCTTGTATGAACAACAAGACAATGATGTAATGTTAGTGCCTCTATTGGTAGATCTAACTCATGTACCATGATTAATGAGATAAATGAGTGAATAGTGCCTATGTCTAAAAATACTGAAGTAAGAGTATGTTAAACACATAGCATACTTCAGATCAACTCGTGTGAAACCAGATCACTGAGATACATAACATGAAGTGGTACACATCCTCAACCACTAGATCCCTAATCCTAACATGGTACACCTATAGGTGGTGGTGGGAGAACCTAATAGCATCGCACACCACCTGAAGCTCCTCTTGATCCGATTCTAGCAATTCCTCCCTAGGGAACACCCTATCCACAATTAGGGGATCCATGAGCATAATGTTGTCTCTTACATGGGGCTCCATTTACTATCTAACCAGGATTCTCATCATGACTAGTCAAGAAGCTGTGTTCCATAAAAATTCACACACAAAATGCATAGAACCAACCCTCTCTAGGTAGACCATGTGATTTGAACCATCATGGTGCTACCTGACCACATGCTGAAGTTTGTTCTTTGTAAGACATCTGGTGTTGAGGCCCTGAAAACTGATGTATGCTAGATGCTGTAGAAGTCTCAGCACTATAGCAACCACTTCCATTACCATCCAACCAAAATCCCTTTAACAAGAATATCTCTATGACAAGATCCCAATCTAGCACCTCATCATAGTTGGGGATACATAGGGTTACTGTGCTGGACTATATCTCTTGGAAAAGTCCCTAATAAAACATGCATGACTGGAAGAATTCGTCAAAGATCATGTCCAGATATTACCATGTCTAGTCCGTGAACCTAGTTCGGTACTTATCTGCTATCATTACTCCCTTTTGAAACTCCAGAAGCTCTTGAATTTAAATGGAACATAATATAAAGGGGAAGTACTCCTCACAAAATAGATATTTGACATAATCCCATGATAGTGTCAACTCATCATGAATTTGAGTTACCAAACTCCACTAATGTACATTCATCCCACGGAAAATACCAACATTAAAAGCCACCATCTTAACCATTGGTGTGTGAAGAAGCTTGATGTGGTAGAATGATGAATCTAGGGAATCCCTTGATGACTGAGGATTCAGCTCATTGTGGAACCTTAATAGTCCCTAGTGCTAGTACTCACAGAGTGAGTTTGTCTTGTACTCATCTCCAGCCTATTATATTGGGAATATATTCTTCTCAATAACTGCACATTCTACTACTGGTCCACCTCGTATAATGGGATCACTTTATGGACCCTGAACTAAGGCCTCATCGCTTACGAGGTTTTTGTCATGAACATGAGTTCGTATCTTGGTGGGATGTCATTGCGAAGTCATCCTAAAAGTTATCAATGAGTACCGCAGTCAGATGACCATTTATATTTGTTGATTGCAACAAATGGGACATGACTCAAAAAGTGAATTCATATATGCAATCCTATATGATTCATTTACCATTGTTCCATATGAAAAATTCCATAGCATACCAAGTTGATAAGTGGGTAATCAGGATCTTGGTGAATGGCTATGCCAGTTTCCACACAATCATTGGACTCGCTACCCTGAGGGATGCACTAAATGCACATTAATATTGTTTCCTTAAAACCAAAAAATCTGTTTAAGGGGAGATGTTTGAGCAAAGTCCAAAATAACTTTCTTTTTGTGATACCAAATTTTCATGACCTAACCCATGTTGGGGATCAAACCAAAACTACCCCAAGCCAGCCTCCATAGAATTTAGTGTGGAGATAAGAATTGAATGGACAAAAAACATAGGGCAACCATTTCTTATATACATGTACCCACACACACCCACAAACACCTCAATAAAAATTTATTGATATATATGAAAATAAAAATACAAAACTCAGAATACATGCATAAATCAATCCTAATCTAGAGTAAAATAAAAGTACTGATGTAAAAAATTAGGGAAAAATTTACCATCAAATGAAAATAGTTATAGTGTTCAACCTGATCAGAAGGAGGGGATAACTATCCAATGTAATTATCAGAAATATCCTCAGCCTAGCTTCGGTAAACACCTTGGTCAATCAATCTTTATAATTCTTCTTAACTCAGGTTCTCCTTGGACTCCATCGAAAGTCCCATGGTGTGCACAAGACACAAAACATGTGCAATTAAATCCCATGCAGGGGTGAGTATAAACATACCTAGTAGGATGCCCCAAAATATGATGGGGGAACATTGAGATATGCAATTGGAAGGGAATAAAAAAGACAGAACAAGATAAAATGAAAAGATTGCAGCTCAAGAGTGTGATGTAAACTCATCTAAACATGATGCTCTAGATACACTTAGAAGATGAACCTCTATTTGAGTCTTAACTATCTATTTTAGAAGTGTATACTCATCTAACCCTGAGAACATAAACATGATAATCACATGGAATACCCAACACATCTTCACCACTCCTATAAGAAGAGTAAAAAACCCAAGTATTTCATACTAAAATAGGATATATATATATATATATATATATATATGTACGATCATTTAGAGAAAGACAAATGAGAGAGTATGAAGATATCCTTCCCATAACTCAATACAAGAAGAAGAGTCACCAACAGTTTCAGAAGTAACAACCAACAATTCACAACATATCACACATCTTCTATGAACACACAACTCAAAAGGGATTATTTACCACCCCTTAATTCTATCTGATTTGGGAATCTCTGTTTCGTTCACACGGTTTTAGGTTATATTCTTATAATGAAACTCAATGGGGAATGTGATCATCTTACGCGTGATTCCAAAGTTACTTCAATATACATCTTTTCACTCATCCTCATAGTTAGTAGGTAGTTTCAAAATGTTGAGGACCCATTCCATGCTAGAATGGAGGGTTCTACTCTAGTGTCCTCAAGGACCCATGCCCAGCCTAGCGTGAGGGTGCCAATTTGAATAGTTTGAGAATCCATGCCCAAATTAGTTGGAGGGTCCCACTCTAGTGTCATTGAGGACCAATGCCTAGACTAAATAGAGGGTGTCACTAAGATATCACTTATTTCATCACCTTATCACTGTTTTAATTGAATATCACTAGATTGAGCATCGTATTCAGAACACTTAAGATCATAACCGGGAATCCGCATCAAAGTTCACCATCATGATATACGTGGAAAACACGTTGGATAATCCATATACTCAACCGAAAGGAATAAACGGTTAAAAGGGAACATTTCACCTTTATAATTCAGAAAGGGACATCATGGGGGAAAGGTCTCGGTCAAAAAAATTACATTACAAAACTATCTTTAATGGTACTCCTCAAAGAGAGGGTAATGTTTTAGTAGACAAAAAATCAATTGGATGATCTATTTAGATGATATGGTCACTAGAATACACCATATAAAAATACGTTGGCACCAATGGATGAATGGGATTAGACCAGGCCCCACGTTCAGTACAATAGCCATGGAAGTGGACCTCCATGGCTAGTACAATGGCCACATAGACTGGTCTAAACTGTTGACCAATGTGGTCGAGCTTTAGGATAGGTCAGAGCCCTTGGCCCTAAAGTAGTTGCAGCTATCATGGCTTCGTGGTCGACAGTGTCTGCAGTCCCCTCTAGCCAAACCGCTATCTAAATCGTTTATAGCCCACTAATTAGGTCCTAAACCCTAGAGTATGTGCAAAATCATTGGGGAGGGGATTGACCCATTCGGCTTGGACTATCTCAGATTGCTTTTCCTTAGCTCATACTACCTTGGACAATCCCATTCGACCTGGCCAACCGATCCATCACTACCACCACATCAACATGATAGACCACCCACCGCATTCTGCTAAGGGGTATCCACCTTGGGATATACCTAGATACCTCTCCCACTTAACTTTTCGGGCCCTTCCAAACAGACGCATCCCACCCCTACTAGACTGCAGGACCGCCACTGCTCCGGCGACCCGTCGCACAATAGCTTCCACCGCTAGTGGCAACTCTCTAGAGGTTTCTTCTGCAAAAAATAATGCTTACAATGGTTTCTCAAAAAAATATAGAACATGATATATAATCTTTTTACTATGACCATAACAAAATAGTGATGTTCTCAATGATCTGTTGATGATTTAGCTAGACAAAAAATAAATGGCGATATACTCATAGAACATACAAACATCTCATAAATAAATATGATTAATGTATGGATTTATGGATGTGTTTGTTTTTCCTTTTGTGATTGATAATAAAAAAATGAATCAATTGGAAAATAATGTATATTAAAATTGAAACGTCAATTAGATTTCTAGAACAATAATGGTTAGATACTAACTCGAGTTGGGTCCGATTTCCTTTTATGAACACGCCCTCCAAATCATAATCAATGGATTATTCTTGATCCAATAAAGTGAGAGGATAGGTAGAGATATATCTATTAATGGAGGGTATTTTAGGGGAAATCCCTGACATATTTCTGGAAAACATATATTTATACTTAGATTAAGGTATCTTCTTAGCTGCGCCACCAAACTCCACATGATCCCAACCATCATTACCCTCTCATTTTTGGATCTTCGTCAGTAAAATGACCATTATGAACTAGATGGTGGTTTCAAATTTCCACATCGATACTCTCTTCAATATTTATTTGATTCAACATCTGATAAAAAATATTAAAATTTAATTTTATAATTTATGATTATGCCCCTAGGAATGTTTTCCCATAGAAGTTTGGTGCTAGAAAAAGTTACCTCCTTCCTTTGGTAAACAACATAACCCTAACTCAACTGTTCCCACATATTTATGATCCAAGATACCATTTAAGATTAATAATTTTCCCTTCATTTTCATTGTATAAAATATACTTTAAAATTTTTATAAAATTATTTCTAGGGTCACCGGGCCTTGGAATTGTATGACGTATCAGTGCCGAACTCTAGAGAAATATATTAAAATATTTCAATGTAATAGAAGGAACAATATAGGTTTCTACATAAAAATTCATATATTTTTAATATATTATATTTATTCTCTGAAACACTCATAATTCTATGCCATCTTAGCCTCACAATAAAAGATTCACCTCAGAATCTACAGTTCCATTAAATAGTTTTTCCAAGGATGACTTCTTAGGTAAATGTATCATTTTAAATGTAGTGGTTCTAGAAACATAAAAACCCAAAAAATTAGCTAATTTTCTTTTAAAAATATTATCGGTCACAACAAAAAAAACCACTTTCAATCCCTAATCTTGAATCATTGAACTAATTAGCCAAGAACACAAGAAATTGATCATACTTATAGGAAGTTAAAATTCATTCAAGATTTATATAATTTTTCAATATATTGTTTCCGGATTTTGAGTTAAATAACTTTATGAAGTTTGTTTTACGAATTCATTGGTGGATAAAATGGTGGAAATGTATTTGAATTAAAAAATATTTAAAATATAAATGAACAAACAACTCAAAAGGGATTATTTACCACCCCTTAATTCTATCTAATTTGGGAATCTCTGTTTTGTTCACACGGTTTTAGGTTATATTCTTATAATGAAACTCAATGGGGAATGTGATCATCTTACGCGTGATTCCATAGTTACTTCAATATACATCTTTTCACTCATCCTCATAGTTAGTATGTAGTTTCAAAATTTTGAGGACCCATTCCATGCTAGAATGGAGGGTTCTACTCCAGTGTCCTCAAGGACCCATGCCCAGCCTGGCGTGAGGGTGCCGATTTGAATAGTTTGAGAATCCATGCCCAAATTAGTTGGAGGGTCCCACTCTAGTGTCATTGAGGACCAATGCCTAGACCAAATAGAGGGTGTCACTAAGATATCACTTATTTCATCACCTTATCACTGTTTTAATTGAATATCACTAGATTGAGCATCGTATTCAGAACACTTAAGATCATAACCGGGAATCCTCATCAAAGGTCACCATCATGATATACGTGGAAAACATGTTGGATAATCCATATACTCAACCGAAAGGAATAAACGGTTAAAAGGGAACATTTCACCTTTATAATTCAGAAAGGGACATCATGGGGGAAAGGTCTCGGTCAAAAAAATTACATTACAAAACTATCTTTAATGGTACTCCTAAAATAGAGGGTAAAGTTTTAGTAGACAAAAAATCAATTGGATGATCTATTTAGATGATATGGTCACTAGAATACGCCATATAAAAATACGTTGGCACCAATGGATGAATGGGATTAGACCAGGCCCCACATTCAGTACAATAGCCATGGAAGTGGACCTCCATGTCTAGTACAATGGCCACATAGACTGGTCGAAACTGTTGACCAATGTGGTCGACCTTTAGGATAGGTCAGAGCACTTGTCCCTAAAGTAGTTGCAGCTATCATGGCTTCGTGGTCGACAGTGTATGCAGTCCCCTCTAGCCATCCCGCTATCTGAATCGTTTATAGCCCACTAATTAGGTCCTAAACCCTAGATTATGTGCAAAATCATTGGGGAGGGGATTGACCCATTCGGCTTGGACTATCTCATATTGGTTTTCCTTAGCTCATACTACCTTGGACAATCCCATTCGACCTGGCCGACCGAGCCATCACTACCACCACATCATCATGATAGACCACCCACCGCATTCTGATAAGGGGTATCCACCTTGGGATATACCTAGAAACCTCTCCCACATAACTGTTCGGGCCCTGCCAAATAGACGCATCCCACCCCTACTAGACTGCAGGACCGCCACTGCTCCCACGACCCGTCGCACAATAGCTTCCACCGCTAGTGGAAACTCTCTAGAGGTTTCTTCTGCAGAAAATAATGCTTACAATGGTTTCTCAAAAAAATCTGGAACATGATATATAATCTTTTTACTATGACCATAACAAAATAGTGATGTTCTCAATGATCTGTTGATGATTTATCTAGACAAAAAATAAATGGCGATATACTCATAGAACATACAAACATCTCATAAATAAATATGATTAATGTATGGATTTATGGATGTGTTTATTTTTCCTTTTATGATTGATAATAAAAAAATTAATCAATTGGAAAAGAATGTATATTAAAATAGAAACGTCAATTAGATTTCTAGAACAATAATGGTTAGATACTAACTCGAGTTGGGTCTGATTTCCTTTTATGTACACGCCCTCCAAATCATAATCAATGGATTCTTCTTGATCCAATAAAGTGAGAGGATAGTTAGAGATATATCTATTAATGGAGGTTGTTTTAGGGGAAATCCCTGACATATTTCTGGAAAACATATATTTATACATAGATTAAGGTATCTTCTTAGCTGCGCCACCAAACGCCACATGATACCAACCATCATTACCCTCTCATTTTTGGATCTTCGTCAGTAAAATGCCCATTATGAACTGGATGGTGGTTTCAAATTTCTACATCGATACTCTCTTAAATATTTATTTGATTCAACATTCGATAAAAAATATTAAAATTTAATTTTATAATTTATGACTATGTCCCTAGGAATGTTTTCCCATAGAAGTTTGGTGCTAGAAAAAGTTACCTCCTTCCTTTGGTAAACAACATAACCCTAACTCAACTGTTCCCACATATTTATGATCCAAGAAACCATTTAAGATTAATAATTTTCCCTTCATTTTCATTGTATAAAATATACTTTAAAATTTTTATAAAATTATTTCTAGGGTCACCGGGCCTTGAAATTGTATGATGTCTCAGTGCCGAACTCTAGAGAAATATATTAAAATATTTCAATGTAATAGAAGGAACAATATAGGTTTCTATATAAAAATTCATATATTTTTTAATATATTATATTTATTCTCTGAAACACTCATAATTCTATGCCATCTTAGCCTCACAATAAAAGATTCACCTCAGAATCTACAGTTCCATTAAATAGTTTTTCCAAGGATGACTACTTAGGTAAATGTATCATTTTAAATTTAGTGGTTTCAGAAACATAAAAACCCAAAAAATTAGCTAATTTTCTTTTAAAAAAATTATCGGTCACAACAAAAAAACCTCTTTCAATCCCTAATCTTGAATCATTGAACTAATTAGCCAAGAACACAAGAAATTAATCATACTTATAGGAAGTTAAAATTCATTCAAGATTTATATAATTATTCAATATATTGTTTCCAGATTTTGAGTTAAATAAATTTATGAAGTTTGTTTTACGAATTCATTGGTGGATAAAATGGTGGAAATGTACTTGAATTAAAAAATATTTAAAATATAAATGAACGTAGCATGAAACATGATTGATGACATGTTGAGAAAATAATTTACAACCACTATTAATTTATATTATTTTATTTGGATATGATTAATATTTTTATACAAGAAAAATTCTTTGGGTTCAATGGGGTGATTCTAGTTGTTGAGTTTTATTAGGGTTATGAATTCTTTAGGGATATGATTACTTATGGTTATGTCAAGGCTTTTGTTGGGATGGATTAAGGTTATTATATGATTGGATGAGGTCTGGATGTGAGGATGTTGGGATATTATGGTCTTGTGTTTTAATGATGATTATAATGTGGTTATGGTTGTCAAAATGTTATAATGGGATGATTCACACTGGTTGAGGGATGGTAATTCCTAGTAATGGATGATATTCTGGTCATGTATTACACTGTTTTAGAGTTGTGATTTCCTATTATTTCTTGAGTATTTTGATTGGTGTGATGTTATTTTAGTAATTGTGATGTGGTATGATTATGATGATGTTTATTTTCTAGGAATCTTCTCATTTTATTATATATCCCAAGAATTTCTAAATTCCATTTCTTATTTATGAGAGGGTATAGTTTAGTAAGATAAGGTGGTGAAACTAATGTTGAATTGTAAGTAATGTATTGTTTTCCCACTTAGTTAATCATGCCATTTAGTGGATTTTTTAATTCACCTATGTCTATCCCATATCCTTTATTACACATGAATATAATTGATTGCATAAAGTGGTCACCCTTACATAGCTTCTTAATTATTTTGTTGGATAGTATGAGGGAGAATTGTACTGTTATTTATGTAGCTTATGTATAGTTGGAGAATGATCTAGAGATTTTTAATTCCATTCATTCTTGTTTTTTTTATGGTTTTATTTCATATAGGTAATTATTGGGTTTTTCATCCATATTTTTTCCTTAATGGAAACATTATGGTGTTGGTTTATAGTTTTTTTTATTTTCTTGATAATTTGGAGATTAATTCCTCTTATTATTATGATACATACCCTCATTCCATGTTTTAATCTCTTGACCTATTGGTGGATAGATTCAAGGGACAAAATTATCCAATATACCTACCGATGGTTGGATTCTGTAGAAATTTTACACTTCTGGAGATATTCTAAAACTCAATTTCATAACAGTGATAATTTTTTAACTAATAAATTTATAAACACTTTGAAAAAATATACATGTACTAAAAAAACATCATTCACTTATTACCCTTTCCCGTTAGCCACATTTTTAATGCATATCTGGTGTTAGAATTAGACATATATTATCTATAAGACAAACAAAGAAGAACATTCACAATATTCTAGTCATATATCAATGTAAGGCCTAATTACAAAGACATAAAGACGAAGAGACAATGATTCTAATATTCCTATATCTCATAGAAATAATTCATGACATACACCTTCGGAGAACCTCATATAACTCTATATGGAGCATCATTAATGACTGAACTCAATTTCCCTTCAAATACTTCAATATGCGAATACAATTAAACAATTTAATTTTGAAATATGAATATCCTATAACTCCAACACCTTCACTATAAAACACCACAGTGTTCATGAATGAATAAAGGGTTTGAATGCTTGAATAGAAATATAAAAAATTTACTGATTATTAGAAAACATATTCTATATAATATCATTTAAAAATGTGATTCATAAAAAAAAGATTGTAATAATGATAAACTAGAGTTGTCATAGAATCCAATAAAATGACATAATGGTTGTAGAGTAGCATTGTTATTTGGGGGGATCTAAATTTACCCTCATTGTGTATTTGAATTTCTTATCTGTAATATTTGGAAAAAAATCAAGCCAGTGAACATAGTAACATAAAGCACACTAGAACATAAAATTACACATTACTTAATTATTATGGCCTCATATAAGAACCCAGGGTTATTCATGTAATAATAATTTACAACACAACGACAAAAAAGAAATAACTAAATCACTCATTTGATAATTATTTTTATAAAATAGTTAATCATTTTAAAATAATTTACATACAATGTTTTTTATACATATATAATAGAAACTAATTCCAAAAACAGATTAAATGTTATCAGTCCATTCACTTCTTTTTTCCACTTCCATGAATCATTCAAAATATTGAACATATCAATGTTTCTCAATGTAAGGGTATATTTTTATGGAAAACTATTTTTATAAGGTTTTATGATTATGTTACATGGTAAAATATATTTTTTGAACATATGTCATCATGAAATGAAAATAAAATTTATTTTGATATTAAAAAGAAAATTGAAACTAAAAATTTTAAATAAATTTTAAAAGCGTAATAAATATTGTTATTGAAATTTATATTTCTATGAATAAATATAAGGAATTATTAAATTATAAAAATATTTGAATCCTAATAAATGTTAAATTTTTAACAATAATAAATTGAATTGAGACAAAAAAACTAAAATTAAAAAAATTAAAAATATATTCAAACATGTATCCCCACAATCACTTAAAAATAATATGTGAATTATATATATATTCAGTATATATATTTATATCACTGTATTTGTGTTATATAAATAAATTTTTTTAGTTTATATGTATTATGTGAATTCCATAATAAAATAATATATATTCTTTAAAAATTATAATGTATAAAAATACATTCCACGAATATTCAGTGACATAATTTTTTTTGAAATCATATTCAATGAAACTCTAAAAAACTCTCATGTGCATAATTTTTCAAATACCAAGGCATGGGAATCTATAAATACAATATCATAATATAAATGAAACTACATAGAAAATTATCTATAAAAAACAAATAAAAACTTATAATGAAATTTTAAATTACAAGATTATCTCAATGCCATTCAAAAAAACTGGTCTCATGCTAATAAAAATATGTCTAAACATCAAATCATACATAAGACATACTAGTGAGATATTTTAGCAAGTATCCAAATTATTAATTTAACAAGTATATTTTTTCAGAATTTTATATTATTGTTTTATTTTTTTGAAAGACACATATTTTGTTAATTGCATGTACATATCATGTCCATGATATATATGATATAATCCATAAACTGTTCAGACAAATATTTCTCAATGGAATAATTCATTATATTTTTATGTCCCTAAATGAATCATCTCCAAATGATCAATATCATATAACGATGTTCTTTATAATTAAGTGCTCGGTATGTGTATATAATCTATAAGGGATTCCAAAAGAGATGGAAAGGAGGAGACACCACACTTATGGATGGATTTAGGGGAGTTTATCTTGGGAAACAAGCTATAGAGGGAGGGTATACCATGATGCATGCTATGAGGAGGGAGAAGGTGTGCATTTATCCCAGGCTACAGCACTATTACAGTGAGGAATTATAGCTATCATTCACAATAGCACAATGAAAATATTTTGTGGTTTGGTTAAAATTGTTCCATACTTATTTCTATAACAATTAGAGGAAGGGTATATTTATCTAAATCATTGATATTCATTCTATATTTGTTTTCCAGAATCATTTTGAGATTATGCCACTCTATGGATTTAAAGATTATTACCAAACCACATAAATTATTTCTGTCTATTAAGATCATCATCCATATCATTTTTTATTCATTTTTGTTTTCTATTCATGTGCAAACTAGTTATTATTCTACAACTCCTAATGTTTCAGCAACAACTAAAATTTACAGTATTAAACATTTATGTTCACACTAATATTTTATATCCCTAAATTCTATATTTTAATATTATTACACTTTTGAGTGGCGTATTATTTAATAAAAACAAATATTCAATACAATTCAATAATAATATACAATATACGAGCACTAAAATATATGATATGTTATATTTATACTATAAAAAATTATCATGGAACATACACAGATACATGAGAAATGTGATATTGATAGATAAATTTACATAATACATAATATTTGATAAATTAAATTGTGAAAGTATTCGGTTTATTTCAAAAAATATAATCTATTTATAAGTTTCATCATCCATATACATAAGATAATTCCCATGAATATAAATATTTAATAGAAAAATCACATGCTCACGTTGATTAAATCATAATGAACAATAGTAGAAATTACCAGCATAACAGCCATAATTTTTTTATATTGATAACAAGTATTAATTATGAATATGTAGATATTAACATGGAATATTCTTGTTTACATATTCTAATAACTTCTATAATGAACAATTAATTGACCCTAATGGATAAAAAGATCCATTACAGGGCAATTTCCAATGAATTTCATTGAGATTAAGAGTTTTCTAAGACAATAAGTCTATTACTATATCTTTGTCTGATATTTCTCAAGATTCGATTCTCTTAGGAAAACATTGATGAGAAAGGGTGTTACATTCAAATTTAATGATGATGCGAAATGTCCATTTCAAAGTTTAAGATCCAACTCCCATCTCTGCATATCATCATCGTTCTTGAATAAGGGAATAGTTAAGTCATATATTGTGATCATTTGTGACAACTGACTGACTCTCCCAGAAGATAGGGCATCATCTTATTATACATAGTGAATAAAAACTTTAGTTAAAATATAGAATATCTTATAAATGACACTACATATGCATAACATAGATGGACTCTAATCCAACACTTTATACATTTTGGGATCAAGGAATTCAGTAAGCATCATTATATGAAACACTGGAAGATCCAACTTAATGGAGTTCTCCATAATAAACCACATGAGTATTTTTCCATTTTATAGGATTTGACTTAGTCCAAAAAAACCTTGTATCCATATGTATGGATCTTTATACCCTATATATTGGTTTTTTAACTCATTCTATTCATTCTAAATTATTTTCAATACTTTTTTATTGAATTTAATGTCCAGTAATCTTTTTTAATAATTAGTTTTTCATCTGCATACAATACTAAAAATACCATGATTCATCCACTAACATACTTATATACACATAACTCGTATGTGTTTTTATAAAACCTAATACAAAAATAACATATCCAAACTATATATTCACACTTTTAGATTCTTGATTCAATCTATAAATAGACTATACTAACTTAGAAACCTTAACAGTCTCATTTGACACTCTAAAACCTTTATGTTATACTGTATTCTTATATTTGAATAAATTTAGGTTATATAATGTTATTTTGATATCCTATTGAGATATCATTTAATCATTATTGGATTTCAAGTAATATTTGATTAAACTTTATTTTCCCCACTAAAAAATAGTAAAAATTTATATAAAGTGCATTGATGATTAGAAAAAAAATCATTAATGATTAAAAAAAATAATACATTATAAAATAGTATGATAATATTTATAAATTTATTAAAAATGAAACAAAATTCAAATTATCATAAAAACATAAAATTATTCACAAAATAATTGAAAATTATAGTGAATTTTTTTAAATAAGAATATATATATAGTAAACGTAAGTATAAAATAAAATATAGTGTAGTAATATATCAAAAAACTCTTTAAAACATTACATATTAAAAATAAAAAATCCCCTTTTATTTTATTGTTTTATAGAAAAAAGATTTATAGATTTGTTGATTGAAAATATTTTGAGAAAAATATATGTTCATATGATTGTTATATTTCTAGATCATTATCTAAAATTATACATGTTGGCTGAGGAATAATCCATAGTTTGATTGAACTATTTACACAAACGTTTTACATGAGCTTAATAATTACATGAATAGACACATCGAGACCCCAGATGGGTGTTCCAACCTATGTCCTCCAATAATAGTCCAAAAATTTTCATCATACACCAGGTTTCCTTATCAAACTATATGATAGAGCTTATCCAATTTCATTTGACAATAAACACTTCTCCATTGAAAAAGATAACTAGAAACAAATTTATGATATAAATATATAATCGACTATATGGTACCCAATAAATAAATGAGAGATTGTAAAATAAAACAACCCCACATGGGTAAATATTAATTAATTGTACACCTAAAAAGTCCCCCAATCTAACAAATGCTAGACCCTAGAGAATGTACATGTTGCAAGTAATTTAGGATTGGTCTCCAACGACAACAAAAAATTTCACCTTCATGGGCCTTTATGCTCCATATTATGTCACCACGCATTTAAAAGAAATAAATTTGAATAAATAATATTTTCACATCCATAGAGACCATCATCTAACCTATGAATCATCATCACAAAGAAACATGTGAGGGAACAAAACTCTTATGAAACTATGAATACAAGAAATTATGAAATGTATTCTATGATTGACATCGATATCCCTATTTTATGTTACCTCCCAAAGCTGACAATGAAGTGCCTAAGGAGTCACAATACTTGATACATTAAAATCCCAAAACATATCCATATTTCATGTTTCTACTAAATATAATAAAGGAGTACCCACTCATTGATGTAAACATGTCATCCAAGGGAATACCACACCTAGTCATTAATAACCATCGATACCATGCTACATTTCTAGAAATTTGTTGGCGAGCATGAATGTTCTACAAAATAGATCCATGTAACTTCGGGTTCTAAAACCAAATATTAGAGCCACCAATGTTTTTTATAAAGAAGATAATTAAAAACATTTAAATTAGACCCCACTCTGTATAAGTCAACAATAGGAGAAGTTAGCACGCAACACCACAAATTTAAATTACCCAAAACTAGAAACTAATTCTTACCTTTTGGAATTATAGTGGGAGACACACACCTCTTTGGAAGACATCTCAATGAGGGTATTATTGAACATATGTATAGGGGCCATGTGCCTCATTAGTAGAGACCTCAGTAGAGGGAGAGTAAAACCCTATTCCTAGATTTTGGTGGGTATAAACCTACATGATACAGATTGATTACCAAATACAAATCGATTAAGAAGAAACAAAACACATGTATCTTGGGTGGTATGGAGATACTTGTAAGAAAACAAGGGCCCCATTCCCTTCGTAGAATACATCATGGGGAGTACATTCCCCGTGAATTCTCTGAACATGATTCCATAAACCTCATCATCATACATACAATTCTCAATCCTTAATCAAGTTATCACAACATGGAAAAAGGACTCAGATGGATGATGGAATGACATCCACTATGATATATGTCGAAAAAAACATAGAATAGGTTATTTAATTTCATTAAATGTACATATGATAATAAAATAATTGAAATCACCTCCATAAAGGTGATTTAAGGAAACATGTAGACCACTGGGAAAGCCACATGGCATGTTGGGGATTGAGGTGATGGTCTGTGGACCCCATGAATGTCATGCACGCCTCCCTCTGTCAGGTTGGATTGAATTCCCCAACTGGACCTACACCAACAGAACCAGTGTGGTCCAGTCATTCCCAATGAACCCCCACTCATAAATAAACAAAGATGGTAAAAAATAATATATTACTTTTAATATATTATGCATGATAATTTCATCCATCTTAATAGTATATCGGCTCATCCCAAGTATAAACATAGCACCTATGAATCAGTAAATCCATAAAATGGTTTTTCCATGTAAGTCTACCAGGGTAAATTTATAATATAAGATATGTGGTTGATATGAAATTTTAAAAACAAAAAAAATTGATATAATTCTCAATCATAAAAAATCTTGTTCACTACAAAAAACCCTTTCTTTGATGCAGTCAGTTTTCATCATTGATCCATTGATCCATGAAATCTATAAATAAACCATGCATATTGGATGTTCACATGATTCATGACATAGATATTCCCTAAATAAGTTATTTCATGAGTATAAGATAATTAAATATAAGATTCTAGATATGTGTATTCATGGGTGGATCATATGTTTGAAATGAATTTATATGAACAAAATGTGAAAAAAATATGAACATAGTATGTAACATGATAGATAAGATAGTGAAAAAATTATTTACTACCATTATTGATTTAAATATTTAAATATAGCATTGATGTTGATTTCTATTGAGTGAAAATTCTATGTGTCCCATTGGATGATTCTACTGGTTGATATTTCATTGGGTTATGTCTTATTTTGGCATGTGATTTCATTGTGTTAGGTCATGTTTTGTACTATGATGGCTTAAGGTTATAACATGAATCAATGAAGTCATTATGTAATTATGTGGGGATATGGTTGGGGAATGTGGTGAAGATGATGTGGTTTTGGATGTGACGATTCGATAATGTGATGATTAATAGAGGATGATAGATTAAAATTACTATTTCTATTTGATATGTTGGTGATGTCAGACATAGGTTGTCAGTTGAGCTTTCCAATTTTTCTAGAATATTATGATAGTGGTGATTTTTTGGTAGAAATTTTTATGTATAATTATTATATTGATTTTATAATTATAGAATTCTTCTCATTATATTACATATCCCCAGATATTGTATATTCCAATACTAACATATGATATAGCACAATATAAAAAAATATGGTGATGTGACTAAAGATGAATTGTAAGAATTGTTTTCCCACTATATTAATCAAACATTTTCATTACATAGTTTCTCATCATGTTTCAATCCCAAAACCATTAATCCACATAAATATAACTGAGTACATCAAGTTCACAGCCCTCTATATTTTGATAATTCATTGGATGAAATTTCTATGGGATATTTGAGATGTTGTTCGAGTATCTTAGGTATTGTAAGGGAATGATCTAGGGATTTTGGTGTTAATTCATCCATGTATTTTTTTCTTTTTTATGTCATGTCTGTAAAAAATGGGTTGCGGAAAAAAAATTTACTTAATGGGAACCATTGGTTGTTGATTTGTTGTTTTTGTTTTATTTTCTTATGAATTAATTGGGTAATTTATTTTCTTCTTAGGATAGATACCCTCGATCCGAACATTCAACTCATGAACTATTCATGGTATGCTTCAAGGGAAAATATTATCACCTCTACCTGTCAGGATCGATTTTCTTCAACCCTATCTCCATTTGGGCCCAACACATAGACCCTTCTGGGGTTCCATCCTAAAACCCATAAGTGATAGGAGGAATTGCTCATCCAATATTATATGTGAGTCATAGTCCTTTTGTGTGAATCGATGTGGGATTGGGTTTTCACCCAACAATCCTCCCCTCAAACAAAAGACCACACAGGCCTCCCCTTCATCGATAATTCATTAGTTCCAACCATCTTGCACCGCCGTTTTCTCATCTCCGGGACTCGACACCTGACCGTCAATTATCAGGAAGACTTTTGACTCCAGGCCCCATGGGTTCACATGCTTCCAATGAGAAACTCTTATCGTTGTCAAGATGGTTTTTGGGAAATACCCTACATCACATCTGGGTTGCACCATCCCTCTGATACCAATTATCAGGATCGTAAATAAAGGGTCCTTTGATACAATGATAATTGTGAGATTAAAAATAAAGTGCAAAAGTGTGGAATTAAAGTGAACACCAGATGTAACGTGGAAAACCCCCCAAATGAAAGGGGTAAAAAACCACGAGAAAATATAAGGATTTCACTATCATAAAATGTGGGTACAAATTCTCTCTCAATTACAAGGAGAAAAAACTCACGAAAATCTCTCTTGTAAAATATGGAAAAACGCCTCACAAAATACTGCACTCCGGGATGAAGATGTGTTGCTTCTGAATCCAATGATTAAAAGTCCAGGAGGAGATCCCTTTTTATAGCCTTACTTCACATGCTTTGGTCTTCCCTGAATTAAATGACTTTTACCAAATAAATTGGGGAAATAATTGTAGGGTGTCAGATTCCATAAATGTGATGAGTGTGGTGACCATCATTAATCTCTCTCCACATCTTCCAACATATCTCCCACTTGGAGATTTGATTAAGTGTCAATCACATCTCCACACATCCTTTCTATCTGCTGTTCATGTATCAACAAGGACACTTGAAGATCTGCACCATCTGAACTTTTCAGAATTAATCGCTTTGTCAGGAAATCTGTCAGATTTTCTTTAGTGTGGATTTTCTTCATGTCCACACTTCCTTCCTCAACCACATCTCGAACAAAATGGTATTGTACGCCAATGTTCATTGTCCTGGAATGAATAGATGGATTCCTTTCAATGTGCAAGGCACATTTACTATCACAAAATAATGGAATATGATCATGTTTGTGCCCGAGCTCCTCTAATAATCTTCTCATCCAAATCGCCTCTTTGAAAACTTGTGTAGCTGCCATGTACTCCGGTTCTATCGTGGATAAAGCCACAACTAACTGTAGCATTGAGATCTAGTTCACAACTCCTCCTGCAAGAGTAAACACATTACCCGTAGTGGATTTCCTCCGGTCAGAATCAACTGCAAAATCTGAGTCAACATATCCAGTGATTGTAAACTTTGATCCTCCAAAACATAATGCAACATCTAAGGTTTCCTTGATGTATCTCAGTATTCTCTTCACCATGATCCAATGCTCTCTTTTTGGATTTTCCATGTACCGAATAACTGCACCCACTGCATGTGCAATATCTGGTCTAGTACAAACCATAGCGAACATTAAACTCCCCACTGCTGATGTATACGGAACTCGAGACATTTCCATCCTCTCTACTTCACTACTAGGACTCATTGTAGAGGATAACTTGGAATTAATGGGAAGAGGGGTAGAAATTGTCTTACAGTCTTGCATATTGAATCATTTCAAGACTTTCCTAAAATAATTCTTTTGTGATAGCCAAATCATTCCTTATTCCTATCTCAATAAATCTGCATCCCAATAATCTTGTTTGCGGGTCCCAGGTCCTTCATATCAAACTCCCTAGCCAACTGTGCCTTCTTCTCCTGGATTTGATCATTTTTGGGGCCTGCAACCAACATGTCATCCACATAAAACAGAAAAATGATAAAATCATTACCATTTAAACCCTTGAAATATGCACAAGGATCTAAATTAAGTCTCTAGTATCCAAGGATCTTGATATAAGAATCAAGTCTCTTGTACCAACACCTCGGCGCCTATTTGAGACCGTACAGAGATTTGTTCAACCTACAAACCAAGTTATATTTACCTTTTTTGGTAAAACGATCTAGTTGGAGCATATATATTTCTTCATCTAGATCACCGTGGGGAAAAGCTGTTTTCACATCTAGCTGCTCTAGATGTAGAGTGTATGCAGCACACATAGCCAGAACTACCTGAATAGTCGTTAGTCTAACAACAGGAGAAAATATTTCATTGAAATCAATACCTTCTTTCTGAGCATATCCTTTGACCACCAGTCTTGCACGATATCTTTCCACCTGCTCTATTTCATCCCTCTTGATCTTGTAGACCCATTTATTCCCAATGGCCTTCCTTCCGTGAGGTAATGGAACAAGATCCAAAGTCTTGTTCTTGTGCAGGGCTTCGAGTTCCTCCTGCATCGCCGCCATCCATGAGGATACATCTAGACTCTGGGTCACCTCCACAAAAGAAGATGGATCTCCATCCTCTGTTAATAAGCAATACGCAATATTGCTCTCAGTGACATAGTATGAGTGCCATACTGGTGATCTTTTCTCCCGAGTTGACCGTCGTGGTCCAGACTCAACCGGTACTTGATCATCATGCTCTGGTAATGCCTTAGAGGAAACTGTTTCTTCCTTGGACTTTTCCTCTACTTTGACTGTTGTAGTTTCTGTATTATTCTTCTCCATGTCTTGATCAGTTTTCATTTGCACCTTGTCTTCTGTAAAAATGACATCTCTGTTGGTGATAAATTTGTGGGCAGTGGGATCCCACAAACAATACCCCTTCACACCATCAGTGTATCCCAAGAAGATACATTCTCTGGATTTCGAGTCCAACTTCGATCTTTCCTGGTCATAAAGCAGGGCATATACAGGACTTCCAAAAGTATGCAAATTAGAATAATCTGTGGGTTTAGAAGTCCACATTTCCATCGGTGTCTTGAGATCAATTGCCACCGAATGGGATCGATTGATCACAAAGCAGGCGGTATTTACTGCTTCTGCCCAGAATGTCTTTTTGACTCCTACAGTCTTCAGCATCGCCCTTTTTCTGTCCAATAGGGTTCTATTCATCCGCTCTGCCACTCAATTCTACTGAGGAGTGTACGCCACCATGAACTGTCTCTTGATGCCTTCTTGTTGACAAAAAGAATCAAACTCCTCACTTGTATATTCTCCACCATTATCAGTCCTTAGACACTTGATCTTCTTTTCCAAATCAAGCTCCTTTCGCGCTTTGAATGCTTTGAAGACTTCAAAAACATCAGATTTCCTTTTGATTGGAAACACCTAATATCTCTGGGAATAATCATCAATGAAATATGCAATGTACCTTGCTCCTCCTAGGGATATAACTGGTTCTTGCCAAACATCGGAATGGATCAACTCCAATGTCTCCTGACTTCTTGCTGTTGAGGTCCCGAACTTCAACCTGTGTTGCTTGCTCAAAACCCAATGCTCACAAAATGGTAAGGATAACTTTTTCATCCCAGGCATCAACTTCTGATCTGCAAGAATCTTCAGGCCTCGTTCTGACATATGGACAAGCTTCTGATTCCATAACGTCGTCAACGCTTCCATCGAGGTAGTTGATGCAACAACTATCTCCACCTCTTTGTACGTTTCATCCATAATCATGTACAGGTTCTTAGAGATCTTATCTGCCTTCATTACCACAAGCACACCCTTCACAATTCACATCACTCCATTCTTGGTGCGAGTCTTGCATCTGATATCATCAAATTGTCCCAAGGACAATATTTTCTTCTTGAGGCCCTCCACATGGCGTACTCCTTGGACGGTTCGAACTATGTTATCATACATCTTCAATTTGATGGTTCCGAATCCAAAGATCTTCAATGTATGACTGTTTCCCATGTACACAAGTCCTTCCAGGATGGTTTTATATTGGTCAAATCATTCCCATCGAGACGTCATGTGCCATATTTCTCCTGATTCGATAATCCATGCATCATCGAGGTGATGTCTTCCTTCAATAGTCGTCGCTACATCGCTGACTAGTACGTCGCCATTTACCGATGTACTCTCCACATTTCCTTGAGAGTTCTTCTCACCACTCTTCTTATTCTAGCAGTCTTTGCTTACATTCCCCCTCTTACCGCAATTGTAGCATTTGACGTTTTTCTTCTTGCTCCTTGATTTAGACCTGCCATGATTATGGCTCCCACTAGAACCACGCTCCATCATTCTTCCTCTTTCCATCGATAGAGCTTCCACTTGGTGTGAAGTCATTTTTCTGTCTTCCTTGTTCTTGCGCCGACTTTCTTCTTCGAGAACCGCAACTACAACATCATTGAAGGACAACATATCCGTCAGGATATTATTGTTGAGGTTGATGATGAGTTGGTCATATGAATCTGGCAAACTCTGGATCAGGATCTCCGCATGTTCAGTATCCACAATTTTATATGCCAAAGTCATAAGTTGAGAAAATAGGGTATTGAGGGTGTTGATGCGGTTAGTCACCAATGATAACTCTGCCATTCGAAGAGTGTATAATCTTCACTTCAAGAAAATTTTGTTGTGGAGTGATTTTTCCTCGTACAGTTTTGTTAGAGTGTCCCAAATTTATTTCGCTGTCTTTTTCTCTACAATGCTTGACAGGACCCCATCTGCTAAATCCAAATGAAGTTTGGCAATAGCATTCCCATCCATGTTTCTCCATTTCTCTTCCATCACACCTGTCAGTTTCTCTACAATCGCATGTAGGCAATTATCCTTCCACAACACTGCTTTCATCTTCATTTTCCACAATAAAAAATTATTTCCGTTGAATTTTTCAATCTCGTATTTTTCCACCATTTGGACACGTTGCTGGTCCATAATTTTCTTGGTCCATGAACCTCCTTTGATACCACTTGTCAGGATCGATTTTCTTCAGCCCTAGCTCCATTTGGGCCCAACACATAGGCCCTTCTGGTGTTCCATCCTAAAACCAATGGGTGATAAGAGGAATTTTCCATCCAATCTTATATGTGAGTCATCATCCTTCTGTGGGAATCTATGTGGGATTGGGTTTTCACCCAACACTACCTACAAATTGTAGGGTTTGGTCAGAATTGGAAACCTCTTGTGGCACTCGAAAACTCATTTTTCTACTAGTGACACTATTTTCACTAATCAATTTTAAGAAACGTTGACTATATATTAATTTACTTACTAACACAACATATTTCACATTCCTCCCTCTATATTTGCGCCTTTTTTTCAATGCATATCAGTTGTTAGAATTTGAATATATTATATATATATATATATCAAAATCATAGATAAACACCCCCACTATTCATGTCCTACATTAATGGTTGCTTAAATTTAAAAGACAGAGTTGGTGTGATAATGATTCTAAAAATTACTATATGGCATAATAAAAAATTATATATGATCATTTTGTGAGCATCAAATCACTCTATATAGAAAATCATAGATTATTTCACTCAGCTTCCCATATAATTCTTAAATAGGGAAATTCAATTACTCAAATTAATAGTGGAATAGAATATCATATATTTCCACCACTAGCACCACATAAGATTCACATGGTTTTTGGATGAATATAGGATTGATGTGAATGACTAAAATTTTTTTAGCATGTACTGATAATAGATAACAAATGCAACAATATCACTTCTAAAAATGTGATTCGTACAAATCATATCCTTTTCATGATAAAATACGACAGTTATAGAAGCCAAAATACATTCATAAATTATATTGAGTACCCTTTTCTTTAGGGGTTATAAATTCATATTTTTTTCCTATTTAATATTTGTGTCTCTAATATTAGGAAAAAAATTAAAACCAGTTTTTACAATAATAATAAAAAGTGAACTTCATAAAATAATACATCATTAATGTTATACAACCTCATGTAAAATCCCAAGGGTATTCATGAAATAAATGATTAACCAAAAGCATCAAATTAAAACAAAAAATCACACGTTAGATAATTATTTCAATAAAATATCTGTGAATTGTAAAATAATCTATATATATGGTATATTAAATATATACAATAAACTAAATAATTCAATAACAGCTCAATAGTTTTCAATCCATTCACATTTTTTATATCTTCCATGAATCTCTAGAACTATTGAACATGTCATTGTTTCTATAACGAGTATTCCCTACATAATTTATCATAATGTCACAAAACTATTTCGAATATAAAATAAATATTGTAATTATGTATAAATAATAAAAAAATCATCTTAACAAGTGTTTTCTACACCAATTCTATAGAATTTCTCATAGATTAAATCAATATCATGCCCATATATAGTGTGTGGAAGTGTATTTTTTTTATAATAAAATGATAAAAAATTACATTTTTTATGTGTTAATATAAAACACTATTCATTAAAGTGTAATGAAATTGAAAAAATATATTTATTTATAGTGGAATGACATTGGATCATATTTTAATAATTGGTATTAAGAATTATAAAACATTCAATTAAATCTATTTTTTGGAACGTATATAAAAACGGTCACATAGATTTTAAGGTGGAATGACACCAAGCCATATACAAAAAATTAAAATAAAAATGTTAGCCTACAACTGAACATGGATATTTAAATATAATTCTAATTCACAAGTAGAAGAAATAATTTAGAAAACTGTTAGAACTAGTAAAATCCATTACAAAAAATATAAATATATTTCACTTACCAAAATAAAATGAATATGGGATTGATGTAAAACATTTTTTTGGTTAAATTTTATAATTTTAAAATTATGACAATGTCATCTCAAATCAAAAAACCAAATGGAGTATTTTAATAGATCATAGTGAATGATCAATCCTAAATAATCATATTGTAAGTTTGGAATTAAAAGAACCACAATGATGTTCTTATGATTCCCTTATTATTTTTGTGTACATTACACCTTGATATTTCTGTCTACACTTAAAATTTATTGTTGGTCTATATCAACATTATATATAATAATTTAAATATGAATGTAATGTATAAACTAGTAATTTTCCGCAAAAAAATTTTGTGTGTTTTTGAACCCCGTGATTCAGTACATTTCACTTAATATATTCTGAACAATCATTAATGATTAATGTAATATGTATAAATTTAAAAAAAGAAATAAATAGTAGCTAACAATATCATTCCTTTAAAACAACAGAAAATTAAATTTTACATTAATCATTTCCTAGAACCAAATCATCATAAATAATGGCTTTAGTTGATTTATAAAATGATCCAACCAACCCCTCAAAATAAAATATTTCTATATTATGATGAAATATCAAGGAGTTTTATAAATAATCAGATGAATAAATAGAAAAATAATAAATGATCATAATTCATAGTATAAAAATAACCTGAGAATGTGCAGGTTCCATGCAATTTTAGGAAAATCAATGAAATTCATGTGCCTTTCAATTGATAAGTGTTTTTCCTTTATAATCAATCAATTTTTTAAATTGATAATTATTGACACACCTTGTCCAATTGAGGTAGTTTATATATTTATATATATATATATATATATATCTGATTTTGATAGGCTTAGAGATATTAAATACAAAAAAAATGGGATTACATGTTGAAATAACTCAATAATAATATCCCTTTTTTCTCGTTAACATTGTGTGATGATACAATACATGATTCAAATAAAACCAATTAATTATAAAACATTATTTAATATAACTAATTATATTTATTAAATGTTAGAATATAGAAAATTTATGTATCTTAGAATGTGGTGAATTTAAACACATTATCAATAAAATGACTACACTCATTTGGAATATTAATCCAACAGGTTGTAAATAAATGGAGTTTCATATCTGTAAAACTAATTTAATCATTTTTATGGTTTTTGAATGTGGGGTGCCAAATATTCACCAAATTTTCTTGACCCCCACCACACACATTGTATCATCCCTATTTTCTCTGTGATGGTGGCTCATCATGTTTTTTGTATCAAAATTTATTTATAATATCTCTAAATCCTAAAATAAGACATAATACCCCATTGGAAAATGAAATAACTGAATTAAAAGTTATTTTTTATTAATAAAAACTATAAAAACTCATACTCATTAAAATTCATTATTAACTATTCATTTCGAAGAACTTTTGAATTCATTTCATCATATAATATTTTATTCTTTTAAAACCACTCGATAAGAGTGAAATCAAAAGATTCGGAGATGAGATGCAATAATAAACTATTATAATTGTCAAAATTTCCAATAATTCATAAAATGTATTGACTTGTGTCCTCCATTGAAAACATATTCTAGTATATTGAATCTTCATTTTCTTGTAAACATGTTTTTATTTTTAGTTATCTATAAAATGTGTTAGAAAAAATCATAACCATCTTTTTGAATATTTTGTAAATATTTCATTAGATCAACAAGCCCCTAAATTTTACACACACACACACACTCAATCAGTATAAAATTACTAGAGATTGAAGAAAAATATAATTTTAAAAAACAATAAATAAACACAATAATCTACTAATTGAGATATATGTGTTAAAAATTAGTCAAACTCATACAATTCAAATCATCAAATAAAATCTGTCTAATTAAAAAAAATAATGGACCATAATCATTGAGTAATAAATGATTCTTTTTCTAATGAGATAATTTTGATTAAGAAAATCTCATTCTTTTGAATAAAAAGACGGTTATCAAAATATATTGGAAGAGGAAAGAATTATTATAATTTTCAATATATTTAATAAATTATGTCGTAGTCTATCACGTCACCTTTTTTATAAAATCCTTGTTATAATGATTGTGTCTTCATGTTTTATTTTAATGAGTCTATTTTTCATCATTTTTCATTAATTATTGAAAATTTTAATTTTTTACTATAAAATATTTTTATCACTAAATAATTATTATTGTGTAATGTACTCATGTCTTAACACTTTTTATTGTTATCTTTAAAATTTACACATATTAAAGATGAAATGACATAATATAAATTGTATAAAAGTATTTTATTTGTTTTTTAATTAATCTAGTGATGAATCACATTGGTAAATTGATTTTTTCATAGTATCCCAAATAGTTTATAGTAGAATTTTGTAGTTTAATTGACTTCTAAATATAGGGAGATGATATTTATTTAGAAATTTCACATGGATTCAGATTAGTAAATTAGTTAGGTATTGTTTAATCCCCAATTCAATAATTTAGTTTAATGACAACAAAACATGAATAATTCCTAAAATAATTTTTGTGGATGAAAAAATTCTGGGTCATGTTTTTTAATGCCATTTTTTTTAATGTATTATGTTATGTGCTTCAGGGTACATTGTAGGTTTTTTAAAATATTTCATCTAGAACTAAAATTGAATTTTATTTTCAAAATAAAATGAAAATTTAATGTAATTTTTAAATTAAATTTATAAATATGAATAAAAACTAACATTTATATTGGTAGTGTTATAATGAAATGTATTGGATTCATAGAGTAGTATAATATTATAATCCATAAAAAACCTGATTTTAATAAAAATAAATAGAAGAGAAAAATAATTTAAAAAAAATTAGAGGGATATTTCAATATGAATCCACACTATCAGTTAAACAGTTAATGTAAATTATATATTTTTTTATGAGTTTTTTGTATATTAATATATTATGCTCCCATTATATGTGTCATGTGCATTCAATAGACATAATATATCAATTCCTTAAATTTATATAATTTATAAAAAATAAGGTAAATTTATATTCAATGATTTTTTTGAAGGCATATTCAATGAAATACATAAATACTCCAATGTGCATCATTTTTTTCAACACCATCACCCGGTTCACAGGAATTTGTGGATATTAAAATCCATAAATTTTTAGAAAACTATCCATTAAATCAAAATAAAACATTATAAATCTTATAATGAAATATTATATTACAATAATATCTAAAGGCCCTCCATAAAATTTAGTCACAATGCTAATATATAGATTTCTAAAATATCCAATCAAATTAGTGAGATATTTCAATTTATACACACATTATCACTCAAAAGTTTTATGTTTAGTCCCCATATGATATATATATATTATGTATATAACAAACACACATTATTTTTATTTCATGTACATGTCATGTCCACGATATATGAGATATAATGAAGGAAGTGTTGGAACTAATATTTCAATAAGAATAATTCATCACACAACTGTTTCCATAAATGAATCATAAAAAAATGATGAATATAGAATGATACTGATCTTAAGCACTAGGGTATCAGTTTATTATAGGCTTCAGGTAATAGGGAGACGCCACAGAGGTGCATGGTGAGTGTTATAGGTTGGAGTTTAACCCATGATGCAGTCTATGGGCATGTGAGCATAAGAACAAGAAAGAAAGTCTTAGTAAACATATATTATGTATTTAATATATTTTTCTTAAAAATATGCACATTTACAAAATCACTTCTAAATTATTAATTTGTTGTAGAATTTCTAAATAATGATTAATAAAGGACATTAATTTTAGAATAAATGTTTTTGAAAAAACATTATCATATTTGGATTACAATCACAAATCAAAATTTTTAGACCATTAACAAATATAATTATTTTCAATATCTCAATGTTCCTTAACATCATAATGGTGTACACAATTCCAAAACCCTTGTTGATTAAAGCATTCAATTTCCATCAATTCGATAGACTTCCATGCCACAATAGTTGCGTGCACATTCTTGAATTTTAAATGCCTATTTATAGTTATGTTTTCTTAGAGTATTAATTGGGTAATTTTGATGGCGATTTTAGTGGTTAATTTAATTGATGAAATCAAATTACTGTCTTGAGATATTTCAAGGTGTGAGATTAAATACCTAAGTAAATTCTCTTACAAAAAAATATATAATTTATGTTGCATATATTCCAATTTATCTGGGGTAACGTGGTTGAATCAAATAATGGTTTTCCTGATGAAATAAAGATGAATCAATTTGATTATATATTAAAAAACTTAATTACCAATATTCATGGAGATTTGAATATATTTTTAAATAATTGTTTTTTTATTATTTTAATATTATTTAATCATTTTTAGTATTTATACATTTTTTAGATTTTCATAATTTATTCATTATTAATATGGGATCATTTAATATATTTATAGTTCATTAATGTTTTAAAATGAATTTTTTCTTTTTATTCATTTATATTTTATAATTTTCAAATGATATTAATAAAGATAGGTACAATTTATTTATTTATTAATAATTTTTAGAGATTCAGACAATCATATTTTTTTGTATTTTTAATCTATATTTTTTATATATTTATGTGTTTAAATTTTTTTAAATTTATTTAATTAATGAAATTTTTTATTTTTTATTTTTTTAATTTATACAATCAATTTTTTTTATTCATTTTTTCAGCATAACATTCTACAGTGTCAAAAAAATTTAAAACAATGAAAGTTGGAATTATAAAATGACATTCATAGTGGATTTATAATTTCTATTTTTATTAGTAATGTATATTGATTTTTTATTTAAATAAATATGTATTTAATTTAAAATAATATAAATATATATTTTTATTCCTTGTAAATTATTTTTTACATTATAAAATTAGTAATATTATTTCAAAAGTTAACCAACAATGCATAAATAAATCATTTATAATATTAAATATTTATTATTTTATGTAATTAATGAATTTTTTGAAATATTAAATAAAATATTTAAATATAATTATCAATAATATTACGTAAAAAAAATTAATAGCTTTTATAATTAAATTTTTTATGTGTTGTGCACGAGCATCACCCTATCTACATTTAAACTTCCAATATTTAGTAACTCTCTCTTTTTATTTTCCCTCTTCCATTATATGGAAATACATATCCACATCCAATCCCTAGCCTCAGGATGAGAATTTAAAACTCCCACTTCATATCCCCTTTGATTTATCAAATGATTTCTTTATAGTACACCCCACTTATTTAAATTTTGTTTTCCTCTTTTCAAATACCCAAATTTGCTTCTATATCACTATTACCCACCCCCATTGTGTTTGGTAGGAAACATATTTATAATGAGATAAAAACTCAGTTAGAATATAGATATTATGAGAATCTTTAATGTAAAATAGAAACACAGAAATACATAGTATGAAATTAATTCAGACACAGGTTTTTAGCATGGGAAACCCCTACATTGTGAAACAATAAAAATCCATCTGGGAAATCCCATAAATTCTACTAATAATCATAAAATTAAAAAATCCATGTAAAATCCTTATAGTTAAATTGAAAATACAACATATAAATTTTTTCATAAAATCCACAAAATAATATGATTATGTCTTCTCTCTAAAAATTGTCTTTTGAAAAAATTTCACCGCTCGAATGTTAAAACTAGACTCATGGTGTCATTGCAACATTGTATTTATGTCATATCACAACCCGAATTTGGGAAACTCAATGCCGCCCATGACTCAAAAGATAGTCTCTCATGTTTATAATTTCTGCAATGCCTTTTCTACTCACACATTTTAAAGTACCCATGTTTCACCCTTGTTTTAAGATTTCGAAATCCCAAAACTACCACAACCATAAATCAGTGCATGGGCAACACCAGATATTATCAACTCTAAGAAAAACATGGTGATAAAGCTCACATTTATCAGTGGTAGCTAAGTTCTATGATGATTTTTACATCTATATGTGCTAAAAAATGTTGAAGAAGGTTTATCCTTTATTATTTCTTTTTTATCACTTAAAAAGGAGAGATTTATCGGCTTTATTATTAGCACTGATAAATTTTTTTAATAAAAATGCTATTAATTTACATAAAATTAATATATATATATATATATATATATATTCAAAATAATATTTATTTGTATATAATAAATAAAAAATGCATGTTTATAATCAATATTTTTTAAATATTTCAATTATATATATATAATGTTTAAAAAATTATTTATAATAATATAATTAAATAAATTTATATTTAAATAAATATAAAATAATAATAACTTTTTTAAAACAATAAATATATTTATATTTTTTAATTTTCAATTATATTTAAATACTTTAATAAATTATATATAATTTTAATTTCAATTATAAATAATTATATATAATTTTAAATAATTATATTTCTGCGTGACACAGATAGGTGGTGACATAAGCATGATGCATGACTACTGATGTGGGCAGTTTGATGCAGGTATTACGCTACAAAAGTCCTTAGAGCAATGTAATGGGAATCGTACCCCTAGGTCATTTTGGCTATACACCTATTAAATAAGGGTTGAAGGGTAGGATATCTCTATGGGGTCTATGACAAGATATTATGATGTTTGTGTGGTGAGTGTGTGTTTAACTTAATCGAACACCAACAAACAAAATATATATAACTAAATTTATAATTATATTCAAATATTTATAAATATATTTCATTATATGTAAAATTATACATAATTTGTTTTATATTAAAATAATTATACTATTATAAGAATTTTTTTTAAAGGCGAGGCATATAGGGAAATTCATTAAATAAATAATTTCATCAAAATATAGAGGATGAATTAAAAATAGAAATTAATGAAAAATTGAACTCAATTAGGCCATTTTATATTAAGTGATCATGTTGTGATAAGGGGAACTCCCCCCCCCCTCCCACGAGGATTCCACCCACTTTCCCATGTTTTGGCATGCATCCATGGTCCACCTCCATCATAAAGAAATCCATCACCATCAAAAAAAATTCATCAACTCCACATATGCGAACATAACTTTAAACATCATCATTTCTACAACACGACACAACAAACTCAAAGGAATTTTGAGTACTTAACTTTACAAGAGTGTTTTCCTTCATATCCCAAATATTTTCATTCTAATGATTCATCAAAATTGATTTCAAAATGAAATTAATTCCAATGCACCCATCCCCTTTTGTGTTGATATCCAAAGGTGCGTGATCATTTAAAGTTGAAGCCTCTTTTAAAATGATATCTAAAAGAGATTATGATTTTTGGAATGTGCACTGGTATGGAGTTGAAACACATTGAGAAACAATAAGTACATACCTATAATTATTATATCCTTGTTCATGTGAATCATTCACCTCCAAATAGGGTGCATCCTTGGCAATGAATTTTGAAAAAACAGTTTAACATTGTTGACTCTAATATGCATGTACATACAATTTTACCTCAGTCTTCAAATTATATATTAGATTTAATGACATTTTACTATCTTATAAAAGACTCCCCTTCATATCCATAGAACATAAGAGTCGATGATGATGTCACTGATTCATTTGAATCCCTGATTTTTTAATGATTCAAGTGAGATCTAAGAGATTGAGGGAGTTGGTTCTTCTAGGGGTAGAGTTAATATAACGCAACACAACATCTGACTTACATTCCATATGGGTATAATCAGAGTGTACATTTTGGGATGATGAAACTTTTAATTTGATTTCTGATTTTGACTAGAATGGAACAATTTTAGGACATTAAACACATTAATATACACATCATTTTGGGTCGATAATTCCCTATATTCTTGACTATATGTTGATTCATCACCATCATCATCAGCCCGTATTCCCTTATTTAAGGCATCCTTGAAGGAAAACACCAAGATAATACAATCATCAAATATATCATCCACTGTAATAATGTTCTTTTCAACATACAGAATAGGTGAGAACAATATATTGATATTTCAATGCAAGGAGGGTGGCAAGATCTTACCATCCATGCAACCATTAAATTGAGAAGAAAAACAAGAAACATGTGTACAACAATCTTGATAATTTCCTTAGTAAACACTTGAATTCATTTCAATACTGTTAGGATTATGATTCAGAGAAATGGAAACCTCATAAGCATCAATAGTTTCAGTATTATAGGTTTTATCTTTTATACCATTCCTTCTATATTTCGGAGATTCATATCCTTTTGTGTTGAAATTTGAACATAAAATTTCACATCTATAATTACCCCTTTTGTGACCAATTATATTAAATACATGACAAAAGGTGGTATTCTTTTCATATTTAATTATTAGATTGATTTCATCTTAAGGAGTTGATAACAGGACTTTTCCCATCATGGTTGAGCTTAGATAAACTTTAATCAAAATCCTAACAAATTGAAAAAATCAAACCATACATGTGGCTGTTTTCATCCTCATTATAGTAGCTTTTATGGAGGACATGTCAAAAGGATTATTGGGGTTCCATAAAACCAAATTTAACCCATGTATATTGATCGATATTTTTGCAGATGTTTTTTAAAATCAATGAGGTCGATGTTTAAATTTAGTTCATGGAAACACAGAATACCCAATTAAAGGTTAATCAAGAAAAAATTACATGCCTGGTTTTTCATTTCTTAATAAGGGAATAGTATATAGAATAAACCAAAACAAATAGAAAAGCATTTTAATTCTGTACATCCAAAAATTCTATATAATCAATCAACTAGATTTGTCACCTTCCAAGGCTTCATGCCATTTGATAATGAGATAAGAGAGATTAATGAAGGATTAAAGATTTTGATCCATTCCAAAACAGCACCATATGAATATGCAACATGATATCTTTCCCATTTTTCTAATGATAATTTGTGAAGCCTTATGTTTGAGGAAAATGAATGATCCACCTGCGAAATCCAAAAGAGGTGTGACCCATTACTTCTTCTTGATAAATAGATTTATTCAATGTAGATGAAGCTTGTCAAAAAAACAACATGATTTGGGATATATTAGTACAGGTTCAAGCCCCCTTGATGTTTGAAGGGGCCATCATTTCTATGATTCTATAAAAAAACCCTCTTCCTTTCCACCATCTAAAACTCAAAAAAATTATAAAATTATAAAAAAATATATTTATCATACTTTTTTATACATATTTATAATTAAATATATATATTTATAAATTTTTACAAATATTTATAATTATAACAATGAACTAAAATAGATACATTTTAATAATTATAAAATTAAAATAAATATATTTATTATATAATTATTTATAAAATTATTAATATAATAAATATATTTATTATCATTTTATAATTATTTAAATAAATATTTATTTTATTTTTAATTATATAATAATATATTATTAATATATTAATTATAAACATTTATAAAATTAGAAATTTAAGAAATATGGTTATTATAATGTTATAATTATTTATATATATATATATAAATGTATATTTATAAATATAAAAAATATAAAAATGTAAATATTTATAATATTATGGTAATAATTTATATTATATTATTATAATTATATATATTAAATATGAAATTATAAATAAATATAAATATAATAAATATAGTTATGAAAATTTTATATTTATAAATAAATTTAGATATATTTATAATCTTTAAAATATATATAATAATATAAATTACTTAAAATATTTATAAAAATATTTAATATGTACATAAATATAAATAAATATATATATTTTTTTATATACAATTTTATAAATATATATAATAATTTTAATAAATTAATAACATTATAGTAAATATTTATATGTACCATTTTATAAATATATATTATAATATAAGTAAATTATTATAATTATAGTTAAAATTAATATTAATTATTTATAATCATATCTAACTAATATATTAATTATATATATTTAGTAAATATAATTCTAAATATTACAAATATATTTTTAATAATTTTTCAATTTTTATAATTTTATATATATAACTTAATTTATATTTATTAATAATATTTATAATTTTGAGAATATTTATATTTATAAAAATATATATAGTTATATAAAAAAATATAAATATTTATAAATATATTATATATAGAGAGAGAAATATATATATATAATATATATTTTTGTTCACTTACTTCCCACTATCTTTTCCCTCTTTTTTAATGCATAACATTTTATTGAAATTAACATAGATTATCTACAAGAAAAAAAAACAATAACTCCACCTATATTCAAGTCACACATCATTGGTAGGGCTATTTAAAAAAGGGTGATATTGAGAGTGAATGAATCTAATATTCCTATATAGTACTATTAAAATTGATTATAACCACCTTTTGTGAACATCATATAACTATATATGGAGAGTCATAAATCCATGAGCTTGATTTCCATTCAAATGCTTCTTTAATGAAATTCGATTAATCAATTTCATAGACGAATATGAATATAATTTATTTCCACCACCAACACTAAATAAGACTCACATGGTTCATGAATGAATATTTGTTTTGTGACCAAGAAAAAAAATGTAGTAAAATGTACTTATAATAGAAATCATATGCAATAGTATCACTTGTGAAAATGTGATTCAAACTAAACATATTCTAGTCGTGATAATAGATGAAGGTTAGAGAAGTAAACAAACACAAATAAATGTGATAGAGTAGCCTGGTCAAGGAGGATCTAAATCAAAACTCATTGTGTATATGAATTTCTTGTCTCTAATAATAGGCAAAAAATTTAATCTAGTTTTCACGTTAAAAATAAGAATAATAGATCTTCATTAAAAAAAACATCAACTAAATATTATGGAATCAATTAAAATCCAATGGTATTCATGAAATTAATGTTTATAGCACAACAAAAACTAAAAATTTACTAAATCATCCATTAGAAAAAAAAAATTAATAATGTATTCAAGAAAAGTAAAATCATCTACAAAAAAGGTATTTAAAAATAGAATAGAAAGTAATGTATACCAAAATACTTCAAAGGTTTTAGTCCATTCAATTATTTTTATCATCTTCTATGAATAAGTTAAAATATTTAACATACCAATGTTTCTCCTATGTGTTGTCCATACATATTTAATCGCAATCTCACAAAACACTTATGAATATACAATAAATAGTGAAATTAAGGAGAAACAATTAATAGTAAAGAGAACCAGAGGACCTTACATTACATGTAAGGAATTTATCATAGATTGTGGAAATAACATGCCAATATAAAATGTTTAATATTGTGTTTTGTGTTTAGAAAATGATTCAAAGTTACATAACTAATGTATTCATATACAATATCCTTAATAATTGAGAAATGAGATTCATCACAATAAAATATGTAGTAATAGTTCAATGAAGTTAAGTTATATATTAAAAATTTTCATGTATGAATTAGAAAACACCCCATGAAATCAATAATTTTAATAGATAATAATGTAACCATTTTTTATAGGTTTGATGACAAAAGTTGATTTACTAAAAAGTAAAATTGGAATGTTAGACTACAAATGAACATGGATACTTGTAAATATTTCAAATGTGCAAGTAGAAAAAACAATATAGAGAACTCCAAGAATTGTTAAAATCCATTACTATTAAAATAAAATTATTTATCTTACCACTGTCTTATGAATTAGGTATTGATGATAAAAAAAATTTATGGTGAGATGCAATGCTGTAAAATCAGGATAATGTTTCCTTAAATCTGAAAAACACATGGAATATTTTAATACATCACAGTGACTAGTCAATCATAAAAAACATTCAATAAGTAATAACTAAAATTTAGCACACAGAAACTCGTGTGTATACATATATCTGTGTAGATACATCGTGTTTTGAAAAATACATATTTACATATGATTGTTGTATTTTTAGATCCACCACAGACATTAAGTTGTTTGAGGATTAATTCATAGTATTATATAACTATTAATATACACATTTACATGATAATAAAAATGACATGACTAGACCCATCTAGGCCCCACCAATGTTTGCAAACATATGTCCTCCAATAATACATTGAATGTTTCCAACATGCACCATTTTTCCGTATGAAACAATATGATCAACCATGGACTATTTCATTTGATAATACATACTTCTTCAATTCATATTATAACTAGAATCACCTGTAGGTTATTAATATATAATCAACTATATGTTACACAATTAATGAATGAGAGATTAAGAAATAATATAACCCCACATGGGTAAATTTTAATGAATTTTTCATCTGATAAGTCCCAGAATTTGACCAATGCATGATGCAAGAGAAAAAATCCCCATTGTGTGTACTCCAAGATTGTTCCATAGACACAAAAAACACTTCCACCATCATGGAATTCCATGATCTATATTACATCATCTTGCATTACCTGACATTAAACTTGGGGAAATACTAATTTCACATCCACTAAGACCATCATCTAACATATGTATCATCAGCACAAACACAACATGTGAGTGAACAAATCCTGTGTAGGTTCGAATAAATGGAATAATAAAATGTCATTTATGTCTGAAATCTATATTCTTATTGTAGGCTATATCTCAAAGGTTACCATGAAGAACCTATGGAGTCACAATCCTTGAAACAGTAAAATCCCACAACATCTCCAACTTTCATGTCTCTAATAAATATCATAATGCAGTATCCACTCATTAAATTAAACATGTGATAAAAGGGAATACCACAACCAGTCATTAATTATTATCAATATAGTTCTACCTTTCTTGAAATATATATGAGAACCAATGACATTAAAAAAATTAAATCCAAACCACGGGGGTACTAACACCTACTGTTAGAACCACCCATGTTTTTTTATAAAGGAGATTATTTTGAAAATATGTAAAGATCCCCCAATATGTATAGGCCAACTACAAGAGAAATAATCTTGAAACTCCATGAAATTAAGTTACCCAAAAACAGAAACACATGAAACCATTATTGAATTATAGTGGGAGAAACACACATCTTCATAGGACAACTCAATCAAGTGAGTATTGGCACTATATGTAGGGGACCCTTGTCGAGCATGAAGAGACCTTGATCGAGGTAGTTTCAAACAATATTCATAGAATGTGGTAGACCTTATCTTTATAGATATATATTGAGTACTAAATCCAACTAGATATTGTTGAAAAGTATCCCTTGAATCATGGTGGAATTGAAATCCATTGTGGAAAACAATGTACTCATCCCATAATAACATTATTCATAGGAGAAACTAGCCTTGTGAATGCTTTGAACATTATTCCCCAAACCACATCACCATCCTTATGAAGATAAATCCTAAATCATCATATCACTCATAGAAAAATGCCTCATTTAGATAAAAAATGAAAACACAATGATATATGATGAAAAATACATAAGAGAGGTTATTTATTTTTATTAGATATACATTCGATAAGAAAATATTGGAAATAACATAATAATGGTGATAGGAGACCACATGGAGACCCTTGGTCTAGGCACATGGCATGTTCTGGATTTGAGTGAAGGTGTCTAGACACTGTGAAGGTCAGGTTCACCCTCCTGGGTCAATTTTCAGAGATTTACCAAACTAGCTGAGAAGTTAAAAATTCCTTGAGTTAGCCCGACTGGAAAACATGTGCTACCAGACCCAGTGTGGCCTAGTCATTCCCAATGAACCCCCACACTTAAATAAATTAAAAGTAATTAAAATCATATATAATTTTTTATATATTATTTTCGAGCAACACAGCCCTATTAATTTTATTTCGGCTCAGCCTGAGGATATACACTACACCTCAGAATCGACGGATCTGTAAAATGGTTTTTTCAGGGATTTCTACTTGGGTAAATTTATCATATTACATATAAGAATCTTTTGAATATTAAAATCTAACAAAATTGATCATATTATAAATTTGAAAAAAAAAATCATTCACTACATAGAACACACTCTTTCAATCCCTCATTTTACCTCATTTTACTAATGATCCATAAACACTATAAATGCATCAATCATATTGGAATTTCACATGTTTTCATGAATTAGAAAATTATTAAATAAATTATATCATGATTGTCATATAATAAAATATAGGATTAAATATTTATGTATTCATGGGTGGATAAAATGGTTGAAATGAATTTATATGTATAAAAAAATATGTATATGAACACAGTATGAAGCATAATGGAAAAAATATTGAGAATATAATTCACTACCAATAATAATTTAAATGATTTAATATTGAATTGAGGAAGATTTTTCTCATGTGTATAGTAAAGGTGTGCAATATGATGATTCAACGGGTTGATATTTCACAGGTTTATACATTTTTTCTATTGTTTTTTCTTAGGGTTATGTTATGATTTGGACTATGATGGCTTAAAGTTATAACATGATTTTATGAGTTCGTGTTGTGATGATGTGGGGATATGGTGGGGGGATGTGGTGATGATGGTGTGTTTTTGGTTGTGACGATGTAATAATGGGATGATTCACAAAAGTCTGAGAGATGGAAATTCATATTTCTAGTTGATATGCTGGAGATTCCAGACATAGGTTGAGAGCTGGGATTTCCAATTTTCCTAGAATATTTTTATGGTAGTGATATTTTTTTATAAATGGTTATGTTATATGATTATATTTATGTAAAAATTATGGGATTCTTCCCATAATATTATATGTGCCTATAAATTCTAAATTCCATTTCTTAATTATGATATGCCATCGTTTGAAATGATATTGTGATGAAAATAAAGTTGAATTGTATGAATTTTTTTCCTTCTTTATTAATCAAAAATATTAATTACATTGTTGTTCCACATAAGTAAATTACAAAAAATTTATTCCACATGGATATAGCTGATTACATCAAGTGATCACCCCTCCATAGTTTGCTAATAGTTTTGATAGAATTTTTTAGTGAGATTTGGGTTTTTTCTCTTGTATCCTGGGTAGAGTAAGAGAATGATCAAGATATTTTGGTGTTCATTCCTTCATGTATTTTTATATAGTTCTATGACATGTAGGTAATATATGGGTCATGGAAACATATTTGTTCCTTAATGGGACCCGTTGGTTGTTGATTTGTAGTTTTTTTTTATTTTCCTATCAAGTAACAAGGAAATTACACATCTTCTTATGATAGATACAATTTGTCTTGATAGTTAACACATGGACTATTTGTGGATGCATTCAGAGGAAAATATTATCCCCTCTACAAACCAAAGAGTGGATTAAATATGAATTAGAAACCAATGGTGGCACTCCAAAACCTCATTTTCTTACAGTGACACTATTTTCAGTAATCAATTGTAATTCACATTGACAAAATATGAATGTTCTGACTAACACAAAATAATTCATGTACATCACTATATATTTTACCACCTTTTGAATTCACTTCAGTTTTTTGAATAATACATAGATGATATACTTGTAAAACAAAGACTTACACCCCAAATATTCAAGGCTTACTTTAATGGTAGGACTATTTTAAAAGGTGGAGAGATTGAGTGAGAATGATGAAAAAATTATTGTACATCACAATAAAAAATGATTATAGAATCCTTGTGTGAGAATCATATCACTCTATATGGGAAACCATAAATACTTTCACATATATTTCCATAAAATGATTAAATATGTATATTAAATTCATCAATTTAATAGTGGAATAAAATACAATATAATACCACCACTAGCACCACATAATCATTGCAATATTCGTGAATGAATATAGGTTTGATATGATTTATTATAAATACTATAGAATTTACTAATAATATATTACATAGGAAATAGTATGACTTATAAAAATTTTATTCATATAAAACATATCCCATTTATGATAAACGATTGCAGTTAGAGAAGCCCACAAACTTACATAAAGGTTGGAGAGTATCCTTTTCACGATGGATTTAAATTAGTTCTATATTTATATGTGAAATAGGTGTCTCTAATGTAAGGAAAAAATTAAAATTAGTTGTCATAGTAAATGAAATCGTACTTGAAAATCATTAAATCACACATCATCAAAATATTCTAACCTCATATAAAATCACATTTGTATTAAAGAAATAAAATTTTATAGAAATACATAAAATAAGAAATAACTAAATAAAACATTAGATAATTATTTTAGTAAAATATTCATTAATTGTAAAATAATATACATACAAGGTACATAAAAAATAAAATAGAAAATAAAAAACAAAAAAATAGTTCAATGGGTTTCAGTCCATTAACTTATTTTTTTCACCTTCTATGAATCAGTAGAACTGTTGAACATGCCAATGTTTCTCCTACGATTCATCCTTAAAATATTTATCATAATTTCAAAAAAATATTATGAACATATTTATATAGTAAAATTAAGGAGAAATAATAAACAATGAAGTTAACTATAGGTTTCTACCCAACATCTATGGAATTTCTCACATATTGTGGAAAAACCATGATCTTTTATGATATGTATCATATTAACTTTTGTTAATAAAGTGATAAAAATATATTTTTAAAATGTTAATATAAAAAACTATAAATAAATTTGTAATGAAATGGAATATATTTATATTTATATTATTGGTGGAATGACAGATGACCATATATTAAAAATTGTAATTTATGAATTAGAAAATATCACATTAAATCTATATTTTTACCAATATATTAAAAAAGTACACATTGATTTTAAGGTGTAATTTCACCAAAACACATACTAAAAATAATAATTTCAATGTTAGCCAACAACTAAACATGGATATTTAACTAAAATTTAAATTCATAAGTAGAAGAAATAATTTATTAAACACCTTGAATTGGTAAAATCCAATAAAACAAATAATTTTTTTACATTATACAATAAAATGAATCAGTTATATATGATAATAATTATTTTTGGGGTTTAGATGCGAGATTATAAAATTAGGAAAATTAATTCTCAAATCAAAAAAAGACATGGAATATTTTAATACATCATATTAACTGATCAATCTTAGAAAATAATATACTATGTGTGAAATAACATGCACTACATTGTATCTTTTTTGTGTCCCGTATTAATTTGGTGGACATTTGACTTTGATATTGCCTTTATACTATTAAAAGTGAATATGGGTCTATATCAACTTTCTATATAATAAAATAAATATCAATGTACTGAATAAAATAATAAAATTTAGTGGAAAATCATTTTATGTGTGTTTGAACCCCATAAATAATTTCATTGTACCTAATATAATAACAAAAATTATTATTTTTTAAAGTAATATATACCAATTTATATAAAAAATTAAACCAAAATGGTAAAACGATATTACCATGAACACAATGTATATCAAGTTTGACATCAATAATTTCTAGGATCCATGACTTCATAAATTATGGTAGCATTTGATTTAGTATATGATCCAAACAATCTTTAAAAATAAAATATTTTTAAATTATTAACAAATAAAAAGTATATTATTAATGAAACCAAAGAATAAATAGGAAAATAAAATATGATTGATAATTATTAGTATTGAAATCCCCTGAGAATCTGCATGTTCCATGAATTTTCATGAAAATAAAAAAAATCTCATGGGGTTATCAATCCCTAAATGTATGTCCTTTAAAATCACAAAATTTTTTCCAATATTAATTATTTACATGACTAACTTAATTGAGTAAATTTCATTATTTATATCTAAGTTTTATAGGTTTTGAGATATTGTCTATAAATTTTTTTTCATTGGGTGATGACATAACTCTAAAATAATATCTATGTTTTTTTTGTTAACTATGTTGGAAGATACAAAAGAAGCTTCAAATATAACCCAATAATTATAAAAAATTAATTAATAAAGTAATTATATTTATATAATATATGAATATAAAAAAATTTATTTATCTTTTTGCATGGGGGAATTTATACACATAATCAATAAAATGACTATCCTTATAAGGAATATTAATTGCATTGGTAAACAATAAATGGGTTATCATATCCTTAAACTAATTTAATCTTTTTTAGGATGTATGAAATTGGGGCACAAAAAAATCACCAACATTGCATGACCCCCCACCACGCACCCATGATCATCAATATTTTCTCCATGATGATGGTTCATCATGTATTTTAAGAACAAAAATACATTTATGATATCTCTATATCATATAATAAGTCATGAAAACCAATTAGAAAATGAAATAAGTGAACTAAAAGATAATTTTTATCAATAAAAACTATAAAACCTCATAGTCACTGAAAATTAATTTATAACTATCCAGTTAGAAGACCTTTTGAATACATATCATCATACTATATTTTATTCTTTCCAATCCACTCTATAAGAGTGTAATGAAATTATTTGGAGATGATATTCAATTATAGACTATTCATATTTCCATCATTTTCTATCATTCTTAAAATGTATTTACTTGTGAACCCCATTGAAAACATATTCTAGTAGATTGAATCTTAATTTTTTTGCACACATATTAATATTTTTAGAAATACTTGAATTGTGTTATGTAAACTATTATCCTTATTTTGATGGTCTTCAACAAATTTTATCAGAACAACAAGCCCATACATTGTATATGTACACACACACACACACTGAATCAATATAAAAATATTACGTAATGTTGGAAATTATAATTTTAAAGAACTTTAAAAAAACACAATCATATACTAGTAGATATATATGTATTAAAAGGCAATTAAAACACATAAAATTCAATTCAAAAAAAGCAATTAGGGAAATTAAAAAAATGGCTCTTAATCGTTGAGTAATGAATTTTTCTTTTTCTAATGAGATCATTTTAATGAAAAACGTCTCATTCCTATCAAGAAAAACATGGTTCTCAAAATATATTGAAGGTAAATTCATTAATTTTATTTTAAAAATATTGAATAAATGATGGCATAGTCATGAACAAATTCTCTTTTATACAAACCCTGGATGAAGGACTGTGTCTTCATGTTTTATATAAATGATTCTATTTTTTTATCATTTTTCTTTTATTTTTTTATAAATTTTAATTTTTTACTATCAAATATTATTATCCCTAAATATGTATTATTCTTAACATTCTAACATTTTGAACCTTTGTATTTTTATTTTGAAACATTATATATATTAGAGATGAAATGTCTTAATATAAATTTTATAAAGGTATTTCTTTTTTATTTTTAATTACATTATTGATTACCCCAATTGGTAAATTAATTTTCTCATAGTATCACAAAGATTTTTATATTAAAATTTTATTGTTTAAAAAACTTATAAATACAGGTATAGGTTATTTATTTATTATTCTTATGTGGCTTGAGATTGGGGAATGTGTTAGGTATTGTTAAAACCCTTTTAAAAAAAATTATTTAAATGACAACAAAAAATTGTTTAATGTGTAAAATCATTTTTGTGGATGAAAAATAATGAGGGGTAACATGTTAAGGCCATTGTTTCAAGGTATGATGTTTTATTATTGATGGTACATTGTATATTTTTGAACATATTTCTTCTACAACAGAAATTAATATTAATTTTGAGACTAAAATGAGAATTGAAGGTAAATTTTAAACAAAATTTATAATCAAGAAGAAAAACTGGAATTTAAATTCTTAATTTTATTAAGAAATGAATTGAATTCATATATTAGTTGAATATTATAATCCTTAAACATATCTAATTTTTTTAATAAATAATTTGAAAAGCAAGAAACAAATGAGATGAAAATTGAAACAAATTTTGGGAGATATGTCATTATAAAGCCACACCATCAGTTAAACATTATACATAATATATATATATATATATATATATATATTTTAGTGATTTTTTGTTATATTAATTTATTATGTTCACATTATATGCATTATGTTCACTCAATAATAACTTTGATTATATTATTTAAAAAATATAATGTATAGAAAATATGGAAAATTTATATTGAGTAAATCGTTTCTCATAAAAGGAATATTCATTGAAATAAATAAATATTCCAATGGACATCTTTTTTTTCCACTAAAACATTGATATCTATAATTAAATCATCTTAAAATCTAAAAAATATAGAATGTTATCCATTCAAACAAAACAAAACAATATAAAACACTTAATGAAATCATATATTACAAGAATATCTATAGGCCCCCTATTAAATTAAGTCATAATTATAATAAATAGATTTTTAAAAAATCCAATTTAATAAGTGAGATATTTCAATTTTTATAGACATTTTCACATAAAAATGTTATCATTTGTCTTTATATGATATTTATATATTATGTTCATGATAGACCCATATTATGTGTATGTATTGAACATGTAATGTCCACTATATATAAGATATAATTCATAAAGTGTTGGAACTAATATTTATGATGGAATAATTACTCATGATACTATTTACTGAAATTATTCTTCACAAAATCATACAAATGGAATGATACTTCTATTAAACATAGGGGGATGGGGAAATCATAGGTTGTAGGAAATATGGAGACGTCACATTGGATCATGGTGGTTGTTATAGGTGGGAGTTTATCCTATTCTATAGTATATGGGCTTGTGAGCATAATAACAAGAGAGAAAGTATATTCATGTGGAAATTAGGTAATTAATATTATTTTATGAAAATATAAAATTTTATTAAATGATTTCTAATTTACCAATTTTGTGGTGAGTTTTTAAATAACAATTAATCAAGGGAATTCATTTTAGAATAAGATGTATTTGGAAAAAAAATAAATAGATAGGGGTTACCAACACCAATAAAAATGTTCAACCATGACCAAATCTCACTAGTTTTAATATCTAACTGTTCTTGATCATCACAACAGTTTTTATAATGGCAAAACCCATGTCATTTCAATATCGCAATGTCACTCAATTGAAGGGCCTTATGTGCCACACTATTTTCCATCATAACCTAAAATTTTAAATGTTTATTTATAGTACGATTTTCCGAGAGAATTAATCGGGCAATTTGGATGGAGAATTTATTAGATGATTTAATTTAGGAAATCATAAGATTGACTAGAGATATTTCAAGGTGTGAAAATAAATCCGAATGTCAAAACTCTTACAATAATAAATATTTTTTGCATCATATATTCCCATTTATACGGGAGTAACATGGGAGAATCATATGATGGATTTAATGACAAAATAATGATGAATCAATTTGTTACTATATTCAAACTTTTAATTATCATCGGTCATGGATATTTGAATATATTTCCTAAAAAATTATTTATTATTAATTTTATATTATTTAATCAATTTTATTGTTTATACATTTTTAATATTTCTATAATTTATTCATTATTATTATGTTCTTATTTAATATTTTTGTAGCGTAATCATTTTTTACAAAAAAAATCATAGATTTTAATTTGTTGATATTTAATATTTTTCAAATTATTTGAATTTAAATAATTATTTTTATTTTCTAAATTTTTTTTAAATTTTAATACCATCATAATTTTTTATAATTTTTTTAGATTTTTTTTATTTATTAATTTTTAACATTTTTGAAATTTATTTTTTTAATATTATTTATTCCTTTTAAATTTTTGTTATAATTTATATAGTCAATTTTTTTTATTATAATCGTCTATAGTGAAAAACATTTTAAAATAAATTTGTTTTTGTTAAATGTAATTCATGTTGAATTTATTATTTTTAATTTTTTTTGTAAAGTATATTAAATTTTTATTTAAATAAATATGGATTTAATGTTTATATATATATATATATATTGTCTAAAATATTTTTTTATTTATAAAATTAATAATATTGTTTAAAAACAAAACAAAAAAGGTTTTAAAACCTCAATTATAATATTAAGTATTTATTAATTTATATAAATAATGAATTTTTTAAAATATTACATAAAATATAAAAATATAATTAATAATAATATAATTTTAAAAAATATTATTAAATTATATAATTAATTTTCTCAATTGGTGCACATGCGCAACACCCCAATTGAATTCAACCTCCCTATTTTCAGTCACCATCTCTTCCTGTTTTCCCTCTTCAATTAGATTGAAATTTATATCCTCTTCAATTACTTAACCCCAAAATGATAATTTAATCCCCTCTTCAATTCCCCTTACTTTTATCTTAAAATTTGAAATTAATACAACCCTCTTTTTTTATTTTTTTTCCTCCCTCCATATGGCCAAATTAACTTCTATATCACCATTACATGCCCCCATGTTTTTGGGGAAGAAACAGATTGATACCAAGATAATAAAAAACATGCGATAAAAATATTGAGATAATCTCCAATGAAAAACATAACCACAGAAATAAATATTAAGAAATAAATTAAAACATGTATTTTCAACATAAGAACCCCCTTCAATGTGAATGATTGAAAAACCATGGGGAAAATCCAAAAAATTCTACTAATAATCATTAAGTACATAATCCCAGTAAAATCCAAACACTATAATTGAAAATACATCTTATAAAATATTTTTTAAAATCCACACACAAATATGCTTCCATATTCTCTCTAAATATTTTATTGTGACAAAATGTCACCTATCAAATGTCAAAACCGGACACATGCTGTCATTGCAGCATCTTCATTAAGTCGACACACAACCCAAAATGTGGCTACATCTTACTGCACATGCACCAAAGGTAATTATATCATGTTTCTTCTTTCTACAATGACTTTTCTACTCACACCTTTAAAAGGACACATGTTTCACCCTTATTATAATCCATCAGAATCTCAAAACAACCACTACCATAGATCGGTGAGAGGGTAGCACCCGATATTATCAGCGTTAAGAAAAAAGTGCAGATAGAAGCCCTCATTTATATGTTCTAACTAAATGCACTGATAATGTTTACATTTATAAGTTCTAAAAATGTTGATAAAGGTGATCCATTTTTTACTTCTATTTGTAGTACTGATAAATGAGAGATTTATCATCGCTATTCTTACCACTGATAATTATTTTTAATAAAAATTGTTATTATTTTTAATAAAAATAATATATATATATATACTTAAAAATAATCTATATTTATATAGTGAAAATAAAAAATGGATATTTATAATTAATATTTTCTTTAAATTTATGATATATAAATAATTTTTTTAGAAATTATTTATAATAACATAATAAAATAATAATATATTTAAATAATTATAAAATTATAATACTTTTTTTAAACAATAAATATATTTATAATTATCTATTTCTTTTTTTATTGGTATACTTTCAAGAAATATATATTTTTTTATAATTTTAGTTCTAAGTATATATATATATATAATTAAACAAATACATGTATCCAATGAATTTTCTTAGTAAATATATATACAAATTTTTATATATACACACACACACAGATATATATATATATGTATCCCATGAGAAAATGTTGAACATGATTTTCATTATTTATATTCCCATATAAATTGATGCATGTGTATAATTGATAGGAGAATATGAATATATCATGTATTCTTCAAGAATGTTCATTTATACATTGACGTCGATTCTTATTCATGGTGTCCATCTATGTGATGGTTTGTTTTTTATGATGTATACTTTTCTAGTTATGTGATTCCTTGATATACCCCATGAACATATTATGTTCTATTAATTACGTATAAATTTAGCCAAAATATATTTAAATAATTAATATATGTATTATGATTTCAATTATAGAGTTTTAATTTTATACAAATTATTTTTAAATAGTTTTATTTTTAATTATAATTATAACGATATATATTTATTAAAATAATCATAAAATTAAAATAAATACCTCTATTATAATTTTATTAATATATATAAATATATAAATATATATAGTAGTTGGGGGATTAATAGAGTGGTAAAAGGAACCTATAATCATGTATCAAACCTGGGTTCAAATCCGAGTCGGTGCGAATTTTTCTGGTCAACTATGGTGTAGGTCTGACACAGACCTTTGATAACACATGCATGATATAGGCCTACTGATGCGGGTAGTATGATATAGGGATGATGCTTCACTAGGAAAACGATCTATGTAATGGGCATCATGCCTACAGTTCCATTGGTCTATATATTGAATAAATATGTCTTGATAGTTAGTCTATCTACACGGGCTATGACTTTCTTTTCCGACATGTGTGTGTGTGGCGAGTGTTTGATTAATTTAATTATACCACTAAGAACCTAATATATATTATTAAATTTATAATTATATTCAAATATTTATAAATATAACTATTTATAGGTATAATTATAATTAATATTTTATATTTTTAAATAAATATAAAATTAAGATAATTTTTTTAAAGGTGAGTCATATATGCCTCATTATGAAAAAAATCGTATCAATATAAAGAAGAGGAATTAAAAATAGAAATTAAAGACAATTATAATGTAATAAGGCCATTAATTATCGAGTAATAATGTTACGATGGGGGAAGTTTCCTACCTACCCATGAGGATACCACCCTCTTCCAGATGTTTCGGAATACATCCATGGTCTACCTCCATCATAATGATATCCATAAACATCAACTTCCATCGTCTCATGAACTCCACATACATAGAAATCACTTTAAACATCATCCCCATAACTAATTGACAAAAGACACTCAAAATAATCATACATACCTACCTTCACAAGAGGTTTTTAATTCATATAATGAGAATTTTCATTCAAGGAGTCATCAGGAATGAAGTATAAGGGATAAAAGTTTCAGTGCGCCCATCCCCTTTGCTATTGATAACTCAAGTAGAATCATATTATAATGTCTGAGCCTCATTTATAATTAAATCTAATAGAGAATCATGTTTGTAACATGTGAATTGGCCAAGAGATTTAGCACACTGAAAAACAATATGGACTTTCCTAAACCATGTTGATCCTAGTTTATGGAAATCACTCACCCTAAATTCAAGTGTATATTTGGATGCATGTTTAAAAAATAGTCCAACTTTATTTACTCCATTATCCACATCCTTTAGATGTCACAATGGTCTTGAAATTATCTATAATATTTAATGGTGTTTTATTATCCTCTAAATGACCCCTACATGTCAAGAGAAAGTTGGAGTAGATAAGGACATCCATGATTAATATGATGCCATGATTCATGAAGGATTTAAGTGAGATCCTATAGATTTGAGAGTGTAGAATATTATAGGAGAAGAATTAATATATCACATCACATGATAAAAATTACCATTTTCATGATGAAAATCAGAGTGTACATTTTTGATTGAAGAAACATCTCATTTTTTCTTCCCATTATGACTAGAAATAATTAATTTCTATACTTCCCACATATAAATTTAAAAATTATTTTGTGTAGATAGTTCCTTATATTACCCACTCTCAGATGATTCCTTGCCCCCATCATCACAACTCATTCTCTTCTTTAATGTATACTTGAAGGTAACCCCAACGAGAATACCATCCTAAAATATATTATCCCAAGGAATCATCCTCTTTTCAACATGTAGAATATGTGAAGCAAGCATATTGATATATCAAGGCATGGAGGTGGGAAAGATCATTCCATCTGTAGATCAAATAATTTGAAGTGAAAAATAAAAAGCATGTGTACATCTATCTTTATAATTTCTTAAGGAAAAAATCGAATTAATTATTCTATAGTTGGGATTAATATTCACATAAAATTAAACTAGAGAAGAATAAAGAGTTTCATTATTCTAGGATTTAACATTACTATCTTTTCTTGTATAGTTCTGAGTGTCATGTCCTTTTGTGTGTATGTTTTAACAGATAAGTTCACTTATACAATTATCTATAAAGTGACTAATTATATGAAAATCATCACAAAAGGGGTGTCTTCTTCTCATATTTAATTCTGATATTGATTTCGTCTTAGGGTGTTGATAACACTACTTTGTCAATTAGGGTTGAGCTTAAATAAACATGAATGAAAATCCTAAAAATGAGACCAAAACGTACCATCTATGTGGAATTTTTCATTGTAATTTGAGTACCTATTACAGAGGCAATGTTAAAATGAATTTTTGGGTTCCATAGAACCAAATTTTACCCTTTTATTTCGATCAATATGATTTCACATATTTATTTAAAATAATTGAGGTTTATGTTTAAATTTCATTCATGGAAACACAAAATTTTGAGTTGAATGTTTATTGATCCCAAAATCCTATCTCGATTTTTCAACTATGAACAAGAAAATGGTAGATGGAGTAATCCAAGACCAACATAAAAGCATTTGAAGTCTATAAATCCAAAAGATCTATCAAACTAATCAACTAGATCAATCACCTTCCAAGGGTTCATGCTATTCAATAATAAGATACAAGATATTAATAAATACTTACATATTATAGACCATTCGAAAATAGATTCATATAATGCTACAATAAGAGAACATTCACCTTTTCTAATGATTATTTTTGAAGAAATATGTTTGAGGGAAACAAATGATCCACCTGTGAAATCAGAAAACATGTTAGACCCTTTACCTTGTCATGATTCCTTGATTTTATCGATGTAGATGAATCTTGTCGACAAACATCTTGATTCATGATATTTGATTAATGGGTTAAACCCCTAAGAGGTTTCAAGGTTCCACCATTTCCATTATTCTCATAAGAAACCATGTCCCTTTCCACCATCTAAAACTCAAATTATTATAAAATTATAATAAATATATTTATCATACTTATAATTTTATAAATATTTATATTTAAATAAATATATTTATAATTATATATGAATATATAAAATTATAATTATAAACAAATATTGATATAATTAAATAATTATTGAAATAAAATAGATTTATTAATTATATCTATTTATAAAATTATGAATATAATATATATATTGATTATAATATTATAATTATATAAATATATATTAATATACATTAATTATATATATTTTCATAATTAGAAATTTAAAAAATAGAGTTATTTTAATTTTTAACTATTTCAATAAATATATATAAATGTATAGTTATAAATATAATGAGATATTTAGGTATTTAAATATTTAAAATATTGTAGTTAATATTTATATTATATATTTATAGGTATATATAATAAATATAATAAATATATATCATTATATATCATTTTAAATATAATAATTACATTAATTATATATAATTATAAATATAATAAATATTTTTATTATAATAGTATATTTATAAAGAGATTTATATTTTTTATAATATTTATAATCTTGAAAATATATTTAATTATATAAATAAGTAAAAATATTTAAAAAAATATTTATTATATACATAAATATGAAAATATATATATATATTATATACAATTTCATAAATATATATAATAATATTAAATACTTAATAACATTATTGTAAATATTTATATATAATATTTCATAAATATATATATCATAATATAAATAAATTACTAACATTATAAGGAATATTAATATTATATATTTGTAATTATGTTTAATAAATATATTTATTATATATAATTATAAATAAATATATATATTTATTATAAGTTTTATTTTTTATAATTTTATGTTTATATATTATTTTACATTTATTTACCAGTTTTATAATTTTTTAAATATGTATGATTATTTATATATATATAATTATATAATTAAATGCAAGTATTTGTAAATATATTTATTATATATATAAATAGAAATAAATGTATATTTATTATATATATATCTTCATTCACATAGTTCCCACCCCCTTTTCCCTCTTTTTCAAAGAATATCATTAATTAGAATTAAACATAGATTATCAAAAAGACAAACATAGATGCACTCCACCAATACTCAAGTCATGCGTCAATGGTAGGCCTATTTATAAAAAAGGGAGAGTTTGAGACATAATGATTCTAATATTCTTATATAGCATTGTGAAAATCGATTATAGTCACCCTGTGTAAACATCATATTACTCTATAAAAAGATTCATAGAACCTTGAACTTCGTTACCCGTAAAATGCTTCTATAATCCAATTTGATTAATCAATTTCATTGATGAATATGAATATCCATTAATTCCCCCACCACCACCGACACAACATAATCATCACATGGTTCATCAAAGAATATATGTTATGTGACCATGAATAGAAATTAACCAAAATGTTCTTATAATATAAATCATATGAAATATAATAGCTTGTATAATTGAGATTCATAAAAAACATATTCCATTCATGAAAATAGTTGGTTGTTAGAGACGAAAAAAACTGAAATAAATAATATATACTAGCCTTGTCATGTGGGATCTAAATCCAAACTCATTGTGAATTTGAATTTCATGTCTGTAATATTATGAAAAAATTGATACTAGGGGCCGAAAAAACATAAAGCATAATAAAAACATCATAAGAAACACATCAACTAAATATTTTGGCAACAAGTAAAAACACAATGGTATTCAAGAAATAAACGTTTAAAGCAATAAATAAAAAAAATACAAAATTACACATCAAAAAATTATTTTTTATAAATTATTCAACCATTGTAAAATCGTCCACATACAAGGTACTTAAAAATAGAATATAAAGTTAAGTATCAACAATACATCATAGGTTTACAATCCATTCAATTTTTTTCATCTTCCTTTAATCACTCGAACTATTGAACATACATATGTTTGTCCAATGAGTCATCCATTCATAATTAATCACAATGTCATAAATCTGTTATGAATATTAAATGAATAGTTAATTAAGGAGAAAAAAAATACATTCAAGTGAACTAAAGGTCTCTACACATAATGTAAAGAATTTATCATATATTTTGGTAATAACATGCCCATATATGAGGTTTAATGAAGTATTTTATGTTTATAAAATGACACAAAAATATTCTTATAATATATTAATATATAATATTTTTCTTAAGAGATAAAGGAGATGAACCATAATGAATTAATTATTAATGGTGGACTAAATTAAGATCATATATTAAAATATTTCATGTCTGCATTAGAAAACAACCCATTAAATCCACAAATATTTTTCGATAGTAATGTTACCTTTGATTTTTAGGTTTAATGATAGTAGAAAATTTACTATAACATAATATTGGAATTTTATCCTACAAATGAACTTATATATTTATTTATATTTTAAATGTGTAAGGAGATTAAAAAATGTAAATAACTCCAAGAACTAGTAATATCAATCAATACTAAAATAAATATATATCAGTTACTGCAATCATATGAATCCGATAGGACTGATAAAAAAAATTTGTGGTCAAAAGCAATTTTGTTAAATTAGGAATTTGTATTCTAAATTTTGAAAAATTTAAGAAATATTTTAACGCATCATAGTGAATGGTCAATCCAAAAAAACCCATAATAATTTAAAAATAAAATGCACTAAATTGAAGTTCAGGGATATCCCTTATTAACATGTGTCCATTAAAATTTAATATTGAAATTCTATAGATACAAATGATTACGGGTCAATCACCACATTCTATAAAATATAATAAATATCAATAAAAATAAAAAAATAAAAAAATTTAGTTGAAATGTTTTTTCTTTTGTTTGAACACCAAAAATGACATCATTACACTTAATATCATCAAAAAATAATTTATTATTGAATTAATATATATCGATTTACATAAAATGACAAAAAAATAGATAAAAATCTCTTACCATTGAACTTGATGTATTTTATGATCAACAATGACTTGTGTTGGAACCACACCATAAAAATTACTAGTTGTAGTTGATTTTACATATGATCCTACCAATCTATTGAATTCAAATATTTATAAATTTTGAAAAAAATATCAAGTATATTTGTAATAAATGATAAAATGAAAATGAAAAATATAATATGAAGGATCGTTTAGAGTAATGGAATCACCCAAGAATCTATATGTTCAACACAATTTCATTAAATTTGATGATACTCATGATATTTTTTGTACCTATATGTACATCCTTTATAATAAAATAATTTTATCTTACAATGTTGGGAATTTATCCAAATAATCAATACATTTACTAAGATAATCTAGAATATTAATCTCTTGGGTTATTAATAAATTTTATTTCATATTTTTAAACAAAATTTGGTTATTTTTAGGATATTTGAAATTGGGGTTCCATTATTCCACAAATATTCTCACCCCCACACCCAAAAAACACACTTGATCATCAATATGTTCTCATTGATGATGATTCATCATGTTTTTTAATAACAAAAATCCATTTATGATACATATGCCTCCCTTAATAAGTCATAAATATCAATTAGAGAATTCAATCATTCATCTTAATGAAATATTTTATTAATAAAAGTACAAAAAATCTTACTCACCAAAAATTCCATACAAATTCATCACCCAGAATACATCATTAATTATTATCATAGTATAATATTTTATTTTTTTGAAACGACTCTATAATAGTGAAATCAAATGATTTTGTGAAAACATACAATTATAGTCTATTCTGGTAATCGACATTGCCAAAAATTATTTAGACATATAAATTTGTTACATCCATTAAAAACATATAACAAAAAGTTAAATTAGGATTTTTTTGGTAGTACAATTGTTTTTATTATTACAGATCCCTAAAATATGTTAAAAATTATTATCCTCGTTTTGAATGTCTTATACATATTTTATCGAAATAACATTCCCACGAATTTCACACACACACACAATCACTCTGAAACTACTATAGAATGAAGAAAAATATAAATTTAGTCAACAAAAAATACACACAATGATCAACTAAAATAGAAATATATAGTAAAAAATTCACACACATAAAATTCATATAAACAAATAAAATGAGGGAAATAAAAATACATCAGATTTTAATCATTGTTTAATAAATGTTAATTTTTCTAATTAGATCAGTTTAATTAAAAATATATCATTCCTAACCAGAAAAACATAGTTATAAAAAAATAATTAATGGTAAAATAATGAATATGTTGCTAAAAATACTGAATAATTAAACTCACAGTCATGGACATCACTTTTTTGATACAAACCCAACGTGAATGATAGTTTCTTCATGTTATATATAAAAAAATATATTTATACAACTAGTTAATTTATTTCTATAAAAATTAAATTTGGTCCATAAATAATTCACATTGTACAATTTACAAATTTTACCCCTTTTCATTTCAATTTTCCAGTTTTAAATTTATTATACAAGAAAATACTTGAAATAAATTTTTTTATTGTCTTATATATGATATTTAATTATTCTATGGATTACCCCACTATTAAATTATTTGGTTCATTTTATCCCCATAGATCTTATAGTAAATGTTTTTAGTTAAATGGGCTTATAAATATAGTGAGACATATTTCTAGTTTGCAATTTCATATTGGTTGAGATTCGAGAAAGAGTTAGTTATTGTTGAAACCCTTATTGAATGCTATATTTTATGACAATATCAAAGGTACAATGCATAAAAATCAATATTTTTGGATGAAAAAAAGTAGTTTTAATGTTTTTTAATACCATATATTTTTCAAGGAATGCTGTTTTTGTTTCATGGTACAATTTAGTTTTTTGAACATATTTATTCTATAAATGAAATATCAATTTATTTTGAGATTTAAATGAAAATTGAAACAAAATAAAATTTATTAAATTTTAAAATACTAATAAAAAATGAAATAAAAATTTATATTGATAATGAGAAATGTGATGAATTATCAGATTAGATGAATATTATAATCCATTTTAAAATATTATTTTTTACAACAATTAATGAATGTAAAAAAATAAAATAGAAAAAAAATTACTGAGATATTTAATTATAAATCCACAGTATCACTTATATAGATTAGATGAAATATATATATATGTGTGTGTCTTAAATATATATATATCAGAGTTATTGTATTATATTAATATATTTTATTTTATTTTCATTTTACTTGTCTTATGTTCATTCAAAAATCACATTATATATATATATATTTTAAAAAAAATTATATACATTATATTCAGTTAATATAAAATGAAATATCTTTTCTAATGATAGATTCATTGAAAACATAAATATTGAAATCTGTATTATTTTTTAACATTATATCCTTGTAAACTAGAATTAAATGATATCTATATGTATGAAAGTAAATAAAAATATCCATTCAAAAAAATTAAACAATAAAAAACATATCAAAATTCCTATATTACAATAATATATAAAGTCCTAGAACACAATTATTCCATAATGATAATAAACATAATTCAAAAAAATAAATTCAAAGAGAAGGAAAATCATTGATATATTTTAACTTTTATCCACATAATCAACTAAACATCTTCGGTGTACTCTTTGTTTTATATTAATACGTTATTATTTGAAGTAAAGACTTCCTTAGTTGGAAATGAACTCTATTTTGTGATTCTCATCATTATATATTAGGTTCATTGGGGATTTCATGGAATTTTATCTTATGGTACAAGATAGAAATAATGTGTAAGATATCATCGTTCTCTAATGTCTTCCAAATTTTTGGGTAAATAAATTGGAGAATAGAGAATGGGGTTTTTGGAAAAGGATGTGTCACGTATGATTGAATATGTATCAGAGTGTTAAATGGAAGTTCGGTTTCATGTTTTCCTCATTAAAATATTGCATTGGTAGTTCATGAAAGATGTGTTTATATGAAAAATAATGTATAGACTATATAATGTTTTATGAGAAAAGAAAATTGTGCAGAAGGAACATTCGTTCCAAAACGACATCAAACCAAAGCTGCGCATGAGTAAATTTTCTAGATAGAGTATGAGAAATATGTAAATGAATATAGTTCATTCAAAATATTATATTGAGAGAAACATATATACGTGTGTAGAGGTTGATGCACAACAAACATTCTCAAATGGATGTCTAGGTCTATAAATATGTGGATAACCCCTTGACTACTTATAGATAATTCCAATAAAACTATATTTTCTCTTACACGTGAATTCTTTTCATGGAAAAGTCATCAACATAGAAAATCCAGCTATAATAATGTTACTTTTTCATATATAGACCAAGAGAATCATGTGGTGTAGTTGCATTAAATAGAATAGGTTTCCTGAAAGTTAGTTTCTTGAAAACCATTAAATATGATCACAAGAATATGTGTCATGAGAAAGAGTTGAATTGAGCTTCTTTCAGGGTTTGAGAATCTGGGTTTTTTGATCAGTGACTTAAAGGGACTGAATTTTCGACATCCATTCAAGAAGAGCCTAGTTCTAAATTGGGACTAATACTTCAATGATGAACTACTGAAGTGCACTTAAAGTTCATAATCATAGTAATGATTCTATATGTTAATTGATCTAGGGTGTTTAAATAGGATTATTCCATGGCACTCAGTATTCTATCCATAAATATTGTAATGGCATTGTTCTTAGCACATAGTGACTCATTATGAACTCTTGTATTCCACAACTAGTGATGATTTTTGGAATTATGTATGACCGATACATTTTTTGTGTATACTTCATGATGTATCCCATAGTGGTTAACACTGTAAAATGTTTTTCTAAAGATAATATACTTAGTAGCCTGAGGGTAATATGAAATGAGAGTTCAACTGGAAAATGCAACAAGTCATGTTAGTATAGAAATTGAATTCAAGACCATATAAAAACCTGATATTTCTAGAGATTGTTATTATGAAGATAATTATAAAGATGTATTTTTTAATTTCTTATACAATAAATTAATTATGGGGAATGAAAATTTTGAATTAAATATACCTTTGTCATATTTTCACTATGGTATAGTTGGACACATTACCTCTATGTGCTCCTATAAGACCCCAAAATTATTAAGTACATAGTATTTGATGGAGTGTATAACACGCAACAACAAACAAGTAAAAGAATATTATAACCCATTTATTTAAAATATGTTTACTATTTAAATAAATTCAATAAATTTTACAATTCAAGTGAAACTATGTTAGTGTGAATCACAAGAAACAATGACCTTCTTGGAGATCTTATGTTATATGTAAGAACGATTTTTCACCGAACAATAACATATTATTAAAATATTATTATTTCTAATTATAATAATAATAATATCCCTTAAATTAGTATTTATGAATAATATTAACAAATTTATGAAAATATAGGGTTTAAAAAATTTAAAATGAATTGATAAGTTAACAATTAATTAGAAATGAAAATATAATTAAAACTCATATAATAGAAATATTATTATTATTTTCTCACAGTGGTGTTTTGTGTTAATAAATTAAATTAATTACAATTACTATATAATCATAGTAAAATATATATTTTATATATTCAATCAATATTTTTTTACAATCATTCATTTTATTTGATAGAAATAAGATAAGAACAAACTCAAAAACACATATAAAAACCTATGTTTTAATTAAGTCATTTTTACTACCTCTAAGTGTTGATCTCATTTTAAATATGAATTTTAAATTATTAATTGATTAAATATTTCAAAATAAAATTAATCTCTACAAGAAAATCATACTAATTTTTATGTTGATTTTTTGGTATTTTTTTATAAGGAGTATTTTTGTAATGAATAAAAAAATAACAAATTTTTATTCAAAATAGAAATTCATCTAATTTAATTATAAGGATAAATTATGTCATATATTTATTTATAAGTTCAATTAGATAATATTTTTATCAAATTATCCAATTTAGGTTATTTAAATAAATATCACAATTAAATTTATTATAAAACATAGATTCATTAGGTTGTTTTTACATTAAATCCATCATTATTGTCTCGTTTAGAGGATGAATTTTTATTTAATTTCATCCACTTATGTGATTTGAAATAAAAAATATGGATTTGATATTTGGAATAATAATAATTTCTAATTTATAATAAGTTTAGATTAGTTTTTGACTAATTATATTATTGAATGTAATTACAGATATTTATAATGATAATGATAAAATAAAGCTAAATAAAGGAGTAAATAATAACCATATAGAATAAATAAACCTATAAAACTATCCAAGACCAATTAGTTGGAGATATTCCTACCCTATACTCACTCTTATAGACATTGTAAAATTAGTTATCACCTTTAAATAAATAAATGTTAGTGTGATACCTTTCATTTAAAATAATACAAGAGATTCCATAAGTCCACTATTATAAAAGGCCCTCTTCCCATCCACTTTTGCACACCTATCAGGCCACATTCGCTCAACCAAACACGGCCAAAATGGATTCCAAAAATCCCTCCCTTTATCCTTGAATCCCCCTTTGGGAATTAATTTATTCAATGAATTCTTTTGGTTCAATCCAAAAGGCGATACCTGATTAACAGGTAACACACTCCCTCAAACTCTTTTCTATTATCTCCTTTATACACTCCCTAAAATATTCTTAATACATCTAAATATAAAATTCAACATATATTAAATTGACTTTAATGTTTTTATGCTAATGGTTATACATTCAATTATACACACCTCCATCATATGGGTAACCAAAATAATGTTTATGTGTAGGTGGACTACTACCTCGCAAAACAATGATTGTTTAATTTTCCATTACCAAATCTCATGGTTGACATTATGATGGAAAATAATGATATATATGATATATATTTTATATTTGATATTCTTATACTTAATTAATTACTTTATATATGATACCATTAAACATTACATTTTGTGTAAAAACGATAACATCGTTTGCAGAGGTGTAGACGACTACACCCTCAATTTGATATGATTCATTCATTCAATGCATGTAACATATTGAGTATAATTTTAATACACCTATGTAATATATATATGAAATATATATGATTATTTAATTATTCTATACATTCTTATCATTTACTCTTCATCATCATAATACAAAATAAAATAAATGTAGTGTTTTTGCGTTCATATAAACTAACCTCTCCATAAACAGTGCATTTCATTTCTTATCTCCAATATATATATATATATATATATATGTATTGGATATATATGATATTAATAGCTTGGTATACATTTGGATGATGAACAAACCATGATAATAACAAGAAATAAAAAGTTAAAACACACTTGACAGACTTTGATATTTGCACCTCATATAGTAAAATTAATTAATTTTGGATAACCAAAAAGTAAATAGACATTATAAGAAGTTAATATATGGTATTATAAATATTATTTTGGTACATTTATTTGTTTGTAACACATTTTAAACAACTATATATGATTATAAATAACACAAAACTAAATAATGGTTAAGGTAAGTGATTTACATCTCATATTTTACATTAGAGAGATAAATGACATATTTTCCACTTGTTTGGTGTGATGTAAATACTACATGTGTTTATATATTATATCATAAATTATTCTTTTATCATGGTATATATATTTTAACTCACTAATTATCACTTTTGGGTCTTTTTATTTAAATGTAAGGGATTCTTGTCTATTTGTATTTCCATGATACACACTTAATTGGTGTGGACATATTTTATTATATATCTAGTAAGACTACAACATTGAAAAATAGTATCATGAATTATATTATCTTCATGTTATTTAAATGTTTTATTTGATAATTATAATCTATTGGTTTTTAAATTAATTTGTTACAACATTGGTATGGATTTCATCTCAATTTCATTTCATTGATGCATAGTGTATTATTAATCACCTAGATTCCATTATATTGTGTATGAACTTACCTATTACATGTAATATACTGAATCCCCATATATTTTGGTATTTTATTTTTAATTTAATTTAATAATTTTCTAGGTAGGATGATTTAAATGTTTCAATGTGGTGTAGGATAATTTGTAATGTTTAATGATTATTCTCCTCATGACTAATACATATAATATTCCTATTGTATTTCCATTCAAGGAAATTATATGAACATTGATCAATAAAACCTCTCATTATCCTCTATTTATTCATGACCATTTTAAATTATTTGTTCCAATTTTCCACTCATTGGTACTCAATGTGTTTTCAAAAGTGTTTTTAAGAAAACCCAACATAATTTTTCTCATTATTCAGAGAACCACATTTATTATAAAAACAATGTTCTGTGAAAAAATTATCAAAATTTTTTTAAACATTAAAAAATTATTTGGAAAATTTATTTTTACCCATTTATTATTTTACACATGTTTTAAATTGAATTTTCTTGTCTCTTCCATGAAAATTTTATTTTTCAAATACTTTTACCATACAAAAGAAATATTATTTTTAACTAATAAAATATGTATAGATATATTTATTTCATCATTTAATTAAATCCTCTTATTCATGTTCCAAAAGATTATTTATAATATAAATGTTTTTATAAGATATTTTGATTGAAAAATATTTTATGTTTTTTTCAAAATAAAATTTTATTTTCCTCAGAAATATTTTAAAAAATTATTTTATTATTTCATCAATGACAATGACCCTCTAGATTTACTCCACATTGGATTTTTTATATTGATATCATTCTTATTATTCATCTAAATAGTTTGAGATTATGTACTGAATGTATCCTAATTTTCTATATCATTTTTCATGGATATTATTATTACCTAAACATTATACCATTTTACATAAAGTATTTACATTTATTTTTATTTGATTAAATGGTAATTATTGAGGAATATGTATTTATCAATAAATATGGTTTTATAATAAAGAGAATTTTTTATTTTGATTATAATGAATTATTTGGATTGGAAGTGATGGGTGGAGCCCAAACACTATATAGCTCCTCAATGAATTGATAGGGTCTCATGAGATAGTTAATTTAGGAAAACAAAAAAGATGACCGATTTATAGTTGTAAATAGTTCAGATTGTTTATATTGATAGTATAGATCCACATATTCCTTAGAAATGATGTCCATTAAAAATAATTTCCTTCATATTAGTTTTAGTTAATCTTTATCGATGAGATTTTGTGTCGACAAACCTATGGATTTATTTCTTTATCAATTTATTTATTCATGGCTTTTGTTTTAGTTTCTTACTTTCTATACTATTTAAACGTTATCTAGTAATGATAATGGAATTTTTACTCATTATTTAACATGATATATAGATTTATTCATTAATTCATTCACTGTATTTATCCTTAAAATGAATTTGAGTGCACCACATTTATATTTCTTTCCCAAGGTTATGAAAAAGAGAACATTCACTAATTATTCAATGATGTAGTTTATTATTTTTTATAATGAATCATGTTTTATTTTTTACCAATGTATTATGGGTATCATGTATATAAATTATGTTTCAAAGATTACTAAACTGAATGGTCGGTCAGTATTGTATTCCTTGTAAAAATGCCAATGTAATAAAATAACACATTGGTACCAGGCATCTATTGCCGGAGTGTTGTAGTTTGTATCATAGAAAGTTTATTACGAACCATGGAAACAAGATTTAGAAAAAAAATACTAGGGAGAACAACAATAAGAAAAAATATTTTGATAGGTATAAAAGAAAATCCTTGAGTTTTTGAAAGATATATATTGGGTGAGTATTCCAAGAAATTCACCCATTTGTATATACTACATATGGTAATGGTTCTGGTAGTAACGATCCTTGGAGTAATATCTCTGACACGGTGCATCGGTCCTGACTTGGGGTATCCTGGTACATGATAATGGGCCTTAATGAACATCTAGTTTGTCACTCCTGGGGTATATTCCAATGATAATTCCCATATTATTTCCCCACTATTACGAAAGATTTATTCCCAAAATTTATACATAATATATGTTTATATGATCTACGAGGCATGAATTAATGTTATATTTTATGTCATGTTTATATTAATTAGAGGTTAATAATTTTATGACCAAATATAGTATAAGGAATTATTTAGAAATAGAGCCTATAAGATGTAATTATAACTCCACCAATGGATATGATTAAAATAGTATGAAGGATCATGTATTTCATGGTCTGAAGACATAATTTCAATGGGATATAGTCTCCTAAATATTCCCATCTTATGATGAAATAATATCATGTTTTAACAAGATATGTAAGGAATTCTCTGAGTCTTATGGATTTGAAGGGAAAAATAAAATAAGAGGATAGATGAGAAAAATATGGATAAATAAAACATGGGAAAGTGAGACTTTCCCACATGTGATAATTCTGGAATTAATCACCATAGTAAATGCATGAAAAGAATGGATTTTTTTTTTTGTGTGGAGAAAAAGAAAACTATGTTCGTGATTGTAGGGGTTCAAAATAGGTTTCTAATGTATAATGATTTAACATCAAGGATATGGGACGCTATGAAAATCAATGTTCCCTATGTCAAATGAATATACCCTATATGTTTCTATTGGATAATGATCAATTTATGATACTACCACATATTAAGATGAATGATTAATATTTATATTTATGAATTATGTCTTTTGAATATTTTATCACCAATGTTTTGGATATAAGAATAAAGAAATATATAAGTATTGTACTATAAAACTTTTTTGTTAAGGATTTGATAACATATTCTGAATGGAACCAAGAAAACATATTTAGTAGAAAGTAAATATTTTCAGAAAATATATGATTATGTGAAATTAAACCCATAATATATTCTCAATGTTTATATAATAATTAATAAGTTATTGATTTGTATATGTACTGACTAACTTATAACTAATTAATGATTTGTTAATAATTTTTCAATGTTATTATTAAGGTAGTTCATAACACTTTTGGATATAAGTAATAGATCCAACAACATGTTTATTAAAAAAAAGGAAGAAGTAAGTATGCATGTTTCTAATAAGGTTTTATTGTAATTCATGTTATTACAATATTTCAAGAGGATACATGATGAAGTTATTAACATGTTTGGAAGGTAATAAATTTAGATTTGCTTCATGTATATTAAAGGTAAATGATAATTTCACATTTGAAATTAAAAGTCCTTCTTTATAAAGTGTTGGATAATAAATTATGAAAAATTCAAGTAGTTCTAAATATATTATGATGATCATTGGATGATATTTTAGAAGTTAATGTATAACTTCACCATATGATGCATCTGGTGCTATGAAATGATGTACAAATAGTTTAAGAAATAATCAAATGAAATGATTATGTTTATAGAAATATATATTTTATTGTATTCATAGATGATGAAATAATTCCTCAACTATAAGAAAATGGATATTGAATCCAAAAATGTGATGTGATAATACCTTAATTCTTGTTAATAAAACTGGGTACAAAATCATCCCAGATTTAAAACTTTTTGTCCCTCAGAATTACTTTGATCAATAAAATTTTATGATTTTTTAACTCAATAACACCCTATAAATTTTCATTCATTTCCATTAAGTATGTATATCAACATGCCATTAATTTTATCTTAGATAGATACCTAGTTTCATGGTAGTCCATGCGAGCATTTTACATTCAATTATATCTTATCAATAGGATGTTTTATGAAATATTCTACTACAGTGGGATTTCAATGTAATATGTATCAAATAATTTAATACCAAGATCGAGTTCAAATTGCAAGGACTCAATTTTAATAAGGTGGGGAGAATGTAACACTCTGAAATTCTAATGTAAGATCTTTATATTCGATAGCGTGTAATACAAGTGACAAAAAACATGTTAAGGAATATAATGTCTTATGTGTTTATATTATATATAATATATTTAATAGATTTAATATAATTTTCAATTAAATCGATACTTAATTATCGTGAATCACAACCAATAATGACCTTCTTCGATATGTTGTGTTATACAGAATACACTGTTTTAAATGAATAATAATATATTATTAGAATCATATTATTTAATAAAATAATACTTATCCTAGCAGTTAAATTCTTGGTATTGAATATAACTAACTAACATATTAATGTATATGATTTAATAAAAATATAAAATGAATTAATTAGTTAACAATCAATTATTAATGAAAATATTACCAAATTGAATATAAAGAAAATATTAGTATTTTTATTGTCAAAATGTATTTTTGTATTAATAAATTAAATTAAATTAAATAAGAGAATTATATTAATGAAAAATTCATATGTTAAATATTCAATAAAATAAGTTTGATAATCATCCAATAGATTTGATAGACATAGTATATGAACATACATAATAACATATATAGAAACTTATGTTTTTATGAATGTATTTTACAAACATTTTGTAGATAACCCATTATAATCACAATTTTGACACATTAATAGATTTAATATGTCAAAATAAACGTAATTTATTAAATAGAAACATAATAATTTGGTAAAAATATATTTTTGGTATTTTTTTAAAAGCATCATTTTTAATGGAATACAAAAATATTGAATTTTAGTTCCAAACTAATTTTTCATCTAATTGAATTTAATGATTGATAAAGTTTTATAATTATATTAAAGTTTAATTAGATAATATTTTTATCATATTATCCAAATTAGATTATTTTATTTATTTTCACTTAGAAATTGTTTATAAAAACATATAAAACATTAGGACCTTTTTACCTTAAAAGCCTGCATTGTTATCCTGCTAGCGGGATGAATTTAATTTAAAGTATGCCAAAAATGTTATTGGAGTTTAGAAAAAAATATTCCATATTTGGAATTAGAATAATTTATAACAACTAATGAGGTCAACATAGTTTGTCACTAAAAATATTGGGGAATTTAATAAAACCTAATTACAAAGATTATGGTTACATTAAACTTATTAATAGACTAAACCATAACCTTGAGCCCTAAACCGATATATAAATTTGTTCAAGAACTATTGAATGGCCATATTTTGACACTATACCCCATAGGATCATATTTGTAACATTATTGATCCACATTAAAAAATTAATTTTTGTGTTATTTCTTCTATTTAAAAGAATAAAATAGATTCCTCCCCTCCACCATTACAAAAGGCCTCCATCACCACCACTTCCTCACACCTATGAAGCAAAATTTCCTTGATGAATCATTCCAAAAATGTATCCCATTGATACATGTCATCATACATTAATATCTCATTAGGATTAATGAAATCCAAGATATATTTTTGATTAAAACCAAAACGAGATACCCAATTAAGAGGTTACTACCACTCCAAAACTCATCTCTTTTATTTATTTTTATAATTCCATAAACTCTTATTATTACATATATATATATATATAATATTATACATAACATATTATTATGTTTTTTTGTTATTAATTATACCTTTAATAACAAAAAACTCTATAAACATTCTATTTGGGGTACAGATGACATCATCATTTGTGGAAGTGTGGACTACTACATCCTGAAAGTGATGTGATTAATTCCTACTATACATGGAATGTATTAAGAATAATTTTAATAAAACTATGTAATATATATGAAATATATATGATTATTTAATTACATTATACATACTTTTCATTTATTCTTCAACATCCTAATACGATAACAAAATGAATTTAGCATTTATGCATACGTATGGACTATCGTCTCAATGAATGGTGCAGATATTTTATGATCTCAAAATACATATATATATTTCTAGAAACATGTATATATAGTTAATATATATGACATTAATATCATGGTTTACATTATATAGATTATAAAAACATGATAATAACAACAACATAAAAGTTAAAACTTACTTTATGAACTAGGAAATTAACTCCTGATATAATTAAATTTATGGATGTTTGTTAAGAAAAGGGTAATATGACATTATAATAAGTTAATATATGATTTTAAAAACATGATTATATTTTTCAATAAGTTATTAACTCATTTTAATCAAATGTATAGGAGGATATAGACCTAACAATAGAAGGATGGTTATGGTAAGGGACATTCATCCCAATTTTTACATCTATCAGATAAATGTCATATTCACCAAATACATCATTTATGATACATACCTACTAGAAATTTTTATATATAATATCAGGAATTATTTTTTCATCATGTTAGTAAGATATTAAATTTTATTAATATCACTTTTTGGTCATTTTATTCATATGAATTTGATTCATGTCTAATTTATATTCTGTGATGGATACATAATTGTTTTTCACCAAATAACATATATATGGTGTACATACTACCTCATTGAAAAATTATATCATGAATTATATTATAATAATTGTTTTTATTTTTTATTGATAATTTACTTTGGGATTCTAATTCATTTGTTACCACATTGGCAATGGATTTTGTATCAATTTATTATCAATGAGGCATATTGTATAATTATCCACTTATTATCTTTTATATGGTGTAAGTAATTCCATATTAAATGTTACATCATGAATCCAATTATTATAATTACATTATATGATTAATTTCATAATAATAATTTTATAGTGATTGTGATTTAAATGTATCAAAGTTATATGTGACACTTTGGAATGAATAAATATTATTCTCCTCAAGACAAAAGCTAATGATATTTTAATGGTGATTCCATTGGTTGAAAATATATAGCATTTGATAAATAGACCCTCTAATTATCATCAGGATAGTAACAACCATTACCATGTATTATTACCATTTTACACTCTTTGGTACTCAAGGTGATTTAGAAAATGATTTTATGAAAAACATACAGAATTTCTTCATTTAGTCAGACAACCTGTTTTCTTATAAGAAACCTATTTTATTAAAAGGTTTTAAATTTTTTAACCTATTAAAAATGATTTAGTTATGAAATTTTTACCCTTTCCATATTTTACCAATGAGTTTATTGGAATATTCAGGAAACTTCCCAGTATGGAAAATTTTCAAACGTTTTTACCATAAAAAGTAATATTATTTTTACGTCATACGACATATGCATATTTTACCACCGTAATTTAATTGAAGCATAATTTTAATCTTAAAATGGTTTATTTTTAATGATTATTATTTTAAAAGTAATTATCATTGAAAAATATTAAAAAAAATTCCTAAATAGAATGATATTTTCCTCAATTTCATTAATGTTATGCTTTTATTTCATCGATGAAAACAACCATCGATTTTTACAAGACATTTTTTTATTATATTAATATCATCATTATTATTCCTATAAATGGTTTAAGATTGAGTACTGAATTTATCCTAATTATCTATAACATTTATCATGGATATAATATTGCATAAACTATATACCATTTTACAAACGGTGTTTACTTTGATTGTTATATGATTAAATGTTTGATTATTGATGAATATATGTATCTAATGCAATATTATTATTTGTTAAGGAATATTATTTATTTTGATTTTGAGGAAATATTCAGATTCACAATAAAATATGGACCCTAATATTATATAGCTCATCAATGCAACTATATGTTCTCATGAGATAAATAAGTTCTGAAAATTAGTTAGAGGATAGATTTATAGTTTTAAACTATCTCAAGGATAAATCTTGGTAATATAGGTCATCAAGTACCTTATACATGATGCTTATTAAAATATAATTTCTTTTATATTAGTTTCATTTATTATTTATCAATGAGATTGTGCATCGACATATCTTTGAATTTAGTTCATTGTGTGTTTAGAAATTCCTGGCATGTGTTTTATTTTATAACATTCCACATTATTTATTCATTATCTATTTAAGTTAATAGTAATTGTGATGTGTTATTTAACATTACATATAGAATAATTCATTAATTATTCCATTGTATTAACCCTTATTGTGAATTTTATCTCACTCTTTTTATGTTTTTTCCTTGGTTATGATGAAGAGAACTGCGAATAGGATTTCAAGGATTTAGTTTTGTTTAGTTTATAGTTAATCATGTTTTATTTATTTTTCTCAGTGGATTATGGGAATCATGTTTGTAATCTGGATTGACAAGACTAATAAAATGAATGGTCCATCAATATTTGTTTTCTTGTAATAATGAAAATTTAATAAAATAATTTTACATCACTAGGCTTCTAGGGTCTGGGAAGTACAACTCAATGATGTATATTTATAATGGAATTGAGAACATAAACATACAGAATCACCAGAAATGATTTACCCAAAATGGAGACTTCAAATCTAGAATGTAGTTATAGTGAAAGAGTATTGTCTCTAAAGAAGAAGAAGACCATAAAGAATTTTCTAATAATGAAAACCCATATTATAAATATAGACCCCATTAATTCATTCAGAGTATTGTTGAAAATAATGAATGATAAAATGATGATTCTAGTGATAATCAGCTAACTGCTAATGCTTATCTCAATTTGGAACTCGAGGATGATCTTGGTAAGCATTAAAATCAATGAAATAGACTAAAATTGGAGACAACTTCTGGAAGGGTCATCTGAATATGTTGATTGTCTTGAATCTAAAAATTAGAGAATATCATAAGTCTTATAATATAATTCCATCACTTCAGAAAGCTCGGAAAATGTGATATAATTGATGATCTAGATCAAAGAAGAATATAATCTCATCAAATACCTTATATCCATGTTGGTGGAGAAGTCCATGATAGTTTGTGGTCTGGAAGAATGTGTTGTTTCTCTAAAAAGTAAACTTGAAACTCTTTTAAATTCCAGACAAACAAAGATAAAATATTGTATGGATGTTTATTATATGTATATATATTAGAAAGTTCTATGAGTGGTAATAAAGGAGTAGAGAGTGATTTGAATGATCCAAAACCCACATGTACCAGTATTAGTGGCATAAGATGTGATGTTTAATCATAAAAGGATAGAAAACGGTCAATCTAAAATAAATGGAAGAAAAAAATATGATCATATCCAAATTATTCACCATGTTCCAAGAGGAATGAATCAAATTAAACTCTGTGGAAAACTAGAAATTATCCCCATGCACCCATAAATATTGCACATTCACCACAACCCAAATGCATTGGATCTCCCGAGTTTTGTCACACCTTTCTTTATATATTATCTCTTCTATTAGATGGAAACAATATTCCACCTCTAATCACAACCCCATGATTAGAAGTTCATCCAATAGTTCATATTCTCTTAATTTTATATAGAGATATGAATATAATACATCCACTTATTTAAATTTTTTACCTCCCTCAATATGTTCTAATTACATTCCCTATCACCATTACCCAATTAAATTATACTGGGATAGAAATAGATTTATATTGAGAAAAAAACCCAACTCGGACAAAAATAATGTGAGAATATAACACAAAAAACAATAGATTAAAAATAAGTAGAAGTAAATAAATTAAGATATAGTTTTTAACATGAAAAAACCTTCAATATGAATAATTAAATAACAATAGTGGAAATCCAAAAAATCCACTAAAAATCACAGAGTAAAAAATCCATGTAAAATCCTTATAATAGATTTGGAAATACAAAATAAATACCTATGTTCAAATCCACACCCAAATACTATTATGTGTTCTCTCTAAAAATTATCTCATGAAAAAAAATCACCTCTTTCTGGTCAAAACTGAACACACTGTTTCATTAAAGAAAACCTCTCTAATATGATTCAAAACTTGAATGGGGGATAAGCCTTGATTCTCATACCCCATAATATCTTCTCTCACGTATATTGTTTCCACAATGCCTTCTCTACTCACAACATCAAAATCACTCATGTTTTTTTTATAATTCATTAGAAACCCCAAACAAAAATAATGTTTAATGATTGAATATAAAAATATAACCATTATATAAGAAGATATCCCCCTCATTTTGATACCACACAATTCTAGATGGAGGATTGAAAAATCTAAACCCCTAAAACATATTCCTCATTTTTGTTTTAATTTCCTTAAGAAAAAATGATAAAATGTGATGATCCTATAATTATGAACCATCAGTCCAACAATGAATGATTTGAATTCTAATGAACTATGATTTAAACAAAACATATAGGTTTCCCACCAACCATAATGAAATATAGATAAAATTGCAATTATTTTTTATAGCTCCTATAGAAAGCATATATAACCCCCTAAAAATAAATCCAACCACTAATGACTTCATCCTACCTATGTCTGAACAACCATGCTATAAAAGACAAGAACCAACACATGGATCCATCATTATAGGGATCACCACATAATCAGTAAAACCCATGGAAACTAATTTCTCCATCTCCTCAACACCCTACATTAAATTTTTATCTCACAATTCATCACATAGACCATTGATATTAATTTATTCTTCACTGGTGAATTATATTGGAAAACCAGAATATTGTGTAAGACCTTAAGCACCTGACATGTAATGATACATCATACAGTCATTCATCATCTTTTTTGTTAGTTTTCAAGTCATGCATGATGATTCCCAATGAAAAAAAAACATAAGAATTTCGTTTCAGAAATACATTCATTACATCAATTCCCACCTTTACAGCATTCCTATAATGTGTTTAAAGCATAATTCATCACACGTCTACCATTGATCCTATTTATAATAATAGTCTTAAATTTCTAAATTAACTCTTAATTACAATAATATAATGTATATAACTCGGTAAAAAAAATTTGTATTTGTATCCCATGTGACATCCGATAATAATTGCTTAAAACCCGCATTTGTATTGACAAAATATCACCAACTCCGATGAAACAAAAATAACCTCCATTTCTCATATTCAGCATACCAATTTCACTATCTATTTTTTTAAGAAAAGTGTTACCTATCTAGTGTAATATGGTATGAATCTGTCAAATAAATCACACATTCATAATAAATATCTAATTGGATACAATCAACTAGAAAAAAAATATATATCAACCTCACATGGAATAAGAAATATACTAGTATACATATATTTTTTCATGAATGTTATTTTCTTACATAATTGTTTTCAATGTGTAGCAGTTTTTCTACACACATTATGAACACTATCATTGGTCTTTCGCTGAGTCTTGTTCATCAACAATGATGAGATAACATCACCCAACATAAAAGTGGATTTACCCAATAATAATATGGTGACAATATTATCATATTAATCTAGTAAAAAAATCAATAAAAGAAATTATTTGTCTTCTTCTTCCAATTCAATAGGTGATGCATTATCATTATCATCGATATTGGCAACCACTATAGATAGATCCCTCAAAAGGGTTTTTAACTCATCTAAATGGTTACAAAAATTCAATTCTTTAACATTTATAAAGAATACAATATTTTTTTGATTCACTCATGTGGCATATCTAGATCCACACAGAATCGTAGAACTATAAATTTAGAATATACCCAAATAGATATAACTACTATGGCATAGCTTATATGATGTTTAGGATAGATTCTATCCAGTAAGGGGAATAAATCCTTGATTTTATACCATTTTTATAAGGACACGACCTTAAACATTACATAATATTGAATTAAATGAATAATTCACATTGAGGATCTTTTCAGGTTTAGAGTTTAAAAGAATTATGCACAAAAATTACCTTATATCTCAAAAATTTCAAAATAGACACTTCTACTTAGTTTCTATTTTTTTATAAAATAAAAAACTCTTGAATAAAGGAGACATGTCTAGTTCCATGCTTTAGACAACATGAATTATCTATGATCCCATCCGTGACCCTATTCCACTTTATGTCCAGTGAAAAATTTTCAAAAACTTGGGATGAGCATAAAAAGCTCAGTAAGGGATACACAAAAAAGGAAAACTGTAATATTTTCAAAACAACAAGTAATAAATTAATACTTTATCATAAGTAATATTGTTCCCCTTTATGAAGTAGTAAATACTATTTACTGAAGAAAAGATCATTGCTTACGCTTTTGTAACCAAAATTTTACCATAAAATTCATATAAATAACACATAACATATAAAGGTAACATGGGGAATAAACAGTATAATGTGGAATAACTATACGGTCGAATTCCACAAATATCACCAAATGGAATAGCCATACGGCCGACTTCCAAACCCATTGCATTGGAGGTTATAACCTAACCTCCCATCCTCGTTTATCACGGTACCACCAGTCATATTGCTTATCACATAACCACCTGTCAAATGTCCAAGTATCATCATAACAAATAAAATATTGCAAATAAAAACATTTCACTAATAACATTTCATTTTCAATCACATGAAGTAATTTAAAGATATTGAAATAATCAATCCATTTTCATAAACCATTTAAAAATATATTTATTTGAATCAAAGTGTCCCATACCACTTTGAATCTTTTAATGGAATTATAATTTTAAAACATTAATGTACATATAAATAAATACTCAAAACCATTTTTAAAACATGGGAATTAAAGATAAATATTTAGAATAATAAATCATCAAAACTTTTAAAATGATATTTTATTTAAAAAGTTATTAACAAAATGATAAACTTTTGAATACAAATAATTGAAGAATAACATTTAATTAGAACATTATAATATAATGAGAATAAAAATATTCATGATATAATATGACAAAGGAAAGTATACACACCATATTAGAGAGAATTGGTGCATAAAAACAATGAAGTCTCAATGGAACATAATTTGAGATGAAATCCATTATAAAAACTGTATCCTTATATTAAGGATAAATCAATTACATAATATTGTGTGACAAATAATAATATAGTCAATATTATTGGATATTCATTTTAAATCAATCATATGAAATTCACACATGTTATTTTTAAGTTAAAACTAATGACTTGAATGTTTAACTCAATGAATGGAAATTGAGTTAAAATTACTCATATCAAGTTCATATCGATGACATTAGAATTTATCAATGGATTGATTATGTGTATCAAAATAATATCCACATAAAGGGGAGTGGAAATTAAAACATAAATAAATAAATATTGATTCCACACGTAATAATAGCATGACATAATTAAGAATTAGAAGATTAAACCAAGGAATTGAAATTGGGTTAAAAGGATCCATTACCGATTTCGTAACTTATGAAACATACAACCCATGAAAGATTGATCAATCAATGAAGATGTAAATAATCATAAATGAAATTTTATTACACAATTAGTACAATCATATGCAGTCAATACACTACACAAAAGAAATAGTGGCAAATATAGCATGAATCTCACTGGAATAAAAAGTGAGATAAAACCCTTTACCATGTTGTTATTAACTAAGTCGTATGACCAAAAGTTAATAACCACAAAATAATCACAGAATACCATGAATAAAATGATAATCATGATAATATATATCAACGTTCAGTACACAATACACCACATGCAATGAATAAGTGGCGAACGATTGAAATCTCACGGAATTAAAAGAGAGATAAGAATATCCCTTACCTCATGTCCTATTTGACTCGTTTGTTCTTTGTTCTTACTCAATAATAAACTAAATTTAATTTCTACTTGATTAAGAACATATTACTTTCATATTACTTATTACAATGTTATAAACATTATATAATCATTTAAGTTAATAATGTTCATTTTGTCGATATTTAGTAGTTGAGTTAAAAATGAACACCTTATATTTACAAGTTGTCCATGTGGTAAATATTCTATTATATACAAAATTATATTCATGATTTAGATATCATATATATCATATATATCAAGAATATACATGTATTTATAATAGTATATAAAATTTGGAGGTAAGAAATGAAATGCACCGCTCATGGAGACGGTAAGTCGTACGTACACATGAATGCTACATTCATTTATATTTCTTATTTTATTGGAATTAAAACATAATGATACATAGATATATTATACTTACAGTATAATATCATATATAATATCATTAACTCCACACTTTATATGTCCATCATATGGAATTAACAAGTCATAACCATTGAGGGGGCGGTAGTCCGCACTTCCTCAAATGAAATTATCACGTTTACCCACAATGGAAACCATAAAAGTATGATATAAATGGAAATAAGTAATCATAAAAAACATAAACATAATATGTATCATATATAAATATAGTTCCATTATAATGGCCACCATGAGAGGGGGTAGGAGGTAATTGAACAAACATCGTTTCATGAGGTGTTAGTTTTCCATCCACAGAATCATTATGTTCTTCACCAATTATATGGAGGTGTGTGCAAGTGTTGTTAGAATAATTATCAAAAAAACATCCTATTAGATATATGATTCTGGTTTTTCTATAAAATAAAGGAATAAAAATATTTTAGGGGTTGGATTAGTAAAATAAGAGAAAAGAAGTTATGTGAAACCATTACATTTAATTTGGGAAACTTCTATTGGTTTAAACCAAAATGATTTGTTGAAGTGCCTTATTCCTAAAATTAGGCTTCTAAGTGGAATAGAGGTATGTAGGTAACTTAATTGGAAAAATTTTGGATTAGAAAAAAGGATTGGGAGGTTTGAGGAATTGGATAGAAGTAGTCTCCATTGATAAGGGGGAGGAGGGGCTCTTTAGGAAAGTTTGCAAATATTATTGTATTATATAATGATATTCGATTTCTAAAGGTCCAAAAAAAATTAGATTCTAAGATAAGATGACTCATGGTATAAATAAAATCATCCAATAGGAATTGGACAGGTTTTTGATAATATTTTAGTCATTATAATATTATTTATTTAAATCATTTATTAATGAGGTAAATACTCCATCATTATTGTGTCATGAATAATTTAATTTATTAGATGTCTCAAAATTATAAAAAAAATACTAACATGAATGAAATTGTTTTTGATTTCTAAATAATATATATAGTTGAAAATATGTCTTATATAACACCATATAAAAAATAATTTACTAAAATATTTTTGTTTATGTCATTATTTCCTTTTCTTTAAATTAATTAATCTAATGTGTCATTATTATTCATATGTGGCTACATGGGGTCCAAAAATCGACCCAAGGATTCCCATGGTCATACATTACTCATCCAATAAGGTTAGGACTTGTTTTAAGGTAATTTTTAATTATTATAATATGCTTTTTACCTTGAATTACCATATTTACCTTTAACTGTAGTTAAAAAGTCAAACGTTACTATTCACCAAAAATTATTTTCATCGTATTGAAGCACATTTTACATAATAATAAAAACCATGTATTTAGGATTTTAAAAATTCAAATCACAGTAGTGGTAAACTTTTATTTAAATGTAAAAGTCATTATTTTAACTACTACTAAGTGGTTTCACTATTCATCAAAACATGAAATAATTCAGAAAAACACAAAAAATTACGCCTAAGGTATATTTGATATTCCAAATTCAAAAATGATGTTTATTTTTTCCAAATTCAAAACATAAATGTGGAATTAATTAATTTTAAAATTAATTCCCATTGTTAAAACAAATATTGTGTTCTTAAGAAACAATAACTATCAAATGATGGGCACTTGTTTATGTCCAATTTCAAATTGAAATTAATTCCAATGGACAAAATTGGCTTAAATGGTAAAAATGTATTCTAATTACACTTTAAACCCATTTATAAAGATAATCTGACTACATAAATAAATTATATTAAAATACAGTTTTGAATTAAAATACAATATTTTTCACTATTCGTTAAAAATTGAACTTTATCGGAAAAATTCCAAAAATTTACGTAAAGTAAATTTTAATATCCCCATTCTGGAAAAAGATTCTATTTGGTCAAATATAATGTATTAATGTGACCAAAACAATATTTAATGTGGGTTCTCCATTAAAAGGCAGTAAATTGACCATTTAATGTAAATTATGCTTAAAATTAGATTTATTCACATTTTAAGCCTCTAAGTATTATTGGAAAAATATAAATACATTTAACCAACATGTTTAATTGTATTGTAGTCAGTTTTTTTCATTCTCACCTATACAAAGTCTTGTAGTTATCTACCATTCAAAATAATGATATTATATTATTAGGGTGCAACATAAGATTTCAAAGAAACTCGTTGTTGCGTATCTGGTGTGATATCGAACATAGAAACCCTTTAAAAGTAAAATTAATATTTAATTAAAAAATATTAATAAATATGAAAAAAATTACTCATTATTTACCTGGAATGTTACACCCTTCCCCCCTTTTGTATATTGTGTCCTCGCAATTTTAAAATTGGGCTTGGAAACTTAATTGAAAGTCCCACATCAGAAAAAGAGTCAATAAATATATCACTTTATAAGAAAGGAAAAGAAGTACAAAGGTCACCCAAGATAATCCCATAATAGGATTCCATTTAGGAAAACATAGATGTGGTGAGAAAACAAACCATCATGTTATGATGGAGTGTGATAGAAAACATGGTTAGGATAAAGTTAACCACCAGAAAATCACCAACATGTGATGGGTTAAACAGTCTTTGAATCCCCAGTAAGAAAAGTTAACAGTTAATGTTTTTTTAAATTAATTTTCATAAAGTTGAGTAATTTATTTATGAGATTAACTAAAAACATAAGGAAACATACATACTTGTTATTTAGACTTTTATCCTTTACTATCTTTCTAACACAAACTCATATTTTATCCAAATGATGAGTATTCAGGATGAATTTTTCTACATTAAAATCACTATAATCAACTTCGAGAGAACAAAATAATCCACAAATGATGAACTATATATATCCCATGTATTTAGACCATAAACAAAACTAAAAAGGTTAGTACAAGATCAAATAATCCCCAAATAGGATAATTCTTTGTAAAAAGAAATACTATTCCTAATCTCCAAAATTCAACAAATAGTACCCTAAGTTCAACAAAGACTATTCAATAAACAACATTACTTAAAATTATTCAATATAATCCAAACTATCATTGAAAAGCAAAACTCAAAATAATTTAATCCCATAGTCATTCACCGTAAATCTTAACATTTATCTCCAAATAACATCGACTACTTTTAATGTCTCATACAAAAGTGTAATTAACCTAATCACAAATTCTCAATGATAGGATAATAATTTACATAAATAACCATAAATGAACTTATTCATTAGATCATATAACTAAAAAAATAATTACTCATACTAACCAGGGACTTCACGTAGTCCAATGGTAGGTGATAAATCCTAGTCGCACTTTGGTTGTGGGTTTGATTCCCACAGCTTTGTCCGATGCGACGGGTTGTCACGTGATCTGTGTGTTGTCTTTTTTGTAAAACTATATAACTTTATAACATTCCAAAAAAGAGATAAATTCATAAAAAATAACTATATCATATTTTAAACAAAAATGTTATCTAATAACATTCATTTTTCATCCCAAAATGTATTAACCTATAATGGCCTCATGTTCAAGGATCATATAAACCCTAATGGTTCTTTATAACTATATCTACAAAATAAAAGATTATAAAATTTTCATATATCAAACATCAGGGTTACACATACTATAAAAATGGTTCTAATGTAATCCCATCACCAAAAGAGCCTTAATTCTTTTAAGCATTTCACCATCCTAAAATCTACCATAACTCTTGAATCCAATATAAGTTGACTTCTTAATCATTCAACATTATTCATGATCCATTAACCATTCATTACCCACTTATTCTGAAATACTACTTTCCTACAAACAAAATATTGAATCATATCGTAAGATTTAATAATGTGAGAACATATGTTAAGAAATAATCCATACCTTTCATTGGTCATTGTCAGTTTCTTCATACTCAATTGGAATGGCATTAGGTATTGGTAAAAATATATTTGTATGATTCTAGTGATCACATTCCGGAAACATCTTCATAGACCATCTATTTTTATAATGACCAAGCACACTACATTTAAAACATTCAATTGATCCCTAAAAAAGAACTTCTTTCCCTTTCCTAGAGTCAACATGATGTTTCCTTTTTCCATTGTAGGTTCTTGCTTTATGACCTTCATTCCCACATCTATAGCATCTTCCCAGCCCTTTGAAGCATTTTACTATGTGTTTCTTTTCATATCCTTGACACAATGGTTTTTGAATATACATAACATTATGAATATTACCTGAAATTCTGTATTGATTTGTTTCACGAATATACAATGCCTTATAAAAATTACCAAGGTTTAGGTTGTTAATCATGACTCCAGATAGTGGGTTGAGAATAACCACAAGATTCATCATTTAAACTCTACTTTCATTCAGTTTCTCATTCAAAAAACCATTACAGTTTTCTTCATATCAACTATTACATTGGAGCCTACTAGATCCAACCATTTACTAAAACAAAAAGGTTAGTGTGAGTATATAAGTAAAATCATCATATAATATATTATAAGGAGGTAAATACTTTTTCATGTTATCTTAAACTCATTCAAAATAACTACCACTCTTTCTAATATGCTAAAAATTATGGTTATGTCACTTATTCGTAGATAACACCCCAACATCTAATGTTATCTAAACCGACCTCTGGTACCAACTATAAGGACCCGGCCTTAAACATTACATAATATTGAAATAAATGAATAATTCAAATTGGGGGTCTTTTGAGGTTTAGAGTTTTAAAGAACTTGGAACAAAAATTACATTATTTCTCAAATATTTTAAAGTTGACACTTCTACTCAGTTTCCATTTTTTTATAAAATAAAAACTCTTCAATAAAGGAGACATGTCTCGTTCCATGTTTTAGACAACATGAATTTTCCTTGATCCTATCCATGACCCTATTCCACTTTATGTATTGTGAAAAAAAATTCAAAAACATGGGATGAGCATAAGAAGCATAGTAAGGGATACACAAAGAAGGAAAACTGTTAGATTTTCAAAAAAACAATTAATCCATGAATAATGTATCATAAGAAATACTTTCCCCTTTATGAAGTAGTAAATACTCTTTACTGAATAAAAGATCATTGCTTACCCTTTTGTAACCAAAATATTACCATAAAATCCATATAAAGAACAGATACCATATAAAGGTAACTTGGGACATAAACATTCATAAGTGGAATAACCATACGGTCAACTTACACAAGTATCACTAAATGGAATATCCATACGGCCGACTTCCATACCCAATTCATTAGAGTTTATAACTTAACAACACATCCCAGTTTATCACGACACCACCCATCATATGGTTTATCACGTAACCACACATCAAATGTTCAAGTACCATCATAACACATAAAATATTTCAAATATAAACATTTCACTAATATCATTTCAATTTCAATCACTAGAATTAATTTCTAGATATTGAAATAATCAATCCATTTTTATAAACCATTTAAAAAGAGATTTTTTGGAATCAAAGTGTCCCATATCAATTAAAATTTTTTAATAGAATTATAATTTTAAAACATTAATGTCCAAATAAATAAATACACAAAACCATTTTTAAAACATGGACATTAATGATAATTATTTAGAATAATAAATTTTCAAAACACATAAAATAATATTTTAGTTAATGAGTTTTTAAAAAAATGAAAGACTCTTGAATACAAATAATTGAGGAATAAAATTTAATCAGAAATTTATAATATCATCAGAATAAATGGATTAATGATATAATATGACAAAGGTATTCATATACACCATATAAGAGTGAATTGGTGCATTATAAAAATGAAGTCTCAATGAAACATTAATTGAGACGAATGCCTTTACAAAAATTGTATCCTCTGATTAACGATAAGTCAACTACATAATAATGTGTGTAAAATAATATTACACTCAATATAATTGGATATTCAGTGAAAAAAATCATAGGAAATTCACACATGTTATTTTTATGTCAAAACCAATGACTTGAATGTTTAACTCAATAAATGAAAATTGAATTAAAATTACTCTTATCAAGTTCATATCAATGACCTGAGAATTTATCAATGGAGTGATTATGTATATAAAAAGAATATCCAAACAAAAGGGAGTGTAAATTACAATATAAATAAATAAATAGTGATTTCACACATAATCATAGCATGACATAATTAAGTATTAGAAGATTAACCAAAGGAATTGAAATTGGGTTAAAAGGCTCTCTTACCGATTTGGTAACTTATGAAACATACAACCCATGAAATAAGGATCATACAATGAAGATAAAAATAATAATAAATGAAAGTATATTACACATATAGTACAATCATGGGAAGTAGATACACAACACAAAAGGAAATAGGGGCAAATATAGCATGAATCTCATGAGAATAATAAGTGAGAAGAAACCCTTTTGCATGTTGTAATTAACTGAGTCGTATGAACAAAAGTTAATAACCAAAAAATAATCACAGAATAACATGAATAAAATGATAATAATGATAATATATATCAAATGGTAGTACACAATCCACCACATGCAATGAATAAGGGGAAAACATTAGAAATATCTCGAAATTAAAATCGAGATAAAAAATCCCTTACCTCGTGTCCTACTTGACTCGTTTGTTCCTTGTCCATCATGAATAATAAACTATAGATAATTTCAAATTGATTAGGAAAATTATTAAATTTTATTATTCCTTTTATAGCACTTATTACCATATTATAAACTTTATGTAATCATTCAAGTTAATAATGTTCGTTTTGTCGATATTTGGTACATGAGTCAAAAATGAACACCTAATATTTACAAGTTGTCCATATGGTCAATAGTAAATTGTATCCATATTGATATTCATGATTTAGATATCATATATATCATATATATCATATATATTCATTATATACATGTATTTATAACAGTATATAACATTTAGAGGTATGAAATGAAATGCACCGTTCATAGATACGATAAGCCATACGTACGCATGAACGCAACTTTTATTTCTATTTATTATTTTATTGGAATTAAAATATAATGATACATAAGTATATTATAATTCCAGTATAATATCATATATAATATCATTAACTCCATCCTTTATATGTCCCACATATGGAATTAATGAGTCATATCACGTTGAGGGGGTGGTAGTCCGCACTTCTACAAATGAAATTATCGCGTTTACCCATTATGGAAACCATAAAGGTATAATATAAATGGAAAATAAAGAAGAATAAAGAAAACATAAACATAATATATATCATATATAAATACAGTGCCATCAAAATGGCCACCATGAGAGGTGGTAGAAGGTAATTGAACAATTATCGTTTCGTGAGGTGTTAGTTTTCCATCCACAGAAATATTATGTTCTTCACCCATTATATAGAGGTGTGTCTAAGTATATTTAGAATAAATATCATAAAAAAATCCTAGTATATTGACTATACTATTGTTTCTATAAAAGAAAGGAATAAAAAGAGTTTAGGGGATGGATTAGTAAAATAAATGAAAATAAGTTAATAGAAACCATTACCATTAATTTGGGTAACTTCCTTTGGTTTGAACCAATATGGTATGTTGAAGTGACTTATGCCTATGGTAAGGCTTATAGGTGGAAGAGAGAGATGTAGGGAGATTAATTGGGCATAGGTTGGATGAGCCAAAATTATTGAGAGGTGTGAGGAAATGTTTAGAAGTGGTCCCCATTTATAAGGGGGAGAAGGGGCTCTTTTGGAATGTTTGCAAATATTATTTTTTTATATAATAATATTTGGTTTCTAAAGGTTCTAAAATCATTAGAGTCTAATATAAGATGACTAATGGTCGAAATAAAAATATTAAATATGAATTGGACAGGTTATGGATAATATTTTATTCATTATAATCTCATTTATTTAAATAATTTATTAATAAGGTAAATGCATCACCATTGTTGTGTCATAAATAATTAAATTTATTAGAAGTCTAATTTTTTTAAAAAAAGATACTATCATGTAGTAAATCATATTATATATCTAAAAAATATTTATAGTTGATAATATTACTTATAAAATACCATATACAAAATAATTTACTAAATTATTTTTGTTTATGTAATTTTTGCCTTTACTTTAAATTAATTAATCTAAAGTGTCGTTATCATTCATAAGTGGCTCCATGGGGTCCCAAAATCAGCCCAAGGATTACCGTGGTCGGAAATTACTCATCCAATAAGGTTAGGACAAGTTTTAAGGTAATTTTGAATTATTATAATATTTATTTTACCTTGAATAACCATATTTACCTTTAACAATGGTAAAAAAAAGGCAACAGTTAATATTCACCAAAAAATATTTTCATCTTATTGAACCACATTTTACATACTAATACCAAAAACGTATGTCTGATTTTCTAAATTCAATTCAAAGAAGTGGTAAAATTAAACTTAAATGAACATTTTAATTCTTTTAACTACTACTAAGTTGTTTCACTATTCATAAAAAATTGATTTTTTTTAGAAAAATATCAAAAAATCAGCCTAAGTTATATTTGATATTAAAAATTCAAAAACAATGTTTATTTTTTCAAATTTAAAACATAAAAGTGGAACTAATTAATTTTAAAATTAATTCCCACTATTAAAACAAATAGCGTGATTTTGTGAAACAATAAATATCAAAAGATTGACACTTGTTCATGTCCAATTTCAAAGTGAAATTAATTCCAATGACCAAAATTGGATTAAATGGAAAAAATATATTCTAATTATAGTTTAAAACTTTTAAAAAAGATAATCTAACTATATAAATAAATTATATTAAAACACAGTTTTGAATTAAAATACAATATTTTTCACAATTCATTATAAAATGAACTTTATCGAAAAAATTCCAAAATTTTACACAAAGTAAATTTTTATGTCCCCAGTATAAAGAAGGATTTTATTTGTTCTAATATAATGTATTAAAGTGACCAAAACTATATTTAAAGATTATTTTCCATTAAAAGGTGGTAAATCGACCTTTTAATGTATGATATGCTTAAAATTAGATTCATTCACATTTTAAGCCTCTAAAATTTTTTGGATAAATGTAAATACATTTAAGAGACATGTATAATCATATTGTAGTTAGTTTATTTCATTCCCACCAACACAATGGTTAGTAGTTAACTTCTATTTAAAATAATAATATTAAATTATTAGTGTGCAACGTAAAATTTCAAAAAAAAACATGTTGTGGCGGATAAGGTACGCTATCGAACATAGAAACAATTTTAAAGTAAAATTAATATTTAATTCAAAAATATTAATAAATATGAAATTTTCTTACTCATTATTTACCTGGGATGTTACAGTTGGTAGGTTCATACTTATTTTAGTTAATTAATTAATATAAATCAATAACTAAATATATATAAATAAATTCAAATAGATAAATAGAAGAGAGGGGTACTGGTTTCCCTAGGTGATTATAACAAATAAATTAATCCCCCCCTTACATCAAAAAATAGATTACAACAATATGAAAACATTAAATTTAATTGATAGAAAAAATCATCAATACCCATTAATCTACCTTAGAACCCTAAATCATTGGGGTATATTTTATAATAATAAATTTAGGACATTATAGAATATCACATATAACCTTATTTATCACAACGGAATGGGGATATTGAAGTCAAAATCTAGATCTGGGAAGCCATGGATCATAGCATGTTGAAGGAAAAGATTATCCCCATGATTTTTTGTGTGTGATGTTATTTATACAAATGTTTTCATCATTAACCATAAAATAACACAAAGCCATAATGAGATGAAATTGTACTAGGTATAATAGGAAAATGGATGATTATGAACATTATCTGAACCTTTTTTTTATATTATGCATGTCATGATTACGAAGTCTCATTTGAGGAGGCTGGATGAAAAAAGTATTCTAATGATCATCATTTCATAAGAATTTTGATCCATGGAATACCGAATGTACACCCCCATTGAAAGTGCGTGCATGTAATGGATGATATCATCTTCGATGAGGAATAATAGTTGGATTTTAGCGTTTATGTTAAACAATATGTGTTGATTCGTGATGATATATTAACTATTGAGGACACTAAGATATATATACCATTGATGGAAGAGACCAAAAACACTCTCAGATACATGATATCATCACCCACACCAACTAGCATGCGCTCTATAGATGATGCAATATGATTTTTGTTTAAGGTGACTCATTCACCATCAAATGTAGTCGAGTTCAACATGAAACAATCAAACATTGTAGAAGAACAAGAATCATATCACAATGACACCAACGTCAGATTCCAAACATTGAAAAAAATATCGGGATGATAACGCTACCTGCATTTTCATTGTGCGAGATCAACTATGAAAAGTGTCACATCCCTACGAATAATCAGTCAAGCGCTATCGGTGATATAGAATATCACACATGATAGAAAAAAACAATTTTTGTGGTATAATTGAGGAAATAATCATCTGAGTCCCGGAGGGAGTAGGATAATATGGCATTTAGTTCATTTTTCAACATAGAAAGCCTTCATGTTTCCGAATGCACTAGATGAAAAATTCGTTCCATTGGAGGCCCAACGGTATGTCTGCATCATCCAAGAAATACTATTTCTTTTCCTTAGCCTCCAACACCACCGCTTATATTCCGCGTTCATTATTGAGAATCATTGGAATTCAATGAGGACTCTATGGATAATTAGTTTGTTGAATCTCTAAAGAAGTCACATAGACACTATAGGATCCTAGAGTTGCATGTGAAAATTGATGTTGTTGAGACCAGGTGAGCATGATAGAAATTCTAGGATTATATTTTTGACTAATTTAAAGTGGTGATTAATTTCCCCAATTTTTTCTTCACCCTCATTATTTTATGGAATTTATTTATATTTTTATTGCTTAACATGGATTGACCTCATTAAGTCTCCCATGTGGTTTTTAATGACATTGTAAATAATTTTAGATTTTTTTGTGAATATAATGCAATGGAAACCCCCTAGAAAAGAATCATTTTAGGTGGTGTAAAAAAATTAATTTTTTTCCATTATTTATGACTTCAAGAAGATTGTCTTGTTTTTGTGGGTTTTTACTGGATAGAAATTTTCAAAACATTCCATTAAATAATATTTCAATCTTAATATCCATTTGATGCATATTCGTCTATTATATTGTAAATAGAGGATTTTTCTAATTAGTTAATGAAAATTTTTTAATAGCATTGTATATAAAAAAATTAAACACTTTATAATATTGATTTTAATTCCAATATAATTATTATATTGTGTGTATAAAAAAAACATATATGAAGACTACATAGGCATGTTTCACATACATTATATAACTACAATTCATATACATTTCATAATACCATTCCTGCATTGCACCATTTATCATACAATAACCCTTGATATGTCACACATGGATTTCAACAAAAACTATTTTTCTAAATATCCTAGATTACAAATAAAATTAAATATAAATCAAAATAAACATGATGATCGTAAAAACCTGTGAAAAATTTTTTGTTTTATAATAAAAAAATTTGATTCATTTTTTATTCAATTAAATAAATTAGTAACAAACAAATATATAAATCATTATTTATTAATTGATAGAGATATGTTTTTTTTTATATTGAATTACAAAATTATTATCTAACACGTACATGTTTAATTATTCATTAAAAAATCATTTTTTAGCAAATAGGTATATTCTTATGTATAGTGAAACATTAAGATGTAACATTTGAGAAGCTGAACCCATTAACACTTCTTATCCCACTAGAAAAAATATGGTATAATATACTCTTATCTTATATAATTCACAATTTGGAATCATTCATTAATTTTGGATTTTTGTGGCCCGATTTTTTTAGATGATGTTCTGTTGATGCATGAAAATCATACTATGCACCCAACACAAGTAGGTCATGGTCCACAGTGAGATCTCTGGGGGTTGTAGGGGGACACCCCACTAATCCTTGGATTTCGAGGCCAAATTCCGTCATTCCACATGATGGGGAACTATAGAAAATCCTACCAACCATAGTAGATCTGACAATGTGACAAAAACATGGCATTGTAAAAGTGAAATAATTTGCACTACTATTGTAGTAGCTGAAACATTGGAGATAGTGGTACTATAACTTCACATACTTCTTTATCCAGGATAACATAACATCTTGAACATGGATAGATACATTACTATTGTATTTAAAACATCTAGATATTGTTCACTATAAAATTGTGGAATTACTGTGCAATTGGATTAAAATTGATTCATCATCCTTTTTAGTTCATTTAGAGGTGGTTTTCTATATATTTTAATACTCTGATATTTTCAATGAATTTAGTCTCTCAAATCATAGTGGTATTCGGTCTCTCCATGGATATAGGGATTTTTACCAAAAAATATAAATTATTCTATCCTGTGATATATTCTTCTCTTTTTCTTCTTTTTATTTTAATTTGATTCTTTTATTTATCTAAAAACCTTGTTTTTCACTACTTTTGATGGTGTTTCCATAGTAATTTACATTCCCATTGTTCAACATTTATGTTCAAAATATAATATTATATTATATATTAATGATTTTTATATTCTTACAGTTAATAGTGGATTATTTTTTTAATTCATAGTAATATTAAATACACTGAAATAGTAATCTAAAATATGTAGACACTACTACATATTATATGTAATAATTATACAATGAAAAATTTTAATATAACATATAATGACACTCGAAACATGATATATCAATTCAATAATTCACATATTATATAAAATTTTAAAAAATGGTCTATGAACGGCTTCATATTCTTTCAAAAAAATTATCATCTATTTATGAGTTTTACCAACCATATATATAAGATGATAGACATTAAGATAAATATCTACCAAAGAAATCAAGTATTCCATTTGATGCCCTCATGATGAATAATAATAAAAATTAAAATATAATGAAAATAATTTTTCTGATCCTAATAAATAATAATGACAATTGTTTTTATAAAAACATCCATGATGAAACTAGAAACTTATCTCCTTGATAATAAGTTATATGTGGCCTTATATTCTCTTGAAAATATCGATATTAATTTTTTTTAAGGAATATGTTACAAAAGTGGTAACATTCCAAATATAATTGAATCTATAGAACCTCCTCGTTTTGTGGGCTTGATGTTCCTATAAAAGGCAAATAAATTATCCCGAAAGATAGAAATTGTCATTCAATGACAACCTTATATGAATGTACCTGAAAAATAATCTTTTTTTGGCCTAATAGACTATTATTATCACTTTTTCTAACATGTATCATGATTTTGTTCTCTAAGAATAACATTGTGAAGAAAGGGTATTTCTTTTAAAAGGAATGACTATGTTAAAAAATTGATTCAGGATTTTATTACACAACATACTTCTTTACATATACAAATATTTCTAGAACCAGGGAAGGGTTATGTCGTGTATTATGATTCATCTAGATCAGGATTTTATTGTATTCATATACATGGAGACCATGTCATAGTCCATGACACATGACAATTGAGGATGCAAGAAAATAAATTTCAGACACAAAACGCGGTGGTCTATGGTTTAAAATAATGGAATCACAATCCCCATTATGAAACATTTACTATTTTCATCAATTATATGATCTTGAAGAACAACTGTTCATTGAGGGACTTGAACCTCATGGAATGATGATGGATGGGGTATCATCATATGTTTGACAATGACTTGGAATATAAAATTGGGAAAGGTAATTCAGTGGCTGATGGTTTGTGGAACAAATTATATAATAATGTGGTCAAGGAGTATCATGAGAAAAGAGTTTCGAAAATCATACACATTTGGGAAATAGAAGTCAATGTAATGTGATTGATAACATCTATTGGAATTATATTTTTACCTAAAACTCCCTGAAATGTTTTATTTACTTCTACCATACCTATGTATATTATAGTTTTACAATGTATTATTAATTATTTTATAGGTTTCAGTATTTTCATAGATCATAAATATAAAATATCATTCCATGTTTATTTTTTATTTCACCTTTAGTTGAATAATTTTATGAATAATCTGTTATTTCTTTATTCCTATTGAATTTTACCATTTTGATATAGTTTTATAATAAATGAATAATAAATACAACTTTTTCATTTTTTGACGTTTTTATAGGGATACTACAGCTTCAAGTAACATTCCATACCATTAAATCTTCTATATTGAGTCTTGAGGCCATTGATATATGCAGTGAACTACTCCTTTGTCATAATGAAATACAGTGTATCCCATTATTTTTCTTATTAATTATAAATTTTCGTTTGATTCTGAATTATATGATAGTTATTAGGGTATCAAAAATATAAAAAACACCTATATTGATGATTTAAATTATTTACTATAACTTTTAATGGAATATTGAAGTAACCACTTCATTATCATGTGTCATATTTAACTGGAAATGTCTTCATTATTGGGTTTCCCATTTTAAAACATGTTTAATAATTATTTGATTTTTTTAATAAATATTGTTTATAGAACTTCGGTGAATTCATTTTTAATTATCTAATACATATTATTTAAAATCTGATGATCACTGTTCAAATTCAAATGTCCATATATCATATCATAAAAATTCTTGGATATTATTAGTAAAAATTTTATTGACCATGTCGATAAAAATTGGTTTCTTTGTATAATGAATATTCATTACTTTTAAAAAACTTTGAAACACATGAATAAGCATGACATAAACTATACAATCCAAATTTGACATCAGTTATTTGTTTAGGGGTGAAAAAGATGAATATGTTATCCTTCATTAATACTTAAGGTTGGATTTATTAGAAATAATGTAGGATCATTTCATTGAATTGTATAATTAATTTTTTCTTTTTCAGTGTAGAATGGATGTTTTTCTACAAAAGTTTTAAAAATTTGTTCAAAAATACAATTATTTTTATGGTGAACAGGTGTAGACATGATGGATATCTAACTGAATGGTGTAATGTTTCATTTCATGAACTAATGTGATGTATTTCTAATGGGACAATGGTGGATATTAGACCCTATGGGATTGTCCGTATCCTTGAAAATAATTTGAAGATGTAATTATAAAATGTATTATATTATTCCTTGTACAAATAATTCCAAAAAAACATCATGCGTTGTTTTATGATTTGATTGATGTGGATGGGCACACATAAGAAACTCACAATAAAAAATATTGGTTGTTGTTTCTTATTGTAATGTACAATTTTTCACATTCCTATAAAAACACAATCCTGAATATTATAATATCGTGTGAAATGGATTGGTCTATTCAACACTATTATTGTGATCATATTAATAATTCACTGATTCATAATAGTCCATGTTAGAATTTTACAGAACCTATTTGAAATTGAAAATAATTGAATTATGAGTAGTGGATGATTTAATTTTAGAGTGGACGAGACTAAGAGATTTTATAGTATAGTATATTTCTTATAGAAACATATTTAGAAATGTCTATTCTCATAGAAAATAGTTTCAAAACATATTTAAATATGTAATATTATTTTTAAATGTTAAAATAAATGAGATTTATTTTTTTGTTTGATTAATTATTTTATTTTTTATACATCTTGTAATTTATGTAGATGTGAATGAAAGGGTACATATATAGATATGTGGAGAATTAGTGATGGGTGATGCCTCATAGATTCTTGATTCCTCCACCTGTTCACATTCAATTGAACCAAATGAGACATGATAAAAATAAAAAAGAGGACCTCCCCTGTGAACTGTGGATGTATTAGCTATCTTGCAGATGATTGATTCTATTCCAATTTTAGGTACATTGGTGAGACCGAGGTACCTTGGATTCATGAAGACCAATATTTTTTCATAGTAAATGTAAATTGTTTCCTCAATGCAAAAAAAATACCCATTTATCAATAATTAACTTTATGATTAATATAGATACTCTCACCAACATTGAAATTATGATGGAATCTACCATTGTTGTTGACATCCCAACAGTGACGACATGGGATCTCAATTAACCAATAGATCAACTGCTAAGATAGAACATGAAACCAAATTGAGATATCATATCATATTTCTCAATTTGGAGAATATAATCTGTATAAGACCTTACAATGCACTCATTATCGCCTTTAAATATTACGATGAATTACATAATTCTTCTAATGTACTCATGAATATTCTTTATGACAACCCCTTGTCTCAAAAAGATATATATTGTCAGCTTATTATAATTAGGGTATTGGAAAAATTATGTCAAATAAACATTTCATATATGAAACCTGATATGGAAAACATAGAATGATTCTTCTTTATCATTTATTCAATTTTAGGATCAATGATCCTTCTAATATAAGTCCATAGGAACGATAGAAGATACCCCATCTGGGAGTTATCCATAAAATACCACTTGAGATCTATTCCTTTATATTTTTGTGGAATCATTCATGAAATCTTTTTTATACATCTATATTGATCTTTATATCCAATATGTAGGATTCTTCACATATGTATTTCAATGAAAAATATTTTCAAAACATTTTTCCATAATGTAATGTCAGGACATCATTTTCAACAAGTACTATTAAATCCACATATAACACTAAAAATACCTTGAAAATTCGACTAACCTTCCCACATACACAAGAATAACGAGGGTTATTATCAAGTAAAATACCTTTATTTCTTCATCTAATCATCTATTACTACTTTTATAATCTTTCATTAATCAATAAATGGACCGTTTCAACTTATAAACCAAAAAATACCAATTAATCAGATTAAAACTATTTGGTTATATTGAAAACAAATCTTTGAACAAATTTATGATTCGAAATGTGAATTGGACATCCATTTGATATATCATATAATGATAATGTGATGTCATCTAATATCTAAATAGACTATATTATCACCATTGAAAAACGATGAATTGTATAAAAACTACTATTATGTTTAGAATAAATTAATCATTGAGGATTAAAAAAATATAACATCATAAAAAGTACAATAATGCTTATAAATTTTTAAAATATACAAAAAAATTATATCTATCAAAAAAATATACAATTAATATCAGAATAAATTAAAAATAATGTGGAACATTTTCTATTTAAAAAAATCATGAGTCAATGTAAATATAAAATTCCACTACTGGACACCAATATCTCACAAAAAATTTTAAAACATTATAGATGAAATTAAAAACTGGTTTCTGTTTAATAGTTTTATAGAAACAAATTATATATAGGTGTATATTTTATATGTCCCTAAATCTATGATATACAAGATACTAGATAAATCCTCCACATTGCGAGTACTCATAGATCATTATCCAGCTAAAACAAACACTACCACATTAATACACCTCCAAGCTCTATAATACATCACCATGTTTTATCGTGTGGTAGCATTGAAGTAATACTATCAAAAAATAAAACTAGACCATCATATATATTGTCCATCCTCATAAAAAACGTCATTTGTTTGCAAAAATCATGTTCTTCTATGAATACATTGAATATAGAAATGTATACTAATTATGAAATCCATACCCCTACTCTATGCTATGGACGATTGTTTATCATGGAGCGTTAATGGAGTGACAAGACTTTTTTATGACCAATTTTTCATCCTCTATGACATTAATGTTTTTACGAAATAATAGAAAGTTGGGCCCTCTCATTTGATGTAAACATTCCATATAAGGGAATACCACATAAAATCAATCAAATAATCAATATAGTTTTTTCTTTCAAGAAACCCAGAGGAGTACCCACGCCTTTCTCTTGAATAGATCCCAGTCAAGGGGGTACTAACACCTACAATTAGAACAACCCATTTGTGATTCAATGGAGATAATTCAAAAAATATAAATGAACCTTACTCTATATTGTCCCAATATAGGTGAAATCAGCATTCAATGCCACAAAATAAATGTACCCACAACTAGAAACCCATAAAATATTATTTGAATTATAGTTTGAAAAACAAACCACTTTGTAAGAAACCCCAGTCATGGGAGTATTGAACATATTTATAGAAGAACTATGCCTCGCTAGAACACACCTCATTCAAGGGAGTACCAAAACCAATTCATAGATTGTGGTGGGACTACACATAATTATCAAAAATGAAGTATCGAATCCATTCATATCTAGATGACCAAAGCCCCATGTTTAATTTTTTGGGTATTAAAATCCATGATTAAATTCAAGGATCCCATGTCCTATCATAGAATACTACGAGGGGAGTACGGGCACTGTTAATGATTTGAACATCATTCCCCCATCCTTGTCATCTTCTCTACAGATCTAAATTATAAAACCACCATCCTCTTATTGAAAAAATAATTGTATAGATTAATAGAAAATACTCATTGTGATCTATATCAAAAGATACATAGGATATGTATTTTATTTTCTTGAAAGATAAATTAGACAAAAAAAATCTTGGAAATCACCCCAAAAATGAGATTGGTGGCCACATGGGGACCCTTGGGCAAGAAAAATGGAACTTTTGGGGAAGGGGTGTAGGTTTATCACTCTCTTTCATATAAGACATGCAGTCCTACTTTGGGTTAGGATGCATGGTGAACTAGATTGTAGGATTGCCAATGCACTTGGGCCCTGGGTTGAGCTGGCCTGGCTGGTAGACCTCCAACGCCCAACCTAGTCTGGTATTATCATTCTCAAGGCACCTGCACCCTCAAATAAAAATGGAGGCTTAAAAATCCTATATTACTTTTAATATAGAATTTTTAAGTTCCTTAAAACTCATAATTCTATTTCATCACATCTTGAGGGAAAGAACTGCACCTGAAAATCATCATATCCCTCAAATAATTTTTCTGGTTATTACTAATTTTGTAAATTTATCAATTTAAATCTAGGGGGTTCTGAAACAAGAAAACCCCAAAATGTGAAAATTATCAATCATAAAAATTCATGTTCAGTAGAAAAACCACCGTATTTTAAAAACAATTCATGCATCATTGAACTAATAAAAGTTTTATTTATTAGTGATATTCTTCTGATAGATTAATTTTTTATTTTAAAATATTATGATTTTATATAAAATTATAATATTTATATTCAAAAATATTGTTTATTTATAACCACGACTGTGAAATCCATTGGTTGCTTCCCATGGTTCTAAATTTTTTGAAAATAAAAGGATACAATAAATGGAAGATGATAGAAAATATTCAGGACAAACCGCATCTCCAAATATAAAAATAGTCCATGGTCTAAGAAAAAAAATCCATCATCTCTAGAAGTGGCCACCACCTCATTCACATGAATGACGGCCCCTCCTCCAGGTATTGGGTTGTTTCCATGGTTCATCATCCACTTTAATAATAAATATATTTATTATATTTTTAATTATATAGTAATAATTATATTTAAACATTTTTTCAATATATATATTTATATCATTAATAATAAATAAATGTATATATTATTAAATAAATATATTTCTCTAGTGACTTAATAAATATACATATATATCACATGAGATAATGATGGACACAATTTTCATTATTTATGTACATACATATATTATTTGGTGATTATTATTGACACAAACACATGAATATATTATATATTAATAATGAATGTTCATTTATAAATTGACACATATTATTATTCGTGTTGTCCTTCTATGTGATGTTTCATTTTTTTATCTATATATTACTAGGTATGTGATTCTTTCATGTTCCCCAAGAGCCTATTATGTTCTTAGAAATTATGACAAAATTGCAATAAAAATATTTAAATGATAAATAAATTTTTAATAATTTTAATTATAAATTTTATTTATATGAAAATACATTTTAATTACATTTGTTTACTATCGAACAACGCACCACATCTTAATAAAGGGTTCAACTATGAATGTTTCTGCCATGAAGGATGCAATCTCAACAAGACTTGATTTATGAAAATACTCTATCATTTTACTAATTTTGCTGCAAAAGTTATGAAACCATGGAAGCATACAAATTTATTTTCACATTTAGTGTAAATTTGGGGATTTACATACATGAAATGTGTATCTCAGGGAAATAGATTTTTCACATACTTTTTATTTCTATGGAACTAATGAATCGAGTATGGGGCATTGGATTTATCAATATTAGACCAAAAAAACTACACATTCATTGTTAAAAGCATAATTTCAATCTAGGTGACTTAAATGATAAATATGCAGAGGTATGTATTAGAATTTATAGACTAAATTATGTCTTATGGAATGCTGAGATATTGTTTGATAAACAATCTACCATTTGTATTATTATAATATTGTATAATTATACTGTGTTTGACACCTATGGGAACTTTGAACATGACTTGTTAGAGATAAACCAATGTTCTACAATAATATACCACGTGGTTCTATCCACACCGCGTGATGAAATTTTTCTTAGGATTGAATATGATAAGACACCTAATTTTTTAGGCACAATCATATTGTAGCTAATTAAAATGTGACACGCAGAAGGTATTTTGTGTGTTCTAATTTAAAAACCAAGGGAAATGATCTGAAACATAGTTGGAGATTTATTAAACAAGTGACACCTACCACTAACATATTTCCAGACTCGAAAATAGAGCATTATTCATTCATTCAAAATCATGGAAATGATAATTATCCAAATAGGGCCTCTAGTGAATTAGACCCTAAGTATCCCTCTCTAACAGATGGTCTTATAGCTCTTGAAGTGCCTGATGTTGTTATGACTATTCAACTGATTTTTAAGACCCACTATAATTTGTAAGACGTTTCGGGTGAGGACAAATTGGTAGTTAAACATAACATTTTTAATTCTATTATTATGGAAGATTCATTTAAATACATTCTCTCAAGGTGTATTTCAAGTTATTAAGAAATAGAGATAGTTTATGGTTAGGAGGACATAGAGGATTCTGCTCAAATTTAAGATGATTTAAACTTCTGGCAAGATTAAATCATGGGGAATGAAAATAGAAGAAAGTTTAAGGAATACAGAGGCATTACAATATCAAAGAAGACCAAATGGGCTGATAAATACCACGTAAAGTCTAACATTGTAGAAATTCCTTTCTCTAGAAACAATGTGGATGGATTGGTAGAGTCTATGAATAGAGGAACCACTTTCGAATTAGCTACTTCTCCATCTCATATAAAGTGTACTCCTAATGTTAACACTTGGTCTTCTTATACAGCTCTTAGTGACAGTTTTTCTCAATAGAATCAATAAAAATAGGTGTTTTTATATAAGGCTGACATACACCATTCCACATATGCATTCTAGACTCTCCCTGCTGATGTTTCTATTAAAATTAGCTTTAATTAATTAGATGGAATCATTGTTCATTTGGAACTAGGTATGTAGGAGGAGGTTCTGCCCTATAGTTAGGTGACTCAAGATCTTCCCATGGACTCTCATATGTCCTACCATCTAGACAGAAACCATGTGAGAAAGTCACTAGGAAATACCCCAAGTGGGATGAAGTATCTTACAATGACTGCTGAAACACCATGTAAGAGCACACAAGGCTGTATATTTGGGCATCCCACTTGTGCATTGAGGAAATTTTAATTTCCTTTTAAAAGCACTAGTGGTGAAATGCATAGTATAAAGTAGAAAATTATTTCTACTATTGGAGAATAACCTACTATAAACATTGCTTCCAAAGGATGTTTTTTTGGAATCTGTCATTAAAGACTAATCAAGAAGAGTTGGCTCTACCCCAATCCACTTCTCTTCTTAAACACGATTGCCTTAGGTAAATAGGGATGTGTCTATTCAATATTCATTTGGCCTTCTTAATTTGGATTGTAGTGAAGATGATGGGAAGAAAAGTGAGGTCATTGATGGAGCTACTGCCATAAATATTGGTGTTGTTGCTGAACACTCGAATAAAGACAATGGTTCATGGGTACAGGTCAAAACCTAAATAAGGGGTTGTCACCCTCTGGATAGAGGATCACCTATCATTTCTCACAGTATGATTACCCACTCAAAAAGGTGATGATGATTTTTTTGTTTTTATGTTGTTTTTTATGCTCCTCTTGACTATTATTATTTCTTTACCCATTTAAATAAATTGGCCCTTGTACTTGAAACATTAAAATAATAAATTTCTAAATTTATATATAAATATTTATATAATGATAGTAAATATTTAAATTATATATTAGTAAATATATATAATAATTATATTTATTATATAAATTAATTATATATAGTTATAAATATAATATGATTATTTAATATAATATTATATTTATAATAAACTTCATATTTATTTATAATAATTAAATTCCCCAAAATATATTCAATTATATCAACAAATTCAAATATGTATAAATATATTAAGTATATTTATAAATAAAAATATATATTTATTTATTATATATAACAAAATTATAAATATATATAATAATATATATAAATTATTAAAATTGTTATAAATTTTTAAATGTAAATTTTATAAATATATAAAATAATTTAAATAAATTATTTACATTATATTATATATTTATATTATATATTTCTAATTATATATAATTATTAAATATAACTATAAATATAATAAATATATTTATTGAAATATTATATTTATATATAAAATTATATTTATTTATAATATTTTTCAATATTGAAAATATATATAACTATATGAATAAATACAAATACCTGTAAATATATTTATAATACAAAAAAATAGAGATAAATATATAATTATTTAATATATTGTTATTCACTAACTTCCCACTCTTTTTTTCCATTTTAAATGCTAAACATTTGTTATAAATAAACATAGGTAATGTACATGACAATCATAGAAGAACTCCGCCAATAGTCAATCCCCACATCAATAGATGGCCGGTTTAAAAAGAAGGATAGCTGAAGAGAGAATGATTCACATATTCCAATATTGACATTATGAATTGATGTCATAAACCCTGTGTGAACATCATATCAATCTATAAGGATCATCATAGATTCTTGAATTGAGTTTCCCGTAAAATAATTCTATAAGGAAAATAAACTAATATTTTTCAAATTGAAAAATGAATATCAAATAATTCAACCACTACCACCACATAAGCTTGCCAATGTACATGAATTAATATAGGTTTTCTGACCGTCAATAGAAATTTATGAAAAGTTTCTCAAAATATAAAAAATATGCAGTAGTCAGCCTTTTAAAAATGTGGTTCATATTGAACATATTCCATTCATGATAAAGGATTTCGATCAATTAATCCAACAAACTGACATAAATGATGTAGATTAGCCTTGTAAATGGGGATCTAAATCCACACACATTATGTATTTTTATCTCATGTCTCTAATATTAGGAAAAAATTCATACCAGGGGTCACAATAACATAATGCCGAATAGAATATCATAAAATAACACAAGAAAATATTATTAAGACCTCTTGTAAAAATCCATGGGTATTCAAGAAATAAATGTTTATATCAAAACATCAAATAAAAAATAACTAAATTATACATTAGATAACTCTTTTTTAATGTATTCAAGCATTGTAAAGTCATTTATATAATAGTTACATAAAAATATGAGAGAAACCAAGAATCCATATGTAGTTATATGTTTTGTGATCCAATCACATCTTTTTTCATCATCCAGGAATAACTATAATGATTTACCAGACAAATGTTTCCCATAATGAATCGTCCCTACATTATGAAGCGTAATTTCACCAAACTCTCATGAATATAAAATATATAGTGAAATTAAGGAGAAAAAAATTAACAATAATGTTAAACAATTGTTTCTAAACTACGTGTAAGGAATTGCACACTAACTCTACAAATAACATGCCCATATACGATGTGTAAATATGCATTTTTTTGTTAATAAAATGATTAAAAAATAATTTACTAATGTATTGACATAAAATATTATTCTTAATAGTGAAATGAAATGATACACAATGAAATATATATTAATGGTTGAATGTCATATGAACACCTTTTAAAACATTTCTTGTATTCATTAGAAAACAACCCACTAAATCTATATTTTGTTATATATATAAAAACTCTCACTTTGATTTTAAGGTAGAATGACATAATAAAAACTACTAAAATTTAAAATTGGAATGATATCTTACATATAAACATAGATATTTATATATAATTCAAATGAGTTAGTTCAATTAATAATATAGAAATCTCATAGAATTTGTAAAATCCATTACAACTAATAAAAAACTATTTCACATAAAATAATCAAATTAATAAAGTACGGATGATAAACATCCTATCGGGGGTCACATGTTGTGTTTTAAAATTATGACAATGTTTTATTAAATAAGAAAAACACATGGAATATTTTAATACATCATAATAACTGGAAAATCCTAAAAAATATAATAATTATGAAATAACAGGCACTACAATGAAGCTGGTGTGTGTCTATAATTAACTTGGTGGAAATTATACTTTGTTATTATAATTTTATACATATATGTGACTAGTGATTTGTCACCACATTCTATAAAATAAAATAAATATCAATATAAAGAATATAATAATAATATTTTGTAGAAATTTTTATTGTTGTATGTGAACCATAATAATGAAATCATTTCACATAATATCAAAAAAAATTATGAATTAAATTATTATATATCTAATTTCATAAAAATGAACCAAAAAATAGATGAAAATATTTTACCATTGAACTCATGGACTATCGTGTTCGACGTTTACCATTGCCTAGAACCACACCATAATAAATTTTGGATATAGTTGATTTTGCTTATGATCATTCCAGTATAACAAAATAAAATATTTATAAATTATTAAAACAATATCAAGGATATTTACAATGTATTGTAAAAACAAATAGAGAAATAAAATATGATTAACAATTCTCAGTATAGGAATCACTCATGAATATTCATGTTCCACACAATATATTGGACGATTAGGAATCTCTTGTGGTTTTTCATAACTATATATATATATATATCCTTTATAATCATAAATTTTTTTCCATTCTTTATCATTGAAACACATTGTCCAAGGGAGGAAATTATGGTATCTATATCAAAGCTAGATACACAAATAGTCATTGAATGTATAAAATTGGGCATTGTGTACTGATGTATATATAAAATCACGTAACTTATTTATGGTTAATAGTGTAGGATTATACGACCCTTAATTTCAATATAACATAATAATTTTAAAATATTAAATGACAAAATTATTTATATTTTCTAAATATAATAATAGAAAACATATTTTATAAGACTTAATATGCGGGTAATTTTTCCACGTAATCAATAAAATTTCTAAGCTCGTCCAGAATTTTAATCCCATGGGTTATGAATAAATAGAGATTCATACATCTTAAAATAAAAATTGATAATTTTTTGGATGATTGATATTAGGGATCCATTTATTCACCTACATTTCTCACCCCCACACCTTGAACGTCTTATCATTAATAAGTTCTCCATGATGACGATTTATTGGATTTTCTATCAACAACAAACTATTTTTGATATCTATTCTTCATATATGAAGTCACACAAAACCATTAAAATTTTAAATAACTCATATCATTGATAACTTTTATTAATAATAAATACAAAAACTCATACTCACCGACATATTGATACAATTTTTTTACTCAAAAGACCACTTGGATTATTATCAACATCTAATATTGGATTGTTTTGAAACCACTTTATAAAAGTGAAATCCACGGATTTGGAGAAAAGATTCCATTTTCGAAATTCATAGTCATCAATACTTAATAATATATATAAATGTATAGATTTGTGATGTCCATTGGAAATTAATTTTAGTAGATTGAATCTATATGTTTTGGTAGTAAAAATGTATTAATTTTTATAAATCATTCTTAATATGTAAGAAAAAAATTCTTATCACCGTTTTTACGGTCTTTTAGCTATTTTATAGGATAAACATTCCCATGTATTACCCTCACAATTGATATCAAGATAGATGTACTGGATAATAAATAAAAATTGAATTTTAAACACCTATAAATATGCACAATGGACGACTAATATATATATGTAGTAAGAAGTCACACACACAAACTTCAATAAAACATGACCAATGAAAGAAATTAAAAAACATGGGCTTCTAATCATTGACTATTAAATGTTAATTTTTCTAATATAATAATTTTGATTAAAAAATATCATTCCTGACAACAAAAAAATGATTGTCAAAAATCATTGGATGGTATGACTATGATTGTCAAAATATTGTATAAATGAATTGATAGTCATGGAAATAACTTTTTTGATACCAACCCATGACAAATAAAATTTCCTTGGTGTTTTAAACCTTTGAATTTTTATTCGTGTAATTTAAATATATTATAGATGAAATGACTTGAAATTAATTTTATAATAAATTATATCTGGTTTTTTATTAATCGATGGATGACTCCAATTGTTATATTAATTTTTTCATAGTATCTCTAATGTACTTGTAGTAAAATTTTATTATTTAACAAACTTCTAAATAAGGGGATACATATTTTTAGTTAGTAATTCAATATGGTTTAATATTCAGGAATGTGTTTGGTATTGGTGAAACCACTACTAAATGATATATTTTAATGAAAAAATGTATAATGTATAAAAATTATTTTTGTGGTTGATAACCATGTAGTGGGAATATTTTATAAGGCCGTGGTTTTTTTCTTGTTATGATGTTTTTGATTTATGGTACAATTCATTTTTTTGAACATATTTCATCTAGAAATTAAATTAAAATTTATTTTCAGAATAAATTGAAAATTGAAAAAAAACAATAAATTAAATTTTAAAATATGTAAAAAATATAAATTCATATTCATATTTTTGAAATAAAATTTTACAAATTATTAGATTATAAAAATATTAGAATACATGCACAAATCTTATTTTTGACAAAAACAAATTGATGTACAAAAAAGAAAATTAAATAGAAAAAGATTTATTAAGATATTTCAATAAGTATCCACTCTATCACTTTAATGAAAATCATTTTTTTTTCATTTTTTAAAGGCCGGTTTGAGGGTTGTTGATGCCCAATACAGAACTTCACCACATCCACACACCACGTAATCAACGTGACTGGCCATCGAGTGGCACACCACCTATCAGCGCACCTATCGCACACCAACCATCAAGCCATGCCTCAGTCTGTGATCCATCACCACACGCCCCCATTCACAGCATGAATAAGGCAGAACCCTGACATCATCGTCGTTGAATCACTTGCCTTTAAATGATCCTGCCGCAACGATCCCACAGCAGACCTACAACACTGCAACAGAAAGCAATCCACATAGCGGGCGCTCCAAGCTATAAGGTGCCGAGTCATCGCCACCTAGGGCTAGAATACCCCAAAACCACACCATAGAAGTGACACTGAGGATGGGATCCAAGCCGATATGAACCAGAAGCGCCGCTCTAGGATGAAACTGGAAAGATCTGAACTGAGGAGGGACCCTCACCGGCTGTCGAGACAGACGAAGCCACCGAACAGCGAAAGGGAAAAAGCGAACCAGGAGCAGGACCATGTCAGCGGTTCCAAAACCACAGAACGAACAAAAAAACAACATAAAAAACCACGGCATCACCTTATCAAGATTCCATCGCGAAAAACCTAGAGGAGAAAATCCACTACCGGAAGTCAAGACCAGAAATCCTCCCCCCTCTTAGCCACTATGGAGACAACGACGAGCCTCACCTCACTGAAACGCCAGAACCGACGTGAATCTGCAGACCAGATCCACACCGGAGGCTGAAAATGCCGAGCTGAGTCGCAAACCAGATCTACACCGAAACCGTCGCCTGGCCGTGCCAACTCAGAACCGACGACCCGCAGACCAGATCCACACCTGGAGCTAAAAACCGAGCCGCACTGGAGAATATGAACCTGTCGCCGCACCACACCGACCCCGAGCCAAGGAAGACCATTCTGAGACTCCCGAGCATGCCGGAGGAGGGAAGGAGAAAACGTCGAAAGGGGAACCCTAGCCGCCGCTCCGAGAAAAAAGATGTCGCTCCGAGGCCTCCCCCATCACTTTAACGCATTAAGTGAATTATATAAAATTATGGTCAATACACACACATATATATATTTATTAGTGTTTGGGTGTTATATTAATATATTATATAATATGTTCATTTTATATTTATTAGTTTCGTTCAATAATCCCATTATATATATTGATTAAAAAATATAATGTATTCCAAATATATTTAAATTATATAAATCGAAATAAATCATATTAAAGTAATATTCAATGAAATAAATCAATACCCTAGTATCCATCATTGTTTCAAAACCATAACGAGGATAACTAGAATTAAATGATCATAACATGTATAAATGTATAGAAAAATATCCCTTATAAAAAAAATAAAACGATTGAAAAAATATAAACAGATTTTCTATTACAATAATATCTAAATGGTTATCCCAAAAATATGTCATGTTGATAATAAATAGAATTATGAAAAATAAAATCAAATAGAAGACCAATCATAGACTTATTTCAATTTGTATCCACATAATGACATTAACATATTATATATATTTTGTATATCATATTATTATGTTATTTTTGGAACTATGGACTTTCTTAGATATAAATAGAGTCTATTTGGTGTTAGATGTCAATCAATACTAGTTTGATCACAGAGTTTTCTGAGTAAGTAATCTTATGGTAAAAGATGACAAGAGTGTTGAAGATGGTATCATTCCCTTGGGTTTTTCCAAATTATTGGTTTGAAAATTTATAGAATGGTGAAAAATATTTTTATATAAGGAGGTCTCATTAAAGATTGAAAGTGTTTCTGTGTTTTTTTAGAATGGTATGTTTTAGGATTGTCTCATCAAAATATTTATAAAATATGGAATTACACAAAAAGTAGTTTTTATGCACTAAATAATGTTTATTCCACATATTATTTTGTATGAAAAGAAAAAAAAAATAGATCATGCTTTAATGAAAAATATGACTTCAATATATAGTTTTTTGCAAGTGTGGTTTTTGATATAGAATATTCAAAATATGTTAAATTCCTAAGGTGCACCAAAAAAAGAGATTTAGTAAAAAAGGCATATGCATCAACTTCATCATAAATTTGAGAATTACGTTCATGGGGAATGATGTTGAAGGAACTTTTTCAGAGGGAAGTCAAAGACTTTAAATACATAGCTTCCCCATTGAAAAACACAAGATTTCCAAAAGAAAATATGGTTCCTCATTTGAATGTATGAGTTTCTAGTAAAAGACATACGCACAAAAAACATTTTTTTGAAGAATGTTCCCTGGGTCTATATAGGCCATGTTAAACTCATGGTATTGATTAAAAATGATTAATTTTTGTACAAAATACACTTTGTGGTACAACCCTAAATCATGTGCACAAGAATAGTTGTTGCATGTAAGACCTGTGTTGAGCTTCATTTAGGATTCAATTATCTAGTTAGTTTGATTAGTGATTTTAAGAGAATTAATTCCAGACATCGATTGATGAAAAGTCTCATTCTAGACTATAACAAATACATCAAGGCTAACTATTGAACTAACCTTCATGTCAATATACTGAGTGAGGCTTCTCATAGAGTAGTGAAATCGGTGGATTTGACAAAAGTGTTTTCATGCATGAATCATGCCATCCATAAAATATTTAAATGGAGGTTTTATTTAGACATAGTGATTGTTTAAAAAATCATTAATTAAAACACTAGATAATATTAGTGGTTTTAGGTCAGATCAACACATTCTTAGCATATGCTCCTTTGAATAGACCTTAGTGTCAAACCATGTAAAACATCTTTGTTATCTATCTGCATTTGAATGATTTAATAACTATACATTAAAATTGGATAGGTTTAACTTGTTCCTGTCAATTTTAGAAGATGATCTATCTCTCTTGAAGTAAAATTGGTAACCCTGATTCACCCCTCCCCTTTTAGGGTGTTCTGAGGTACTTAATTTTGAATCATAGACTAATAGTTGTGATGGTTATATTTGTCTACTTGATTTATTATAGAGAATTCAGTAAATGTTAGTGGGGACCCTCTCTTCAATGGAAGAATCTTCTATATATGGAAGAATATGGTGAGATGACATGTAAGATCTCTTGTAATGGATTTTCGTCTTACTAAAAAATATGTGATTTAGTTAATTGTTTCAAAAAGACTGCATTTGATAGATTTAGATAGAAAAGTGATTTATATCAATGCTAAAGCATTGAAAAAACTCATATCCACTCATTCTAATAATATCTATCTAAAAGTGATGAGTTTTACATCGACTAATTATATACAGGAAATGATGGAAAATATATTTATATATTTATATAATGGTGGAAAAATTGTGATGTGAATCTCCATGTTTTTTGAAATCGTTTTGACAATTTGAAGAGGCAATCAGATGAAAATAAAAATATATTATTTAATCATATAACTGTGGTTGTTTAAGTTATTCATGGAATTGGACAATTAATTAAGGACGTTGATATTATGATGAAAATATTAATAACGCTTCCACCTATGTACAATCTAAATGTTTTATCAACTGAGGAACGTAAACATTCTAATCATTCTTTATATTATCTAATAAGTATCCTTAGGGAATAATAATTGAGAGTTAAACTAGAAGATGAAAAAAATCATGTATGAAAATATATTTCCATCTAGGACCTCGAAAAACTCTAAATTTATAGAAATTTTTTGGATAAAGATAATGTGTAAGATGATCAACTTTATCTCTTCTCCATGAAATTAATGAGAGAAAATTCATAATTTTAAGGAAATCCACCAATGGCCAATTTTGTTTTTCCTATTGTTTAACACATTGCCTCTCAGTGCTCAAGGAAGTATTTTTATGATGAAAGTGAAGTTAGAAACATGAAAACCCCTAGGAAAACGATTACCCAAAAAGGAGAATTCAAAAATAGTAAGAAATTATAGAGTAATTTTTTTTATCTCTAAAGAAGAAGATGGTGATAATGAATTTTTTAGGATGAAGAACCAAATTCTTAATCTGGAACCTATGCATACATTATGGCTACCATTGTGAATCCTAAACCATCAAATGATTATTATGGAAATAATTAGTTGGTTCGTGATGCTGATCTCATGTTGTAACATGAGGATTCTCATGGTATGATAAAATATTAATGAAATAGAAACAAAAAGTGGAGTGATGTTATCGAAGATTCATAAAAATATGTTAATCGACATGAAGATGAAATGGATCGGTTGGAAGAATTAGTAGATGAACATTCAACATCTTTTTAAAGATCATATGATGTGGAATCATTAAAGCTCAAGATTGAAGAATAATTCAATGTAATAAATGACTATACATTCAAACTACCGGAGAAGTTAATGATTTTTGAGGGTCTTGAAGAGGAAGTTAATTATCATTGAATTAAACCAAAGAATATTTTATGTTCCAGGGAAAAAAGAAGAAATTATAGATTTGATGATTCTCAGATGTAGATATATTAGAAGAGATAAAGGTGGTTCTGATGGTGTAAAGAAGGATATCAATGATCCAATGTCCACATGTATGAGTAAAAGTTGAATTGGATGTGATGAAAAATCATTAATGGCTGTAAACATGATGATACAAAATAATTGGAAGAAAAAAAGGTGAATATATCACAAAGTAACCCATTTTCCAACAAATAAAGCATCAAATAAAAAAGAGTGGATTGTTGGAAGTTAATCCAGTGTACATGAAAATGGTTTGTGTGTGTGTGTGTGTGTGTATAGAACCCAAACTACATTGGACCTCAATACATTTATTCACCCCACTCTTTTTTTCACTCTCTCTTGAATTAGTTGGATATTCTAATCCTCCTCCAATCCCTAACCCCACGATGAGACATTATTATCCCTCTTCGTAGACCATTAGTTTTTATAACTATTTTAAAGGAATATGACCATATTCTATAGGTTTTTCCCCCCCATTATATAGAAAAATCACCATCCCAATAAACATAACACACCCACATTTTTTAGGGAGGAAATAGACTGATCTCAAGACAAAAAAACAACTGCGATAATAATATTATTAGAATATCAAATGAAATATATAGGAAAAAATATAAATTGCATAAAATAAATTGATACATGGATTTTTAATGTGAAAACCAATCCAATATGAAATATTAAATAACCACAGGGGAAATCCAAGAACATCAACTATTTATCATAGAGTTAAAAATCAATGTAAAATCCTGATTTGTGAATTACTAATAAATCTTAGAAAACCTGTGTTAAAATCCACACCATAATACACATCTGTCTTCTTAAAAAAATTATCTTGTAATGAAATTTCATCCTTATACCTCACATGTGTGTAATAATTTAATTTAAAAAATACCACCATTGGATAAGAAATTATCCCTTCATTTTGAAATAATATGATTCAATTAGGTTGTTTGAAAATTTTAAACCCTGAAAAAATCCCCCTAATTTATGTTTTATTCTATTCATGGTGAAAATGAAAAATGTACTGAACCAATCAATCTCCTCCATCATCCATAAAAATAATGATATGAATTTAAATGAACTAAATTATAAGGAAAACCAATTTTTTCTCACTAAAAATAAACTACTATATAAAATATGATGTGGTTATTTTATAGATAAGATAAAATCCTAATAGATCCTCCTAAAAAATATATCCAAAAAAATTCTTCAACATTTATATGTATGTAATTACATTTTATAAAATAATTAAACCAGCACTTGACTCCTCCATAACAGAATTTACCACATAATTTAGAGTACCCATAGAAACTAATTGCTACATCTTATCAACACCCTCCAAGGAATAAGTAACACTCAATGAATCGCCTAAATAATTTATTTTAATTTAGTATCCACATGTGAATCTCTATGTAAAATAAATTTATGTGTATTACATGAAACACCAGACCTGGAATGCTTTAACAATGATGCTTTAATAATCGTTGTCGACAGTCTTTTATCCATGCCTGATGATTACCTATACCAAAAAACTAATGAATTACATTTATTAACCACATTAATTAATTAATTAATTTCAACTATGACTTTTACACTTCACCAAGGAAAATGATAAGAACTCTTTGGTAGAATTATAACATCAACAATGATAGAGAAAAAATGGTTGAGGAGTAGCTGAGGAAATCATCATATGAGACTGTGAGGGTGAAGGAGAACATGGTACTAATTTTTTTTTTCAACATAGAATCCATGCTCACATCCTGAGGCACATGAGGAAAAATTTTGTTTCTCTGGAGGCCCAATGGTAGGTAAGTTTCCGCCAAGACAAAACTGGTTGATTCCCTATATGTCAGGACTACTCGCCTACTGTCAAAGTTATTGTTGGATAATCCGGGGAAAGCAATGAGGACTCTTGGGATAATTATTTCACAATAACTATCTTGATGTTACATTTTCATGCCTTGTTTCTAGTGTAGCATGTGAAAATTGTTGTTCTTGAGACCCGGTTATAATCACAGAAATTAGAGGTTGATATTAATAAATAACTTCAATTCGATATTAATTTCACTGGTTTTTTTCTTTACTTTCATAATTTTCCATCATATATTTTTATTATTATGGCATAATTTGGTTCGACATCATTAATTTTACCATGTGTTTTTAATGACATTTTAAACATGTCATGTTTTTTATTGTATATAAATAAATGGAAACCCACCAAGAAATTTATCTCTATTTATTGTTCACAAAAACATTTTTTGGGTTCTTCTTTTTTTCTACCGACATGATGTTTTGATATTTTTTTTGACCATATGGGAATTTATAACACATACCATTGAATATTATTTCAATCTTAATATCCATTGGATTAATATTTTTTCATACTTCAAAGATATGATTTTTCTTATAATTCAATGTAAATATTTTTGATGAAATTGTATATCTAATCATTAAAAACTATATAGGAATTCTATTAATTCTTATATAATTATTATATATTGTGTTTATACACAAAAAAAAAATGAAAACAATATATATATATTTCATTTACAACATATAACCACACTGAATATAAATTTCTTAATACCATTCTTGTGTTGTTCCATTTATCCTAAAATGATCCTAGATATGGCACACATGGATTTAAACTACTAACAGTCATATATAAAGCCTAGATTAAATATAAAACTAATTAGGATTCTAATGAAATAAGAAGATCATGAAGGTATTTGAAAAAAAATTATATTCCAAAAAAATATTTTCATTCATTACTAAATTAGTTTAATTATTAACTGAAAAATATATGGTTCATTATTTTTTAATTGATATATCTATATTTTTTTCATTATTAAATGACATAATTATTAACTAAAAATTCTATGTTTCATTCTTCATACAAAAAAATATGTTTTGTTCATCACTTTAATTTCATTATTGTGTATAGTGAAACATAATGAAATAAAATTTGAGAAGGTGAACACATTTACACATCTAATCATACTGTAAAAACTATAAAACTATTAAATCCTTTGTTCGTGAATTTAAAATTTCGAATCATTCATTACTGTTGGATAGTTGTAACACAATTTTTTTGGATTATATTGGAATGACACATGTGACTCATATTGTGCATGGAAATATAACGCTTGAGCCCCTTATTGAGATCATTTGGTTTTAGAAGGGTTACATACCCCTACTCCATGTGTTTGGTTGCCAAATTCCACCATAAAAATGAGGGGAAACTGTAGAAAATAGGATTGACCAATGTAGAATAGACAATGTGACTGAAAAATGGCATAGTGGAAGTACATACGTTGGAAAAAAAGATTTCAGTAGTTTAGGCATTATAGATAGAGGTAATATAGCTACACATACTTCTCTCCCCCATAAACTGTATAATCCAGGACTTGGGTGGCTGCATCAATGATAAAGTGATGAAATATAGCTATTGTTCACTATATCATAGTGGACTTACTGTGCAGTTTGTGGAATAATTTTTCATCCTCATCTGAAAATCATTTCGACGTAGTGTTTTCTATGTATTAAAACTTTGATATTATTTGTGTATGTATACACCAAAATCATAGTGATATTATTAATCTCCATGGATATATTAATTATTAAAGAACCACATAAATTGATGTCTCCAGTGATATCTTGTTCTCATTATTTCCTTTTTCATTTATTTTGTCTTTTATTCATCTTGAAACCTCTTATATCATTTCCACTCCAATTTTCTCTATAGCTATTACCTTTTCCATTCTTCAACATTTATATTTACACTAGAATATTAAATGCAAAAATTAATATATTATATATTCTTATAGTACATAGTAGATTATTATTCAATACATATGAATACGAAATACTATTCAATATTAATATACAATATGTGGACACAACAATATATTATATGTAATATTTATAATATGAAAATTAAACATGGAACATACAAAGACACATAAAACATTGTATATTAAGAGATAAATTCACATATTACATATAATGTGATAAAGTAAACTGTTGAAGTCATCATTTTCATTTAAAAATATAATTTATTTTTGAATTTCGTCATCCATATAAATAAGTTGATGCACAATAAGATAAATGGAAACTAGAAACATCAATTTTCCATGTTGATTCCATTATGATGAATAATAATAAAAAATCCAAATATAACACACATGGTCGTTTTGTTCTTAATAAAGAGTAATAGCGAACAAAATGTTGATACTGAATTCAGAATTGAAACTAGAAAATTATTGATTTGATATTTATTTTTTAGTGGCCTTATATTACCTTGATAATACATATATTTCCAATATTATACAGAAGATGTTAGAAAAGTTGTTTCTTTCTAAATATCATTCAATCACTAGAGCCTCATCATTTCCATGGCCTTGTCATTTCCAAGAAGGTCTAATCAATTTACCCAAAAAAAATATTAAAATAGCCATATCAGTACTACTGCCTATGAATGCTTTTGATATTTAGTTCACTTTTGGACTAGAAAAATATCACTAACACTATTTATAATATTTCACAAGATTATCTTCTGTAATTATGACATTGAAGATAAAGGCTATTCCATTTAAATGAAATGATGAATGTCAAAATACTATCCATACTTTATGACTCAACAAACTTCCACACATATCATAATCATGATAGAATAAGGGAATGGTTATGTCACACATTATGATTAATCTGGATTAGGGTTTAGTTGTGTTTATATGCAGGATGACCGTGTCATAGAGCACAAAATACAAAAATTTCATATGCAAGAAAGTAATTATCCAACTCAAAACTGTGATGGTCTATGGACTCAAACCATGGAACCACAATATCTTTGATGAAAGGTTTACTGTATTTATCAATCATAAGGGCTTTAATAACATATTTTCATATAGGTACATGAGCTTTAGGGAAATATTATACATGGAGTATCTCCATATGTTTTTCATTGACGTTGTATATACACTTATGAAAGAAAATTCAGTGGCTGATGGTTTAGGAAAAATATTCTATAAATAAGTGTCTAGAGATAATCTTGACTAGAGAGGTGAAAAATCATAAACACCCAAGAAATATAATTCAATTCAATTTGACTAAAAATTATATTTGAGTTATATTTATGTACTAAAGACATTATAATTTCTTATTTTATTCTACCATACCTTAGTATTTGCAGGTATGTGTTTTTTTCAATATATTCTTGAATTGTCTATTTTATGATTTTATAATTAGATATTTACCTTCAATTTTTTTTAATATTTAACCTTTAGTGGATAAATTTTGATGAATAGTCAATTATTTTTTTCATCGTTTAAATATTTTTTATTCTCATGAAATTTAAAAGTAAAAGAATAGTAAAAATAACTTGTTCATTTTTTTGATATTTTTTGTTTGAAACTAATTTTTTTTGTTAAATTACCTACATTTTCATTTTCCATACAATGTATTGAGGCTATAGATATATTCTTGGAACAAATTCTTGATCAAAAGAATATATTGCAGCCCATTATTTGTTAATAAATGTTACATATTCATTTGTTCATAAATTAAAAAATGTTATTTATGTATGCACGCCACTAAAACTTTGAAACCCCCATTGATGTTTTAAATTATATTCTATAATGTTTATTTGATGATTTTAGAAACCAGTTCATTCTCATTATTCATATTACCTTTAAATTACATCATTATTGGTTTTGACATTTTAAATCATCTATAATTACATGGTTCTATTTTTATCATTAAATAAATTCTCAATGATACTTGTAAATTCCTTTTTAATTCTCTAATAGATATTTTTTACAATCCTATGATCATTTTTTAAAATATTAACACTAATGAACAAATCATAAAAAAGTTTAGAAATGAACAGCGAAAATTTTATTTACCACATTCGAAAAAATATACTTCTTTGTTAAATGAATTTACATTACATTTCACAAACATAGAAACACATGCCTAAAAATGTAGTAAACTATACCAACTAAATTTAACATCATTTATTTGGTAATGGGTGTAAAAAATGAAAATGTTTTTATACTATAATAATTAATGATGGTTTTTATCGAATAAAAATTGGCCTTATTCGTTGAAATTCTTAAATCATTTTATCTTGTTCAGTGGAAAAATGAATTTTTTCTCCACAATTTGAAAGATAAGTAAATCAATATTCTTATTATGATGGTCACAGGTGCACACATTATGGAAATCATAATTTATGTTGTAATTTCCCATTTCTTTTGTAATGCCCCGACCCCAGTTGCCCAGAGTCGGTGCATTATTACATAACATTGGAATGATCACAAGAAAGATCAAATCTCGAAAGACCGATTGGTTTAGTAGCCTTGGAAACACTAGATATATTCATAAGTTTTACATTACATCATAAAATGAAAAACTACTACAATAACATAATGTCTCCATAATCCACACTCATATCCCCACATAATATCCCTGCAGGTCATTCATAATTTACTTCTTCACTTCCTGGGAAAAATAAAACATAGAAAATGGGTGAGCTCAAATGCCCAGTAAGGATAACAATATAGCGGAAACTTTCATAAATAAGAATAAACATTTAAGGCAATGAATTACTAAAACAAAAGCCTTTTAAACTTGAACTTCAACATAGTATGGCAAAAGTAAAATTAAATAATGCCATTTACTTATTCACATGGATATTCTACTAATCGAATAATCACATGCAAAAATCAATAACCACTTTCATAATGTTGGAATGCATAATGCCAGACTATCATAACCACATAGCCAAGGCCTCGTGCCAAGACTACAAATAAGATTTTGTCAAGGCCTTGTGCCAAGACACTAGTTTGTCTCATGAGACCTACCGATGCATCGAGGAGCTATAGCGGGCTCCACCCGTCACTTATTAAGTCCAATGCATTCCCATATGAAAAGGTTTAAACATAACATAAACATTCGTATTAAAACTAGCATACGAAATGTAAATAATTTCACCATAAACTATGAATGGTATAAAAATAGCACATCCATAGTCAAACATATCACAAAACCTTCAATACAATATAGAAGTTTTGTATCATAATAAATCAACTTCAAATAATCTTAAAATCCATCAAAGGATGTTGACGTAGATGAAATCAAAATTCTTTTTAAAGAAATATCTCCTTTTATTTTGAAATCATTTAAGATCCATATAAAATAAAACATTTTCTTTGAAAATATTCTTATAAGATTTTAAGGAAAGCTCTGAATATTTTATAACGGCGTAAAATAACCGCACCCGCCGTATAAGTTAAAAAAAACATTCTTACCTCAATTCTGTCGAAAAGGTTAAAAAGGACCTTGTTTTGAAAACGACGGAAAGATTCCTTTATAAACCTCTTATAAAAAGTCAAACAAGGGTATAAATGACTTTAACCCATATTCTTGTAAATAGTAAAAATGTTTTGAAATACATTTTTAAGAAACATGGATGTGGATGATAAAGATATCCCAGTAGATTATTACGTATAAACAACCTCGGATAATGAAGAGATTGTGAAATAACCCTTACCTTGTACTTTTCCTTGGTTGGGGTAGGTTAACCTCCTTTATAATGGTTAAATAGTTGTTATTAAATTATACAAGAATCATATATAATAATATGATATCATATATAATGTTTTTACATTGATTTGTTAATAATATCTTAGAATTATCGTCGTTTCGGGAGTTAACTTACTCATTTTCTTTTATATGTTTTGTTACATAAGCCATGGTTGTTTTATCTTATTCATATCCAGAATGATATCTAGTCCTTAAACATCATTTTTAAATCATCAAATGATAATTATACTTGAATGGATACGATGGAGAATGAATCTCATCACGTTCGTGGAGACGGTAGTCCGTACGTACGCACGAGCGACAATATCATTCTTTTGATATTAAAATAATATATAAATGGATGGTATATCATATATACAGAATCATTAAAATGTTATATTTATTATTTACATGAGTTACACATCATTATTATACCCATCCAAATAATATTATATTGAATAACAATTACACCACGACGTGGAGACGGTAAGCCGTACGTACGCACGTATGGTGACATGTTATTCAAAGGATGGATAGAATACTGAATATGGTTGTACCATATTTATAATAACATCACAGTATATGTGAGATACTGGAGTTATTATTTTATAATGGTAAGAACAAAGGAAGAAGAAGTGGAAGAAGAAATGAACTTGGAGAAGGGTGGTGAAATCATTACCTCTTCTTCGGGTTCTTCCTTTTGATTTGATCAAAAGGGCTCCTTAGGTTGGATTTCTGATCAAACTAAGGCCTCTAGGTTATAGTGAGGAATGTTGGGAGAGTATTTGGGCAGAGTTTGGCTGAACCAAAAGGCTTTGAAGGTTTGAAGAAATGAGAAGGAGGAGTGCCCTTTTATAAGAGGGGTGAGGGGAACCTTTGGAAAAGCTAGAAATATTAATTTATAATAAATTCATATTCGGTTACAAATGGCTCCAAAGTTGACTATTCAAAGGCTAAGGTGGGGATAGGTCGAAAACCACTCAACCAATAGAATTTAGACAGGTTTGGGTACTTATATTAACCTTATCTTTAAGTATTAACTCTAAGTTAATTAGTTTCACTTTTACAATGTCTCTTTGTATTTTTATATAATATGGTTAATAAACATACTATATACATCCAAGCGACCCCCAAGTGGTACATTAATGATGAACCTATCATTATATAAGTCTCTTGGACGAACCTTAGATTTTTAGGAATTTAATATCAATTAATAATATAATATTTGTTTTAAGAACTCTTTTATGTCAATTTTGATACTATTCAATAGTTGATTTTTGTGAAACTCATAACAGATTGATTACTTCGAACAAAGTCAATTAAATCAATACTAATATATTATAGTATCCTAGAAAATTAGTTTAATTCATTAAAAGTTTCATATTATATTTATTTGGGTATTTATAATATCAATTATTTTAATTTTTTCACTATTATAGTAATTACTGCATCATTATTGTGTCATAAATAAAATAAATTATTTAATGTCTAAAAATTATAAATAAAATATCATTATATAGGAAATCTTTTTATCTTTCTAATGAATATTTATAATCTAAAATCCAACATATATAACCCTATGTAACAATTTTTTTTTCTAAAAGATATATGCTTGTGTCATTTTTGTATTCATTTTAACTTAATTAAAATAAAGTGTCATTATCACTTACAAGTGGATCCATGGGGTCCCAAAATAGACCCAAAGATTCCCATGGTCGACCATGTATCAACCAATAGGGTTAAGACACGTTTTAGGGTAATTTAGTATTATTATAATATTATTTTTTAACTATTATTTACCGGATTTACCCTTAACCATGGTAAATAAAATATTTACCGCAGTAATTATTCAAAATGTCTAAAAATAAAAGTTACCTATTTACACAATTTGAACATCCTGATTCCAAATATGGAATCCATTTTTCTAAATTCAAAACACAGAAGTGGCAGAAATTAATTTAAAATTAATTCCCGCTGTCAAAACAAAAAGCGTGTTTTTAAGAGATAATAACTATCAAAAGATTGACACTTGTTTATGTTCGGTTTAATTGTAAAATTATGTCCAATGACCAAAATTATATTAAATGGTAAAAATATATTCTAAATATACTTTAAAACTACTAAAATTAATAATTTATCACTATTAATTATTCTGATTAAAAAAGTTGTTTTTAATTAAAATTTAGTAATTTTCACTATTCATCAAAATATGAAAGTTATCCGAAAAGTACCAAAATTTCACCTTAGGCTAAATTAGATATTCCGAATCCAAAAATGAAGTCCATTTTGAAATATAAAATATATATAATTTTAAAAAGTAGGTATTACTACTCACAACGGCTAGTTTAATTAGTTGTGGTGTGTGTTAGAACTCGAGGTTGCGTACAACACACGCTATCGCATTATTCGAAGGGAAACGTACCGTGGAAGCTTGGGGTGTTTCATTTTAAATTTTTGATGTCCCCATTTATTCAAAAAGTTTAAAATATTGTATTTAAAAAGGTTTCACTATTAGAAGTTGATAAAAGTGAAATACTGAAAATGAATCTGTTCTTGCAATATGACTAAGAAACTCATAATAGGGATTCTAAAATTATAAGGATTATATAAAGTTCAAAATGTAGTTAATACTATTCATGACCTCTTTTAATGGTGTGATTGAACTCGGTGTTGTGTGTAGTGCAAGTTATTGAATTATTTTTAAGAAATACCACACTCTGAAATCCTGGGGTGTTACATTCTCCCCTCCTTCAATAAATTGCGTCCTCGCAATTTGAAATTGTTCTTCGAAAATAAAAGGTTGAAAGTAGAAAATATATTTGTGGGAAAACCCACATCGGAAATTGGGTTACTAAAATTTAGTCTTAATATGAGGAAAAGAGAAATGAAAGGGTCACCACCAAATTATGATCTCGATTAAGAGAACATTGGTGGCAATTAGAGACATATAATTGGAGGAAAAACGTAAATATTTATAGGTAGTGATTGAGGTCATCCATCACAAACAAGTATAAAATTGAGGTCCTTAAACTCATCAATCTATGATGATTTGAAGTACCATCGGTTCAACAAAATATAGGGTATTGGGACAACACATTTTTGACATTTAAAAATATCTTAGTTGAAATCCCACATCGAAAAATGAATTAATGAGGCCTCTATTTAAAATAAAGAGTGGAAAGTATGAAGATTACCGAAAATAACACATACTAGGGTTCCATGTAGGAAAATATGGATATGGAAGAGAAATCTAACAATCAATTATCTGATGGAGAGTGGTAGAGAACATGGCTATGAAAAGGCCAACAATCCCAAAGCCATAAATTTGTGATGATTTAAGGTACCATCTAGGACAACATTTTTGTTCTAAGTTTCTATTATTAATGTTGAGGAATTTATTTATGAGATTAGCTAAGATAATAAGGAGATATACTTACTTTATAATTAGAATTTTACCCATTAATAAATTTCTACCACAAACTCATCTTTCACTCTAAAAGATAATAGAACGTAATTTTTTTTTCTATTTATACTATTCGTACAGGGTTCCAAAATAAATGAATTTATAATTCATCTACCAGATCTTTTAAGAAAAACTACATTATTTAATTCAGGACATCTCGTGGGACAGTGGTAGGTGATACACCCTTGTCGCCCTTCGGTTGCGGGTTCAAGTCTCGCAGCCTTGTCGGACGCAACGGGTTGCCGCCCGACCTCCGGGTTGTCCTTTTATGACAATCCAAAATAATCCAAACTAGAACTATCCAAAATACTTCTGTCTAAACTCACAGTCCAACATTTATAAGGAAGGTAAACATAACATAGATCCTTTTTACCCCGTAATAGAATATGAATACCTTCATCATGTATTACCATATTCCTTATTGATTACATTCATGCTCCCTTATTCCATAGAGAATGCTGGATATACTTCATTAATCCAAAAATGTTTTAAACCCCAACAATGATGGAATATACAAATCATTAATCAGTTCCAAGGTAGTCAAGAATATCCAATATAATTTATCCAAAATAATCACATATTATTCCAAAATCACTACCTCAGTATCAGAACTATATTATGATTTATCATTCTCTCAACCATATATTTTCCAAAAATTTAACCTTCTATTGAGTCACTTTTCATTGTTCCACACAATCTCAAGTCCTTAATGAAATAGTACTGCAGTACAATCCTTATATACTCCATAATTATTATAACAAGTACATTGTTGATACAACACTCAATTGACATAATCAACATAAGAACTCTAATCATTCCTCTTCATCTGTGGTAGTATCATAACTTGATTATTATCCAATAGCATCATTTGCGGCATAGTCTGATGACTGGGACATAGGTTCGCGTAGTGTCCAAACTCTTTTCAAATGAAGCATTGTACATTTAAAACCATTTTCTTACCCTTGCAGTCACGTACTTTGTGCCCTTTTCCTCCACACTTATAACAAACTCCCATTCCTTTCAGGCAAGTTCCAGGGTGTTTCTTTCCACAGTTACCACATATGGGAAAATTATTCTTTTCCCTCTTACTTTTATCCATCTTTCTCTCTTCCATCCTTTTCTTCTCTTGCTTCCCTTCAAAGCCATAGGACTCAGTAAACTCTTTACTTATCTTATCAACACATGATATTATTTCTTCATATGATGATAATACATGGGAGACTATTTCTCTTATAAATTCTAGCTTAAGACCATGAAAGATATGATCCTTCCTTCTCTTTGGATCATGTGCATTTCTGGAGTTCTCATTCCTTCTACTGGGCGCCATTTCTAAACAATGGCATACACTAGATCAGTTTATGAATCAAAATACATAATCCCATACTTATAAAACACTTAACATAAATTGAACTATTTATGGATATAATCCATAATCATAAGAATGTTTTCTTTGAGGAAGTATATACTCATAATCCCTTCAAAATGATTTGTAAAGAAAATGAGAGTTATCCTAAGCATATCCCCCGGGAGTGTCATAACCAAGAGTGCAGCAAGGCCCGTTGTCGTGCACCAGTTCCTGTTCGAGTCTAGCTCAAAGCGGTGTTTTCGGGTTTTACCCCTAGGTACATCTGTGCCAGAGCCGCCTCTACCTGCTCATATCCAGACAGGGATGTATTGCTCGGAAAACTCACAAAATCTCTACAATACCAAAATTCTAGGAAGTTCTTCTATACTAATCCTCAAAGTTCATCTTAGGTCTACGTGCTCTAATCAGAGTTTATCTAAATATAGCTTCCAAGGTTTGTACTAAACTTCCTCTGATACCAACTGTAACGCCCCGACCCCAGTTGCCCAGAGTCGGTGCATTATTACATAACATTGGCATGATCACAAGAAAGATCAAATCTCAAAAGACCGACTGGTTTATTAGCCTTGGAAACACTAGATATATTCATAAGTTTTACATTACATCATAAAATGAAAAACTACTACAATAACATAATGTCTCCATAATCCACACTCATATCCCCACATAATATCCCTGCAGGTCATTCATAATTTACTTCTTCACTTCCTGGGAAAAATAAAACATAGAAAAGGGGTGAGCTCAAATGCCCAGTAAGGATAACAATATAGCGGAAACTTTCATAATTAAGAATAAACATTTAAGGCAATGCATTACTAAAACAAAATCCTTTTAAACTTGAACTTCAACATAGTATGGAAAAAGTAAAATGAAATAATGCCATTTACTTATTCACATGGATATTCTACTAATCGAATAATCACATGAAAAAATCAATAACCACTTTCATAATGTTGGAATGCATAATGCCAGACTATCATAACCACATAGCCAAGGCCTCGTGCCAAGACTACAAATAAGATTTTGTAAAGGCCTTGTGCCAAGACACTAGTTTGTCTCATGAGACCTACCGATGCATCGAGGAGCTATAGCGGGCTCCACCCGTCACTTATTAAGTCCAATGCATTCCCATATGAAAAGGTTTAAACATAACATAAACATTCATATTAAAACTAGCATACGAAATGTCAATAATTTCACCATAAACTATGAATGGTATAAAAATAGCACATCCATAGTCAAACATATCACAAAACCTTCAATACAATATAGAAGTTTTGTATCATAATAAATCAACTTCAAATAATCTTAAAATCCATCAAAGGATGTTGACGTAGATGAAATCAAAATTCTTTTTAAAGAAATATCTCCTTTTATTTTGAAATCATTTAAGATCCATATAAAATAAAACATTTTCTTTGAAAATATTCTTATAATCTTGTAAGGAAAGCTCTAAATATTTTATAACGGCGTAAAATAACCGCACCCGCCGTATAAGTTAAAAAAACATTCTTACCTCAATTCTGTCGAAAAGGTTAAAAATGACCTTGTTTTGAAAACGACGGAAAGATTCCTTTATAAACCTCTTATAAAAAGTCAAACAAGGGTATAAATGACTTTAACCCATATTCTTGTAAATAGTAAAAATGTTTTGAAATACATTTTTAAGAAACATGGATGTGGATGATAAAGACATCCCAGTAGATTATTACGTATAAACAACCTCGGATAATGAAGAGATTGTGAAATAATCCTTACCTTGTACTTTTCCTTGGTTGGGGTAGGTTAACCTCCTGTATAATGGTGAAATAGTGGTTATTAAATTATACAAGAATCATATATAATAATATGATATCATATATGATCTTTTAACATTGATTTGTTAATAATATCTTAGAATTATCATCATTTCGGGTGTTAACTTACTCATTTTATTTTATATGTTTTGTTAAATAAGCCATGGTTGTTGTATCTTATTCATATCCAGAATGATATCTAGTCCTTAAACATCATTTTTAAATCATAAAATGATAATTATACTTGAATGGATACGATGGAGAATGAATCTCATCGCGTTCGTGGAGACGGTAGTCCGTACGTACGCACGAGCGACAATATCATTCTTTTGATATTAAAATAATATATAAATGGATGGTATATCATATATACAGAATCATTAACATTTTATATTTATTATTTACATGAGTTACACATCATTATTATACCCATCCAAATAATATTATATTGAATAACAATTACACCACGACGTGGAGACGGTAAGCCGTACGTACGCACGTATGGTGACATGTTATTCAAAGGGTGGATAGAATACTAAATATGGTTGTACCATATTTATAATAACATCACAGTATATGTGAGATACTGTAGTTATTATTTTAGAATGGTAAGAACAAAGGAAGAAGAAGTGGAAGAAGAAATGAACTTGGAGAAGGGTGGTGAAATCATTACCTCTTCTTCGGGTTCTTCCTTTTGATTTGATCAAAAGGGCTCCGTAGGTTGGCTTTCTGATCAAACTAAGGCCTCTAGGTTGTAGTGAGGAATGTTGGGAGAGTATTTGGGCAGAGTTTGGCCAAACCAAAAGGCTTTGAAGGTGTGAAGAAATGAGAAGGAGGAGTGCCCTTTTATAAGAGGGGTGAGGGGCACCTTTGGAAAAGCTAGAAATATTAATTTATAATAAATTCATATTCGGTTTCCAATGGCTCCAAAGTTGACTATTCAAAGGCTAAGGTGGGGATAGGTCTAAAACCACTCAACCAATAGAATTTAGACAGGTTTGGGTACTTATATTAACCTTATCTTTAAGTATTAACTCTAAGTTAATTAGTTTCACTTTTACAATGTCTCTTTGTATTTTTATATAATATGGTTAATAAACTTACTATATACATCCAAGGGACCCCCAAGTGGTAAATTAATGATGCACCTATCATGATATAATTATCTTGGCCGAAACGTAGATTTTTAGGAATTTAATATCAATTAATAATATAATATTTGTTTTAAGAACTCTTTTATGTCAATTTTGATACTATTCAATAGTTGATTTTTGTGAAACTCATAACAGATTGATTACTTCGAACAAAGTCAATTAAATCAATCCTAATATATTATATTATCCTAGAAAATTAGTTTAATTCATTAAAAGTTTCATATTTTATTTATTTGGGTATTTATAATATCAATTATTTTAATTTTTGTACTATTATAGTAATTACTGCATCATTATTGTGTCATAAATAAAATAAATTATTTAATGTCTAAAAATTATAAATAAAATATCATTATGTAGGAAATCATTTTATCTTTCTAATGAATATTTATAATCTAAAATCCAACATATATAACCCTATGTAACAATTGTTTTTCTAAAAGATATATGCTTGTGTCATTTTTCTATTCATTTTAACTTAATTAAAATAAAGTGTCATTATCACTTACAAGTGGATCCATGGGGTCCCAAAATAGACCCAAAGATTCCCATGGTCGACCATGTATCAACCAATAGGGTTAAGACACGTTTTAGGGTAATTTAGTATTATTATAATATTATTTTTTAACCCTTATTTACCGGATTTACCCTTAACCATGGTAAATAAAATATTTACCACAGTAATTATTCAAAATGTCTAAAAATAAAAGTTACCTATTTACACAATTTGAACATCCTGATTCCAAATATGGAATCCATTTTTCTAAATTCAAAACACTGAAGTGGCAGAAATTAATTTAAAATTAATTCCCGCTGTCAAAACAAAAAGCGTGTTTTTAAGAGATAATATCTATCAAAAGATTGACACTTGTTTATGTTCGGTTTAATTCTAAAATTATGTCCAATGACCAAAATTATATTAAATGGTAAAAATATATTCTAAATATACTTTAAAACTACTAAAATTCATAATTTATCACTATTAATTATTCTGATTAAAAAAGTTGTTTTTAATTAAAATTTAGTAATTTTCACTATTCATCAAAATATGAGAGTTATCCGAAAAGTACCAAAATTTCACCTTAGGCTAAATTAGATATTCCGAATCCAAAAATGAAGTCCATTTTGAAATATAAAATATATATAATTTTAAAAATTAGGTATTACTATTCACAACGGCTAGTTTAATTAGTTGTGGTGTGTGTTAGAACTCGAGGTTGCGTACAACACACGCTATCGCATTATTCGAAGGGAAACGTACCGTGGAAGTTTGGGGTGTTTCATTTTAAATTTTTGATGTCCCCATTTAGTCAAAAAGTTTAAAATATTGTATTTAAAAGGGTTTCAATATTAGAAGTTGATAAAAGTGAAATACTGAAAATGAATCTGTTTTTGCAATATGACTAAGAAACTCATAATAGGGATTCTAAAATTATAAGGATTATATAAAGTTCAAAATGTAGTTAATACTATTCATGACCTCTTTTAATGGTGTGATTGAACTCGGTGTTGCGTGTAGTGCAAGTTATTGAATTATTTTTAAGAAATAACACACTCTGAAATCCTGGGGTGTTACATCTTTGATAGATGTGATTTATTTTTGATGTCTGAATGGTTGATAGAATTCTAGTTTTGGATGCCTTAAACCATGAAATGAAGTTAAGGATGTATGTCTAAATTTTACAATATTTTCATTTATGACAATAAAACCCACAATAATGATGCAATGTTATTGAGAATATTGTTTTGAATAGGAGCACAACATTTGGAAGAAATCAATTTGAAGCCACTTTATGAACTCACTATAAAAAGTTATGGTTGTTCTCTATTTCTCTAATTTTTTAATTTGACACATTACTATAAAAAATTATAAATTGTACATTAACCAGTTAAATATATTTGACTATTTAACATTTTTGTTCTAATTATGTTAACAATACAATGATTCATAATAGTCCCTAAAAGAATTTAGCAGAACCTATTTCAAATATCAATATTAATCACTTCAAATGAATTGAATTATGAGTAGTTGATGATTTAATGTAATGGTGCTCAAGTTGAAGAGACTATATAGTGTAATAGACTTATATGTGAAACATAATTATAAATTTTCATTCTCTTTGAAAACAATGGCGAAACTTTTTTTATGGTAGGTGTTTTTTAAATGTGAAAATGAAATGAGATCTAATTTTGTGATAGATGTAATATTTTTTATTCATCTTTTTCATTATATACATGTGAAAAAACGTGACCTACTGAGAGAGGTGGTGAATTGATGTTGGTATTCGCCTCATAGATTCCTGATTCCATCACATGATTCGATCCAATTGAAAGTAATGAGTCCTGAAATAAACATAAAAATAGGGGGCATACACATGTAGTAAAAGTGTAACATCCTAGGTAAATAAAGAATATTACTTTTTCATATTTATTAATATTTGTGAATAAAATATTAATATTACTTTAAAATGGATGCTATGTTCGATGGCGTACTCAATACGCAACAACGAGTTTTGTTGAAATCTTACGATGTACACTAATAATATAAAATATTATTTCAAATGGTAGTTAACATGTAGCCGTTTTATTGGAGGGAATGAATAGAAATAACTAAAATATTATTATATATGTTTGTTAAATGTTTTCACATTTATCCAAAAAAAGATAAAGGCTTAAAATAAGAAAAGAATTCAATTTTAAGCATAAATACTCTAATATTCTCTAAAAGATCGATTTATTGCCTTTTGATGGAGAACCTTCTTTAAAAGTAGTTTTGGTCACTATTATTCATTTTACTGGACTAAATAAAATCCTTCTTTAGAATCGAGACATCAAAATTTACTTTGTGCAAAAAAAAATTTCTGATAAAGTTCATTTTTTAATGTATAGTGACAAATGTTGTATTTTAATTCAATACATCCTTTTAATCCAATTTATTTATATGTTTAGATTATCTTTTAAAATGGTTTTAAAGTGTAATTAAAATATATTTTTACCATTTAATCCAATGGTGGTCATTGTAATTAATTTCACTTTGAAATTGGACATAAACAAGTGTCAATCTTTTGATAGATATTGTTTCTTAAAAACACGCTATTTGTTTTGACAGTGGGATTTAATTATAAAATTAATTAATTTAACTTATATTTTATGAATTTGGTAAAATGAAAGTAATTTTTGAATTCGGAATATCAAATATAGATTAGGGTGAATTTTTGGTATTTTTCTGAAAAACTTCAATTTTTGATAAATAGTGAAACCACTAAGTGGTAGTTAAAAAACTGATTTTTCATTTAAATAAAACTTTACCACTTCTATAATTTGAATTTGAAAAATTCGACATACATGGTTGTCATTAAAATGTAAAATGTGGTTCTATGGGATTAAAATATTTTTTTTGGTGAATAGTAACTTTTAAGTTTTATTAATCGCGATTAAAGGTAATTAGTGTAATTTAAGGTAAAGATAATGTTATAATAATATTAAATGAGCTTGACACATGTCCTACCCATATTTTATGAGTCATTTCCGACCAATACAATCCATGGGTCAACTTGGGGACCCCATGGAGCCACTTTGGTTGGAAAATGACATTAATAACTTTTTATTTAAAGTTAAAATAAAAAGGACACAAACATGTATTATTTTAATAAAACAATTGTAAATGGGGTTATAAAAGTCATATTTTGACTATAAATATTCATTATGAAGATAAATATATTTCCTACATCATGTTATTTTTTTTTAATTTTTAGAAATTATATAAATTAATTTATTTATGACATCATGATGATGCAACGATTATCTCGTTAATGAACGATTTAAATAAAATGAAAAGATAATGTAAAATATAAGACTTAAACGTGTAAAATAACTATTGGATAAGTATATTTCGAACTCGTATCACTTTATCCTTGAAATATATCTTTTTGGGACCTTTTAAATCCAAAAAACTTTTTAAAATAAAGTCACATTTCATGACTTTCCAAGAGTGCCCCTCCTCCCTCTTATAAAAGTCCCCCACCTCTACCTCCTTACCCACACCTCTAAAGCCTTTAGATCGGCCAAAACCTGCCCATTTCATCTCTCCACATCCCTCTCTTCATCATTGAATCCTCACCTTGGGCAGAGATCTCTTCAAGAAACCCTTTTGGTTCAAATGAAAGGGAGTTACCCGATTTAAAGGTAAAGTCTTATTTAATGTTCTTTGGTTTTATTTTTCTTCTCCAACCCCCTAAACTCTTTTTCTTAATTTCTTTTGTAACAAAAACAGTATCATTAATATATAATAGTATTTTTTTATAAGAAGTATTCAATCTACACTTCTACACACCTGTATCTAATGGTTAAAGAACATACCGTTTCTGTGGATGGCGAATTACTGCCTCACGAAACGATGATTGTTCAATATTCCTTTAACACCTCCAAAGGTGGCCATTAAGATGTCACTATATTTATATATGATATATAATATGTTTACGTTTTCCTTAAACTTATTTATTTTACATTTATGGCATACCTTTATGGTTTCCATTATGGGTAAATTTGATATCTTCATTTAAGGAAGTGCGGACTACCGCCCCCTCAAAGTGATTTGAATCATTAATTCCATATGTGTGATGTATAAAGGATGGGGTTAATGATTTTATATATGATATTATACTTTAATATACTTCTATATTATTATGCTTTCATTCCATTAAAATATGAAATATAAATGAATGTAGCGTTCATGCGTACGTACGGCTTACCATCTCCATGAACAGTGCATTTCATTTCTTATCTCCAACTGTTATGTACTATTTTAAGTACATATATATAATGAATATATATGATATATATTACATATAAATTATTAATTTCATTCTGTAATTATAATATATGTATCTATCATTTAGTTTTAGTTCCATTAAATACGAAATATAAATGAAAGTAGTGTTCATGCGTACGTACGGCTTACCGTCTCCATGAACGGTGCATTTCATTTCTTACCTCTAAATGTTATGTAATATTATAAATTCATGTATATACTTGATATATATAATATTTATTATATCAACATCATGAATATAATTCTGGATATAATGGATATTTTACCACATGAACAACTTGTAATTATAAAGAGTTTATTTTTGAATCAAGTACCAAATATCGACAAAACGACCATTATTAACTTAAATGATTACATAATGTTCATAACATTGTAATAAGTTATATAAAAGGAATAATTAACTTGAAAAAGTATCTTATGAAAGTATAAATTAACTCAAGTTTATTATTCAGGAGATTAAAGAACGATCGAGTCAAGTCGGACACGAGGTAAGGGATCCTACCTCTCTCTTTCTTTTCAAGTACTCTCTTTTATGTCATTCCTTTTATGATCCATGTTCTTGTGTTGGAGGATGTTATTTTATATTCATCCTACTGTAATATTTATGATAATATGATTAGATAACCTCTCTTTCTCTCATCAATTTATTTTAAGAATGTTTAAGTGGTGTTGTTAGGCTGTCAAACTTTTGTAAAGGATTCTTTCACCCTTATCTTTTTTTAAAGTTTTATTTTCAGGTAAAGTCTTTTATGTTACTTTTTCTTATGTTGGGGTGTGATATCTATATATATCATACAGTCCTTTTATGTTCATATTATTAGATACCCTATTTTATCTCATCAATCCATTTTTTTAAGATTTAAGTGGCGTCGTTAGGCTGTTGAAATTTAATAAGGGATTTCTTATCTCACTTTCAATTTCGTGAGATTTCCATTGTTCACCACATATTTATTAAATGTGGTGAATTTTGTACTGCCATTTCTTATATATTATCATGTTTATATTCATGGTATTATGTGATTAATTTTGTGTTTATTATCTTTTGGTCATACGACTCGATTGATCACAACAAGGTAAGGAGTTTTTATCTCACTTTTTGTTCCCGTGAGATTCATGCTACATGTGCCAATATTTCTTTTTTGTGTGGTGTATGTACTGCCCATGATTGTATTATTTGTGTAATATACTTTAATTTATGGGTATTTACATATTCATTGTATGACCCTTCTTTCATGGGGTGTATGATTAAAAGTTACCAAAATCGGTAAGGGAACTTCATTACCCAATTTCAACTCTTTGGGTTAAAATTGTACTTCTTGAATGTGTCTTCCTATGAATATGTGTGAATAGCCTCTGATTGTTTAACAATTAATATCCACTTATATTTGGTGTATTCTTTTTTCACACATAATTATGTAATTTATTTATATTTAATCAAGGGATATCGTCTTTGTTAGGGACTTCGTATCAATCTCTTTTTGTTGAGGCATTTTTTATTTTATACACAACTTTCTTTTATACGGTGTATAAACACCTTTGACTTTTACTTTTATTCAAAAGGAATATTGTTTCTACGAAAAGTTTTACAAAATGACAAAAAGTATTTTTCTTTTTAACGTATGCGGTGACAACGACCTTTCCAATACCCCAAGTAGTATTTGAACTTTGTATTCCTTAACAAGCCGTAATGTTTTCAAAACGAAAATAAATATCATATACTATTTTATGTATTTTGGTATTGAAAATGGTATTTATAAAGGATTATTTTATGTCAATATATTTAAATGATATATTGTGTTTGAAATGTGGAAATGTTATCATTCCTTTATATTTGTTTTATGTGTTATGATTTTATAATGGTAAATGGACATTTGATGGGTGGTTACATGATAAACCATGTGACGGGTGGTGCTGTGAATACCGGGACGGGTGGTTACGTTATAACCTCCAATGCATTGGGTATGGAAGTCGGCCGTATGGCTATTCCATTTAGTGAAAATTGTGGATGTCGACCATATGGTTATTCCATTTAAGTATGTTTATGTCCCAAGTTACCTTATATGATATGTGTTCTTTATATGGGTTTTATGGTAATCTGTTGGTTACACAAACGGTAAGTAATGATCTTTTATTCAGTGAAGAGTATTTACTACTTCATAAAGGTGAAAAGTATTACTTTTGATAAAGTATTCATGGTTTACTTTATGTGTTTGAAAACTAATAGTTTTTCTTTGTATCCCTTACTGAGCTTTTTTGTGCTCATCCCAAGTTTTTGAAATGTTTTCCACAGGACTTAAAGATGAATATAGTCAAGGATTGGGGTAAAGGAAATGTCATGTTGTCTAAAGCATGGAACTAGGCATGACACCTTTTTTCAAGAGTTTTTATGTTGTTAAAAAAAGGAAACTAAGTAGATGTGTCTACTGTGTAATCTTTTGAGGTGTAATAGTTATATCCAAATTCTCTAAAATTCTAAACCTAAAAAGATATTCAATGTGAATTATTCATTTAATTCAATATTAAGTGATGTTTTAAGGTCGGGTCCTTATAGTTAGTATCAGAGGTCGGTTTATATAAATTTAGAGGTTGGGGTATTCAGTAAGCATAAATGACATGTTGTGTATAACCACAATTGTTAGTATATTAGATGGAGTCATTGTTATTTTTGAAAGTTGAAATGAGTTTGAGATAACTTGGATAAGTATATCTTAGGTTTTATCTTCCTAATTGTACATGATGATTTTGTTGATATACTCACACTGTCATTTTTGGTTTTAGTAAATGGATGGATCTAGCAGGAACCAAAGTGACAATGGGTATGAAGGAAACTATGGCGGTTCTCTGATTAAGAGACTGGATGAAATAGGGGATTCAATGAGGAATCTCGTGGTTATTCTAAACCAATTATCAAGGAGTCATGATTAACCACTTGAACCTTGGGGAGTTCTCTAATGCATCATGTATGGGAGAACCAACTCGATGTGGAAGTTCAGGTAATAATTATAAAGGTAACCATTAGGGTTTATAAGGTCCTTACTCATGAGGTAATTATGGGTTACTATATGTTATGATAGAAAATGAAAGGCATGAGATAAACATGAGGTTAAAATATGTTATGGTTATTTTTGATGAATTTATATCTTTTTGAGGAATGTTAAAAAATTGTATTGTTTTTGAAAAGGGACAAAACGAAGACCGTGTGACAACCCGTCACGTCGGATAAAGCCGCATGAATCGAACCTGCAACCAAAGTGCAACTGGTATTTCTCACCTACCACTGGACTACAGGAAGTCCCTGGTTAGTTTGACTAATTCTTTTTAGTTAGATGATTTTATCAATAAATAATAAGTTGATTTTGGGTTATCTAAGAAAATTATTAACCTATCATGGAGGATATGTGATTAGGATAATTACTTTTCAATGTGAGACTTTAAGAGTAACTGGTGTTATTTGGAGATAAATTTTAGGATTTATCGTGGAAGACTATGTGATTAAATCTTTCAGAGATTTGGGTTTCAATCTTAGTTTGGATTTCTTTGAAAAATTTTATGGATAGCTGTTTTTTGAATGGTCTTTGTTGAACATTGGGTATTGTTGGAAATGTATAGTTCTCTTTAGTGGATTAGGTGATTCTATAGAAGTTGATTATTGCGCTCTTAATATGAACAAGTCATCCTGAAATACTCATCGTTTAGAGAAAATATGTTTTCATGTTAGAAATCTAGTAAGATATGAGATCTGCCTGACAAGTAAGTTTGTTTCCTTATGTTTTAGTTAAGATCATAAATAAATTCCTCAATGAAATGTAACATAAAACAAAAACATTGTCTGTTAACTTTTCCTATAGGGGAATCAAATACCGTTTAACGCATCACAAGTTTATGGTTTTCAGATTGTTTACATTCTCCTAATCATGTTTTCTCTCACTCTTCATCAGACCATGATGGTTTGTTTTCTTTTCTATATCCATATTTTCATGGAATCATACTATATGTTGTCTCAAGTGACCATTTTACTTCTCTTTATTTCGTTTAACGTGATAGTTTTATTGACTCCTTTTCCGATGTGGTACTTTCAGGGAATTCTGAGCCCAATTTTAAGATTGCGAGGACACAATTCCAAAAAGGGGTGAAGGATGTAACATCATAGGCAAATAAAGAATATTACTTTTTCATATTTATTATTTTTTGGTAATAAAATATTAATATTTTTTTAAAAGGGATGATATTTTCGATGGCGTACCCAATATGCAACAACGAGTTTTGTTGAAATCATACGATGCACACTAATAATAAAATAATATTATTTCAAATGGTAGTTAACACGTAGCCGTTGTATTGGCAGGAATGAATATAAATAACTAAAATATGATTATATATTTTTGTTAAATGTTTTCAAGTTTATCCAATAAAAGACAAAGTCTTAAAATAAGAAAAAAATTCAATTTTAATCATAAATACTCTAATATTCACTAAAAGGCCGATTTATCGCCTTTTGATGGCGAACCATATTTAAAAGTAGTTTTGGTCACTCTTATACATTATACTGGACCAAATAAAATTTTTATTTAGAATCGAGACATCAAAATTTACTTTGTGCAATTTTTTGTTATTTTTCTGATAAAGTTCATTTTTTAATGAATAGTGAAAAATGTTTTTTAATTCAATACCTCCTTTTAATCAAATTTATTTATATGTTTATATTATCTTTTAAAATGGGTTTAAATTGTAATTAAAATATATTTTTACCATTTAATCCAATGGTGGTCATTGGAATTCATTTCACTTTGAAATTGGCCCTAAACATGTGTCAATCTTTGGATAGTTATTGTTTCTTAAAAACACGCTATTTGTTTTGACAGTGGGATTTAATTGTAAAATTAATTAATGCAACCTATATTTTATGAATTTGGTAAAATGGACATAATTTTTGAATTCGGAATATCAAATATAGCTTTTGGTGAATTTTTGGTATTTTTCTGAAAAACTTCAATTTTTGATGAATAGTGAAACCACTAAGTGGTAGTTAAAAAACTGATTTTTCATTTAAATAAAACATTAACACTTCTGTGATTTTAATTTCAAAAATATGATATACATGACTATAATTAGGATGTAAAATTTGGTTCAATGGTATTAAATTTATTTTTTGGTGAATAGTAACTTTTAAGTTTTATTAATTGCGATTAAATGTAATTAGTGTAATTTAAGGTAAAGATAATGTTATAATAATATTAAATGACATTGACACATGTCCTAACCTTATTGTATGAGTAATGGACGACCAAGAAAATCCATGGGTAATCTTGGGAACCCCATGGAGCCACTTTGGTAGGAAAATGACATTAATAACGTTTTATTTAAAGTTAAAATAAAAATGATACAAACATGTATTGTTTTACTAAAACAATTTTTAAATGGGATTATAAAAGTCATATTTCTGACTATAAATATTTATTATAAATATAAATGGATTTTATACATCATGGTATGTTTTTTGTAATTTATAAAAATTAAATACATTAATTTATTTATGACATCATGATGATGCAACGATTATCTCGTTAATGAACGATTTAAATAAAATTAAAAGATAATGTAAAATATAAGACATAAAACTTGTCAAAGAACTATTGGATGAGTATATTTAGAACCCTTATCACCTTATCCTCGAAATATATCTTTTTGGGACCTTTTAAATCTGAAACACTTTTTAAAATAAAGTCACATTTCATGACTTTCCAAGAGTGCCCCTCCTCCCTCTTGTAAAAGGCCCCCACCTCTACATCCTTACCCACACCTCTCAAGCCTTTGGATCGGCCAAACACTGCCCATTTAATCTCTACACATCCCTATCTTCATCATTTAAGCCTCACCTTGGGCAGAAAGCTCTTCAAGAAACCCTTTTGGTTCAAACCAAAGGGAGTTACCCGATTTAAAGGTAAAGTCTTCTTTAATGTTCTTTTGTTTTATTTTTTTCTCCAAACCCCGAAATTATTTTTATTCATTTCATTTGTAACAACACCAGTATCTTAAATATACTAGGATGTCGTTATAAGAAGGATTCGATCTAAACTTCCACACACCTCCGTCTAATGGTTAAAGAACATACTGTTTCTGTGGATGACGAATTACTGCCTCACGAAACGATGATTGTTCAATATTATTTTAACACCTCCAAAGGTGGCCATTAAGATGTCACTATATGTATATATCATATATAATATGTTTATGTTTTCCTTAATTTTTTGTATTTTACATTTATGACATAAATTTATGGTTTCCATTATGGGTAAACGCGATATCTTCATTTAAGGAAGTGCGGACTACCACCCCATCAAAGTGATTTGAATCGTTAATTCCATATGTGGGATGTATAAATGATGGATTTAATGATTTTATATATTATATTATACTTTAATATACTTATTTATTATTATTTTTTCATTCCATTAAAGTACGAAATAGAAATTAAAGTAGCATTCATGAGTACGTACGGCTTACCATCTCATTGAATGGTGAATTTCATTTCTTATCTCCAAATGTTATGTACTATTTTAAGTACATATATATAATGGATATATATGATATATATTACATAAAAATGATTAATATCATTGTGGAATTATATTATACATATCTCTCATTTAGTTTTAGTTCCATTAAATATTAAATAGAAATGAAAGTAGCGTTCATGCGTACGTACGACTTACCGTCTCCATGAACGGTGCATTTCATTTCTTACCACTAAAAGTTATGTAATATTATCAATTAATGTATGTACTGGATATATATTATATGTATGATATCTACATCATGAATATAGTTCTGGATATAATGGATATTTTACCTCATGAACAACTTCTAATTATAAAGAGTTTATTTTTGACTCAAGTACGAAATATCGACAAAACGATCGTTATTAACATAAATGCTTTCATAATGTTCATAACATGGTAATAAGTTATATAAAAGGAATAATAAACTTAAAAAAGGTTCTTAAGAAAGTATAAATTAACTCATGTTTATTATTCAGGATATTAAAGAATGATCGAGTCAAGTCGGACACAAGGTAAGGGATCTTACCTCTCTCTTTCTTTTCAAGTACTCTCTTTTATGTCATTCCTTTTATGCTCCATGTTATTATGTTGGAAGATGTTCTTTTATATTCATCATACCATCCTGTTTATTTTAATATGTGGAGATAACCTCTCTTTCTCCCATCAATTCAATTTAATAATGTTTAAGTGGCGTCGTTAGGCTGTCGAATTTTTGTAAAGGATTCTTTCACACTTTTTTTTTCAAAGATCAATTTTCATGTCAAGTGTTTTAAGTTACTTTTTCTTATGTTGGTGTGTGCTATCTATATCCATAATACAATCCATTTATGTTCATATTATGATATACCCTATTTTATCTCATCAATCCATTTTTGTAAGTTTTAAGTGGCGTCGTTAGGCTGGTGAAATTTCGTAAGGGATTTCTTATCTCACTTTCAATTCCGTGATATTTCCATTGTTCGCCACTTATTTATTACATGTAGTGAATTTTGTACTGCCATTTCATATATATTATCATGATTCTATTCATGTTATTATGTGATTAATTTGGTGTTTATTATCATTTGGTCATACGACTCGATTGATCACAACGAGGTAACGAGTTTTTATCTCACTTTTTGATCCCGTGAGATTCATGCTACATGTGCCACTATTTCTTTTTGTGTGGTGTATGTACTGCCCATGATTGAATTCTTTGTGTAAAATAGTTTAATTTATGGGTATTTACATATTCATTGTATGGCCCTTCTTTCATGGGGTGTACGATTTGAAAGTTACCCAAATCGGTAAGGGAACTTCATTACCCAATTTCAATTCTTTGGGATAAACCTGTACTTCTTGAATGTGTCGTCCTATGAATATGTGCGAATGAACTCTAATTGTTTTACACTTAATATCTACTTATATTTGGTGTATTCTTTTGTCATAGATAATTATGTAATTGATTTATCTTTAATCAAGGGATACCGTCTTTGTTAGGGACTTCGTCTCAATATCTTTTCGTTGAGGCATATTCTCTTTTATAAACAACTTTCTTTTATATGGTGTATAAACACCTTTGACTTTTACTTTTATTCAAAAGGAATCTTTTTTCTATGAAACGTTTTGAAAAACGACAAAAAGTATGTTTCTTTTTAACATACACGGTGACAATGACCTTTCTGTTGCCTTGAGTATTATTTGAACTTTGTCTTCCTTAACACGACATAATGTTTTCAAAAGGAAAATAAATACCATATACTATTTTATGTATTTTGGTATTTAAAATGGTTTTTATAAAGGATTAATTTATGTCAATATTTTTAAATGATATATTGTGATTGAAATGTGGAAATTTTATCATTCCTTTATATTGGTTTTACGTGTTATGATTTTATAATGGTACTTGGACATTTGATGGGTTGTTACGTGATAAACCATGTGATGGGTGGTGCCGTGAATACCAGGATGGGTGGTTACATTATAACCTAAAATGCATTGGGTATGGAAGTAGGCCGTATGGCTATTACATTTAGTGAAAAGTGTGGATGTCGACCGTACGGTTATTCCATTTAAGTATGTTTATGTCCCAAGTTACCTTATATGATATGTGTTCTTTATATGGGTTTTATGGTAATCTATTGGTTACAAAAACAGTAAGTAATGATCTTTTATTCAGTGAAGAGTATTTAGTACTTCATAAAGGTTAAAAGTATTACTTTTGATAATGTATTCATAGTTTACTTGATGTGTTTGAAAACTAATAGTTTTTCTTTGTATCGGTTACTGAGCTTTTTTGGGCTCATCCCATGTTTTTGAATTGTTTTCCACAGGACTTAAAGATGAATAGGGTCAAGGATTTGGATCAAGGAAATGTCATGTTGTCTAAGTCATGGAACCAGGCATGACTCTTTTCTTCAAGAGTTTTTATGTTGTGAAAAAAAAGGAAACTATGTAGATGTGTCTACTTTGTAATCTTTTGAGGTGTAACAGTTATGTCCTAATTCTCTAAAACTCTAAACCTAAAAAGATCCTCAATGTGAATTATTCATTTAATTCAAGATTAAGTGATGTTTTAAGGCCGGGTACTTATAGTTGGTATTAGAGGTCAGTTTAGATAACTTTAGAGGTTAGGGTATTTAGTAAGCATAAATGACAAATTGTGTATAACCACAATGGTTAGTATATTAGATGGAGTCATTGTTATTTTTGAAATTTGAAATGAGTTTGAGATAACTTGGATAAGTATATCTTAGTTTTTATCTTCCTCATTGTACATGATGATTTTGTTGATATACTCACACTGACATTTTTGGTTTTAGTAAATGGATGGATCTAGACGGAACCAAAGTGACAATGAGTATAAAGGAAACTATGGTGGTTCTCTGATTAAGAGACTTGATGAAATTGGGGATTCAATGAGGAATCTCATGCTCATTCTAAAACAACTATCAAGGATTCATGATTATCCACTTGAACCTTGGTGAGTTCTCTAATGCATCATGTACGAGTGAACCAACTCGATGTGGAAGTTCAGGTAATAATTATAAAGGTAACCATTTGGGTTTATATGGTCCTTACTCTTGAGGTAATTATGGGTTACTATATGTTATGATAGAAAATGAAAGGCATGAGATAAACTTGAGGTTAAAATATGTTATGGTTATTTTTGAGGAATTTATCTCTTTTTGAGGAATGTTATAAAATTGTATAGTTTTTAAAAAGCGATAACATGAAGACTGTGTGACAACCCGTCGTGTCCGACGAAGCCGTAGGAATCGAACCTGCAACCAAAGTGAATCTGGTATTTATCTCCTACCACTGGACTACGTGAAGTCCCAGGTTAGTTTCACTAATTCTTTTTAGTCAAGTGATTTTCTGAATAAAGAATAAGTTGATTTTGGGTTATCTATGAAAATGATTAACCTATCATGGAGGATATGTGATTAGGTTAATTACTTTTCAATGTGATACTTTAAGAGTAACTGGTGTTATTTGGAGTTAAATGTTAGGATTTATCTTGGAAGACTATGTGATTAAATCCTTCAGAGATTTGGGTTTCAATCTTAGTTTGAATTACTTTGAAAAATTTTATGGATATTTGTTTATTGAATGGTCTTTGTTGAACTTTGGTTATTGTTGGACATATTTTTGAGATTAAGAGTAGCTATTATTTTTATAAAGGACTATCCTTTTGGTGGATTATCTAATCTTGTAATAACATTTTTGGTTTTGTTTAAGGTATGAAGACATGGGAAATGTATAGTTCTCTTTTGTGGATTAGGTGATTCTCTAGATGTTGATTATAGCTCTCTTAATATGAACAAGTCATCCTGAAATACTCATCGTTTGGAGAAAATAGGAGTTCGTGTTAGAAATATAGTAAGATATGAAGTCTACGTGACAAGTAATTATGTTTCCTTATGTTTTAGTTAAGCTCATAAATAAATTTCTCAATGAACCGTAACTTAAAACAAAAACGTTGTATGTTAACTTTTCCTACTGTGAATTAAATACCTCCTAACACATCACAAGTTTATGGTTTTCATATTGTTTACTTTCTCTTAATCATGTTTTCTATCACTCTCCATCAGACCATGATGTTTTGTTTTCTCTTCCATATCCATATTTTCATGGAATCCTAGTATATGTTGTCTCGGGTGACCATTGTACTTTTCTTTATTTCTTTTAAAGTAATAGTTTTATTGACTCCTTTTCTGATGTGGTACTTTCAAGGAAATTTCTGAGCCCAATTTTAAGATTGCGAGGACACAATTCGAAAAAGGGGTGAAGGATGTAACATCCTAGCTAAATAAAGAATATTACCTTTTCATATTTATTAATATTTGTGAATAAAATATTAATATTACTTTAAAAGGGATTCTATGTTCGATGGCGTACCCAATACGCAACAATAAGTTTTGTTGAAATCTTACGATGCACACTAATAATATAATAATATTATTTCAAATGGTAGTTAACACGTAGCCATTGAATTGGAGAGAAGAATAGAAATAACTAAAATATGATTATATATGTTTTTTAAATGATTTCACATTTATCTAATAATAGATAAAGGCTTAAAACAAGAAAACAATTCAATTTTAAGCATAAATACTCTAATATTCACTAAAAAGTCAATTTATCACCTTTTGATGGAAAACCCTCTTTAAAATTAGTTTTGGTCACTCTTATACATTTTAATGGACCAAATAAAATCCTTCTTTAGAATTGAGACATCAAAATTTACTTTTTGCAAATTTTTGTTATTTTTCTGATAAAGTTCATTTTTTAATGAATAGTGAAAATGTTGTATTTTAATTCAATACCAACTTTTAATATAATTTATTTATATATCTATATTATCTTTTAAAATGGTTTTAAAGTGTAATTAAAATATATTTTTACCATTTAATCAAATTGTGGTCATTGGAATATATTTCACTTTGAAATTGGACATAAACAAGTGTCAATATTTTGATAGATATTGTTTCTTAAAAATACACTATTTGTTTTGAAAGTGGGATTTAATTATAAAATTAATTAATGCAACTTATATTTTATGAATTTGGTAAAACTGACATCATTTTTGAATTCAGAATATCAAATATAGCTTAGGGTGAATTTTTTGTATTTTTCGGAAAAACTTCAGTTTTTGATGAATATTGAAACCACTAAGTGGTAGTTAAAAAACTGATTTTTCATTTAAATAAAACTTTACCACTTATTTGATTTCAATTTCAAAAATATGACATACCTGGTTGTAATTAGGATGTAAAATGTGGTTCAATGGGATTAAAATAATTTTTTGGTGAATAGTAACTTTTAAGTTTTATTAATCGCGATTAAAGATAATTAGTGTAATTTAATGTAAAGATAATGTTATAATAATATGAAATGACCTTGAAATATGTCCAAACATTATTGGATGAGTAATGGCCGACCAAGACAATCCATGGGTCAACTTGGGGACCCCATGGAGCCACTTTGGTTGGAAAATGACATTAATTGATTTTTATTTAAAGTTATAATAAAAATGACACAAATATGTATTGTTTTACTAAAACAATATTTACATTGGGTTATACAAGTCCATTTTTTACAATAAATATTAATTATAAAGATAAAAAAATTTCCTACATCATGGTTTTTTTTTAATTTTTAGATATTATATAAATTAATTTATTTATGACATCATGATGATGCAACAATTATCTCGTTAATGAACGATTTAAATAAAATGAAAAGATAATGTAAAATATGAGACATAAAAATGTCAAAGAACTATTGGATGAGTCTATTTCGAACCCTTATCACCTTATCCACGAAAATATCTTTTTGGGACCTTTTAAATCCAAAAAACTTTTTAAAATTAAGTCACATTTCATGACTTTCCAAGAGCCCTCCTCCCTCTTATAAAAGGCCCCCACCTCTACCTCTTTGACCACACCTCTCAAGCTTTTGGATCATCCAAACCCTAATAATTTCATCTCTCCACATCCCTCTCTTAATAATTGAAGCCTAACCTTGGGCAGAAAGCTCTTCAAGAAACCCTTTTGGTTCAAACAAAAGAGAGTTACCTGATTTAAAGGTAAAATCTTCTTTAATGTTCTTTTGTTTTATTTTTCTTCTCCAACCCTCAAAACTCTTTCTATTCATTTATTTTGTAACAAAACCAGTATATTAAATATACTAGGATGCTTTTAGAAGAATTATTAGATCTACACTTCCACATACCTCCGTCTAATGGTTAAATAACATACTGTTTCTGTGGATGGTGAATTGCTTCCTCTCGAAACGATGATTGTTAAATATTCTTTTAACACCTTCAAAGGTGGCCATTAAGATGTCGCTATATTTATATATTATATATAATATGTTTATGGTTTCCTTAATCTTATTTATTTTACATTTATGGCATACATTTATGGTTTCCATTATGGGTAAACGCGATATCTTCATTTAAGGAAGTGCGGACTACCGCCCCCTCAAAATGATTTGAATCGTTAATGCCATATGTGGGATGTATAAAGGATGGAGTTAATTATTTTATATATGATATTATAATTTAATATACTTATGTATTATTATGTTTTCATTCCATTAAAGTATTAAATAGAAATGAAAGTAGCGTTCATGCGTAAGTACGGCTTACCGTCTCCATGAAAGGTGCATTTCATTTCTTATCTCCAAATGTTATGTACTATTTTAAGTACATATATATAATGGATATATATGATATATATTAAATCTAGATGATTAATATAATTCTGGAATTATAATATATGTATCTCTCATTTAGTTTTAGTTCCATTAAATATAAAATAGAAATGAAAGTAGTGTTCATGAGTACGTACGGCTTACCGTCTCCATGAACGACGCATTTAATTTCTTACCTCTAAATTATATGTAATATTATAAATTCATGTATGTACTGTATATATATGATATGTATGATATCTAAATCATGAATATAATTCTTGATATATTTGATATTTTACCACATGAACAACTTGTAATTATAAAGAGTTTATTTTTTACTGAAGTACCAAATATCGACAAAACGACCGTTATTAACTTAAATGATTACATAATGTTAATAACTTGGTAATAAGTGATATAAAAGGAATAATGAACTTGAAAAAGTTTCTTAATCAAGTATAAATTAACTCAAGTTTATTATTCAGGAGATTAAAGAATGATCGAGTCAAGTCGGACACGATGTAAGGGATCCTACCTCTCTCTTTTGTTTCAAGTACTCTCTTTTATGTCATTCCTTTTATGCTCCATGTTATTATGATGGAGGATGTTATTTTATATTAATCCTACAGTACTATTTATGTTATTATGATGAGGTAACCTCTCTTTTTATCATCAATTAATTTTAAGAAAGTTTAAGTGGCACTGTTAGGCTGTCGAATTTTGGTAAAGGATTCTTTCACCCTTCTCTTTTTTTTTCAAAGTTCTATTTTCATGTCAAGTCATCTAAGTTAATTTTTCTTATGTTGGGGTGTGATATATATATCAATAATACGGTACTTTTATGTTCATATTATCAGATACCCTATTTGATCTCATCAATCCATTTTTGTAAGTTTTAAGTGGCGCCATTATGCTGTTGAAATTTCGTAAGGGATTTCTTATCTCACTTTCAATTTCGTGAGATTTACATTGTTTGAAAATTATTTATTACATGGGGTGAAATGTGTACTGCCATTTCATATATATTATCATGATTCTATTCATGGTATTATGTGATTAATTTGTTTTTTATTATCTTTTGGTCATACGACTCGATTGATTACAACGAGGTAAGAAGTTTTTTTCTCACTTTTTGTTCCCGTGAGATTCATGATACATGTGCCACTATTTCTTTATTTGTGGTGTATGAACTGCCCATGATTGTATTATTTGTGTAATATACTTTATTTTATGGGTATTTACATATTATTTGTATGGACCTTCTTCCATGGGGTGTACAATTCGAAAGTTACCCAAATCGGTAAGGGAACTTCATTACCCAATTTCAATTCTTTGGGTAAAACTTTTACTTCTTGAATGTGTCATCCTATGAATATTTGTGAATGACCTCTGATTTTTTTACACTTAATATCCACTTATATTTGGTTTATTCTTTTTTCACACATAATTATGTAATTGATTTATCTTTAATCAAGGGATGCTGTCTTTGATAGGGACTTCGTCTCAATCACTTTTCATTGAGGCATATTTTCTTTTATACACAACTTTCTTTTATAAGGTGTATAAACAAATTTTACTTTTACTTTTATTCAAAAGGAATTTTTTTTCTACGAATAGTTTTACAAAATGAAAAAAGTATGTTTCTTTTTAACGTACTTGGTGACAACGACCTTTCCGCTGCCCTGAGTATTATTTAAACTTTGTCTTACTTAAGAAGCCATAATGTTTTCAAAAGGAAAATAAATACCATATACTATTTTATGTATTTTGGAATTGAAAATGGTTTTTATAAAGGATTATTTTATGTAAATATATATAAATGATATATTGTGGTTGAAATGTGGAAATTTTATCATTCCTTTATATTGGTTTTATGAGTTATGATTTTATAATGGTACTTGGAAATTTGATGGGTGGTTACATGATAAACCATGTGACGGGTGGTGCCGTGAATACCAGGACGAATGGTTACATTATAACCTCAAATTAATTCGGTATAGAAGTCGGCTGTATGTCTATTCCATTTAGTGAAAAGTGTGGAAGTCAACGGTATGGTTATTCCATTTAAGTATGTTTATGTCCCAAGTTCCTTATATGATATGTGTTATTTACAAGGGTTTTATGGTAATCTGTTGGTTACAAAAATGGTAAGTATTGATCATTTATTTAGTGAAGAGTATTTACTAATTCACAAAGGTGAAAAGTATTACTTTTGATAATGTATTCATGGTTTACTTGATGTGTTTGAAAACTAAAGGTTTTTCTTTGTATTCCTTACTGATCTTATTTGTGCTCATCCCATGTTTTTGAAATGTTTTCTACAGGACTTAAAGATGAATAGGGTCAAGGATTGGGATCAAGGAAATTTCATGTTGTCTAAAGAATGGAACTAGACATGACTCTTTTGTTCAAGAGTTTTTATGTTGTGAAAAAAAGGAAACTGAGTAGATGTGTCTACTTTGAAATCTTTTGAGGTGTAATAGTTATGTACTAATTTCTAAAACTCTAAACCTGCAAATATCCTCAATGTGAATTATTCATTTAATTCAAGATTAAGTGATGTTTTAAGTTCTGGTCCTAATAAAAAGATATCTCGATTATGTCTACATCAATAACTATTTTAGTTACACTGGTGAGAGTATGGTTCCTCATCCTAAGGAAAAATTCCATTACTTTCACAGAAAAGGTCAATTACCAACTTAATGAAAGAAACCACCAAATGTTAAAAAATTAACTTCATGATCAAGATAGATACTTTCAACAAAATGAAACATCGCGATGGAATCTACCTTTATTTTCTACTTCACTACAATGTCTAATTCAGAACTCCATCAACCAATGGATCAACTACTACGATAAAAGAAGAGTCATGATGGGTATCTCATTTGATATTTATCTATTTGGAGAAGTGAATCAATGTACCCTTATAATGAACTCATCCTCGCCTTTTAAGTAAGGAATATTTCCTTAATTCTTTTAAAGTACTCAAGGATTTCCTTTATGAAAACCAATGCAATCATAATGAATATAGGGTATCAACTTATTATACTAATATGAGAAAAACATTAGGTCAAATAAAGAACATTATATACCTGACACGTCATATTTCAGACATAGAATAAGTGTTATCCCTTATTTCCAACATTTTAGGATATATGATCTCTATATTAATAATGATAAGGACCATTGTAAGGTACCCCTAATTTTAGTTCTCCAAACAAAACCACATGAAAAAAATTATATTATATGTGATTTGACTCTATCTAGAAAACCATTTTATACATATATACATATAATTATACCACATATGTTGGATGTTTTACTCATTTTTTTCTTTGAAATACGTATTCAATACAATTTTTGAGAATGTAATCTTATGAAATCATAATCAATAAGTAGTAGGTCATCCGCATATAACACTAAAATATCAATATGAATCCACTATCCTTCCCATATAAAATATAATCATATGTGTTTTTGTAAAATAAATTACATTGATAACGATATCAAACTATATATTCCAACTCCAAAAATCTCTCTTCAATCAATCAATGTTCAATTATAACGTATAAACCTTAACTGTCTCATTTGACACTTTAAAACCATTAGGATATTTTGTAAACTTGTCATAGAATAAACTGTTGCTACAAAAAATGATTTTGAAAAAAATTTCATCTATCATATAATCATAATGATATTTAAAGTAATATATAAATGGAATTTATTATCTCCATATAAAAAGTATAAAACCTAGAAAAACTACATTTATGAATAGAAAAAAAAAATAAACATTAATGATTAAAAAACAATATAACATTATAAAAAACTACAATTATGTTTATAAAGTTATAAAATTTTACATATAATATAAATTATAAATAAATACAATTACTCATAAAATTAATGAATATTATAGTGAAATGTTATCAATTTACAAAATACATATATAGTCAATATAAATAAAAATGTAAAATATAGGACAATGATAACTGAAAAACACTTTTAACAAAGAAATATTACAAATGTAAGATCATATTTTATTAGACACTTTAAAAAAACAAAATATATAATTGTGTTGATGAAAAATATTTTGGAAAATATAGATTTTCATATGCTTGTTTCATTTCTAGATCCTCCACTAACATGACATATGTTCTTGATGATCAATAAATTCAATTAATAAACTATTTACATATTCATTTTTCATGAGACTCAAAATGAAATGACTCGACCCATCGAGGCCCCACTAAAATCGATTGTAAGTCAAGTTTTGCACACTAGGTCCTCCACTAATAGTCTGAGGGTTGAAAACTAGAACTAGTTGGTATATCACACAACATGATAGATGTTATCCTATTTCATTTGAAAATAAACACATCTTAATTGAAAAAGATAACTATGAACACTTGTATGATATATATATATAATCAAATAAATTGTACACAATTATTAAATGATTCATTAAGAACAAATAAAACCCCATATTCCTAAATGTAAATGAATTTTAAATATGAAACGTTTTAGAATATTATAGTTAAGAGATGCTTGAGAACTCTTCCCCATTGAGTGTACACCTAAATTGGTCTAGACCTGCCATAAAAATTACCATCATCATAGACTGCCATGCTCTATAACACATCTACAAGAATTACCAGGTGTTATATTTGGAGTAATACTAGCGTCAATTATATTGAGACCATCATATATCATACACATCATAAAAAACTCAACATATTTGGGCACAAAGCCTGTGAAACTATGATTAATCTAAGAACAGAAATGTCTACTATGTTTGACATCAATATCCCAAATCTAGGGTGTGTCCTAAAGGTAACCATGGAGTTTCTAAAGATTCACAATCTTCGAAGTATTCCAATCATTCAATAACTCCAAATTTTATATTTCTAATAAATACTATGATGGTGGACCAACTCATTGATCAACACATTTCGTCAAAAGGGAATATCACAACCAATGATTCATATTTATTTAAATATGGATTCCATTCTAGAACCTCATTGGAGTACCCATTTCTTTTTTGATAATATATACTATTAAAGGGGCGGAGAACCCCTGCTATTAGAACCACACATGTTTGTTGTAATGGATAAAATTCCATTTAAAGGAATGATCAAATGACATGTATATTCCATATATAGGAAAAATTATCATCCAAAATCATAAATTACAACTACCAAATACTAGAAACCCATGAATCCTTCAATGAATTAAAGTAGGATACACACAAATTGTTACAAGAAACCTTATTATGAGGATTATTGACCATATGTATAGAGGAAACATTCCTCACAAGATGTCACCTTAGTCAAGGGAGTACAAAACACTATTCATAGAGTGTGGTGGACATCCACCTAATCATCACCGATGGAGTTCCAAATCCATTTCTAACCCTATGAATACTCTAAAAATAATGCCCCAGACCCCATAATCATCCCTAAATAACAAAATCCTAAAATGACCAATTTCTAAATGAAAATGACCTTGTATTGGTGAAAAAACAACAATTATTATCTATTTCGTAAGATACATAGGATAGGTTATTTATTTTTCTAAAACATACATATGATAAGAAAATAATGTAAATCAAACAAAATTTTGATTTGTGTCTATGTGGCGACCAGTGGGCGATCCACATGGCATGATGGAGTAGGGGTTAGGTGTATAGATCCAACTAAAATCCCATGTACCCTCCTAGGTTGGGTTGGTAAGAAATAACCAACTCGCTCAGGGGATGACCATTACACTATGGCGCTGTGTTGAGCTGGCCCAGCTTGCGAACCTGCATCACCCAACCTAGTGAGATCGTGTCATTCCCAAGGAACCCCCATCATATAATATATAATGATCGGTAAAAATAATATATTATTTTTAAAATAATATTTTTATTTTTTAAAACCCTCATAATTCTATGTCATCTCTTCCTGAGCGTAAACACTACACCTCAGAATCAGAAGATCGATTAAATGATTTTTCCAATGATGAATTCTTTCTAAGATTTATTATTTTACATCTAGGGGTTATGAATCATGAAAACCAAAAAATGGGAAAATTATCAACTAGAAATTTTATCATTAAATAATAAACATCTAATTTCATGACATAATTGTCCGTTATTAAAATACAAAGCCACAAACTCCAGAAATGCATCATGGTTATTGACTGAATTTTTTTTTCAAAATCACTATTTATGAAAATGTTGTAAACCCAGAATAAAATAGTACAATAGTAAGCCCAGCTCAAGACTACTAGGAACTGCCCCTCCCTAGTGACTACATCATTAGGACAAGCCTCCACCTCATATGAATGCTCAGTAAGCTGTCCCACATTGAGTTTCATGGACCTGGTACCGATTGAAAATCCATTCCATATCATTCATCCAAATCTAAACTGTCCATACAGATGAATGGTTTGTGCTCTATATCCTCATATGGTGCTAAACCTTATAGAGTTATGGTTGGTTTCAACCTCAAAATTCAATTGTATAACATCAAAATCCAAGAACTACTTCAAAATTGCACCCATTTCAGATTTCAAAAACCGCCCGTGACAGTTAACATAATTTCAAGAAGAAAAGTCATCAAAATTCAAAAAGTTGTCAATCACAAGTGATATCCATGAACTTGCTTCTTGAACACCCATCCCAAAAGAACCATGATGAAAACTCCACTTCTTTTCCTCTATGAAAATGGAAGAATATTTTCACCAGAGTAGATAACTTAGAAAATAGAGGCAGAACGAATCACGAGAGACACCACATCTCAACCCCATCACATCACCTTCGTCGTCAACACCACAAGGACTTGGGAAGAAATCCTCATAAAACCAGTGTAGGAAATGCACTAACAAAACAAAACAGAATTAAAAAAACAATCATCCCAACATAAAGAAATACTGAGGATTCAGGATGATAAAAAACCATTCAGGAAAAATGGAAGGCTACACAATCGGAAAGGATTGAATCCAAGAAAAATGTGACCACAAAATACCTCAACTCGAAACCCACATTTTAAGGACCAAAACCATATTACTGAACTGAATGAGGCAATGTGAAGACCTATCATCACATCTTCCACAATCACGCAAGATGAAATGATGTCGGACGAATAACTAGAGCCGCAATAAAGAAACAAAACCCACAAAAAAGAAGTCGAGATGAGAGATACCAACATCAGAATATAATTTAATATTCCAAATAATAATAACCTAGAAATCCACCTAATTCAAGGCGTCCAGATCATACAAACCACCATGAAAGGAAACAAAAATCGATGCCCGAAGAATAATTCTGCAAAAATGGCCATCACAAAAGAGAATAGATTCTCCCAGAATTGGAAACGAATCCAGTGATGAGTCACATGAATCTGCAGTCCCTCTCTACCACAGTCAAATCCAGCCACCATCTGAAATGCAATACTCAATCCTCACTGGGAGACACTGCCACAATGAAAACCAGATCTGAGTGGCCACAAAGAATCCCATTGATGTTCGAACTGAATGCCAGATACCCTAGCAGGAAGACACCACTACTACAAGAATCCAATATAAGCAACCATGAACAATGTCTGCGCCATCTGCACCACAAATCGTGAAACACTACCATGAAATGCCTCATCCACAGAGTAGAGTATAGAGCTGTGACCGATGATGCAGCCCTCTGATTTCCAGTGTGACAATCATCAAGGTTATTGGATGTTATCATGTATTATTTATATAGTCAAGTATTCAATACTGTTTTTCCTCGGTGTGTGATAAATTAATTTAGTATTATAGGTTTATGTATTCATTTGTGGATAAAAAATTTTAAATGAATTTAAATGAATAAAAAGTGAAAAAATAATTGAACAAAGTATGAAGCATGATGGATAACATATTCAGAGTATAATTTTCATCCACTATTGATTTAAATGCATTAATATGGCTATGATAAAGATTTTTGTAGAGTTTAAAAGCTAGTTGAGAAATTTATTGATACCAACGATTGAGTTTTCATAATGTTGTGTCTTGTTTTCAGCTGTCATTGTTTGTGTTATGTCATGTTTTAGGATGTGATGGATTGATCTTATAACATGATTAAATGAGGCCAAGATGTGAGGATGTGGGTATATAGTGTGATTGTGTTGTGTTAATGAAAAGTTGTTATTGGTCGTGACAATGTGATGATGGGATGATTCACACAAGTTGAGAGATTGTAATCCATATTACTAGTGGATATTCCGATGATGTCATATAATGGTTGAGAATGGGGATTTCAAGTTTTAATAGTATATTTTTATGGTTGTGATGTTATGTTAGCAACTATGATGTGATTTTATACTAATGAAATTACTTTTCCAAGATTATTATTTTTAAATATCCCCTTAAGTTGTAAATTCCATTTAATAGTTATGATACGTTCTAGTAAAATAAGATAATGTGATGAAACTAAAGATGAATTGAATTTAATGTATAATTTTCACACTATATTAATCACATAGATTATTTAGTTTGTTGATTCACATATCTCTATCGCATAATGTTTATTCTGTATGGATATTGCTAAGTATATAATGTGAAGACCCCTATATGGTTTATTACTTCTTTTTTTTGGATTGTTTAAGGGAGACTTGTAATTTTTTTGGGTAGCATGGGTAGAGTTAGATAATGATATAGATCATTTGGATTCCATTATTTCATGTATTGTTTATATATTTATGTCATGTGGGTAAAAATTGGGTTTTAGAAACATATTTGTTCCTAAATGGTATCATTTAGGTTTTGATTTGTAGTTTTGTTTTATTTTTTTGATAATTAAGAGGGTAATGCAGCCTATTCTTATGACAGATACTGTCGATCCCAATTTTCATCTCTTAACCAGTTAGTGGAAGGCTTCCTGGGAAAATATGATCTCCTCTACCTACCCATGATGAGATTTAACAGGGATTAAAAACTTCTGGTGGTAATTAAAAACTCAATTTGATAATTGTAAAAATGTTTTCACTAATAAATTGAAACACTTTGAAAAAGTATGAAAGTACTGAACAAAAAAACAACATTCACATACTTCTCAATCTCTTTAACCACTTTTTAAATGATATAATTTGATAGAATTACTCATAGATTATCTACATGAAAAACTCATAATATCCTTCCCAATATTGAATTCCAACATCAATGGATGGCCTATTTAAAAATATTGGAATGTAGGGAGTGAATGATTCTCATATTCATGTAATGTGTATTCATAATTTGTGAATGCCAAATATTGTGAAAAACATAACACTCTATAAAGAGAATCATAGATTTTTGAAATCAGTTTCCATTCAAAATTATTATATATAGAATTTTAATTAATCAACTTCATAATGAAATATGAATATCGTATAATTCCACCACCTTCAATATAGACATTTCAAATGGTTTGTGAATGAATATAGTTTTTGAGAGAATGGATATAAAAGTACAAAATGCACTAATAATGGAATACATATGTAATATTATTACTTGTAAATGTTTGTTTCATTCATAATTTATTCCATTAACGATAAAATATGGTGGTTAGATAGGATGACAAACTAATATAAGGGTTTTAGAGTAACCTAGTAAAGGGGGATCTAAATTCACAGTTATTATGTATTTGATTTTTTTATATGTAATATTAGGAAAAAAAATTAAACCAGTGGTCCAAGTAACATAAAATATATTAGAACATCATTAAATAACATATCCACTTAATATTAAAGCCTAATGTAAAATACCATGTGTATTCAAGTACATAATTATTAGAACACAAAGTAAATAATATAACTAAAAAATAAATTATAAAATTCATAAAATAAAACGTTCAATCATTGAAAAATCATATAAAAATAATGAACTTAAAAAATATAAGGTATATTAAATAATCCCAAATAAGTTCAAAGGTTTCCAGTCCATTCACTTCTTTTTCATCTTCCACAAATCACTTGAAATATTGAACATACCGATGATTCCCCAATTTGTGGTATTATTTCTTAATGGAATGTTTTTTGTATGTTATGATGATTTTTCTTACTTGGTAAAATGTATTATTTTGAAAAAAATTCTTTTAGAAATTAAAATCTTATTTATTTTGAGATTAAAATGATGATTGAACTAAAAAATAATAATTAAAATTTATTCCATGAAAAAATTGATATTAATATTAATATTTCTATTATGAAATATAATGAATTATTAAATTTTAATAATTATATAATACATATATAAATCTAAATTTTAACACCAATAAATTGAATTGGGATAAAGAAAATAAAAAAATTTACAATGATATTACAAAATGTATCCACACAAGCAGTTAAACATGTTATGTGAAATATATATATATATATATATAAATGATAAATATTTATACATTAGTGTTTCTATGTAATATTTACATATTATGTTAATATTATTTGTATTATTATCATTAAATAATATCATAATATATATTTTCTTTTAAAAAATATAATGTATAAAAATATGTTCCATTTATATTCAATGAAATAATATTTTTGGTGGGATTATTAAATGAAATTATTAAATAATAAAATTTGCCTAAATTTTCCAACACCACAACCTAGTAAAATAAACATACAACATCATGACATGCATAAAAGTAAAAAATACTATAGATTAAAAAAATATAAAAAATATAATGAATTATAATATTATAAGAACATCTAATGTCTTGGAACATAACTAATTCTCAAAGCTAATAAATAAAAGTCTAAAAAATAAAATCAAATAGAAGACCAATCAATGAGATATTTTAGTTTATATCCACATAATAATTTTGTAATGTTATTTCTAGTCAATTTAGAATACTAATATATTATCTATATGGCAGAAACACATTATTAATATTTATTGTACAATCCATGTATACATTATATATGATATACTGCATAATGTATTCAAACTAATATTCCACAAGAACTAATTTATCCCACTGCTATTTTCATAAATGAATCATCATAAAATGATCAATATAAGATAGTTATTCTCTAAGGAACCTAGTGTTCTAGGTGAGTATAAAATCTAGAATAGATTCTTCAAGTGAGGGAAATGAGGAGATGTCACTGTGCAGAAAATTGGGATTATCACCCATCCACGTAAATCACTTTTTCATTTGAGAACTTCTTCTAGTTTTTTTCTTATTCTATTATTTTTTCTTTCAGATAATGGAATAACCTGTTATGTCTCAATGACTCCAAGTGTTCCCACATCAATTACCATTTCTAATATTCATCAATAATTTTCAAGGAAATATTATATTCATAAATTATGCAGTTTTATATTCTCACACATATGAGTAACTTATTATTCAATACATAGTAATATTCAATATACTTCAATTATAATATAAAACATGTGGGCCCTACTATATATATGTAATGTAATATATATACTTTGAAAAATTAACATGGAAGATACAATGACACATGATGCAAGAAATATTGATATAGATATTAACATATTACATAATATGTCATAAATTCAACTGTGAATGTATTTAGTTTCTTCCAAAAAACAAAATCTATTTATGAGTTTTTTTTACCATATAAATATGATGATGCACAATAAGATAAATATCTAGTAGAAACATGATGTTCTCAATTTGATGCCAACATGATGAAAAAGAGAAGAAATTTTATGCACAACAAGCATTACTATTATATATTAATTATGAGTAATAATAAATAAAAATTGATATTGTATTCAAAAATGAAACTAAAAAATTAAATATTTTTTATTGAGCTTTAAGTGGACTTATATTCTATGGAAAATACTCATATTTACATGATTTTATGGATTTTTTTATACATGATGTTTTCTTCCAAATCCAAAAAAGTGTGATTATGCATCTATATGGACATTGGGATTATTACCAAAAAATGTAAATTTCTATGTCAAATGATATCTTATACATGTTCATTCTTAATTTTTTATTTTATCATTTATTCATGTGAAAACCTCTTATGTCTCTATAATTCCCAGTGTTATAACAACAATTATCATTTCTTGTATTCATTATTTATGTTCACACTTGAATAATATATGTATAAATTGAGGGTTTTTATATTATTAACATTAGAGTAGAATATTATTCAATACATATAAATATTCAATACACATAAATAATAACATTCAATATATAGTCCCTTCTATATATGCAATGTAATATTTATACTATAAAATATTAAAATTGAATATATAATAACAATTGAGACATGGGATATTGATATAGAAATTAACATATTAAATAATATATGATAAATTCAACTGTGGATATATTCATTTATTTATAAAATCATTATATGTTTATGAAATTTTTGAACCATATAAATAAGATTATTCACATTAAGATAAATAACCAATTAAAACATGATGTACTCATGTAGATTCCCAGTGTATAAATTAAAATTATAACCAACATTACAGTTTTGATCCCAATAATGCATAATAATAAAAATAATAATGATATTATCCTAAAAAATTAATCTATAATCTTCTCCCTTTGATACTATGATTTAAGTGGCCTAATATTCTCTTGAAAGTCCTCCTATTTCCAAGATTGTTAGAAAGAGGTTAGATATTTGGTTCTGTTCCAAATAACATTAAATCTAAGAACCAAATTTTTTCATTGGGCATTACATTAATTATAAATGCACATTAATTGACCCTAAAAATATTGAAATAGTCATTTCATGACAACTGCCAATGAATGCCTTTGGGATACCGATATTTCTGGGATAATAATACTATTATAGTCACTTTACCTGAGATTTGTGAATAGAGCCTTCAATTATGAAAATATTTATGATAAATGTTATTCCATTCAAATAGAATGGTGATTGAAAAAAAAATACATTGAGGACATTATGATAAGACACAATTTTTCACATATTATAATCATTATAGAACTAGGGATGGTTTTTGTCATTTATCATCATTGTTCTTAAGTTGGATTGGGTTGATATCATTTACTAAGAGACCGTGTAATAGCCCAGGACTCATGAATTTTATGGGCACGTGAAAATAATTATGTGAATCACAAATATGGTGTTCCAATGATTAAAAACATGTCACACCAATCTCTTTGATGAAAAGATCAAAATTTTTATCAATCATAAGAGTTTGAAGTATATATTTTAATATAGGTCTGTGAACCTCATGAAATAATGATTCATGGTGTATCACCATAATTTTGACATTGATTTGTATTATACGCTTGTAAAAGAAAATTTAGTGGCTAATGGTTTATGCCAAAAATTTTATAACTAAGTAGTCATGGATTATCCCTAAAGTGTCTTGAAAATAATACACACCAGTTAATGAGTATTAAATGATATGTTATTGATAACTTCTTTTGGAATTATATTTATACACCACACCCCCGACAATTTCTTCTTCGATTCTATTATACCTTTTTATTTTTCAGTTGTACATTGTATTTTTCATTATTTTCTAAGATTCACTATATTCATAGTTCATAACTATCAAATTGTACTCCACATAATATTTGATTGTCACTAGTAGGTGTTAGATTTTATGAATAATCCAGTTTTTGGTGAATTGGGATATTGTTTTAAATTTTAATATATATATTAATAGTAAATGATTGGTAAAAATAACTTGTCCATTTGTGGATGTTTTCCATTTCTAAACAATAGTTTAATGTTTATTTCCAATCCATTCAATTTTCCATGCTGAGTATTATGAAAATAAATATATGATTCCGTAAAATCCTCGATCACAAGGAAATAAAATATATCCCATTCTTTGTGAATAAATGGTACATTTTACTATTTTCAAAATTGTATGATTTTTATTTATGTGTGCCCAAGAAAAAAATCAGAGGCCACTATTTATGATTTAACTTATTTCTGTAATTTGTATTAGATGGTTTCTATATCCACATCATTTTAATGATTCATATTTAACTTATAATGTATTCATTATTTGTTTCCCCATTTTAAATCACCATTATGAAAAAGGTGGTGTTTTTTAATTAATTATTTTCTCTATCACTTCCATGCATACATTATTAATTCCTTAATCTCTATTTTTTACAATCTCGTGATCATTGTTTAAATATTTAATTACATGAAGAATGTCATAAAAAAGGTTATTAAATGATTATTGATTTTTTTTGACAAAGTGTATACAAATATATTTGTTTATTTAATGAATTTTCATTAATTTTAAAAGACATAGAAACACATGCATGATAATAAATTAAACTATAAAAACTAAATATTACTATTTTTATTTGTTACGTGGTTCAATAAATGTATATGTTTTCATACTGGAATAGTTAATTTTGGATATATTAGAATTAATATTGTTATTATTCGATGGAATGTTTATTGTATTTTATCATTTTCAGTGAAGATAGGAATATTTTATATAAAATGTGAAAAACAAGTTGAATAGTATATTTTTTTGATGGTTCATATGTTCCCACATGATGAAAATGTGACTGTATAGTGATGTTCTAAAGTCATGTATTGATTGATGTGTTTTCATTAAGTTATTGGTAGATAGAAGTCATGAAGGGGTTGTCAATAGCAATGAAAAAATGTTTTTGATTTACATTTAAATAGTATCATATTATTTCTTGATCCAATAAAACTCAAACACATCATGCATTGTTTTCTATGTTGTTTTATGTGGATGGGAACACATCATTTGGAGTAAGCCATTTAGAAACACGATCAGAAACTTACTAGAAAATATATACATTTTGTTTTCTTCCTCCATTATATAATTTGTAACAGAAAATTACAAATAAAATTAAGAATTGTATATTAACCACTAAAATAGATTGTACTATTCAACATCATTTTTTTGATATTGATAACAATTCAATTATTCATAATAGTCTCTATAAGAATTTAATAGAAACCTATATTCAATTTCTATATTAATCATTTTAAATGAATTGGATTGTGATTATTTTATGATTTAATTTTATATTTTCCATTTATAATTGATTATTTAGTATGGTAAATTTATTAGTGAAAAATATTTTGAAATTTCATATTTAATGCTAAATAGTTTTAGATTTTATAATGAAATGATTGATTTTTTATGAATGTTGGTATGAAATGAGATCTATTTTTTTGTTTTATTTATTTTTTTATTATATATTAATGTTTTATTTATATACATGTGAAAGAATGTGGACCTAATTATAGTAGTGGTGAATTGTTGTTGGTAGTATCCACATAGATGCCTTCTTTCATCAGAAGTTACTGTTCAACTACATTAAATGTGTCTGGTAATAATCATTAAAAAAACGGTACATACTCATTGAACCATGGAATTAACTATTGTCTCATATATTTCTTCTTCCATCCCTATTTTAGGAACATTGGTGATTATGAGGTTCCTTGGACTAAGGAATACTTTTATTGTTGTCATAATAATGTTCAGTTTCTACCTCAATGCATGAAACCACGCTATGTTCAGAAATTACCTTCTCGATCAAGAGTGATACGTTCTCAAACATGTGAGTCGAGGATGTAATATACCTTTTTTATCAAATTCATTAAAATTAATGGTTTTGAAATCCCCCTACTAATGGATTATATTACAAAAAAAAATAAGAAATGAGATTGGTATTTCATATCATATTTTTTAATTTATAGAATAGAATCAGTCTATTCCCTTACAATGTGTGTATCATAACCATGAACAAAATGGACTATTTTCTTAATAATATTAATATAATCAAGTATATTCTTTAAAAAAATGAGTGACTCATCAATAATAGTGTAATAGCTTATAATACACTGTGAATAAGTGATATTAGTTCAAATACCAAACATTTTATACATCATACATCATATGGATGACATAGAATAACTCTTTCCCAAAATTTCCTCTGGTTTAAGATATAGAATATTACTAAGATTCATGATATGGAACACTAGAATAGAACCTTTCTTGGAGTTATCCATACTATTCTACATGAGGAATTTTTAAATTATATATGCTTTAACTCAGTCCAAAAATATTTTTTGTATAATTATATGAATCTTTGTACCCTATATATAGGATGTTTAACACATATATATCACTAATAAATAAATAATTTTTTACAATCTTTAAAGCCCGTACATAATTTTCAATAAGTAGTATGTAATCCACATAAAAAATTAACAATACATTGATGCATCCACTAACATACCTATATACACAAGAATCATATGAGTTTTTATAAAACCAAATAAATTTATATAAAGGAAAATCCATATAATTAAACTCTAAGAAGCTTGATTCAATCTATTAATGGACAGTAACAACATAGAAACTGTAACTGTCTCATTTGACATGTTTAAACATTTACGATATAATATATACCTATGAAAAAATAAATTTATGTTATAGAAAGTTATATTGACATCCATTTGGCATATAATGTAATCATAATGATATTTCAAATAATATATTAATGGAAATTATTATCTCCACTGAAAAAAATTAAACAATTCAAAATCTACTATGATGGTTAAAATACAAAAACTCAATGATGATTAAAAAACAATATTACATTATAAAATAGTATGATAATGTTTTGTAAATAAAAAAATATAAAAAATTCAAATTATCAAAAGAAATATAAAATTAATCAACCAATAAATGAAAATGATAGTTAAAATTTTAAATTAAAAAAATAATAATAGTTAATGTAAATAAGAAATTAAAATATATGACGCCAATATCTTTTAAAACACATTAAAACATTACAAATTTAAATGAAAATTTATATTGTATATAATAGTTTTATAGAATGAATATATATATCATTTTTGATACAACATATTTTAAAAAATACATGTTTTTATATGCCTATTACAATTTAATATCCTCCACTAACATGATATAAGTAGTTTTGAGGATTAATCCATGGTATTCTTGAACTAATTACATATGCATTTTACATGAGATTCAATATGCCGTTACTACAACCATAGAGGACCCACCTAGTCTGATTGTAAGATATGTGGGACACCCTATGTCTTCCAATAATAGGCCAAGGGTTTGGGAAAATCACCATGATGTCATATCAGACATCATTATAGACCTTATCCCATTTAATTCGACAATAACCGCATCTTCAATGCATAAGATAAAAAGAAACAAATTTACGATAAAAAATAAATAATATAATAAATGATTCGTAATGAATGAATGATACATTAAGAAAAAATAAAACACATTCTTGGTAAATAAAATGGGACTATACATCTTCTAAGTCAAAAAATCTGATAGATGTCTGATGCTATAGAAGTAATCTCCATTGTGATTACTCCTAGATTCATTCCCACTCGCAACAAACACTTCCCCCCATCATGGACCACCATTCTCCCTAACATGTCACCATGCATTACTAGACCATATATTTGATTTAATACATGTTTCACTTCACCTAACATGATAATCATCAGCACAAACTCATTATGTGGTGGTACACATCCTGTGCCACTACAAATACTTCATATACAAAAATATTTTCAAAGTATGATATTGATAGCCATATAAAACGTCGAGTCTCAAAGGTAACCATTGAGCACCTATGGAGTTAAAATCCTTGAAGAATTCAAATACCTCAACCTCTCCATGTTTTTGTTTATACTTAATTCCATAACGGAATACCCACACATTAATGTACACACATCATCCTAGAGAATAACAAAAGAGGACATTCATAACCATCAATACAATGCTTCCATTCTATAAAGTCATAGGAAATCCCAATTCTTTCTACAAAATAGATCCCATTGAAGGGGGTACTATCTCCTATGATTATAACCACCTATGCCTTTTTAAAAAAAGATAATTACAAACATAGGAAATATTTTGAGCCTTACAAAGGCTAGATATATTTGAAATCATCATGAAACTCCACAAATTAGAACTACCCAAAACCTAAAACCCACAAAAACATCATTTAATTATAGTGGGAGACACAAACATCCACATAATACACCTAAACCTGAGGGGTATTGACCATATTTATAGAGGACCCATGCCTCACTAGAAGTTACCTCAATGGAGGGAGTATAGAAACCTATTCATAGCATGGGGTTGATTTCCACCTAATTGGTAGAGATGGAGTACCAAAAACATGTTGATCAATAGGACACACGCCGCATGAATCATGGTGGGGGGGGGGGTATTTAAATCCATGATGTAAAATAATGTTTATGTTCACTTATTGACATAATTCATGTTGAGTACTAGCCCTGTGAATTCTATAAACATCATTCCCTATACTCTATCATCATAACAAGATACTTAACTCATAAATCCTCTTATATATCATTGAAAATAGCCTCAGATGGATGAATAAAAAAACATCAATTATTATCTATGTCACATAAAATATATGATAGGTTATTTATTTTACTAAATGTTCATATGATAATAATATCATTGAAATAAAAACAAAACGAAGATGAGTGGCCATGTATCGACAGTTACGAGACACACATGACTTGTTGGGGGTAGGTGTATTGTTGTATGTCTCCCATTGAAGTCACATGTGACCTCTTGGTTCATGTAGGAAACACATACCCAACTAGATCACTGGCTGGCCAATGAACTTGGACTTCACATTGAGCAGGCCCAACTAGCCCACATGTGCCTCCCAACCAAGTGTGTTCTAGTCAAACCAATTGCAACCCCATCCATAAATACACACATAGGTTTAAAAATCATATAGTATTTTTAAAATACTATTTTCTAGCTCAACAACCCTCTTAATTCTATTTAATATCTTCTTGATGGTAGACAATGTACCTTAAGATTATTAGATCAATCAATTGGTTTTTTCAATGAGTTCTACATAGAAAATTTATCATTTTATATCTAAGGTGGTTCCGAAGCATGAAAGCCCAAATTTTCACTAATTTTAAATCTGAAAAATCACTTTCACTACAAAAAACCATCTCTTTTAAGCCCCCATTTTGAATCATTGAACTACTATGCCAGAAACTCTAGAAATTCCTCAAGAATATTATATAATTACATGTTTTCCTAATTACGAAATGTATTTTATAAATTGGTTACTGAGTGTAATATAATTAAATATTGGATTATTGGTTTAGGTATTAATTAGTGGATAAAAGATATTAAATGAATTTTAATGAATGAAAAGTTATAAAAATATATTAACATTGAATAAAGCATGATAGATAACATATTTAAAAGATAATTTACGACCAAAATTGATTTAAATATTTTAATATGTATTTGAATAATATTTAACTATAGAGTAAAATATAGGTTGGAAATGAAATTATTCTACTCGTTGAGATTTCATATGCTTATGTATTTATTTGGTCTATGATAGATTAGTGTTATGTCATGCTTTGGATAGTGGTGGCTTAAGGTTATAACTTGATTCAATGAGGTCATGATGAAAGGAAGTGGGGATATGGGTGGGAATGGGGTGACGATGATGTGGTCATGGTTTTGATGATGTGATAATGGCTTTATTCACATATGTTAAGGTATGGATGTTCATATTACTAGTTGATATATTGGGGACACCGGACACAGGTTAAGATCTAGGCTTTCCTGTACACCAGAATATTTTTATGTTGGTGATGTTATGGTAGAATTTGTGTTTTTATTTTATTATGGTGATTTTAGAATACCATGATTATTCTCATATTATTTTATATCCCCATAAATTCAAAATTCTATTTATTACATATCATACACCATATTTTAAATAGAAAAGCTGATGTGAATAATGATAAGTTTTAAGTGTATTGTTTCCACTATCTTAATCACAATATTTATTTATAAATTTGTTCCACATATCAGTTTCCTAAAACCATTATTCCATTGGGATATCACTGTGCACAACAAGTTATCATCCCTCAATAGTTTTTTAATTTTGTTTCCGGATAATCTAAGGATGATTTTATCTATTGTTCGAGTATCTTGGGTAGAGTAAGAGAATGATCTAGAGATTTTTTCATCCATTCCTACATATATATTTATACAATTTTATGTCATGAAGGTAATAATTGGGTAATTTAAACCTATTTTTTCCTTCCTGGGATCCTTTGGTTGTTGTTTTCTAGTTTTTTTTTCAGATAATTTTGAAGGTAATACCTCCTATTCTACTAATAGATACCCGCAACCCTAGTTTTAAACTCATGGAAAATTGTTGGAAGGATTTAAGGGATAATATTATACCCTTTTTCTAACTGATAGGGATTATATAAGAATTAGAAACTCATTATGGCACTCCAAAACTTAATTTTCCATTAGTTACACTACTTTCACTAATTTGTTTTTCAAACACGTTGACAGAATATTAAATTACTAAAAAAAATAACTTAATTCACTTAATTCCACATATATTTTCAACCCTTTGCAATTAATATCATTTATTGTAATTTATCACAGATGATATAATGACAAACAAAGAATAACACCATCAATATTCATGACATATTTTAATGGTAGGATAATTTAGAATGGGGGAGATATGGAGAGAGAATAATTCTCAAATTCATATATAACATAGTGGAAATGATGATATGAACCTTTTGTGAACATGATATTACTATATAAGGAGCACCATAGATGTTCTCACATGCTTTCCAATCAAATTCTTAAATTGGGGAATTCAATTTATCAATTCAATAGGGGTATATGAATATCCTATAATTCTTCAAAAAGCACCATAGAAGATTCACATTGTTCATGAATGAATATATTTTTAATAATAATGAATCTAAATGTTCTAACATTAACTAATAATAGAAAACATATGCAATATTATCAATTCTAAAAAATTTATTTTTACAAAACATATTATATTCATGATAAAAGATAATGGTCAATGAATCCACTGAAATACCATTATGGTTGACATATTCCATTTAATAGGGGATCTATAATTTTTCTCATTGTTCATTTTTAATTTATGTGTCTAATATTAGGTAAAAAATTAAATCCATTTGACATAGTAATGTAAAGACCCGTAAATTCCAAGGAAATTTTTTTTCTTAATTTTATTTGGAATTTTAAAAGAACGCAGTTTCTGACGGCACCTGATTCCGAGGCCCGGTGTGCCCGGAATCATTTTCTGAAGTTTGGCTCGGGTACGTTCAGTGAACGGACGAGCGAGTTTTTCTAACTTTTGAACCGGTGCTTGGAATCGAATTCTGAGGGCACCGATGGAATCGCATCGCCGATAATTTCTTAGAAACGCCTCTTCTGGAGTTTCGTTTTCTCGGGTGTGGTTTTTAATTTTTGGGCTTAAAGTTAAGAAATAAAATAAGTTGTACGACAAACTTTATTTTATTTCACTTAAACCGCTTGGAAGCCACTTGAAGCCACTTAAAGTAGCTTAAGCCGAGTCTATGTGGATAGGGTGCTATCCAGAAATATCCTACCCTCTTGGTAGGATATTTGTGGGGTGGGGCCCGCACGAGCCCACCGTTTCTTTCCGCTAAGTAACTCACCCGTGAAAACCCGTCATTATGAAAGTCAACTGATGCATTTTCTTAATTTCTTAACGCACCAATTAATTGGGCGGTTTTCTTCGTTGAATTAATTGGGCAGTTTATTTTGTTGAATTAATTCTACGAATTAATGGGTCGTTACTTATCTCTTTATTCGTTTCTTAACCGGTTTGAAATCCGTTGGCGTAGTAATAAAATAAGACCAACGCCACATCTTGAGGATTACACGTTGGGAGACCTTTGACAGAATTCTTGTGCCTTCACCCTTCTTCGCGAAGAACGCAAAGAACGCGAAGAACTAGAGGAACGCGAAGAACGCCGGCCTCCGACGAAGAACGCCGAAACCACAGAAATCGACAACGCGACGCCGTGTGCCGCGACGCCGACGTTTCCTCTTCTGCGACGTTCCTTCCTCCGCAAAGAAATCTTCAATCATCTGTTGGAGGTAAGAGATTTTGGGTTCCTTTTAGAACTCCTTTGTGGTTTTTATTAATGCAAAGATTCAATTATTATTAATTAAATCTTTTTGTTCTTGAACCTCGGAGTTCGACGACGCGACGCCCTTCCGCGACGATGCGACGCCCTTCCGTGACGCGATGATCGCCTCCTTCCGCGGCGATCAAATCGGTGAAGAACGCGCGTGCGATGACTTGACGAGGTAGGGATTTTATTTTGGAATACCTTTATATTCCCGTGAACGTTTCATTAAAATTAAAGAACCAGTTTCATATGAACAATTTTATTTTATTAAAATTGTTGGTTCATGTGTTGAATAATTTCTTCCGTTGTTTTTATCTAACGCGGAGGGTGCGAGCCAAACGAACACGGCCTGACAACCCTCCGCCGTTCTTCGTGGTTGTGTGGATTTGGCGGGCGATGGAAAAACGTGACACAAGGGAATTTTGATGATCCCGCAGTGAAGGACGGAACCCGGGAGGAACAACGACGCAGATGGGATGGAAAATGGACCACCGGAGCAACTCCGGTGGCCCGCGGAAGCGGCCGGCGGCACCCTGGCGCGCCGCCGGACAGAGCCGCCGCGGCGAGCGTGGACAAAAGACCCTCGGATACGCGGGTCCGGCTCGCCCGCACGGGATGCAGCGACATGCCGCGTCCGATCGATCCAGCGCGGCCCCACGCGGGGCCGCGACACATCAAATCCGCGGGGGCAGCGCCCCGCGACATCCAGCTGCTCGGCCGCTCGGCCGAGCCGAGCCAGTCCGGTCCGACCAGCCGGGCCGCGCCCTGGCCAGAACGGACCGAGTCCGGCCATGTTGGACCGAGTCAGGTCGACCCTGTTCGGCCGACCCAGGGGGGGTCGGGCTGGGTCGCCCCGGGCCCAGACCCCCGTTTTCGGACCACTTTCAGTCAAATGCCCGTAACTTGAGCTACGGGCCTCCGAACGACGCGCTGTCAGCGGAAACGCGATCCTTGGATCGAGAAGGTCATTTCGGTATATTTCACTTAAGGTTTCGGAATACTTTGGGTTCGGCCGGGTTGGTTCGTACACGAAACCAACCGGGCCCTCGGAGCGGAAACACTCATATCTTGAGCTACGGACGTCCAATTGACGTGCCGTCAGCTTTGTTGAATTCCTCTAAGTGAGACGGATCTATTGGCTTACTCTGCTCGAGGTTTGGATGCCTTCGGAGTGCGGTCGGGTTGGTTCGCTCACGAAACCAACCGGGCCCCTGGAATGAAAAAGCCAATAACTCACAGACCGGGCGTCCGATTGACGCGCCGTCTGTCTCGTTGTTTTCCTCTTAAGGAGACAGAACTTTTGGAATTCTTCGTACGAGTTTTGGATGCAGTTGGATAGTGGCCGGGTTGGATTGTACCCGAAATCAAATCGGGCCCCTGGGACAGAAAAGCTGATATCATTCAGACCAGATGTCCGTTTGACGAACCGTCAGCGGCGTTGGTGATCACGTTGAGAAACAGTCCCTATGAGTATACCCTATGAGTGTTCGGGGTATAGTTGAGTTACGTCCGGATTGGTTCGCACATGAAACCAACCGGGCCCCTGGGACGAAAAGGCTAACAACTCACAGACCGAGAGTCCGATTGACGCGCCGTCTGTTGCGTTTAGACCCCTATGATGAGGCGGTCCTTTGAGATACTTCTTCGTAGGACTTTTAGATACTTGGAGTATCTACCTATAGCTCGTGGAGAGGACCCTCCCGGATACGAGCGTACGGAGTACGGAAACCGTGTAGACGGCTGAGACCAGACGACTGCTTGACCGACTCGACTTGGAGTGAGTCGACTAGCCCAGTGGACGGAGCGCCCAGTATTTGGCGATAGACCCACGACGGATGGAGCACCCGGTAGTTGGCCGCAGACCCGCGGTACTCGACAGGAGGAGTACCTCTGTAGGCTATTAGGGGGAGCGCCCGGTATTTGGCGATAGACCCTCAGAGGACGGAGCGCCCGGTAGTTGGCCGCAAACCCGCAGTACTCGACCCGAGGAGTGCCTCAGTAGTCTTTGGTTAGTGAGCAGTACCTCAGAGTCGTGATAGGACCACTGTACACTCCAGAGACGGGGCTCTTCAGCAGTTACGATTTCGATAATAAAAATCCTGGTTTGAGCTGAGACTTTTGACCTTTTTGTTTACCTCATGATTGAGATGGGTAATTTGATAACTTAGGTATATGTATGGCCATATACCTGGGTAGTGGTTATCAGTTGATTTCACAATCTTTGTGTTTCCTCATGATTGAGATGGGTTACTTGATAACTTAGGTATATGTATGGGAATATATCTAAGTAGAGGTTATGTGTTGAGATCTTCTTGTGGTTATCCTTGTTGGTTTAGTGAGACCTTGAGGGTCTCGGGGTACCTACTGAGTATCGTTATACTCACCCCTGCACGGGCTATGCCCGCACCTCGTTGTGTTGGTTGCAGACAACGGGCAGTGCTGAGGGAGGCTGAGTGTTTGAGGACTGGTCGGTACCCGGAGGTGGACTACACGACGAGACGACACACAGAGGAGGTTGACAGACGAGAGCGTGGAGGAGGCTATCTATACCTACCCTTCAGGTAGGATCCATAGTAGACGACCAGGAGCTGCGCTATCTGTACCTACCCTTCAGGTAGGATCCATGGTGGATGACCAGGAGCTCCGCTATCTGTACATACCCTTCAGGTAGGATCCGAGGAGGAGGACCCAGGAGTTGCTTCCTTCTTCCAGCTGATTGTCTTTTTACTGTTGTACCTTGTTCAGTTGTAGTTTTACTTTCTTTTGGGTTTGTATTCTAGCCCATTTTACCTTTCAACATTTCTTTTGTACTTAGTGTTTTGCTTCCGCTTGTACTTTGTGGTTCTTGTTTTCTTTTATAAAGGCAATGCCTTCCCAGTTATCGGTATTTATGCCTTTGGTGCTAGTCACAAGCCCCTGGACTATGGAAGGCGGGCTTGGGGTAGTCACAACATGGGCCCCGAGGATGGGTCGTGAAAAATTGGTATCAGAGGAGTTCGGTTCTACTGCAGAACTTATAACTCTGATGTTTCTTTCTGTGAAGCAATAGTGTTAAGAGTACCGAGTGTGGTTTTCAGTTCAGGGAGTCCAGTGTTGGTGCGGGCGGCCGACGTATCCATACACCAGGACCCGGACAACTGATTTCCGACATTGTGAATGAAAACACTGATTGCGTGTGTGTTTTCCACAAGTTTTATTTAAATGTCCGCTCAAACCAGGTCAGCTCACCAGGTATAAATGTTTGACCAGGTCACGTTGTTTCTTTCAGGTTGCCTCCCCGTGGACGACTAGCTAGAGCCCCGAGAGTGGTACGTACTGACAGCCCGCCGAATGACGAGGCCTCAGTACAGGGCCCTATCCCGGTTGAGGCACCAGTGGAGGCACCAGCGGTACTACTACCCGTTGGGCCACTGATGCCACCAGCCCCAGCAGTAGAGGATGCACATCGCTTGAGCGCACTGCATGAGTTCCAGCACCACACGCCACCCAGGTTCCATGGAGGGACGGACCCGCAGGCAGCTGAGGATTGGCTGGAGGCTGTGGTGAGAGTCTTCATGCTAGTGGGGACGCCGACAGATTTCATGGTGATCCTTGCTGCCAGCCTTCTTCAGGTAGCAGCAGGAAGATGGTGGAGCCTGATGCTTCAGATGCATGACGAGGCGACACTTCTATGGGCAGACTTAGAGAGCCTGTTCCGGGAAGAGTTTGTACCAGCCACCCTTCGAGTAGTGCGTATATAGGAGCTACTTCAGATGCGGTAGGGCAACATGTCTGTGGCGCAGTACTCAGCGAGATTCACAGACCTCTCATGCTACTCCATAGATATGGTACGGGACCCATTCTTTAGGGCCCGAACCTTCGAGCAGGGGCTCAGGCGAGAGATTAGAGCTTCTGTTGTTTCTCACAGATTTCCGACGCAGGCAGGGGTGTTGGAGAGAGGCCTCTTAGTGAAGAGTTTCCTTGCTGAGAAGTCTCCAGCAGCAGGACCCACCACTAGCCGGCTTGTGGCAGAGTCTTCTACAGCAGGCAGTAGACAGATGACACAGAGGTCCAAGAGGACCAGACCTACCAGTGGCCTACTGCACGACTCAGGTTCTGTTGTGCAGGGAAACCGGGGTGGAGTCAGAGCCAGACGTGCCGAGAGTGGAAAGTGTTACTCCTGCGGCAGAATTGGTCACATGGCACGTGACTGTCCGACCCGCCATGCAGATGACCATCAGTTAAATGAAGAACCTCCGAGGCATAGGAAGAGGTTTGATCCGGGCGGACCGCTAGGAGTAGGCGACCATGGCAGAGGAGCTGGCCATGCAGCTGGAGGTGGACGATGCTTCGGGGTGTTACCACCCCCACCACCAGGAGGCCCACCCCGACCGCAGGGGACAGGAGGACATGGGAGAGCTCAGCTTCAGGTAGCTGAGGCCTACGGTCATGGAGCTCCGGAAGTAGATGGACAGGAGCGGGACTAGCATCCGACCTGGAGGCTATTGATCCTGTTGCTTCTAGTTTTGTTGATGTTTGTCTATAGTTGCTTCGTGTCTTTGTACTATGAGATGCAATAATGAAAAGACACCTATCTTTGTAAAGTTTGCTTTCCTGTCCTTTTTGTTTGGTTGATACTGAGTGGTCCCGGTTAAGACAGTTGACTTGACCCTCACCTTCGAGATTTCTACTGGAGGAGACCCACCGACCTCACACTGATGCCGACAGTGTGACTCGACCCTTGGAGGCGAGAGTGACAATTGTATCTGTTGGTTGTTATGTCGAGGCCTTACGACATCATCCATGGCATGAATGCATCATTCATGTCAGGATTGACTGTATTAGGCAACGAATGTGGTTTATCCAGGGGATGAGACCAGATTTCTCTTATCGGCAAAGAAGAAATCATAGCAGCTCTTGTCAGACTAGAGAAGGTCCAGGTCATCCAGAGCGGATGAGGACAGCACAAGGCCGACCGAAGCCTTATGCTGACAGGACTTGGAGACCTCTGGAGTTCGAGGATGACGATCACGTCCTTATACGAGTCTCACCTCGACAAGGTTTACTGAGATGTGGCCAGGGAGGCAAGTTATCTCCGAGGTTCAACGGACCTTTCTAGGTCCTCAGCTGGGTAGGTGAGGTGGTTTACCGCTTGACCCATCCACCTTAGTTGCACTAGGTGCACGACGTTTTCCAGGTATCTCAACTAAGGAGATACATGCTCGACCCTTCGCATATCATCGACCATGAGGAGCAGGACAATGGCGATGGGGTTACTTCCATAGAGGTTCTAGTGGGGATAAAGGATCTACAGGAGCGGATCCTACGGGGACGATCGATTCCTCTGGTGCACTCTCTTTGGCAGCACGGGAACCTCCAGGTGAGCACATGGGAGCGGAAGGCTCAGATGCGTGCTCAGTACCGCCTTTGTATCCCTAAGTTTGTGGTGAATCTTTACGGGGATGTAAAGCCCTGTGGTGGGAGTAATGTAAAGACTCGTAAATTCCATGGGAATTTTTTTTCTTAATTTTATTTGGAATTTTACAAGAACACGGTTTCTGACGGCACCTTATTCCGAGGCCCGGTGTGCCCGAAATCATTTTCCGAAGTTTGGCTCGGGTACGTTCAGTGAACGGACGAGTGGGTTTTTATAACTTTTGAACCGGTGCTCGGAATCGAATTCTGAGGGCACCGATGGAATCGCAGTGCTGGTAATTTCTTAGAAATGCCTCTTCCGGAGTTGCGTTTGCTCGGGTGTGGTTTTTAATTTTTGGGCTTAAAGTTAAGAAATAAAATAAGTTGTACGACAAACTTTATTTTATTTCACTTAAACCGCTTGGAAGCCACTTGAATCCACTTAAATCAGCTTAAGCCGAGTCGATGCGGATAGGGTGCTATCCAAAAATATCCTACCCTCTTGGTAGGATATTTGTGGGGTGGGGCTCACACGAGCCCCACTGTTTCGTTCCGCTAAGTAACGCACCCGCGAAAACCCGTCATTATGAAAGTCAACTGACGCGTTTTCTTAATTTCTTAACGCACCAATTAATTGGGCGGTTTTCTTCGTTGAATTAATTGGGAAGTTTATTTCGTTGAATTAATTCTACGAATTAATGGGTCGTTAATTATCTCTTTATTTGTTTCTTAACCGGTTTGAAATCCGTTGGCGTAGTAATAAAATAAGACCAACGCCACATATTGAGGATTACATATTGGGAGACCATTGACAGAATTCTTGTGCCTTCACCCTTCTTCGCGAAGAACGTGAAGAACACGAAGAATGCGAAGAACGCCGGCCTTCGACGAAGAACACTGAAACCGCGGAAATCGACAACGCGACGCCGTGTGCCGCGACGCCGACGTTTCCTGTTCTGCGACGTTCCTTCCTCCGCAACGAAATCTTCAATCATCTGTTGGAGGTAAGAGATTTCAGGTTCCTTTTAGAACTCCTTTGTGGTTTTTATCAATGCACGGATTTAATTATTATTAATTAAATCTTTTTGTTCTTGAACCTCAGAGTTTGACAACGCGACGCCCTTCCGCGACGATACGACTCCCTTTCGCGACGCGATGATCGCCTCCTTCCGCGGCGATCAAATCCGCGAAGAACACGTGTGCGACGACTTGACGAGGTAGGGATTTTATTTTGGAATACCTTTATATTCCCGTGAAAGTTTCTTTAAAATTAAAGAACCAGTTTCATATGAACAATTTTATTTTATTAAAATTGTTGGTTCATGTGTTGAATAATTTCTCCCGTTGTTTTTATCTAACGCGGAGGGTGCGAGCCAAACGAACATGGCCCGACAACCCTCCGCCGTTCTTCGTGGTTGTGCAGATTTGGCGGGCGATGGAAAAACGTGACGCAAGGGCGTTTTGATGACCCCGCAGTGAAGAACGGAACCCGGGAGGAACAATGACGCAGACGGGAAGGAAAACGGACCACCAGAGCAACTCTGGTGGCCCGCGGAAGCGGCCGGCGGCGCCGGCAGCCGGAGGCGGCGGTGCCCCGGTGCGCCATCAGACAGAGCCGCTGGGGCTTCAGCCGCGGCGGTGGCGGCCAGCAGACCCGCGGCCGCGCAGGTCTGGCTCGCCCGCACGGGACGCGACGACATGCCGCGTCTGATCGATCCAGCGCGACCCCACGCGGGGCCGCGACACCTCAAATCCGCGGGGGCAGCGCCCCGCGGCATCCAGCTACTCTGCCGCTCGGCCGCGCCGAGCCAGGCCGGTCCGACTGGACGGGTTGGACCGGGTCGGGTCGACCCGGTTCGGTCGACCCAGGGGGGGTCGGGCCGGGTCGCCCCGGGCCCAGGCCCCCCGTTTTCGGACCACTTTCGGTCAAATTCCTGTAACATTAGCTACGGGCCTCCGAATGATGCGCCGTTATCGGCAACGCGATCCTCGGATCGAGACGGTTGTTTTGGTATATCACACTCAAGGTTTTGGAATACTTTGGGTTAGGCCGGGTTGGTTCGTACACGAAACCAATCGGGCCCTCGGAGCAGAAACACTCATATCTTGAGCTACGGACGTCCGATTGCCGTGCCGTCAGCTTTGTTGAATTCCTATAAGTGAGACAGATCTTTTGGCTTACTCCGCTCGAGGTGTGGATGTCGTCGGAGTGCGGTTGGGTTGGTTCGCTCACGAAACCAACCGGGCCCCTGGAACGAAAATGCCAATAACTCACAGACCGGGCGTCCGATTGACGCGCCGTCTGTCTCGTTGTTTTCCTCTTAATGAGACGTAACTTTTGGCATTCTTCGCCCAAGTTTTGGATGTAGTTGGATAGTGGCCGGGTTGGATTGTACCCGAAATCCAACCGGGCCCCTAGGACGGAAAAGATGATATCATTCAGATCAGATGTCCGTTTGAAAAACCGTCAGCGGCGTTGGTGATCACGTTGAGAAACGGTCCCTATGAGTATACCCTATGAGTGTTTGGGGTATAGTTGAGTTACGGCCGGATTGGCTCGCACACGAAACCAACCGGGCCCCTGGGACGAAAAGGCTAACAACTCACAGACCGAGCGTCCTATTGACGCGCCGTCTGTTGCATTGAGACCCCTATGACGAGGCGGTCCTTTGAGATACTTCTTTGTGGGACTTTGTGATACTTGGAGTATCTACCTATAGCTCGTGGAGCAGACCCTCCCGGAGACGAGCGTACGGAGTACAGAAACCGTGTAGATGGCTGAGACCTGACGACTGCTTGACCGACTCGACATGGAGTGAGTCGACTAGCCCAGTGGACGGAGCGCCCGGTATTTGGTGACAGACCCACGACGGACAGAGCACCTGGTAGTTGGCCGCAGACCCGCTGTACTCGATAGGAGGAGTACCTATGTAGGCTATTAGGGGGAGCGCCCGGTATTTGGCGATAGACCCTCAGCGGACGGAGCGCCCGGTAGTTGGCCGCAAACCCGCAGTACTCGACAGGAGGAGTACCTCAGCAGTCTTCGGTTAGTGAGCAGTACTTCGGAGTCGTGACATGACCACTATACACTCCAGAGACGGGGCTCTTCAGCAGTTACAGTTTCGATAATGAAAATCCTGGTTTGAGCTGAGACTTTTGACCTTTTTGTTTACCTCATGACTGAGATGGGTCACTTGATAACATAGGTATATGTATGGGCATATACCTGGGTAGTGGTTATCCGTTGATTTCACAATCCTTGTGTTTACTCATGATTGAGATGGGTTACTTGATAACTTAGGTATATGTATGGGCATATATCTAAGTAGAGGTTATCTGTTGAGATCTTCTTGTGGTTATCCTTGTTGGTATAGTGAGACCTTGAGGGTCTCGGGGTCTCTACTGAGTATCGTTATACTCACCCTTGCACGGGCTATGCCCGCACCTCGTTGTGTTGGTTGCAGACGACAGGCAGTGCTGACGGAGGCCGAGTGTTCGAGGACTGGTCGGTACCCAGAGGTGGACTACACGACGAGTCAGTACCCAGAGGTGGACTACACGATGAGACGACACACAGAGGAGGTTGACGGACGAGAGCGTGGAGGAGGCTATCTGTACCTACCCTTCAGGTAGGATCTGTGGTGGACGACCAGGAGCTGCGCTATCTATACCTACCCTTCAGGTAGGATCTGTGGTGGATGACCAGGAGCTGCGCTATCTGTACCTACCCTTCAGGTAGGATCCGAGGAGGACGACCCAGGAGCTGCTTCCTTCTTCCAGCTGATTGTCTTTTTGCTGTTGTACCTTGTTCAGTTGTAGTTGTACTTTCTTTTGGGTTTGTATTCTGGCCCATTTTACCTTTCATCATTTCTTTTGTACATAGTGTTTTGCTTCCGCTTGTACTCTGTGGTGCTTGTTTTCTTTTATAAAGGCAATGCCTTCCTAGTTATCGGGATTTACGCCTTTGGTGCTAGTCGCCAGCCCCTGGCCTATGGAAGACGGGATTGGGGTAGTCACGGCACGGGCCCCGAGGACGGGTCGTGACAAGTAACATATATCATAATAGAAAATCAAAAAATTACACATCAACTAAATATTATTACTTCATGTTAAAACCCATCGGTATTCAAGAAATATAATTTCACATTATAACATGAAATAAATACTAAATAAATGAATTATCAAATAAATCATTTAATAAAATATTCAATCATTGGAGAAAAATTTAGATAAAAGCTACATACAGAAATTGAAGAAAAACATAAGAATATAATTACAACTCAACGGATTTAAGTCCATTCAGTTCATTTTTAATCTTGAATGAATAACTAGAATTGTTGATCATGTTGATGTTTATCCAATGATATGTCCCTACATAATTAATCATAATGTCACTATACTATTAAAAACATACAATAAATAGTAAAAACAAGGATAAACAATTCACGTGGTTGTTAACTATGTGATTCTACACAACATCTAACGAATTTCTCATAGATTGTGAAAATAACATTCCCATATATTTTTTTTATAAATGAAGTTTTTTAATAAAATAATAAAAATAAATTATTAATGAGTTAATATAAAATTATATACATAACATAGTAGTGAAATGAAAAAATTTTATATTAATGGTAGAATGATATATATCTATATACTAAAAATTTTCATATATACCTTAGAAAAATTCCCATTAAATCAATATTTATACTCATATGTAACAAAATTGCATGTTAATTTTCATGTGATATGAGATAAGACCATATACTAAAATGTAGAATAGGAATGTTAACATAAAAGAGAACATGAATATTTAAATATTATTCATGTTTATAAGTAGAAGAAATAATTTAGACAACTCCTAGAAATTGTAAAATCAATTAAAACTAATATAAAACTATTTCACATACCACAATGAAATAAATCAGGCATGGATGATAAAAATATTTATTGTATTCTGATGAATATTTAAAAAATTAGTAAAATGACTTCTTAAATTGGAAAAAAACATAAAATATTTTTGTACATCATTGTGTTTGAGAAATCTTGAAAATATTTATAGTAAGAGTAAAATAACATGCACCACAATGAAGTTCGTATGTGTCCCTTATTTATTTGGTGGTCATTAGAATTTGATAGTATCTTTGTAAACATACAAGTGACTACGAATCTATCAAAACTTTATATAAAATATAATTAGAACCAATCTAAATAATAAAATAATAACATTTAGAAGAAATATATTTCAGTGTTTGAACCACAATAATGACTTCATTGCAATTATTATAATAAAAAATAAAATAAAATTTTAATTAAATTTTAATCAATATACATAAAAAAAGAAAAAATAGCTAAATTGATCTTATGATTGAATAAATGATATATGAATATTGAAATAAAAAATTTCCTAGAAAAACATCATTATAAATTATTGATGGATTTGATTAAAATTATGATATAGTCAATCTCACAAAATAATATATTTCTAAAAATTGAAAAAAATATCAAGGTAAATTATAAATAATGGGTCGAATAAATATAAAAAACAAAATATTATTGATAATTAATTGTATAGATATCACTTATAAATGTTCATGTTCCATAAAATGTTTTGAAAATAGAAGAAACACATATTTTTTTCTATCCCTATATGTACATCCATTATAATGACACACCTCTTTAAAATCATTATCATTTACTCATCTTTTCCAATGAATGAAATTTTTGAATCTATATCTGAGTTGGTTAGGATTAAAGATATCGACTACCGAAAATAGGTCATTGTGTGCTAAAATAATTCTAAAATAACATCTCTCTTTTCTAGATAATAGTGCGGGATGATAAAAAAATTCATTGAAATTTAACCTGATAATTATCATTTATTATTTAATATGAGTAAATAAATTTATATAATAGAACAATATAAAATTTATTTTATGTATCTTATCATGTGAAATATTTAAAAAAATAATTAAGAAAATGAAAAATCTCATTTGGAAAATATTAATCCCATAGGTCATAAATAAATGAAAAATCATAAACATAAAAAATGTAATCATTTCTAATATGTTTGAAATTAGGGCGTCAAATATTCCCCAACATTTCTCGACCCCCCACACATTATCATCAATAAGTTATCCATCATGCTGATTCATCTTTTATTGGGAACATAAAACCATTTATTATATCTCTGCATCGTATAACAAGTCACAATGGAAAATTAGAAAATTTTATAATTCAAATAAATGCAATATATTATTGATAGAAACTTTTATAATTCATACTCGCCAAAATATCATTACTTACTATTCTCTGAGAAGGCCTTTTTAGTACTTATCATCATAAAATATTTTAATCTTTTGAAACCACTCTATAATATTTCAATCAAATGATTTAGAGATGAGATGCAATTCTAGATTATTATAATCGTCAACATTTCCACACATTCTTATAATATATTGACTTATGACCTGCATTGATAACTTATGCCAGTAGATTGAATCTAAATTTATATTTTAGTACACCATTTTTTATTATATCAAATCCATAAAATGTTAAAAGAAAACTTGTCTCTCTTTTGATGGTCCAATATAATTTTAATCAGAACCGCATGCCCATGTATTGCACACACACACACAATCATTCTTAAAATAATAGAGAATGAATAAAAATATATTTTTAAAAAACTATAAATTCCTAAAATATTTTACTAATACTGAAATATGAGTTAAATAACATGTCAAACACAAAAAATGAAAATCTAAAAATTAAATATTTAAAATTAAAAAACTACATCTCTTAATCCTTGAGGAATAAATTTTATTTTTCTAATGAGATAATTACGATTAAAAATATCTCACACATTTTAAGAAAAACGTTGTTCTCGATAAATATAGGAAGGGAATAGAATTACTATTATTATAAATGTATTGAATAAATGAAATGACATTCATGGAAATAAATATTTTGTTATAATCATAGAACTAATGATATAGTCTTCATGATTTATATAAATCTATCTATTTTTTAATTAATTTCTATTTTTTTCTGTAAATTTTAATTTATTTCAATCAAATTTATTTCTTCTGTAAAACATACTTATTGAGTATTATACTCACATTTACCCCTTTTAATATATATTTTCCCTATTTAAATATTTTACTCATTAAATAAATTGAAATAAATTATATAAACAGATTATATCTGATTTATAATTAATATAGTGATGAATCCCATAGGAAAGTTTAATTTTTTATTGTATCCCAACAATTTTTATAGTACAATTATATTTTTTAATAGGAATCTAAATATAGGGAGATTTTTTGGTTGTTAGCAAAGTCATATGGCTTCATATTGAGGAATAAGTATGGTATTTTGGAATAACTTATTGAATGATATATTTTACTGACAAAAAATAATGTATAATGCATAAAAAAGATTTTTTTGAATGAAAATAATAGGGGTAATTTTTTATAAAGTCATGTTTTTCTTCAAGTTATGATTTTTCTGTTTGACACTACAATGTATTTCAGTGAACATATTTCTCTTAGAAATTATATAGAACTTTATTTGAAGAATAAAATGAAAACTGAATGGAAATTTTCTAGTAATTATTAAAAATGTATAAAAATTTGAAATGGAATTACAAAATGTATTGAATTTATACATTAGAATAATATTAGAATCCGTAAAAAAATATTATTTTTTAAAACAATAACCAAAAGTTAAATAAAATAATATAGACAAAAACATAGAGAGATATTTCATTATGTAACATGCTATCACTAAAACATGTTATGGAATATATATTTATAAAATTATTTTTTGAGTGTTATATTATAATATTATGTTGATTATATATATATTATGTGCATTAAATAGTCACATTATATAAATTCATTGAAAATTAGAATGTATAGAAAATATTCTCAATTAGTCTTCAATGAATGAAATTTTTAATGTATTATTCTTTGAAATCCATAAATACACTAATATACATCAATTTTTCAACACCATAATCTGGTTAACAAGAATTACAGGTTCTTAACATGCCTAAAAGTACAAAAAATTATCCATTCAGAAAAAGATAAAAAATATAAAAAAATAATGATATCTTATATTAAAAGAATATCTAAAGGCCCTACACAAAATTAAGTTTCATTAGAAATAAATATAAATATAACAGATCTAATCCAATCACTGATATAATTCAATTTGTATACAAATAATCACTTTAACACATTATGTGTAGTCTTTGTGTGATATTTTTATGTTTTGTTAATGATAGAAACACATTATATGGTTTTCATGTTCATTTTACCTCCATGGTATATAACATATAATTCATAAATTGATGGAACTAATTTTTTAGATGGAATAATTCATCACGATGCCATTTCCCAAGATGAATCATCTCAAAATGAGAAATGTATAACAATACTACTCTTATGTAGTGGGTTATGGAGGTATGTATTAATCTATTATGATTGTAGGCTATTAGAAACATCACACTGGAGGATGTCAACATGGGGGTGGTGTTTATCTTAGGCTATAGGAAATAGGGTGACAAAACATTGTTGGATTCCATAGGGGCTACAAATTATCCCATGATGTAGGCTATGAAGAAACTTCACACTAGTGGATGTCATCGGGGGTGGTGTTTATCCCAGGCTACAAGCGATTGAGAGATGTCACACTGGTGGATATCATCCAGGGTGGCGTTCATCCCAGGTTATAGAGGACATAGATACTTCACCCTGGTGGATGCTTGGGGGGAGGGTATCTCAATCAATATGCTGTGGGGAGAATTCGCATAGGTGAATTGGGGGTATTATAGGTTGGTGTTTATACTTGTATAATGGCAACGATCATGTGGGCATAGGAACGAAAGAGAAACTCTTTTTGGGAAGGGATGAAGTTTATAATAAATATTTTTCCATAGATTTTTATGTTTTATTAATTCAATATATAAACGAACAATTTGGTTTTGATTTTTTAAATAATCATTAGTAAAGGAAATTATTTTTAGTTTAAGTGGTATTTTGAAATTGAAAAACAGATTTTGATTACCATAAGAAATAACATCATTTTCCAAACAACCCAAATCATTGTAGTTCCAATCAATCAAATAATCTCTAATTTACAATGGTTTCTCCCACACCAGAACAGTCATCATTTCAAGCTTGAAATGTCCCTCAATTTGATAACATTCTATGCCACATCAATTTCTAGCACAACCAAATATTTTAATTTGGTATTTATAGGCCAATTTTGATGGAGAATAATATGGTTTATTTAGATAGAGACTTCAGTAAAGAATATAGTTGAGAAAATAATAAGCTTCCCCGAACATTTTTAGAGGTGTGAGATAGAATACAAAATTCAAAATTCTTATGAAAATATAAAATTTCTGTGGCATATATACCAGTATCTATGGGATAAACGTTGGATAATTAAATTGTGATTTTTCGGATAAATCTAGAAGAATATTATTGTTTCTATATTCATATATTTGAAAATTTTTGTGGAGATGAATACATTTTTTAAAACATTACTAATTAATAATTTATTCTCCTTTATTAATTTTTAGTATTTATAGATTATTAAAAAAATTAATTTATTCAGTATTAATTTTTTTAAAATTTAATATTTTCCATAACATTAAATTTTTAAGATTTATTTGTACATTTTATTACAATGATATTTAATATTTTTAAATAGAAATTATTTTCTGTAAATTCTATTTATTTTATTATTAATATTTTTTCTGTTTAGAGGTTTAGAAAATATTTTTTTATATAGACTTGTAAATATTTATTCATTTTAAACTTTTTTGAGATTTAAAGGATTAGTAATATTTATTCCATTTAAAATTTTTTATAATAAATATAATAAATATTATTAATTATTTTTTTTAACATTCCAGTCAGTAGTGAAAAAGAATTATAGTAGAGTGAATATAGTATTTGTAATATGTAATTAATAATGAATTTAATATTTCTTTTATTATTAGTAATTTATTTTGAATTTTTATTTAAATAAATATGGATATATTATTTATAAGTATTACTATATCTTTTTATTTACTGTAAAATATTTATTCCTTTATAAATTTAATAATATTCAATAAAAATATAACTACAAACATTTAAATGAAAGTTTTATAATATTAAATATTTATTCACTTATGTAATTAATGAAAAATTTCACATATTAATAAGTCTATTAATATATAATTATTAATATTAATTATTAAAAAAATTGTTCATAATTTATTAAATTATTCCAATTTTCAAAAAGTTCACATGTGAAACACCCCTACTGCATTGAACCTTCCTATTTTTGGTAAGCCCTCTCTTTCAACATTCTCTCTTCCATTTGATGGAAATTTCAATCGACCTCCAATCCCCGACCCCACGATGACATGTTAATCCTATTATTTGTTTCCCTTTTTCTTCAAATAGAGACTGGAAAGGAATATTCACCACTTACATTGATTTTTTCCACTCTCCATATAGCCAAATTTCCTCTCTTGTCACCATAACCCACCCCCGTTTCGCTGGGGTGAAAACAGATTGATACCAGGATTATAACATAACTGCGATAAAAATATTGAGTGAATCTCCAACGAAATATAGTAGCACAAAGATAAAAATTCAAAAATAAATATAGACACATATTATTTATGTGAAAAAATCCTCAAATGTGAAAGATTAAAAACAAGAGGGGAACTCCAAAATATTGGAAAAATAATCATACAGTAAAAAATTAATGTGATAACAAATAAGATGAATTGAAAATATAGTGAAGTAAACCTACATAAAAATCCACACCTTAATATACCTCTGTATTCCCTTGGAAAATTTTCTCATGAAAAAATGTCACCTTTTGAATGTCAAAACTGAACACATTGTGTCCTTGTGACGCTATCACAAATCCATTGTACAACCAGAATTGGGGATAATCTTTGTTGGACATTCCCCAAAAGATCGAGCTCACATATCTTTTTTCATGATACATTTTTTTCTCACACAATTAAAACCGTCCTTGTTTCTCCCTTTTTATAAGCCCTAAAAATCACCAAATAACCACTAGCACAGATTAACATAAGGCCAATTCCTGAATTTATCAACTCTTGCAAAAAACACTGATAAAAACTCACCTTTATTTGTGCTAGAAAATTGCACCGATAGTGGTTACCTTTATCAGTGATAAAGAAAAGGTGATAAAGGTGTACCCTTTAGTAGTAGTTTATATATCACTGATAATGGATATAAGTTTATGTGATATTCCTAGAGATAATAGAAGTTATTAATAAATATTATTATTATGTTATATAAAATATTCCTATTTATATTATAAAATAATGTATATTTAAATATAGTAAATTCAATATGGTTGTCTGAAAATAATATTTTTTATATTAATTATTACATTTACATATTGTTTTAATAAATTTATTTATATCAATTTAATTAAATAAATTTAAAATTATTTTAAATTTCATTAAAAAATAAAATACATTTATTATATTTATAATATTATATTTATAATTATATATTTATTATATATATATAGTTTAAAATATATATATTTATAATTTTAAATATAAATAAATAAATAATTAATTAAAAATATATATGTCTCCAATGAATTTGGTTAGTAAATATATATAAACGTATATATATATATATCACATGAGTTAATGGTAGAAATAAATGTCATTATTTATTTTCATATATATATATATATATATTGATGAGTGTGTATAATTAACATGTGCATATGCATATGTTATGTATTTATAATGAATGATAATTTATACAGTGACACATATTATAATACAAGTTTAACAACACAGTGATGACTCATTTTTGTTGATCAATACTTTACTAGGTACGTGATTCATTCATATACCCCATAATCCTATAATGTGAGCATAAATACCTATAAAATTACCATAAAAATATTTAAATAGTAAATATATTAATTATATTTTAATTTAAATTTTTTTAATTTAATTTTTAAATACATTAATATTTAATTATAATTATAACTATATATATTTGTTTTAATAATTATAAAATTACAATAAATACATCTATTATAATTTTATAAATACACATACATATATATATATATATAAATTTTTATTTATATAAATAATATATAGATATATTTATTTAAAATTATAATTATAAATATATATATATATAATATTAATATATATATATATATAATATTAAAATATATATACAAATTATCTTTATAAAGGCATCAATGCTCTTGACCATTTATTAAATTAATGAAAATTAACAAAAGCATATGAAACAAAGGATGGGGTCAAACACATGGACACACACTCACAAATACAATGAAGGAACATTTTAAAAGTCACCATTATCATGATGGGATTCATGATTAGGATCTACAACATCATCGACATACTAAAAGTCTAACTAGGAGTACTTTTTATTGAAAAATGGCAATATAGTTCTCCATGATCTTCTCCTACTCGAGGGTTAGTTGTATCATATAATACATTGTTCGACCATGCCCTCATGTTTTATTGAATTCATCCCATCCACATTCTCAACCACATATTATTAGATGATGATCCCGCCTCCACATCTTAGGTTGTTTCCAATCCTCTTTCGACTCTTCTAAATACAACTCAAGAAAGAACTTCATGGGTCTTCTCATTAACAATAGTCACTTCCTACACTAGATCAAGAACATCTAAAAGTATATGAGGTGATTACCTACAACTAAGAGTCAAAGTTATTCACCAAAATATTATTATTAGTAAGTGGGGAATATTATACTTACACTTCCTGTATGGGAGAAAATACTATTCTTGGATCAGTTTTCTTTCCACTTCAATTTGGATATAATTTTCAAGATCCTCTAATGAATCAGAATGAAAGGAAGATGCTACAAGAATAGAATATTCGTCATCATCAGGTTCTATTACTCATTAAACAACATATATTCCAAATAATGCTTGAAACCATTAGTAGGGGTATAGCTAGCAGCCAACATGACCAAATCTACAATGGAGGGATTCCTTGGAAGAGTGACATGATCATCATCATGGGAAATAGATGTTGGGTCCACAAGAGGATGAGCTTTGGATTCAAGAGCAGTGTCCACCCCAACCTCTTCTTTATATCTTGGTTATGTTTTTTCAAAATTCAAAATATTTCTCTTTTTTCCCACAAAATATTCAATACATCCTTATAATAAACATATCATATGTGTTTCCATTCAATATACATCCTCTAAATAAGTTAGTATATTTTTCATAATCAACCCTGAAATGAAATCTACAATCATACTTTGTCAAAACAATTGACCAAACCAAATGAGACCTGATATCCACATCAACATGTACCCTAGATAAGTAAACATAACCTATATTCATAGTTTAATTCTACATTATAATGTGAATTTCCAAATCATAATCAATTTTACAAAGTAACAGAGGATGCCACATCTACCAGCTTGAACCATGAACATGTATCCAAATATTGGTGATTGAGTTATTGACATTGAATAGATCAAAATTCAGATACCAAGCCTTAAGTCAGAGGATAATTGGGATAATATTAATGAATCGATATCCCAATGATTTGGATTTCATATGATCCGATGTAAAGACAATGTGAATGTAGTCACTACCAATCGATGTAAAGTTCCATTCATAAACGACCCAATATTCAATAAGTGTCTTCTAATTCACAGACACATTCAAAAAAATCTATCCTGATAGAGAAAGATGAGAAACATTTGAATGCAAACATTCATTGATCAAATCTAATATAATAACATATGTACCATAAAAAATAATGTATCTCCAATTCTAATAATCTTCTGAGGTAGGATATTTAATTGACTAAGAATATTATCAAAAACCTTTTTCTTAAAGCCCTAGAACCAGAGAGGATGTAACAAGCACGATTGGAGACAACCGGAAGAACCATTGTTCATGTGTCATTTCTAGAAACTGGCTTGGGGTTACCTCCTAAATAGTAACCATGTCATCCATCGACACCTGGGAGGATTCTAGCTCTATCCCCACAAGATTTTCCTTTGAATTGAGCAGATCATCAAATGACTTAAAATTGGGTGATACAACACTAGTCAATCCCTCTTCTAGAGTCTCAATATGGGGCAAGGAAAAAACCCCTTTGAAAGCATCAAATTGACAAGAATAGTTAAAGGAAGACACAACCAAATCTTCTAAACCCACCTTCAAATGAAGAGGAACATAACTGGTGTGGGGAAAACACTATCCAAGAAACACCTCTCGCGGAAATAGATTGCACACAGATTCCATCTTTCCCAGATCTTCCAACAACATCGAGGTGACCCACTAAAAATCACGACCCACTTCCAAAGAAGGAAGAACTGTAACAACAGATACATCAATCCAAGATCCATCAAGCTTCACCTGATCGAGGGGTGCTGAGTTTGAATCAATTACTATAGAAAAATGATATCACCATTAGAATCTCATGTCGAGAGCTCCCTAGCCCCGATCACCATCATAATTAATATTTTTATTATACAATTAATTGTATAAATATATGTAATTAAATTAATATATTTCTATATATATACAAATATTTATAATTATAATATAAATAAATAGAGTTATATATAAATAATTATAAAATTATAATTCATATAATAATTATATTTATTTTTATAATTACAAATATAATTAATATTTTTATAATAATTTTATAATTATTTTAAAAAATATTTATATTATATAAATAAGTTTATATATATATATAATTAATATATGTATTATATATATTTATAATATTATAATTATAATAAATATATTTATAATATGTTTATAATTATTTAAATAAATATATATAAATTTATAGTTGTCTATATAAATAAATATATATCTATTTAAATATTTGTTAAATTATAATAAAAATTTATATTATATATTTATGATTATATGTTATAAATGTATTAATTTTATAATTTAATTACATATATTTATAAAATTAATAAAAATATTAATAATAATGTTATATTAATATATTCATTTAAATTATTTATAATCTTTTTAATATATGTAATTATATTAATAAATAAAAATATTATATAAAAATATTTATTAAATATATAAATAAAAATAAAAATATATTTATTATATATCAAATTTTAAAATTATTTATAATTTTATAAATAAATTATAGACATTATAACAAATATATGTATTATATATTCAATAGTTTATATAATAAATATAATTATTATATATGTTTATTAATAAAACTTTTGAATAAAATTAATATAATAAATATATTTATTATAATTTTTGTTTTTTAATAAAATTTATATTTAATTATAATATATATTAATAGAAATAAATATATATTTATTATATATATCTTCATTCACTTTCTTCCCACAATCTTTCCCCCCTTTTTCAATAATTTTCATTTATTAGAATTAATCATAGAATAACTAAGTCAATAATAGAAGAACACCCCCAATATTCATGACCCACATCAATGGTAGACCTATTTAAAAATGTGGAGAGTTGGGGAGAGAAAGAATCTCATATTCTTTTATATCACAATAAAAATTGAGGATAGACATCATGTGTGAACATCATCAAACTCTATAAGGATCATCATAGATGGTTGAACTCAGTTTCCCTTTAAATGATTCTATAAAAAATGAATTTATCAATATTGTACAAAAAATATGAATGTATTATAATTACAACACTAGAATCACCAAATATTCAAATTGTTTGTGAATGAATATATGTTTTTTGGAACTGAATAGAAATTTATGAAAATTTACTGATAATAGAAAAAATAAGCACTGGCATTTTTTCTAAATATGTGATCTACAAAAAACATATTCCATTCATGATAAAGTATGGCGGTTAGAGAAGCCAACAAACTGATATAAAGGTTATAGATTATCCTTGTCAATGGTGATCTAAATTCACACTCATTTTGTATTTCAATTTCAGGTAACTAATATTAGGAAAAAAATCAATCCTGGGGTCATAGAAATATAATTCATAATAGATCATCAAAAAATATCAAAACAACTAAATATTATGGATGTTTGTAAAGACCCATGGGTATTTAAGAAATAAAAAATTAAAGCACAATATCAAATATAAAATAACTAAATCAAACATTAGATAATTCTTTGGATAAATTATTCAATCATTGTAAAATAATATACATTCAAGGATCATAAAAATAGATGATAAATTTAATAATCAAAAAAATAGATCAATGAATTTTAGTCCATTTAATTATTTATTCATTATCCATGAATCACTAGAAATACTGAACATATTGATTTTTCTCCAACATTTAATCCCTAAATAATTATGAAAAATGACAATAAACTCTTCTAAATATACAATAAATAGTGAAATTAAGGAGAAACAATAAATAATAATGTTAACAAGAGTTTTCTAAAATAAATTTAATGAATATCTCACATATTGTTGAAATAAAATTCCTAAATAATATTTATAATGAATTATTTTATGTTAAAAAAATTATTTCAAAATAATTTTGGAATTTAGTAATATAAAATAATAATCTTAATAGAGAAATGAAATTAACTATAAATTAATATATATTAATGGATGTATGAAATAAGATCATTTATTAAAAATTGGCATATGGGCAATAGAGAACATAACATTAAATCTATATTTTTTCCGATGAAAAAGTGCACTATGACTTAAAGGTGGAATAAACGAAGACCATTTACTAAAAATTATTAGAACCTTAGTCTAATAATGAACAAGAATATTTAAAATAATTCATATGAATATGTAGACTTTTTGATATGATAGATGTTTAATTAATGTGAGAATGTAATGGAATATATTTTTTTATTGATTTATTTTTTTATTTTTTATGTATGTGGTTTGTTATATTTATGTGAATGAAAGGGGACTTAGTTACACATGTGGTGAACCACTATTGGCTGCGGAAACCTAGTCGACTGCTTCCATCAAAAGTGCATGTTAAATTACAAGAAAAAAGTCCTGTAATAAACATTAAAAAAAGTGATATACCCGGTGAACCATGGTGGTATCAGATGTCTCATATATGTCTTCTTCCATCTCTATTTTATTTAACATGATGATACTGAGGTTTTTTCTGGAGTAATACATCCAATTTTGTCACATTAATGGTCACTTTCCTCATTGATGCATCAAACCACACCATGTTCAACAATTTAATTCATGATCAAGATTGATACATTCTGTAATAGGTGACACCATGATGAAATATAGAATTTTCATTTACTTCGCTTAAAATTATGATTTGGAACTCCACAATCCAATTTATCAACATCCCAGATGATAAATGAAATGAGTTTCAGTTCTCGTGTCACATTTATCAATTTTGAGACTAGAATCAGTTTAAGGAATTAAAAATTCAATTGTCGACACCCGGAAAGACAAGAAACATTTCTATAATTCATATAATATACTAAAGGATATTATTTTTAAGAATATTGTGCCACCCAATGTCCACAATAATATATTGAGGGTTGGGGACGTCACTATGTTTCCATATAAAAGATCATGATAGACCATAACCTATTTCATTCCATAATAAACACATATTCAATGAATAAGATAACACAGAACACTTGTAGGATATAATTATATAATAAATAAAGGGAAAAAAATTCCTAATGAGTCATTAAACAAAAATAAAACCACTCATGGGTTAATATAAAGGAAGTGTACATCTCACATGTCCCTAAATCTGATAGATGCAAGACGCTAGAGAACTCGTACCAATTGTTATTACTCTTGGACTAGTCTCCTACCCCAAAAATTATATCCACCGTCATGGACCACCATACTGAATATTATGTCACCAAGTATCAACATGTTTTGACTTTGAATTAATAATAGTCTCACTTCAACATAGATGATCATATTACCCGCACTTCATCACCACATGCACAACATGTGATGGAAGAAAGCCTGTGCGACATTAAATATATAGAATACTGAAATTTAATATATTTCTAACATCGATATCCCTATTGTACACCATGTCCCAAAGGTATCCTTGGATCATTTAAGTATTCACAATCCTCGAAGTAGTCAAATCCCTCAATGACTCCAAAATTCATGTTTCTAATATATACCATAATGGAGTACCCACTCATTGAAGAACTCATTTAATCCAAGGGAATACCACACACTATCATTCATAACCCTCGATAAAATGATTCCCTTATAGACAATCGATAGAGAACCCAAACCTTTATCCATAATAGAACCTGGTTATGGTTGTACTAAAACCTTCTCCTATAACCACCCATTTGTCTTATAATGGAAAGAATTCCAAACATATGAAAGATACCCTAGATTGAATAGGCCAAAAAAATGGTTAATCAACATGAAAATCAACACATTTGAACTATGAAAAACCCAGAACCCACATAACCTTTTTAGAACTATAGTGGGAGACACCCACTACCTTGGGTGACACCACAATCAAGGGATTATAGACTATATGTATAGTGGAACACAATTTTATAGTAGGCACCATGTTTGAGGGAGTAATGAACCCAATTTGTATCATTTGGTGAACTTATTCCTAATCAGCACCGATGTAATACAGAATCCATGTCGATATCATGGACAAACTACTCAAGTATATAGCTGGGGGTGGGGGAAACAGAAATCTAGGATGAAAATAAGGGCCTTGTTCCCTACATTTAATATTTCAAAGGGAGTTCTAGCCTCATAAATGATCTTAAAATCACACCCCAAACCTCTTCATCATCCCTATAGATCAAAATCTTAATTATTCTCATCTCTCTTTGAAAACATATTGAAATGGATAAATAAAAAAAATTGATTGTGATCTATGTTGAAAAATACAAAGTATTTGTTATTTATTTTCTCAAAAAATACATCTGATAATAAAATAATTGAAATCGCACTACAATAGAAATTGGTGGCCACATGGAGACTCTTGGAAGAGCCACAAGGCGTGTTGGGTGAAGTGGTTTGGATGAATTTCTCCCATGCAAATATAATGTTCCCTCAATGGTTGAGTTGGATATGATTACCAAACAAGCTCATGAGATGGACAATACAGTTGGGTATTGTATTGAGATGGCATAGTTTTCCTTCTCACATAGCCCGACCGAGTTTGGTCTAGCCATTCCCAATTAACCTCAACCTGTAAATTTTCATAGAGGGTTAAAAATATTATATTATTTTTATTATATTTATTTTGACCTCCATAACCCTCTGAATTCAATATCTTCCTTGCCTTAGGGTAAACACCACACCATATAATTATTAGATCCTTAAAATAATTTTCCCAAGGATGCATACAAATGTAAATTTTTTATTTTAAATCTCGAGATGTTATAAAAATAGAAATATGAACAATTGATAGACTATTAATTCAGAAAAAATCTCACAAAGTACATAAAAACCTCTCTATCAACCCCCACCATTTTACATCATTGAACTACCAATCTATGAAATCTAAAAATGAATACATCATTTTGGAATTTCACATATCAATATGATTTTGATATGTATTCCTTAAATTGTAATGTCTATTTTCTAGGAGCCGCCCAGAGGCACCCCTTACCTTGTTTGTCACATGGCATCAAGTGCATTTCCATGAACGCCAGAGGCTACCGACTAGAAGTGTGGGACATGGGTGTGATAGCGAGGAAACTATACCCCCATTGACAGAGTAACATAGCAGAAGTAAAATAGATCATAGTAGCAGAAGCATTACTAATACCGTACAACTGGAAATTGGGGAATAATGAAGCAATAAACAACTGGAGCAAATGTATATAAATGATGCATGATATGTGTGTCTAGGAATGCTTCCAAACAAGTCACAATTATGAAATACAGAAATATCCAATGTACAAAGGAAAAAATAGATAAACTCTTCAGCATCACATTCCTCATCTGGGTATCATGCTCTCCTACTCCACATTAGTCATGTACCTAAGGTAGATGGAAGCTTGCCCTTCTCTATACCTGTAGTAGTATAATCTGTTTGGGCCCAAAAGCATGACCCAAATATGGTTTGAGACTAATCTCAATAGGAAACCACCCAATTATCTGTGCCTAATAGTCATTAAATATATATGTAAACTAATATGAAAAAGGAAGCAGTAAATAAGGAATTACTCAAAATTAAACAGTATTACAATTTCATTTAAAAACATTTACTTCTAAGTATTCAATCAACCAAAACAAAATACAAGCAACACTATATGTAGTTCCCGTATCCCAACTCCTCTAGTTAACAATTCAAGGACGATAAAACAAAAGACACTATGAGGAAATGGTCACCTTCAGTTCCTATTATAGACCTATGATCAATGAATCTTTGAGGAATCAATCACCATCAATTCCCCCTATAGTATTTTAACAGTAACCTACAGGGGTTCTGAGGAAGCACTCAACGTAGATTCCTCAAGTGGCCTTGTAAAGTAACTATAGACCATCTGAGGGAGCCCTCGACGTCAATCCCCCCAACGGTCTCACAACATGATAATTATAATAGACACTATGGGAAATACCTCAACGTCAATTTCCCCTATGGTCTCACTACACCAGGTTCCCACATCCTTGTGTAAAGCGATCATGAACAATAAATAATCAGCATCCAATGTAAAACTAATGAACTACACGGCTAAGAAAACTAAGACATATCATAGGATGTTAGAGAAATAACCACTCCAACCTACAATACTATGCATGGGAAAAGGAAAAATCAGCCTAATTGGAAATCTAGACCAAACTTCCAAAATAAGAAAACATGAGGAAAACATCCATTGAATATTAATGTTAACCCTATTGATAAACAATTATCCTCTACCCAACAAACTAAGGATCACATTCAATCAATAGTTCTAAAACAGTAAACATAGAATACCATGATTAAGGGAATTGGGCACTTTTTCACATATAACACAATGGATATCAATGTAAAGGATCAATCCACCTACCTCGGTGTTGTTGGATTGTTATATGTGAACCTCAAGACATGAAATTCCCAAGAACAACATAGATCTATATGATTACAATGCCACCGATGGATTTCGATCTGGAGAATGGACGGAGAGTTGCGGGCTCAGAGAAGATTTGTCGACAATAGATGATCCTAGATGAGACAGATGAATAAGAAGTTGATTATGTTGATTAGACGTGACCCCGGTCCAATTAATGAAATAAAAATAAAGTACATGATGTGTACCTGCTATTACAAACCTGCAATTTAGGCACCCTCCAGGTCACCACACACGGTGTGTATATATAAAGTACATGACATGTACTTAAAAAATTTCTAGAAATTCATCTCTTTCATAAAAAAAATAGAAAATAAAAACATGCCAAAATATAATATTCTATCTTTTACAAAGTTCCCCCCTTTAAAAATTCATCCCGAATTTCCCTAGAAAGGTGGAAAAGAAAAAGATTCTTCAAACAACTCTAGACACTATGATAGCACATTGGCCTCCCTCTCCCAAGCCTCGTCCTATACTCCCCCATGCTACCATAACACTCATACCATAGGAACAGACCGGCCCCGAAAGACCTTCACACTACGATCAAAAATCCAAATATGATGCTCCTTGAATGTATCATCCACCTCTAACTCATCTTCCTCATGTTGGAAAACATGATATGTGTTTGAGAAGTATCGTCGATGCTGTGAAATCTGAAAAATGTCATGCATAGCACGAAACCTATGAGGTAACTGCACCTGATAGGCAACCAACCCAACTCTCCCCAAGACCTCAAACATACTCACATACCTTGGAGAATGCTTGAAATGTCTCATAATCCTCCTATGTCCCAACCTCTATGTGAAATGTAGGAAAACCAGATCTCTGAGTTCGAACACCAGAGGTCATCTTCGTCAATCAACATAAGAATTCTGTCGAGACTGTGCAGAAGCAAACCTCTTCCAAATAAACTCTATCTATTATGTGGTCTCCTGAACAAGAAGAGGTCCCATCATATCTTCCTCTCCTGCCCCTAGTCCACATAAGAGTCATCGTTAGGGCCTACCATACAAATCCTCGTAATGTGTCATCTGAATAGTTTCATGAAAACTATTATTGTAGGAAAACTCCAAAATAGGTATGTGTGTCTTCCAATAACATATAAAATCCAGATTGTATATGCGATGCATGTCCTCAAGAACTATAATCATACAATCTAATTGGTTATATCTCTGGTGGTGGTAAGATTCACTCAAAAGTACCCGTGTACCCAATGCCTTATGTAGCCTCTTCCAGACCCAAGAAGTAAAACGTGCATCCCTATCTGAAATAATGGATTGTGAAAACCTATGAAAACGTGAAATATATTAGATGTAAATCCTTCCCATCTCATCAACACTTAAGGACTCCTTGGTCATAAATAAGTGAGCCACCATCATGAGTATGTCAATGAAAACACAAATTGCATCATTTCCTTGAATCAATCTTGGAAAAAATGTCACAAAGTCCATCACGACATCATTCTAATTCCACTCGGGAATGATTAATTGGTTCAAAAGCCATAATGCTCACTAATGCTCTACCTTCTCCTGCTAATAGGTGGAACACTTCATAAAAAAACCAGAAACATCACTCTTTATACCAGGCCACCAATACAGATGGTGTAGATCATGATACATCTTGGTGACACCAAAATGAACTACCCAAATAAAAGAATAAAAGTCCAACATCATCTCATCGCATATGTCTTATGACACCCATACTCTCCCATGAAAACACAAGATCTCATCCTCGTTAATGGTCCATCCAAAAATAAGGTCTCCTCCTGACACACTCTCCCGTAGGACTAGGCCTTTAGAATATGATAACTGCCTCATTCGCACTCAATCTAGAAGATAATAGGTAACAACTACATAAGAAAGGAAATTCTGCCCATATCTATAGTGCACCTCTAAATGAATCTTAGAGAACAGATCCATATACTACCACTCACTACTATCCTCCTAAAACGCCTGTATCTGATTCCTTCTACTCAGTGCATCAACAATAACTTTTCTTTTCCTAGGAGTATAGGCAATCTAAAATTCATATGACTGATGGAAATCAACACAACATCGTTGTCTACTAATTATGTCATGATAAGTTAGTATTTAATTCAATATTTTTTGATCGGTAAAAACCAAAAAAATATCTCCCATCAGATAATGCCCCAAACAATGTAAAGTACGGACAACTATAGCCAACTCGAGATCATGAGTCTGGTAGTTCCTCTCATGTGGCCTCAACTACTGTGACCTGTACACAAAAACTCCATCTCCCTACATAAGCATAACCCCCAACCCAATAACTGATGCATCATAGTAATAATTATATCTCTTTCCCGGATCTGGGAATACTACTATCGGTGGTGAAGTAAACCTCCCTTCCAGCTCTTAAAAGGATATGTCACAAGAATCTGTCCACAAGAACATTGCACCCTTCTTAGTTATGACTGTCAGTCATACTTCTAAGTGCCAGAACTCTTGTATAAAAAAACAGTAGTAACCAGCCATCCCTAGAAAACACCACACCTCAAAGACACCCTTCAGCTGCTCCTAGGAAACAACTACTCTCACATTCTTTAGGTCTACTAATAATCCTCTCTCTAAGATAACTGAACCATGAAGTGAATTTGATCAATACAAAACTGGCATTTTGAGAGTATAGAATATAATCGATGCTCTATTATTGTACTCAAAATGATCTCAAGATGGGTAGCATGGTCCAATAAAGTTTTAGAGTGCACGAAGACATCGTCCATGAAGACTACCATGAATGAATATAAGTATGGATGGAAGAATCAGTTCATTAGTGAAATAAAATTTTAAGGCGCATTCGTGAGACCGAACGACATAACCACATACTTGTATAGAACATACCTAATTCGGAAGGCTATAAGTGGTATATCTGAATCTCTAACACACAACTAATGATACATATACCTCATGTCAATCTTCGAGAACACCCGTGATCCTCGAAGCAGATCAAATAGATCATCAATCCTCAGAAAAGGGATATCAGTTCTTGACTTTCAACTGGTTCAACTTCCTATAATCCACACAATACCTGAGGTTATTGTCTACCTTATTCGCAAAATGGAAAGGCAAACCCCAAGGATAAGTACTAGGTCAGATGAAACCCTTTGCCTTCAACTCCTGTAACTTCTTTTTGACCACCTGCAACTCTGGTGTAGACATCCTATAAGGAGGAATGGACACTAGTGCCAATATTGGAAAAATATCAATAGAAAATTCCACATCATTATCTAGGGGAAACATAAAAAGTCCTCTGGATGGATGTCCCTGAAACGATCCACCACTAGTGGAATGTCCATCAATGAAGTCGCTTGATCATCCAGATATATACTAGCAATCTGGGCTGTAACTCCTCCAAACCCATAATGCTCGGGTCCTGCTCTTCCCTCTTGGATATCCCATTCACCCATATGAAGAAATGATCTAACCTATGGTGACATGAAACTCACCCTGCAATGATAGAAATCGACAACTTCTTGGAAAAGAACTTACAAGTCCATTCAAAGAAAGATATCATGGCCAATCATCTCTATGAAATAGAGGTCCCATAAGAAGTGAAACCCACCAACCTAAAGAGGGAACTCCTTGCACATTCATAAAATAGCTGTTCTAGTTCCCAACCGAGTGTCTGGCATCATGAAATAAATAGAAGAAAAGATACAGATCCCAAGGATCTCCATAATAGCAATAGATATAAATATATGAGAAGCCCCTATATCGAAAATATTAGAATCTAAAACCGAGTCAACTATAATTATACATCGAACTGTATAGGTTCTGGGATCCTACTTCTGCTGGGTCTGCTCTTCTAAAAATGTCTAACCTACACCGTAGCATTGTTACCATACCTAACCTCTCTGAACTGATCCACCCTGATGTCGCAAAATTTCTGGCGACCGGGTTTCACTGACATGACCTCCACCACTGCCTGAACAGCCGGAAGAAATCTCGTTCCATAAAAAATGAGATACTAGTGGTGCATATCCTGATTGTCGAGTCATATAAGAACCTCTTTCACTGGGTGCTGGTGATAAGAACTGACCGAAACGCTGAAGGTGACTCATCTTGCCTCAAGAATGGTACTCCAATAGGTCTCTCAGTACATGTGGCCTCATATGCCCAACCATTCCACATTGGAAGCATACCACATGGATACTTGAAGTTACATCCCACCTACTCAGATATACATGTGTAGTCTCCCTATAGCGCATCCTGCTATAGGCCAGAGATGCACTAACTCTTGATGCTAAACCTCCCTAGCTCATAGCTCTATAATCCCTCAAATTACGTTCTGTGATCAGCTCCTAGTTGACAATAAAAGATATCGAAGACAACCTGAAGATGTTAATCTAAGCTTGAATGTCCTGTATAGGAAAATCCTAAAAACTCCTTACTATGAACAACCCATCTACCTCTATAAAAGGTGTATAGCTCTTCAACTCTGGGAAACAAGATAAGTACTCCATAACCAAAATAGTAACCTGCTCCAAACCCAAGAACTCTCTGGGCTCGATCGGCCCTCTAAGAATCCAGATAGAAGTAGTCGTAGATGTTACGTTGGAACACCTCCCAAGCCATAAACTACTGACGTCCCACCTGTGATATCACAACCCAACATCTCTTGGAGGAATCTCGAAGAATATAAGTAGAAAGCTTCACCCTACTTTCTAGAGGCATCTCTAGAAGGTCAAAGATCATAAAAATGGTAGCTAACCATGACAATTCATCTTGTGGTCCTCCTTCCCATGAGATAGATGGAGGAAGAAACTGTTGAAAGACCCACGACAATTCTGCCATTGACAGGGTAGGTGGTGATGCTCCCTGAATCTTCTACATAATCCTCAAAAAGCCCTCCCTAAACTATGCATTGAAAGCTGTATCGGGTATAACTTCTTATGCCAATACTAGAACAACTAGAGGTTATTCTTGTAGTCACTGACCAAACATGTCCACAATATGATCATTTCACTATAACTGGAGGACAATCGGGGGACATCTCGGTGGCATTACTCTGAATGATCATGCAGACAACTTAGGTCAAGATTATCAAGGACTGAATACTATAAGTGTATGAAGGGAAAATGATAAAGAAATAATTCATATTTTTCAAAAACCTGGATACTCGACATGTATAATTCCTACATGGAGTGGTCCCTTCTGTCTTTCACATGGGTGTGTACTCATGCCACAACTTTTCATTTAACACCCCAAACATATAATGTGTTGTCCTAACACACGGCGTGCACAAGAATAACCTTCCCCTACCAAAGTCCCCTTACATAGCTAACCCAAACGATTCTCCTAATACAAGACTACACGACGTGTTCGTACCAAACATGGAATGTACTAAATGAACTTCACCGACCCGTGATGTTAGTGACACGACCGAATACACGAATCACTCTACACTGTGTGTTCCCTTATGGACCCGACATGTACTAAAAATGATTTCACTAACCTGTGTTCTTCGTTACACAGTCAGATACATGTGTTACACTAAACGGTGTGTTCATGGTTGACCTCGTGTGTATAACCTAATTTTTCATCCCTCTATGTCGTTATTCACATGGTTGGACACAAAGTCTTCACAATACTGTGTGTATAGCTGGTACACAACGTGTTACCCCAATGAATTCCCAACCCCGTATCCCTATCCACACAGCCAGGGACACAATTATAGACTACACAGAATGTACATACAATACATGGTGTTTACTTAATACAAACAGTTTTTTCCTAAATAGGAGGACACATGGCATGTATTTATCATTACAAACTGTGTATTCTTGGTTTTTTTGGGCAGTAAGCCTTAGAAACTACTCTAGAACATAGAAAAACACTATAAAAAATATTAAAATTCTAATTTAATATCCGTGAGGGCCCATACACCATGAAAATCAATGCTTGGAATCATATACATGTCATAAACAAGGAAAACAAGTCAATGATCCAAAATATTCCAATCTATGAGGGCCCATAAAACCTCAAGAACCAATGTTTTAAATTCATTCAAACAAAAAATTACACAATTCAATACCATAGCACAACGACATGGAAATATATTACAATGTCTATCACAACAACATGAAATTTATAATGCACCCTAAATTGCATGGAAAGAATGCATGACAGGTGATTTCTAGCATGTGCCTATATGATTCCTGAGATTTAATACCGTCATATCATTATGTTGCAATAGAAATAGAAACTCAATAATATCTATAATAACAACACAAAACATATGAATCACTCAAGGTGAAATCAAATCAACTGTAATAATTGAAAAACTAGAAAAAAATGCAATAATGAGGTCGATTTTTTTTCCCTGTGCACAGGTTAGCTACTCCCAGGAACAACTTATTACCACATAGCTATTCCTTCTTATCCAGGTCTATAGGATCCAAACAGTATGTAAAGAAGAATAGAATTCCTCTGATACTATATTATAATGTCCTGGTTCCTGGAGCTGCCCAGAGGTGCCCCATACCAGGTTGGTCACATGGCCTCAAGCGCATTTCCCTAAACACTAGAGGTTGCCAACTAGTAGAGAGGGCCTTGGGTGTGGAAGTGTGGAAAATATGCCCTCATTGGAAGAGCAACACAAAATAAGTAAAATAGATAATAGTAGTGGAAGCAGTAATAAAACCATAAAACAGTAAACAATGGAAAACTGAAGCAATAAACCACTAGAGCACATATATATAAATGATGCATGATACAAATGTCTAGGAAATAATCCAAACAAGTCACAATGCTGGAATAAAGAAATAGCCAATGTAAAAAAGGAAAAGTATATAAACTCCTCAGCATCGCAAGCCTCAGCTTGGTCTCATGATCTCGATCTCCATAGTAGTCATGTTTCTTGATGTAAAAGGGCACTTTACCTTATGTATACCTACAGAAGTATAATAGTTTTAGGACAAAAAGCATGACCCATATATGCTGTGAGAATAATCCCAGTAGGAAACTACATAAAGATCTATGCGTAACAGTCAATGAATATATATGGAAGGTAATATAAAAAAGGAATAAGTAAATAAGGAAGTACTCAAAAGTAAATAGTACTACAGTTTCATTTACAAAAAAATAATTTTAATGTTTTAATCATCAAAAACAAAAAACATGCAACCTTATAGGTAATTCTCATAGCCCAACCCCTCTGGTTCACAATTCAAGGAAGATATAACAAAAGACTCTCTAAGGAAGCACAAACCATCAATTACTCATATATTCAATTGATAAAATACTCTCTAAGGAAGCACTCACCTTCAATTCCCCCTAAAACCTTTTAATGGCAACAAACAAGCACTCTAGGGAAGCACTTGATCAAAATTCATCATGTGGACCCGTTACATAACAATATACCCTCTGAGGGAGAACACAACATCAATCCCTCCCATGGTCTAGAAACACAATAATTATAATAGACACTTTGGGAAAGCCCTCATGGTCAATTTCCCCAATGGTCTCACTACACTAGGTTCCCATAGCCTACTGTAAAGTGATCATGCACAAATGATATTCAAGAAGACAAAGTATTCCTAATGATCTACAAGGATATGAAAACTAAAACATATCATAGCATATCATAGAAATAACAAATCCATCCTACAATACTAGGCAAGTTAAAAGAACAAATCAGCCTAACAGGAAAACTCAACCAAGTAGTCAAAACAAGAAAACATTGGAAAAAAATCCAAGGCATATCAAGGTTAACCCTATTTATAAACAATTAACCTCTACCCATAAAACTAGGCATAAAACTCAATAAACATGGCTAAAACCGTAAACACACAATACCCTGATCATGGGTATCATAAAACATTGCACATATAACTCAATGGCTATCTACATAAAGTCACAAACCACCTACCTCGATGTTGTAGTATAGTTATAAGTGAACCTCAAGCCTTAAAACACCCATGAACACTATAGATAGATGAGATTCCAATGAAACTAAAGGATTTTGATTCAAAGAAAGGATAGCGAGTCAGGAGATTTGAGAAGATTCATCGGCTAAAGATGCTCCTGAATGAGATAGATGAAGAAGAAGTTTTTTTGTTGATTAGACACGACCCAATCCATTTAATGAAATAAAATGAAATTACACGGTGTGTACAAGCTATTACAATGCCTCACATTAGTTGGCCTCCAAGTCAACACACATGGTCGTGTGCACGACTGTTACATGGAAAACACACGACTACCCGCGGTAACCAGGTACAAGGCATGCACTTATAAAGTACTAGACATCTTCTTATAAAATTTCCATAAATTCCACTTTTTCATAAAATATTTTAAGAAGAAAAACACACATAAAAAGAGGATTCATGTTCTTAAATAAATTATTTCATTCTTCAATGTTTTGTAAATTTAGAATGGTTTGTTTAAGTAATCAATAGAGTATCAAATTTTTGAAATGCATTAGATTTAATAAAAAGTGAAATAATATATGAACATAGTATAACACCTGGTTGATAACATATTGAGAAAATAATTTACTACCCCAATTTATTTAAATTTTTAATATATATATAATGATTATTTTTCTTGAGTGTAGAAGCTAGGTATGAAATTTGATGATACTACTAGATGATATTTCATAGGATTATATCTAGTTTTGGGTTTTGGTGGCTTATGGTTATTTATATACTTTGGACTATGATGGATCATAGTTATAACATGATTCAATGAGGTTGTGATATGATGATTTGGGTATAGGTGTGGGGAATGTGGTGAATATGTGGTTTTTTTGGTTGTGATGATGTGATGATGGGATTATTCACAAAGGTGGAGAACTAGAAATGCATATTTATAGATGGTATGTTGGTGATGCCAGAGAGATATTGAGAGTTGGGCTTTCATATTTTTATAAAATATTTTGATGGTGGTTTTGTGATGGTAGAAATTTTTTGTGATATAATTATGATGTTGTTACATTTATGGGATTCTTCTAATATTATTATATATCCTTAGAAATTCAAAATCCCATTTCTTACTTATGATACACCATGATTTAGAATGATATTATGATGCTACTATAGTTGAATTTGTATGTTTTGTTTTACCAATATCTTAAACAAAGTCATTATTTTAGTAGTTTTACATCATTTTTCTATCCCAAATCATTTATTCTACATGGGTATAGAGTACATCATGTGGTCACATATCCATAGTTTGATAATTGTTTTTTCGAATAGTTTGAAGGATATTTGATATATTGTTCGAGTAGATTTGGTAGTCTAATAGAATGATATAGGGCATACAGTTTGTATTATTTTTTGAATAGTTTTTACATTTTTATATCGTGTAGGTAAATCTTCTTTGAATCATATGTGTTCCTTATTTGGTTCTTTTGGGTGTTGATTTTATGTTTTTGTTTCATTTTTATGATAATTAAGACGTTAATGCCTCAAATTATTGTTATTGATACCCTTAGTACCAATTGTAAACTCTTGACATATTAGTGGTAAGAATAAGGAGAAATTATTATCACCTCTACCTACCTAGGTGGGCATTAAAAAAGGATTACAAACTGATGTCGTCACTCCCAAAAAAAAATTCAAAGATAGAAACTATATTCACTAATCAATTTTAAAAAATTTGGAAAAAATATGAATTGACTGAAAATGAAAACTTAATTCACTATCTTCCCTATAAATTTTCCCCCAGTTTCAATGCATATCATTTGATAGAATTAATCATAGATATATACAAGAAACACAAAGAATATATCCCCCAATATTCAAGGACTACATTATTGGAAGGACAATTTAAAAAAGAGGGTGATTTGAAGAGATAATGATTATCATATTCCTTTATAGCACAGTAAAAATTGATGATTTAATCCTTGTGTGGACATCAGGTCACATTATGTGGAGCATCATAGATTCATTCACTCAGTTTCCCTTCAAATTATTAAATTTCTTAGTTATATTCATCAATTTAATAATAGAATTTGAATATCCAATAATTACAACATGAACAACATAGAAGATTCACAAGGTTTGTTATTGAATATATGTTTGATGAGAATTAATATAAATGATTTGAAATGTATTGATAATAGAAATAATATGAAAATATCTCACTTTTAAAAATGTGATTTCCTCAAAACATATTCCATTCATGATAAATGATGGAAGTTAGAGAATCCAAGAAATTAACATAATGTTTGGAGAGGTTCCTCTTAAAGGGGTATCAAAATTCATGAAAAATGTATATGTGAAATTTGTGTCTCTATTATTTGGAAAAAATTAAAATCAGTGGTCTTAGTAAAATAAGTCACACAAGAACATAAAAAACCAAAAAATCAATTAAATATTATGGCTTCCTTTAAAAACCTATTGGTATTAATGAAATAATATTTTATAGATTAACATCAAATAAAAACATAATTAATCAAACTTTAGATTAAAATTTTAATAAAATATTCATTCATTATAAAATTATCTACATACTGGGTACATAGAAAAATAAAACTGAAAATAAACAATATAAAATAGTTCAATGGTTTTTAGTCTATTCAGTTATTTTTTTCATCATCCATGAATCACAAGAACAATTGAACATGATAATGTTTCTGAAATGAGTCATCCATACTTAATTGAGCTTAATTTCACTACACTCTTATGAAAATATAATAAATAGTGGGATTAAGGATAAAAAATTAAAATTATTTTTAACTAGAAGATTCTACATTGTGTCTATTGAATTTACCATAGATTGTGGTAATATCATGCCCATATATGATTTGTAACGTAGAATGTTTTGTTAATAAAATTATAAAAAAATATTTTTGTATTGTGTGAACATACAATAATATTTAAAACAGATTAATAGAGTGGATGAAATATATATATATATATATTAATAGTGGAATGACATATCAGTATATTTAAAAATTGGAAACTATGAATTTTAAAACATAGCAATAAATATATATTTCAACTTATATATAATCATAGTGAACTATGATTTTATGGAGGCATTACACCAGACCACATACTAAAAAGAACAATAGGAAACTAATCCTACAAATGAACATGGATATTAAAATTTAATTCAAATTAATTAACAGAAAAATAATTTAAACCACTTCTAGAACATGTAAAATCCATTACAAATTAAATAGAACCATTTCACTTACGACAATGAAATTAATAGTGTATGAATGATAAAAAACATTTTGGGGTCCAAAATAAATGTTGTAAAGTTTGGACAATGACATTATAAATAGAAAAAAACACATCAAATTATTAAATCTTCTTTGTGACTGATAAATGATAAAAATACTATTATAAGTGTGAAATAACATGAAACACAATGATTCTCATGTGTTTCTATTATTAATTTTGTGACAATTAGACTCTAGTATTTTCTTTTTACATTTACAAGTTATTTTACATCAATCACCACCTTCATTAATGTATAACAAATATCAATCAAAAGAATAAAATAAATAATTTCATTAAAAATTTTTTTAGTGTATTTTAAGGCTAAGAATCACATTATTTAATGTAATATCCTGGAAAAAATAATTAAAGATAACTGTAATGTGTATGAATTTACATAAAAAATATTACAGATAAAAACACCATAGCATTAAATGAAGTGTATATCAAGTTCGACATAAATTATTTCCTTGAACCACATCATCATAAATTCTAGGTGTAGTTGATTTTTCTTATTATCCAACCAATCTCTCAAAATCAAATAATTATAACTTGTTAAAAATATCAAGGTGATTTATAAATAATGGGAAGAATAAACAGAAAAGTAAAATTTGATTGATAATTCTTATTATTGGAATCACTCGATATTTTTCATGTTCAATGAAATTTATTCAAAATAGAAGAAACCAATGTGTTCTTCCATTCCTAATTGTACATTATTTATAATCATGAATAGTTTTCATAGCATTATCATTGACAATCCTCTTCCAAGGTAGGTAATTTCGGTATCTATATTTGATGTGGATAGGATTAGAGATATTGACAGTGGAAAATTGGGCATTGTGAGCTAACATAAGTATAAAACCACATTTCTATTTTCTGATTTCCACTGAAGTATTATACAACACTTGATTAATATATAACCTAAAAATTAAAAATAATAAATTAATATATTTAACTAAATATATTTTCATTATGTACATAAATTTTTTTATGTATCTTAATTTGTGTGGTATTTAGAAACATAAACAATAAAATGAATAAACTCGTACAGTTTATTAATCATACATATCTCAAATAAATTGATTATCATATTTTTAAAACAAATTTAATAATTTTGAGGATGTTTGAAAGTGGGGTGCCAAATATTTAGTAACATTACTCGACCCCCACCATGTACTCATGATCAACAATAATTTCTCCATGATGAAGATTAATCATCTTTTTTAACATAAAACCTTATACGATATCATTGCATCATATAATATTTCATAAAAATTAATTAGAAAATGGAATAACTCAATTAAATGTAATATATTATTAATAAAAAAATTTAAATATCATACTCATGGAAATTTCTTTACTAAACTTTCACTTAGAAATCCTTTTGAATAATTATCACAATACACTATTCTTTTCCTTGGAAACCACTCTTTGAGTGTGAAATCAAAATATTTGGAGAAGAGATTCAATTTTGGAATATTTTAATCATCAACGTTTCCAAATATTCTTATAATGTATTGACCTATTACATATATTGAATATATGTACTAGTATATTGAATCTTGAGTTTTTGTAGTACAATTTTTTTTTTATTTCTCCATCAAATTTTATAGAAAAAATCATATCTCTATTTTGAGGGGCTGGAATATATTGCATCAGAACAACATTCCCCTACACTATAAAAACATAATCAATAATAAAAAAATATTATTTAATATAGAAAAATATAATTTCAATCAACTAAAAATGCACATAGTAAATGACTAACAGATAATCATTTATCAAAATACTATTCAAACACAAAAATTTAAAATAAAAAAATTATGTTTGAGAAATTAAAAAAATTGACTTTAATTATTGATTGATAATTGTTTCTTTTATTATGATATCATTTGGATAAAAAAAGTCTCATTCCTCACAATAAAAAACAATTTCATTCAACATATTTGAAGGAAAAGCATGATTATAATTTCTAATATATAGAATTAATGATGTCGCAGTCATGGAGATATCCTTTTTGATACAAATCATCATAGAAAGATATTTTCTTCACGTATTATATAAATTAATTAATATTTAATAATTTTTCATTTTTTAATAATTTGGAATTTTTAGTATGGAATATTTTTGTTTTCTAAATAATTCTTATTGTGTTATTTACTCACATTATAAAACTTTTCATTTTATTTCTAAATTTAAATATATAACTGATGAAATCACGTGAAATAAATTTTATAAATAGATTATATCTGATTTTTTATCAATCTCACAATGACTCTCATTAGTAAATACATTTTATCAATGTATCCCCATGGTTTTTATAGTACAATATTATTATTTAACACACTTCTAACTATTGTGAGTTGTTTTTTTAGTTACTAATTTCATATGGATTGATAGTGAGGAATGTGTTAGGTAGCATTGAAAATCATATTTAATGATATATTTTAGTGGCAACAATTAATGTATAATTCTTAAAAATAATTTTTTAGATGAAAACCGAATAGTGGTGATGTTTTTTAAGGACGTGATTTTTTTCAAGGTATGATTTTTTTGATTCATGGTACAATGTATATTTTTTAATATATTTCTTCTATAAATGAAATAAAAATTTATATTGTGATTAAAAATAATATTTGAAATTAAATATGAATATAAATTTTAATATAGGAATATGAATTGAAATTTCAATCGATAATGTTATTAAGAAATGTAATGAATTACAACATTATAAGAATATTAGAATCCCAACACACATCTTATTTTTATCACCAATATATTGTAGTGAATAAAATAAAATAAAATCAAAAAAATTTAGATAAGTATTTCAATATGAATACACATAATAAAAATAAAATGTTATGTAATATATATATACATATATATATTTATTTATATATATCTGTGTTTCTGTGTTATATTAATATATTACATTCACTTTATTTTTATTATATTGATTCAATAATCATATTATATATATTCATTAAAAAATATAATGTATCGACAATATGATCCTTTTATATCCAATGAATCACCTTTTTTAAGGCATATTAAATAAAATATGTTAATAATCCAATGTGAATCAGTTTTTCAACACCATTACCCAATTAACTATAATTAGAGAATCTTAAAATAATAAAATTAGAAAAAATTATCCATTAAAACTAAATAAAAAATTGAAAAAAATAAGGAAATATTATATTACAAGAATATATAAAGGTACTACAAAAAATTAAGACTCATTTACAATAAATAGATATCTAAAAAATAAAATCAAAACATTTAGATATTTATAGTTGTATCAACACAATAACTATTCCATTTAATGTCTACTTTATTTTTAAAAAAAATATTTTGGACATGTTTTTATCCATGGTTGCATTGTTCCTGGTATTCACATTATCACTTTAACATGTTATTTGTAGGCTCTATTTGATATTGATATATTATTTGTATTTCATGTACATTTTATTTTCAAGATATGTAATATATAATGTATAATGTGTTGGAAGGAATATTTGATAAGGAATAATTCATCACACTGCCAGTACCCTAAATCAGAATGGCACAAACCATGGGTAAAACACATGGTTCCAAAATTTATTGAAAATTAAAGACTAAAAGTAATAATTGAAAAATGAGATGATGATTTTTAAAATGTAAAAAAACACATAAAAAATATGGAATCATATATGGATTCTTTCCCCACCTCCATGTATTGGGCTTATTCAATTTACCATCATTTTCATTTGATGGGATTGGATCTTCTGCCAGACACGATCTATCCATGGCTGAACTGAAAACATCAATTCTTGAAAAACTGTCCATCAATTGGGAGAGAACCATGAACAAATCCAAATTCCTCACTGATGAACTCCTTACATTTTGACATGTTACAAATATAAGACATGCTAATAGTGTTTTTACCAGAATTCCTTAGACAAGGACTCTAGACACCGGAATCCTCAATACTTCCCCTACCCTATCCATCAAAGACATCTTAAACATGCCTTCCCCACCCCTTTTCCTCAGGAAAATAGTGTTTTTAAGAATATGGGAATACATGCGTTTATAGAATTTATAAGGATTTTAGGATACATGGAGACATGACAATAGAAAATGTCATTGGGGGTCATCATAATGTGGAGTTAAAACTAGGATGTCGGGGACATGGAGATGCCATACAAGTTGATATCATCTAGGGGTGGGGGGTTATCCTAGGATACAGAGGATGAGGATAATTTACACTAGGGTATATCATTAGGGGGATTTTTTTATCATAGACTTTGGGTTATAGTGATACATCACATTGATGCATGGGGTTGTCATATGTTGGAGTTTATTACGGGCTCTAGGATAAGGGCATGTGAGATTATGAATGTGAGAGAAAGTCTTATTGGTAGAGGATTTGGTTCTTAATATACATTATTAAAATATAAAATTCTATTAAATTAATTACTAAATAAACAATTTGGTTGTGATTTTTTAGATAACCATTAACTAATGACGTTCATTTAGGATGAATCAATATTTGGAAAAAGAAAATGATATTCATATTTCCATCCCCAATCCTAATTGTGTCAACCACACCCAAATAATTTTACTTTTAATAAATCAGTGTCCCTAAACATCAAAATGGTATCCCCCACACACAAACCCACATCCTTTCAATCTCATAAAGTCCTTCCATTTGATGCCATTCCACGAAATAGTAGTTTCCAGCACATCTGAGAATTTGATATGGGTATTAATAGGACAATTATGATGTGCAATTAGTTGATAATATAATTTTATAAATCAACATCCTGATCAAATATATTTGTAGGTGTGATATTTATTCCCATATGAAAAATCCTATAAAAAAATATAATTATCGTGACATATATTCCCCTTGTAGTGGGAGTATCATTGTAGATTTAAAAGTGGATTTTCATGAAAAAATACTGGTGAATAATTTTTTTCATGTATTCAATCAATTTATTTCCTATTTTCATAGAGATTTGAATACATTTTTTAAAACCTTAATAATAATTAATTTAATATTATTAATTCATTTTTAGTATTTATACATTTTTAACATTTTTATTATATATTTATTATTTATATGTGTTTATTTAATATCATTGTAGTGCACTAATTTTTTTATTATTTATTTACACATTTTTTTCATTGATATTATATATTTTGAAAATAAATTTAATTTACAAAAATACTATTTATTTATATATTAATATTTTTTGTGTTTAGATATTTATATAAAATTTATTTATTTATATTATTAAATACAATTTTAAATATGTATTATTTTTAATTTTTTTTAATTTATACGATTATTATTATTTTTTCATTTCAAATTTTTATGTAATTTATATAATAGATTTTATATATTCATTATTTCTTTGTGTAGGACTGTAGGGATGAAACATTATAAAATAATGAAAATTGTATTTGTTAATTAAAATTCATGGTGAATTAAATATATCGATTTTTTTAGTAATGTATATTCATTTTTTATTTAAAAAAATGGCTATAATATTTGTAAATATAACTATAATTTTTTAGTTTGTGTATAATATTTATTCCTCAAAAAAAATATACATTAAAATTATAATTACAAAATGTTAAATGAATATTTTATAATATTAAATATTTATTAATTTATCTAATAAGTGAAAATTTTAAAATATTAGTTAAATTATTTAAGTATACTAATTATTTATATTTTCTAAAAAATATTTGTTATATAAATAATTGCTGGGATTTTTAAAAGAGTCTGCATGAACATCACGCCAACTGCATTTGTCCTCCATACCATCGGTCACCCATCTATTTTTTTAATTTCTCACCTTTGTTGGATGGAAATATTGTTCCCCCTTGAATCACCAAATCCATGAAGATAAGTTAATCCCCCAATTTTTAACCACTTATTATTATATATAGATGTTAATGTAATATGAAACTCTTCTTTATATTTTTCCCCTCCTGAATGTAGTAAAATTCCCTTTTCTATCAACATAACTAAACCCCATTGTGATGGGGATAAAATAGAATGGTACGAGGATTAAAAATTAGCTATTATAAATAAAATTTTGATAATCTATAATAAAAAAATAGATAATAAAAAATCCATTGTAGAAATAATTGAGAATAATGTTTTTAAAGTGGAAAAAACCCTCTAATATGAATGATTCAGAAACCCCATGGGAACACTAAAAATTTACACTAATAGTCACAGAGTAAAAAATCCAAATGAAAGCATGAAACATGAATTGAAAATACATCATAGAAAACTTTTTTTCAAATAAAATGTCATGAACCAACCCGGGTCGACCCTGAACCGGTCACCCGAGCCGGCCTGCGGCATGGTCTGAGGAGCATTCTCGATCCCCTTGGTCTGGAAACTAGTGTCGGGCTTCAAAACTGAACAAGAGGGAACAATTAGGCTTATAAATGAAATACAAGTAAAGTAATGAAAAAAAGTAAAACAACGCAAGGCAAATAAATGACATGAAAAACGTGGAACAACCAATAACAACAAACTAACCTGACCATGACCAAAACTCCTCGCTACTCTGAGAGTCTCTCACAAGTCCACAACCAACACTTTCCCACGACGAGCATGCTCGAGTTAAACCTGAAACAGAAACTATAAACAGTAAAAAACTATAGGCGTGAGTATTAAAACTTAGTAGGTGTTCCCAAAAAACTATTCCCAATGCAATACCTTAAGTAAATAAATTTACTAATTATAGGTATGAACTAAATTACACAAAGTATGGGTTTCCACACATAGAAACATCCATTTCTAAGAAAAGTAACAATCCATTACCATTTTTTATTTAAAAACAAGTTTAATGTTTGAAAGGAACATGTGAATTGCATTTTGAAAAATTTATGCCAAAAATTTAGAAATTCAAATTTTAACTGTTCGTCAAATGTAAAACCACACACAACACACAACACACACTAAGGGAAATGGACATGAAGTTTCACATAGGGGGCCATCAACTGAAATAGACCTCACAAACATTAGCCACATAAAAATAAACACTAAAGAAAAAATGGGTAGAACCTAGGAGATCGTGAACAATCCAGAACATACCATACATGTGACTCATCCTAAAGGCATGACCTAACACGATGACGTTGTAATGCCCTAATGCTCGACATAGCCCTACATGGCTTAACCGAGGGGCCCAATCCCCATAGCATCAATAACTTAGTATTCCCTTGCTATGGTTCCACCAGCCAGTGCATAATCTAAACTAGTGCAGCAATCGTTCTCAGAAGATTCACTCACTATGCTAGGTTCCAATGTCCACACATATAATAAAAAGGGTTGCGTCCTCAATTAAAGTCAATAAGTTATGATTCACAAACATCAAATATAGCTCATGTAATCAATGCACAACAAAGATCAACCCTCAGTGTGTTTTCAAAAATAATTTATTTTATAAAGGTGCCAAACAAGTCTTCACCAATTTTAATGAAAAACATCATTTCTCAGAAAAACCCAAAACACTCATTCACGCTTCAGAAGAAATCATTTATCATTTAAAACAAAACTACATTTTAAATTCCATGAATTATGATTAAAATCCAAAGGGACATTCTTTCACTACTGGGTGTCCATTCATTGAGAAAATATTTTAAATATTCGGTATAAAATAAACGACTCTTTTTACACCAAATAATAATTTAAAAAATAATTATCTTATATTATATTCTATTTATTAAAATTAATAAACCATCAAGAAAATAATAAATTATAAATATGAAGGTGAGTGTAGTGGGGGACCTACCTCAGCTTGCTGTCTAAGAACAAAGGCGTGTCATGCCTCACACAGACACACAAACATGCGCAAGTCGACAACCACATTATCATGAGGTTAACCCACAAACTCATAGAAACAATCATACGAAAACTAAAATTACACAAACACAAACTTAAAAGAACCCAAATGACCAAAAAATACGAAATAACAACCTTGATAGGTTTTCAAAACACAACTCACACCTTTGAAACTATTTACTAAACCACATTAAAATTCATTAAAAAAATCTAAATAGAAACCATAGCTTTACACACCCAAAACCTTTTCAGAACCACATTTTATATTTAAACGTGCACTCTCAGCACACTGTGTTAGAACATTCACCACATGCGTAGTTAAATTGACAAACTCCAAATTTAATAAAAACAACTAAACAACACACAACTATCTTCCATAAGAACAATCCCTAATTCCCATGAAAAAGATACAAAATATTAAACATAAAACAAGCTAATTTAAAATATTAAACATCTCACAAACCAAAAAACCCAAAAATAAACCCTTTTTGAAAACATTGCACCCAAAAAAAAACAAAACATTGACATATCCTTAATAAAAAATTCTTTTTTAAACAGCTAACACACCAATAATTCTAAAAACACCATTCACACCACAAAAAGGATACTAAAGAGAACTTTTATAAACTCATAATCATAATAAATTAATTACACAAACAAAAAATTCATCCAAGTATTGTTTATCTATAGAACAACTTACATCAGGTGCTGAGAACTCTCAAAACATGGTGCCAAATTCCAATCGCACAAAAAATGCACAAGGAATCCAAATTGGATCCTATATCAAGAATTCGAACCAAAATGAATCCAAATAGAACACTAAAATGAACCTTATACCCATAGGAACCAAAAAACTCATGGAATAATATTGGAAACCTTCCCGGGGGAGTTGCGCGGGAGGTCGCGGGTCATCGCTAGAAGTTGTGGGTAATCACCGGATGTTGCGGGTCATCGCCAGAAGTTGCCTCGGTTGGTGAAGATCATGAGGCCAGGGTTTGCTCAGGGAATCCAGAATAAGGGTGGGCGTGCGACGGTTGAATGAGGTCGGTAGGAGGAGGGAAGGTCGGGAGGCGCCCAGAGGGTGGTGGTCCGGTGTGCTAACGGATGGCCGGGAGGCGTGCGGTGAGGCCAGTAGGAAGGGGGGAGCTCGGCTGGGGTCCGGAGAGGCCATCGCCATCGGAGCAGGATGGATGGAGGAGGAGGCTGAGGGTGAGGGGATAAACCTTATGGTGGTGTGAGAAGGGTAGATGAAATAGGTGGCTAGTGCAGATTAGGCGGAGGAGCAGGGGGGAGTGCTGGTCCACCAAGGGAGGAGCTGGGCGGAGCGCTACTGCGCCGAGGGAGAAGGAGATGGGCAGAGCGGTGATGTGTGGTGTTCCAGAGAATGCAAAAAAAAAACTGGGTGGTGGGGAGGCTCGATCGTGCCACCCCAATGGGGTTGTGTAGCGCCACAAGAGGGAAGAGATGGGGGGAAACACCCCTCATAGGGTTTCCTCCCTAAAAAAACAATTAAATACAAACAATAAAAAAAGGAATTAGAAGGAAATAATAAAATAAAATAAATTATCTACACTAATAATTTTATTATTAATTGAAATAATAACAACATTATAAATATATAAATATATATATTTATAAACATTATTATTAGTCTTGAAGACTATTTTAATTTATTTATTCATTCTTGTTTTACTTCACATTTTATCTTCGTCAAATTTATTTATTTATTTATTCTTTTTTTAACTTGGGTGACAGGATTATTACCCCTAACTGTGTGGGCGGACCGCACAAAAAAAGGATTCTGAAAAATAATAATATGACCCATCTTCTATCAAATCTCATTATAAAATTAAAATTAATTTAAAATAATTAACCAACATGGTCGGGGTGTGAAAATTCTCCCCACCACAGATACTTTCTGCCCCCAGAAATTCAGCAAGTCAAAATATAGCCAATGCAAGATTCCATGCCCGGACAGGTTCAAAAGGAAAATCCAAAACCTCAGGTTGAAGATTCACTCTAGAAGTCACACACGACCGGTCACTAAGAAACCATGACATAAAACGAGGGAAGAACATGAGAGGGTTCTCCCCGCCACAAGGGCTCGACTAACACGGAAACATTAAAACCTATGCCAACCAAACCGTGGAGGGGCTAACACGGGAACTCCCAACCCGAACATACCAAATTGTCCACATGAGTTGAACATGACTGTTGAAATTTATACAGAAAACCAGTAAAAGGTCACCCGACATATCAGGGCACTGGAACAACGAACTCCGTATAACAACCCCGTTGGAACTAAAAATTCCTCACATGGATCTAAAACTCTAAACACATCCAACTCCCTTAGTACAAGTGATACAACGCCTCCACTTAAACATGGAACTCTCGACACAAGCCTAAAACCCCCAACACTCACATCTCGAAACGATCAATAATGAAATCAGACCAACCCACATAAGGGAAAAATACACTTTTATGAAAAACAAAAAATTATAGAGACCGCATTCAGAAGAACAAAACTGCTACGGTCATGAAAGAATAAGTTTGTCACACTATTACCACAAAAGATGAATTTACAACAATGGGAAAACAAGGACAAGGAAATATTGAATGTCTCTATTCTAAGAAAAAAGATAAAGAACCTTGTGATGGTATCACATGAATCTGACGCCCAGACAGTGCGCAGGCTTCACCCCGAGACCTGAGGCTGGGGCTTTGATGGCAGAAGCATCTTATACCTCACAGTCAGACACGAACATCCCCCAATCAGAACTCCTTTGAATGACACATATTTTGGAACCTTTACCAGTGACATGAATGGTCACATAATAGTAGGACATCAGAGGGATGAGACACGAAGGATTGGGATGCTCGAACCAGCAGCACCGATGGCACATTAGAAAGTAGTTTAACGAACCACAAATCGACACCAACAAAAGGGATTTCTTTATAGGAAGGTTCTTCTCGTATACCCCGCTCGCAAAATGGGGAACCCTTACGAATGAAGAGAGGCCCCAGATTTTTCCATGCACCTGTGCTCCAAATGTTGACTCCTTAAAGTGGCTGACACAGGCCATCAGTAAACACTGGCCCTGTTAACTATGGACGAGCACTCACATCATTTCTCCTTCAACTCGTCAGGTATGATCCATTAGATAGAGACAGAATTTAAAACCTCCCACATCATCTCAACTCCAAATATGATAAGGCATCCACCCCCATTGGTCCAAGGCTGGACCATCCACTAGACCCAAGACAATATGAAGTCTAACGAACTCAGGAGTCCCCAACCACCTAAGGAAATTCTCTACTCCCCTAAAACTACTTCACGTCCCTTAACGAACCCTGAATTCCTCGAAAGACAAGCAACACTCGATAGAAACCAGAATTGGGCATAAATCACTAACAAATTATGAGAAAATTTTTGGGTGGCATATTTAGAAAAACATGAAAAGAAATAAAATCTATATCGGTATCAAACCAATACTCATTAAAAAGAAACACCCAGGAGTGAGACAATCAGCCCAAAATTGAAAACAAGCTTAAACACAACCAAAAGAAACACCACAAGCCAAGGTTAACAGACTCATAAATCAAACATACACACACACAGGTGAAATCAACCTTTCAAAATATAAAAACCCACTTTTCAAGAATAACCAAGTATCGAAATCAACTTTTTCATTCAATTCAATTTTAGAGAAATCAAGCCTACGATAAATTCCAAATCCCCTCTCATGGAATCCTATGAATCGCCACATAAGCCTTCATCCCTTTTTAATCAAATCACCCATACATATATGTCAATGTGCACATCATGTATATACCCACACATATGAGGAAGATGCTAAGGAATACCAAGGTTTGAACTTTCTATTCCATTACCAAATCTAGATATAGTCCAACATTTCCAAATAGAAACACTACCTCTTTAAAAATGATTCACTAATTTCCAAACAACTTGATAGAAATCCCCTTTTTACTAGTTTTAAATCCATTAGAGAAAGAACCTTTTCAATTCTTAACCACCTTCATTTCCCAAAACACATTAAAACCAACCAAATTGAAGATAAAGAACAACCAACAATGGACAACCAGAATGAGGAACTAATGCTTATTCCCAACCCAGAGACATGGTAGTGAGCCTCTCCCAAAGTATGACAAAACACCAGAGGACCTTGAATCAGGCACTTAGGATCCACATGGGTCACTAATCCATGTGGGGTCTCAGAATTACACTGATTCCCCTATATTTCCATACTTCAGTCCAAAACAAAGACAAAATACTCAAAACTTGGACTACACCTAGTAACTCAGGTCTCATCGCAAGCAGTGGTGATCAGGAACCGACCCGTAACCTACCTACTGGGATCCGATAGTCCTAATCTCCATCTACCAGACATCGAAAATAACAAGGGCCACCTCTAATTCCATTTTTTCCCAAACCAACCGGGGTCAACCCTGAACCGGTCAGTCGGGCCATGCCGTAGGCTGGCCGGGTGACTGGTTCAGGGTCAACCGGGGTTGGTTTGTGACATACACACTGTAAAACTCTTCCTTCAACTCTATGAAAATATTTGTGTGAATAAAAATCCCCATTCAAAGGTAAAAAAACGGTGCCCTTATATCACCTTAACTAAGTCATTTCAGAACAAATTCTGGAGATAATCCTTCTACACCTTCCTCAAAATACCATCAATCATCTATATTCTTTTCGTAATTCATTTAATTATCACAACTGTAAACGGACCCATATTCTTCCATTTTTAAAATAACTAATATGTACTAAAAAACCACTACCAAATATTGGCCCATGTTAGGTACCATATTTTATAAATTCTAACAAAAAAACATTGATAAAATATCACCTCTATCAGAACTAGCTAAATGTGCTAATAATGGTTACCTTTAATGTCAGTAAACAATTATTGATAAAGGCGAAAACTTTATGAGAGTCTTTTTATCCCTGATAAAAGAGAGATTTAGCAGTGCTATTCTTCAAATAAATTAATTTTTTATTGATAAATATTATTAATTTTTTTTTAAAATTATTATATTTATATTAAAAAATAATGATTATTTATATCCATGATAGTGAAAAGCATGGGTTTCATCCTGTGGTTCCAAAATTTATTTAAAATAAACAAAAATAATAAATGGGAGATGGAATTAAAGTGTTAGGACAAACCACATCTCCAAATAGGAAAATATACCATGGTCTAAGAAAAAAAATTCCATCATCTCTGGAAGTTTCCACCACCTCTTCCACATGGATGACGACCCCTCCTCCAAGTATTAGGTTGTTTCAATTTTTGATCATCCATTTAAACAGTAAAAATATTTATTAAATTTATAATTATATATTAATATAAATGTAAATATTTTTATATATATATATTTATAATATTAATCACAATATATATATATTATTAAATAAATATATTTCTCCAACGAATTAATCAATATACATATATATCCCATTACAAAATGATGTACATGATTTTCATTATTTATGTGCATACATATATATAATTATGTGAGTCTAATTGACAAACACACATTCATATATTATGTATTAATAATAAATGTTAATTTATACATTGACAAATATTCTTATTCAGGATGTCCATCAATGTGAGGGTTGATTTTTTTATCTATACTTTAACAGGTAAGTTATTCTTTAAAGTACCCCAATATCCTAATATGTTCTCAGAAACACTTATAAAATTTCAAAAAAATATTTAAATGATAAATATATTTTCCATATTTTTATAATAAATTTATATTATATATAAATATATTCAAATTTCATTTATTTATAATCGAGCAATTCCCCATATCGAATGAAATGGTACAAATATGAATGTTTCTACCAAAAATGATGCATCATTAACTATACTTGATTTATGAAAATAATCTATCATTTCTTTAATTTCACTGACAAAGGGTATAAAACTAGGGAATCTTACTGATTTTGTTTCACATTTATATTAAATTTTGGGATTTACGTACTTCAAATGGGTATCTCTTGGAAGATGAATTTTTTCACATACATTTCCCTCTATATAACTAATGAGTCAATTATAGAGTATTGGATCTATTAATATGAAACCAGAAACACTACACATTCACGGTTAGCAGCTTAATTTTAATCTAGAAGATTTCAATGATACATATGTACAAGTCTGTATTTTTATTTATTGACTTAATTAGGTCTTTTGGTATGCTGATATATTGTTTGATATATCATCTACCATTAGTATTCTTATAAGATTGTTAAATTCTACAGAGTTCGACACTTATGGGAACATTGAACATATCATGGTATAGGTAATCCTATGTTCTATAATAATACACTAGGTGGTTCTATCCACATCATAGTATGAAATTTTTCATAGGATTGAATATGAGAAAACACCTAATTTTTTTATACACTGCCATATTATAGGTCATTAAAATGTGATATGAAGAAGGGATTTAGTGTGTTATAATTTCCAAACCAATGGAAATGATTTGAAACACTAACGGAGTTTTATTAAACTAGAGACACCTGCCACTAACATTGATACATATTCAAAAATAGTGCTCTATTTGTTCATTCAAAATCAAGGAAATGATAATTATCCAACCGGGGCCTCAAGTGAATTAGATTTTGACAATACCTCTCTAAATGATGGACTTGTATCTCTTGAAGAGCCTAAAATTGTTAATCATAATCAACTAATTTGTAAGCCCCACTATAATTTAGAAAACTTTTAGGATGAGGAGGAACGAGTACTTAAACGTAACATTTTTATTTCTATTTTGAAGAAATTTTATTTTAATGACATTCTATCAGGGATCATATCAAGTAATTAGGAAATGGTGTTAGTTGATCGTCAGGTAGACATTGAGGATTTTTCTCAAATTAAAGCTGATTTAAATTTGCAGCGAGACCAAATCATAGTGAATTTAAATAGTAGAAAGTTTAAGGAAATGAGAGGCATTGAAATATCAAAGAAGGCCCAATGGGATGTTAAATCCCACATCATGTATAATGCAGTAGAGTTTCCTTCCACCATATAGAATTTGGATGGATAGGTAGAGTTTTTGAATAGAGTATCCAGTTTTGAAATGGCTACATCAGCACCTCATATGATGTGTACTTTTAATGTTAACACTTGGTCTTCTTATACTACTCTTAGTGATAGTTTGGGTCAATGGAATCAATAAAAACTGGTGTTTTCTTATAAGGATGACATTCACCCTTCAACATATGCGTTCAAGAATCTCCGAGCAAATGTTTCTATTAAAATCACTTTTACTTCATTTGATGATATCATGGTTTGTCTAGAAGTGGGTATGTACGAGGAAGTTCTTTTAACTAGTTAGGTGACTCACGATATTCTCATGGAATCTCTTATGTCCTACTATCTGGACGCAAACCATGTGATAACGTCACTAGGAAATACCCCTAGTGGGATTAAGTTTCTTGGAGCGACTGATGAAACTCATGGTAATTGCACACAAGGCTTTAAATCTGGACATTCCACTAGTGCATTGAGGAAATTTTATTTACCTATTAGAAATACTTATGCTGAAATACATAGTTTAAATTGGAAAATTATTGATACTATTGGAGAAAAACCTATTGTAAATGATGCTTCCAAATGTGGGTTTTCAGAATCTGGCATTAAAGACAATTCTGGAAGAGATGGATCTTCCCCAATCCACATCTCTTCTTAAACATGGTCCCATAAGATAAATAGGGATGTGTATATTCATAATTCATTTGACTTCCCTGGTTTGGATATTAGTGATGATGATCGGAAGAAAAGTAATGGAATCTATTGAGCTACTACCATAAATGTTGGTGTTGTCATTGAACACTCGAATGAAGACAATGGTTTATGGGTGCAGGTGAAAACATAGAGAAGGGGTTTTCACCCTCATGACAACGGTTCACACATCACTTCTCACAGTATGAGTACCCACTCAAAAATGTATTAATGATTTATTATGTTTCTTTTTATGCTCCTCATGACTATTATTATTTCTTTACACATTTATATAAATAGGACTTTTTTTCTTAAACCTCTAAAATAATATATATATATATATTTAAATATTTATATATTGATAGTAAATATTTATATCAAAAATTTATAATCCTATATAATAATTATATTATTTATATATATTAATTATATAATGTAATATATATAATTGGTATATTTAGTATAAAATTATATTTATAATAAAATGTATATTTATTTATAAAAATTATATTATCCAAAATATATTAAATTATATAAATAAATTAAAATACGTATAAATATATTTAGTATATATATAAATAAAAATAAATATTTATTTATTATAAATAATAACTTTAGAAATATATATAATAATATATTTAAATTATAAAAATTATATTAAATATTTATATATAAATATTTATAAATATATAGAATAATATATATAAATTATTAACATTATAGTAAATATTTATTAAATATATTTATAATTATATATAATAATTATATTAATTATATATAATTGTTTAATATAACAATAAATATAATAAATATTTTTATGATATTTGTATATTCATAAATAAAATTATATTTATGAATAATATTTTTCAATTTTAAAAATATAAATAAATATATAAATAAATACAAATACATGAAATATATTTATAAAATAAAATATATATATATATATATATATATATATATATATATATATTTATTTAATATATATTTATTCACAAACATCCCATTCATTTCCCCCAATTTTAAATGAAAATCATTTGTTTGAAATAGACACAGCTTATCTACATGACAAACATAGAAAAACTCCCCCAATAATCATTCCCCACATCAATGGTTTGGCTATTTAAAAATAGGATTGAAGAAGAGACTATTATTCTTATATTCCAATATTGAAATTAAGAATTGATGATATAATTATTGTGTGAACATCATATCAGTCTACAAGGATAATCATAGATTCTTGAACAGAGTTTCCCTTCAAATGATTCTATAAGGAAAATCAACTAATTATTTTCACAGTGAAAAATGAATATTCTATAATTCAACAACTACCACCACATAAGAATCCAAATTTACATGAATTAATATTGGTTTTGTGAAAATGAATTGAAATGTATGAAAATATTCTCATAATAGAAAAAATATGCAGTAGTCAGCCTTTTTAAAATTTGGTTCATATTGAACATATTCCACTCATGATAAATGATTGCGATCAGAGAAGCCAACAAACTGACATAAATGTGGTAGAGTAGCCTTGTTAATGGGGATCTAAATCCACACACATTATGTATTTTAATTTCATATCTCTAATTTTAGGAAAAAATTTCAAACTAGGTGTCAAAGTTACATAAAGCCGAATAGAATATTAAAAAATATCACTTTAACTTAATATTATGGCCTCTTTCTAAAAAACCTTGGGTATTTAGGAAATAAATGTTTAAATAACAACTTCAAACACAAAATAACTAAATAAAACAATAGATAACTATTTTTTAATGTATTCAAGCATTGTAAAATCATATACATACAAGTTATTTAAAAATATGAGATAAAATAAGAATCCAAATATATTTATATGTTTTGTAGTCCAATAACATATTTTTTCATCATCTATGAATCACTATAATGATTTAACATATTAATGTTTCCCATAATGACTCATCCCTACATTATTAAGGGAAATGTCACTAAACTCTTACGAACATACAATAAAAAGTGAAATTAAGGAGAAAAAATCAATAATAATGTTAAGCAGTGGTTTCTAAACTACATTTAAAAAATTTCACAGTAACTCTGGAAATAACATGCCTATATACGATTTGTAATTATTATTTTTCTGTTAATAAAAACATTCAAAAATAATTTTCTGATGTATTGACATAAAATATTATTCTTAACAATGAAATGAAATGCAACACATTGAAATATATATTAATAGTGGAATGACATATGACCTCCTCTTAAAAATTTTCTCTTATTCATTATAAAAAAACCTAATAATTATATGTTTTTTTATTGATAAAAAACACTTTGAATTTAAGGTTCAATGATATCATAAAAATTACTAAAATATAAATTTTTTCCATTATCCTAAACATGAACATGGATATTTATATATTATTAAAATTAGTTAGTATAAGAAATAATATATAAAACTCCATGACTTGGTAAAATAAATTACAACTAAAATAAAACTATTTCACTTGAAATAATTAAATTAATCAAGTATAGATGATAAATGTTCATGTATGGATCACATGTTGTGTAAGATAATTGTGGTAATGTTTTATTAAATCAAAAAAAAATAATGGAATATTTTAATACATCACAGTGACAGGTAAATCCTAAGAAAAATATAACAATTACGAAATAATATGCACTAAAATAAATTTTTTGTGTATCTATTATTAATTTTGTTGCCATTATACTTTTTTATTTTCTTTTTATACTTACAAGGGAATGTGAAACTATCCCCACATTCTATAACATAAAATAAATTTAAATCTAAAGAAAATAATAATAATATTTTTTAGAAATTCTTTTTTGTTGTATGTGAACAATTATAATGAAATTATTGCCCATAATATCAAGAAAACAATAATTATTGATTAATGTAATATATATACATTTTCATAAAAAAGAACCACAAATTCACTAAATAGATTTTTCCATTGAACTCATCGTATATTGTGTGCGACGTCAACTATTACTGAGAACCACACCATATTAAATAATGGATGTAGTTCATTTAGCTTATGATCATACCAATCTATCAAAATCAAATATTTATAAATTTTGAAAACAATATCACTTATATTTACAGTGAATTATAAAAACAAATAAAGAAATAAAATATGTTTAATAATACTCAGTATAAGAATCACTGATGAATCTATATGTTCAACACAATATATCGAAATATTATTAAACATATGTGGTTTTTCTTAGATATATATATATATATATATATCCATTATATTCACAATAAATTTTAATTTATTTATTGTTAACACACATTGTCCAAGGGAGGAAATTTTGGTATCTACATCTGAGATATATATACATATAGATAATGAATGTATAATACTGGGAATTGTGTACTGATGTATATCTAAAACCAAGTCACTTGTTTATGGATAACAGTATAGGATTATAAAAACATTGATTTTAATATAACATAATAATTTTAAAACATTAAATAATAAAATTAATTATATTTTTTTAAATATAATAATATAAAACATATTTGATAAGTCTTAATAGGTGGGTAATTTTTCCTCATAATCATTAAAATTATAGTCATCATTAATAATATAATCCCATAGGTTATAAATAAATGGGGTTTCATATCAATAAAACAAATGTTATAATTTTTTGGATATTTGATACTAGGGAGACAATTATTCACATACTTTTCTGAACCCCACAACTTGAACTAGTTATCATCAATATGTTCTCCATGATAATGATTTATTGGATTTTTTATAAAAAAACCATTTATGATATCTATTCATCGTATAATAATTCATAAAAACCCATTAAAAAATTAAATCACTCATATCAATGATATATTTTATTAATAAAAAATACAAAAATTCATACTCACTGATATATTTATACTATTTTTTATCTCATAAGACCACATTAATTTTTATCATCAGCTAATATTGGATTGTTTTGAAACCAATTTTTAAAAATTAAATCATCTAATTCGGAGAAAAGATCCCATTTTGGACATTTCTTTTCATCAGCCTTGAAAAAATTCATTTAATGTATAAATTTGTGACATCCAATGAAAACTCATACCAGTTGATTGAATCTTCATTTTTCGGTAGTAAAAATGATTTTATTTTTACCAATATTTCACAATGTGTATGAAAAAAATTATCCCCATTTTGATGGTCTTGTGCATATATTATAGGATCAACCATCCCATGTATTACACTCACACATGAAATCAATATTGAACTACTGAATAACGAAGAAGAAAATTTGAATTTTAAACAACTATAAATACAAATATTCTATGACTAATATATATATGTCGTATAAAAGGTCACAAACATAAACACCAATAGAACAAGTCCAATGAGGGATATTAAAACACTTCACCTTCTAATCATTGAATAATAAATGTTAATTTTTCTAATATATTCATTTTTATAAAAAAAATATCATTCCTGAAAAGAAGAACCCGATTGTCAAGAAACATTGGATGGTAAAGGACGGACAATGCTATTCATAATATTGAATAAATGAATTTGTAGTCGTCAACATCACCTTTTTGATACCAACCCAGGAAAAATGAAATTCCCTTCATGTTTTATATTAATAAATCAATATTTTCATTGTTTTTAATTTGTTTCTATCTAATTAAAATTTTCCATAAATAATTCTCATTTTTTAATTTACTCTCATTTTACCCCTTGGAATTTTTATTCTCTGACTTTTAAAATATTATAGATTAAATGACTTGAAATAAATTAAATAAATAAATTATATATGATTTTTAATTAATCTACGGATGACTCCAATTGTTAAATTAATTTTTTCATAAAAACTCTGATGTTCTTATAGAGTAATTTTATTTTTTAATTTACATATAAATAAGGGGATACTTATTTTTAGTTAATAATTATATAAGGATTAAGATTTAGGAATGAGTTTTGAATTGTTGAAACACATATTAAATGAAATATTTTAATGACAAAAACAAATGTATAATGTGTAAAATTTAATTTTGTGGTAGATAACAATGTAGTAGGAATATTTTTTAGGGTCGTGGTTTTTTTAGTTATGATGTTTCTGTTTTTTGTAAAATTATATTTTTTGAACATATTTATTTTAGAAATGAAATTAAAATTTATTATCATTTTAATATTAAAATTGAAAGAAAAAAATTAATGTAAATTTTAAAAAATATTCAAAAATATAAATTGAAATTAATATTTTTAATATAAAATGTAACAAATTATAACATTATAATAATTTTCGAATCCCTTCATAAATCTGATTTTTAACAACAGGAAATGGATGTACAAAAAAGAAAATAAAATATAAAAATATTTATTGGGATATTTCAATATGTATCCACACCATCACTTTAATGCATTAGGTGAATTATATAAAAATATGGTGAACACACACATAGATAGAGATATATATATATATATACATATTAGTGTTTGTGTGTTATATTAATATATTATATTATATGTACATTTTATTTTTATTAAATTCATTCAATAATCACATTATATATATTGAATAAAAAATATAATATATATCAAATATGTTTAATTTTTTTTTAGGGAAATAAATCATATCAATGTCATATTCGATGAAATAAATCAATACCCTTGTGTGAATCATGGTTTCAACACCACAACCAGAATAACTATAATTAAATTATCATTAAATGTATAAATGTATTGAAAATTTTCCAATAAAAAAAATGGAAACATATAAATAGATTTTTTATTACAAGAATATTTAAATGATCGGCCAAAAATTATTTCTCATTTATAATAAATAGAATTAAAAAAAAATCAAATAGAAGACCAATCATTGAGATATTTCAATTTGTAACCAAAAAATGACATTAAAATATTATGTGTAGTCTGTATATCATATTAATATGTCATTGTTGGAACTATGGCCTTTCATAACTACAAACAGAGTCTAGTTTGTGTTAGTTGTTAATCAATACTAGGTTGATCATGGAGTTTTCTTGGAAAGTGACCATATGGTAAAAGCTGAAAGCATTGATGAAGATGTTATCGTTCCCCAGTGCATTCCTCTTTATTGGTTTGAAATTTTATAGAATGAAGACATTTATTTATGGATAATGAGGTCTCATTAAATATTGATGGAGTTTCCCAGTGTTCTGTAGAAGGAATGATTTTGGATCATCTCATCAAAAAATTGAAAAAATAAGGAATTGCGCAAAGGTAATTTTTTCATGAAATAATGTTTTTGAAACATATTATTTTGTGAAAAACGAAAAAATGTAGATTATTCATACATGAAAAACATGACATCAATATAGAGTTGTTCGTGAGTGTTGTTTTTGAGATATAATATTCTAAATTTGTAAAATTCCTAAGGTTCACAAAAAAAATGATATTGAGTAAAAAATAAATATGATTCAAATTCATCATAAATTTTATAATTACATTCATGGGGATTGATGTTCAAGGTAATTTTGCACAGAGATGTCCATGGTAATAAATACACAGCTACCCCATTAAGAAATTAGAGAATTTACAAATGAAAATACATTCTCTCTTTCTCATGTATGAGTTGCTTATAAAAAACTTACGCACAAAAAATATTTCTTGAATAATTTTCCTTGTGTCATTATAGGAAAATTTACACTCATGGTCTATTTTTGAAATGATTAATGGTTTCAAAATATACACATTGTGTTACAACCCTAAATCACATGCACCGAAATTGTTGTTGCATGAAAGACCTGTGTTGAGCTTCATTTAGGTTTTGAATATGTAGTTTGTTTGATCAGTGCATTTAAGGGAATTAATTCAAGACATTGATGGAAGAAAAGTCTCATTCTTGACCAGGACAAATACATCAATACTGACTGTTGAATTTACCTCCAAGTGAATATATTGAGTGAGGCTTCTCATAGAGTAGTGAAATTGGTGGATTGGACAGAAATGTTTTGATGCATGAATCATTCCATCCAAAAAATATTGAAATTCAGGTTTTATTTATACATAGCGATTGTTTCAAAAATCTTTTATTGAAAAACCACTAAATATTAGTGGTTTTAGGTATGATTGAAACACAGTCAGAATATGCTCATTTGAATATCCCATAGTGTTAAACCATGATAAACTTCTATGTTATCTATCTAAATTTGAATGATTTAATTACTACACATTATAATTAGATATGATTAACTAGTTTAAATAAATGCTGGAAGATGAAATATCACTCTCTAAGTAAAACGGTTAACCCTAATTCACCCCTCCCGTCATAGGGTGTTTGGAGGTCCTTAAAGTGTTGTCAGAGACTACTGGTTGTGATGGTTAAATTTTTCTACTGGTTTTATCAGAATGAATTCAATAAATTTTATTGGGGTCCCTCTATTCATTTGATTAATCATCAAGATATGGATGAATAGGGTGAGATTTCATGTATTATCTCTTGTAATGGATGTTCTTTTCACTAAAAGATACATGATTGAGTTAACTGATTCTATAAGACTGTATTTGAAATATTTAGAGAGAAAAATGATTTATATTGATGCTAAAGCACAGAATGCACTCACATACACTAGTTCTAATAAAATCTAACTTAAGGTGATGTGTTTTACATAGACTAATTATATGCTATAAAAGATGGAATGTATATGTATAAATATATGAAGGTGAAAAAATAATGAAGGAAGTGAAACTCCAGGTTATTTTCAATCGTTTTTACAATTTGAATATGCAATCCGATGAAAATGAAAATATTATATATATAAATAAAACTGAGGTTGTTTATGTTTTTCATGGAATTGGGGAAGAAATTAAAGACATTGATATTGTGAAAAAAAATATTAATATGGATTTCACCCATGTATAATCTAAATGTTTCACCCCTTAAGGAAAGTGAAAATTATTAACAATATTTGGATGATCTAATTTGTAGCCTTTGGGAATCATAAACGCGAGTTAAACTGGAAGATGGAAATGTCAAGTATGAAAATATATTTCTTTCTGTGACATCGAAAAACACAATATTTATAGAGATTTTGTTGATGAAGATAATGTGGAAGATGGTAAAATTTATTTCTTTCACATGAAATTAATGAGAGGAAATGGAATTTTTTTTCGAAAGCCACCAATGGCCAATTTTGGTTTTGGTATAGTTTAACTCATTACCTATTAGTGATCAAAGATGTATTTTGATGATGAAATTGATATTGGAAACATGAAGAAGCCTAAGAAAACGATTCCATACAAATGAGACTTCAAATATTGTAATAAATTATAGAGAAAGTGTTTTGTATCTAATTAAGAAGATTATGATAATGATTTGTTTGAGGATGAAGAACCAAATTCAAAATCTAGAACCAATGTATCCATTATGTCTACCATAAAAAATCCTAAACCATCAAATGATTATTATGGAGAAAATTAGTAGATTGATGATGTTGATATCAGGTTGTAACTTGAGGATGCTCATGGTATTCTAAAAAGTAAATGAAATAAAAATAAAAATTGGAGTGATGTTATGGAAGATTCATCAAAATATATTGATCGACTTGAAGATGTAATGGGTCAGCTAGAAGATGTAGAAGATGAACATTCACCATCCACTACTAGAAAAGTAGGCTATACCAACGGTTTTCCAAACCATTGGCTAGTAAGCAGTGAGGAAATCCCTATACCAACGGTTGCACTTAAACCGTTGGTATAGGTGTTTCAGAATTCTGGAAAATTCTATACCAACGGTTCTGAACCGTTGGTATAAGCTTTCCAGAATTCTGAAAAAAATTATACCAATAGTTCAGAACTGTAGGTATATCTTTTTCCAGAATTCTGGAAAAGGATATACCGACGGTTCTGAACCGTTGGTATAAGATTTTCCAGAAAAAAGATATCCCAATGGTTTATAACCGTTGGTATAAGATTTCCAGAATTCTGGAAAAAGCTATACCAACGGTTCTGAACCGTTGGTATAAGCTTTCCATAATTCTAGAAAAGTATATACCAACAGTTCTAAACCGTTGGGATAGCTTTTTTCTGGAAAATCTTATACCAATGGTTCAGAACCGTTGGTATAGCCTTTTCTAGAATTTTGGAAAAAGATATACCAACGGTTCTGAACCATTGGTATAACCTTTTCCAGAGTTGCTGCACAGCAGCCCCCCAGAAGCCCTCCAGTAGCCCTACCATCCACCTGCATAAAAAAACATTGCACAACAGCCCTCAATATACCCTCCACTATACGCCTGTATAAAAAATATCACAAAAACCACATACATATTTTAAACAGTATAAAAAACACAGAAAATAGCCCAAAAAACACATATGACAACAATCATCCGGTGGCAATTCACCTCACCCATTCACAACCCCCCAACCAGCACACCTCTCCATCAAATTCTAATAGGCAGAATAGTTTCATAAATATCTATTAGAGTTGAATAATAATTTCAAATTGGCTAAAATTTCTTTTTTTGTGATACTAGGTTTGGGTATGTAATGATTTGTGATGAATTTTGCATTAAACTTGTATTTTTTATAATATATGGTGAAAATGTATTTTCTTAAGAGTCTCGTCACTTATGACCCCATTTGTGAAACTACCCAACTCATGAAAAATAGTTTGCGAATATCGTTGATGAGTGTAAATTTCAGTTATATTCACTTAAAATGATTTCCTTTTGAAATAAAAGAGAGACTTTGAGTGGTGTCGTCCACACTGCACCTCGAATTGAGGCGGAGTTGACTCGTACACGTCACAAATGACCCATGGATCATTTTCCTAAAGTATCAAAACAATCTGAATGCATTTGGTTGGTTTCCCGTATGCCGGTTGTTTTTACATAAAAGCGTATCCATTTTAAACAAAAGAAATACACTTTGAGTGATACTGACCACACCATGCCTCAGATTGAGGTAGGGTTGACTTGTACACGTCACAAATGACCCATAGATCCTTGTCCTAAAGTATCAATAGTATCTGAATGTGTTTGGTCCATTTTCCTTATGTCAGTTTTTGTTTTTACTTAAACTGTTGTCCATTTCAAAAAATAGTTAGACACTTTGAGTAGTGCTGCCCACACCTCGCCTCATATTGAGGCAGGTTTGATTCCTACACGTCACAAATGACCCATGGATCGTTGTCCTAAAGTTTCAACAGAATCCGAATGCATTTGGTTGGTTTTCCGTATGTGGTTTTTTTTACTTAAAAGCGCATCCATTTTAAACAAAAGAAAGTCATTTTGAGTGGTACTGGCCACACCAGCCCTCAGATTGAGGCGGGGTTGACTCCTACACATCACAAATGACCCATGGATATATGTCCTTAAGTATCAAAAGTATCTGAATGCCTTTGGTCCGTTTTCCATATGGCAGTTGTTTTTTTAACTTAAACTATTGTCCATTTCAAAGAAAAGTGACACGCTTTGAGTGGTTCCGACCACACTGGCCCACGGATTGAGTCAGGATTTACTCGTACACGTCACATATGACGCATGGATCGTTTTCCTAAAGTTTCAACAGAACCTGAATGGCTTTGGTTGGTTTTCTGTATGTTAGTTGTTGTTTTTACTTAAACTGTTGTCCATTTTAAAGAAAAGTTAGACACATTGAGTGGTGTCGGCCACACCGTGCCTCAGATTGTGGCGGGGTTGACTCGTACAAGTCAAAAATGACACAAGGATCATTTTCTTACAGTTTCAACAGAATCCAAATGGGTTTGGTCAGTTTTCCGTATGTCAGTTGTTGTTTTTACTTAAACTGTTGTCCATTTCAAAGAAAAGTTAGACACTTTGAGTGGTGTCAGCCACACCGCACCTCAGATTGAGGCGGGGTTGACTCGTACACGTCACAAATTATCCATGGATACATGTCCTAATGTATCAACAGTATCCGAATGCCTTTGGTCTGCATTCCATATGTGTTTTTTTTACTTAAAAGCACATCCATTTTAAACAAAAGAAAGAAACTTTGAGTGGTACCGGCCACACCAGCCCTCAGATTGAGGCGGGGTTGACTTGTACACGTCACATATGACCCATGGATCCTTGTCTTGTAGTTTAAACAGAATCCGAATGCGTTTGATCTATTTTCCGTATGCCAGTTGTTGTTTTCACTTAAAATCTTGTCCATTTCAAATAAAAGTTAGACACTTTGAGTGGTGTCGGCCACACCGCGCCTTAGATTGAGGCGGGGTTGACTCCTACACGCCACAAATGTCCCATGGATACGTGTCCTAAAGTATCAACAGTATCTAAATGCCTTTGGATTGTTTTCCATATGTGGTTTTTTTTACTTAAAATTGCATCCATTTTAAACAAAAGAAAGACACTTTGAGTGGTACCAGCCACACCGGCCCTTGGATTAAGGCGGGGTTGACTCGTACACGTCACATATGACCCATGGATCGTTGTCCTATAGTTTAAACAGAATCCGAATGCGTTTGGTCTGTTTTCCGTATGCCAGTTGTTGTTTTCACTTAAAATCCTGTCCATTTCAAATAAAAGTTAGACACTTTGAGTGGTGCCGGCCACACCGCACATCGGATTGAGGCGGGGTTGACTCCTACACGTCACATATGACCCATGGATACATGTCCTAAAGTATCAATAGTATCCGAATGCGTTTGGTCCATTTTCCGTATGTGGTTTTTTTACTTAAAAGCACACCCATTTTAAACAAAAGAAAGACACTTTGAGTGGTACTGGCCACACCGGCCCTAGGATTGAGGCGGGGTTGAGTCGTACATGTCACATATGACCCATGGATACATGTCCTTAAGTATCAACAGTATCTGAATGCCTTTGGTCCGTTTTCCGTATGGCAGTTGTTTTTTTAACTTAAACTATTGTCCATCTCAAAGAAAAGTGACACACTTTGAGTGGTGCCGGCCACACTGGCCCTCGAATTGATGCAGGATTGACTCGTACACGTCACATATGACGCATGGATCATTTTCCTAAAGTTTCAATAGAATATGAATGCCTTTGGTTGGTTTTCCGTATGTTAGTTGTTGTTTTTACTTAAATTGTTGTCCATTTCAAAGAAAAGTTAGACACTTTGAGTGGTTACAGTTTCAACAGAATCCGAATGGGTTTGGTCGGTTTTCCGTATGTCAGTTGTTGTTTTTACTTAAACTGTTGTCCATTTCAAAGAAAAGTTAGACGCTTTGAGTGGTGTCAGCCACACCGCACCTCGTATTGAGGTGGGGTTGACTTGTACATGTCACAAATGACCCATGGATACATGTCCTAATGTATCAACATTATCCGAATTCCTTTGGTCTGTTTTCCGTATGTGGTTTTTTTACTTAAAAGCGCATCCATTTTAAACAAAAGAAAGACACTTTGAGTGGTACCGGCCACAACGGCCCTCAGATTGAGGAGGGGTTGACTCGTACACGTCACATATGACCCATGGATCCTTGTACTATAGTTTAAACAGAATCCGAATGCGTTTGATCTATTTTCCATATGCCATTTGTTGTTTTCACTTAAAATACTGTCCATTTCAAATAAAAGTTAGACACTTTGAGTGGTGCCGGCCACACCGCGCCTCAGATTGAGGCGGGGTTGACTTATACATGCCACAAATGACCCATGGATACATGTCCTAAAGTATCAATAGTATCTGAAATCCTTTGGTCCATTTTCCATATGTGGGTTTTTACTTAAAAGTGCATCCATTTTAAACAAAAGAAAGACACTTTGAGTGGTACCGGCCACACCAGCCCTCGGATTGAGGCGAGGTTGACTCGTACATGTCACATATGACCCATTGATCGTTTTCCTATAGTTTAAACAGAATATGAATGCATTTGGTCTATTTTCTGTATGCCGGTTGTTGTTTTCAATTAAAATCCTGTCCATTTCAAATAAAAGTTAGACACTTTGAGTGGTGCTGGCCACACCGCGCCTCGGATTGAGGCAGGGTTGACTCATAAACCTCACATATGACCCATGGATACATTTCCTAAAGTATCAACTGTATCCGAATGCGTTTGGTCCATTTTCTATATGTGGGTTTTTTTTACTTAAAAGGGCATCCATTTTAAACAAAAGAAAGACACTTTGAGTGGTACCGGCCACACCGGCCCTCGGATTAAGGCGGGGTTGACTCGTACACGTCACATATGACCCATGGATTGTTGTCCTATAGTTTAAACATAATCCGAATGCGTTTGGTCTGTTTTCCGTATTCCAGTTGTTGTTTTCACTTAAAATCCTATCCATTTCAAATAAAAGTTAGACACTTTGAGTGGTGCCGGCCACTACTTCAAAGCACATTTTCCATATCATTTTACACATGAATAAACATGAAATACAGGGATAAGTAATAAATCTAAGTAAAAAAAATAGAAAAATGAGTATCACAATACCAAGGAATATTAAAGGTCTAGGTAGTAGACTAATCATACAATAAGAATCAAGTGCAAAAAACAGAATCCGAATGCAACGTCCCTATGAAGCAGAGGAAAACCCCAAAGTGGAAAACCATGTTCAAAAATAAAGAGTTAAACAGAATTCAAAAATGTAATGGATCAATTTGCCTCTGATCACCATCACCATCACCACTATCATCATCAGCCTCATCCTCGCCGCCATCTCTGTCCTCGTCATCATCTTCGTCATCGTCCCCATTCTCATCGTCGGCCTCATCCTCGTCCTCGACATCATCCTCACCCTCGACCCCATCCTTTCCCTCGGCCCCATCCTCACCCTCGTCCACATCCTCATCCTCGCCCTCTTCCTCTTCAGCATCCTCGTCATCACCAGGAACATCATCATCTCGATCGCCACTAGAGCTGCCGCATGGTGCATTGGATGATGCACCCATCGACGACATAAATGTCTGACAAGCCACACTAGCCTATGGTGGAAGTGATGAAGATAATGCTTTCATCAGTTTTATAAATTCTCTGTCTCTTGTTTGAACTTGTACTTCCAAATATATGACCCTTTTATCAGACTGTCTTGCATGCTCGTTGACCTGTTCCAACTCGGTTGTACTAGAATGGATACCTGGAGATGACCAATACCTCGTCGGGACTATATTCGTACCAGGTCGGCAGCGTACTCGACCAGAGTGATCATCTCCCAAAACCTGATATAAATGATCGGGTGGCCCAAAATTGTCAGGCTCCTGGGCATCAAGAGCCTCTAAATCAGCCTGTAAAAAATATTAATAGATTATTAAATTTCAAATTAGATATTAAAATTTGAAATAAACAAATTAAAACTTACAATCTTCTCTTAGGTCGGTTCATTTATCGCAGTTCTATCTTTTTTTCTTCTACTCGAGCTAAACAATTTTGCTCGAGGGATACGTCCTTAAATATTCATTTGGTGCTTCTGTAATGACATTGAAACAATATAAAGTTAAAGTATAATCATATATTCATTATTAAATAAATCACATAATTTAAGTAGGATCCAATAAAAAGGGAAAGTCCTAATGAAAAATTATAAACAACTATATCGTACCTACTGCCTCTCATGATCTGACATAGTTGTGCACCCCAAAGTGTGGAGGTATTGCTTTGAATCAATGTTTTTTTGTTTTTTTTTCAGAATATTACTAAATAATGATTAATAATTAATAAGATTATATTAATGCAAAATATGAAAACTCTCATTTAAATAACTCAAATGAGATTAATACCTTAAATTTGGTAGCCACCCAATGGGTAATCATTTGGTGATATTGTTCTATCGGGCAGTCATCCATGATAGGAAATTTCTCTAACTCCGTGCCCACTCTATCACACCAGCCAATACACAGCTCATGCTTTTAAGCTCTCCAAATCTCTCCTAGCTCTTTTAAACGCGCTGGTCGTGAACCTTCGCCATTAGGGAAGTTAAACTGAAGCTGAAACCAAATTGATTAGTTCATTTAAATACAAAAATATACTACATTAAATCCAATAGATTTTTTACCCATATTTGTTCCCACGCGTTATCGTTGACTTCGGGTGACAGATGTATTCAAGAGAGAGGGCTTACCGGAATGATATCGGAGTATTTGGCTAGCGTTGCCAAAAAACCCCGACATTGCTGCCCAGATTTATCAATCATTTGTCCATCAACATTGTATTAAACCATCAACTGTGTCTGGCAGTTCCATACCGCATGCAAGCGAGTACGCCCCCTCCCCCGCCTCTTATCTGTAGATGAATCTGTTGTTAAAGAAAAATAATATCAATACAAGTTATAATAAAAATAAATTTTGGTATAAAAATTTGATAGAGTTATATAAATATACCTTTGGTAGTCAGATCAATGGGTGAAGAAGCTGAAGGAATATCCTGTACAGGTGGAGTGTCCCTCAGTGTATGCTCCTCAGCCACATATTGTGTCACAGTAGGAGTCGAAGAAGATGGAATATAATAGCCCAGAGATAATGAACCAGAAGAAAAAGATGATGGCATAGACGTCTGGCCAGCTGGTAGTGTAAACATCGGAGGTCTAAATATATCATATGTCCCTAAAGACACGCCAGGATCAAAATAGGGCGTAGAAGATACGTCTGTGGTAGTGGGTCTTCTAACTCTCTCCCCACAAGCCCTCGTACCACCGGCCTCAGTACCGGGACCACTAGATGATCGTCCATCTCTGACACCACCCCCTCCTACTACCAACATCTCTACTAGGAGCAATATTAGGCTCCTCGTCAGATATCTGTCGTCTAGGGGGTGGATCCTGAAAAAATGTTTGACAGAAAAGTAAACACATGATATTATAAGTTATTGAAATATTTATATTTGAAATGAAATACTCACAATAGGGATGAGTGGGGGAACACCCATCTATACCATGCAACGATTATTATCTGTCATCTTTTTCCGCCGCCTCTCTTCAATGGGTGTCATTTCCTACAATGAAAACAAATATGGAAGTAATTAGAAACAGATAACTAATGTGTAACCCCAAAAAAAAATATAGAAAAACCATAATGATAAAAAGAACATAATGAAACAGAAGATTTATGGTGTTATGAAGGTAAGTACTATGATATACACTCTGAATGATGTAGGTGAAACATGTAGGTGAGAACACGACTATATGATTCTATATATTTCCCACCACAACTTCGGGTTCACAATCAACTCTGACAATTGAGCTGTTGGGGTAATCATAAGTAATAAACGTACTGCTTCTAATTGCAGTAGGGATAGTGTCAACTTCATCATCACCATCATCAAAAACATGTCTGGGATTTACTTCAATAATTACACCGAATTTAGGATGACGATGATCTTTGACATAAAAAACTTGTTTCACCATTGATGCTAATACATATGGTTCATCGGTGGCAAGAGTGCGAGTCATGTCAATAACTCGAAATCCACAATCATCAATAAAGGTGCCTTGCCTCATCATTTAATCAAACCATTTACATTTCATCATCGTGACTCGACCATGTGAGTAATAATCCAAAATTATTATTTTCTCTACGACACCATAATAAGCAACATTTTCAGAATGAGGTCTAGTGTCTGATAAACTGGCATAAAAGTCTGTTGTGGCAGTTAGCATAACACCATTATGCTGTGTTCTCATGTTTCTTGCTCGTTCAGTGATAATAAATTTGTATCCATTGATCACAAGTGATTTACAAGCACGAACCATGGTATTAGGACCAAAAGCCAAAGCTCTTATTTCCTCAGAAACAGAGTCTGTAGGCAAACTCAATACCTGAAATATAAACAAATAGTAAACTTAATTAAATATTTTTTTTATTTAGTTATTACAAAAATATTTTTACCTTCAATTTCAACCAAGCAGAAAACCCTTTTCTATGCAAAGTCTCCTTCTTTCTCAAAGATAAAGAATGATTCTTTCTATATATCAATTATTTATGTTCCCTGTAGATAAAAATAATAATAGTTTAACAAATATTTAAAATTACAAGAGATAAGATAAGAGATACATGTACAATTAACTTACTTGATATAATCATCGAACAAATCAAAATTGAACAACATTGTGCGATGTGCCATCTCTCGCTCTTCAAGGCTTAATGTTGTCAATGTATATGATCCCGGAATTCCTCTTGTCTGAGGATGTGATGGAAAACTGGGTTCAATTTTCCCATACTGTTCTTCTTCATTTCTCATTGGTCTGTTTATTCTCGTAGTATGATCAGACAAATTCATTGAGCAGAAATCCATACATTCTTGAGCCAAGTAACCATTCACAATAGAACCTTCGGGATAATTCCTGTTCCGAACATATAATTTCAATGTGCACATGTTTCTTTCAGTTGGATACATCCAACGGAAAGCAACGGGTCCTCCAAGAAGTATTTCGGTCGGAAGATGGACAGTCAGATGCAACATGCATGTAAAAAATGATGGAGGGAATATTTTCTCTAACTCACACAAAATTAATGGTGTCTCTGCCAACAATTTTTTCACGAGGGATTTGGACAACCTCTTAGCACAAAGATCTCTAAACAAATAGCACAACCGAATAACTAAGACTCTAACATTATTGGACAAGATATGACGGATTGCTATTGGAATCAACTCATGCAAAAGGACGTGATAATCATGAGTCTTCAAAGATTTCAACATCAACTCTTTTCTGTTGACCCATTTTGATATATTGCTAGAATAGCCATCAGGAACTTTAATAGTCTCTAGCACTTCCAGAAATTGATTTTTTTCAGCAGGATTCATCACATAAGAAGCACATGGAACTTTCCATTTATTTTCACTGATACATACAGGATGCAATTCTGGTCTGATCCCCCAATCTACCAAGTTGCGCCAAGATCGTAAATCATCTTTTGTCTTCCCCTTGAAATTTATAAGAATCGAAATCAACATTTCACATTTATTCTTTTCAATGTGCATTACGTCTAAGAAATGACGTAACAAGTTGGTTGACCAATATGACAACTCAAAGAATATACTCTTCTTCTTCCAATTGTAACAGGTATCATTGGAAACATTTTTCCTCTTTCTAGATTTCATTACACTCTTCCCAAATGAATAACTGAAATCATTCAGTTCATTAATCACATCAGTTATAGACATACGCTGAGGTGAATCATCATTCTCCATGGTATTGTCAAATCTTCGACGATTGTTTCTATATGGATGGTTCATTGGCAAGAATCGTCAATGTCCCATAAAACTAAAACTACGATGATATTTCAGTCTTCTCGATCGATTATTCTTCATACAAACAGGACATGACAATTTTCCTTTTGTGCACCATCCAGACATCATTGCATAAGCAGGAAAATCATTGATAGTCCACATAAGTGCAGCACGCATCTGAAATATGTCTTTCGAACATCCATCGTATGTGGGCACACCCACATCCCAAAGAAGTTTCAACTCTTTTATTAAATGTTGCATGTATACATCAATATCATTTCCAGGATCAGAAGGGCCAGATATCAGTATACTCAAGAAAGTGTAAGATTTTTTCATACACAACCAATGGGGAAGGTTATAAATGTGTTTGAAAACCGGCCATGTGCTGTGCGAAGTAAGCATCTGCCCAAATAGATTAAAACCGTCACATGAAAGACCCAATATCACATTACGTATGTCGGCTACAAATTCAGGATATCGAGCATAAAATCTCTGCCATGCAAATCCATCTGCAGGGTGAACCAACTCTTCATTATTCTTTTTTATCTCGGTGTCAGGCCATTGCATTTTTATGGATATTTCATCAGAAATGAAAAGGTTCTGTAATATGGGGATCAATGGAAAGTGACACATTACTTTTTGTGGCACACGAGATGGTGTTCCATCATCTTTTGGCTTCCATCAGGTGGTTATGCATTTTATACAATCATTTCTTTCAGCAGTTTCCTCCCAAAATAAGCTGCAATCATTCGGGCAAGCATGATTTTTTTTTGAGAATCCAAGTTCATCATCCAACTTCCATGCCATATAGTGGTTTGAGGGAATATTTGCATCATATGGAAGTAAGTCCTTCAAGAAGGTAATAATGTAATCAATTGCAGTATTTGAAATCCCATACATAGTTTTCCCATGAAACAATCGGATTAAAAATTCCAACTTTTTCATTTTATCACATTGCCGATATACTGGAGTCGTCACAGCATCATTCAATTTTTTCACCCTATCAACATCATCATTTTCATTGGACGCATCATGTGTGCTTGTATTGAAATCTTGTTGGCTGGACATCCTTTCCTTCTCATGATGTCGAATAAATGGAAACCGATCATATATCAAACTCTGCAATTCAGTCCTATCATTTGGATCATCAAAATTTTGAGATTCCATTTTCTCTCCATTGTGATACCACACATAATAGTTTATTTGGAAACCATATTTGGTTATATGATAGCTAACTGCTTCATGGCTCAACCAAGGTCTTCCAACACAATTAAAACATGGGCAGTGTATGCGACCACTATCTGAAGCCTTGTCAAATGAAAAATCTAGAAATCTGTTCAAATTATTTTGAAAATTGGTTGAAATCCGATCAGTTTCGTACATCCAACATCTATCCATTCTGTAAAAAAATCGCAATAAGTCATTTCAAAGAAATTCAATAATATTAAAGTTTAATCAAAAAAATATTTACGTAAATGAAAATTGTTTACTCTATATGAAAGCATAACTGACACATTACTCTATATGAGAATCATATTAAGAAATAAAACAAAATACAGTGTATATAAGAAAGTAAGATACAAAATTTCTAATGCCTATATTCAAGGATTGACCAGTAAGAAATTGGAAGTTGATCAAGGAATACATAATCCTTAAGGGTCTTGTTGGGAGTATATGAGTTTTATACTTTAACTTCTTCAAGTAGATCAGGATGAGGAGTAGGATGAGGATCATGGGAGTGGCGGGACTGTCCAAGGGGGGTGTGGCGTGTCCAGGGGGGGTGCGGGGTGTCTAGGGGGTGGTGGGGCCGTCCAGGGGGTCGGAGGTGTCCAGGGGGTGGGGGGCTATCTAGGGGGGTCGGGGTGTCTAGGTGGGCGGGCAGTCCGTGGGGGTGGACATGTTGTCCAAGGGGGTCGGGGTGTATAGGTTAATTTATATGAAAAGAATACCCCCACAATAATCATACAACCCTGTCATTAGTCTAAACCCCTAGAACACATAAAAGAAGCTAGTATGGACATTTACTAAAATAATTAACACCATAAGAATGAAGATACACTCTAAATATAGTTTGAGAGGATATAATGGTGTGTGTGAAAAAAATGATATTAAATCAATTTAAATGAATATGGTACAAATGAGGGTTTATAATACACTAAGAGTACCTCAAACAATCCAAAACCACTATAGCACCACAGTTTCAACTTCATGAAATAGGACTTGGAAATCTAACCTATGACTTTACTGATGACCACCTAATTGGAACATTCTATTTATGGTTCTTGAACACAAGGAACAAAAAATGTTTGGTCTCTACCAACTCAATCACCCCCTTGTAGATCATAATATCATTTCTCCTTATACTAAAATGGTCTCACTGGAATCTAATATTAATACCGGACCTAAACCATTCATTCTCCATAAAACAATGATCAAAGAACCATCAGAGGTATCTCTCATATAACCACAACCATTTTATCTATGATGTAACGAAATTCACAAGAATAACTTTTATTCAATAACCTTTTGGTATATAATTTGCATCAACAATGGTTCAATTATATGGTTAATCACATTCCAATTTATTAATTACCCATACATGATAAAAATTGAACATGGAATTTAATTTAATTAAAACCATCATATTTCATTTAATTCTTAACAAGCATAGAAGCATGGAAATTGGAATCTAATAACTTTTATTAGTCCCCAAAACTTTTTAATAAATTTAACATGAAAAATAAAACACTTTGAAATCTAAATAATCACTATGAAGTAACATGAGCTTGGTATTCTATTGCACAAGTAAAAACACTCAACGATGGAATATATGAAAAGATTATTAATATAAATTATTGATAGAAGATAATAAAGTAAATATGAATGTTAAAAATAAACATGTGATTGAATTTTATAACATATAATAAAAATTTCTTGGTAATGAAACATGAAAGGCACATCAAAAAATTAGACAACCGTCTAATGCAATCTATATGGGTTGGAATATGCATGGAATTTAATAAAGAACCGAAACATAAATAGGTTTGGAACATAAATTGGGTGGGAATATGAGAATAGAAATTGGTCTCATCCTAAAGAGAAACATATACACATCAAAATAGAAAATAAAAACTGAAAGTTAAAGAAAATAACTCACCTTGGATGGGATGGAGGAAGAGAACCGAAAGCACCTCCAAAATCGCCGATAGCTCCCGTTTAGGGCTCTGGATCGCGAATGGGGGAGAGGACGGGCTACTGCCAATTTGGGGGAAATTTTTACTAACAGTTTTTAAAAACCGTTGGTATATACATTCAGCCCAAACCTTTACCAACGGTTCAATAGAACCGTTGGTAAAAGGTCACCGAAATCCAACTTTTACCAACGGTTCTCATTGAACCGTTGGTAAAAAATCCTCTATACCAACGGTTCATTACAACTGTTGGTAAAAGTTTCTATAAGACCATCTATACCAACAGTTTCTGAGAACTGTTGGTATAGATGGCTATTCCCAATGGTTTAGTAAACCGTTGGGATATAACCGTCGGTAAAACTAGGATTTCCAATAGTGATCTTTTGATAGATCATATGACGTGGAATAATTGAAGCTCAAGATTGAAGAAAAATGTAACACCCTGTGATTTTATGAGAAATATTTTTTTAAATTTCTTATGATATAGGCAAAGGAATCTTTCACTACACAAAACACTAGTTTGGCTTGCGTTACACGCAAGGGAAACCTTCCTCGATAGCTTGCGTTGTAAGCAATACTAAGTTTCACTAAACAATGATATATTATTATAATATTATGAACTAGCTGTTATAAATAGTATTACCTGAATTTTTAATTTTATAAAATTATAATTCATCTTACACATTTTCTATAATGAGATATGAAGACAAAATCCATTTTTTAGATAAAAGAAGTATTTGTCAAAAAATATAGTTTTACCGCCTTTTGATGGCGCACCAATTTTAAATATAATTTTTTGAAAAGTTTATAAGTTCAATTTTACATAATGAATTTATTATTTTGAGTCAAGATTTAAAAATTTACATTGGATAAATTTTTGATACTTTTCTGATGACTTTCATATTTTGATGAATAGTAAAAATACTCTAATTTTTCTTAAAAACAACTATTTTCATCAAGATAATTTATAATGTTAAATGATAAAATTTAACCATTATAAAGTGTAAATAGATTTTTTTTACCATTTAGTATAGTGTATATCATTTTCGTTAATTTTACATTGAATTCATCAGTAAAAACATTCAATCATTGATAATGTTTTAACTTTTAAGACTCATTTTTCTTAACAACAGGATTAATTTTAAATTAATTACTGCAACTACTTTGTTTGATTTTTTAAAAATTGATTCCATATTTGGATTTAGTGTGTCAAAATTATTTTAGTAGGTTAGTTTTATTTTTTTGACATTATGAAGAGTAACTACGGTAATTTTTATTTACTACAGTTAAAGGTAAATCAGGTAATTAAGGGTAAAAATAAGATTATAAAATAACCCTAACACCTAAAAAATTATATTGGATGAATATAAGTTGATCCATATCACCTAAGGGTCAGATTAGATTCATTTCATGGACTATTAACCATGAAAATGATATAATTATAATTAAAACCAAAGAAAGTGACAACATGTCACTCTCTTATATCTTATTTGTGTAATAATTTTAATTTAGTGATAAACATCATAAAACATAGAACATGAATAATCTCAAAAAATATAATAAAATTATCTACATAATGTGAATTTATTTGTAATTTTTAGGGATTAAATAATTATCATTATTGATGACACAATAGTGATGTTAAAATTATATTATTGATTGAAATATCAAATAAATGATTTTAAATATATTAAAATAAATAATATATGATCTATTTAATGTTATCCACTAATTTTATATATGAATATGACATTTTATGAATCTATTAAATATTTTGGTTCGAATATATCCTATGTGTAGATTTTATTTAATTTCAAATAAATGAATACTGTCAAAATTGACATGATTGTTATCTTATAAAAATAACATATTATAAAATTGTTTAAAAATCACAATAATATTTAAAAATTATAAATTTAAATAAATATTTTCTACAATGTCATAAAGTATCTAATTATATATAATTCACAGTACATAAGTAATTATTTATAACAATTTAAAATTTAGAATATTATTACCACAAATAAAATTATATAGATTGAATAAGGATAAATAAATTTGATAAGGTTTAAAATAAATACAAAACATGTATAAATTTTATTTTTTACTATATTAAAACACTATATAATCTAATAGTATAATTTATTCATTTTTTAAAGCTTTTACATGGGGTTGGAATTTATTATAAATTAATATTTCTTATAATTCCAAAGTTTCCCCTCTCCTCCCTTATAAAAGGGCACCTCCTCCATCTCCTCCTCACACCACTTAGAGCATTAAATCTTGGAAAACCCTGAAAATTTCTCTTCTCCACTTCCCTAGAAGCATACTAGAGGTCCTGGTATTCTTCAATGACCATCTTTAGTGCCCTAAGAGGAGGTTAAGAAGAGGCGCGTCAAAGAAGAGGTAATATCCTTTACCGATTCATTCCAATTTATTTCTTATTATACTTCTTCTTATTTATTTTTTTCATCATAATTTAATAAAATCAGTATCAATAATATACTGTTATGTTATTATAAATATTAAACAACCCTATTTCACCTTCTATCCATCCTATGGAAAATGAAATCAGCACGCGTGCATATGTACGGAATACCGTCTCCACGTCGTGGTGTAATCTGTTTTCCACCACCACCTTCCATGGATGGGTATAATGGTGTAAAAAAATAACTATATATGATTATTAAAACATGATACAAATTTTGATACATTCCAACATCCTCTCCAATACTATTTAATATTTTTGGGAATGATATCATCGCTCGTGCATACGTACGGCCTACCGTCTCCACTATGTGATGTGACTCATTCTACATGATCTTCATTGAATAATGATTATATAAATGAATTGAACGAATAAATATGATATATATTACAGTAATTTCATTTTTTAAATGAGGTATCTATAACCTAAAAAGATGAATAAGAATTTAATTGACAAAACATGAATAAGAACATAAAGCATTGAACACCCGAAAAACAAGTAGCAATGAAATATTACTAATAAGAAGAAAATAATATGACCATATATGATATAATAACAATAAATATTATTATTTAATAAGTCAATGACATTATTTAAATCATTATAAAGGAGGTTCAGATCTGTACAAAGCATATTAGACCTTAGGTAAGGGAAAATCTTACAATCTCATTTTTATCTGAGATTGTTTATAATTGAGAATTTACTGGGGAAAATTTATCATCCACATCCATGTTTCCTCAATATATAATATTATTTCTATCCTTCCACAATTGTTTATATCAAATTTTTACCTATTGATTAATTTTTAGTAAAATATATGAATGAAATATTTTTTCATTTTCAATACGAGATAATTTTTGACTTTTCCGGCCAAAGTACGAGAGGAATATTTTCTTAACATATATGGAATGAATGGATTTTTATGATTTCATAGAACATTATTTCCATGATTCCTACTTTACATGTTTTCAAGTTTATTTTTAATTAACTTCTTTTAGTTTAAAATTGTATGGGTTGTCAATAAAAGAAAAATGTTTTTGAAGTAGAAAAGATATTTTCCTCAAGAATGGAGTTCAAGTGTTTTATCAAAATTATTTACCATATAAGATAATATAGGGTTCTATTTCTATCCCTATTTTTACATTTATTTGATTATGTTATTATTGAATTATTTTTATTAAGTCCTTTTACCTTATATGGATTATGTTATGATGGCATGATGTTTAAGAATCCCTTTTTTATTACCTGGGTTATGATATGATATATGATTAATGATTTTGTGGCACACATAAGAATGGGTTCATTATGTGATGGGATGGACCTATATCTCACTCCAATGCATTGGGTGAAGATTTATATCTCATGAGATAGAAATGGCTAGAATGGAAAGTTAATCTGGTTCAGTGATACAGGACTGGAACGAGTAGTGAACTCGGTTCAGAAATGGACTTTGTCCACTAAGATAGTGTTGGAAATGAGTCTTGACTAATAAGAAATAATTTTATATGATTATGTGTGTATGCCAAAAATTTTCATGTTTTAATTTATGATTACTTGGATTACATTTCACTACTATGATTTATCCCATGTTATGATATTATGATCTCTATTGCAGGTTAGGATTTTCAAAATGTTATGTTCATATGAATATGATATGATTTATATATCTTTTGTTCACCCTTACTGATCATTTGAGAACACCCTTTTGTATGTTTTCTTTTCCCCATGTCATGAATAAGGGTATTAAGTAGGATATTCCAAAAGGGACTCTAGTTATGATGAAATAAATGGGAGACAGTGTAGATGCTTTATGAACAAGTTGTTTATGTTTCCCAGTTTTTAAAGACACTATACTTACACGATCCTATAATGTTTTTGTTATATGTTGTAATAATTATACTTCAATTATGAATTAATAAAAATGTATGTATAGTATGGGTCATTAATGTTGGTATCAGAGGATAGGTATAGTCAAACTTTGGAAATTAGGATGTGAATGCCTTAGTAAGAACCCTAAGGATATGTCTAAGCATAGAACACAATATTAGTGTTTTAGAAATGGTCATGAATAACCTATGATAATACCTTAAGTGTGAAATTTTCTTCTTGATTATGTGGTTTTACTATTATGTTTAGTGTTTCTCACACTTTGCTTATTGGTTTTAGTCAATGGCTGGAAACCGAAGGAATCGTGTTAATGCTGAATGCGACAGGAAATGAAATGATTGCCCCCCTGAGCAACCAAACGTTATGGGAGCTGGAATTCAAAATCATGTATCCATGCTCACACAACATTTTTAAGATATAAATCATCCAAGACATCCAAACGAGCAAAGGAAGGAGAAACATTCTATTGAATCCTTTATGAGGCAGCGTTCACCTTCATTCAGTGGGTCTTCTGATCCATTAGTGGCTGAACAGTGGATTAGTACCACTGAAAAGATATTTTCAGTCCTGCGATTATCTGAACAAGATAATGTCATCTTAGCGGTATATCGTTTGGAAGGTGAAGCTGATAAATGGTGGAATATTATCAAGAATACGAGGCAAAGAGTTAAAATTGAGTCCGTTCAAGAACTTATTTTTCAATAAGTACTTCCCTCGTATTCTTCGTACAAGGATGAAGAAGGAGTTTCATGAATTGAAGAAAAATGATGATGAATCGGTTGGTACCTAGGAAGAAAATTTTACAATAATTGCAAGTTACGCTTCCATAATTATTATCCAACTAGAGAGTAAGATAGATCGATTCTTTAGTGGCTTAAACCCAATTCTTCAAAGGGAGTTATCCATAAGGGACTTCAATAGCTACGAGGAAATTGTTCGATGTGCTCTCAAGGTTGAGATGGATATTGGAGTAATCCATCAGTCACATGGGTTTGATAAGAAGAGGAAAATGGAATTCAAAGGGAAATATAAAGACCACACTGAAAAGAAGATGAGTTTTACCTTATTCTCAATGTGTGGAATGAAACATGGACGGAATTTTCTTAAAGGGAAAAGTAAATTTTTCAAATATGGAAAAGAAGTTCATTAGGCATTTGAATGCCGCAATGATGGGAATAAGATGTCTAGTGATTAAAACAAAGAAAAGGCTACACAGAATGAACCTCCAACACTTCAATGTTACAAGTGAAAGGAAATGGGGAATTATGCTAATCAATTCCATAATCCAAGGGTTGTTGATGATGATCGATGTCAACAAACTCTTAAGGCCAAAGACAAAGGAATGTTACATGCAATTTCTATCGGTGATGTATAGTACGATATCGAAGTGGTGGAAGGTACACATTCCATACACTCTAAAGTATAAAATGTTTTATTTGATTCTAGATCACCCCACACTTTTATTTTTGAAGAATTTTTTCAGGGTATTGTCATACTACCTCAAAAATTAGCTATTGAGTTAACTGTGAAAACTCTTAATGGCACAACGATTGCATCAAAAGGTTATAATTCTTCTCCAATTGATGTTTGTGGGAATGTGCTTCCTGTAAATCTTGTGATCCTTACTATAGTAAAATTTGATGTAATTATTGGCATGGATTGAATTTTCTTATATGGATCTCATATCGATTTCCAAAGAAGGGAAATCACATTTCATATTCTTGACCAATCTATGATCATCTATCAATGCATGGATGAATATAACCGTCCAGTGGAAATTTCATCTATCTCATGGGTCTTGATTCCAATAAATGAAGGTTATTTATCCCAAATGGTTGGAGAGAAACTCATGATTAAGAATATGCCCATTGTACGAGATTTTGATGATGTCATTCTAGAGGAATTTTCAGTTCTTCCACCAAATTTTGAAGTAGAGTTTTCAATAGAACTCATACCGGGTGCAATGCCCATTTCAAAGACACCTTATAGAATGGACCCAATTGAGTTATAGGAATTGAAGAAGAAACTCCAAGAGAATCTTGATAAGGGATTCATACACCCAAGTGCATCACCTTGGGGAGCTCCTGTTCTGTTTGTTAAGAAGAAAGAAGGATCAATGAGACTCTGCATTGATTATCGAGAACTTAACAAGATCACTACCAAGAAAAAATATCCTCTCCCACACATTGATGACTTATTTGACCAACTACACAGAGCTCAATACTTTTTCAATATTGATCTACATTGAGGGTATCATCAACTAAGGGTCAAAATAGTGGATATACTAAAGACGTCTTTCCTTACAAGGTATAGACACTATGAATTTATAGTGATTCCATTTGGTCTTTCTAATGCCCCTGTAATCTTAATAGATCTAATGAATAGAGTCTTTAGAGACCATCTTGATCAGTTTGTGGTATTCTTTCAAGATGATATTCTTTTCTATTCAAAGTGCAAGGAATAACATGAAGATCACTTAAAAATTGTTTTAAAGACCCAATGAACGGATAAGATTTATGATAAATTTACCATGTGTGAATTTTGGCTTCAAAAAGTTTCATTTTTGGGTCACATAATCTCAAAATAGGGGATATATGTGGATCCAAAAAAATGGAGGTTATCGAAAGCTGGTCGAGACCAACAATAGTAACGGAGATTTGAAATTTTCTTGGTTTGGCTGGATATTATCGATGTTTTGTGAATTTATTTTCACTATTATCTAATCCACTCACCAAGATGACTCGAAAAGGAGTTATGTTTTTCTGGAAGGAGGAGTGTGAAGAGAATTTCAAGGATTTAAAAATAAGGTTCTCCAATGCACCTATGCTCACACTACCTTGTAGTGGATAAAGTATCTAACCGATTGGACAAGCTGAGCCCTAGGTATATTAGTCCTTTTGAAATACCGGATCATGTTGGTTGGATATTATCGATGTTTTGTGAAAGTTTTTTCACTATTATGTAATCCACTCACCAAGTTGACTCGAAAAGGAGTTAAGTTTTTTCGGATGGAGGAGTGTGAATAGAATTTCAAAGAGTTAAAAAGAAGGTTCTCCAGTGCACCTATGCTCACACTATCTTGGAATTATAATGGAAGGGGAAAATATTATCTTTCTCAAATGAATGTTCAACCATCTATACATATTAAGATTAAAGAGGCACAATAATATGATGTAGAGTTAAAAAAGATGGTTAGAAATGTTTTTGAATTCCACATTGATTATGATGAAATAATAAGGTTCAGGAATCGAGTTTGTGTTCCTCACTTCCCAGAATTAAAGAATGAAATATTGGATGAGGCTCATAGTTGTTCATTCTCTATTTACCCTGTAAGAACGATGATGTATAGGGACCAGAAAGTTTATTTCTGGTGGGATGTAAAGAAAATAGATGTTGCTAACTATGTGTCTCGATGCTTTGTCTTTAAACACGTTAAAGCTAAGAGACAGAATTCTCAGGGGATTTTACAACCATTACCCATACTAGAATGGAAATGGTAAAACCTCACTATGGACTTTGTCACTGGACTTACTAAAACATCCAAAGGTAATAATGCTATCTGGGTTTTAGTTGATCTTCTTATGAAGTCGGCACACTTCATTTCTATTAGAGTAAATTTCTCTCTTGATATTATTTCCAGGATATATATGAAGAAAGTGGTAAGATTTCATGGAGTACCACCTTCCATTATATATGATTAGGATCTGAGGTTTACCTCAAGGTTTTGGAGAAGACTTCAGCATAATCTAGATACAGAGTTAAGTTTCATCACTACTTATCATCCTTAGACAGATGGATAGTCTAAGAGGACAATTCAAACTCTAGAAGACTAGTTGAGAGCCTGCTCTATGGATTTCAAAGGGGGCTTGGATCAACACCTACCTTTGGTATAATTTTTTTAAAATAATAGCTTTCACTCCAGTATTCAGATGGGTCCTTATGAAGCTCTCTATGTAATTAAATGCAGAACTCCAACTTGTTGGGATGATGTAGGGTAAAGAAAGATAGTAGAACTTATCTTGTTGATGAGATGGTATAAAAGGTAAGATCTATTCAACAAAACATAAGAGCGGCTAAGAGTCATCAAACAAGTTATGCCGACAACCGTAGAAAAGACCTAGAGTTTCAAGTTGGTGATAAAGTGTTCTTACGAATATCTCCTTAGAAGAGAGTAATGAGATTTGGAAGGAAGGACAAGCGGAGCCCTAGGTATATTAGTCCTTTTGAAATACTGAATCATGATGGGAAGGTAGTTAACCGATTGGTGCTTCCACTGAATCTCTCTAAAGATCATGATGTGTTCCATGTATCTCTCCTGAGAAAGTACATACCTGATCCTTCACATGTACTACGGTTAGAAGTTGTATCGCTGGAGCAAGATCTTTATTATAAAGAACAGCCGATAAAGATTCTGGATCGTAGGTAAAAAGTTCTACGAAACAAGACCACTCACTTGGTCAATGTTTTATGGAGGAACCACCAATTAGAAGAAGCTACATGGGAACTTGAGGATAAGATGAGGGAGAGGTATCTTCATCTATTTTTTACAAAATGATGAATTTCGAGGGAGAAATTCATTTTAAGGGGGGTAGATTGTAACACAATGAGATTTTATGCAAAATATTTTTTTTTTAATTTCATATGTTATATGAAAAGGAATCTTTCACTGCACACAACAGTAGTTTGGATTGCGATAAATGCAAGGGAAACCTTCCTCGATAGCTTGCGTTGTACGCAATACCGAGTTTCACGAAACGATGATATATTATTCTAATATTGTGTACTAGCCATTACGAATAGTATTAACTGAATTTTGAATTTTAAAACATTATAATAAATCTTACACATTTTCTATAATGAGATATGAAAACAAAATCAATTTTTCTGGTAAAATAAGTATTTTTTTTCAAAAAATGCAGTATTACCGCCTTTCGATGGCGCACCCATTTTAAATATAATTTTTTACAATATTATAAGTTCAATTTTAAAAAATTAATTTATTATTTTTATTCATGATTTAATAATTTACATTGGATAAATTTTTGATACTTCTCTGATGACATTCATATTTTGATGAATAGTAAAAATACTCTAATTTTTCTTTAAAACATCTTTTTTCATCAAGATAACTTATATGGATAAATGATTAAATTTAATGGTTCTAAAGTATAAATAGAATATATTTTAACCATTTAATATAATTTATAAAATTTCCATTAATTTTAAATTGAATTCATAGGTAAAAACATTTCAGTCTTTGACAATGTTTTAACTTTTTAAACTCGTTTCTTTTACAACGGGATTAATTTTAAATTAATTACTGAAAATTCTGTGTCTTAAATTTTGAAAAATGGATTCCATATTTGGATTCAGTGTGTCCAAATTATTCTAATAGGTTACTTTTATTTATTTGACATTATGAATAGTAACTACAGTAAATTTTATTACAACAGTTAAAGGTAAATCTGGTAATTAAGGGTAAAAATAAGATTATAAAATTACCCTAACTCCTGCCAAAATTCTATTGGATGAATAAAATTCCACCCATATCACCTAAGGGTCATATTAGATTCGTTTTATGGACTATTGACCATGAAAATGATATAATTATAATTAATACCATTGAATGTGACAACAAGTCACTCTCTTATATCGTATAAGTGTAATACTTTTAATTTAGTGATAAATATCGTAAACAACGAGCATTAATAGTATCCAAAAATATAATAAAATTATATATATCATGTGAATTTATTTTGAATTTTTAGGGATTTAATAATTATCATTAACGATGAAACAATAGAGATGTTGAAATTATTTTATTGATTGAAATATTAAATAATTGGTTTTAAAAATATTAAAATAAATATTATAAGAACTATTTAATGTGATCCACGAAATTTATATATGAATATGACATGTTATGAATCGATTAAATTGTTTGGTTCGAATATATCCACTGTGTAGAATTTATTTAAATTCAAATAAATGAATAGTGTCAAAATTGAAACTGTTGTTATTTTATAAAAATAACATATTATAAAATTGTTTAAAAATAATAAAAATATTTAAAAATTATAAATTTAGATTTATATGGTCTAAAATTTCATAAATCATCTAATTATGGATAATTCACATCACATAAATAATTATTTATAACAATTTAAAATTTAGAATATTATTACCAAAGATAAAATTAAATAGATTAAATAAGGAAAAATCAATATGATATGGTTGAAAATAAATTCACAACAAGTATAAATTTTATTGTTTGATCATATTACAACCCTATCTCATCTAATCTTATAATTGAGAAATTTTTGGAGGTTTTTAAGTGGGGTTGGAATTTATTATAAATTAATATTTCTTATAATTCCAAAGGTGCCCCTCTACTCCCTTATAAAAGGGCACCTCCTCCCTCTCCTCCTCACACCACTTTGAGATTTCAATCTAGGAAAAACCCTACCAATTTACCTTCTCAACTTCCCTAGAAACACACTATATTTCTGGGTCTTCTTCAATGACCAACTTTAGTTCCCTAAGAGGAGGTTAAGAAGAGGCATGTCAAAGAATAGGTAATATCCTTTACCGATTCATTCCAATTTATTTCTTCTTCTACTACTTCTTCTTTATTTGTTTCATCATAAATTAATAACATCAGTATCACTCATATAATGATATGTTATTATAAATTTTAAAAAACCCTATTTCACCTTCTATCCATCGTACGGAAAATGAAATCACCCCGCGTGCGTACGTACAAAATACCATCTCCACGGCATGGTGTAATCTGTTTTCCACCACCACCTTTCATGGATGGGTTTAATGGTGTAAAAAATAACTATATATGGTTATTATGACATGATACTAATTTTGAGACATTCCATCATCCACACTAATACCATTCAATAATTATGGGAATGATATCTTCGCTCCTGCGTACGTACGACCTACCGTCTCCATGATGTGATGCGACTCGTTCTATGTGAACTTCATTGAATAATGCTTATATAAATGAATTTAATGAATAAATATGATATATATTACAGTAATAATTTTTTTAAATTATTTATATATAACCTAAAAATAGGATAAGAATTTATTCGACAAAACATGCATAAGAACATAAACCAATGAACACCCGAATAACACGTAGAAATGAAATATTACTAATAAGAAGATAAGAATATGACCATATATGATATCATAACAATGAATATGATTCTATAATAAGTCAATTACAATATTTAAATCATTATACAGGAGGTTCAGATACGTATGAAGTATATCATATCTAAGGTAAGGGAAAATCTCACAATCTAATGATTATTCTATATTGTTTATACTTCATAATTAACTGGGGAATATTTATCATCAGCATCCTTGATTACTCAATATGTAATATTATTTATATCATTCTACAATTTTTTTTAAATCCAATTGTTTCCTATTTATGAATGTTTAGTAAAAGATATGATAGGAATCTTGTGTCGTTTTCAGTACAAGAAACTTTTTGACTTTTCCAGCCAAAGTACGAGAGGAATGTTTTTTTAAACTTATACGGCAGGAATGGATTTTTATGATTTCATAGAACATTATTTTCATGAATCCTAATTTAAAAGTTTTGAATTTTATTATTAATTAACTTAATTTAGATTAAAATTGTATGACATGATAAGAAAGTAAAAATGTTTTTAAAGTAGAAACGATATTTTCCTCAAGAATAGAGTTCAAGTGTTTTATCAAAATTATTTACCATCTAAGATAGTATAGGGTTCTATTTCTATCCCTATTATTACATTGACTTAATTATTTTTTGATGGAATTATTTTTATGATGTCCTTTTTCGTTATATGGATTATGTTATGATGTCAAGATGTTTAAGAATCCCATTTTTATTACATGGCTTATGCTATGATATATGATTTATGATTTTGTGGAACACATAAGAATGGTTTCATTATGAGATTGGTGGGACCTATATCTCCCTCCAATGCATTGGTTAAATATTTATATCTAATGAGATAGACATGGCTGGAATGACAAGTTAATATGGTTTAGTGATACAAGACTGGAATAAGGAGTGAACTCAGTTCAGAAATGGACTTTGTCTACTAAGATAGTCTTGGCAATGAGTCTGGACTAATAAGAAATGATTTTATATGATTATGTGTGTATGCCACAAAGTTTCATGCTTTATGTTATGATTATTGGGATTACATTTCACTACTATGATTTATCCCATGTTATGATATTATGATATCTTTTTCAGGTTATGATTTTCAAAATGTTATGTTCTTATAAATATGATATGATTGATATTTCTTTTGACTACCCTTACTGAGAATTTGATCTCACCCTTTTGTATGTTTTCATTTCCTCAAGTCAGGAAGAAGGTTATTAAGTAGTATATTCCAAAAGGGACTCTAGGTATGATGAAATAAATGGGAGACAATGTAGATGATTTATGAACCAGTGGTTTATTTTTCCCAATTTCTAGAGACACTATACCTATATGGCCCTATCATGGTTTTGTTATATGTTGTAATAAGCATGCTTCAATAATGAAGTAATAACAATGTATGTATAGTATGGGTCTTTATAATTGATCCATGGTCTTCAATGATAATACATTCAAACTATATGAGAAGTCAATGATTGTTGAGTGTCATGAAGAAGAAGTTACTTATCTTTTAATTAAACCCTAGACTATGTTATGTTCAAGGGAAACAAATATGAAATTATAGTTTTCATGATTCTCCGATGTAGATATATTAGAAGATCTAATAGTGGTTATGAGGGTGTAAAGAATGCTATTAATGATCCAATATCCACATGTATGGGTAAAAGTTGAATCAGATGTGATGCATAATCATTAAAGGATGTACACATGATGATCCAAAATAATAGAAAACAAATTGTGAAAATATCACAAAGAAACCCATTTTCCAACAAAAAATGATTCAACTAAAATAGAAGGGATAGATGGAAATTAACCCAATGTATATGGAATTGGTGTGTGTGCAAAGCACCCAAACTACGTTGGACCTCTCTACTTTTAGTCACCCTTATCTTTTTGTTTTCTATTTTATATTAGTTGGAAATTCTGATCCGCCTCCAATACCTAACCCCACGATGAGACATTATTATCCCCCTATTTAGACCGTTAGTTTTATATATAGACTTTAATGTAATATTAACCTCTTCATTAAGATTGGTTTTCCTCCATTTATATAGACAAATTCCCATCCCAATCACCATAACCCCCCCAAATTTTGTTGGGGTGAAAATAGATTGTTCCCATGATAAAAAATCAACTGCAATAAAATATTATTAAAATATCAAATGGAAAATATATGAAAAAATATAAATAGGATTAAATAAATTGATACATGGATTTTTTAACTTGAAAACCCAAAGAGTGTGAAGGATTAAAAAACTATAGGGGAACCCCATAAACATCCACTAATAATCATAGAGTACAAAATCAAAGTAAAATCATGATTTTTGAATTTCCAATAACAAATAGAAAACCTGTGTTAGAATCCACTCCATAATACACATCCATATTCATAGTAAAAATTATCATGTAACGAATTTTCATCTCCCACAGGTCAAAACTAAATAGAACGTGTTGGTGTGGCCTCTTTATTATGTCATTAAACAACCCAAATTGGGGCTACTCATTGTTTCCCACACCCCAAAATACTGTTACTCACATAACATCTTTTTCTAATTCCTTTTCTGCTCACACTATCAAAGGCACTCATGTTGATCCCTTTCCAGAAGCCTCATAATCCCAAAACCACACATGTGTGTAATAATTGAAATTCAAAAATACCTCTATTAGATAAGATATTATCTCCTTGTTTTCAAACCACATGAATCAATTAGGTGGATTGAAAATTTTAATCCCTGAAAAATCCCCCTCATTTATGTTTTAATCTCATAATTAAGAAAATTAAAAATGTACTGAACCTATCAATCTCCTCCATCATCCACAAAAATAAGGTGATGAATTCAATTGAACTATATTATAATTAAAACCGATTTTTTTTTCACACTAACAATCATCCACTATATAAAATATAATGTGGCAATTTTTTAGCTATGACAAAAACCTTATAGATCCCACTACAAAAGAAATCCAAACAGAAATTCTTCATCATTATTATGCATGCACATCCCATTTATGAAATAATATAACCAAAACATGAATCCCCCATAACAGTGATTACCACATAATTACGAGTACCCATATAAACTAACTTCTACATCTACTCAACACCCTCCATGGAATATGTATCTCCCAATGAATCACCTAAATCATTGATTATAATTTATTCTTCACATGTTAATATCAATGAACAAAAAAAATTATGTGTAAGACATAAAAATAAAGACCTAGAATGCTTTGACATTGATGATTTCATCATCCTTGTCGATATAAATTTATCCATACATAATGATTACCTATGCCGAAAAACTATTGAATTCCATTTCTTAAATACATTCATTAAATAATTTATATCAACTTTGACATTTTACACTTCACCAAGGATGATGATACAAACTCTTTGGGAGATGTATAACATCAACCATGATAGGGAAAGAATGGTTGAGGAGAAACTGAGGAAATCATCATATGAGATTGTGAGGTTGAAAGAGAACATGGTACTGAATTTGTTTTTCAACATATAATGCATGCTCACAACCCTAGGCATATGAGGGAAATTTTTTTTAGGCCCTATGGTATGTATGCATCTACCAAGACAAAACCGGTTGATTCCCTATCTGTCAAGACTAGCTGCCTAATGTGGTTTGACTCATTAATTTAACCATGTGTTTTTAATGTAATTTTATATATGTGAATATTTTTTTTAGTATATAATAAAATATAAACCCACTGAGAAAAGAAACACCTTTGGTGGTACAGAAATACATTTTCTCTGTTCTTGTTGTTTCCTACTTACTAGATGTTTTGTTGTATTTGTGTTTATTGACAATATGGGAATTTTTAACACATACCATTAAATAATATTGCAACCATAATATCCATTGGATTCATATTGGCATTTCATATTGTAAAGTAATAATTTTTCTAAATATTCAATGAAAATATTTTTGATGACATTGTATATCTAAACATTAAACACTATAAAAACATGCAATTAATTCCAATATAATTATTATATTGGGTGTACATACACACAAAAAATAATTTATTTATATAAACATTTAATTTACAATATATAGCCACACTACATGTAAATTTCTTAATACCATTAATTCGTTTTTCCATTTATCATACCATGATACTAGATATGTGACACATGGATTTTAACTACTAACACAAATCTATAGAGCCTAGATTAAATATGAAACTAATGGGGATTCAAATGAACCAAAAATATCATGAAGATCATTGAAAAAAAATTAATTTTATACTACAAAAAATATTATTCATTCTCTATTCAATTAGTACAATTATTAACTGAAAAATATATGTTTCATTCTTTATTAATTGATAGTTATATATTTTGTTCTTTATTAAATTACACCATTATTAAATAGCAGGTCTGTGTTTTATTCATCATAAAAATCATGTTTTGTTCTTCAAATTAAATACTTAATTATGTATAGTGAAACATAATGAAAAAAAATTTAAGAAGTTGAACTCATTTACACATCTACCCCAACTGGATAATCATTGGAACAATCATATCCTTTCTTCTTTATTTCACAATTTCGAATCATTCATTCCTACTGGATAGGTTTAATACAATTTGTTTGGAGGATGTTGGATTGATGCATGTGAATCATATTTCAAATGAAAATATTACGGATGAGGCCCATAGTTAGCAATTTTGGTGTTACAAGGGATACATTCCCATACTCCATATGTTTGGTGGGCCAATTACACCATAAAAAATTGGGGTAACTGTAGAAAATCTAACCAACCTATATAGAGTAGAAAATGTGACAAAAAAAGGCACATTAGAAGTATGAATGATGGAAAAACTATTGTAGTAGCATAGGGAATAGATATAGAGGCACTAAAGCTCTATATACATATCTTCGATAGAAACTGTAGAATCATGGACTTGGGTGGATGCATCAATGTTAAAATAATGAAATCTAGCTATTGTTCACTATATCACAGTGGACATACTGTACAGTTCATGGAATAATGTTTCATCTCCTTTTGTAGATCATTTCGAGGTAGTGTTTTCTATATATTAAAACTATGATATTCTTTGTGTATTTATACAAAAAAATAATAGTGATATTATGAATCTCTATGGACATAAAGATTGTTACAGAACCACATTAATTGATGTCACTAGTGATATCTTGTTCTCATTCATTCCTTGTTCATTTATTTTGTTATTAATTTATCTTTAAACCTCTTATATCACTGCTACTCCAATTTCCACTCCAACTATTACCTTTTCCACTATTAAGCATTTATATTTATAAAAGAATATTATATGCAAAAATTAATGTATTATATATTCTTACAGTACATAGCAGATTACTGTTCAATACATTAGAATATGAAATTATCTTGAATATTAATATAAAATATGTGGACACTACTATGGAAGTCATAATTTTCATTCAAAAAAACATAATTTATTTTTGAGTTTTGTCATCCATATAAATAATTTGATGAACAATAAAATAATGGCTACTAGAAACATCATGTTATCATGTCGATTCAATTATGATGAACAATAATAAAAAATACAATGATAACACATGGTTTTTTTCTTAATGAAGAGTAATAGTGAACAAAATGTTGATACTGACTTCAAAATTTAATCTAGAAAAACATCGATTAGATACTAATTTTTTAGTGGCCTTATATTATATTGAAAATACTAATATTTAAAATATTATAATGAAGAGGTTAGAAAAGTAGTTTCTTTATAAATAATATTCAATCACTGAAGCCTCAACATTTCATTGGCCAATTAATATCTATGAAATGATTGTCATTTGACCCTAAAAATATTTAAATAGTCATTTAACTACAACTGCATATAAATTATTTTGAGATTTATTTCAATTTCGGACTAGAAAACTATTAATATCACTATTTCTAATATTTATCAAGATTATATTCTCTAATTATGACATTGAATATAAACGGTATTCCATTTAACAGAAATTATAAATGTCAAATAACTATCCAGATTTTATGACCTGACAAACATTCACACATATACTAATCATTATAAAACAAGGTAACTTTTATATCGTTCATTATGATTCATAGAGATCTGGATTTAGTTGTGTTCATATGCAGGATGACCATATCAGAGCCCTAAAAATACAAAAATTGCAGATGCACGGAATGAACTATCCAACTCCCAACTGTGGTGGTATATGGACTAAAGACATTGAACCAAAATTTCATTGATGAAAGGTTTACAGTATTTATAAATAATAACGGCTCTATGAACATATTTTCATATAGGGACATGAACCTAAAGGATTTATTATACATGGAGTATCTTAATATGTTATCCATTGACTTTGTATATACACTTGTGAAAGGGAATTCAGCGGAAAATGGTTCGGGACAAAAACAGTATAACCAAGTGGCTAGAGATGAACTTGACTAGAGATGCTCAAAATCATAGACACCCAAGAAATGGAATTCAATTTAATGTGATAGAAAAATTATATTGGAATTATATTTATGTACTAAACTCATAATAATTTCATATTATATTTTACCATACCTTGGTATTTGTAGCTATATGTTTTTTTTTTCAATGTATTCTTGGATTCCCTATTTTTATTTTCTAAAATTAGACAAATTCATTCCACATTATTACAATATTTAACCTTTAGTGGATAAATTTTATGAATAATCTTTTAGAATTTCCATTGTTTTAATATTTATTATTTTCATACAATTTCCTTGTAAATGAATAGTAAAAATAGCTTGTTAATTTGTTGATTATTTTTGGTTTGAAACTAATGTATTTTTATTAAATTACCAACATTTAAATTTTCCATACTATGTACTAAGGATATATATATATTCCTAGAACAACTTCATGATCAAAATGGAATAAACTATAGTCCATTATGTTTATAAAAAAGGTACATTTTCCTTTTTTTCAAAATTTAATGATAGTTATTTATATATGAGCACCATTAAGGATTTGAAACCCCTATTGATGTTTTAAAGTATATTCTTTAAATTGTATATGAATATTTAAAAAACAACTTTATTACCATTATTCATATTAACTTCTTATTTATTAATAATTGGTTTTCCCATTGTATATCATCTTTAATTACATGGTTCTATTTTTATCATTAAATAATATCTCAAGAAAACTTGTGAAATCATTTTTACTTCAATAATATATATTTTTTATGATCTAATGATCATGGTTGAATATATTTACCGTAATAATCATATCAAAAATGTATTGGGAAATGAATAATGAAAATTTTATTTTCCAAGTTTGAAAAATTTACTGCTTTGTTAGAAGAATTTCCATTACTTTTCACAAACAGAGAAACACATGCCTGACAATGTAGTTGGCCATACCAACTAAATATAACTTAATTTATTTGGTAAGGGGTGTAAAAAATGAATATGTTTGCATACTATAATAGTTAATGAAGTATTTTTTTAGAATAAATATTTTAATTGGTCGTTGAAATACATAATTAATTATATCTTTTTCAGTATACAAATGATTTTTTTCTCCACAAGGTGAAAAAGAAGTATATAAATATACTTATTATGATTGTGCAAAGGTGAAAACATTATGTAAATCTTTCTTTATGGTGTAATTTCTAATTTCAGGGATAGATGTGATTTATTTTTGATGAATGAATAGTAGATAGAATTGTATATGTGGATTCCTTCATACATGAAATGAAGTTAAGGATTTACATCTAAATTTTACCATCATATTCGTTGTACCAATAAAACACACAATCATCACCAAAATTGTTTGAGTATATTTTTTTGGTTGGGAACAAAACATATGAAATAATCTGATTTGAATCAACATTACCAACACACTAGAAAAAAATAATGGTTGTTGTTTCATTCTCAAATTTATAATTTGAAACATTACTATAAAAAATTTCTAAATTTTACAGTTACCTATTATATGGATTGGAATATTAAACACAATTGTTCTGATCTTGTTAATAATACAATGATTTATAATAGTCCGTTAAATAATTTAGCAGAACCTATTTCAGATATCAATATTAATCATTTGAAATGAATCAAATTATGAGTAGTTGATGATTAAATTTAATGGTGGTCTACCTGAAGAGATTATTTAATATAATTGATTTGAGAGTGAAACATATTTCTAAATCTCTCTTCACTTTTAAAACAATTGTGAAACATTTTTTAAATGTTAGATCTTTTTTAAATGTGAAAATGAAATGAGATATAATTTTTGGATAGATGTAATGTTTTGTTTTTTATTCATATTTTTCATTATATAAATATGAAACAAAGGGGACGTACTGAGAGAGGTGGTGAACTGATGGTGGTATCCTCCTCCTAGATGTCTGATTCCATCACAAGTTTTGATCCAATTTCAAGAAATGAGACCTGAAATAAATGTAAAAATAGGGGGCATACCCATTGAACCATGGTAGTAAAATCTATCTCTTATATGTTTACATCCACCACTATTTTTGTTAAACTTTTAACAAAAATGTTCCTCAACCAAAGGAATAGATTCCATTATTTTCACATTAAAGGCCAATTTCCTTCTCAATTAAATAAACCACACAATGTTCAATAATTAAATTCATGATTAGGACAGATACATTCACCAACATGAAACATCGCGATAAAATCTAACTTTATTTTCAACTTTACTACAATGTCTAGTTCAGAACTCAAATATCCAATGGATCAAGTACAAATATAGAAGAAAAAATCTGATGGATATATCATATGATATTTATCAATTTGGAGAAGAGAATCAATGTATACCCTTACAATGAACTCATCCTTGCCATCAAAGGCAATGAATGTTTCACTAATTCATCCAAAGTAATCAATGATTTTCCTTATGAAATCCAATAAAATCCCCATAAATATAGGCTATCAGTATATTATACTAATATGAGAAAAAATCATAGGTCAAATAAAGAACATTATATACATGACACATCATATGTCAGACATAGAATGAGTGATATCCATCATTTCCTACATTTTAGGATATATAATCTTTTGATTTTTCATTATAAGGAACATTGTAAGATACCCCTTATTGTAGTTCTCCAAACAAAACCACCTGACAAAAATTATATTATATGTGCTTTGATCTTATCTAGAAAACCTTTTTATACATATATACTGATCAGTATGCCCCATATGTTGGATTTTTTACTCATTTTTTTCTTTGAAATACATTTTCAAAACATTTTTACAGAATGTAATCTCATGACATCATTATCAAAAATTAGTATGTCATCCGCATATAACACTAAAATACCATGATGCATCCACTATCCATCCCATATACAATAAAATCATATGTGTTTTTATAAAATCAATTACATAGATAATGATATCAAACTATATATTCATACTCTAAAAATCATTCATCAATCAATAAATGTACCATTAGAACTTATAAACCATAACAGTATCATTGGACACATTAAAACATTTAGGTTATATTGTAAACACGTCTTTTAATAAATTGTTGATACAAAAATTAATTTTTAATTTTTTTTATCTATCATAGTATCATAAAGAGATTTATTGTAATATATAAATTTTTTTTATCACCATAGAAAAATTATAAACCCAAGAAAAACTATAATTATGTATAGAACAAAAAAATAAACCTAAATGATTAAAAAACAATATAAAAATATAAAAAACTAATATTATGTTTTTAAAATTATAAAACTTTACAGATAATATAAATTATCAAAAAAACAAAAAATTATGGACAAAATTAATGTACATTATTGTGAAATGTTATCTATTTCAAAAATACATTTATATTCAATTGAAATAAAAAATTCAACTACAGGACTTGAATTTGTGACAAAGACTTTAAAAAACAAAGATTAGAAATGTAAGATGATATTTAATTTCAAAAACTTATGAATAAAAAATATATAGTGGTGTTGATTCAAAATATTTTGGAAAATACATATATTCATATTCTTGTTTCATTTATAGATCCTCCACTTGCATGGCATATGGTCTTCATGATCAGTCCTTACTATCTCTTATACTATTTACATAATAATTTTAAAAGAGACTCAATATGAAATGATTCCATACAAGGAGTCCCCACTCAATTTAATTGTAAATCAAGTGTTCCATACTAGGTCCTCCACTAATTGTCTATGGGTTGACAACTAGAACCATGTGGACATATCGCACAACATGATAGACATTATCATATTTCATTCAACAACAAACACATCTTAAATAAAAAAGACAACTATGAACACATGTACGATATACATATATAATCAACTAAATGGTTCAAAAATTAATAAATGATACATTAATCAGAATTAAAACTGCATATTCATAAATATAATTGAATTTTAAATTTGAAAAGTTCTAGAATATTATTGTTACGAGATTCTAGAGATCTACTCACCATTGAGAGTACACCTAGATTGGTCTCGATATTCCATAAAACTATCATCATCATGGACTTCCATGATTTATAACACATCAACAAGCATTACCAGTTGTTAGATTTGGTGTAATACAAGCTTAAATTAGACAGAGACCATCATCTATCCCCAAAAACACCATAAAAAACTCAACATCTTTGGGCACAATGACTATAAATCATTGAATAATCTGATAACCGAAATGTCTACTAAGTATGACATCGATATGCCAAATCAATTATTTGTTATAAAGGTAACCAATGAGTTTCTATAGAGTCACAAGCTTCGATGTAGTCCAATCATTCAGTCACTACAACTATTATATTTTTACTAAATACTATAATCGATGAACCGCTCATTGATCTACACATTCCATCCAAGGGAATACCACAACCTATAATTCACATCCCTTCAAATAGGGATTCCATTCTTGAACCTCATTAGTGTTCCAAAGACATTTTTTATAATAGATCCCTGTAAATGGGTTACTAACCTCAACTATTAGAACCACACATGTGTGTTGTAAAGGAAAATATTCTATATAAATGAATGAACCCATGATCTGTATAGGCCACATATAGAAAAAATTATAATGCAAAATATCTAATTTGAACCACCCAAAACCAGTAACCCATGAATCTTTTATGGAATTATAGTTGGAGACACACACCTTGTTTTAAGAAACCATAGTTAGGGGAGTATAAACCATATGTATAGAGGGACCATGACTAACAAAAAGACACCATAGTTGATGGAGTACTGAACCCTATTCATAGAGTGTGGTGGAAATCCACATAATAATCACCAATGGAGTACCAAATCCATTTTTTATCAAGAGGACCTGCACCACAAGTATCATGGTATGGGTACTGAAATCCATGATGGATAAAAATTTCACAATGTCATGTCTCAACATACTAAAATTGGAAAATTGGCCCTATGAATACTCTGAGAATCATGACAAAAGCCCCATTATCAAATATACAGAACCAAATCATAAAACTACCAATATATTATTGAATATGAACTTGTGGTGATGATAAAAAAACATCCATTATTATCTATTCCATGTGGTGACTCTTGGGTGAGACACATGTCATTTTTGTGTGGGGGGTAGGCATATGATCCCACTCACTTTTCATGTCCCCTCCTAGGTTGGGTTGGTAAGAAATACCCAAATGGATCAGGGGATGGCCAATGCACTAAGGCCCTGTGTTAAGCTTGCCTAGTTGACTGACCTGAATCACCCAACCCAATGTGATCCTGTCATTCCCAAGGCACACACCATGATCAAATACTTAGGGTTAAATATCATATATTATTTTTAAATAATTTTTTATTTTTTGATTCCCTTATAATTTGATGTCATATCTTCCTGATAGAAAACACTACATGTCAGAATCATCATATCCATTAAAGGACTTTTCAAATAATGATTTCTTGTTTAGATTTATCATTTTACATATAGGGGCATGAAACTTGAAAACCCAAAAAATGAGAAAATTATCAACTAAGAAATTTCTCTTTCATTACAAAAAACATCCATTTTCATGACATAAACTTCCACCATTAAACTAATAATACATGATATCCAAAAATGCATCAAGGTTATTGACTGAATATTAATTTTTTTTTTCAAAATAACATTTGTGGAAGAAGTTGGAAACCCAGAATAAAACCATAAAACAGTAATCCCAAATCAAGACTACTAGGGACTGCCCCTCCCCAGTGACTACATCATTAGGAAAATCCTCCACCTCATATGACTGCTCAGCAATCTGTCCCGCGTAGAGTTTCACGGTCCTGGTACAAATGGGAAATCCATTTCCTCTCATTCATTCAAACCTGAATGGTCATTCTTGTTGATTTATTTGTGCTCTGGATCATCATCTAGAGCCTAAAATTGTAGAGTGATGGTTGGTTTCACCATCAAAATTCAAAAAAAAGCTTCAAAATTCAAAAATAGCTTCAAATTTCACCAATTTCAGATTTCCAAAACTGCCAATGAGAGTCAACTAAATTTCAAGTCCAAAATGTCCCCAAAAAGCCATCATATCAATAATCACAGTTCATATCCTTGAACTAGCCACATGAACTCAAATCTGAAAGGACCAAGATGACCAACGTGTTTATCTACCTTGGTGAAATGGAGGAATTGTGACACCAGAGCAGGGAACCAAGAAAAAAGAGGTAGAACTAATCCCCAGTGATACCACATCCCATCCCCATTTAGTCTCCTTCGCTGCCATCACCACAAGGACTTCGGAAGAAATCCTCATAAAACCAGTGCAGGAAATACACCATCAATATATGAAAAAATCAAAGAAGAAAAACCTGGAATTCCCAAATTGTGCAAGATGGTACGTCGACGCCTGAAGAACCCAAGCCACAAAAAACAAACAGAACCCACAAAGAAGTATTCGAGATGAGATAATCCACAATCGGAAAGGAACTGAAGATGCCAATGAAGAAAAACCTGAATATCTACCTGATTCAAAGAGTACGGATTGGACAGGTCGCCGTGAATGAAAAAAAATTGACGTCCGAAAAACCCTAAAAAAAAGGCTATCAAAACAGAGAATAGATCCGCCCAGAACTAGAAATGAAGACGATGAAGGGTCACTCAAAGTGAAGTTTCTTTCTACCACAGTCAATGATGGTCGTAGTCTAAAACCTAATACTTGATCCCAATAGGGAGACACATCCATAATGAAAACCAGATCAGATTCACCATAAATAAGAAGAATGATGTTCAAACCTAATGCCCAAGACCCTAGCTGAAAGACACCACCACTATGGAAAATCTATCTAAGCCTCCACGATGAAAGACATCACCGTTTTCACCACAAAACATGATACCCAAGAAGAAAACGTTGCTTCCAAGAATGAGAGAATATAGCCGCGATCGAATATGTGGCCCTCTGATTTCCAGTGTGATGATAATCAAGGTTATTAACCGTTAAAATGAATTCATTATTTAGAGAAGTATTCAATAATTTTTTTCATGGGTGTGTGATAAATAAATTTAGGATTTTGAGATTATGTATTCATGGGTGGATAAAAAAATTTATATAAAAATAAATGAATACAAACTGATAAAAATAATGTGCCATAGTTGAAAGCATGATGGATAACATATTTAGAAAACAATTTACTTCCACTGTTGATTTAAATGATTTAATATGTATTTGATTATGATTTTTGTTGATATTAATAGCTATTTGTGAAATTCAATGATACTACTGGTTGTGTTTTCATAATGTTATGTATTGTTTTTAGCTGTCATTGTGTTGGTTATGTAATGTTTTTGGCTATGATGGATTGGGGTTATAACATGATTAAATGTGGTCAGGATGTGGGGATGTGGTTATTTGTTGGGGGTGTGTTGTGTTAATGAAGATGTGTTATTGGTTATGAAAATGTGTTAATTGGATGATTCATATAGGTTGAGAGCAAGTAATCCTTTTTACAAGTTGATATATCAGTGATGTCGTACAAAGGATGAGAGTTGGGATTTCATGTTTTGATAAGATATTTTGATATGTGTGATGTTATGTTGTCAATTGTGATGTGATTTTATTCTGATGAAATTACATTTCCATAATTTATCTTATTTTATGAAATATCCCCACTTATTATAAATTCCACTTATTACTTACAATATGTTGATGTTTAATAAGATAAGGTGATGCGACTACATATGAAATAAAAGTAATGTATAGTTTTCCCACTATATTAATCACACACTTTATTTGGTGTGTTGATTCAAATATCTCTATCACATAACCTTTATTCCATATAGATATTGCTGAGTATATCAAGTGCACACCCTATATAGTTTATTACATCTTTTTTGGATAATCTAAGGGAGATTTGAGATTTTGTTCGGGTAGTCTGGGTACAGTTAATTAATGATCTAGATCATTTTGATTTACTTATTTCATGTATTGTTGTATGGATTTTTGTCATATGGTTAAAAATTCTATTTTAGAAACATTTTTGTTTCAACATGGTAACATTAGGGTGTTTATTTGTAGTTTTGTTTTATTTTCATCATAATTAAGAGGGTAATGCCTCCTATTCTTATGATAGATACCCTCAGTCCCAAATGTCATCTCTTAAACAATTAGTGGAAGGATTCAAGGGAAAATATGATACCATCTATAATCCCATGATTGGATTCATTTGGGATTGGAAACTACCAGTGGTAATTCAAAATTCAAGTTTATAATAAAAAATGTTTTCAGTAATAAATTCAAACACTTTGATAAAATATGCAAGTACGGAAAAAAACAACATCATTCACATACATCCCTATCTATTTTCACACTTTTTAAATGATTTCATTAGTCATAATTACACATAGATTATCTAAATGAAAAACATAGAATATCTTTCCCAATATTCAAGTCCAACATTAATGGTTGGCCTATTTAAAAATATTAGAATATGGAATGGTGAATGATTCTCAAAGTCATGTATTATATAGTCTGAATTGATGAATGCGACATTTTGTTAAAAAAATATTACTTTATAAGGAGAATAATAGATGATTGAATTTAGTTTCCCTTAAAAATTATTTTATATAAAATTTTAAACAATCAATTTCATTGTGAAATATGAATATCCATTAATTCCACCACCCTCACTATAAAGGTTTGGAATGGTTTGTGAATGAATATAGTTTTTGAGATAATGGATATAAAAGTACAAAATTCACTAATAATTTAATACATATGGAATATAATTTTTTGTAAAATTTTGATTCAATCAAAATTTATTCCATTAACGATAAATTATGGTGGATATATAAGACGACAAACAAACATAAAAGATATAGAGAAACCTTGTCAAGGGGGATCTAAATTAATAGTTATTATATATTCTAATTTCTTATCTTTAATATTATAAATAAAATCAAACCAGTTGTCAATGTAACATAAACTATATTAAAACATCATGAAATAAAATATCCACTTAATATTACAGCCTCATATAAATTAAGATTTTTATTCAAGAATAAAATAATTAGAACATAATGTAAAAAATATAACTAAATCACAGATTATATAATTAATAAAATAAAACATTAAATAATTGAAAAAATAATCTTCATATATTGCACCTAAAAAATATTTGATATACTAAAGAATCCAAAAACAGTTCATAGGTTTCCATTCCACTCCCATCTTTTTTCATATTCCCCAAATCTCTAGAAATATTAAACATACCAAAGTTTCCCCGGGTAGGGTTATTGTTTTTTAGGGGCGTGTTATTTTTAAAGGTATGATTTTTTTAAATGGTAACATGTATATTTTTAACATATTTCCAATAGAAATGAAAATAAAATATATTTGTTGATGAAAATAAAGATTAAACTAAAAAAATATTAAATAAAATTTAATCCATGAAAAAAATGATATTAATATTAATATTAATATTATAAAATGTAATGAATTATTAAATTGTAATAATAATAATATATTACCTATATGAATCTATATTTTAACACCAATAAATTGAAGTGATAAAAATAAAATAAAAAATTAAAAATATATTACAAAATGTATCCACATAAGCACGTTAACATGTTAAATATGTATATATCAGTGTTTCTATGAAATATTAACTTATTATGTTAAAATTATTTGTATTATGCGCATTTAATAATTTAATATTATATATTTTCCTTTAAAAATATAATGTATAACAATATGTTCCATTTATATTCCCGAAAATAATATTTTTTGGAGGGCATATGCAATGAAATTATTAAATAATCTAATGTGCATAAATTTTCCATCACCATAACTTGGTTAAATAGACTTATAACATCATAATATGCATAAATGTAAAATATATTATGTATTAAAAAAATAGAAAAAATATATTCAATTCTAATATTAAAATAATATCTAAAGTCCTGGAACATAATTAATTTTCAAAGTTAATAAATATAAGTCTATAAAATCAAATCAAATAGAAAACCAAACACTAAGATATTTTAGTTTGTATCCACATAATAAATTTGAAATGTTATTTCTAGTAAATATAGTATACTAATATATTATATGAATGACAAACACACATTATTCAGATTTATTTTACAAGCCATATATACAATATATATGATATAATGAATAATGTGTTGAAACTGATATTCCACAAGATATAATTTATCCCACTACAATTTCCTTAAATGATTCATCACAATTTATCATAATCAAATAGTTATTTTCTTTGGAACCTAGGGTTAGGGGTGATTATAAAATCAATAATAGACTGTTCTAGTGAGGGAAATGAGGAGATGTCACACTGCTGGAAATTTGGATTATCACCCATCCACACAAATCGATAGGTCATTTGAGATCATCTTATCATTTTTTTCTTATTCTATTGTTTTTTCTTTTAGTCAATGAAAAAAGCTGTTATGTATCAATTCCTCCATGTGTCTCTACATCAAATACAATTTCTAATATTAATAATTTATGTTCACACATAAATATTATATGAATAAATTAAGGAGTTTTATATTCTCACACATTTTTCTAACAATTTATTCAGTACATTAAATTTTTAAATATACTTCAATAATATTATATGTAACACCCTATTCTTCCATGGTGCGCTTCTCTTTGAATAATACAGTAGCATGTGTTGTACACAACTTCGAGTTCTAACACACACCACAACCAATCAAACCAGCCGTTATTAATAGTAATACCCACTTTTTGAATTTTTATAAATTTTATCTTTCTAAATGGACTTAATTTTTTGATTCGGAATATCAAAATTATCTTAGGGTGAATTTTCTATATTTTTCTGATAACTTTCATATTTTGATGATTAGTGAAAATTATTAAATTTTAATTAAAAACATATTTTTTATTCGAAATAATTTATATTGATAAATAAAGAATTTGTGTAATTTTAAAGTATAATTAGATTATATTTTTACCATTTAATAAAATTTTGGTCATTGTACATAATTTCACATTTAAACTGGAAATAAGCAAGTGCCAATCTTTTGATAGTTATTATTTCTTAAAAACACACTTTTTGTTTTGACAACGGGTATTAATTTTAAATTATTTTCTGCAACTTTTGTTTTTATAATTTAGAAAAATGGATTCCCTATTTTGAATCAGGAGGTCCAAATTGTGTAAATAGGTAACTTTTATTTTTAGACATTTTGAATAATTATTTTGGTAAATATTTTATTTACAATGGTTAAAGGGAAAATCCGGTAAAAAGGGTAAAAAAATAATATTATAATAATATTAAATTTCCCTAAAACGTGTCCTAACCCTATTAGATTATACATATAAAACTTTGGGAATATTTGGGTCGATATTGGGACCCCATGGTGCCACTTTTAAGTGATACTAACACTTTATATTAATTAAGATAAAGTAAATAAAAAAATAATATAAGCATATATCTTTTAGAAAAACAATTACTACATAGGGATATATATGTTATATTTTCGACTATAAATATTCATTATAAATATAAAAATATTGAATACATAATGGTATAATATTTATAATTTATAGATATTGAATACTTAAATTTATTTAAGACACAATAACGATGCAGTATTTTCCTAATTAATGACATAATCAAATAATTGGTTTTATAAATGTTAAAATAAATATAATTTGAATATTTTTATGACATCCACGAATTTTATTCGTTAGTATGACATGTTAGGATTACTTAAATAAATTAGGTACCAATTAATAAATTTGTTACGATTTTAACAAAAATCAATTATTAAATAGTGTCAAAATTGACATAAAAGAGTTTTTAAAACAAATATTATATTATTAATTGATATTCTACACCTAAAAATCCAAGGTGTCACATACTTTCCATGGGGCCCGAATGGAATTACGCTCGTTCCAAGCCCGACCATTTTCAAAAATTGAACAAAACTCACTTAGAGTATCACAAAAGGACCGTCTCGTCACGAGGATCCTAGTGCCGTAGACGGTGTGTCGATCAGACACACAGTATAGAAGTTATTTACATTTAAATGAAATGGGCCAGGCCCGCCAAGCCCAGTGGGCTGGCGGGTCGGCCTGACCTGGTATGACAGGTCTGACCTAGCCAGGGGGTCAGCCCGGCCTGGTGGGGCGTGGCCTAGTACGACGATTGTGGCACGACCCGATGAGGGCGGCCCGGCCCGCGCGACAGGCAGCCCGACCCTTGCAAGGGAGTTTGGTCGTGTCTCGGTCGGTTGGTCGAGCAGAGCGGGGGGGGGGGGGGGGGGGGTTCTTGCAATGGCGGCGCCGCCTCTCCTTTCCGGTGGCTGAAGCCGACAAGATTTTCCCACGCGAGCGGCCTACTGTGCGGGCCACTGTCCTCCCACAGCATGACGCCGACCTGGTGCTGCGGTCTTCCCACAGCATGGTGCCCACCTTGAACCACTATCATCCCGCGGTGCGACACCCACCTCCCGCTACGATATCCTACTTGTCCAGTTGTAGCCGGCCAGTTTTTCCAGCAAGCGGCCCGCAAGAGCGGGCCACACCTCCTCCGTGCGGCACCTGCGGGTGCTGCGGTTCAGCCGCCCGACCGGCAATGACCAACCAGTTCGGTTTGTCTGAGTGGCCCGAAAATGCGGACCACAGTTTTCTCCATGCAACCGGTGCGTGACCGTTGCCTCCAATCACTGCTGTCTCTGGTCTCCTCCCCCTCCGATCACAACTGCAAAAATAAAAAATAATTTTCGAAGGGTCATCAGGCCGTGTTTGTTCGGCCCACGCCCTCCGTGTTAGGTGATATCAAATGTCCATAGACGATCACTTTTATTCATTAATGGCGAGAATATAATTTTATTAAACTAAAATCATAAAAAATCACCATACCTTGATTTTGATGTTCAATTGTCGACGAGCCGCAGAAGATGGTGTTGAGGAAGTCAGGCGTTTATTTCATTGACGTCGGGAAATTTCCGAAGAAAAAGTGTAGTCAATGTTCCTCGTGGATGATATCTTCTCCCTTGATGTGGAGGATGAAGAAGAATGACGGTCGTTCCTCATGAGCATTGCCTCACCTTCTTTCCTCGGTCGTCATGAGGTTATTGTTCATCGTGTGCTTCATTGGAGAGGGTGAATTCTCCCAATGCCTTCTCAAAGAAAATTTTCCATGGCAAATAAAATGAAAGGCACCCCCAAATTATACTATTACCATGAATTGAAAATCCATTCAATTTAATTAATGAAGATATTAATTATATGTATGGACATAATTAAGAAAAAAGGGAAGTGGAGAGTTCAATCCAATTAAATTAAGGGTCGTGGCTTCATTAATTCAAAGGGGGGGGTCCAAGAGTTTAATGGGAGAGTTGAATAGTTGATGTTCCTGTGGGCCCCACACACATTATCCTCTCATGGGAGGTTATGTGGGGGTGGGCCCCACCATCTACCTCCCTTTGGTGATAATAACCACCAACTAAATAAATTGTGTTACACAACAATTTATTTAATTTATTATGAATCTCTAAAATATTACATCTACTCCCAACCAAATGCAACTGTGGAAGAGGTCCCCATCAGCAAATATTGGTGCTGCGAGTTCGTTGGTGTATTTAGATTTCAATTCTGAGCACTGGTTAAAAAGATAGAAAAACCTGCAGTATGTTTACTTAACATACCCGAACAAAACCTCAGAAAAATATTTCGGGCACACTGGGCCTCGGAATCAGGCACCGTTAGAAACTGAGGACTCGTAAAATTCCATAGTATTTAATAAAAAAGGTTCCTTGAAATTTCCAGGTATTTATATTACCCCCACCTCATGGTTTTAGGTCCCCGTAATTCTACAACATACACTATGGAAATGAAAGTGGGTACTAAGCACGCATCTGAGCCTCTCGCTCTCATGGGATCTCTTGGAGGTTCCTGTGCTACCAGCGAACACACACCATAGGAATAGACCATCCACTGAGGACCTTCTCCTGTCGATCCATGACCTCCATCGAGACCTCTATGAATGTCGCCCTGTCATCGATGTCCAGCTCCCTGTGGTCGATGATGTGGGAGGGGTCATGCACGTATCTCCTCAGCAGAGATATGTGGAAGACGTCATTCACCCAGTGCAACTGAGGTGGAAGGTCTAGGTGGTAAGATACCTCGCCTACTCTGCTGAGGACATCGAACTACCCGATGGATCTTAGATATAACTTTCCGCCTCAGCCAAATCTCTGTAGACCCATCGAGGTGAGACCCGCAAGATGATGTGGTCACCGTCCTTGAACTCCAGTGGTCTCCATATCCTATCGGCATAGGTCTTGTGTCTGCTCTGTGTAGTCTTCTCCTACTCCTGGATTATCTACACCTTCTCCGTTGTAGCTTGAACCATCTCTGGTCCTACAAGTAGAGACTCCCCTGGGTCAGTCTAGCACAGAGGCGATCTGAAAGGTCGGCCGTACATTGCCTCGTATGGTGCCGTCCCAATGGTGGAGTAGTAGGTTTTGTTGTACGAAATCTCCACCATGGGTAAGTGATCCCCCCAGCTATGACCATAGTCAAGGACACATGCATGGAGCATGTCCTTTCCCATTTTAATGGTCCTATCAATCTAATCGTCAGTCTGAGGATGGAAGGCGGTGCTCAAATGTAGAGGAGTCCCAAAAGCCTCTTGTAATCCCTTCCATAGGCGGGAAGTGAAAAGATAATTTTGATTAGATATGATAGTCGATGACACACCTTGAAGTTGTACAATCTCCTGTACGTAGTGGCGTACCAAGATTTCTACGGAGCCCTTCTCTCAGATCGGTAGGAAGTCAGCTGACTGGGTGAGTCGGTTGACAATTACCCAGATAGAGTCGTGTCATCTGGATGTACGTGGAATCCCCATCACGAAATCCATGGATATCCCATCCCACTTCTAATATTGAACCTCTAAGGGTTGTTCCAAGCCTTCTGGTACCTGGTGCCCTACCTTCACATGCAGAAAAGTGAGGCATCAAGAGACAAACTCTGCTACTTCTTTCTTCATACCCAGCCACCAATGATGTCATCTGAGGTCTTGATACATCTTCTACACTCCTAGATATACTTATAGTGGGGATGTGTGGAACTCCCTCAAAAACACCTCATGCAGTGCAATTGATACCATGGTACGTCCACTGAAGAGGATGACGTGCTCCCCACCTTCATAAAACCTTTAAGGTGCCTACCTTGAGGATATCAGAGCACGTCGCATCTCATAGTAAATGTCCCCATGTTGCACCTCTATGACTCGCTGATTTAGTGGAGGAGTGACTATCAGATACTGTAGAAAGGCAGCTCTATCTCTATCCACAAAGTATATCTGCAATGCGGCCAGCTGCTCTGTCACCTCTCCTAGAAGATGAATTCCTGATCTCCTACTGAGAGTATCAGCTACAATGGCCCCTTTCATAGGATAATAGACTATCTCTAAGTCATAGTCCTAGAGGAACTCGATCCATTTTAGTTTTCTCAGGTTCAATTCATTCTTCTAGAAGATTTACCTGAGACTCTGGTGGTCAGAGTAGACTGTAAAACACTCTCCCATCAGATAGTGCCACCACATATTCAAGGAAAAGACCACTACTTCTAACTCTAGGTCATGGGTATATTAGTTCTACTCTTGTTGTATCAAATTCCGTGAACCATACATGATCAATGCTCGCTCTTGCATCAAGACACACTTGAGTATAGTCCTTGATGCGTCGTAGTAAACTAAGTACCCTACGCCCTCCTCTGGTAGCCTCAATATGGGTGCACTGATCAATCACTGCCTCAGTTCTTGAAAGCATTACTGGCATCTCTCGAACCACACGAATGTTTTCTCCTACTTTGTCAAAGGTGAATGTTGTGTTGAAATAATAGAGAAGTCATGCACAAATCTACAATAGTATCCAACCAGACCTAGGAAACTCCGTACCTCTATCACACTTCAGGGTGGCTCCAAAAAAAGTACTGCCTCAATCTTCACAGGATCTACCACAACTCCAGCCTCTGAGATGAAGTGTCCGAAGAAGTGAACCTCTCGAATCCAGAACTGGCACTTCGAGAGCTAACCATAATGCTGGTTCTCTCGGAGTGTATCCCGTACCACTTGAAAATGGTAGGTGTGGTCCTCCTCAGTATTCGAGTAAATCAGAATGTAGTCGATGAAGACTATGACAAAACAATCGAGGTACGGGTGGAAGATCCTATTCAAGAGACTCATGAACACTTATGGAGTGTTGGTTATGCCAAAAGGGAATAACCAAGAACTCATAGTGGCCATACCGATACCTGAAGGCCGTCTTCTGCACATCTTCATCTCGAACTCTGATCTGGTGATAGCCTGAACCGAGGTCTATCTTCGAGGACCACCGTGATCCCTTGAGCTTATCAAAGAGATCTTTAATCCTCGGGAGTGGATACTTGTTCTTCACGGTCAACTAATTCAGGAGATGGTTTCCGAACCACAGTCGCAAGCACCCATCCTCCTTCTTGGCCAACAAAATCGGTGATACCTAGGGTGAAACACTGGGTCAGATGAATCCCTTCCCCTGCAAATCCTCATGATATACCCACAAATCACAATGCTTAGTGGGATCCATCCGATATGATGGAGTAGATATCAGTTTTGTCTCGGGGAACATATAAATGTATAAGTCTACCTCTCTATGAGGAGGTAGTTCTGGAATGTCATCAGAGAAAATATCCCCATACTGATCCACCACAATAGGAAAACTCGGACTCCACACATCAACCGCTCCTAGGATGAGACTGGCCAACTAATTTGTGAGTGGATTACCCATAATCTGTGTAAGTTTATCATGCGCTGCAAAGGCTACCTTCTTTCCGGTTAAGGTAATCCTAGTCCTATCAGTGTGGACACACCACACTTTGCGCCTAATATAGTCAATTTGAGCATGAACTATGGATAACCAGTCCATAATCATGATGACGTCGTAAGGCCTCGATGCTGATACAAGAATATCCCAGCCAAAGCTCTCACCTCATAGAGTAATCTCACACTGCCGGCACCAGTGTGTAATCGTTGAGTCTTCTCCCATAAGAGTCTCTAGCCGTAAGGATAACGCCAACCGCTACGTTGGAATCTCCGAGCTCTGAACAAGGGCATTGGTAAAAAATGAATCACTCTCACATGTGTATATAAGTATTGCAGCAAGGGTGGAGTAGACATAGATAGTACCTAGAATCATCTAAGGTGCGCTGTGGTCGTAGGCCTCAACTACCTGGAGCTGATCCTACCTCTGTCCATGAGCTTCTTGTGGTCTGGGTGGACCTCCTCATGGTGGTGGTGGTAATCCCTCGAAACGTCGTCCAACACCCGCTGCTCGGCCAGCTCCTCTACCACGTCTACCTGCTCCCGACAGACCAACACAACCGAACCTCTACCTATGCTTGGGAGGTCCCTCTACTATTTTCTGCTCGTCTGAATGGCGGTTTGGGTAGTCTCGATCCATGTGACCTTTCCCACCACATTCATAGCACTACATTCCCCTTGTATGGCTGGATTTGATTATTATGCCCAACACATCCGAACTAGTATCCTGATGTCCCCAACTGATGGCCCGGTCCACTTGGACCTCTGTGTCAACTGTCTACTACCGGCTGCAGAAGACTCCTCTTCGTGTCATCCTGTGGTGGGTCTTGCAGCTGGTGACTGCTCAGCGAGAAAACTATCCACTAGAAGGGCTCACTCTAGCACCCCCACCTGTGTCGGAATAATGAGAGGAATCGTCGAAGACCTTATCTAGGGCATGAGTCCTTGCTCAAAGGTTCGGGCCCTGAAAAATGGGTCTCGTACCATATCCGTGGAGTAGTGTGAAAGGTCAGTGAACCTCACTGAGTACTGAGCTACTTTCATATTTCCCTGCTGTAGATGAAGTAACTCTTGAATCTGCACCGCAAAAAGGGTGGCTGGAACAAACTCCAAGCGGAAGAGACTCTCGAAGTCTATCCAAAGTAAAGATTCCTTGTCATGCACCTGGAGCATCATGATCCACCTTCTAACGGCTGCTGCATGCAGGAGACTCATGACAAGGATCACCATAAGGTCAGCTGGTGTCCCTACCAATCTGAAAACCCTAACGATAGCCTCCATCCAATCCTCATCTTCCTGTAGATCCATCTCTCCTAGGAACATGGGCAGCCTCTAGCGCTATAACTCTTGCAATGCACTCAGGCGGCGAGCACTCTCTACTACTCGGGTTGGTGGTATTAGTGGCCCATCGGGTAGTGGTATCGCTGGTGTCTCCACTGGGAGGGGGCCATGCACTGAGGCCTCGTCGCTCGGTGGGATACCATCTTATACGTAACTCAGAACCCTAGTTGGCAGCCTTTGTGGGGCCATCCTGAAATGAAACAGGTGTGCCACAGTTAAAACAATATACCTGGTGAGCTGACACAAAGTAATCACAAAGAAAACTTATGAAACACACATGTAATTAGTGTTCTTATCCACTGAGTCGGAAATCAGTGATTAGGGTCCTGGGGTAAGGATATTTCGGCCTCCGCACCAACACTGGACTCCCTGTATAGAAAACCACAGTCAATACTCTTACCACTATTTCTTCATAGAAATGAATGATCCGAGTCTTGAGTTATCAGGTAGAACCAAATCCTCTAATACCAATTTTTCACGACTCGTCCTTGGGGCCCATGCCGTGACTACCCCAAGCCCGCCTTCAATAGTGTAGGGGCTGGTGACTAGCACCAAAGGCGTAAATAGCTATGTTGGGAAGGCATTTTATTTACGAAATTAAACAAACACAACTGAGTACACATCAAGAAGTAAACACTATGTGAATACTATATACAAAAAGTAGTGCTAAAAGTAAAGGGGCCAGAAATAGAAGCCCAACAGTAAAGTATAGGTACAATGAAAAAAAAGTAGAACTGAAAAAGGTAAAACAACTAAAAAGGATAGCTCGTGGAACGCCCGCCGAGTATCCTACCTGAAGGGAAGGTACAGATGTCCACCTCATCACTCCATGTCTATCAGTCTGCTCTGTGTACCGTCTTGTCGTGTGGTCCACCTCTGGGTATCGTCCGGTCCTGGCTCGCTCTCTACCTCCGTTAACACTATCAGTCATATGCATCCAACAAAACGTGGTGTAGGCATATCCCGTGCAGGGGTGAGTATAATGATTCTCAGTTGGGACCCCAAGACCCGCGAGGTCACACAATTTCAACTAAGTATAAGAAAAATAAGAGAGATACAACACAAATTATCAAACAAACCTATGTAGGTTTAAGACCATACATATAACTATGTTATCAATATAAGATCAGTCCCATCTCTCAAGCCCAAGTAGAACCCAATCCACCTAGGAAGTAAAGTCAAACACATAGATGATAATGATTTAAAGTCAAGACTCAACTCATAGTGCTATACATCATTCGTATAGCGATAGATATGATCATTTTTAGTCACTAATTCATTTAAGCTGTCGAACCCACGTAGGATACATGTATAGAGGACATCACTACTGAACTCACGTTGGATCCAAGTGAAAAAGTTATCACTGCCGAAGCCACGTAGGATCAAAGTACAGATGTCATCACTGCCGAACCCACATAGGATCCAAGTACAAAAGTCGTCGCTTTCGAACCCACCTAGGATCCAAGTACAGTAGTATTCACTGTCGAACCCATGTACGATCCATGTACAGTAGTCATCGCTTTTGAACCCATGTAGGATCCCAGTACATTAGTCTTCGCAAACACAGCCAGCTCTAGGGTCCCGCAAATACCACGCTTGATTCTGGGAGGGTCCACTCCTCGAGCAAAGGGGTCGATATATCAAGTATCATGAAGTCCAGAGTTAATTTATCGAGAAGATCTGTCTCATCAAAAGGAACCCAATGCGACAGACGATGCGTCAATCAGATGCCCAGTCTGAGAGTTATTGGCTTTTCTGTTCGAGGAGCTAGGTTGGAATTACGCTCATTCCAAACTCGGACGTTTTCCAAAGTTGACCAAAACTCACTTAGAGTATCACCAAAGAACTGTCTCATCACGATGATCCCAATTCCACAAATGGTGCATCGATTGGACATGCAGTCTAGAAGTTATTTACATTTAAATGAAATGGGTCCGGCCCGCCAAGGCCAGTTGGCCAGCTGGTCGGCCTGACCTGGTTCAGCGGGTCCAACCCAGTCGTGTAGGAGACCGTGGTGCCAGGTGGGCGCCGCGATGTGGGAAGTCCATGACTCTAGGTGGGAACCACGCTATAGGAAGACCGTAGCGCTAGGTCGGTGCTGCGCTGTGGGAGGACAACGGCCCGCAAAGTGGACCACTCGCTCTGGAAAAGCCGACAGGCTTCAGCCGGCCATGCATGACAGGCATCACCGCTTGAATCCACCATTTCAAGAAATCGTGGGGCTGCCCCCCCTCTGCTAGGCCAGCTGGCGGAGCCGTGACTAGCCTTGGGCCGGGCCACCCTTGCGCGGGTCAGGGCACCTGCCGCGCGGGTCGGGCCGCAATCGCTTTGCTGGGCCACGCACTGCCGGGCCAGGAAAACCCCCCGACCGGGTCGGACCTACCAAGCCGAGTTTGGCCTACCCGCCAGCTGACTAGGCATGGCGGGCTGGGCCTGTTTTATTTAAACTTAAATAACCACTAGACCACAAGTCCGATCGACACACCGTCTGCGGCACTATGATCCTTGTAACGATAAATCCTTTTGCGATACTCTAAGTGAGTTTTGATAGAATTTTGAAAATGGCTTAGTCTGGAACGAGCGTAATTCCAAACAGGCCCCTGGAATGGAAAAGCCAATAACTCTCAGATCGGGCGTCTGATTGACGCTCCGTCTGTGAAGTTGGGTTTCTTTTGATGACACATTTTTTGAATACATCAACTCTGGTCTTCGTGAAACTTGATGTATCGACCCCTTTTATCCAAGAGTGGACCCTCTCGGAATCGAGCATGCTATGTGCGGGAAACTTAGAGCTGGCTGCGTCTGCGATGACTACTATTCTGGGATCCTACATGGGATCGACATCGACCACTACTGTACTTGGATCCTACGTTGGTTCGACAGCGATGACTACATCACTTGGATCATACGTGGGTTCGGTAGTGACGACTTCGGTATTTGTATCATACGTGGGTTCGGCAGTGATGACTTCTGTACATGGATCGTACATGGGTTCGGCAATGACGACTTCTGTACTTGTATCCAATGTGGGTTCGGATGTGATGACTTCTGTACATAGATCCTACGTGGGTGATACTTCTTAGATGAATCAGCAACTACAACTGATCATCTCTATCGCTATATGAAATATGTATTCCTATGTGAGATGAACCTTGACTTTCAATCGTTATCATTGATGTGATTGAATATACTTTCTATGTGTACTGGGTTGTTCTTGGGCTTGAGAGATGGAGCCGATCTGAGATTGATAACTTAGGTATATGTATGGGCATATACCTAAGTAGGGTTGGTTGATACTTTGTGTTGTATCTTTCTTCTTTTTCACATCTTTAGTCGATATTTTGAGACCTCATGGGTCTCAGTGTCCCTACCAAGTATCGTTATACTCACCCCTGCATGGGTAGTTCCTGCACCATGTGGTGTTAGATGCAGACGACAAATAGCGTTGACGGAGGTAGAGAGCGAGCTAGGACCGGACGGTACCTAGAGGTGGACCACATGATAAGACGATACACGGAGCGGACTAATAGATGTGGAGTGCTGAGGTGGTCATATGTATTTAAACTTCATGTAGGATACTCAGCGGACGTTCCATAAGATGTCCTTTTTAGCTGTTGTCCCTTTTTCAGTTGTACTTGTTGTCTGTTGTACCTATAGTTTACTGTTGGGCTTGTATTTCCGGCCCCTTTACATTCAGCACTACTTTTTGTAAATAGTATTCAACTAGGGATTACTTCTTATTTTTTACTCAGTTGTGTTTGTTTACTTTCATAAAGAAATTCCTTCCCAGTTTAGGGATCTATGCCTTTGGTGTTAGTCGCCTGCCCCTAGCCTATAGAAGGCGGGATTGTGGTAGTCACGGCACGACCCCAAGGACGGGTCATGACATAAGGTTCAGAAAAATGACTTATATAAAGATATTTGTATCATTAATGGAACACTTGAGGGTCGCTTGGAAGTATATAGTAAGTTTATTAACTATATAATATAAAAATACAAAGAGACATGGTAAATGTCAAACTATTTAACTAAGAGTTAAACCAAAAAGATGAAGTTAATATTGCGACCCAACCAATCTAAAAACTATTAGTTGAGTGGTTTTTGACCTATCCCTATCTTAACCTAATAAATAAATACACTTTGAAGCCATTAGAAACCTAATATGAATTTATTAAAAAATAATATTTCTAGCTTTTCCTAAGGTGCCCCTCGCCCCTCTTATAAAAGGGAACTCCCCCTTATCACTAATTCGCACCTTCAAAGCAATTTGGAATAGCCAAAAAGTACCCAAATATCCTCCCAACATCCCTCAATTCAACATAGAGGACCTCCTTTTGTTATAATTCCAACTTATAGAGCCCTTTGGATCAAATCAAAAGGAAGAACCCGAAGAAGAGGTAATGATTTCACCACCCTCTTTCAAGTTCCTTTCTCCATCAACTTCTTCCTTCGTTGTTATTTACATTCTAAAATACTAACTCTAGTATCTTCTATATTATGTGATATTATTATAAATATGGTACAACCATATTCAGTATTCTATCCATCCTTTGAATGACATGTCACCATACGTGTGTACGTACGACTTACCGTCTCCACGTCGTGGTGTAATTTTTATTCAAAACATTATTTTTTTGATGGGTATGAGAATGATGTGTAATTGATGTAAATAATAAATATAACATGATAATGATTATTTATATATGATATACCATAAAATTATATATTATTTTAATATAAAATGAATGATATTGTTTCTCATGCGTACGTACGGACTACCATATCTATGAACACGACGAGATTCATTCCCCATCATATCCATTCAAGTATAATTTTCATTTAATGATAAAAAATAATATTTAAGGACTTGATATCATTCTGGAGATGAATAAGTTACAATCTATCCATAACAAATACGACCTATATAACAAAACATATAAAATAAAATGAGTAAGTTAACACCTGAAATGACGATAATACTAAGATATTATTAACAACGCAATGTTAAAAGATCATATATGATATCATATTAATCAATATGATTCTTGTATAATTTAATAACAATTATTTTACCATTATACAAGAGGTTAACCTACCCTCGAACAAGGAAAAGTACAAGGTAAGGGATTATTTCACAATCTCTTCATTATCCGAGGTTGTTTATACGTTATTATCTACTAGGACCTCTTTATCATCCAAATCCATATTTCTTAAAAATGTATTTCAAATAATTCTTAATATTTTATAGACTATGGGTTAAAGTCATTTATTCTCTTATTGACTTTTTTTAAGATGTTTATAATGGGATCTTTCTGTTGTTTTCCAAACAAGGTCCTTTTTATCCTTTTCGAAAAAATTAAGGTAAGAATGACTTTTTTTAACTTATACGGCAGGTGCAGCTATTTTCCACCATTATAAAATCGTCGAAGCTTACCTTACAATATTATAAGATTAATTTCAAATTAAATTTCTTCTTTTATAATTATGTGACTTTTAAATGATTTAAAAAATAGATATTTATCTCAAATAGTTTTGATTTCATCTATGTCAACATCCTTTGATGGATTTTAAGAGAATTTTATGTTGATTTATTAGGATACACAACTTCCATATTGTATTGAAGGTTGAGTGATATGTTTGAATATGGATAGGTTATTTTTATACCATTCATGATTTATGGAGAAAGCATTGACATTCAGTATGCCAGTTTTAATCCAAATGTTTATGTTATGTTTAAACCTATTCATATGAGGAATGAATTAGACATAGTAAATGACGGGTGGAGTCCGCTATAGCTCCATGATGAATCGGTAGGTCTCATGAGACAAACTAGTGTCTTTTCACAATGATTTGACAAAATATTATATGTTGTCTTGGCACAAGGCCCTGACTATGTGGTTATGATAGTCTGGAATTATGCATTCCATCATTATAAAAGTGGTTATTTATATTTAATGTGATTATTAGATTAGTAAAATATCCATGTGAATAAGTAAATAACATTATTTCATTTTATTTATTCCATATTATTCTGATGTTCAAGTTTAAAAGGCTTTTGTTTTAGTAATACATTGCCTTAATTATTTATGCTTATTTATAAAAGTTTCCGCTATATTGTTATCCTTTCTGGGCATCTGAGATCACCCCTTTCTATGTATTATTTTTCCTAGGATATGAAGAAGTATTTTATGAATGAACTATAGGGATAATATGAGGGGATATGATTGTGGTCTATGGATACATGATGTTGTTGTAGTTTTTCACTTTATGATGTAATGTAAACATTATGTATGTATCTAGTGGTCCCAAGGCTACTAAAATAATCGATCTTTCAAGACATGATCTTTTGTGATCATGTAATGTTATGTAATAATTCACCGACTCTGGGTAACTGGGGTCGAGCGTTATTTTTGGTATCAGTGGATGTTTTGTACAAACCTTGGAAGCTAGATTTAGATAAACTCTGATTTGAGCTCATGGACCGAATGTGGAATTTGAGGATTATATTAGAATAACATATTAGAATTTTGGTATTGTAGAGATTTTGTGATTTTTATGAGAAATAAATCCATGTATGAATATGAGCAGGTAAAGGTGGCTCTGGCATAGATGTACATAGGGGTAAAACTAGAAAACACCGCTTTGAGCTAGACTCTAATGGGAATTGGTGCACAACAATGGGCCTTACTGCACTCTTGGTTACGACACTCACAGGGGGTATGATTAGGATAATTATCATTTTCCTTAAAAATCCATTTTTACTGGTTTATGAGTATATACTTCCTCAAAGAAAACATTTTTATGATTATGGATTATATACATAAACTGTTCAATTCATGTTAAGTGTTTTACAAGTTTGGATTTATGTATTGTGATTAATAAACAAATCTAGTGTCTGCCATTATTTAGAAATGGAACATAGTAGAAGAAATAGAAACTATATCAATGCACAAAATTCATGTAGGTATTGCCTTCCTGGTCAAGAAAATTATAGTGAAGCTGGTGATGAAACTGATGCTGATCAGCTAATCACCATACTGGGACAACTAACTCAGGTTATGAATAATAGCCTTACCTGTATGGAGAACCCAAATCCAAAACGTGTAGGATCAATGTTAGATCGCTTCATGAGGAAACAACCAAAAACATTCATTGGGAGTACAAATCCATTAGTAGTTGAGCAATGGATAAATATCTTAAAGAAAATATTACATGCATTGGGAGTAGTGAAAGGGAAAAAGTTATCATGGCAGTTTACCGTCTCACTAAAGATGCTGACCAATGGCTTCCATTGAATCAAAACACAAAGGAAGATGATGAAGTATCAAATATGGAATAGAGGGAGTTCAAAGATTTTTTCTTAGAAAAAAAATTTACTCTTGAACTTCGAGCAAATATAGAAAGGAAATTTCTGACTCTAAGACAAAAGAAGGATGAGTGTGTCGCAATGTTTGAGGCTAACATTACAAGGTTAGCGTGGCATGCAAAAAATTATATAGGTAACCCGAGGAGGAAGATTGATCATATCTTTTATGGGATAAAAACATTTCTCCATTGAACATTAGTCTCACAATCCTTCTCGTCATATGATGATATTGTCTCATGTGTTATCAAGACAGAAAAAGAATTCTCTAAGTCTTATGACTTTAAAGCAAAGCAAGGGAAGAAGAGATCTGCTAGTCACTCTGGAAATGGAAATAATGGAAAGAAGGGAAAATTTCATAATCCATCATGTAGTAAATGTGGGAAGAAACACCCAGGTACTTTCTTGAATGGAATGAGAGTCTGTTACAAATGTGGTGAAAAAGGACACCAAGCTTGTGATTTTAAGCGGAAGAAAGAAGATACCGATGTTCAATGCTACAATTTCAGGGAGATGGGACATTATGAAAATGAATTTCCTAAGTGATAGGGGAACTTACCTCAGAAATGGCCAAGGGATAAAGTCCAAGCTTATGGTATCACTACTGCTGAGGTAAAAGCTCCAAAATACCTGGTTGCTGGTAATTTAATGGTTTCCTCATGTTTAAAAAATGATTTATTTGATTATGGATCATCGAAATGTTTCATATCGTCCGAGTTTTCTATGAAAATTAGATATTTCCATTTTTATTTAACAATTGAGTTGTGATTCAAAACAGCTAAGGGAAGTATCATTGCAACAATGTTTTGTGAATCAGTCCCCATTAAATCATATAAATGTTCTTTATATATAGAACTCATTGTCATTCCCATGATTTAATTTGATATAATACTTGGTATATATTCACTTTCAGACCATGATTCATCGATTTATTATAAGAAGAAGGATGTTACAATTTTTGATGATGATGATAAAGAACACCATATATTTAGAGCAGAATTGTCACCACCTGATTCTTATCTAGATCCACCCCCAGTCGCTCATCTAAATTCAATTATTTGGGAGAAAGAGAATTAAATAATTATTATTGAGGAAAGGAATATTCAAATAGAGGACATACCTATTGTGAATGAATATGTAGATGTGTTTCAAGATTATTTTCCTGGACATCCTCTAGAACTAGAAATTGAGTTTTCTGTTGATTTAATTCCTAGTTCATGGCCTATATCTAAGACCCCTTATATAATGGACACTATATAATTAGATGAACTAAATAAATAACTAGAGGAATTGAGTAATACGGGATTTATTTTCCCCATTATTTCTTCATGAGGAGCCTGTGTCATTTTTGATAAGAAGAAATATGGATCTATTAGGTTATGTATAGACTAGAGGGAAATCAATGCTATAACAATAAAGAATAAGTATCCCCTACCTCACATTGATGATTTAATTGACAAAATGCATAAAGATTAATACTATTAAAAGATTGACCTTTGATCTGGATACCATAAGTTGTGTGTGAAGAAGGAAGACATTCCAAAGATAGCATTTCGATCCAGGTACAGGCATTACGAGTTTAGAGTAATGCCTTTTGGGATGACTAATGCACCGTTTGTTTTCATGGATCTAATAAACATAGTTATCGAGGAATATCTCGATGACATTGTAGTGGTATTTATTGATGATATCTAGGTATATTCCAATAGATATGAAGATCATGAAAATCACTTGTGCATTGTCCTGAAGACTCTTAGAAGACATGAATTATATGGGAAGTATTGCAAGTGTGAATTCTAGTTTCATGAGATTTATTTTCTTGGCCATATTGTCTCTAAGGATGAAATATCTTTTGATCCTTCTTTGAACATGGAAATATAATAATGGATAGCACCAATGAGTATAACTGTGGTACACATTTTTATTGGTTTATTAGGTAATTATCGGCATTTCATCCAGAATTTTTCCCAATTGTCTAACCCATTAACGAAGCTCACACGTAATGGGGTTAAATTTATTTGGACCAAAGAGTGTGAAGAATGTTTTGATGAACTAAATAGAATAGTTTTCAATGCACCAATATTGACTCTACCATTGGGGAATGATGGGTTTGTTATTTATAGTGATGCTTCAAAGAAAGGAATTGGTTGAGTCCTTATAAGGAATCATAGGGTTATTGGCTATGCATCACGACTGATAAAAATTCATGGGAAAAACTATCCTACTCATTATCTTGAGTTAGCAGCTATAATATTTTCTTTGAAGATTTAGAGACACTATCTCTATAATGAAAAATGTGAGATATATACCGATCAAAAGAGTTTGAAGTATATTTTCTCACAAAAATAACTCAACATGAGGCAAAGGCAATGGCTTGAATTACTCAAGGATTATGGTTTCACTATACACTACCACCCGAGGAAGGAAAATAAGGTTGCAGATGCTTTGAGAAAAAATGATCATGGAGTTTTGAAAAAAATGATAGTTTAAAGGGATCTAATTTTCATGGATCTAGTAAAGTTGGATATGGTAATAACCATGGAAGGTGAAATATTGATACTTTTTCAAATGGTTTCTAATCCATCTTTACTTGAAAGGATTAAGAGATCTCAAACCGATGATGATGAATTTCAAAGGAATATTAAAGCTGTGAATAATGGGAGATTGAGTGAAATTATTTGTGAAGAAGTAATTTTGAAATTTGGGTAGAGGCTTTGTGTTCACGATATACCTAATCTAAAAAGGGAATAGTTGAAAGATTCTTATAGTTCCAATTTCTCTATACCCCTTGGGAGCACCAAAATGTATAGAGATTTGATGGAACATTTTTGGTGGGACAATATGAAGAGAGAGATTGTTGATTTTGTGTCATGATGTATGGTTTGTCAACAAGTTAAAGATGGAAGGCAATAGCAAGGAGGAGTCATGAAACCTCTTTCCATACCTGAGTGGAAATGAGATAATATCACATTGGACATAGTCATGGGACTACGAGAGAATCCTAGAAGGAACAATGCAATATGGTTCATTGTTGATCATCATACCATGTCAGCACATTTTCTTATTATAAGGGAGGATTTACCACATGAATGTCTATAAATACTATATATTAATGAAGTTATGAGACTTCATTTTGTACCCATATCGATTGAAACTGATCGTGATCCACATTTTACATCAAGATTCTAGAAATGTCATAAAAAATCCCTGGATACTAAAATTCATTTGAGCACTGCCAACCAACCCCAAACTGATGGACAAACATTACAGACTATTAAAACCTGAGAAGACATGTTGAGAAAATGCTCACGTGACTTTCAAGGTATGTGGGATCAATATTTAACTCTGGTATAATTATCCTATAATAATAGATTTCATTCAAGTATTTGGATGGAACCCTATAAAGCGTTATACGGAAAGATATGTCGCACACCATCCTATTGGGATTATGTTGGTGAAAGAAACCTTGGAGGCCCAGAACTAGTGAATGAAACAATGGAAAGGTGAAGGTAATCCAAAACCACACCAAAGCAGCTCAAAGTAGGCAGAAGAGCTATGTCGATAACCAAAGGAAGGATTTGGAATATCATGTAGGAGATCATGTTTTCTTGAAGGTATATCTATGGGAGGGAGTTATACATTTAGGTAGGAAAGGTAAATTGTGTCCCAGATAAGTCAGAACATTCTAAATTCTAGAATGAATTGGGGTTGTATGTTACCGTTTGGAAATGCCATCAAGTCTCTCCAAAGATCATGATGTGTTCTATGCATCACCGTTGAGAAACTAAATGCCTGACCCAACGCATGTACTCACCAATGTGCAATTAGAAATGGAACCCGATCTGTCTTATTGCGAAGAGCACATCAGGATTCTTGATACCAGAGAAGAAGTGATGAGAACCCGTATAACTCGTCTGGTAAAAGTTCTATGGAGAAACCATAAGATAGAAGAGGCAACGTGGGAAACTGGGGAACTTATGATGAAGAACCACCCGAGTCTTTTATGCAGTAATATTCTAGAATGTTTGAGGACAAAATTATTTGAAGTAGGAGATAATGTAACACCCCAAGCTTCCACGGTATGCTTCTCTTTGAATAATACAGTTCCGTGAGTTTTACGCAATTTCGAGCTCTAACACACTCCAAAACCAATCAAACTAGCCATTATGAATAGTAATATAGAATTTTTAAAATATTATAAATTTTATATTTCAAAATTGATGTTATTTTTGGATTTGGAATATCAAAATTATCATAGGGTTAATTTTTGGTACTTTTCTGATAACCTTCATAATTTGATGAATTGTGAAAATTATTAAATTTTAATTAAAATCAATTTTTTTATTAAAAAAATTAAATAGTGATAATTTTTGAATTTGACAGATTTTAACGTATAAATAGATTATATTTTTACCATTTAATCCAATGTTTGTCATTGAACATAATTTAACCTTTAAATTGGACATAAGCAAGTGTCAATCTTTTGATATTTATTTTTTCTTAAAAACACGTTTTTTGTTTTGAAAGTGGGAATTAAATAAAAATTAATTCCTTCCACTTCTGTGTTTTGAATTTTAAAAAATGGATAAAATTTTTAGAATCAGGAGGAACAAATTTTGTAAATAGATAGCTTATATTTTTAGACATTTTGAATAATTATTTCTGTAAATATATTATTTACCGTGGTTAAAGGGTAAATTTGGTAAATAAAAGTAAAAAATAATATGACAATAATATTAGATTACCCAAAAATGTGCTCTAACCCTAATTTTTGATACCTGTCCGACCATGGGAATCTTTGGGTCGATTTTTTGACCCCATGGTGCCACTTCTAAGTGATAATGACAATTTATATTAATTAAGTTAAAGTAAATACAAAAATAACATAAGCATATATCTTTTAGAAAAACTATTTTTTACATAGGGTTATATATGTTTTATTTTCCACTTTAAATATTAATTAGAAATCTAAAATGATTTATTACATAATGGTATTTTATTTATAATTTTTAGATATTGAAAAATTCAATTTATTTATGACCCAATAATGATGTTGTATTTTCCCTATTAATGAAAGAATCAAATAATTAGAATTATAAATGTTAAAAAAAATATAATTTGGAAGTTTTGATGACATCCACCAATTTTATTGGTTAATATGACATCTTAGGATTCAATAAATGATTTTGGATCTAATTAATAATTTTCTTAAGACATTAACTAAAATTAATTATTAAATCAGGTCAAAATTGATATAATGGAGTTTTTAAAACAAATATTATATTATTAATTGATATTCTATTCCTAAAAATCTAAGGATTGGAAAAAGGACATAAATATTCATAGGTTTATCATTAATGGACCAATTGTGGGTCTCATAGAAGTATAAAGTAAGTTTATTTACTATATAATATAAAAATACAAAGAGACATGGTAAATGTCAAACTATTTAACTAAGAGTTTAATAAAAAATATAAATTTAGTATAGTGACCCAAACATATCTAAAATCTATTGGTTTAGTGGTTTTTGACATATAACCACCTTAAACATTATATAATCAACTTTTGAGCCATTAGGAACCGAATATGAATTTATTATAAAATAATATTTCTAGTTTTTCTTAAGGTGCCCCTCACTCCTCTTATAAAAGGGCACTCCCCCTCCTCACTAATTCACACATTAGAATCCATTTGGCTCGGACAAACTCTTCTAAAATATCCTAAAAAATTACCTAAATTCATCATAGTGGCTTTCCATTAGTCAGAAAGCCAACTTAAGGAGCCTATTTGATCAAATCAAAAGGAAGAACCCGAAGAAGAGGTAATGATTTCACCACCCTCTTTCAAGTTCCTTTCTACATCCAATTATTATTTCTTTGTTACTTCCATTATAAGATAATAAATCCAGTATCTTCTATATATTTTGATGTTATTATAAATATGGTACAACCATATTCATTATTCTGTCCATACTTTGAATGGCATGTCACCATATGTGCGTTCGTACGACTTACTGTCTCCACGTCGTGGTGTAATTGTTATTCGAAACAATATCATTTGGATGGTTATGTGAATGATGAGTAATTGATGTAAATAATAAATATAACATGATAATGATTCTTTATATATGATATAATATCCAATTATATATTATTTTAATATCAGAAAAATGAAATTTTCACTTGTGCGTACGTACGGTCTATCGTCTCCACGAACGTGATGAGATTAATTCCCCATCATATCCATTCAAGTATAATTCTCATTAGATGATTAAAAATAATGTTTACGGACATGATATCATTCTATATATGAATAAGAGACAACCTAGACATAAAAAATTGTCTTATGTAACAAAACATATAAAATAAAATGAGTAAGTTAACAACCGAAAAGACAATAATAATAAGATATTATTAACAAAGAAATGTTAAATGATCATATATGATATCATATTAATGTATATAATTCTTTTATAATTTAATAAAAATTATTTCACCATTATACACGAGGTTAACCTACCCTTGACCAAGGAAAAGTACACGGTAAGGGTTTATTTCACAATCTATTCATTATCCAAGGTTGTTTATACGTAATTATCTTCTAGGACCTCTTTATCATCCACATCCATGTTTCTTAAAAATTTATTTCAAATCATTCTTACAATTTAATTGAATATGGGTTAAAGTTAGTTATACTCTTGTTTACATTTTATAAGATGTCTATAAAGGAATATTTCTGTCGTTTTCCAAACGAGGTCCTTTTTAACCTTTTCGACAAAAATAATGTAAGAATGTCTTTTTTTTAACTTATACAGAGGGTGCAGCTATTTTTCGTCATCGTAAAATCATATAAGCTTCCCTTAAAAGATTATAAGAATATTTTCAAAGTAAATGTTTTGTTTTATAATTATGTGACTTTTAAATGACTAAAAAAAGAGATATTTCTCCCAAATAGTTTTGATTTCATCTATGTCAACATCCTTTGACGAATTTTAAGCTTATTCGAAGTTGATTTAGTATGATACAAAAAATCCATATTGTATTGAAGGTTTTGTGATATGTTTGACAATGGATATGTTATTTTTATACCATTCATGGTTTATGGAGAATGTATTAAATTTCCTATGATAATTTTAATATGAATGTTTATGTTATGTTTAAACCTATTCATATGAGGAATGCATTGGAAATAATAAGTGATGGGTGGAGCCCGCTATAGCTTCTTGATTCATCGATAAGTCTCATGTGAAAAACTAGTGTCTTGGAACAATGCCATGACAAAAAAAAATTTAGTCTTGGCATAAGGCCTTGACAATGTGTTTATGATAGTCTGGCATTATGAATTCCATCATTATGAAAGTGGTTATTGATATTTCATGTGTTTATTAGATTAGTATAATATCTATTTGAATAATTAAGTGACATTATTTCATTTTACTTATTCCATATTATGCTGAAATCCAAGTTTAAAAGTCTTTTGTTTTAGTTATACGTTGCTTTAAATGTTTTTGATTATTTATGAATGTTTCTGCTATATTGTTATCCTTACTCAGCATCTGAGCTCACCCCTTTCTATGTTTTATTTTTTCCTGTATATGAAGAAGTATTTTATGAATAAACTTCAAGGATAGTATTAGGGGATATGAGTGTGGTCTATGGAGAGAAGATGTTGTTGTAGTTTTTCACTTTATGATGTAATGTAAACATTATGTATGTATCTAGTGATTCCAATGCTACTAAACTAATCAGTCTGTCGAGGCCTGATCTTTTGTTATCATTCCAATGTTATGTAATAATGCACCAAATATGGGTAATTGGGGTCGGGACATTACAATATACAACATGTGGGCCCTACTATATATGTTATTTAATATTAAGACTTTAAAAAATTAACATGGAAGATACAAAAACACATGAGACATGGGATATTGATATAGATATTAACATGTTGCATAATATTTCATAAATTCAACAATGAATGTATTCAGTTGATTTCAAAAAACATAATATATTTATGATTATTTTCAACCATATAAATATTCTGATGCACAAAAAGATAAATTTCTAATAGAAACATGAAGTGCTAAATTTTATGCCAACATGATGAAAAAAGGGTAGAAATTCAAAGAATAACAATCATTATTGTTATATCTTATTAATGTGAAATAATTAACAAAAAATGATATTGTAATAAAAATTGAATCTAGAAACTTCAATATTTGTTATTTAGTTTTTAGTGGCCTTATATTCTCATGAAAATACTCATATTTCCATGATTTTAAGTAATAGATTATACAAGATGTTTCCTTCCAAATCCAAAAAATAATGTGATTCTGCATCTCTATGGATATATGGATTATTACCAAACAACATAAATTTCTATTTCCAATGAGATATTATTCTTGTTCATTCTTAATCATTTCTTTTATCATTTATTCATGTGGAAACCTCTTATGTCTCAATGTTTCCTAGTGTTTTCAGAGCCATCACCATTTCCATTATTCATTATTTATGTTCATAATTGAATAATATATTTATAAATTTAGTATTTTTATATTATTAACATTTGAGTATCATATTATTAAATACATAGAAATTTTCAATACACATAAAAAATTCCATACAATATGTAGTCCCTTCTATATATGCTATATAAAATTTTTACTCTAAAAAATTCTCATTGAATATATAATTACGATTGAGACATAGGATATTGATATATAAATTAACATATTACATCATATGTGATAAATTAAACAGTGAAATTATTTATTTTTTTTGTAAAAAAATAATATTTTTATGAGTTTTTTCATCCCTTTAAATAAGATGATGCATATTAAGATAAATAACCAATTAAAACATCATGTTATCAAGTATATTCTAGGAGTATAAATTAAAAGCATAACCAAAATTACTATTTTAATCATAATAATGTTTAATAATGAATAAAATAATTATATTATCCTCAAAAATGAATATAGAAGAATCTCACATTGATACTATGTTTTAGGTGTCCTAATATTCTCTTGAATGTAATCATATTTCCATGATTTTTAGGAAGAGGTTAGATATTATTTTCTATTCCAAATCACATTGAATCTAAGAAACTCCTTGTTTCCTTGGGAATTTCATTTTTAATAAATTAACATTAATTGATCCTAAAAATATCGAAATAGTCTTTTCATGACAACTTCTAATGAATGACTTTGGTATACTGCTATTTATCAGATAAGAAGACAATTGTTGTCACTTTATCTGAGATTTGTGAAGACTCTCTTCAATTATAAAAATATTTATGATAAAGGGTATTCTATTCAAATGGAATGATGATGGAAAAAGAATGCATTCAGGACATTATGTTATGACTCATCTTTTCAAATATTATCGTCTTTCTAGAACTACAGATGGTTTATGTCATGTAGCATGATTCTTTTTGATATAGATTTGGTTGACATAATTTTCTAGGAGACCATTTAATATCCCATGAATCATGAATTTTATGGACACATGAAAATAATTATGTGACTCACAACTATGGTTTTCAAATGATTAAAACCATGTCACACCAATATCATTGATGAAAAGTTTACAATTTTCATCAATCATAATAGTGTGAAGTATGTATTATTGTATAGGTACATGAACCTCACGAAATAATGATTCATGGTGTATCAAAATATGTTTGACATTGATTTGGTTTATACACTTGAAAAAGTAAATTTTTTGGCTGATGGTTTATTCCAAAAATTGTATTACCAAGTGGTCATGGATTATCCCTAAAGAGTCTTGAAAATCATACACAACCTTTAACTAGAATTCAATGTTATGTGATTGATAACTTCTTTTGGAATTATATTTATACACCACACTCCCTGCTATTTCCTATGGTATTCAATTATATATTTTTATTTTTCAGTTTTACACCGTATTTTCATTATTTTCTAGGATTCAATATTTTTAATGTTTATAACTATCAATTTGTATTCCACATAATATTTTATTTTCACCAGAAGGGGTTAGATTATTTGAATAATCCTATATTTTTTAATTTTGTTATTGTTTTCAATTTTCAGATAGATTCATATTAAATGTTTCATAAAAATATCAATTTAATTTGTTGATGTTTTCCATTTTTTAACAATAGTTTAATGTTACATTCCAAACCATAAAATTTTCCATGCCAAGTATTAAGAAAATTAATATATGATTGGAATGAATCCATGAACACAATGAAATACAGTACGTCACAATCTTTGTGAATAAATGGTACATTTAACAATTTTCCAAATTATAAGATATTTATTTAAGTTTTCCCAACAATAACAATCAGAAGCCACTATTGACGATTTAACTTATTTACTATAATTTATATAAGATGATTTCTATAGCCACATCATTATCATGTGTAATATTTAACTTATTATGTATTCATTATTGGTTTTCCCATATAAAATCATTATTATGAAAAATGTTTTTTTCATTAATTTTTTTATCTAGCACTTCCATGCACACATTATTAACTAACTAATCACTATTTTTTACAATCGATTGATCATTGTTTAAATATTTAAATCCATGAAGAATATCCTAAAAAATGATGGGAAATGATTGATTATTTTTTTGACCAAGTTGATACAAATATATTTCTTTATTAAATAAACATTCATTACTTTTAACAGACCTAAAAACACATGCATGAGAATAATATAAACAATACAAACTAAATTTAACATTTATTATTTGTTAAGTGGTTCGATATATGAATATCTTTTCATACTTAAATTGTTAATTTTGGATATATTAGAATTAATTGAGTTATTATTCATCAAAATTATTAATGTATTTTATCTTGATCAGCATAGACAGGATGGTTTTCTATAAAATGTGAAAAAAGAAGTTGAGTTGTACATTTTTTCTAATGGTCCATATGTTCACATATGATGAAAATCTAATTGTATGGTTAATTTCTAATTACTTGGTTTGATTGGTGTTTTATATATATGTTATTGGTAGATAGAAGTAATGAAGGGGTTTTCAATATCCATGAAAAAAAGTGATTATTATTTACATCTAAATTGTTTCATCTTATTCCTTGATCCAATCACACTCAAACACCTCATGCATTGTTTTCTGTGTTGTTTTATGTTGATGGGAACACATCATTTGGAGGAAGCCTATTGGAAGCCACATAAAAAAATCACTAGAAAATATACTGGTTTTTTTTCTTTCTCCCTTGTATGATTTGTAACATTACTATAAAAATAAAATATTTAATTGTACATTTACAACTAAAACGGTTTGGAATATTCAACATCGTTATTTGATCTTGATAATAACTCAATGATTCATAATAGTCCATATATGAAATTAATAGAACCAATTTTTAATTTCTATATTAATACTTTAAAATGAATTGGATTATGATTGTTTTATGATTAACTTTTTTGGTGTTGAAGCCAGTATAATCATTTAGTATAGTAGATTGATTAATGAAATTTATAATGAAATTTATTATTTCATGGAAAAAAATCTAGACATGTTTTTTGAAATGATTTATTATTTATGAAAGTGGGAATGAAATGAGATCAATTTTTTTTATTTTTTATTATTAATGTTTTTATTTATTTATAAGTGAATTAATGTTGACCTAATGATAGTATTGGTGCATTTAAGTTGGTATTAGCTCCATAGATTCTTGATTCCATCATAAGTGATTATTCAGTTGCATTAAATGAGACATGTAACATACATTAAGAAAAATATGACCTTCCTGATGAACCATGGAATTAACTATTGTCTCATAGATTTGTTCTTCCATCCCTATTTTAGGTACATTGGTGAGAATGAGTTTCCTTGTCCTGAGGAATACTTCGATTGTTGTCATAGTAATGATCAGTATCCACCTCAATGTAAGAAACCACACTATGTTCTATAATTACCTTTAGGATAATGTGTGATATTTTCACAAACATGTGACTCTAGGATGTAATCTAATTTTTTTATCGAATTCACTAAAATTTCTAGTTTTCAAATCCCCATACTAATGGATTATCTTCCACCAAATAAATAAATGTGATTGATATTTCATATCAATTTTTTTTAATTTAGGGAATAGAATCAGTTTAATCTATTAAAATGTGCTCATCATAACACTGAAATACACAGACCATTTTTTTAATTCTTATAATATACTGAAGTATGTTCTTTATAACAATCAATTTACTCATAAATAATATTATGTATCATCTTATTATAAATTTTTAATAAGTGACATTTTTTCAAATACATAACATTGTATACATGAAATATCATATGGAAGAAATAGAAGAACTATTTCCCAAAATTATTTGCAGTTTAGGATATAGGATATTTTTAAGATTCACGCTTTGAAACATTTGAAGAGACCACTTCTTAAAGTTCTACATAATATTCCACTTGATAATTTTTTATTATATATGCTTAACTCGGACCTAAAAATATTTTATCAAACTATATGTATCATTGTACACCATATATAGGCTGTTTAACACATGTATTTTACTGAAAATGAAATTCCAAATATTTTTACATACATTAATGTTAGTACATCTTTTTCAATAATTAGTATGTCATCCATATAAAACAATAAAAATACATTGATTCATCCAATAACATACCTATATGCGTGAGAATGGAATGAGTTTTTATAAAACGAAATACATTAATAGCATGGACAACACATATTATCCAACTCAAATAAGCTTCATTCAGTATATAAATGGACAGTTCAAACATAGAAACTGTAGCTTTCTCATTTGACATGTTTAAAAATTTAGGATATATTATATACATATCCTCAAATAAATTTATTTTATAAAGAGTTATATTCATATCCATTTGTCATATATTGTAATTGTAATGAGATTTCAAATAATATATTAATGGACATTATTATCTAAACTGAAAAAAATAAAATATAATAAAATATAATATGATGTTTATAATACAAAAACTCATTGATGTTTAAATAAAATATTACATTATAGAACTGTATGATATATTTTAATAAATTATAAAAATGAATAAAAATTAAAATTACCATTAAAACATATAATTAATCAAAAAATAAATGAAAATTATAGTTTAATCATTTTAAAAATTAAAAAACATAAATAGTCAATGTAAATAGAAAATTAAAATATATGACACAAATATCTTAGAAAAAATATTAAAATATTTCCAATTAAAAATGTAAAATAATATTTTAATTAATAGTTTTTTAGAAAGAATATATATAGTAGTTTCGGTACAACATATTTTGAAAAATACAAGTTTTCATATGCCTATTACATTTAAAGATCCTCCACAAACATGATATATGTTTTTTTAAGGATTAATCCATAGTATTATTGAACACATTACATATGCATTTTACATGATATTCTATATGGCATTACTAGACCCACATAAAACCCACCTATTCTGATTGTAGTCGATGTGGGACACATTGTGTCCTCTAAAAATAGGCCAAGGGTTTGTTTCATTCTTTATGTTGTCATATACCACCACATTATAGACCTTATCCAATTTAATTCGATAATAAACAAATCTAAATGCATATGATTATGAGAAACAACTTTATGATAAAAAATATACAATTCAATAAACGGTTCTTAATGAATGAATGAGACATTAAGAAAAAAATAAAACCTCTCATTGGTAAATATAAAAGAACTATACTTACGCCATGTCCCAAAATCTGACAGATGTTTGAGGCTAGAGATGTCCTCCCCATTGTGAGTACTCATGGATTAGTCCCCAGTCGCAACAAACACATCCCCATTGGGGACCTACATTCTTGTTAACATGTCACCATGCATTACCATACCATATATTTTATGTAATACATGTTTCCCTTCCCCAAACCTGAGAATCTTGAGCACAAACACAACATGTGATGGAATAAAGACTGTGCCACTACAAATACTTCAGATACAGAAATATTTTCAATGTATGATATTGATAGCCCTATCATATGTTGACTCCCAATGGTAACTATGCAGAACCTATGGAGTCCAAATACTTGATGAAGTCAAATACCTCAACCTATCCAACATTATTATTTATACTAAATTCCGTAAAGGATTACCCACTCATTAAAGTAAACATGTCTTCCAAGAGAATATCACAAGCTATCATTATTAACTATCGATACAATACTTCCATTCTAGAATCTCACAGGATAACCCAATACATTCTACAATAAAGATCCAAATCAAGGGGGTACTAACCCATATGATTAGACCCACCCATGCATATTGTAAATGAGTTAATTAGAAACATATGAATGATTTTGTTCCTTACATAGGATAGCTATAGGAGAAATCATCATGAAACTCCAAAAATTAGAAATACCCAAAACCTAAAACCCACAATGAATTCATGGAATTATAGTGGGATACACAATCATTCTCATAAAACACCTGAATCGGATGAGTATTGACCACATGTATAGAGGACTGATGCATTACTAGAAGGCACCTCAGTATAGGGATTATCAAACCCTATTCATAGCATGTGGATGAACTACACCTAATTGGAAGAGATGGAGTACCAAATACATGATGACCTAGAGGACACGTTACCCATGTATCATGGGGGTGGGGGGTATTGAAATCCATAATGGAAAATAAGGTCCATGTTCTCTTAATACAATACCTTCTATGGAGTAATATCCCTGTGAATGCTCCAAACATCATTCCCTAACCCCATCATCATACCAACTAGACTATATCATAAATATTAATATCTCTCATTGAAAATTGCCCCAGGTGGTTGAAGAAGAAAAACATCCATTTTTATCTATTTCATAGAAAATTTATGATAGGTTATATATTTAACTACAATGTACATCCGATAAAAAAATCATTGAAATAAAAACACGAAGCAGGTGGGTGTCCATGTAGAAACCCTTGGGAGAGGCACATGTCATGTTGGGGGTAGGGGTGTTGGTGTATGGATACCACTGACATCAAATTTAACCTCTTTGGTCAATTCTTCCAGACATACCCTAGTAGCTGACGGGCTGGACAATGAACTTGGGATCTACGTTGAGCTGGCCTAGCTAACCAACAAGTGCCTTCCGATCCAGTGTGTTCTATTCATACCAAATGAAGCCCCATCTATAAATACACACATAGGATTAATCATTATATTGTATTTTTGATATATTATTTTCTAGTTCTGCAACACTCTTAATTCAATATCATATCAGATCGATGGTAAACACTGCACCTTAGAATTATCAGATTCATCAATTGGTTTTTTCCATTATTCCAAAATTTAAAATTTATCATATTATAACTAAGGTGGTTCTAGAACTTGATATTAAAAAAATTGAGATAATTTTCAATCAAAATAATTTTTTTACTACACAAAACCATCTCTTTCATTCCCCCATTATGCATAACTAAACTAGCGATCCACAATCTCTAGAAATTAGTCATTAATATTATATATTGACATGTTTGCATAAGTTATATCAGTTTTATATATATTGTTTATTTAGTGTAAGATAATAAAATATAGGATGGTTTGTTTATGTATTAATGGGTGTATCAAAATGATTAAATGAATTGGAATGAATGAAAAGTGATAAAAATATATTACCATAATATAAATCATGTTGGATAACATATTTTGAAGAAAAGTTACTACCATAACTGATTTAAATGTATTAATATGTCTTTGATGAATATTTACCAATAGTGTAAAATCTAGAATACAAATTAAATGATTTTACAGGTTGAGATTTCATTTAGTTATGTCTTCATTTGGGTTGTGATATCTTAGTGTTATGTCTTGTTTTGGACTGTGATGGCTTAAGGTTATAACATGATTCAATGAGGTCATGATGTGATGATGTGGGGATATGATGGCTAATGTGGTGAAGATGATGTGGCCGTGGTTTTGATGATGTGAAAATGGGTTGATTCACATAGGTCAATGAATGGAAATGTATATTACTAGTTGATATGTTTTAGGACGGAAGACATAGTTTAAGATCTAGGATTTGCTATTCGATAGAATATTTTTATGGTGGTGATGTTATAGAAGAAATTGTGTTGGATTTGATTATGATGATGTTACATTTCTGTGATACTTGTCATATTATTATATATCCTCATAAATTCTAATTTCCAATTCATTCATATCATACAACATAGTTTAAAATTATATGGTGATGTGACTAAAGTTGAGTTTTATGTAAATTTTCCACTATCTTAGTCACACTCATTATTTTAAAATTTGTTCAACATATGAGTTTTGAAAAACCTTTATTCCAAAGGGATATCAATGTGTACATCAAGTTACCATCTATACAAATATTGTTAATTGTGTTTTTGGATAATATACAAAATATTTGAGATATTGTTTGAGTATCTTGGGTAGAGTAAGATTATGATATATAGATTTCTCATACATTCCTAAATGTATATATTTAAAATTTTATGTCATGAAGGTAATCATTGGGTAATGGAAACATATTTTTTCTCTAATGGGAACCTTTGGTTGTTGTTTTCTAGTTTTTATTTTATTTTTCATAGAATTTAGAGGGTAATGCCTTATATTCTATTAATAGATACCCTCAACCCCATTTTTAAACTCATGTCTTATTGGAGGAAGGCTTTAAGGGATAATCTTATACCATGTTCCTAACCAAAGGGAATTATGTATGAACTGGAAAACTTTGATTGCACTCCAAAACCCAATTTTTAATTAGTGGCACTATTTTCAGTAATTAGTTTTTAGACACATTGACCAAATATGAAAATACTATAAAAGATAACTTAATTCACATACTTCCATCTATATTTTCCACATGTTTCAATTAATATCCTTTATTATAATTTAAGAAAGTAGATATACAAAAAAATATAGAATAACACCACCAATATTCATGTAATATTTTAATGGTTGGACAATTTAAAATGAGGGATATATGGATACATAATTATTCTAATACTCATATATAACATAGTAAAAATGATGATATAAACCTTGTGGGAACATTATATTACTATATGAGGATAATCATAGATGTTTTCCCCTAGTTTCCCATCAAATTTTTAAATTGGGGAATTCAATTTATCAATTTAATAGGGTAATATGAATATCCTATAATTCATTTAATAGCACTATAAAAGCTTCACTTGGTTCATGAATGAATATATGTTTATCAATCCTGAATGTAAATGTTCTAACATTAAATGATTATAGAAAAAATATTCATTAGTATCAATTCTAAAAATTTGATTCATACAAAACATATTATATTCATGATAAATGATGATGGACAATGAAGCCACAAAACTCACATAATGGTTGGAGAGAAGACATTTAATAGGGGATCTATCTTTTTATCATTGTTTATTTTATATTTTTGTGTCTAATATTTGTTAAAAATTCAAACCATTGGTCATAGTAACATAAAGCATAATAGAACATAAAAAAATTTCCCATCAAATAATTATTACTACATCATGTAGAAACCCATGGGTATTCACGAAATAAGATTTTACTGCAAAACATGAAATAAATACTAAATAAATCACACTTTAGATAATTATTTTAATAAAATATTGAATCATTTTAAAATAATTTACATAAAAGGAACATAAAAAAATTTAAGATAAACATAAGAATAGAATTACAACACATCAGTTTTCAGTCCATTCAGTTCTTTTTTCATCTTGCATGAATCACTAGAACTGTGGATAATGTTGATGTTTCCCCAATGATTCGTCCCATCATAATTTCTCATAATGTCACTAAACTCTTAAAAACATACAATAAATTGTAAAAATAAGGATAAAAAATTAACATGGATGTTAACCATTGGATTCTACAAAACATCTAAAGAATTTCTCATAGATTGTGGAAATATAATGCCCATATATGTTGTTTATAAATGTTTTTTTTATGAAAATGTTACAAATACATTATTAAAGAATTAATATATAATTCTATACTTAAAAGATTAAAGAAATTCCAAAATAATTATATTAATGGTGGAATTATGTATTTCTATATATTAAAAATTTGAATGTATGCATTAGAATACATCCCATTAAATCTATATTTACACTTATATGTAACAAAATTGTACTTTTATGTTATGGGTCTATGACATAAGAACATATAATAAAATGTAGAATATTAATGTTATCCTAAAAAATAACATGAATATTTTAATATAAATCAGATAAATATGTAGAAGAAATAATTTAGGAAAATACTATAAATAGTAAAATCAATTACAACTAATATAAAACTATTTCAAATACCTCAATGAAATAAATAAGGCATGGATGATAAAATTGTTTTTGGTGTTCAGATGAAAATTTGTAAAATTAGGAAAATGACTTCTTAAATTGGAAGAACACATGAAATATTTTAATACATCAATGTGTCTGATCAATCCTGAACATATTTATAGCAAGTGTGAAATAACATACACGAAATGATTTTCATGTTTGTCCCTTATTTATTTGGTGGAATTTAGACATTGATTGTGTCTTTCTAATCATACAAGTGACTATCGGTTTATCAACCCATTTTATAATACATAATTAATATAAATATAAATAATAAAAAAATAACATTTAGTACAAGTTGTTTCAGGTTTTGGAACCATAATAATGACTTCATTACAATTATTATAATAAAAAATATAATAAGTTTTTAATTTTTTTAATCAATTCACATAAAAAACAATAAAATAGATAAATTGATATTGTTTATAAATAAAATATATATGATATTTGATATCAACTATTTCGTATATCAACATCATTAAAAATTCCTGATGGAGTTGATTTAACATATGATCCCACTAATATAACAAAATAAAATATTTGTATATTTTGAATAAATATCAATGATAATTATAAATAATGGAAACCATAAATATTAAAAATAAAACATGGTTGATAATTCATTGTACATTAATCACCTAGGAATATCCATGTTCCATGAAACTTCTTGAAAATTGAAGAATATCATATTGTTTTCCATGCCTATATGTATATCCATTATAATGATTCACTTTTTGAAAAGCATTATCATTTACACACCTAGTCCAAAAAAATAATTTTTTTATCTATATCTGAGCTACACAGGCTTAGAGATATCGACTAAAAAAATTGGTCATTGTGTGAAAAATGTAGTCTATAATAATATCACTTTTTTCTTGTTAATAGTGCGGGATGATACAAAACGTGATTGAAATATAACCTGATAATTATCCAACATTATTTAAAATAAATTTATTCAATATAACAATATAAAATTTATTTTATGTATCATAACATGTGAAGCATTTAGAAAAATAAATAATAAAATAAATAATTTAATTTGGAAAATATTAATCCCATAGGTCATAAATAAATGGAATAGCATATCCTTAATACAAATGTAATCATTTTTAGGATGATTGAAATTGGGGCACCAAATATTCACCCACTTTTCTCAACCCCCCTCCGCCCACACACACACATGATAATCTATATGTTCTCCATAATGATGAATAATCTTATTATTGGGAAAAAAATCCATTTATTATATCTCTGCATCATATAATAAGTCATAAAGACCAATTATAAAATTCTTTAATTCCAATAAATGAAATATTTTATTAAGAAAAACTATAAAAATTCACAATCCCAAAAATATATTTACTAACTATTCACTTAGAAGGCCTTTTTAATACTTATTATCATACAATATTTTATTAATTTCAAAGAACACTATAAGAGTTCAATCAAATGATTTTGAGATGATATGAAATTCTTGATTATTATAATCTCCAACATTTCCATACATTCTTAGAATGTATTGACTTATGACCTGTATTGATAACTTATACTTGTACATTGAATCTTTATTTTTATTTTAGTACACAAGTTTTTATTTTATAAAATCTATAAGATGTATAAAGAAAAATTATCCCTCTATTGAGGGTCCTATACATTTTTCATCAGAACAACATGCACATGTATTACCAACACACATAGAAAATCATTCATAAAATACAAGAAAATGAAGAAAAATATATTTTTAAAAAAATGATTAATACAAAAAATTGTTGACTAACAGGGTAATATGATTTAAATAACAAGTGAAATGCATAAAAAAAAAATAAAAAAAAATGAAATTTTTGAAATTAAAAAACATCTTATATAAATTATTGAGTAATAAATTTTAATTTTTCTAATGAAATAATTATGATTAAAAAAAATCTCACTCTTGATAAAAAAAACACTATTCTCATTAAATATTGGAAGGGAAAGGAATGAAAATTATTATCAATTTATTGAATAAATGAAATGGCATTCAGTGACATTGGATTTCTGATACAATCCCAGTCCTAATGGTATGGTCTTCTTGATCTTTATAAATATATCTATTTTTTCTTTATTTTTTATTTTTTTCTTTAAATTTTAATTTTTTACAATCAAAATTTTTGTTCCCTAAAAAATTCTTATTGAGTATTTTATTCACATTTAACCCCATTGAAATTACATTTTCCATTATTAAATATTTTACTCATTAAATGAATGAAAATAAATTATATAAATATATTAAATATTATTTATAATTAATCTAGTTATAGAGCCCATTCGTAAATTAAACTATTTATAGTATCCCCTCAATTTTTATAGTACAATTATATTTTTAATAGGAATCAATATAAAGGCAGATGTTTGGTTTGTTAGTAATGTCATATGGACTGAGATTGAGGAACGAGTATGATATTTTGGAAATACTATTTCAATGCTAAATTTTAATGACAACAAATAATGAATACTTCATAAAAATTATTTTTGTGAATTAAAATAATAGGGGTAATGTTTTTTTAGGATGTGTTTTTCTTCAACTTATGATTTCTATGTTCAATGGAACAATGTATTTCTTTGAATATATTTCTTCTATAATGGCTATCAAATTTTATTTGGAGATTAAAATGAAAAATTAAAGGAAATTACATATTAATTATTAAAATAGGAATACAAATTTTAAAAGAAATATATATTGATATTATGAAATGTATTGAATTTATAAATTTGAAAAATATTAGAATCCCTATAGAAATATGATTTTTTAAACCAATAAACGAAAGATCAAAAAAATAAAATAGAAAAAAATATATAGAGATATTTCATTATGTACCCACACTATAACTTAAAAATGTTATGGAATATATATTTTAGTGTTTGTTTGTTATTTTATTTTGTTATATTAATTTTATATATATTATGTGTATTCAATAGTCACATTATATCAATTCATTAGAAAATAGAATGTATAGAAAATATTCTCAAATATCATTCAATTAAATACATAAATACTTCAATATGAATCATTTTTTCAATACTCTAGCCTTGCTAACAAGAATTACAGGATCTAAACATGCCTAAATGTACAAAAAATTATCCATTAAAAAAATTAAACAATAGAACATAGATAAAGAAATCTTATATTAAAAGAATATCTAAAGGCCCAACACATAATTTTGTCCCAGTGCAAAATAAATATAAATATAAAAAATGAAATAAATATAATGATATAATTCAATTTGTATCTAAATAATCACATTAACATGTTGTGTGTAGTCTTTATATGTTATTGATATATTTTGTGTATGACAGAAACACATTATGTGGTTTTCATGTTCATGTCAACTCCATGGTATATAATATATAACATATAAATTGATGGGACTAATATTTTAGAAGGAATAATCCATCACGATATAATTTCCCTAGATGTATCATCCCAAGTGAGAAATATTGAACACTTCCAATCTTACACAGCGGGGTATGGAGGTGTGTATATAATCAATCATGATTGTTGGATATTAGGAAATGTCACACTTGTGGATGTCATCATGGTGGTGGGGTTTATCATTGGCTGTAGGAAATAACGTGAAAAATCATTGTTGGATGTCCCATGGGGAAAGAATTTATCTCAAGATGAAAGCAATGACGATACATCACACTAGTGGATGACATCATGGTTGGAGTTTATCCTAGGCTACAAGTGATTGGCAGACTTCACACCAGCGGATGTCATCGGTGGTGGGGTTCATCCCAGACTATAGGGGACAGAGAGACTTCACCCGTGTAGATGTTTTCACGAGGGGGGGGGGGGGGGATCCAATGCTATTGGATATGGGGAGATGTCACATTGGTGCATTTGTGGTATTATAGGTTAGATTTTATCCCTATTTGCTGGCAATGGGCATGTGGGAAAAGGATCGGGACAGAAAGGATTTTTTGGGATAGGATTAATTTTATAATAAATATTTTTTCAAAAAATATTATGTTTTATTAAATCAATAACTAAATGAACAAATTGGTTGTGATTTTTTAAATAACCAGTATTAAAGGAAATTATTTTTTGTACAAGTGGTTTTTTGAAATTGAAAAAAAGATTTGGATTACCATCACCAATCACAACTTTATCCAACCCACCCAAATCATTTAACTTGTAATATCTCAAATTGACTCAACTTCAAAATGGTTTCTCTCACACCGAATCACTCACCATTTCAATCTTGCAATGTCCCTCAATTTGATAAACTTCTAGACCACAAGAGTTGCTAGAATAACCGACAATTTAAATTGGGTATTTATTCGTTAATCTTGATGGAGAATAAAATGGTTTATTTGGATAGAGACTTCAGTTGAGAATTTAATTGAGCAAATAATAAGCCTGGTCGAACATTTTTGGAGGTGTGAGATTAAATAAAAAAAATTCAAAACTCGTATGAAATTAAAAAATTTATCTTGAAAATGTACTCATTTCTATAGGATAAACATTAGATAATTAAATGATGATTTTTAGGATAAAAATGGAAGAATATTTTTGTTTCTATATTCATATAAATGAAACATTTTGGAAAGATGAATACAATTTTTTTAAACATTAATAATTAATAATTTTTAATGTTTTATTAATTTTTAGTATTTATAGACTTTATCCTTTTTTTATTAATTATTAATATGTATTCATTTAATATTTTTTAGTGCATTAGATTTTAAATATTTATCTATACATTTTAATGAAATGTTATTTAATATTTTTGAACATATTTAATATTTTGTAAATTATAATAATTTATTTTTTAATATTTTTCAGGTTCGATGTTTAGATAATATTTTTTTTCATTATTTAAATAGACTAATAAATATATATTCATTTTTTACCATTTTTTAATTTAATAATTTTAATAATATTTATTCAAATCCTAAGTTATTTTAATTAATATAATGAATTATATTTATTCATTTTTTCAACATTCCAAACAGTAGGGATGAAGCATTATAAAAGAGTGAATATTGTGTTTATAAAATGTAATTCATACTGAATTTGAAATTTATTTTTTTATTAGTAATTTATATTGAATTTTTATTTCCTTAAATATAGATATATTATTTATAAATATTACTATATCATTTTTTAGTGTAAAATTTTCATTCCTTCCAAAATTTAATAATATTAAATCAAAATATAACTAAAAACATTTAAATGCACTTTTTATAATATTAACCATTTATTCACATATGTAATTAATGAAATATTTAAAATATTATTTAATATTTTTATATATTATAATTATTATTAATTATTAAAAATAATAATAATTTATTAAATTATTCCTGTTTTCAAAAGGTGAACACGTAAAACACCCCTACAGCTACAAGCATCCCTATTATTGTTGACCCATATCTTTAATTTTCTATCTTCCATTAGTTGGAAATTCTAATCCACCTATAATCCCCAACCCCACGATGAAAATTTAATCCCCTTATTTGTTTCCCCTTTGCTTCAAATAGAGATTGGAAATGAATATTCTGACTTCTTTTGATTTTTTTCTTCTCTATATATAGCCAAATTACCTCTCTTGTCACCATAACCCACTGCCATTATGATGGGGTGAAAATAGATTGATACTAGGATTTTAAATTAGCAGCGATAAAAATATTGGGAGAATCTACAATGAAATATAGCAGCAAAAATATAAATAGTCAGAAGGAAATTTAGACACTTATTTTTAATATGGAAAATCCTCAACATTGAATGATAAAAAAACCATAAGGGAACCCCAAAAAATTAGACTAATAATCATAGACTAAATAATCAATGTAATTTCCTGAATTTTGAATTGAAAATAATGTGATGAAAACCTACGTAAAAATCCACACCTTAATATACCTTAGTATTCCCTATGAAATTTTTCTCATGATAAAATGTCACCATTTAAATGTCCAAACAGAACACACAGTGTACTGGGGACGCCATCACTAAGCCATTACACAATCTGAATTAGGGAAACTCTTTGTTGTACATGCCCCAAAAGATCTAGCTCAATTAACTTTTTTCACGATACAATGTTTTCTCACACAATTAAAATTTTTCTTGTTGATCCCTATTTATAAGCCCTTGAAATACCATAACAACCACTGGCACATATCGAGATAAGGCCAATGCCATATTTTGTCAATTAATTCAAAAAACACAGATAAAACATCACCTTTAACAGTACTAGCTAAATGCGCCAACAATGGTTACCGATATTGTAATGTCCCGAATCTGGAGCCCCTCCACTGGTACCCTGTACCCGGTTCACCACATGACCTCAAGCGTGTTTCCCTAAACGCCAGAGGCTACGGACTAGCAGCAAGGGACTTGGTATGTTGGTGGGGAAACAATACCCTCATTCGGTAAGGTAATCAAGGTATGAAAAAAATAAATATCCGAAACAGTAAGCAACATGCATAACAGCAAAAACCAAACAGCGGAAGCAATGAAGATATATAACTATGATGACAACAATGCAGCAGGTACATGTATCTGTGGAAAGCAGCAAACACAACAATGTGCTGGAATACAATTGAAACCAAGTGAAAAAGAAAAACAAAAAAGGCTCCTCAGCATCACGAGCCACGGCTCGGTCCCATGCTCCCTAGCTCCAGTGCAATCAAGAACCTAAAGTAGAAGGGCGCTTGCCCTTATCTATACCTGCACAACATAGTCTTCTTGGGCCCAAAATCATGGCCAAAACAGGGTGTGAGATACAATCCCAGTAGGAAATCACTCAGAGATTTGTGCCTAACAGTCAATGAATACATGGCGGTAAAATAAACAAGAAGCAGTAATAGGAATGCACAAGCAGCTACAATCCATAATTCTAATAGGCATAACACACAAGTAAGCAGTCAGCAAAAAGAAGAAAACAGGTAGCCCTCTGGGTAGCTTTCACAGCCTAACCCCTATAGTTTAACCAATAGTACTAGCAACCCTCTGGGAGGCACACACAGTCTCACCCCTCTTGTTCAGCTACGTAATTAAGCAAACTCTATAGGGAAGCACTCATTGTCAATTCCCCCTATAGTCTCATATCGTGCTAAAGGCTCTTTGGGGAAGCACTCAACGTCAATTCCCCCCATGGACCGCGTCGTAATTAAAAGACACTCTGGAGAAGCCCTTCCGTCAATTCTCCCTTTGGTCTTGCATTGTGATTAAAGACACTCTGGAGAATCCCTTCTGTCAATTCTCTTTTTGGTCCACTACTCTAGGTTCTCACAATCCCAAGTATAAATAAACATGCTCAGCGTGTGTGTATCATCCAAGTAAACCTCAAGAACTTCTTGGATATCAACTAAGGCCCAACAACATATCAAAAGAGACAGTTCCACTATCCTATAACAAGGTATGGAAACTAGAAAAACGCCTAACAGGAAAAACAAGCATGACAAAGAAATCTGAGCAAAAAATAAATTACAATACTCACAAGCAATAAACTCTTCTAAATAAATCAATCAAAGTAGAAATATAATAGGGCAAAAATAGGAAACACACAATACCCCGTTCAAGGGTATTGGTGGAAATTTGCACATAATATTCATCATCTTTCTACAGAAAGGAACAAACCATGTACCTCGAACCGAGGAGATCAATATACGCAAACCTCGGCGACAGATTCCTCTTAGAACAATGTAGATCTGAGAAAATGCACAAAACATTCATCCCACGATATCTTGGAAACAAGGAGGAACCAAGAAACAAGGCTAAGGCAGAAGGAAGAACTCACCACTATGATTCCAATGCAATTGACCATGCTCGAATCGGAGAACGAACAGAGAGGCGGGAGTTCATCAAAGATTCGGCCATACGGTTTGCTTTGGACGGACAAAAACTGAAGAAGAAGAAGATTTTAGGGGTTAGACGCAACCCCGGTCCATTTCATAAAAAAAGTACACGGTGTGTACTTCTTGATTACATGGCGTGTACATCAATTTTTATGTACTTTGAAATAACTGGCCTCCACCTCATCCTTACACTCTGTGTGTGTGGCCCGGACATAGCCAGCACACGGCTTCGAGCCAGAACAGATTACACGGCGTGTACTCAAAAAGTACACGACATGTACTTCTGAAATTTATAGAAAATTTATTTTCCTTAAATACTTCAGAAAAAGGGAAAATATACCTGAATGAAGATCCGGGTTCTTACAAACATCATCCCTTAAATAAATTCATCCCGAATTTCCCTAACGAGGTGGAGAAGATGAATCCCCAAACATCTCCAGCCACTGCGATCGCCCATCGGCCTCCCTCTCCCAGGTCTCATCTTGTACTCGCCTATGCTGCCATAGCACTCATACCAGAGGAACAGACCACCTGCGGAGAACCTTTGTACTACGGTCGAAAATCCAGATAGGTTGCTCCTCGAATGACGCATCTGATTCAAGCTCAACTTCCTCTAGCTGAAATATGTGAGATGGGTCTGAAAAGTAACGTCATAGTTGAAAGACATGGAAGATGTCGTGAATGGCCTGATACCTATGAGGTAGCTGCAACTGATAGGGGACCAACCCCACTCTCTCCAAGACCTAAAACAGCCCAACGTACCACAGTGAAAGCTTACCCTATCTCTGAATCCTTTTTTGTCCAAACCTCGGTGCGACACGTAGGAAAACCTGATCACCGATCTTCAACTCCAGTGGTCATCTCCACTGATCAACATAAGACTTCTGTCGAGACTACGATGTAGCCATCTTATTTCAAATCAGGTCTATCTGCTCTGAAGTCTCCTGAACAAGACGAGGTCCCAACAAAGATACCTCTCCTGCCTCCATCCAACATAAGGGTGATCGGCATGGCCTACCGTACAAAGCCTCGTATGGTTCCATCTGAATGGTCACCTGGAAATTGTTGTTGTAGGCGAACTCTACCAGAGGAATATGATTCTCCCAAGAACTACCAAAGTCAAGGATACAAGCTTGGAGCATATCCTTAAGCACCTGGATCGTGCGGTTGGACTGTCCATCACTCTGAGGATGGTATGCTGTACTCAAAATTACCTGTGTACCCAAGGCCTTCTAAAGTCCCTGCCAAAACCGAGAGGTAAAGCGCACATCTCTGTCTGAAACAATATAGGATGGAACTCCATGCAGACGAACGATCTCTCTGATGTAAAGTCGCCCTAGATCATTGACACTGAAGGTCTCCTTGATCGGCAAGAAGTGAGAAACCTTCATAAGTATTTCAACAACAACCCAAACAACATCGTTCCCTCGAGGCAATCTCGGAAACCCAGTCACGAAGTCCATCGCAACATCATTCCACTTCCACTCCGTAATGGGTAACTACTGTAAAAGTCCTGCTGGTCGCTGATTCTATACTTTCACCTACTAACAAGTAGAACATCTCATGAAAAAACCAGCAACATCCTTCTTCATACATGGCCACCAGTACTGGCGATGAAGATCCCGACACATCTTGGTGACGCCAGGATGAACTGGCCAAACTGAAGAATGGAAATCCCGCATCATCTTCTCGTGTATGTCTGCTAGAACCCATACACGTCCTTGGAAATGTAATATATCATCCTCTCCCACTGTCCATCCAAAAAGAGGGTCCCCTCCTAACACACTCTCCCACAGAACTAAGCCTTCTGAGTCCGATAGATGCCTCATCCGTACTTGATCAAGTAGCGTAGAGGTAACAACTACAGAAGATAGAAAAGTCTGTCCCCGTCTATCGTGCACCTCCAGATGCATCTCAGAGAACAGAACCATCAGTTGTCACTCCCTACTGGCCTCCTGAACTACCGGAATTTGAGTTCTCCTAGTCAACGCATCTACCACGGCGTTTCCCATTCCTGGCATATAGTCAAGCTCAAAATAAAAAGACTGAAGATACTCGTCCTACCTGCACTATCTCAGATTCAGATCACGCGGGGTGAAGATATACTTAAGACTCTTGTGGTCAGTGAAGACCACAAAGTGCTCTCCTAGAAGATAGTGTCTCCAACAGAGCAAGGCATGAAAAACAGTTGCCAACTCCAGATCATGCGTAGGGTAGTTCCTCTCATGTGGCCTTAGCTGCCGAGACCCATACGCAACGACTCCATCTCCCTGCATAAGCAAATATCCTAGCCCAATACCCAAAGCATCACAGTAAATAGTGTAACTCTTTCCTGGCTCTGGCAAGACTAGTATCAGTGCTGATGTCAACCTCTCTTTCATATCCTGAAAGGCTGACTCACAAGAATCTGACCCTGAGAACATCACTCCCTTCTTGGTCAAACCTATCAAAGGTGCTGCTAGACGAGAAAATTCCCGAATGAAGTGTCTGTAGTATCCATGCATCCCTAGGAATCTCTGTACCTCAAAAATGTTCTTCTGATGCTCCCAAGAAACCACATATCTCACTTTCTCTGGGTCCACAGATACTCCTACCCTTGAGAAGACATGACCTAAGAAGTGAATCTGATCCATCCATAAGTGGAACTTCGAGAGTTTAGCATTAAGTCGATGCTCTCTCAGTGTACTCAGAATGATCTCAAGATGTGTGGCATGGTCGTGTAGAGTGTGAGAGTACACAAAGATATCGTCAACGAAGATCACGATTAAAGACTCCAAGTAAAGATGGAATACTCAGTTCCTCAGTGCCATGAAAACTCTAGTTGCGTTCGTGAGATCGAACAGCATGACTGTATACTCGTAAAGACCATACCTGCTCCTGAAGGCTGTCAGAGGTATATCTGATGGTCTAACACGCAACTGATGATAACTAGACCTCAAGTAGATCTTCGAGAACACCCAGGATCCTCGAAGATGATCGAAAATGTCGTCAATTCTCAGAAAAGGATATCAGTTCTTGACTGTCAATTGGTTCAACTTCCAATAATCCACACAAAGCCGAAGGGTACCGTCTACCTACCTTGAAAACAGGACAGGCGAACCCCAAAGAGAAGTACTGGGTTAGATGAAAACCTTAGCCCGTAGCTCCTCCAACTGCTTCTTGAGATCCTGTAAGTCAGGTTTGGCCATCCTAAATGGAGGAATGGACACCGGTGCCACTCCTGGCACGAGCTCAATAGAGAAGTCTACCTCATGCTCTGGAGGAAAAACCGAAAAGTCCTCTGTAAAGACATCCCTAAAGTGATCCACCACTGGAGGAAAGTCCAACAATGGAGTCTTCTGATCATCTAAGTAAAGGCTAGCAATCTGGGTCGTCACTCCTCCTAGCATAAGATTCTCAAGTCCCGCCCGACTATCCTGAACGTCCCATTCGACTCTATGAAGGAAAGATTCACCTTCTTGTGAAACGAAGCTCACTCTGCGGCGATAACAGTTGAAGACTGCCTGAAAGGGAATCAACCAGTCCATGCCAAGAATGACATCATAGCCTATCATTTCTAGGACATAAAGATCCCATAAGAAGTGATACCCGACATCCTCGAGAGGGCACTCTCTACACTGGTGTACCCTAGATGTCCTCGTTCCCAATGGTGTGTCTAGTGTCAACGAGTCGGTAGAAGAAAAGACGTAGAGTCCAAGGCTCTCCACAACAGCAAAAGAGATAAAGCTATGTGTAGAACCAGTATTGAAAAGGGTTGTAGTTAAAACTGAGGCTACTAAAATCATACCTCGAACAGTAGAGGGGTTGGGATCCTGCTCATGATAAGTCTGCTCCACGGTGAAAGACTGGCCAATACCACAGACCCACCACCCCTGACTAACCACTCTGATCTGAACCTCCTTGCTGGTGCTAAAGAACTGGTGGCTGACTGCCCCGGCCTCGAACTCCACCTCGGCCCGAATGGCTGGAAGAACTGCAGTTCCCTAACTGGTGAGAGACTGGTGGGGCTGCTCCTGAACGAGGAGTCATAGAAGAACCCCGATCACCAGCTACTGGTGAGAAGACCTAGCAAAAAAACTGAAGGTGACCCATCTTGTCGAAAGACCAGCACTCCACGGGGTCTCTATGGCACTGTGGCCTTGTGTGTCCTGTCAGGCCACACTGGTAGCATGTCATCTGGCTGCCTGATGATGTGTCTCACTTCGTCAAATCACCGTGCGTAGGATCCCTATGGCGCTTATTGCTGTCATCTGGAGGAAGGCTAACTCTGGAAGCAGAACCACCATGGATCACAGCTCTAGAGTCTCTCATATTGTGCTCCGCAATCAGTGCCTGGTTGATGATGGAAGTAATGGAAGTCAGCTGGAAGATGTTCACTTGCGAGCGGATCTCCCTCCTGAGTCCATCCTCAAACTTCCTCGCCAAGAAAAACCCAATACCATCCCGAAGGGGTGTAAAATGCTTCAGCTCAGTGAAACGGGAGGAATAATACATGACATATAGAGTACCCTTCTCTAAGCTCATGAACTCCCGAGCTCGATCGGCCCTCAGGGTCTCTGGGTAGAAGTAGTCGTAGAACACGTGCTCGAAATCCTCCCAAGTCATATCCTACTGCTGACCCGCCTGTGAGATCACATCCCACCACCTCTTGGCAGAGTCTCAGAGCATGTAGGTGGAGATCTTGACCCACCTCTCTGGAGGGGTCTCCAGCTCGAATATAGTCAGCATGACTTTCAGCCATGACTCTGCAGCCTGGGGTTCCCCCTCCCCTGAGAACGTGGGAGGATGCAGCTGCTGAAAAACCCACATCAAGTCTTCCATAGACGATGCAGGAGGAGGTTCTCCATGGAAGGCTGACATAATCCTCATGAAACCTCCCCTAAACTGCGCATCAGCGCCCATGACTGGTACAACAACTGGTGCCAAGGCTGGCTCAGCTGGGGGATTGACAGGAAGTCCCTGATCAGCCCTGTCTGGCGTCTGATCACTGCCTGACGACAGATGTACGACCGAAGGATGTTTCAGATGCATAGCCTTGAAAGATCAAAATAACACCTTTGATCAGGAAAACAAGGACAGAGAACACAAGAGTACAAAATAAGAATAGGGGAAGAAAAACACAGAAGATTGAAAAAAAGGCTACACGGCGTGTATAAAACTACAGGGTGTGTCTTATTAAACCACTGACATGGGCATGTACTCTCACCCTACAAGTCTTGTACACTTCAATCTACATGGCGTGTTGACCCCCCCACACATGGCTTGTACTTGGAAACCACTCCACTACCCGAGTCTCCTTACACGGCTAACCCACACAGTCCTACTCAACCCGAGACTACACGGCGTGTTCGAAACAAAAACAACATCCACTAAACAAGGCTTCGGCGGTCCGTGTTGTTGAGTACACAACCGTCTACACGGCTGGATCTTACACGATGTGCTCTGAACAAACACGGTGTGTAAAGGCTAAGGTGACACCATCCCGTGTTGGTCGTGACATGGTCGGGTACCTGGACAAGACTACAGGGCGTGTTCCGAACAAACACGGCATGTGGAAAGAAGGTCACGCTAGCCCGTGTTGTTCGTGACACGACTGGGTACATGGATAGGACTACATGTCGTGTTCCCTTTGGACACGGCATGTTCTACCTGAGCTCCCCCTACCCGTGTTGTTAGTGACACGGCCGGGTACACGACTCCAAACTCACACGGTGTGTATCCAAAAAGTACACGCTGTGTATTATGGGTTTTTCTGGGTAGTAGCTCAGAAACTACGTAGAATTCTAGAAACACTAAAAACAAGGGAAAAAGATGCCAAATACCGATCTGTGAGGGCCCATAACACCTCAAGAACCAAATTTTTGGCGTTCCCTTTAAACAAAGAACACCAAAAATAGTTTTCTAACATAACAACATAGAATTTATTAAGAAACTATCACAACAACATGCATAATCTACAAAAAGTCTATCACAACAGCATGCAATCACTAATGCACCCTAGATGACATGGAAAGAATGCATGACATGTGATTTCTACAAGTGCCTATATGATGCATGAGATGGAATACCCTCATCTCATCAGGTTGTGATAGAAATAGAACCGAAATATCAAACAACAACCGCACAAGTCATGTGAATCACTCTAGGTTAAATCAGATCAACTATAAAATCCCAAAACCAGATAACTGCAATTAACGAGGAAGTATGGCTTTTCCCTGTACACGTGTTAGCTACTCCCGAGCACAGCTTAATGACAAGTACCAAATCCGTCCTATCCCTGGCTAAGGTCTCCAAACAGTAAGACAAGAGAAAATATCTACTATGATACCACTTTGTAACGTCCCGAATCCAGAGCCCCTCCACTAGTGCCCCATACCCAGTTCACCACATGACCTCAAGCCCATTTCGCCGAACGCCAGAGGCTGCCGACTAGCATTGAGGGCCTTGGGGAGTTGGTGGGATAACTATTCCCTCATTCGGTAAGGTAAAAAGGTAAGAAAACAATAATAAACAGTGGAAGCAGTAAACAACATGCATAACGGCAGAAACCAAGTAGCGGAAGCAATGAATATATATAACTATGGTGACAAAAATGCATCAGGTACAAGTATCTATGGAAAAAAACAAACACAACAACGTGATGGAATACAACTGAAACCAAGTGAAAAATAAAAACAAAGAAAGATCCTCAGCATCACGAGCCACAGATCGCTCCCATGCTCCCCAGCTCCTGTGCAATCAAGAACCTGAAGTAGAAGGGCGCTTGCCCTTATCTATACCTGCAACAACATAGTCTACTTGGGCCCAAAAGCATGGCCCAAACCGGGTGTGAGATAAAATCCCAATAGGCAATCACCCAAATATTTGTGCCTAACAGTCAATGAATACATGGCAATAAAATAAACATGAAGTAGTAATAGGAAATCACAAGCAGCTACAATCTATAATTCTAACAAGTATAGACCACAAGTAAGCAGTCAGAAAAAGAAGAAAACAGGTAACCCTATGGGTAGCTCTCACAGCCTAACCCATATGGTTCAACCTATAGTACTAACAACCCTCTGGGAGGCACACACAGTCTTACCCCTCTGGTTCAGCTACGTAATTAAGCAGACTCTCTGGGGAAACACTCACCGTCAATTCCACCTATAGTCTTGTATCGTGATAGAGGCTCTATGGGGAATCACTCAATGTCAATTCACCCTGTGGCCCGCGTCGTAATTAAAAGACACTCTAGAGAAGCCCTTCCGTCAATTCTCCATTTGGTCTCGTATCGTGATTAAAGACACTATGGAGAAGCCCTTCCATCAATTCTCCCTTTGGTCCACTACTCTAGGTTCTCACAATCCTAAGTATAACTAAACATGCTCAGCGCGAGTGTATCGTCCAAGTAAACCTCAAAAACTACTTGGCTATCAACTAAGGCTCAACAACATATCAAAAGACACAGTTCCACTATCCTACAACAATGTATGGAAACTGGAAAAATTCCCAACTGGAAAAACAAGCATGGAAAAGCAATCTGAGCACAAAATAATTTACACTACTCACAAGAAATAACCTCTACTAAAGCAATCAAGAAATGCAGGAAAACAGCAGTGGAAAAACAGGAAACACACAATACCTCGTTCAAGGGTATTGGTGGATATTTTCACATAATATTCATCAAATTTCTACGGAAAGGCACAAACCACCTACCTAGATCCGAGGAGATCGATATACGCGAACCTCGATGACAAATTCCTCTTAGAACAACGTAGATCTGAGAAAATGCACAAAAACTTCATCCCACGATATCTTGTATATAAGGAGGAATCAAGAAACAAGGGTAAGGAAGAAGAAAGAACTCACCGCTACGATTCCAACGCAATTGACCGTGCTCGAATCGGAGAACAGACAACGAGGCGGGAGTTCGTCGATGATTCGGTCATACGGGTCACTTCGGATGGACGAAAATTGAAGAAGAAGAAAATTTTGGGGGTTAGACATGACCCTGGTCCATTTCACAAAAAAAATAATGTACATGGTGTTTACTTCTTGAGTACACGACGTGTACTTCAAATTTTCCGTACTCCGAAATAACCGGCCTCCACCTCAGCCTTACACACCGTGTGTGTGGCCCGGACACGGCCATCACACGGCTTCGAGCCAGAACAGAGTACATGACATGTACTCCAAAAGTACACGACATGTAGTTCTATAATTTCCAGAAAATTTATTTTCCTTAAAAACTCAAGAAAAAGGGAAAACATACCTGAACGAAGATTCGGGTTCTTACATATATCGGTGCTAATGAAAATGCGATAAAGGTGTACCCTTTATTCATACTTTCTATAGAAATGATAAATCAGAGAATTTTCAGCGATATTCATATAGATTATAAAAGGTATTAATAAATAATAATATTATGTTATATAAAATATTCATATTTATACTAAAAAATAAAGGATATTAATATACATTAATTACAAAATGGTTGTTTAAAAATAATATTTTTTATAATAATTAGATCATATATATAATATTTTAGAAATCTATTTATATGAATTTAATTATATAAATTTATATTTAAATAAATATAAAATTATTATAAATTTCATTAAAAATAAAAATATGTATTATTTTTATAATTTCATATTTATAATTATATATTAAGTATTATATATTAAAAAAATTAAATATATATATTTATAATTTTAATTAAAAATAAATAAATATAAAATTAAATAAATAAATGTCTCGAAAGATTTTGGTTACTAAATATATAAACATATATATCTATATATATCACATGAGTTAATGATATACATGATTGTCATTATTTATGTTCATGCATATATATATAGATATATATTTATTTATTTATTTATTGATATGTGCATATAATTGACGTGTGGATATACATATATTATGTATTTATAATGAATGTTCATTTATACATGGACAAAATAATAACTTCGTGGGGCTACTCATTAACAATAGTTTTTTCCTGCACTAAATCAGAAAAATCAAAAGTATTAGAAGTGATTACCTACACATCAGAAGCAGTGTTATTTAACAAAATATTCTTAGTAGGAAGTGGGGGAAATTATTTTTACACTTCCTGTTTGGGTGAAAATCCTGTTCTTGGATCAATTTTCAATCCACTTCAGTTTGGATATCATTTTCAAGATCCTCCAATGAATTAGAATCAAAGGAAGTTTCTACTAGAATAGAAAATTCCTCAACATCTGCTTCTCCTTCTCAGTAATCGCCATCTATTATAATGAATTCTATAAACCACTTGTAGGTGCATAACTTGCTACCTATTTGACCAAACATGCAAAAGAGGGATTCCTTGGAACATTTACAAGATCATGCTCATGGGAACTAGGAGTAGGTCCACCAGAGGATGAAGTTTGGCTTCAAGAGCAGTTTCCACTACCTCATCTTCTTTATAGATAGTTTTCTTTTTTTCATAATTCATAAGAGTTCCCTTTCATCCAAAAAATAAGAAATTCATACTTCTACAAAACTTATCATAAATGTGTCCATTCTTTATACATCCTTTAAAGAGGTCAATAGATTTTTCATAATCAACCCCGAAATGAAATCTATTTCCATCCATTGTAAACACAATTGACAAAAATAATGGTGGTTTGATATCTTCATCAATATGTAGCCTAGAAAAGTAAACATACCCTACATTCATGGTTTAATTATCCATTCTAATGTGAATTCCCATTGCATAACCAATTTGCAATAGTATATGAAGATGCCACATCAACTAGATCGAACCATGAACATGAATCCAAATTTTGGTGATCGACTAATTGCCATAGAATAGATCAAAAGTCAGATACAAAGCCGGAAGTCAAAGGATACTTGGGTTAATATTAATGAATCCATATCCCCATGATTTGGATTTCTGAAGGTCCGATGCCAAGATAATGTTAATGTAGCCATTTCCATCAAGGTAATTTTTCATTAATCATTGACCCAACATTAAATACGTGTCTTCTAATTCACAGAAACATTCAAAAATTCCTATCATGAAAGAGAATTATGAGAATCAATTGAATTCATACATTCATTGATCCAATATGATAGAATACCATATGTAGCATAAAAAATAATGTATCTCCATTTCTCATGATCTTTTGAGGTAGGATATTCACGTGACTAAGAATCCCATCAAAATATATTTTTTCTAAAGCCTTAGAACAAAACAAGATGTTACAACAACGATTGGTGACCCTTGGAGTAACCTTTATTCAAGGGTCATTTATGGAAACCAGTTTGGTGGTTACCACCTAAATAGTAACCATGTCATCCATCAAGACCTGGGAGGTTTCCGAATCTAGCCCCACAATATTCTCCTTCAATTTGAGAAGATCATAAAATAAATTAAAAGGGGTTCATATAACACTTTTCAATCCCTCTTCCAGTGTATGAAGAAGGGATGAGAAAAAACCCCATTTGAAAGAATCAAATAGATTGGAATAGTTCATGTAAGACACAACCAAATCTTCTAAACCCACCTTTGTATGCAGTGGAACAGAACCAGTGTGGGGGGAAAAACATCCATGAAAACCCACTAATGGAAATAGATTGAACATAGATTCAGTCTTTCCCAGATCTTCCATCAACATGGAGGTTAACCACAACAAATCATGATCCCCTTCCAAAGAAGGTAGAACTGTAATAACTAATCCATCAATCCGAGATCAATCTAGCTTCACCTGATCGAGGGGTGCTGAGTTTGAATCAATAACTAGAGGAAAAAGAGATCACCATTAGAATCTCATGTCGAGATCCCCCTAGCCACGATCACCATCATAATAAATATTTTTATTATACATATAATTATATAAATATATAAAATTAAATTAATATATTTTAAAATATATTAAAATATTCATAATGATAATTATAAAGAAATAGTATTATATTTAAATAATTATTAAATTGTAAATAATATTGCAATTTTAAATATTTATTAAATTATAAATATAATTATTATATTTGTAATAATTTTATAATTATTTTAAAAACATTATTTTTTATTTTTTTAAATATATATAATTAATATATTAATTATATATATATATAATTCTATTTCTAATAAATTTATTTATAATATGTTTATAAATGTTTAAATAAATATATAAATAATTACAATTTTTTATATAAAAAAAATAAATATTATTATGTTATTAGTGTATTATTTTATATTTTTATTACATATAATTAAAAATATAATAAATATATGTATAATAATTTTAAATAATTAAAATCATTTAAATTTTTTATAATATTTATACTCTATGTAATTATAGTAATAAATAAAAATATTTTATAAAAATATTTATTAAATTTATAAATATCAATAAATATATATTTATTATATATACAATTTTAAAAATATGTATGATTATATAAATAAATTATTATTATTATAATAATTATATGTATTATATATTCAATATTTTATATAATAAATATATTTATTATATATTTTTATTCCATATAATTATGAATATAATAAATATAATGAATATATTTATTATAATATTATTTTTTAAATAAATTTTTATTTAATTATAATATATATAGTTTTGATAATATATATAATTAAATAATAAAATAAAAATATTTATAAATATATTATATTTGTATATATAGAAATAAATATATATTTATTATATATATATATATCTTCATTCACTTACTTCCCACACTATTTAACCCCTTTTCCAATGAATTTAATTTATTATAATTATTCATATAATAGCTAAGACAGACATTGAATAATTCCCCCAATATTCATGTCCCACATCAATGGTAGACATATTTAAAAAGTTTGAGATTTGGAGAGAGAAATATTTTCATATTATTTTATATCACAATAAAAATTTATGAAAACACCCTATATGAACATCATATCACTCTATAAGGATCACATTAGATACTTGCACTTAGATTCCCTTTAAATTATTCTAAAAAAAAAATCAATTTATCAATTTTATAGTGAAATATGAATGACTTATAATTACATCACAAGAATCATCGAATATTTACATGGTTCATGAAAGAATATATTTTTTGTGAAACTGAAAAGAAATTTACAAAAAATTTACTGATAATAGAAAGAATATGAACAAAACATTTCTTTTAAAAATGTGATCTTTAAAAAAATAATACCTTCATGATAAAATATGGCTATTAGAAAAGCCAACAAACTGATATAAACGTTATAGAGTAGCCTTGTGAAAGGTGATCTAAATTCAAAATCATTGTGTATTGGAATTTCAGGTCACTAATATTTGGGAAAAAATTCAAAATAGGGGTTATAGTAACATAATGCATAATAGAGCATCATAAAATAATAAATCAACTAAATATTATGGCCTCATATAAAAACCCATGGGTATTCATGGAATAAAACATTAAAGAATTATATCAAATAATAAATAACTAAATAAAACATTATATAATTATATTAATAAATTATTCTATCCATGTAAAATAATCTATATACAATGTTCTATAGAGTTGAAGATAAGTAAAATAATCCAAAAATAGTTCAAATTTTATCAGTTCCTTCAATTATTTTTTCATCTTCTATAAATAAATAGAACTACTGAACATTTCGATGTTTCTCCAATATTTCATCCCAACATTATTAAGAATAATTAAAAATAAACACCTGTAATAATATAATAAATAGTGAAATTAATGAGAAACAATAAATAATAAAGATAAAAAGAGGTTTAAACAATAAATTTTAGAATTTCTCACATATTATTGAAATAAAATTCCTATATAAGATGTATAGTGATGCATATCTTGTTAATAAAATGATTCCAAAATACATTATGAATGTATTAATATAAAATACTAATCTTAATAGATAAAACAAATTAACCATAAATATATATATATATTTATGGATGTATGACATATTATCATTTATTAAAAATTTCATGTGTGCATTAGAAAAAATTTCATTAAATCTATATTGATTTATGGATAAAAATGTGCACATTGATTTTAAGGTGGAATGATAGAAGACCATTTACTATAAAATATTGAAAAGTTAGGCTAAAAATGATAAACAATATTTAAAATAATTCATATTCATATGTAGAATAAATAATTTTGACAACTCTAATAACTTGTAAAATCAATTACAACTAATGTATCATAATTTCAGTTCCTGTGGTCAAATGAATTATGTACGTATTATAAAAAAAATTTGGGGTCACATATAGTGTTGTAAAGTAAGAACAATGATTTCCTAAATCATAAAAATATATGGAATATTTTTATAAATCATAGTGGAAATTTAGTCATAAAAATTATTATATAATTATGAAATAACATGCACGACAATGATGCTTGTGTGTCTCCCTTGTTAATTTGGTAGCCATTAGACTTTGATATTGTTTTTATACACATACATGTGATTATAGGTGAATCACCACATTCTATAAAATATAATAAATATCAATATAAATATTATAATAATAAATTTAAGTAGAAATGTTTTTTTGTTTGTTTGAACTCTAATAATGAAATAATTGTACTTAATATCATCAATAACCAAAATAATGATAAAATTAATATATCAATATAAATAAATAAGAAACAATAAAAGATATAAATCTCAAACAGTTGAACTAGAAGTACAACAATTTTGAAATTTACAATTGTTGTAACTACGCCATCACAAATATTTATTGTAGTTGATTTGAAATATGATAATACCAATATCTCAAAATAAAACATTTTTTAGATATAAAAACAATATAAAGGAAATTTATAATGAATTGAAAAAAATATTAAAAAAATATAATTGATAATGATTAGTATAAGGATCACTGTGGAATCTTCATGATTCACACATTTTAAAAAACAGTGAAGAAACTCATTCATTTTTATCACTATATGTATATCCTATATAATCACAAATTGTTTTAAAGAATTATCATCAACATTGATTTTCCAAGGGATAAATTTTTGCAATCAATATCTGAGATGTATAAATATAGGGATGTTGATTGTAGAAAAATGGGAAATATGTGAGGACATAAGTCTAAAATAAGATATCTAATTTTTGGTTAACAGTGAGGGTTATAAATTTCTTGATTTAAATATAACCTAATATTTATAAAAAACAAACTAGAATAACAAATTAAATTTATTAAATTTATTAATATGAATAAAATTATGTATCTTTCCATGTGGATAATTTATCCACTTAATCCATAAAATGTCTAAAAACACCTATAATACTAATCACATGGGGTATAAATAGATTTAGTTTTATATCTTTAAAACCAATTTGACGGTCATTATTATTTTTGAAATTGGGGAGAATAATATTCACAAAAAATTCTTGACTTCTCATCATGCATATGTGATGAGAAATAAATTATCCATGTTGACGATTAATTGAATTTTTTAAAACAATAAAGCATTTAAGATATACTTGTATCATATAATATGTCATGAATCATATTAAAAAAATTCAATAACTAATATTAATGAATTATTTTATTAATAAAAATGATGAAAACTCATACTCACCAAAAAATTGTAACATGTTTTTCACATAGAAGACAACATGAATTAATATCATCGTATAATATTTTAATCTTTTGAAACCACTCTCTAAGATTGAAATAAAAATATTTAAAGACAAAATTAAATTCAGAAAAATAATTGTTACCAAAATTGTAAAAAATTCTCTAATTTTATAGATTTGAGATATCCATTGAAAACCTATACAGGAATATTGAATCATTATTTTTTAGTAGAGTTTTATTATTTTTAAAAATCCATTAAATGTTTAAGAAAACAATATAAACTCCAATTTTATGGTCTTTTAAATATTTTATCAGAAATTTTTTTTCCTAGATTACAAAATCACACAAAAAAATCAATCTATAACTATTATAGAATGAATAAAAATATAAGTTTAAAAAACTATAAATACACACAATCACTAACTTATTGAGAAATATGTACTAAAAAGTAAAAAACTAAATATGATAATCAAAAAATAAAATGGGGGAAATTTTAAAACATTTACTTTTAATTATTTATTCATAAATGATACAATCTCTAATACGTTCATTTTTATTAAAAATTTATAATTCGTAAATTGAAAAACATTGTTTTCATAAAAAATTTTATTGGAAAGGATTGAAAATTATCTTCCAAATATTAAATGAATTATGTCACAGTCGTAGAAAAAATCGTTTTAATAAAAACCCAATACAAATGATAGTTTCATTATTGTTTATAAAAATGAATCCATTTATACATTATTTTTTTAAAAGAATATTTAATTTTTTTCGAGAATAATTCTAATTGTTTTTCTTACTCAGATTTTACCCATTTTCATTTTAATTTTCTAACTTTAATTATATCACAGAAGAAATGGATTGAAGTAAATTATATAATTAGATTATATCTTATTTTTAATTAATCTATAGATGACTCAAATTGTTAAATTACTTTGTGCAATGTATCCCAAGGGATATGATAGTAAAATTATATCATTTAAAAGACTTCATAATATAGGTTGATGTATTTCTTAATTGTAAGGACATATTTCTAGAGATTTAGTAATGTATTAGGTTTTGTGGAAAACAATATTGAATGACATATTTTAATGTAAACCAAAAATATATATTGTATAAAAATATATTTTGATGATGAAAAATATGTATAGGTATTGTTTTTTAAGAAAATCTAATTTTGTATCATATGGAGATTGGGTTTTATGATAAAATTTATATTTTAAACATAGTTCTTCCAGAAATGAAATTTAAAATTGTTTTTAGATTAAAATGAAAATTGAAACAAAAACATTCAATTAATTTTTAATATTTGTATAAAAGGGAAACAAAAAATTATATTGTTAATAAGAAATGTATTTAAATATTATATTTCAATTATATTATAATCCACGTACAAATATAGTTATGAACAATATTAAATATAATTAATAAAATATTAAATAAAAAAATATAGATATATTTCAATATGTATCTACACCATCACATAAATATGATTTGTGAAATATATATATGCTCAATACATAAAAATATATAAATATATTTGTGTTTCTATTTTATGTTAATATATTATATAGTAGTATCACCTTATTTTTATTATGTGCATTCAATAATCACATTGTATATATTATTTTAAAAGAAATTATAGAACATATGTTAAATTTATATTTAGTAAATTAATTTTTTAAGGAATGTTCAATGTAATATATAAATACTCCATTATGTGTCATTTTTAAAACACAATAACATAATTAACAATAATAACAAGATCTTAAATTGTATAAAAGTAAAAAAAATTATCAACTCCAAAAAAATAGAATATATATAGTGATATATTAAATAACAAGAATATCTAAAGGAACTCCACAAAATAAGTCTCAATTATAATAAATACATGTCTGAATAAATATAATCAAAATGTACCCAAATCATTGAGATATTTAAAATTGTATCCAAAAAATTTCTTTAACATCTTATGTTTAGTTTGACTAATATATTAATATGTTATTGTTGGAACCAAGGCCATTATTAGCTGGAAATAAAGTCTAGTTTGTGTTTATTGTCAATCTATATTGGGCGGATTAGGGAGTTTTGATGGAAAGTGATATTATGGTGCATGCAAACAATAATGATGAACATGGCATAATTACCTATTTTTTTTCCATTTTCTTGTGTAAGAAAAATACATAATGGAAGTAAATTTTGGAAAAGGAATATTCTTTCATGATTTAAGGAGTATTTGAGTGTTCCCATAGTGGTATGATTCAAGATATTGTCTTCAAAATATAGAAAATGAAAGAATTACGTGAAAGATTTGTTTCGGCATGAACAAATATTTACATGACAAAATATTTTATGTGAAATGATAATTATGTAGTGAAATATTAAAAGAAAAATACAAAAAATATAGTTGTGAACAATTGATGTATTTAGATAGACTCTTCAAATTATGTAAATTTTTTGTCGTACATGAAAAATATGAAATTGAGTGAAACATAATTATGCATAAATTTTGAAATTACTATCATACTTACACACAAGGGGGTTGATTCACAAGGATCATTTAAATAGGGATTCCTAGGTATATAAATATATGCATACGCCCATGAAGACATATAATTTGTTTAAAAAAAAATTATGATGTCATTTCCACAGGTAGAAGATTCACCCAAAATACATAGGGACATAAAATCATAAGGAAAAAAATGATCTTTATATCTATATATAGGAATTGAAACTCGTAGAGTTGTTGCGTGATAAATAATGGATTTCATGAATGACACATTTTGTAACAACCATAAAACATGGGGGAGAGAATTGGTGTTGCACACACGAGGTGAGTTGTGTTTTTTTAGGTTTTGAATGTTCGGTTTGTTTGATAAGTGCATTTGAGGACCTTAATTTAAGATTTTTATGAAATAAGGTTCATGATATAGATAATAAAAAATAAAAAATGGTGAAATAATGATGTTTCCTTCATGTCGATAAACTGATTAAGGCCTCTCCAAGAGTAGTGATCTAGTAGGAGTCAACAAAAGTGTAATGAGGAAGGCAGTGTGCCAACCATAAAATATTGTAAATGCAGTGTACCTAGAACATAATTAATGTTCCCGAATACATTAATTCCATAACTATTAAATATTATTGGATTAATACATGAAGGAAACTATTTTAGAAAATTCCCTTTAGAATATACCTTAGTGGTAAACCATGTATAAATTATTTCTCTCTCTCTAAATTAAAGTGGATTAATTACTACACATTACCATTTGAAAGGTTTAACTTGTAACTACCAATGTTGGAATAGGATCTATATCTATTTAATAACAATTTAACACCTTGATTCACCCCTCCCCTCTCAATTTGATCGGAGGACCTCTATGTGGCATCAATTCCTACAGGTTGCTAGTATTAAATCTACTCACAACTATTATCATGGAGAATTTTGTAAATGTTAGTGGATTACCTCTATTAAATTGATGCATCATCAAGATATGAATGAACATGATGACATATCATCTATGATCTCCTTAAATGGGAGTTCATTTCATCGTAACTCAGTTACTTTAGGTCACTGATGCAACTACACTTTCTACGCAAAATTCATAATTAAAAATTAACGATACAGATTACAAAACTCAAAATAACCTCACAAATCTATATTCTGATCTAATCGATCTGAAGGTGATGAGTGGTACATTATATATGTGTATGTGGGAAAATATGTAAAATATATATGAAGGAACAAAAAAGTTAATTATGTGAAAATCAATGTTTTGAATAATCGGTTCATCGATCTGAAGATCCAATGAGATGAAAATGAAAATTGTTTCTTTAATCACAAAACTAAGGTTTTTGGAGTTATTTGTGAATTGGGAAAATAAATTAAGTAAATTTATATTGTGAATAAAATCTTAAGAAGAATTCTACTTCTCTATAATATAAAAGTGTCATAAATTGAGGAATGGGATCATTCTAAACATTCTATAGAATATCAACTAAGTATCCTAGGAGAATATGAAATATGAGTTATACTTGAAGTTGAAAGTGGTCATGTGAAAAAATAAATATCATTCAAGGCCATGGAAAAACATTAGGTGTTTATAGATTGTTTGATGATGATAATGAGTAATATTAACTTATTTATCTGTTTTCTATGAAATTAAAAATTAGAAAAGGGTAATATGAAGGAAAGTTACCTTTGAACTATTTTTGTTATTTTAGAGTTGGAGAACATTCCACTTGATGCTCAAGGATGTATGTTGATGATGAATGTGAATATAGAATATATTAAAATCCATAGAAATGGTTTACCCAAAAATGATACTTCAAATATGGAAATAAGTTACATATAAATTTTTTGTGACTCCAATGAAGAATAATATAATGATGAATTTACTAAATATGATTATATAAATTATAAACATGAAACCCATGCACTTATTAGTGATACAAATTTAAATATTCAACCATAAAAATAAAATTCTAGAGATATTAATTTGACAACTGATGCTGATATCATGTTGGATCTTTCTGACTCCTTTGGTAAGCTTCAAAATCAATGAAACCAAAACAAAATTTGGAGAGCAGTTCTTGAAGAGTCATCAGAAAATGTTGATCTACTAGAATCTATAATTGATCAACTATATAAAATAGTAAAAGAACATTCAATTGCACTTGAATTATTATAATATGTGGTATAATTAAAAGACATGTTTGGAGAAGAAGCCAAGGTAATCAATGACCATACATCTGAACTGGAAGAGAAGTCTGTGATAGATGATAGTCTTGAAGAAGAAATATTTCTCTAGGAAGTAAGCCTAAAACATAGTAAAATTCATGAGATATAAAGAAAATTATATTTTGGATGATTCTAATTTTCCGAGCTATTAGAAAGAGAAAAGAGACAATATGAAGTAGTAGAGAAGGCTTTCAATGGTCCATGATTCACATGTATCAATAAAATAGGAATTGGATGAGATTCCCAGTTATCAATGGCTTGAAAAACATATGACAAAAAATAAATTAAATAAAAAACGTTGAATGTATCACATAGGTACGACTTGATCAGAAAATGATAGAATGAAATCAAATACAGAGGAGAGATGTATATTATCACCAAGGACCTAGAAAAGGTGCATGTACACAACACCCAAATTGAATTTGTCCTCCTTATTTTGGGTCACATGTCTCGTCATATTTTATCTCTTTCATTAGTTGGCAATACAAATCCACCTCCAATCCCCAACCCCATAATTATATGTTTATCCACCTCTTTGTAGAAACTTAGTTTCATATAGTAATTTGAAATGAATATATCCCTCTTATTTAGAATTTTTGCTCCCACCATATTACCAAATTACATTCCCTATCACCAATTCCCACTTCCATCATGTTTAGGTTGAAATAGATTTATATCAGAATAAAAACTCATCTGTGAAAAAAATATTCTTTGAATCACCTATGAAAAATAAAAGTACAAAAATAAATATTATGAAATAAAATAAGATGTGGATTTTTATCATGAAGAAACCCTCCATTGTGAATGATTTAAAAATCATGGGGGAACTCAAAAATATTACCATAATAATCATAGAGTATAAAATATGTGTAATACATAAAACATGAATAAGAAATAATGCATAGAAAACCTTTGTTAAAATAAACACCCAAAAACGCTTCAATAATCTCTCTAAAAATATTCTCATGACATAATGACAACCCTAGAAGGGGAAAAATGAACACACAATGTTGTTGTGACAACTTCACAAAGTCATTACACAACCTGAATATATGATACTCATTCCTCCCCTCTATACAAAAGTTCATCTCTCATGTAACTTCTTTCTCTAATGCCTTTTATGTTGACACCGTAAAAACCTTCCTTGTTGCTCCCTCTTCATATTCGCATGGAATTTCTGAACAAAAAGTGTGATTAATAATTGTTATACAAAAATATAACCATTGGATAAGAAAAATATTCCCTTATTTTGAAACAATATGATTCTATTGTGACATTAAAAATTTTAAACTAATGAAAAATCTCCCTCATTTATATTTTTATATACTCATGAAATAATTAAAAAATATGATTAACCTATCAAAAAACCAATTTAGATAATCTATAAAGTAGATGAATTCAATCGAACTAAATTAAAATGAAAACTGATTTGTATCGCATCAACAATATAACACTATAATAAATATGATTGTCATCTTTTACAGTTATAATAAAAACATAATATCTCCCTCTACAAAAGAAATCCAAACAGTGAAGTCTTCATCATACCTATTTCTAGAATTCCCAATAATAGATGAATGAAACCAACACCTGGATCCTCCATAAGAATGATCACCACATAATCCGGAGTACCTGTAGAAACTAATTGCTACATTTTCTCAACACCCTATGAGCAATATGTAACTCTCAACACATCACCTCAATCACTGATTTTAATTTCTTCATAATCAAGTGAAACTCATAGAAGAAAAGTTAATTTTTTTAAGACCTATAAAACCATACCACACAAGATTCGACTTCTAAGAATTCATCATCCTTGCCAATAGTCTTCGAATCATGCATTGGGGACTTCATATTCCAAAAACCCTCATGAATTACTCTTCATAAGTACAATCATTACCTCATATTAGACATTTACATCAGTCCAAGAATGTGTTTCAACAATCTTTCATCACATATAAACCATTGATACTCTATATAATGATAATATTCCATTTATAAATGAAATCCTAAACAAATTATTATAATGACTACCATCAGATACAAAATGTTGACGTATACGAGGCACAAGTCAGACATCCCTAAATATTCACATTCAACATGCATTTATAATGATAAAATATCTCCATCAACAATGAGTCCAACATAATATCCATTTCCCATATTATATATACGAAAATTACATTCTTTTTATTAAAAAATAGTTCACTCTATAGTGTAATATGGTATAATCTACTGAATTAATCAAGAATTCAGTGTACAGATATGACATATGGCAATCATCTAGAACTAAAATTATGTTAGCCTCACACTATATAAAAGTTATTCTATAATCTTCCTAATTTTTTTCATCCATCATATTTTATTCATTATTATATTTCAAAGGGTAGACGTTTCTCTACACAGCTAAAGAACACCATCATTGGTCTTACACTAAGTCTCGTTCATCATTGATGATGAAATAAGTTCTTCCAACTTCAATGTGTCTATCCCAAATTGCAATTTTTTTATTATATTATCATATAAATATGGTAATGAACCCAATAGAATCAAATCATTTTATTCACATTCCTTTGCAATAGGTACCACATTACCTTTATCATTGATCTTGACTTCCATAGAATAAAACTCTATAAAATGATTATTGATCTCATCCAAATGGTTACCCAAATATCCACTATCAAACATTTGGAAACAATAAAATCATTTATTAATGATTTCAAAAGGAATCACTTATCCCATGTAGGGCTACCAATATATAAATTTAGAATGTAATCCAAATGCATCAACTTCTATAGAAAACATATTGGATGTACGAAGTCAATACCACAAAATTATGGGATCACATCAATGAATTTTTACCGAAGGGTGGGTCTTCCAAATAATAGTTGATTAATTAAACTAATTTAATGATTAAAAGTAAGTAAATAAATTCCAATAGAAAAATAGAAGAGAGTGGTACTTGATTCTGTGAGAGATATTAATTAATAAATCAATTACCTCATACTTAAAAAATAATTATATTAAATAGTTTCCCAACCATTAAATCTAATTTAATGAAAAAATTATAAATCCCAATCAATCTACCATAACATATCAATTCGTTAGGTTCAAATGAATAAAAAAAAATAAATCATGTTAAAAACATCCCAAATAACCGTATACACAACAATAGAACGATGTCGTTGAATGCTGCCACCAGACCAAGGTAGACATGGCTCGTAGCATGATGATGGAAAAGGGTCTCCCCTGGAGGTTTTGGTGTGAGGTGTTCTCTACAGCCATTTTCTTTCTCAACCATGAAATGATACAAAGCCTTAATGGGATGGTGTCAAATGATTCCTGATAGTAAAAATGACTAGTGGTGATGATTCTCCACAACTGGGGCTATATTAGGCATTTTTTGATTGCGAAGGCTCGAATGATGAAGCTAGATGACCAGAGTATGCTAATGAACATCACCACAAAGGAATTCTGATCCATGGAATACATCATGTATGGACATGATGTAAAGTGCATCAATGTAATTCTTGATATCATATTTGATGAGGCCACATAGTGGTATTGGAGTGTTGAAGGCAAACAAGACATGGTGAGAAGTGATGAGTCATACAACATTGAGAATACTAAGGTATATATACTGGATATGGCAGATATCAAAAACACTATAAGATAATAGATATCATCACCCACACCCACTATCTTGTGCTCTACTTACACTATTATACCAGATGTGGTTGAGTTGATTCTTGTTCAATGAGACTTCTTGGAGTTCACTATTCCACCATAAAATGTGGATAAAGCTATATATGTCAATCATGATGAATCCTCAAATTAGTTTTTCACTATAGACTCATTATTGGCATAATAACACCACATGGGATTGCATGTTTCAAGATAATATTTTTAAATTTTAATTTCACTACATCTGATTAGTCAAACACTTTCTGTGATAATTAATATCACCAGTGATGTCACAAAATTATATTTGAAGAGTAAAAGAGGAAATCATAATCAGAGGAAGTGAGGGAGTAGTATTTGGAATTGAGTTTGTTTTTAAAGATAGAAATCATTTTCATGTCCCTAGGAATAGGAGGAAAAATGTCATTCCTTTGGTGGCCCAATTGTATGTCTATGTCTAACTTGAAAAAACCTATAGATGACCTGGCCACCATGACTGCCCACCTAAATGCCTCATTTTTTATGGATAAGTCATGGAAAGAGACTAGGACTCAAGGGATAAGCAGTTTGTAGTGACTCTCATGCTATCACATGGATAGACCATGTTTGAAGAGTTTTGTAGGAAAATTTATTTTTAGGAGTTCTGGTGAACATCAAAGATATTATATGATGATAGATTTGGAAAATTTCACATGGTGATCAATTTCACCAGTTTTTCAATCACCCTCATTATTCCTCCACATTTATTTCTTTATTTCTCAATGAAATTTGACCTCAATAAGTCTCCTACATGGATTTTAGTGCCATTATAAATATGTCTAAATTTTTGGATTATATAATGTAACGGAAACCCTCTAGAAAGGAATCCTTACTAGTGGTCCAAAAAAACATTTTTGGTGTTCTGTTTATTTCCTACAAATTAGAGATTTGTATATATTCATGGGTATTGACCAATTTGTCATTTCCAACACATACTATTAAATAATTTTTCAATATTTATATCCAATGGATTAATATTATTACTACTTACTATAATGAAATTATTTTTCATATTAGTCAAAAACTTTTGTTTCAAACATTGTACATCAAAATTGTAAACATGCTACCAGAACACTATCAATTCTTATACATTGATTATAATTTTTAACATATACAAAACATATAAAGACAACATATACTTATTTAATAAAATTTTTCTAAACAAAATGGATATCCATTTCATAATATCATTCTTGTGTTTTACATTTTAACATAAAGAAATATAGATATGTCACATATTGATTTCAATTAGGAAAAAAATTACCTAGAAACTATATTGAAAATAAAATTTACAATTTATCAAAAGAAACATGAGGATCTTGAAATATGTGATTTTTTTTATTTTTATACAATAGAAAATATCCTTTATTATTTATTAAATTACAAATATTATTAATTGAAAAATATATGATTTTTATTTATTAATTTAAAGTTTATGTTTTATTGTATATTCAATTATTTCATTATTAACATAAATGAAAAGTTTTAGTATACAATAAAAAAATATGTTTCTTCTTCACATTAATTAATTTCTTGTGTATAGTGACATATCATGTAGTAACATTGGTAAGTTGAACTCATAAACACATCTTACCCAATTTGGAAAATTAGGGTACAATGATGTCCTATCTTTTTGAATTGAAATATTTTAATAATACATTACTCTTGTATATTAGTAGCATAATTTAATTGGATAATTTTTGGTGGATTATTGCGACTCATAAAACTCACGAAACTCTACTTAAATGAGATCCACTATGATATTTTTGGGTGATTCAAGGGAAACTTTCCCCTACTCTATGGGCTTGTGGGCCAAAGACCCCTTAACCAAATGTCAGGTAATAATAGACAATCTGATTGGAAATTGAAGGGTACTCCATGTCACAAAAAAATTGTCACTATAGAAGTATGGACATTGGCATAAATATTGTAGTAGCTCAAATATATGAGCCATCATTATTGTAGCTTCACTAACTTATTTTATCTGAAAAAATTATCATCTTGTACAATGGTAGTTGCATAAATATTATGGTTCAGATTTATAGCTAATGTTCCCAATATCATAGTGGTCTTACGGTGAAGTTGATGGAACAATGACACATCCTCCTTTTTAGATCATTAAATGGATGATTTTTTAAACACTAATATTCTCTATGTATTTATTCTCACAAATCATAATATGATTAATCCACTCCATTGACATAGGGAATTGTCGAACAACACAAACCATAGTGTACTGTGAGAATTTCAAGTAATTCATTTCATGTAATTTTTATTTTTCCATTTCTTATTCTGCAAACTTATTTGGTCTCTACGACTCAACGTGTTTCCACAGTAAATAAAATTTCCAATACTCAACAATTTTTGCACAATATAATTTTATATACACAAGTTAAAAAGATTTATATCGTAAACACTAGAGTGTATTATTATTAAATACATTACAATATAAAATACTCATCAATATTAATATACAATATGTGAAAATTTTTATATATTGAATTTAATTTCTATACTATAAAAAATTAACATGGAATGTACAAAAACACATGAAACAAGGGATATTTATAGGAAAATTCACTTTTTACAAAAATTTTGATAAGGTAAATTGTTGAAGTCATGATTTTCTCTCGAAAAATGTAATTTATTTAGGATTTTAATCAACAATGTTATTAAGATGATGCACATTAAGATAAGTAGCTACTAGAAAACTCATGTTCTCAAGTTGATTCCAACATTAATAATAATAATAGGAAATCCAAATAAAACAAATAGGATTGTTTAATATAGAGTAATAACAAAAAAATGATCATTCAGTCTTCAAAAATTAATCTAGAATCTTCTCTCTTTGATAATGAGTTTTAAGGAAACTTAAATTCTCTTAAAAATACTCATATTTACAAGATTATACATAATAGGTTACACAAGTTTTTTCCTTTAAAAAAATACAATTCTATGGAACCTACTCATTTCCATGGACTTTTCATTTATAATAAAGGCACTTATTTTGAAAAAAAATGATAAAAACAGTCTCTTCATGATAGCTACCTATGAATTTCCTTGAGATATCGTGCATTCAAAAACTAGATGACTATTAATATAACGTTTTCTGAGATTTTTTTGGAGATTATTCTATTATGATGACAATAAGAAAAAGGGTATTCCATTCAAATGGAATGATGAAAATAAAAAATTCATTCATGATTTTATACACATATACTAATATTGTTAGATCCATAGAATTGTTATCTCATGTATTTTGATTAATCTGGATCATGATTGGTATGATTTCTGATGTAGGGATACCATATTATATACCATGGTAAATGAAATTTTTGAATGAAATAAATGAATTATCCTACTATCAATTGTTGTGGTATATGGATTAAAAACATTCCACCACAATAACATTTATGAAAAGTGTATTTTCTTCATTGATCAAGTGATATTGATGAAAAAATTTTCTGATAGGGACATAAACCTCCATAAATGAATAAGAATGGGGTATCTCTATATGTTTTAAAATGACTTGGTATATACACATGGGATGGGAAATTAAGTGGTTAAAGTTATTGGAAAAAATTGTATATCCATATTGTTAGAGATGATCATGATCAAAGAGGATTGAAAATCACACACACCTGGGAATGGGAATTTAATGCAATGTCATTGAAAACCTCTGTAGGAATTATTTACATGTACCAAACTCCAAAATATATCAACTTTGATTTTACCATACATCATTATTTTGTGGTGGTATATTGTATTTATCTTTATTTTTTAGGATATTCAATTTTTAGAATTCAAAACTATATGCATTTCTTCCTTATTATTTTTGGTTTTCACCTTTAGTAGAGAATTTTTATTGGTAAACTTTCAGTTTTTTCATCATGTTATTATTTTACATTTTCATATAGCTTTATAATAAATTAGTAATAAAAATAACTTGTTCATATGATTAATTTTTTAATTTTCAAACTATAGTTTGATGTTAAGTTACCCTCTATTAAATTTTCTTTACTAAGTCATGACATCATGTATATATGCTTCAAACTACTCTTTTGAAAATATTTAAATACACTATACCGTATTCATTATTAATGAATTGTACATTTTTTTTGATTCAATATTATATGGTAGTAATATAATAGTATAGAACATTAAAAATCTGAATCCACTATTGATGATTTCAATTATTTGATATAATTTTTATTGGAATATATCAGTAAAAACTTCATTCTATAGAGTTATAATTAATTATTAATGTATTAATTAATTATTTTCCCATTTTAAATCATCATTATGAAATATGGTGTGTTTTTCATTAAATGTTTTCTCTTGTACTTCAGTTCATTCATTTTTAATTCACTATTCATTATTTTATACAATATAATATTCATTATTGAAATTTTAATGTCCACGAATCATATCATAAAAATGGTAGAGAAATAAATAATGGAATTTCTATTGACCAAGTCAATACAAATGAATTTCATTGTCAATTGAATTGTCATTAATTTTCTTTAATTTAGAAATACTTCCCTAAGCCTAAACTATAATATAAAAAATAAATTTAACATAAGTTATTTAAAATTAGGTGAATCAAATGAATATGTTATCATACAATAATAGTTTATAATGGAGTTCATAGAATTAATATTTTCATTGATCATGGATATTTTTAATTAATTTTTTATTCATCAGTGTAGAAATCAATGTTTTTACAAAATGAGAAAATATATATTGGACATTACATTTATTCTGATGATGTATAGGTGAACAAATGATGAAAATATGACAATATGTTGTAATTTATAGTTTCATGGACTGATGTGATGTATTACCAATGGGTGAATGGTGGACAGATGTCCAGAAGGGCATGCTAGCCTCATTGAAATGAATTTGAGGATGTACATCTAATTTGTATCATCTAATTCATTATTCCAATTACACTCACAAACATCATGTACTATTTTCAGAGTTGATTGAAATAGATGGGAATATTCTATTAGGAAGAATCATTTGGTAAGCCGCACTAGAAAATCCAAAGAAAATTTATGTATACTTTTTTACTTTATCTAATGAATAATGTCAAACATTACTGTAAAATCCCAATTATGAATTTTACATTAACCTTTTAAATGGATTAGAATATTTAACACCACTATTGTAAACTTTTTATCAATTTATAGATTGTAATACTCCCTATATTAATTTTACTGAAACTATATAAAATTTCAATATTAATTATTTGAAATGAATTTAATTATGACCAGTTAATGATTTAATTTTATGGTGTTTGACCTGAAGAGAATATTTTTTATAGGTGATTTATTAGTGAATCATATTTAATTGTTTACCTTCTTATGAAAAATATATTATTTTTCAATAAGTAAGATATTTTATTAATGTGTAAATGAAATGAGATCTATTTTTGGGTTTTATATATTATTTTATTATTATGCTTATTATCATATCAATACATGTGCATGATAGGGGACCTACATAGAGAATTGGTGAATCGGTGGTGGAATCAACAATATAGACACCTAATTCCGTCTCATGTTCTAGTTCAATTACAAGAACTGAGACCTGCAATGATGTAAAAAAGGGGACCAACCCAGTGAACCAAGTTATTAACAATTATCTCATATATGACTAATTCCATCCCATTTTAATGTTAAATAGTGAGAGAAAGGTTAATTGGCTTGAGGAATACATCATTTTTTGTATAATAAAAGTTGAATTTCTTCCACAATGTAATAAACCACCCAAAGTTCAACAATTAACATCATCATCGAGACTATTACTTTCACCAACATGTGATGTCATGATGGAAACTCGGGTTTTTGTTGACTTAATGATAATAACAATTTTGTAGCTCTACCAACCAATAGATCTATATCCATGATATAACATGAAACCAGATTGATATGTCATATCATTTTAATTAATTTTTAGAACAGTATCAGTGCAATCCCTTAAAATTTACTCATCCTCACCATCAAATACTATCAAAATTTCCATAACTCTCTAAAGTACTAATGGATAATCATTAAATAATCTGATTTAATAATCAAGAATATGAGGTATCATATATTAATACTTATATTATATGAAATATTAGGCCTTTTAAAGAACAATGTATACATGACATATCATATTTCAGACACATAATTGATCATACCCTTAAATTACTACTATTTAGGATCGATGATCTTTCTTATATTTAAGCTATGAAATACAGGAAGTGACCCTTTCATGGTGTTCTTCATAAAAAACCAATTGAAAATTTTTACATTATATGTTCATTGAATCTATATAGAAAAACTTTTTATCCATCTAGGTGGTTTTTTATAACACATATGTAGGTAGTTTCACATATGTATTTAATTGAAATGAATTTTAAAAATATTTTTATAGAATGTAGTGTTTGGAAATCGTTTTCAAAAATTATTATCTCATTTTTTATAACACTATAAATATCATGATCCATTTACCAACATTACAATATTAAGAAGATTCATATTTTTATTTATAAAATCAAATACATTGTTAATGTCATCAAACCATATATTCCCACACTCAAAATGATAGCTCAATCCCTAAATGAACCATTTCAAACTATAAAACATTACAGTATCATTATACACTTTAATAAATCATATAGTTCATATTGTAAACATATCATCAAATAATTTTTTGTTATAGAAAGTGTCACGACCAGCCATCACCAAGAAGAGGGAGGGGATGACAGATTGGAAAAACCTTCCTTCCTCATTATGGAGGAGATATAATGACCCATGAGACCCACATTCTATAGGCCCCAGAGTGGTGAATAAAACCAAGAGTATAGGATCACACATAATATGGAAGGAATTACCCATTTTATTTAATATTATTTGGAGATAAGATAGAAAATCACAAACAATGCCAAATAAACAAGTGAAACAAAATAAAAAGCAATCTATTCCCATATGCATGTTCTAATAATAATGTTCTATGATGTACAAGAAAACTCCAAAGGGAATGTACCAAGAGAAATGAAAAATGCCAATGTCAATGGTCATGACATCCAAGATAATAGGGTCTGACACGGTCCTTGAATTCCTCCTTTAAACCTAAAATCATTTTATATATGTATGGTGAGTATAAAAGTATACCTAATATGAAAAACCAAAACCTCTCATGCACAAGTGGGAAGGAATAATAATTACCTATGAGAAAGGGATATAACCAAATAACCTATCAAGGAAACTATCCACCCAAACCACACAAAGGAACACTCCCCAAATAACACAAGTCAAGTATGGTAATAGTAATAACACATCAATTTTTGGGTAATCCGCACCACTTTCCCACTGGTTATTGAAGAAATCCTGCACATCAAACCTTCCCCCCTATTTTCAACACAAACCCATTACCATACCCCCCCACACATCTGTGAATACACAACCACACATCTCACCCACAAACACATGGGAGACAACCACACATAACCATTCCCAGAGACACTAGGTCTTGAACAACTACCGCCATGCCCGAAGACACATAGGCCCGAACAACTACTACCACAACCGAAAAAACTTCGAAAACAACCTACCCACACACGCATTGGCCAACCACCACAAATACCATGCCAAAATATTCATGGGCTATAATGGGCCTCATGATGTCTCAACATACCTAAAGAGTATTTGGATACTTGGTAAATAGAGATTATTGGAATATAATAACCATCCACTCATAGGAGTGTTTGAAAAAACACCCTCCCTCAAGAATGGGGGTGTTCGCCACGAAGTACTCAACATGGGTGGGGTGAGAATAAGAAAATTATGTACTAAAATTTACATATAAGTAAAAAATTACTCTTCCCAAACTAGGGTTTCCAAAACCATCCTATACATAGACACCCTTATTACTATTCATTCATTTGAAAAACAACATCCACAACACAGTCACAACTCATTCCCGGAACACAATTCCCCATTTGAACCCATTCTTGTTTTCATATTCATGTGATCCTATTTTAAGAATTATTCACTACCCTAAATCTAAATGACATTCCCACAAGACATGGATGGAAAGACAATCAAGAAGTTGTTTAAGCATTCATACTAGGTTCTCTTATAAAGTCACAACATCAAAAGGGATATGTGATATCCCCCAAAGTACTGGAACCAAACCAAGTCCCAACATACGAGCACAAATCCAAAAGACAACTGATGATAAATAGGATATCCCATCCCCATCCATATCACCCCACAAGCATCAATGAGATAATCCACACATATAACCAGAAAAGGATAAAGAAGCTTCCAAATTTCTCCACACCATTCATTAAGTTCTTTTCTTCCCTTTCGCTATATGGGGTGGTGAAACAAGGAATATTGTTCATTGGGCATCAATGTTCTCAACCAACTATACATGATTAACCAATTTCCAAGTTATAGACATTCAACCAATGAATTACCCAGAAAACAAGGTTTATTAGTGCACAAGGAAAGAACAACAATGACCCCGATTTTTCATGGACAGAAGCCCATATAAATCAAAACATATAATAAAACATATAAGGGTACGAAGAAATCATAAAACACAACCTATAATCCTTTAATAAAATTATTATCATTTTTAAGGTATGGTTTCATACATCAGTGTAGGAACATTATCATACCCACCACACATAATGCACATTAAAGAGAGACTATGGAAAAAACCCTACATGGATGATCAACAATCGATGTTTTTCTTCACACGAAAAGAATTGGGGTGCACGAATTATAGGGGACAAGCTCCAGGGGCTCCATTAGTCGACAACAAAATCTAAAGCATAGGTGCACCATTAGCCTCTAGAAGGGGGGACTCCAAACACACCAATTAAAGGAGAATAAACCATCCAAGAAGAAGACAGAGTCCTGATCAATAAAAGGTGAGGGGTTAGAGTTACGAGATATGAATTGATGAACCGATATAAAGGCCGATCATGGTTTCTTGTTGATATTAGGTGGTTAAAATGATGTAATTAATTATCATTTAATAATTCTCATGGGAGGGGTCCCCATTATGGCTGTGAGTCAAATTGATGGCCCTTTAATAGAGGAAAACTGGTGACAAGGTGGAATTAGAAAGTATAGGAAAAAAGGCGTGACACCGATGAAAAGCCACAATTCTTTGTAAGTCAAGGGTTTCCAGACACATAGTAATTTTAGATATAATTTATGGTATTTGGATGTCTTAGAAGTGGGTATTGAACACTTTTACGTAAAATAATACGTTGCAGGGGAGGAATTGGAAAAGATTGAGAAACTGTTAATCAGTGAGACATGGATTTGGAGACACACCATAACAGTGTCTCTATCACAGTGCCACCTTAACTGTGCCACTAGTTTGGTGAGACATTTTGAGAGGTTACACCATTTTGGTATGTGACTATCATGGTGCCCCCATAATGATTCCACTCATTTGGTGAGACACCGTAATAGAACCTCCATCCTGGTGGTAACATGACTGGTGCCACCATCATAGTGCTGTCATGACCGATTCCAATACCATGGTATTGCCTTTACTGGTGCTGTTGTCATCGTTCTTTCGTGACATGTGCCAGCATCATAGTGCTATCGTTACTAGTGCCACATTCACAGTGCTTCCTTTACCAGTGCCACCATCATAGTGCTTCCATGAGCAGTGCCACCTTCACGGTGCTCCCGTGACTGATGTCACTATCACAGTGCTTCCATGACCAGTGCCGCAATTATGCTAATTCCGTGACCAGTGCCACTGTTTTATTGGGACCATGTTTTTGGAAATGTAATGGACCAAGAGATTTTGGGCCATTACATCAGATACCTCTCAAACTATTATCATCCTTGAGAATTCCTGGATAAACCAGGAGATAATAGAGGGGTCTATACAGCCACCTCGTAAGATACCTCTCAAAGATAACCCACCATAGAGTTGTTCAAAAGCTGGTATAACCCCAATATTTTAGAACAATTTTTTCCCAGCTCTCTCCTATGAAAAAAGGACACACTAATGATCCTCTCCCCCATGTAACCCCACAAACACATAAATGTCATACTATCCAGTCATAAAGACTAGGGAGTCCCTTCTTCCAAGTCATGATACTATCCACTTTGACCAGCACCAACTCACATTAATGATTTCGATCACATCCCCTTTATAAAATATCTATTAGGTATTAGGTCATACCCTCCCCACAATCAGGACTCTTCACAAACACTTATAGAACAAGGAAAATAGCACATTTCATAGTTAACCATGTCATGCATTACATCATAATAAATTATGAACATAACAGAGAAAAAAACAAAATAGCTCTAGGTACTTGATGTGAATTTGTGCCTCTCATTCCCAGGTACTCACCACGAGGCCACCATGCCTCCATAACACACGAACCAAGGGAACGGTTTATCCATGAATAACCTTCTCTTCATAATCCTTAATTATCACTGGTATCTCTACGATCGTCACATCGTCTCCAATATAAATCTCCCTATATTCGAGGACATGAGAGTCATTGTGTTAAAATCTATGGAGCTAAGACACATGGAAGTCATCGTGCACCATATGTAGCGGTGATGGTAGTTCTAGATGATATGCCACTTATCTGACTCATTGCAACACCTCGAATTGTCTAATGAACCTGTGATAAAGCTTACACCCAATATCGAAACTCCATTGCCTATGTCGAGGGGAGTACTTCATGAATATGTTGTACCCCACCTCAAACTCTATGGGTCTCCTCCTATGATCGACATATGACTTCTACCGGTTCTGATCCACCATCATCCATGATAGGATAAGATGACCCTTTATTGTGGTGTTCTGCACCACCCCCAGGCCAAGAGCACCTGCTCGCCAATATCATCCCAAAAAAAGGGTTTCTGACATGTCCTCCCGTATAAGGATTCAAAGGATGCCATAAGAATGATAGAGTTATAGATATTGTTTTAGGCAATCAATACCAGGAGAGAGTGCTGTACCCATGATACCCCAATGTCAAAAACTCATGCCCGTAGAATATCCTCCATCGTCTGGATGGTGCGCTCTGTCTGCCCATCAGTCTGGGGATGGAAGGAAATGCTGAGGTATAGCTGGGTGCAAAAATCATGTTGCAATCCATTAGAGACTCGTAAGGTAAACCCGATATCTCAATCAGAGACTATGGATCTCGGAACTCCATGATTCCGCACCACCTCATCCACGTAACTATGTGCTAAGGCATCCATTTTACTTGACTCCTTTATTATGAGGAAGTGAGCTTCTTTCTTTAGTTGGTCCACCACTACCCAGATTGCATCGCAGCCTCCCTGAACCGTGGGTAGTCCCATGATGACATCTATAGAGAAGTTGTCCCACATCCACTCAGGGATATATAAGGGTTGTAACAATCCTCCTAGGACGCGGTGTTCATCCTTCACATGCTGAAGCAAGAGGAATTGTTCCACTAACTCTTCAACTGCCCAATTCACCCCTTACAACCAAAACTGTCCCTTCAAGCCCTGTTACTTCTTGAAAACTCCCAGGTGTACCACTAGGGGTGAGTTGTGGAACTGACTATGAACTATTTCGTGCATTCCCACAGGGAAGAAAAACTTCTGATAAAAGAACATATGACTCTTCCTATATTCCAACCATCCTTCTAGAGCATCACCTAGGCTTGCAAGATCGCGCATCAATTCAGCATCTGTGTCCCCCCACAGAGTCTCCTCCACCAGCCACGAATGAGTGGAATACAGTGCCATCTAAAATAGACAGCCTCTATTATCCTCCGCCATTGCATCCAGGTGTAGGGAAGCCAAATATTCCATATCTTTCCCAGCATCTGCTGATTCTCGAACTGCATCCTTTTCTGGCATGCTTCTCAAGGAATCGACCACCACATTCTGCAATGTGGAAATTCCACCAAAATATTAGTGGGAACATGAAAACTGACAGATCCAAATCATGGGTTGTATATTTATGCTCATGAGGACATAACATCATTGATCCATAAGAGATCACCCCTATTTTTTCATCAACACACTCCCAAATCCATGTCAATAAGCCTAAAAAAACATCTAACAAATGCCATTCTTATGGTAACCTCCTGATTAGCCAATATAATAACATATTTTTATTACATTGTAATGGTATTAAATGTTTATTTTTGATCTTATGGGCCTGAGTTAGTGGATTTTAATTTTCAACATCCATTCTCAGCATTTGTGCACTTCATGTCTAATATGCACCAATTTAGGCCCAATGTTTCATCTGATTTCAAAGAATGTAATTATCCATATTTTAATTTGATATTTTTGTAAATGGATATAAACTTAAATATGAACATTTTTCATTCAGAGTTCAATGGAGGATTCATAAAGTATGATGAGGATTTTTGGTGAAGAAAGGAAACAATTCTGGAGAAGGCAGATTGGATATCATCCCACTGATCGGACTTTGGGTCCCACAATACAGGTCCAATTAAGCCCAAAATTCCTGGTAATATATAATACATATAGAGGAACAAATAATTCATTTGTAGCCAGTGATAATTTGTCCTCAATGGTGGTTATTAAGGCGTCCCAAGTAGAAGATTTAATTTTGGGCCAGATTCTGCGGCCCAGAAAAACAGCCCACTATTTCAATCATATCTCCCGAACCAAAACATATTTGGGTATGAAACATTACAGACTATTAGGGGACATCCGTGGGTGAATTTACGTATTCTATGGCCCACTAAAATTTGGCCTTCTAAATGGTTCTTTCGGCGCATCTGTTCGGTGTAGAAATCTGGCTACCAGTCGAGGCAAGAGTTGAAAAGTCTCTTATGCATTAAATGTCCACCCACCTTTCTCCAAAAAAATTAATTAAATGTACATGGGATGATGGGAGATCGTCCAAAGGCTTCCAAAATTCCTATTTAAGGCTGTAGGGATGGAGTATTTGAGAATCTTGGTGCTTTCTTTTCATCGTAATGTTATTATGCCAATTTTCCTTTGTAATGTTCTTCATTCTCTTGTAAGTTGTTCGAATCACATTAGTCTTCAATAAAAGTTCTTCTTCCTCTCTTGTTCTGTTCTTCTACTTATCACCTTGATAACATTGCCTCAAGGTGTGAATTTATTCACACCAAACCTTGTGATTTTGTTCGCACAATGGTGGAGTGATAGTTATTTTTTTTGTTTTTACTTCTACAATTCCACCCTCGTAAGTCTACTTTCCGCTTCCGATGAGAACTTGTCAACAATGGAAGGGTAGATATTTTATGGGTTGATCCAAGGGATTAACATGGGGATGGATTGAATGTTATTTATCATTCCCTAAATGTTATTAATTTCTTTTAATTTAGTTTCTTTCATTCAATGATTTTTATTCTTCCTCTTCCTTATTGAATTTATTCACCCCACTTTCATGTGCTAATTACATCCTTTACCTTGGAGTGCTCATGAAAATGATCCTACAAGTGTATAGGTGATTATCATGTGTTTTGAAGGTGTTTAATTAGTTTTTGATGATGTTAGTTTGAATTCATTGCATGAATCCTTCTCGAGTTAATGAAATTAAAATCGTAAAAAAACGAATTCATTCAATCAACCCCGAGCAATAACCTAGAATCAAATCATTTTCTCATAATTTGAATTCACATAGATCTTTTAGTGCTCTTTCAAAAACATCTCAAATCAACCCAAGTTGGCCACTTCATAGCCAAAAATTCATCTCTTTTTATTGTGTGTCTAAAGGTTCTTCTTAGGTCTCTGAGGATTCGACAACCCAAACTACACTACAAGCGACCGCTTGACCCTTAAATCATAGGTAAATTTTGGAGAGACCACCTCCACACTAGTGAACTAACAAAATTTTCCTTCATATAACTAAAGGATACCTATCACTTCTCACTCCACACAAAATCATGGTCATTCATTGGAAAATCTATCAATTGTGTTGCAACTCATGAGATGTTGGGCATGAATCAATAGTTATAACCTGCTGGACCTATAAAAATATGAATCTCTTCCACAATTGTTGGTATCTTCCCAAGAAAAAACTTCTTCATACCATGACTAACAAAATCTACCCCATGATCGGACACGACATGTCCACGGAAATGTACTTCTCATGTCTTGAACATGCACATGGAAATTTTACCATATATCCAGTACCACCGTAGGACCTCTAAAACCATCCATAGATGCTCAGTGTGATCCTCCATGGATCATGAGTAGATCAATATGTTGTCAATAACCCCGACTGTGAACCGGTCTAGATATTCTTGGAAGATGGGGTTCATGAGTCCAATGAACATGACTGGTAAATTTTTAACATTGAATGACATGAACATGATCTCAATGTTACCATATTTACACCTGAAAATAGTTTTTGAGATTTCACCCTCCTTTACCATCAAGAGGTGATATCCTGACTACAGATGAAACTGGGGGAACCATCATTCCCTCTTTAACGGATCAAAAATGTCATCAATCCTCAAGAGGGGGTAAATATTCTTGATATTCTCCTGGTTTAGCCTCTGGTAGTCTATACACTACCTAAGACCACCTTCATCCATCTATGCGAACAAGACCGGGGAACCCCATGGTGACGTGCTTGGTCGAACAAAACCCTTCTTCATCAGATCATCAATCTGAATCTGTAACTCTCACAACTCGGTATGTTCCATCTAGTAGGGGGCCATCGAAATAGGATAGGCACTGGGTTGCAAGTCTATCCTGAACTCAACATCACGTTGAGGGGGTAGAGTAACAACCACTCTAGGGAAGATGTCCATGAACTCACCGATGATACCTAGGACATCCACCCCACATCTACTGTGCCTTCACCAAGATGATGGAAGGGACAAAAAATTGCCAAACCCTTCATTAATCATGTTGGAGGAGAGATAATGACCCCCAAGTCCAGCCTTCAGTAGGCCCCAGAGTGGTGACTTACACCAATGTTATAGAATCACATGTAATATGAAATGAATTTCTATTTTAATTTAATAGGATCAGGAAATATGATAGTAAATCCAAAATAACACCAAATATGGAAGTAAAAGTAAATCCAATACAATCAATTACCATATTCATGTTCCAATAATAAAGTGCTATAGGGTTCAAGAAAACTAGAATGTGAAAGTACCAAAATAAATGAAAAACAACAATGTCACCGTTCCTGACATCCAAGATAACAAGGTCCATCATGATCCTCAAAGTCCACCTACAAACCACAAAGAAGTTTTATATACATAGGGAGAGTATACAGTTATACTCAGTAGGGAAAACCAAAGGCTCTCATGCAAAAGTGGGGAGGCATACTAATTACCCATGAGAAAAGGAGATAACCATATAACCTAGAAGAGAAACTATCCACCAAAACCTCACCAAGGAACACTACCCAAATAAATCAAGTAAAGTAATGTAATTGTAATAACACATAGATGTTTGGGTACCCCTCACCACTTTCCCAATGGTACTTGAAAACATCATATGTGTCAAACCTTCCCCTCTATTTTCACCATAGTCCCAATGCCATACCCCGTACACAAACACATGGGATACCACAACCCCACATCCATCCCAAACACATCTGGGCCACAAACACACCTAAACACAACCGAAGAAACCTGATCCAGAACAAGTACCACCATGCTCAAGACACCTGAGCCCGAACAACTACTTCCACGCTCGAAGACACTAGGGAAACAACTTTCCCACACACACATGGGATAACCACAAGAAATAAAATCCTTGAATAATCCTATGGTATAATGTAACTCAAACCATAACAACATACCAAAAGAGTTATGGGCTACTTGGGAAAGGGAGTAGAAAAAGAGCTAATAACCAGCCACTCATTGAAGAGTTTGTAAAAACACCCTGCCCCACAAATGGGGGTGTTCGCCAAGAAGTGCTCAACTTGGGTAGGGTTAGAATAAAAAAATGAACTAAAATTTAAATATAGGTAAAAAATTACTCTTCCCAACCGAGAGGTTCCAAAACCAACCTATATACAAAAACAATAATTATTATTCATTCATAAGAAACACCACAACCAAAACCATGTCACAACTCTTTCTCAGAACACAATTACCCATTTGAACCAATTATTGTTTTCATATTCAAGTGATTCGATTTAAACAATTCTTAACTACTAGGAAACTAAAGGGAATACCCAGAAGCCAAGGAAGGAAAGATAGCCATGCAATAGTTTAAGCATTCACAACCTGTTCTCTTGTTAAGTCAGAACAATAAAATGGAAACCTGAGATCCCTCAATGTACTAGAACCAATACAAGCACCAACATACGTGACTATATCCACAAGCCAACAACTGAAAAATAGGAGATCCTATCCCCATCCACATCACCCCATAATCATCAAAGAGATCAGCCACACATGTTACTAGAACATGGAAAAAAAGTTTCTAGATTTGTGCACACCATTAACTAAGTTCCATTATGATGTTTGTTCATCTGGGGTGATCACACAAGGAATCTAATTCATTGGAAATCCATTTTATCAACCAAAATTATATGATTAACCAATTTCTATGATACAAACATTCAATTAATGAATTATCATGAAAACAAGGTTCATCAGTGAACAATGATGGACCACCAATGGCCACAATTTTTAGTGGACATAAGCCCAAATAATTCAAAACATATAATAAAACATTTATGGGTACAATAAAATCATTAAACAAACCCCATAATCCTTTAGAAACCATTTATTATCTTCGTTAAGGGTTAGTTTCATCCATCCTTGTTGGAAAATTATCATACCCACCCTGCATGATGCACAATAAAGACAGATGTTGGAAAACTCTACCTGGATGATAAACAATCAATGTTTTTCTTCAAGCGCCAAGAAATAGGGATGTGCAACATAGAGGGGAGAAACTACAGGGGCTCCAATAGTAGGAATGAAATGATCTAGAATAGGTGCACCACTATCCATTGGAAGTGGGGAAAACAAATACACCATGGAAAGGAAAAGAAACCAGCCAAGAAGAAGAAAGAGACCACGTGGAACAAAAGGGGAGGTCATGGAGTTATGAGATATGAATTCATGAACCTCATTAAAGGTAGATCATAGTTTCTCTATGAGGTTGGGTGGATAAAAATGATGGAATTAATTATCATTTAATAATTCTCATGGGTGGGCTGGCCAAAACTACTGTGAGTTAAAGGGTTTTCCCTTAAATAGAGGAAAATGGGTGATAGGGTGGAATTAGAAAGTATTAAAAAAAGAATGACATTGAGAAAAATCCTCACTTATTGGTAAGTCAAGGGTAGTTCGGCTCTTAGGGATTTTAGATATCATTTTTATCATTAAAAAGAAAAAACTGGGGGTATTAAACACTTTTACATCAAACGATACGTTGTTGGGTGAAATTGGAGGAGATTGGGAAACTGGAAAAGGGTGACACATGGGTTTAGAGAGACACTGTAATAGAGTCTCTGTCGTGGTGCCACCTTCACAGTGCCACCAGTTTGGTGAGACACCATGAGCGGTTCCACTGTTTTAATGTGCGACCTTCATAGTGCCACTATCATGGTGCCCTCGTCAAGGTGCCACCAGTTTGGTGAGACATCGTAAGAAGTGCCACCGTCACTGTGCCACCATCACAGTGTTGCCGTGATTGGTTCCACTATCATGGTGCTTTCATGACTGGTGCCACCCTCATGGTGCTTCCGGGTCCGTTGCCACCATCATGCTGCCACAGTGACTGATGCTACCATGACTAGTGCCTCTTTGACTAGTGCCATCGTCGTGCTGCCTCTGTGACTAGTGCCACCGTTTTGGTGGGACCAAGTAATTGGTAAGCTAATGGACCAAGAGGGACTGGGCCATTACAAAAAGTTATTTTGACATCCCTTTGATATAGGATATAATCATAATGAGATATCATGTAATATCTAATTAGATCCACTAAAAACTATAAAATAATAATATAAATAATATTATGTATCAACAAAAATAACTATTGATAATTAAAAAACAATATAACATTATAAAAAAGAAATATTATTATTATTATGTCGCAAAATTTTACAAAAAAATTTATATATATTAAATATTAAATTTAATCATAAAATAAATGAAAACTAAATTGATGATTTTTTAATTTCAAATTACATAAACAGTCAATGTAAAATAAGAATTCAACCATAAGAATCAAATATTTTATAAGTCACATTAAAACATTACAGATTATAAGTGTAAAACCATATTTTATTTATCAATTTTATATAAAATAATATATAGTATTTTGGATTCAAAATATTTTTGAAAATACATTGTTTCATATTCTTATTTAATATCATTATCCTCATCAATGATGATATAAGGTGTATGAGGCTTAATCTATAATATTATTGAAGTATTTACTTATGCATTTTACATGAGAATCAAAATGAAATGATTCTTCCCATTTAGGCCCCACCCGGGTTGATTGTAAGACAATTGTGCCACACTAAGTCTTCTAATAATAGGATAAGGGTTAACGACTAGCATCATGTTGGCATATCAGACCACTTTATATACCTTAAACTATTTCATTTGACAATAAAAACATCTTTAATGCACATGATAACAATCAACACCTATAGGATATACATATATAATGAACAAAATGGAAAAAAATTCATGAATGATAAATTATGAAAAAATACTACCCCATATAGGTAAATATAATGGAACTGTGCATTTGAAAAGTCACAGAATTGGATTGATCCGATAGGATAGAGAACACCTTCCCATTTCAAGTACTCCTAAAGTAGTCTCTATCTATAACAAACACTAAAACTATCATGTGGCTCCATTCCCCATAATACATCACCAAGCATCAGTATGAATTAGCTTTGATTAAATACAAACATCACTTCTAAAGATACCATAAACTATCCCGCTCATCATAAAAAAAACACAACATGTGTGGGTACAATGAATGTGATACTATGAATACTCACGAAAATGAAATGTGTGTTATGTCTGACATTGTTAGAATTAACCTACGCTTTGTCACAAAGGTAACCATGGAGAGCCTAAGGAGTCATAATGCTTATGTAGTATAATTTCTCAACCTCTCGAACATTAAGTTTTCATGTAAATACCATAACAGAGGACCAACTCACGGATGTACACATTTCGTCCAAGGGAATACCACAACATATCATTTAGAACCATTAATATTGTGATACTATTCTATAAACATGTAGTAGAACCCATGCCTTTCTCTAGAATATATCTCAGTTAAGGAGGTACTAACCCATACAATTAATACAACCCATGTGTGTTGTAAAGTTGATAATTCTAATAATATGAATGAGCCCGTGCTCTCTACCATCTAGCTATGTGATAAATCATCCCAGAACACCATAAATTCTATATAACTAATATCAGAAACTCACGAAACCCTTATAGAATTATAGTGGGAGACACAAACCACTTTTGAAGAAACCATAGTTAGGGGAGTAATGACCGTATGAATAGAAGACCCATTCTTTACTAGAAGAAACTTCAATCGAGGGAATACCAAACCCTATACCTAGTGTGTGGTGTACCTGTACCTAATCATCACCAATAGAGCACCAAATGGACATAGATCTAGATGAAAAAACTATCACATAAAATGTGGTGGGAACTGAAATCTATGATGCAAAAAGGGACCCATGTCCTGTCATAACATACTCTTATGGGTGTATTTTCCCTATGAATTCTCGAGAAATCTTGCAACTAACCCCATCATCATACATAAATAGTTGATTCCTAAAATTACTAGTCTCTCATTGAAAACAACATTATATAGTTAAACAAAAAGAATCTATTATGAACCATTAAAAAAGATACTTATGATTGGTAGTATTTATTTAATATTTTTTTTTATGAAAATCATGGAAATCAAACCAAGAAATGTGATTAATGTCCATGTGGCGACCATTGGGAAAGTTACACGGCACATTGTAGATAGAGGTGTAGGTTTATAGATCTCATTCATGTCCCATGATCCATCCTAGTTCAGGTTGGGATGACTTACCCAACTCACTCGTAGGTTGTCTAATGCACATGGGCCCTGTGTTGAGCATGCCCGGCTGACCAACAATCACCACCCAATCCTTTTTGGTCTTGTAATGATAGAAGATTCCCCACCCTAAAATACAAATACAGTTTTAAAAATAATATGTTATTTTTAATCATGACAAAACTCATAATTATATGTTTTGTCATATGGAGGGTAAAAACTCCACCAAAAAATCAATGCATCCATCATATTATTTTTCCAAGGATTCCTACATAGATCAAATTATGATTTTACATCTAGGGGGTCCAGAATCTTGAAAAACCAAAATATGAGCAAATTATCAATTGGATAATATAGGGGTCACTACATCGTACACCCTCTTTCAAGACAAAATCTTGAATCATTGAACTAATGATCCATGAACTCTAGAAATTCATCATGAATATTTGATGTAAGCAGGTTTTAATGACTTAGAGAATTAGTTGAAAAAAATTTCCTGAGTGTGAGATAAATAAATATATGATGGATGTTTAATTATTTTTGTCTGTATAAATTTTTTGAAATTAATTTCATTGTGTAAAATGTAAATAATTAAATCAACATAGTATGAATCATGGTGAATAACATAATTAGAAAATAATTAAACACCAATTTTGATTTAAATGTATTAATGTGGCTTTGATTAATATTTTTATGGAGTGTAAAACCTTGATGTTAAATGGGATGATTCTACTCGTCTGAGTTTTCATAGAGTTATGTGTTTTTTGAGCTATGATTTTTTATAATTGGTTCATGGTTTTTGTTGTGATAGATTAATGGTATAACATGGTTCGATGAGGTAAGGATGTGATGATGTAGTGATATGGTAGGGGGTATTTTGTTGATGATGTTGTTGTTGTGGTTGTGACAATTTGATAATGGTGTTATTCACACTGATTGACAGCTATGAATTCTTATTACTAATTGATATCCAGGTGATTTTGGATGTTGGTGGAGTATAGGACTTTCCTGTTTTTCATGAATATTTTGATAGTTGTAAATTTATGATAGAAATTGTGATGTGATAAGATTATGATGATGTTACATTTCTATTCATCTTCTTACATTATTTTATATTCCCCATAAATTCTAAATTACATTTCATACTAATCATATGCCATAGTTTATTAAGATAATGTGATACATCTAATTTTAAATTGTAATTAATGTATTATTTCCTCACTAGAATAATAAAAAAATTTATTTGATTTATTTATTCACATATGACTATCCCCTAAGCATTATTCTATATTTTGATATTGCTAATTTCATCATGTTTTCACCCCTACATAGTTTGTTAGATATTTTAATGGACTGATTGAGGGATATTTTAGTTGATGTTATGGTATCTTGGGCAGAGACAGATAATGAACTATGAATTTTGTCTTTTATAATTGGATATATTTTCCTATGGTTTTTGGACATGTAGGTAAAAATTTGGTAGTGGAAACATATTTTTTATTTAATGGGATTCTATGGGTGTTGATATATACTGTTGGTTTGTTTTCAAAATAATTGAGAGGATAATGCCTCATATTATTATGATAGATAACCTCAGTCCTTGTTATCATATCACGACCCATTAGTGAAAGGCTTCAAGGGACAATATTATCCCCTATACCTACCCATGATGGGATTTAATAGGGATTAGAAACTACTGCTGGCATTCCAAAACTCATCATTATAATAGTGAACAATTTTCACTATTAAATTTTAAAACCCATTGAAATAATATGAATGTACTAAAAACCAGAACTACATTCATATAATTCCTACATCTTTTCCACCATTTCAGGGAATATCATTTTTTTATAATCAAACATAGATTATCTAAAATACATAACTAGAATAACATCCCCAATATTCATATCCTACATAAATTGTAGACCAATTTAATAATAAGTAAATGTGGAGAGAAAATTATTCTCATATTCATAAATAGAATAGTAAAATTGATGACATATACCTTCTGTGAACATCATATCACTATTCATGGATCATCATAGATGATTTAACTTTGTTAAAAATAAAATGCATATATATGAAAATACAATTAATAAAATTTATAATGATAAATTAATATCCTAAAATTCCACCCCCAACACCATGGAAGCTTCAAAATGTTCTTGAATCAATATAGGTTTGACAAGAATGAACGGAAATGTTAAAAAGTTTACATTAAATAGAAAACATATGAAATTTTATTTCTTCTTAAAATTTTATTCCTATACAATATATTCCATTAACATGAAAATATTTTATTTAGAGAAGCTATCAAAGTGAAAAAGTGTTATAGATAGGCCTTGTCTAGGGTAAAATTCAATTCTGTTGTAACCATAACATAAAGCATAATAGAACATCATTAAAAAACACATCTAAAAATTATTACAGCCTCATGTAATAACACATGGGTTTTTACGAAATAAACATTTAAAACACAACTTCAATTAAAAAATTAACAAATCACACTTTAGATAATTTTTTAATAGAATTTTCAATAATTTTAAAATCATTTAAATACAATTTACCTTAAAAAATATAACAGAAACTAATGAATAAAAATTAGATAATGAATTTTAACTCCATTAACTTCTTTTTTCATCATCCATGAATTACTAGAACTACAGAACATACTGATGGATATCCAAGTAGGTTTATTGATTTTAAGGCCATGTTTTCTGTAAGTTATGATGTTTATATTTCATTGAAGAATTAATTTTTTTGAATATATTTAGTCTAGAATTGAAATTGAATTTTATTTTTATATTAAAATTAAAATTGAAAAAAAAAATATTAAATAAATTTTAAAAAAGGAAAAATAAATATTATTTTAATTTTTATTTTAATTACTAAATATAATGAATTATTACATAGAATGAATATTATAATATATTTTTAAATTAGAATTTTACACTAATAATTGAATGTAAAACAACTAAAATAAAATAGGAAAAAACTTAGAGATATTTAAATATGGATCCATAGCATCATTTAATCATGTTATCTGAATTATATATATATATATTTATTTATATTTATTTATACGATCAATATATATAAATCATTGTTTTTGTGTTATTTTTAAATATTATTTTCATTTTATTTTAGTTATGTTCATTCAATAAAAAAAAAATATTCATTAAATTAATTTATAAAAATATGTTTCATTTATATTCAATGAAATAAATAAAATTTAACCAACATATTCACTGAAATTCATAAATACTCTAATGTGCCTAATTTTTACAACACCCAACTCAGGTCACCGAGACATACTAGTTATTTGAATTCATAAAATTAAGAAAAATATTATCCATTCAGAAAAAAATAGAAAACATATAATGAATTCTTATATAACCAAAAATATCTACACTAATATGTAGAATTAGAAAAAATAAAATCAAATAGAAGATGAATAACAGAGATATTTTATCTTTTCTGCACATAATAACATTAAAATGTTATTTGTATTCTCTACATTATATTAATATAATATGTGTATTATACACACACATTATGTGTATTTCATGTACATGCCATGTCCACGATTTAAAATATATAATGCATAATGTTTTGGAACTAATATTTCCCAAGTTATAATTAAACATGTTTTTATTCCCAAAAATCAATCATAAGAAAATGTTCAATATAAAATGATGATGCTCTAAAGAACTAGGTGATGGAGTAATGTATAGAATCATGAAGGGATTCCTCAAGTGAGGGATATGAGGAGACATCACACACTACTAAAAAGGGGATATTTCCCAACACATCTATCCCCACAGATTAGAAAACCCATGGGGATATTTATTTTTTATTTATTCCCACAGATTTAATAAAACTGTGGGAAACCAATAAAAAATTCCCCAAAAAACATTGTACTCCTCATCCCTCTTCTATAAATCTCCTCCACTCTTCCACTGTTCTCCAACTTACCATCGCTTCCATCACCCGATTCCATCGCGCTCTTCCTCGCTTCCCTGACTCCCGAACCTCTCCCTCCCTCCCCTACCACCTCCTCCCAGCCATACGACCTCCACCGCCCCACCATCTAATTCTCTTGTCGTCCTCTGACTCCAAGACATCCTAACACTTTTTCTCAGCCATCCCCTCCCCTACCCGGATTTTTCCTCTGCTTCTAACATCCCTCCAGTCCATCACCTCCACTTGAACATCCTGACCTCTGCCTCCCTACCCCTAGCTCTAGTGATGCCCCCCTCTCGTCTCCCACTCCTCTCGGCCTTGGCCTCTACCTCAACTTCCCCCCTCATTAGGAATCATCCCATCCCAGCCTCTGCCTCCCTACCCACATCTCTGACATTAAGGTATGAAATGTATTCTCCATGTTTTTCATTATATTATATATAAATTCAATGGATTGTTTAATTAAATGAAAATAGACAAAATTCATTAAAGTAATATTTTTTTTAATATTGTTACCATTTTCATCATCATGTTCCAGAGAGTAAATATAAATATTGTATTCTTTTAGTTTATTTTTTCTATGAGTTATAATTGTGAGAGCTATCATTGAAACCAATTATTATTACTTTTTGTAAAAATTAAATTTCTAATTAGCATGATTACTATGATTCTGATTTAGAATCATTCATGGTTGATCCTTGAGATTGACGAGAATTTGAGACTATGGGTAGGTTTTTTACAAACTTTATAGTTAAATGATTAATAGTGTTCTTGGAATTGCTACCATGATGTGATATTGGATATGCAATCAACACTTATAGATAATATTGCCAATGTACAGTTGATATAAACTCCTAGTATGGAAATGTATTGTCATAATTGAATTATTTGGATTACTATTAGTGTTCAGAATATATTTATATATTAAATTTATCTTAGATATCCAACAACCAATTTGGAATAAATGTGTTTCATTTACCTGATTATATGTTTTGGTTATATAATAACCCTCAAAATTGGATCCTATGTGGAAAACAATGATGTAATTCTAATGGTAAAATTTTTAAAATGAATACTTTGGTTCCCTGGACCCATGAAAATAAATTCTATACATTATGTATAAATAAGTTGAGGTTTTACCATGTTGACAATGATTCATTCAATTAAGATTTGTTTCTTCCCTTAATTTTTTGATACTCAACCATACACAAGCATCCAATCAGCAAATTACATGGCACCCAAAAAATAAATTCCTTCAAGGGAAAATACTTTCATGAGTGATGTTTAGAAAATCAATTAACATTAAAAAAGTTATGTGAAGGCTAAATATAGCATTCTCTAAAAATAAAACTCATAGGTGAACCTTTCAATTCATCATAATCCATTCTTCTAGTCTAAACACAAGGAACCATCCTTGATATTTATATGAATGGTAGTATTATCACCCATAGCATATGATGGATGTATTCCCAAAAAATAGATCAAGTCTAATCCAATCAAATCATTATTAAAAATTAAATGAGGGTATTCCATAAAAATAAAAAATAGTTATCATTGATATTTGATACATAAGACATTACCTAAATATCAAGGGATATTCCCTTGGTCATTTCACTTCAATTTACCACATTTTCATTTCTTATGAGAACCCTAATAACAGTGTGTGTAAAATTTAGTGTTCAATATTAATCTAATAAAGTTTATTTTATTTTTCAATAGATTTTAAATTCATTTATTTTACCAAAATGAAATTTTCATTTTTAAGAGTCATGTAGTGTCTTGTTCCACTTTGTATGAAATATGTTTTTATTGGTAATTATTTTTTTTAAAAAAATTAATGAAGTGATTTAGTTTATTAAATTAATCTTCTAATATATTTATACCCATATATGATTCCCCTGATTGGTTTATATAAATTATCTAAATGATTTTCATTAATTCTTGGAGTTGAAGTGGTTTTCATTAAATTTTTTCCCTCTTTGAATTAAAATTTTAGCTATGTAAAATATTAAATTATAGGAATATGGGCCTAATTTAATGTATGATTGATGATGGGTGAATGTTTTTATCTCTACCTTTGTTTTCAAATGATATAACACATGTTTAAGTGTGTGTTTTTATGTTAAAAGTTTATTTTCTTAATGTTACACCTGAGGGAGGACAAACTTTTTTATCTCTCAATATATTCAACTATAATAAAACATAAAACTCTATCATGGACATGAAACCATTCTTGGCCTAATATAGTTTTTCTTTTTTATCATCCTATTATAAGATAGAGGTAAAATTTTTATCTCTGATCATGAAAGGGTTATAATTTGTTATAAAAATAAAGGAACTTGCAATTAAAATGTGAATTTACTATTATGTTTTTATGTTCTTATAGATTTATTTTCTATAGTACGTATCCTTTTTTTTAAATATGGTTTACATTTTTGATTGGATGATAACTTTTATTTTTCTTGTTATAGAATGGATAGAAGATTAATGTATCGTACTGATAGGATTTAAACCGAGTTTCAAAATAATTTGGAATTATTTTTTGGATTTTTCATCTGAAAATGATTCATATGAAGGTTATATACAATGTCCATGCTATAAATGAGTTGTAATACCATGGTTTTGCTGGGATAATGATAGGTACCATATAACGAAATTTGTATTTCAATCAAAATATTAAGTTTTGTATCACCATGGAGAGACGATTCAATGTTATACTAGTCATGAACAAAATGAAAGAAGCGGTATAGATAATTTGATATTTGTTCGGTTTCTATTTTTCTATCATCCTCAGAGAGATAGTATGATAGTGCAATAAGACAATGATATCAATACTCATGGGGAAAATAATGAAGGTGATTATGAGAGAGTGAAAATTTTATTGGATGATGCCAGAACTCCAGTGAATCAGGAATGTACTAAAATGGAAAATTTGGAATTTTTAATGTGGTTATATCATGGGAAACCCATGTATGGAATTTCTAATACTGGTATTTATTACATTCTTAAATGTTTTAAGGAATTTCTTCCTGATGGCGCTGATATTAGCTCATATCATTATAGGTCATGAAAGTTAATTAAGAAGCTTGGATTTGATACTAATAAATTTCATGCTTGTTTGAAAAATTGTAGTTTATTTTGTGAGGAAACAAACGAATGTAATGACTATAAAGAATGTGTACATCTAGATGGAAGCAAAATGCAGATGGAACACCATCTCATATGACACATAATGTCATGTGGCACTTTCAATTGTTTCCCAGACTTCAAAATCTATTCATGTCTACAGAAATCTCAGCCAATACGTGATAGACTGATGTTGAGAAAACTAAAGGTATTGGTGAGTTGGTTCATCCTACAGATATACTAGCATGGTGGATATTTTATGCACAACATACTTTTTTGAATTTGAGTTGTGTAATTTCTGATTGGGTCTATCCGGTGATGGTTTTAATTTGTTTCATCATATTCTTACTTCTCACAGAATGTGGCAAGTTTTTATTCATGTTTATAATCTCTCTCAGTGGATTTATATAAAAAACCAGTCACATTCATGAGTATACTGATATTAGGACCTTTTGATCCCAGTAATGATATAGATGTCTAATTTCAGCCTTTAATAATAGAGTTGAAACAACTTTGGTAATTTAGTGTGCGGACATTTGATGCTTCTCCAATGAATACTTTTCATATGTGTGCTTCCCTTCTATGGGACATAAATGATTTTCAAGATTATGCAATGATGTTTGGGTGGAGCACAAAGGGAAAACTATCATGTCCTATTTGTATGAAGAATACATGATCGAGAAGGCTTAAATATCATCGTAGTTTCAGTTTCATGGGGCATCGACGATTATTTAAAATGGATCATCCATACAAGACAAATCATTGGAGGTGTGATAATACTGTTTAGACTAAACAACCAATTCAATGTATGTCAGGAAGCAATGTGCATAATGAATTAAAATATTTTAGTTTTTCATTATGTAAAGGTTAGTTGAAATCTAAAAAGGGGAAGAATGTTGACACTAAAACAACTTACAATTGGAGAAATAGAATTTTATTTTTTGAATTTATATATTGGTCTAAAAATTTGTAATATCTTTGTTTAGACGTATTGCATATTGAGGAAAATATATGTGAAATGTTGCTTGAAATTTTTCTGAATATCAAGGGGATAACCAAATCTATCTTACGATCTCATTGAGAATTATTATATTGGGGTATTCGAACAGAACTACATCCTATGTGTATCGGTGAAAATAAATGGAAAGTTCCTAGAGATTCTTCTGTGATGAAAAATTTGGGCCACATGATCATATAAGCCTGCTATAAAGTGAGGAGAAACTGGGTGGAGTATGATGTTGAATAGGGAAAACCATCATCCCCTCAACATATGGGTTGTCATCGGGCTCCTCTTAAGCCTCACAAACCAAACAACTAGAAATCTCTCATGTTGAAGTAGATGAGGAAAATAAAATAGTTTTAAAGGAGCATTAAAGAAATAAGATGCTGACAGAACATTTCATGAAAGCTATGGTAGTTTTGAGTTAGTTGCTTCCATCCTAGGTTGTTGATGCTTATGAATCATATATGGCATCAAAGAACTCTTTAGATGATGTGTCAGGTGATGCCAATGAGGTTCATAGTAGAAACAAAGGTGGTGGTGATAGTGCTTTTCCTTCTGATAATTTTGTTGATGCTACTTCTTGTGATGAGGTTGCTGACGATGTTTCTGATGACGATGATGATGTTGATGATTATGGGGAAGGAATTGGGGATGTGGATGTTGGTGATGAGGTGATATTAATTATAATGACCCATAATTTACATACATTTTTATTACTTCAGAATTGAAGCACACTTATTACAACATATAACAAAACAAGAAAAGGACTATATAGGTATAGAGTCTTTAGAAACTGGAAAACATAAACAACTGGTTCATAAAGCATCTACATTGTCTCCCAATTATTTCATCATATCTAGAGTCCATATTGGCATATCCTACTTAATAAACTTCTTCCTGTCCAGGGTAAAGAAAACATACAAAAGGGTGAGCTCAAATGCTTAGTAAGGGTAAAGAAAAGAAATATCAATCACATCATATTCATAAGAACATAACATTTTGAAAATATTAACCTGCAAAAGAGATCATAATTTCATAACATGGGATAAATCATAGTAGTGAAATGTAATCCCAATAATAATAAGTTAAAACATGAAACTTTGTGGCATACACACATAATAATATAGAATCATTTCTTAGTAGTCAATACTCATAGCCAAGACTATCTTAGCGGACAAAATCTATTTCTGAACCGAGTTCACTCCTCGTTTCAGTCCTGTTTCACTGAACCAGATTAACCTTCCATTCTAGCCATGGTAATCTCATGAGAAATAAATATTTACCCAATGCATTAGAGGGAGATATAGGACCTACCCATATCATTATGAAACCATTCTTATGTATCCCACAAAATCATAAACCATACATCATAGCATAACCCATGTAATAAAAATGGGAATCTTAAATATCATGAAATCATAGCATAATCCATATAAGATAAAAGGACATCATAAAAATAATTCCATCATAACATAATCAAATCAATGTAAAAAATAGGGATAGAAACAGAACCCTATATTATCATAGATGTAAAATTATTTTGATAAAACACTTGAACTCCATTCTTGAGGAAAATATCCTTTCTACTTCAAAAACATTTTTCTTTTCTTAACATGTCATACAATTTTAAACTAAAAGAAGTTGATTAAAAATAAACTTGAAAACTTGTAAAGCAAGATTCTTGGAAATAATGTTTTAAAAATCCATTCATGCTGTATAAGTTAAAAAAAACATTCTTCTCGTACTTATGTCGGAAAAGTCAAAAAGTATCTCGTACGAAAAACGACAAAAGATTTATTTCATATCTTTTACTAAAAACTCACCAAAGGGTAAAATTGGATTTAAACAATTGTATAAGGATATATATATATTACATATTGAGGAAACATGGTTGTGTATGATAAATATTCCCTAGTAAATTCTGAAGTATAAACAATCTCGTATTAAAAATGAGATTGCGATATTTTCCCTTACCTTAGGTCCGATTTGCTTCGTAAGTGTCTGAACCTCATGTATAATGATTTAAATAATATCATTGACTTATTACAGAATCATACGAATTGTTATGATATCATATATGGTCATATTCTTAGCTTATTATTAGTAATATTTCATTGCTACTTGTTATTCGGGTGTTTATTACTTTTTGTTCTTATGCTTGTTTTGTCGAATAAATTCTCATTCTTATTTTTAAGTTATAGAAAACTCATTTATATAATTGTATTATTGTAATATATATCAGTTTTATTGATTCAATTCATTTATATAATCATTATTCAATGAATATCATGTAGAATGAGTCGCATCACATCGTGGAGACGGTATTCCGTACGTACGCATGAGCGATGATATCATTCCCATGATCGTGGAATTGTATTGGAGTGTATGTATACTATTTCAGAATCAATATCAATTTACAATAATCATATATAGTCATTATTTACACCATTATACCCATCCATGTAAGGTGGTGGTGGAAAATATATTACACCACGGCGTAGAGACGGTATTCCGTACGTACGCACGCACGGTGATTTTGTTTTCTGTAGGATGGATAGATGGTGAAATAGGGTTGTTTCATACTTATAATAACATTTCAGTGTATGAGTGATACTGATGTTATTACTTCATAATGAAACAACTAAAATAGAATAAGTGGAAGAAGAAATAAAGTTTAAAGAATCGGTAATGGACATTACCTCTTCTTTGAAGAGCCTCTTTGAGACCTCCCCTTAGGGAACTAAAATTGGTCTTTGAAGAAGACCTGGACCTCTAGAATGTTTCTAGGGAAGTGTAGAAGAGAATTTGGCAGGGGTTTTCCGAGATTGAATGATCAAAGTTGTGTGAGGAAGAGAGGGAGGAGGTTCCCTTTTATAAGGGAGGAGAGGGACACCTTTGGAAAAACTAAAAATATTATTTTATTATAAAACCATATTCAGTTTTTAATAGATCAAAATTGATTTATTTAGAATATAAGGTGGGTATGGGTAGAAATTATCTCATCCAATAGAATTTAGACAAGTTTATGTTTCTATTCTAACCTTATCATTTAGATTTAACTTTAAGTTAAATAATATTACATTTACCGTGTCTTCTTGTTTTCTTACACTATAAGGTTAATAAAATTACTATAACATGACAAACGAACCCCATGTTTTTTATTATTAATATATAAAACCTTATTTAAGTCCATTGGCCGAGCCTTATATTTTTAGGAATAAAATAACAATTAATAATATAATATTTTTTTTAAAAAACTATTTTATGTCAATTTTGACACTATTTGGTAATTGTTTTTTGTGAAAATAATAACAGAATTATTAGTTCAATTTTTTTTAATTAAGTCAATAATAACATGTCATATTAACATTGATAATTATTTTAATTCTTAAAAAGTCTCCAATTACATTTATTTGGGTATTTATGACATCAATTATGTCAATATTTCATTAATAAAATAATTACTGTATCATCATTGTGTCATAAATAAATTAAATTATTTAATGCTTAAAAATTACAAATAAAATATCATTATTTAGGAAATATTTTTATATTTCTAATGAATATTTATAGTATAATTTATCTTACGTATAACTCTATATTAAAAATGATTTAGTTATTAAACATTGATTTTAACTATTTTAACCCTTCTTTAAATAAATTAATAATAAATGTGCAAATCTAATCCAAGTGAGCCTAAATGGAAATATTATATTATTAAGATTGTTTTTGGTCAAATTAAACTAATCCAATAGATTTATGACATGTTTTAGGATAATAATAATATCATTTTGACCCTTAATTACCCTATTTACTTTTAACCATGGCAAAAAAACGTAAAAACATACTATTCACCAAAAATTATTTTCATCTCATTGAACAACATTTTAGTCATTAATATTAACCGTGTCTCTTGGATTTTTGATATTCCACCCACATAAGTGATAAAAATACGTTTTATGTGAATTTCCAAATTCTTCTAGGAGGTGGGTAAAAGACGGTGAAAACTTATATAAAATTTTTATATATATAAATTATTATAAAATGACTCTAATTAATTGCATTGAAATAATATAGGTATTATGTATCAATTTTGACCTAAAATAGATTTAAATAAAATAAATAATTATTTAAATAAAAAGTCGGTTTTTAAATAGTAACCGAGTGTTTTCACTATTCATCAAAAATTGAAAGTTTTCAGAAAAATTCCAAAATTTCACCCTAGGCTAATTTCGATATTCAAAATCCAAAAATGAAGTCCATTTTGAAAGATAAAATTTATAAAATTTCAAAAAGAGGGTATTACTATTCATAACGGCTAGTTTTAGTAATATTTTAATAGCATATCGTTGTTTAGTGAAACTCGGTATCACGTACAATGCAAGCTATTGAGGAAGGCTGCGGTTGTGTGTAAAGAAAGCCAAGATAGTGTTGTGTGTAGTGAAAGATTAATTTTACGATTTATATAACATAAAAACAAAATATTTCTCATAAAAGTCACTGGTGTTACATTCTACCACCCTTAAAATGAATTTCTCCCTTGAAATTCATCACTTTGTAATAAACAGATGAGGATACCTCTCCCTCATCATATCCTGAAGCTCTCATGTAGCTTCTTCTAATTGGTGGTTCCTCCATAAAACATTCACCAAGTTAGTTGTCTTGTTCCGTATGACCTTTTTGCTACGATCCAGAATCTCTATCGGTTGTTCTTCATAAGAAAGATCTTGCTCCAGCGGTACAACTTCTGAGCTGAGTACATGTGAAGGATCAGGTATGTACTTTATTTGGAGAGATACATGGAACACATCGTGAACTTGAGAGAGATTTTGTGGAAGTGCCAATCAGTAAGCTACCTTCCCAACATGATCCCATATTTCGAAAGGACCGATATACCTAGGGATCTGCTTTCCCTTCTTTCCAAATCTCATTACTCTATTCCAAGGAGATATTCCTAAGAACACTTTATCACCCACTTCAATCACTAGGTATTTTCTTTGGTTGTAAGCATAACGTTTTTGTCGACTCTAAGCAGCTCTTATGTGTTGTTGTAAATATCGAATTTTTTATGCCATCTCATCAACAAGATCATGTCCTAATAGATTTCTTTCCCCAACTTCATCCTAGCAAGTCAGAGTCCGGCATTTCAATCCCTAGAGAGCTTCAAAAGGAGACATCTGATTACTGGTGTGAGAGCTATTATTATAAGAAAATTCCACCAAATGCAGGTGTTGATCCCAACCACCTTTGAAATCCATAGAGCAATCTCTCAACATATCTTCTAGAGTTTGAATTGTCCTCTCAGACTGACCGTCTTTCTGAGGATGATAAGGGGTGCTGAAACTTAACTCTGTATCGAGAGTATGCTGGAGACTTTTCCAGAATATTGAGGTAAACCTCGGACCCCGATCAGATATAATAGAAAGTGGTAGTCCATTCAATCTTACCACTTCCTTTACATATATCATGGAAAGATGATCCAGATAGAAATATTCTCTAATAGCAATGAAATGTGCAGACTTTGTATGACGATCAACTATGACCCATATAGAATTATTGCCTTTGTATGTTTTAGGAAATCCGGTGACAAAGTCCATAGTGATGTTTTCCCATTTCCATTTGGGTATGGGTAATGGTTCTAACATCCCCTCAGACTTATGTCTCTCAGCCTTAACTTGCTGACAAACCATGCATCAAGAGACATATTTAGAAACATCTCTTTTCATTCCATCCCTCCACAAGTACTCTTTCAGGTCCCTATATATCTTGGTTCTTCTAGGATGAATAGAGAATGAAGAACTATGAGCCTCATCCAGTAGCTCCTTCTTTAATTCGAGGATGGGAGGAACACAAAACTGATTCTTGAACCTTATTATTCCACCACAATCAAGTTTGAATTCAGGAACATTTCTCACCTTCTTTTTGTAACTCTACATCTTCTTTCTATGCCTCTTTAATCTTCACATGTATAGATGGTTGAACATTCATTTGAGAAAGATACGATTTCCCCTTCCATTATAATTTCAAGATCCATCCTTTGCAAATCCATAAATATTGGATCTTCTGTGATCCTCATCATGTATAAGCTATCATGGTCTTGTCGACTTAATGCATCTGCCACCTTGTTTGCTTTCCCAGGGTGGTAATGAATTGATCAGTTGTAATTTTTAATCAGCTCCAACCATCTTCTTTGGAGCATATTCATTCCTTTTTTCTGAAAATATACTTTAAACTTTTATGATCAGTATAAATATCACACCTTTCTCCATAAAGATAATGCCTCTAATTCTTTAATGCAAAGATTACCACAGCTAAATCCAAATCATGAGTTGGGTAATTTTTCTCATGGATTTTCAACTGTCGTGAGGCATAAGCTAACCCCATATCATTTTTCATGAGAACACACCACAATCACTTCTTGGATGCATCACTGTAAATCACAAACCTTTCTCTACTACAAGGCAGTGTGAGCATAGGTGCACTGGATACAATTATTTTTAAATCCTTGAAATTCTCTTCACATTCCTTTGTCCAAACAATCTTAACTCCTTTCCGAGTCAACCTGGTGAGTGGATTAGATAATCGTGAAAAATCTTTCACAAAACATTGATAATATCCAGCTAAACCAAGAAAAATTCAAATCTCAGTTACTGTTGTTGGTCTTGACCATCTTTCGATAACCTCTGTTTTTGCTGAATCCAAATATATCCCTTTTTTTGAGATTATGTGGCCCAAAATGCAACTTTTTTAAGACAAAATTCACACTTGGTAAATTTTGCATAAAGCTTCTACTTTCTTAGGGTCTTCAATATAATTCTCAAGTGATCTTTATGTTCTTCCTTGAACTTTGAATAGACAAGAATATTTTCTATAATGACTACCACAAACTGATCAATATATTCTCTAATGACTCTATTCATCAGATCCATGAAGATAACAGGGGCATTAGTAAGACCAAATGGCATCACTATAAATTCATAGTGCCCATACCTTGTACGGAAAGCCATATTTGGTATATCCTATCTTTTGACCCTTAATTGATGATACCCTGAATGAAGATCATTCTTGAAAAAGTATTGATCTCCGCATAGTTGGTCAAATAAGTCATCAATGTGCGGGAGATGATATTTGTTCTTGATAGTGATCTTGTTAAGTTTTTGATAATCAATGCAGAGTCTCATTGATCCTTCCTTTTTCATAACAAACAGAATAGGTGCTCCCTAAGGTGACACAATAGGGAGTATGAATCCTTTATCAGGATTCTATTCGAGTTGCTTCTTCAATTCCTACAACTCAATTGGGGCCATTCTATAAGGTGTCTTTGAAATAGGTAAAGAACCCGATGTGAGTTCTATTGAAAACTCAACTTCACGATTTGGTGGAAGACCCAAAAATTCCTCCAGAAAGACATCTTCAAACTCCCATATAATGGGAATATTCTTAATCATGAGTTTCTCACCAAATATTTGAGATAAATAACCTTCATTTAGTGGAATCAATACCCATAAGATGGATGAAATTTCCACTGGAAGGTTATGTTCATCCTTGCATTGATAGATGATCATAGATTGATCTGGAATATGAAATGTGACATGAAGTCTTAGGAAATTGATATGAGCTCCATATAAAGAAATCCAATCCATGCCAAGAATCACATGAAATTACACTACAGGAAGAATAAAAAGATTAATAGAAAGCACTTTCCCACAAACTTCAATCGGAGAAGAATTATAAACTTTTGATGTGACTGTTGTGCAATTAGGGGTTGTCACAGCTAACTCAACATCTAATTGTTCAGGTAATACGACTATACACTTAGAAAATTCTTTAGAAATAAAAGAGTGGGTGGATCCATAATCAAATAAAACATTTTCTACTTTAGAGTGGATGGTAAGTGTACCTTTCACCACTTCGTTATCATACTCCACATCGTTGATAGAAATTGCATGTGACATTCCTTTTTCTTTAGCCTCAAGAGATTGTTGATGTCGATCATCATCAATAACCATTGGATTAGGGCATTGATTGGAATAATTCCCCATTTCATGCACTTGTAACGTTGATGTGTAGGAGGTGCACTCTGTGTAGCCTTTTATTTGTTCGCATCACTAGACATCTTCTTCCCATTATTGCGGCATTCAAATGCCCGATGACCTTCCTTTCCATATTTGAAACTTTACTTGTCCCTTAAAGACAACTCCCTCCATATTTCATTCCACACTTTGAGAATAAGGTAAAACTCATCTTCTTTACAGTGTTCTCTTTATATTTTCCATTTAATTCCATTTCCCTCTTCTTATCAAACCCATATGACTGATGGGTTACTCCAATATACATATCAACATTTAGAGCACATCGAACGATTTTCTCGTAGCTATTAAAGTCCCTTACGGCTAACGCCCTTCGAAGAATTGGTTCTAAACCACTAAATAATTGATCAATCTTAATCTTAGGTTGGATAATTATACCATAAGCGTACCTTGCAAGTGTTGTAAAATTTTCTTTGTAGGTACCAACAGATTCATCATCCTTTTGCTTTAGTTCAAGAAAATCCTTCTCCATCTTTGTTCTAAGAATATGAGGGATGTACTTATTGAAAAATATGTTCTTGAACTCGTCCCATTCCATGGACTCAATCTCATCTCTTGGACTTGTATTCTTGATAAGATTCCACCATGGATAAGCTTCACTATCCAAACGATAAACTGCTAAGACGACTTTAGCATGTTCAGAACAATGAAGAACTGAAAATAACTTTTCAGTGGTACTGATCCATTGTTCAGCCACTAAAGGATCAGTAGACCCGCTACATGAGGGTGGACGCTACCTCATGAAGGATTCAACAGAATTTTGCTCCTTCCTTTTCTTGTTTGGAAGTCCTGCATGATTCATAGCTTGAGAAAGTTATGTTAGCATGGCTACAAGATTTTGTATTCCAGCACCCACAATGTTTGGTTGCTTAGGAGGACAATCATTGCATTTCCTGTCGCATTCCGCATTAACACGGTTCCTTCGGGTTCCAACCATTGACTAAAACCAAGAAGAATAGTGTGAGAAATCCTAATTATAATAGGAAAACCACATAATCAAGAATAAAATTTCACACTTAAGGTCTTATCATAGGTTGTTCAGGGCCATTTTTAAAACACTAAGATTGTGTTCTATGCTTAGACTTATCCTTAGGGTTCTTACTAAGGCTTTCAAATCCTAGTTTCCAAAGGTTGACTATACCTTTTCTATAATACCAACTATAAAGACCCATACATTACATACATTGTTATTACTTCAGAATTGAAGCACACTTATTACAACATATAAAAAAACCAGGAAAAGACCGTATAGTTATAGAGTCTTTAGATTCTAGGATACATAAACAACTGGTTCATAAAGAATCTACATTGTCTTCCATTTATTTCATCATATCTAGAGTCCCTTTTGGCATATCTTACTTAATAACCTTCTTCCTGACCTGGGGAAAGGAAACATACAAAAGGGTGAGCTCAAATGCTCAGTAAGGGAAAACAAAATAAATATCAATCACATCATATTCAAAAGAACATAACATTTTGGAAATCTTAACCTGTAAAAGTGATCATAATTTAATAACATTGGATAAATCATAGTAGTGAAATGTAATCCCAATAATCATATCTTAAAACATGAAACTTTGTGGAATACACACATAATAATAGAGAATCATTTCTTAGTAGTCAAGATTCATAGCCAAGACCATCTTAGCTGACAAAGTCCATTTCTAAACCGAGTTCACCCCTCATTTCAGTTTTGTTTCACTGATCCGGATTAACCTGCCATTCCAACCATGTTTATCTCAGGAGATATAAATATTTACCCAATGCATTGGAGGGAGATATAGGTCCCACCCATCTCATAATGATACCATTCTAATGTGTGCCACAAAATTATAAACCATACATCATAGCATAACCCATGTAATAAAAATGGTAATCTTAAACATCATGCCATCATAACATAATCCATATATGATAAAAGGACATAATAAATATAATTCCATCATAACATAATCAAGTCAATGTAAAAAATAGGGATAGAAACAGAACCCTATATTATCTTAGATGGAAAATAATTTTGATAAAACACTTGAACTCCATTCTTGAGGAAAATATCCTTTCTACTTCAAAAGACATTTTTCCTTTCTTAACAAGTCATATAATTTTAACCTAAAAGAAGTTGATTAAAAATAAACTTAGAAACTTGTAAAGGAAGCTTCTTGGAAATAATGTTTTAAAAATCCATTCATGCCGTATAAGTAAAAAAACATTCTCCTTGTACTTATGTCAGAAAAGTCAAAAAGTATCTCGTACGAAAAATGACAAACGATTTATTTCATATATTTTAGTAAAAACTCACCAAAGGGTAAAATTGGATTTAAAAAATTGTATAAGGATATAAATATTACATATTGAGGAAACATGGATGTTGATGATAAATATTCCCCAGTAAATTCTGATGTATAATCAATCTCGGATAAAAAATGAGATTGCGATATTTTCTATTACCTTAGGTCTGATTTGCTTCGTAAGTGTCTGAACCTCCTGTATAATGATTTAAATAATGTCATTGACTTATTAATGAATCATAATCATTGTTATGATATCATATATGGTCATATTCGTAGCTTCTAATTAGTAATATTTCATTTCTACTTGTTATTCGGGTGTTTATTACTTTTTGTTCTTATACGTGTTTTGTCGAATAAATTATCATTATAATTTTTAGGTTATAGATTCCTCATTTATAGAATGGTATTAGTGTAATATATATCATATTTATTCATCCAATTTATTTATATAATCATTATGCAATGATGAGCATGTTGAACGAGTCACATCACATTGTGGAGACGGTATTCCGTACGTACGTACGAGCGATGATATCTATCCCATGATTGTGGAATTGTATTGGAGTGTATGTATACTATTTAAGATTAAATATAAATTTACAATAATCATATATAGTAATTATTTACACCTTTATACCCATCCAAGTAAGGTGGTGGTGGAAAATAGATTACACCACGGCGTGGAGACGGTATTCCGTACATACGCACGCGTTGTGATTTCATTTTCCATAGGATGGATAGATGGTGAAATTTGGTTGTTTCATACTTATAATAACATATCTGTATATGAGTGATACTCATGTTATTAATTCATAATGAAACAAATAAAGAAGAAGAAGTGGAATAAGAAATAAAGTTGAAAGAATCAGTAACGGACATTACCTCTTCTTTGAAGCGCCTCTTTGAAACCTCCTCTTAGAGCACTAAAATTGGTATCTGAAGAAAACCCAGACCTCCAGGATGTTTCTAGGGAAGTGGAGAAGAGAATTTTTTAGGGGTTGTATGAGAATGAATTCTCAAAGTTGTGTGAGAAAGAGATGGAGGAGGAGCCCTTTTATAAGGGAGGAGAGGGGCATCTTTGAAAAAACTAAAAGTATTATTTTATTATAAATCCAAATTCGGTTTTTAATAGCTCGAAATTAATTTATTTAGAATATAAGGTGGTTATGGTTAGAAATCATTTCATCCAATATAATTTAGACAAGTTTATGTATCTATTTTAACCTTATCATTTACATTTAACTTTAAGTTAAATAATTTTACTTTTACCGTGTCTTCTTGTTTTCTTACACTATAAGGTTAATAAACTTACTATAACAACCCAAACGAATCCCAAGTTTTTCATTATTAATATATAAAACCTTATATAAGTTCTTGGACCGAATATTAGATTTTTAGGAATAAAATAACAATTAATAATATAATATTTGTTTTAAAAACTATTTTATGTTAGTTTTTCACTATTTGGTAATTGATTTTTGTAAAAATCATAACAGATTGATTAGTTCTAAAAAATATAATTAAATCAATACTAACATGTCATATTAACATATAAAATTATTGAAATTCATAAATATTCTGAAATTACATTTATTTGGGTATTTATGACATCAATTATGTCAATATTTCATTAATAAGATGATTACTGGATCATCATTGTGTCATAAATAAATTAAATTATTCAATGTCTAAAAATTACAAATAAAATATAATTATTTATTAAATCGTTTTAGAGTTATAATGAATATTTATAGTCGAATTTATCTTTTGTATAACTCTATATTAAAAATCATTTAGTTATTAAACATTGATTTTAACTATTTTAACCCTTCTTTAAATAAATTATTAATAAATGTCCTAATCTAATCCAATTGGGCCTAAATGGCCATATTTTATTACAAAGGTTATTTTGGGTTGTATAAAACTTATCTAATAGAATTAGGACATGTGTTAGGGTAATAATAATATCATTGTGACCCTTAATTACCCTATTTATTTTTAATCATGGTAAAAAAGTAAAAAGTTACTATTCACCAAAAATTATTTTCATCTCATTGAACCAAATTTTTGTCCTTAATATTAACCGTGTCTCTCATATTTTTGATATTCCACTCACAGAAGCGGTAAAATTATGTTTTATGTGAATTTCCAAATTCTCCTATGAGGTGGGTAAATGACGATGAAAAATTCAATAAAATTTTTATATATCTAAAATTATTATAAAATTACTTCAATGAATTGAATTGAACTTATAAAGGTATTATGTATCAATCTTGACCTAAAATAAATTTAAATAAAATAAATAATTATTTAAATAAAAAGTCGGTTTTAAATAGTAACCGAGTGTTTTCACTATTCATCAAAAATTGAAAGTTTTCAGAAAAATACCAAAATTTCACCCTAGGCTAATTTTGATATTCTGAATCCAAAAATGAATTCCATTTTGAAATATAAAATTTATAAAATTTTAAAAAGTGGATATTACTATTCATAACGTCTAGTTTTAATAATATTTTAATAGCATATCGTTGTTTAGTGAAACTCGATATTGAGTACAACGCAAGCTATCGAGGAAGGTCGTGGTTGCATGTAAATAAACACAATATAGTGTTGTGTGTAGTGAAAGATTCCTTTAATGATTTATATAACATAAAAACAAAATATTTCTCATAAAATTCTCGGGTGTTACATTAATCCCATCCATTTTTGACATAGCAGGGAGACTTATGTATGTCCTTTAAGAACATGAAATGATTTTTTTGTATTTATAAGAATGGTTAATTTTTTTTCTTCTAAAATGTATTGCAAAAAATTTCACATGCATTTACATAATTATAGAATTAGAATCCTTTTTCATGCATATGGGTAATTGATTCCCTTACTGACATAGAATATGTAGCTCTATATGATATCCCATAGGTTGACATTGAATTACATTTATTATCTATTTATTTTTCATAAATTATTTAATTTACAAGTCTAAATTAATGTTGGAAAAAAGAATATATTCATTAGTTGTTATTTCTATAATTTTTATTTTGTGAAATCTGATGTTTTTCTATTGATTGATATGGTTTTGTTTTTTGATATCCCATGTCCCTGAATGATAGAATACATTCTAAAGATTTTTTTGGATTATAGGTAGCTTTGTAAGAACGGTGGGGGTGGGGGTGTTGGGGGTGGAGATTAGTGTAGCATGGGGTGGGGGGGGGGGTGGGTGCAAGATGATGGGGGATGAGGGATGGGTGCAAGGGGTGTGGGTGGGTGTAGTGAGGTGGGGGTGGGTGCAGGCGGGAGGGGGGAGTGGTGACTTGGGGAGTGGGGAAAGAGGTAGTGGGGTTACATGTGTGTGTGTGTGGGGGGGGGGGGTGCAGGGGGAGATGTGTACCAGGTAAGGGGGGATGGGAGAAGGGGTGTGGGGCTGGGTATAGGGCGGTGTAGGGGTATGGGGTTAGGTGCAGGGGGAGGGCGTTGAGTGCAGTGTGTGGGGTTGGGTGTAGTGGGGAGGGGGATGGGTGCTGGGTGGTGGGGCTCAGTTCAGGGGGGTATGTGGTAGTGGGGTTGAAGGTGGGGGGGGGGGGGCAGTGAGTCTCCCACTTCTATGAGATATTGGGAGAAGTTTCTTATGAATTGGGAGACTACAATTAAAACATAATCAATGAGGCACAAGGTCAATGATTTGTTTTAGATAATAATTGTAATGTTCATTCTTCTATATGTCTTGAGACTTCATGTCCTGTTGAGCAATGTGGTCAAAATATTTCTGGTGAAAATCCAGTAATCCATATTTATATTGGTCTATCAATTTTTGTGCAGATGGATTCTTTTTTTTTTTAATTTTGAATTTCTAATCTACTTGAGCATTCATCATTTGTTTGTCTGCATGCCCCTCTTATCCCCCCCCACTCCCTGCATTTGGATTCTATTTTAATGTTGATACACATTTATAGGCCATGATTATATGTTTTCATTGAATTGAATAGAATGATATTTAATGGAACCTTATTCAATGAAATGGAATGTAATGAAATTTACTTTAATGCTCAATTGTATGGTAGTTTTATGATACAAAGGATTTCCCTTAACTGATCATTTTATTAAATTAATCATAATATAGAATGTAGAACATGTTATATGATGCTATTATAATCATTCCAAGATAATTTTACTTTATCCACCTTTCCAATATAAATATTCATTTCATTCCATATTTGTGCTAGCAGACATGTGATCCCAGTGCGAAACGTTGAAGGTTTTTTGCACTGAATGTTTTCACATTGTATTCCAAGGAAATAGGATGGGAAATAGTAGAACAATATTTCATATTAGACACATTATAAATATTTATTCTTGTCTTCAACAAATAGAATGTTTGGTTTTTTAGGCCTATGATCAATAATAATAATGTTAGGCCATCTCACTACATTATTTCATGCACTCATTCATTTTTTTTACTATCCATTAGGGTTTTCATAGATTATGTAGTTACAAAAGATATTTATAAAAATAATTCCATATCAGATGCAATCCCACACTGTGTATAAAACATGGAACCTGTAATATGATTCCATTGGTACAGTAATAATCATGTGCTTCATATTTTTATCATTTGAGAAAAAAAGTCAATGATTTATCAGGATTTATTAAATACTGTGATAGTTCATTTGATCTTGTCAATGCCATGAAGAATGATGTTCGTGATGAAAAACTATGCTTTAGAGAAAAAAAGTATGCCAGGGAATTCTTTTGATACATCCATTATTACATTTTTTTCATTTTGTTGTTTTTGGCTACACAATTAGGGTTTATGTATATGTAATAAACTCATGTATGACTGGAGATTTGAATGTTTTTGGATTCATGAAATTTTTTGTAGCTGGTTGTCATACATGGGAATCTATGGATCTTTTCCAGCTTGATGGTATGTTTCACTAAGATGTGCTTTTTACATTTGTTTCTAAATAAATATCGTTGTTGTTTTTTGTATATGATTTTATTTATTAATCTATGTGTGTATATTGTTTAAAATACAATGAATATTACATTCAAACAGCTCATATAATAATAAAAGAAATACCTTTCAATTTGTATTCAAATGAATGTGTATCCATAATCAAATATTCAACCTGTTTAAACTATGGAATTGAATTATTCATACAGTTTAAACACCATTAAATTTGTATTTGAATCATATTATTTATGTTTTGTACATGTGCAGGGTAACAAGAGGACAAGGGTGTGATGACATCAACATATATGACAATGTCATGATAGATTTTCTTAGAAAAGGAAAATATGACCATATATTTAATTTACACATAATGATGATTGAATGTGGCTTTACCCCAGGTTGTCTTACTTGTAATAATATTATAAAATGTCTCCAAAAACTGAATCAAATTGTAGTGGTGTCAGATTTCCTTCAACTGCTTCTATCTGTGGGTCCAAAAACTAAATTATCTTTCGTTTACTCTGTAGAATGCTACTTACTACAATGAAGTAAGGCTGGATGAGGCTCTTGTGTATTGGCCTTGAATTTATTTCTATAGGATACTATTTTCAAGCCTATTATTTCAACTAATCCATCCCACATTGTTGCTAAAAAAATCATTGTTTCTTCTGATAAGAAAGTGAAGCCCAATAGAAGCTCTGATTCATCAAGATCTTCTGAAAGTAATTCCTATTGAATGAGAATTTATCAACTATGAATATGACTAGTCTATGGTTAACATTTCTTGGTAGGATTCTAACAACCCAATACCAATCTGTATTTTTTTTGTTTCATTCATTTTTAATTATTATTAAACTTTTTTCTATTTTATGATCCTCCTGCTAAAGCTTCTCCTACATTGAATGGGCAGTCTACTCAATAAAAAAGACTTTTTTTAATAGCCATAGTTTCCATGAATGATTCCTCCAGTTGAAATAATGTTATTATAATGAATATTTAGGGTTCTTATTAATTCTAGTTCATTATATAAATAGACCAGTGATTTTTAGTTTTATATATTGAATATAATCTTTGAAATTTTGGTCACTAATTATGCATTTGATGTTTTTGTATAGTAAAATTACCTATGAAATAACCAATAACTATGATAAAAATTATACCATAATGTCTTCTTGAAACAAAAGATGAGTCCTGTGATGAAGCACATACAGACAACATTGATGATGATGCTTATAAGAAAGTGAGTACAAATGTTTTTTTCTCTTTCTATACTAATATTTCAATTAAAGAAACCATTCTCATAATTATTTTCCTTCTATGACATGGATGTTTGAGGTTTATTTTTTATGAGTGTTATGAAATACATCTCATGGTTTTTTCTTTCTATGATTTTATTTAATAAGATATGTGTGTATATTTTTTCAAATACAATGAATAATACATTCAATAATCTCACAACACAATAAAAAAACACCTTTCAATTTGTATTCATGTGAATGTGTATTAATAATAAACTCTACAACACGTTTAAACTATGGATATTAATTATAAATATAGTTTTTCAACTTTTTTTTTCAAATCATATTAATTTTTTTTTCTATACATGTGAGGGGAACACGAAAATAACGGTGTGCTGATATAAACCTATATGAATATGCCATGAAAAATTTTCTTAAAAAAAGAAAATATGACCATCACATTAATTTCCAAAGAATGATGATTGAAAGTGGATTTAACCCAATCATTATTACTTCTAATAATATTATAAAATTTCTCTGAAAAATGAATCAAATTGAAGTGGTGTTAGAGTTCCTTATGCTGCTTCTAACCATGGGTCCAAAAACCAAATTTTATTACATTTACTCTCTTGATTGCTGCTTACTGCAATGAAGTAAGGCTAGATGAGGCTGTTCTATATAATACTTGAATGCATTTCTCTAGGATACTATTTTCAAGCCTGCTATTTCTACTAATACATCCCACAATGGTGCTAAAAATGACACCATTTATTCTGATAAGAATGTGAAGCCCAGTAGCAGCTCTGATTCGGCAAGCTCTCTTGAATGTTATTTCGAACGATTGGAATTTATCAAATGTGAATTAGAGTTGTATATGGTTCTCATTTCATGGTATGATGCTAAATAAAAAATACCAATATGAATTTTTTTTTGTTTCATTCTTTTTTAATGATTATTAAACATTGTTCTATTTGAGGAGCCTCATGCTAAAGATTCTCCTACTTTGAATGGGAAGTCTACTCTCTAAAAAAGTCATTTTTTCCACCATGGTTTCTATGAGAAGTGATTCCAACGGTTTATCTAATGTGATTTTGATGAAGATGTGAGGGTTCTTATTATTTATCAGGCATTATATAAATAGTTCTAGTTGTTTTTTATATATTTTATATAATCTTTTCAATTCTGTTCACTACTTGTGCATTTGAAGGTTTTGTATAGGAAAATTTACTAAATAAATCACTTTGAACTGTGATAAAAAGTTAACCATCAAGTCTTCTTGAAATAAAGGAGGGGTCTAGTGATAAAGAAGATACATATAGCTATGATGATAATGATTACAAACCAATGAGTACTAATGATTTTTTCTTTATCTTTATTATTTAACATCAAGCCTCATGAGATGATGGGTGTACCAGTGGAATTGAATAAAAAGAAAATTGTGTTGGGGGATTGTAGGTTATCAATATTCTCTATTACATTCATGTTACAGATATATTAAATGAATTTTTCACATAATTGTTATTTTTAATACTAATTTTTTTCAGTGGTTCCAAAATTACTTGCATGATTTGGGATTATTTTGCTTGACAAGTGAATATATTTTTGACACAATCATAGATTTTTTGGTATTACAACTTATGATAGATAAAATATTAGGCAGTTATTACTCCTAAATTATTCAATATTTTAATTTCTGAAACATAAAACATCTAATAATTTTCCCTATCCTATTATACAGGTTCTGTTATTTATAGTAGCAGTATTAAACACAAGGAAATTGATGATCAGTCCCAATATTAAAATATTTGACACAATCAAAAACATGTTCGAATACATATTTACATTATTATCAAAATAATAATACTAGAAGTGGTTATGTACCACTGCTTACATTAGCCCGACTTCTACTATTACCTTTATATTAGGAGTGCTTACACTTACAGCCCATACTAACAACAATGTTTACACCAGAAAAGTTTACATATTAACACATTTGTCTTCATTAGTAGAGACATCATACTAGAATTTATTACAGTAGTAGTATTCAAAATAGAAATTTTTATACTAACATCATTTTAGTATTAGAGATTACACGATTAGTTATCAGACTAAAAATTCTTACACTGGAACTGTTTGTAGAAACAGTACTTATACAAACACATTTTTATAATGAAAATGTCTTGGAAATACAGGGGAGAAAAATCCAGAAACATAAAAAGAATCTTACTGATTCTCTATCTGCAATGACACAGGTAGCCCCCTCACTTGTGCTAGGGAAGAGGACATGGGTGTGTTTCATGGAGGGTGGGGGGAGCTGGGGAAGAGGGAAGGGGTGATTTTTGTGGGATGGGGGTGAGGGGGGTGTGCTGGGTGGGTGGTGGGTGGTGGGTTACATGTAGTCAGGGGTGGTGGTGTGGAAGAAGAAAGGGGGTGCTATGGAAGAGGGAAGGGGTGTGTGCAGTGGGGTGTGGGATGGGATAGGGGTGTGGGGGTGCAGGGGGTGAGGGTTTCCAAGGAGTGTGTCGAGGGAATGGAGGGGGGAAGTCTAAAAGTGTATAGGGAGGGGTCACTGTTCAGGGGTAGGGAGGCTGTCCAGGAAGGTGTGTTGGGGGGGGGGGGGTTTAAGGGGGTTCTATCCATAATGTATAGTGGGGGGTGCAAAGAGGGAGGGTATGTGCTGGGGTTTCTGTCCAGGGGAAGGGGGTTTTCTGGGTGAGGGGGTACCTTTATTTAGGGGGTGGTGTTGGGGAAGAGGGTAGGGGGTGCAAGGGAAGAGGGAAGGGGTGTGTGGAGGGGGTGGGGGTTGGGGAGGGGGAGTGGGGGTGCATGGGGGGCTATCTAGACGTGTGAATGGGGAAGAGAGGTGGGCAGTCCAAGAGTGTACAAGGAGGGGGTAGGGTGCAGGGGGTGGGGGGATGTCCTGGATGGGTGTGTCAAGTGTTGGGGAGGCGGTCTTTAAGGGGGTTAGGTCCAGCGGGGAGAGTGGGGGTGTGAAAATGGGGAGGGGATTTAATGGGTGGCTGTCCAGGGTGAAGGGTGGTGTGCTGGGTGGGGGGGGGGGGTACAAGTATTTAGGGTGGGGGATTGTGCATGGTAAGAGAGAAGGGGTTGGTTGGGAAGAGGTTAGTGGTGTGTGATGGGGGTGCAGGGGTTCAGAGGGTGAAGGGTGAGGGGGTCTTTCTTGGAGTGTGCAGGGGGTAGGGTGGGGGTAGTCTAGTAGTGTAGAGGGATGGGGTAGGGTGTAGGGGGAGTGGGGATATCCATTAGGGGGTTTCAGGGGGTGCAAGATGGTTCTATCTAGTGGGGAGAGTGGGGGTGTGGAAAGGGGGAGGGGATTTATTGGGGGGTCTATCAAGGGGTAAGGGAGCGGTTGTACGGGGTGTCCAGGGGAAGAGTTGGGGGTGTGTAGGGGGGTCTGTCCTGGGGGAGGGAGGGGCTGCAGAGGGTGTCCAAGGGAGAGTGGGGGTGCGCAAGATGAGAGGGGGTGTTTTGAGGGGGGGGGGGGTCTTTCTAGGGGTGAGAGGATGCAAGGGGAGAGTGGGGTGGAGTGCAAGGGTGGAGGGTGTGGGCTGGGGGAGGGTATGTACAGTGGGGATGGGTGGGGTTGTAGGGGGAGAGTTGGGGGGTGTACAAGGGGGGAGGGTGTGTGTGTGTGTGTAGGGGGGGGGGTTATTTCTAGTGTGAGGGGCTTTAGGGGGTCTTTCCAGAGGGAAGCTACTATTTCTGGGAAAACTATATATACCCACAGTATGAGAACAGTGGGTAAATATGATGTTGTAGAACTCTCTATACACACGGTTCTTAAACCATTGGTAAATATGATGTTGTAGAACCCTCCATGCCCATAGTTTACATAACTGTGGGTATATAATTTATGATGTAAAAATGTATACCCACAGTTCTGTAAACAATTGGTATACATCTATAACCACAATTTAAAAGAACCATGGGTAAGTTTAAATTTTAGTAGTTGAAAAACACAGTTTCTTTAAAACTGTGGGTATATGGAAGTCATGACGCCTCAGGAGCCCACAGTTCATCAAACTGTGGGTATAGACTATTCTAGATGTTTAATAGGCTATACCCACAGTTTCAAAATGTTCCTATAGGGAAATTTTCTACTAGTGACACTAGTGGATGTCATTAGGGGGATTTTATTCATGGTTGCTGAAACACCTCGACCCCATAACACCAGAGTCCGTGCATTATTACGTATCATTGTCATGATCACAAAAGATAATTTTCCAAATATCGATTAGTTTAGTAGCCTTGGAAGTACTATATACATTCATAAGTTTTACATTACATCATATATTGGAAAACTACCAAAACATTGTTTCCATAGACAACACTGAGATCCCATAGACTATCCCTATAGGTTAGTAATAATATACTTCTTCGCATCCTGGAAAAAATCAAACATAGAAAGGGGTGAGCTTAGATGCTCAGTAAGGATAACAATATAGCATAAACATTCATAAATAAGAGTAAACATCTAAGGGAGTGTATGAAACTAAAAGAAAATAATTTTAAACTTGAACATCATCATAATATGGGAAAGATTAAAAAATAAAATAATTCCATTTACTTATTCACATGGATATTCTACTAGTCGAATAATCACATGAAATATCAATATCCACTTTCATAATGAAGGAATGCATAATGCCAGACTTTCAAAACCACGTAGCCAAGGCCTTGTGCCTGGACTAAAAATAAGATTTAGTTAAGGCCTACTGCCAAGACAGTAGTTTGTCTCATTAGACATACCTATGCATCTAGGATCTATAGTTGGCTCCACCCATCACACACTAAGTCCAATGCATTCTTCTTATTAAAATATTTAAACATAACATAAATATTCGTATTAAAACTAACATATTGTATGTCAATATATTATCCAAAAACCATGAATGTTACAAAAATAACATATCCACATTCAAACATATCACAAAAGCTTAAATATAATATTTTTTTTTGTATCATAATAAATAAACTTCAAATAATCTTAAAATCTATCAAATGATGTTGAAATAGATGAAATCAAAACCTTTTTTATAGAAATATCTCTTTCAATATTGTAATAAATTAAAAGTCACATAATATATAAAGAAGACATTTATTTTGAAAATATTCTTACAAGCTTGTAAGGTATGTTTCAATAATTTAATTATGGCAGAAAATAGCCGCACCCACCGTATAAGCTAAAAATCAGTCTTTCTATTATTTTCTAAAAAAGATCATAAAGTACCTTGATTGGAAAATGATGGAAAGATTCCTTTAATTTTTTTTATAAAAAGTCATATAAGGGTATAAATGACTTTAACCCATAGTCTAGTAATTATTAAAATTGTTTTGAAATACACTATTAAGAAACATTGATGTGGATGACAAATATGTCCCAGTAGATACATGCGTAAAAACAACCTCAGATAATAAAGAAGTTGTAAAGAGTGTTACATCAGCCATGTCTATATGAGAAAATCTGGAAAAAATATATGAAGGATAGAACAATGTTAAGAAAGTGAAATTCATTTTTTTCACAGTCATTTCAATGATATGAAAATGAGAAAAGATGAAAATTAAAATAGTTTCATTATTCACATAACAGTGGTTATTAGAGCTATTCGTGGATAGACTGGATGATTTAATTAGGGGAATTTATTTTTTGATGAAATTATTAATATGTCTTACACCACTGTGTTATTAAAAATTAACATTATGAGAGTAAACGATTCTTTATAGACTTTATCGAGATGATCTACTATGTAGCCTAGTTGAATATAAAATAATAGTTAAACTTGAAGATGGAACATGTTGTCTATGAAATGAAATTAAATTCATGGAAATGGATAAACATGAGATTTTTGGAGAATATGTTGATAAACATAATGATGAAGATGACATTCTTTCTCTATTTTCCATGAAAATAAATAGAGAAAAAGGAAAATTTGAGGGAAAGCTAACTTGGGAATATTTTCATTGTGGTAGGGTATGAAACAATGCCCCTTTGTTTTCAAGTATGTCAATTATGAAATTGAAGCTGGATACAAAATGAATCCACAGAAAAGGTTAACTATAAAAGGAGAATTCAAATATGGAATTAAGATATGGAGAAAGAGTTTTGTCTCTAGGGAAGAAGAAGATGATGATTAATTTTTCATCAGGATGATGAACTGATTTTTAAATCATGAACCCATGCATCCACTATGGACACTTTTGAAAATCCAAACCAAAAATATATAATTCTAGAAATAATATGTTGATTATTTATGTTTATCTCATGCTATAATTTAAGGATTGACTTGGTAAGCTTGAATAATCAATGAAACACAAACTAAATCTGGAGAGAAGTTATAGAAGAGAAATTATAATTTTTTGATTCTCTTGATTTTACAATTGATCAACTGTAATAAATATTATAATAACATTCAACATATTTTGAAATAGGAGAAGATGTTATTGAATTGAATCATAGGGTCGAAGAAGAAACCATGGTCATCAATGAATATAATTTATAATTTGAGGATAAGTCCAAGGCAGTTGAGGGTCTTGAAGAAGAAGTGGTTTACCTTTGAATTATACTTACAACTTTGAAATATTCCTGATAAAAATGAAGAAATTATAGTTTGGAAGATCATCATATGTAGAGATATTAGAATGAGTTATGTGTTGTTTTGAAGGAATATAAAATTCATTGATTGATCCGAGATCCAGATATATGGGTAAAACTATAACTGGATGTGATGATTAATCGTGAATAGTTGTAAAAAAGATAGTACAAAATAAATGTAAGAAAAAAAATAAACAAATTCGAATGAAACCCGTTATTATAACAAGAAATCATCAAATCAAATAGAGATGGTAGCTAAAAATTTGTCTCAAATACCCAAAAATAGTAGGTGTTCATGCCACCCCAAATGCATTAGACGAACCTATTTTTGGTAATCCCTATATTTTTTCTCTGAAATTATATGGAAATATAAATACATATCAAATACTCATCCCCAAGACAAGAAGTTAATATCACCCCTTTATAGCCCCTTAGTTTCATGAAGACATTTGAAACGAATACGTAAATATTCTTTATATTTTTTCCCTCTCTCCATATAGAAATGTACCCTTCCCTATTACCATATCCCACCCCCATTGTGATGGGGAGGAAACTAATTGATAATGGGGTAAAAACTCAGGAGTGATAAGAAACTATGGCTAGAATCTTCAATGAAGAATAAAAGAACATAAATAAATAACAGGAAATAAATTGAGGAATGGATTTTCAAATTTAAAGACCCTCAAATGTGAATGATGAAAAACCTATATGGGAAAAAGAAAAATTTCCAGTAATAATCATACATGATAAAATCCAAGTAAATTCCTAAAACATGAATTGAAAATAAAACATAGAAAACCACTATTAAAATAAAATCCGTAATACGCTTACGTCTTGTCTCTAAAAATTGGCTGTTAACGAAATGAAACCTTCTAGTTTTCAAAATAGAACACAAGGCATCATTTCAGAACCCTTAGTATGTTGTTAAACAACCCAAATTGGGTCCACTCCATTTTGTACACGGTTTAAAATACCGTCACTCACATATCTTATTTCATTAATGCATTTTATTCCTACACTATGAAAAGCACCCATGTTTCTCTATTTTTGTAATCCATAAGATTCCATAAAAAGACATGTGTGCAGTAATTGAAATTCAAAAATATATCCATTGTATATGAAAAATAACCCCTCATTTTGAAACCTCATGACTCCATTAGGTGGTTTGAAAATTATAAAACCCTAAAAATCATTATCATTTACATTTAAATAACTTAATAAAAATTGATAAAATAGGTTAAACAAATCAATATCCCCCTTAATCCTGAAAAAGATGAATATGAATTCAAATAATCTGAATTGGAAAAAAACCTGATTGGTTTCCCACCAATGATCATCCCATATAGAAAATAAGAAAGTTATCTTTTTCAATACTATAAAAAATACAATATCTCATCATATAATGGAAGTTTAGACACAAAATTATTTTTCTTAACTTTTTTAGAACTTCCATTTAGTATAAGTCAGGAAAAAACCCTTAGTTCACACCACAATAGTTATCACCACATAATTTGGAGTACCATGGAAACTAATTACTCTATCTCTGAAACACACTCCGAGAAATATATTACTCTCATTGTATCACCATGATATTTTCTTTTAATTTCTACTCCACTAGTGAAACTCGCAAATAAGAAATAATTAGGTCTATGACGTAAATCAAAAAAATAGTCATGCTTCGACTTCCATGATTTTATTGTCCATTCCAATAGTATTCGAGTCATTAACAATGATTGCCTTTTCCAAAAACATGATGAATTTCATTTCGTAATTACATTCATTACATAATTTCACCCATTTAAATTGGTTATTTAAAGTGTGTCAATCATATTTCACCACACATATATCTTTTATCATCTAGATATTTATCATCATCTATTTCCAGATAAACTACTAAACCCAATGTTGTAATGAGTTCATGTAGATAAAAACAATTTCTCATACCCCTAGAATATGTCACACATACCTCAAAATTACAATAAAATATGTATTTTAGTGATAAAATATCACCCAAACCAATAAAACAATTATAATCTACATTTTTTATATTCAATATACCAATGTCACATTCTTTTTTTGAATAAAATATTTCAATCATTATTTAAAATTGGTATGAAGCTGCTAAATTAGTCACTAATTCAATGTACAGATCTTACCTATGACAATAAACTATAAAATAATATATATAAAACTCACAATATAATATAATTTTGATGGTATTCTTAGATTTGAGTCTTGTGTATTATTTTATACCGTTAAATTTTCTAATGTGAAACAGTTTCTCTAAACCCATAATGACCACCATCAGTGGTCTTTCTCTTAGTCTAATTCATAAACAATGATGACAAAACCACATCCAACATCAATGTATATTTCAAAAATTTCAATTTCGTGAAAATATTATCATACGTATTTGGTAATGAACCCACTAAAAAACCTTTTTCTTCTATTTCAATTTCAATAGGTACCATGTTACCTTTATCATCAATCTTAAATGCCACCATGGATAGGTCTGTCAAAAGATTCATGAACACAACTAAATGGTTACACAAATATCCATTATCTTACATTCCGAAACAACATAACAATTTTTTTGATTCACTCATGTAGAATTGATAATTACATGAATGTATGTGAAACTATAAATTTTTAATTTAATCAAAAATCAATATCTACTAAGGAATATCATAGAGGATGTACGGTGTCGATCCCATAGATTGTGGTGAACGTATCAATGAGTGTTGAATTAAGTATGGTAACCTTATTTTTTATTAATTAATTTATCTATTTTAATTATGAAAATCAAATATATAAATTCAAATTGAAAAATAGAAGAGATATATATAGGTTTTTACGGGCAATTCTAATAGATAAATTAATTCCCCCAATATAAAAAAATAATTAGTTTAAATAGCTATACACACATTCAATTTAATTAATAGAACTAATGGAAAATCCATCTCAATATACCATAGAGTATACTTTCATTTTGTTATGAAAAATAAAAATAAATAAAAATCATTATGAACAACTCAAAGATCTTTATTCACCATAATAGAACCGGGACATTGAAGGCCGTAACGAGATAAGTGTATTCATGGATCCTAGTATATTGAAGGCAAATTGTCTCCATGGGATGTTTGGGTGTGAGGTAATCACTACCAATATTTTTATCATTAACCAGGAAATGGGGAAAATCCTTCAAAAGATGATTTCATACAAGGCTTGATAGAAAAAATGACATACATTTCACTTTCTTTGCACCTTTGTTTAAATTACACATTTCATGATTTTAAGGGATCATATGATGAATCTGGATGAACGAAGAATACTAATAAACCTCATAGAGTATGAATTTAAACCCCTGTATTTCTAAATGAATGTCATTAATGGAATTTGAGTTCATTTAACAGATGATATTATCTTCCATGAGGTAGAACAACGAGATTTGAGTGTTAATGAAAAAGAAGATGTGTAGAGAAGTGAGGATTCACTCACCATTGAGAAAACCATGATATATACACCACATAGATTAAGGACACTAAAAACATGGTAGTAGACCATATATCTTGACCCACACAAACTATCACGTGGTCTACAAACACTATGATAAGAGAAATGGTGAGGTAATGCACATGCCATCAGACCAAGTGGAGATCACAATGACACCATAAAACATGGTGAAATCACTAGATTCTAATCATGACTATTATCCATTTTGGTTTTCAACCAATAAATACATTATCGAGATGAAAATACCACCTATGATTTAATTGTGTGAGGTCAACTCTGAAGAATTTCACTTCACTAAGTTCGACGAGTCAATCACTTTCGACAATGCAGAATATCACCCGTGAAGGTGGAAAATAATTTTTTTGGAATAAATGAGGAAATCATCATCCGAGGTAGTGAGGGAGAATGAGAATATAGAATTTACAGTGTTGTTCATTAATGAAATCATTCCTGCATCCTAAGACATAGTAGGGAAAATTTGATCCTTTGGAGCACCAATGGTATGCCTGTGTCCTCTATTACAAACCTATAGATGCCCTGACCACCAAGACCACTATCATGCATTCCATATTCATTGTGGAGAGAGTATGGCTACCAATGATGGATCGATGGATATGTAGTTCATATGAACTCTCATGAAGTCACATGGACACACTAGATTTCTAGTGTTGCCTATGAAAATTGATTGTGTATTGAAATGGTGATCATGATAGAAATTAGGGTATGAAATTTTTGACAAAAATCATGTGTTGATTAATTTAACTAGATTTTTTATCACCATCATTATTTTACCCCATTTTATTTTATTTTTATGTATCAATGATTTTTACCACATTATGTCTCTCGAATTTTTTTTAATGATTATATAAATACATCAATAATTGTTTTTTATATAATAAAATTGAATACCCCCATAGAAAGGCATCCATGCTGGTTTTTTAGAAAATCATTTTGTGTTGTCTTATTTTTTCTTACTTCCAAGACTTTTTTCTATAATTATTGTTATTGACTGGCTGGAAATTTCAATCACATGTTAATAAATCATATTGCAATATTGATATACATTGGATACATATTAGTATTTCATTATGTAATGTGAGTATTTTTGATATTATTGAAAAAAATACTTTTTTGACATTTTATATCCACATTTTGAACACCCTACATGGATGTTATTAATTCTAATATAATAATTATATTTGGTGTATATACATACCACATATAAAATGTATATAAATGCATCATATACATATCATAATAACATTATTGTGATGAACGGCCTTTCATAACCCAATCCTTGAAATTTTACAGAGAAATTTCAAATTCCAAAACTCTTCTAAATAGCCTACATTACAAAATAAAATTAACAAGGATTGAGAAGAAACACAATTATCAGTGAGATCCATGTAAAAACAATTAGTTTTATAGTAAAAAAATAATATATTTCATTCTTTATTCAATTACATCAATTATTAGTTGAAAATATATGTTTTTTTCATTATTAGTTGGTAAGTATATGTTTCATTCATTATTATTTACATCTTTATTAACTTACATGGATATATTTCATTAATCCTTCAAAGAAATATGTTTTTTCTTCAATTTAATTTCATTATCTTGAATATGTATTCCTCGTAACGAAAATATGTGGTATAGTCATATAATATCTTACTGAATTCACAATTTGGAGTCATTCATTATTGTTAGATTAGTGTAGCCTGATTTATTTGGATGATGTTTGGCCGATGCTTGCGACTCATACTTTACATGAAACTCTACAGGGTTATTCTCCACAGTGAGATCGTTGGGTGTTGTAGGGGGGGGGGGGGGGGTCACACCGCAACTCTAGGGGTCTAGGGAAAAAAGTCCCCAGACCCAAATGTTGGGGATCTATAGAAAATCTGATCGACCATGTAATGGCCCGGACCCACCTAGTCCATTTTTTTCCAAAAAATTGCTTCACCGAAATGGTGGCACCAATCATGGGGGAAGCAGTTACAGTGGCACCGTGACAGACACACACCAGTAATGGTGGCACCGTGACAGTGGCACCAGTCATAGTGGAACCATGAAGGTGGCAGCAGTCACAGTTGCATAGTGATGGTTGCACACTGGTCACGGTGGCACCGTGTCCTCACCGTGCGGTCTTCATTATTTTTCCAGTTTCTGAGTTTTTTTCGCTCCCACAACTTATCTTTTAGCGTCATGATGATTTAATTTCTCCTTTTAAATAAATTTAATACCCATAAATAATATCTAAAATACCCCAATAGTCGAGAAAACCGTAAACTTCGCAAAACGTTTGGTTTTTCCTCGGTGTAACACCCTTTCCCCATACCTTCTAGTTCCACCCCCATATGGCATTTTCGTCCATTTAAAAGTAATGGTTTAACACATAGTTGTTATTATAACACCACGAGAGGAATAGTTAAATAAGAATTAATCCCATCGTGTGTAACCTCCCAACCGCATAGGAAAGTACTATTTGACTTTAAAGCGTTCAAATTTCCATATCCCATAACAAAGAGATCTCATCATTATATCACACTAGAGTTTATCCCTTCCCCTTATTTGCTGGATTTATTTATTCTCCCTAGTTCTCTTGAAGTACCTCCTTTCCTAGGGTTGTAGTGCGCCTGTGCTAGAGCCTTTTGGTCACCCTTAGAGTCCCTGACATTCCTCCCCTACAAATCACGCAACCCTAGTTCTTGGCGCGTGGAGAATAAATTCGATCCTTGATCATCCAGGCATGGATTTTTACTTCGTCTCTACTTACTGTATATCATGCAGGGCAGGTATGCTACTATTTCTATGAGAATGGATGAAACCAAATGTTAACAAAGATAATAAACAGACTGTTAAAAATGATGGGGTGCGTTTGTCAATTCTGCTATACTCTTTTATAATTTATATATGTTGTGAACTGTATGGGCTTATGCTCACTAAAAATCATGGTCATTGTTAGTCTTTCCTTGTGCACTAATGAACCTTTGTCTTCTATAATGATTGAATGGATCCAACATGGAATTTTGGTTAATCACATAAACTCATCTGATTAAATGAATGTCCAATGAACAAAAATCCTTGTGTGATCACCCCAGTTAACCAAACAGAAAGAATAAAACTTAGTAAATGATGTACTTGAGTCTGAAAATTCCCTTGCCCTATCTTGGTTGCATTTATGTTTGTTCTGCTCAATTCTTATGGGGTGATGTGGATGAGGATGGGTTTCTCTATTGTCGCACAATTATTGGTTGTGAATCTGAAGCTGTGTGGGGTTGTATCTCGAGGCTTAGTTTGGTTCTAGTACATTGAGGGATCTCACTGACACATTTGTTGTTGTGACTTCCCAAGAGAACCGGGTGTGAACGCTTAAATTGATGTTTGTCTATTTCTCTTTCTCTTGATTGTGGTTATGCCGGTTAGTTACCCTGTAGTGTAGAATTCACCAAAATGGGATCATTTGAACATGAAAAGAAGAATGTTTTAAATTGGGAATTGCTTTTGGGAATGAGTTTTGACTTGGTCATGACTGATGTGTAGTATTTTATGAATGAATAGTAACAAGGGTGTTGTGATTAGATTATCTATGGAAACCCTGGTTTGGTATGAGTGCTTCTTACCTATACATATATCATTAGTTTTTATTTTTCTTAATCTCACCCCACCCAAGTTGAGAACTTAGTGTCGAACACCCCCATTTCATGGGGGAGGGTGTTTTTCCCAACACTCCTATGAGTGGCTTATTGTTAGATCTTTTTCTTCTCCCTTTCCTGAATAGACCAAGACTTTTCAGGTAGGATGTGACAGCCTGAGGTCCATTATAGCCCAAGATTCTTCGGGCAGGGTTGTTGTGGTTGTTGGCCCTGGTGTGTACGGGAAGGTTGTTTCCCAAGAATCATCAGAATGAGGACCAGGTGTCTTCATGTGTGGTATTAGTTGTTCTAGACAATGTTTTTGCAGGTGTGGTTACGTATAGTGATTATGGCCGAGTTGTTTGTGGGAGGGATGTGTGGTTGTGACCCAGGTTTTTGCGGGTAGGATGTGTGGCTCTGGCCAAGGTGTGTGCAGGCGGGGAGTGGCAGTTGGACTGTAGGGAGAATGGAGGGTTGGGTTAGATGAGTTGGATGTCTCAATAACCAGTGGGAAAGTGGAACGAGGTACCCAAATATCGATTTCTTATTACTATACCTTTCTTGACTTGCTTTATTTTTGGAGTGTGCCTTGGTGAGGCTTGGGTGGATAGTTTTCCATACTAGATTCTTTGGTTATCTATATTTCCAATGGGCATTAGAATGCCTCCCCACTTATGTAAGAGAGTCTTTAGTTTTCTCTACTGAGTATAATTGTATGCCCACCCTACATATATAAAACTACTTTCAAATTTCCATGGGGACTTCAGGGATCGTGCAGGGCTGTACTAGCTCAAATGATGGGACAATTGTAGTTTCTATTTTTCTTTTATTTGGTACTATACCTTTGTAGTATCCTTGTAATTTGTGGTATTTAAATTTGTAACATGAATATTGGAATGGTTTTCTTTTAGCTTTACTCTTACCCCATAGTTTTGTTGTTGTTGGGATTTACAATCTTATCTCCCAATCCTAATAAAGAAAAAGGGTAATTCCTTCCATCTTGTGTGTGATTCTATACCCTTGGTGCTAGTTGCCAATATGGGGCCTATTGAAGTTGGGTCTCAGGGGTCATTATCTCTCCTTCAACTTGAAGAAGTTTGGCAATCTACTGTCCCATCCCTCATCTTTGTGAAGGTAGGTCGTGAAAGACAAGATAAGATCAAACCATGGGAAAAACCATGGAAATGTAGTAGTATATACATTGGCACTGCTGTTCTAGAATATCAGAATTTGGATATATCGATATTTTACCTCCAAAGTCTACATTAGACTCAACACCAAAGAATCTTGGACATGGATATCCACATCACTTCTAAAGTGAGGACTTATAACTACCGTTCACTATAGCACAATGAACATCATCTGTTGTTAGTTTAAAGATGATTCAACATCATTTTTATCTCATAAAAATTTATATTTTCGAATTTAATAAAACAACGATATTATCTTTGTATTAATGATCTAGAATAATAGTTATATTATACCTATGCATGGATATAGAGATTATAAACAAATCGAAAAAATCATTGTGTCCTATGATATATTCTTTTCATAATTTTCCTGTCATTTTATTTTAATTTTCATCATTTGAAAACCTGTTATCTAGTTATTAACCACGGTGTTTTATAAAAAATAGTCATTTTCAAAATTCAACCTTTATATTCACTCAAGAATATTATATTAAAAAATTATAGTGTTTTAAATTCTTACTCTCCTGAGTGTCTTAATCTTCAATACATAAAATTATGAAATACTCTTATATATAAATATGAAAAATATGGACACTGATTTATATTATATGTAATACTTATACTATGACTATTCACATGGAACATACAAAGGAACATAAAAAAATGGATATTGAATAAAAAATCTACATAGTACATAAATTGGGATAAATTCAACTATGGATGTTTTCATTTTATTTAATCAAACATAAACTATTTATGAGTTTCATCAACCATAAATAAGATGAATCACATTAAGATAAATAGATACTAGAAACATAAAGTGATCAATTTGATGCACACCAAAGAAAAAATAATAGCATATCCAAGGAGTAAATTTATGATTGTTTTGATCTTAATAGAGTGTATAATGAAAAAAATGTTTATACTAACTTTATAAATAGAAATAAAAATTTCTATCTATGATATTATTTTTTAATTGGAATTATATTTTCATGAAAATACTCATATTCCCAAGATTGTAAGGAAGAGGTTAGATGTTTTTTCCCTTCATAATATCATTGAATCTATAAAGCCGCCTTATTTCATTGGGCTTGTAATTTATAATAAAGGAACATAATTTTACCCTAAAATATTGAAATAGTTTTTTCAAGATAATGGCCTATGAATGACTTTGGGATATAGTACTTTTGTGACTAATAGACAATTACAATCACTTTTTTTGCTATTTTCCAAGATTCACTTCTCATGTGATGATATTGAATAGAAATGGAATTACCTTAAAAAGGAATGATGATGGTCAAGAATTTATTCAAGATTTAATAACCCAAAATAATTTTTCATATACTATAATGATGTGATAAATAGGGAAATGTTATGTCATGTAATATGATTTATCTAGATCATTATTGGTTGAGTTCTTTTATAAGGAGACCGTGTCATATCCCATGATAGATGACAGTTTCATATGAAATAATAGAATTATCCAACTCACAACGGCAATGGTCTATGAATTAAAAACATGGCATCACAATATATTTTGATGGAATGTTTAGATTCTTCATTATTCATAAGATCTTGAAGCACATATTTGTACAAAGGGAAAATAACCTCAGGGAATGATGATGTAAGTTCTATCTCCATATGTTTGACATTAAAATACTATATAAAAATGGTAAATGGGATACATTGACCAATGGTTGGAGAAAAATACTATATAACCAAGTTGTTAGGGAGGATTGTAACTAGAGACACTCTGAAATCATACACATATTAGAAAGGTAATACAATTTAATGTGATTGATAACATATTTTAATTTATATTTATGCAGAAAACGTTAAAAAATATCAAATTTTATTTTACAATAAATTGTTATTTTGTGGTTGTACATTGTATTTTTCATTAATTGATAACATTCTCTATTTTTAATGTACACAAAAATAAGTTATTCATCATTATTATTTTCAATTTTCACCCTTATTTGATAAATTTTGTGAATAATATATTCTTTGTTGAATCATGTTATTATTTTTAATTTTTAGATAGTTTCATAATTAATGAATAATTAAAATAACTTTTTCATTTGATGATGTTGTCATTTTGAAACTAATGTATGATGTCGGTTTTACAAACCTTAAAATTCACATATCCAACAATGAGGACATGTATATATTCATGGAATAATTACTTGATCATAATGAGATACAATGTATCCCATTATTTATTTATAAATGGTATAGTTTCCTTATTTTAAAATTATATAACAGTTATGTAAGTTTGCACAACATTAAAAAGCATAGGACATTGTTGATGATTTCAATTGTTAACTATAATTTATTTTGGAATATTTTAATAACCACTTAATTATAATGAGTGATATATAAATTTATATGACTTCAACATTTCCCCCCATATTAAATCATCATTAAGAACAAAGTGGAATTTTCATCATTAAATATTTCCTTTAGGACATCACTTTATTTATTTTTAATTCCTTAATTGTAGTTTTTTTAAAATTAGATGATCACTGGTTAAATTATAAATACTATGAAGCATTTCAAAAAAAGGATTGGAACTGACTACTGAAAATTTTATTGGCCATGTTGATGAAAAACTATTTCCTTGTTAAATGAAATTTAATTAATTTTCCGAAACATAGAATCACATGAATGAGCAAAAAATTAACTATAAAAACTAAATTTAAATATAGTTATTTCTTAATGGGTACAACAAATAAATTTGTTTTCATACAGTAACAGTTAATGTTGTAGTTATTAGAATTAATATTAGCATTTTTCATTGAAATTTTGGATGAATGTTATCCTGTTTTGTAATGAAATGATTGTTTTCTATTAAAGGTGAAATAATGAAGTTAACCTATACATTTATTCAGATGGTGAAAAGGTTCATAGATGACAACAATTTTACTGTATGGGGTAATTTCTAATTTCTTGATCTTGGGCGATATATTTTCTATGGTTCAATATTGCATTGTATTATATAAGGGGATACTAGCATCAATGAAATTATGTGGATAAAATACATGTATATTGTAACATCTTATTCCTTGTACCAATCGAAATCAAATTCAAAATTCATTATCTACATGGACGATTGGTGTGAATGGGAAAAAATAATTTGGAAGATACCTATTTGAAGACACATATGAAACTGACTTGAAATAATAGAGGTTTTTTTCTTCCTCTAATGTATAATTTGGAACATTACTGTAAAATCACAATTATGAATTGTACATCAAACATGTAAATGGACTCAATTATTGATGACCTTTGTTGTTAAATTGTTAGAAATTAAGTTAATCATTATAATCCATGTAGGAATTTTATATAATCTATTTGAAATTTAAATATTAATCATTTTAAATTATTTCAATTATGAATATTTGGTGATTTAATTTTATAGTAGTAGATCCAAAGAGATTATTTAGTATAATTGATTAATTAGGGAAATATATTGGAAAATTTCCATTATCATGAAAAATATTTTTATTTTTTCTACTTTGTTTGATGTTTTATGAATATCAAAATCATGTGACAAATAATTTTTTCATTGATGTGTTATTTTATTTTCGAAGCATCTTTATATTTCTCTACATGTTTACAAAACGGAAACTACATAGTTATGTGTTGAACCAACAGTGGAATCCGCCTCATAGGAACTTTATTCCATCACAAGTTAAATATCAATTGCAATATAAGAGACCAACCAATAATGTAAAAAAATATGACCCGACCCATGAACCAAGGTAGAAACAACTATATTTTAGATGTTATATTTCATCCCTATTTTAGGATCATTGGTGAGAATAAGGATCCTTATAATAATGAATACATCCATTGTTGTCACAATAAAGGCCAATTGCCTCCTCAATTCAAGAAACCACACAATTTTCAATAATTAACATCATGACCAAGACTGATACTTTCCCAAACATGGGACATCGCGATGGACTCTAACATTTTTTTAGCTTAACTATAATTTCTCATTTGGAACTCCACTAAAAATGGATAAACTACCATGATAAAACATCAATCATGATTGATATATAGTAACATATTTTTCAATTTGGAGACTATAAACATTGTAATCCCTTATAATGAACTCATCCTCACCCTCATAGACCCAGAAATTACCTTAATTATTATAACATAATCAAGTACATTCATTGTTACAACAAAATGAATCACCATGAATATAGAGTATCAACATATCATACATAGATAATATGAAACATTATGTTAAATAAAGAACATTTTTTATTAGAATCATCATATAGAAGAAAAAAAATTAATATTTTCCATCATATCCTACAGTTTAGGATCTAGTATATTCCTAATATGTGTGCTATCGAACAATATAATAGACCCCTTCATGGAGTTCTACATACAATACCGCTTGAGAAATTTTCATTTATATGTTCATTGCCTCAATCCAAAAAACATTTCTATCCATGCATATAGATCTTTATTCCACATATGTAAACTTTTTTACTCATATATTTCATTGAAAAAAAATTAAAATCATTATAATAGAATATAATGTCCCACATGATTTTCAATAAGTAGTATGTCATGAACATTTAACCACAAAAAAACCATGACACATCCACTAACCAGCCCATATACATAAGAAACAAATGTGTTTTTATAATATCAAATACACTGATAGTATCTTCAATCCATATATTTAAACAATTGGAATATAGATTCAATCCATAAATGGGTCGTAACAACTTATAAAACATAAAAATCTCATTTTATACTATAAAAATTTTATGTTATATTGTAAACATATATTCTAAATATATATTGTTACCAAAATTAATTTTGAAATCAATTTGATATATCATAAAATTCTAAGGAGATTCATAAAATTTTTAAATTGACATTATTATCACCACTGAAAACAATAAAACATTATAAAAACTACTATTATGTTTAGAAAAAATTAAAAAAATGCATGAAAATAATATAAAATTAAATAAAATTAAGATTATATTTATAAAATTATAAAATATTACAAGATATTTAAATTATCATCAAATCATACTATTAATCAAAAAATAAATGTAAATTATATTGAAACATTTTTAATTTCCAAAAAATAATAATAGACATTGTAAATAGAAAATTCAACAACAGGACTCCAATATTTCACAAAACACATTAAAACATTGTAGATTAATAATGTAAAATAATATTTTAATTAATAGATTTATTGAAAAAAAATTTATTGCAGGGTTGATACAATATATTTCCAAAAATAAAGATTTTCATATACTTATTTCATTTATAGACCCCCCACTAACAAAACAGAAGTTTTTTGAGGATTAATCCATATTAGGGTTGAACAATTTACATATACATTTTATATGGGATTCATAATGATACATCTTGACACATCGTGGCCCTAGACATGATAATTGTATTATTAGAGTACCACCCTTAGTCCTCCCGTTATAGGACTATGGTTAGTGACGTGAACCGTGTTGGCATGTCACTCAACATGATAGTCCTTAACATATTTCATTCGATAATAAACACATCCTCAATGCTTAAGATATCAATGATCACCTGTTGGATATAAATATATAATGAAAAAAATTGTACAGAATGCATGAATGATACATTAAGAACAAATATAATTTTTTTTTTGTAAATATAAAGGAATTGTAAATTGATAATTCTCTAAATATCCCATATGTGAGATGATAGAGAACTACTCCCCATTTCAAGTACACCTAGACTTGTATCTATATGTTACAAACACTACCACCATAATCAACTTCGATTCTTTAAAATATGTCACTATGAATCAGTAGATGATAAATTTGATTTAATATTTGTGTCACTTATATTGAGACCATCATCTTTACAACACATCATCAACAAAAGCACATCATTTGTTGGTACATGGATTGTGAAACTATGAATACTATAAACACTGAAATGTCTACTCTATTAGACATCGATATCCATACTTCATGTTGTATCCCAATGGTAACCATGGACAACCTATGGTGTCTTAAGCCTATATGCAATCCAATTGCTCCACCTATGCATCATTCATGTTTCAACTAAATATGATAAAGGATAAACCACTCATTTAAGCACACATTCATTCCATGAGAATACCACACCCCATCATTTTTAACCATAAATATAGTTATTCTATTATATAAACTAATAGGACAAACTATTCCATTATATATAATAGTTATCAGCCAATGGGGTACTAATCACTACTATTAGTGTCACCCATGTCTTATGTAAAGGAGATAATTACAAAAATATGAATGATTCCCTATTTTTTATTGGATAGCTATAGGATAAATCATAACACAACACCACAAATTCAAGCAACCAAAAACGTAAAATTAGTGAATACTTTATTGATTTATAGTGGCACACACACAACCCCTTGTCAGAATCCTACGAAAAGGGAGTATCAATAATTTTTAATGAGGAATTAGTGCTTAATTAAAGAAACCCTAGTCGAGTTAGTATCAAACCAAATATTAGTTTATGGTGGACCTACACCTTATCTTCACCAATGGATTACCTAATTCATGTCTATCTAGAGGAATCACACCCAAATTATCATGGGGTGGGTACTAAAATCCATGATTAAAATCAATAGCCCCATGACTAGTATTAGAATACTTCTTGGGGAGTAATGGACCTTTTAATCCTCTAAAAATAATCCCCAACCCCCATCATCATCCTTAAAATGTTAAATCCTTAAACAACAACTATATCAATGAAAATTTCCTCTTTTGACTGAATTGAAAACATCCATTATTATAAATGTCAAAAGACTGTTAGGATATGTTATTTATATTTTCATACTTACATACGAACATAAAATCAATGAAATCACAACACAAATTTGATTAGTGGCCACATAGAGACCCTTGGGTGTTCCACATGCCGTCGTTGGGGTAGGGGTGTTGTTGAATGACATATATTCATGTCGAATTTACCATCTTCGGTTGGGTTGAGAATCCATACCTGACTATCTTGTGGGATGAAAAACACACTTGGGCCATGCGTTAAGCTATCATGGTTGTCCAAACGGCACCACCCTACGGAGTGTGGTTTTATAATGCTAAAGGAACCCCAATCCTTAAATACCAATGGATGGTTAAAAATACTTTAATATTTTCAATATATTATTTTAATCTTTGTAAAACTAATTATTCTACGTTGTTAAAACTCATGGGTAAACACTAATCATTGTAATTAGAAGATCCGTCAAATGGGTTTTCCAAAGGTGACTACTTTGGTAAATTTATAATTTTACAATAAGGGGGTTATACATTGTGAAACCTCAAAAAATGAGCTAATAATCAATCATAAAAATTCTTGTTCACTACGCATAACACCCACATCAAAGAACTAATCTTACATAATTGAACCATTTTTCAATGAACTATTGAAATTCATCATTCTTGTTGGATTTAACATGTTTTCATAAAATAGTCATTTATTCAATTATTTGTTTCTAACTGTGAGATAAATAAATTTAAGATTGTGGGTTTATGCATTCATTGGTGGATAAAATGGTCGAATGAAATTAGAATGACTAAAAAGTGTAAAAAATAAATGAACATAGTATGAATAATGATCGTTACCATATTGAGAAACAGATTTACAACCAAATTTGATATAAATGTTTTAATATGGAATTGATGAATATTTATCTACATTTTAAAATATACGTGTGAAATGGGATGATTCTATTGAATGAAATTTCTATGGTTTATTTATATTTTTGGGCTATAGTTCAATAGTGTTATGTCATGTTTCGGGTTGTGACAGATTAATGTTAAAAACAAATTCATTGTTCTTGGGATGTGAGGAAGTGGGGATATAGTGAAGGCTTGTTGTTGTTATGATTATGTTGTTGTGATTGTGAAAATGTTATAATGGAATGATTAACACAATTTTATAGCTAATAATTCCTATTACCAGTTAATATGTTAGTGATGCTTAACACATGTTGAGAGTTCTAGATTTTTTAATTTTTCATAAATATTTCAATGGTTTAGTTGTTATGTTCTCAATTGTAATGAGATATGATTATGATGATGTTACTTTTCTTGGATTCATATCATATTACTATATTTCCCCAAATATAATAAAATTTATTTCTTTTATATGATTTGGTATAGTTCAATAATATATATTGATGTGACAAAAGATGAATTGTATGTAATTTTTTGGTTTCCCAAATTCTTAATCACACCTTTTCATTGCATTTTGACTCACAAATTTCTATACCATAACCTTTATTATCCATGAATATAGTAAATTATATCATGTTCTCACCCCAAAATTAGTTTTTTAACTATTTTCCTGGATTGTGTGAGGGAGATTTGAACAACATTATTGTAGATTCAGTAGAGTTATAAAATGATCTATATCTTTTAGATTCCATACATGCATGTATTCGTTTATGGTTTTATGTCATTTAAGTAATAAATGTGTTTTATAAATAGATAATTTCATTAATGGTATCTTTTGGGTGTTTATTTACATTTTATTTTATTTTCCTAAGAATTATGAGGGTAATACCACATGATCTTATAATAGATATCATTTTTCCTAGTTGTCATATCATGGCCTATTAATGGAAGGCTTCAGGACAGAATCATATACCCTCTACCTACCCATGAGGGGATTTGTAGGGATTTGAAACTTTTAGTGGCACTCCTGAGCTAAATTTTATTATAGTGATAAAAATTCACTAATAAACATTAAAACACATTAAAAAACAAGAAAATAATGAAACAAACAACATCATTCACTTATGTACATATTATATTTAACCATTTATTAATAAATATAATTTAATAGAATTAATCTTATAACATGTACAAGATATTAATAGATGATCATACACTATATTCAAGAAATGCGTCAATGGTGGGCCAACTTAAAAATGAGAATAATGGGGATAGAATGAATATCATACACCTATAGAGCATATTACAAATTGATGGAAAGTACTTTTTTTCAAAAATCATTACACTATATAAGGATCATTATAGAAGACATTAGTCATTTTCCATTAAAATTATTCTATTTTAAAATTAAATTAATCAATTTCATAGGGATATATGAATATCCTATAATTCCACTAACAAAAAAACATAAGATTCACATGGATTATTAATGAATAATGATATTCCAAGCATGAATTGAAATGTACAATAATTTACTGATAGTATAAATCATATCCAATAGTCATTCTTTTAAAAATGACATGCATACAAAAAATAACCCATTTGCAATAAAATATGGCGGTCAATGAAGACAAAAAACAGACATAGTGGTTGTAGAGTTGCTTGTCCAGGGGGATCTAAATTCACATTCCTTTTGTTTTTGAATTTCTAATCTGAATGTTAGGATAAAAATTAAAACTAGGGTTCAGAGTAACAGAAATCATATTAGAAAATCATAATATCACACATCAAATATATATTACGGCCTCATGTAAAAAACTCCTGGGTATTTATTAAACAATAATTTATAATTGAAAAATTATAAAAAAAAATAATTCAAGCATTAGATTATTATTTTAATAAAATATTATAGCATTGTAAATTCATTCACATACAATGTACTTTAATATATAAGTGAAATTGAAGAATCCAAAAATAGTTCATTGATTTTAAATCCATTCACTTATTTTTTTCATTATCCATTATTCACTATAAATATTGAACATACATACGTTTCTCCACCTATCTGTAATGTTTTTAAAGGAAGTTTATTTTCATGGTATGATGGTTGTGTTTTTTGGTGCAATGTATTTATTTTTAAAATATTTTGTTTTTAAATTTAATTTAAATTTTATTTGTGATTTGAATTAAAATTGAAACCAATTTTTTTTAACAAATTGTAAAATTGGAATAAAAAATTATATTGCAATTTATATTTAAATTTAGAAATATAATTCATTCCTATATTAAAATAATATTATAAAACATTTACAAATAATATTTTTTACACTAAAAAATGGAATTTATTAAATTAAATCCAAATAGAAAAAATCTACATAGATATTACAATATGTATCCACACCATCACTTAAAAATTTTATGTTAATATATATCTATATATATTCATATGATCAATATATATATATATATATTAGTGTATTTGTTTTATATTAATATATTATGTTCACATTATATGTTTAATATGGATTCAATAATAAAAAAAATATTCTTTATAAATATATGTTGTATAAAAAAATGTTCTATTTATATTCAATGAAATAATTTTTTTTAATTCATAATAAATAATAATAATACATACTCAAAAGTAGACATTTTATCCAAAACCATTACCTGGACCACTAAGAATACATGATCATAACATTATGTCTTCGATTCACATAGATTATGTTTACTTCATGTACATTTCATGTCCTTCGAAAATAATATATAATGCATAATGTTTTCAAACTAATATTTCACAATGAATAACTCTTCGTACTAATATTTTCATAACTAACTCATCAAAAAATTATTTATATCAAATGGTGTTACTCATAAAAATTGTGGGTTGGAGGCATGTATAGAATCATGAAGGGATTCCTTACTTGAGGGATATGATGAGATGTAACTCTAGTTGATATCATTCGGGGAATTTATCCAATGATAATGGATATGAAGAGGGGGTATCCCATTCATTAGGTTATGGGGATGGGGGAGGTGTGTGTTTATCCTAGGATATTGAATTGTTGCTAGGTTTACATCTACCTATCATTCATTGTGGCTTGATCCACTTATTATTTGGTTGGTGTGAAAGTATTTCATCCTCATATTGATCTCATTTCAATATAGGGTTTCTATGTTGGTAAACACTAATATTATGTCCTCATTTTTTATACCATATCATATTGAGATGCTTCATATCAATTGGTGTAGGGATTGACACATAACCACATAAATCAAAATGTCCTAGTAGAACATCATATTATTATTTTATTGTTCATTATATTTGACTTTTATTCATGTCTAAATATGTTATATTTTTGTGACTCTCGGTATTCTTATAAAAATTTCCAGTTCATGTACACAACATTTACATTCAAAGATAAATATTATATGAAAAAATTTATGATTTTTATAATCTAAACAATTCAATTAATATTATTATTTAATACATATAAATATGAAATAACTGTTGATAATAATCGAAAAAATGTGGGAACTTCTATATATGATCTGTAATATTTAAACTAATAATTTGTCACATGAAACATACAATGTCCATTTAGAAAATGGGATATTGGTGGAGAAATTCAAATATTACATAATATTTGATAAATTAAACTATGTGAGTATTCATTTTACTTCAAAAACATAATCTATTTATGATATTCATCAACCATTTAAATAATATGATGCACATTATGAAAAATAACTATCATAAACATCATGTTCCCATGTTAACTCCAATATGATGAACAATATTAGAAATTAAAATCAAAAAAATGACTATTTTAAGCATAATAAACATTAATAAGGATGAAAATGTTGGTATTAACATAAAAAAGAAACTAGAAACTTCTACCATTGATACTGAGCATTAAGTGGCCTTATATTCTTGTGAAATTACTCATATTTAATTTATTGAATGAATAATGTTTAAAAAAATATTTCCTCTCAAATCAAATTGAATTTTTGGAACCTCATCATTTACGTGGGAATGCCATTTCTATTAAAGACACAACTACTAAGACTAAAATTATCGATATATTCATTTCATCAGAACTGCAAATGAATGTCCTTGAGATATAGTTATTTATAAGATAAGAAGACTATTACTGTCGCTTGGTCTATTATTTCCCAAAAAATTCATTTGTTATGGAAAAATTTATTATAATAGATATTCTATTCGAATGGAATGTTAAAGATCATAATTCTAATCAGGGGTTTATGATCTGACTCAATTAAGTATATTTCCTCACTTTTTTAGAATGAGAGATGGATTATGTCATGTTTTGTGATTCATCTCAATATATATTAGGTCTAATTTTCTTTTCATGAGACTATTTCATACACCAAGACTTACTAAATAATAAAAATCAAGAAACAAAATTAAAATATCCACAAAAGTGGTCGTCTAGGAAACAAGAAAATTGCACCACAATCACTTGAACGATAATTTTATAATTTTAATCCATCATAATAGTTTGATTAAAATATTTTCTCATAGTGACATGGAACTCAAAAAATGATTAAATATGGTGTATCACAATATATTTGACATTGACATGGATTATAAACCTGGGAAGGGAGATTCAGTGGATGATAGTTTAGAAATAAATTTGTATAAAATAGTGGTTTTGTTGGATCAAAACAAGAGAGTCTTAAAAATCCTACACACTCGAGAACATTAATTAAATGTAATGATAATGATAACTTCTATTGGAATTAAATTTATACACCACACTATATACCATTTTCTATTATCTTATAAAATACTATTTTATTTTTCATTTTTATACATTAATTTTTTTATGGTCCAGGATTCCTCATTATTAGAGTTTATAACTATAAACTTTTTTCCTTGTAATTATTTCCATTTTTTGTGGATATATTTTATGAATAATCTAATATTTTATGAAATTTTTTATCAATTTCACATTACATATTTTTTCATACTGAGTACTATTCCCTTGGATATGTGATTGGAACAAATCCCTGATCATAATTAAATACACTATATCAATTCAATTTTTACAAATGGAACATTTTCCATTATATCCAAATTATAAGATTAATATTTACGCCTCCACAAAATTAATAATCAGAATCCACTATTGTTGATTTTTCTTATTAATAATAATGTAATTTGGATGATTTCTATAACTAATCCATTATCAAGTGTCTTATTTAAAATTTAGTGTCTTCATTATTGGTTTTCACGTTATAAATCATTTATAAGCACAAGGTAGTATTTTCTATAAATTATTTTCTCTAGGAATTTGGTCCATTCATTTATATTTTTTCTAATCGCTTTATTTTTAAAATTTGATGATCATTATTTTCATTATTATGTAAATGAATCATATGATAATAATGCTTAAAAAATTACTAATGATAATTTTATTTCTCATATTGATAAAAAGTTTTTCATTTTTTAATTTAATTTTCAATACATTTATAAAACATAGAAACACATGAATGGGAATAATGTAAACTATAAAAAATAAATTTAACATCATTTATTTGTTAAGGGGTGAAACAAGTGAATATGTATTCTTACATAAATATATAAAGTCGAAATTATTATAATTAATATTGGAATTGTTCATCAATATTTTTAATGAATTTTATTTGATTAGTGAATAATAGACGGTTTTCCGCAAAAGGTAAAAGATGATGTTGAATATTACATTTACTATGATGGTACACAAGTTTAAAAATGATGAAAATATTAATATATGGTGTAATTTCAAATTTTATTGACATAAGAGATGTATTTTCTGTGGTAGAATTGTGTATTAAAGTCCCTAAAGGGATGTCATCCGCCTTAAAAAGAATTCGATGATATATGTATAAATAGTATCATCCTATTCCTTATACAAATCACACTCAACATCATCATGCATTGTTTTTGAGATTTTTATTGAGGATGTGAACACATAATTTTGATGAAGACTATTCGAATCCACATCAAAAACTCACTATAAAAATACATGTTGTTGTTTCTTCCTCCTAGGAATAATTTTTTACATTACTGTAAAAAAATAATTTGGAATATTACCTTAACATATTAAATGGATTTTGTAATTCAATGTTATTGTTTTGATATTGTTAACAATTTAGTGATTCATTATAGTCCATATTATAATTTTATTGAACTTATTTATAATTTCTATATAAATCCATTGAAATTAATTTGACTTAGAGTAGTTGATAATTTAATGTTATAGTGGTCAGGACTATGAGATTAATTTGTATGGTCGGTTGATTAGAGATACATACTTGTAAATTTTACTTTTCTTCCAAAACTTTTGTAGACTAATTTTAGGATGTGAGGTATGTTTTATGAAAGATAAAATGAAATGATATCTAATGTTTTTCAATATTTTTTATATTCATGTTGTTCATTCGGTATATGTGAATGAAATGGTCCAACATATGAAAGTGGTGAACTGCTATTTCTTGTGTCTGCATATAAACCTTCTTCCATCAAAAGAGACTATTCAATTTCCTGAAATTGGACCTGCAACAAACATAAAAAAGGGGCCTTACCAGATTAAAAAATGTAGCAATAGCGGTCCCATATATGTCTACATCCATCACTATTTTAGGTACTTTGGGGAGACCAATGGTCCTTGTCCTGATGAATAATTACATTTTTGTCATTGTAATGGTCAATTTCCTTCTCAATTCCTGAATCCACCCATGTTGAAAAAGTAACTTCATGGTCAAGGTTGATACATTCACCAATATGTGATTCCACAATGTAATCTACCTAATTTATCTACTTCACTACAATGTGTGGTTTGGAACTCCACCAAGGAATGGATCAACATCCAAGAAAAATCAGAAACTATGATTGATAACTCATACCATATTTTCCCATTTTAAGACTACCATTAGTTTAAGCCCTTACAATTCACTCATCCTTACTATAAATATAAATGAATATATCGTTATTCCTAGTAATATACTCAAGGATATTCATTGTAAAAAATGATCGACTCACCAATAATCCAAGGTATTATCTTACTATAAATATAGAATAAGACAGATTAGGTCAAATAACCAACATTATTAACATTACACATCATATAGAGGACACATAAGTATTCATATCCATAATTTCCTACATTTTAGGTTCTCTGATAATATTAAGATCTGTGCTATGAAAGAGTTGAAGAGAACCCTTATAGGAGTTATCCATACAAAATAACTTCAGAAATTATCCATTACATGTTCATTGATTTGGTCCAAAATACCCTTTTAATCCAGTTATATGTATTTTTATACTCTATATATATGTTCTTTAAATTGTGTGTTTAATTGAAAAACATTTTCAAGAAATTATATAGAATGTATATTTAGGACATCATTTTAAATAATTATTATGTAATCCATATACAATACTAATGATGCCATGATGAATCCACTAATCTAGCTATAAACACATGAGTCATATGAGTTTTCATAAAACCAAATACATTGATATGATCAAAAAACAATATATTCTCAATCAAAGAATCTTTATTCAATCTATAAATCAACCATTCAAACATAGAAACCATACAAGTATCATTTGAAACATTAAATCCTTTAGTCTATATTGTATACATATCTTCAGATAAATTTAGGTTATAGAGAGTTATTTTGACATCCATTTGATATATTATATAATCCTAATGAGATTTAAATTAATATCATAATCGAAATTATTATCTACATTGAATGATAATAAAACATCATTAAAACTAAAATGACTTTTAGCGATGACTAAAAAATAATATTACAATATAAAATAATACGATAATATATATAAAATAATAAATTTTTAAAAAATAAAAATATCATAAGAACATAAAATTAATCACAAAATTAATGAAATTTATATATAAAAAAATAACGCTTTAAAATAACATAAATTATAAATTTAATGAAAAAATTCAAATATAAGACACCAATATCTCACAAAACAATGCAATAAAATTATAATTAAAAATGTTAAATCCACATTTATTTAATATAATAATAAAAATAAAATATATAGCAGTGTTTATCGAATATTCTTTGAAAAATAGAGACTTTAAAATGATTATTTAATTTTTAGATCCTCTAATAACATGAAATATGTTTTTTGATAATTAGTAAATACTAATCATAAATTATTTGCATATTCATTTTTCATGAGATTAAAAATTACACTAACAAACATATAAAGGCCACACTCTGGCTAATTGTATGCCATCTTTTCCACCCTATGTCTTCCAAAAGTAGGATAAGGGTTTGTGATAAGCATATTGTTTTTATGTCACACAACATGATACACCTTAGCCTAATTTATTCAATAATAATTTAAAGACCCGTAAATTTCAAGGGAATTTTTTTCTTAATTTTCTTTGGAATTTTACAAGAACGTATTTTCTGACGACACCTGATTCCGAGGCCCGGTGTGCCCGGAATCATTTTCCGAAGTTCGGCTCAGGTACGTTCAGTGAACGGACGAGCGGGTTTTTCTAAATTTTGAACCGTTGCCCGGAATCGAATTCTGAGGGCACCGATGAAATCGCAGTGCCAGTATTTGCTTAGAAACACCTCTTTCCGGAGTTGTGTTTTCTCGGGTGTGGTTTTTAATTTTTGGGCTTAAAGTTAAGAAATAAAATAATTTGTTCGACAACTTTATTTTATTTCACTTAAGCCACTTGAATGCCACTTAAACCGAGTTAAAACGGATAGGGTGCTATCCAGAAATAACCTACCCCCTTGGTAGGATATTTGTGAGGTGGGGCCCGCACGAGCCCCGCCGTTTCTTTCCGCTAAGTAACGCACCCGCGAAAACCCGTCATTATGAAAGTCAACTGACGCGTTTTCTTAAATCCTTAATGCACCATTTAATTGGGCGGTTTATTTCGTGAATTAAATGGGAAGTTTCTTTCGTTGAATTAATTCGACGAATTGATGGGTCGTTACTTACCTTTTTTGTTTGTTGGCGTAATAATAAAATAAGACCAACACGACATTTGGAGGATTACACGTTGAGAGGCTTGACGGAATTCTTGAGCCTTTATCATCCTTCACGAAGAGCCCAAAGAACGCAAAGAACGCGAAGAATGCCGTCACCCTCGGAGTTTGACGACGCTTCATCCGAGACGTTCTTCGGCGACGTTCCTTCCTCCATGACAAGATCCTTCGATCTTCCGTTGAGGTGAGTGTTTGTGATTCTTTAAATCTTCTTTGTGTTTTCTTAACAAAACACAGATTTAATTATTTATAATTAAATATGTGGTTTCTTGGTCCATTGAGTTCGTCGACGCAACTCTGGATTCCGCGACGACGCGATGCCTTTCTGCGATGACACGACGATCCCCTCCTTCCGCGACGAGAAAATCCGCGAAGAACGTGCGTACGACGACGACGAAGAGGTAGGGATTTATTTTTGGAAATACCCCTTTTGTATTTTTATTCCCGTGGAAGTTTCTTTAAAATTAAAGAACCGGATGCAAACGAACAATTTTAATTTATTAAAAATTGTTGTATCATGTGTTGATTTATTTTCTCCCGTTGTTTTTATCTAACACGGATGGTGTGGGCCAAACGAACACGGCCTGACAACCCTCCGCCGTTCGTCGTGTTGTACGGATTTGACGGGTGATGATAGAACATGCCGCAACGGATGTTTGATGATCCCGTAGGGAAGAACGGAACTCGGGAGGAACAACGGTGCAGACGAGAAGGAAAACGGACCACCAGAGCGACTCCGGTGGCCCGCAGAAGAAGGCGGCGGCGGCGCCAGCTTACCCGCAGCCGCGCGGGTCCGGCGCGCGCGGGATGTGGCTGAAGCCGCGTCCGCCTGTCCTGGGCAACACCCCGTGGGTGCCGCGGGGTTGTCACGCGGAGGCGGCGTCTCCCCCCAAGTCGCTCGGGTCGTCCAGGGCGACACCCCGCGGGTGCCGCGGGGGTGTCACGCGGGGGCGGCGGCTCCCCCCCGCGTCGCTCGGCCGCGCGGCCGAGCCAGGCCGGGCTGGTCGTGCCCTGGCCGGGCCGGACCGGGTCCGACCGGTTCGGGTCGACCCAGTTTGGCCGACCCAGGGGGGGTCGGGCCGGGTCGGCCCGAGCCCGGACCCCCCGTCTTCGGACCTTTTTTGGTCAAATGCCCGTAACATGAGCTACAGGCCTCCGAACGACGCACCGTCAGCGGCAACAGGATCCTTGGATCGAGACAGTCGTTTCAGTATATTTCATTAAAGGTTTCAGAATACTTTGAGTTTGGCCAGGTTGGTTCGTACACGAAACCAACCGGGCCCTCGGAGCAGAAATGCTCATATCTTGAGCTACGGACGTCCGATCGACGTGCTGTCGACTTCGTTGAATTCATCTAAGTGAGACAGATCTTTTGGCATACTCCGCCCGAGGTTTGGACACAAGTGGAGTACGGTCAGGTTGGTTTTTCCTTTAAAACCAACCGGGCCCCTGGAACGAAAAAGCCAATAACTCTCAGACCGGGCGTCCGATTGACACGCCGTTTGCGACGTTGAGTTCCTGTTGATCATACAACACTTTTGGATACATCAACATCGGACTTTGTGTCAGTTGATTTATCAGCCTCTCGGCTCGTGGAGTGGACCCTCCCGAACGAGCTTACTGTGTGCGGGAACCCCAGTGTTGGCTGCGACTGCTACTTCGACAGTGACGACCGTGCAGAGATCCTCAGTGGACTGCGACGACGACTGTGCAGAGATCCTCAGTGGACTGCGACGACGACAGTGCAGAGAACCTCAGTGGACTGCGACGACTACATCACTCAGAAATCCTACGTGGATCAGTGCTACAGGTCCTGTGTGGGACCAATCCTGTGTGGGTCTGATCCTGTGTGGGTCAGCGCTCAGCAGTTCTTTGTGAGCCAGCGCCTACAGGTCCTGTGTGGGCCCGATCCTGTGTGGGTCATTTCGAGGGTTAGTTACCTATCGATCCTTTGTGCGTCCGACGACTTAGATGGATCAGTGATCATCTTTTTCGTCATACAAGAAGTATACTTGTGTGAGCTGAATCCTGTGTTACTCTCCTTTGTGGATTGTGTTGAGCTATCCTGTGTGGACTTACTGTTTACTCTCTTTGTGGATTGTGTTGAGCTATCCTATGTGGATTACTGTTTACTCTCCTTTGTGGATTGTGTTGTCCTATCCTGTGTGGGTATACGTTTTTTCTTTCCTCTGTGGACTGGGTTGTGCTTGGGCTCGGACGTTGGAGCCGAACGGGAATTGATGACTTGGGTATATGTATGGGCATATACCTAAGCAGTGTCGGTTGTTACTTCGTGATTGTATCTTTCCTTTGTGGATTATCCTTTGTGGATTTCAGGAGACCTTTGGGGGTCTTGGGGTCCCTACTGAGTAGCTTCTACTCACCCCTGCACGGGCTTTGCCCGCACTACGTTGTGTTGGTTGCAGACGACAGACAGCGCTGATCGTGGTGGAGGCGTGCAGAGCAGGACGGTACCTGGAGGTGGACCACTGGGCGAGACATACTCGAAGCGGTTAGGTGGACCCGAGGAGCAGTGGAGGATATCTTTACCCACCCTTCAGGTTGGACTTCCATAGGACGACTCGACGCTGCGGCTTTTCTTTTCATTTGCTGTTTTTCGCTTTCAGTTGTACTTTACAGATGGGCTTGTATTTCCGGCCCCTTTTACTTTCAGCACAACTTGTTACATTTTTACGTAGTGTTTACTTTTCCTCTTGATTACTCTGTGGTGCTTGTTTACTTTTCAAAGTCAATTCCTTCCCTTTTGTTGGGATTTATGCCTTGGTGCTAGTCGCCAGCCTCTGGCCTATGGAAGGCAGGTTTGGGGTAGTCACGGCACGGGCCCCGAGGACGGGTCGTGACAAATTGGTATCAGAGGTGGTCGGTTCTACTGCAGATTCTGATCTTTCTTCCTTGTGAAGCAATAGTGTTTAGCGTATTGAGTGTAGTTATCAGTCCAGGGAGTCCAGTGTTGGTGCGGCGGCAGACGTATCCGTACACCAGGACCCTGACTTCTGATTTCCAACTTAATGCACGAAAACATTGATTGCATGTGTGTTTCAAGTTTTCTTTGTGATTACTTGTGTCAGCTCACCAGGAATACTGTTCTGACCGTGGCGCACTTGTTTCCTTTCAGGATGGCCCGATGACAGCAGCCAGCTAGGGTTCCGAGAGTAGAGCGCGACGACAGCCCGCCGAGCGACGAGGCCTCGGTACAGGGCCCGTTGACAGCAGAGGCACCGGCGATACCTTTACCCTCCGAGCCCCCGATGCTTCCAGCGCCGACCGCTGACGATGCACGACGCCTTGGAGCTCTGCACGAGTTCCAGCACCAGCGACCACCCAGGTTTCATGGGGAGACGGACCCCCAGGCAGCCGAGGACTGGCTGGAGGTGGTCATTCAAGTTTTCAGGCTAGTGAGGAGACCATAAGACCTCATGGTGATCCTCACGGTGAGCCTACTGCACGCAACAACGGGACGATGGTGGAGCTTGATGCTCCAGGTGCACGATGAGGCCTATCTCATCTTGACGGACTTCGAGAGCCTCTTCCGCTCATAGTTCGTCCCGGCCACCCTCCGTGTGGTGCGCATTCAGGAGCTTCTTCAGCTGCGGCAGGGCAGCTTGACGGTCGCCCAGTACGCGGCGAGGTTCACCGATCTTTCTCGCTACTCGACCGACATGGTACGAGACTCCTTCTTCCGGGCCCGGACCTTCGAGAAGGGATTGAGACACGATATCAGGGCATCGATGATCTCCCTACACATCCCGACCCAGGAAAGAGTGCTAGAGAGAGCGCTTCTGATCGAGAGCTTTCTGGCTGAGTCCACAACGAGACCTACCGCAGGGCGACAGGTAGCGGAGTCTTTGGCAGCAGGTAGCCGACGGATGACTCAGGGTTCCAGGCAGACCATACCCTCTCATAGATGACCTCAGGACACTGGCTCAGCAGTGCGGGGCACACAGCGCGGAGCCAGTCTTCCGAGAGGCAGGCGGTGCTACGCGTGCAGCAGGCAGGGCCACTTGGCTCGTGACTGCCCGACCCGTCGTACCGAGGAGCAGCAGACGGTGGAGGGTCCACCCAGGCAGAGGCAGAGGGTCGGCTGTGGCGGTCCACAGGGAGGAGGAGGACTAGGCAGAGAAGATGGCCAAGCAGTAGGTGGTGGGCGACGTTTTGAGGCTCTGCCACCACCTCCCCCAGGAGGTCCGCCCCGACCATAGGGAGCAGGTGGGTAGAGACAGGCACAGCTCCAGGCAGTGGAGGCCTATGACCACGACACGCCAGAGATGATTCGAGGTACGATCTGTGTCTATTCCATCCTTCCTGCAGTTCTTATAGACACAGGAGCGAGTCACTCTTTCATAGTTACTGCCCTTGTTCAGAGCTCGTAGATTCCGACAGAGCCGTTGGCTCGATCCTTACGGCTAGAGACTCCTACGGGAGCAGACTCGACGATTACGCACTAGTTCCGACAGTGTGAGCTTACTCTAGGAGGCGAGAGCTTCGGCTGGGATCTTCTTGTAGAGGCGTTGAGGCCTTACGATGTCATCTTGGGCATGGATTGGTTATCTACGGTCCAGGCTCAGATTGACTGTTTTAGGCGCAAGGTGCGATGTGTGCGCACCGATGGGAGCAGGTTCACCTTCACCAGTGAGAAGGAATCCTTTGTAACACAGGATGGACTCACGCAGAGGAGAGGGCAGCCCATCACTCATCAGTTGGCTATCCTCATCCTTGGAGCAGTTGATGTGCGGAGTCCTAGTTTTCATGCAGTGGCGGATCAGTATGCAGATGTCTTTCCCGATGACATTCCAGGGCTACCTCCTCGCAGAGAGGTAGAATTTTATACTGATCTATACCCCAGGACATCCTCGATATCCACTCTAGCGTATTGGATGGCCCCCGCTGAGCTTCGAGAGATACGGGTACAGTTGGAGGACTTGCAGGGAAAGGGTTTCATCCGACCCAATGTTTCGCCATGTGCTTCCCTGATTTTGTTTGCCAAGAAGGCAGACGGGAGCTTGCGACTGTGTGTCGACTATCGTCGCCTGAACCAGGTGATAGTGAGGAACAAGTATCCACTACCAAGGATTGATGACCTCTTCGATCAGCTTAAGGGAGCACAGTGGTTCTCGAAGATAGACCTCAGGTCAGGCTATCCTTAGCTCAGAGTTCGATATGAGGACGTGCAGAAGACGGCCTTCAGGTGTCGGTATGGAAACTATGAGTTCTTGGTTATGCCTTTCGGCATTACCAATGCTCCAGCAGTGTTCATGGGCCTCATGAACAGGATCTTCCAGCCATACCTTGATCGATTTGTCGTGGTCTTCATCGACGACATTTTACTGTACTCGACCACGGAGGAGGAGCACGCCTACCACTTGCGGGTTGTACTAGACACACTCTGAGAGCACCAGCTTTATGGAAAGCTCTCAAAGTGCCAGTTCTGGTTACGTGAGGTCCACTTCTTGGGGAACGTCATTTATGAGGCGGGAGTTGTAGTGGATCCCGGGAAGATCGAGGCAGTGCTAGCTTGGGAGCCACCCAGGAGCGTGACGGAGGTGCGAAATTTCTTGGGTCTAGCCGGATACTATCGGAGATTCATGCCGGACTTCTCCAGATATTTGGTGCCACTCTCATCTTTGACGAAGAAGGGGAAACCCTTTATGTGGTCAGACAGATGTCAGCAGATCTTCCAGGAGATGAGGCAGAGATTGACCAGCGCACTTATACTGAGGTTTCCTGAGGAGGGAGTTGGATACGTAGTCTACTGCGATGCATCAGGGACCAGACTCGGGTGTGTCCTGATTCAGGAGCGGGCCATGATTGCCTATGGATCACGTCAGTTGAGGCCGCATGGGAAAAACTACGCTACCCATGACCTGGAGTTAGCAGTAGTGGTCTTTGCTCTGAAGACATGGCGGCACTATCTGATGGGAGAGCGCTTTACAGTCTTTTCTGACCACCAGAGTCTCAGGTACATCTTGTCTCAGAAAGACCTAAACCTGAGACAGTGACGATGGCTCGAGTTCCTCCAGGACTATGACTTTGAGATAGTCTATACTCCGGGGAAGGGGAACGTAGTAGCCGATGCCCTCAGCAGGAGGACGGGCATTCAGCTACTTGAGGAGGTGACAGAGCAGCTAGCCGCCTTGAAGATATCCTTCGTGGATAGATATGGAGCAGCCTTCCTTCAGTATCTCACAGTCACCCCTCCACTACTGCAGCGGGTCAGAGAGGCACAACGTGGGGATGCTGACTGTGAGACGCGACGTACACAGATATCCTCGGGATAGGCACCTGATGGTTTCTCCCTTGGAGAATATCACGACGTCCTTTTCAGAGGACGTACCTTGGTACTAGTCGCTTTACGAGAGGAGGTGCTGAGAGAGTTTCACACTTCTCCTTTGGCGGTACATCCTGGAGTGGCAAAGATATACCAGGACCTCAGACGACAGCACTGGTGGCCAGGCATAAAGAAGGCTGTTGCAGAGTTCGTTTCATGGTGCCTCACCTGCCAGCAGGTGAAGGAAGAGCATCAGGTACTAGTAGGCTCGGTACAGCCCTTGGAGGTCCCGGAGTGGAAGTGGGACGAGATATCTATGGACTTCGTGACAGGACTTCCACGCACTTCCAGAGGTCACGACTCCATTTGGGTGATTGTTGACTAACTCACCAAGTCGGAACACTTCTTACCCATTAGAGAGCAGGGCTCAGTGGAGAGCTTGGGGCGTCTCTACGTTCAGGAGATTGTATGGCTTCACAGTGTGCCATCGACTATCATCTCTGATCGGGACGCTTGTTTTACTTCCTGGCTTTGGAAGGGGTTGCAGGAGGCGTTCGGGACGCGACTACGTCTGAGAACCGCCTTTCACCCTCAGACGGATGGTCAGACGGAGAGGACCATTCAGACTCTCGAGGACATGCTCCGTGCATGTGTACTCAACTTTGGTCGTAGCTGGGAGGACCACCTACCCTTGGTAGAGTTCGCGTACAACAATATCTACCACTCCACCATCGGGATGACACCATACTAGGCGTTGTACCGCAGGCCTTGCAGATCTCCTTTGTGCTGGACAGACCCTGGGGAGTCAGCACTTGTGGGACCAGAGATGGTCCGGGCCACGACAGAGAAGGTCCAGGCCATCCAGGAGTGGATGAGGATAGCTCAGAGCCGACAGAAGTCATATGATGACAGGAGACGGAGGCCACTAGAGTTTGAGGATGGCGACCACGTCTTCTTGTGTGTCTCACCTCGACGTGGTTTACGGAGATTTGGCCGAGGCGGCAAGTTGTCTCCACGCTTCATCGGACCATTCCAGGTCATCAGTAGGATTGGCGAGGTGGATTATCACCTGGCTCTACCACCTCAGTTGCACCGGGTGCACGACGTCTTCCACGTATCTCAGCTGAGGAGATACGTGCACGACCCAACGCACATCATTGACTATGGGGAGATAGACGTGGATGATGGGGCAACTTTTACGGAGGTCCCAGTGGAGATAGAGGATCGATAGGAGCGGGTCCAACGTTGGTGATCGATTCCTCTTGTGCGCATCAGATGGCAGCATGGGAACCTCCAGGAGAGCACATGGGAGCGGGAGGCTCGGATGCGTGCTCAGTACCCACATTTGTTTCCGTAGTTTATGATGTATCTTTACGGGGACGTAAATCCATGAGGTGTGAGTAATGTAAAGACCCGTAAATTTCAAGGAATTTTTTTTCTTAATTTTATTTGGAATTTTTCAAGAATTCAGTTTCTGACGGCACCTGATTCCGAGGCCCAGTGTGCCCGGAATCATTTTCCAAAGTATGTCTCGGGTACGTTCAGTGAACGGACGAGCGAGTTTTTCTAACATTTGAACCGGTGCCCAGAATCGAATTCTGAGGGCACCGATGAAATCGCAGCGCCTGCATTTTCTTAGAAACACCTATTTCGGAGTTGTGTTTCCTCGGGTGTGGTTTTTAATTTTTGGGCTTAAAGTTAAGAAATAAAATAATTTGTTCGACAACTTTATTTTATTTCACTTAAGCCACTTGAAAGCCACTTAAACTGAGTTAAAACGGATAGGGTGCTATCCAGAAATATCCTGCCCCCTTGGTAGGATATTTGTGAGGTGGGGCCCGCACGAGCCCCGCCTTTTCTTTCCGCTAAGTAACGCACCCGCGAAAACCCGTCATTATGAAAGTCAACTGATGCGTTTTCTTAAATCCTTAACGCACCATTTAATTGGGTGGTTTATTTCGTGAATTAAATGGGCAGATTCTTTCGTTGAATTAATTCGACAAATTGATGGGTCGTTACTTACCTTTTTCGTTTGTTGGCTTAATAATAAAATAAGACCAACACGGCATTTGGAGGATTACACGTTGAGAGGCTTGACGGAATTCTTGAGCCTTCATCCTCCTTCACGAAGAAAGCAAATAACGAGAAGAACGCGATGAACGCCGTCACCCTCGGAGTTTGACGATGCTTCATCCGAGACGTTCTTCGACGACGTTCCTTCCTCCACGACAAGATCCTTCGATCCTCCATTGAGGTGAGTGTTTGTGATTCTTTAAATATCCTTTGTGTTTTTTTTAACAAAACACGGATTTAATTATTTATAATTAAATTTGTTGTTTCTTGGTCCGTTGACTTCGTCGACGCAACGCCGGATTCCGAGATGACGCGATGCCTTTCCGCGACGACGCGACGATCCCCTCCTTCCGCGACGACAAAATCCGCGAAGAACGTGCGTACGACGATGAATACGAGGTAGGGATTTATTTTTGGAAATACCCCTTTTGTATTTTTATTCCCGTGGAAGTTTCTTTAAAATTAAAGAACATGATGCAAACGAACAATTTTAATTTATTAAAAATTGTTGTATCATGTGTTGATTTATTTTCTCCCGTTGTTTTTATCTAACACGGAGGGTGTGGGCCAAATGAACACGGCCCGAAAACCCTCCGCCGTTCTTCGTGTTGTGCGGATTTGACGGGTGATGACGGAACATGACGTAATGGAAGTTTGATGATCCCGCAGTGAAGAACGGAACCCGGGAGGAACAACGACGCAGACGGGAATGAAAACGGACCACCAGAGCGACTCTGGTGGCACGCGGGAGCCGGCGGCGGTGGCCGGACGCGGCGGCGCCCCGGCGCGCCGCCGGAAGAACCGCCGCGGCTTCAGCCACGGTGGCGGCGCCCGATGACCCATGGCCGCGCGGGTCCGGCACGAGCGGGACACGGCTGAAGCTGCGTTCGACTATCATGGGCGACACCCCGCGGGTTCCGCGGGGTTGTTACGCTGGGGCGGCGGCTCCCCCCACGTCGCTCGGGTCGTCCTGGGCGACACCCCGCGGGTGTCGCGGGGGTGTCACGCGGGGGCGGCGGCTCCCCCCCGCATCGCTCGGCCGCTCGGCCGAGCCAGGCCGGGCGGGCCGAGCCAGGCCGGTCCGACCGGCCGGGCCACGCCCTGGCCAGGCCATACCGGGTCCGACCGGTTCGGGTCGACCCGGTTCGGCCGACCCAGGGGGGTCGGGCCGGGCCCGAACCCCCCGTCTTCAGACCTTTTTCGGTCAAATGCCCGAAACTTGAGCTACGGGCCTCCAAACGATGCGCCGTCAGCGGAAACACGATCCTTGGATCGAGACGGTCGTTTCAGTATATCGCACTAAAGGGTCCAGAATACTTTGTGTTCGGCCGGGTTGGTTCGTACACGAAACCAACCGGGCCCTCGGAGCGGAAACACTCATATCTTGAGCTACGGACGTCCGATCGACGTGTCGTCGACTTCATTGAATTCCTCTAAGTGAGACGGATCTTTTGCAATACTCCGCCCGAGGTTTGGACATAGGTGGAGTATGGTCGGGTTGGTTTTGCCTTAAAAACCAACCGGGCCCCTGGAACGAAAAAGCCAATAACTCTCAGACCGGGCGTCCGATTGACGCGCCGTTTGCGATGTTGAGTTCCTGTTGACGATACCGAACTTTTGGATACATCAACTTCGGACTTTGTGTCAGTTGATGTATCAGCCTCTCGGCTCGTGGAGCGGACCCTCCCAAACGAGCTTGCTGTGTGCGGGAACCCTAGTGCTGGCTGCGACTGCTACTTCGACAACGACGACCGTGCAGAGATCCTCAGTGGACTGCGACGACGACTGTGCAGAGATCCTCAGTGGACTGCGACGACGACAGTGCAGAGATCCTCAATGGACTGCGGTGACTACATCACTCAGCGATCCTACGTGGATCAGTGCTACAGGTCATGTGTGGGCCCGATCCTGTGTGGGTCCGATCCTGTGTGGGTCAGCGCTCAGTGGTTCTGTGTGAGCCAGTGCCTACAGGTCCTGTGTGGGTCCGATCCGGTGTGGGTCATTGTAGGGGTTAGTTACCTATCGATCCTTTGTGGGTACGACGACTTAGATGGATCAGTGATCATCTTTATCGTCATACAAGAAGTATACCTGTGTGAGCTGAATCCTGTGTTACTCTCCTTTGTAGATTGTGTTGAGCTATCCTGTGTGGACTTACTGTTTACTCTCCTTTGTGTATTGTGTTGAGGTATCCTATGTGGATTACTGTTTACTCTCCTTTGTGGATTGTGTTGTCCTATCCTGTGTGGGTATACGTTTTTTCTTTGCTGTGTGGACTGGGTTGTCCTTGGGCTCGGACGTTGGAGCCAAACGGGAATTGATGACTTGAGTATATGTATGGGAATATACCTAAGCAGTGTCGGATGTTACTTCGTGATTGTATCTTTCCTTTGTGGATTATCCTTTGTGGATTTCGGGAGACCTTCGGGGGTCTCGGGGTCCTTACTGAGTAGCTTATACTCACCCCTACACGGGCTTTGCCCGCACTACGTTGTGTTGGTTGCAGACGACAGACAGCGCTGATCGTGGTGGAGGCGTGCGGAGCAGGACGGTACCTGGAGGTGGACCACTGGGCGGGACGTACTCGAAGCGGTTAGGTGGACCCGAGGAGAAGTGGAGGCTATCTGTACCCACCCTTCAGGTGGGACTTCCAGAGGACGGCTCGACGCTGCAGCTTTTCTTTTCAGTTGCTGTTTTTGCCTTTCAGTTGTACTTTACAGTTGGGCTTGTATTTCCGGCCCCTTTTACTTTCAGCACAGCTTTATACAGTTTTACTTAGTGTTTACTTTTCTGCTTGCTTACTCTGTGGTGCTTGTTTACTTTTCAAAGGCAATGCCTTCGCTTTTGTTGGGATTTACGCCTTGGTGCTAGTCGCCAGCCCCTGGTATAACGACCCACACTTTACATACATTGTTAATACTTCAAAATTAAAGCACACTTATTACAACATATGACAAAACCACAAAGGACCGTATAGGTATAGTGTCTTTAGAAACTGGGAAACATAAACAACTGGTTCATAAATCTTCTATAGTGTCTCCCATTTATTTCATCATATCTAGGGTCCCTTTTAGCATATTCTACTTAATATCCATCTTCCTGACTTGGGGAAAAGAAAACATAAAAGGGTGAGCTCAAATTCTTAGCAAGGGAAAATAAAGGAAATAAAAATCATATCATATCTTTATGAAAATCAAAACCTGCAAAAGAGATCATAATATCTTAACATGGAATAAATCATAGAAGTGAAAATGAGATCCCCATAACATAAAACTTGAAACTTTGTGGCATGCACACATAATCATGGAAAATCATTTCTTGTTAGTCATGACTCATTGCCAAGACTATCTTAGTGGACAAAGTCCCTTTCTGAACCAAGTTCACTCCTCGTTTCAGTCCTGTATCACTGAACCGAAATAACCTTCCGTTCCAGCCATGTCTATCTCATGAGATATACAATCATTACCCAATGCATTGGAGGGAGATATAGGTCCCACCCATCTTATAATGAATCCTTTCTTATGTGTGCCACATAATCATAAATCATACATCATCGTATAACACATGTAACAAAAATGGGATTCTTGAAACATCATGACATCATAAATCAATTCATATAAGATAAAGGAATTCATAAAAATAATTCCATCACAACATGATCAAATCAATTTAATAATAGGGATAAAAACAGAACCCTTTATTATCTTAGATGGAAAATAATTTTGATAAAACACTTGAACTCCATTCTTGAGGAAAATATCCTTTCTTCTTCAAAAACATTTTTCCTTTCATAACATGTCATACAACATTAAAATAAAAGAATTTGATTAAAAATAAACTTGAAAACTTGTAAAGGAAGCTTCTTGGAAATAATGTTTTAAAAATCCATTCATGCCGTATAAGTTAAAAAAAACATTCTTCGTACTTTTGTCGGAAAAGTCAAAAAGTACCTCGTACGAAAAACGACAAAAGATTCCTTTCATATCTTTTACTAAAAACCCACCGAAGGGTAAAATTGGATATAAACTATTGTAGAATGATGGAAATAATATTACATATTGAGGGAACATGGATGTGGATGATAAAATACACCCCAGTAATTACCAAAGTAAAAACAATCTCGGATAAAAGTGAGATTGTGATATTTCCCTTACCTAAGGTCCGATTTGCTTTGTTTGTGTCCGAAGCTCCTGTATAATGGTTTAAATAATGTTATTGACTTATTCCAGAATCATAAATATTTATATTATATCATATATGGTCATATTATTAGCTTCTTGTTAGTAATATTTCATTGTTACTTGTTACTCGGGTCTTTATAACTTTTTGTTCTTATGCGTGTTTTGTCGAATAAATTCTTATTCTTATCTTTAGGTTATAGATAATTCCTTTAAAGAATGGTATTAGTGTATTATATACCATATTCATTCATTCAATTCATTTATATAATCATTATGAAATGAAGATCATGTAGAACGAGTCGCATCACATCGTGGAGACGGTATTCCGTACGTACGCACGAGTGATGATATCGTTCCTATGATCGTGGAATTGTATTGGAGTATATATATATATTATTTCAGTATCAATATTACTTCATAATAATCATATATAGTTACTCATTACACCATTATACCCATCCTTGTAAGGTTATGGTGGAAAATAGATTACACCACGGCGTGGAGACGGTATTCCGTACGTACGCACGCGCGGTGATTTCATTTTTACGTAGGATGGATAGAAGGTGAATTAGGGTTGTTTCATATTTATAATAACATATCAGTATGTAAGTAATACTGATGTTATTACTTTATCATAAAACAACTAAAGAAGAAGAAGTTGAAGAAGAAAGAAATTGAAAAGATCGGTAATGGTTATTACCTCTTCTTTGAAACGCCTCTTTGAATCCTTCACTTAGGGAACTAAGATTGGTCTTTGAAGAAGACCAGGACCTCTAGGATTATTCTAGGGAAGTGGAGAAGGGAAAATGGCAGGGGTTGGCCGAGCTTGAGTGCCCAAATTGGTGTGAGGAGGAGGGGGATGAGGTGCCCTTTTATAAGGGAGGAGAGGGGCACCTTAGGAATATCTCAAAATATTATTTTATATTAAAGTCAAAATCGGTTTATAATGGTTCCAAAGGGTATTATTTCGAAGCTAAAGTGGGTATGGGTCGAAATCCTATCATCCAGTAGGATTTAGACAAGTTTAGGGTATTATTTTAACCTTATCAATTAGATTTAACTCTAAGTTAATTAATTTAACTTTTACCGTGTCTTTTTGTTTTCTTTCACTATATGGTTAATACACTTACTATAACATGCCAAACGAACCCCAATTTGTTTATTATTAATATATATATCCTTATCTAAGTCATTTGGCCGAACCATAGATTTTTAGGAATAAAATAACAATTAATAATATAATATTTGATTTAAAAACTATTTTGTGTCAATTTTGACACTATTTGATATATGATTTTTGTGAAAGTCATAACAGAATTATATGTTCAAACCAAGTTGATTAAATCAACAATAATATATCATAGTAACCTAGAAAATTAGTGGAATTCATAAAAAGTCTTAAATTACATTTATTTTGGTATTTATATTATCAATTTTGTCAATATTTCATTAATAAGATAATTACTGCATCATCTTTGTGTCATAAATAAATTAAATTATTTGATGTCTAAAAATTACAAATAAAATACCATCATGTAGGAAAGCTTTTTATCTTTCTAATGAATATTTACAATCGAATTTATATTATGTATAACCCCATATTAAAATTGATTTACTTATTAAACATTGATTTTAACTATTTTAACCCTTCTTTAAATAAATTAATAATAAATGTCCTAATCTAATCCAAGTGGGCCTAAATGGTCATATTTTATTCCTAAGTTTGTTTTTGGTCGAATTACACTTGTCCAATAGAATTAGGACACGTGTTAGGGTAATAGTAATATCATATTTACCCTTAGTTACCCTATTTACTATTAACCACGGTAAAAAAAGTAAAAAGTTACTATTCACCAAAAAATTATTTTCATCTCATTGAACCACATTTTAGTCCTTGATATTAACCGTGTCTCTCGGATTTTCGAAATTCCATTCACAGAAGCGGTAAAATTAAGTTTTATGCAAAATTCAGTTTTTATCCTACCACTTAGTGGTTTCACTATTCATCAAAAATTGAAAGTTTTCAGAAAAATACCAAAATTTCACCCTAGGCTAATTTCGATATTCTGAGTCCAAAAATGAAGTGCATTTTGAAAAATAAAATTTATAAAATTTCAAAAAGTGGTTATTACTATTCATAACGGCTAGTTTTAATAGCATATTGTTGTTTAGTGAAACTCGGTATTGCGTACGACGCAAGCTATCGAGGAAGGTCGCGATTGCGTGTAAAGCAAGCCAAGAAAGTGTTGTGTAGAAAAATATTCCTTTGATGATTTATATAACATAAAAGTCTCGGGTGTTACATTCTACCCCCCTTAAAAAGAATTTCGCCCTCGAAATTCATCACTTTGTAACAAACAAATGAGGATACTTCTCCCTCATCATATCCTCAAGCTCCCATGTAGCTTCTTCAAGTTGGTGGTTCCTCCATAAAACTTTCACCAAGCGAGTGGTCTTGTTTCGTAGGACTTTTTCGCTACGATCCAGAATCTCTATCGGCTGTTCTTCATAAGAAAGATCTTGCTCCAACGGTACAACTTCTGAGCTGAGTACATGTGAAGGATCTGGTATGTACTTTCTCAGGAGAGATACGTGGAACACATCGTGAACTTGAGAGAGATTCGGTGGAAGCGCCAATCGGTAAGCTACCTTCCCAACACGATCCAGTATTTCAAAAGGACCGATATATCTAGGGCTCAACTTCCCCTTCTTTCCAAATCTCACAACCCTCTTCCAGGGAGATATTCGTAAGAACACTTTATCGCCCACTTCAAACTCTAGGTCTTTTCTTCGGTTGTCGGCATAAATTTTCTGTCGACTCTGAGCTGCTCTTATGTGTTGTTGAATAGATCTAACCTTTTCTGCCATTTCATCAACGAGATCAGGTCCTAATAGCTTTCTTTCCCCAACTTCATCCCAGCAAGTTGGAGTCCTGCATTTCTTTCCATAGAGAGCTTCATAAGGAGCCATCTGAATACTGGAGTGAAAGATATTATTATAAGAAAATTCCACCAAAGGTAGGTGTTGATCCAAACCTCCTTTGAAATCCATAGAGAAAGCTCTCAACATATCTTCTAGGGTTTGAATTGTTCTCTCAGACTGACCATCTGTCTGGGGATGATAAGCAGTGCTGAAACTCAACTCTGTATCCAGAGTATGCTGAAGACTTCGCCAGAACTTCGAGGTAAATCTCGGATCTCGATTAGATATAATAGAAAGTGGTACTCCATGCAATCTTACCACTTCCTTTACATATATCCTGGCAAGCTGATCTAGAGAGAAATCCTCTCTAATAGCAATGAAGTGTGCAAACTTTGTAAGACGATCAACTATGACCCAGATAGCATTATTGCCTTTGGATGTTTTAGGAAGTCCTATGACAAAGTCCATAGTGATGTTTTCCCATTTCTATTCGGGTATGGGTAATGGTTGTAAAATCCCCTTAGAATTCTGTCTCTCAGCTTTAACTTGTTGACAAACCAAGCATCGAGAGACATATTCAGCAACATCTCTTTTCATGCCATCCCACCAGAAGTACTCTTTCAGGTCCCTATACATCTTCGTGCTTCCAGGATGAATAGAAAATGATGAACTATGAGCCTCATCCAGCAGCTCATTCTTTAATTCGGGGATGGGAGGAACGCAAACCCGATTCCTGAACTTTATTATCCCATCACAATCAAGGTTGAATTCAGGAAAATTTATCACCTTCTTTTGTAACTCGACATCTTCTTTCTGTGCCTATTTAATCTTCACATGTATAGATGGTTGAACATTCACTTGAGAAAGATATGATTTTTACCCTTCCATTATAATTCCAAGATCCATCCTTTGTAAATCCATAAATATTGGATCTTTTGTGATCCTCATCATGGATAAACTAGCATGGTCTTGTCGACTTAATGCATCTGCCACCTTGTTTGCTTTCCCAGGGTGGTAATGGATTGAGCAGTCATAATCCTTAATCAGCTCCAACCATCTTCTTTGGCGCATATTCAGCTCCTTTTGTGTGAAAATATACTTTAAACTTTTATGATCAGTATAAATATCACACCTTTCACCATAAAGGTAATGCCTCCAAATCTTTAATGCAAAGATTACCGCAGCCAACTCCAAATCATATGTTGGGTAATTCTGCTCATGGATTTTCAATTGTCGTGAGGCATAAGCTATCACCATATCATTTTGCATAAGAACACACCCCAATCCCTTCTTGGATGCATCACTGTAGATCACAAACCTTTCTCCACTACAAGGTAGTGTGAGCACACGTGCACTGGATAACCTTCTTTTCAACTCCTTGAAATTCTCTTCACATTCCTCTGTCCAGACAAACTTAACTCCTTTCTGAGTCAACTTGGTGAGTGGATTAGATAATCGTGAAAAATCTTTTACAAAACGTTGATAATATCCAGCCAAACCAAGAAAACTTCGGATCTCAGTTACTGTTGTTGGTCTTGACCATCTTTCGATAACCTCTGTTTTTGCTGGATCCACAGATATCCCCTCTTTTGAGATTATATGACCCAAAAATGCAACTTTTTGAAGCCAAAATTCACACTTGGTAAATTTGACATAAAGCTTCTCCTTTCTCAGGGTCTTCAATATAATTCTCAAGTGATCTTCATGCTCTTCCTTGCTCTTTGAATAGACAAGAATATCGTCTATAAAGACTACCACAAATTGATAAAGATATTCTCTAAAGACTCTATTCATTAGATCCATGAAGATAGCAGGGGAATTAGTAAGACCAAATGGCATCACTATAAATTCATAGTGTCCATACCTTGTACGGAAAGCCGTCTTTGGTATATCCTCTCTTTTGACCCTTAATTGATGATACCCTGAACGAAGATCAATCTTGGAAAAGTATTGAGCTCCGCGTAGTTGGTCAAATAAGTCATCAATGCGTGGGAGAGGATATTTGTTCTTGATAGTGATCTTGTTAAGTTCTCGATAATCAATGCAAAGTCTCATTGATCCATCTTTCTTCTTAACAAATAGAACAGGTGCTCCCCAAGGTGACGCACTAGAGCGTATGAATCCCTTATCAAGATTCTCTTGGAGTTGCTTCTTCAATTCCTGCAACTCAATTGGGGCCATTCTATAAGGTGTATTTGAAATAGGCAAAGCACCCGGTACGAGTTCTATTGAAAACTCAACTTCACGATTTGGAGGAAGACCCGGCAATTCCTCCGGAAAGACATCATCAAACTCCCGTACAATGGGAATATTCTTAATTGTGAGTTTCTCACCAACCATTTGAGATAAATAACCTTCATTTAGTGGAATCAATACCCATAAGATGGAAGAAATTTCCACTGGAAGGTTATGTTCATCCTTGCATTGATATACGATCGTAGATTGATCTGGAATATGAAATGTGACTTCCCTTATTTGGCAATCGATATGAGCTCCATGTAGAGAAAGCCAATCCATGCCAAGAATCACATCAAATTCCACTAAAGGAAGGATCACAAGATTTGCAGGAAGCACTTTCCCACAAACTTCGATCAGAGAAGAATTATAAACTTTTGATGCGACTGTTGTTCCATTAGGTGTTGTCACAGCTAACTCAACATCTAATTGTTGAGGTAATACGGTGATACCCTTAGAAAATTATTTAGAAATAAAAGAGTGGGTGGATCCAGAATCAAATAAAACATTTGCTACTTTAGAGTGGATGGTAAGTGTACCTTTCACCACTTCGTTATCGTACTCCACATCGCTGATAGAAATTGCATGTGACTTTCCTTTGTCTTTAGCCTTAAGATTTTGTTGATGTCGACCATCATCATCAACCCTTGGATTTGGGAATTGATTGGCATAATGCCCCATCTCCTTGCACTTGAAACATTGAAGTGTAGTAGGTTCATTCTGTGTATCCCTTCCTTTGTTTGCGTCATTAGACATCTTCTTCCCATTATCACGGCATTCAAATGCCCGATGACCTTCTTTTCCACATTTAAAACATTTACTTGTCCCTTTAAGACAACTCCCTCCATGTTTCTTTCCACACTTTGAGCATAAGGTAAAGTTCATCTTCTTTTCAGTGTGCTCTTTAGAGTTTCCTTTGAATTCCATCTTCCTCTTCTTATCAAACCCATGCGACTGATGGGTTACTCCAATCTCCATCTCGACTTTGAGAGCACATCGAACGATTTCCTCGTAGCTATTGAAGTCCCTTATGGCTAAAGCCCTTCGAAGACTTGGTCTTAAGCCACTAAAGAATCGATCGATCTTACTCTTAGGTTGGATAATAATACCAGAAGCGTACCTTGCAAGTCTTGTAAAATTTGCTTCATAGGTACCAACAGATTCATCATCCCTTTGCTTCAGTTCAAGAAACTCTTTCTCCATCTTTGTTCGGAGAATACGAGGGAAGTACTTATTGAAAAATAAGTTCTTGAACTCGTCCCATTCCATAGACTCAATTTCATCCCTTTGCCTTGTATTCTTAACAAGATTCCACCATTGATCAGCATCTCCTTCCAAACGATACACTGCTAGGATGACTTTATCATGCTCAGAACATTGAAGAACTGAAAATATCTTTTCAGTAGTACTAATCCATTGTTCAGCAACTAATGGATCAGTAGACCCGCTGAAAGAAGGTGGACGCTGCCTCATGAAGGATTCAACAGAATGTTGCTCCCTCCTTTGTTCGTTTGGAAATCCTGCATGATTCATAGCTTGAGAAAGTTGTGTGAGCATGGCTACAAGATTTTGCATTCCAGCTCCCATATCGTTTGGTTGCTCAGGGGGACAATCATTGCATTTCCCATCGCATTCCGCATTAACACGGTTCCTTCGGGTTCCAGCCATTGACTAAAACCAAGAAGAATAGTGTGAGCAACACTAATTATAATAGGAAACCACATAATTCAAGAATAAAATTTTCATGCTTAAGGTCTTATCCTAGGTTATTCAAGGCCATTTCTAAAACACTAAGATTGTGTTCTATGCTTAGACTTATCCTTAGGGTTCTTACTAAGGCTTTCACATCCTAGTTTCCAAAGGTTGACTATACCTTTCCTCTGATACCAACTATAACGACCCACACTTTACATACATTGTTAATACTTCAAAATTGAAGCACACTTATTACAACATATGACAAAACCACAAAGGACCGTATAGGTATAGTGTCTTTAGAAACTGGGAAACATAAACAACTGGTTCATAAATCTTCTATAGTGTCTCCCATTTATTTCATCATATCTAGGGTCCCTTTTAGCATATTCTACTTAATATCCATCTTCCAGACCTGGGGAAAAGAAAACATAAAAGGGTGAGCTCAAATGCTCAGCAAGGGCAAATAAAGGAAATAAAAATCATATCATATCTTTATGAAAATCAAAACCTGCAAAAGAGATCATAATATCTTAACATGGAATAAATCATAGAAGTGAAAATGAGATCCCCATAACATAAAACTTGAAACTTTGTGGCATGCACACATAATCATGGAAAATAATTTCTTGTTAGTCATGACTCATTTCCAAGACTATCTTAGTGGACAAAGTCCCTTTCTGAACCGAGTTGACTCCTCGTTTCAGTCCTGTATCACTGAACCGAAATAACCTTCCGTTCCAGCCATGTCTATCTCATGAGATATAAAATCATTACCCAATGAATTGGAGGGAGATATAGGTCCCACCCATCTTATAATGAATCCTTTCTTATGTGTGCCACATAATCATAAATCATACATCATCGTATAACACATGTAACAAAAATGGGATTCTTGAAACATCATGACATCATAAATCAATTCATATAAGATAAAGGAATTCATAAAAATAATTCCATCACAACATGATCAAATCAATTTAATAATAGGGATAAAAACAGAACCCTTTATTATCTTAGATGGAAAATAATTTTGATAAAACACTTGAACTCCATTCTTGAGGAAATTATCCTTTCTTCTTCAAAAACATTTTTCCTTTCATAACATGTCATAAAAATTTAAAATAAAAAAAGTTGATTAAAAATAAACTTGATAACTTGTAAAGTAAGCTTCTTGGAAATAATGTTTTAAAAATCCATTCATGCCGTATAAGTTAAAAAAACATTCTTCATACTTTTGTCGGAAAAGTCAAAAAGTACCTCGTACGAAAAACGACAAAAGATTCCTTTCATATCTTTTACTAAAAACCCACCGAAGGGTAAAATTGGATATAAACTATTGTAGAATGATGTAAATAATATTACATATTGAGGGAACATGGATGTGGATGATAAAATACACCCCAGTAATTACCAAAGTAAAAACAATCTTGGATAAAAGTGAGATTGTGATATTTCCCTTACCTTAGGTCCGATTTGCTTTGTTCGTGTCCGAAGCTCATGTATAATGGTTTAAATAATGATATTGACTTATTCAAGAATAATACATATTTATATGATATCATATATGGTCATATTATTAGCTTCTTGTTAGTAATATTTCATTGTTACTTGTTACTCGGGTCTTTATAACTTTTTGTTCTTATGCGTGTTTTGTCGAATAAATGCTTATTCTTATCTTTAGGTTATAGATAATTCATTTACAGAATGGTATTAGTGTAGTATATACCATATTCATTCATTCAATTCATTTATATAATCATTATGAAATGAAGATCATGTAGAACGAGTCGCATCACATCGTGGAGACGGTATTCCGTATGTACGCACGAGTGATGATATCGTTCCTATGATCGTGGAATTGTATTGGAGTATATATATATATTATTTCAGTATCAATATTACTTCATAATAATCATATATAGTTACTCATTACACCATTATACCCATCCTTGTAAGGTTATGGTGGAAAATAGATTACACCATGGCGTGGAGACGGTATTCCGTACGTACGCACGCGCGGTGATTTCATTTTTCCGTAGGATGCATAGAAGGTGAATTAGGGTTGTTTCATATTTATAATAACATATCAGTATGTAAGTAATACTGATGTTAATACTTTATCATGAAACAACTAAAGAAGAAGAAGTTGAAGAAGAAAGAAATTGAAAAGATCGGTAATGGTTATTACCTCTTCTTTGAAACGCCTCTTTGAATCCTTCACTTAGGGAACTATGATTGGTCTTTGAAGAAGACCAGGACCTCTAGGATTATTCTAGGGAAGTGGAGAAGGGAAAATGGCAGGGGTTGGCCGAGCTTGAGTGCCCAAATTGGTGTGAGGAGGAGGGGGAGGAGGTGCCCTTTTATAAGGGAGGAGAGGGGCACCTTAGTAATATCTCAAAATATTATTTTATATTAAAGTCAAAATCGGTTTATAATGGTTCCAAAGGGTCTTATTTCGAAGCTAAAGTGGGTATGGGTCGAAATACTATTAACCAATAGGATTTAGACATGTTTAGGGTATTATTTTAACCTTATCAATTAGATTTAACTCTAAGTTAATTAATTTAACTTTTACCGTGTCTTTTTGTTTTCTTTCACTATATGGTTAATACACTTACTATAACATGCCAAACGAACCCCAAATTGTTTATTATTAATATATATATCCTTATCTAAGTCATTTGGCCGAACCATAGATTTTTAGGAATAAAATAACAATTAATAATATAATATTTGATTTAAAAACTATTTTGTGTCAATTTTGACACTATTTGATATATGATTTTTGTGAAAGTCATAACAGAATTATATGTTCGAACCAAGTTGATTAAATCAACAATAATATATCATAGTAACCTATAAAATTAGTGGAATTCATAAAAAGTCTTAAATTACATTTATTTTGGTATTTATATTATCAATTTTGTCAATATTTCATTAATAAGATAATTACTGCATCATCTTTGTGTCATAAATAAATTAAATTATTTGCTGTCTAAAAATTAAAAATAAAATACCATCATGTAGGAAATATTTTTAGCTTTCTAATGAATATTTAAAATCGAATTTATCTTATGTATAACCCCATATTAAAAATGATTTACTTATTAAACATTGATTTTAACTATTTTAACCCTTCTTTAAATAAATTAATAATAAATGTCCTAGTCTAATCCAAGTGGGCCAAAATGGTCATATTTTATTCCTAAGTTTGTTTTTGGTCGAATTACACTTGTCCAATAGAATTAGGACATGTGTTAGGGTAATAGTAATATCATATTTACCCTTAGTTACCCTATTTACTATTAACCGCGGTAAAAAAAGTAAAAAGTTACTATTCACCAAAAAATTATTTTCATCTCATTGAACCACATTTTAGTCCTTGATATTAACCGTGTCTCTCGGATTTTCGAAATTCCATTCACAGAAGCGGTAAAATTAAGTTTTATGCAAAATTCAGTTTTTAACCTACCACTTAGTGGTTTCACTATTCATCAAAAATTGAAAGTTTTCAGAAAAATACCAAAATTTCACCCTAGGCTAATTTCGATATTCTGAGTCCAAAAATGAAGTCCATTTTGAAAAATAAAATTTATACAATTCAAAAAGTGGTTATTACTATTCATAACGGCTAGTTTTAATAGCATATTGTTGTTTAGTGAAACTCGGTATTGCGTACGACGCAAGCTATCGAGGAAGGTCGCAATTGCGTGTAAAGAAAGCCAAGCAAGTGTTGTGTAGAAAAAGATTCCTTTGATGATTTATATAACATAAAAGTGTCAGGTGTTACACCTGGCCTATGGAAGGCGGGCTTGGGGTAGTCACGACACGGGCCCCGAGTACAGGTCGTGACAAATAAACACAACTTCAATGAATATGATAACAGGAAACACATGTTTTATATAAATATAAAATTGACTAAATTGTACTCAATTCTTGATTGAGACATTATTCAAAAAAAGAGCACCACATTGGTAAATATGTAGGAACTGTACATATAAAATGACCATGAGTCTGACTGATGTGAGATAATGATGAAATCATCCTCATTTCATGAAATACTAGATTATTCTCTTACCACAAAAAACACATCCAACATCATGAACATACATGATCTATCCATTTAACCATGAATCCCTATGAATAATCTTTAATGTAATTCTAGTTTCACTTCTACCAATTAAAACATATGGCCTTCCAATCAGCATAAAAAACTAAACATGTGTGGCCACAAATCCTATGTTACATTGAATACATGGAGAACTAAATTGTATTCAAAGTCATACATAGATTGACTTATTTTATGAATAATCCTTAATGAAACAATGTATTGTCTAAGAAGTCGTTAAAGTCAACGAAATCAAATCCCGCTACCTGTTCATCTTTCATGTGTAACGCCCCGACCATAGAAGCCTGGAGTCAGTGCATTATTATATAACATTGGAATGATCATACAAGATCAAATCCAGTTGGACCGATAAGTTTATTATCTTTTGAAGTAATATATTCATTCACATGTTTTACATTACATTATAAAATGAAAAACAACAACAAAATTGTCTCCATTTACCACATTCATTTCTATTAGAACATCCCTTCAGGTGAGTCATAAGATACTTCATCGCATCCTGTAAAAAATAATACATAGAATGGGGTGATCTCAAATTCTATGTAAAAGTAAGGAATATATCAGAAGATAACATAAATATTAGGCCTGGTGAATATTTTAAATCACATGCCTTTACAAATAATAAACATAAACACTTTATGGATTGAATATGAGCTGAGTAAATATTACCATATTCAAACATAATCATGAGTATTCTACTAGTCAAATAACCACATAAACCATCAATAATATTTTCATAACGAGGAAATGTATATTGGGGGACAATCAGAATCATTTTTTAAAGGCCTTAGTGAATAATTTTATAAATGATTAAGGCGTTGGCCAAAACGATATATCAAATTGGGAAAGGCCTGGGACAATTCCATGTCTAATTGTCTCATGAGACGTACTGATGCACTAAGGAGCTATAGAGGGCTCCACCGAACATTTACTAAGTCTTATACATTCCTGATATGAATATGATGAAATATAACATAATCATTCGTATTAAAACAAGCATATAAAATGTTAGTACTTCAACCATAAACCATGAACGATATATAAATAGCACATCAATAGTCAAACATATCCTAACACATTCATTGCAATATAAAATATTATATTATTATAAATAAACATTACTCAAGAATAATTTCAATTTAAGGATGTTGATATATTTGGAAATGATTAGTAAAACTTCTTGAGAGAAATATCCCATTTTTTGAAATCATTTAAAAGATAAAAATTTGTGATGAAGTCATTTAGAAGATATTTTTTAATCAAATTGTCCGGTACCAAATTGAAACATTAGAAACGAACTAACATTTTAATGTAATCATGTTCAAATGAATAAATAATTATAACTATTTTGAAAACATTGATATTAATGAGAATGATTTAGAAGAATAAATAATGAAAACATTTAAAATGATTTTTTAATTAAACATTACCTTAAAAGAATCATTTTGAAATTTATTTTATGAAACATGGAAATGGATAATAAATATTCCCCCTAAAATACATACCGATAAACACTTTCATATAATATTGAGATTCAGAAATTAACCCTTACATAGTAGTCTTCCATAGTAGAGGGTACGTTAACCTACTCTTTTCCGGGATATCCCTTTTGATTTGATCAAAATGGAGATTTAGGTTGGCTTTTTTATAAAAGGATTTTCTCTAGTATGAAGTGAGGGTAGTTTGGAGGATATTTTTTCAAGGGTAGGATAAGCCAAATGGCTTTGGAGGTGTTAATTTAAGACAAGGTAAGTGACCTTTTATAAGAGAGGTGTGGGGATCCTTAGGAAAAGATTCAAATATTATTTTATAATATAATCATTTTTAGATTATATTGGTTGGAAAATGGATTATTTATAGTATATGGTGGGGATGGGTCGAAAACCTCTCAACAAATAAGTTTTAGACAGCTTTGGGTCACCATATTAACCATATCTATTAGATTCAACTCTTAGTTGATTAGTTTAAATTTTACCATGTATTCATGTATTATTATTATAATAATTGGTTAATAATCATACTTTATAATGCCAAGAGATCCCCAAGTGGTTCATTAATAATATATATATATATATATATATCATTATATAAGCCTTTTGGAAAAACCTTATAAATTTGGGATATTATATAATTTAATAATATAGTATTTGTTTTAAAAACTCATTTTTGTCAATTTTTACACTATTTGGTATTTTGTTTTTGTTTAAGTCATAATTACATGATGAATTCAAAAAAAATAATTGAAAAAACCCTAACATGTAATGTTATCCTAGAAAATTAGTTTAATTCATCAAATATCTCAATATCATTTATTTGGTTATTTATAATATCAATTATTTTAATCTTTCATTTTTAAGGTAATTACTGCATCATCATTATGTCATAAATTATTTAATTTATAAAAATTGTAAATAAAATACCATTATGTAGGAAATATCATTAGATTTATAATGAATATTTATACTCTAATTTATCTTTTGAATAACCCTATTATAAAAATGTTTTAGTTATGAAAACATGAATTTAACACTTTTAACTCTTCTTTAAATTAAATAATAATAAATGTCCTCATTTAATACATGTGGACCAAATGGATCATATTTTATTCATAAGGATGATGTTCTTTGAAATACACTTATCTAATAGAATTAGGACACATGTTACGGTAATTATAATATCATTTTTTCTTTAAATTGCTCTATTTACTTTAAACTATTGTTAAAAAAAGTCAATACTTACTATTAACCAAAAAAAATTAATCTTATTGAAACAAATTTTACATACTCAGGTTAACCGTGTCTATCATATGTTTGAAATTAAACTCTCATATGCAGTAAAAAAATATGTTTTTATGCAAATTTGAAAATGTTCCTAAAAGGTGTGCAAAAGATGTTAAAAATTTCAATAAATTTTAACATATCTAATTTTCTTATAAAATTAATATAATTATTTACATTGAACATATATAGGAATTATATATCTATTTTTAATTTAAATAAATTTAATTAAAATGATTAATTATTTAAATATAAAGTCAGTTTAAAATAATAATGTAGTGTTTATCACTATTCATCAAAAATTGAATGTTTTCAGAAAAATACGAAAAATTTACCTTTAGATAGTCAGGATATTATGAATTAAAAAATGAATTTTATTTTACCAAATTAAAAACATATAATATTAATTAATTAATTTAAAATTAACTCCCATTGTCAAAACCAATAAGTGGGGTTTTTAAAAGTAAAAACTATCAAAAGATTGACATGTGTTTATATCAAATTTAAAAGTGAAATTACTTACAATTACCTAAATTTTATTAAATGATAAAAATATAAAATATTTAAACTTCTAAATAATTCAAATTAATAATTAAATATTATAAATTATTTCAATTTAAAAATAAGTTTTCAATTAATTTTTTTTTATTTTTCAGTATTCATCAAAATAGAAAAGTTATCAGAAAATTTACAAAACTTTATCCATTGTAAAAATTTATGTCTCGATTATAAAGAATAATTTAATTTAATTAAATTAAATATATAAAAGTTTCAAATAATTGTTTTGAAAAAGTTTCGCAATTAAAAGGTGGTTAAATTGTATTTTAAAAAATAATTTTTATATCTGCAAAAAATGAATTTTTGGTCTTATATTATGTCTAAGAAACACATAATATGGATTCTAAAATTATCTGGAGTATATAAAATTCATAATTAATTTAATACTATTCATACCCTCTTTTTGAACGGCTAGTTTAGTAAGTCGTGGTGCACTCTAACACAATGTTACATGTAGCATAAGCTATTAAACTATTTTAAGGAGATAAAACACTATGAAATAATGGGGTGTTACATTCCCCCCTAAGTCAACAATTGTGTCCTCAGCATTTGAAATTTTTCGTTGAAAATAAATTATTTATAATATCAAATACCATTTAGGAAAACCCACATTGTAAATAGGGTTAATAAAATTTTTTCTTAATAAGAGGGAAAGAAAAATGAATATGACACCATAAAATTTGGGTTTTGAATAAGAGAAATTTGGTGGAAATTATAGTCACATAATTGGAGTAAAATCTTAATATTTTTTGGCAGCGATTGAGGTCATCAATCACAGTCACATGTAAAACTGAGGGCCTTAAATCCATAAATATAAGATTATTTACAATTTCATCGATTTGACAAAACATAAGGTATTAGGATAACACATTTTTTGTTTTAATATCCATTAAATAATGTCTAAGAATTAATTTCATTATATAATAAGAGTGAAAATTAATGATATACATTACAAGTAGAGTTCCATACATTAACTAATTTATATGACAAACTCTTCTTTCACTCTAAATGAAAATAGATATAAAAAATATTCTATTTATCCTATTCGTATAAGTTTACAAAAATAATGAATATATTATTAATTTTCCAGTATATTAAGAAAATACATTATTCAAACAAGGACATCATGTATGATAGTTGTAGATGATGCACCTTTGTTGCCCTTTGTTTGCGGGTTCTGGTATCACATCCTTTCTAGACTCAACATGTTGCCTCCCAACCTCCATGTTGTCTATTTGATAACAATCCCAAAATGGTCCGAAGAAATGATTTAACCTTAAAAATATTATCCAATGTCAAACTTAATCCATTCCAACCATTATAATTATCCAAAATACTTTTGTCCAAACATATAGTCCATCATTGTTAAAGATGGTAAACAAAATGAAGATCTTTTTTTCCACATAATAACATGTGAATACCTACATCATGTATTCTTTTAAAACACGATAACACCCGGAATTACCACAAAACTTTATTTATTACATTCATTATCCCTTATTCCTTATAGAATATTGGATATCCTCTATATATCAAAAAATGTTGTGAAATCCCACAATAGTTGAAACAAACAGTTAATTAGTTTCAAAGTAGTCATAACTATCAAATATAATTTATCCAAATCAATCATATCTTATTCCAATATCACAACCCCATTATCAGAACCATATTAAGGATTATCTTTCCATCATCTATTTATTTTCCAAAATGTGTAACTTTTTATTTAGTCAATTTTCTTAGAACCATGTAATGTCAAATCCTAGATGAAATAGTAATGCCGTACAATAATTATTTATTTCTATAATTAATATAGCTAGTAAATCATCGATAAAACACTTAGATGAAATAATTATTTAATAACATCCCAATAACACTAGTCTTTACTCTTCATTTTTGGTAGTATTAATACTTGATTATTATCAAATAGATTCATTTGGCGCATACTATGATGATTTGGACATTGATTCGAATTGTGTCCCTACACCTTGAAGATGAATCATTGTACATTTGAATACATTTTATTACCCTTGAAATAATGTACTTGGTGTCCATTATCTCCACACTTATAACAAAATCTCATTTCCTTAAAACAATTTCCAACGTGAATCTTTCTATAATTTTTACTTATGAAAAAATCCTTCATTTCACTCTTCCCTTTATGCATATTTTTCTATACCATCCTTCTGTTTTCTTTCTTCCCTTAAAATACATAGGACTTATAAAATTATTTACATATCTTATTAATACATGATATTATTTCTTCATATTATGAGAAAATGCGGGAGACTTTTTCCCTTCTAAATGTTGCCTTAAAACCATGAAAGGAATGATCCTTCTTACTCTTTGGATCATGATTATTATTACTGTTCACATTACATCAACTTTGAACTATTTCTAAAAACTAGAATACAGTAGGTTAGTTTTTTAATTACAATTCATAACTACAAAAATATCTAATGTATATTGAAAAGATTTTTTATATAATCTATAATAATAATAAAAATTCATTATGGAAAAATTTACTCCGAAATATTTCATAATAACTTGTAAAGAAAATGTGAATTATCCTAATCATATCTTCAGGGAGTGTCGTAGCCAATAGTGTAGTAAGTCCCTTTGTCGTGTACCTGGATACCCTGGGTCCAGAAGGAAACTCCTTGTCGGAGTTTTCACTCCATGTTAAATCTTTTCCAAAGCCACCCCTACCTGCTCGTATCCAGATAGGGATGTTTTACTTGTAAATACACAAAACCTCAACCTTACCAAAATTCAAGGAAATTTCTCTATACCAATCCTCAAAGTTTATCATAGGGAAATGTAATCTAATCAGGGTTTATCTAAAACGAGTTTCTATGGGTTGTACTAAACTTCCTCTAATACCAACTGTAATGCCCTTACCCTAGATGCCCAGAGTCGGTGCAATATTACATAACATTGGCATGATCACAAGGGATAAAATCCCAAATAACCAATCAGTTTAGAATCTTTTGAAGTACTATATACATTCATAAGTTTTATTTTACATTATAAAATGAAAAAAACAATAAAATTTTCTCCATTGAACACATTCATATCCCATAGACTATCCCTATAGGTCAGTCATAGTATAATTATTCACATCTTGGGAAAAATAAAACATAGAAAGAGGGGAGATGTAATGCTTTGTAAGAGTATGAAATAAATTGAAAGATAAAATAAATATTAAGCATGGTGATTTATTTAAAACATATTCATTTACAAATAATAAACATGAACACTTTATGGCAGGAATATGATATGAGTAAATAATGCTATAGTAAAACATAATCATGGGGTTTATACTAGTTGAATAACCAACAGAACCATTAATATTATTTTCAAAATTATGTAATGTATAATGAGGGATATTATGAAACAATTTTTCAAGGCCTTGGCCAAGACGTCTAAAAATAATTAAGGCCTCGGCCAAAACCATATATCAAATTGGTAAAGACCTCATCTAATTCCATGTTTAATTTTCAAATGAGACCTACTAATGGAAAGTGGAGCTATAGAGGGCTCCACCCATCAATTAATATTTCCAAGACATTCCTCATATGAAAATATTGAACCATAAAATAAACATTAATATTAAAACTATCATACAAAATGTCAATAATTCAACCACAAACAATAACGGGTACAAAATTAGCACATCTATAGTCAAATATACCATAACTCATTCATTACAATATAAAGGACTATATTATCATAAATCATCATTAATAAATAATAATATCCAATAATGTATGTTGACATAGTTGAAAATTTTAAGTAATAATTTTCAAGAGAAATATCCTTTTTTGTGAAATCATTTAAATGTAACACATTTTTAAAGGATGTAATTTAAAAGAAATTTTTGAATTCATGTGTCCCATTAAACATTTAAACATCTGAATGGAATTAAAATTTTAACGAAATCATTTATATATAAATAAATCCTTAAAACCATTTTGAAAACAAGGATATTAATGAGAATGATTTAGATGAATAAATATTTAAAACATTTAAAATGATTTTTTAGTTAAATAGTTCCTTAAAAGAATTATTTTTAAATTTATTTTATGAAAGATGGTTAAATATAAAAAATATAACCCATAAAATACATAAACATAAACAATCTGAGATAATAATGATATTGAGAAATTAACCCTTACCTTGTACTTTTCCATGGTCGTGGGTACGATAACGTACTCTTTTTTAGGTGCTTCCTTTTGATTTGATCTAAAGGGATCCATAGGTTGTCTTTCAATCAAATGAAGTCCTATATGATGAAGTGAGGGTAGTTGGGAGTATTTTTGGGAAGGGGATGGCCATGTGAAATGGATTTGTAGGTGTGAATGTAAGAGAAGGGGAAGTTCCCTTTTAGAAGAGAGGTGAGCGGCACCTTAGGAAAATATTGAAAAAATATTTTATAATACAATCATATTCTATTTATAATGGCTTCAAAATGATTTATTTCTAGGATAAGGTGGGTATGGTTCTAAAAAATCCCAACCAATATGTTTTAGATAGGATTGAGTCACCATATTACCCTTATCTTTTAGATTTAACTCGTTGTGGAATAGTTTAACTTTTTCCATGTATTCTTGGTTTATTATAATAATTGGTTAATAAAATTACTATAAAAATAAAAGATAACCCCATGGGTTTCATTAATGATATATACATATATATATATCATTATATAAGTCATTATTCTGGACCTTATATTTTTAGGAATATTAAATCATTTAATAATAGAGTGTTTTTTTAAAACACTTTTGCATCATTTTTTACACTATTTGAACTTTTGTTTTTGATAAATCTACACTACATAATTAGTTTGAAAAAAAATTATTTAAAAAAACCTATCATGACTTATTAACCAATAAAATTACTGCAATTCCTTAAAAGTCTCAAATTACATTAATTTGGATATTTATAATATCAGTTATTTTAATAATTTATTAATAAAGAATTAAATGCATCATCATTGTGTCATTAACTAATTAATGTCTAAAAATTATAAATAAAATACCATTATGTAGGAAATATATTTATATTTCTAATGAATATTTATAGTCGAATTTTTCTTATGTATAAACATATAATAAAAATGTTTTAGTTATGAAAACTGGAATTCAACACTCTTAAATCTTCATTAAATTAAATAATAATAAATTTACTCATCCAATATAAGTGGACCAAAAGGATAATATTATATTATTATTGTTGATTTTGGTCTAAATATAGATAACCAATAGAAACAGGACATGTGTTAGGGTAATTATAATATCAATTTTACCATTAATTAACGTATTTACTTTTGACCGTGGTAAATAAAAGTGAAGAGATTATATTCACCCAAACATAAATTTATCTTATTGAACATAATTTTACATAATTATGAAAATTATGTCTCTAGGATTTCTAAAATTCTACTAAGATACGTGGTAAAAATTATGTTATTTCAAATTTTCATATCACCTATAAGGTGGGGAAATCTGTTAAAATGTTCAATAAAAATTTACCAATCCAATTTTATTATATAATGACACTAATGAATAACATTTAACATATATATGTCTTATATATATAATTTTAATTAAAATAAATTTAAATAAAATAAATATAAATTTAAATAAAAATTCTATTTTAAACAATAACACAATGTTTTTCACTATTCATCAAAAATTGAATGTTTCCAAAAAAATACAAAATATTCAACTTAATCTAGTTTTGATATTAAGTATTCAAAAATTTATACTATTTTCCAAATTCAAAACATAAAAGTTGTATTAATTAATTTAAAATTAATTCATGTTGTCAAAACCAAAAAATGGGTTTCTTAATATTAGAAACAATCAAAATGTTGACATGTTTTTATGTCAAACATAAATTTTAAATTTCTTATAATAACCATCATGGTATTAAATGATACAAATATTATCAAATTATACATACAAGACATTCAAAATCACAATTTAACATTTTAAATTATTTCGATAATAAAAGTTGTCTTCAAATAAAATTTAGTATTCTTCAATATTCATCAAAATATGAACATTATCAGAAAAGAGAAAAACATTTATCAAAATTTTTTTTTATTTCCACCTTATAAAGAGAATTTAATTTCCTTACATTGAATATATAAAAATTTCAAATATTGGTTTTATAAAAGGTTCTCCATTGAAAGGCGATAAAACTACCTTTTTTTAAAATACTAATTGTATCTAAAAAAATGAATTTGTTATTCTAATATATCTAAAAAAAGACATAATATGGAATCTAAAATTATATGGAGTATATAAAATTCATAAATTAGAAAATACTATTCATAATAGCTGTTTGAACGGCTTGTTTAGTTAGTCGTGGTGTGCTCTTACTCAGTGTTGCGTGTAGTGTAAGCTATTGAATTACTTTAAAGAGATAGCGTACATTAAAATATTGGGGTGTTATGTCATGTTTCTACTAAATACATTTAGATAGTACACCAAACACTTATGTACACATGTATTCTATGTTAAAACCACACCTTGTCATTTATAACCAAGAATAAAGTGTTGTAATTCTAGAAACCCATAGGAGATCCCAAGCCTTTCTCAAGAATAGATCATAGTCAATGTTGTACTAACCCCGAATATTATAACTCCCCATGAGTTTTTTAATGATGATAACTCAATATATATGAATGATATCCTACTCTACATAGGCCATATGCAAGATAAATTAACATGAAACTCCACAAATTCAAACTACCCAAAACCAGAAACCCACAAAACATTTCTGAAATTATAGTGGGTGACACGCACCTCCTCCAAAGACACCACTATCAGCAGAGTATTGATCATATTTTCAGAGTACTCAAGCCTCACTAAAAGACTCATTGGTCAAGGGTGTACTGAAACTTATCCATATATTGTTGTGGATGTCCACCTAATTGTCATCAATTTTGTACCCAATCCCAATTGATCTTGAGGATATTCCCCCCAAGTATCATATAGGGGTAAAAAAATCCATTATAGAAAACATGGTATCGTTTCAATTCATAACATACTACCTAGAGAGTACTAGACATATGAATTCTCTAAAAATAAATCCCTAAGCTTCATTATTATTCATATGAAGCTGAATCATAAATATTCTCATATCTTATTGAAAATTGCCTCATATGGCTAATGAAAAACAATTCAATGTGATATTTGTTCAAATGTACTTGTAATTGGTTATTTATTTTTGGGAAATGTACGTCCAATAATAAAATCATTGAAATCACACAACATAGTTGATGGGTGGTCATGTGCTGACCCTTGGGTGAGCCACATGGTGTGTTTGGGGTAGGGGTGTAGGTGTATTTCTCCGATTCACATTACGGGATCCCTTTTAGATAATTATGTGAAGAATTACCTGACTAGATCATGAGTTGGCCTAATTGGAAAAACTACATTGACCAAAATAGTGTGGTCTAGTCATTTCTAATGACCCGAACCCATTAAACAAACAGAGTGTTACAAATATTATAGTATTTAAATATATTACTTTCATGCACTGTATTAATCTAAATTATATGGAGGCTCATCTAGAGGGTAAACACTACAACTCAAAATCAGCAGATCCATCAAATGGTTTTTCCATGGATTCCTACTTTGGTAAATTTATCACTTTCTATATATGGTTATTCTAAAATATGAAATCACAAAAAATGTGCTCATTATCAATTAGAAAAAATATTAGTCACCAAACATAACCCTATCTTTCAACCCTCATTTTGTATCATTGAACTACTGATCCATTACCTCAATAAATGCACCATGAATATTGGATGTTCACATGAGTTATTTTTTTTATACAATATTCTATAAATATTTTATTTATTTTAAGATAACTATATTTTTGAATGTAGGATTATATGTTCTTGGGTGGATCAAATGGTGGAAATGAATTTGAATGAATAATAAGTTAAATAAATATCATCATATATGATTCTTAATGGATAAAATATTGAAAATATACTTAACAACCACTAAGGATTTAAATGATTTAATATGGATTGCAAGAAGATTTATCTCACCTGTAAAACATTTTTTGTGTAATGAGATGATTTTACAAGTTAAGATTTTTTAAGTTTATGTCCTTGTTTTTGAGATTTGATTGGTTAGGTTTATTTCATGTTTTGGACTGTGATGACTTAAGGTTATAACATGATTCGATAAGGTCATGATGTTATGATGTGGGGATATGAAGGGTGTATGTAGTGAAGATGATGTGGTTTTATTTGTGATGATTTGATAATGGGATGACTCATAGAGGTTGAAAACAAGTAATTCCTATTTCTAATTGATATGTTGTTGATGTTGGATATTGTTTGAGAGGTGGGATTTACTATATTTCTAAAATATACTAATGGTTATGATGTTATGGTAGTAATTGTTATGTGATATGATTATGATGATGTTAAATTTCTTGGAATATTCTCATATTATTATATATCCATATAAATTCTATATTCTATTTCTGACTTATGATACACCACAGTTTAAAAAGATACAGTGATTCACCTAAAGGTTAATTGTAAGTATTATTTTCCCAATATCACAATCACACACTTTTTTTTATTTGTTTTTCAACATATTTCAATCCCAAAAACATAGTTCCACATTAATATGGTTTAGTACATCATGTGATCAACCCCTATCATAATCGTTTTACTGGATAATATAATGTTGATTTGAGCTGTTGTTCAAGTATTTTAAGAAGAGTTAAAGAATGATCAAGAGAATTTTTCAACCATTATATCATGTATTTTTTTTGTCATTTAGGTTACAAATGGGTTGTGTAATTTTTTTTTCAATAATAGGAACCTTCAGGTAATTATTAGTAGTTTTTTTTTTCTATTTTCCTAAATATCATGAGGGTAATGCTCCCTATTCCTATAATACATAGCCTCTATCCTGGTTGTTAACTCTTGAAAAATTAGTGATAGGTATCAGGGGAAAATATTATCCACTTGTACTACCATGGAGGGTATTTAGAATGGATTGGAAACCTCTAGTTTAACTTAAAAACTCAATTATAAAATAAAGACACAACGTTCAATAATTAATTTTAAGAAGCCTTGAAAAAATATGAATGTAATTATAAAACCAAACTTAATTAAAATTATTCCATCTATCTTTCCATATTTTTAAATGAAAATATTTTTATAAAATTAATCATAGATTATATCAATGAAAAACATAGAATAACCCCACCAATATTCAAGTCCTACTATAATGGTAGGCCTATTTAACTTGATAGAGAGATAGAGAGAGAATAATTTTAATATTCATAAGTAGAAAAATACAAATGGATGATAGATACCTTGGTGTAAACATAATATCACTCCATAACGAGATTTATTTATTCCTTTACTTAGATTCCCTTAAAATTCTTAATTAGGGAAATTAAATTCAACAGTTTCATTGTGGTATACGATTATCCAATAAATCCCACACCAACACCCCAAAAGCATGAAATGGTTATTGAATCAATATATGTTAGATGGAAATGAATATAAAAGTCCAAAAATTTAATGATAATAGATAACATATGAAGTAGTCTCACATGTAAAAATCTGATTCATTCAAAACATATTCTATTCACTATAAAATATGGATGTTTGAGATGTTAAAGAATTGACATAATGTGGTGAGAGTAGCCTTTTCAAGGGGGATATAAATTCAAGGCCATTGTGTAAATAAAATTCATGTCTATATATTAGAAATAAAACTCAAACAGTGGTCAATGTAACATAACACATACTCAGACATCAAAAAATAACATGTAAATTATATATCACGTCCACGTGGGAATATCCATGTTATTCCAGAAATAAAAGTATATAGAACACCATAAAATAAAAATTAACTTATCCATAGTTTAGATAATTGTTTTAATAATAAATTCATTCATTGTAAAATATTCATTAAACAATTTTAATACAATAAAATGAGAAAATAATGAATCCATAAATATTTCACCGGTTTTCAGTATATTCCATTATTTTTTAACCTTCCATGAATCACAAGGACTATTGATCATGTTGACGTTTCTCCAATGATTCGTCCATACATAATTAGTCACATTGTCACTAATTCTTATTAACATAAAATAAATATTGAAATTTATGGAAAACAATTAACAATAAAGTCAAACAGTGGTTTCTACACAACAAATAAAGAATTTATCACAGAATATGGAAATAACATGGACATATACAACGTTTAATTAAGAATTATATATCAATAAAATTATTCAAAAACACATTACTAATGTATTAATAAACAATATTATTCTTAAGAAATAAATGAAGTGAAACAAAATATATTATATATTCATGTTGGAATGATATATGATCATCTATTAAAAATTAGCATGTATACTTTAGAAAACACACAACTGAAGATATATTTTAATTTATATATAAATAAGTAAACTATTATTTTATGATGGAATGACATAAGACCATTTAGTAAAAATGTAAAATTATAATGATAGCCTATAATTGAAATTGTATTTTTAAATACATTTCAAATGTGTATGTATAATAAATAAGATAGATAACTCCTAGAACTTGTAAAATCCATTAAAACTATTATAAAACTATTTCACTTACCAAAGAGAAATGAATTTGTTATGGATGATAAACATGTTTTTTGGGTTCAGAGGAAAAATTTTAAAATTAGGAAAATGTATTCTTAAATCGTAAAAACATATGCAATATTTTAATATGTCATGGTGATAGATCAATCCTAAAAAATAATATAATATGTGGAAAATAAAATTCACCACAATGAACTTGTGTTTATCCCTTATTAATATGGTGGACAATATATTTTCATATTGACATTCTAAACATATAAATGACATTTAGTTAATAATAACAATCTAAAAACTTTAAATAATTTTAATATAATGAATTAAATAATATGATTTAGTAGGATGGTTTTTTTTGAAGAAAAAAAATGACTTCATTTCACATAAAATCGTCAAAAAGGATTAATTTATAATGAAATATGAATCAATTTACTTAAAATAGAATAAAAATTAGTTAAAAAGAATATTCCATTGAATTGAAGAGTATATAATGTTAAACATTAATCATTTCCTAGAACATCATCATCATAAATTATTGTTGTAGATTATTTATCATCTGATCCAACAATCTCACAAAACCAAATATTTCTAAATTATGAAAAAATATAAATGAGATTTATAAACTATTGGAAGAATAAATAGAAATATAAAATATTATTGATAATTATAGGTTTATGAATCACCTGAGAATCTTCATGTTTCATGAAATTTCATGAAAATTGAAGAAACTCATGTGGTTATCAATCCCTATATGTATGTCCTTTATAATCATGCTCTTTTTCAGTGCATTATCATTAATATGCCTCATCTAGGGGATGGATATTTTGTATCTATAACTGGGATGGATATATTTTGAGATATTGATTGTAGAAAATTGGGCATTGTGTGCTAACATATGACTAAAATCACATATCACTTTTTAGTAATGAGTGCCATGTTATACAAATCATGTTATAAATATAAACAAATGATTTTAAAGATAATAATTAATTAATGTGATTAAATATATGAAATGTAAACATATAAAACAATTTTTGTTTATCATAAAATGATGAGAATTTTTCTACATAATAAATAAAATAACTAAGCTCATATTGAATGATAATCCCATGGGTTATAAAAAATGAAGTCACATATCATTAAAAAATATTGATCATTTTTTTGGAATATTTATATTGGAAATCCAAATATTAATCATCTTTTCACAACCTTCAACAACCCACACATGATCATAAAAATGAACTCCATGATGGCAATTTATCCTGTTTTTTATGAAAAAAAACTATTTTTGATATCATAAACCATATAATAAACCATACAATGAAATTTGAAATTGAAATAACTCATATTAATGAATTTTTTAATAAATACTATTTAAAATCAAACTCATAGATACACCATTAAATAATTTCTCTCAAAAGTCCAATTGAATCATTATCATCATATAACATTTTATTAACATGAAACAATATTGTATGGGTGTAATCAAAATATTTTGAGACAAGACGCAATTCTAGATTATTACGGTTGTCCACAATGCAAAAAAAATTATTTAAAAATATTTATTTATTACATATAATGAAAAATTCTACAAGTATATTTAATCATTATTTTTTGGTAGTACAAAAGTATTTATTTTTACAAATCCATAAAATGTGTTAGAGAAAAAACCCTATACCCATATTTATTTTCCGGTAAATATTTAATCTGAACAATATTCCATCAGATTACACAAACACACAATCAATCTAAAACATCTAAAGAATAAATAAAAATATAAATTTATAATAAATAAATACATACATTTATCAACTAATAATGAAACATGTATTAAACAATTTCACCCAATGAAAATTCAAATCAACAAATCACATTAGGAAAATTAAAAACATCATCTTCTAATCATTGAGTAGTAAATGATACTTTTTCAAAAAAGATTATTTTTATTAAAAAAATCATTCTTAATAAGAAAAAAAATTATTATAATAAAATATTGGAATGGAAAGGAATGATTATTCTTTTCAAAATATTAAATAAATGATTTCAAAGTCATGGATATTTTTTATATGATACAAACCTGATCCAAATGACTGTGTCTTCATGTTTTATATAAAAGAATTTATGTTACCATCTTTATTTTTTTATATATTTAAGTTGTTCAATAAATAATTCCAATTGTGTAATTCACTCACATTTTACCCCTTTTAATTTTAATGTCCTAATATTGAATAATATAGAGATCAAATGACACAAAATAAATTATATAAACAGATAATATATAGTTTTTTATTTATCAATGGATTACTCCCATTGTTATATTTATTTTGTCAAAGTATACTGAAGGATCATATAATATTATTTTATTATTGAATGGAATTTTAAATATTTTGAGATAGATTTGTAGTTAGATTTTACATATATATTAAGATTCAATAAACAATAAGGTATTATTGAAACATTTATTGAATGATAGATTGTAAGGACATCGACAAATGAATAATGCATAAAAATAATTTTTCTAGATGAAAAAAATGTAGTTGTGATGTTTTTAATTCCATTTTTATTTAAGGTATGATGTTTTTTGTAAGGGTATAATTAATATTTTTAACATATTTCATCTAGAATTGAAATTGATATTTATTTTGAGATTAAAATGAAATTTGATTACAAAAAATTTAGTTAAATTTTAAAATGTAAATAATTACTAACTTTGAAACTTTTTTTGTTATTAATAAACGTAATGAATTCTTACATTATAATATTATCAAAATCCCTAAACAAATATTACTTTTAAAATAAAAAAAATGGAATTAAAAAAATTAAAATCAAATAGAAAAAATGTTTATAGATATTTTAAAATATGTATCCACACAATCACTTAAACATGTTATGTGAAATATATATATATATGTGTGTCTAATTAATATATATATTAGTGTTTTTGTGTTATATTAATATTTTATATATTATGTTAACTTAATTAGTTTTATGTACATTATATAATCACATTATTTCTATTACATTAACAAATAATATTTATAGAAAATTTGTTTAATTTGTTTTTATTGACTTAATTTTTTATGGCATATTTAATGAAATTCATAAATACTCCAATGTGAATACATTTTCCTACACCATAACATGGGAGACTAGAATAGTAAAATCATAACATGTATAAATTATTATAAAAATATCCATTCTAAAGAAATAAATCAATTGATATCATATAATGAAATATTCTATTAAAAGAATATCTAAAGTCCCTTCACAAAATTGTTACTCAAAGATTATAAATTTAAGTCTAAAAAAATAAAATAGGAGACTAATCCTTGAAAAATTTTAATTCATATCCGCATGATCACTTTAACATCTTCTATGTACTATGCATATTATATTATTATATTATTGTAGGAACTAAGGCCCTTATTAGTTGGAAAGGAGTCAATATTTTGTTTTTTAATCCATATAGGTTTGTTCCTAGTGTTTTCTATGAACGATAAATTATTGTAAAATCTAACAATAGTATTGAATACGGCATCGTTCCCTAAAATTTTCCAATATTTTAGGTCAACAATATAGAGAATAGATAATAGTGTTTTTGGAAAATAATGTTTCATTAAATAATGAAGGAGTATCTGAGTGTTTATCACAAGGTATGTTTGAAGATAATCTCATTAAAATATAGAAAAAGAAGTAATTTCGTAAAAGATGTTTTTCAATGTGAAAGAAAAAATTCTCAAAAAAATGATTTATGTGGAATGAAATCTATATAGAATTATCCCCTAACATAACTATGGAATCAAAACAGTATTGCATGTGAGTGAAATTTTGAGATATAATCTTTAAAATATTTTAAATGAATAAGGTTCTGGAAAAATATAGGATTGAGAACAATAGAATTACGCTTAAAATATGACATTAAATATTGACATAAATTCAAGGGGTTGATGTGCAAGGAATAATTGCATAGGTACTTCCATGTCAAAAAATATTTGGCTACCCCATTAAAGGCATATGACGTTTTTATAAAGAAAATACGGTGTTACTACCACAAGTAACAGTTGCATGAAAAATATTTACCCATAAAACATCTTGTGGGATAAATGATCTTTGTGCCTATGTAGACCAACTGAAATTGATGGTGTGGTTGCACAAAAGAGAAAGGGTTTCATGAAGTGAACATTCCATGAAAACCCTAAAACATGAAGACCTGAGTAGGTATTGAATTCAATAGATGATTTGAGCTAAATCTATGATTTGAATATATGTTCTGTTTGATCAGTCCTATCAATTGAAATTATTTAGGACTTCTATGAAAGAAGAGTTTCATGGTAGATCGAAAATATACTTCAATACTAAATTATTGAAGTTACCTTCATGTCGATAAACTATTTAAGGATTATCCTATATTAGTGATCACAGGGTATTCCACAGATGTGTTCATAGGAACTTAGTATCCCATCCCAAATATATTATAAATATAGTGTTACAAACATAGAGTTACTATACATGAACTCCAGTATTCGACAACATGTAATGATTAGTAGATTTCTGTATGACCAACACACTATCAGTGTATTCTCCATTGATTATACTTTAGTGGTAAACCATGTAAATCTAATTTTTTCACACTCTATAGGTTTATTATTTAATTACTTCACAGTACCATCTTACATGTTTAACAACTTCCTACTAATAGGGGAAAAATATCTTTGTCTCTTGAAGGAATGTTAACACTGTGGTTCACCACTCACCTCTTATGATGCTCCATGGCCCTTCATGTGGTATCAGAGACTAAAGTTTTCTAGAGTAAATCATTCTACTTGAGTTATCAAGGATTATTTTGCAATTGTTAATGGAAACCATCTCTTTAATCGAAGAAACATCTGAATATGGAATAATATGATTAGATCTAATCTATGATCTATTAGATTGGTATTTAATTTAACCACAACATAATAGATTTGGGACACTAATGGAATAAGATAGTCTATGACATATTTAGAATGGATAATGCTTGATGTAGATGCTAAAGCACATAATTTTGTGAGAGCCACTTATTTGGATCAAATCTATATGAAGGCGATGAGATGTAATCTGCTAATTCTATGTGGGGAAAAAATAAAAAATATTTATGAAGGTCAAAATAAGTGAGTTACGTGAAAATACAAGTTTTTCATAATTGATAAACGATACAAATATGTGATTAGATGAAAAATAAAATAGTTTATTTAATCACAAAATTAAGGTCAATGGAGCTATTTGTAGACTGGGGGGATAATTTAAGTACATTAATATTGTGATTGAAATATTATCAAGGATTTCACCAATGTATAATCCAAATGTGTCATACCTTGATGATTTTCCATTAAAAGATTCTTATATTCATTGTATATATCTTAATATTTATGTGTTTAAATTTCCATAAACACAATTTTATTCTAAATTGATAAATTGATCATCATTTCACATCAAATGGAAAATTCATTATTATGGAACCAATTTGGGCCCAACAAATCATCTACATGTGAAAAAAATATTACTTATATTTGATATTTTTGGATAAAATTTATCACATAGATTAGAATAATTTTTATTTCAGGATCAATGAATGAATCCCCAATGAATATTGATATTCTTTTCAATGAAGGTAAATATTCCTAGACCAATCATAATGGCCCTTATTCCCATCATTCAATGTGGTTACCTCAATTAAATCCCAATGAATATAAAATTTTAAATGTATAAAGATAATATTATGAGGATAATTTATTTCAATAGTTTTTGAATATAATTATGAGTTGTTCAATACGATCCAGGCTTCCAAATTTGACATTAAAATTATTGGCCAGATCTGAGGCCCATAAAATCATCTCATCAATTGAGAATAACATCCAAAAAGATGGTCCAATAAGACTATAATTTTGAAATAATTTATAGGAAACTTGGAAGAATATATTATTATTATATTACCCATTTATGTATTTCTATATTTGGTTACAAATTAAAACATAAAAGGGGGATGAATCTGGAATAATTTTCTAGACATCATTGAAAAAGAAAAAAACTTTTCTTTCTCACCATCTTTTTGACAATCAAAATTAGTCCGGAAAAAATGTAATTTTGTGTGTTCTATATATGTATATTAATATTATTATATACAATAATAGTTTTAATGGTTTTTTGTTATAAATTTTTTTTCTATAAATTGTAATTTAATGTTTTCATTTTGTAATCACAATGTGATTTTTCTGATGTATGTCTTTTATTCGCCTCAATTCTATAGTAAAATTTATTATTATTATTATTCCATTTTACATTCGTATTTATTATTCATATGCAATTTATACCATTTAATTATCATGTGATTATATTGATAAAATCATTGGTAATAATTTTCATTGATCATTGGAATGTGTTAATTTCTCTGTTTTTCTTCTTGAATTACGCCTTTTTATGTCAACTTCATACTTCCTTTAAAATCATTTTTCAAACTGAGGGATAACCATTTTATGAGATAATCCTAGGGATTCTCAGGGGTTTGAATGTATTTTATTCCATTTTCATTAGTATATTAATTTTTTCAGTATTTTAATATGTCTATTAAATCATTTATTATATTCTTCGTCTTGGCCAACATTAAGAATGACATATTTTCAGTGATAGTACAATCCAATTCCTTTATTTTCTAATTATTATGATCTTATTAGTGTATTTTATTCCCCTAGGAACTGTATAGGTATTAAATCAATGAATGATTTTGTGGAATTAATTTTTTTTATATATCATGAATTAGTGATCAGAAACATTCTATGAAATCAAATTCTTCTAATCTCAAACTAGTGAAAACCTAGAAGAAATTCATCATCTTTAATTATTTAAATTAAAATAATTATAAATTTAAATTTCATAATCATTCCATTATCTTTGTTAATTTAATATTATTCTACCCAATCAATTTGAATCTGAGTTGGCCACATCAAAGCCAAACATCTATCAAATCATATTGTATATAGTTTTCTTCTTCAGACATCGTCTATTCCACTCCTATAAGGACTACAACGACCACATACAATAGTATATAAAATCAGGGCTCATGAATATTTTGGCCCTATTTATGGTGTCTCAAATAAGTTCCTTATATTTCATTATTCTTTTTACACACAAAACTATCTATTCTGACCCACATTTATGTTATCATTTCTAATTTCTATTTGTGTGTTCCCAAGGAATCTAAAATCCCCATTTCAGCCTCATCTAATGGAGTATTTTACAAATTAACCATTTTTAACCCATAAATTAATCAAATGAGAAATCAATATAGGGAATCACCTAACATACTGAAATTCTCTATCCAGTCCTTTAATGATTACCCCACAATAGGAGAGATGTACAATCTCATGGATAATGATTGTTTAAAGGATCGGTTTTCTTATCTATAATGAATGACTAATGATATCAATATTTGTTAAGTCACTAATGATCAACCACCCATACAATCTATTCCAAAATCATTTCATGAATAATTTTGTATTCAAATTTGGTTACTGAATTTAGAGTAATCATATTTGAGATTCAAAGTAAAAGGAATTAAAAATTTTGAAGCACAAATCCCTACCTTGACTTTACCATCCATACCCTTATGTGGAGAGTCTATTTCCCCAAAAAACCAAAATGAATTTACAAAAGAATCAACCAAAGTATTATGGATATCCTAAGATGATCAATTACTTGTTGAAGGGTCTTTAAATTAGGAATAAATTTATTTATTTTATTCAAAAGAGGAATATTTTTTCTTATGGATTGAGATTCTCGAATATAACTCTATGGTAGATATTTCAAAAACACAAATCACTAATCCTTTGAGGGAAATCACAAACTATGAGTTCATACCCATTCTGGAAACTGATCTTTATAATATTTTTTTTTGATTTTTCTATTAAAAAGGATACAATATTTTTGATAAAATTATATAATCAATGTAATATCCTAGAATTTACAAGTTATTTTTTTAAAATATGCAGAATTATTTTGAGACTAATCGCTCTGCAGGCACTTGATTATGAGGCCCGGTGAGCCCAGAACGAAACTCTGAACAATTTCTAAGATTCTTTATGTAAACATGAGAGCATGTTTTATTAGTATTTTAACTAGTGCTCAGATTAAATATCGAAGGGAACCGATGAACTCAGAATGCCAAGAGTTTCCTAGAATTAAAAGAACTCCAACTGGGAGGGGTTGGATGGAAAAGAATATTTTTAGAACATTTTAGAAAATAATAATATTACATAAATAATATATTATATATTCTTTGCACAATTATTTGGGGGATGGAAGCGGTGTAGTGAAATGACGAGGCGAAAACGATGAGCATTAAATGATGACCATTAATAGCTCATTTGTTCCACATAACAACTAAGTTGTTTCATGAGTGAAACAACATAATGATGCAATGTCACAGCATAACAGAAACGATGCTACATGTTCTCTTTTTAATTAGATAATACATTGAGGAGTTTGTAATTAAAAATTGGGAATTCCACTAGAGAACCTATAATGAGATTCCTCTCTAATGAGAAATGAGAAGCACTGGAAGAACCTTATTGAATTCAAATTACCTCGAAGGACAAATATGGGAAGCAACAAACAATGTCATCCTCTTGAACCCTCTAGGAAGGAATGATATGACAATGAACATCAAATGAGGTTGGGTTTATTTTTATTAATGTTTCCCTGTTATAATTTATAAATGATGAATGCGAATAAATCCACAAACTGGTTGATACCTAAATCATGTGCTCTAGTGGGAGGGTGTTTCTTTTGAGATTTCTATTCGGGATTAAACTTTGGATGATAAATTATAATCCCAAGCCTCCCTAGTTGGAATCTTCTAATGTAGAGTGTGCAGGGCACCAAAAATAAGGCCCAACCACATCTGCATGTGCATTCATTGTAAATCTATTTTCAAAGATGGTGGAAAGGTGAATGTGAGGTCATTGCAGTGGAGAAGGCATTCCCCGGAGGATATTGGAAAAAGCGACATGAATAATAGTCTATCGTAGCACGTCTGATGGTCTGCCGATGATCCTGCTGGTGGTGGAATGTGGTGGTGTCAACCGTGTGCTAGAAGTTCGGGTAATAGGGTGGCTGGTTGTACTTGCAGATGAAAGAGATGGTGCGCCAGTCGACATGCTATAGGGCGGAGACCACTACCACCATAGTTGTGGCACTAGAGATGTGTGGTGCCAAAATATGACCGCATTGATGAGTCCACTCATTGTGTTGTTCCTCAGAATATGGTTTTTTGAAGTGGGTGGTCAGGTTTACTAGCTTCTTGTGCCCCCAACCAGTGCGATTGAACTAGCTCGTGCTACATAAGACCAGCTAGGCTGGTCCCGGTTGATCTGGGTCGACCCCATGGGCCAAGTCGAACCAGACAGCCCCCTCAAACAACATTGAACAAGTAGACCAAACCACCTGAGTGTCCAATCTATTTTTTGAGTCTTTCTGATTATGTCAGAATGGGATTTGGAAAATGAGTGGGCCATCTAGGGGGACAACTTGGAATTTTATTGGCTCACTTGTACGTGCATGCCAGATAATTTCAGTATACACGGTGACTCGAAAAATTTGATAGATGATCAACCTAGTTCGGGCCAAGCGTGGCCCAATTGGAAAAGTAGACAAGACAGGTCATGCGAGGACCCTATCCAAGATTGGTTGGGTAGGTCCGACTGAGTCATACCGGGCCCAAGTGAAACCATCCCCTGTATAAAAAAAATAGTGATATCTCTCAGTATGAGGGTTCAACTAATGCACCATCTACAACATAAGGACCCATCTTATGAGGATCTCCAACTAAGATACTTTACATAATTTTTGGTGTAGGTTTTCATATGGACAGGTTGGACCAGACTCGAATCCAACCAGACCATTTTTACAAAAATTCCCACATCATACAGAACATGCGTCCATTCAACACGCCGTCTATTGTATTGACACCCCAATGAGGAAACTGTCCATTTGTATATTCTATGTTGGACATTATGGAGGTTGATATATGACCGATGGATTGATAAAAAAATCCTCTGAAAATCAAGCGTTCTATGTGCGGGAATCCTGTGGTTGGCCATGACAGGAGGAATGAAGAGCTACCCTTCATGGAATTACATAATAGCGACCATTTGTGGATTAGCATAACAACGACCCTTTATAGATCAACATAAGAGATACCCTTCATTTATTATCATAAGAGTGACCCCTCACAAATTATCATAAGAGTGACCCTTCATGGATCAGGAGTAGCGCGACCCTTCGGGGATCATCCAGAGAGCGACCAATCATTGATCTAAAATAGAGAGACCCTTTGTGGATGAGAGGCACATATACCCCTCATGTATTAGCTGTAGAGCCGAATAATATGATATAGATATATGAATAATCATAATTACTATTATACTTAAGTTATACCTAGTGTGAGTTGACTTTTATTTTGTGTTATGTATCAGATATGTTTCTTGGTGGAATTTTGCTTTGTGGTACTCCTCAATTGCGCATTTCTTTAATACCTAAGATGGTATTGGGTCCCTACTGAGTATTTTTATACTCACCCAAGGATGGTCTTCTCCATCACTTATTCTGTCTAATGAAAAAGATGGTCAAAATTTACTCAGACTTTGGGGAAACATGGAAAGATGGTGCTCGGAGGTGGATCAATAGACGCAGTGTGCTGCAGTGACATCTGTTTGTGAGCTATACCAACACTTCTGGTAGGATCTTTTCCTGATCAATGTGGTATCTTATACATATTTTCATATACATTCCATTCTATTAGTCTTGTATTGTTGCCCATATACATTCATTTTACACCATATACACTTAATGGTGGCACTTGAAGTGGTTGTACTACTTTCTTTCATTTGTGGGTTGTTTTTTATGGTATTACCTATATGAGTGTGTATAGGTTTAAAGTAAATGCATTACATTTTTTGGATAAATCTTTCCGATGGTAATAAACAACCCTTGGACTATAGAAGGTGGGAATTGTGCAGTCACTACACATGCCCTGGGGGAGTGGTTGGATGAAAGTGTTATTAGAGGGTGGTCGGTGTTACCTGACGAACTAAGTGTTTATATTTTTGATGGGGGAAACAATGTTTAGTGTCTTATGTTCGGATTTCATTCTAGGGAGTCTAACATTAGTGCGGCAGCAGATGTATCCATAATTCAGGAACCTAAATTATGTTTTTTCCCTTAGTACATGAAGACAATGGTTTAATTTGTTATGGAAATTTTATTATCATAATCTCTTTTGAATCATCTCACCAGGTATAAGTTATTGACCGTGGAACATAATTTTTCATTTAGGATGTCTCTAAAATGTAATAAATCTAGTATTCCTATAAGGGATCATGAAGATGGCTCACTGAGAGATTATGCGTTAGTATAGGACCACATATAGTGATAGAACCATTGGGTGGCATCACCAATACCTGTAGAGCAGCTGCTGCTTATAGCCCCACAGGTGGAAGCGCATGATGAGTAAGCATGTTATATTATGTCCAGTGAAATAAGATACCATGTTAGTGATGTGATCTAGATCATTAGACAGCTAAGGATTGGATAATGGTAGTTATGTGGGTTTTTCACCTGGTAGAGACACCTACAGACCATATGGAGCTCCTAGCCGCTAGCCTTTTTCAGGGCACAATAGGTAGATGGTGGATCTTAACCTTCCAGACACACGAGTAGGCACCCATTCCCTCTTGGACTTCAAGAGCCTATTCAGGGTTGAGTTCATACCAGTGAAGCTATAAGGCCCCAGCCTTAAACCTTAATTAATCTTGAGTTAATACAAGATTACACATTGAGGATATTTTCAGGTATAGAGTTTTAGATAATTTGATCATAAAACTTGAATAACATTCCACATTTAAACAAAGTGGTTACATAAAAGATAGTATTCATTTTTTCCCATAAATGGAAATATATTTAAAAATAAAGCATGGATTCTTTCTTGACCCTTCCTTGACACTACCATCATATCATGTACCTTTCCCTTGACCTGTGAAAAACATTTCAAAAAAAAACTTGGTATGAGCATAAAAAGGTCAGTAAGGGTTATAAAAATATGGAAAGGAAACATGAGTTCATATATACACAAGAATGAAATCATACTTTACCCATAAAACATAGGCACATTAACATACCTCATCAAATCATGAATAAATCATAGAAATCATAATACATAAAGGTAACTTGAGGCATTCATAACATTCTTACGTAGGGAGTAACCCTCTTGGTTACGTTTGGAATACCCACTACAGTATATTCCGTAAATCTCTTCGGATAAACCTTAACATTTCACTCCTTCACGTTACCCAATGCATTGGAGAGCTATATTGGGCTCACCTGCCCTTAGTTTATCACGGAACCACCCGTCTTCATAACAATGCCCAAGAACCATAATATTATCATACCACATAATACATGCATAAAGGAAACATAACATTTCCACATTTCAATCACAAGATATCAATAAAACACATTGATATAAAAAACATTATGAAAACCATTTTCAATACCAAAATTAAAGAAAAGTAAAACATGGTATTTATTTTTCTTTTAAAAAAAGTATGGCTTGTAGAGGAAGCCGAAACTCAAATAATGGTCACGGCGGCGGAGAAGTCTTTGTCACCGCATACGTATGACAAAAACATTCCCTTTTGTCGTTTAGTAAACGTTTTGTGTAAAAAAGATTCCTTTTGAATAAATGTAAAAGTCAAAGGGGTTTATACACCATATAAAACAAAGTTGTGTATAAAACAAAAATATGCCTCAATGAATGGAGATTGAGACTAAGTCCCATACAAAGACGATATCCTTGGATTAAGGATAAATCAGTTACATAATTATGTGTGACAAATGAATACATGAAATATAAATGGTATTAAGTTTAAAACAATCAGAGGACATTCACACATAATCCTAGAACGACATATTCAAGGTGTACAAGTTTATCCCAAAGAATCAAAATTGGGTTAAGAAGTTCCCTTGCAAAAATTCGACAGCCAAACGCCGTCACTTCAAAATTCAAAAAAAGAGCTGATATGAGATAAAAAGGTTATCTCATCACATGGACTTAAAATTTAAATCAATAAGGATATATAAGAACATATCCCACCATAATAGTATTTGAATTAAAAGATATAACAAATGAAGTCTTTTTAAAAGAGGAGGGTGAAAGGTTCCCTTACCAACATGGGTATCTTTCGAAACATACACCCTCTGAAAGATGGACAATTAAACATTAACGTAAATACTCATAAATGAAAGTATATTACACAATGAGTAAAATAAGGTCTAGTAAATACACCACTCAAAGGAAATTGTGGAAAATTTAGCATAAATCTCATGGGAATAAAAGTGAGATGAAAAATCCCTTACGAAAACTCGGCAGCCTAACAGCACCCCATAAAACTTACAAAAATGGATTGATGAGATCAAATAGGGTCTCTCTCCATATTAACAAAAAATTTACAACAATATGAATATAAAATAAAATCTCCCAGCATAACAAATAGGAGCTTGAAAGAAGTTACATAAAGGAGAGTACTTAAAAAGAAAGAGAGAGGTTGGATCTCTTACGAAAATTCGGCAGCCTAACAGCGCCACTCAAAACTTCCAAAATGGATTGATGAGAGATAATAGGGTCTCTCATCATATGAAAATAAAAATTATAGTAAGAGTAATATAAAATAACATCCCAATCATAAGAAATATGGTCTTAAAAGGAACTACATAAAAGAGTGTACTTAAAAAGAAAGAGAGGTGTAGGATCCCTTACCTCAAGTCCGACTTGTCTTGTTCGTTTCTTTATATTCCTGAATAATAAACTTTTACCAATTTATAATTTCCTAAGGACCTACTTTAGATATTATTATTCAGTTCATATCACATATTATAATATTATTATAATTGTTTAATAATGTTAGTTCATATTAGACGTTTTTGTCGATGTTTGGTACATGAGTCAAAAATGAACTTGTTTGAAAAAAGATTGCCCATGTAGTTATAAGTAAATAATTTCCAGAATAGTATTAATGATTAACATATCATATAGATCCAGTAAATATTCATTTTATACTATTCCATATCATTTGGAGATAAAAAATGTAAAGCACCGTTCATGGAGACGGTAGGCCGTACGTACACATGAACGCTACTTTCATTTTTTTCTTTGTCATATTAATGGAATTAAAAATAAATGATATATATATATTATAATTCCAGTATAATATATATGTTATATAGGTCACATTTGTTCATTAATTTCATACTTTATACATTCCATGTATTGCATGTACAAGTCACATCACTTGAGCGAGCGGTAGTCCACACTTTCTCATATGAAATTATCGCATTTACACAACATGAAAAGAATAAAGGTATGCTTTAAATATAAAATACAGAAGCATATAGTAAACATAAATACCATATATATCATATATAAAATACAGTGACATCATAATGGACACATTTAAAGGTGTTAAAAGAAAATTGATCAATCATCGTTTCATGTGGCAGAAAATCGCCAACCACAAAAATAGTATGTTCTTTAACCATTAGACGAAAGTGTGTGTACGTGTAGCTCTAATACTTATTATAAAAACATCCTAATATATTTAGGATACTGGAGTTGTTACAAAAGAAATGAATAAAAAGAGTTTAGGGGGTTGGATAAGCAAAATAAAACAAAATGACTCATGTGAAGACATTACCTTAAAATCGGGTAACTCTCTTTGGTTTGAGCTCAAAGGCTTCCTTGGGAAGACTTCTGCCCAAAGTGAGGCTTCAAAGAGTTATAAAGGGATTTGGAGATACAAAATGGGCAGGGTTTTTCCGAGCCAAAGGCTTTGGAAGTGTGGGTAAGGGGGTAGAGGTGGGGGCCTTTTATAAGAGGAGAGGAGAGAAACTCTTGGAAAGTAAAGAAATGTTACTTTATTTTAGAATGAGATTCGGATTTTAATGGTCCCAAATTGATGTGTTTCGAGGATAAGGTGATAAGGGCTCGAAATAAACTAATAAAATAGGTTTTGGACAAGTTTAGGTCTTAGATGTTACATTATCTTTACATTTTATTTAAATTGTTAAATAATGAGGTCATCGCTGCATCATAATGATGTCATGAATAATTTAATTTAATTATGCCTAATAATTATAAAAAAAATACTATGATGTAGGATTTTTTTTTATTTCTAATGAATATTTATAGTAAAAAATATCATTTATGTAGACAAAATTAAAAATATTTTACTTAGGTGATACATTCTTTGTTACATTTAACATTTTTAAAAAATAAAAAGATAAAAAGTCACTTTCTCACAAAAGTGATTCCATGGGGCCCCCAAGTTTGGAAAAAGGCATCCCATGGTCGGCCATGAGAAAACCAGAAGCCTTAGGACACATGTTGTGGTCATTTTTTATTATTATTATATTATTTTATTATCTTTAACTACCTGATTACTCATTAATCAAGATAATTAAAGATAATTACCGTCGTTACTATTCATAATGTCCAAAAATAAAAGAGACTTAACTACATAATTTGTACCTTATGATTCCAAATATTTAATCCATTTTACCAAATTCCAAACACAGAAATTGTAATTATTAATTTAAAAATAATTTCCGTTTTCAAAACACATAGCGGGTTTTTTAGAAACATTATTTATGAAAAGTTTGGCACTTGTTTATGCCCAATTCAAAAGTGAAATTAATCCCAATGACCATAATTGGATTAAATGGTAAAAATATATTCTAATTAAACATTAAAACAAATTAAAAATATATATAACCATATAATTAAATTATATGAAAAAGCAGTTTTGATGTAAAATGCAGTATTTTTCACTATTTATTGAAAAATGAACATTGTCAGAAAAATACCAAAAATTAACCAAAGGTCAATATCAATGTCCCAATCATAAATAATATGTTTATATTAAAAAATAGATCTTATAAAATTTTCAAAAGTTTGATTTAAAAATGGTTTTCCATCAAAAGGTAGTAAAACAACCTTTTTAAAAATTCTAGTGTTTTCAATGCTTAAGATTGGATTCATTTGTATTTTTAATACTCTATCATTTATTGTAAAAAGTAAAAATATTTGAAAAACATATATAATCATTTTGTAGTTAGTTCTATTCATTCCCGCCATTACAACGGCTAGGCGTTAACTACTATTTAAAATAATATTATTTTATTATTAGAGTGAAACGTAATATTTCCAAGAAACTCGTTGTTGCATATTGGGTACGCCACCGAGCATAGCATCCCCTTTAAAGTAATATTAATATTTTATTCACAAATATGGATAAATGTGAAAATGTAATACTCTTTATTTACCTGGGGTGTTACATCCTTCCCCCCTTTTGGGAATTGCGTCCTCGCAATTTTAAAATTGAGCTTGGAAACATCCTTGAACGTCCCACATCGGAACAAGAGTCAGTAAATCAATCGCTTTAAAATAAAGAAAGATAAGTACAAATGTCACCTGAGTTAACCCATACTAGGATTCCATGTATGAAAATATGGACATGGAGAAAAAAACAAAGGGTCATGTTTTGATGGAGAGTGATAGTAAACATGTCTAAGAGAAAGTTAACCACAAGAAAATCACAAACTTGTGATGGGTTAATCGGTATTCGATTCCTCCGTAGGAAAAGTTAATAGACAAAATTTTTGTATTAAGTTAATTTTTATTGAGGAATTTATTATAAGGAAACATAATCACTTATCATGTTGACTTTCAACTTTTATTAGATTCCTTACACCAACTCATATTTTCTCCAAAAGATGAGTATTTAGGAAGACTTGTTCACATTAAGAGTACTATAATCAACATCTATAGAATCACCTAATCCACAAAAAAGAACTATATACTTACCATGTCTTTAGAATTTAACCAAAACCAAAACCAAAAAGGTTATTACAAGATCAGATAATCCAGAAAAGGATAACCCTTTATAAAAAGAAAATCTATTCTTAATCCCCAAAATTTGTCCAAAAAAACCCAATGTTTAACGAGGACCATTTGATAAACAATTTTTCCAAAAAATTCTTCAAAGTAAACCAAACTAATATTGAAACCCAAATAGTTTAAGGATTTAGTCACATAGTCTTCCAAGTTAAATCGTAACATTTATCTCCAAACAACATCAGTTGCTCCTAAAGTCTCGTATTGAAAAGTAATTAACCTAATCGCATATCCTCCATGATAGGTTAATAATTTCCATAGATAACCAAAAATCATCTCATTCTAGATTCATAAGATCATCTAACTAAAAAGAGTTAGTTAAACTAACTAGGGACTTCACGTAGTCTAGTGGTAGGTGATAAATACCAGTCGCACTTTGGATGTGGGTTCGATTCCCACAGCTTTGTCCGATGCGACGGGTTGTCACACGTTCTGTGTGTTTTACTTTTTATAAAACTCCAAAAATAACCCTAACATGTTTTAACCTTAATAGTTTCCTTATACCTATCATTTTCATCCAAATTCGTTACGGTCTCAACATCTAAATTCTTGAAGTCTTATTTCACCACCATAAGATAAAATTAAATGATTCCCAAAATGAATAACATCATACCTTGATCATGGAGTCCACTCGGTTTCGTTGTCATATTGCTCATGTAGGTATAAGTCCCATGCATTAAAACAATGATTTAGAGATCCTTCAAAATCATTTGCTTCCTCCATCCAAATACACCTTGTACAACATGGGTCATATGGGTGTTCAAAGAAAAACAGTTTTGGAAAATAATCATGTATGACATATAATTCCAAAACATCTGATAAAACATGATTTCTATAAAATAGTCGGATAGAATTTGAGTTGAAACTTTGTATTATTGGTACTTTTAAAATACCATAAGTAGGTGCTGAGAGACTATATTTTAAAAGCAAATATAAATAGGTTGCGCAAGGGTCTCCTTCCTCAGCACCATTTTTAAAATCACAATATGCTTCAAATTCTTGTGATAAGGTAAAATATTTGAAAATACCTTGATAATATTTACCTTTATTAAAAATATGAGAATATTGTGAAAATAGTATTTGTCTAAAAACAACCTATGATCCACGATGATAACGAGGTATAGTGGATGTGTTTGATATCTCAAAAAACTGCTTGCAAGTGATTTTTATGCTATAAAAAGATTCACAATCATCTGAACATGACTCTGCAATAATTATTGCCAGAATTTCATCAGGAAGAGATAGGAATGTCATTTGAGATCCTTCTCCTTCCATTCGTAACTGACTTTAATTGACCTGAAAAAAGTTATAAAACAAGGATTTAACTGAAATAATAGATATACGGACTAGTGATGTGTCTAACAAAAACTCCTAATCCCTAAAGTTGTCTAAACCGACCTCTGATACCAACTATAAGGCCCCAGCCTTAAACCTTACTTAATCTTGAGTTAATAAAAGATTACACAATGAGGATCTTTTCAGGTTTAGAGTTTTAGAGAATTAGATCATAAAACTAACATTACATTCCACATTTAAACAAAGTGGTTACATAAAAGATAGTATTCATTTTTTCCATCAAAGGAAATATATTTAAAAATAAAGCATGGATTCTTTCTTGACACTTCCTTGACACTATCATCATATCAGGTACCTTTCCCTTTACCTGTGAAAAACATTTCAAAAAAAACTTGGGATAGAATAAAAAACTCAGTAAGGGTTATAAAATTATGGAAAGGAAACATGAGTTCATATATACATAAGAATGAAATCATACATTACCCATAAAACATAGGCACTTTAACATACCTCATCAAATCATGAATAAATCCTATAAATCATAAGACATAAAGGTAACTTGAGCCATTCATAACATTCTTACGTGGGGAGTAACCCTCTTGGTAACATTTGGAATACCCACCACAGTATATTCCCTAAATCTCTTCAGAGAAACCACAAAGTTTCACTCCTTCGCGTTACCCAATGCATTGGAGAGCTATATCAGGCTCACCCACCCTTAGTTTATCAAAGAACCACCCGTCTTCATAACAATGCCCAAGAACCATAACATAATCGTACCACATAATACATGCATAAAGGAAACATAACATTTACACATTTCAATCACAAGATATCAATAAAACACATTGATATAAAAAATATTATGAAAACCATTTTCAATACCAAAATAAAAGAAAATTAAAACATGGTATTTATTTTTCTTTTAAAAAAAGTATGGCTTGTAGAGGAAGCCGAAACTCAAATAATGGTCACGGCGGCGGAGAAGTCTTTGTCACCGCGTACGTATGACAAAAAAATTCCCTTTTCTCATTTAGTAAACGCTTCATATAAAAAAGATTCCTTTTGAATAAACGTAAAAGTCAAAGGGGTTTATACACCGTATAAAAGAAAGTTGTGTATAAATCAAAAATATTCCTCAATGAATGGATATTGAGATGAAGTCCCATACAAAGACGATATCCTTGTATTAAGGATAAATTAGTTACATAATTATGTCTGAAAAAAGAATACATGAAATATAAGTGGTATTAAGTTTAAAACAATCAGAGGACATTCACACATAATCATAGAACGACATATTCAAGGTGTACATGTTTATCCCAAAGAATAAAAATTGGGTTAAGAAGTTCCCTTGCAAAAATTCGACAGCCTAACAGCGTCACTTCAAAATTCAGAAAAAGAGCTGATGTGTGATAAAAAGGGTATCTCATCACATGGACATAAAATTTAAATCAATAAGGATATATAAGAACATATCCCAACATAATAGTATTTGAATTAAAATACATAACAAAATAAGTCTTTTAAAAAGAGGAGGGTGAAAGGTTCCCTTACCGACATGGGTATCTTTCGAAACATACACCCCGTGAAAGAAGGACAATAAAACATTGATGTAAATACTCATAAATGAAAGTATATTACAAAATGAGTAAAATAATGGGCAGTACATACACCACTCAAAGGAAATTGGGGCAAATGTAGCATAAATCTCACGGGAATAAAAGTCAGATGAAAAATCCCTTACGAAAACTCGGCAGCCTAACAGCGCCACATAAAACTTACAAAAATGGATTGATGAGATCAAATAGGGTCTCTCGCCATATTAACATAAAATTTACAGAAATATGAATATAAAATAATATCTCCCAACATAAAAAATAGGAGCTTGAAAGAAGTGACATAAAGGAGAGTACTTAAAAAGAAAGAGAGAGGTTGGATCTCTTACGAAAATTCGGCAGCCTAACGGTGCCACTCAAAACATCCAAAATGGATTGATGAGAGAGAATAGGGTCTCTCATCATATGAACATAAAAATTATAGTAAGATTAATATAAAATAACATCCCAATCATAATAAATATGGGCTTAAAAGGAATGACATAAAAGAGTGTACTTAAAAATAAAGAGATGTGTAGGATCCCTTACCTCAAGTCCGACTTGTCTTGTTCGTTTCATTATATTACTGAATAATAAACTTTGGTAAATTTATAATTTCCTAAGGACCTCATTTAGAGATTATTATTAACTTCATATTACATATTATAATGTTATAATAATTGTTTAATAATGTTAGTTCATATCATACGTTTTTGCCGATGTTTGGTACATGAGTCAAAAATGAACTTGTTTGAAAAAAGATTGCCCATGTAGTTATAAGTAAATAATTTGAAGAATATTATTAATGATTAAAATATCATATATATACAGTAAATATTCATTTTATACTATTCCATTTCATTTGGAGATAAAAAATGAAAAGCACCGTTCATGGAGACGGTAGGCCGTACGTACGCATGAACGCTACTTTCATTTTTTTCTTTGTCATATTAATGGAATTAAAAATAAATGATATATATATATATATATTATAATTATATTATAATATATATGTTATATAGGTCACATATGTTCATTAATTTCATACTTTATACATTTCATGTATTGCATGTAAGAGTCACATCACTTGAGGGGGCGGTAGTCTACACTTACTCATATGAAAATATCGCATTTACACAACATGAAAAGAATAATAGAATGTTTTAAATATAAAATATAGAAGAATATAATTAACATAAATACCATATATATCATATATAAAATACAGCGACATCATAATGGCCACCTTTAAAGGTGTTAAAAGAAAATTGAACAATCATCGTTTCGTGAGGCAGAAAATCGCCAACCATAGAAACAGTATGTTCTTTAACCATTAGACGAAGGTGTGTGTAAGTGTAGCTCCAATACTTCTTATAAAAACATCCTATTATATTTAAGATACTTTATTTTTTACAAAATAAATGAATAAAAATAGTTTAGGGGGTTGGAGAAGCAAAACAAAACAAAAGGACTCAAGTGAAGACATTACCTTAAAATCGGGTAACTCACTTTGGTTTGAGATCAAAGGCTTCCTTGGGAAGACTTATGCCCAAAGTTAGGCTTCAAGGAGTTAGAGAGGTATTTTTATATACCAAATGGGCATGGGTTGGCCGATCCAAAGGCTTTGGAAGTGTGGGTAAGGGGGTAGAGGTAGGGGCCTTTTATAAGAGGAGAGGAGGGGTACTCTTAGAAAGTAAATAAATGTTACATTATTTTAGAATGAGTTTCAGATTTTAATGGTCCCACATTGATGTGTTTCAAGTATAAGGTGATAAGGGTTAGAAATACACTCATCCAATAGGTTTTGGACAAGTGTAGGTCTTAGATTTTACATTATCTTTCCATTTTATTTATATCGTTAAATAATGTGGTCATCGCTGCATCATCATGATGTCATAGATAAGTTAATTTATTTATGTCTAAAAATTATAAAAAAAATACTATGATGTAGGAAATATTTTTAGATTTATAATTAATATTTATAGTCCAAAATATCATTTATGTAGACAAAATTAAAAATATTTTACTTAGGTGGTACATTCTTTGTTACATTTAACATTCTTTAAAAATAAATAGATAAAAAGTCACTTTCTCACAAAAGTGATTCCATGGGGCCCCCAAGTTTGGAACAAGGCATCCCTGGTCGTCCATGAGACAACCAGTAGCCTTAGGACACATGTTGTGGTCATTTTGTATTATTATGATATTAGTTTATTATCTTTAACTACCTGATTACTCATTAATCAAGATAATTAATGATAATTACCGCCGTTACTATTCATAATGTACAAAAATAAAAGAGTCTTAATTACATAATTTGGACCTTCTGATTCCAAATATGTAATCAATTTTACCAAATTACAAACACATAAATTGCAATTATTAATTTAAAAATAATTTCTGTTGTCAAAACAAATAGCAGGTTTTTTAGAAACAATATTTATGAAAAGTTTGGCACTTGTTTATGCCCAATTCCAAAGTGAAATTAATCCCAATGACCATAATTGGATTACATGGTAAAAATATATTCTAATTACACATTAAAACATATTAAAAATATAATATAACCATATAATTAAATTATATGAAAACGTAGTTTTAATGTAAAATGCTGTATTTTTCACTATTCATTGAAAAATGAACATTGTCAGAAAAATACCAAAAATTAACATAAGGTAAATTTAAATGTCCCAATCATAAATAATATGTTTATTTTGGAAAATATAGCTTATAAAATTGTAAAAAGTTTGATTTAAAAATGGTTTGCCATCAAAAGGTAGTAAAACAATATTTTTAAAAATACTAGTGTTTTCAATTCTTAAGATTGGATTCATTTTTATTTTTAATCCTCTAACATTTATTGGAAAAAGTAAAAATATTTGACCAACATATATAATAATTTTGTAGTTAGTTCTGTTCATTCCCGCCATTACAACGGCTAGGCGTTAACTACTATTTAAAATAATATTATTTTATTATTAGAGTGCAACGTAAGATTCCCAAGAAACCCATTGTTGCGTATTGGGTATGCCATCGAGCATAGCATCCCCTTTAAAGTAATATTAATATTTTATTCACAAATATGGATAAATGTGAAAATGTCATACTCTTTATTTACCTCGGGTGTTACAGAATCTATGTTCAGTGCGTATTCAGATGCTACTACACCTACAATAGGGCGGCCTGACATTGGCCCAATACTTGGTGATCTTTACCGATATCTCCTACTACTCCAATGACTTGGTACGTGACCCTTTATTTAGGGCCTAGACCATTGAGCATGGACTCTGACATGGTATTAGTGCATCGATGATTTCTCTTAGCATCCACATGCATGATGGAGTGTTGGAGAAATATATACTGGTAGAGAGATTCTAAAGGAGCAGGCACTGACTGTGAGAGAAACCACCAGATGAATAGTGGTTGATTCGTCTATAACTGATAGTTGGACTATGATGTAGAGGCCCAAACAGGATAGACCATACGAAGTATGAACCCTAGTTGTATGGTTGGTGGTTTGGAGATCGCGAGGTAGAGGTAGAGGTTCATGTGAGGATATCCATAGGGAGACATTCCTGGTAGGGTATTTGGATTAGTAGTAGGTGTTGGACAACAATTCGAGGTACTACATCCACCACCAACAGGTGTTCCACCATGGGCTCAAGGAACTAGCTTATAAGGGCAAGCTCAGCTTCAGGCAGTGCAGGCCTCTGACCACAGTGCTCTAGAGATGATTAGAGGTATGATCTGGGTCTCTTCTACCTGAGTTGTATTTCTTATAGAAATAACTCCCAGTCACACTTTCCTTGCCACATACCTAGATTGAGGCTCAAAGAATCCTGTGGAGTCATTATGATTCTATTTATAATTAGGTACACTTACAGGAGAGTGTTTGATGATTACAAACTAATTCTGTCTGTGTGTTAACAATCATGGAGGTAAGAGATTTTACTAGAATATCTTAGTAACAACATCAAGGCCTTGAGACATAATCATGGGTGTGGATCGGTTATGTATAGTTGATGCTCATATCGACTATTTTAGGATCAATGTTCTATGTTTCTATATGTATGGGACATGTTTCTCTTCAACTAGTCGGAAGGGGACCATTGCAACATCAGATGAACTTTCTCAGAGGAGGGTGTAGCCGATTACTCACCAGTTGGCTATCCTCACTGTTGGTGTCCAGGAAAAGAGGAGTCTGAGATTTCCTTTTGTGGTGGAATCCTATAAACATGTCATTCCAGAATATGAACCATGACTCATCCTTGTAGAGAGGTAGACTTATTGATTGTCATCTACCCAGGGTTGACACAAATATCTACACCAACATAACGAGTGGATCCCATAGATATCGGTGAGCTGAGAGTATAATTAGAGGACTTGTAGATGAAGCGGTTCGTAATACCCAAGGATTCTCTATGGGAATCCCAAGTTCTAATTGTGAATAATGATGTCGAGAGGATGATGCTATGCATGGACATCCAGTGCCTAAACCAGGTGACTAGGAAGAACAAATATCCACTACATAGAATCGATGACCTCTCTGATTTGCTAAAGTGAGCAAGGTGGTTCTAAATGATCGACCTGATATTAGGATATAATATTTTTAGGGAATGGGATGATGATCTACAAAATATAGCCTTTAGATACTGGTAAGGACACTATGAGATTTTGGTTATGCCCTTCGATATGACCAATTCCTGAACATTTTTTAGGGAACTCTTGAACAGGATCATCCAGACATACCTCAATTGATTCATGGTATTATTCATAAATGAAATCTTTGTGTACTCACCATCAGATGGGGAGCTTGCTACACACTTGTGGATAGTCTTTTATAGACTCTTATACCACCAAATTTATGATAAACTCCCAATTTACAAGTTCTGTATTTGGGATGACCACTTTCTGGGACACACCATCTCAAAGGTTGGAGTTGCGGTGGATTAGGTGAAGATATATGTATTTCATTATTGGTATCCTCACCAAAACATGAAAGTGCTGTAGAGTTTCTTGGGGTGGGCTGGATACTACTGGTGGTTCATGACCAAATTCTCTTGAGTAACATCATCTATGATTGTTTTGAAGAAGATGGGAAACTGCTTCATGTGGACAGAGAAATTCCATGAGATATTCAAGTACATAAGGTAGAGCTTGACCAGTTCTCCCATCACAATGATATCGGAAGAGGGAATTGGTTATGTAGCCTTCTACAATGCTTTAGGGACTAAATTGGGTTTTTTCCTGATTTAGGAGGGAGCAGTGATTGCTTACGGCTCCCTAAAGTTGATGCAGCATGAGAAGAAAAATAAAACCCATGAACTGGAGTTAGTTGCAGTGGTCATTGCCTCTAATATTTGGAAACACTACATGATTGCTGAACAGTTTTTCATCTAATCTGACCCCAAGAGTCGTAGGTATATCTTCTCCAAGAACGAGCTGATACTAAGATAATAGTGATGGATGATGTTCCTCTAGGACTATGCCTTTTAGATAGTTTTCCCACATGGGAAGGGGAATGTGGTGGAAAACACACTCAGATGGATTTCTAGTTGATAGATGTTGAGTGAGGAGATAATGTATCCAGCTGCGATACATATAACAGTTGTGGATAGTGAAGGTGCAGATTAACTTTAGATGATGAATATCCATCTTCCACTAATACAGTGAGTAAGGGAGTCACATATTTTGGATGATGATTGTGAGACCCGATGTTCTTAGTTATCCACATGAAAATCACTTGATGGATTTTTGATAGGTGGGTTGCACATAATACTTTTCAGACAAATACCCATAGTACCAATGATGTTATAGGAGGAAGTCCTGAGGGAGTTACATAAATCCACCCTGGTTGTACATTCTGGTGTTTTGAATATGTACCAGGACCTCCAAAGATAGTACTAGTTGACACGGATGAAGAAAGCGGTTGCAGAGTTTATTACACAATATCTCACTTGTTAGAATGTGAAGGATGAGCATCAGGTCCCTTATGGCATGGCATAACAACTTTAGGTACCATAGTGGATGTGGGATGATATCTCCATGGACATTCTGAGGGGGTTACCAGGAAATTATGGGGGCCACGTCTCTATATGGGTGACGATTTATTGACTCACCATGTCATCTTACATCTTAACCTTCTGGGAGGGGGATTGGTAAAGGGATTGGGGAAACTCTATATCCAAGAGATAATATAGCTTCACAGGGTTCCTTTGACAATTATCCAGGATCATGATGAAGGCTTTACATACCCGTTAATTACGGGGTTACAGGAGGCCTTCAGGACTCAACTGCACATGAGCACAGCTTTTCACCCTTAGGTAGATGGTCAGACAGACTAGACCATACGGACCATGGGGGACAAACTTTGTTTTTGTTTCCTTGATTTTGGTAACATTAGGGAGGACCATCTACCACTGCTGACGTTTTGGAACAACAAAAGATATCACTCTACCATTTTAATGGCACCGTATATGGCCTTTTACGATTGGCCATGCAGATCCCCACAATGCTAGATATAATAGGAGGAGTCAGCACTCATGGGTCCGGAGTTAGTATGGGCAACCACGAAGAAGTTGTAGACCATCAAGTTGTGGAAGATGAATAAAAAGTGACAACGGAAATCATATAATGAAAGAAGATGTTGATACATGGAGTTCGAAGAGGGAGACCTTGTTTTCTTACAGGTCTCACACCATTGGGTATTGCGACGATTTGGACGGGGTTGTATGTTATCTCAAAGGTTGATCGGATGCTCTCAGATTCTGATTAGAGTTGGTGGGGTGGAGTAAAACCTACCAAATCCCCCATAGATTCAAGGGGTGAATGATATTTTTCATGTGTCATAGTAGAATAGTTACATCCATGATCTATCACACGTCATTGGATATTTGATATGGAAATTGATGAGGGGGAGACATTTGTGGAGTTCTCGATAGAGATAGTGGATCGATAAGAGGAGGTAATTCATGGAAATTTGATTCCTCTGGTGTGTATTTAGTGAAACCATGAGAATATGTGTGAGAGAACATGGGAGTGGGAGGTTCAGATTTATTCTTCGCACCCCCATTTCCTTTAGCATCCCTTGTTCTGACTTTCAAAGGCATAAAGTACTATGATTGGTAGAATGTAATGTCCAATTATTACTATGTAATTTTTTTATATGGAATTATTTTAGGACCACACACTCTAATGTAATGTTATTTTGAGTCATGAAGATCTTAGAATAAAATTTTGTAAATTTTTTATGTTCTCTAATGAAAATGTGCTGGTGTGTTTTTCTAACTTTGGACCAGTGCTCTGATAAAAAATTAGATGGTTGTGTTTAACTCAGAATGCTAGGATCTTCTTAGAAAAGATTTAAATTCCAACGACAATGGTTGTATGGAAACTTTATTCTTTGGACATTATATAATATAAAAAATTTACATAATGAAGTTATATGAGTTTCATTTGAACCATTGAGCAGTGGACAACGACACTACAATGCGACGATAAGGCGATGCGAGGTGAATTAAATGAGGAACATTATTGACTTGTTTGTACAGTGTAACTGCTACGCTATTTAATAAATGAGTTCATGTAATAGAAACACTGCGACATGCTCTTTTCTTCATTAGATAATGTGTCAGAGATTTTGTAATTTAACCATGGGAAATTCTCAGATGATCCTCTAGTATGTTTTCTCTCCAAAAAAGAGTGATGAGCATTGGAAGAACGTTATCGACTTCTACATAACTCAAAGAATGAGGTCGGGAAGAGACAAAAGACGTCGAAATCATGAACCCTTGAGGATGGAAAAAATGGAAATGAACATCAAATGATATCTGGGATTAATTTTTATAATATTTCTTAAATCTAATTTCTAAACGACAAATTTGGATCAACCCACGAATTGTTTGATCTGGAAATCGTGTGTTCTTGGGAGAAGGTGTTTCATTTGTGATTTCCATTTGGGATTAAACAATTGTTGATATAATGTCATATTAATCATCAAGAATTTGAACCTTAAATCATAGAGGGTGCGGGAAGACAAGAAAAAGGCACGAGACCCTCCACATGTGCATTCATTATAAAAAGATATTCTAAGATGACAACATGGCACATCCGAGGTCATTCTAGTGGGGAGGGAATTCCCAAGAGGTCTTCGTCACAAACAGTGCAATGAACATAACACTAGACTGAGTCTGGTGCTCCAGAAGAGTTTCATTCCGCTGTGCGCCAGACAGTGGGGTAGCATTAACACAAGACATGTGGTCGGCTGCTATAGAAGGCACACCCCAGTGGTGCGGCGACTGGTAGAGACCGTGGTTATCACATCCGCAATGATGAAGACCCATGACACCATGATGGCACTCTATTGACCAGTCCACCCATGGATATGTTTTTTATGTGACGTGGAAGAGCATCCCACATATGTTGACCACATTTGGATGAATGGGTGGTTCAGGTTGGCCGGATGTGCCCCCACCCCCTAACTAGAGTGGCCAATATGATCTAGGCTGTATCATACCGGCTAGGCTGAACTGGCAAGTCCACAAGGTTGGACTGGGCTACCTGAGCCGCCCTACTAGTATTTTGAGCCGGTCTGACTATGTAAGATTGTGATTGTGTTAAATGACCAGGTTATTGAGGGGACAAGGATAGAATTTGACGAGCTCACTAGTATGAGCTGGGCTAGATAATTTCAGGACTTTGGGTAGCCCATAAAATTTAAACTATAGTCAACCAAGTCCATTCTCATTGATACCCCATGTGTTTATCAGACAATGCAGGTCATCTGATACCCTGTACTGGGATTCATTGGGTTGGTCTGACCGATTTGAACCGGGCCCGGACACAACATTCCCTTTTTTACAAAAATTATGTAATCTCTCAAACCAAGCATCAGATTGACGTGATGTCTCCGGCACATGGACCCTTGTGATGTGTCAGTCGATTAGGTATAATCTAAATGAGTTTGTATAGAAGTTATCATATGGATGGGTTGGATCAGTCTCTAATACAAATAGTCCCTTTTTACAAAAAAGCCTATATATTATAAACCATGCATCCATTCGACGCACTGTCTATTATGTTGAGACCCATATGATCTGAAAATCCTTTGGGTTACACTATGTGAGAATTATTGGTGGTTGAGGAATACATGATGGATTTATTAGAACATCCTATGGAAAAAAAGTGTCAAGTGCAGGAATCCGATGGCTAGATGTGACTAGAAGAATTAAGAGAGGCCCTTCATAGATCAATATAAGATAAAACCTATGTGGATCATAATAACAATGACCCTTTGTTGATTAGAATAAGTGTGACCATTCATGGATCAACATAAGAGAGTACCTTCATGTATCATCATAAGAGCAGCACATCCTGGATTAGAAGTACTGCAACTCATCGTGGATCAGCCTCAGAGCGACCCATCGTGGATTAAGAGTAGAGAAAACCTTCATGGATCAATAATAGAGAATATCAAAAGAATAAAATGATGCAGATTTAAAACTAAACATATATACTTCTATACTTAATTTATACATTTTTGAGATATATTTTACATTGTTCTATGTATTTTTGATCTTACATGGTGGTATTTTACTTTGTGTTATTCTTCCTTTGTGGATTTCCGTGAGACCAGAGTTGGTATTGGTGTATCTTCTGAGCATTTTTATAATCACCCTATCATGGGCTTTGCCTGCACCTGTTTTGTCATGGGTAGACGTCAGAAAACTTTGATTGGGTCTTTCAGGGGCAAGGGATATACGGTTCTCAGTGGTGGATCAATAGATGCAGTGTTCTACAGTTACATCTGATAGTGAGTTGTACATACCCTTCAGGTAGGATCCTTGGTGGACCACCTCAATAGATTTTTCATCTTTTGTTTTAATTTCATTTATTTGTTCTTGTACTATGGCCCCTTTACTTTCATTTCACACCTCACACACTCTGTTTTGGTACAATGTGGGGGTAGTACTACTTTCGTTACATTGTGGTTTGTTTTGTACATTATATACTGTCTATGTTGGTATAGTTTTAAAGAAAATGCCATCCCTTTTCGATATGCTCCTTTCAAGTGCTACCCACTAGCCCTTGGCCTGTAGAATGAATGTTTGGGGTAGTCACGACATGGGCCTTGAGTGACGGGTCATGACTATAAATCTCATTTTCGTTCAATGTCTCGGTCTGTTTATAAATTTTCTACAAAACTAGAGCCAAATATCAAGGTTCATACATCCCCTCTCATCTCTTCTGTCATAGGATATAATAAAAAATAGTCCTTCATAATTTCATCATTTTTTTAGTCCAATAAATATGAAATTTTACATGATATTCTGTGTATGATTAGGAATAAAAATCAAAGGAACAGCTTTGATTGTCATGACATTTGCACGTTCATTTGGACCTATATGATTTTTCATAAATAACATTTAAAAACCTCATTCCAATCACAAGAAAGATTTTTCACATTGATTTGGAGATTTATGGGGATGTTAATATATTGAAAGTATGTATTGGATAAGTTGGGGGTAAATGATGTGCTAATGACGTTAAATTATGCGCTTTCTAGGAGGAAACTGGGCTTCTTCATTTTTGTGTGTTTTTATGTTTTTTTTGTTAGGGGAACCCCCATGGGATTTACAATGTGATCAAATATCTCAATTGTGTGATTTTTATATGTGAGGAATTTTAGTAATTAAAATTAATTCCCACACCATCTAATGTTCAAACATCGCCTTCATTCATCCTTGAGGATTCTACATGTGATGTAAATCTAGAAGTGATTTTTTTATATTGGTAGGTTATCAACTTCAAACAAGGTGGTTTTTTCCATGATATTGTTTAAAATCACATATTCACTCTTTCTTTAATGTTCTAATCTCTTAATTATGTTCTCTTTTAATAGTAACTATATTGAAATTCTATGTTGGGTGGAGTGAAAATAAGGAAACATAAGAAATTAAGGTATTATAATTAATCATTAAAAAAATGTTCAATTCATTATACAAGCATGAATTAATTTTATTTTAGAAACTTAAAAACTAAATGTAAATTCATTATGATTTCATGATTATAATTTAAATTTATGTTTGTGAACATGAGAATATATTTTGGAAATCTTGGATGTCTGATGTGATTTGTAAGCATTTATATTTTCATCTGTTTAATCAAAATTACCCAATGCACTTACATTTGATTTTTGTTTTAGGTTTTATTTCATTAGTCCCATTTATAATATCATTTTATTTGGGACCACATTCATTTTAATTTGAGTTTCCAAAATAATAAATAAAAAATTCCACATAAAGAAATTTTTTGTCCAAATATTGGGCATCCCACAATTTAGGATCATGAATCCACTCTTTTTCATCACATAGATGTAACTTATATCTCTATTTTAGAATATGTAATTGATAATAAATTTTTTTTGGTAAACGTGGATTGTTACTTCATAATTTTGTTTCCCATAGTTAGTGTTTTCATATATGTCCTATTTTAAAAAATCCAAAAAAAATTGTATACTCATCTTATTGATTAATGTTATTACCACATATCACTTCATTTTTTCCCAATGATTTAGAAAATGGGACCCATGTATTTTTTGACACACAAATCATCATCATTCTTAAATGAAATTATAAAAAATGTGAAGATATATTTCAAAAATGGAATGAGCATGGTGTTGTGATATTCTTATTAAACTATCTTGTGTGATATTATTTTGAATTTTTTCATGATTTTTTGGAATTATTTTTTTATGACAAATGTATGTTAAAGTTATTTCAAAAAAGGTTATTAAAGTTTCTATTTTGGAGATAATTTTTTATGGGGACTGTAAAAAATCATGTTGGGGTATGATTATCCAATGAAATGTGTTAGAATTCATTGTTTATATCTTTATTTTGATGTTTTAATGTACATAAACAATGATTCTATTCCAATTCATAAATAGAATTTTATTTCGAATAACATTTGAAATTTATGATTAATGTCAAAATATGGGCCCATTAAATCATATACATATGAAAGAAATAAATTAAATTAATAAAATTTAATTTTTTAGGATATGATTTATCACATTTCTTGGAATAATTTTTTATTATGTGATTGATGGCTGAATCTAAAAATATTGTTAATAGTTTTGGTGATAAACGTTGAAATTCATGTACAATGAATAATGGGACTTTATCCCCTAAAACAGGGGGCCAAAATTCAAGCACAATGGTGTAAAAATTTTAACAATATAATGATAAAATTATTGGAATATTTCCATTGAGTTGTGGGTGAAGGCAATTTTGAAGTGTTAAAGGAGATCTTGGGTGCCGATGTTGATATTTAAATTATGTACTAGATCAGAAGTCCCATAATAGTGTCCCATAATTTTGATCATAAAATCCAAAAGGATGATGAAATTGTCCTAAATTTTTTAATGATTTTATAAGAGACCATGATAAAGAAAATTTTCTTCTATGAACAATGCACATTATTCCATCATTATGTAAAAATTACCTTGTAAAAAAAGGGGATGAATCTGGATGAATGATCTTGTCAACTTTGAATAGTTAAGATTCATTTTACTTACAACCCTTTATTTATCTCTCTTAATTAATGGAGAATTAAATTAATATAAGGGGTTATACCCAGGAAAAGTATTATTCCTATATATGGAGCTATTTAATAATGTATTGAGGAATCAAATTGTTTTTCTTCAATTGTAATTTTATATTTTCACTTTGTAATCACATCTTCATTTTTCCCCTTGTATGTTTTTCTTTCACCTTAATTTTATAATAAAATTTCTTCTTTCTTATTATTCCATTTTCAATTATAATTTATTATTCATTTAATATATTTAAGTATTACTTATGAAGTGATTATTTTATCCTTATATTTGGTTAATGTCATCACACAATGGTGGAGTGTTGTTTATTTCTATGTTTTTTTTCATCATTTCTACATTTTACATCGACTTATTACATCCATTGAGATATTTTCATAAATGGAATTATAAAAATTTTATGGATTAATCATAGGGAGTTAAATGCATTGGATTAGAATTATACCATGTCAATTATTATTTTTATGAGTTCAATACATTACAATTTCAATTCAGTGAGTATTTTTCATCTTCATCTTCCCCAATATTAATGATGACACATTTTAAGTAATAGTATCTTCCAATTAGTTGTGGATCCCATTATTAGGGTCATCTATGGTAATTGGGGATTATCTTAGGAATTATATTGGTACAATTTTTTTTAATGAATTCAAGTCTTTTTTGTGTGTTGATATATCCTGATTTATAAATGTGAACCGTTCTAGGATATGAAATTCAACCAATATAAAACTAGAGACAACCTAGAAATGATTCATATTCCTTAATTATTTACATCAAAATCATTATTTATTTCATTCACAAAATAAATCAATTATCTTGGGTATTTTTAAATTATTCTAACCAATAAATTTGAACTCAATATTTCCACTTCATATCCAAACATCCATCAAATCATAATGTATGGAGGTTTGTTCATAGGTCCATTTGGACTCAACCCCTAAATGTATTACAAAGAGAACTTATACATATAGGGTAAATTTTTACACAACCACTTGAGTAAATGAATATTTATAAAGATTATGTCGATGATCGACAATGTAGCTAGTGGGAATATGAAATCAGAGTTAAACTGTAAGATTTAAAAGGTCATGTAATTAAAGAATATTCATTCAAGGCCATTGAAAAACATGATATTTCAAGATATCGTGTCGATGATAATAATTAAGAATATGATCTTAATTATCTATTTTACATGAAATTAAATTGAGGTAAATAAAATTTTGAATTAAATATTCCTTTGGCCTATTTTAATTCTTTTATAGTTGGACACATTGCCACTTGGTGGATTAGGATGTATGTTGACAACTAAAGTGAAGCTGAAAACATGAAAAGTCCTTTGAAAAGGTTTACCCAAATATGATACATAAAAAATAAAAATAACATAAAATGTAATAGTTTTGTCTCTTATGAAGAAGTTGATGATGATTAATTTTTTTAGGATGAAGAATCTTATATTAAATCTGGAACCCATGCATCAATTAAAGCCAAAGTTTTAAATAATGACCCATAAAAATATAATTCTATAAATGATCAATTGACTGAAAATGATGATAAGAAGTTGGAACAAAATTATTCTCAAGGTAGTCTTGAAAATCAATCAAATAGAAAAAAAAACTGGAGAGTAGTTATAGAAGATTCATCAGAATCTGTAGATTGACATAAAGCTGAAATTGATCGACTGGAGGAAGTAGTAAAATAAAAATTAAAAAATATTTGAATGTTCAAAATATGTGGAATAATTTAAATTAATGATCAAGAATTAATCCATGTTTATCAAATACCATATTTACAAACTAGAGGATAAGTTCAAGATAGTTTTGGGTCATGAAGGCGTAGTTTATGATATAAAAAGTAAACATAAAACTGAAGAAAATTCAATAGAATCCAACAAGAAATTATTGTTTGTATGATAACATATGAAGATATATTATAATGTTCTTTGGCTAGTTATGAAGTCATAAATATTGATTTTAATGGTCAATGATCCATATGTATGGGTAAAAATGGAATTCGAATTTAATTTTGAATCATCAAATACAGGAAATAATGTGATCCAAAATAAATGGACGGAAAAAAATTTCATCATATCACAAATAAAACACTTTTTATAATAATATAGAATGAAATAAATGAGAGGGATAGATATAAATTTTCCCCATGTACCCACAAATGTTACACATGCATAGCACACAAAATGCATTGAACATAACTATTTTTCATCACTCTCTCTTTATATTTTCTCCCTTCTATTAGTTATGAATATTGATCTATTAAGAATCCCCAATACAATGATGATATGATAATACACTTATTCATATACCGTTAGATTTATATTGTGATTTTCTAATTAATACATCAGTATTCATTTAATTTTATTCTCTCCTATCTTATATCCAATTTACATTTTCTATCACTATAAGCCTCCCACATTGGTTTAGTGAGAAAACAAATTAATATATGGATAAAAAATTAACTATGAAAAAAATATTGTGAGAATTTCAAATGAAAATTTAAGCACAAAAATAAATAGTAGTAACTAAATTGAGATTTATTTTTTTAATGTGAAAATTACTTGTAATGTGAGATATTAAAAAAAATATTGGAAACTAAAAAAAATTCTACTTATATTCATAGAGTACAAAATACATGAAAATTCATTAAACATGACATGTAAATATAGCATTGAAGATTTATTTTATTTAACACACCTTAATAGACTTACTTATTATGTCGATAAAATTTAATCATTATAATATTCTACCAATCATAGGTAAAAACAAGAAAAACAGTGTCATTGAAGTACCATCAATATGTTGTTACACAACTTAAATTATGGATACACCTTACTATCCAAACAATAAAAGATAATCACTCACATATATTATCTTTGTAATACCATTTCTACTCACACCTTCAATATCTGCCATATTTCTCTATTTTTTTAATCCCCCAGAATCCGTACACATCACATTTGGGTAATTATTGAAATTCAAAAATATAACCATTGGATATGAAAAATATACATTCATTTTGATACCATGTGATTAAATTTGGAGGTTTGAAAATTTTAAATCCCTAAACAGTCTTACTCATTTAATTATTAATATCTTCAGGAATAAATAACAAAACTGGTTGACCCTATCAATATCCCCCTTCCAGCCAGCAAAAAAGGATATGAATTAAAACGAATTGAATTGAAATAAAAAAAATTATTTCACACCACCAAACATCCACTAATGAGAATATGATAGGGCTAATTTAACGATCTGATAAAAACCTGACAACTGCCCATAAAAAAGAAATCCAAACACGGGTAGTCTTCATCATACCTATGTATTAACTTCCCTATTATAGATGACTGTGACCAACACATTGCTCCCCAATTTCTGTGTTCACCACATAATCAAAATTACCCTTGGAATTAAATAGTTACATATACTCAACACCCTCTTTGAAATATTTAAATCTCATCTCATTACCTCGACCATTGATTGAAATCTCTTCTTCACTAGTAAAACTCTCCATATGAAATGAAATTGGTTTACGACATGAAAAATTAGACTAGGAATGCTTTGATATCCAATCATTCATCATCATTGAGGGACGTCTTTGAGTCATGCATGATGATTTCCTATACCAAAAAACTGAAAAATTCATATTAATAACTGAATTCATTACATCATTTAACACATTTCCATTGGTACTATATAGTGTTTCAACCATAAATCTTAAAAAATATACTATCAATCTATTGGATAATGATAATTTTCTATTTCAAAATGAACTCTTGAACCAAATATTATAAAGACTAAAAGAAGATAAAAAATTTTGGGGTATAGATGGCACATTTTTTACATCCCTCAACATTAGAAATCAACCAATATTTTCAGTTATAAAATATCACAAACTCCAATGAAGAAAACATTATATCAAATTCTAATATTAAATATACCAAATTCGTTTTATTTTTATGAATTAAATAGATCCCTATTTACTGTAATATGGTACAATGATGCCGAATAAATCACTCATTCATTGTACAAACATGACATGTGCTAATCTACTCCAACTAAAGGTACATCACCTACACTGTGTATAAGACTTATGTTGGTATCCTCATATTTGTGTCATGTTACTTATCTTATTCCTTAATCAATTTTGAAGTGTATTAGTTTATCTGCACACATTAATAATACCATCATTGGTGTTTTTCTATGTCTTTTTCATTAATAATGATGAGATAACAGCACCCAAATTCAATTTTTTTCCCGAATAGAAATATCGTGAGAAGAATAACATATGAATCTGGTAAAAAACTCAATAAAAAAGAATTATCTTCTTCCATTTCAATACAAATCATGATATTTTTATCATTGATCATGACCCACATTGAATATAGAACAATAAAAATTTTGTGATGTCATCTAAATGGATACCCAAAGAACAATTCCCTAACATTTGGAAAAAATATACTAATTTTTGAGGCACTCATGTGGAAACACTACTTACACGCAAGGCTATCAAAATATTATTTAAAATTTCCACAATTTTCATAAACTAATAAATCAAAATATAGAGTATATACAAGTTCAATCCCACCTTGATCAGGGAACACATCAAAAAATTTTGACAGAAGGACGAATCATCCTTATTTTAATTAATTAATTAAACTATTTTAATTTTGGAAATTTAAAAAAAAAATCATATAGAAAAAAATATAGGGATACTAGTATCTAGGGATGGTTTAAATAAATTAATTAATTCCCCTTGACATTAAAAAATTATACATTGTTTTGAAATATTTCAATTTAATTGATAGAAAAATTTATCTATCCTTATCTATTTATCGTAGAATCCCCATTCATTGTTGTCTCATGAATAAAAAAATATTGAACATTATGAATAGATCAGAACTCCCTATTCATCACAATAGAATGAGGTCTTTGAATGTCGAAAATAGACTACAGTATCCATGGCTCATAGCATGTTGAAGGAATTGTGTCTCCCAATGATGTTTTGATATGAGGTTGTCTCTACCATAGTTTTTATCCTCATCCAAGTAATCACACAATTATACGTTGTGATGACATAATATGATGCCTTATAAAAAAAATATCAATGGTTCACTTTATCTGCACATTTTTCAATATTACACATTACAGAATTATGAGGGCTCCCCTAAGGAAGCTGAATGACTAGTTTATGCTAATGAACATCATCACATATAAAAAATAAGATGTGTAGATTTTTGGGGAGTCATTATCCATTGAGTAGACTATGACATTTATACCAGGGATGCAGGAGACTAAAAACACTATCAATGACTATAGATCATTACCCAAAACCTCTAGTGCACACTATGCATTTGAGGTAATATGACACATGGTTGAGGTGATGTGGGAACCATTAGACAAACTGGAGTCTTCCATGCCACAATCAAACATTGTAGAAGAATTGGATTCCAATCACAATGACATCTCAATTTTGATTCACACCATCGAAAAAATTATCAGGTTGAAATCCCTGCCTAGGTTAACATTTTTTTAGATCAACTATTACAAGTTTCAATTCACTAGAGATTTTTTTAATCCTAATTTAGTGATACAAAACATCACGTTTTTTGATGAAAATCAATGTTTGGGGAGTAACTGAGGAAATCATAATTAGAGGTAGTAAAGGAGAAGGATAATATTTCATTGAGTGCATTGTTCTTCATATAAATTCTACTTGAATCCCTAGGCACTGGATGAAAAACTCATTCATTTGGATGGCTAATGGTATTTCAACATACACCATGACAAAATATGTAGATTACCTAGTTTCCAAGACCACCTACCTGTATACCACATTATTTAGAGAGATGACATGGAAAGGGACAAAAACTCAAGGGATAAGTAGTTCATTGAAATACTAATGAAATCACAAGGATACACTTTATTTATAGATCTGAATGTGAAAATTGATGTTGTTGAGACCTAGTGAGGATGATTAAAACTAGGGGATGATTTTGCAGACTAATTTCAAGTGGTCAATAATATCATTGTTTTTTTCCTAAACATAATTATTGACCTTATTTGATTTTTATATTTACGCCTCAACATGTTTTGTCCTCATTAAGGATATTGTGTGGTATTTAATTTTATCAGTTAATACATCTAGATTTCATTGTATATAAAGAAATGGACACTCTTCTAGAAAAACATCCCTACTTGTGGTGCCAAAAAACATTTTTTTGTGTTGTTATTATTCCCTCCTTCTAAGATGTCTGTTTCAATTTGTGGGTAATGAACAAATGACCATTTTTAACACATTCCCAAAAATTATATTTCAATATTTACATCAATTGGATTAATATTAGTATGTAATTATAAAATTAGGGAAATTTTCTAATTATCCAATTAAAATATTTTTTAACATTGTATATACAAACTATATACACATTAAAATCACCTTATAAATTCCTATATAATGTTTATATTTTTTGTATATACACACTAAATATGAAACTACATATACTTATTTCGTATTAACTATATAACAACACTGCATATAATTTTTTTAATACGATTATTATGTGGAACCGTTTATCATGCTACAAAGATAGATATGTCACACATGGATTTTGAAAACCAACACACTTTTAAGAATCTTAGATTATAATTAAAATTAATAGAGATTCATTTGAAACTCCATGATCTTTAATATCTATGAAAAAAATTAGGTTTTTGATACAACTTATTCACTTATATATTCAATTAATTCATATATTTATTGTCAAATATATGTTTCATTATTAATCAACTGATAGTTATATTTTTTGTTCATTATTCTATTACTTCAATATAAACAATGAGGTATATGTTTCATTTTTCATTCAAAAAATATGTTTTGTTCTTCAATTTATTTAATTTATTTTGTATGGTGAAACATCAAGAAATAAAATTTGATAAGATGAACCCATTAACACATATTTCCCATTTTGAAAAACTAGAATACAATCATCTCCTATCTTCATGAATTCAAAATCTGGAAACATTCTTTATTGTTGGATTAGTGTACCCAAATTTTATTGGATGATGTTGGGAAATTCTTGTCAATCATATTGTGCATGAAACTCTAGTGGGTCGAGCCCCAAAGTGATCTTGTTGGGTGTTATAATAGGAACACACCCCATCATATAGGGATTAGGGGAAAAAGGACCCTAACCAAAATATTGAGGAATTCTAGAAAATCCTACCGACCATAGAAAAATAGACCCAATGAATACAAAAGGGAACTATTGCAGCATGGAATTTTTCTCAACTATACCATTGGAATAGATTTTGGAGATATAAATATTATAGCTCCACATACTTCTTTCCACCAGCCACCATATCATCTTCTTCTGGGGTGGCCACAACACTATTGCAGTGTAGACATCAAGTTACCCTTCACTATAACATAGTGGAAGTAATGTGAAGTCGGTGACACTATGCATCACCATCATTTTTGTATCATTATGAGGTAGATTTTAATATGTTTTAGAACATTTACATTCACTATGTATTTTTTCTTTTGTATCATAGTGGGATTCTTCCTCTCTATGGACTTAGGAATTATTATCGAAACACATAAACCAATATGTCTTGTGAGAACTTCTTCTCATTAATTTCTTATTCAATTCATTTATATTTTCATTATATGAAATCCTTTTATGTCACTACTACTGCATGAATTTCCACAATAATTATTATTTCATTTAGTCTAAATTATTAATATTTAATTTTTTTATCCTTTTATATATTCTATTTAATATTTATACAATGAGAAATTCACTTGGCATGTACAAAGACACTTGGAACATTCTATATTGATAGAAAAAAAATCATATTTTACCTAAAACGAGATAAATTAAACTGTGTAAGTATTCAAAGTACTTAAAAAATAAATTTAATTATGAATTTTGGAAACTATATAAATAAGGGGATTCAAATTAAGATAAATATATACTAGAAACATCAAGTTCTAATATTGATGCTAACATGATGACCAATAATAGAAAATCCAAAGATAATATATGATATTATATTGTTATTAATAATTATTAATTATGGAATGAAATTTTATTCTATATTAAAATATTAAACTAGAAGCATCTTACTTTGATACTGATTTTTAAGTGGCCTTATTTTATCTTGAAAATACTCGTATTTCAAGGATGCAAGAATGTGGTAAGGAATATTATTTCCTTCCAAATATCATTGAATATATGGATTATAAAAATTTGCATGGGTTTAATATTTCAATGAATGGAGCATCAATTTTAACTAAAAAGATCAAAACAATCATTTCAAGACAACCTCCAATGAATTTCATCGTGATATAATGCATTTCGAGACTAGAAGTCTATTAATGTAATTTTTTCTTATATTTATAATGATTTTTTACTATTTTGATGATGTTGATGTTAGAGGGTATTCCATTAAAATTGAATGATAATGGTCAAAAATCCATTTATTATTTTACAAACTAAATAACTTCTGTACATATCCTAATCTTTCTAGAACCAGTGAAGGGTTAAGTTTTCTATTATGATTCATATGGATCATGGTTGTTTTTTTCTTTTTCAAGGAGACCATCTCATATCCCATGACACACAAAAATGTTACATACAAGAAAATAATTATCCTACTCACAAATATAGTGGCCTATGGATTATAAAAAAGTAACCAAAATCTATTTGATAAAGTGTTTTTTATCTTCATTTCTTAAAAGTGAATAAAGAACATATTTTCACAGAGGGACATGAACATTGGAGAAAGAAGATGAATGGGGTATCTCTATATGCATGACATTGACATGGAATAAACACTTTTAAAATAAAATTCAGTGGTCAATGGTTTGACTCAAAAAATTTACAACCATGTGGTCAGGGATGATCATGATCAGAGAGGCTCAAAAATCATTCACACCGAGGAAAGGGAATTCATTGTAATGAAATTGATATCTTATATTGGAATTATACTAATTCCTTAAACTCCATAAAATTTCTGATTTTTTCTATCAATCATTGGTATTTTAAAGTCGTAGATTTTATTTATCATTACTTTTACAGAGTATCTATTATTATAGTTCATAAGTATAAATTTTTCTTCCTCGTTATTTTAAGTATTCAAGTTTAGTCAAGATATTTTATGAAAAATATATTTTTTATTTCATCATCTAATTATTTTTAAATTTCATATTGTTTCGTAGTAAATGAATTATAAAAATAACATGCTCATTTTTTGATGTTTTTCAGTTTGAAATTATTGTTTGATGTTACATTACTTATGATTCAATTTTTTTATACCAATACTTAATACTATAGTAATATCATGGAATTACCCATTGATCTCAATGAAATACACATTAGACAATTCATTGATAATAAATGGTTCATTTTACTTTTTTCTGAATTATATTATAGTTATTTATGTATTAGTGACTGTAAATAGTAGATGCTAGTATTTATGATTTCACTTGTTTATTTAAATTTTTATTGGATGATATTAGAAAAACATCATTCTCATGAGTCATATTGAAATACTAATGTCTTCATTATTGGCTTTCCCATTTGAATCATCATTAAAAATATATGTTATTTATTCATTTTATATTTTCACTATTACATTAGTGCATTAATTTTTAATTCTCGAATTGATATTTTTTTATAATCTGTTGTTCATAATTTAAATTCATAAGTCCATGAATCATATCATAAAAAGGATTGGAAATAACTAATGATAATTTTATTGACCAAGTCAATAAAAATATATCAATTTGATAATTAATTTCTTTTCACGAACATAGAAACAGAGGCATTAGTAGGAAGAATACTATAGAAACTAAATTTTACCCCAGTTATTTGTTAAAGGGTGAAACAAATGAATATGTTTACATATTTTAATAGTTATCTTTTAGGTTAATAGAAATAATATTTTCAATATTCATTGAAATGGTTAATGTATTTTATCTTTTTCAGGGTATAAATGAATGTTTTCTCCAAAAGTTGAATGAATAAGTTTAACATTTCATTCATTCTGATGGTTCCCAGGTGAACACATGCGAAAATTATAAATTTATAGTTTAATTTATAATATATTGGTCTAATATAATCTATTACTGATGAGTGAATAGTATATAGAATCCTAGAAGGGGATGTCATCACCCTTAAAAATATGTTGAGGATTTATGTCTAAATTGTATCATTTTATTACTTGTACTGATAAAATTTAAACTCATCATTCATTTTTTCAATGTTGATTATTGTTGATTGGAAGACAGATTTTGGAGGATTCATATTGTAATTCACATCAGAAACTAAATAGAAAAAATAAAGGTTTTTGTTTTTTTTCAATAATGTGTAATGTGACACATTACATTAAAAACAAAATTCTAAATTTTATATTCAAATATATAATGGATTGAAATATTCAAAACCATTGTTTTTGTCTTGTTAACAATTTAATTATTCATAATATTACCTATTGGAATTTTATAAATCTTATTTAAAATTTCAATATGTTTCCATTAAAACGAAATCCTTTATGAGAAGTCGATGATTAAATTCTATGGTTTCCTCACCAAGGAGATTATTTACTATAGTAGATTGATTGGTGAATCATATTTGGATATTTCCCTTGTATTTAAAAATAGTTGTAAAAATTTGGAGAAGTGGTGAACATTTTTTGGTAACCACCTCATAGATTTTTGATTATATCACAAGTTCTAGTTCAACTACATTAAATGATATTTGAGAAAAAATTTAAAAATTCGGACCCACCTGATGAACCATAATAGTAGAAACTATCTCATAGATATATGATTCTATCACAATTTTAGGCACATTAGTTTGGCCATGGTTCCTTGGCCTGAGGAATACATCCATTGTTTGTTGTACCATGCCTTTTATACATATAATTTCACTTGTGTTTTAGATTTCATGCTATATTTTTAATCATTCTTGGAACAAAAAAATTATTTTATTTATAAATATATATAAATACTAATATTTATTGAAAATTAAAAATTCAACATTTTTTTTGATGAAATCTCTTGATACATGACATTACATAATCACATAGAAGATTAATAAAAATCCACGCACTTGAAAATTTCAGAGAAGTATTTGTTAAATTCCTTTTATGTATAAGAATAAAAGGAAATGAAGGTATAAAAGTATAACAATATTGAACATATAATTTAATATTCTTAAAATTAATCATTAAAAATATAAATTATGTGTTGCGCACAAAAATCATCAAGGCAACATTTCATTACTAAATAAAATCATCCTTTCATGGATGTATATTTACATGTGCTTATGTTTTAAGGAACATGACATTAATAAGAAAAAATATATATTAATGTAAAAATATCAAGCTAACAAAATCATTGATGTATGGTCATAATATTGATTTTTCTATATGTCATACACATGATAACATTATGATATTATTAATTTATAAATCCTTATCTGAATTAATACATGTGTTATAATTTATTTAAAACAATTATATACTTGAATACCATGCATGTATATATATATATATATATAAATATATATATATATATATAAATAAATATATATATAAATATATATAATATTATATTGAAATTATAAATTAAAATATAAAAAATGTTTTCATTAGAATTAAATGATTTGTTACATTTCTTCCATATTTGAATTTCTTAGGAACATGAACTTAGTTAAAAATAAATTTAATGCCCAACCTTTTGATAAATTTGAGTAACACTTAACAATATATATATATATATATATATATCATAGTGATAATTTTTGAAGAGATTGATTACCCATGAAAATAAAATTTCAAATGATAAATTTAAAAATAAAAGAATATATTTATTTCTAAATAAGGTATATATGTAATGAATGAAATAACTACAATTATTATTCCCTTACTGAAACCGAATCACAGAATAAGAATTAAATTATGAAAATAATTACACCGTTCAATTTCATTAACATAGTTTATATTAAAATAGAAATTAAAAAATAAAATAAATAAAAAATGAGTTTCCCATCTTGATTTTATTACCAAATATTTTTTCTGAAAACAAAATTCATGTATGTATATTATTGTCTTAAAACAAATATAATATTTTCTAGAAAAAAAACATATTTTTAAATAAATTAAAAACCTTAAAAATATAATAGTTAAATTAAACATTGACATGAAAATAAATATTTCTCTATTACGCAAAACTAGAAATCCTAATTAATATAGTTTTTTTATCATAATAAAATATATATTTAGAGTAAAATAAATATTCCCTTACTAGTTTTATACATAGTTGAATTTTTTTCTATCTTCTGATTAAAATAGATAAATTATCACTACCAACTCAAAGTAGTGGAAAATATAAGGGATATGTCCCTCTATCCACCCCTAAACCAGGACTCACCCAAATGCCTATGAAATAAAAGTAGAGGCACTACTACTTTAATAGCCATCTCAAAGTCTATTGATAAAAAAATTACTTATCATGCTCTGGTGATGCTTTTCATGAAAGTAGAACAAATACTAACCAGATTGTTTAATTTAAAACCATATAAACAAGTTCATAAAATATATATTTACATATCACATTCAGAAAAAAATACATATATTGTGGAAAAACAACACACATATCATTTTTGGTTCATAATAACAGTATTTTAAAATATCAAAAAACAAAGGATTGAAGGATAATGATGAATGAATTCAATGTATGAAAATTATCTCAATAATAAAATAGTTTCTAGAAAAATTTTTTAAATTGAATTGGTCAACAAATTATTTATGCACAGATTATAATAATAATAATTGAATGGAAAAGAAGAAAACTGATACACAAGGTTATCAATAAATTAATTCTTCAAATAAAGAATCCATATCTAGAACAAATAAGGATATATTGTTGAAAAAATTTAAAACCAACCAACATGGTAGAATCAGTTGGATGAATATTGACAACTATGGAAATTAATACACTGAAAACAATACCAGAAAATAGATTCAGATAAATCTAAAAATTAAATATGAAAAAGGTAATTTTAGTTTTTTGAGACATGTGACATCATGGTGGAATATATCATTTTTTCATCTTCACTACAATATATAGTTTGGATGTCCACCAAAGAAAGTATCAACTGCCCAGATAGAAAATGAAACATGACTGGGATCTCATATAATATTCACCAATTTAGAGAGGAGAATCAATGTAATCCATTACAATTCCCTCAACCTCACCTTTAATGACGAGGAAAATTTCCTAATTATTTTAATTCACTCAATGATATTAATTATGACAACCATTTGAATAACACATAATATAGTTTATATTCTTATTAGTCATAGTGAATAATTAAACATTTTTCAAATAATGAGTATTGTATACATGAAAAATCATATGGAACAAATAGAATGAATCTTATCCATCTTATCTTACAGTTTAGAATATAAGATCTTATTGATATTCATACTAATGAATACTGGTAGATACTAATTCTTAGAGATCTCCATAGAAAACCAAAAGATGAATTTTTCAATATATGTTCTTTGAATATGTACATAAATTTTTTTTATCCATCTATTTTGATATTTGAACCACATATGTAGGATCTTTCACCCGTTTCATTCATTTAAATCCTTTTTCAAATAATTTTTATAGAATTTAAAGTCAGGATAACAACTTCAATTAGTAGTATTCCATCCTCATATAACACTAAAAATACCATGAAACAACCTTAACCTTTCCAAATACACAAGAATAATATGTGCTTTTTATAAAATAAAATATATTGATAGCATCATAAATCCATATATTCCCAACTATGAAACATTCTTAAATCCATTAATGGATCATTTCAACTTAGATATCTTAATATTATCATTTGACACTTCAAAACCATTAGGATATCTTATTATAATATCTGAGAATAAATATTAGATATAGAAAACGATTTTGACAAACTTTTGATATATAATATAATCAAAATGTTATTTTAAGTAATATCTTAATGGATATTATTATAACCATTGAAAAAAATAAAAGAATATAAAACTAAACTTATGTTAAGAAGAAATTACTATTGATGAATTAAAAAACAATATAACATTTTAAAAATGTATTATTATGTTTATAAAATTTTAAATTATTACATAAAATAAATTTTTTCATCAAAACGTAAAATTAATCACCAAAATAAATAAAAATTATAGTGAACCATTTTAAATTAGAATAAAAAACAAGAACAATCAATGTAAATTGAAAATTCGATTATTGAACCCCAATATCTCACAAAACCCATTAAAACATTATATATTAAAAATGTAAAATTGTATTTTATTTTACATGTATATTTAAAATAAAATATTTTAGTGATGATGAAACATATTTTCAAAAATAAATATTTTAATATGGTAGTTTCATTTATATATCCTTCAATAAATTTATATATACTTTTTTAAGAATAATGTATATTATAGATGATCTTTTTACATAAGAATTCTACATGAGATTCAAAATGAAATGAATTATCCCATCATGGTCCCACCCTGGAAGATTGTAAGACGGGTGCACCACCCTACTATCTCTTCTAATAGTCTGAGAGTTGTCAACTAGAACCATGATGGCATATCACAGAACACGACAGACCTTATACTATTTCATTAGACAATAAAAACATATTCAATGCATTATATAACAATAAACACCTATATTATATACACATGAAATCAACTAGATAGTAAATATTGCATGAATTATAAATTCAAAACAAATAAAACATGATATTGGGTAAATAAAAAAGATTTTTAAATTCAACAAGTCCCTGAATCTGACAGATGCATGACACTAGAAAACTCTTCCCAATTGTGATTACTAAAGGATGTTCTCCCTCCTTAATAAACAATAGCACCATATTGGACCCTCCCATGATCCATAATACATTACCAAGAATGGCCATATGTTAGATTTGACACAATACCAACTTAAATTTTTTTGAGTCCAAAATCAATCATGTGAACCATCGTAAAAGACACAAAATTTTGCATAACTATTCATTTTCAACTATAAATGCATCGAATACGAAAAATTATACGATGTCTAACGTTGATAGCCCTGCTCTCCCCAGCTTCTCAACGGTAACTATGTTTCTACTAAGAAGTCATAAGCATAGAAGAAGTATAATCTCTGTCTAACATTCATGATTCTAATATGTACCATAAATTAGTTCCCACTCATTAATATAAACATTCCATCTAAGGTAATACCACACCCTATCATTTGTAACCACCTATATATTTCATCCATTCTATAAACCTGTATGATAACCCACTCCTTTATCAAGAATAGATCCCAATTAAGTGGTACAAACACATACTAATAGAAAATCCCATTTGTGTTTTAAAAGAGATAATTAAAAAAATATAAACAATCCCTTGAACTATATAGGACATCTATAAGATAAATTAGCATTTAATGACTCAAGTTAAAACTACCCAAAACTTGGAACCCTTGAATGTTTTTCGGAATTATAGTTGGTGACACACACCTCAATGGAAGGAACCTACGTTTGAGATTATTGAACATATTTATTGTTACACCACTATATTTTTTTGACATAAATAATTAAATATATATATATATATAGATATATATTTGTTAATTTCATTGATGTCTTGTGTTGTACGCTACACCAAAATTAGCCTGCGCTATACACAACAACGTATTATCTTCCAATAAATGCATCAATATTCATGGATTGTGTAAATAAAAATTTCATGTAATTTATATAGAATTAATTTCACAAAATATGTAATATATGTTATAACTAAATATTATAACCTATTCATTATAATGGTGGATATGAATATTGTTAAATCCCTTTTATAAAAACTATTAAAAAGAAATTTAGTGAGTAAAAAAATAATAAAATCACACTTTAAGGATTTTATTACTGAAATATATATTTAATACATTAAATGTAAATATTAAATTCATCTTATATATATTCTAGACATGATATAAGAAGTAATTAAATTTTATATATAAAATGATCATTTTTCTAGAAATGCAGTTGTACCACCTTTTGATTGTGAACCAATTTTAATATAATTTTTTATAATTTTATATGATATTTTTAAGAACAAAATCTCTTTATTTTTAATATTTATATAAAAATTTACTTTGGTTTAATTTTTTTTATTTTTATGATTATATTAATTTTTTAATTAATAATTAAAAATAAAGCATTTAAATTTAAATTTCGTTTTAATCTGATTTATTTATAGTAAAATATTATCCTTTTAACTAGTTTTAAAGTATAAATAGATTAAATATTTATTATTTAATCAAATTTTGTCCATTTGAAGTAATTTTCTATTGATAATATATATAAACGCACATCAATCTTTTGACGTTTTTACAATAAAAACATGTATTGTCACTTTGACGATGAAAAATAATTTTAAATTCATTAGTAAAACCTTTCATTTTGAATTTTTAAAAATAGATTTCATTTTTGGAATCAGTGGGTCCAAATTATATTAATTTGACACTTTTTTGGTATATTACAAATATTAACTATAATATTTTTTTATTACCATATTTAGGGGTAAATTAGGTAAATTTTTGCAAAAAAAAATATGATAAACATTTTCAAATTATACAAAAACGTGACAAAATAATATTAGAAAAATGGATGTAGAATAATATAACTTAAGGGTTAGGATTGATTCATTTAATGTACTTTTTTTCTATGAATGTGATGTAATTATAACTAAAACAAGATAGTGACAACATGTCACTCTCTTATATCATATAAATATAATAATTTTAATGAAGTAATAAACTTGACAAAACATTGAAAATAAATATTATAAAGAAATATAATAAAATTATCTGCACTATATTAATTTTTTTTTTATAAAATTTAGATATTATATAATTACAATAAATTTAGATACAATAATGATACAATAATTATTTCTTACCAGAAATATAAATAAATAATAATATAATTAGTAAAATAAATATTATTTGCAAAATTTTATGTCATAAAATATATTTATTGTTGAATATTACATATTATAATACTAATAAATTCTTTTTTAGGTTATATATATATATATATCATTATTTAAATTCAATAAAATTAATTTTTTAATTATTTACACTATTGATATTTTATTAATATTATATATAATTAAATTATTCAAAAGTCATATAAACCATTTAAAATTAAAAATTGGATTTGAGAAGATCTAATGTTTATTTAATTATCCAATTATGGTAAATTGACTCGATATAAGTAAACATAATTTCCCATTAATACTTAAAATATTGCTACCATAATTAATATTAAAAGAGGGTTATAAAGGGTAAAATTAAAAGATATGGATTAAAACAAAATAAATACATTTCCAAAAAATATTTAATGATATTATTTCTAAATTTCCTCTTATTATCATCAAAATATTTCACTTTGGGGATATTACAATTCAGAAATCAATTTATTATAATATAATATTTCCACACATTCCTAAAGTGCCCCTTCTCGATCTTATAAAAGGACGCTCTATCTACCCAGTTACTCACACCTCTCAAAACCATTGGATCATCAAAATTTTTCTTAAATAATCTCCCAACACCACTCCCATACTCATAGAGGCTACACCATGGGAATAAATATTTTCAATGGAGACCTTTTATTCCAATCAAAAGGTGATGCTCGAATATGAGGTAACTGTTTTATCACCTATTTCAAAATTATTTTCTTCTTCTACTTATCCTTCATATGTTGATTTGATAATAATGTAATATATCTAATATCATCTACATGAATATATTTTATTATAATTATGGTACAAACTTATACATCCTTTTATCCATTCTAACAATAAAACCATGTGTGCGTATGTACGACTTATCTTCTCCATGTCATGGTGTGGATTTTTATTCAATGATACATAATTTTGAATGACATAACAATGAGTATAATGGATTTAAAAAATAAATATATTTTTAAAATTATTATTTTAATTAATACACCATCCAATTCCATTCCATTTCTCTATTAATGGGAAATGCATTGATTTTCCTCTAGAACATACAAATGTTTTGGGAGATCAAATGAAAAATCATAACGATATAATTACCCAAGTAATGAATCATTCTGGTCTTCCTAATTAGCATATAAAGGAATAAAATACTTATAATTCCTTTACAAGGAAACATCCACATTATTTCATTGGGTATTCTGATACTCTTGTCTCTAAACAAGGGATTATACCATTGAAAATATATTTTCCATCACACATTGACTAGAACATGAAGAAGTAATTTTGGATTTTTTATTGTTTAGAATGGGAAGCAAGAAAGTGGAGGACTCTAATCCAGAATATGAGGCCACAAGATGAAATTGAATCCATGAAATGGGTTGCATTCAATAACAAAATTTTCATAAATTACATTCCTCATATCTTTCAGAGGAAAATTGAATAGGAGTACCTTGAGATTATGTAAATGGTTGATGATTACTTTATCACATACATGGAAAATTTTACACCACTTCCAAGGTATGCTTGTGGACTTTTCATCCTACATGAATGTGAAGTTGATCATTTCTTCTGTGGCTTAGAACCAATTTTTTAAGGGAGTTAGTGATTAGAAAATTTAGTTTATATGAATACATGGTGTCTTGTACAGTCAAGGTAGAAATAGAAGTTGGTGTTACATATCAATCTCATGGTTTTGATAATTAATGAAAAATGTAGATAAAAGGAAAATCTCATAACAACTGTGAAAAGAATATTAATGTTTCCTTACACTGAAAGTGTGTAAAGAAGAATAACAGAGACCTTCATAAAGGGACTATAAAATATTTTAACTATATAAAATATGGTCATCTTGTAGGTGAGTACTATAGTAATTGGAAAAAGGAAGATAATTATTTTAATATAGAAAAGGAAATAGAGAATGCACCACCCACAATTCAATGGTAATAGTGCATGGAAATGGGGAATTATGCTAACTAATTATCTAATTCATGAGTGATCAATGAGAAATGATGTTAACAACTTCTTAAGGAAAAAGAAAAAAGGAAAATCATATGTGATCAATGATGATGTTGTTGAGTATGGAAATATAGTGGTGTAATGATTGACTATTTATGTATTGGGATTCTAGAATAATGTTGTAGAATCGCTCGTATGGTATTATGGAATAATGAAAAATCTAAGTAGTGGTCCACTTTGGTTCTCCACATGTATTTTAAAGTATATGATGAGTGTTCCTAGAAACCATGAAATTTGAATGAGGTAATAAGGTTTTGTTGTTTTTAAAACACATTATATATTGATGGATGACCCTTAATATGAACATGATGTTGGGAAAATTATATTTGTATAATGGTATGTTGGATACGAAAAATTAAATTATATGATATTAGAAACCTTAGAACTTGTTAATGATTTATTGACATGTGGGTTATGCTATCTCGGATGAATAATATAGAATTTTGGACATATGAATATAAAGACATCCATGTTTTCAAAAAAGATATCTAATAGTTATGGTTGATATTGTGACTCATGAAAATACATGATTTGGGTATTCACATGTTTCGAATGTAGAAACCATGAACATCATTATCAGATATAGGAGAAAAATGTTAAACCAATTTAGTTAACCTCTTTCTAATTGTATAGATATCCAGTTTTGGATATATTGTAATGTAATCCATTGATGGATTATATATGTTATACTTCATATGATTTTTGTTAGATTAATGTATTATCTCACAATAGGTGGAAGTATTCCAATTTGATCATTTTTGTTAAAATTATTCTTGATACAGATGGAATGACCTATAATTAAATTTATGGATCACATGATCTATTAACACATCCGGAATGACAAATTAACATCATTTTATTGAATAAAAGAACAAGTGTAATTTTTTCAAGGAATGACCAACATTGAGATTGTACTGAAATAATGTAATAATTTATTTCCATGTTCTAAAACATTATGAATAGAATCTTGATAAAATTTTTATCATAGTACCTTCTTATCTGATCAATCATATGGTCCCTTAAATCATCACTGATTTATGTGTTTTTGGTTGTTATCATTCTCCCATCCTTGTTCTCTATCACTATCCATTTTAACATGGTTGTTAGATTTTTCTTCCATATCAATTTTTTCAAATCACATTTATGTTATCCTATATGGAAACTAAATGATGAGTTAACTAGGGTAATAAATATGTTTTAAACAATTCTTTTAATAATGAAGTTTTAGTTTTCCTTTTTACAATGTGGGTTTCAAAAAAAGAAACTTTATTGTAGTAAATCTTTTATAAACACAAAAATTTTTAGGTAGAAATTCCTTTTAAGGGGGTTTAATTTAACACCCTGATATTTGATGAGATAGCTTCCTTTTAATTTCATTGATTTCTTGTGTTGTATGATACATCAATATTAGCATGCACTATACACAACACCGTATTAGCATACAATATATGAAACACTATTATTTTCTTATCTATCAAAAAATTCCAAGTTATTTTGATAGAAATAATTTTATATATTAGTGAGTATGATAGAGAAATAAATATTATAACCTAGTAATTATAATGATAGTTATGAATAGTATTAACTTCCTTAATAAATCAATTTAAGTGAAAATAATTAAGTCTTTAAAATAAAAAATTCAATTTTTTTGATTTTATTAGTGAAATATACGTGGAATATATTATATTTAATGTTAAAATTAAAATTATATGATTTCAAGACATGAAATAAGAATAAAATCAATTTTACGGATAAAATGAGTGTTTTTCTAAAAATAGAATTTTACAGCCTTTTAATGGAGAATACATTTTATGTCTAATTTTATAATAATTTTATAAGTTTTTTGGAAAGAATATACTTTTTTTTGTAATAATGAAATAAAAATTTACATTGGATTAATTTATGGTATTTTTATGATAATACTCTTTTTAATGAATAATTAAAAATACTGCATTTTAATTTAAGATTTCTTTTTCATCTGATTTATTTATAGAGAAATTTTAAACTTTTAAATTGTTATAAAAAATATTTAGATTATATTTTATCATTTAAAATATTTTTTTCATTATTTTTAATTTTATGTTTAAATTATACATAAACACACATCAATATTTTGATGATTTTTACTTTAAAAACTCATTTTCTCACTTTGAGAAGGAGAAATAATTTTAAAAAAATGACTATAACTTCTAAGTTTTGAATTTTTTTTAAAGTGTATTTCATATATTGAATTAGTGGGTAAACATTATGTTCATAGGATATTTTTTTTGGATATTATGAATAATAACTATGGTATTTTTTTTACCAGAATTAAAGGTAAATCTGGTAAAATATGGTTACAAATAATATGATAAAGATAATAAAATTACCTTAACACCAGCCAAAATCCAATAGGATGAATTAAAGTAAAACAATATCACATTATGTTCTGAATTGAATCATTTAATGTAATTTTTTCCATGAAAGCGATGTAATTTTAGTGAACACAAAAGAATGTGACAACATGTAGCACTCTTAACTTTTATAAGTATAATAATTTTAATTCCATTATAAAGTTTATAATACATCATAAATAAATAATCTCCAGAAATATAATGAAATTATGTATGTAAAGTTAATTTGTTGAAATTTTTTATATATTATATAATTTCCATAAAAATTGACACAATTGTGATAAAATAACTATTTTATTAATATATATTTCAAATAAATACTATTATAAATAGTAAAATAAATATTATCTCAAATAATATATTTCCTAACCAATTTTATTATGATTAAATGACATATTATAAGTATATTCAATTTTTATTTCAATGTAATATCTCTTTATGGATTCTATTTAAATTCAATGAAGTGAATAGTGTAAAACTTGACATTATTGATATTTTAAAAAAATAATATTTTAATAAATTACTACAGAACTGTAAAAATATTTTAAAATTTCAAATTGGATATAATAAGGTCTAAATATTAACTACTTATCCTATTATGGTAAATTGAACCCATATATGTAAACTTAATAACCTATTAATAATTAAAATGTTGTTACATAAATTAATTTAAAAATATAATAATTAATGGTAAAATGAAAAGATAATGTTTAAAAGAAAATAAATACATGCCAAAAAAATATTTGCTGAGATAATTTCAAACATTAATCAACTTAACCTCTATATATATCACATTAGAGCTATTATAAATCAAAAATAAATTTATAATAAAAAATATTACCATAAATTCCTAAAGTGCCCCACCTCCCTCTTATAAAGGGAAAAACCTCTACCCTCTTACTCACACCTCTCAATCCCCTTGGATCATAAAAAATATTCTTAAATAAGCTCCCAAATTCCCTCCCTTCCACATAGAGTTGACACCCTAGGAAAAAATATGTATTATTATGCTATTTTAAGCCAATAAAAAAAAAGATACTCGAATATGACGTAATTGTTTTATCACCTCATTCAAAGAAAATTATTTTTATAAATCCTATTAATATTTGGTTTCCATTATAAGCTAATAATTAAATTATATTCTATGTTCTGATATTTTATTTTAATTTTGTTATAACCCTATACCTCCATTTACCTATCATACTAATAAAAATACAACCATGTATGTGTACGTAAGACATACAGCCATCGTTGCGATGTGATTCATTATACATAATCGTCATTAAACCAAGATTATATAAATTAATGGAATGAATAAAAATTATTTATATATTATAATATCATCTTTAGGTAAATGGTATAACAATACGCTATGAATTGTAAAATGATCTTATCAAGAAAAAAATGCATAACAACATAAAGTACTGAATATCCGAATAATGGGTGACCATGAAATGTTACAAACAAACAAAAGATAATATAATCATATATGATATCATAAATGTGATTATGATTCTATAATAATTAGATGAACGTATTTAAATCATTATATAGGAGGTTTGGATACATACAAAGGATATTGTATCTAAGGTAAGTGATAGTTTTTCAATATATTTATTATTTGATATTTTTTGTACATAATTATTTACTATAGTATATTTATCATCCAAATACATGTTCCAAAAATATTTAATAGTATTTATATTTTTATACAATTTTTTATATTATATTTTACCCATTACTGATTTTTTACTAAATGGAATGAGATGAATTTTGTTTCGATATTTGATACAAAGAAATTTATTTAATTTTCCAACAAAAGTATGAGGAGAATTTTTTTTTAACATATATGGAATGAATGGATTCTTATGCTTTCATAACTATTTATTTACATGAATCATATATTACAATATTTCAATTTTATTTTAAATTAAATTATTCTCTTTTAAACTCTCGTGCCATTTTGTGAGTATAAAACAAATTTAAAGAAGAATGGATACTTTATTAAAAAATTAATTTCATGTATTTTATTAAAATTATTTTCCATCTAAGATGACATAGGGTTATGTTTATTTAACTATTATTACATTGAATTTGTTGTTATTATAATGGAATTATTTTCAAGAAATCCTTTTATTTAATATTTATTATGATGGAAAGAAGATTAAGAGCCCCATTTTTAGTTCCTGGGGTTATTCTATGATGAATGGTTTATGTTTTTGTGGAACATGTAAGAATGATTTCATTATGTTATGGGTGAAACCTATATCTCCTAAAAATTCATTGGGAAAAGTTATATATATCATGATATAGAATGACTGTTACAACATGTAAATTCATATCAGTAATATAGGGATAAAACAGTATATAATCCGGGTTCAATAATGGTCATTGTCCATTATGATTTTTTTTGGATATGAGCCTTGGATAATAGGGAAATGATTTTATATTCTTATGTTTTTTCCACAAGCTAATGTTTAGATCCAATGTTATGTTATCATGGTTAATTTTATTTTCTGATATATTCCTTACGAACTACTATTATTTATTTCATGACTCAATATTTTGACATTCAAAAGATATATTCATATTTTCATTATGTTCTTAGTTTTGTCTATTATTTTCATACCCATACTATGAATATATTCTCAACCTTTCATATGATTCCATTCCTGAGGTTATAATAAAATCATTTATGTAAAATTAGTAAAGAGGATGATCTTTATTGGAGATTTTGAAGATCATTCACTAGTTAGAAGAATGTATTCCGAGTTTCCATTGGACCTGAACTATTACAGTCCTATGGAATGAATTTATAAAAAGAAATGAATATTCATGTACAAGGAATTAATATTCATATAAATCATTCATCAGTTGTTATATGTATTGAGGAACCACACCTCACTATATGACACCTCAGATGAGGGAGTACATATCATTATTCATAGTGTGTGGTGCACTTATACAAAATTTTGCATGATGGAGTACTCAATCCAGATCGATTTTGTAGAGACCCGTATCTTGACGTACATGGAAATTACATTACATTTGCGGAATACTTAGTACATAACAAAAACACACACACAAGGACCGTAATAGTTTAGTGTCTTTGGAAACTCGGAATATAATCTTCTAATCGTGGTGAAAGATCTTCACATCTCCCATAAAGATCATCTTTTTTTTATACCTAAAACCTTTCTTTATATCCTGGGGAAAAGAAAACATAAAAGGGTGAGCTCAAATGCTCAGTAAGGGTAAACAAAAGAAATATCAATCACATCATATACATAAGCACATAACTTTTGGAAATCTTAACCTGCAAAAGAGATCATAATTTCATAACATGGGGTAAATCATGGCAGTGAAATGTAATCACAATAATCATAACATAAAACATGAAACTTTGTGGCATTCACACATAATCATAGAGAATCATTTCTTGTTAGTCAAGACTCATTGCCAAGACTATCTTAGTGGACAAAGTCCCTTTCTGAATCAAGTAACCCTCGTTTCAGTCCTGTTTCACTGAACCGGTATAACCTACCATTCCAGCCATGTCTATCTCATGAGATATAAAATCTTTAACCAATGCATTGGAGGGAGATATAGGTCCCACCCATCTTATAATGAATCCTTTCTTATGTGTGCCACATAATCATAAAACATACATCATCGCATAACACATGTAACAAAAATGGGATTCTTGAAACATCCTGACATCATAAAACAATTCATATAAGATAAAGGAATTCATAAACATAATTCCATCACAACATAGTCAAATCAATGTAAAAATATGGATAGAAACAGAACCCTTTATTATCTTAGATGGAAAATAATTTTGATAAAACACTTGAATTGAATTCTTGAGGAAAATATCCTTTCTTCTTCAAAATCAATTTCTTTTCACAAAACATCATGCAATTTTAAAAGAAAGAGATTTTATTGAAAATATTCATGAAATCTTTTAGAGGAAGCTTCATGAAAATAAGGCTTTATAAAACAGTAGAAATCCGTTCGTGCCGTATAAGTTAAAAAAAACATTCTTCGTACTTTTGTCGGAAAAGTCAAAAAGTACCTCGTACGAAAAACGACAAAAGATTCCTTTCATACGTATTACTAAAAACTCACCGAAGGGTAAAATGGATTTAAACAATTTTAGGTGGATGGAAATAATATTACATATTGAGTAAACATGGATGTGGATGATAAAATACACCCCAGTAAATACTTACGAATAAACAATCTCGGATAAAAATGAGATTGTGATATTTCCCTTACCTTAGGTCCGATTTGCTTTGTTCGTGTCCGAAGCTCCTGTATAATGGTTTAAATAATGTTATTGACTTATTCCAGAATCATACATATTGATATGATATCATATATGGTCATATTATTAGTTTCTTGTTAGTAATATTTCATTGTTACTTGTTACTCGGGTCTGTATAACTTTTTATTCTTATGCGTGTTTTGTCGAATAAATTCTTATTATTATCTTTAGGTTATAGATAATTCATTTACATAATGGTATTAGTGTATTATATACCATATTCATTCATTCAATTCATTTATATAATCATTGTGAAATGAAGATCATGTAGAACGAGTCGCATCACATCGTGGAGACGGTATTCCGTACGTACGCACGAGTGATGATATCATTCCTATGATCGTGGAATTGTATTGGAGTATATATATATATTATTTAAGTATCAATATTACTTCATAATAATCATATATAGTTACTCATTACACCATTATACCCATCCTTGTAAGGTGATGGTGGAAAAATAGATTACACCACGGCGTGGAGACGGTATTCCGTACGTACGCACGCGCGGTGATTTCATTTTTCCGTAGGATGGATAGAAGGTGAATTATGGTTGTTTCATATTTATAATAACATATCAGTATGTAAGTAATACTGATGTTATTACTTTATCATGAAACAACTAAAGAAGAAGAAGTTGAAGAAGAAAGAAATTGAAAAGATCGGTAATGGATATTACCTCTTCTTTGGAACGCCTCTTTGAATCCTCCACTTAAGGAACTAAGATTGGACTTTTGAGAAGACCAGGACCTCTAGGATTATTCTAGGGAAGTGGAGAGGAGAAAATAGCAGGGGTTGGCAGAGCTTGAGTGCTCAAATTGGTGTGAGGAGGAGGGGGAGGAGGTGCCCTTTTATAAGGGAGGAGAGGGGCACCTTAGGAATATCTCAAAATATTATTTTATATTAAAGTCAAAATCGGTTTATAATGGTTCCAAAGGGTCTTATTTCGAAGCTAAAGTGAGGATGGGTCGAAATCCTATCAACCAATAGGATTTAGACAAGTTTAGGGTATTATTTTAACCTTATCAATTAGATTTAACTCTAAGTTAATTAATTTAACTTTTACCGTGTGTTTTTGTTTTCTTTCACTATATGGTTAATACACTTACTATAACATGCCAAACGAACCCCAAATTGTTTATTATTAATATATATATCCTTATCTAAGTCATTTCTCTGAACCTTAGATTTTTAGGAATACAATAACAATTAATAATATAATATTTTATTTAAAAACTATTTTGTGTCAATTTTGACACTATTTGATATATGATTTTTGTGAAAGTCATAACAGAATTATATGTTCGAACCAAGTTGATTAAATCAACATTAATATATCATAGTAACCTAGAAAATTAGTGTAATTCATAAAAAGTCTCAAATTACATTCATTTTAGCATTTATAACATCAGTTATGTTAATATTTCCTTAAAAGGGTAATTACTGAATCATCATTGTGTCATAAATAAATTAATTTATTTAAAGTCTAAAAATTATAAATAAAATATCATTATGTAGGAAATATTTTTAGATTTATAATTAATATTTATAGTCGAATTTATCTTATGTATAACCCCATATTAAAAATGTTTTAGTTATTAAACTTTGATTTTAACTATTTTAACTCTTCATTAAATAATATAATATTAAATGTCATAATCTAATCCATGTGGACCTAAATGGTCATATTATATTCATAAGGTTGTTTTTGGTCGAATTACACTTATCCAATAGAATTAGGACATGTGTTAGGGTAATAGTAATATCATATTTACCCTTACTTACCCTATTTACTATTAACCGTGGTAAAAAAAAGTAAAAAGTTACTATTCACCAAAAATTATTTTCATCTCATTGAACCACATTTTACTTACTGACATCAACCGTGTCTCTCGGATTTTTGAAATTCCATTCACAGAAGAGGTAAAATTAAGATTTATGAAGAAATTAATTTTTTTAACTACCACTTAGTAGTTTCACTATTCATCAAAAATAGATGTTTTTCAAAACAATGCCAAAATTTCATCCTAAGCTATATTTCATATTCCGAATTAAAAAATGAAGTCTATTTTACCAAATTCATATCATAGAATTTTCATTAATTAATTTTATAATTAAATCACGCTGTTAAAACAAATAGCGTGTTTTTAAGAAACAATATCTATCAAAAGATTGACACTTGATTATGTCTGGTTTAAATGTGAAATTACATCCAATGACCAACATTGTACTAAATTGTAAAAATATATTCTAAATATACTTTAAAACCACTCAAATTAATAATTTATCACTATTAATTATTTCGATTAAAAAAGTTGTTTTTAATTATAATTTAGTAATTTTCACTACTCATCAGAATTTGAAAGTTATCCGAAAAGTTCCAAAATTTCACCTTAGGCTAAATTCGATACTCCAAATCCAAAAATGAAGTTCATTTTGAAAAATAAGATTTAAAGAGTTTTAAAAATTGGTTATTACTATTCATAACGGCTAGTTTTAATAATATTTTAATAGCATATCGTTGTTTAGTGAAACTCGGTATTGCGTATTACACACGCTATCGAGGAAGGTCGTGATTGCGTGTAATGCAAGGCAAGTCAAGGATGTGTGTTGTGCAAGCTCCTTTTGGTGTAGCGTACAACACAAGACTTTAATAAAATTAAAAAGAATATTTTTTTATAAAATCTTGGGCTGTTACATTCTACCCCCTTAAAATGAATTTCGCCCTCGAAATTCGTCGGGGTTATAAATGATTTACTATTCGAAAGTTTCTTTAATAGAAACCCACATCGTAAAAAGGAATATCAAAACCAATCTTTAAAAACAAAAGTATGAAACGTAACGGTTACCCAAATAAACTAATCATTGGGTTTCCACATAGGTGAAAATATGGATATGGAAGAGAAATCTAACCATCATGTTCTGATGGAGAGTGGTAGAGAACATGGCTATGGAAAAACCAGTAATCACAAATCCATAGATTTGTGATGATATAAGGTACCATCTGATTTATCAGGTATAAGATCACTAGGACAACATTTTTGGTTTTCAAGATCATTTCCCTAAAGTTGAAAATTTGAATTAGAATAAATACTTACTTTATTTTGGTACAATCTCACTGTTGTTCGTGCCATGAACAATTTCCACTTCATCTCTTAAATAAATGAAGTTGAATTTGTTATTAGCAGATCATGTGATAGAATGACGGGTCATTCCATCTGTCTCAAACAAAAGGTTAGCAAAAATTATAGGCATAAGTCGATCTATAGTGAGATTAATCATATATGGTTCCTAAAATGGACTTATACTTCATATATCATACTGCTTAATATAATAAAACTAGTTTCTACTAAACAGGGACTTCCTGTAGGCTAGTGGTAGGCGATAAAGGCCAGTCGCACTTCGGTTGTGGGTTCGATTCCCACAGCCTTGTCCGAAGCGATGGGCTGTCGCCCGTCCTGCAGGTTGTCCTTTTTCCAAAACTATATAACATCCCATCAATAATATCGAAAAAACAAACAATACTAACTTATGTCCAACATAATCCATTCCAATCTTTTAGGCTTATCCATAATACTGCAGTCGACTCTCATAATATAGTGAAAATGATTACCAGAGATTTAACACCATCATCGATCCCCATATATCATAAGATATGTTTTGTTGGTCACATTCCAAACATTCAAAGTCCTTAATCGTGTATTCTCTTGAATACCTTAGTGAAAACATGAATGCAGTTAAAAGTTAACACCTTCCACATACTAAAATCCTCAAAATTCTATATACTCAAACCATGATATCACTTAGTCCTTATATCAATCATGAGCTCATGAATACTGTTAAACATTTCATTTTCTCATTTTCCCTTCATTATGCGCATAATATCTCAATCACTTTGAATACCACATTAGACCAATACATAAATATTCCAATATTCCAAGATACACCATTATTTTGGAATCCCATTACATAAACACTTAATCATTCCACCACATCATTGTCATATTCAACATTGCCAATAGTGATCGCATGTGACTTCCCTTTGTCCTTTGCCTTAAGCGGTTGCTCATGTCGATCATCACTAACCATTGGATTAGGGCATTTATTAGCATAATGCCCCATTTCCTTGCACTTGAAGCATTGAAGTGTTGGTTGTACGTTCTCTGCAGTGTTTGCTTTATTCACTTCATTAGAATCCCATTTTCCATTACTTCGACACTCAGCTGCTCGATGACCTTCTTTTCCACACTTAAAACATTTTCTAGTCCCTTTAAGACAATCTCCACCATGCTTCTTTCCACACTTTGTGCATAAGGAAACATTCATCTTCTTTTCACCATTATTCTGAGTTTTCTCCTTGAACTCCATCTTTCGTTTCTTGTCAAACCCATGAGATGGATATGTAACACCAACTTCCATTTCTACCTTGATAGCACAACGCACAATTTCTTCATAGCTACTGAAGTCTCTTATAGCTAAGGCCCTTCGAAGACTTGGTTTTAAGCCACTGAAAAATCAATCAACTTTACTTTCAGGTTGGATGATAATACCAGAAGCGTACCTTGCAAGTCTTGTAAAATTCGCTTCATAGGTACCAACAGATTCATCATCCCTTTGCTTCAGTTCAAGAAACTCTTTCTCCATCTTTGTTCGGAGAATACGAGGGAAGTACTTATTGAAAAATAAGTTCTTGAACTCGTCCCATTCCATAGACTCAATTTCATCCCTTTGCCTCGTATTCTTAATAAGATTCCACCATTGATCAGCATCTCCTTCCAAACGATACACTGCTAGGATGACTTTATCATGTTCAGAACATTGAAAAACTGAAAATATTTTTTCAGTAGTACTAATCCATTGTTCAGCAACTAATGGATCAGTAGACCCACTGAAAGAAGGTGGACGCTTCCTCATGAAGGATTCAACAGAATGTTGCTCCTTCCTTTGCTCGTTTGGAAGTCCTGCATGATTCATAACTTGAGAAAGTTGTGTGAGCATGGCTACAAGATTTTGCATTCCGGCTCCCATATCGTTTGGTTGCTCAGGGGGACAATCATTGCATTACCCATCACATTCCGCATTAACACGGTTCCTTCGGGTTCCAGCCATCGTCTAAAACCCCAAAAGAATAGTATGAGAGGCAAAAATCATGCTAGGGAAAACAACATAATAAAGGGGTAGTACCCTCAATATCTAACATCTTAGGTTAAATTCGAAGATCGTTAGCGCAATTCTAGGACTATAACTTATACGTATACTTAACCTTAGAGACATCCCTAGACATACCTTAGAAATATCTCTAGGGATCTCACTAACGTTTTCGCATCCTAGTTTCCAAAGGTTGAATAAACCTTTCCTCTGATACCAACTGTAGAGACCCGTATCTTGACGTACATGGACATTACATTACATTTGCGGAATACTTAGTACATAACAAAAACACACACAGAAGGACCGTAATAGTTTAGTGTCTTTGGAAACTCGGAATATAATCTTCTAATCGTGGTGAAAGATCTTCAACATCTCCCATAAAGATCATCTTTTTTTTATACCTAAAACCTTTCTTTATATCCTGGGGAAAAGAAAACATAAAAGGGTGAGCTCAAATGCTCAGTAAGGGTAAACAAAAGATATATCAATCACATCATATACATAAGCACATAACTTTTGGAAATCTTAACCTGCAAAAGAGATCATAATTTCCTAACATGGGGTAAATCATGGCAGTGAAATGTAATCACAATAAACATAACATAAAACATGAAACTTTGTGGCATTCACACATAATCATAGAGAATAATTTATTGTTAGTCAAGACTCATTGCCAAGACTATCTTAGTGGACAAAGTCCCTTTCTGAATCGAGTAACCCTCGTTTCAGTCCTGTTTCACTGAACCGGTATAACCTACCATTCCAGCCATGTCTATCTCATGAGATATAAAATCTTTACCCAATGCATTGGAGGGAGATATAGGTCCCACCCATCTTATAATGAATCCTTTCTTATGTGTGCCACATAATCATAAAACATACATCATCGCATAACACATGTAACAAAAATGGGATTCTTGAAACATCCTGACATCATAAAACAATTCATATAAGATAAAGGAATTCATAAACATAATTCCATCACAACATAGTCAAATCAATGTAAAAATATGGATAGAAACAGAACCCTTTATTATCTTAGATGGAAAATAATTTTGATAAAACACTTGAATTGAATTCTTGAGGAAAATATCCTTTCTTCTTCAAAATCAATTTCTTTTCACAAAACATCATGCAATTTTAAAAGAAAGAGATTTTATTGAAAATATTCATGAAATCTTTTAGAGGAAGCTTCATGAAAATAAGGCTTTATAAAACAGTAGAAATCCGTTCGTGCCGTATAAGTTAAAAAAAACATTCTTCGTACTTTTTTCGGAAAAGTCAAAAAGCACCTCGTACGAAAAACGACAAAAGATTCCTTTCATACGTATTACTAAAAACTCACTGAAGGGTAAAATGGATTTAAACAATTTTAGGTGGATGGAAATAATATTACATATTGAGTAAACATGGATGTGGATGATAAAATACACCCCAATAAATACTTACGAATAAACAATCTCGGATAAAAATGAGATTGTGATATTTCCCTTACCTTAGGTCCGATTTTCTTTGTTCGTGTCCGAAGCTCCTATATAATGGTTTAAATAATGTTATTGACTTATTCCAGAATCATACATATTGATATGATATCATATATGGTCATATTATTAGTTTCTTGTCAGTAATATTTCATTGTTACTTGTTACTCGGGTCTTTATAACTTTTTATTCTTATGCGTGTTTTGTCGAATAAATTCTTATTATTATCTTTAGGTTATAGATAATTCATTTACAGAATGGTATTAGTGTATTATATACCATATTCATTCATTCAATTCATTTATATAATCATTGTGAAATGAAGATCATGTAGAACGAGTCGCATCACATCGTGGAGACGGTATTCCGTACGTACGCACGAGTGATGATATCGTTCCTATGATCGTGGAATTGTATTGGAGTATATATATATATTATTTCAGTATCAATATTACTTCATAATAATCATATATAGTTACTCATTACACCATTATACCCATCCTTGTAATGTGATGGTGGAAAAATAGATTACACCACGGCGTGGAGACGGTATTCCGTACGTACGCACGCGCGGTGATTTCATTTTTCCGTAGGATGGATAGAAGGTGAAATAGGGTGGTTTCATATTTATAATAACATATCAGTATGTAAGTAATACTGATGTTATTACTTTATCATGAAACAACTAAAGAAGAAGAAGTTGAAGAAGAAAGAAATTGAAAAGATCGGTAATGGATATTACCTCTTCTTTGGAACGCCTCTTTAAATCCTCCACTTAAGGAACTAAGATTGGTATTTGGAGAAGACCAGGACCTCTAAGATTATTCTAGGGAAGTGGAGAGGAGAAAATGGCAGGGGTTGGCCGAGCTTGAGTGCTCAAATTGGTGTGAGGAGGAGGGGGAGGAGGTGCCCTTTTATAAGGGAGGAGAGGGGCACCTTAGGAATATCTCAAAATATTATTTTATATTAAAGTCAAAATCGGTTTATAATGGTTCCAAAGGGTCTTATTTCGAAGCTAAAGTGAGGATGGGTCGAAATCCTATCAACCAATAGGATTTAGACAAGTTTAGGGTATTATTTTAACCTTATCAATTAGATTTAACTCTAAGTTAATTAATTTAACTTTTACCGTGTCTTTTTGTTTTCTTTCACCATATGGTTAATAAACTTACTATAACATGCCAAACGAACCCCAACTTGTTTATTATTAATATATATATCCTTATCTAAGTCATTTTTCTGAACCTTAGATTTTTAGGAATACAATAACAATTAATAATATAATATTTGATTTAAAAACTATTTTGTGTCAATTTTGACACTATTTGATATATGATTTTTGTGAAAGTCATAACAGAATTATATGTTCGAACCAAGTTGATTAAATCAACATTAATATATCATAGTAACCTAGAAAATTAGTGGAATTCATAAAAAGTCTCAAATTACATTCATTTGAGCATTTATAACATCAATTATGTTAATATTTCTTTAAAAGGGTAATTACTGCATCATCGTTGTGTCATCAATAAATTAATTTATTTAAAGTCTAAAAATTATAAATAAAATATCATTATGTAGGAAATCTTTTTGGATTTCTAATGAATATTTATAGTCGAATTTATCTTATGTATAACCCCATATTAAAAATGTGTTAGTTATTAAACTTTGATTTTAACTATTTTAACTCTTCATTAAATAATATAATATTAAATGTCATAATCTAATCCAAGTGGACCTAAATGGTCATATTATATTCATAAGGTTGTTTTTGGTCGAATTACACTTATCCAATAGAATTAGGACATGTGTTAGGGTAATAGTAATATCATATTTACCCTTAGTTACCCTATTTAATATTAACCGTGGTAAAAAAAAGTAAAAAGTTACTATTCACCAAAAATTATTTTCATCTCATTGAACCACATTTTACTTACTGACATCAACCGTGTCTCTAGAATTTTTGAAATTCCATTCACAGAAGCGGTAAAATTAAGATTTATGAAGAAATTAATTTTTTTAACTACCACTTAGTAGTTTCACTATTCATCAAAAATAGATGTTTTTCAGAACAATGCCAAAATTTCATCCTAAGCTATATTTCATATTCCGAATTCAAAAATGAAGTCTATTTTACCAAATTCATATCATAGAATTTGCATTAATTAATTTTATAATTAAATCCCGCTGTTAAAACAAATAGCGTGTTTTTAAGAAACAATATCTATCAAAAGATTGACACTTGATTATGTCTGGTTTAAATGTGAAATTACATCCAATGACCAAAATTGTATTAAATTGTAAAAATATATTCTAAATATACTTTAAAACCACTCAAATTAATAATTTATCTCTATTAATTATTTCGATTAAAAAAGTTGTTTTTAATTATAATTTAGTAATTTTCACTATTCATCAGAATATGAAAGTTATCCGAAAAGTTCCAAAATTTCACCTTAGGCTAAATTCGATACTCCGAATCCAAAAATGAAGTTCATTTTGAAAAATAAGATTTACATAGTTTTAAAAAGTGGTTATTACTATTCATAACGGCTAGTTTTAATAATATTTTAATAGCATATCGTTGTTTAGTGAAACTCGGTATTGCGTATTACACACGCTATCGAGGAAGGTCGTGATTGCGTGTAATGCAAGGCAAGTCAAGGATGTGTGTTGTGCAAGCTCCTTTTGGTGTAGCGTACAACACAAGACTTTAATAAAATTAAAAAGAATATTTTTTTATAAAATCTTGGGCTGTTACAGATTTAGAGGATCTTCAGCCGAAGTATCAATGGGTGGTTACTGAAATCCATGTTGGAAAACAAATATCCCCATATATTGTCATTGTATTCATCCGTGGGAGTAATATCCCTGTGAATGATTTGAAAATCATGACCCAAACCCATAATTATCCGTATGGTTATATAACCTAAAAGTACCAATATCTCAATTAAAACAACATTTTATTGTAGAAAAGAAAAAATCCATTATGAAAAATGTCAAAAGATACATATTATGTCTTATTTATCTTTCTGAAATGTACATCTCACAAGAAAATCAATGAAATCACAACATAAAGGCTATTGGTGTCCATTTGGTGACCCTTGTGCGATCCTCCAGAATCATTGGGGATAAGTAATATAGTGGTATAGATCACATTCACAACTAATGTTCCCTCCTGGGATAATATTGGAAGACTCACTTTACTAGCTTAATGGTTGTGAATGGACCGAGGCCCAGTGTGTAGCTGTCCAGACTAGCCGACCCGCACCACCCGACACAATGTTGTCTTATCATGCTCAAGGAACACCCACCCTAAAATAACATTGTATGGGGAAATCATATATTAGTTTTTATATGTCATTTATAAACTCCAAAATATTCATAATTCTATTTCATCTTAGCAAGAGTGTAAACACATCCCATCAAAATCAGCAGATCTATCAAATGATATTTCCATGAAAAAATACATGGGTAAATATATCGTTTTACGTATAAGGAGTTGTAAGACATCAAAACCCAAAATATAGATAAATATCATTTAGAAAAATTGTTGTTTAAAACTCAAAACAACAACTTTCAATCCCTGATAACGAAACATTAAACTACTAATCCTTGAACTCTAGAAATGCATCAAGCATATTCGATTTTATTATGTTTTTATAATTTAGTGATTTGATTGATAAATTGGTTTTTTGAGAGTGATAAAAATAAATTTATGATGTTTGGATTATTTATTAAGGGGATGATAAAATAGTTAAAATTTATTTGAATTAATAAAAAGTGAAAAATTAATGAACATGGTATGAATCATGATTGATAACAAATATAGAAAATAATTTACAACATTGTTAATTTAAAAATATTTAATATGGAAATGATGAATATATTTATGGATTGTAAATGATAATTGTGTGGTGGGATGATTCTACTGGTTTAGTTTTCATAGGTTTATGCCTTGTTTTGGGATTTTATTTCATTAGATTATATCATGATTTAGAATATGATAGATTAAGGATATAATAAGATTTGATGAGGTAAGTATGAGAGTATTTTGGGATATGGTGGTGAAATTTAGTGATAATGATGATGTGGTTTCTTTTTTGAAAATTTGATAATGGGATGGTTCCAATAGGTTGAGAGCTGGTAACTCCACATAATGGTTGATATGCTGGTGATGAATAACACTGGCTGAGAGATAAACTTTCCAATTTTTCCTGAATAATTCGATGGTTGTGGTGTTATATTAGAAATTATGATATTAAATGATTTTTATGATTATACATTTCCAAGATTATTCACATATTGTTATATATCCTTATAAATTCTAAACAACATTTCTTACTTATGATAGGCCTCAGTCTCATAACATAATGGGAGGATACTAAAGTAGAATTGTATGTACTATATTGTTTTCCTAGTAGTTTAATAAAAATATTTATTTTATTATTTTATTCACAAATTTCTACACCATAAAAATTATTCTATAGGGATATATATAAGTGTATAATAGGTTCTTAATTCTATATAGTATGTTAATTCATTTGTAGTATAATGTAAGTGATATCTATGATATTGTTTGGGTTGATTGGGTGGATTTAGGGGATGATCTAGAGATATTGGATTCCATTTTTTGCATTTAAATTTTTATGGATCTCTGTCAGGATAGTAACAATTTTTTTTGAAAACTAATTTTTCCATTAATGGGGACCTTTTGTTTTTTATTTATAATTGTCTTTTATTTTTATGATTATTAATAGTGTAATACAATCAATTCTTATGATAGATAACTTCAGTCCCAATTGTCAAATCATGACCAATAGGTTAAAGACTTAGGGGGTACATTTTATCACCAATTCTTACCTAAGAGGGGAATAAGCAGGGATTTTAAACTTCTGGTGGCACTCCAATACTCAATTTTATAATAGTGGCATTGTTTTCAATAACATGTTTTAAAAGAATTTGAAAAAATAGGAATTTACTGCAAATCAATGCTTCATTCACTTACTTACCCCACTCTTTTCCCCCCATTTTAGTGCATTTCATTTTATGGAATTAAACCTATATTATCTATATGTCATTAATATAAAAACATTCCTAATATTAAAGTCATGCATCAATGATTTTACTATTTAAAAATAGGTTAATAAGGAGAGATAATTGTTATCATATTCCTATATATCATAGTAAAAATAGATGACAAAACCCATTTTTTAACATCATATCACTCTATAAAGAGAATAATAGATGATAGAACACAGTTTCCATGGAAATTATTTTATATGTAAATTCATGTAATCCATTTCATAGTTAGATATGTGTTTCTTATATTCCCACAACCAGGACCATGAATGTTTTACATGGTTCATAAATGAATATAGGCTTTTAGAAAATGTATAGATTTCTTTAAAAAAAATTATAATAGGAAAAAAATAAAATATTTATGCTTTTAAAAATATTAACATAAAAATGTATATGTTGATTCTCAATTACTATAGGGGGTGAATTTTAGGTTTAATAACATTCCCTTTCAATCCATATGGAATATTTGTTAAAAAAACTTAAAAAATATAGATTTATTAATCCATTTTGTGTATGTTTATGGAAAAAAACTTATGTTTAAGGAAATAGGCACACAAGTGTACGAAATTTAGATTCTACCCTAATTTTCATAGAATAACAAAATTTTAGTCAATACAATGAAGATAGTGTAAGAATTTTACTCTTCCTATTTGTAACAAAATATATGGAAAAATAAAAGTACATACAACAATGTAAAAAAATAGTATCTCAAAGAGTAGGGTATCTAAAAACCTTATATAAGGGTCCCCTGATTTATACATTTATGAATGTCGATCTTACCCACACAGGGTATGCCCATGATTCAAATATCATATTTTGTCTTACTATTATAGTAAGACTTTAATCACTTAGTTGATCAGCACCACTATCTTCCTTAAACTTGGAATCCCTCGATTAACTATGTAATTGACGCCTCGGTCTTCCATTACTCAGAAGCCCTTGATAGTGTACAAAAACAATCATTATCACACAAATCTAACAAATCTTGTTGATTATCTCATTAATGTTGAAAAAGTAGTTTAGAACTTTATATATTCAAGACCATACACACAAAGGAAATATGGAAGATCACTTTCATAGGGTTAGTTAATCCTAGAGTTCAATAGCAGTATAATTAGTATATAAATCTATCAAATCATTGGGTATTTATATGTGATATATCCAGTGTTCTAATTTTCCTTCAGTTGTCAAATTTCCCAGAAATTTTGAGGGACCTATATTGACGACACTCAACTAGTGTCATATTGTTTTTACATTATTACTATATGATAATGTTAAGATTGATATAAATTTGGATTCATAAGGTAATGTATATCATATTTGAAAAATATTGACAATCTAAATCTAAAAATGTTGAGAAACAAATTTTAATAAACATGGTAATTCATAATTTAGAAACATGAGTCAAATTCATGATTAAATGGAATTAATAATCCATGAAATTTGGTGATTTGAAATTTTAAAAACACAGTAGATCCAGAAGTTTGATTGATTTAGAATCCATGAAATGTGCTGACTCAAAATCTAATAAACACAATGGATCTAAAATTTTGAGCGATTTAGAATCCGAAAAATTTGGTGATTCGAAATTTAAGAAACAAAGTAGATCCAGAAATTTTAGTCATTCACAATCCACGAAATGGACAAATTTATAATCTAGAAAACACTGAAGATCTAAAATTATGTGTGATTTTAAATTCACAAAATACACTTATTCAAAATAAAAAACCGAGTGATTCTGAATCTAAGAAATAATATTTTTTTGAATTGATTTTCTGATAGATTCAAAATAAAAAAAATATGGTGATTAAGAATCTATTTTTTGAGTGGTTTGAAATATATGAAATATAATTCTAGACTTCAATCGAAAATATTATAAAGAGTCTTGATCTAGAATTTGACCGAATTAGTATTGCATATATATTTCCTTATAGATACAAAAAAATTTAAAGAAAATGTGATAATGATTTTTTTTCAAATAAAAATATTAAATATCATAAAAAATGAAATAAATTTTAAAGAAATATATTTGTGATATCCTGAATATGAAGGATTGGAAAAATTTATATGGAAATATTTGACTCAAAAGAACCCCTTTTTGGAAACCACTGACTATATATGTATTAAAATAATATTAAGACCAAAAAGTATTATCATGAAATAAAATATTATATACCCCTTATATTATGATGTAATATGAATACAACTAACTCACCCTTAGGATATGAAATTTTCTTAAGTATCGTATTATTGGATTTATAAAATTATTCTTCCTTTTAAAAAATAACCACCCCTTTCACAAAGAAATTTTCTTTGAACAAACTATCCCTTACTTAGAAAAAAGTATCCTTATATTAATTTTATTTTTAGAACAACTTCACATCCTATAGGATTTTCAAAAATAGATAGAGGGAAATAATATATTACAGAAAATAGTTTGGAAACAACAATAAAAAACAATCAGTAAAAATATTTTATTTATAAAATGTTTTACAACAAAATATTGGTATGTAAAATATTAAAAATTCTTCTTTGGAATCAGTTTCTTATACATAGCCTTCGGTTTTTTCATTTTGTTGTGATTATCTTAGAACATAACAAGTTGAAAATCATTCTCTTGATTATTCTTCTCATAGATCTCAATCATTTCTTCTTTATATTGAATATTCTCATTCTAAAACATGATTTTTTTTAGATACTTCATATTTGTAAGACTTTAAACTTTTTACTTTAGAAGAGACATAGTTGATATTCCCATTATGAACTATCACTTATTGAGGTCAAATTCCTTTCACATCCTTAAATTTTATTAGAAACTATTGGAGAAATATTTGATATTTACATCATTTTCAATAAAGACTCCCATGACATTCAGAAACTATTGATCAAAAATATTAGAATCATTGTTTACTTGCTTTAAACATTTTTTGAATTCATTGGGTATTTGTAGGAAAGATGAATCAGTTGGGATTTTTTCATAAAAAATATTGAAACAATAACAAATTGAAATAGAAATACAAGAATCATAATGTTGAAAATATTTACATTTAGGAGTTCTGTTAATGGTTGTTAGTATTAATAAAAATATTCTCAGAAAAAATTAGTTCAAAGATGTTTTATTAGAGTTTGAAAACCTATTGTAGGTTTTGAAAACGTTTTTTATGGTTCTAAAAAATAGTTTTAAGGGTTTTCTTAAAATAATTTTAAATGAAATCAAATGATGACCCCCAATTCAAATGAGTTTATAAATTTTAAGTGTTATGTTAAAAAAGTGTGAATAAATGATTAACTTATATATTCAATTCCTATTTTTGTTTAATTGATTCAAATCTATCGATAGGTAAAGGTATTCTAATAATGTCATTATGTTGATCTTGCATTCTAATAAACTATTAAATAATATATCATTTATTTGTCAGATTCCTAAAAAATTGACACCAAATTTATATGTGCTTTGCATGTGAGTGATGCGCGTGGTTTATACTTAGGGAAATGGTAGTAGTATTATCACATAGTATCTGGTCATTTGTAAAACTCATGACAAAATTTGTGAGTGTGTGTTGTATCCACAAAAAATGAGCACAAAAACTTATAACTTCCAAATATTATGCTTTGGTAGTGGATAGTATACAGACTGTAGTTTCATACATGTCCAAGAAAATAATCAATCTCATAAGAAACGACATGTTCCTGTTGTTCTTTTCATATCCATTCTACAACAACCAATGTCATCATGTGAAAAACTTTTAAAAAAATCATGTCTAGAAGAATAAAAGGGTCCCAAATCCAATAATCCCATTAAATAAAGTAAAATTCTTTTAAAATATTTTAAATGGGATTATTTGGTGTTTTCTTAGTATCTTTAACATAATCATACTGAAAACATTTTGTCCAGTCCACTATATAGTAAGTATAGAAAACATCCTTTCATACCTAGAAATGTTGATTATTCCACAGGTTTCCCATATTCATCCACATCAAGAGTATTTGACGATCCTATTGGATTACTTATATATTTATTGTTGTTATATCCATAATTTTTAAAATGATATTTAACATGCTTATGTTGAGATATAAAGGTTCCTTCATGTTTATGAGATATTTTAAAACGAAGAAAAAATGTTAACTCACCCATCGTACTCATCCTAGACTCAAATTTCATAAGAATCACCAATGAATCTGGTCAATGATTCTTTGTAGATCTGAATATAATGTCATTAATATAGATTTAAACAACAAAAACATTTTTGTTTTATTTCTATATAAAAAGGGATTTCATCTATAGTTTCCATAACATAGTTTTTTTAACAAAAATCCTATATTTATATCATACCCCAATCTAGGGGAATTTTAAGGCCATATAATGCTTTGGTATGTTTATAAACATGTTCCATATGTTTTGTATATACAAAACATTGAGGATGTTCTAAAAATTCTTCTTCTTGTTCAACTCCAATAAGGATAGTACACCTCACATCCATTTGAAAATGATTGAAGCAAAAAATTCTACAAAGGATAATAGAATTCGAATATATAAAATTTTATCAGTTGGATACTATTTTTTTCAAAGACTATTCATTCTTTTATAATATAGCCTTTAGAAACTAATATTTCTATATTTATTAAGATGAATTTATTTTCATCACATTAATTTATCAATACCCATTTTTCATTAATTAATGTATTTTATTTAGTTGATTAATTCTAGGTTTAAACTTCATTCATTTCAAATTCATTTAGCCAATCTCTCATTTCCTTTATCAAATCATCATCACCCAAAGCCTCATCAGTGCTTTTATGTTCTCATTAAGAAATAAATCTTATATTTTCTACATTATTTATTAAATATCTTATAGTCCTTATATTTTGAATAACATAACCAACGATGTTATGGCTAGGTGATTCCTATAAATTAACTAAATTGGTATTTTTAAAACATGTTAATCAATATATGGTAGAAAATGTCTAGGAGTTAAAATTTGAGAAACAATTCCTTGATTATTTTCCTTATTAGAAATATTTTCCAACAATGGTTGATAATCTATTTTTTAAAATACATCCATCAATGTAGTTTTATATAGTTTTTAAACAAAAGGGTCAATTTCATAAAATTTAATTTTTATTGTTTCCTCAATAGTAAAATAGTTTTTTAAAATACTATATATTAAATAGTGGGAGTGGAATAGCCTAAAAAAATTCCATCATCGGAATCAGGTGAGAATTTGTTTATGTTATATTCTGTACTCTGAATTAATACTTTTCATCTAAATAAATTGAAGTATGAAACCTTAGGTTTTTTGTTTATCCACAACTCATGTTGTGTTTTATTATTAAATTTCCCGATTAAAACATTATTTATTGTTTTGAAAGCATTAATTATAGCTTCAGCCAAAATACTCTTATTAATTTTGAATTCACTCAACATGGTTATTGTTCTTTAATGAGGAATGGGATATATTATTTCGACAAAACCATTTTTCTAAGGGGTTATTGGAGTTATGAATTTATTAAAAATACCTATCTTACTAAAAGAAGATTCAAAATCCATGTTTTCAAATCCTTCACCATGATAACTATGATTAGTTTTAAATGAATGGATTTTCTCAATATTAAATTTGGCTATCCAAGTTATAAAAAGAGAAAATTATTTATATATATTTTCTAGAAAATAAACCATTTTAAATCTAGTGTAATCATGAAAATAAAAAATACATAATATTATCCTCTAATACATACAATTGTTTTGGAAGTAATGTACCCATGTGCACTATATACAAGGCATCGGTAGTTGAGACTTCACTAAATAAAATAAAGCTATATTTTTATTTCATGCGATTCAGAAAAGGGTCACATACTTTTGAAGAATCTAATAAATGTTCCTTTAGATTCTTCAAAAGGATTTTCATAGATAATTTGAATACATTACAGAAGTTACAGTGTCAAAAACTTCTATTCCATAACCAAGATTGACCTTTCATTACACTAAGGTAAGGTAAGTCTTAGTTCTTATGTTCTTCTTTGTATAGTATATAAACATTCTCATTCCTATGGGATGAGATAATGAATTCATCCATGGAATTGTGTACTAAGTACTTATAATTTCTATAATTGATAATGTATCCTTCATCACATAATTATATTATGTTTATAAGGTTTTTATTAATAAGTTTAACAAATAAAAAATTCTAATTGAATTTTTTCCAAGAAGAAGAATTCTTTATATACCAAAAATATATCCTTGAGAATTATCTATGAAAGATACTTTTCCACCTTTCCTCTTAACAATCTTTTCCAAGAAGTTTCTGTTACAATTCATGAGCCACGAACATCCACAATCCTTGTACCATATGTTGTTATTGGTAATTCCTTGGTCCTCCTAAAAACAAGATAGTATAGAATTCAGAATCAAAACATTCTTGGATTAGGGTATGAAAGAATGTAATATCATATGAATCCAAATTTGATTTAAATGATAGGGTTTTAAGATATCATAAATATGTAATTTTTTTAAATAAAAATTTTGTCTTTAATTTTCTACACATTGACACTTTGTAAAAAATGGGTCACATAATGTATCAAAGTAATTGATACTAAAAATAGGTTTTTTCTGAGAATAACCTATTCCAAAACAATCCATATAGGAAGAATTTTGGAGTAAATATTATCAAAATTATCTTCATTAGAGGTAATACATGATAATTTTTACTTATAGAAAATATTTCTGATTTTTTTTCTAATGACTATATTCTTATCCTCATTGGTGTCAGTTTTAGGATTATGTTTAGTATCTTAATTATTTTTCTCAAAAACACATTTTCAAAGTTCATGAAAACACTATTCTTTTCAAAATTTATGACCATTTGTTTTTTATAAATTTTATAAAAATCAAATGATACATATTAGGATCTTTATAAAGATATTATAATTATTTGGATAGAGAATGTATTCTAAAAATTTTCTTATCAATCTTATTTTTGATCAGTCTATTTCAATTTTCATGTGACATGGAAAATCTAGAGATTTTTTCAAAGGAGGGAAAAGTTTTCACTTTTTAGGAGGATTCATTATCTATTGTTTCGTAAAAAATTTCATGAGGATAGTTATCATTTAAAGACATATTTTTTATATATTCATCATTGTGTACCTCATCAATGAAGCATTTATTTTTAATTGAAATTCTATAAATAAGGCCAATATTATTCCATCTGGAAGATTTAATATATGAAGAATCGTCTGAAGAATTCCCACCTCTTTCAGCCATAGCTCATTAGCTTTCTGAACATTTTTACTCTTGTAAATTTAGTACTTATTCTTATTTCACATAGAATGTATATCATTGTTTTCTTTTAATTAAATATTAGGTCAATTGTGTATGATATTTGTAGCTCTATTCTATTCATAACAAGATTCTTCAGATTCATTCTTATGATTTTAGTATTTTATTTCATGTATCAGTATTGGTAGTCTTTCATTCCCACAATCTTCACCATTCATCGATCATGATTGGCTAGCTTATTCTCTGTGGGATCAATATCACTTGAGTTTGATATAACATATTTATTAGACATTGAAATGGTAGTTTGTTAAGTGGTTTTTATTTCAGTTCATTAGAAGTGTTAGTAAAATAAAAAAATCAGTTACTATTCCTTTTTATGGCCTTCATCAAATCTCTTTTCATTATATTCTCAAGCTGTAGAAGATTCCTGAATAAATAATATTGGTTATCTATTGAAACTTTTCTTTATTTTATTAATTTCTATTCTTTTAGACTTCTACTCATTGGGCATGATATCAATGATATATTCAAAATGTATCAAGTTATATAAACCTTTCTCACCAATGGACTATAGGCTTTTGAAAAGTGTCCTAAAACTCTATTCGAAATCATTTATGGTTTCTCCATTAAGAAAAATAATTACACGGTAGTCAGCTATGAGAAAGTCTGTTCATTTTTCAATAACATTAGAGATTTAAAAATGTTTGACATAATGTCTCTTTCAGATGCTATTGGTAGCTTAAAATGAGTATATTTGACTATAGATGTTCCTGGACATAGAACATAGAAAATTATTGCATACTTTTTAGTTAAACTAATATTCATGTCTCCCTTATCTATTAAAATTTTCTATCTTCTATAGAAGATATCTTGTAATCTATGATAATCATAAAAAAGATGTAAACTCTATTATTGATTAAATATTTCATAATATTGTCTCCCCAATACTCATAATCATTACCATAAAATATTGGTGGCATTTTTTGGGTTCATGTTATATTTATATCCGATATTGATTCCTTCCATTGTAAATATAATACACATGGCTTATTTCCATGAATTGTGTTAAAATAAAATATCTTTATAAACATCCATTTTATAATGTAATATGAAAAACATATAAATGTTAATACACTTTAATTAATATAATATAATGAAATCCTACCTTGATAATAAATATGGGTATCAGTAATGCAGAGTTCAGGCTCTGATAACAATTGTAGGATCAAAATGTATATGTTGACACTCAATTATAAGTTAGGAGGAGGGGTCATGTGTATGTTTTAAAAATTTCACAATTTAACCTGATGGAAAATTTGTTTAACATTGTTATACAACATCGATTAACTAATCCATCTTATGTATGCTTACAAAAAAAACACTGCATGTTTAAGGAAATAACAAAAAATGTACAATTAAGTAATATTCCACCTTAATGAAAATAGAATCCTAAAATAATAGTTATTAGTAGGAAGAAATTGTAAGACATTACACTATTTTAAACAAAATAAGTAGTGTAATAAATGTACATTCAACAAAGTACAAATATTTTAACCCGACAAGTAGGGTATCCAACAGCCTTGGATAAGAGTCCCTTGATTTTTACTTTCATGAAATTTTTTCTTACCCATACTTGGGTAACCCATATATACCATGATAAAATTATGTATTGGTATACATGCAATACCTTGATCTCTAATGGAATTGGAACCTAAATCATCATTCAACCTGGAATCCCTTGTTAATGATGAAAATCACCACCTTTGTATTCCTTTCATTTGAAGTCCTTGATCGTATACATCAACAATCTGCAATGAACAAATCTAACAACGATTGTGTAAGATAACATGAGTGTTGAAAAAGAAATTCACAATATGTTCACTTCAAGGCCTAACGCCTGAAGTAAATAAAGAAGAGCTCTCGTTGAGTGTTGGTGTATCCTAGAGGAAAATAGTAGTTGAATCATTAGAAAACTCGTTCAAATGGATGAGTATTTATATTTGGGATTTTCAACCTTAATTTTTTTTCCAGTGGAATTATTTCATAGAAATTTAGAAGGGAGTTATTTAGAAGGCACTAAAAAAATTGTCTTATTGTAAATGATTGTGTGACAAAATTTTATATAACAATTTATGAGAAACATTTTAATATTTTTGGATATGATAAAATTGAATGATATATTACTAAAAAATGATAACATTAATAATTTTTTAAATTGTGATTTATATGTTAACGTAAATTGGATTCTAAAAATATTGATATTCTGAATCAAATAATGTTGAGAAATGTATTTTAATAAACATGTTAAATCGTATTTGAGAAACATTAAATGGATTGATGATTTTGTGGAATATAAAATCCAATAAATTCAGTGATTAAAAATTTAGGAAACACAATGGATACAAAATTTTGAGTGATTAGGAATCCAAGAAATGTGTTGATTAGGAATATATGATACACAACATATCCAAAATTTTCATAGATTCAGATTCCCTGAAATGTGGATATTCATAATTTAAGAAATAAAACTAGTCCAACATTTTGAGTGATTCAAAAAACATGAAATGTGATGATTTAGAATCTAATAAACACAATAAATATTAAATTTTGGGTGACTATGATTCCACAAAATGGGACGATTCAAAATAAAAAACTGAGTTATTTAGAATATAAGAAATCAAATGATTTAGATTTTATTTTCATAGTGATTTGGAATCAAAAAAATAGTGTGATTGGGAATTAGTTTTCTGAGTGGTTCATAATATAAGAAATTTAATTATAAACTTCACTATAAAACTGCATAAATTCCCATAATCTAGATTTCAACTGAAGATATATTGCATATATATTTTCATATATATATAAATTATGATTATGGAAATGTGATAATTATTATGTTAATAGATAAAGAATGAATTCCAAAAATATATAAATAGTATTTATGGAAATATTCATGTGATTCGAAAAATGTGAATGACTAGAAGCATTTATAAGGAATCTTTTAACTCAACCAAAATGTGATTCATACAAAAATAGATTCAAGTAATGATCAAATATGGTTACCATAGAATCCAAAAAAAAACATAATGGTTTTAGACTATCCTTTTCTAGGGTGATCTAATTAAAAAAAAATTCATAATATTTTTTTGTCTCTACACTAAGGAAAAAATGGAAACCAATTCTCATGGTAACTTAAATATAACCTATTGAGATTTTATGAAATTTCTTCTTGAATTTATTTAATCTTTTGATATATATCCTTTCATGAAACAAAAAAAAATCATATTTCACTAAGTCAAACATTCCACTCATATGGAAACGTGTTTCATATGTTACACACAACACCGACATGTTTTGCATTACATGTAAAAACATGGACATCGTACATTACGTTCAAGTTTTACATTCTTTGATGGCTTGATTTTCTCTCATGATTGAGTGTTACCTAACTATAATAAATTATTAAATATATTATTATAATGAGATATAACATAGATATTAAGTGGATTAATATGAATAGTAATATCTAAATTATTAAAATATGTGGTGTACCCAATATAAGATGAATTTTTAGGTTAGGAATTAATGAATTTGAAAACCAATTGAAAATAAAAGAATAATATTATTATAGTAACAAAACTATTTTAACCTATAAAATTAAAATAGTATAAATTTTTATGTTATATTGATATGTATGTTATATATTCATTTTTTTTTAACTATTTATCAAATAAAATCTATAGACACATCATAAAGAAAAACATTATTTTTTGCTTAAAACCCTATATTTTTGTGAGGGGATTTTTTTAATTAATTTTAATGGTGAATCCATTTAAAATATAATTTTTATAATATTAATATATTTAATATTAAAAAACATATTATTTAAAATACGAACATATAAATTATGTTAGGATAATTATTGGGAATTTTTATATAAGGCCTCAACTTTTAAGGAATAGCTAAAAATACTGGATTTTAATTCAAAATGTCTTTTTAATCAAATATATTTATAGGTTAAATTAAATATTTATTTATTTAATAGTTTAGTTAGGTAATATTTTTACAAATTAATACAATTTAGATCACTGGAAGAGCATTGATTTAGAAATTTGATATAAAAACATTGGATCATTTTCAGTGTTTTTATTATTAAAACCTGCAGTAATGTTTGGTAACTGGGATTAAAATTAAATTAATTTGTAACACATGTGCGATTAGAATTTGGAAAAATATATTCTGTATTTGGAATTAGAATTATTTTTGATTTCTAATTAGTTAAACATTTTTTGACAAAAATATTTCTAAAAATGATAAAAAATATTTACTTTAGTTAAGAAAAAAAACTGTTAATAAAGTACTTAACCATAATCATAAGACACAAAAATACCTATTTTTTTAAAAAAACCCAATGGATGCACATATTTAAACTCAATAATCAAATTTCTAAACGTTCGTCCATTATCAGATCCACTCCCAACTTGAAAAACGTAGATGGAATTCGGTCTTCAAATATTTACAAGTGTTTCCCTTCTCATCCATTATAAAATACCACCACTGCTACAAATTCATAAAACCTATCAAACATTTTAATATCATCAAATATCTACACAGTTAGCCTCTAAATATCTCTTTCGTGGAACTTCAATCCACCCATTTGATAGAAATATTGTCAAGGAATCCTTTTGGAACAAAATAAAATAAGTTACCGAATAAAGATGCAATATCTTCTCTCAAGATTATTTCCTTTATTTTCCCACTTCACCCCTTCCACTATCATTATTCCAATATAATGTCACAAAAATTATATAAACCACATAAAAATGTTTTTTTCCTCTATGTGTTTTACCTACACTTAAACAAACATCATTCTAATGGATATCGAACATATTGTTTTCTGTGTACGATGAACTATTTGCCCCATGAAATGATGATTTATTATTTATTTTTTACCTAAAATAATTTTTCCCATTATGATGGAATCTTTTTACATATTTAATATATTATCTATATTATGTTTTTAGAATTTTAATTAATTTTACAAAACAAATCATTTCAAATTTCAATTAGTTTAAATTCTAAATATTTCCTGCGAGGAACTGTGGAATACCTTGCTCTCAAAGCTATATGATTCATTCATACACTAAATTTTTTGTATTATGGATTGTTTTGGTAAATATATATGATATATGTGATATCAAAAATCAACTATAAAAATGATAAAAATATATAAATAAATATATGTCTTCACCATTTGTTCAATCAACACGATAATTAAACATAAATAATGTTCATGTTAATATACGACATATCATCTTAATGAACGATGAATTCCATTTAATAATATTTATTCAATAGATTATTATATTATACACATTATGTATATAAAAGATATTTATATCATGGTTTAAATTCTATAAATAATGATATAAATTATAAATACAAAATATAGAATAAATTAAAACACATATGTATAATAAAGGGGTTATTGATCGATGTGAAACCATAATATATGATAGTAAGCATGCGGGTAATATAATGTTGTAATAAAACAATATATAGTATTATATATAAGAACATTCATCTGTAATATATGTTTAATAATCATTTATTTAATATACCATTATCTTGTACGAGTATGAAGCTTGTTAAGACACAAGGTAAGGGGATTTCATCCCACTTTTATTTTCTGCGAGATACATGATATGTTATCCACTCATTCCTTTTGTGGTGTGTATGTAATTAAAAATATTGTATTTTATTAATATTATACATAAATTTATGGGTATTCTCATATCATTTTTAGGATAATTCTTTCATGGGATTTATGTTTTAATTGATTCCAAATAGGAAAAATAGTTTTGTCTCAATTTGACTTCATTGAGACTCATGTTTTGTTATTCACGTAAACTCATTAATTGAGTTGTATTGAATTATATTATACATTTTGTGATCATAAATCTTTTCATGATATTGTCATCTTCATTTATGTTAATTTATGTAAACTATAATCTCATATTACAAAGTTATAAGGGTTTATTGAGACAATATCATCACTTTTTTTGTGGTTGTTTAGGTTTATGCTTCATTTAATGAAATCAGATGATCCATAACTCAAGAAAACATAGCATATTCATTATAATATGTTATTTCAAGACATACTAATATATTGGTACCATTTTCTACTCTTTGGTACATAATATCGTTAAAGGTGTGTTATTTTAGAAAGCTTCACATTACGCTATCTTCCCTCAGAATTATATTCAAAATCATGTATTTCAAAAAGGGGTTCCATAGATATTATACCATTTACTGAGAATAATTAAATGAAATACTTACCATTTTGTATTTTCCCAAACTCTTCAACATAATATTCTATTTTCATTCTGAACAAGTCATTTCTCAACCATTTTTTTAGTTAAAATGGAATATTATTTTTACCTCATACAACATTTACATATTTACCCACTATCATTTATTTTATGATTCCATGGAATTTTAAAATGGATAATATTTAAAAAAAAGTATAATCAATTTCATATAAATTTTTTTGCATAATTGATTAATGATTTTGTATATGCTTTTAAGTATAATGTTTTAAAAATGGTTTCATGTCAAATTTATATGATTCCATTATATATTCTAATATTTTGTTTTAAAAAAATTCAATATTATTTCATATGTTTTTTTTAAATGGTTTTCAAGTCATTTTAAATAATTCCTTTTAATTGTTTAGCGTATGTTCAATCAAAAATGATATTAATATATTTTGATTATTATAATACATGTTTTTGTGAAAAAGGATTTCAAAATTATTTGAAGTATTCTTTATTTTTTTTTTGTTATTTTAAAAGATAATGATTTATAAAGGGTTTTATGTATTAACAAAAATACTTTTCAAACAAATAGGATATTTTATTCAAGAAAAATTTTTAAACTATATTTAAAAATTATTCTCTGTCTAATATTACATCTATTGATAGACTGAATGGTTTACATAAATACATCCCCATCTAGATACCTTAAGTGGAGGTGGATATTTCATAGATATACCAAGGGGTAACATGTCCGACTTGATATTTCCTGTCTAACTCAGTGTAATCTTGTACATGACAATGGGTGTTGTTGCACCAATAGTGTGACACACCAATCAATTATTCTTTTGGAATTCAAAAACTCTTCATGAACCATTATTTTGGATTTAAATACTAGTTGAATATGATTAACCTATGGTCAAATTTGGGTGTCATAGATTAAGGAAGGGGACATTATATACATATTCTATAAATAAATCATTTCATGAATATGAGGTTTTTAGCTATGATAAGTTATCCTCACACTATGTTCCTAGTTTTAGTATATGTTGGTAACCTGAAGGAAGTGGATTAATGTTTAATTAGATGGATAATTTTTTTATGGGAAGTCATGTGGGGTGATCCATTTAGTGTAATATGTTGTGATCAAGCCCAATCAGTTTTCATAGAATATGTTTAAAAACTTTTACCGTAACCAATTCTCAGACTCACCAAGGAAGCTAAAAAATCAGTTAATAAAGAGTTCAAGTAATGGAGACCATGGATGATGGAATATTTGATTTTATTTATGTCAAGATGGTGTAAATAATCAACTATGTGACTTTATAATAGGAACAAGAAAATATTATTATTTTAAAAAATAAAGACACAATGAAAATAACTTCAATGGAAAAATGGAAGGTTTAGTTAACAAAATTGAAGGTAATACGGGATTCTCTAAACATCACTAATGGTTAAGTTTTTTATTTGTGGATAAAATTAGCATTTTCCACTCAATATCCAAAGAGGAATGTGCCTAATTAGAATTAAAAAGGTGGTGTGAGTAATTGTTACATTATTGATAATGATGAGACTATAGATGAAATGCGAAAGTAAAGAGGTATTATATAATAGGGTGTGGTAGAATTTTTAATGTATTATGAATGATGTAATGGATATATTTATGTATTTGGATTAAAAATTTCTGAATTATGAAATATAAAAGGATTATTCTTCTTATGTGTTTTTGTTCTGAGTATGTAAATGTATATGTTGTTTTACTGAAGTTATTTAATTACAATGTATTATTTTGACTATGGCAAGTTAACTTTTAGTATGTTATTTATGTTAAGGTAATGGTTATTTGACAAAGGGACATGGTAAATCAATTATTAAATTTCACATTAATGATTACCTTGGATCTATGTAAGGAATTGTTGATAATTGGTTTATGCAATCATTGATGATGATTAAATCATTTTTTAATTTAAGGAATATATCCAATATACTATGGAATAAGGTATAATGCATGTATACTAAATTTATATATGGTAATTCAGGATGTTACTATGTTTCAAGAGAATATATGATGAGGTTAATCACATGTTTTGAATTTGAGAACCGATATCTAATATGCGATATAGTAAGGAATCAATGTTTTTCTGATTTCATGAAACTTTTTCTAAATAATTGGATTTTCAACATTGAGAAGATTTATATTATTAAACATTCAAGGAAAATTTATGTTAAAATCCAGATGAAGAATTTTTGCACTAATTTTTTATTGAAAACTTTGGTTAAAAAGTTTTTTAGTGATTAACCTTATTTAAAGGATGCACATCATTAATATTTTGGAAATTATATTAGCGTTGTTTAAATAAAATGACATCATGTATTTAGGGTGACAAAAAATCATTTTGGAAAAGTCCATGGGTCTTGAACCCATGAATGAAGAATGATAAATGTATCATGCCTACCACTGGCCTTCATAGTTTTCTAGTTAAGATAACATTTTTAGGTTGAATCAATATTTTTTATAAACTAGCAGTTTGACTATTTATAATTAGTGATTATTTCATATTTATTTTGAAAAAACTAATAGTTATAATTTTCATTCTTTTATGGTCCGTGTGATCCATTGAATGTGGATTTTAGTGCTCTATGTATCAAAATTAATTTCTTGAAATTTATTCCATGAGGTAATGGATGAACAATGAATTCATCAAAGAACAACCCAATAATGAAATTTTTAATAGAAATTTTTCGAGAATTAATCCATGTTCAAAAAGTGATTCAATAAAATATTTTCTTAATACATTAAATTTTGTTTAACCAATGACATCTCGAATCATAACAAATTTCGGAATCTGTGGCCCTCAACATTACATTTTTCATTCAATTTTTTTTAATTGATGACATCAATCACTCCGTATATTTATTTATACTTTTCCTCCATGTCCAATCTACACTCACAACCTATATTCTCTTATGTGGAAACCCAGTTAAATATTCATTTTGGTAACCATTATTTTCCAAATTTCCCTTTTCAATGGAATTATTAGGTTCTTTTTGTGTGTGTTTCTATGAACTAAACAAAAAAATTATGAAATGATTTTTAACCAAGAATAATTTCTATGGATACATTTATTTTAATGGGGGTAGAGTGTTGCACCCCTATATTTTGTGAAAAAAATAAATATAAATTTAATATTTGGATTTTTTTCTTTTAACATAACTGTAAAAATAGTTTTTCACTTTGTTAGCCATTCCCTTCGAATGAAACTAGTTTTATATAAGTAACATACAACCCAAATAAGTGTACATTACATGGAACAACAATGATAGTACAAATTACATGCAATATTGACCTTCCATGATGGATTTTATGACACGTTTGGCCAAGTGTTACCTAACTATAATACATTATTAAAAATATTATTATAATAAGGTATAATCTATACAATATTTTGATGTAAATTTATATTATTAACTAAATTATGAATATATATGTTGTACATAAATAAAATGATGAATTCATGGGCTACCAATTAATGAATATGAAAACATATTGAATTTGAAGTTAAATAATAATAAATTCACAATGATATTTAAACATAAAAAATTAAAATAATTAAAATTGGTAATATAAATTCATACATATGTTCTATATTAAATAAAATACTTTTTATATTCATCCAATAGATTCTATAGACATTATATAAAAAAACCCAATTTTATAATTAAATACTATATTTTTTAAGGAATATTTTACCTTATTTTATTGTAGAACCCAGTTTAAATAAAATTTTTATATCATTTATAAATTAAATATTTCAAATAATAACATTATATTTTAATTAAAAACAAAAAATTATCTTAGGATAATTTATTTGTAATTTTATGTATGGTTTCATATTTAATGAATAGTAAAATATACTAGAGTTTAATTGAATACTAATTTTTTATCTAAATTATTTATATGGATAAATTTTATTTTTATTTTGAATAATAATTTATTTAGAGAATAATTTTACCAATTAATAAAATATGGGACACTGGAACAAATTTTACATTGAAATTGGATATAAATACATAGCAATATTGTGGAATTTTTTATATTAAAACCTGCAGTATCGTCCAATCAATGCGATTAATATGAAATTAATTTTATCCAATTATATGATTATAATTTTTAAAATTGGATTTCATATTTTGAATTTGAATAATTTATAATTTCTAATTAGGTCAACATTGTTTTTTTACCAAAACAATTGATGAACTTGATCAAAATTTATTACATCGGTAAAGAGAACAATTATGTTGATAAAGTACTATGCCCAAAATTTATGACCCAAAACAACCATTAAATTTTTCCAACACCAATTTAAAGTCCATTTATCCAAATTATCATCTATTGGATATACCTCGGTCTATTATCGGATCCAATTACAACATGAAAAACATTGGTGGAATTCTATCGTCAAATATTTAAAATATTGGAACTCCTTCTCCACTATAAAATGCCACCCCATCTACCTATCATGACAGCTCTCAATATTTTTTTTCCATTACATTACCAAGGATCCTAAAAAAATTCCACCAAAAAAAATTTAATCCACCCTTTTGGCATAAATCCCTTAATGAAATCCTTTTGTAACAAACCAAAAGGTGTTTCAAAATTAAGTGGTAACATCTAATCTCTAACTCATTTCTATTAATTTACATCTTCACCCCATACAATATATTTATTAAATCTATTCTTAATGACACCATTTTCCTACATATAATTTTATGTTATTAAGGTAAGGGTTGGACAAACACATACCAAAACCTACATCTATTGTATATAGAACATACACTTTTTATGTACAGAGAACTAACACCTCACAACACAATGATTGTTCATTTAGATTTTACAAACTGTAATGGTGGACATTATTATGTAAACTATATTTATATATTTCATATATTAAATTTATTAATTACGTTTACAACTCACAAATTTCTACATTCCATTTGATTTAATTTTGAATATCTCATCTAAGGAAGATTAGACTATAGTCTAGTCAAAGCAATCTGATTCCTTCATACACAACATGGAATGTATTTAGGATTGTATTAGTGAATATATATGATTTATATGATATCATAGTGATTCTATAATAATTATATATATATATGTTGTAAACATTAATTCTTTCAACATGAAAATTAAATAGAAATAGCATTCATGCGTTCGTAAGGGAAACTGTATCCATGAACGGTGTATTCTATTTCATACTTATATAGTATATATATTATTATATTATAGAAATAATCTATATAAATGAAATTTATTTCATTTATTACATCCTATAATTCATGAAATAATGTATAAATATAAAATATATAACAAACCAAAATACATGCGAAGAATAAACAGAATATTACCGGAAGTGAATCCTTAAAATAAGATTGTAAACACACAAGTAATATATGTTGGTAACTAAAAAATATATGTATATGATATTATAATAATATTATATAATTTATATATAACAAACTTATATTTAATATATATTATTCATGTATGAGTATCAAGAAAGTGAAGACAGAATATAAGAGGATTTCATATCACTTTTATGTTTTGTGAGAGACAATGTTTTTACGCCATTCTTTAATTTAGAGTAGTGAGTATACTAACCCAAAATATATTATATGTATCTTATATATAAATTTATTTTTATCCACATAAACATTTTTTATCCTTAATTCAAGGGATTTAGGTTTATAAATTTACTAAATTTGTAAAATATTTTTGCCTCAATTTGCATTCTTTGAGACTAATGTTTTGTTATGCACCTAAAATCATTCATCCATGTGTATATACATCAATTTTAAATGTCATAAATCTAAATATTATTGTGATATTATTAGATTCATGTATGTTTATTTTTGGATTGTATATTCTCATGTTACCAAGTTATAAATGTTTATTTTTCCAATCTCATAGCATTTTATGAGATTGGTCAGTGTTATGCTTCATTTGATGAAATATTATGATCTGTCTCTCAAAAAAAACTCATGAGTTTCATTATCCTCTGTTATTTGATTATATACTTGTGTATTGGTAAATGTTTCTACACTTTTCTACATAATATAGTTAAGAATGACTTTTTATGAATGTCTAAATTTACACTCTATTCGGTCGGATATAAATTGAAAACCATCTTTCTGAAATAACTATTTCGTAGAATATTATACCATTCCACATGATTCATTATAACAAATATTTAACCTTTTTATATTTTACAAATCTCTTCAATGGAATATTTTTGTCTATTTCCAAACAAATCAATTTAATATAATTTTTATAATGCAAAAAGAATGTAATTTTTACCCTCTACAACTTGTATGGATTTAACTAAAGTTATATCATTTAATATTCCATTTAATTTTTAGAATTTTAATTTTGATTAAATGGTATATAAATTTAATTTCAATGAAATTTTTTTTCAAAATGTTTTCGAGTTTATTGAATATGATTTCATGGGAAAAAATTTCTTAATTTTTTATGATTTAGTTTTATGCATTAAAAACATTTTAAATGAAATGGTTTTTAAAACCTATTTATAATTCATTAATTTGATATCAAGAATAATTGATTTCTAAAAATTTCGATGATTTATTTATAATTTTTCAATATTTTTTCTAAATAACTATTTTTAAAATTATTTTTCTCTTTTATAACATGTTTTCAAGAAAAATTATTTTCAAAAAGATTTCAAGTATTCCATATAATTTTTCATTGTATTTTCTATGAATTTTTTTTTCAAATGGTATTATGTACAAAAAAAGTGTTTTTAATACACTAAAATGTTATTTTAGTAATGAAATGTTTTTAAAAGTAAATTCAAAGTTATTTTCAATCAAAGATGAAAAATATTGATGTTACACAAATATATATAGTAAATGAACCCACTGTTTCTTTCATATCCCTTCTATGAATGTGTTTTTCATAATGTGAGGGTATTTGTGAAATTTTCTTCTATTTCAAGGTTATTTGTTTATGAAACCCACTTCTTCTCCCAAGTCATGATTATTATGCTATTATTATGAAACCAATTTCTTTACATAGATGATGTTATGTTTACATGTAAATTATTCCCATTTAATTTCATGGGTTATGATATAATTATTTATGATCATGTGGATCAGGCTTTTATGATTTCATTAAGAGTCCAATGGGACAAATAGCTCCACCAAATTACTTGGGTAATGATTTATATATCACGAGATAGACAGGGTTGGAATGTGGGTTTACTAGGATTAATAATATAATGATGGAACAAGGGTTCACATAGTTGATTAATACATGGAAAGAACGAGTGATTACCTAGATTAGTAAATGAATTTTTCCACTAAGATGGTCTTGGAAGAGATTCCTTGGCAACCATGGAAATCCTATTATATGCTTCTGCTTCTACCAGAATTCCATGATGTATTATTATGTTATGATTTCAAGGCTTATTTCCTTTATTTATTTATAATTCATGTCTTATGAACCCCCAATCCTTATTCCAGGACTAATGCTAATCTTATTCGATATTAATGTTATGATCTTATAATGTTTTGACCAGGTTATCATACACCAACAGTCATGGATATGTTTACATGTCCCCCTTTATTACCCTTAATTAGTACATAAGCTGACCCCTTTCTATGTTTACTTCCCTAGTTTATGAAGATATGTAGTATGTAAGGTATTTCTATGAAGGTGAATGTTGTGAAGAAGCTAGTGAGATATAATGTAGTTATTTTATACTCCAGTGTTTATGCTTCCATGTTTCCCAAGTCTATATAAAATTTATAGTCTTTGAGTATATGTTTTTATAATGATTTAGGTACACGAAAAATATAATTTAATTTAAATGTATGTTAATTTAGGGTCTCTATAATAACGCATATTGGGACATCATAAAATCAAACATCAACAAAATATTATGGTTGTCACGTCTCGGACCCAGGTGCCACGCAATGGGTGCCCCGAATCCGGTTCGCCACGTGACCTCAAGCGCATTTCCCCAAACGCCAGAGGCTGCCGACTAGCAGTGAGGGACCAAGTCTCATAGTGGGGAAACTATGCCCTCATTTGTCAAAGTATAGCACATCAGAATACAAAATAAAACATACATCGTACAACAGAAGCAGTAAACCACACACAACTGAAATAAACAACAGCAGTGGATATAACCATCAGTATATAAATAATGATGCTACATGTATCACATTCTAAGAAACCAGCCAGAACATGTTATACATCAATATGATACAACCAAAAGAAGAGTACAGCAAAACAAAGAAAAACATCTTGCATCGGCATCGCGAGCCTAGGCTCGGTCCCATGCCCTCCTATTCCTCAGCAGCAACATAATCTCTTTGGGTCAAAAAGCATGACTCAAACAGGGTGTGAGAAAATATACCTCAGTAGGCACCCACTAAAGGCCCATGCCCAACTGCGTGTAAGAATTCAATGATAGTGTGCAGTAGTAAAATTTAATAAAGTAATAAGTACTCATGTAACTAATTACCAGTTATATTTCCATTTTATTATTCATTTAATCCATTAAATATTAGAAATCACCACAGTGCATTTCTAAGTAAATAGTCCACGTCCTCAGTCAAGAAAAACCTTCCCCTCAGGTAAGCCGAATCCAAACCACATGTATAACCCTAGAGCGTAATAGAATTTTCCCTTTAGGTGAAGGAAGTGTTGCCCTCAGGCATAGTATTCAAGCCCTCAAGCACGAAAGGTTGCCCTCAGGCCAAAATAACTACAGCCCTTGGGCTAATAGGGCAGTGCCTACAGGCTAATCACAACAATGACCTCAGGATAATAGGTAAACGGTCCTTGCCCAATATGTCAAATGCATTAAATAAGAAATTTCTCTCAAGGAAATTCTACAATTACTACCTTTAAAGGCATACCCTCAGGTATCCTGGCCAAACGGCTAAACAGTGAAACACACCACCTGGGTGGTTCCCGATCCATGCAACGATCCCAACCAGCATTTTATTATCACAATTTAATAACCTATGCAATTCTAGGCATTAAATATAGCAACAGCCTCAGCCACACGACACCCCCACATGGGTTCGTGGCACGAAAACGCACAGAACACATGACAGTTGGAAAAACTAACACAAAGCCATCTACCTTAAACGCCAATGAACTTTATACCAAAACGCCAACTCTAGAAACGCCAAAGAACAGTGTAGATCTGACGAAGAACAAAACAAATTCAAACTGAAATAACTTCCCCTCGAGAAAGAATTGGTAAGAATGGTAGCAGGAGAGGAGAGGGCTTACCCATGCGGTTCTAACAAGATCGTCCGAAGACGAATCAGATTCTAGAAAAACACCTGGCAGATCATCAATGGTCATGCCTCCTCCTTTGGCTCCAAATAGGCTCAAGTGTCTCCTCTACCAAATGAGGAGGCTACTGCCTATTTTAAGCCAAAACAAATTACACTACGTGTACTTCTGAGTACACGGCGTGTACTTATTTCATTAAACTATTCATTTGGTGGAACCGCCACACTGTTCATCCGTCGACATGAGTACACAACATGTACTCCCAAGTACACGGCGTGTACTGTCGCCCAGCTAGCGGCTACTCCACCGCCTTATTGTTTAAGCCTGCCGACTGACTACACGATGTGTGAGTACCACTACACGGCGTGTAGTCGGTTCCTACACCCCTCATCGCTGACAAGGCTACACGCCCCGTGTACTCATCCCCACACGACCAGAAGTACACTGCGTGTGGAAAACGTACATGGCCTTTAGTTTCAAAATTTAGGATTTTCCCCCATTTTTAATATTTTCCCACAAACACTTAAGGAAAAGGAAAAAGAAGAAGCCCGTACCTCAAAAATAAAAACCGGGTTATTAAAAACTTCCCCCCTTATAGAAATTCGTCCCCGAGTTTCCCTTCCAAGGGTGGTGAAGAATAAGCTCAGAATAGCTCTGGACACTGAGCACGTACGTCGTCCTCCCGCTCCCAGGTCTCGTCTTGCACTCAGCCATGATTCCGTAGAACCTGTACGAGAGGAACTGGCCGGCCTTAGAGAAACTTCATACTCCTATCAATGATATGAATCAGATGCTCCTCAAAGGACACATCTGCCTCTAGCTCAACCTCCTTGAGCTGAAAGGCATGAGAGGGTTCTGAATGATAGTGACGCAACTGAGATACATGGAAGATGTTCTACATGGATCGGTATCGCTGCAGTAACCACAACCGATAAGCAACCAGCCCGACCCTTTCCAGAATCTCAAATGGCCCCACATACTACGGTGAATGTTTACCTTGTCTCATGATCCGCTTGTGTCCCAGCCTCGGCGAAACACGTAGAAAAACCTGATCTCCGACCATGAACTCCAAAGGTCATCTGCGGCGATCAACATATGACTTCTAATGAGACTATGCAGTAGCCATCCGCTTATGAATCAACTGGACCTTCTCAGATGGCTCATGCATGAGCTTTGGCCCTAGTAAAGTTTCCTCACCAACCTCTAACCAGCACAAAGGTGATCATCATGACCTACCATATAAAGCCCTGTATGGTGCCATCTCAATAGTCTCTTAAAAAATATTGTTATAGGAAAAATAGACTAAGGGTATATTCTTCTCCCAAGATCCCCCAAAGTCTAGGACGCATGCACACAACATGTCCTCAAGCACCTCGATCGTAATCTCAGACTAGCTGTCGGTCTGAGGGTAGTATGCCAAGCTCAGAAGCACCGGTGTACCCAGTTCCCTCTGAAAGCTCTGCCAGAAACAAGATGTAAAGCAGGAATCCCTATCTGAAACAATAAAATGAAGGACCCCATAAAGATAGACGATCTCTAGATATACAGCCATCTGAGCTCGTCAACACCGAAGGTCTCCTTGATCGGCAAAAAGTGAGATACCTTCGTGAGTCTGTCCACAAAAATCTACACGGCGTCATTGCCTCGAGGTGACCTCGGAAATCCCGTCACGAAATACATTGTGACATCATCTCATTTCCACTCTTGAATGGGCAAATTCTATAACAGACCTGCTGGCCTCTGGTGCTCTACCTTCACCTACTGACAGGTGGAACACCTCGTAACAAAAACGGCTATCTCTCTCTTCATACCTGGCCACTAGTAATGACTCCTCAAGTCACAGTACATCTTGGTAACCCCAGGATGAACTGCCCAAGATGAAGCATGAAAATCTCACATCAACTCCTTGCGTATATCCCCTCGAACCCATACACGTCCATGGAAACGCAAAACCTCATCACCGCCTATTGTCCAACCAGGAGGAGGGTCCTCACCTCCCACTGACTCCTGTAGAACTAGGCCTTCTGAAATAGATAGTTGTCTCATCCACACTCTATCTAGGAGGTTAGAAGTCACAGCTATATATGAAAGATAAGTCTGCCCCTGACTGTCATGTAGCTCCAGACGCATCTCAGAGAACAAAGCTATGAGATGTCACTCACCATTGGCCTCCTGCACTGCCTGTATCTGAGTCTTCCTGCTCAGTGAATCAGCTACTACATTATCTTTACCAGGTGTATAGGAAAGATCAAAATCGAAGGACTGTAGGTATTCAACCCACCTCCTCTGCCTCAGATTCAAGTCACGCTAAGTAAATATATACTTGAGGCTTTTGTGGCCGGTGAAAAACAAAAAATGCTCCCCCAATAGATAATGTCTCCAACATCACAACTCATGTACAACTACAGCTAACTCGATATCATGCTTCGGGTAATTCCTTTAATGCGGCCACAACTACCAAGAACCGTACGCAATAACTCAATCGCCTTGCATCAACACTGATCCTAGCCCAATACCTAATGCATCATAGTAAACTATATATCTCTTCCCCTGCTATGGGAGTATCAGGATTGATGCTGATGTCGACCATCCTTTCAGGTCCTGAAAATCTGCCTCACAAGCTTCCGACCAAACAAACCTCACACCCTTCTTAGTCAAGCCCGTCAAGGGTGCTGCCAAGCGGGAGAAGTCCTGTATAAAATGCATGTAGTAACAAGCCAGCCCTAAGAAACTCCGTATCTCAAACACGTTCTTAGGATGCTCCCAGGAAACTACTACACTCACCTTCTCTGGGTCTACTAAAACTCCTACCTCGGAGATGATATGACCCAATAAGTGAATCTGGTGCATCCAAAAGTGGCACTTTGAGAGCTTAGTATATTACCGATGCTCCCTCAGTGTGCTCAATGCGATCTCAAGATGGGTTTCATGGGGGTGTCGAGTGTGAGAGTACACCAAGATGTTTTCCACGAATACTACCACAAAATAATCAAGATACGGATGAAACACACGATTTATCTGATCCATGAAAACTTTTGGCGCGTTCGTGAGTCCGAACGGCATAACCGTATACTCGTATAGATCATACCTACTCCTGAAAGCCGTGAGAGGTATACCAAATGGTCTCACACGCAGCTGATAATATCCTGATCATAGGTCAATCTTCGAGAACACTCGTGCTCCATGAAGCTGATAAAAAAGATCATCAATCCTTGGTAAGGGATATCGATTCTTAACCATCAACTAGTTCAGCTTTTGATAATCCACGCAAAGAATGAGGGTACCCTCCACCTTCTTTGCATAAAGGAACGGAAAACCCCAAGGAGAATTACTGGGTCGGATAAAGCCCTTTGCCTAAAACTCCTCTAACTGCCTCTTGAGATCCTGCAACTCAGGTGTAGCCATCCAATAAGGAGGAATGGACACCAGTGCTTCTCCTGGCACAAGCTCAATAGAAAAATCTACCTCTCTCTCTCTGGAGGTAGACCCAAAAAGTCTTCCGGAAAGGCATCCCTGAAACGATCAGCAACAGGAGGGAAATCCATCTGAAAAGTCCCCTGGTCATCCAGATATAAGCTTGAAATCTGGGATGTGACTCCACCTTGCCCATGATGCTCTAGTCCTACTCGACTTGCCTGAACATCCCATTCACCCTTGTATAGAAACTCTCCTCCCTCTGGTGACGTGAAACTCACCCTACAACGATAGTAGTCTACAAAGGCTTGAAAGGGAACCAACCAGTCCATCCTGAGAATGACGTCATAGATTTTCATCTCTAGGAAATAGAGGTCTCAAAGGAAGTGACACCCACCAACCTCAAGGGGGAACTCCTTGCACTGAGGCACACCTGCCGTTCTTGTCCCCAATGGAGTGTCTAGCTTCATGATAACAGAAGATGAAGGAACACAGAGCCCAAGGATCTCCACAATGGGTACAAATATGAAACTATAGGTAGCACCCATATAAAAAAGTACTGAAGATAAGAAAGAAGCTACTAAAATAGTACCTATGACTATAGAAGGTCTGGGATCCTGCTCCTGCTGGGTCTGTCGCACTGCATATGTCTGCCCAGTGCCACGGCCCTGCGACACAGCCTGGATATCCTGAGCTATCCCGCCATGTTGTCTCTGAGATCCTGGTGTCTGGCTAGCATGGCCACGACCAACATCTCTACCTACACACCCTAACGTATTCCAGTTCCCTAACTGGTAAGAAGAAACCAGTCCTTCTCCCGCACGCAGAGTCTGCACAGAACCCCTCTCAGTATCCACTAGTGGAAACGCCCAGCAAAAGCGCTGCAGATGACCCATCTTGGCCCAATCTCGGCACTCCACTAGGTCTCGTGGACACTGCAATCTCTTGTTCCCCTCTTTTCCACACTGGTAGCACCTGATCAGTCCACCTGAAGAGACTGTCAGGCTGGTACTGCGACCCTGAGATAAGTCCATCTGTCTCTTCCTCTTGCCAGCAGAAAACGTACCAGTAACTGGTGTTGAACTGCCTTAGTCCACATGTTTATATTCTCGAAGGTTCCTCTCTATGATCAGCTCCTGGTTCACAATAGCATGTACATTAGGCAACCTGAAGACATTCACCAGCACTCGGATTTCATACCGAAGGCCATCCTCCAAACGTCTGTCTCTCAGCATCACATCACCTATCAGCACGGGTGCAAAGCACTGATGCTCTGTTAAATGAGAAGAATTGTCCATCACTGACATAGCTCCCTACTGTAGATTCATGAAATCTCATGCTCTATCTGCCCTTAGCGTCTTCTGGAAGAAAAAGTCATAGAAGAATTCCTGAAAGTCTTCCCACACCATGTACCTATGATTCTCTGACTGGGTGGTAACATCCCACCACCACTTGGCGGAATCACGCAACATGTATGTCGCGAGCTTGAACCTCCTCCCTAGAGGCGTCTCAAGATGCTCGAAAACAGTTTGCATTGACCCCAGACAAGACTCTGCAGCCTGTGGTCTTCCATCCCCTAAGAATGTAGGCGGATGCTGCTGCTGGAAGATACGTGTAAGCTCGGCCATAGATGTGGTAGCCTTTGGTGCTCCCTGAAGGTTCTGCATGAGCCACAATAATCCTTCACGGAACTATGCCTTCATGCCTGTGTCCGGTATAACAGCCGGTGCCACATCTGGCTCTCCTGGAGGATCAACTGGTAGCCCATGGCCCACCATCTCTGGAGTATACTCATTGCTGCTCTCTTGGAGAACAACACGTGGTTGTATAGGTGGCATGACACTACAAGGTCAAAAGCATGCATTAGATTCAATATTATTAAGGCTGAAATGAAGAAACCACAAAGGGAACAAGAGGAAGAATGCATCTCAAAATTTGCAAAACAAGACTACATGGCTTGTACGATGTCTACACGGCGTGTACTTGACTTTCTTTCCCCTTCCCGGTTCCTTCTAAACATATTAGCCACAAGGCACCCATTTGAATAAACTACACGGCGTGTATATAATCTACACGACATGTAATGTGTTATTTTCCAACTGCCCGTGTTGTCTGTGACACGGCTGACTACCCGACTTGACACTACACGGCATGTTACACCCGCACACGGTGTGTACACCATCCTGTTTCCCAGCCACATGGCTAACTCCATACAGTCTTTCCTCGGACAAGCCTACATGGCGTGTCCCACAGGTACACGACGTGTTTAGGGAGAGGTGACACCGGCCCGTGTTGTTTGTTACACGGTCGAGTCCCTAGGTCACACTACACGACATGTTCATCATTGACACAACTTGTTCTTTCAATGAGTTCAATGACCCGTGTGGTTAGTTAGACGACCAGACTCCAGGTCACACTACACGGTGTGTTCATCATTGACATAGCGTTTTCTGTCAAGGAGTTCACCAACACATGTTGTTAGTTACAAGACTAGACTCCGGGTCACACTTCATGGCGTGTTCACTAGGTACACGACGTGTTTTACCCAGGCACACCCCTACCTTGTGACGCTGCCCACAAGGTTTGTGACATGGGAAGAGACTACATGGCGTGTACTCAGACTACACGACGTGTACTTAAATAGTTCATTTTTCTTCCCTAACTAAAGGCCATACACAGCGTGTGTAAAAATACTACACGATGTCTATACTGTGTTTCCAGATAGTACGCCTCAGAAACTTCCCTGGAAACCAGAAAATACTAAAACTAACACCTAAGTGTCAAATTCCGACCCGTGGGGGCCCATACTCCCCACGAATCAAATTTTGACATCTTATTTGTGTTATAACTAATAAACAGTCAATGATCCACCAAATTCCGGTCAATGGGGGCCATAATCCCCAAAAACCAATGTTTGGCGTCCATTCTATGAATAGCTCCCACAAAATTACCCTATCAAATAGCAGGTATTTTATTAGTGCAGCTATCACAACAACATGCTTTTCTAGCACAACAAATATCACAACACCTTGCAATTTCCTAATGCACCTACATGGCATGGAAACTATGCATGGAATGTGATTCTAGCATGTTCCTAAATTATGCATGAGATGGCATACCCTCATCTCATTGGGATGAAACTAAATAGAACCCAAAGATAAAATATAAACAGAACAACCCAAGTGCGCCGCTCAACGGTGAAAACATTTCAACAGTAAAATTTTTAAATTCAGAAAAATTGAAAAATACGAGGTAGACTGGCATTTCCCTGTACACGGGTTAGCTACGCCCGGGCACATCTTATTACCAACTACCGTTCCGTCCTATCCCTGACTATGGCTGAAAATAGTAAGTCAAAGAAAATAACCCCTTTGATACCACTTTGTAATGTCCTGGACCCGTGTGCCATGCAATGGTTTCCCCGAATCCGGTTCTCCATGGGACCTCAAGGGCATTTCGCAAAACGCTAGAGGCTTCTGATGAGCAGCGAGGGCCCAGGTCTAATAGTTGGGAAATATTCCCTCATTTGTCAAAGTGTAGCGCAGCGAAATACAAAATAAAACATATAGAGAACAGCGGAAGCAGTAAACCATACACAAATGAAATAAACAACAGTAGTGGATATAACCATCAGTATATAAATGATGATGCTACATGTCTCAAGTTCTAAGAAAATATCCAGAACATGTTATACATCAATACGATACAACCAAAAGTAGAGTACAGAAAATCAAAGCAAAACAGCTGGTAGTGGCATCGTGAGCCTAGGCTCGGTCCCATTCCCTCCTACTCCTCAGCAGTAATCATGTACCTATATAGGGACTCTTGCCCCTATCTACACCTGTAGCAATGTAATCTGTTTGGGCCGAAAAGTGTGACCCAAACAGGGTGTGAGAAATATATCTCAGTAGCCACCCACCAAAGGCTCGTGCCCAACTGCGTGTAAGCATGCAACGATAGTGTGCAGTAGTAAAATGTAATAAATTAACCATTACTCAAGTAACAAATTACCAGCTATATTTCCATTTTATTATTCAATTAATCCATTAAATATTAGAAATCACTACAGTTCATTTTTAAGTAAACAGTACACATCCTCAGTCAAGAAAAACCTTACCCTCAGGTAAGCACAATCCAACCCGTAGGTATAGCCCTCGTGCGTAACAGAATTTTCCCTCAGGCGTAGGAAGTGTCACCCTCAGGCACAAAAGTCAAGCCCCCAGGCACGAAAGGTTTCCCTCAGGCCGAAATAACTACAGCCCTCGTGATAATAGTGTAGTTCCCACATGCTAATCACAACAGTGCCCTCAGGATAACAGGTAAATGGGCCTTGCCTAACATTTCAAATGCAGTAAATAAGCAATTTCTCTCAAGGAAATTCTACAATTACTACATTTAAAGGCATACACTTGGGTATCCTGGACAAATGGCTAAACAGTGAAACACACCCCCTGGGTGGTTCCGAATCCAAGCAACAATCCCAACCATTATTTTATTATCAAAATTTAATCACCTATGAAATTCTAGGCATTAAAAATAGCAACTACCTCAGCCACACGACACCCCAACATGGGTTCATGGCACAAAAACGCACAAAACCCACGACAGTTGAAAAAAGTTACAAAAAGCCACCTACCGTAAACTCCAACGAAGAACAAAAACCATTCAAACGTAAATAACTTCTCCTCGAGAATGAATTGGTATGAACGGTAGCAGGAGAGGAGATTTCTTACCTGTGCGGTTCCAACAATATCTTCTGAAGCCGAATAGGATTCCAGATGAACACCTGACGGATCTTCAATGGTCCGACCTCGTCCTTTGGCTCCAAATCGGCTCAATTGTCTCTTCTGCCAAATGAGGAGGCTACTGCCTGTTTTAAGCTGAAAAAACAAAGTACATGGCATGTACTTATGAGTATACAGAGTGTAATTATTTCATTCAAATGTTCATTTAGCGGCACTACCACATTGTTCATCTGTCAACATGAGTACATGTCATGTACTCCTAGGTACACGACGTGTACTGTCGCCCAGCTAGCGGCTACTCCACCGCCTTACTGTTTAATCCTTCCTACTGACTACACGGTGTGTAAGTACCACTACATGGCGTGTAGTCGATTCCTACACCCCTCATTGCCGACAAGGCTACATACCCCGTGTACTCATCCCCACAAGACCATAAGTACACGACTTGTGGAAAAAGTACACGGCGTGTAGTTTCAAAATTTATGGTTTTCCCCATTTTTCATATTTTCCCACAAACACTTAAGGAAAAGGAAAAAGAAGAAGCTAGTACCTCAAAAATAAGATCCATGTTCTACCAATGGCCTCATGTAAGACCCCACGGTTATTTTTGATATTAATGTATACAACAGAACCTCAAATTAATAATAATTGAATCACACATTAGAAAATTATTTTAAAAAATATTTTATCATTTAAAAATAATCTACATAAAGTGTACTTAAAAATTATAAGACAAACTATATAATAAAAAAATATATCAATGGATTTTGGTCCATTCACTTATTTTTTCATCTTCCTTGAATCATTATAACTATTGAACAAACAAATGTTTCTCAGAGTTGGGTTAATTTTTTTATGGAATTTCTCAACAAGTTATGATGTATTGTTTTCATTTTAAAATTTATTTTTCTAAAAAAAAATCATATATAAGTTAAATTGAAATTTATTTTGATATTAAATGAAAATTGAAACTAAACATTTTAAATAAATTTTAATACATGAATAAAAAATGATATTGAAATTTCTGTTTCTATTAAAAAATAACAAATTTTTAAATTTAAATAATATTATAGTCTCTATAAAAATATTATTTAAAACACAAATAAGTGTTTGTGATAAAAATATAAAGAAAAATTTAATGAAATATTTCAATATGTGGCCACATCACAACTTAATCATGCTATGTATATAATATATATGTGTGTCTTCAATATAAATATATATACATATTAGTGTTTGTGTGTTATATTAATATATTATGTTATGTTTATATGTATAATTTTAATTCAATAAACATATAATATGTATTCATAAAAAATATATTGTATAAACATATGTACCAATTATGTTTAATGAAATAATTTTTTTTGATGGAATATTCTATAAATTTCACAAATACTTTAATATGAATAATTTTACCAACACCATATCCCAGTCATCTATAACATCAATATATTAAAATGAATACATGAAAAAAACTATCCATTAAATAAACTACAAAAAAACAAATAAATAATTCTTAATTTTGTATAATATGTAATGGACCTGTACAAAATTATATCTCAAAGCTAATAAATAAAAATCTTAAAAATAAAATAAATTATAAGACCAATAGGAGAGAGATATAAAATTGTATTTACATTATCACATTGAAATATAATATTTATATTTATATTATTTTAATATGTAATTTTTATGATAGAAACACATTTTTTTATCTCATTTACATGGCTGTATCCACAATATATAAGATATACATCATAAAGTGTCCAGAAAAATATTTCACAAGGAATAATTAATCCTAAAGCTATTTACCTGAATGAATCATTAGTAAATTTTCAATAACTAACAATGTAGATTTTAAAAAACGGGGGCAGGGGGAATGTGTATAATCTAAAAGGGATTCTATATGTGAGGGAAATAGGGATACATTTCACTAGTTTATGTCATCAAGGGGGGTTCTCTATGGCTACATGCTATTTGGGGGGGGGGGGGGTTGTCATGTGTATAATTCTAAAGAGAGGGGGAAGTCTATATTTCTATTAATAATATATCATTTTTAGTGAAAAATTCTATGTATCGTTCACTTTAGCAATTTGGACTTATTCATCTGTCGATGGAAAATTGTTTCATCCAACCTTTGAGCTTATTTCGAGGTATGTTTTTTTTCGGTTGGGAAACTCTAATACTCTATCTATATTTTTGGTTTCGAATCATAATTAGAATATACCACTCTATGGATGTAGAGATTATTACCAAACCACATAAATTATGTTCTCTTTAGAGATCTTATTATAGTTCCATTCATATTTTTATATTTTTTCTTTTATTCATGTTCAAACCAGTTATGTCACTGTGATTGAAAATGTTTCCTCAGTAATTACCAATTCTAGTATTCATGATTTGGGTTCATAGTTGAAAACTATATGAATAAAATAATGAGTTTCATACTATTACACTTTAGAGTATCTTATTATTCAATACAATTTTATAGTTAATACTCTTATATATTTATATTAAATATGTGGGAACATATATATGTGTAATGTAATATTTATACTTTGAAATACACACCTAGAAAATAAAATGTCACCTAAGATATGGAATATTGATATATAACTTCACATATTTCATAATATGTGATAAATTCAACTATTTAAGTATTCAATTTCATTCCAAATTAATAATTTATTTCTGATTTTTGTAAAAAATATATATAAGATGATACACATTATGATAAATATCTAACACTAACATTATGTTCCCACGATGAAGAAAACATGGGGAACAATAGTAGATATTCCATGAATAAAAAAATAAATATTTAAATCATAATTTAGAGTAAAAATGATAAATTTTTTGATATTAACATAAAAAAAAACTAGAAGCTTTAGCCTTTGATACTGAGTATTAAGTGGCCTTAAATTCTCATATAAATACTCATTTATCCTAGATTGTGTGGAAAGGATATACAATATGTTTCCATTAAAATCACATTTAATCTATGAAAATCATTTCATTGGGCCTTTCATTTATATGTATGACAAATTAAGTGACCCTAAAAATTTTGAAACAATCATTTCACAACAATTTTCTATGAATTTTACTAAGATACAATTATTTATAGGTAAAGAGTCATTTAATTTCCCATTGTATGAAAATTATAACTACATGTTTCTCTTATAAAAAAATATAGTAGAAATGTTATTCGATTCAAATAGAATTATGATTGAAAAGAATCTATTTTGGAGTTCAAGATCCAACTCACATCTTCACATATCATTATCTTTCTATAACTAGGGAGGATTTTGTCATGTAATGTCATTCGTCTCGATCTGGATTGTGCTGGCATTATAAGACATGATACAATTTAATATACCCTAAAAACTGATTGTTGGGATGCAAGAAATGAATTAAGAGACTCAAAAAGTTGGTGTTCCATCCATTAAAAACATGTCACCATAATCTCTTTGATGAAAAGATTACAATTTTCATCAATCATAATAGATTGAAGAACATATTTTCAAATAGGGACATGAACCTCAGGAAATAGCGATGGATGAGTATCTATTTTTTTTGACTTTGACTTGTTTAATTAACTTGTAAATGTAAATTCAATGGTTTATGTTTTATGATGAATATTGTATTACAATGTGGTCATAGAGGGTTTGACTAGTGAGTTTTAAAAAATTTACACACTCTGGAAAGGAAATTAAATGTAATGTGATTGATAACATCTCTTGGAATTATATTTTTTCACTACACTCCATAAAATTTCTTAATATCCCCTACTATATATTTTAATTTTTCTATCATATATTTGATTTTCCTTTTTCTATCGGATTCTCTATTTTTAATGTTCATAACTATCATTTATTATTCTTCGTAATAATTGTTTTTAACAATATTTGATAAATTTTATGAATAATATTTTATTTGGTGCATTGAGATATTATATTTAATTATCAAATAGTTTCGTAAAAAATGAATAATAAAAACAACTTGTTCATTTATTAATGTTATTATGTTTGAAACTATATTATGATGTTACATTCCCTTCATTTTATTTTTCCATACTGTTTCTTAAAGAAATTAATAAACCACTAGAAAAAAGCCACGATCATAGTGAAACAAATTATATCACATTATTTGTTCCAAAATGTTATATTTTCATTTGTTTCTAAATTATATAATTTTTCTCTCACTATAACAACATTAAAAATTAGAATCCACTATTCATGATTTCACTTATTTACCATAATTTCTATTAGAATATTTTAGTAACAATTTAATTCTTAGGAGTTGCATTTAGATTATAATTTCTTCATTGTTTCTTTTTCAATTTTAAATAATCAGTATGAACAAGGTTGTGTTTTTAAATTATGTATTTTCTCATGAGAATCAGTGCTATCATTTTTACTTCTCCTATTGCTTTTTTTATAATTCATTGATCATTTTTGAAATTCATAAGTCCAGGAAGCATTTCATAAAAAGGTTAGGAAAGGAAAGAAAATATTATATTTGAAAAATTGAATAAATGTATATTAAATTTTTAAAATGAGTTATCATTACATTTCACAAAAATAAAAACACATGCATGGTGATAAATTAAACTATTCAAACTCAATATAACTTCAATTATTTTTTAAGGGGTGGAATAGATGGTTATGTTTTTATACAAAAATATTTAATGATTCACTTCATAAATTTAATATTTGTATTTTTCATCATATTGGGTAATTTTATTTATCATGTTCTGTGAAAAATAGGAAGGTTTTCTCTAAAATTTGAGAAATGATATTGAATAGTACATTTATTCTAATTGTGCATAGGTACACACATGACAACAATATTTCTATATAGGGTAATTTCTAATGTCTTGGAATGATGAGATGTAATTTTTATGGCTTAATGGTTGATAAAATTCCATAAGGGGAGGCTTGTATCCTTGGAGATATGTTTATGACATACAACATAATTTAATAATCTTATTCTGTGTACTAATCACACTCAAACCCATCATGCATTATTTTAGTAGCTAAATTTTGTGGATGAAAAAATGTCATCTGAAATAATACTTTTGGAATGCACATCAGAAACAAACTTGAAAAATACAAGTTTTTGTTTCTTCCTCCCTTGTATAATTTTCCACATTATAATAAATCAATTATGAATTTTACATTATCGTGTTAAATGGATTGGACTATTCAAAATGATTGTTGTGTAATTGTTCAAATTTCAGTGATTCATAATAGTAAATGTAGGAATTTAAAAATCCTATATAAATTTATATATTAATCATTTTCAATGAATTGAATTATTTTTAGTTAATTATTTAATTTTATGGGTTTCATGTTGAATAGATTATTTGGATTATTATAATAATTAGGGAAAAATATTTTAAAAATAAAATTTTTTTGAAAAACAATTTCAGAGCCTTTTTTGATATTTTATATGTTTTATGACTATGAGAATGAAATGAAATATAATTTTTATAGATGTATTTTTTTATTTTATTTAAATTCTTTAATTTCTATTCATGTGAAAGAAAGATGAAATACTTACATTAGTGGTGAACTAATGTTTGCAATGGCATAGTAGATGTCTTCTTCCATAACAATTGCAAGTTCAATTTCTGGAAACAAGTCCTCCATAAAACATAACAAAATGGTACCTACATGGTGAACCATGTAGGTGATAGTTGTCTCCTAGATGTCTACATTGATCCCTATTTTAGTAAATTTAGAGAGGCATGTGTTCCTTATCTTGAGAAATACTTCCATTGATGTCATAGTAATGGCCCAGTAACTCCTAACTGCATGAAATCACTCCAATTAATACAATTACCTTCATGATCAAGACAAATATGATCACCAACATTTGATTCCATAATGTAGTTATCATTTTTTTTCAACTACACTACAATGTGTGGTTTTGAAATCCCCCATCCAATAGATAAAATTATTTGAAAAAACATCAAATGATATAGATACCTCATAAAAAATTTATAAATTTAATGACTATAATCGGTTTAAGACCATAAAATGCACTCTTCCTCACCATTAACCACAAGGAAAATTATCTTATTTCTTCAAATATACTAATAGATTTTATTGGCTCCAACTGATTGGCTGACAAAGAGTACAGGGTATCATTATATTATACTTTGTGCATAAGAAACAATATGTCAAAAAAAAGATCATTGTACACATGAAACATCATATATAAGACACAAAAGAACTCTAATCCATATTTTATTTTAGTTAATTTCATGGATTTTCCTAAGATTTATTATATATAAAAAAATTTAGTCACTCATTCTTCTAGTTCTCCATACTAAACCACCTGAGAAATTTTAAATTTGATGTACTGTGAATCAATCCAAATTAACATTGTTCATATCAATATGGATAATTATACCCCATATCAAGGTTGTTAATGTATTTCATTGAAACTAATTTTAAAAACATTATTAAAAAATGTAATTTCAAGACATAAACATCAATAGATCTTATTTCATCTACATTATACAATTAAATTACCAGGATACATCCACTAACCTTTCTATATACATAAGATTGAAATGTGTTTTTTTAAACCCAATATATTAATTGCACCACCAAACCATATATTCTCACTACAAGAATATTGATTCAAAATATAAAATGACCATTACATCTTAGAAATCCTAACTGTCTCATTTGAATCTAAAAAAACATTAGAATATATTGTATACATATCCATAAAAAAATTATGTTATATAAAGTTACTTTGGAATACATTACATATGTGATGCAATTATATGAGATTTCAAGTAGTATTTGAGAAAACATTATTATCAAAACTCTGAAATAATAAATCATCATTAAACATAATAGGATTATTAGAGAACAAAAATTTATTGTTGAATAAAAAAATAATATTAAATTATAAAAAAGTGTGATAATGATTAAAAAATATAAAATATTCATATTACCATAATAGAATAAAATTAATTAGAAAACAAATGAAAATTACATTAAAATTTTTTCAAATTAAAAATAACATAAATTGTTTTTGTATATAGAAAATTCAAATATAGAACACCAATATATAACAAAAAAAATTAAAACAACATGAATTAAAAATTTAAAATCATATTTTATTGAACAGTTTGATAGAAAATTTAAATATAGTAGGGTTGTTACAACATATTTTTTTACAAATATATATTTTTATATGTTTTTTCCATTTCTAAAACATCCACTAACATGATATATGTTTTTTTGAGGATTAATCAACTGTATGCTCGAACTATTTACATAGAAATTTTATGTGAGAATCAAAATGACATGACTAGACCAATTGAGGCTTTAATTGAGCTGATTTAAAGGTGAGTGTCAAAAAAATATTATCCAAGATATGTCGAGGGTTGGAGAAAAGAACCATGTTCCTATAACACACAACATGATAGACCATAGCCTATTTCATTATATATTTAGCACAATCTCAACGCATGAGATTACAATAAACACATGTAGGATAAAAATATATAATCAACTAAATGGTACACAGTCCATAAATGATACATTAAGAAAAAATAAAACTATACATGGGTAAATATAAAGGCACTATAGATATAAAATTTCCCTAAATGTGACAAATGTGTAACACTAGAGAATGGATCCACATTGCGAGAACACCTGGATTGGTATCAAGTCACCATAAACACAACCAACTTCATGGACCACAATGCTACATAATATGTCACCAAGAATCACCTGGGATTTGATTTGACATAATACCTATTTTACTACCATTGAGACCATCTCTTAACAACCATATCATTAGCACAATAACAACTTTTGAGGGCCCAAAGCATGTGCTACTATGAATACATTTAGTACTGCAATGTATAATATGTTTGACATTGATATCCCTATTTTACATTGTATCCTATAGATAACAAGAGTGGGCCAGAGGAGTCATAATATTCGAAGCTTTAACATCCCACAAACTCACAAACTTTCATGTTTCAACAAAAGTACCTTGGAGTACCCACTCATTGAAGTACGCATGTCATCCATGGGAATACCAAACATTGTCAGTCATAAACATCGATATATCCCTTCCATTATAGAAACTCATAGGAGAACCCATGAATTTATACATAACAGATCACAATCAAAGGGGTAATAACCTATACAATTAGAACCACTCTTGTGTTTTATACATGAGAAAATTCCAAATATATGAAAGTACCTTGGCAATATATAGGCCAACTATAGGAAAAATCATAAAAGAACCCTGAAAATTCAAACTACCAAAAAACAGAACCCCAATCAACCATTATGGAATTGTAGTGGGAGACACAAACCTCATTAGAACACACAGGGATTATTGACTGCATTTATAGAGGAGTCACACCTCTCAAGAAGAAACCTCATTCAAGGGAGTAAATTACCTTATTTATATAATGTGGTGGACCTACACCTAATGGAAATCGATGGATTAACGAATACTTTTATATCTATAGGACATGTACCCTAGGTTACTTGGGGGGTAATAAAATCCATGATGAAAAATATGGGCTATAATACCTTAATATCATAATGTCTGGGAAGTACTACACCATGAATTCTATGAACATCATGACCCAAAACATATCATTGCCCCTATGAAGCTATATCCTGAATTATTAAATATTTTATTGAAAATGCCCTCCTATGGATAATGAAAAAATATCCACTGTGATCAATGTCGATAAAAACTTTGGGTAGGTTATTTATATACCAGAAATGTACATCTGACATTAAAATAATTGAAATCACACCACAATTAAGATGGGTGGACATGTGGCAACCCTTTGGAGAGACAAATGGCATGTTGTGGGTAGGGGTTTAGGTGAATGGATCCCATTCATGTATCATGTTCCCTTATTGGTAGGGTTTTCCATATATACCAAATAATCTCACATGGAGGCTAATAAACTTGGGCCCTCCCTTGTACTGGTCGCGCAATCCCTCCCGTTCATCTTGACCCAGTGTGGTCTAGTCATTTCCAATATACTCCCAATCAAAAATAAACATATTGGGTTAAAAATAATATTTTACTTGTCATATATTATTTTTGAGCTATGAAAAAATCTTAATTCTTTCTCAGCTGAGAACAACAGTGAACACTCTACCTCAGAATTAGAAGATCCATCAAATGGTTTTTTTAAGTTTTTTTACATGGTTGAATTTATCTACTTCTATCTAAGGTAGATCTTAAAATTTAAATCCCAAAAAACGTAGAAAATTCTAAATCATTAAAAATCTTGGTCAATACACAAAACTCCCTCTTTAATCCCTCATTTTTCATCCACAAACTATCGATCTGTGAACTCTATAAATGAATCATGTAAATGGGTTGTAAACATGATTTCATGATATTGAGATGAAATATATAAATTTTTTATTTAGCTTAAGATAAATAAATTTAGAATGGTGGGTTTATGTATTCCTGGGATGATCAAACAGATGAAATTAACTTGAATAAATAAAATCTGAAAAAATATATGAACAATGTATAATGAGTGATGGATAACATATTTACAAAATATTGTATTACCAATACTAATTTAAGTGTTTTAATATTGATTTTATGATGAATTTTAATTATTTTAAAGGCTTGGTGTACAATGGGGTGATTCTACTGGCTGATATTTCTTTGGGTCATGACTTGTTTTGGACTATGATGGCTTTGGGTTATGTTAGGTTTTAGATGTTAAAGGAATAATTTTATAACATTATTGGATGAGGTCCTGATGCGATGATGTGTGGATATAGTGGGATAATGTGGTGATGATGATATGGTTGTTGATGTGATGGTGTGATAATTTGACGATTCACACATGTTGTGATATAGAAATTCCTACAGGTAGATGATATGTTGGTGATACCAGACACAGGTTGATAGATGTGATTTCCTATTTTCCATGAATATTTTTATTGTTCCTATAGTTTTGTAGAAATTTTTGTGTGAAATTATTATAATGACATTAAATTTTTAGGATTATGATACATTGTAATATATTCCCAAATTTTCCTCATTTTATTTCTTACTTTGGATAGACATACATTAAAATAAAATGATGATGAGACTAATATCTAATTATATATATTGTTTTCCTAATATCAATATCACACTCATTATTTTCTTAGTTATTCTACATATGCACAACCCAAAACCATTATTCCTTATGTACATAGCTGAGTACATCAAATGCTCAACCATCAATAGTTTTTTAAATATTTTCTCGGATATTCTGAGTGATATCTATGATGTTGTTCAAGTAGATTGGATAGAGTAAGAGAATTATATAGTAGTTTCGGTGTCAATTCCTACATGTATTTATTTTATGGACTTTTGTTATGTAGGTAACAATTGGATTGTGGAGTAATATGTGATCCTTAATGTGAACCTTTGGGTGTGTATTTTTAGTGTTTGTTTTATTATTTATTGAATTAAGAAGGCAATACCACTCATTCATGTTATAGATACCATTGGTCGTAGTTCTAAACTCATGAAATATTGGTGGAAGAAATTAGTGGACAATCGAATCTACTATACCTACCCAATAGAGGATTTATTCTGTTTCGGAAACCGTCGTTGACACTCTAAAACTAAATTTTTAAATAGTGACAGTATTTTCACTAATCAATTTCTAAAATCATTGATAGAAAATTAAATTACTCACACACAAAAAATAATTCACTTAATTCCCATTATCATTTCCCCCTTTTCAATTTATATAATTTTTTTAAAATAATTATTGAATATATATATATATATATGAACAAAATATATAAACTCCTCCAATATTTATGTTCAACATTAATGGATGGACAATTTAAAAATATAGAGGGATTGACAGAGATTGATTAATTTTTTCCAATGTATCATTAATATATGATGATAAAAACCATCTGTGAACATCATATCAACCTATAATGAGAATAATTTATTCTTTCACTCTATTTCCCTTGGAATAATTTAATAGGAAAATTCAATTCAATAATGTAATAGTAGAATATAAATAACCTATAATTCCCCCACCAGCACCACCAAGGTTCACAAGTATCATGAATAAAAAAACATTTGATGATCATGAATAGAAGTTTAAAAAAAGGTAATGATAATAAAAGTAAAATACTACCATATCACTTTATAATATATGATTCAAGAAAAAAATATTTTATTCATGATAAAATATAGAAGTCACAGAAACTAGGAAATTGACATAAATATTAGAGATTATCCTTTTCAAGGAGGATATAAATTCATTCTCATTCTGTTTTTAAAATTCATGTGTCCAATACTAGGAAAAAAATTCAATCATGTGGTCATAGTAACAAAAAGCATACCAGAACATCAAAATATCACACACCAACTAAATAATACAAATTCATATAGAATCCTATAGGTATTAAAGAAATAAAATTTCATATCAAATTAAGAAATTAAAACTAACTAAATCACACATTAGATGAACCTTTTAATACAATATTCATGAATTTTAAAATCACTTACATATAAGGTACATTAAAATTGAAGTGAAACTAATGAATAAAATAATGTTCAAATGTTTTTTCCAATTCACTTATTTTTTTAATATTCATGAATCTCTATAACTTTTGAACAAGTTAATATTTCTCCAATGATTCTGAAAAATATAATTACGCATAATGTCACTAAACTCTAATGAAAATAAAAATAGTTTACTAAAAGAGAAATAATTATTCATAAATATAACATAGGTTTCATCATAACATCTAAGAAATTTATCACTTATTGAGGAAACATCATTCCCGTAAATGATGTGTAAAAAAATATTTATTCTAAATAAAATGATACAATAATTATTTATTAAGGTGTATATATAGATTAATATTATTACTTGTGTAATAAAATGAAAAAAATGAATATATTAATTGTGGAATGACATATGATCGTATATTTAAAATTATTATATTTTATTTGGAAAACATCCCATTAAATCTGTATTTCACATTATATATATATAAGTTCATTTTTTGTAAAGGTGGAATGCCACCTGACAAATTACTATAAATAAAAATATATATTTTATCCTACAAATGAATATTTTTATTTAAATATAATGAAAATTCATAAGTAGAAGAAATAATTTAGACAACTCCTAGAACTGGAAAAATCTATTAAAAATAATAATAAAATATTTAACTTACCACAAAGAAATGAATCAGGTATGAATGATGGGCCAATATCCGGAATTCCATTGAAAATTATTAAAATTAAGAAATTTTCTTCTTAAATTGGAAAAAGACATGTAACATTTTAAAGAATAATTGTAATAGATCTATCCTATAAAATCATATATCAAGTGTGAAATAACATGATCCCCAGTGATGATAATGTGTGTCCCTTATTAATTTGGTGGAAATTATACTTTCATATTGAATTTCTACACTTACATGTGATTTTGGGTCTATAAGCACATTCTATAAAATATAATAACAATAAATATAATGAATAATGTAATAAAATATATTATAAAAATTTTATGTGTGGGTTTGAATTCCACGAATGACATCATTTCACATAATATCATAAAAATAAATAATGGTTTATGTAATTTGTATCAACTATGATAAAATAAAAAACAGAAAAAATAATCTTTTTGTAGAATGATTGGTATTCCATGTTTTACACTAATCATTTCCAGGAAAAAATCATTATAAATGTTGGCTGTAGTATTTTTATATTATGATAGTAAAAATACCTCAAAATGAATAAATTATAAATCATTAAAAATATTAAGTATATTTATAATGAATATAAAAAATAAATAGAAAATAGAGTATTATTTATAATTCATAGTAAATGAATCACCTAATAATCATAATGCTTCATGCCATTTTTTCTATCATAGTAACTCATCAGGTTTTCGAACCCTATATATATGGTCGTTATAATTAGTCACTATTTTCAAAGCCTTTTCATTGGCATGACTCATCCAAGGGAATACATTTTTCATTCTATATATGATTAGGATAGGCTTAGTGATATCGACAAAGAAAAATTGTTATTGTGTGCTCACATAAGTCTAAAATTGCATCTCCCAGTTCTAGTTAATTGTTCACGATGATACAACTCTTGCTTCTAATATAACTTAATAATTATAAAAAATTAATATATATAATTTTTTTAGTTTATTTAAAGTATGATTATAAAAACTATCTGTATCTTAATGTGTGGTTAATTTAGTCACATTTTCAATAAAATTACTAACCTCATTTGTTATTTTAATCCAATAGGTCATATATACATGGAGTATCATTTTCTTAAAATAAATTTAATCACTTTTAGGTTGTTTGAAATTTGGGAGCCAAATAATCTCCAACTTTCCTGACCTCCACCATGCACACATGATCAGTAATAGGTTATCAATGATGATGACTGATCATGTTTATTTGAACAAAAAAAAACCACTTTTGATATCTCTAGATCATACATTAAGCCATAAAAAAATATTTGAAAATTAAATAACTCAAATAAATGTAATATTTTATAAATAGAAACTATAAAAACACATACTCACCAAATAATCATTATATACATTCCACTCTGAATAATTTTTTATGTATATCATCATAAAATATTTTATTTGTTAAAAACCACTCTCTTGTAGTTCGAAAAAAAATTCATAAAAGATATTCAATTCAAGACTTTTCTGGTTGTCAACATTTAAAAAAATTCATTTAATGTGTTAACTTGTGAATTTCATTGAAAACATTTACCAGTATAGTGAATCTTGTTATTTTGTTTTAAATGTTTTCTTAATTTTAGAGACCCTTCAAATGTGTTAGAATAAATATTATCCCCATTTTTATAGTCAAGTATATATTTCATCGGAACAACATGTACCTGCATTTAACAAACACACTCTATCAATAAAAAGGATAGTAGATTGAAAAACAATAGAATTTTAAACAACTAAAAATACACTAAATCATCAAATTATAGATAAATATGTATTCAAAAAAATCCAATCAAATGAAATTTATATAAAAAATTCAAATTATAGAAATTAAAAACATATTCTTTTAATCATTGTGTAATAAATGTAAATTATTATTATGAGTTAATTTCTGTTAAAAATATCTCATTCTAGAAAAAAATAGTTCTTAAAAAATATTGAAATGGAATAGAATGACTATGATTATAAATATATTGAATAAATGAAGTTGTAGTCCAGGAATTATACTTTTTGGTACAATCCCAAGACGAATGATAGTTTCCTCATGTTTTATATAAATCAATCTATATTTTTATAATTTTTCAGAATTTTTTTTATATTTTATATTTTTACCACCAAATAATTTTTATCCAAAATTAAAATTAATGTGAAATTTAATAAAAAATTTAAAATTTTTATTTTTATTTTCTTAATTTAAAAATATTACAGATGAAATAAAGTGAAAAAATTTATATAAACATATTATATATAATTTCAAATTTTTCAAGAGATGCCACCCATTGGTAAATTAAGTTTTTCATGTTAAACATTTGGTTTTGATTGAACAATTTTATTGTTTGACATGATTCTAAATACATGGAGATGTTTTGGTAGTTAGAAATGCCATTTTTCTTTTGAGTGAGGAATGATTATGGAATTGTTGAAACCCATTATGAAAGATATATTGTAATGAAAAATAGTAATAATTCATAAAATTCATTATTGTTAATGAAGACTAAACATGTGTAATATTTGTAAGGATAATTTTGTTGCAAGGAATGTTGTTTGTGCTACATGGTACATTGTAATTTTTTAGCATATTATTTCTTGAAAAGATATTGAAATTTAGTTTTAGTAAAAAAAATTGATGTAAAATTTTAATTAAATTTTATAATAGGAATAAAAATAAAAATTGAAATTATAAATGTAATAAATCAGTGTACTGATTTCATAAAATAGAATAATATTATAATCCATTAAAAATATGATTATTTACACCAATAAATGGAAGTAAAAAAAATTAAATGAAATTAGGAATAAATTTATAGAGATATTTTAATATGTATCAATCGATAACATAATCAAGTTATTTCAATAATATATATATATATATATATATTATTGTGTTTGTGTTTTATATTAATGTATTTTGTTTAGTTCATATATATTATATTAATTCAATAACAAAATTATATATATTCTTCAATTGAATTTAATCTATAGAACATATGTTCAATTTATATTCCATGAGTGGAATTTTTCTGAAGGTATATTCACTGAAATAAATAAATACGCTAATTTGAATCATTTTTAAAATATCCATAACCTATCTAACTAGAAATAAAGGACATTAACTTTCATAAAATTACATAAAATTATCCATAAAAAATAAATTTGGAAACATATAAAGGTATATAAAATTACAATAATAGTTAATGGACCTGTATAAAATTATTTCTCAATTCTAGTAAATAGATTTCAAAAAATCAACTCAATTACTTATAAAAATTTAATATGTATCTAGATAATCACGTTAACATGTTATGTGTAGTCAGTATAAGATATTTAAATTTTATTTTCATGATAGAGAAATGTTATATGTAATTAATTTACATGACAATTACATGGTATATATGATGTAACTAATAAAGGGTTGGAACTAATATTTTACAAGGAATGATTCATCATGATAGAATTTACCAAAATGAATCATCACAATATGGGAAATATGGAAACATTCTTCTCTTAATCTCCTTGGTATGGAGGTGTGTATAGAATATGAAAGGAATATTGGCTATGGGGAGACATAACACTAGTGAATATCAACTTGGTGCACGATTTATCCTAGGATGTAGGAAATGGGTAGACATCGCACTAGTGGATGTCACTGGGGAGGTATCCCATCATGTAGGGTACGAGGATACATCACACTAGTGGAGTTCATCGGGGGGGGGGGGGGGGGGGGTTATTTAAGGCTATAAGGGATTGGAATAATTCAAACTCATGGATGTCATCGATGGGTGGTGTTTATTATAGGATAATGTCTTTAGGGAAATGTCACACTAGTTCATGGGGGGGGGGGGTCCCGGGCTGTAGGCTATGGGCACGTGAGCATTAGAATGGGATTGAAATGCTTATCAAGTGTACAATGGGTTTCTAATATATATATATATTTAAAAATATACAATTTTTTTTAAAACAATCACTAAATGAATAATTTGGCAATGAGTTTTTTTAAAAACCATATATAATGAACATTTGTTTTATAATAAGTTGTATTTGGCCAAACAAAAACTATTTTGGAAATCCATCACCAATCAAAACTATTTGAACCTCGCCCAAATCATAGTAGGATGATGCTCTAAATGATAATGAACATCAAAATGTTTTTCATAGTGAATTTTATATTTGTATTATTATTATTATTAATGTATAAATATTTTTTGTTTTAATATATATGTGTATTACGACATCTTTTATTTGTATTAAATAACATTTCATTACATTTTACAAAGAGAGGATCTTTAAAGCCTTGTGTCTTGGAAAAAATGTACATAATACTTTAAAACATATAAAATTATTTTAATTATCTTGATAGTCTTCTTGAAATGTCCATCACATGAAAAACTACAACATCTCATAACCTGGGGACATACATCAAAGGAAATGGTTAGCATATGGCTTAGTAAGGGAAAACTGGGAAAGTAGTTCACATGTGATCACAAGAGAACACAATAAGAACATTAGAAAATATCATAAAGTTATGATAAGAAGTATATAATGATAATAATATCATGAAATTTTGTCTAAAACATTTAATTTACATATTCATATGAATATCTCCAATGTCCTTCCCCAAAGTGTCATAAACATTACCAATGTTATTAACCACGGTATCATAAAACATATCATCTCTATATATTAATTTCATTACCCTATGAATTGGAGTACTATTAGTGGTCACCCTTAATATTTATTTATATTAATGTCATCCAAATATACCATAATATAACATTTTATAACAAAAAATTCCATAAATAACTTAAATAGAATAATAGAAATGAGTTTCATATCAAAATCACAATGTTTTAAAAAGAAATTAAAACATGATCATTATTCCATTCATAACCCAAAGAAATGGAATAAGGGTTTTAGGTATGTAAATTATCGATTGACATTATTCATTTTTTCCTTGATTAATACCCCTATAAATAAAATATTTCTGGGTATTCACATAAAGAAAATAAGATAACTTCTTAAGAAAATGATAGAGATATTGAGAGGAATATTATGCAGCATAACGACTATGCATCATGGATTTATAAAATATAAATAATATATGGGATAGTGTCAAACATACATAAAAGACTCATACTATTGTGTAGAGAAAAAATAAAATGGAAATAAGAACATGGTATGGAAACATAAAAGGCATACCACATAGAAGAGAACATGAATGGAAAATGCTATGTTGGTAATTCCATTACCTTGAAGAGTAACATAAAAAAATCTAGGATTGGGACCATGAGAATTTGGTGAAACATTGGGATGACTCCTTGGGAGGTAACACTCTTAGATATTCAAGGTTAATGAATTTTTAATGAATTGAAATCAATGAATTTCGTGGTATTTATATCAAATGAGAGGGAGTTTTTTATTAATTTACATGGAAAACACATCATCTGTATGTTAAAACTCCTAGGATTTACCATGGTATTTTAACATGGATTTGGCCACATAGGACACATAATATATTATTTTGATCCAAACCAGTCGAACAAAACATTAAATTACATATTACTTCATTATGATGTCATACAGCACAGTGAAAACTAAATAAACTATATTTTTACTATTCACCGAAACAATACATTTTATAAAAATCTCATAAAATCATCCTAGACTAATATTATTGTTCTGAATTAAAAAATTAACATCATTTTATAAGAATTATTTTGTAAATATTGGAAATTATATTTTTATCTAAAATCACTATTTACATAAAAAATTACAAATACATACCTAATAATTTATAAGACATCTATTCACATATACTATTATGTCCCATTACCAATCAATATTACTAACTTATATTTATATAAACATAATTGGGTACTATGAAATTGGTCATTTTACTACTAATAAGGGTAATATTACTATTCATAATTTACTATTAACCAATAATAAATTCGTTCTTAACAGACTCTAAATTTCATAATAATCGCAACCATGTTTTCCAGTTTTATTTTGAATGTAATTTCATATAATAAATAATTGAATGTATAAAAAATATTTAAAAATACTATTTTTTCAATATTCATTAATAAAATGAATCTTCTTAGAAGAAACTAAAAATTCATCTTCTATTATTTATGACATTTGAAATTCAAAAATGATAGTTATTACATCATAATAATAAATAAAAATTTAATTTATAAAAAGGATTACACTATTTAAATAAGGGATCATTACAAATCCCCTTATAACACCTGTATAAGACCTAAGAGTAATGTGTTTGATGATGATATAATGTTGGGGAGGCTCGGACAACCTTGCCATAATGGCGATCTCTATTAACCTAATCATCTCATGTAGGCGATTACATTCAAGCTTAACATGTAGAAGCATGGATTGGGCTTAGTCCATAGTAAAGTACAATGATTCAACCACCATCCAACGCTCCGATAGATGGGCTTCGTATGACCCAAGTTTACTAGATAAAACCATCAAATATTCTTTTCGAATAAATTATCCATTATCATTTCTATTTATAATAGTAATTATAACATTAAAATTTATTATTATTTCCAATGGTCATATTTAACAGTGTTCATATAATGGTCAACATACTTTTTCATGAAACAATATATTATTCAAAATTTTTGGTTCTTACATTTTTCCCCACTTTAGAAATTTTTTCCCCAAAATTTCAACTAGTGAACTTAGAAGAGAAAAGTATTGGGTACTTCTACCTCATAGAATCCTGTAGTTCCCACATGGATTCTTCAAATTGGTGGTTCCTCTACAACACATTGATATGGTGGGTGGCCTTGTTTCATTGAAAATTATCTCTATGATCCAAGATATCCACCGGTTGTGCCTCATAAGAGAGGTAATGTTACAGTTGTACCACCAATGGAGTTAGTAAATGTGTGTAGGGTCAAATATCTACTTTCTCAGGAGGGATACGTGGAAGAAATCATGAACTTTTGCAAGATTTGGAGGAAGTTGAAGCTGATATGCCACTCCTCCTATATGATCAAGGATTTCATAGGGGCCAATGTACCAAGGGAAGAGCTTCCCCTTCATTCCAAACCTCATGACTCTATTACATGGTGAAATTAAAAGAATGGATTTTACGTCCACATAAAAATACAAGTCCCTTCAAATGTTTTCAACATAGCGCTTTCTTTATCTCTTAACAGCCTTAATGTGTTTTTGGATGGCATGAACCTTTTCTATCAACTCATTTACAAGATCTAGCATAATAATCATTCTCTCACCAACTTCATCATAATAAGTGGGAGTTCTACATCGCTTCCCATATAGAGAATCATAGGGTGTAGTTTGAATTCTCAATTGAACGATGTTATTATATGATAAGACATCTAATGGAAGATTATGATTCCATCCACCATTAAATTCCCTTGATAATGTTCTCAACATTTAGTTCAGTGTTTGAATAGTAATTTTAGATTTTCCTTCAGTTTGGGGGAGATAAGTTGTACCAAAATTCAATTAAATACTGATAGAATGTTGAATACTTCTTCAGAATTTTATTTGAACCATGGATCAAAATCATATACAATAGAAGGTGGAGATCCATTCATCCTTACAAATTCTTTCACATAATTCCTTGCAAGTAGATCAACAAAAAAATATTCATGAATAGGGAAAAAATGGGAAGTCATGGTGATAAATTCCACCATAAGCCATATCACATTACTTACATTTATGTTCGTAGGAGACCGGTGATAAATTCAACAGTGATATTTTCCAACTTCCATACTAGTATGGATAGTGGTTGTTATACGTTTCTGATCTTCCTTCAATAGATGACATACTAGGAACCTTGTAGTGCATCCATCAATCTCCATTTTCATATTATACCATTAATAATGTTCATGAAGGTTATTATACATTTTTTTTTCTTCCAGGATGTATAGAGAATGTTTGTCTATATGCTTTATCCATATAATCATTTTTATTTTTAGAATATATGGAACATATAGTCTTGTAAGATGTTTAATTACATCTTCTTGATCGACATTGAACTCAATAAACATTCCGTACATCATATCCCTAATCGTTTTATGTAACAAATTATCTTCTATCTAAGCCTTCTTGATCTTCAATAGTAATGATGTTTGAGAAATCATTTGTGATAGGGTTAATGATAACCCTTCCACTAGAATTCCCATGTCTAGTTTTTCCTGGGTATTTGATCAAAGGATCTCATTGAAACCTCATCATAGACTGAACAAAAGGCTCATTATTACATAATTCATCATCAACATTGGTTTCTCTTGCATGATGTTAATGATAAGAAGAATTATAGTCTTTAATAGGTTTCAACCATCTCTTCTATCTTAGGTTCAATTTATTTTTTGTGAAAATGTTCTTCAAACATTGATGGTTTTTGAATATATCACATCTCTATCCATAATGATATTGCCTTTATATAGTTAGAGAAATAACATCCAAAACTATCTCCATATCATGAGTAGGATAGTTTAGCCCCTGATTCATCAACTGTCAAGATGAATAAACAATAAATTTTTAATTTTTCACGAGGAGGAACACATTCTCTTTCTGAGATGCATCATTAAAAATAATGAAAAATTCTCTTCCTGAGGGATGAGTTAATATCTGTGTAGTATCCAATAACTTCTTCATCAACTAGAATCATTCCTTACACTCCATTGTCAAAATGAAAATAACCCATTTTCGAGAAAATGTGGTTAGTGGATAAAAAGCCCATGAAATGGTTTTCACAAACATCTGTTTATATCTCTCTAATCAAACAAAACTACGAATCGTGGTTATTGTGGATGTTTGAGGACACGCTTTTAAAACCTTTGTCTTTATAGGGTAAATTGTTTTTCCCTCAATTGTTTCAATGTTCCCCAAGAAAGAAACCTCTTTTAACCAAAACTCACTGTTTCTAAACATTCCAAAAGGCCTATCCTTCTATAGAGATTGAAAAATACATCTTGGATGATCCTCATTCTCCTTATTATGTTCATAATATATCATAATATAATAAATAAAAACTGGCACAAAATTATCATGTTAGTCCTTAGGGACTCTATTGATAAAATCAATAAAAATAGCACATTCATTAGTCAGTCCAAAGGGAATAATAACAAACTCCTAGTGGCATTATCTTGATCATAATGTTGCTTCATGAATATCTTCCTTCTTTACCCTCAATTGATGATTTCCATATCAAAGATCAATCTTGTAGAAGAATTGAGCCCCAGAATGTTGGTCCAATAAGACATAAATTCTAGGAAGATGGTATTTTATCATTGTTTTGGTACCATTCAGTTCACCATAATCACATCATAGCCACCTTGATTCATCATTCTTCTTCACAAAGTGAATATGTGCTCACCAAGGAAATATACTCACATAAATAAACCCGTTATTCTAAAGATCATGGATTTTATTCATTAATTCCTCAATCTCCACATTTTTCATCTATTTAGGGGTATTTGATATCAAATTAGATCCACGTACGAGTTCAATTGAGAACTATACCTTGCTTTCTGGGGGAGGTCCGCGTAACTCCTCAAAAAATATTTCTATGTATTCGTGGAATATGAGGACATTTTATATACTTGTACTCTCATTTTTATCTTCTTCTCCGTCGATCAAATCCATATAGAAGGCTATAGGATGTTCTTCTAGAAAAAGAACAGGTCTCGAAATAGCTCCTTTGAAGATAACTATATGTTTTCCATTCAAGAATAATGAGATTTCCTTTCTTGGACATTTGATATTAGAAATATACTTTGATTCCATCCATCTATAGTATAATGTCAAATTCCAACATGGGAATGAATAAAAGATTAGATATAATATTATGATCACTAAAGTAAATACTAGAGTTTTCTCAACATTGAAGATAGTTGGATAATCCATCCCGAAATCTTGAAGGATAACTCTAATTTTAGAAAATTAGGGGTTGATTCTATATTCATTGTAAACATAGAAGAAGTAAAATTATTCATAGAACCAGAATCAAACAAATTACTTGCTAGAGTTGAGAGAAAAATAGGTGTCCCTTCCACCAAATCATTTGAAGCTTTGACTTCATATATCAGGATTCAAAAAGAATGAACTTTCTCACATTGCCTTTGCTGAGGCTAATGGTAATTCCCATCCACTTCCCTCATATTTAGACAATTAATGGATGAGTTCCGAAGCGATGCACACTTGAAACACATTACATTAGGTATGACCTGAACCATCAAACACCCGACATCTTAAAATAATATTATTCATTTTAATTACCAAGTCATTAGGTGTTTTGCAGATGTTATGGTGAGTCCCGAATCAAATTTTTTATCTTTGGAAATGTTTGTGGGTTTTATGTCATTGCACAAACACTGTGCATCTTAGGGGATGTTTTGTAGATAGTTTGGATACCCATATGGTCTCTGATAGAGTGAGAAAGGGCCAACGAACAACCCATGCATGGTTGACTGGGCTGTGCGGGGAAACCGTGATGTCACATACCTTTATGAGTTATTAAATAAATTGGTTAAGCAGTGATGTAATAAAACCAATATAAAAGATAATGTCAATATATATATATATATATATTATCAATGAATGTGTTTTTTTATTACTACTACCGATTTGTTATTATTATTATTACTATTATTATTTTATCATTATATAATTGTTATATTTATTAATGGAAAACATTATAACGACAATGAATGTAAATAATTACTTTTATAAAGAGTGTTTCATGATGTTTTTATTGATATAATTTTTATATTATTATTATTATTATTATCATTAATATTATGTTTTTGTATTATTTTTACATCATTTTAATTTATTTATCATATTTTAGGGTTTCCCCTATTCTCTATCTCCCATTCTCTCCTCTTACTTGGGATCTCCCGCTCCACAAGCAGATTTGACGGCTCCCTCCTCTAGAAACTCTACAACATACCTCCACAAAGCCCCTATTCTATCTCTCCCTTATTCCATGAGCCTGCGTTCCCCCTTGCTCTCCAGCTCCCACCCCCACTCCCCCCATCTCTTACCCCTAGTGTGTAACCCCTTGGTTCGACCTTCTTGTTGTGCAATCCATTCCCCCTGACTAGCTCCGTCTCAAGATACATTCCATCTAGATGTGCCCCTCTCCGTCGGGCTCCTAGTCGAGCCCCTCATTGCCCAGCCAGGCCATGCCCCCGTCGTGCGCTACCCATGGCGCACTACTTTCTACACTTATAGGTCCTGCCCTCGCTAGTGTTTTTCTGATCGATGTTACCTTCGATCAGACCTCATCAGAATAGTGACCCCACTAGCCATCCTCACTTCGGTTTACAAAATATATCCAATGCCTTCATATCATACATGTGCAGCCTCTCCAGCGAACCCCCCTTTCGTTGGTTGGTTGTGTTACATTTTTCCTCCATCGATATGTAATTTTATGGCCATTTTTCTTCAAATTTTCTGTTTTTTTGTTGATGATGGTATTGGCTTCTCGAGTGTGTGGTTTGGGTGCGAATAAAATTTCACACCGATTTAACGATGTCTATCAACGTTTGATGTTGGATTTATTTATGTTTCCCTTTGAATATAGAACTACATTGATTATTTCTTATTGTGTGCTTCTTTTTGATTAAATAGTTTTTCATTACATTATTTACAAACTTTAGTATGCTTATTTTTCTTATTTTTTATGTGTTATGGGTAGTATATGAGGTGATTGTTGTGTTTTTAAAAAATATGGAGGTGTGCGCGTTTTGGAAAAAATGTTTTTTTGATATGCCATAGAATTTATGTATACCTCTTTTGTTATGCCCATTGAATATATTTTATAAATTGTGTTTGTGATTTTATAAAATTTTGAAATGGTTTAAAAGGTGATTCCAATTATTTTTTGTCGTTATTTTCATTTAAAATGGGATTTTAAGAGGATATTGGGTGCGTATGCCATGGGTAAATATTTGGAAATTGTTTTATAAATTTTAATGTGGTTTAGTAAATTATGTATATGGTGTGAGTTTTGTTTTATGAACCTGTTGACCTGGTGTTTTCATTATTTGTTCGTTTAGATTTTTCTATGTTTTTGTTTATGTTTTTTTATTGTGTAGTTGTTGAAGTGTGGTAGTGAGGAAAACCTATGATATTGATGTCATCGTGATGCATGTTCTTGTGAGTCTGTTTGAGGTGTGACACACCATTGTGTTTGGACTGTGAACCGAGGTAGGTCCCCACTGCACTTTCCCTTGAATTAGTAATTTATTTAATTTTTATCATTTAATTTATTTTTGTTAAATGAGGTATATTATTAAATGATTATTATTAAGATAGTGATTTTCTGGAAACTAAAGTAATTATTACTCTGCATTGCTCTGGAAATATATTTCTAGATGAATTGTGTCACAATGGTTGAAAATGCTCGTTTATCCTTTGAACATAATTCAAGAATTTTGATGTTCAATTTTGGTTTAATGTAAAAAGTTTTCTTCTGATGTTTGAAAAAATTTTAGATCCCTCTTAAATATAATATTTTTTCAATGTTATTTAAGTCTCGTTCGGCTCTTGAAGAATTTAGGGGTGTGCGTGGATTGATGAAAAAGCATTTACTCATAATGAAAAGGTGTGAGTTTCGTTTACAATAGTGTGGATTATCAAAGGGTGTTTATGACACTTATGACACTTTAACCAAATAAATTATTTTTGAAAACATTCTTTGTTGTGACTGGGTAGTGAATTGGTTGTTCACGTCAATTTTGTGGGTTGTTTTGTGTGATGTTTGTGCATTGGAATTGGTTGTATATTTGACAATGTTGACTCGTATTATTTTATTACACGTGTTAACATGAGAACCAGACATAGTAAGTGAATATTATGAGAATGATTGCTGCACTAGTATAGAATACACAATGGTTGTGTCCCTTAGTACAGACTTTGCTCTGCTAGGGGATTGGTCCCCTCGGTTAGGCCGGGTCAGAAAACACCGGGTGTTTGGGCATTATGATGTCATCGAGAGTAGGCATGCCTTCATGATGAGTCATACATATAGTATGTTTTGGAATTGTTCACGAGCTCTTAGGTTTTCCATTATTTGTTATTTGTATGTGATGGATGATTGAAGGGACTAGTTCATTTTTTGGTCGCCGTTTTCTACTTTCCCATTTCACAAATTTTGTGTTGTCTGTTAGGTGTTGTTTTTCACTTCACTAATAATTTTTTTTATATTTTAAATTTATTTGAAAACATTTTAAATTTTATTTCACCTTTTACCTTAAACATTATATTTTTTTTAAAATTAAAAAGTGAAATGGACTGATATTTTTTCTAGAACTAAAATTGTATGTGGAAACCCATATTTTTTTTAATTTAGTTCAAACCTTGTATTTGAAAATTATTTATATAAAGGTAGTGATTTATGGAATTTTTTTGGGAATACCTACTGGGTTTTAATACTCAATCCTATAGTATTTTCCAAATTTGATTTTGTAGTAGGATCATCTCGAGCTAGCTCGATGTGGGAGAGAGTTGGTTTTTGATTGGTGAGTAACTCTCGTGGTCGTGAGGAGTTTTGATTATGTTCATGTTAGTTTTTAGTTTTTGGTTGTTCTTCCAATTTCATGTCAATTAATTTTTTATTCTATTTTATTTATGCTACTTAGTTTTTTTTAATTTGGAAAAATCTTTCCCACATGCTCTCTATTGATACCCTTGAGATTTTAACAAGTCTAAGAGGATTGGAAATGCTTCTTGGGAAATGCCATAGATTGGATCGGGTGACCAGTTCAGGGTCGAACAAGGTTGGTTCATGATAAAATGGTATCATATGGGGGTTTGATCTTGATTAGAATAAGTTTTGTAGAGTTTCAATTGTTATTTGGGGTTTTCATGGTAAAAGGAGTAGAATTTTCAAGACTCTAGGTTTACATATGAGAAGTCACGATCCCTTGATTATTATGATCCTCGGGGTACCATGGGATGTCTGGGTTGTTGTTGTATTTTTGGTTCCATAGAATTGTTTTATCTTGGAAAATGAAATGAGAGCTGAGAAAGTGACCTCTGTGGGGTTGCATTGTCTAGAAATACATGTGGAGCTGGGGACATTAATCTAGAGTTCTCTTTGTGACGGTGGCATTCATGGCGTATGGCTGCAAACCATATTTCATAGTCACCCATTAACAATAGGTTTCACGAGTGAATCGTTTGGGTCCTCTTTAATTCTAGGAATTTTTTGTCAGGGTTTAATTTTAGATATTGTGAAAATTTGAATTTTAAATGGAAAGAACCTTGGATTGATTAAATTATATATTTTCTTGGTCCTTAGTGATCTCCCCCATGACAGATTTATGTAATCCCCAAGGGGTAGCTTTGGGTGGTGCGCCCTTAGCAAATTTTCCAGTAGATCAACCTATAGAATGTGTTCTAGAATTTCAGAAGTTGATCCCTCCCATGACTTATGGTCAAGAATATCCAAATTAGTTGGAGGAGTGGATGTAGATTATTGTAAGGATATTTAGTTTCATTAGGTTGCATGTGTCATTGATAGAGAAGTTGGCTACCATTATGCTTTAAGGTCCAACCTTGAAATGATGGATGTCTGTGTCCCAAAAAAGCCTCAAGAAGATCTCACATGGGAGATCTTAAAGTTTTAGTTTATCCATAAATGTTTATATGAGTTTATGGTGTTGAGGAAGAGGATAGAGTCGTGTTGTGTTCAACATGGCATTTAGTGATTACTATAATTCTATTGACGTTTCTTGGACCTTGTTCCGTTCGACCAATGGTTTTTTGAAAATGATCCGGCGAAGGCACGATAATTTGAGTCTGGACTGCGACATGAAGTGCGGTCGATTATGGAAGAGGTCAACCTAACCACCTTATCAGATGTTATGGGGCATGCTTTTCTGGCAGATGTTGAGTTAGCATGAGGACATTAGGTGTCGAATCATTCCCCAACCTTGTGAAGCAGTGCATAGGATGGCGATAGGAGGAATGGGAAGTGACCTGATGCTGGTGGATCTAATATATGAATCATGTGGCCTTATGACCTTTATTCATCTTTCTCATAGTGAAATTCTATGGGATTTCCCTATTGTGATAAGAAGGGATACAAGAGTATGATGTTCCAGAATGCTCTGAATCCCTGCCCCACATGCAGATGTCTTTTTCACTTGTAGCAATTCTGCTGAGGTTATTCCCAGCTGCGTGTTGAATCCAGACCTTTCTCATCGAAGGTAACCCCAGGCCATCAGCAGGAGTAGGACAATATTTGGGATCAGTTTGTAGTTTTCAATTTTTAGTGTTTCTGGGATGTAGTAGGTCTCTCTTGGTTCATTTTCTAGTGTTTCGTTTCCTTTAGATGTAAGAGTGGTTTTGTCAAACCTCCTTGGGACCTTTATTTTTATGGAATGTGTTTGGTGAAATTCTCATTCATGAGTTATGTTTGGGAATTTCTGAATCCTGACTCTGATTCATGAGATGCTTTAATCATTGGTGCTCTATCCATACGTCCCGGAGTGAAACTAGCGCATAGTCAGGAGAACCCCAGTGGTGAAAAATTCCATTCGTTTAATCTTTATTCGTAGTGAGGCACGGTTTCTATTATTTAGATGGTACGACATTGTTGATATGGTTATTGTGGTAGTTTTGATGATCTATTAGTTGGGCCCTTCCCTTATCCCCCCTCATGGTGGGGGTTTTTGGTCTATGAAGGATGTTTTCAAGTTCGGTTAATCTCATAAGTTCATATGTTGGGGAGACCCAAAGTGGGTCTCACAGAGTTACACATGAAATAATTTATTGTTAGCTCGATCCCTAGGGTGGGGATCCAAATCGAGCCTCCCTGTGTTAGTATCGGAGTTTTTTTTATTGTTTTGTGGATGGTGGTTTTGTGCGGAACCACCTAATCTTATGTTCTACCTCTTGAGTAAACATTATAATTGATTTACACCCAATGGTTCCATTGGACTAAGATTATTGTGATAAGTGTAAGAGGTGATTTATGATCATTCATTACATGGTATAAATTCATGATCTAGTTTATATTTGGTAGTGGTTAAGGTGATTGTGTTTAAAGGTTGAGTTTTGTGTTAGGGGATTTTTGTGTTTTTTTGGATCAATCAACACGAGGCCTTAAACATTTGGAGGAGGGTGACACGTAAGAAGTTTTTTATCTATAGGTATCGATCTCGGTGAGTCTTTTTGTGGGTAGAAAGCATTATGGTGAGATGATTTGTCACACCTGTCATTTTTAAATAATTTTACTCCTATTATTCACCTCATTGTCAAGTGATTTTGTTGATGTTCAGGTGAGTCCCAGTTCAAATTTATCAACAATGGAAATGTTTTCATGTTGTAGGTCATTGCACGAACATTGTGCTTCTTAGTGGATGTTGTGTGGACAGTTTTGATACCCCTGAGGTCACTACATGAGTGAGCAGGGTCCACCGCATGACCCACGCATGGTCGACTGAGCTATGTAGGGCAGATGCACATTCGCCCCCATTTAAGAGTAATAAAATAAACTGGTTAATCGGTGATGTAATAAAAACAATAAAAGAGATAATGTACCTATATATATATATATATGTTTGTGTGTGTGGGTTTGTGGGTGTGTGTTATCAATGAATGTGTTATTTTTATTTTTAATAAATATTTATTATTATTATTATTATTTTATTATTTTATCATTATTATAATTTTTTTTGTCAAAACTATAACTATTTATATCATCATACTAATTTTATAATTATTATTAGAAAAAAATATAATGGCCACAAATTTTAGAAATTATTTTAATCAATATTATTGGGAGTTATTTTTAATTTATCATTGTTATTTTATTATTATAAACATTGTTATAAACTTTATTAATATTATTTTTTAATATTTTTTTATTATAATTTAATGTATTTATCTTTTTTAGGGTTTCTCTTATTCTCTAACTCCATTTATCTCCTGGCATGCGGGCTCTCCCCCTCCCCTTGCGGATTCAGCGGTTCCCTCCTCCTATACCTCTGTTGAGCACCTCCACCCAACCTCGGTTTTGCCGCTCCCTTCATCCCTGAGCCAGCATTCCCCCGACTCTCCAGCTGTTTTTTATTCCCCCTTATCATCCCTTCTCTTACACCCAACGCATAGCCCCTCTATGTGAAGTCCTTGCCACCCATCCCTTCACTCTGGCTACCTCCCACTTAGGTAAACTTCCAGCAATCTATGCCCCTCGCCGTCGGGCTACCTCGTGCTCCACCAGTCGCACCCCTCACTGCCCATCAAGGTCATGCCCCCCCGCATGATCTTCCCACTGCACCCCTTGCTGCCCAGCCAGGTTGCACTCTCATCGGTGCGACCTCCTTTGCCCGATGACCCCACTAGCCAGCTCCTCTTCGACTAACACATTACCTTCAACATCTTCCTCTACTATGCACACTACCTCTCTCATGAACCCCCCTTCGGTCGGTTGCTTGCGTTATGTTTTGTCTCCGTCGATCTCTATTTTGTAGGTTCTTTTTCATCAAATTGTGTGTTCAATTTTGTTGTGAATGCTTGTTTTGTCTTCTCGAGTGTGAAAATGAGATTTTGCACCAGTTTTGGGAATAATATCAACCATTGATGTTGGATTTCTTTGTGATTCAATTTAAATATAGAACTACAATGTTTTTTTGTGTATTTCTTGTTGATTAAAAAGTTGACCATGATTTTGTTTAATAACTTTCATCTGATTTTTATTTCATCACCTTTATGTGCTATGGTTGTACATGAAGTTCCAGTTGTGTTTTGGAAAGGGGAGGAGGTGTGTGAATGTTGGAATTTTTTTTTTAGGTGGGATAGATTTTATGTATACCTATTTTGTTATGCCCAATGTATTTTATAAATTGTGTATGTGATTTTATAAAATGTTGTAATGGAGTAAAAGGTGTTTCCAATTAGTTTTTGTCAAGCCTTGGATTGAAAATTGGATTTGAAGGGGGTATTGGGTGTATAAGATGTGGGTTAGTCTATGGAAATTGATTTATAAATTTTACTGAGGTTTAGTCAATAATGTAGATAGTGTGATTTTTTATTTGTAAACATGTCGAGGTGGTGTTTGTGTTGTATGTTCATTTGGATTGTTTTATGTCTGTGTATGTGTGTTTTTAGTTGAGCGATTGTTGTAGTGTGTTGATGAGGATAAATTGTGATACTGTAATTTTCAGCTTGTGTGTTCTTGGGTGTTTGTGTGTGGCCGGATGCATCATTGTGTTTTGACTATGATATGAGGTAGGTCCCCACACTACACTATCTCATGAATTAAGAATTTATTTATTTCTTGCAATTTCATTTATTTTTGTCAAATGTAAAATTATATTAAATGATTATTTTTTGGATTGTTAATTTATGGAAATATAACTATTTATTAATTTGAATTGTAGTGAAAATACTTTTCTTAAGGAATTGTTGTCCAATAGATGAAAATTATCATTTGTCATTTGAACTAAATTCTTGAATTCTGATGTGTGGTTTTGGTTTAATGTGAAATGTTTTCTTCTAACGTGTGAACATATGTTTGACTTCTCTTGAAAATAGTTTTTATTTTAAATGTTATTGAAGGCATGTTTGGATCTTGAAGAAAGTGGTGTTCATATTTTTATTTGAAAATGGATTTACTCATAATGAAAAGGATATAGTTTCTTGTAAAATGGGATGGTTTCATGAACGGTGTTTATGGATCGTTTTTTAGTTTAACAAAATAATTTTTTTTGGAAATTATTCTTTGGGGTGACTCAGGGGTGATCTGGTTGTGCATGCAGATTTTTTTGGTTTATTGTTTGTGATGTTTTTCATTGGAATTGATTTCTTATTTGACAATGATGACTTTTATTTTTTTATTTCACGTGCTGACATGAGAACCTAGCATATTAACTGAATATACTAAGAAAGATTGGTGAACTATTTTATAATTACCACTGGCTAGTGGACCTTAGTACTTACATTGCTCTTCTAGGTGATTGGGACCCTCAATTAGGACATGAAGGGAAACACCTGGCCTTTGGGCATTATGAACTCATCCAAAGTTGGCATGCCTTCGGTATGAGTGATGCGTATATTACGTTCTATATTATTCATGAGCTCTATGGTTCGACCAATGTTTCATTTAGTGGTTAATTGTATATGGCGGATTATTTAGGGGACTAGTTCGGTTTCTCATTCCATATTTCAACTTTCCTATTTCACTTATTTTGGGTATTTTGTTTTGTGTGGTTTTCACATGACTAACATTTAAATTTTTATATCATTAATTTTCCGAAAATACTTGTTAAAAAATTAATGCACATTTTCCCTTCAAACAATGATATTTTTTTTAAATTTAAAATGGCTAATGGAATAATATTTTTTTTGAAATGAATGTATGTGTGGATTCCCAAATTTTATATATTTTATATGAATCTTGGAATTAGTAAATTTATTATATAATAGTAGTGCATTGGGGATAGTTGTTGAGAATTCCTTCTGTGTTTTAATACTCAAGCATATAGTGTTTTCCTATTTTTAGTTTCTGTTGGAGGTTTAACTCGAGCTTGTTCAACACAGTCAAGAGATGGATGTGGATTGGTGAGAGACTCTTAGGTTAATGAGGAGTTTGATCATGGTCATGTTAGTATGTTTTTTTTGTTTCTCTTCCTTTTTTGTTTCATTTATTTTTTTTTTGTTGTTTTATTTTATTTTTTCTCCTCAGTTTATTTTTATTGGATGAAATCATTCTCATTTGCACATTGTTGATGCCCTGGTGCTTTTCGCGTACATGGGAGGATCAAGAATGCCTCACGGGCCTTACTTTTGATCATTTTGGTGGATCGGTTCTGGGTCGACCCGTGATGGTTCGTTACACACCATCATCTCATAGTCGTTAGTGTTGGTTAGTTGAGTCTTTATATCAATATTACAAATCCATGTGATATGGCCATCTCTTCCACACATGTAGCACTTCCAACTCCTGAGAATGAAATCCCATAGATGATTTTACCACATTTATTACACACGGGATGTTGAACTTTCTTTCCTCCTCTTCCCTAATCAGAGCTCCTCCCTAATCTTAGCTCCGTTTATCTCTCCTGGTTCATGGATTAATTAGACCACTACATCTCACCAATCTTTTGTTCAACATTCATACCACTCCTTATGATATCCTCATATTTATCATTGTCTCGATATGATAGATTCATCTGCATATGAGGTCTTCATCCACCAAATAATTGATCACCCATCCCATTAGGACCCAGGACTATGATTGCGATGTAAAGGGAAAGCCTTGTGAAGTAAATCTCGTATCATCCAATAGACTCATTATCCATCTACATCAGCTCATAGATGTCCTTATCCATTTTTTCTCCAAAAATGAGGGGAATACTTATAAAATAATATCCCTGTGATCACTTCCCATAGCATAGATTCAACCTCCACTCTTAGAATCATGTTTTTAATCAGTTCTCACCACTAAATTTCTTCTCACACTAAGAGATAAACAACCACATAAATCTTCCCTTATACTGAATGGAAGAAGACAAAAAAGATGTTTTTTATAGAGCCGATCCACTATTTAGAAATCAATAAGTCGGTAGTTCAACTCATTATTGGGGTTTATTAATGCATAAAAGACTCTATATAGTGTTGATCCCTTTTTTGTAAAATCCTTCTTTCATCCAGATAAATTTTATTTCACTAAAAAATTATTCATTTGGTTTATCATTCTCTTGAATATTTTTATTCTTGTATCCATTGGAGGTTCGTCAGTGCATGGTCCATTACTAGCACCATTTTCAAGTTGCCTCATATTTCATTGAATTTTATAAAATAATAAAAATGTAGTAGAAAAATAATATCATTTATGAATTACTTATCTTTAAATAATTTTTATGTCTTAAAACATCATGATTGAAAATATTATTCATTAACAATAATTATGATTCTCTAAAGATCCATCATAATGATTCATAAAAATATTGTGATTAACAATATATTTCTCCTGATAGTATCAAAGTAGGAGTGAAAAAAGGCCCATTGTCTTTCACCAATTCCCATTCAAGACCATCCTAACGTAGTGTTTTTAGGTTTTACCCGTTGATACATATATTCTTGATCCATATCCATTAGTTTGTATCCAGAAAATGATTTCCCTTTTGAAAAACCACAAACATAATATTTCCCCAAAATACTAGGATGTTTTTCTATATTTAATCTATTTTATATGGTTCTTTCAGAGGTTTTCATATCATAATATTCATGAATAACTAAATTATCCATTGATACCAACTATGACACCTGCCTTTTTATTACATAACTTTTCATTAAATTAAAAAAATAATGGACCCATAAAGTCTAATTTCTTGAAAAAAAGTATATAATACATGAAAACATATAATTTTTTTTAACCATGTTAAAGAGATTCCTGAAAATATTATCCTATGTACAATTACTGAATCTCATAAACAAGGGACATACATCAATGTAAAGGGTGAACAAAATGCCCAATAAGGGAAAACATGGAAAATAAATTACATGTGAACTTGAGAGAACATAATATTAACATGAAAAAATATAAAAAATGAATGAGTAGAGACATATCATGATAATAATAACATTAATAATATCATGAAAATGAGGCTGTATAATATAATTTATACATTCTTATGTATATCACCAAGGCCCATCCCCAAGGTGTCACAAAAATGTACATGGTTATTCCCCAAGGTATCCTAAAACTTTTCATATGTAGAGATTATTTTCATTACCAAATTCACTAGAGTGTATCATGGTGAACCATTAATATGTATCTACATTCATGTGATCTACATATATCAAAATAAAACTTTACAAACATATCCCAAATAGGACAAAATAAATGTGTTTCATATCAAAATCATGACATTCTGAAAAGTGATTAAAAACATGATCATTATGTCATTAAATACCCATGGAAAAGGGAATGATGGTTTTATATATTTTAATTATAGATTCAAATATATCATTTTATTATCTTGATTAATACCACTGGAAATGTAATAGGACTACTTATTCACATAATGAACATATGAGTATTTATTGTGAAAAAGAGATATTTTGATATGAAAATTATACAGGATAACAACTATGCAACATGGTTTTAGATAACATTACAAAGTCAAGGGAGGATCACCAATTCATAAAAAAATCATAATATAGTGTAGGGGTAGAATAAAATGGAAATAAGAACATGGTATGTAATCTAAAAATTCATACAACATAGAAGGGAACTTGAATTGAAAAAGAGATGTTTAGAATTCCCTTACCTTGAAGTGTAACATTTAAAATATAGGATCGGGACCTTGATGGCATGGGGTCACATTGGGAGGACTCCGTCGAAGGTAACACTATTAGATCATCAAGGTTAATGAATTTAGAATGAATGAAAATGATGTAATGTCTTTGTATTTATAGTGAAAGAGAGGGAGTTTTTTAATAGTTTTCAAGGAAACCTGATCGGTGGTATTTGAAATCCCCTAAGCATGCCAATGGTATTCACCCATGCATTTGGCCACATGGGATGACAAATGATCTTAATAGACTATAAATTTCTTATTGTCACAAGTTTTTACACATTTGTTTTGAAAATCATTTCACATTATCAATTATTTTGAGTATAAAAATATATTTCAAAATATTGTTTTTTTGAACATTAATCAATAAAATGAATCTTCTTTGAAAAAAAATAAAAATGCATTCTATATTATTTTTTTCATTTTAAATTTAAAATTGATGTTTTTTACAATAATTCTGAATAACTATTTTTAATTGTACAAAAGGATTACATAAAATAACTAAATCCTCATTACATAGCCCCTTATGACACTTGAATATGACTTAAGTGTATGGGGTAAAATGGTGATTGAATGTTGGGGAGGATCGAACAACATTTCATGAGTGGATATTACAGTTAACTTGAACTTTTCCCATTGTGATTACATTAATGATAAACAAGTTGAAGCTCAACACAACCATGGTCCAGGGAAACATCCAAGGATGCTACTTCCTTCCAAAACTCCGACAGATGGGCTTCGTACAACCAGACTTTACTGGATGAATCCATAGCGTATTATTTTGGAAATAATTATCCATTATCATTTATAATTATAACAATAAATATAACATTAAAAATTATCATTTTTTCCGATGGTCATATTGACCAATGGTCATATGATGGTCAATACTCCATGGTCACATTTATTTTATAGTTATGTATTTTTTATTGATTATGACATAGTAAAACATACATTTTTAGGAAAAATAATATTATTCAAATATTCGGGTCGTTACAACTATAATATTAATAATTATAAAAATATTTTTTAATTATTTTAAAATATCTATATATTTATAACATTAATATTATTATTTCAAAATATAACTAAAAATGTTTAAATGTGTATTTTTGAATATTAATTTTTTATTAATTTATGTAATTAATGAATATATTAAAATATGACTAAAAATATGTATATATAATTATTTATAATATTTTTAAAAAAATGTTCTTAATTTATATAATTAATTTATTTTTGAAATGGTGTGCACATGCATCACTCCAACTACATCAAACCTCCCTATTTTTTGTCACCCTCCCATTCTGTATTCTCTATTATGTATGTTGGAAATACCAATCCACTTCTAATCCCCAATCAATCTATAATAATTTAACTCCCCACTTCATAGCCTTTTTTTAGTTGTGTATGAATGAAGTCTATCCAAAAAATCACAATATTTTAATGATCGAATTTGGGGTTGTGGGTTGTTAATACATGAACCAAAATCGAATAGAAGGGTGAAGATTAGTAAATATACATGGCGATTTAATATGATTCAGACCCTTATGGGTACTACTTCAAGGCATGAATACCACACACCACAAACACATTTTATTAGTTTCAAAAGTAATGATGTAGTATGATGCAATCAAACCTATGGGATAAAAATTAAGGTAACAAGATATAAAGATTTCGATTGAATATCAAAACCAAAAATAAATCATACCATGTCAGATAAGGAAACAACTAATGGTTTTGATCTCATTACGATTCAACAAATGTGTGGCCTTTCGGATTGACTGGATTAGTTGTGGCCTTCGGAGCATTCCCTATCCATGGGTGAAATGAGCCATAGAAAAACCACACTACTAAACCAACTCATTGGTTCAAACATAGTGACATACATATGGATGTCATGCATCATAAGGATGGTGCACATAATCAATTGTGAAAAATAGACTATGTAGCAATACAATGATTTACAGCAAGACATGTGGTATATGAAGCGGGAATAAAAAAGGAGGCATAATATAACTAGTTCAAGTCAAATAATTCATTATGATACCTACTATTTTATCATATAGAATTTTATATAGAAATTCAGTATCTATAATAGTTGTAGGGGATTAGGTTATATATAGTTTTAATTAGTTATGAATGGGAGATATTAATTGGTTTTATAGTTTCAAACATATACATATTTTAACCATTCAAACATAACCATGTTTTGTTAGATAAATAGATTTATTTTTCCTTTCTCATATGATTTCAATGAATATTATTTTCATGGTTGCAACTAATCCCTTCATATAAAATATTCATTTCTATTGGGATTTGATAGAAAAAACGTGATTTATATCCTTTCATATCATGATCAAATAATATTCATAAGAAATAATATAAATTATGTAGGTTATTGTAGTATTGAAATAAACAGAAGCATCATACTAACTACTAGTGTTTTTTCTACCCAATATAAATGAATTATACTACATGTACCATGACCTTGAAGATTTTTTCATGCCATACTGAGACACATTCAGAATGAATAAATTATTTAGTTTCAATTTGACAGGATAACCATCACATGGTTTCATAACAACATTTTCATTCAAACCACTATATAGAAAAGCATTTTTGACATGTAATTTCTCAATTTGATGACCATAATTGGCAGAATACCCTAATTGGTTTCGAATGAAATAATTCTAAACCACTAGAAAAAATATTTCAGAATAATAAATTCCATCTCTATAAAGGAATACCTTGGAAACTATCATATTGTTGAATTGGATTTTCCTTTCATCAGTGTTTTCCTCTTCTATTTTGATAATCCATTTGGAACTAATTAATTTGTCATTAATTAGCTTGTTCACAATATCCCATGTATGGTTATTTTTTAAGGATTGTATATCTTCATTCATAGCAATGACCCACTATATTGAGTCATTATATTTAATGGATGTACTATTAGACTGAGGATCATCTTCAATATGATATTTGTCCACATGAAAGGAATATAAAGGCATATCATATATGCTAAATAGGGAAATCGATATACGGACTATCGTATGCATATCATGGGTTGAATGATAGTCCTTATGAGAAACATGTGGTTCCAAATCCGAATCTGAACTAGAGAAAGTTTCAGAATTAGTCACATTAGTTAGATGAGGATGATGTTGAGTAGGGTGGATATTAATCTCAACATGAACCGGTGGTTCACCTTCATAAGAATTTTCACGGTCAGGGTCATTACTACAAGGTGTTGCAATCCATTTCTTAGGAGAAGATGATTAGTAAAATTTCACATCCATACTAATAATTAAATTTTGGTATCATAGCTTTTCAAACCAGAGTTTGTATTCCATAAATCTGATAATAAGACAATCAGAAAATTCACTTAAAAGATATATTACCTAATTTATCATTTGTGAAATTGGAATATGATGTAGAATTGAAAAAACTAATGTAGGAATATAAGTGGTTTTTTTCGTTGAGATTTCATCAGGAGTCTTGAAGAGATTTCACAGATTAGGGACACATAACTTTAAGGTAACCAATCGTGTTAGTGGCCTTGACCCAAATGGAATTTGAGAGGACTCAATATGAATGAATACTCTATTCTCATTCATGTACATTATGATTCATCCTCTATGATAGTTTGTTAATTTGTTTAGTTTCAGTAAGATTGTTCTGGATCTAAATTCCTTCAAACTCAGTGTATTGAATGAACTCAGTCGACATTTATTCAAACACATTGTATTTTATAATGGTCATATTTTTACCTAGTTTGAATTTAAATTGAATCGTTATAGGTCTTGAACATTTGTAAAACATCAATTTTTTTATTAATGTTTTAATCCAAACCTTCTTGCGATAATCATCAATGAATGTTATGAAATATTATCCTACCCCATTAGAGGTAGTCATTCCTGGCCCCAAAAACATTTTCTATCAATATTCAAGTGGGTTGGATTATTTGATGGGTGATGTATTAAAACAAACCCTTTTGGCCTTTCCAAACACATAAACATCCTATAATGGAGGATTTAGGGGTGTTATGTAACTCAACAACCCAAGCTTGTTGAGTTCCTCTAAACTGTTGTTGCTTAAAATCCCCAATCATCTAGTTCATATCATAGTATTAGAAGTCTTAGTTTTGTATGAATTTTCCAATTGTCTTCAAGGAGTCACGCCATTCATGTCAAACACCCCAATGGTAAGGGATCACATAAGTATTGTTCATGACCCTTTAAAGGCCCTGAGACAATAAGATTGAAATTTATAATTTAATCCTTTCTCATCCAATACCCCTAAAGAAATTAATTTTTATTTAGGGTTGTAGAACCACTATACATCATGTATGGTGCTGATGGATTGATCATATAACTCTATAAGAATAGAGCCTCTAACCTCAAAATTGAACCTCTCGTAATTCCCGTAGAATACATCCATTTCTACCTTCTTGATAATCTCTAAAAAATACTCACTATACAAACACTTATGAAATGAAAAACAATAGTTGATGAACCACTCTTGATTGAAAATATAGATAGAGAAATTTAGTACATCAACAATATCGTAGCCCGAGTCAGCTAAAAGAGGATAGTCAATAACTTGTTTTTTTTCTTGCTCACGTTTGAGATTCCTCCACTTGGGTTTAATGAAATTTGTTTTACCCCAGTGAGGGATGTTGACTTTTCTATCCTTGGAATTATCCTTTGATTTTGGCACTCAGCTTCTCTTACAATTATCCCTATTAAACTTTTTGTTATAACCTCTTACTGAGGTCTTTCCCATGTGAAAATATTCTCTGAATTAACATTTACATTTGGTAGTGATTTATTTTGTTTAGATAGAAGTGAAAATTTAACTTTTTATAATGTTAATGAGTCCCAACAATACAACATGGTATAGAAAAGTGTACTAAAACTATGCTCATTACAGATTATGAGGATCATTGAATGATCCTCAAAATATACATAAACGTCAATATTGGATAAATATAACATGAAATTACTAAATTAATCTTGATGGGATTTTAAAAAAGTACAAGGATTCTTTTAAAAAGTGTACATTCGGTGCTTCATAAAAAGACTTCAAACTTGGGAGGTGGTCATGTTTAATTTTTCATGATTAAGAAATATTCTAATAGCGGTAGAATTATATGACACATTACTAAGAACCATATGACCTAATAAAATTAAAATTGAACTCTGGGCCTTAACAAGTGGGTTAGGGGGACGTAGTGGTATTCTCTAACAGTCTAGTTAGTTTTTTTAATGGTTGGGTCAAGATACATAGCCTTAAATAGTGTATCGATGGGACCTTGTTGAACAAGAAATTACATATTTTCAATTATTGATAAATTAAATTCATTACCTACATCAAATATCACAATTTTGTATCACATTGTAGATTTTTTTTATCCTAATGAGGGTATTTTAAGTGGTTGGGGAAAATGTTTGTTGTACACCCACAAGAACTGACCAATCTCACTAAGTAAATATATACGGTGAAATATGAATAGGGAATAATTTCAGTGAAAATAATCATTTCACTTAAAAACATATTCAATATAATATGTAGGATGAATTAAACAATGAAATAAATGTGGGGAAATAAACGTTGAATTCTGGAATTAATAAATCTATAAATAGAGTGTGATAAGCTATAAAAAAACAGAACAATATAGTGTTGAAAAAACTGTAACCACGATGCAACAAATGGGTTCAAAATTATTAGGAAAAAGATGTGAGAGGATTTAAGTATAAAGTTGGAATCAAATTTTACCAAGTCTATAATCAAACACAACCAGGTAATTTTGACAACATTAATTATTTGTTGAACTCCATAACCATGTTTAATAACTCAATAAATAGTTAAAGTAGATAAGAAACAACAACGGGTTGGATTAATATTATTGAAAATATTAGGCAATAGAAAAATTAGAATATTTACAATGTTTGTAAAAAAACATCAACAAGGAAGACATAATGAATATTAATGAACTGATGGAAAAGTAATAATATTATCAAAACTAAAAGGACACAACAGCCATGGAGACTCTCATACCACTTGTGGTGGTTGAGGAGAAATGCTGTTGATCCAATAAAACAAAATATTACAAAAGACAAATATGGTGTTGTGGGTTGATAATAGAAGAACCAAACTCAAACATAAAAGTGAATAATAATAAGGTGACATAATGATTTAACATTCATGGAAACCTTAGGTATCCTAATTCAAGGTAAGAACACCACACATCCATGAATTCATTTTATTACATTAAAAATAAATGATATACTAAAACCATATTGAACCTGCAGGATGAAAATAAGAATTACATGATTTACATTTTTTTATAAAATAATGAAACCATAAAACAAATTATAGTTTTAGATGTGGAAATGTGTTGTAGTATGGATCTAGAAAAGATTCATTGAAGGAATGGCCTACTATTTTGAGAGGATGAGCAGTGACCTTGCAATATTCTTCAATCTTGGATCATCAATCAAAATAAAACAAACACATCTTGCTTCTCATAAGTAAGTCATCTCCACTAGAGTCTAGCCATGATATGGGAACATGGTAGCATGATAGGGTATCCGATTCACATATTGTAAAGATGAAGAACCTAATCTGGTATTTTTTGGAGGTATAGTGGAAATATGTTGTAAAGGAGCACTAAACCCATGTGTGAAACTATTCCTTGAGCAACACCATAGTTGGGGTTATGAAACCCCTTGCATGTGGTAGAGCTCGTAACAGGATGCCCAATCCATAGACTCCACTGATCCATAATAAAACCATGGAACTGAACCAAATTTTTGGTTCGAACAAATAGATGACTAGAAACATATGCGCATCACACACAATCAATGGTGCATAAAAACTCAGGCTGAGAAATATAGATCACTGATAAGACATGAAAGAAATGAAGTGGGCCACAAATATGTGGCCCAATACTGTAGGTTAAAAATCCCATGAGCCTATAAATATAGACAATTCAAAGAATATATCAATAATATATAAAATGTATAAATCATGATGAACAAAATTGAATTTTAGTATACATACAAATTAAACAACAAATCTAATATGATTTTTAATGAAATTCACAATTCACATAGGCCATTAGTTTTATATAGATATTTGAATGGAATACACCCCTCTTATTCATATTTTTATTTCATCCCTCTGTATCCAAATTAACTTCCCTATGGTGATAACCCATTGACATTTTTTTGTGTGGATGAAACATATTGATACCGAGATAAACACTCATCTGCGATAAAGATATTTTGAGAAACTCTAGTGAAAAACAGAAACACAAAAATATATAGCTGGAAATAAATTGAGATGTATATTTTTAAGGTGTAATACCCCTCAAATATGAATGATTATGAAATCACGGGGGAACACCAAAATATTCCATTAATAATCATAGAGTACAAAACCCATGTCAAATCCAAAAACCTGAAATGAAAATAAATCATAGAAGACTATTTTTCAAAATCCACATGCTAATACACCATAGTCATAAATATAAAAATTCTCTCATGACAAAATATCCAGAATTGGAGGTCAAAAACTGACACACGATGTCGGTTCTGTACATTAACTAAGTCGTTGTACAGTTTGGAAAGAAAACAATGTGAAAAATGCACAAACAACCGAAATATGAACATGCATCAGAAATAAAACCATTCCATCCAAATAAAAGCAGATGAAGAATGATCCAAAACAAAATGTGCAGAATATAAAAGGTTAACACCAGAAAATTTTACGCAGAAATCTCAAAAGGGAAAAACCATGAGACCTAGTCTGGAAAGTTAGATCCACTAAAATCAATAGGTAGATAGTAGACACTCCCCAAAAATAATAGGGATCTCAAATGTAATGATCTATCGTAAAAGTAGTGAATCGATGATGGATAGAATTTAAGATGATCTTACATCAAAAGAAATCACCAAATGGGATTTTCTCTCAGTGTTGTTGGTGAGATGAAATGTTTTTCTGCTTCCTCCTAATATAATAAAAATAATCCTCATCAAATAATGTCTCTGTGCCAATAGAGTGTCACCGTGTCAATTAATTCATAAAGTCATCGCCCGTGTTTCTACTTCTTTTATGAAACTGTGTGGTGCTCCAATTGAGGAGGCGTTACCCGATACACCAATTAGGGAATGATCCCAACAAAAACCCCCACTGACACAAGTGGGGATCATCACCAACCCTTCTATCAGTCAGCAAGTCTCAAATTATCTTGTGGGTAAACTCTTGGTCAACATGTATGGCCCACTATCATCAGTGTATATCTTCTCAAGCTCTAACCGAATCAAATCAATGACATTGCAGATCCAATGATATTGAACATCAATATGTTTTGACATTCCATGAAAACTGTATTTTTTCCAAAATAAAATAGCAATCTAACTATCAAAAAATAATACAAACCTACAAAAATTTAAATTGATATCTCGATTAAAATTTTTCATCAACAATATTTTATTTCACCCCTCTATCACTGTAATAATCTCTGACTCTGTGGTAGATAAAACAAAAATTCATACAATCTACAATGTCAATATATAGTTTCCCATGATAAAGTTATCAAATATCCTGATGTTGACTTCCATGAATTGATATCTTCTACCATATCTGAATCTAAAAAACCACAGTTCATGTGTTCCACTTTTACAACACAAAATCTCAAATCATAAGTTCCATGAATATAATGAAATATGTAATTCACTTCCCTGCAATTCTCTCTACCTAGATATGGTAGAAAATGATTGACCTCACCATCTAGATGAGTTTTATCAGGTAAAATGCATACCATTGCATTCATCAAACAACAAACAAAAGGTAGATATGTTATGTTCTTCATCTCATCTCTCTCTTCATACATAGAAGGTGAATTAATGGTAGTGAGAAAAAAATGTAATGCAAGAGGATTATTACCATCATTAGCTAAACAAATTGAATATTACTAAATATACTTCTCAATGTATCTCTCTTGAGATAACCAAAATTTCATAGCCTACCATTCACGAGAGATCTTCATTCCAAGATTCTATCATGTTGGCCCCTAGTCTTTCATCACAAAAGACTGACAAAGAACCTTAATCAATCATTTAATTATTGAATTCTCATGGACAAAAATGAGAATATCATCATTATAAAGAAAAAATAGAAGAAAATGAGTTTCAATAAATCTATAAAGAAAAACACAATGATCTGAATATGTCATCCTAAAATCCTGATGATAAATTAGAGATTCAATCTTCTTATGCATCTACCTCGGAGCTTGTATGAAACCATAAAAACTTTTCATAAACATACAGACTTTATTTTCTTTTCATATTTCAAAAAAAACCGTTGTCTGCTTCATATAATTCTCCTCCTGAAAATATTTCTAGGGGAATGTTCTTTTCTCATACATATGCTCAATACGCTAATCCAAACTTGCATCCAAACCATGAAAAACTCAAATAGAAGGTATTTTGACAAATGGTGAGAAAATCTCATTAAAATCAACACCTTTCTTCTGTCATTATCCTTTTCCAACTAAACATTCCTTGTATCGGGGAACAAAACTGGATTCATCATTTTTAATTCAATAAATGAACTGATATTTCAAACCTATCTTAACTTTCAGTAGCTTCACCAGTTCATAAGTGTAGTTGTTGTGTAATGATCTCATCTCATCATCCATTTTCACAACCCATCTATCCTTTAGTTCAATTTCCATTTCATCATCAAAAGATAATGGTTCTCCCAATTCAGTGAGGTTTACAAGCACATTAGTTGAATACTGAGTAGAAATGGTGAGATATCAAGATGATCTCAAGAGTGGAACTTCAGGATCATTAATAATAACATGAACTTGCTCAATTGAAACAAAAGGTGCATCAGAATAATCAAATCCAACCTATTCTCCTTGAGCATCATTTTTTACATCAACATGATCATCAAAATAAAAAATATGAGGTAGATGTGAATCAGAACCGGGATACAGATAGGAAAAACCATTAGAAGTTGGATAAGTTGGGTTTTCCCTATTATCAATGTCGGCAATAGTTGGATCCTCCTTAAACATAGCATCATGAATTCTGACATGTTTCATCAAAACATGACTACAGAATCTGTATCCAAACTCAATGTGTCCATAGATAATAAAAGTGGTCTGACATGCCTTACCTTACAGCTTGGATCTCACATCTCTTGGCCCATTACAAAAAGCCTTGCAGCAAAAAACTCGCAAGTGATCTTACCTGATCTCTTTTCTATACCAAAACCTTTAGAGAGTGATTGTCTACAATGAAACCGTGGGTGATAAATTTATAATATAAAACCCAGTATGTAAATCCCCACCACAAAAATGTCTAGGAAATATTTCTTCTGAATGAAAATGTTGAACCCTTTTGATAAAAGTCTTGTTCATCTTCTCAGCGCCACCATTTAACTGAGGTGTATTAGGGGGAATCATATGAGGACGAATACCATCTGACCTACATTACTGATCAAAAATAACACTATACTCTCCCCCATTTTTAGTGTGAAAACATTTCAATTTCATGCTTGACTCCATCTCAGAAGAAACGTGAAACTGTTTAAAAACACCGAGCACATGAATTTTGGAATTCAAAAAGAAATCCCATAGAATACTTGAGAAGACATCAATAAATTTAACAAAATAGATTTCCACTAATGTTATTAGATTTTAGAGGACCACAATCATCAGAATGTACCAATTCATGTACATGTATCTTTCTTCGTGGAGGATGACTATTATAACTCACTATGCTCAGTTTCCCAGCCATGCAATGATCACATGTGTCCAATTAGTTAGTCTACAAGTCTTGAAAATGATTTATCATGGCCAAAAAACCATTCTATTTCTCACTATTCTGACTGATCCTTTCATGCAATAACATGGATGAAAAATTGAACCCAATAATGCAAGAATTATTCCACGAAATTGAAGCTATAGTCTAGAAAAAGCATGACTACTTCTTCCCTAGAGCCACAATCAATTATCCCTTGGAATGATTTCCTTTAAAATCTACAAATGTACAGGTAAAACCAAATTATCATGAACCCGGTTAAAAATGAGATTCAATAGCACCTCTGGAGCATGACAAAAAATCTTCAAAATTATCTTACCTCTTGTACTAGTCGATAATCAAACATTACTGATGCCTACAACATCAACAAGAAAATAATTTCACATCCTAAAAATCCCAAAACTACATGGGTTGTATGATTTGAATTACTCATTCATTGATGTCATGTTATGAAATGCACCACTGTCAATAAACCAGCAAGAATCACGAGAAGCAATATTATTGGAGTCATAAATCGTAAAAAGATCACCCCTTATAGTGGAGACGACTTGATCATATCCATATCTATTTTCTTTTGTGGATTTTACATCATTATATTATCTCTTTTTAGATGATAAAAAATTTATTAAAATTACCTTCTTTCCACAATGATGACATTAAAAATCTATCTACTTTGATCTATTTTTTCTTATGCCTCTGCTCTTACCTCGACTGATCTGTCCCTGGTCCTACCTTCTCCCCGTATTCTATGTGACTAAAAGATCAATAAGAGATTTAACCTGAGTATATATTCTTACCTATTCATTTAAAATAGTATACGTAACAATACTAAATGTCAAAAAACCATTTGGAGGAAAACTGATTAGAGTATAAATTGTTAAAAATCAAGAGGTAAAACCTCATCTTCAGAATTGACACCCATGCAAGAAAACTGATCAAAACATCCCTAATATGAACATAACTAGACCAAAATAGATGTACCTTATTTTTACCTCAAATTCATCATTTTTTTGAGAAGAAACATATTATTTTATCCCATCTTGGAAGCATAGGCCGTCTCAAGCTTCTCCCAAAATGTGGTTGCATTAGATATGTTAGAAATGTGGTTCATCTAATTATCTTAAACACATTGTCAAATGAAGTCAAAAACTCTATCATGTTCAAATGACCTTTATTCATCTAACATCCTTTTTGGATTATGGGTACTAAAATGTAGTTGATGTACTCTCTTGAAAAAAAGATGATATTTCATTTTATGTCTCCGCATATGTTAGTTGGTAGCATTCAAAAAAACCTCGGATTGCAATTGGCCTCCACAATAAATATGAAATAAAAAGCTATCTATCAAATACCAGATTTTGGGAAAGATTGAAAAGCAAGGATGCCTAATGAACAGAATAGTGAACACACAGATGAAATAAAATCATTCCCTCCAAATAAAAGTAGTTTCACAACGAACCAATATTAAATGTGTAGAATATAAAAGGTTGAAAATGAAATTTTTTATGTGGAAAAACCAAAAGAGAAAACCCATTGGACCTAGTCCATAAAAAGGGATACACTAAAATCAAGAGGTACATGGAAGATTCTACTCAAAAATTGAAGAAATCGCAAAAGAATAACTTAAGAATAAACATTGTGGATCAAATATGTTGAGAAGTAATGACGATCTAAAAAAATGCGATAACCAAATTGGACATGCTCTTGGTTTTTTTGGTGAGTTGAAATGTCTTGCCGCAAAGACCATATATAGGCAAAACAATTTGTGTTAAGTAATGTATCTTCCTCAAAATCATGTCACCGTGTGAATTAATTCACCCAGTCTTGACTAGTGTTTTGCCTTCTTTTATTCGACCAGGTCATGCTCCAGTTGAGGAGGAATTATATAGTGCACCAATTAAGGAAGGAACCCAACATGAATGACATTAATTGGTGCTACTCCTTGCATCCCATGCCTCAAATGATAGTCACTCAAGTATCATCTTTCTTAAATTACTTTTCTTATCACACCATTAAAAGAACCCATGTTCCTCCCTTTTTAAGCCCTCAGATTCCATAAACAACCATTAGTAGAGATCATCTCAAAGGAAGCACCATTTTTTATTTACACTATTAAAAAATTACAAATAGAAGCTCCCGTTTATCAGTGCTAGGTAAATATAATAAAAAATGTTACATATATCAACAAAAAAAATAGTTGAAAAAGGTGCACCCTTTATCTATTGTTTTATTAGAACTAATGATATAGACATTTATTAGTTCTATTCCTAGAACTCATAAATGATTATAATAAATATTTTATTAATTCATATAAAATTATTAAATTTATATTTAAAAATAATTTTTTCGTAATTACATAAAAAAATATATTCATGTTTAAAAATAATATCTTTTTTATAATATTAATATAAATATTGTTTAAAAGAACTATTTATTTGATTATAATCAAATAAATATGTACTTAAATAATTATAAAATAATAATAATATTTATTATTCAATAAATGAATTTATTATATTTATAATTACATATTTATTATTATATTTTAATATTTTTAAATATATATATATATTTTAATTTTAATTATAATTATATAAATACATAATTAAATAAAAATAATTTTTCATTGAATTTGGTCAATAAATATAAAAATTTATATATATATATATATATATATATATCAGTTGATAATTATGGACATGATTTTCATTATTTATGTTCATATATGTATTTATGTGGGAGTATAATTGATATGTGCATACTAATATATTATGTATTCTTAATGAATGTTCATTTATACATTGAAACATATAATTATTCATATTTTCTATCTATGTGATGGTTTATTTTTTATGTTCTATACATTACTAGGTCTGTGATTCATTCATGTACCCATGAACCTATTATATCCTCTTAAATAAATATAAACTGAAATACATATATATAAATAATTAATATATTTATTTTATTTTTAATTATACATTCATTATTATATATAAATAATGTATAAATACATTTATGTGTAATTAAAATTATAAAATTATAAATACATATATATATAGTTATATAGTTATAGAATTTCATTTAAGACTTCTATTGTAACGCCCCGACCCCAGTTACCTAGAGTCGGTGCATTATTACATAACATTGGCATGATCACAAGAAATATCAAATCTCGAAAGACCGATTGGTTTAGTAGCCTTGGAAACACTAGATATATTCATATGTTTTACATTACATCATAAAATGAAAAACTACTACAACAACATAATATCTCCACAGTCCACACTATTATCCCCTCATAATATCCCGGAAGGTCATTCATAACTTACTTTTTCACATCCTGGGGAAAATAAACATAGAAAAGGGGTGAGCTCAAATGCCCAGTAAGGATAACAATATAGCGGAACATTCAAAATAAGCATAAACATTTAAGGCAATGCATTACTAAAACAAAAGCCTTTTAAACTTGAACTTCAACATAGTATGGAAAAAGTAAAATGAAATAATGCCGTTTACTTATTCACATGGATATTCTACTAATCTAATAATCACATGCAAAATCAATAACCACTTTCATAATGATGGAATGCATAATGCTAAACTTTAATTTCATTTCAAGGCCTCGTCCCAAGACCTTGGGGCTAACTGTAACCGGAACCCAACCCGGAGTGCCTCTAATAACCGGACACCAACCCGGAGTGCCTCTAATAACCGGAGACCAAACTGGAGGGCTTACTTTTACCAGTCCCTAACCTGGAGGGCTTACTTTTACCAGTCCCCAACCTGGAGGGCTTACTTTAACCAGTCCCCAACCTGGAACATACTTGTCCAACACATTCATATGAAGTAAAGGTTGAAATATAATATAAACATTCTTATTTTAACTAGCATACGAAATGTCAATACCTTACTCATAAACCATGAATGCTATATAAATGACACATCTACAGTCAAACATATCACAAAACTTCATTAAAATATGGAAGTTTTAAATCATAATAAATCAACTTCAAATAATCTTAAAATCCATCAAAGGATGTTGACATAGATGAAAATGTTTTTTTAAAAATTATTGAGAGAAATATCCCTTTTTCATGAAAACATTTTAATGTTACACAATTTAAAAAGTAAGGCATTTAAATACATTTTTGAATCAAAGTGTCCCATACCACTTTGAAACTTTTGAATGGAATTAACACTTTTAAAACATTCATTTTCATATAAATAAATCCTTACAAACCATTTTGAAAACATGGACATAAATGAGGATGATTTAGAAGAATAAATATTTAAAACATTTAAAATGATGTTTTAGTAAAAGTTACCTTTGAAATAATCCCTTTGAAAACTCTTTTATGAAATATGGACATGGATAATAAATATGTCCCTGTAGATACTTACGTAAAGACAACCTCAGATATTAAAGAGATTGTGAAGTAAACCCTTATCAATTTGGTAACTTATGAAACATACAACACATGAAAGAGGTATCATACATTTAAAATGTAAATACACATAAGGTAAAGTGTATTACACAAAGAATATAATTATGGGTAGTACATACACCACACAAAAGGTAATGGTGGAAATATGACATGAATCTCACGGGAATAAGGAGTGAGATGAAAACCCCTTACCACGTTAATCAACTGAGTCGTATGGAAAAAAGTTAATAACCACCAAATTATTTACAGAATAACATGAATATAAAGATAATCATGATAATATATATCAAATTTCAGTACACAATACACCACTTTATATAATTTAGTGGAGAATAATGGAAATCTCACGGAATTGAATGTGAGATAAGAAAATCCCTTACCTTGTACTTTTCCTTTGTTGGGGTAGGTTAACCTCCTGTATAATGGTGAAATAATAATTATTAAATTATAAAAGAATCATATACATTAATATGATATCATATATGATCTTTTAACATTGCTTTATTAATAATATCTTAGTATTATCGTCGTTTCGGGTGATAATCGATTCGTTCTTCTTAAATGTTTGGTTACGTAAGACATGTTTGTAATGGATAGATTATATCTTATTCATAATCAGAATGATATTAACATTATTTTTAACCCTAAAATGAGAATAATACTTGAATGGATACGATGGAGAATGAATCTCATCGCGTTCGTGGAGACGGTAGTCCGTACGTACGCACGAACGCTACTTCCATTTAATTTTTATTTTAAAAGAATCAAATCCAAATGATACATAGGTATATTACTATTACAGTATAATATAATATTTTATATATGTTACTTATGTTCATTAACACCATCCTTTATACGTTCCATGTGTGGTATGAACGAGTCATATCATTTTAAGGGGGCGGTAGTCCGCACTTCCTCAAATGAAATTATCATATGTATATACAACATGAAACGAATAATGGTATGAAATAAAATTGAATTACAGAATCTTATATATAAAATATATATCATTAATATCATATTTAATTACAGTGCCATCATAATGTCCACCATGAGAGGCGGTAAGATGTATTTGATCAATCATCGTTTCGTGAGGCGTTAGTTTTCCATCCACAGAAACATTATGTTCATCATCCATTAGATGGAGTTGTGTGTATGTGTAGTTTGAATCCTTCTTATAACAACATCCTAGTATATTGTGGATACTATTTTTGTTACAAAAGAAAGTAAATAAAAATAGTTTGGGGGTTGGAGAAGAAAAATAAATGAAAATAATTTAAGAGAAATCGTTACCTTTAATTTAGGTAACTCACTTTGGTTGGAACCAAAGGACTTCTTGAAATGCTTTATGCCTAAGGGGAAGCTTCAAGGAGGAGGAGAGGGATGTGGGGAGATTATTTGGGTAGGGTTTTGACGAGCCAAGTGGCTTGAGAGGTGTGAGGAATGAGTAGAAGTGGTCTCCTTTTATAAGGGAGAGGAGGGGATCTTTAGGAAAGAGTGAAAGTATTACTTTATAATATAATTATATTCGGTTTATAATGGTCCAAAAATAATTTAGGTCGAAGGTAAGATGACTCATATTCTAAATAACATCAACCAATAAGAATTGGACAGGTTTTAGATAATATTTTAATCATTATAATCTTATTTATTTAAATGATTTATTAATGAGGTAAACATTTCATAATTATTGTGTCATTAATAATTTAAATTATTTGATGTCTAAAAATTATAAATAAAATATCATTATGTAGGAAATCTTTTTAGCTTTCTAATAAATATTTATAATCGAAAATCCAACATGTATAACCCTATGTAAAAAGTGTTCTTCTAAAAGATGTAAGCTTATGCCATTTTTATTTTTATTTTAACTTTATTAATATAATGTGTCCCTACCACATACAAGTGGCTCTAAGGGGTCCCCAAATCGACCCAAGGATGCCCATGGTCGGGTATGTGTCCACCAATAAGGTTAGGACACGTTTTAGGGTAATTTTATATTATTATAATATTATTTTTTAACCCTTATTTACCGGATTTACCCTTTAACCATGGTAAATAAAATATTTACCGCAGTAATTATTCAAAATGTGTAAAAATAAAAGTTACCTATTTACATAGTTTGGACATCCTGATTCCAAATATGTAATCCATTTTTCCAAATTCAAAACATAGAAGTGGCAGAAATTAATTTAAAATTAATTCCTGTTGTTAAAATAAAAAGCGTGTTTTTAAGAGATAATAACTATCAAAAGATTGACACTTGTTTATGTTCGGTTTAATTGTAAAATTACGTCCAATGACCAACATTATATTAAACAGTAAAAATATATTCTAAATATACTTTAAAACCACTAAAATTCATAATTTATCACTATTAATTATTTTGATTAAAAAAGTTGTTTTTAATTAAAATTTAGTAATTTTCACTATTCATCAAAATATGAAAGTTATCTGAAAAGTACCAAAATTTCACCTTAGGATAAATTCGATATTCCGAATCCAAAAATGAAGTCCAATATAAAATATATATAATTTCAAAAAGTAGTTATTACTATTCATAACGGCTAGTTTAATTGGTTGTTAGAACTCGGTGTTGCGTACAACACACGCTATCACATTATTCAAAGAGAAGCGTACCGTAGAAGCTTTGGATGTTTCATTTTAAATTTTTGATGTCCCCATTTAGTCAAAAAGTTTAAAATATAGTATTTAAAAATGGTTCACTATTAAAAGTTGATAAAAGAGCAATACTGAAAATGAATTTTTTCTTGCATTATATCTAAGAAACTCATAATATGGATTCTAAATTTATAAGGATTACATAAACTTTAAAATTTATCTAATACTATTCATAACCTCTTTTGAATGGCTTGTTTGGTATGTCATGGTGTAATTGAAATTGGTGTTGCGTGTAATGAAAGTTATTGAATTATTTTGAAGAAATAAGAAACTATAAAATCTTGGGGTGTTACATTCTCCCCTCCTTCAATAAATTGCGTCCTCGCAATTTGAAATTGTTCTTCGAAAATAAAAGGTTGAAAATAGAAAATATCTTTGTGGGAAAACCCACATCGGAAATTGGGTTACTAAAATTTAGTCTTAATATGAGGAAAAGAGAAATGAAAGGGTCACCACCAAATTATGATATCGATTAGGAGAACATTGGTGGCAATTAGAGACATATAATTGGAGGAAAAATGTAAATATTTATAGGTAGTGATTGAGGTCATCAATCACAAATAAGTATAAAATTGAGGTCCTTAAACTCATCAATCTATGATGATTTGAAGTACCATCGGTTCAACAAAATATAGGGTATTGGGATAACACATTTTTGACGTTTCAAAATATCTTAGTTGAAATCCCACATCGAAAAATGAATTAATGAGGCCTCTATTTAAAATAAAGAGTAGAAAGTATGAAGATTACCGAAAATAACACATACTAGGGTTCCATGTAGGAAAATATGGATATAGAGGAGAAATCTAACCATCAATTATCTGATGGAGAGTGGTAGAGAACATGGCTATGAAAAGGCCAACAATCCCAAAGCCATAAATTAGTGATGATTTAAGGTACCATCTAGGACAACATTTTTGTTCTAAGTTCCTTTTCTTAATGTTGTGGAATTTATTTATGAGATTGGATAAGATCATAAGGATATATACTTACTTTATAATTAGAGTTTTATCCATTAATAAATTTCTACCACAAACTCATCTTTCACTATAAAAGATAATAGAATGTAAAAAAAATTCTATTTACACTATTCGTATAGGGTTCCAAAATAAATGAATTTATAATTCATCTACAAGATCTTTTAATAAAAACTACATTATTTAATCCAGGACATCTCGTGGGCCAGTGGTAGGTGATACACCCTTGTCGCCCTTCGGTTGCGGGTTCAAGTCTCACAGTCTTGCCGGACGCGACGGGTTGCCGCCCGACTTTCGGGTTGTCCTTTTATGGCAATCCAAAATAATCCAAACTAGAACTATCCAAAATACTTATGTCCAAACTCACAGTCCAACTTTTATAAGGAAGGTAAACATAATTTAGATCCTTTTTACCACGTAATAGCATATGAATACCTTCATCATGTATTCTTTTAATACACTGAAACATCCTGAATTACCATATTCCTTATTGATTACATTCATGCTCCCTTATTCCATATAGAATGCTAGATATACCTCATCAATCCAAAAATGTTTTAAACCCCAACAATAATGGAATATACAGATCATTAATCAGTTCCAAGGTAGTCAAGAATATCCAATATAATTTATCCAAAACAATCATGTATTATTCCAAAATCACTAACTCGGTATCAGAACTATATTATGGTTTATCATTCTCTCAACCATATATTTTACAAAAATTTATCCTGCTGTTGAGTCACCTTTCTTTGTTCCACACAATCTCATGTCCTTAATGAAATAGTACTGCAGTACAATCCTTATATACTCCATAATTATTATAACAAGTACATTGTTGATACAACACTCAATTGACATAATCAACATAAGAACTCTAATCATTCCTCTTCATCTGTGGTAGTATCATAACTTGATTATTATCCAATAGCATCATTTGCGTCATAGTCTGATGATTGGGACATAGGTTCACGTAGTGTCCAAACTCCTTGCAAATGAAGCATTGTACATTTGAAACCATTTTCTTACCCTTGCAGTCACGTAATTTGTGCCCTTTTCCTCCACACTTATAACAAACTCCCATTCCTTTCAGGCAAGTTCCAGGGTGTTTCTTTCCACAGTTACCACATATGGGAAAATTCTTCTTTTCCCTCTTCCCTTTATCCATCTTTCACTCTTCTATCCTTTTCTTCTCTTGCTTCCCTTCAAAGACATAGGACTCAGTAATCTCTTTACTTATCTTATCAACACATGATATTATTTCTTCATATGATGATAATACATGGGAGACTATTTATCTTATAAATTATAGCTTAAGACCATGAAAGATATGATCCTTCCTTCTTTTTGGATCATGTGCATTTCTGGAGTTCTCATTCCTTCTACTGGGCGCCATTTCTAAAAAATGGCATACACTAGATCAGGTTATGAATCAAAATACATAATCCCATACTTATAAAACACTTAACATAAATTGAACTATTTATGGATATAATCCATATAAAAATGTCTCCTTTGAGGATGTATATAATCATAAACCCTTCATAATGGTTTGTAAATAAAATGAGAATTATCCTAAGCATATCCCCGGGAGTGTCGTAACCAAGAGTGCAGCAAGGCCCGTTGTCGTGCACCAGTTCCCGTTCGAGTCTAGCTCAAAGCGGTGTTTTTGGGTTTTACCCCTCGGTACATCTGTGCCAGAGCCGCCTCTACCTGCTCGTATCCAGACAGGGATGTATTGCTCGGAAAACTCACAAAATCTCTACAATAAAAAAATTCTAGGAAGTTCTTCTATACTAATCCTCAAAGTTCATCTTAGGTCTACGTGCTCTAATCAGAGTTTATCTAAATCTAGCTTCCAAGGTTTTTACTAAACTTCCTCTGATACCAACTGTAACGCCCCGACCCCAGTTACCTAGAGTCGGTGCATTATTACATAACATTGGCATGATCACAAGAAAGATCAAATCTCGAAAGACCGATTGGTTTAGTAGCCTTGGAAACACTAGATATATTCATAAGTTTTACATTACATCATAAAATGAAAAACTAATACAACAACATAATATCTCCACAGTCCACACTATTATCCCCTCATAATATCCCTGCAGGTCATTCATAACTTACTTCTTCACATCCTGGGGAAAATAAACATAGAAAAGGGGTGAGCTCAAATGCCCAGTAAGGATAAAAATATAGCGGAACATTCAAAATAAGCATAAACATTTAAGGCAATGCATTACTAAAACAAAAGCCTTTTAAACTTGAACTTCAACATAGTATGGAAAAAGTAAAATGAAATAATTCCGTTTAATTATTCACATGGATATTCTACTAATCGAATAATCACATGAAAAATCAATAACCACTTTCATAATGATGGAATGCATAATGATAAACTTTAATTTCTTTTCAAGGCCTCGTCCCAAGACCTTGGGGCTAACTGTAACCGGAACCCAACCCGGAGTGCCTCTAATAACCGGACACCAACCCGGAGTGCCTCTAATAACCGGACTCCAACCCGGAGTGCCTATAATAACCGGAGACCAAACCGGAGGGCTTACTTTTACCAGTCCCTAACCTGGAGGGCTTACTTTTACCAGTCCCCAACCTGGAGGGCTTACTTTAACCAGTCCCCAACCTGGAACATACTTGTCCAACACATTCATATGAAGTAAAGGTTGAAATATAACATAAAAATTCTTATTGTAACTAGCATACGAAATGTCAATACCTTACTCATAAACCATGAATGATATATAAATGACACATCTACAGTCAAGAATATCACAAAACATCATTACAATATGGAAGTTTTAAATCATAATAAATCAACTTCAAATAATCTTAAAATCCATCAAAGGATGTTGACATAGATGAAAATGTTTTTTTAAAAATTATTGAGAGAAATATCCCTTTTTCATGAAAACATTTTAATGTTACACAATTTAGAAAGTAAGGCATTTAAATACATTTTTTAATCAAAGTGTCCCATACCACTTTGAAACTTTTTAATGGAATTCACACTTTTAAAACATTCATTTTCAAATAAATAAATCCTTACAAACCATTTTGAAAACATGGACATAAATGAGGATGATTTAGAAGAATAAATATTTAAAACATTTAAAATGATGTTTTAGTAAATGTTCCCTTTGAAATAATCCCTTTTAAAACTCTTTTATGAAATATGGACATGGATAATAAATATGTCCCTGTAGATACTTACGTAAAGACAACCTCAGATATTAAAGAGATTGTGAAGTAAACCCTTATCAATTTGGTAACTTATGAAACATACAACCCATGAAAGAGGTATCATACAATTAAAATGTAAATACACATAAGGTAAAGTTTATTACACAAAGAATATAATTATGGGTAGTACATACACCACACAAAAGGTAATGGTGGCAATATGGCATGAATCTCACGGGAATAAGGAGTGAGATGAAAAACCCTTACCACGTTAATCAACTGAGTCGTATGGCCAAAAGTTAATAACCACCAAATTATTTACAGAATAGCATGAATATAAATATAATCATGATAATATATATCAAATGTCAGTACACAATACACCACTTTCAATAATTTAGTGGAGAATAATGGAAATCTCACGGAATTGAATGTGAGATAAGAAAATCCCTTACCTTGTACTTTTCCTTTGTTGGGGTAGGTTAAACTCCTGTATAATGGTTAAATAATTATTATTAAATTATACAAGAATCATATACATTAATATGATATCATATATGATCTTTTAACATTGCTTTATTAGTAATATCTTAGTATTATCGTCGTTTCGGGTGATAATCGATTCGTTCTTCTTAAATGTTTGGTTACGTAAGACATGTTTGTAATGGATAGATTATATCTTATTCATAATAAGAATTATATTAAAATTATTTTTAACCCTAAAATGAGAATAAGACTTGAATGGATACGATGGAGAATGAATCTCATCGCGTTCGTGGAGACGGTAGTCCGTACGTACGCACGAACATTACTTCCATTTAATTTTTATTTTAAAAGAATCGAATCCAAATGATACATAGGTGTATTACTATTACAGTATAATATAATATTTTATATATGTTACTTAAGTTAATTAACACCATCCTTTATACGTTCCATGTGTGGTATGAACGAGTCATATCATTTTAAGGGGGCGGTAGTCCGCACTTCCTCAAATGAAATTAGCGTATGTATATACAACATGAAACGAATAATGGTATGAAATACAATGGAATTACAGAAGCTTATATATAAAATATATATCATTAATATCATATTTAATTACAGTTCCATCATAATGGCCACCATGAGAGGCGGTAAGATGTATTTGAACAATCATCATTTCGTGAGGCGTTAGTTTGCCATCCACAAAAACATTATGTTCATCATCCATTAGATGGAGTTGTGTGTATGTGTAGTTTGAATACTTCTTATAAAAACATCCTAGTATATTGTGGATACTGGTGTTGTTACAAAAGAAAGGAAATAAAAAGAGTTTGGGGGGTTGGAGAAGCAAAATAAATGAAAATAATTTAAGAGAAATCCTTACCTTTAATTTAGGTAACTCACTTTGGTTGGAACCAAAGGACTTCTTGAAATGTTTTCTGCCTAACAGGAAGCTTCAAGGAGGAGGAGAGGGATGTGGGGAGCTTATTTGGGAAGGGTTTGGACGAGACAAGTTGCTTGAGAGGTGTGAGGAAAGAGTAGAAGTGGTCTCCTTTTATAAGGGAGAGGAGGGGCTCTTTAGGAAAGAGTGAAAGTATTACTTTATAATATAATTATATTCGGTTTATAATGGTCCAAAAATCATTTAGGTCGAAGATAAGATGACTCATATTCTAAATAACATCAACCAATAAGAATTGGACAGGTTTTAGATAATATTTTAATCATTATAATCTTATTTATTTAAATGATTTATTAATGAGGTAAACATTGCATCATTATTGTGTCATTAATAATTTAAATTATTTGATGTCTAAAAATTATAAATAAAATATAATTATGTAGGAAATCTTTTTATCTTTCTAATGAATATTTATAATCGAAAATCCAACATGTATAACCCTATGTAAAAAGTGTTCTTCTAAAAGATGTAAGCTTATGCCATTTTTATTTTTATTTTAACTTTATTAATATAATGTGTCCCTACCACATAAAAGTGGCTCTAAGGGGTCCCCAAATCGACCCAAGGATGCCCAAGGTCGGTTATGTGTCCACCAATAATGTTAGGACACGTTTTAGGGTAATTTTGTATTATTATAATATTATTTTGTAACCCTTATTTACCGGATTTACCCTTTAACCATGGTAAATAAAATATTTACCGCAGTAATTATTCAAAATGTGTAAAAATAAAAGTTACCTATTTACATAATTTGGACATCCTGATTCCAAATATGTAATCCATTTTTCCAAATTCAAAACACAGAAGTGGCAGAAATTAATTTAAAATTAATTCCCGTTAAAATAAAAAGCGTGTTTTTAAGAGATAATAACTATCAAAAGATTGACACTTGTTTATGTTCGGTTTAATTGTAAACTTACGTCCAATGACCAACATTATATTAAACGGTAAAAATATATTCTAAATATACTTTAAAACCACTCAAATTCATAATTTATCACTATTAATTATTTTGATAAAAAAGTTGTTTTTAATTAAAATTTAGTAATTTTCACTATTCATCAAAATATGAAAGTTATCCGAAAAGTACCAAAATTTCACCTTAGGATAAATTCGATATTCCGAATCCAAAAATGAAGTACAATATAAAATATATATAATTTCAAAAAGTAGTTATTACTATTCATAACGGCTAGTTTAATTGGTTGTTAGAACTCGGTGTTGCGTACAACACACGCCATCACATTATTCAAAGAGAAGTGTACAGTAGAAGCATGGGATGTTTCATTTTAAATTTTTGATGTCCCCATTTAGTCAAAAAGTTTAAAATATAGTATTTAAAAATGGTTCACTATTAAAAGTTGATAAAAGTGCAATACTGAAAATGAATTTGTTCTTGCATTATATCTAAGAAACTCATAATATGGATTCTAAAATTATAAGGATTACATAAACTTTAAAATTTATCTAATACTATTCATAACCTCTTTTGAATGGCTTTTTTGGTAAGTCATGGTGTAATTGAAATCAGTGTTGCGTGTAATGAAAGTTATTGAATTATTTTGAAGAAATAACACACTATAAAATCGTGGGGTGTTACATCTATAATGAATTTATAAATAAATATAAATTTATAAATTTATAATTATATATAAATATTTATAAATATATTTATTTATACTTATAATAAAAATATTTATATACATTTATGTAATTATAAATTTATAATAAATACATAAAAGAGATATACTAAGATGCCAAAGTGCTTGACCATTTATTAAATAAAAGAAACATAATGCATGATCATTAAAAGAAGGATATGGTCAAACACAGGTACAATCCCTCATCCATATAAATAAATAACATGTCAAAATTCTCTATAAACATGATCCGAGTCTTGACCAGTATCTACAACATCATTGGAAGACTCCCACCCTAACTGAGAGTTCTATTGATTGATGATCACAATATACTTCCCCTTGATATTCTCTTAATTTGGCGTGAGTAGATTCCTTGAGGACATACTTCGGCCACACCCTCATATTGTAACCCATTCATCCCAACCACATCCCCAACCATAATTTTTTGAATGATGACCATGCACCCATGTATGAGGTTATTGAAAAAACTATTAATACTCTTCACATTCCACCTATGAAATACATTCATGAGGTTGGTCATTAATAATTTTTACAACCTACACGATAAAAAGCACATCAAATGTATTTGATGTGATAATATTCACCTAAGTGGTAGCTTTATGCACAAAAATCATCTTCATAGAAAATGGTGACAACTTCTCCTTACCAATCATCTTTGGGACCAAATATTGTTCATTGTAAAATTCTGAGTCCTCTTTGGTTTGGATATCATTTAAAGATGTTCCAATGCATCTAAAACAAAAGAGAACACTACTGGAATAGGACCAACCTCATAACCATCTTATCCATTTCATTATTCCTCATCTCACCCCATGAAAACAAGGAAAAATTTGCCGCAGAAAAACTAGTAGCTCTCTTGACTAAATCTGAAAAAGAGGGGTTCCCTATAATAGTGACATGACCTAACTCCTAGCCATTAGATGTTGTCTCTACTAGATGATGAAGGTTGGATTCATCAGTTGTATCCACACCACTTCTTCATTAAGGATTCTTTTCCTTTTTCAAAAGTCAAAAGATTTCTATTTCATCCCAAAACATTTATAGACAATCCTTTTATAAAATATATCCTAATTGTGTCCCATTTAGATTCATCGATTATAGATGTTAGCATATTTTTCATATTAAATTGATAAATCAATTATATTTCCATCTGTTGTCAAAAAAATGTACATAACCAAAGGGGAGATGAGATATATTTTAAAATATATCCTAAAATTTTTATCATAACTGCTTTCTTAGTTTCATTATCCATTATAATAGGATGTCACAAAGCGAATGAAATTTCCCATAGTATTTGAGGATGAAATATGAACCACCTCTGACTAGGAACATTTATCAAAATTTGGTTGATAGAGTTATTGAAATTTAAGGGATGAAAATTTGGATCCTAGACGTGATGTATAAGGATACTAGGGTAATGATTATTGAATCAATATCCTCAGGATTTTGACTCAGAGGATCAGATGAAATGAAATTGTGAAAGTTTCCACATCCCAGGGAGGTTATTTTATAATCATCAATTCCATAACATTCAATAAGCCACATACTCTATGAAAATATATTCAAAATTTTCATTCCTGATAAAAAATGATGAGAAATTATTGAATGATTACATTCATTAATATAGTTTGATTGAATACCTAATGTAGCATAAAAAATGTTTTATACCCTTTTGTAATTATATTTTGAAGTAATATCTTCACATGTCCAAGAATCACATCCAAAAACCTTTCGTCAGAAGCCAATGAACCAGATAGGATGTCATGAGTGACATGGGCGACACCTATTGGAACCTTTCTTGTAGTGTCATTCTTTGAAACTGGCCAAGGGAATACCAACTATGTAGTTACCTTGTCATCTATTGAGACATGTGAGGCTTTTGAATCCATCCCCACTAGTGTATCCATAGATTTGAGCATATCATCAACAATCATCAATAGGGGAGACATAGTGCTCGTTAATCCTATATCATATGTACGAAGATGTGATTAGGAAAAATCCACTTTGAATGAATCAAATCAACAGATATAGATAAAGGAAGCTATAAAAAATTGTAGAAATTCCATTTTTATCAACATTAATGGAATAACTGTGGGGATAATTGAATCCATGAATACCTCCCTCGAGAACCAGTTGATTCTAGATTCCATCATTCCTAGATCTATCAGTAATAGCTAGTGGACATCCTATAAATCACGATCCTCTTCGGACAAAGTTAGAATTGAAATCATAGTTCGAGCAATCAAAGATCCAAAATTCATCACCAGATTTTGCATCTCTTAAAATCCATCATTGGATAAAAATGAGATCCCCAAGAGAATCACATGCTGAGAGCTCCCAAGCCCTGATCACCAGCATGATAAATATATTTCGTCAACTTAAAATAATATTTTTGTATATAAATAAATTTATTTATAAGTATATGTATATATTTTTAATTATTATTATAAATAAATATTGATATATGAAAATAAATAAAAAATTATAACTCATATATTAATTATATATATTTTTAAAATTGTTAATGTAATAAATAAATTTATTATAAATTTATAATAATTTATTTTATTTATAATTTTTTAAATATATATATATATAATTAATATATTAATTATATATATTTATATAATGATTAATATTATAAATAGAATTATAAAATTATAAAATTATATAAATAAAAATCTATTTATTTATTGTTAAAAATATAAATAATTATATATATATTTAAATTTTTATAACATTTTAATATGTATTAATGATATATCTTTATAATGATATATAATGAATATTTTAATTATGTATTTTAATAATATATAATTATAAATATTATAAATATATTTATTATACCCCAAAAGCCCAAGGATCGAGGTGAGCCTACCCCCTCAAAGTTAATTAATAAAATAGAAGAAAACACACAAAGAAAAAGAAAATGGATGTTGTCAAACACTGGGAATGCCATCATCCAAAATAGAAATGATAGATCAATATTATGTCTTCCCCATAATCATGATATAATATTTCATCATCAGGTTCCCATTCATACTATGCATTATTATTATTAAAGAGCATGAATTATTTCTTCCTTAACGTTTGGAGATCTTAGGTGAGATGGATCTGGACACTCCCATGAACAATATATTCAGCATGACCACACCCATAACCATGAAATTTTGGATTATGTATCCATCTCCATTACTTGGGTATGTTTCCATGTCTAATCCCATTCTACCACCACAATTTCTGACATCTTTAAATAGTATTGAAATCCATTTGAGTGCATGATTCAATTTGTGCAACCCAAGGGACATGACATATATTATATAGACCTTCCTAGCTTGCTACCACTGCAACCTTATCACCCAAATGAGGAGGATATGCCTTGGATATTATTGAAATAACAATCCCATCCATAGATTCTATCTTTGAGAGAGCCTCATTGGACCCTGCCACACCAGTGTTATTTCAAAGAGCCTCTTTAAATGAGAGTTTATGATCTAAAAATCCAACCTTGTCATCCACATAAAATGATTCATTTGGGTCTGGTGATGAAAAACCATCCTCTCTATCAATTTATGACACTCTAGTGGCATGCTCAGTGGATATGATTTTTTGGCCCATGCATTTGTGCATCCCATCAACACTTTGGTGACCCCATCCTGGATTCCATAATATGATAGGGAAGGAATGATTCTGAACAACACCAAGATGAACCAACGAAATAATTATGGTGTCATCGACTTTTTACATCCTTTTATTGTGTTACTACAAATTCTCTCTCATAGGAAAAGATTCAAATTTTAGCAATTTAAACCATTTATCCTTGGAACTCCAACTATTTTAGCTTATGATATAGTATCATTGGATTCCCTAAGACCCACGAAAACCAATAAATCTAGATCCAAACATATAAAAAGGAATCTTTGTTAATAAAGGGATAAAATTTAACTATTTATACAATTTGGAACTCCTGATTATAAATATGGAATCCTTTTTTATAAATTAAAAACACCAAAGTGTGAGAAATTAATTTAAAAATAATTCTCATTGTCAAAACAAAAAGAGTGTTTTTAAGAAATAATAACTATCAAAATATTGGCACTTTCTTATATCCAGTTTAAATGTGAAATTATTTCCAAAGACCAACATTGTATTAAATGTTAAAAATATAATCTAATTATACTTTAAAATCACATAAATTCATAATTTATCACTATTAAGTATTTTGATTAAAAATGATGGTTTTAATTAAAATTTAGTAATTTTCATTATTCATCAAAATATGAAAGTTATCAGAAAAGCACAAAAAATTCACCCTAAGATAATTTTGATATTCTGAATCCAAAAATGAAGTCCATTTTGAATGATAAAATTTATAAAATTTTAAAAAGTGGGTATTACTATTCATAATGGCTAGATTGATTGGTTTTGGTGTGTTAGAAATCGAAGTTGCATACAACACACGATACTGTATAATTCAAAGAGAAGAGTACCGTGGAAGAATGGGGTGTTAAATTCTCCACGCCTTCAAATAATTTCATCCTTGAAATTTCTAGAATACTTCCACATGAAAAGGGTCATGTGGTTGTTCACCAGAAGTTCCTCGGGTTCCCACGTTGCCTCTTCCATCTTATAGTTTCTCCATAGAACATTTACCAGACAAGTCATCGGTTTCTCTGCACTTGTTCTCCGGTATCAAGAATTCTGATGGCCTCTTCACAATAAGACAGATCGGGTTCCAGTTCTACTTCCTCATAATTGAGTACATGCGTTGGGTCAGGCATGTATTTTCTCAACAGTGATACGTGGAACACATCGTGAACTTTGGAGAGACATGGTGGCATTATCAAAAGGTAATCTACAGCCCAAATCCATTCCTGAATTTCAAAAGGTCCTATATACATGGTACTCAATTTACCTTTCTTACTGAAATGTATAACACCCTTACATGGAGATACCTTCAGGAAAACATGGTCTCCTACCTGGAATTCCAAATCATTCCTTCGATTATCGGCATAACTCTTCTGCCTACTTTGACATTCTTTGATGTGGGTTTGGATTACCTTCAACTTTTCCATCATTTCTTCCAAATGTTCTTGGCCTAAGAGTTTTCTATCACCAACATCATCCCAACAGGTTGGTGTGCGACATCTCTTTCCATATAACACTTTATATGGGGCCATCCGAATACTTGAATGGAAGCTATTATTATATGAAAGTTCAAACAGAGGTAAATATTGATCCCACATACCCTAAAAGTCAAGTGAGAATGATCTCAACATGTCTTCTAAGGTTTTAATAGTCCGTTCTGATTTTCTATCCGTTTGGGGGTGGTAGGAATGGTCAAATAAAGATCAGTATCCAGGTCTTTGTGAAGAATTTTCCATAATATTGATGTAATATGTGGATCACAATTAGAAACAATTGATTTGTGTAATCCATGAAGTCTCACAACTTTATTAATATATAGTTTTTCTAGACGTTCAACTTTTAAATCCTCCCTTATAGTAAGAAAATGTTATGACTTGGTATGATGATCAACAATGATACAAATTTCATTGTTCCTTCTAGGAGTCATTGGTAGTCCCATGACAAAGTCCATCATGATATTATCTCATTCCCACATAGGTATGGGAAGAATTTGCATGACTCTTCTAGGCTGTTTCATTCCAGCTTTCACTTGTTGAAAAACAATACATATTGACACAAAATCAGCAATCTCTCTCTTCATGTTGTCCCAACAAAAATGTTCCTTCAAATATGTATACATTATGGTGCTCCCAAGGTGTATAGAGTGATTGTAACTATGAGCATCATCCAAAAATTCCCTTTTTAGATCAGGTATATCGGGAACAAAAAGCCTATTCCCATATTTCAAAATTCCTTCTTCATACACAAAGTCACTCAATACCCAATCATTCAAATCCTTAGTCTTCTTTTGAAATTATTCATCATCTTCCTGAGAACTCTAACTCCATTCTAGTAAATATGGTTTGTAAAACATTTGAAAAAGTATCAATGTTTCACCTTCCATGGTTATTCCCATATCCAACTGTACTAGATAAATACAAATAGGATCACTTTCAATATCATTTTGTTCAAAACTCCATGATCCTTTCTTCTCAAATCATCTTCCACCATATTTTCAATCCCAGGGTGGTAGTATATAGTGCAATAATATTCCTCGAGCAGTTCAAGCCATCTCTTTTGCCTCATGTTGAGTTCTTCTTGTGAGAAAATATACTTCAAGCTCTTGTTATCTGTATCAATCTCACATTTTTCACCATAGAGATAGTGTATCCAAATATTCAAAGAAAATATTACAGATGCCAACTCAAGATCATGAGTATGATATTTTTTCTAGTTAATTTTCAGCTATCGTGATGCATAGGCAATAACCATATCATTATTCATAAGGACTCAACCAAGTAATTTATTTGAAGAATCACTATAAATAACAAACCCACCATTCCCTGACGGTAGAGTCAATACAGGAGCATTGAATAATATACTCTTTAGTTCTTTAAGACATCCTTCACACTCTTTTCTCAAAATAAATTGAACCCATTTACGTAGGAGCTTTGTTAATGGGTTATCCAATCGGGCTAATTTATGAACGAAACACTGATAATAACATGCTAAACCCATGAAACTGGGTACCTAAGTTATACTCATTAGTGCGGGCCATTCTTTGATTGCCTTGGTCTTAGAAGGATCAACAAAAATTATATCCTTATATACAATATGGCCATGAAAATAAATCTCCTAAATCCAGAATTCACATTTTCTAAACTTCCCATATAATTCATTTCATCAAAGATTCTACGGGATAATGCGCAAGTGATTTTCATGATCTTCAAAGATTTTGAAATATACCAAGATATCATCAATAAATACCACCACAAAATCATTGAGATATTCCTTGAAAACTCTGTTTATTAGATCCATGAAAACATAGTGTGCATTAGTCAGCCCAAAAGGCATTACTGTAGACTTGTAATGCTCATACCTGGTTCGAAATGTAGTCTTTAGAATGTCTTCCTTCATCACACACAACTGATGGTATCCAGATCAAAGGTAAATCTTTGAAAAGTATTGATCTCTATGGAGTTGGTCAAGTAAATCATCAATGCGAGGTAGTGGATACTTGTTCTTTATTGTTATAGCAGTGATTTCCCTGTAGTCGATACATAACCTCATAGATACATCTTTATTCATATCCAAAATGACAGGGGCTCCCCATAGAGAAACAAAAGGGTGAATAAATCCCTTATTAGCTAATTTTTCTATTTGTTTCATTAGTTAAACTATTTCCACAGTGGCCATTCTATAAGTGGTCTTCGATATGGGACTTGAACATGGAATTAAATCATTGGAAAACTTAATTTCCCAATCTAGGGGATATCCAGGTAAATCTTTCAGAAACAAATCTACCTATTCTATCACAATAGGTACGTCCTCTATTTTAACATTCCTTTCCTCACACACATTTATTTCATTCTCTTCCTCCCTAATATTTTAATTTAGTTGAGCTAATATGGGTGGATCTAGATAAGAATTATGTGGTGACGATTCTACTCTAAAGATAAGGTGTTCATTATCATCATTATCAAAAATCATAACCTCATTCTTCTTATAACAAATCTTCGCATCATGGTATTAAAGGCAATCCATACCAAGGATTATATCAAATTCTATCATTGGTATGATGATGAGATCAGCAGATAAAGAACATTTATATGCTCTAATGGGGACTAATTCAAAAAACATTGTTGCAATGATACTTCCCTTAGAAGTTTTGACTAAAAACTCCCTTTTTTTAATAAAATTGGAAATATCTAATTTTCTTAGCAAACTGGGAAGATATGAAACAATGCAATGATCCCGAATAAAATAAAGAATTTTTAAACTTTAGGAAACCATTAAATTACCTGCCACCATGTATTTCAATGTTTCTACCTCATCAGTAGTGATATCATAATCTTGGCCTTGATCCCTTGTCCTTTTCTGAAGTATGTTCCTCTAACACTTACGATATTCATTTTCATAATGTCCCATCTACCTGCAATTGTAGCATTGATCATTGATATCTTCTTTCTTCCCCTTGCAATTACTAGCTTGGTGGCCGTTTTCACCACACTTGTAACAGACTCCCATTCCTTTCATGCAAGTACATGGGTGTTTCTTACCATCTTTCCTTTGTTCCCCTTATTTCCAATTCCAGAGTAATCAGCAGATCTCTTCTTGTTTTTATTTTCTTTAATGTAGTATGAATTAAATAATTATTTTTCTGTTTTGATAGCACATGATAAAATGTCTTCGTATGATGAGATGTATTGTGAGAATAATGCTCAACAGAGAAACGTTTTTAACCCATCAATGAAACGATCAATCATACTCCTTGGGATAAATATATAATCTGCTGCATGCATTGATGACCTTGTAAAGTTAGCTTCATACTTTGTGACATTCTCATCCTCCTTTTGTCTCAGACTCAGAAATTTCCTTTTTATATCTACTAGATGGTCATGATGAAAGTATTTTTTCTAAGAAATTCTTTTTGAACTCTCTCCATTCAATATTTGATACTTCATCATCTTCCTTTGTGTTTTGAATCAATGACCACCATTGGTCATCATCTCCAGTGAGGTGGTAAACTACCATGATAACTTTTTCCCTTTCACTACTTCCCAAGGCATGGAATATTTTCTCTAAGGAATTTATCCATTTCTTAGGTAATAATGGATTAGTAATCCCATTTAATATTGGGGGGTTTTGCATCATGAAGAAATCTAACATTGATCCTCCATGTTGTGGATCTACGGGCTTCTTACGGGTAAGGTTATTATTCATAACCTAAGTGAGTTATCCCAATATATTGATTAGATGATCATCACCATTTTCATCACCAGCTCCGTTATAATTATCTTGAGTAGAGGTAATTCCCTACATGGAGTGCATGCATTGATATGGTTCCCATTTCATACACTATGTGCCATTTCTAAACAATGGAATACAATAGATTAGTTTATGAATCACAATACATAAATCCAAACTTGTAATACACTAAACATAAATTGAACAGTGTATGGATATAATCAATAATCATAAAATAGCTTTATTTGAAAATGTATAAACTCATAAACCCTTCATAATGATTTGTAAAGAAAATCAGAATTATCCTTAGCATATCCCCCAGGAGTGTCATAACCAATAGTGCAGTAAGGCCCATTGTTAAGAACCAGTTCCCGTTCGAGTCATTCTCAAATCGGTGTTTTCGGGTTTTACCCCTAGGTACATCTGTGCTAGATCCGCCTAGACTTTCTCATATCCATACAGGGAAGTATTGTTTGTAAAACTAAAAAAATCTACACAATACCAAAATTATAGGATGTTCTTCTATACAAAACCTCAAAGTCCATCTTAGGTCTATGTTCTCTAATCAAAGTTTATCTAAATATATCTTCTATGGTTTGTAGTAAACTTCCTCTAATACTAATTGTAACACCCCGACCCCAGTTACCCAGATTTGGTGCTTTATTACATAATATTGTCATGATCACAAAAGATCATGTCTTGAAAGCCTGGTTAGTTTAGTATCCTTGGAATAATTAGATACATTCATAAATCTTACATTATATCACAAAATGAAAACAATAACAGCATCTTGTCTCCATAGACAACACTCAAGTCCCCTCATACTATACCTACAAGCCATTCCTAAAATACTTCTTCACTTCGTATGAAAAATAAAACATAGAAATGGATGAGCTCAGATTCCCATTAAGGATAACAATATAGCGGAAACATTCATAAATAAGCATAAACATTTATGGAAATGTATAACTAAAACACAAGGCCTTTAAACTTGAACTTAAGCATAATATAGCAGAAATAAAATGAAATCATTCCATTTACTCAATCACATAGATATTCTACTAGTAGAATAATCACATGCAATATCAATAACTACATTCATAATTATGGAATGCATAATGGTAGACTATCCTAACCACATAGTCAAGGCCTTGTGCCAAGACTACAAATAAGATTTTTTATAGGCTTTGTGACAAGACCCTAGTTTGACTCATGAGACCCACAAATGCATCGAGGAGCTATATCAGGCTCTACCCGTCACTTAATATGTCTAATTCCTTCTTCATATGAACAGGTTTAAACATAACATTATCATTCTTATTAAAACTAGAAAATGAAATGTCAATAATTTCTCCATAAACCATGAATGGTATAAAAATAACATATCCATAGTCATACAAATCACAAAAACTTCAATAAAATATGGAAGTTTTGTATCATAATAAATCAACTTCAAATAAGCTTAAAATCCATCTATTAATGTTGACATAGATGAAATCAAAACAATTTGAGAGAAATATTTCTTTTTTTAAATAATTTAAAATTCACATAATTATAAAAGAAAACATTTACTTTGAAAATATTCTTATAATCTTGTAAGATATTCTTTGACAATTTTATAATGGTGGAAAATAGCCGACATCTGTGTATAAGTTAGAAAAAGACATTCTTACCTTAATTTTGTTGAAAAGGTTAAAAAGGACCTAATTTAGAAAACGATAGAATGATTCCATTATAAACATATTATAAAAAGTCAAAAATTGTATAAATTAATTTAACCCGTAGTCTATAAAATATTAAGAATTATTTTAAATACATTTTTAAGAAACATGGATGTGGATGATAAAGAGGTCCCATTAGATAATTACGTATAAAGAACATCGGATAAAGAAGAGATTGTGAAATAAACTGTTACCTTGTAATTTTCCTTGGTCGAGGGTAGGTTAAACACTTGTATAATGGATAAATAATTGTTATTAAATTATAAAATAATCATATATATTAATATGATATCATATACGATATTTAAAATTGCTTTGTTAATAATATCTTTGTATTATCGTTGTTTCAGGTGTAAACTGATTCATTTTCCTTTATAAGCTTTGTTAAGTAAGCTATTTTTTTTGGATAGGTTGTATATTATTCATATCCAAAATGATATTAAGTCATTAAACATTATTTCTAACCATAAAATTAAAATTATTCTTGAATGGATACGATGGAGATTGAATCTCATAGCATTCTTGGATACAGTTGTAAGAACGTATGCACGAGCGACAATATCACTCTTTTGATATTAAAAATATATATATATGGATGGAAAATAATATATACAAAATAAATATCATGTTATATTTATTATCTAAAATTAATACAAATCATTATTATACCCATCCAAATAATCATGTATTGAATAACAATTACACCACGACGTGGATACGGTAAGCCGTACGTACGCACGTATGGTGACATGTCATTGAAAAGATGGATAGAATAATGAATTTGGTTGTAACATATTTATAATAACATAACAGTTTATTTAAGATACTGGATTTATTATTTTATAATAGAAATAAAAAATAAATAAGAAGTAGAAGAAGAATGGAACTTGAAAGAGGGTGGTGAAAACATTTCCTCTTCTTCGAGTTCTTCCTTTTGATTTGATCAAAAGGGCTCCATAGGATGGATTTTGGATCAAAATAAGGCCTCTAGGGTGAGTTTAGGGACCTTAATAGAATATTTGGGCATGGGATGGCCGATCCAAAAGGCTTTGAATGTGTGACTTAGAGAGAATGGGGAGTGCAATTTTATAAGAGGGGTGAGGGGCAACATTGAAAATGCTAGAAATATTATTTTATAATAAATTCATATTCAGTTTATAATGGCTCCAAAGTAGATTATTTAAAGATTGAGGTGAGTATTGGTCTAAAACCACTCAACCAATAGGTTTTAGAGAGGTTTGTGTCACTAGGTTAACTTTATCGTTTTGATTTAACTCTTAGTTAAATAGTTTGACATTTACCCTGATGCTTTGTATTTTTATATTATATAGTAAATAAACATTCTATATTCTTCCAAGATACTTCAATGTGGTCCATTAATGATACAACTATCATTATATAAGTCCATTGTCCAATCCTTATATTTTTATGAATCGAATATCAATTAGTAATATAATATTTGTTTTAAAAACTCCTTTTTCTCAAATTTGAAACTATTTAATAATTGATTTTAGTTAAAGTCATAGAAACTATATTAATTAGAACAGAATACATTTAAGTAATACTAATATGTAATATTAACCAATAATTTTTTTTATGTCATCAAAACTTTCAAATTATATTTATTTTAACATTTATAATTCCAATTATTTGATTTTTTCACTAATAAGGAAAATACTGCATCATTATTGTGTTATAATTAAATTTAATTATACAATGTATAAAAAATTTAAATGAAATACCATTATATAGGAAATATATTTATATTTCTAATTTATATTTATAGTCTAAAATATAACATATATAACCCAATGTAAAAATTGTTTTCCTAAAATATATATGCTTTTGTCATTTTTGTATTTAATTTAACTTAATTAATACAATGTGTCATTATCACTTACAAGTGGCTTCATGGGGTCCCCAAATAGACAAAAATATTACCATGGTCGGAAATGAATCAACCAATAGGGTTAGTACACATCATAGGGTAATTTAGTATTATTATAATATTATTTTTTACCCATATTTATCGGATTTACCCTTTAACCATGGAAAATAAAATAATTATCGAAGTAATTATTCAAAAATTCTAAAAATAAAATTAAACTATTTAAACAATTGTAACTACCTAATTATAAATATGGAATAAATTTTTGTGAATTCAAAACACACAAGTGGTAGAAATTTATTTAACATTAATTCCTGTTGTCAAAACAGAAAGCGTGTTTTTAAGAAATAATAATTATCAAAAGATTGTCACTTGCTTATGTCCTGTTTAAATGTAAAATTATGTCCAATGACCAATAATGTATTAAATGGTAAAAATTAAATCTAATTATAGTTTAAAATCTCTCAAATTCATGATTTATCACTATTAATTATTTCGAGTAAAAAAGTTGTTTTTAATTAAAATTTAGAAATTTTCACTATTCATAACATTATGAATGTTATCAGAAAAGTACGAAAAATTCACCCTAAGCTAATTTAAATATTCCAAATCAAAAAAATAATATCTTTTGTTGATAAAATTTATAAAATTGAAACAATTGGGTATTACTATTCATAACAGCTAGTTTGATTGGTTGTGGTGTGCTAGAACTCGAAGTTGCATACAACACACGCTACTGTATTATTCAAATAGAAGCGTACCGTGGAAGCATGGGGTGATACAGAGAATACACCTATAACCAATTTTATTGTATTGCACATATTGTATTGGAAGAACATTACTTGTAATTCGAACACAAACACACAATCAATCTAAATCTCTTGAATAATGAGAACATTTTTTAAACAACTATAAATAAGATATATTAAAGACTAATGGTTAAATATGTGGTATAAATATTCAAAAAAATAAAATTAAATTCATCAAATCAAATGTGAGAAATTTAAAAATATCAGCATCTTACCATTGAGTGACAAATGTATTTTTCCAATCTGATCAATTTGATTAGAAACAAATCATTCCTAAAAAGAAAACCACAATTCATAAAAAATGAATCAGAAATGAATGACTATGATTTTCATGATATTGAATAAACTATTCCATCAACATGGACGTCAGATATTTGATACTAACCTTAGAAGAATATTAATTTTTCCATGTTTTATATAAATGAATATATTTTTAAGAATTTTTCATTATTTTTTGTGGATATTTAATTTCTTCCATAAATAATTACCATTTTTTAATTTTCTCATATTTTAACCCTTTATAAATATTATTCTATATTTAAATATATTATAGATTAAATGAATTGAAACAAATAACATAAATGGATTATATCATATTTTTAATTAATCTATGGGAGAATCCCAATTTTTAAATAATTTATTCATTGTATCCACAAGGTTCTTAGGGTACTATTTTCTTGTTTTAGAGACTTCTTGATATGGGGTGATATATTTGTTTTTAGTAATGTCATATGGATTGAGATTCATGAAAAAGATAGGTGTTGTTGAATCCCATATTTAATAATATATTTTAATGATAAGAAAAAATGTAAAATGCATAAAAATAATTTTTTAGATGAAAACAATGTAGTGGTAATGTTTTTTATAGATTGGTTTTTTTTAATGTATAATTTTTGTGTTTTATAGTAGAATATATTTTTTTGAAAAAGTTAATTATAGAAATAAAATAAAATTTATTTTGAGATTAAAATATTAATGTAAACAAAACCATTTAATTAAATAATAAAATAAGGAAAAAATTTAAATTTAAATTTATGTTGTTAATATTAAATATAAGTAATTCATACATTATATTAATATTAAAATCCCTAATGGAATATTAATTTTAGAAATAATAAATGGATGTACAGAAAAATAAATCAAACAGAAGAAATATATAGAGATATTTCAATATTTATCCACACTATGACTTAACCATGTTAGGTGAATTATATATGTTTGTTCAATACACACACACACATATATATATATATATTTTATTTCATGATATATTAATGTATTATATATTATTTTTAATTGATTTTTATTACATGCATGAAATAATCCCATTATATCTATTATTTTAAATAATAAATTATATATAGAATATGTTAAATTTATATTACATTAAATACATTTTCATGAAGGAATATTTAGTGAAATACCTAAATAATCCTATGTGATTCTTTTTTTCAAAACCATAACCGTGTTAACCAGAATACAAAGATCTCAACATGATTAAAATTATAATGAATTATCCATTACATAAAAACGATAGAAAACATTTAAATAAATCTTCTATTACAATAATTTATAAAGGATCTGAAATAAATTTATATTTTAATTCCTACAAATAGATGTCTCTAGAATAAAATCTTGTTGATGAACAATCATTGAGATATTTTAATTTTTATCAACAAAAAACCATTAACATATTTTGTGAAGATTGATAATTATATTTTCATGTTATTATTGGAACTATGGCCTTTCATTGTGGTAAATTGAGTTTTGTTTGGTTTATTTTTCAATCCATACAGGGTTGATAAGGGTGTTTTCATGGAATGTGATCTTATGGTACATTTTTACAACAATGTTGAAGATGGCGTCGTTCCCCATTGATTTCCTAATTTTGGGGTCGATAATTTGGTGAGTGAATAATAGAGTTTTTTGAAAATGAATTTCCATGCATTATTGATGTTGTATATAATTGATTCATGAAAGGAATGTTATTTTTCATATCATAAAAATATGAAGAAGGATGGAATTTCACGTTAGATGTGTTTATGTGTAAAAAATGTTTTTGTGAAATAATGTTTTATGTGTAAATAAAAAAATGGAGAATAATCTATGGAGACTAATATAAAATCAAACCATAGTTTCAAAAGAGTGATATATTGATATAGACTCATCAAAATATGTCTAATTCATTAGGTGAATGTAGAAGATGAGAATTATTGAAAGACACATACATGATAAATTTAACTGCATGTTTAGACTTATTCTCATGGGAGTTGATGTTCAGGGAACTCTTGCAGAAGGATTTATTTTTCTATAAATTTTTTTCCCCTTTAAGTCTTAGAACCAATTTAAAATGAAAATATTGTGTCTCTTCCACGTGTATGATTTTCCCACAAAAGAATTACACCTGGAAAATCATTATGGAAGAGTATGAATTTTGTCTATATTGAATATGGAAAACTCAAGGGCTGATCACACGAAATAGAAAGGGTTTCATGAAAGAAACAGTATGTGAGAACACTAAAACATTAAAGAAAGAATAGGTGTTGCATGTCAGTGAAGGGTTGAGCTTCTTCTTAATTTTTAATTTACAGTTAGTTTTGATTAGTTCTTTTATGGTAATTAATTCTAGATGTCAATGAAAGAAGAGTCTTATTGTTGAGTGAGACAATGAATTCAATGATGAACTACTGAGGTTACCTTCATGTCCATAAATTGAGTAAGCTTTATTCTATAGTATTGATCTAGGGGGATTCAACAAAAGTGTTATAAGTCACAAAATTTTTTATCCATAAAAATTATTAAAGGTAGTTTCCCAAAAATAATGTTACTTTGTTTGAAAATTTGAATTCCGTTACTAATGATGATAATTTTATTTATGTATAACTGACACTCTATTAGCATATGCTACATAGACTAGCCCTTAGTGTTGAACCATGTATAAGAACAATGTTGTCTCTTTGAATGTGGTTGATTTAATTATTACACGTTACCATTTGAAAGGTTTAACTGGTTCCTACCATTTTTATAACAAGATATTTTTCTCTTAAATAAAAATTCTGCCACCCAATTCACCCCTCCCCTCTTAGGGTAGTCCAAGGTTCTTCATGTTATATTATATCCTATTGGGGTGGGTGTTAAATCTATATACTTGTGTTATAATTGATAATTATGTAAATGTTAGTGGAATCCCAATATTATATGGATGAAACATCCATATATGGATGAAAAATATTATATCTCTTCTAATAACTCTTGTAATGGAAGTTTTTTTCACCACAACACATTGGAATCCGGTCACTAATTAAATAGTAAAATCTATGAAAGATTATGGTAGATAAATTCATGATGTAATTTCTAAACCAAATGATTCCATCACAACCACTCATTCTGATCAAATATATCTACAGGTGATGAGTTTTACATCAGCTATGTTTATTTGGGAGATGATTGGAAAATATATATGTAGGAAAAATGATAAATAAGTGAAACTCAATTTTTAACTTAATCAGTTCGATGATCAGATGATGCGATCAGAAGAACATAGACATAGTATCATTAATAACATAACGGAAGATGTTGGATCTATTAATGGACTAGGGGAAGACATTATGGAATTGATATTGTGAAGAAAATACTTTGAAGGCCTCCATACCCATACACTGTAAAAGTTATATCCCTTGAGGAAAGAGATCGTTCTACTATTTCTCTGGATGATCTACTATGTGGGAATGTGGTATTTTAAAAGAGATTTTAAGTAGAAGATACAAAAAACTCATGTAATAAATGAAATTTAATTCTAGACCTTGAAAAAATATAATATTTATTCTGATAATGTTTATTAAGATAATTAGTATGATGAAAATTTTAATCTATTTTCCAAAAAATTAAATATATTGAAAAGAAAAATTAATTGAAATCTAAATCTAGAACATTTTTGTTGCGGTTGAGATGGACACATTACCTTTTGAAGCTCACAGATGAATGTTGATGATGAAAGTGAAGTTGAAAACATGCAGATGCATATGTAAATGATTTCTCAAAATATAGAATTCAAAATCGGAAGGTAGTTACAACAGAATATTTTTTCTCCAATGAAGATGATGATTTTGATGATTTTTTTATTAATGAATTACTAGATTTTAATTGTAATACCCAAGCATGAATTATGGATATTGATTAAAATATTGAACAATAAAAAGATAATATTGGATATAACCATTTCACTGTATATTTTGATCTCAATATGGATCTTTTGGATGATCTTTGTATGCTTGAAAATAATATAAATAAGAAAAAAGGTGAAAACATTTCGAGAATAGTCATTATAATATGAGGAATGACATGAAACTTAAAGTGATCGTCTAGTAGAATTAGTAATTAAAAATTAATCAAATTTTAAAATCATAGAATATGTGGTATATTTAATGATCAGGATCAATGAATAAGAAAAGGTCATCAATGAACATAAATTAAAACCACATGGGTGGTCCATGATAATTGTGGGTCATGAAGAATAATTTATTTCTCCAAGGATTAATCATTAAACAGAGATAAATTCAATAGAATAAAATAAAAAAATAGTTTGGAATATTCTCGTATATGGATCTATGTGAATGTTATAAGAGTGGTCTCATGGAGTAGAGGAGCAATTGAATGATCAATAATCTAAATGTATCTGTAAAAATGGAAATGGATTTGATGATGATTCATCAAGGTATAGAAAAAAGATAATCCAAAATAAATTGATGAAAAAAGTTGAACATATCAAAAATACACATCTTGTTCCAATAAACACAATATAAAATCAAATAGAGAAAATGATAAAGATTAACCCCAATTAACAAGAAAGTCATGACATTCCCAACACACCATCTATAATGGACCTCCATGTTTTTGGTCACCCAGGCCTTTCAATTTTCCATCTTCTATTAGTTAGAAATACTAATATATGTCCAATACCAAAGCCCAATATGATAATATAACCCCATTTTCATAGACCCTATGTTTGATATTTATATATAAAAGGAATATTCCCCTCTTATTTATATTTTTATTTCCTCCCAAAATACAGAAACATTTCCTTCATAGTCCTCATATTCCACAAAAAATTTTGTTGGGGTAGAAAAATATTGATATTGTTATAAAAACTCAATTGCGATAAAAATATTATCTGAATATTCAATGAAAAATTGTGGTACAAAATTCAAAATAATGAAAAAAATAAATATGTTGATTTTTAATGTGTAAAATCCCACAAATTTGTAGGGTTAAAAAACAATAGGGTAACTCCAAAAATACACTAGTAATTAGTCAACGTAAAATCCAAAAACCTGAATTGAAAACACATCATAGAAAACCTATGTTTAAATCCACACCATAATATGCTTATGTATTATCTCTATAAATTGTCTCGTGTAAAAATTTCACCACTCAGTGGTCAATACCAAAAGCACCCATGTTTCTCCTTTTTATATTCCTTTTGAATCCATACACAAGACATGTGTGTAATAATTGATATTCAAAAATATAAACAATGGATAAGAAAAATATCCCCACATTTAGAAACCATGTGATCCCGTTAGGAGATTTGAAAATTTTAAACCCCTAAATTATCTCCCTCATTTCGGTTTCAATCTCCTCATGTGAAAAATGAAAAAACAGGATGAACATATCGATCCCCCCTTAATTTTAACAGAGAAGGAGATGAATTTAATTGAACTAAATTTGAATGAAAGCAGATTTGTTTCACTCATACAATCAACCTCAATAGAAAATATGACGATGATATTTTACAAATATGTTAAAAATATGATTGCTTCCCATATAAAAGAAATCCAAACACCAAAGTCTACATCATACCTATGTCTACACTACCATGCTTTAGAAGACTAGAACTAACACTATGATCCTCTATAACATTGATAAATACATGATTAGGAGTGCCTGTGGAAACTAGTTTCTCCATCATCTCAATACAATCCAAGCAGTATGTTACTCTCATTGCACTACCAATATATATTTGATTTTAATTTCATCATCTGTAGTTAAAATCACAAAAGAAAAATAATTATGTTTATAAATAGAAACAATTGTCCTAGAAATCATTGACCTCCATGATCTCATTATCCTTATCTATAATCTTTGAATAAATCATGATGATTTCCTATGCCAAAAACATTATTAATTCCTCTCTATAATTTCATTAAATACATCATTATACACATTTACATCAGTCTAGTAATGTTTTTCACCCATATTTCATCAAAGATATACCATTGATCCCAAATTTAATGATTATATTCACCATCCAAACAAACCTTTTATCCTAATATTATGTTGACTACATGTAGATAAAAATTTCTTTCATATACTAGGGACATGTCATAGATCCCTCAACATTGGTTTAAAACATGCATTATTAGTTATAAAATATCTCCAAAACCAATGATGCTAATGTAACATACATTTCCCATATTCAATGTACCAAACTCACATTACTTATATAAAAAATGGAGTTCCCACTTTGGTGTAATATAGTATGAAGCTGCAGAATTAATAACCCAATCATTGTAAATATGTGACATGTGACAATATTCTCCAACTAATATTATATCACCCTCACCATGTATAAAAAATGTGATGGTATACTTATATTTGTGTATTTCATCTTCGTATCTTTATAAATCTTTTTCAATGTGTAATAGTTTATTTATACAACTGAAGAACACCATCATTGTTATTTCATTGATTCTTAGTCTTCTACAACAATGAGATAAAATCATCCAAATTCAATGTTTCTATCACAAATAACAATGATCTGAAAATATTATCATATGAATCCAGTAACGAACCCATTAGAAGATATGATTTATCTCCTTCTACCTTTTCAATATGTACCACATTACAATTATTATAAATATTGACCCCCACCGATGAATTCTCCATCAATAGTTTGATAAAATCATCCAAATAGTTACCAAAATATCTATTATCTATCATTTAGAAGATAATAAAATTATTTTTCGATGGGCTCATGTGGAATCACTACATCCATGCATGTATGTCAAAATATAAATATAGAATATACTTAAACTACACTAACTACTAAGCCGTATAATATAGAAATTATATTGTTGATCCCACCAATAATTGTGAAGTTATAAATAAATTCTGACTTATGGTTAGGGCATCCAAATTTTAATTAATAAATTTAATAATTTAATGATTTAATTTAAATAAATATATTCATATTGAAATACAGAAAATTGGGGTACTAGTTTTTAAGGGAGATTTTAATAAATACATTTATTCCCACTTACATAAAAAATAATTAGATTAAATATCTATACATTCATTCAATTTAAAAAATAGAAAAAATAATAAATCTTAATAAATCTACCATTGAATCTAAATTTTTTATAGTCTGTTTAATATAAATAAATAATGAAAATTAAGAATAACTCAGAGATCCATATTTTCCATTGAATAATGGGGTTGTTGAATGTAATTACTTAGATATTCCAAATTTTATTTTTATTAATGATTTAGAAAAATTCTAAGATTAGGTAATAAGACATCATGCAATTTTGTGGCCCGGTGTTTCCAGATCAATTCATTAAAAATGTAAATATCTGGTTGAACACACATAACATTTCATAAAATTCGAAATAACATTTAATCAGTTTCTTGGATTAGAAATCATAGTGCACCGTTGATTTGAAAATAGTGGCCTTACCCTAGGAACAACCTACCATTAGTCGGACACGATCATCTATAGAAAACTCCACTAGGGGTGTAACAATAAATAAATAAATTAAATAATTTTATGTTTTTTAAAAATCATAATAACACATAAATGGTAAGTAATCATGTAAATCCTAGGCCTCCGTTGAGCTCATAAGGTAGGGTTCCTTAGGTTATACTTAATATGGGTCAGAATGGGCCGGTTGTGAAGGATAATATTTTGTGGTAAACACCAATAAAATATTTTAATAAAATTTATTTTAGACCCATTTTGGTTTTATTTTAATTTTTCATATTATCAGGAATCCATGATTATAAAAAATTCTTGGAAAACATCTTAGGCAAGAGACAAAGATCATTTCTAAGAACAATGATGAATTGGAGAATCAACAATGATGAACATCTAATTGAAAAGATTATGGCCATGAAAATATTGTTTCGAATGTTATTTGTTAAAGATCAATAGATTCGAGGTCGGTAATTTTGGTTTTTTTATATTTTTCCCAATTATTGAAAATAAACAATGAATGTGGATCAAAAAAAGAATATAATGACCCACATATCACCTATTCTTTCTATATAGGTGTAATTGTGGGGTTTTATTCCTAGGTGTGTTTTGAATAAGGATTTGATTTTCTTTCATGGTCATTCTTATGGAATGGACCTGTGCAAGAATGAACAACCGCCTATATTCTATATGTGGGTTATTCAATGTTTTTTTATTCCACAATATTTATCACATTATTTTCATCAATAATATTCTTCATAGAATGTGGACAAATGATTATTGTGACACTTATTCTTGGTTCATCAATCCATTATTTGAGACCGAAAGTCTGGATGACCTATCATAGGTGTGACGATGATGGATACATACATGTTAAAGTGATATTAGAGATATATTAGTGCAAGTAGTTTTTCATTTGGATGGATTGTAACATTAATATGAGCCTAGGGAAGTGGAGAACGTGACCTGAGGATAACTGAATTGCCTTTGTATTAGAAAATGGATCATTTGTGAAGAACCGGTGGCCTGAGAAAGGGGCCATCGACACACTGTAACTAGTTACCCATGCAGAGGTGTCCCATGGCGGTGGAACATGCCGGCAGTGCAATGAGGTGGCAACATCAACATGAATAGTGGATCAGCCAAATTTGAGTCGCAATAGTGGTGGGTACTATGGGAGGAAGTTATGGCATTGGCCATGGAAAAAACATGGAGGCCACATAAGTGGAGAGGAGGAAACATTAACATCGAGGGGGGAGCCATGTGGACCTCGTAGTAATGGAGATTATATTGTGTAGGTGGATGACTATTTTACCATGTGGTCATGGTGTGGAAATGAGGGGAGCACGTGGAACGTCATCAGGGTGGATAGCTTGTGGATGAGTAGGTTTTCATGAACACATGTTGGTCGAGCGAGGGTTAGATTGGCTGTTCTAGTGGCCCAACCTACTTGATTGAGCAGGCTGCAGTCTAGCAGGCCCACCTAGTGGAGGCCCACTTCCAAGAAGATTTGAATCAAACTGGACCGGGTGGAGTTAGGTTGGGTCGGGTAGGCGGGGCCAGGTCGAGTAGGCATATGGTTTGAACTTGTTCTGGTGTTTTAGGTCCAGACGAGACCCAAGTCATACCAGTCTATAAAAACAACTGTAACATTAAAATATAGTGCTCGATTGATGAGATGCATGTGACGTAGGGACCATTGTGATGAAGAAGTCCATATGATATGGCTTGGTGGAGTTTTTTTTGGGACCATTAGTGGTTGGATGAGTTCTATTTTTTTAATCCTATGATGGTTCAATGATGAATTAATGTAGCGTTGGCTTAAATTCTCTCAAAAATATTTTTAACTAAGTACTACATAGGGTCAGATCTTTGTCAATCTCTTGAGGTGCTATTGCAGTCAAAAACCATTTATATCTAAATAAATGATTTAGTTAAACATAATTATTTTTTATATATGAAATAAGATGTCTAGAAATTAATATTTTTGTATATAATTTAAAAAAACATTAAACATGGAAAATAAATGAAAACATAATTAATGTACACAAAATGATGTTAGACAGAATGGAGACATTCTCATTATAATCACCTAGAGTGAACCTTCATAGTCACTTAACTAGTTTCAAATTTATGTAATTAAAATACTCCACAACTTGTGTAATCATACTTCTTTTCATATTATTGTGAATATATGATGATCTCAACGATCTTTGAGAGACCCCACATCCACCTCCTCAAGTGAGAGAAAATGTTAAAGTAGTGGAAGTTAATCCTTGGGTGTAAAAGTGAGATAGAAATTCTCCATTCCCACTAATATCCACTTTTCTAAAACTATAACTAAATAATAATCATTAAAAATTATATCTCAATGACTTTTTTTCATCGCTAGATTACTCCATTGATAAATTCCTCAGGTTAGATACTAATGATCATGAGCATAAGAGTTGGAAGTGGAGAAGAACATGGTGAAAACAAAAAAGATAAAAATATTAGAATTAGATAATTAAGAAGAGTATAATATATTAAAAATGAAAAATAACATTACATAATCAATGAATATATAAATGTAATGTATTTTTTCACCCATATTCCAATATTTTGGGATGGATAGGGGTAAAATTTTATATTGAAAAAATTGAAATACTGGATATTAATTCTCCTCTCAAATATATTATAAATATTTGACACCATTGATTGAAGAATATGACATTTTTTTTCGTTAATTATGTTAAAAAATATATTTTCTGCCTCTATTCAAAATTTAATCTGCATCCACATGTAGAAAAATATACTCTCCCATAATTTTGATCATTTTTTTGGAATATTGTTTCTTTATTTCCCCTCATTTTCAAGAACAAAATGGCTTCCATAACAATTGAATATCACCATTATTATTCTTGGATGGATGAACCATTTAAATATATTTAAAATCAATTTAAAATCTCCTTAATTTGACGAGTGGATCCTACTTTATGCTCCAACAAATAAGGACGGGTCCACACTATCATCAAGAATGATTGTCCAACAAGACCGACTTTTTTGGGCCTATGGATGGACAAATCAGAATCTGGTATAGAAGACTATGATTGGTCCCACAAATCAAGGAATCCTAAAAAAATAATCATTCAATTTAGATAGGTATTTAAGATGAAATAATTCTATTACAAATGTTAATAAAAACATGTTAAATTCCAAAATTTCCCATTATTGCATTTATGATTAAAATATATCTAAAAAATAAAAACATGACAATTACCAATAAAATAATAGTATGGAGGGAATATAAAAATTGAACTACAAAATTAAATGTATGAAAATTTTGGCTTCATCACTCCACCACTCATAACCACTGCACTCATGGGAAATCATTTTATGTCCAAATCAAGATCCACACAACAATAAAAAATGAGAAAATATCAATGATCATATCTGTTTCCGATGCTTCCTCCGGGGCGTGCCCATCCGTCCATCTGCGGAGGATGACGCGCTGCGCTGTTGCCCCGCATTCCCGCTTTCCAAAGGCGGGAGGAATTCGATCCTTACTTAGGGACGTATGCTCCTTGATCGAAACGGGATGATGGGACGTCGGTTCTTCCTTCTGTGGATTCCTCCTCGGAACTCATCGCCTGGTCCGGGTCTTGCTCATAGATTTAATACGTTGTTCGGGAAACTCTTCGCAGTGCCATGTTTCCATGGATGCTGGTTAATTACACTGCTTCTGGTAGGACATTCCAAAGGGTCCGGTCAGGGCAGCAACCTTCAGTCGGGGGAGTAGTCATGTTGAGGCATCAGTAGCGTGTCTGGATGCTGGGGACCTGGCATGCCTGTTTGTTATCCCTGGTCCCAGGGATTCTTGAGGGCGTGGATACCCGAGGCATCCCACATCGAATGTGGGGAATTATATTCCATAGACATATGTCCATGGTTTTCCTTAGCTTCCAGTGTTTAACACATGGTATGCCGCAAGTTTAACGTCCAGTGGAGACGGATCAGCCCGATTAGAGCATTAGCTAGAATGGATCGGATTGAGGGATTTCCCTTGAAGGGTTGCCGATACCAAGACCAGCCTATGGACGGCTCTGAAGAGGAATGGATGGATGGATGAATGAATTGGAGAGGTTAATGACAAGGGACCATCGCTGGGGCGACAGTGAAGTTGGTCTTGAGCCTCGAAGAGACCTCCTATGTATCCCCGTGGCTGGGAATCAAAGTCCATGTAGTTTAGAATTGTGCCGGCGAGCTGATGTGAAGGTGGACCTTGGCCCGATGGATGTCGTCAGTGAACCAATGTGAAGGTGGACATTGGTCCAATGTGTCTGCAAACCGACGTGAATGTGGACCTTGGTCCGATAGGAGATGGGATTGAACATTGGTTAGGCTTCTTACGTACCATGGATCAAAGTCCTCGTAGTTCGAATGGTTGGTGTCGGCGAACCAACTTGAGGAAGGAGGGACCTTGGTCCAAAGGGGGATGGGCTTGAACCTCAGGGAGGCTTCCTACATACCATGCCTTAACACAGATCAAAATCCTCGTAGTTCGGATTGAAAATGGGGGGGGGGGCTTGGCACACCGACAAGGAGGTGGTCTGCGCCAATGATTGTTGGGCTTGAACCTCTGGGAGGCTTCCTACGTACCATGCCTTGACATGGATCAAAATCCTCGTAGTTCAGGTTGGGTGAGTCACAACCGCTTGCCGTCGGACTGGAACACAATTTAACGTCATGGTGGACAGGGATGGGACCCGACGTGAATAAATGATGGGTGGTCTTGAACCTCGGAGAGGCTTCTTACGTACCATGCCTTGACATGGATCAATGTCCTGGTAGTTCAAAGGGGGATTCGTCGGCGAACCGACGTGGAGGTGGACCTTGGTCCGATGGGTGGTGGGCTTGAGCCTCAAGGAGGCTTCCTACGTACCATGCCTTGACATGGATCAAAGACCACGTAGTTCAAAGGGGTTTCATCGGTGAACCGACGTGAAGGTGAACCTTGGTCCGATGGACATCGTCAGCGAACCGACGTGAAGGAGGACCTTGGTCCAATGGGCATCGTCAGCAAACCGACGTGAAGGTGGACCTTGGTCCGATGGGTTGTGGGCTTGAACCTCGGGGAGGCTTCCTACATACCATGCCTTCACATGGATCAAAGACCTCTTAGTTCAAAAGGTTTCATCGGTGAACCGACATGAAAGTAGACCTAGGGGTCCACTTGTGCTGGGATTGAACCTCGTGAAAGCTTCCTACGTACCATGCCTTGACATGGATCAGAGTCCTCATAGTTCGGAATGGTCACAATGGCTTGCCGTCGGACTGAGATGCAGTTTAACGTCATGCTGGACAAGAGTGAACCCTGACGTGAATAAACGGAGGGCTGTGGGCTTGAACCTCCTGGAGGCTTCCTACGTACCATGCCTTGGCATGGATGAAAGCCCCCGTAGTTCAAATAGTGTAATACAGTTTAACGTCATGTGGGACGGGGGTGAACCGACGTGAATGAGGTCGGAACGACCGGGTGGGGGGCTTGAACCTCGTAGATGCTTCTTACATACCATGTCTTGACATGGATCAAAGTCCTCGTAGTTCGGGTTGGTCACAAAAGCTTTCCGTTAGACTGGAATGCAGTTTAACATCATGTGGGACGAGGGTATACAGTTTAATGTCATGCTGGACGAGAAAGTGGTGGTGGGCTTGGACCTCGTGGAGGCTTCCTACGTACCATGCCTTGACATGGATCAAAGACCACGTATTTCAAATGGTTGTGCAGTTTAGTGTCATACGGGACAAGGGCATACAGTTTAACGTCATGTTGGATGAAGTGTTGTCACGGCCAATGCTTACTCTAAGACCATGTGAGTCATGCTCGGTATGAGAAACAAGAGGAATAAAGGACCTGACGATCACACCGCGAAGGGTGTGTCTATGAGAAGTGAAGAGGGGCTTACGCGTTAGGCGGCCCATGATATTGGGACTTACTCCAGGATGGAGGCCTGAAGTGCGACAGAGCACAGAGAAAGAGGGATTTGGGACCAATGATGGGATGTGCCTCGTTCCCAATCACTTCATCCACTGACCTTGGTAGTGGGGAAGTATGGAGATGCAGGGGTACAACCATCCGTTGGGGAATTAGGGTCGCCTTTCTGTTGAGAACATACGCCACTCCAGTAAAGAGGATATCATCCCCCGTGGATGGGTGATTCGACTGCCGTGGAGATGAGTGACATAAAAAATGTTCAAGCTGGGGGGACCCTTCGTGAGAGGCACGAGGTCGGGTCACAGTTTAACGTCATGTGTTGAGGACGTGGTGCTTGGCAGTTTAATGTCTTGCAGCTCGGACGAGGTGGGTTCACTCCGCACCCCTAGGACTTACATAACTGGTACCCTATGGTCCTTTGGGAAGGGAAGGTACCAGTAAAGCCGTGGTCAAGGGGGGTTGTGGAGCGAACCATCGAGGGGTCCACGTTAGCGTGGCTATGCGAAGGAGTAACAGCCGTTAGCGTGCCTATGCGAAGAATCATTAGGCGAAGCAACACTACAAGTGGTATTGTCTGTGGGATATTGAAATCACATCGTGCATACCTGGAGGGTCGCACGGGAAGAAGAATTGCCAAGCAAAGGAGTGTGCTTCGCGAAGCGGAGTGCCTTAGCCTTAGCATAGGGAATAGGTGGGAGTGGAGGGTGCTTCATGAAGTAGAACAGTATTCACGGAGCACTTCCTCGCGAATAAGAGATTCCTCGCGAAGTAGGGTGCTACGAAGCAGTGTGCTTCGTGACGTGTAACAATCCTGCCTTGGCCTAGGGATCACTAGTGCAAGTTGGGTGTTTCGCGAAGCATAAATGCTCCGCGGCTGCCCGGGTTCCCTTGGCAATCCCCTTCCTTCGCGAATTCCCTTGAGTTTCGTGAAGGGCATCCCTCTCGGAAGAGGGGCTCAAAATGAAAAAAAACAAAGGCATCACATGAAGTAGAAGAACCTCACGGAGCTCATGATTGCCGGGGGAAAAGGGTGCTTCGGGAATAGGGAGAGGAGAATCCAAAAGGTCGGATTGTCCATCCCCAAGACTCAGGGGAAGCCCAGTATTTATAGGCAAGGGGCTCTACGAAGCAGAACTCTCATGCCGCCAAGGATGCTTTGCGGCGCGCTCGCGAACGTCAAACTCGTTTGCGAAGAGTTACCACCTCCAGAGCTTTGCGGCAGGCTTTTGAACGTCAAACGCGTTCGCGGAAAGTTACCGCCTCCCGAGCTTCACGGCGGGCTTGTGAATTTCAAACTCGGTCGTAGAGAGTTACCGCCTCCCAAGATTTGCGGCGGGTTCACGAACGTCAAACTCGGTCACGGAGAGTTACCGACTCCCGAGCTTTGTGATACCACGATGCTCGGGGTGCATCGCGTCGGTGCTTCGCGAGGAAGCGCGAAGACCTTCTTTTCTGTCCCTTAATTTCGTGCAATATTTTGGCACCAACAAATTTCCCCCTCAGACTTGGAGCTGCGGATGGTGAAGGGTCTAAGTCTGAGGGAAAATCGCCAAAGTTGTCAGTGGTTCGCGATGCCGACATCGCGAAGAGGGCCTGTGGTGCTGACCTGGGCCACGGATCCGGATGCGCCGCGATGCTCCGCACGGGTGAGGCGCGTCGTGATGCTCCGGGGTCGCTGCCTATAAATAGGGGGGTCGACGTCTTTTGTCCTTATCCAATTTCCTTGTATTTTGTGCTCTTGATTTCGTGAAGCTCCGCGTACTCCACGACTGCTCTCCGCCTATCGAGCTTCGCAGCGAACCGCGGGTCTCCGACTCCGTGACTGCGCCAAGCGAACTCTTGTTTTCCAGCCTAAGCCAGACTTCGTGGCTTGGTCTCACGACCGACCTTTGCGATCCGGCCTCGCGATCTGTTCTGAAAAATTTCTTTTCTGAGTGCCGGAATTGAAATGGCCCATCAAGAAGCTGTATTGGGGGTGCTTGCAGACGCAGCCCGTCGGGATGAGATAACCAACTGTCCAGGCCTTGGGGAGATGGTCCGAAGCCATTCGGACCATGCTTCTTTGACAGACCAGCTATCGGAGGGTCAGAAGAATAATCCACAGTGTAAGAATCTTCCATTGTACGGCTTCGGGTTGAGGGATGACGTCTTTATCCCTGAGGCGAGTAGGGATGAACCAGCTTGCTGGTTCATGAGCACACCATGTCAGCACCAATGGTTCAGGGCAGCTGATGGTCATGCACAAGAGGACTTCACACCCATCACTGCTGACTATCTCTACAACCATGTGAACGATATTGACGGGAAGACACTGCAACTGGAGACGTCTCCTCCTCTCTACCGTACCATGCTGAAGGTGGCTTTGCAGGATTCGAAGAAGGGATGGTCTGATGAGTGGGACCTGCGCCAGGGCGGCAAATTTACTGATGACTGGGCCTGGGCCTACTAGGTAGGTGCCTCATGCAAGGAGTTTGGGGCCGAGATGAGGAGAGTGTGGTTATATGAGGCGGCATGGGCCTCCCAATTCCACATTTACCAACCGAAACAACTGAGGACGAAATTACTGAGCAGATGGTCATCTAGGACCAATACCTTTCACTAGCATCACGAAGAGGTGGGCATCATCCTGTGGGATGTCCACCAGATTTCTGGGGTTCTGATATTGTTGGCCATGTATGATGAGTTCTTCCCCGTCATGAGCTCATGGGAGGATATAGAGCAAATGCCACGACTGGCATTAGCGCTGATGGCACTCGTCCCTGGAGGGGACAAGGAGGTAGTGAGGGATGTCCACTTTAGGAGATGGTTCATGTGCTTCATGAATTTCCCAGAGAATTGAGAGTTACCTATGAGGCCTCGAACATGTCCGAGGGTGGCCCAATGGGGCAAGGGGCACTTGTATTGGCGGGTCTTGGAGGACAGTAAATGGAAGACTTCAGGTTTCTGTGTCAGCACTGAACAACAGCCGATAGTCAGGCTCGCGGCGTTCATCACGGCTCTCATCTGCGGTTGGAATCTACCGGTGAGGGATACAAGCATGGGGGTGTGGCCCAGCTCGTTTATCATGGCGTCCATGTTGGCCATGGGGAAGCGGGTCAATATGGGTATTCCAATGATCGCCAAACTGTATAGAATGTTGTGGCACATTAGTGAGGGCATGAAGCCGCCAAGGATATGCGGGCCCTTCCACCTCCTGTATGGGTGGATTGTGGCGCACATCAGGGGGATCTATGAGTATCCAAACCCTATTTCGTCACCGGGATCAATATTCCACCACTCCATCCTGAATGCGGTTGGGAGATTCCCGTTCAAACTAACCATGCCGATGGTGCTGAATCGGGTGTGGATGGCGGATGAGTTTAATTTCCACCCCTTCCCATTGCCTACGGGGATACTTACTGACAATGGGCGGGGAGCGTAAGAACATAAGGATTAGCTCCTGGCCTTTCGAAGTGGACTTTTGGTGGCACAAGTAGATCATGAGCCACTCTGCGAACCTTACACCCCGCATCGGTTTGCGAGGCAGTTCTGGTGCCTCCAGCGGCTGACCTCACAGGTCTACTAGGAGGTGCGTCACGAGGAGAACCCATGTGTGATGAGGCAGCTGGGCTCATGTTCACACGAGAAGATGGGAAGATGTGAATTTAATTGCCTCCATCCACCGCCACTTTCGGATTGGTGAGGGAGTATGACATTAGTTGGGAAGATGCTTACCCAGGGGAGATGCTGACGCAGCCAACTATTCGGGTCGGTGATGGTGGGCCGCATCTATCTCGAGGTCGGGGTCGGAGGGCAGCTAGGGCCTCTCACGGTGGTGGGGCTGCCATGGTGGCGAGACCCGCATCGGCCGAGGGTGCGATAGCAGCGGCGAACCCGGTGATTCTGGAAGAGCAGGGCAATCCAGAGGGGCAGCCACCAAGGGGATTTCGTAGGATATCCACTCAGGCCCCAGGGAAGTGGCTGCGTTATATCAACATGGCAGAGGATGCCATCTTCCCGGAAGCCTGGGACATTTGGGATGTCAACCGGCAATTTCTCAACCCACCTGAGATATGGGACCACCTGAATCACCTCGGGATGGAATTACCGGGCATAGGCCCAATCCGGGCCGACTTCATGGCGTCTCCGACGGAGGCAGAACAATACCTGGACGAGCTGGAGGATTATGTTCACTCCAGTGGTGTCCCTCGCCCAATGATAGACCGGGTGAGGGTACTTCTGAATCGAACGTTCCCCCCACAGTTATCAGCTGCCGATCTGAGGGAGCGCTTCCCCCTGCCAGAAGAATCAGAGGACTCCTCTCGGGAGGATGAGGCTGGAGGGGGGAGCCCGTTGGAGGAGGGCGAGGTTGAAGATCAAGGCTCAGATTCCGACGATTTCACAGAGGCTCTCGAGGTAGCATTCTGACCTTCTTTCCTTACAGTCCGTTCTTGGGACACTATGGACTTCTCACTGATGTTTGAGCCACGTAGGAGGAACTTGTTCACCGGCCTCGTTCTTGTCCTTCGGTGGGTGATGATGCAGGACCTTCAGAACCCGCGCCTATGGCTACGTCCAGTTCTGCATCTGGTGGGACCAGAGCACCCGAGGTGGCTCCAAAAGAATCTTCAGACCATCCAAAAGTATACGGAGGGCCTCGCCTCGGGGTCCCATTAGTACCGGCTCAAGAGCAGCGCCAGGAGGTCGATCACCGTAAGTTTCCTCTATAGGTTTCTTTGTCGTCATATATAGACCATGCAAACTAACATTTATGTCCCCCTTTGTCGTACAGTTCCCCGACTGGCGTGAGATGCTGCGGAAAGACTAGTCGGGATGTCTGGTGGCGTCCCCCCTAGGGGCATGCCAGTGATGGTGGCGATATTCCCCCCATCTCCTCAGGCTGCAACACACATCATCACCGGCGGGACCACCAGCAGGGTCGTGCCTGAGGTAATCTAGGTGGACTCCGATGAAGAGGATCGGCCGACCAGTCCTAGTCCTGTCGCGCATGCTTCGACGCCAGATGCCGCGCCAGATTCAACGCCAGAAGCAGATCCTGCCAAGGACTTCCTGCAGGGATATCCTGTGTACGAGCCTTCCAATCGCGCGGACTAGGACAAAATGACCTCCGACGAGGAAGACAACAGCATAGTCCGCTGCCGGTCGTGGAAGCTAATCACGCGCATTATCATGGACACCCCCTAAATGCTATGGTTGGCCGAAATGGATAGACTCCGCTCGCGGTTGCGCGAACTGTGCGCTTGGGGAGTGGACGCCCAATGTCTTCACACGCTCATCTGAGATCTTAGGGATGAGAAGATCAGGGAGCATGATCGTGGACTCAGCATGGGCTGGCAGTGGAGGAAAGAGAAAAACATCAAGAAGCTCCAGGAGGCCGAAAGCGAGGTCCAACAGCTGCAGACCCGGGTGGATGAGCACTCAGCCTCTCTGAATGCGCAATCTGAGCTGGTCTCCCGGTTGATGGCCTAGCTGGAGGATGCAGAGGAGCTTATGAGGTAGGCCTCTGGAAAGATGGCTGCTGTTCAGGCTGGGGTAGAAAGGGCTAAATCCAAGGCTGATGAACTGTGCCTCTCCGCTGCTGAGGAGGTGTGGGAGCTGAGTCAGCGGTAGCAAGCCCTGGATGCCACAAGCCAACAGGTGGCGGAGATACAATGCTCTTTTTATGGGGTCAACCCATCCATGGGGGGAGTCAACCCCCGGGTATTGTAACATACCAAAAAAAACCTTTTATTGGTACTTTTGTGCTTCAATTTGTTCCTTTGTTTTGAATGCCATTGCGTGCACGATTTCCCCTGTTTGAATCGCCTCGTTACATCCCTACAATGTATGCGGGATGTTCGGTGATAATTCCCCAAGCCCACGTGGGTCGAGCCTGATGTGAGAAACAGGAGATAGTTTCCTTCTTGTCCCACCTAACATAGGAGTGGAAACCATGCTCCGGGCATCCGGGATTCGGATTACTAGTCTGGATTTCCGAATGATGGGGGAGGCTTGACCGGAGAATGAAATTTTTCAAAACAGCCGAATTACCGTTTCTTCGGCGTGCCCCCATGTATGAACGGTGCAACACTGGGGCACTGGAATCAGTCCAAATAGACGGAAACATGAAGCATGAATTATGATGCACAAGATTCGGAGCGCTGTGGGGATGGCGTGACAATAAGGGACCACCGTCAACCAAGGAGGAGAAGCGGTATCCTTACTGCGTTAGCCTGTAATGGAGACAAAAATTAGGGTCAACCGTTGACTATGTTCGAGACACGAGACCATGTCACAAATATTTTCGGTCAATCTTTCGGGACGTTGACCCAAGACAGTTGGCGGACCATAGGTAGAACATCCATACTGTTAGGGGGTCCTTCCAAACATTACCAGTCTTCCGGAACATTGGCCCAGGAAGGTAGGTGAGCCGATGCGGCATCAGACCAAACCGTTAGGGGGTCCCGTGAGACATGAAAGGGGAAGAGTGTCTGAATAAGGGGCACACAAAGTGTGGAATATGGAGTGATGGTTTGTCCGAACAGAATCCAACACTTAGGTAGTTACACCACCGTAGTGGGAGTACACCATATGGGAACATTGGTTTGATAATGGATCATTCCTTCTTTCAGACAGGGCCTCTCTGGCGAGGGGATTTACCATTTCCCAATTTAATCTTGGGACATTCTAAACTTGTTCAGGGAAAAGTCATAGTTACACGGTCCCCTATGAGGGGTCCGACCAGGGGGCGGAACAAGATTTAACGATTCCTCGGGCTGGACCCTAGGTGAAATGCCTGGGTGTCCCTACGTGTCCCATGAGGATGGGAATCAAGCCATACGTAGTTCTGGAAGCGCGATTTAACATCATGCGGGATGATGAGAAGCCCGACCGTGTTGGTACCAATCCTGCCAAAACTACTAAAACCACGTGAGTCGTGCTCGGTATGGGAAACAGGAAGTACTGGTGGGAATTTCCCAACACAGAAAGGGGCAAGTTAGGGAAAAGGAACGCTTAGTGAATACCGGCCCAGTGACACTAACACGATCATTTAGCGCACCTAGATGCGCGAAGAGAAAGAGCCGAGTATGATGGAATTCCACTTGAACATGAGGAAGTTGAAATGTGTGAATCATGGAGCTCGAGATTCAGATCACGATTATGGAGGCGTGACGATGGAGGATAACTGTTTACCGTGGCAGAAACCCAGCATCCATATCACTTTATCCTAGAATGGGTACAAACAAATGAGGGTTGACCATTGACTATGTTCGAAACACGGGACCATGTCACAAATGTTGTCAGATATCCTTAGGGACGTTGGCTCGAAACGATTGGAGGTCCCATAGGTCCAGCATTCATGGAGAGCCCTTAAGCCTAGTATCCATGTCGTCTGAGGGTCCTTTTGAATGTGGAAGAGGATGATGATCCAAATAGCGGGCTCACGAAGCATGGTCATGGGATGAGGAGGATGTCCCTATGAAAATCCAACACTTTGGGATCATTATCAAAAACACATCTGAATACGACAACGAGACGTATTAGACAGAGGGAGCAGATTCCTTTCCCATAGGGAGATCTTAGTTTAGGGTCGTAGAATTCGGACCATGGATGGGAGGAGACATAAGAGGCACACGATGGAGTAACTCAACCACCTGGTGTGAATGGGGATAGGGGGTGTGTACGGTGTGGTGAATAGCCCGACGTGAATGAGGACACAAACCCATATCACACTGCACGACCTCCTTAGGAGAAGTTTTTGGTCAAGGGACCGAAAGCGAAAGTTAGGCTGGGCCTGTGGGGAAGTGCCCGGGCGCTCCTACGTATCTCATGAGGATGAGATTCAATCCGTACGTAGTTCTTGAAAGGTGACATGGTAAGATACCAGTGCCAGGGGAAAAGGGGAGTGCGGGCGTGGACCTTGCACTAAAAGAAGCGTAATTTGATAAATCTTGTTTGTCATTTAAGGTGAGTGGTTTTTTTTGTGAACCGACATGCCTAGAGTAGTAGGCTGTGGTGTCGCCACAAGGATTAAGCCGTGATGAGCGTTGAAAAATGGCATGGCAAGTGACCAATACCCAACGTGATGTCCTCTTCAACGAGGTCATCATAATGTAGTTCCGTTTTTCATTGTGTGTCCAGGATGATAATGTCACAGTTTAGGGTCGTATGATAGAACCAAGCATGCATTTTATCATCTTGCAGCACAGACATAGCAGAGACGATTCAAGGCGGTGAATGTGCATAGTGTTATAAAACACTATTTATGGAGACATGATCCCACATCACATTGTACGCCACTCAGAGAGGGAGACCTTAGGCCGAGGGGCCTATATCAAGGTAAGAGGTGAAACAGGGGGGAGAGACTGGCTCCCTAAATGGGCTGTACAGGAAGATAGGGCGTCCGGGCGGTCCTACGTATCCCATGAGGATGGGAATGAAGATGAACGCAGTTCTAGATGGATCTTAGTTGATGGTATTAGAGCTCAGACCAAGGGAGCCCTGAAGGACGTCGTATTGCAGCTTTGCCCCCCTGATATGCAAAGATGCACTGAAGGGTAGCACCAAGAGTGACGAGATTCCACCTGGACATGATGGGGTGGAACATAACGTGAATCAATTATCCAACATTCAAGGTCAGGAAGGGATGTCGTGATGACAAAGGATTACTATTGACCATGTTCGCAACACAGCATCCTGTCGCATTAGCCTGAAATTGGGACAAACAAATGAGCATCGACCATTGACCATGTTCGCAACACGGGATTTGTATCAATTTGTTGTCTGAAAACCCTCAGAGGTGTTATCCCGTAATGGTAGGAGAGCCCTTGGGCGTTGTATCCAGGCCATCTTGGGGGTCCCTTTGGGTATGAAAGATAATGAAAGCCCAAATGAAGGGAAACACAAATCTTGACATGCGGAGGGGACTTGACCAAATTGAATCTGACACTCTTGGTCCTAGACCAGAGTACTCTTAACACATATGTGAACCACTACAAGGGGTCGAGGGACTCATCTTGAGGGAGGCCAAGAGATGGAGGATCTAGGGAATGGGGGCATAGTTCCAAAAACTCCATATCATAACTTTTTACACCCCCTCTTATAGAGGGATAGGCCAACGGGCCTAGGTGACCGAGAGATCGGGAGATCTCTAAGAGGTGGGGATGGACCCGAAGTTTGTACATTCAGGTGGTCTTACGTATCACATGAGGATGGGAATCAAGCCACAAGAAGTTCTGAAGGGTGCCTTTTAATGTCATGCGGGACAAAAAATAGGAGGGCTAACTCTTAGAACGGGGTGCGTGTGGTGCAGCTATTGCAAACCCGATGTGAATGAGGACATAATCCCGCACTATGCCACACGGTCCCGTAGTCGGGGTCCCGATGGTAGGACCAGAGAGGCCAATTAGCTGAACTCAAGATTAACCCAGAGACAGGGGGTCTGGGAATTCCTACGTATTCTATTAGGATGGGATTCAAGCTGAATGTAGTTCTGAGAGGATCTTAGTTTATGGTCATAGATTTCGGACCATGAGTGGTAACAACATCCCAAGTTAGCGCAGACATCAACCCGATCCCTAAGACCACGTGAGTTAAACTCGCTGTGGGAAACAAGGGGGGAAATCCTTATTGCAAAACTTGGGGCGTCTATCAAAGGGGAGTCGGCAGAGAGCCCCGAAGGACACCTTTGACTTGGCTAGTTTCCCCAATGCGCAGACGTGCATGGAGGAAATGTACCAAGAGTTCCGGGACTCTACTAGGATACGATGAAGTGATGAAGGATGTGAATCATGTACCTGACATTTTGGGCTTGATGGGTTGTCATGGCGATAGAGGAAAACTGTTAACCATGGTGGAAACGCAGCGCCCATATCACGTTAGCCTGAGGTAGGAACAACAAACGAGCATCGACCGCTGACCAAATTCGCAATGCGGGATTTTATCGATTTGTTGTCTGAAACCCTTGGGGGCGTTGGCCCGTAACGGTAGGAGATCCCTTGGGTGTAGTATCCAGGCTGTTCTTGGGGGTCCCTCCGGGTGTGAAAGATGATGGAAGCCCTGATGCAGGGATACACAAAGCCTGGAAAGCGGGTGCGGACGCGTCCAAGTAAAGTTTGGCATTCCAGGTAATAAACCAGAGTACTCTTAGGCACATTGGTGAACCGCCGAAAAGGGATCGACGAAACAGCTCAGGACTGAGAGGTACATGGCGTGGTCATTACGACACCGGCATGGATGAGGACATAATCCAACACCACACCATATAATCCTCTCACGAAGGAAGGGTAGGCCAAGGGGCCAAGATGGGATGAAGATTCCCGAGAGATGGGGCTGGACCCGAATCCTAGACATTCAGGTGGTACTACGTATCCCATGAGGATGGGAATCAAGCCACACGTAGTTCCCTAGATGTAGTTTAACGTCATATAGGATGAGGGGGGAAGTAATATACCCCCAAACAAGGGAGGTGTACTGTACGGTGAATAAACCGCCATGAATGGGAAAATAACCTCACGCCATACCATACACTCCTATAAGAGAGGACCTAGGCCGGGGCCCGAAAAGGCCAAGGGGCCTGATGGTTAGGCATTGGTCAGGGTTGCCTAAACTGCTTGCAGTTTAACGTCTTGCATGAGGACGAGGGTTGGGGACCCGAGGAGGCCAAGGGGCCCGAGGCTGGGCCTCGTAAGGGAAGGTGTACGGCATGGTACACGATCTCGACGTGAATGAGGACATAGTCCTACACCACACCGTACACCCTGGATATGAGGTTGGGCGGAGGGGCCCGAGAAGGCCAAGGGGCATAAGGTCAGGCATCAGTCAGGAAGGCCTAACTGGTTTGCAGTTTAATGTCTTACATGAGGATGGGGGACGGGGACCCGAGGAGGCCAAGGGGTCTGAGGCTGGGCCTCGTAAGGTATGGCGTACGACATGGTACAAGATCTTGACGTGAATGAGGACATAGTCCCAAACCACACCGTACACCCCTTATAGGGGAATCGGGGCCGTGGGCCCGACCGCTAGCACCACCTGGGGGGAAGCTCGTCACTTCGGGATGGGGTAGAACGAATCACTGCACTCGATGTTTGGGACATCTCGGGACGGACCTGAAGATCCAGGACACTGTTGACCATGTTTGAAACACAGTGTTCCTATGGTGACCTGATATGGGAGCAACAAATGAGCATCGACCATTGACCAAATTCGAAACATGGGACTTTTATCGGCTTGTTGCTTGAAAACCCTCGGGGGTGTTGGCCCGTATCGGTAGGAGAGCCCTTGGGCGTAGTATCCAGGCCATTCTTGGGGGTCTCTCTGGGTGTGAAAAATGATGGAATCCCAGTCAAGGAGTGGGTGAAGCATAGCTGTATCCATCCACAAAAGAGGAAAACATCTCCAGGGGGGATGTGCAGCCGGCCATATGTCTTGACCCGAGGGAAAGATTTTGGCTTTCGGGCTGGGCCAACAGACAAAATGCCTGGGCGTTCCTACGTATCCCATTAGGATGGGAATCAATCCATACGTAGTTCTTAAAGGCCATGCAGTTTAACGTCATGCAGTGAGTATGTGGAAGGATAGAAGAACGGGAGAGGGCACATGGTGGAACCCTTACAATCCGTGTATGAGCGGAGTTGTATGAGCGGGGCTAAGAAAGCCTACTCCTCACTACCCAAAGATCCTCCAAGGAAACTATTCCCAGGGGGGATAGTGGAAGACAAAATCATGGGGTTGGGCTCAAGATGAGGCGTCCGAGCATTCTTATGTATCCCATTAAGATGGGAATCAAGCCACACGTAGTACCTGAGATGCAGTTTGACGTTATGCAGGACGAGGATGCATCTCATTTGGGGATATGTAAGGTACGACAAGTAATAGGACGTGAATGAGGACGTAATCCAACACCATACCATACAATCCCATAAGAGGGTAAGTCGAGGATAACCAAGGGGCCTGAGGCCGGACCACAGTCAGGGAGACCTAACCAGCTTGCGGTTTAACGTCTCGCCATGAAGATGGGGGCCGTGGGCCCAAGGAGGACAAGGGGCCTGAGGCTAATCCTCAGTCAGGAAGGCCTAACTGGCTTGTAGTTTAACGTCTTACAGTAAGGACGAGGGGTGATCTTAGTTTAAGGTCATAGAGCTCGGACCATTTTGCAGTTTATCGTCTTACAGGATGAAGATGCAGTTTAAGGTCGTGGAGGACCTTACAGTTTAAGGTCGTGTTGGACCATAACGTGCAGTTTAAGGTCATGCGGGACCATACAGTTTAGGGTCGTGTTGGACCATAACGTGCAGTTTAAGGTCATGCGGGACCATACAGTTTAGGGTCATGTTGGACCGTAACGTGCAGTTTAAGGTCATGTTGGACCATGCCCGATCAGGAGAAGTACCGCTTGTGGAACCTGGCTTTGGTGGGAGGGGTTATGCGCTCTCCATCCGTGGTCACCAAGGAGTATGCTCCATTGGGGTAAACCTTATGGATGATATAAGCCCCTTCCCATTTGGGCTCTAACTTGGGCGGTTTCCTACCAGAAATTATTGGTGCTCAAAGGGCCAGTACTAGGTCTCCCTATAGAAAAGAGCGAAGACGAACCTTCTTGTTGAAATCCCTCACTATCTTATCCTGATGCCTTTCCAGATTGTCCAGGGCATGAAGCCAGTTCTCGTCCAGTGCTTCTAATTCAGCTTGATGGATTTCGGCTACCTCATCCGATGTCTGGTGATCATAGACTGCAGTGTGTAACGATGGCAGCTGGATCCCAATGGGTAGGATGGCCTCACCTCCATACACCAGGGAATATGGGGTCACCTGGGTAGAGTTATGAGTCGTCGTCCAATAATCCCAGAGGGCATTGGGGAGCTTGTCCGGCCGACTTTTCTTGTTCTGACCAACCATCTTCTATAGAATATTAGAGAGGGTTTTGTTGAACAGTTCGATCTATCTGTTTTCCTACGCATGGTAGCGGGGGTATGGTTCGAACGGATGTCGTACTTGGCATACAATTTCTTTAGTTCAGCCGCTCGGAAGTTGGTGCCGTTATCGGTGAGGAATGCGTGAGGGACACCAAATCGGTGGATAATATTGGAGCTCACAAAGTCAACGATGGAACGAGCCTTGACCTTTTTGAGTGGAACTGCCTCTGCCCACTTGGAGAAGAAATCTGTAGCAGTCAGGATGAACCTACACTCGAGAGCTATTGTCGGTGGATATGGTCCCACTACATCAAGTCCCCATACCGCAAATGGCCATGAGTACTTGGTGGGGTGGAGGGGCTCCAGCGGCCAATGCAGGAAGTTGGCTTGAACTTGGAAGGCATGTCATATCTTGGCATACCCAATACAATCATGGATCATAGTGGGCTAGAAGTACCCCATCCTCTGGATTTGATGGGACAGCTTCGGTCAAGCTTGATGGGTGCCACAGGAACCGGCGTGAACCTCTCGCATAACTTGAGGAATCTCTACCCCTTGAATGCAACAGAGGAGGACGCCATCGAAGCTCCACTTATAAAGGATATGTTCAAGACTAGGGCCGCTCTGGAGGATAAATTGCAGTGCGCAGTGTCGGACTCACTCGCACTCGGCCCGGTCATCCAGGAGGTGACGATTTTGGAGATACTCAACAAAAGGTGCCCTCCAGTCGGGAGTGGCTTCGACCACTGTGTCTGACGAACCCGGGACCCCTGACGTAGAGGGTCCAGTGGTGAGATGACTTACCCACAGGCCATCATTGTCCTCTTGGGTGACGGGGGGAATGACTCTCCAGTGTGCCACATGTATGATCAAATCATCTTGCTTAGGTTCTGCGAGCGATGCGGCTATGCCAGCCAAGGCGTCTGCTTGACCGTTATGTGACCGTGGGACATGGGTAATCTCTGGTCGAGGAGAGAACTGGGCTATTATGCAGAGGGTGTACTCCAGCAACGGTACAAGCTCCGTTTTCCTGATGATGTAGTCACCATTAACCTGTTTGATTACCAGCCCAAAATCTCCTTTCACATGTAGTTGGGGAACATTGATCTCAAGGGCCAACTCGAGACCGGTGATGAGAGCCTAGTACTCTGCCTCATTGTTCGTATAGCCTTCTGACAATAGGAACGAGTACGGCAGGATGTATTGCACCGGGGTAATGAAGACAATACTCAAGCCCACTCTGTTGAGCTTAGGATCGTTGAGCCTCTTATCGGTGGGGCTCCTAGAGGCACCGTCGAAATGCATTTGCCAACACAGGACGACATGATCGACTGAGAGGATCGTCTCATCAGGAAAATCCAGGTCCTGGGATTGATCTGTGGGGGTTGGATGGGAATCTAAAAAGTCTACCAACGCCTATCCCTTAATGGCCTTCTGAGGTACGAACCTGATATCAAACTGCTGGAGAATCACCGCCCACCGTGCTAGTCGGCCAGTCAGCATGGGGCGGTTCAGGATGTACTACAGTAGGTCTACCCTGGAGACCAATTGCACCTCCTGGTGCTACAGGTAATGTCACAACATCTGCACGACGAAGACGAGCGCAAGGCAGCTCTTTTCGATAGGTGAGTATCTGACCTCTGTATCAAGAAGCATGCGGATGAGATAGTAGAGACTATTCATGGTACCCTCATTATTCTTCTAGGCGAGCAGTGCATCGAGGGATCTTTCCAGGGCGGTCACGTAAGGGACCAGCGGCTTTCCAGAGACAGGTGGCATCAAAACTGGAGGTTGGAGCAGATACTACTTGATTTCCTCGAAGGTGGTCCGACAATCCTCATCCCATTCATAGGTCGCGCCCTTCTTCTTGAGCCGAGAAAAGGGCTTACACATTCCATCCAGATTCGCGATGAATCGGCGTATATAGGCTAAATGGCCTTGGAGGCCTTGAAGTTCCCGAATATTGCTCGGGGGAGGCATTTGGCTGATGGCCTTGATCTTCTCTGGGTCGATCTCAATACCTTGGTATCTAACAAAAAAGCCCAGAAAATTCCAAGAGGTGACACCGAAGGCACACTTCAGTGGGTTCATCTTCAGGTGATGGGAACAGAGGAAACCGAACACCTTCTTGAGGTATTTGAGATGGTCCTGGATCTAACATGATTTGACCACTAGGTCATCTACATAGCATTCCACCAGCGTCCCGAGAATCAGCTTGAATATGCGGTGCATGGCCTTCTGATAAGTGGCACCTGCATTTTTCAAGCCGAATGGCATAACTTGGTAGAAAAAGGTACCTTGGGGAGCCCTGAAAGTAGTGGACTCCTCGTCCTCAGGGGCCATCTGGATCTGGTTGTACCCAGAATACCCATCCATGAAAGAGAGAGCATGGAACCCGGTCGGCGTTAATCAATAACTCAGTCACCGGGAGTGGGAAGTCATCCTTCGGCCAGTGGCGATTAACGTCGCGGAAGTCGATGCAGACTCTGATCTTACCATTCTTCCTCCAGACTGGCACAATGTTGGAAAGCCACTTGGGGTACTTGACTTCCTTAATGAAGTTTTCTTTGATAATCTTGTCAACATTGGCCTCAACCATAGCACCATGAGAAGGGTGCATCTTCCTGGGAGGCTGCTTAAATACACGATGGTTTGCAGGGAGGCCCAGACAGTGAACGAATACCTGGGGATCTAGTCCTGGAATCTCGTTGTAACTCTCGGAAAACACGTCACGATGTTGTTTGAGGAAGTCTACGTACTACTGCCACTCCTCGGAGGACATGGCTGCACTGATCAATGTGGGTTTCGGATCTTCCTCGCTACCAAGGTTCACTGGTACTAGTTCATCAACCGTGGTAGATACGCCTTCTTCAAAGGCAGGGTGAGCATCTTCCAGGTCTTCCTCTCCACCCGTGGGGGGATTTCTCATGACGGGAGACACTTATGGACTATCAAAGTCTGAGGGGCAGCTGGCTCTGGCTTGGGAAGCAGTGGTCATCCTATCAGGAGACTCATTCGCCATTGAGACCATAGCAATGAAGGCAGTCGACCCTATCCCATCTAGCCTTCGGCCCAAGGGACCACGTTTGATGATATCAAAGAAGGGGTGATGTGTCGACCTGAGTCGGTTGATACCAGCCCAGCAGAAGAGATACGTATGGCGCACTGCTGTTGTCATAAGCTTGACATTCCAGTACCGTACAGGGGTAAGAGGTTCTGGGATCACCTGAGCCTGGTTTATGTAGGTGTACAAGGTGATTTTCCACCGTCTCTTAGACACGGGAACATGCCTTCCTTGTGTACCCGAAACAACAAAACATTGCCCCATGTCGGGGGTCATGGCCTCCAATCGGTGGATAGGGAGGATGTAGGCATCATCCATGCTTGCCTAGGGATCACTTGTGATCGAGGCGAATTCATCCTCACATACTAGGATTTGCTTATCCTTGCTTTTGTAATAACCAGCATCCAGACAGTAGGCCTCACAAGAGGCGAAGGGAGACGCATCTCCTTGAAGCACTCCTACTCGACTGTTGAGTGAGTATTTGAGGCATTGGTGATACGACGAAGGGACCGCTGCATGCAGATGGAGACATGGCCTACCCATCAACACGTTGTAGGCAGTGTCTTGAGAGACGACCATGAACTCGGTGCTGGCAATCAAGCCACCGAACTGAGTCTTCAGGAGGATCTTGCCGACTGGGGTTTGCTTGTTCTGGTTGTACCCCTAGATTCTGAGGTCAGAGGGAGTTAAATCACCTTCAGATAGACCCATCCTTCACAACGTCCGGGTCGGAATTAGGTTGATTCCGGAACCCGTGTCAACTAGACAACGGTGGACATCCACACCATTGAAGTAGCCAGTGATGTACAGTGGGAAAATATGCCCCTGTATAAGAGGGTCCTCATCTTCACCGGAGAACGAGATAACCTCATGACATTCGGCGCACTCAATTGTCTCGGTATGGAAGGCTTCTACAGCTACTACCTCCGTCTCAAACTGGACGGGGCTCCTTAGTGCCTCGACAAGTGCGTTGCGCATTTCATATGACAAGAGAAGGGACTCAAGGATAGAAAGCCTTGCCGGAATGCCAACCAGGTGCTTCAGGACATCATAATTTCTTACCAAACGTGAACCTCTTCCTACAAGAGGTTGTTCGGTAGTTGGAGGCATAGCGGGTCCTACCGGTTGAACCGGTGATCGGCTAGTTCTAGGTATATCCTGATGCCTATTAGTTGAAGCCTGGAGAGTAGTCGCCAGACTAGGATCAGACAGCGGAGGCTGGCCTGTAGCCAGGTGAGACTGACTGTGATACAAACGAGGCAACTCTCCCTGATCTAGTAGCACAAACGACGGTGGAGGTAGAGCCGAGGGCATTAGATGGGGTTGAGCGTGCTGAGCTCTGTGCTAAGCCTACTGTCTGGTTTCAGTAGCGTGCACGACATGGCTGAAAGTGCTTGCTGACGTACCTCGACGACCGGCGCGGTTGCGATTCGGCTGATTTTGACGTCGGCTGGAAACATTGGTGAGGTTCGCCTGGCGTTCCCCACCGTCAGGAGTCATATAGGGCTTTACCAGCTCCACGGTGTTAACCGAAGTGTACCCTTGACTGTCATTCAAGGAGTCATCCACCACCGGGCAGATTTTGGGAGGAATCCCCATTTTAGGGGGAAAAAGACAACAAGAGTGCGGGATGACGATGACACCGGTGGAGCGCGTTTCTTCTTCTTGCGTCGTCACTGCTTGCCCTTTTGGGAAGTGGTCGTTTGTGAAGACGATGCAGAGGTACCGGCTACTTCTTATGAAGGTTATGGCTGCTTCAGGTGCACCCAGATGATACCATGGGCACGAACGATGGTTTTTCGAGTCATCCAGTTGTTGTATTTTCGGGATCCGCGGCTGGGAACCTGTTGCCACTCGCCTTCGTTGTCGCTGCCGATCTCTGACCCTGCAAAGACACCCGCCACTTGTGCTGGTGCCGGGGTCAACCTGACTATGTTGTTGTTGACCTGGTCTTGAAGCCAGTCTTTAAACACATATCATTTCTTGAGGATGATCCCCAGAATCCGATGATATGGACAGTAGTTGGGGTGATCGGTGAGATGTGCCTCTGCCGGCCTTCTGCACTCGGGCAGGCACACAATCCTTTGCTCTAGAGCACTCGGAAGTAGCCAGGGACCTGATTTTCGTTGAATGAATAAGTCTGGTGCCTTCTTTCCGGATAGGGGGCCCTGGGGGCCTAGCCCTGATGAGGAGATAGAGGGGCCTGCTGAGGAGGCATCGCCTGATTGTCTCGCCTAGGTGGAGGTGGTACATTACGTGGGGGAACCTGTCGATTCTGAGGCGGTCGCTGCTGGGCGGGAGCCTTCACTTGAGGTGGAGGACCTCTGCGGGGTTGCGGGGATGGTGCTGCTGGCAGCAATTCCAGCTGCCTAGGGGATTCTATTTGGGCCACCGCGGTGGGTTCGGCTATAGCAGTCCTCCTGGATGGGATCATAGGGGGAAATGAACATGCCTGACTAGCCTGTTGCAGAGCCTCCTCAAGGCGCTGAGCCTTATCTGAGAAATCTCGGAAACCTCCAGGGTAGTTCTGGGTAATTAGGGAGGGTACCGGCTCCGTTTTGACGTTCCTCACACACATCGTCAGTAATTGCTCCTGAGTCAGTGGCATATCGAGGGAATACGTAAGTCGCTTCCACCGGGCGAAGAAATATGTGACTCGCTCATCAGGCCTTTTCTTGCACTTGAAGAGGTCTGCAATGCTGGTCTTTCGCATGGTGGAGCTGAACTGGCATAGGAACTGCAAGCAGAGATCCTCCCAACCGGTCACTGATCCGATAGTGAGCTGGCTGTACCAGACGAATGCGGGACCTTCCAATTTCTGTACAAAACATCAGAGCATGGCGGCTTCTTGCTGAGCCGGGGTCCCTAGCATGGGGCCACACCTGGAAGAAAAATGTGCCAAGTGCTGCGACGGGTCCCCTATCCCATTGAAGGGCGAGAAAGTGGGGTTACCAATACCCGGGGGCACAGACATACCATCCACCCACGCGGGATACGGCTTGTCGTCCGGTGGGACCGCCACCTGCCGTGTTTCCAACGCTTCGAGGCGGGCTGTGAGTTTCGCTATCAGATCATCTGTGTGGGGGTCCCTGTCTTGACGGGGATCCCTGATCACAAGTGTGTTTCCAGGTTCCTCAACACAGTAGATGGATTCGATAGCACATGGATCAACTGGAGGAACAACCTGTGGGGCGACTGGGGGAACCCGGACTGGATTCTTCAGATTGCCCCGTCGTTCGGGGGGGGGGGGGGGGTTGGTGAGACGTATCGCGCCCTATTGCTGTATATTCCAGATTCTGCCCAGTCTGTGGAAGTAGCATGATCAGGGTTTCCAAGAGGCATCTCACCGGGGGGAAATTGTTCCTACCCCTGCTGCCCCGACCTAGGATTACCATAGTCAGGTCGCCGCTCCGCAGCGCGCTCTTCCAAGAGTTCATCAACCAGCCTTTTCTGCTCAGCAAGCTGCTGGCATAATGTGGCCTTCTCGGGATCTTCATCTTCTTTCTGCACAGAGGCAGACAGGTCGGAGTGCTTGACAGTTCCGACGTGCTCCTTACCCTTGCCGGTATTTCGACCGAGTACCAGCGACTTGGTGGGTACAGGGAGGCCTAGAAAGTTCATCTGCTGACGGGTAACCCTCCTTGATGGATCTAGCAGTGGCGGTACACCCTCAGGGGGTAAGTCTCCATCAAGGAATTCAAGATCGTCTTCCTTGTCCACTACGTCAGCCATGTGGACCGTGACCCCTCTCGAGGGCATGTCCTCAATGTCGCATAGCGAATCGGGCTGTCGTCGAATAGGGTCGAAGAGGAGAGCATCATAGTCTCCCAAACCACAGACTTGCACATGGGGGGTATCTTCCCTGATGACTCTGCGAAGGACTTTGAAACTATGAGCACATTTCCATTGAAGGGCTCTCTGATGGCCGACGACTCAGGGTGCTGGGCCACAAGGAGTGCGGCCAAATCGATCATGCGGCATTGCTCTCCGATTTGTTTGAAGTGCCCTCGACTTCTGGGGTACACCACCTACTCGTAACGAAGGCAGAAGTGTGTCGCACATAGGGTTCGACAAAAGCACCCCACTTCCTCAGGGGTAAGGGACTATGGTGTGCGAAAGTTCAGCGCCGCCGTCAGCCAGAACATCTCCGGGAAGTAGTCCGCTGCGAGAATGATCCAGAAGCTCCTAGGTTCGGACTCAAGGTCTGGCCCTGTATTGCCCCACTCGTCAACCGGGGGAGGCTGAGGGACCGGTAGCGGTACTGAGGTGGACCTCTGGGATAGTAAACTCGGCGGCGGAGAATATGGAGAACGAACTGACTGGCCGCCGAGTTTCTGGCCATCCTCTGAAGAGTGAGGTGACTTGGCCACGATGTCACGATACAATGGGCTGATAGCCACAGCTTCCGGCACAAGAGTCACGGCTGCCGATGATGGGTCATGTCGTCGCTCTATCGTCGTTGGTCCCCAAAATAGCTCTTCGTGATCTATGGTAGAGGTAGAGGGCGCTTCTGGTGACAATGGTGGTGATTACACGGTCGAGACCTGTGGAATTTCCACGATTTCTTCCTCCTGGATGTACCTGCGGAGGGAGATGGGAATCTGGTGGACCTCATATTCTAGGAGAATGAGGCTAACGTGCCTGGTTCCTGCCCCAGTCCTTGATACGGAGGAGCGGGGAGAAGGTTCCATCGCTGAGTCGCATTCCGCTTCATAGTCTGAGAAGCGGGTAGGTTTTATCTCCACCCGGGCCTTCCTAGGATTCTTCTTGTGGTGGCAACGACCCTCTCTCCTGCCCCGGGGTGGCTCTTCGGGACATGGTTGATCCATAATAGGTAGCCTCAGGGCGGCGCTGGCACCGTGCCAGAGGGGGCCCCCGCTCGAGATAGCCGAGGTGTGAGGGGCACCAGGGAAAATGACTAAGGGTACATGGGGAGGACCTCCACAGACAACACCCATGTGAGCAGAGCCTCTGTTGAAATCGGCAGGAGCATGGGGAGAACCTCCATGGTCGATGCGGGCGGAGCAAGGATGAACTTCACTCCTCAAGTTGCTGGGGAGAGGAGGTCCTTCGCCCGTTGCAGAGAGGACGTAGGGAGGGCCCCCACGTTGGAGAAGGACCGGATGGACAGCGCCTTCAGTTCGGTGGTCGGGGTAGGGAGGATGGACTCCATACCCTGTATAGTGGGAGCGGGAAAAGTTTCCGCGCCGAGCGTCACTACCGCGGGGCAGGTCTTCCTTCGGGATGGGGGTAGCACGAGGCATTCCTCCATGATGAGTTTCGGAGTGGGGATAGACCATGCTCTGTGGAGTAGTGGTACGGGGAGGGCCTCCGTACAGGGGAACATCACCGTGGGTTAGTTCGCGGCGATCACCACTCGGGCCTGCAACCCGGAGAGTCAACCCAGCCTGCCCGTGGGGCGGTTGGGGTCTTGATCATGGTTGGGTGAAAGGGTGACCCTTCTCAGTGTATGCAGGGACTCCATGATGCATGTCGGTGGTGGCTCGGGCCACTGTAGCTATTGACGCCGACGCATCTGGGCAAGCGTCCTCAACCCGGGCCCGGCACTGACGTCGGGTCAGACGAGCTGGCACGGGTGGTGCAGGGGCATGGCCTGGATACTCTTTCTACGGAGTCAGACGGCAGCGCTGACGCGGCTAGACAGGAACCCTTTCCTGGAGCCCTTGGGTCAAGACCCCGAGCGGGACGAGTCGGATGCCGCCCACCTCATCAGCGTAAGGCGAGGAGTCGTCGAGGAGTTCTGGGGACAGCCTCCCGAAACGGTTGAACGTTGGGGTGGGGAGTAGGGGCTCCCTGTGCGGCCTGTTAGGGTGGCGTTGACGGTGGGGCCTGGATACCTCTAGGTCCAGGCGGGCCATATCTTGAGTTGGGATGACCCCTTCCTCCTCGTACTTGTGTACGAGGTTATTGATCACCCTTTGCTGGATGACCTCTGATGTGGAAAGGGGACATGGGCGCCCCGTATTCCGCGATGTGGCGGCCGTCGTGACGGTAGCTGTGCCATGCCGGGTGTCTGTGGCGGCGTTTCCCCTGCCCTTGCGTAGGTGAGCGGGCGGTGATTGTGTCTCTATAACAGTAACCTGGTTCCTGGGAAATGAAGGGATCAACTCATCAGCACTGCGAGGAAAAGGATTGACAACCAGTGCCCCAGCGTCCTTCCATTCTCCATGTCTGTAAGAAGGATCCATGCCAACACGCTGTAGAATGGAGTTCCCCACATTCTATTACCCCGAATTCCGGTGAGTTTCAAGACAGGCCCACTATTTTCTTGGCGGGACCAGGCGCCGAATATCTGGATCTGGTGAAACGTCAATCTAATGGTGTCTTGAACTCTACTAATCTCCACATTGGGGAGAAGACATTCATATTGGGTTCACCATTTTTGTTTCCGATGCATCCGCTGGAGCACGCGCATCCGTCCGTCCACGGAGGAGGACACGCTGCACTGTTGCCCCGCATTCCCGCTTTCCAAAGGTGGGCGGCATTCGCTCCTTACTCAGGGACGTCTGCTCCTTGATCAAAACGGGATGATGGGATGTCGGTTCTTCCTTCCATGGATTCCTCCTCAAAACTCATCACCTAGTCCGGGTCTCCCTCATAGATTTAATATGTTGTTCGTGAAACTCTTCCCAGTGACATGTTTCTATGGACGCCGGTTAATTACACTGCTTCTGTCGGGACATTCCAAAGGGTCCGGTCAGGGCAGCAACCTTCAGTCGGGGGAGTAGTCACGTTGAGGCATCAGTAGCGTGTCTGGATGCTGGGGACCTTTCATGCCTGTCTATTATCCCTGGTCACCAGGCTTCTCGAGGGTGTGGATACCTGAGGCATCCCACATCGAGCGCGGGGAATTATATGCCATAGACATATGTCCAAGGTTTTACTCATCTTCCTGTGTTTAACACAGGGTATGCCGCGAGTTTAACGTCCAGCGGAGATGGATCAGCCCGATCAGATCATTAGCAAGAATGGATCAGATTGAGGGATTTCCCTTTAAGGGATGTTGATACCAAGACCAGCCTATGGACGGTTGTGAAGAGGAATGGATGGATGGATGAATGAAGTGGATAGGGGAGTGACAAGGGACCATCGCTGGGGTGACGATGAAGTTGGGATTGAGCCTCGAAGAGACCTCCTACGTATCCCCGTGACAGGGAATCAAAGTCCATGTAGTTTAGAATGGTGCCGATGAGCCGACGTGAAGGTGGACCTTGGCCCGATGGATGTCGTTAGCGAACCAACGTGAAGGTGGACCTTGGTCCAATGCATCCGCAAACCGATGTGAAAGTGGACATTGGTCTGATTGGAGATGGGATTGAACCTCGGTTAGGCTTCCTACAAACCATGGATCAAAGTCCTCGTAGTTCGAATGGTGGGCGTCGACGAACCGATGTGAGGAAGGAGGGACCTTGGTCCAAAGGGGGATGGGCTTGAACCTCAGGGAGGCTTCCTACGTACCATGCCTTGACACGGATTAAAAACCTCATAGTTTGGATTGAAAATGGGGGGGGGGGGGCTTGGCACACCGATAAGGAGGCGGTGTGGGCCAATGATTGTTGGTCTTGAACCTCTGGGAGGATTCCTACGTACCATGCCTTGACACAGATCAAAAGCTTCATAGTTCAGGTTGGGTGAGTCACAAAGGCTTGCCGTCGGACCAGAACACAGTTTAACGTCATGCTGGATGGGGATGGGACCCGACGTGAATAAATGATTGGTGGTCATGAACCTCAGGGAGGCTTCTTACGTACCATGACTTGACATGGATCAAAGTCCTCGTATTTCAAAGGGGGATTCATCGACGAACCGACGTGGAGGTGGACCTTGGTCCGATGGGTGGTGGGCATGAGCCTCAAGGAGGCTTCCTATGTACCATGCCTTGACATGGATCAAAGACCACATAGTTCAAAGGGGTTTCATCAGTGAACCGACGTGAAGGTGAACCTTGGTCCGATGGAAATCGTCAGCGAACCGACATGAAGGTGGACCTTGGTCCAATGGGAATTGTCAGTGAACCGACATGAAGGTGGACCTTGGTCGGATGGGTTGTGGGATTGAACCTCAGAGAAGGCTTCCTACGTACCATGCATTGACATGGATCAAAGATATCGTAGTTCAAAGGGTTTCATCGGTGAACCAGCGTGAATGTAGAACCAGGGGTCCACTTGTGGTGGGCTTGAACCTCGTGAAGGCTTCCTACGTACCATGCCTTAACATGGATCAAAGTCCTCGTAGTTCGGAATGGTCACAACGGCTTGCCGTCGGACTGGGATGCAGTTTAACATCATGCTGGAGAAGAGTGAACCCTGACGTGAATAAACGGTGGGCGGTGGGCTTGAACCTCGTGGAGGCTTCCTACATACTATGCCTTGGCATGGATCAAAGTCCTCGTAGTTAAAATAGTGTAATATAGTGTAACGTCATGCAGGACGGGGGTGAACCGACGTGAATGAGGTCGGAATGACCGGGTGCTGGGCTTGAACCTCATAGAGGCTTCCTACGTACCACGTCTTGACATGGATCAAAGTCCTCGTAGTTTGGGTTGGTCACAACGGCTTTCCGTCGGACTAGAATGCAGTTTAACGTCACGTGGGACGAGGGCATATAGTTTAACATCATGATGGATGAGAAAGTGGTGGTGGGCTTGTACCTCGTAGAGGCTTCCTACATACCATGCCTTGACATGGATCAAAGACCACGTAGTTCAAATGGTTGTGCAGTTTAGTGTCATGCGGGACAAGGGCATACAGTTTAACGTCATGCTGGACGAAGTGTTATCATGGACAATGCTTACTCTAAGCCCACGTGTGTCATGCTCAGTATGAGAAACAAGAGGCAGCAAGGACCTGACGATCACGCCGCGAAGGGTGTGTTTGTGAGAAGCGAAGAGGGGATTATGCGTTAGGCGGCCCATGGTGTTGGGACTTACTCCAGTATGGAGGCCCGAAGTGTGACAGAGCACAGCGAAAGAGGGATTTGGGACCAATGATGGGAGGTTCCTCGTTCCCTATCACGCCCTCTACTGACCTTGGTAGTGGGGAAGTACGAAGATGCAGGGGTGCAGCCCTCCGTTGGGGAATTAGGGTCGCCCTTCTCCTGAGAACATACGCCACTCCAGTAAGGAGGATATCATCCCTTGTGGATGGGTGATTCCACTCCCGTGGAGATGAGTGGCGTAAAAAATGTTCGATCTGGGGGGACCCTTCGTGAGAGGCCCGAGGTCGGGTCACAGTTTAACGTCATGTGTTGAGGATGCGGTGCTTGGCAGTTTAACGTCCTGTAGCTCACACGAGGTGGGTTCACTCCGCACCCCTAGGACTTACATAACCGGTACCCTCCGGTCCTTGGGGAAGGGAAGGTACCAGTAAGACCGTGGTCAAGGGGGGATGTGGAGAAAACCATCGAGGGGTCCACGTTAGCGTGGCTATGCGTAGGATCAATAGCGGTTATCATGCCTATGCGAAGAAACATTAGGCAAAGCAACGCTACAAGTGGTATTGTCCATGGGACTTTGAAATCACATTTTGCATACCTGGAGGGTCGCACGGGAAGCGCAATTGCCAAGAATAGGAGTGTGCTTCACGAAGTGGAGTGCCTTAGCCTTATAATAGGGAATAGGTGGGAGTGGAGGGTGCTTCGCGAAGTAGAACAGTATTAGCGGAGCACTGCCTCGCGAAGAAGAGATTCCTCATGAAGTAAGGTTCTATAAAGAAGTGTGCTTCGCGACATGTAATGATCCTACCTTGGCATAGGGATCACTAGTGCAAGTTGGGTGTTTCGCGATGCATAAACGCTCCGCAGCTGCCCGGGTTCCCTTGGGAATCCCCTTCCTTCACGAATGCCCTTGATCTTCGCGAAGGGCATCTATCTCAGAAGAGAGGCTCAAAACAAGACAAAGAGAAGGTGTCACACAAAGTAGAAGTACCTCGAGGAGCTCATGATTACTAGGGGAAAAGGGTGCTTTGCGATTCAAGAGAGGAGAAGACGAATGGTCGGATTGTCTGTCCTCGGGACTCAGGGGGAGCCCAATATTTATAGGCAAGGGGCGCCACGAAACAGAACTCGCGCGCTGCCAAGGATGCTTATCGGCGCGCTCGCGATCGTCAAACTCCTTCGTGGAGAGTTACCGCCTCTGTTGCTTCGCGGTGGGGTCTTGAACGTCAAACGCGTTCGCAGAGAGTTACCGCCTCTAGAGCTTCGTGGAGGGCTCATGAACGTTAAACTCGGTCATGGAGAGTTACCGCCTCCCAAGCACTGCGGTGGGTTCGCGAACGTCAAACTCGGTTGCGGAGAGTTACCACCTCCCGAGCTTCGCGAGACAGCGATGCTCGGGGTGCTTCACGTCAGTGCTTCGCGAGGCAGCGCGCCGACCTTCATTTCTGTCCCTTCCTTTCGTGCAATATTTTGGCGCCAACAATATCCAAAATAGAATTCAAACATATATCTTCTATTAATATCAATTCCCCATAATTTCACTTATGACATTTAAATTTGTTCAACCTTATAAATCTATCAATGTCCCAACCACATGTTACCTTAAATTGAATTTTATGTCACTCTTCAGTAATGTGAAATTGAATATGATGTTATGTTGATACTATTAATTCACATATATCACCATATTCTTGTAAAAATTATCATTTATCCATTACATGAAACTTGAAATGGAATTCAATCATTATGTATTTTTCATGGTAAATTTTGTAGAATATGTTTGGTGGTAAAATGAATTAAATATTTTTTGGATAAAAAAAGGAGGTGAGATTCTTTAGTACAATGCATGAATAATCCACTGAGAAAATTATATTAACCTCACTCAAATCACAATGAAATTGGGATACAAAACACCACCTATTTATTGAACATGGTACATGAACCAATATATATTTAGAAACGATGATATCATACATGTTCTCCCCCATTTTTGTAATACTCAATAATAGAAATGCTTTATTATCATTATTTTTTATTTTTTCCATACATGATTAGATGAAAATTTTATACAATGAATGAAAAAAAATAATTATCCTACATTTTATTGAGGAAAATGAGTCATAAATAGATGTACAATTATATATTCTACAATATCTTTAATTTCATTTCAATTTTTTTGATGGAGAACCAGATAAAACAAATAAAGCACAATGAAATGATGAATCACAAAAAATTTTGTGATTATATGTAGCCCAAAATGATAACACACACCTCAAAAAAAATAAACACAATATAATCAATTAATATGAATGACCCTTCCCCTAAACTCAATATTTTCAAACTCATGATGAAATAATAAGAGTGCTGGATGGTAAGGAAAAAATAGCATGTAATGTGGTATAATAATATAAGGAAACTCATGGATTCTAAGGGATTAAAAAGGATAGATGTAATGGTATTTATGAAGTAAATATTTTTCTTCTCAAATATATTCCTCAATCATATCAATAATATTCTATATAATCTATAGTATTGAAATAGAAAGGTCCCAAATTCAAGTTCTCATTCAAAATCAATTTTTTGTTCAATAAACCATGGGTCTTATAGAGAATAAAAAAATATGTTATAGAATACCTCATTTTATATAAAAAATATTTCTAGTCAGTTTTACATGGGCATGGATTTCATAAATTGGTCAAACTAAAAAAAATACTAAAAATCCAATTCATGGAAAATGTTTCTCACATAAAAAATCATTTACATTCTATTTATTAATAAATAATTTCAAATATAGAAAAAACATTTATGTGTGAGAAGTGATAAGGATATTCAACAAAGTATAAAAATACTAAAAATAGAAAATTGATATAAAAAAATAACACCATGTAATATGCAGCTTGACACTCCCTCGAAACATAAATTTTACTAACCCTCATTTCAGCTGAAGAAAGAATAAATATAATGGAAGAAATGAAATGGGATTGGTGGAAAAAAATGATATTATTTTTATAGTGGATTCAATGAGTTTAGATCATAGCCTCTACAACTTCAAAACTATAATACTAAAATGAAATTAAGTAATAAAAATAAAAAAAAAATAAAATAAATGGTATAGATAAGTGTTAATTGCTTGTTTAGAACCACATGTAGATGATAGGTTTTTTATACCCCTAGATGGGTAGTCTTTGTGGATTATCTTCAATAATATGGTGGATGTTGATTATTTGATGTGAACCACCAGAAGTGAATTTTACAAATCTCCTTGAATAAATTCCAATATTAGAGAACCATGAATAATATAATATAATTACCATCCAACAAGAAATAATTAAGAGAGAAATAAAGTTATATAGTGGGAGGGAGATGAAGATAGGTGTGATACATATTGACTTCCATGGTGTCCTCCTCTATATAGTAGGAAAGTTGATGTTGAGGAGGAAGTCACACCACATGCTTCTATTGAACCGATTCTTCAAACAACACCATTTGGGTTGTCTATTCATTAACATACATGGCCTCATTAATTTGTGTTTCATAAAATATTTCATAAAATGAAAATTCAGACAACAATCCCTCTTGAATAAGATTAAAACATTAATGATTAATAAAGAAAACATCTCATTCAGGCAATTATGTTTGGAAATTGATCACTTTAGGAAGGAGCATTGGTAACTCAATCTCAGCAGGTGAATCATCATTATCATATTACCATTATAGTCATAGGTAGAATGTCACTGATGTTTCATTATCAATAATGTGAATACCATGTTTCAGGTTATCTACCAAAATGTTATTTTAGGATTCTTCCAAAAACTAATAATCTCATATATGTGCATAAGTATGAATGTGTACCTCTAATACCTCCTTGAGATATTTTTTTAGGGATTACGTGATTGATTTTATTTGAATATCATTCTCACCCACCTTAGGTACATTAACTTAATAAATTATTGTAAAAATCTCTCTAACAACATGTTATGGTTTAGGTTCTGGCTCTCGTTCAGATTGGTCTATGGATGTGTGTACATATTCAGAAATCTATTCTATTTAGATCTATATGTATTTTACATTATCACTAATATTAGGAAACTATGCATCAAGGTCATTTTATATCATTTCATTCACATGAGATTTGTCAGTCCTTTCATAAATCTCACAACTTTAATACAACAGGTACAAAATAAAAATTTAGTTTTTAAAATTTATGAATTTTTGGTGTATTTCTAAATGAAAGAATATTTATTTAAAAATTTTGAATATAAATATTTACTGAAAACCATTTATCTCCCTGGAAACAAACCTGAAAATATGATGCAATGTCATACTCACTATTAACAATTTATATAACTATGTACAACTTTGGGGATGATGTAGGTTGATATCTTGAGGACCTATTGCGGTCAATCACTCTGAGAATGTAAATAATATTAATATATAAATATATATATGAAATAATATGATCAGAAATGGATACATAGTATATGAAGTAAAAAACTAATGTTAAACATGAAAAAGAAATGAAAACAGAATGAATGCACACAAAATGATGTTAGACGGAAAGGAGGCATTCTAAAGAGAATCACCACACGTGAACCTTCATCATCTATTAATTAGATTTGAATTTACATAATTAACACACATCATTCCATGTGTTATCATACTCTCTACATATTGTTTTGAAAATATGTTTCTCTCAATTATCACTAAGTGACTGCACATCCACCTCTTCGATATAGGGAAAATGGTGTAGAAGTGAATGTTAAACCTCAGGTTCGTAAGTGGATACAAAAAGGTGCCTCTCCCACTAATACCACCAATGTTATATCTCTATGAAAAATAAGAAACATCAAAAATGATAGATCAATGACTTGGGTTCATCACTAGATTACTCCCTTGGGAACATCCTTAGGTTTTCTACCCATTATCATGAGCATCGGAGTTCACAGTAGAAAAGAATGATGTGAAAACCCAAATGAAAAAAATATGAGAATGAGACGATGAAAAAGTGTAATAAATATTAAAATTTCATAATTCTATTGCATCATGAGTGAAAATATAAAAATAAATATTTATTCAATCCAATGATCTAATGTATTGGGATGGATAGGGGGAAAATATTTATAGGCCAAAGAAATGAAATATTGGATCCATAATATATTCTCCAATATATTTCAAGTTTTAGACACATTTAATTGATGAAAATAAACTTATAGTCAACTTAAAATATTTTCAAAAATAAGTTTTTTTACCCCTATAAAAAATTTAATTTTCATCCTCCTTGTATAGAAAAGGATATGACCCATTAATTTGGAAAATTTTTCCCACATAATGTTTCTTAATATAGCACCCAATTTATAGCAGCCAATAGCTGTCTTAATAAAATAATATCTAATAATATTTATTGGTTTAATGAAGCATTTAAAAATCATTCAAATAAATTTTCAATCTCTTTAATTGTAATGTTTTTTCATGATTGATTCTCTAATGAATGATGTGGGTCCACACAATCATCTAGAATGATTACAAACTATATTTTGTTTTTCATCCCCCTAGATGCTCAAATAAGATCTTGGTTCAGAAGACAATGATTTATCCCATAATTCAAGGAATTGTAAAAAAAGTAATCATTCAATTTGGAATGGTATTTAAATATATATACTATAAATACAGATGAAAATGAAAAACATTCTAATTATAGAACTGAAATCTTTTGCATTTATGTTCAAAATACCACTAAACCCTAAAAAAATTAAATTTTTTTATAAAATAACACTATTGTATAATTATAAATATTTAATTACAGAATAAAATTTATGAAAATGAGAGCTTCATCATGGATCCCATTTCAGTCATAGAGGATGACATTAGAGGTTGAGCATGGTAATTTTTAAATGTGGGTTCGATTCCCAATCTCTTTCCCATCATAGAGGACCAACCATAATATAAATTGAGTTGTCATAGATCATCTTTGATGTTTGACTCAATAGGGTGGAGCATGCATTTCACTGATAGGCCAGATTGGTCTTCACTTTTCATTATTTTACCTTAGATTGGATTGGAGGAGAAAGTGTGACCAGTATCTATAAGGGAACCTATCTCCTATATTGGATAATTTTTCCCATAGAGTCAGGTGTCCCATGAGTGATCCCTAGGAATTGAATCCCAATATGTGATCCAATATCAGATTCCTTCTAATGGGGTTTTAGTTCAATCAAGTCTGTCTCTCAGACGAATCCTCTCAGTATCATTCATGATTTAGACCTGATGTGTTAGTACATACGATCTGATAGCTTGAGGAGTGATTTGTCCTAGAACAAGCATGCTGAAAATTATATGGATGAGACCATTGAGGCATGGACTATTTTATGAGAATATCAAGATGTTTTTTCAATATCTATTATATAAATATACCTATGTTGAGATGAATATATCCTGTTATTGATGTTTCCTCTATGGTATTTTTCTTTATGTTTTCGGGGTGTCCAAAAGAGTATTGTTTTACTCACCCATGCATGATATTTTTCGACACATGTCATATCTTATGTAGACGGTCTACCATGTTATTGAGTTCCTAGTGGACTAGGATCAGATGGATCTTGTTGAGTTCAGATAGACCAGGGTGTAATCTTATAACATCAAATAGCTTATTATACCTTGTCTTCTAGGTAGTGTATTCAGTGGATTAGTATCTGGGACTTTTTCATTCACTTTAATAAACTCATTGTTTTTTTGGGCATGTATTCTGGCACTGTTTAATTTCAAATTTTATAATGTCTTACTTTACAGTTATTCTCTTAGTGTATAAATTATTTGTTTAAAATTCCTTCTTACCATTATGTATTTTGTGTTTGGAGATTTGTGTGTGTGTAATTGTTCTTAGCAAAATGAATCCCATTTGTGGGATATGCCTACCCAAGGCTAGTCATCAACCACTTTCCTTTTGAGTAGTTCTTGGGGTAGTCAAAATGAAGGACCCATTGGGAAGGATCTTGAACGTGTGGTATCCGAGTGGGTTATTTCTACTTTAGAAACATGATATTTTGTTATTTGTTTGGGGAAACTGTGTTAAGGGTTTTGATTTTGAATTTCAGGCCAGGGACTCTGGTGTTGGTGTAGAAGCTGAAATATCCATAAATAGTGCATTTTTACACATTATATTTTCCTCATTACAAGAAAACACATGTTGATGGGAAAAAAATTTCATGAATAATTTAATAATAGATTGTTTTTTGTATATCCTTCTTGAGTTAGCTCAAAAGGTATACTCTTTTGACTTTGGTACATTTGGTTTTCTTATAGGATTTATTCACAATGCCAGTCAATGAGGTTTCCATAAAAGGATCAAGAGTTAAACCAAATGATTTAAATGAGATCTATATGGGGATCTTGTCATGGAGAAATTTTTCTTTAGGATGGTCAGTAGGTGGTGCTTTCTCTTATTGATTGGTTCATATACCCACCTCCAGTGGATTACGTAGATGTAGATTTGCAGACTGATTTGTGCTTGGATATTTTCACATTGGATGATGATATTCCTGGTTTGATCACATATTAACGGCTTCTGAGTTAGTGATCACCTGAGATAAAGGGTTAGTAGGAATGACTGATAATAGGTGCATCACGCAAGTCACATAACAAGTTGTTTTGTTGGATTTTATAGAGGAATTATTTTTCCCTAAGAAATATGAATTTATATTCTTTTCAGGGGAAGGTACATTCCATTTGATATTGTCTTTTTATTCTGGTTGTATTCATAGAGGCAGTTTATGAACCACTAAGGATGAGTTAGCGGTAGGAGCAGACAGATCTGGCAAGCGGCAGACATGTTAGAGGGGCTGGGGATATAGTAAAAGTTTTACAACTTTATGATGTGCTACCACCACCACCACCCCTAGGTTGTCCATATATGACATTGGTTGCTGGACAATAGTGGATGATAGAGTTGTAGGATATCGAAGATTATGAACCGAAGATTCTGAGAATTTTTCAAGGTGATATTTTTTTTCTACTTTAATTGTAGTTGATTGGCCCATGTGTGATTAATTCCATTCATTCCAATTTTCAAGTTTGATACATAGAGATTCTGGTAAACTGTTGAATTCACTCTAATGTAGAGAGACTCCTCCTAGTGGAAATAAGATGATCTCACACTAGTGATGACAGCCAAAACTAACTCTTATAAAAGATATTTTTCGTTGGGCTCTCATGGTAGTAGAATATATGGCTTAAATTTTATTTTTCGCTATTGAATAGTTTACAATCTTTAAACTCATATTGATTGTTTTAGGAAATCAGTGTAATTCATCAGTGGTAACAAAACCATATTTCTTATTTTATTGTTGAAATGTAAATCCTTGTAGTATATGGTGGACTCACACATAAGATCGTGTGACCGATTACTCTTCCGTTGGCAAGCATGACTGTCTATGCATTGGATGTTATGAGTGAATAGTTTTATGTAGTGGTGGTGGAGTAAAAAGATATTTTCCCTAAATATGTTCATATTTTACCTCCCTGCAAAGAGTTAGACTTTTTTGTTGGCCTACACCATGAGATGACATCGATATCTACACCAGAATATCAGATGGATCTCGCAAAGCTCAATGAGCTAAGGGTTCTATTGATGGACTTATAGATGAAGGATATCGTGAGACCCTGTGATTCTCCATGGGAATCACAATTTTTTCTTTGTTAATGATGTCATAGTATACCTGTTGTATGAGATGAATGACACACGTCACATGCAGATGGTCATAGATACCCTTCTAGAGCTCTGTATTCATGGGAAGCTCTTGAAGTGTAAGACATGGATCCAATAAAGGTTGATGAAAAGTTTTACTAGCCCTCTCATCTTGAGTCATACATAGGAGGTTGTTGAGTATGTTATGTTATGTGATTCATCAGGATCTAATATTGGTTGTGTCTTGATGTTGAGGTATGAAATGATTCCATGTGGTTCACACTAGTTGATACCACAAGAGAAGAACTATATACCCCATGATATTATTTTATCATCATTATTCACTGCATTGAATATGCGGTGACATTACTTGATGGGAGTGCAGTTTATCATTTACATAGATTGTATGAAGTTCAAGTATATATTCAATCAAAATGATCACAACTTGAGAAAGATGAGGTCCCTAGAGTTCCTCTAGTACTATGACATAAAGATTGTTTATACTCATTGAAAGGGGGGTATTGTGGAAGATGATATCAGCATGATATTTAACTTCTACATATTGAACGAGACCTCAGTGAAATTAGACACACGACCCATATCCTATATGGATGGAAATTGATATACTTATCTTCATTCGATGGTTGTCAACTTTCCACAGTTACTGAGATTCTAGGAGGAACAAATTTTTGATATTGAAAATGAGGTTCTATATAATCAATTGTTCACAGGTATTCCCATGATCAAAACTATAAGGGGGGAACACTATTCTATTCAGAGGATGCACAATGTTATTAGGAGCACTATGAGTGGAGTTTTTGAGGGTGTTTCATGCATCCCACTTATCTGTATATCTAGGTGGGGAAATGATGTAACTGGACCTCTAATGAAGTATTAGTTTCCATTGATAAAGAGGGAAGATGTAGAGTTTGTGTTTGAGGGCCTTACTTTTATACAAGTGGAGGCATATCATCATGTTGCTACGAGTCTGAGTCAACCCCTTAAGGCACGGGCATTGCAACGTGATCAGATAATAATGGACTTTATGATAGTTTTTACATGTACATAAAGTAGGAACATTACCATCAAGGAAATCATTGAAAAACTCCTTATATATTCATACTACCTAGCACACCATTGGTAGAGATTAGTAGAGATCATGGAATGGCTCTAAGTGTAAGAGATAGGTTGACTCCATGGAGTTCATTCAAGGAAAGATTCAGTTCATGATCCTTGATTCACATCCCAATCATTGAATGCATTACAAGAGGTTTTCAGAACTCAGTTATTCTTAACCACAACATTTCATCCCTAAATAGACATCCCGACGGAGAGGACCATTCGGTATCTAGTGGATAGGAATCGGGCTTTTATGTTATGTTTTGGACGAATATGGGAGGATCTCCTACCATTGGTGGATTTTTTGTACAACAACTGATTCCCCTCCACCATTTATATGGAACCATTAAATGGATTGTACGGGCGACCCTCTAGGTCAAAACAATGTTGGACTAACCCAGGAGAGTTAGCTCTCATGGGCCCGAGGTGGGGGGTGGGGGGGGGGGGGAGGGGGTGGATACTACTGAGAAGAATAATATCATCTAGGAGTAGATAAATAACACACATATCTTGAAGATGTTTTATTCCTATAAGATATGAGGTATTATGAGTTATAATAGGGAGACCGTGTGTTCCTGTGTGTATCTCCTTGACATGGGATGGAGATATTTGGTTTGGAAAACAAACTATCTATGTGGTACATCAACCCTTTTCAGATATTATGTAGATTTGGTGAGGTGATTTACCACTTAGATCTACCACTACATTTTGACTGTGTAAATGAAATCGTCCACATGTTTCAGTTGGAGATGTACTTCCAGGATCCATCACATGTCATTGACTCAAGATAGTTGGAGATTAACTATGGGGAGAATTTTACTATGTACTTGGTGGAGATCATGTATAATAAAGAGGAGATCCTTTGTGGGTAGTTGATTCCACCGATGTGTGTTAAGTGGAATCATATGTAACTGTAAGAGAGCACAATGATGTGGGAGGATCATATTTATGTGTAATTCAGAATTTTTTTTTATCCTAGTTTTGTATTTAAGGTATGTAAAATCCTATGGTGGGGAAAATGTAATGACTTAGAATTTCCAAATTATTTTTGAAAACTTATTTAGGAAAATATCATGAATATGCACTGAGACAACGTGTGATTCTGAGACCTAGTGTTACTAGAAAAATTCATTATAAAATGAAGATTTTTAATAACATGCATGCGTGAAATTAAATAAAAAGTAAAAAAAATTAAGAGGCTACCCTGATTAGAAATACGGGGGCACTATTGACCTCATAATAGTGGATTTACCCTGGGAATGACCTATCCTTGTCTGGCCTAAGTAATTCATACAAAATACACCAGGGATGTAATGGTAAAAAAAATAAAAAATAAACTTTAATCATTTAAATTCCAAATAAATCATAAATTGTAAAAAGGATTTCAAATATTATGCCACCATTGAGTTCATAAGGGGGCTTTTTTCTTAGGTGTGGCCAAACATTAGTTGACACATGCCTACTAGGAATGATATTTTTTTGTTTCAAATTTCATTAAAATAATTTTATAATAATGATGTTTCATATAGTGTTGGTTTTTTTTAATATTGCGTATTTTTACGAATCTAGTGTTTCAAAATTACCATGTATAACCTCAGAAGAAACGAGATGTAGCTCTCTCCAATGAACACTAATGGATTAGTTAATCAAGAACTAAAAACATCATATTTGATATATCTTCACCTCAACAACAACATGATGACCATTCTTCATCAGGTATTGAAAATAATCGACACTAGCTGTTTTTCCTTTGATTAAAAATTTCCACATTCTTGAAAATAAACAACAAATGCAGATCAACCAATGGACAGGTTGGCCAGAATATCGCCTGTTATTATAGTAAGTTTTTAATTATGGGGTTTTATTCTTAGTGTTGTTTTGATAAGGTATTTGATGTACTTTTGTGATCATTCTTACTGAATATTCATATACCAGAAGAAATTATGAATATGGTTTGTTCCTTTGGTAGTTCCATGTTATTTTATTCCCCGATGCTCTTCAAATTCATTTTGATATTCTATTTCATCATGGATTTTGGATATATAATTTTTTTGGCTCAGGTTTTTTGTGCAATGATCTGTATTCAATGATCCAATTTTGAGAAATCCAATTGGAGGTGTGACATCAACGATGACAGATGGATCAAACCAGGTCGGTAGATATTTCTGTTCAAGTTGCTTTTCATCAGGATGGATTGTGAAATTGATCTGAGGAATGTACTGTGAATAACAAAAACATAGGATTGCAAACATTCCTCCATTTTAAAAAAAATGAAGCACTGGAGGAGTACCTATATCCCACCAAAGTGCAGACCACATGGGACAGAGCAGGCCGTCCCATGCGCATTTGGGCAGGCCCAGTCTAGGGAGAGCCAAGAAACTATAATGTACCAGTGATCTGGATTGTGCAGGCATGTGGGCTGAGCCTCGCTAGCTAGGCTGTGTCTGGAAGATTTTCTGGAATGGGTCGTGTTTTTCAGTGGGTTTGGACGGGTCCAGTGGGTCATGTTGGTCCCAAACTAGATCTATGTCAGAAATTAGTATAAAAAAATCCATATCATTAAAATGGAGTATTCATTGAAATTTTGTTTATGGAGTTAGGAAGCATGTGATAGCGTTACATTTGAGATGTCTTGGTGGGTTTTTAGTTGCACCAGTAGAGATTGGGATCAATCTATTTGTTTATTCCTATGAGAGTTTGATACAATATCAAGTTCCCATCACCGAGGATGCTTGTAGAGGATTATAGATTAACCTTTTCCTTTTAAAATGAGGGTTAGATAAATGATCATCCTCCCATCATTGAGTATTTCTAGTGTTTTTATGTGAGTTGCCTCAGCCCAACAGCGATAGTTGACTCAGTGGGCTGGTGCATGAATCGCACCGAGAGGCCCAACCTGTCCCCACTTCACTTCATTATACCTTAGATATTGTTTGTGGAAATGGTCTGAAAATTATTTACCTGGGAACATAGACTCTATCTAGGATGATGCTTATTTTATGGTCAAGTGTCTCCTGAGTGAGCCCTAGGCATTGAACCCTTTCTGTGTATCTGCATCATATTCATTCCGATTGGGATTTAGTCCAATAAAGTGTGTCTCTAGGATGGGTCCCCTCATTTTACTTCTTGAATATCCATAGAATTTATATTCTTATGATCATTTATCTTGAAGAGTGACTTCTTGAAGAACTTGTGTACTTCGAGAAGATTCATATGGATGACATACGATGTGACTACTGATGCATGGTATCTTTTTTGAGTATATGAAGATGTTCCTACTATTTGTATTGTAGATGTATACAAGTGATGATATGACTATATATTCATAGTGATGTATCATCTAAGGTATTTTACTTTGTGACATCAATTTTTCCTATTTAGTGTTGTTTTACTCACCCCTAGATGAGAATTTCTCTCATGTCTCATGTATTGTAAAGGCAGTCAACCATGTCATAGTGATCCACGTGAACCAGGAGGAGAAGGTACTTTGTGAGTTCAGATAGACCATGGTATGATCTAATGATTTTAGACATCTGACTAGTACCATTACCTCCAGGTAGATGTTTTTCATAGATACGTTTCCTGGACTTGTGATTTCATTTTTTGAAACCCATTCAATTGGTGGGATTGTATTATTTCCCAATTTACATTCTAGTTTTCAACTGTGGTACCCTATGGTTGGTATTATAGTGTATGCATTATAAATTTATGTAGTGTTTTTATATTTAATTACTTTGGGATTTGAGATGTGTGCTTTTGTACAAGTACATTGGAAAATAACACACATTTATGGGATATTCCTACTCAAGGATAGACGCTAGCCCCTAGACATTCTAGGAGGCCATAAGATATTCATTACATATTCCCACAAGGGTGGACAATGACATTGAATTTTGAAACTAGACTGGGGAATCAATGGATAATACAAAGTTCAAGGAAAAATGTCTCTATATGATGGTTTGGTTTGAGGTTGTATATACCTCCATTTTCATCCTCATCCTGTAAATGAAAAAAACACAATTGTATTAATTCATATGTGGCATGAATGAAAAAAACCAGTGATGCACTTTCTTTTCACCATTGTATATATTACACATTTCATGATTGTAGAGTCTCAGATAAGGATGAATGATGACTTGATTATGATAATAAACATCATCTTTTATGATTAATGATCCATCAAAGACTGCATTTACATCCTTGATGGAAAGCGTCTTCATATAACACATGATATCATCTTCGATAAAGAATCATAGTGGGATTTGAGTGTTGATGAAAAACAAGATGTGTTGCATAGTGAAGAGTCATTCACCATTGATCACAATAAGGATTATATACAAGGGAATATAGAGACCAGAAACACTGTCACAGACCAGATAAGGTCACCCATGTGCACTAGTGTGTGCTCTACATACACTGCAAAATGAGACATGGTTGTGGTAATTCCCCCACCATCAGACATAGTGGAGTTATACATGAATTAATCAAACATGATTGAAGAACTAGACACCAATCACGATGGCTCCATAATAAGGTTTCACATAACAATAAATATTATCGGCTGATAGTGCCACCTGGTTTTTCATTGTGCGAGATCAACTATTATGAGTTTCACTTCACTACAACTATTGAGACAAAATCTATTAGTGATGCAAGACGTAACCTGTGATGTATAAAAATATTGTTTGATGATTGAATAAGGAAATAATCATCTAAGGAAGTGAGGGAGAAGGAGAATATGGAATTTAGTTCATTTTTCCTCATAAAAAGCCTTCTCACATCCCTAGGAATGGAATGTAAAAATTTTTTATTTGGAGGACCAATAATATATCTACATCTTCCATGACAAAACCTACAGAATTCCTAGTAGCCATTACTATATTCCAATGTTCCATATTCTTTAAGGAGAAACATGGGAAATTGATGACATGTGGAGGGATAAATAGATGAAAGAAACTCTTATAATCTCACAAGGATGTACCATGTTTATGGAGTTGCCTTAGAAAATTTTGGTTTCTGAGACCTAGTGAGGATGAAAAAAATTAGGGGATTATATTATTTACTAATAATAAGTAGTTATTAATTTTACTGGTCTTTTCATCACCCTCATTATTTTGCATCATTTATTATTATTTTTATGGATCAATGTTGTTTAACCTCATTAATTCTCCCACATGTTTTTAATAACATTGAAAATAAATCTAGATTTTGTGTCTGTATATAATGGAATGGAGTCCCCATAGAAAATAATCCATGTTGGTGGTGCACAAAAAATTATTTTGTGTTATGGTTATTTTTTGCATCCAAGAAGTTTTCCTGTATTTGTGAGTATTGGCCATCTTGGAAATGGAAACACATTCCATTAAATCATATTAAAATCATGATATCCATTTGATGAATATTAATATATCATACTCTAAAGTGATGATTCATCATATTAGTAAATGAAAATAGTTTTCTAAAAATTGTCTATAAAAGCTTTAAAAAATCTTCAAGCATGCAATTAATTCATATATAATGATTATAATTGGTGTATATACACATTAGGTTTTAAGAATACATATAAATTATTTATATACACATGATAAAAACACTGTATATACATTTCTAAATACCATTGTTGTGTTTTAAATATTATCATACCACCTTCCTAGATATGTCACAAATGGATTTACACTATTAACACACTTCTATGAGTCTATATTACATATAAAAATAACATGGATTCGAAAGAAACATTATGATCATGTAGATCTGCTAATGAAAAATTAGTTTTACACTAAAATAAAATAAATTTTATTCCTTATTCAATTAATTCAATTATTAACAGAAAAATATATGTTTCATTATTTATTATTTTATAATAATATGTTTTCTTATTTATTCAATTAATCCATTATTAACTATCTTCTATATGTTTCATCCTTCATTCCAAAAAGGTATTTGTTTTCTACACATTAAATACATTGTTAGGTATTGTGAAACATCTAATGATAACATTCGAGAAGGTGAACTCAATATCATATCATTAACAACTTGAAATAATATGGTACAATCATATCATACCTTATTGAATTTTCAATTTTTAATCAATAATTACTTTTGGATTGGTGTATCCATATTTGTATGGATGATATTGAGATGATGCTTCCAACTCATACTAACCAGGAATCTCTAGTGGGTGGAGAAATACGTTGAGATCATTGGGTGTTATAGGAGAAACAAGCCCCCACTATAGGGTATTGGGTGCTAAAGGCCCCTATCCCAAATGTTGGGGAACAATACAACATCTAACAGATCATAGCAGAGTAGATAAACTACTAGCAATAGGGAACAGTGGATGTTCGGACTTTGTAACAACTATTATAGTAGCTCAGACTTTAATGATAGTTTTACTATAGCTCTATAGTATTCTTTCCACTTTCCAATGTATCATCTTGGACTTGGGATGCCACAATACAATTGTAGTGAAAACTTCTAGTCATCATTCTCTATAGAATAGTGTATATACTGTATAGTTACATTAATATTGTTTCATCATCCCTCTTTTCTCATTTAATGTAGAGTTTTGTATGTATTAAAACCTTGATATTCTATATTCATTTATCTACCAAATAATAGTGAGATCTCACCTCTCTATAGTCTTTGGGATTATTACCACTCAATATAAATTCTTGTGTCATGTGAGATCTTCTTCTCTTTCTTCCCTTGTACTATTATTATTTCTTCATTTTCTCATCTGAGAACCTATTATGTCACTGCTAATCTAGGTGTTTTACCAGCAATAACAATTTCCATATTCATTATGTATGTTCACACTAAAATATTTCTGAATAAATTATTGATTTTTATATTATTGCACATAAGTGTAGCTTATTATTCAATATATAGAAATATGAAATAAAAAATAGGGTACAAACAAGAAAGAGTCACATGATGCAAGGAAGAAAATTATATTTAATAATAAGACCTGGGACCAGACCCCATGACCTTCCCCTCACCCCAAACCCATACCACCCACCACCAATGTGTGGAAAAATACAATGTGTGGATGGTGCTATATATTTTATGTAATATTTATTCTATGAGAAACTCACATATAACTATCAAAGTCACTTGAAACATTGTATACTAATAGATAAACTAAAATATTACATAAAATGTTATTTATTCAAATGTGGAATTCATCATTTCCTTTCAAAAAAATCTAATTTCGAATTTCATCAACCATAAAAATAAGATAATTTTAATTATTAAAAATATCTACCTGAAACATGAAGTTGTCATGTTGATGACAACATGATGAATAATAAAATCAAATCCAATGATAATACACATGAAAGTATTGATCTTAATAATGATTAATATTGATGAAAATGTGGACAAAAAATATAAAAATGAAACACGATATTTCTTTATTTGATAATGAGTATTATGTGGCCTTATATTCTCTTGAATATTCTTATATTTCTCTGATTGTAAATAAGAGGTTAGAATATTATTTTCCTTCCAAATAACAATTAATCTATGAAAACATCTCATTTCTATTGTATTTCCATTTCTATGAAAGGCCCGTAAATTGACTCTAAAAATGTTTAAAGAATAATTTCATTACAACTATCTATGAATGCATTTGATATATAGTGATTTATGGGAGTATCTAACTATTACAATAAATTTTTCTGAGATTTCGTATTATTCAATTATTTTATGGTGACATTGAAGAGAAGGGGTATTCCATTCCAATGGAATTGTAATGGTCATAAATCAAACTATGATTTCACGAACAGAATACTTCTAAAAATATCCTAATCTATTTCAAATCAAGGATGGGTTATGTTGTGTATTATGATTCATATGGATTGTGATTAGGTTGAATTATTATATAGGGAGACCATGTCATAGCTTAAGGAACATGATAAATTCAGATTCATGAAAATAATTATCAGACTCCCAATTGTGGAGGTCTATGGATTGAAAATATTGGACCACAATCACTTTGATGAAAAGATCACTATATTCATTGATCATAAGGACTTGAAGTATATCTTTTCATAAAGGGAAATTAACCTCTAGGAATTATTATTGATAAAGTATTTTTATATGTTTGACTTTGTCTTGGTATATACATATCGGAATGAAAATTCATTGGAAGATGGTTTGGTCCAAAAATTGTATTACCAATTGGTCTGGGGGGATCGTGACCAGAGAGGCTCAAAAATAATACACACTAGAAAAATGGAATTCAATGAAATGTAATTGATAACATATGTAAGAATTATATTTATTCACTAAATTCCTTAAAATGCCTTATTTAATTATACTATAAAAATTTATTTCCATTGAAAATTATATTTTTCATTACTTTTGATGAATCTCTATTTTTAGAGTTCATATCTATAAATTTTTTCCCTTGTTATTTTCAATATTCACCATTAGTGGGGAAATTTTCTTAATAATCCAATATTTTTTTCATCATTTTATTATTTATGATTTTCTAATAGTTTTATAATATATTAATATTGAATTTATTTGTTCATTTATTTACGTTTTTCAATTTGAAAGAACAATTTTATATTACATTCCCTACCATTCAATTTTTCATTCATATTTTTGAGGCCATGTATTTATGCATGAAAAAAACTCCATGATCAAAATGAAATACACTATATCACTTTATTTTTTTCATAAATACTACATTTTAATTTTTTTAATTATATTATTATTTTTAAAGTGTGGACAACATTAAAAATCATGAAACACAATTAATGATTTCATTTTTTCACAACAAATTATATTGGACAATATCAGTATGCAATTCATTATCAAGATTCATATTTAGCTGATAATGTTTCAGTGTTGGTTTTCCAATTTTAATCCATCAATAATCTCAAGGATTATTTTTTTGAATAAAATATTTTACTCTAGGACTTTGGTGCATTCATTTTTAATTATATAATATTTATTTTTTACAATCCGTTGATCATTGTGGAAATTCATAATTCCGTTAAGCATATCATAAAAAGGATGGGAAACAAATTAGGAGAATTTTATTTTCCACATCGATACGAATCAATTTCCTTGTCAAACGAATTTTCATTAATTTCCACAAACAGATATTCACATGCATTATCATGCTGAAAACTATACAAAATAAATATAACTTGACCTATTTTCTAAGGGGTTAAATAACTGAATAATATTTCACACTGTTGATGTTAATGATCCAGTTATTAAAATTAATATTTTCATTTTTCATTGAAATTATTAATAAATGTTATTATTTTCTGTTAAAAAATGAATTTTTTCTCCAAAAGGTTGAAAAAGTAGTTGAACAGTACATTTTTTATGATGATACATAGGTGCACACATGATGGTAATCTAAATATAAGATGTAATTTCTATTTTCATGAAAGGATGTAATGTATTTTAGTTGGGTGAATGGTAGATAGAATCCTATAAGGGTTTTTTAGAAGTCTTGAATCGATGTTGATGATGTACCTCTAAATAGTATCATCTTATTTCTTATAGTAATCACACTCAAATTCTTCATGTGTTGTTTTACGAGTTGATTTTAGTGTATGGGAACACATCATTTGGATGAATCCAATGAGAATCCATCTCAGCATGTCACTGGAAATAATATAGGTTGTTATTTCATCATTTAATGTATAATGTAACATGTAGAACATGGTTCACAAAAATGTTTGGGTTGGAATGGAATGATAATATTTTTAAAATTATTGAATAATTGTTGTCACAATGTTGGTCAGCACCTTTTTTATACAAACCCGAGCCGAATTATAGTGTCTAGATGTCATATATAAATGAATATATTTTTAATCCTTTTTCATAGTTTTTTAATAAATATATAATTTTCCCCCAATAATTATCATTGTGAATTTTAGTCATATTTTCCCATATGTATTTTTATTTTCTAAATTTAATTATATTATATATGAAACTACATGAAATAAATTAAATAATTGTATTATATATAATTTTTAATTAATCTATGAATGAATCACATTTTTAACTTATTTTTCTCATAGTATCCCCATAGTTTTAATAGTAAAATTTAATTTTTTCATGGACATTTAAATATGGAGAGACATATTCTTAGTTACTAATTATATAAGGTTTGATATTCATGAAGGTGTTATGTATTGTTGAAAATACAATTGAATGATAGATTTCAAGGAAAGAAATATATATAATAAATAAAAATTAATTTTTTTATGAAAACCATGTAGTGGTAATTTTTTATGTCATTTTTTTAATTTATGATGCTTCTTTTCATGGTAAAATTTATTTATTTATGAAATATTAAATTTAAGAATGATATTTAAAATTAAATTATGATTAAACAAATTTATCAAAAATATTTAATTAAATTTTAATATATAAACAAAAACATGACCTGAAATTTATATTGTTAATATGAAATGTAATGAATTCATAAATTTGATGAATATTATAATCCCTGAAAAATCCAATTTTAAAAAACAATAAATTGATGTAATGAAGGAAAATCTAGTAGAAAACAATTTATAGAGATAGTTCAATATGTCTCGACACCATCAGATTAACCCATTTGGAATATTATATATATATTCAATATATATATATATGTGTATATGTATTTATTATTTTTTTGCGTTATATTCGTATGTTTTATATTATGCTCACTTTATTTTTATTATATTCATTAAATTATAACATTGTATCTATTATTATTTTTTATAAGAAATTTGTATATAAAATATGTTCAATTTTTATTCAATGAATTACATTTTTATGGAAAATGTAATCATTTAAAAAAACTAGAATGTGCATCATTTTTAAGAACTAATTTTGATAAAGTAGAAAAAATATCATTACATGTATAAATGTACACAAAATTATCCATTCAAAAAAATTAAAACATTATAAAACATAAAATGAAATAATTTATTAAACAAATATATAACATCCCTATAAAAAATAAGTACTCCATAATATTATACAGAAGTATGAAAATTATGATCAAATAGAAGAACAATCGTTGATATATTTCAATTTTTATCACATAATCACTTTATCAACTTATGTTTATTATTTATATAATATTAATATGTTATTTTTTGGAACTAATGAAATTCATAGATTTAAATAGAGTCTAGTTTGTGTATGATGTAAATCCATGTTTTTTTGATCTATGACATTTCTATTAATTGAATCTTATTATATCTTCTCACAAAAATTATGATGATGGTGTCGTTCCCCAATGTATTCCAAAATTTTGAGTCAAAAATTTGTATAGTGGAGAAATGTGGTTTCGGAAAAGGATGTTTCACAAAATTTCGAAGGATTATATAACTTTTATGTGCATGGTAATATTAATGATAGTCTTATTAAAATATTATAAAGTAATAAATTGCACAAAATATGTGATTCTACATGATATAATGATTGCATGAAAAAATGATTAATGTATAAAAAAACACTACAGGCTAATCTATCAAGCAAAATATGACATAAAAAATATTTTTTCGGGAGTGAATTTTTGAGAGGGACTCATAAAAATAGGCCAAATACCTGTGGTGCACAAAAAATAATACATATACTAAATGGCACTTATAAGTAATATTCAAAATTAATTTTAGAATTTTTAACCTAGGGTTTTACATGTAAGGAACTTCATGTAGGGATTTTCATGTTTATAAATATTTATCTACCATTGAAAAGAAGATTCTTATGCCTGATTAGGATAATGACTTCAATACTGAACCACCAAAATGACTTTCAAGTCGAGAAAATTATTATTTATTCAACTATATCATTGAATGTGGGATATTTGGCATAAGTATTTTAAGTTATACAATGTGTCATCCCTAAAATATTGTAATGGTAGTGTTCCAGACCCACAATGACTAGCTCTGAACAATATTATTCCCCAACTAGTGAATATTATTGTATTTCTGTAAGACTAGAACACCGTCAACATATGCTCCTTGAACTAACCCTTAGTGGTGAACAATATGAAACTACATTCCCTGGATGATGTACTATGTTTCTTGGGGGCATGTGAATGAGATTGAAACTGACAGATGAAACAAGTATTGAATGAAATGAAATTTCATTCAAGACCATGGAAAAACTCTAATTTTTATATATTGTGTGAATAAAGATAATGAGGAAGATGAACATATTTATCTTTTTTTCTTAAAAATAAATAGATTAAGAGGAAATTTTTTAGAAAAGATACATATATTATATTTTCATTGTGGTATATAAGAACTCATTTCTTCTCGGTGATCAACGATGTATGTAGATGAATAAAGTGAGTCTAGAAATTGAAGAAGCCTATGAAATGTTTTACCCTAAATAGATACTTAAAATATAGAAATATGTTATAGATAAGTATTTTTTCTAAAAAAAGAAGCTGATGATAATAATTTTTTGAGGATGAAGAACCATATTTTAAATCTGGAAACCATGCATCCATTATGAATACTATAGAAAATACTTAACCATAAAATGATTAATATAGAGATAATCATTTGACTACTGATGCTGGTCACAATATAGATCCTGAGGGTTATATATGTAATCATGAAAATCATTGAAATATCCACAAAAAAGTGAGTAGTTATGGAAGAGTAATCATAATATGTCCATCTTCTGAATGATAAAATTGATCAACTGGTAGAATTTGTAATATAATATTCAATACCATTTTATAAATCAGAAGATGTGGTATAGTTGATTCTCCCAATAAATGAATAGCTCATGGTTATCAATGTATTTACCTAAAAATTTGATTAGATGTCCAGGATTGGTGAGTTTATTGAATAAAAAGATGATTCAATATGATGTAAACTTGAAACTGAGAAAAATTTTGGATCAACGGATAATAATATGTAGTTTGAATGATTCTTAGATGTAGATATATTAAAAATAAGTATGAGGGATTCTGATGGAGTTGTGAAGGCTTTGAATGATACAAGATCCACATGTAAGGGTAAAAGTTTTAAATGATGTTATGCTGAATCATCAAAGGATAGAAACAAGATGATCAAATATAATAGATGTAAAAATGTTGAACGTATTATAAATAAAATCCTTATTCCAAAAATAATTAATCAAATACAATAGAGGTGAGAGAAGAATATTATATCCATGTACCAACATATGGTTCACATGCACAGAATCCCAATTACATTGGACTTAAAACTTTTCTATCAACCCTCTCTTTCAATATTATATCTTCATTTTGTTCGAAATATTTATCTTCCTGCAATCCCCAACACCTTTATAGGAAGTCAATCTCTCTATTTGTAGAACCATAGTTTTTAGTTTTGATATGAATGGAATACGCCACTATTCTTTTAATTTTTTATTCCTCTTCCCAAATACAAAAATTACATTCCATTTCACTATAGCCTTCCCCCACTGAGTTGGGGTGGAAAAAGATTGATACTAGTATAGAAACCCATCGACAATAAAAAAATTCATAGAATCTCCAAAAAAACTATTTACAAAATTAAATATCGGAAAATAAATTGAGACTATGATTTGAAACATGAAAAAACCATCCAATTTTTTTGCTTAAACACCCACATGGAACTCCAAAAAAAAACTACTCATAATCAAAGAGTACACAATCCATATAAAATTCAGTATATTTAGTTGCAAATACATTTTATAAAACATATTTTATAATAAAAATCCTAATATTATTTCATCATCTATCTTTAAATTTTTCCATGAAAAAATTTCACCACATGAAGGTCAAATTCTACCACACAGTTTCATTGCGGCACCATCTCTACGTCCTACACTACATGAATTGGAGATAATAGTTGTTTCCCACACCCTAAAATACCCTCCCTCATGTATCATCTTTCTATAGTGTCTTTTTTTTATCCCACCTTCAAATGAGTCCATGTTAATATATTTATATAATCCCTCACAATCCCGAAACAACACATGTGTGTAATAATTGTAATTAAAAAATATAACCATTCAATAAGAAAAATAACACCTCATTTTTAAAACCACACTATTCCCTTAGATGGTTTGACAATTTTCAACCCTTATAATGTATCCTTAAATTACATTTAATTTCCTCATAGAAAAATTACCAAATGGGGTGATCCTATCTTTATCCCCATTCTACGGGACAAATAAGGAGTTAAATTCATATAAACTGATTTGGAAATAAAACTAATTGGTTTCACACCAACCATCATCCACAATAGAAAAATTGATGATTCTATTTTACTACTCTGATAGATACCAGACTTCTCTCACTGTAAAGAAATACAATAAAAAAAGTCATCATCATAAGTATGTCTGCACCGACCTACTATAGAAGACTATAACCAACACATTGTTCCACCTTAATAGTGACAACCACATAATAATGAGAACCCCTGGAAACTAATTTCCTCATCATATCAACAACATCTGAGCAATATATAACACTATTTACATCACATCGATCATTGATTTTAATTTATTATTCACTATTGATGCTTATAAATGAAAAATAATTTGGTTTAATACCTAAAACCTGTAACAGGGAATGCTTCAAATACCAATATAACATCATCCACATTGATAGTCTTCGAGTCATTCACGATGATTTCTTATACTAAAAACCCAAGGAATTGTGCTTCATAATTGAATTTATTACTTCATTTCACATCTTTACTTTGGTTCTATGAAGTTTGTCAACTATATTTCATCATACATATACCATATATCCATTGAATAATTATTTCCTGCTATTTAAATATAAACTCTTAAACCCAATATTATAACAAGTACATGAAGATAAATTATTTAGGTGAATACCTAAAACATGTCACACATCCTTCAACATTAGAGTAAAACTGGCATATTTAGTGATAAAATATCACCATAAAAAATGAGGCCAACATAATCTACATTTCCCATATTCAATATACGACTATAACCATATTTGTATGAAGATAATAGATCCATATTTGGTGTAATATGGTATGATGCTACAGAATAAATCACATATTCATTGTACATATCTACGGTACAACAGTCAAATCCATCTAAAAGTACATCACCCCCACCCAGTATAAGAATTAAATTGGTTGCCTCATATGTGTGTCATGAATATAAATTTCTTCCTTAAAAATCTTCAAAGAGTATTAGTTTCTCTACCCACCTGATGAACACCATCATTGGTATTTTTCCTTGACACATTCCTCAACAATGATAACATAACATCATCCAACCTCAACCTGTCTTTCCCAAAATTCAATTTGGGGAAAACATTGTCATATGAATCTTGTAAAGAACGTAATAGATGAAATATTTTGTCTTCTTATTCCATATAAATAGGTACCATGTTACCTTTATCATCAATCTTGAATTCCACCGAAGACAGGTCAATAAAATGTTTACTAAACCCCTCCAAATGGTCACACAAATATACATTATCTAACACTCAGAAACAATAAAATCAATTTTTGATGCACTCATATGGAATCCCTTATTTGATGTTTGGATGTCAAGGAATAAATTAACCATGTACATAGAAAATAAGAACTACTAAGGCATATCATAGATGACGTACAAGGTCGATCCCCCAGAGAGTAAGGAAATCATTAATGAATTTTGACTTTTGGGTGGTTTGTCACCATTTTAACTAATTAATTAATATAATTTAATGAATAAAATTAAATAAATAATTTGATATTGAAAAATAAAAGAGATTGGTACTTGTTTTACGGGAATATTTTAATAAATTAATTAATTCCCCCTAACATAGAAAATAATTATATTAAATAGCTTTATAGCCATTTAATTCAATTGATAGAAAAAATGAAAAATCCTTATTAATCTGCAGTAGAATATAAATTAATTTTGGTCCGATGAATAAAAATAAATAAAGAAAATTAAGAATATGTCCTTGATCCTTATTCATAAAAAAATGAAGTCATTGAATGCCACAACCAGACTGGGTTGTCCATGGATCGTAGCCTGGTAAAGCCAAAGGGTGTCCCTGGGATGTTTTGGAATGAGGTCTTGTATACCATCAATTTAATCCTCAACGATGAAATGACACAAATACTTTATGGGATGACATAATTTGATGACTAATAGGAAAAATGAATGACGATGAACATATCTGCACCTTCTGCTATAATACACTTGTCAAGATTGTGCAGTCTCAACTTGGGTAGCTGAAAGATTGGAGTATGGGAATGAAATTCATCACGTATGAAGTAAAATAAAGTGAATATCACATGTAAATCCAAGATGGAATTAAAATTCGTTTAAATCATGATATCATCATTAACGTGGAATCATAATGGAATTGGTGGGTTGATGAGAAATAAGATGTGTTGAGTAGCGGGGAGTAAATCACCATAGATCACTCTACGATATATATACAAGGGATGGTGAAAACAATAAACATTTTATGAGACCCAATATCCTCACCCACACCCAATATAACCTTTTGTATTGACATTAAAAAACGAGAAGTGGTTGAGGAGATGTTGTGCAACATCATGCATAGTGGTGTTGTCCATGGCTCTATCAAGTATGGTGGATGTAAAATATGCCAATCCCGATGACACTAAAGATCAGTTTCAAAACATTGAAAAAGTTATAATGATTACAATACCACTGTGTTTTTTATTTTTTGATATCAACTATGATGATATTCAATTCACTACGGCTATTGAGTAAAACTCTTTCAGTGATACAGAACATCACCCATAATGGCACAAAACAATTATTGAGGAGTAAATATGTTAATTAAAATCTGAGGTAGTGATGGATATGGATAATATAGAATTTCTTGAAATTTTCAACATAGAAATCTTGTTCACCTTCCTAGGAATCAGAGGTCAAAATTCATACAAAATAAAGAATTTATGTGGCATATATTCCGAATTCTATGGGAGTTACGTTGGAGAATTATGTGCTGATTTTCATGATGAAATATGGATAACTATTATTGTCTCTATATTCAAACACAATATTTCCAATCTCAATGGATATTTGATTAAATTTTTAAAACATTAATAATTTGTAATATTTTAATATTTATTCTTTTGTAGTGTTTATATATTTTTTACAATTTTTTTATTTTTTCATTATTAATATGCTTTGATTTCATAATTTTTAGTGGATTCATTTTTTTATATTTGTTGTTACATTTTTCTCATTGATATTTAATATTTTTAAATTGATTGAAATTTACTGAAATACTATTTATTAATTTTTTAAATATTTTTTCTGATTACAACATTACACAATGATTATTTTTTTCAAATTAATTTTCTAAATTTATTCATTTTTAATATTTTTTAAATTTATATGATTAATATTATTTATTATTTTCTATATTTTTTGAAATTAATATTATAAATGTTATTTATTTATTTTTCCATCGTGTATGTCAGCAACGACAAAACAGTATAAAACAATGAAAATTTTATTTTTCAAAAGTAGTTCAATATTAATTTAATATTTCTATTTTAATTAGAAATTTATACTTAATTTTTATATATATATATGAATATAATTTTAATAAATACATATATATATATATATATTTTAAAATATTTATTCCTTTATAATATTAATAATATTCAATAGAAATATATCAAAAAAATTTAAATTTAGATTTTATATTATTCAACATTTATTCATTAATGTAATTTATTAAAATTTTAAAATATTACCTAAAATATTTAAATACAATAAACATTATTTTTTAAAAAGTTCATAATTTTTATAGGTACTATTTTCTGAATGGTGATTTTCAAAAAAACCCCATCTTCATTGGACCTTCTAATATTTTTTCACTCCTCTCATTCTGTTTTCTCTCTTCTAGTAGTTGGAAATACAAATAATTCTCTAATCCTCGATCTCATGATGAGAATGTAATCCCCCTTTTCATAGATCCTCAGTTTTATATAGTGATATGAATGAAATACACCCATATTCATTGATAATTGAATTCCTCACTATATATAGAAAAATTATCTTCCCTATCACCATTACCACCACAATTTGGTTTCTGGGGGTTTATGTTGATAACAGTATACAATCACAACTACGATAAAAATATATTGGCTAACTGCATTGAAATATAGAAGTAGAAAAATAAACAGTAGGAAATAAATTGAGATACATATTTTTATCATAGAAAACCCCACCAATTTTAATGATAAAAAACCACCATGGATCTATAAAAAATTACACTTAATATAATAGATTATATAATCATAGTAAAATCATGAAACCTGAATTTCAAATACTAAATACAAAACTGTGTTAAAATCCATTGCCTAATACACTTCTGTTGTAACATCCCAGGTAAATAAAGAATATAACATTTTCATACTTACTAATATTTGCTAATAAAATTATAATATTACTATAATGGGAATTCTATGATCGATGGCACACCCAATACACAATAATGAGTTTCTTTGAAATCTTGCATTCCACAGAAATAATATATTAATATTATTTTAAATGGTAGTTAATGCCTAGACATTATAATGGAAGGAATTAACAATACTACCTACAAAATTATTATATATGTTTGTTAAATATTTTAGCAATTACCCAATAAATGATAGAGTCTTAAAATAAAAAATGAATCCAATTTTAAGAATAAATATTCTAATATTCTTTAAAATGATGATTAACCACATTTTGATGGAGAACCTTTTTTTAAAACGACTTTTTGTCAATTTTATGTTATATTTGACAATGTAAAATCCATCTTTTGAATCAAGAAATCAACTTTTACTTTCTTTATATTTTTGTTATTTTTCCAATAAAGACAATTTTTTATGAATAATGAAAAATGATGTATTTTAATTCAAAACCTCCTTTTAATCAAAATTATTTATATGGTTAGATTATATTTTTAATTAGTTTAAATGTATATTTAAATTAAATTTTTAACATTTAATCCAATGGTGGTTTCTGTAAATAATTTCACTTTGAAATTGGACATAAACAAGTGTCAATCTATTGATAGATGTTGTTTCATAAAAACACGCTAATTGTTTGGACAACGGGAATTAATTAAAAAATTAATTAATGAAACATATATTTTTAGAATTTGGTAAAATGGAAATCATTGTTTAATTTGGAATATCAAATTTACTTTGGATAAATTTTCGGTATTTTTTTGACAAATGGTTATTTTTAATGAATAATGAAAAATACTGAATTTTACTTCAAAACGGATTTTTCATCTAATTTAATTATATAGATAGATTTTTCTATTAACTGGTTTTAAAGTGTAATTGAATTTTTTTATCAGTTAATATAATTTTTTTAATTGGAAGTAATTTCAATTTTCAATTGGATGTAAAAAACATGTCAATCTTTTGATAAATTGTACTTATTAAAAACACGTCTTTGGTTATGACAACATGAATTATATTTAAATTAATTACTGAAATTTAGGTGTTGTGAATTACGTAAAATTGATTCCATATTTTGAATCATAAGGTCCAAATTATTTAATTAAGACATTTTTGTTTTTTGACCTTATGAATAGTAACAACGATAATTATCTTTAATTATCATGATTAATTAGGAATCTGGTAGTTAAGGGTTATAAAATAATATAATAATGATATAAAATGACCTAAACATGTTTCTACATATTCTTTTTTGAGAGATGACCAACCATGAGAAGATATTTACCGAACTTGAGGTCCCATGGAGTCACATGGGGGTAATAGTAAAATTTATGACATTAATTTTTAAAAAGAAGAGAAATAAAACAATGATTTGTATATCCTATGTAAAAAATTTTTTTGTTTTGTTTACATAAATGATCACTTAGTCTATAAATAATCATTGGAAAGCTACAAATATTTCCTACATCATGGTATGTTTTTAATAATTTTTAGACATTAAATAAATAAATTTATTTATGACACAATGATGATGCAGTGATTACCTCATTAACGAATGATTTAAATAAAATTAAAAAATAATGTAAAATAAATAAAATACACTTGTAGAAAACCTATTGTCTGGGTGGATTTCAAAACCTTATCTCCTTTCCTCAAAATATATCATTGTGGGGCTTTTAAAATCCGAAAATCAATTTATAATAATTCTAAATTTCAAGACTTCTCAAAAGTGACCCTCCTCCCTCTTATAAAAGGCCCCACCTCTGAATCCCTTGTCTCGTCCAACCTATACTCATAATATATCTCCAAAAAACTTTCTCTCTCCAATAATATAGGCTTTGGAAAATGTTTTTCCTAGGAATCCTTTGGATCAAATCAAAAAGAGTTACCTGATTTAGAGGTAATGTTTTCTCTCGATTTTCTTTCTTTTATTTTCCTTCTTCACTCACCACTATCTTATTATTATTTGATACCATAATAACACCAGTATCCTAAATATACTAGGTTGTAGTAATGATAAGTATTCTACCTAAAATTACACACACCTACGTCTAATGGTTAAAGAACACACTATTTCTGTGGGTGCTGAAGTACTATCTCATGAAACAATGAAAATTCAATGTTCTTTTAACGCCATTTATGGTGGCCATTATGATGTCACTGTATTTATATATTTTATGTATGGTATTTATTTATTCTATATGCTTCTAAATTATATTTTTTAAATCACATCATTATGGTTTTCATGTTTTGGAACTGTGATAATTTCATCTGAGGAGGTGCAGACAACCGCCCCCTCAAGTGATGTTACTAATTCATGCCAAACATGGAATTTATAGAGAATGTTATTAATAATATTATGTAAAATATATAAAATATATATTATAATAGAACTATTATATATATATATATATGTCTCATTTAGATTTAATGTCCATCAATATGAAAAAAAATGAATGTTGCGTTCAAGCATATGTACGGACTACCGTCTCCATTAACATTACATTTAATTTATTATCTCAAAACATTATGGAATATTATTAAATACATATATACTGAATATATATTTTATTTAAATCGATAATAACATTCCGAAGATGATTTACTTATAACTACATAGACAATTCTCTTCAAACAAGTTCATTGTTGACTCAGGTACGGAACAACGACAAAACGTATGATATGAACTCACATAATTAACTAATTATTATAAAATGATAATATGTGAAATGAATTTAATAACAGACATTAAATTATTTCCTCAATCATTTATAAATTGAACTAATTTTATTATTCAGGAATATGAAGAAGAGAACAAGAAAAGTAATATTTGTGGTAAATGGATTTCTTATCTCACTTTTAATTCCGTGAGAATTCCATTTTTCACCACTTATATATTACAGGTGGTGTATTGTTTACTTCCATTTGATATATATTTTCATGATTCTATTTATAATCATGGTATTATTATATTCATTTGGTGTTTATTATCTTTTGGTCATATGACTTGATTTATTACAATGGAGTAAGGGTTTTTTATCTAACTTTTAATTCTCGTGAGATTAATGCTATAATAGTCACTATCTCCATTGAGTGGTTTATATAATTCCCATTATTCTAGTCTTTGTGTAATATACTTTCAGTCATTGGTATTTAAATCAACATTGTATAGTCCTTCTTTCATGGGGTGTACATTCCAAATGTCACCCCAATCGATAAGGGAACCTTTCACCCTTCTCTTTTTAAAAGACTTCTTTCGTTAAGTCTTTTAATTTACATATTATTAATGTTTGGATACGTTCTTATATATTCTTATTGCTGTAAATTTTATGTCCATGTGATGAGATACCCTTTTTATCTCTCATCAAATCATTTTCTAAATTTTAAATTGACGTTGTTAGGCTATAGAATTTCTGTAAGCGAACTTCTTAACCCAATTTCAATTCCTTGGGTTAAACCTCTACTTCTTGATTATTTCATAAAATGAATATGTGTGGATTAATTATGATTGTCTTACACTTAACATACATTTATATTCAGTGTATGTATACGTCACACATAATTATGTAATTGATTTATCCTTAATCTAAGGATATTGTCTTAGTATGGGACTTCATCTTAATCTCCTCTCATTAAGGAATATTTTGATTTCTACATGACATATTTTATATAGTGTATAAAAACATTTTGAATTTTCATTTCATTCAAAAGGAAACTTTTCACACGAACTGTTTTACTAAACAACAACATGAATGTTTTTTCGTCTTATGTATGTGGCGACGACGACTTCTCTGCCGTCATGAACATTATTTGAGTTTCAGCTTCCTCTACAATCCATAACTTATTTTTAATGAAAAATAAATATCATGTTTTACTTTTCATTTATTTTGGTATTGAAAATGTTTTTAATAATGTATTTTTTGTATCAATGAGTTGTATTGATATCTTATGATTGAAATATTGAAAAGTAATGTTTCTTTTATGCATGTTTTACTTGATACGATTATGTTATTGTTCATGGGCATTGTTTATGAAGTCGGGTAGTTCCATGGTAAACTAAGAGTTGGTGAGTGGGTGATAGCTCTCCAATGCATTGGGTAACACAAAAGAGTTAAACTCTTTGATTTCTACAAATAGATTTAGGGAATAAACTAGGATGGGTATTCCAAACGTAACCATGAGGGTTACTCTATACATATGAATGTTAGGAATTCCTCAAGTTACCTTTATGTCTTATGATATCTATGTGTTATTCATAAATCTTATGATTTCACATGGTATGCTAATGTGATTATGTTTTTGAGTAAAGTATGATTTCATTTATTCTTTTTTTATACATGGACTAATGTTCTCTTTCCATATTTTAATATACCATTATGAGAATTTTATGCTCATACCATGTTTTTGAAATGTTTTTCATAGGACACAATTTTGAATATGGTCAAAGATGGATCATGGAAATGTCATTTTTTCTATAACATGGAACTAGACATTACTCTTTTTTTCAAGAGTTTTTATTTTGTGAAAAAAATGTAAATTGATGAGATTTGTCTACTTTGTAATCAGGGAGATGTAATAGATATGTCCTAATTCTCTAAAAATCTAAACCTGAAAATATCCTCATTGTGAATTATTCATTTAATTCATGATTATGTAATGTTTTATGTCTGGGGCCTTATAGTTGGTATCAGAGGTTGTTTTAGATAACATTAGAGGTTACACTATTCATTAAGCACAAGTGACATTACCATTATGGTTTGGAGTATAGAAATATTCATCGATATTTTTATAAAATTAATGAGTTTATGATAAAATGAATAATTATATTTTAGTATTATATGATTATTTTACAGATATACTCACACTGACCTTTTTGGTTTAAGTAAAATGACGGATCTAGAAGGCACCAAATTAACAATGGATGTGAAGAAAACTATGATGGTTTTTCGAATGAGCAACTGAGTGATAAGTGAGTTGCAATGAGAACTGTTGTGGTTATTCTTAACCAACTATCTGGAGTTATGATTGACCACCTGAACCTTTGTGAATTTTATAAGGAATCATATATGCGAGAAACAAATTCATACAAGTGTTCATGTAATAATGATAATGATAAGTATATTCAAAAACCAATGTGTCGAAGATGTGGAAAGAAGCACCTCGTAAAATGTTTCAAAGGGATATAATTATTCTATTGATGTGGAAATGACGTTCATATAGTAAGAACTTGCCATGGAAAAAGGAAGCATCTTATTGACTATAGGAAAGGGAAAAAAGTTCATTCTGAAGGATCATTTGAATGTTTTAAATGTGGTGTGCATGTTCATTATGAAAAAAATGTCCATTGTGGAATTTTCGGGAATGAGATAACTAGGATCATACATATATTACTTTACTAATACCTAATGCCATTTTGATTGAGGGTGGAGAAACTGACAATGACCAATGAAAGGTTTGGATTTTTTTCTTAACATTTGTTATCCTATTATTTAAATATTAGGATATGATTCATGATTTTGTTTGTAGGAAATAATTATTTCAGAATAAGTTGTAAAGGAATGGTTAATGGATCATGAAGAATGTTGAATGAGTTAGATGTCAATATATAAGGGATTCAACTGTTATCGTAGATTTTAGGATGGTGAAATTCTTAAAAGTATTAAGGCTCTTTTGATGATGGGATTACATGAGAATACTTTTTATAGTATGTGTAACCCTGATGATTGATATATGATAATTTTATTCAAGGAATAATTTTCGTTTCTCTTGTGGATATAGTTATAAAGAAACAGTTGGGATTATATGATCCTTGAATTTGAGGCAATTACCGATTAATACATTTTGGGATGAAAAATGAAAGTTATAAGATAAACTTTGTGGTTAAAATATGTTATTGTTATTTTAGATGAATTTAATTTTTTTGGGAATGATATAAAATTAAATAGTTTTTTAAAAGAGACAACACACAGACTGTGTGACAACTGGTTGCGTCGGACAAAGTTACGGGAATCGAAGCAACAACCAAAGTGTGACTGATATTTATCTCCTACCACTGGACTACGTGAAGTCCCTAGTTAGTGTGACTAATTATTTTTTGTTAGATGATCTTATGAATCAGGAATAAGTAGATTTTTGGTTATCTATGGAAATTATTAACCTATCATGGAGGATATGTGATTAGGTTAATTAATTTTCAATATGATACTTTAAGAGTAACTGATGTTATTTGGAGATAAATGATAAGATTTACCTTGGAAGAATACGTGATTAAATCCTTCAAGGATTTGGGTTTCAAACATAGTCTGGATTACATTGATTATTTTTAAGAATAGCTATTTATTTTTATGGCCTTTCTTGAACCTTGGGTTCTTTTCATTGAATTTTGGAGATTAAGAGTAGCATTTCTTTTTATAAAGGATTATCCATTTCGGGATTATCTGTTCTTGTACTAAATTTTTTTTGGATAAGGTCTAAAGAAATAGGAAATATATAGTTCATATTTTTTTGGATTAAATGATTTTCTAGAAGTTGATTACATCGCTCTAAATTTGAACATGTCTTTCTGAATACTCATCGTTTGAAGATAATATAAGTTTTTGTTCGAAATTTAGTAATAGATAAAAGTATCCATTTAAATTAAGTATGTATCATGATGATTTAGTTAATATCAAAAATATATTCCTCAATAGAATGTAACATAAAACAAAAACATTGTCTGTTAACTTTTCCTACCAGGGAATAAAATACCGTTTAACCCATCACATGTTTGTAATTATCTGGTGGTTAACTTTATCCTAAACATGTTTTATATCACTCTCAATCAGAACATGACCCATTGTTTTCTGTTCCATATCCATGTTTTCATGGAATCCTAGTATTTTTTGTCTCAGGTGACCTTTTTTACTTCTCATTATTTATTTAAAATTTATAGTTTTATTGACTTTTATTCTGATGTGGGGCTTTCAATTAAGTTTCTGTGCCCAATTTTAAAATTGTGAGGATGCAATTCCCAAAAGGGGGAAGGATGTAACATCCCATGTAAATAAAGAATATGACATTTTTATATTTATTAATATTTGTGAATAAAATGTTAATATTACTTTAAAGGGAATTCTATGTTCGATGGCGTACCCAATACACAACAATGTGTTTATTTGAAATCTTGTGTTGCACACTAATAATATAATAATATTATTTTAAATGGTCTCTAACGCCAAGACATTGTAATGGATGAATGAACAGAACTGACTAAAAATTGATTATATATGTTTGTTAAATATTTTAGCAATTACCCATTAAATGATATAGGCGTAAAATGCAAATGAATCAAATTTTAATAATAAACAATCTGATATTCTTTAAAAGGACGATAAACCGCCTTTTGATGGAAAACCATTTTTTAAAACTACTGTTTTACTATTTTATATGTTATAGTCGAAAAAATAAAATCCTTATTTAGAATCAGGACATCAATATTTACTTTGTGTAATTTTTTTTATTTTATCCGATAAAGATCATTTTTTTATGAATAGTGAAAAATGCTGTATTTTAATTCAAAATCACTGTTTAATCTAATTTATTTATATGGTTATATTTTCATATTAATTGTGTTTACAGTGTAGTTAAAATATTTTTTTACTATTTAATACAATGGTGGTCATTTAAAAAAAATCACTTTGAAATTGGACATAAACAAATGTCAATCTTTTGATAAATATTGTTTCTTAAAAACACGTTATTTATTTTGACAGTGGAAATTAATTATAAAATTAATTAATGAAAATAATAAGTATTTAATTTGAAAAAATGGACATTATTTTTGAATTTGGAATATCAAATTTACTTTGGATAATTTTTTGTTATTTTTCTGACAAATATTCATTTTTAATGGATAGTGAAAAATACTGCATTTTACATCAAAACTTCTTTTTCATATAATTTAATTATATAGTCAGATTTTCCTTTTAATTTGGGTTAAAGTGCAATTTAATTATATTTTTATAACTTTATATAATTTTGTTCATTGAAAGTAATTTCACTTTTCAATTGGATGTAAAAACTTGTCAATATTTTGATAAATTTTACTTCTTAAAAACCAGTATTTTGTTGTGACAACGAGAATTATTTTTAAATTAATTACTACAATTTATGTGTTTGAAATTTTGTAAAATAGATTCCATATTTGGAATCAGAAGGTATAAATTATGCAATTAAGTCCTTTTTGTTTTTGGACATTACAAATAGTAACAAAGGTACTTATCATTAATTATCGTGATTAATTAGTAATTGGGTTGTTAAGGGTAATAAAATAATATCATAAAGATATAAAATGACCCCAAAATGTGTCCACATCCTATTTTTTTAGTCATGGCCTACCATGGGAAGCATTTTACTTAACATTATGGACCATGGATTCACATGAGTGTAATAGTGAGATTTATGACATTATTTTTTTTAAAAAATAAGGGAAATATAACAAAGGTTTGTATATCCTATGTAAAAAAATATTAATTTTGTTTAAATAAATTATCTCTTAGACTATAAATAGTCATTTTAGAACTAAAAATATTTCCTACATTATGGTATTTTTTTATAATTTGTAGACATTAAATAAATAAATTCATTTATGACACCATGATGATGCAATGATTACCTCATTGATGAACGATTTAAATACAATTAAAAGATAAGGTAAAATCTAAGACTTAGAATTATCAAAAACCTACTGTATGGGTTTATTTCTAACCCATATCACCTTATACTCAAAATATATCATTGTGGGTCATTTATAATCCTAAAATTATTTTATAATAATGTAACATTTCAGGACATTCCAAAAGTGACCCTCCACCCTCTTATAAAAGGCCCCCAACTCTACCCCCTTACCCATACCTCTCAATAACCGGGCTCATCCAAACTCTACTCATATTATCTCTCCACATCCCTCTCTCACTCATATAATCCTCACATAGGGAAGATGTTTTTTCGAGGAAGTGTTCGGCTCAAATAAATAAGAGTAACCAGATTTTGATGTAATGTCTTCCCTAGATTTTCGTTCTTTTATTTTCCTTCTCCACTAACCACTACCTTATTATTATTTTATCTGATAAAAACACCATTACACTCAATATACGATAATTTTTTTATGATAAGTATTCTACCTACACTTATAAACACCTCTATCTAATGGATATAGAACATATTGTTTCAGTGGGTGGCGAATAACTGCCTCACGAAACGATGATTGTTCAATCTTCATTTAACACCTTTCATGGAGGCCATTATGATCTTACTGTACTTATATATGATATATATGTTATTTATTTTTTTAAAATGATATTGAATTTAATTTTTTACATCATATCGTTATGCTTTTCATGTTGTGGAACTGTGATAACTTCATCTAAGGAAGTACGGACAACCGCCGCCTCATGTGATATGAGTCATTCATTCCAAACATGGAATTTATACATAATTTAATTAATGAACTTATTTTACCTATATAAATTATATATTGAACTGGAATTATAACATATCTATGTGTTATTTAGTTTTACTGTACATCAATATGACAAACAATTGAATGTAGCGTTCAATCATATGTACGGCTTACCGTCTTGATGAACAGTACATTTCATTTCATTTCTAGAAACATTATGGAATATTATTAAAGACATATATAATGGATATATATGATATTTAAATAATGAATACCATTCCAGAGATGATGTACTTATAACTACATGGACAATTCTCTTCAAACAAGTTCATTGTTGACTCATATACCGAACATCGACAAGACATATGATATGAACCCTCATAATTAACGAATTATTATAACATGATAATATGTGATATGAATTGAATAATAAATATCAAAGAAATTCATTAATAAATTATAAATTGAACAATTTTTATTTTTTTGGAATAGAATGAAATGAACAAGACAAGTCGGACCTAAGGTAAGGATATTTCATATCTCACTTTTAATTCTGTGAAATTTCTATTGTTCACCACATATTTATTGAATTTGGGGTATTGTGTACTGCCATTTGATATATATTATCATGATTATATTTATAATCATAGTATTTTGAGATTAATTTGATGTTTATTATCTTTTGGTCATACGACTCGATTTATTACAACGAGGTAAGGGGGTTTTATGTCAGTTTTCATTCCCATGAAATTAAAGCTATATTTTTCCCTATCTTCTTTGAGTGTTGTATATACTACACATTATTCTAATCATTGTGACATATAATTTTTGTCATTGGAATTTACATCAAAATTTTATAGACCTTCTTTCAGGGGGTGTACGTTTCAAAAGTTACCCAAATTGGAAGGGTACCTTTCACCCTCCTCTTTTTAAAAGACTTCTTTTTGTTAGGTCTTTTAATTTACATCTTTGTAATGGTGGGATATGTTCTTATATATCCTTATTGCTATAAATTTTATGTCCATGTGATGAGATACCCTTTTTATCTCTAATACACTCATTTTCTTAATTTTAAAGTGACGATGTTGGCTATCTAATTTCTGTAAGGGAACATCTTAACCCAATTTCAATTCATTGGGTTAAACCTCTACATCTTGATTATGTCATATAATGAATATGTGTTGCTGACCTCTATTATTTTTACGGTTAATACCCTCTTATATGGGTTTTATTTATATTTTTCACACATAATTATGTAATTGATTTATACTTAATCTAAGGATACCATATTTTTACGGGACTTCGTCTCAATCTCCTTTCAGTAAGGCATCTTTTGATTTCTACACGACTTTATTTATACGGTGTATAAAACCGTTTTTACTTTTCATTTCATTCAATAGAAATAATTTCACCTGAACTATTTTACTAAATGACAAAGGAAATGTTTTCTTGTCTCACGTATGTGGGGATAATGACTTCTCTGCCGCCATGACCATTATTTGAGTTTCAGCTTCCTCTACAAGCCACAACTTTTATTTAATGAAAAATAAATACCATGTTTTAATTTTATTTTATTTTTTTATTAAAAATGGGTTTGATAATGTTTTGTTTATATCAATGAGTTGTATTGATATATTGTGATTGAAATGTGGAAATTTTATGTTCCTTTATAAATGTTTTACATGATACGATTATGTTATGGTTCTTGGGAATTGTTTATGAATTTGGGTGGTTTCGTGTTAAACAAAGGGTGGGTGTTCCCGAGATTGCTCTCCAATGAAATGGGTAAATGAAAGAGTTAAACACTAAGGTTTCTTCAAAGAGATTTAGTGAATATAATGTGATGGGTTTTCCGAACATAATCATGAGGGTTACTCCCTATGTAAGAATGTTATGAGTGCCTCAAGTTACCTTTATTTCTTATTATTTCTATGAGTTATTCATAAATATTATGATTTCATGAGTTATGTTAAAGTGATTATGTTTTATGAGTAAAGTATGATTTCATTGATTCAATTGTATTCATGGAATAATGTTCCCATTTCATATTTTTATATCCCTTACTGAACTTTTTATCTTCATCCCATGTTTTTGAAATGTTTTTCACAGGACATAAAGTGGAATATGGTCAAGGATTGGATCAAGGAAATGTCATGTTGTATAATACATGTAACTAGACATGACTCTTTTGTTCAAGATTTTTTATTTTGTGAAAAAATGGAAAATGATTAGATGTGTCTACCTTGTAATCATTGAGATGTAGTAGTTATTTCCGAATTCTCAAAAACTCTAAACCTGAAAAGAACCTCAATGTGAATTATTCGTTTAATTCATGAGTATGTAATGTTTTAAGGATAGGGCCTTATATCTTTATTCCCTCTAAAAGTTTTCTTATGTAAAAATGTCACATATTAGTGGTCATAAAAATCCCATTGGGTCATTACAACACCTTATCTACGTCATTGCACAACCTAAATTGGGGCTACTAGTTGCTGCCCCTGCACTAAAAGACTGTCACTCATGTATATTCATTCTGCAATGCATTTTTTGCTCACACCAATAAAATAACCCATGTTGCTACTTTTATATAATCCCTCCAATTCCATGATCAGCCATGACTATAGATCAACAGAAGGGCAATGTCAGATTTTATCAGTTCTAATAATAAAAGCACGGGTAAAAGAACATGATTATCAGTGCTAGTTAAATGCACAGATTAAGGATAAATTTATTAGCGCTATTCATAGAGCTGTTAAATGATTTTATAAAATAGTGTTAATTTATATAAAATATTATATTTATAATAAAAAATAAAAAATATTTATATACATTAAATAAAAAATGGTCTTTTATAAGTAATATTATCATAATATATGATATATATATAGTTTTAAAAAGAATTTATAAGATTATAATTAAATAAATATATATATAAATAATTGTAAAACTATAATTATCATTATTAAACAATAAATATATTGATTGTATATATAATTATATTTTTACCAATATATATTTATATTTATATTTAAATACTTTTAAAAAATATATATATTTATAGTTTTAATTATATATATATATATAATTACATAAATATAAGTCTCAATTGAATTTGATGTGTAAATAGAGATATATCCCATGATATAATAATGTAGATGATTGTCGTTATTGATGTTCATATATATAATAATGTGGGAGTGTAATTGATGCCCACATATGCGTATGTTATGTATTCATTATGAATTTTCATTTATATGTTGACACATATAATTGTTCATATTTTCCATCTATGTGATGAATCATTTTTATGATATATTTTTTACTTGGTTTCTGATTCATTCTTATACCCCATGTTCCTATTATGTTCTCATAAATACTAATAAAAATAAAATAAATATATTTAAATAGTGAAAAAAAATTATTTTATTAGTAAATGTATATTATTATATATATGATTTTTAAATACATTTATTTATAATTTCAATTATAAATATATAAATAAATATATAAATAATTGTTAAAATATATTTATTATATCTATTATTACTTTATAAATATATATAGAAACATATATATATATATATTAATTTATTCATATAAAAAAATAATTATAAATGAATTTATAAATATATATATAATAACAAAATTATATAATATATATATATATATAATATATAATTATAAAATTATAATTAATATATTAATTATTGATAATAAAAGAAAAGAAAATATAATAAATATATTTATTATAATTATATAATTATTTAAATATTAACTTATTTTATTTATAATTTTATAAATATATAAAATTAAACAATTAATTATATATATTTATCAAATTATAGATAGAAGAAATATAGTTCTATTAATTTTATGAATATTTAATAAAATAAATATAAATTTGTAGTTTCAAATATAAATATATAAATATATTTAAATATTTATAAAATTATAGTAAATATTGTTAGTATATATTAACGAATATATATAAAAAATATATTAATTGTATATATTAATTGTATGTAATTAAAAATATAATTAATATAATTTTTATAAATTAATCTCTATAAATAAATTTATATTTATTAATAATTTTTATATTCATGAAAATATATATAAATATATAAATAAATAATAATTTTTATAAATATGATTATTATATATATATATACAGAAATCTATATTTATTATATATGAGATTCTATAAATATATATAATTATTAAAATAAATTAATAACATTAGAGTAAATATTCATATATAAATTTTTATAAATATATATAATTATATTAATACTCAAAAGGACTAGTAGATAGGTGAGTATACTCCAAAAAACATTTATTAAAAAGAAAATGATGTGAGTGGAAAGAGGAGAGATGAGGATTGCAATAGATTGACCACATCCAAAATGGAATGCAACATATCCATAATTGGATCATTCCAATAATCATGATCATAGTTGAAATCATCACTAGTAGATTACCACTATGAATGTGAGTTCCATTGACTGAAGAGGACAACATAATTCTCCTTAAGCTTTTGCTGCTCCATGGTGAATCCTTTGGGATTCCTGGTGGGCACAATATGGCCATGACCAATAGCTCAATAATCACACCCACATCGTCGCCATCATTTTTTGGATACCGACACCAGCACAAAATCATGGTTCAATTCCAAGACCCTCTCGGATCATCCCTATCTGACATGGGGGTATGCTCTTTAACTTGAGATTCCTGTACATCAGACTTGGAATGCACTTGAAGAGACACCACATCATCCCACTGAGAAGGTTGATTGGACTCATTTACATTGTATTGGGACCCTTACTTACCCATGTCCACTGAAAATACCTTCTTATCATGTGGATTATCATCTGAGTTATTAACCATCCCTAGTGATTCCCTTTTCAGTTTTATTTTACCTTTACAGCCTTAAGATACAATATCTCCCTCATCAAAAGTTTTTTAACCAAAAAATCACCAAATGGATGCTACATCCTGAGATATATCACCCACCAACTATTAAACTAAATTAACTAACATATACAACGATCCCTTCACATGCTGAGAGGTGTAATAAAGATAGGATCTAGATTCAAATATTTTGGAGGGGACCCAATAAGTGATATTACTATTTATTTATCAGAATGTATATTCCTAACAAAGGATGTGTCAACCATTATAAATCTTTGTGGAGATTAAATCTCCCATTTTGATCAAGAGGCTTCTATGACAATGTCATTCCATAATTTATTCATCACATGCACATTAGGACCTATTAGATCAATTATGACACTACTAGGTACATCATTTCTCTTATCATCAGCAATCACTATCTTCCCATCACAAATACGGGGGGGGGGGGGGAATTAACCAATGTAGGCTACATGATCTCATATCTTGTATAATTCCTTCCAACCATGTACCCGTTTCTATCCATGGGGTGTACAATGGATTTACAATTGTAGCACAATATAGGCACTATATATTTACAAATTATAAGATCAATGTTATACTCAGTAGTGGAAAGTGTCACAGTACTGAACATGGTGGAACTGATATCAATTTCTACCCAAACACATGGAAAAAACCTTATAATGCTTCTTTATCATTTTGATCCAATCCAATTGGTGTCCCAACTAATGACACAATATCAACGAGTATTTGTCGATGCCAAAAGATAGAAATCAATCCATAAATATGAACCCAAAAATGGGTCCTTGTTCAATTAAGTGCTGTAGGATTAATCCTTAGTTGCATGTTATGAAAATAGACTTTAACTGGATTGATGAAAACCGATCCATGCCCACATGACTTATGATTACAATAATTTGATTATAAAATATTATGAATATAGAATATCCCTTTTGGGATACACTTCCAATTATTAAACCCCAAATTTTAAGTGTAACGTAAAACGATATTAATGGTCATCCATATACGTTATCTCAATGACCACACCGACTTCACAATTTGAGATGACACACATTTCTAAAACTGGTCATGAATACGATATTTATTGAGATTAAAAACGGATTATTTAACCCATTTAATGATTGTTCTAGAGGAACCATCACTACCAGAAATAAAATGATCGCTGTCACTAAGATAAAAACATGAAAAAACATACATGGATCATCTATGTTTATTAATCTGAGTTTCTACCAATGAATCATGATCCAGCAGAGTTGTAGAAAAAACCGAATATTTGTAACAAAAGATAGACTTGATTCACTGATGTCGAATCATGTAGGATATTAACCTGATATGACTACTGGAAATAGATGAGATCATAATCCCACAAGAAGACAAGAAGCAACATGTTTGAATCAATGATGATAAAATTCATCGACGAAAATAAGGGGGAATGAACCCAGATCAATGACATCAAGGAAGAACAAGTCCCAAAAGTTGACTACTGGAGGAAAGATGAGATAAACATATGAATTGGGATCAAATATATATTTATTATATATATCATTATTTACATAATTCATATTATGTCTTAATATTAATCATATATTATCTAGAAGACAAACATAGAAGAAAACCCACAGTATTCATGTCCCAAATCAATGGTTGGACTATTTAAATAGAGGTTGAAATGGAGACTGAATTAATATCATATTATTATATAGCACCCCAAAAATTGGTGATATAATCCTCATGTGAAAATCTTATAACTCTTTAAGAATCATCATAGATGCTAGAACTTAATTTCCTTTCAAACACATCTATAAGTAAATTGAATTAATCAATTTCATATTGATAAATAAACGTCCTATAATTCAACAACATCCACCACATAATACTTACATGTTTTGTGAATGAATATAGGTTAAGTGACCATGAAAATAAATGTATGAAAATGGATTAATAATAGAAAACATATGGAACAATCTCACATGTAAAATTTCATTTATAATAATCATATTCAATTTATAATAATAGATGTTGGTTAGAGAAGCCATCAGACTGGCATAAAAGATATAAAGTATCCTTGTAATGTGGGATATAAATCCACACAATTTGTTTATTTATATTTCATGGCTCAAATATAAGTAGAAAAAATTATTTTATGGGAAACAATGACAAAAAAATAACATAGCATCATAAAATCACACATCAACTAAATATTATGTGAAAATGTAAAAACCATTGGGTATTCAACAAATAAATGGTTATGTCAAAACATAAAATTAAAAATTACTAAAAATCACATTAGATAAATAATTTAATATTGTATTCATGCATCGTAATATCATATGCATACAAGGTACTGAATAAAATAGAAGTGAAACTAAAAAATCTAAAAAATTATCATCTTTATTTATTAATTCAATTATTTTATTCTTCATTTATGAAAAAAATATCTATTATACATGTCACTATTTATAAAATGATTTTACATACACAAATAATAATAATTTTTATATACTCATTTAACAGTCAATAAACATTCAAATTAACGTGAAAAAATAAACAATAATGTTATGTACACGTTTCTAAATTGAGAAACCGCAACTTTTTAAGGGTTATTTTTTCTAAATAAATTATAATAGTCCACAATATCATACCATTCACTATTTAAAATAGTAATTTAACACTAAATTGACTTATGATATTTGACACATACCACCAAGATGGCATACGATACTTACAAAAATATATTTCTATGAAACAAGTCTTTTATTTATTTAAATTTGATAAAAATAACATAGTTCTTAATCATACTTATATGTATAGTAATAAAAAATATTCAAATAATGTTTATAATTTTTTTATATAAATAAAACATATTGATAATAAAAGATATGATTATTGGTAATGTCCATCTATGATTAAAATACTATTTTCTTGAATGAACTACTTTTTATGTCCTTTTATGAACAATAATAATATAACTTTTGGACACTCTTAGAAATTTAATTTCATAAAATAGACTTCATTTTTAATCTGGAATATCAAATTTATCTTAGGGTTATTTTTTTGTGTTTTTTTAAATGTATACATTTTTGTTAAATAGGGAAACACAATTCATTATTGTTACAAATAAAAACATTTTCATTTAAAAAATTATTTTACATTAAATTGATTTTAATGTATCAATATATGAATAATAAATAGATTAATCTAGTGTATTTCATTTTATTTTTGATAATAGAATTAGATATAAAAATTCATTAAACATTATAAAAAACATTTTACTTTCCATATAGTCACATTTGCATATTATCATTAAAGATAATTTTACAACTTATGTGAATTGAATAATGAAAATCTGATATACATGGTTGTAATTAATGTGATTTATTTTTCTAATGTTATAATAATAACATATGGTGAAGAGTAACATTTGAATTTTATTTACCGCATTTAAAGTAATATTGGGTAATTAATGGTCCATATAATATTATAATAACATAATATTACCATATCACATGTCCTAATTTCATTGGATAAGTTCTTTTAGACCCAAAACATTCGTATGTCAAATATATTATCCTTGTTAAGCCACATGCATTAGATTCGTACATTTATTATATTTTAATTAAAGAATAGTTAAAATATCATATTCAAATTTTAGTAATTTTTTTTATTTTTAATAAGAAGTTATGTTTGTGATATGGCTGACAATAAGTAGTCTATAGAAATATAATAAATTTTCCAACCTGATTGTAATTTATTTTTAATTTTTAGACATTAGATAATTAAATTTAATGGTGACACAATGATTATGTTGTAATTTTTTAATTTATTTATATACCAAATACATGATATTAACAATATTTAAATAAATAAAAGTAGAAATAATTAATGACCACAAAAAAGTTTTAGAAAACATATACATGTTTCAAAAATATTTGAAGTATTAGCTCAATGATATCATGTTGGTTTAATATTTATAAAAATGAAAATATTTAATATTATAAAAATTGAAAAAAATTAAACTTCAAAATCAATAATAAATTCTTATATTTCTTAAATTTAATGAAAATCAAACTATAGCCCAAATAACCGATATAGAGATATAAAATTAAAAAAATGATCCAATTGGCTTCCATTTAAAATTTTATTGTAACAATATTAAACATAGATTTTAAAAGACAAGTTTTCATGGTAAGTGTTAAATTGTTTAACTAAGGACTAAAGGAAAAAAAGATAATGTTAATGTTGTGACCTAGACATATCTAACATCGATTGGTTGAGGACATTCCAACAAATCCTAATCTTAAATTCTAAATAAACCACATTTGAACTGAAATTGAAAATCTTTTTATAAATAATAAATCATATTGGGATTACATAGAGTTCTACTGCTCCCAATTTTAAAAGTCCACCACATCTACCCAGTTCCTTACACATCTCAATCTCTATGAATTTCCCAATTTCTGATCAAATAAGCTCCCAACATCCCAAAATTCCTCTCATAATCCTTCCCTTGAGTATATGTGTAACATCCCAAGTAAATTAAGAACATTAAAATTTCATATGTATTAATATTTTTGGATTAAATATTAATTTTACATTAAATGGGATGCTATGTTTGATGGCTTTTCAAATACGCAACAACGAGTTTCATTGAAGTCTTACGATTCACACTAATAATATAATATTATTATTTTAAATGTTATTTAACACATAGCCATTATAATGGCGTGAATAAACAAAACTAACTAAAATATGATTATACATATTTGTTAAATGTTTTTAACATTAATCCAATAAATGATAGAGGCTTAAAATATGAATGAATCTAACTATAAGAATAATTTACTTTTAAAGGATGATTTACTGCCTTTTGATGGAGAGCCCTATTTAAATTTAGTTTTGGTCACTTGTATATCTTATATTTGACCAAATAAAATTATTCTTTTGAATCATGACACCAAAATTACTTTGCATAATCTTTTGGATTTTTTTGAAAAAATTCATTTTTTAATGAAAATTGAAAAATGCCGAATTTTAATTCAAATTCACTTTTTAATATAATTTATTTATGTGGTTAGATTATTTTTTTATTTGTTTTTAAGGATTATATAGATTATATTTTTGTCATTTCACCAAATCTTGGCTATTTTAATTAATTTCACTTTGAAATTGGACTTAAACTAATGTCAATCGTTGGATAGTTAATATTTTTTTAAAACACACTTTTTCATTTAATAACGGGAATTAATTTTTATATTAATTTATCCTTAATATATTTTTTAATATGAAAAAATAGACATCATTTTTGAATTTGGAATATCAAATATAACTTAGTCTGAATTTTTGGTATTTTTCTAGAAAACTACAATTTCTCATGAATAGTGAAACCACATAGTAGTAGTTCAAAAACTGACGTTTTCATTTTAAGGAAATTTTACCACTTCGGTGATTGAATTTCATAAATCCAATATATATGGTCGTTATTAGTAAGTAAAATGTGGTTCAATAAAAATATTTTTTTTATGAATAGTAACTGTTGACTTTTATTTTCCACGGTTAAAGTTAAATATGGAAATTAATAGTAAAAAGAATATTATAATAAAACCAAATTACCTTAACACTTGTAATAATCTTATTGTATGAGTCAAGTCTGACCATGGGAATCCATGGGTAGATTTTTGGACACTATAGTGCCATATTAGAGTGATAATGACATTTTAGATTAATTAATTTAAAGTATAGAAAAAAATGGCATAAACAAATATCTTCTAGAAAATAAATTTTGACAGGAGTTTATATAAATTATCATTTCATCAATAAATTTTAATTGAAAAATTAAAATGACTTACTACATCATAATAAATTTTAATAATTTTTAGGCATCAAATAAGTTAAATTATTTATGACACAATAATGATGTAGTTTTTACCTCATTAATAAATGATTAAAATTAATAAGAATATAAATATTTAAACAATAGACAAAACCTATCCAATTATTATTTGATTATTTTATTTGAACCATGAGTTATTTTATCTTAGAATTTAATGATTTTTAGACCTTTTCTAACTAGAAATCTTTTTAAAATAAAATAATTGTTTCATACATTCCTAAAGAGCCCCTCCTCCCCCTTATAAAAAGCCGTCACTTATAACACATTCCTCACACATCTAAAGCCCCATGGCTCATACAAAGTCTTCCCATTTAAGCTCCCTACATCCTAATACTCCTCCTTGAAGCCTCACCATAGGCAGAAAGCAATTCAAGAAGTCCTTTTGGTTCAAACCAATGAATGTTACCTAAAATAAAGGCAACAATTTCACTTAAATTCATTTATTTTATAATACTTATCCTACCCACTATAAATTATTTATTCCTTTATTTTTTTATAAAACCGGTTTCCTCAATATACTATGATTTTTTTATGAGATGGATTCGAACTACACTTACACACACCTCCATCTAATTGGTAAAGAACATATTTTTTCTATGGACGACAAACAAACACCTCACAAATTGATGATTGTTCAGTTATCTCCTTCTTTTTCTCATGTTGGACATTAAAATGGAACTTTATTTGTATATGATATATATTATGTTTATTTTTTCTTTATGATTCTATATTATTCATTTATACCATACCTTTATGGTTTCCATTATCGGTAAATGAAATAATTTCATTTGAAGAAGTGCAGACAACCTTCCCCTCAAAGTGATATGAATCGTTCATTCCATACGTGGGACGTATAAAGGATAGAGATAATGATATAATATATGATATTATACTTTAATTATAATTTTCCTATTTATCATTATGTTTTAATTCCATTAAAATAATAAATTGAAATGGAAGAAGGGTTAATGCGTACGTACAACTTATCGTCTCCAGGAACGGTGCATTTCATTTATAACCTCCAAATGATATGTACTATTATATATATATATATAATGGAAATATAATATATATATGATATCAAAATAATTAATATCATTCTGGATATAATATAATTTTGACCACATGGACAAATTGTAATTATAAAAGTTTATTTTTGACTCATGTTCCGAACAATGACAAAATATAGAATATGAACTCAAATAATTAAATAATTATCTTATCAATAAAATAAGTGATATTTAAGGAATAATAAAATTTCTATATTTTAATAATGAATTATAGATTAACTTATGTTTTTTATTCAGAAAGAACATGGAACATATGAGTCAAGTCGGAAATGATATAGGGAGATTTCTTATCTCACTTTTATGTATGTGAGATTTTTTTTCGCTACTTATTCATTGCATGTGGTGTATTGTGTACTGCCATTTGATATATATTATCATGATTCTCATCATATTCAATGTATTATGTGATTAATATTGTTGTTATTGTCTTTTGGTCATACGACTCAATTAATTACAACATCGTGAAGGGGTTTTTCTTACTTCTTATTCCCGTGAGTTTAATGCTATATTTTCCACTATCTTCTTCTGTATGGTGTACGTACTTCCCATGATTTTATTATTTATATAATATAATTTTAATTATTTGTATTTACATCTTAATTGTATAGTATTTCTTTTATGTGGTGTATGTTTCATATGTTACCAAATCGTAGAGCGAACTTTTCAACTTCCTCATCTTTATAAATACTTCTTTTTGTTGTGTCATATAATTTAAAAAAATTATATTGGGATATGATCTTATATTTCATTAATGATGTAAATTCTATGTCCAATTTATGTGATACCCTTTATTATATCATTAACTCATTTTTTTAATTTTAAAGTGACGTCATTAGGCTATCGAATTTTGGCAAAGGAACATCTTAACCCAATTTCAATTCTTTGTGTTAAACTTTTACTTCTTGAATATGTCATCTTATGATAATGTGGGTATGAAATATGTCTTTTTTTAACTTAATATAAAATTATATTGGGTGTATTATTATTTTTCACTCATAATTATGTAATTGATTTATCTTTAATCAAAGGATACCGTCTTTTTAAGGTATTCCATCCCAATTTACAATCCATTGATACTTCATTGTTGTTATGTGCCAAATAACTTTTATACGGTGCATATACTATCCTTTCGAATATTATACCAGTAATACCATTATTATAATTATATAGTAAAGTTCTTATTAAATGTTATTCCTCATTTATTTGTATCCAAGAATATCCCATTTGGTTAAGAATTCCATAACTAGAATATTGTTTTAAATTTTTTTTCATCCAAATATTTCTCATTAATGACCATGTTTTAAAAATGGTATTAAGGATTTATTTTTATGGAAATTATTTTTTTAAAATTATAAATTCCATTAAAATCTTCAATGTGGTGTGCGATACTTGAATTCAAAAATCACTTTTTAAATGGTTTTTGAAAATGGATTTTTTATTTAAATATTCTGAAATAAAATCATGTCATTGGAAATGAAATGTTATTAGTGAAATGTTTATATTTCCAATATTTTATGTTTTGTGATGGAACATGGACATTTTACAGGGGGTATGTGATAAACCATATGACGGGTGGTGCCGTGATAAACCAGGATGAGTGGTTACGTTTTAACCTCCAATGCATTAGGTATAGAAGTCAGTCGTATGGATATTTCATTTAGTGATATGTGTGGAAGTCGACTGTATTGTTATTCCATGTATGTATTCTTATTTACCAAGTTACCTTTTTATGTTATGTGTTCATTATATGGGGTTTATAGTAAAATTTTGGTTACAAAAGGGAAATCAATGATCTTTTATTCTATTAAGATAACATAATACTTCATAAAGGTGAAAAGTATTACTTATGATAATGTATTCATGGTTTACTGGTTTTTCTCAAAAACTAATAGTTTTAATTCTTTGGTAATCCCTTAAAAAGATTATTATGCTCATCCCATTTTTTTGAAATATTTTTCAATATACATAAATTGGAATAGGTTCATGGCTGGGATCCAGGAAAATTCATACTGTCCAAAACATGGAACTAGACATGCCTCATTTCTTCAAGAGTTTTTATTTTTTGAAAAAAGTTAATGAAAGTAGAAATGCCTACTTTTTAATTATTTAGATATAATGTTATAGTAATGACCTAATTCTCTAAAACACTTAAATTGAAAATATCCTCAATGTGAATTATTCATATAATTTATGATTATGTAATGTTTAAGGCTGGGTCCTTATAGATGGTATCAGATTTCGATTAAGACAACTTTAGGGATTAAGAGTTTTTGTTAGACACATTGTAAGTCATTATGTCTATTATTTTTGTTAAATCCTTGTTTTAAACATTTTTAGATCAAGGATAGTCAGTTACAAATGGACGAAGGAGGATATCATATGACATTCCTATATTTTCTTGTTGACTTGCTTGCAATAATTATTGCAAAGCCATGATCAGATGATTGTGATACTTTTTCAAGAAGAAAACTGACTTGCAAGCAGTAGTTTGAAGTATCAAACACCACCAATATACCTTGATATCATCATGGATCATGGGTTTTATTTAAAAAAAATTAAATGTTTACAATATTATCATATTTTCACGAATGGTAAATGTTATCAAGGGATTTTCAAATATTTTATCTTATCACAATATTTATAATCAAATTATGATTTTGAAAAATGTGCTGAAGAAAGAGTCACTTGTGAAAACTAGTTATATTTTATTTTACAATATCGTCTCTCAACATATACTTATGGTATTTTAAAAGGACCATTAATTGAAATTTTCAACTCAAATTTGGTCTGACTATATTATAGAAATCAGGTTTTATCTGATATATTGAAATTAACTATCATACAAGATTATTTTCCAAAACTATTTTTCTGTGAACACACATATGACCCATGATGATCAAAGTGTATTAGGATGATGGAAGAATATGATTTTGAAGTATATCTAAATCATAGTTTCAATGCATGGACCATCTACCTACATGAACAAGATGACGATGCAACCCAGTGGACACCATGATAAAGATATGTTGTTCTTTATTTTAGGGATCGTTTTATTTTGACATATGGTGGTGAAATAAATAAATGAAAATATAAATAAGACTTCAAGAATTAATATGGTGAGATCATACTAAATTGGGATGAAAATGATAGGTAAAAAGAAACCATTGAGGTTAAAATATGCCAGGGTTATTTTTGAGTTTTATAAAAAGGATATCCCATAGGATGGGTGACACACCTTCACATCCGGCAAGGCTGCATGAATCGAACCCACAACCGAAGGGCAAAAAGGGCGCATCGCCTACCACTGGGCAATGAGAAGTCATTGGTTAGTATGAATTATTATTTTTAGTTAGATGATTTTTTTGATCACAAATATGTTGATTTGGGATATTATGTTTTCTCAAATTGACATCAGTAGTAAAAGAAAATGATATGGTGATTATGTGATAAATGTAATTTTGGAAGTTTTTCTCTCTTTTGGGAACACCATATACTAAAAAAATACAATAATATGTGATTAAATTTATGTAAATAATTAACCTATCATAGATAATATGTGATTTGGAAAATTATTCTTCAGTATGAGACTTCAAGTGTAGTTTATGTTTTTGGAGTTAAATATTAATATTTATGGTGGATGTATATGTGATTAAATCCTTCTATGATTTGGGTTTCAATCTTAGTTTGTATTATTTGGAAGAATATTAAGAAAAATTTTGTATTGAATGGTCTTTATTGAACATTTGGTACTTTTTTTTGAATTTGGGAGATTACTATTAATATTTATTTTTATAAAGGATTATCCTTTTTGGGGATAATATGATCTCATAATAACCATATTGGTTTTAGTTTATGTCTAAAGAAATTGTAAATATACACTTATTCATTTGTGGATTATGTGATTCTCTGGAAGAAGATTCATTATCTTTTAATGGGACCTTGTCTTATTGATTGCTCATTGTTTGAAGAAATTATTAGTTTTTAGTTGAAACTAATTGAAGGATGAAACTCTATATGAAGGTAAGCATATTTCCTTTTGTTCTAATTCTATTTAGTAAATACAATCGTCAAAATTATGAAAAGGAACATAAAAAATTGTTGGTTTACCTTTCATAATGGGTAATCAAAGACCGTTTGAAACATAACATATTTGTGATTTTCTAGTGGATAACTTTCTCCTATTCATTTTTTCAACTACTTTCCATCAGAACATGACTGTTTGTTTTCAACTCAATATCCATATTTTCCTACATGGAATCCTAGTATGGGTTATCTCAATTAACCATTGTATTTCTTTTTTATTTCTTTTAAAGTGATAGTTTTATTGACTCTTTTCCCGTTGTGGGAATTTAAATGTTTCTGAGCCCAATTTTAAAATTTCGAGGACGCAATTTTGAAAAGGGGGAAGGATGTAAAATCCCATGTAAATAAAGAACACGAAATTTTATTATTTATTAATTCTTTTGATTGAATATTAATTTTAAATTAATGGGGATTCTATGTTTGATGGCGTACCTGATACGCAACAAAGAGTTTCTTTGAAATCCGTCGATGCACACTTCTAATATAATATTATTATTTTAAATGGTAGTTAATGCCTAGCCATTAAAATGGAGTTAATAAATAGAACTAACTAAAATATAATTATACATGTTATTTAATTGTTTATAACATTTATCCAATATAATTTAGTGGCTTAAAATTTCAAAGAATCCAATTTTAAGCTTAATTTATATTAAAAAGGTCGATTTATCAACTTTTGATTTTGAACCCTATTTAAATATTTTTTTGGTAAATTTTAAATGTTCTATTTTAACAAATAGAATTATTCGTAAGAATCTGGACACCAGAATGTACATTGGGTATTTTTTTTTATTTTTATGATAAAATACATTTTATAAAGAATAGTGCAAAATTCTGTATTTTTATTCAAATTTTCCTTTGAATATAATTTATTTATATGGTTATATTATCTTTTTATTTGGTTTTAATTGCTAAATAGATCATATTTTTTCATTAAACTAATAGTGATCATTTTATTTATTTTCACTTTTAAATTTCACTTAAACAAGTGTTAATATTTTGATAGTAATATATCTTAAAAACACGCATTTTGTTTTAACAACGAGAATTATTTTTAAATTAATTAATCCAAATTCTATGTTTTTAATTTGGTAAGATAGACATCATATTTGAATTTGGAATATCAAATATCACTTAGGCTGAACATTTTATATTTTTCTGAAAAACCTCAATTTTTGATTAATAGTAAAACCACTTAGTTGTTGTTCAAAAACTGGCATTTTCATTTAAATAAAATTTAACAGCTTTTGTAAATTGTATTTATAAAATCTTACATAAATCTTTGTTATTATTATGTAAAATGTGGATCAATAATAAGGTATTTTTTTGGTAAATAGTAACTTTTAACTTTTATTTACCGCGTTTAAAGATAAATAGGGTAATTCAACATAAAAATAATATTATAAAAATTATTACCTTAACACTTGTCATAAACTTATTGAATGATTCATGTATGACCATGGAAATATTTGGGAAACTTTTGGGACTCCATGGACCCACTTAAAAGTGATAATGACATTTTAGTTTAATTAATATAAAGTACAAACAAAAAGGACATAAAAAATATTTTATTAAATTAATATTTACTTGGGGTTATATGAATTATATTTTAGACTATAAATATTCATTTGAAATCTAATAATATTTCCAACATCACTATATTTTTTTATAATTTTTAGACATCAAATAAATTTAATTATTTATGACATAATAATGATGGAGTATTTAACTAATTAATAAATAAAATAAATAAATAAGATTATAAATATTAAAATATTATTTAAAACCTGTCCAATTATTATTTGATGATTTTATATATACCATGAGTCATCTTATTTTCTACTTTAATTATTTTTTGACCTTTTGAAACTGATGATATGTTTATAATAGAATAATTGTTCCAAACATTCCTAAAGGGCCACTCCCCCCACCTTTTTAATAATCCCTCAGTTCTAACGCATTCCTCACAACACTAAATCACCATGGATCGTCCATTATATGCCCAATAATGATCCCTACATCTTTACCCCCCTCTTAGAAGCCAAAAATTAAGTATAAGGAACTTCAAGAAGTTCCTTTCCTTCTAACCAAAAAAGTTACCCAAATTAAAGGTAACTATTTCTCTTAAATTTTTCTATTTTATATTACATCTCCAACCCCATAATTTTTTTATTCAATTAGTTTTTAATAACACAAATATCTTCAATTTAATAGGATGTTTTTATGAGAAGTATTTTAACAACACTTACACACACCTCCATCTAAGGGGTAATAAACATAATTTTTCTGTGGATGGAAACCTAACGCCTCACAAAACAGTGGTTGTGAAATTATCTCCTACCACCTTTCATGGTGTCCATTAATATGGAATTGTATTTATATATGATATATATTATTTTTATCTTTTCATGATTCGTCCATATTATTCATTTATAGCATTCCATTATGGTTTCCATTATGGGTAAACCCTATAATTTCATTTGAAGAACTGCAGACCACTGCACCCTCAAAGTGATATGACTCGTCCATGTCATATGTGGTATGTATAAAGGATATATTTAATGATATTATATATTACATTATATTGGAATTATAATATACCTATGTATCATTATGTTTTAATTACATTAAAATAATTAACATAACTGAAAGAAGCGTTCATGCGTACATACGACATACCGTCTCCATGAACGGTGCATTTAATTTCTTACCTCCAAATGATATGTGTTGATATATATATATATATACTGAATATATATGATATATATTATATCTTAATAATTAATATCATTTTGGATAAAAATGAATTTTTACCACATGGGAAAATTATAATTATAACAAGTTCATTTTTGACCAATGTTCCGAACATCTATAAAATATCCAATATGAATTCATATAATTAATTAATTGTTATAGTAATATAATAAGTTTCATAAAAGGAATAATAAGCATTAATTTTTTATAATTATGTAGATATTAAAATATGTTAAGTATTCCTGAAGAACACAGAATATACGAGTCAAGTCAGACACGAGGTAAAGAGATTTCTTATCCCACTTTTCATTCCATGAGATTTCAATTGTTTTCACCTTATTAATTGCTTGTGGTGTATTGTGTAATGAAATTTTATATATATTATAATTATTATCAATATATTCAAGGTATTCTGTGATTCATTTTTTGGTTATTAACTTTTGGTCAAATGACTCAATTAATTACAACAGGGTAAAGGGTTTCATCTCCCTTCTTATTCCCGTGAGATTCATGCTATATTTGCCACTATCTCATTTTTTGTGTGGTGTATGTACATCCAATGATTGTATACATTATGTAATATACATTAAATTTTGGTTATATAAAACTTCATTTTATAATCATTATTTCATTGGGTATATGTTTTTATTAGTTACCAATCCAACAATGGAACCTTTCACCCTCCACTTTTTAAAAAGTCTTCTTTTTTATGTCTTTTAATTTAAATATTAATATGTTGGTATATGTTGTTCAGTATAATAACTGATGAAAATTTTATGTCAATTTGATAAGATACACTTTTTTATCTCATCAACTCATTTTCTGAATTTTAATGTGACGATTTAGGCGGTCAAATTTTTTCATGGGAACTTCTAAACCCAATTTCAATTATTTGGGTTAAACATGTACATCTTTAATATGTCATCTAATCAATATGTGTGAATGAATTATGATTTTTTTACACATAATATTGACTTATATTGGGTATATTAATATTTTCCACTCATAATTATGTAATTTATTTATCCTTAATCGAAAGATACATTCTTTATAAGGGAATTCTTCTCAATTTACATTCCATTGAGACATATATGTTTTTATGTGCCAATTCACTATTATATGGTGTATATATTGTCCTTTGGAATATTATATAATGAATAACTTTATTCTAATGAAATTATAAGGTTTTGATTATATTTTATTCCTCAATAATTTGATTTCATGAATCTCTCATTTGTTTAAGAACTCCATTACTAGAATATAGTTTTAAATATTTTTTATTTTAAATATTTCTCATTAATTTCCATGTTTTCAAATTGGTTTTTAAGGAATTATTTTTATATAAATTAATTTTATCTAATGATAAATTCATTTAAAATTATCAAATTGTTATGTGACAATATGATTCAAAAATCCCTTAATATTTTTTTTTCAAAATGGATTGAATATTTCAATAGATTGAAATTACTTCTTGTGATTGCAAATTAAATGTTATTAGTGAAATGTTTATATTTGAAATATTTTATGTGTAATAATGGTAGTTGGACATTATATTGGTGGTTATGTGATAAACCATATGATGGGTGGTGCTGTGATAAACCAGGATGGGTGGTTACGTTATAACCTCAAATTAATTGGGCATGGAAGTCAGATGTATGGCTAACCCATTTAGTGATATGTGTAGTAGTAGACAGTATGGTTATTCAATTTAAGTATGTTTATGTCCCATGTTACCATTATATGTTATGTGTAATTTATATGGGTTTTAAAGAAATATTTTGGTTACCAAAGTTTAAGAAATGATATTTTATTCAATTAAGTGTACTTACAACTTCATAAAGGTGAAAAGTATTACTTATGATAATGTATTCGTGGTTTAATTGTTGTTTTAAAAAAATAACAGTTTTCCTTCTTTGGGTATCCATTACAAAGATATTTATCATCATCCCATGTTTTTGAAATGTCTTTTCATAGGACATAAAGTAAAATATGGTAAAGGATGGGATCAAATAAAATTCTTGCTGTCAAAAACATGGAACTATACAAGTATCATTTCTTCAAGAGTTTTAATTTTATGAAAAAAATGGAAACTGAGTAGAAATGTATACTTTGTAATTTTTGAGATGTAATTAAATAGAAATGACCAAATTATCTAAAACTCTAAACCTAAAAGATCTTAAATGTGAATTATTCTTTTAATTCATGATTATGTAATATTTAATCTGGGTCCTTATAATATGTATACTGAAGGAAGCCTTTTGGCACAAACCAAAAGGAGTTACCAGATTAAGAGGTAATGTCTTCTCTCATGCTCCTTTAATCTTTTTTCCTTCTCTACACCTCCATAATAATAATTCCATTATTTTATAAAAATAATAGTATCATAAATATTCTAGGATGTTGTAATGATAAGGGTTTTAACTTCACATAAATTGACCTATATATATTGGATATAGAACTTATTGTTATTTTTTATGGAAATCTACTACCTCACAAAACATTGAATGCAAATTTTTTCATTCCCAGTAATTACAGTTTCCATTATGATAGACACTATAACTATATATGCTAAATATTATGATTATTTTGTCTTTAAGATTATGTATTCCTTTTTACAAAACATACCTCCTTACTTTCCAATTCTTGTTAATATGATAATCTCATTTGAGGAAGTGTGGACTACCACCCCCTCAAAGCGATCTGATTTGTTCACACACAACATGGAATTGATTAAATATGGGATTAATGAAAATATATTATATATATGATATAAAAATGATAATGGAATAATTATATATATATATACATATATCAATTTAAATACTTTCTTTTAATACGTTAATTTAAATGGAAAAAACGTTTATGTGTACATATGGCTTACAATCTCCATGAACGGTTTATTCCATATCATTATTTTTTATGATATATATTATTTTAATATTCATATAATTTTTATAATTTTTATTAATATCATGTTTTACATTCATGAATCTTGTTAAAAGTAAAAGGACCAATGATAGAAAAAATTCAGACACATGCGAAAATCAAAGCGATATTACCCCAAGTAAAAACATATCAGAATATTGTTAAGAAGAGGGATATATAAGGTCATAATAAATCCAAATGTGGTATTAGATATAATATTACAACTGTATATAGTATTTATAATATTCTTATATTTATTATATAGGATGTTGTTTAGAGTACGAAGAGAATCAAGACAGAATATAAGGGGATTTTGTCCCACCTTTATTTCTGTAAAAAAATGAGTCATACAGTAATTGACTCTTCAAAATTGTTTATATAATTACCATGAATTTATTTTAAGAGTATTATCTAGAAGTTTATGATATATCCATATTCTTATAATTTTTATTTAATATTGGGAATACAATTTTATTAATTATAAATTGATGTGTGTTGATTTCATAATATATTCCATATTTGGGATTGTGTATCTTTTATTATCTATTGGGTAATATTTATAATCCAATTAAGTGTTTTAAAAAAATGTATCCATAATAATTTTTATTATAATCTTTTATATTTTTAATGTCATTTTTACCAATTTTTACTTTTTACTATATGGCATGAACAGATTCTTTCTCCCATTTCCCAAATAATATACCTTTTTGAATTTTCTAGTAAAATTATGAGAAACATGTTTTATTTTAACTTATACTTCATGAATATATTTTTAATCATTCCTAACAACTTATTTTCTATAAGAATCTACTACCAACTTACAATGTTATTTTCAAGTAAAATTTTTCTTTTAAAATTGCAACAAATTTTATGAAAGTAAATCTCTTTCAAAAAATAAAGGATATTTTTTTTGAGAACTATTTTAAATGATTTTCATGATTCATTTTTATGATATGATAGTGGCTTCAAAGAAAATGATTCTGAAAATGTTTTATTTTTTTAAAATTGATTTTTATGTAAAATTCATGTTCCATGTTTCCATTCAAATTCCTTCACTATCTAAGATGTCATACTTTGTTATACATCAAGAATACCATTAATACTCATTCCCTGAATTGAATATGTTGTGATTTAATTATTCTTATGAATGAAACTTCTTTTCATGGGTTATGATTTTGATTTAATGATTTTTAAACCCGTCTCTTTTACATTGGTGAAGATATGAATACATGTTTATGATTACCATTTCATTTCTTGGGTTATGATGGGATTTGATATGATCTTTTGGAAAATATATGTACGATTTCATGAAATAATTCTATGTTTGGACATTTTTTTCTTATTTATAGTCCTATACGTTGACCTGCTTTACATGTTAATAAAGTTATGTGTGAACCTGATTAGATTCTCCCAATTCTTTGCTGAACCTAATTACATGTTTTATATGTTATTCATGAAACTAATTATATGTTCACAATATTACTAGTGAACCATATTTAGTGTCCACATTATTATTCATATACCTGTTTTGATGTCCAGATTTCTATGAAATGGATGGATTGCATTTCCATAATCAAATGAGTGAACCTTATAATATTTAAACATGATAAAAAATTTATAATTTTTTGTTTATATAACAATTTATTACCTTATATCAATTTCATGATCTCATGGATTATGTTCTTTGATTTACATAATTTTCATGTGTAACTTTAATATTCCTGACATGATTTTATAACGTTATTATCACCATATCATTCCTGTATACTCATGATTATGAATACATATATTAATTTTTTTACCATACTAAACATTTTAGCTCAGGACCTTATAATATTTCATTTCCCTAGGATATGATGAAATGTTTTAGATAGAAGTACTAATGTTTGAGATCTTTATGGGGGATTTTCAATATCGTTTACCAGGATGGAAGAGTCATTTCAATGATTTAAATGACACTAAAGTATTATGGTCCTCATGGTCATATTATTATAATGTACTAAATATTCATCTAATTTGATGTAATATCATGGTATATTATGGTTGGATTTATATATTATTTATCAAAGGAAATGTTTACTCAACATTTAAAAATATGGATAAAAAAAATTACTGAAATATCTTGGTATATTTTAAGGATATTTCCATGGATGATTATAAGGATATATATATATATATGCATTAAATTTTAGAAATTGTACTGGAATTTTGGTAAAGGATATAGTGAGTGGTTTTTTAGAAACACGTCTCTATATTGATAATACATTCTGTTGTGACTCTAAAATAGACGTAACTAGAAGAAATAACCCTAGAATGATGTTTTGGGCTAAAATTAGTTTAATCGGGTACAAGACAATAGGAAATTTTGAAAACCTTCTTTGAAACATCTAGGGGACATGATTTTGGAATTCATAAACACTTCATGAACCATTATGAAGGATTTAAATAAGAGTTTTTTACGAATAACCTAGGATAATGTTAAGGAGTGAAATTTGAAGAATGGTTAAAAAATTTATATAATATTTAAGTTGTATTGATGATTATATGATTTCTCACTATGATTATTTTTCTCACTCAATTCTTTTATGTTGTAGTCAATGGAGGGAAATTGAATTAACCATGTAAACAAGGAATGCAATTTTCAATGAATTATTTACGACCAACCAAATTTTATATGATCTACAATGAAAAATCTTATCAACATACTCACAAATGATATAAAAAACACTGGAAATCCAAGTGGGAAGAGGTGAAAAAAATATATTGACTCATTCATGAGGAAAAATAAACCATTAATAATTGGGACATATGATACACTTGTTTCTGAACAATGGATCTGTACCATTGAAAATATATTTACCATCATTCAGTATTCTGGATGTGAAAAAGTCATGTTAGAAATTTATCAATTAGAAGGTGAAGGTGATTATTAGTGGGATCTTATTAAGAGAATGAGAGAAAATGAATAAATTGAATCTTTGGAATGGGAATAGATTAGTGGGATATTTTTTATTATGTACTTACCTCATATTCAAAAAAAATGATGGAGAAGGAATTAATTCAGATTAAGGAGAAGGATGATGAATCTATTGGTTCCTATGAAGATAATTTTACAATCCATGAAATGTAAGCATTAGGGTTAATCATAATACCTGATATAAAAATTTCTTGATTCATTGGTGGAATAAAACCGAGTCTTCAAAAGGACATACCCATAAGTTAATTTGGAACCTATTATGAAGTTAATAGTTGTGAACTAAAAGTGGGAATGGAAGATAGTAACTCCCGTGGTTATGGAGATAATAATAGGATGATAAAGCTTAATTGAAACACAGATTGATTTCCAAAATTTGAGATTAAAATTTCTCTACATAATACTTGACAAAAATGTGGAAAAGTGCATTTTGGGGAATTCCAGAATGGAAGAAGAAAATGATTTAGTTGCTGGAATCCTAGTCATCAAGAAAAAGAGTTTTGGAGTGATTTAAAAAGGCCATTAAATTGATAGATATCTGATGAAAATGCACAAACCACACATCAATAATACATGTGATTGAAAATGGGTTATTGTGTTAACTATTTTTTTAATACAATGGTCATAGATGACAGATTAAATTAGAAACCTCAGAATAATGATGAAAAGAAATCACATGAAATCACTATTGGAAATGTGGAGTAAAATAATGAAATTGTGTAATTATTTAGTGTTTATATAATGGTATTACAGAATAATTCTATGGAATATGTTTTTTGGTATTATGGAATAATTAGACCACTATAGGATTTCCATATGTATTTTAAAATATATGTTGAATGGTACTAGCAACCATGAAACATGATTGAGGTAATAAGGTGTAATTTTTTAAAAACACATGATTAAGGCAAGAATAACCATTAATATGATCATGATGACTAGAAAATTATATTTTGGTAAATATAAGAAAGATATGGATAAGTTAATAAGATGACACAAGCTACCTTGGAAAAAGTTAAGGATATTTTTACATGTGCTATATTTTATCATGAATGATGTATAAATCATTTTTTTACATTAGAATAAGGAAGCATGATTGTTTACAATAAGGATCTATGGTAATTTACATTATTTCAATGTTTCAAGTTAATATATGATGAAGGTATTCACATATATTTATTGTGAGTAACATGAATTGTTTTATGATAAATGGGATATAATTTTAATGTTTATGTAGTGGACTTATTTATAATGTTTAGGATCATCATCTATCAAAAGTATTGTGGTCTTATCCATTTATGTAATTGGTATGTTAAACATTAGATAAGTCTATGAGATTTATGTATTATCTCTACATTGGTATATTTATAAATATTAAATAACTTATGCGAATTTTTTTAGGTAAAGAAAAATGGAATGAACTCTCATTTTATATAAAAGTATCATGATCTATTAATATATTAGGAATTAAAAATTAAACATAATTTATTTGTAGAAGAGAATATGTGGAAATTTTCTTGTCATAAATAACAGTGATATTGTACTGAAATTATGTAATTATTTATTCTCAAAAAAATATATGAAACTTTATGGAATGGATCTTGAAACATCCAATTATATCCTAGTACCTTCTTATCCAATGAAGTTGTTGGTCCATTAGATCATCACATATTTTTGGATTTGTGAATGTTGCCTTTTTCTTGACCATGTTCTCTATCACTCTCCAAAAAAACATAATGGTTTGACTTCTCTTCCATATCCATTTTTTCACTTCCCTCTTATGTGGTCTTATATGGGGACCCAGTGATGAGAATCATTGGGTAGCCATTATGTATCTATAATTCCATTTTAAAATGAATTTTTTGAATCCATTTTAACAATGTGGATTTCTGTGAATAAAACATTAAATGATGAAACCTTTGATAACCCAGACAAATTTTGAGGGTGAACTTCACTTAATAGAGGTAAAATACAAATCCTTCAATTTTTATGGAAAATTTTTTCGAATAAATTAATATTTTAATTTATATTTTTCAACTCACTATGTCAAATATTCATTGCACACTAAACCGAATTATTATACGTTACACACATCACTAAGTTTGTGTATGATACCCGTATCACTGATTTTTTATGAAACACCTCTTTAATTAATTAAATAAGATAAATATAACCGATCTATTAGACATAGTTATATTAATGGTAATTACTAATTTAAAAAAGTTATTATTGATTTATATAAATAAAACATATTTATAATAAATGTTTATAATCTTGGTAATGTCCTTATATGATTAAAATGTTGTTTTCTCAAATGCATCGCTTTATATGTCCTTTTGTGAAAAATAATATAATTAATTTTAGACACTAATTGAAATTGAATATGTTAAAATATAAATTATTTTTTAATTTTTAATATCAAAATTATCATAGGGTAAATTTTTTGTATTTTTATAGAAAATTTTAATTTTTTACTAATAGTGAAAAACACTTCATTATTTTTAAAAATAACAATTTATTAATTAAAAAAATTATTTAACAGCAAATTGATTTTAATGTCACAATAGTTAATTATTACATATATTAACACAATTTAGGATATCTTTAATACAGTTTATAATATAATTTGTTATAAAAATTCATTTTAAACATTTAATGTTTTTTAACCTGCCTTATGGACACATTTTAATGTCATCATTACACATAATGTAACACCTTATGTGAAATTAATTTAGACAATCTGAAATGTGGGGTAACAATTAGGGTGAAATTTTTTTGTCTAATAAGAACAGGATAATATTTTGGTGAATAGTAAATTCTGAAATTTATTTAACACAAATTATGGTAATTTGGGTAATTAATTGTAAAGATAATATTATAATAACATAAAGTTAACCTAATAATTTTTTTAATATAATTGTAAAAGTGTGTTTCTATCCTAATGAACCTTATGTCTAAAATATGAATCATTTTTTCCACTAGTGTTAGTTTAGTACATTTATCAATTTAATTTAATAAAGAGTTAAAAATGTGATACTCATATCATAATAACTATTATATTTTTAATGTATTGTTACATAAGATATAAAGTGACAAATAAATAGTATTTATAAATATATGAAATTTACCTACCTCATTATAATTTCTTCTAATTTTTTTATGACATAAATTAATTAAATTAAATGGTTAAAAAATTACGATTCAACAATTGTTTAATTAAATGAGATACGAAATAAATGATATTAAAAATAATTAAATAAATATAAAATCACAAAAATATTGACAAGAAAGAATATTATAGATAACTTATACTTATTTGTGACATATTTGATGTATTGTATTTATGTTATCATGTTTATTATAATTTTTTAAAATTAATATATGGATAGTATCAAAATTTACATAAATGACACGTTAAAATAAATAATATTTTATTTAATGTAATAAGATTTTAAAAATATAATATTATTAAAAATAATATTTATGCTGTTTAATATGTCATTAAATATATAATTGAGGTTTCTTTGATATTAATAATAAATATATTAACCCTAGCGTGTAAAAAGACATGTTCTCACGGTAAAGGATAAATATTATAATAGAGGATTAAATCCAGAAGATAAGTTTAATTATATACACTAAAAATGAATAATATCTATTGTTTAAGTGGATTTCTACCCAATATAATATCTACGTCAAAATAAATAACTTTTTATAAATTTGAAATCAAAATTCATTCTACAATAAATTAATAGTTTTGGGATTCCCTAAAGTTCCCCAACCTCATCTTATAAAAGGCCACAACCTCTGAACACTTATTCACACCTCTCAAGAACTATAGATCACTTGAAAAATGATCAAATAATATTTTAAAATCAAAACATTCCTCCTATAATACATCCCTTGTGAATAAGGGAACTCAAATAATCCATTGGGGCTAAACGAAAATGGGTTACCTTATTATAAGGTTACATATTCTCTCAAGCTCACTTACCTTATATTCCTTCTCCACCCCATCCACAATCTTTGTTAAATTAATTTATGATTGACTATATAGCCTCAATATACTATGATATTTTCATGTGTTGTTTTTTAAACTAAACTTACACACATATCCATCTAATGGATATAGAACATATTGTTTCCGTGTAAAACGAATTACCACCTCATGAAATGATGTTTGTTAATTTTTCTATTAATACCAATAATGTTGGACATTATACTTGAAACCCTATCTATTTATGTTATATATATATATATTATTTATTACGTCTTTATGATTTGGTATTCCTTTCTAAAACCCATGCATTTTAACATTACAATGTTTGTTAAAATTATAATCTCGTTCGATGAATTGTGGACAATCGCCTCCTCAAAGTGATGCCATTAATTTACTCCCCACGTAGAATGTATCAAGGATAGGTTTAATGAACTTATATTATATATAGGATATAATAATGGTAATGAAATTATATATATATGTCATTTACACACATTCATGTAATAAAATAACTAAAATGGAAACAACATTCATGAGTACATAAGAATTTCCATCTCCATGAATGATGTAAATCATTTCACACAAAATTATTCTCTATATTATTTTAATATACACATAATATATATACATGATAGTTATATCATTATTTACATTCTGGAATCATGATATAAGTATAAGGACCAATGATATAACAAATCAAGACACATACGAAATACAAATCGAATATTAACGGAAGTGAAACCATAACATAAAATCATTAACAAATAGGTAATATATGGTCATAATCAAAAAATATGTGGAATTATATATAATATTTTTATTCTATAAAATATGTATAATAAGCATATATAAATTATACTAGAAATTATTTTCGTTAGGAAGAGAATAAAGAAATAAGGTATGTGGATTTTTCTCACCTTTATTTATGTCGTACAGATGCCTCATATATTACTTGTTTCTTCGTCGTGGTGTATATACTACCCCTGAATGACTTTTGTGAGTCTTGTCCAGAATATTATGATATGCCCATATTTTTTGATTTTTTTCCATGTGGAATACAATTCTATTGATTATACACTATTGAGTGTTGACTTCACAATCTCTTCTGTAATTGGTAATGTTCCTTTTTAGGTATCCATTGAATAACATTTATCATCAATGTTCATGTTTTCAAAAATTGGTTTCCCAATATGTTTTATTTTTAACTTTTATATTTTTAAATTCATTTTTACCCATTTTCAATTTTTTTACTCCACAGTTCAGAAGGAAACTTTCTCTAGTTTTCCAAACGATGTAATTTTTCACTTTACTGCTAAATGTACAAGAATAATGCTTTATTTTTACTTGTATTGCTCTAATGAATTTTTAATAATTCAAAATGCATTACTTACTTGAATCTTTTCGTCCAATAATACAATTTTATATTCATCTATAATGTTTTATTATAAAATTGTGAGGTATTTTATGAAAAGAAAACTATTTCAAAAAAGAAAGGATATTTTCCTCCCGAACTGTTTTAAATGATCTCCATGATACCTTTATATTATTTGAATTTGGTTTCAATGAAAAGTATTTTTATTTTTTTTTGTTTTTAATATATATTTTTATGTTAAATTCATGTTCAATGAGACCTATAAAATTCCTTAACCATATAAGATGACATACTTTGTTATAGTTCAATAATACCATTCATATTAATACTCCAAATGGTTTATTTTTTGATTGAATGATTAATAAGAACTGCAGTTTAATTTATGGGTTATGATTTTGATTAAATGATTATGAAACATTTTTCTCTTCCACCGGTGATGATATGACTACATGTTTATGATTATCATTTTATTTTACCGGTTTTGAAGTGATTTATTATGATCTTTTTCCATGTATATGTATCATTTCATGTCATAATTCTATGCATGGTCCTGGTTTCCATGTTCATACTCTTATGATGGGACCTATTTTACATGTTCTTAATATTAAGCATAAACCTCATTACATGTCCACAATGCTATCCGTGAACCTGATTACATGATCACAATGCCATGTTAGAATGTGATTACATGTTCACAATGTTATTAGTAATCCATATATAGTGTTTATATGGTTATGAATTGAGCTATTTTCATGTATATATTTTCATAAAAGGGGGTGATTTCATGTCTTTAATGAGTCAATGTGTTTCAATTTATTCATGTTCACAATGTTATATGATTATCATTATTCCACTATTCCAAGACTTATGTAAAATTTATGATCTTATGAATTATGTCCAATAATTTCCTTATGATTCAATTATAAATTTGATATGAATTTAATGATATTATAATGGCATAATCACAATCTCATACCCTTATGCTCATGATTATGCTAACATATCATCCATGTTTACCCTTGCTGAGTATTTGTGTCACACCTTTCTTATATTTCCTTTCACTAGGTTACGAAGAGATGTTTTAGGTAGATGCACTAAAGGTGTAGATCTGTATGAGATTGGTTGATGAATTTTTACATGGATAAAGGAATTTGGTTCCATGATTCCATAGATACTAAACTATTATGATCCTCAGGAAGGTTTTACAATAATGTATTGAATATTAATCTTAAATTATGTCATATCCATGTATGCTAAGCTGGGGTTGCTATATAAAATACATGTAATTAATTTCTCCATGATTGTGGAAATAAAATTCATACATTTGATGATAATGAATGTATTTTATTTTTATAAATTTTTTAAAAAATTAGCTTACTAATGTATTAATATACAATATTATTTATAACATTTAAAGTAAAAGAACAAAATTTTTTTGTATCAATGGTGGAATGACATATGATCATTTATAAAAAATTGGCTTGTGTGCATTATAAAACATCTCATTAAATATATATTTTGATTATTGAAAAAAAGTACACATTGATTTTATGGAGGAACATAATTAAACCATTTACTAAGAAATTACAATTGGAATGATAGCCTACAAATAAACCTGTATATTTAAATATAATTAATATTTGTAAGTAGAAGAAATAATTTAGACAGCTCCTAAAACTTTTAAAACGAATTAAAACTAATGTAAACCTAAATCAATTACCTCATATCAATTGAACCAGGTATGGAAGATAAACCGTTTTTCAGGTTTACATGCATTGTTGTAAATTTATGATATTGTTTTCTAAAATTAAAAAAAACACATGGAATATTGTAATATATCATAGTGATCATTCAATTATTCCATACATATAATAAGTGTGAAATAACATGCACTACAATGAATCTAATGTGTATCCATTTTTAAATTTATCTATATTAGAATTTAATATTATTCTTATACACATACAAGTTACTATGTGTCTGCCACCACATTCTCTAAATTTAATAAATATCAATATAAATGATATAACAATAAATTTAGTAGAAATTATTATATCTTTTTTTTTGAAACCCACGAATGAGATCACTGTACTTGATATCATAAAAACAATAATTATAGATTATTGAAATATATATAAATTTACATAATAAAGAAAGAAAAATAGTTAAAAATAGATTTGCATTGATCTCAAGGCAAATCAATTTCGACACCAACAATTTCATGGAACCCCATAATCATAAGTATTTGTCTTAGTTGATCTAGCTTATGATCCTACCCATCTACCAAAAATATTATGATTTTAAATAATGAAAAATCTATAAGGGAAATTGATAAGGAATGGTTAAAGTAATTTGAAAAATAAAATTTTATTCAAAATGCACAGTATAGTGTTCATCCATGAATCTGCATGTTTTACACAATTTCTAAAAAATTATCGAAACTAATTTTATCTTTCATCCCTATATGTACAAATTTTATAATCATGCAATATTTCAAATTCAATATCCTTGAAATTCATTTCCAATGTGAGGATATTTATGTATCTATATTTGAGATAAGTAGACATAGATTTCATGAATGTAGATATATGGTATTGTATGACATTAAACGTTTAATATAACATCTTTCTTTTTTTATAACATTGCATGATTATTCAAATATTTTTAACATCTCGGTTCTGGAAGCCACCTAGAGGTGCCCCGTACAGGGTTGGTCACATGGCCTCAAGCGCATTTCCCTGAATGCCCAAGGCTGCCGACTAGAAACGAGGGCCTTGTGGGGGATAGTGGAGAAACTATGCCCTTATTGGCAGAGTACACATCGGATGTAAACAACACACAATAGCAAAATTAGTAAATATCCCACAACAGTAAGTAGTGGAGGTCTGATAAAGAAACAACTAGAGAATGAATACATATAAATGATGCATGATATATATATGTCTATGAAAGAATAAAAAGAAGTCACAATGCTGAGTAAATCACTTAAAAAAAGTAAAAAAATCCTAACAGATGAGAAAATCCTCAACATCACAAGCCTTATCTTGGTCCCATGCTCTCCTAATCCACAACAAATCAAGGACATAAAGTAGAAGTGCTCTTGCCCTTGTATATACATGTAGAAATATAATCTTTTTGGGGCCAAAAGTAAGGCCCAAATAGGGCGTGAGACTATATACCAGTAGAAAACCACCTGATGATCTGTGCCTAATAGTCAGTTAGTATATAGAAGGTTATAGTATAGAAATAAGTAAACAAGGAAGCACTAAGCAGTCAATAATCCATAGTTTAAGCATTCAATAAATACCACATATATTACAACAAAAAAATAGATAACAGAACAAGAAACACTATATAAAGTACCCACATCCTATCCCTTCTGGTCCTACCTATCAAGTACAAGCATCCCACTAGGTAGGACACACAGTCTCACCCCTCCTGTTCAGCTAAAAAATATAGAATCTCTGAGGAAGAACTCAACATGAATTCCCATTGTAGTTGTGTATCATAATAAAGGTGCTTTGGGGAATTACTCAACGTCAATTCCCCCTATGGACCATGTCAAGGAACTACAAACACACTGGGGAAGAACACAACGTCAAATACCCTTGTGGTTTCACATCGTATAATTATAAAGACACTCTGGAGAATCCTTCAACATCATTTTTCCCTATGGTCTATAAACCAGGTTCTCACAGCCCTCTGTAAATCAAGAAAGTATAGAAGCATGTAACAGCCAATGTAAATCTCATGAACTACTTGTTAAGCATTCTACATACCAATAGCATATCAGAGAAACATGCACACCGTCCTGTAATACAAGACATGGAAAAGGAAACATCCCCCAAATAGGCAAACTAGAACAAAATGTAAAATACTGGAAAAAAATGCCTGGGAAATAGATCCAAAGAAAAAAAAATATTTATTCAGAAACAATAACCTCTACTGTGGCATACAAGCAAAGGGAGCAAACTATAGGGCTAAAACCGTAAACTTTCAATACCCTATTCAAGGGTTATGGGGAAATTTGCACATAAAATGCAATGACATTCTATAGAAAAGAACAAACCACTTACCACGGGGTTATGAGATATATATACATGATCCTTGAAGCTTGAATCTCATTTGAAGGTCGTAGATCAACGAAAACATCTAAAACCTACAACCCATGATAACTTCGAAATGAAGAGAAATCAGGAAATGAAACTATAAGAGAAGGAAGAGATTACTGCTATGATTCCAACGATATTGATGGTGGTCAATTTAAAGAACAGATGTATGATTGGGGGATCGGGGAAGTCTCAGCTCTATACGGGTGCTCTGGATCATTTTGGCTGAAGAAGAAGACATACATATCTATTAGACACGACCCCGACCTGTTTAAAAGAAAAAAAAGAATATACAAAGTGTGTACTTTTGAAGTACATGGCATATACTTTCCCATTCCATTTCTACTTTAGGAAGGCTCCACGTCACCCCACATGAACAGGTGTGTTGATAGTACATGGCCAACACATGGCCTCCCGTGACTACGAAGTACACAGCGTGTATTCATAAATTAAATAGCGTGTACATTAAAAATTTCTAGAAACTTCTATTTTCTAAAAAACTATAGAAAAAGGATAAACATACCTAAAAAAGAAGGTCTGTGTTCTTAAAATCTGCCCCCTTAATGAAATTCATCCTTGTAATTCCCTATCCCAGTGTAAAAGATGAAACCCTGAATTGTTTCGACCACTGTGCTCGTCCATCTGCCTCCCTCTCCCATGTATCATCCTTCACCCGCCCGTACTACCCTATCACTCGTACTAGAGGAACAGACCGACCATAGAGAACCAGTGTACAATGATCCAAAATCCAGATAGAATGGTCCTCAAATGAATCACCCTCTTCGAGATCAACCTCCTCCGGTTTAAATACTTGAGATGAGTCTGAAATGTAACGTTGGAGCTGAGAAACGTAGAAGACATCATGCATAGTTATGTACCTCTGAGGTAACTGCAACCAATAGGAAACCACCCTAACTATCTCCACAACCTCAAACAGCCCGACGTACCTCAGCGAAATCTTACCCTATCTCTTAATCCTCTTGTGTCCTTGCCTCGATTTGATTCATAGTAAAACATGATCTCTGACCTCGAACTCCAGAGGTCATCTTCACTGATCAGCATAAGACTTCTTTCAGGACTGTGTAATAGCCGTCCTCTTCTGAATGATCTCTATCTTCTCTAGGGTGTTCTGGACATAACTAGATCCCAGCAAAGCTGCCTCTCTTGCCTTCATCCAACATAAGGTTGATCGGCATGGCGAACCATACAAAGCCTTATAAGGTTCCATTTGAATAGTTTCTTGAAAACTATTGTTAGAGAAAAACTCCACAAGAGGTATATACTTCTCCAAAGAACCTCCAAAGTTCAGAACATGTTCTCAGATCATCTCCTCAATCACCTGAATCACGCGATCAGATTGTCGATCTGCCTGGGGATGGTAAGCTGTACTCAAAATTACCTGTGTACCCAAAGCCTTCAGAAGTGGTTGCTAGGACCATGAAGTTAAACGGGCATCCCTGTCTGAAATAGTGGAGTGTGGAACTCAAATAATTTGTAGAGTCTCTCGGATGAAATACTGTCCTAGGTCATCAACACTAATTATCTCCTTAATTGGCATGAAGTGAGCAACCTTCGTGAGTCTATCAATGAGGTCCCATACCATGTCATTCCCTCAAGTTGACCTCAGCAAACCGGTGATGAATCCATTGAAACATCATTACATTTCTACTCAGGAATGGGTAACTACTGTAAAAGCACTACTGGCGGCTGATACTCTGCCTTCAACTAATAACAAGTAGAACACCTCATAAAGAAACCAGTAACTTCCCTCTTCATACTTGTCCACCAATACTGATAGTGTAGATCACAGAACTTCATGGTGATTCCAGGATGATCTGACAAAACTGAGGATTCAAAATCCCACATCAGCTCCTCATATATGTCTGTTGGAACCCATACACGCCCATGGAAATGCAATATCTCATCTTACATATGGTCCATCTAGGAATACGGTCCTCTCTTGACATGATTTACATTAGGACTAGGCCTACAGAATCTGACAGCTTCCTCATTCGAACTCTATCCAGAAGAGTATAGGTAAAAGCTATCGAAGATAGAAAAGTCTACCCATGCCTATCATGCACCTCCAAATGTATCTCAAAGAATAGACCCATAATCTTCCATTCAATATTGGCCTCCCAAACTGTGAGTATCTGAGTCCTCATTCTCAATGAATTAGCCATAATGTTTCCTTCCCAAGCGTATATGCAAGCACAATGTCAAAGGACTGTAGGTAATCATCCAACCTGTGCTGCCTCAAATTCAGATCATGCTGAGTGAATATGTACATGAGATTCTTATGGTCACTGAAAACCACAAATTTCTCTCCCATATGATAATGTATCCAACAATGTAGGGTATGAACAAGAGCTTCCAACTCTAGATCATCCGTCGGATAATTCCTCTCATGTGGCCTCCACTATTAAGACCCGTACGTAATGACTCCATCTACCTACATAAGCAAAATGCCCATCCTGATACCCGATGCATCATAGTAAATAGTATATCTCTTGTCTGACTCTGGATAGACTAGTAATAGTACATAAGTCTACCTCCCTTTCAGCTGCTAAATGGCTGACTCACAAGAATCTGATCATAAAAATCAACCCTTCTTGGATAGACCAGTAAATGGTGCTGCTGAGCTTGAAAAGTATTGTATGAAATGTCTATACTATCTATCCGCCCCTAGAATACTCCAAACCTCAAAGACATTCTTCAGCTCCTCCTAGAAATCTACAAATCTAACATTCTCTGGATCTACTGACACTCCCTCCTCTAAGATAACATGACCCAAGTAGTGAATCTGATCCATCCCAAAGTGGCACATTGAGAGATTGGCATATAAGTAATTCACTCTCAGTGTACTCAAAAAATTATCAAGGGAGGTAGTTTTATCATTTAGAGTGTGAGAGTACACCAAGATATCATCCATGAAAAGAACAATGAAGGATGTAATGTATGGATGTAACTCTTGGTTCATCAGTTCCATGAAAACTGCAGGCATTTTCGTGAGACTGAATGACATAACCATATACTGGTATATACCATACCGGCTCTGGAAGGTTGTGAGATATAAATCATATGTTCTAATGTGTAACTGATGATAACTGGAACTCAAGTAAATTTTCGAGAACACCTGTGCCCCTTGAAGCTGATCAAAGAGATCATCAATCCTAGGAAAGGGATATTGGTTCTTGAATTTCAACTAGTTCAGCTTCTGATAATACAATAAAAGCCTAAGGGTACCATCTATCATCATCACAAACTTGATAGGCAAACCCCATGGAGATGTAGTGATTTAGGTGAAACCCTTGGGCTAAAACTCCTACAACTATTTCATGAGCTCCTGCAACTCCGGTGTATCCATCCTATAAAGAGGAATGGACACTGGTACTGGCTCTAGCACAATCTCAATAGAATAGTCTACCTAATGCTCCATAGGTGAACCTAAAAATTCCTCTGTAAATACTTCTCTAAAATGATCCACCACTGGAGGATGGTCTAACTGTGATGTCCCCTATTCATCTAGATAATGACCAGCAATTTGGGTTGTAACTGCTCCCAACCCATGATGCTCTGGACCCGCTCTTCTCACCTAGACATCCCACTCATTCTTATGAGGAAAAAATCGACCCTCTGGTGATATAAATCCCACCATGAAGTGATAACAATCGATGGCTTTCTAAAAAGGAACTAGCCAGTCAATTCCGAGAATGACACCATTGACTGTCATCTCCAGAACATAGATATCCCAAAGGAAGTAACACCCACCATACTCAAGAGGGCACTCCTTGAAATGACATACACCAGATGTTCTTGTCCCAAACAGAGTGTCATGTGTCAACACATTGGTTGAAGAAAAGATAAAAAACCCATTGATCTACACTAGAGGGATAGATATAAAGCTATGTGTTGGACCATTATAAAAAAGAGTTGAATATAAAACCGTGTCAACTAGGATTGTACCTCAAACTATAGAGGGGCTGAGATCCTAATCATGATGGGTCTGCTCCAATGAAAAAATGTGTCCATCTCTGTGGCCTAGTGACCCTTCCTGCCTACTCTGAGCTGATCCACCCCGCCGTCGCTGGTGGCTTGGTGACTGACCATCGCGGCCACGACCTCCACCACTGCCTGAACGACAGGAAGAACTCTAGTTCCTAGTCTAGTGAGAGACTAGCAGAGCTTCTCCTGTACGACGAGTCATGGATGAACCCCTGTCAACCGCTGCTAGTTAATGGAACTGATAGAAACACTTAAGGTGTCCCAACATTCTGCAAGAGAGGCACTCCACTGGGTCTCTATAGCACTGCGGCCTCATATGCCCACTTCTCCAGCACTGGTAGCACACCACCTGGATACCATAATATGCTTCCCTCCTACTCAGATCTCCCACTGTAGTCTCACTCATGCGTTTACTACTATCATCTGGCATAGAACTAACTGTAGATGTTGAGCCTCACTGGATCACAACTCCTGATTCCCTCAGATTCCATTCCGTGATCAGTGCCTAGTTGACGATGAAAGCGATGGAAGTCAACCTGATGATATTCACCTGACAACGAATGTCCTGTCTAAGGCCATCCTTGGACATCCTAGCCAGGAATAACCCATATCCTCCTAGGAATGGTGTGAAACAATAAAGCTTGGTGAGATTTTAATATTACTCCATAACTTAAAGGTTACCCTTCTCAAGGTTCATAAACTCTAGTGCTCCATCATCCCTCATGTTATCCACATAGAAGTATTCATAGAAGATGCGCTGGAACTCCTACCATGCCATAACTTGCTGATGACCCACCTATGTGATCACATCCATGAATCTCTTGGTGGAATCCCATATCATATAGGTATCGAGCATTAATCTCCTCTCTGGAGGCATATCCAGATGCTCAAAGATCATCAGCATGGCTTCGAGCCATGACTCCACAACCTGAGATTTTCATTCCTCTGAGGAGGTGGGGTGATGCTGCTACTAGAAGACCTGCGTCAAATCATCCATCTAAGGGACAGGAGGCAGAACTCCCTAAAAAGTCAGCATCATCCTTATGAAGCCTTCCTTGAACTATGCATCAACACCAGTAAGAGGTATAACTTTTGGTGCCAGGACTGGCACAATAGGAGGATCTGTAGATGGTCCATGATCATCCATATACAGCACCTGATCACCTCCTTGCAACTGACATACAAATGGAGGGTGTCTTGGTGGCATGACTCTACAAGGTCATGTGTACACTTTAGATCTGAATAATAATGGACTGAAAACAAGTATTTTAAGAAGATAACAAGAGGAAGAAAACATTCATGTTTTACAAAACATGACTACACGGTGTGTACAATACCTACACTGCGTGTTCCCTGAAGTCATTCACATGGGTGTGTACTATACCCTAAAGTGGTAGCGTAACACCTCAAACACATGACATGTTCTCAAAACACACAGAATGTACATGAGTCCCCTTCCCCTGCACAGGTCCTTATACACCGTTAATCCACACTGCTCTCCAAAACAAGACAACATGACATGTTCAAGGTATACACAACGTGTACTAGTCAATCTTCGCCTGGACCATGTTGTCAGTAACACAGTCATCCACACAGCTCACACAAAACTGCATGTTCTAGATGGACAAGGCATGTATGATAAAGGGATAACACCGGCCCGTGTTGTTCTTGACATGGCCGGGTACCTAGGTCAGACTACAAAACATGTTCAAGGAAGACACGACGCGTATGTGAAAGGGTAACACCAACCTGTGTTGTTCACAACACGGCCGGGTACCTAGGTAAGACTACATAGCGTGTTTAGATGGAACACAACAAGTATCATACAAGACTCTTCCAACCTGTATTGTTAGTGACACAACTGGGCATCGGGTCGACAGTACACGACGTGTTCGACTGGTACAAATTGTGTTCCGACAAGACTTTTTGCATCCTATGTCTCTTCCCACACAGCCTATGAATGGATTTATAGATTACACGACATGTATTTAAAGTACACAACGTGTACATAATAAAAAAAATTCATCCCTAACATAAGAACACATGGTGTGCACTTAACACTAGACGACATGTATTATGGGTTGTTTCGGACAGTAAGCCTCAGAAACTACTCCGGAACACAGAAAACACATAACAAGCATCAAAAGTTCCAAATTCTAATCCCTAAGGGCCCAAACTCCACATGAATCAAAGTTGGGAATCTTATACAAGTTATAACAGGGTAAACAAAGAAATGATCCACTGTATTCCAGTACATGTGGGCCCATAACCCACAGGTCGGAGGATCAAAACCTCCCTTTGATACCACTTTGTAACATCCTGGTTTGGAAGCCACCCAGAGGCACCCCATACCCGGTCGATCACATGGCCTCAAACACAATTTATTCAAACTCCAGAAGCAGATGACTAGCAGTTAGGGCCTTAGGTGTGATCGTGGGGAAACTATGTCCTCATTGGCAAAGTACATAGCAAAAGTAAACACACAATAGTAGAAGTTTTAAATATCCAACAATAGTAAACAATGGAAGACTGATAAAGAAACAATTGGAGCATGAATATATAAAAATGATGAATGATACATAAATGTCTTGGAAATCATCTAAACAAGACACAATGATGAATACAGTACTAAACTAGTGTAAAAAAGGAAAATGGATGAGAAACACCTCAGCATCACAAGACTCGACTTGGTCCCATGCTCTCCAGATCCACATAAAATCAAGCACCTGATGTATAAGGGCACTTTCCCTTGTCTATACCTGCAACAATATAAATTGTTTGGGACCAAAATCATGGCCCAAATAGGGTGTGAGACTAAATCCCTCTAGGAATCCACATGAATATTTGTGCCTAACATTCAATGATTATATGGCAGGTAAAAGTACAGATAGTAGTAAACAAGGAAGCAATAAGTAGTAAACAATCCATAGTTTAAGCATTCAAAAAATACCACACAACATGCAACATCAAAATAGATAACACAACTGGTAACCCTCTGGGATGTACAAACAACCTATCAATTCTTGTCCTGTCTATGAAGTTCAAACAACCCTCTGGGTAGCACACATAGTCTCACCCCTCTGGTTCAACTACAAAATATAGACTCTCTATGGAAACACTCACCGTCAATTCCATATATAGTCACCTATCGTACTAAAGGCATTATGGTGGAGCACTCAATGTAAATTTCACTTGTGGACCATGTCAAGGAACTATATAAACTCTAGGGAAACACTCCACATCAGAACTACTTGGATATCATTCTATAGCACACCATCATATTAGAGCAAGAGTCACACCATCCGATATTACTAGGCATGGAAAAGGAAACAATAGCCAAACAGTAAAAATAGACACAAAGGTCAAATACAGGAAAAACATGAATGGGAAATACATCCAAATAACTGAAAAAATCCTTATTCTAAATCAATAACCTATACTTAGGGATACATGAAAAGAATGTAAAAAATAGGTCTAAAATGGTAAATGTGCAAAACCCCATTCAAGTGTATTGGGTAAATTAGCACATAAAACTCAATGAAATTCAACAGAAAGGCACAAAACACCTACCTTAGGGTTATGAGATCATTATACTTGAACCAAAAAGCATGAATCTCCTTAGAACACCATAGATCTATGGAAACATATAAAAGGTTCAACCCATGATAACTCAGAAAAGAAAAGAAATCAAGAAACAAAAATCTAGGAGAAGGAAGAACTTAACGCTGTGATTCCAACGCAATCGACAGCCGTCGATTCAGAGAACGTATGTGAGATCAGGGGGTCAGGGATGTCTCGGCACCATATGGGTGATCCAGAACTTTTTGGACAAAGAAGAAGAAACCCAAGTCCATTAGATGCAACACAGATCCGTTTAATAAAAAAAAAAGAAAATACATATCATGTACCTTTGAAGTACATGGTGTGTACATTCCCTTTCTGTACTCCTCTTTAGGCGGACTCCACATCACCCCACCCCACTGTGTGTGTGGCCTTGATAGGGCCAGTACACGACCTCCTATGGTAACAAATTACACGGAGTGTACTCATAAATTACAAGTTGTGTACTTCAAAAATTTCTGGAAACTCATCTTTTATAAAAAACACTAGAAAAAAGATAAATATACCTGAAAATAATGTACGAGTTCTTACAATAATGATTTACAAAAAACCAAATATTTATAGGACATTAACTAACAAAAAATATTTAAATTTATTAAATGAATAAATACATGATAAATTTTATATATCTCACAATGTGGGGAATTTTACCTCATAATTAATAAAATGACAAGCCTCATCTAGAATATTAATCTCATGGTTTGTAAATATTTTTTTTTCATATATTCATAAAAATGTGATTGTCATTTAGGATTATTTATATTTCGGACCCAAATATTATAAAACATTTTTGGACCCCCAACCACACAATAATGATCAACATTAATTTCTCCATGATTACAATTCATCATTTTTTTGAATAATAAAAAACCATTAATTGATATATCAAAATTATATAACAAGTCATACAAACCATTTAGAAAAAACATTTACTATTATCAAAGAATGTTTTTTTAATAATAACTATAAAAACCCATAATAACAAAAAAATTGTTACAAAATTTTAACATAGAAGGATATTATAATTATTATCATAATATAAACTTAATTATTCTGAAACCACATTGTAAATATGAAAATAAAATATTACAAGACAAAATACAATTTTATACTATTCAATTAATCAATATTAGAATAAATTCAATAAATTTGTAGATTTATGAAATCCATTGAAACCATGTACTAGAAGACTGCGTATTGATTATTTAATAATACAAATGAGTTTTTTGAGAACCCTTAAACTGAGTAATACAGAAATCTTATCCCCATTTTGATGGTCTTGAAAATTGTTTTTAGAATAAAATTCTTATGGATTTAAAACACCAAGACACGAAATCAATATATAAATACTTGATAATGATGAGAAATGTAATTTTAAATTACCATAAATAAACACAATCAATGACTAGTAGATAAATATGTAGTAATAAAAGAAACACACCTAAAATTACAAATCAAAAATAAATCAAATGTGCGAATTTAAAAAACATCAGATTCTAATAATTGAGTAATAAATGATAATTTTTATAATTATAAAATTTTAAATAAAAACATATCATTTTTGTTAAAAAAAAAATTATTCTGTTAAAATATTTGATATGAAATGATTGACAATTCTTTTTAAAATATTGAAGATATGAATCCACAGTCATAGACATCAACATTTTTATACAAGCCCATGCTATATGAAAATTCATTCAATTATTATATAATGTAATCTATTTATTCTCTCGTTTTCATTTCTTTCTCTTAATAAATATTTTTATCCCAACAAAATTCTTATTATCTAATTTTCTTACATTTTCCCCCACGACATTTTAATTTTATAAATTTAAATATATTTATGATGATATGACTTGAAATAAATTATAAAAATATATTATTTATGATTTTTAATTAATATATGGATGCCTCCCATTTTGAAAATAAGTTGTTCATAGTATCCCCAAATTTATTATAGTACATATATTATTTTTTAACAGACTTCAAAATTTAATGAGAAATATTTCTAGTTAGTAATTACATAAGACATGAGATTCAAGAGTGTGTTAGGTACTTTTAGAAACCTTATTGAATGATATATTTTATTAAAAAAATATATAATGTATAAAAATTACTATTGTGAGTGAAATCCTTGTTGTGGTAAGGTTTTTAGGTAATTTTTTTAATTGTATGATTTTTTATGGTGAAATTTAATTTTTTGAAATTATTTCTTTCAGAAATAAAATTTAAATTTATTTTGAGATTAAATTGACAATTTAAACAAAAAATTTAATTAAATATTTAAAAAAGGTATAAAAATAAAAATTGAATTTTTTATTTTTAACAATTAATATAATGAATTAAAATATTAACAAAATATTTTAAACCCTACAAAAGCATAAAAAAATTACCAAGATATTTCAATATGTATCCACACAATCAGGTAAACATGTAAGGTGAAATATATATATATATATATATATATATATATATTTGTGTTTTTCTATTCTATTAATGTATTACATATAACTTTTACTTTATTTGTATTATGTGAATTCAATAATTACATTATATATATTCATTAATATAATATAATGTACATAAAACATGTTCATTTTATATTCAATAAAGCACTTTTTAAGGAATATTCAATGAAAAACATGAATACTATGATGTGTTTCATTTGGTAAATACCATCACTTATTTAATAAGAATTAGATGATCTTAAAATTTAAAAAATTATAGATAATTATCCATTAAAAATAACAAAAGAAAAAAATAATGAAATATTATTTTATAGAAAAATGTACATGAGGGGAACAAAATTATGTCACAATTATAATAAGTAGAATTATGAAAAATTTAATCAAATAGAAGACCAATCATTAGGATTTTTCAATTTGTTTCTAGATAATATCATTAAAAAGTTATGTGTAGTCGTTATATTATATTAATATGATATTGTTACACTAAGGCATTTCATATATGGATATAAATTCTAGTATTTTTTGTTTTCAATCCATACATGTATGATCTGGTAGTTTTCCATGAAAGTTAAAATATCATTCAAGAAGAAAATATTTTTAAAGTTGGCCTCAATTCCCATTGTTTTCCCAATTTTTGGGTCAAAACGTTAGAGAATGAGAAATGGGTTTTTTTGTAAAAGGATGTAACACATAAGAATGAATGACTATTAGTGTGTTGCATGAATGGTATGTTTCGGGATCATCTCATCAATATATGGTAAAGAAGAAATTGTGGGAAATAAGTGCTTCTATGAAAAAAATTACAGGATTGAATCATTTATGCACCATGAAAAATGTGCAATAGAATATTTTAAGCCAAATACAACATCAAACCAGAGTCGGACACGAGTGATGTTTGGAGATATACACATTAAAATTTTTCAAATGCATATTGTTCTGCAAAACATGAGATTGAGTGAATGAGACTTAAACATCAAATTCTATATCAGTTTTAGACTTGAGTAAATTGATGTTGATTCCAAATGAACATTATTATAGGTATTTACATATTTATAAAAACTTTTCTACCCCTATTAAGACCTAGAAATTTTTTCATATAAAAATATTGTGTCTCTACCATGTGCATGGGTTTTGTGAAAAATACTTAAACACATTATATCTTTTGGGAACAATTTTCATTTTGTCTATATAGACAAAGTAAAACACATGGTGTGGATGCAAAAAAGAGAAAGGGTTGTGTGAAATTAAAATTGCATTAAAACCCTAAAACTAGCATACCAGAATTGGTGTTGTGCATAAGAGGGGAGTTGAGATTCATTTAGGTATTGAATATCTGATTTGATTGATCAGTACTTCCTTGGGAATTATTATAGGACGTCAAAAAAAGTAGAGTAATGTCCTAGAATCTGAAAAGGACTTCATTTCTATACTACTATTGTGATATTTATGTTAGTAAATTGAGTTAGGCTTCTCCCAGATTAATGTCTGAGGGGGAGTCAATAGATGTGTTTCAGGGAATGTAGTGTTCCATCCCAAAAATACTGTAAAGGGTGTGTTCTCGGAACATAATGACTTTGTTTAAATTCTTAAATTCCACCAATAGTGAAGATGAGTGTATTTAGGTATGACAGACATATTGTTAGCGTATTCTCTTGGAACTAGCCCTTAGTGGTGAACCATGTAATAAATTATTGTTTTCTCTCTACATTTGAATTATTTAATTGCTGAACATTACCATTTGATATGTTTAACTAGTTCATTCAAACCTGTGAACATTATTTTTATCAATTAAAGAAAAAATTAACACCTTGATTCACCCCTCACCTATATAGATGTTCCTACAATAATTATGTGCTATCAGAACCATCAAGTTTCTTGAGAGAGATTTGTCTACTTGTGCTATCAACGATAATTTAGAAAATGCCAGTTGAGTCCATATCTTCAATTGAATGAATCATCTTGATATGGAATAATAGGATGAAATCACATGGAATGGTTGCTCATTTCACTATACGATAGGAGATTATGGCCACTAAGGCAACAAGACTTTCTATGACAGATTCAGACATAAAAATGCTTGATGAAAAAGAAAATGCATAGATTCCAATCACAAATGTACATTATTGTCAAATACATCTAATGTTGATGTGTTTTATATCATCTATGTGTATGAGGTAAATGATGAAAACATATATGAATGTGATGAAAATGAGAAGAAAGTGAAAATATATGTTTTCACAATTGTTTTTATGAAATGAATTTGTGATAAAATGAAAATGAGAATAGATTATTTAGTCACATAATTGGGGTTGTTAGAGCTATTCGTTGACTGGGGGAAGAAATTAAAGTCATTGAAATTGTGAATAAAATTTTAATAATGATTACAACATTGTAAAATCTGAAAATGTTTCCCTATAGGAATGGTAATTCTCTAAAATGTGTACGGATGATCTATTAAGTATCCTAGAGACATACGAAATGAGAGTTGAGATGGAATATGAAACATGTTTTGAAAGAGTAGAAATTGAATTTAATTCAATCGAAAAAAATCAATATTTAATGATATTTTTTAGTTAATAAAACATGAAATACAATAAATTTTCTCTATTTTATAATAAAATAGGGGAAGAGGAAAACATTGAAGGAAATATACCTATTGCCTATTTCTGTTTAGATAGAGTTGGATACATAGAATCCCTGTTCTCAAGGAATTATTATGATGATTATATTGAAGTTGAAAACATGAAGAAGAATAATGAAAAGATTAACAAGAAAATAGACTAAATTAGATTAAAGAAGTTATATAAAATGTGTTTTTTCTTTAAATAAAAAGAATAAGTGGAAGATTTTTTTGAGGATGAATAACTACATTTTTATTCTAGAACCATCAATCCATTATCGCTACTATTAAAAATCAACAACCAACAAAAAGGATATTATAGAGGTATCAGTTGACTTCTGATGCTGATCTCATATTGGAAGTTTTGGATGCTCTAGGTATGATTGAAATTAAAAAAGAAACAAATAGGGGAGGGATGTTCCAAAAGAGTCATCACAATATATTGATTAGCTTGAATTTGAAATTTATCGATAAGAAGATTATGTAAAAGAAAACAAAATAACATTTTTAATCAAAAAATTTGTTGTATAATTTATGCTCAAGATCGATGGAAATATAAGTTCATCAATTACCATACATATAAACATGTGGAGAATTAAAATATAGTTGAGGTTCTTGAAAAATATTTATTTCTAAGAGATCTAAACTTGATATATAGATAAATATTAGTGAAATAAATTATAAATTATAGTTAGGAATATTCATACATGAAGATATATTAGAAAGTGATAAGAGTTTGTTTGAAGAAGTAGATGAGGATATGAATGATCCCAAATCCACATATAAGTGAAAAAGTGGAATTTGATTCGATGCTAAATCATAAAAGGTTATAAATTTTTTGATCAAAATTAAATGTTTGAAAAAAAATAAACATATCACAAATCCACCTATTATTCCAACAAATAAAGCATCAAATCAACGGATGGGATAGTTGGAAATTATCTCTATGTACTAAAAAATGGTGGGTGTGAACTACACCCCAACTACATTGGACCTCCCTATTTTAGTTCAACCCTCTTTTACTGTTTTCTGTCTTCCTTTAGTGGAAAATACTTATCCAACTCTATTCCCCAAACACCAATGAGATAATAATCCCCTACTACGTAGAACCTTTGTTTAATATAGTGAGGTGAAATTACTATATCCCAATTCATTTTATTTATTCCACCATCAATATATACTATTTCTATTCCCAATCATAATAAACCACCAACATTATATTGTGGTGAAACAATATTGATACGGGGATAAAATTTCAGATGTGATAAAAATATAGTGAAAATATCCAATGAAAAACTAAAAACAATATCATGAAACAAGATGTGATGATGATTTTTAACAAGATGAAACCCTATAATTTAAAATATTAAGAAACCAAATAGAAACATTAATTAAATAAAATTTTAATCATATAGTACACAATCCAACTAAAATAGTACAACATGAATTGAAAATATACTGTAGGAAACCTGTGTAAAAAATCAACACTCAAATGTGATTCTTTCTACACTCTGAAAACTATCTCTTCCAAAAATATCATCTCTTGGATGTAAAAAATGAAGATATGGTGTCATTGTAGAACCATAACCATGTCTGTATACAACCTGAATTTTGTATACTCTTTGCTTCCCACTCCCCAAGAGATTTCTACTCTCATATATCCTTTCTAAAATTTCATTTTTTCTCACACCTTAAAAAGAACCCATATTGCTCCATTTTTATAATCCCTCAGAATCCCTAAACAATACATGTTTTTAGTAATTTAAATTTAAAAATACAATAATTGGATAAGAACAATATACCCACATTTTAAAACCATGTGATTCCATGGATAGTATTGAAAAATTTAATTCCTCAACAATCTCCCTCATTTCAATATTAATATTCTATGAAAAAATTCCAAAATGGTAAAAACCTATCAATAACCCCATTAATCCCAATAAAGATAAATATTTATTCAATCCAAAATAATTTTATGAAAACTTATTGGTTTCAAACCAGCCATCAAACAATTTAGAAAATATGATGGTTCCCTTTTACAACTCTAATAAAAACCCAAAAAATCCCTCTACAAAATAAATCCTAGAATCAGAGGCTTCACCATATATATTTCTTAACTTCCCTTCTATAGAAGATGAGAAACATGACATGGATTCCATATAATAGTGGTCACCACACAATTATGATTAATCATAGAAACTAATTTCTTTATCTACTCAACACCCTCTGTGAAATATGAAAATCTCATCACATGACCTCTACCGTTGATTTTAATGTCCTATTTCCTTGTGAATCCCATAAAATAAAATGAATAAGTTATAAGAACTAAAACAACAGACCTAGAATTTATCATCTTCCATGATTTCATAATCCTTGTTGACTATCTTTGAGTGAAGTATGATGATGGACTATACCAAAATCCAGATTAATTCCACTTTAAAAATGCATTCATTACATAATTTCACACATTTACACAGGTCATGTAAAGTGTGTCAACCATATTTCATCACATATATACCCTCACAACTTGGGATATTGACTTTATTCCATTAACAAATGAACTCTTAAATCTAGTATTATATTTATAATAGAAAATATAAGTTTTGTTATATACCTAGCACATGTCGCACATCACTCATCATTAGTGTACAACATAATATCCATTTACCATATTCAGTGGATCCATAATTTGTAGGGATACAATATCAACAACCCTAATGACGCCAGCTTAATCTCTAATTACAATATGCTGTATACCAAATTCACCTACTTTTATGATGATTATAGTTCCCTTTTTTTTGTAATATGATATAAAGCGGTCGAATTAATCACCCATTAATTGTACAGATCTGACCGATGAAAATCAACTCCATCTAAATGTATCCTACCCTAACCCTATATAAGAATTATTCTGGAATTATAATATATGTGTCATGAAAATTCTATTAACACTCACACTTTTTAAAAGTGTATAAATTTATTTACTCAATTTAATAACACACTCATTGGAATTTAGCTGATTCACTTTCTTCAAAAATGATTAGACAACACCAACAATCATCAATGTGTCATTGCTGAATTGGAATGTGGTGATACAAATATCATATGAATCTAGTAATGAATTAAATATAAGAACAGAATTATATTATTACAAAATTTCAATACGTACCATGTTACCCTTTTCTATGATCTAGAATGAAAACAAAGAAAATTCCATAATTTTTTTTGAACTCGTCCAAATGGTTACCCAAATAGTCATTCTATAACATTCCGAAACAATACCCTTAATTTTTGACGTCATCTCGTGGAATCATTACTTCCATTCATGTATGTCCAAATATAAATTCATAATGTACTAAATATGAAAAAACTACTAAGGCATAACATAGAAGAAGTATGGGGTCGATCCCATTGATATTAGGGAACACATCGATGAATTTTGACGGAAGGTTGGGTCGTCCAAATTTTAATTAATTAATAAAAATAATTTAATGATTAAAAATAAATTAATATATTCAAATATAAATTATAAGAGTGGGGTATTGGTTTTTAAAAGTGATTTGAAAAAATAAATTTATCTTGCATTATAAAAAAAATTATAATATTCATTATCATTGATAACCTTCAATTAAATTGATTGAAAAGTTGAACCATCTCTATCAATATAACATTACATATCAATTCATTGTGGGCGAATGAATTAAAATAAATAATAAAAATTATGAACAACTTAGTGCTCCATATTCATCACAACCAAATGGGGTCATTGATCTCCTCGACTATACTTGGATATCCATGAATCATAGAAAGTTAAAGGAAAAGGGTCTGCCCAGGATGTTTTTGTGTGAGGTCATCTAAACCACCGTTTTCATCCTCATCAATGCACTAACACAAATCTATGACGAAATGACATTGATCGAGGTCTGATAGAATAAATGTACAGAGGTCCACATTATCGACAACATTGGCTATATTAAACATGTCAAGATTTTTAAGGATCATCTTAGGAAGCTGGATGAATTGATTATGACAAAGAACATCATCATGCATGAATTTATATCTCTTTAATACCACATGTACATCCCAGATGTAAACTGTATGCATTTAACACAAGGTATCATCATTGATAAGACAACATATTGGGATTCTAGTGTTGATTACAAACATGACGTGTCGAGTATTGATGAGTCATTCAAAAAATATCACACTATGGTATATATACAAGGGATGATAGAGATATAAAACACTATTGATCCCTAATTATCATTACCTACACCCACTAGCATGCTCTCTAAAATTTTTGGAATACTATATGTTTTTGAGGTGATTCACACACTGTCATCTGCATTGGAGTTCTCCATAACACCGAAAATCATATAGAAATCACTAGATTCCAATCAGGATGACGTCCAACAACAGCCTCACACCCACAAAAAAATAATAGGGAGGATAATGCCACCTAGGATTCCATGGTAAAAGAACAATTATTACAATTTTTTCACCACTAAGACTAATTACTAGAACTATTTCGACGTTGCATAAGAAAACCTGTGAAAGTAGAATTTTTATTAAGGGGTAGATGAAGAAATTATCATCTAAGGTAGTGAGGGACAATGATAATATGGAATTGACTGCACTGCTAAAATTCCAGTTTAAAATTCCATACCATGTCTTGAGGCCATGGATATATGATTTGAACATCTCTTTAATCAAAATTTAATATAATCTATCCCATTATTTTTTAATAAATGGAACATTTTCTATTGTTTCCAAATTATATGATAGTTATTTATGTACTCAAATAACTATAAATCACAAAACAGAATTATTGATTTAAATTATATAGTATAATTTTTATTGGTATATTTGAATAACCACTTCTTTTTATTGAGTCATATTTAATAACAAATGTATTCCTTAATGGTTTTCAAATTATAAATAATCTTAAATACCAAGGTGGTGTTTTTATCAAATATTTTATATAGAACTTTGGTGAATTCATTTTTAATTCTCCAAACACTATATTTTCTCAAATATGATAATCATTCACGAAATTATTATGTCCATGATGCATATCATAAAATATGTTAGGAAATGAATTATAAAAATTTTATTGATGAAGTAGATAAAGATCTATTTTTTATAAAATGAATTTTCTTTAAATCCCCCAAACATGTAATATCATGAATGTTCTTTTATTGAAAAATAAAAACAAAATTTAACTTCAACAATTATCTAATTGGTGGGAAATGAATATATTTTCATAATATAATTTTTAATATTCACGTACATAGTATTAATATTGGTATTGTTCATTAAAATGTATAAATAAACTTATATTGTTATCTAATGAAAGGATGGGTTTCTAAAACAGGTGAAAAATAATATTAACAATACATTTATTGTGATGGAACACATGTGAACACATGATGTATAATATACTGTATGGTGAGATTTCCAATTTCATAGGGTGATGTCATGTATTTACGATGGGTGTGTGATGGATAGAATCCCATAAGTGGATGTTATAATCCTTTAAAAGTACTTGATGACATATATCTAAATTATATCATGTTTTTTGTTGTACCAAAAAAACTTATTCTCTCCTTGAATGGTTTTTTGAGTTGATTTTTGTTAATGAGAACATATCATTTTGATGAAAACTTATGAAATCCAAAATTACAAGATACTAGAAAAAATAAAGGTTGGTTTTCTTCCTATAATGTATTATTTGACACATTACTATAAAAACACAAGAATGAATTATAATATTAATATTAATTGTATTTAACTATTAAAAATCATTATTATGATCTTGTTAACTATTCTATGATTCATAATAGTTTATGTAGTGATTTCAGAAAACCAATTTCAAAATTCATTATTATTCCTTTGAAATTAATTGAATTATGAGAACATTATGATTTAATTTTATTGTGGATGATCTGTTGATATTAATTAAATTTGAATATTGATTAATGAATCATATTTAGTAATTTCCCTTCCCATTCTAAATTGGTGTGAATCCTTTTTTTATAAGTGTTATATTTTTTATAAATGACATAATGAAATGATATTTAATTATTTTTTGAAAGTATTGTATTATTTTTTATGCATCTTGGATATTGTTTACATATTTTTAAAATGGTATGTACTTATATAAGTGGGGACCTTTTGGTGGTATTCACATCATATATTAATGATTATATCACAATTTCATGTTCAATTTCATGAAATTATACCTTATAAAAATATAAAAAATGTTAAACACTCGGTGGAAAACTATAGTAACATCTATATTATAGATTCCTACATCCATCCCGATGTAATGTACAATTGTGAGACAGAGGTTCCTATACTGAATGGATACATCCATTGTTGTCATAGTAATGTTCATCTACCACTTTTATGTAAGAAACCACCTAATGTTCAACAAATAACTTCCTAATAATGACTAATACTTTCAGAAACATGTGACATCATGATGGAATCTACCTTTTTTTAAACATCACAATAATTTCTATTTTGGATGTCGACAAATGAATTGATCAATTGAAATTATAAAATATTAAACCATATTGATTTCTCATTTCACATTTATCAATTTGGACAAGAGCATCAATGTAAGTGCATAAAATTTAACCATCCTCACCATTGAAAACATGAAAAATAAACTTAATTCTACTAAAGTAGTCATACATATTTCTTAAAATAACATATTGAATCACTAATATTATAGTTTATCATCTTATTATTCTATGAGGATAAAAAATTTAGGTAAACAAATGATTGTTTTATAAATGAAATATCATATTTTAGACACAAAATTAATCTTATCCATTATTTACTATTGCAATAAAATCACTCAATATATCCAAAATTAATGATTATTCTAAATATGATAATGATTGACCCACTCATTGATGTACAAATTCTATCCAGGAGAATACCGCACCCTATTATTTGTGACCATCTATATAGTGCTTCAATTATATAAACTTGTAGGAGATCCCAGGAATTTCATTAGAATAGATCCTAGTTAGAGGGGTACTAACCCATTTTATTAGAACAACACCTTTATGTTGTAATGTAGATAATTAAAGAAAATATGAATGAGACCTACATTGTATTGGACAACTAAAGGATAAATTTACATGAAATTACTTAAATATGAAGAACTAAATACTGAAAACCAAGGAATCCATTGTTGAATTATAGTTGGTGAAACACAACTATTTTGAAAAATCCTCATATAGGGGAGTATTGACCATATTTATTGTGGAATTTCACCTCACTAGAAGAAATCTCAATCAAGGGAGTACAAAAATCTATTCATTGTGTGTCGTGGAAATGTACCTCATCATCACTGATGGAGTAGAAAATCTATGTAGATCTAGATGACCCATGCCTGAAGTAGCATGGGGTGGGTTTTTAAATCCAATTTTAAAAAAGGTTCTCATATCTAGTAATATCAAATGTTCTAAGTAGTTATGGCCATGTGAATATTTTGGACATCATGTCCTAAAATCCATCATCATCTCTAAATAGCTAAATCCTAAAACTTAAATCTCTCATTGAAAACGGACCTGTATGGATGAATAGAAAACATCCATTATGATCTATGAAAATAGATACTTCAGATATTTTATTTCTTTATCTAAATCCAACATCTAACATGAAAATCAGGGTAATTACAACAAAAATGTTATTAGTGGCCACATATTGACCCTTGCATGAGAAACATTGAATTTATAGGGTATGGGAAGAAGTATAGATCTATTTCACATTGAATGTGCCCTCTCTGGGCTTGCAAGGATGACATACCAAACTAGATCATGGGATGTCCAATATACTTGGGCCTTGTGTTGTGATGGACAAACTAGCCGACCTGCACCACAAGACCGAATGTTTTCTTTTTATTCTCTAAGAATACTCACCCTAAAATAGAAATAGAGTGTTAAAAATCATATATAAATTTTAATATATTATTTTCAAGATCCTAAACACTCATAATTATTTGTTTTCTGAGATGGAGTGTAATCCCAACACAAAATGTTAGTAGATTCATTAACTGATTTTTCCAAGGATGACTATTTATGAAAATTTATCATTTTATATATAAGGGTTCAGAAAAATGAATATCCAAAAAATGAGCTAATTACTAATAAGAAAAATTATTAGTCACTACAAAACACCCTCTTTCAATCCTTAATCCTGAATAATTGATCTACTTATCCATGAAATAAAGATATTTAACAATAATATTAGATTTTATAATGTTTTCATTAATAAAAACTATTGGATTAATTATTTATTGAGTGTGAGATAAATAAATTCTGAAAGGTAGGTTTATGGATTATTGGGTGGATAAATGGTTGAAATGAATCTGAATGACTAAATTGTGAAATAATAAATTATCATTTTATGATCCATGAAGGAATAAGTATTGAGAAAATAAATTACAACCACTGTTCAATTAAATTTTTTAATATGGCTATGAGGAATATATTTTTGTATTGTAAAGGCTATGTGTGAAATGGGATGATTTTGATGGTTCTGTTTTCTTAGGGATATGTCCTATTTTGGGCTATGATTTATATGGAATTTGTCATGTTTTAGGAAATTATGGAATAATGTTATAACATTATTTGATAAAGTCAAGAGGTGAGGATGTTGGGATATGGTGGGGTCATGTTTTTTGTATTATTATGTGTTTTTGGTTGTGATAATATGGAAATGGGATTATTTATATAGGTTGAGATATGTTAATTCCTATTAATATATGATTTGATGGTGATGCCACACATAGTTTGAGATATATGATTTCCTCTTTTTTTCATGGATACATTGATGGTTGTGTTGTTAATGTTATAAATTGTGATGTAATATGATAATGATGACGATATTGTTATAAGAATAACCCAAATTCTTATATATCCCTAGAAATTATAAATTCCATTTCATTATTATGTTATTCAATAGTTTAATTATGTATGTTCATGCAACTAATGTTTAACTATAAGAAATGTGTTGTTTTTACCATTATCTTAATCACACTCATTAATTTATTTGAAAATTAATATATCTATATCCCATAACATTTGTTTCAAATTTATATTTCTGATTATATCATTTGAACAATACTATAAAGTTTGTTTATTTTTTTCTTGATAGACTAAGGGAGAATTAAGATATTGTTATAGTATCTATGTTAAAGTTAAAGCATGATATAATTAATTTTACATACATTCATGCATATATATTTTTATGTTTTTTATTTCTTATAGATGACAATTTGGATGTGGAAACATTGTTTTACCATAATTTTACCATTGGGTGTTGATTTATTATTTTGTTTTATTTTCATGATTTTTATGTGGGTAATGTCCCTGATTGTATGATAGATACCCTCGATCTGAATTTTCACCACTTGATATATAGGTGGAAGTCTTTTGGGGGCCAATATTATCCCATCTCTTAGACCATAATGGGTTTGAGTTGGTATTGGAAACATCTCGTGGCACTCCAAAATTAAATTTTATAATAGTGGCACTATTTTCATAAATAAATATAGAAAACATTGAAAAAATATGCTTGTATAGATTATCCCAGCATCATTCACCTAATTCCATTCCTCATTCCCCCATTTTTCAATGGATAACATTTGATAGAATTAATGAAAAGTTATTTAAAATAATAACATAGACGAACATTCCATATATTCATGTATTACATCAATGATAGAAATATTTATAAATTAGGAATGATTGAGAGTGAATGATTCTTGTATTCCTATATAGCATAGTATGATTTGTCAAATGATGCCTTTTGTGAACATCATTGCACTCTACAAGAAGCATCATAGATGAATGAACATAGATTCTATTAGAATTATCCTATATATAAAATCAATTAATTAATTTCATTTAAAATATGAATTTCTTATAATTGAACCACTATCACCATATATGCTTCACATGGTACACGTGAAGGAATATAGGTTTTGTTAACATCAATGAAATTGTACTAAAATGATCTGAAAATATAAAACATATTAAATATTATTTCTTGTATAAACATGACATATACAAAAATGAATTCAATTAATGATAAAATATGGTGGTCAAAGATTCCAAAAATCTGACATAAGAGTTGTATAGTAGTCATTTCAATTGGAATCTAAATTCACACTCATTATGTAGTTGAATTTCCAATCTATATTATATGTAAAAAATTTAAAAAATGTTATAGTAACATAAACCATAGTAGACCATAATCAAATCATAAATCAACCAAATATTAAAGCATCTTGTATAAACTAATGGGTTTTCAAAAAATACAATTTTTCAACTTAAAATAAAATAAAAAATAACTATATCCCAATTCATATAATAGTTTCAAAAAATTATTCGACAATTGTAAAATCATCTACAAACAATGTACTTGAAAAAATAAGAGAACCAAAATAATGAAAAACCAGTTCAATGTTTTTTATTCCATTCAATTGTATTTTTATCTTCCATGAATCACAATAACTATTTAACCTACCCTTGATTATCTATTAATGGGTAATGTTTTTTAAGGTGATTTTTTTCTGTAAGGTATGATGTATTTTTTTAAAGGAACAACGTATTTTTTTGAACATATATCTTCTTAAAATGAAATAGAAATTCATTTTGAGATCAAAATGAAAATTGAATCAAATAATTTTTAATAAATTTTAAATCATGAAAATAAGAATATATTGAAATTTATATCTATTATGAAATATAGTGAAATCATAAATTTGATAAATATTATTATACCTATAAAAATATTATTTTTAACACCAATTAATGGATGTTAGAAATATAAAATCATATAGGATAAAATTTCCAATGATATTTCAATATGGATCCCCATAATCACATTTTGTGTGCATATGTTTTCCAATAAAATAAACATGTCAAATAGAGTAAAAAGATAATAACATGCACCATAATATAAATAATTACCCATTAAAAAAGAAACAAAAGAAAACATATAATGAATTATTATATTACAATAAAATCTAATGCCCCAACATAAAATTAAGCCTTAAAGATAATTAATAGATGTCTAGAAAAATAAAATAGAAGCCCTATCACTAAGTTTTCTTTGGGTTATGTCATTGTTTGCACTATTATTTCATATAGTTGTTTCATGCTTTATGTTCTGAGGAATTACAGTAATTACATGATTTGATGATTTCAGGATGTGAGGATTTGGGTATATTTTGGGGGTGTGTTGTGGTGATGATGATATGGTTATGGTTGTGAAAATTTGATAAATTTATGATTTAAAATGTTTTAGAGGTGTTAATTTGTATTACTGGTTGATATGCTGGTGACTCGAGACATAGTTTGAGAGATGGGATTTCCGTTTTTGCCAATATATTTTAATTGTTGTGATTTTAAGTTATCAATTGTGATGTGATCTGATTAATATGATGTTAATTTTATAGGATTATTCTTAAATTAGTATATATTCCTAGAAATTCTTAACTCCTTTTCTTACTTATGATACAGTAATTATTAATAAGATATAGTAATGTAACTAAAGTTGAATTGTAATTAATATATTATTTTCCCTATATCTTAATCAAACTCTTTATTTTATTAGTTGTTCAAGATATTTCTATCCCAAAACATTTATTACACCTGTATATATCTATGTACAACATGTTATCACCCCTCCATAGTTTATTAATTAAGTTAGTAGATTTTCTTTGGGAGATTTGAGCTGTTGTTCGAGTAGGTTAGGTAGAGTAAGAGAATGATATTGAACATTAGGAATCCATTAATGAATTTATTTTTTTATAGTTTTATTTCATGTAGGAATCAATTATGTTATATAATATATTTTTATCTTAATGGAAACTTCGTGTTGTTGATATTCACTTTTTGGTTAATTTTCCAGAGAATTAAGTGGTTAATGCCTCATAATATTGTGATAGATAGCCTCAGTTTAGGATATCAACTAATGAACTATTAGTTGAAGGCTTTAGGGGAATATATGATCCACTATACCTACCTCAGATTCGATTCAGTAATAATTGGAAATTGATGGCGGCACAATAAAGATCAATTTAAAATTAGTGACTATATTTTTAGTACTAAATTTTAACACACTTAAAAAAATATGAATGTACTTACAAAAAAATAATTCTATTACAACCCTTTATCATTTGAAACATTTTCAATGGATATAAATGGAATAATTAAACATAGATTATATAAATGAAAAATACAAAAGACCCCACCCCCAAATATTCATGTACTACATTAATGGTTGGAAAATTTAAGAAGAGGGTGATATAGAGAGAGAATTATTCAAATATTAAAATATAGAAAAATAAAAATTTATGATAGAATCATTATGTGAAAATTATATCACTTTATAAGGAGAATCAAAGATTCTTTCACTCATTTTCCAATCAAAATCATAAATAAGAAAATTTAATTCATCAATTTAATAGTGGAATATGAATATCCTATAATTCCACCACCAGTACTACAAAATATTAACATGGTTGTTGATTGAATATAGGTTAGACATGCATGAATAAAAATGGAAAAACATGTACCAACAATATAAAACATATTCAATAGTCTCACTTCTAAAAATAAGATCCATACAAATCATATTTCATTCATGATAAATAACGGTTGCAAAAGTTTCCAAAAAAATTACATAAACGATAGAGTGTAACCTTTTCTTGGGGGATATAAATTCATGATCATATTCAATTTAAAATTAATGTCTCTAATATTAGGAAGAAATGTATGCCAGTGGTCATTGTAACATAAAGTGTACAAGAACATAAAAAAACACTTCAACTAAATATTATAGCCTCATATAACATCCCATGGGTATTTGAGAACATAAATATTATAACACAATATCAAATAAAAACAAACTTGATACCACATTATATAATTATATTAATAAAATATTCATGCACTGAAAAATCATCTACCTACATGGTACTTGAAAAAATTCAATGAAACTAATGAATAGAAACATATTTCAATTGTTTTCAGTCCATTCACTTATTTTTTAATGTTTCATGAATCACTAGAACTTTTGAACATACCGATGTACCATTAATGACTCATACCTACATAATTAATAATAATATAAATAAAAACATATGAATATACAATAAATAGTTCAATTATGGAGAAATAATTATCGATGAAGTTAATTACAGGCTTATACACTACATCTATGGAAGTTATCAAAGATTGTGGAAATATAATCCCCATATATGACGCGTAATAAAGTATTTTTTGTTAAATAAATGAAACAAAAATATCATATTGAGGTGTAAATATATAATAATATTCATAATAGAGTAATGAATTTCATAATATATATATATATATTAATGGGTGAAAGGAAAATGACCGTATATTAAAAATTATCTTTTATGCATTAGAAAAAAATCCCATTAAATCTATATTTAGACATATATATATAAGAGCACTTTGATTTTATGGTGGAATGGCACTAGACCATGTAATAAAATGTAGAATATGAAATTTATCCTACAAATGATCATGGATATTTAAATATAATTAAAATGGATGAGAAGAAGAAATAATATATACAACCCATAAAACCTATAAAATTTATTACAACTCATATCAAACTGTTTTACTTACCGCAATTAACTAAATGAGGCAGGGAAGATTAAAAAAATCGGTATTATATTCAATGTTTTTTAATATGGAAAATATCTTCTTAAATCATAAAACTAGATGGAATATTTTCATATGTCATAGTAATTGATAAAGCCTAAAAAATCATATTGTAAGTGTAAAATTACATGCACCACAATAACGCTTGTGTGTGTCCCTTAATAATTTGGTGTATAATACACTTTGATATTTTATTTCTACAATTACTTGTGAATGTGTGACTATCATGACATTTTATAAAATATAGTAAATAAAAATCTAATGAATAATATAATAAAATTGAGTAGAAATGATTTTGTGTGTGTTTGAACCCCAAAATGACTTCATTGAACATAATATAATTAAAACAATAATAAATGTTTAATGTAATTTATATACATTTAATTAAAAATACAAATGATATTTCTAAATAATATACTACCATGTAATGAAAGGTATATCATGTTTGATAGCAGTCATTTCCTAGAACCACATCATCATAATTTCATGGTGAAGTTCATTTATCTTGTCATCAATCAAATATATCAAAATAATATATTTATAAGTTTTGAGAATTTATCAAGTAAATTTAACACTAATGGGAAGAATAGATAGAAAAATATGATTGATAATTCTTAGTATTCGTATCACCTATGATTCTACATGTTCCAAATAATTTCATAAAAATAAAAAAAACTCATGTGATTTACTATCCATATATATACTCCATTTACAATCATGAACTTTTGGTGAAGCCTTACCATTAACATGCCACATCAATGGGTATAAATTAATGTCTCCATATCTAACAGGATAGGATTAGAGACATTAAATATAGAAAATTGAGAATTTTTTTCTCACATATGTCTAAAATCACATCTCTCTTTCTTGTTAACTGTATTTGATAATACACTAATTACATCGAATATTACATGATAATTATGAGAAATTAAGTAATATAAGTAATTAAATTTATTTAATGTAATAATAAAAAAAATTTATGTATCTTAAAATCTGGGGAATTTAGCGATATAATCAATAAAATGTCGAAGCTCACCTAGAATATTAATTCCACTGGTGATAACTAATTTTCATATCACATAACTGAAACATATGTAATAATTTTTATGATGTTTTAAATTGGGGTCCAAATATTCACTTACTTTTATTAACCTCCAAACACATACACATGATCAAAAATAAGTTCTCTATGATGATAATTCATTATGTTTTTTATTATCATCAATCGCTCTTTAATATAATTACATCATATAATAAGTCATAAAAACCATTTAGAAAAATAAATAAATCAAATAAAAGTAATATTTTATTAAAAGTAACTATAATTGTAACACCCCAGGTAAATAAAGAATATAAAAATTTTATATTTATCCCTATTTGTGAATAAAATGTTAATATTAATTTAAAGGGAACACTATGCTTGATTGCTTACCCTATACGCATCAACGAGTTCCTTGGAAATCTTACATTGCACTATAATAATGGAATAATATTATTTTAAATGGTAGTTAACACCAAACCGTTGTAATGAAGGGAATGAACATAACTAACTACAAAATGATTATATATGTTTGTCAAATATTTTTACTTTTTACAATAACTGTTAGAGGATTAAAAATGTGAATGAATTCAATTTTAACCGTAAACATTCTAATATTTTTTAGAAGGTCGATTAACCGCCTTTTGATGGAGAACCTCTTTTAAATCCACTTTTTGACAATTTTATGTTTTATATTTGACAAAATAAAATTCTTCTTTAGAATCGAGACATCAAAATTTACTTTGTGTAAAGTTTTGGTATCATTCCGATAAAGTTCATTTTTTAATGAATAGTGAAAAATGTTGTATTTTAATTCATAACCTCTATTTAATATAATTTATTTATATGATTAGATTATCTTTTGAATTGTTTTTAAAGTAAAATTAGAATATATTTCTACCATTTAATCCAATAGTGGTCATTGGAATTAATTTCAGTTTGAAATTGGACTTAAACTAGTGTTAATCTTTTAATAGATATTGTTTCTTAAAAACACGCTATTTGTTTTGACAGTGGGAATTAATTATTAAATTAATTAATGAAACTTAAATGTTTTTAATATTGTAAAATAGACATCATTTTTGAGTTCAGATTATCAAATATAGCTTAGGGTGAATTTTTGGTATTTTTCGAGAAAACTTTAATTTTTGATGAATAGTGAAACCACTAAGTTGTAGTTAAAGAAACTGATTTTTCGTTTAAATGAAACTTTTCCACCTATGGGTTTTTAATTTAAAAAATCCAACATACATGTTTGTCATTAGGAAGTAAAATGTGGTTCAAATGGGATTAATATAATATTTTTGTGAATAGTATCTTTTATGTTCTTAATCGCGATTAGAGATAATTAATATAGTTTAAGGTAAAAATGATGTTTTAATAATATGAAATGACCTAGACACATGTCCTACCCTTATTGGATGTGTCATAGACGACCAAGACAATCCATGTGTCAACTTGGGGACCCCATAGAGCCACTTTGGTAGGAAAATGACATTAATAACATTTTATTTAATGTTAAAATAAAAATGTCACAAACATGAGATGTTTTACTAAAACAATTTTTAAATGGGGTTATACAAGTCATAATTTTGACTATAAATATTATTTATAAATATAAATAGATTTTCTACATCATGAATGTCTTTTTATAATTTTTAGACATTAAATTAATTAAATTATTTATGACACTATGATGATGCAATTATTACCTCATTATTTAACGATTTAAATAAAATGAAAGGATAATGTAAAATCTAATACCTACACTTGTCAAAAACATATTGTATGGTTGGATTTATAACCCTTATCAAATTAGCCTCTAAAAATATAATTGTGGGACCCTTTTTAGCCGAAAATCATTTTATAATATAGTATCTTTTCTTAACTTTCCAAGAGTGCCCCTCCTCTCCTCTTATAAAAGGCCCCCACCTCTACCTCCTTACCCACACCTATAAGGCCTTTGGTTCGGCCAATCTCTGCTCTTTTAGTCTCTCCACATCCCTCTATTACTCCTAGAAGCCTCACTTTTGGAAGAAGTCTTCCCAAGAAAGTCTTTGAGCTCAAATCAAAGAGAGTTACCCGATTTTAAGGTAATGTCTTCAATTTTGTTCTTTTGTTTTATTTTTCTTCTCCAACCCCATAAAATCATTTTATTAATTTCTTTTGTAACAACTCCATTATTTTCAATATAATATGATTTTTATAATAATCATTTGAGCTACCCTTACACACACATACATCTAATTGTTAAAGAACATATTGTTTCTGTGGATGGCGAATTTCTGCCTCACAAAACGATGATTGTTCAATATTCTTCTAAAACCTTCAAAGGTGGCCATTAAGATGTCACTATATTTATATATGATATATAATATGTTTATTGTTTCCTTAAGCTTCTGTATTTTTCATTTATGGAATACCTTTATGGCTTCCATTATGGGTATACGTGATATCTTCATTTTAGGATGTGCGGACTACCGCCCCCTCAAAGTGATTTGATTCGTTAATGCCATATGTGGGACGTATAAATGATGGATTTAAAGTTATTATATATGATGTTATACTAGAATTATAATATACCTTTATATTATTATTATTTCTTTCCATTAATGTATGAGATATAAATGAAAGTAGCGTTCATGCGTACGTACGACTTACTGTCTCCATGAACGGTGCATTTCATTTCTTATCCCCAAATGTAAAGTACTATTATAAGTACATATATATAATGGATATATATGATTTATGTTACATATAAATAATTAATATAATTCTGGAATTAAAATATACATAACTATCATTTAGTTTTAATTCCATTAATATGACATAGAAATGAAAGTAGCGTTAATGCGTACGTACGGCTTACCGTCTCCATGAACGGTGCATTTCATTTCATACCACTAAATGATTATGCAATATTATGAATACATGTATATTCTGGATATATATGATATATATGATATCCAAATCATGAATATCATTCTGGATATAATGAACCTTTGACCACACGAACAACATGTAATTGTAAGAAGACCACTTTCGACTTAAGAACCAAATATCGACAAAACAAACATTATTAACTTAAATGATTACACAATGATTATAACATGGAAATAATTGATATAAAAGGAATAGTAATCTTTTAAAACGTTCTTAAGAGTGTATAAATTAACACTAGCTTATTATTCAAGAGATTAAAGAGCAATCAAGTCACGTCAGACACGAGGTAATGGACTTCGTCTCAATCTCTTTTCATTAAGCCATGTTTCGTTTTATACACATCTTTCTTTTATACAGTGTATAAACCCCTTTGACTTTTAATTTTATACAAAATGAATCTTTTTCTATGAATCGTTTTACTAAACGAAAAAATGGAATGTTTCTTTTAACGTATGTGGTGACAATGACCTTTTCCACCACCGCGAGTATTATTTGGTCTTTGGCTTCCTCAATAAGACGTAGTTTTTTTAAAATTAAATAAATACCATATACTCTTTTATGTATTTGGGTATTGAAAATGGTTTTTATAATGGATTTGTTATGAAAATATATTTAATTGATGTATTGTGATTAATGTGTGGAGATGTTTTGTTTCAATTATATTTGTTTTATGTCTTATGATTTTATAATGGTACTTGGACATTTGACGGGTGGTTACATGATAAACCATATGACGGGTGGTGCCATGAATACCAGGACAGGTGGTTACATTATAATCTCTAATGCATTGGGTATGGAAGTCAGCCGTATGGCTATTCCATTAAGTGATATGTGTGGAAGTCGACCTTATGGTTATTCCATTTAAGTATGTTTATGTCCCAAGATACCTTTATATGTTATGTGTTCTTTATATGGCGTTTATGGTAATCTTTTGGTTACAAAATGGTAAGTAATGATATTTTATTCAGTGAAGAGTTTTTACTACTTCCTAATGGTGAAAGGTATAACTTTGATAAAGTATACATGGTTTACATGTTATGTTGAAAAAATAACAGTTTTCATTCTTTTTGTACCCAATAATGAGCTTTTTATGCTCACCTCAAGTTTTTTTGAAATTTTTTTCACAGGACTTAATGTGGAATAGGGTCAAGGATGGGATCAAGGGAAAGTCATGCTATCTAAAACATGAAAGTAGACATTTTTCTTTTTAAGAGTTTTTATTTTATGGAAATATAGTATAAGTGACTACTTTGTAATATTTTGAGATGTAATAGTAATGTCCTAATTCTTATAAACTCTAAACCTAAAAAGATAATCAATGTGAATTATTCATTTAATTCAATATTAAGTAAGGTTTAAGGCCGGGTCCTTATCATAATAACTCATACTCACATAAAAACTGTTACTAACATTTCAAAAGGAATACATTTTGAATAATTACCAGAATACAATATTTTAATACTTTGAAACCACTTTGTATGAGTGAAATCCAAAGAGATGGAGATGAGAAGCAATTCTAGAATATTGTGATTGACAACATTTACAAACATTTGAGAATATATTGACTTTTGAACTAAATTTCAAACATATACCATTAGATGGGATCATTTTTTTCATACATATGTTTTTATTTTTACAAATGCCTCAAATGTGTAATTTAAAAGATTATCCCCTTTTAACGGTAATGTACATATTTCATCGAAACAACATTCCCCCTTATATCCCATAAACACTCAATAAATGTAAATATACTATAGAAAGAAGAAAAATAGAATTTAAAACAACAATAAATACAAACAATTATCAATTATTAGATAAATATATATTAAATAACATGTCAATCAAATAAAATTCAATTCTTCAAATGAAATAATGAAAATTAAAAAACATTGGATATTAATAATTGGGTAATAAATGTTACTTTTTCTTATGATATCTCTTAAATTATAAATGTCTCTTTCCATTTAATAATAACATGGTTCTATAAAAATATTTGAAAATAATTTCATGACTATTATTAAAAATATATTGACAAAAAAATTCCAAATCATGGATATTTACTTTTTGATTCAAACCCAATAGGAATGATAGTTTTTTCTTGTTTTATATAAATCAAAATATTATTTAATAATATATAATTGTTTTTTAAAAAATTAATTTTAAAAAAGACTATTTATTTACTTAATGAATCTTATTAAGTAATTTTCTCCCATTTTTTCCCTTTGCATTTCTTCTCAAAAAATAATTACATTTCATATGAAATTAATTTATTCAAATTATGTAACATGATTATATTAGATTTTAATTAATTTATTGTTCAATAATATTTTTAAAATAATTATTTCATTTTATCTCCATTTTTTATCTAATTTTTTTGGATTATGAAATTCTTAAATACAAGGTGATTTTATTAGGTAGTAAAGTCATATGGCTTGAGACTCAGGAATGAGTTCAGTATTGTTGAAAACCATATTGAATGATTGATTTTAATGACAACAACAAATGTATAATGAATAAAAATCATTTTTGTAGATGAAAACCAAATATTTGTAATGTTTTCTAAGACCAATTTTTTGCAAGGTATGATGGTTCTTCATCAAGGTACAATTAATTTTTTTAAACACATTTAATCTTCAAAAAATTTTAAATTTATTTTCAGATTAAAACATAAATTGATTGTAAATTTTTAATTAAATATCAAAATTGGAATAAAAAATTAAATTGAAATTTATATTGTTTTCATGAAATATATTGAATTCGTACAATATAATAATATTAGAATCCCTATTGAAGTCCAATTTTTAACCCAAATATAATAATCTTCAAAAAAATAAAATAAAATAGGGAAAAAGTGATATATTTTAATATATATCCACCCCATCACAGAAATTTGATAAATAATATATATATATATATATTAGTTTCTGTGTGTTATATAAATATATCTTATTCAAACGATATGTATTATGTGAAATCAATAATCACATTATATATAACATTAATAAAATATTATGTATAGAAAATATGTTCAATTTATATTCAATGATGCACATTTTTATATGTAATATTCAATTAAAAACATAAATACTCTAATGTGTATCATTTTTTCACCACCATTAAATGGTAAAATAAAATAAAAGGACCCAGACTTGCATATGTATATAAAGAATTGTCAATTCAATTAAAATAAAATAATATAAAAATTATAAAGAAATCTTATATTTCAAGAGTGTCTAATGACACTACACAAAAAAATTCTCAATGAAAATAAATGTAAGTTAAAAAATCAAATCAAATAACTGATATATTTAAATTTATAACCACATAATTACATTAACTTGTTATATGTAGTTTATATATGATATTGATATATTATCTATATAACATACCAACATTATGTGTTTTTCATGTACATATCAAGTCCATGGTATATAAGATATATTTCATAATATACTAGAACTAATATTTCCCAAGTAATAGTTCAATTTTCTATAATTTACGTAAATGAACAAAAAAAGTGAAATATGGAATGATTTTTCTCTTAAACACGATGGGTTAGTGATGTGTATAGAATCTTTAAGGATTGCATGCTATGTGGTGATGACACCATAGAGGATGTCATGGGGGCGGTTATCCCTTGTTATAGGCGAGGGGGATATGTCCCACTGAGGGATGTCATTGGGGTGGTGTTTATTCCATGATGCAGGCTATGGGGAGATGTCACATTAGTGGATGTATGGGCGGGGGGGGGGGGGGGGGGGGGGGGGTTGGGGGGTGGGGTTATCGCAGGCTGCATGAAACGAGGTGTTGTCACTCTAGTGAAAATCATATGGATGTGGGGTCTATCTTAGGATACCGGGGATAGTGAGCATCACACTATTAGTGTCCTTGGGGTGGGGGGGGTTATCCTAGGTTACAGGCTATAGAGAGATATGACATAGGTGCATGCGAGTTGTTATAGGTGGAAGTTTGATCCAGGCTATAGGATATAAATATGTGACAATAAGAATGGGAGAAAAGGGTTTATCCTGAGGGGACTAGGTTTTTAAAATATTTTTTTACAAATATAAAATATTATTAAATAAATCACTAAATGATGATGTTGGTAGTGATTTTAAAAATAAAATATAATAAAGAACCTTCGTTTTAGAAGAAGTGGAATTTAAAAAAAAATTAGTTTTGTATTACCATCACAAATAACAATTGAGTCCACCATGTCATAATCATAGTAGCTTCATGCTCTCAATGTGCATCAACATCATAATGGTGTTCACCTTGATAAAACACTAATCATTTCAAGATTGAAAATTCCCTCAATTTGATAACCTTCATCTCTATAGCTGTTTCGAGCAGATTCTAAAATTTTAAATGTGTATTTATAGGTTCATTTAGATGGAGAATTAAATGGTTGGTTTTGATGTAAAATTTAGTGGAGAATTTATTTGAGGAAATCCAAAACATAACTGTTGATATTTAAAGGTGTCAGATTAAATATGAAAGTCAAAAAATATATAGAAATAGATATTTTAGGTGGCATATATTACTTTTTCTATAGGATTAACTTAGGAGAATTAACTTATGATTTTTTTTATGAAATATTAATGAAATAATTTTTTTTCAAAATTTAAACACATAATTTCCAATAATCATAGAGATTTCACAACATTTTAAAAAAAAATTAATATTTAATATTTAAATATTATCTATTAATTTTTTGAATTTATATATTTTTATCATTAATAATTTATTGATTATTAATATGTGATCATTTACTATTTTTTTAGTGCATTCAACTTTTAATAAATATTTATAAATTTTTATTCATTGATATTTAGTATTTTAGACAATCATTAATTGTTTCTTTTAATTGAAATTTTAAACATATTCTCATTATTAACATTTATGTATTTTATAAAACTATTATTATTTATTTTATTTTATTTTTTAGTAATTTATTTATACAATATTATTTATTCATTTTTTAGCATGTAGGTTAGGTGGGATGAAACATTAGAAACCAAAAAAAATTGAATTTGTTAAATGTAATTCTTAGTTAATTTAATATTTCAATTTTTAGTTGTCATGTATATTTATTTTTGATTTAAAAAATATGGATATAATCTTTAAATATATAACTATATCTGTTTATTTAGTGAAAAATATGTATTCTTTTATAAAATTAATTATATTAGTTATAAATACAACTATCAGTGATTACATGAATCATTTATAATTTTAAATATTTATTCATTTATGTAGTGATTGAATTATTTAAAATATTACATACAATAATTATATATAATAATAATTATTTTTTAAATGTTTTTTATTAATTTATATATTTACTATTTATTCAAATGTTTTGCACACGTAGCACCCCAAAAGCATTATACCTTCCTGTTTTAATTCAACTATCTCTTTCTGTTTTCTCTCTTCCATTAGTTGCAAATATTGATCCACCTCCAATCCCCAACCCTACAAAGAGATATTAATCCCCCTATTCATAGTCCCTTATTTCTATATAGAGATTTAAAAGTAATAAAACCATCTTTATTAAATTTTTTATTCCTCCCCATATATAGACAGATTCTATTCATTAACAGCATATCCAACCCCCATTGGGTTACGGAGGAAAGAGATTGATACCGAGACAATAACTAAATTGCGTAAAAAAATTGAGAACCTACAGAAAATACTAGAAGAAGAAAAGTAAATTGCTGGAAATAAATTGATATGTGTATTTTTAATGTCGAAGAACCATCCAATGTTAATGATTAAAAAAACTAAGGGGGAACATTGAATTTTTTTCACTAATAATATTAGAGTGAATAATCCAAGTATAAGGCTGAAAAATGAATTGAAAATAGGGCGAAAAAAATGACTATTAAAATCGAAAACCTAATTTTCTTTAGTATTCTCACTAAAAATTATCTCATGATAAAATTTCACCTCTCCAAGGTCAAAACAGAACACAATATGTCATTGCGGAACCATCACCACGTCATTGCAAAACCTGAATTAGGGATTCTCCATTAGGCCAATTCTATAAAAGGTCATCTCTCACTTATATTCTTTTCAAAAGGGCTTTTCTACTCTGAACTTTTAAACAACCCATGTTTCTCTCTTTTAATAAGACCGTGAAAGACCTAAAATCCAATATTAAAGATCAAGAGAATAACAAGGCCTAATTTTAACAGTGCTAAGAAAAATGCATTGATTAAAGCTCAGTATTATCTGTTCTAGCTAAAATATCTAATAAAGGAGTGCTTAATTAGTGGTTCTCATAGGGAAGAGGAATGTTTTTTATAAAAGAAAATTTATTTATATGAAATTATAATATTAATTTTAAAAAATAATGTCTATTTATATAAATTAAATAAAAAATCTATCTCTGTTATTATTATTTTTCATTTAATAACACACACATATATATATATATAATGTTTTCAAATTAGTAATTTGTAGTTTATAATAAAATCAATATATGTTTAAATAATTATTAATTATAAATAATTTAATTAAATAATAAAAATATTTATTACATACATAATTATGTATTTATAGTTAAATAGTTAATATTTTATGTTATATATTTTTAAATATATATATATATATATATTAATTTTAATGATAAATAAATATGTCAAAATAAATATAACTTTTAAATGATGTTTTTCATTAAATAAATTTAGATATAGACATTTATATATCCAATTAGATAATAATGAACATGATTGTCCTTATTTGTTTGCACACATATATATATTGACCCATTAGTATAATTAACACGCTCATTTTTATATGTTATGTATTCATCATGAATGTTCATTTATACATTGACACATATTATTATTCATGTTTTCCATCTATTTGATGACACATTTTTATGATTTATATATTATCAGGTTAGTGATTCCTTCATGTACCCCATGAACATAATATGTTCTCTTAAATATTTGTATATTTAAAATAGATACACTTATCTAATAAATATATTAATTATATTTTTAATTATAAACTAGTATCCAACTGATTCATTTTCATAGTGGGATCATTTAATTATAAATACTGATACACACGCTCAGAAAATCATGTAAATGATCTATGAAATTCGTGCCATATATTGGTAGGATATGAGTAAATTATAAGTATAAATTATGTAAGTGGGTGACTCATAAAAAAAATAAATAGAGTGAATTCTGTAGGTTAAAAAATATATGATCCAAAATTCTATATAACTATATAAATTACATATGTTTTTGAATAAAGCATGCATACAAGTGTATGCGATAGCAAAGAATGTAGAAGAAAGCATTAAATAAAACTATATATGTTAATTTATTTGTACATATCAATAAATATTAAATCAATGTATGCATATAGCATGGAGGACTAACACCCTATCTCATAATGTATTATTTTCTTCTATAGGTGATGGTCTTGTGCCCCATCAAGTGGTGAAGTGCCGACTCTGACTGTAGTATGGATGACCCGCACCATATTGGGATCAATGGAGTGCTAACCCAAGACTATAAATTATATATATAGAGGGATTATGACCCAGAATAGTTGAGTATAAACATTATGATTTATTTTTATGCTGAAATCATAATTTCATTACAAGAGTACCTAAACTAAATGATTTCTTTGAATTCCTTATTCAAACATCATTACTTACATTACAAATATATGATACTAGAACATCAAAACATTCCTTATAAATGTTCCTTGATAACTATGAGTCTCTTCAATCATGATATATAAGTAAATCAATTTTGATAGTATATTTAATTAGATGATTCTGCAGAAAAGTAATGAGATAAAATGACCACCAATGAAAAAATAGTACAGGAGATGTGATCATCTAGTTTTCGTATGAATGAGTTTAGATGAAACATGAAATTGAATATCATTGACCAAAATACAAGTTATATGCACATTTCCAATTTTGAATTGAATTTTTGTCATAAACGTTTCCCACAGATTTGTTTGAATGAAAAAACCAACAATTATATGCAGAGACATGAATTAATTCTATAATATAATCATGTTTTATAATTCAATTAACACAATGATGAATTTTTAAAGATGAACATATATGGAAAGAATTTATATTATATATAATTTATGAAAAGTGTATTATACCATTAATGAAAAATATAATATTGTGTATTAAATGATGATGTGTTTTAAATTAATGAAAACAATAATACCCCATATTTTATATATTCCATTCAATACCATTTGATACAATGAAAATTAAAATTTATGTTAAGAAAATATTATTTAATTTTGAATAACATGTGATGTATATGTAATTTAATGAATATATAAGATATAAAATCTATAACAATGTAGTGGGATAAACATATATACTTTATAAATAATCTAAAAAACAGTATATTTTGGGATATAAAGCACGTCGATATCTATTATCATTTAAAAAAAAGGTTTTATTAGTCTAGAGTCGAAACCTTACATAAATCTATCTAAATATAATAATGTCATGAAAAGGAACCAAATGATAGAGGTTCCTATTGTGCATTACCCGACAATTTCAAAATATTTATGTTTCAGTAATCTAATTTTATAAAAACATATTTAATTTGTAATTTTCTCTAAATTGATTTCCCTTGTATACACTTCTACAACAAACCACCAACACACATTCTAAATGGTCTATAAAACAAGCGAACATGAAGAAGGATTATTTAAGGATAATATCAGAATTTAAAAAATTAAAAGTCTAAATAAATTGTGTTGTAGTATAATAGGATCTAGTGGAAAATGAATATAATGGAAAATACACTTATAAACACCTAACAATGAAATATTAATGTTTTATGATTTCAATACAAAATTAAAATCTCTTGGAGTGAGATGGGATGTATGAGGATGAACGAAATAGGTTCTTTATTCATGTATGGGTGATGACATACCCATCCATACATTGGTATAAAAAGTTTTACCCATGAACCGTGTGGGGATAAATGCACACGAGAGGCTCGAAAAACTGGGTTTGGTCAAACATTCATTTATTTAAGCTCTTATATGTCTCATAGATCCACCCTATAATGTGACATTGAGAAACCTCTTCTGATTCCACTATCTCAGTCATGTAGAACATGATAGACTACCAATTATCACCTCTTTCAATATATACCTAGTAAAGCATTAAAATAATGAGTGAAATTAAATGATAAAAATGAGTTTTTTTAAATGTAAAAAAAATTGAAAAAATATTTTTAAATGAACGTAACTATGATGTAACTAGATCATTGTAGTGGTTGTTTAGATGGATACAGTAACAGATGAGAGGTGTGAAATTTTTTTAATGATTGGATACTTCATAATAAATGTTTTTATCATTTGGTTTGTACAGAATAAATATTGAGGGTGATTTTGAATGTTATATAAAAATATCATTCTCCAAGTATTCATCCAGTGATAAATTGTATTTTTTATTACACATGGATTCATGTTCATCTGACTATAACAACGTGTCCCAATGAACACAAATTTAAATAGAAACTTAAAATAATCATATTATCACTATGTCTATGAAAAATCATCATTAATCATAAGGATTAATATTATTTGTCATGAAATTTTTAGGGACATAGGATAGAGGGAGGCTAATAAAATTTTCTATGTGTTGTTTCCCATTGAATCCCTGATCATTGAAGAGGTCATATTTAATTATGTTGGGGTGGTTAAATGTATAATTAATGATCAAATAAAATTTATGTATAATTTTTGAATAGCGTTGATGTATCACCTAAATCATCTAATCTAGAATAACAACAATGATTAAATCCATTATTATCCAGGTTACTAAATCATAATAAATTCCTAGTGTGCAACTTATTCATATAGTTTACAAATCAACAATATATGTTATGATCTCTTCTTCCTCCTATGTTAAATAAAAAGATTTTATATCATTTATCATGATTATAAAACATCATTTTTTAGACACTTCCACCTTAACATTTCTATAATGTGGTAAATCAACATGACACATCTCCAAATAAGGTTTTTCAAAAGTGTAATTCTTAGAAAAGCAATTTGGACCAAATCATGATCCATGCACTACCTGTATTTATAAATATAGATGAATTCTATCACCTATTAATGAGTTGTCCAATCAAATTGAATATTTAATGGCAGTGTCCCAAATACAATGCTATTTATAAACTTGTTTTTCCCATATGCATTGCACCATGTTAAAGTCCATATTTTAAATCTTTAGTAAGACAATGTTATCATTCTCATTTTTTTCATGCTCCCCAATGAACCAAATTGACTCAGATGTTTCAGTAGACCAGAGTAAAAATGAATCATAGACTAGCATCACCAGTCTCATCATGGTGCATTCATCCATATTCATCTTGATGCTAGTGAGAGGCACAATGGCGAAGGACATCACCTCATTTAGAACCAACTCACCATACCACCCTAACAATTACCCCTCATCCAACACCCACTCAACTTATCATTTCCATTTCATCAACATACATGGTAGTGAGACACATTAAAATTGTTAGACTATTAATTTATTCATTAAAACAAATTTTTTAAAAAATGTATGAATTTCTACATGATAAAACGGTAATCTATTTTCTCATAGTAGTGATGATCATTATGTTAAATAATTATCATAATTTTAACCTTCTACGACACATTATGTTAACATAGTGACTTAACATCGAGTGTTTCTATCAGCATTTCATTATCGTATGAAAAAAGTTGCGAGGGGGTTGTAGATTAGGATTCATAAAATGTGTTTTTCATTTAAAAGGGATAGAAACACACTGACTCAACATGAAAGGAATATATAATACCATTGATTGGTTTTTTGTTGATCATATGAACAAAAATGAATGTAATAAACTCCTATAAAATCTCGTACATTCATTGGAAGAATGAAAAATAATTTGAATAGATAACATACATAATGTATACCTGAATCGATGTGTGACCCATCATTGAATCTTCATTATATTCCTAATAAAATCAAATATCTATGAAACTAATTCATATTAAAAATTCATAAATCAGTACAGAGTATTTTATTTTTAGAGGTATGAATGCTCTACAATTTGATTTTGTGCTCAGGGTTCCAATGCACAAGTACATCAGAACTCCCAAAATATGGTTAGATATCTATATGAAAAAACGGAGACAATCATCCTCTACAATATAGTCTCCCAACATCTATTCCACTTTTTATTGTCAAAAGAATACCATACATTGTTCTGGTCAAATTTTAATAGCTTGCTAGAAGCTCAATGTAGCCTCATTTTTCATTCCATGAATAAGTAATAGGTAAAACAATTTCACAAGTCAGGTAAAATATCATTAACTTGTAGCTACATAATGTTACCATTAAATACCTGATATAAATTTATAATGTTTAGGTAGTCATCAATAAATGTATATTTCATTATTAGAACTAATGGATGAATGAAATTAGTATAAATGTTAAAAATAATAAAAAATGTAATGGTAACCAAAGTCACAGATTACGGAGGCAGGGGGAAGTGGAATGTGGTTAAGAAGCTATGTTTTATTTAGTGGATGATTATGGGTATGGTAAGGAAGGACATAAAATGTATATATAAAAAAATATATAAATTGAAAAACATAAATATTAGTAAACAAAAATCTTGTATATCAAACAATTATCTGCTTTGATACCATGATTAAATAATATTCCCAACTAAAAATCATGAATAAAAAATGTTTTTAGAAAAAAAGAGATCCAAATTCAAATGGAAAATTGTATGTGGAATTCTTTCATAATCAATAGAAAATCAATATATATGAATAATTATATTTCAAATATGAAACATTTACCAATATAAGTAATACATAAAAGTCAAAATATTAAATGTGAGTCATCGTACATAATTCCTAACAGAGTTGACAAAGTTTGTGAATTATTGAAAAATATGTTTTTAATATAATAAAAAACTATTTTTTTTGAGAAACGAATATTCAACTAAGAGAGTTGGAATAAAATACATTGTAATCTGAAAAAAAGTAAAATATTATATAATCAATAATAATATAAATATAATTAATACATAATTATAAACAATATATAAAATTCCCATTCCAGAATATAGAAATTATCTGATGTAGTCTCTCACTATAATATGTAATGCAATGAATAAACTATGTTCTAAAAAACATTAGAAAATATGAAAATGTCACCATGAGGATTAGATATTGGGAATCCGAAATTAAAAAAACTAAAAAATAATAATTTGAAGACAAATATAAAAAAAATTTAAATAGATTGGTAGGTTTAATGTATAAAATCACACATTACACCAATAATGAATGAACATAGTAACAGACATAATATTTCCAAAGTTGTTCAAAATAAAGCCAAAATAGGATCGATATAATCAATGATAAATCAATAGAATGGATTTTTTAAAATATTACGGGGAAATGATTACATACACCTGATTTTTTTTCCAAAGGTAAAATATATAATCTTACATACTGCTAAAAATTCAATTCAAATAGGTACAATGAAATATTAGTAGGATACATAGTAGCTAAATTGAAGTCTATAAATATTGGAAGTCTAGAGAGTTGAGCTAAAAAAAACAAAAATGGACATTGGGATAAACCTAGTTAGTTTTTCTAGGGATGTGGATATATCATTAAAAAATCAATCGCAGCTGTGAAATGAAATATGATAAGAGGAAGAGTTGATAGATTGGTGTAATCATCAACAACATGAACAATAACTCTAAATCAAAATAGTATAAAATTGAAAATAAATTATTATACTTTTCTTTAGTACACTTGTTAGTAGCTTCAACATATAATGATGTCATGAGTGTCGGCATCCATGGTAGAAATAACTCCACACCATTATCTTGAATCTAATTCAAGTGTCATCTAATTGAATTCATTCAAAATGATTTGTAAAAGGAACTTACAACAAATGGTACACTCGTTAATACATCAATAGAGTTTCTATTTGTGTGGCCAAATAAAAATAAAATATAAATTGATAATAACATGTTTGAGAAGGGTCAAATTGATGAGGTTATGATTCGTGAAATCTGGATCAAGAATGGGGGAATGTGAGGGTAGATAGGGCTTTAGAGGAGGTAGGAGGGAGGATAGAGAAAGGATTATGGAGGATGGAGTCTGGGGTAGCGAGGGAATGCGAGGGTAGGTAGAGAGGAACGTATTTGGATGTAGGAGGGAGGAGGAAGATAGATAGGAGGCTAAGGATAGAGGTGGGGAGAAGGGATAATGTGATGGGATGCATGGAGGGAAAAAATATTGAGGAAAATAGTGGATCATTGTGAATTCTAGTGTTTTGAGTGACAATAGTTGGTAGTGATGTCAGAGATCAAAGGAGGAGTTGGATATGGGATGGGAGATAGGGCTACAGGGAAGTAGGGAAAGGTGGAGAGATAGATACAATGATGCAAGGATGAGGTAGAGTGGACATACATGCAAGAAGGATACAGAGGAAGATAGGTAAAGTGGTGTGGATGAGAATTTAAGGATGGAGGGAGAAATGGTATGAGAGGTGGCATTGTACGCCTTTGGGATTTTCGAGTCAAAAATTAATGTTAGTGGATGATGTGGAGGAATATATAGAATATGGAGCTAAAGAGGGAGATGGTAATTGAGATAGTTGGGTGGGGAATAGGGAACCTAAGACATTCGAAAATCAGGGAGATGTAGCCATGTTATTGAGAGAGAGGAGGTGATGACATGTGGAGGAGAAATTACATGCATTAATATATATTTTGGATATTAAAAATAATAAATTAAAAATTTTGAGTCAAAAATGTTACTAAATAATAGGAAAACATAGTAGATCATTTAAAAGAATATTATACAGAGCCTTTTTGTGTGGATAAAAATATACAATAGTAATTTAGAAATACTGAATGTTGATTATTTTTTTTTCTACTACACAAGATGAAAAAACATATAACCAGTATTATAATTTATATTATTAAAAAAATAAGATACCATTATATGTAGGAATGTTTATTCTTACTAGAGTGGTAAGAATTTAGAAAATTAAATTTATTATTCTTTTCATAAATCATGGTGTTCATTGAGAAGTTATATTTATATTATTATATTAATAAAAAATCAATTTACAATGTGATAAGGAAAAAACGAATGCACCCATGTTGAGATTGCATTCCTGGCTAAATAACATAAATGTAATAATTCCTACATTGTAAGATGTCAGAAATGGTTTTACTGATCATCAGAATTCCAATCATTGGTATCAATGTGACATCATTGGTAGTATTATGGTAAAAACATTATGTGTAATGAAACTTCTTTTTCATAGTAATATCCTGTTTTAAAATGAAAAACTACAATTCGAATTAGATACATTAAAAAATGATATAAATTATTACAATAATTAAAAGAAATATAAAATTTCCAACATTTTGAATCAATTTACAATTTCCCATTAATAGTTATGTAGTAGGAAAATGACTACTCCTTGTGTGATATATTGGTTCTCTCTTATTTAAACAAACCATACATGATGGAATACATTTACATTTTTGTGATTAATTTATTACAAATTTTGGATGTTCCAATCATCAATGAAGCATGAAAATCCCTAAAGTTAAAAATAAATGATACAATTAACTATGTTTTTTGTAGGATTGGTGAAAACATATATACTGTATAAACAATAAAATGCCTAAAGTAGAAATATTATTGTGGAAAATGAAAATACTATTAATAAAAAATATATGATATAAAATATTTTTTGAATATGTTTTTTTATATGATAAAAGTAAAAAACAATTAAATAATAACGTTATATGAATGATGCGAACTATTTATCAAAACTTTTGACAATTGAAAGCACGATGTTGTGAATTTTATGAATTGGGAATTTATGAGAAGAATTTTCTATAATATTTTATGATGTTTTCAAACTGTGATGAATCAGAGAACCTAAAATAAAGGGGTACCAATAAATAAATATTTTTATATAAAAATATGTGCCTTCTATAGTTACTTTGAATAATTTATTTGAAGTGAGCAAAAATGTAAGGTCAAACCTGTGACAATGATGACTTTATTTTTCATTTTTAGAATAATTTTCTGTCTAGAATACATGCACAATTATTATATATTTGTAGTCATTTGTGAATTTATTTTCATGGTGTCAGTGTAATTGAAAAAATAATCTCAATTAATTAATTTCTCCACTTTAAATGATAATACATTATTTATGTATTCGATGTTACAGATTTCAAAAAATAATGCAGTTTGGATATGGAAAATGATACAAATCCTAGAGTTTCAAAAGCTATATGGTTTTAATATAATTATTATAGAGTATACCATATGTTGTCTAATTTTTAGGATCACCTATAATGACAAAATAAACCACTAGTATTTGTCAAGTGGAATTCCATAGAAGGTAGTAGCTACATAATAATAAATAATTAAATACATAAATAAATAGAAATGAATAATGATAAGAATGTTTGGGGGAGGAAATATTTTATGAATCTGGATATCTTAGAAGAATATTATATATCAAACATACATTCAATGATATCATAATTAGTCAGGTTATATTACAAATTTTATTGGCTGACAATATAAAAAAATGAATATGGGAATGAATGGAAATTATTAATAATATTATGAAATATAAATTCATATTTGTTTAACATACCTTCCAAATAGAGAAATCAATGAATTTTTTGGTTTGTTTAAATAAAAAATTCTTAGATTTCATATTTTTTCATGATTTATATGTGTTTATCCCATTTCCAATATACTATACTATAACATCCTTCATTTCCACTACATCAAAAAATTATAGAAGATTGAAACAAAAAGATTTGAGTACAACATATATAAATATCTCATTTATTGACATGTTGTATCATACTAGTTTTATAACCCTACTTATCCTAGTTTTCTATAGGTGTCCAAGATGAGGTTATAACAAAAAATAAAAATTCATAATATAGGTTAACAAATAAAAATTCCCAATAAATTATATCTCGTTTCCTGGAAACCAAATTCTATATATTGTGCAAGGAGAGATAAGTAATCCATATTAGGAATTTTGAAAACAAATATGTTGAATCTGAAAAAAATAATAGGAAAATAAATGATTTAAATAGAAAAATATATTGAGAATTGTTTTATAATTGTTATAACTATTGTTCAATAATTTATTTCAAACCCAAACACTATCTATTTGGGGAACCTCACAAAAGACACACAACCCAAATTTCAAAAAAAATTATAGTGCCCAAATGAATCCATGTTAGGATAAAAAAAGTAGCATACCATCACATGGGCATTCCCATATCCAGAATAGACATATATTCATATCAAAATGAAAAACTAGAAAATAAAAATTATCAGAAATAGAGATGTATGGGTTAAATGATATTTAAGAAATATGAATGTGGAGGCCCCACCTAAGCTCGATGTCAATATTCAAAAATAAAACTATTTCAAAAATGAAATGAAGACAAGAGAGGATCATCATAGACCCATGAAATTAACTCTGAGGTAGATTCTGAGCAGCATAAATAGACTGCAAAGCTCGCAAAGGATGGTCATGTTTTCATAATTGTAAATGAAAATACACAATTTATGTATGAAATGATATACATTTCAAAAATGTTTAACATCCATATAATATATATGATATAAAGTACACTATTTCAAAATGTATATGGTGTGTATTGTAATCAGTACATAAAATACCTCATGATATACAATATTGTGTATGAAAAATAAAAACAAAATAATTCTCTATTGTTTCCCTCACATAGTTCCACAAAATTATACTTCTTCATAATCATAATATCTTCATATATATAAAATAATAATGTTATGAATGTTTAATGGAAGAATTTTTTTTTTAGAAATTTTAGAAGAGTACAATATATCAAACACACATTGAAGGTTCCAAATTTGTTTAATTATAATACAAATATTTTTGGAAGAAATTTAATAAAAAGAATATGGAAATGAAAGTAAAAAATTTCAGTAAGTCAATGAAATATAAATTCATAGTGGAGTAATATACCTTACACATTGGGACATCAATGACATTTATGTTTGTTGTTTTAATGAAACATTCCTGGTTTGAATCAATTGTGGTTATTTATTTCGGTTCAACTAATTTCCAACATACAGAACAAGAACATGTTAATTTTCAACTGCTTCAAAAAAACTAATGATGGTTGAAACAAAATTAAGTAGTATAAAACAACCAAAAGAAATCAATCATTCCCATGTATGTAACAAACTAGTCATAAAACCCAACCATTCCTCGATTTTTATAGATTGAATTGATCAGGTTGCAACAGAAAATAAAAAAGTATCATATGGGTTAATTGAAATAAAATACCAAATAAATTATATGAATGGTCATGGACCCAAAAGTCTAAATTTTGTGCATGGTGATATTAATACTATATATTAGTCTTTGAAAAAGTAATGTTGTTTGAATCTGAAAACAATGTCATGAAAATAAATGATTCAAATAGAATAATATGTTGAAAATGATTTTATAATTTGTATATTTTGGGTTCAATAATTTATATCAATTGAAACGTTAATCCATTTGGTTAAACTCTCAAAAAATTTAAAACCATAAATTGATCAATATGTACCTTGACCACGTTATCTAGGATGAGATAAAATGAGTATTACACCATCTCTGTGGAGGAACCATATCTAGTGTTGGCATATCTACAAATAAACAATATACATCCAAATGAAAAATTAGATTAAATTGAGGATAGTGGGTTCAAGAATATGCTATAGAAGGGAACCGTGGAGGACCCATCATAGCCTCATTTCAAAATGGACAAGTAAAACTATGATATAAATGAAGGGAAGAAAATGTAGAAGCTATATGTACCACATGTCATTGTTAGAAACATTGATTCTGAGATTCAATAATATAATATACAATTATTCATGTTAGGTTCAATTTTCATGGGAGTAGAGCTATGTGAGGGGTGTGTTTTGGATTTTCTGATTTAAAATTTATATATTTGAGGTTTGAGAAAATTAATAATGGAAGGATTTATGTCATCATTAATGGAGGATTTTCTCACAACATTAATGGATATTTATTCCCAATATTAACTGATGTGAAAATAAATGATGACCTCTTTAATAGAGAATAGGACACCATTTCTATATAAGATGATGTTGTTGATTGTTTTGGAATGTGGGTCAATAGTGATATAGCTGCAAAGAGATAATGAGTAAGGGTTTTCAATGTGTTTGGTAACTAGTGTGACATGATGTTGGTGAGGATTAAGTAGAGGTGATGCTAATGATGATGACCGAATTTCAATGATGTTTAATGGAAGCATCAATGCGAAGATTATGGCATGCAATGATGGAGATACAATTGTCGACGAAGGCATGTAAATAGATTCATGATGGTACCATATATCGAAATACCTATAGGTTGTGGAGATCAAGCAACATATTGCAGTAGTTAAGATTGGAATTATAAAAAAATGGTACGTTCATGGGTGTCAGTGTTTCGAGAGAGAAATCCTTCAGGTGAGTTGTAAAAGGCCATCCAGTGATGTTAAAAAGCTTTTCAGGTTATATAATATTACATTGGGTGATAAAATTCTTTCGGGTGATAAGAGGACATTAAGTGAATTTCCGTGTGGTGATTTTTCTATAATGACTTCTGTTGTTGAACTGGGATTATGGAACCAATAGTGGTATCAGAGGGATTAGATGATGTTTTTGGTTGTAGAATATGGTTACATACATATGGTGGAGCATTTTATCAAGGTCTCAGATGTTAATGGAAGGCAATGATGGTACCAGAGGTATTTCTCAAATATTGAAAGACTTATTGACTTGCTGGATTCATGAGGTGTGTTCCATTGTTGGTGATAGTAAATGTTTGGTGGATGAATATTAATGTTTCTTAAGTTAGGTGGTCTATCAGGTATTTTGAAGAATGTGATCATAAAATCATGGTGGTAGCAGTAGTGTTGCTAGAATATAGAAATTCTTTCTTGTCACAGGTTCCGTGGGGCATGTTTCGATCATTGGGTGGCATTGAGATCTTGGAAGAGCTAATAATCAGAGAATCCTAGATGGTAGATATTAATACGTGGTATTTAAATTTTAATGAAAGTTGGATATTGTTGGGATTTTTATTTAATATTTATATACTAGGGAGAGATAAAAGTATTAATCGGTTGATTCATGTCAACATTAATGGATGATTTTCTCCCAACATTAATGGAGAATCATACCCAATATTAATTGAAGGAATAATGAATTTTGAGTGCATTAATTTAGATATAGAAATGATGTATATATAAGAGGTTGCTGCAATATTTTTTGGTTTTCGGGTCATAAAATATGTAACTGCAGAGATAGAATAAAGTGGGGGATTCCATGTTTGTGGTGACAGTTGTAAAGTGAAGATGTTATGAATGATGCAGAGGTGGTGGTGATGATGATGATGATGGAATTTCAAAGATGGATAATGGATTTTTGTGCATGAAGATGATGGTGTGAAGCAATGGGTAAATAATTTTCAATGACTACACCCAAAGAGATTCAGGATGACACCATGTATCCAAAGTCCTCTTAATTGTAGAGATCAAGAGGCGTGTACTGGTTGTGTTGATAAAAAATACAAAAAAATGGTATGTTCATGGTTGTAGGTGTATCAAGAGATAAATCCATTGGGTGAGATTTAAAAGGCCTTCGGGTGATGTTAAAAAATCCTTCGGTTGATGTAAAATTCCATCGGGTGATAAAATTACTTCAAGTGATAAAAGGATGTAAGTTGAATTTTAATGTGGTGTGTTTTCTACAACGACAAAAGCTATGGTTCTGAGCTCTGAGCCCCAAAAAGGAACGTATGGGTTTTTGAGGGAGAATGAGATTGTCTTGTTCCCACACATGGTGTCCATCACCTAGAGGGTGAGTTAGTTATCTATATTATTGCTAATGTAGGAGATATGAAATGACATTTTGTTATTTTTAGCGATGAGAAATGGTATCCCAATAAGATTGACATCCTTCGTCTTGTTGAGAATGTAGGTCAGTGAAGAGTGGGGGAAGAAATTAAATTTCATTACCAAGTAATACACCCCCCTCGGATGATTCCTGCATGACCTAGATCATCGATGAATTCAATGGAACTTTGATCTGGACCAAGAAATAGCATATTGGTGAAAAATACAATACCCATAATAACATAGAATTTGAAGTAGTCAGTCGACCCAAATGGCGAGGATGAAGAATATAAGGTGAAAAATGGGGGAGAATCAAGGTGGATGATGATCAAATGTAATGGAATAAGGTTATTGGGTGGGTTTTGGGGTTCAAATTGTTAGGGGGAGAAGCTCGAAGCGGGAGAGACAAAGAGGATAGAGATTTATGTGGAGGATTGGGTGATTGTTCAGGGATATAGAATGTCAAGGATGATGTTATTAGGGTGAGTTATTCGAAACAATATAGTAAGATAGATGAACAAAAAGGAAAAATAGTCTAAGAATGAAGGAGGTGGTGACACGTGTAGGGGGAGGGGATATTATTATTATAGGTAATGAATTTTTAATTATATATAAAGTATTTTTAATTTCATTTATTAATAATTTTAATTATAAATATATATAATTAAATAAATAGTAAATCACAATAAATAATATAACCATAATTATATATATATATATATATATATATTGGGGGCTTACCCAAGTGGTGAAGGATCCTCATAAGACTGTATTTGTCCTGGATTCAAATCTGAGTGGGTGTGAACTTATCCAAGCAGGCGGTGACAGAAACATGATGTATACTAGTGAAAACATTGGCATGGTGTAGTCCTGCTGATATAGACAATATGATGCAGGAATGATGATTCACTTGGCCTTGGTGTAATGTAATGGGCTTCAGGCCCACTGGGACTTCGGGCCATATACTTAATAAATAATGTTTGATGGGTAGACTATCATTGGTGGGTCTATGGCCTGCCTTTCCGACATCTGCGTGTGATGTAGGTTTTTAATTTAATTTTACCCCAACCACCTAATATATATACACACACATAAATACGTACATAAATTTATAATTATATATAATTATTTATTCATACTTATAATTATAAATACATTTATAATTAATTAATTAATTATAAAATTATAATGAAAATATTTATTATAATTATAAATTTAAAAATTTATAAAAATAAACAAATATTTAATTTATTATGTAGAAATCATTATAATTGTTAATATAAATAAATATAAATATATATAAGTAATAAAAAAATTATATTTAATATATTAATTATATACATTTATAAAATTATAAAATTAAAAATATATTTGTATATATATATATATATTATAATTATAAAAGTATTTAATGAAATATTTTTTATCTATAATTTTATAAATATATACAATTATAATATATATATAGGGATTTTGTACAATTGGTTATCCCATGGCCGTAAAAATTTATTATAAATGAATGTAACAAGAAACAAAGGCCTTTCATATGGAAAGAGAAAACACCGTAAAAAAATACAAAAGAACATATGTCATCACTAATATCTACAACCACGAAAACGAAATCATCCTCTTCCTACCAGATGCCATCCCCTCCTCCACTACTTCAGGTTCTTACACACACCACCTTAATCATCAGTGTCACAAACTCATCAAAACGATGGTTCATCTGATTAGAGCCTCTATAGTGTCATTATCACCATCGAAATTGTTTCTCTTACCCAAATTTTCCTCCATGGGGAGCTGCCCTATCAGATATTCCAATAATCTATATTTTTTTTAAAATTAGAGGCATTAGTCAAAGGACATTATGTCATTTTCTTAAACATTCTCTCTTTTATTACCCTATAGAGATTATCAATATAATTTTTGTTTGATTAACCTATAGATATTATCAATATCATTTTTGTTGGTGGACTCTGACATAGTAAAAAAATTTTAATTCATAGTCGCAGTACCATGCGGAGGATAAGCCTCCAATGTGTCATTAAATCATCTATTGTCGTAGCATCTAAGTCGATCACTGTTTTCCCATGGGTAACATGAACATTCCCAAAATTCGTAGATGATATCAAAAACATAATTATATATTGAGGAGAACAATAGGAGATGTCATCGTATCCGATTATTCAGGGGATGCATGTACACTAGAAATAGAATCGTGTACTAAAACCAGAGTGTCCAACACATGAATACAATAGACTGGTTGAATTTACACCAGTTTCCCTAATTAATCACAATTAATAACACTAGAAAGATTAGACACATGTTCCAGAATTGAATCTCTAGGTGAATCATTTAAAACAGTAGCTCCTGGGACAACCTGCACAAGTGAACCTCACCCAACCAAAGCCACAATAGGTAGAGGGACACTATCATGATTTTCTTTAGATAGGTAATGATCCACCATTTAAAAAAATGATCCACATCAGTTTCACTACCATCACTACCAGTACACTCATTACACCATGTAGAGGGCTCTCCCTGAGTTAAGGGATCATATTCCAAGTTAGTATCAGGTGGGAAAACACATAAGTGATGCACACCCACAATATTTTTATGATCAAGAATGTTGTTATACTTACTAGACACATCATCTGAAAATTTAATTGGTCTCCCATTATTTAAACGAGATCTAGAGCTATGCAAAAATTCCTATTGATCTGTGAAGGCGGGTCCTTGACACTTTTATGGGAAAAATTTCCCTCCTACATTGAAACATTCAAATGACTAGGACATTTGTATTTATTGATTTCAACACGATATCCATACAATTTCTATATAGTGAATCCGAATCCAATATTACAGATTGATTTAATATGCCCAATAGTTAGACAATTTAGACAAAGATCAAGAACTTGTTCAAACCTAATCTCAAACTAGAATTTAAATTAAATAGCCATCAAGACTACAATATCCTTAAGTGGAAAAGACAAGTCAAATTAAACTAAAATTCTAGAAAAATTTCCATGAAAAAAATACAAGTTTGTTGTCTATATTTATGGGTGTCCCAATACCCAATGTGACATCCCACATGATGCTTGTGTGACAAAATACCTAGATCAAAAATTTAATAAGAATCTTGGATTGAGAGACCATTTTCATGGAGAAAAATGGATCGAATAATGGAACCGAGTTTTGAAACCTAAAGATAGTATGTTTTAAATTGAGAAATCCATGGATCTAGGCCTTCAATTTCAAATTATTCGAGTATAATGTGATGTGATAGAAGTTCATACCTAGCGACACCATCTACCATTAACTAAAACCCAAAATTTCATAGAGGAGTTTCGAAATATCTACAAACATCTACAAAATATTTATATGCAACCTAATCCATGAAAATAATTGAAAATTTGCAAGCATCAATATGCTATATAAAGAAGTCTGGTCTCACCCCAAAAACTACTTGAACATAATTCTCTAGAATCCTATTATCTGGAGAAGATTCTCCACTATGAGGACCAGGTAAATATATATCAATACACACTACCTACAATGCCTCCTCCCAAGGAGCCGAATCCGGACATATAGGTGCCCTCTTCTTGGATCCCAATCCATCATCCAGCATCTTTTACAGGACAACAACGATTACTGAAGGTCATACATAATAAAATGAAGTCAACTTCATTAGAAGAGGAAGAAGAAAAACAAAAAAAATAATGTCGAAGAGTGTTATACTCTCGACCGACCCGAACAGTCCGTAAAAAATAGATTAAATATTTTTATTTATATAATTATAAATATAATAAACAGAGTTGTTATAATTTTATAATTATATAATAAAATTAAAATAATTTTTTTATTTATAAATATAACTAAATATTTATTTATAAAATCATAGTAAATATTTATATTAAATATTTATAATTATATTTAATAAATATATGAATTATAAATTTAAATTTTATATAATTTAAATGTATTATTCTTTTATTATTTCTAATATTAATTTTTAAAAAAATTTATATATATTTTCACTATTTAAAATCATGATAATATATATAATTATATAAATAAATATAAATATTTAAAAATATATTTATTATATTTATTAATATAATTAAATATTTATTGATTGTATAAAATTTTTATATTTATATTTAATAATATGAATTAATTATTAATTTTATAGTAAATATAAACAAAAAAATTTATAAATATATATAATTTTAAAAATAAATTATTAACCATATAGTAAATATTTATATTATATATTTGTAATTATATATAATAAATATAATAAAATATTAATTATTTATATTTATTAAATTTGATAGTTAGTATAATTTATATATTAATTATAATATTATATTTATAAAAAATTTATATATTTTTTATAATGATTATTATATATTTTAGAAAAATATAATTATTTAAATAAATTGAAATAATTATAAATATATTTATTATATATTTAACTATTAATATATATTAATTATATGTATCTACATTCTATGACCTCACACTATCTTTTCCCCCTTCTTCAGTTCATATTATTTTTTAGAATTAAACATAGATTGTCTACAATACTATTATTGACGAACTCCCCCAACATTCTAGTCCCACATAAATTTGTTGGAATTTTTTAAAAGTGGGAGATATAGTGGGATAATGATTCCTATATTACAATATAGAACATTTAAAATTGATGAAAAACAACTTCTGCGAATATTATATCACTCTAGAAGCAAGATCATAGATGCATGAACATAGTTTCTCTACAAATGTTTCTATAATGAAATTCAATTAATCAATTTCATAGTGAAATTTGGATATCCATTATTTACTCCAGAAGCACCAAAAATGATTCAAATGGTTCGTGAATGAATACAGGTTTTTTAAACATGAATATAAATATATGAATATGTAATTATAATTTAAAACATGTCCAAAAATATTGCTTATAATAATGTGATTCATAAAAAACATATTCCATCCTTAATAAAATATTTTAGTTTATGAAGCCATTATAATTATATAAAGGTTTTAGAGACTCCTATTCAAGGGGGATCTAAATGAACACTCATTATGTATTTTATTTTTTTATCACTATGATTAGGGAAAAAAATAAAACAAGCGGTCACAATAACATAATTCATAATATAACAATATAAAATCAAACATCAACTAAATATTATGGCCTCATATAAAAACCCATGTGTATTCCATAAATAAAATATTATATCATCAAATAGAATTAAAATTAACTAAACCTCCCTTTAGGGATTGATTCTAATAATGTATTAATTAATTTTAAAATAATCACTATTAAAGGAACATTAAACATATTAATGTGAAAATAATGAATAAAAAAAGGTCAATGGTTTTCTGTCCATTGATTTCTTATTTTATATTCCATGAATAACTCGAACTATTGAATATAAAAATGTATATCCAATGATTAATTGTTTCGTTATTAAGAACGATGTCAATAAACTCTTATGAATATACAAATAATTATAAAATTAAGGAGAATTAATTGACATAAAAGTTAACCATATGATTCAACCCAACATGTATGGAATTGCTCATAGATTTTTGCAATAACATTCCAAAAATGTTTTTAATGAAGTATTTTATGGAAATAAAATGATTCAAAATTACATTACTATTGTGTTAGTCTTTACTAAAAAATTATTTCACAAAAAATAAATGTATATTAGAAGTGAAATGACCTATAATTCTCTATTAAAAATTGGCATGTATTCGTTAGAAAAAATACCATTAAATATATATATTTTTTGTTGATAAAAACTATGCACATTGAATTTATGGTGAAATGAAACCTGCCCATTATCTAAAAAGTACAATTGAAATTTATCCAAAAACTTAACATGGATATTTAAATATAATTCAAATTTGAATGTAATGGAAATACTTTAGAATAATCTTAGAACTTGTAACATCCACTTCAACAAATCTAAATCTATTTAAATTACAGTAATAAAATGAACCATGTTTGAATGACAAAAATATTTGTGTGGTCAGATGCAATTTTTTAAAATTAATATTATATTACAAAAAATCCTAAAAACACCTAGAATATTTTAATACATCACTATGAAATGTCAATAGTAAAAAACATATTATATGTGTGAAATTACATGAAATATAATGAAGCTCATTTGTAACCCTTATTAATTTGGTGTCTATTAGACTTTGATAGTAATTCTATACATAATTTTGAGTATGGGTCTTCAACAACATTCTAAAAAATGGAATAAATATCAATATATTGAATAAGATAATAAAGTAGAGTAGAAATATTTTTTATGATGTTTGAACCCCATAAATGAAATCATTGAACATAATATCATAAGAATAATAGTTAATAATTAAAGTAATATATATCTATTTACCAAAATAATAAACAAAAAAGGAAAAAATATCTTACCGTTGAACTCATGGTATATCATGTTCGGAATCGACCATTTCCTATAACAACACCATCATAAATAATGGATGTAGATGATTTAGATTATGATCCTACTAATCTCTTGAAATAAAATATTAATAAATCATTAAAACAATATTATGTATATTTATAATTAATGGAAAAAATAAATATAAAAATAAAGTATTTTAGAAAATTCATAGTATAGGAATCCCCCATGAATCTACATGTTCCACACAATTTCTCAAAAATGGATGAAAGTCATTATTTACTTCATATTTATATATAAATCCTTTATTATCAAAAAAAATCAGTGCTTTATCATTAATAATCATTATCCCTGGGATAAAATTTTATTATATATATATGATATATATAGACTTATAGATACTGATTAAAATAAATGGGGCATTTTGTGATGACATAACTATAAAATCAAATATCTCTTTTATGGTTAACAATGCAAGATTATACAACACATGATTTCAATCGAACATAATAAATATAAAACATTAATTATTAAATGTTATTAAATTTATTATATTTAAGGATATAAGAAAAATATTATGTATCTTATCTTGTGTGAAATTTAACAATGTAATCAATAAAATTACTATGTTCATCAAGAATATTAATCCCATGAGTTAAAAATAGATGGAGTTTCATATCCTCAAAACAGAAGTGATCATTTTATTGGATGTTTTTAATTGGGAAGAGAAATATTCACCAATGATTCTTGAACCTCCACCATTCACACATGATCAGTAATAAGTTCCCCATTAGGTTGATTCATCATCTTTTTCAATAAAAAGAAACCATTTATTATATCTGTATATCAAATAATAAATCATATAAACCAATTAAAAAGGTAATAAATCATATTAATGAAATATTTTATTAATAAAAACTATAAAAACTCTAACTCATCAATAAAATATAAAAATTTTATCACATAGATGACCACACGAATTATTATTATCGTATAATATTTCATTCTTTTGAAACAAATCTATAAGGCTGAAGTAAAATTAATTTTAGAAAAGATACAATTCTGGACTATTCATGTTGTAAAGATTAGAATTATTTTTAAATTTATAGATTATTTAAATTCATTGAGAACATATACCACTATATTGAATCATTATTCTTCGGTTGAAAATGATTTAATTTCTAAAAATACATGAAATATGTTATAATAAATCTTATCCCCATTTTATGGTCTTGTACATACTTTATTAGAACATTACTCATCGTGATTACTGATAGAGACACAAGAACAATAGATCCATAACTACTAGAGTGTGATGAAAAATAAAATTTCAAAGAAATATAAATACCCAAAATCATATTATAGTAAGGAAATATTTTGTAACAATACCCACACATAAAATTAAAATCAACAGATAAAATGGTGGAAGTTGAAAAACATCAGCTCCTAATCATTGATTAATACATGTTACTTTTTATATTAAGATTATTTAGACTAAAACATATCATTCCAGAAAATAAAAACATTATTCTAAATAAATATTTGATGTTAAAGTAATTACATTGCTTTCAAATTTTTTGGATAAATGAATTTAAAGTGGTGGAAATAGTCTTTTTGATAAAAACTCAATCTAAATGATATTTTATTGATGTTTTATATAAAATAATACAGTTTAAAAAATATTTCATTATATTAGGAAAATATATAATTTTTTACAGAAATAATTATCATTGTGTAATTTTTTCATATTTTACCGGCTCTTATTTTCATTTTCTAATTTTATATATATTACAGGTGAATAGACATGAAATAAATTATGTAAATGGATTTTATTTAATATTTAATTAATCTATTGAAGAAACCCATTATTAAATTAATTTTTATATATTATCCAAAAGATTCTTAAAGTTCAATTTTTTTTATTTAAAATAATTTTAAATACAAGAAGACACGTTTTTAGTTAGTAATTCCATTTGTCTTGAGAATCAAGAATGATTTTGTTATTGGTGAAAACCTATTGAAAAATATATTTCAATATAAAAATAATCTACAATATATAAAAATATTTTTTTAAGAATCCTATGTATTATTAATTTTTCATGGCCATGTCAATTTGTATGGTATGATGTTTGTTTAACATGGAAAAATTTATTTTTTGGAACTTATTTTGTATAAAATAAAAATTTGATTTTACATTGATATTAAAATGAATATTTAATAAAAAAAAGTTAAATAAATATTTAAATTAGTTTGAAAATGAAAATTTCATTTAAATTTATAATATAAAATGTAATGAATTGTTACATTATAATAATATTAGAATCCCTAAAAATATTTTTTTTAATAATAATAAATGGATGTTCAAAAAATAAAAAAAATAAAAAAAATTACAATGATATTTCAATATTTATCGAAATAATAACCTAATAATGTTATGGGAATTATATATATTTGTTGAATATATATGAAAATATATATATTTATATAATACTATGTATCTGTTATATTAAAATATTATATATCATGGTCATGGTGGAAATGAATTCCCACTAGGAAATAACTTCCCACTAGGACGCATGGTAGAAATGACTTCCCACTAGGATGCATATTTAATTTGGATATAATGATATATTGGATGAATTGAGAAATTTTTTTTTGTGTGAAAATGTAATGTGAATAAATTTGGTATTTTGGAAATGGTATGATTTTAAAAATGGTGAAACATGGTAAATGTGGAATTCTGGAAAGCCTTGTTGTCGATGTGTTGTGTAATGTCATTTGAAATGGGATTTCGTGATGTCTACGGATGTGAGACTCATAGTTGTTTGTTTTCTGCATATAAAAACGGCACTAGGTTTGCGTCATAGAGACCAACCAGAGGAGGTTGCTGAGAATGTGGTTGCACTTTATCCTCAGGTGAACCAGCAGTTAGTGAAAAGCACAGTGCAAGCATTCCAAGCTGTGGGAAGTGGAAACAAAACGGATGAACCAAGGCATATGGATCATGCAGTTCTGTTTCAAAAGTAGAATCCACCCATCTTCAGTGGTTATTCAGAGCCAAAGTGGGAAGAAGAATGGTTTAATAGAATGAACAAGATCATCAAGTTCTTGAGAACACCAATAGAGTTAAAAGTGAAGTTGGACATGTCTATGTTAGATGATCTTTCCCTTCATTGGTTGGAGTTGGTAGTCCAAGCGGGGAAAGAACCAGGGTATGATGTGGGAAGGAATTGAATAATTTATTAATAAACAATTCTACCCACATATATTAAGAATTCAGCATATAAATGATTTCATCAGTTTGAAGAAAGAGATTATGTCTGTGACGGAGTATGTAGCTATGTTCGTGATCATAGTGCGGTTTTCACCCCAGGTGGCGGGTAGCACATCTTTGAAGGAAAGGGCATTTGAAGAGGGGTTAAGGCATGAAATCCATTCAATGATAGTGGTTCTATGTATAGATGATTACATATAGTTGGTGAATAGAGCCTCAGTGGCTGAGCGGGATCTGTTGGGCGCCTCTGGTGGAGGAATCATGGTGGTACCCATGGGGAATAGTGGGAACTCTAATGCTATGTTAAAGAGGAGGGACACTTATTCCTAGCACTAGAATATGAAATATAATCTATTGGCCGGATCTGAAAATATTCCTCAGAAGCCCCATGGGTAGCCAGGATGTTTTCAGTGTGGTTCTACGAGCCAAATCAAGTGGGATTGTACGACACACCCTCAAGCATGTCATAATTGCAAGTTGATGGGGGAATCTGCAGCATTATTTTCGAATTTCTCCAAGGTCGGGTGCTCGTGACACTACTCAGGGATCACAGACATCATATGCTTTGACTGGACGGGGACAATAGCATTCCCCACATCAGCAGAGTAATGTGAGTCATGTTGATTCCCAGAATACCATGACGCCTTAGCAGAGCAATAAAGACCGAAGTGTGGCAAGAAAACATGTGTTCGGAGCTGAGTAGGTTGTGGTGGATGACCAGTTGGGACCATCCACGGTGTGAGGTACATTTATTTTAAACTAATCCTTGATGCATGTTTTCTTTGATACTGGTGTTTCACACTATTTTAGTGTTGCACGTGTGGTTGATTTTCTTAGTTCAAGGTTAGAAATAATGCCATCTATTTTGAAACATCAATGTCTTCTTAGATGAAGAGAGTGTAAAACATTATTGTGTATAGAATGTTGTATCGTTGTGGGTGAGGTTGATAAATTGTGTAGTTTCTCAATGTTTGAGATGGATGGGTATGATGTAATGTTGGTAATGGATTGGATTGTGGAGTTTAAGGCTTACATCGATTGTGATGCATGAACAATGTCTTTTATGACACACGATGGTGTTAGAAACTCTTTATAGTAGAGAACCATGAAAGGAAGGGTGCAACGGGTTTGTTGGCACCCGTAGTTGGTACATTATCGTATCAGTTGGTTCCAAAGTCATTGGAATTGGTAGACAGTGTTGAGAAAAGCATTATTCTGGCAGTGGTAGCTCAGTTCGTGGATGTTTTTTCTAATAAATTCTATGGGTTACCTCCAATAAGGGAAGTGCAGTTTACGATTGATCTCTTTCTAGGGACCAGTCCTATCTCACTTCGGCCTTATCAGATGGTACCAGCATAATTGCGAGAATTGAAAATCCATTTGGAAGAGTTAGAAAACAAAGGGTTTATCCATCCTAGCACATCTCGGTGGGTTGCGCCGGTGTTTTTTTGTGAAAAATGCGAGTAGAACTTTGAGGCAATGTGTTGATTATCGTAGACTTAACCATGTTATGAAAATGAATACATATCCACTTCCACAAATTGATGATTTTTTCGACCAGTTGATGGAAGCTCAGAGGTTCTCCAAGAACAACCTGAGGCTAGGATATCATTAATTGCTGGCGAGGAAGGATGATATTTCTAAAACAACATTCAGAAGTAGATATGGCCATTATGAATATGTTGTTATTCCCTTTGGTCTAACAAATGTGCCAGAGGTATTTATGGAATTAATTAATTGAATATTTCAGAGATATCCGGATTCATTTGTGGTGGTGTTTGTCGACGATATTTTGGTGTATTCAAAGACAATGGTGGAGCATGATCAGCACTTGATGATAGTGCTGGGGATATTGAGGGATCATCGGTTGCATTCCAAATTATCAATATGTGACATTTGGATACAGGAAATTCATATTCATGGCCATGTGATTTTTGAAAGTGATTTTTCAGTGGATCCGGAAAATATAGAGGTTGTTATCTCATGGAAAATGCCAGAGAATTTGTTTTATGTACGGATTTTTCTTGGTATAGCTAGGTATTATCGGCATTTTGTTCATGATATTTCACATTTCGCTTTGTCGATGACAGCTTTGATAAAAAAGAATTTTCCATAATAGTGGAATGAACAGTGTTTTTAGAGTTTTGAAGAGTTAAAGGGTCGTCTTACATCTTCACCAATCTAGGTTTTTCTAAAATATGGAAAATGTTATGTGGTGTATTGTGATGCATCAGGATTAGGGTTGTGGTGCATTATGATTCAAGGGAATCATGTGGTTGCATATGTCTCACAATAGCTGAGAGTGCATGAGAAGAACTACCTAACTCATGAATTGGAGTTGGCAGCAGTGGTGCTTCGAAATTATGGCATCATAATATCTTTGGTGAGAAATTTATGGAATATACAGATCATTAGAGCTTGAATCACATTTTCTCACAATGGTTTTTTACTTAAGGAAAATGAGATGGAAGGAAAATTTCCATATGTTTGATTTTTACTTGATGTACACACCAAGTAAGGGAAATTCGTTGGCAGGCGCATTAAGTATAAAATCATATGATCAGGTGGTTAAACATGCATCAGACAAGTGGCAGCTAATGTTGGTTATAGCTGATATGTGGTTGGAATGTGAGGAAGAGGGCGATAGAGTGGTCTTATTTTTAGTTTTGCTGATTCATAAGTTTGTTACCCCAGTTAAAGAGGCACAAATATCTGATTCCGAGTGTGTGACCATGTGTTCATGATTCAATTGTGGGGAGGTCGTTAAGGGTTGGCCATTAAATGGAGATTTGGTTTTTTTACAGAATCAGATGGTTGTACTTGTTTCTTGTCAAGAGGATCTCCTCAGGGCATATCATCGTTCCCGGTGGACTGTTCATCCTCGAATTCGGAAAATGTATAAAGCATTGAAAGCGCAGTTCTGGTGGGCTAGTTTGAAAAGAAGAGTGTCTAAGTTTGTTTCGAGATGCTTGACTTGGATGTAGGTCAATGCAGAGCATCAGATGCCAGCAAGAATGTTGTAGTCTTTACCAATCCCTGTTTGTAAGTGGGAGCAGCTAGCGATCGATTTAGTCCCAGGTCTCCGATGAACGGTCAGAAAATATGATGCCATCTGGGTGATAGTTGATCGGCTAAAGAAGTCATCAAATTTTATCTAGATTTGTGAATCTCATATGGTGGAGGATCTGTCCAAAATCTATATTTGGGAGGTGGTAAGGAGTCATGGTGTTCCAAATTCTATTGTATCAGATAGAGATCTGAGGTTTACATCCCGTTTATGGAAATCCTTGCAGCAAACCCTTGGGACACAGTTGGCTATGAGCACGTCGTTTCACCCTCAAACGGATGGTCAATCCAAGAGGATGATACAAACTCTGTAGGATATGTTTCAGGCATGTTTCATGGATTTTGGTGGTTCAGGGAAGGATCCCTTATCATTGGTTGAGTTCTCGTACAATAATAGTTATCAAGAATCCATAAAGATGGCTCTATTCGAAGCATTATACGAGTGGCCTTGTCGTTATCCACTATGTTGGGTGGAAAGGGGTGAGTCCTCGATGGTTGGACCGAGCCTTGTCCAGGAGATGGAAAAGAAGATCATGTTGATTAGGAAGAGAATGGAGATGACTCAGAGCCTTCAGAAATCATATGCGGATCATCATTTATGACCGTTATCATTCGAGGTGAGTGATCATGTGTTCTTGATGATCTCTCCTATGTTGGGACATCATCAATTTGGGATGTAGGGAAAGTAATCTCCGAGGTATATTGGGCCTTTTGAGATTCTTGGAAGGGTTGGTGAGGTGGATTATCATTTGTCCTTGCCACCACAGTTCAGTGAGGTGCACAATGTGTTTCATGTGTCGCAGTTGAAAAATTATCACCTGGATCGTGACCTTGTGATTCGATGGGATCATGTTGAGATAGAACCAGAAGAATGGTTGGTGCACATGCCAGTGTAGGTTGTGGATAGGAAAGAGAATGTATTTCGTTGTAAAAGCATCGGTTTAGTTTGGGTTTTGTGGAAACATGGTCAGATTCAAGAGGAGACTTGGGAGCGGGAGAAAGAGATGGTCGAGTAGTGGCCCAAGCTCTTTTGGCAAAGGGAGGGCATAGTACTTTCTGAGGACAGAAATCCCAATGGTGGGGAGAATGTTGCACCCCTGGTTTGAGGTATGTGGCCTTTATTTATGAAATTATTTACGTGTTTAATGTGCATGAGATGAGTTGGGATGTTTTTGGGAGAGTTTGGAATGCTTTTGTATTAGTTTGAGGATTTTAATGGGGATCACGGTTTGAGCATGGTTAGTGGATACCGTGTAGGTTCTCTAGGAAGTCGTGTAGGGTAGATAGTGAGATTCCCATGGTCGGCGCATGGTTTTTCAAAACATGTGAGGAAACCATGCGGACCCTTGATCCAGATGTAGTAGCGTGCACACAGTTAGCGCATGGTTTTCCAAACTGTTTGGCCACTTAAAAATAGGGTTACAAGTTCCATGCTCTCTCGAGCATTACATATTTCACTGAAATCTTCCTCCCACTTGAGCCTCACTCAGTATTTTGGGTTCCTTGTTGTTAAGGTTGCTCCCCCACTTGATTTAGAAGCATTTTGAAGAGGTTTCTTGGCAGATTGAAGGTGGTTTCTCCCGAGTAAGGATATCCTCTTGGTTTCCTGGTGTTTTCTCTAGATCTACATCCATATAATTCTTGATGTTTCCATATATACACTTTTTTGTGTGTAGATATAGGGTTTTGGTTTCTTTATATGATGTTTTTATGGATTTTTTAATGATAGGGAAAGGGATCTAGAGAGGTTTTGGTGGTGCGTTCGCCAGTTTTATGGAATAGTTGTTTGTGGGTCAATTTCTCTAGAAGCCTAAACGTAGGTGGATTTTCTATCAACTCCTCATGGATACAACTAGTGGTTATTTGTTACAATTATTTGTTTTGATGAAAATTAATTGTGAATTGTTATGCGAAATTGGTTGGAAATGCTTTGGGTGATGTTTTGGGGATTTTTGGGAAGAAGGGTGTTTTAGGGTGAAATGTTATTATTGTGGATTTGAAAATGAGGATTTTAAAATGGGGTGATATGGTTGATTTGTGAAAATTATTGATAAAAAGGGTTTTCAATAAAAGGTGTGTTTTATTGAAATGTTGTTTGGATTGGAAAATGGTTTTAATAAATGGGTGATTTAAAGAAGTAGATCGATATGGAATAAAATAGATTGAATGCATGTGGTTGTGAACTTGGTGGGTTATATTCTTGGAATTGGCTTATTTTTAATGTTTTGTATAAGTGGTGATAAGTACCACTATAAAAAAGGGATGGATAGTGGACAAAAGGGCCACCATCAAGGATATGTGGATGGGAAGTTCCACTTAGTGTTAATGGGTGAACGGGTTGGATGGAAGCACCACGGCTTGGTTGTATGGTTGTTTTGTTGTGCATTTTTATGCAAGATAGAATTGTTGTGCAAACATATAAATGTTGGAATAGTTTTTGGCATGGTTGGTTGGCCTTCCCTTGGTTTCATGGCTTGGGTGTGATGTCTTGGTAAAATCATGGTTGGCTTATGGTAATGGTTGCACTTGTGATTTTTTTATATAAACTTTTTTATATAAATTTGCTAATCGTTTTATCCTAGTGGCATGTGTAGGGAAGTCATTTGGGGAATTCCTACTGAGATTTAGTACTCACCCCCAACATTGGCACGTTGGTGTCTTTGGAGATGTCGTGTACCATGTCATGGGAAAAAGGTAATGCATCACCCTCCTTTAGTGGAGCATTGTGATCCTTTGGCGGAACTTTGAGCATGAAGATTGGTACGGAGCTATGGTGGTGTCATGGATTGCGGTGTTTGGTTGATTATTTTCCATTGTGTACTCTGATATTGTGTGGAAATGTATGGTTGTATTTGTTGTGAGTTTTTTTGGGGAAAAACATGGTTTTCTTTTAGGAATTCATGGTTTGGTAATTTATTTTACATGCATCATATATTGGCTATTAGTAGATGGTTTGGATGGATTTTTAGTAAGGGAAAATCATTCCCCCACTTGATCTGGAAGCCCTAGGCATATATTTCCAGCCTTTGGCATCTTGGGAACGTCGCTTAAGGCCAAGTTTCCCTCACCACCTCATCAAGCCAATGAGGTAGGGGTAGGAAGTTTTAATTAGAATCCCTAAAAATATTATTTCTAACAATAATAAATGGTTGTTCCAAAAATAAAATAAAATATAAAAAAATTACAATGATATTTTAATATGAATCGAAAAAATCACCTAATAATGTTTGGGGAATTATATATATTTTTTGAATATATATAAATACATATATATTTATATATTACAACTTCTCTGTTATATTTAAATATTATATATCATGATTGTCACGCCCGGACATTTTTGAGGTATGCGTTTAATTTTAAATTTTTATTTCATGAGTTTATGTTGTCAGTTTGATTTTATTGCTTTGATAAGTGTGGTCTGAGTCGTTGGGGAATAATTGCGGAGGTGCTGATAAGCGCGCGTTTACTTCACGTCGCTCGACACGTAGTGCCGATGCTCGGACGATGAATACTGGATGGAACTTTCATGGTTTTGGTTATTATTATGACATGGTTATTTTATTATTGTCAATGTTATATTATTATTATCATTGTTATTATTATGATAGTATTATTGATGATATATTATTAAGTCATTATCATTACTATTATAATATTAGTATCATTATTTTATTATGATCAATATAATAATATTATTATTAACTTTATAATTGTTTTGATAACATTATTATTATTGATAATATATATATATTGTATTATCAATATTGCTAATACTATATTATCATTATTATTATTATTATTTATTTATTTTATATATAACTTTTATAATGTAATTGTTATTATTGTCTTTAAAATTTTTATTGACTATTATAGTTATTGTTATTTACTTTTAATTTTATTATAAATTTTGTAATTTGTTATTATTAATTTTGTTTATTTTATTTATTACTTTATTCTTTTTTTTTCCTTTCTCTCTCCAGTAACAAATTCTGTTACACCGTTTTAGCTTTTTTTCTTTTTCTTTTTCTCTCCTTCCTTTCTTCTTCTTCTCTCCCTCCCGCTGGTTTCCTTCTTTCTCTCCTCGCTTCCGCCTCCCACGTCCGCCTCCCTCTTTTGCCAGAATCCCCTCCAGCGCCCCTCTGCCTTCACACTCACCTTTCCGACTTCTCCCTTGCACACCCCTGCCGCGCCACTATTCCCCGGACACACGCCGTCGCCCCAATCCGCCGGACCAGCTGCGCCTTCATCCGGCGACCTCCCTCCAGCACTGCGCCTCCTTTCCTCCCTGCCAGCCGGCTAGCCCGCTCTCCCTTTCCACCCGAAGCTGCTCCTCCGCCTTGCGCCAACCCCGCGCCGCCGTCCCGGTTTCCCCGACACCGTCCTGTTGCACCCTCGCCGGAGCCACCTGCACACTGCGCAAGGCCCAGCCGGCGCAAACCCCCCTGCTACTCCTATCTTCTCTTCTTTCTTCTCCTTTTCTTCTTCCTTCTTCTCTTCTTCTTCTTCTTTCTTTCCTCCTCCTCTCCTTCCTCTTTTCTTCTTCTCCCCCTGCCTTCTTTCCTCCTCCGCCAGCCAGCGCAGTCCGCCCTTGCCGCTGCTCTCCTCCTCCTCTACTTCTTTTCTTTTCTTTCTCTTCTTCTTCCTTCTCTTCTCCTTCTTTCTCTTCTTCTTCTTTCTCTTCTTCTTCCTCTCCTCTTCCTCTCCTCTCCTCCTTCTTTCCTTTCTTTCCTTCCTCTTCTTCCCGTTCCGGCACCCCTGTTCGGCGCCTCCTCCTCCCGCGCACAGGTCTGTTCTCCTTTTATTTTATTTATTTTATTTTATTATTTTAACTCATCTAATAATACTTTTGTCCTCTTTATTATTATTATTAATATGTTAGCTATTATTACAAATATTAATATATTATTATTATTATAATTATTTAAATAACGGTTTTATTATTATTACTATTATTCTATTCTTATTATTATTGTTATTATTATTATTATTATTATTATTATTACGCTATTATTATTATTAATATTATTACTATTATTATTATTATTTCTATTGTTATTTCTATTGCTCTTATATTATTATTATATTATTATTATTGTTATTAATGTTATTATTATTATTTATAATGATTATTATTAATATGCTATTACTATATTAATGTTATTGTTATTATGTATAATAATTATTATTATTACTATTATTATTACTATCGTTATTATAGTATCATTCTATTATATTATTACTAAGTTTATTAACGATTTTTCTGTTTTAGGGCCCCTTGACGGCTTCCTACAGTGACCGCTGTTCATCGGGAATTCGGTGCCGCGTCGTTTCACGCACCCGTTTGAGGTAGGTGGTTCCGTGCTATACCATCATTAGATGATTTAAATTGCTCCTTAATTAAATTGAAATGTTTTATAATGATAATTTGTGTGATGTGAAATTTATTTTAGGCATGCTTCGATTTTCAGATTTGATGGATTTGAATTGTTCTTAAGTAAATTCCAATGTATTTCATGTGCGTCTAGTTTTTGAAATATTTATATGTATTTTGGTTAATTGGTTAAGGTGTGAAAATTGTGTTTTCAAGAACGCTTGAGGTGCAAGGGTGATTAAATTGAGTTTTCCTTTTAAAGAAGATAAACAATTTTGACGTGTTAATTTTTATTATGAACCTTGAGTATGTTTTATGGGTGCGAATGATGTTTTAGAAGGGTTGGGATGTGCAATTGATTTTCAAATGGTTTTGGCATCTAAAATTTGTGTGTTTTAAAGTGAGGTATTATGGTATGCATATGTGACGTTTTACTAATTGAGCAATGGTTTAATTAAGTGTCGTTTAAGATGTGTAATATGGTTGGTAAGGTTTTCTGGGTGGTTTGGTAGGTGCGAAAAGTGTTTTCAAGTTTGTTGAGGTGTCCATGTAATAAAATGTAGAATTTCAATGAAAATGAGTCACTTTGGGTGTGTTTCCGTGTTGCGTACTTTTGGAATTAAACTGAAAATTGGCTGAACAATGGAAAACATGTTTTAGATTGTATGAGCTGCACTTTTGATTTTAAAGTGATGTTAATATATGAAATCAGGTTCGTCGTTGTAGTGCAAAACTTTGCTTTCTAATTTTAAGTGTTTTATAAATTGTTAATTGCACTTATTAAATTATATGTGGAGCGTGGGAGTTGTGTTTGAATGAATTTTGTGTGTGTTAAGTTTTTAAAGGTATTATTATTTGTGAAATTGGACACGTCTCATGTGAAAACTCTTATTGTGCTATTTTGAAATGTTCTTCTAATTGTTTAAAAAGTTTATCAAGTCACGCAAGTGATCTGGACTATGTGATAAAATGGTTTTGGTGTGCGTGTGTTTTTTTATGATGTTTGGGTATGCAAATGGTGACGTGTATGTGTAATGTTTTGTTTGGTTCGCGATATGTGGAAGCGATATACATTATTTGAATGTGAAACTTGTTTGAGCACATGGGAAAAACCCTGGGTATCTAGGTGGGCAGACTAGAACTAGTGCGCTAGTGAACCGGATGGGTGTCGTCCCTGTTTCACTTAGCTGGATTGACGATTGCAACACTAACTAAACATGATATCTGATGGTCGTGGCCTTCTAAGCCACGTGTTCTGAGGGTCGTGGCCTTCTAAGCCACGTTTTTTCTGAGGGTCGTGGCCTTCTAAGCCACGTTTCACCGAGACACGAGGTTTCTAGGGTCCCACTTGAGCTAGATGAACCTTAGGGGATTTACCCGTAGTGCTCTACCATCTTTGGCGTGGTGCCTTCCGTCGGCATATGGAAGACCACTTGAGTATGTGTGTGTGTGTGTGAGTATGGGTGTGTGTGTTTGTGTGAGGATGTGTGTGTGTGTTCCCATATTGAACATTTCTCTTCCCCTTTAAAAATCGTGTTCATTAAATGAGTTCTTTTTAATGTTTTTCTTTAAGCGTTTAGCTTGTAAATGTTTTCTTTAAAAGAATTTTTAAGTTAGAATTTTGAATAAGCACTTTAAATTGTCTTTTGATGTTGTCTCATGGAACCTTTTCTCGGTGGCATCCTACTGGGCTTTTAGCTCACACCCTGCATACACCCTTGGGTGTATGTAGGTTCTGTTTCTTCTGTATTCCAGGTTTCGACTTCGTGCTCAGTGATGGTGGTTCAGGTTGCAGTTGGGCTTCTCATGCAGAATGGTGTTGATGTGGTCTCACTTCTGCCGGGAGGTTGAGTATGAGTTTTAGTTTCCGCTTTCGTCTTTTCTTTTTAGTTATTGTTTCGAGTTGTAAACCTTAAACTTGTTCATAGTTTAAAGGCACGTTTAGTTGTCTATTTCTAATTTCAGTTTATCTATCTTGTTAGTTGGTTTTTCTGTCTTGTATTTCGGGTAAAACCGTTCCCACCTGTTAAACTTGATACCCGGGCACTTGTGCCAGCCCGTGGGGATTGGGAACGCCCTTCAGGCCTTGCCGCGGACCGGGTCGGCGCCGGGTCGGATGGCGACCCGACCTGGTTCGTGACAAAATGGTATCAGAGGGCAAGGTTTGCTCTCTTGGGTCGTTTGCTTTTGAGATGGAGTCAGAGTCGACCAAGTTTAAGGTTGTTGGAACTCAACGTTCTAGCTACGAGCAATGTGCCTGGCCAGCACACCTCGTGGAGGGACTCGAGTTACCAAAGTAAGTTGGGTTTTGTCCGAGTCATTGTTCCGTGTGGTTAATCTTGCTTAAGGGAAATGAAAAGAGAGTGGGGTCAGTGGTCTTAGTGAGCTCGCAGGGTCTGGCAAACCTTGTGGAGCCGGGGACACTGTCCTAAAATACTCTCTGTGGCCAGTGGCGTGATTGGCGTATGGCCGCCAACCATATGCTTCAATCACCCGCTGACACTAGTTTTCTCTTGCGTCGTTTCTCGTCTCATTATTTTGGATTTGTGGAAAGTTGGTTTTTAAGTTAAAATGTTTTGGTCGTAGAAAATGTTTTCAAATGAATCACATTAACAATGAAATGATGTGGAAGGTTTGAAAAATTTGGGTTGGATGTTTTGGTTCTGGAAAAATGGAAAGGATTGGTTTTGGTACTTGGTGTTCTCGTGGGCGACCACATGCATAAGTGTATATGGAAAGAGAAAAGGTTAATGGCACGAGCGGATGAGTGCCTGGATGAATTTGAGGTGGGTGCCAGTGCGGCACGGGAACATGCATGTGCGAAGCTCACGGGACGCCATTAATGTTTGTGCAACCCTCTAGGTTTTCTTATATTCAAAATCTTTTGTTAAAGAAAAAAAATTTTGGTGTTTTAGTAAATGGTGTTTGTGTGGCACGTCCTTGTGTTTTGAAAATGTCGGATGTGAGGCGTTTTGAGCCGAGGAATTTTTCGGAATGGTTGTGTCCTGAGTTTGAATTCTTATTTGTAAGTTGGTATGCAAGTGTGTGGTTAGTAAATTCTTTTGAAGAGTACATCAGGGAGACCTTGTAGTGGTTTTCCCTACATGTTTGGTGTTTGCTTGTGTGGTATGTCTTGACCGTTGGACCAGTTTGATTTGGGTCCATGGTTTTCTTTCTTGACTAGTGTATTCCCCCCATAAAGCGTTAAAATGCAATTAAAATATGGCCACGGGAAATTTCGTCATTGGCCGACCCTCCAGTTGATCAGAGTACTCTCTTTTTGAATTCTATAATTGAACCCACCTCTCCTTTTTACAACAAGTGGATCCTCCCGCAGCGGGATGACAGATGCGAGGGGAGTTGAGCAGAGTTTTGGTTTCTTTATGTTGTCTGAGTCGTCGGATATGAAATTTGACGTCGTTACGCTTGAAGGTTTCCCCTAGAAACGGCGAAAGAAATTCCAGTGGGGAAGGGTGAAGGCGATTGAGAGCTGTCAATGCTTATCGATGTTTTGAATGGTTGGTAGTGTTTACATTAGCCACAAGGGTCATGTTCGGTGACGTCTTGCAGCGTGAGACCTCTTTGATAATCAAAAGTGGTTTGGAAGCAACCCTAAGTCGTCGGTGTAGCCTATCATTCTAAATGACCACTGATCTTTGGTTTGTCTTGTTTAAGAAAGAGGTTTACGTTAGGCCACTAGTGTGGAAGACCCAGTCACATGGGGATGCTACGGTCAATCGTAGGAATCATGTTTTGTTTAAGACTCAGTTTGAAATCCCTCTCTGTATAATGTTCCCCTCAACAACAATGGTCATGTTCAGGTGATGATTCATGGTGTCATGTTCTCATCCAGTGTGACAAAGGGTGATACGCATACACCATCGCAGCTCTTGTGTTGGTTAATGTTTTGGGTATGATCAATTAGATGTCATGGTGTGTTGTGTCTGATGGTATTGCCTCGGTTGCAGTATGATTGCGTGTGACACCGAAAGGAGAAGCTCCATTCAAGAGTCTTCAATACCTGACTGCGAGGCAGAAGATGCTTCAAACATCAGGGCTCCAGCCATAGGTCTCGGAGTGAAGCTGGCGCGTAGTCAGGAACCTCAGGATTGTATGAGACCCTAGTGTTATCTCTGTCGTCGGTAATAAAGGTGAAGGCAATTTAAAGTTGTTTTCTATGGTTCCAATCCGAACGACCCGATTGGGTGCGTGAGGCTCCATGTGGCTATAAGGTGGCGCGGTCGTCTCATTATCTTAAGGTCTTGAGGGTTGCGTTCCATCAAAGGTAATCGTTTTTAGTTGTCCCTATGGGATGTGTTGGGTAAGTTGGTATCAAATTGGAATGGAACTCATCTAGGGATGTGAAGATGTTGGTTCGTCTTGGGTTGTGGGTTTGACGCCCGGTAGTTGGGCCCGACCCTCCCCGCCCCTTGTGGTGGGGTGCCTAGGCCCCGTCGAGAAATTTCTAAAGTTTTGTATCTGCTGTAAGTTCTAATGGTGGGGAGACCCACATTGAGTCTCACACGAATGTCTCTAGGATGAATCAGTGCTGGAGTTTTCTTTAATGGCGGGTAGTCCGCTCGAACCTTCCCCGTCGGTTGTCCACTCTCATTTCGAGCATCAGTGACTTATTAATGGTGGGGAGCCCCTCGAGCTTCCCCATGTTGATCTATAGCTCTGTTTTCAAAGATGGTTTGTCGATAAGTGATAGGAGTGTTCCGAGGACGTGGTTTGACCTCTTTTGTTCAAATTAGCCAAGTGGTGTGGTTTCGGTTTCAGAATGCTTGAGGTGTTTTGGCATGTGAAGTTGGCTCTTGTGGGTTCAAGAGTTTGTTTTCTAAATCAATCGGCTGGAGGCGTTCTAGCTTTTGGGGTGAGCGACACATATCGGAAAGTCTTTTATGTTTTTCTTGATGTTGTCTTTAAGTCACTTTCTCTGAGCACGATGTTTCTCTCTCTCTTTTGTTGATGTTTGTGGGGGTCCTATTTGATCCTTAGTGGGGTGCCGTTTCCTGCTTTGGGTCTCAGCCTTAGTTGCGGCTTTCCGAGGGCGGAAAGTTTTCATGGTGGGGAGAATTGTCACGCCCGGACTTTTTTGAGGTATGCATTTAATTTTAAATTTTTATTTCATGAGTTTATGTTGTCAGTTTGATTTTATTGCTTTGATAAGTGTGGGCTGAGTCGTTGGGGAATAATTGCGGAGGTGCTGATAAGCGCGCGTTTACTTCACGTCGCTCGACACGTAGTGCCGATGCTCGGACGATGAATACTGGATGGAACTTTCATGGTTTTGGTTATTATTATGACATGGTTATTTTATTATTGTCAATGTTATATTATTATTATCATTGTTATTATTATGATAGTATTATTGATGATATATTATTAAGTCATTATCATTACTATTATAATATTAGTATCATTATTTTATTATGATCAATATAATAATATTATTATTAACTTTATAATTGTTTTGATAACATTATTATTATTGATAATATATATATATTGTATTATCAATATTGCTAATACTATATTATCATTATTATTATTATTATTTATTTATTTTATATATAACTTTTATAATGTAAATGTTATTATTGTCTTTAAAATTTTTATTTACTATTATAGTTATTGTTATTTACTTTTAATTTTATTATAAATTTTGTAATTTGTTATTATTAATTTTGTTTATTTTATTTATTACTTTATTCTTTTTTTTCCTTTCTCTCTCCAGTAACAAATTCTGTTACACCGTTTTAGCTTTTTTTCTTTTTCTTTTTCTCTCCTTCCTTTCTTCTTCTTCTCTCCCTCCCGCTGGTTTCCTTCTTTCTCTCCTCGCTTCCGCCTCCCACGTCCGCCTCCCTCTTTTGCCAGAATCCCCTCCAGCGCCCCGCTGCCTTCACACTCACCTTTCCGACTTCTCCCTTGCACACCCCTACCACGCCACTATTCCCCGGACACACGCCGTCGCCCCAATCCGCCGGACCAGCTGCGCCTTCATCCGGCGACCTCCCTCCAGCACTGCGCCTCCTTTCCTCCCTGCCAGCCGGCTAGCCCGCTCTCCCTTTCCACCCGAAGCTGCTCCTCCGCCTTGCGCCAACCCCGCGCCGCCGTCCCGGTTTCCCCGACACCGTCCTGTTGCACCCTCGCCGGAGCAACCTGCACACTGCGCAAGGCCCAGCCGGCGCAAACCCCCCCCTGCTACTCCTATCTTCTCTTCTTTCTTCTCCTTTTCTTCTTCCTTCTTCTCTTCTTCTTCTTCTTTCTTTCCTCCTCCTCTCCTTCCTCTTTTCTTCTTCTCCCCCTGCCTTCTTTCCTCCTCCGCCAGCCAGCGCAGTCCGCCCTTGCCGCTGCTCTCCTCCTCCTCTACTTCTTTTCTTTTCTTTCTCTTCTTCTTCCTTCTCTTCTCCTTATTTCTCTTCTTCTTCTTTCTCTTCTTCTTCCTCTCCTCTTCCTCTCCTCTCCTCCTTCTTTCCTTTCTTTCCTTCCTCTTCTTCCCGTTCCGGCACCCCTGTTCGGCGCCTCCTCCTCCCGCGCACAGGTCTGTTCTCCTTTTATTTTATTTATTTTATTTTATTATTTTAACTCATCTAATAATACTTTTGTCCTCTTTATTATTATTATTAATATGTTAGCTATTATTACAAATATTAATATATTATTATTATTATAATTATTTAAATAACGGTTTTATTATTATTACTATTATTCTATTCTTATTATTATTGTTATTATTATTATTATTATTATTATTATTACGCTATTATTATTATTAATATTATTACTATTATTATTATTATTTCTATTGTTATTTCTATTGCTCTTATATTATTATTATATTATTATTATTGTTATTAATGTTATTATTATTATTTATAATGATTATTATTAATATGCTATTACTATATTAATGTTATTGTTATTATGTATAATTATTATTATTATTACTATTATTATTACTATCGTTATTATAGTATCATTCTATTATATTATTACTAAGTTTATTAACGATTTTTCTGTTTTAGGGCCCCTTGACGGCTTCCTACAGTGACCGCTGTTCATCGGGAATTCGGTGCCGCGTCGTTTCACACACCCGTTTGAGGTAGGTGGTTCCGTGCTATACCATCATTAGATGATTTAAATTGCTCCTTAATTAAATTGCAATGTTTTATAATGATAATTTGTGTGATGTGAAATTTATTTTAGGCATGCTTCGATTTTCAGATTTGATGGATTTGAATTGTTCTTAAGTAAATTCCAATGTATTTCATGTGCGTCTAGTTTTTGAAATCTTTATATGTATTTTGGTTAATTGGTTAAGGTGTGAAAATTGTGTTTTCAAGAACGCTTGAGGTGCAAGGGTGATTAAATTGAGTTTTCCTTTTAAAGAAGATAAACAATTTTGACGTGTTAATTTTTATTATGAACCTTGAGTATGTTTTATGGGTGCGAATGATGTTTTAGAAGGGTTGGGATGTGCAATTGATTTTCAAATGGTTTTGGCATCTAAAATTTGTGTGTTTTAAAGTGAGGTATTATGGTATGCATATGTGACGTTTTACTAATTGAGCAATGGTTTAATTAAGTGTCGTTTAAGATGTGTAATATGGTTGGTAAGGTTTTCTGGGTGGTTTGGTAGGTGCGAAAAGTGTTTTCAAGTTTGTTGAGGTGTCCATGTAATAAAATGTAGAATTTCAATGAAAATGAGTCACTTTGGGTGTGTTTGCCGTGTTGCGTACTTTTGGAATTAAACTGAAAATTGGCTGAACAATGGAAAACATGTTTTAGATTGTATGAGCTGCACTTTTGATTTTAAAGTGATGTTAATATATGAAATCAGGTTCGTCGTTGTAGTGCAAACCTTTGCTTTCTAATTTTAAGTGTTTTATAAATTGTTAATTGCACTTATTAAATTATATGTGGAGCGCGGGAGTTGTGTTTGAAAGAATTTTGTGTGTGTTAAGTTTTTAAAGGTATTATTATTTGTGAAATTGGACACATCTCATGTGAAAACTCTTATTGTGCTATTTTGAAATGTTCTTCTAATTGTTTAAAAAGTTTATCAAGTCACGCAAGTGATCTGGACTATGTGATAAAATGGTTTTGGTGTGCGTGTGTTTTTTTTTATGATGTTTGGGTATGCAAATGGTGACGTGTATGTGTAATGTTTTGTTTGGTTCGCGATATGTGGAAGCGATATACATTATTTGAATGTGAAACTTGTTTGAGCACATGGGAAAAACCCTGGGTATCTAGGTGGGCAGACTAGAACTAGTGCGCTAGTGAACCGGATGGGTGTCGTCCCTGTTTCACTTAGCTGGATTGACGATTGCAACACTAACTAAACATGATATCTGATGGTCGTGGCCTTCTAAGCCACTTGTTCTGAGGGTCGTGGCCTTCTAAGCCACGTTTTTTCTGAGGGTCGTGGCCTTCTAAGCCACGTTTCACCGAGACACGAGGTTTCTAGGGTCCCACTTGAGCTAGATGAACCTTAGGGGATTTACCCGTAGTGCTCTACCATCTTTGGCGTGGTGCCTTCCGTCGGCATATGGAAGACCACTTGAGTATGTGTGTGTGTGTGTGAGTATGGGTGTGTGTGTTTGTGTGAGGATGTGTGTGTGTGTTCCCATATTGAACATTTCTCTTCCCCTTTAAAAATCTTGTTCATTAAATGAGTTCTTTTTAATGTTTTTCTTTAAGCGTTTAGCTTGTAAATGTTTTCTTTAAAAGAATTTTTAAGTTAGAATTTTGAATAAGCACTTTAAATTGTCTTTTGATGTTGTCGCATGGAACCTTTTCTCGGTGGCATCCTACTGGGCTTTTAGCTCACACCCTGCATACACCCTTGGGTGTATGTAGGTTCTGTTTCTTCTGTATTCCAGGTTTCGACTTCGTGCTCAGTGATGGTGGTTCAGGTTGCAGTTGGGCTTCTCATGCAGAATGGTGTTGATGTGGTCTCACTTCTGCCGGGAGGTTGAGTATGAGTTTTAGTTTCCGCTTTCGTCTTTTCTTTTTAGTTATTGTTTCGAGTTGTAAACCTTAAACTTGTTCATAGTTTAAAGGCACGTTTAGTTGTCTATTTCTAATTTCAGTTTATCTATCTTGTTAGTTGGTTTTTCTGTCTTGTATTTCGGGTAAAACCGTTCCCACCTGTTAAACTTGATACCCGGGCACTTGTGCCAGCCCGTGGGGATTGGGAACGCCCTTCGGGCCTTGCCGCGGACCGGGTCGGCGCCGGGTCGGATGGCGACCCGACCTGGTTCGTGACAATGATCATGTTATTTTTATTATGTGCATTCAATAATAACATTATATTTATTATAACAAAATTATAATGTATTGAAAATAGGATCAATATATATACAATAGAAGACAATTTTAGGAAAAACTCATTGAAATACAATGATAATCTGTTGTGAAAAAATGTTTTCAACCGTATAACCTGGTTAAATAGAACTACATGATCTTAATGTGTACAAATCTAATAAAATATCCTTTCCAAAAAAATACACTAATTAAAAATATATAAATAAATCATATATTAAATGAATATCTAATGGTCCTATAGAAAAATATGTCTCAATGATGATAATTATATTTTTTAAAATAAAATCAAATACAACACCAATCATTGTGATATTTCAATTTGTATCCACATAGGAACTTTATCATCTTATGTGTAGTCTGAATATTATAATAAAAATTTTGTTGGAATTAAGGCCTGTCATAAATGTAAATGGATTGTTTTATTTTGTTTTAAATCCAAACTCGGTTTTTCATGAAGTTTTCAAGTAATTTGATCTTATGGAAAAAGAAGACAGTAGTGTTGATAATGGCGTTGGTCCCTATTATATTCCAAAATTTTGGGTATTAAATTTTGAGAAAAGATTATGGTGTTTTTGGAAAGGGAAGTTTCATGAATGATTGATGGAGTATCTAAGTGTTAGGTAATGTAATTTATCAGTATTGTCTCATCAAAGTATGGTAAATGATAAAATTTAAAAAAAATTGGGTTCATTCAAGAAAGGTTGTTTACGTGAAATAATGTTTTATGTCTAAAGAATACTCTGTAGAATAATATATTATTCCTAGTATGTTTTGAATATAGATTATTTCAGAAGAGATGTACTGAGATACACTCTTCAAAATATATCAAATTGAAGAGGATCATGAAAAATATGATATTGATTGAAATAGGATTATGCATAAAATTTTACATCAATTTCAATCTTACGTGGATGGGGGTTGATGCACAATGAACATGCGCAATGGTATGTACATGTTTATAAATACGAGGATGACACATTTAATGCATAGAATCTTTTCCAAAAGAAAATATGGTGTCTCTTCCATGCATTATAGTTACACAAAAAGTCATACTAGATGAAAATATTTGGGGTATAATGTTACTTGTTTCAATAATGATCAACTGAAACTCAGGGTGTGGTTGTGATAAAGAGAACAAGTTGGGAAAATGAAACATTTCAGGTGAACCCTAAATCATTGCAGAAAGAATATGAGTTTTGTACAAGGGAAGAGTTGAGATTATTTTAGTTTTTGGATATCTAGTATTTTTATCACAGATTTTAAGGGAATTAATTCCGAATGATAATGAAAGTATAGTTTCTTTATAGACTGGAAAAAATTCTTTAATGTTTAACTATTGTAGTGTACTTAATTATTATAATCTATATATGGAGTCTCCTAGAGAAGTGAGCTCAGGGGAGTCTATAGAATTTTTCAGGGTCAATCACTCACCCATATATAAATTATTATAAGGGCATTGTGCAAGGCACATAGATTGTTTAAAAGCTTTTATTCAACAACTAGTGAAGATTAAGGGATTTAGGTAAGAATGAAACTTTAGTGGAATATGATTCTTGGAAATTGCTTTAGTGGAAAACCTTGTATTAATATACTGTTATATCTCTCCATGTGATTGTTTTAATTGATAGACATTACTATCAGACAGGTTCAACATGTTCCTTCCTACTTGGTAATAATATATATATATATCTCATTATGATAATGTGGACATTTAGAATCACACCATCGCTATCAGTGTTTTCCAGGGACCTTCAACTTGTATCAGAGCCTAAATGTTGTAAGAGATAAATCTATTAACTTGTGGTATCATGGATAATAATGTAATTGTTAGTGGATTCCCTCTCTTCTATGGAAACATCATTAAGATATTGAAGAACGAGATTATATATCTTCTATGATCTCTTGGAATGGATGTTCATTTCACCACAACATATTAGATTAAGGTCACTAATGTAATTTGAATTTGTATGATTGATTTAGTTAGTAAATTTATTGATGTTGTTGTTAAGGAATAGATCACCCTCACAACCACTCATTCTGATCAAATCATTCTTAAGTTGTTTTGGTGTACGTTGTCTATGTGTATGTTCCAAAACATTTAAAATATATATGAAGGCTACAACTATTTTAAGGAAGAGAAACACAATGTTTTCCACACTCAGTTTGATGATATAAATATGACATTAGATGAAAATTAAAATAGTCTTTGTAATAACATATTGGTGGTTTTTGGAGCCAGTCATGGACATGGGGATGAAATTACGGAGATTGATATTCTGAAGAAAATATTACGAATTCAGAATTCTCTATTCAATCCAAAAGTGTCATCCCATTAGAAAAGAGATATTTATAAACATTATATAGTTTATCTACTTAGTATCCTAGGGGTATATGGTATTAGAGTAAAACTAGAAGATGCAAGAACTCATGAAAAAAATAAAATTGCATTCTTTAACATGGAAAAACTAGAAATTTCTATATATTTTTCCTGATAATGTTAATATATATGATGAAAATATTTATTTATTATAAAATAAATTCAATAGAAGAAAGGAAAATTGGATGGAAATAAATATTTGGCCTGTTTTAATTGTGTTAGAGTTGGACACATTTCCTCCTAGTGCTAAAGGAAAAATGTTTGATAATAAAAAGTGAAGCTAGAAACATGAAAATTCCATAGAAAATGTTTATGAAAAAATTTAGACTTTTTATTTATAATGAATTTATAGAGAACGAGTTTGGTAACTAATGATGAAGAAGAAGACGCCAAATTTTTTAAGGATTAAGAACCAGATTTTCAATTTGGAATTTTTCGATCCATTAAGGATACTATTGAATATCATGAACTAGAAAAAGATAATTCTAGAGATAATAATGTTATTATTGATTATGATATCACTTTGGATCTTGATAATGATATTGGTAAGATTTTAAATAATTGAATCATAAACAAAAATTGGAGAGCTATTCTAGATTTGTATTAAAAATATCTTGATCAACATGAAGCTTAAATTGATTTGAAAAAATAAGTAATAAAATAATATTCAACACCTTCTAAACTCTCAGAATATATGGAATAATTGATGCTATTTAATGAAGAAGAATATGTGGTCATTGATGAAATAACATATAAAATTTGAGTATATGTCCAAGTTAGTTGAGCATCTGGATGAAGAAGATGTTTCTCTATTAAGTAAACATAAAACTAAATTAAATTCCGGATAAATAACTTAGAAATTATAGTTTGGAAATTTTTCAGTTTTATAAATATTATAATGTACTTAGAGTGTTTTTGAAGTATATGAGAAGGATTTGAATGATTCATGATCCACATGTATGGTCATATATTTAGTTGGATGTGTTGTTGAATCATTAAAGGATAGAAACAAGACGATCCCAAAAAGTGGAAGAAAAAATAAAGGACATATAAAAAATGCACCCTTTATTCCAACATGAAATCAACAAACCATAGAGAGAATAGAGATGGAAATCATCACCTTATACCAAAAAATTGTGTACGTTTATGGCACCCCAACTGTAATGGACATCAATGTATTCTACCACACCTCTATTTCAGTTTCATCTCTTCTGTTCATTAGAAATACTGATCCACCTATAATCTCAAACCCCATGATGATATGTTAATAACCCTATTCATATACCCTCGGTTTTATATATATATTTGAAAGGAATATATCCCTATTATTTTTATTTTACCTCCCTCAATATCCATAAACTCCATTCCCTATCAATACAACCCACCCCCATTATGTTGTGGTGGAATTAGGTTTATATATGGATAAAAACCTATCGATGAGAAAAATATTGTGATAATTTCTAAAAATATAAAGATACAAAAAAATAAATAGTAGGAAATATATTGAGATGTATGTTTTTTACATTAAAAAACCCCTCATGACTGAGAGATTAAAAATCCACATAAGAACTCCAAAAATTTATTGTAAAAATCATAGAGTTAAAAATACAAGTAAAATTATGAAATATGAATTGAAAATACATTTTAGAAAACCTATATTAAAATCCAAACAATAATACACTATTGTCTTCTACCTAAAAATTATTTCATGAATAAATGTCACATCTCAGAGGTAATAACCAAACACATGGTTTTATTGAGGCTCCCTCAGTATGTCATTACACAACCCGAATTGGTGATAATCCTTGTTTCCCACACCCCAAAATATAGTTTCTCATGTATCTTCTTCCCTCAATTCATTTACTACACACATTGTCAAAATAATCCATGTTTGAAGATTTTTATAAACCCTCAGAATCCCTACACAACACATGTGTGTAATGATTAATATTAAAAAATATATCCATTTGATAGGAGAAAATTCAACTCAGTTTGAAACCACGTGATTCTGTTATGATGTTTGAATATTTCAAACCACGTTAAATATTCATCATTTATATTTTAATCTCTTGAATAAAAAATAAAAAAATTGTAGGAACCTATCAATCTACCCCTTTATCCATAAAAATAAGGATATTAATTTAAAATATTTTAATTATAATGGAAAATGATTGGTTTCACTCTAACCATCCACCACTACATAATGTAAGACATTTCTCTTTTACTGATCGGATAAAATCTTGACATCTCCAACTAAAAATGAAATCTAAATATAGATTTCATCATAATACCTACATATACACTGACCTTCTATAGAAGACTGGAATAAGAACATGGATTCCCCATAATAGATATCCACGCATTATCTTGTGTACCCATAGAAACTAATTACTCTATCATATAAACACACTTTGAGTAATATATATCTCTCTACGAATCACCTCAATCATTTATTTTTATTTAATATTCACTTGTGTTAATCAAAAAATTAAAATAATTAGGTATTTGATAAGATTAACTAGACATGAAATTCTATGACTTTCATGCTTTCATCATCCTTGTCGATAGTCTTACAGTCATGCGTGGTGATTAACTATTCCAAAAATATGCTGAAATCATCTTCATAACTGCATTCAATACTTTATTTCACACAATTACATCAGTCTCATAAATGGTTTAATCCATGATATATCGCACATATAATATCCATCATCTGGATAATGATCATCTTCAATTTACTAATGAACTCGTGATCCCACACTTATAATTAGTACAGGATTATAAAATAATTTGGAGTATACTTTGAAAAGGTTGGAGATCTCTCAACATTAGCATACCACCTGAATTTTTTATGATAAAATATCACCAACACCAATAAACCCACAATAATTCCCACTTACCATAATATATTTACCATTTGAACCATCAATTAAGGAATTAAATAGTTCTCTCTACGCTTTGATATTGTACAAAGATATAGAATGAATCCCTAGTTCGTTTTGTAGATCAGTCATTTGACTATCCACTCTAACTAAAATTATATCACCCTCACCTTATATACTATTTATGCTACAATACTCATATTTGTGTCATGAATCTTTTTTATTCCTTAATATTTTTGAATGTGTAGCATTTTCTCTAGGAACAAGAAGAAATTAATCATTAGTCATTCATGTATTCACGTTCATCAAAAAAATTAGATAACATCATTAAACATCAAAAAGTATTTTTATAATTGAAATGTTGTCATAATATTATCATATGAATTTTCTAATGGAAAAAATAAAAGAAAATATTTTTGTTCATCTTCTAGTTAATTATATATCATGTTACCTTTATGATCAATATTGATCTACACCGAAGACATATCCATCAAATGAATGTGAACTCTGCCAAATTTTTACTAAAATATCTATTCTCTAACATACAGATATAATAAAATCATATTTATGCACTCGTGTGACATCACTACTTCCACCCATGGATATCAAACTATAAATAAAAAATGTAATCAAAGTACAATAACTACAAAGGCATATCATAAATGATATATGGGGTCAATCTCAAAGAGAAAGGGGGACACGTCGATGAATTTTGTCTCAAGGATGGCTCATCTTAATTCTAATTAATTAATTAAAATAAATAAATAATCAATTTATAAAAAAATTAAAAATTAAAAATAGATGAGAAGGGATAAGGGATATTTTAATAAAAAAATAATTTCCCCATATTTACAAAATAATTTGATTAAATTGTTGGGAAATGCAGTAATTATGTTGATAGAAAATATGATCAATCTGGGTCAATCTATAATAGAAACTCAATTATTTTTTGATTGATGGGTAAAAATAAATAAAGTGCATTAAGAATATCTCAAAGATCATTATTCATAAAATGAAAATGGAATTTTTGAATTGTGAATCTAGAACGGGGGGGCCATGACTCCTAGCATGTTGAAGGAGAATGGTCTCCCCAAAATATTTTATTGTGAGGTCGTCTCTACCTCTTTTTTCATACTAAACAATTAAATGACTAAATGCCTTAACGAGATGATTTCATATGAGTATTAACATGAAAAACAAATGTCATTTCACTTTATCCCAATATTTTGCAATATTATCCCTGTAAATCTTTTGAAGGCATACATGAGTATGTTGGATGAATTGAGTATTCTAATGAACATCATCTCATATGAATTCAGATCCATGGCATACCACATGTGCATACTAGATGGAAAGAGTGTTTATGTAACTCATGATATCATCTTTTATAAGGCATAATAAAGGGATTAGAGTGTTCATGACAAAAAATATGTTTTGAATAGTGAGAATTTATTCAACATTTAGCACACAATGGTATATATGCCCAGGATAGAAGAGACAGATTACACTGTGGGAGACCAGATATAATCACCCACACCAACTATCGTGCGCTCTATAGACACCGCAATATGAGACATAATTGAGTTGATTCTCATTAAATTAGACATAGTGGATTTTTCAATGAAAACATTAAACATTGTGCAAGGAATAGATTCCTATCACAATGATTGTGAACAATAATGTGGGCGGAGTGACTGATGAAATCATCATATGATTTAGTGATGGAGTAGGAGAATATGGAATTGAGTGCATTTTCAAAACAAAAATACTCCTCATGTCCATATGTCTATGAGGAAAATGATGTACCTTTGGAGGAGCATTGGTATGTCAGTGTCCTCCAGGTCTAAACTTGTTGATACCCAGGCCACTGAGACCGCCCAACGACATCCATTGTTTTTTGGGTGGAGAATCCATGGAATGTGATGAGGAATCGAGAGATATGTTATTGGTAGAAATACTGATTTTCACTCACCATCATTATTTTCCAACATTTTTTATGGATCAATAAGTCTTTCCCTCATTAAGGGTACATAATTTTTTTTACTGACATTATAAATACCAATATTTTTTTAATATAATGAAATGGAAACCCCTATAAAAGAATCCTAGATGGTGGTTCATAGAAATATTTTTTTTGTTATTTCCAACTACCATGATGTTTGTTTATATTTTTGGATATTGAATGTATGGAAATTTTTAACAAATACCATTAAATCATTTTTCAATCTTAATAAATGTTGCATGAATATTATTGTTTTCTAATGTAAAGTGATGTTTTGTTTTTTTTCATTGAATATATTTTTCTATCATTGTATATCCAAACTGAAAACACTCTCCAAGAACAATATGAATTCTTATATAATGATTATATTTGGTCTATATATACATCAATTATGAGGAATTCATATAAAAATTTCATATACACTATATAACTGCACTACATATACATTTCTTAATATCATTCTTGTTTTCCACAGTTTATCATATCACAATCCTAGATATGTAATCTTGGGATTTCAACTAAATATGATTCATTATTTATTCAATTAAATAAGCTATTAAATAAAAAATATATATTTGATTCTTTGATATGATATAGGAATATGATTTTTCATTATTTAATTACATCATTATTAACTAACTGGTATATATTTCATTCTTCAGTCAGTAAAATATTTTTTTCCAACACTTAAATTAATTTATTTTGAATGGTGAAACATCAAGATATATCATTTGATAAAATGAAATCATTAACAAAACTAACCCAAGTTGATTAATTATTTTACTATTATCTCTTATCAACATGATTTTTCTGTTTTGAATCATTCATTTCTATTGGACTTGGGTAGCCCAATTTGTTTGGATGATGTTGGGATGATGATTGTGACTCTTACTATACACACTAATCTAGAGGGTCAAGAACCATGATGAGCTCATTGGGTGTTGTAGAGTGAACATACCCTACTAGAGGGGTTTGAGGGATAAAGGCCTCCAAAACAATTTATGGGGAATTATATTAAAATCCATCGGACCATAGTATAGCTTACCAAGTGATATAAACATGGAAAAATTACAGTGATGAATTTGTCACTCTTATTTTTATATCATGGGCATTGTAGATAGAGGTACAATATCTCAACAAAATTATTTTCATCATCCACCATATCATCATGGAATTTTGTGCCTTAAGAATTTATATTGTGCATACTTCTAACTACCGTTCACTATAGTACATTTGATGTACACTTCAGTTAGTGGAACAATGATTCACCCTCATTTTTAGCTCAATTTGAGTCTGAGTTTTCTATGTTTTAAAATAATGATATTCTATATGTATTTATGTTGCCGAATCGAAGTGAGACTCTACCACTCCAAGGACTAAGGTATTATAACTAGACCCCATAAATCTTTGTTTAATGTGATATATTCTACTCATTCTTTTCTAGTTCATTTATTTTGTCAATTCATCATCCATGAACCTATTATATTGATGCTACTCTAGTAATTTTTACAACTATTACCATTTTTAATATAAATCATTTTCTTCAAAATTGAATATTATATAAAAAACATAAAGGGTTGAATATTATTACACTTGATACTTTATTATTATTCAATATATATATATATATATGAAATACTCTTCAATATTAATATACAATATGTGGAAACTGATATATATTCAATCAAATAATTATACTATGAATAAATAACATGGAACATGCAAAGACACATTAAACAAGGAATATTAATAAATAATACAATATTACATATAATACTATAAAATGAAAAAATAAGTATTCATTTTCTTTAAATAGAAATAATCTATTTATGATTTTGGTCAACAATATAAATAAGATGATGCTCATTATGATAAATAGCTACTAGAAACATCTAGTTCTCAGGTTGATTCCAACAATATTAACAATAAAAAAAATATTCTTCGACCACCCACATGAGTGTTTTGAATATAATAACAAGTAATACTATACAAAATGTTTGTTATAACATAAATAAATAGATTATAAACATATCATTTTGATACTGATCTTTAAGTGGACTTATATTTTATTTAAAATACTAATATTTCCAAGATTTTATGGAGGTGATTAGAACATTTGTTTCCTTAAAAATAACATTGAATCTATAGATCATCCTTGATTCCATGTGAGTTTCATTTCTAATAAAGGATTAACAGTTGAACCTAAAAATATCAAAATTTCCATTTCATGACAACAACAACATATGAATGACTATGAGATATAATTCTAGAAAAGTATATCAGACTATTAATACCAAATTTTCCGATATATCACAAGAATTGATTCTCTTATGATGACATTGATAGAAATGGGTATTCCATTCTAATGGGATGAAAAATTTCAAAAATCCATTCTTGATTTTATTAACCAACTTACTTCCCTACATATAATAATATTTTCTGAACCATGGAAGAGTTATGACATCTTTTATGAATCATCGTGATTAGGATTGGGTTTCATTATTATGATGGGTGACCATGTCATAACCCACAACAAAAAACCAAATAGTATTCCTGAAAAGAATAATGTGACTCAAAAATATGGTGTTCTATGGATTATGAATGAGGAACCACAATATCTTTGATGAAAATTTTAGTTTTTTCATCTATAATAAGTTATTGAAGCTCATATTTGAACATATGTACCTGAACCTAATTGAATAATGATGGATTGGGTACATCCGTATGTGATAAATTCAATTTGATTATAAACATGGGATTGGGAATTCAGTGGCTGATGGTTTTGGCCAAAATATGAAAGACGAAGCGGTTTGGGATGATCATTATAATAGAGGCTCAAAAATCATAGACAACTGGAAAAGGGTATTCCATGTAATGTGATTGATAAAATCTATTAAAATTTTATTTATCAACTAAAACCCCCAAAATATCATATTGGATTCTTCTATACGTGGCTATTTTATACTTATACATTATATATTTCTTTATTTTCTAGGATTCAATATCTTCAGATTTCTTAAATATAAATATTTCTTCCTCTTTATTTTCCTTTTCTACCATTAGAGGATAAATTTTATGAAAATTATATTATTATTTTAATCATGTAATTATTTTCAATTTTCTTAAGAATTCATCATAATGGAATAAAAAATATTAGTTGTTCATTTATTATTTTTATCAAGTTTCAAACTATAGTTTGATTCTACATTCGCTACTATTGAATTTTCCATATGTTGTCTTGAGGCAATAGATATATACATGGAACAACTACTTGATAATAATGAAATATAATGCATCCCATTATTTGTTAATTAATATTATATTTTACTTTCTATACAAATTATATGATAATTATTAATGTCCACACAACATTAAAAATATGAATCCTCAATAGATTATTTCAATTATTTATTTTTATTTGGATTTCAATATTTTGGTTATAATTTATTATCATGTGTCATATTTAACTTCAAATGTATTAATTATTCTTTTTCCCATTTACAATCATCTATATTCATAAGTAGGTATTTTTATAATTAATTATTTTATATTAGACAGTGGAACATTCATTTTTAAATATATATCATTATTTTTTCAATATGATGAGCACTGTTAATATTATTACCTCCACTTACCATCTCATAAACAGGTTTGAAATTGACTAATGAAGATTTTTTTGACCAAATAGATAAAAATATATTACTTTATTAAATGATTTTCCTTACTTTTTGAAAATATAGAAACACATGAATGAGCATGATGTAAACTATTCAAACTAAATTTATATTCAGTTAAATTATATGGGATGAAATAAATTAGTATGTTTTCATACTATAATAATTAATGATGGAGTTAATTGAAATAAATATTGTTTTTTTGAAATGTTTAATACAAATTATCATGTTTAGAATAGAAAATAAGGTTTTCTCCAAAATGTTTAAAATGAATATGAATAATTATTTTATTGACTTTGAAAAAGTGCACATAAGATAAAAATCAAATTTTATTGTGTAATTTATAATTTCATAGACTAATGTGATGTAACTCTACTGGGTTAATGGGGTATAGAATTCTATAAGGTGATGTTAGTAGCCCTAAAAAGAAGTATATAACACATGTATAAATTTTATCATCTTATTCCATGTACCAATAACACTCAAAATCATCATGCATTGTTATTCTGAGTTGACTTATATGGATGGATACACATAATTTAGAATAAGGCCATTTGAATCCACATCAAAAACATACTATAGAAAATACATGTTGTTGTTTATTCCCATGATGTATAATTTGACACATTAATGCGATGATTAAATTATGAATTGTACATTAACTTGTTAAATAGATTTGACAATTCAACATTGTTGTTGTGGTATTTTTAACAATTGAATGATTCAAAATATTCAACATGGTTATTTTATATAACTTAATAGAATTTAAATATTAATCGTTCAAAATTATTTGAATTATGAGTGGTTGATTATTTAATTTTTTGGGGGCCGGGATGGATAGATTATTTTGTATAATAGATTAATTACTAAAACATATTTTGAAATATCCCCTATCATTCTAAATAGTTAGAAAAAAAATTTTAATAAGTATGTTGATTTATGAATATTAAAATGAAATGTTTTCTAATAATGTTTTTCGTAATTTTTTATGCATATTGTCCATTATATTCAAGTTCAAATAAAGTGACCGATATAGTGAAGTGGTGAATCAGTGATGGATACCACCTAATAGACTCCTAATTCCATCATAAGTGAAAGTTCAATTTCATGAAATGAGACCTACAAAAAACATGAAATGTGGAACTACCCAGTAAACCATGTGAATAAAAGACTTCTCAGAGATGTCTTCTTTCATCCATATTTTCAATACATCATTGAAACTAATGTTCTTTGGCCAGAGGAATACTAATATTTTTATCACAGTAAATGTAAATTTCTTCATAAATTCAATAAACCACCCAATATTCAATAAATAACATCATGATGAATAATCATACTTTCACCAACACATGATTTCGTGATGGAATTCCCCTTCATTGTCAACTTCAATACAATGACTATTTTGGAAATCCACTATCCATTGGATCAACTACCAAAATATAATAAGAAACCGGTTTTATATCCCATATCATATCTATCAATTAGGAGAAGATAATCAATGTAATAACTTTAAACGAAATCAAACTCACCCTCAAAGACAAAGAAAATTTCCTTAATTATTCTAAAGTACTCATGGATATTCCTTATGAAAACGGATTGAATTACTATGGAAATATGTTATCAACATACTATAATTTAAGCACATGAATCATTATGCCAAAAAAGAACATTTTTTAAATGACACATCATGTGGTCAAAAAAAATTGAATGTTATCCATCATTTACTATAGTTTTGGATCTATGATCTTCTGAATATTCAGGCTAAGGAATAATGTATGATACCCCATCTTGGAGTTCACCAACTAAAAAAACATGAGAAATTTTACATTACAGGTGCTTTTTCTATTTCCAAAAGGCCTTATAAAACATATTTATTGATATTTATACACCATATATATGAAGTTTCACTAATTCATTTCATTGAAAAATATTATCAAATGATCGTTATTGAAAATAAATTTCAGACACCATTTTCAATACGTAGTTTTTCATCCGCATATAACCCTAAAAATACAATGGAAAATCATCTAATATTACCAAATATAGAAAATTAATATTTCATTTTGTAAAATAAAATAAATTGATTGCACCATCAATCCATATATATCCACTCTGAGAAACATTCTTCAATCCATATATGGTATGTTGTAATTAATGAACCATAATAGTAATATTTTGTACACTATAACCTTTTTTTATATTATAAAAACATATTTGAATGAATTCTGATATAGAAATTTATTTTCAAATCCATTTTATATATTAGTTAATCATAATGATATTTAATGTAATATCTAAATAGAAATTGTTATTTCCACTAAAATAGGTGAAACATTACAAAAACCACTATTATCGTTAAAAAAATAACAATTGATGTTTTAAAAACAATTTAAAAAATTAAAAACGTATGATTATGTTTATACAATTATAATATTTTATAAAAATCAAATAATCGTAAAAACATAAAAATATTCCCAAAATAATTGAGCATTATTATGAAACATATTCGATAAAAAAACATAAATAGTCAATACAAATAGAAAATTCAACAATATAACTCCAATAAATCATATTAGACATTATAGTATTACATATTTAAAATGTAAAATTATATATTATTTAATATTTTTATATGAAAAAATATATATAGCTATGAAGATACAATATATTTTAAAAAATACATATTTTTTATGCTTCCTTCATTTCTAGATCCTCTAAAAACATATATAAATTGTTTAAGGATTAGTACATAGTATGCTTGACCTATTAACATATTCAATTTACATGAGATTCAAAATAAAATAACTCAACCCATTTAGGCCCCACCTAAGTTGGTTTTAAGATGAGTAAGCCTCCATAAGTCATCCATTAATAGAATACTGGTTTACAACCTACACCATGTTAGAATATAACACAACATGATAGACCATATCCTATATTATTTGATGATAAACACGTCTTCAATGAATAAGATAACTATCAACACATTTAGGATATACATTTATAATCATCTAAGTGGTACACAATGCATGAATAATAATTTAAGCCCAAATAAAGCCCCATATGTTCATATATAAAGGAACTACAAATTTTATAAGTCCCAAAATCTAAAAAATGATAAATGATAGATATCTCCTCCCCATTTTTAGTACTCCAATATTGGTCTCTATCCAAACCAAACACTACCACCATAATATACTTCTATGTTCTATAATACATCACAATGTGTTACATGGTGTTAGCTTTGATGTAAAACCATATTCACTTCTACAAATCCAATCATATATACGACAAAAAATTAGAAATACCATATATGAGGACCCTTTCATTTATTTCCATATTACATCCAAGGGAACACCACACCCATTAATTTGAAACCATCAATATAGTTTTTTGATTTTTGAAACCAGTAGGAGATCCTATACCCTTCTCTAGAATTGATCCAAGAAAAGTAGGTACTAACCACCACTACTAGAAACACCCTTGTTTATTATAATGGATGTAATTACATAGATATTATTGAGACCCTTCTTTATATAGGCTGGATATATGAGAAATCCACACTCAATAGCACAAATTCAAACTGTCCAAAATAATAAACCGATGAACCCATTATGGAATTATAGTGAGAGACACACACCTAAATTGACAAAACCTCAGATAGGAGAGAATCGACAATATGTATAAATAAACCATAAATTTATAGAATAAACCTTGACCAAGGTAGTATAAAACCCTATTTGAAGCATGTTTTGGACCTACACCATATCTACACCAATGGAGTACTGAATACATGTCTATCTTGATCACCCATTCCCTATATCATGGTATGGGTCGTCAAATCCATAATAGAGAACATGGATCCTATGTCCTATCAAAGAATATTGGAAGGTAGTACTGGCATTGTAAATTCTCTAAACATCATGCACTAAACCACATAATCAGACCTATAGAGTAAAAATTAAATATACCAATATCTCATTGAAAATGGCCACAAATGGATGATCAAAGAACCTTTATTATGATATATATCAATGGATACATATTATATGATATATAAATGTCGAAAAAATACATCTAAAAAACAATCATGGATTTCACACTTTAAATATGACTGGTGGCCACATGGAAACTCTAGGGTATGACACATGTAATGTGTTTGCGTGTGTGTGTGTTGGGGGGTGGGGGGTGGGTGTTGAGCATGTCGATGTATGAATCTTATTCTAATCACATGTTCCGTTCTAGGACTAGATGGGTGGACTTACCCAACTAGCTTGTAGGATAGGAAATGAAATTGGGCCCTTTGTGAAGCTGGCCCAACTGGCTGACCTACACCGCCTGACCCAGTGCAGTCTTGCATGCTCATGTAACCTCCACCCTCAAATAAAAATAGAGGGATAAAAATATTATTTTATTTTTAATGTATTATTTTTAATCTCTAAAACACTCAAAAATTTATGTCGTCTCATACCATGGGAAATCATGCATCTTTAAATCAACGGATCCATCAAATGATATTTCCAAGAGTGACTACTTGGGTAAATTTAACATTTTACATCTTTGTGGGTTTGAAATATAAAAAGACAAAAAATTATCTAATTCTCAATCATAAAAATTCACAGCAACTAAAAATACACACACTTTCATACCCCAATCACAGATCATTGAACAAGTAATCCATGACCTCCATAAATGCATCATCTTTATTGTAAGTTCTCATTTTCCATGTCATAGAGAAGTATTCTATAAATTTTTTCCTCAGTGTGAGATAAATAAATGCATTATTTTAGTATAATGTAATCATGTGTGTATAATATGGGTGTAATGAATTTGAATGAATAAAATGTGAAAAATTAAATGAACATAATATGAAGTATGATGGATATGATATTGGGAAAACAATGTACAATGACTTCTAATTTAAATGTTTTAATATAGATTTTATAAAGAATTTTGGAGTTTAAATTCTATGTGTGCATGTAATGATTCTATTGGTGTAGTTTTCTTATGGCTATTTCTGGTTTTGGGATATTATTGCTTAGGGTTATGTCATGTTTCGGGCAGTGGTTCATTAAGGATGCGACATAATTTGATGATATTGAGATATAAGGATGTGGGATATATTGGAAGAACATTGTGGTGATGATAATTAAGTGTTTTTTTGTTTCATTGATAAAATGGGATTATTTGAATTGATTTTAAAATGGAAAATTCATATTACTGATTTAAATACTGGTGATTTGTTACATAAGTTGAATACAAGGATATATTATTTATACAGAATCTTTTTATGGTTGGTATGTTATGTTATAAATTATGATGAGATATTATTTTAATGATGTTATGTTTCCCATATAAATCTCATATTATTTTATATTATTATTAAATATACAATCTAATTCATACATATGATGTGCCATAGTTTAATAAAATATTGTGATGCAAATAAAAAAGAATTTTATGTAATTTATTGCTCCCCCAAAAGATTAAGAACACTTATTTTTTTATTCAAATATCTTTATACCATAAATTTTATTCCACATGGATATAACTGAGTACATTATGTGCTCACCCCACTATAGTTGGTAATTGTTTTAATGGTTAGTTTTAGAAAAATTTGAGATGTTGTTCAGGTGGCTTGGGTAGAGTTAGTGAATGATCTAGATATTTTTGTCCATTCATGAATACATTTTTTTGTTATATTTCATGTAGGTAACAATTGGGTTGTGGAAAAATATTTTTTTTCTTTAATGGGATCCTTTGGGTGTTGATTTATTGCTTTTTATTTTCATGATAATTAAGAGGTTAATGGCTCTTATTCATAATATTGATACCATTAGTCCGTGTAGTCATCTCGTGACGTAATGGTGGAATGCATCGAGGGACTATATTATCCACTCTGGATACAATTGATGGGATTTAGAATGTATTGGAAACTACTAGTGTAACTCCAATACTGGATATTATAGTAGTGACAATGTTTTCACTAATAAACATTAAAACACTTTTTAAAAAATACTAACTTACTTAAAAACACAACATCAATCACATAATTTCCTCTTTCTTTCCCCCTTTTCAGTGCATAACATTTTCTGTAATTAAACAATGATTATCCACAAGAAAAATGTAAGATAAAATTCCCAATATTCATGTCCTAAATCAATGTTTGGCCTCTTAAGAAACATATAAATATGGATAGAGAATGATACTCATATTACTATAAACCATAGTAAAAATTAATTATATACACTATGTGTGAATATCATATCACTCTATAAACTAAATCATATAATATTAAACTCAGTTTTCCTTTAAATTATTCATATATAACTTCAAATAATCAATTAAATTGTGATATATGAATATCTTAATATTCAACCAACATCCACACATATGGTTCAAATTGTTTGTGAATGAATATATGTTCTGTGAGAAGGAATAGAAATGTTAAAAAATGTACCAAAACTGAACTCATATGAAATAGCCTTTCTTGTAGAAATGTTATTAATACAAAAAAGATTCCATTAATGATAAAATATGGTGTTTAGATAATCCATAAATTGAAATAATTTTTTCTTAGTATACTTATAAAGGGGGATTTAAATTCACAAAAATTATGTATTTAAATTAACTATATCAATTATTTGGAATGAATTTAAACTAGTTGTCATAGTAACATAAATAACCCTAGAACATAACAAAAACACGTCAACATAATATTACAACCTTATGTAAAAACCCATTTGTATTAATGAAATAAATGTGTAAAACAGAAAATAAATAATACTAAATCACAAAAGAAGAAAATCGTTTAATAAAATATTTGAAAATGATAAAATCATCTACAAACAATGTACATAAAATATATAATAAAACTAAATAATCCAAAAATAAATCAATTTTTTTTCTATTAACATAATTTTTTTGTCTTCCATGAATCAGTAAATCTATTAAACATAGAGATGTTTCTCTATATAGGGGAAATGATTTTTAAGGTCAATTTTTATAAAAGGTCTAATTTTTTAATTTCATGGTTCAATGTATTTTTAAAAAATATTAATTCCTAAATAATCATAAAAATTATTTTCAGATTAATATAAAAATTGAAAGTAATATTTTTAAATAAATTTTAAAATTGGGAAAAAATGATATTTAAATTTATTTATATATTAATACATATAATGAAATTTTTCATTAGAATAACATTATAATCCCAAAAAACATTATTTTTAAACACCAATAAATTGAACATAAAAAGGAAATCATATATAGAAAAAATTGTAGATATATTTCAATATGTATAAACACCGTCACTTAAACGTGTTCTGTGAATTATATAAATATATATGTTCTATATATACCAATTATTGTGTGTTAAATAAATTTAATATTTTTACATTATATGTATTTTGTGCATTAAATAACCACATAATATATATTAATTAAAAAATAGAATGTATTAAAATATTTTGATTTATATTAAATGAAATATGTTTTAAGGAATGATTAATTAAATTGATAAATACTCATAAGTAGATAATTTTTTCAACGCCATAACCTGGTCATCAAAACTTACAAGATCAAAACATCTATAAAAGTACAAAAAATTTCAATTTTGAAAGATATAAAACATATATATGAATATTATAATATAAGAATATCTAAATTTCATCCACTAAATTATGTCTCAATTCTAATAAATATGAGAAAAAATTTAATATAAAAATGATGATGAATCATTAAAATATTTTATTATGTGTCCACATAATCATTTTAACATGTTATTTATGTCATGTATATTATTTTAATGTATTATGTGTATGAAAGACACACATTATGTTTATTTCATGTACATTTCATGTCCACAATATATATCATATAATGCGTAAAGTGTTATAACTAATATTTAAAAATGAAAAATTCCAACTTATTTTATTTCCCTAAATTAATTTTCTCAAAAGATCTATATCAAATAATGATTATCTTAAGAACTGTGGGAAAAAGGAATGTATAGAATCAAAAAGGGATTATTCAAGTGTGTTAAATGAGGAGACATCACAATGTTGAATGTCATGGGGGGGGGGGGTATGTGGTGTCATTTATCTAGGTCTATAGGCTATGGGGGGTGTCCCATGTTGTATGATAAATAGAGGGGTTGTGCATTTTTTCCAAGCTATAACACTACTACAATGCTGAATTCAATATATTGTTCAATGTAGAAATGTGGAAATAATGTACAGTTCAGGGAAAAATGTTTTATCCATCTTTTTAACACATTTTGTGGAACATTTATTTGTTTGTTTTGAAACTCTTATATGATCTATATATTTGTGCTCTCAAATCATTCTGTGATTAGTCCCATCCATGGATGAAGGGATTTTTACCGATCCATTTAAATTGTTGTTTCCTATGAGATCTTCTTCTAGTTCATTTCTTATTCATTTATATTTTATTTTACTCATGTGATAACCTGTTAAGTCACTGTGAATCCCAGTGTTTCTTCAAAAATTACAATTACAAATATTCATCATGAATGTTGAGACTTGAATATATTCCCAAATTATAGAGTTTTATGCTCTAACACTTCATAGTATCTTATTATTAAAAAAATAAAAAAATAAAATACTCTTCAATAATAATATAAAATATGTGGGCACTAAAATATATGTTATCTAATATTTATACAATGAAAAATTCCATGAAATATACAATGACACATGGGACATGTTTATTGATAGATAAATTCACATATTATTAAACATGTGATAAAATAAAATATGCAAGTTTTCATTTTGTTTCAAAAAACATAATCTATTTATGGGTTTCATCAATCATATAAATAAGATGATTCACAGTAAGATAAATTAGTAATAGACACATCAATTTTTATTATTGATGCCGACATAATGAACAATAGTAGAAAGTCCAAAAATAACACACATGATTGATTAAATCAGAAAAAAAGTAATAATGTTGAAAATGTTCATATTAACTTCAATAAATGAAATTAGAATGTTCACTTTTTGATACTATGTTTTATTTGGACCTAGATTCTATTATAAATACTCATATTTTTAATATTTTCTGCAAGAGGGTAAAAAATATTTTTAATTCCTATTACCATTGAATCTAATAAACATCATCTTTTCCTTGGGCCTTTAATTTCTTATCAAGGAAATTTAATTTACAGTTAAAAGTTCAAAACAGAAATTTCATAACAACCTCCTTTGAATGTCTTTGATACATAGTGATTTTTTATCTAGAAGACTATTATTGTCGTTTTCTCTGAGATTTAGCAAGAATCGCTTCTGTTATGAAATAATTAATGAGAAGGATTATTCCATTTAAATGGAATGAATATGGACAAAACACTAAAATGATTTTATGATTTGACTCACTTCTTCACATATCCTAGTATATATAGAACAAGGAAAGGGTTATGTCATGTGTTATGATTCATCCCATCATGGAATATGTTTAATTATTTTTTCAGGAGAACAAATTATAGCCTACGAATCACAAAAGTTATTGATGCATCAAAAGAATTATTTAACTCACAACTATAGTGGCTCATGAATTAAAAACATGGAACCACAATCACTTCAATGAAAAGTTTACAATTTTCACAGATTATATGTTCTTGAATAAAATATATTCATATTTGGAGATGAACCTCATGGAATGATAATGGAATGTGTATCTCCATATTATTGAAAAATTCATGGTTTATAAACATGGTAATGAAAATTCCTTAGCATATGGTTTAGGATGAAAATTTTATAACTATGAGGTCATGGATGATCTTGAATAGTGGGGCCTGAAAATATTACACAACTATTAATGGGAACTATATATAATATGATTGATAATTTCTATTAGAATTTTAATTATGAACCACACTTTCTACAATTTTTGTTTTCCCTCTACCATACATTTTATTTTTTTATTAGTGCATTTTATGTTTCATTAATTTTTAGGATACTTTTTTATAGATCATAATTATCAATTTTACTTTATCATAGTATTTGGATTACAACATTATTGAGAAAATATTATGTAAGAACTATAATTTGGTGTCTCTTTTTATTATTTTTAATTTTCAGCTACATTCATCATAACTGAATAATAAAAATAAATTGTTTTTTAGTCAGTGGTTTTTATTTTGAAACAATATTTTAATATGACATTCCCTACCATCCATTTTCCTTAATGAGTATCGACCACATGGATATATGATTGGAACAACTTCTTGATCACAATGAAAAAGAATATAACACATTATTTTTGCATAAATGGTATATTTTAAATTGTTTTAAAATTATAATATAGTTATTGATGTTTGAACAAAATTAAAAAAAAAATCCACCACTGAAATTTATTCATATTTATTATAATTTTTATTATAATATTTGAGTAACCACATCATTCTCATGAGTCGTATTTGACTTTTAATTCATTTAATTTTTTTCCCATTTATAAACATTGATAAGAACCTAATAGTATTTTCTTCCTTAAATAATTTATTTATGACTTTGGTGCATTCATTTTTTGTTCTGTAATCACAATTTTTTACAATATAATGGTGATTATTGAAATTCATACATACATGAACCGTATCATAAAAAAGGATGGGAAATGACTAATGAATGTTTTGCTGACAATGTAAATTAAAAAAAATTTCCCTGTTAAATGAATTTTCATTAACTTTCAGAAACATAGAAACACTTTCTTGATAATAAAATAAACCATATTAACTAAATTAAATGAATTTTATATTTTAAGGGGTGAAACAAATGAATATGTTTTCATAGTGAAATAGTAAATTATAGTCTACTTAGAAATAGTGTTGGTATTTTTTATCGATAATGTCAATTTATCTTTTATTTTTTATTTCATAATGGAAGGCCTTCTCTAAATGTAGAAAAAATTTGTTCATTTGTAAATTTATTTTTATGGTTCACAGTTGTCCACATGATAGAAATAGAATAGTATGGTGTAATTTCTAATTTCATTTACTGGTGAGATGTGTTTTTTGTGGCTGAATAGTGGATATTAGTCCCTAAATGGATGTCAAAAACTGTGAAAATATGTTGCTAATGTATTTCTAAATAGTATCATTCTCTTCCTTGTACCAATCAAACTAAATCGCATTATGATTTTTTTCTGAGATGAATGCTATATATGGTTACCAATCATTTGGATGAAGCCTAATAGAATCCACATAAAGAACTCTCTATATATAATATTTTTTTCTACATCCACCCATGTACAATTCTATAAAATACTATAAAAATAAAATTCTGAATAATACATTAACATATTAAAATTATATGACTAGTCAATACTATTTTTGCGATCTTGTTAACAATTCAGTGATTCATAATAATACCTATACAAATTTCAAAGAAATATATTAAACTTTTCTATTAATCATTTTAAATGAATTTGATTATGAGTGTTTGATGATATAATTTTATGGTGGTTAGGAAAAAGATATTAGTTAGTATATTATGTTGATTATTGAAACATATTTGCAAATTTCCCATTTACTGAAAAATATTTCTAGAACATTTTTTTTATGTATGATTTTTTAGGAATGTGAGAATGAAATGAGGTATAATTATTTGTTTTACATATTATTTTATTTTATATTCATGTGGTCATTTATATACATGTGAATGAAAGGGGACCTACATACACATGTGGTGAACCACTCTTACAAGTGGAATCATAGAATCATTCATCCATTAGAAGTGCATGTTCAATTTCATGAAATGTGATTTTCATATATCATTAAATTTTGGTACATACATGGTGAACCATGGACGTACAATCTTTGTTCTATATGTATGCTTCTATTATTTATTAGGTACTTTTATGAGACCGAGGTTCATTTCCCTGAGGAATTCATCCATTGTTTCACTGTAATGGTTAATTTCTTCTTAAATGCATGAAACCACACCATTTTCAACAATTTACTTCATGAACAAGACTGATACGTTCACCAACGTGTGACACCACAATGTAATCTATAATTTATATCTACATAACTACAATGTATGGTTTGAAACTCTTCCAACCAATGGATCAACATCCACAAAAAAACATTAAATTACACTGAAATCTCATATAATATTTATTAATTTTGAGGTAAGCATTAGTTTAAAACTTTATAATGAAATCCTCCTTATTATGACTGACTGTGAACATTTAATTAATTATTCTAATATACTCATGAATATTCTATGCAATAACATATTTAATCACCAAGAATATAGGGTATCAAATTATTTTGATTGGTTGATAAGAAACATTAATCCAAATAGAAAACATTGTATACATGAAACATCATATAGAGGAATCATGTGGACACACTTCCATAATTTTATACAGTTTAGGATCTAGGTTATTAATAAGATTTGTTCAATGAAATACATGAAGAGAACACTTCATGGAGTTCTCTGTACTAAACCACATGAGAAATTTTCGATTTTCTATGCTTTGAATGGGTCTAAGAAAACCATTTTAACCATCTATATGTAACTTTCTACCGCATAGTATGTTGTTTAACTCACATGTTTCTTTAAAAATAATTATGAATTCAATTTTACTGAATGAAATGTCAGGACATCATTTTCATTTAGTAGTATGTCATCCGCAAAGAACTCTAATAAAAATATCTCATCCAATAACCAACATATACACACATGAATCATATGTGTTTTTATAAAAACAAATACATTGATAGCACCAAAAAACAATAAATTCCAATTGTGAGAAGCTTGATTCAGTCTATAAATTCATTTTACCTATAAAGTAAACATAACCATCTACTGTAATACTTTAAAAACATTAGGTTATATTGTATACATATATATGATGAAATTTGTGTTATAGAATGATATTTTTTCATCAATTTTATATATTATATACTCATAATGATGTTTCAATTAATATGTGAATGGACTTTATAATCACCACAAAAAAACCAATAAAACATTATGAAAAATACTATCATGTTTTGGAAAAAATAATTTATGAACAAACAATTCATACATTATAAAAAAGTAAAATAATGTTTATGAAATAATAAAAAAAATATTAATTTTATATTAAAAAAATAAAAAAACACAAAACAATTACAAAAAAAAAGAAAATAATAGTTACAACTTTTTAAAATTTTAAAAACATAAATATTGAGTGTAAATAGAAAATTAATATATAAGACACTAATATATCACAAAACACATCAATAAATTATATATTATAAATATAAAATCACATTTTTATAATAGTATTATAGAAAATATATATATTGAATTTTTGATACATAATATTTTAATAATTACATTTTTTCATATGCTTGTTTCCACTCTTGATCATCCACTAACATTGTGAATATTTTTTTGAGGATTAATATATCGTATTTTTTATCTATTTAAATAGGAATTTTATGTGAGATTCAATATGACATAACTATTCACATCAAGGCCCCCCCCCCTGGGATGATTGTATGCTAAGTTCTACACCCTATGGCCTCTAAAAATAGGCTTAGTATTCGCAACAAGAACCATATTTTCATATCACACAACATCAAAGACAAAATCATATTTTATTTGAAAAAAACACCATCTTCAAAATATAAGATAACAAGAAATTTCTATTGTATATAAATATACAATTGACTATATTGTACAAAATACATGATTAAGAAATTATGGAAAAATAAAACACCACATGGGTAAATATAATGGAACTCTACATTTGACAAGTCTACAAATATTATAGACGCAACTTGCTAAAGAACTCATCCCTGTTGATATTACTCTTGGATTAATCTCCAATCACAACAGATACTTCCACCATATTTGATTTCCATGCTCCATAATATGTCATCATGTATCACTTTATGTTATCTTTGATGTAATTCCTGCTTCACTTCTACCGAGACCATCTTCTAACATGCACATCATAAAAAAAAGATGACATGTGAAGGAAAAAATAATATGAAACTATGATTACATCGATTACGGAAATGTATTCTATGTATGAAATCAAAATCCCTATTTTACATTATGTCCTAAAGGTATCCATGGAGCACATAAGAAGTCACAACTCTCAATAAATTAAAATCCCCCATCCAATCCTATATCCATGTTAATACTAAATAACATAAAGGAGTACCCACTCATTGAACTATACATTCCATCCATTGGAATACAACACCCTATGGTTCATAACCTTCAATAAAGTGTTACTATTATAGAAACATGTAGGAGAACCACAATACTTTCGGTAGAATAGATCAAAGTCATGGGTTTACTAATAATTACCATTATAACCTCTTTTGTGTTTCCTCATGGAAATAATTCCAAAAATATGAAAGAGCCCCCACTCTATATAAGCCAATAATAGATTAAATGAGCATTAAACTCAACAAATTTGAACCACCCCAAACTATGCTCACCCAAAATCGTTTTGGAATTTCAGTGGGTGACAGACATCTATTTGTATGACACCATAATATTGGGTGTATTTACCACATGTAAAGAGGAATCACACATCAAAAGAATACATATTTATCTTTGGAGTAACAAACCCTATTCATATTAGGTTTTTGACCTACAACTAGTCATCAATGATGAAGTACCAAATTCATGTCGATCTAAGGGACATGCACACCGTGCATCTTTGGGGGGGGGGTACTAAAATCCATAAATGAAAACAAGGACAATGTTCCCTTCATGGAATACTACCTAGGTAATACCTTCCTCATAAATGATATAAGAATCATCCCCAAAACCACATCATCATCACCATAGAGATAAATCTTAAATATTACTATCTATTATTGAGAACTTCCTTATATAGAGAAATAAAAAAACATCCATTGTTATCTATGTCAGAAAAATATGGTGTTTGTTACTTATTTTCCTGAAATGTACAAATGATAAGACTATCATTGAAATAACATGACAATTGAAATGGGTTGCCACATGGTGACCCTATAGTGATCCACATTGAATGTTGGAGAAAGGGTTGTCAGTTTATGGACACCATTCACCTCACATGTACCCTCATATTTTATCTTTGGAAGAGTTACCTAACTAGATCTTTGGTAGGCCATGAACTTTCACCCTTTGTTGAGCAGGCCTAGCTAGACAACCTGTGCTACAAGTCCTAGTGTGTTCTAGTCATTTCAAATTCACCCAAACTCATTAATACACCTAGAGGTCTAAATAATGTATTTTACTTTTAATATATTATTTTTTATCAAGTCAACCAACCTATTTCTTTGTCTACTCTGCCTGATGGTAAAAATTACCCCTCAGAATCAGTTGATACATCAAATGGTTTTTAGAAGGATTCATACTTATGGAAAATTTATCATTTCACATCAATGGTGGTTCTAAAACATGAAATCCAAAAAATTGAAGTAATTCTGAATAAGAAAAAATATCAATCACTTTACATAACCATCCCTTTTGTTCCCTAGTTATGCATAATTGAACTAATGATACATGAACATTATAAATGAATCAAGAATATTAGAAGTTAACATGTTTTAATTATTTATTGAAATATTATTTGAATTAATTCCTTAATGTAAGATAAAAAAATTTGAAATGGTAGGATTAAGTATTCATGTGTGGAAAAAAATCATTGAAATGAATTGGATTAATAAAAAGTGAAAAATATTATGAACATAGTATTAAGCATGATGGATAAAATATTGAGAAAATAATTTACTACCACTATTGATTTAAATATTTTAATATGTCTTTCATGATGCTTTTTCTCGATTGAAAATGCTATATGTTAAATAGGATGAATCTACTAGTTGATATTTCTTATTTTTTGTATTGTTTATGGCTATGAAGGCTTAGGGTAATGTAATGTTTCAGACTGTGATGGATTAATGTTATTACATTATTCATTAATGTCATGATGTGATGATGTGGGGATATAGCGGGGTCATCTGGTGATGAGGATCTCGTTTTTGTTGTGATGATGTCATAATGTGATGATTCAAACATTTTGAGAGCTGGAAATTCATATTGCTTGTTGATATGTTGGTGATGTTAGACATAATTTGAGAGTTGGTATTTCCTGTTTTCTCAGAATATTTTGATTTTTTTGATGTTATTGTAGGAAGTGTGATATTATATGATTGTGATGATGTTACATTTCTAGTATTCTTATAATATTAATTTCTACCCCCAAGAATTCTAAATTCAGTATCATTAATATGATAGACCGTAGTTTAAAAATACATAGTGATGCTACTAATGTTTAATTTAGTGTTTTTTTACCACTATCTTATTCAAAATTGTTATTTTCTAATATATAACATATATTCCAACCAAAAAATCATTATTCCACATGTATATTGTTGAGAACATATAGTGATCAACTCATATATTTTGATAATTTATTTTCTTGATTGTCTGTGTTAGATTTGAAATGTTTTTTTAGTATCAATAATAGATTTGGAGAATTATATATTTCTTTTGGAATCCATTATTGCATCTATTTTTTTTACGAATTTTAGGTCATGTAGGTAACCACGTAGTTGTGTAAACCTATTTTTTCCTCAATGAAATCATTTGGGTATTTATTCATAGTCTATGTTTTATATTTAGTGAATTATGAGGGTAATTCTCATTTTCTTTTGAATGATACACTCGATCCTAGTTTTCAACTAATTACCTATTTGTTTTATGATTTAGGGTACACTACTATCCCATATTCCTACCTAATAGGTGATTCATTAGGTACTGGGAATTTCTGGTGCCACTCCAAATAGTTATTTTCCAACAGTTACACTATTTAGAGTAAATAAATTTAAAACACTTTTAAAAAATATGATAGTATTGACAAAACCAAAAATATTTCAATTATATACCTATTTATATTAAAACTTTTAATATAAATATTATTTATTATAATTAATCAAATATGATATATAAGATAAACATATAATAAATCACCCAGTATCCATGTCCTAATTTAATCATAGACCAATTTAAAAAGAGTTAGGGATGAAGAGGGAATGATTCTCATATTACAATATAAAAGATTAAAAATAAATGATAGAAACATTATTTATACATAAAATCAATATATAAGGAGCATCATAGTTGGTTTCACTCAGATTCATTTAAAATTCAATAATATGTATATTTAATTCATTAATTCAAAAGTGGAATGTGAATATTCATTAATTTAACTAACAACGCCCCAAAAGATTGACATGGTTCATGAATGAATTTAGTTTTTATGTGTATGGATAAAAATGTTCAAAAATGTATGGACAATTGAAAACATATGAAAAGGGGGGGGGGGGGTCTAAATTCACTCTCTTTATATATTTGATATTCTTATTTCTAATATTACGAAAAATAATTATAACTACTTGTCACATTAACATAAATCATACTAGAACATCAAAAAATCACACATTAACTACAACTTATGGCCTCCTGTAAAAACCCATGGGTATTTAACTAGAAATAGATTAAAGGAAAAACAACATATAAAATAATAAATTACATTTCCATTAGAGAATTATTCTACAAAACACTCCATCATTATAAAATCAACTACTTATAATGTACTATAAAAATATATGAGAGACTAAAGAATCAAAAAATTGTAGAATTTTTTTATCCCATTCACTTATTCATTCATCATATATGAATGACTATAACTATTGAACATGTTGATGTTTCTCCAATGAATCAAGCCAAAATAATTAAAAATAATATCACTGACCTCTTATGAGTATACAATAAATAGTGGATATAAGGGGAAAATTTAAAAATCAAGTTATCTAGATATTTTTATACAACAACACTAGAATTTCTCATAGATTATTGTAATATCATTAATACATACAATGTGTAAAATATAATTTTTTTGTCAATAAAATTATAACAATCATTATTAATATTTTATTGTACAATATTAATCATAATAGTGTAATAAAATACATGAAAAAATAAGAATTAATAATGGTGGAATAACATAGGACCATATATTGAAAATTGGTATGAATGCATTAAAAAATATCCCATTTAATCTATATTTTGGATTATATATTAAATAAGTAAACTTTGATTTTATGGTGGACTGACACCAGTCTATATACTAAATTTTACAATAGGAACGTCATCCTAAAAATTAATATGGATATCAAAATATAATTCAAATTGATTAGTAAGTGAAATAATTCAGAAAAATACTATAATAGGAAAAATTTATTATATCTAATATAAAAATACTTAACTAACCACAATTAAATGAATCAAAAGTGGATGAGGAAAATTGTTTTTGGGTTCAGATGTAATGTTTTAAAATTAAGAAAATGTCTCTTAAATCATTATAAACCATGTAATATTTTAATAAATCATATTTACAGACCAATCCTACAAAATAAAATACTAAGTGTGAAATAACGTGCACCTCAATGAAGCTTGTGTGATTCCTTTAATTATTTGGTGGACATTAGACATTGATATTTACATTCTTCACTTACAAGTGATTTTGTGTCTATCACCACATTATATTGAATATAATAAATATCAATATAATTAATATAGTAACAAAATTTAGAAGATATGATTTTTTTTCTGTTTGAACCCCAATAATGCCTTCATTGAAAATAATATCATTAAAACAATAATTACTTTTCAATGAAATATATATAAATTTACATTAAAAGAAACAAAAAATAAATATTAAAGATCATACTACTTACTGAAAGGTATATGATTCTGGACATCAACAATTATGTGGAACCACATCACCATAAATGTTGGATGTGGTTGATTTTTCTAATGACCTAACCAATCTAACAAAATCAAATATTACTGTGTTATGAAAAAATAAAAAGGAGATTTGTAAAAAATGGGATGAATAAATATTAAAATAAAATATGATTAACAATTTTTAGTATATTAATCACTCAATAATGTTCATGTTTTATAGAATTTCATGAAAATTTAACAAATTCATTTGGTTTTCCACTCTAATAAGTGCATTGATTATAACAACACAATTTTTGAAATGCTCTATAATTTACAAGGCTTATCTAATGGGGAAATATTTTGTATCTCTATGTGAGTTGGATAAGATTAATGGTATTGATGGTAGTAAATTGGGAATTTTGTGATGAAATATATTTAAAATCACATCACTCCACTCTTGATAATAGTATGGGATGTTATAAAATGTTCTTAAAATATGACATAATAATTATAAGACAATAACTAATATTTTTTTTAATTTAATATTTTAAAATAATTTATATATCATTCCCTTTGGAGAATTTAGAAACATAATCTATTAAATGAATAATATCATCTAGAATATTAATCACATGGGTCATTAATAAACTATGTTTCATGTCTATAAAACAAATATATTCATTTTTAGTGTGTTTGAAATTGGGGGGGGGGGTCAAATATTTCCCAACTTATCTAGACCCCCACCATTCATAGATGATGAACAATAAATTCTCTAAGATGACAAATCATTGTTTTTTAAATAACCAAAATCCAATTATTTTATCTCATCATCATATAAGAATTCAAAAAAACCAATTAGTATATGATGTAACTCAAATAAATGTAATATTTTAATAATGAAAACTATAAAAACTAAAAATCACAAAAAAATAGTTACTAATAATTAAAAAAGAGGACCATTTCAATACTTATCATCATAAAATATTAAATTAAATTGAAACCACTATGTTAGAGTGAAATCAAAACATTCGTTGATGAGATTCAATTATTGAATATTTCGATCATGAACATTGAAAAACATTCATATAATCTATTTAATTGTGACCAATATTAAAAATGTATACCAGTATATTGAATCATAATTTTTTAGAGCACAAATGATTTTATGATTATAAATTCATAAAATGTGTTAAGAACAATATGATCCCATTCAGATGGTCTTGTACATATTTCCTCAGAAAAACATGCCGCTGTATTTCACATATACACACAATCAATATTAAAATAAAAAAGAATGGAAACAAATTGAATTTTAAAAAACAATAAATACACATAATCATATACTATTAGTGAAATATGCATTTAACACCTGGAAAACACATAAAATCCAAATCCAAAAAATATATTCAGGAAATTAAAAAACATCAACTCTTAAATATTGATTAATAAATGATACTTTTTCTAATGAGATCAATTCAATTAAAAATTCCCCATTACATTTAAGAAAAGTATTATTATTTAATAATATTGGAAGGAATGGAATTATTATTATTTTCAATATATTGTATAAAAGTTTTCATTATCATGGTCAATGTCAGTTTGACACAAAACTGGGAAGAATGATGGTCTCTTTACGTATTCTATGAATGAATATATTTTTTTCCATAATTTGCATTGTTTTTTTCAACAATTTAATTTTTTGCATCAAATGTTTTGGTCTCAAAATTATTCTGATTGTGGATTGGGGTTATTATTTTGTAAGTTCTTATTAAATTAATTATTCTAATGAAAGATATTTATGTATAAGGAATAAGAATAATTTTTTTGGGAAAAACCATATAAGGGAATGTTTTTAATATTTAAGTTTTTAAGGAATGATGTTTGTGCTTTATGTTACAGTATATTTTTTATAAAAATTATCTTATATAAATGAAAATGAAATTTATTTTTATATTAAAATGAAAAATGAAGGATAGTTTTTAATTTAATTTAATAATAATAATAAAAAATGAATATGAAATTTATAATGATATTATGAAATTTATTGAATTCTCACATTTGAAGAATATTAGAATCCCTACAAAAATAAAATATTTAACACCATTAAATAAAAGTTCAAAAATGAAAATGAAATAGAAAAATTTTTAGAGAGATATTTTAATATATACCCACACCATCTCTTAAACATGTTTTTTCAATTATATAATTAAATATATATCATTGTTTGAGCCCTTAGGTACTTTAGAACAAAAATAAAACCCATAATATTGGTCTATTAGAACCAATAATCGCTTTTGATATGTAGAATGATTTCACATGGAGTTTACCACGATAGTCAATTGTTTTTAATATAGAATTTTATGGTGATATATAGTCCATTTAGGTTATTAAACATGATATTGTTATAATTAATTCTTTGAGTTTTGACTTTTAAATTTGTAATGTTTTGAATAGATTTTGAATGGAATTACTCTTTATCACTCATTTCTTATTCTTAGAACATATAAAAAGTATGATTAGTTTGGTGGATGATTATTGAAGGCATACAAGGAAATATTAGTTACATTTGGGTTATTCAATGTGATTTTATTTCTATTTTGATGCTAGTTGAAGAAACTGACAGAATTTTCTAAAGATTATTAACCAATTATTTTTATTATGTGTTTATACATACGAATTGATTGATGTTCCCATGTATGGAGATGAGTTGAAGTCGATAAGATATAAAATTATTGGAAGGTAGGAAATTAAAGTTTGATGAATAGAATTCTATTGTTTATATTTCTTGTTTCACTCTTCCAACGAAGCACTTTGACAATAACCCGTTATTTATTGACCTATGTGTCAAAAAAATATTATTTTCTTTACCTTTCAAATTTAAAAATTATTTCCTTATATATCCAGGTCGTGGAAATAAAATTTTGGCCACTTATAAGGTTTCCATCATTGACTGCCCGATCCAAATACATGCCAACATGTTAAACCATGTCAATAAATGACATTTGGGATAGAGTAAAGAATATATTTATCTTCATGAAATTAATAATAAGGACGGTGAATCCAAATAAATCCATTTATTTCAATGTAATTAATATCTTTATTTTCCCACTCACGTGGAGATAAATTCAATCTCTTACCTTGATAGTCTTTATACCCTTAAAGATATTATTTCCCAGATTAAATATTATATCAGTTGGATCATGGAGGGGGGGATAAGCTCAGGATTGTTTCAATTCTCAAAAATGAAAAAATTCAAGAAGGAATCACAATGGTATTCAAATTTTTGGGATATTTTTTTTATCTAAAAATGAGAATGGAAATGGTGAGATAACTTTCTTTGAAAAGTTGTATTAACACAATGGGGTGAAAAAAATCAAAAAAGGAACAATTGAAGTGATCCTATTGTTGATGAAATGTATACTAGGAGGATGGTTGATGTACCTAATTTAGATGAAATAAATTAAAAAATTATCACATTAAATATTGATAATACTCCTGGTCAGAATGGCTATACAAAAAAAAATATTTCTAATTGGGAAATTGTTTATCTTGAGGTTATTAATATAGTTTGGGATTTTTTTACTCATGAATCTATTAATAATGATATGAAATCAAATTTCATTACTTTCATTACAAAAAAATTATATTGATCTGAATTTTAAGGATTTCAGACAAGTTTCTATTGGAAACACTATCTCAATGGTTGTTATAAAAATAATGACTCACATATTGGGTGAGATTACCAAAGGCCATATCTCTTAAATCAGTTAGGGTTTTTTCTTAGGTGGAATAAAGAGTTCAATCTTTACAATGCTATAGAGTGAGTTAATATTATGATGACATAGTTAAAGGGATGTAATATGTAATTGATTTTTGATATCCCCAAATACCTTGATAATATCAAATGGGATTTCATCATTGTTGTCTTGATGGTCAATGGATTTAATTATAGAGTCATTAATTTGATGTGTTATATTCAAATGAGTGCCAGATTCCAAATTCATGTCAATGGATATCTGAGGGGAATTTTTCAGTATTTTAGTGTGGTCAAGAAGGGAGATCCATTATATGGGTTTCTATTTTCAATAACATAATACTATATGAGTTTCTACATTACTGATATTGTAAATGTCAGTGTCTATCAGAAAATGATATGTGGGGGATTTTTCCCTCCACATATTTTATTCCAATTACATCTTTCTTTTTGATATGGCTATCAAGATTACAATTTCTCATATAAAAATAATTTTTTGGCATTATTTTAAGGTTGGTGGGTAGATTTGTTTTCTGTAAAATGTCCTCATGTATGTTTGGTGATGGTGTTTATATTTTTAAGAATAACAGATTTTCTTGATGCCTTGGTTTTGATAGAGGTTTATTTCCTTTTAAATCTCATAGAGTTCAAATTTTTGGTTGAAAGTGAAATGAGGGTAGTTGGAAGATATCTCATTGAGAATATTTAATTAGTTTGAAAACTTGATGGGGAAGTCTATGTCTTAAGGAGGGGGAGTTTTTTAATCAATGTAGTTATTACATTGATATTTTTTATGCCTTCTCTTTATATAGAGGATCAAGGAACCTCATAAAGTAGTTAAAAATAATGATTGAAAATTTCATAGGGATTTGTTCTGATATGTGTGGTTTTCAGTTAATGTCGCTTTGAAGGAATTCATTGAAACACCACGAGCTTCCACGATACTCTTCTCTTTTAATAATGCAATAGCTTGCATTATACGCAAGTTCGAGTTCTAACACACCACGACTAATCAAATTAGCTGTTATGAATAGTAATACCCACTTTTTAAAATTATGGAAATTTTATATTTCAATATGGACTTCATTTTAGTATTCATAATATATAAATTATCCTATGTTGAATTTTTTGTAATTTTCTGAGAACATCCATTTTTTTATGATTAGTGAAAAATACATAAAACATCTTTTTTAATCAAAATAATTTATAGTGATAAATTATAATATTTAGTGGTTTTAAAGTTTAATTATAATATAATTTTACCATTTTATCCACTGGTGGTCATTAGAAATAATTTCACATTGAAACTGGTCATAAACAATTGTCAATCCTTTGATATATATTGTTTCTTAAAAACACGCTATTTGTTGTGACAACGGAATTAATTTTGAAATTAATTAATGCAACTTATATGTTTAGAATTTTTTAATATAGACATCATTTTTGAATTTGGAATATCAATTATAGCTTAGGGTGAAATTTTGGCATTGTTCTAGAAAATATCAATTTTTGATAAATAGTGAAACAACTAAGTGGTAGTGAAAAAACTGATTTTTTTCGTTTAAATGAAACATTACCACTTATGTGATTTGATTTTCAAAAATTTGACATACATGGGTTTCATTAGGAAGTAAAATGTGGTTCAATGGGATTAAAATAATTTTTTGGTGAATATTAACTTTTAAGTTTAATTAATCACGATTAAAGGTTATTATTGAAATTTAAGGTAAAAATGATATTATAAAAATATGAAAATACCTTTACACTTGTCCTAACCCTATTGTATGTGTCATGGCCAACCAAGAAAATCCATGGGTCAACTTGGGGACCCCATGGAGCCACTTTGGTCTAAAAGGACATTAACAACTTTTTAATTAATGTCAAAATAAAAATGTCACAAACATAAGTTGTTTTACTAATACAATTTTTAAATGGAGTTATACAAGTCATAATTTTGACTATAAATATTTATTAGAAATATAAAAAGATTTCCTACATAATGATATTTTTTTATAATTTTTAGACAATAACTAAATTAAATTATCTATGATACCATGATGATGCAGCAATTACCTCATTAATTGACGATTTAAATAAAATGAAAATATAATGTAAAATCCAAGGATTACACTTGTCAAAAACCTATTGGATGAGTAGATTTATAACCCTTATTATAAGGCGCCAGCCTTAAACCTTACTTAATATTTAATTAAATGAATAATTCACATTGAGGATCTTTTCAGGTTTAGAGTTTTAGAGAATTAGAACATAACGATTACATCTCAAAAGATTACAAAGAAGACACTTGTACTAAGTTTCCATAATAAAAAAAAACTCTTAAATAGAAACATGTCTAGTTCCATGTCTTATATAGAATGACATTCCCTTGATCCCATCCTATACCTTATTCAACATTAAGTCTTGTGAAAAACATTTCGAAAAAAACTTGGGGTGAGCATAAAAAGCTCAGTAAGGGATACACAAAGAATGAAAACTGTTACTTTTTCAATCATCAAGTAAACCATGTATACTCTAACAAAGTAATACCTTCACCATCATGAAGTAGAAAAAACTCTTCATTAAATAATGTATCATTACTTACCTTTTTGTAATAAATGTATTACCATAAAACCCATATAAAGAACACATAGCATATATAAAGGTAACTTGGGACATAAACATACTTAAGTGGAATAACCATACGGTCGACTTCCACACATATCACTTAATGGAATAACCATACAGACAATTTCCATACATACATAAATGGAACAGCCATACGACCGACTTCCATACCCAATGCATTGGAGGTTATAACGTAACCACACGTCCTGGTATTCACGGCACCACCCGTCATATGGTTTATCACGTAACCACCCGTCAAATGTCCAAGTACATTTATAAAAATCATATGACATAAAACAAATATAATGGAAAGATAACATTTCCACACTTTGATCACAATATATCACTTAAATATATTGACATAAAAAATCCATTATAAAAAAACCATTTTCAAAACCAAAATACATAAAAGAGTATATGGTATTTATTTCATTTTAAAAAAACATTACATCTTGTTTAGGAAGCCAAGACCAAATAATACTCGCGGTGACGGAAAAGGTCGTTGTCACCGCGTACGTTATAAGAAACATTCCTTTTTGTCGTTTAGTAAAACTCTTCATATAAAAAGATTCCTTATGTATAAAAGTAAAAGTCAAAGGTGATTATACACCGTATAAAATATAGTTGTGTATAAAATGAAATATGAATCAATGAAAGGAGATTGAGACGAAGTCCCTTACCTTGGGTCTGACTTGACTCGATCGTTCATTAACGTCCTGAATAATAAACTTGAGTTAATTTCCACTTGATTAAGAACATTTTTAAATTTCATTATTCCTTTTATATCACTTATTTCTATGTTATAAACATTATGTAACCATTTAAGTTAATAATGTTTGTTTTTTCGATATATGGTTCTTAAGTCGAAAGTGGACTTCTTACAATTGCATGTTGTTTGTGTGGACAAAGGTTATTTATATCCAGAATGACATTCCTGATTTGGATATCATATATGTCATATATATCCAGAATATACATGTATTTATAATATTACATAATCTTTTAGAGGTAAGAAATGAAATGCACCGTTCATGGAGACGGTAAGCCATACGTACGCATGAACGCTACTTTCATTTATTTGTCATATTAATGTAATTAAAATTAAATGAGAGGAATGCATATTTTAATTCTAGATTTATATTCATCATTTAGATATATCATTCATTATATATATCCATTATATACATGTACTTTTAATAGTACATTACATTTGGGGATAAGAAATGAAATGCACCGTTCATGGAGACGGTAAGCCGTACGTACGCATGAATGCTACTTTCATCTCTATCTCATACATTAATGGAAAGAAATAATAATGATATAGAGGTATATTATAATTACAGTATAACATCATATATAATAACTTTAAATCCATCCTTTACACATCCCACATATGGCATTAACGAATCACATCACTTTGAGGGGGCGGTAGTCCGCACTTCCTTAAATGAATATTTCGTGTTTACCCATAATGGAAACCATAAAGGTATGACCAAAATGAAAAATAAAGAATCTTAAAGAAAACATAAACATATTATATATCATATATAAATATAATGACATCTTTATGGCCACATTTGAAGGTGTTAAAGGAATGTTGAACAATCATCGTTTCGGGAGGCATAAATTCACCATCCACGGAAATAGTATGTTCTTTAACCATTAGATGAGGGTGTGTGTAAGTGTAGCTCAAATCCTTATTATAAAAACATCCTAGTATATTGAAGATACCGGAGTTTTTAAAAAAGAAATAAATCAAAAGAATTTAGGGGGTTGGAGAAGCAAAATAATACAAAAGGACTCAAGTGAAGACATTAACTCAAAATCGGGTAACTCCCTTTGGTTTGAGCTCAAAGGCTTACTTGGGAAGACTTCTTCCCAAATTTAGGCTTCAAGGAGTAAGAGAAGGAAGTGGAGAGAAAAAATGGGCAGGGGTTGGCCGAGACAAAGGCTTTGGGAGTGTGGGTAAGGTGGTAGAGGTGGGGGTCTTTTATAAGAGGAGAGGAGGGGCACTTTTGGAAAGTAAAGAAATATTACTTTATTTTGAAAATGTTTTTCGGTTTTAAAAGGTCCAAAATTGATATAATTCGTGGATAAGGTGATAAGGGTTCGAAATCCACCCATACAATAAGTTTTGGACATGTGTAGTGTATAGATTTTACATTATCTTTCCATTTTATTTAAATCGTCAAATAATGATGTCATCGCTGCATCATTATTATGTCATAAATAATTTAATTTATTTAATGTCTAAAAATTAAAAAAAAATTACTATGATGTATGAAATCTTTTTATCTTTCCAATGAATATTTATAATCAAAAATATGACTTCTATAACCCCATTTAAAAATTGTTTTAGTAAAACATATCATGTTTGTGCCATTTTTTACACTAACATTAATTAAAAGGTATTTATGTCATTTTCCAACCAAAGTGGCTCCATGGGGACCCCAAGTTGACACATGGCTTCTCTTGGTCGGCCATGACACATAAAATGAGGGTAGGACATGTGTCTATGTCATCTCATATTATTAAAACATTATTTTTACCTTAAACTACACTAATTACCACTAATCGCCATTAAAAACTTAATAAGTTACTATTCACAAAAAATTATTTTAATCTCATTGAACCACATTTTACTTCATATTTACAACCATGTATGTCGGATTTTTGAAATTCAATACAAAAAGGTGGTGAAATATCATTTAAATGGAAAATCTGTTTTTATAAGTACCACTTAATGATTTCACTATTCATCAAAAATTGATGTTTTTCAGAAAAATTCCAAAAATTCACCCTAAGCTATATTTGATATTCCGAATTCAAAAATGAAGTCCATTTTACAAAATTCAAAAAATATAAGTCAAATTAATTAATTTAATAATTATTTCCCGATGTCATGACAAATAGCGTGTTTTTGTGAAACAATAAGTATCAAAAGATTGACACTAGTTTAAGTCCGATTTCAAAGTGAAATTAATTCCAACGACCACTATTGGATTTAATGGTAAAAATATTTTCTAATTTCACTTTAAAACCAATTAAAATAATAATCTAATCATATAAATAAATTATATCAAAAAGAGGTTTTGAATTGAAATACAACATTTACAATATTCATTAAAAAAATGAACTTTATCGGAAAGATACCAAAAATTTACACAAAGTAAGTTTTGATGTCCCGATTCTAAAGAAGAGTTATATTTGGTCCAATAGAATTTATAAGATTGATGAAAACTATATTTAATGACAGTTCACCATTAAAATGTGATAAGTGAACCCTTAGTGAAAAATAGAGTATAAATTACTAAAATTGAATTATTTCCGTATTTTAAGACTTTATCTTTTATTGGGTAAATATAAAAACATTTAAAAACATATATAATCATATTTTAGTTATTTCTATCCATTCCCGCCAGTACAACGGCTACATGTTAACTACCATTTAAAATAATATTATTATATTACTAGTGTGCAACGTAAGATTTCAACGAAACTCATCGTTGCGTATCGAGTATTCTATCGAATGTAGAAACCCCTTTTAATTAAAATTAATATTTAATTAGTAAATATTAATTAATATGAAAATTCTCTACTCTTTATTTACCTCGTATGTTACATCCTTCCCCCCTTTTGGGAATTACGTCCTCGCAATATTATTTACTTATCAAAATAAGTGGGGGTATTTATCCGTCATAGCATTTTCAGATTCCCATGTTGCCTCTTCAATCACATGGTTTTTCCAAAAAACCATTACCTGATAAATCACCTTATTCTGTAACACCTGCTCCTTGTGGTCAAGAATCTTGATTGGTTGTTGTTCATAAGATAGGTTCTCTTCCAGCTGAACTACCTCTAGACTCAAAACATGAGATGGATCTGGCATATACTTCCTCATCATTGAATCATGAAAAACATTGTGTACCTATGATAAACTCGGAGGTAAATCCACTCGGTAAGAAACTGATCCAAATTTCTCCAGAATTTCATATGGTCCAATGACCCTTGGACTCAACTTTCCTTTTTTACCAAATATCATCACAATTTTCCATGGAGAAACCTTGAGAAAAACATGATCTCCTACCTCGAAAGATAGGTCCTTCCTCCGGTTATCTGCATAACTCTTCTGCCTGCTCTGAGCTGTTTTCATGTGTTTCTGAATCAACTGAACCTTTTCTGCCATCTCTTCTACCAATTCTAGTCCCATAAACTTCCTTTCACCCACTTCATCCCAGAAAGACGGAGTTCGACACCGCTTCCCATATAATTCCTGAAATGGTGCCATCTGTATACTAGAATGAAAACTGTTATTATATAAAAATTCAACCTAAGAAAGATGTTGGTCCCAACTTCCCTGATAATCCATCGAACAAGCTCATAACATATACTCCAATGTCTGAATTGTTCGTTTTGACTGCCCATCTGATTGAGGATGAAAAGCTGTACTAAAATTTAATTCGGTACCCAACGACTTCTGAAGGCCTTTCCAAAAGTTAGAAGTGAACCTGGGATCACGGTCATATACAATGGAGAGAGGAATTCCATGTAACTTGACTATCTCTTTAAGATACAAATGGGAATGTTGATATACAGAGAATGTATATCGTATAGCAAGGAAATGAGCAGATTTGGTCAAGCGATCAACAATAACCCAGATTTCATTATTACCTCGAGATGTCCTCGGTAATCCCACAAAAAAGTCCATGGATATGTTTTCCCATTTCCACTCTGGCACTGGTAAAGGCTGAAGAATCCCTTTCGGTAACTGCCGCTCTTCTTTAACCTACTGACAAGTCAAAAACTTCACAGTAAAATCAGCAATATCACTTTTCATTCAATCCCACCAGTAATACTCCTGCAGATCTCTGTATATCTTAGTACTGGCAGGATGAACTGAAAACGGAGAACTATGAGACTCACATAACAACTCATTCTTCAACTATGAATCACAAGGCAGACATAATATCTTCTCAAACCTCAAAACACTATCAAAAACATATCCAATAACTCATGGAAAATTCTATTCATAAGGTCCACGAATACAGCATGTGCATTGGTTAACCCAAAAGGCATAACTAAAAATTCATAATGGCCATATGTAGTACGAAACGCAGTCTTCAGAATGTCTGCTACTTTTACATTCAACTGATAGTACCCCGACCTCAAGTCAATCTTCGAAAAATATTGATCTCCCTGGAGCTGATACCACTTCATTCGATGGCCCAACATCTTCTGAAATTGTTGCAAAGGATTTCACCACCCCTTTCATCTTGTAGTCTGGCTGCATTCCCCTAGTTGAGTTCTTCTTTGGACACTCGTTTGCATAATGACCCATTTCATTACACTTAAAACATCTTACCGTTGGCTTTTCATTGCCTGCTTGATCATCTTCCATACAGTTATGAGCAATATGACAAGACTTACCACACCGAAATCACTTACCAGACTTGGATAAACATTCTACAGGATGCATTTTACCACACTTCTCACAGGATGGATATTTGGTTTTCCTACCTCCGTGCTTCTTTGATGAATTCTTCCCCTTTTCCTGCCAACTAGACCTCTTATTCAGTTGTTTTTCATAGAACACCTGATCATCAGCAAACTCCATTTCCACCTTCTCCACACATCAAACAAGTTTTTCATAACTTTTGAACTCACGAGAAGCTAAATCCCTTCGATACTTTGGCTTTAACCCTGAGTAAAAATGGTTTATTTTACTATCAAGATCTCGTATGAAGTTTGGAGCATACCTTTCCAATCGAGTGAACTTTGCTTCATAAGCAGCCACTGAATCATCCTCCTGCCTCAATTCTAGGAACTGTTTTTCCATCCTAAGACGAACCACCTTAGTAAAATATTTCTCAAGAAACATACCTTTGAATTCGTCCCAGTGAAGATCCTCAATCTCATCACTATCCCTGATATTTTTCACCATTGACCACCACTGATCAGCTTCACCTTCAAAATGGTAAAAAGAAAGACTAACCTTTTGATGTTCTGAACACCCCATGACATAAAAAATCTTCTCCAGTGATTTAATCCACCCTTCAGCTTGCACAGGGTCAGATGATCCTTTGAATGATGGGGGATGTTTCCTCATGAAATGTTCCACCACTGACATGTTTTTCTGCGGCTGATCTGGCTGATCTCGTGCATGGATACCACCACCATTTATAGCCTGAGTCAACTGTGCCATCACTACAACAAACTGTTCAGTTCCAATTCTGACCATCTCAGGTTGCTGATTTGGAAGGTTGTCTTCCTCCTGATGTCGTCCCAACATAGCTGCTTTGTTTCCTCTGCGGAAAAGCATTCTGAACACAGAAATATCTTAGGCGAAGCAACATGGTAATCTGTAAATGCTATATCATTTCAATCATATTATAAATTAACTTATAATTTAACAATTTTCTAACTCCTAAAGTTGTCTAAACCGACCTTTGATACCAACTATAAGGCCCCAGCCTTAAAACTTACTTAATATTGAATTAAATTAATAATTCACATTGAGGATCTTTTCAGGTTTAGAGTTATAGATAATTAGAACATAATGATTACATCTCAAAAGATTACAAAGTAGACACTTCTACTAAGTTTCCATAATAAAAAAAACTCTTAAAAAGAAACATGTCTAGTTCCATGTCTTATATAGCATGACATTCCCTTGATCCCATCCTTGACCTTATTCCACTTTAAGTCCTGTGAAATTTTTTTTTGAAAAAAACATGGGGTGAGCATAAAAAGCTCAGTAAGGGATACACAAAGAATGAAAACTGTTACTTTTTCAAACATCAAGTAAACCATGTATACGCTAACAAAGTAATACCTTCACCATCATGAAGTAGTAAAAACTCTCCACTGAATAAAGTATCATTACTTACCTTTTTGTAACCAAAGGATTACCATAAAACCCATATAAAGATCACATAGAATATATAAAGGTAACTTGGGACATAAACATACTTAAGTGGAAGAACCATACAGTCGACTTCCACACATATCACTTAATGGAATAACAATACGGCCTACTTCCATACCCAATGCATTGGAGGTTATAACGTAACCACCTGTCCTGGTATTCACAGCACCACCAGTCATATGGTTTATCATGTAACCACCCGTCAAATGTCCAAGTATATTTATAAAAATCATAAGACATAAAACAAATATAATGGAAAGAAAACATTTCCACACTTTGATCACAATATATCACTTAAATATATTGACATAACAAATCCATTATAAAAAAACCATTTTCAATACCAAAATACATAAAAGAGTATATGGTATTTATTTAATTTTAAAAAAACCATTACATCTTGTTCAGGAAGCCAAAGACCAAATAATACTCGTGGTGACGGAAAAGGTCGTTGGCACCGCATACGCTATAAGAAACATTCCTTTTTGTCATTTAGTAAAACGCTTCATAGAAAAAGATTACTTTTGTATAAAAGTAAATGTCAAAGGGGATTATACACCGTATAAAATATAGTTGTGTATAAAACAAAATATGCCTCAATGAAAGGAGATTGAGACGATGTCCCTTACCTTGGGTCCGACTTGACTCGATCGTTCATTATCATCCTGAATAATAAACATGAGTTAATTTCCACTTGATTAAGAACCTTTTTAAAGTTCATTATTCCTTTTATATCACTTATTTCCATGTTATAAACATTATGTAACCATTTATGTTAATAATGTTTGTTTTGTCGATGTTTGGTTCTTAAGTCGAAAGTGGACTTCTTACAATTACATGTTGTTCGTGTGGTCAAAGGTTCTTTATATACAAAATGAAATTCCTGATTTGGATATCATATATATCATATATATCCAGCATATACATGTATTTATAATATTACATAATCATTTATATGTATGAAATGAAATGCACCGTTCATGGAGACGGTAAGTCGTACGTACGCATGAACGCTACTTTCATTTCTTTGTCATATTAATGGAATTAAAACTAAATGAGACGTATATATATTTTAATTCCAGAATTATATTCATCATTTAGATATATCATTCATTATATATATCCATTATATACATGTACTTTTAATAGAACATTACATTTGGGGATAAGAAATGAAATGCACCGTTCATGGAGACGGTAAGCCGTACGCACGCATGAACGCTACTTTTATTTCTATATAATAATTTAATGGAAAGAAATAATAATGATATAGAGGTATATTATAATTCTAGTATAACATCATATATAATAACTTTAAATCCATCCTTTACACGTCCCACATATGGCATTAAAGTATCACATCACTTTGAGGGGGCGGTAGTCCGCACTTCCTTAAATGAAGATATCGTGTTTACCCATAATGGAAACCATAATGGTATGCCCAAAATGAAAAATAAAGAATCTTAAAAAAAACATAAACATATTATATATCATATATAAATATAGTTACATCTTAATGGCCACCTTTGAAGGTGTTAAAGGAATGTTGAACAATCATCGTTTCGGGAGGAATAAATTCACCATCCACAGAAGCAGTATGTTCTTTAACCATTACATGATGGTGTGTGTAAGTGTAGATAGAATACTTCTTATAAAAACATACTAGTATATTTATGATACTTTATTTGTTACAAAATAAATAAATAAAAAGAGTTTAGGGGGTTGGAGAAGAAAAAAAATACAAAAGGACTCAAGTGAAGACATTACCTCAAAATCAGGTAACTCCCTTTGGTTTGATCTCAAAGGCTTCCTTGCGAAGACTTATGCCAAACGTGAGGCTTCAAGGAGTAAGAGAAGGAAGTGGAGAGAAAAAATGGGCCGGGGTTGGCCGAGCCAAAGGCTTTGGGAGTGTGCGTAAGGTGGTAGAGGTGGGGGATATTTATAAGAGGAGAGGACGAGCACTTTTAGAAAGTAAAGAAATATTACTTTATTTGAAATTTTTTTTCGGTTTTAAAAGGTCCCACATTGATATAATTCGTGGATAAGGTGATAAGGGTTCGAAATACAATAATACAATAAGTTTTGGACATGTTTAGTTCATAGATTTTACATTATCTTTCTATTTTATTTAAATCGTCAAATAATGATGTCATCGCTGCATCATTATTATGTCATAAATAATTTAATTTATTTAATGTATAAAAATTATAAAAAAAACACTATGATGTAGGAAATCTTTTTATATTTCCAATGACTATTTATAATAAAGAATATGACTTGTATATCCCCATTTAAAAATTGTTTTAGCAAAACATATCATGTTTGTGCAATTTTTTACATTAACATTAAATAAAAGGTATAAATGTCATTTTCCAATCAAAGTGGCTCCATTGGGTCCCCAAGATGACCCATGGCTTGTATTGGTCGGCCATGACACATCCAATGAGGGTAGGAAATGTTTCTAGGTCATCTCATATTATTAAAACATTATTTTTACATTAAACTACACTAATTACCACTAATCGCGATTAAAGACTTAATAAGTTACTATTCAACAAAAAATTATTTTAATCTCATTGAACCAAATTTTTCTTCTTAGTGACAACCATTTATGTCATATTTTTTAAATTCAATACAAAAAGGTGGCAAAATTTCATTTAAATGGAAAATCAGTTTTTATAAGTACCACTTAGTGATTTCACTATTCATCAAAAATTGAAGTTTTTCAGAAAAATTCCAAAAATTCACCCTAAGCTATATTTGATATTCCGAATTCAAAAATGAAGTCCATTTTACAAAATTCAAAACATATAAGTAAAGTTAATTAATTTAATAATTAATTCCCGCTGTCATGACAAATAGCGTGTTTTTGTGAAACAATAAGTATCAAAATATTGACACTAGTTTAAGTCTGATTTCAATGTGAAATTAATTCCAATCACCACTATTGGATTTAATGGTAAAAATATTTTCTAATTTCACTTTAAAATCAATTCAAATAATAATCTAATCATATAAATAAATTATATCAAAATGAGGTTTTGAATTAAAATACAACATTTACAATATTCATTAAAAAAATGAACTTTATTTGAAAGATACCGAAAATTTACACAAAGTAAATTTTCATGTCCCAATTGTAAAGAAGAGTTATATTTGGTCCAATATAATTTTTAGATTGATCAAAACTATATTTAATGATGGTTCGCCATTAAAATTCGATAAGTGAACCCTTAGTGAAAATTAGGGTAAAAATGCCTAAAATTGAATTCTTTCCATATTTTAAGCCTTTATCTTTTATTGGGTAAATATAAAAACATTTAAAAACATATATAATCATATTTTAGTTATTTCTATCCATTCCCGCTAGTACACCGACTACATGTTAACTAACATTTAAAATAATATTATTATATTACTAGTGTGCAACGTAAGATTTCAATGAAACTCATCATTGCGTATCGAGTACGCTATTGAATGTAGAAACCCCTTTTAATTAAAATTAATATTTAATTCGTAAATATTAATTAATATGAAAAATCCTTTATTCTTTATTTACCTGGGATGTTACACTTATCACCCTAGCCTCAAATTTTATATGTGTGGGACCTCTAAAATCCGAAACTTATTATATAATAAAGTAACATTTCATTACTTTCCAAGAGTGCCCCTCCTCTCCACTTATAAAAGGCCCCCACCACTACCACCTTACTCACTCATTCAATTCCTTTTGGCTCAGCCATCCTCTGCCCAAATACTCTCCCAACTTCCCTCCCTTACTCTTAGAATCCTCACTTTGGGCAGAATTCTTCCCACGGAAGCCTTTGTCTCAAATCAAAAGAGTTACCCGATTGTAAGGAGGTTAAAGAACGGTCGAGTCAAGACAGGACCCAAGGTAAGGGGATTTCTTAACCTAATTTCCATTTTTGGGTTAATCTCTTACTTTCAAATTATGTTATGATATTATTATGTCCTATCTTGTATTTGTACTTTCTTTATGTGTACTTATATTGAATACACATAATAGATCTATTTTATTTAAAAAAATGATCTTGGTAAGGACTTCATCTCAATCTCCTTTCATTGAGACATATTTTGTTTTATCCACAACTTTCTTTTATACGGTGTATAAACCCATTTGTCTTTTACTTTTATTCAAAAAGAATATTTTTATACGAAGAGTTTCAACTAAATGACAAAAGTAATGTTTTTCTTACGTATGCGGTGACAACGACTTCTCCGCCGTCGTGACCATTATTTGAGTTTCGGCTTCCTCTACAAGCCATAACTTTTTTTTTTAAATGAAAAATAAATACAATGTTTTAATTTTCTTAATTTTGGTATTTAAAATGGTTTTGAAAGTGTTTTTATTACGTCAATGTGTTGTATTGATATCTTGTGATTGAAATGTGGAAATGTTATGTTTTCTTTATGCATGTTTTATGTGATATGATTATGTTATGGTTTATGATATATTTAAACCTATTCATACGTGGAATGAATTGGACATAATAAGTGAAGGGTGGAGCCCGCTATAGCTCCTCGATGCATCGGTAGCTCTCATGAGACAAACTAGTGTCTCAAAATGAGGCCTTGACAAAAACATAATTGTGGTCTTGGCACGAGGCCTTGGCTACGTGGTTATGATAGTCTGGCATTATGCATTCCATCATTATGAAAGTTGTTATTGATATTTCATGAGATTATTCGACTAGTAGAATATCCATGTGAGTAAGTAAATGGGATTATTTAATTTTATTTTTTCCATATTATGCTGAAGTTCAAGTTTAATAAGGCCTTTGTTTTAGTTATAAATTGCCTTAAATGTTAATGTTTATTTATGAAAGCATCAGCTATATTTTTATCCTTACTGAGCATTTGAGCTCACCCCTTTCAATGTTTTAATATTTTCCAGGATGTGAAGAAGTATTTTATGAATGACCTGCAGGGATAGTTAGAAGAGGATATGAGTGTGGACTATGGAGACTTCGTTATTGTAGTTTTTCACTTTATGATGTAATGTAACATTTATGAATGTATCTATGTTTCCAAGGGTACTAAACTAATCGGTCTTTCAAGACATGATCTTTTGTGATCATGCCAATGTTACGCAATAATGCACCGACTCTGGGAAACTAGGGTCGGGGTGTTACAGTTGGTATTAGAGGAAGTTTAGTACTAACCTTAGAAGCTATATTTAGATAAACTCTGATTAGAGAAAATAGCCCAAAGATAGACTTTGATGATTAGTATAGAATAACTTCCTAGAATTTTGTTGTTGTATAGATTTTGTGAGTTTTCCGAGCAATACATCCCTGTCTGGATACGAGCAGGTAGAGGTGGCTCTGGCACAGATGTACCTAGGGGTAAAACCCGAAAACACTGCTATTAGCTAGACTCGAATGGGAACTAGTGCACGACAACGGGCCTTGCTTCATTCTTGGTTACGACACTCCCGGGGGATATGATTAGGATAATTCTCATTTTCTTTACAAACCACTATGAAGGGTTATGGGTATATAATTCCTCAAATAAGACATTTTTATTGATTATATCCATAAATAGTTTAATTTATGTTAACTATTTTAGAGGTATGGAATTATGTATTTTGTTTCATAAACTAATCTAGTTTATGACATTGTTTAGAAATGGAGCCTAGTGGAAGGAATGGAAACCGTATCAAAGCACGCACTCCGTTTAGGGATTTCCCTCCTGCTCAAGATAATTATTGTGGATCTGGATATACAACTGGTGCTGATCAACTTATTACCATACTGGGACAACTCACTCAGGTTATGAATAATAAACTTACATGTATGGAGCACCCTGATCCGCAATGTGGATGATCAATTTTAGACCGCTTCATGAGGCAACAACCGCCAACATTTAATGGGGGTACAAATCCATTAGTAGCTGAGCAATGGATAAACTCCTTAGAGAAAATATTCCATGCCTTGGGGAGTAGTGAAAGGGAGAAGGTTGTCATGGCAGTCTACTGCCTCACTAGAGATGCCAATCAATGGGGGTCGCTGATTCAAAACACAAAGGACGATGATGAATTATCAAATATGGAATAGAGAGAGTTCAAAGATCTTTTTTTAGAAAAATACTTTCCACATGACCATCTAGAAGATATGGAAAGACAATTTTTGAGTCTGAGACAAAAGGAGGATGAGAATGTCACAATGTATCAGGCCAACTTTACAAGGTTAGCGAGGCATGCTGCAGATTATATACGTAACCCAAGAAGTAAGATCAATCGTTTCTTTGATGTGTTAAAACCGTTTCTCCATCGAGCATAAGTATTACAATATTTCTCAACGTACAAAGATATAGTCTCGTGTTCTATCAAAACAGAAAAGGAATTCTCTAAGTCTTATGAACACAATGTAAAGCAAGAGAAGAAGAGAACGGTGGAACAAGAGACAGATAAAAGGAAAAAGGGAAAGAAGGATTTTCCATTATGCGTTAATTGTGGGAAGAATCACCCTGGTACTTGCCTAAAGGAAATGGGAGTTTTTTACAAATGTGGAGAAAAAGGTCACCAGGCTCGTGATTGTAAGGGAAAGAAAGAGGCTATCAATGTTGAATGCTACAATGGTAGGTAAATGGGGCATTATGGAAATGAATTTCCTAAGCGTCAGGGAAACATACCTCAGAAAATGCCAAGGGATCAAGGACAATCTTATTCTATTACTACAGTAGAAGTGGAAGAATTAATGTATTGGTGATTTTGGACTCAAGGATTATATTCTGGTTATAAGGATAATGTGATATATATGAGGATTGTACTGCAGTACTTGTTTTTTTCATTAAGGTTTTAATATGATGAAGGTAATCATATTTTTAGTATGTGACAATAAGAGAAACCTAACTTTGTTTGGGGAATATAATGTTGCAATTGATTTTGGAATTAAGAGACATTTTAGAGAAAGTCTGGACGGTGGTATTTTGGATAACTATAAAGGTTGGGATGGATTAAGTTGAATATTAAATAGTATTGTTTAAGGTTAAAACATTTCTAAAGATTATATTTGGAATATTATAATACTATAGTTTTAGGAAAAGGACAACCTGCAGGGTGGGGCATAACCCGTCACGTCGGACAAAGCTGTAGGAATCGAACCCACCACCATAGTGCGACATGCCTTTATTACCTACCACTAGCCTACATGAAGTCCCTGGTTATTACAAAATATTTTTCCTAATCTAAATGGAATGTGGTAATATTTATAACCTTATACAATTAGGATAAATAGAATATTTATGAGTTCTGTTACCATTTTGAGTGAAAGATGGGTTTGTGGTAAAACTTTATTAAAGAATGAAAGTCTACATGACAAGTATGTATATTCCCTTACGTTTATAGTTATCTCCTAAATAAATACCTCAACTTTATAAAAGGTAACGTAAAACAAAAACATTGCATGTTTACTTTTCCAATTGGGGATTCAATGACCGTTTAACCAATAAAAAGTTTGTGATTTTCTTATGGTTAACTTTCTCCTAATCCTGTTTTCAACAACTCTCCATAAATCTTTGATGGTTTGTTTTTCTTCCATATCCATATTTTCATAGAATCCATGTATAGGCTATCTCGGGTGACCTTTGTACTTATCTTTCTATCTTTTAATGTTATATTTTTATTAACCCTATTTCCGATGTGGGTTTTCCACAAAGGTATTTTCTATTTTCAACCTTTTATATTCATAGAAAGTTTTTAAATTACAAGAACACAATTTATTGAAGGAGGGGAGAATGTAACACCCCGAGCATCCACGATATGCTTCTCTTTCAATAATGCAATAGATTGCATTGTACGCAAGTTCGAGTTCTAACACACCACGACTAATCAAAGTAGCCATTATGAATAGTAATACCCACTTTTTAAAATTATGGAAATCTTATATATCAATATGGAATTTATTTTTGTATTCATAATATCGAAATTATCCTAAGTTGAATTTTTTGTAATTTTCTGAGAACTTCCATTTTTTTTATGAATACTGACAAATACTTAAAACAAAATTTTTAATCAAAATAACTTATAGTGATAAATTATACTATTGAGTGGTTTTAAAGTGTAATTAGAATACATTTTTTCCATTTTATCCAATGGTGGTCATTAGAATAAATTTCACTTTGAAATTGGACATAAACAATTGTCAATATTTTGATATATATTGTTTCTTAAAAACACGCTATTTGTTGTGACAGTGGGAATTAATTATGAAATTATTTAATTCAACTTATATGTTTGGAATTTTTTAAAATAGACATCATTTTTGAATTTGGAATATCAATTATAGCTTAGGGTGAAATTTTGGCATTGTTCTGAAAAACTTCAATTTTTGATGAATAGTGAAACCACTAAGTGGTAGTTAAAAAACTGATTTTTTCATTTAAATGAAACAATACCACTTCTGTGATTTGATTTTCAAAAATCCGACATACATGGTTGTCATTAGGAATTAAAATGTGTTTCAATGGGATTAAAATAATTTTTTTGGTGAATAGTAACTTTTAAGTTTAATTATTCACGATTAAAGGTAATTAGTGAAATTTAAGGTAAAAATGATATTATAAAAATATGAAAATACATTTACACTTGTCCAAACCCTATTGGATGTGTCATGGCCGACCAAGAAAATCCATGGGTCAACTTGGGGACCCGATGGAACCACTTTGGTAGGAAAAAGGACATTAAAAACTTTTTATTTAATGTCCAAATAAAAATTTCACAAACATAAGTTGTTTTACTAAAACAATTTTTAAATGGGGTTAAAAAGTCATATTTTTTACTATAAATAATAATCAGAAAGCTAAAAAGATTTCCTACATAATTATATTTTTTTATAATTTTTAGACATTAAATAAATTAAATTATTTATGATACCATGAAGATGCTGCGATTACCTCATTAATTAACGATTTAATTAAAATGAAAAGATAATGTAAAATCCAAGGCTTACACTTGTCAAAAACCTATTGGATGAGTATATTTAGAACCATTATCACCTTAGCCTCTAATTATATATGTGTGGAACCTTTAAATTCCGAAACTCATTATATAATAATGTAACATTTCATTACTTTCGAAGAGTGCCCCTCCTCTCCACTTATAAAAGGCCCCCACCACTACCACCTTACTCACAATTTCAAAGCCTTTTGGCTTGGCCAACATCTGCCTAAATACTCTCCAAACATCCCTCCATTACTCCTAGAAGCCTCACTTTGTGCAGAATACTTCACAAGGAAGCCTTTGGCTCAAATAAAAAGAGTTACCCAATTTTAAAGAGGTTAAAGAACAGTCGAGTCAAGACAGGACGCAAGGTAAGGGGATTTATTAACCCAATTTCCATTCTTTGGGTCAATCTCTTACTTCAAAATTATGTTATAATATTATTATTTCCTATCTTTTATTTGTAATTTCTTTATGTGTACTTATATTGAATACACATAATAGATCTATTTTATTTAAAAAAATTATCTTGGTAAGGACTTCGTCTCAATCTCCTTTCATTGAGGCATATTTTGTTTTATAAACAACATTATTTTATACGGTGTATAAACCCCTTTGAATTTTAATTTTATTCTAAAGGAATATTTTTATATGAAGTGTTTTTAGTAAACAACAAAAGGAATGTTTTTCTTACGTATGCGGCAACAACGACTTCTCCGCCGCCGTGACCATTATTTGAGTTTCGGCTTCCTCTACAAGCCATAACTTTTTTTAAATGAAAAATAAATACAATGTTTTAATTTTCTTTAATTTTGGTATTGAAAATGGTTTTGAAAGTGTTTTTATTACGTCGATGTGTTGTATTGATATCTTGTGATTAAAATGTGGAAATGTTATGTTTCCTTTGTGCATGTTTTATGTGATACGATTATGTTATGGTTTATGATATGTTTAAATCTATTCATATGAGGAATGCATTGGACTTAATAAGTGACGGGTGGAGCCTGCTATAGCTCCTCGATGCATCAGTAGGTCTCATGAGGCAAACTAGTGTCCTAGCATGAGGCCTTGAAAAAATCTTAATTGTGGTCTTGGAATGAGGCCTTGGCTACGTGGTTATGATAGTATGGCATTATGCATTACATCATTATGAAAGTGGTTATTGATATTGCATGAGATTATTCGACTAGTAGAATATGCATGTGAGTAAGTAAATGACATTATTTAATTTTATTTTTTCCATATTATGCTGAAGGTCAAGTTTAAAAAGGCTTTTGTTTTAGTTATAAATTGCCTTAAATGTTAATGTTTATTTATGAAAGATTCTTCTATATTGTTATCCTTACTGAGAATTTGAGATCACCCCTTTAAATGTTTTAATATTTTCAAGGATGTGAAGAAGTATTTTATGAATAACCTGCAGGGATATTTAGAAGAGGATATGAGTGTGGACTATGGAGACTTTGTTATTTTAGTTTTTCACTTTATGATGTAATATAATATTTATGAATGTATCTAGTGTTTTCAAGTCTACTAAACTAATCGGTCTTTCGAGACTTTATCTTTTGTGATCATGCCAATGTTACGCAATAATGCACCGAATCTGGGCCACTGGGGTCGGGGCGTTACATGCATGACACTAGTAAACATGGGGCCCTGGATGTCAATGATATTAGGATTTTTAATAACACCGTACTTGAAAAAAAATTCACACAGAGTGTTCATTCATGTATTGAATCATTATTGGGATTTATTACAATTGGGTTTGTTAATAAACATTACATTGGGAATTTCATATATTTGCCCTCATTTTTTTGTCCACCTGTTATGAAAACATATCAGGATATCATGTCATGTTAAAATTGGGTTGTCCGAAGGAATTTTTGTTGAATTACACCAGTTTGTCTATAATGATAATGATATTTTAATATTGATACCTAAGGAGAATGGATGTTTCAATAAGAATGATTTTTATAGATATTAGTGTGGGGATTACATCAAAATACTTGAATGTTACATTGGTTTCAATAATCCTTTTATATATCCCTCTGATCATATATTAACCAAGAAAATATGGAAAATTCAAATTTCTATTCAAAACATTCTTTAAAGGAACTACGTCCAACTTGGCTCTATCTTCCAGTTTTGTTTGCATGAACATGATTCCTTACCTTATTTATTTTGGTGTTAATGTGTATCTTACAATATATAAAGGTATGCGAAGTATATAATTTACTATAGTTTTGATATTTATTACAAGGAAACATTACCTTCCAACATATGTTGCATGACATGATGTGAATAAATCCATGCACTATTATTATAAGATACTATAGGTATTGATTCTTTTACAAGGGAAGATCATAATGATATGAGTTTCAAAAAAAATTCTTCCTAATTTTATGAAGGTTTATCCATTACTAATAATGGAATTATTCTTGCAGACAAAATTTATATATGAGTGAGGAATAATTATTTCATTGATCAGGTTATTTGGAGGTCACTTGGTGTTTGTGGAAGGGTGAATAAATCACTCATTTAAAAATCGATTAGATGGATACCCCTGAATTCGATGAGGTTAAAAGATAATGTGGAAGGGTAGGTTTTACATTCACTTGTGCTGTCAGGAAGTGGTGGTATCTTTCGTGCCCATCGAGGATTTATTAATGGATTCTTCTATCATATTATTAGAAATGTTCATGCAATTGAGGATAAGCTGTGGAAAAATATCAAGGTGATCAATTATGCTGTCTATATTGGATGGAATATGGGTTAGCATAAATAAGACTCAATTATAGATATGAAAATTATAAAAAACAACTCCAAGATTTTCCAATAGAGATAGTTCATTCACTGGATCGATTGTATTTGTCTGGATGGTTCTTTTTCTATTGATGTAATGAATGTCTATATGGAGGCAAATCAGGATAGTGATTGTCTTTCTAAAAAGGCCATCATGGATGTTAGTAAAATTTTTCAATTTGATTTAATGTATTTTCATTCGGTTTTGTTAAGGATAATTCTCATTGTGATTGGAATACCCACCTTTTTAAACCCTCATTATAATGATTATTTTTGAACATTACTTTTCTAATAAAATATCTTCGATGAATGTTTTCATGCCTCCTAAACCTTTTGGATTTGTCAGTGATTGTGTTTTATATAAATATTTTATGTTATCTCTATATGTATTATGTGCATTCAATAGTCATATTATAATGATTATTATCAAAATAAAATTTATATAATCTATGTTCAATTTATATTCAATGTGACACATTATTTTATGGCATATTCCATGAAATATTTAAATACTCCAATGTGAATCACTATTTTCAAGGCCATAAACTGGTTGGCTATAATTATTTGATCATAACATGAATAAAAGTACAAAAAATATCCTTTCAATCAAAATTAAAATTAGAAAATCTATAAAAAATATTATATTACTAGAATATATAAATGATATACAGAAAATTATGTCTCAAGGATAAGGAATAAAAATCGAAAAATTCAAATAAAATCACTGATATAGGTCAATTTGAATCCATATAATAACTTTAATATTTTATATAATTTTAATAAGATATTGATATATTATGTGCATTATAGACACAAAATATTAGTATTTCAAGTATATACTATGTCCATGGTAAATAAGATATTTATATACTATCCATTATGTGTATTTTAGGTATATGTCAGTCCCACGGGGAAACATCACACAATCAGATGTCACCGAGTGTTGTTATTATCCAATGCTGCATGGGATGGTAATACTTCACACTGGTGGATTTCTTCTAAGGGAGGGGTTTACCAAGGAAACAGGCTTTAGAGGGATTTCTCATTATAACCTGGAGGGTTGTTATAGGTGGTATTATATTCTGGGCTTCATGCTTTAATAATGTGATCATAAAAAATGTAGAGAAAGGCTTATTGGGTGGGGAATTTATTTTTAATATATATATATATATATATATTCAGATATTCAATTGTATAATATAAATCACTAAATGAACAATTTGGCGGTGAATTTAAAATAACATTTAATAGAATAATGGCGGTATCAGAAGAAGTGGTATTTTGAAAAATATATATGTTTATTACAATCACAAATCATTACTGATTCCAACACGACCAAATCATAGTAGTTTCATGATCTGAAAGTGCATTAACATTACAATGGTGTACATTGTGAATTTAATATTTCGATTATTATTAGTAATGTATATTGATTTTTTATTTAAATTAATATGGATGTTATATTTATAAATATATCTACATAATATATTTTAGTGTAAAATATTTAATCCTTTATAATATTAATTAAATTCTTTCAAAATATTACTAATTACGTTAAAATGAATCTTTTATAATATTAAATATTTACTCATTTATGTAATTAATGAACAATATAAAATATTTTGTAAAATATTTATATATAATTATTTTAATTAATTTTTTTTTAAAAAATCATGTATTTTTTATAATTATATTTTTTCAAATGGTAGGCACCCTTAGCACCCCAATTACATTAAACCTCCATTTTCTTGGTCACACATACCATTCTGTTTTCTCTATTTTTTTTAATTACCAATCTACATCCTATCTATGACCCCAAAGTGAGATGTCAATCCACTTATTTGTAGCCCTACATTTTTTATAGATTTTTAAAGGGAACATACCCCTATATATATATATATATATTTTCTCCCTCCTCAAAGACAAATTACCATCCTCGTCTCCATAACCCACCCCCATTGTGTTGGTGAGAAGACAGAAGAATACTGAGATAAAAACCGAGATGCGATAAAAATAATATGAGAGTCTCCAATGAAAACCAAAATCACCAAAATAAATATATGTAAATACATTAAAATGTTTTTTAAGGAGGAAAAACCCTCAAATGTGAATGATTAAAAGACTATAGTGGTACTCTGAAAAATTACACACATAGTCATAGATTACAAAATCCATATAAAATCCTAGATCTAGAATTATTATATTTTCAACGAAAATCTATGTTAAAATACACAACCTAATATGTTATTTCTACTCTATGTTTTTGGAAAACCTGATTGGGAGATACTCCTTTCTACCTTAGACCATAAAGACCATTGATCCTAAATTTTCATTCTATAATGCCTTTTCTTATCAAACCATTAAAATAAACCATGGTTATGTCTTTTTATAAGCACGTAAAAGTCCTTAACAACCACTACCAATCATCATCCCAAGGGTAGAAACATATTTTATCATCTGTATGAAAAATAACTCATTGAATATTTCTTTTATCAGCACTAGCTAAATGGGCTGATAAAGGTTATATATAACTGTGCTAAAAAATCATTAATAATGGTGTAATCTTTAGAGATAGTTTTTAGCACTGATAAGGTGTAGATTTATCATGACTATTATTAGCATTAATAATTCTTTTTTATTATAGATTAATTTAAATTTATATAAAATTATAATATTTATATTAAAAAATAATGTTTATTTATAAACATTATATAATAAATACGTATTTATAATTCACATAGTTTTTTAAATTATTCAAATATATATATATATAATGTTTTAGAAAAAATATATATATGAGTAGAATAAATAAATAAACATTTAAATACATAAAAAATATAATAAATTTTATTAAACAATAAATATAAATATATATCTTATATCTTATTATATAATTATAATAATAATTAAATAATTTTTAAATATAGTTATTTATAATTTTAATTATAAATAAATAAATATAATTATATAAATATAAGTATCCCATTAATTTGGTTGATATATTTATATATATATATTTGCGCTGAAAGGATTAGGTACTGTGCAATCTCAAACATAATATTTTTTAATGATTGTAAAAAGAAAACATGAACCATCAAGCATGTGGGGCATAACACACCTACAAATTAGAATTGTTACAAAAACACCACATTAAATAAATGATTTGAATATACACACATCAAAGAAAAAAATTTCACAAAACACTAACCCAATAGCTGAAACATCACCCTACACCGAAAATAATGGACCAAAGATATTAGCCTAATGAAAAAAACAACATATCCAATGATCATCCATCATGTATCCAGAGTATATTGAAATTCATCATCCAATTGCATGATACAATCCCTCATCCAGTCGCATATCAATCCTAAGATTGTACCACTCTCTCTAGCCTAATCAACTATGATGAAAACCCTGGTATCCGGTATCCATCTATTAACTAGAGGATGCAGTTGACACCTGATCCAACAATCTCATCCACAATCGCAACCTAGAAATCGCCCCACCAATAATTGTCTCAACCATCGAGCGATAATTAGATCCTCCCATCACCACCGAGTTTGCTCGGCCGTTCCTCACACAATCTCCACCCTGCCATCATGAGGTCACCTACAACTGTTGTAAATACATCACAATGCTAGATCCAACCCTAGGTGTCACATGTGGGGTCCCTAACATAAAGTTTCATAGATGGGGTCCCAAACATCACACATACTCATATATTATGTATTCATCAAGAATAATCATTTATACATTGATACATATTATTATTTATTATATCCATCTATTTGAGGACTCACTTTTATGATCTATATTTCCCTAGGTTTGTGACTCATTCATATACCCTAAGAACCTAATATGTTCTAATAAATACTTATATAATTATAATAAATATAATTAAATATTGAATATATTTATTAAAATATTTATTAAATTTTTTAATTATATATAAATACTCTTTAAAGGTAGATCTAAATCAACACTCATTGTGTATTTTTGAATTTCATGACTATAATTTAATGAAAAAAAATTCAAAAAAGGGCTCATATTAATATAAATCATAACTAGACATCATAAAATCAGACATCATCTAAATATTATGCTCTTACGTAAAAATCCATGGATACTTACGAAATAATAGTCTACATCATAACATAAAATATGAAATAACTAAACCACACATTAGATTATTAATTTAATAAAGTATTGAAAAATTGTAAATCATCAACACCTAAGGATCATAACATAAATAATAGAGAAACTGACAAATACAATAATTGGATAACTTTTTTAGTCCATTTATTACATTTTCATCATCAATGAATCAGTAGAACCATTTAGCAAATATATTTTTCTCTTATGAGTGGTCCCTACATAATGATGTACAATTTCACTGATATTTTATGAATGTACAATAGAAAGATAAATTAAAGAGAAAAAATGAAAATAATGTTTTCCAGAAGTTTATATACTACTTGTAATGAATTTATCACAGATCCGGGAAATAAAAATCACATATATGATTTTTAATGATTTATTTTATGTTAATATAAGGATTCAAAAATACATTAATAATCTATTGATATACAATATTTTTATAAAGATAGAAATAAAATGAACCACAATGAAATTTATATTATGGGTTGTATGAAATAGGATCATCAACTCAAAATTGGAATGTATGCCTTAGAAAACATCCTAATAAATATATAGTTTGTTTTATAGATAAAGTTCACATTGATATTTTGGGGGAATGACATAGAACATTTACATAAATTAAAATTTTAATGATAGACTACAAATAAATAGAGTTATTTTAATACATTCATAATCATATGTAGAAGATATAATTTTGAATACTTATAAAACTGGTAAAACCCATTAACACTAATATAAAACTGTATTAATTACCACAATAAAATGATTCGGGTATAGATGATAAAATTATTATTGGGGTTCACATGAAATGTTATAAAATTAGGACAATGTTTTCTTAAATTATAAAAACACATGGAATATTTAAATATATCATAGTAACCAGTAAATCCTAAAAACAAATTATATATGTTAAATGAAATTCACTAATATGAAGCTTTTGTGTATCCATTATTAATTTGGTGGCTATTAGACATTGATATTGTCTTTCTACACTTACAAGTGAATGTGGTCCTATCACCACATTCAATAAAATATAATAAATACAAATCTAACCGAATATAACTATAAAACTCAATATAAATATTTTATTTATTTAAAACCTAAGAATTAAATTATTTTACATAATATCATCAAATCAATTATTAATGATTAATTTAATATATATCAATTTTCATTAAAAATTTAAAAAATAACTAAAACAAACATACTAATGAACACATGGAAATTGATTCCTTGAGCACAACACTCACATACTTATTGCATTGAAAATTGAGCACAACACTCACAATGAAATATAGATATTTGGAATCACTTTCATATGTTGAGTACATTTTCTTATCTTATGATAATTTTTCTTAATGAAATATTTTTGTAATTAATATTTTATTTAATCAAAAAAAATTCCTAGTGAAAAATTTTCATACTTCATTTTATTTTTATAGTATAAAAAATTTTCTTCTTAAAACATTTTTCTTACATTAGAAGTATATTTTGAATCTAAATATTATTCAATAAGAATTTACCTCAATTATGATAATTTTTTTTTGAAATCAAAAAGTTATGTTTCCTTTCATAAATTTTTGAAATCAAATATTACATTTCAAAATTCAATATTATCATTTAAAAATATTCAGATTCGCATTCATTAATTAAAAATGTTATACCTTAAATAACTCAAATGATTGGAAACAACCAAATACCTTCTTAGTCTATCATTTCAGCTGTTAGGTCTGATTAAGCATGATTCCACTGTTGGATCCTTTTGGGAAGATGAACTGTCACCTCAAATGCATGTATAAGGACCACCTATGATTGTTTCACATCAAACTTTGAATCCTTGGGATGCCAAATCCCTACTGTTCTACTTAAGGCTATTACAAATCATCGGGTTTTCCTCAATTCCAAATGTGTGGGGAAACTTCTCATCAGAAAAAAATTTCCTCTATTATGGAAACCTCAGAATTGCAGATTTATAGAGAAAGGATGATTGATCTAATTTTTTTTCTAAATATAGGCATATTATTTAAGCGAATATCGTGATCAATGATATATAGATCTTATGTTTATCCAATGATAAGGCAGAGTATCTGGTTAATCTGTAGTTGTTTTTTGAATTATAGGAATCAGTGAGTTTCCTCAATGACGGAAGGAGAGAACAATTTTCCTTCAAGTGCTACGGAAAGACCCACTCCCCTTCCAACAATAATGCTGTAAGATTAATTGGGGTTCTGTATGAGGGTGAAACAGAATATTACACCCAAATGATACTAGATGTTGCAGGCTCATTCAATAAGGAAATGTCTTTAGAGTGCCATTGTCTATAAATGACGATGACTCTGAAGATTATCCATCTATCTAATAATTTCTGGATTCATCTACTTTGGGTTTAGGGATTTCTCATTCTGAGAAAAGGAGACAATGATACGTTGAATAAGTGTGATATCGTTGCCTTAGAGTTTTTTGAAAATTTCAGAATGATCAATTTAGTGAATTATGTTCTCCTGACAATTGAGAATATCTAATATTGATCTTTGAAATATCAAATTATCATGTACCCGATTATTATCTCCATGATCATAGTTCTTTTCCTTGAGTCATTCAAAATCCCTTAATGTTCAATGCCAAGGAATTACAATGTCATGTTTCTTAGTGATTAAACCCTCAGAAGAATAATGGTTTATTTATATTAGGTATTAGGAGAATTTTAGGATCTTCCTAAATAATAAATTGTAGATATTTCCATGAAATAAGTAGCGATAAAATCCAAGAGGGGTGGAAAGAAGAAGAAAGATAAGGAATTAGAAGAGAAACAAAAAACCCATGTGGCTATGGAAACTCAATCATCACCACCTAAGACAAAGAAGAAAACTACTTATCCTAATGTAGTGGTTTCTATTTAGAGGGAAGAAAAGATGAATATGAAATAAGGGGATCCAAGTTTTGTCTTGAACCATACTGAGGAAAAGGCATTAAAATTGAATGTTTTTAAGGATCTTGAGAAGCAATTGAAAGTAGTGAAGCTAATGAAGAAAATTTCTAATGCTATGATTGTTCAATCACTTCTCAAGGATGCTGAGAAATATCTTAAACAAGTCCAGGTACCAGAATCATATTTTAAAGAGTCACTCCCAGAGACCTTGTAAAAGAAGATGGTTATTCAGGAACCTAAAAAAGAAGAAAAAATAGTTCAGGAAGAGTAAAAGGAAGTAGAAGAAGAAGAAGAATACGAAGTAGGGGATGACATTGATGATGTCATATGGAAGGTATAGGAATATCATGATATGGATTTTCCTTCTGAGAAACTGTCAATATGAAACTCCAATGTTGAATCCTCAAAACATTCTACTATAGGAATGGAAGAGAAGGGTAAAGAGGAAGTGAATAATCCATCAGATGATGAAAGTAGAAATCATGATTTCATTCATCCAGAAGATCTTGTTGAAGATACCGAGAAAGAAATTCTTGAGAAGGACAATATTTATCAACTATCGAATAGATAGAATGAATCTCTCAATGAATCTAAAATCTTTCTGATAGAAAATAAGGGCAAGAAGGTGTTTGTTGATACACCTAGGAAATATATATCACCCATGAAATCTCTGCAAGGTTATTCAAAGAGAATGTATGTTGAGATAAAAAAATAATCCTCACTTACCAGGGAATCTGATTCAGAATAGTCCCTCTTAAGTTATGATATTTTAATTCAATCCTTGAAGAAATTGGTAGAAACAATTACATTATTATTGAGTATTGATTCAAGATTCTAGATGCTTTGACAATCAGTTAATCAAAAATCAGATTCGGTTTCCATTGGTATGAATATGTTTGTAAGGCTGGAGACAGATTTCAAATCTATCTACATTGAGTATGATTCTCAATGAAATTCATGTATGTATATGACTGATTGGTCGAATAAAACAATTTAATTTTAGATAATACTTGCCAAATTTCAAAAAAAAATTGATAGTTTCTTTTTATACTGAGGATAACAAGATCGAATATCATTTTAAGAGTTTTGAGGGAAATATTAGTCTCGAATAGTCAACTCGGAAGCAGGAAGTCAGGATCTAAATGGGAAGCTTAATTCAGTTAATATGAATTTGAAAAGTGAATGGTATCTTAGAATAAAGTTCTAAGAATATAGTTCTTGGAAACGTATAGTAAACAGGAGGAACTATGGATAGCTCAAGCAATAATTCTTAAGGCATAAGAAGAAAATATCCAAGCCTTAGAGAAGAAAAATGAATATCAGGATCAGTTGGTCATGCATGTGGAATAATATTATGAGGAGATAATGAATCTGAAAACCATTATAATGATGTTAATACCAAAAGATAATGAAGATGAATTTTCCCCCAATATAATATTTTGTTTTATTTCTATCTTGGTTTAAATTATTCCCATCATAGAAAAACATTGTTTGTTTATCAGGTGTTTTGTTGTATAATAATAATTATTTTGGTACCATATTTTTTTCAATTCTATATTTTTAATTTCACAAAGGGATAGAAAGGAATGATAAAATTAATACTTATTATTGAATATATTTCCCTAAGTATGGGGTAGTTCATTTAAGGGGGAGTTTATATTAGTAATGATTTTTTATGCATGAAAATGTAAAATCTCATTCAAGAAATCAAGTATACGATGCTTATGGATTTAAAAACCTAATGGGGAGTTACTCATATTCACTATGTTCCATATGTAAAGGGAGATAAGTTTTTTTTTCAATGTCCATAAAAATAAATGCTATGTCATTATATGCTTTTTCGAAAGGATGTTTGTGATTTCCAAAAAATGGGAGATTGTTGAGTCAATTAAGTTTCCTTATGATTTTCCTTTACCTATTTTGTCTGAAAATAAAAAACACACATTCTTGAGGAAAATTATTTTTTCCATAATAATGATCTTAATATGAAAAAATTTCCTTGTCCATGGAATTTTTATCCTTAAATATTTTCTATAATCATTTACTCTCAAAAATATAACTCATTTAATTTATAAACTCAAAAAACCAGTATCACATTATAAAAAATAGGAATTATATAGATAATTAGATATATATTATTCTAGTTTCATCTTTCAAATTTAGGTTCTGAATTATCTATCATTCAGACTCCGAATTTTCTAAAAATCAGACTCCAATTTCTCTAAAATTCTGACTCTAAATTCTCAGAAATTCAGAATTCTAATTCTTGAAAATTCTGACTCTGAACTATTCAAAATATATACTTCTAATTAATATGAATTCCAATTCCAAATTCCTTATAATTAAGACTAGAATTCAGACTCTGAATTCATTTAAAAATGAAAACCGAATATCCATGTAATATAGTATCTAAATGATGATTTTCTTAGATTTAAAATTTTATTAATCCATGGACACCAAAAATTAGTTTTGGCTAAGAAACATTATTTTTCCTACACATTTTATAGTAATGAAATGATTTTGTTCAATCTGTTTCAAACCAACCACTGGTTGGGTGACACATATAAATGCCCCACTAAGATTCAAAAAATGCGACCATTAGAGGAGAGAGCCGACCATTGGAAAAGTTCCAATAAATAGGAGCTCATTTGAATTAGCTAAAAAGAGACTATTGGTCACTCTAGAGTCCAAATGCTATGGAAGTGACTTCTAGAGAGAGATAATCCCATGATTTGTTCATACCGAACATCTAGTACATATTTCTTTGTGTGACTCCGGTTGTTGTTTTGTATAATCGAGGGATTACGTGTATAGGAACACAAACTTGCCTATAACCATGAATCTTGAGGAATTCATGGGATAGAAAGACAGAGGGTATTACTATATTAATGTTTGTGGTCTTCCAAATAAATAACGACAGATTCCAATATTTTTATTGAGGGCTAACCATGGTGTGGGTAATAGAGTCTTTCTTGAAAGTATAAATCAAGGGACCCTTATCCAAGGTTGTTGAATACCATACTATTTGGGATAAAAGAATTCATACATATTACATTTTTTGTTTCATGTTTATTTACAATTCATTTTTGAAGAGGAATAATGTATAACCTTCTTATACTTTTTTATTCTTTTATGTACTCCGAAAAGTAAGATTATATACACTTGAAGTTAGAATATTTTCCTTTTAAATATTTCTTATGATTCATTTTTGAAACCATATTTCAGTATCCTAGAATGTTTGTTGAACTAATAGAGATATTGTGAATTTACATTGTTCAACATTGTTCAACATATTTTTTCTATAAGTTTAAAAACAAAATTTTTCAAATTTACAATTCACCCCCTCTTGTATTTGAGTATCTACATCAGAATTTCAATCCTATAATAGAGTATGGATAATTTCATCTTGGTGTTAAATAAATCATGTTGATGGTGTATATGATGTTGGAAACCTACATTATCTTCAAAAAAAGGTATACCAGAAAGGATTGTTTAGAACAAAAAAGAAGTTATAGAGAATGTGTTTTTCCATATTGAAGAAGACAGTCATCATGAATGTTATTGGGGATGATGATCTAGATTATAATTAAAGGACCCATGCATCCATTATGGATAATTTTAGAAATCCTAAACCCTAAAAAGATATTTCTATAGATAATAATATGCTGGATTTTTATGATCTAATGTTTGAAATTAATGATTCTCCCGGTAAGATTTATAGTTAAGAAAAAAATGGTGGATTCTCACACAAGGTGTCTCTCACTAATTGAATTTCCATATTGAGTGATATGATTCTCACACAACGTGTTTGTCACTAATTTTTACACTAAATTAATTGAATATAAGAATCAATATTTCTTCATCATCCCCTATTTTTTAAACTATCCACTAAATTACGTATGACATAAATACATGGGTTGTTATTATATGTTTTTCTTTTAGAAAATATATGTTTAATTCTAACAGTGATATGAATTGAAAATTAGGGAAAAGAAAGGTGTAAGTGTTTGGTGTTGTTTTTTCAGTACTTGAATAAATTTTCAAAGTGTATTAACATTTATTAGTGAAAAAGTGTAACCATTATAATTTTGATTTTGAAGTTCCAGTATTAGTTTCAAATCACCAATGAATTCCCTCACTGGTAGGAAGAGAGGTTATTATTTTTCATTGAATCCTTCTACTAATAGTTTATTAGAAGATAACTATGACATAGGGTATCTATCTTAATAGTAGACATAATTACACACATTATTCTTAATATAAATACTGTTAATCAACAACATTAGGTCCCCATTAAGGAAAAAATTTATTTCCAAAACAAAATGGATAACATAAAAGAATCCATAATAGATCACTATTAGGATATAAATTCAACCCTCTATTCATGGTAACATAAATTATAACTGAACATCATCAAATTAAAGAACAACTAAATATTAAATTATCTCATAAAAACCCATTATTATTCAAGAAATAAATGATTACAAAAGAAAATAAAATAAATAATTTATAAATCACTCATTTTATATTTATTTTAATAGTCTATTAATGAATTTTAAAATCCTATACATACATTGTATTAAAATATACATAATAGAAACTTGAAAATCCCAAAAAGTTAAAAGGTTTTCAGTCCATTCACTTCTTTTTTAATCTTCCAAAAATCACAATAACTATTGAACATACAAATATATCTCCAAGTAGGGGTAATGTTTTTATGTATATGATTGTATTTTATGGTATGATGGTAATATTTCATGGTCAAATTTATTTTATTTAACATATTTCTTTTAGAAATAAAGTTAAAATTAATTTTTAGATTAAAATGAAAACTAGAAATAAACATTTTATATAAATTTTAATATATGATTAAAAATTAATACAAAAATTTATATATAATATTTTAGAAATACAAAAATGAAAGTTAAAACAAAAAATTAAACCGAAAAATTTTGAAAGATACATTTCAATATGTTTTCACACCATCACTTAATCATGTTATTTGATCAATATATATATATATATATATATTAGTTTTTGTCTATTATATAAATATATTATGTACACATTATATGTATTATGTACCTTTATAAATTAAATAATATATATTATTTAAAATATATAATGTATGAAAATATGATCTAATTATATTAAATGAAATAATTTTTTGGATTTCATATTCAATTAAATTCATAAATACTCCAATGGTAATAATTATTACAACACCATTACTTCATCAATTGAACATAAAAATCATAACATGCATAAAAGATTAAAAAATTATAAATTAAAAATAATAGAAAACATATAAACAATTATTATATTAAAAGAATATTAAAGGGCCCAGAAAAAAATATCTCTTAATGCAAAAAAATATAATTCTACAAAAAAGACCCTTCATAATGATTTGTCAATTTCTATCCACATACTCACTATAACATATTATATATAGTCTATATATTATACTAATATATTATTTGTGTGACAGAAAAACATTATGTGCATTTCATGTACATGTCATGTCCACGATATACAATATATAATGAATAAAGTGTTCAAACTAATATTTCTTGAGGAATAATTCATAAATCTATTACTTCTATAAATAAAATATCACAAAATGAACAATATCAAATGATTCTTATCTTATGAACCAGGGGCTGGAGTTGTGTATAAAATCTAGATTGGCTTCTTCCAATGAGGCAAATGAGAAGATATCACACTTATAGATGTCATCAGGGGGAGGGATGTTATCCATGTATTTATGTTATGTGTGTTGAGTAAGGGGTCCCATGTTGTATAAAATGTTGTGGGGGTGTTTGCTTATAACATGCTACAATAAATTTACAATATGGACATCTAGTTTATGTTTACTATAGATTAGAAGACATATTATGCGATTGTTTGTAAAGTGATTCATCCACATTTTTATCTCATTTATATGTTTGTTTTTCTTTTATTTGAATCTTTAACATTCTTTATAAATTTTATCACTTGAAAAATAATGATAATCTTCCTCTTCACAGACATATAGATTATTATCAACCACATAAATTGTTGAGTCCTATGAGATATTCTTCAAGTTCTTTCCTTGATCTTTTAATTTGAAATTTATTCACGTGAAGATTGTAATATCACATAGGAATCCTATTTTTCCACATAAATTATCATTTCTTATATTAAAAATTTATGCTCAAACTTTAATATTATATGAATAAATTATGGTGTGTTATATTCATACAATTTAGAGTATGTTATTATTCAAATAAAAGAATTATGAAAAATTCTTAAGTAATAATATAAAATTTGAGGGAACCACTATATATACTATGTAATATTCATACTAAGAGAAATTCACATGGAACATACAAAGACACTTGAGAGATGGGATATGGAGAGGAATGACCCATATTACATAATATGTGATAAATTGAACTGTGGATATATTCATTTTAATTCAATAAAAAATTCTATTTTGGATTTTCGTTATCCATATAAATAAGATAATCTACATTATGATAAACATATAAAATATATATGAACTGCTCAACTTGATGAAAAAATAAATAAATATAGTACAAACTCAATTTATAACATATATGTTTTTGTTGATATTAATAATTAGTAATAATGAATAAACAACTGATCATAAAATCAAGAATGAGACAAAAAATATCCATTATTCGGTCATTTATGTGTCATTATCTTCTATTGAAAATATTTATATTTCCCGGATTTTAAGAAAGAGTATATAAATATATTTCATAAGAAAAAAATTTAATATAAGGTGACTCATCATTTCCATCGTCCTATGATTTCTAATAAAGACATGTCATTTTACACTAAAAAGATTGAAATAGTCATTTCCTGATAACTTCTTATGAAGTTAATTGAGATACAATGATTCTCTAGACTAAGCGACCATTACTATCTCTTTATGTGATATTTTTGAAGACATTATTCTCTTATTACATCATTAATGAGAAAGAGTATTCCATTCCAATGGAATTATAATGGAAATAATTTTCTTCTATATTTTATGATTCATCTCAATTTTTGACAAATCCATATTTTTATTGAACCATTAAGTGTTATTTAATGTATTTTATTTCTTTATGATCTATACTCGGTAGGATTTTTTACAACGATACAATGTCATAGCCCATGACTCACGGAAGATACAGAAGCAATAAAATTATCATCTAACTCACAACTTTGGTGGTCCAAGCATTAAAAATGTGGAACCACAATCTCTCCTATGATAATTTTATAATTATCATCGATCAAAAGATATTGAAGCACACCATATCACATATGGACATTAGCTTTATGAAATTATGATGGATGGGGTATCTTCATAATTTTTAAAATTCCTTGGTTAATACAATTTGGAATGGAAATTAATTGGATTATGGTTTACGATGAATATTGTTTAACTAAGTGTTCATGGAAGATCCTAAATAGGGAGGCCTAAAAATCATTCAAACTAGGTAAAGGGAAATTAATGTAATGTGACTAATAACTTATATTATATTTATATATATTCACCAAATTCCATAAAATATCCTATTATATTTTACCATACCTTTTTACATTTTAGTTGTACATTTTATTTTTCATTATTTTCTAGTCTTCTCTATTTTCAGTGATCATAACTATTAATATTTCTTCCTCGTAATTTTTTGTTTTCACATTTAGTGAATATATATTACAAAATATTTTTTGAAAATATATATTGATTTTACTTTCCCTACCATTAAATTTTACATACTGAGCTATGAGGTCATATATGTATGATTGTAATAAATACTTTATCGTAATGAAATACTCTATAGCCCATGATATGTAAACTAATGGAACATTTTCCTTTATTTCCAAATTACATGACAATTATTTATGTCTGTACAACATTAAAAGTTAGAAACCACTATTGATGATTTCAATTATATACTATAATTCCTATTATATGTTTTTTGTATCTACATTGATATCAATTGTTTAATTTAATATATAATGGTATCATTATTCTGTTTCCCATTGTAAATAATCTTTGATAACAAGGTGGGGTTTATTTCAATAAATATTTTTTCATGGACTTTAGTTCATTAATATTTAATTCTCAAATCACATTTTTTTTCTATATAACGTTCATTTTCCAAATTGTTATTCCCATAAATAATTTCATAAAAAATATTCGGAAATGATTAATGATATTTTTATTTCCCAATTTTTTACATATATATTGTTTTTTAATTGAATTTTAATTACATTATAAAAACATATATCTAAATGAAAGAGCATTAAGTAAATTATAAAGGAAAAATTTATCATCATTTATTTGTTATGGGGTGGAAGAAATGATTATGTTTTTAAACTAAAATAGTTAATGTTGGTTTACATAGATTTATTATTGGAATTGTTTATCCAAATGATTAATTCATTTTATTAACCTCATTTCACAATGGAAGGTTTTCTTGAAAAGGTGAAAAATATGTTGAATAGTACATTTAGTCTGATGGGGCATAGGTGAACACATGATGGAAATCTAAACATATGGTAAAATAAATAATTTCATGGAATGATGAGATGTATTTTTCTATGGGTGAATGGTTGAGAGAAATATATATTGGGATATCAGCTGCCTTGAAAAGAAATTGATGATGTACATGTAAGTTGTATTATCTTATTCCTTGTATCAATCACACAAAAACCCATCATGCACTGTTTTTTGACCATATTATAGTGGTTGGAATGATTTAATTTGGAGTAATCCAATTGAATGACCCATATAGAACTCATACACACCAAAAAAATCATTACTAATTTTTATCTCAAATTACAACCTCAATTATTACCATACTATAGTATTATTTCCTTTTGAAACCACTCTATAAGGGTTTAATCAAATGATTTATATAAAAGATGAAATTTTGGTCTATTTCTGTCATCCACTATATGATACATCATTAGAGTCTATAGATTTTGGAAATACATTGAAATCATATACTAGTAGATTGAATCTTTATTTTTTCAATGCACACATGTTTTAATTTTTAAAAATCTATCAAATGTGTAGAAAAAAACCGTACCCCCATTTTCATGGCCTTGTATGTTTTTATCAAAACAAATTCCCCTAGATTCCACTAAGAAACAGATGAAATCTATCAATAACCATTGGAGAATCAACAAATCTAAAATTTCAGAAAGCAATAAATAAAAAAAATCATCGACTAATAGAGAAATATATATAAATAAAGGAAGAGATAGAAAATTCAAATCAATAAAAAAAATGAGGGAAATTAAAAAATATTTTCTTCTAATCGGCGAGTAATAAATGTCACATTTTCTAATCATATCTTTGAAAATAAAAACACCTCATTTTGGACAAGATAAACACATATCTTAAAATTTATTGTATGGTCAATAAATCATTATGAGTTTCAAAATAATGAATAAATGATGTCACAACCAAATAAATTTACTTTTTGATACAAAATTTGTCCGAATTATAGTGACTTTATGTTTTATATAAAATAATGTATTTTTACATAATATTTCATTATAATTTGTTGATATTTAATTTATTCCCTAAAAATTTATAATTATATAATTTCGTGACAATTCAGCCCTTTACAATTTTATTTTAAAAATTTAAATATATTACTAATTAAATTACATGAATTAAATTTTATAAATGGATTATATCTGATATTTAATTATTCTCTTGATGAGTCCCATTATAAAATTAATTTTTCCATAGAGTCCCAATGTTTCATACAGAATATTTTTTTAATAGACATCTCAATATTTGGAGATGTATTTGTAGTTTTAAATTATATATTGATTGAGATGATCAGTTACATGTTATTAAAAACCTTATTTAATGAAAAATTTTAATGAAAAAATAAATTTATAATTCATAAAAATCATTTTTTTGGATGAAAACAAATTAGTGGTAATGTTTTTAGGCCACGTTTTTTTAGAATGTATAATGATTTTGTTTCATGGAGAAATATATATATTCATCAAATTTAATCATTAAAATAACTTTTCTTATATTTTTTAGATTAAAATTAATATTGAAACTATAATTTTTAATCTAATTTTAAAATATGAATAAAAAACTGAAAATTAAATTTACATTGTTAATATGCATTGTAATTAATTCATAATTTATAATAATATTATAATCCATTACAAAATGTGATTTTTTAAAAAATAATTGGAAGTACAAAAAATTAAAATATAAAAAAGTTATCGATATATTTCAATATATATCCCAACCATCACTTAAACCTATTTGATGAAATAAATATATATATATATATTTCTTAGTGTTGGTGTGCAATATTAATATATTATATATTATATTCACTATATTTTTATTATGTGAATTCAATAATTACATAATATCTATTATTTTTAAAATATAATTTATTGAAAATATGGTCAATTTATAATCAATGAAATACAATTTTTGAAGGAATATTAAATAAAGTACATTGATACTCCACTATTCATTGTTTTCAACAACATAACCTAGTTAACTAGAATTACAAGATCATGAAATTTTTAAAAGTATTGAAACTTATTTGGTACTAAAAATAAAACAAAACAATACATATAATGAAATATTCTACCATAAGAATATCTAAAGGCCCTGCAAAAAATTATGTCTGAATGATAAAAAACAGAAGTCGAAAAAAATCAAATAGAAGGTCAGTCAATGATATATTTCAACGTTTATCAAAAAATATAATTTAGAATATTATTTGTAGTTTTTATATTATATTAATATTTTATTAATGGAAAAATGGTATATTTTAGCTTGAAATGAAATCTAGATTATGTTTGTTTTCAATCCAAATTGGGTTGATCCGTAAGATTTCGAGGAAAATGATCTGATTATTAATGATTAAAATAGTGTGGAATATGGCCTCGTTCCTGATGATTTTACAAATATTAGGGAATTTTTTTTGTGAATAGATATACATGTTTTTGGAAAAAAATTTTTCATGCATGACTGCTGAAATATCAAACTATCATGAGCAAGGTATGATTCATGATCATATAATCAAAATATGGAAAATGAAGAAATTGTGTAATAGATGTGTTTCTGTATGAAAGAATTTTTATTCAATAGAATTTTTAATAAGCAATAAAAATAATGTAGAATACTGTTTCAAGCCAAATATGATGTTTATCCAATGTTCTGTGTGAGTTATGTTTTGTGATATTCTCCTCAAAATGATTCAAATGTAATAGTTTAATTTAATAGTTGATATTTATAAAAAGACATAGAAATAAAATTAGACATCAATATCAGTCATACAAGTCTAGGGTTTGACATGTGTGGAAATTTCATATAGGGATTTCTAGTTATATAAATATGTGTCTACCCCTTGAAGACATAGAACATTGTCTAATGAAATTACAGACTCTATGCAACACATAAGAGTTGCGCCCAAAATACATACACACAAAATATATTTCCCACAAAAAGTTTCTTGTTTATATATATACCATGTGTAGCTCATGGTGTGATAGTGTGAAAGAGAGTGGGTTGTGTAAAATAACTTTTTTGTGACATCCCAAAAACATGCATGCATGAATAGGTGTAACACCCAAGGCTTCCACAATATTCTTCATTTTAAATAATTCAATAGCGTGTGCGACATGCAACATAGAGTACAATCGCACCACTTCCTATCAAACAAGCATTTTATAAACAGGTAATGAATAGTATTATCATCATTTATAATTTTATATATCCATATAATTTTAACATTAATGTTATGTGTTTCTTAGACATAATATAAGAACAAATTCAATTTTTCCGATAGATGAAGTATTTTAAAAAAATGCAGTTTTGCCGACTTTTAATGGGGAACCATTTTTAAATTCAATATATGACACTTCAATATAGTTAATTTAAAAATCATAAATTATTCTTTAGAGGATGGAAATAAAAATATATTTTGGATAAATATTTTGTGCCTTCCTGATAAATATCATTTTTTAATGAATAGTTAAAAATTCTACACTTTATTTCGAAAAAACATTTCTTCTAACATTTTTATATCTAATGATTGTATTTATAGGTGGATATAAAGTATAATTAGATTATATTTTTATCAATTATTATGATTTAGTTCATTATGAAGTAATTTCACATTGAAAGTTGATATAAACAAATGTCAATCATTAGATGGATTTTACTTTTAATAACACGTTTTCTCATTTTGACAATGAGGGTTTTATAAATAAATTACTGAATCATTGACGTAATGAACATGAAAAAATGGATTAAATGTTTTTGAATAAGAATATACCAATTATTTAAATTAGTCTCTTTTATTTTTATCCCTTATGAATAGTATCATTAGTAAATATTTTTATTACCATGGTTAAAGGGTAGACCATGTCAAAAGGATAAAGATAAAATTATAAGAATATAAAATTACAATAACACCTGTCCTAATGTAACGCCCCGACCCCAGTTACCCAGAGTCGGTGCATTATTACATAACAATGGCATGATCACAAGAAAGATCAAATCTCGAAAGACCGATTGGTTTAGTAGCCTTGGAAACACTAGATATATTCATAAGTTTTACATTACATCATAAAATGAAAAACTACTACAACAACATAATGTTTCCACAATCCACACTATTAACCCCTCATAAAATCCCTGCAGGTCATTCATAACTTACTTCTTCACATCGTGGGAAAAATAAAACATAGAAAAGGAGTGAGCTCAAATGCCCAGTAAGGATAACAATATAGCGGAAACTTTCATAAATAAGAATAAACATTTAAGGCAATGTATAACTAAAACAAAAGCCTTTTAAATATGAACTTTCAACATGGTATGGCATAAATAAAATGAAATAATGCCATTTACTTATTCACATTGATATTCTACTAATCGAATATTCACATGCAAAAATCAATAACCACTTTCATAATGTTGGAATGCATAATGCCAGACTATCATAACCACATAGCCAAGGCCTCGTGCCAAGACTACAAATAAGATTTTGTCAAGGCCTTGTGCCAAGACACTAGTTTGTCTCATGAGACCTACCGATGCATCGAGGAGCTATAGCGGGCTCCACCCGTCACTTATTAAGTCCAATGCATTCCCATATGAAAAGGTTTAAACATAAACATTCGTATTAAAACTAGCATACGAAATGTCAATAATTTCACCATAAACTATGAATGGTATAAAAATAGCACATCCATATTCAAACATATCACAAAACCTTCAATACAATATAGAAGTTTTGTAGCATAATAAATCAACTTCAAATAATCTTAAAATCCATCAAAGGATGTTGACGTAGATGAAATCAAAATTCTTTTTAAAGAAATATCTCCTTTTATTTTGAAATAATTTAAGATCCATATAAAATAAAACATTTTCTTTGAAAATATTCTTATAAGCTTGTAAGTGAAGCTTTGAAGATTTTATAACGGCGGAAAATAGCCGCACCCGCTGTATAGGTTAAAAAAAACATTCTTACCTTAATTCTGTCAAAAAGATTAAAAAGGAACTTGATTTGAAAACGACCAAAATATTCCTTTATAAACCACTTATAAAAGTCAAAAAGGGTATAAATGACTTTAACTCATATTCTAGTAAATAGTAAAAATGTTTTGAAATACATTTTTAAGAAACATGGATGTGGATGATAAAGATATCCCAGTAGATTATTACGTATAAACAACCTCGGATAATGAAGAGATTGTGAAATAACCCTTACCTTGTACTTTTCCTTGGTTGGGGTAGGTTAACCTCCTGTATAATGGTGAAATAGTTGTTATTAAATTATAAAAGAATCATATATAATAATATGATATCATATATGATCTTTTAACATTGATTTGTTAATAATATCTTAGAATTATCGTCGTTTCGAGAGTTAACTTACTCATTTTATTTTATATGTTTTGTTACATAAGCCATGGTTTTTGTATCTTATTCATATCCAGAATGATATCTAGTCCTTAAAAATCATTTTTAAATCATCAAATGATAATTATACTTGAATGGATATGATGGAGAATGAATCTCACCGCGTTCGTGGAGACGGTAGTCCGTACGTACGCACGAGCGACAATATCATTCTTTTGATATTAAAATAATATATAAATGGATGGTATATCATATATACAGAATCATTAAAATGTTATATTTATTATTTACATGAGTTACACATCATTATTATACCCATCCAAATAATATTATATTGAATAACAATTACACCACGACGTGGAGACGGTAGTCCGTACGTACACACGTATGGTGACATGTTATTCAAAGGGTGGATAGAATAATGAATATGGTTGTACCATATTTATAATAACATCACAGTATATGTGAGATACTGGAGTTATTATTTTATAATGGTAAGAACAAAGGAAGAAGAAGTGGAAGAAGAAATGAACTTGGAGAAGGGTGGTGAAATCATTGCCTCTTCTTCGGGTTCTTCCTTTTGATTTGATCAAAAGGGCTCCTTAGGTTGGCTTTATGATCAAACTAAGGCCTCTAGGATGTAGTAATGGATGTTGGGAGAGTATTTGGGCAGAGTTTTGCCGAACCAAAAGGCTTTGAAGGTGTGAAGAAATGAGAAGGAGGAGTGCCCTTTTATAAGAGGGGTGAGGGGCACCTTTGGAAAAGCTAGAAATATTAATTTATAATAAATTCATATTAGGTTTATAATGGATCCAAAGATTATTATTCAAAGGTTAAGGTGGGTATAGGTAGAAAACCACTCAACCAATAGAATTTAGACAGGTTTGGGTACTTATATTAACCTTATCTTTAAGTATTAACTCTAAGTTAATTAGTTTCACATTTACAATGTCTCTTTGTATTTTTATATAATATGGTTAATAAACTTACTATATACATCCAAGAGACCCCCAAGTGGTACATTAATGATGAACCTATCATGATATAAGTCTCTTGGCCGAACCTTAGATTTTTAGGAATTTAATATCAATTATGAATATAATATTTGTTTTAAGAACTCTTTTATGTCAATTTTGACACTATTCAATAGTTGATTTTTGTGAAACTCATAACAGATTGATTACTTCGAAAAATGTCAATTAAATCAATCCTAATATATCATATTATCCTAGAAAATTAGATTAATTCATTAAAAGTTTCATATTATATTTATTTGGGTATTTATAATATCAATTATTTTAATTTTTCACTATTATAGTAATTACTGCATCATCATTGTGTCATAAATAAAATAAATTATTTAATGTCTAAAAATTATAAATAAAATATCATTATGTAGGGAATCTTTTTAGATTTCTAATGAATATTTATAATCTAAAATCCAACATATATAACCCTATGTAACAATTGTTTTTCTAAAAGATATATGCTTGTGTCATTTTTGTATTCATTTTAACTTAATTAAAATAAAGTGTCATTATCACTTACAAGTGGATCCATGGGGTCCCAAAATAGACCCAAAGATTCCCATGGTCGACCATGTATCAACCAATAGGGTTATGACACGTTTTAGGGTAATTTAGTATTATTATAATATTATTTTTTAACCCTTATTTACCAGATTTACCCTTAACCATGGAAAATAAAATATTTACCGCAGTAATTATTCAAAATGTCTAAAAATAAAACTTACCTATTTACACAATTTGAACATCCTGATTCCAAATATGGAATCCATTTTTCTAAATTCAAAACACAGAAGTGGCAGAAATTAATTTAAAATTAATTCCCGCTGTCAAAACAAAAAGCGTGTTTTTAAGAGATAATAACTATCAAAAGATTGACACTTGTTTATGTTCGGTTTAATTGTAAAATTATTTCCAATGACCAAAATTATATTAAATGGTAAAAATATATTCTAAATATACTTTAAAACTACTAAAATTCATAATTTATCACTATTAATTATTCTGATTAAAAAAGTTGTTTTTAATTAAAATTTAGTAATTTTCACTATTCATCAAAATATGAAAGTTATCCGAAAAGTACCAAAATTTCACCTTAGGCTAAATTAGATATTCTGAATCCAAAAATGAAGTCCATTTTGAAATATAAAATATATATAATTTTAAAAAGTAGGTATTACTATTCACAACGGCTAATTTAATTAGTTGTGGTGTGTGTTAGAACTCGAGGTTGCGTACAACACACGCTATCGCATTATTCGAAGCGAAACATACCGTGGAAGCTTGGGGTGTTTCATTTTAAATTTTTGATGTCCCCATTTAGTCAAAAAGTTTAAAATATTGTATTTAAAAAGGTTTCACTATTAGAAGTTGATAAAAGTGAAATACTGAAAATGAATCTGTTCTTGCAATATGACTAAGAAACTTATAATAGGGATTCTAAAATTATAAGGATTATATAAAGTTCAAAATGTAGTTAATACTATTCATGACCTCTTTTAATGGTGTGATTGAACTCGGTGTTGCGTGTAGTGCAAGTTATTGAATTATTTTTAAGAAATAACACACTCTGAAATCCTGGGGTGTTATATTCTCCCCTCCTTCAATAAAATGTGTCCTCGCAATTTGAAATTGTTCTTCGAAAATAAAAGATTGAAAGTAGAAAATATATTTGTGGGAAAACCCACATCGGAAATTGGGTTACTAAAATTTAGTCTTAATATGAGGAAAAGAGAAATGAAAGGGTCACCACCAAATTATGATCTCGATTAGGAGAACATTGGTGGCAATTAGAGACATATAATTGGAGGAAAAACGTAAATATTTATAGGTAGTGATTGAGGTCATAAATCACAAACAAGTATAAAATTGAGGTCCTAAAACTCATCAATCTATGCTGATTTGAAGTACCATCGGTTCAACAAAATATAGGGTATTGGGACAACACATTTTTGACATTTCAAAATATCTTAGTTGAAATCCCACATCGAAAAATGAATTAATGAGGCCTCTATTTAAAATAAAGAGTGGAATGTATGAAGATTACCGAAAATAACACATACTAGGGTTCCATGTAGGAAAATATGGATATGGAAGAGAAATCTAACCATCAATTATCTGATGGAGAGTGGTAGAGAACATGTCTATGAAAAGGCCAACAATCCCAAAGCCATAAATTTGTGATGATTTAAGGTACCATCTAGGACAACATTTTTGTTCTAAGTTTCTATTATTAATGTTGAGGAATTTATTTATGAGATTAGCTAAGATAATAAGGAGATATACTTACATTATAATTAGAATTTTACCCATTAATAAATTTCTACCACAAACTCATCTTTCACTCTAAAAGATAATAGAACGTAAATTTTTTTTTCTATTTATACTATTCGTACAGGGTTCCAAAATAAATGAATTTATAATTCATCTACCAGATCTTTTAAAAAAAACTACATTATTTAATTCAGGACATCTCGTGGGACAGTGGTAGGTGATACACCCTTGTCGCCCTTCGGTTGCGGGTTCAAGTCTCGCAGCCTTGTCGGATGCGACGGGTTGCCGCCCGACCTCCGGGTTGTCCTTTTATGGCAATCCAAAATAATCCAAACTAGAACTATCCAAAATACTTCTGTCTAAACTCACAGTCCAACATTTATAAGGAAGGTAAACATAATATAGATCCTTTTTACCCCGTAATAGAATATGAATACCTTCATCATGTATTACCATATTCCTTATTGATTACATTCATGCTCCCTTATTCCATATAGAATGCTGGATATACTTTATTAATCCAAAAATGTTTTAAACCCCAACAATGATGGAATATACAAATCATTAATCAGTTCCAAGGTAGTCAAGAATATCCAATATAATTTATCCAAAATAATCACATATTATTCCAAAATCACTACCTCAGTATCCGAACTATATTATGATTTATCATTCTCTCAACCATATATTTTCCAAAAATTTAACCTTCTATTGAGTCACTTTTCTTTGTTCCACACAATCTCAAGTCCTTAATGAAATAGTACTGTAGTACAATCCTTATATACTCCATAATTATTATAACAAGTACATTGTTGATACAACACTCAATTGACATAATCAACATAAGAACTCTAATCATTCCTCTTCATCTGTGGTAGTATCATAACTTGATTATTATCCAATAGCATCATTTGCGGCATAGTCTGATGACTGGGACATAGGTTCGCGTAGTGTCCAAACTCCTTGCAAATGAAGCATTGTACATTTAAAACCATTTTCTTACCCTTGCAGTCACGTACTTTGTGCCCTTTTCCTCCACACTTATAACAAACTCCCATTCCTTTCAGGCAAGTTCCAGGGTGTTTCTTTCCACAGTTACCACATATGGGAAAATTCTTCTTTTCCCTCTTACTTTTATCCATCTTTCTCTCTTCCATCCTTTTCTTCTCTTGCTTCCCTTAAAAGCCATAGGACTCAGTAAACTCTTTACTTATCTTATCAACACATGATATTATTTCTTCATATGATGATAATACATGGGAGACTATTTCTCTTATAAATTCTAGCTTAAGACCATGAAAGATATGATCCTTCCTTCTTTTTGGATCATGTGCATTTCTGGAGTTCTCATTCCTTCTACTGGGCGCCATTTCTAAAAAATGGCATACACTAGATCAGGTTATGAATCAAAATACATAATCCCATACTTATAAAACACTTAACATAAATTGAACTATTTATGGATATAATCCATAATCATAAGAATGTTTTCTTTGAGGAAGTATATACTCATAAACCCTTCAAAATGATTTGTAAAGAAAATGAGAGTTATCCTAAGCATATCCCCCGGGAGTGTCGTAACCAAGAGTGCAGCAAGGCCCGTTGTCGTGCACCAGTTCCCGTTCGAGTCTAGCTCAAAGCGGTGTTTTCGGGTTTTACCCCTAGGTACATCTGTGCCAGAGCCGCCTCTACCTGCTCGTATCTAGACAGGGATGTATTGCTCGGAAAACTCACAAAATCTCTACAATACCAAAATTCAAGGAAGTTCTTCTATACTAATCCTCAAAGTTCATCTTAGGTCTACGTGCTCTAATCAGAGTTTATCTAAATCTAGCTTCCAAGGTTTGTACTAAACTTCCTCTGATACCAACTGTAATGCCCCGACCCCAGTTACCCAGAGTCGGTGCATTATTACACAACAATGGCATGATCACAAGAAAGATCAAATCTCGAAAGACCGATTGGTTTAGTAGCCTTGGAAACACTAGATATATTCATAAGTTTTACATTACATCATAAAATGAAAAACTACTACAACAACATAATGTTTCCACAATCCACACTATTAACCCCTCATAAAATCCCTGCAGGTCATTCATAACTTACTTCTTCACATCCTGGGAAAAATAAAACATAGAAAAGGGGTGAGCTCAAATGCCCAGTAAGGATAACAATATAGCGAAAACTTTCATAAATAAGAATAAACATTTAAGGCAATGTATAACTAAAACAAAAGCCTTTTAAATATGAACATTCAACATGGTATGGCATATATAAAATGAAATAATGCCATTTACTTATTCACATGGATATTCTACTAATCGAATATTCACATGCAAAAATCAATAACCACTTTCATAATGTTGGAATGCATAATGCCAGACTATCATAACCACATAGCCAAGGCCTCGTGCCAAGACTACAAATAAGATTTTTTCAAGGACTTGTGCCAAGACACTAGTTTGTCTCATGAGACCTACCGATGCATCGAGGAGCTATAGCGGGCTCCACCCGTCACTTATTAAGTCCAATGCATTCCCATATGAAAAGGTTTAAACATAAACATTCGTATTAAAACTAGCATACTAAATGTCAATAATTTCACCATAAACTATGAATGGTATAAAAATAGCACATCCATAGTCAAACATATCACAAAACCTTCAATACAATATAGAAGTTTTGTAGCAATATAAATCAACTTCAAATAATCTTAAAATCCATCAAAGGATGTTGACGTAGATGAAATCAAAATTCTTTTTAAAGAAATATCTCCTTTTATTTTGAAATAATTTAAGATCCATATAAAATAAAACATTTTCTTTGAAAATATTCTTATAAGCTTGTAAGGGAATCTTTGAAGATTTTATAACGGCGGAAAATAGCCGCACCCGCCGTATAAGTTAAAAAAACATTCATACCTTAATTCTGTCGAAAAGGTTAAAAAGGACCTTGTTTTGAAAACGACCGAAAGATTCCTTTATAAACCACTTATAAAAGTCAAAAAGGGTATAAATGACTTTAACTCATATTCTAGTAACTAGTAAAAATGTTTTGACATACATTTTTAAGAAACATGGATGTGGATGATAAAGATATCCCAGTAGATTATTACGTATAAACAACCTCGGATAATGAAGAGATTGTGAAATAACCCTTACCTTGTACTTTTCCTTGGTTGGGGTAGGTTAACCTCCTGTATAATGGTGAAATAGTTGTTATTAAATTATACAAGAATCATATATAATAATATGATATCATATATGATCTTTTAACATTGATTTGTTAATAATATATTAGAATTATCGTCGTTTTGGGAGTTAACTTACTCATTTTTTTTATATGTTTTGTTACATAAGCCATGGTTGTTGTATCTTATTCATATCCAGAATGATATCTAGTCCTTAAACATCATTTTTAAATCATAAAATGATAATTATACTTGAATGGATACGATGGAGAATGAATCTCATCGCGTTCGTGGAGACGGTAGTCTGTACGTACGCACGAGCGACAATATCATTCTTTTGATATTAAAATAATATATAAATGGATGGTATATCATATATACAGAATCATTAACATGTTATATTTATTATTTACATGAGTTACGCATCATTATTATACCCATCCAAATAATATTATATTGAATAACAATTACACCACGACGTGGAGACGGTAGTCCGTACGTACGCATGTATGGTGACATGTTATTCAAAGGGTGGATAGAATACTGAATATGGTTGTACCATATTTATAATAACATCACAGTATATGTGAGATACTGGATTTATTATTTTAGAATCGTAAGAACAAAGGAAGAAGAAGTGGAAGAAGAAATGAACTTGGAGAAGGGTGGTGAAATCATTACCTCTTCTTCGGGTTCTTCCTTTTGATTTGATCAAAAGGGAACCATATGTTGGCTTTCTGATCAAACTAAGGCCTCTAGGTTGTAGTGAGGGATGTTCGGAGAGTATTTGGGCAGAGTTTGGCCGAACCAAAAGGCTTTGAAGGTGTGAAGAAATGAGAAGGAGGAGTGCCCTTTTATAAGAGGGGTGAGGGGCACCTTTGGAAAAGCTAGAAATATTAATTTATAATAAATTCATATTCGGTTTCTAATGGCTCCAAAGCTTATTATTCAAAGGTTAATGTGGGGATAGGTCGAAAACCACTCAACCAATAGAGTTTAGACAGGTTTGGGTACTTATATTAACCTTATCGTTAAGTATTAACTCTAAGTTAATTAGTTTCACTTTTACAATGTCTCTTTGTATTTTTATATAATATTGTTAATAAACTTACTATATACATCCAAGAGACCCCCATGTGGTACATTAATGATGAACCTATCATGATATAAGTCTCTTGGCCGAACCTTAGATTTTTAGGAATTTAATATCAATTAAGAATATAATATTTGTTTTAAGAACTCATTTATGTCAATTTTGAAACTATTCAATAGTTGATTTTTGTGAAACTCATAAAAGATTTATTACTTCGAACAAAGTCAATTAAATCAATCATAATATATCATATTATCCTAGAAAATTAGTTTAATTCATTAAAAGTTTCATATTATATTTATTTGGGTATTTATAATATCAATTATTTTAATTTGTCACTATTATAGTAATTACTGCATCATCATTGTGTCATAAATAAAATAAATTATTTAATATATAAAACTTATAAATAAAATATCATTATGTAGGAAATCGTTTTAGATTTCTAATTAATATTTATAATCTAAAATCCAACATATATAACCCTATGTAACAATTGTTTTTCTAAAAGATATATGCTTGTGTCATTTTTGTATTCATTTTAACTTAATTAAAATAAAGTGTCATTATCACTTACAAGTGGATCCATGGGGTCCCAAAATAGACCCAAAGATTCCCATGGTCTACCATGTATCAACCAATAGGGTTAAGACACGTTTTAGGGTAATTTAGAATTATTATAATATTAATTTTTAACCCTTATTTACCGGATTTACTCTTAACCATGGTAAATAAAATATTTACCGCAGTAATTATTCAAAATGTATAAAAATAAAAGTTACCTATTTACAAAATTTGAACATCCTGATTCCAAATATGGAATCCATTTTTCTAAATTCAAAACACATAAGTGGCAGAAATTAATTTAAAATTAATTCCCGCTGTCAAAACAAAAAGCGTGTTTTTAAGAGATAATAACTATCAAAAGATTGACACTTGTTTATGTTCGGTTTAATTGTAAAATTATGTTCAATGACCAAAATTATATTAAATGGTAAAAATATATTCTAAATATACTTTAAAACTACTAAAATTCATAATTTATCACTATTAATTATTCTGATTAAAAAAGTTGTTTTTAATTAAAATTTAGTAATTTTCACTATTCATCAAAATATGAAAGTTATCCGAAAAGTACCAAAATTTCACCTTAGGCTAAATTAGATATTCCGAATCCAAAAATGAAGTCCATTTTGAAATATAAAATATATATAATTTTAAAAATTAGGTATTACTATTCACAACGGCTAGTTTAATTAGTTGTGGTGTGTGTTAGAACTCGAGGTTGCGTACAACACACACTATCGCATTATTCGAAGGGAAACGTACCGTGGAAGCTTGGGGTGTTTCATTTTAAATTTTTAATGTCCCCATTTAGTCAAAAAGTTTAAAATATTTTATTTAAAAAGGTTTCACTATTAGAAGTTGATAATAGTGAAATACTGAAAATGAATCTGTTCTTGCAATATGACTAAGAAACTCATAATAGGGATTCTAAAATTATAAGGATTATATAAAGTTCAAAATGTAGTTAATACTATTCATGACCTCTTTTAATGGTGTGATTGAACTCGGTGTTGCGTGTAGTGCAAGTTATTGAATTATTTTTAAGAAATAACACTCTCTGAAATCCTGGGGTGTTACACCTAATATTAATGGACGAGTTACGGGGGACCAATAAATCCCTTGGAACACAAATTTTTTCCTTTGGAATACACTTGTGTGTGATTTCGACACTTATAACAGTAAATATATGAGAAAGGATAATATTTTAAAAATGTATCTTCATACTAATTTTTTTTAACATGTGACTATATAAGGTATATCTTCAGCTATAAATTGATATTAAAATGATATAAATAATACCAAAATTATGAAAATTTATTTATATTTTTTATATATTAAATAATTATATTTATTAGTTACAAAATGATGATGCGGTAATTGATTTAATGAAGGATGAATCAAATAAATGATATTGGTAATATTAAAATAACTATAATTGGACTTAATTAATTACATACACTAATGTAATAGAACACATTTTAATTCTAGTTATTTATACTGGCATAAATGTTATTTTAAAATACATACTAATTTATTAAATTATATAAAAGTCATAAAAATCACATATTCAAACAACTAACATGGATAGTTATAAAATTTTCATAAATAAGACACATTCGGTTGATTTGGAATTTCATAGTAAATATATTATCCTTACAGTGTAAAAATAGAAGTTTGCACAACAAGAGCTAAACATTTTTTTTCAAGCATTAAATCCAAAATATATGGTTAATATTTTCACATAAATATATCATGAAATTCATTTGTTGAGTCAATTTGGAACCATTATCATATTATACTATAAATATTATCTATTCGGAGTTATTTGAATCCAAAAAAACATTTATAATAAATTAATAACATAAGATCTTCCAAAAGTTTGCAACACATCTCTTATAAAAATTAACTTCTCCTTCTTTTGAATTCACAACTCCAAATCCAATTATCCTAGCATACTCAGAGCCACATTTACTATTAAATTACCTCAATTAATCATAGAGGACAAACATTTGGAATAATTTCAACATATTATGTCATTTTGGGCATATCAAAAGGAGATACCTGAAAAGGGGAAATTGTTTTACCACATCATTTATTGTGATTTTCTCCTCCTAATTCATATTTCAATGTTTTTCCATACTATAATAATATATTCAATCCCATAAACATTATGAGATTTTATTATAATATTGGGAAAACCATATTACTTACATCATATATCATATGAATAAAAATATCACCATCCGTGTGTACGCACAACTAACAATCTCCACATAATGGTGTAATGTTTTATTCAACATTACATTATTTTGATTGTTATAATGATGCATATAATGGATATAATTATTTAATATGGAATTTTAATGTTTATTAATAATTAAAATACCATAAAATTTTGCACCATTTAACAATCAAGGGAATGACATTGTCGCTCATGCATTCATATGGCCTACCGTCTCCACAATCCGGTGAGAATTATTCTCCATATTAACCATTCAATAGTTATTATAAAATTTATAAAACGTGTTGATATAAAATTTATTGACTTTTAATTATTCTAGATATTAATAAAATTTATCCTATGCATATGAAAAATGACTTACACAGAATAACATGTATAAGAAAACAAAGAATTTAACACCCAAATAAACTGTTATATTGAATTATTATAATATAATCACATATGATATCATAAATATGGATATGGTTCTAGAATAATTTAATTATATGATTTTATATTTATACTGGAGGTTAACACACCCTCAACTAAAGGAATGTACAATGTAATGGTTAATTTGACAATCTCATTATTATCTAAGTTATTTTTAAGTTTCTACTAGGACATCTTTATCATATACATACAAGTTTCATATAAATGTATATAAAATAATATTTCTATTCCTATACTACTATTGAATTTTATTTATACAAATATTTTAATTTTTATTAAATGTTTTTAAATGAATATTTCTATCATTTTCCAAATTAGGTACTATAGGCCTTTTTTTAAATTAAAGAAATAATGTTTTAAAAATTATATGGTGTGGGTGGATATATAATGATGTTATCACCCCTTAACGTTATTAGAAAATACCTTACAGGACTACAAGGTAAATTTTATAAGTGATTTTTTATTTTTTTAATTGATAAACTTTAAATGATTTAAATTAAAGTAGGTATATTTCTCTCAATACTTTTTAATGATTTTGTTAGATTACTTTCATCTATGTGATAATCTATTGATGGATTTTATGCTTTATTGAGGTTGATTTATTATGATACACTCTACCATATTATAGTGAATGTTTAATTATTTTTTTAACATTGAATGTTGTATTTTTATAGAACTCATAATTTATAGAGAATGTACTTACATTTCATATGCTTGTTTGAATACTATTATTTATGTTATGTTTCATCATTTTAATATGAGGAACGAATTGGAAGTAGTATAAGATTAGTGGGGATTCTATAGACCCTCGATTGTCACGACCCGTCCTCAGGGCCCGTGTCATGACTACCCCAAGCCCGCATTCCATAGGCCAGGGGCTGGAGACTAGCACCCAAGGTGTAAATCCCGACAACTAGGAAGGTATTGACTTTATAAAAGTAAACAAAACACCACAGAGTACAAGTGGAAGTAAACACTAAGTACAAAAGAATGTTCTGAAAAGTAAATGGGCTAGAATACAAACCCAACTGAAAATACAGCTACATCTATACAAAAGTACAACAGAAAAAGACAACAGCTGGAAGAACGGAAGCAACTCCTGGGTTTCCCTCCTTGGATCCTACCTGAAGGGTAGGTACAGATAGCGCAACTCTTGGATTGTCCACCACAGATCCTACCTGAAGGGTAGGTATAGATAGCCTCCACAATGCTCTCGCCCGTCAACATCTTCCGTGGGTCGTCTTGTCGTGAATTCCACCTCCGGATACTAACTCGTTGTGTGGTCCACCTCCGGGTACTGACTAGTCGTGTGGTCCACCTCCGGGTACCGCCCAGTCCTCGAATAGTCGGGCTCCGTCAGCACTGCCTGTTGTCTGCAACCAACACAACGAGGTGCGGGCATAGCCCGTGCATGGGTGAGTATAACGATACTCAGTAGGGACCCCGAGACCCTCAAGGTCTCACTAAAACCAATAAGGATAACCACAAAGAAGATCACAACAGATAACCTCTACTTAGGTATATGCCCATACATATACCTAAGTTATCATGTAACCAATATCAATCATGAGGTAAACACCAAGGTCATTAAATCAATGGATAACCACTACCCAAGGATATTCCCATACATATACCTAAGTTATCGAGTGACCCATATCAGTCATGAGGGAACACTAGGATCATAGACGCAGCTCAAACTAGGATTTTCATTATCGAAACCGTAACTACTGAAGAGCCCCATCTCTGGAGTGTAAAGTTGTCTTATCTTGACTCCGAGTTACTACTCCCTAACCTAAGACTGTTGAGGTACTCCTCATGTCGAGTATCGCAGGTCAACCACCCAAACACATTAGTGATTCTCGCCGGGGTATGCCACCCAAACACAGTAGTGCACACCCCCTAATAGCCTTCAGAGGTACTCTCCGGATGAGTACCACGGGTCTGTACTGTCACATAGGTAGTGCTCCATCCACCACGGGTCTGCACCCAAACAAGGTAGTGCTCCGTCCACTGGGCTAGTAGACTCACTCCAAGTCGAGTCAGTCAAGCAGTCGTCAGGTCTCAGCCGGCTACACGGTCTCCGTGCTCCGAATGCTCGTCTCCGGTAGGGTCCACTCCACGAGATAAAATTCTATACTCCAAGTATCTCAAAGTCCCACGGAGAAGTATCTCAAAGGACCGCCTCTTCATAGGGGTCTCAACACAACAGATGGCGCGTCAATCGGATGCCTGGTCTGTGAGTTATTAGCCTTTTCGTCCCAGGGGCCCAGTTGGTTTCGTGTGCGAACCAACCCGGCTATATCTCAACTGTACCCTGAACTCTCATTGGGTATACTCATAGGGACCGTTTCTTCACATGATCACTAACGCCGATGACGGGTAGTCAAACAGACGTTGGGTCTGAAAGTTATCTGATTTTCCGTTCCAGGGGCCCAGTTGGATTTCAGGTACAATCCAACCCTGCCACTATCCAAATGCATCCAAATCTCGGGTGAAGAATTCCAAAAGTTCCATCTCATAAAGAGGAAACCAACAAAGTCGACGACATGTCAATCAGATGTCTAGAGATCCAGATATAAGTGTTTCCGCTTCGAGGGCCCGGTTGGTTTCGTATCCGAACCAACCCGGCCATACCCAATGTTCTCCGAAACCTTGAGTGTAATATACCTAAATGACCATCTCGGTATAAGGATCTCATTCCAACTGATATTGAATCGATCAAAGGTCTATGGCCCAAGATATGAGCGTTTGAACGAAACTGTCCGAAGATAAGGGGTTCGAGCCCGGTCCGACCCGGCCCGATCCCCCCACCCCCCGGGTCAGCCCGAACCAGGACGACCCGAACTAGTTCTGGGTCCGGCCCGTTTGGGTGTGGCTCGCGTGGCATGCTCATGTGGCCGAGCTGAGCGAAACAGGGGGGAAAGCGCGCGACCCCCATGATTGATTTAACTGCGGCCCCACGTGTTGGGGGGGGGGGCTTCCTTCTGCTAGCGGACGCGGCCCGGTGCCGCATCCCCCTTGGTCCCGCAAGGCCGTAGGACTGCTTCTTGCCGCCGCGGCTAAATCCGCGGCGGACCATCAGGCCTGCGCGCCAGGTGCCACCATTTCCTGGTTGCCGGGCGGTGCAGGCCGCCGGCAGGCCCTTCCGCGGACCCCCGAAGTTGCTCCGGTGGTGCGTTTTCAATTCTGTCTGCGCCGGTGGTCCTCCCGAGAGCCGAAGATCACTGCTAAGGGTTCAAAACACTTTTGTGGACTTCCTCATCATCGTCCGTTGATCCGAACTTCGACAACAACTCTGGAGTCTTCGAATTTCCCCTCCCCGTAGCCCTGACTCCGTCTGCGGTTTCGTTCGGCCTTAACGGCGCAACGTGACGGAGCCGCGCTTATTCGTTGTGTTCTATCTCATTTCCACGCGGTGAAATAGCACCACGCTGCCCTAATCATGCTGCAAACAATCCAAACAACAAATGGGGAGGAGTTTTGGCTATGTTCGTACGGTACGACCTCCTCCCGTTATTACGATAACAGGCGGCCCAAAAGACGAAGAACAACAAGGGTTTTTCATTAACAAAAGAAATCAACCCAAACAGTTTTCCCCGCAAATAAATATTCCCAACCAGAAAAAGAAATCATTTACAGATCATCTTGAGGATGAGTTTATCCTAGTTCTTTGTTTTAAAAATAAGGAACCACGAGAATATAAACATACTCAAAAATTAACCCCTACCTGATGTAATCGTTGAATGAAGGTTCGTCGTGGAAATTGAACGTCGCGAAAGAAGGCGTCAGAGAAGGATAGGGTCGTTGGCGTCGTGGTACACGGTGCCACATCATCGATCTCCGAGGAAGGCCTCTCTCACCATCGTGCTTCGTCAGAGGTCGGCATTCTTCGTCAGTGATGGTGCATTCTTCGTGTTTTTAAGGAGGAAGAACGTCCTTCAGAACTTAGTGCTTTCCTCCCCAAATCCTTTCGCACCACCAACTATCCTACCACGAAATACGACTTAGTGTTATTTAATTAACACACAAGCCAAAATAATTCATTTGAAATTCAAACAAATCCAAGAATTGATTACTTGAAAAACCTGCTCAATTAATGAGTTGACTTTATTAAAAAGGGGGGTTTCTTTTTGAGTGTTCCAAAATTAAGTGGCGAAAAGTTATGAATGTTAAGGGAAGGTGAGGGGTTGGGATCGTGTGGCCCCCACCCCACCTTAATCCTCTCAAAGGTAGTTATCAACAAGTGGTCCCACCCCTAACTCCCATATATAGGTTATAACCACATAATAGGGAGGAAAAGTGTTGTGACACAACACTTAATCTACTTAACAAGAAAAGAAAATATAATTGTAAAAGAATTATATTATTATCCCCCACTTTATTTAAACAACTCATCTCGAGAAAACGCAACTCCAGAAAGGGGCCTTCTTAAGAAATTATCGGCGCTGCGATTCCATCGGTGCCCTCGGATTTCGATTCTGAGCACCAGTTCAAAAGCTAGGAAAACCCGCTCATTCGTTCACTGAATGTACCCGAGCTAAACTACGGAAAATGATTCCGGGCACACCGGTTCTCAGAATCGAGTGCCGTCAGAAACTGTGTTCTAGTAAAATTCCAAATAAAATTAAGAAAATAAAATTTCCTTGAAATTTCTGGGTCATTACATTACTCCCACCTCAGGGATTTACGTCCTCATAAAGCTTTAACACAAACTATGGTTGTAAAAGCGGTATTGAGCATGCATCTGTGCCATCCGCTCCCATGTTCTTACATAGACGTTCCCATACTGCTAATGAAAGCGCGCTCGAGGAATCGACCGTCCTCGTAGGATTCACCCCTGTCGATCCTCGATCCCCACTGGAATCTCTGCGTATGTCACCCTGTCATCGACGTCCAACTCCCTGAGGTCAATGATGTGTGAAGGATCATGCATGTATCTCTTCTGTTGAGATATGTGAAAGTCGTCGTGAACCTGGTGCAACTGAGGTGGATGGGTCAAGTGGTAAACCACCTCACCTAACCAGCTGATGACCAAGAAAGGTCCGTGGAACCTCAGAGATAACTTTTCGCCTTGACCAAATCTCTGTAAACCTCGATGAGGTGGGACCTGTATAAAGACGTGACCGTCATCCTCAAACTCTAGAGGTCTCTAATTCATGTTAGAACTGAAACTCAAAACGACTCCTTCCACGAGGGTAAGGTTGACCGATTCAAGAGTGATCGGTCGCACCCTCCTGTGCATGAGTTTATCCTATGCTGCATGGGGTTTCCTTTTCGCCGACCAAGGGAAATCCATCCAGACATCGTAGTTAAACCACATCCTTTTTTCCTTATACCGTCAATTTGTGCATGAACTGTGATTTCCCAGTCCATATTCAGACCAACATCATAAGGCCTCGACAATGCCACCAAGAGATTCCAAACGAACCTCTCGACTCGAGGGTATGACCACACCGTCGGTGTAAGTGTGATTATCGAGTCTTCTCCCAAGGTATCTCCAGACGTGAGGGTCAAGTCTATGGATTACCAAAAAATCTAGGTCTGGGACAAGATTCGTGTAAGGAAGGAATGATTCATATCGACGTCTGTTACTATGACAGCTAGTAGTGGACACAGACTGTCCCTTGAATCATTTTTAGATCCATTGGGTCACACTCCTTTACCGCATGCAGCCGCACTCTTCCTCCGCCCTCCATCAACTTGAGCCTGGCGGGGATAACTAAGGCGGGTGGTCGTAGCATGCTAAAATGTACACCACCTCATGTTGCTCTAACTCTACGTCTGCTGCTTCTCAGACTCATCTCTCCTTAAATCTTACTCTTCTTGAAACATTTTACATGCTCGAGTCTCTAATACTGGCGCCGGTTTCCTGTTTCTTACTGCACTGTGCAGTCTTCATCCGCACCTAGATGATTTGTACCTTCTTTGCCTACGATCTGAAAGAGATTCTAATATTTCTCCCTTGCCGAAAAGAGAAACTCGGTCTCATCCCCCAGATGAACCATGCCCATTGCCTAATACAGTCAATCATTACATGAATGATGCATTCATGCCATGGATGACGTCATAAGGCCTCGACGTTACTACCAAGAGATCCAACTGTCACTCTCGTCTCCAAGGGTCGAGTCACACTGTCGGCATTAGTGTGTGGTCTTTGGGTCTCCTCCCTTAGAAATCTCAAAAGTGAGGGTCAAGTCAATAGTTTTAACCGGGACCACTCAGTATTAACCAAACAAAAGGACGGTAAATCAAACATCATAACGATAAGTGTCTTTTTATTACTACAGCTCATAGTACAAAGACACAAATACAACAGAAACATGGAACTAGAAGTACAAGAGACGTATCCACTAGTTCCACTCCTTTCCACCTACTCCCGGAGCTCTACTTCCTTGTCCACTGTTCAACTATTGCTCAATCAGGAGCTGCTGCTTCGGCCTCGGTGGCTCCTCCAAAGCCTGTGGATCAACTGTGCATGGGGTCAGACAGTCATGTGCCAGGCGACCTTTCCTACCGCATTCATAACACTTCCTGCTCCTCGTACGGCTGGCTATGGTCCTCTTGGACCTCTGCATCATATGTCTACTGCCCACAGATGACTCGGCTACTGAATGAAAATCATGTGGCAAAGGTAGCAGCTCCTTTACATGCTCGGGGTGTAGAGCTATTGACACAAACTCCACCCTGAATAAGGTCTCAAAGTATTCCCATGTGAAGGTCATCCTGTCAGAAAACTGGAACAAGTGGCTCCACCACCTGCATGATGCTTCCTGAAGAAGGCTGGTAGTAAGGATCACCATGAAGAATGCAGGCATCCCCACTAGCCTGAAGACTCTCACCACAGCCTCCAACCAATCCCCAGGTGCCTGTGGGTCCGTCTCTCCTTGGAACCTGGGTGGCCTCTGGCGCTGGAACTCATGCAGTGCGCTCAAGTGGCGTCTGCCACCTACTACTAGGGTTAGTGGCATCGGTGGCCCAACATATGGTAGTACCGTTGGTGCCTCTGTTGGTTCCTCAACTGCAAGAGGGCCCTGTACCGAGGCTGCTTCGCTCGGCAGGCTGTCAGTATGCACATCCCTCTGGGCTCTAGCTGGTCGTCCGTGGAAAAGCATCCTGAAAGAAACATACGTGACACTGTCAAATGATTTATACCTAGTGATCTGACCTGGTTTGATCTGACTTTCAAAAACATCTGGAAATAAACACGCAATCATGGTTTTCGTGCACAAAGTCAGAAATCAGTTGTCAGGGTCCTGGTGTATTGATATGTCGGCTGCCGGCACCAACACTGTACTCCCTGAATTGAAAACCACACTCGGTACCCCTAACACTATTTCTTCACAGAAATAAAATATCAGAGTTATAAGTTCTGCGGTAAAACCGACTCCTCTTATACCAATTTTTCATGACCCATCCTCAGGGCACGTGCCTTGACTACCCCAAGCCCGCCTTCCATAGGCCAGGGGCTAGAGACTAACACCAAAGGCGTAAATCCTGACAACTGGGAATGAATTTCCATTATAAAAGTAAATAGAACACCAAAGAGTAAAAGCAAAAGTAAACACTAAGTAAAAAAGAATGTGCTCAAAAGTAAATGGGCCAGAATACAAACCCCACTGAAAATACAGCTACAACTGAACAAAAGTACAACAGAAAAAGACAACAGCTGGATGAACGTAAGTGGCTTCTGGGTCGTCCTCCTCGGATCTTACCTGAAGGGTAGTTACAGATAGCGTAGCTCCTGGATTGTCCACCACAGATCCTACATGAAGGGTAGGTAAAGATAGCCTCCACAATGCTCTCACCTGTCAACCTCCTCTATCTGTCGTCTCCTCATGAAGTCCACCTCTGGATACTGACTCGTCGTGTGGTCCACCTCCGAGTACTGACTCGTTGTGTGGTCCACCTATGAGTACCGCCCAGTCCCTGAACACTCGGCTTCCTTCAGCCCTGCCCGTCGTCTGAAACCAACACAATGAGGTGCGAGTATAGCCCGTGTAGGGGTGAGTACAACGATACTCAGTAGGGACCCCGAGACTCTCAAGGTATCACTAAAACCATCAAGGATAAACACAAAGATGATCTCAACAGATAACCTCTACTTAGGTATATGCCCATACATATACCTAAGTTATCAATTAACCCATCTCAATCATGAGGTAAACACAAAGGTCATGAAATCAACGGATAACCACTACCCAGGTATATGCCCATACATATACCTAAGTTATCGTGTGACCTATCTCAGTCATGAGATAACACAAGGATCATGGACTCAGCTCAAACTAGGATTTTCATTATCAAAACCGTAACCGCTGATTAGCCCCGTCTCTAGAGTGTACAATGGTCCTATCATGACTCCGAGGTACTACTCACTAACCTAAGATTGCTGAGTTACTCCTCTGCTCGAGTACCGCGGGTCAGCCACCCAAACACAGTAGTGCTTCCCGCTAGGGTATGCCACCCAAACCCAATAGTGCACACCACCTACTAGCTTGCAGAGGTACTCTCCGGACAAGCACCGCGGGTCTACACTGTCACACATGTAGTGCTCCATCTTCCATGGGTCTGCACCCATACAAGGTAGTGCTCTGTCCACTGGGCTAGTCAACTCACTCCAAGTCGAGTCAGTCAAGCAGTCGTCAGGTCTCAGTAGGCTACACGGTCTTCGTACTCCGAACGCTCATCTCCGGGAGGGTCCTCTCCAGGAGCTATAGGCCTATACTCAAATTATCTCAAAGTCCCACGAAGAAGTATCTCAAAGGACCGCCTTTCCATAGGGGTCTTAACGGAACAGACGGTGCGTCAATCAGACGCCTGGTCTGTGAGTTATTAGCCTTTTCATCCCAGGGGCCCGGTTGGTTTCGTGTGCGAACCAACCCGGCCATATATCAACTGTACCCCAAAATCTCATAGGGTATACTCATAGGGACCCTTTCTCCATGTGATCTCTAATGCCGCTGACGGTTCGTCCAACAGACGTCCGGTCTGAAAGTTATTAGCTTTTCCATTCCAGGGTCCCGGTTGGATTTCAGGTACAATCTAACCCGGCCACTATCCAAATGCATCCAAATCTCAGGCGAAGTATGCCAAAAGTTCTGTCTCATCATGAGGAAACCAACAAAGTCGACGACACTTCAATTGGACATCTGGAGCTCCAGATATAAGTGTTTCCGCTCCGAGGGCCCAATTGGTTTCGTATCCGAACCAACCCGGCCATACCCAAAGTTCTCCAAAACCTTGAGTGTAATATACCTTAATGACCGTCTCGATCCATGGATCACACCGCAACTAATGGTGCATCGAGCAGAGGTTCATGGCCCAAGATATGAGCATTTGAACGAAACTGTCCGAAGATAGGGGGTTCGGGTCCGTTCCGACCCGGCCCGAAACCCCCCCAGGTTGGCCCGAACCGGGTCGACTCGAACCAGGTCTGGGTCCGGCCCCTTTGGGCGTGGGCCAGTCTGGCTAGCGTGGCCCGGCCAGGCCTACGTGGCCCGGCCCGGCCCGGCGGCTGGTTGGCCTGCCGCGCTGACGCGACCCGCGGTGCCTGCTCGGGTGGCCGAGCTGTGTGGAACAGGGGGAAAGCACGCCCCCCCTGATTGAGTAACCACTGCCCCATGTGGTTGGGGGGGGTTCCTTTGTCTAGTGGACGCGGCCCGGTGCCATGTCCCCCTCGGTCCCGTGCGGCCGTGGGACCACTACTCGCCACCGCTGCTGAAGCCGCGGTGGACCGTCTCTACAGCGTGTCAGGCACCGCTGTCTCCGGGTGGCCGGCCGGAAGGCCCTTCCGTGGACCACTGAGTTGCTCCAATGGTCTGTTTTCAATTCTTCTTGCGCCGGTGGTCCTCCTGGGAGCGGAAGATCACTACGAAGGGTTCTAAATACCTTTGCGGCTCGCCTCATCATCGTCCGTTGATCCGAAATACGACAACAACTACGGAGTCTTCGAATTGCCCCTCCCCGCGGCCCCAACTCCAGCGCGGTTTCGTTCGGCCTTATTGGCGTGGCGCGACGTCGCCGTGCTTCTTCGTCGTGTTCTTTCTTGTTTTTGCACGGTGTTACGGCACCGCGCTGCCCTACTCATGCCGCAAACAATCCAAACAAAAAAGGGGGAGGAGGGTCATCTTTGTTTGTATGGTCCGACCTCCTACCATTATTACGATAACAGGCGGCCCAAAAGACGAAGAACAACAAGGGTTTTGCACAAATAGAAGAAATCAACCCAAACAGTTTTGCCCACAAATAAATATTCCCAACCTGCAAAAGAAATCATTCACGGATCAACTTGAGGACGAGTTAATCCGAGTTCTTTGTTTTAAAAGGAAGGAACCACAGGAATATAAAACTACACAAAAATTATCCCCTACCAGATTTAATAATTGAATGAAGGTTTGTCACAGACATTGAACGTCGCAGAAAAATGTGTCATAGAAGGAGAGGGTCATTGGCGTCGCGGTACATGGCGTCACGTCGTTGATCTCTGAGGAAGGGGTCTCTCACAGTCGTCCTTCATCGGAGGTCGGCGTTCTTCATTAGTGACAGTGCATTCTTCACATTCTTCAAGGAGGAATAACTTCCTTTGGAACGTAGAGCTTTCCTCCCCAAATCCTTTCGTAGCACCAACTATCCTCCCATGAAATAAGACTTTGTTTTATATAATTAATAGACTAGCCCAAATAATTCATTTAAAATTAAAATGAATCCAAGAATTGATTACTTGAAAATCCTACTCAATTAATGAGTTGATTTTATTAAAAATGGGGGTTTCTTTTTTAGAGTTACAAAATTATGTGGGGAAAATTTATCAACGTTAGGGGAAGGTGAAGGGTTGGGCTCGTGTGGGACCCACCCCTCATTAATCCTCTCAAAGGTAGTTATCAAAAAGTGGGTCCCACCCCTTACTCCCTTACTTAGGTTGTAACCACATAAGAGGGAGGAAAAATGTTATGACACACCACTTAATCTACTTAACAAGAATAGAAAATATAATTGTAAAAAAATTATATTATTATCCCTCACTTTATTTAAACAACTCATCTCGAGAAAATGAAACTCTAGAAAGGGGACTTCTTAAGCAATTATCGGCGCTGTGATTCCATCGGTGCCCTCAGATTTCGATTCCGAGCACCGGTTCAAAATTTAGGAAAACCCGCTCATTCGTTCACTAAACGTACCCAAGCTAAACTTCAGAAAATGATTCCGGGCACACCGGGCCTCAGAATCGGCTACTGTCATAAATTGCATTCTTGTAAAATTTCAAAGAAAATTAAGAAAAAAAATTTCCTTCAAATTTCCGGGTCTTTACATCGATTAAACTATATGTCTCATAATACACACTATTGTATTGATACAAAGTCTAGAAATTATTTTAATGGTCTTGGCATGAGCCTTGAAACTATGGTTAGGAAGTACAACATGAAGAGTTTCATTTTTATGAGAATAGTTATTGGATTTTACGTCTGATTATTTGACATGTAGAATATCCTGGTTAATATTTTAAAGGAATTATTTTATTTATTCATTATATATTTTGTTTATGAGAATATTTTTAAATTGTATTTTATTTTTGTTTTAGAAATTTTCTTACAGGTTTATTATTATTTATAATATCTTCTACAATATTTCTTACACATACATAGATTCTGAGCTCACCACATTCTTTTTGTTTGAGTTTCCCCAAGGCAGAAAAAAGTATATTATTATTGACCTAAAGGGATAGTCTATGGGATATGATAATTTTCTAAGGGGTTAATATGTTGCTTCTAATTAAAATATTTAACCTAATATTTATGTTTGTATCTATTATTTCTATGGAAACTTAATTGACCGGTCCATTTAGATTTTATTTTTCTTGAGATCATGCAAATTTAAAAAACTAATTCAGTGACTCTAGGATTATGTGGTCGAGTTATTGTATTTGGTATCAAAAGATGTTTACTTTAAACCTTGTAAATTGATTTTGAAAAAAACATTGATTATGAAATATTAACCTGATATTAAATTTTTGGATAATAATAAAAAATCATCCAAAAACATTTGGAAATGTATATATTATATATTTATTTCTAGAAAATACATCCTTATTTGGATACTATTAGTGGATGTGGTTCTGGTAAAGATGTCCCTATGGGTGAAAAATCTCATAAGGAGTTTTAGACTTTACTTATGGTATCCTTGTACATGAAAACTAGCATTAGTATGCAGTTGGTTTGACACTTTTGTGGTATATTCTTAGGATAATGAAAATATTCATTAAAACCGTAATGAAGGATTAGTGAGTTAATATATTCCCAATGTAACCATTTTTAAGATTATGAGATTCAATATGGATATTTTTTTTTCATTTTATGTATTATATATTTGTAGATTTATTTATGAATTGTGATTCAAAACCTAATGAAATGTATTACATTGTTTTGAAATTGAAACTTGTGGAATAAATGGAAATAATAACAATTCCAATAAACCATGTTGGTATTGGCCTCTTATGTAGGACAATCATAGTGGAGCTAGTGATGAAACTGGTTCTGGACAACTTATAACCATAATGGGACTAATAACTCAATGTTATAAATAAAAAAATACCCATATGGAGAACCATTATCTACAATTCATATAATCAATGTTATACCTCTTGATGATAATATACCCTACAAAATTAAATGGGACTAAAAATCCATTAGTATTTAGAAATGGATAATTACATTATTGAATACATTTCATTCTTTGGGAAGTAGCGAAAGGAATAATGTTTTTATGGATGTTTATAATTTATCCGTAGTTGCATATTAACAATGGTCTTAATTAAAAACACGATGAAGAATGTAAAATCAGTAGATATATAATGGAGGTATTTTAATGATCTTTTTCAATAAAAATACATTCCACCGGAAAATCGATCTAATATGGAAACATAATTTCTGAGTCTATGGAAAATGGAATATGAGAATATTGCAATGTTTGTGGCTAACTTTACAAGTTCAATGATACATGTTGTGAACTACATTAATAACCCCTAAAGTAATATTGATATATTCAAAAATTGGTTAAAACCATTCCTACGATGGGAATAGGTCTCATAATCTTTCTCATCTTATGATTATATTGTCTCATGTTCTATCAAGATAGAAAATGAATTATCTATGCCTAATGAATTTATTAGGAATAAAAAGATGTAAAGGGATTATTTACACTATAGAAGAAGAAGTAAAGGGAAGAAGGGGAAAATGAATTTCCACCCAACTGTAATTGTGGGAAGAAAGACCCTAAAACATTCCTAATGGAGATGGGAGTTTGTCACAAGTGTTGTGAAATGGTGCACCAATATCTTGATTGAGAAGGTAAAAAAGAATATGTAAATATTAAGTTCTTCAACATTAAATAAGTTGGAGATTATGAGAATTATTTTTCTATGTGATAAATAATTATTCCCCAAAAAAGGACAAGGGAGAAAGGGAAATATTTTGTGTATACAATTGATGGTATTGAAACTCTTAATGACATAGATGAAGATAAAATAATCATCTCCTAATATTTAGGAAAAACATTATTTGATTCTATATAAACACATTACTTTATATATTTCCAGTTCTCATAAAAAATTACATATATCAAATTCACATTAACAATGGATTAGTCATTTAAACCCATAATGTATGTGTTTTAGAAACAATGTTGTGCAAAGATATTCCAATTATGCCATTTAAATGTTCATTATCTGCTAACATTATATTCATACATATGGTTAATTTTTATATAATGCATTGTCTATAATGGATATAAAAATATGATTGTAAAATTTATTCTACTAAGAAAGAAGTTACAATTTTTGAAGACATTATATAATCATTTATGTTTATAGTGGAAACTCAATCACCTTATTATTTTCAAAATCTATCCCAAATAGCTTTAATAAATGTGATTCATGTGAATAAAGAGGAAATAACACCTAAGGATGAATTTATAAATATTCAAATTGAGTATGTACCTTTTATAAAGGAATACATTGATATTTTCCCACATGATTTTCCAAGAGACCCCTCATAGCATGAAGCTTAGTTTTATATTTAGTTAATCCCTATTGAAACACTATATATCAACGAATACATTTATAATTGAAATTTTATAATTAGTATAGTCGAGTAAACAACTAGAGTTGTTGAGTAATAAGGTATTTATTCTCTCTAGTGATTCTCTATAGTGTTCCCCAGTTTTTTTTCTTATCAATAAACATTTATAAATGAGGATGTTCATTGAATACCAAGAAATAAATTCTATTTAAATAAAGAAAAGGTATCACATGCCTTCCATTGATGATTTATTTTATCAAATTCATGGATCGCAATATTTTTCAAATAATGTTATTTGTTATGGATATCATGAATTTTGTGTATAGAAGGAAAATACATCAATAATTACATTTAGAATGATGTATGGAAATTACTTATATAATTTAATTCCATTTAGATTGACTAATACACCACTTATTTTTATGGTTCTAATGAAAAGAGTGTTCAAGAAATATCTTGATGATTTTTAAGTTGTATTTATTGATTATATCTTGGTATACTCAAAATATACAAAGACCATGTGACTAACATACAGATCTTTTTGAGACTATTAGAATAAATGATCTATATGGGAATTTTAGCAAGTGTGAATTATCGATTCAAGAAATTTCATTTCATGGCTATATTTTATCCATGTATTAAATCTCTATTGATCATTAAATGAAAAATGATATCCATAACAAGCCAAAACTGATGAGTATAACTGATGTATCCAGTTTTTTTGGTTTAGTAGGTTACTTTCAGAGTTTCATCCATAATATTACCCCATCGTATAACCCATTAACCATGATCACATGTAAAGGGGTTAAATTCCTTTGGATAGAAGAGTTTTATGAATGTTGTTAATAATTGGAGAGAATATTAATAAATGTTCACATATTGAATTTAGCATCGCGTAATTATGTGTTTGATATGTGTAGTGATTCATAAAAGAATATGCATTGTTGGTTAATTTTGCCGAATTATAGGGTTATTGCATATTTATCAAAGAAATTAAAAATAGATGAAAAAAGATATCTAAATAATGTTCTTGAGTTATATACAATAATATTTCCAAAAATACATGTACACACAATCAATATGGTGAAAAATATGATATATATACTCATCATAAGAGTTTGAAACATATTTTTTTATAGAAAGAATGCAACATGAGAAAAAGGAGATGCCTTAAGGAACTCAAGGATTATGATTTCTCAATGCACTACCATCTATGGCATGAAAAAAGGTGGTAGATGCTTTTTGTAGAAAGGAAAACAGAGTTATGAATAATATGAGTGTTTAAATGGATCCTATATTAATGGATCTAGTAATTATGGATATGGAAATTTTCATAGAAGGTGAAACATTAATAATTTTTCAAATCTCTACCAAACATTATTTTGTAGAAAGGATAAAAGGTTCTCAGACAAGTGATGAGTAATTTGAAATGAAAATTAATGGTGTGAATGATTAGAGATTGATTTACTTCATAATTGAAGATGTCATTTTAGAATATTGGAAGATACATTGCGTTCCTAGTATATCTAACCTAAAAAGGTAATTGTTAGTGAATTCACAAGACTCAAATTTTCCTATACATAATAGTGTAACTATGGTGTATAGAGATTTCAGTTAATTTTATTCATACAACATGAAGAAGGAAATTGATGATTATGTGTCATGTTATTTGGATTTTAAATAGGTGAAGCCTGGTAGACAACATCATAGAGGTGTGAGGAAACCTCTTCCTATACCTGTGTGGAAATGGAATGAAATGATGATGGACGTTATCATGGGGATACACAAGAAAACATGATGGAATAATAAAATATCGTTAATTATTGAACATACTTCCAAATCATCAAATTTTCATGATACAATAGAAGATTAACCCAATAAACATTTTTAAAGAATATATATTAATTAAGGTGTCAGACTGCAAGTTTTATGCTACTGAATAGTTTCTGATCAAGATCCATGTTTTACATGAAGATCATGGAAAAGTCTTCTGAAAGACCTAGATACTGAAATTTGATTGAGCAATGCATAACACAATAAATTTATTGTAAAATTATAATTGTAAATTCAAACATTAGAATATATTTTCAGATCTTGATCACAAGACATTCAAGGAATGTGGGATTAATATTTACATCTAGTAGTTTTTTTCCTATCATAATATCATAAATTCATGTATTTAGATAGAACCATATGATGAACTACATGGAATGTGATTTTGTACACCAACATGTGGTGATGATGTTGGAGATAGAAAACTCATAGTCCCATGTGATGTTTACAAAACTACAAAAATGTGATCATTATCCAAACCCATATAAAAACCACTCAATTTAAGAAAAGTGCTATCTTGATAACTAAATGAAGGATTAAAAATTTCATGTAAGAGATAATGTTTTTCCTTGGTATCTTCATGGAAGGGTGTTACAAGATTCAGTATGAAGGCTAAATGTTGTCATAGTTACGTTAGGCCTTTTTAAATTAATTAATTAATTGTATCTATAGCTTACCAATTGGTATTTCCACAAAGTGTCTCCAAAGTTCTTGATGTGTTTCATGTATCATTGTTATGAAATTACAAACCAGAACCAACAAATGTACACATGTACGATGAAATAGAAGAGGAACATGATCTATAATATTGTGAAGAACCAGTCACGTTTCTTGATACTAGAGTGCTATTGATGATAAATTAGATGACTCGTTAGTTTAAATAACATTGGAGAAACAATAAAATGGAATAAGATACGTGCGAACCAGATGAAATTATGATGAAGAACCACTAAATTATTTTTTTGTGATATTTTAGAAAATATTTGGACATAATAATTTGATTTAGGGAAGAATATAACCCCCATTATGGCATGTAAATCTTTTTATTAAATAATTTACCAGTTTGTGGAACATGTGACACTGAGTTCGAGCACACCATGACCTATTAAACATGATGTATAAAAATTGGATAGGAATAATATTAAAAACATTTGTAGTTATATATAATTCATATAATTTTAATATTCATATTATTTTTTTGTAGACATAGTATAAAAAAAATATAAATATTTATATAAAAGAAGAATTTATCAAAAAAATTAGTTTGACACCGTTAAAAGGAAAAATCATTTTAAATTCAATATTTTACACATACATATATTAAATTCAACAAAATTAACATATTATATAGAATATGGACATTAAAATCTAGTTTGTATTAATTTTTTTGGGAATTTCTCTTAACTTTCATATTTTAATGAATAGTGAGAAATACATCATTTTATTTCGAAATTGTTTTTTCTTCTAATTTATTTAAAATGGAAGATTTAAATTTTTATTATAAATAATGTACAGATAGACTATGTTTTTGTCATTTAATATAATTTAGGTCATTGGAAGTTATTTCACATTGAAATTGGAAATAAACACATGTACATCATTTGATCATTTGTACTTTTAAAAATTGGATTTCACATTTTGACAATGGGGATTATTATTATATTAATTACTATAACATTAGTGTTTTGAATTGGTAAAACTAGATTAAAAATTTGGAATCATAATTACCTAGTTATGTAAATAGGTCACTCTTATTTTTTTCATTATGAGTAGTAACTTTAGTAATTATTTGTATCTACCACATTTAAAGTGAAAATCATGTAAAAACTGTTAAGGATAATATTTTTATAATATAATCATACATTGAAAATTGTCTTAATCATAATAGATAATATTTGAGAGACCAAGACAATCATTGGGATGATAATTTTTCCTTTTAAATCCACTAGTGTGCGATTATGCTACATATAACTTTTAATATGCTGTAAAAGAAAATATGTTACAAACATGTTTCTTATTAGTAAATTAATATTAATATGTGTTTATATATGTGATACATTTGACTATAAATAGTCATTATAATGTTAAAAAATATTTCCAACATCATGATAATTAATATATATACTGTATATATTATATAATTAAATTCATTGGGACACAATGATGATACAATAATTGATTTATTAAAAGAAGAATCAAATAAATGATATTAATCATATTAAAATAAATATATTTTCAATTAATTAATAAAATACACTATTTTAATATATATCTTGGAATATTTAGGGTCACATTTGAAGTATTTTTTCAAAGACATTATATGGATTGGATATTTTAAAATATGAATAAATACAATAGAATTAAAACTGGCGTAGATGATATTTTAAAATAAATACTATTTTATTAAATGATATATAATTCATAAAAATCTATTATTCAGAAAACTATCATGTATAGTGAAAAAAATTCATAAATAATACGCTTTATTATTTTTTGTTATATTATAGTAACTATATTATCCCTATAGTGTAAAAATACATGACGTCATAGTAATAATTAAACTGTTTTACTATGGATTAAATCCAACATATATAGTTAATTTTATTAAATAAACATGAATAACACTCTTTGGATGAGTAGATCTATAACCATAATCATCCTAGACTCCAAATAAATATCATTTTAGTAATTTGAAAGCAAAAATAAATTTATATTTTTTTTTTAAATTTTAGGATCTTCCAAAGTTCCCCTTACCTATCTTATATAAGGGTACATCTCATTCTTGTTGATTCACACATGTAAAGACCTATATAACATTCTCACCATACCCAATTCTACAGAAAAAATCTATCTATTCATCATAAATTCCATACATTGGGCAGAAACACCACTTATGGAGTCCTTTTGTAGAAATCAAAACAAGATACTCGAAAAGAGTTAATTATTTTATCATCTATTTCACAGTTATTTTCTTAATCTTCTTCAAATATCTTATTTTATTTCATAATAAAATAATAAATCCAATCCCTTATATATTATTATATCTAATTATAATTATGGTACATCCATATTATTTATTTTATCCATCCTATGAATAACAATACCACCATGTGTTTGTGCATACGACTTACCATCTCCACGCAGTCGTGTAATTTGATATTTCACTCCACATTATGTGGCTATAAATAATGATTAGAATAATGGATATAAATAATGAATATTAAATGATAATAATTATTTATAATTAATACACCATACATATCAACATCATTTAACCATCAAGGGAATGATATCGTCGCTTGTTCGTACTAAAGACTGAACGTCTCTACAACACAGTGAGAAACATTATCCACATTAACCATTCAAGAATTATTATAAAATTTATAACATGATTAAATATAATATTTCAAGACATGTTATTACTATTTATATAAATTAAATATATCCTATACGTATGTAACATGACTTAAGTAAGAAAACCTGTAAAATAAAACAAAGCTGTTAACACCAGAAATAATGACTATACATAAATATTATAAGAGAATCATATATGATACTAAAAATATGTATATACTCGTAGAATAATTTAATAAAATGACATCAATGTTACAAAATAGGTTTTAATAACCTTTAATAAAACAATGTACATGGTAAGGTATAATTTAACAATATCATTATTTTCTAAGGTTGTTTATACCTAAGGATATATTGGGACATCTTTATCATCCACATCCATGTTTCTTAAAAATGAACTTATAAATTATATTACTATTCCTAGACTATTTTTGAATGTCATTTATATTGATGTATAAATTTTTATAAAACGGTTTGAATAGAATATTTTTACCATTATCCAAATGAGGTTGTCACGAACCGTCCTCGGGGCCCGTGCCGTGACTACCCCAAGCCTGCCTTCCATAGGCCAGGGGCTAGCGACTAGCACCAAAGGCATAAAACCCTATAACTGGGATGGAATTTAATTTATAAAAGTAAAAAAAACATCACAGAGAACAAGAAGAAGTAATACACTAAGAACAAAACAAAGTTCTAAAAAGTAAGTGGGCCAGAATACAAACCCAACTGAAAGTACAGCTACAACTAAACGATAGTACAACAGAAAAAGACAAAAAACTCAAAGAATGGAAGCAACTCCTGGTCATCCTCCTCAGATCCTACCTGAAAGGTAGGTACAGATAGTGTAGCTCCTGGATCGTCCACCATGGATCCAAATTGAAGGGTAGGTAAAGATAGCATCCACAACGCTCTCACCCATCAACATCCTCCGAGTGTCATCTCATCGTGAAGTCCACCTCTGAATACTGACTCGTCATGAGGTCCACCTCCGAGTACCATCTAGTCCTCTAACACTTGGCCTCTGTCAGCGCTGCCCGACGTTTGTAACCAACACAACAAGGTGAGGTCATAGCCCGTGAAGGGGTGAGTATACGATACTTTGTCGGGACCCCGAGACCTTCAAGGTCTCACTAAATCCAACAAGGATAACCACAAATTAGGATCTCAATAGATAACCCTTTCTTAGGTATAGGCCCATACTTATACCTAAGTTATCAAGAAACCCATCTCAATCATGAGGAAACAAAAAGGTTATAAAATCAAAGGATAACCACTACCTAGTTATATGCCCATACATATACCTAAGTTATCAACTGACCCATCTCAATCATGAGGTAAACGCCATGGTCATAGACTCATCTCAAACTAGGATTTTCATTATCGAAACCGAAACTACTGAAGATCCCCGTCTCTGTCGAGTATAGTGATCCTATCATGACTCCGTGGTACTACTCGCTAACCTATGACTACTGAGGTACTCCTCCTATCGAGTACCGTGGGTCAGCCACCTAAACCCTGTAGTGCTTCCCACCGGGGTTATCCACCCAAATACAGTAGTTCATCCCCCCTAATAGCCTGTAGAGGTACTCTCCGGTCGATTACCATGTGTCTACACCCAAACACAGTAGTGCTCCATCCGCCATGGGTCTTCACCCAAACTATGTAGTGCTCCATCCACAGGGCTAGTCGACTCACTCCAAGTCGAGTCGGTCAAGCAGTTGTCAGGTCTCAGCCGGCTACATAGTCTCCATACTCCGTACGCTTGCTCTGGGAGGATCCTCTCCATGAGCTACTATTAAATACTCCAAGTATCACGAAGTCCCACAAAGAAGTATCTAAAAGGACCTCCTCGTCATAGGGGACTCAACACAACAAACGGCGCGTCAATCGGGTGCCTGGTCTGTGAGTTATTAGCATTTATACCCAAGGGTCCCTGTTTGTTTCGTGTCAGAACCAACCCGGCTGTATCTCAACGGTACCCCGAACACTGATAGGGTATACTCATAGGGACCGTTTCTCAATATGATCACCAACGCCGCTGATGGTTCATCAAATGGACGTCTGGTCTGAAAGTTATCGGCTTTTCCGTTCCAGGGGCCCTGTTGGATTTCAGCTTCAATCCAACCCAGCCACTATCCAACTACATCCAATACTCAGGCGAAGTTTGCCAAATTTTCCATCTCATCAAGAGGAAACCAACAAAGTCGGCGAAACCTGAATCAGACGTCTGGAACTCATGTTATAATTGTTTCCACTCCAAGGGCACGGTTGGTTTCGTGTTCGAACCAACCCTTCCATACCCAAATTTATCTGAAACCTTGAGTGTAATACACTGAAATGACCGTCTCGATCCAAGGTTCTCATTGCAACTGACGGTGCATCGATCGGAGGACCGTAGCCTATGTTTTGGACGTTTGAACTGAAACTGCCCGAAAATAGGAGGTTTGAGCCCGATCCGACCCCGCCCGAGACCCCCTAGGTCGGCCAGAACCGGGTCGGCCGGCACCGGGTCTGGGTCCGACACATTAGTGCGTGGCCCAGCCCGGCCCGTCCTGGCGCGCTCGCACAGACTCATGGCCAGCTCGGCCAGTGCCGAGCTGAGTGGACAGGGGGGCGTGCTGCCCCCTAGTTGACCCCCCCCCCCCCACGTGGGGGCCACTCCCTTTGACCGCTGGGGGTTATGACCCCTGATCTCCCTGGGTTCCACGCTGTCGCGGGACTGCCATCTGTCGTCGCGGCTTCAGCCAAGACAGACCATCCTGGCGGCGCGCCGGGCGCAGCCGCCTCCTGACGGCCGGCTGGTGTCGGCCGCCACCTCCAGCTGTCGGCGCCGCCGTGCCAGCGGGGCGCGCCGACCGGATCTTCTGCGGAGCACCGGATGCGCTCCAGTGGTACGTCTTTCCTATGGTTATTGATGATGGCCCTCCCAGGACCTGCACTTCTCTACGAAGTCTTCAATTTGCGACTGTAGCCCGTTCCGTCATCGCCCGACGATCTGCACGTCAAATAAAAAAACTGCAGCCTCTTCGTGTTTTTAAGGTGCGGCGCGACGGCACCGCCTCTTTTTTTGGCCTCCATGGAACGGTGCGATGGTTCCACGCTTCTTCTCGTGTTCTTCGTTGTTTCCACATGGTGCGATGGCACCGCATCACCTTTGTTTGTGCCGCGACAAACACAACATCAAAAGCGGTGGAGAGTCAGCCGTGTTCATGTGGTCCAACCTCATCTCGTTTATCTAATACCAAGCGCCTAAATGAAAAGACGTTGGATGGAAAAGAATAATCACGTAGAAAAATCCAACCCCTTTGGTTTTCCCCGAAATCAAGAATTCCCAACCCGCAAAAATATTCTTCACGGATCATCTTTATATTTAGTTGATCTGCATTCTGTGTTTCAGAAGGAAGTAAACATGGATTCATTAACATTCACAAATTAATTCCCGACCTTGGAAATGGTTTGTTCGTCAAAGATGCGAGAACCGATGTGGCTCTGTAAACACTGGAAAAGAACCGTCATTGATGCTGATTTATCCCTCGGTTGAGTCTCGTCCCTTAACGTGGAGAAAGAAAAGTATTTGAGAGGCATGGAGCATTCTTCACCAAGTCAGAAGGTCGTTCTTCGCGTTCTTTAACGTGGAAGATGGACCTCTTCAGAGGAAAGATTTCTCCCTCCCTCAAAAACCCAACACTACAAAACAACCCCCAAAATAAAATAAGGGTTATGATTATTTTATTATAAAATTTCCTACTTTTAAATTTTAAAAATTCAAATGCATAACTCTCAAATTAAATGGCATGATTTAATGTGAAACGACATCACATCATTTATTACAATGGGGTTTTAAGCGGAAGAGTTATGGAAGGTTAAGGAATTTGAAAGGGTGGGGTTATTGTGGGCCCCACCTCACCTTAAATACTCTCAAGGGATGTTTAGAACATCAGTGGGTCCCACTCTGACCACTAATTTTAGGTTAAACTACTTTGAACAAAAATAAAATTGGTCGCACCATTTTATTTTATTCTTTACTTAACCTAATAATTTAATAACCACACCCGAGCAAATGAAACTCCGGAAAAGGTGTTCATAATAAATTACTGGTGCTACGGTTTCCTCGGTGCCCCTGGATTTTGATTCCGAGCACTGGTTCAAAAGTTAGGAAAACCTTCTCGTTCGTTCACTGAACGTACCCGACCCAAACTTCAGAAATTGATTCCGGGCACACCGGGCCTCAGAATCAGGTGCCGTCAGAAACTGCGTTCTTATAAAATACAAAGAAAATTAATTAAAATTTCCATTGAATTTTACAGGTATTTACATTACTCCCACCTCTGGGCTTTACGTCCCCGTAAAGCTATAACACAAACAAGGGAAAAAAATTGGTACTGAGCATGCATCAGAGCTCTTTGCTCCCATGTGCTCTCCTGGAGGTTCCTGGGCTTCCATTGAAAGCACACCTGAGGAATCGACTATTCACATAGGACCCACTATTATCAATCCTCCATCGCTACTGGAACCTCCGTGCATGTCGCCCTGTCATCGATGTCCAACTCTCTGAGGTCGATGATGTGGGAAGGATCATGCATGTATCTCTTCAGCCTAGGTACGTGGAAGATTTCATGCACCCGGTGCAACTGAGGTGGAATGGTGAAGTGGTTAACCACCTCACCTACCCTGCTGGGGAACTAGAAAGGTCCATTGAACCTCAGAGATTACTTGGTGCCTCGGCCACATCTCTGTAATCCTCGTCGAGGTGAGACCCGTATAAGGACGTGGTCGTCATCCTCAAACTCTAGAGGCCTCCATTTTCCTGATTAGAACTGGAACTCAAAACTCCTACAACAACGAGGGTAAGGTTGGACAATCCAAGAGTGATCATCTACACCCTCTTATGAATGAGTTAATCCAGTGCTGCCTGGGGTTTCCTTTTCACCGACCAAGGAAAACCCATCCCGACGTTTGCCTAATACAGTCAATCTGAGTATGAACTGTGAATCCAATCCATAACCTGACCAACATCATATTTCCTCGACACTAGCACCAAGAGGTTCCAACCGAACTCTAACCTCGAGGGTTAGATCACATTGTCGGCGTAAGTGTGACTATCGAGTCTCCTCCAAAAGGTATCACCAGACATGAGGGTCAAGTCAACGGCTTAACCAGAAACTCTAGGTCTGAGACAAGATTCGTGGAAGGAAGGAATGATTTGTATCAACGTCTGTTACTACGACAACTTGTAGTGGTCACAGACTGTCCCTCAAATCATTCGTAGAGCCATTGGGTCACACTCCTTGACCGCATGCAGCTACTCTCTTTCCCTGCCCTCCACCTCCCTGAGCCTGGAGGGAACAACCAAGGCGGGTGGTTATAACATGTTGATATGTACACTACCTCATGCGGCTCTCCTAGCTCTGCCTCCACGTCTACTTCTCTATAGATTTATCTGTCCTTAACATTTCCTCTTCTTGAAACATTTGCACGGACAAGTCTCTGAGACTGTCTCCAGTTCGCTGCGTTCCAACATCTAACATTCTCTAGTAGTATTAGTTCATCCAATGAACATCCAACCACAAGGTTCTCTATAGCACCATAATGTGAGTAGGAATACAAAGAGGAAAATGTGATGGCTCATATATCCATAAAGACACCACGCTCAGAGGTCCGAGCTCTATAGCACTGATCGAATCGTATTCATCAAGTACCCAGAATGTTCGGTACGCCTCAATGAATACTCAGATACTAACTCGTCGTCCTGCCGAAGCTGTATAAGCTCTAGAAAACTTTCATCCACCTCCTCAAGACATTCCTCAGCCACCTATGAGTCGGGCTCACCTCATAAATTGAGGGTATCTGATGTTGGAGTACTTTTAATTTAGTAAGCCTACATGTGTCACCAACTAGTACCACCGGTTGTAACTGCTGACCAATAGGTAGTGATGTATTGTTGACACACTACCGGAAGGAACTAACTCAAGCTTCTTTCCATGTACCGAATCCTCATCACTATGCGGACCATCCTCATGGTCACTCACTGGAGAACACTAGTAGCCAAGTCTACCATCCACTCCTCTGCCGTCTGGTAATTTTCCTCGCCTCGTAAACTCGGAGGCCTCTACTGCTGGAACTCGTGCATTGCGCTATGCCAGCGTGCACCGTCCACTAGTATGCCTGGTGGAATCTGATACCTAACATGTGGTGGTGCTGCTGGTACACCACCCGAAAGAGCCAACATAGAAAGAGGGCCCTGAACTGGAGCCTCATCGCTCTGTGAGACGTCATCAAGTACTCTCTCAGAAACCCCAACTGACTGTCTACGTGGAAACATCCTATACAGATGTGACACTGTCAATTATTTATACTATGTGAGCTAACCTGGATTGAGCTGAATTTTAAGCTTTTGGAAACACACACGCAATCAGTGTTTTCGTGCACAATGTCGTAAATCAGAATTCAGGGACCTTGTTTAGGATACGTCGGCTGCCACACTAACACTGTACTCCCTGAACTGAAGACCACACTCAGTATCCTTAACACTATTTCTTAACAAAAAGAAAAATATTAGAGTTATAAGTTCAACAGTTGAACCGACTCCCCTGATACCAATTTGTCACGACCCGTCCTCGGGGCCCATGTCGTGACTACCCCAAGCCCGCCTTCTATAGGCCAGGGGCTGGAAACTAGCACCAAAGACGTAAATACCTATAACTGGGAAGGCATTTCCTTTATAAAAGTAAAAAAAAACATCACAGAGTACATGTGGAAGTAATACACTAAGAACAAAACAAAGTGCTGAAAAGTAAGTGGGCCAGAATACAAACCCAACTGAAAGTACATCTATAACTAAACAAAAGTACAACAGAAAAAGACAAAAAGCTGGAAGAACGGAATCAGCTCGTGGGTCGTCCTCCTCAGATCCTACCTAAGGGGAAGGTACAGATAGTGCAGCTCTTGGATCATCCACCCCGGATCCAACCTGAAGGGTAGGTACAGATAACCTCCACAATGCTCTCGCCCGTCAACCTCCTCCAATTGTTGTCTCATCGTGAAGTACACCTATGGATACTGACTCGTCGTGAGGTCCATCTCTGGGTACCATCCAGTCCTCGAACACTCAACCTCTGTCAGTGCTTACCGACGTCTGCAACCAACACAATGAGGTGCGGGCATAGCCCGTGCAGGGGTGATTATATGATACTCTGTAGGGACCTCGAGACCTTCAAGGTCTCAATAAATCAAACAAGGATAACCAAAAATAATATCTCAACAGATAACCGTTACTTAGGTATAATCCCATACATATACCTATGTTATCAAGTAACCCATCTCAATCATGAGGAAACAAAACAGTTATGAAATCAATGAATAACAACTACCTAGGTATATTCCCATACATATACCAAAGTTATCAAATGACCCATCTCAATCATGAGGTAAACACAATGGTCATAAACTAAGCTCAAACCAGGATTTTGATTCTCGAAACCGAAACTGCTGAAGAGCCTCATCTCTGTCGAGTACAGTGATCCTGTCATGACTCTGTGGTACTGCTCACTAACCTAAGACTGCTGAGGTACTCCTCCTGTCAAGTACCTCTGGTCAGCCACCAAAACACAGTAGTGCTTCCTGCTGGGGTCTGCCACCCAAACACAATAGTACATCCCCCCTAATAGCATGTAGAGGTACTCTCCAGTCGAGTACCGCTTGTCTGCACCCAAACACAGTAGAGCTCCATCTGCCATGGGTCTGAACCCAAACAAAGTAGTGCTCTGTCCGCTGGGCTAGTCGACTCACTCCAAGTCGAGTCAGTCAAGCAGTCATCAGGTCTCAGCAGGCTATACAGTCTCCATAATCCGTACTCTCGTCTCGGGGAGGATCTTCTCCACATGCTAGTAGTCGATACTCCAAGTACCACAAAGTCCCACGAAGAAGTATCTTAAAGAACAACCTCATCATAGGGTTGTCAACACAACAGACGGAGCGTCAATCGGGCGCCCAGTATATGAGTTATTTTCCTTTTCGTCCCAGGGGCCCAGTTGGTTTCATGTGCGAACCAACCCGACCGTACTGTAAATCTAATTGGGTATACTCATAGAGACCGTTTCTCAATGTGATCACCAACGCCGCTGACGGTTCGTCAAACAGACATCCAGTCTGAAAGTTATCGACTTTTCCATTCCAGGGGCCCGGTTGGATTTTAGGTTCAATCCAACCTGGTCAATATCCAACTACATCCAAATCTCATGAAAAGTATGTCGAAACTTCCATCTCATCAAGAGGAAACCAACAATGTCGATGACACATCAATTGGACATCCAGAACTCAGGTTATATGTGTTTCCGCTCCGAGGGCCCGATTGGTTTCGTGTTCGAACCAACCCGGTCATAACGAATGTTCTCGGAGACCTTGAATGTAATATATCGAAACAACCATCTCGATCCAAGGATCACATCGCAACTGACAGTGCATCGATTAAAGGTCCATAGCCCATGTTAAGAACATTTAAATGGAAACTGCCTGAAAATAGGGGGTTTGGGCCTGGTCCGACCCGGCCCGAGACCCCCTGGGTCGGCCCGAACCTGGTCGACCTGAGCCGGGTTTGGGTCCTGCCCATTAGGGCGCGGTGCCGCCTGGTGGGCGCGGCCCGGAATTGTGCGCCGGCGCGGCTGTGTGGACCGCTTTTCCAGCGCCGAGCTGAGTCGACATGGGGCGCGCTGCCCCACAGATTGATGTCGCCCCCCCCCCCCCACGTGGGGGCCGCTGCATTTGACCGCCAGGTGTTACGACCCCCAGTCTCCCCTTGTCACGCGCGGTCGCGGGACCGCAGTCTGCCATCGCGAGTAAAGCCACGGCGGACCCTCCTGGCGGCGCGCCGGGCGCCGTCTCCTACTAGAGGCCAGCCAATGCTAGCGTGGCACGCCGGTAGGATTTCCTACGGACCACTAGATGCGCTCTGATGGTCTGTTTTTCCTGCGGTCTTCGCCGACGGTCCTCCCGGGACCGACACTTCTCTACGAAGTCTTCATATTGTGACTGCGTCCCATTACATCATTGCCCAATGATCCACACATCAAATAAACAAACTGCGACCTCTGTGTTGTTTTCTGGCACGACGCTACGGCACCATGGCATTGTTCGGCCTCCACGGTGTGGCACGATGGCGCCACACTTTTTCTCATGTTCTTCTTTGTTTCTGCGCGGTGCGATGGCACCGTGTCACCTTTGTTCGTGCCACGACAAACACAACATCAAAAGGGGGAGGAGAGTCGGCCGTGTTCGTGCGGTCAGACCTCCTCCCATTAATCAAATACTAACCGGCTAAAGGAAAAGACATTGGATGCAAAGTATAATCACGTACACAAATCCAAACCCCTACGGTTTCCCCACAATCATTAATTCCCAACCCGCAAACATATTATTCACAGATAAACTTAATATTTAGTTGATCCACGTTCATTGTTTTAGAAGAAAGTGATCATGGGTTCATTAACATCCACAAATTAATTCCCTACATTGGAAATGGTTCGTTCGTCGAAGAGGCGGGAAGCGGTGTCGCTCCGTCATCACCGGAAAAGAACCGTCATTGATGGTGAGTTTCCCCGTGGTTGAGTCTCATCCCTTGAAGTGGAGAAAGAAAAGTATTGGAGAATTGTGGAGCGTTCTTCACCGAGTCGGAAGGACGTTCTTCGCATTCTTCAATGTGGAAGATGCACTTCTTTAGAGGAAAGATTGCCCCCTCTCTCAAAACCCAACACAACAAAACAACCCCCAAAATAAAATAAGTGTTATGCTTATTTTATTATAACATTCCATGCATTTAAATTTTTAAAATTGAAATGCATAACTCTGAAAATACATGGCATGATTTAATGTGAAAGGAAGTCACATAATTTATTACAAGGGGGTTTTTAAGGGGAAGAGTTTTGGGGGGTTAGGGAATTTTAAGGGGTGGGGTTCGTGTGGGACCCACCTCACCTTAAATCCTCTCAAGGGAATTTTATAACATCAGTGGGTCCCACTCCAACCACTTAGCTTAGTTAAACTACATTGAACAAAAATAAAATTGGTTGCACCATTTTATTTTATTCGTTACTTAACCCAATAATTAAATAACCACACCCGAGAAAATGCAAATCCGAAAAATGTGTTCCTATGAAATTACCGGCGCTGCGGTTTCATCGGTGCCCTCAGATTTTGATTCTAAACACTGGTTCAAAAGTTAGGAAAACCCGCTCGTTTGTTCAATGAACGTACCCGAGCCAATCTTCGGAAATTGATTCTAGGCACACCAGACCTCGGAATCAGGTGTCGTCAGAAACTACATTCTTGTAAAATCCCAATGAAAATAAAGAAAAAAATTCCGTTGAATTTGAAGTGTCTTTACAGAAGTACCATATGAACTTTTTGAAAAATTTAGGAATGCATTTTTTAATCAAACATGACACATGTAGTAATATTATACCATTATGAAGCCATAAAATTTTTAAGCTTCCCTTAGATTGTTATAAGCTTCTTTAAAAAAGATATGTTTTATTTTATAATCATACTGTTCTTTAATTATTTAATTTGAAAAAGTGATAATTCCCTCAATGAGTTATAATGATTTTTTAGATTACTTTCATTTAAGTCAAAAACCATTGTTGGATTTTATAATTAATTAAATATTATTTATTATAATCTAATATACCATTTTTTATTTAATTTTTTATTATATTTTAATAGTGGATGTGATATTTTAATACAATTCACTATTTACGGTTACTGTATAAACATTTCGTATGCTAGTTTTAATATGAATGTTTGTGTTATGTTTCCCCCTTTTTATATGATAAATACATTAGACATAGTTAATAGTGGGTGAGGCCTACTATATCTCCTTGATTAATGGGGATGTCCTATGGAACAAACTCGTGAATTTTCATAAGGCGTTTAAAGAATTGTAATGGTCTTGGAATGAGGCCTTGATGGTATGTTTATTATGATTGACATTGTTCATTTCCTTATTATGAGATTGCATATTTATTTTAAATGTGAATATTTAGCTAGTAGAATATTAATGTGAATGATTAAACAGTTTAATTTTATTTAGTCATGAAATATTATGATGATGATAATTTTTTATATAGTTTTGGTATTTCGTTTTATATCTTACCTTAATCGTTTATTCTTATTTATGGTAGCATATGCTATATTGTGCGTCATTACTTAGCATTTGATCTGACCTATTTCTAATGGTTCATTTTTTTCCAGAATGTGAAGATGTATATTATAATTGTCATGTTGGGAAACTCTAAAGAATATGAGATATTTAAAAGGGTATTATATGTTGTTTTTTATTTTAAGATTTAATTAAAACTTATGTTTGTATCTAGTATTTACAAGGTTTCTAAACTAACTGTTCATTAGGGATTTTATATTATTGTGACCATATTAATGTAATAATATAATTCCCTAACTCTGATCTTATGAGGTCAAGGAGTTACATTAGGTATGACCAACACACTGTTTTTGTATTCTCCTTTGACTAGCCCTAACTGGTAATCCATGTAACACTAATTTGTTGTCTCTTATATGTGAATGATTTAATTACTTTAGATTACCATCAGTATGGTTTAACTAGTTTCATCCAACATGGGAACAAGATCTATCTACATTGATTAAAATGTTGAAATTCTTATTCACCCATCCCCTATCATGGTGTTACGTGGTCCTTCATGTTTCATCAGATCCTACAGGTTGAAGGAGTTAAGTCTTTCTGCTTATGTTATCGTGGATCATTTTGTAAATGTTCGAAGAGTCTCTCTCTTTTATTGAAGAAAATTTTAGATATGTTTGATTAGGAATTGATCTCATCCAATATCTCTTGGAATGGAAGTTCTATTTTCCACAACATAAGGGATTTAGGTCACTAATGCAATTGGACTTTTTAAAAAAATCAGTCAAAAAAGCATGATGTAAATGCTAAAGCACAGAATGACCTCACTGCCACTCATTATAATAAAATAATTCTAAAGATGATGAGTATTGAATCATCCATGCCTTTGTGATAAATGACAGAATATATATATTATTGTTACAAAAATATGAAGCTGGGGTTTTAATGTGAAAAAAACCACCAATGTGAAAGTTAAAAATCCACATGGTAACTCCAAAAAAATACACTAATAATTATAGAGTAAAAAATTCCACTAAAGGCCAAAAAATTTAATTTCAAATTAAACATAGAAAACATTTTTTATAATCCACAAACTAATATGAATAAATATTGTCTATGAAAATTTCATTGTGACAAAATGTCACCTCTCGAAGGATAATTTTGAACATACGGTGTAATTGGGTAACATTCACTAAGATGTTACAAAACCCAAATTGGGTCTGAAAATTCCTTCCCACACTCTAATAGTATGACACTCATGTATCATATTTCAACAATGCCTTTTATACACACAAATTTAAAAGAACACATGTTTCTACAAATTTATAAGACATCAAAAAACCCAAAAAACACATTTGTGCAATAATAGACATTCAAAAGTAAAAAACATAGATAAAAAATATTCCATAATTTTGAGAGAGTGTGATTTCATAGGGAGGAATTAATATTTAATACCCCTAAAAATATCAATTATTTGTTTTTTGACCTCCTCATAAAAAATAAAAAAATGGACTAATCCTATAAATCTCCCTTTCATCCCAGAAATGATAGAGATTAATTCAAATGAAATTAATTAGAAATAAAAACTATTGTATTCCAACTTACCATTATCCACTTCCAAAAAAATGATGGATCTCTTTTACAAATCTAATAAAAACATTATAGAAACCCATAAAAATGAAATCCAAATTCCAAATATTTTATCATACTTATGTCTACAATTCCCTACTCTAGAATATTAGATGTAATACATGGATCCCCTATAAAAGTTATCACCACATAACCAAGAGTACCAACAATGAGTAATAGTTCAATATCCATAACAAACTCAGAGAAATATTTAACTCTCATCACATCGCGTCAATATTTTATTTTAATTTCTTCTTTATTAGTGAATCTCCATTAAAGAAAATATTTATGTGTTTGACTAGAAACAACCAAACATGCATTCTTTGACTGTCAGGCTTTCATCACCGTAGTCAATAGTCTTTAAGCCACAAACAATGATTTCCATTGTGAAAAAAATGAATTCATATTTAAAACAACATTCAATAATTCATACCACTCTATTTAATCAACCATGAAAATTGTTTCAAACATATTTCAGAACACATAATGCATATATCCAATGATTAATGAACATATTACACTTCCAAACGAACTCCTGAACCATATATTTTTATGATTTCATGTAGATAAAAAAAATTTGGTGAATTATTAGAACATCTCACACATCCCTCAACAATAGCATAAAACCTACATATGTAGTGATTAAATGTCAACAATACTAAGGACATCATCATAATAACCATTTCCAATATTCAATATACCGATGTCAACATCATTGTATGAATAAAATAGGTCCCTCTTTGGTTTGATATGGTATGATGCTGATTAATTAATCACACATCAATTGTACATATTAGAACATTGACTATCATCTCTAAATAAAATTATATTACCCGTAATGATTTTAATAGTTATGATGGTATCCTCATATTATTGTCATTTGCCTTCTATTATTTATTCATATATTTTAATGTGTATTAGTTTATAGACACACTAAAAGGAAACTATAATTGTTCTTCCTCTAAACCTCATTAATTAACAATTATTACATGACATCAGTCATCTTCAAATTCAATTTCCTGAATAGCAATGCATTGAAAATAATATCATATGAATCTGGTAATGAATCTAATAGAATAAAATCATTATCTTCCATTCTATTTCAATAAGTATAATGTTACCATTATCATCGGTCCTGAAAAACACTAATGAATGCTCCGTCAATGGTTTTGTGAAATTATAAAACCCCAATTGTTTACAAATGAATTCATTTTTGAATTCATGAAACATTGAGTATCTATAAAACCACAATTTGTTATAATCGTTCAAATGAACATAATTTTTCCACAACGGTGAGTTGAATTTCAAAATCTGGCATACACAATTGCATTCAGTAGGATATTTTGAATCCAACAGGACTAATATTCTTTCTTTTGAATAGTATCTTCACCCATATGAATAGTATTATTACACTTATTAAAAGTAATATGACCATTTTGATTAGTAATATAGAGTCTCATCCTTTTCCAATATTACTATTACATCATTATAAGGATAAAAACAAAATGGTATTACACTTCAAGTATACAAATATTTAGTTTCATGGGAAAACTACAACCAATCATAACAGTTACAACATCAACCACAAACATTTATTTAATTACTTCTTCTCTAGATTCAAATTGGCTCCGGGCATCACCTAAGAACATGTAGTCACCAGAGGATATGCATCAAAAAGGGGTGAGCTAAAATCCCAATCAAAGGATTTCTATAAACAATATAAAAAATGGGTGAGCGTAATATCAACATAGGAAAATAATCATGATCATGATAAAAAGCTTTAATAAAAGACGTAAAATGTGGAAATGTTTAAAAATAGAACATAATATCTTAGTGGTTAAATACCAAAAATAATTGTGAACAATGATATCCAAATGATCACACATCATTTCCATATTACTCATGTGATTAATCACTTTACCCAGTGCATTGGAGGATTGTATAATTATTGGTGCACCAATCACATTTATACATCCATATTGCGCTATGTAATTCTGGATGCACCCCTCAAATCATAATACTTACATTATCATGCATTCCACTTTCAAAATATGAATTACTTTTACATAACATACCCCATGGTAATAAATTTTTGTCACATATTAATGCATACATTCAATAACATTTGAACCCCTAAATAAAGTGAGAATATCATTCCTGACATAGATTCATTAACCACGAGTGAAGAGTAAATCAATATTCAATATGTAAATGGGTACATTTATTTGATAGATGTGTTCTTTTGGAAAACATTGGGGTTTTCATAAAATCAATTAGAGAACATGTATATCCCAAAAAATGTATGATAATTACGAATAAAGTATTTTTATGGGTAACCCATGCTGACAATTTATTAAAAGAGGAAGAACCAGAGGAAAGAATGTTGTGTTTGAGAATTTCCCCTTACCTAGTATCCAAATGCGTTATTCACATTAAACACAAGTATAATGACATGATATTCATTAATTTGAAATTCCATAACATTTAATACATTAAAATTATTCATCATAGTTTCATTATGTTCTTTTATGGGCATTTGGATGAGTTATTGTGTTAAAATTCATTTTTTGAGAATGATCATTTTTATAACACCCTTAAACGGTTCACTTGTATTCATGAATGAAATTTAATTTAAAATGTTATTGTATATCCAATTTTTTTAATATATAATATTATTGAAATTAAAGATATATAAATGATCTCATAATTATTTAGGTTATGTACCATGATGATGAATCATTTGATAATGTTTAATGATGAACCTTTTTTTGTTAATTTGTATGGATTTTTGATCTCAACTAACATGCTTTATTTTATCACATAGTTTCATGTAGACAAATTAGTAACAAAACATTAAAGTGAATAAAACATAAAATTCAAAAATATTTTTCATCCATTTAAGGATTTTATTTACTTCAGAGTCGAAGTTGAAAGAAAATGGTATTGAATCACCCATGATGTATGTAGAATAACACATCACAATCAACAATTTCATTTTCATTAATAATGAGTGGGAGGGATGTGTATAATTAATAATAATCCATTAACAAAATTTAATAGCCGTATATGAATCATACTAGAGTTATCTTGAACTTTGAAAGAGAGATGTTGAGTATAATAGAATAAAAGAAATGACATTTGAAATGAAATTGGACAGAAAGAGAGAGAGAGAAAAATTACCTCTTGAATCATAATCATGAGATCCTACTAAAAGAACCTAGGATTAGTTTGTTGATGAGGAAAAAATATACTAGACATGGGTTATGGGAAAGGTAATATTTTTGGTAAGATTTTAATCATGGTTTGATTCTTGAGAGGTGTGAGGAAATGAGTTTGTGATGGGTGGTATTTATAGTGTAGAGGAGAGGAGTTTTCATAATATTTTAATCACTAGTTTATTACTAACCACTGAGATATATAATAGTGAAAATTTAATGAAAAACAACAGTAAAGAGGGATTGTGAGTTCTAGATTTGGTAGCATACATCACTTGTGATGTGAGTAATAGTAGATTTTTATTATAATGGATTTATGTGGCAATTTATTTATTTTACTATTCAAAAAATTCCAGTATTTTATAAAAATCCCCAAAATTCACCAAAACCAATTTTCAACATGTATAATACAAAAAAATACATTTTTTGAAAATAATATTATAAATATTATTAATTTATTTTTTTAATTGAATTCAATATTTACTGGAAAAATATATTTTTTATAATTAAGAATATTTTCATAATTATTTAAAAAGATACATAAGGTCATATAAAATTATCATAAAACCATATGACATAAAATATTTAATTGATGAAAAATTTATAGTTAAATAATTTTTTTATGTCAATTAATAAATTATTTATGAAATTCAAATATACCAATACTTTTACAATGGTCAAATTATCACTTCTAAGATGCATAAATATTATTTAATCATTCATGGGTAACGTAAATTTTATTTTAGAAGATTTAAAATTCAGAAGGATCTTATAACTATTCAAAAGTGTAGGTTACTATTCAAAAGGGTTGGTTACTGTTCCCCCAAAATTATGTATGTCCAATCAAACTTTAGTCATCTTACTTATCGTAAAACTGTATGTCATATTTTCAAAATTCAAAACACAGAAGTGGAAAAAAAAATTATTGGTCAGAAAGTATTTAGAATCGTTATATTTTATTTTCAATCCTATTGTGAATTTTCTATCAAGCATAAATCTAATAATGGGATTTCATTGATAAGTCATTGGGTCATTAAATTTTCCATTGTTATGAACTTTCGCCCATGAAATTTAGTTTTACACAAACATATGATGGTACTTTTCATTCATTACCATCTCTGGTTCCCATGTTTCTTATTCAAGCATATGGTTCCTCCAAAAACAAATTGAAAAGTTCGGTTGTATTTTTTCATATGAACTTTTCCCTCTGGTCCAAAATCCTCTCTATATAATCCTAATATGAAAGATCATCTTCCAAATGTACGACCTTTGAGTTCAGTACATGTGAGGGTTCTGGTATGTACTTCGTCATTAGTGATATATGAAACACATCATGATCAGGAGACATATTTGTTTGAATTGAAAGCTAATAGGTCATAGATCCTATTCGCTCAATGATCTTAAAGGTCCAATTTACCTTTTTCATAGATTCCCATTCATTCCAAACAGCATGACTCTCTTCAATGGTGATATTCAAAATAATATGCTATCTCAAACGTCAGACTCCAAGTCCCTTTGATGGTGGTCCGAATAGATCTTTTTCTAACTATGTGATGCTTTGATATGTTTCAGGATGACTTGAACCATCTCTATCTTTTCATTTATAAGATCAGGTCTAGGTAGCATTCTTTCTTCGACTTTCTCCTAACATGTGGGAGTTCAATATTTCTTTCCATAACGAGTTTCAATTGGATCCATATGAAACCTCAGGTGAAAGCTATTATTGTATTAGAACTCATCCAATGGAATAGTCTGATCCCATCCCACCTCGAATTATAGATAGAACTCTCTTAGCATGTCTTCAAGTGTGTGATTAGTATTTTTAGATTGGCCATCAGATTGTGGGTGATAAGTCGTGATGGAATTTAATTCAGTACTCAAATCATGTTGGTGACTTCATGAAAATTTAAATGTGAACCTAGGATTCTGATTAAGGACAATTGGGAGGGGAACACCATGCTGTTTCACCACATCCTCTAAAAATATATTTTTTAATTTTTTCAAGAGATTGATCTTGCTGAACATTGATAAAAGGGGTTTTCTTGGTGATTCATTCAACCACGACCTATATCAAATTATTTACATTCTATGTCTTCCCGTGACCCATGAAAATGTCTATAGTGACATTCTACCATTCCACGGGGTTATAACACATGGTTGCATCATCGCATTGGAAATTTTTCACTCGGCATTAACATGATGACATGCCAAGTTCCTTGAGATATATTCCAAAATATCCGTCTACCTGATATCCACTAGAATTGTTCCTGGACATCTCAGAACATCTTATTGCTACCATGATAGATAATGAATGTTTATCTATGTACATTTTCAAATATCTCCTTCTATATCCTTGGTGATGAAGTCAAAAAAATCCCCATTCCAAACAAAATAACACCATCATATTTCATATGTAACTCGTGCATCTTATCTTTATTTATTGTATTTACCTTCTTTTGTATCTCCATACCATCCCATTGTTGATTCGTAATCAACTCTTGGATTGATAGTTACACGATCAATATGCAAAGGTATAATTTATCCCTTCCCTTATGATTTCCAAATCCATAATTTCCATATACAATAAGACATGGTCTTTCTAAATCCATAACATGGATAGATATGTAGGTTATTTTCAGCATAGAGCATCATCTACCATGTTCGCCTTTCATAGATGATAGTAAATAGGGAAATCATATTCATTGATTAAATCTAACCATATTATTTGATGCACGTTGAGATGATTCTTTGTGAATATATACATTAGGTTGTTGTGGTAGGTGAATATGTAACACGTATCACCATAATGTTTGTGCCACAAGATATTCAATGAAAAAATCATGTCTCCAACTACAGATAATGTGTTGGGTAGTTATTCTCATGGATCTTCAACTACACTATGTTTTAGTCTATCATATTATCATATTTCCGGAGTACAATGCCCAATATTTTATTTTAATCTTATCGATATATCAAAAAACATCCTCGATAATTGGGTTGTTTGATTACATGTGCATTGATCAGTCTTTTCATTATAACTTTTAATATTCCCTCAGATTATTCCATCCAAACATAATTTATCCATTTCCATGTAAAATTATATAGCGGGTATGAAAAACATGAGAAATTTCAAACCAAAGGTTTGTAGTCCCCAACCAATCAAAGAAAACTATGGATGTCAATGACCCTAGTGGGTCGATCGCATTCCACAATCTCCATCTTTTTTTAAGGGTCCACAGAAATTCCCTCACTTTTGATCACATGTCCCAGGAACATGAATTGCATCATCCAAAATCCAAACTTTCTGAACTTGGCTTAAAACATCTCCTTTCGCAATATCACCAAAAAATTATTAGATGTTATTAATTTTCCACCTTGATCATGGAGTATATGAGAATAACATCAATAAACACAACCACAAATTTGTCAAAGTAATGTCTAAATACTCAATTCATCAAATCCATGAATATTGTAAGGGAATTTAAAAGTCCAAAGGGAGTCACAAGAGAATCATAGTACCCATACCTTGTACAGGTGACAGTCTCTTGAATATCTAACTTCACCAACTTTATCTTATGATATCCAAAATAATGATCCACCATTGAGAAGTATTGATATCCTCTTAACTAAGAGAACCTGACATCAATCCATGGAAGATAATACTTGTTTGTTATGGTGATATTGTTAAGTTACCGATAATTGATACACAATCACATAGTTCCATCATTCTTCTTTACAATGAAAACCAACACACCCTAAGGTGATGCACTAGAGAATATGGAACCTTTGTCCCAATGTTGTTACATCATCTTCATTAACTCCTCCAGTTCAATATAATCCATCAAACATGGACCATGTGAGATAGGAGTAGCTGCATGTATGAGTTATATTTTGAAATCTACCTTAGGATTAAGGGAGTTCCAAGTTTTTCTTCAGTAAATATATCACTGTATTCCATCATGATTGGAATCTCCGAATGGTTTTCACCTTAAATTATCTCAACCACATGGGTGACGTATGCTTCATCATAGGTAATAAACACCTAAACGGTTGAAGGTTTTTTTAAACAAAATTCATCATATTTCTAAAATTTGTAGAGGATTATGGGATGGGTAGGAATATGAAAATATATTTCCTTTTCCCAATAGTTTTTATGTTCTCTATATAACGATAGAAAATCCATTCCCAATATAGAGTATAATTACAAAAAGAAAAGTATTAGAAGATTTACTGGAAGAATATTCCCACTTACAAAAACTTGATAAGAGTCAAACACATGATTTTCTATGACTGAACAACTTGGTGTTTTTAAAAGTATCTATACATAAAGGTATGAGGGAATCAATTATATAGTTCTAAGAATCATTATATATATAATGGAGTGTGTAGAATCTGAATCCAATAGGAAATTTCTATACAAGATTCAATATGATGTGTACCTTTTAAGACTTCAATATCTTTCTAAACATACGCTAGAGTGGTGGCATAATCCATCCCTTGTTCCGTTGGCTTTGGTGGCTCTTGACAGTGATTACCCATGAGGACTCGAGGATTAGTTCACTGGTATACATAGTCCCCTTTCTCCACATAGTTGAATCATGGGACCATGGATTGGTCTCCACTTTCTTCTACCACATTATCTTTCCTTCTCATGTCATTTCTTCACTCTTAAAAATTGTGGCCCTCTTTCCCACACTTGAAACCTTTCCCCGTCATATTGAGGCAGTTTCCATGACGCAACCTCCCAATTTCATGTCATGTTGACCATTGAGATTTCATCCCAAATTTATCATTAGGTCCTCCAGCTTGAAAAACCTTATTTTTTTATTATGTCTATATCCTTGAGACAATTCTCTAAACACCATTTCAAATATAATAGAACATTTAAAAACTTCATCAAAACTATCAAAGTATTGAAATGAAAGATCCTTTTTAATGTGTTTTTTAAAAACACTAAATAATATATCAGTTTTGTTAAAAAACACAAATCATTTATTTCATTCCGTGAAAAAATCAGTTCATGTAGAGACCTGAAGCTTAACGTACATGGACATTACATTACATTTGCGGAATAATTAGTACATAACAAAAAACACACACACAAGGATCGTAATAGTTTAGTGTCTTTGGAAACTCGGAATATAATCTTCTAATCATGGTGAAAGATCTTCAAAATCTACCATAAAGATCTTCCTTTTTTTACCTAAAACCTTTCTTTATATCCTGGGGAAAAGAAAACATAAAAGGGTGAGCTCAAATTCTCAGTAAGGGTAAACAAATGAAATATCAATCACATCATATACATAAGCACATAACTTTTGGAAATCTTAACCTGCAAAAGAGATCATACTTTCATAACGTGGGGTAAATCATGGCAGTGAAATGTAATCACAATAATCATAACCTAAAACATGAAACTTTGTGGCATTCACACATAATCATAGAGAATCATTTCTTGTTAGTCAAGACTCATTGCCAAGACTATCTTAGTGGACAAAGTTCCTTTCTGAATCGAGTAACCCTCGTTTCAGTCCTGTTTCACGGAACCGGTATAACCTACCATTCCAACCATGTCTATCTCATGAGATATAAAATCTTTACCCAATGCATTGGAGGGATATATAGGTCCCACCCATCTTATAATGAATCCTTTCTTATGTGTTCCACATAATCATAAACCATACATCATAGCGTAACCCATGTAATAAAAAATGGGATTCTTAAACAACCTGACATCATAAAACAATTCATAAAAATATTTCCATCACAACATAATAAAATCCATGTAACAATTGGGATAAAAACAGAACCCTTTTATTATCTTATATGGAAAATAATTTTGATAAAATACTTGAACTCCATTCTTGAGGTAAATATCCTTTCTACTTCAAAAACATTTTTCTTTCATAACATGTCATACGACTTTAAAATAAAAGAAGTTGATTAAAAATAAACTTGAAAACTTGTAAAGGAAGCTTCTTGGAAATAATGTTTTAAAAATCCATTCATGCCGTATAAGTTAAAAAAAACATTCTTCGTACTTTTGTCGGAAAAGTCAAAAAGTACCTCGTACAAAAAAACGACAAAAGATTCCTTTCATATTCTTTACTAAAAACTCACCGAAGGGTAAAATTGGATTTAAAATATTGTAAGTGGATGGAAAAAATATTACATATTGAGGTAACATGGATGTGGATGATAAAATACACCCCAATAAATACTTACGAATAAACAATCTCGGATAAAAAATGAGATTGTGATATTTCCCTTACTTTAGGTCTGATTTTCTTCGTATGTGTCTGAACCTCCTGTATAATGATTTAAATAATGTCATTGACTTATTACAGAATCATATTCATTGTTATGATATCATATATGGTTCACTTATGACATTATATTACCCGTTCTTTTGTAAATTCCATGTTAAAGAAGCGTTTTGGGTAAAATCGTTTCATTTATCGTAGGTGTTTTGACTTGTTGTTCTTGACATTATTATTACTTATATCATGATTTACTTACTTCAAGAATAAAAAATATGATTTATATATAATATATATTCAGTATATATATATATAATAGATAGATAAATGAAATGAAAAACACCGTTCATGGAGACGGTAGTCCGTACGTACGCATGAACGCTGTTTTCCATTCCTTATTGTCTTGAATGGAAGTAAGTAGATGACATACATATATATATATATACATAAATACAGTATCTTTATAATGTCATATATTTCATTATTATTTCTTATATATAGTTTATAATCATTCTTAAATGGTTATCATGGAGAATGAATCTCATCGCGTCGTGGAGACGGTAGTCCGTACGTACGCACGAGCGATGATATCATTTCCATAAATATTGAATTGAATTGGATTGGATTATAAAATATATCAGAATCAATATGATGTTGTAATAACTATGTATAGTTATTCTTTACACCATTATACCCATCCATGTAAGGTGGTGGTGGAAAATAGATTACACCACGACGTGGAGACGGTATTCCGTACGTACGCACGCGCGGTGATTTCTTTTTCCGTAGGATGGATAGATGGTGAAATAGGGTTGTTTAATACTTATAATAACATATCAATATATGAGTGATAATTTTGTTATTACTTCATGATGAAACAAACTAAGAAGAAGAAGTGGAAGAAGTAATAAAGATGAAAGAATTGGTAACGGTAATTACCTCTTCTTTGAAGCGCCTCTTTGAGACCTCCTCGTAGGGCACTAGAATTTGTCTTTGAGGAAGAAAAAAACCTCTAGGATGTTTCTAGGGAAGTGGAGAAGAGATTTTGTCAGGGGTTGGCCGAGATTGAGTGCTCAAATTGGTGTGAGGAGGAGGGGTAGGAGGTGTCCTTTTATAGGGGAGGAGAGGGGCACCTTAGGAATACCTCAAAATATTATTTTATATTAATGTCAAAATCGGTTTATAATGGTTCCAAAGGGTCTTATTTCGAATCTAAAGTGAGGATGGGTCGAAATCCTATCAACAAATATGATTTAGACAAGTTTAGGGTATTATTTTAACCTTATCAATTAGATTTAACTCTAAGTTAAATAATTTAACTTTTACCGTGTCTTTTTGTTTTCTTTCACTATATGGTTAATAAACTTACTATAACATGCCAAACGAACCCCAGATTGTTTATTATTAATATATATATCCTTATATAATTCAGTTGGCCGATCCTTAGATTTTTAGGAATAAAATAACAATTAATAATATAATATTTGATTTAAAAACTATTTTGTGTCAATTTTGACACTATTTGATATATGATTTTTGTGAAAGTCATAACAGAATTATATGTTCGAAAAAAGTTGATTAAATCAACAATAATATATCATAGTAACCTAGAAAATTATTGTAATTCATAAAAAGTCTCAAATTACATTCATTTGAGCATTTATAACATCAATTATGTTAATATTTTCTTTAAAATGGTAATTACTCCATCATCGTTGTGTCTTATATAAATTAATTTATTTAAAGTCTAAAAATTAGAAATAAAATATCATTATGTAGGAAATCTTTTTAGCTTTATAATTAATATTTATAGTCGAATTTATCTTATGTATAACCCCATATTAAAAATGTTTTAGTTATTAATCTTTGATTTTAACTATTTGAACTATTCATTAAATAAAATAATATTAAATGTCATAATCTAATCCAAGTGGACCTAAATGGACATATTATATTCATAAGGTTGTTTTTGGTCGAATTACACTTATCCAATAGAATTAGGACATGTGGTAGGGTAATAGTAATATCATATTTACCCTTAGTTACCCTATTTACTATTAACCGTGGTAAAAAAAGGTAAAAAGTTACTATTCACCAAAAATTATTTTCATCTCATTGAACCACATTTTAGTCCTTGATATTAACCGTGTCTGTCGGATTTTCGAAATTCCATTCACAGAAGCGGTAAAATTAAGTTTTATGCAAAATTCAGTTTTTAACCTACCACTTAGTAGTTTCACTATTCATAAAAAATTGATGTCTTTCAGAAAAATGCCAAAATTTCATCCTAAGCTATATTTCATATTCCGAATTCAAAAAATGAAGTCTATTTTACCAAATTCATAACATAGAAGTTGCATTAATTAATTTTATAATTAAATCCCGTTGTTAAAACAAATAGCGTGTTTTTAAGAAACAATATCTATCAAAAGATTGAAACTTGTTTATGTCTGGTTTAAATGTGAAATTACATCCAATGACCAACATTGTATTAAATTGTAAAAATATATTCTAAATATACTTTAAAACAACTCAAATTAATAATTTATCACTATTAATTATTTGGATTAAAAAAGTTGTTTTTAATTATAATTTAGTAATTTTCACTATTCATCAAAATATGAATGTTATCCGAAAAGTACCAAAATTTCACCTTAGGCTAAATTCGATACTCCGAATCCAAAAATGAAGTCCATTTTGAGAGCTAAAATTTCTAAAATTTTAAAAGGTGGTTATTACTATTCATAACGGCTAGTTATAATAATATTTTAATAGCATATCGTTGTTTAGTGAAACTCGGTATTGCGTACTACACACGCTATCGAGGAAGGTCGCGATTGCGTGTAATGCAAGGAAAGTCAAGGATGCGTGTTGTGAAAGCTCATTTTCGTGTAGCGTACAACACAAGACATTAGTGAAAAAAAAAATATTTTTCATAAAATCTCGGGCTGTTACAGTTCATAGGTCGTGACCAATTCTACATCCGTTTTATTGAGCTCTATGAATTATTTCCTCATCCTAGTATTAAGAGTTTGGGGGAATACATAATAAATAATATGTTTTTAATGTCTTCACAATCCATCTCTTCAATTTAGCCTCTGGGCATAGTGTTCTTAATCAAAGCCCACCATTGATCGACCTCTCTGTCTAGATGATAAATTAATAGTGTCACCATCCCAATATCAGAACAATGAACCACAAAAAATATAATCTCCATGGAGATTACCCATTGCTTTGTAAATAGTATATCAGAAGACCCACTAAAGATGAGTGGTCATTGATGCATAAAACACTCGATATCTAATTTCTCCAGCTTGGGTGTAGGAGGTTATTCCCCATTATTCTGGATATTGTTCAAAACAAGAGATATTTTGGTAAGCGCTGCCATGAGGTTTTGAACTGTAAATCCCAATGCATTGAGTATGTCATTCGTGAAATCAATGCATTGGCCCTCAAACGGGTTGTTGGCCAGGTCTCTATTGGTTCCCAGAATTTTCAAAAATTGAAAATGTTGGAAGAAAACTTAAGTCATCAATCCATGAATAAATAACATTCTCATTTTTACAATTTTTACTAAAATCATAACTTATGGGATCCCTATGTAAATCTTCATGTGTGGATAGTGGTACATTGTATAATACTAGAGGTTTTCTCTACGGTTTAGTAAGCCTAATTCCCAAATTAACTAAACATTTCCACTAATGATAACTATAGAGACCAAACCATTTCATAACTTACTATTAAATTATTATAAATATTAAAACGTAATTTTATAACACATTATGGATCCAATGGTTTAGTGATTTTGGTAATATAGTACCAAACATAACATTTACAACATCAAGCATATACATTTATTTAATTCCTTGTTCTTTAACTTTTAATTGGAATTTGACCTATCCATAGTACATATAGTCACCTAAGGATGTACATCAAAAAGGGATGAGACAAAATCCCAGTAAGAAGACAGATATGAATAATATAACAATGGGTGAACACATTCACAACATGGTCCATGAATCGTGAACATGAGAGAATGATTTAATCAATGACATGAAATGTTGTCATGCCTAAAAATGAAACATCAAGTCATAGTGGTTAACTACCACCCATAATTGTGAACAATTATAGAATCATGTTCACATATATTTTCCTTTTTAATCATAAGATTCACAACATTACCAAATCTATTACAGTGCTGTATAATTTAAAGAACCCCATCACATACAAACATTTATATTGAGCTATATATTTCTGGGTGGACCAATTACATCACTATACATACATTATCATACATTCCACATTTAATATATGTAAGACATGAAATTAACATATACCTTGGAAAAAATGGGTTTAACATAATGATTCATAATTTATGAACATTTGTTCCCCAAAATAAATAGGCAATATCATTTTCTACATAGATCAATTAACCACGAGTGATGACTGAATCAATATTTCAGAACTAAATATGGGTGAGTTAATTTGAAATAATAGTTCTTTTGTAAAAAATTGGGTTTTACATAAAATAAACTAGAGATAATTTATATCCCAGAATAGGTATGATAATGATGAATAATTTATTTTTAAGGAGAACACATACCAAACATGGAGTGAAATAGGGAGAATGTGAAGAAAAAATGTTGGGTTTGAGAATTTCCCCTCACCTTGTATCTGAATTCTTTCTTAACTTTAATTACCGTTATAATGACATGATATTAATGAATTAAAAAATACAGAATCATTAATACATGAAAATATATCATTAAAGTATCATAATGTTCTTTTATGGAACTTTGTATGAGTTATTGAGTTTAAATTTGTTGTTCGGGGATGTTAGTTTATTTATTTTTCATGAATAGTTCACGTGTATTCTTGAATGGATGTTCTTTTAAAATGTGGTTGTACATACATATTTGTTAATATATAATATTAGTGAAATTGCATATATATATATATGATCTTATAATGAATTTTTTTATGTACGATGTGGATGAATCATTAGATAATGATTAATGATGGTCATTTTTTGTTAATTTGAATCGTTTTTTGATCACAATGAAATTGTATTATTTTATCACATAGTTCCATGTAAAAAAGTTATTTCGAGACAAAAAATGGGATAAAACATAAAATTTATAATTAGTTTTCAAAAATTTGATGTTTTTATTTACAACATTATAGGATTTGACATAAAATGGAATTTCATTACCCTTGATGTAGCTAAATTAACATATCATGGAAAACAACTTCATTTTTAATGAAAAAGAGTGGGAAGGAGGATCTTAAGGAATAATAATCCATTAACATGTTATCATAATATTATATGAATCATACTATAGTTATCATGAATTTTTGAAAAGTGAATTTGAAGATAAGAGATGAAAACAAATTTCATTTGGAATGAAATTGAATGAAAAGAGAAAGAGGAATTACATCTTGAATTCTCCTCTTCAGATCCTACATAATGAACCTAGGATATGTCATTTTATGAGACCAAAATATCTTGTATGAGGAAGAGTGGCTAGGAAAGATTATTTGGCAGAGTTTAGATATGGATTTATGCTTTAGCGATTTGAGGAAATGAGGGTGTGGAGGGTGGTATTTATAGTGGAGGAGAGAATTGTTTTCATAATATTTTAATCGTTATTTTAATAGTTCCCACAAAGATAAGTAATAGTGATTATTCCATTACCAAGAATAGAAATGAAGATGTATGAGTTCTATATTTTTATTATTAATTCACTTGTGATGTATGAATAGTGGATTTATTTAATAATGTATTTAAGTGGAAAATTAATGTATTTTACTATTCACATAAAATTCCAGAATTTCATAAAAATTAAAAAAAATCACCCTAAACATATCATGTTGTGTTGAATCAAAAACAAAAATTCCATTTAAAAAAATTATTTTCTAAATATGAATAATTTAATTTTTTATTAAACTAATAGTTTACTTTAAAAATATTATTTTTAAAATAAAAAGTAATTTTATATTGATTTCAAAAATTAAATAAGGTCTTAAAAAAATTACCTTAAAACCATAAGACATAAAATAGTTAATTTATGAACCCATTTTAAGGAAATAAATTTTATTTGAAATACATTATTTAGTTATTTATGAATTAAAAAATCCATATACTTTTACTATCATCATATTGAAACTTCTATGATGCATAAATTTAATTTAATCATTCATGGGAAGGTTTTTCTATTATTTTTGTTGATTTAATATTCTAAAGGGTCATGTTACAATTCATAAGGGTTGGATACTGTTAATAAGTGTAGGTTACAAGACAAAAATATTTTTTATTATCCTATCAGACTCCAACCATCTTACATATCATAACCATGTATGTCAGATATTCAGAATTCTAGACATTGAAGTCAAAAATTAGGATAAATGGTCACATAGTATTTAGTATCATTATATATTATTGATCTTCAAAATGTTAATATATTATAAGTAGTAATTATAATAAGTTTATTCCATTGATAAAACATTGGGTCATTACAAGTAACTGCATCCCTTAATGTATAAATAAAAATATAGGTATCTTATAAATGAAAGTGTATATTTTAAAAAGTAATAATTAATTGTATGTCTTTTGTGAGTAAATAATATATATTGAAAATTTTGAATTCCAATATTGATTTAAAATTATATTAATTTTCATAAAATTCATTCTCAAATAACTATTTTGTAGTCATATGATATTGGGATAATTTAATAAGACAATAGTTTATTTTTTATGGTATTATAAATTCTGTTTTAGTTTTAAAAACAATATTTTTTAAGGAAATGATTATTTTATTAAAAAATTAAATTCCTAATATTTAAAAAATAATTTCCAAAAAATGGTATACATTTTTAGATTATAGGAATCAAAATATTGTTAGGGTGAATGTTTTGTATTTTTCTAAAATACATGAATTTTTTTTAGAATAGTAAAATACAAAGATTCAAGATTATTGCAAATTACATTATTTATTTATTCACAGGTGATGTAGAGATGATGTAAGAACATAAGTTTCGAACTCACATGCACTTATTAATGTATTTGGTCATATAAATCTACACTCTAGGTTGTCTATGGAAAAATATTAAAATAATGATTAAAATATTGGGAAAACCCTTCTCCCCTCCATTATAAGACCACACCTCACTCTCTCTTATCTTCACTCTTCTATGAATTTAAACATCCCAATGTTCAGCCCAAATAATCAGCACTATTAACTTCCTTCTTATAGAAGTTAATTTTCTTGGAAAAACAACATACCCCATATTCTTAAAGTGATTCTGAAGTGGAAAGAATAAAGATGTAAAAACTATCTTCATTTTCATTTTATTATTTCATGTTCCATTATTTTAATTTTATTTCCTCACCACACCTCATAGAAATGAATAGTTAACATTAATACATTAAATATACTGAAATAGTTTTACTCAAATGAAATATTTCATCATCATCTATCATTCCCCATCCTATTATAATAAAATAGAAAACACAGTTCGAGATGTGTTAATTTATCTCATTTAAAGATGACCAGTTTAAAACTTCCAATATCTTATAAAATTAGGGTCCTGAAACCATTTTAATGTTTGAATAAGATTATAATATATTTATTATATCCTATGTATGGTTATGGACTCATATTTTACAAATGATATTTATTTATAACAGCATACGAGTTCATTGTAATAAAAAAATCACCAATTAATACAAGCAATTATCATTAATGTTTTATCTAATGATTCATAATACTATCATAGAGTCAAATGAATAATAAATATATTTAATCTTCTAGAATAATATTTTTATTATATAATTACACATGAATACTTCAACCCCCATGATCTTCCATACGCTTATACAATCGAACCCATCATTAAATCTATGAAAATTTGCACATCTGAATGATGTTGTTGAATCTCTAAACAAATAAAAATGGTCAGAAATTAAATTAATATAATTAAAAAAATTTAAGTGAAAGTAGATATTGTTATATATTAATTTATTAATGCATTTAATTTCAATATATATGATGTTAAGGTCAAGTATAGAACGCATTCTGATATAAGTTTAGGGTTTTCTAAAAAAACTCAATTTTCATTCGTGTTACTATTATTCTATAATAACCTCAATGAAATTCTTATATATTCTTATTTACACATCCTAAATTATGTATAAGTTTTCTATATATGTATACCAACCATAATTCATCTTACCTTTTTGGAGAATTCCATTATTTAAAAGGAATATTCATAAATTATTTTCAAAATAAATAACTGATTGTAGAAAATTTTCTAATTCCTTACATATTTCCAATGGAACCATATATTATTATTTTTTGTAACTAATTTTTTAAACAAAATATATCTCATTATAATGAATAAAATCTTTAATTCAATACTAGTATATAAAAATATACCCATAGAACTTCTATTTTCAATGTAAAAGTGTATTTATCTCATGAATTACTCAATTATTTTATAAGAGTATTTTCACCAATTTCAACAATCAGGATTATCCATATAATTAAATATAGTTAATGTTTTATGATATATTCCACATAATATTATTTAATGGTTTATGACTATTGTGATAGTGGATTTTCAACCCTGATACCATCTATCATATTACTCAGAATGGTTAGTGTCTATGTTTAATTTTTGGGGAATGTTATTTACATTTATTTAACGAGATTCAATATTTTTTATTTCAATTGAGTAAATTTTATGGGATAAGTGAAAAAAATCACAAAATTAATCAAATTTATAAGCATACCACATTCCAATCACAACCCAACACATCAAAATACAATGAATCAATCCCCAAAATATACCATGAATTCATTAAAATAATGTTTGAACTGATTTGAAAATTTATCCCTATATAATTTCAAGTTTAGTGAATGAAGATTTGATTTGGGGTAGTCTTTGATATGGTCATTGAATTGATTCACTATTTTTTCGCACATCTATATGAATTCATTCACATTGAATTTTTCTTCATTGAAGCATCAGATCAAGACAAGTTCTTTCTTGTTGAACCACCTGCACTACTGATGATTGATGTCGCCAAGAGGTAGTCAATACACTATCCTATCTAAATCCTTTAAGGGGAGAATTAATCATTATTGAATCCCACAACATTAATTCCTCTGATAGTAATATTTTTTCCCTTGTGTTTACTAGCTCAAATATACTTTCCTTTAGTTTTCTCTTCTTGATGGACCTAGTCTCCATTGGTTTTAGAAAATGGGAGTAATCGATCCTCTTCATGGGATTTTCCCATTGGTCGAGAAAAAGTTGCATGAATCAAGGTCTTACTATCCTATCATCATTATTGGTCTATGAATTCTCTCATTGAGTCTTATTTTGTACAATACCCTAAAAATAATATCTCACTCCCCTCATCTGATTATACCCCCATTGGATCCTTATTCCTCTTATGTCTCTTCCCTGTTAGCATATGTTGAATCACATAGCAACTTCAAATTTTCCTCAATATCTAGTCATTCAAAAAAGTTGATAATTTTAATTCTATCAGAGCTCTCCATAGAATATTTCATGTTCCCTTCATTCAACTGAACCATATTCTTGAATAATGTCCCATGCATATCCATATCCTTTTTATTTCAGCTAACAGGGATACCTTTTCTTATATCATGGATGTAACATCAATGGGATCACTAGCCTATCTTACAACATCATCGTATGAAGAGGGGTTATGTTTCATGATGGTTGGGATAGAGGGTCTACCTTACTCTGTGCCCTGTACATGGGACTACATAATATTGAAATCATCCAATTTTACCATCAAAAGATCAATGTTAGACACAACCATATGCACTAGGGTCACTGATCTTATCTTTTTCAATATTCTTTTAGGATGACCTTTATAAAAAGTACATGACTGATCAATCCCAAGGCCATTAAAAGCTTCTAAATGCATAATCCATCCTTAAAAATCCCTGCTCCAATTCATACTTCATCAAAATCATACCCAATGTCCCATATAACTGCATGATTTGAAATGATCTATCCATGATTTCAAAAAAACATCATGATTCAATAAAAACATTCTCCCCCATAATTTAACCACACCCAATCCACTAGAAGTATTGAGACATCAATCTAACAAAATTTATGGGAAAACATGATGACTCACATAATTCATTCTTCTATCAGACATCATGATAATACTTATCATTTTTCCTAGTGTATTCAAAATAGAGAGGTTTTGGAAGGGTTGTGGTACTTCTGGAAATCATACCTAAACCGTTAATACTAGAGAATCTTATTTCATACAGAAATAATTATAATAATCCAGTATAATTGAGAATAACATGTCACATTTTTTCATAGAATTATACCATTAAATAATAAAATCTTTCAATGATATAATCCTGATCATAATTTTCTTTTTGTTAAGAATCCTCACAACCGAAAATTCCTATAAACCCCAAGAATAAAAAACTAAATGTTGAAGGCATTGACCGAAGGACACTGATGTCTAAATCTGCCCACCTAGCTCAAGAAGGAGAGATCTAAATCATTAGTGAACTCCAATAGATATATTCAAAGTGAAGGCAATCCTTCGAAGAGATTTAGAACTTTTAGATATTTCATGTCAGAATCCAAGCAGGGTCTCCATCCGACCCAACATCCGACCTAGTCCATGACAAGACTAGAGGGGAGTTCCCATCACTCACGGGCTGGAACAAGTGACCAGGAACTAAATATGTTCATGGGAATTATTAGTAAAAATTACTGATATAAAATAATCCACATGATAGATAATGTGAAATTGAAAAAAAAGATCAACCAAAAAATCCCATAAACTAAAAACACACATAATGTTCAACAAATGAAACCAATAAAAAAAATAATTGACGGAAATGGAAAATGAAACCATGACTCAATCCTCTTGAAAAAAATATATGACACATCAAAACCACCTTGCATATTAAGACCAACTGCAACCTGAACCACCATTGCTTAGCACGATTCCAAAACCTATAATACACAAGGAACACGGTCAACATACTACCAAAGGTGTATGCATCGTATGAGTGAAAAGCCCAAAAGGATGTCACCCAATAAAAATATTCCATGCCAACTCACATAAGAGATAATTTATCATGCTTATTTAAAACCCTATATTAAAACTCATTGTTTTTTATGGAAAACATTTTACATGTTAAAACTCATGGAAAAGATGATAGTACAAAATTCCATTTCACAAGCATTGTTTTAAAGTGGAAATGAATATTTACATAGATCACAAACATACCCAATTGGTCCTCCAATTTCATATTGAGGGTGAGAGAAAGTTCCTCATAAATAGTTGGTTCTATGAATGCCAACGGAAGGCACCACGTCATGAATAGTAGAAAAATGCTTGAGAATCCGCTGAGTCTATCTCGCTCAAATGGTTCCCTAAAACCTCCTATCACTGTGAAAATATAACCGTACAATATATGTCATCATGCACATGAGCCACTAGTAGGGAGCATACTCATAACCTAGTGGTCCCCCATCATCATCATCATAGTTTAGTTATTTTTTCCAACGTCAAAGTTTCTATGTGAAATAAGGGCCAAACCCATTGTGTTCAATAGCATTGTAGTTCTAGTCCGCCCACCTAGATACACAGTCTTTCACTAATGTTCAATCAATATCCACATTCACATAGTATATCACCTTCACATTTCACAAACCACACAAAAAATTACACACAAAGGCCAACATTTTCATCCCCAAACCACATTAAAATCACCCGCACACCAAAATATATTTCCAAAATACACTTTTCATTACATACTCATTTCACAAATCCTAATTTGGAAACACTCAAAGAATAACATAATCTATATTCACGACATATAAATAATTAGTTAATAGAAAAACAATTGATTAAATAATAAACATAACAAATTTCCAAAAGGAAATCCATTTCAAATATCGTTCTTAAGACATTCACCATAAAACATGTTTGTCACCTCTTAAACAATTAAATGAACCACTTGCACCACTTATAAAACTCCACCAATTGATGCGATGAGGGTCTACACCAAAACCATGCCTCATTTTGTATAAACACCCTACATTATAAACAATTGTATACTAAACTCTTTCAAAAACACTACATTTTCACCATCCGAATGAATCAATACATATTTCAACTATTTGTTAAATTATTTCCAAAAAACAATGAATTCATTACACCAAAACCACTTGATTCGAATTAGTGACGCAATATTAAAACCAAATTCCAAAGGTCACCATATAAAAATATGATTACCATTCTTCAACCATTTGATGTTCAATTTTAGAAGTACACAACAATGAGAACACTACCAATGTGACTCATTTACCTTTTTAAAATCTCCATTTAAATTTACACAGTCATCGAAGTCCATGGAAACACACTTCGAACCATCCAAACAGCCCTAAGAACACGTTTTAGGGAAATTACATCAAAAACACACATTAAATAACTAGTAAATCCAAATATTAATATCCATTACGAGCCTTGAAATATTCTAAAAATTTCAAAAACATTATACGCACAACATAATTATTGTATCAAACCATTTGAATAATTTATAAAACATAAACAAGTGGTAAAATAAAGTTTTACACCAAATTTAACTAGGTTCATAAAAAAATGTCAAATTAAAACTGACATCCAACATTATCATTGTAAAACATGTTTCACACCGAACAAAAAAATCATAGAACATATATATAAAATAAAAAACAGATTTTCACCCACAAAGAACACCCACCATCATTTTAAATACTATTCCAAACATTTATACTTGTAAAACACTATGAAATTATTATTCACCCATAGAATAAAAATTGTAGGAAAAACCAAAAATTGTAAACAAGCATAATAAAATTTTCAAAGTGTGTTAAGGAATTGAACCAACAACATCAGTTGTAGAAACCCCCAAAATTTGGTGTGAATTTTATTTTTGTGCCAATCACACCACAAGTGAACCAATGTTGAACCATAATGCATGATGACTAAAAAAACATTATAAAATTATAATGTAATTAACACCCTAAATGTTGGACTCACAAAAACCCCAAAATATCTAGGACTAAAACCAATGAAAATAGGAGGGAGGGATTACCAGGAGGGGAGAGGAAGAGGAGATGACAGAATGGGTGTTCGGCCAGGGTGTTACATGGCTAGTGGTGGGTCAGAGGCCTCATGGTGGAGGGGGTGGCAAGGATTGTCATATAGGGTGGGTGAGTATCAATACATGGGGGGGGGGGGGTTGTTGCGTGGTGAGTAGGGTAGTTGAGACGGAGGTAGGTTATTGGGTAGGGTCAGGTGAAGGAGGTGAGGGAGAGGAGCACCAGCGGATTTCATGCCGGAGGGCAGCATAAAAAATATTTTGGAGGTGTGGGGGTAAAGGGTAATCCGCCGACCATCAACGGAGGGTTGTGTGTTTCATAATAGGTTCCATTGGTAATGGAGGGGTCATGACCTATGAGAGGGGGTGGGGGGTTCCCAACTCTAAAAAAATGAAGAACAAAAAAATTATATAAAAATAATTGTAAAAAATATAAAATAAAACTAATAATAACATCACTATGAACAATATTATTATTCTTATACAATAACATTGAAAATAATATTATCAGTATCATTAAAAGAAAAATTATTACATTATTTAACCATTCCATCCAATGCACGCAGCAATGAATTCGAATCAGGAACGAAGTGTGGGGAGTCCACTGCATTACAAAGCTTAAATGTGTACCAATAGTCACCCATGTCACATGTAAAAGAAACAATCATCGGGAAAGTCCCCTTATTAAGTCCATAGTCATGTGATATTAGCTCCTTGTACCACTTTTTGCTTCATCAATGCCCCCATCATCACAATACATTGTCATCAAAGCATTATTGGTATGGAGGATAGTATTGACACCTTTAAGCAATAGTTCATCAAATGACACCACTACATCAGGAATTCTCTTCAGAGAAACCAATACGTTAATTTTGGAAAGGTTATTAAATGTGGAAGGGGAAAGGCCCCACTTTCCAATAATCATCCATGAATCCAATGCCTCTGAGAACCTTTCATTTCCATATATCTATAATCAAATTGAAGGTCTCATATGTTGGCTCCACTTCATTCTTCTTTATCTCCCCAACACAAAAACCCAAAAATCAAATGACCACATCATCCGATGCCCCTCTAAAGTAATGTTGTAGGATGATAGATCCAATTTTATTGGAGTGCTTATTTAATACCCCACAGAATATATTTTGGATATTTTTGAAATTTTTCATCTCAACAGAGAAAGACAGGAGGGAATTTCAAGACATCATTGTGTGCTGACACTTCATTTCATCGAACATCTTTACAGCATGATCCAAAATGCATGACTTCTCATATACCAACATCATTTTCACCTAGAACCTCTCAATGTATATGGTCAGGTACTTCTTATGCTCCTCAATGTTATCGTCTATCAATGGGAACTGTTCTGCAACGTCCATCTGGTGGGGTGCTAAAAATATGGGTCGATGTGTGCGAAACCATCGACACTTCAAATATTTCTTAATTTTTTCAACAAAGGCTTCGAGGCCAGTTTCATTTTGGTATAGTTCAAAAATGTCTGACCATAAATTTGAAAATAGGATGGGTGCCTTAGAGGTGATTTTAGAAAAGTACGAGCTTGCAAGATCCATACGTGGGTATAAGATATGGATCGAAGAATCGATAGGTGGGAAGAGTCGGGGAAGATTACATGACGCCAATGGCGGAGAATGCCATCGTCTTCCACTCCCCAATTGATTTTTTAAGGTTTGCGGGTATCGAATTTGGAGGGGTTTTGGTTGGTAGGTAGAAGAGGTATCAAATTTTCCATTTCCCTTTAAAATTAATATAGACAATAAATAAGTACTTATAATATAAAAATATTTAATTTTAAACATATATATATATATATAATTCATATGCATCAATTTTTTAGCAAAAATTGTAAATTATGAGTTTGTATTGTCCTTGAATAATTTTTCAATAACTATAGATTATACATATTTATTTCCTGAAACACTATTAAATTATTAATATATGATTCAATTTATAAACATGAGTTTTTTTATCAAAATAAATACATGTTAGAAGTAAGTAAAGAATAAATATATATTAAATAATTACTAAATGATTTTTCCTCATTGGATAATTTCTGGAAACATAATTTTCTAATGGTAAATTTTTTGACCATAATAATTATTAATATAATAGATTTATTTGTTGTTAAAAAAATTATTTATATTAATATTATAAAATAACATATTTAACTTTTAGTAAATGATATGCTGGTGTTGAATGATCAATACCAACAGATATAGTTGATCAGAAAAATATTTGTCGTTACCTAATAATAATACAAACAAGTATTCATATCTGTTGGAAAAATTCATTTTTACCAACAAATATGTTATTTGACATTGAGTTTTTGTTGGTATAGGTAATTTTTTTGTAGTGTATATACCTAGGAGTAATAAATATAACAAGGTGTTTTGGGCTTTACTTGGGGTAACTCGGTACACAACAACAGGCCTTACTTGCCTCCAGGTTCGACACACTCGGGGGGTGGGATATGTTTATAATAATTCACATTTTTACTACATGACATTACGAAGGATTTGATTGTAGATTTTATCTCTATACACCATGTTTTGGATTATGTGATTTTCTATTAACAACTGATTTCAATTTATGATATGTATTTTTCAAGTTGAGATTTTACATTATGATTCGTAACCAAGTATTCTATATCCATTATTAATAAATGTATATTTAATGAGGGAATGGAAACTACATGACTGTGCATATGCCATGTAGGGAATTTACTCCTATGTAAGATAATGATGTTGTGGAAGGTGATGAGAAACTTATAACTATACTGGGATAACTAGCCCAGGTTATGAACAATAAACATACCGATATGGATCATCATGAACACCAATGTGGAGGAGAAATGTTAGACCCATTTTGTGCCAAGAACCTCTATCAATTAATCGGACTACAAACCTATCCGTAGAAAAGAAGTGGATATGTTATTTAAAGGGGATATTTCAGGATTTTGTTTGTAATTGAAGGGAGAAGGTTATCATTTATTTTTATTATCTCATAAGAGATACAGATTAGTGGTGGTTTTTGATTTAAACACAAAGGAGGAGGTTGATATTGAAAATAGGGAATGGAGGGAAATTATAAAAATTTTTGGGGAAATTTCTTTCCACAAGAAAGGTTAGTGGATATGGAGAGGAAACTGTTTATTTTGAAACAAAAAACGGATGAAAATTTTGGGATGTGTGGATCCTATTTTTCATGGTTAACAAATCATTCTTCAAAATACGTTCATAATCTAGGGTGAATTATTGATTGACTCATTGATGGTTTAATATCATTCCTATTATGTGAAATAGTCTCCCAATTGTTCACAAATTATGAAGATATTGTCTCATGTTATATCAATATAGAGAAAGAATTCATGTTTAATATAAATTTAAGGGAAACCAAGAGAAGGAGAGGGTGTTAATGGAAAGAATGGATAAAATGAAAGTTAAAAAAGGGAATTTTCCAAAATTTGTTAATTGTGGAACACAAATAACCTTCCATTAAAGTTAATGGATTTTGTTACAAATCTATAGAAATTGTCCACACAAATAGTGATTGTAAATGAATGAATGAAGCTACCAATTTTCAATGATGCAGTTATAAAGAAGTGGGAAATTACACCAATGATTATCCTAAATGTCTAGGAAACATTACTTTGAGATAAATAAGGGAGAAAGTCTATGATTATTTTATCACAAATCTTGAGGTTGAAAATCCTAATATTTATTTTCATGTAATTTAATAATTTCACCAAACGTATTTGATGAGTTTATTGATTCCAGAACATCACATTTGTTTCTATCATCTCAGTTTTACATAATAATTAGTCATTTCTAATTCGATTTAGAAAATGAGTTATCATTAAAAACTATTAAGGGAAGTATCATTTCCACAAATATGTGTTAATCATCACCTCTTATGATACATACAGATGCTTTAAGTGGTTACCTTATCATAATACCGATGTTTTACATTTCTGTAATTTTTTGTATAAATTGGATTTCAAATTATAATGCAAGAATATATCGCATGATTACAGAGGTTACATTTTTGAAAATTGTGTAGAATCCCTTATATTTAGAGTGGAAACATCATCATATGATTATTATCTAGATCCAAACCTAGTTGATCTACTGAATGAAATTCATGGAGTGGATTAAACTTGATATTTATAAGATAGGAACAAAATATAAAAATTGATTATGTACCTATTGGTCAAGAATACCTTGATGTTTTTCCATAGGATTGAACATGACATCCTCCATAGTAGGAAGTTGATTTCACTAATGATTTAATTACTCATTCAAGACCTATATCAAAGAATAATTGTATAATTTCCACTGTGGGGTTAGTGGATATGATGAATGTTCTAGGTGAATTGGGTGATAAAGGATTTAACATCCATAAGGTTTTTCCATGGGAGTCCCCTATTCATTTCATCATGAAGAAGGATTGATATATAAGGATATATGTTAACTATATGGATATCACTGTTATTATGATAATGAAAAAGTATCATCTTTCTCAAGTTGATTATTAATTTGATCTTGTTTATAGAGACCAATATTTTTTGAATATTTACCTCCAATATTGATATCATCATTTTCGTGCGAGCAAGGAACAAATCCCAAAAAATTTCATTTTGGACAAGGTATACGAATTACAAGTTTACAGTAATTACTTTTGGGATGAACAATGCACCCTCTGTTTTCATGGAAATAATCAATAGAGTTTTCAAGGAAAATCTCGATGAGATTGTTGTGGTATTTATTTTTGATATCCTGCTATAATTCTATAGTTGTTAATATCATGATAATGTAATCTTCATTATTCTAAAGTATCCTAGAAGAAACATATCATATTGAAAGTTTAACATGTCTGAATTCTGGCATCATTTGGTTTTTTTCTAAGGTATATTTTCTATAAGGATGGAATTTTAGTGGATCTGATGAAGAAAAAGTAGTTCAGAAATGGAGTTCAACAATGAGAATAATAGATGTTAATGTTTTTATTGGTTTAACATGTTATTATCAACGTTTTATTCAACACATCACCTAATTAACCATCTCGTTAACCAAGGTTACCTGTAGAGGAGTTAAGATTGTATGTACAATGTAGTTTAATGAGTTATTTGTTGAATTTATGATGATAATAGTGAAATATCCGATCCTAAAAATACCATAGGGAAATGGTGGATTTGTGATCTATAGTGATCTGTCAATGAAAGGACTCATCTATTTCCCTATATAGAATGAAAGAGTTACTTCCTATGCATCCAGGAAACTAAAACTTCATGAACATAACTATAAAACTCATGGTATGGAGATATCATATGTGATCATATCTCCAATGATATAGAGACACTATCTCTATGGTTAAATATTGAGATATTTATGGGACAAAATATCATAAAATATGTCTTCTCATAAAAATAACTCAACATGAGGAAAATGTGATGGCTTGAGCTACTCATGGATTATTATTGTAGCACACATGACGACTCATGAAATTAAAATAGGGTTTCTGATTCATTAATTTGGAAGTATTATAGAGTTCTATATAAAATTGAGAATTGAGAAGGATCCTACAAACATGGATCTAGGGAGTATGGATATAAGAATTATCAATGAAGGTGAAACATCATTGCATTTTCAAATATTTACCCATCCATCGTTATTATACATGATATAATATAATATTCCCAATTTTGTGAATCATGAAATGAAAATATATGGTTTGAATGATGGGATATTGGATGACATAATGTGTGTGGATGGGATTATAAAATTTGTGAAGAGGTTTTGTGTTCCCTCAATACCCGACCTATAAATGGAGTTATTAGATGATGTACATATTTCAAATTCCTGTATACCCTATGGTAGCAGTAATATGTATGTGTATTTGATGGAATAATTTTGATGTGAGAACATGAAGAGGGAAGTCACTGATTATATATCCTAACATCTAGGCATACAACAGGTGAAATATGAAATGAAAAAACATTGAGTGGTCATGAATCCTTTAACTTATCCTACAATGAAATGGGAAGATATCACCATGGATTTCATAACTGGACTTCCCAAAAAATACAACAACGAATGATGAAATATGTGTAATTGATTATAGAGTTATAAAATCAGCACATTTCCTTTTTATTAGGAAGGATTTTACACTAGATAACATTTGAAGACTCTATATCAATGAAATAATAACACATAATGGTTCACCTCTCTTAATTATGTCTCTCTATGATCGACTAATTACATCATCATTTTGGAAAATTCTCTAGAAATCCATGGATATAGATATATGATTGAGTACTTTTTATCACCCTCAAATTAATGGATAGTCAGGAAGGATAATTCAAACATTAAAAGACATGTTTAGATCATTCTCCCATGATTTTTAAGGTTTTTGGGATCAGTATTCACCTTTGGTTGAGTTATCCTACAAAAATAGTTTCCATTCAAGTATACATATTGAACCATATAAAGCATTGTATCGAAATAAATGTTTTACACCAACATGTTGGGATGGAGTTGGTGAATGGAATATTGTTGGTCTAGAAAATGTTGAGGAAACGACAGAAATATTGAAGACTATTCAATCCTATAACAAAGAAGATAATTGTACTAAATATATCTATTCCAATAATTGAAGGGATGAATTTATATTTCATGAGGGAGTTGAATAACCATTAAATGTGTCTCTATATAAGTGTGTTATAAGATTCATGAAGAATGGGAAATTGATCCCTAGGTATATTGGAAATTTTGAAATTATGGAGATAAATGAAGCTATGTCTTATCATTTGGAAATGCCTCGTTATTTATCTAAAGTACACAACATGTTCCATTAACCATTATTGAGGATGTACATGCCAATCCCAATGCATGTACTCAAATATGAATGTATAGAATTAGAACCTGACTTGTCATACTATGAATAGAATATCTAGATTTTTACACTAATGAACATGTGATAAGGAATTATATGGCTCTATTTCTAAATGTACTTTGAAAAAATCATAAAATTGAAGGGGCATAATTTGAGCCTAAGGAACTTATGATGATGCACTACCCAAATCTTTTTATTTGATAACATTATGGAATTATCATGACTACATTTTTCTATGGAAAAGATAATGTAATAACCAAAGGTTTTACAAATGAATTCATTATTGAAAGCATAAAAAATAGAGTATCTATTGAAATACACTTTGTTATAACCTATCCGTGTAACATAATTTTCCATCTTGTATGATTTTAATTTCAAAAAACTAACTTACACAGTTCTGTTGAGTAAGATATTTAGAGTCTTATGGGACCAAAGTAATTTTTGGTGAATAGTAACATGTCCATTATGATAAAAAAATTTACCCTTGTGAATATTAATATGACCCTTTTGAAAATTAATCATATCCATTAATGTATAATTAAATATTTAGGGACCTTAAAATGGAAGTGTATATTTTTAAATTTTATAATTTAGTGTGGGTAATTTTTTCTATAATAATTATTTAATAAAAATTTAAAATTGTTAAAATGATAAAGAAAAAATCATTTTAATAAAATATATTCTTAAATAAATATTTTTTTATCTGATGAATATTGAATAATTTAATAAGTCCTCATGTAATTTGATTGGGTATTATAAAATCTGTTTTTGTTTTAAAAACTATATATTTTGACTAAATCATGAATTTAATTAAAAATTAAATTTTTCATATTCATGAAATTATATTGATAATATTGAATCAATTGTTGTATTCTAAACATTTAATAACTGTTACGGTGTGTATTTGGGATATTTATAAAATAATTTAATAGTCAATAGTAAATAATAACAATTTAAGAAAATGATAAATACATGATTTACATAGTCATATGTGTTATAGGGATGATGTAAGCACACTAGGTTTGAAATAAAATGGATTTATTACTAAATTTGGTCATATAAATCATCACTATTGGCTGTATTTGGAAAAATAATAAAACAATGATTACAATATTAGGAAAACCCTCATCTTCTCCACTTCAAAACCCACCCCACACTCCCTCTTCTCTTCAATCCTCTATGCACTGAGTTTTACCAATGTTCTGCCCATATAATCATCCATATTATTTCTGCACATCATGGATATCATGGTATTTCCATGAGACCAAATACAAATTCTTTAATGATATTATTAAGAAGATGGAATCCAGAGGTAAAAAATATCTTCATTTTATTTTTTATTTCTTTATATGTTCAATTAATTTATATTTATTTCTTCACCTATCCTCATACAATTCCAATGATAACTCCTATAATGCAACTTTACAAAAAGTTAATTTTTGTAATGGAATATTTCAACATCATATATCTTTCCCTAAAATCTTATACAAAAATAGAAAAACAACCTATGAGAGGTGTTAATTTTTCACATTTCAATATAACATGTATTCAATTTCATTAATCATCTCCTATCATCCTCTTGAAACTATTTTCATTGTTCTCCAAAATAATAATATATGTAATAATTCTTATGTAATTTTTGGTAATCATTTTGTACACATGATATTAATTTATTAGATAGTACGAGTTCATTGGAATTGAGAAAATTCGAAATAATCCAAGCAATTACCATTGCAGTATTATATTATGATTCATCATAATACCATATATTAAAATTAAATTTATATCCTTTTTAATTATTTATGATAATTAATATAATATAATTACAATTATGGAATTTAATCCCCATGAACATCCATACACACATACAACAAAACCGACCAAAAAATCTAAGAAGATGTGTAGTTCTGAATGTTGTTATTGAATCTTTTAACACATAAAAAAGGTCAGAATCTAACATAAAAATATTTTAATAAATAAAATACATGTATATATGTTTATCTATTATATAATTAATGTTATTTATTTGAATATCCATGAAATTAAGGTCAAGTACAGAAATCATTCAAATATAAGGTAATGGTTTTCTACCCAAAACATCATTTCATTCGGGATAATTGTATTCACTACATTCCTAAATGATTTTTTTATAAAATTATTTTATCATAATAAAATGATTTTTAATGTTCTATATATGTTTACCATCTATAATCTATCATTCATTTATGGGGAGTAAAATGTATTTGAAGGATCATTCAAAAATTCATTCCAAAATACAAGCCCGAATAAATTGAATTTCTTGATAACATACATATTTTCATGGGAACTCTACAATATGTTATTACCAGACATTATTTTTATAAAATCAAACATATTTTTTATGAAAAAACTATGTTAGTTTAATTCTTTTTCATAAAAATATTTTTCCAAAACTATTAGTCTTTTCAAAGTAAAATAGTATTTATATCAAGAATTACACAATGAATTTTGAAGAGTTTTTCACATATTTCAACACACATTTTGATTCTTATGATTAAATTAGGATAATGTTTTATGATATAATCCATCATATATTATTTAATGGTTTATTATTATTTTGAATTTTGATGTGCTATCAAGATACCATTCACCATATTTCCCTGAATGGTTTTTGTTTTTGTTTAATAATTGGGGAAAGTTATTTACATTCCACATGTTATTTACAATATGAATATATATGTTGTTTATTTTTATTAACATTCATATGAGGAATGAATTGAACTTATAATGTGATGGTCCGGTCCCACTATAGCCCTACGATGCGTCAGTAGGTCTCATGAGAGTAATCATAATTGGGTTTTGGTTGAGGCCTTAAACTCTTATTATCTAACATCATGGATGAGTCCTTGGAGATATGTTTTAAATGTCTCACATTATATATCACCTCATTGTGATATTATTTATTTATAAACCATGTGATTATTATACTTTTAAAATATCAATATTTATATTTTAGAATCTCAGGATCATTTATTATAGAATTATTTTTCCCTCTTTTATTCATGTCATATAATGCTCAAGTATAATTTTATAGGCATGTGTTTTATTTGGTCACCATGCATAGTGTTTGCCTTTATGAATTATTCTACTATATAACTTTTCCTTACTCATATTCTCAGTTCACCACATTCATAAAATTTTTATTAGGTACCATGAATTGTATTATAAATAACTTGAAGGGGTAATATGGGTTTTGTGTATGATCCCATTGTAATTTATATGATGTATTTCATTTCATATTGTAATTTTGAGCTTATATATGTATATATAATTCCAAAACTACTAAATTATTTCTTTACTTTGTTATATTTATTCCATGTTTATATTCCAATGTAACAAATTAAGACACAAACTCTAAGAAACTATGGTCGGGTCCTTACAAAACTCGTCTAAAAGGTTACCCAAATATCCATTCTCTGTTATTCTGAAGCAATACAATCAGTTTTTGATGCAGTCGTTAAGCATCACCACTTCCACGCAGGGCTTTGAAAATATAATTTTATAATGTACTCAAACTACACTGACTACTAAGGCAAAAAATAAAGGATGTATGAGGATGATCCCAATGAGATAAGGAAACACATAATAGAATTTGGACCAAATGTTGGGTCGTCATAATTTTAGATAATTAATAAAAATAATATTTTAATTAAAAGTAAATAAAAAAAATTCAGATTGAGAAATAGATTTTGGGGGTATAATTTCCCACAGGTGATTTTTTAAATTATAAATTAATCCTTCCAAACTTAAAAAAATTAGATTAAATAGTAAATAAAACATTGTATTTAATTGATAGAAAACTTTTCAGTACCTATCAATATACCAAAGCAAATCAATTTATTATTTATGATGATAAATATAATAAATCTAAAAGAACTCATATACCCTTATTCACTAATAGATAATAGGGTTTTTGAATACCAAAACTAGAATGGGGAATCCATGGCTCATAGCATGTTGAAGGAAAATTATGTCCCAAGTATGATTTGCTGTGCGGTTGTCCCTACAACAGTCTTTATCCTCAACCAAGAAATGACACAAATTCTTCAATGGATGACATCGTAGAAGGCCTCACTGGAAAAATGATCAATGGTTCACGTTCTATACATATTTTTCTATATTACACATGTCAATATTTTAAATTCTTTTCTGAGGAAGTTGGAAGCTTTGTGTATGCTAACTAACATCCTTGAGAGTAAATTTGGATCCATGGAATTATGTACTTAAGCCCTCGATGGAAATCGTGTTCATGTGACACATGATATAATCATCGATGAGGTAGCATTGTGGGAATTTATTTTAATGAAAAATAATTTTTTCTTATTAATGTGTAGCCATTCACCATTGATCACATAATGGTATATATAAACTAGTGACGGTGGAGAGTAAAAACACTTCTAGATACTAATTATCTTCACCCTCACCCACTAGGGTTTCTCTATTGGAACTATAACAAAAGACATGTTTGATGTTATTCCATCAAAATTAGATGTATTGGAGTTCTTAAAGACACAACCAAACTAGGAGAAAGCACTAGATATCAATCATGATGACACCCAGATCATTTTTTCACCATCGCCAACCTTATAAGGAAGACAATGCCAACTAGGTCATCATTTGTGTGATATAAACTATGATGTGTTGCACTAACCTATTGTGAATAATTAAATCTATTTTTATAATGCATAACATCAACTATGATGGTGAGAAAATGATAGAGTAGTAACTAAGGAAATATTAATCTGAGTTAGTAAGCATGAAGTATAATATAGAATTGAGTGTGTTATTAAAAATATAAAGCAATCTCACATCCCATGGTGCATGAGAAAAAATTCATTCCATTGAAGTCCCAAAAATATATCTACATCTACCATTAAAAATATTTTAATTCCCTGGTAGCCAAGACCACATGCCTTCATGACACGTTCATTGTGGAGAGGTTATGGAAAACAAGGAGCACTCGAGGGATATATAGCTTGTTGAAACTCAGTTGAATCCACTTGGATGGACTAGGATTCTGTAGTTACATGGGAAAATTGATTTTGTGGAGACAATGTGATCATGAATGAAATTATGGGATGGCAAGGTTGACTAATTTCCTGCAATGAATAATTTCATCGTGTTTTTACTCACCCTCATTATTTTACCTTATTTATTTTTATTTATATGGAACAATGTGGTTTAACCTCATTAATGATATGGCATGGTTTTTAATGATATTTTAATACATCTATATTTTTATGTGTATATTATGAAATGGAAACCCCCTTGAAAAGAATCCATACTGGTGGTGCACAAAAATGTTTATTCTGTTCTTATTATTTTCCACTTCTATGATGTTTGTTTGTATTCATGGGTAATGAATGGTTGGGTATTTCCAAAAAAACCATTAAATCAATTTGAAATATTGATATCTATTTTATTCTAATTAGTATTTCTTATTATAATGAAATTATTTTTCTTATTAGTCAAATTAATTTTTTGGCTAACAGTATATATCCAATGTGTAAAAACTCAACAAGAGTGCTATTAATTCATATATATTTATTATATTTGGATAATATAATTTTTTCTTATGAAAAATACATATACATATTTCATAAAAATTGTCTAACCCCACTACATATAAATTTTATAATACCATTCTTTTGTTTCATTTTTTATCATAACACAATCCTATATATGTCACACAAGGATTTCAACAACCAGAACACTTCTAAAGAGTCTAGATTTCAAATTAAATTTACTAGGATTCATAATAAAAACAATAATCATATAGATCTATAACAATAATTTAAATTTATACTACAAAAAATATGTTACATTCTTTATTCAATTACATCAATTATAAAATGTCAAATATAGGATTCATTCTTTATTAAATGATATGTATATGTTTTGTTCTTTATTCAATTTCTTCATTAATAAATAACAGGTATAAGGATCATTTTTCAGAAAAATATGTTTTGTTCTTACCATTAATAAAATTATTTTATATGGTGAAACAGGAAGAAATAAATTTTTGGAAATTTAACTAATTAAAATCATCCCCGACAAGTAATACAATGGAACTACCATCTCAAGTCATCTTGAAATTGCAATTTCAAATCATTCATTGTTGTTGGATTGGTGTACCCAAATTTTTGGGATAATTTTGGGCCGATTATTAGAACTCATAATTTGAATGAATCTCGAGTGGATCAATCTCTATAGTGATCTTTATTTGAGTTGATGGAGGAAAACCCCCTATTGTGGAGGTTTGGTGGAAAAGGGTCGCCGTCCCAACTGTTTGGAAACTATAGTAAATATGATCAACCATGGAAGTGCAAAATATGTGATAGTAATAGTGTCACATTATTAGGGCATATTTTGGAAAAAATATTATATTTTCTAATAATTTTCAGATAGTTGTACTATAGCTCCACAGATAAATTTTCACTGGCCACTACAACATCTTAGACTTGGGTGGTCGTACCACTATTGCAGTGCACACTTCTACTTAACATTTAGTAAAACACATTGGACATACATTTTAGTTTGTGGAACAATGTTTCATCCTCTATTACATCGCATTTAGAGTTTGTATTTCATGTCTAATAAAACCCCAATATTCATTATATATTTATTATCCTGAATCGTAGTGTGATTTTACCTAACCATGAAGTTTAAAATTTTTACCGAACAATATAAATTGTTGTGTCCAGTGAGATCATCATATAAATATTTTCATATTCTTTTATTTTTCCTTCACATTATCTGCAAACCTGTAATGTTTCTTCTGCTCCATGTGTTTCCAAAGAAATTACCATGGAAATTATTTGACATTTATGTTCACACTAGATTATTATATGTATAAATTATAGAGGTTTGTATTCTTACACTTCAGAGTGGGATAATATTCAATACATAGTGACATTAAATAATCATTAATATTAATATACAGTCTATGGAAACTACTATATATTGTATGAAATATTTTTACTATGAAGAATTCTAATGGAACATACAATGAAGCATGAAATATGCGGTATTGATAGAAAAATTAAAATATTGCATAAAATATAATAAAGTAAACTATGAATGTATTCATTTAAATATATAAAAACACAATCTATTTATGAGGATCATCAACCATAAAAATAATATGATTCACATTATAATAAATAGTTACAAGAATCATCAAGTGCTCAATTTAATGCCAATGTAATGAAAAATAATAGAAATCCAAAGAAACTCAAATAATTGTCTTAATCGTAATTATGATTGTTTAGAAAAAATGGTGATACTAACATAAAAAATGAAACTAAAAACTTATCACTTTGATAATTAGTTTTATGTGGACTTATATTCACATCAAAATACAAATATTTCAAAGATTGTAATAAAGAGTTTTGAAATATTTTTCCTTTAAAAATAACGTTGAATATTTGAATCCTCAACATTTCCAGTGGTATGTACATTCTATGATAGGCATTTCAATTGACCCTAAAAAAATTAAACTATCATTTCATGATAATATAAAATTATTTCCCTTCAGATATTGTGCATTTTAGTACTAGTATAAAATTCCTTCCCATTTTTCTGAGATTTATCAATATATACAACTCTTATGATGAAATTAAATAGAAAGGGTATTCAATTAAAATGGAATTATGTTGGTAAAAAATCAATTATAGATATTATGACCTGATATAATTCCTCACATATTTTTATATTTATAGAACCATGGAATTGTTGTGTTGGGTCATATTATTCATATGGATTGGGATTGGTTTGTGATCTTAAGAAGGGATACCATGGAATAGACAATGAAACATGATATTTATTGATGGAAGAAGACAATTATATTATTCACAACTATAGTTTCCTATGAATTCATGACATTGAACCACAATCTATTTGATGAGATAGTTATTCTGAATTTCAATCATAATAGCATGATGCAAATATTTTCAATGAGGTACAAGTACCTTATTAATGAAGACAGATGTGGTATCTCCATATGATTGACATTGAAATGTTATATATATTTGAGAAAATTAATTCAGTTTATGAAATTTTGTAAAAAAAATGAATATACAAGTGGTATGGGAGGAATTAAATGAGAGAAGACAAAAAATCCTTCTCACATGGGAAATGAAATTCGATGAAATTTGATCGATAACATCTACTAGATATAAATTAATGCACCAAAATTATTAACATTTACTATTGGATTACAGAAAACCGTGGTATGTTGGGCTTGTACATTACAATTCTCATTTTTTTCATCATATTATCAATTTTTAGAATTCATAACTATAAAATATTCTTCCTTGTTATTTTGGGTTTTCACATTTAGTGGATATATTTAATGAATAAAAATTTATTTTTTGCAGCATGTTATTATTTTCTATTTAAATATAGTTTCATAAAAAATGGGTAATAAAAACAACGTGTTCATTTTTTGAGGTTTTCATGTTTGAATCTATAGATTGATGTTACGTTCCCTACCATTCAATTTCCCGTAAAAAGTCTTGAGTCCATGGATATATTCTTAAAATAAATTCTTTATTGTAATACAATACACTGAAGACCATTATTTGTTAATAAGTTGTACATTTATCCTAGTTTCTATATTATATGATAGTTATTTTTGTCAGCATTACTTAAACATTCAGAAGAAATTTTTGATGAATTCAATTATTAAATATAATTTGTATTATAATATTTTAGTAACCAATTCATTAGTCTAATTAATTTTTCACCTGTAATGTATTCATTGTTGGATTTCCCAATTTTCAATAATCTTTAATAACAACACATTTTTATTTTAAATAATGATTTATTATGGGACTTTAGTGCATTAATATTTAATTATATGTTTACTATTATTTACAATATTATAATCATTATTAAAATGCATAAATCCATTAAGCATATCATATAATTTTTTGGGAAATGAATAATGAAAAATTTATTGAAAAATTTTATAAAAATATTTTTTAATGTTAAATAAATTTTCATTACTATTTAAAAACATAGAAAACATTCATGACAATTAATAAGAATTAGTAACTAAATTTCTAATAATTTATTGGTTAATGGGTGAAACTAATTAATATGCTTTCATACAGTAATAGTTAATGATGAGGTTATTAGAATTAATATTTATATTTTTCATTAAAATATTTAATGAATTTTATATTATCCAATGTAAAAGGGAAGGGTTTCTCCAAAAAGTGTAAAAATAAGTTGAATGGGGCAATTATTCTATTGGTCCATTGGTTCACAAATGACAAAAAACTAACTATTCGGTGTAATTTCTAATTTCCTGGATTTATGGGACATATTTTCGATGGGTGAATGGTGGATAGATGTATAAAAGGGGATGTCAGAATCCTTGAATTGAATTTGAAGATGTACGTCTAAATTATTTTATATTATTCCTTAAACCGGTCACACTCAAACTCATCATTCATTATTTTTTTAGTTGATTATAAATAATGGAAACACATTGTAATGACCCAATGTTTTATTAGTGGAATTCCCTTTTTATAATTATTATTTATATTATAAGCACATTAGGAAGCACAATAACATATAATAATAATAAATACTATGAAACCATTCAACATAATTTTTCCACTTATATGTTTTGAATTTTAAATATCTGACATACACGACTGCGATCAGTAATTTGTTTGGAGTATGATAAAAAACATAATTTTTGCGAATAGTAAACTATTCTTATGAATAGTAACCAAAAATTATGAATAATAATATTGCATATATGATTAGTAAACCATCCAACAACACAGTAACCATACCCATAAATGATTAAATAAAATTTAGGCATCAAATAAGGGGCAATTTATCCATAGTAAAAATATTTGTATTTTTCTAAGTTATAAATAATTAAGTTTAATCTGTAAAATTAAAGTAAATTTTTTTCTAAATTTTTTAATAAATTTTAAATTTTGTGTCTTATAGATTTATGATAATTTTATAAGACCATATTTAATTTTTGAAAGAATTATAAAATTAATTTTAATTTTAAAAAATATATATTTCAAGTAAATTATGATTTTAATTTAAAATTAAATTAATGATGTTCAGAAAATTATTTTTGAAAAATGGAATTCATTTTTGGTTTCTACACGATGAAAATTAGTTAGTGTGAATTTTTATTACTTTTTTGAATTCCTTGATTTTTTTTATGAATAGTAAAATTTCATAATTTAAAAAATATGCTAAATACACTAATTATTGATTCATGTATGATGTTCTACTAATGTAAGCCCAATTTGTTTATATTCACATGATAATGTAACTATAATTATAAATGGAATAATCATGGTTACTAGTCTTATGGAGAAATAAAAAATTAATGAATAATATATTGAGAATACCCCTCTCACCTCTAGTAAAAAAACCACCCTTCCCACCCCATTTCCTCACATCAATCAAGAATCAATCCTTGCCAATACTATTTCCCAAATCAAATCCCTAGAACCTCCCCCCACGACAAAGATCTTATTTCCTCATCAAAATTCCAAGCATAGGCTATTTTAGGAGGATCTCAAGAGGAGGATTCAAGAGGTAATTCATCTCTCTCTTTTCTTTCATTTTCCTTTCAAATTTCATTTCATTTCTTCTAATTTTCTCAAATTACATTATAAAAAGTTCATGATAAATCCATTATTTCTAATATAATTGTATGATATCATGTTAATGTATAATTACTCATTAAACTCCTCCCTCCCTCTATTTGTTAATAAAATCAAATCATTGCACATATTGTTTTAATTTACCAAAATCTGGGATGATGGACTTCGATTTTTATTGAAATACATCAAAGCATCCAATAAAACCATAAAATTGAAGAAATCAGATTGTAAATTTTATATATTATCCCATTTTATGTTCTGGAACAGACTTATTTACATGACACTATGAGATAACATAAAACAAGTTCCTTGTGATAAAAAACCACCCAAATTTACCAAAAAATGATCATCATTAAATTTTATCTAATGATTCATTCGGATTGTAACACCCCAGGCAAATAAAGAATATGAAATTTTTATATTTATCCATATTTTTGAATAAAATATTAACATTAATTTATAGGTAACGCTATACTCGATGGCTTACCCAATACGCAACAAAGAGTTTCTTTGAAATCAAACGCTGCACACTAGTAATAAAATAATATTATTTTAAATTTTAGTTAACACGAAGCCGTTGTGTTGTTGGGAATGAATAGAAATAACTAAAATATGATTTTATATGTTTGTTAAATGTTTTTACTTTTATCAAATAAATGTTAGAGGCTTAAAATGCAAATGAATCCAATTTTAAGCATAAATCGTCTTTAAACGGTCGATTAACCACCTTTTGATGGGGAACCCTCTTTAAATATAGTTTTGGATACTCTTATACTTTCTATTGGACAAAATAAAATTATTCTTTAGAATAGGCACATCAAAATTTACTTTGTGTAAATTTTTGGTATTTTTCCGATAAAGTTCATTTTTAATGAATAGTGAAAAATGTTGTATTTTAATTCAAAACCTCTTTTTAATCTAATTTATTTATATGACTAGATTATATTTCTAATTGGTTTTAAAGTGTAAATAGAATATATTTTTACTATTTAATCCAATGGTGGTCATTGTAATTAATACCACTTTAAGGTTGGACATAAACTAGTGTCAATCTTTTGAAAGATATTGTTTCTTAAAAACACGCTATTTGTTTTAACAACAGGGTTTAATTATAATATTAATTAATGAAATTCATATTTTATGAATTTTTTAAAATAGACATCATTTTTGAATTCGGAATATCAAATATAGCATAGAATGAATTTTTGGTTTTTTCTGAAAAAGATTAATTTTTGATGAATAGTGAAACCACAAAGTGGTGGTTACAAAATTTGATTTTTCGTTTAAATGGGACTTTACCACTTCTGTGATTTGAATTTAAAAAATCCAATTTAAATTATTTTAATTGTTAAGTAAAATGTGGTTCAATGGGATGAAAATAATTTTTTGATAAAAAGTAACTTTTAAGTTTTATTAATCACGATTAAAGGTAATTAGTGTGATTTTAGGTAAAAATGATATTATAATAAAATGAAAATATCATGACACATGTTCTAAACCTATTGGATTATTTATGGCCGTACAAGAAAACCCGTGGGTCGATTTTTGGTACCCCATGGACCCACATGGGTATGATAATGACATTTATGCCTTTTATTTAAAGTTAAAATAAAAATGTCCCAAACATGAGTTGTTTTACAAAAGAAATTTTTACATATGGTTATACAAGTCATAATTTTTAATATAAATATTCATTGGAAAGATAAAACTATTTCCTACATCATAGTATTTTTTATATAATTTTTAGACATTAAATAAATTAAATTATTTATGACATCATGATGATGCAGTGATGACCTCATTATTTAACGATTTAAATAAAATGGAAAGATAAGGAAATATCTAGGACCTACACATGTCAAAAAACTATTGGATGGGTGGATTTTGAACCCTTATCACCTTATCCTAGAAACAAATCAATGTGGGACCATTAAAATCCGAAAACCATTTCAAAATAAAGTAACATTATATACTTTACCAAGAGTGCCCATCCTCTCCTCTTATAAAAGGCCCACACCTCTAACACATTACCCACACCTCTCATGCCTTCGGTTCAGCCATTATTTGATCATTTTGTCTCTCCACATCCCTCTCCTCATTCTAGAATCCTTAACATAGGCAGTAAACTCTTCAAGAAACCCTTTTGGTTCAAACCAAAGGGAGTTACCCTATTTTAAGGTAACGTCTTCACTTGTGCTCTTTTGTTTTATTTTGATTATCCAACCCCCTAAACCCTTTTTATTAATTTCTTTTGTAACAAATACAGTATCTTCAATATACTAGTATGTTGTTATAATAAGTATTTTAGCTACACTTTCACACACCTTCATCTAATGGTTAAAGAACATACCGTTACTGTGGATGGCGAATTTCTGCCTCACGAAACGATGATTGTTCAACACTCATATAACACCTTCAAAGGTGGCCATTAAGATGTCCCTATGTTTATATACAATATATAATATTTTTATGTTTTACTTAATCTTCTGTATTTTTCATTTGTGTCAAACCTTTATAGCTTCCATTATGGGTATATGCGATATCTTCATTTTAGGAAGTGCGGACTACCGCACCCTCAAAGTGATTTGATTCGTTAATGCCATATGTGGGATGTATAAAGGATGGATTTAAGGTTATTATATATGATTTTATACTGGAATTATAATATAATTTATATCATTATTTTTTTCTTTCCATTAAAGCATGAGATTGAAATGAAAGTAGCGTTCATGCGTACTTACGGCTTACAGTCTCCATGAACGGTGCATTTCATTTCTTATCCTCAAATTTAATGTACTATTATAAGTACATATAATGGATATATATGATTTATGATACATATAAAGTATGAATATAATTCTGGAATTAAAAATATACATATCTCTCATTTAGTTTTAATTCCATTAATATGACATAGAAATGAAAGTAGTGTTGATGCGTACGTACGGCTTACCGTCTCCATGAAAGGTGCATTTCATTTCTTACCTCTAAATGATTATGTAATATTATAAATACATGTATATTCTGGATATATATGATATATATGATATTCAAATCATGAATATCATTATTGAGATAATGGATATTTGACTACGTGAACAACTTGTAAATATAAGAAGTTCACTTTTGACTTAAGTACCAAATAACGAAAAAACAACCGTTATTAACTTATATGATTACATAATGTTCATGACATGTTAATATGTGATATAAAAGGAATAATAAACTTTAAATAGGTCCTTAAGGAAGTATAAATTAACTCAAGTTTATTATTCAAGAGATTAAAGAACGATCGAGTCAAATCGGACCCGAGGTAAGGGATCCTACTCCTCTCTTTCTTTTTAAGTACACTCTTTTATGACATTACTTTCAAAGATCATATTTATTGTCATTTGGATGTTATTTTATATTAATCTTACTGTAATTTTTATGTCCATATGATGAGCGACCCTATTCTCTCTCATCAATCCATTTTGTAAGTTTTAAGTGGCGCCATTATGCTGCCGAGTTTTCGTAAGAGATTTTTCCTCTCACTTTTATTCCCGTGAGATTTATGCTACATTTGCCACAATTTCCTTTGATTGGTGTATTTAATGGCCATTATTTTACTAATTGTTTAATATAATTTCATTTATGAGTATTTACATAAATGTTGTATTGTCTTTCTTTTATGGGGTGTATGTTTCGAAAGATACCCATGTCGGTAAGGGAACCTTTCACCCTCCTCTTTTTAAAAGACATCTTTTGTTATGTTTTTTATTTCACAATCTATTATGTTGGGATATGTTCTTCTATATTCTTATTGATTTTAATTTTATTTCCATGTGATGAGATACCCTTTAAATCTCTCATCAACTCATTTTCTGTTTTTTGTAGTGACGCCATTAGGCTATCAAATTTTTTGCAAGGTAACTTCATAATCCAAATTTGATTCTTTGGGATAAACTTATAATCCATGAATATGTCGTTATATGAATATGTGTGAATAACCTCTTATTTTTTTACACTTAATATCCACTTATATTTGGTGTATTTGTTTGTCACAAATAATTATGTAATTGATTTATCTTTAATCCAAGGATACCGTCATTGTAAGGGACTTCGTCTCAATCTTCTTTCATTGAGGAATATTTCGTTTTATACACATCTTTCTTTTATATGGTGTATAAACCCCTTTGACTTTTACTTTTATACAAAAGTAATCTTTTTCTATGAAGCATTTTACTAAGAGACAAAAAAGAATGTCTCTTTTAACGTACGCGGTGACAAAGACCTTTTCCGCCGCCGCGAGTATTATTTGATCTTTGGCTTCCTCAACAAGCCGTAATGTTTTTAAAATAAAATAAATACCATATACTATTTTATGTATTTTTTAATTGAAAATGTTTTTGATAAAGGATTCTATTTTGTCAATATATTTACATGATATATTGTGATTGAAATGTGGAAATGTTATCATTCATTTATATTGGTTTTACGTGTTATAATTTTATAATGGTACTTGGACATTTTACGGGTGGTTACGTGATAAACCATATGACGGGTGCTACCGTGAGTACCAGGACAGGTGGTTATGTTATAACCTCCAATGCATTGGGTATATAAGTCGGCTGTATGGCTATTCCATTAAGTATGTATGGAAGTTGGCCGAATGGCTATTCCATTAAGTGATATGTGTGGAAGTCGACCTTATGGTTATTCCACTTATGTATGTTTATGTCCCAAGTTACCTTTATATGTTATGTGATCTTTTTAAGGGTTTTATGGTAATCTTTTTGTTACAGAAAGGTATGTAATGAACTTTTATTCAGTGAAGAGTTTTTACTACTTCGAAAAGGTGAAACGTATTAATTTGATAAAGTATATATGGTTTACTTGTTGTTTTGAAAAACTAACAGTTTTCATTCTTTGTGTATCCCTTACTGAGCTTTTTATGCTCATCCCATGTTTTTGAAATGTTTTTCACTGGACTTAACATGGAATAAGGTCAGGTATGGGATCAAAGGAAAGTCATGATAGCTAAAACATGGAACTAGACATGTTTCTTTTTAAGAGTTTTTAATTTTATGGAAATTTAGTAGAAGTGACTACTTTGTAATCTATTGATATGTAATAGTTATGTCTTAATTCTCTAAAACTCTAAACCTGAAAAGATCCTCAATGTGAATTATTCATTTAATTAAATATTATGTAAGGTTTAAGGCTAGGGCCTTATACGGATGGTATATAAAATAATTTCATTATAAGAATATTTTTACTCCTGAAAATCATTATTAAAATTAAATATCGGTTCAATATATTTATCCATGTTCTATATGATCATCTATTTATGTATAAAAGTGAACCGTTCAAGAAAACCATAAAAATGAACATTCCCAAACAGTGTATTTAGACCCTATAACTCTTCCAAAATCCAATAAAAAAACTCAATGAAAAAAATGAACTATATTCATGCATAAGATGTTCTTTAATTTCAAATTATTGAATATAATTTTGTTATAAAGGACATTAAAGAGAACGATGTGTTCTGATACAAGTTAAGGTGAAATTAACGATCCCAACTTTCATTATTCGGGTACTCCCTCTATTACTCCATTTTCGGTATGGGATCTATAATAAATTAATTTATTCATAATTATGTTAAATTTATTTAGATATAAATGATCTCTAATTGATTTTATTAAAGTTAAAATTTATTTCAAAATAAAAATTCTTTCAAATAAACACGCCATTTTTACATCATGAATAATGTTTCACTATTCACTCATGGTTAATGGTTCTATGTAAAGAATGATATTACATATTTACATAGGGAAAAAATGTTTATTAATGTAAAATCTATTTTGTGAAAACCATTTAATTCCATGGGTTAGTTTATGTTCATGTTTTTTATATTTTTAATGTGTCATGCAAGATAATGTAAATATTATGATGAGATGGGTGTGCCTGGAAATATATAGAGTAATATTAATGTTTGAATGTGACGGGTGCAGGTGGAATTATTCAGTGATCCAACACATTGGGTAAATTGATTAATCTCATGTGTAAAGTGAAATAATGTGTGGACATGATGCTAGAATTGTTAACAACTGTGTTTGGTAGTTGACCACTAGACATGATGTTTCATTTTATGCATTTTAACATTTCAAGTCTTTTATTAATGATTCCTTAGAGGTTCATTATTCATTTACTATGTTTTTATTATGCTCATACATTATTATATTGTTCATATCAACCGTTTTATTAGGATTTTATCCCACCCTTTTTTGATGTGTATCCTCAGGTGACCACCTATACTAAAAAGAGGTCATGTGCAAATAAGAAGCTATGGGAAAAAGAATTAAATAATTTTTTATGTTAGAGGTTATAAATGTTATGATTTTTCCTTGTTTTCCAAGCATAATAATCTTATGGATCTTCGTGTTGTAATACTGTTTTATTTTTTATCATTATAATGATTTAATATTAACACATGAAAATCCTAGGTCATAATTGCGTGTAATAGAGGAATGGTTTAGTAAAATTGGGATTTAAGATTAGTAAACCCTAGGTAAAACCTATATTGTTAGACTAAGTAAAAATATGAATACCAAAATATTTACATACGGATAAGATAAGTTATACTTTAAGTGTAAATTGTACAAATAAATAAGATATTCATTACGTGTAGACTTCTGTTATAACCTTTTCTATTTTAGAAAATTGTGGGAAGCAGGAGAAACTGGGCCAACAACTCATGTGAGGGCCAATGCAATTATTTCCTAAATGACATCCCCAATGATTGGTAGGTGGAGTTGAAAACATGATGGAGATTTTTACCCAACAATATCAAGTTATAAACCATAACCAGAATAATGGGTTAAATCCTCCATCATAAAAGAAGGTGAAACTAGATATCGAGTGATTTATGTAGAAAATACCACTGATTTTTAGTGGATCATCTGAACCACTTGTTTTAGAATAGTGGGTCAACTCCATGGGGAAGATATTTTTTGTGCTTTATTGTTTGTATATATAGAAGGTGACACTTGCTATTTATCTTCTAGATGGAGAGGCTGATCAATGGGGGTTATTTATTAAGAACACCATGCTAATGGATAAAATTGAAGGGATGGAATAAGAAGTCATTATGTTCATGTTTCTTAATATGTATATCCCATGAACTCTTTTTAAAAAGACAAGGATATAATTTTTATATGTTATAAAAAAGAAGTAGAATATGTTACAACCTAAAAATAGAATTTCATAAGGCTTGAAAGGTATTCTTTGAGTTTTGTTAATAACAATGATAGAAAAATTGATACATTCTTCAGTGGATTAAATCCAAAACATCAAAAGGGTCATTCAATTTCAAGCTTTGGGAGGTATAAAGAAGTTATTCAATGTCATCTCTATGTGGATATATAGTTTTGGGAATGGTCCCATTTCTATGGTGAAAATAAAAGAACAATGGAGTTTCAACACAGAGGATATTTTGAAGACCAAGACTATCAGGGTCCTTTCTTTTCCAAAAAAAATCCAGATCCGAAAGGGGTAGCGTCATGGTGAGACTGATCGGTGCGACCAATCGACATCACCCAACCTTGTCGGGGGTTTTCCAATCGCGCTCCTTTTGTGAAAATTGGGTTTTAAACCCTATTTTGACCTATTTTAATGGCCGGAAACTCCCATAAATGTTTTAATTAAATATTTAATTAATTATCCTGATGTGTGCACAGGTTTAAACTGCATGACCCTTTAATAACGTGTGGGGCCACATGGTCAACCCACGACCCCGCTCCTTACGCGGTATTGCATTCTTATCTCAATGGTCCCCGTCATTTATAAACTAAAAGGGGTCTCCTGAGGTATCTATTCTCAATCAGCATGTTCTAAGAGTACCCTTCATTAAGACAAGTGTCTTTATTTTGGATGACCTGCATCGCTATCCTTGAAGTTCCACGCCCGGGCATAGCGTCGATCATTGATAACAAGTAAGGAATTTCTCCTTTATCACTCCCTTTTTGTATATCATGTGTGGTGGTCAGGATTTTGTTTCTGTATAATTGGATAAAACCAAACCTTAAAGAATATAATGAATGAATCTTAACAAGGTGGGCTGTAATCGATGATGATGCTCTATTTTCTGATCTTCTATAATTATATAATTTCAGAATTGTGCGGGCTTGCGCCTACTGAAAATCATGGTTGTTGGTGGTCTTTATCTGTGTACTAATGAACCCCTCATGATGTTTTAAATGGATTGTTTTGTTGTTGTGAACTCCTGATGTGAAAAGTGAATCGGTTAATTACAAACATTCGGCTAAGAAAACTGAAAGCACTAGGATCATGTCCCTTCTATGATAACACGAGTTAAAGCACATGACATTGGAATCATGGAGTGTGTTAAATCTTATTAATCTGAAAATACTGGCATGGTCCTGCTTTGCTTAGTGGTAGTGGTTTGATTGTTCTTCCTTCATGGGTCGTCGCTGGGTGATGTGGGTGGGGATGGGATCCCCTGTTATTATACATTCAGTGGTTGTGAATTTTATGACTGGGTGGTTACCTTGTTTATATCACGAATTGGTGTGGGATCCTCTATTGATGAGAGACCATCTGGGGGGACAAGTGGTAGTGTCTCAGGGTTTTTCTTTGGTTCCAGTACTTTGAGGGATCTATCATATCCCATTGTTGTTATGACTTTACAAAGAGAACCAGGTTTGGATGTTGTAGTTTATGCTTGATGTTTTGCTGGATCTTTTTCCCTTGGTTTGTTCTTATGGTGCTAGATGCCCAAGTAGGTGCAGAAACTTAGTTAAACGTTATTACTGAACATGTAAACCGGGATGGCACAAATGGGTTTTGGTTTGTCTTGGGTTGTAACTTGGACGTAGTGTTGTTCTTGTTCCTTAGGCGGGTTGAAGGAAAACCTAAAATTTGGGTGAGTGCTTGTTAACTATACATATACTTGATGTTTGTGTTTCTTATTCATGCCCCACACATGTTGAGCACTTAGTGCTGAACACCACCATTTCATTGGGGAGGGTGTTTCCCATCACTTCTATTAGTGGCTGGTTATTAGCTCTTTTTTCTGATCCCTTTCCCAGATAGCCCAAGTATCTTCAGATAGGCTGTGATGGCCTGAGGTCCATTATTATCCCTAGAATCATTGGGTGGGGTTGTGTGGTGGTTATGGCCTAGGTGTGTGCGGGAAGGTGGTTTCCCAAGCATCTTCGGGATGTGGCCCAGGTGTCTTCGGGAGTGGCAGTGGATCTTCTAGCCCAGGCGTCGTCGGGCATGGCGGTGGTTGTTCTGGCCTATGTGTTTGCATGCATGGTTGCGTGTGACAGTTGTGGACCAGGTGTGTGCGGGTGGGGTTTGGCAGTGGGAATGCGTGAGGTTGTGGCTTGGGTGTGTGCGGGAAGGTGTGGCAGTAGGACTACAGTGAGAGTGGCGGGATTGGTTCGATTCCTAGGATGTCATCATTAACCAGTGGGAAAGTGGTGTGGGGTACCCAAACATCGATGTGTTGTTATTAGATATTACTTGACTTGCGTTATTTAGGGAGTGTGCCTTGGTGAGGCTTGGGTGGATAGTTTACCTTGTTAGGTGTTTGATTTACTATTTTTCTTATGGGACTTTGGTACGTTCCCCCACTTGTGCACGAGAGTCTTTGGTTTTTCCCTACTGAGTATACTTGTATGCTCACCCTACGTATATAAAACTGTTTTCAGGTTTCTAGGAGGACATTGGGGATCACACAGGATGATAGTAACACATGTACTTTGGGACAGTTGCAGTTTTGTTTTTTCTTTCGTTGGTACTTAATCTTTTTTGTCACTTTGTACTTTGGTGGATTTTTACTTTTGTAACATGAATTGGGAGTGGTTATTGGTTTTAATTTTACATTCCACTTTTGGTGTTGTTGGGTTTTACTAGTTTATCTCTCGATCCTATTGAAAGAAAAAGGGTAATGCCTTCCATTTAGTGTGTGACCCATACACTTCGTGCTAGTAACCACTTCGGGACCTATTGAAGGAGGGTTTCCGAGGACATTATCTCTCCTTCATCTTGAAGAAAGAAGGGTCTAGTTGTCTGCTGACCCTTCCCTCCTTTTGGTGAAGGTGGTTTGTGACAGATATAACGATAGAAGGGGGAAGAAAACTCAATGACCAACATGCCAAAATTTTGGGAAGCAAAATCATGGAAATTTCATCAATGGGATGGGGAAATTCGTTATGTGTGTGGAAGAATGAGACCATTTTCAATAGTGTCGAAAATAAATGATAAAGAAGGAGAATATTGTGGAAGAAAGGAGAAAACCACATATGATCAATGCTACATCTATAGAAAGAAATTAAACTATTCAATCCACTTCACTAGAGATCGATTCCTCAAGGGTAATCAATGTCATCATCCACCAAATATAAAGGATAAATGAATGGTTAATTATATCACTACTCTGAATGTAGATCATGATAATGATGTCGTTCAAGGTACACATCCAATTCACTAAAAAATTAAAAATTATTATTTGATTATAGTTCTACTGATACAAGTATATCTAGAATGTTTTCTAGAACTAATGAATTGAATCCCCTAAACAATGAATAAGTTATATCTATTGAAACTCATAGTTGTGAAATCATTACATTATATGTGTTTGAATCTTCTCCTATTGGGGTATGTGGGAAGATGATTAAAAAGATTATCATAATACTTCACTTGGTGGATTTGGATGTTATAATGGGAATGGAATGGACATCATTATATAGATCACATATCAACTATCTGGAAAAGTAAATATATTGTCATATTCCGAACCATCCCATGATCCCTTACAAATGCAAGGTAGATCATGGGTCTATGTTCAAAAATCCTTCAAATGTGAAGTTGTCTATTCCCTATAATGAAGCATACATCAACAAAATGGTTGATTCAAAGAAAATGTCCAACCATACAGAAGTTCCCATTGTAAGGGAATACAATGAAGTATTTCCTAAAGAGTTACCTTGACTTCCCCTAGGATAGTGAGAAGGAGTTCTCAATAGAACTCGTACCTAGAGAAATACTTTTTTCAATGTGTCTCTATAAGATGGCTCCTATCAAACTGGAGTAGTTAAAGAACCAGCTGCAACATCATTTGGACAAGGGTTCATACACCCTAGTGCCTCACCTTGGGGTGCGCCAGTGCACTTTGTGAAGGTGAAGGATGGGAAAATGTAGTAGTGTATCAATTATCAGGACCTCAACAATATCACCAAAAAAGAAGTATCCTCCTCCAAGGATTGGAGACTTGTTCGATCATTTTGGAAGAGCTCAATAGTTCTCAAAGATGGATCCTCTTTATGGATATCGTCATATTATGGTGAAAAAGGTGAAATTAAGAAGTCTTCATTCTGTAGAAGGTATGAGAACTATGAGGTTCAATTGATGCCCTTCAGACTTACTAATTCAACTTCATTATTCACGAATTTGATGAATATAGTCTTTAGACATTACCTTGAAAAATTATTGGTTCTTTTTATCAATGATATTCTCATCTACTATAAAATAAATGTGGATCGTGAAGAACATCTAATACTTTTATTGGAAACATTGGGAAATAATAAGTCATATGCCAAGTTCAGAATATGTGGCTTTTGGGTGAAGAATGTCATTTTCCGAGGGTCATGTGATTACATGTGAGGTAATTATTATGGACCCTTCAATAACAAAGCTGATTGATGAATGAAAAATTCCCTCTAGTGTCACATTAATCCATCGCTTTCTTGGATAAGCAGGTTACTACTGACGTTTTGTGTGGAATTTATCATGATTTTCAAGCCCACTAACTAAGATAACAAGGAAAGTGGTAATGTATGTATAGATGGAAGAATGTGAGGGAAGATTCAATGAGATAAAGAGAAGGCTAATCACCACACCAGTACTCACACTACCAAAACTGGAGAATTTTTTGTGATATACAATGATGCATCAATGAATGGATTGGGTTTTGTACTCATGAAAATTTATAATGTGCAGTCGAAGCCTAATGAAAGTTGATTATCCATGAGCGGAAATACCCATCGCCTAATCTAGATCTAGGAACAACGATTTATTCCTTGAAAATCTGGTGGACATATATTAATAGTCAGAAGTGAGACATATACACCAACCACAAGAGTCAATAGTTTATATTCACACAAAAGGAGATAAACATACGTCAAAAGAGATGGTTTGAGCTAATCTGTGATTAAAATTTCTTTATTTACTATCATCTTGGAGTGGTGAACAAGGTTGATGATTTTATAAGAAGAAATGAACATACAACTCTATCCATGTTGTGGACTGAGAAAGAACCTATCACCGTGGATATGAAAATGAGGGATTGGTAAATCATATCATTAGGGGATGAATCCTACCTTACCTAAATGATTGTGCAACAATAAAAGCTATAGAAGATTAAATAGTCACAATGGGATGATCAGAAGTAACAAAATATGGTCAATGCAATAATGAAATAGAAGCTGCACGACTTCCACATCGACGATGATGGTGTGATTCTGTTTGCGACATGGCATTTTGTTCCTTCATCACCAGGGATACAGAATGAGCTATTTGAAAATTCACATTACTCATTATTCTCTGTCCATCATGGGAGTACCAAGATGTACTGTGATCTCTGGGAACACTTCAGGGGTGATAAAATGAAGAAAGTGATTACAAAATATTTATTAATGTTTGTGGTATGTCAAAAAGTTAAAGTATATTGAAAAAATTCCAAAGGGATGATAAAGCCATTTCCTATACCCAATATGAAATGGGAGAATGTTACTGTGGACTTTGTCACAATTCTCCCAATTATGTTGAAGGGAAATAATGCGATATGTGTTTTGGTTGTCACACTCACCAAGTCAACCCATTCTATCACTATTTCTGAAGAACAATATATTAAACAACTTTCAATGAAATATGTGAAGGAAGTGGTGAGACTGCATGGTGTTCCACTCTCAACAGAATGTGACCGCGATCAAAGGTTCACATCTAAATTCTGGAGGAGCCTTCAACATTCATTGAGTAATAAATAAATTTCATCATGGCATATCAAATTAAAATGGGTGGCCAATCATAATGGAATATTCAGATGCTTGATGACATGATAAGAGTATGATCTATAGATTTCAAAGGTGGACATGATCAAAATCTCTTCTTGGTAGAGATCTCATACAAAAATATCTTCCACTTAAGTTTTCAGACAGCTCCATATGAAGCTTCATATGGAAAGCTATGTAGAACACAAATCTAATAGGATGATGATGGAGAAAGAAATCTACATGGACTTGATCTTGTGAAAGAGATGATATTGAAGGTTCCTGAAATCTAGAAACACATCAATGCTACTCAGAGTCAAAAAAAGAGATAGGATAATAATCAACAAAGGGACTTGGAGATTGACTTTGGCGATAAATTCTTCCTTCGTATATCACCATGGAATAGAGTCATGCAGTTTGGAATTAATGGGATGCTAACCCCCGGTTACATTGACACCTTTTATATCATTGATTTCATAGGATCCATGAACAATCAGTTTTCTCTTCCATCGAATATGGATCATGTTAATGATGTGCGTCACATATCACTCATGAGAAAGTACATACCTGATCTTTCACATGTATTGAACTCAGTGGTGGTGTAGTTGTAAGATGTTCTCTCCTTTGAGGAGATTCGAGTGGAGATTATGGAATGACGATATAAGGTACTACACAAATAAAACTCACCTTTTCAATGTTATGTGGTTGAAAAATAATTTTAAAGAAGCTCCTTGGTTACTGCAAGTGGCAATGAAAAATAAGTTTCCTCACATATTTATGTAAAACAAAATTTCGAGGGTGAAATTTCATAAGGGTGAAGAATGTAACATCCCAATGTTTTATCAATGGAATTCCCTTATTATAATTATTCCTTATTGTATAATCACATTATAATACATTATTAAATAAAAGGATACTAAATACTAAGTAACTGTTATACATTACTTTTCAACTTTTATGTTTTAAATTTTTAAAATCTGACATACCTGATTGTGATCATTAAGATGTTTGTAGTCCGATTGAACACAACATAATTTTTGTGAATAGTAACCTATTTTTATGAATAGTAACATACCCTTATGAATAGTAATATGTCTTTTAAAAAATTTAAATCATCCAACATAATATTTAATTTACCCATAAATGATTAAAAAAATTTAGCCATCTTATAAGTGACAATTAAACCATAGTAAATATATTGGTATTTTTGTAAGTCATTACTAATTATTTTTATTTAAATAATTTAAAATAAAATTAATTTTGTTAAAATGTCCTCCTAATTTATCAATTTTATGTCTTATGGATTTAAGATTTATTTATTAGTCCTTATGTAATTTTTCAAAGCATTAGAAAATTTGTTTTAACTTTAAAAGCTGTATTTTTTAAGTAATTTATTATTTTAATTAAAAATTAAATTAACATATATAGAAAATAATTTTTGAAAAATCTAATTCATGTTTGAATTATAAATGTTGAAAAAAATTTACTGTGAATTTTTGGGACATTTTTGAAATACATGATTTTTTGGAATAGTGAAATGAAATAATTTATAGAATAAGCTAAATACAATAATTCAAGATTCATGTATGATGTTGTAATGAAGTAAGAGAAATTGGTTCATATTCACATGATATAATTAATTTAATTAGTCATGCAATAGTCATTATTACTTTTCTTCTAAGTAATTATAAATTATAGAATATTAATTTGAGAAAACCCCCCTCCCCTCCACTATAAATACCACCTTTCACACCCTCATTTCCACTCACCTATCAAGATTCAATCCTTGCTTAAACTAATTAAAAATATATTACCAAGCCCCTCCAGATGACCAAGAGACCTTTGCCTTATCAAATTACCAGGCCTAGGATCCTTAAGGAGGATCTCAAGTGGAGTTTTGGGGAGGTAATTCCTCTCTCTCTTTTCTTTCATTTTCCTTTAAAATTTCATTTCATTTATTCTCTTATACTAAATAATCTTATCCAAATATCATGACAACACACATATACATGATATACTGGTATGATATCAGGTTAATGAAATCTTAATCAATATACTCCACCCTCCATCTCTTTGTTAATAAAATGAGATTACTGCCAATGATGTTTTAATTTAACTAAATCATGGGTGATGTAGGTCCTTTTCCCATAAAATACTTCATGGAATCCAATAAAACAATTAAATGTGTGAAAAAATATTGTTAAGTGTATGTATTATTCCCTTTAATGTTCTGGAACTAACATATCAACATGAAATAATGTTATAATATAAAGAAAAGTTCATTGTGATAAAAAACCACCCAAATTAACCAGAAATGATCATCATAAAATTTTATCAAATGATTCATCCACAAGGTATATAAAATAAATTCATTATAAGATAATTTAAACTCCTGGAATATCATTAATATAATGAAGGATCATTTTTGGTTATTTATGCAAGTTCTACGTGAACATCCATTTATGAATTCAAGTGAACCTTTAAAGAAAACCATAAAAACAAACATTCCTGAACATTGTATTTAAACCCTATAAGTCATCAAAAGGCCCATAAAATAACATAATGAAACAAAATTGAACCATATTACTGTATAGATATATTTTAATTTATAATTAGTTAATATATTTTACTATATAGTATATTAAAGAGATGGAAGCAATCAGATAACATGTAAGGGGAAATTCTCAAACCGAACTATCATTCCTCTGATTCGTCCTCTTCCACTCATTGATCAGTATGGCTTTTCCTAAAAATAATTTCTTCATAATTATCATAATTCTTCTTGGATATAAATGTTATCTAATTTATTTTATTAATTTCCCAATTTTTTCAAAAATAACTCTCCTTTCAAATAAACACACCATTTTTACTTCATGAAAATGGTTTCACTCTTCACTCATGGTTAATGGTTCTATGTCCAGAATGATATTCTTTATTTATTTTGGGGACCAAATGTTTATTAAAGTATGATTTATATTGTTAAAGCACTTTATATAGATTCTCTATGTTATTTTAATGTTTTATATATTTTTAATGTGGTATGCATGATAATGATAATATTGGGATGAGACAAATGCTCCCGAAATTATATAGCAGAATATGAATGTTTGAATTCGACGAGTTCTTACAGAATTATACAGCGATCCATTGCATTTGGTGAAGTGATGAATAACCTGAGTAAAATAGAGATTATGTGTTAACATGATTCTGTCATTTTTATGAACTATGTGTGGTTGATTACCCCAAGACATGATGTTTCATTTTAGGAGTTGGCACATTTCAAGTGTTTTATAAATGTTTCCTCTCAAGGTAATAATTCATTGCCTATGTTATGATCAAGATAACCCTTTATTTTATAGTTCTTATCAAACCTCTTACTGTGTTTTTGGCTAACCCCCTTTTTAGGTATATACTCAGGTGCCAACATTTACTAAGGATAGGTCATGTACCAATAAAAATCATGAGAGGAAGGAATTAAATAAATATTTATGCTAGATGTTTTAAAAGTTATTTTTTTCATTGATTTCACTGGACACTAAACATATAGATCCATTTTGTGTATTAAAATTATGTTTTTATCATTATAATGACGAAATAGTAATGTAAGAAAATTTTGGTTCATTATTCACATCATTTAGAAGAATAATACTTGAAGCCACTTAAGAAACTCACTTGAGAAAATACAGTTTTTTTATTTATTCCTCTAATGTATAATATGAGATATTAATAAAAAATCCAAATTATGAATTTTACATTGACCTCATAAAAAGATTATTCTATTAAACACTATTGTTATTATCTTGCTAACGACTCAGTGATCCTTAATTATTCATGTGCGAATTTTAAAAAACCAATTTTAAATTTCAATATTAATCAGTTTAAATGAATTTAATTATGAGTAGTTTATAATTAAATTTTATGGTTTCCAGGAATATTATATTATTTAGTATATTATATTGACTAGTGATCAAATTTTGAAATTTCATTACATTTCATAATATTTTTTTTAATATATTTTTCTTTTATGAAGTTGAAAAGGAAATAAGATCTATTTGTTTGATTTATTATTTTGTTTTTATTCATATTATTCGTTCAGTACATGTGTATGAAAGGGGACCTACATAGAGAAGTTGTGATCCAATGGTGGAATCATCCTCATAGATACCTGAATCCCCCACAAGTTAAATTAGAATTACTAGAAATGAGACATAAAAAGATGTAAAAAATGGGGACCATCCTCATTATCCAAGTGTGTAATAGTTATCTCATGGTTTTCTACTTAAATCCCTATTTTAGGTTCATTTGTGAGACCGAGGGTCCTTAAAATGATTAGTTATTCATTTTTTGTCATATTTAATGTTAATTTCCTCCTAAATTCGCAAAACCAGTATAATTTCAACAAATAAAATCATGATCAAGACTGATTCTTTCACTAACATGGGATGTTGCTATGGTATCTACATTTTTTGTCGACCTCACTACAATGTCAGGATTGGAACTTTACTCTCCAATGGATCACATACCATGATAATACATGATACTAGATCGAGACATCATATCATATTTATTGATTTGGATAGTAGATTCAGTATAAGCCCATACAATGCACTTATAATCACCTTAAATGACTAGAAATGTTTCAATAATTATTAAAAATTACTCATGGATATTATTTATGAAAACCAGTTGAATCACTAAGAATATATGGTATTAGATTATTAAACATAGAGGATAATAAATATTTCATGAAATAATGAACATTATATAGATGAAACATCATATTGAAGAAAAATAATGATACTTATCCACTATTTCCTACAAATTAGGTTCTATGATATTCATTATATTCATGGTGTAGAATACTTGAAGTGACTCCTTTTTGGAAATCTATATAAAAAACCCACTAGAGAAAATTTCTGTTATATGTTCTTTGACATTACCAACAATATATTTTTATCCATCTACATTAATCATTTTCCCATCATATTGATCTTTCTTTAAATTATTTCTTTGAATATCATTTTCAAAACATTTTTACTAAATATAATGTTGGGAAAATATTTTTAATAATTATTATGTTCATATAACACTAAAACTCCATGGCACATCCTCTAACTATACCTTACACTTAATAATAATACGTGTTTTTATAAACTCAAATTCATTGATAGCGTCTTCAAAACATATATTCCCACTCTAATAATTTTTTTTCAATCCATAAACGAACAATTGGATTTTATAATTCATTATAGTTCCATTAGAATCATTAAATCATTTATATTATATTCTAAACATATCTCCAAATGAATTATTTTTACAGAATGTTATTTTGACATCCAATTAATATATCATATAATCTTAATGAGATTTTATGTAAATAATTAGATTGACATAATTATCACCACTAAAAAATAGTAAACATTATAAAAACTAAAATTGATGTTTAGAAAAGACATAACCATTTATTCTTAAAAAATATTACATTATAAAAAATATGATTATGATTATAAATTATAAAATATTACAAAAATTAAAATTATCATTAAAATAAAAAATTTGTATGAAAATAATTGAACAATAAGGATAAAATTGATCAGTTTTAAAAAATATAATTAATTTATGAATATATAAAATTCAGCAAGAGGACTCAAATATCTCAAAAAACATATTAAAAATTATATATTAAAAATGTAAATTAATATTTTATTTACATTTTTTATGAAATCAAAATATTTTTTAGTGTTGATACGATATATTTTGATTAATAATGTTTTCTGTATGTTTGTTTCATTTATAGATCATCCACTAACATCACATAAGTTTTATGAGGATTAATCAATAATTTTCTTTTACAATTTACATATTCATTTTACATGAGATTCAAAATGACATGACGTGACCCCTAAAGGATCCACCCAAGCCTATTGTAAGATGAATGTGCCACCCTATGTTCTCCACTAATATTATGACTATTGTCGACTCGAACATTGTTGACATATCACACAACATGATAAAAATTATCCTATTTCCTCTGAAAGAAAACACATATTCAATTCTTAAGATAAATAGAAACACTTGTATGATATACATATATAATCAAGTAAATGATATATAATTCATGAATGATACATTAGTCCCCAATACACATCCATTTGGGTAAATATAAATGAACCATACATTTGACATGTTCTGGAATCTGACCCATTCTAGATGCTAAAAATTTCCTTCCAATTGTGATTACTCCTAGGCTAGTCTCCAGCTACAATAAACACTACCACCATCATGAATCACCATGATCTAAAATACAACACCAAATTGTCACCATGAATTATGTTGGAGGTAATACCATATTTACAACTATAAAGACAATCATCTATCCTATGTATCATCATTAGTGACACAACATGCGTGTTCATAAGGAAATTCCAACTATGAATACACTAAATACTAAAATTAATACTATGATTTTCATTGATTTCCCTAAACTATGTTGCATCTCAAGGTGTCCATGGAGATGATAAAGAGTCACAAGCATGGAAGTATTCCAATTGTTAAACTTCTTCAACGTTCATGCTACTACTAAATACTGTAATGGAATACCCACTCATTTGTGTACAAATTCCATCCAAGGTAATATCATGTTTAATCATTTTTCACCATCAATATAGTTATGAAATTAAAAAAATCTATATTAAACGATGATCCATTCACTATAATAGATACCTATCAAGGGGGTACTAGTCACTACTACTAGAATCAACCATGTGCGTTTTAATGTAGAGAATTCAAAAAATTATGAATGGGAACCTATTATGAATAAGATATTTATAGGATAAATCACCATGAAACCATGAAATTTAAAACTACCCAATACCAAAAACACATGAAACCTTCATGGAATTATATTTGGAGTGAAAAACATCATTGGAAGAAACCTCAATCATCATCGTATTGACCACATATAGAGAAGAATGATTCCTCTCTAGAGTAAACCTCAGTCGAGAATGTATGAAAACCAATTCACATAGTGTATTTTACCTTTACCTAAATGTCATTGAAGGATTAAAAAATCAATTTCAATCTAGTAGTCCCACAACCCATATATCATGGGGTGGTTATATAAATACATGATAGAAAATAGGTCTCATATATTCTCATAGAAATACTTTAAGGGATTACTGGACCTTTGAATGTTATGAACATCATTTTCCCATCCTCAACATAAGACCTATGAAGATAAATCCTAAAAATACCAATATATCATTTAGAATGGTTTCTTATAGATTAACAGAAATCTTTCATTATGATCTATGTCAAATGAATCATTATATATTTTATTTAATTGTCTTAAAAGTATAACTGGAATGAAAATATTGAAATCACCCCACAATTTTGATTTGTGGCTACATGGAGACTGTTGGTTGAACCACATGTTATATTGGGGGGTAGTGGCGTATTTCCATGGAACTCATTCATGTCTCATGGACCATATTAGTTTGGGATGTGAAGACAAACCCTACTGACTAACGGGATGCCCAATGCAATTGAGCATACATTGTGCTATCCTGGATGGTCGTCGTACACCGCCTAACCTAGTGTGGTCTTCTCATGCTCAATGAATCCCAAGATAAAATACAAAAGGAGGGTTAAATTTTTTTGAGTATTTTTAATATATTTTTATATGAAATGAAACATTCATAATTATATATCATCAAATATTAAGGGTAAACATTTTAACTCATAATAAATGGTTACATCAAATTATTTTTCGATGAATGAATATATTATTAATTTTATAATTTTACGTCTACGGGGATCTGAAACATGGTAACCCAAAAAATGATCTACTTATAAATTGGAAAAATTCTCAGTCATTACACAGGACACCCTATTTCATGTCATACTTTCACATCATTGATCTTAAAAACCATAATCTCAAGAAATAAATCATCTATATTGGAAGATAACATATTTTCTTGATACAGAGGTTTATTTGATATAATGTTTCCTATGTGTGGGTAAAATAAATATATAATGTTACGTATAAGTATTAATTGGTGTAAAAAATGGTTAAAAAGTAATTTAATGAATAATAAGTGAAAAAAATAAATGAATATAGAATGAATCATGATGGATAAGATAATGAGATTAAAATTGAGAACCACTATTGATTTAATTGATTTAATATGTCCTTCGTGAATATTTTTTTAGTGTGTAAAGGCAATGTGCACAGCATGATGATTCTAATGGTTGAGATTTCACTGGATTATGTGTTGTTATAGGATATGATTACTTAGGGGTGTTTCATGTTTTTAGCTATGAAGAATAATGGTTATAAAAAGATTCCATGTGGTGAGGATGTGAGGATGTTTGGATAAAAATGGGGCGGTTTTTGGTGATGATGAAGTTGTAGAAGTTTTCACAATGTGATAATGGGATTATTATCAAAGGTTGAGAGTATGGAATTAAAATTACTATTTGATATGTTTATTATGCCTGACCATGGTTGAGAGCTTGGAATTATTGTTTTTACTTAGTATTTATATAGTTGTGATGTTTGTTAGAAATTATGATGTGATATGATTATTATGGTGTTAATTTTCAAAGATTCTTCTATGATGTATCCATATTTACCCTAATGGTATAATCATCTATCATTCTATAATTTTTGGTCAAATCGAGATGTTCCGAAGAAGAAACATATAGTGACAATGATTTTATGGAGGTATGGCTATAAATTTTCAAACATGGGATCATATTGATTGTATAGAATAATACTATATTAAAAATTTTATTGTATTTATTTTGAGAGTAAAATATCTAATTATTTTACTGTAATTAATTAATTAAAATGAATCTATATTAGTCTTTAACAAGGGTTACAAAGGTTGAATTTCATTTCATTGAAGCTACTATATCACTAATTCGTGATATATACACAAATGAAATTTTTCCACAACATAATTCACCAATTTAATCATTAATCATTTTAATGGATTATCACCAAATTACTTTTAGTATTATATTAATGAGCACTCCAGGAATTGGATTGTTCTAGCACTGAAAATGTATGATTCTTAAGGTTAGCAAAGATGAAGAAGAAAATAACTCAATGAATGGAAATTGTAAAATAATATTGTTTTTATAATATTAAAAAAAGAAATAACATCGAATACAACCCATGATACTTGTTAGTATCAACCCATAAATGTCATTTCCCTCTACTAACAAAAATATATTTATGGAAAGCGGAAGTCAACTTAAAAGGTGGAATTGAAGAAGAATATCAATGAAATGCACATCACTCAAACATTGTGCGTATGTTCTCTAAAATATCTTCTGAATATAATAAATTCTAATGGAATTGATATGAATTTGATATGAATAAGAAATAATAAATGAAAATGGAATAATAAGGAGTTGAACTTATCCTAAGTGATTACGGTGAATGAAAATGTTACATGGTAATAAAATGATGATGCGATTACAAATTAAAAATGATAAATTAAAATTAATTGAAAAATATTGGATTATAAATCTTGTCTCAATAAAATCCTTATATGGTCATATTAGTAGCCTTATCTCGACCCCCAATAATAAATTATATATCCATTTATTGATTGTGTAAAAAATAGGGGGTAAAAAATCAAGAGAATTTGGAATATTTAATCTTGACTAGAAAATTATACAAGAGGCATCCCCCCATTTTATGTGTGAATTTATACATGAATATAAGATAATATGTTTTGGTAATAAAAAAATTATATTCATATTTGTGTCCGCTAAATCATTAAAATTTTATGTCCAATTGGATAAACCCTTATGATGTATCTCAAAATTATGAAATTGAATTCCCCATTCCATAAACATTTTAAGACACATTGATAATAAAATAATAATTCTATAAAATAATTAAAACATTCAAAATCACTTCACAAAATATAGGTTCTCAAGAATCTCCCATGTCCAAATGCATTAATTTGTTAAAAATCTACATCAATTTTCAACCAATTTAAATTAAACTTAATTATGGGCATCAAAAAAATACATGGGGCCCATTTTGTTGTTAATGTGGGAAAATTAATGGTCTATGTGAGAAATCACATTAAACCTTAAGATGAGTATGTAATTTCTTTTGATTATTGTTTTGAACCACAATATAGATCAAAAGACGAATTCTAAGAAATACATCTATGGAGTTACAATCCCAAATTATTGAATTCCATATGTATTGTTTATGAAATGGTCTACAATAGAGATGTAAATCCTTAATCTAATAATTAAAACGATGTATTCAGGATCCTCTGGTCCAAACTGCAAAATATTTGGAAAACACATTGTTCTTCATATACTTTTTTGGATACTCAAATTAAAATAAATATGGAACCAAACCCTATTCTATGATTAAAATGACCCATGAACTCTATCATAGGCCCAAAATACCGTGGATGTGCATTGTGAAATTTTTATTAATATGTTAAAAATATTAACATTGAAAAATCTTGTAGTACAACTGCAATTTTTAAAAACAGATCGTATGAACATAAATTGTCATCAAAATAAAAATCAAGGAATTCCAAATAGTTTTACATTTAATTTATTTGTTTCATAATATTTCTTAATTAATGAATTGATAATTAATATAATGTTTTATTGAAATTAATTCTTATCATAAGAGTGAATTTTGTTCAAAATTATGGATTTCCACTCACCCAACATGGAATTATACTACCCTCTATTCTGAAATAGCGTATAAGAGAGAGATTATAATTATGAAAAAATAGGGTAATATCTCATTTTAAATGAAATCATCCAATAAAACCACTGTAATATAAGTTCATGACCTATGAAAAATAAATTTAACAAAATATCGTCATGTTAAAAGTAGACTAGTTTGGTAAAATATATTATTAGGATTAAACATTAGAAGACATATTTTTTATTTGAAAAAACATAAATACATCAACTATTTAATCTATGATACCAAAAATTAGTTCACATTAGAAACCCCAAGGGGTTCCCTTTAAAAACAAAAAACAACACATAAAATTATGAAATAAAATTCAGTAAGGACGTTTCCTATCAGAAATAGATATATTGAATGTAATTTTTTCATCTTAGATCCCCCTTTATATCTAATACCATCATTAAAAAATTTTATAACACCATTATTATAATAATATAATTTATTCAAATTCATTTATTATTTATAATATGTTTCATTTTCAATCCTATGTTTAACAATGAGTGTGATTGTCTATGGAATTTCATAAATGGATCATCAGGTTATTTCTATGGTATCGAAACAGATTTCAAGAATCATTCCCCATATGTGGGATTAATGAGAAGGATGAATGTAAAATAAAATTTTATTATTTAATCCCATGATGTTATAAATTATATAAAATAAAGAAGTACTATAATTTTGTTTTTGGGTTGATTGAAATTTACAAATTATTTTTGGGAATTTGTAACAAAAACATTTTCTTTTCCAACAAACTTTTAAATAATTTGTTCTCTCTGAAAATATGATTTATTAAAAAAAATTTAATTTTTAATTTCCGTAGTGGGTATGAACTAAATAGTTGTCATACCTCCCAGTTATTCAATGACGGGTTCTTCTAAAAAATAATAATGCAAGAAATACCCTAGATACTCAATCAATGATGTAAAATTTCTCCATTGTAAATACCATAAATCATTTTCTCTTGATTTTATATCTCGACAAATATTAAATCATGTTCTTGAAGTAATAATGATTAAATGGATGGTTCTTATGTAAATTAATATGTTTTTATGTGTAAATTTATTCTTCTATCAATGTTGGGGATGTTATGACCTAATTGGGCATGTGTTATTTAATTCATTAAATGATTTTTAGTTCTACCCTTGTTGATTATTTTATTAATTTGTTCACAATATTTATCCAAAATTTTTCCAGGATTATAATTTATTAGAGATTTACCATGTTATAATTCTCTAATATTTATCTCTTCATCCATCCTTGAGAGGATTAGAAAATTTTCCCATAGTGATTCATCATCCCATTGATTGTATATGACATCATGTGTCAGAAAATATAACATGGTTTATTTAGAAAAATTATGTAGTTTAGTGGCCTCCAATTTTGGAGTTTTCATTATATTCTGGAAAGGGATTATGACGGGGAAATATTGATGATACACCATTACATTATAATGAAATTTGGAATAATTATTCTCTCGAAAAAAATAAAAAGATGTACATAACATAAGAGAAAATGTGGGGAAAAAAGATAATATAATTTGAGAAATAAAAGTTAGTGCCCCATATACATTCTTCGGTCCCTATAAATGGTGTGAAATCTGGTTGTTCTAAAATTTTAACTAAAAATATTTGTGGTCGTTGTATTACATGTAGGGGTCAAATCTATAGGGACTGCAGAAGAATCCTACATAAACTATGATTTAATAGATGGATGGCTATGATGTTTCAAACAAGGGTTCAAATTGAATGTTTAGAATAATAATTAATTACTTATGATAATGGAATTATATTGAATATTATATATAAAATAACATTAATTCTAAAAATTAATGTAGAAAAATCAGAGATAGGTTGTCACTAGTGTTATATATGATAAACTTCTTTTCTTGGAATGTCTTCGATCAATAATTAATCATATATCCACAAATGAGAGAATTACATAACATGATTCAACAATATTATCCATTAAAAATACTATTTATAATAACTAATTCACATAATGGATAATCTTAATGAGACCTACATGTAATTGGATCGTACAAGCACTCAAAATGATTTATCGTTAATGTTAGGGAAGGTAAAGAAGAAAATAACTCAGGGAATGGAAATACTTAAATAATTAGCTGATTAAAATATTATTTCACATTAAATAACATCTAATTAAACCCATTATAATGTTTATAATCCACCCATAAATTTTTATCCTTTAATTTATGAAAACATCTCAATTGTAGTAGGTAGTAGACATAAAATATTATAATTGAGGATGAATAACAATATAAAATAACATCACTCACCGGTTTTGTAATGACTTTCACTAAAGATGTTATAAATTGAATCACCATATAAATAAAGTGTTCCAAATTTATTTTTATTATAAATGATAAATAATAAATTAATAATAAAGGGAAGATCATTTATTATGAATTTAATGTGAATGAGAAATTTACACAGGGATAATGAAGATGTAATTACAAAATGAAAATGAAAAACTAAAATTAAAAGAATAACATAGTATGATAATTTACATAACCACCATATCCTTATATATTCATTATAGGAGCCTTATGTAGACCCACTCAAAACAAATTCCCTCTAAATTAATTTAGAGATTCAAAAGGGTGGTGAGAATGTAAAGGGAACGTTGACATTTCAAATAGGAAATGAAAATTATACCAGAATCATCCCCCAATTATACCTGTTAATAACTAACTATAGATATCCAAATAGGAAAGGTTTTAGTTAAAAAAATATTATTCCCACTATCGTATAAATGGTTTCAAAATATAAATTCAATATACACATATGTTTCTATGTTATGATAATTGTAGTGTGATGTCTTATGGGCCTTCCAATATTTCACAAAATTTAAAATGTCTAATTCTCCTCCCTAAATCTCCCAGAAAAAAAAATCAGAATTACCATTGGACACAATTTAATTTAATTATATGCAAAATTTTCTCTTTATAAATTTAATATTTCAGCTTCACAGGGAATTAATAGTTTGTTTCACTATTGTTTGAAGTCCCTAAGGCACAATAGGATTTCACAATGAATTTCAGTGTTCATTGACAAAAATCTCCATATATATCTAGGATTCACCCATTGTACATAAAAATCAAAATATTTCAACCAAAGTGATAAATAATAGAACAAAATATTAAATTAAATAATTAATATAATTAATTACACAAGAAAATTATTAATTGGTCCCATATTAACACTTTAAAAATGATTTAAAATGATGTTTAATTTAATAATTGGACTATAATTGGGGTTTATTGATATAGAAACACATTAATATAAAGATAAAAACAATTAGTATTATCATCATTTATTGGATAATCACACTTAATTTAATTATATGTCCCATGAAATTATAAATTCTATTTTTTACATATGATACACAATAATTTAATAAGATAAGGTAATGCAGATAAAGTTGAAATGTATGTAATGTATTTGTTTCCCACTAGAATATCATACTCATTCATTACTTTTTTTATTAACATATGTCTATCCCATAACCATTATTATAGATGTATATAGTTATTTACAACCGGTTCACATCCATACATAGTTTCTTAATATGTCATATTTTTATGATAGATAACCTCAATCAAGTGCACAAAAGATTTCCAACCCCATAACCTAGACATCGAGACATACAAGATCTTAACATGCATATAAGAACAAAAAATTATCCATTAAAATTAACAATATAAATCATATAAATAATTGTTATATTTAAAGTAAATGTGAAGTACATCCCAAAAATTAATACTAAATTCTAATAAATATATGCCAAAAATATCAAAGGAAAATGAAGATCATTAACTGAGATATTTCAGTTTTCATCAACATCATAATTTTTACACATTATTTGTAACCTATATTTTTTATTGATATATAATGTGTACGAAGGACACACATTTTGTGTATTTAAAGTAAATTTTGAGTCCACAACATATAAGATATAATTCATAAAATTTTCAAACTAATATCTCACAAGGAAAAATTCTTCCTGTTGTTATTTCCACAAATGATTCATAAACAAATTATCAATATCGTTAGATGGTTTTACTAAGGGCCATGGGAAGGATGAATTTATAAAATATTGAAGTGGAAATTCGTTTTAGGGAAATAAAGAGACATCAAAATAATGGATGTCATAGGGAGGTGTATAACTAGAGTTTCAAGCTATAGGGGGGTTTCCATGAGACATGATACAAGGAGAGGGATGTGTGTGTTAATCACATGATACCACATTATCACAGTTCAGACATATAGCTATAATTCATTGTATCAAATTGGCCATATTGTGTGGTTTGTTTCAATGTGTTTCATCTTTCTTTTTAGCCCATTCAATGTTGGTTATTCTATGTTATGAATCTTTGATAATCCCTCTATATTTTTTCTCCAGAATCATAGTGATATTATTCATATTGATAGAAATTGGTATTATTACCGAAAAATGAAAATCCTTGTTTCATGTGTGATCATATTAACGTTCTTTAATTGTTATTTTAATTTTAATTTTATTCATTTTTATACTTAATATTTTTATGTGACTCCCACTGTTTCTAGAATAATTACAATTACAAGTATTCAAAATTTATATTCCCACGTGAATATTATATTCCTAAATTTAGGAGTTGGATATTCATACACTTTAGTGATTTAAATTATTCAATACATAGTAATATGAAATACTTCTATATTATAATTTAAAATATAAGGGAATTGATACATATAATATATATTATATATACTATGAAAAAATCAGATGAAAGATACAATGACACATGAGACATGGTATGTTTATAGAGAAATTCAAATATTATATAATATGTGATAATCCAACTCTTTATGTATTCATTTTCATTCAATGAACATTATATTATAATATGTTTTTCAGCCATATAAATAAGATGATACACATTAAGATAAATATATTACAGACACAAAAAGTAATAAAGTTATTTCTAACATGATTAATAATAATAGAAAAATCCTTTCATACCACAAATGATTATTTTTTTCTTACAAATGATTAATAATGAATAAAATCCTGATATTAATATAAAAATTGATTCTAGTAGCATCTCTCTTTGAAGCTATGTTTTATATGTCCTTATATTATCTTGAAAATAATCATATTTCCTTGATTGTGAAGAAGTGGTTATACATGTGGATTCCTTCCAAATCGTATTGAATAATTACCACCTCCATGTTTTCTTAGGTCTTTCTATTCGAGAAAAGATACATAAATTGACCATAAAAATGTAATTTTAATATAATAAAAACATTCTATGAGTGGATATGAGATACATAGATTTCTAGGACCAATATTCTATTACTATGACATGGATTAATATTTCTCAAGTCCTAATTATCTTAAAAAAACATTGATAAATTATGTTATTCTGTTATTATTTACTAATGATGGAATGAAATATATGCAAGAGTTTATGATCTTACTCACTTCTGTACATTTCCTAATATCACTAGAACTGAGGAAGGTTTATGCCATGTATTTTGATTAATATTGATTTGGATTGTGTGAAATTATTTTTTTGGGATACAATGTCATATACCATGTCTCACAAAAGTTACTGATATATGAAATGAATTCTCTTACTCAGAACAGTGGTTGTCCAAGCCTAAAAAATTACACCACCATCTCATCGAGGAAAATTTTACAGTTTTCATCCATCATAAATGCTTCAATTTAATTTTTTCACATAGGGACATTGACCATAGGAAATGAAAATGGATAGTGTATCATCATATGTCTCACATTGAATTGGTTTATTCATAAGGGAAAGGAAATTCAATGTCTGACATTTTAGGCTGAAATTTGTATAGCCATGTGGTCATGGAGGATGCTGACGAGCTATGCATGAATATCATACACACCAGAGAAGGGGAATTTAATCCTATGTGATTGATAACTTCTACAAGACTTATATTTATGATGTACACTCCCTATAATTTAATATTGGTTTCAACCAAATATTTATTTTTACTTTTGTAAATTTTATTTCTATTTATTTTCTATTTATCTCCATTTTTTGAGATTATATCGATAATTCTTTCTTCCTCACAATATTTTCTTATCACATTTCAAGGAAAGATTTTATGAATAAAATATTATTTCAAGAATAATGTTGTTATTTAAAATTTCCATATATTTTCATAACAAATTAATAATAAATAGTTTTTTATTTCTTGATGTTTTTCATTTTGAAATTACTATTTGATGTTACTTTCCCTTCCATTTAATTTTTCATACCGAGTCATTAGGTAATGCATATATTATTGAAAGAATAATTAATCATAATATAATACATTACATCTCATTATGTGTTAATAAATGGTATTTATAATTTTTTTCCAAATTATATGATAGATATATAAGTTCACACAACATTAGAAATTAGAATACACTTTTGATGATTTCACTGATTTAGTATAATTTTTATTTGAATTTCTCACAAACCACTTCATTCTCATGAGTCATATGTAACTTATACTTCTTTCATTGTTGATTTTCCAAATATTAATCATCTTTAAGAACAAGGTGGCCTTTTTTCATTAAATATATTCTCTATAACTTCTATGTATTAATTTTTAACTATATAATCATTATTTTGAATAATAAGACCAACATTAATTAAATAATTAAGTCCATGATGAATATATTATATTTTTGTGAGAAATGATAAAGGAATATTTTAATAACCATGTAGATATAAATATTTAGCATTATTAAAATAATATTCATTACATTTCAAAATCATATAAACACATTCTTCAGATTAATAAACAATAGAAATTATATTTATCATCAGTTACTTATTTAGGGGTGTAACAAATAAATATGTTTTCATATAGAAATAGATAATGTTGGACATCATATAATTAAAATTAGAATTGTTCTTTGAAATATTTAATGCATTTAATCTTATATTATGCATAAAGTATGGTTTTCTCTAAAAGGTGAAAAAAGAAGTTTAATAATACATTTATTATGATTGAGCAGACATGCAAAAATATCGATAGTCTATCTCTATGGAAAAATTTATAATGAATTGGACTATTCTGATTTATTTTCTCTGGTTTAAGGGTGGATAAATTTCTAGAATGGGATGTTAGCAGCCTTGAAAATAATTTGGTGGATTATGTATAAATATTATAATTTTAATTCATTTTTATATCACAATAAAACTCCTCATGAAATGGTTATTTATCCTTTTTGTTTGGTTCAGAACACTTCACTTTGAAGAAGCCTCTTGGAAGAAGAATTAGAGACTCGCAATAAAAATTACCTGTTATTGTGACTTCTTACATTTTATAAATTTATAAATAAATATAAACAACAATATATAATTTTACATTTTACATGTAAAAAGTGTTGGAAAATTGAACACCATTGTTGCGATCATGTTAACAATTTTGTGATTCATAATAGTAACTATAAGAATTTTATTGAACATATTTTAATATCATATATTAATCCTTTAAAATGAATTTTATTATTAGTAGTTTATGATTTAATTTAAATGTGTTCATGTTGAATAGATTATTTATAATAGTATATTGATTATTGAACCATATTTTTAAATTTAACATTTCTTGAAAAATTATTGTAGACCATTTTTTGATAAGATAGATTTTTTTAATGTGAGATTGAAATGAGATCTAACCTTTTATTTGTTATTTTATTTTATTTTAATGTAGTTATTTATGTACATGTAAATTAATGGGGACCTACTAACAGAAGTGGTGATACACAATTGGTTTTGGCCCCATAAATGCCTGATTCCATCAGAAGTGCATTTTAAATTCAATGAAATGAGACCTACAAAAAACATAAAAATCTGGACCTAGCTGGGGAACCATTCATGTTACAACTATATCATAGATGACTACTTTTATCCATATTTTACATACTTTGATGAGACTAAGGATCATGGTCCTTAGAAATGCATCGATTGTTTTCATAATAAAGGTAAATTTCCTCATGAATGAATGAAACCACAACATCATAAACAATTAACATAATTATAGAGACTGATATGTTCACCAACATGTGATGCCACTATGTAATCTACCATTTTTTTGGATTCAATAATATTTATGGTTTGGAACTCCACAAACATTTGGTCAACTATCATGATATAAATGAAATGAGACTGAGATCTCATATCATATTTTTCAATTCAAATACTATAATTTGATTTATATGATAAAATTACATCATATTTGCAATGAATGATGATGATAATTTCAATAATTATTCTCATATAGTCAAGGATATACTTTTCACAAAATTATTGAGTCGCTGATAATATATGATATCAACTTATTATACATACTGAATAATAATAATTTGGTCAAATACATAACATTGCATACATGAAACATCAGATAGTGGACCGAAAAAGACTATTATTCATTATTTCCTATAGTTTATGATCTATAATATTACGTAAATCCTTGGTATGAAACACTGGATGTGAACCCTTGTTAGATTCATCCATACAAAACTTTTTGAGAAATTTTCCAATTTATATTCTTTTAATCAATCCAAAAAAATATTTTATCCATCTATGTGGATCCCTATACCACATATAAAGGTGATTTTACTTATGCATTTCATTTTAAAAAATAAAAACATTTTTATAGAATGTAAACTCGTGACATAAATTTCAAAAAGTTGTATTTCATCTACATAAAATAGTAATAATACCATGAGTCAACCACTAATAATCCATTATACACATTTATCATAAGAATTTGTAGAAAACAAAATACATGGGTAGCCATACCAAACCATATATTGCCACTCTGAGATGTTTGATTCAATCAATAAATGAACTGTTATAAAATAGAAACCATAATAGCCTCATTTTAAACTTTAAAAACATTAGGTTATAATTTATACATAACCTCAAATAAATATATTTCAACTTAATTTAATTTCACATCCAAATGATATATCATATAACCGCAATTGGATTTAATGTAATATCTGAAAGGACATTATTAACACTACCCAGAACAATAAAACATTATAAAAAAATCTATGAGGATTAGGAAAGAAAAATATCATTGATTATTAAAAAACTATAATACATTATAAAATAGAATAATTATTTGTATAAAATTATAAAAAACAATAAAAACATAAAAAATTATTACAAAATTAAAAAATCCTAAAGTAAATAATAATTAAGGAGAATTTTTATTTACAAATAAAAACTTATTAATAATAAATATAAATAGAAATTCAAATATATTATATCAATATCTGAACTAACACTTTAGATCATTACAAATAATAACTCTACAATCAGTTTTTGATTAATTTTTTTATTGAATAAAAATATATAGTACTGTTTATACAACATGTTTTGGTAAATAAATATTTTCATATTATTGTTTCATTTATATATCCATAAATAACATGTTATATGTTTTTGGAGGATTAATTGATAGAATACATAAACTATTTACATATTCATTTAATATGATATTCAAAATAAAATGACTAGACCCATCGATGCCCCACCTGGGCTGATTGAAAGTGGACTGCACCACATTATGTAAAATAAAATTGGGTAAATATTTACAACATGCACGAAGCTTCTTTATAAAAAAAATGATAGGGAACTGATTATTTCATTTATAATTAAACACATATTCAATTCACAATACCAAATAAAGGACCAGTAGGATATAAATATATCTTTGACTAAACAATACATAATGCAGGAATGATAATTTTTGAAAATATACCACCCCACAAGGGTAAATATAAAATAAATAGTCAGCTAACAAGTCCCTAAATAAGACAGTTCAAGAATATGGAGAACTCCTCCTCATGGAAGGAACACTTGGACCAGTCTCTAGCTATAACATACACTTCCACCATCATAGAATACCATGTTCCATAATATGTCCCCACACCAGAAAAAACATTATATTTGATGTAATACAAGTTTTACATCTACTAAAACCTTCATATTAGCTAAGAAACGTTAGAAAAAATAGAACATGTGTGGGACCAAATATTGTAAAACTATAAATACCTAAAATACTGAAATGTCTTCTATGACTTACTTGAATATCCCTTTTATACTCTACATCCCAAAAGAACCCATGGAGTTCTTAACGAGTCACCTGAATCAATGCACTCAAAAAACTCAACATATCCATCATTCATGGTTCTACTAAATATCATAAAATAATAAACATTTACTGATGCAAAAATGAAATCAATATTAATACCAACCCCATTTATTCAAAACCATTGATAATGTGCTTCCATTCTAGATTCATATAACAGAATCCAACCCTTTCTCATGAATAGATCCCAGAAATGGGAGTACAAACCCTTAATATTAGAACCACTCATGTGTTTTTAATGATGATTATTCCATCCAAATGATGGATAACCCTCTCTATATAGGCATTATTTTAGAGATATCGTCACACATCACCAATAATTAAAAATACCCAATACATACAACTGAGAAAACCTTTATGGAATTATAGTGGGAGACACCCACCTCCTAATAATATTCCCTAACCAGAAGAGTATATACCATATTAATAGAGTTCTTGATCCTCTCTATAAGACTTCTCATTTAATGGAGTACTAAACCCAATTCATAACAGGTGATGGGCCTATACCTAATCAGTAACATTGTTGTGAAAATTCATTGTCAAACTACATGACACATTACCTGAGTATCTTTTGGGGGTGGGTACTAAAATTTATGATGCTAAATAAGGGTCATGTTCCCTTCATAACATAAATCATGGGGCTTACTGGTCTTTTGAATTCCTTAAACATGAGTCCCCAAACCTCATACTTGTACTTACCAAGCTAAATAATAATCCTATTATCTCTCATTGAAGATGAACTCAGACGGATAAGGAAAAAACATGTATTGTGAAATTTGTCTAAAAAATTCGTAAAATAAGTAATTTATTTTTCTGAAACATAAATCCAACAATAAAATGATTGTCATCCCACCACAAAGGAGATGGGTGGCTATGTAGAGACCCTTCGATGAGTGACATGGAATGTTGTGGGTAGGGTTGTAGGTGAATGGATCCCATTCACATCACGTGTACCCTCCACGGTTGGGTTGGGAATACACACCCAAATAGCTCATGGGATTACCAATGCACTTGGGCCATGTGTAGAGCTAGCCTGGCTGGCCAACATCCACTGCCCAACCTAGTGTTATATCGTCATTCCTAATGAAGCCCCACCAATAAATACAAAGAGAGTTTTAAAATTCATATAATATTTTCAATATATTATTTTCGATCTCGGTGACCTTCTTAATTATATATCACCTCCTCCTGAGGGTAAACATTGTCCTAGGAATCAACATATCAATCAAATGGTTTTCCAAATGATGGTTACATAGTTAAATTTAGTATTTTACACCAATAATGTTTCTTAAAATTGAAATCCAAAAATCGAGAATATTTTCTATCAAGAAATAATATAAATCACTGAAAAAATACCTCTATTCTAGGACCACATTTTTCATAATTGAACTACAGATCAATGAAATTTATAAATTCATCAATAATATTGGATTATCAAAGGTTTTATTGATTTAAGATACTATTCTATTAATTTTTTATTTAGTACAAGATATCGAAATTTATGAACATTTGATTAGGTATTCATTGGTGGATGAAATTATTGAATAGAATCTGAATGAATTAAAATTTTAAAATTTTATCAACATATTGTAAAGAATGAAGGATAACATATAGGGAAAATAATATACCACCACTATTTATTCAAATATATTAATATAGATTTGATTAATATTTTTCTCTAGTTTAAATTTTATGTGTGCAATTTTATTATTCTATTATTTGATATTTCATAGGGTTTTGGCTTGGTTTGTGCTATGATGGCTAAGGTTTTTGTCTGGTTTCAGACTATGATAGATTAAGGTTAAAAAATGGTTCAAAAAGATCATGATGTGATTATATAGGGATATGGTGGTTTCATGTGGTTAATATGTTGTGTTTGTGGTTGTGAATATGTGATAATGGGATCATTCACACTAGTTGAGATCTAAAAATTCCTCCTTCTAGCTGATATGTTGGTGATGCTGAAAATTGGTAGAGAGAAGGGATTTGCTAATTTTACAGAATATTTTGATGGTTCTAATGTTATGGTATAAATTATGAAATGATATTTTTATGATGATGCTAAATTTATAACATTATCTCATATTATTACATATTCCAAGAAATCGTATATTTCATTGTCTTACTTATGGTACAACCTAGTTTAATAAGATATAGTGACACTACTAAAGATGAATTGTATGTATTATTTTCACACTATCATAATAATAATATTTTTTTCTTATATTTTCTACATACATATATCCCAAAAATTTTATTCCACATCAATATTTCTAAGTAGATCAAGTTCTCACCATGCCATAGATTGATAATTGTTTTTCATGATAGTTTGTGGGTGTTTTTAGCTATTATTCAAGTATCATTAGGTAGATTTGGATAATTAAGTCACTATTTTTTAGAATGTTCTTACATATATTTTTTATTTTTTTCATGTCATGTATGTATCAATTGTATTGTGGGAAAATATTTTTTCCTTAATGGGAAACATTATATTTTTATCTGCTTTTTTGTTTTATTTTATATGAATTAGGAGTTTAATGCCTCATTTTCTGGTGATAGAAACCCTCAATACTAGTTTTTAAGTCGTAAACTATTAGGGGTAGTTTTCATAATAAATATTATCCCCTATACCTAATTAGAAGGGGATTCACAAGGGAATAGAAACTGTTGGCGGCACACAAAAACTCAATTTCTAAATGGTTAAACTATAATCACAAACTAATTGTAAAAAAAACTTTGATAGAATGATAATGTACTAAAAAACAAAATAATTCAATTACTTTCATCTACATTTTACCCTTTTATGATTTTATATCATTTGTTATAGATAAAAATATATGTTGTAAAATGAAAAAATGAATAATTTCCCCAGTTTTTAAGTCCTAATATAATTGAAAGCTATCATTAAACGAGGGATAGATATAGATGGAAAGTTGATCATATTACTATATTGAACAAAAATAATCGATCATTGAATCCTTGTGTTAAAATAATATCACTATATATTTAGAAGCATATATTATTTCACTCATTTTCCATTAAAATTCATTAATAGGATAATTTAATTGAATAATTTAATTAGGGAAATAAATATAATAAAATTATACCACCAACACCACAATATAATCACATATTTCATGAGTTAATATATGTTTTATGAGGATACATATTGATTTTAAAAAAATTACAAATAATATAAAACAAACACAACATTATAAAATGTAATAATTTGATTGATAAAAATCATATACCATATATTATAAATGATTGTAGTTACTGATGCCAAAAAACTAACATTAACATTGGAGAGTAGCCGTTTCAAGGGATTCTAAATTCATCCATATTTGGTATTTTATATTCATATATATAATATTAGGAAAAATTTATTCTATTGGTCAAAGTAACATAAAGAATATTGGGACATCACAAAATCACCGGTCAACAACATATTGTGGCCTCATGTAAAACCCAATTGGTATTCAACAAATAAATTATTACATCACAACATCAAATCAAAAGTAACTAATTCAAACATCAGATAACATTTTTAATAAGACATTCACGAATTATAAAATAATCCACATTCATGTCAAATAAATAATAGAAGAGAAAATAGATAATCTGAAAAGAAATTGATGGTTATCAATACATTCACATCATTTATCAACTACCATGAATCATAATAATTATTGACCATACCAATATTTCTGAAATGATTATCCCATTAACATTTAATCATAATTTCCATAAACTCATTTGAACATACAATAAATAGTGTAATTATGTTGAATCAATTAAAAATGAATCTAACAAGATGATTTTATACAACATCTATGTAATTTATCATAGGTTTTGGATATATAATTCCCATATATGACGTGTAAAAAAATTATTAATAAAATGATAAAAAAATAATTTATTTATGTGTTAATATAGAATTCTATTCTTAATAGAGTAATGAAATGCACCAAACAAATAATAACAAATTAATGGTTCAATTACATTGGATAATATAAAAATACTAGCATTTCTGCATTAGAGTATATCCCATTATATATATGTTTGGACTTATATAAAAAATGGATCTTTGATTTTATGGTTGAATCACACCAAAAAATATCCTTAAAAGTAAAATATGAATGTTATTTTGCAAATGAACATATATATTTTAAAAAAATTCAAATGCTATGTATAAGTAAAAATTCAGACAACCTCTTGAATCGGTAAAATCCATTTCAACTAGTATAAAACTATTTCACATACTTCAACGTAATGAATTAAGTATGGATAATGAAAAAATTTTCCAGGAATATATTCAATGTAGTAAAATTAGGACAATGTTTTCATAAATTTGAAAAACACATTGAATATTTTAATATATCATTGTCAATAATCAATCATAAAAATAATATAGTAAGATTGAAATAACATTCTCCATAATGAATCTTGTGTGCATCCCTTATTAATTTTGTGGTCAATAGTATTTAATATTGTCTTTATAAACCAACAAGTGACACTAGGTCTATCAAAAAATTAAGTAAAAAATAACAAGTCCACTAAATATTATAGCCTCATGGAAAACCAATTGGTATTCAAGAAATAAATTCTTACATCACAAAATTAATTCACTATTAGCAAAATAAAACATCAGATAAAATTTCTAATAAAATATTCAAGCATTAAAAATTCATCTATATACATGGCACATAAAAAATAGAAGAGAAAATAGAGAATATAAAAAAAATTAAAATGGTATCCTTACTTTCCATTATTTTTTCAACTTTTATGAATCATAAAAACTATTGAACATACCTATATTTTGCGAATGATTCTCCCATTCAAATTTATTCAGAATTGAAATAGACACACATAAACTGACAATAAATAGTTTAATTAATGTGAATAAATTAAAAATGACGTTTACAAGAGGATTATATGAAACATCTATGAAATTTATCATATTTTGTGGAAATATCATTCTCATATATGAGGACTAATAAAATTTATTAATAAAATTATATTTTATATAAATAGATTAAATCTTATTTTTTATTAATACTCTAATGACTCCCTCTTGTAAATTTTTTTTGTTCATAGTATCGCCATAGTTTTTATTGTAAAATATTATTATTTAATGGACTTCTAAATACATGGAGACATTTCAGTATTTAATAATGTAATAAGAACATAGGTTTAGTAATGAGTTATATTCTCATGAAAACATTATTAAATGATATTGTTTTTTGGAAAACTGTATAATTCATAAAAATTATTTTTGTTGATGAAAACCAACTAGGGGTTATATTTATAAGGCCATGATTTTTTCAAAGGTATTATGTTTTTTCATCATGGGTAAATTTGATCTTTGAAAAAAATTCGTCTAGATATAAATAAAAAATTAATTTAGTGAAAAAATGAATTGAATTAAAAATTATAATTAAATATTAAAATATCAATATAAATAGAAATTTAAATTTACAATGTTATTAAGAAATGTTATGAATTCCAACAATAGAATAATATTAAAATCCATACACAAATCTTATTTTTAACCCCCATAAATGGAGATACAAAAAAATAATATAAAATAGACCATAAATCAAATGGATATTCTAATATGTAACAAAAATATCTTATACACATGTTAAATCTATATATATATATTATTTTATTTATATTAATATATAATGATCAAATTATATGTATAATTAATATTAAATAATAAAATTATATATATTATTTTAAAAATAATAATTTATAGAAATATACTGAAAATCAATTTTTAATGGCATGTTGAATGAAATTCTAAAATATTCCAATGTGAGTAATTTATTTTAAGACCACAACCTGGTTAACTAAAATTAATGGATATTAACATAGAAAAAATTATATAAAATATTCAATTCATACCAAATAAAAAAGTAAAAAATAGATAAATAAGTCCTATATCATAATATTATCTAAAGTCCATGGAGAATGTTATGTAAAATTCTATTCAAATAGAAGACTAAAAATAAAATAAAATCATAAATATATTTAAATTTTTATCCACATAATAATGTTATAATATTTTTTGTACTCTTTATAAGATATTGATATATTATGTTTATGATAGATAAAAATTATTTTTATTTCATGCACATGTCATGTCCATGTTATATAACATAGAATTCTTATTATTTTAGAACTTTTATTTCACAAAGAACAATTCCTCACTATGTGATAACACTAAATGAATCATCTCAATATGTGAAATATCGAATGATGATGCTCTTATGAACTTGGGGATGGAGGTGTGTATAGAACCTAATAGGTTTGAAGGCTACTGGGAGATGTAACTTTGGACGAATTTATCAAGGGATGGGGTTTATCCCAATATTTAGTTGAACGAGAGTCGTCACCATTGTGGATCTCATCAGGGGGGGGGGGTTATCTCAGGGTGTAGGGGAGTGATGGAAATGAAAATGGGGGATGTAATTAGTGGGGGGGTCATACGATGCATGCTACATGGGATACATCACAATAGTTTATGATGGGTTGTTATAGGTGAGAGTTTAACTAGTGTAATAGGCTATGGTCATGTGAGGAAAAACCGAGAGGGAAGGATTGATCGGAATAGGGTTAGGTTCTTAACGCATTTTTCTAAAAATATACCATTTTATTAATTCAATCACTAAATTAACAATTTTTCTGTGATTTTATAAATAACCATTAATAAAGGTCATTGGTAATAGAAGAAGTGTAATTTGGAATAGTAAACACATATTTTGTTTTCCATCACCAATCACAACTGTGTCCACCACGCCCAAATAATAGTATTTTCAAGCTATCAACTTGTTTTAACATCACATTGGTGTCCACAATGCCAACCCTCATCATTTCAAGACTATAAAGAGCCCCAATTCGATGACATTACATTCCATAGCATTATCATGACCATCCATAAATGTTAAATGTTTAATTATGGGTCGTTTTAGGCAAATAAATAAATGGTTGTTATCGATGGAGAATTTATTTGAGAATTTAACTGAGAATATCATAAGCATGATAGTATAAAGTAAGAAGAGTGAGATTTAATCCAAAATTCAAAATTCTAAAACAAAATAGCATATATGTGGCATATATTCCCTCTTCCATGTGAGTAACATTACAGAATTAAATAATTATTTTCAATATGAAATCTAGATGAATATTTTTTTTCTATACTCAAATACAATATTTTCAATTTTCATATAAATACGAAAATTTTTTTTAAAACCTAATAAATTATTAATTTATTAATATTTATTAATTTATAGTATAATAATTTTTTAACATTTTATTTATTTATTCATTATAAATATGTATTCATTTAATATTTTCTATAGTACGTTGAATTTTTTAATATTATTAAAATGATTTTGTTTTAGATAAATACAATTTATATATTTTTTTAATAATTTTTTATTAGACCTTTAAATGATCATTATTTATTTTTATTATTTTGTAAAATAAATTATTTAATATTTATTGATCTAGAACATTTTTTAAAATTTGTAGGATTAATAATATTTACTCGTTTTACATTATTGGTAATTTATATATTCAATTGTATTTTTTTAAAATTTTATAGGTGCATGTCACCAATTATGAAACATTATAAAACAATTAAATTTTTATTTGTTAAATTTAAAACATTTTGAAATTAATATTCATATATACATATTGGTAATGTATTTTTATTTTAATTTAAAAAAATCTGGTTAATATATATATATATATAAATATATATTTCTATATAGTATAAAATATTTATCCCATTATAAAATTAATAATCTTAATTGAAAATATAACAATAAATTCATAAATGAAACTTTTATAATGTGAAATATTTATATATTTCAATAAATAATTATCATTTTAATATATTTACTATAATATTGCATAAAATATTTAAATATAATAATTATTAATTTTAGAAAATGTTCTTTATTTATATAATTACATTATTTTCAAATTTTACTCACATGAAGCACCCCAACTACATTTGACTTCCCTATTTTATTCACCCCTCTATATCTATTTTCTCTCTTTTGTTATTTAGAAATAACAATAAACCTCCATTCCTCACCTCCCCCATGATGAGAAGTTATTCCACCTCTACAGAGCCCCATAGTTTTATATAGTGATTTTAATGAAAGACACCCCACTTCTTTAGATTTTGTATTCCTCACTACATATATCCAAATTCTCTTTTCTGTCACCATTACACCCTCATTGTGTTGTGGAGGAAGCTTATTGATACAAGTATAAAACCTCACTTGTGATAATAATATTATGAGAATCTCCAATGAAAAAGTGAAGAATAATAATAAATACGTCGATAAAAATTGAGACACATATTTTTAATGAGGAAATTCCCTCCAATGTAAAATATAAAAACCATGGGGAAACTCTGAATAATTAAACAATAAATCATTGAGTACAAAAACCACAAAAAATCCTAAAAAAAGAATTGAAAATAATGTGTAGAAAATCTATGTTAAAAATCCATATAGTAATGGACTTATATATTCTGAATGAAAATTAAATGATGAGAAAATGTCACCTTTCAGAGGCCAAAACCGAAGATAATTTTTCATTACAAAGCCTTTAATAAGTTGTTTCACAACCTTATTTGGCACTTCTCCTTGTTTCTAATTGCCCATAAGGAAATTTCTCACATATCTTCTTTATGAAATTCATTCTATTTTAACACCTTTAAAAGTACCCATGTTGATCTCTTTTTATATTCCATCAGAATCCCTAAAAAACAACTACCATAGATCAGAAAATGGATAATACCTGATTTTATCAGCATTTCCAAAAAATCAAAGATAAAATCTCACATTTACCAGTGCAAGATAAATGTTATAACAAAGTAAGCATTATGAGTGCTAAAAAAGTTTTTATAACGGTTTACCCTTTAAAAGATCTTTTTGTAGTGTTGATAATGAAGTCATTTACCAAATATATTATTAGAACTGATAAAAGTTTTTTTAAATATATTTTATTAATATAAAATTAATATTTTCATATTAAGAATATAGTTTATTCATATAATTTTAAAAAAATTCATAGTTATAATGAAATTTTTTAATAATTGAATTGTGTTTATAATTTTTACCAAAAATTAAAAGATTATACTTAAATAAATTTATTTTTAAATATTTATAAACATATAATAAACTTTATTAATCAATAAATAAATTTAATTTATTTTTAAATATATATTTATAATTATACATATATCATTTTTAAACATACCATTTAATAATTAAAATTATAAAAAAATCAATATGTAATTAAATAAATATATGTCTCCAATGAATTAGGTTAGTATATATATATATATAGTTCTCATGAGAAAATTATGGATAAGATTGTCATTATTTATTTTATTATATATATTTATATGTGAGTATAATTGATGCATGATAGTTTATATGTTATGTATTAATCAAGAATGCTCATTTATACATGACACATATTGTTATTTGTCATGATATCTATCTATGTGATAACTAATTTCTTATTATCAAAACATTAATAGTTATGAGATTCATTTATGTTACTCATTATCCTATTATATTATCATAAATACCTATTAAATTAAATGAAATATATTTTTTATTTTTCAAATTATAAATTTTTTATTTTATAAAAACACTTTTTAAATACATATATTTATAATTATAATTGTATATATATACATACATAAAGAATTATAAATTTCTAATGTATTCAGATATTTTAATTATATAATTATATATATATATATTGGGGGATTACCCTTGTATTAATGGCTCCTCGTAATCATACATAAGTCCTAGGTTCAAATCATGGAGGAAGCGAATTTTTGCAAACAGGTTGTGTCATTGTCCACCATCGATGCTGGGGTGATGCTGTCATGAAGTGATGCATACATGACATTGTCATATTGATGCAAGCAATATGATTCAGGCATGACACTACACTTGGTCATCAAGATATATAATGGTATTCATGCCCATTGGACCTTTTAGTTATATTCTATATAAATATGGTTTGATGGGAAGGAATCCCATTGCATAAGGGAAGAGGAGGGGGGCTATGAAACTTCTTTAGGGTCTCTGTGTGTGGTGTGCATCTTAAACGTAATTTTATCCCCAAGAACCAAATATATAAATATATATATACATTTTTAATTATATACATACATTGATAAATATATTTAATTATAAAAATAATTATAAATAAATTTATATATATTGTAATTATAAAATTATATTAAATATATTAAATAAAAACATATTAAATTGTAAATATAATAAATATGTTTCTCCTAATTTTATTATTATTTAAATAAATGTTTATTTTATTTATAATTTTATAAATATAAACTATTAATATATTAATTATATATTTACTCAAAACGTTCAGGACACATATGAGCATATTCCTAATAATTTATCAAAATTGGCAGTGATATCCAATAAAGGATGATAGATGGTGTCACATAAATAAGGTATCCCATCATCCATTTAAAGAGTCTGTAAATACAATATAGGATCATTTTTATAACCATCGTGTAAGTAATCTGCATCCTCCTTAGTTTCCCATTTTGACTATGGGGTCCTTTGACAGAAGAGCATATAGTAATTATACATTAGAATTTTCATTTCCGTGGTGATCCCTTTATAATACATATAAGACCTAGAATGAAAACACCCAGATGAACTGACCACAACATCCTGGTCACATCAAAAAACATGGTTCGTTGGATGCACACCCCACTACCAAGCAATGGTTGTTTTCAAGGCCCCTCAAGACACTTCACTCTTAGATACCTCCTCCACTATAGGATATGGGGAATTAAATAACATAACATTGGATGGGGATCCTTTAGAACCCATTTAATCCCCTTGAAAATGATTCTGACTATTAAAAATATCATCCCTTCTATGGTTTCTATAAGATAGAGCTTACTGTTCGATAATCTAGAGTTTAATTGATATATGAAAGGAACCTTCACCCATTGATCCTTCGACTTGATTACCATCCCTATCTAACCATTTCCCAGGTTGATAAGTGACAATAGAAGAAGCTCTTAAATATGAGGTTATGGGTGGGTACCTGATCAATTCAGTAACTATTTCAATATATGAAATAATACTCTAACCTATGGATGCATACAACTTTCATACTCCTTCATAAAGAGCTTTCTACTCATCTGATTCGGGGGTTTGATCAGATATTTCATAACATGTTTTCTTCTACACAATTTCATATGGACCTAGTACAAAAGCCTCTATATCACTATATATAAGTAATTCAGTTCACCTCACTTCCATAGTTTCTACATTCCCCAAAGAGAAATGGGGTAGTGTTATCCTTCTAAGGTGACATGACATGTCTGGGAGACTATTTTCCAAGAACCTACCTACATCCATGTTTGGATCATCTAATGGATTATATTTTTCAAAAAATGGGGCAATTTCTCATATCGAACTGTATGATCAAAATAGTAATAAACAGATTAAGGCATCACAATGTCAATCAGGGATGCAGATTGATCAACTTCGACAAAAAATTCATTTAAAATCAATGCGTGTTTCTTTTATAATGAGATAGAAGATAATTGGAGTCCCTTTTAATGATTTAATGTCAAAAAGTATCTGAGGATGTCATGAGACCCAACTCATTCACGAAATTCAATCACAAACATCGGGAATTATCGCACAAGGTGGAAGGGGATTAAATCTTGAATGATAGTTTCGTAAATACATCATACATAGTTTGAGGAATACCTGTGTGGGAACCCCATGCCATACGCTAAAAATAAATCAATGGGAAAATAATATGGATTTAAACCCTCCAAACTGAGATACTAATAGACTCATTAAACACCCATTTAGAAAAGGGTCTTTAGAACATATCATAGGACTTCCATGAAAGATGAATCGATTACAACACTAGCCTCACAATCAGATAAAAATCACATTCAATGAACTAATCATGAAGAAGATCATGATTTTCATGGAAGACAAAAAATTACCCATATTAAATACTAATTCCCCATCAATCCCAAAATATAATATAACAATATCACTAATATATTTAACTAACATGTCTCTACCGGAATGTCTCTACAGACAAGAAACCAAAATATCATCTGCTATAGAATTATGACAGTCGAACATGTGGGAATAAAACCAACCATGAGAAATTAATTATGTTGACATATCGTGAAGAGAAGAAAACACCATTGGATCTGATCGCTGACCCAAACCATTTTTACAGACATGTCGAGATCTGTTAAATTGCCACTAGTGTGGGTTATGAAACTAAAAGTAGAGAGATTGATGAACTGATATATTGGGGCATGGAACTGGCTCTCGTGTGGTGGTTCTAACATCCCCAAATGATAAAGGGTTAAATGACTAAATGATATGACTCAAGTCAACAAGGTGCACCTTCCTTTTCGGGAGCCAGCCTGATTAGAAATCCACATTTAAGCGTGTTTGGCCTGGAGTAGTGATCGGGATGGGTGAACTTCTGGAAAGTTTCCCAGGATGTGTGCGAGTGAGGACAAAGCAGACTGGAAAGGACATGAGTGGGCATGTGGGGACTGTCATCAGTTAGACGTCCCGTTCAGGCACATGGGTGGATCCTAGGGTGGGCCCCATGTGTCTGTGGGGCAACTGGCGGTACCTGGGGGGCAAGGACCTGGCGACCATGTTAAGGTGGGGTGTTTGTGCTGTCAGTGAGACCTAGTTGTCACATTTGGTATCAGAGGAGGAACCCAGCCTTATGTGTGGTGCACTGCATGGGTTGAGATATAGGTCCCACAACAAGGGAGTTGTGCTCTAAAGGGGGGGGGGGGGTGATTGTAACATCCCCAAATGATAAAAGGTCAAATGACTAAATGATATGACTCATGTAAACAATTTGCACCATCCTTTTCGGGAGCCTTCCTGATTAGAACTCCACAGTTAAGCGTGCTTGACCTGGAGTAGTGATCGGGATGGGTGACCTTCAGGGATGTTTCCCAGGATGTGTGCGAGTGAGGGCATTCAGGCATGTGGGTGGACCCTGGGGTGGTTCCCACGTGTCTCTAGGGCAACTGGTGGCACCTGGTAGGCCAGGACCTAACAACCATGTTAAGGCGGGGTGGCAGTGCTGGCCTAGAATAGTGATCAGGATGGGTGACCTTCTAGGATGTTTCTCAGGATGTGTGCGACTGAGGACATTCAGGCTTGTGGGTGGACCCTGGGGTGGGCCCCACATGTCTATATGGAAACTGTGGGCACCTGGTACACCGGGACCTGACGACCATGTTAAGGCGAGGTGGTTGTGCTGTCTCTGGGACCCGGTTGTTACATTTGGTATCAGAGGAGGAACCCAGCCTTTAGTGCGGTGCACTACCTGGGTTGAGATATAGGGTTCACAACAAGGGCATTGTGCTCTAAGGGGGGGGGGGGGTGATCGTAACATACCCAAATGATAAATTGTTAAATGACTAAATTATATGACTCATGTCAACAAGGTGCACCTTCCTTTTCGGGGGCCTTCATGATTAGAACTCCACAGTTAAGCAAGCTTGGCCTAGAGTAGTGATCGGGATGGGTGACCTTATGAAAAGTTTCCCAGGATATGTGCGAGTGGGGACAAAGCACACTAGAAAGGACATGTGTTGGCATGTAGGGACTCTAATTAGTCAGATAACCCGTTCAGGCACGTGGGTGGACCCTAGGGTGGGCCCCATGTGTTTGGGGGGCAACTGGAGGTACCTGGTGGGCCAGGACCCGACAACCATGTTATGGCAGGCTGTTTGTGCTGTCACTGGGAACCAGTTGTCACAGTGGTGATATCATCCACGTGCCAACAAACATCTACCCCCGTAGATTGACATAATTGATATATTTATATTTTTAAAATTAAAAATAGAATAAAAATATTTAATAGAATATTGTAATTATTAAAACCAATAAATATGAATTTATGGTTACACACACAAAGATATATATATATATATATATATATAATTATAGTAAATATTTATATTATATATTAGTGTGGTGAGGGTTTTGGGTTACCAAATCAATGAGCTTAACTGTTTTATTATTTTAATTATATATTTTAATTATCTAAAATTTTTTATATATAAAATATCATAATTATAATAATATATTTTAAAATGAATTTACATTTCATTATAATATTTAAAATATTGAAAAAATATATAATTATATAACAAAATAGATATATATATATTATATTATTATATATAAAATTATATAAAAATATATAATTATATTAAAAAAGTATTAACGTTTAGTAAATATTTATATATACAATTATATATATTTAAATATAATATAAATACATTAATAACACTATAGTAAATATTTATATTATATATTTTTAATTATATTAAAAAAATATATTATATATAATTATTCCTGAAAATTATAAATACAAAAAAATGTTTATTATAATAGTAATTTTATAAAAATATATATATTTATTTATAATTGTTTTAATTTTTAAAACATTTATAATATATATAAATAAAAAAATATTCAAAAAAATATTTAATATATATATAAATAAAAAAATATATTTTTTTTATATAACTTTATTCCCTTACTTCCAATTCTCATTTCCCCCTTTTTCTATCCATACCATTTTTTATAACAGATCATAAATTATCTATAAGTCAAACCTAGAAGACACCCCCCAGTATTTAGGCAACACATCAATGGTTGGACTATTTAAAAATATGGAGAAATTGATATAGAATGATTTTTATATTAAAACATAACATTGTAAAAATTGTTGACAGACACCTTGTGTGAACTTGATATCAATATATAAAGAGCACCATAGAAACTAGAACTCATTATCCCTTCAAATTCTTCTATAATCCAATTAAATTAAATAGTTTCCTTATGAAATTTGATCATCCTATAATTCCACAACTAGAACCACAAAACCTTCACCCAGTTTTTGAATTAATATAGGGTTTGTGACCATCAATAGAAATGTACAAAAATGTATTGATAATTGAAAATACATGTAATGGTATCACCAATTAGAATGTGATTTATACAAAAAATATTCCATTTTGGTTAATATATGGTAGTCAGAAAAGCTAAAAACTCAGATAGAAGTTGAATAATAGCATTTTCAAGTGGGGTCTAAATCCACAGTCAATGTGTTTTTGAATTTTTTGTCTCTAATATGAAGAAAACAATTCAAACTAGGGGTCTCAATACAATAAATCATAATAGAAAATCAAAAAAACACAAATCAACAAAATATTACAGCTTCATGTAAAAACCCATTGATATTAATGAAATTAAGGTTTATATCACAACATAAAATAAAAAATAAATCAATCATACTATAGAAAATTATTTTAATAAATTATTCAATCATTTTAATATCATATTGAAAAAAGGTAATTAATAAAATATAATAGACACCTATGAATCCATAAAATGGTTAATAGCTTTTTAGTCTATTCTCATATTTTTTCATCTTCCAAAAATCACCAGAACTATTGATTTTATTGATGTTTCAACATTGTTTCATTCCTATATAATCAATAAAAATGTCACCTAACACTTATCGGTATACAATAATCTTGAAATTATGGAGAAACTAATAAAAATAGTGTTAACACTTGGTTTCTATACAACGTGTAAGGAATTTCTCAAAGATTGTGGAAATAACAGGCCCATGTACGATGTCTAACAAAGTATATTATGTTAATAAAATGATTCCAAATTACATTACTAATGTATTAATATATAGTATTACTAATTATATAGAAGTGGGATTCACCAAAATGAAATATATATTAATGGTGGATTGGAATAAGATAATCAAATAAATATAGTCATGATTTCATTAGAAAACATCCCATTAAATCACTATTTTGTTTTATAGATAAAAAATGGAACCTTGATTTGAAGGTGGAATGACACAAGGCCATTTATTATTATATACAATTGTAATGTTATCCTATGAATGAACAGTGATATTTAAATGCAATTAAAAATTAGATGTAGAATAAATAATTTTGAAAACACCTAGAACAGAAGAAATCTATTAAATAAAATATAAAACTATTTGATTAACAACAATCAAATGAACCAGGTATGATTGATAAACATCATTTTGGTGTCCAGATGCAATGTTATAAAAATAAAACAATGTTTTTATAAAAAAACACCTGGATTATTTAAATACATCCTATTGAATGTTAAGCCATTGAAACATATAATAATTTTGAAATAACATACAATACATCGAACCGACACTTGGATCCCCCATAATAGTGATCAACAAAAAAGAAAGTGTACCCGTGAAAACTAATTTCTCCATATCATCAAAACCATTTGAGCAATATGCAAGTCTTAGCGTATTACCTTGATCATTGATTTTAATTTCTTAGTCACTATTAAAACACACTGATGAAAAATAATTAGGTGTAACATATGAAACACTAGACCCGACATGCTTTTACATCCAGGCACTCAACATCTATATCGATAAACTACAAGTCATGCAAGATGATTTAAAATGTATAAAACATAATGAAATTCTCCTCAAAACTAAATAATTACTTAATTTCAATCCAATACATCGGTCCTATGAAGTTATTAAACGAATGTTTCATCACATATACACCATTGATACTCTAGATGATGATTATCTTAAATTTTTCCAAAATAACAATTAAACCCAATATTATAATGAGTATATGAAGATAATTTATTTGCATATACCGAGAACAAGTTTCACAACCCACAACATTAATATACAACCTAAATTTATAATGAAAAAATGCAACCAATGAAAATGATTGAAAATAATCTACATTTACCAAATTTAATATTCCAAAGTCACCATCTTTTTTAGAAATTAGATAGTTCCCTCTTTGGTGTAATATGTTATGAAGTTTACGAATAAATCAGCCATCTATTATACATATTTGACCTTTGACAATAAACTCCACATAGAATTATATCACCGTCACCATGAATAATACGTATGCTCATATCCTCATAATTTTTCCACGCATATTCTCTTCCTCCTTACTCTTTTAAAAAGTTTAGTGGATTCTATGCACACATAAAAAACCATCATAAGACATTATTTGAGAATTGGTCATCAACAATGATGAGATCACATATTCAAACATCATTTTTTCTTTCCTGAATAGAAATATATTGACAATATTATAATAATAATTTAGTTTTAAAACCATTATAAGAAAACCATTGTCTTCTAACTCCATTTCAATAGCTATTGTGTTACCATTATCTTCGATATTGAGCACCATAAAAGACTTCTCTATCTATATTTTAGAGAATTCATCCAACTAGATACCCAAATATCCTTCCCCCAACATTCATGAACAATAAGATCAATTTTTAATGCAATCTCCGGACAACTATAATTATACACATGGATATCAAACTATAAATTTTGAATGTACTCAACCTGCACTAACTAATAAGGAATACCCTAGAGGATATAAAAGGATGATCCCACCGAGATAGGGTAACACGTCGAAGAATATTGATCAATGGTTGTGTCCTAATAATTTTAAATATTTAATTATACAAATTTAATTATTAAAATTTAATTAATAAATTTAAAGAGTATAATATAAGTTGGGGTACTAGTTTCTAGTGGAGGCGTATGGAAATACAATATTTTTTTTATCATTTTTAGAAAACAATTAGATTCAATAGAATTGAAACTATTTAATTTAATGGATGAAAAAAATTAAAAATCCCTTTTTATCTACCATATTATCTCAATTAATTGTTTTTTTATGAATTAAATTAAATTAATCACATTAGGAACAACATAGAAATTGATATTAATCATATTAGAATGGATTCATTGAATTCCACAACTTGAACAATATATACATGGATCATATCATGTTGAAAGAAAAGGGTTTCATTGGGTTGTTTCAGTCAGAGGTAGTCTCTACATCCAATTTCATCCTCAACCTCAAGATGATTGAAATCCTTAACGGGATGATGTCGTATGAGGCAAGGTAGGAAAAACGACTGGTGATTCACATTATATGTACCATTGGATGTATTAAACATGTTAAGACTGTGAAGGCTCATCTAAGGTATATGGACGACCAGAGTATTCTAATTAACATCAATTATATATTGTGCATGGAAAACTACAAGTACGCCCCTAATGTCCATGATGTTCACAGAACATATTATATCAATTTACTGAGGCATTTTTGTGGGTTTGGAGTGTTTATAATAAACAATATGTAATGAGTAGTGGGTATTCATTCACCGTTTAAATCACCTTGTTTTATAAACCAGTTATTATGGACACCAAAAACACTATCATATAATCAATATTGTCACCAACACCGACAAGTTCATGGTATACAGAGGATGAAATATGAGATGGGGATTAGGTGATTACCTAAAATAAAATTCAGCAGAGTTCTCCATGCCACTATATAACATGTAGAATGTACTAGATTCCAACCAAGAAGGAACCCCACTTTGGTTTTGGTCCATTGAAAAAATTATTGGGCTAACAATGCCACCAAGGGTTTGTATTATCTGGGATAAAATCTGACAATATACTATTCACTACGATTGATGATTCAATCTCTTTCAGAAATGAAAAACATCACTTGTGATGGGTGAAAACAGTGTTTTTGGAGAAAATGAATAAATAATCATATAAGTAAGTGTGGGCGAAATATCATATTTTATTGAGTTCTTTGTTTAACATAGAATTTCTTCTTGTGTCTATAAAAATTGGTGGAACAGAGAGGTTGTTTTGGAGATACAATGAAATGTCTTCATCTTCTAGGAAAAATACTGCCTATTTCCTAGATGCCATGACCACTCAACAACATGACACGTTCTTTGTGGAGAATCCATGAAAAGAAACAGGTTCTCGTGGGACATGCAGTTCTCCGAAACTCACACAAAGTCAAATGGATTCACCATTATTCCAGTGTTTCATTTACATATTGATATTGTTGATACCTAGGGATAATGGAAGAAATTAGGGTATGATATTTTTGACTAATTTCATGTGGTGATTAATTTCGTAGGATTTTTCCTTACCTCGTTAGTTTACATCATTTATTATTATTTTTATGGATCCATGTGGTTTTATAACTTTAAGGATATTGTTTTGTTTTTATTGACTTTGTAAACAGGTTTATATATTTTTGTTAATATAATTCCATGCACACCCCATGACAATATTCTCACCTAGTGGTGCACAATAACATTTTTATGTTCCTATTATTTCCAACATATATGAAATTTGTTTGTATTTGTGGGTATTAACTGGAAGGACATCTGGAACACATAAAATAAAAATCCTATTTCAATATTGATATCCATTGGATGCATATTATTATATAACATTGTAAATAAAGGATTTTTCTTATTAGTCAACAAAAATATGTTGCAAAATTGTATATCCAAATTGTGAAGAATAAATAATATTTCAATTAATTTGTATATAAGTATTATATTTGGTGTATATACACACCACATAAGAAGAATAAAAATACATATTTCATATACACTATATAACTACGCTGCATATACATTCTTTAATTACATTCCTGGGACACATCATTCATCACAACACAATACTAGATATGTCAAACATGGATTTCAACTATGAATGCACTTCTAAAGAGCCAACATTACAAATAAAAATATATTGGATTCAAAATTATCCATATGATAATGCATATCATTGATCAAATTTTAATTTTACAAGAAATTCATTTTCCAATATTTATTCAATTATTTAAATCATAACCGAAAAATATATGTTCCTTATTTATTAATTGATAAGTATATGTCTTTTTCATTATTCAATTACATCAATATTAAATAAAATTTATATGTTTCCTTCTTCATTAAGAAAACAATTATATGATTTTTTCATTACATTAATTACATTCATCTTTATGGTGTAACATCATTAGTTAACATTATATAAGTTAACCTATTTAATAGATAATCCCAAAATAGAAAAAGTATGGTACAATCATCTCCTATATTCACGATAACACAATTTGGAATCATTCATAATGGATGGATTTGTGTAGCCTTGTTGGTTTGGATGATGTTGGCCGATTTCTTGCGACTCATTTTATTCATGGAAATATATTTTGTTGAGATCTATAGTGAGCTGGAAAGGTGATGAATGGGGAGTGTCACTCTAATCCAAGGGTTTCAGGGCCAATATACCCCAAGCAAAATGTAGGGGAAATATATCAAATCATATAGACCAAAACAGAGCATACAATTTGATTAAAATAGGGACCTTTTGTAGTTCACAATGTGGAACAACTATTATAGTTGCATAGAATTTGGGTATAGTGGTACTATAACTCAACATAATTCCTCCCACGAGCCATTGAATCATCATGTATTAGTGTTTCCATTACCCTGTGGTAATGGAGAATTTTATCTATCATTAACTATAGCACTATGGTGATAATGTGTAGTTTGTGGCATAATGATTCATCCTCCTTTTTTATCTCAATGAGATATAGAGGTTTATATATTTTAAAACATCAATATTCCCTATGTATTTATGATCTTGAATAATAGTGAGATCCTACCTCTCAATGTACACGGGGAATATTACCAATCCACCTAAATCGTTGTTATCAATGAGATATTATTCTTATTATTTTCCTGTAATTTTACCTTTTATTTTAATCACCTGCAAACATGTTATGTCGCTGATACACTATGTGTTTTCACAAAAATTAGCATTTCTTGTATACAACATTTATGTCCACACACTCATATTATGTGTACAAATTAATGTGTTTTATATTCATACACTACAAAGTAGCTTATTATACAGTACATTGAAATAAGAAATTCTATTCAATATTAATATACAATATATGGACACTGTTATATATTATATATAATATTTTTACTAGGAAAATATTACATGGAATATAAAAAGACACATGAAACTTGGGATATTGATAGAAAAACTAACATATTGCATTAAATGGGTTAAGGTAAACCTTTTATGTCTTTATTTTATTAAAAAAATCTATTTATTAGTTTCATGAAACATATATAAATAATATTTTTCACATTACTATAAATGGTTACATGATAAATCATTTTCTCAAGTTAATGCCAACATTATGATTTATATTATAAAATCAAAAGATTACAGACATGATTATTTTGATCTTAATAATGAGTTATAATAAGAATAATGTTTATAATAACATAAATAAGGAATCTAGGAATTTCTCTCTTTGATATTGAGTTTTATATAGCCTCATATTCGCTTGAAAACACTCATATTTCGAAAATTACAAGGAAGTAGTTAGACAGGTTGTTTCCATCCAAATGACATTGAATCTAAAGATCCTCCATGTTTTATGGGTTGTAATTTCTTGGAAAGGTACATAAATTTACTCTAAATGGATCCAAAAAATAATTTTATGACAACTTCATATGAATGCCTTTGAGATATTGTGATTTTTGGGACTATAATACAATTACATTCACTTTTTTTTGGCATTTTACCAATATCTAATTCTCTTATGATTACATTTAAGAGACATGGTATTCTATTAAAATGGAATAATGATTGTAAAAAATCCATTCATGATTTAATGACCGATCTTACTTATTGAAATATACTAATATATCTAGAACATGGTAAGGGTAATGTATTGTATTAGTATTGATCTTGATCAGGATTGAATTGCTTTATTATATAATGAGACCTTGTTATTGACAACGAAAAATGACAATTGTGGATGCATGAAAATAATTATTTACTTACAAATATAGTTGTCTATAGATTAAAAATATGGAACCATAATCTATTTGAAGAATTGTTTATTTTATACATCAATCATAAAATCAAAAAAATCATCATTCCTAAGAGGGACATGACCCATAGGGAATGATGATGGATGGGGTATATCCATATGATTGACATTGACTTGGTATATACACTAGTGTATGGGAATTCAGTGGCTGAAGGTTTTGGTAAAAACCTGTATGTCCATGTGGTTAGAGAGGATCTTGATGAAAGAGGATAAACAATTATACCCACCTTGGATAAGGAATATAATATATGTGATAAATAACTTCTATTTGAATTATATTTTCATTGCACTAAAATTCATTAATATAAATATGAGATTCAAACATACCACGATATTTTGATGTGTTTTGTTATATTTTTATTATTTTATTATTATTATCTATTTTTAGAGATCATAACAATAAATTTTAGTCTTATTTGTTATCTATTCAAAATATATGCTGATATATTTAATGACTAGTCCATTATTTTTCATGTCATATTATTATTAAAAAAATTTATATAGTTTCACAAAAATTGAATAATAAGAATACTTTTTTCATTTGTCGGATTTACTTTCCCTACCATTTAATTTTATATAACATGTGTTGATTCCATGCATATATGCTTCCAAGAAATCTATGATCCTAATGAAATACACGGGATCCCATTCATTTATATTAAAGGGTACATTTTCATTTTTTTCATATTATATTACAGTTATAGGCATCTGTGTAACATTAAATATCACAATCCACTATTCATGATTTCAATTATTTAATATAATTTTTATTGGATGATTTCAATATATAATTTATTATCAAGAGATATATTTAACAGATAATTTCTAAATTTCTTGTTTCCACATATTAAATCATCTTTAAAAAAGGTGGTGTTTTTTTAATTAAATATTTTATCCTAGACTTCTGTGCATTTATATTTAAACCTATAATCAATTGTTTTAATAATATGATTACCACTGATGAAAATATTCTGTACATAAAGCATATCATAAAAATGATATAAAATGATTAATGAAATTTTATTTGCAATGTCAATACAAATCTATATCGTTGTAAAGATAAATTTTATTACATTTCAAGAAAGCAAAAAAACAAATGAATGAGAATGAAGTAATCTATACAAAAAATAACTAAAACTAGTTATTTATTATGGGGTTCACTAAATCAATATGTATTTAAATTACAATAGTTAATATTTGGTACTTAAAAATAATATTGGCATGGTTCATTGAAATTATTATTTCAATTTATCTTCTTCAGTGTAGAAAATATAGGTTTTCTAATAGTTGAAGGAATAATATGAATAATACATTTAGCATGATGATGCATAGGACAACAAAAAACTAATATATGACTCTATGGTATAATATCTAATTTCATTAATTAATATGATGTATTCATAATTGTTTAATGGAGGATGGATGTCAATAGCGTGATATCAAACTCCATAAAAAGAAATTTACCTTGTACATATAAACTCTACCATCTTATTCATTATACTAATCACACTCAATCTCAGCATGAAATGTTTTTGATTTGATTTTAGTGGATTGGAAAAATCATTTGGAAGAAGCCTATTTTAAGCCACATCATCAAATCACTACAAAAAAATATTGTGGGTTTTCTTCGTCAAATATATAATTGTACACATTAATATTAAAACTCAATTATTAAATGTATATTAACCTTTAAAATGCATTTAACTATTCATTATTATTGTTGTGATCTGCTAAATATTTCCGTGATTCAAAATATTCAAGGTATCAATTTTACATCACCCATTTGAAATTTCAAAATTATTCCAATCAAATGAATAGACATTTTTGAAGTTGATGATTTAATTTTATGGGTTTTGATCCAAATATGTTATTTATTATGGTAGATTTATTAGTGACACATATATATATATTTTAATTCTCAGTCAAAATAAATGAATTTTTTTTAATATGTTAGATATTTTATTAATGTGAAAATGAAATGAGATCTAATTTTTTATTATTTTATTTTTTTATGATTTATGTTCATTCTGTACATGTGCACAGAAGGGGACCTATATAAAGAATTTGTGATGTAGTGGTGGTAGTTTCCACAATGATTTATGATTCCATAACAAGTGCATGTTCAATTTCATGAAATGATCCCTACAAAAACCCTAAAAAAGGAAACCTACTTTGTGAACCATTGTAATAATTGTTATCTCATATAGGCTTTCTTACGTCTCTAAATTAGGTACATTTGTGAGACTGAGGTTACATAGCCTACATAATATATCCATCATTGTGATATAAATGATCAATTTCCTCCTCAATGCAAGAAACCAAGCACTAGTAAATAATTAACAACAGGATGAAGACTAATACTGACACCAAAATGGGACGTCATGATGGAATCTACTTTTTTTTGTCAACTTCACTATAATGTATGGTTTAGAACTCCACCATCCAATAGATAGTCTTAAATGTTTCAAAATGAAACTATATTGAGATGTTATATCCTATTTTTCTATTTGGAGATGTGAATGTGGGTATGTCCTGACTTGGAAATCATCATCACCTAGAATGACAAAGAAAAGAGTATTAATGCTTTTATTTTTCTCATGGATATTCCATATGTCAACTGATTCACTCACAAGAGTATTGGAATATTTTACACAGAGATTAAGAATCATTTTTCATGTAAGGAACATTGGATACATAAATCCACATATTGAAGACACACAATGGATGTTATCTATCATTTATTATAGTTTATGATCTATGATATTCTTAATATTTATCCAAAGGATCACTAGGTCATAACTCTTCTTGAATTTATCCATACAAAAATACATGGGAAATTTTTTATTACATGTCTGTTGACTCAATCTTCAAATATTTTGTATCCATCTATATGGACCATTAAACCCCATATGTAGGCTATTTCACTCATGAATTTCAATTAAAACCATTATCAAATTGTTTTAAAAAAATTAAATGCTGAGATATAATTTTCATTAAATAGTATTTCAACAACATATAAAACCAAAATAATTTTATTTATCCACTAACATGCTAATATAATCAAAAATATTATGTGTTATCATAAAATCAAATAAATTAATTGCATCATCAAACCATATATTCCCACACTGAGAATCATACTCAAATCCATAAATGGACAGTTTCTACATATAAAACATTACAATCTCATTTGACACATTAAATAATTTATGTTATATTGTAAACATATATTTGAAATTTTTTACAGAATGTGATTTCGAAATCAATTTGATATATCATAAAATCATTATGATATTCCATGTAATATCTAAGTGGACATTATTATCATCACTGAGAAACAAAAAAAAACTACAATTATGGTAAATAAACAAATAACCCATGATGATTGAAAACAATCTAAAATTATAAAAAATTAATATGTTCATAAAATAATAAAATTTTAATAAAATTTAAAATTATCATTTAAACATATAATTAATCATAAAATAAATCTAACTTATTATGAGGTATTTTCAATTAAAAAGACCTTAATATTCATTTTATGTAGAACAAAATATAGGTATCCAATATCTCACAAATTAATTTAAAACATTAAAGATTAAAAATATAAAATCTCATTTTAATTAACAATTTTATAAAAACAAAATAAATTTTATTGATGATAGAACATATTTTGAAAAAAATTTTAATATACATTATTTATTTCTAGATCATCCACTATCACAATATATGTTCATTTAGGATTATTCCTTAGTATTTACTAAGTATTTACACATGCATTTACATGACATAGAAAATGAAATGTCTTGACCGATCGAGGACCAACCATGGATGATTGTAAGCAGAGTGTTCCACAATATGTCTTACACTACTAGTCTGATGGTTGAAAACTATTACAAATTTTTCATATCACAAAATATGATAGACCTTATCCTATTTCATTCGACAAGAAACACATATTAAATTAATAAGATAAATATCAACACCTTTATGATATACATATATAACAATATAAAAGTCACACAATTCATGAATGATACAATAAGAATAAATAAAACCCTCAATGGGTAAATATAAATGAACAATACATATTATAAATCATTGAATATGATATATGTGAGACGCTTTAAATCATTTCTCCACTGAGAGTAAAACAAGATTGGTCTACCTCCACAATAAACCATTCCACCATTCTAGATCACCATGCTCCATAATATTTCACCTTGTATTTCCAAGAATTATCTTTGAAGTAATAACAACATCTCTTCCTCTGATACCATTATCTATCATGTTCATCATCAGAAAAAACACAACATGTGTGGCCACAAATCCTATTCATCTATGAGTACTCTAAATATTAAAATTTCTACAATGTCTGACATCGATAGATCTACTCTATGAAACATCATAATGATAGAAATGGAGTGTCTATGGAGTCACAAGCCTCTATGTACTCCAATCAATAAACCTAACTAACTTTAATGTTCATACTAAATACCATAAAGGATGACCCACTCATTGATGTATAGAATCCTTATAATGGAATACCACAACCTATCATCGGTAACCATCAATATAATACTTCCATTCTAGAAATCCAAAGGAGAAAACATGCCTTTATCTAGAAATGATCCTAATCAAGGGGGTAGTAACCCCTATTTTTAAAAACACCCATGATTTTTGTAAAGGTGATAATTCCAAAAATATGAATGATACCTTGATTTTCATTGTACAGTTAAAAGAGAAATGTGTATGAAACAACACAAATTAGATCTACTAAAACCGAAAATCCCTGAAAACATTTTGGATTTATATATGGAGAGAAAATATTATTTGGAAGAGAACATAGTCCGGGGAGTATTAAAATATGTAAGGAGAAACTGTGCCTTGCTAGAAGAAAGCTCGTTAGAGGGAGTACTAACCCTATTCGTCGCACGAAGTGGACCTACACCTAAAATTTGCTCATGTAGTACTGAATCCATGTTGACCTAGAAGGCCTGAACCAAAAGTATCATGTCATGGGTTCTAAAATACATGATAGAAAACAAGTGACCCATATCCTATCATAGCATACTTCCATGGGAGTACTAGCCCAGTGAATCATTTGAGGATCATGCCCAAAAACCCATCGTCATACCTACAGAGCCAAATCCAAAAAATACCATTATTCCATTAAAAACAACCTCGTAGGGACTAAAATACAACATACATTATTATCTATATAAAATGATACTTAAATTTTATTTTTTATTTTTATGAAACGTACATCTTTCATGATAATAATGGAAATCACACCAAAAATGTGATTTGGGTCTACATAGCGACCCTTGGGAGAGCGACATGGAACATTGATGATTAGGGGTTTAGGTTTATAGATCTTATTCATGTATCATGTGTGCACTTGGGTTGGTTTGGGAAGGAATACCCAACCAGAACACAAGTTGGCCAATGCACATAGGCCTTGCGTTGACCTCTCCCTTAAAGCCGACCTACACCACCCAACCCTGTGTAGTCTTATCATGACCATGAAACCCACACCCTAAAATACATATGGATGGTTAAAAAGATTATATTATTTTTAATATATTATTTTTAAACATCAAAACACCCCTTATTTAATGTAATATCTTGATGTGGGTAAACACTTCACCTCTGAATCAACATATCCATAAAATGATTTTCCAAAGGATGATTACATGGGGAAATTTCTCTTTATACACAAAGGGGGTTCTGATCCATGAAAACCCAGAAACTGAGCTAATTATCAATTAGAAAAATTCTGGGTCACTACATAAAACACCCTTTATAAATCCCAAATTATTCCTTATTGAAATATTAAGCCATTAACTCAAGAACAAAATCCTTCTAAATGGAAGTTAACATGTTTTCATTATATATAGAGATATTTAATAAATTGCTTCATGAGTGTGAGATAAATATATTTAAAAAGGAATGATAATATATTTATGGGTAGATAAATTATTTGAAATGAATTTTTATGAATAAAATGTTAATAAATAAATGAACATAACTAGAAGAATGATAGAAAACATATAGAGAAAATTATTTACAGCAAATTTTTATTTTAATGTTATAAGATAGATATATTGAATATTTTTCTCGAGTTTAAAATCTTGGTGTGCAAATGGATGATTCTACTAGTTTAGTTTTTTTTCTGTTTTGTAATGTTTTGGGTTGTGATTTCTTAGGGTTTTTTCATATTTTGTGCTGTAATTGATGAAGATTGTAACATGATTTGATGTGCCAAGTATGTGAGGATGTTGGGAAATAGTGGGGGACGTTTTTTTAATTACTCTATGGTTGTGGTTTGGATAATGTGATAATGGGATGATTAAGAATTATTGAATGTTTATAATTCATATAATTGTTTGATATTCAGATGATACAGGAAACATGATGTGGCTAGGCTATCTAGTTTGTACTTAATATTTTTGTGTTTGTGTTTTTATGTTAAAAATTTTAATGTTATAAGAAAACCAGGACATTAAATTTCTAGTAATATTATAATATAATTATATATCCCCTAAAATTGTTAATTCCATATATTACATATAATTTTCCATTTTTTAATAAGATAAGGTGATTAATCTAATGTTGATTTGAAATTAATGAATTTTTTTCCACTATCTTAATCACACTCTTCATTTTATTTGTTGATTCACATATTTTGTTATCGATTAATAATTTTTTATTATTTATTTTTTGATAATTAAGAGGTAAATGCCTTCTATTCTTATAATAGATACCCTCATTATCAGTCTTCATCAAATGAACTATTTTTAGTAATATTTGGGTGACAATCCTATCTTATCTACGTACCCATGAGGGTTTTAATTTTTGGATTGGGAAATTATAATGGCATTATAGAACCAATTTTTTTTTAAAATGACACTATTTTCATGCATAAATTTAAAAACACTGTGAAAAAATATTCATGTACTAAAAACAGACAACATCATTTATATACTTACCTCACTATTTCCCCCTTTTTTAATGCATTTAATTAGTTAGAATTAAACATATATTTTCTTGGAGACAAAAATTGATGAACATTACCAATTTTGAATTCCTACCCCCATGGTAAGCCTATTTAAAAAAAAGTAAAATATGGAGAGATAATGTCTCTAATATTCATTAATATCATAGTAAAATTTGATGACATACACATTGTGTGAACATAAAATCACTCTATTCATAGGATCATTGATGATTGACCACAATTTACACTCAAATGCTTCTAGATGGGAATTCAATTAATCAATTATGTAACATCCCTGACCTGGAGGCCACTAAACTGGTGCTTCGAGTCGGGTGGTTAAATGAACTTAAGCGCACTTCCCCATAAGCCATAGGCTGCTGACTAATTGTAGGGGTTTATATAGTCATGTGGGGAGACTATACCCCCTTCTCATCAGAGTTAGCCACAACAGAATAAACCAAATAGCAGAAACAATAACTAAAAAACAAGGAACATGTGTAACAACCATTTCCAATAATGAACATGCCATGTCATACTAAAAGTGCAAGAGTTAACAAAAACCCAAAATAAAGAAAATGGCCAAAATCCCCAAAATGGTCCCGACTCCATTTTTGGATCTTCCACCAAGTACTACCCATGTCCATTCACTATCTAGAAAGGACCTTTACCCTTATCTTGACCTGAAAGCATGAAGTCTACTCGAGTACCCAATGGAAACCCGAGCAGGGTGTGAGCACAACTCAGTAGGACACCACCAACGGTGTTTACAAAATATCCAGTGTAAATAGATAGTGCATTCAAAGTAATATGAATGAAAATTTCCCAGTAATTAATTTTGGTGCCATTAACGAGTTCAAAGCCAAGCCAATTCCCCTTCCATTACTATTCAGTACACACATGATATCACCAATTACCGTTTCATCACATTACCATGGGTAATATCATACATTATGTTACATGGGTCTAAGGCCAACAATCACATGAAATAGGGTAAACTCATTGTTATCCAATCTCACTAGAACTAACCCCTTATATCAACCATAACCTCATATCGAAGCCTCAGTCCAGTTGGATGCAACCATTAGGATAATAAACCCCCAGTCCCCTTTCCTAACCTATGCATTTAGGGTGGAGTTTAGAACCTCAGTCTTCACTCGACCCGTGGGCATAGATCCTAATGTAATACCCCACTCTACTAAACCATGTGCAAATGCTTATAAATAAGAATCCATCAACCATCCAAACCATTTCCCTTCGGCAAACACTATTAACAAAAACCCTTATGGGAATACACATCATGCCATAACCCATTAACTCATTACTATTTCACATCATTTAACCTTTTACCAAATTCCCATGTGTTATGCCTATATCACTAAGCATGGATCATTAAACCCATAACCTATCCCGTTATGGTCTTAATTCAGTTAAACATTTACCCATTTAATCTTTTCACATTTTTCATGAATCAACCATTCGTTCCATTTCAAATAAACCCAAGTTTATTTCCAAGTCTTGTTGCCTCACCTAAATTCTATTCCATGTTCAAACAATCAAGTCATCATATTTATCAAGTGCTCTAAAATTCATTACATCAAGGTCACTTATTCAATATCAATCACTAAATCCGGGAAATGTCAGAACATCCCATAGATGGCCCCAATTAGGTCAAGTCTATCTCAACACATCCCATGGCAATCATGAGGGTTCCCATTTTCCATTTTAAACACCATTATGACCAAACATGTCACTTTTATCCACAACATACACAAAGGAAAGAAATAACATGACTAAGAATGCACAAATACCCAAATAACTATAGGATATAGCTTTGTAGACAACCTACCTTGAAACCACAGTTGAACACACTCTCAATCGAGTCCTTAGACCTCAATCTGACCAACCTTGGGATATTCACCAAGAACTCACACAAAAGAAAGGGTTTTAGAGCTTCATAACAAGGGTTAGAGAATATAAAAACCCTAAACCAAAAAGAGAAGCATGGATGGGGTTAGACTTACCTAGAGTCTCGATCCACAACCAACGGTACCAAGAACTCCTTAGAATTGAAGGAGATCGGTCTCTTGGAGACTTTGGGCTATTTGGTTCGTGCCTAGGGTGGAGAGGGAGAGAATGAGAGGAAATACTGAAGGGGGGGGGGGTTTACAAACCCAAAGTGGAAAACATGTATTTTTCCCCAACATTAAGTGGCCGCACAGTTTTTTCACACGGTTTGGAAAATCGTGCACAAAATGTGTGCACGAAACTACCTAGAGTGGGAGGGGTTGCATGATTCTTCTGCACAATTTGGCAAATCATGAACAAACCGTGTGCATTCCTCTGTCCGGAGGAGGAAGGCTCACACGGTTTTTCCTGGGCAGGCCTCAAGGTTTACCTGGACGTGTGTAGGCCATGCGCCCTATCCTATCTTTCCCAAGTTTCCTTTCTTCTATTCCCCAAGCCCCCGAAACACCCTCAAGGAATCTCACACTTTCTAGAATTATTTTTAATCCCCAAAACAAGTGGTTTAACCAAAAAAACAACCAAACATACCATTCCAAAACTCATGGTCTTACAACCTCCCCACCTTATAGTGGATCTTCCTCGATCCGAGATTCCCAGCCTCATTGAACAACCAAAGAGAAGAGTTCGGGCCATTGAGCCAGCATATCCGATTCCCGCTCCCAAGTCTCTTCCGAAACACACCCATGATTCCATAATACTCACACTAATGGCACAAACATTCCCCACAAGACCTTTTCACTATGATCCACCACATGGGCCAGATGATCCTTAAAGGATGCATCAGCCTCAAGCTCCATGTCCTCAACATAAACAACGTGAGATGGGTCATGGTGATACCGTTGAAGGAACGAAACATGTAACACATCATGCATCCCACTATACCATTGTGGATGAGACAATCATTAATCCACTGGTCTATTCCTCTCCACAATCTCAGAAGGTCCCATATACCTAGGTGCCAACTTACTCTGCATTCGTATCCGATGTTGACCCAACCTTGGCGACACCTGAAGGAACACATTATCACCCACCCAAAAATCAAGAGGTCTACGCCGCCGATCTGCATACAACTTCTGCCTACTCTAAGCCGTATCCATTCACTTCCTGATCATTTTAACTCTCTCTGAAGTCTCCTTCAAAAGACTTGGTCCCAACAACCCAGATTCACCAGACATAGGACAACACAACAGAGATCTACATGGCCTCTCGTAAAGTGCCTCAAACGGTGCCATCTGAATTGCAGACTGAAAACTATTGTTGTAGTCAAACTCAACCAATGATAAGAATCTCTCCCACGAACCACCAAAGTTCAAGACACAAGCTCTTAACATGTCTTCCAACAGTTTGATCGTACGTTCTGACTGCCGTCCATCTGTGGGTGGAAAGTCATACTCAAAAACACCTGAATACCAGGAGCTTTCTGCAATCCTTTCTAGAAACGCAATGTGAATCACGGATCTCGGTCCGAAACAATGGTCTGTGACACCCCATGCGATGAAAATATATCCCGAACATACAGCTCACCCAACTGATCGACTGTGAAGGTCACCTGAATCAGTAAGAAATGAGCCACTTTCATTAACCAATACACAACCACCCAGATTGAATTATTCTTACATGGCGTCCTCGGAAGACCAACAACAAAATCCATTGTCACATCATCCCACTTCCATTCAAGATTGGGAAATGGATGGAATAAACCTCACAATGTTGACGCTCGACATTCACCTGTTGACAGGTAAGACACTGTGCCACAATGCCCGCAACTTCATTCATCATTCTAGGCCACCAAAACTGCCTTCAGAGAACACGGTACATCTTGGTCAGAACATGATGCACTTACCACTTTGATGCATGGAACTCACGCATCAACTCTTCCCGCACACAATTTGGAACAACCACAAAATCACGAACACGAGCAACAACGTCGACACCGACAACCGAGCCAGAAGGTAGCTCCCCACCTTTAAGCTTTTCCCTCAAGATCAAACACTCCGGATCATCAAGCTGACCTTCCTTAATTTTACTCAAAAGCATCGACTCTACCTCTATGGAAGCAAGAGTAATCAGATCATTCTCCTCCTGCACATCTAGGTGCATTTCTGCAAACAAGGCCGTCACCTTCTACTCGTTGCTGGACTCTTGAACCGTCTGATTCTGAACCTTCCTGCTCAGAGCATCAGCAACACTGTTTCCCATTCCCGGTGTGTACACCAACTCAAAGTCAATAGACTGGATATATTCAACTCATATTCATTGAAAAAGATTTATATCCCACGGTTAGAAGATTTACTTTAAACTCTTATGATTGGTAAACACGATAAACTGTCCCCCAATAGATAGTCCCTTCAGCACTTCAAGGCATACACTACTACAACCAACTCAAGATCATGAGTGGGATAGTTCAGCTCATGGGGTCACAACAGCCTTGACCCATAAGCCACATCCCACTCATCCTGCATCAACACAGCCCCAAGTATGATTCCAGACGCATAAAAAAAACAATGTACTTCTTACCTGGCTTAGGAAAGATCAAGATTGGTGTGGTCATAAGCCGCTTCTTCAACTCTTGGAAGGTGTTATCACAAGCCTCAGACCACTCAAAACTGATTCATTTCTTGGTCAATCCTGAGAGTGGTGCTTCCAAGTGAGAGAAATCCCGAATCACTATAGGAAAACCGCCATTTATCGGATGTTTTTTCATGGCGGTTTTAATAACCACAGCTAAACGTGTTTTAGGCCGCCATTTCGTGGATATTTTTAAACAACTGCGGAAAAACCTTCGTGAAATGCCTTAATTTTATATATATATATATGTTTATATTTTTTATATTTTTTAAATTTTTTTTTGAGGATTAGAAGCGGTTTTTTAAAAAACCACCATGAAATCGCAGAGGTTAGGGTAAAACCACCGTGAAATGATAGAAAAAAATAAAAATACATGAGAAACCCCGATATCTCTAAAACAACCATAACTTTTGATTTTGGCATCTGTTACAGCACCATGTCCAGTCAAATGGATGCTCTTGAAGATATCTAAAGGTGAATATAATAAAAACCATGAAAATTTCTATGTTGTGGAAGATATGAGAGTTATAAGAAAGTTGAAAAAAGTACTGTAACTTCAAAAAGCCATAAATTTTTCTCTGGGAGTCCGTTTGGGCTCTACCACATATCAAATCGAATCCAGCATATAGACCTATGCATTATTTTAACAGAAGAAATAGTCTGTCATGTTTTTTTAGCCCCAAAAACCCCTCTGATGGCCTCAAAAACCCCATTTCTCTCACCAGTGTCCCATCAAACTTGTCTTCAAGCAGACCTAACTTTCGATCCGCGTGTCTGTTCGGACTCCTCCACCAACCGGATCATTGCTTATTCTACGAGCTTCAGTTTGACCGAATGTGGTGCCCACAGGAACTCCTGGATCATATGTTATGGCCTTTTTAGTGGGTATCAGGTTTGTTATGTTTTTCAATGCGTCCTTTCTAGCACCTGTTCCCCATCAGCTTTTTTTAATGGTCATAACTTCTGATCCACCTGTCCATTCAGACACTTTCACCTATTAGGTCGAAGATCATTTCAGGATCATTGATTTGATGGGTAGCGGATCTGAAATAAACTCTCAGATCATAAATTATCTCTGTTAATGTGAGTCTAATGTTTTTATCACTTTATGACCTTTTTGATTGGTTTTAATGGTTGCTCTATTTATTACTATTTATTCGGGATTCCATGACTTGTTATCTTTATCAATTGTTTTTGTGGATTATTATGATGATTTTGTTGAATTATTAAGGGGGTTTCCAGAATTTTCATGAGTTTTCATGTGTTCTCATTCTTTCTAATGCCTCATTCTTCATATGCTTCTCCATCCATTTTCATGTGTTTTCATGATTTTCCAACCCTTATAACGTCTTCCAATACATTTTCATGTTTTTCCTTTATTATTTATTATTTATTATTTATAATAAACTATTATTTATTTATTTTTTATTTTGCATTTTTTATTTTTTATTTTTTATTTATTTATTATATATTATTTATTATTTATTATTTATATTTATTTATTAATTATTAATTATTAATTATTATTAATTATTTATATTTAATTATTATTTATTGTATATTATATATTATTTTTAGTTTTTAATTTTTTATTATTTTTTTATTATTTATATTTATTTTTTATTATTTTATTATTAATTATTATTTATTATTTATTAATTATTTATTATTATTTATTATTTATTATTTATTATTTATTATTTATTATTTTAATTTATTTATTATTTATTATTTATTATTTATTATTTATTATTTATATTTATTTATTATTTATTATTTATTATTATTTCTTTATTATTATTTATTATTTATTATTATATATTATATATAATATATAATATATTTATTATTATTTATTATTTATTTTTTATTTTTTATTAATATTTAATATTTAATATTATTTGTTGTTTAATATTTATTATTATTTATTATTTATTATTCTTTATTATTATTTATTATTTATTATTTATTTTTATTTATTATTTATTTTTATATATTATTTATTATTAATTATTAATTATTAATTATTAATTATTAATTATTTATTATTTATTATTTATTATTATTTATTTATTTATTATTATTTATTTTTATTTACTTATTATTATTTACTGTTTATTTTTTTTATTTTTTATTTTTTATTTATTATTAATTATTTTATATTTAGTATTTAATATTTAATATTTAATATTTAATATTTAATATTTAATATTTAATATTTAATATTTAATATTTATTATTATTGAGTTTTTATCTATTATTCATGTATTATTCGTTTTTTCAATTAATATATATAAGTATATTAAATTCTGTTTATTAACCACATGATGAGCTTTCTGGAGTTGTAATGTCTTTGGAAAATTTGCAAGAGGTTAGGGGTACAAATCTCACCAATTGCAGTACTTCTTTATATTGCATGAGCATGTGCATGGGCATGTGCATGGGATATTCATGCTTTGATAAATAATGTTAATTATTTAATATGAAATAAATAAATAAAATACGAAATAATTAAAATAATTAAAATAAATAAATAAAGAAATAAATAAATAAATAAAATAAATAAATAAATAAATAAAATAAATCAATAAAATAAATAAATAAATAAAATAAATAAATAAAATAAAGAAATAAGTAAATTAAATATAAAAAACTGAAAAAAAATTAAAAAAATTAAAAAAAATAAAAAAATTAAAAAACCGCCGCTAAATCATTTAGATGTTGTTTAAACCACCGCGAAACATTTTGCGACAGTTTTAAAAACTGCTGGGAATAGTTTTCTGACGCACGATTTTGCAGTGGTATTTCAAAACTGTTGCCAATCTATTTAGCGGCGGTTTAATCCTCCACAAAACATAAAACCAAACCGCCACTAAATGCCTTTTTTCCATAGTGAATGAACCATCAGTAATACCGGGCCAATCTCAGAAAACTATGAACATCAGAATCACTCTTGGGCTACTCCCAAGATACAACTACCTGCACTTTATCGGGATCCACCGACACACCTATCTCTGAGATGATGTGACCCAGAAAATGTACCTCACCTATCCAGAATAGACACTTGGATAGCTTGGCATATAGTCGATGCTCTCTTAGCATACCCAAGACGATGTCATGATATTGGGAATGATCGTCGTGAGTTTTCAAGTACACCAAGATATAGTCAAAAAAAGCAACCACAAAATAATCTTGATAGGGATGAATGACCCGGTTCATCAAATCCATAAACACTGTTGGTTCATTGGTCAAGCCGAAAGGCATTACCAGAAACTCAAACAACCAATACTGACTCCAGAAAGCTCTTTGCAGTATGTCGGAAGACCTCACCCTCAACTGGTGATAACCCGACCTCAGATCAATCTTAAAAAACACTGATGGACCCCTCAACTGATCAAATAGGTCATCAATTCTCGAAAAAGGGTACCAATTCTTCACTGTCATCTGATTCAACTTTTGATAGTCAACACACAGCCTTAACGACCCATCAACCTTCTTTGCAAACAGCATAGGAGATCCCCATTGAGACGTACTAGGGTATATAAACCCCTTACGCTCTAACTCTTAAAGCAGAACATTCAGTTCCTTGAGTTCTGCTGGTGCCATTCGGTATGGTAGAATAGAAACAGGCTCCACTCTTAGCAGCAACTTGATTGTGAACTCTACATCCTTCTCAGGGGGTAACCCCAAGAAATCCTCCAAAAACACGTCCTGAAACCAATCCACCACAGGAGGGAAAACAGACTCCTCTCTTTCATTGTGATCAAGCACGAGACATTTTACTCAAGCCATGAGTCCACTCATCAATTGACATAACGGCCTCGCACGCCCTGCTCTTACATCCCATTCGCCACGGTGGACATAAGCGTCACCCTCAAGCGACCTGACTGATACACTACGACGTTAATAGTCTATGAGTGTCTGATACAACACCAACCAATCCATTCTGAATACTAGGTTAAACTCTGACATCTCGAGAATGGACAAATCCCATGGAAAACAATACCCACCAACTTCCAACAAACATCCCTTGCACTGCTTGATATCCTCAACCCGCACCCCCAACGGAGTGTCCATTCTCATAACTCCAGACACCCTCTAAATAGGTAAACACAGTGCTACCACAGGTTGAGCAGAGATAAAAGAGTGTGTGGCGCCTGTGTAAAAAAACACACAAGAAATAGTACAAGCTATAAGGATTATACCTAGAACAGTCGATGGTCTAGCCTTACCATAACCAGGAGAAAACTTAACTACATGAATCTAACTTGCCCCCTACCCTGGGCTCTAGCATGAACGCCATACGATGCACTGGCCTTCTGGAATGAGTGATATTTCCCTAGAGTTCCATGTCCACTACCCCTTCCTGTACTGCCCATGGAGCTCCAACTGCTTAACTTATAAGGGGAAACTAACCACCTTCCCGTATCAGGTACTTGCAATCCACAATCATGTTCACCCACCTGCCGAGGGTTCCTACAGAACATCTGCACATTCCCCATCCTATGCACGGATGAAACTCAACTGGAGGTCGAGAAAACTTACCACGCATATTCCCAGGCCTACCGCATTGATAGTAGAACACTGGATTTCCTTTCTGAGAGGATAAACCTCTCTTCCATCCACTTTTCACACTTCCACCATGCTGTGAGCTCTCATGGTGTCACTTTTGACCTTCGGTAGCTGCAACGCTCCTCTGTCCCACTGACACAATAAGACCATTACCCAATGCTCTCTTTTGGTTCCCTTTCAAGATCAGTACCTAATCTACTACATCTGCGATCCTCTTCAAGAGGATTATGTTTACATGAGACCTGATCTCATGGCTCACCACATCCTGGAAACACCTTGTTACTGCCACCTCATACCCTGCTACCACTGGGAAAAAGTGTCTAAAATTAGTGAAGAGACTAGGATAGTCTATCACTGATAGTGATCCCTGAGTCAAGATCATAAACTCTGCAGCCCGCTCCCATCTCAAGGTATATGGGTAGAAATTCACCATAATCGTTTCCTGAAAAACAATCCACAACATTCCCTCATACTGCTTGATTTGAGCCTAAATGTCCCACCAACGCCTTGCCTGGCCCCGCAACATATAAGGGGCCTACTTGACTCACATTTCGACAGGGGTCCCTAGATGATCTAGAATCTTCTGGACATACTCTATCCAGAACTCCACTGCCTCTGGCCCACCCTTTCCAGTGATGGTCGAAGGGTGCTGCAGTTGGAACTCCCTGGTCATCTCAAACATACTCGGTGTAACCCGCCCTGGGTCTCGATCCATCATCTGCATAAGGTGAGTCAAGTAATCCCAGAACTAGTCTTATCTACCTACATGGATTACCACATTCTATTACTCCTCTTCTGGAGGAGTGTTCTCAGCAACATCCTCTCGTTTCCCAACTAGTAACCGACGTCGTGGTGGCATTTCTCGACAATTCAAAGAACGAGATTTAGAACGCGTACAGTAAAACTTTCATGACTCCATCACAAAGGACTGCATACTTTCCACAACAACCCAAATTTCATATACTAATTCCACAACATTAACACCTAAAATTCACTGCTCCAAACATCCCTACAATGGGCCATGGTCCTTATGGGGTGAACAACCAAGCACTACCACCAAACTCACACAAAATATTACAAATAAATTTTACACTTCATTTCAAACACTTGTATTAAATTAAACATCATTTACCCACTTGTTTTCATTACATTCTTCTCATAATTTCTTGGATTCATGAAATGCATGATTCAACCTACTTTCCGGCCTCACACACCCATCTCGTGCATGTGCCTAAAACGATACATTCCACCTATCTCCCTAGGTTCCCACAATGATGCATGAATGAAAATCCTCATGTGGTTAAGGCCACACGACATATATCATAATACAATCACATAAAATCACAATTTCATCACCTAACGGTGAAATATCATCAACTATAACAACACACAACCATGAACAATATTTCCTACCCAGGGTGACATGGGTTTTCTCTCGTACATGGGTTAGCTACTCCCAATCACGAGCTCATTACCAAGGCCTGACACATCTTAACCATTGGAAACCTACCCCAAATAACAAGACCTCAGAGAAGGAGAATAAATACCTCCTCTGATACCACATTGTAACGTCCCCGACCCGGAGGCCACTAAACAGGTGCTCTGATCCAGGTTATTACATGACCTTAAGCGTGCCTCGCCATATGCCAATGGCTACCGACTAGCCGCAGGGGTTTATGAAATCAAGTGGGGAGACTATACCCCCTTCTCATCAGAGTCAGACACATCAGAATAAACCAAATAGAGGAAACAATAACCAATAAACAAGGAACATGTGTAACAACCATTTCTAATAATAAGAATGCCATGTCATACTACTGGTGCAAGAGTGAACAAAATCCCAAAAATAAAGACAATGACAAAAATCCCTAAATTGATCCTGACTCCATGTGTGGATCCTCCACCAAGTGCTACCCATGCCCACTCACTATCTACCAAGGACCTTTTCCCTTCTTCTGACCTATAAACATGATGTCTTCTCAGGTACCCATTGGCGGCCCAAGAAGAGTGTGAGTACAACTCTGTAGACCACCACTAATGATGTCTACAAAATATCCAATGTAAACAGATAGTGCCTGAAAAAGGATTATGAATGATAATTTCCCAGTAATTAATTTAGTTTCCAGTAATGAGTTCCAGGACAATCCATTGCCCCTTACATTACAATTCAGTACACACCCGTTATCACTAATTACTATTCCATCATATTTCCTTGGGTGAATCACGTACATTATATTACATGGGTCTAAGGCCAACAATCACATGCAAGAGGGTAAACTCATCGGTATCCTATCACACTAGGACTAACCCCTCATAAAAACCATTACCTCACCTAGATGCCTCAGTCTGGTTGGATGCAACCATTTAGAGAATAGACCCTCCATCCCCCTTTCTATCCTTGGAATTTAGGGTGGAGTTTAGAACCTCATTCTTTACACAAGCCATGGGTGTAGATCCTCATGGTATACCCCACTCTACGAAGCTATGTGACCATGCTTATAAATAAGTAACCATCAACCATCCAAACCATTTCCCTTCGGCAAACATTATTCACAATATCCCACATGGGAAACAACATCATCCCTTAACCCATTAACACATTTCTATTTCACATAATTTAACTATTTACCAAATTCCCATGTGTTATGCTTATCTCACTAAGCATAGAACATTAAAACCATAACCTATACTGTTATGGTCTTAATTCAGTTACTCATTTACCCTTTTAACCCGTTCACCCTTTTCATCAATCAACCATTCAATCCATTTCAAATAACCCCTAGGTAATTTCCAAGTCTATGTGCATAACCTGACATTTATTCCTATTTCAACAAAATTATGTCATTCTTATTTATCAAGGGATCTACAATTCATAACATCTGGGTCACTTGTTTAATATCAACCCCTAAATCTAGGAAAATCTGGCACATCCCATGGATGGCCCCAATTAGGTCAAGTCTATCCCTTGACGTACCACAGGGATCGTGAGGGTTCCCATTTTCCATTTTAAACACCATTATTACCAAAAATGTCAAGGTTATCCACAACATACCCAATGGAATGAAAGAACACGACTAAGCATGCATAAAAACACAAGTAATTATGAGATATAGCTTTGTAGACAACCTACTTCGAAACCGCTGTGGAACACACTCTCGATCGAGTCCTTAGACCTCCATCCGAACAACCCTTAAAAATTCACCTAGAACACAAACAAAAGATAGGGTTTTAGAGATTCAGAACAAGGGGAGAAAAGATAAAAACCGTAAACCAAAAATAGAAGCAAGGATGGGATTAGCCTTACCCAAAGCATCGATCCGCAACCTACCGTACCAAGAATGCCTTATAATTGAAGGATATTAGTCTCTTGAATCCTTTGGGTGATTTTGATCATGCCTAGGGTAGAGAGGGAGAGAATGAGTGGAAATCCCGAGTGTGTTTTTAAATGCCCAGAGTGGAAAACTTTTCATTTACCTCAACTTTAAGTGGCCACACGGTTAGTCTACATGGATTGGAATACCCTACACAAATCGTGAAAATGCCACTACCTGGAGTGGGAGGGGTTTCACAATTTACCCACACGGTTTGGAAAACCGTGCGCAAATCACGTGCTTGCCTCTGGTCAGAGGAGGAAGGGTCCCAAGTTTTAGCATGGGCAGGCCGCACGGTTTACCTGACCATATGCAGGCTATGCACCCTGGTCTATATTTCCCAGGTTTCCTTTCATCCATGCCTTGAGCCCCCAAAACACCCTCAAGGCCTTTCACTGTTTCAAGAAACATTTTTAAGCCCTAAAACAAGGGGTTCAACCCAAAACACAACAAAACATACCTTTCCAAAACTCAGTATCATACAAATTACATAGTGAAATATGAATATCCTATAATATCATAAAAACGACACACAAGGTTTATGAGGAATATAGATTTTGTAAGAATGAATAGAAATATAGAAAAGTATACTCATATTAGAAAACATATTAACTATAATAGCTTTACTAAATGTGGGTCATAAAAACATATTCCATTAATGATAAAATATTGAAATATGGGAAGCTAACAAAATGAAATATTGTTTGTACAATAGCCTTGTCTATGTGGATCTAAATTCACTCTCATTCTGTATTTGAATATAATCTATCTAATATTTGGAAAAAAATTCAAACTAATGGTCACAAAATCATATATCATAGTAAAACATTATAAAATCTCACATCAACTAAATATTATAATATCACGTAGAAACCCAATGATAATAAATAAATAAATGTTTACAATATAATATAAAATATAAAACAACTAAACCAAAAATTAGATATTTGTCTTAATAACATATCTAGCATTGTAAAATAATAAGTGTATAATATACGTAATTTTTTTTTGAAAAAATAAAGAATCTAAAAATAGTTCAAAGCATTTATGTCCATTCACTTCTTTTGTCATCTTCCATGAATCTATATAACTATTGAATATAATAATGTTTCTATGTTAAGAGATAATATTTTCAAAGGACATTTTTTATGGTATGATATTTCTGTTTGACAAAACATTGTAATTTTATAATACTTCTTCTCGAAAATAAATATAAATTTATTTTCATATTAACATTTAATGTTCTACTAAAATGTTTTAAATAAATATTAAAACATGACAAAAAAATGATATTTTGATTAATATTTATATTAACATAGTTAATTAATTATTATATAGAAGAATATTACAATCATTGTAACTGTTTGAATATTAACACCATTAAAAGAATTTGTGAAAATGAAAATCAAAAAGAAAAAAAATAACAGATGAATTAATTTGTTCCTACACCATCACCTATATAAGATATGTGAAATATATATATATATATTTAATATATTATTATATCAGTGTTTGTTTTTAATTTTAATAATTTATTTTAACATTATATGAATTTTCTGCATTCAATAACATAAAAATATATATTAATTAAAAACTATAATGTGTAAACATAAGTAATATTTATGTTTAATGAAATTATTTCTTTTTTGAATATTCAATGAAATTCATAAATAATCCAATTTCCATAATATTTCAAGCACCGTAACCACATCAAACTAGACATACAAGATCATAACATGTATAAAAGATAAAAAAATACATTCTAGAAGACAATAGAAATCTTATAAATATTTCTCATATTACCAGAATTTATAAAGTCGCTATAAAAAATAATTTATCAATGATAAAAAATATAATTCTAAAAATTCAAATAAAATAAAACAAAAATCACTCATATATATTAGTTTATATCCACACAACCACATTAACATGTCATTTGTAGTATGTATATTATAATGACATACTTTTTTTGTTTCACACCTACGTTATGTTTATTACATGTACATATGAGGTGCAATGAATATAAAATATAAGGAATAAATTCTTCAACCTAATATTTCATGTGAAATAATTCATTATGTTAATATTTTATTATATGAATCATCACAAAAGTACCAATATTGAATGATTCTATTATTATGAACTTGGAGTTGAAGTCATGTATAGAATCTATATGGGCTTCCTCAGGTGATGGAAATGAACAGATATCACAATGGTGGATATAATTTGGTGGGAGTATTCTATGACTGTAGGATATGGGGGGGGGGGTCCCATGATGCAGGATATCGGGTTGGGAGAGGGGTGTATTTATTCTAGCCTACAATGATGTTATAGTGCAGATTCCTAGCGATTGTTCACTATAGCAATGTAGACATGTTGTTCTGTTGGTGAAAATTTGTTTCATTTTATTTTTTAGATCATTTCATGGGAAGTATGTTTGTATTAAGAAACATAGAAATTCTATTTATATTTTTCTTCTCGAATCATAGTTATATTATACCTATCGATTTTCATAGAGATTATTACCGAACCATGTAAATCATTGCTTCCTATGATGTCTTTTTCATGTCTTTTTTCTATTTTTTTCTTATTTTATTCATATATAATCATTTAATATCTATTTGACTTGTAGTGTTTCTTACAAAATTTCCTTTACTAGCATTCAAAATTTATTTTCACACTTGAATATTATATGAAAAAATGGGGTTTTATATTCATGCACTTTTTTGTAGATGTTTATTCAATACTTAATATAAATACTATTCAATAATAACATATTTTGTGGTAAATTCTATATATTTTATCTAATATCAATACTTTGATAAATTCACACAGATCATACATTGACACTTGAGACCTGGGATATTGTCAAATAAATTCCCACATTACATAATATGTGATAAATTCTACTATGGAAGCATTCATTTCCATTCAAAAAACATAATATATATATATTAGATTCATCAACTATATAAATTAGATGTCTCACATTAAGATAAATAACGAATATAAACATCAATTACCCATGTTGACGCCAACTTGATGAAAAATAATAGAAATTTGAAACATAAGAAACATAATTTATTTGATCATAATAATGAGTAATAATGACAAATATGATTATATTGACCTAAAAAATTATACTCAAAGCTTCTCCCCTTGATAATTATTTTTAAGTGGCATTATATTCTCTAGAAAATACCATATCTCCTAGATAGCTAAGAAGAGGTTTGACATAATATATTAACTCAAATGACTTTGACTCAATGGAAAATAATTTTTTCATTGGGCCATTAATTTATAATAAATTCAAATTTTATTCACCAAAAAAATCAGAATTTTGATTTCATGAAAACTAGTTATGAATGTCTTAGAGATACATTAATTTTCGTGACTATAAGACTCTTAATGTGTCTTAGTCTAAGATATCTCAAGAGTTACTTTAATTAAGAAAACATTGACAAGAAATTGTATTTGATTCAAATGTAACAATTATAAATAAAAAATCATTATTTTTAGATCTGACATACTTATGGACATATCATCATCTATCTAGATGCATGTAAGCATTATGTCATGCATTGTGTTCATCTCAATTTGGATTGGGTAGAATTAATTTTCTAGGAGACCATGTCATAACCCATGAGAATCAAAAGTATCCTAAGCATGAAAAGAATTATCTTTCTCACAACATCATTTACATACTAACCTCTCTATTTCCCCCCTTTTTAATGCATTTAATTATTTATAATTAAACATATATTTTCTTGGAGACAAAAATTGACGAACGTTACTGATTTGGAATCCATACATCCATGGTAGGCCTAATTAAAAAAAAGTGAAATATGGAGAGATAATTACTGTAATATTACTTTATATCATAGAAAAAGTTGATGACATACACATTGTGTGAACATCATATCACTATTTTCAAAGGATCATTGATGATTGACCACAATTTCCCCTCAAATGCTTCCATATGGGAATTCAATTAATCATTTATGTAACGTCCCAGATGTGGAGACCACTAAACCGGTTCACCGAGCCTGGTGGGTACATGACCCTAATCATGCCTCGTCGTATGCCAAAGGCTGCCGACTAGTAGGGGGGGTTTATATAGTCATGTTGGAAGACTATACCCCCTTCTCATCAGATTATTTCACAACAGAATAAACCCAATAGTGGAAACAATAACCAACAAAAAATGAACATGTGTGACAAAAATTTCCAATAATGATCATTCCATGTCATACTACAAGTGCAAGAGTGAACAAAAGCCCAAAATAAATACATAGACCAAAATCCCGAAAATGGTCCCGAATCCATGTCAAGATCCTCCACCAAGTGCTACCTATGTCCACTAACAATCTATAAAGGTCCTTTTCCCTTCTCTTGACCTGCAAACATGTAGTCTGCATGGGTACCCACTGGAGGCCCAAGCAGGGTGTGACTACAACTCAGTAGGCCACCACCAACGGTATCTACAAAATATCTAGTGTAAACAGATAGTGCAATCAAAAGGAATATGAATGATAATTTCCCACTAATTAATTTAAGTTCCATTAACGAGTTTAGAGCCACGCCATTTCCCCTTCCATTACTATTTAGTACACACCTGTTATCACCAATTACAATTTCACCACATTTCCATGGGTGAATCACATACATTATGTTACATGTGTCTAAGGCCAACAATCACATGAAATAGGGTAAACTCATCTTTATCATATATCACTAGAAGTAACCCCTCATAGCAACCATAACCTACCCTCGAAGCCTTAGTCTGGGTGGATGAAAGCATTAATAGAATAGTCCCTCAGTCCCCTTTCCTAACCTATGCATTTAGGGTGGAGTTTAGAAACTCAGTCATCACTCAACCTGTGGGCGTAGATCCCCATGTCATACCCCACTCTACTAAGACATGTGCACTTGCTTATAAATAATAACCATCAACCATCCAAAACCTTTCCCTTCGACAAACACTATTCACAACAACCCACATGGGAAACCACATCATGCCTTAACCCAAAAACACATTACCATTTCATATCATTTAAACATTTACCCAATTCTCAGGTTTTATTTCTATCTCACTGAGCATTGTACATTAAACCCATAACCTATCCCATTATGGTCTTAATTCAGTTACACATTTACCCATTTTACTTGTTCACCTTTTTCATGAATCAACCAATCGTTCCATTTCAAATAACCCCAAGGTTATTTTAAATTAGTGTTGCATCACCTAACTTCAATTCCAAGTTCAACCAATCATGTCATCATATTTATCAAGGGCTATACAAATCATTACATCAAGGTCACATTTTAATATGAACCCCTAAATCTGGGAAAAGACGGGACATCCCATGAATGGCCCCAATTAGGTCAATTCTATCCCAACACATCCCACGTGGATCGTGAGGGATCCTATTTTCTTTTTAAACACCATTATTACAAAAAATGTCATGGTTATCCACTACATACCCAAAGGATTGCAAAAACACGACTATGCATGTACAAATACCCAAATAACTATGGGATATAGCTTTGTAGACCACCTACTTCAAAACCGCGGTTGAACTCACTCTCGATCGAGTCCTTAGACCTCAATCTGACCAAAATTTTGAGATTCACCTAGAACACACTCAAATGATAAGGTTTTAGAGCTTCAGAACAAGGGGGAGAGAAGATACAAACCCTAAACCAAAAAGTGAATCAAGGATGTGATTAGCCATACTCAGAGCATCAATCCACAACCAACGGTACGATGAATGCCTTATAATCGAAGGAGATTGGTCTCTTGAAGGTTCACTCGGTTTAGCCTAGGCAGGACACACAATTTACCTGGTCGTGCGTAGGCCGTGCGCCCCAGCCGATCTGGCCCATGTTTCCTTTCTTACATGCCCTGAGCCCCCGAAACACCCTCAAGGCCTCTCACACTTTCAGGAAACATTTTTAAGCCCCAAAAAAGTGGTTCAACATAGAACACACCAAAACATAACTTTCCAAAACTCTGGATCTTACAAATTACATAGTAAAATATGAATATCCTATAATATCATAATAACGATGCTCATGGTTCCTAAGTGAATATTGATTTTGTAAGGATGAATAGAAATGTAGAAAAATAAACTCATATTAGAAATCACATTAAATATAATAGAGTTAAAAATTACGGGTCATAAAAAAACATATTCCATTAATGATAAAATATTGAAATACGTGAAGCTATCAAACAGAAATAATGTTTGTACAATAGCCTTGTCTAGGGGGATCTAAATTCACTCTCGTTCTGTATTTGAATATAATCTCTGTAATATTTGGAAAAATATTCAAACCAGTGGTCACAAAATCATATATCATAATAAAACATTATAAAATATCACATCAACTAAATATTATAGTATCATATAGAAACCCATTGATAATAAATAAATAAATGTTTACAATATGATATAAAACATAATATAACTAAATCAAACTTTAGATACTTGTCTTAATAACATATTCTAGCATTGTAAAATCATATATGTATAATATACATAATTTTTTTTGACAAAAGAATGAATCTAAAAATAATTCAAAGCATTTATTTCCATTCACTTCTTTTATCATCTTCCATGAATCTCTATAACTATTGAACATACTAATTTTTATATGTTAAGAGATAATATTTTCAGAGGACATTTTTTTGGTATGGTGTTTTTGTTTCAAAAAACATTGTATTTTTGTAATACAACTTCTCGAAATTAAATAGAAATTTATTTTCAAATTAACATTAAATGTTCTACTAATTTTTTTTAATTAAATATTAAAATATGACTAAAAATTTATATTTTAAGTAATATTTATTTTAACATATATATTTAATTATTATATAGAATAATATTATAAACATTTTAATTGTGTGATTTTTAACACCATTAAATGAATTTGGGAAAATGAAAATCAAAAAAAAAATTAAACAGATAAATTAATTTGTGCCTACACCATCACCTATATAAGATATGGGAATTATATATATATATATATTTAATATATTAATATATCTCTGTTTTTTTGTTATTTTAATATATTATGTTTACGTTATATGAATTATCTTTTTTCAATAACAAGAAAATATATATTAATTTAAAATTATAATGTGTAATCATAATTAATATTTATGTTGAATGAAATTATTTTTTTTGGAATATTCCATGAAATTCATAAATACTCTAATTTCCATAATATTTCTAGCACCATAACCACATAAAAGTAGACATAAAAAATCATAACATGCATAAAAAAAATATATGCATTCTAGAAAACAATAGAACACTTATAAATATTTATAATATTACCAGAATTTATAAAGTTTCTATAAAAAATTATGTATCAATGAATGAAAATAGAATTCTAAAATTTCAAATAAAATAAAATAAAATTCACTCAGATTTTTTCATTTATATCCACACAATCACTTTAACATGTTATTTGTAGTATGTATATTGTATTAATATACTAAGTTTCTGTCACACCTACAATGTGATTATTTCATGTACATATCAGGTGCAATGTATAAAAAATATAATGAATAAATTCTACAAACTAATATTTCACCTGAAATAATTCATCATGTTATTATTTTCTTATATGAATCATCACAAAATTATCAATATTGAATGATTCTATTGTTATGAACTGGGAGTTGACAACATGTATAGAATCTAGATGGGCTTCATCATGTGATGGAAATGAACAGATATCACAATGGGGGATATAATTTTGTGGGGGTATTCTATGCCTATTGGATATGGGGGGGTCCCATGGTGCAGGCTATCAGGTTGGGGGAGGGGTTTATTTATTCTAGCCTAAAATGATGTTATATTGCAGATTCCTAGCTATTTTTCACTATAGAATTGTAGACATGTTGTTCTGTTGGTGAAAATTTGTTTCATATTATTTTTTAGATCATTTCATGGGAGGTATGTCTGAATTATGCAACACAGATATTCTCCCTATATTTTTCTTCCTGAATCATAGTTATAATCTACCTATACATTTTCATTGGGATTATAACGGAACCATGTAAATCATTGCTTCCTATAATGTTTTTTTAATGTTTTTTTCCTATTTTTTTCTTATTTTATTCATATGGAATCCTTTAATATCTCTATGATTTTTAGTGTTTCATACGAAATTAACATTACTAGAATTCAACATTTATTTTGACACTTGAATATTATATGAAAAAATTAAGGAGTTTTATATTCCTACACTTTAGAGTTGATGTTTATGTAATACTTAATATAAATACTCTTCAATAATAACATAAATTTTGTGGTAAATTCTATATATTCTATATAATATCTATACTTTGATAAATTCACACGGAACATACATTGACACTTGAGACCTAGGATATTGTCGAATATATTCCCACATTACATAATATGTGTTAAATTCTATTGTGGAAGCATTCATTTGCATTCAAAAAAACATAATCTATATATAAAATTCATCAACCATATAAATTAGATATTTCAAATTAAGATAAATAATGAATATAAACATCAATTTCTCATGTTGACGCCAACTTGATGAACAATAATAGAAATTCGAAGCATAACAAACATAAATTATTTGATCATAACAAAGAGTAATAAGGACGAATAATCTTATATTGACATAAATAATTAAACTCAAAGATTCTCTCCTTGATAATTATTTTTAAGTGGCATTATTTTTTCTAGAAAAGACACATATTTCCTAGACAGTTATGAAGTGGTTATAAATAATATTTTTATCCAAATGACTTTGACTTTGTGTAACATAATTTTTTCATTGGGCGATTCATTTATAAGAAAGACAAATTTATTGACCAAAAAATTTAGAATTTTCATTTCATGAAAAATGGTTATGAATGTCTTAGAGATACATTGATTTTTGTGACTATATGACTCATAATGTATCGTAGTCTAAGATATCTCAAGAGTCACTTTAATTAGAAAAACATTGACAAGAAAGGGTATTTGATTCAAATGTGACAATGATAAATCAAAAATCTTGATTTTATGTTATCACACACTTATGGACATATCATCATCTTTCTAGATTCTTCGAAGGATTATGTCATGAATTATGTTAATCTCAATCTGGATTTGGTAGAATTAAATTTTTTGGAGAACATGTCATAATCCATGAGAATCAAATGTTTCCTATGCATGAAAACAATTATCTTTCTCACAATAGTGGTCATCAAATAATTGAAAACATGGGAAATTATTATCTTTGATGAAAAGTTTATTATTTTCATCAATTATAAGAGCATAATGAACATTAATAAACAAAGGTAATTTATCCTCTGGAAATGAAGATAGATAGGGTATCTACATATTTTTGAAACTGACATGGTGTATAAACATGGGAATTGAAATTTAGTAGCTGGTAGATTAGGATAAAAAGTATATAACCATGTGCTCACGAAGGATTCCTAAGAGAGAGGCTTGAAAATCATACATGCTTGAGAAAGAAAAATCAATGTAATGTGATTGATAACTTATATAGGAATTATATTTATTCATCATACTATAACACCCTAAAAATTAATGACATTGATTATTTTTAATTTCATTGATGTCTTGTGTTGTATGGTTCATCATGATTATCATTCACTAAACACAACACCGTATTATCCTGCAATATAAACAACACTATTCTTTTCATATATTATAAACAATTTCATGTTTTTCTGATAGAATTCATTACATGGAATGATGAGTTTAGATATTGTTCAATGTAAAAATAACAATTTTTGGATTACATTGTACACAACAACAATGTAATATTTTACTAAATTAACCACTAATTTGGCTTGAATTTTATGCAAGAGAAACTTTCTTCGATAGCATGTGTTTTACAAAATACCATGTTTAACTAAACAATGATATATTATAAAATTTTTATTATTTAACGGGATATAAACTAGACGTTATTAATAATATTAACTATGTTTTTAATTTTATATAACAAAACAATTTATATTTATTATTTCTAACAACATGGTATAAGATCAAATGAATTTTTTCACATAGAAGACGTATTTTTTAAAAATTATAGTTTTCCACATTTTGATGGCACACTAATTTTAAATATATTTTTAGAACTTTCATATCATCTATTTGACAAACTAAATGTCTTATTTGTAATTGGGAAAAAGAAATTTACATTGCCTAAATTTTTTATATTTTCCAAATAAAATTCATATATTTATGAATAATGAAAAATACTACATTTTAATTTAATTCTGTATTTTCCTATAATTTATTTTTATAGTTAGATTATATTTTTAGTTGGTATATAAGTGTAATTACATTATTTTTATATTTATTCCAATTTAGGTCACTTGATGCAACTTAAAATTTATATTGGATATAAATAAATGTCAATATTTTGATAGTTTTTTACTTCTTCAAAACCCACTTTATGGGTTTGACAAAAAAAATTAATTTTAGTTTAATTAATAAAAAATTCTTGTTTTGTATTTTGAAAAATGGATTCCATATTTGTAATCCGGGGGGTCCAAATTATGTTAATAGATTACTTTTATTATTATGGATTTTATGAATATTAACTACGACAATTTTAATTTCCAGAAGTAGTAGATTAATAAGGTAAATTAGCTTGACAAACAATATAATAAAGATAATAAAATTATCCTAACACCTGAAAATATCCTATTGGAAGAATTAAATTCGACCAATATCACCTTAGGTACTGAATTGATTCATTAAATTTATTTTTTTCCAGGAAAGTGATGCAATTGTAATTAAAACAAAAGACAGTGAAATCTTGTCACTCTTATATATCTTATAATTATAATAAGTATAATATATTGATAATAGTTATAAAAACACATACATAAATAGTCTATATAAATATTATAAAATTATCTAAATCATTTAAATTTATTTATTAATTTTAGATATTATATAATTGAAAATATTAATGACATTTTAGTGAGGTAGAAAATATTTAATTGATATAAAAATCAAATAAATGGTATTAAAACTATTAAACTAATTATAATAAGAGAAAATTAATGTTCTCCAGGAATTTTAAATATGACTTTGAATTATTTGGATTTTATTAAATATTTTTGTTCGAATATATATTATATGAGTATTTTATTTTAATTAAAATAAATGAATTATGTCAAAATTGAAACAATTGATATTTTAAAAACAATAACATATTATTAAATTATTTTAAAATTAAAAAATATTTATAAATTAAAATGCTCAAATTATGAGGTCTAAAATTTAATAACATATCATATTATGGAATATTTACAACATATAAGTAAATATTTGAATCCATTTAATATTTAGAATGTTATTTACACGAATAAAATTAAATAGGTTAAATAAGGATAAATATAAGGTTTAAAATAAAATAAAAAATTTATAAATTTAATTGGTTGTGATGATTTCAACCCATACTCATATTATCATAGAAATAAATGAGTTTTGGTTATGTATAAACTGAAAATGAATTTATAAAAAATTAATACCAGAAGACATTCCAAATGTGACCCTCCCCTATCGTATAAAATGTCACCTCTCATTCTCTTTTTATCAAACCTCCAAATGAATTTGGCCTGTGAAAACCCTACCCAAATCTCCTATCAAAATTCCTCAATTCATCATAGAGTCCACCCTTTGGGTTGAAATACATCTTAAGGATTCATTTTTTAAATACCAAATCGATATGTCATGAAAAGAGGTGACTGTTTTATCACCTCTTTCAGAATTATGTTCTTCTGATACATCCTATTATAAATTAGTTTCATTAAAAATTTAATTACTCTATTATATTATATATTATGAGATATTATTATTTGTATGGTACTACTTTATACCAAATTTTATCCTTTCTAAGTATAATAATATCACTATGCATGTGTACGTACCACTTTCCGTCTCCACGCCATGGTGTAATTGCTATTCAAAAAGACGAAATTTTGATGGGTATATAATTAAAAATATTAATGACATTGTAGTGAGGTAGAAAATATTTAATTGATAGAAAAGTCAAATAAATGGTTTTAAAAATATTAAAATAATTATAATATGAGAAAATTAATGTTCTCCAAGAATTTTAAATATGACTTTGAAATTTTTGGAGTTTATTAAATATTTTTGTTCGAATATATATTATATGTGTATTTTATTTTAATTCAAATAAATGAATTGTGTCAAAATTGTAACCATTGATATATTATAAAAATAACATATTATTAAATTATTTAAAAATAAAAAAATATTTAAATATTAAAAAGCTCAAATTATAAGGTCTAAAATTTAATAACATATCATATTATGGAATATTTACAACATATAAGTAAATATTTGAATGTATTTAATATTTAGAATGTTATTTACACGAATAAAATTAAATAGGTTAAATAATTATGAATATAAGGTTTAAAATAAAATAAAAAATATATAAATTTAATTATTTGTGATGATTTCAACCCATACTCATTTTATCATAGAAAAAATGAGTTTTGGTTATGTATAAAATGAAAATGAATTTACAAAAAATTAATACCAGATGACTTTCCAAATGTTCCCCTCACCTCTCGTATAAAATGTCACCTCTCCTCTTTTTATCACAACTACAAATGAATTTGGCTAGTGAAAACCCTACCCAAATCTCTTCTCAACATCCCTCACTTGATCATAGAGTACACCCTTTGGGTTGAAATACATCTTAAGGATTCATTTTGTGAATACCAATACGATATATCTTGAAAAGAGGTGACTGTTTTATCACCTCATTCAGAATTATGTTCTTCTAATACATCCTATTAGAAATTAGTTTCATTAAAAATTTAATAACTCTATTATCTTATATATTATGAGATATTATTATTATTATTGTACTACTTTATACAACTTTTTATCCTTTCTATTTATAATAATATCACTATGCGTGTGTACGTACCACTTACCGTCTCCATGCGATTGTGTAATTGTTATACAAAAATACATAATTTTTATGGGTATATTGATTACTATATTGTATTTAAATAATTAATATTACATAATAATTTTTATTTAAAATTCATATACATTCGAATTCAACACTATTTATCAATCAGGGGAATGATATCGTCCCCCATTCGTACTTAAGACGTACCATCTCAACGACGCAATGAGATTCATTCTCCACGTTAACCATACCAGAATTATAATAAATTAAATATTATAAATAATCAAAAAAAATATGAAATAATAATTATACTAGATATATATATCATTTACATTCTTTCATTCAATTCAATAAGGAAGCAGAAATAACATTCATCCATATGGATGACCTACTATATCCATGAACAGTGTATTCCATTTAATTTATCTACCTGTTGAATATATTTTCATACTTCATATATATGAATTATAAATCATGTTTTAAATTCATGATGTATGTAAGTCATTATCTAGTTAATTAAAAAATAATAATAAGTCAAAACCTGTATGATAAATACAATGGTCATTACCCAAGACGTTGATTCAACCTGGAATTGATAAATACTCTTGTAATATAATGTGTTAAGTGAATAATATATGATATAATAAATATTATTATGGTTCTTTTAAAAGATAATAATATGTTTAAACCTAATATATAGGATTTTTAGACACATACAGATGGAATCAGACCTAAGGTAAGGGATAATTTTTTAATGTCATTAATATATGAGATTGTTTATTTGTATGTATTTAAGAGGATATATTTATCAACCAAATACATGTTTCCTAAATATATAATATTATTTATATTCTTATTTTATTTTATTTTTTCAATTTTACCCATTGGTTAATTATTATGGAAGTAATATTTTATATATTTTCCATATGAGGAACTTTTTTTCTTTTCTGACAAGTGTATAAGAAGTATATTTTTTAACTTATACAACATGAATGGATTATAAAATCATTATAGTTCCTTATTTCAAATAATCAATCTCTATATGATTTAATTTATACTACCAACTAAAAAAATATCATTTAAAATTCCATCCAATTTTGGAGAAATAGAACCAATTTTGAAGAAGAAAGGAAAATTCCATCTAGAATTGATTTAATGTATTCTATAAATATTATTTTATATATAATAAGACACTCTTTAAATAGGGTCATTATTATATCCATATTATTACTTTGATTTTATTTTGTTAATTATGGAATGAAATATTATATTAATTATTTTATGATGGAATGGTGTCTAGGAGACTGATTTTCGTTCTTTGGTTATATTATGATTAATTATTTCTATTTTTTGTGGTAGATGTAAGAATGATTTTATTATGAGGTGGGTGGGACATATATCTACCGCTAATTCATTGGGTAATGATTTAAATTTCATGAGATATAAAATATTGGAATGACTTCTAAATTTGGTTCAGTAAAATAGGGCTTGATCGGAATGCAAATCTTGTTTAGTAATTCATCGTTGGAACAACAAGTAATCCTAGTTCAGTAATGGACTTTTTCCAATATAATAGTATTGGGAGCAATTCCTCGACTACTATGGAAATCATAATATGTGATTACTTATTTTTTATAATTCCATGTTTTATGCCTATTCTATTTTCTCATGCTTTATTATTCCATCAAGACTTAGGCCATATGAACAACCATGGTTTATTATATGACTCATGATATTTATATATGATAAATGTGGTATGTTTATTTAATTTTATGTTTATGTTATTACATTCTTATGTATATGTATTGTAATATATTTTCCATGCTAACCCATACTGAGCATTCGAGATCACCCCTTTTCAATTTTTCCCCCATTATGTATGATGTGTTTTAAATGGGTTCATGTAATGAAGGATAAAGAAAGAGATGATGTAGAAAATTTAGAACCAATTATTTAGGTTTCATGGTTTCCATTTGAACTAAAATAATACTATCATTATGATTATATTTGGTTTAATGTAATAAATATTCCACTATTGTTATGTAATGTCCATGTACATAAACATTTGGTTGTAACTGTTCGAATCCGAGTAAAGATTTATTTAACATTTGGAAACTAGGATATATAAACATTAGTGAGATCTCTATATATATTTCTATGAGTTTATTGGGATGAACCCAAGTGTAAGTCAAACTATACGTTACAATCATAGAATTTAAGAAATGATCCAGAATTACCATGGATTAATCCTATGATAATAGAGATTTAATGATCTCCCAAAGATTATATTGTTTTCCTATAATTCATTTTTTCACTCACTATATTTTTGGGTTTTAGAAAATGGCTACCAACAAAAGGAGTCATGTTAATGATTAATATGATGGGAAATGGAATGATATTCATCATTATAAAAGCATTAAAATTGTAGTTGGAAAGAAAAACATCATTATTATTCCTAATCAGAAATCTCAGAATATGATATATAATCTCAAAATTAGGGAGTTTCTTGACACAACTAAAAAGTAAAAGAATTTTTTTGGTGATCATATAGGAAATATAGTTCAATTTGTCAAATGTAAATTAAATGGGAATATGCATCGATGAGAATGATTCGATGGAACTAGAAAATGATTTGCGCATGAAAAAATGAAAAAAAAATTGTAATTCCAAAGGAGAAAAGACCAGTTAACAAAATTTCAAATTATAATAGTATTAATAAGGAATTAATTATTGTTTAATGTATTATATGTGGAATGTATAGGAATTATAAAAATTGATTCCCTAAGAAAAAAATCTCATGATGAGAATCAGCATGGTCATATGGGTAGTATTTATATTGCTGACAATGAAGAGACTACAAATGATGTATGAGGTGAAAACTATGTGAGGGAATAAAATGATGAATCTTAGTCAATGGTTTAAGAGGATAGTTGAATGATTTCATGTTAATCAAGAATAATGTTGTTTTAGTAATTTTATGATACTAAAAAATAATGTAACACCTTATGATTAATACAATATTGTTTTTCCATAAGTATTTGAAACAATATGTCGAATTATACAAGTAACCATGTTACATTATTTACATATTTTTGGAATTCACATGATATTTGAATAAATATACGATATGGAGATAATGAATTGTTTGATTGTATTAATGACCTCTTGACTGATATAATGAAAAGGTGATATCATGTTATAAGTATATAGAATTTGGGGTATTTTTAGTGTGTGGAAATAGTTAATGTTGAATGAATGAATGGTTTCACAAATTATCTATTGTAATTCATGTTATTATCATGTTTTAGGAGAATATATTATTAATTTATTCACATTTTTGAATATGAAAACCAAGAACTAACTTTTGAGATATGTGATATAAAAGTTTGGGGGTATAATGTAACACCTTGATATATTATGATAAATATTATTTGAATCTTCTTTGATTTGTTGTGTTGTATGCTACAACATTATTATATTATGCTATAAACAATACTGTATTAGCTTGTAGTATAAAAACACAATTCTTGGCCAGTATTACACACAATTTCATGTTATTTTAAAGGAATTCATTTCAAAAAGCATTGAGTATATATTTTTTTCAACGAAAAAAATATTTTATTGGATTATGTTATAAGAAAAAACAAAGGATGATTTCATTAACCAAAACCCTTAATTTTCATGCATTACATGAAATAAAGACATTCTTCGATATCTAGCTTTGTAGGCAATACATAGTTTCATTAAACAATGATATATTATTAAAATATTATTATTTAATGGGATATAAACCATCCGTTATAAATATTATTAATTTTTTTTTAAATAACACTAACCTTAATATTATTTATTTTATAGAACATTATATAAGAACTATTTCAGTTTTTTTGGATAAAAGATATATTTTACACAAAATGAGTTATGCCGACTTTTGATGGCACAACAATTTTAAATAGAACTACTAACACTTTTATATATAATATAAGTTGAAATAAAATTCTTATTCAGAAAAGATATATAAAAATATAATTTGGTTGACTTTTTATTATTTTTTGATAAAATTTATATTTTAATAAATACAAAATAATATTTTATTTTTATTCAATACTGCCTATTTGTCTAATTTAATTTTATAATAAAAATTTATTTTTGTAATTGGGTTTAAAGTGTAATTATATTTTTCTTATAATAATTTAATCCATTTTTAATCATTTTATGTAATTTTATATTTAAATAGGATATAATCACATGTCAATCTTTTTATTGTTTTCACATCATGAAAACACACTTTCTTATTATGTCAAAGATAATTATTTTTATGTAAATTACTGAAAATTTTGGGTTTAGAAAATTTTAAAATGGAATCCATATTTTTAATTATTTTTTCCAAAATATTTTAATATGTAACTATTATTTTTTTGGAGATTTTGAATAGTAACTAAGATAATTTTTATTTACCAAATTTAATGGCAAATCGTGTAAAATAAGGTAAAAAATATGAGAAAATAATAAATTTATCAAAACACCTAGAAAACCATTCTTAATGAATTAAATTCTAAAAATTTCACCCAATAGTCGGATTTATTTCATTTAATTTACTTTTATCCATGAATGTTATGTAATTATAATTGAAAAAAAATGTTACAACAAGTCACTCTGATATATCTTATAAGTATAATAATATTAATTTAGTGATAAACATCATAAAAAATTTAAAATAAATAGCCTCCAAAAATATAATAAAATTACATAAATAATGTTAATTTATTTATAATAATTAGATATTAAATAATTACTATTAATGGTGACACAATAGTGATGCAGAAATTATTTTATTGATACATATATCAATGAAATGGTTATAAAAATATTAAACAATGATTATATGAGCTTATTAATTTTCTCCACCAATATTCTAGGTTACTATGACATGTTTGGAGTATATTAAACATATTGTTTCAAATTTATCATCTATATAGATTATATTTAAAGTCCAATAAATTAATAGGGTCAAAATTGACACTATTGATATTTTATAAAAATAACATATTATTAAATTATTTTAAAATACCAACAATATTTTAAATTTAGAAAGATAAAATTATATGGTCTATAATGAAATAAATTTTTCAATTATTAAAAATTTAAAATACACAAGTTAATATTTTTTGTGATTTAATAATTTGAATATTATACCACAAATAAAATTTAATAGGTTAAATAAGAATAAATAATAATGATAAGGTCCAAAATAAAATAAAACAAATATCTAGATTTTATTGGTATAGAAGATATCGACCCATAATCATCTTATTTTCAATATATATGAGTTTTGGAGCAATATAAAAAGAAAAATGAATTCATAATAAATAAATACATGAACTCTTTAAAAAGGTTCCCCTCCCCTATCATATAAAAGGGCACATAGCCTTCATTTTAATCACACTTCCGATGAATTTTGTCTCATCAAAAACCTACCCAAAAATTCTCCAAAATTCCCAAAACTTATCATATATTCCACTAATTGGGAAAAATCCAACTGATGGAGTCCTTTTTTTCATTCCAATATGAGATACCTGAAAAGAGGTCATTGTTTCAGCACCGTTTTCAATGTTCTTTTGTTATTCTACAAACCCATTTGATGTTGATTACATAATAAAGTAATTAATCTATTATCTTATGTATTATTATATGTCATTATAATTATGAGTCAACCTTATACAACCTTTTATCCATCATACAAATAATAATATCACCATGCATGCGTACGTACGACTAACCTTCTCCACAACATGGTGTAATTGTTATTCATCAATAAATACAATTTATGTGTATATTGATTATTATAATACATTGAAATAATGAATATAACAAAATAATTATTATTTTCAATTCATATGAAATCCAATTTTATACTATTTAACAATCATGGGAATGGTATCGTCACTCATCCATAGGTAAGGCTTACAGTCTCCAAGATGTGATGAGATTAATTTTCCATGTTAACCATTCATGAATGATTTTAATTTATATATAATAAATAATCATGAAATATATGAAATAACAAATCTACCAGATATATATATATATATATATATATATATATCAATTACTTACTTCCATTAAATTCAATAAGGTAACAAAATCGAAGTTCATGCATACGTACAACCTACTGTCTCCATGAATAGAATATTCCATTTAATTTATTTCACTATTATATATATTAATATTTATATTGATATATAAATAATGTTTTACAATATATAATTAATTATTTCATGATCTACATAATTAGATAAATAATAACAAGTCAAAACACATATGATAAATAAAATAAATATTACACAAAAATTTTAATTAACATTGAATTGATAAATAAAAGAAAAATATAATGTAATAAGTTAATCATATATTATATCACAAATATTATTTTGGCTTTTTTAAAAGTTATAATATTTTTAGACCCACTAAACAAGAGATTTGTTCCATGAACCGGATATAGTCGACAAAAAAACTATCACCAAACCTGTCATGTGTCATGTCATGAAGGGAGTTCCGAATCCCCACGGGCTGGCACAAGTTCCCAGGTATCATAAAAAGAATATTTGAAATGATTTACCCATGTTTATATACCCACAAGAAAAACAAATCAAATAAACCCAATATGGATTATTAAAAAAACCATATTTTCCAAAATTTCAGATTTTAAATACATGGTATTAATCAACACTCAATGACAATAAAAAATAAATAAAACCACAAAGTACATCTCAAGATCCTACACATGGTTAGAGGAACCTCCCTTAATCCCACTCCACACCACTATGTCATAATGGACCTCTAAAAACCCGAATAATTGGAATAGAAATTTTTCCCAAACCTATGGCAGAAATAACCATCTCTACCTACACCAAAATGTTTAAGTATGGTGTGAGCCAATTCCTATTTGGATTCCACAACAAATATATTCCAGGTGATAAATATTGAAATAGTAAATCATGTTTGTTTTTAAGAAATGAAATGCTTGTTACAATTTCAAAATGATTCATCATAAATAAAAGTAGTTTTCAAGTGGGATATATTAAGGTATCAACACATTCAAAGATGATTTCAAAACATTTTAATTTTCTAGGAAACAATATCGTATTACGAAGGTATGAAAAAAGTAACTAATGAGCACAAGAAATGGTAATGTAACACATAGGAACTAGCTCTCTGTGGGTCTCATATACCTTGGATCTCTGTGGGAGTAACCATCACAATATCAGTTCTTGTGCACATGAGCCACTAGTAGGGAGAATACCCATAACCTAGTGGTCCCACATCATCTCCATCATCATCGTAATAGTTTAGTTAGTATTTTTAGCATCAAACATTCTATATGAAACAGAAGCCTAGCCCCACATGATCATTAGCATACTAGTACACACCTACCCACCAAGATACCTGTCTTTCCCTCATCTGCTCAAAAATGATCAACAAGTCATGAAATATAATTTTCAAATGATAATACCACATTCACATTACACATTCAAAAAAAATACCATGTGTATATTACACAAGTCATATATCCCACTTTTTCATTCCAATGCATTTTGAAATCGTTCTCAAAACCAAATAGACCACAACAATTTTCACAATTCATTAACAGTTCCCAAAATCCTTTAGTCATTTATATAAAACATCTCAAAGATAGTAAAACGCAGATAACATCCCACACACATCACAAAATACTTATATCATCTTAAACATTCTTTTTTCACATCACACTCACACACAAAATCCCACAAACATGTTTTACCCCTCTCTTGCCATTTGATAAAACATTTCAGAACTTTATAGAATAGTCAAAAAATGTTTGACATATTAGATGACCAATTTGCCTTTAAAAACCAATTTTAGCTGTAAAAACTCAACCAAATAGTACATATTGACCATTTTCCCAAATTTTTTAACCAAATAAATAATTTAAAATTTTAAAAAAACTATCCCAATGGGAATAACGCAGTCTTTCACACAAACCCAATTTCAATACCCCCTTTCAACGCCAAAATTACACCACCACCCATCCAATGTAGAATAGGAAGCCCTTTAAATGATTATTAATCCATTCTCATGTACTATAAAATCACCTCAAATTATACAACAAATGATACACATGAAAAACATACATTTTTAAAAAACACTTTCAAGGAGTGAAATAAATTTTTACACGTAAAACCATTTCAAAAACCCACTTTTAAACCCAAAACCACACTAATAACCTAAAAAATAATAATTGACAGACCAAATAATATTTATCAAACCACATGCATATGTTATACCATTATCCCAAAGAATACCACAAGGTTGACACATGGAAAACACCCAATTTGATACAAAGTGCTACTATAAAATTATACAATTAATGAAATCCACATAAAAATTGGGTTTCACAATGTAAATCAAATGAGGAAAATTCAAAATAATTAAATAAATCTTGATAACTCATCAGAAAAACCATTACACATGGAATCACCTACCTTTTGAATCAAAACCCCCAAATCGTTCTTTGAAACATCAACCGTACCACCACCACAAAAAAACAAATTGAAATCCAACCTAATCCCAAAATATTTGACCAAAAAGATAAAAATTAAACACTAGGTTCAGACCCTATCATCTAGATAGTTATGAACATAATGAATGAGGGATAAAACCCTAAAGAGATGGAATGAAATGAAGAGAGATTCACTAAGTTAAAGAAATCATAAAGAAATCGGCCCATATCCACCAATAGATGAATCTCAACATTAAGAAAAATAGTATGGAGGATTTATGGAGTCGTATTAAATCGTATTGGGACTGAATGTGGGATAAATACTGCAAATTGAAGTAGTTATGAAAGAAAGAATTTATCTCTTCAAATCTGGGTGATTTGTGAATGATTAAGAATGATCACCATAATCCTTGTGGGATATGAGCTCCAAAGAGGGGGGGGAGAGAGAATGAGAGAATGAATTGGGTACGTTGGTATGGGTGGGAGTAGTAATCACTAAAAACCATAAAAATTGTTTGAGATATTAAATAATTAAAAAACATTAATGTATGAATTGGATTTTCGGCAGGCCCAACAGCATATGAATACCCAGATCCATCATAATTATATATTCCTATGGGTTCCAAATTAGTATTGTGTTTTTAATATAACAAGGTATGAAAATTTAGAATAGGAATGGATGTAAAATTTCAATAATTAAAAGTGCTATAAAAGAAATATAATTTATTTTTTTATCTGGAAACGTGGTCCCAGTTTGGCCCAAATTTTTTAAAACCCATATCTTCCACAAAAATGAATGGAAAAGCAACAAAAAATTCTTTAGTGGAAATTAAATGAAAAATAACATTACAAATAGTCATGGATGTGACATTTAGACATATATAGAAATATCAGAACAAAGATAATATATAATTTAACAATCTCATTATTATTTAAGATAGTTTATATATAAGTATTTAGTAGGGAATATTTGTCATCAACATCCACGGTTCATAAATATATAATATTATTTATTTTTCTCTTTATTTTATAATGAAAACATTACCAATTGGTTTTTATAGAAGGAATCAACCATTCATTTTCCATACGAGTTAAATTTACATTTCTGGAAAGAGATTGAGAAGAATGTTTTTTACCATATACGACATGAACAGATTCTTACATCTTCATAATTCTTTATTACCATGAAAAGTTCTCTACAATATTTCATATTTATTTTCAAATAAATAATTTTATTTTAAAATTTTATCAAATTTTGAGAAAATAAAACATTTTATTTTGAGGTATAGATATTTTTCTCATGAATTGATTTCATTTATTTTATCAAAATTATTTTACATATGAAAAGAAGCTCAATAAATATGGTTATGATTCCATCCCAATTATTTCTATTATTTAATTTTATTAATATTGGAATGATATTTTATATGTATGATTTAATGATATATTTTTATTTATGATTCACATTTAATTTTTTGGGTTATGATATGATGAATGATTTATTTTTTTGTGCGGCATATATGAATGATTTTATTATGACACTAGTGGGACTTTTATACCCTTCCCATACACTTGGTAGTGATTTATATCTCCAAATATAGACATGACTGCATCAACATGAGAATCATATTATGTAATATAATGATGAAACAACAAGTAAATTTGGTTTATTAATACATTGAAGGAATGATAAGTAAACCTGGTTCAGTAATGGACTTTGTCTACTGTGATGGTGTTGGAATCAGTGCATTGGCTACTATGAAAATCATAACATGTGCTTATTTTTTCCAAAATTACATGTTTTATTCCAATGTTATTTTCTCAAGGTTCATGAATCCTTCACAAATTATTCCTTATGTACTTCCATGATTTATTTCATGACTCATGATTTTGGTATGTGTTAAATTTTTTATGTTTATTAATGTTATGTTAATTTTTTACTTTCTTATATTTATGTTTTGTAATATATTTTCCATGTATTAAATTTCTGATCATTTGAGATCACCCCTTTTTTATTTTTATTTTCCCCCAAGATTTGAAGAAGTATATTAAGTTAGATGGGTTAGAAGGGGGTTCTAGTTATGAAGGATAATGCAGTTGATGATGTAGATGTTTTATGAAACAATTATTTTTGATTCCCAATTCCTAGAGGTACTAATGTAAAATGGTCATTGGGTGTCTACTTATGTCATTAATTACGTATTCTGTAAATGTTATGTAATGTTGATGGATTTCATGCTAGGGTTGTTACACACACGCCCTACAATTTCTTATTTTCATCAACCAATAATTTTTTATTTTCACTTGTACATTTTATTTATCTTTATTTTCATTGATTCCCTATTTTTTGAGTTTATAACTATAAATTTTTAATCTTATAAATATATTTTTTTCACTTTTACTAGGAAATTTTTATAAGAAATATTTTATTTGTTGAATCATGTTTTTTTTTCAATTTTTATATATATTCATTATATATGAATAATGAAAATAACAACTTCATTTGTTGATTCTATTTTCAATTTAAAATTACATATGGATTTTACATTCCCTATCATTCAATTTTATATATTATGTCTCTAGGTCATTGATATATGATTGGGATGACTCCATGATCAAAATGAAATACAATATTTGTCATGTTTTCTGCATAAATTGTACATTTTACATTGTTGCGAAAATATATGATAGTTATTTATATTTTCAAAACACTAAAAATAATAATTCACAACTAATAATTTCACTTATTATCAATAATTATTGTTGGATGATTTCAAAAACCACTTAATTAGTATGATTCTTATTTTACTTCAAATTTCTTCCTTAATTGTTTAACAATTTTAAATAATAATAAATAACAAGTTGAATTTTTTTTATTTAACAATTTCTCTTAGACTTTGGTGCATTACTTTTTAATTCCATATTATATATTTTTTCATTACGATTATCATTATTGAAATTCTTATTCAAATGAAGAATATCATAAAAGTTGATATTATATGACTAATGAATATTTTATTTACCATGTCTGTAACATTATATTTCTTTACTAAATGAATTTTCATTATTTTTTAGAAACATAGAAATACAAGAATGAGATTAAAGTCATGTACACAAACTTAATTCAACATCAATTATTTATTAATGGAAGAAAAAATAAATATATTTTCATAGAGAAAGAGTAAACAATGGTGTTCATATAATTAATTTTGATATTGTACTTCGACATTTTTAGTGCATTTTATCTTGTTTAATGTATAAACTAAGGATTTTTTTATAAAAGTTAAAAAATATTATAAATAGTAATTTTATTATAATGGTCAATAGGTACACAAATGATGTCAATATGACCATATGGTGTAATTTTTAATGAATTGGCCTTATGTAATATATTTTGTATTGGTGAACGTTGGATATATGTCTTGAAGGGGGTTTCAACAAATTAGAAAAGAATTTGTTGATGTACATATAAATAGTATCATATTATTCTTTATACAAATCACATTCAATCTAACAATGCATTGATTTATGAGATGATTAATGTAGACAAGAAAATTTCATTTAGAAGAAGCATATTGGAATCCACCTAAACAACTTACAATAAAAATTAATGGTTTTTATTTTATAATCCTTTGCATAATTTTACATATATAAGTAAAATTATAATTTTGAATTGTACATTAAACCATTAAAAGAATTTGACAAGTCAACATTGTTGTTGAAATATTGTTAAAAATCTAATGATTCCTCATTGTCTTTATCATAATTTTCTAGAACCGATTTAAAATTTATATATTAATCATTGTGATGAATTTTTTCATGAATAATTGATTATTTAATTTTAAATAGGTCATGATGAAGAGATTATTAATTAATGTAGATTGATTAGTGAAACATAATTATGAATTTACCATTTATTTCAAAACTTTTATAGACCATTTTTCATATGATATTTTTTATGGCTGTGGGAGTGGAATGCGATATAATTTTCAATTTTATGAGTTTCATTATTTTATATGCATTTTGTTCTGTTTGTACATTTGTAAGAATGTGGACCCAATTATATGTGTGGTGAAACACTTTTGGAGGATGCTTCATAGGAACCTTCTACCATAAAAACTGCATGTTAAATTGGATGAAATTGTACTTGCATCAATCATAAGAAAACAAGACCTACACATTGAATGATGTCTATAATAGTTGGCTCATGGAAGCCTTCTCCCATCACAATTTTAGGTGATTTGGTTAGACTGAGGATACTTGGCCTTAGGAATACTTCCATTATTGTCACTGTAAAATTTAATTGACACTTCAAAGCATGAAACCACACTGTGTTCATCAAATAACATAATGATCAAAATAGATATGTTCCATATCTTGTTACATCATTATTTAATCGTCAATTTTTATAGTCCTCACTATAATTATTGGTATAGAACGCCACTGACCAATGGATCAAATAATAAGTAAAAAAATGAAATGATATTAAGATCTCATACCATATTTATCAATTTTCATTCTCAGATTACTCTTCTCCCATTAAAGGAAATCATACAAATAATGAAAGACATGAAACATTTCCTTAATTCTGAAAATATAATCATGGATATTCTTTCCAGGAACCAATTGAATCACCAAGTATACTGGGTGTCTGATTAAAATACACAGTTAATTAGAAATGTTATGTCAAATAAACACTTTTTTTATATGGCACATCATATAGTGGACATAAAAGAACTCTTATCCATCACTTCCTATAGTTTAGTATCTGTGTTATTTCTAGGATATTATTCATGAAACACTATGATACACCCTTTTAGGATTACCCATAATAAACCACATTAGAAATTTTAGATTATATGTGATTTCACTTAGTCCAAAAATATTTTTTTCCATCGATATTGATCATTATACACCATATTAATGATGTTTAACTTAAGAATTTCATTGAAAAAAATCAATTCTGTTTTACAAAAAGAAATGTCATGACATAATTATCAATAAGAATTATATCATCCATATTCAACAGTAAAAATATCACGATTCATCAACTAACCTACTTATATACACAAGAATAATATCTATTATTATAAAACCAAATAGATTGATAGTATCACCAAACCAAATATTCCTAATTTTAAAAGCTTGATTCTATCAATAAATGGACGGTTCCAATCATAGAAACCTTACAGTCTAATTTAACACATTATAATATTTGTGTTATATTCTATACATAACATTGAATAAATTTTTGTAATAGAAATCTATTTTGACATCCATGTGATATATCATATAATCAAAATGAGATTTCATGAAATTTCAAAATTAACATTATTATCACCACTAGAAAAAATAATTCATTATATAAACTACTGTGATTCTAAAAAAATAATTTAGGATTAAAAAAAATATTACATTACAAAACAGAATGATAATGTTTATAGAATTATAAAAACATTTATAAAAATTTATATAAAAATTAAACTTATCATAAAAATAAAATTATTATCAAATTAAAAAAACTTATTGTGAAAAAATTTTCATCTTAATGAAAACATAAAGAGTCACTATATATATCAAATTGAACTATTGGACATCAATATGTAACAAAACATTTAAAAAAATTATTGATTAAAAATGTAAAATCACAATTTATTTAATAGTTTTATAGAATGATGATATATAGAATTGTTGATACATCATATTACATCAAATAAAAATTACCATATGCTTGTTTCATTTCTAGATTGTCCAATAATACGAAATAAATAGTTTTAGGATTAATCTACATTATGATTGAACTATTTACATATTGATTTTACATGTGATTAAAAAGGACAAGTCTATACCCATAGAAAGAACACCTAGGCCAATTCTATTCCATGTGTGCCACCCTATGTCCTCTAAAAATTGTTCAAGGGTTTGGGGAAATATCCACGATGACATGTCAAACAAGAAGACACACTTTATCATATTTTATTCAATAATAATCACATCTTTAATGAATAAGATAAAAATGGAAAACTAGTAAGACATAAATACATAATAATATAAATGATTCAAAGTCCATGAATGAGAAAATATGAAAAAAATCCAACCCCATAAAGGTTACTATAAATGTACTGAACATCTGACAGGCCACGAACCCTATAGATGCAAGATTCTCGAGAACTAAACCCCGTTGTGAGTACTCATTGATGGGTCTCTAACTAAAAATAATATATCTAATATCATGGATTGACATTCTCCAAAAAAAGTCAGTAATAACCACTTGGCATTATATTTTTAGTAATACCAACTTCACTTCCACGAAGATAATCATATATCTATCACTTCGTCGGCATAAACACAACATATTAGGATTGAAAAACTATGAAATAATGGATAAATGTAACACAAAAATGTATTATATTTATATCATTGATATATCCACTGTATGATACATCCCAAAGGTAACCATGGAGTGCCTATGGAGTGGAAATCCATAAAGTAATCAAATCCCACAACCCCTCCATCATTCTGGTTTCTACAAAATACCATAATGTAGTACCAACAGATTTATAAACACATGAAATCCATGGAAATATAACATCATCTCAATCATAAAAATATATACAATGCTACCATTATAAAAACTCTTTGTTGATCTAAAGCCTTTCTCTAGAAGATATCTCATTCACAGGGGTATCAATCCCTACTATTAGGACAACCCATGTGTTTTATAATGGATATAATTCAAAACATATGAAAGGGATCCCACCCTGCATATTCCAGCTGCTGGATAAATCTACACACGACACAAATAATTCCAACTACCAATAAATTATAACCACACAGACATTATAGAATTATAGTTTCATAAAAACACCCCCACGATTATATCATAATTAATGGAGTAATTAAAATATCTATATAGGGCTCACACCTCACTAGAAGACAATTCAATTGAGGATATACCAACCCATATTCGTACCATGCGGTGGAGCGGCACATAAATTACATAGATATAATATGAAATCCATGTCAACAAATAGGGCATACACCTCATGTATCTGAGGGTTAATGAAATCTTTGATTGAAAAAGGTCCTTTTCCCTTTGTAGGATAATTATTAAGGAGTATCGGCCTAGTTTGGTATCTAAAAATCATGCCCCAAACAACATCATCACCATCCCTATGAACTAAATTCAAAATAATCGTATCTGTGCTGGAAAACTACCTCTAATGGATGAAGGGAAAAATCAATTTTTATCTATGTTAAAAAGTACTTAGGATAGGTTGTTTATAGTACTAAATGAACATTAGTTAAGAAAATCTGTGAAATTTCACCACCAAGGTGAGGGATGTCGATATAGTGATCCTTGTGTGAGATAACCGACATGTAGGGTATATGGATGTAGGTAAATGACTCCCATGAAAGTAACATGTTGCATCCTAGGTTGAGTTATCCAGACTAAACAAACTAGATCATAGACTAGCCAATGCACTTGGTTCCTCTCTTGAGCTGGCCCGAATAGCCAACATGTACCACCCAAAACGAATGTGTTCTAGTCCTGGACTATACACCCCCACCAGAAAATAATCAAAAAGGGTTAAAATATTATATTAATTTTAATATATTATTTTTGATCTCTGTAACCCTCTTAATTCAATTCCTTCTCATCTTTTGGGTAAAAACTACATCAAAAATTCAGTAGATCCATAATGTTGTTTTTCCAAGGATACATATATTATGTAAATTTATCATTGTACTAATAGAGTGGTTATAAAACAAAAAATCCAAAAAATAGTAATAATTTACAATAGAAAATTCCTATATACCACCAAAAAACTCTGTATTCAAATACCCCCTTTTCTATCATTGATCTAATGAACCATGAAATCTCGAAATTCATCAAGAATATTAGATTTTTATATGTTTTCATTATTTAGATAAGTTATCTGAAAATTATTACATGATTGTATTATAAATAAATTTAATATTGTTGGTTCAAATATTCAACGACAAAAAATTATATGAAATGAATTTGAATGAATAAAAAGTTATAAAATATATGAAAATAAGTTGTAGGGTAATAAATTCATATCTTTAATTAATATTTTCAGTTATTATAAACACATAACGAGTTCTGGGATTTCATTTTTTAGTAAATAATTTTATATTGGTGATGTTATAATAGAAAAAATCATGTCATATGACTATAATGATAATAAATTGTAAGTATTTTTTCAACTATATTAATCACACTATTTATTTTCTTATTTTTTTCAATAACATCTATCCAAAATCCATTCTTCCTTGTTGATATTGCTGAGTACATCATTTCTTGACGCCACTATAGTTTGTTAATTGTTTTTCTAGATAGTTTGAGGGGAATTTGAGTTTCTGTTCATGTAGCTTGGGTATAGTAAGTGAATGATCTAGATTTTTTTGTACAATATTTTTTATAATTTTTTTAATGTTTAATTTTCTTTAGGTAAAAATATGATAGTAGAGAAATATTTTTTCATTAATGGGATCATTTTGTTGTTGATTTCTAGTTTTTTCATCTAGGTATTAAGACTTTACTGAATGATATTATTGTGGTAGATACCCTCAGTCCTAGTTGTCAAATATTTTCCAAATGGTGATATGATAATGGGTAAAATAATGTCCCATAAACCAAAGTAAGAGGTGGTTTGGAAGGAATTGGAAACTAATGGTGGAACACTTGAAAAAAATTCTCAAATAGTGACACTATTTTCACTAATCTATTTAATTCCACTTTGACAAATTATGAATGTACATACAAAAAAAACCTAATTCACTTACATCCCTCGATGTTACCCCAATTGTACAATGCATATATATTGTTTTAAGTAAACATAGAGAAATAAATATACAAAATCCAATAATATTCATGTCATATATTAATTTTAGGATAATTTAAAAAGAGGAATAGATAAATAGGGAATTATCCATATATTTTTATATATCATATTATTATTGATGATATAAACATTGTGTGAACATCAAAATACTCTATATGAAACATCATTGGTGGTTTCACTCATTTTACCTTCAAAATATTATATAATGAAATTAAATTCTTTAATTTAACAGTGGAATATGAATACATAATAATTCCACAACCATCACCACAAAAGCATCACATGGAACATGAATGAATGTAGTTTTGACGATCATGAATAGAAATGTTAAAATATTTAATGATATTAAAAATCAATATCGATTGTCTCACTTATAAAAATGTGATTCATAACAAACATATCTAATTCACGATAAAAGATGATGGGCATAAAATCCATGAAATAGACATAAAGGATAGAGAGTATATTTTTTGAGGTAGATCTAAATACAAGATAATTGTGTATTTAAATTTTTGTCTCTATTTTAAGTAAAAAAAATTTCATATAGTATGTCCAAAAACATAAATAATAATAGAGAACCAAAAAATCATTCTACAAAAAAATATTATGCCCTCATGTAAATAAATATATTTATTCACGAAATAAATATATATAGCAAAAAAACCTTACAAAATCACAATTTATATTATTTGTTTTAAAAAATATTCAATAATTATAAAATCATTTACAAATATGGTTCTTAAAAATCGAAGATAAACTAAATAACACAACTATAGTTCAATGGTTTAAAATGTATTCTTGAATCATTTCATCTTTAATGAATCAAAAAAACTATAGAACATGCTAATGTTTTTCCGACGAGTCATCCCTAAATAATTACGAAGAATGTCACTAAAATCATATAAAACTAAAATAAATATGTGAATTAAGGAGAAAAAATTGAAAATAAAAACTAGAGATTTATATGAAACATATAAGGAATGCATCAATAATTATGGTAATATCATTACCATATATGATGCGTAAGAAATTATATTTTAATAAAATGATAAAAAATAAATTTATTAAGGTGTTAATATAAAATAAAATTCATAAAAATTTATGTAAATTTACTTCATAAGTATATATATTAATGGTGGATTAACATATGACTATATATTAAAAATTGGCATGTTTTTATTAGATAACAACCCATTTAATCTATATTTTATCTTATATATATATAATGCAAATTGATTATAAGGTATAATGAAAATATAAAATATACTAAAATTTAAAATAGGAATGTTATACTTGAAATTAACATGTATAAATAAATATTATTATAATGAATTATTAATATAAAAAACATATTCAAATCCATTAGCTGGAAAAACCATTGAAAACTTAAATAAATATATTTCACCTAACACAATGAACTAAATTTTGTATGGATGCTAAATATATTTTTTGTGTTTAGATTCAATGTTTTAATTTTATTTTAATTTAGTCTTAAATTAGAAATACACATAGAATATATTAATATATCATAGTTACTGATCAATCCTGATAAATAATATAGAAATTATGAAATAACATGCACCAAAATGAATCTCTTGTGTGTACCGTATTAATTTTGGGGAAATTAGACATTGATATTGTTTTCCTATGTTTAAATGTGAAATTGGATCTATTTTCACATTTTATAAAATATAATAAATCTTAATATTAAGAATATAATAATAAAATTTAGTAGACATGTTTTTTGTTTGTCTTTGATGATAAATAATGAATCCATTGCACTTAATATCATGAAATCATTAATTAATGTTAAATGCAATACATATAAATATATAAAAAAATTAAAAACAAATTTCTAAAAAAACTCATCATTAAAAAATTTGTTTATCATGTTTGACATTAATCATTAAATAGAACCACACATTCATAAATGATAGCTATAATTGAATTATATTATGATTCAACTCATATATAGAAGTAAAATATTTCTAAATTATGAATAAATTTTGATAATATTTATAATGAAATGTAAGAAGAAATAGAAAAATAATTATGGTTGAAAATTCATAGTATATGAATCACCTGAGAATCTGCATGTTCTAAGTAATTTCCTAAATGTTGAATAATGTAATGTCAATTAACATCCATATATGTATTTTCTTACATTCACACAAATTTTTAAATGATTTATACTTGAAACAACTCATCTATTGGTGGAAATTATTGTGTATATATCTGATCAGGATAGTCTTAGAGAAATTATCTTAATAAAATTTGGCATTGTGTGTAGACAGAAGTCTAAAATCACATATCACTTTTTTGGTAAACATAAAGGGGTGATAAAATGACTGCTTCAAATATTATCTATTAATTATAAAAAATAGATAATATTAATTATAAAATTTATTTAATATAATCATATAAATGTTGTTTATCGATATTTCTATTTGTTGAAGTTTGAAACACAATCAATAAAATGTTGAAGCTTATTGTGAATATTAATCCCACATGTCATCAATAAAGGAATTATTATATCCAAAAATCAAATTTATTCATTAAAAGGATGTTTTAATATGGGGTGTCATATATTGTCGATCAATATTAGACCCCCCCACTACACACACATGAGAAGCAATAAGTAGCCCGTGATGATGATTCGTCATGTTTATTAAGAAAAATACCATTTATAATATCTATTCATCATATAATATGTCATAAAAACAAATTAAAAAACTCAATGACTCACATTAATGAATTATTTAATCAATACAAATGATAAAAACCATGTCTCACTGAAAAATAGTTACAAACATTTCACTCCATTGGCATTTGAGTAAATACATCATAGATTATTATATTCTTATCAAACAATTTTTTAAGAGTGAAATCATACAATATAGAGATCTGATGTAATTCTAGAATATTTGGATCGTCAAAATTTCAAAAAATTATAAGGATGTGTTTACTTTGGTGTTCAGTAGAAAACATATACCACAATACATGGATGGAAAGACAATCAAGTAGCTGTTTAAGAATTCATACTCTGATCTCTTTGTAAAGTCGCAACAACAAAAGGGATCTGTTATATCCCTCATAGTACTAGAACCAAACCAAGACCCAATATACGAGCATAGATCCACAAGAAAAAAAAATAGAAATAGAATATCCCATCCCCATCCATATCACCCCATAATTATCAACAAGAGAGTCCACACATGTTACCAGAAAATGGTAAAGAAGTTTCCAAATTTTTCTACACCATTCATTAAGTTCCTTTCTTCCATTTGGATATCCAGGGTGATCACACAAGGAATTTTGTTCATTGGGAATTAATGGTTTCATATAGTTTAACATGATTAACCAATTTCCATGTTATAGATATTCAATCAAAGAATTATCCAGAAAAAAAGGTCCATTAGTGAACAAGCAAAGAACAACAATGACCACGATTTTTCATGGACAGAAGCCCATATAATTCAAAACATATAATAAAACATATAAGGGTATGAAGAAATCATAAAACAAAACCCATAATACTTTAAAAAAAATATTATCTTATTTAAGCTACAGTTTCATCCGTTAGTGTAGGAAAATCATCATACCCACCCCACATAATGCACAGTTAAAAGAGACGATGGAAAAAACCTACATGGATGATAATCAATTGATGTTTTTTTCCACACGAAAAGAACTAGGGTGCATGAATTATAGGGGAGAAGCTACACGTGCTCCATTAGTGGGCAGAAAAACCTCCAGCACAGGTGCACAATTAGGCTTCAGAAGGAGGGACACCAAATGCACTAATGAAAGGACAATAAATTAGACAAGAAGAAGCCAGAGTCCTGAGCGATAAAAGGGGAGGGGTTAGATTTAGGAGATATGAATTGATGAACTGATTTAAAGGCCGACTGTGGTTTCTCCTTGATAATGGTTGGTTAAAAAAGATTTAATTAATTATCATTTAATAATTCTCATGGGAGTGGTCCACATTATGGCTAAGAGTAAAATTTATGGCCCTTAAATAGAGGAAAACTGGTGACAAGGTGGAATTGGAATGTGTGGTAAAAAAAGGTGTGACACTGATGAAAAGCCACAATTTTTTGTAAGTTAAGTGTTTTCATACACATAGTGATTTTTGAAATCATTTAGGGGACGTGAATGTCTTAAAAGTGGGTATTGAACACTTTTACGTAAAATGATACGGTGTGGTGGTGGAACTAGAAAAGATTGAGAAACTGGTAATGGGTCAGACATGGTTTTGGTGACACAGCGTAATAGTGTCTTCATCACGGTGCCACCTTCCCTGTGCCAATGGTTTGGTGAGACATCATGATAGGTGACACCGTTTTGGTATGTGACCATGATGGTGCCACTATAACGATGCCAACCGTTTGGTGAGACACCGTAATAGAACCTCCATCACGGTGCTACCATGACTGCTGCCACCATCACAATGTTGTCGTGACTGGTGCCAACATCATGGTGCTGCCATTACCGGTGTTGTTGTCATTTTTATTTCGTGACATGTGCCAGCATCACAGTTTTATCGTGACTGGTGCCACATTCACATTGCTTCCTTGACCAGTTCCACCGTCATAGTGCTGCCGTCAGTGGTTCCACTGTAACACCCCAAGCCTCCACGGTACACATCTCTTTGAATAATACAGTATCATGTGTTGTACGCAGATTCAAGTTCTAACACACGCCACAACCAATCAAAGTAGCCGTTATGAATAGTAATACCTAATTTTTTAAATTTTATAAATTTTATCTTGCCAAATGGACTTCGTTTTTGGATTCTGAATATCGAAATTAGCCTATGTTGAATTTTTGGCATTTTTCTGAGAACTTCCAATTTTTTATGAATACTGAAAAATACTTAAAAACAAATTTTTTATTAAAAATAATTTATAATGATAAATTATACTATTTAGTGGTTTTAAAGTATAATAAGAATATATTTTTACCATTTTATCCAATGGTGGTCATTAGAACTAATTTCACTTTGAAATTGGACATAAATAATTGTCAATATTTTGATATATATTGTGTCTTAAAAACACACTATTTGTTGTGACAATGGAAATTAATTGTGAAATTAATTAATGAAACTTATATTTTTTGAATTTTGTAAAATAGACATCATTTTGGAATTCGGAATATCAATTATAGCTTAGGGGGAAATTTTGGCATTGTTTTGAAAAACATCAATTTTTGATGAATAGTGAAACCACTAAGTGGTAGTTAAATAACTGATTTTTTCATTTAAATGAAATATTACCTCTTCTTTGATTTGATTTTCAAAAATCTGACATACATGGTTGTCATTAAGAAGTAAACTGTGGTTCAATGGGATGAAAATTATTTTTTGGTGAATAGTAACTTTTAAGTTTAATTAATCGCGATTAAAGGTAATTAGTGAAATTTAAGGTAAAAATGGTATTATAAAAATATGAAATGATCTTAAAACGTGTCCTACCCATATTGGACGTGTCATGGCTGACCAAGACAATCCATGGGTCAACTTGGGGACCCCATGGATCCACTTTGCTAGGAAAATGACATAAATAACATTTTATTTAATGTTATAACAAAAAAGTCACAAACAAGAGTTGTTTTACTAAAAAAAATTTAAATGGGGTTATAAAAGTCATATTTTTGACTATAGATATTCATTAGAATGCTAAAAATATTTCCTATATCATGATATTTTAAATTATTTATGACACCATGATGATGCAGTGATTACCTCATTAATTAACGATTTAAATAAAATGAAAAGATAATGTAAAATCCAAGGCATAAACTTGTCAAAAACCTATTGGATGAGTAGATTTCTAACCCTTATCACCTTATCCTAGAATTATATATGTGTGGGACCTTTAGAATCCGAAAATCATTGTATAATAAAGTAACATTTTATTACTTTTCAAGAGTGCCCCTCCTCTCCACTTATAAAAGGCCTCCACCACTACCACCTTACTCACACTTTCATAGCCATTTGGCTCGGCCAACATCTGCCAAAATACTCTCCCAACATCCCTCCCTTACTTCTAGAAGCCTCACTTTGGTTAGAATTCTTCCCATGGAAGCTTTTGGATCAAATCAATAGAGTTACCCGATTTTAAGGTAATGTCATCTCTTATGTTATTTTTTTTTATTTTGCTTATCCAACCCCCTAACTCTTTTTATTAATTTCTTTTGTAACAAAACCATTATCATAAATATACTAGGATGTTGTTTTAAGAAGTATTCAAGCTACACTTACAAACACATACATCTAATGGTTAAAGAACATATTGTTTCTGTGGATGGCGAATTTCTGCCTCACGAAACGATGATTGTTCAACACTCATATAACACCTTCAAAGGTGGACATTAAGATGTCACTATATTTATATATATGATATATAATATGTTTATGTTTTACTTAAGGTTCTGTATTTTTCATTTATGGCATATCTTTATTGTTTCCATTATGGGTAAACGCAATATTTTCATTTTAAGAAGTGTCGACTACCGCCCCTCAAAGTTATTTGAATCGTTAATCCCATACGTGGATGTATAAAGGATGGAGTTAATGATATTATATATGATATTATAATGGAATTATAATACACGTTTATATCATTATGATTTCATTAAATACGAAATAGAAATTAAAGTAGCGTTCATGTGTACATACGGCTTACCGTCTCCATGAACGGTGCATTTCATTTATTACCTTAAACGTTATGGAATAATTTAAATGCTTTTATATACTGGATATATATGAGATATATGATATCAATATCATGAATGTAATTTTGGATATAATGGGTATATCACCACATGAACACCTGGTAATTATAAGAAGATTAATTTTGACTCAAGTACATAAGATCAACAAAACGATCGTTATTAACTTAAATAATTACATAATGTTCATAACATGGTAATAAGTGATATAAAAGGAATAAAAAACTTGAAAAAGGTTTTTAAGCAATTATAAATTAACTCTAGTTTATTATTCAGGAGGTTAATGAACGGTCGAGTCAAGACTGGACGCAAGGTAACAGAACTTCTTAACCCGATTTCCATTCTTTGGGTTAATCTCCAACATTCAAATTATTTCATGATATTATTATGTCCTATCTTGTATTTATACGTTCTTTATGTGTAAATATAGTGAATACACATAATAGATATATTTTATTTAAAAATTATATTTTTAAGGGATTTCGTCTCAATCTCCATTCAATAAGGCATATTTTGTTTTATACACAACATTCTTTTATATGGTGTATAAACCCCTTTGACTTTTACGTTTATTCAAAAGGAATATTTTTCATATGAAGCTTTTTACTAAATGACAAAAAGGGAGTGTTTTTCTTTCCGTACATATGCGGCGACAACGACTTCTCCGCCACCATGACCATTATTTGAGTTTTGGCTTCCTTTACAAGACACACCATTCTTTTAATGAAAAATAAATACAAAGTTTTTACTTTCTTTTAATTTGGTATTGAAAATGGTTTTGAAAGTGTTTTTATTATATCAATGTGTTGTATTGATATCTTGTGATTGAAATGTGGAAATGTTATGTTTCTTTTATGCATGTTTTATGTGATACGATTATGTTATGGTTTATGATATGTTTAAACCTATTAATATGAGGAATGCATTGGACTTAATAAGTGACGGGTGGAGCCCGCTACAGCTCCTCGATGCATCGGTTGGTCTCATGAGACAAACTAGTGTCTTGGCATGAGGCCTTGAAAAAATCTTCTTTGTGGTCTTGGCACGAGGCCTTGGCTACGTGGTTATGGTAGTTTGGAATTATGCATTCCGTCATTATGAAAGTGGTTATTGACATTGCATGTGATTACTCGACTAGTAGAATATTCATATGAGTATGAAAATGGAATTATTTAATTTATGTTTTCCATATAGTGCTGAAGTTAAAGTTTAAAAAGGATTTTGTTTTAGTTATACATTGCCTTAAATGATAATGATTATTTATGAAAGCTTCTACAATATTGTTATCCTTTTTGAGAATCTGAGCTCACCCCTTTCAATGTTTTAATATTTTCCAGGATGTGAAGAAGTATTGTATGAATGACCTGCAAGGATAGTCAGAAGAGGATATGAGTGTGGACTATGAAGACTTTGTTATTGTAGTTTTTCACTTTATGATGTAATGTAACATTTATGAATGTATCTAGTGTTTCAAAGGATACTAAACTAATCGGACTTTCGAGACTTGATCTTTTGTGATAATGCTAATGTTACGCAATAATGCACCGACTTTGGGAAACTGGGGTCGGGGCGTTACAGTTGGTATCATAGGCAGTTTAGTACTAACCTTGGAAGCTAGATTTAGATAAACTCTAATTAGAGCACATAGCCCAAAGATAGACTTTGAGGATTAGTATAGATGAACTTCCTAGAATTTTGTTGTTGTAGAGATTTTGTGAGTTTTCCAAGCAATACATCCCTGTCTGGATACGAGCAGGAAGAGGCGGCTCTGGCACAGATGTACTTAGGGGTAAAACCCGAAAAAACCGCTTTGAGCTAGACTTGAACGGGAACTGGTGAATGACAACGGGCCTTGCTGCACGCTTGGTTACGACACTCCTGGGGGATATGCTTAGGATAATTCTCATTTTCATTACAAACCACTGTGAAGGGTTATGAGTATATACTTCCTCAAAGAAAACTTTTTTATGGATTATATCCATAAATAGTTAAATTTATGTTATGTATTTTACAGGTATGTAATTATCTATTTTGATTCATAAACTAAACTATTTTATTCCATTGTTTAGAAACGGCGCCTAGTGGAAGGAATGGAAACTGAATCAATACACGCACTCCCTGTTGGGATTTCCCTCCTGCTCAAGATAATTATTGAGGATCTGGAGATACAACTGGTGCTGATCAACTTATTACCATACTGGGACAACTCACTCAGGTTATGAATAATGACCTTACTCGTATGGAGCACCCTGATCAGCAATGTAGAGGATCAATGTTAGACCACTTCATGAGGCAAAAACCACCAACATTTAATGGGGGTACAAATCCATTAGTAGCTGAGTAATGGGTAATCTCCTTAGAGAAAAAATTCCATGCCTTGGGGAGTAGCGAAAGGGAGAAGGTTGTCATGGCAGCCTACCGCCTCACTAAAGATGCTGATCAATGGTGGTCGCTGATTCAAAACACAAAGGAAGATGATGAAGTATAAAATATGGAATGGAGAGAGTTAAAAGATCTTTTCTTAGAAAAATACTTTCCACATGACCATCGAGCAGATATGGAAAGGAAATTTTTGAGTTTGAGGCAGAAGGAGGATGATAATGTCGCAAAGTATGAGGCTAACCTTACAAGGTTAGCAAGGCATGATTCATATTATATACATAACCCAATAAGTAATATTGATCATTTCTTTGATGGGTTAAAACCATTTCTCTGTCGAGCATTAGTCTCACAAACCTTTTCGTCATACGAAGATATTGTCTCGTGTGCTATCAAGACATAAAAGGAATTCTCTATGTCTTATGACTTTAAAGAAAATCAAGAAAAGAAGAGATCTTCTGATCAATCTGGAAATTGAAATAAGGGGATGAAGGGAAGAGTTGAATATCAGTCTTGTAGTAAATGTGGAAAGACACACCCTGGTACATGCTTGAAGGGAATGGGAGTCTGTTACAAGTGTGGTGAAAAAGGCCACCAATCTCATGTTTGCAAGGGAATGAAAGTTTCTGTCAATGTGGAATTCTATAATTGTAGAGAGATGGGGCACTATGAAAATGAATGTCCTAAGCGTCAGGGGAACTTAACTCAGAAGAGGCCAAGGGATCAAGGCCATGATTATGCGATCACTATTGCTGAGGTTGAAGCTTCGAAAGACATGGTGGCAGGTAATTTAATGGTTTCCTCATGTTTAGCAAATGCATTATTTGATTCTAGATCATTGCATTGTTTCATATCATCTCAGTTTGCTATGAAAATTAGATATTTCCTGTTTGATTTAACAAGAGAATTTTCAGTCAAAACTTCTAAGGGAAGTATTATTGCAACAAAGTTTTGTGAATCAGTCCTCATTAGAGCACATAACTGTTCTTTATCCGCTGATCTAATTTTCAAACCTATGATTGAGTTTGATATTATCCTAGGTATATATTGGCTTTCGGACTATGATGTAATGTTTTATTGTAATAAGAAGGAGGTTATGATTTTTGATGATGATGATAAGGAACACCTTATTTTTAGAGCAGAATCGTCACCACCTAATTCTTATTTAGACCCACCCCCATTAGCTCAACTAAATTCAATTTTTGGGGAGGAAGAGAGTCAAATGACTAAGGGATAGGAAAGTAATGTTTAAATAGGGGATGTACCTCTTGTGAAAGAATATGAAGATGTGTTTCCGGAAGATTTACCTGGACATCCTCCAAAACGAGAAGTTGAGTTTTCCATTGATTTAATTCCTGGGTCAAGGCCTATATCGAAGACCCCTTATAGGATGGACACCATGGAATTAGTTTAACTAAATAAACAACTAGAGGAATTGAGTAATAAGGGATTTATTTGCCATAGTGTTTCTCCATGTAGAGCCCCTGTCCTTTTTGTTAAGAAGAAAGATGGATCTATGAGGTTGTGTGTTGACTACAGGGAGATCAATGCTATAACAATATAGAACAAGTATCCCCAACATCGCATTGATGATTTATTTGACCAATTACATGGAGCTCAATACTTTTCAATGATTGAACTTCGATCTGGATACCATCAGTTGTGTGTGACGAAGGAAGACATTCCAAAGACAACATTTCGAACAAGGTATGGACATTACGAGTTTACAGTAATGCATTTTGGATTGACTAATGCACCTTCTGTATTCATGGATCTAATGAATAGAGATTTCAAGGAATATCTAGATGATTTTGGGGTGGTACTTATTGATGACATCTTGGTGTACTCCAAAAGCTGCGAAGATGATGAAAATCACTTGCGCATTATCTTGAAGACTCTTAGAAGGCATGAATTATATGGGAAGTTTAGCAAGTGTGAATTCAGGCTTCGGGAGATTTCCTTTCTTGTCCACATTGTCTCTAAGGATGGAATTTCCGTTGATCCTTCTAAGACCAAGGAATTCCAAGAATGGCCAGCACCGACGAGTATAAATGAGGTACGCAGCTTTATTGGTTTGGAAGGTTATTATCGATGTTTTTTCCAAAATTTTGCCCGATTGACTAACCCATTAAAGAAGCTCACATGTAAAGGGGTTAAATTTGTCTGTAAAAAAGAGTGTGAAGAATGTTTTGAAGAACTGAAGAGAAGATTAGCCAACGCTCCTATAATGACTCTACCATCAGGGAATGATGGGTTCGTTATTTATAGTGATGCATCAATGAAATGACTTGGTTGTGTCCTTACTCAGAATGATAAGGTTATGGCCTATGCATCAAAACAACTAAAAATTCATGAGAAAAACTATCCTACTCATGATCTCGAGTTAGCTGCTGCAATCATTTCTTTGAAGACATGGAGACATTATCTCTATGGTGAAAAATGTGAGATATATACCAATCAAAAGAGTTTGAAATATACTTTCTCACAAAAAGAACTCAACATGAGGCAAAGGCGATGGAATGAACTACTCAAGGATTATGATTTCACGATACACTACCACCCAGGGAAGGCAAATAAGGTTTCAGATGCTTTGAGTAGAAATGCCCATGGTGTTTTGAACATGATTAGAGTGGAATGGGATCCTATTTTCATGGATCTAGTAAAGATGGATATGGGAATCACCATGGAGGGTGAAACATAAAATTTTTTTCAAATGGTTGCCAAACCATCATTACTAGAAAGGATAAAGAGTTCTCAGTCCGATGATGAAGTGTTGAAAAAGAAGATTAAAGCTGTGAATGATGGGCGGTTGAGGGACTTTGTGTATAAAGATGGAATTTTGAAATTTGGGAGGAGACTCTATGTTCCCGATATACCTGATTTAAATAAGTAATTGATGGATGATTCTCATAGTTCCAATTTCTCTATACACCCTGGGAGCACCAAAATGTATAGAGATTTAAAGGGACATTTTTGGTGGGACAACATGAAGAGGAAGATTGTTGATTTTGTGACAAGATGTATGGTTTGTCAACAAGTGAAAGCTGGAAGGCAACTGCCTGGTGGATTATTGCAACCTCTTCCCATACTCGAGTGGAAATGGGATAATATTACAATGGATTTTTCATGGGACTACCAAAGACTCCTAGAAGAAATGACGCAATATGTGTCATTGTTGATCATCTCACGAAGTCAACACATTTTCTTGCTATAAGGGAAGATCTACCACTTGAACATCTAGCAAGACTGTATATTAATGAAGTTGTGAGACTTCATGGAGTACCCCTATCGATTTTCTTGGATCGTGATCCTTGTTTTACATCAAGATTCTGGAAAAGTCTTCAGAAGGCCTTGGATACTGAACTTCGTTTGAGCACTGCTTACCACCCTCAAAAAGATGAACAATCATAAAGAACTATTCAAACCTTAGAAGACATGTTGAGATCATGTTCAGTTGACTTTCAAGGAATGTGGGATCAATATTTATCTCTGGTAGAATTTTCCTATAACAATAGCTACCATTCAAGTATTCGGATGGCACCATATGAAGCGTTATACGGAAAGAGATGTCGCACACCAACCTGTTGGGATGACGTTAGTGAAAGAAAACTTGTAGGCCTAGAACTGGTGGAGGAAATGATGGAAAAGTTGAAGGTAATCCAAAACCACATCAAAGCAGCTCAATGTAGGCAGAAGAGCTATGCTGACAATCGAAGGAAGGATTTGGAGTTTCAGGCAGGAGATCATGTTTTCTTGAAGGTATCGCCATGGAAGGGAGTTATACACTTTAGTATGAAGGGTAAATTCAGTCCTAGGTACATCGGACACTTCGAAATTCTAGAATGAATTAGGGTTGTAGCTTACCGTTTGGAAATGACTCCAAGTCTCTCCAAAGTTCATGATGTATTCCACGTATCACTGTTGAGAAAATACGTGCCCGACCCAACGCATGTACTCACCTATGAGGAATTAGAACTGTAACCCGATCTATGTTATTGTGAAGAGCCCTTCAGCATTCTTGATACAAGAGAAAATGTGCTGAGAAACTGGACGACTCGTCTGGTAAAAGTTCAATGGAGAAACCATAAGATAGAGGAGGCAACGTGGGAACCCGAGGAACTTATGATGAAGAATCACCCGAGTCTTTTTATACAGTGATATTATATGAAATTTCGAGGACAAAATTATTTGAAGGAGGGGTGAATGTAACACCCCAAGCTTCCACGGTACACATCTGTTTGAATAATACTGTAGCGTGTGTTGTATGCAACTTTGGGTTCTAACACACGCCAAAACCAATCAATGTAGCCGTTATGAATAGTAATACCTAATTTTTGAAATTTTATAAATTTTATCTTGTCAAATGGACTTCATTTTTGGATTCGGAATACCAAAATTATCCTATGTTGAATTTTTGGTATTTTTCTGAGAACTTCCAATTTTTTATGAATAGTGAAAAATATATAAAAACAACTTTTTAAATCAAAATAATTTATAGTGATAAATTATAATATTGGGTGGGTTTAAAGTATAATTAGAATATATTTTTACCATTTTATCCAATGGTGGTCATTAGAATTAATTTCACTTTGAAATTGGACATAAACAATTGTAAATCTTTTGATATATATTGTTTCTTAAAAACACGCAATTTGTTGTGACAGCGGGAATTAATTATGAAATTAATTAATGCAAATTATATGTTTGGAATTTTTTAAAATATTCATAATTTTTTAATTCGGAATATCAATTATAGATTAGGGTGAAATTTTGGCATTGTTCTGAAAAACATCAATTTTTGATGAATAGTGAAACCACTAAGTTGTAGTTAAATAACTGATTTTTTCTCTTAAACGAAATATTACCACTTCTGTGATTTGATTTTCAAAAATCCGACATACATGGTTTTCATTAAGAAGTAAAATGTGGTTCAATGGGATGAAAATAAGTTTTTGGTGAATAGTAACTTTTAAGTTTAATTATTCGCTATTAAAGGTAAATAGTGAAATTTATGGTAAAAATTATATTATAAAAATATGAAATGACCTTTACACTTGTCCTACCGCTATTGGATCTGTCATGGAAGACCAAGACAATCCATGGGTCAACTTGGGGACCCCATGGAGCCACTTTGGTAGGAAAATGACAAAAATAACTTTTTATTTAATGTTAAAATAAAAATGTCACAAACAAGAGTTGTTTTACTAAAACAATTTTAAAATGGGGTTATAAAAGTTATATTATTGGCTATAAATATTCATTATAAAGCTAAAAATATTTCCTACATCATGATATTTTAAATTATTTATGACACCATGATGATGTAGAGATTACATCATTAATTAACGATTTAAATAAAATGAAAAGATAATGTAAATTCCAAGGCTTACACTTGTCAAAAACCTATTGGATGAGTAGATTTCGAACCCCTATCACCTTATACTCGTATTATATAAGTGTGGGACCATTAGAATCCGAAAATCATTGTATAATAAAGTAACATTTTTTTACTTTCCAAGAGTGCCCCTCCTCTCCACTTATAAAAGGCGCCCACCACTACCACCTTACTCACACTTTCAAAGCCTTTTGGCTCGGCCAACCTCTACCCAAATACTCTCCCAACTTCCCTACCATACTCCTAGAAGCCTCACTTTGGGCATAATTCTTCCCAAGGATGCCTTTGGCTAAAATCAAAAGAGTTACCCGATTTTAAGGTAATGTCTTCTCTTACGTAATTTTTTTTGCTTATCCAACCCCCTAAACACTTTTTATTCATTTCTTTTGTAACAACACCAGTATCCTCAATATACAAGGATGTTGTTATATGAATTATTCAAAATACATTTACACACACCTAAATCTAATGGTTAAAGAACATACAATTTCTGTGGATGGAGAATTTCTGCCTCACGAAACGATGATTGTTCAACACTCCTATAACACCTTCAATGGTGTCCATTAATATGTAACTATATTTATATATATGATATATAATATGTTTATGTTTTACTTAAGGTTCTTTATTTGTCATTTATGGCATACCTTTATTGTTTCCATTATGGGTAAATGAGATATTTTCATTTTAGGAAGTGCGGACTACCGCCCCCTCAAAGTGATTTGAATCGTTAATCCCATATCTGGATGTATATACGATGGAGTGAACGATATTATTTATGATATTATATATGATATTATAATGGAATTATAATACACCTTTATATCATTATGATTTCATTAAATACGAAATAGAAATGAAAGTAGCGTTCATGCGTACGTACGGCTTACCGTCTCCATGAACCGTGCATTTCATTTCTTACCACTAAACGTTATGGAAAAATATAAATGCATGTATGTACTGGATATATATGAGATATATGATATATATATCATGAATATAATTCTGGATATAATGGGTATATCACCACATGAACACCTTGTAATTGTAAGAAGTTTATTTTTGACTCAAGTACCAAAGATTGACAAAACGACCGTTATTAACTTAAATAATTTCATAATGTTCATTACATGGTAATAAGTGATATAAAAGGAATAAAAAACTTGAAAATGGTTCTTAAGAAATTATAAGTAAACTCTAGTTTATTATTCAAGAGGTTAAATAACGGTCGAGTCAAGACATGACGCAAGGTAAGGGAACTTCTTAACCCGATTCCCATTCTTTGGGTTAATATCCTACTTTCAAATTATGTCATGATATTATTATGTCCTATCGTGTATTTATACATTCTTAATTACTACATATAGTGAATACACATAATAGATATATTTTATTTAAAAATTATCTTTTTTAGGGATTTCGTCTCAATCTCCATTCAATGAGGCATATTTTGTTTTATACACAAATTTATTTTATACGGTGTATAAACCCCTTTGAATTTTACATTTATTCAAAAGGAATCTTTTTTATACGAAGCGTTTTACTAAACGACAAAAAGGGAATGTTTTTCTTGCAGTACATATGCGGCGACAATGACTTCTCCATCGCCACGACCATTATTTGAGTTTCGGCTTCCACTACAAGCCATAACATTCTTTAAATGAAAAATAAATACAATGTTTTAACTTTCTTTTATTTTTGTATTGAAAATGGATTTGAAAGTGTTTTTATTATATCAATGTGTTGTATTGATATCTTGTGATAATAATGTGGAAATGTTATGTTTCCTTTATGCATGTTTTATGTGATATGATTTTGTTATGGTTTATGATATATTTAAGCCTATTCATATGAGGAATGCATTGGACATAATAAGTGATGGGTGGAGCCCGCTACAGCTCCTCGATGCATCCATAGGTCTCATGAGACAAAGTAGTGTCTTGGCACAAGGCCTTGAAAAAATATTATTTGTGATCTTGGCACGAGGCCTTGGCTACGTGGTTATGATAGTCTGGCATTACACATTCCATCATTACGAAAGTGGTTATTGATATTTCATGTGATTACTCGACTAGTAGAATATCCATGTGAGGAAGTAAAGGGCATTATTTAATTTATTTTTGCCATATTATTCTGAAGTTAATGTTTAAAAAGGATTTTGTTTTAGTTATACATTGCCTTAAATGTTAATGTTTATTTACGAAAGCTTACGCAATATTGTTATCCTTACTGAGCATTTGAGCTCACCCCTTTCAATGTTTTAATATTTTCCAGGATGCGAAGAAGTATTGTATGAATGACCAGCAGGGATATTCAAAAGAGGATATGAGTGTGGACTATGGAGACTTTGTTATTGTAGTTTTTCACTTTATTATGTAATGTAACATTTATGAATGTATCTAGTGTTTCCAAGGCTACTAAACTAATCGGTCTTTAGAGACTTAATCTTTTGTGATCATGCCAATGTTACGCAATAATGCACCGACTCTGGGCAACTGGGGTCGGGGCATTATTGCCACCTTCACGGTGCTTCCATGACCTGTGTCACTATCATGGTGCTGCCGTGATGGGTGCCACCATTATGCTGCTATCGTGACCAGTGCCACTATTTTGTTGGGACCATGTTTTTGGAAATATAATGGACCCAGAGTTCCCAGGCCATTATAATAGATACCTCTCAAACTATTCTCTTCCTTGAGAATTCATGGATAAACCTGGAGATAATATTGGGGTCTGTATAGCCACCCCATATGATACCTGTCAAATAGAACCCACCATAGAGTTGTTCGAAAGCTGGAATAACCCGAATATTTAAGAACAATTCTTCCTCATCTATCTCCTATAAAAACAACGACACACTAATTCTCCTCTCCCCCATGTAACCGCAAAAACACGTAAATGTCATACAGTCTTGTCATAAGGACAAGGGAGTCCCTTCATCCATGTCATGATACTATCCTCTTTGACCGACAACATCTCACTTTCATGAGTTCGACCGCATCCCCTTTAATACATCTCTATTAGGTATTAGCTTCTACCCTCCCCACAATCATGACTCTTCACAAACACTTAGAGAACAAGGAAAATAACACATTTCATAATTAACCATGTCATTTATTACATCATAATCAATTATGAACATAACAAAACAAAACACAAAACAACATTGGGTACTTGACGTGAATTTGTGCCTCTCGTTCCCAGGTACTCACCATGAGGCCACCATGCCTCAATAACACACAAAAGAGGGAATGTTTCATCCATGAAGAACCTTTTCCTCACAATTCACTATTCACACTGGTATCTCTACGAACATCACATCATATCCAATATACATCTTCCAACAGTTGAGGATGTCAGAGTCATTGTGTTGAAACATATGGAGCTAAGACACATTGAAGACATAGTCCACCCTATGTAGCTGCGTCAGTAGCACCAACTGATATTCCACTTCTCTGACTCGTTGCAACACCTCTAATGGTTCAATGAACCTATGAGAAAGCTGACATCCAATGTTGAACCACAATTTCCCATGTCGAGGGTAGTCCGTCAAGAACATGTGGTCCCCTACCTCAAACACCATGGGTCTCCTCCTATGATCGACATATGACTTATACCGGTTATGATCCACCATCATCTTTTCTCAGATAATTTGAACCTTTAATGTGGTGTTCTGAACCACACCCGAGACTAGAGGACCTTCTTTCCAATATCTTCCCAACAAAAGGGTTTATGAAATGTCCTCCCATATAAGGCTTCAAAGGAATCCATACCAATTATAGAGTGGTAGATATTGTTTTAGGCAATCAATACATGGGGAAAGTGTCTTACCCATGATACTCCAAAGTCCAAAACTCATGCCCGTAGAATATCCACCATTGTCTGGATGGTGCACTCTATCTTCCCATCAGTCTGGGGGTGGAAGGCAATGCTGATGTATACCAGGGTTCCAAAATAATGTTGCAATCCATTCTTGACCTGTGAGGTAAACCCTATATCTCGATCAGAGACTATGGATCTTGGAACTCCATGAAATCGCACCACCTCATCCATGTAACTCTGTGCTAAGGTACCATTTTGATTGACTCCTTAATTGTGAGGAGGTGAGCTACTTTCCTCAGTAGGTCCACCACTACCCAGATTGCATCACAACCTCCATGGACCGTGGGTAGTCCCATGATTACATCAATTGAGATGTCGTTCCACATCCACTCAGTGATATATAAGGGTTGTAACAATCCTCCTGAGACGTGGAGTTCAACCTTCATGTGCTGAAGCAAGAGGAATTGTTCCACATACTCTTCCACTGCCCAATTCTCCCCTATCACCAAGACTGACTTCTCAAACCCGATTACTTCTTGAAAGCTCCTGGGTGTACCACTAGGGGTGAGTTGTGTAACTCACCATGAACTATTTCGTGAATTACTACAGGGAAGAACAAATTCTGATGAAACAACATATGACTCTTCACATATTCCAACCGTCCATAAATAGCATCACCTGGTCTTACACGATCGTGCATCAATTCAGCCTCTATGTTCCCCCACATAATCTCCTCCACCTTCCACTAATGATTGGACTCCAGTTTCATATAAAATAGACAACCTTTGTCATCCTCCTCCATTTCATATAGGTGTAGGGCATCCAAATATTCCATCTCCATCCAAGGATCTACTGATTCTCGAACCAAATCCTTTTCTGGCATCCTGCTCAAGTAAATGACCACCACATTCAGCAATGTATAAATTCTACCACAATATTAGTGCGAACATGACTACTGCATGCTCCAAATCATGAGTGGTTTGTTTGCACCCATGAGGACATAACATCCTTGGTAAAAAAGATTTCACCCCTGTTGTTGCATCAACACATTCCCAAATCCATGCCTATAAATTTAAAAAATCATATAACAAATGTCCTTCTTATGGTAACCTCCGCACTAAGGAACTAAACAAATTTTCATTCAGATAACTGAAGGATACCCATCACTTTTCACTCCACACAAAATCTTGGTCATTAAAGGGAAAATCTATCAATGGTGTTGCAACTCGTGAGATGCTGGGCATGAATCACAAACTGTAACCTACTATACAAAGTAAATTGCGATTTTCTCCCACAATTCATGGGAGAATCCAAATAAATATCTACTTCAAACCTTGACAGATCAACCGCTATCCCATTATCAGACACCACATGTCCAAGGAAATGTACTTCTTGTGTCCAGAACATGAACATGGAAAATTTCCCATATATTTGGTGTCGTCGTAGGACCTCTAAAACCATCCATTGATGCTTGGATTGATCCTCCTCGGATCAATAGTAGATCAATATGTTGTCAATAAACACGACTATGAACCGATCTAGATATTATTAGAAGATGGAGTTCCTGAGTCCAATGAACATGGCTGGTACATTTTTAACACTGAATGACATAAACACGGTCTCAATGTGACCGTATTTACACCTGAAGGCATTCTTTGGGATTTCACCCACATTTACCCTCAACTGGTGATATCCTGACTACAGATGAAACTATGAGAACCATCATTCCCCCTAAAACTAATCAAAATAGTCATCGATCCCCGATAGGGTGTAACTATTCTTGACCGTGTTCTGGTTCAGCCTCCAGTAGTCTACACACTGCCTAATACCACCTTCATCCATCTATGCGATCAAGCCCAGGGAACCCCAAGGTGACGTTCATGGTCAAAAAACCCTTCTTCATCAGATCATCAATCTGAATCCCCAACTCTCACAACTCTGTATGTACCATATGGTTGGGGGCCATCGAAATCAGATAGGCACTAGGTTGCACGTCTATCATGAAATCAATATCACATTAAGGGGGTAGAGTCACCATCACTCCAGGGAAGATGTCCTTGAACTCACTGACGATCCCCATGACACCCGCCCCACTTTTACTACGCCTTCACCAATATGATGGAAGGGACAAAAAATTGTCAAACCCTTCATTAATCATGTTGGAGGAGATTTAATGACCTCAAGTCCAACCTTTAGTAGGCCCCGGAGTGGTGACTTGCACCCTTGTTATAGAATCACATGTAACATGGAATGAATTCCAAATTTTATATAAAAGGATCCGGAAATATGATAGTAAATCCCAAATAACACCAAATATGGAAGTTAAAGTAAATTTGACACAATCAATTACCATATGAATTTTCCAATAATAACGCTCTATAGGGTTAAATAAAAATAGAATGTTAAAGTACCAAATGAAAAGAAAAACAACAATGTCACCGTTCCAAGCGTCCAAGAAAACAGGGTCCATCATGGTCCTCGAAGTTAACATACAAACCCCAAAGATGTTTTACATATGTAGGGAGAGTATAAAATTATACACAGTGGTTAAAACCAAAGGAACTCATGAAAAATTGGGGAGGCATACCAATTACCCAAGAGAAAAGGAGATAACCATATACCCTAGCAATGAAACAATCCACCCAAACCTCACCAAAGAACACTCCCCAATTAAATCAGGTAATGTAATGTAATTGTAATAACACATATATGTTTGGGTACCCCTCCCCAATTTCCCAATGGTTATTGAATACATCATATGTGCCAATCCTTCCCCTCTATTTTCACCATAGTCCCAATTCCATTCCCCACCCACAAACACATGGGAAACCAAAACCCCACATCCCTCCCAAAAACATCTAGGCCACAACCACACCTAACCACATCCAAAGAAACCTAGTCTAGAACAAGTACCCTCATGCTCGAGACACCTGGGCCCGAACAACTACTTCCAAGCTCGAAGACACTAGGGAAACAACTTTCCCACACACACATGGGCCAACCACAAGAACTACCATCCCCGAATAATCCTGGGCTATAATGTATCGCCAACCATCACATCCTACCTGATGAGTTTTGGGATACTTGTGAAAGGCAGTAGAAAAAGAGCTAATAACCAGCCACTCATCGGAGATTTTTGAAAAATGCCCTCCCCTATGAATGGGGCTGTTCTCCACGAAGTTATCAACTTGGGTGGGGTGAGAATAAAAAAAAATGAACTAAAATTTACATATAGGTTAAAAATTACTCTTACCAACCTATTGGTTCCAAACCATGCTTATACACAAACACCATAATTATTGTTCATTCATAAGAAACACCACAGCCAAAACCATGTCACAACCCTTTCTCAGAACACAATTCCCCTTTTGAACCAATTATTTCTTTCATTTTCAAGTGATACAATTTTAACAATTCATCACTAGAAGGAAACTAAATGGAATACCCACATGAAATGTAAAGAAAGATATCCATTTGGTAGTTTAAGAAATCACAAACTGTTCTCTTGTTCAGTCACAACAATAAAATGGAACCCTGAGATCCCTCAATGTACTGGAACCAATCCTAGCTCCAACATACGATAATATATCCACAATCCAAGAACTGAAAAACAAGAGATCCCATCCCCATACACATCACCCCATAATCATAAACGAGAGAAACCTCACATGTCACCAGAAAATGGAAAAGAAGTTTCTAGATTTGTGTACATCATTAATTAAGTTCCATTCTGCCGTTTGTTCGTCTGGGGTGATCACACAAGGAATAAAATTCATTGGAAATCCATTTTATCTACCAAAATTATACGATTATCCAATTTTCATGATACAACCATTCAATTAATGAATTATTATGAAAAAATGGTTCATCAGTGAGCAAGTATAGACCGCCAATGGCCACAATTTTTAGTGGACATATGCCCAAATAATTAAAAATATATAATAAAAAATTGATGGGTACAAATAAATAATTAAACACACCCCATAATCCTTTAGAAACCATTTATTATCTTCATTAAGGGTTGGTTTCATCCATCAGTGTTGGAAAATTATCATACCCACCCCGCATGATCCACAATAAAGACATACGGTGGAAAAACACTACATGGATGATCAACGATCCATGTTTTTCATCATGCTCCATGAAATAGGGATGTCTGACATAGAGGGGAGAAACTCCAGGGGATCCAATAGTTGGAATGAAATGATCCAGCACATGCACACCACTATCAATGGGATGGGGGGACACCAAATGCACCCAGGAATGGACAATAAACTATCCAAGAAGAAGAAAGAGTCCTCGAGCGACAAAAGGGGAGGTCATTGAGTTACGAGATATGAATTCATGAACCGCATCAACGGCCGATCATGGTTTTTCTATGAGTTTTGGTGGTTAAAAATGATAATTAATTATCATTTAATAATTCTTATGGGAGGGGTGGCCAAAACATTAGTGATTTAAAGGGTTTCTCCTTAAATAGGGGACAATGGGTGATAGGTTGGAATTAAAAATTATAGGAAAAAGGCATGAAACTGAGGAAAATCCACACTTTTTTGGTATGTCAAGGTAATTTCAGCTATTAGGGATTTTAGATATCATTTTTTAGCATTAAAAGTCTTAAAATGGGTGTATTAAACACTTTTACATCAAACGATACGTTGTGGGGCGAAACTAAAAAAACATGGAAGACTGTAAAAGGGTGATACATGAGTTTGGTGAGACACTGTAATAGAGTCTCCGTCGTGGTTCCACCTCAACAGTGCCACCAGTTATGCGAGACATCATGAGCGGGGCCACTATTTCAATGTGCGACCGTCACGGTGCCACTATCACGATGCCCCCGTCCAGGTGCCACTAGTTTGGCAAGACACCATAAGAGGTGCCACTGACATTGTGCCATAATCACAGTTTTTCCGTGATTGGTGCCACCATGAAGGTGCTTTCATGACCCGTGCCACCCTCATGATGCTTTTGGGTCCTGTGAAACCATCATGCTGCCAGGTGACCAGTGCCACCTTGACCGGTTCCTTTATGACCAGTGTCATCGTCATGCTGCCGCCATGACCAGTGAAACCATTTTGGTGGGTCTGAGTTTATGTTAAGCTAATAGAATAAGTGGGTCTGGGCTATCACAAAAAAGTTATTTTGACATCCCTTTGATATACGATATAATCATAATGAGATTTCATGTAATCTCTAATTGTATATTAATGTTTCCATTAAAATACAATAAAATATTTATAAAAATAATATTATGTATTAAAATAATATAACCATTCATAATTAAAAAACAATATAACATTATAAAAAAAATATTATTATTATAAGGTCACAAATTTTTTTTAAAAAATATATAAATATCATAAATAATACATTTAATCACAAAATAAATGAAAATTACATTGATGAATTTTTAATTTGAAAATAAATAAACAGTCAATGTAAAATGAGAATTCACCCATAGGACTCCAATATGTCATAAGTCACATTAAAACATTACAGATTATAAATTTAAAACCATATTTAATTTATCAATTTTATATAATATAATATATAGTCGTTTGAATTTGAAATATTTTGGAAAATACGTTGTTTTATATTCTTATTTAATATCATGATCCTCATCTATGATGATATAAGGTGTATGAGGATTAATCTATAGTATTCATGATGTATTTACTTATGCACTTTACATGATAATCAAAATGAAATGATTCTTCCCATTTAGGCCAACCCGGGTTTATTGTAAGCCAATTGTGCCACCTTAAGTCCTCTAATAATAGGCTAAAGGTTAACGACTAGAATAATGTTGGCATTTCAGACCACTTTATATACCATAAACCATTTCATTTGAAAATAAATACATCTTCAATGCATATGATAACAATCAAAACTGACAGGATATACATATATAATGAAAAGATCGAAAACAATTCATGAATGATAAATTAAGAAAAAATACTACCCTAGTTGGGTAAATATAATGGAACTGTACATTTGAAAAGTCACAGAATTGGATTGATTGAATAGGCTAGAGAAAACCAACCCATTTCAAGTACTCCTAAATTAGTCTCTAGCTGCTACATACACTACAACTATCATTTAGATTCATTCCTTATAATACATCACCAATCATCAGTAATAATTAGCTTTGATTAAATACCAACATCACATCTAAAGATACAATAAACTATCCCACTTATCATAAAAAAACACAACATGTGTGGGTACACTGCATGTGATACAATGAATACTCACAAAAAGGAAATGTGTGTTATGTATGACATTGTTATAATTAATCTACTCTTTGTTCCAAAGGCAACTATGGAGGGCCAAATAAGTCATAATGCTTATGTAGTATTATTTCTCAACCTCTATAAAATTAAGTTATCATATAAATACCATAATAGGGGACCAACTCATTGATGTACACATTTTTTCCAAGGTTATACCACAACATATCATTTAGAACCATTAATATTGTGATACCATTATAGAAACAGGTAGTATAACCCATGCCTTTCAATAGAATATACCCCAGTTAAAGAGGTACTAACCCATACAATTAGAACAACTCCTGTGTGTTGTAAAGGAGATAATTCTAATAATATGAATGTGCACGTGCTCTCTACCAGCTAGCTATATGATAAATCCATAAACAACACCATAAATTCTGTATAACTAATATCTGAAACTCACGAAACCCTTATGGAATTATAGTGGGAGACACAAAACACTATTGACGAAATCATAGTCAGGGTAGTATTGACCCTTTGAATAGAACACCCATTCATTACTAGAAGAAACTTCGATTGAGGGAGTACCAAACCATATTCCTAGCATGTGGTGTACCTGCACCTAATCATCACCAATAGAGTACCATATGGACATCGATCTAGATGACAAAACGATCACATAAAATTTGGTGGGAACTGAAATCTATTATGTGAAAAAGGGAATCATGTCCCGTCATAGCATACTCTTAGGGGTGTATTTTCTCGTTGAATTCTCAAGACATCTTGAAACTAACCCCATCATCATACATCAAGAGCTAATTCCTAAAATTGATAGTATCTCGTTGAAAACATAATCGTATAGTTGAACAAAAATAATCCATTATGAACCACGAAAAAATAAACCAATAATTGGTAGTTTTTTTAATATAAAGTTTATAAGAAAATCATGGAAATCAAACCAGAAATGTGAATAGTGTCCATGTGGCGACCATTGGGGAAGTTACATGGCACATTGTAGGTAGAGGCGTAGGTTTATAGATCTCATTCATGTCACATGATCCAACCTAGGTCAGGTTGGGACAACTTACCCAACTCAATCGTAGGTTTTCTAATGCACATGGGCCATGTGTTGAGCATGCCCGACTGACTAACCATCACTACCCAAATATTTTTGGCCTTGTAATGCTAGAATATTTACCAACCTCAAATAAAAATAATGTTTAAAAAATAATATATTATTTTTAATCATGAAAAAACTCATAATTCTATGTTTTCTCATCTCGAGGGTAAACACTGCACCAAAAAATAAATGGATCCATCAAATTATTTTTCCAAGGATGCATACATAGATCAAATTATGATTTTACATCTAGGGGATTTAGAATCTTGAAAACCCAAAATATGATCTAATTATCAATTAGTAAATGTATGGGTCACTACAACGTATACCCTCTTTCCAGAACAAATCATGAATATTGGATGTTATCGGGTTTTAATGACCTAGAGAAATAGTTGGAAAAAAATTCTTGAGTGTGAGATAAATAAATATATGATGGATGTTTAAGTAGTTTTGTCTCTATAAAATTGTTGAAATTAATTTCATTGAGTAAAATGTAAATAATTAAATCAATATAGTATGAAGCATGATGAATAATATAATTAGAAAATAATTAAACACCAATTTTTATTTAAATGTATTAATGTGGATTTGACGAATATTTTTATGGAGTGTAAAACATTGAAGTAAAATGGGATGATTCTACTAGTCTGAGATTTCATAGGGTTATGTCTTTTTTGAGATATGATTTTTTATATTTTGGTCATGGTTTTTTTTGTGATAGATTAATGGTAAAACATGGTTCAATGATGTAAGGATGTGATGATGTGGTGATATTATTGGGGGTATTTTGTTGATGATGATGTTGTCGTGGTTGTGACAATTTGATAATGTTGTTATTCACACTGATTAAAAATAATTAAATCTTATTACTAATTGATATCCAGCTGATTCCAGACATTGGTGGATTATAGGACATTGCTTTTTTCCATGAATATTTTGATAGTTGTAAAGTTATGTTAGAAATTGTTATGTGATAAGATTACGATGTTGTTACATTTCTATGCATCTTCTCACATTATTATATATTCCCCATAAATTCTAAATTACATTTCATACTAATGATATGCCACATTTTTTTAAGATAATGTGATACATCTAATGTTAAATTGTAATTAATGTATTATTTTCTCACTAGCTTAATAAAAAAAATAATTTGTTTACTCACTTGTGTCTATCCCATAACCATTATTCCATATTGATATAGCTAATTTCATCATGATTTCAACCCTACATAGTTTTTTAGATATTTTAATGGAATTATTGGGGGATATTTGAGTTGATGTTATGGTATCTTGGGTAGTGACTGATAATGATCTAGGAATTTTTTCTTTGATAATTGGATATATTTTCTTATGTTTTTCGGACATGTAGGTAAAAATTTGGTTGTGGAATCATATTTTTTTAATGGGATTCTTGGGGTGTTGATTTATACTATTGGTTTTTTTTTAATAATTGAGAGGATAATGCCTCATATTCTTATGATAGATAACCTCAGTCCTTGTTATCAGCTCGTAACCCATTATTGAAAGGCTTCAAGGGACAATATTATCCCCTATACCTACCCATGAAGGGATTTAATAGGTATTCGAAACAACTGGTGGCATTCCAAAACTCATCATTATAATAGTGACACTATTTTCACTAATAAATTTTACAACCCATTTAAATAATATACATGTACTAAAAACAAAAACTACATTCACAAAATTCAAGAATCTTTTCCACCATTTCAGTGAATATAATTTTTTAGAATCAAACTTAGATTATGTAAAATACATTCCTAGAATAACATCCCCAATATTCCTATCCTATATAAATGGTAGACCTATTTAAAAATAATTAAATGTGGAGAGAAAATTATTCTCATATTTGTATATAGAATAGTAAAATTGATGACATATACCTTATGTGAACTTCAAATAACCCTACATGGATCATCATAGTTGATTTAACTCAGTTTTTCCACAAATACTTATATATGAAAATATAGTTAATCAAATTCATAATGATAAATTAATATCTTATAATTCTACCCCCATCACCATAGAGGCTCCACAAAGTTATTGAATCAATATAGGTTTGACAATAAAGAAAAGAAATGTTAAAAAATTTATGTTAAATAGAAAACGTATGAAATTGTATTTCTTCTTTAAATTTGATTCCTACACAATATATTCCATTAACATGAAAATATTGCCTTTAGAGAAGCTTACAAACTGAAAAAAAATGTTATACAGTCGCCTTGTCAATGGTAATATAAATGCAAACTCAATGGTATTTGGATTACCAATCGCTAATATAGTGAAAAAAATCAAATCTGTTATAACAATAATATATAGGATAATAGAACATCACAAAATAACACATACAATAATTATTTCAGACTCATGTAATAACACATGGGTATTTATGAAATAAACATTTACAACACAAAATCAATTAAAAAAATAAACAAATCATACATTAGATAATATTTTAATAAAATTTTAAATTATGTTTAAATAATCTACATACAATTTACCTTAAAATATATAACAAAAACTAATGAATAAAAATTAGTTCAAGAATTTCAAGTCTATTCACTTATTTTTTCATCATACATGAATTACTAGAACTACCGAACACAATAATGGATATCCAAGTTGGTTTATTGATTTTAAAGGACATGTTTTCTATAAGGTATGATGATTATATTTCATAGAACAATAATTATTTTGAATATATATATTTTATAAATGAAATTGAATTTTATTTTGATATTAAAAATAAAATTGAACACAAAAATTTTATATAAATTTAAAAAAAGTTGAAAAATAAATATTATTTTATTATTTAATTTAATTAATAAATGTAATGAATTATTATATTGGATGAATATAAGAATATATATGAAAATTAGAATTTTACACTATTAATTGAATGTGAAATAACTAAATTAAAATGGAATAAAATTTAGATATATTTAAATATGTATCCATAACATTAGTTAATCATGTTATCTGAAATATATATATATATATGATCAATATATATAAATATGTGTTTTTGTTTTATATTTAAATATTATTTTTCTTTTATTTTAATTATGTTCATTCAGTAATCACATAATATATATTCATAAAATTAATGTGTTAAAATATGTTCTATTTATATTCAATGAAATAAATAAAATTTAAGTCATATTCACTGAAATTCATAAATACTCCAATGTGCCTAATTTTTACAACACCCAAACCAGGCACCGAGACATACAAGTTATTAACATTTATAAAATTATTAAAAACTATTACCCATTTAGAAAAATAATAGAAAACTATAATTAATTCTTATATAACCAAAAATATCTAAAGGCCTTAGAAAAAATAAAATATCAAAACTAATATATATAATTTGAAAAAATAAAATCAAATATAAGATGAATAACAATGATGTTTTATTTTTTCTCCACATAATAACTTTAAAAATGTTATTTGTATTATCTATGTTATATTAATATATTATGTGTATTATAGACACACATTATCTGTATTTCACATACATGTCATTTCCATGGTATAAAATATATAATGCATAATGTTTCAGAACTAATATTTCACAATTTACAAATCAACATGCTGCTATTTCCAGAAATCAATCGTCAAAAAATGTTCAATATACAATGATGATGCTCTAAAAACCCAATGATGGAGGCATGTATAGAATCATGAAGGGATTTCTCAAGTGAGGGATATGATGTGACATCACACACTATTGGAAAGGGGATCTTTACCGACACATCTATCCCCGGAGTTTAGAAAAACCATGGGGATAACTTTTTTTTATTCCCAAAGATTTAATAAAACTGTGGGAAACCAATACCCAATTCCCCAAATAACATTGTGCTCCTCCTCCATCTTTTATAATGATCCTCCACTCTTCCATCGTTCTCTTACATACCCTCGCTTCCATCACCCGATTCCATCGCGCTCTTCCTCACTTCCCCAACTCCCAGACCACTCCTCCCATCCCCTACCACCACCTCCCAGCCATCCGACCTCCACCGCTCCGCCCTCTATTTCCCTTGTCGACCAACACCTCCAAGACATAATACCACCTTGTCTCGGCCATCCCCTCCACTCCCCGGCATTCGCCTCAGCTTCTAACCTCCTTCTTGACCATCGCCTCAGCCTGAACATCCTGACCTCTACCTCCCTACCCCCAGCTCCAGTGATGTCCCCCCTCTCGGCTCCCTCTCCTCTCGGACTTGGCCTCTACCTCAACATCCCCCAAGCTCAACCAAAATCCAGTCACGACCGCCACCTCCTTGCCCCCAGCTCTGACATTAAGGTATGAAAGTTATTCTCCATGTTCTTCATTCTATTATATATAAATTCAATGGTTAATTTAATTAATTGAATATAGAGAAAACATATTAATGTACTGAACAATTTTTTGGAATATTGTTACCCTTTTCATCAACATGTTCCCTAGAGTAAATATAAATATACTTTTTCTTTTAGTTTATTTTTTCTATGAGATATAATTGTGAGAGATATCATTGAAATCTATTATTTTATCTTTTTTTAAACATTAAATTTCCAATTATGATGACTAATATGATTTTGATTTTGAATAATACATGGTTGATCATTGAGATTTACCAGAATTTGATACTATAGATATGTTTTTTACAACCTGTATAGTTAAATGAATAATAGACTTCTTGGAATTGTGATCATGAAGTGATATTGGATATGTAATCTAAGATTGTGGATAATATTGTCAATGTACATTTCATATAAATTCATAGTATGGAAATTTATTATCATAATTGAATTACTTGGAGGACTATTAGTGTTCATAACATATTTATCTATTAAATTTAGCATAGAGATCTAGAAACCACCTTGGAATAAATGTTATTCCTTTACGTGATTAGATGTTTTGGTTATATAATAACCCTTTGAATTGGATCCTATGTGGAAAACAAGGATATAACTCAAAGGGTAAAATAATGAAAATGAATACTTTGGTTCCCTGGACCCATGAAAATATAGTCTATCCATTATTGATAAATTGGTTGAGTTTTTACCAGGGAGAAAATGAATCATTCATTTAATATTTGTTTCTTCCACAATTTTGTGACACTTAAACATAATCATCCATCCTATCAGCAAATTACATGGCACCCAAAAAAATAAATTCTTTCAAGGGAAAATACATTCTTGAGTGAAGTTTATAAAATTAATTTACTTGAAATATGTTATGTGAAGGCTAAATATCGCCTTCAATATAAATAAAACTCATATATGAGCCTTTAAATTCTTCATAATCTATTCTTCTAGTATAAACTGAAGGAACCATCCTTGATATTTATATGAATGGTAGTATTATCACCAATAACATAAGATGGATGTATTCCCACCAAATATATCAAATCTAATATAATAAAATCATTATTAAAAATAAAATGAGGGTATTCCATAAAAATCCAAAACAGTAATCATTGAAATTTGATACAAAAGACATTACCTAAATCTCAAGGGACATTCCCTTGGTCATTTCACTTCAATTTACCTCATTTTCATTTCAAATGAGAATCCTAATCATGGTGTGTGTAAAATTTAGTGTTAAATATTAATCTAATAACGTGTATTTGATTTTTCAATAGATTTTAAATTTTTTATTTTAGCAAAATGACCTTTTCATTTTTAAGAGTCTTATTGTGGCTTTTTCTACTTTGCATGCAATAGGTTTTTATAGGGAATTAATTTTTTTTAAAAAATTCATGAAGTGATTTAGTTTATTAAATTCATCTTCTAGTATATTTATACTAATATTCGAATCCCCAATTTTTTTATATAAATTATATAAATAATTTTAATTAATTCTTGGAGTTGAAGTGGTTTTCTTTAAAAAAAATTCCCTCTTTGAATTAAAATTTGATCAATGTAAAATATTAAATTATAGTAATATAGGACTCATTTAAAATATGATTTATGAAGGGCGAATGTTTTTATCTATCCCATTCTTTTTAAATGATATAACCCATGTTTAAGGGTGTGTTTTGAAGTTAAAAGATTATTTTCTTAATGTTACACCTAAAAGAGGACACACATGTTTATCTCTCCCTATGTTCATCTATAATTAAACATAAATCTCTATCATGGACATGGAACCTTTCTTGGCCAAATATAGCATTCCTTTTTGATCATCCCCTTATAAAATAGAGGTACTAATTTTATCTCTGATCATGAAAGGGTAAAAATTGGTTATAAAAATAAAGGCACTTGCAATATAAATGTGAATTTACTATTATGTTTATAATGTTATTATAGATTTATTTTCTATACTAAATATCCCTTTTTTATTTATTTTTTACACTTGGATTGGATGATAACTTTTATTTTTCTTGTTATAGAAAGGATAGAAGCTTAATGTATCATACTGATAGTATTTAAATCGAGATTCAAAATATTTTGGAATATTTTTTGGATTTTTCATTTTACAGTGATTCGTATGGAGGTTGTATACAATTTACATTCTATAAATGAGTTGTAATACCATGGATATACTAGGATAATGTTATGTACCATATAAAAAAATTTGTATTTCAATCATAATATTATGTTTGGTATCACCATGGATAGACGATTCAATGTTATACTATTCAAGAACAAAATGAATGAAGTGGCATAGAGAATTTGATATTCGATAGATTTAAATTTGTCAATCATCCTCAAAGAGATAGTATGATAGTGCATGAACACAATGATATCAATAAAAATGAGGAAAATAATTAAGGTGATTATGAGAGAGTGAAAAATTTGTTGGATGATGTCAGAACTCTAGTATATCAGGAATGTAATAATATGGCCATGTTGGAATTTTTAATGTGGTTATATCATTGGAAAACCGTGTATGGAATTTCTAATACTGTTATTTATTACATTCATAATTTTTTTAAGCACTTTCTACATGATGGCACTGATATTAACTCAAGTCATATAGTCCATGATAGTTAATTAACCAGCTTGGATTTTATACTAATAAATTTAATGAATGTCTAAAATATTGTAGTTTACATTGGGAGGAATCAAAAGAAAGGAATGAATACAAGCAATGTGAACATCTCGATGGAAGAAAAATATAGATTGGACACCATCCTGGGTGACACATAAAGTCATGTGGCACATTCCATTGATTCCAAAACTTCAAAATATATTTATGTCTACAGAAATCTCAGCCAAAAAGTGATAGACTAATATTGGTAGGATTGATGGTATTGATGAGTTGGTTCATCCTATAGATGGACAATCATGGGGGATATTTGATTCAAAACATCCTTTTATTAAATTAAGGTGTGTAATTTATGATTGGGTCTATCTGGTGATGGTTTTAATTTGTGTGGTCATATTCTTACTTCTCACGGAATGTGGCCATTTTTTATTCTTGTTTATAATCTCTCTCAGTGGATACATATATAAAAAACCAATCACATTCATGAATATACTGATATTTAGACCTTTTGATCCAAGTAATGATATAGATGTCTAATTTTTGCCTTTAATAAGAGAGTTGAAACAACATTGGTAATTCAGTGTGAAGACATTTGATGATTTTTCAAAGAGTCCATTTCATATGTGTGCTTCCCATCTGTGGACCATAAATGATTTCCATTCTTATGGAATAATGTCTGGGTGGAGCACGAAGGAAAAAATATCTTGTCTTATTTGTATGAATAATACACGATCAAGAAGGCTTAAATATCATCGTAGTTTCAGTTTCATGGGGCATCGACGATTCATTTCAATGGATCATCCATACAGGACAAATCTTCGGAGGTGATATAATACTGTTTAGACTAATAAACCAATTCAATGTATGTCAGGAAGCAATGTGCATAATGAATTAAAATATTTATTTTTTTTTCATTAGGTAAAGGTGAGTTGAAATGCAAAAAGTGGAAGAATGTTGACACTAAAACCACTTAAAATTGGGAAAATAGAAGAATATTTTTGAATTTCTATATTGGTCTCAAAATTTGTAACGTAATTGTTTAGACGTATTGCATATTGAGGAAAATATATGTGAAATTTTGTTTGAAATTTTTCTGAATATCAAGTGGATGACTAGAGTCGACTTCCGATCTCATTGAGAATTATTAGATTCTGGTATTTGACCAGAACAACATCCTATGTGTTTCAGTGAAAATAATTGGAAAGTTCCTTTTGCTTCTTATGTGATGACAAATTCGGGCTACATGATCATTTATGCCAGGTATTTAGTGAGGAGAAACCGGGTAGAGTACGATGCCGGCTAGGGAAAACCATCATCCCCTCTACATGTTGGTCGTCATCAAGCTCCTCTTAAGCCTCCTGTACCTATGAGCTGGAAATCGCTCATGTTTAAGTAGATGAAGCTAAGAAAATAGTTTTCGAGGAGCGTGAATGAAATAAGATTCTGGAAGAACATTTCATGAATGCTATGATAGTTTTGAGTCAGTTTCACCCATCCGAGGTTTTTTCTACTTTTGAATCATATATAGAGTCAACTAACCCTTTATATGATGTGTCAGGTGATCCTAATGATGTTCGTAGTGGAAATTAAGGGGGTGATGATAGAGATTTTTCTTGTGAGAATGTTGTTGATGCTGCTTCTGGTGATGAGGCTGCTGAAGATGTTGATGATGAGGATGATGATGTTGTTGATGATGGGATAAGAAATGGGGATGGGGATGTTGGTCATGGTAGGATATTAATCCCATCCATTTTTGAGTTAGTAGGGAGACTTATGTATGTACTTTAAGAACATGAAATGATATTTTGTATGGATAAGAATGGTTAATTTGTTTTCTTATAAATTGTATTGAAAAAATTATCACATGCATTTACATAATTCTATCATTAGAATCCTTAGTCATGAATATGGGTAAGTGGTTCCCTTACTAAGATACAATATGTAGCTCTATATGACATCCCATATATTGACATTGTATTCCATTTACTATCTATTTATTTTTCATAATTTATGGAATTAATCATTCTAAATTAATGTTGGCGAAAAGAATATATTCATCAATTGTTATTTCTAAAATTTTTATTTTGTGAAATATGATGTCGTTCAATTGATTGATCTGGTTTCATTTTTTTATATCCCAAGTCCCTGAATGATAGCATGCATGCTAGTGATTTTTTTGGTTTATAGGTAGCTTTGTAATAGGGGTGGGGGTGTAGGGGTGGAGCATTGTGTAGCATGGAGGGGGGGTTCAAGTTGAGGTGGGATGTGGTATGGGTGCAAGGGGTTGGGGTGTGATGCCTAGGGTAGTGGGGCATGAGGTAGTGGGGTTACATGTCTGTGTGAGTGTGTGTGTGGGGGGGGTGCAGGGGGAGATGTGTACCGGGGGAGGGGGATGGGTGCAGGGGGGAGGGGATGGGTGCAGGGGGTATAGGTGGACGAGACTCGGTGTTGGGGGAGTGGGGCTAGGTGTAGGGGGTGGGGCTGGGTGTAGGGGGGAGGGGGGCTCGGTGCTTGGTGGTGGGGCTCAGTGCAGGGGGTCTGGGCTAGTGGGGTTGAAGGTGGTGCTGGGGGGCAGTGGGTTTCCCACTTCTATGGGATATATTGACAAGTATCTTAAGAATTGGGAGACCATGATTAAAACATAATAAATGCAGCACAAGGTCTTTGATTTGTTGTAGATAATTATAGGAAATATCATTCTTCTATATTTATTGAGACTTCTGTTGAGTCAATAAGGCTTTCCTTATGACTTTTCCATTCCTTCTTGTTTTGAAAATCACAAACACCTTATCTTTAAGGAAAATTGCTTTTATAAGGAAAAATGCTTTCTTAAGGAAAATTGCTTTTATAAGGAAAATTGCTTTCTTAAGGAAAATCGCTTTTATAAGGAAAATTATCCTTATCATATTTTCATTCATATTTTTCTTAAGTATGAGATTCAGATTCGTTTTCTAGGAGTCATTAAAACTTTGATATAAAAGCATTCTGTTTTAGGATTCGGTTCTGGACAAGAACTATAAGGAAGTTTCATTCCGAATTCCGGATATGAATTCTGACTAAGTTCTATTCCAGATTCAGGATACGAATTCTGAAGAAGAATTCTCATTACGAATTCTAATGAAGAAATCCCATTCCGAATTTCTCAGTACGAATTCTGAAGAAGAATTCTCATTACGAATTATAATGAAGAAATCTAATTCTGAATTCCCATTACGAATTCTGTTGACGAATTCTCATTACGAATTCTGATGACAAATTCTCATTACGAATTCTGATAACGAATTCTCATTACGATTTCTGATGACGAATTCCTATTCCGAATTCTCATTCCGAATTCACCTATTAAACAGAATCTGATTATCATTGTTTTATACACTCTGAATTTATTCACTCCGAACCTTCACTCCGATGTTTCCATTCCGAACCATTATGTTAGAGTTTAAAACGATGTCGTACATTCTGTTACACTTGTTTTGTTATAAAACGATGTCGTCCATTTTTTTATAAACTAACCGTTGTCTAAGTGACACGTGTACAGGTCCCTCCGAACATTAAGGAAAATATGACCGTTGGAGAGGAGTCGACCTTACCTATAAATTGGAGCTCATTTAAAAGAGCTCGGTGCTGTTGGAAAAACAACTGAGTTTTGTGCCTACATGCTGTTGAAGTGATTTCTAGAGAGAGTCTCTTATTAACTCTCAAAGATTCATGCGACTCCGAATGTTGGTGATTACATTCGAGGGCTTTCGAGGATAGGAAGACAGAGGTTCCGACTACCTTAAAGTTCGAGGGCATTCTTGCTGATAAAGACAGAGGTGCCGACTACCTTAAAGATCGAGGGATTTCTTGCTGAGAAATACAGAGGTTGCCAACTACCTTGAAGTTGAGGGCCTGCGGGGATAGCAAGACAGAGACTCCGATCTTCGTATCGAGGGCTTACCCTGGTGTGGGTAAGACAGACTTGCTTGAAAGTATAAATCAAGGGACCTTTATCCAAGGTTGTTGGATACCCTTCTCTTTGGGTTAAAACACTATTATCTTGTTACTAGTAGTTTTACTACTTGTTTTTATTCCGCTGCAATTTGCATCTTAAGGAAAGTATAACTTTCTTATACTTCCTTACTTACTCTGATTAGTTTAGATTCTATACGCTTTAAGGTAGAATCTCATATTGTAACTTTTGTTAAGTTTCAATTTCCGGAATCATATTTCCGGAACCTACTTTTGGAATCCCTTTCCAAGTTCAGTTCGGTGTTAGAGGTGTTGTGAATTTACGTAGTTTAACTTTGTTAAACTGAGCCCTTTCCTTTTCTTAAGGAAACTCTAGTTATTCATAACTAACTTTAAAGGTTCCAAAGGAATTTTTAAAGTATACAATTCACCCCCCCTCTTGTATATTGAGCATCTCATATTATATTTCGATCCTACAATTGGTATCAGAGGTTGGAAACCTCTTACTCTATACCATTCTTACATTTGGTATCAGATCCAAGGTTACTGAAATACTTGTACTCACATACATGTTTTTCTTGCTCACTTTTCTATTCCAAACATTGTCATTCCGATTTATCCATTCCGAACTTTTCCCATTCCGAACCTTGTTATTACGATTCTAAGCTACTAAAAAGTTTGTGTGTAAAGTTTCTTTTAGTATTGCAGGAATTAATGTTGGTTCTATTGACAATCTGAATCCTACAAGGCCACCAATATTCGATGGTAATGATTATGAATACTGGAGAGATCGTATGAAGACTTTTGTTATCAATACTGGAGTAGATAACTTTCTGATGCTTACTGGTGATTATAAAATTCCTGACAAGGAAGTCAGAACCTTTACTAACCAGGAAAAGCAAGAATATCAACTCAACTATAAGGTACGCAATACTTTATTATGTTCAATGACTAGAAATATATATAGCCAAATTTCTTCTTGTGAAGCAGCTAACTGTATATGGAAGAAGTTAGAGGTTACACACTTTGGGACTTCAAAAGTGATTGAGACTAGAAGAGCTATGCTTAGAGCTGAATATCATGGCTTCAATTTTCCTTATGGAGAACCTATCTGTAAAATTCAACAATGATTTATGACTATTGTCAACAGTCTACAATCTATGGGAGAAAAAGGTTTAGATGATGAAGCTCTTGTGGACAAGATAATTGACATTATTCCCAATAAATGGGAATCCAAGAGAACAGCTATAGATGAGAACAGGAAGGTCACTCAAATTACTCTTGATGAATTATTTGGGACTCTTCTACAACATGAGACCAGAATGAAGAGAGATGCTGACAACATCAAGAAGAAGAATGGAAATGGTACTGTTGCTTTTACTACAACTTCGAATCAGATGAAAGCTAAGACTCCTGAGAGAGTAACCAAATCCAAGTCTAAGAAAGTCATTTTCCAATCCGAATCTAGTGAAAGTGAAGTTTCAGAAAATGAATTAGCCAATCTTGCTCGAAGGATGAACAAGATAGCTGGACAGAGAAACTTTCAATCTAAGTATAAGAAGAAGGACAAGAAAGATAAGAAAGATGGAGAAGTTACATGTTATGAATGTAAAAGAGCTGGACATATTAGACCAGATTGTCCTATGCTCAAAAAGAAAGAAAGAAAGGAAAGGCATTCAGACAGAAACAGGAAGAAGTATTACAAAGCTAAAGCTAAGAAAGTTCTGAAAGCTAATGACACCTAGAGTGCCAGTGGTGGTGACTCTTCAGATGAATCTTCTGAATATGAATCTTCAGGACAGAAGAATCTTGGTTTTATAGCCAGATTACCTATTGATAATCATTGTCTTATGGATAAGGTACGAAATGCTGAATCATTGACCAATGTTTCCTTAAATCCTAATGATAGTATGTATTATAACTCTTCTGATGAAGAATCATCTTCTGATGAAGAAAATTCTTTACCTACTTATGAAGAAGTCTCTAGATTTGCTGAACTTCTTGAGATTGAGAATTCCAAACTCAACAAGAAACTTGATAAGGCAAATTCTAGGAATTATATTCTTACTAAAGAGATATCAGATCTTTCTAAAGATCTTGATAAGAAAAATGCTGATTTTGAAAATATTTCAAAAAATCCTGAGGAAGTAAGTTCTGAGACGAATAAACTTTCTAAAGAATTAGAAAAATTAATTTCTAAGAAAAATTTTTTCGATCCTAACTCTAGTTCCAAAACTAATGATTTTGAGGATAAAAACTTGGTTGTAAAACTCAAGTCTGAAATTTTTTCCTTAAAGAAGTGTTTATCAAACATTACCCATGGTAAGGAAAATTTTGATAAGATGTATTCTCAAATACGACCTTTAAGAAATAAATCCGTATTTGGTTATACCCATGCAAAACCAGTTTTCAGTAACAATAATTTTGTTCCTCAAAGTGCCCCATTTTGCATTAAATGTCAATGTGGTGGTCACTGGGCAAAAAATTGTTCCTTAAACAAAACCCAATCCTTAGGTTTTCATAAAGCTTACTTTTCTAAGAAAATGTGGATACCTAAAATTTTATTGTCTGGAAATCTCGGATCCAAACAAGTTTGGATTCCGAAAATCTAACTTTGTTCTTAATTTCATGAAATTAAAGAAAGTTCCAGCAACAATATTTGGTACATGGATAGTGGATGTTCCCGGCACATGACTGGTAACAAAATCTTTTTTGAAAAGATTATCAAAATGAAAGGAGGAAAGGTAAATTTCGGAGACAATGCTAAGGGAGAGATTGTTGGTATTGGTAATATTATTCTTTTAGGTAAAACTTTAATTTCAAATGTTCTTTTTGTAAAAGGTCTTAATCACAACCTCATTAGCATAAGTCAGTTATGTGATGAAGGTTACCTTGTGAATTTTAGGAATGATAAATGCTTAGTTCACAATTCCAAGGAAGAATTTATTCTCTCAGCCAATAGGCAAGAGAATGTTTACACCTTAAACTTAGAAGACCTCAGAAGACAAGATTTACCTTGCCTAAGTGCAATGGAAGATCATTCTTGGTTATGGCATAGAAGATTAGGACACTGTAATCTTAGAAACCTATGTAAACACTCTAAGAAGAAACTTGTTAAGGATCTACCGGAGCTTAGATTTTATTCTTCTAAAGTTTGTGATCCTTGTCAATATGGAAAGCAACATAAATCTAGTTTTAAGTCAATCGGTGAAGTCTCAACAACCGATGCATTACAGTTAGTGCACATGGATCTTTTTGGTCCAACACAAACTGGAAGCATTGGAGGAAAATAATATGTGTTTGTTCTAGTTGATGATTACACTAGATTTACTTGGGTCTATTTTCTAGCAAGGAAATCTGAAGCTTTTTCTTATTTCAAAAGTTTTAGAGCCCATGTTAAAAATGAGAAAAACCTTCCATTGAAAACTATTCATAGTGATCATGGAGGAGAATTTCAAAATTCTGATTTTGAAACTTTTTGTAGTAAGAAAGGTATTACTCACAATTTTTCATCACCTAGAACTCCTCAACAGAATGGTGTAGTTGAAAGAAGAAACAGAATTCTTCAAGAGATAACTAGAACCATGTTGAGTGAATATTCTATTGCTAGACATTTCTGGGCTGAAGCTGTAAGTACTGCTTGTTATACTATAAATCGAGTTTTGATTAGACCTTTTCTTAATAAAACTCCTAATGAGTTATGGAATGGTAGAAAACCAATACTTTCCTACTTCAAGGTTATTGGTTGCAAAGTATTCATTTTGAATACTAAAGATAACTTACATAAATTCACACCAAAGTCTGATGAAGGAATTTTCTTAGGTTATTCCACAACCTCTAAGGCTTATAGAGTTTTTAATAAAAATACTTGCACTGTTGAGGAAACAGTACATGTAAAATTTGATGAATCAGACCCTTTTGTTTTTAAAACCTCCCAACCTACATCTTCGGATGTGTTTTCAAAAACTGATTGTCAACCTTTGATAGAAGAACCTTCTGATAAGGAAATTGTTCTAGAAGATACTTCTGAAACATTTACCCCAGAAGACTTTCTACCTTATGTTGATGAACAGGTTTTACAAAACCCAAATCAGGTGTTTCTTAAGAATCATCCCAATGATAGTATCATTGGTGATGTAAATCAACCTGTAAGGACTAGAAGTTCCTTAAGAAATGAAGTAGAACATCTAGCATTTCTTTCCCAATTAGAGCCTAAAAGCACTGATGAAGCTTTAGGTGATGATGATTGGATCAAAGCAATGCAAGATGAACTAAATGAATTCGAAAGGAATAAAGTCTGGACCTTGGTTGAAAGACCTAAGGAAACTTCTGTTATTGGAGTAAAATGGGTTTTCAGAAATAAATGTGATGAAAATGGAGTCATTGTTAGAAATAAAGCTAGACTTGTTGCTAAAGGCTATAATCAGCAAGAAGGAATAGACTATGAAGAAACCTATGCTCCAGTAGCTAGACTTGAATCTATCCGCATTCTACTTGCCTTTGCAGCATTCTTTAATTTCAAACTTTTCCAAATGGATGTGAAATGTGCTTTTCTTAACGGTTATGTTCAAGAGGAAGTTTTTGTTGAACAACCTCCTGGCTTTGAAGATACAAAATATCCAGATCATGTTTTTAGACTTACCAAAGCTTTGTATGGTCTTAAACAAGCCCCACGAGCATGGTATGATAGACTTACTGGATTTTTGCTTCAAAATTCTTATGTTAAGGGAAATGCAGATCCAACCCTTTTTATAAAGAAAGATAAGAAAAATGTTTTGATTGTCCAAATTTATGTTGATGACATTATATTTGGTTCAACTCAGCAATCTTTGACTGACTCTTTTGCTAGTCTAATGAAATCTGAGTTTGAAATGAGTATGATGGGTGAGTTAACATTTTTCCTTGGTTTTCAAATTTCTCAAAAACCATAAGGAACCTACATATCTCAACATAAGTATATTAAAGATCTTCTTAAAAAGTATGGTTATGACAACACTAAGAGTATAAGTACTCCTATTGGTACCTAAAACTCTTTAGATATTAATGAAGCTGGGAAACCAGTAGATCAAACATCTTTTAGAGGTATGATTGGAAGTCTACTTTACTTAACAGCTAGTCGACCGGACTTAATGTTTTCAGTATGCTTATGTGCAAGATATCAATCCAATCCTAAGGAATCTCACTTAAAGGCAGTAAAAATAATTTTTCGCTACCTTAAGGGAACCATGGATCTAGGATTATTTTATACTTCTGGAAATGATTTTGTTCTAAAAAGCTTTTCTGATGCTGACTTTGGTGGATGTAGAATGGATAAGAAAAGTACATCCGGAACTTGTCATTTCTTAGGAGATTCATTAGTTTCTTGGTCATGCAAGAAGCAACATTCTGTTGCACTCTCCACTGCTGAAGCTGAATATGTAGCAGCTGGATGTTGTTGTGCACAAGTGTTGTGGATGCAAGACACACTCACAGACTATGGCTTGAGTTTTACTAAAACTCAAATTTTGTGTGATAACACAAGTTCCATTGCCCTAAGTAAAAACCCTGCACATCACTCTCGTGCAAAACACATAGATATTAGGCATCACTTTCTTAGGGATCACACACTAAAAGGAGATATTATTCTTCAGTTTATCGGAACGCAAGATCAACTTGCTGATATTTTCACAAAATCCTTTCCTTCTGATAGATTTGAATATATTAAACAAAATTTAGGAATGATAACCGTAAGGTAATCTTCCTCAATTAACTTTCTGTTGAAAAAATCTCCTTACAGTAATAAACTCCTTTTCATAGGAGGAGTACATTTGATTGTTTGTTTAACAATGTTTTTTCAAAATCTGTTTTCAAACATTTCGGAACGAATATTTCCGGAATGGAACTTCCGGAACTACAATTTTCCAGAAAGGATATTTTCGCACAGAATACTTCTGAAATGGAAGTATTTGTATTGAAAATTTCCGGAATGGAAAACTTTCGTACTGGTATTTTCATAACGGAACTTTCGTACTGAATCTTCCATAACAAGTTTTTATTTACTTTATCGTATTGAGTTTTTTGTATTGAGTTTTTCGTATTTACTTTTTCGTATTGAGTTTTTCGTATTTAGTTTTTCGTATTGAGTTTTTCGTAGTCGTCTTTATATTACCCATTACGAATAACTTTCCTAAGCTAATCCGAAAGGTATGATTTCCTTACTGAAGTTTTCGTAATCATATTTTTCTTGCTGGCAATTTCTTATAGTTTGTTTTTGGTTTTTGGATTTCTTAATTCTTTACTTTAATAAAACCTCAAAAAGATCGGATTCAAGCTTTCAACCGTTAGATCTGATCTCAGATCATTCTAAACCGTTAGATCAACCGAGGAAGTTGAACTGTCATCCCATTGCCTATATAAAGGGGACCCTATTTTCTCGTCCCACATCGATTTCAAGCTTTTGCGTGCTGAAGCTCTGATTCTCTGATTTAAGGCCGTTCCGAACCACAGTTTTCTCAGTTCCGAACTTCAGTCTTCTCGATTCCGAACTTCTCAGAGGACTTCTAATCCGAATGTCTGCAGAGTTAGCTTCTCAAGAAATGTCTTCAACCAAGCCTATTTCTTAGTGGTTAGTCTACAGAGAGAGGTTAGTTCATCCGAATTTCTTCAGCAACTACGATTCTATTATTTCAAATAATATCAAGCTGAATGGCTGGGAAGGTGTTGCGGTATCAAAAAACAGAAACCAAGATGAAGTGTACTCTGACATGCTTGTCGAGTTTTATGAGTCAGTTTCATTCTTCAAGGAAGATAATAGAGAAATATTTTCTTTCAAATCGTATGGCAAGACATATAAGCTTTATAACACCAAGGCTGCAAGCTTGGTAGGGCTATGTTATGAAGGGGAAGCTGAGTTTATTTCCCACGTATTTCCAGACTCTTTGGGTAGTTTCAACAAGGAAAAGGCATTAGAAATTCTCGGATTGGATGATGACAAGGCTCCGAAAATAGCAAATCTTTCTACAAACTTCCGGATTCTGGAGTTATGGGTACAAGGGCTTATCGTACCGAGAAAATGAGATAAGGATAGTCTGAAGAAGAGTGAGATATATATCTTAGATTTCCTGATAAATCTAAGGAAGTTCAACTTGATGAAGCATATCCTTCATAATATTGAAAATCTGAAGAAGGGGAATCTGAGAGCTCAGATCGTGATGTACCCAGCAATATTGTCAAAACTCATAGTTCGGTGCCTAGAATCTTTCAAGGTAGCTTGCAGTTCTAAGCCGAAAGTTTGTAAGATCATGTTGCTCAGTGATGCCACTCTTAAGAGAATGAATATAGATTTTAACAAGGAGTCAGGGAAGTTTATTGATCTACCTCCACAAGTAGAAGTGACTCCGAAAACTGCTGATCTGGAATCATCCAAGCCGGTAAGGAAGAGGAAGCTGAAAGAAGTGGTAGTCGAAGTTGAGGAACCTAAGTCTAAGGAAGTCCACTCCGCACCTCCTAAGTCTAAGAAGAAGAAAACCTATACTGATGAGGTTGCAGCAAAGTGGAGAGCTGATAAAGAGAAGAGGAAGGAAGGAGATCCGTAGTTCGGATTGGATCCTGCAGAGGCTAAAGCTCTGAAAGAGAAGGCTGCTGATGAGCTCGAGAAACAAGAAAAGGAGAAGAAACTGAAGAAGAAAATGTCTGAGGCTGAGGTAGCTCAGGCCTTGTTAAAGTTCAATGAAATGGTTTCAGCAACCATTCTCGTTCCGAGATCTTTCTCTCTGGAATCTATACCTGAGACTCCAGGAAGAAATCTTGTTACTCCGGAAGAGGCTGTTGCTACTGAGGAAGTAGAGCAAGTGGAAGAAGTTGAAGAAGCTGCTGAAGGAAGTGGTGAGACAGGAGATGTGCTCAAACAAGTAGATGAATACAAGGGAACTCCTTCGGAAAACTTGTCACTCCGAACATCTGAAGCTCAATCTTCAAAGATTGTTACTCCGACTATGGAAGAAGAGAAAGGAGAAGAAGAAGTTTCTTGTCTGAGAGAAGAAGAACATCTTTTACTTGATGCTGCTCAGAAGGAAAATGTAGAAGTTGCTGATGAGGAAGATTTGGTTGTTCAAGTGTCTGATAGCGAGAAGAAATCTCCGGAACAGGTTTCTATTCCGGAAAAAGATAAGGGGAAACAAATTCTGCTGATACCCCGAGTTCAGAAAAGAGTATGAGGAAGGAAGCTGGTAGTTCTTCTAAGAGGAAGTTGGAGCTTATTGAGGAAGAAAATTCTCCTAGCAAGATTTCAGATTCGGAGTCATCTTCGTTGGGGCATGATTTTGTTGTTCAGTCCTTGAAGAAGTTGGTGGGAACAATTCCAACCTTCTCAAGCATTGACACTAGATGCCAGATGCTTCAACATGCGCTGAATCAGAAAACCGACTCCGTATCCATGGTAATGGATAAGTGTGTTGAGATTGAAGCTCAGTTCAAAACTTTCTTCGTTGGTTACGAAGCACATAAAAGATCTTGCAAGAGGATGACAAGCTGGTATAAGAAAACTGTGGAAGAGATGAGGTTGCTGGATGAGTTTCAGGATAATGTTAAGGATGCATTTGAAACCGAGGACAAGAAGTTTCATAAGCCGACTGCATCATTCGAAGAGAAATTGACAAAGGAAAAGAACTTTCGGATTCAGGAAGTGAGAGATCTAAATGGAAAGCTCAATTCCGTTAATCAAAGTTGGAAATATGAAAGGGATTATCGGATCGAGTTTGAAGAAAGGATGAAGGCTCAGGAAGAGAAGATGAAAGTTCAGGAAGAAAAGTTGAAGGCTCAGGAAGAAATCATTGAAGCTCAGTCAGCAAGAATAGTCGTCTTAGAGAAGCAAGCAGAGGAAGATCATAAGGACCTCAAGAAGATCAAGACTATTCTTAAGGGGCTCATGTAGAAGGAGAAAGATCCGAAATGATCTATCCGATCTTTTTGTTGTAATAATTTTGTTGCTGACATTTCAAATCTAATGAGAATCGTGCTTGTTGTTTCTATTGTTTTCATTACTAATTTTTCAGGTACTTTGTTAAGCCTTTCCATTCCCTCCAATTCTTTTTGAAAATCACAAAGGGGGAGAAGGACAAGATCCTTAAGAAAAAGAGGAAATATAATAAGTGATTATCAAAGGGGGAGAAAGGAAAATACCCAAGGAAAAAGAACTCTAATAAGAGTTTGTTTAAGGGGGAGTTTTTCTTAAAGAAACATCACTCCGGAAATATGAATACGATCCTTAGAGTTTCAAAGCCTAAGGGGGAGTTAGTCGTATTCATCTATATTTTTAAACCAAGGGAGATAAGCTTTAATGTGTTTCTTTCTTCTTAGAATAGCTTTTTCGTAAGGATGTTTGTGCTTTCCAAAAAGGGGGAGATTGTTGAGTCAATAAGGTTTTCCTTATGACTTTTCCATTCCTTCTTGTTTTGAAAATCACAAACACCTTATCTTTAAGGAAAATTGCTTTTATAAGGAAAAATGCTTTCTTAAGGAAAATTGCTTTTATAAGGAAAATTGCTTTCTTAAGGAAAATCGCTTTTATAAGGAAAATTATCCTTATCATATTTTCATTCATATTTTTCTTAAGTATGAGATTCAGATTCGTTTTCTCAGAGTCATTAAAACTTTGATATAAAAGCATTCTGTTTTAGGATTCGGTTCTGGAAAAGAACTATAAGGAAGTTTCATTCCGAATTCCGGATATGAATTCTGACTAAATTCTATTCCAGATTCAGGATACGAATTCTGAAGAAGAATTCTCATTACGAATTCTAATGAAGAAATCCCATTCCGAATTTCTCAGTACGAATTCTGAAGAAGAATTCTCATTACGAATTCTAATGAAGAAATCTCATTCTGAATTCCCATTACGAATTCTGTTGACGAATTCTCATTACGAATTCTGATGACAAATTCTCATTATGAATTCTGATGACGAATTCTCATTACGATTTATGATGACGAATTCCTATTCCGAATTCTCATTCCGAATTCACCTATTAAACAGAATCTGATTATCATTGTTTTATACACTCTGAATTTATTCACTCCGAACCTTCACTCCGAAGTTTCCATTTCGAACCTTTATGTTAGAGTTTAAAACGATGTCGTACATTCTGTTACACTTGTTTTGTTATAAAACGATGTCGTCCATTTTGTTATAAACTAACCGTTGTCTAAGTGACACGTGTACAGGTCCCTCCGAACTTTAAGGAAAATATGACCATTGGAGAGGAGCCGACCTTACCTATAAATAGGAGCTCATTTGAAAGAGCTCGGTGCTATTGGAAAAACAACTGAGTTTTGTGCCTACATGATGTTGAAGTGATTTCTAGAGAGAGAGTCTCTTATTAACTCTCAAAGCTTCGTGCGACTCCGAATGTTGGTGATTACATTCGAGGGCTTCTGAGGATAGGAAGACAGAGGTGCCGACTACCTTAAAGTTCGAGGGCTTTCTTGCTGAGAAAGACAGAGGTGCCGACTACCTTAAAGATCGAGGGCATTCTTGCTGAGAAAGACAGAGGTTGCCAACTAACTTGAAGTTGAGGGCTTGCGGGGATAGCAAGACAGAGACTCCGATCTTCGTATCGAGGGCTTACCCTGGTGTGGGTAAGACAGACTTTCTTGAAAGTATAAATCAAGGGACCTTTATCCAAGGTTGTTGGATACCCTTCTCTTTGGGTTAAAAGACTATTATCTTGTTACTAGTAGTTTTACTACTTGATTTTATTCCGTTGCAATTTGCATCTTAAGGAAAGTATAACATTCTTATACTTCCTTACTTACTCTGATTTGTTTAGATTCTATACGCTTTAAGGTAGAATCTCATATTGTAACTTTTGTTAAGTTTCAATTTCCGGAATCATATTTCCGGAACCTACTTTTGGAATCCCTTTCCAAGTTCAGTTCGGTGTTAGAGGTGTTGTGAATTTACTTAGATTAACACTGTTAAAATTAGCCCTTTCCTTTTCTTAAGGAAACTCTAGTTATTCATAACTAACTTTAAAGGTTCCAAAGGAATTTTTAAAGTATACAATTCACCCCCCCTCTTGTATATTGAGCATCTCATATTATATTTCGATCCTACAATTGGTATCAGAGGTTGGAAACCTCTTACTCTATACCATTCTTACAACTTCATGTCCTGTTGTGAAAAAGTGGTCACAATATTTTTGGTGAATATTAGGTAATCCTTATTTATATTTGCCTATCAATTTTTATGCAGATGGATTTTTTTTCCCAATTTGGAATCTCTGATCTACTTGAGCATTCATCAGTTGTGTGTCTGCATTCCCCTCTTATCCCCCCACTCCCTGTATTTTTGTTCTATTTGAATTTTGATACAAATGTTTAGGCCATGATTCTATGTTTTCATTAAATTATATAGAATAATCTTTAATGGAACCATATGCAATGAAATGGCATGTAATGTAATTTAATTGAATGCTCAATTGTATGGTAGTTTCATGATAGAAAGTATTTCCCATACCTAATAATTTTATAAAATTAATCATAATTTGGAATGTATAACATGTTATATGATGCCATTATTATCATTCCAAGATTATTCTACTTTCTCGACCTTTACAATATAAATTTTCTTTTCATTCCAAATTTTTGCTAGCATACATGTGATCCCAGTGCGAAACGTGGATGGTTTTTTGCACAAAATGTTTTTACATTGTATTCCAGGGAATTAGGATGGGAAATAGTAGAACAATATTGCATATTATACACATTATAAATAAATATTATTGGCTTCAAGAAAATGCATGTTTATTTTTGCAGGCATATGATCAATAATAATAATGTTTGTCCAAATCACTACATTATTTCATGTAGTCATTCATTTGCTTTACTCTCTATTGTGGTTTTCATGGATTATGAAGTTACACAAGATATTGATAAAAATAAATCCAGATTAGATGTAATCCAAGACATTGTTTAAAACATGGAACATGTAATATGATTCCATTAATAAATGAATAATCACGTGCTTCATATTTTTAACATTTGAGAACAAAAACTCAATGATTTATCAGCATGTCTTAAATTCTAGGATAGTTCATTTGATCAAGTGAATGCCATGAAGTATGATGTTCATGATGGAAAACTGATCTTTAGAGGTAAAAAAGTATGCAAAGAAATTATTTTGATACATCCATTATTTCATTTTTTTCATTTTGGTTTTTTTTTGGCTACACAAATCAGGGTTTATGTGTATGTTATATACTCATGTATGATTGGAGCAATGATTTTTTTTGGTTTCATGACGTTATTTTTAGCTGGGTTGCAGACATGGGAATCCATGGATCTTTTCCAGCTTGATGGTATGTTTCACTATGGTGTGTTGTTTACGTTTGTTTTTAAATAATTATCATGGTTGTTTTTTGTATATGATTTTATTTAGTAAGATATGTGTGTATATTGTTTAAAATACAATGAATATTACATTCAAACATCTCATAGAACAATAAAAGAAACACCTTTAAATTTTTATTCAAATGAATGTGTATGCATAATCAACTATACAACCAGTTTAAAATATGGAAATGAATTATGAAAACAGTTTAAACACCATTAAATTTGTATTCAAATCATATTAATTATGTTTTGAACATGTGTTGGGAATCAAGAGAACAAGGGTGTGATGATATCAACATATATGACTATGTCATGATAAATTTTATTAGAAAAGGAAAATAAGACCATATATTTAAGTTACACATAAAGATGATTGAATGTGGCTTTACACCTGGTCGTTTTACTTGTAAAAGTATTATAAAATGTCTCTAATAACTGAATCAAATTGTAGTGGTTTCATATTTCCTTCTACTGATTCTATTTTTGTGTCCAAAAACTAAATTTTCTTTCATTCACTCTGTTGATTGATACTTACTACCATGAAGGCAGGATGGATGAGGCTCTTGTTTATTGGCATTGAATTCATTTCTATAAGAGACTATTTTCAAGCCAGCTATTTTAACTAATCTGTCCCACATAGAATTTAAAAAAATCATTGTTTCTTCTGATAAAAAAGTTAATCCAAATAGGTGCTCTGATTGGTCAATCTCTTATGAAAGTGATTACTAAGGAATGAGAATTTCTCAACTATGAATATGAGTGGTATATGGTTAATATTTCATGGAAGGATTCTAACAAACCATTACCAATATGTATTTTTTTGTTTCCTTCATTTTTAATTATTATTAAACAATGTTCTATTTTATGAGCCTCATGATAAAGTTTCTCATACTTTGAATGGGAAGTCTAATCTATGAAAAAGTCATTTTCTGTATAGCCATGGTTTCTATGAGTGATTCCTCAAGTTGAAATAATGTTATTATGATGAATATCTGAGGGTTATTATTAATTCTTACGCATTCTATAAATAGTACCGGTGATTTTTAGTTTGATATATTGAATATAATCATTGAAATTTTGTTAACTAATTATGCATTTGATGATTTTTTTAGGAAAATAACATATAATATAACTTGGAACAGTGATAAAAAAATTTAACTATCAAGTCTTCTTGAATCAAAAGAGGTGTTCTGTTATGATGCATATACAGATAGCATTGATGATGATTCTTATAATAAAGTGAGTACAAATGATTTTATCTCTTTCTATACTAATATTTCAATTAATGAAACCACTCTCATAATTAGTATCCATAATTGACATAGATGTTTGAGGATCATTTTTTATGAGTGTTATGAAAGACTCCTCATGGTTTTTTTTCTATCAATCATTTTATTTAATACGCTATGAATGTATATTTTTTAAAATACAAAGAATATTACATTAAATAATCTCATTGCACAATAAAAAATCACCTTTCAATTGGTATTCATTTGAATGTTTATGCACTATAAACTCTACAACATGTTTAAAATATTGAAATGAATTATACATATAGTTTAAAAAACATTTATTTTTTATTCAAATCATAATAATTTTTTTCTGTACATGTGCAGAGGAACACAAAAACAATGTTGTGCTGATATAAGCATATATGACTATGACATACAAGATTTTCTAAAAAAACGAAAATATGACCATCAAAATAATTTCAAAATAATGATGATTGAAAGTGTCTTTAACCCAAGTATTATTACTTATAATAATATTATAAAATGTCTCTGAAAAATGAGTCAAATTGAAGTGGTGTCTGAGTTCCCTCTGCTACTTCTAACCATGGGTCCAGAAACCAAATTTTATTTCATTTACTCCATTGATTTCTACTTACATAAAAGAAGGAATACTAGATGAGGCTATTCTATATAACACTTGAATTAATTTCTCTAGGATACTATCTTCATGCCTACTATTTCAACTAATACATCCCACAATAGTGCTAAAATGACTCTATTTATTCTAATAATAAAGTGAATACCATCAGCAACTCTGATTGAGAAATCTCTTCTAAAAGTTATTCCGAAGGAGTGATAATTTACCAGATATGAATAATAGTGGTATATGGTTCTCATTTCATGGTATGCTGCCAATAAAAAACTAACAATATTAATTTATTTTTGTTTCATTCTTTTTTAATTATTATAAAACTTTGATCTATTTCAGGAGCCTCATGAAAAAGATTCTCCTACAGGGAATGGGCGGTCTACTCTTTAAAAAAGTCATTTTTTCCACCATGGATTCTAAGGGAAGTGATTCCTGTTGTTCATATAATGTGATTTTTATGATGATGATTAGGTTTTTAGTAATTCTAATTCATTATATAAATAGTACTAGTGGTTTATATTTTGATATATTTTATATAATATTTTCAATTCTATTCACAACTTGTGATTTGAATGTTTTTTATAGGATAATCTAACAAATAAATCACTTTGAACTATGATAAAAAGTAATACAGCAAGTCTTATTGAAATAGAGGAGTCCAGTGATGATGTAGATACATATAGCTTTGATGATTATGATTTTAAGTCAATGAGAACTAATGATTTTATCTTTATATTTATTGTTTAACATCAAGCCTCATGAGATGAAGGGTGTACCGGTGGACTAGCATAAAATAAAAATTGTGTTGTGGGATGGTTGGTTAACACTATTCTTTATTAGATTCATGTTTCAGATATAATAAATGAAATTTTCACATAATTTTCATTTGTAATACTAATTTTCTTTAGTGGTTCCAAAATTAATTGGATGAAATGGGATTATTTTTCATAAAAAATGTGTATATTTTTGACACAATCATCAATTTTTTTGGTATTAAAACATCTGAAAGATAAAATATTAGGCAGTTATTACTCCTATATTATTCAATATTTGAATTTATTTAACATAAAACATCTAATAATTTTCCCAATCCTATTATGCAGGCTCTGTTATTTTTAGTAGTAGTATTAAACACAATGAAACTGATGATCAATCCCAATATTAAAATATATGACCCCATCAAAAACAGGTTAGAATACATATTTACATTATTATCATAAGAATAAGACTATCTGTGGTTATGTATCATTGCTTACATTAGAACGACTTCTACTTTTACCTTTATATTAGGAGTGATTACACTATCATCCCATAATAACAACAATTTTTACCCCAGAAAAGATTACCTATTAACACATTGGTCTTCTGTAGTAGCAACATTACACTAGATGTTATTACAGTACCAGTATTAACAATATAAATGATTATACTAACATCATTATAGTAGTAGTCCATACACAATTAGTTCCCAGACTGTCAATTCTTACACTGGAACTGTTTTTAGAAACAATACCTTTACAAACAACATTTTATAATGAATATGTCTAGGAAATACAAGGGTGAAAAATCCGGGAAACATCAGAATAATCATGCTGAAGCTTTATCTGTAATGACATGAGTAGCCCACTCACATGTTCTGGGGAAGTGGACACGTGTGTGTCATGGAGGGTGGGGGTGGGGGTGTGGGTTGTGGAGCTGGGGAAGAGGGAAGGGGTGTGTGTTGTGGGAAGGGGGTTAGGGTGGGTGTGATGGGTTGGGGGGTTACACGTTTTTAGGGGGGGTGATGGTGAGGATGAAGAAAGGGGGTGCTATGGAAGAGGGAAGGGGTGGGTGAAACAGGTTGTGGGATGGGGCATGGGTGTGGGGGGGGGGGGGCATGGGGTGAGGGTTGTCAAGGAATGTGTCAGTGGAAAGGAGGGGGGAAGTCCAAAAGTGTTCATTGAGGGGGAATTGTTCAGGGGAGGAGGATTTCCAGGAAGGGGTGTCAGGCAGGGTGCAAGTGGGTTCTGTCCAGAAGGGATAGTGCGGGGGTGCAAAGAGGGAGGGTATGTGAGGGGTTTTTCTCCAGGGGAAGGGGGTTTTCTGGGTGAGGGGGGTACCTTTATTTAGGGGGTGGTGCTGGGGAAGTGGGTAGATGGAGCAAGGGAAGAGGGCATGGGTGTGTGCCGGGGGTGGGGGTGGGGGCACAAGTGTGTGGGTGCATGGGGGGATATCTAGATGTGTGATGGGGGTAAAGGGGCAGGTAGTCAAAGAGTGTGTAGGTAAATGGTAGGGTGCAGGGGGGAGGGGGATGTCTTGGATGGGGGTCTTAAGGGGGGGGGGTTATACATGGGGGTTAAGTCCAATGGGGAGAGTGGGGGTGTGAAATGGGGGAGGGGATTTGCTGGGTGTCTGTCCAGGGTGGTTGGTGGTGTGCTGGGTGGGGGGAGGGGGGGGGGGTTACAAGTATTCAGGTGGGGGGATGGTGCAGGGGAAGAGATAAGGGGTTGGTTGGGAAGATTTCCAGGGTGTGTGCAAGAGGAGGGGGTGCATGGGGGTGAAGGGGGATGTGGGATTTCTTATAGTGTTTAGGGGGGAGGGAGGTGGTAGTCCAGTAGTGTGTAGGGAGGGGGTTGGGTGTAGGGGGAGTGGTTTTGTCAATTAGGGGGTTCCAGGGGGGTGCAAGAGGGTTCTGTCTAGAGGGGAGAGTGGGGGTGTTCAAGGGGGAGGGGATGTGTTGGTAGGTCTATCAAGGGGGAATGGAGCGGTTGTAGGGGGTGTCCAGGGGAAGAATTGGGGGTGTGTAGGGGGTCTATCTTGGGGGAGGGAGGGGCTGCAGGGGTTGTCCAGGTGAGAGTGTGAGTGTGCAAGATGAGAGGGGGTGTGTTGGGGGGGGGTCTGTCTAGGGGTGAGGAGATGCAAGGGGAGAGTGGGGGTGTGAAAGGGTGGAGTGTGTGGGCTGGGGGAGGGTATGTATAGTGGGGAAGGGAGGGGATGTTGGGGGAGACTTGGGGGAGTGTACACTGGGAGATGGGTGTCGGGGGGGGGGATTATTTCTAGGTGGAAGGGAGGGGCTATAGGGGGTCTTTCCAGAGGGAAGCTACTATTTCTGGGAAAACTATACATATGCACAATATGAGAAAAGTAGGTAAATATTATGTTTGTAGTACTCTATATACCCATGGTTATTAAACCATGGGAAAATTTGCTGTGGTAGAACCCTCCATACCCACAGTTTACATAACTGTGGGTATATAATTTCTGATCTAAAAATTTATACCCACTATATTATAAATAGTAGGTATACATCTATAACTATGATTTAAAACAACCATGGGTAAGTTGAAATTTTAGTAGTTGACAACCACTATTTCTATAAAACTATGTGTATTGTGAAATCTCGACGCCTCAGGATCCCACGGTTCATTAATCTGTGGGATAGACTATACCAAAAGTTTAATAGGCTATACCCATAGTTATAATCCATGGGTATACTAAAATTTTTGAGTAGTGACACTAGTTGATGCCATTAGGAGGATTTTATCCATGGTTGCTGAAATACCTCAACCCCATAACCCCAGAGTCATTGCATTATTACATATCATTGTCTTGATCACAAAAGATCAAGTTTCAAAAGATCAATTTGTTTAGTAGCCTTGGATGTACTAGATACATTCATAAGATTTACATTACATCTCAAATTGGAAAACAACAAAAACATTGTTTCCATAGACAACAATGAGATTCCATAGAATATCCATATAGGTCAGTAATAATATACTTCTTCACATCCTGGAAAAAAACAAACATAGAAAGGGGTGAGATTAGATGCTTAGTAAGGATAACAATATAGCATAAACATTCATAAATAAGAATAAACTTGTAAGGCAATGTATGATACTAAAACAAAAGACTTTTAATCTTGAACATCAAAATAATATGGGAAAGATTAAAAAAATCTAATAATTCCATTTACTTATTCACCTGGATATTCTAATAGTCAAATAATCACATGAAATATCAATATCCACATTAATAATGGTGGAATGCATAATACCAGACTTTCATAACCACGTAGTCAGGGCCTCATGACAGGACTAAAAATAAGATTTTGTTGAGGCCTTGTGACAAAATACTAGTTTGTCTCATTAGACCTACGGATGCTTCGAGAAGATATAGCAGGCTCCACCCATCAAATACTAAGTCCAAAGCATTCTTCTAATGAAATTATTTAAACATAATATAAAAATTAGTATCAAAACTAACAAATGAAATGTCAATACTTTATCCTCAAACCATGAATGGTATAAAAATATCTCATCTACTTTAAAACATATCACGAAACATTCAATACAATATTAAAATTTTCTATCATAATAAATCAACTTCAAATAAGCTTAAAATCCATCAACGGGTGTTGACATAGATGAAATCAAAAACTTTTTTAATAGAAGTATCTATTTATATATTGAAATCATTGAAGAGTAACATAATATATATAGAAAACATTTATTTTTAAAATATTATTCGAAGATTGTAATGGATGTTTAGACAATGTTAATATGGCAGAAAATAGCTGCATCTGCCGTATAAGTTAAAAAACATTGTTAATATTATTTTGTCGAAAAGGTCATATACTCCTTTTTTTTGGAAAAAGATGAAATGATTAATCTCAAAACATTTTATAAAAATTCAAATAATGGTATAAATGACATTAACACATGGTCTAGTAATTATTAAAATTGTTTCTTAATACACTTTTAAGAAATATGGAAGTGGATGACAAAGATGTCCCAGTAGATACATGTGTAAAAACAGCCTCTGATAATAAAGATGATGTAAAATAAACCCTTACCTTTCCCTTTTACATGGTAGAGGGTATGTTAACCTCTTATATAATGGAAAAATAATTGTTATTAAATTATCCATGAATCATATACATTGATATTATATCATATATTATTTTTTAATATTACTTTGATAATAATATCTATGTATTATAGTTGTTTCGGGTGTTAAAGGATTCATTTTCCTTTATTTTCTTCACTATGTGGGTCATATTTGTTATGGATGGGATGTATCTGATTCATATAAAGTATGATATCAAGTATTTAAACATTATTTTTAATCATATAATGAAAATTATTCTTGAATTGATGCATTGGGGAATGAATGTTTTCACATTCTTGGAGACGGTAATCTGTACGTATGCACGAGCGACAATATCATTAATTTGATATTAAAATAATATATAATGGGATGTTATATCATATATAAAGAATCATTATCATGTAATATATTTTATTTACCTCAATTACACATCATTATTATAGCCATCCATATATTAATAATTTATTGAATAACTATTACACCACGACGTGGAGATGGTTAGTCGTACATATGCATGTATGGTGACATGTCATTCAAAGGATGGATAAAACAATTAATATGGTTGTAACATATTTATAATAACATCACAGTATATATAAGATACATCAGTTATTATATTAGAATCGAAACAATGAAGATAGGGGAACTGGAGGAAGAATGGAACTTGAAATAGGTGATGAAATATTTACATCTTCTTCTTGTTACTCCTTTTGATTTGATCAAAATTGAACCAAAGGATAGCTTTTGGAAAAAAATAATCCTTTTATAATGAAGTGATGACAGTTTATAGGGTATTTGTTAAGGGGTTGGCTGATCCAAATGGCATTTAAGATGTGAATTAGAGAGAAGGGGGAGTGCCCTTTTATAAGAGGGGCGAGGGGAACCTTAAGAAATGTTAGAAATATTATTTTATAATAAATCATTTTTGTTATCTAATGGCTCCAAAATGAATTATTTAAAGTATTAGGTGGGTATGGGTTAAAAACCACACAACCAACAGGTTTTATACAACTTTTGGTTACTATATTAACTTTATCTTTTAGATCTAACTCTTAGTTAAATAGTTTTACATTTACCATGTCTCTTTTTATTTTGATATAATATGGTTCAAAAACATAGTATATACTTCCTAGAGAACCCCATGTGGTTCATCAATGATGAAACAATCATTAGATATGCCTTTTTTCTGAACCATAGATTTTAAAAAATAGAATTTCAATTAATAATATAATATTTCCTTTAAAAACAATTTTATGTCTATTTTGAAACTATTTGGTATTTCATTTTTTCTAAAGTCATAATAACATTATTACTTCGAAAAAATTCATTGAACCAACCATAATATGCCATATTAACCTCTAAAATTATTTGAATTCAATAAAAATTCTCAAATTACATTTATTTCGATATTTATAGTATCTATTATTTTAATATTTTATTAATTATGTAATTACAGCATCAGCATTGTGTCACAAATAAATTAATATATATTATCACTAAAAAATAAAAATAGAATACCATAATTTATTAAATATTTTTAGCTTTATAATGATTATTTATAGTCAAATTTATCTTATGTATATCAATATATTAAAAAAAATTAGTTATGAAACTTCGATATTAACTCTTTTAACGCTTCCTTAAATAAAATAATAATAAGTCTCCTAATCTAAAAAAAGATAACCAAAGAGGTTAATATTATATTCCTATGGTTGTTTTTGGTCTAATTGTACTTATCCAATAGAATTATGACATGTTTTAGGGTAATAATAATATCATTTTTACCCTTAAATACCCTATTTACTTTTAATCATGGTAAATAAAAGTTAAAAGTTACTGTTAAACAAAAATGATTTTCATCTTATTGTGTTACACCCCAAGCTACATCGGTACGCTTCTCTTTAAATAATACAGTAGCTTGTGTTGTACGCAACTTCGAGTTCTAACACACAACAACCAATCAAACTAGTCGTTATGAATGTAATACCCATTTTTATAAATTTTATAAATTTTATATTTCAAAATGGACATCATTTGTGGATTAAGAATATCGAAATTAGATTACGATAAATTTATGTTACTTTTATGATAACATTCATATTTTGATGAAAAGTGAAAATTACTAAATTTTAATTAAAAACAAATTTGTTAATCAAAATAATTAATAGTGATAAATTATGAATTTGAGTTATTTTAAGGTATAAATAGATTTTATTTTAACCATTTAAAACAATTTTTGTCATTGGACATAATTTCATATTTAAAATGGACATAAGAAAGTGCCAATATTTTGATAGTTATTAATTCTTAAAAAAATGGTTTTTGTTTTGACAACATGAATTAATTTTAAATTAATTTCTGCAACTTTTGTGTTTTGAATTTTGAAAAATGGATTCCATATTTAGAATCAGGAATTCAAAATTAAGTAAATAGGAAACATTTATTTGTATAAATTTTGAATAATTATTTCGGTAAATATTTTATTTACCATTGTTAAAGGGTAAATCCTGTAAATAAGGGTAATCAAATAATATTATAATAATGTTAAATTACACAACAACGTGTCCTTACCATATTGGTTGATAGATTACCGACCATGGGAATATTTGGGTCGATTTTGGGTCCCCTTGGAGCCACTTTTATTTGATAATGACCCTTTACATTAATTAAGTTAATGTAAATACTAAAATGACAAAAGCATATTTCTTTTAGAAATTTTTTTTAAATAGTGTTATATATGTTATATTTTGGACAATAAATATTTATTAGAAATATAAAAATAGTTCCTACATAATTTTATTTTATATATAATTTTTATACATTGAATAATTAAATTTATTTATGACACTAATGATGCAGTATTTCCCTTATTAATGAAAGAATAAAATCATAGGTATTATGGATGTTAAAATAAATATAATATGAACGTTTTGATGAAATAAAAATATTTTATTGGTTAATATGACATGTTAGGATTTCTTAAATGAATTTGTTTTGAGTTAATAAATATGTTAATACTTTAACAAAAATCAATTATTAAATAGTATCAAAATTGACATAATGGAGTTTTTAAAACAAATATTATATTATAAATTGATATAGTATTCCTAAAAATATAAGGTTCTGACAAATAATGATGTTTAATTCATGTAAACAATAAATATTACATTACAATTATTATGTATATATGATATAAAATCTAATTATATAATATTTTAATATCAAATGAATGATATTTTTGCTCGTGCGTACGTACAAATTACCGTCCCCACGAACGTGATGAGATTCATTCCCCATCATATCCATTCAAGAATAAATTTCTTTTTATGATTAATAATAATGTTTAGATACATGATATAATTCTGGATATGAATAAGATACATCCTATCCATATCAAATATGGCTCACATAACAAAGAATATAAAGGAAAACAAATCCGTTAACACGAGAAACAACGATAGTACTAAGATATTATTTAAAAATCAATGATAAAAGATCATATATGATATAATTTTAATATATATGATTCTTTTATAATTAAATAACAATTATTTCACCATTATACATAAGGTTAACCTACCCTCGACCAAGGGAAAAGTACAAAGTAAGTGGTTTCTTATCTCACTTTTTTTCTGTGAGATTTCCACTATTCACCACTTATTTATTGCATGTGGTGTGTGTAATGCCCTTGATTGGATTCTTTGTGTAATATACATTAAATTTTGGATATTTAAATCATCATTGTCTGATCCTTCTTTCAGGGGTGTATGTTTCGTATGTTACCAAATAAATAAGGGAATTTGAAATTTCAATTTCCACTCATTCAGCTTTACACACACTTCATTTATTATTTTTCTCCTTCATTATGTGTGGAATAATTATTTATTTGCATATGTCATAATTTCAACTACCCTTTCTGTGTATATACTTTTGATACACATAATCACTCCATTTATAAATTCTCATGTCATCGATATGAACATGATAAGAGTAATTTTAACTCAATCTCCATTTATTGAGTTTTACATCTAATTCATTGGTTTTGTTTTTACATGAATATGTGTGAATGTACTTTTATTGGTTTACACTAAATATCCAATCATATTGAGTTTATTTATATTTGTCACACATAATTATTTCATTGACTTTTCCTTAACCTAAATATACAGTTTTTATGAGAGATTCCATCTTAATTTACATTCCACTGAGACTCCTTTGTTGTTATACACCAATTCACTTTTATATGGTGTATATAATTTACATCAATTTAGTATATCATTAATCTATTCATTCTCATGATATTATATTGTTTTTATTACCTCAATTATTTTTATTCAAGTTACTCTATTTTATTTAGGAACTCTAACTAAAATAACATAATATATGTCTTAAAGATTTATTATTCTACATCTTTCTCAATAATTTCCATGTTTTAAAAATAGGTTTGAGGATTTAATTAAATGGAAATTAATTTATAAAAATTAAAATTACTCTTTAATGTTTCAAAGTGATATGGGACAGTTGGATTAAAAATTCTATTTTAAATGGCTTCATGAAAACTAGTGTGATTTTTAACTGTTTTCAAGAAAAAGGAGGATATTTATCTCATATAGTTTTGATGATTATTCTCATATATATGAATATCATTCATTATTCATGATTGAGGTTAATTTGTTAAAAGTCAATCTTCTATATTTTATTGAATTTTTTATGTTTGATTGTGGATGTGCTATTTTTATACCATTCATGATTTGTGGTTTAAGTATTGACATTTCTTATGCTAGTTTTAATACAATTTTTTATGTTATGTTTAAAAATTTTCATATGAGGAATGCGTTGGACATAGTAAGTGATAGGTGGAGCTTGCTATAGCTCCTCGATACATTGGTAGGCCTCATGAGACAAACTTGTGTCTTGGGACAAGGCCTTGACAAAACCTTATTTGTAGTCTTGGCACAATGCCTTGACTATGTGGTTTTGATAGTATGTAATTATGTGTTCCATTATTATGAAAGTGGTTATTAATTTTGCATGTGATTATTTGAATAATAGAATATCCATGTGAATAATTCAATTGAATTATTTCATTTTATTTTTTCTATATTATACTGAATATCATGTTTAAAAGGATATTATTTTAGTTATATCTTTACTTAAATGTTTATGCTTATTTACGATGATTTTTGCAATATTGTTATCCTTAATGAGCATCTAAGCTCAACCCTTTCAATGTTTTATTTTTCCCATGATGTGAAGAATTATTTTATGAATGACCTTCATGGATAGTATGAGGATATAAGTGTAGTATATGGAGACAAGATGTTGTTGTATTATTTCACTTTATGAAGTAATGTAAACTTTATAAATGTATCTTGTGATTCCAAGGCTACTGTACTAATCTGTCTTTAGAGACATGATATTTTGTGATCATACCAATGATATGTAATAATGAACCGACTCTGTGTATTTGGGGATGGGGCGTTACTATTTGTATTAGAGGATGTTTAGTACAATCCTTGGAATCTATCTTTAGATAAACTATGATTGAAGCACAAATCACTAAGATAAAATTTCAGGATTAGTATAGGAAAACTTCCAAGAAATTTGGTATTGTATAGATTTTTTGAGTTTTCCAAGAAGTAAATCAATGTCTGGATACAAGCAGGTAGAGGCAGCCCTGACACAGATGTTCCTAGGGGTAAAACCAGAAAACACCGCTTTGAGATAGAATCGAATGTGAACTGGTGCACAGCAACGGGCCTTGGTGCACATTTGGTTACGACACTCCCGGAAGATATGATTAAGATAAATTACATTTTCTTTACAAAATGATTTGAATTATTTTAATATAAGATGAGAATAAATGACCTTGGTTAATCCTAAGGTGTTTTAAATTAAGAATATGGTTTCATGATATTCTTTAAATGATTTTATGACTAATGTTACTCAGAAATTGAATTCTGGTTTTAGTTAATGGCTATTTTCCATGGAATTCATATTAACATGGATAATGATGTAAAATGTGGGAACGATGGTGGAAATGAGAAAAAAATTTATTGTTTATAGGCATAAAAGATATCGTGTTCATGCCAAATCAGATATCCAAAAAAATGATTAACAACATATGTATTAACCAACTCCCAGACTCAAAAAAAAGAGAATGGTGATGAATGATAAGAGGTCTAGGAGTGGAGACCATGGAGAAAAGAATCATCAATTGAAATCAAGTAGGAAATGTCTAAGGAAAAACCCAACAAGGTGTCTCAACGGAACAAATAAATGCTTTACATGTGGGAATGATGGACATAATGTGAAGAATTTCTAGAAAAAAATGAAGAGTACTATTGAAGAAAATAAAAATGGTCCAAAGAATCCATTAACAGTCATTTGTCATAAATGTAGGGGGCCTGGCCATTACCTGAGTGAATGCCCTATTCTATAGGATATTTTCCTGGTCAAAGAAAAATCAATGAGGAAATTAATAGTTGGAGAAATGTTTATATGTATTAGTTCTCCTTGTGGATGGGATTACATTGGAATAATTTTCTCTTGTATATGTAACCATGTAGTTTTTATTGTGAGAATTATATTTGAGGAAGAATTATCTTTTCTCTTGTTGATATAGTTAGAAAGAACAATTTGAATTTATATAATCTTTGGGTTTGAGGCAATTATATGTTATTATCTTTTGGGATGAAAATTCAAGGTATGAGATAACATTTGTGGTTAAATTATGTTATGGTTATTTTGAGTAATTTATCTCATTTTTTTATTGTAATAAAATATAGTTTTTGAAAAACGACAACACGCAGACCGTGTGAAAACCTGTCGTGTCGGACAAAGCTATGGGAATCAAACACACAATCGAAGTGAGATTGAGATTTATCACCTACCACATGACTACATGAAGTCCCTGGTTAGTGTGATTAATTATTTTTAGTTAAATTATTTTATTGATCAGTAATATGTTGATTTGGGATATTATGTCTTATCAAATGAATACCCTTAGTATAGGAAAATGATTTGGTGATTAAGTGATGAATGTTATTTTGGAATATGTTCACTTTGTTTGGAACATTATATGCCCACGGAAAATAGAATACAATGGGATATCATTGTATGAGTAATGGTGTATTTTTTATCTATGTTTTTAATGTGGATTTATAGTGATTTGGGTTATTTATGGAAATGATTAACCTATAATAGAGAAAATGTGATTAGTTTAATTACTTTTATGTATGTGACATTAAGAGTAGTTAATGTCATATGGAGATACAATTTAACGTGTTTGGCTATAAAACAAAATTCTTCTATGTTTTGGGTTTCAATATTATATTGGATTATATTTTAGGATTCAAAGGACAATTGTTTATTGAATGCTATTTATTTAACCTTGGGGTAGTGTTGGATTAATTTTAGAAATTAAGATTTGTGTTTCACTCTCTAATGGAATATCCTTTTGGGGATCATCAAATCTTATACTAACCAATTTTTTTTTGATTAATCTCTAAATAAATGTTAAATATATATTTTATCCTTTGTGGATCATGTTATTTTATAAGAATTTTATTCTAGATCATCTAGTGTCACCAAGTATTATAGAATACTCATCGTTTCAAAATGAGTTATTAGACAAAATTTATTAATGAATGAAACTTTAATTAAAAATTAATTATATATCCTTATGTTCTTAGTCAATATCTGAAATTAATTTCACATCTTTATGTATTGTAACTTAAAAATAAAAAATAAAAATGTTGTCTGTTTACTTTTTCTATAGGGAAACTAATGGCCTTTTGTCCCATCACAAGATTGTGGTTTTCTTGTTGTTAAATTTCTTCCTGATCATGTTTTCTATCCCTCTCCATCAGAACATGACACTTATTTTTTCATCCATATCCATATTTTTCTACATGGAATCCTAGTATAGGTTATCTCGGGTGACCTTTATACTTTTCTTTCTTTCTTTTAATGTGATAGTTTTGTTGACTCTTTTTATGATGTGGGACATTCCATTATATTTCAAAACTGAAATAAAATAATTGTAATCATGTAATTTTTTGTAGGATGGGAGAATGCAACACCTCATGATTCCACGGTACGCTTCACATTGAATATTAAAATAGTGTGGGTTATATGCAACTTCGAGTTCTAACACACCACAACCAATCAAACTAGTCGTTAAGAATAGTAATAACCACTTTTTGAAATTTTATAAATTTTACCATTCAAAATGGACTTATTTTTTAGATTCTTAATATCTAAATTATATTAGGTAGAATTTTTTGTGCTTTTCTGATAACTTTCATATTTTGATGAATAGTGAATATTACTAAATTTTAATTAAAAAGAACAATTTTAATCGAATTAATTAAATGAGATAAATTATGAATTTGAGTGATTTTAATGTATAAATAGATTATATTTTTTCCAATTAATCCAATTCTATTCATTGGACATAATTTCACATTAAAACTGGACATAAGCAAGTGCCAATCTTTTGAAAATTATTATTTCTTAAAAACCCACATTTTGTTTTGACAACGGGAATTAATTTTAAATTAATTTCTACCACTTATGTGTTTTGAATATAGAAATATGGATTCCCTATTAATAATAACAATTTCTAAATTGTGTAATTAAATATCTTTTAAATTTAGACATTTTGAACAATTACTTCGGTAAATATTTTATTTACCATAGTTAAAGGGTAAATCTGGGAAATAAGGTTAAAAAAATATATTATAAAATACTAAATTACATTAAAACGCGTCCAAACCCTATTCGTTGATACATGTCGTACCACAGGAATATTTGGGTCGATTTTGGGACCCCATGGAGACCAGTCAGGGCAGGTTGATTCATCACAGTGTGAGAGAATCCAACTTTGCGGCGGATGCTTTGGCCCGCGGGGGCAGGCCAGAGGAGTCTCTTATAGTGTATGACAGTCTTAACTCCCTTCCTTGCGAGTGTGCCAATGTGATTCGAAAGGACTCACTGGGCCTTCATTACTTTCACCCTCCGTGACTTGTACCCCTTGAGCTTCATGCTCCCTTAATAAAAATAATAACTTCATTCAAAAAATAACATAAGCAGATATCTTTTAGAAAAACAATTTTAAATTGGGTTATATATGTTATATAATTGACTATAAATATTCATTAGAATTATAAAAATATTTCCTACATAATGATATTTTATATTTAATTTTTAGAAATTGAATAATTATATTTATTTATGACACAATAATGATGCAGTATTTTCCTTATTAATGAAAGAATCAAATAATTTGTATTATAAGTGTTAAAATAAATATAATTTTAAACTTTTGATGAAATAAACTAATTTTATTGGTTAATATGACATGTTAATATTTATTAAATGATTTGTTTTAGAATTAATAAAGTTGTTAATAGAAAGAAATTATTAAATAGTGTCTAAATTGTCATAAAGGAGTTTTTAAAACATATATTATATTATAAATTGATATAATATTACTAAATATCTACGGTTCTAAAAAATGACATATATAATGATTGGTGTCTCATTAGTGAACTACTTGGGGGTCTTTTAGATGTTTATAGTATGTTCATCAACAATATAAAATAAAAATACAAAGAAACTTGGTAAATGTCATACTAATTAACTAAGAGTAAAAACTAAAAGATAAGGTTAATAAATTCATCCAAACATTTATAAAACCTATTGTATTAGTTGTGTTAGACCCCTACCCTTCTCAGACTCCAAATAAATCAGTTTTGAGCCATTAAAAACCTAATATGAATTTATTATTAAATAATATTTCTGTCTTTTCCTAAGGTCTCCCTCAACCCTCTTATAAAAGGGCACTCGCTCGTCTCTATAATTCACACATTCAAAGAAATTTTTCTCAGCCAACCCCAGCCCAAATATACTCTCAACTTCTCTGAATTCATCCTAGATTCCCTCTCTTGTTCAGAAATCAAGATTAAGAATCTCTTTTGATCAAATCAAAAGGAAGAACCCGAAGAAGAGGTAATGATTTCACCACCATCTTTCAAGTTCCTTTCTATTTCCACTTATTCATTCTTTATTATTTCCAATATAAAATAATAACATCAGTATCTTCTATATAATGTTATTTTACTATAAATATGGTACAATCATATTTAGTTTTCTTTCCACCTTTTGAATGGAATGTCACCATACGTGCGTATGTACGGCCTACCGTCTCCACATCGTGGTGTAATTGTTATTAAATATTTTATTATTACATGGATGGGTATTATAATGATGTGTAATTAATTTAAATAATAACTATAAAATGATTATTATTATTTATATATTATATACCATCCAATTATATATTATTTTTATATCAAAAGAATTGTATTGTCGCTCGTGTGTACGTACGTATTACCGTCTCTATGAACATAATGAGATTCATTCCCCATCATACCCATTCAAGACTAAATTTTAGTTGATGATTAAAAATATTTTTTTGAGACATGATATAATTCTGCATATGAATAATATACATCCCATACATAAAAATATATATCACATAAGAAATAGTATAATGGAAAACGAATCCGTTAACACCTGAAACAACAATTATACTAAGATATTATTAACAAATCAATGTAAAAAGATCATATATGATATCATATTAATGTATACTATTATTATATAACACAATAAAAATTATTTCACCATTATAAAAGAGGATATCTCACCCTCAACCATTAAAAAATAAAAAATTAAGGGTTTTCTTATATCACTTTTAATTCTATGAGATTTCCATTGTTCACCACTTATTTAATGCATATAGTGTGTGTAATGCCCATGATATTATTCATTGTGTAACATAATTTAATTTATCAGTATTTTAATCATCATTGTATGATCCTTCTTTCATGGGTGTATGTTTCACAGGTTACCAAGTCAATAAGGGAATTTGAAATTTCAATTTCCACTCATTCGGCTTTACGCATACTTCATTGATTATTTTTCTCCAAAATTATGTGTAGAATCACTATTTATATTCTTATGTAATGATTTCCACTCCCATTTATGTGGATATAATTTCGATACACATAATAACCCTATGTATAAATTCTCAAGTCATCAATATTAACTTGATAAAATAAATTTTTACCCAGTCATCATTGATTGATTTAAACATAAAATTCATTGGTGTTGTTTTTACAAGAATATGTGTGAATATCCTTCGATTTTTTACACTGAATATCCAATCATATTGAGATTATATATATTTTTCACACATAATTATTTTTTTGATTTATCCATAACCTAAATATATAGTCTTTATGAGAGATTCCATCTCAATTTACATTACAATGAGACTCTGTTGTTGTTATACACCAATTCACTTTTATATGGTGTATATAATGTACTTCAACATAGAATTTCCTAAATCCCTTTATTATGATGATATTATAGTGTTTTTATTACCGAAATTATTTTTATTCAATTGTATCTCTTTTGGTTAGGAACTCTCTCTAAAATATTATTTTAAATGTTTTAATGATTTATTATTCTAAATCATCCTCATTAATGTCCATGTTTTAAAAATCATTTTAAAGATTTATTTATATGGACATTAAAGTTTTAAAATTAATATTCCTCCAAAAAGATTCAAATTGGTATGAGACAATTGGATTAAAGAATCTATTTTTAAGTTCTTACTTGAAAAATAGTGTTATTTTTAAATGTTTTCATAAAAAAGTGGGATATTTCTCTCAAATAGTTTTGATGATTATTATCATCTATGTCAATATCCTCCATAATTTTCGATTGAGGTTAATCTGTTAAATTTAAATCGTCCATATTGTATTGAATGAGTTATGTTTGACTGTGGATGTTCTATTTCTATACCATTCATGGTTTTTGGATAATGTATTGACATTTCATATGCTAGTTTTAATACGAATGTTTATGTTATGTTTCAAAAATTTCATATGAGGAATGCAATGGACTTAGTAAGTGATAAGTGGAACCCTCTATAACTCCTCAATAAATCGCTAGGTCCCATTAGAAAAACATGTTTATTGTCATAGGGACTTTAAAAAACATTATTTGTAGTCTTGGAACAAGGCCTTGAATATGTGGTTATGATCGTCTGGCATTATGCATTCCATTGTTATGAAAGTGGTTATTGATATTTCATGTGATTATTTGACTATTAGAATATCCATGTAAATATGTAAATCACATTATTTAATTTTATTTTTTCCATGTTATGCCGATGTTCATGTTTAAAAAGATTTTTTATTGTTATATATTTCTTTAAATGTTTATTCTTATTTATGAATGTTTATGCAATATTTTAATCCTTACTGAGAAACTGAGCTCACCCCTTTCAATGTTTTATTATTCCCTGGATATGGAGAAGTATTTTATGAATGACCTGCATGGATAGTATGAGAAAATGAGTGTGGTCTATGGAGACAATATGTTGTTGTAGTTTGTCACTTAATGATTTAATGTAAACTTTATTAATGTATCTAGTGATTCAAAGGCTACTAAACTAATTGTTCTTTTGAGACTTGATCGTTTGTGATCATGCCAATGATATGTAATAATGCACTGACTCTAGGTAATTGGTGTCTATGATATACATAATGGAAAAAAAATTTCTTACTGATATCAACTATGTCTCTTGGATTTTTGAAATTCCACTCATAGAAACAGTACAATTATGTTTTATGTGAATTTGCTCATTCTCCTATAAGGTGGGTTAAAGACTGGGAAAAATTCAGTAAATTTTTTATATATCTAAAATTATTATAAACTGTCTACAATGAATAATATTGAAATTATATATGTATTATATATCTAATTTTACCTAAAATAAATTTAAATAAAATAATAATTGTTTAAATAAAAATTTAGTTTTAAACTATAACTCAGTGTTTTCAGTATTCATAAAAAAATGTGAGTTTTCATAAAAATACCAAAAATTAACCCTAAGCTTATATGGTTATTCGAAATCCAAAAATTAAATCCATTTTGAGTGATAAAATTTAAAAAATTTAAAAAATTGGGTATTACTATTCATATTGATAGTTTGATTGGTTGTGGTGTGTTAGAACTCAAAGTTGTGTACAACACATGCTATTGTATTATTCAAAGGGAAAAGTACAATGGAATCTTGGGGTGTTACATTCTCCCATCCATTAAATAATTTTATCCTCTAATGTTCTAGAAGATTACTACATAAAAAGACTTGTTTGGTTCTTCATCATAAGTTCCTCAAGTTCCCACATTGCATCTTCCATCTTATGGTTTTTCCAAAGTACATTTACAAGAAGTGTTGTCCGGTTTCATAGAACATTTTCTCTTGTATCAGGAACATTGATAGGATATTTGCAATAATACAGATCAGGTCCCAATTCTAGTTCCTCATAGGTGAGTACAAGCATTGGGTTAGGCAAGTATTTTCTCAACAGTGATCCGTGGAACACATCGTGAACTTTGGAGAGACTTGGCAGCATTGCCAAATGGTATGCTATAGCCTCAATTAATTCTATAATTTCGAAAGGTTTGATTTACCTTGGACTCCATATACCCTTCTTACCAAGATGTATAACATCTTTCCATGGATATACAATCAAGAAAAATGATCTCCTACCTGAAAATCCAAAATCCTTCTATTGGTTATCAGTATAGTTCTTCTGCCTACTTTTAGATTCTTTAATGTGGTTTTGGATTACCTTCACATTTTCCATCATTTCCTCCACATGTTCTCGGCCTACGTGTTTTCTTTCACCATCATCATCCCAACAGGTTGGTGTTCAACATCACATTCCACATAACGCTTCATATGGTCCCATTTGAATACCTGAATGGAAGATATTGTTATTGGAATATTCTTCTAGAGGTAAATATTTATCCCACATTCCATGAATGTCAAGTGAGCATGATCTCAACATGTCTTCTAATTTTTGAATTGTTTGTTCTGATTGTCCATCAATTTCGGGGTGGTATGCATTGGTCAATCAAAGTTCAGCATCTAGGGCTTTCTGATGAATTATACAGAATCTTGATGTAAAATGTGGATCACGATCCAAAACAATCGATATGTGTACTCCATGAAGTCTCAAAACATCATAAATATATATTCATTCTAGACATTCAAGTGGCAATTCTTCTCATATAGCAAGAAAATCTATTGACATGGTAAGAAGATCAATAATGACACATATTTCATCGTTCCTTCTAGGAGTCTTTTGTATTCCCATGACAATGTCCATAGTAATATTATCCCATTTCCGCTCATGTATGGGAAGAGGGTCCATGAATCCTCTAGGATATTGACTTCCATCTTTCACTTGTTGAAAAGAAATATATCTTGACACAAAATTGATAATCTCCCTCTTCATATTGTCTCACAAAAATTCTTCCTTCAAATATCTATACGTTATAGTCCTCACTGGGTGTGTAGAAAATTGGAGCTATGAGCATCATCCAACAATTCCAATTTTTGATCAGTTATATTGGGAACACGAAGTCTCTTCCAAAATTTTAAAATTCCATCTTCATACACAAAGTAACTCAACCTCCCATCATTCACAGCATTAATCTTATTTTGAAAATCTTCATCATGGGTCTGATAACTCTTTATCCTTTCTAGATAATATGGTTTGGAAACCATTTGAAAAAGTATTGAAGATTCACCTTCCTTGGTGATTCCCATATCCATCATTACTAGATCCATGTATATATGTCATTTTTCAACTATCATCATGTTCAAAAATCCATGATCCTTTCTACTCAAAGCATTTTTCACCTTATTTTCCTTCCCAAGGTGGTATTGTATCGTGGAAACATAATCCTTGTGTAGTTCAATCTATATCTATTGTCTCATGTTGAGTTATTTATGTTAGAAAATATACATCCATCCTTAGTAATCAGTTTATATCTCACATTTTTTTACCATCGAGATTGTATCTCAAAAACTACAAATAAAATATTATATTTTGTAATTCAAGATCAAGAGTAAGATAGTTTTGCTCATGAATTTTTAGATGTCGTGATGCATAGACAATAACCCTGTCATTCTGCATTAGGACACAACCAAGTCCTCTCTTTGAAGTATCACTATAAATATGACACTCGTCATTCCCCAATAGCAGAGTCAGTATATGATCATTGACTAATATTTTCATCAATTCATCAAAAAATTATTCACACTCTTATTCGAAAAAAAATTTATACCCATTACATGTTTTTTTGGTGAATGTGTTATCCAATCGGGAAAAATTCTAGACAAAAAGTCAATAATAACTTGCTAGACCAATAAAACTGTGTACCTTCGTTATAATCTTCGGTTCTTGACATTCATGGATTTCCTTGGTCTTTGAATAATCAACAGAGATTCCATCCATAGAGAAGATATGGCCAAGGAAAGAAATCTCATGATGCCATAACTCACAGTGGCTAAACATCCAATATAATTCAGGTCATCTAAGAGTCTTCAGGATAATGCGCATGTGATTATCATGATCTTCATATCGTTTGGAGTATTCCAGGATATAATCAATAAATACTTCTATAATGTCATCAAGATATTCCTTGAAAACTATATTCATTATATCTATGAAAACAGAGGGTGTATTAGTCAATCCAAAAGGCATTACTGTAAAATTGCAATGCCCGTACCTAGTTCGAAATGCTATTTTCAGAATGTATTCCTTCTTCACACACAATATATGATATCCAGATCTAATTTCAATATTTGGAAAGTATTTATATCCATTCATTTGGTCAAATAAATCATCAATGCGAGGTATGAGATACTTGATCATTATTTCTATAGCATTGATCTCCCTGTATTCCATGAACAACCTCATAGATCCATCTTTTTTCTTAACAAAAAGGACAAGATCTCCGCATGGAAAAACACTAGGGAGAATAAATCCATGATAAATAAATTCCTCTAGTTGTTTCTTTAGTTCCAAGAATTCCACAGTGGCAATTCTATAAGGGGTCTTCGATATGGGCCTTGATCCAGGAATTATATCAATGGAAAACACAATTTCTCATTATGCAGGATGTCCAGGTAAATCTTCTGGAAACACATCAACATATTCTTTCATAATAGGTACGTTCTATATTGGAACATTCCATTAGTCACACACAATTATTTCATTCTCTTCCTCCCCAATAATTGAATTTAGTTGAGCTACTGGGGGTGGATCAAGATATGAATCCGGTGGAGACATTTCCTCTATAAAGATAAGGTGTTCTTTATCATCATCATCAAAAATAGTAACCTCCTTCCTCTTACAATATATTTTTGCATCATGGTCCAAAATCCAATCCATACCAAGGATTATATCAAATTCAATCATGGGTATAAAGATGATATCAATAGATAAAAAACATTTATATACCCTAATGGGAACTGATTCACAAAACATTGTAGCGAATATCTTTCCTTTAAGAGTTTTGACTGACAACACCCTTGATAAATCAAATTGGAAATATCGAACATTATCAACAAACTAGGAATATATGAAACAATGTGATTATAAAGAAACAAATAAATCATTTTCTATACTTGATGAAACCATTAAATTACCTATCACCGTTTCTTTCAGAGATACAACCTTAGGAGTAGTGATACCACAAGCATGGCCTTGATCCCTTGGCCTTTTCTAAGGTAATTTCCCCTGACGTTTAAGACATTAATTTTCATAATTCCCCATTTACCTACAATTATAGCATTCATCATTGACATCATCTTTCATCCCCTTGAAATCCTGAGCCTGGTGGCCTATTTCACCACACTTATAATAGACTCACATTCCCTTCAGGCAAGTATTGAGGCATTTCCTCCCTCATTTACTATAGGATGGATATTCAAAATATACCTTCATCCCCTTATCTACATTTCCAGAGTGTTCAAAAGATCTCTTCTTCAATTTCTTTGCTATAAAGTCATAAGAATTAGAGATTTAATTTACTACCATGATAGCACATGAGACAATATCCTCATATGATATAAATGATTGTGAGACTAATGATTGATGGAGAAATGGTTTTAACCCATCAAATAAATGATCAATATTACTTCTTTGGTTATGTATATAATATTCTTCTTGCCTCGCTAACCTTGTAAAGTTAGCTTCCAACTTTGCGACATTCTTATATTCCTTTTGCCTCAGACTCAAAAATTTCCTTTCCATTTCTGCTCAATGGTCAGAAGGAAATTATTTTTCTTAGAAAATATCATTAAACAACATACATTCCATATTTCATACTTCATCATCTTCTTTTTGTTTTGAATCAATGACCACCATTGATCAACATCTCCAGTGAGGTGATAAGCTGCCTTGAAAACGTTTTCATTTTCGCTACTCCCCAAGGCATGGAATAGTTTCTCTATGGAATTTATCGATTAATCAGATACAAATGGATTTGTACTCCCCTTTAATGTTTATGTTTTTTTCTTCATGATGATGTCTAACATTGATTCTCTATGCTGTGGATCAGGGTGCTCCATAAGTGTAAGGTTATTATTCATATCTGAGATAGTTGTCCCAATATAGTGATAAGCTAATCAGCAACAGTTTTATTAGAAGATCCACTATAATTATCCTAAGCATGAGGGAAATCCCTACATGGAGTGTGTGCACTGATATAGTTTCCCTTCCTTCCAATATGTTAAATTTAAAAAAATGGCATAAACTAGATTATTTTATCAATCGAAATTCATAAATCCAAACTTTTAAGATACTTAACATAAACTGAAAATTTATTGGATGTAAGCCATAATGATAAAAAATGTTTTCTTTGAGAAAGTTTATACTCATCAACCATTCACAATGGTTTGTAAAGAAAATATTAATTATCAAAAGCACATCCATCGGGAGTGTGGTTAAAAAGAGTGCAACAATGCCCATTGTTGTGCACCATTATCCATTAGAGTCTAGCTCAAAGCGGTGTTTTTGGGTTTTACCCCTAGGTACATCTGTTTCAGATCTGACTCTACCTGCTCGCATCCAGACATAGATTTATTGCATGTAAAACTCACAAAATATCTACAATTCCAAAATTCTAGGAAGTTCTTATATACTAATTCTCAATTTATATCTTAGGTTAATGTGCTCTAATCCGATTTTATCTGAATCTAGATTCCAAGGTTTGTACTAAACATCCTCTAATACAAACCGAAACACCCCTCCCCCAAAAACCCAGAGTCAATTCATTATTATGTATCATTTTCATGATAAAATCAATCACTTCTTGAATGATCGATTATTTTAGTAGCCTTAAAAGTACTAGATACATTCATAAGGTTTAAATTACATTATTAATTGGAAAATAATAATATAATTGTTTCCATATACAACACTGAGATCCCATAGACTATCCATTTAGGTCAGTCAAGTTGTACATATTCACATCATGGGAAAAATAAAACATTGAATGGGGTGATCCCAAATGCTCACTAATGATAACAATATAGTGGAAACATTCATAAATAATGAAAAAAATTAGGGAATGCATGATACTAAAACAAAAGCATGTTAAACATGAACATTAGTACAATATGGAAAAGATAAAAAAATAAAAAAAAATTCATTTACTTATTCACATAGATATTTTACTAGTCAAATAATCACATGCTATATCAATAACCACATTCATAATGATGGAATACATATTTTCAGACATTCATAACCACGTTGTCAAAGTCTTGTGCCAAGAATACTAATAAATTTTTTTCAAGGCCTTGTGCCAGGACACTAGATTGTCTCATTACACCTACCGATACTTCAAGGAGATATAGCGGGAACCACCCGTCACATACTAAGTCCAATGCATTCCTCATATGAAATGTTTTAAACATAACATAAACATTCGTATTAAAACTAGCATAAGAAATGTAAATTATGTATCCATAAACAATGAATGGTATAAAAATAACATATCGACAATAAAACATATCAATAAAACATCAATACAATATATAAGTTTTGTATCATAATAAATCAACATAAAATGCGATTAAAATCCATCAAAAAAAAGTTGACATAGAATAAATCGAAACCTTTTTTTAGAGAAATATCTCTTTCAATTTTGAAATCATTTAAGAGTCCCATTATTTATTAATAAAAAGTATATTTTGAAAATATTCTTACAATATTGTAAGGGAAGCTTTGATAAATTAAAAATGGTGTAAAATATCCTCACACACCATATAAGTTAAAAAAAATTCTTAACTTAAATTTGTCGAAAAGGTCATAGTGTACCTTGTTTGGTAAATGACAGAAAGATTCATTTCAAACCATTTTATAAAAATTAAAAAATTGATATAAATGACTTTGAACCATAGTATAGTAAATATTAAAAAAAATTTGAAGTACATTTTTAAAAAACATGGATTTTTATGATAAAGATGTCCCAGTAGATACATACGTAAAAACAACCTCAAGTAATAAAGAGTCTATTAAATAAACCCTTAACTTGAACTTTTCCTTGGTTGAGGTTAGTTTACCCTCCTATATAATGGTGAAATAATTGTTATTAAATTATACAAGAATCATATAAATTGATATGATATCATATATGATCCATTAACAATGCTTTGTTAATAATATCTTAGAATTTTCGTTGTTTTGGGTGTTAACAGATTCATTTTCCTTTATATTCCTTATTATGAGATTCATATTTGTTATGGATGGGAAGTATATAATTCATATACATAATTATATCACGTATTTAAACATTATTTTTAAACATCTAATGAAAATTATTCTTGAATAGATACGATGGGGAATGAATCTTCTCATGTTCTTGGAGACGGTAATCCATACATACACATGAGGGAAAATATCATTCTTTTTAGATTTAAAATAATATATAATTGGATGGAATATAAAATATACATAATCATTATCATGTTATATTTATTATTTACATCAATTACACATCATTATTATACCCATCCAAATACTAATGTATTGAATAACAATAACACCACTACGTGGAGATGGTAAGCCATACGTACGCTAGTATGATGACATGTCATTCAAAAGATGGTAATTAACGTGGTTGTACCATATTTATAATAACATAACTGTATATATAATATACTGGAGTTATTATTTTAGAATGGAAAAAACAATGAAATAAAAAGTGGAAAATCAAAGGAACTTGAAAGAGTTGATGAAATATTAACCTCTTCTTCATGATCTTCATTTTGATTTGATCAAAACGGATCCTTAGATTAGAATTTAGACTAAAATAAGGCCTCTAAAATTAAGTTAGGACAGTTGAGACAATATTTGGGTTGTGGGTGGCCGAGACACATGGCATTAAAGGTGTGAATTAGAGAGAAGTGGGAGAGCCCTTTTATAAGAGGGGTGAGGGGCACCTTAGTAAAAGATATAAATATTATTTTAAAATAAAATAATTTTCAGATTATAATGGATCCAAAATAATTCATTTAAATTATAAGTTGTTGATGGGTCTAAAACTACTCATCCAATATGTTTTAGACAGGTTTGTGTCACTATATTAACATTATCTTTTAGATTCAACTCTTAGTTATATAGTTTGACATTTACCTTGTCTTTTTTCATTTCTATATTATATGGTTCATAAACATAACATATACTTCCAATAAAACATAAAGTGGTTCATTAATGTTACACCAATCATTAGATATGTCTTTTGACTAAACCAATGATTTTTAGGAATAGAAAATTATTGGTAATTTTTTTCCTTAATTCATAACAGCATTATTACATACAAAAGATTCATCTAAACAACCCTAATATGTCATATTAATCTATAAAATTATTGTAATTCATAAAAAGTTTCAAATTTCATTTATTGCAATATTTATGATTTCAATTATTTTAATATTTCATTAATTAGGTAATTGCTGCATCATCATTGTGTCATAAATAAATTAAAATACTTAATCTATGAAATATATAAATAAAATACCATTATATATTAAATATTTTTATCTTTCTAATGAATATTTATAGTTGAGGGTATCTTATGTATAACACTATATTAATACTGATTTAGTTATTAAACATTGATTTTATCTTTTTACATATTCTTTAATAAAATAATAATAAGTGTACGAATCTAATCCAAGTGTACCAAAGAGGATAATATTTTATTCATAAGGATTTTTTTGGGTCTACGTATATGTATATAATATAATTAGGAAAAGTTTTATGGTAATAATAATAACTTTTTTATCCTTAAATACCCTATTTACTTTTAATCATTGTAAATAAATGTGAAAAGTTAATGTTCTACAAAAATAATTTTTATCTATTTGAACCACATTTTTCATAATGATAACAACCATGTAAATGGATTTTTTAAATTCCACTCACATAAGCGGAAAAATTATGTTTTATGTGAATATGAAAAAGCTCCTAGCAGGTGGGTAAAAGGCGGTGAGAAGTTCAGTAAATTTTTTATATATTTAAAATTGATATTAACAGACTTTAATGAATTACATTGAACTTATATAGGTATTATGTATCTATTTTTTTAATAAAATAAATTTTAAAAAAATAAACAATTATTTAAATAAAAATTCAGTTTTATACTATAACTTTGTTTTTTTAACTATTCCTCAAAAATTGAATGTTATCAGAAAATAGAAAAAATTCACCCTAAGATAATTTTGACATTCCGAATCCAAAAAATAAGTCCATTTTGAAATATAAAATTTATAAAATTTCAAAAAAATTGTATTACTATTCATAATAGCAAGTTTGATTGGTTGTGGTGTGTTAGAACTCGAAGTTTCGTACAACACACGTTATTGTAATATTCAAAGGGAAACATACCATAGAATTTTGGGGTGTTTTTATTGCAGGCCAGGGAATTTTTCCACGTTACAGGATATGGGGAGGGGGAGAATGTTTGTGTTTTATCACATGAAGAAACATTGTTTTATTTTGGACTTCACGCTATCATTGACTGTACTATAGTAGAAATGTTTGTTGGTTGGTGGAAAAGTGTGTCATACTCCTTTTTAACTCATTTCATGGGGAATTATTCTATGTTGTGAAATTATGATATTCTCTCTATTTTTGTTCTCCAAATTAATTGTGAGATTCTACTAGTAATTGGACATAGATATTATTACCAAACCACATAAATCACTATGTCCTTTGAGACATTCATCTAGTTCATTTACGGTTATTTTATTTTGTATTTTATTCATGTTAAAACATGTCAAATAATTTCGAATATCTATATTTCCATAGAAATTACCATTTCAATTATTCAACCGTTATGTTCAAACATGAATATTTAATTCCAATATGATGGAGTTTTATATTCCTACAGTACATATTTTATAATTATTATATACAATTATATGTTCAATACTCTTAAATAAAAATTTATAATATGTATACTTTTCTATATATTGTATTTAATATGTACACTATGAAAAATTTACGTGGATCATACAATCAAACTTGAGACATGGGATATTGATATATAAATTCAAATATTAAATAATATATGATGAGTTCAACTATGGAATTTTTTATTCTAATTAAAAAAATATAATAAAATTTTTAGTTTCTTCAACCATATAAATATGATTATGGAAATTATTATATATATCTACCACAGACATCAAATATTCGTGTTGGTTTGTACATGGTTAACAATAGTAATAATTCCAAGCATAACACACATGATTTTTTTAACAAATTAATGGGTAATAATGAAGAATATTTTGATATTAACATAAAAAATTAACCTACAAATTTTTCACTTATACTGCGTTTTATGTGTCCTTATATTTTCATGAAAAATCACATACTTCCATGATTGTAAGGAATTAGTTAGAGATGATATTTCCTTCAATATCAATAATAATATATGGAACCTCCTTGTTTCCATGGCTATGTCATTTCAATTAATGTCACATTAATTTAACACAAAAAGATCAAAATAGTAATTTCATGAAAACTACATTTGAATGTTTTTTAGACGAAAATATTTCTATAACTAGCAATATATTAATGTTTCATTATATGGTATTTAACAATACTCTATTTTTTTTGGACAAAATTGTTGATTAATAGAATTCCATTCTAATGGATTTAGTAATATCAAAAATCCGTTAATGAGTTTATGAGCTGACATATTCTTTCATATATCATCATCATACTAGAAAAATGGATTGGTTATGTCAGTTATTTTGATTTATATCTATACAGATTGGGTTGACATCCTTTTCCTTGAGACCATGTCATAGCCCATGACTCACAAAAGTTACAGACACATGAAAATAATTATTTGACTCCAAGCTAAGGTGGTACAATAATAATAAACCTGGAACCACAATCTATTGGATGAAAAGATTAAAAAGAACATCGATGATAAGAGATTGAATAACATCATTTAAAATATGGACATGAATAACAAGAAATTAAAATTGATGTCGTAAATATATAAGTTTGAAATTGAATTGGTTAATACCAATAGAAATGTAAATTTGGTGGCTAATGGTTTAAGATAAAACTTGTATAGACACATGGTCATGGAGGATCCTCACAAGAGAGGATTGAAAAATCATACGCACTGAAGAAAGGAATTTCAATGTAATTTAATTAATAACATCTATTGGAATAATATTGAAACATTAAAATCCATACTTTTTCTTATTGGATTTTACAATAAATTTTTATTTTGTACTTTTACATTGTATTTTTCATTATTTTTCATGATTCTATATTTTTAGAGTTCATAAGTATAAATTTATCATACTAGTAATTTCATACATTCACCATGAGTGGAAAAATTTTATGAATATTATATTTTATGGGGTATCAAGTTATTATTTTCATTATTCCTATAGATTTTTAATATATTAATAATTAAAATAAATTTTTTATTTTTTGATGAATTTCAGTTTGAAACTTTTTATTGATGTTACATTCCCTACCATTCAATTTTACATATCGTGCCTTGATGCCACAGGCAAATGATTGGAAAAACACCCAATCCTAATGATATACACAATAGCTCATGAATTTTTCATAAATGGTACATTTTCAGTTGATTAAAAATTATTTGATTCCAATTTAAGTCCACATATCATTAAAAATAAGAAGTCACTATTAATGATTTCAGTTTTTTCCTATAATTTATATTGGATGATTTTAGTAGCCACTTCATTCTCATGAGTCGTATTCTACTTATAATGTCTTCATTATTTGTTTCCCATTTTAAATCGTCATTACAATTAGGCTGGAATTTTTTCATTAAATAATTTCCCTTTCACTATTATGCATTCATTTTTAAATCTCTAATCACTTTTTTTACAATTCGATGACCATTGTTGAAATTCGTATGTCCATGATGTATCTCATAAAAAAGGATGGGAATTGACTAATAAAATTGTATTGACCATGTCGATTAAAATATATTTCATTTTTAAATGAATATCTATAAATTTTCACAAACATATAAACAATTACATGAGCTTAATGTAAACTATAGAAACTAAATTTAACATCAGTTATTTGTTATTGAATGAAACAAAGGAATATGTTTTCATACTAAAATTGAATATTTTGGATTTCTGAGATTTCATATTGGCATTGATCATATAAAATTTTAATGAATTATTTATTGTTCAGTGAAAAAAGGTAGGATTTATCATAATGGTGAAAAAGATGTTGAATAGTACAATTATTCATGCAATTCATAGGTTCACACATAACAAAAATCTGACCATATGGTGTTATTTATAATGTCTTCAACTGCTGTGATGTATTTTCAATAGGTGAATTGTTGATAGAAATCCAAAAGGGTATGTCATTAGCCTTGATATGAAGATGATGACATAAATTTAAAAAGTATTAACATATTGCTAGATCCAATCACAGTCAAAATCCCCATGCATTGTTTTCAAAGAAGACTATTGTTGATAGGAACACATCGTTTGGAAAAATCTTATTTGAAGCCACATTAGAAAATCTCTATTAAAAATAAAGGATTTTGTTTCTTCCTCCCAATTATAATTTTCCACATTTCTGTGAAGAAATTATGAATTATAAATTGACATTTTAAATCGATTGTATTATTCAGCACTATTATTCAGATCTGGTTTACAATTTAGTGATAAATAATAGTCCCTATAAGATTTTTATAGGCACTATATTATATACATATTAATCAATTGAAGTAAATTGTATTATGAGTAGTATATGATTTGATTTTATGGTATTACTTTGGAAGAGAATATTTATTATAATAGATTTTTTAGTGAAACATATTTGGAAATTTCTATTTACGTGAAAAATAGTTTTATAACTTTTTTTGATAAGTAATATGTTTTATTAATGTGATAATAAAATTAGATATAATTTTTTGTTTGATGTATTTTTGTAATTTTATATGCATGGGGATCTTTATGAACACGTTAATGAAAGGGGACATACTTACACAAGTTGTTTACAACTATTCTCAGTAGCCTAATAGATTCATGCATGTAAAAAAAGTGCATGTTCAATTGTATGAAATGATTCCTGAAACAATCATAAAAATGGAGGACCTACCCAGTTAACCATAGTAGTGTCAAATGTCTCTTAGATGATTCCATCCGTCCCTATATTAGGAACATTGGTGAGACTGAGGTTCCATGGCCTTGGGAAAACATCCATTATTGTCTAATTAGTGATCATTTCCCTGCTTTATGTAATAAAACACCCCAAGTTCAAAACATCACCTCTTGATAAAGAATAATAGGTTCACCAACATGTAACTCCACAATGTAATCTATGTTTTTTTATCAAAATCAAAACAATTTCTTGTGGGTAAATCAAAAATCCAATGGATCAACTTCCAAGACAATACCAGAAATGAAATTTAAATCCCAAAAATATTTATCTATTTTTATACCTGAATTTGTTTAAGACATTGAAATGTTCTCATACCCACCTTCAAGTATTCATTGTTTCAACAGATTAACTCAAAAATAATATAGGGCATTAGATTATTATAATTAGATATTAAGAAACGTTATGTCCAATACAAGAAATTATAAACATGAAAATTAATATCTAGTACACCAAAAGACTCTTAAAAATATTTTTTAGTACTTTAGGATCTATGTTATTCCTTATATTTATGCTATGAAACACATGATGATACCCCTTATGGAATTCTCTATACTAAAACATTTGAGAAATTTTCCATTGATTGATCTTTTAGTAGTTCCAAATAATCATTTTAACCATATATATTCATCAGTATACCCCATTTATAAAAAGTTTATCTCAAGAATTTCATTAAAAATATTTTTGAAATTGATTTTTGGAATATAATGTAGTGATATCATTTTCAATAAGTAGTATGAAATCCTCATTCAACACTAAAAATACAATGAATCATCCCCAAACCTACTTATATACATAATAATCAAATGTGTTTTTATAAAACAAAATACAATGATAGCCTCACCAAACACTATATTCCCACTAGGAGAATCTTGATACTATCTATAAATGTACCCTTCCATTGTATAAACATTAAATGCTTTATTTGATAATTTTAAAACATTAGGTTATATTTCATACATATATTGAAATAAATTTATTTAATTGGACATTATTGTGAAATCAATTTGATATATCATGTTATCATAATGAGATTTTGTGTAATATAAGAATTGACTTTATTATCACCAATGAAAAATAATAAGACATTATCAAACACTGTTTAATGTTTTGAGAACAAATCCTTGATAACTAAAAAACTATATAATTTTATAAAAAATTAAGATAATGTCAATAAATTAATATATAAAAAAACTATAATTACCATTAAAACCTAACAGTAATCACAAAATAAATGAAAATTACAGAGATTAAATTTGTAAAAAAAGAAAACAAAAATTTACAATTCAAATAGATAAATCAAATATGAGACACCTAATAACTCATTGAAAACATTAAAACCTTATGGATTAAAAATATAAATATAACTTTTTTTAAAAAAAATTTTATAGAAAAAATCATCTAGAACTATAGATACAACATATTTTTCCCAATAAAGATTTTCACATGATTGTATTATTTCATGATCATCCACTAACATTATATATGTTTTTGAGGATTATTCTATAGTATTCTTAAATTATTTACATACGCATTTAACGCAATATTAAAAATTACATGACTAAACCCACGAATTCATAACATGGTCTTATTTTATGTTTAGTTTTCCAAACTATTTCCTCCAAATGTAGTACAAGGTTTTGAGACAGGAAATATGTGTCCATATTACAAAACATGATATACCACAGCCAATTACATTAGAAAATTAACACTTCTTAAATTCATATGATAATAATAAAAACCAATAGGATAGAAATATATATTCAAATATATGGAACACAATTCAATAATGAGACAATAATATACAATAAATCCCCACATGGGTATATATAAAGGATCTATAAAGCTTAAAATTCACCAAATTTGAAAGATGCTAGATGGTATAGAACTCCTCCCCAATGTGTATACACATATATTGGTCTCTATGAGAAAAAACATTCATCATCATTGACATCCATGAACTATAATATTTCACCATGGATCCCCAAGCATTATCATTGCTGTAATACCATTTTGACTATTACTGTTAACATAATCTATCTTTTTCATCATCAGCAAAAACACAACAAGTGCGTTAGAATATAATGTACAGCTATGAATACAAGAAATACCAAAAAAAATTTTAAGCCAGAAAATGAAATCCCTATTTAAAATTGTTCCCTATAATACCATTTTGACATTTATATATAACATCATCTAAAATTTTCATTGGAAGCTCAAACACAACATGTGTAGTGGAAATTCTTGTACAACTCTGAAAACATGGAAAATGAAATCTCTTTTAAGTATGACAACGATAGCCCTGTTATAAATTTAATCCCAAAGGTAAACAGAGAGATCTTAAGGATTCACAAGTATTTCTTATGTAAAATACATCTACCTCTCCAACTATCAGCTTTCGAAAAAATAATATAAATAAGTACCCACACATTTAATTACATGTTTCATCTATGTGAATACCACACCATGTCATTCATAACCATCAATAAAGTGCTGAAATTCTAGAAACTCATTGGTGAACCCATGACTTTCCCTATAATATATCTAAATCAAGGGGTTACTGAGACCTACAATTATAACCTCATATGTGTCTTTTATTGATACAATTCATAAAATATAAAAGATTCTCCTCCATATATAGGATAGTTTATGGGGAAATCAACATACAAATCTACATATACAAACTATCCAAAAATAGAAAGAAAATTAATATTTTTGGAATTACAGTGGGAGTCACAAAAATCCAAGGAAGACACATCAATTAGGGGAGTATTGAAGACATGTATAGAGGACCCACACCTCGCTAGAAGACACCTTAGTCAAGGGATTATCGAACCATATGTGTATCATGTGGTGTATGTACACCTAATATGCGTCGATGGAGTAACAAATCCATGTTGATTTGGTGGAAACTAGCCCAATGTTTAATAGGGTGTGTTCAAAAATCCATGATGAAAAAAATAGCCTCATTCCCTTCATAGAAAACTCTAGAGGGTGTACTGGCCCCATTAATGATTTGAACATCATTCCCCAAACCTCATCATCATCATCCTGATAGATCAAAATCTCGAATAATCATATTCCTCTTTGAAAATGACCACATTTGGATTAATAAAAACATCCATTATTATTTATTTCAAAAAATACATATGACTGGTTATTAATTTTCATAAAACATAAATCAGATAATAAAATTACTGAAATAACATAGCAAAAAAGATCGGGTTCCATGTGGTAAGCATTGGGTGATCCACATGGATCGTTGGGTGTAGGTGGTGTAGGTGGTTGTCTCCCATGGATGTCACATGTGCTCTCATGGGTCGGTTTGGGTAGACATACCCTAATATCTTAGTGTTTTCTCAATCTACATGGGAAAAAAATTTAGCAGGATGTACTGGCCAATTTGCGCCAACCAAACTAGAGTGGATTGGACATTCCAAATGGATCCCACCCATAAATACAGATTGATGGTTAAAAATCATATAATATTTATAATACATTATTTTCAGGATCTAAAAATATATTAATTCCATTTTGGCTCAGCCTGAGGGTAAACACTGATCCTCAGAATCATCAGATCCACAAAATGGAATTTCCAAGGTTTTCTTCTTTTATAAATTTTTTATTTTACATCTAGGGTGGTTTTGAAAAATGAAAACCAAAATATTTAGCTATATATAAATAAGAAAATCTCTCAGTCTCTAAAAAAACCCTATAATTCAAGCCCTAATTTTTATCACTGATCTAATGATCCATGAACTCAATAAATACATCAAGAATATTAGAAGTTCATATGTTTGAATTATATAGAGAATCCTTGTGTAATTATATTCCATTGTTTTAGATATCTAAATTTAGAATTCCAGGGTTACATATTAATGGATGGATTAAATGATTGAAATGAATTGGAATGAATAAATAGTGAAAAAATATATGAACATAAAATGAACAATGATGTATAACATATTGATAAAATAATTTACATCAACTATTTATTTAAATTTTTTAATATGTATTTTTTAAAGATTTTTATAGATTATAGAAGGTAGGTGTGTAATGGGATGATAATATTGTTTGATATTTCTTAGGGTTATTTTTATTTTGGGGTTTGGATAGATTAGGGTTATAAAATATTTTGGACGACGATGGGTTAATTATATAACCTGATTCGATGAGATCATGATGTCATCATGTGGTGGATATGGTAGGGTCATTTGGTGTATATGATGTGGTTGTCGTTTTAGAGATGTTATAATGGGATCATTCACACAGGTCGAGAGCTGGAAATACCTATTTCTAGTTGATATGTTGTTGTTGCTAAACAGAGCTTGAATGATGGGATTTCTTATTTTGATAGAATATTTGGATGGTTTTGATGTTGTGGTATCAATTATAATGATGTATAATTATTATGAGGAAGCATTTATGAGATTTATCACATATTATTATATATTACTAGGAAAATTTTAACTCCCATTTCATACTTATGATTTCAATCATTTAAAAAGATATTGTGATTCGACTAAAGAATAATTTTAATTATTATTTTTCCATTCCATACTTACCATTGAATAAATGGTTTGTCAATATTGTCATCAATCATTGTATGGAACCACATCATCATAAATGACGGATATATTTGATTGAGCTTATGATCCAACCAATATTTCATAATCAAATATTTCAAAATTATGAAAAAATATCAAGGATATTTATATATGATGGGATGAATAAATAGAAAAATAAAATTTTATTGATAATTCGTATTATATGGATCACCGATGAATCTGCATGTTCCTTCAAATTTCTTGAAAATCCTGGAATCTTATGTCATTTTTTATCCATCAATGTATGTCCTTTATAATCATGAAAATTTTGAAAATCATTATCATTGAAACATGTATGATCTTGTATCCAGGTGCCTCCCAAAGGTGCCCCATACCTAGTTTTTCACATGTCATTAATCACATTTCCCCATATTCCAGAGGCTACCTACTAAAAGTGACAACATTGGGTGTGATAGTGGGGAAACTATGCCCTATTTGGAAAAGAGACATAGTGGTATAATAATAATAACCAATATAGAAAATAGTAATTACATACAAAAAAAGTAAACAACAGAAGTCCGGTAGTATAAATTATTGAATCATATATATAAATAAATGATGCATGTTACATGTAACATGGAAAACAGACCAATTTTGCACAATTAAGGAAATAAAATATTGAAACCAATGTACAAAAAACAATATACTCCAACAGCATCACAAGTCTCAAATTTTTTCAATGCTCTCTAGCTCTATAGAAACCATGTAACTAATTAAGAACGATGCATTCCCATATCTATACCTACAACCATATAATCTGTATGTTTCCTAATGCTAGACCCAAATAGGGTGTGAGATGATTCTCATTAGGAAACCACCAAAATATCTATGCCTAACTATTAGTGAGTTTATATAGTAGGTAATATATAGAAATGAAGCAATAAACAAGGAAATATTCAAAATTAATCGATAATAATTTTTCTAATTGCATCATTTACATTAAATCATTATCCAATATATTGAATAAAAAAATCCACAGAAATTCCCTAAGCTCTGTATACCTTTTGTAATAGAAACAAATATGTTACAGAAGTCCATATAAAAAGAAATTAAGTCCAAGTCCAAACTTTTTCATTGGCTTGGAAGAAACACTAGAATAAATCAATCAGTCAAAAGAAATACTATGGGAATGATTTCAATTTTTAAACCCATCCGGTTCAACATATCTTCAAGTCAAATAAGGTATAACAAACTTCTTGGAAACCTCACACAATCTAACCCCGTTGGTAGCACAACTACAATGACTCTCGGAGGATGCACTCATCATATGTCCCATTATGATCAAGGTGTTTTTGGATGAAGGAATAAAATGATTTTGAATGATCTCTAAATCATAGTTGCAATGCATGGACCTCTTACCTACATGAACAAGATAACGATGCAGCCAAGTGGACACCATGATCAAGGTGTGTTGTTCTTTATTTTAGGTATTGTTTTATTTGGACATATAGTGGTGAAATAAAAAAATGACAATATATATAAGACTTCAAGAATTAATATGTTGAGATCATACAGAATTAGGATGAAAATGATTGGTAAAAGGAAACAATTGAGGATAAAACAAGCCAGGGTTATTTTTGAGATTTATAAAAAGGGTAACCCATTGGATGGGTGACAAGCCTTCGCATCTGGAAATGCCGCATGAATTGAACCCACAACCAAAGGGCGACAAGGGCGCATCACCTACCACTAACCTACAAGAAGTCCTTGGTTATTATAAGTTATTATTTTTAGTTAAATGATTTTATTGATCATGAATAATTTGATTTTTGATATTATTTTTTATCAAAAAGAAATCCCTAGTAAAAGAAACTGATATGGTGATTATGCGATAAATGTGATTTTGGAAGTCGTTATCTCTTTTGGGAACACTATATGCTTAAAAAATATAACTCCATGTGATTAAATTTCTGGAGTAATAGTTGAAATATAATTTTTGTAGAATATATTTCTTATTTGTGGACATATATCGATTTCGGTTATTTATGTGAATAATTAACCATTCATAGAGAATATGTGATCTGGAAAATTATGCTTCAGTATGAGACTTTAAAAATAGTCTACGTTTTTGGAGTATAATTTTATTATTTACATATGAAGACTATGTGACTAAATACTTTAATGTTTTGGGTTTCAATATTAGTTTGTATTATTTTGAACAATATTAAGAATTTTTTTATATTGAATGGACTTTCTATATCATTTGGTACTTTTTGTTGAATTTTGGAGATTACTAGTAGTATTTATTTTCATAAAGGATTATCCTTTTTGGGGATTATATGATCTTGTACCAACCATTTTTTTAGTTGATGTCTAATGACAAGGGAAATATATACTTCTTCATTTGTGGATTATGTGATTCTCTGGAAGATGATTCTTTCTCTTTTGAAGGGACCAAGTTTTTTTGAATGCTCATTTTTGAATAAATGGTCAGTTTTTGGTCGAAACGTATTAAAGGATGATACTCTACTTGAAGGTATGTATATTTATTTTTGCTCTTATTCTATGTTGTAAATAAAATTGTCAAAATCATGAAAAGGATCATAAAAATTTTTTTGGCTTACCTTTATTACTGGGTAATAAAATACCGTTTGACACGTCCCATGTTTGGGATTTATTAGTGGATAACGTTTTCCTTATAATTTTTTCTACTACTATCCCTCAGAACATGACTGTTTTTTTCACTTATATATCCGTATTTTCCTACATGGAATCCTTGTATGGGCTATCTCGAGTAACCTTTGTATTTATTTTTTATTTATTTTAAAGTGATAGTTATATTGACTCTTTTTCCATTAAGGGAATTTAAATCATGTTTCTGAGCACAATTTTAATATTTCGAGGACTCAATTTTTAAAAGTGGAGAAGGATGTAAAATTCCATGTAAATAATGACCATGACATTTTCCTATTTAATAATTTTTTTGGATTGAATATTAATTATACATTAATGGGGATTCTATGTCTGATGGCATACCTGATACGCAACAATGGGTTTCTTTAAAATCCAACGATTCACACTACTAATATAATATTATTATTTTAAATGGTATATAATGCCTAGCCGTTATAATGGAGTTAATAAATAGACGTAACAATAATATTATTTTAAATTTTTCATGATTGTTTTTATCATTTATCCAATAAAATTTAGAGGCTTAAAATTTGAATGAATCTAATTTTAATCCTAATTTACTTTAAAAAGGTTGATTAACAACCTTTTGATTATGAAAACTATTTAAATTTTATTGGTAACTTTTATATGTTATATTTGAAAAAATAAAATTCTTCTTTAGAATCAGGACAGCATAATAAAATTTGTGTAATTTTTTTGTATTTTTATGATAAAATACATTTTATAATGAATAGTGAAAAATACAAAATTATTATTCAAATAAAACATTGAATCAAATTTATTTATATGGTTATATTATCTTTTTATTTTGTTTTAATTTTTACATGTATCATATTTTTTTCATTAAACCAATTATGGTCATTGTAATTAATTTCACATTGAAATTGCACTTAAAATTTTTTCAATCTTTTGATAGTTAATATATCTTAAAAACAACCTTTTTGATTTAACAACCGGAGTTAATTTTAAATTAATATCTCCAACTTTAATTTTTTAAATTTGTTAAAATAGGAATCATTTTTGAATTCAGAATATCAAATATCGCTTAGGCTGAATATTTTTTATTTTTCTAAAAAACCTCATTTTTTGATGAATAGTAAAACCACTTAGTAGTAGTTTAGAAACTGACTTTTTCATTTACATAAAATTTAACATCTTTAGTAAATTGTATTTATAAAATCCGACATACATGGTTGTTATTAGTCTGTAAAATGTGGTTCAATAAGAAGGAAATTCTTTTTGGTGAATAGTAACTTTTCACTTTTATTTACCGCGGTTAATGATAAATAGGGTAATTCAAGGTAAAAATAATATTATAATAAAACAAAATTACCTTTACAGTTGTACTCAACTTATTGAATGATTCATGTCTTGCCATGGAAATCCTTGGGACAATTTTTAGACCCCATGGACCCACTTAAACGTCATAATGACATTTTAGATTAATTTATTTAAAGTAAAGAAAAAAAGGACATATAAAATATTTTAGAAAATTAATATTTAAATGGGGTTATATAAATTATATTTTAGACTATAAATAATAATTTTAAATCTAAATATATTTCCTACATCATTTTATTTTTTTATAATTTTGATGCATCAAATAAATTTAATTATTTATTACATAATAATGATGCAATATTTAACTCATTAATAAATGATTTAAATAAATAAGATTATAAATATTAAAATAATATATAAAACCAATACAATTTATATTTTATTATTTTATATATACCATGAGTCATCTTATCTTCTTATTTAATTTTTTTTGGAATATTTGAAACAAACGATATGTTTATAATAAAATAATTGTTTTAAACATTCCTAATGGGCCACTCCCACATTATAAAAATCCCTCACTTCTAACCCATTCATCCCAACTCTAAAGCCCCATTGATCATCCAATATATGCCCAATTATGCTCCATACATCTATATCCTCCTCCTATAATCCTAACCGTAGGTAGAATGAACATGAAGAAGTTATTTACATTCAAACCAAAAGATGTTACCCAAATTAAAGGTAATTGTTTCTCTTAATTTTTGTTTCTTTTATTTTACTTCTCCAACACCATAATATTTTTTTATTCCATTATATTATAATAACACCATTATCATACATTTAATAAGATGTTTTAATGATATGTATTTGAACTACACTTACGCACACCTCCATCTAATTGGTAAAGAACATAATGTTTCTAAAGATGGAAAACTAACGCCTAATGAAACTATGGTTGTGAAATTATCTCCAACCGCCTCTCATGGTGGGAATTAATATGTCATTGTAAATATATATGATATATATTATGTTTATGTTTTCTTTATTATTCATTATTTTTAATTTATAGCATAACATTATGGTTTCCATTATGGGTAAACACTATAATTTCCTTTGAAAAATTGCAGACTATTGCCCCTTCAAAGTGATATGACTCATCCATGTCATATGTGGGACATATAAAGGATAGATTTAATGATATAATCTATGATATTATACTTTATTTATAATATACCTATGTATTATTATGTTTTAATTCCATTAAATTAATAAACTGAAATGAAAGTAACGTTTATGCATACGTACGACTTACCGTCTCCATGAACGGTGCATTTCTTTTCTTACCTCCAAATGATATTTATTGTTATAGATATATATAAGGAATATATATGATATATATTATATCTAAATAATGAATATTATTTTGGATAAAATTGACATTTCACCACATGGACATATTATAATTATAACAAGTTCATTTTTAACTGATGTTCCAAACATCAATAAAATATCCAATATGAACTCAAATAATTAATTAATTTTTATAGTAAGATAATAAGTTATATAAAAGGAATAATAATAATTTAAAAATTTCTTAATTATGTAGATATTAACATATGTTTATTATTGTTGAAGAAAACAAAACATACGAGTCATGTCAGGCTTGAGGTAAAGAGATTTCTTATCTCACTATTAATTCTATGATATTTCTATTGTTTTCCCGTTATTCTTTTCTTTTGGTGTATTGGGTAATGAAATTTGATATATATTATCATTATTATCAATATATTAAATGTATTATATGATTCATTTGGTGTTTATTAACGTCTAGTCATACGACTCAATTAATTACAACAGAGTATAGGGTTTCATCTCCCTTCTTATTCCCATGAGATTTAAGCTATATTTTCCACTATCTCTTTTTTTTGTGGTGTATGTACATCCCATGATTGTATAAATTATATAATATAAATTAATTTTTTTATATACAACTTCATTTTATAATCATTATTTCATTTGGTGTATGTTTTTATGAGTAACCAAATAAATAATGGATTCTTTCACTCTTCGCATTTCAAAAAGACTACTTTTTAATATCTTTTAATTAACATCTTAATATGTTGGGATTTGTTCTTAAATATCATAATTGTTGAAAAATTTATTTCCATATAATAAGATACCCTTTTATATCTCATCAAATCATTTTCTGAATTTTAATGTGACGATGTTATGCGGTTGAATTTTTTCTAGGAAACCTCTTAACCCAATTTCAATTCATTGGGTTAAAAATGTACTTATTGAATATTTCGCCCTATCAATATTTGGGAATTAATTATTATTGTTTTACACATAATATTCAGTTATACTGGGTATATTAATATTTTTCATACATAATTATGTAATTTATTTATCCTTAATCAAATGATACATTCTTTATAAGGGAAATCATCTCAATTTACATTACATTTAGACTTATCTGTTGTTATGCACCAATTTAATTTGCTATGGTGTATATATTTTCCTTTGAAATATTATATAATGAATATATTTATTCTCATGAAATTATAATGTTTTGGTTAAATTTTATTCCTCAATAATTTTTATCCATGAATCTATTATTTGGTTATGAACTCCATAACTAGAATATAGTTTTAAATATTTTGTCTCCTAAATATTTCACATTAATGACCATGTTTTCAAAAAACATTTAAGGAGTTATTTTTATGGACCTTAAATGTTTATAATGATAAATTCCCTTAAAAGAATCAAAGTGGTATGAGACAATATGAATCAAAAATCTCTTTATAAAATGTTTTTTAAAATGGATTGAATACTTCAATAGCACGAAATTACTTTTTTTTATTTCAAATGAAATGTTATTAGTGAAATGATTATATTTGAAAAAATTTATGTGTAAGGATGGTACTTGGACATTTTATGGGCGGTTATGTGATAAACCATATGATAAGTGGTTCAGTGATAAACCAGGATGTGAGGATATGTTATAACCTCAAATGAATTGGGTATGGAAGTCAGACATATGGCTATTCCATTTAGTGTTATGTGTATTAATAGACCGTATGGTTATTCCATTTAAGTATGTTTATGTCCCATGTTAATTTTATGTGTAATGTGTTATTTAAATGGGTTTTAAAGCAATATTTGGTTTACCAATGTTTAAGAACTGATATATTATTCAATTAAGAGTACATACAACTTCAAAAAGGTGAAAAGTATTACTTATGATAATGTATTCATGGTTTAATTGTTGTTTTGAAAAACATACAGTTTTCCTTCTTTGTGTATCCCTTTCCAAGCTATTTATGCTCATACCATGTTATTGAAGTGTCTTTTCATAGGACAAAAAATGGAAATAGGTTCATGGATGGGATCAAAGAAAATTTATTCAGTCTAAAACATGGAACTAGTCATGTCTCATTTCATCAAGAGTTTTAATTTTATGAAAAAAATGGAAATTGAGTAGAAATGTTTACTTTATAATTTTTGAGATGTAATTAAATAGAAATGACCTAATTATCTAAACCTCTAAACCTGAAAAGATCCTCAAAGCGAATTATTCATTTAATTCATGATTAAGTAATATTTAATTAGGGTCCTTATAATATGGATACCCATGGAAGCCTTTTGGCACAAACCAAAACGAGTTACCAGATTAAGAGGTAATGTCTTCTCTCAAGCTCCTTTACTCTATTTTCCTTATCTAAACCACCATAATAATAATTCTATTATTTTATAAAAAAATTGTATCCTAAATATACAAGGATTTTGTAATGATAAGGGTTTGAAGTTCACATAAATTGACCAATATCTAATGGATATCGAACATATTGTTTTAGTGTAAGACATTCTACTACCTCACAAAACAACAAATGCTAATTTTTTCATTTCCAGTAATTAACGATTCCATTATGATGGACACTATAACTATATATGTTAAATATTATGATTATTAAGTCATTAAGGTTATATATTATTTTTTACAACACATACCTCTTTAATTTCCAATTCTTGTTAATTCGATAATCTCATTTGAGGAATTGTCGACTACCACCCTCTCAAAGCGATGTTATTTGTCCACACACAACATGGAATTGATTAATGACTGGTTTAATAAAAATATATGATATATATGATATAATCATGATACTATAATAATTATATACCTAAATATATATATATTTCATTTATATACTTTCTTTTAATACGTTAATTTAAATGGAAAAAAACGTTCATGCGTACATATGGCTTACCATCTCCAAGAGCAGTGTATTCCATATCATTATTTGTTATGATATATATTATTTTAAATTACATATAAATTATATAATTTTTATTTATATCATATTTTACTTTCATGAATCATGTTATATGAATATGGAAAATTGGTATAAAAAATTCAGACACATGCGAAAGTCAAAGCAATATTACCCGAACTAAAAACTTATCAGAATATCATTAAGAAGAGGGATATATAAGGTAATATTAAATCCAAATGTGGGATTAGATATAATATTATAATTATATATAGTATTTATAATAATATTAAATTTATTATATATGATTTTCTGATGAGTACGAAGAGAATCAGGATAGAAAGTAAGGGGATATTTGTCCCACATTTATTTCTGTAAGAAACATGTATCGTATAGTAATTTATTCTTATACATGGTTTATATAATTACCTTGAATTTTTTTAAGAGTATAATCAAGATGTTTATGATATATCTATATTCTTATAATTTTTATTTCATATTGGAAATACAATTTTATTAATTATAAATTTATGAGTGTTGATTTCATAATCATTTCAATATTTGGGATTGTTTCTCTTATAGTCTCAACTTGGTAATATTTATAATCCCTATAAGTGTTTAAAAAAATGTTTCCATAAATTTTTTTATTACACTCTTATATATTTTTAATGTCATTTTTACAAATTTTTACTATTCACTACAAGGCATGAACGGATTATTTCTCCCATTTTACAAATAATATACCTTTTTACCTTACTAGTAAAAGTACCAGAAACATGTTTTATTTTAACTTATTCATCATGAATATATTTTTACTCTTTCATAATAACTTATTTCCAAGACGAATCTACTACAATCATACAATTTTATTTTCAAGTAAAAGTTTTCTTTTTTAGTTGCACCAGATATTATGAAAGCAAATCTTTTTCAAAGAAATAAATGATATTATAATATAGAACTATTTAAAATGATTTTCAGGATTCCATTTTATGATATGAAAGTGGATTCAATGAAAATGAATCTGAAAATGATTTATTTTTTAAAAGTAATTTTATGGTAAAATTCATGTTCCAAGTTGCCACTCAAATTCCTTCACTATATAAGATGTCATACTTAGTTATAGATCAAGAATACCATTAATATTCATTACATGAATGGAATATGTTGTGATGGAATTATGATTATGAACACAACTTCTTTTCATGGGTAATGATATTGATTAAATGATTTTTAAACCGGTCTATTTTACATCGGTGATGATATGATTACATGTTTATGATTCCCATTTTATTTAATGGGTTATGATTGGATTGGTGATACTATTTTCGAGAATATATGTACAATTCCATGATATAATTATATGTTTGGAAATAGTTTTCTTATTCATAATATTATACGTTGACCTTCTTTACATGTCAATAATGTTGTGTGTAAATCTGATTATATGCTAACTATGATTTGCATGAACCAAATTACATGTTTTAAAGGTTATGCATGAAACGGATTACGTGTTCACAATATTACTAGTAAACCATATTTAGTGTCCACATTATTATTCATAGACTTGTTTTGATTTCCAACTTTCTATGAAATGTTTGGATTTCATTTCCTTAATCTAATGAGTGAACCTTCTTCTATTTATACATGTTAAAAAAGTAATAATTTTGTGTTTATATAACAATTTCTTAACTTATATCAATCTTATGATCTTATGGATTATATTATTTGATTTTCAAAAGTTTCAGGTATAACATTAATGTTCTTGACATGATTTTATAATGTTATTATCACCATATCATTCCCTTATACTCATGATTATGCATACATATATTACTTGTTTAACCATACTAAAAATTTGAGCTCCGAAAATTATTATATTTCATTTCCTTGGTTATGATGAAATGTTTTAGGTAGAAGTACTAATGTTTGATATCTTTACGGGGGATTTTCATTATCTTTCACCATGATGGAAGAATATTTTCAATGAATCAAATTACACTAAACTATTATGGTCCTCATGAACGTATTATTGTAATGTACTGAATATTCAACTAATGTGATGTAATATCCATGTATATGAAGGTTGGGTTTATATATATTGTATCAATGGAAATTTTTACTCAACCTTCGGAAACAAGAATGAAATAACATCAGTGAAATATCTAGGTATATTTTTAAGGATATTTCCATGGATGATTGTAAGGATATATAAACAGATATTCTTTAAATTTCGGAATTTGTACATAAATTTTAGTAAAGGATATAGTGAGTAGTTTTTTTGAAACACGTCTCTATCTAGATAATACATGTTTTTTTGACTCTGACATAGACGTAACTAGGAGAAATAACCTTAGAATGACGTTTTGGTCTAGACAAATGTTAATTGGGTACAAAAAAATGGGAATTTTTTAAATCCTTATTTGAAACATCTAGGGGACATGCTTTGGGAATTCATAAACACTTCATGAACCGTCATGATGAATTTAAATAAGAGTTGTTTACAAATAACCGCTGTTAAAATTAAGGATTGAAATATGAATAATGGTTACAAAATTTAGAAAATATGTAAGTTGTTTTCAAGATAATGTGATTTCTCACTATGATTACTGTTTCTCACTCAATTCATTAAGTTTTAGTCAATGGAGAGAAATTGAATGAACCATGTAAAAGTGGAATGAAATTTTCAATGCAATGATTTTCCTTATGACCAACCAAATTTTATATGAACTACAACGAAAAATCTTATCAACATACTCACACATGCTATAAACAAAACTGGAAATCCAAATGGGAAGAGGAGAAAAAAAATCTATTGACTCATTCATTTGGAAATATAAACCATTAATTAGGGGGACATATGATACACTTTTTTAAGAACAATGGATATGTACCATTCAAAATATATTTATTATCCTTCAGTGTTCTAGATGTGAAAATGTTGGGTTGGAAATTTATCATTTTCAAGGCGAAGCTGAGTAGTGTTGGAATCTTATTAAGAGAATGAGAGAAAATGAATAAATTGAATTTATGGAATGGGAATAGATTAGTGGGATATTTTTATATATGTACTTACCTAATATTAAATAAACAATGATGGAGATGGAATTAATTCAGATTAAGTAGAAGGATGATGAATCTATTTGTTCTTATGAAGCTAATTTTACAATCCATGAAATGTAGGAATTAGGGTTAATCATAATACCTGATATAAAAAACAATTGATTAATTGGTGGCATAGAACTAAGTCTTCAAAAGGACATACCCATAAGTGAACTTTGAACCTATTAAGAAGTCATTAGTTGTGCACTAAAATTAGGAATAGATGTTAGTAACTCCCATGGTTATGGAGATATGAAAAGGATGATAAAGCTTAATTGAAACACCGATTGATTTCCACAAGTAGAGATTAAAATTTCTCAACATAATAATTGACAAAAATGTGGAAATGTTCACATTGGGGAATGATTGAATGGAAGAAGAAGATTATTTAGTTGTTGGAATCCTAGTCATCAAGCAAAAGAGTTTTAGAGTGATTTAAAAACGTGATTAAATTGATATATATCTGAGGAAAATGATCAGACCATGCTTCAATAATACATTTGACAGAAAATGGGGTACTTTGTTAACCATTGACCTAATACAATGGTCATAGATGATGGCCTAAATAATAAACCTCATAATAATGATGAAAAAAATAACATGAAATCACTATTGGAAATGTGGAGTAAAATCATGAATTTGTTGAATTATTGAGAGTTTATAGAATGGTATTATAGAATAATGCTATGGAATAATTTTTTGGTATTATGGAATAATTAGACCACTATGGGATGTCCATATGTATTTACGAATATATGTTGAATGGTACTAGAAACCATGAAACGTGATTTAGGTAATATGGTGAATTTTTTTAAAAACACATGATTAAGGGAAGCATAACCATTAATATTAGCATGATGTTGAGAAAATTATGTTTCGGTAAATATAAGATAGATATGGATAAGTCAATAAGATGACACTAGCTACCTTGGGATAAAATAAGGATATTTTGACATGTGGGATATTCTATCATGAATGATGTATACATCTTTTTTATATAAGAATAAGGAAGCATGTATGTTTTCTTTAAGGATGTATGGTAATTTATATTACTTCAATGTTTTAAGTTAATACAAGATGAAGGTATTCACATATATTAATTATGAGTAACATGAATTGTTTTATGATAAATGGGTGATAAATTTAATGGTTATTTAGTTAAATTATTTCTAAAGTTTAGGATTTTCATCTATCCGAAGTATTGTGGTCTCTTATCCATTTATGAAATTGGTAAGTTAAACATTAGATATGTCTGTGATATATATGTATTATCTCCACATTGGTTGATTTATAAATATATAATAACTTATGTTAAATATTTTTAGGTAAAGACAGATGGAATGAACTATCATTTTATATAGTGGTATCATGATCTATTAATACTTTAGGAATTACAAATTCAACATAATTTATTTGTAGATGATATTATTTGGAAATTTTTCTTGTCATAAACAATAGTGTGATTTTTCCGAAATTATTTAATTATTTAATCTCATAACAATATTTGAATCATTATGGAATGGATCTTGAAACATAAAATTATATCATAGTAACTTCTTATGCAATGAATGTGTTGGTCCATTATAATTGACTTATATAAATAAAACATATTGATAATTAAAGTTAATTATCTTGGAAATGTACTTATATGTATAAAATGTAGTTTTCTCGAATGCAACACTTTATATATACTTTTTTGAAAAATAGTATAATTAATTTTAGAAAGAAATTGAAATTTAATATGTTAAAAAATATTTTTTTTAAAATTTTTAATATCAAAATTATCATAGTGTGATTTTTTTTATTTTTCTGGAACATTTTAATTTTTTACTAATAGTGAAAAACACATCATTATTGATAAAAAAATCAATTTTTTCATTTAAATAATTATTTAACATCAAATTTCTTTTAATGTCACAATTGTTAATTATTACATATATTAACAAAATTTAGTATATCTTTACTATATCTTATAATATAATTTGTTATTGAAATTCATTTTATACATTTAATTTCTTTTTACCCACCTTCTGGACACATTTTAATGTTAGCGTTACACATAATGTAACACCTTATATGAATTGAATTTAGAAAATCCAAAATGTGTGGTCATAATAAGGGTGAAAAATTTTTTATAATAAGAACATGATAATATTTTGGTGAATAGTAGATTTTGAATTTTATTTAACACAAATCATGGTAAATTGGGTAATTAAAGGTAAAAATAATTTTATAATAACATACAATTAACCTCAGATTTATTTTAATACAACTATAAAAGATTGTTTCTATCCTAATGAACATTATGTCTAAAATATGACTCATTTTCCCACTTGTGTTAGATTAGGAAATTTATCAATTTAATTAAAAAAAGAGTTAAAAATGTGATATTCATATTTTAAGAACTATTTTATTTTTAATGTGTGGTTACATAAGTGATATAGTCAAATATAAATAGTCATTATAAATATATGAAATTTATCTACCCCATGAAAAATCATTTTATAATTTTTTGTAAATAAAATAATTAAATTAAATTGGGACAAAATGTTGATTCAACAATTTTTTAATTATTTGAGATATGTAATAAATGATATTAAAAATATTTTAATAAATATAAAATCAAAAAAATATTGACTTCAACAAATATTAAAGAAAAATTATACTTGTTTTTGACATATTTGATGTATTTTTAAGTTGTTATCATGTTTATTTGAAATTCATAAAAATTAATATATGAATAGTATTAAAATTTACATAAATGATACTTTAAAGTAAATAATAATTTATTAAATGTAATAATATTTTAAAAATATAATATTCATTAAAATAAAATTTATTCTGTTTATTATTTCATTAAAGATCTAATGGAGGTTTTTTTGTTTTTTTATAATAAATATATTAACCCTAGGGTTTAAAATGAAATGTTGTCATAGTAAATGACAAATATTATAACTGAGGATTAAATCCAGAAGATATGTTTATTTCTATAACCTAAAAAATGAATTATATTCTTTCGTTAAGTGAATTTCTCCCCAACCTAATCTCAATGTCTAAATAAATAACTTTGTAGAAATTTAAAAAAAAATCATTCTATAATAAATCAATAGTTTTGAGATTCTCTAAATTTCCCCTAACCCATCTTATAGAAGGCCACAACCTCTGACCACTTATTCACACATCTCAAGACCTATGGATCAATCAAAAAATGATCAAATAACATTTTAAAATCCACAAATTCAGCCAATAAGACATCCCTTGTGAATAAGGGAACTAAAATAATCCATTGGGGACAAACCAAACTGAGTTACATGATTATGAGGTTACGTCTTCTCTCAAGCTCATTTAAATTATATTCCATCTCCACACCATCCACATTCTGTATTTAATTTTTTTATGACCAAATATATATCATCAATATACTATGATTTTGTTATGTGAATTTTTTTAACTAAATTTACACACATCTCCATCTAATGGATATATAACATATTATTTCTGTGTACAGTGAATTATCGCCTCATGAAATGATGTTTGTTCATTTTTTAATTACTACCAATAATGGTGGACATTATACTAGAAACCCTATCTATTTATGTTATACATATTATTTATTACGTCTTTATGAATCGGTATTTCTCTCTAAAACACAAACATTTTTACTTTACATTTTATGATAAAATTATAATCTTATTCTACGATGTGTGGACAATCACCTACTCAATGCAATGCCATTCATTCACACCCCACATAGAATTTATCAAGGATAAGTTTAATGAAATTATATTTTAATTTGGATATTAAATTGGTAACAGAATAATTTATATATATATATATATATTTGTCATTAATAAACCTTCATGTAATACAATAATTAAAATGGAAACAACATTCTTGTGTACATACGAATTTCCATCTCCATGAACGATGTAATTCATTTCACACAAAATTTTTCAATATATAATTTTAATATACACATAATATATATTTACTTGATATTTATATCATTATTTACAATCTGGAATCATGATATAAGTATAAGGACCAATGTTATAACAAATCAAGACACATACAAAATACGAATAGAATATTACATGAAGTGAAACCTTAAAAAAATCAATAACAAATAGGTAATATATGTTCATAATCAAAAAATATGTGGAATTATATATAATATCTTGATTATATAAAATATGTATAATAAACATATATATATTCTGCTAGAAGATATTTTGATTACGAAGAGAATCATGAAATAAGGTATGTGGATTTTTCTCACCTTTATTTATGTCGTGCAGATGCCTCACACAGTACTTGTTTCTTTTATGTGGTGTATATACAACCCATGAATGAATTTTGTGAGTCTTATACCGAAGAATATGAAATTCCCATATTTTTAGATTTTTTATATTTCATGAGGAATAAAATTCTATTGATTATTCAATGATGAGTGTTGACTTTACAATCTCTTCCATTTTTGGGAATGTTCCGCTTTATGTCTAGACTGGATAACATTTATCAATAGTGTTCCTGTTTTTGAAAATTGGATTTAAAATATGTTTTATTATCCTCTTTTATATTTTTAAATTCATTTTTACCCATTTTCACTATTTTTACTTCACAGTTTGGAAGGAATCGTTCTCTCATTTTCCAAATGATGTAATTTTTCACATTATTGGTAAATGTACAAGAATAATACTTTATTATAAAATATATTTCTCGAATTAATTTTTAAGCATTCAAAATGCATTACTTCCTTGAATATTTTCATCCATGAATACAATTTTATATTCAACTATAATGTTTTCTTATAAAAATGTGATGTATTTTATGGAAAGAAAACTATTTCAACCAAGAAAGGATATTTAACTCCATAACTATTTTAAATTATCTCCATGATACATTTATATTATTTGAATTTGGTTTCAATGAAAAATATATTGAATTTTTTTTATGTTTTTAATATTTATTTTTATGTAAAAGTAATGGTAAATGTGACCTATAAAATTCCTTCACCATATATGATGACATACATTGATATAGTTTAGTAATAATATTCATAGTAACTCTCAAAATGGTTTATTTTTTGATTGATTGATGATTAAGAACCACCTTTCATTTTTTTGTTTATGATTTTGATTAAATGATTATGAAACATTTTTCTCTTCCACTGGTGATGATATGATTACATGTTTACGATTATAATTTTATTTTATAGGTTTGTAAGTGATTGATTATGATTTTTGGCACGTATTCGTATCATTTCATGTATTAATTCTACGCATGGGCCAGGTTTTAATGTTCATACTCTTATGATGGGACCTATTTTTAATTTTCATAATATTAAGCATGAACCTGATTACATTTACACAATACAATGCGTGAAACTGATTTCTTGATCATAAATCTATACCTGAACTTGATTACATGTTCACAATGTTATTAGTAATCTATATATAGTTTTTATATGGTTATGAATTTTACTATTTTCATGTATATATTTTTATGCAAGGGGGTTATTTCAGGTCTTTAATGAGTCAACCTGTTTCAATTTATACATGTTCTGAAAGTTATATATTTATCTTTATACCAATATTCCATGAGTTATGTAAATTTTATGATCGTATGAATTATTTCCATTGATTTTATTATTATTCAATTATTCATTATATATGAATGGAATGATCTTCTAATGGCATGATCACAATTTCATACCCTTATACTAATGATTATGCTATCATATCATCCATGTTTACCCTTCCTGAGTATTTGTGCTCACACCATTCTTATGTTTCCTTTCACCAGGTTATAAAGATATGTTTTAGGTAGAAGTACTAACTGTGTAGATCTGTATGGGATATGTTGAAGATTATTTACTGGGATAGAAGAATTTGGTTCCATGATCCACAAATACTAAACCATTATGATCCTAATGCATGTTTTTCAATAATATAATGAATATTAATCTAATATTATGTCAAATCCATGTATTCTATGCTCTGGATTCTATATAAAATAAATGTAATTAATTTCTCAATGATTGTGGAAATAAAATTCATAAAAAGGACGTTAATGAAAGTATTTTATTTTGATAGTTTTTTTAAATAGTGTACCAATGTATTAATATAATATATTATTTATTACATGGAAAGGAAAAGTTCAAAAAATAAATTTGTATTAATGGTGGAATGACATATTATCATTTATTAAAAATTGTATTATGTGCATTATAAAACATCTCCTTAAATATATATTGTGATTATAGAAAAAAAGTTCACTTTGATTTTATGGAGGAACAAAAGTATACCATTTACTAAAAAATTACAATTGGAATGATAACCTACAAATAAACCTGTATATTTAAATATAATTAATATTTGTAAGTAGAAGAAATAATTTAGACAACTCCTAGAACATTTAAAATGAATTAAATCTAATGTATACTGTCTTCACTTACCGCATATCAATTAAACCAGGTATGGAGGATAAACCTTGTTTTCGGGGTCACAGGCATTGTTGTAAATTTATGATATTGTATTCTAAAATTAAAAAACACATAGAATGTTGAAATATATCATAGTGACCATTCAATTCATCCAATCATATAATAAGTGTTAAATAACACGCACTAAAATGAAGCTCCTGTGTATTGATTATTAATTTTATCAATATTTGAATTTGATATTATACATATACACTTACAAGTTACTATGTGTCTACCACCACATTATCTAAATTTAATAAATATCAATATAAATAATATACCGATAAATTTAGTAGAAATTGTTATTTCTTGTGTTTGAAACCCATGAATGACATCACTGCACTTGATATCATTGAAACATTCATTATAGATTATTGACATATATATATAAATTTACATAATAAAGAAACAAAAATCGTTAGAAATAGATTACCATTGTTCTCAAGGCATATCAAGTTCAACAACAACCTTTTCATGGAACCCCATAATCATAAGTAATTTTTTAGTTGATCTATCTTATGATCCTACCAATCTATCAAAAATCTAATGATTATAAATAATGAAAAATCTATCAGGGAGATTGATATGGAATGGTAAAAGTAATTTGAAAATTAAAATTTTATTCAGAATGCACAGTATAGTGTTCATCCCAGAATCTTCATGTTCAAAAAATATCTAAAAAATTATAGAAACTAATTTTTTCATTCATCCCAATATATAAATATTTTATAATCATGCATTTTTTCAAATTCATTATCCTTGAAATTCATTTCCAAAGTGTGGATATTTATGTATATATATTTGAGATAAGTAGACATAGATTTCATGAATGTCGAGATATGGCATTGTGTGACATTAAAATTTTAAAATAACATGTGTCTTTTTTTAGAACATTTCTTGATTATACAAATATTTCTAATATCTCAGTTCCAGAATCCACCTAGAGGCGCCCTATACATGGTTGGTCACATGGCCTCAATTGTATTTCTGCTAATGCCCGAGGCTTCTGACTAGAAACGAGGCCCTTGGGTTTGATAGTGGGGAAAATATGCCCTTATTGACAGAGTGCTTAGTAGAAGTAAACAACACACAATAGCGAAATTAGTATATATCTAACAACAGTAATCAATGGAGGTTATATAAAGAAACAACTAGAGCATGAATACATATAAATGATGCATGATATATATATGTCTATTAAAGAAGCCAAACAAGTCACAATGCTGAATACATCACTAAAGAATTACAAAAGGAAAAATGATGAAAAACTCCATTGCATCACAAGCCTAATCTTGGTCCCATGCTCTACAGATCCACAGTAAATCATGAACATGATGTAGAAACGCTCTTTCCCTTGTCTATACTTGCAGAAATATAATCTTTTTGGGGTAAAAATCATGTCCCAAATTAGGTGTGAGACTATATCTCATTTGGAAACCACACGATGATCTGTGCCAAATAGTCAGTTTGTATATAGAAGGAAAAAGTATAGAAATAAGTAAACAAGGAAGCGCTAAGCTGTAAAGAATCCATAGTTTAAGAATTCAAAAAATACCACACATCATGCAACAAAAAAAACAAATAACACAATAGGAATCCCTTTAGGATGTACCCACATCCAATCCCTTATGGTCCTACATATCAAGTACAAGAAACCCTATGGGCATGAGACACTGTCTCACCCCTTATGTTCAGCTAAAAAATTCAAACTCTCGGAGGAAGAACTCACCGTAAATTCCCACTATAGTTGTGTATCGTACTAAAGGTTCTTTGGGGAAGCACTAATTGTTAATTCCACTAATGGACCACATCGAGGAACTACAACCACTTTGTGCAAGCACTAAACGTCATATCCCCCTGTGGTCTCACATTATATAATTATAAAGACACTCTTGAGAATCCATTAACTTCATTTTTCTCTATGGTCTATAAACTAGGATCTCACAGCACTGTGTATGTCAAGAAAGTGTACCAGCATGTAGCGGCCCAAGTAAATCTCAATAACTACTTTTATAGCATTCTACATCACAATATCATATTAGAGAAACAAGCACAGTATCCTATAATACTAGGGATGGAAATTGAAACATTACCCAAACAAAAAAAACTAGAAAAAAAATTTCAAATACAGGAAAAATATGCATGGGAAATATATCCAAAGCAAATAAAAATTCTTTATTCACAAACAATAACATTTAATAAGGAATACAAGCAATGCGATCAAACAATAGTGCTAAAATAGTAAACGTGTAATACCCCATTCAAGGGTTCATGGAAAATTTGCACATAAAATGCAAAGACATTCTACGGAATGGAACAAACCACCTACCATGGGGTTAGGATATCAAATATACATGAACCTAGAAGATTGAATCTCATTATAATGTCATAGATCTAAGAAAACGTCTAAAACATTCAACCCATGACAACAAGGAAAAGATGATAAATCAGGAAAAGAAAATATATGAGAAGGAAGAGCTTACCACTGCGATTCCAACTGAATCAATGGTGGTTGATTTGGAGAACATATGTATGATCAAGTGATCACGGAAGTCTTGGCATCGTACGAGTGCTCTAGAACATTTCGGTTGAAGAATAAGACACACATATCTATTAGACGCAACCCCGGTCCGTTTTATGAAAAAAAATTAAAATACATGGCGTGTAATTTTGAAGTATATGACATGTACTTTCACATTACATTTTCTACTTTAGGAGGCCTCCACGGAACCCCACATGACCATGTGTGTGGCCACGACATTTCTAGTACATGGCTTCTAGTGTCATGACCCGTCCTCGGGGACCGTGTCGTGACTACCCCAGTCCCGCCTTCCATAGGCCAAGGGTTGGCGACTAGCACCAAAGGCATTATTCCCGATAACTGGGAAGGAATTTCCTTTATAAATAACAAACACATCCAACCAGAGTAAAGTCAGAAGTAAAAAACTATGTACCAAAGAATGTGCTGAAAAGTAGATGGTCCAGAATACAAAACCAACTGAAAAGTACAATAATAACTGAATGGATGTACATTATAAAAGACAAATAGATGGAAGATAGAAGCAGCTCCTAGGTCATCCACATCAGATCCTACCTGAAGGGTAGGTACATATAACCTCCTCAACGCTCTCACCATCCAACCTCCTATGTGTACCATCTTGTTGTGAATCCACCTCCCGGTACTGACTCGTCATGAGGTCTACCTCCAGGTACCATCCAATCCTCGTACATTCTGTCTCTGATAGCACTGTTTGTCGTCTGAATCCAACACAACGAGGTGTGGGAATAGCCTGTGCAGAGGTGAGTATAATGATACTTAATTGGGACCCCAAGACCCTCACGGTCTCACTAAATCCAACAAGGATAACCCCAAATAATGATCTTAATAGATAACCCTTACTTAGGTATAAGCCCATACTTATACCTATGTTATAAAGTTACCCATCTCAATCATGAGGAAACAAAATGCTTATGAAATCTATGGATAACGACTACTTAGGTACATTCCCATACATATACCTATGTTATCAAGTGACCCATCTCAATCATGAGGTAAACACAAAGGTCATTGACTAATCTCAATACAGGATTTTCATTATTGAAAACACAACAGCTGGAGAACTCCTCCTCTATCGAGTACAATAGCCATGTAATGACTCTGATGCGCAACTCACTAATCTTTGACTGCTGAGTTACTCCACCTGGCGAGTACCGTGGGTCTACTGCCAAATATCGGGTGCTCTGTCCGCTTAGGGTCTACCGCAAAATACCAGGCACTCTCCCTAATAGCCTATAGAGGTACTCCTCCTGTCAACTACAATAGGTCTACTTCCAACTACCTAGTACTTTTTCTTCCATGGGTATGCCGCCAAATATGAGGTGCTTTGTCTACTGGACTAACCGAAATACTACGAGTCAAATAAGTCAAGCAGTCATAAGGTCTACAACTACTCTCCCTCCACACTCCGTAGGCTCGTCTCCCGGAGGGTCTGCTCCATGAGCTACTAATGAATACATTCATGTGTCACGCAAACTCACGTGGAAGTATCTCAAAGGACCAATCATAATAGGGGTCTCAATGCAATAGACTACGCATCAATCAGATGCCCATTATGTGAGATATTATCATTTCCGTTCCAGGGGCTCGGTTTGATTTTGGGTACAACCCAACCCATACATACTCCAACTATATCCAAATCTCAGTTGAAATATTCCAATTGAACCATTTCATCATGAGGAATCTAAAAAAGTTGACGACACGTCAATTGGACAACCGGAGCTCAAGTTATAAGTGTTTCCGCTCCGAGGACCCTATTGGTTTCGGGTTCGAACCAACCCGACCGTACACAAACATCGCCAAATCCTTCATTGTAATATACCAAAATGACTGCCTCGATCCATGTAATCCTACGCAACTAATGGTGTGTCGATCGGAGGCCTGTAGGTCATGATATGTCTATTTAACTGAAAATGGTCCGAAAATTGGGGATTTGGGCCCAGTCCGACCTGACCCAATACCCCTGGGGTTGGCTCGAATCTGGTCGACCCGTCCCGACTCCGGGTCCGGCCTGGATGGGCGCGGCCCAGTTCTCATGGCCCACGCGCCCCTCGCGGCTGGCATCGTGGCCGGCCGACCAGTGGTACCCATCGTGGCCCGCCCAAGCTGCTGGTCTGTGGGTGGGGGGGGGGGGTTATGACCCCCTGTTTCTTCGAAACGGCCAGCTGTGAAGGCCAGCACCACCGTCCGCCCTTCCAGATCCGTTTTGTCTTTAGGTTGCGGCTGGGTTCAAACCGGTGTGACGCTTTGGCGCAGCGCCCCGCCGCAGCGTCCCGTCGTGGCCACGACCCCTTATGCTTCATCGCGGCTCGGCAAGGCCTTGGTCCGGATCTACATTGCGCGGCATGACAGTGCCATGCCCTTGAGTTGACCCATCAATCAGGTTCTGAATATCCGCTCATGGTTGGCTCGTAGCCGTATGGTTCTTCACAGATCACCTCCATCATCCAAAAACAAAAAACGAGAGGGAAAAGGTCTGATCGTGATTGTGCGGTCCGAGCACATCCTCATCATTATGGTATCATGTGGCCAATTGAACTCAAGGTTTGAGGAACGATGTTGAACTGTATTAAAACATGAATAAAACAACCCCTAACTCATGGTTCACTGTTCAACGACGATATCATGAGAGGGTGGATGTCGGCTCGTTGACATCGTCGCAAGGTATGACGAAAAGGTGATGACATTCGACAGTGCTCGTCGCTTACAAAAGCCATCGATCCTGGCTCATGTGTTGTTTGTTGGAGATCCGGGGGAAGAAGAAGTGTTCATTGTGAAATGAATGTTGGAGTTGTTCTTCATTGGTGATGGATGGAGATCTCCTCCCAAAATATCCAATTGTTTTTCCACCATGTAGTTGCCAATCCCCCAATATAAAATTGAGACTCACTCATATATTAACCATTCCAATCAAATCAAAACAATTCAAACGAATTGCTGACAACACACATTAATTAATGAACTAATAAATTAATTGTGTTGGCATTCCTAAAGAGAGGGAGGGGGCGAGGAACCACATAATTAATGGGAGGTGCTGTCAAAGTATTAAATGCAAGGGAAGACTAAAGAGGTTAAGGTGAGTTTATGGGGAGGTGAGGAGTTAGGAGTTTGTTTGGGCCCCACCACACTAAACCCTCCCATGGGCAGTTAGGTTGGTGTGGGTCCCAAATCTAACTCCCCCTATGTTGGATAAAAAACACCTTCCTTAGATAAAATTTGAACACAACAAATTTTATTTTTTTTATTCTAAATCCATATTTATTATACCTCAACCCGCTCAAAACACATCTACGAAAAATGGACCCCTAATAAATTACATGCACTGTGAGTTAATCGGTGCCCTCGTATTTCAATTACAAGCACTGGTTCAAAATATAGAAAAACATGCTTGTTCGTTTACAGAATTTACCCGATCTAAACTTCGGAAATTGTTTCTAGGCACACCAGGACTCAGAATCAGTTGCCTTCTGAAACTGCAGACTCGTAAAATTCAAATGAAATTAAGAAATAATTTTCTATTAAATTTATTGGTTTTCAAATTACTCTTATCACAGGTATTTATGTCCTCGTAAATCTACAAGTCAAACTAGGGAAACTAAAGGAGGTATTGAGCATGCATCTGAGCCTCCCGCTCCCATGTTCTGTCCGAGAGGTTTTTGTTCTTCCAGCGAAAGAGCACAACAGGAATTGACTATCCCTCTAGGACCCAGTCCTGTCGATCCTTAACCTCTACTGGAAGCCCATGAAAGTCTCTATATCATTAATGTCCATATCTATGTGGTCGATGATGATAGATAGGTCATTCACACATCTCTTCAGCTGAGATACTTGGATAATGTCGTGCACCCCAGTGCATTAGAGGTGGAATGGCTAGAAGAAATGCCCAGATAACATGCCACCCCAGCCAAATCTATATTGACCCCATCGAGGTTATACCTATAAGAAGAAGTGGTCATCACCCTCGAACCCCAGTGGTCGTGTCTCCTATCAGCATAGGACTTTTGTCTTCTCTGTGTAGTCTTCATCCATTCCTGGATGATCTACACCTTCTCCATCATATCCAGAACCATCTCTGGTTCTTGACGTGATGAATCCATCACTATCCACAAAGGACATCTAAAACGTGTCCTACTACTATCTCACCACTCCTAAAAACTAAAATCCTGATCTCCTACTAAGAGAATCTACTATAATTTTTCCCTCCTGCATGTATAAAAACAATATTGAAGTCGTATTCCTAGAGGTATATCAAGACAATGCTCATATCATAGGTTTAGGTCCATCTATGAGAATACACACCTCAAAATATTTATTTGGAGAGAATCGTAAACCATTCAATCTACGAACAATGGGTGAGACTAGCCAATTGTAAGAACTCATATCCACCCTTCTTCCTCTACATTCTACCGAAGAACTGCTGATATTTTTCCTCTACCGAAAAGAGATAGCTGATCTCATCCCCTAGATTAACTATGTTCATTTCTTAATACAGTAAATACTAACATGAATGATACAATTCATGTCTTGAATGATGTCGTAAGGCCTCGACACTAATACTAAGAGATCCAACTGTCACTCTCTCCTCCAATGGTTGAGTCACACTGTCAGCATCAGTGCGTGATTACTAGGTCTCCTCCAGTAGGAATCTCACATGTTAGGGTCAAGTCAGCATCTTTAACCAGATCCTCATAGTATCAAATATACAAAAAGGACATGAAAGTAAACATCACAAAGTTACATGTCTTTTATTACTGCATCTTGAAGTACAAAGACCCAAAGAAAACACAACAACTACAACACAGAAACTAGAAGAACCATGAATGAAGGCCTCCATGACTGGAACTAGTATCGCTCCTATCCACCTGCTTCCGAAGCTCCATTTCCATATGCTTCAGCTTCCTGAATTTGAGCTCTCCCATATCCACCTGTTTCCTGCGCTCGGGGTGAACCTCCGGGTAGTGGTGGAAACTCTTAGAAGTGTCGTATACCACAGGTTGTACGGCCAGCTCCTGTGATTTGTTCTTGTAAGTTCATCTACTACTTGCTACTCATCTGTTTGACAGGTCGGGTAGTCTCGATCCAAGTGGCCCTACTTGCAGCAAGCATACCACTTCATGCTCCTCGTATGGCTGGCTCTATTTAATTTGCCTTACACAACCGAACCTAAATCCGGAGGTCCCCCACCTGTTGTCCTGGTCCTCTTGGACGTCTGCATCATCTTTCTTCTTCCTATAGATGACTCGGCTACTGACGGAATAACATGTGTCAAGGGTAGAAGCTCTTATGCATGCTCAGAGTGTAGAGTCACAGGTATAAACTCCATCCTAAATAACGTCTCAAAGTATCCCAAGGTGAAGGTCGTCTCGTCGCAAAACTGGACCATCCAGCTCCACCACCTCTCAGCTGCTCCCTAGAAGAGGCTAACTTCTTGGTACACCATTAAGCCTACGGGTGTCCCCGCTATGTGGAATGATCGTGCTACAAAATCCAACTTGTGCCCAGCCGTCTGAAAATATGACTCGCCTTGAAACCTCTGAGGCCTCTAACGCTGGAACTCATGCATCATACTCAAGAGGAGTGCACTCTATGTTGGTGAATGATCTAGATGAGGTCCTTGTACTAAGGTCCTCTTTCTCAACGACCTGTTAGTATGTACAACTATCGGGGCTCTAGTTGATCGGGTGTGGTGAGGCATCCTGAAAGAACATACATGACACTATCAAAAGACTATACTTGGTGAGCTGGCCCAGTTTGAGCTGATTTATAAGGAAATTTTGAAAACACACACGTAATTAGTGTTTTAGTGTACTGAGTTGAAAATCATAGGTTTGGGTCCTGATGTATGGATACATCGGCTGCTCGCACTAACACTGGACTCCCTGAACTGGAAACCACACTCAGTTACCATAACATTATTGCTTCACAAAAAGAAAAACATCAGAGTCCTAAGTTCTGCGGTAGAACCAAATCCTTCGATACCAATTTTTCATGACCCCTCATCGGGGCTCGGGTCTTGACTACCCCAAGCCCGCCTTCCATAGCCCAGGGGTTGGTGACTGGAACCAAAGGCGAAAATCCCGATAACTGTAAAGTAATTGTCTTTATAAATCACAAACACATCCAAACCGAGTACAAGAGAATGTAATACAGTAAGTAAAAATGAAAGTGTTGTAATGTAGATGTGCCAGAATAAAAACCCAACTGAAAAGTACATCTTCAACTGAATGGAAGAACAACAGAAAATACAAACACTAGGATGATTGAAGCAACTCCTAGGTCGTCGAACTCAGATCCTACCAGAAGGGTAGGTACAGATAGTCTTATCAACGCTCTTGCCCGCCAACCTCCTCTGAGTACCGTCTCATCGTGAAGTCCACCTTTCTGTACTGACTCGACGTGAGGTCCAACTCAAGGTACCGTACAGTCAACGTACAATCATTCACTGATTGCGTTGTCCGTCGTCTGCATATAACACAATGAGGTGCTGGCATTGCCTTTGCAGGGGGGTATAACGATACTCATTCGGGACCCCGAGACCCTCATGATCTCACTAAATACAACAAGGATAACCACAATGAAGGAAATCAATAGATAACCCATACTTATGTATAAGCCCATACTTATGTCTAAGTTATCAAGTAACCCATCTCAATCAAGAGGAAACACAATGGTTATGAAATCAACGGATATCCACTACATTTTTACATGCCCATACATATACCTAACTTATCAAGTGACCCATCTCAATCCTAAGTTAAACACAAAGATCATTGACTCACCTCAAACCATTATTTTCATTATCAAAACAAAAAAAATTGGAGAGATTTTCCTATGTCGAGTAAAGTATCCATGTCAAAACTCTGAGGTGATAATCACTAACCTAGGACTATTGAGGTACTCCTCCTCTCGAGTACTGCGGGTCTGCTACCAAATATCGGGCGCTCCATCCGCTGAGGGCATGCTGCCAATAACTAGGCGCTCTCCTTAATAGCCTACAGAGGTACTGCTCTTGTCGAGTACTGCAGTTTTGCTGCCAACCACATGGCGCTACGTCCGCCATGGGTCTGTTTCCAAATATCGTGCTCTCCATCCACTCAGCTAACTGAAACACTACGATTCAAATCGTTCATGCAGTCGTCAGGTCTACAGCATCTCGGTATCAACAGTCCGTACCGTCATCTATGGTGAGGGTCAACTCCATGAGCTATTGATCGATACATCCATGTTTCACAAAAACTCATGTTGAATTATCTCAAATGACCACATCTTCATAGGGGTCTCAACGCAACAGAAGACGCATTAATCGGACACCTGTTCTGTGAGTTATTAGCATTTCCCTTCCAGGGGGCCCGATTAGATATCGTGTACAATACAACCCAGACATACTCCAACTGCATCCAAATATCAGGTAATGTATGCCAAAATAACCGTCCCATCAAGAGGAATCCAACAAAGTTGATGGAACGTCAATCAGATGTCTGGAGATAATGTTATAAGTGTTTCCGCTCCGAGGGCCAGGTCGGTTTCATGTTTGAACCAACCCAACCGTACCCAAACTCCTCCAAAAACTTGAGTGTAAAATATTCAAATGACCACCTCGATCCAAGGAATCCTACGCAATTGACGATGTTTCGATCAGAGGTCCGTAGTTCAAGATAAGTTTGTTTAACTGAAAATGTTCTGGAAATGTTGGGTCTGGGTTTGGTCAGACCCGACCTAATACCCCCTGGTCAGCCTGAATCGGGTCGACCCATCTCGGGACTGGGTCTGGCCTGGCTTGGCTGGCTGCGGGCCATCCCCGGTGTCACGACCAGTCCTCGGGGCCTGTGTCGTGACTACCCCAAGCCCACCTTCTATAGGCCAGGGGCTCGCGACTAGCACCAAAGGCGTAAATCTTGATAAAATGGGAAGGCATTTCCTTTATATAAGTAAACAAACACAAAAGGGTACGAAAGATGATGTAAACACTAATTAAACTTAGTAAAAATGTATGTGATGGAACGTAAATGGACCAGAATACAAACCCAACTGAAAGTACAATACAAAATTAAAGAAAGAACAGCTACAGTAATGTAAACTATCTACCATTGAGTCGTCCTCTGGATATCCCACCTGAATAGTGGGTACAAATGGTCTCCTCAGCTACTCTGGTCTAGCTATCCACTCCATGTACGTACTGCCAAGTGGTCCACCTACAGGTACCATCCTACACTAGAAGACTCCACCTCGATCAGTGTTGTGTGTCGTCTACATCCCACAAAACATAGTGTTGGCATAGACCGTGAAGGGGAGAGTATATGATACTCAGTAGGGACCCCGAGACCCCCAATGGTCTCCCAGAATCCACAAAGGATAAACCACAATGAAGAGATACAAACACAATGTATGAACTGACCCTTCTTATGTATATTCTGATACAAATACATAAGTCATCAATTGCAGTTCAGATCCAACTCATGAGCCCTAGTACAAACCATTCCACACCGGAAAGTGAAACCCAGTCCACACAGGATAGGAATACAATCACATCAATGTTAATGATTGAATATAAAGTCTCAGCTCACACAGGTATACTACTCACAGGGAGGGGTGGAGATGATAGTTGTAACCTCTGAATCATCTCCCCTACCGAAACCACGTAGGATCCAAGTAAAGAAGTAATTGCTGCCGAACCCGTGTAAGATCCTAGTACATTAACCCTCACTTCCAAACACACTAAGGATCCACGAACAGTCGTCATCACTACCGATCCGACAAAGGATCCACGTACAATCGTCATGGCTGCCGAACCCACGTAGTATCCAAGTACAACCGTCTTCGTCGTCACAGTCGCATCCAACTCTTTGGTTCCCACACACAGCACGCTCAATTCTGGGAGGGTCTTCTCCATGAGCCAAGGGGATCTGATACCTCAATTGTCATGAATTCTAGATTTGATGTATCCCGATGTTCTGTCTCGTAAATAGAAACTCAACGCAATAGAAGACGCGTCAATCGGAAGCCCGGTCTGAGAGATATTTGCTTTTACGTCCCAGGGGCCCGGTTAGAAATATGTTCGTTTCTAACCAAGATATTTTCAAAATCATCTGAAACTCACTTAGAGTATCACAAAAGAACTGTATCATCGAAAGAGTACTAGTTCCGCAGACGGCGCATCGATCAACTGAGTGGTCTTTAAGTTAACCCTGTTTAAATGACTAAGAGGCCCTTCCTGTTAAGCCAAGTGGGCCGACGGGTCGGGTTGACCCAAATGGACGGGTTCGACCCCGTAGGGGTGTCATACTGGTCTGAAGAAAATAATCAACCTGACCCGAAGGGACGCGACCTGGCTCGAAGTGGCGTGACCCAGCCCGGCGGGGCAGAGCCCGACAGAGCGGGGCACGACCCGACTGGGCGCATGGACTGGCTAGCTCGGCCGAAGCCGAGTGGGTTCCAGCCCCCCCCCCCCTAGTTTTCTGCACCAGCTGTGCTTGGAAGCACCACCCTTCCCCAAAATGGCCTGCTAGATAGTCTGGTTTTCTGTGCACGCATCCAGCATGGGTAGGACACCAGTCCTCTAGATCGACACCCTCATGGCGCCACGGTCAAGCTCAGCACGACCAGCTGACGGGGCGGTCGGTCCTCTAACACGACCCCCTCCTGGCATTGCAACTCCACTTTTCATGGCTGTCCGACTGGCCGCCCAGTTCTTCCGTTGAAGCGGCCCATGTAGCAGGCTGTGGTTCTTCCCGCCCAACTGGTGCGACGACATCAGTCTCCTTTGTCATGTTCCAGGCACTGCATGATGGCACGTGCCTCATTTGTCGCATTCCTAGTACGTCATGATGATTTCGGGCCTCTTCCACCATCGATTGCTGATTCTAGAATAATTAAATGAGAGAAATGGAGGGTTGTCAGGTTGTGTTCATTCGCCCTGCACCCCTCCACATAAATGATAAAAATCAGCAATATTTAAACAATGATTTCCAATTAGTGTGGGGTACATAAATATCCACTTTCAAGAGTAAACCCCTACCTCAACAAAAGATGATGAATGTTGGTGTTGTTTTTTATGGTGTTGCGAGGTGAGGATTCATAGACGTCGACGGAGAGCATCCGAGGAGGAAGCGGCGTCTCTCCTTTTTGTCACAGAGAGAATATTGTAAGACGCGACGTCATGGGCAAGTTCCTACGTCGGTGTCTCCTCCCTTATTGGGAAGGAAGAAGAGGATGGATAAACTAGGGTCACCGAGTCAATGTTCTTCATCAGGGAGTTGGCGTTCTTCATTGAGGATGAAGTTCTTCAAATAAAACAAGAACCCTCTCCCAAAAATCTTAACACAACAAGCCATCCAAAAATAAAATAAGGCTTCTCCTTATTTTATTAAATCACGCCATGCATTAAAATTTACAAAATTAATCTTCCAATTCACTTATTTAATTAAAACATGAGTTGTCTTTTTAATTAAGTGATATGTAAGAAAGTTTTAATGAGGGAGATAGGGGAGAGTAATAGTTACTCAAATAAATTCAAGGGAGGTGTCAACATTAAACAAAGGAGTTTAATGGGAGGATTAAGGGGTTTTGAAGGAATGTGAAGGGTTGGGGATCGTGCGGGCCCCACCTCACATTTATCCTCACATGGGTAGTTAGGATTCTAGTGGGTCCCACCCTAACTCTCACATATAGGATTAAACCACGTTAGAAAAAAAATTAAAACATTACCACAATTTTATTCACTTCTCATTTAATCCACAAAATTTAACTTCTTCTCCCGTGAAAACACATCTACAGTAAAAGTCCTCTTAAGAAATTATTGGCGTTGCGAGTTCACTGGAGCCCTCAGATTACTGTTCGGAGCACCAGTTGAAATGATAGAAAAACCTGCTCATTCTTTCACTGAACGTACATGAGCTAAAATTCGGAAAATTATTTTAGGCACACTAGGCCTTGGAATTAGGTGTCGTCAGAAACTATGTAATCATAAAATCTCAAAGAATTTATGAAAAAAAATTCAATTCAATTTTCAGGTATTTACAGTAATCCCACCTTAGGCATTTACGTCCTTTTAAAGCTTCATCATAATATATTGAAACAAATGAGGGTAATGTGCACGCATCTGAGCCTCCCGCTCCCAGGTTCTCTCATAGAGGTTCTCGTGATGCCACCTAATCCACACCAGAGGACTCGACCATCTACATAGGAACTGCTATTGTCGATCTTCGATATCCACCATGACCTCTGAAAATTTCACCTCGTCATTTTTGTCCAACTTCACATGATCGATGATATATGTCGGGTCATGCATGTATCTCCCCAGCTGAGATATGTTGAAGACTTCGTGCACCCAATGCAACTGATGTGGAAGGGCCATGTGGCAAGCCACCTTTCCTACCTTTCTGATGACCTGGAATGGTCTGATGAAGCGTGAAGATAACTTGACACCCTTTCCATATCACCTAAATCCTCGTCGAGGTGAGACCCAAATGAAAACGTGGTTTCCATCCCCAAACTCTAGTGGTCTACACCTCCTATCATCATAAGACTTCTATCTGCTCTGTGCATTCCTCATAAGCTCTTAGATGAACTGCACCTTCTCCGTCGTACCATGGACCATCTATTGTCATAAAAGTGATGACTCCCCAGTTTTATTCCATAATAGAGGTAATCTACATGGTCAGCCATAAAATGCCTCTTATGGTGTCATACCGATGGTGGAGTGGTATCTGTTGTTGTACTCAAACTCCACTACAAGTAGGTGATCCTCCCAATTGTGACCAAAGTCGAGAACACATGAATGGAGCATTTCATCGAGAGTCTGAATGGTCCTCTCCGTCGGGCCATACATTTAATGATGAATGGCAGTACTCAGGCGTAGCTACGTCCCAAACTCCTCCTGTAACACCTTACAATGCCGGGAAGTAATGTGAGTGTCTCGGTCAGAGATGATAGATGATGTCACATCATGAATCCGTACGATCTCATGAACGTAGATTCATCCCAAGATCTCCACTAAGCCATGCTCTCTAATATGTAGGAAGTGGGCCGACATGGTGAGCTGTTATATGATCACCCAATTGGATTCATGTCCTCTAGAAGTATGTGGGAGCCCTATCACGATATCCATGGATATCCTGTCCCACATACACTCCATGACCTCTAAGTGTTGCACCAAGCCTGCTGGTACCTAGTGCTCTGCCTTCACCTCCTGGCTTGTGAGGCATCATTTAATGCACTCTTCCACATACTATATCATACCTAGACACCAGTGATGTCGTCTTATATCTTGGTACATATTTTCCACTCCAGGATGTACCGCTGGAGGGGAAGTGTGAAACTCCCTAAGTACTCCCTCCTGTAATGCAACTGGTACCATGGTACCTCCCTAGGAGAGGATGGCATTCTCTCCTCCTACATAAAATCCATCAAGTTCATTTCCTATAGATATCTGTGCAAGTCGCTTCTCATAGTCAACATCCCCATGATGTGCCATTATGACCCTCTGAAGTTGTGGAGAAGTGACTGTGAGTGTCTATAGAAAGGTTACTCCATCCCTATCCACAAAGGATATCTGCCACGTGACTAGCTGCTCTGTCACCTCTCTAAGTAGCTGAATGCCAGATCTCTTGCTGAGAGCATCAACTTATACATTCCCCTTACCAAGAGCATATAATTTCTCAAAGACATAGTCATGGAGGAACTCGATCCATCACCACTGTCTCAGGTTCATGTCCTTCTGTGAGAAGATGTACCTGAGACTCTGGTGGTCTGAGTAGACTGTAAAGTGCTCGCCCATCAGATAGTGCCGCCATATATTTAAGGAGAAGACCATTGTTACTAATTCTAGTTCATTAGTAGCGTATTTATGCTCGTACTGCTTCAAATTTCTTCAACAATAAACGATCACAACCCGCTCCTACATCAGAACACACCCGAGTCTGGTCCCTGATGCATCACATTAAACTACGTACCCTACACCCTCCTCTGGTAGCCCCTTGATGGGTGATCTGGTCAATCTCTGTCTGAGCTCCTGGAAACTCAACTGACCTATATCTGACCACATGAAGGGTTTACCCTTCTTCGTCAATGTTGGAAGCAGTGCTACTACTCTAAAGAATTCAGGCACAAATCTCCAAAAGTACCCAGCCAGACCTAGGAATCTTTGCACCTCCGTCATGCTCCTGGGGGGATTCTAAGAAGGTATTGCATCGATCTTTACAGGATATATTGAAACTCTTCCCTCACAGATGACATGATTCAAGAAGTTGACCTATCGGATCTAGAACTGACACGTTGAGATCATACCATAATGATAGTGCTCTCAATGTGTGTCTAGTATAACCCGCAAGTGGAAGGTGTGTTCCTCCTCAGTAGATTAGTAAATCAGTATCTTATCCATGAATACTACTACAAATCGATTGAGGTAAGGCTTGAAGACCCTGTTCATGAGACTCATGGACACTGATGGAGCGTTAGTTATGCCGAAAGGAATAACCAGGAACTCATAGTGGCCATACAGACACCTAAAGTCTGTCTTATGCACTTCCTCATCCTGAACCTTTAGCTGATGATAGTATGAACTGAGGTCTATCTTTGAAGACCATCGTGTTCCATTGAGCTGATCAAGGTGTTCTTAGATCCTCAGGAGTGGATACTTGTTCTTTACGGTAACCTGATTCAGGTGACAGTAGTCGACACATAGTCGCAAGCTCCCATTTTCCTTCTTGGCGGACAAAATCAGGGATGCCCAAGGTGAAACACTAGGTCAAGTGAATCCCTTTCCCTGCAAGTCCATCCACTGTAACCATAGCTCACGAAGCTCAGTGAGAGACATCTTTTATGCTGGTGTAGATATCGACACTATCCCGGGGTACATGTCAATATAGAAGTCAACCTCTCTGTGAGGAGGTAGTCCTGGAACGTCGTTACGGAAAACGTCCGCTTACTGATCCACCACAACAGGAAAACTCGTACTCCACGTGTCAACTGCTCTGAGGAAGAGACTAGCCAAATGATGTGTGATCGGCTGACCTCTCCTCTATGTAAGCCCATCCTACACTACAAAGGCTCCCTTCTCGCTAGTAAAGGTGATCCTGCTCTTATCTATGTAGACACACCGCACTTTGCGCCTAATATAGTCGATCTGACCATGAATTGTAGATAACTAATACATGCCCTGTATGAAGTCGTAAGGCCTTGATACCGATTAAAGTAGATCCCAGTCGAATCTATCGCCTCATAGAGTAAGCTCACACTACCGTCACTAGTTCATAATCGTTGAGTCTCCTCCGGTAGGAGCCTCTAGCCGTAAGGATCAAGCCACCGACTCCATTAGAATCTCTGAGCTCCGAATAAGGGCAGAGGAAATGAAATAATGACTCTCTCTAGTGTCTATAATAACTGCACCTATGGTGGATTAGACATAGAATGTACCTTGAATCATCTCAGGTGCACCGTGGTCATAAGTCTACACTTCTTGAAGCTGAGACAACCTCTGTCTTCCAGGTCCCTGTGGTCGGGGTGGACCTCGTGGTGGTGGTCGTGGTGATAGAGCCTCGAAGCATCGTCCACCACCTGCTGCTCAGCCAACTCCTCTTCCTCGTCCGTCTTCTCCTTGTGGAACGCCACTGTCAAACCTCTACCTCAGCCTGGATGGTCCCTCAACCGACTACTACTTCTCGGCTTGGTGGGTCGTGAAGTCACCAGCCATGTGGCCCTACCTGCCACATGCATAGCACTGCCTGCCTCTCGTATGACTGGGTTTTCCGCGTCTTTCCCAAACCTCCAAACCAGTATCTTGAGGTCTCCCACCTGATGGATGGGTCCGCATGGACTTCTGTTACATCTGTCTACTGCCTGCTGTAGAAGACTCCGCTATGTGTCGCCCTGCGGTAGGCCTCATTGCTGGGGTTGGCTCAGCAAGAAAGCTATCCACAAGAAGTGATCGATCCAGTAATCTTGCATGCATTAGAATGTTGAGGGAGATCATCAAAGCCAGGATCTCATTCCTCAGTCCCTTCTCAAAGGTATGGGCCTGGAAGAATGGGTCTCGTACCCTGTCCATGGAGTTGGGCGAGAGGTTAGAAAATCCTGTCGAGTACAAGGATACTGTCATGCTGCCCTACCGCAATTGTAGTAACTAATGGAAGCGCACTGTATAGAGGGTGGCTGCAAAAACCTCCGAGATGAAGAGGATATCGATGTCCGTCCAAAGTAGCTATGCCTCGTCATGCAGCTGGAGCATCTGGCTCCACCATCTACCCGCTGCTGTGTGCAGGAGACTCACGGTAAGGATCACAATAAGATCTATTGGTGTCCCTACCAATCTGAAGACTCGAACAATATCATCCATCCAAACTTGGGATGCCTGAGGGTCTATCTCTCCATAGAACATGGGAATCCATTTTCACTGAAACCCTTGCATCGCACTCAGGCGACGTGCACTCTATGCTACTGGGGATGGTGGCATCGGTGACTCGGCGGGTAGAGGTATCTCTATTTCCTCTGCTGTAATGGGGCCCTGCTATGAGGCCTCATCGCTCGGTGGGATTCCATCTCGCACGTAACTGGGAACCCTAGCGGGCTGCTGTCGTGGGGCCATCATGAAAAGAAACTGGTGTTCTACAGTTAATACAGTATACCAGGTGAGCTGACACAAAGTAATCACTGCAAAATCTTTTGAAACACACATGCAATCAATGTTTTCATGCACTGAACTAGAAATCAAGAGTCAGGGTCATAGTGTATGGATACATAATCATCCACACCCACACTGGACTCCCTGGGCTGATAATCAAATTCATTACTCTAAAAATTATTACTTCACAGAGAACAAATTATCAGAGTCATGATTTCAGCAATAGAACCGACTCCTCTGATACCAATTTTTCACGACCCGTCCTCGGGGTCTGTGCCATGATTACTCAAGCTGGCCTTCTATAGGACAGGGGATGTAGACTAGCACCAAAGGCATAACTCCCAATAAAAAGGGATGGAATTGCATTTATATAAGTAAAAAATGTAACGCCCCGACCCCAGTTACCCAGATTCGGTGCATTATTACATAACAATGGCATGATCACAAGAAAGATCAAATCTCGAATGACCGATTGGTTTAGTAGCCTTGGAAACACTAGATATATTCATAAGTTTTACATTACATCATAAAATGAAAAAATACTACAACAACATAATGTTTCCACAATCCACACTATTAACCCCTCATAAAATCCCTGCAGGTCATTCATAACTTACTTCTTCACATCCTGGGAAAAATAAAACATAGAAAAGGGGTGAGCTCAAATGCCCAGTAAGGATAACAATATAGCGGAAACTTTCATAAATAAGAATAAACATTTAAGGCAATGTATAACTAAAACAAAAGCCTTTTAAATATGAACTTTCAACATGGTATGGAATAAATAAAATGAAATAATTCCATTTACTTATTCACATGGATATTCTACTAATCTAGTATTCACATGCAAAAATCAATAACCACTTTCATAATGTTGGAATGCATAATGCCAGACTATCATAACCACATAGTCAAAGCCTCGTGCCAAGACTACATATAAGATTTTGTCAAGGCCTTGTGCCAAGACACTAGTTTTTCTCATGAGACCTACCGATGCATCGAGGAGATATAGCGGGCTCCACCCGTCACATATTAAGTCCAATGCATTCCCATATGAAAAGGTTTAAACATAACATAAACATTCATATTAAAACTGGCATATGAAATGTCAATACATTCACCATAAACTATGAATGGTATAAAAATAGCACATCCACAGTCAAACATATCACAAAACCTTCAAAACAATATAGAAGTTTTGTATCATAATAAATTAACTTCAAATAATCTTAAAATCCATCAAAGGATGTTGACATAGATGAAATCAAAATTCTTTTTAAAGAAATATCTCCTTTTATTTTGATATCATTTAATATCCATATAAAATAAAACATTTTCTTTGAAAATATTCTTATAAGCTTGTAAGGAAAGATTTGAAGATTTTATAACGGCGGAAAATAGCCGCACCCACCGTATAAGTTAAAAAAAACATTCTTACCTTAATTCTGTCGAAAAGGTTAAAAAGGACCTTGTTTTGAAAACGACTGAAAGATTCCTTTATAAACCACTTATAAAAGTCAAAAAGGGTATAAATGACTTTAACTCATATTCTAGTAAATAGTAAAAATGTTTTGAAATGCATTTTTAAGAAACATGGATGTGGATGATAAAGAGATCCCAGTAGATTATTACGTATAAACAACCTTGGATAATGAAGAGGTTGTAAAGTAAACCCTTACCAATTTGGTAACTTATGAAACATACAACCCATGAAAGAGGTATCATACAATGAATATGTAATTTCACATAAATTAGAGTTTATTACACAAAGAATGTAATTATGGGCAGCACATACACCACACAAAAGGTAATGGTGGCAATATGGCATGAATCTCACGGGAATAAGGAGTGAGATGAAAACCCCTTACCTTGTACTTTTCCTTGGTTGGGGTAGGTTAACCTCCTGTATAATGGTGAAATATTTGTTATTAAATTATACAAGAATCATTTATATTAATATGATATCATATATGATCTTTTAACATTGATTTGTTAATAATATCTTAGAATTATCGTCGTTTCGGGAGTTAACTTACTCATTTTCTTTTATATGTTTTGTTACATAAGCCATGGTTGTTGTATCTTATTCATATACAGAATGATATCTAGTCCTTAAACATCAATTTTAAATCATCAAATGATAATTATACTTGAATGGATACGATGGATAATGAATCTCATCGCGTTCGTGGAGACGGTAGTCCGTACGTACGCACGAGCGACAATATCATTCTTTTGATATTAAAATAATATATAAATGGATGGTATATCATATATACAGAATCATTAATATGTTATATTTATTATTTACATGAGTTACACATCATTATTATACCCATCCAAATAATATTATATTGAATAACAATTACACCACGACGTGGAGACGGTAGTCCGTACGTACGCACGTATGGTGACATGTTATTCAAAGGGTGGATAGAATACTGAATATGGTTGTACCATATTTATAATAACATCACAGTATATGTGAGATACTGGAGTTATTATTTTAGAATGGTAATAACAAAGGAAGAAGAAGTGGAAGAAGAAATGAACTTGGAGAAGGGTGGTGAAATCATTACCTCTTCTTCGGGTTCTTCCTTTTGATTTGATCAAAAGGGCTCCTTAGGTTGGCTTTCTAATCAAACTAAGGCCTCTAGGTTGTAGTGAGGGATATTGGGAGAGTATTTGGGCAGAGTTGGCCGAACCAAAAGGCTTTGATGGTGTGAAGAAATCAGAAGGAGGAGTGCCCTTTTATAAGAGGGGTGAGGGGCACCTTTGGAAAAGCTAGAAATATTAATTTATAATAAATTAATATTCGGTTTCTAATGGCTCCAAAGCATATTATTCAAAGGTTAAGGTGGGGATAGGTCGAAAAACACTCAAAAAATAGAATTTAGACAGGTTTGGGTACTTATATTAACCTTATATTTAAGTATTAACTCTAAGTTAATTAGTTTCACTTTTACAATGTCTCTTTGTATTTTTATATAATATGGTTAATAAACTTACTATATACATCCAAGAGACCCCCAAGTGGTACATTAATGATGAACCTATCATGATATAAGTCTCTTGGCCGAACCATAGATTTTTAGGAATTTAATATCAATTAATTATATAATATTTGTTTTAAGAACACTTTTATGTCAATTTTGACACTATTCAATAGTTGATTTTTGTGAAACTCATAACAGATTGATTACTTCGAACAAAGTCAATTAAATCAATCCTAATATATCATATTATCCTAGAAAATTAGTTTAATTCATTAAAAGTTTCATATTATATTTATTTGGGTATTTATAATATCAATTATTTTAATTTTTCACTATTATAGTAATTACTGCATCATTATTGTGTCACAAATAAAGTAAATTATTTAATGTCTAAAAATTATAAATAAAATATCATTATGTAGGAAATCGTTTTATCTTTCTAATTAATATTTATAATCTAAAATCCAACATATATAACCCTATGTAACAATTGTTTTTCTAAAAGCTATATGCTTGTGTCATTTTTGTATTCATTTTAACTTAATTAAAATAAAGTGTCATTATCACTTACAAGTGGATACATGGGGTCCCAAAATAGACCCAAAGATTCCCATGGTCGACCATGTATCAACCAATAGGGTTAAGACACGTTTTAGGGTAATTTAGTATTATTATAATATTATTTTTTAACCCTTATTTACCGGATTTACCCTTAACCATGGTAAATAAAATATTTACCGCAGTAATTATTCAAAATGTCTAAAAATAAAAGTTACCTATTTACACAATTTGAACATCCTGATTCCAAATATGGAATCCGTTTTCCTAAATTCAAAACACAGAAGTGGCAGAAATTAATTTAAAATCAATTCCCGCTGTCAAAACAAAAAGCGTGTTTTTAAGAGATAATAACTATCAAAAGATTGACACTCGTTTATGTTCGGTTTAATTGTAAAATTATGTACAATGACCAACATTATATTAAATGGTAAAAATATATTCTAAATATACTTTAAAACCACTCAAATTCATAATTTATCACTATTAATTATTTTGATTAAAAAAGTTGTTTTTAATTAAAACTTAGTAATTTTCACTATTCATCAAAATATGAAAGTTATCCGAAATGTACCAAAATTTCACCTTAGGCTAAATTCGATATTCCGAATCCAAAAATGAAGTCCATTTTCAAATATAAAATATATATAATTTCAAAAAGTAGGTATTACTATTCATAACGGCTAGTTTGATTAGTTATGGTGTGTTAGAACTCGGTGTTGCGTACAACACACACTATCACATTATTCAAAGAGAAGCGTACCGTAGAAGCTTGGGGTGTTACATTCTCCCCTCCTTCAAATAATTGCGTCCTCGCAGTTTCTAGGGTATTACTGCATAAAAAGACTCGGGTGGTTCTTCATCATAAGTTCCTCGGGTTCCCACGTTGCCTCTTCCATCTTATGGTTTCTCCACAAAACTTTTACCAGACGCGTCGTCCGGTTTCTCAGCACTTGTTCTCTCGTATCAAGAATCTTGACGGGCTCTTCGCAATAAGACAGATCGGGTTCCAGTTCGAATTCCCCATAGGTGAGTACATGCGTCGGATCAGGCATGTATTTCCTCAATAGAGATACGTGGAACACATCGTGAACTTTGGAGAGACTTGGCGGCATTGCCAATCGGTAAGCTACAACCCCAATTCGTTCTAGAATTTCGAAAGGTCCGATGTACCTGGGACTCAATTTACCTTTCTTACCAAAACGTATGACTCCCTTCCACGGAGATACCTTCAGAAAAACATGATCACCGACTTGAAATTCCAAATCCTTCCTTCGATTATCGGCATAGCTCTTCTGCCTACTTTGAGCTGCTTTGATGTGATTTTGGATTACTTTCACCTTTTCCACCGTTTCCTCCACCAGTTCTGGGCCTACAAGTTTTTTTTCACCAACGTCATCCCAACAGGTTGGTGTACGACATCTCTTTCCGTATAACGCTTCATATGGTGCCATCTGAATACTCGAATGGAAGCTATTGTTATAGGAAAATTCTACCAAAGGTAAATATTGATCCCACATACCCTGAAAGTCAAGTGAGCAAGATCTCAACATGTCTTCTAAGGTTTGAATAGTCCGTTCTGATTGTCCGTCTGTCTGAGGGTGGTAAGCAGTGCTCAAATGAAGTTCAGTATCCAGGGATTTCTGAAGACTTTTCCAGAATCTTGAAGTAAAACGGGGATCACGATCAGAAACAATCGATAGGGGTACTCCATGAAGTCTCACAACATCATTAATATATAGTCTTGCTAGACGTTCCAGGGGTAGATCTTCTCTTATAGCAAGAAAATGTGTTGTCTTGGTAAGACGATCAACAATAACTCATATTGCATCATTCCTTCTAGGAGTCTTTGGTAGCCCCATGACAAAGTCCATCGTAACATTGTCCCATTTCCACTCCGGTATGGGAAGTGGTTGCATGACTCCTCCTGGTTGTTGCCTTCCAGCTTTCACTTGTTGACAAACCATACATCTTGACACAAAATCAGCAATCTCCCTCTTCATGTTGTCCCACCAAAAATGTTCCTTCAAATCTCTATACATTTTGGTGCTCCCAGGGTGTATAGAGAAATTGGAACTATGAGCATCATCCAGCAATTCCCTTTTTAGATCAGGTATATTGGGAACACAAAGTCTCTTCCCAAATTTCAAAATTCCATCTTCATACACAAAGTCTCTCAATCTCCCATCATTCACAGCTTTAATCTTCTTTTGGAATTCTTCATCATCGGTCTGAGAACTCTTAATCCTTTCTAGTAAAGATGGTTTGGCAACCATTTGAAAAAGCATTGATGTTTCACCTTCCCTGGTTATTCCCATGTCCATCTTCACTAGATCCATGAAAATTGGATCCCTTTCAATTCTCATATTGTTCAAAACACCATGGTCTTTTCTACTCAAAGCATCTGCCACCTTGTTTACCTTCCCTGGGTGGTAGTGTATCGTACAATCATAATCCTTGAGTAATTCAAGCCATCTCCTTTTCCTCATGTTGAGTTCTTTTTGTGAGAAAATATACTTCAAACTCTTGTGACCAGTATAAATCTCACATTTTTCACCATATAGGTAGTGCCTCCATATCTTCAAAGCAAAGATCACTGCTGCTAACTCGAGATCATGAGTAGGATAGTTTTGTTCATGAATTTTCAACTGTCGTGATGCATAGGCAATAACTCTATCATTCTGCATAAGGACACAGCCAAGTCCTTTCTTCGATGCATCACTATAAATAACGAACCCATCATTCCCCGATGGTAGAGTCAATATAGGAGCATTGACTAATCTTCTCTTCAGTTCTTCGAAACATTTTTCACTCTCTTTTGTCCAAACAAATTTAACCCCTTTACGTGTGAGCTTCGTTAATGGGTTAGCAAATCGGGCAAAATTCTGGACGAAATGTCGATAATAACCTGTCAAACCAATAAAACTACGTACCTCAGTTATACTCGTAGGTGCTGGCCATTCTTGTATTGCCTTGGTCTTAGAAGGATCAACAGAGATTCCATCTTTAGAGACAATATGGACAAGAAAAAAAAATCTCCTGAATCCAGAATTCACACTTGCTAAACTTCCCATATAATTCATTCCTCCTCAGAGTCTTCAAGATAATGCGCAAGTGATTTTCATGATCTTCGTAGGTTTTGGAGTATACCAAGATATCATCAATAAATACCACCACAAATTCATCGAGATACTCCTTGAAAACTCTATTCATTATATCCATGAATACAGAGGGTGCATTAGTCAATCCAAACGGCATTACAGTAAACTCGTAATGCCCGTACCTGGTTCGAAATGTTGTTTTCGGAATGTCTTCCTTATTCACACACAACTGATGGTATCCAGATCGAAGGTCAATCTTTGAAAAGTATTGAGCTCCATGCAGTTGGTCAAATAAATCATCAATACGAGGTAGGGGATACTTGTTCTTTATCGTTATAGCATTGATCTCCCTGTAGTCGATACATAACCTCATAGATCCATCTTTCTTTTTAACAAAAAGAACAGGGGCTCCCCATGGAGAAACACTAGGGCGAATAAATCCCTTATTACTCAATTCTTCTAGTTGTTTCTTTAGTTAGACTAACTATACAGTGGCCATTCTATAAGGGGTCTTCGATATAGGCCTTGATCCAGGAATCAAATCAATAGAAAACTCAACTTCTCGTTCTAGAGGATGTCCAGGTAAATCTTCCGGAAATACATCTACAAATTCTTTCACAATAGGTACATCCTCTATTTGAACATTCCTTTCCTCACCGACAGTTATTTCATTCTCTTCCTCCCCAATAATTGAATTAAGTTGAGCTACTGGGGGTGGATCTAAATAAGAATTAGGTGGTGACGATTCTGCTCTAAAAATAAGGTGCTCCTTATCATTATCATCAAGAATCGTAACCTCTTTCTTCTTACAATAAATCTTCGCATCATAGTCCGAAAGCCAGTCCATACCGAGGATTATATCAAACTCAATCATAGGTAGGACGATGAAATCAGCAGATAAAAGTAAATTTATGTGCTCTAATGGGGACTGATTCACAAAACTTTGTTGCAACGATACTTTCCTTAGGAGTTTTAACTGACAACTCCCTTATTAAATCAAATTGGAAATATCTAATTTTCTTATAAAACTGGGAAGATATGAAACAATGCGATGATCCAGAATCAAATAATGCATTTGCTAAACTTGAGGAAACCATTAAATTACATGCCACCACGTCTTTCGAAGCTTCTACCTCAGCAGTAGTGATAGCATATGCCTTGCCTTGATCCCTTGGCCTTTTCTGAGGTAAGTTCTCCTGATACTTAGGACATGCATTTGCATAATGCCCCATCTCCCTGCAATTGTAGCACTGAACGTTGGTAGCTTCCTTCTTCCCCTTGCAATCATGAGCTTGGTGGCCTTTTTCACCACACTTGTAACAGACTCCCATTCCCTTCAAGCAAGTACCAGGATGTTTCTTCCCGCATTTACCACAATATGGATATTCAACCTTTCCCTTCTTCCCCTTATTTCCTTTCCCATATTGATCAGCAAGTCTCTTCTTCTCTTCCTTTGCTTTAAAGTCATAAGACTTAGAGAATTCCTTTTCGGTCTTGATAGCACATGAGACAATGTCTTAGTACGATGAAATGGATTGTGAGACTAACGCTCGACGGAGAAATGGTTTTAACCCATCAAAGAAACGATCAATCTTACTTCTTGGGTTATGAATATAATCACCAGCGTACCTCGCTAACCTTGTAACGTTAGCCTCATACTTTGTGACATTCTCATCCTCCTTTTGTCTCAGACTCAGAAATTGCCTTTCCATATCTGCTCGATGGTCGTGAGGGAAGTATTTTTCTAAAAATAGGTCTTTGAACTCCCTCCATTCCATATTTGATACTTCATCATCTTCCTTTGTATTTTGAATCAATGACCACCATTGATCAGCATCTCCAGTGAGGCGGTAAACTGCCATGATAACTTTTTCCCTTTCACTGCTCCCCAAAGCCTGAAATATTTTATCTAGGGAAAATATCCATTGCTCAGCTACTAAGGGATTTGTATTCCCATTGAACGTTGGTGGTTGTTTCCTCATGAATCGATCTAACATTGATCCTCCACGCTGCGGATCAGGGTGCTCCATACGGGTAAGGTTATTATTCATAACCTGAGTAAGTTGTCCCAGTATGGTGATTAGCTGATCAGCACCAGTTGCATCACCAGCCCCACTATAATTATATTGAGCAGGAGGGCAATCCCTACATGGAGTGCGTGCATTGATACAGTTTCCATTTCTTCCACTAGGCGCCATTTCTAAACAATGGCATAAACTAGATCAGTTTATGAATCAAAATACATAATCCCATACTTATAAAACAGTTAACATAAATTGAACTATTTATGGATATAATCCATAATCATAAGAATGTTTTCTTTGAGGAAGTATATACTCATAATCCCTTCAAAATGATTTGTAAAGAAAATGAGAGTTATCATAAGCATATCCCCCGGGAGTGTCGTAACCAAGAGTGCAGCAAGGCCCGTTGTCGTGCACCAGTTCCCGTTCGATTCTAGCTCAAAGCGGTGTTTTCGGGTTTTACCCCTAGGTACATCTGTGCCAGAGCCGCCTCTACCTGCTCGTATCCAGACAGGGATGTATTGCTTGGAAAACTCACAAAATCTCTACAATACAAAAATTTTAGGAAGTTCTTCTATACTAATCCTCAAAGTTCATCTTAGGTCTACGTGTTCTAATCAGAGTTTATCTAAATCTAGCTTCCACGGTTTGTACTAAACTTCCTCTGATACCAACTGTAACGCCCCGACCCTAGTTACCCAGAGTCGGTGCTTTATTACATAACAATGGCATGATCACAAGAAAGATCAAATCTCGAAAGACCGATTGGTTTAGTAGCCTTGGAAACACTAGATATATTCATAAGTTTTACATTACATCATAAAATGAAAAACTACTACAACAACATAATGTTTCCACAATCCACAATATTAACCCCTCATAAAATCCCTGCAGGTCATTCATAACATACTTCCTCACATCCTGGGAAAAATAAAACATAGAAAAGGGGTGAGCTCAAATGCCCAGTAAGGATAACAATATAGCGGAAACTTTCATAAATAAGAATAAACATTTAAGGCAATGTATAACTAAAACAAAAGCCTTTTAAATATGAACTTTCAACATGGTATGGCATAAATAAAATGAAATAATTCCATTTAATTATTCACATGGATATTCTACTAATCGAATATTCACATGCAAAAATCAATAACCACTTTCATAATGTTGGAATGCATAATGCCAGACTATCATAACCACATAGTCAATGCCTCGTGCCAAGACTACAAATAAGATTTTGTCAAGGCCTTGTGCCAAGACACTAGTTTGTCTCATGAGACCTACCGATGCATCGAGGAGCTATAGCGGGCTCCACCCGTCACATATTAAGTCCAATAAATTCCCATATTAAAAGGTTTAAACATAACATAAACATTCTTATTAAAACTAGCAAATGAAATGTCAATACTTTCACCATAAACTATGAATGGTATAAAAATATCACATCCACAGTCAAACATATCACAAAACCTTCAAAAAAATATAGAAGTTTTGTATCATAATAAATCAACTTCAAATAATCTTAAAATCCATCAAAGGATGTTGACATAGATGAAATCAAAATTCTTTTTAAAGAAATATCTCCTTTTATTTTGAAATCATTTAAGATCCATATAAAATAAAACACTTTCTTTGAAAATATTCTTATAAGCTTGTAAGGGAAGCTTTGAAGATTTTATAACGGCGGAAAATAGCCGCACCCGCCGTATAAGTTAAAAAAACATTCTTACCTTAATTCTGTCGAAAAGGTTAAAAATGACCTTGTTTTGAAAATGACCGAAAGATTCCTTTATAAACCACTTATAAAAGTCAAAAAGGGTATAATTGACATTAACTCATATTCTAGTAAATAGTAAAAATGTTTTGAAATGCATTTTTAAGAAACATGGATGTGGATGATAAAGAGATCCCATTAGATTATTACGTATAAACAACCTTGGATAATGAAGAGGTTGTAAAGTAAACCCTTACCAATTTGGTAACTTATGAAACATACAACCCATGAAAGAGGTATCATACAATGAATATGTAAGTACACATAAATTAGAGTTTATTACACAAAGAATATAATTATGGGCAGTACATACACCACACAAAAGGTAATGGTGGCAATATGGCATGAATCTCACGGGAATAAGGAGTGAGATGAAAACCCCTTACCTTGTACTTTTCCTTGGTTGGGGTAGGTTAACCTCCTGTATAATGGTGAAATATTTGTTATTAAATTATACAAGAATCATATATATTAATATGATATAATATATGATCTTTTAACATTGATTTGTTAATAATATCTTAGAATTATCGTCGTTTCGGGAGTTAACTTACTCATTTTCTTTTATATGTTTTGTTACATAAGCCATGGTTTTTGTATCTTATTCATATCCAGAATGATATCTAGTCCTTAAACATCATTTTTAAATCATCAAATGATAATTATACTTGAATGGATACGATGGAGAATGAATCTCATCGCGTTCGTGGAGACGGTAGTCCGTACGTACGCACGAGCGACAATATCATTCATTTGATATTAAAATAATATATAAATGGATGGTATATCATATATACAGAATCATTAACATGTTATATTTATTATTTACATGAGTTACACATCATTATTATACCCATCGAAATAATATTATATTGAATAACAATTACACCACGACGTGGAGACGGTAGTCCGTACGTACACACGTATGGTGACATGTTATTAAAAGGGTGGATAGAATACTGAATATGGTTGTACCAAATTTATAATAAAATCACAGTATATGTGAGATACTGGAGTTATTATTTTAGAATGGTAAGAACAAAGGAAGAAGAAGTGGAAGAAGAAATGAACTTGGAGAAGGGTGGTGAAATCATTACCTCTACTTCGGGTTCTTCCTTTTGATTTGATCAAAAGGGCTCCATAGGTTGGCTTTCTGATCAAACTAAGGCCTCTAGGTTGTAGTGAGGGATGTTTGGAGAGTATTTGGGCAGAGTTGGCCGAACCAAAAGGCTTTTAAGGTGTGAAGAAATGAGAAGGAGGAGTGCCCTTTTATAAGAGGGGTGAGGGGCACCTTTGGAAAAGCTAGAAATATTAATTTATAATAAATTCATATTCGGTTTCTAATGGCTCCAAAGCATATTATTAAAAGGTTAAGGTGGGGATAGGTCGAAAACCACTCAACCAATAGAATTTAGACAGGTTTGGGTACTTATATTAACCTTATCATTAAGTATTAACTCTAAGTTAATTAGTTTCACTTTTACAATGTCTCTTTGTATTTTTATATAATATGGTTAATAAACAAACTATATACATCCAAGCGACCCCCAAGTGGTACATTAATGATGAAGATATCATGATATAAGTCTCTTGGATGAACCATAGATTTTTAAAAATTTAATATCAATTAATAATATAATATTTGTTTTAAGAACTCTTTTATGTCAATTTTGACACTATTCAATAGTTGATTTTTGTGAAACTCATAACAGATTGATTACTTCAAACAAAGTCAATTAAATCAATCCCAATATATCATATTATCCTAGAAAATTAGTTTAATTCATTAAAAGTTTCATATTATATTTATTTGGGTATTTATAATATCAATTATTTTAATTTTTCACTATTATAGTAATTACTGCATCATTATTGTGTCATAAATAAAATAAAATAATTTATGTCTTAAAATTATAAATAAAATATCATTATGTAGGAAATCTTTTTAGCTTTCTAATGAATATTTATAATCTAAAATCCAACATATATAACCCTATGTAACAATTGTTTTTTTAAAAGATATATGCTTGTGTCATTTTTGTATTCATTTTAACTTAATTAAAATAAAGTGTCATTATCACTTACAAGTGGATCCATGGGGTCCCAAAATAGACCCAAAGATTCCCATAGTCGACCATGTATCAACCAATAGGGTTAAGACACGTTTTAGGGTAATTTAGTATTATTATAATATTATTTTTTTAACCCTTATTTACTGGATTTACCCTTAACCATGGTAAATAAAATATTTACCGCAGTAATTATTCAAAATGTCTAAAAATAAAAGTTACCTATTTACACAATTTGAACATCCTGATTCCAAATATGGAATCCATTTTCCTAAATTCAAAACACAGAAGTGGCAGAAATTAATTTAAAATTAATTCCCGCTGTCAAAACAAAAAGCGTGTTTTTAAGAGATAATAACTATCAAAAGATTGACACTCGTTTATGTTCGGTTTAATTGTAAAATTATGTCCAATGACCAAAATTATATTAAATGGTAAAAATATATTATAAATATACTTTAAAACCACTCAAATTCGTAATTTATCACTATTAATTATTTTGATTAAAAAAGTTTTTAATTAAAACTTAGTAATTTTCACTATTCATCAAAATATGAAAGTTATCCGAAATGTACCAAAATTTCACCTTAGGCTAAATTCGATATTCCAAATCCAAAAATGAAGTCCATTTTCAAATATAAAATATATATAATTTAAAAAAGTAGGTATTACTATTCATAACGACTAGTTTGATTAGTTATGGTGTGTTAGAACTCGGTGTTGCGTACAACACACGCTATCACATTATTCAAAGAGAAGCGTACCGTAGAAGCTTGGGGTGTTACAAAAAACAAAATAGAGTAAAGTTGTAGAAGTAAACACTAAGTAAACTTAGTACAAAAGTAAGTGATGGAATTTAAATGGGCCAATATAAAAACCCAACCGAAAGTAAAATACAATTGTAAAGAATGAACAACTGTAGTAAAGTAAACCATTTACCACTAATTATTCCTCTAGATATCCCACATGAATGGTGGGTGCAAATGGTCTTCTCAACTCCTCAGGTCCGGCCGTCCACTCTGTGTACGTCCCGCCAAGTGGTCCACCTCTAGGTACTCTCCCACTCTACAAGACTCCACCTCGATTAGTGTTGTGTGTCATCTGCATCTAACACAACGTAGTGCAGTAATAGCCTGTGATGGGGTGAGTATATGATACTCAGTTGGGACCCCGAGACCCCCTAAGGTCTCCTAGAATCCACAAAGGATAAACCACAATGGAGAGATACAAACACAAAGTATCAACCAAATCTACTTAGGTACAATCCCATACATATACCTAAATCATCAATTCCAGTTTAGCTCCAACTCACGAGCCCTAGTACAACCCATTCCACACAAGAAAGCACAACCAAGTCCACAGAGGATAGGATTTAAATCAAATAAATGATAATTACTAAAAGTCAAGACTCAGGTCACATAGGTATACTACCCACGAAGGGTGGTAGAGATTATTGATGTAGCTTCTGAATCATCTCCCCTGCCAAACCTACTTAGGATCCAAGTCCAGAATTCGTCACTGTCGAACCGACGTAGGATCCTAATATAGTAACCATCACTGCCAAACACATATAGGATCTAAGTAGAGTCATCATCACTGCCGAACCCCCGATGTATCCAAGTACAATCTTCCTCGCTATCGAAGCCACATATGATCCATGTACAGTCGTCATCGTCATCACAGTCACAAGCAGCTCTAGGTGTCCCAGATACAACATGCTCAATTCCGGGAGGGTCCACTCCACGATCCATGTGGAGTCGATACATCAACTGCCACAATGTCTAGAGTTGATGTATCCCGAAGTTCTGTCTCGTAAATAGGAACTCAAAGCAACAGACAGAGCGTCAATCAGACACCCAGTCTCAGAGATATTGGCTTTTCTATCCCAGGGGCCCAATTTAAAATACACTAGTTTCTAACCCGGATGATATCCAAAATCATCCAAAATTAACATAGATTATCGAAAAAGGAACTTATCATCAAAAGAGTCCTAGTTTCATAGAAGGCACGTCGATCAGAAGTAGAATATTTATGTAAACCCCGTTTATGTGATTAAAAGGCCCGACCCGGTTAGCCAAGTGGGATAACGGGTCGGGTTGACCCAGTTTCACGAGTCCGACCCAGCAGGGGTGTCAGACCGTGTTCGTTCGGCCCGCACCCTCCACGTAAATTGTAACAATCAGCCATATTTAAACAATTCATTCCAACGAGTGTGGGGTACGTAAAAATACTGTTTCAAGAGTAAACCCCTACCTCAATAAAAGATGATGAACGTTGGTGTCGCGGTTGACGGCGTCGTGAGGAGAGGATTCGTAGACGTCGATGGAGAGCGTTCGAGGAGGAAGCAACATCTCCCCTTTTTGTCACGGAGATAATATTGTAATGCGGGGTGTTGTTCGTGAGTTATCGTGTCGGTGTCTCCTTCCTTGTCATAGAGGAAGAAGAGGACAGAGAAACTATGGTCGTTGATTCGATGATCTTCGTCGGAGAGATGGAATTCTTCGTTGAGGATGATGTTCTTCAAATAAAACTAGAGCTCTCTCCCCAAAATCTCAACACCAAAAGCCATCCAAAAATAAAATAACACTTCTACTTGTTTTATTAAATCATTCCATGCATTCAAAATTACAAAATTCAAATTTCAATTCAATTAAATAATCAAACCATGAGTTGTCTAATTAATTAAGTGATAGGTTGGAATGTTTTAATGAGGGAGAGAGGGGAGAGGAAGAGCTACTCAAATAAATTCAAGGGAGGTGTCAACATTAAACAAAGGAGTTTAATGGGAGGCTAAAGTTGTTTTATGGAATGCGAAGAGTTGGGGCTTGTGCGGGCCCCACCTCTCATTTATCCTCACATGGGTAGTTAGGATGCTAGTGGGTCCCACCCTAACTCCTCTATGTAGCATTAAACCTCCTTAGATTTAAAAAATAATATTGTAACACAATTTTATTCACTTCTCATTTAATCCACAAAATTTAACATCTCCTCTCATGCAAACGCTTCTACAGTAAAAGTACTTTGAAGTAATTTTCGGCGCTGTGAGTTCACTGATGCCCTCAGATTTCAATTCCGAGCACCAGTTCAAAAGATAGAAAAACCCGCTCATTCGTTCACTAAACGTAGACGAGCTAAACATCATAAAATTGTTCAAGGAACACTGGGCCTCAGAATTAGGTGTCGTAAAAAATGGTGTACTCATAAAATCCCAAAAAAAATATGATAAAAATTTCCTTGAAATTTACGGGTTTTACACCGGGGCAGGCGCGGCCCGGCCTTCGCGATCCATCCCGGCTGGTGTGGCCCGGTACTCGCTACCGACACAGCTGGCCGATCTGCGGAACCCAGCAAGGCCCACCCTAGTCGCTGGTCTTGAAGGTGGGGGGGCGCGTACGCCCCCCCCCCCCCGTTTCTTCGAAACGGTCGGCCGTGATGGTCGGCCCTTGGATGACCGTGTGAACCCCATAGGTCCCGCATCTCGGTGGTGCAGGCGGCCAACACAGATGGTCGGCCGTCCAGATCCGCTCTGGCCTTAGGCTGTAGCTTCATCCAAATCGGCGCCACGCCCCACCACTATGGCCCACCCCAGCCGCGGCCCCGGATGCTCTAGCGCGGTGCTCTGGCGCCGCACGCCTCCGGCGCTGCCCGCCCCAGCCACGACTCCAGTGGCTCCGGCGTGGCACAACATCACCACACCCATCCACCGCAGCTCCACTAGACTGCAATCAGACTCTACAATGCGTGGCATGATGGTGTCGTTCCCTTGCGGCGACCCGTCAATCACGCATTGACGATCCTCTCGTGGTCGGGCCATCGCCAGCCGGTTCATCACAGTCCGCCCGTAGTCCAAAAATAACAAATGAGAGGGGAATGGTCTAACCGTGTTCGTTCTATCAGAGCCCCTCCTCATCATGATGGTATAATTTGGCCAATCAAACTCTTGATTTGAAGAACGATGTTTAATGGTATTAAAACATGAATAACACAACCCCTACCACATGGTTTGCCATTCGACGATGATATCACGGGAGTGTGGACGTCGGCTCATTGACGTCATCGCAAGAGAGGAGATAAAGGTGACGATGATCGTTGGTGATCATATCTTCCACAATCCATCGATCCCAGCTCGAGTGTCATTCTTTGGTGATCCGCTGGAAGAAGAACTGTTCTTTGTGAATAGAACATCAGAGCTGTTCTACGTTGGTGTGGGATGAAGCACCCCAAAATATACAAAGCTTCCACCATTATGTAATTGCAAATCCCCCAATATAAAATTAAGAATCTCCTATATATTAACCATGCCAAGAAAATCAAAACAATTCAAATGAATTTTTGACACCACACATTAATAAATGAAGCAATAAATTAATTGTGTTGGAATTCCTAAAGAGTGGGAGGTGGAGAAACAACACCTAATTAATGGGAGGTGTTGTCAAAATATTATATGCAAGGGATGATTAAAGAGGTTAAGGATTATTTTTGGGGAGGATTGGAGTTAGGGTTTTTTGTGGGCCGCACCACACTAAACACTCCCATGGGAGGTTAGGTGGGTGTGGGCCCCACCTTTTAACTCCTCCTTTTTAGAATAAAAAACACATTCCTTATATAAAATTTGTACACACCAAATTTTATTTATTTTATTCTGAATCCCCATTTATTAAACATCAACCCGCTCAAATAGAAACTACGAAAAAGGTCCACTAAGTAATTACCAGTGCTGCGAGTTCATTGGTGCCTTAAGATTTCAATTCCGAGAACTGGTTCAAAAGATAGAAAAACACACTCGTTCGTTTACTGAACGCACACGAGAAAAACATTGGAAATTGATTCAGGGAACAATGTGCCTCGGAATCAGGTGCCGTTAGAAGCTGCAGACTGGTAAAACTCAAAAGAAATTAAGAAAACATTTTCCATGAAATTTCCAGGTTTTTATGTCTAGCAACAATAATGTACATGATGTGTACTCATAAATTAAAAGGATTGTACATCAAAAATTTCCAGAAACTCCTCATTTCTCAAAAACTCTAGAAAAAGGATAAACATTGATAAAAAATAATGTATGGGTTCTTAAAATTTTCCCCCATAATGATATTAGTCCTTGAATTTCCCTAGCCCAGCATAGAAGAAGAAACCCCGAATTGTTCCGGCCACTGTGCTCATCCATCAGCCTCCCTCTCCCAAGTCTCTTCTCGCACCCACCCGTACTACCCTCGCACATGTACCATAGGAATGGACTGACCACCGAGAACCATTTTACAATTATCCCCAATCCATATAGAACGGTCCAGAAATGACCCATCCTCTTCATGCTCAACCACCTCAGGTTGAAATACTTGAGACGGGTCTGAAAAGTAACTTCAGAGCTCAGAATGTGGAAGACATCATGCATAGATCGGTACCTATGAGGTAACTGCAACCAATAGGAAACTAACCAAACTATCTCAAACACCTCTAATGGACCGACATACCTCGGAGAAAGATTACACTATCTATTAATCCTATTGTGTCCCAAAATCGGTGTGATAAGAAAAAAACATGATCCCCGACCTCAAACTGTAGAGGTCGTCTCCACTGATCAACCTAAGACTTCTTACAAGACTCTGTAGTAGCCATCCTCTTCTAAATGAACTCAATCTGCTCTAGGGACTTCTGAACAAGTCGATATCCCAGTAATGCTTCCTCCACTACCTCCATCCAACATAAGAGAGATCAGCATGGCGTACCGTACAATGCCTCATAATCTGCCATTTGAATAGTTTCTTGACAACTATTGTTGTTGGAAAACTCCACAAGAGGTTTATGCTTCTCCCAAGAACCTCCAAAGTTCAAAACACGTGCTCGGAGAATGTCCTCAAGAACCTTAATCGCACGATCGGACTGGCCATCTACCTGGGGATGGTTAGCTGTACTCAAAAGTACCTGTGTACCCAAGCCTTCAGAAGCCCTTGCTAGAACCATGATGTTAAATGGGCATCCCTATCTAAAACAATGGAGTGTGGTACTCAATGATGATGTAGAGCCTCTCAGATTTAAAACCTTCCCAGCTCATCAACACTGAATATCTCCTTGCTCGGCATGAATTGAGCAACCTTCATGAGTCTCTCAATGAGAACCCATACTGTGTCATTCCCTCGAGTCGACCTCAGAAAACCGTTCATGAAGTCCATCGCGACATCATTACATTTCTACTTAGGAATGTGTAACTGTTGTAAAAGCCATGTTGGTCACTGATGCTCCTCCTTCAACTGATAACAAGTGGATCACCTCATGAAGAAACCAGTAACTTTCCTCTTCATACCTGTCCACCAATAATGACAGTGTAGATCTCAAATCATCTTGGTGATTTTAGGGTGATTTTCCCAAACTGAGGATTGAAAATCCAGCATCATCTCCCTACATAGTTCTGATTGCACCCATACATGCTGTTAGAAATGCATGATCTCATCCTCTCCTATGGTCCATCTGGGAATAGGGTCCTCTCCTGACATGCTACCCATTAGCACCAGGCTTTCAGAATCTGATAGCTGCCTCATTCGAACTCGATCCAGATGAGTAGATGTAAACGCTACAAAAGATAGAAAAGTCTACCCCTGTCTATCAAGCACCTCCAAATTCCTCTCAGAGAACGGAGACATAAGCTTCCATTAACTGTTGGCCTCCCAAATGTCCTATATCTAAGTCCTCCTTCTCAACACATCAGCCACTATGTTGCCTTCCCAGGCATATATGCAAGCACAACATCAAAGGACTGTAGGTACTCTACCCACCTGTGCTACCTCAAATTCAGATCACGCTGAGTGAATATGAATTTGGGACTCTTGTTGTCACTAGAAACCACAATGTTCTCTCCCGGATGATAATGGCTCCAACAAAGTAGGACATGAACCAGTACTGACAACTCTAGATCATCCGTCGGGTAATTACTCTAATGTTGGCTCAACTACTGAGACCCATACACAATGACTCCATCTACATACATAAGCACATCTCCCAGCCTGATACCTGATGCATCACAGTAAACATTATATCTCTTGTCTGGATCTAGATAGACTAGTATCAGTGCTGAATTCTACCTCCCTTTCAACTGCTAAAAGGATGACTCACAAGAATCTAACCATAATAACATCACCCCTTATTTTTCAGTCCTGTCAATGGTGCTGCTAAGCATGAAATGTTCTGTATGAAATGTCTACACAATCTATTCGGCCCTAGAATACTCCACACCTCCACTACGGAAAAAAGTCATTTAGTGGTGGTTTGGTTTTACATTTTGCGGTGGTTTAAACCACCTATAAATAGATTGGCGGCGGTTTTTCAAAACCACTGCGAAATTGTGCGTTGGAAAACTATTCGAGGCAGTTTTCAAAACCGTCGCAGAACGTTTCGCGACGGTTTTTTAGCAGCGGTTTAAACGTCCTCTAAATGATTTGTTGGTGGGTTTTTTAATTAATTTAATTATTATATTTTATTTATTGAATTTATTGAATTTATTGAATTTATTATTTTATTTATTTATTTCGTATTAATTTATTTATCCATGTATGCACATCTCATGCACATGCCCATGCACATGCCCATGCAATATAAAGAAATAATTCATTTGGTGAGATTGGAACCCCTAACCTCTTGCTTATTTTCCAAAGATATTACCACTCCAGCAAGAACATCATGTGTTTAATAAACAGAATTTAATATACTTATATATATTAAATGACAAAACAAATAATACATAAATAATATATATAAACTCAATAATATATAATATATAATAATAATAATATATAACACATAATTAATAATTATAAATAAATAATAAATAATAATAAATAAGTAAATAATAATAAATAAATATAAATAATAAGTAATAAATAATAAATAATAAGTAATATATAAATATAAATAATAAATAATAAATAATAAATAATATATAATAAATAATAAATAATAAATAAAAAATAAAAAATAAAAAATAATAAATAATAAATAATAAATAATAAATAATAAATAATAAATAATAAATAATAAATAATAAATAATAAATAATAAACAATAAATAATAAATAATAAACAATAAATAATAAATAATAAATAATAAATAATAAATAATAAATAATAAATAATAATTAATAATTAATAAATATTAAATACTAAACAAGAAACAATAAACAGTAAGTAATAAATAATAAATAATAAATAATAAATAATAAATAATAAATAATAAATAATAAATAATATATAATATATAATAATAAATAATAAATACAAAATAAAAAAATATTTCATAATAAATAACACATAATAAATAAAATATTATTATAAATAAATAATAAATAATAAATAATAAATAATAATAAATAATAAATAATAAAAACAGTTAATAAATAATAATAAAAAATAAATAATAATAAATAATACATAATAATAAAGAATAAATAATAATAAACAAATAATAAATAAGAAATAATAAATAAGAAATATAAAATAGGAAATAAGAAATAAGAAATAATAAATAATAAACAATAAATAATAAATAATAAATAATAAGTAATAAGTAATAAATAATATATAATATATATAAAATAATATTAAATAATAATAAATAATAATACATAATAATACATAATAATTTCGAAATAAAAAATTATTTCATAATAAGTAATACATAATAAATAAAATATTATTATTAATAAATAATAAATAATAAATAATAAATAATAAACAATACATAATAAATAATAAATAATAAATAATAAATAATAAATAATAAATAATAAGTAATAAGAAATAAATAATAAATAATAAGTAATAAATAATAAATAATAAATAATAAATAATAAATAATAAATAAATAATAAATAATAAATAACAAATAATAAATAATAAATAACAAATAATATATAATAAATAATATATAAATATAAATAATATATAATATATAATATATAATAATAAAAAATGAATAAATATAATAAATAATAGATAATAGATAAATATAAATAATAAATAATAAATAAATATAAGTAATGAATAATAAATAAATATAAATAATAAATAATGATTAAATATAACTAATAAATAATATATAAATATAAATATAAATAATAAATAATAAATAACCAGTAACAAATAAAGAATAATAAATAAACTAAATTATATTATAAATAATTAATAATAAATAATAAATAAAACACATGAAAAAGTATGAGAAGTTGTGATAAGGGATGAAAAATCATGAAAACGCATGAAAACGGATGGAGAAGCATGAAGAATGAGGCGTTAGAAAGAATTAGAACGCAAGAAAACTCATGACAACATTGAAAACCCCCTTACGAATTCATCATAATCATCATAATAACCCAGAAAAAACCATTGATAAAGATTAGAAGTCATGGAAAACCAAATAAACAGTAATAAATGGAGCAACCGTTAAAACCCGTCAAATGGTTATATAGAGACAAAAACATTGGACTCACATTAACAAAGATAACTTATGATCTAAGAGTCTGTTTCAGATCTGCGACCTATCAAATCAAATATCCTGAAACGATATTCGACCTGATAGGTGAAAGTGTCCGAATGGACAGACAAATTATATGAAACGACCATTTAAATAAAAGGTGATGGGGAATGGGTTCTAAAAATGAGGAATCAAAAAACATAACAATCCCGATACCCACTAAAATGGACATAACTTTGATCCAATAGTGCATTTGGGCATCGTGACCAGTCAAACTGAAGCTCATGGAACAAGGTACAATCTGTGATGTGGAGGAGTCTGAACTGACATGCGGATCGATTGTTAGGTCTGTTTGAAAACAAGTTTGACGGGACACCGGTGATAGAAACAAGGATTAAGAGGCCTTTAGAGGGTTTTTGGGGGTCAAAAAACAGGACAGAAGCTTGCTTGTGTCAATATGGTGCATAGATCATTTCACTGGATTCGATTTGATATGTGGTAGTGCCCAAATAGATAGCTGGAGCAAAAGTTATGGCCATTTGAAGTTGGAGAAACTTTTTCAACTTTCTTATAACTCTCATATCATCCACATATTATACCATCTCATTGTTATGATTATACATACCTTTATATCACTTCACGAGCTTCGATTTGACTAGTCGTGGCGGTCCAACAGACTCTCGAATCAAAATTTATGGTCGTTTTAGTGATTTTGGGGTTTCTCGTGTTTTTTATTTCTTTCTTAACATTTGACGGCGGATTTACCCAAACCGCAGCTATTTCGCAATGATTTTACCCAAACCGCTGCCATTTCGATGTGGTTTTGTTAAAAACCCACCGCTAATCCTTGAAAAATTTAAAAAAAGGCTTTTCACGACAGGTTTTTAACGGCGGTTTAAAAACCCCCTTGAAATGGAATCCCAAAACAAGTTTAGCGACAGTTTTTAAAACCACTGCAAAAAAACCGTCTCTAAATGACCATTTTCATGTAGTGCTCCAAGACATTCATCAGCTTGTCCTTGGAAACTACAACTCTCACTTTCTATGGGTCTACTGACACTCATTCCTCTAAGAGAACATGACACAAGAAGTGAATCTGATCAATCCAAAAGTGGCACATTGAGAGATTAGAATATAACTGATTATCCCTCAGTGTACTCAAAATGATATCAAGATAGGTAGCATGGTCGTATAGTGTGTGAGAGTACACCATGATATCATCCATTAAAAGAACCATGAAGGAATACAATTATGGATGGAACACTCAGTTCATCAGTTCCGTGAAAACTGAATCAATTTTTGTGAGACCGAACGGCATAACCATATCCTGGTATAGACCATACGGTCTCTGAAAGGCTTTGATATGTATATTAGATGGTCTAATGTGTAACGGATGATAACCAGACCTCACGTAAATCTCCGAGAACACCCGGGCTCCTAAAAGCTGATCAAAGATATCATTATTTCTTGGCAAGGTATATCGGATCTTGACTCCAACCAGTTCAGCTTCTGATAATCCACTCAAAGCCTAAGGGTACCATATACCGTCATCAAAAACATGATAGGAAAACCCCATGGAGATGTAGTTATTCAGATGAATCCCTTGGCCTGTAACTCCTCCATCTATTTCTTGAGCTCTTGAAACTATGGTGTATCCATTCTATAAGGAGAAATAGACACTGGTACCACATATGGAACAAGCTCAATAGAATAGTCTACCTCACGCTATAGAGGAAAACGTAAAAAGTCCTCTGTAAAGACATTTGTAAATCGATCTACCACTGGAGGAATTTTTAAGTATGATGTCCCTTGTCATCTTGATAAAGACTAGTAATATGGGTTGTAACTGATCCCATCCCATGATACTCTAGACCTGCTCTGCTGACCTGGACATCTCCCACATTCTTATGAGGAAAAGATCCACCCTCTGGTGATATAAAACTCACCCAGCAGTGATAACAGTCGATGACTTCCTAGAAGGGAACTGGGATGCCTATTCTGAGAATGACACCATAGCATGTCATCTCTAGAACATAGATATCTCAAAGGATGTGACACCCACCAAACCCAAGTTGGAACTCCATGCACTTATGTTCACCAGATGTTCTTGTCCAAAACAGAGTGTCATGTGTTAAAACCTTGGCAAACAAAATTATACAATGCCCAAGGCTCTACACAATAGGGACAAATATAAATTTATGTGCTGCACCAGTATCGAAACGAGTTGAATATAAAACCAAGGAAACTAGGATCGTACCTTGAACTGTAGAGGGGCTGAGAACCTGGTCGTGATGGGTCTACTCCAATGAAAAACTGTTGTTAGCTCCGTGGCCCTGTGACCCTGCCTGAATACTCTGAGCCGATCCACCATACTGTAACTTGTGGCCAAGTGACAAACCACAACGGCTGCGACCTCCACCTCGGCCTGAACAACAGGATGAACTCCAGTTCCCAGACTAGTGCGAAGCTGGCGGTGCTGCTCCTGTATGACGAGTCATAGATGGACCCATTTCAACCGCTTCTAATGAAAGGATCTGATAAAAACCCTTAAGGTGTCCCAACTTTCCGTAATATCATCCCTCCATCAGGAATCTCTAGCACCGCGGCCTCATATTCCCACTTCTCCCGCACAGGTAGCACACCACCTGGATACCATAATATGCATCCCTCATACTCAAATCATCCCATGTAGTCTCACTCTAGCACTTCCTACTATCAGCTAACGTAGCACTAACTCTAGATATCGAGCCTCCCTATATCACAACTCCATATTCCCTCATATTCCATTACGTGATCGGAGCCTGGTTGATGATGGAAGTGATAGAAGTCAACCTAATGATATTCACATGAGATGGGATGTCCTGTCTGAGGCCATCCTTGAACTTCCTTTCCATGAATAACCCATATCCTCCTATGAATGGTGTGAAACGCTGAAGCATGGGGAAATGTGAGGAGTACTCCATAACCAATAGGGTACTGTTATCAAGGTTCATAAACTCATGGCCTCCTTTGGCCCTCATGTTATAAAGATAGAAGTAGTCATAGAAGATGTGCTGGAACTACTCCCAATCCATAACCAGCTGATGAACCACCAATGAGATCACATCTGACCATCTCTTGGTGGAATCCCATAGAATATTGGTAGCGAGCTTTACTCTCCTTTCTAGAGGTGTCTCTAGATGATCAATGGTCGTCAACATCTCTTTGAGCCATGATTCTACAGCCAGAGGTCCTCCTTCCCCTGTGAAGGTGGGAGGATGTTGCTACTAGAAGACCTGCGTCAAATCAGCCATAGATGGGGCAGGAGGCGGCGCTCACAAAAAATTCTACATCATCATCATGAAGCCTTCCCTGAACTATGCATCAGCGCCGATAACATGTATAAACATTGGTGCCTGGACTGGCACAATAAGAGGATCTGTAGGTGGTCCTTGATTAGCCATGTCTGGCATCTGATCACCTCCTTGCAACTGGAGTACAACTGAAGGAAGTCTTGGTGGCATGACTCTACAAGGTCATGTGCACAGCTTTGATCTGAATTATGATGGACTGAAAACAAGGAGTTTAAGAATAGAAAAAGAGGAAGAAAACATTCATGTTTTACAAATCATGACTACACGGTGTGTAATCTACCTACACTGCGTGTTCCCTGAAGTCATTCACATTGGTGTGTAATTCTACTTAAACCGGTAGCATAACACCTCAAACACACGACCTGTTCTCAAAACACATGTCAATTACTTGATTCCTCTTCCCCTGCATAGGTCCTTCTACACAGTTTATCCACACGTCTCTCCTAAGACAATACTACATGATTTCTTCATGGTCAACACAACGTGTACTAGTCATGATTTACCTGACTCATGTTGTTAGTAACATGGTCAGACACAATGCTCACACAACACTACGTCTTCTAGATGGACAAGGCGTGTTTGAGAAGGGATAACTCCAACCTAGGTTGTTCGTGGCACGGTCGGGTACCTGGGATAGACTACACATTGTGTTCAAGGAAGACATGACATGTACGTGAAAGGGTAACACCATTCCATGTTGTTCGCGACGTGGCCGGGTACCTAGATAAGATTACATGACATGTTTAGATGGAACACAATGTGTATTATATATGACTCTTCCAACCTGTGTTGTTAGTGACACGAGTCGGCACAGGGTTGACACTACACGTCATGTTCGACATGTACACGGTGTGTTCCCACCAGACATTTCACATACCCTGTCTCTTCCAGCACGGCCTATGGAAGGGTTTAAATAATACAAGACATGTATTTAATGTACACAGAATGTAAATAAGAAAAAAAAACCTTCTTTTCGAACATAAGAACACATATCGTGTAGTTAACACTACATGACGTGTATTCTGGGTTGTTTCGGACAGTAAGCCTCAGAAACTATTACGGAACACCGAAAACACCTTTCGAGAATCAAAAGTGCCAAATTCTAATCCATGCGGGGCCAAAATCTCCACGAATCTATATTGGGAATCTTATACAAGTTATAGAAATGTAAACAAAGAAATGATCCACCGAATTCTAGTCCATGTGGCCCAATAACCAACAGTTCGGAGGATCAAAACATCCATTTGATACCACTTTGTAATGTCATTGTTCCGTAAGCCACCTAGAGGCGCACTGTACCCAGTCAGTCACATGGCCTGAAGCACATTTCTACAAATGCCAGAAACATGTGACTAGCCGTGAGGGCCTTGGATGTGATAGTGGGGAAACTATTCCCTCATTGGCAGAGTACAGAAAATAATTAAACAACACAATATAGCAGAACTATTAAATATCCAACAACAGTAAAAAACAGAAGAATGATAAAGAAACAACTGGAGCATGAATATATAAAAATGATGCATGATACATAAATGTATAATAAATAATCCAAACAAGACACAATGATAAATATGGTACAAAACCAATGTAAAAAAGGAAAATGTTTAAGTAACACATCCGAATCGCAATCCTTGGCTTGGTCACATTCTCTCCAGCTCCATAGAAAATAAAGCACCTGAAGAGGAAGTGTGATTTCCCTTGTCTATAAATGCAACAATATAATCTGTTTGGGCCCAAAATCATGGCCCAAATAGGGTGTGAGACTAAATCCCTCTATGAAACCACCCGATGATCTGTTCCTAACAGTCAATGATTATATGGAAGGTAAAAGTACAGATAGCAGTAAACAAAGAAGTACTATGTAGTAAACAATCCAGAGTTTAAGCATTCAAAAAATACCCCACATCATGGAACAACAAAACAGTTAACACAACAGGTAACCTTCTGGGATTTACCCACACCCCAAAACTTCTTATCCTATCTATGAAGTTAAAAAACCCTCTGGGTAGCACACACATTCTCACCCCTCTTGTCCAGCTAAAAATATAGACTCATTGAAGAATCATTCACCGTCAATTCTCTCTACAGTCTCGTATCATACTAAAGGCATTCTGGAGAATCACTCAATGTCAATTCCACCTGTGGCCCATGACGAGGGACTATATACACACTAGAGAAGGACACAATGTAAATAAATTATTTGATATAATTCTATAGCACAACATCATATTATAACAATAGTCACACTATCTGATAATACTTGGTATGGAAAAGGAAACAACAGCCAAATAGGAAAACATGACATAAAGGTCAAATACAGGAAAAACATGCATGGGAAGTACATCCAAAGAACTAATAAATTCCCTATTCTCAAACAATAACCTCTACTCATGCATACATTATAAGTAGGAACAAAATAGGGATAAAACGGTAAATGTGCAAAAACCCGTTCAAGGGGATTGGGAAAATTTGCAAATAAAACTCCAAGACATTCTACAGAAAGGAACAAACCACCTACCTTGGGGTTATGAGATCATTATACTTGAACCAAAAATCATGAATCTCCTTATAAACCCATATATATAAATAAATGTCTAAAATGTTCAACCAACAATTACTCCGAAAATAAGAGAAATCAGGAAAACGAAAATCTAGGAGAAAGAAGAGGTTACCGCTTGTCGATTCCAACGCAATTGACAATGATCGATTCAGAGAAAAAATGTGTGATCGGGGGATCAGGGAAGTATTGGCATCGTACAAGTGCTCCAGAACATTTTGGCCGAAGAAGAAGACACCCTTATCCATTAGACGCAACCCCGATCTGTTTAATGAAAAAAAAAAGAAAATACATAGCTTGTAGTTTTGAAGTACACGGCATGTACATTCCCTTTCCGTAATCTGATTTAGGTGTCCTTCACATCACCCCACCCCACCATGTGTGTCTCCTTGATAGCGCCAGGAAATGACCTCCTGCAGCAACAAAGTACACAGTGTGTACTAAAATAGTACAAGGTGTTTACTTCAAAAAATTGTGGAAACTCCCCTTTTCTCAAAAATAGCAGAAAAATGAAAAACATACATGAAAAGAATGTTCGAGTTCTTACAATATTGATTTACCAAAAAACTAATATTTATAGGACATTAACTAACAAAAAATATTTAAATTTAAGAAATGAATAAATATAAGACAGATTTTATATATCTCACAAGGTGGGGAATTTTACCACATAATTAATAAAACGACAAGCCTCATTTAGAATATTAATATCATGGGTTATAAATAAATTCTTATTCATATCTTTAAAACAATGTGATCATCATTTATGAATATTTAAATTTGGGGCGCAAATATTATCCATTTTTTATGGACCCCCAACCACACAAAAATGATCAACATTAATTTATCCATGATTACAATTCATCATGTTTTTGAATAATAAAAAACCATTTTTGATATATCAAGAATAATATAACAAGTCACACAAACCATATAGAAAAAACATTTACTATTATCACACATTTTTTTAATAATAATGATAAAAATCCATAATCACGAAAGAAATTTTTGCAGAATTTTCACTAAGAAGGCCATAATAATTATTATCATAAAATAAATTTAATTATTTTGAAACCACATTGAATGTATAAAAATAAAATTTTAAAAGACAATATACAATTTTTTAATATTCAATTCATCAATTTTAGAATAAATTCAATATATATATATAGATTTATGAAATCAATTGAAAACATGTACTAGAAGATTGCGTTTTGATTATTTGGTAATACAAATTAGTTTTTTAAAAACCACCAAAATGAGTACGACAAAAATCATATCCCCATTGTGATGGTCTTGAAATTTTTTTAGCAGAACCACATTCTTATGGATTTAAAACACAAAGACACGAAATCAATATATAACTACATAATTACTATGAGAAATATAATTTTAAATTAACATAAATACCCACAATCAATGACTAATAGATAAATATGTATTAAAAAAGAAAAACACATAAAATTCAAATAAAAATAAATCAAATGAGAGAACATAAAAAACATCAGATTATAATAATTGAGTAATAGATGACAATTTTTATAATTATATAATTTCAATTACAAACATACAATTATTAATAAGAAAAACCTTGTTATGTTAAATTATTTGATGGGAAATGATTGATTATTCTTTTTTAAATATTAAATATAGTAATCCACAGTCATGGACATCATCATTTTTATACATTACGAAGATACATGATAATGTATTCATTTATTATATAATGTAATCTATTTATCCTTCCATTTTAATTTCGTTCTCTTATTAAAAAAATTTTCCCTAAAAAATTCTTATGGTGTAATTTTCTTACATTTCCCCCATTGCATTTTAATTTTATAAATTTAAATATCTTTCAGATGATATGACTTGAAATAAACTATATAAATATATTATTTATGAATTTTAATTAATATATGGATTACTCCCATTATGAAAATAAATTGTTCATAATATCCCCAAAGTAATTATAGTAGAAATTTTATTTTTTAATAGACTTCTAAATTTAATGAGAAATGTTTCTGGTTAGTAATTACATAAGACATGAGATTCGAGAGTGTGTTAGGTATTTTTGGAAACCTTATATAATGATATATTTTATTAAAATATTATAATATATAATAATTACTATTGTGAGTTAAAACCTCATTGTGGTAATTTTTTAGGTAATTATTTTAATTGTTTGAAGTTTTTGTTGTTTGGTACAATTTATTTTTTGAAATTATTTCTTCATGAAATGAATTTTAAATTTATTTTGAGATTAAATTGACAATTTAAACAAAATATTTTATTAAATAATAAAAAAATTATAAAAATTAAAACTGAATTTTATATTTTTAACAATAAATATAATGAATTCAAATATTAACAAAATATTTCAAACCCTATAGAAACATAAATAAATTACCAAGATATTTCAATATGTATCCACACCATCACATAATCATGTTAAGTGAATTATATATATATATATATTTAAATATATATATATATATATATATATATATATTTATTAGGGTATCTCTATTATATTAATATATTACATATTACATTTACATTATTTTTATTATGTTAATTCAATAATTGCATTATATATATTAATTACAATAATATAATATAGATAAAACATGTTCATTTTATATTCAATGAATGAATTTTTTAAGAAATATACCATGAAAAACATGAATATTGTGATGTGTATCATTTGATCAACACCATCACATATTTAATAAGAATTAGATGATCTAAAAATTTATAAAATTATAGAAAAATATTCTTTAGAAAAGTTAATAGAAAAAAATAATAAAATATTATTTTATAGAAATAACTACATGAGGGGAACAAAATTATGTCACAATTATAATAAATAGAATTATGAAAAGTATAATCAAATAGTAGACCAATCATTGAGATTTTTCAATTTGTTTCTAGATAATATCATTAAAAAGTTATGTGTAGTCATTATATTATATTAATATGATGTTGTTAAACTAAGGCCTTTCATAAATGGTTATAAAATCTAGTATTTTTTTTCAATCCTTACATGGATGATCTGGTAGTTTTCCATGAATGTGATCATATTGTACAAGAAATTGTTTTTTTAAAGATGTTATCATTCCCCCATGTTTTCCCAATTTTTGTGTCAAAAGGACAGAGAATTGGAAATGGTTTTTTTGTAAAATGATGTAACACACAAGAATAAATGAGTATTTGAGTGTTTCATGAATTGTATGTTTTGGGATCATCTCATCAATATATGGTAAAGAAGAAATTGTGGGAAATAAGTGTTTCTATGAAAAAAAAATTACAAGATAGAATCATTTATGGATGAAGAAAAATGGGTAGATGAATATTTGAAGCCAAATACAATATGAAACCAGAGTTAGAAATGAGTGATTCTTGGATATATACACATAAAAATATTTCAAATGAATATGGTTCATGAAAAACATGAGATTGTGTGAATTAGACTTAAACATAAAATTCTACATCAACTTTAGACATAAGCAAATGGATGTTTATGTCAAATGAACATTCTTATAGGTATTGAAATATTTATAAATATGTTTCTACCCCCATGAAGACCTAGAAAATTTTTCATATAAACATGTTGTGTATCTACCATGTGTAAGAGTTGGGTGAAAATACTTACACACATTATATCTTATGGGAACAATTTGCATTTTGTCTATATAGACATAGTTAAGATGATGGTGTGGATTTACAAAAGAGAAAGGGTTGTGTGAAATTATCATTGCATGAAAACCCTAAAACTGGCATACTAGAATAAGTGTTGTGCATAAGAGGGGAGTTGAGATTCATTTAGGTATTGAATATCTGATTTGATTGATCAGTGATTCATTGTGAATTATTATAGGATGTCAAAGAATGAAGAATAATGTCATAGAATCAGTCAAGGACATTATTTCTATACTACTATTGTTATATTCAGGTTAATAAAATGAGTTAGGCTTCTCCTAAATAAGTGTCCAAGGGGGAGTCATTAGATGTGTTTTAGAGAATATAGTGTGCCATCCATAAAATACTGTAAATGGTGTGTTCTCGGAACACAATGACTGTGTTTAAATTCTTATAATCCACCAATAGTAAAGATGAGTGGATTTAGGTATTACAGACATATTTTCGGTGTATTCCCTTTCAACTAGCCCATAGTGGTGAACCATGTAAAACTATATTGTTTTATCTCTACATGTGAATGATTTAATTGCTGAACATTACCATATGATATGATTAACTAGTTCATACAAACCTAGAAACAATATTTTTATCAATTAAAGAAAAATCTAACCCCTCGATTCACCCCTCGCCTATATGGATGTTCCTACAATCTTCTTGTGCTATCAGAGACAACATGTTTCTTGAGATAGATTTTTCTACTTCTGCTACCAACAAGAATTTAGTAAATTTCAGTTGAGTATCTATATTAAATTGAAAGAATCTTATAGATAAGGAATAATAGGATGATATCACATGTAATGGATGTTCATTTAACTATAAGATATGGGATTATGGCCACTAATCCAACAACACATTCTATGACAGATTCACACATAAAAATGCTCGATGAAATGATAATGCATATATTTCAATCACAAGTTCACATTATGATCAAATATATATAATGTTGTTGTGTTTTACATTATATATGTGTATTAGGTAAATGATGAACATGTATATTAATGCGATGAAATTGGGAATAATGTGAAAATATATGTTTTTCCCAATGGTTTGATGAAATGAATATGTGATAAAATGAAAATGAGAATTGATTATTTAGTCACATAATTGAGGTTGTTAGAGCTATTTGTGGAGTGGGGAATGAAATTAAAGGCATTGAAATTGGGAATTAAATTTCATGAATGATTAAAACCTTGTAAAATCCAAAAATTTATCCCTATAGGATTGGTAATTTTATAAAACGTGTATGGATGATCTACTAAGTATCTTATAGTAATATTTAATGAAATTTGAGTTGGAATATTAAACATGCTTTGTAAGAGTAGAATTTGAATTTAATTGAATAAATTTTTTGATGATATAAATCAAGAAAGACAATCCTTTTTATCTATTTTATAATAAAATAAATAGAGGAAGATAAAGAAATTGAAGGAAATGTACCTTTTTCCTATTTTCGTTTTGAAATAGACTGATACACATAATATCTATTCTTAAGGAATTATTATGATGATTATAGTGATGTTAAAATCATGAAAAATCATAATCAAAAGTTTACCCAAAAAATAGACTACATTATTTTAAAGAAGTTATAGAGAATGTGTTTTTTCATTAAAGAAGAAGAAGAAGTGGAAGATTTTTTTGAGGATGAATAACTTGATTTTTATTCTAGAACCCATGAATCCATTATGGATGATGTTGAAAATCCAGAACCAACAAAAAAGAAATTATATAGATATCAGTTGACTACTAATGATGATCTCATGTTTGATGTTTTGGATGCTCTAGGTAAGCTTGAAATAATAAAAAAAGAAACAAATAGAGGAGGGTAGTTCTAGAAGATTCATTACAATATATTGATTAGCTTGAATTTGAAATTGATCGATAAGAAGATACTGTAAAAGGAAACAAATAACATTTGAAATCTGAAAAGGTGTGGAATAATTCGTGCTCCAGATTGATTGAAATCCAAGTTCATTAACTACCATACATCTAAACACGAGGGGAATTCAAATGTAGTTGAGGGTCTTCAAAAATAGTTATTTCACTGAGATCTAAACATGATATTGAGAAAAAATTTAGTGAAATAAATTATAGATTACAGTTAGGAAGATATATAAATGAAGATATCATAGAAATTGCTATGAGTTTTTTTGATGAAGTAGATGATGCTTTGAATGATCCCAAATTCACATGTAAGTGAAAAGGTTGAATTTGATGTGATGCTAAATCATAAAAGGCTATAAAAATGTTGATCAAAATTAAATGTATGAAAAACGATGAACATATCAAAAAGGCACATATTATTCCAACAAAGAAAGCGTTAAATCAACGGAGAGGACAGCTGGAAATTATCTCCATGTACCAAAAAATGGTGTGTGTGAACAAAAACCCAACTAAATTGGACCTCTCTATTTTAGTTCCTCCCTCTCTTTTGGTTTTATATCTTCCTTTAGTGGGAAATTATGATCAAGCACTAATCCCCAAACACCAATGAGATGTTAATCCCCCACTATATTAAAACGTTGTTTTATATAGTGATGTGAAATTAATATGACCCAATTAATTTTATGTTTTCCTCTATCAATATATAATATTTAAATTCCCTATTATAATAAACCACCACCATTATATTAGGGATAAAAAATATTGATACCAGGATAAAATTAAAGATGTGATAAAAATATGGTGAAAATCTCAAATGAAAACCTGAAAAATATATCATGGAACAAGATGGGATGATTATTTTTAACATGATGACACCCTATAATTTAAAATATTAAGAAACCAAATAGGAACTTTAATTAATTAATATTTGAATCATAGATTACACAATCCAACTAAAATAACAAACCATGAATTGAAAATATCGTGTAGGAAACCTGGGTAAAAAAATAACACTCAAATGTGATGGTATCATCAATCTGAAAATCATTTCTTACAAAAATATCATCTATTGGATGTCAAAACTGAGGAGATGGTGTCATTGATGAACCATCACCATGTTTGTACAAAACATGAATTTGGGATACTCTTTACTTCCCACACCCCAAAATATCGTTTCTCTCATATATTCTTTCTACAATTCCATTTTTGCTCACACATTTTAAAGAACCCTTGTTGCTCCATTTTTATAATCCCTCAGAATCCCTAAACAATACATGTTTTTACTAATTTAAATTTAAAAATACAAAAATTGGATATGAAAAATATACCCACATTTTGAAACCATGTTATTCCATGGATATGATTGAAATGTTTAATTCCTCAACAATCTCCCTCATTTCAATTTTAATATCCTAAGGAAAAAACGTAAAAATGTTAAAAACCTATCAATATCCCAATTAATCACCATAAAGATGCATATGTATTGAATCCCAAATTTCTTGAAGAAAACTTATTGGTTTCAAAACAACAATCAAACAGTAACGAAAATATGATGGTTCCCTTTTACAGCTCTATTAATAACCTAACAGTTACCTCTACAAAAGAAATCCTAGAATCAGAGGCTTCACCATATATATTTCATAACTTCCCTTCTATAGAGGACTAGAAACAAGTCATGGAAACCATATAATAGTGGTCACCCCATAATTAATATTACCCATTGATAATAATATGTTTAACTACTAAACACCCTCCGAGAAATATGTAACTCTTATAACATGACCTATACCATTGATTTTAATGTTATATATCCTTGTGAATCTCGAAGAAAAAAAAAAGAATAAAGAATAAGACCTAAATCACCGGACCTAGAATTTATGGCCTTCAATTCTTTCATCATCCTTGTTGGTTTTCTTTTAGTGAAGCATGATGATGACCTATACCAAAATCCAAATGAATTCCACATTGAAAATGAATTCATTATATAATTTCTCACATTTTCACTAGTCTTCTAAAGTGTGTCAACCATATTTCCTCACACATATACCCTAACTACTTTGGATATTGACTTTATTCTATTAAATAATGAACTATTAAATCTAGTACTATAATGATTACAAGAAAATAATTTTTTTTATATACTTAGCACATGTCTCACATCCATCAACATTATTGTACAACATAATATCCATTTACCATATTTAGAAAATAATAATATGTAGGGATAAAATATAAAAAACCCCATTGATGATAGCTTAATCTATAATTACCATATTCAGCATAACAAAGCAATATTCTTTGTATTATGATTATAGTTCCTTGTTTCGAGTAATATGCTTTGATGTGGTCGAATTAATCACCCATTCATTGTACATATCTGACCTATGAAAATCAAATCCATCTAAATGTATCCTACCCTAACCCTATAATAAATATGATGTAATTCTAATTTATGTGTTATGCACCTTATATTAATCCTCGATCATTTTAAAAGTGTATAAATTTCTTTACAAAATTGAATAACACAATCATTGGTATTTAGTAGATTCACGCTCTTCATTAATGATTAGATAACGCCATCTAACATCAACATGTCATTGCTAAATTAGAATGTGGTGAAAAGATTATCATGTGAATCTAGTAATTAATGAAATATAAGAAAAGAATTATATTATTCTACAATTTCAATAAGTATCATGTTACCTTTTTCTATGATCAGAAATGAAAACAAAGATAGTTCCCTAATTTATTTTTGTACTCATCCAAATGGTTACCCAAATAGAAATTCTATAACATTCTGAAACAATACCATAAATTGTTGATGTAATCCTATGGAATCACTAATTCTATGCATGTATGTCCAAATATAAATTCATAATGCAATAAATATGAAAAAACTACAAAGGTATAACATAGAGAATATACGGGGTCAATCCCACAGAGATCTGGGAACACTTTGATGAATTTTGAGGGATAGTTGGGTCGTCTGAATTTTAATCAATTAATAAAAATAATTTAATGAGTAAAAATAAATTAATATATATTCAAATATAAATGAGAATAGTGGGTTATTTATTTTCAGGGGTGACTTGAAAAAATAAATTAATCATGACTTATAGAATAAAAATTATAATATTCATTATCATTGAAAATATTCAATTAAATTGGTGAAAAATTGAACCATATATATCAATCTACCATTACATATCAATTCATTGTGGTCTAATGGATTAAAATAAACAATACACATTATGAACAACTTAGTTCTCCATATTCATCACAACCAAATAGTGTCATTCATTTACTCGACTAGAGTAGGATATCCTTGGATCATAGAATGTTAAAGGAAAAGAGTATGACCATGATGTTTTGGTGTGAAGTCTTCTCAACCACCATTTTCATCATTATCCATGCACTAACACAAAACTTTGATGAGATGACATTATTTGAGGTATGACAGGAAAAATGTATGGATGTCCACATTATCCACAACATTGGATATATTAAACATGTCATGATTCTGAAGGATTATCTTAGGAAGATGGATTAATGGAGTATGACAATGAACATCATCATGCAGGAATTTATATCTATTATATACCTCATATACATCCCTGATGTAAACTCCATGCACGTAACACAATGTATCATCACAGACAAGACAATATAGTGGGATTCTAGTGTCGATTACAAACATGACTTATAGAGTATTTATGAGCCATTCAAAAAATATCACACTATGGTATATATACCAGGGTTGATATAGACTTAAAACACTATTGAACATCAATGATCATTACCCACACCCAATTGCATGCTCTATAAAAATTCTGCAATACTATATGTTGTTGAGGTGATTCCCTCACTGTCATATGCATTAGAGTTCTCCATGACACCAACAATCATGTAGAAATCACTAGATTCCAATCACGATGACATCCCACAATAGTATCACACCAACAAAAAAAGTATTAGTAGAATAATGACACCTAAGATTCCATGGTGAAAGAACAATTATTATAATTTTTTCTTCCCTAAGTCTAATTATTCAAACTATTTTGTCGATTCGTAATAAAACCTTTGAATGTAGAATTTTTATTGAGGTGTAACTGAGGAAATTATCATCTAAGGTAGTGAGGGACAAGGAGAATATGGAATTGAGTGCGCTACTCAAAATAGAAGGAATTATTGTTTCTCTAGGAATAAGGGAAAAATTTCATTTCTATGGAGGGCCAATGATATTCCTGAATCTACTAAGAAGAATCATTCTGATTTGCTGACCTCTAAGACCAACATCCTACAAGGCATGTTCATGGTTGAAAAGGAAGGTCATGCAATGAGGACTCATGGTAAATATTCATCGCAGAAACAATCTGGAATTTAAAATGACATTCCATGTTTATATAGTTTCATGTGAAAATTGGTGTTGTTGAGAATGGGTGATCATGGAATAAATTAGGGGATAAAGTTATTTAATTTTTTTCATGTAGTTTTTAATTTTAATCGTATTTTCATGACATTATTATTCGCCCTCATTTATTTTTATTTTTATAGTTGAAAATGTATTGAATTCATTAATTCAACCACTTGGTTTTTAATAAAATTTTAAATACATCGTTATTTATTGTTTGTATAAAAAAATTGAAAACCCCTACGAATGAATACATGATAGTAGTGAAGAAAAACATTTTTGATGTTTATGTTATTTCATACTTCCAAGATATATGTCATTATTCATGTGTATTTATCATCTGTAAATTTTCAACACATACACAAAAATCGTATTTCAATCTTCATTTCCACCAAATTCACATTAGTATTTCTTACTATAATGTTTGGATATTGCTTATTATTTAATTAAAATATTTTTCATTCATTTCATATCATATGTGAAAACACTATATGATTAGTCTATTAATTCAAATATAATGATTATATTTGGTGTGTCTACACACTAAAAATGAATAAAATAGATACATATTTCATGTGGAGACTGTGGATAATGTTATCTCAGTGGGGGTGTTGCTACCTTTGTTGGAGAACTCACTTCCTGATTCGGGTTTGGGGGACCAGGCTAGAAAAGGTAGGGAGATCCCCAGGGGAGGGAAAGAGAATGTGAACGGACCAGCTGGTCATTCTTTCAGCGATGTGGTCCAGAGAGGGAAGCAGACTCTTGTTACTGTTGAATGGTCTGTTCCTTCAACTCCATGACGTCGACCAAGGAAAGACTACTCATGTCTCTTGCGGCCTATGATGACTCGTTCCACCTATAAGAGGAATGATATGGTGATTGTGTCCTTTGCGAAGAATATAGTGACCGAGAGGGCATCAACAGACCTAGTTCTATAGTAGCTCAGGAACCGGGATCAAAGTGATTACCACTAGAGGCCACCAGATTGGGGCCGACCTTGGTGACTGGTGTAGATGATTCCGGTTGCGGATGCAGAGAGGATTTTGACTTTGATGACATGTAATCTGTGTTTGTAAGTTGTTTTTTTCTACATCTTGTTTGGTTTTGTGATGTTTGTTTTGGTACTTGTACCCACTAAACCAGCTTTTGAAAATAAAAAAAAACGATCTCCAGGGGGTGTTTCATTGTTTTTAATTACACAATACTGGATTATTCACAAATATATTTCACCTACCAACACAATTTGAAATAGAACATGTTACAAATAAAATTATATAGGGTTCAATAAGAAACATGATTATCATGTCGACCTGTGAATATAATTTTGGGTTATACGGCATAAAAATGTTTAATTCCTTATAGACTTTCTTAAATTATTTAATGAAAAATATATGTTTTATTATTTATTAATTGGATTTATATGTTTTGTACATTATTAAATAAAATTATTATTAACTAATATGTATATGTTTCATTCATCATTAAAAAAATAATTTTTTATTATACTATTTAATATGTTTTTTTGTCTATGGTGACACTTCACACTATAAAATTCTTGAAGATGAAATCATTAACACAACTACCCCAACTGAATATACTATGGTAAAATTATATCCTCTCTTCATGAATTGTTAATTTAGAATCATTCATTACTTTTGGATTGGTGTACCCCATTTTTTGGTGGATGTTGGGCCAATTTTTCCCACTTATACTATGATAGAAACACCTATGTGTTGATCTCCATGGTGATCTAATTTATAATTAAATGGATAAAACACACCAACATAGAGGGGTTTGGGGCCGTAGTACCCCATCCCAAATGTTGGGGAACAGTAATAAATCTAACTGACCATAGAAGATGAGACTAGTTGATAACTATAAGGCACTATATCACTTCAGACTATAGAAAAACTATTGTACAAAGCTAATACATTAATGATAGTGGTACTATCTCTCCACAAACATCTTTACTCCATCCACCATAACATCATGTATATAGACCCCACAATAGTGATGTTGTGTATACCTATAGCTATTGTTCGTTATAACATAATAGGCATACTGTCTAGTTGGTGGAATAATTTTCATCCTCATTTTTAGATAATTTAATTGTTGAGTTTTCTATGTTTTAAATATTTGATATTCTATTTTTATTTAGGCCCTTTAATCATTGTGATATTCTGCCACTCCATGGACTTAGGGATAATTTCCAAACCACATAAATCGATATGTCGTAGGAGATCTTCTTCTTGGTATTTTATTTTATTTTATTTTTATCTTTTATTCATCTATAATCCATTTATGTCATTTCAACACAAATAATTTTTGTATAAATCACCATTAATATTTTTCAACATTTTTTTTCACACTAGAATATTAATTTAAAAAATTATTGGTCTTTATATTATTACACATTAGAGAGTATAATTATTTAATTCATAAAAATATGAAAAACTCATCAATATTAATATAAAATATGTTGACACTGCTAAGTATTCAATAAAATATTTATTCAATTAAAAATTCACACGGAACATTAAAATAGATTGGAAATATGTTATATTGATACAATATCTCACATATTAAATAAAATGTGATAATTTCAACTATAGAAGTATTAATTGTTTATAAAAATGAAATCTATTTTTAGTTCCATCAACCATATAATTACGATGACACAAAATAAGATAAATATGTACCAAATAATTAAGATCTCAAGTTGTTGAAAACAAGATGAAAAAGGGAAAATATGAAGATAACACATATAGTTGTTTAGAACATATAATAGTGTAATATCAAACCAAATGTTGATACTAACATTAAGAAAACTATAAAATACTTTTTTTCTGAGTTTTAATTGGCCTTATATTCTCTTCAAAATAGTCATTTTTTCAACATTGTATGGAAGAGGACATATAGGTTTTTTCCTTCTAAATTACGTTTTCTACAAAACCTATTTATTTCCATGGTTTGATTATTTATAACAATGGATGATTAATTGACCCTAAGATGATCTAAATAGGTAATTCAAGAGAACGTCCTCTAAATGATTTTTAAAAATAATGCTTCTAGGGACAATGAGACTATTATTGTCACTTTTTTGAGATTTATCTAGATTAAATTCTCTTATGATGTCATTGATGGGAAAGGGTATTCCATTAAAATGTAATGATGATTGGAACAAATCCATTCAATATTTTATTAACCTACATACATCTGCAAGTATCCAAATCATAGTAGAACTAGGGAGGATCATGACCCATGAGGTTCAAATATCAAACAAAAATGAGAAATTTAATTCAATATAATTTGATTTGTAACATCTATTCAAATTATATTTATGAACTAAACTCCATAATATTTACTATTTCCTTCTAAAAAACCTCCATATTTTTCAGTTATACAATGTATCTTTGATTATTTTCATGAATTCCCTATTTTTAGTTCTCATAACTATAAAATATTCATCCTTATTATTATTTTTGAACCGTTAGAAGAGATATTTTATGAATAATCCATTATTTTTACATCATAATATTATTTTAATTTATCATATATTTTATAATAAATGTATAATAAAACTTTCCTCTTAATTTATTGATGTTTTTAGTTGGAAACTACCTTTATTGTAAAATTCATTTCTATATAAAATTCCATACCAAGTCTGGAGGCCATGGATATATTATTTTAACATATACTTAAGCCCAATTTAATAAAAATGTATCCCATTATTTTTTAATGAATTGTACATTTTCTATTGTTTCCAAATTATTTGATATTTATTTATGTACTCAAATCATTAAAAATCACAAAAAAGAGTTGTTGATTTAAATTATATACATTAAATTTTATTGGTATATTTCAATAACCACTTCCTTTAATTGAGTCATATTTAATAACAACTGTCTTCATTAATGGTTTTTAATTTATAAATTATCTTCAATCACAAGGTAGTGTTTTTTTATTTTATATTTTAAATAGGACTTTGGTGTGTTAATTTTTAATTCTCCAATCACTATTTTTTTCAAATATTAGGATAATTCATTAAATTATTATGTCCATGATTAATATCATAAATACAATTAGGAAATGAATAAGGAAAATTTGGTTGACGATGTAGTTAAGGATCTATTTCTTCGTAATATGAATTTTCATTAAATGTCTCAAACATATAATCTCATGAATGTGCTTGTAGGAAAAAATAAAAAAAATTACTTCAACTATTATCTAATTGGTGGAAGATGAATATATTTTCATAACATAATTGTTAATATTTGCGTACATAGTATTAATATTGATATTGTTCATTAAAATGTTTAAATAATAATATTTTGTTATCTAAAGAGAGGTTAAGTTTGTCAAAAAGGTGAACATGAATATTAACAATACTTTTATTGAGATGGCACACATGTGAACAGAAGATGGATAATAGAATGTATGGGGAAATTTCCAATTTCATGGGGTGATGTCATATATTTACGATGGATATGTGATGGATAGAATCCCATAAGTTAATGTTAGAATGCTTTAAAAGTACTTGCTGACATACATATAAATTGTATCATATTTTTTCATGTACCAGTAAAACTTATTCTCACGTTGAATAGTTTTCTGAGTAGATTTTTCTTGATGAAAACATATCGTTTGGAAGAAACCTTATGAAATACAAAATAGCAACACACTAGAAAAAATAAATGTGGGTTTTTTATTCATATAATGTTTTAGTTGACACATTACTATAAAAACACAAGTATGAATTTTAATTATCATATTAATAGTAGTTAACTATTAATCCTCATTTTTATGATCTTGTTAAATATTATATAATTCATAATAGTCTATGTAGTGATTTCAAAAAACCTATTTCGAAATTTAATATTATTCCTTTGAAATTAATTGAATTATGAGATCATTGTGATTTAATTTTATTATGGATGATCTGAAGATATTAATTAAATTTTAATATTTATTAATGAATCATATTTGGTAATTTCCCTTCCCATTCTAAATTATTGTGAATCCTTTTTTCAAACGTTATATGTTTTATAAATTATATAATGAAATGATATTTAATTATTTTTTGGAAGTATTATATTATTTTTTAGGAATCGTTCTCATTGATTACATCTTCCTAAAATGAAAAATAATTATATAAGTGGTGACCTTGTGGTGGTAGTCACCACATATATTAATGATTATATCACAATTTCACGTAAAATTTCATGAAATTATACCTTCTAAAAATATAAAAAATCATAAACACTCGGTGAAAAACTATAGTAACATCTATATCATATGTGCCTAAATATAACCCTATGTAATGTAAATTTGTGAGACATAGGTTACTATATATACAAAATACTTCCATTTTTGTCATAGTAATGTTCTACTACCTCTTTAATGCATGAAACCGCCCTATGTTCAACAAATAACTTCCCAATCAAGAATAATACTTTCAGAAACATGTGACATCACGATCGAATCTACATTGTTTTTTAACATCATTCTAATTGTTAGTTTGGATTTCGACCAATTAATTGATCAATTGTAACTATAGAATATGAAACCATATTGAGTTCTAATTTAACATTTATCAATTTGGACAATCGCATTAATGTAAGCCCATAAAATTTAATCTTCCTCACCATTGAAAACATGTAAAAACTTCTTAATTCTACTAAAGTACTCTTGAATATTTCTTACAATAACTTATTGAATCACTAATAATATAGCGTATCATCTTATTATTCTATGAGCATAAAAAAATTAGGTAAAATAATGATTGTTTTATATATGAAATATCATATTTCAGACACAAAATTAATCTTATCCATTATTTACTATAGCAATAAAATCTCTCAACATCTCCAAAATTCATGATTATTACAAATATGATAAATATTGACCCCCTAATTGACGTAAAAATTTCATCCAAGGCGATACCTCACCCTATTATTCATAACGAACAATATAGTGATTCAATTCTAGAAACTCGTAGGAGAACCCATGACTTTCATTAGAATAGATCCTAGTTAGAGGGGTACTAACCCATTTTATTATAAATGCCATTTTATATTGTAATGTAGATAATACAGGAAAATATGAATGATACCCTACATTTTATTGGAAAACTTAAGGATAAATTTACATTAAATGACAAAAATATGAACTACCGAATACTTGAAACCAAGGAATCCATTGTGGAGTTATAGTGGGTGAAACAAAACTCTTTTGAAAAAAACTCATCATGGGGAGTATTGACCATATTTATTGAGGAACCATACATCACTAGAAGACTCCTCAATTAAGGGAGTACAAAACTCTATTCAAAGTGTGTGTTGGAAATGCACCTCATTATCACTAACGGAGTAACAAATCCATGTAGATCTAGAGGACCCAAGCTTGAAGTGTCATGCGTTAGGTTTCGAAATCCATTTTAGAAAACAAGGTCCCCATGTCTAGTCAAATCATATGTTATGGTGAGTATTGGCCAGGAGAATTATTTGATCATCATGACCTAAACTCCATCATCATCTCTACGCGGCTAAATCCTAAAACATCAATCTCTCATTGAAATGGCCCTGTATGGATGAATAGAAAAAATCAATTATGATCTATGACAACAGATACTTAAGATATGTTATTTATTTATCTAAATCCAATATCTTACCTAAAAATGAGGGTAATTACAAAAAAAATGTTATTAGTGGCCACATGGTGACCCTTGGGTGAGAAACATTGAATTTTTGGGGTAGGGGAAGAAGTATGGAACAATGTGACATTGAATGTGCCCTCTTGGGGATTTTAAGGATGAAATACCCAACTAGATCATGGGATGTCCAATATATATGGGCCTTCTGTTGTGATGGCCCAGCTAGCTGACCTGCACCGTAAGACCCAATGTTTTCTTTTAATTCACCAGGAACACTCACCCTCAAATATACATGGAGTGTTAAAAATCATATATAATTTTTAATATATTATTTTCGTGATTATCAACACTCATAATTATTTTTTGTCTGAGTTCGAGTGTAAAACCGACACAAGGAAATTAGTAGATTAATTAAATTATTTTTCCAAGGATGACTATTTGCGCAAATTTATCATTTTATATCTAAGGGTTCAGAAAAATAAAAATCCAAAATATGAGATAATTCCAATGAAGAAAAATTATTAGTCACTATACAAAAACCCTCTTTCAATCACTAATCATGAATAATTGAACTACATTTCCATGGACTCAAGATATTTTACTATAATATTAGATGTTATCATGTTTTCATTAATAACAACTATTGTATTAATTATTTATTGGGTGTTAAATAAATAAATTCTAAAAGGTAGGTTTATGAATTAATGTGTGAATAAGAAATTGAAATGAATTTGAATGACTAAATTGTGAAATAAGAAATGATCATTTTATGAACCTTTAAGGTTAAAATATTGAGAAAATAAATTACAAACACTGTTAAATTATCTTTATTAATATGGCTATGATGAATATATTTTTGTATTGTAAAGGCTATGTGTGAAATGGGATGATTTTGATGGTTCAGTTTTCTTAGGGATACGTCTTATTTTTGGCTATAATTTCTATGGAATTTGTCATGTTTTAGGAAATGATGGATTAATGTTATAACATGATTTTATAAGGTCAAGAGGTGAGGATGTTGGGATATGGCAGGGTCATGTTTTTTAGATGATTATGTGGTTTTGGTTGTGATAATATGATAAGAGGATAATTTGAAAGTGTTGAATGATGGTAATTCATATTACTAGATGATATTATAGTGATTCCACACATAGGTTAAGATATAGGATTTCCTTTTTTTATAGATACATTGATGGTTGTGTTGTTAATGTTAGAAATTGTGATGCGATATGATAATGATGATGATACTATTATAAGATTAACCCATATACTTCTATATCCCTAGAAATTATAAATTCTATTTCATAATTACGATATTTAATAGTTTAATTTGGAATGTTCATGCAACTAATGTTTAACTATATGAAATGTATTTTTCTCCATTAGCTTAATCACACTCATTAATTTATTTGAAAATTAATATATCTATATCCCATAATATTTATTGAAAATTGATATATCTGAGTATATCATATGAACACTCCTATAATGTTTTTTTATTTTTTTCTTGATAGACTAAGGGATAATTTAGATATTGTTTTAGTTTCTTGGATAGAGTTAAATAATGATATAATTATTTTTATATCCATTCATGCATATATATTTATAAGTTGTTTATTTCTTGTAAGTGAAAATTTGGATATGGAAATGTTTTTTTACCTTAATTGGACCATTGTTTTTTGATTGATTGTTTTGTTTTATTTTAAAGATTATAATGTGGGTAATGTCTCTTATTCTATGATAGATACCCTAGGTCTGAATTTTCATCTCTTGACCTATAGCAGGATGTCTTTTTGGGGCCAATATTATCCCATCTTATGAACCATAATGGGTATGAGTATGTATTGGAGAAATTTAGGGGCACTCCAAAAATCAATTTTATAAAAGTGGCACTATTTTCATAAATAAATATTAAAAAACATTGAAGAAATATGCATGTACAGAACATCCTAGCACCATTCACCTAATTCCATATCTCATTCCACCATTTTTCAAAGGATATCATTTGATATAATTAATGATCAATTATTTAAAATATAAACATATAAGAACATTCCATATATTCATGTCTTACATCAGTGGTTGACCTAGTTATAAATTAGGAATGATTGAGAGTGAATGATTATTGTAATACTATATTTCATAGTATGAATTGTCAAATGATGCCTTTGGTGAACATCATAACACTATATAAGGAGTATCATAGATGAATGAACTCAGTTTCTATTATAATTCTTCTATATGTATAATATATTAATTACTTTCATTTTAAAATTTTAATTTCTTATAGTTGAACAACTATCATCACATATGCTTTAAATGGTACACATGATGGAATATAGGATTTGTTAACATCAATTAAACCGTACAAAAATGATCTGAAAATTGAAAACATATTCAGTATTACTTCTTGTAAAAACATGATTTATAGAAAATAAATTCAATTAATGATAAAATATTGTGGTCATAGATTCTATCAATATAACATAAGAGTTGTATAGTAGTCATTTCAATTGGAATCAACATTCGAACTCATTATGTAGTTGAATTTCCAATCTATAATATATGTAAAAAATTAAAAAATCGTTAATGTAAAATAATCCATAATATGCCATCCTTAAATCAAAAATCAACTAAATATTACAGCGTCTTGTAAAAACTAATGGGTTTTCAAAAAATACAATATTTCAACTTAAATTAAAATTAAAAAACTATATCCCAATATAGATAATTATTTTAACAAATTATTCAACTATTGAAAAATCATATACATACAATGTACTTAAAAAATAAAATAATCAAAATAATGAAAAACTCAATTTTTTTATTCCATACAATTGTATTTTCATCTTCTATGAATCATAATAACTGTTTAACCTACCCTTTTTTCTCTATGAATAGGTAATTATTTTTAAGGTGAAGTTTATTTAAGGTATGATGTATTTTTTTAAGGAAAAATGTATTTTTTTGAACATATATCTTCTTGAAATGCTATAGAAATTAATTTTGAGATCAAAATGAAAATTGAAAAAAGGAATTTTAAATAAATTCTAAATCATGAATATAGTCATATATTGAAATATATATCTAGTATGAAATAAAGTGAAATCATACACTTGAGAAATATTATAATACCTATAAAAATATGATTTTTACACGATTTAATGGATGTTAGAAAAAGAAAATCAAATAGGATAAAATTTACAATGATATTTCAATATGGATCCACACAATCACATTTTTGTGCATACGTTTTCCAACACAATAACCTTTCCAAATAGAATATAATGATAATAACATGTACCATAATATAAAAAATTTCCCATTAAAAAAGAAACAAAATAAAAAACATAAAGAATTATTATATTACAATGATATCAAATGGCCCAACAGAAAATTAAGCCTCAAGGATAATAAATAGATGTCTAGAAAAATCAAATAGAAGCCCAATGCCTATGTTTTCTTTGGGTTATGTCATTGTTTGTGCTATTATTTCATCGAGTTGTATCATGATTTATGATCTAAGGAATTACGATTATTACATGATTTGATGATTGTAGGATGTGTGGATTTGGGTTTGTTTTGGGGGTGTGTTGTGGTAATGATGATTTGTTTATGGTTGTGAAAATTTGATAAATGTATGATTAAAAATGATTTAGAGGTGTTAATTCTTATTACTGGTTGATATGCTCGTGATATAAGACACAATTTGAGAGATGTGATTTCCATTTTTGCCAATATATTTTACTGGTTGTGATATTATGTTATCAATTGTGATGTGATCTGATTAAGATGAAGGTAATGTTATTGGATTATTCTCATATTAATATTTATCCCTAGAAATTATTAATTCCTTTTCTTACTGGAGATAAACCAATGATAAATAATATATAGATATGTAACTAATGTTTAATTTTAATTAATATATTATTTTACCTCTATCTAAATCAAACACTTAATTTTCTTAGTTGTTCAATATATTTCTATCCCAAAATATTTATTCCTCCAGTATATAACTATGTACAACATGTTATCACCCCTCCATAGTTTAGTAATTACATTTCTAGTTTTTCATAGGGTGATTTGAGCAGTTGTTCGAGTAGGTTGGGTCGAGTAATAGAATGATATTGAACATTAGGAATCCATTTATGCATTTATTTTTTATAGTTTTATTTCATGTTGGAATCAATTCTGTTCTAAAACATATTTTTTTTCTTAAAGGGAACTTCTTGTTGTTGATATGTATTTTATGGTTAATTTTATTGAGAATAAAGTGGTTAATGCCTCATATTATTGTGATAGATAGCCTTAGTCTAGAATTTCAACTAATGACCTATTAGTGGAAAGCTTTATGGGAAAATCTTATCCCATATACCAACCTCGTATTTGATTCTGTAAAAATTTGAAATTGTTGCTTTCACTATAATGCTCAATTTTAAATTAGAGACTATATTTTCAGTAATAAATATTAAAACACTTTGAAAAATATGTATTTACTAAAAAAAATAATTCAATTACAACCCTTTATCATTTCAAACATTTTCGATGGATATCAAGGGAATAATTAAACATAGATAATATAAATGAAGAATACCGAAGACCCCAACGCCAAATATTCTAGTACTACATTAATGGTTGGAAAATTTAAGAAAAGGGAGATATAGTGAGAAACTTATTCCAATATTCCAATATAGAACAATAAAAATTTATAACATAATCATTATGCGAAATTTATATCACATTATTAGGAGTATCAAAGATTCATTAGCTAATTTTCCAATCAAAATCACAAATAAAAAAATTGAATTCATCAATTTAATAGTGGAATATGAATATCCATTAATTCCACCTCTAGTACCACAAAATATTATCATGGTTATTGATTGAATATATGATAGACGTGCATGAATAAAAATATCCAAACATTTACAGAAATAGAAAACATATTCAACAATCTCACATCTAAAAATAAGATTCATACAAATCATATTTCATACTTGATAAATGAAGGTTGTAAGAGATGCCAAAAAAATTACATAAACGATGTACTTTAACCATTTCTTGGGGTATATAAATACATGATCATCTTCTATTTGAAATTAATGTCTCTAATATTAGGGAAAAAAACTATGCCAGTGGTCATTGTAACATAAATTATAAAATAAAATCAAAAGAACACTTCAACTAAATATTATGGCCTCATCTAAAAACCAATGGGTATTTAAGAACATAAATATTATAACATAATATGAAATAAAAACAAACCTGATAACACATTATATAATTATTCTAATAAAATATTCATTCATAGTAAAATCATCTACCTACACGGTATATGATAAAAATGAGTGAAAATAATGAATACAATCATATTTCAATGGCTTTCAGTCCGTTCAATACTTTTTTAATGTTTCATGAATTACTTGAACTTTTGAACAGGATGATATACCATCAATGATTCATACCTACATAATAATGAATAATATAAATAAAAACATAGGAATTTACAATAAATAGTTTAATTAAGGAGAAATAATTATCTATGATGTTAATTAGTGGCTTATACACTACATCAGTAGAATTTCTCAAAGATTGTGGAAATATAATCCCCATATATGACGTGTAATAAAGAATTTTTTGTTAAATAAATGAAACAAAAATATCATATTATTGTGTAAATATACAATAATATTCATACCATAGTAATTAAGTTTAGAAAAAAATATATATATTAAGGGGTGAATTAAAGAGGTCCAAACATTAAATATTATCTTGTACGAATTAGAAAAAAATCCCATCAAAATCGATATTTAGACATATATATACATATAAGAGAACTTTGATATTATGGTGGAATATTAGTAGACCATGTAATAAAATTTAGCATATGAAATTTATCATACAAATGATCATGTATATATAAATATAATTCAAATGCATGAGTATAAGAAATAATATATACGACTCCTAAAACCTATAAAATACATTACTACTAATATCAAACAGTTTTAATTACATCAATGAAATAAATGAGGAAGGGAAGATTAAAAAAAATGATATTATATTAAATGTTTTTTAATTAGGAAAATATCTTCTCAAATCAAAAAACCAGATGGAATACATTCATTTGTCATATTAATAGATCAACCATAAAAAGTCATATTGTAAGTGTCAAAATACATGCACAATAATAAAGGTTGTGTGTGTCCCTTAATAATTTTGTGTATAATTGATTTTGATATTTTATTTCTATAATTACTTGTGAATGTGTGACTATCATTACCTTCTTTAAAATATATTAAATAACAATCGGAAGAATAATATAATAAAATTCAGTAGAAATGATTTTGTGTGTGTTTGAACCCAAAAAAGACTTCATTGCACATAATATAATTAAAACAATAATTAATGTTTAATGTAATTTATATCCATAAAATTAAAAATACAAATGATATTTCTGAAAAGGTACTACCATTTAATGAAAGTTATATCATGTTTGACATCAATCATTTTCTAGAACCACATCATATAATTTCAGGGTGTAGTTCATTTTTCTTTTCACCAATCAAATCTATCGAAATAAAATTTTAATAAATTTTGAAAAATTATCATGTAAATTTTTAAATAATATGAGGAATATATCAAAATAATATTATTGATAATTTTTATTTTAAGAATCACCTATTATTCTACATGTTAAAAATAATTTCATAAAACTCAAAAAAAATCATGTGATTTACCATCCAAATATATACATCATTTATAATCATGCACTGTGGGTAATGACTTTCAATTTACAAGCCACATCAAAGAGGATAAATTTATGTCTCCATATATAATATGGATAGGATTAGAGATATCAAATATAAAAAATTGATAATTGTTTTCTCACATATGTCTAAAATTGCATCTCTCTTTCTTGTTAAAAGTATATGATAATACAATACTTGTTTCGAATATTACAAGATAATTATAAATAATTAAGTAATATAAGTAATTAAATTTATTTAATGTAACAATATAAAACAAATTTTATATATCTTAACATGATATGGGTTTATCCATATAATCAATAAAATGTTGAATCTCACTTAGAATATTAATCCCACGGGTGATAACTAATTTTTATATCACATAACTGAACCAATTTAATCATTATGATAATGTTTTAAATTGGGGTCCAAATATTCACCTACTTTTACTGACCTCAAAAAAAATACACATGATCAAAAATAAGTTCTCTATGATGATAATTCATTGTGTTTTATATTATCATCAATCGATCATTTATATACTTATATCATATAATAAGTCATAAAACCATTTAGAAAAAAAATTCATATAAAAGTGATATTTTATTAAAAATAACTATAAAAACATGTACTCTCCTAAAAATTGTTATTAAAATTTCAATTGGAATATATTTTGAATAATTATTGGAATACAATATTTTAATACATTAGAACCACTTTGTATGAGTGAAATCGGAAGACTTGGATATGAGGAGCAATTATGGACAATTTTGATTGACAACATTTCAAAAAATTTGAAGAATATATTGACTTGTGATCTCAATTGAAAACATATACCATTAGACGGTATCATTTTATTCATACATATGTTTTTATTTTTAAAAATCCCTAAAATGTTTAATTTAAAAGATTATCCCCTTTTAATGGTCATGTACATATTGCATCTGAACAACATGCCCCTGTATAGCCCATAAACACTCAAAAAATGTAAACATACTATATAATGAAGAAAAATAGAATTTTAAACAGCAATAAATACACACAATTATCAATTATTAGAGAAATATATATTAAATAACATGTCAAAAAAATAAAATTAAATTCATCAAATGAAATAATGCAAATTAAAAAACATTGGATATTAATCATTTTGTAATAAATGTTACTTTTTCTTACGATATCACTTAAACTATAAATGTATACTTCCATTGAATGATAACATGGTTCTATAAAAATATTTGAAGAGAAAGGCATTACTATTATTTCAAATATATTGACTAAATGAATTCACAATAATAGATATCTGCTTCTTTATTCAAACCCAACAGGAATGATAGTTTTTTCATGGTTTATTTAAATCAATATATTTATTAATAATATTTAATTGTTTTTTAATATTTTTATTTTTAAAAACGACTATTTATTTACATAATGATCAATATTAAGTAATTTTCTCCCATTTTTTCCCTTTGCATTTATTTTAAAAAATTAATTTCATTACATATTAAATTAATTTAATCAAATTATGTAACTTTATTATATTAGTTTTTTTATTAATCTATTGATCAATAAAATTTTTAAAATAATTTGTTTATTGTATCTCAATGGTTTTTATCTATTTCATTGGTTTACGAACTTCTAAATACAAGGATATGTTTTTTAGTTAGTAAAGTCATATGGATTGATACTGAGGAATGAGTTCGGTATTGTTGAAACCCATATTGAATGATAAATTTTAATAACAAGAACCAATGTATAATTAATAAAAATCATTTTTGTGGATTAAAACCAAATATGGGTATTGTTTTCTAAGGCCGATTTTTATCAAGGTATGATTTTTCTTCAATAAGGTACAATGAATTTTTTTAAACACATTTCATCTTGAAAAAAATGGAGATTTATTTTCAGATTAATACATAAATTGAATGTAAATTTTTAATTAAATATAAAAATTGGAATAAAAATTGAAATTAAATTTTTTATAGTTTTCATGAAATATATTTCATTCTTATAAAAAAGATTATTAGAATCCCTATTGAAATCTAATTTTTCATCCAATTAAAATAATGTTCAAAAAAATAAAATAAAATAGGGAAAAAGTGATATATTTCAATATATATCTTCCCCATCATAGAAATATGATAATATATATATATATATATATATATATTAATTCTTGTGTCTTAAATTGATATATCTTATTTAAATGATTTGTATTATGTGAATTCAATAATCATATTATATATAATATTAAAAAAATATTATGTACAGAAAACATGTTCAATTTATATTCAATGATGCACATTTTTATATGTAATATTCAATTAAATACATAATTACTGTAATGTGTATCATTTTTTCATCAGGGGAAGTTATCCCATGGTATAGGCGAGAGGGATATCTCCCACTGAAGGGATGTCATTGGGGTGGCGTTTATTCCATGATGCAGGCTATGGGTAGATGTCCCATTGGTGGATGTAATCGGGGGGGGGGGGGGGGGGGTTATCGCAGGCTGCATGCAACGAGGTGTTGTCACTGTAGTAGAAATCATATGGAGGTGGGGTCTATCTTCGACTACCGGGGATAGTGAGCATTACAATATTGGTGTCCTTAGGGGGGGGGTTATCCAAGGATACATGCTATATAGAGATATCATATAGGTTCATGGGGGATGTTATAGGTGGAAGTTTGTCCCAGGCTATAGGCTATAAGCATTTGACAATAAGAATATGAGAAAAGGGATTATCATGAGGGTTCTAGGTTTTAAAAATATTTTTTTACAAATATAAAATATTATTTAATAAATTACTAAATGATCAATTTGGTAGTGTTTTTAAAGATAGAATATAATAAAGAACCTTCATTTTACAAGAAGTAGAATTTAAAAAAACAAAAATAGTTTTTGGATTATCATCAACAGTCACAAATCTGTCCAACATAACCAGATAATAGTTGATTCATGCTCTCAATGAGCATCAACATCGTAATGGTGTTCACCTTTCTAAAACCCTAATCATTTCAAGCTTGAAAATTCCCTCAATTTGATGACCTTCATCTCTATAGCAATTTACAGCACATTCTAAAATTTTAAATGTTTATTTATAGGTTCATTTTTATGGAGAATTAAATGGTTGGTTTTGATGTAAAATGTAGTGGATAAATTAATTGAGGAAATCATAAACATGACTATTGTTATTTAAAGGTGTCAGATTAAATATTAATGTCAAAAAACATATAAAATGGAGATTTTATGTGGCATACATTCTTTTTTCTATAGTAGTAACATAAGAGAATTAACTGATGTTTTTTGATGAAATCTTAATGAATTAATTTTGTTAATAAATTTAATACTTAATTTACAATTTTCATTGATAATTCAATTTTTTTTTAAAAAAATTAATAATTAATATTTAAATATTATCTACTTATATTTTTTATTTATATATTTGTACAATTATTTATTTATTTATTTATTATTAATATGTCTTCATTTTATATTTTTGTAGTGCATTCATTTTTTAATTATTATTTATAAATTTGTATTCATTGTTATTTAGTATTTTTGAAAATCATTAATTGTTTCTTTTAAATGCTATTTTAAATATTATTTCGTTTTTAACATTTTTGTAATTTATACATTTATTATTATTTACTTCTTTTTAATTTTTCATAATTTATTTTTATAATATTGTTTATTAATTTTTTAGAAAATAGGTCAGCAGGGAAGAAACAGTAGGAACCAACGAAAATAGAATTTTTTAAATGTAATTCATAGTAAATTTAATATTACAATTTTTATTTGTCATGTATATTTATTTTTGATTTACAAAATATGGGTATAATCATTATATATATAACTATATCTGTTTATTTAGTGAAAAATATATATTCTTTCATAAAATTAATTATATTATTTAAAAATAAAACTTTCAATGTTTACATGAATCAATTACAATTTAAAATTTTTATTCATTTATGTAGTTATTGAATTATTTAAAATATTACATACAATAATTAAATATACTAATACTTATTATTTTTAATTTTTTTTTATTATTTAATATAATCAATATATTTTCAAATGGTTTGCATGCATAGCACCCGAAAAGCATTATTCCTCCAAATTTAAATTCAACCATATATTTCTATTTTCCCTATTCCATTAGTTGGGAATATTGATCCACTTGCAATCCCCATCCCTATAATGAGATGTTAATCCACCTCTTCACACCCCCTTGTTTTTAAAAAGAGATTTAAAAGTAATAGATCCCGCTATTTTATATATGTTATTCCTCCCCATATATAGACAAATTCCATTCCATGACACCATATCAAACCCCTATTTAGTTGGGGAGGAAAGAGATTGATACCGAGATAAAAACTAAATAGCGATAAAAAATTTACAAGAATCTACATCAAAAAATAGTTATAAAAATTAAATTGCAGGAAATAAATTGAGATGTGTATTTTGAATGTGGAAGAACCATCCAATGTTAATAATTAAAAATACTATGGGGGAACATTGAAAATGTTCACTGATATTCAGAGTGAAAAATCCAAGTATAAGTCTAAAAAATGATTTGAAAATACATCGATGAAAAGTACAATTAAAATCCACAACCTAATATTCTTTAGTATTGTCACTAAATTTTTTCTCATGATAAAATTTCACATATCAAAGATCAAAACAGAACACACTATGTCATTGTATAACCATCACTATATCATTGCTAAACCAGAATTGGGGATTCTTCTTTATGCCTATTCTCCAAAAGGTCAACTCTCACTTTTATTCTTTTCAAAATGGATTTTGTACTCAGACCATTAAAACAACCCATGTTTCTACCATTTAATAAGACCTTGAAAGAAAAAAAAAACTGATACCCAAGATCAAGACAATAACAGGGCCTAATTTTAGCAGTGCTATGAAAAACATATTGATTAAAGCTCACCATTATTAATGCTAGCTAAAAGATCTAATAAAGTAGTGGTTAATTAGTGTATATCATAGGGATGATTAATGTTTTTTATAAACTAAAATTTATTTATATGAAATTATAATATTAATATTAAAAAATAATTTATATTTATATAAATTAAATAAAAAATCTATGTCTGTTATTATTATTGTTTATTTAATCACTCATAGATGTATAATGCTTTCAAATTATTATTTTGTAAATTGTAATAAAATCAATATGTGATTAAATAATTATAAAATTATAAATAATTTAATTAAACAATAAAAATATTTATTATATACATAGTTATATATTAATAGTTAAATAGTTAAGATTTTATATTATATAATTTTTAAATAAATATAAATTTAAATATATATATTAATTTTAATGATAAATAAATATGTCTAAATAAATATATCCTTGAAATGATGTTTTTCATTAAATAAATTTAGATATAGACATTTACATATCAAATTACATAATAAAGGACATGATAGTGCTTATTTGATTATATATATATATATATTCATATATATTTATATATATATATTTATATTGACCCATGAGTATAATTAACACACTCATTTGCATATGTTATGTATTCATCATGAATGTTCATTTATACATTGACACATATTATTATTCATGTTTTACATCTAGTTGAATACACATTTTTTAGGTTTATATATTATCAGGTCAGTGATTAATTAATGTACCCCATGAACATACTATGTTCCTTAAAAATTATATATTTAAAATAGATACACTTAATTAATAAATATATTTTTTATATATTTAATTATAATCTAGTATCCAACTGATTCATTTTCATAGCGGTGTCATTTAATTATAAATTTTGATATAACACACTTAGAAAATTATGGCAATGATCTATGAAATATTTGTCACATGTTGGTAGGATATGAGTAAATTAGAAGTATAAATTATGTATGTGGGAGACTCATAAAAAACAAAAATAGAATGAAGACTATAGGTGAAAAAATGAATGTTCCAAAAATCCATACAACTATATAAATTAAATAATTTTATGAATAAAGCATGCATACAATTGTACGTGATTTTAAATAATGTTGCAGAAAGCATTAAATAAAACTATATATGTTAATTTATCTGTACAGATCAATAAAAATTAAATCAATGTATGCATATAGAACGGAGGACTAACACCCTATGACATAAAGTATTATTTTCATCTATAGGTGATGGTATTGTACACCATCAACTTATGGAGTGCCGACTCAGACAGTAGTCTGGAGGACCCACACCATATCGAGATCAATGGAGTTCTGACCCAATACCTTAAATTCTATATATGGAGGGATTATGACCTAGAATAGTTGATTGTAAACATTATGATTTATTTTTATGCTGAAATCATAATTTCATTATAGGACTACCTATACGAAATGATTTCTTTGAATTCCTTATTCAAATATCATTACTTCCATTACAAATATATGATCCTAGAACATCAAAATAATCATTATAAATAGTCCTTGATAACTATGGGTCTCATTCAATCATGATATATAGGTAAATCAATTTTGATAGTATATTTAATTATATGATTCTGAAAAACAATGTAATGAGATAAAATGACCACTAATGAAAAAATAGTACATGAGATGTGATCATCTATTCTTCGATTTTAAGGGGAATGTACTTCTACACATGTAATATGATATTTACCGCATCCAATATCAAACATGGTGGTTGCACATATTCTCTTCTAATCCATGATTTGATTGGTTCCATAAAACATGGCATGTGAATTGCAGTCATGCACTATGTGATATCCATACATAAAACTATAATAAAAGTAATAGATACATGAAATTCTTGGAAGTAATATTCAAAAGAAAATATAGTATGAACATTATATAATTATTCATTTTCATATTAATGAGTTTATATGAAACCTAAAATATATTATCATTCTCCGAAGTACATGTTATATGCCCATTTTAAATTTTGATTTGAATCATTATCATAATATTTTCCCACAGATTTATTCGAATGAAAAAACCAAAAATTATATGTTGAGACATGAATTAATTCTATAATATAATCATATTTTATACTTCAAGTACCACAATGATGAATTTGTAAAGATGAACATATTTGTAAAGAATTTATATTATATATAATTTATGCCCAGTGTTCTATTCCGATCATGAAAAATATAATATTCTTTATTAAATAATGATATGTTTTACATTAATGAACACACCAATAACCTACATTTTATATATTTCAATCAATACCATTTTATACATTGAAAATTCACATTTTTGATGAGAAAATATGATTTCATTGTAAATAACATGTGATGTATATGTAAGTCGATGAATATATAACAATATAAAATCTCTAACTATGTAGTAGAATAAACATCTAAACATTATAAATAATCTAACCAACTGTATATTTTGTGATATAAAGCACATCAATATCTATTATCATTTGAAAAAATTATTTTATTAGTCTAGAGTCCAAACCATACATTAATCTATCTGAATATAATAATGTTATGCAAAGGAACAAAATGATTGATGTTCTTATTATGCATTAACAAAAAATGTCTAAATATTTATATTTCATTAATCTAATTCCATAAAAACATATTTAATTTATATTTTCTTAAAATTCATTTCCCTGTGATTCACTTTTGCAACAAAATGCCAATACACATTCTAAATGGTCAATAAACCAAGCGACTATGAAGAAGGATTATTTAATTATAATATCACAATTTACAAAACTAAAACTAAAAATATACTCTGTTTTAGTATAATAGGATCTTTTGGAGAATGGATACAACGTCAAATACACTTATAATCACCTAAAAATGAAATATTAATGTTTTATTATTTCATTACAAAATTCAAATATCGTTGAGTGAGATGGGTTGGATGAGGATGAATAAAATAGTTTCTTTCTTCATGTATTGGTGATGACATACCCATCCATCCATTTGTATAAAGAGTTTTACCCAAGAATCATGTGGGGATAAATGCACACGAGAGGCTTGAAAACCCGGGTTTGGTCAAACATTCATTTATTTAAGCTTGTATATGTCTCATAGATCCACCCTATAATGTGAGATCGAGAAACCTCTTCTGATTCCACTATCTAAGTCATGTAGAACATGATAGAAAACCAATTATCACCTCTTTCAATATCTACCTAGGAAAACATTAAAATCATGAATGAAATTAAATGATAAAAATTAATTTTTAATATGTAATTTTTTTGACAAAGTAATTTTAAATTAACATAACATAGATGTATCTAGATCATTTTAGTGGTAGTTAAGATGTATATGGTAGCATATGAGATCTGGGAAATATTTTGAATGATATGATACCTCATATTTAATGATTTAATCTTTTGGTTTGTACAAAACAAATTTTGAGAGAGATTTTGAATGTTATTGAAAAATATCATTCTCTATGTATTCATCCAGTGATAGATTGTATTATTTATGCCACATTGATTCATGAACATCTGACTAGCACAATGTGACCCAATGAACACAAATTGAAACCAAAATTTAAAATAATCATATAATCACTATTTCTAAGAAAAATTATAATTAATCATAAGGCCTATTATGATTTTTCATGAAATTGTTAGGGACATAGGACAGAGAGAGACTAGTATAATTATCTATGTGTCGATTCCCATTGAATCCCTGATCATTGGAGATTTTATATTCAATTAGGTTGGTGTGGTTAAATGTATAATGAACTATCTACCAAATGTTTATGTATAATATTTTAATAGCATTGATGTATAACCTGAATCATATTATCTAGAATAACAACTAATATTAAATCTATTATTATCCAGGTTACTAAATCCCAATAAATTCTCAGTGTGCTACTTATTCATATAGTTTACTTATCAATAGCATATATAATGATCTCATCTTCCTCCTATGTTGCATAAAAATCATATATATCATTAATCATGATTATAAAAGATAATTTTTAGCCACTTCCTCTTTGACAGTTATATAATGAGGAAAATCAACATGACACGTCACCAAATAAGGTTTTTCAAACTTTTACTTCTTAGAATTGCAATATGGACCAAATAATGATCCATGCACAACCTGAATTTAAAAATATTGTTGAATTTTATCCCCTATTAATGAGTTGTCTAATAAAATTGAAAATTTATAGACGGTGTCCCAAACACATTTCCATTTCTAAATCTTTTTTCGGAATATGAATTGCACCATGTTAAATTCCATCTTTTATTTCTTTAGTAAGCCAAGGTTATCATTTTCATGTTTTTCATGCTCCCCAATGATCCACTTTGACTTAGATATTTTAACAAACCAAGGAAAAAATGAATCCTAGACATGCATCACCAGTCTCATCATTGTGCATTCAACAAACATCATCTTAATGCTATTAAGAGGCAAAGTGGCCAAGTACAGCACCTCATTTAGAACCAACTCATTATCCCACCCCAACAATTACCCATCATCCAGCACCCACTCAAATTATAATTTCCATTTCATCAAAATACATGGTAGTGAGAAACATTAAAATTGTGAAACAATTTATTGATTCATTACAACAAATGTTTTAAAATATGTTTTAATTTCTACTTGATAAAATGATAATCAATTTTCTCACAGTAGTGATGCTCATTATGTTAACTAATTATCATTATTTTAACCTTCTACGTCACATTATGGTAACTTATAGACTTAACATCATGTGTTTCTATCAAAATTTCATTATCGTATAAAAAATGTTGTGAGGGGGAGGAAGATTAGGATTTATAAAATGTGTTATTCATTTAAAAGGAAAAGACATACACTGATTCAACATGAATGGAATCTATATTACCATTTATTGGTTTTTTTGTTTATCATATGAACTAATAAAAATGAAATAAACTAATATAAAATCTCTGACTTTCATCGGATGAATTAAAAATAATTGGAATAGATAACATACATAATGTATAATTTAATCGATGTGTGACCCAACATTGACTCTTCAATATATTCCTAAAAAAATAAATTATCTATGAAACAAATTTCTATGAAAAAAAAACATAAATCTGTAAATAGTAATTGATTTTGAGATGTATGAATGCTCTATAAGTTGATTCTGTGCTCAGGGTACCTAAGCACAAGTACATCAGAACTTCCAAACCTAGTTCTATATCTATATGAGAAAATGGAGACAATCAGCCTCTACAATACATTATCCCAACATCTATTACACATTTTATTATCAACAAAATACCATAAATTGTTCAGGTCACATTTTAAGAGCACACTAGAAGATCAAAGTAGCCTCATTTGGCTTTCCGTGAACAAGTAAAATTTAAAATAATAGCACAAGACAGGTAAAATATTAGGAACATGTAGCAACATAATGTTACCACGACATACCTAAAAGAAATTTATAATGTTTATGTAGGCATAAAAAATGTATATTTCATTATTAGAGCTTATGAATGAATGATATTAGTATAAATGATAAAAAATAAAAAATGGAATGGTATCCAAAGTCACAAATCATGGAGGTATGGGGAAGTTCATCATTGTTAAGACACTACGTTATATATAGTGGATGATTATGGTAATGGTAAGGAAGGTCAGAAAATGTATATATAAAGAAAATATATAAATTGAAATATATAAACATTAATAACAAAAAATCATGTATATCATACCATTATAAGTTTTGATACCCTGATTAAATAATAGTCCCAACTAAAAATCATGATTAACAAATGTTTTGTGAAAAATGGAGATTCTAATTCAAATTGAATCTTCTATGTATAATACGTTCATAATAAATAAAAAACCAATATTTAAGAATAATTTTATTTCAAATATGAAACATTTACCATTATAAGTAATACTAAAAAATCAAATTATAAAATGTGAAAAATGATACAAAATTCCTAACAGAGTTGATAAATTTTTCTAATTTTTTTTTTAAAAATATGTATATACTAGAAAAAAAATGATAATTGAGAAATGAATATTCAACTGAGAGAGTAGGTATAATATACATTGTAAAGTGAAACACAAGTAAAATACTTTATTATAAATAATAATATAAATATCATTTATACACAATTATAGACAATATATAAAATTCCCATTCTAGAATCTAGAAATTTTCTGATATAATCTATCACTATAATATGTAATGAAATGAATAGAATATGCTGTACAAAACATTAGAGAATAGGAAAATGACACCATAATCCTTAGATATGGGGAATCCTAAATTATAAAAAGTAAAAAATATTAATTGGAAGTGAAATATTAAATAATTGTAAATATATTGGTAACTTTGACATATAAAATCAGAAATTAAAACATTAATCAATGAAAATAGTAACAGACATAATATTTCAAAAGTTGTTCAAAATAAAGCCAAAATACGGTTTATATAATCAAAGATCAAACAACAGAATGGATTTTGTAATATATTATGGGGAAATGATTACATACACCTGAATTTTTTTTCCAAATGTAAAATATATAATCATACATAATGTTAAAAATTCAATTAAAACAGGTAAAATAAAATATTGGTTGGATACATAGTAGATAAATTGAGGTCTATGATCATTGGATGTCTGGATAGATATACTAAAGGCTAAAATAATGGAAATTGGGATAATCCTATTATCTTTTTCCAGGGATGTAGGTATACCATTGACAAATCTATCGTAACTGTGAAAATAAATATGAAAAGAGGAAGAGTTGATAGATTGTTAAAATCATCAACAACATGAACAATAATTCCAAATCAAAATAGTATATATAATACAAGAAATTATTATCATTTTCATTAGTACACTTGTTAATAGCTTCAAAATATAATGATAACCTGAGTGTCGGCATCCATGGTAGAAATAAATCCACACCATTATCTTGAATCTAATTTATGTGTCATCTAATTGGATTCATCCAAAATGATTAGTAAAAGGAACATACCACCAATGGTACCCTCGTTATGACATCAGTGGAGTTTCTGTTTTTGTGGCCAAATAAAAATAAAATCAATATTGATAATAACATTTTGGAAAAGGATCAAATGTATGAGGTTACGATTCATGAAAACTACATTACTAATGGGGGAATGGGAGGGTAGATAGGGCCTAAGAGGAGGTAGGAGGGAGGTCAGAGAAAGGAGGATGGAGGTTGGAGTATGTGGTAGTGAGGGAATGAGAGGGTAGGTATGGAGAAAGGTAATTGAATATAGGATGGGGGAGGCAGAGAGGTGGGAGGCTAATAATGGAGGTGGGGAGAAGGGATAATATGATGGGAGGCATGGAGGAAGAAAATTATATGGAGGAAAACAATGGATCACTGTGAATTCTATAGTTTTGAGTTACAATAGTTGGTATTGGAGTTAGAGAACAATGGAGGAGATGGATATGGTATGGTAGAGATAGGTACATGGAAGTAAGGAATGGTGGAGAGATGGATACAACGATGCGAGGATGAGGTGTAGTGGACATCCATGAAAGCAGGGGACTGAGGAAGAGAGGTGGAGAGGTGTGGATGAGAATTTATGGATAGAGGGAGAAATGGGAGGAGAGGTGGTGGTGTGAGCCTTTGGGAATGTCGAGTCTGACATTAATGGTAGTGGATGATGGGGAGGAATATGTAGCATAGGGAGCTAAAGAGTGATATGGTAATTGAGATAGTTGGGAGGGGAATAGAGAACCTAAGGAATTCTAAAATCATGGAGAGGTTGCCATGTTATTGAGGCAGATGAGGTGATGATATGTGGAAGAGAAATTACGTGCGTAAATATATATTATGGATATTAAAAACAATAAATTAATAATTATGATTGAAAAATGTTACTAAAAAGTAGGAAAACATGGTAGATCATTTAAAAGAAAATTACAATGTGATAATAAAAAAAAGAAATTTACAATGTGATAAGAAAAAAACGAATGAACCAATGTTGAGATGGCATTATAAGATAAATCACATATATTTAATAATTCCTACATTGCAATATTTCAGAAATGGTTTTATTGATCATTATATTTCCAATATTTGGTACAAATGTGACATCATTGGTAGTATTATGGTAAAAACATTTTGTGTAATAAATATTCTTTTTCATAGTAATATTCCATTTTAAAATGAAAAACTACAATTCAAATTAGATACAATAAAATATTATATAAATTAATACAATAATTAAAAGAAACATAAAATTATATAGATTTTGATTCAATGTATAATTCTTCATTAATAGTTATGTATTAGTTAAATGACAACTCCTTGTGTGATATATTGGTTCTCTTTTATTTCAATAAACCATACAATAGGAAAACATATATATTCATATGATTAATTTATTACCATTTTGGGATGTTCCAATAATCAAAGAAACATGAAAATCCATATAGTTAAAAATAAATGATACAATTAACTATGTTGTTGGTAGGATTGGGGAAAACAAATAAACTCAATAAAAATAAATTGACTAAAAAAGAAATAGTATTGTGGAATATGAAAATACTATTGATAAAAAATATATGATAAAAAATATTTTATGAATATTTTTTTTGATATGAAAATATGTCAATAAAATTCAATAATAACATGATATGAATGATGTGACCTACTTATCAAAACTTTTGAAAATTGAAATGATGATGTTGTGAATTTTAGGAATTGAGTATATAGGAGAAGAATTTTCCATTTTATTTTATAAAGTTCTCAAACTCTGATGAATCAAAAAACCTAAAATAAAGGGTTAACAATAAATAAAAAATTTTATATTAAAATATATGCCTTTGATAGTTACTTTTAATCATTTATTTTATGTGAGGAAAAATGTAAGGTCAAACCTGTGACAATTATGGCTTTATTTTTCATTTTCAGAATAATTTTTTGTCTAGAATCCAAGCACAATTATTATATTTTTGTATTCATTTCTGAATTCCTTTTCATGGTGTGGGAGTAATGGAAAAAATAATCTCAATTAATTAATTTCACCACTGTAAATTATGATATATTATTTATGTATTGAATGTTATAGATTTCAAAAAATAATATAGTTTAGATATATAAAATGATACAAATCCCAGGGATTCGAAAGGTATATGAGTTGTAAGATAATTATTATAGAGTATACCTCATGTTGTCTAATTTTTATGATCACCTATAATGATAAAATAATCCACTAGTATTTCTCATGTTTAATTCTCTAGAAGGTAGTTATAAGGCCCCAACCTTAAACCTTACTTAATCATGAGTTATTACAATATTATACATTGAGGATGTTTTCAGGTTTACAGTTTTAGAGAATTAGATCATAAAACTTTCATTACATTCCACCTTTAAACAAAGTGGTTACATAAAGATATTATTCATTTTTTCCCATCACCAGAAACATATTTAAAATAAAACATGGATTAATTCTTGACACTTCCTTGACACTATCATCATATCATGTACCTTTCCCTTGACCTATGAAAAACATTTCAAAAAACATGGGATGAGCATAAAAAGCTCAGTTAGGGATATAAAAATATGGAAATGAAACATGAGTACATATATACATAATAATGAAATCATAATATACCCATAAAAAATAATCACATTAACTTAACTCATCCAAATTATGAAAAAATCATAGAAATCATAAGACATAAACGTAACTTAAGGCATTTATAACATTCTTACGTAGGGAGTATCCATCTTGGTTACGTTTGGAATACCCATCACAGTATATTCCCTAAATCTCTTCAGATAAACCTTAACGTTTAACTCCTTCGAATTACCCAATGCATTGGAGAGCTATATCGGGCTCACCGGCCCATAGTTTATCACAGAACCACCCGTCTTCGTAACAATGCCCAAGAACCATCACATAATCGTATCACATAGAACATGCATAAAGGTAACATAACATTTCCATTTTTCAATCACACGATATCAATACTACACATTGATATAAAATCATTATGAAAACCATTTTCAATACCAAAATAAAAGAAAAGTAAAACATGGTATTTAATTTTTTTTTAAAAAAGATATGGCTTGTAGAGGAAACCGAAACTCAAATAATGGTCACGACGGCGGAGAAGTCGTTGTCGCCGCATACTTAAAAAAAACAACATTCCTTTTGTATTTTAGTAAAATGATTCTTATAAAAAATAGATTCCTTTTGAATAATCATAAAAGTAAAAGGGGTTTATAAACCATATAAAAGAAATTTTTGTATAAAACAAAATTTGCCTCAATGAAAGGAGATTGAGGCGGATTCCCTTACCTCAGGTCTGACATGACTAGTTCATTCTTTAATGTCCTGAATAATAAACATGAGTTAATTTATACTTTCTGAAGAACTTTTTCATGTTCATTATTCCTTTAATATCAATTATTACCATGTCATGAACACTATGCAATTATTTAAGTTAATAATGGTCGTTTTAACGATCATTGGTACTTGAGTAAAAAATATACTCTTCATAATAACAAGTTGTTCATGTATCCATTATATGAAAAGTTATACTCATGATGTTTATATCATATATATCATATATATCTATTATATACATTCATTTATAATATTACACAATGTTTAGAGGTAAGAAATGAAATGCCCCATTCATGGAGACGGTAAGCCATATGTATGCATGAGCACTACTTTCATTTTTATTTCATATTTTATGGAATGTAATAATAATTATATAAAGGTATATTATAATTCCAGTATAATATCATATATAATACCATTAATTAAATCATCTATACGTACCACATATGGCATTAACAAAATCAAATCACTTTGAGGGGGCTGTAGTACGCACTTCCTTAAATGAAGATATCACGTTTACCTATAATGGTAACCATAAAGGTATGCCATAAATGAAAAATACATAAGCTTATGTAAAACATAAAAATATTATATATAACGTATAAATATAGTTTCATCTTAATGGACACCTTTGACGGTGTTATATGAGTGTTGAACAATCATCGTTTCGTGAGGCAGAAATTCTCCATCCACAGAAACAATATGTTCATTAACCAATAGATGTAAGTATTTGTATGTGTAACTCGTATAATCCATATAAAAACATCCTATTATATTGAAGATACTTTTGTTGTTACAAAATAATGGAATAAAAATAGTTCAGAGGGTTGGAGAAGCAAAATAAAATATAAGAACACAAGAGAAAACACTTCCTTTAAAACTGGTAACTCTATTTTATATGAGCTCAAAGGCTTCCTTGGGAAGACTTATGCCCAATGTGTGGCTTCAAAGAGTTATATAGGGATGTGGAGAGACAAAATAGGCAGGGGTTTTCCAAGACAAAGTCTTTGGATGTGTGGGTAAGGAGGTAGAGATGGGGGCCTTTTATAAGAGGAGAGGAGGGGCAGTCTTGGAAAGTTACAAAATGTTACTTTATTTTCAAATGTGTTTTGGATTTTAAAGGTCCCACATTGATGTATTTCTAGGATAAGGTCTTAAGGGTTATAAATATACTAATACAATAGGTATTTGACAAGTGTATGTCTTATATTTTATATTATCTCTTCATTTTATTTAACTCGTTCATTAATGAGGTAATCATTGCATCATCAAGATGTTATAAGTAATTTTATTTATTTAATGTCAAAAAATTATAAAAAAATACTATGATGTAGGAAATATTTTTTGATTTCAAATGACTATTTATAGTTCAAAATATAATCTATGTAGACAAAATTAAAAATGTTTTACTCAGGTGATACATTCTTTGTTATATTTACTTTCTATAAAAGAAATAAAAAGATAAAAATTCACTTTCCCGCAAAAGTAATTCCATGGGGTCCCCAAGATTGGAACGAGGAATACATGGTCGGCCATTATACAGCCAGTAGCATTATGACACATGTTGGTGTCATTTTTTATTATTAGGATATTATTTTATTATCCCTAACTACCCGATTACTCATTAATCAAGATAATTAAAGATAATTACCGTCGTTACTATTCAAAATGTCCAAAAACAAAAGATTCATGATTACATAATTTAGAACTTCTGATTCCAAATATGTTATCCATTTTACCAAATTCAAAAAACATAAATTGCTATAAATAATTTAAAAATAATTCCCATTGTCAAAACAAATAGCTGGTTTTTTTGAAACAATATCTATGAAAAATTTGGCATTAGTTTATGCCCAAATTCAAGGTGAAATTAATCCTAATGACCACCATTGGATTAAATGGTAAGAATATATTATTATTAAACTTTAATACCAATTCAAAAGATAATATAACCATATAATTAAATTATATGAAAAAGCAGTTTTGATGTAAAATGCAGTATTTTTCACTATTCATAAAAAAAATGAACATTGTCAGAAAAATACCAAAAATTTATCCAAGGTAAATTTCAATTTTCCAATCATAAAGAATATGTTTATTTTGAAAAAAAGGGATTATATAATTGTAAAAGGTTTGATTTAAAAATGGTTATCCATCTAAAGGCCGTAATACAATCTTTTAATAATATTAGTTTATTCCATACTTAAGATTGGATTTATTCTCGTTTTAAGCCTCTAAAACACTATATAATTAATAAATAAACATAGATAAAAATATCTTTTATTCATTACTTACTTGGGATGTTACATCCATCCCCCCTTTGGAAAATTGCATCCCCACATTTTATTTACTTATCGAATAAGTGAGGGTATTTATCCCTCATCGCATTTTTAGAATCCCATGTCGCCTCTTCACTCATGTGGTTTCTCCACAAAACCATTACCTGATGAATCACCTTATTACGAAACACTATCTCTGTATGGTCAAGAATCTGTACCGTTTGTTCCTCATCATATATGTTCTCTTTCAAATGAACTACCTCTGGACTCAAAACATGAGATGGATCTGCCATGTACTTCCTTAACATTGAAACATGAAAATCATTGTGTACCTGAGATAAACTCGGAGGTAAAGCCACTCAGTAAGCAACTGATCCAACTCTCTCTAGAATTTCATATGTTCCAGTGAACCTTTGACACATCTTTCCATTCATACCAAATCGCATCACACTTTTCCATGGTGAGACTTTGAGAAAAACATGATCACCTACCTCGAAAGTGAAATACTTCCTCATGTTGTCTGCATAACTCTTCTTCCTGCTCTGATCTTTTCTCATGTGTTTCTGTATCCGCTGAACTTTTTCTACCAACTCTTCTACCAATTCTGATCCCATCAACTTCCTTTCACCCTCTTCATCCCAAAAATCTAGATTTCAACAACGCTTCCCATATAATGCCTCAAACGATGCCATCTGTATACAGGAATAAAAACTGTTATTATATGAAAACTCAACCAAAGAAATATGTTAGTCCCAACTTCCCTGATAATCCATCGAACAAGCATGTAGCATATCCTCCAAAGTCTGAATCGTTCTTTCGGACTGCCCATCTGATTGAGGATGAAAAGTGGTACTAAAATTTAATTCAGTACCCAATGACTTCAGAAGGCCTTTCCAAAAGTTAGAAGTGAACCTGGGATCACTGATAGATACAATGGAGAGGGGAACTCCATCTAACCTGATTATTCCTTTAAGATACAAACGGGAAAGTTGATCTATGTAAAAAGTATCTCGTATACCAAGAAAATGAGCATATTTAGTCAAGCGATCAATAATAACCCATATTGCATTATTACCTCGGGGTGTCTTCGGCAATCCCACAACGAATTCCATGGATATATTTTTCAATTTCCACTCTGGCACTGGTAAAGGTTGAAGAATCCCTTTCGGTTACTACCGCTCTTCTTTAACCTGTTGACAAGTCAAACACTTCACTGTAAAATCAGCAATAACCCTTATCATTCCATCCAACCAGTAATACTCCCGAAGATCACTATACATCTTAGTACTTCCTGGATGAACTGAAAACGAAGAACTTTGATCTTCACATAACAACTCTCTATTCAACTATGATTCCCAAGGCACACACAATCTCTTTGGAAATCTCAAAACATAATCATTATCAATGTTGAATTCAGGAAACATACCCTTCTAAACTAGATCTACATTTTTCTGCAACTCACTGTCTTGCTTCTGTGCTTGCATGATTCTGTTTGATAGAGAAGATTTCACTGATACCTAAAACAAAATAGAAGAACATCCTGTACCAAAAACTTCTATGCCAAATTTCATCAAATCCTTAACCAGAGGATCACGTTCCAAACACAATATTGTTAATGAAGCATTACTTTTTTGACTCAAATCATCATCCAATTTATTTTCATTTCCCGGATGGTAATGAATTGTACAATCATAATCCTTGATTAATTCTAGCCATCTCCTATGTCTCATGTTCAATTATTTTTGAGTGAATATATACTTCAAACTTTTGTGATCAGTATATATTTCACACTTTAGTCCATACAAATGATGCCTCCAAATTATTAAAGTGAAAACAATAGCAGATAATTCCAAATCATGTGTAGGGTAATTTACCTCATGAATTTTCAACTGACGTGAAGCATAACCAATTACCTGATCATTCTACATTAGGATACAACCAAGCCCTTACAATGATGAATCACTAGATATAACAAACTCACCATTCCTGGAAGGTATTGCCAAAACTGGAGCATTCACCAATCTTCATTTAAGTTTCTGAAATCAATCATCACATTCATTTGTACAGATAAACTTAACACCCTTCCGAGATAGCTTCGTCATTGGACTAGATAACTAGGAAAAATTTCTAACAACCCTTCGGTAATAGCCTGCCAAACCAAGGAAGCTACAAATCTATGTTACATTTGTGGGTCTTGGCTATTATTCAACAACCTTGGTTTTTTTCAGGATCAACAGTTATCCCATCTTTAGAGAAAATGAGATCAAGGAAAGAAATTTGTTGCAACCAAAACTCACTTTTGCTGAATTTCCCATAAAATTTATTTTTTTGAGGTTTGGAAAGTAACCCTTAAATGTCTTTCATTCTTCTCTTTACTTTTAGAAAACACCAAAATATAATCAGTGAAAACAACCAGAAACTTATCCAAGAACTCATCGAAAATTCTATTCATTAACTCCATGAATACAACAGGTGCATTGGTTAGTCCAAAAGGAATTACTACAAATTCATAATGGCAATACCTTTTATGAAACACGGTTTTTGGAACATCTACTTACGTTACCTTCAACTGATGGTACCTCAATCTCAGGTCAATCTTTGAAAAAAACTGTGCTCCCTGAAGCTGGTCAAACAAATCATCGATATGTGGAAAAGGATATTTATTCTTAATAGTGATGTTATTCAAGGATCTATAATCAATGAAAAGTCTCATAGAAACATATTTCTTTTTAAAATATAAAACATGAGCACCCCATGGTGATGCGCTAGGTTCAATGAAACCATTGTCTATTAAATCTTTCAATTTCTCCTTCAACTCTAAAATTTAAATTTGAGCCATTCGATAAGGGGGTTTTGAAATTGGCTAAGAATCAAGAACTATGTCTACAGTAAACTCAACTTCCCGATATGGTATTATTCCAGGAAACTCATCAGGAAAAATATCAGGATACTCATTTACCACTGGCACATCATTAATCTGAACAGTTCCCTTGTTTTCAACAATATGTGCAAAGTAACATTCATTCCTATCTTTTACATGTTTCTCAACCTATTGATATGTTATCAAAAGTAAGGGTTCATTATTGTTCACAAACTGAAATTCTTTCTGAAAAGAAACTTCTTTATCTCTACAATCAATCATAGCATTATAAATAGAGATCCAATCCATAACCAGGATAACATCAAACTCTACTAGAGGTAAAAAAATTAGGTTTTCAAGTAGTTTCTTTCCACGGATAAGGATAAGACGATTCTTATAAATTCTTTTTGCCTCAACATTTACCCCAGGTGTTTTTATCAAAAGTTTAGGAGTCATTTCTTGAGATGGTATTCCCATTTTACTAGAAATGTTTTCAGAGATGAAAGAATGTGTAGACCCCGAATCAAACAAAACACTGAAATAATATGAAAAAAAAGTACCTAATACAACTTCATTTTATGGCCCAACATCTGTTGAAGTAGTTGCAAAGGATTTCACAAACCCTTTTTTCTTGTAGTCTAATTGCTTCCCATCACTCAAGCTCTTTGTCGGACACTCGTTTGCATAGTAACCCATCTCATGGCACTTAAAACATTTCACTAACTGTAAATCAAATTTGGTCTTACCATCACTCTGATCTTTTTCAGTGAAATCACGAGCCTTATGTCCCATCTTCCCACATCAGTAGCATTTTCCAGAATTTAGAAGAAATTCCTCATAATGCCTTTTACAACATTTATCACAAACTGGAAACTTAGTTTTCTTACCGTCATACCTTTTTGATGAATTCTTTCCTTTCTCCTTCCACCTCGGTCTCTTCTTCTGCAGGTTGTTATAGAACACTCGATCATCGGAAAACATCATTTCCACCTTCTCAGCACATCAAACAAGTTTTTCATAACATTTGACTCACGAGAATCAAATTCCCTTAGATATTTTGGCATTAATCCGGAGTAAAAATGATTGATTTTACTATCAAGGTCTCAGATAAAATTTGGAGAATACCATGCCAATCGAGTGAACATCTCTTCATAGGCAGCCGCTGAGTCTTCCTCCTGCCTCAATTCCAAGAATTGTCTTTCCATCCTATGTCGCATAGCCTTAGGAAAATACTTCTCAAGAAACATACCTTTGAAGTTATCCCAGTCGAGAGCATCATTCTCGTCGGTGTCCCTGATATTTTTAACCATCGACCACCATGGATCTTCCTCACCCTCCAAACGGTAAATAGAAAGAATAACATAATGATTGTATGAACACCCCATGACATAGAAAATATTCTACAGTGATTTAATCAACCCTTCATCTAGCATAGGGTCAGATGATCCTCTGAATGATGGGGGATGTTGCCTCATGAAATGTTCCACCACAGAAATGTTCCTCTATGGTTGACCTGGATGATCTCATGCATGGATACCACCACCATTTATCGCATTAGCCAGCAGCACCATTACTGCAACAAACTATTCATTTCCAATTCTGACCATCTCAGGATGTAGATTCGGAAGGATATATCCTTTTGTATGCCTTCCTAGAACTGCTTCCCTATTTCCTCTGCAGAAAACCATTCTGAAAAAATATGTCTTAGATGAAGTAACATGGTAATATTGAAATGATATATTATTCTAATTTGACCATAAAAAAATTTAGATAATCATTTAACAGAATTCTAACTCCTACTTTTATCTAAACCGACATCTGATACCAACTATAAGGCCCCAGCTTTAAACCTTACTTAATCATGAGTTATTACAAGATTACACATTGATGATCTTTTCAGGTTTACAGTTTTATAGAATTATATCAATAAACTTGCTTTACATTCCACCTTTAAACAAATTGGTTACATAAAGATAGTATTCATTTTTACCATCAACGAAAACATATTTAAAATAAATCATGGATTCATTCTTGACACATCCTTGACACTGTCATCATATCATGTACCATTCCCTTGTCTTGTGAAAAAAATTTCAAAAAACATGGGATGAGCATAAAAATCTCAGTAAGGGATATAAAAATATTTAAAGGAAACATGAGAACATATATACATAAGAATGAAATCATTATTTACCCATAAAAAATAATCACTCATTTATAACTCATCCAAATTATGAACAAATCATAGAAAACATAAGACATAAAGGTAACTTGAGGCATTCATAACATTCTTACGTAGGGAGTAACTAGCTTGGTTACGTTTGGAATACCCATCCCAGTATATTCCGTAAATCTCTTCGGAGAAACCTTAATGTTTAAATCCTTCACATTAACCAATGAATTGGAGATCTATATCGGGCTCACCAGCCCTTAGTTTGTCATGGAACCACCTGTGTTCATAAGAATGCCCAAGAACCATAACATATTTGTATCAAATAGAACATTCATAAAGGAAACATAACATTTCCACTTTTCAATCACAAGATATCAATACAACACATTGATATAAAATCATTATGAAATCCATTTTCAATACAGAAATAAAATAAAAGTAAAACATGGTATTTTTTTTCTTTTAAAAAAATATATGGCTTGTAGAGGTATCTGAAACTCAAATAATGGTCACCGTGGCAAAGAAGTCATTGTCGCCGCATACGTACGACAAAAAAAACATTCCTTTTGTCGTTTAGTAAAATGCTTCGTTTAAAAAAAATATTCCTATTGAATAATCATAATAGTCAAAGGGTTTTATACACCGTATAAAAAACGTTGTGTATAAAACAAAATATGCCTCAATGAAAGGAGATTGAGACAGATTCCCTTACCTCGAGTCTGACTTGACTCGATCGTTCCTTAATGTCCTGAATAATAAACGTGAGTTTATTTATACTTGCTTAAGAACTTTTTCAGTTTCATTATTCATTTTATATCTCTTATTACCATGTCATGAACACTATGTAATTATTTAAGTTAATAACGATCATTTTAATGATCATTGGTACTTGAGTCAAAAATATGCTCATTATAATTACAAGTTGTTCATTTATCCATTATATGCAGAGTTATACTGCTGGTTTATATATCATATAAATAATATATATCCAGTATATACATTCATTTATAATATTACATAACGTTTAGAGGTAAGAAATGAAATGCACCGTCCATGGGGACAGTAAGCCGTATGTACGCATGAACGGTACTTTTTTTCTATTTCATATTTTATGGAATGGAATCATAAGGGTATAAAGGTATATCATAATTCAAGTATAATATCATATATAATACCATTAATTAAATCCTTTATACGTCCCACATATGGTATTAATGAAATCAAGTCACTTTCAGGGGGCGATAGTCCGCACTTCCTAAAATGAAGATATCCCATTTTTCCATGATGGTAACCATAATGGTATGCCATAAATGAAAAATACAGAAGCTTAAGTAAAACATAAACATATTATATATATTTCAAAAATATAGTGACATCTTAATGGCCACATTTCAAAGTGTTATATGAGTGTTGAACAATCATCGTTTAATGAGGTAGAAATTCGCCATCCACAGAAATAGTATGTTCTTTAACCATTAGTTGTAGGTGTGTGTAAGTGTAGCTCGAATAATTCTTATAACAAAATCCTAGTATATTGAATACACTGGTGTTGTTACAAAATAAAGGAATAAAAATATTTTAGATGGTTGGAGAAGCAAAATAAAACATAAGAACACAAGAGAAAACACTACCTTTAAAATAGGTAACTCTTTTTGATTTGAGCTCAAAGGATTCATTGGGAAAACATCTGCCCAAAGTGAGGCTTCTAAGAGTTAAATATGGATGTGGAGAGACAATATGGGTAGGGGATGGACGATCCAAAGGATTTGGATGTGTGGGTAAGGAGGTAGAGTTGGTGGAAATTTATAAGAGGAGAGGAGGGCACTCTTGAAAAGTTACAAAATGTTACATTATTTTCAAATGAGTATCGGATTTTAAAGGTCCAACATTGATGTATTTAGAGTATAAGTAGATAAGGCTTCAAAATATACTCATCCAATAGGTTTTTTACAAATTTATGTCTTAGATTTTACATTATCCTTTTATTTTATTTAAATCGTACATTAATGAGGTAATCGGTGCATCATCATGATGTCATAAATAATTTAATTTATATAATGTATAAAAATTATAAAAAAAATACTATTATGTAGTAAATAATCTTAGAATTCCAATGAATATATATAGTCTAAAATATAATCTATTTAGACAAAATTAAAAATGTTTTACTCAGGTGAAACATTCTTTGTTATATTTACATTCCTTAAAAAAAATAGAAAGATAAAAAGTCACATTCCCACAAAAGTAATTCCATGGGGCCCAAAAGATTGGCACAAGTAATCGCATGGTCAGACATGAGACAACCAATAGCATTAGGACATATGTTGGTGTCATATTTTATTATTATGATATTATTTTATTATCCTTAACTACCTGATTACTCATTAATCAAGATAACTAAAGATAAATACCATCGTTACTATTCATAATGTCCAAAAAAAAGATTCTTGATTACATACATTGGACCTTCTGATTCCAAATATTTAATCCATTTTACCAAATTACAAAAACATAAATTTCTGTATTTACTTTAAAAATAATTCCCGTTGTCAAAACAAATAGCGGGTTTTTTGGAAAGATTATCTATGAAAAGTTTGGAAATAGTTTATGCCAAATTCCAGGGTGAAATTAATCCTAATGACCACCATTGGAATAAATTGTAAAAATATATTCCTAATACACTTTAATACCAATTATAATGATAATATAACCATATAATTAAATTAGATGAAAAAGAAGTTTTGATTTAAAATGCAGTATTTTTCACTCTTCATAAAAAATCACCATTGTTATAAAAATACCAAAAATTTATCCAATGTAAATTTCAATGTCCCAATCATAAAGAATAAGTTTATTTTGAAAAATAAAGCTTATAAAATTGTCAATGGTTTTATTTAAAAATGTTTTTCCATCCAAAGTTAGTAAAACAATCCTTTAAAAATATTAGTGTATTCCATGCTTAAGATTGGATTTAATATCGTTTTAAGCCTCTAAAACACTATCTAATTAATAAATAGACATAAATAAATATATCTATAATTAATTACTTACTGGGGATGTTACATCCTTCCCCCCTTTATAAAATTGCATCCCCGCTATTTATTTACTTATCGAATAAGTGGGGGTATTTATCCCTCAAAGCATTTTCAGATTCCCATGTTGCCTCTTCACTCATGTGGTTTTTCCAAAAAAAAATTACCTAATGAATCACCTTATTTCTTAACACTTGCTCCGTATGGTCAAGAATCCAGAATTATTGTTCCTCATAAGATATTTTCTCTTCCAACTGAACTACCTCGTGACTCAAAACATGAGATGGATCTGGCATGTACTTCCTTAACATTGAAACATGAAAAACATTGTGTACCTTGGATAAACTCGAAGGTAAAGACACTCGGTAAGCAACTGATCCACCTCTCTCTAGAATTTCATATGGTCTAATGAACCTTGGAATCAGTGTTCCTTTATTACCAAATCACATCACACTTTTCCATGGTGAGACTTTGAGAGAAACATGATCACCTACCTCGAAAGTGTGATTCTTCCTCCTGTTGTCCGCATAACTCTTCTGCCTGCTCTGAGATGTTCTCATGTGTTTCTATATCAGATGAACATTTTCTGCCAACTAATCTACCAATTCCGGTCCCATCAACTTCCTTTCACCCACTTCATCCCATAAAGCTGGAGTTCGAAACCGCTTCATATATAATTCCTTAAACGGTGCCATCTGTATACTGTAATGAAAACTGTTATTATATGAAAACTCAACCAATGAAAGATGTTGGTCCCAACATCCCTGATAATACATCGAACAAGAACGTATCATATCCTCCAAGGTCTGAATCGTTCATTCTGACTGCCCATCTGATTGAGGATGAAAAGTGGTACTAAATTTTAATTTAGTACCCAACAACTTCTAAATGCCTTTCCAAAAGTTAGAAGTGAACCTGGGATCACGGTCAGATACAATGGAGAGGGGAACTCCATGTGACCTGACTATCTATTTAAGATACAAAAGGGAAAGTTGATCTAGGGAAAAATTATCTCATATAGTAAGGAAATGTGCAGAATTAGTCAAGTGATCAATAATAACCCAGATTGCATTATTTCCTCAGGGTGTCTTCGGCAATCCCACAATGAAGTCCATGGATATATTTTCTCATTTCCACTGTGGAACTGGTAATGGCTGAAGCATCCCTTTCAGTAACTGCCGCTCTGCTTTAACCTGTTGAGAAGTCAAACACTTCACTGTAAATCATCAATATCCCTTTTCATTCTATCCCACCAGTAATACTCCTGATGATCTCTATACATCTTTGTACTGCCTGGATGAACTGAAAACGGAGAACTATGAGCTTCACATAACAACTCTCTCTTCAACTGTGAGTCACAAGGCACACACAATATCTTCACAAATCTCAAAACACAATCATTATCAATGTTTAATTCAAAAAAAATACCCTTCTATACCAGCTCTACCTTTTTCTGTAACTCACTGTCTTGCTTCTGTGCTTGCTTGATTCTGTCTGATATAGAAGATTTCACTGATACCTAAAACAAAACAGAAGAAAATCCTGCACCAAAAACTTATATGCCAAATTTCATCAAATCCTTAACCAAAGGATCACGTTCCAAACACAACATTGTTAATGAAGCATTACTTTTTCGACTCAAAGCATCAACCACTTTATTTTCTTTTCCCGAATGGTAATGAATTGTACAATCATAATCCTTGATTAATTCTAGCCATCTCCTCTGTCTCATGTTCAATTATTTTTGAGTGAATATATACTTCAAACATTTGTAATCGTTATATATTTCACACTTTACTCCATACAAAGGATGCCTCCTAATTTTCAAAGTGAAAACAATATCAGCTAATTCAAAATCATATTTAGGGTAATTTACCTCATGAGTTTTCAACTAATGTGAAGCATAAACAATTACCTGATCATTCTACATTAAGACAAAACCATTCCCTTTCAATGATGCATCACTATAGATAACAAACTCACCATTACTGGAAGGTAGTTCTAAAACTGGAGAAATCACCAATCTTCTTTTCAGTTCCTGAAAACAATAATCACATTGTTTTGTCCAGATAAACTTAACACCCTTCCGAGTTAGCTTAGTCATTGGACTAGATAACTGAGAAAATTTTCTAACAAACCATCGGTAATAGCCTTCCAAACCATGGAAGCTATGAATCTTAGTTACATTTATGGGTCTTGTCCATTCTTCAACAACCTTTGTTTTTGTTGTATCAACAGTTATCCCATCTTTAATACAATGTGACCATGGAATGAAATTTGTTGCATCCAAAACTCACACTTGCTGAGTTTCCCATACAATTTCTTTTCTTTTAAGGATTTAAAAATAACCCTTAATTGTCTATCATTCTCCTCTTTAAATTTAGAAAACACCAAAATATCATCCATGAAAACAACCACAAACTTATCTATGAACTCACTGAAAATTCTATTCATTATGTCCATGAATACAACAGGTGCATTGGATAACCCAAAAGGCATTAATACAAATTTATAATGGCCATATCTTGTACGAAATGCGGTCTTCGGAACATCATCTTACTTTACCATCAACTGATGGTACCCTGATCTTAGGTCAATCTTTGGAAAAATTTGAGCTCCCTGGAGCTAATCAAACAAATCATCGATATGAGGCAAAGGATATCTGTTCATAACAATGATGTTATTCAAGGCTCTATAATCAATGAAAATCTCATAGAACTATCTTTTATTTTCTCAAATAAAATAGGAGAACCCCATGGTGTTGTGCTAGGTCTAATTAAAACTTTCTCAAATAAATCTTCCAATTTCTGCTTCAACTCTAAAAGTTAAATTTCATCCATTTGATAAAGGGGGTTTTGAAATTGGCTTAGCATCAGGAACTAAGTCTACAGTAAACTCAACTTCCTGATCTGGTATTATTCCAGGAAACTCATCAGGAAAAACATCAGGATACTCATTACCACTGGCACATCATTAATATGAACAGTTCCCATGTTTTCAACAATATGTGCAAGGTAACATTCATTTCCATCTTTTACAACTTTCTCAGCCTCTTGATATGTTATCAATAGTAAGGTTTCATTCTTGTACAAAAACTGAAAGTAGTTCTGAAAAGAATCTTCTTTGTCTCTACACTGAATCTTATAATGGTAAATAGAGAGCCAATCCATACCCAGGATAACATTAAACTCTACTAGAGGTAAAAAAAATTAGGTTTGAATGTAGGTTCTTTCCACGGATAAGGATATGAAGATTCTTATAAATTCTTTTTTCCTCAACATTTCCCCTAGGTGTTTTTACCAAAATTTCAGGAGTCATTTCTTGAGATGGTATTCCCATTTTAATAGAAAAGTTTTCAGAGATGAATGAATGTGTAGACCCCGAGTCAAGCAACACACTGGCATAATCTGAAAAAAAACAAACAAAGTACCCGATACAACTTCATTTGATGGCCTGACATCTTCTGAAGTAGATGCAATGGATTTCACAACCCCTTTTTTCTTATAGTCTAATTGCTTCCCATCACTCAAGCTCTTTGTCAGACACTCATTTGCATAGTTACCCATCTCATTGCACTTAAAACATTTCACTAACTGTAAATCAAATTTGATTTTACCATCACCCTGATAATTTACAGTGTAATCACGAGCCTTATGTCCCATATTACTGCATCGGTAGCACCTTCAATAATTCAGAAGACATTCCCCAGCATGCCTTTTACAAAATTTATCACAAACTGGAAACTTAGTTTTCTTACCGTCATACCTTTTTGAAGAATTCATTCCTTTCCCCTTCCACCTCGGTCTCTTCTTCTACTGTTTGATATAGAGCACTTGATCATCTAAAAAATCCATTTACACCTTCTCAGCACATCGAGAAAGATTTTCATAACTTTTGAACTCACGAGAATCCAATTCCCTTCGATATTTTGGCTTCAATCATGAGTAAAAATGATTGATTTTACTATCAAGGTCTCGGATAAAATTTAGATCATACCTTGCCAATCGAGTGAACCTCTCTTCATAGGCAGCCACTGAGTCTTCCTCTTGCCTCAATTCCATGGTTTTTTTTCCATCCTAAGTCGCAAAACCTTTGGAAAATACTTCTCAAGAAACATACCTTTGAATTCATCCCAGTCAAGAGCATCAATCTCATCTGCATCCCTGATATTTTTAACCATCGACCACCACTGATCTGCCTGACCCTCCAAACGGTAAATAGAAAGACTAACCATTTGATTGTCTGAACACCCCATGCCATAAAAAATCTTCTCCAGTGCTTTAATCTTGCCTTCGGCAAGAATAGGGTCAAATGATCCTCTGAATGATGAGAGATATTGCCTCATGAAATGTTCCACCACTGACATGTTCCTATGTGGTTGATCTGGCTAATCTCATGCATGGATACCACCACCATTTATCGCTTGAGTCAAATATGCCATTACTGCAACAAAATGTTCACATCCAATTCCAACCATCCCAGGATGCTAATTCGGAAGGTTATTTCTTTCTGTATGCCTTCCTTTCACTGCATTCCTATTTCCTCTGCGGAAAACCATTCTGAACAAACATGTCTTTGATAAAGAAACAAGGTAATCTTCAAATGCTATCTCATTTCAATTTTACCATAAAAGAAATTTTGATAATCATTTAATAGAATTCTAACTCCTAAAGTTATATAAACCAACCTTTGATACCAAATATAAGTCCCAGCCATAAACCTTACATAATCTTGAGTTATTACAAGATTACACATTGGGGATCTTTTAAGGTTTAGAGTATTAGAGAATTATATCATAAAACATGCATTACATTCCACCATCAAACAAAGTGTTTACATAAAGATATTATTCATTTTTTCCATCAACAGAATCATATTTAAAATAAAACATGGATTCATTCTTGATACTTCCTTGACAAATTCATCATATCATGTACCTTTCCCTTGACCAATGAAAAACATTTAAAAAATTTGGGATGAGCATAAAAATATCAGTAAGGGATATAAAAATATTGAAAGGAAACATGAGTACCTATATACATAAGAATAAATTCATACTTTACCAATAATAAATAATCACTTTAACATACATCATTAAAATTATGAACAAATCATAGAAATCATAAGACATAAATGTAACTTGAGGGATTCATAACATTCTTACATAGGGAGTAACCCTCTTGGTTATGTTTCGAATACCCATCACAGTATATTCCCTATATCTCTTCGGAGAAACCATAATGTTTAACTCCTTCATGTTACCAAATAAAATGGGGAGCTATATCGGGCTCACCCAGCCTTAGTTTATCACAGAACCACCCATCTTCATAACAATTTCCAACTACCATAACATAATCATATCACATAGAACATGCATAAAGGAAAATATCATTTCCACTTTTCAATCACAAGATATCGATACAACACATTGATATAAAAATATTATGAAAACTCTTTCCAATACCAAAATAAATAAAAATTAAAACATCATATTTATTTTTTTTCTATTAAAAAAACTATGGCTTGTAGAGGAATCTGAAACTCAAATAATGGTCACGGTGGCAGAGAAGTCGTTGTCGCCGCATATGTATGACAAAAAAACATTCTTTTTTTCTTTTAGTAAAACGTTTCGTATAAAAAAAGATTACTTTTGAATAAGAATAAAAGTAAAATGTGTTTATACATAGTAAAAAGAATGTTGAGTGTAAAACAAAATATGCCTCAATGAAAGGAGATTGAGATGGATTCCCTTACCTCGGGTCCAACTTGACATGATCGTTCTTTAATGTCCTGAATACTAATATTTAGTTAAATTATACATTCATAAGAACTTTTTCAAGTTCATTATTACTTTTATATCTCTTATTACCATGTCATGGACACTGTACAATTATTTAAGTTAATAACAGTCGTTTTAACGATCTTTAGTACTTGAGTAAAAAATATGCTCTTTAAAATTACAAGTTGTTCATGTATCCATTATATGTAGAGTTATAATCATAATTTATATATCATATATATAATATATATCAAGTATATACATGCATTTATAATATTACATAATGTTTAGAGGTAAGAAATGAAATGCACCGTTCATGGAGACGGTAAGCCGTACATACGCATGATCGCTACTTTCATTTCTATTTCATATTTTATGGAATGTAATCATAATGATATAAAGGAATATTATAATTCCAGTATAATATAATATATAATAAAATTAATTAAATCCTTTATACTTCCCACATATGGAATTAACGAAATCAAATTACTTTGAGGGGGCGGTAGTCCGCACTTCCTAAAATGAAGATATCGCGTTTACCCATAATGGTAACCATAAAGGTTTGCCATAAATGAAAAATACATAAGAGTAAGTAAAACATAAACATATTATATATAATTTATAAATATAGTGACATCTTAATGGCCACCTTTGAAGGTGTTATATGAGTGTTGAACAATCATCGTTTCGTGAGTCAGAAATTTTCTATCCACAGAGACAGTATGTTCTTTAACCATTCGATGTAGGTGTGTGTAAGTGTATCTTGAATAATTCTTATAAAAACATCCTAGTATATATAAGATACTGTTTTTGTTAAAAATAATGGAATAAAAAGAGTTAGAGGGTTGGAGAAGCAAAATAAAACATAAGAACACATGAGAAAACACTACCATTAAAACCGGTAACTCTGTTTGATTTGTTCTCAAAGGCTTCCTTGGGAAGACTTATTCCCAATGTGAGGCTACTAAGAGTTATATAGGGATTTTGAGAGAGAATATGGTCAGGTTTTGTCCAAGCCAAAGTCTTTGGAATTGTTGGTAAGGAGGTAGAGGTAGTGGCCTTTTATAAGAGGAGAGGAGGGGCACTTTTGGAAAGTTACAAAATGTTACTTTATTTTCAAATGAGTTTTGGATTTTAAATGTAAAAAATTGATGTATATAAAGGATAAGGTGATAAGGGTTCGAAATATACTCATACAATATGTCATTGAGATGTGTATGCCTTATATTTTACATTATCTTTTCATTTTACTTAAATCGTTCATTAATGTCGTTATTGCTCCACCATTATGATTCCATAAATAATTTAATTTATTTAATGTATAAAAATTATAAAAAATAATATTATGTAGGAATCATTTTTAGATTTCTAATGATAATTTAGAGTCTAAAATATCATTTATGTTGACAAAATAAAAAATGATTTACTCAGGTGATACATTCTTTGTAATATTTACTTTATTTAAAAAAATAATTAGATAAAAAGTCACATTCCCACAAATGTGATTCCATGGGGTCCCCAAGATTGGAAAAAGGAATCCCATGGACGGCCATGAGACATGAAGTAGAATTAAGACACATGATGGTGTTATTTTTTATTATTATGATATTATTTTATTATCCTTAACTACCCGATTACTCATTAATCAAGATAATTAATGATAATTACCATCGTAACTATTCATAATGTCCAAAAACAAAAGATTATTGATTATATAATTTGTACCTTCTGATTGCAAATATATAATACATTTTACCAAATTCAAAACACAGAAATTGTAATAATTAATTTAAAAATAATTCCCGTTGTTAAAACAAATAGCGGGTTTTTTCAAACAATATCTATGAAACGTTTGACATTAGTTTATGCTCAATTCCTTGGAAAAATTAATACTAATGACCACTATTGGATTAAATGGAAAAACTATATTATAATTACACTTTAATACAAATTAAAAATATAATCTAACAAAATAACTAAATTAGATGAAAAAATAGTTTTGATGTAAAATGCAGTATTTTTCACTATTCATAAAAAATTGAACATTGTCAGAAAAATACAAAAAATTTATCCATTTTAAATTTAAATGTCCCAATCATAAATAATATGTTTATTTTGACAAATAGGTCTTATAAAATTGTCAACGGGTTTATTTAAAAATGGTTTTCCATCAATAGGCAATAAAACAATCTTTGAAAAATATTTTTGTATTCCATGCTTAAGATTGGATTTACTCTCGTGTTAAGCCTCCAAAACACTATCTAATTAATAAATAGGCATAGATTTAAATATCTATTAATAATTACTTACTTGGGATGTTACAGTAGTAGCTACATAATAATAAATATTTAAATAAATATATAAATGGAAATGAATAATGATAAGAATGTTTGGGGGAGGAAATATTATATGAATCTGGATATCTTAGAAGAGTATTATATATCATACAAAAATTCAATGATATCATATTTAGTCAGATTATATTACAAATATTATTTGTAGATAATATATGAAATTAATATGGGAATGAATGTAAATTTTTAATAATATTATGAAATATAAATTCTTATTGGTGTAACATACCTTCCACATAGAGAAAATGATGAATTTTTTGGTTGGTTTAAAGAAAAACAACTATATTTCATATGTTTTCATGATATATCTATGTTTATCCCATTTACAAATTACTAGATTGTAACATCATTCATTTCAACTACATCAAAAAATTTCAGAAGATTGAAACAAAAAAAATTGAGTACAACATATAGAAATATCTCATTCATTGACATGTTGTTTCAAACTAGTTTTATAACCCCACTCATCCTAGTTTTTATAGGTTTTCATGATGAGGTTCTAACAAAAAATAAATATTCATCATATAGGTTAACAATTAAAATTTCAAAAGAAATTATATCTCGTATCACGAGAACCAAATTCTAAATATTATGCAAGGATAGATAAGTACTCTATATTAGGAATTTTGAAAAAAAATATGTTGAATATGATAAGAATCACAGGAAAATAAATGACTGAAATAGAAAACTATATTTAAAATAGTTTTATAATTGTTATAAATATTGTTCAATAATTGATATCAAACCCAAAAACAATCTATTTGTGGAACCTCACAAAAGACATACAACCCTAATTTCAAAAAAAATTGTAGTGCCCAAATGATTCCAGTTCAGGATTAAAAGAGTAGCATACCATCACATGGGTGGTCCCATATCTAGAATAGACATATATTCATATCAATATGAAACACTAGAAAATTAAAATTAGCATAAATAGAGATGTATGAGGTAGATGATACGTAAGAAGTAAGACTATAGAGGTCCCATCTCAGCCCGATGTCAAAATGAAAAAAGAAACTTATTACAAAAAATGAAATTAAGACAATAGAGGATCATCATAGTCCCATGAAATTGACTATGAGGTATATTCTGAGATGCACAAATAGACTATAGAGCTCGCAAAATATGGTCATGTTTTCATCAGTGAAAATGATAATACACAATTTATGTATGAAATGATATACATTTCCAAAATGTTTATAGTCCATATAAGATATATGATATAATGTAAACTATATCAAAAGTTATATGGTGTGCATTATAATAAGTACATAAAATACATAATGATGTACAATATTGTGTATTAAAAATAAAAACCAAATAATTCTCTATTTTTTCCCTCACACGGTTCCACAGAATGCGACATCATTATAATCATAATATATATATATACTGAAAAGATTAATGTTATGAATGTTAAATGGATGAATTTTTTTTTCTTTTAGAAATTTTAAAAGAGCACCATATATCAAACACACATTCAATGGATCAAAATTGGTCTAATTATAATACAAATATTTTTGGTTGAAATTTAATAAAAGGACTATGAAAATGAAAGGAAATGATTTAGTATGTTAATGAAATATAAATTCACGGTGGAGTAATATTACTTACACATTGGGACAACGATGTCATTTTTGTATGTTCGTTTAAAGAAAAATTCCTTATTTGAATCTATTTTCGTAATTTATTTTTGTTCAACTCATTTCCAACATACTGAACATGAACATGTTAATTTTCAATTGATTGAAAAAAACTAATGATTTTTGAACCAAAATAAATTTATATACAAAAAAATGAATGAAATCAATCATTCCCAGGTATGTACCAAACTAGTCATAAAACCCAACTATTCCTTGATTTATATAGATTTAATGGATCAAGATGTATCAAAAAATAAAAAAGTATCATATGGGTTAATTTAAATAAAACACCAAATTAATTATATGACTAATCCGGGAAAGAAAATTCTAATTATGGTGTATAGTGATATGAATACTATATATTAGTCTTTGGAAAAGTAAACATGATTGAAAATGAAAACCATGTCCAGAAAATAAATGATTTAAATAGAAAAATATGTTGAAAATGAGTTTTATAATTGGTATAAGCTGTGTTCAATAATTTATATCAATTGAATCCTTAATCCATTTTGTTAAACTCACAAAAAAATTCAAAACCATAAAATGATCAATATGTACCGTGACCATGTTATCTAGATTGGGATATAAATAGTACCGTACCATCCCTATGGAGGACCCATAACTAGTGATGTCATATCATCAAATAAACAATATACTACCAAATGAAAATTGAAATGAAAATGAGGATAGTGGGTTTTGGAATATGTTATATAAGGGAACCATGGATGACCCATCATAGAATCATGTCAAAATGGACATGTAAAACAATTATATAAATGAAGGGAAACAATGAAGATATTGTTTTTACCACATGACATTGTTTGAAGCTTTGATTCTGAGATAAAATAATATAAAACACAGTTATACATGTTAGGTCGCATTTTCATGGGAGTAGATCCATGTGAGTGGTGGGTTGGGATTTTCTTGATTTATATTTTAAATATTTGAGGAGTTAGTAAATTAATAATGGAGGAATTAATGTCAACATTAATGGAGGATTTTCTCCAAACATTAATAGAGATTAATTCCCAATATTAACCGATGAAATAATGAATGATGACCACTTTAATAGAGATGAGTACATGATTTATATATATGATGATGTAGTTGATTGTTTTATAATGTGGTTCAATAGTGATATAGCCACAAAGAGAGAATGAGGAAGGGTTTTCAACATGTTTGGTAACATGTGGAAAGTGTCATTGATTGGGATTAAGAAGAGGTTATGCTACTAATGATGATGAAATTTCAACAATGGTGAATGGAAGCATCAACAAGAAGTCAATGGCATGCGATGATGGAGATATAATTGTCGACGACGGCATGCCAATAGATTCATGATGTTACAATTTATCGAAATACCTCTATGTTGCGAAGATCAGGCAGCATATAGCAGTAGTGAAGATTGGAAGTACAAAAAAAATGGAACGTTCATGGGTGTCAGTGTTTCGGGAGAGAAATTCATGATGTGAGATGTAAAAGACTATCCGGTAATGTTAAAAATCTTTTCATGTGATATAATAATACATTGGGTGATAAAATTCCTTCGCTTGATAGGAGGACTTCAAGTGAATTTCCATGTGGTGAGTTTTCTTCAATGAATTCTTTTGTTGAACTGGGCATAGGGCACCAATAGTGGTATCAGAGGGATTAGATGATGTTTTTGGTTATAGAATATGGTTACATACATATAATAGATTAGATTATCAAGGTATCATATGTTAGCAGAAGACGATGATGATACCAGAGGTGTTTCTGTGATATTGAAAGTCTTATTGACTAGCTGGATTCATGAGGTGTGTTCCATTGTTGGTGATAGTAAATGTTTGGTGGATGAATCCTAATGCTTCTTGAGTTAGGTGGTCTATCAGGTATCTAGAATAATATGATCACAAAATCATTGTGGTATCATCGGTGTTGCTAGAATATATAAAGTCTTCCTTGTCGCCGGTGCCATGTGGAATGTTAAGATCATTGGGTGACATTTAGATCTTGGCAGAGCTAATAATCAGAGAATCCTAGATGGTAGAGATGAATATGTGGTATTTGAATATTAATTCATGTGGGAGATTGTAGGGATTTTTTGATTTAATATTTATATACTGGGAAGAGATAAAATTATTAATGGGGAGATTCATCTAATCATTAATGGATGATTTTCTCCCAACATTAATAGAGAGTAATTAAAAATATTAATTGAAGGAATAATGAATGTTGAGTGCATTAATTGAGAGATGATAATGATGTATATATAAGAGGATGCAGTTATATTTTTTGGTTTGTGGGTCATAAAATATGTTGTAAAGAGAGAATAAGGAAGGGGTTTCCATGTTTGAGTTGCCTATTGTGAAGTGAAGATGGTAATAATGATTTAGAGGTGGTGATGATGTTGATAATGAAAGAATTTCAATTATGGATAATGGATGTTTGTGAATTAAGATTATGTCATGCACCGATGGATAAATAATCATCAATGACTACAACAAAAGAGATTCAGGATGGTGACATGTATCAAAAGTCCTCTTAGTTGTAGAGATAAAGCGGTGTGTACCTGTTGTGATGATAAACAATAAAAAAATGGTATGTTCATTGTTTTAGGTGTGTCAAGAGATAAATCCATTGGGTTAGATTTAAAAGGCCTTCGGGTGATGTTAAAAAAATCCTTCAGGTGATGTAAAATTCATTCGGGTGATAAAATTCCTTCATGTGATAAAAGGATTTAAGTTGAATTTTAATGTGGTGTATTTTCTGCAATGACTTAAGTTATGGAAATGTGCTCTATGCCCCAACAAAGATCATATGGGTTTTTGATGGAGAATGTGATAGTCTTGTTCCCACACATGGTGTCCATCAAATAGGGGGTGAGTCATTTCTTTATATTATTACTAATATAGGAGATATGTAGTGACATTATGTCATTTTTAGCGATGAGAACTTGTATCCCAATAAGCTTGACATTTTTCATCATCTTGAGAATGTAGGTCAGTGATGAATGATGGAAGAAATTAGATTTCGTTACCATGTAATACATCGCCCTTAGATGATTCCTGCATGACCTAGATCAGCGACGACTTAAATGGAACTCTGATTGGGACCAAGAAGAAGCAGATTGGTTAAAAAGACATTATCAATAATAACAAAGAATTTGAGGTAGTTATTGGACCCAAAGGGTGAGGATGAAGAATATCTAGGGTGAAATGTGGGAGATTCATGGTGTAATATGATTAAATGTACTGGAATAATGGTAGGGGGTGGGCTTGGTGGTTCAAATGGGTTGGGGGGAGAAGCTCAAAGGGGGAGAGACCATGAGGATAAAGAATGATGTGGAGGATTGGGTGATTTTTTAGGGATATATAATGTGGAGGAGGATGTTTTTGGGGTGAGCTATTCGAAGCAATATAGCAAGAGAGATGGACATAAATGAAAAATAGTTTGAGAATGAAGGAGGTGGTGACACGTGTAGGGGGAGGTGATATTCTTTTTATATGTAATGAAATTTTAATTATATAAAATGTATTTTAAATTTCATTTATTAATAAGAATATTTATATATATATATAATTAAATAAATGTAAAATCACAATAAAAAATTTAACCATAATTATATATAGGTATATATATATATATTGGGGGCTTACCCAAGGGGTAAAGGATCCTCATAAGACTGTATTTGTCCCGGTTTCAAATCTGAGTGGGAGATAACTTATCCAAGAAAGCAGTGAAACAAACATAATGTATACTTGTGAAAACATATGATTGGTGGAGTCCGGTTGATTTAGAAAATATGATGCATGAATGATTTTGCACTTGGCCTTGGTGCAATGCGATGGGCATCAAGCCCAATAGGACATCAGGCCAAATACTTAATAAATAAGGCTTTATGGTTAGGCTATCCTTGGTGGGTCTATGGCCTACCTTTCTGACATCTACGTGTGATGTGGGTGATTAGTTTAATTTTACCCTAATCACCTAATATATATATATACATACATACGCACATACATTTATAATTATATACAAATATTTATTCATAATTATAATTATAAATTCATTTATACTTAATTAATTAATTATAAAATTATAATAAATATATTTATAAAAATTATAAATTTAAAATTATATAAAAATAAATAAATATATTATTTATTATATAGAGATACATATAATTGTTAATATAAATAAATAATGATATATTTAAATAATAATAAAAATATATTTAATATATCAATTATATATATTTTTAAAATTATAAATATAGGATATTTATTTGTTTATATATATATATTATAATTATAAAATTATTTAACGAAATATTACTATCTATAAATTTATAAATATGTACAATTATAATATATATATATATATCAAAAAATTTTGTACAATTAGTTATCCCATGGCCCAAAAAATTTATATTAAATGAATGAAACAAGAAACAATGACCTTTCATAGGTAAGGAGAAAACACCTTCAAAAATAATACAAAAGAACATATATCATCACTAATCTCTACCACCGCGACAACAAAATCATCATCTTCCAATCAGATTTCATTATATCCTCCTCTACATCAGGTTCTTAAACACACCACCTTGATCATTAGTGTATCAAACTCATCAAAATGATGGTCCATCTGATTCGAGGCTCAGTAGTGTCTTTATCACCATCTAAATTGTTTCTCTTATACAAAATTTCCTCCATGGGGAGCTCCCCTATCACCAATTCCAACATTCTATATTTTTTTAAAAACTAGAGGCTTTAGTCATAGGACATGATGTCATTTTCTTACACTTTCTCTCCTTGATTACCTTATAAAGTTTATTAATATCATTTATGTCTGATTAACCTATAGAGATTATCAATATCATGGTTCTTCATTGAAGCCGACATAGTAAAAAAATAGTAATTCATAGTTGCAGTACTGTGTGGAGGATAACCATACTATTTGGCCTTAAATCATCTGTTGTGGTAGAATCTAAGTCAATCAATGTTTTCCAATGTGTAGCTTGATGTGTCCCAAAATTCGTAGATGATATCAAAGGCATAATGACATCCTGAGGAACACAATATGATATGTCATCTTATCTTATTATCTAGGGGATGCATGTACACTAGAAATAGAATTGTGTAATAAAACCAGAGTGTCCTGCAAATTAATACAATATACTGGTTGAATTTCCACCAGTTACCATAATTAATAACAATTGATAACATTAGAAAGATTATACACATGTTCCAGATTGGAATCTCTAGGTGAAACATGTACAATAGTAGCTGTTGGGACAACCTGCACATGTGAACCTCACCCAACCAATGCCCCATTAGGTAGAGGGACACCATCATGTTTTCCTCTGGATAGGTAATTATCCACCATTAAATAAATGATCCACATCAGTGTCACTACCATGACTACCATTAAACTCATTACACCATGTAGAGGGATCTCCCTGAGTTAAGGGATCATCTTCCAAGTTAGTGTCGGGTGGCAAAACACATAAGCGATGAACTCCCACACTATGTTTAAGATAAAGAATGTTGATAAACTTACTAGACACATCATCAGAAAATATAATTATTCTCCCATTATTTAAACACGATCCAGAGCTATGTAATAAATTCCTATTGATTGGTGACAGTTGATCCTTCACTCAATTATGGGAAAACATTCTCTCATACATTGGAACATCAGCATGACTAGGAAATTTTTATTTATTCATTTCAACACGATATCCATTCAATTGGAATATAGTGAATCAGAATCCAACATTACATATTGATTTAACATGACCAATAGTTGGGAAAATTCAAACAAAAATCAAGAACATGTTCAAACCTAATCTCAAACTGGAATATAAATTAACTAGAAATCAAGATTACAATATCCTTAAGAGGAAAAGAAAAGTAAAATTAATCTAAAATTATAGAAAAATTGCCATAACAAACGAATATAAAATTGTTGTCAATATTTATGGGTGTCTCAATAGCTAATGTTTCATCCCACATGATTCTTGGGTGACAAAATACCTAGCTCAATAATTTAATATAAATCTATGATTGAGAGACTGTTTCAATAAAAAAAATGGATCGAACAATGGAACCTAGTTTTGAATCCCCAAGATACAAGGTTTTAGATTAAAAAATCCATGGATCTATGCCATCAATTTCGAATCATTCGTGTAGAATGTGAAGTGACAGAAGTTCATACCAAGCGACACCATCTACAATTCACTGAAACCCAAAATTGCATAGAGGAATTTCCAAATATCTAGAAACATCCTCAAAATATTTATATGCAACCTAAGCCGTGAAAATAATTGAAAATTTACAAGAATAAATATGCTATTTAAAGAAATCTGGTCTCACCCCAAAAACTACATGCACTTAATTCTCTAGAATCCTATTATCAGGAGCAGATTCGCTACTATGAGGATAAGGTAAATATATATCAATATCCATTACCTATAATGCCTCTTCCCAAGGAGTCGAATCCGGACATAAGGGTGCCCTCATCTTTTATCCAAATCCATCATCCAACATCTTTCTCGGGACAACAATGATTACCTAAGGGCATTCATAATAAAATGAAGTCAACTTCACCAGAAGAGGAAGAAGAAAAACAAAACAACAATTTCGAAGAGAGATATACTCTCGACTGAACCCAACAATCTTTAAAAAATACATTAATTATTTGTATTTATATAATTATAAATATTATAAATAGTGTTATTATATTTTTATAATTATATAATAAAATATAAATAATTTTTTTATTTATAAATATAATATAATATCTATTTATAAAATCATAGTAATTATTTATATGAAATATTTTTAATTATATTTAATAAATATATGAATTATATATTTTAATTTTATATAAATAAAATTTATTATTCTTGTATATTTTCTAATATTAATTTTTAAAAAATTTTATGTATATGTTTACTATTTTAAATCATGATAATATATATAATTATATAAATTAATCAAAATATTTAAATATATATTTATAATATTTATTAATATAATTAAATATTTATGGATTATATAAATTTTTTATAATTATATATAATAATATGAATTAATTATTAATTTTATAGTAAATATAAACTGAAAATTTTATAAAAATATATAATATTCAAATTAAATTATTAACCTTATTGTAAATATTTATATTATATATTTGTAATTATATATAATAAATATAATAAATATATTAATTATATATATTTATTACATATGATAATAATTTTAATTATTATATTAATTATAATATTATATTTAATTTTTTTTAAATTTTTTTATAATGTTTATTATTAATTTTAGAAAAATATAATTATATAAATAAATTAAAATATTTAAAAAAATATTTATTATATATTTAAAAATGAATATATATTAATTATACATATCTTCATCCAATTACTTCACACTATATTTCCCACCTTCTTCAGTGCATATTTTTTTTAATTAAACATAGTTTGTCTACAATAATATTATTAAAGAACTACCCCAACATTCTAGTCCCACATTAATTTGTTGACATTTTCAAAAAGTTGGAGATACATAGGGAGAATGATTCCAACATTACGATACAAAACATTTAAAATTGATGGAAAACAAATTCTGTGAATATTATATCACTCTATAAGAAGGATCATAACTACATGAACATAGTTTCTCTACAAATGTTTCTATAAAGAAATTCAATTAATCAATTTCATATTGAAATATGGATATCCATTATTTACTCCAAAAGCACCAAAAATTATTAAAATGGTTCTTGAATGAATACTTCATTGGTGAATATGAATGTAAATACATGAAAATGTATTGATAATTTAAAACATGTCCTATAGTATCACTTCTAATAATGTGATTCATAAAAAACATATTCCATACTTGATAACATATGTCATTCAATGAAGCCATTATAATTATATAATGGTTTTAGAGATGCGTATTTAAGGGGGATCTAAATGCACACAAATTATGTATTTGAATTTTTTTATCTCTATGATTAGGGAAAAAATAAAACAAGTGGTCATAGTAACATATTTCATAATATAACAACATAAAATCAAACATCAACTAAATATTATGGCCTCATGTAAAAACCCAAGTGTATTCAAGAAATAAAATATTATATCATGAAATAGAATAAAAATTAACTAAATCTCCCATTTCGGATTCTTTCTAATAATGTATTAATTAATTTTACAATAATCTCTATTAAAGGATCATTAAATATATTAATGAGAAACTAATGAATAAAAAAAGATCAATGGTTTTCTGTCCATTTATTTCTTATTTCATATTCGATTAATAACTCGAAATATTTTACATACAAATGTATATCCAAAGACTAATTTGTACGTTTTTATACACAGTGTCAATAAACTCTTATAAATAAAAATAATAATAAAATTAAGGTGACTCAATTAACTGAAATGATAATGATATAATTCAACATAACATGTATAAAATTGCTCATATATTGTGGCAATAACATGCCCAAAAATGTTTTTTAATGAATTATTTTATGTAAATAAAATGATTCAATATTACATTACCATTGCCTTAATCTTTAAGAAAAATTTTATTCACCACAAATAAATGTATATTAGAAGTGAAATTACCTATAATTATCTATTAATAATTGGTACGTATTCAATACTAAAAACTCATTAGAAATATGTTATTTTTATTGATAAAAATTGTGCACATTGAATTTATTGTGAATTGAAACCTTACCATTATCAAAAAAGTATAATTTATATTTTTCCTACAACTGAAAATGGATATTTAAATATAATTTAAATTTGTATGTAATGAAAATAATTTAGAACACTCATAGAATATGAAAAATCCATTTCAACCAATATAAATATACTTAACTTACAGTAATAAAATGAATCACGTTTGGATGCCAAGAATATTTTTGTGGTCAGATGCAATTTTGTGAAATTAGGATAATATTATCATAAATCATAATAACACATAGAATATTTTAATACATCACTGTGCAATTTCAATACTAAGAAACATATTATTAGTGTGAAATTACATGAACTATAATGAATCTGTTGTGTAACTATTATTAATTTGGTTTCCATTAGACTTTGATAGTCACTCAATACAAAATTTCGAGTATGGGTCTTCCATAACATTCTAAAAAATAGAATAAATATCAATATAATGAATTAAATAATAATGTAGAGTTGAAATATTATTTTTGATGTTTGATCCCCATGAATGACATCATTGAACTTGATATCATATGAACAATAGTTAGGAATTAAAGTAATATATATCCATTTACTAAAAAAATAAACAAAAAAAGTGAAAAATATCAGACCGTTGAACTCATGGTATATCATGTTCCGAATCGACCATTTCATATAACAACACCATCATAAATAATGGTTGTAGATTATTTAGATTATGATACTACTAATCTCTTGAAATAAAAAATTAATTAATTATGAAAACAATATTATGTATATTTATAATTAATAGAATAAATAAATATAAAAATAAAGTATTTTTGAAAATTCATTGTATATAAATCACCCATGAATCATCATATTCCATATAATTTCTCCAAAATTGACAAAAGTCGTGTTTTATTTCATATTTATATATTAATCCAATATTATCAAATAAAATTCAGTGTATTATCATTAATAATCATTATCCATGGGATAAAATTTTATTATCTATAAATGATATATATAGACTTATATATACTCATTATAAAAAAGGTGCATTTTGTGATGACATAACTGTAAAATCACATATCTCTTTTCTGGTTAACTATGCAGGATTATACAACACATGATTTAAGTCAAACATAATAAATATAATACATTAATTATTTAATGTAAATAAATTTATTATATTTAAGGATATAAATCAAATATTATGTATCTTTTCATGTGTGAAATTTAATAATGTAATCAATAAAATGACTAAGATCATCAAGAATATTAATCTCAGGGGTTATAAATAAATGGAGTTTCATATCATTAAAATAGAAGTGATCACTTTTATGGATCTTTTCAATTGGTATGAGACATATGCATCTATGTTTCTTAACCCTCCACCATGCACACATGATCAGTAATAATTTTCCATGATGTTGGTTCATCATCATTTTTAAGAAAAAAACCATTTATTATATCTTTACATCCAATAATAAATCATATAAACCAATGAAAAAAATTTAATAAATCATATTATTGAAATATTTTATTAATAAAAACTTTTGAAACTCTAACTCATCAAAAAAATGATAAATTTTTATCACATAGATGACCACATGAATTATTATCATCGTATAACATTTCATTCTATTGAAACTAATCTATAAGATTGAAATAAAATTATTTGTAGAAAAGATATAATTCTGGACTATGCATGGTCTAAACATTGGAAAAAATTATTAAAATGTAATGATTTTTTAAATTCATTGAGATCATATACCACTATATTGAATCATTATTTTTTGGTTGAAAAATTATTTAATTTCTAAAAATCAATGAAATTTGTTATATTAAATATTATCCCCATTTTATGGTATTGTACATATTTTATCAGAACGTTATTCTTCATGATTACTGATAGAGACACTAGCACAATAAATCCAAAACTACTAGAGTCTGATAAAAAATAAAATTTTAAATATTTATAAATACACACAATCATATTATATTAAATAAATGTTTTGTAAGAAAACCCACACATACAATTAATATCAATTGATAAAATGATGGAAGTTGAAAATCATCGGCTCTTAATCATTTATTAATAAATTTTTCTTTTTCTATTAAGATTATTTAGACTAAAACCTATCATTACAGACAATAAAAACATTATTCTAAATAAATATTTGATGGGAAAGGAATTACACTGATTTCAGAAATTTTGAATAAATGAAGTCATAGTCGTAGAAATTGTATTTATGATAAAAACCCAATATGAATGATTAAATATTGATTTTTTATATAAAAAAATATATTTTAAATAATTTTTCATTTTATTTTGTAAATATATATTTTTTACCATAATAATTATCATTGTGTAATTTTTTCACAATTTAACTGCTCTTATTTTAATTTTAAAAATTTATATATATTACAGATGAATTGAAATGAAAAAATTTATTCAAAGGGATTTTATTTAATATTTAATTAATCTATGGAAGATACCCATTGTTTCATTAATTTCTTTATATTATCCAAAAGGTTCTTAAAATTTAAATTTATTATTTAAAAAATTGTAAATAAAAGGAGACACATTTTATGTTAGTAATTCCATTTGTCTTGAGAATTAATAATGATATTGTTATTTTTGAAAACATATTCAATAATATATTTTAATATAAAAATAATCTCTAATTTGTAATTTTTTTAAAGAATCCAAAGTAGTATTAATATTTTTAAGGCCATGTCAATTTGTATGGTATAATGTATTTGTAACATGGTAAAATTTATTTTTTGAAACATATTTTCTATTAAATAAAATTTTGATTTAACATTGATATTAAAATGACTATTGAAAGAAAAAAAATTAAATAAATTTTTAAATTGGAATAAAAAATGATTATTTTATATAAATTTATAATATGAAATATAATTAATTCATACATTATAATAATATTAGAATCCCTAAAAATATGATTTTTAACGATAATAAATGGATGTTCCAAAAATAAAATAAGATAGAAAAAAATTAGAACGATATTTCAATATTTGTCGAAACAATCTCATAATATTGTTAAAAGAATAATATATATTTGTTAAATATATATAAATATAAATATATTTAAATATTAGTGTTTAACTATTATATTAAAATATTATATATCATGGTCATGGTATAAATAACTTCCCACTAGGAAATGACTTCCCCTAGGATGCATGGTACAAATGACTTCCCACTAGGATGCATATATAATTTGGATATAATGATTTATGGGATGAATTGAGAACTGATTTTTGTGTGAAAATTCAATGTGAATAAATTTGGTATTTTGGAAACGGTTTGATTTCCAAAATGGTGAATCATGGGAAATGTGATATTATGGAAATCTTTGTTGTGAGTGTGTTGTTTAATTTGATTTTAAATGGGATTTTGTGATTTCTATATAAGTTGGAATTATGGTTGTTTGTTTTATGTTTCTAAAATTGCCACCGGTTTGGCATCGTAGAGACCAACCAGAGTAGGCTGCTGAGAATGTGGTAGCTCTTGAGCCTCAGGTGAATTAGCAGTTAGTGTAAACCATAGTTCAAGCTTTCTATGCTGTGGGAAGTGGCAATAAATTTGGTGAAAAAAGGCATGTGGATCATGAAGTTCAGTTTCAAAAGCAAAATCCACCCATCTTCCAGGGTTATTCAAAGATGGAGAGGGAAGAAGAATGGTTGAATAGAATGAACAAGATCGTTGAGTTCTTGGTAACATCAATATAGTTAAAAGTGAAGTTTGACACGTATATGTTAGAAGATCATTCCCTTTAGTGGTTGGAGTTGGTAGTGCAAGTGGGGATGGACCAGAGTATGATGTGGGAAGGCATTGAAGAATTGTTTGATAAACAATTCTAACCACATTATTTCAGAATTCAGCTTACGAATTATTTCTTCATTTTGAAGCAAGAGCTTATGTCTGTGACGGAGTATGCAACTAAGTTTGTGAACAAAGTGCGGTATTCACCCGAGGTGGCGGGTAGAATGTCATTGAAGGCAAAGATATTTTATGTTGCGTTACGGTATGAAATTTTTCCAAAGATAGCAGTGTTGTGTATAGATGATTACACGGAGATGGTGAAAAGAGCCTCGGTGGATGAGCGAGATCTATGTGGCGCTCTGGGTGGAGGAATCATGGTGGTACCAATGGGTAATAGTGGGAACTCTAACGTTGGGTTCAAGAGAATGAGGGACCCTTATTCCCAAAGTAGGAATATGGAATATAATCTGATGGCAGGATCTATAAATCTTCCTTAGAATCTCTAGAGCAATATGTGATGTTTTCAGTGTGGTTATACAAGCCACATCAAGTGGGATTGTAAGACACAACCTCGAGAATGTCATAATTGTAAGTATATGGGTCATCTGCATCGTTATTTTTGAAATTCTCCAAGGTCGGGTGCGCGTGACACTCCTCAGGGATCGCAGATGTCGTATGCTTCGACGGGATGGGGACAATAGCATACCCCTAATCAGTAGAGTAAAGTGATTCATGGTGATTCTTAGAATACCATGACGCCTCAGCAGAACAATAAAGGGCAATGTGTGGCAAGAAAAGATGTGTCGAGCCTTCTTATGTAGATAATGTTGTATCGTTGTGGGAGAGATTGAGATAGTGTGGAATTTATCAATACATGAGATGTATGGGTATGATGTTATCCTGGGAAAGGATTTGCTGGAGGCGTTTAAGGCCCACATCGATTGCGATGCGCGAACAATGGCTTTTATGACACATGATGGAAATAGAAATACATTTAGAGGAGAAACATGAAAGTCTGTGTGCAATGGGTTTGTTGGCACCAGCAGTTGGTTGGTAATCGTATCAGTTGGTGGAATTGTTGTTGGAATCGGTTGACAGTGTTGGGAAAAGTGTTCTTCTAGTAGTAGTAGCTCCATTTATGGATTTTTTTCCCTGAATTATTTTTTGGGTTTCCTCCCGTATGGGAAGTGGAGTTTAAGATTGATCTCCTTCAGGGGACCAGTGATATTTCACTTCTGCCTTATCGGATGGCACCAGAAGAATTGTGGGAATTGAAAATCCAGTTGGAAGAGTTAGAAAATGAAGGGTCTATCCAGCCTAGCACATCTCTGTGGGCAACGCCGGTGTTGTTTTTGAAAAATGTGGATGGATTTTGGAGGAAATGTGTGAATTATCTTAGACATAACCAAGTTAATATAATGAATACATATCAACTTCCATGAATTTATTATCTGTTCGACCTGTTGAGGGGAGCTCGAAGGATCTTCAATATCGAACTGAGGTCTAGATATTATCAATTGTGGGTGAGGAATTAGGATATTCCTAAAACAACATTCAGAAGTAGAAATGGCCATTATGAATATGTGGTTATGCCCTTTGGTCTAATGAGTTTTCCATCTATATTTATGACATTAATAAATCAGATATTTCAGAGATATTGGGATTTATTTGTGGTTGTGTTTGTCGATGATATTATGTTGTCTTCTAAGGTAAGGGTGGAGAATGAGCGGCACTTGATGACAGTGTAGGGGATCTTGAGGGATCATCGGTTTAATTCCAAATTTTTAAAGTGTGACTTTTGGATACAGGAAATTTGTATTCTTGGCCCTGTGTTTTTTGAAAGTGGTTTTTAGTGGATCCAGAATATATAGAGGTTGTTATCTCATGGAATATTCCAATTAATTTGTTTGAAGTATTGAGTTTTCTTGTTCTATCTGGTTATTATCGGCATTTTGATCGCGTTTTTTCACATTTGGCATCGCTGATGACATCTTTGACAAGAATGAGTGTTCCATTCTATTGGATCGAACAGTGTTAGTATTGTTTTGAAGAGTTAAAGGGTCATCTTACATGAGCACCAATCCTGGTTTTTCCAGATTATGGAAAAGGGTTTGTGGTGTATTGTGATGCATCTAGATCATGTTCAGGGTGTGTTATAATGGAATGGAATCATGTGGTTTCATATGGCTCACAACAGTTGACAATGCATGAGATGAACCACCCAACTCATGATTTGGAGTTGGCAGCAGTGGTCCATGCTTTGAAAGTGTGGTGTCATTATATCATTTTTGAGAAATTTATGGTATATATACATCATAAGATCTTAAAACACATTTTCTCACAAAGGGATTTGAGCTTGAGGCAATGGATGGGAAGGGAATATATCCAGATGTTTGATTTTGACTTGATGTACACACCAGGTAAAGGGAAATTTGTTGGCGGACACATTAAGTAGAAAATCATATAATCAGGTGGTAAAACAGCCATCAAAATAGTGGAAGATGATGTTGGTTATAGCTGACATGCGGTCGGAATGTGAGGAACATGCCGATAAAGCAGTCTCCTTTTCAGTTTTGTTGATTTCCAACTTGTATGGTCAGGTTAGAGAAGCACAGATATCTGATTCTGAGTGTGTGACCATGGGGTCAAGACTCAATGGGGGGGAGACCATTGAGGGTTGAAAACTGAATGGAGATTACATTTTGTGTTTAAGGAATCATATGGTTGTACCAGTTGCTTGTCAGGAGGATCATCTTAGGGATTTTCATCATTCTCGGTGGGTTGTTCATCCTGGAATTCATAAAATTAATAAAACATTGAAATCGCAGTTTTTGTGGGCTAGTATAAAAAGAATATTTCCCGAGATTGTTTCGATATGCTTGACATAGCAGTAGGTCAAGACAGAGCATCAGAGGCCATCAATAATTTTGCAGTCTTTACCAATCATTTATTGGAAGTGGGAGCATATAACGATAGTTTTTGTCACAGGTCTCCCACGAATGGTCAGAAAACATGATGCAATTTGGGTGATAGTGGATCGGCTAATGATGTCAGCCGATATCATCTCGATTCATGAATCTCATGTGGTGGAAGATCTGTACAAAATCTATATTTGGATGTGGTAAAGAGGCATGGTGTTCCACTTTCGATTGTATCAGATAGTGATATGAGGTTTACATCTCATTTCTGTAAATCCTTGCAGTAGTCGCTTGGGAAACAGTTGGCTATGAGCATGGTGTATCACCCTCGGATGGATGGTCAATCTGAGAGGATGAAAGATACACTATATGATATGTTGCAAGCTTGTGTCATGGATTTTGGTGGCTCATGGGAGGATCCCTTTTCGTTGGATGAGTTCTCGTACAATAACAATTATCAGTAATCCAAAGAGATGGCTCCGTTTGAATCATTATATGGGCGACCATGTCATTCTCCACTATGTTTGGTGGAAATGGGTGAGTCCTCGATGGTTGGACCAAGCCTTGTCTAGTAGACGGTATAGAAGATCATGTTGATCAGGAAGATAATAGCGATGACTCATAGTCTTCATAAATCCTATGCAGATCTTCATCGATGGCCGCTGTCGTTCAAGGTGAGTGATCATGTGTTCTTGAGGATCTCTCATAGGTAGGTACATCATCTGTTTGTGAATTAGGGAAAGTTATATCCATGTTATATTAGTGCCTTTTAATATTCTTGAGTGTGCTGGTGTGGTGGAATATCGATTAGCTTTTCCACCACGGTTCTGTGCGGTTTACAATGTGTTTCATGTTTTGCAGTTGAAAAAGTATCAGCTAGATCATGACCATGTGATTCGATGGGATAATGTTGATCTATAACTGTATGCTTTTTTGGTTCACATGCTAGTTCGGGTTGTGGATTGTCAAGAGAATGTCTAGAGTGGTAAAATCATTGGTTTAGTTCGGGTTTTATGACATCATGTTCAGATTGAAGAGGAGACATGGGAGTGGGAGAAATAGATGGTCGAGTAGTGGCCCGAGCTCTTTCGGAAAAGGGCGGGTTCACTACATTCCGAGGATAGAAATTCCAATGGTTTGGAGAATGTAGTATCCCCTGATTGAGGTATGTGTCATTTTCTTATGAATTTTTTTATGTGTCTAAATTTCTTGATATTAGTTGGGAAGAGGCAGGGAGAGTTTGGAATGGTTTTGGATGTGTTTGGTGGATTTTAAAGGGGTGCACGGTTTGAGCACGGTTAGTGGAAACCGTGTGGGTTCTCTAGGAAATCCATGTAGGGGAGACAGTGGGATTCGCACAACTAGCACACAGTTTTTCAAACCATGCAAGGAAACAGTGCAGACCCTTTCTCCAATTGTAGCAGTGTGCACATGGTTAGCACATAGTGTGCCAAACCGTTCGGCCATGTAATAATAGGTTTACAAGTTTCAGGCTCCATCAAGCCTAACCTATTTCACTCCAATCTTCCTCCCACACGAGCCTCACTCTGGATTTTGGGTTCTCAGGGGTTAACCGTGCTCTCCCACAAGATTTGGAAGCATTTGGAAGAGGTTTCATGGAAGATTTAAGGTGGTTTTTCCCGGGTAAGGCACTCCTCTAGGTTTCATTGTGTTTTTCTCTAGATATACATCCCTATCTTTATTGGATTTCCTGATCTACACTTTTTGTGTGTAGATATAGGGTTTTGGTGGCCTTGGATGAGGTTTTTATGGATTCTTGAATATTAGGTAAAGCGATATAGAGAGGTTTCGGTGGTGCGTTTGCCGATTTTGAGGCACAATTATTTGTGGGTCGATTTCTTGCGAACCCTAAAGACAGGTGGCTTTTCTCTCGACTCCACATGGTTAGAACTGGTGGTTCTTTGTGACAATTAATTCTTGTGATGAAAATTAATTGTGAATTGTTATGCGAAATTGGTTTGAAATCCTTTGGGTGACGTTTTGGGAATTTTTGGGAAAAAATGTGTTTTATGGTGAAATGGTATTATTGTGATTTTTAAAATGCTGATTTTAAAATGGGGTGATATGGTTGATTTGTGAAAATTATTGATGAAAGGGTTTTCAATAAAAGGGTTGTTTTATTGAATTGTAATTTGGACTAGAAATTGGTTTTAATAAATGGGTGATTTATTATAGTGGATTGATATGGAATGGAATTGATTGAATTCATGTGGTAGTGACCATGGTGGGTTATATGCTTGGAATTGGATTGTTTTGAATGTTGTGTGGAAGTTGAGAGAAGTAACACTATAAAAAGGGGATGCAAAATGGATGGAAGGGCCACCCTCAAGTATAAGTGGCCTAGAAGTGCTGCTTAATGTAAATGGGTGAACAGGTAGGATGGAAGCTCCACTGTTTAGTTGTATAGTTGTTTCGTTGTGCATTGATTTTCACGATAGAATTGTTGTGCTAATGTATAAATGTTGGAATGGTTTGTGGCATGGTTGGTTGGCCTTCCCTTGGTTTCTTGGGTTGGTTGTGATAGCTTGGTAAGAGCATGTTTATCTTATGGTAATGGTTTCACTTGTGATTATTTTATATAAACTATTTTATATAAATGTTCTAATGATTTTATCCTAGTGGCATGTGTAGGGAAGTCATTTGGGGAAATCGTAATGAGTTTCAGTACTCACCCACTACTTTGGATCGTTGGTGACTTTGTCGATGTCGTGTACTGTGACATTTAAAAATTTAAAGAATAACCCACATTTAGTGGAGCATTGTGATCCCGTGGTGGAGTATTGAGCTTGATGCTTTGTGTGGAGCTGTGGTGGTGTCATGGCTTGTGGTTTTTGGTTGATTATTTTCTGCAGTGTACTCTGATGTTGTGTGGACATGTCTGGTTGTATTGGTTTTGAGTTTTGTTGTGGAACATATTGTTTGTCTTTTTGGAATGCATGGTTGAGTATTTTATTTGACATGCATCATATAGTGGCTATTAGTGGATGGATTGGGTGGTTTTGTTGTAAGGTAAATTCGTTCCCCCACATGATCTTGAAGCCCTTGGAATTTATTTCCAGCCATTGGCATCTTGGGAATGTCAGTTAAAGCCATGTATCCCTCACTGCCTCCTCAATCAAATGATGTATGGGTATGGAGTTATAATTATAATCCCTAAAAATATGATTTTTAACAATAATAAATTTTTGTTCAAAAAATAAAATAAAATATAATATTTTTACAATGATATTTCAATATGTAATGAAACAATCACCTAATAATGTTAAGGGAATTATATATAATTGTTGAATATATATAAATATATATATATATATTTATATATTACTATTTCTCTATTATATTAAAATATTATATATCATGATCAGTTTATTTTTATTATATGCATTCAATAATAACATTAAATTAATTATAAAAAATAATAATGTATAGAAAATATGATCAATTTATATACAATAGAGGTCATTTTTAGGATAAACTCATTGAAATACATAGATACTCTATTGTGAAACATTTTTTCTACAATATAACCTAGATAACTAGAACCACATGATCTTAACGTGTACAAATGTAAAAAATTATCCATTCCCAAAAATACACTAAATAAAAACATATAAATAAATCATATATTACTTGAATATCTAAAGTTCCTATATAAAAATATGTCTCAATGATGATAAATATATTTTTTAAAACTAAAATAAAATATAACACCAATCATTGAGATATTTCAATTTGTATCCACATAAACACTTTATCATCTTATGTCTAGTCTGAATATTATAAAAATAATTTTTTGTTGGAATTAAGTCCTGTCATAAAAATAAATGGATTGTTTTATTTTGTTTTCAATCCAAATTGGGGTTTTTAGGATGTTTTCAAGGAATTTGACCTTATTATTCAAGAATATAGATGAGTTGATGATGGCCTTAGTCCCTAGTATATTCCAAATTTTGGGGTAAGAAATTTAGAGAAAAGAGAATTGTGTTTTTAGAAAGGGAGGTTTAATGAATTATTGATGGAGTATATATGTGTTAGGTCAAGGAATTTTTCTGAATTGTCTCATGAATATATGGAATGTGAAGGAATTTAAAAAATGTAGTGTTTTTTCAAGAAAGTTTTTTTACGTGAAAGAATGTTTTTATTTTAACGAATACTTTAGAGAAGAATATATTGTTCCTAGTACGTTTTCAAAATAGAGTTTTGAAGAATGGATGTATTGAGATACACTCTTCAAAATATATCCAAATGAAGAGGATCATGATAAAGATTATATTGATTGAAATATTCTTATGTGTAAAATTTTACATCAATTTCAAACTTATGTTCATGGGGGTCGATGCACAAGAAACATGAGAAAGGTGATGTACATGCTTATAAAATGAGGATTCCACATTTATTACATAGTACCTTTTCACAATGAAAAAATGGTGTCTCTTCCATGGATAATAGTTACATAAAAAGTCATAGTGAATGAAAATATTAGAGGTAAAATGTTACTTGTGTCGATATAGATCAACTTAAACTCATAGTGTGGTTGTGCGAAAGAGAACGAGTTGAGAAAAATAAACATTTCAGGTGTACCCAAAATCATTACAGTAAGAAAAGGTGTTTTTTTCAAGGGAATAGTTGAGATTATTTCAGTTTTTGATTATCTAGTATTTTTATCATAGATTTTAAGGGAATTAATTCTGAATGATAATAAAAGTAGAGTCTCTTTATAGACTGGAAAAAATTCTTCAATGTTTAACTATTGTTGTGTCCCTTATGATTATAATCTAAATAAGGCATATCCTAGAGTAGTGAGGTTGGGGGAGTCGATATAATTTTTCAGGGTCAATCACTCAGCCGTGTATAAATTATTGTAAAGGCATTGTGCAAGGCACATAGTGTGTTTAATATATTTTAGTCAACAACTAGTGAGGATTAAGTGATTTAGGTATGTCTCAAACCTTAGTGAAATATGCTTCTTGGAAAATCCTTTAGTGGTGAACCTTGTAAAAATACTTATTTATATCTCTCCATGCGATTGATTTAATTGATACACATTACTTTTAGACAGGTTCAGCATGTTCCATTCAACATGTTAATAATATCTATATCTCATTATGAAAATGTGGACATCCGGATTCAAACCGTTGCTATCAGGGGTTTCAAGGGACCTTCAACTTATATCAGAGCCTAATGGTTGTAGGAGATAAAACTATTAGCTTGTGTTACCATGGATAAATATGTAACTTTTAGTGGATTCCCTTTCTTCTATGGAAAATCATTATGATATGGAAAAACGAGATGACATATCTTCTATAATCTCTTATAATGGATGTTTATTTAACAACAACACAATAGAATCAGGTCACTCATTTAATTTGAATTTGTATGATAGATTTAGATATTAATTCTCTTAATGTTTTTGTTAAGGAATATAGAACCCTCACAACCACTCATTCTGATCAAATCTTTCTTAAGTTGTTTTGTTGTACGTTTTATAAGTGTATGTTCTAAAACATGTAAAATATATATGAAGGCGACAACAATTTTAAGTAAGAGAAACACAATGGTTTCCACACTCAGTTTGAGGAACTAAAAATGATGTTAGATGAAAATGAAAATAGTTTTTGTAATAACATTTTAGTGGTTTTTGGAGCTAGTCGTGGACTAGGGGATGAAATTAAGGACATTGATATTGTGAAGAAAATATTATGAATTCAGACTTCTCTTTACAATCCAAAAGTGTCATCCCTTTTGAAAGAAGATATTTATAAACATTCTATAATTGATATAGTTAGTATCCTAGGGGTATATGGTATTAGAGTAAAACTAGAAGATACAACAACTCATGAAATAAATGAAATTTCATTATTGGACATGGAAAAACTAGACATTTCAAGATATTTTTCCTGATAAAGTTAATGTAGATGATTCACATCATTCTTTATTATATCATAAAATCAATATAAGAAAGGAAAATTGGATGGATATATAAATTTGGCCTATTTTCATTATGGTAGAGTTGGACGGATTTACTCTCAGTGCTAAAGGAATATTGTTTGATGTGAAAAAGTGCTGTTGGAAACATGAAAATTCCATTGAAAATGTTTACAAAAAAATGTATACATAAAATATATATTGATTTTATAGAGAAAATGTTTTTTCACTAATGAATAAGAAGAAGAAGACAAATTTTTTAAGGATGAAGAACCAAATTTTCAATTTGGAACCTGCCAATCCATTAAGGCTACTGTTGAATATCTTGAACTAGAAAAAGATAATTCTATAGATAATAATGTTGTTATTCATTCTGATCTCTATTTGGATCTTGATTATTATCTTGGTATTATTTAAAATCAATTAAACAAAAAAAAATTGGAGAGATATTCTAGAAGTCTATTAAACATATCTTGATCAACATGAAGCTTAAATTGATTTGATAGATGAAGTAATAAAATAATATTCAACACCTTGTAAACTCTCAGAATATATCATATAATTGAAGCTATATAATGAAGAAGAATCTAAGTTCATTGATGAAATTACATATAAAATTGGAGGAGATTTCAAAGTTAGTTGTGAGTCTTGATGAAGAAGATGTTTCTCTATGATGTGAACATAAATGTAAATTAAATTCATGATAATTAACTAATAAATTATAGTTTGGAAATTTATTAGTTTTATAGATATTATAATGTACTTAGAGTGTTTCTGAAGGATTAGTGAAGGATTTGAATTATTCATGATTCACATGTATGTGTATATGTTTAATTTGATGTGATGTTGAACAATTAAAGGATGAAAATAGGACGATCCCAAAATGTGGAAGAAAGGATAAGGAACATTGTAACCCCCTGAGATTTTATGAAAAATATTCTTTTTAATTTCATTAATTTCTTTTGTTTTACACTACACCAAAATGAGCTTGCACAACACGAATCCCTGACATGTCTTGAACTACATGTAATTGCGACCTTCCGCGATAGCGTGTGTTGTACACAATACCCAGTTTCGCTAAACAACGATATGTTATAAAAACTAGCCATTATGAATAGTAATACCCACTCTATGAAATTTTAAAATTTTAATATTTCAAAATGGAATTCATTTTTGGATTTAGAATATCGAAATTAGCCTAGGGTGAAATTTTGGTATTTTTCTGAAAACATTCAATTTTAAATGAATAGTGAAAACACTAGGTTACTATTTAAAACCTGACTTTTTATTGAAATAATTATTTATTTTATTTAATTTAATTTTAGGTAAAAATTGATACATAATAGTTATATTAGTTCAATGTAATTCATTGGTGTCATTATATAATAAATTTAGATATATAAAAATTTTATTGAACTTTTCACCGTCTTTTACCCACCTCCTAGAGGAATTTTCAAATTTACATAAAACATAATTTTACTGATTTTGTGAGTGGAATTTCAAAAATCCGAGAGACACGGTTGATGTCAGTAAGTAAAATGTCATTCAATGAGATGAAAATAAGTTTTGGTGAACAGTAACTTTTTTCTTTTTTCACCACGATTAAAAGTAAATAGGTTAATTAAGGGTAAAAATGATATTATTATTTTCCTAACACATGTAATAATTCTATTGTATAAGTTAATTCGACCAAATACAACCTTAGAAAGAAAATATGACCATTTAGGCCCACTGGGATAAGATTAGGACATTTATTATTAATTTATTTAAAGAAGGGTTAAAATAGTTAAAATAAAATTTTAATAAGTAAATAATTTTTAATATAGGGTTATACATATGATAAATTCGACTATAAATATTCATTATAAATCTAAAAATATTTCCTACATAATGATAATTTATTTGTAATTTTTAGACCATAACAAAATTAATTTATTTTTGACGCAAATATGATAATGTAATTATCTTATTAATGAAATATTGACACAATTGATGTTATAAATACCCAAATAAATGTAATTTGAGACTTTTTATGAATTAAAATAATTTTATAGGTTAATATGATGTGTTAGTATTGATTTAATTAACTTCTTTCGAATTAATCATTCTGTTATGATTTTCACAAAAATCAATTACTAAATAGTGTCAAAATTGACATAAAATAGTTTTTAAAACAAATATTATATAATTGATTTTTATTTTATCCCTAAAAATCTAATGATCGGCCAAGATACTTATATCATTATATTTGTATCATTAATGGACCACTTTGGGGTTTCTTGGATGTATATGGTATGTTCATTAAATGTATAATATAAAAATACAAGGTGGCATGAGAGTTAAAACTAAATGATAAAGCTAACATAATGACCTAAACATGTCTAAATTCAATTGGATGAGAGTATTTGGACCTATACCCATATTAGATTAGAATTAAATCAATTTCAAGCTATTTAAAACCGAATATGCCTTTATAATAAAATAATATTTTTAGTTAATCCAAAGGTTCCCCTCTCCTCCCTTATAAAAGGGAACCTCCTCCCTCTCTTCCTCACACCACATTGAGCCTTCATGCTCAGCCAACCCCTGAAAAATTCTCTTATCCACATCCCTAAAAACATCTTAGAGGTCTTGGTCTTTTTCAAAGAAAAATTTTAGTGCCCTAAAAGGAGGACTCAGAGAGGCGCCTCAAAGAAGAGGTAATGTCCGTTACCAATTCTATCAACTTTATTTCTTCTTCAACTTATATTTCTATAGTTGTTTTATTATGAAGTAATAACACCAGTATCACTCATATACTGATAAGTTATTATATGTATGAAACAATCCTATTTCACCATCTATCCATCCTACAGAAAATGAAATTATTGCGCGTGTGTACGTACGGAATACTGTCTCCACGCCGTGGTGTAATCTATTTTCCACCACCACCTTACTTGGATGGGTATAATGGTGTAAATAATAACTATATATGATTATTGTAAAGTGATATTGATTCTGAAATAGTATACATACACTCCAATACAATTCCATGATCATGGGAACGATATCATCGCTTGTGCGTATGTACGGAATACCGTCTCCACGATGTGATGCAACTCGCTCTACATGATCTTCATTGCATAATGATTATATAAATGAATTGAATGAATGAATATGATATATATTACACTAAAAAGATTCTGGAAATGAGGTATCTAAAACCTAAAGATAAGAATAATAATTTATTTGACAAAACACGCGTAAGAACAAAAAGTAATAAACACCCGAATAACATGTAGTAATGTAATATTACTAATAAGAAGCTAATAATATGACCATATATGATATCATAACCATATGTATGATTCTGTAATAAGTCAATGACATTATTTAAATCATTATACAGGAGGTACGGACACTTACGAAGCAAATCGGTCCTAATGTAAGGGAAATATCACAATCTCGTTTTTATCCGAGATTGTTTATACTTTGTTATTTACAGGGGTGTATTTTGTCATCCACATCCATGTTTACTCAATATGAAATATTATTTCAATCCACCTACAATTTTTAAATGCAATTTTACCCATTGGTGTGTTTATATTAAAAGATATGAAAGGAATCTTTTGTCATTTTTCGTACGAGGTACTTTTTGACTTTTCTGACAAAAGTACGAGAATAATGTTTTTTTATCTTATACGGAATTAATGGATTTTTAAAACATTATTTCCAAGAACATTCCTTTACAAGTTTTCATTTTTATTTTTAATCAACTTCTTTTAGTTTATAATTTTATAACATGTTACGAAAGGAAAAGTGTTTTCAAAGTAGAAAGGATATTTTCCTCAAGAATGGAGTTCAAGTGTTTTATAAAAATTATTTTCCATTTTAGATAATAAAGGGTTCTGTTTCTATCTCTATTATTAAATTGATTTGATTATGTTGTGATGGAATTATTTTTATAAATTACTTTATCTTATATGAATTGTTTTATGATTTCATGATGTTTAAGAATCCCATTTTTATTACATGGGTTAAACTATGATGTATTGTTTATGATTTTGTGGAACACATAAGAATGGTATCATTATGAGATTGGTGGGACCTATATCTCCCTGCAATGCATTGGGTAATGATTTTATATCTAATGAGATAGACATGGTTGGAACGGCATGTTAAACCGGTTTAGTGAAACAGGACTGAAACGAGGAGTGAACTCAGTTCAGAAATGGACTTTGTCCACTAAGATAGTCTTGGCAATGAGTCTTTACTAATAAGAAATGATTCTATATGATTATGTGTGTATGACACAAAGTTTCATGTTTTATGTTATGATTATTGGTATTACACTTCACTACTATGATTTGTCCCATGTCATGATATTATGATCTTTTTTACAGGTTAAGATTTCGAAAATGTTATGTTCTTATGAATATAATGTGATTGAGATTTCTTTTGATTACCCTTACTGAGAATTTGAGATCACCCTTTTATGTTTTCTTTTCCCCATGATATAAAGAAAGGTTTTAGTTAAAAAAAGGGAAGATCTTTATGAGAGATGTTGACGATATTTCACAACGATTAGAAGATTATATTCCAAGTTTCCAAAGACACTAAACAATTACGGTCCTTGTGTGTGTGTTTTTGTAATATATCAAGTATTCCGAAAAAGTAATGTAATTTCCATTTACGTCAATATTCAGGTCTCTACAAACATATCAAAAACCCACACCTTATTCCAACATGAAAACAAAAAATCATAAAGAGAAGTGTGATGGAAATCGTCCCCTTGTACAAAAATATGGTGTTCGTGAATAACACCCCAACTGTAATTGACATCCATGTATTCTATCACACCTCTCTTTCAGTTTAATCTCTTATGTTTGTTTGAAATATTGATTCACCTATATTCCCAAACCCCATGATGATGTGTTAATACCCCTCTTCATAACCCATCAGTTTTATATAGATATTAGAAAGGAATAAATACCTATTATGTTTATTTTTCCTCCCTTAATATTCCTAAATTCCATTCCCTATCAATGTAACACACCCCCTTATGTTGTGGAGGAATTAGATTGATATAGGGATAAAAACCTATCAATGAGAAATATATTTTGATAATATTTAACAAAATATAGGTGCAAAAAAATAAATATTAGGAAATAAATTGAGATGTATATTTTTTACAATAAAAACCCTAATGAATGAGAGATTAAAAAATCACATTGGAACGCGGAAAATTTATTGTAATAATCCTAGAGTAAAAAATCCAAGTAAAATTATGAAATATGAATTGAAAATACATTGTAGAAAACCTATTTTTAAATCCAAACCACAATACACTTTTTCCTTCTACCTAAAAATTATTCAATGAAAAACTGTCACATCTTAGAGTTAATATCCAAACCCATGGTGTCATTGAGGCTCCCTCAATAAGCCATTACACAACCCGAATTGGTGATAATCCTTGTTACCCAAACCTCAAAATATAATTTCTCATGTATCTTATTTCCTCAATTAATTTACTACTCACACCATCAAAAGAATCCATGTTTGAATATTTTTATAATCCCTCAGAATCCATACACAACACATGTGTTTAATAATTAATATTAAAAAATATATCAATTTGATAAGAGAAAATTCAACTCAGTTTGAAACCACGTGAATCTGTTATGAAGTTTGAGTAATTCAAATAGCTTAAAATATTCATCATTTATATTTTAATCTCCTCATGAAAAAAAAATAATGAAAATATTCATCTCCACCTTTATCCAGGAAAATAAGGATATTATTTAAATGATTTTAATTGTAATGAAAATTGATTGGTATCTTTGTAACAATCCACCACTACATTATGTAAGACATTACCACTTTACTGATCGGATAAAAGCCAGACATATCCCCCTACAAATGAAATCTAAACGTAGATGTCTTCATAATACATACATCTACACTGCCCATATATAGAAGACAAGAACATGAACATTGCTTCCCCATAATAGTTATCCACACATTATCTTGTGTACCTATGGAAACTAATTATTCTATCATTTCAACACACTTCGAGTGATATATATCTCTCTAAGAATCACCTCAATTGTTGATTTTTATTTTATATTCAGTAGTGATAATCAAAAAATTAAAATAATTAAGTATTGGTTATAAACAACTAGACATGAAATGATTTGAATTTAATGCTTTCATCATCCTTGTTGAAAGTATTATAGTCATGAATAGTGATTAACGTTTCCAAAAATATTATGAAATCTTCTTCATAACTGCATTGAATACATTATCTCGCACCATTACATTAGTCTCATAAATGGTGTAATCCATGATCTATCATACATATATCATCCATCATATAGATAATGATCATATTCAGTTTACTAATAAACTCAGGATCCCAAACTTATAATTAGTACAAGATGATAAAACAATTTGGTTTCTACCTAAAATAGGTTGGAGATCTCTCAAAATTAGCATACATCTTGAATTATTTGTGATAAAATATCACAAACACTAATAAACCGACAATAATTTCCACATAACATAATAAATTTACCATTTTAAACATTAATTAAGGAAGTAAATAATTCTCTCTATGCTTTAAAATTTTACAAAGATATAGAATAAATCCCCAATTCATTGTGTAGATCAGTCATGTGACTATCCACTCCAAATAAAATTATATCACCCCCACCTTATAAACTACTTATGCTAGTATCCTCATATTTGTGTCATGGATCTTCATTATTACTTAATATTCATTAATGTGTAGAAGTTTCTCTAGAAACATGAAGAAAATCATCATTAGTCATTCACGTATTCACTTTCATAAAGAAAATTAGATAACATCATCCAACATCAAAATGTATTTTTTTAATGAAGATGTTGTCATAATATTATCATATAAATCTACTTATGAAAAAAATAGAAGAAAATATTTTTTTCATCGTCTAGTTAATTAGATATTGTGTTTACATTAAGAACAATATTGACCTCCACCGAAGACATCTCCTTCAAATGAATGTGAACTCTGTAAAATTTTTACTCAAATATCGATTCTCTAACATTCAGAAATAATGAAATCATATTTATGCACTCGCGTGGAATCACTACTTCCACCCATTGATATGAAACTATAAATAAACAACCTACTCAATGTACACTAACTACAAAGGAATATCATAGATGATATATGGGGTCGATCTCAATGAGAGAGGGGGACACGTCGATGATTTTTTTTTGCAAAGGTTGGTTCTTCTTATTTTTATATAATCAATTAAAATAATTTAATAATTAATTTATATAATAAATAAAAATTAAAAATAGATGAGAAGGGTAAACATTTCGAAGGGGTATTTTAATAAAAAATAATTTCCCCTTAATTAAAAAATAATTAGATAAAATAGTTGGTAAATTCTTTAATTATATTGATCGAAAAAATTATCAATATGTATCAATATACAATATAATCTCAATTAATTATGGATTGATGGGTAAAAATAAATAATGTGCATTAAGAATATCTCAATGTTCATTATTCGAAAAATCATTATTGGATTGTTGAATTGTGAATCTAGACTAGGGTTTCCATGACTCCAAGCATGTTGAAGGAGAAGGGTCTCCCCAAAATATTTTAATGTGAGGTCGTCTCTACCTCTTTTTTCATCATAAACCATGAAATGACAAAAAGCCTTAACGAGGTGATTTTCTATGAGTATTATCTTGAAAAAATGGCATTTCACTTTCTCTACACATTTTGAGATATTATCTCTGTATATATTTTTAAGGCATACCTGAGTATGTTGGATGAATTGAGTGTTCTAATGAACATCATCTCATATGAATTCAGATCCATGGCATTCCACATCTGGATTCCATATGGACAGAGTGTCTATGTAACAGATGATATCATCTTTGATAAGGAATCATTAAGGGATTGGAGTGTTGATGAAAAAAATATGTGTTGAATAATGAAAATTCATTCACCTTTTATCACACTATGGTATATATACCAAGGATTGAAAAGACAGATAACACTGTTGGAGACTAGATATCATCACCCACACACACTATCGTGCTCTCAATAGACGCCGCAATATGAGACATATTTTAGTTGATTCTCATTAAATTAGACATATTGGATTTTGAAATGACAACATTAAACATTGTGCAAGCACTAGATTCGAATCATGATGATTGTGAAAAAGAATGTGAGAGGAGTAGCTGATGAAATCATCATATGATTTAGTGATGGAGAAAAAGATTATCTAATTGAGTGCATTTTCAAAACAAAAATCATCTTCATGTCCATAGGTACAAGGGGAAAATGATGTACCACTGGAGGCCCATCGACATGTCAGTGTCCTCCAGGACTAAACTTGTTGATACCCTGGCCACCTAGACCACCCAATGACAACCATGTTTTTTTGGTTGGAGAATCCATGGAACATGATGTGTAATTGAGAGATAATTTATTTGTAGAAATACTAATTTTCACTCACACTCATTATTTTCCCACATTTATTTTTATTTTTACAGATCAATAAGGTTTGAACTCATTAAGGGTCCCACATGCTTTTTAATGACATTGAAAATACCAATATTTTTTTTGAATATAATGAAATGGGAAGCCCCTATAAAATTATCCTAGTTGGTTGTTCAAAGAAATATTTTCTTATTATTTCATACTACCAAGAAGTTTTTTTGTATTTTTGGATATTTAATATATTGAAATTTGTATCATTTACCATTAAATAATTTTGCAATATAATTATATGTTGCATGATTATTATTATTTCATAATGTATAGTGATTACTTGTTTTTTTCAATGAATATATGTTTCTATCATTATATATAAAAACTGAAAACACTCTACAAGAACACTATTAATACATATATAATTATTGTATTTGGTCTATAAATACACCACATATTAGGAATTCCAATAAGTACTTCATATACACTATATAACCACACTACATATACATTTCATAATATCATTCTTGTGTTCCACAGTTTATCATACCACAATCCTACATATGTAATCCATGGATTTAAACTAAATATGATTCATTATTCATTCAATTACATTAGTTATTAACTGAAAAATATATATTTGATTCTTTGTTAAGTTATAGGAATATAATTTTTCATTATTTAATTATATCATTATTAACTAACAGGTATGTGTTTCATTCTTTCGTAAGTAAAATATTTTATTTTAGCACGTAAATTAATTTATTCTGAATGGTGATACATCAAGAGATATTATTTGATAAAATGAAATCATTAACACATATAACCAAACGAGATTAAATATTGTACTATTATCTCTTATTTACATGAATTTTTATTTTGGAATCATTCATTTCTATTGGATTGGTGTAACCCAATTTTTTTGGATGTTGTTAGAATGATGATTGTTACTCTTACTATACAAACTAATCTAGAGGGATGAGCACCATGATGAGATTGTTGGGTATTTTAGAGTGAACATGCCCTACTAGAGGGGTTTGGGGGCTGAAGGCCCCCCAAAAAATTGTTGGGGAATTATAAAAAAATCCAATTGACCATAGTAGAGCTTACGAGGTGATATAAACATGGAATAATTATAGTGAAGAATTTGTCACTCCTATTTTTATTTCATAGACATTGTAGATAGAAACACTATATCTCATCAATCGTATTTTCATCATCCACCCTATCATCATGGAATTTTTTGTCTTAAGAATTTATATTGTGCAGAAATCTAACTACCATTCATTATAGTACGTTGGACATACAATGCAGTTTGTGGAACAATGATTCACCCTCATTTTTAGATCAATTTGAGTTAGTGTTTTCTATGTTTTAAAACTATTATATTCAATATGTATTTATGTTTCCAAATCTAAGTGAGATTAAACCTCTCCATGGACTATGGAATTATTACCAGACCCCATAAAGCTTTGTTTCAAGTGATATATACTACTCATTCTTTTCTAGTTCATTAATTTTTTCATTTCATCATCTACGAAACTATTATATTGATGCTACTCTAGTAATTTTCACAACAATTACCATTTTTAAAATTAAACATTTTTCAAAACATAATAATATATAGAAAACAGAAAGGGTTGAATACTATTACACTTCATACATGATTATTATTCAATATATATAAATATGAAACACTCTACGATATTAAAATACAATATGTGGAAACTGATATATATTCAATGTAATATTTATACAATGAATAAATAACATGAAACATGAAAAGACACATAAAATAAGGGATATTTATAAATAATACAATATAAAATAAAAAACTGTAAAATCGAACAATGAAGTATTCATTTTCATTAAACAGAAATAATATATTTATGATTTTTGTCAACCGTATAAATAAGATGATGATCATTAAGATAAATAGCTACTAGAAACATCTAGTTCTCATGTTGATGACAACATATTGAACAATACCAAAAAATTCATCGATATCCTACATGAATGTTTTTATTAGAATAACAAGTACTACTAAACAAAATTTTTATAATAACATCAATAAAAATACTAGAAACATCTCATTTTGATACTGATCATTATGTGGACTTATATTTTCTTTAAAATACTAATATTTCCATGAGTGTATGGAGGTGATTAGAAAATTTGTATCCTTACAAATAACATTGAATATACAGTTCCTCTTCGATTCCATGTGATTTTCATATCTACTAAAGGTATAATAGTTGAACATAAAAAGATCAAAATTTTCATTTCACGACAACAACAACCTATTAATGACTATGAGATATAATTCTCAACAAGTATATCAGACTATTACTGTCACATTTTTTTATACATATCAAGAATTTATTCTCTTATGATGATTTTGATAGAAATGGGAATTCCATTACAATGTGATAATGAATTTCAAAAATCCATTCATTATTTTATTTACCCACTTCCTTCCTTACATATAATAATATTTTTTGAACCATTGATGGGTTATGTCATCTGTTATGATTCATGAAGATTAGGATTGGGTAGAATTTTTATGATGGGTGACCATGTCATATCCCACAACAAAAAACACAAAATGATTCATGAAAATATTAATCCGACTAAAAAACATGGTGTTGTATGGATTAAGAACAAGGAACCACAATCTCATTGATGAGAAATTTATTTTTTTCATCTATTATATATTCTTGAAGCACATATTTGAACATATGTACTTGAACCTCATTGAATAATAATGGATTGGGTATATCCTTATGTGTTACTTTCAATTTGATTATAAAAATGGGATTGGGAATTCATTGGATGATGGTTTTGGCCAAAATTTAAAAAACGTAGCAGTTTGGGATGATCCAGATAATAGAGGCTAAAAAATCATAGTCAACCAAAAAAGGGTATTCAAATTAATGTGATTGATAACTTCTATTACAATTTTATTTATCTACCAAAAACCCAAAAATATCATATTTTATTCTTCTATACATTGGTATTTTATTGATATACATTATATATTTCCTTATTTTCTATGACTCATTATTTTCAGAGTTCTTAAATATAAATATTTCTTCCTCGTTATTTCCCTTTTCCACCGTTTGGGGATAAATTTTATGAAAATTATATTATTTGTTTAATCATGTTATTATTTTCCATTTTATTATAGATTCATTATAAAGGAATTAAAAAAATGATTTGTTTATTTTTTTTTTCAAGTTTCAAACAATTTTTTGATGCTAATTTCGATACTATTCAATTTTCCATATAGTGTCTTGAGGCCATGGATATATACATGGAACATCTACTTGATCATAATGAAATACAATGTATCAAATTATTTTTTAATTAATAGTTTATTTTACTTTCTTTAAAAATTATATGATAATTATTAATGTCCACACAACATTAAAAATCCGAATCCACAATGGATTATTTCAATGATTTATTTTTATTTATTTTGCAATATTTTTGTAAATAATTCATTATAATGTGTCATATTTGACAACTGATGTATTAATTATTCTTTTTTTCATTTAAAATTATGTATATTCATAGGGTGGTAATTTTATAATTAATTATTTTCTATTAGACTATGTAACATGAATTTTTTAATATACAATCTTTATTTTTTCAATATGATGAGCACTGTTAAAATTATTACCTCCACGTACCATCTCAAAAAAATACTGGAAATTGACTAATGAAGATTTTATTGACCAAATAGATAAATATATTTTACTTTTTTAAATGATTTTTCATTACTTTTTGTAAACATATAAACACATGCCTGAGCATGATGTAAACTATTCAAACGAAATTTATGTTCAGTTAAATTATATGGGATGAAAGAAAAGAGTTTGTTTTCATACCGTAACAATTAATGTTAGAGTTCATTAAAATAATATTGAATTTTTCTTTGAAATGTTTAATTCAAATTACCATGTATATAATAGAAAATAATGTTTTCTCCTTAATGCTAAAAATTAATATTAATCAATATTTTTTTGTCTATGAAAAAGTGAACACAAGATGAAAATCACATATTATTATGTAATTTTTAATTTCATAGATTAATTTGATGTAACTCTAGTGGGTTAATGGGGCATAGAAATATATAAGTTGATGTTAGTAGCCCTGAATAGAAGTATATGACATATGCATGAATTTTATCATTTTATTCCATGTACCAATAACACTCAAACTCATCATGGATTGTTATTATGAGTTGACTTATATGGATGGAAACACATAATTTGGAAGAAGACCATTTGAATCCACATTATCAACTTACCATAGAAAATACATTTTTTTGTTTATTCACCTGATGTATAATTTGACACATTAATGTGATGATAAAATTATTAATTGTACATTAACTTGTTAAATGGATTTGACTATTCAACATTGTTGTAGTGGTCTTTTTAATAATTCAATGACTCAAAATATTCAACGTGGTTATTTTACAGAACCTAATAGAATATAAATATTAATCGTTCGAAATTATTTGAATTATGAGTGGTTGATTATTTAATATTTTGGGGGCCAAGATGGAGAGATTATTTTGTATAATAGATTAATTACTAAAACATATTTAGAAAATTCACCTCTCATTCTAAATAGTTGTAAATAATTTTTTAATAATTATGTTGTTTTATGAATATTAAAATGAAATGATGACTAATAATTTTTTTAATAATTTTTTTAGGAAACTTGTCCATTATATACAAGTGCAAGGAATGTGACTGACATAGAGAACTAGTGAATCATTGGTGGTTACAACCTAGTAGAATCCTAATTCCATCATAAGTAAAAGTTATATTTCATGAAATGAGACCTACAAAAAACATGAAATGTGGAACTACCCAGTGAACCATGAGAATAATAGTTTCTCAATGATGTCTTCTTTCATCCATATTTTAGTTACATTATTGAAAATGATGTTCTTTGGCTGGAGGAATACTACCATTTTTATCACATTAAATGTAAATTTCCGGATAAATTCAATAAACCCCACAATATTCCACAACTATAATCACTATGAAGACTCATACTTTTTCAACACATGATTTCGTGATGGAATTCACCTTCGTTGTCAACTTCACTATAATCAATATTTTGGAACTCCACCATCCAATGGATCAACTACCAATATAGAACAGGAAACCAGTGTGATATCCCATATTATATCTATCAATTTGGAGAAGATAATCAATGCAATCCCTTTAAATAAAATCAACATCACCCTCAAAGACAAAGAAAATTTCCTTAATTATTCTAAAGTACTCAAGGATATTTATTATAGAAACGATTGAATTACAATGAAAATATGTTATCAACATACTATACTTTGTGAACCTGAATCATTAGGCCATATAAAGAACATTGAATACAGGACACATGATGTGGTCTAAACAAAGTGAATGTTATCCATCATTTCAAATAGTTTAGGATCTATGATCTTCCTAATATTCAGGCTAAGGAACAATAGATGATACCCCATCTTGGAGTTCACCAACTAAAAAAACATGATAAATTTTCCATTACAAGTGCTTTCTCTAATCCCAAAAGACCTTATAATAAATATGTATTATATATATACACCATATATATGATGTTTCACTAATGCATTTCATTGAAAAACTTTTTCAAATGATCGTTATTAAAAATAAATTTGGGACACCATTTTCACTACATAGTTATTGATCCGCATATAACCCTAAAAATACAATGGAAAATCAACTAATATTACCAAATATAAAAAATTAATATTTATTTGTAAATTCAAATTAATTGATTGCACCATCAATCCATATATTTCCAGTCTGAGAAACATTCTTAAATCCATAAATGGTATGTTGTAATTAATAAACCTTAACAGTGTTATTTTACACACTATAACATTTTGTATATATTATAAACACATCTTTTAGTGAATTCTAATATAGAAATTTATTTTGAAATCCATTTTATATATTATTTAATCATAATGATATTTAATGTAATATCTATATAAAAATTGTTATTTCTACTTAAATAAGTGAAACATTACAAAAACCACTATTATGGTTAGAAAACAAATAAAAATGGAAGATTTAAAAACAATAAAAAAATTAAAAATGAACTTGTATTTTTATAAAATATTAATATATTATAAAAAATTAAATAATCATAAAAACATAAAAATAATCCCAAAATAATTGAGCATTATTATGAAACATATTAAATAAAAAATTAGTCAATTTAAATAGAAAATTCAACAATAGGACTCCAATACATCATATTAGAAATTAATATATTACAAAATTAAAAGGTAAAATCATATTTTATTTAATAGTTTTATATGAAAAAAATATATAGCCATGTTGATACAATATATTTTTAAAAATACATATTTTTTATGCCTGTTTAATTTCTAGATCCTCTAAAAACATATATATATAAATAGTTTAAGGATTAATACAAAGTATGCTTGACCTTTTGACATGTTAAATTTACATGAGATTAAAAATTATATGACTAAAAACATTGAGGTCCCACCTTGGATAGTTGTAAGACGAGTGAGCCTCCATAAGTCATCTATTAATAGTATACAGGTTTCCAACCTACACCATGTTAGAATATAACACCACCTGATAGACCGTAGCCTATCTTATTTGATAACAAACACATATTCAATGATTAAGATAACTATCAACATATTTATGTTATAAATTTATAATCAAATAAGTGGTACACAATTATTTCACTATAAATTAAGCCCATTTGAAACCCCATATGTCCATATATAAAGGAACTACACACATTATAAGTCCATAAATTTAACAAATGTTATATGATAGAGATATCCTGCCCATTGTGAGTAATCCATGATTGGTGTAAAATCCCAAGTAAGTAATGAATAATTTATATTCTTATATATGTCTATTTATGAATTAGATAGTTTTTTAGAGGCTTAAAATGTAAACAAATCCAATATTAAGCATGGAATACAAAAATATTTTTAAAAGATTGTTTTAATGCCATTTGATGGAAAACAAATTTTAAGAATTTTTCTTACAATTTTATAAGATATATTTTCGAAATAATCTTATTATTTATGATTGGGAATTTGAAATTGACTTTGGATAATTTTTTGGTATTTTTCTGACCATGGTCATTTTTAATGAATAGTGAAAAATACTACATTTTACATCAAAACTTCTTTTTCATATTATTTAATTATATGGTTATATTAACTTTTTAATTGGTTTTAATGTTTAATTATAATATATTTTTACCATTTAATACAATGGTGTTCCTTATAAAAAATTCCACTTCGGAATTTGGCATAAACAAGTGCCAATCTTTCATAGATATTGTTTAAAAAACAACATATTTATTTGTTTTGACAACTGGAATTATTTTTAAATTCATTATTGCAATTTATATGTTTCAAATTTGGTAAAATGGGTTCTATATTTGAAATTAGAAGGTCTAAATTATGTAATTCAGAACCATTTGTTTTTGGACATTATGAATATTATAGATAATAATTATCTTTAATTATCTTGATTAATTAGTAATCGGGTAGTTAAAGATAATAAAATAATATAATAATAATAAAAAATGACCCCAACATGTGTCCTAATGCTACTGGTTGTGTAATGTATGACCATGGGATTCTTTTTTCCAAAATTAAGGACCTCATGGAATCACTTTTGGGTTAAAGTGACACTTTGTCTTTTTATTTTTAAAAAAGAAGAATATCACTAAATAATGTATCACCCGAGTAAGATATTTTTAATTTTGTCTACATAAATGATCTCTTGGACTATAAATAGTCATTGGAAATCTAAAAATATTTCTTACATCAAAGTATTTTTTTATAATATTTATCCATTAAATAAATTTAATTATTTATGACATCATGATTATGCAGTGATTACCTCATTAATAAATGATTTAAATAAAATGAAAAGATAATGTAAAATCTTCATTTCAGGAAGTGCGGACTACAACCCCTCAAAGTGATATGATTAGTTAATTCAATATATGGGACATATAAGGGATATATTTAATGATATTATATATGTTATTATAATGGAATTATAATATACCTTCAAATCATTATGATTTCACTCCATTAAGTAAGAAATATAAATTAATGTAGCGTTCATGCGTACGTACGGCTTACCGTCTCCATGAACGGTGCATTTCATTTCTTACCTCACAATTTTATGTAATATTATAAATTCATTTATATACTGGATATATATGATATATATGATATCTACATTATTAATATAATTTTGCAAATAAAGGATATTTTACCACATGAACAACTTGTAATTATAAAGAGTTTATTTTTGACTCAAGTACCAATGATCGTCAAAACGACCATTATTAACTTACATAAATCTACTCATTTCCTTTATATATGAGATAATTTTTCCCTAGATCATCTTTACCATTGGTATCTTAAATAGATAGTCAGGTTACATGGAGTTCCTCTCTCCATTGTATCTGATCGTGATCTTGGGTTTACTTCAAACTTTTGGAAAGGGCGTCAGAAGTCATTAGGTTCTGAATTAAATTTTAGTATAGCTTTTCATCCACAATAAGATGGGTAGTAAGAATGAACTATTCAGTCTTTGGTGGATATTCTAGGTTCTTGTTCGATGGATTATCAGGGAATTCGGGACCAACATATTTCTTTGGTTGAGTTTTCTTATAATAATAGTTTTCATTTCAGTATGCAGATGGGACCATTTGAGGCATTATATAGGAAGCAGTGTCGAACTCCAGCTTTCTGCGATTAATTGGGTGAGAGAAATTTGGTGGGACTAGATTTGGTAGAAGTGTTGGCAGAAAAAGTTTAGCAGATACAAAAACACATGAGAACAGCTCAGAGCCGACAGATGTGTTATGCGTACAACAGGAGGACAGATCTCTCTTCTGAGGTAGGTCATCATGTTTTTCTCAAAGTATCGCCATGGAAAAGTGTGATGAGATTTTGTAAGAAAGGAAAGTTTATTCCAAGGATCATTGGACCATATGAAATTCTGGAGAGAGTTAGTTCATTTTCATACCGAGTGGCTTTACCTTTGAGTTTATCTTAGGTACACAATGTTTTTCATGTTTTAATGTTAACGAAGTACATGCCAGATCCATCTAATTTTTTGAGTCCAGAGGAAGTTCAGCTGGAAGAGAACCTATCTTATGAGGAAAAACTAGTCCAGATTCTTGACCACAGGGAGCAAGAGTTACGGAATAAGGTGATTCATCATGTAAAGGGTTTGTGGAAAAACTACATGAGTGAAGAGGAAATATGGGAATCGGAAAATGAAATGAGGGATAAATACATTCACTTATTCGATAGGTAAATAAATTGCGGGGACGAAATTTTCTAAAGGGAGGAAGGATGTAACATCCAGAGTAAGTAATGAATAATATATATATTCTTATCTATGTCTTTTTATGAATTAGATAGTGTATTAGAGGATTAAAATGAGAATAATTCCAGTCATAAGCATGGGATATGCTAATATTATTAAAAGATTGTTTTACTCCCTTTGATAGAAAACCTTTATTAAATCAATATAATGACAATTTTATAAGCTCTATTTATCAAAATATACTTATTCTTTATGATTGGTTCATTGAAATTTAATTTGGATAAAATTTTGGTATTTTTCTGACCATGTTCATTTTTTAATGAATAGTGAAAAATACTGCATTTTACATCAAAACTTTTATTTCATATAACTAAATTATATGGTTAGATTATATTTTTAATTATTTCTAATGGGTAATTTGAATATATTTTTACCATTTAATCCAATGGTGTTCATAAGAATTAATTTTATGTTGGAATTGGGGATAAACAAGTTTTAAACATTTCATAGATATTGTTTCATAAAAGACCCGATATTTGTTTTGACATCGAGAATTAATTTTAAATTCATTATTTCTATTTCTATGTTTGGAATTTGATAAAATGGGTCACATATTTGGAATAAGAAGGTCCAAATTATGTAATTATGACTCATTTGTTTTTGTAAATTATGATTAGTAACGACTATAATTATCATTAATTATTTTGATTAATTAGTAATCTGGTAGTTAAGGATAATAAAATAATAAAATAAAAAAAATGACACCAAAATGTGTCATAATGCTACTGGTTGTGTCATGGCCAACCATCATATGCCTTTTTCCAATCTTAGTGACCCCATGGAATCATTTTTGGGTGGAAGTCACACTTTATCTTTTTTTTTAAAGAAAGGAGAATATCACTAAAGAATGTATCTCCCGAGTAAAAAATATTTACTATTGTCTACATAAATGGTCTCTTAGACTATAAATAGTCATTTGTAACAAAAAAGAGATTTCCTACATCATATTTTTTTTAATATTTATAAATAAAATAAAATAAATTATTTATGACATCATGATGATGCAGTGATTACCTCATTAAAGAATGATTTAAAGAAAATGAAAAAATAATTTAAAATCTAGAACATAAACATGTCAAAGTCATATTTTATGAGTATATTTAGAACCCTTAAATCCTTATCCTATAAATATATCAATGTGGGACCTTTAAAACCTGAAACTTAGTTTAATATAAAGTAACATTTTATAACCTTCCAAGAGTGCCCCTCCTCTCCTCATATAAAAGGCCCCCACCTCTACCTTTTTTCCCAGAATTCTCATTCCTTTGGATCAGCCAATCTCTGCTCATTTTATCTCTCCACATACCTCTCGTAATCCTAGAACCTTACCATAGGATGGAAGATCTTTAAGAAACCATTTTGGTTCAAACCAAGAGGAGTTACCCAATTCAAAGGTAATGTATTTAGTTGTTGTATTTTGTTTTATTTTGCTTCTCCAACCCCCTAAACTTTTTTATTACTTTCTATTGTAACAACACCATTATCTTAAATATACTAGGATGTTGTTATAAGATGTATTCTAGATACACTTACACACACCTACATCTAATGGTTAAAAAACATATTGTTTTTGTGGATGGTGAATTTCTTCCTCAAAAAATGATGATTGTTCAATATTCTTCTAACAACTTAAAATTTTTCCATTAAGATGTCACTATATTTATATATGATATATAATATGTTTATGTTTCCTTTAATATTCTTTACTGTTAATTTATGGCATAAATTATCGTTTCCATTATAGGTAATCATGATATCTTCATTTCAGGAAGTGCGAACTATCACCCCCTAAAAGTTATTTGATTCGTTAATGCCATATGTGGGACATATAAGGGATGTATTTAATGATATTATATATGATATAATACTGGAATTATAATATTACTTCATATCATTATGAGTCCAGTCCATTAAGTAAGAAATAGAAATGAAAGTAGCGTTCATGCATATGTATGACTTACCGTCTCCATGAATGGTGCATTTCATTTCATACCTCTAAATGTTATGAAATATTATAAATTCATGTATATACTGGATATATATGATATATATGATATCAACATCATGAATATAATTCTATATATAATTGATATTTTACCACATGAACAACCTGTAATTATAAATAGTTTATTCTTGACTCAAGTACCAACGATCGACAAAACGACCATTATTAACATAAATAATTACATAGTGTTCATAACATTTTAATAAGTGATAAAAAAGGAACAATGAACTTGAAAAAAGTTCCTAAGATATTAGAAATTTACTCAATTTTATTTTTAGGGAGGTTAAAGAACGATCATGTCAAGTCGGACCCGAGGTATGGGACTTCATCTCAATCTCCATTCATTGAGGCATATTTTTTTCTATACACAACATTATTTTATATGGTGTATAAAACCCTATAAATTTTACATTTATTCAAAAGGAATATTTTTATATGAAGAGTTTTACTAAACAAAAAAATGGAATGTATTTGTCGTATGTATGCGGTGACAACGACTTTTCCACCTCCGTGACCATTATTTGACTTTCGGCTTCTTTTACAAGCCATAACTTTTTTTAAATGAAAAAATACCATGTTTTACTTTTCTTTTATTTTGGTATTGAAAATGGTTTTCATAATGTTTTTATTATATCAATGTGTTGTATTGATATCTTGATATTGAAATATGGAAATGTTATGTTTCCTTTATGCATGTTTTATGTAATACGATTATGTTATGGTTCTCGGGAATTTTTTTGAAGATAGGTGGTTTTGTGATAATCTAAGGGCGGGTGAGCCCGATATAGCCCTCCAATGCATCGGGTAATGCAATGGGGATAAACTTTAAGTTATCTCCGAAGAGATTTAGGGAATATAATGTGATGGGTATTCCAAATGTAACCAGGAGGGGTACTCCCTATGTAATAATTTTATGAATGCCTCAAGTCACCTTTATGTCTTATGATTTCTATTATTTATTCATTATTTTATGAGGTAGGTTAAAATGTTTATTTTTTATGAGTAAATTATGATTTTATACATGGAATAATGTTTTCATTTTGTACCTTTATATCCCTTTTTGAGCTTTTTATACTCATCCCATGTTTTTTAAAAGTTTTTCACAGGTCAAGGGAATGGTAGATGATGTGATGATAGTTTCAAGGAAGTGTCATGAAAGATTCTATGATTTATTTTAAATATGATTCCGATGATGGGAAAAATGATTACTATATTTTTTGTAACCAGTTTGGTTAAATGTGGAGTGTAATGCATGATTTATGATCTAATTCTCTAAAATTCTAAACCTGAAAAGATCCTCAATGTGTAATCTTGTAATAACTCCAGATTAAGTAATGCTTAAGGCTTGGGCCTTATAATTGTGTGTAGAAAAAACAAACACTACCACCATCATATACTTATATGTTCTATAATACATCACAATGTGTTATATGGCATTAGCATTGATGTAAAAAAAGATTCACTTCTACAAATACCTTCATATATACTACACAAAATTAGAAATACCATATAGGAGGAACCTATCAATTATTTCCTTTTTACATCGAAGATATCACCACACACTTTCATATGAAACCATAAATATTGTTTTTTCATTATTGAAACCAATATAAGATCTCAAGACATTCTCTATAATTGATCCCAAACAAGCGGGTACTAACCACTATTACTAGAAACACCGTTATTTATTATAATGGAGGTAATTCCATAGATATTAATGAGACCCTTCTCTATATAGGCTGGCTATACGAGAAATCTGTACTCAACAGCACAAATACAAACTGTCCAAAATCATCAACCGTTGAACCCATTATGGAATTAGAGTGAGGGGGACACACCTAATTGGATGAAACCTCAGTTAGGAGAGAATTGAATATATCTATAGATAAACATAAAATCTCTAGAAGAAACCTTGACCAAGGTAGCACCAAACTCTATTTGAAGCATATTTTGGACAAACACCATATCTACACTGATAAAGTACTGAATCCATGTCTATCTTGATCACACATGCCATGTATCATGGGTTGGGTAATCAAATCCAGAATAGAGAACATGGGTCCCATGTCCTATAAAATCATATTGGAGGGTAGTAATGGCATTGTAAATTTTCTTAACATCATTCCCTAAACCCCATAATCAGACCTATAGAGTTAAATTTAAAATCTATAATCTCTCATTTAAAACTTCCTCATATGGATGATCAAAAAACCTATATTATTATATATGTCAATAGATACATATTATATGACATTTACATGTATAAAAAATAAATCTGACAAAAAAATCATGGATGTCAAACATTAAATATGATTGGTGGCCATATGGAAACAGTAGGGTATAACACATGGAATGTGTGTGAATGTGTGTGTGTTGGGTGGTGGGGGCGGGGGTAGAGCATGCCGATGTATGAATCTGATTCCCATCACATGTTTCATTCTAGGTCTATTTTGGATGACTTACCCAACTAACTCGTAGGATAGGAAATGATCTTGGGCCTATTGTTGAGCTGGCCCTGCTGGCTGACCTACACCGCCTGACCGAATGCAGTCTTGCATGCTCAGGTATCCTCTATCCTCAAATAAAACTGGGGGGATAAAAATCTTATATTATTTATAATTTATTATTTCTAATCTCTAAAAAATTCCAAATTTTATGTCGTCTCATACCATGGGAAATCATTGCATCTTTGAATCAACAGATCCATAAAATGATATTTCCAAGAGTGACTACTTGGGTAAATTTAACATTTTACGTCATTCTGATTTTGACACATGAAAAACCAAAAAATTATATAATTCTCAATCAGAAAAATTCTCAGCAACTAAAATTACTCCAACATTCCTACCCCAATACTAGATCATTGAATATGTAATCCATGACCTCAATAAATGCATCATCCTTATTTTATGTTCCTGTTTTCTATTTCATAGAGAAGTAATATATAAATTTTTCTTCAGCGGGAGATAAATAAATTTTTTAAGGTAGGATTATATATTCATGGATGGATAATATGGGTGTAATGAATTTGAATGAATAAAATGTGAAAAAAACAAATGAACGTAATATGTTGTATGAAGGATAAGATATTGCGAAAATTATTTACAACGACTTCTGATTTAAATGTTTTAATATTGATTTTATGAAGAATTTTTGGAGTGCAAAATCTAGTTGTTCAATGTAATGATTATACTGGTTGAGTTTTCATATGGTTATTTCTAGTTTTGGGATATTATTGTTCAGGGTAATGTCATGTTTTGGGCTTTGGTGCATTAAGGATGTAACATTATTAGATGAGATCGAGATGTGAGGATATAGGGACATATTGGACGGAAAATGTGGTGATGATAATAATGTGGTTTTGTTTGTGTCGCTGATAAAATGGGATGTTTTAAATTAATTGTAAAATGGAAATTTGTATTACTAATTTAAATACTGGTGATTTGTTATATATGTTGACTATAATGATATATTATTTTTACAAAATATTTTCATGGTTGGTATGTTATGTTATAAATTATGATGTGATATTAGTCTTATGATGGTATGTTTCCCATTAAAATATCATATTATTTTATATCATTATAAAATATACAATCTAATTCATACATATGATGAGCCATAGTTTAATATGAAATGGTGATGCAAATAAACAAGAATTGTACGCAATTTATTGATCCCCCATAAGATTAAGCACACATCTTATTTTATATTTTTTATTCAAATATCTCTATACTATAAATTATGTTACACACAGATATAACTGAATACATTATGTTCTCACCCCAATGTAGTTTAATAAATCTTTTAATGGATAGTTTGAGAAAAATTTGAGATGATGTTCTGGTGTCTTGGGTAGATTTAATGAGTGATAAAGATATTTTTTTCCATTCATGAATGAATTTTTTATTGTTATTTGTCATGTATGAAACAATTGGGTTGTGGAAACATATTTTTTTCTTTATTGAGATCCTTTGGGTGTTAATTTATTGGTTTTTATTTTCATGATAATTAAGAGGTCTATGCCTCTTATTCATAATATTGATACCCATAGTCCATGTAGTTATATCGTGACGTAATGGTGGAATGCTTCAAGGGACAATATTATCCACACTGGCTACCATTGATGGGATTTAGAATGTATTGGAAACTACTAATGGAAATCCAATACTGAATATTATAATAGTGACAATGTTTTCACAAATAAACATTAAAAAACTTTTTAAAAAATACTCACATACTGGAAAAGGCAACATAAATCACATACATTCTTCTCCCTTTCCCCCTTTTTCATTGCATATCATTTTCTATAATTAAACAAATATTATCCACAAGAAAAATATAAGATAAAAGTCCCAATATTCAAGTCCTAAATTAATTTTTGGACACTTAAAAACATGGAAATACGGATAGAGAATGATATTCATATTCCTATACACCATAGTAAATATTAATGATAGACACCTTGTGTAAATATCATATCACTCTATAAACAAAATCATAGAATATGAAACTCAATTTACCTTTAAATTTTTTTATAGAAAAACAAATAATCAATTTCATTGTGATATATTAATATCCTAATATTCAACCACCATCCATACATATGGTTCAAATTGTTTGTGAATGAATATATGTTTGGTGAGAATGAATAGAAATGTACAAAAATATACCAAAACAGAACACATATGAAACTTCATTTCTTGTAAAAATGTTATTAATACAAAACATATTCAATTAATGATAAAATATGGTGTTTAGATAATCAATAAATTGACATAATGGTTTCTTAGTAAACTTATCTAGGGGGATATAAATTCACACACATTATCTATTTTAATTAACTATCTCAATTATTTGTAATGAATTCTAACTAGTGGACATAGTAAGATAAATACCACAAGAACATCAAAAAAATCACACATCAACTTAATATTACAAACTTATGAAAAACCCCATGGGTATTAATGAAATAAATGTTAACAACACAAAATAAAAAATAAAAAATAACAAAATAAGAAATTCAATTCATAAAATATTTAAAAATGATAAAATCACCTACATAAAATCTATATAAATAAATAAAAAAATAAAAGAATCCAAAAATAAATCATTTTTTTGTTAACATATTCATTTGTCTTCCATGAATCCATAAATCTATTAAACATAGCGATGTTTGTCGGTGTAGGGGAAATTTTTTTTAAGGTCAATTTTTTTGAATGGTCTAATTTTTGAGTTTCATGGTTAAATGTATTTTTAAAAAATATTTATTCCTAAATGATCATAAAAATTATTTTGAGATTATTATAAAAATTGAATTTAATATTTTTAAATAAAATTTATAATCGTAAAAAAAATTGGAATTTAAAATGATTTCTATATTAATACATATAATGAAATATTTCTTTAGAATAACAATATAATACAGAAAAACATTTTTGTAAACACCAATAAATGGAACATAAAAAGGAAATCATATATAGAAAAATTATAGATATATTTCAATATGTACAAACACCATCACATAAACGTGTTATGTGAATTATATAAATTTATATGTTCTAAATATAACAATTTTTGTGTGTTAAATTAATTTATTATTTTCACTTTATATGTATTATGTGCATGAAATAACTGTATATTATCTATTCTTCAAAAAATTCAATGTGTTAAAATATTTTTATTTTATTAAATGTAATATGTTTTAAGGAAAGATTAATTAAATTGATAAAAACTCAGAAGTAGATAAATTTTCCCACACCATAACCAGGACAACTAGACTTACAAGATCATAAAATCTCTAAAATTACCAAAAAAAATAAATTTTAAAAAATAGAAAACATATAAATAATTCTTATAATACAAGAATATCTAAATTTCCTGCACTAAATTATGTCTCAATTCTAATAAATAAGAGACAAAAAATTCAAATAAAAAAGAAGACGATTCACTACAATATTTTTTTGTGTATCCATATAATCATGTTAACTTATTATTTATGTTATGTAGATTATTTTAATGTATTATGTGTATTAATGTCACATATTATGTTTATTTCATGTACATTTCATGTCCACAATATATATGATATAATTCATAATGTGTTATAACTAATATTTAAAAAAGAAAAATTCATCCTGATTTTATTTCCCTAAATTAATTGTCCCTAACGATATATATCAATCAATGAATATCTTAAGAACTGGGGGATAGAGGCATGTATAGAATAAATAATGTATTATTCAAGTGTGTTAAATGGGGAGACATCACAATGGTGGATTTCATTGTGTGTGTGTGGGGGGGGGGGTATGTGGTGTCGTTTATTCTAGTCTATAGGCTACGGGGGGGGGGGGGGGTCCCATGTTGTATGATTCATAAAGGGGGGTGTGCATTTTTTCCAATCTATAAAACTCTTTCTATGTTGAATTCAATATATTTTTCAATGTAGAAATGTGGATATATTGTACAATTAGTGGAAAATTGTTTCATCCATATTTTTAACACATTTCATGGAACAATTTTTTTGTGTATTGAAACTCTTATATGATCTATATATTTGTGCTCTCAAATCATTATGTGATTAGTCCTTTACATGGATGTATGGATTTTTACCAATCCATTTAAATTGATATTTCCTATGTGATCTTCTTATAGTTCATTTATTATTCATTTATTTTGTATTTTACTCATGTGATAACATGTTATTTCACTGTCAATCCTAGTAACATTGAATCTGATAAACATCATCATTTATTTGGGACTTTCATTTCATATCAATTCACATTAATTTACAATTAAATGTTCAAAACATACATTTCATAACAACTTCCTTTGAATGTCTATAATACATAGTGATTTTTTTATCAAGAAGACTATTATTGTAGCATTCTCAGAGATTTAGAAAGAATCACTTCTGTGTCATGAAATAATTTATGAGAATGATTATTCCATTGAAATGGAATGAATATAGAAAAAAATCCAATCATGAGTTTAAGATCTTAATCAATCCTGCACATATCCTGGTCTTTATAGAACCAGGGATGGATTATGTCATGTATTATGATTCATCCCAATATAGAATATGATTAATTATATTTTCTGAATAACATATTATATCCCATGACTCACAAAAGTTTTAGAGACATTAGAATAATTATTTAACTCATAACTATAGTGGCTCACGCTTTAAAAACATGGAACCACAATCACTTCAATGAAAAGTTTACAATTTTCGCAGATTATAATTGCTTGAAGAACATATATTCATATTGGGGAATGAACCTCATGCAATGATAATGGATGGTTTATCTCTATAGGAATTAAAATTTCTTGGTTTATAAACATGGTAATGCAAATTCATTAGAATATGGTTTAGGATGAAAATTTTATATTATGAGGACATGGAGGATCTTGACTAGAGGGGCTTGAAAATATTACACAACTAGTAATGGGAACTATATATAATATGATTCATAATTTCAATTGGAATTTTAATTATGAACCACACTCTCTACAATTTCTAATTTCCCTCTACCATACATTTAATTTTCTTAGTAGTACATTTTATGTTTCATTATTTTTTAGGATTATTTTTTTATAGATCATAATTATCAATTGTTCAATATCATAGTATGTGTATTACAACATTATAGGAAAAATATTATGAAAAAACTATTATTTGGTGACTCATTTTATTATTTTTAATTTTCAGCTATATTCATTATAAATGAATAATAAAACTAAATTGTTCATTAGTTAGGGGTTTTTATTTTGAAACAACATTTTAATATAACATTCCCTACCACCCAGTTTATTATAATGAGTCTCGAGCCCGGGTATATATGATTGGAAAAACAACATGATAACAAAGAAATAGAATATAACATGTTATTTTTGCATAAATGGTATTTTTTTAAATTGTTTTCAAATTATAATATAGTTATTGATGATTGAAAAATTTTAAAAAACAAAATCCACTACTAAAAATTTCTAATATTTACTATAATGTGTATTAGAAGATGTGAGTAACCACATCATTCTCATGAGTCGTATTTAACTTTTAATTTATTTAATTTTTGTTTTCCCATTTAATACACTGCTAAGAACGTAATGGTATTTTCATCATTAAATATTTTATTTATGACTTTGTTGAATTCATTATTAGTTCGCTAATCAATATTTTTTACAATCTAATTATCATTGTTGAATTTCATATGTACATGAAACATATCATAAAAAAGGATGGGAAATGATTAATGATTGTTTTTTTGACCATGTTAATTAAAAAAATATTTCCATGTTAATGGAATTTTCATTACCTTTCACAAACATAGAAACATTTTCCTGATATTAAAATAAACCATATAAACTAAATTACTCATATGTAATATTATAAGGAGTGAAACAAAGGAATATGTTTTCTTAGTGAAATAGTAAATTATAGACTTCTTAGAAATATTATTGGTATATTTTATCGATATTTTCAATCTATTTTTTATTTTTTATTTCATAATGGAAAGGATTCACTAAATGTAGAAGAAATATGTTCATTAGTAAATTTTGTTTTATGGTTCACAGTTTCCCACATGATAGAAATATAATAGTATGGTGTAATTTCTAATTTCATTGACTTATGGGATGCGTTTTCTGTTTGTGAATGGTTGATAGTAGTCCATAAGGGGATGTCAGTAACCTTGAAAATAAGTTTCAAATGTATGTCTAAATAGTATCATCTTCTTCCTAGTACCAATCACACTAAATCCCATCATGAATTGTTTTCTGAGCTGAATGCTTCATAAGAGATCTAATTATTTGGATGAAGCCTAATAGAATCCACATAAATAACTCTCTATAAATTATATGGTTTTTCTACTTCAACCCACGTACTATTCAATTAAATGCAATAAAAGTACAATTCTTAATAATACATTAGTGTATTAAAATTATTTGACTAGTCAATACTGTTTTTACGATCTTGTTAAAAATTCAGCGATTCATAATAATACCTATATAAATATCCTAGAACATATTTTAAACTTGTCAATTAATCATTTTAAATGAATTTAATTATGATTATTTGATGATATAATTGTTTAGTGATTAGGAAAAAGATATTAGTTAGTATATTATATTTATTAATGAAACATATTTGAAAATTTCCCATTTCTCGAAAAATACTTCTATAACATTTTTTTTATGTATGATTTTTTATGAATGTGAGAATGAAATGAGATATAATTATTTGTTTTTTATATTATATTATTTTATAAACATGTTTTTATTTCTATAGATGTGAATAAAAGGGGACCCATATACACTTGTGGTTAACCACTCTTACAACATAGATCATATACTCTGATATCCATCACAAGTGCATGTTTAATTTCTGGAAATACGATTTGCATAAATCAAAAAATTTAGGGACTTACCTTGTCAACTATGGAAGTAACATCATTCTTGTATATGTATGCTTCTATTCATTTATTAGGTACTTTTACGAGACCAAGGTTCATTTCCCTAAGGAATTCATCCATTTTTTCCTTAAAATGGATAATTTTTTCTTCAATCCATGAAACCACACCATTTTCCACAATTTTCTTCATGAACAAGACTGATACATTCAATAACATGTGACACCACATTTTAATCTACACTTTATATCTACTTCACTAAAATGTATGGTTAGAAACGCTGCCAACCAATGGATCAACATCCATGAAAAAATATTAAATTACACTGAAATTTCATATAATATTTATTAATTTTGAGGTAATAATTAGTTTACGCATTTTTAATGAAATCATTCTCATTATGAATGAGTGTGAACATTTAATTAATTATTCTTATATAATTATGAATATTCTACACAATAACAGATTGAATTACAAAGAATATACGGTATCAACATATTGTAATTGGTTGATAAGAAACATTAATCCAAATAGAAAAAATTGTATACATGAAAAATCATATGGAAGAAACATGAGAACACTTTTCCATAATTTCATACAGTTTAGGATCTAGGTTGTTTATATGATTTGTTCTATGAAACAATAGAAGAGAACAGTTCATGGAGTTCTCTGTACTAAAACACATGAGATGATTTCCATTATCTATGCATTCAATGGGTCTAAAAAAACCTTTTTTATCCATCAATATGGATCTTTCTACCACATATAAATGTTGTTTAAATCATTTATTTATTTGAAAATTATGATGAATGCAATTTTACCGAATGAAATGTCAGGTCATCTTTTTCATTATGTTTTATGTCATCTGCATACAACACTAATATAAACAACTCATCCAATAACCAACCTATACAACATAAATCATATGTGTTTTTATAAAAACAAATACATTGATATCACCAAAAAAACAATAAACTCCAATTCTTAGAGGCTTGATTCAATCTATAAATGAATTTCACCTACAAAGAAAACATAACCATTTACTATGAAACATTATAACCTTTAGGTTATATTGTATACATATATTTGAATAAATTTGTGTTATAGAATGTTATTTTTTCATCCATTATATATATTATATACTCATGATTATGTTTTAATTAATATTCGAGAGGAATTTATTATCACCAGAAAAAAACAATAAAACAATATTAAAACTACAATGATGTCTATGAAGAAAATAATTTATGATTAAAAAATTAATACATTATAAAAATGTAATAAAATGATTATAAAATAATAAAAAATAATAAAATATTAATTTTCTCTTAAAAAAATAATAAAACACAAAACTATCAAAAATTAAAAGAAAATAAATGTTAAAACGTTTTAAAATTATAAAACATAAATATTTAGTGTAAATAGGAAAATAATATATATGACACTAATATATCACAAAACACATCAAAATTATATATACTATAAATATAAAATCACATTTGTATAATAGTTTTTTAGAATGTATATATATTGAATTTTCGATACATAATATTTAAATAATTACATTTTTTCATATGCTTGTTTCCATTCTTGATCATCCACTAACATTGTGTACATTTTGTTGAGGCTTAATATATCGTATTTTTTAACTATTTAAATAGGGATTTTACATGAGATTCAATATGAAACAATTATTCCCATTAAGGCCCCACCTGGGATGATTATATGTTGAGTGCTACACCCTATGGCCTCCAAAAATAGGTTGAGTATTCATGACAAGAACCATATTTTCATATCACACAACATCATAGACCAAACCATATTTTATTTGAAAAAAAACATCATCAAAATATTATATAACAAGAAATAGCTCTAGTATATAAATATATAATCGACTATATTGTAAAAAATATATGATAAAGACATTATGAAAAAATAAAACACCCCATGGGTAAATATAATGGAACTATACATATGAAAAGTCCACAAATACGATCGACGCGGCATGCTAGAGAACTCTTCCTCATTGATAATACTCTTGGATTGACCTCTAACCACAACTGATACATCACCCATCATTGAATTCCACGCTCCATAATATGTCATCATGCATCACTAGGTGTTATCTTTGATGTTATTCCTTCTTCACTTCTACCGAGACCATCGTCTAACTTGAACATCATATGAAAAAAGATGACATGTGAGGGAAAAATCCTATGAAATTATGAATACATGGAATACATAAATTTATTCTATGGCTAACATCGATATTGCTATTATACATTGTGACCTCAAGGTTTCCATGGAGCACTTATGGAGTCACAAGCCTCAATAAAGTGAAATCTAACATCCTATCCTATATCCAGGTTTATATTAAATAACATAAAGGAGTACCCACCCATTGAACTATACATGCCATCTATTGGAATACAACACCATATCCTTCATAACTATCAATATTGTGTTACCATTCCAGAAACATGTAGGAGAACCCTAATACTTTTAGTATAATTGATCCAAGTCATGGGTATACAAATCCATAACATTAGAACATCCATTGTGTTTCCTAATGGAGATAATTCTAAGCCTATGAAAGAGCCCCCATGCTTCATAAGCCAACCATAGATTAAATTTGCGTTAGACTCCACCAATTTGAACCACCCAAAACTATCCACACACAAAATCATTTTAGAATTTTAGTGGGAGACACACATATATTTGGATGACACCATAATATGGGGTTTATTTACCATATGTAATGAGAAATCACACCTAAAAAGAATACACATTGGTATTTAGAATACCAAACACTATGCATATTATGTTGTTGACATACAACATTTAATCAATGATGAAGTAACAATTTCATGTTGATCTAATGAACATGCATGACATGTATCTTGGGGGGTACTAAAATCCATGAATGAAAATAAGGACAATATTCCCTTCATATAATACTACATAGGGAATACATTACTCATAAATGATTTGAGCATCATCCCCAAAACCACATCATCATCCCAATAGAGATAAATCATAAATATTAATATCTATCATTGAGAACAGACTCATATAGAGAATGAAAAAACATCCACCGTGATCTATGTCAAAAAATATTAGTGTATGTTACTTATTTTCCTGTAATGTACATTCGATAATAATATCATTAAAATAACATGAAAAAGGTGTTGGGTGGACACATAGTGACCATCAAGTGATCCACATTGAATGATGGAGGATGGGGTGTAATTGTATGGATACAATTCATCTCACATGTACCCCCATAGTTCAGGTTTGGAAGAGTTACCTAAATAGATCTTGGGCGTGCCATGCACATGCACCCTTTGGTGAGCAGGCCTAGCTAGCAAACCCACGCTGCCCGTCCTAGTGTTTTCTAGACATTTACAATGCACCCCAAATAATTAATACACATAGAGGTTTAAATAACGTATATTATTTTTAATATATTATTTTTTATCAACTCAACCATCCTAATTCTTTTTCTTCTTAGCCCGATGGTAAACATTACACCTCAGAATCAGTCGATAAATCAAATTTTTTTTCCAAGGATTCATACTTTGGAAAATTTTCCATTTCACATCTATGGTGGTTCTATAACTTAAAATCCAAAAAATTAAAGTAATTCCAAATAAGAAAAAATATCAATCACTGCACAAAACCATCCCTTATGAGCCCTCGTTATGCATCATTGAACTAATGATACATGAATATTATAAATGAATCAAGAATATTAGAAGTTAACATGTTTTAATTATTTATGGAAATATTATTTTAATTACTTCAACAATGTAAGATAAAAAAATTCATGTGGTAGGATTAATTATTAATGTGTGGAAGAAATCATTGAAATGAATTGGATTGATAATAAGTGAAAAAATTTATGAACATAGTATTAAGCATGATGGATAACATATTAAGAAAATACCTTAATACCAATATTGATTTAAATATATTAATATTGCTTTGATGATGATTTTTATATAGTAAAAATGCTAGATGTTAAATGGGATGAATCCACTAGTTGACATTTCTTTGGATTTTGTATAGTTTATGGCTATGAAGACTTAAGGTTATGTCATGTTTCAGACCGTGATGGATTAATGTTATTACCTGATTCATTAATTTCATGATGTGATGAAGTGAGGATATGGTTGGGTCTTCTGGTGATTTGTATCGCATTTTGGTTATGATGATGTCATAATGTGATGCTTCAAAGATTTTGAGTGTTGGAAATTAATATTGCTTGTTGATATGTTGGTGATGTTAGACACATGTTGAGGGTTGGACTATCCTATTTTCCCAGAATATTTTAATGGTTGTGATGTTATTGTTGGACTTGTGATATTATATGATTGTGATGATGTTACATTTCTAGTAATTTTATCATATAATTTTCTACCCCCAACAATTCTAAATTCCATATCATTAATATGATATACCATAGTTTAAAAATGCATGGTGATGCTACTAATGTTTAATTAAGAGTTTTGTTTTACTACTATCTTAATCAAACAAGTTATTTTTTAATATATACCATATATTTCTGCCCAAAAACTATTATTCTATATGTATATAGATGAGAACATATAGTGATCACCATATATATTTTAATAATTTATTTTCTTGATTGTCTGTGTTAGATTTGAGATGATGTTTTAGTATCAAAAATATATTTTGAGAATTATATGTAACACCCCGAGATTTTATGAAAAATATTTTTTTTAATTTCATTAATGTCTTGTGTTGTACGCTACACCAAAAAGAGCTTGCACAACACACATCCGTGACTTTCCTTTCATTACACGCAATCACAACCTTCCTTGATAGCGTGTGTAGTACGCAATACCGAGTTTCACTAAACAACGATATGCTATTAAAATATTATTAAAACTAGCCGTTATGAATAGAAATAACCAATTTTTAAAATTTTTTAAATTTCAATTTTCAAAATGGACTTCATTTTTGGATTCAGAATATTGATATTAGCTTAGGGTGAAATTTTGGTACTTTTCGGATAAATTTCATTTTTGATGAATAGTTAAAATTACTAAATTTTAATTAAAAACAACCATTTAATTGAAATAATTAATAGTGATAAATTATTAATTTGAGTTGTTTTAAATTATATTTAGAATATATTTTTACAATTTAATACAATTTTGGTCATTGGATGTAATTTCACATTTAAACCAGACATAAACAACTCTCAATATTTTTATAGTTAATATCTCTTAAGAATACGCTATTTGTTTTGACGACGGGAATTAATTTTTACATTTTTTAATGCAACTGTTATGTTTTGAATTTGGTAAAATAGACATCATTTTTTATTTCATAATATCAAATATAATTTAGGCCTAATTTTTGGTATTTTTCTGGAAAATTTCATTTTTTGATAAATAGTGAAACCACTAAGTAGTAGTAAAAAATGAATTTTTCATAAATCTTAATTTTACCGCTTCTGTGTGTGGAATTTTAAAAATCCGAGATACACGGTTGATGTTATTAAGTAAAATGTGGTTCAATGAAATGAAAATAATTTTGGGTGAATAGTAACTTTTTACTTTTTTTTCCCACGGTTAAAATTAAATAGGGTAATTAAGGGTAAAAATGATATTATTATTTCCCTAACACATGTCCTAATTCTATTGGATAAGTGTAATTCGGCCAAAAACAACCTTAGGAATAAAATATGATCATTTAGGCCCACTTGGATTAGATTAGGACATTTATTATTAATTTATTTAAAGAAGGGTTAAAATAGTTAAAATCATTGTTTAATAAGTAGATAATTTTAATATAGGGTTATACAAAAGATAAATTCGACTATAAATATTTATTAGAAATCTAAAAATATTTACTAAATAATGGTATTTTATTTGTAATTTTTAGACATTATATAAATTAATTTATTAATGACACAACGATGATGCAATAATTATCTTATTAATGAAATATTGACATAATTGATGTTATAAATATCCAAATAAATGTAATTTAAGAATTTTTATGAATTTCACTAATTTTATAGTTTAATATGACTTGTTAGTATTGAATTAAATTACTTTTTTAGAACTATGGTTTCTGTTATGATTTTCACAAAAATCAATTACTAAATAGTTTCAAAATTGACACAATATAGTTTTTTTTTAAAATATTATATTATTAAATGTTATTTTTTTTAAAAAAATCTATGGTTAGGCCAAATGGCATCGATAAGGTTATATTTATTAATAATAACCATCTTAGGGTTTTTTGGCTTTTTATAGTAAGTTTATTAACGTTATAATGTAAGAACACAAAAAGAAACGGTAAAAGTAAAATTATCTAACATAATGATATAACTAAATGATAAGGTTAAAATAGTAAACTAAACTTTTCAAAATTCTATTGGATGATAGGATTTCGACCCATACCCACCTTATCTTCGAAATAACTCAATTTGAAGCTATTAAAAATCGAATATGACTTTATAATAAAATAATTTTTTTAGTTATTCCAAAGGTGCCCCTCTCATCCCTTATAAAAGGGCACCTCCTCCCTCTATTCCTCACACAAATTTTATCCTTAAATCTCTTCCAAACCCTGGAAAATCCTCTTCTCCACTTCCATAGCAACATCCTAGAGGTCTTGGTCTTCTTTAAAGACCAATTTTAGTGCCCTAAGAGGAGGACTCAATGAGGCGCTTCAAAGAAGAGGTAATGTCCGTTACCAATTCTTTCAACTTTATTTCTACTTCCACTTCTTCTTCTTATGCTGTTTTATTACGAAGTAATATCATCAGTATCAATAATATACTTATATGTTATTATAAGTATGAAACAACCCTATTTCACCATCTATCCATCCTAAGGAAAATGAAATCACCGCGTGTGCGTACGTATGGAATACCGTATCTATGTCGTGGTGTAATCTATTTTCCACCACCACCTTACATGGATGGGTATAATGGTGTACGTAATAACTATATATGGTTATTTTAAAGTGATATTGATTCTGAAATAGTATACATACCCTCCAATACAATTCCATGTTCATGAGAATGAAATCAGCGCTCGTGCGTACGTACGGACTATCGTCTCCAAGACGCGATGAGATTCATTCTCCACGTTAACCATTCATGAATTATTATAAAGTATATATGATAAGTAATCATGAAATATATGACATAATAATGATATTGTATTTATGTGTATATATATGTATGTCATCAACATAATTCCATTCAACTCAATAAGGAAACGAAAATAGTGTTCATGCGTACGTATGGCCTACCGTCTCCATGAACGGTGTATTTATTTCCATTTACTGATATATTATATATATGTATATTATTAATATATATTATATATAAATCAAGTTTTATATTCTGTAATTAAGTAATCATGATCTAAGTAATGATATGAATAATTACAAGTCAAAACATGGACGACAAATGAAACGAATTTACCCAAAACGCTCTTTAACATGGAATTTACAAAAGACTGGGTAATATAAAGTCATAAGTTAACCATATATGATATCATAACAATGAGTGTGATTCTGGAATAAGTCAATGACATTATTTAAATCATTATACAGGAGGTTTGGACACTTATGAAGAAAATCAGACCTAAGGTAAGGGAAATATCACAATCTCATTTTTATCAGACATTGTTTATACTTTGGAATTTAATGCGGTGTATTTTATCATCCACATCCATGTTTTATAAATATGTAATATTATTTCCATCCTCCTACAATTTTTTAAATCCAATTTTTCCCTTCAGTGAGTTGTTAGTTAAAGATATGAAAGGAATCTTTTGTCGTTTTTCGTACGAGGTACTTTTTGACTTTTCTGACAAAAGTACGAGAAGAATGTTTTCATAAATTATATGGAAAGAATGGATTTTAAAACATTATTTCCAAGAACCATCCTTTACATGATTTCATGTTTATTTTTAATCAACTTCTTTTAGTTTAATATCACATGACATGTTATGAAAGGATAAACGATTTTAAAATTGAAAGTATATTTTCCACAAGAATGGAGTTCAAGGGTTTTATCAAAATTATTTTCCATCTATGATAATATATGGTTCTGTTTCTATCCCTATTATTACATTTATTTTATTATGTTGTGATGGAAATATTTTTATGAATTCCTTTATCATATATGAATTGTTTTATGATGTCATAATGTTTAAGATTCCCATTTTTATTACATGGGTTATGCTATGATGTATGGTTTATGATTTTGTGGCACACATAAGAATGGTATCATTATGATATTGGTGGGACCTATATCTCCCTCCAATTAATTGGGTAAAGATAATATATCAAATAAGATAGACATGGCTGGAACGATAGGTTAAACCGGTTCAGTGAAATAGGACTGAAACGGGGAGTGAACTCGGTTCAGAAATGGACTTTGTCCACTAAGATAGTCTTGGAAATGATTTTTGACTAATAAGAAATGATTCTATATGATTATGTGTGTATGAAACAAAGTTTCATTTTTTACGTTATGATTATTGGGATTACATTTCACTACTATGATTTATCCCATGTTACGATATTATGATCCCTTATGCAGGTTATGATTTCCAAAATGTTATGTTATTATGAATATGATGGGATTGATATTTCTTTTGATTACCCTTAATGATCATTTGAGCTCACCCTTTTATTTTTTCTTTTCCCTAGGATATAAAGAAATGTTTTAGGTAAAAAAAGGATGATCATTATGGGAGATGTTGATGATCTTTTACCATGATTAAAAGATTATATTCCGAGTTTCCAAAGACACTAAACTATTACAGTCCTTGTGTGTGTGTTTTTTATGTACTAAGTATTCCGCAAAAGTAATGTAATGTCCATGTATGTTAAGTTTCACGTCTCTACAGTAGGTATCAGAGGAATGGTTTAGTCAACCTTTGGAAACTAGGATGCGAGAACATTAGTGAGATCCCTAGAGATATTTCTAATGTATTTCTAGGGATGTCCCTATGGTTAAGTATATATATTGGTTATAGTAATAGAATTACAGTAACCCAATATGTTAGATTTTGAAGTTACCCCCCCCCCCCGTTATTATATTGTTTTCCCTAGTGTGATTTTTTCCTCTCACAGTATTCTTTTTGGGTTTTAGAAGATGGATGGAACCCGAAGGAACCATGTTGATCAATGTAATGGACAATGCAATGATTGTCATCCTAAACAAACAAATGTTATTGGAGATGGAGTGCAAAATATTATTGCTATACTTACACAATCTATGAATCATTCTGGACTTCCAAATGAGCAGAGAAGGGAACAATATTCTATTGAGTCCTTCATGAGGCAACACCCACCTTCTTTCAGTGGGTCTTTTGATCCACTTGTTGCTAAACAATGGATCAGTACTACTGAAAAGATATTTTTAGTTCTTCAATGTTCTGAACATGATAAAGTCATCTTAGCGGTGTATCGTTTGGAAGGTGATGATGATAAATAGTGGAATCTAATCTAGAATATGAGACCGTGAGATGAAATTGATTCCATGGAATGGGATGAGTTGAAGAACTTATTTTTCAATAATTACTTCCTTCATATTCTTCGAACAAAGATGGAGAAGGAGTTTCATGAACTAATTCCAAAGGAGGATGAATCTGTTGGTATATACGAAGAAAATTTTACATGGCATGCAAGGTATGTATCTGGATTTATCATCCAACCTGAAAGTATAGTTGATCAATTCTTTAGTTCCTTAAAACCAAATCTTCGAAGGGCATTATCTATAAGAGACTTCAGTAGCTATGAAGAAATTGTGCGTTGTGCTATCAAGGTAGAAATGGAAGTTGGTGTTACTTATCCATCTCAAAGTTTTGACAAGAAACGAACGATGGAGTTCAAGGAGAAATATAAGAATAATGGTGAAAAAAATATGAAAGTTTCCTTATGCTAAAAGTGTGGAAAGAAGAATGGTGGAGATTGTCTTAAAGGGACTAGAAAATGTTTTATGTGCGGAAAAGAAGGTCATCGAGCAGTTGAGTCTCGAAGTAATGGAAAAAGGGTTTCTAATGATGTGAATAAAGATAAGACAGTAGAGAACTCACCACTAACACTTCAATGCTTAAAGTGCATGGAAATGGGGCATTATACTAATAAATTCCCTAATCCAAGGTTTAGTGATGATCGACATGGGAAAGCACTTAAGGAAAAGGACAAAGGGAAGTCACATGCAATCACTATTGGCGATGTTGAATATGACAACGATGTGGTGGAATGATTAAGTGTTTATGTGATGGGATTCCAAAATAATGTTATATATATTATCGTGGAATATTAGAATATTTATGTATTGGTCTATTATTGTTTTCAATAATTTTATGGTACCAGTAACAATGGAATGTGATTGAGATATTTTTGGAAAAAAACATGATATGTGCATAATGAAGGGAAAACAAGAAAATGAAATCTTTGACAGTATTCATGAGATCATGACTGATATAAGGAAATAGTTATATCATGGTTCGAGGTTTTGGAATGTGAAAAGAGTTAACTTTTGACAGCACTCATGTTTTCACTACGATTAAATGGGTATTCATTTTTTTCAAGAGAATACATGATTAAGGCCTTCGAATATTTGGAATCTGACCAACAAGATGTATCTCATGATATATGGAGATCAAAAATATTATTAACATGCTAGTTGTATGAACTCTTTGGTAATCGTTTTCACTATAATATGAGATTAGACAGCATAATTTGGATAAGCCTAAAGATTGGAATGGATTATGTTGGACATAAGTTAGTGCTGTTTAAGGATAGAAGTTTTTTCAATATTATTTATTGGATGTTATAGTAATGTAGATTTAGAAAAAGGACAACCAGTAGGATGGGCGACAACCTATCGCATCGGACAAGGCTGTGGGAATCGAACCCACAACCGAATTTCGACTGGACTTTATCACCTACCACTGGCCTACCAGAAGTTCTTGTTTAGTAGAAACTAGTTTTATTATATTAATAAGTATGATATATGATGTATAAGTCCATTTTAGGAACCATATATGATTAATCTCACTATAGATGGACATATGTATTTTTTGATTTATTTTCTAACCTTCTGTTTGAGACAGATGGAATAACCCATCATTCTATCACATGATCTACTAACACATCAATAACAAAAAACTCAACTTTATTTATATAAGAGATGAAGTGGAAATTGTCCAAATAACGACCAACGATGAGACTATACCGAAATCACGAAAGTATTTCTTCTAATTCCAATTTCATCAACTTTAGGGAAATGATCTTGAAAACCAAAAATGTTGTCCTAGTGCTCTTATATCTGATAAATCAGATGGTACCTTAGATCGTCACAAATTTATGGATTTGTGATTGATGTCTTTTCCATAGCCATGTTTTCTACCACTCCCCATCAGAACATGATGGTTAGATTTCTCTTCCATATCCAAATTTTCACCTATGTGGAAACCCAATGATTAGTTTATTTGGGTAACCATTACGTTTAATACTTTTGTTTTTAATGATTGGTTTTGGTATTCCTTTTTACAATGTGGGTTTCTATTAAAGAAACTTTCGAGTAGTAAACCATTTATAACCCCGACAAATTGCAAGGGTCAAATGCATTTTAAGGGGGGTAGAATGTAACACCCCGAGCTTTTACGAAAAATATATTTTTTAATTTCATTAATGTCTTCTGTTGTAAGCTACACCAAAAAGAGATTGCACAACAAAAATCCTTGACTTTCCTTGAATTACACGCAATCGCGACCTTCCTTGATAGCATGTGTAGTACGCAATATAGAGTTTCACTAAACAAAAATATGCTATTAAAATATTATTAAAACTAGCCGTTATGAATAGTAATAACCACATATTTAAATTTTTTAAATTTTATTTTTCAAAATGGACTTAATTTTTGAATTCATAACATCAAAATTAGCTTAGGGTGAAATTTTGGTACTTTTCGGATAACTTTCATTTTCTGATGAATAGTGGAAATTTCTAAATTTTAATTTAAAACAACCTTTTTAATCGAAATAATTAATAGTGGTAAATTATTAATTTTAGTGGTTTTAAAGTATATTTAAAATATATTTTTACAATTTAATAAAATGTTGGTCATTGGATGTAATTTCACATTTAAACCAGACATAAACAAGTGTAAATCTTTTGATAGTTATTTTCTCTTAAGAACACGCTATTTGTTTTGATGACAGGAATTAATTTCTTAATTAATTAATGAAACTAATATGTATTTAATTTGGTAAAATAGAAATCATATTTGAGTTCATAATATCAAATATATCTTAGGCCAAATTTTTGGTATTTTTCTGGAAACTTTCATTTTTTGATGAATAGTGAAACCCCTAAGTGGTAGTTAAAAAAATGAATTTTTCATAAATCATAATTTTACAGCTTCTGTGAGTGGAATTAAAAAAATACAAGAGAAATGGTTGATGTGATTATGTAAAATGTGGTTCAATGAAATGAAAATAATTTTTGGTGAATAGTAACTTTTTACTTTATTTTTCCACGGTTAAAAGTAAATAGAGTAAATAAGGGTAAAAATGATATTATTATTACCCTAAAACAAGTCCTAATTCTATTGGATAAGTGTAATTCGACCAAAAACAACATTAGGAATAAAATAGGTCCATTTAGGCCCACTTGGATTAGATTAGGACATTTATTATTAATTTATTTACAGAAGGGTTAAAATAGTTAAAATCAAAGTTTAATAAGTAGGTAATTTTTATATAGGGTTATACATAAGATAAATTCAACTATAAATATTAATTAGAATGATAAAAATATTACTACATAATGGTATTTTATTTGTAATTTTTAGATATTAAATAATTAAATTTATTAATGACACAACGATGATACAATAATTATCATAATAATGAAATATTGAGATAATTGATGTTATAAATATCCAAATAAATGTATTTTAAGACTTTTTATGAATTTCACTAATTTTCAAGGTTAATATGACATGATAGTATTAAATTAAGTTACTTTTTTCGAACAAATCATTCTGTTATGATTTTCACAAAAATCAATTACTAAGTAGTGTCAAAATTGACATAAAATAGTATTTAAAACGAATATTATATTATTAATTGTTATTTTATTCCAAAAAATCTAAGGTTAGGTCAAATGTATTACATAAGGCTATATGTATTAATAATAAACAACTTCGGGTTCGTTTGGATTTTTATAGTATGTTTATTAACCTTATAGTGTAAGAACACAAAAATACACGGTAAAAGTAAAATTATCTATCTTAAAGTTATAACTAAATGATAAGGTTAAAATAGTAAACTAAACCTTTCCAAATTATATTGGATGATAGGAGTTCGACCCATCTGTTGGCGCCAAAAATATGGCCCGAAAGGAAGGAACGAAAAAGACAGCCGGCGGGCTGCATCGCGAAGAACAGCCGCGAAGCACAGCCGCGAAGCCCCTCCGCGAAGCGCCCCAGCCCTGGCGGCGCCGCGAAGCACCAGAGGCGGTGATCCTCCGCGAGCGCGTTTGACGTTCGCGAGCGCCGCGAAGCACCAGAGGCGGTGATCCTCCGCGAGCGCGTTTGACGTTCGCGAGCGCGCCGCGAAGCTCCAGAGGCGGCGCGCGGGCCCTGCTTCGCGGCGCCCCTTCCCTATAAATACTCGACTCCCCCTGAGTCCCCGGGACGGACAATCCGACCTCTCGGCTTCTCCTCTCCCGAATCGCGAAGCAAGCTTTGCCCCGGGAATCATGAGCTCCGCGAGGTATTTCTACTTCGCGAGACGACTCTGATTTGTTTCGTCCTGAGCCCCTCTTCCGAGAGGGATGCCCTTCGCGAAGCCCAAGGGCGTTCGCAAAGGAAGGGGATTCCCAAGGGAACCCGGGCAGCCGCGGAGCACTCGTGCTTCGCGAAACACCCAACCCATGCTAGTAATCCCTATGCCAAGGCAGGATAACTATGCACCGCGAAGCACTTTGCTTGGCAGGACCCTGCTTCGCGAACCACTCCTTCGCGAGGCAGTGCTCCGCGAACACTGTTCCACTTCGCGAAGCACCTCCCACTTCCACCTATGCCCCATGCTAAGGCCAAGGCACCCCACTTCGCAAAGCACACTCCTCTGCTTAGCGATTCCTCCTTCCGTGCGACCCTCCAGGTTTGCACGATGTGATTTCAAAGTCCCATGGACAACACCTCCCGTAGCGTTGCTTCGCCCAATGCTCCTTCGCATAGGCACGCTAAAGGCTATTGCTTCTTCGCATAGCCACGCTAACGTGGACCCTTCGATGGTTCCTCCCGCGACCCCCCCTTTACCATGGCCTTACCGACACCTTCCCTTCCCCAAGGACCAGAGGGTACCGGTTATGTAAGCCCTAGGGGTGTGGAGTGAACCCACCTCGTCCGAGCTGCAGGACGTTAAACTGCCAAGCACCACGTCCTCAACACATGACGTTAAACTGTGACCCAACCTCGTCTCCCTCACGAAGGGTTTCCCCACGTCGAACATTTTTTACACCGCTCGTCTCCACGGGAATGGAACTCTTCCGCACATGGAATGAGATCCTCCTTGTCGGAGTGGTGTATGTTCGCAGGGGAAGGGTCGCCTCAGAGCGTAAATCCCTAACCTTTGGTACGGATGATTGCACCCGTGCATCTCGGTACTTCCCCACTACCAAGGTCAGTGGAGGACGTGATAGGGAACGAAGCACCTCCCATTGTCGGACCAAGGTCCATCTTCCCCGCGCTTTGTCGCGCCATGGGCCTCCATCCTGGAGTAAGTCCCAACACCATGGGCCGCTCAACGCGTAAGCCCCTCTTCGCTTCTCACGGACGCACCCTTCGCGACGTGATCGTCAGGTCCTTGCAACCTCTTGTTTCTCACACCGAGCATGACTCACGTGGGCTTAGAGTGAGCACCGACCCCGACAAACCAACCCGAACTACGAGGACTTTGATCCGTGTCAAGGCATGGTACGTAGGAAACCTCCACGAGGTTCAAGCCCACCATCAGTGGACCAAGGTCTACTCCCCACCCGAACTACGAGGACTTTGATCCGTGTCAAGGCATGGTACGTAGGAAGCCTCCACGAGGTTCAAGCCCACCATCAGTGGACCAAGGTCTACTTTCACCCGAACTACGAGGACTTTGATCCGTGTCAAGGCATGGTACGTAGGAAGCCTCCACGAGGTTCAAGCCCACCATCAGTGGACCAAGGTCTACTCCCCACCCGAACTACGAGGACTTTGATCCGTGTCAAGGCATGGTACGTAGGAAGCCTCCACGAGGTTCAAGCCCACCATCAGTGGACCAAGGTCTACTCCCCATCCGAACTACGAGGACTTTGATCCGTGTCAAGGCATGGTACGTAGGAAACCTCCACGAGGTTCAAGCCCACCATCAGTGGACCAAGGTCTACTTTCACCTGAACTACGAGGTCTTTGATCCATGTCAAGGCATGGTACGTAGGAAACCTCCACGAGGTTCAAGCCCACCATCAGTGGACCAAGGTCTGCTTTCACGTCGGTTTACCGACAAACCCCCCATTTGAACAACGAGGTCTTTGATCCATGTTAAGGCATGGTACGTAGGAAGCCTCCAAGAGGTTCAAGCCCACCCGTCTTTCACGTCGGGTTTCACCCCCGTCCAGTATGACGTTAAACTACATCCCGGTCCAGTGGTAAGCCATTGCGATCAAACCATTTGAACTACGAAGTCTTTGATCCGTGTCAAGGCATGGTACGTAGGAAGCCTCCATGAGGTTCAAGCCCACTCATCACCCAATTCACGTCGTGTTCTACCTACGTCCAGCACGACGTTAAACTACATTCCAGTCCAGCGGTAAGCCGTTGTGACCCATTCCCACCTGAACTACGTGGTCTTTGATCCATGTCAAGGCATGGTACGTAGGAAGCCTCCACGAGGTTCAAGCCCAACAATAGTGGATCAAGGTCCCTCACTTATGTCGGCTCACCGACACCCACCACCCGTCGTTTATTCACGTCAGGGTTCATTACCGTCCCGCATGACACTAAACTGTATCATTTGAACTACGAGGACTTTGATCCATGTCAATGCATGGTACGTAGGAATCCTCCCAGAGGTTCAAGCCCAACCCCCACCGGACCAAGGTCTACCCTCATGTAGGTACGCTGACGATGCCCATCGGACCAAGGTCCACCATCAAGTCGGTTTACCGGCACCATCCCGAACTACGCGGACTTTGATTCCCTGCCACGGGGATACGTAGGAAGCCCCTTTAAGGCTCAAGCCCAACTTCGTCGTCACTACCCCTGCGATGGTCCCATTCCATTCTCAACCGTCTCCGCGAGACGTTAAACTCGCGACCTACCTCGTGGTAAACACGAGATGCCTGAGGAAAACCTCGGATGGAACGCCTTTGGCGTAACCGTCTTTGCTAGACGTTAATCTTGCACACATACCCTGTGTTGAACACGGGAAGCTGAGGAAAACCTCAGGTACGTGTCTATGACATGTAACCCCCCGCGCTCGATGTGGGATGCCTCGGGTTTCCACGCCCTCGAGAAGCCTTGTGATCAAGGACAACGGACAGACATGCCAGGCACCCCAGCATCCAGACACGCTACTGATGCCTCAAACGTGATTACTCCCCTGACCGAAGGTTGCTGCCCTGAATGGACCCTTTGGAATGTCCCGACAGAAGCAGCGTAATTAACCGGCGTCCATGGAAACATGGCACTGGGAAGAGTTTCACGAACTACGTATTAAATCTATAAGGGAGACCCGGACTAGGTGACGAGTTCTGAGGAGGAATCCACAGGAGGGAGAACCGACATCCCATCATCCCGTTTCGATCAAGGAGAAGACGTACCTGAACAAGGAACGAATGCCGCCCGCCTTTGGAAAGCGGGAATGCGGGGCAACAAAGCCGCGCGTCCCCCTCCTCCGCGGACGGATGCGCGCGCGCCCCGGCGAAAGCGTCGGAAACAGAAATGGTGAACCCGACGTGAAATTCTTCTCCTCAGCATGGAGATTAGTAGCGTTCGAGACACCGGTAGATTGACGTGTCACCGGATCCAGGTATCCGGTGCCAGGCCCCGCCAAGCAAATGGCGGGCCTGTCGTGGAACTCACCGGAAGTCGGGGTAGTAGAACGTGGGGCGCTCCACTCTGCAGCGTGTTGGCGTGGATCCTTCTCACAGACATGGGGATGGAAGAATGCTGGGGCACTGGCTGTCAATCACTTTCCTCTCAGTACTGATGAGTTGATCCCTTTGTTTGTCAGGAATCAGGTTGCTATGCGGTCACCATCCGCCCCTCGCCCGCGCAGGGGCAGGGGCAACACCACTACGGTCACCCCACATGGCGCCACTACCGCCACGACGGCTGGCACGTCGCGGGAGGCGGGACGTCCACGTCCCCTTTCCCCATCAGAGGTCATCCAACGAAGGGTGATCAACAGCCTCGTGCGCAGGTATGAGGAACAAGGGGTCATCCCGACCAGGGATATGGCCCGTTTGGACCTGGAGGCTTCCAGGCCCCGCCGTCAACGCCGCCCTAACGGGCCGCGCAGGGAGCCCCCGCTCCCCACCCAGACATTCAATCGTTTCGGGAGCCTATCCCCGGAACGCCTTGACGACTCTTCGCCTTATGCTGAAGAGGCAGGTGTTGTCCGGCTCAGTCCGCTCAGGGCCCTGACCCGGGACTCCCAGGCGAGAGCTCCCGTCCGGCCACGTCAGCGCCGCCGTCCGGCCCCGCAGGAAGAACAGGCAGACTACGTCCCTGCACCACCTGCACCGGCCCGCCTGACCCGACGTCAGCGCCGGGCCCGGGCTGAGGACGCTCGCCTAGCCGCGTCCACGTCGACAGCTACAGTGGCCCAAGCCACCGCCGACGTACATTACGAGGCCCCCGCCTACATTAAGCAGGGGCACCCCTTCGCCCAACCAGGATCGAGACCCCAACCGCCCTGCGGGCAGGCCGGGTTGACTCTTCGGGTTGCAGGCCCGAGTAGTGATCGCCGCGAGCTAACCCGCGGTGATGCAGGTCCTCCCCGTACCACTACTCCACAGAGCGTGGGCCTTCCCCGCTCCGAGGTTCGTCATGGAGGCATGCCTCATGCCGCCCCCATCCTACAGGAAGACCTGCCCCGGGGCAGTAATGCTCAGCGCGGAAACACTTCCCGCGCCCGCTGTACAGGGTACGAAGCCCATCCGTCTGAAGGCACCGTCCATCCGGTCCTTCGACGTGGGGGTCCCCCCTACGTCCTCTCTGCGACTGACGAAGGTCCTCCTCGCCCCAGCAATTCGAGGAGTGAAGGTCAGCCTCGCTCCACTCGCATCGACCGTGGAGGCCTTCCCCATGCTCCTGCCGGTTCCAACAGAGGCCCCGCCCACGTGGGTACTGTTCATGGAGGTCCTCCCCATGTACCCTTTGATATTTGCCCTGGTGCCCCTCGCACCCCGGCTGTCTCAAGTGGGGGCCCTCTTCGCCACGTCGCTAGCGCCGCCCCAGGGCTGCCTGATAGGGGTCAACCCTGTCCCGAAGAGCCACCCAGGGGCAGAAGAGCGGGTCGTCGCCGCCACGGGAAGAATCTTGTGAAGGCCCAGGGGGGGATCAAACCCGCCCGCTTCTCCGATTCGGAAGCGGAATGCGATTCAGCGATGGAACCTTCTCCCAGCTCCCCCGTATCAAGGACTGGGGCAGGAACCAGACGCGTCAGCCTCGTTCTCCCCGAATTTGAGGTCCATCGGATTCCCGTCTCTCTCCGCAGGTACATCCAGGAGGAAGAAATCCTGGGAATTCCGCAGGTTTCGACCGCGCAGTCACCGCCACCGTCGCCCGAAGCGCCCTCTTCCTCTACCCGGGATCCCGAGGAGCTGTTTTGGGGGTCAACGGTGGTAGAGCCACGACATGACCGGACACCGGTAACGGCGATTCCCGTACCCGAAGTAGCGGCTATTAGCCCGTCCTATCGTGACATCGTGGTCAGGTCACCTTGCTCTTCAGAGGAAGGCCCAGAGTACGGTGGCCAGTCTGCCCGCTTGCCGTATTCTCCGCCGCCGAGTTTGCTATCCCAGAGGTCCGCCTCGGTGCCGCTACCGGTCCCTCAGCCACCCCCGGTTGATGAGTGGGGAAATGTAGGGCCGAACTCCGAGGATGAACCCAGGAGCTTCTGGAGTATTCTTGCAGCGGACTATTTCCCAGAGAAGTTCTGGCCCGCGGCAGCGTTGAATTTCCGCATACCCGAGTCGCTTACCCCTGAAGAAGTGGGATGCCTTTGTCGGACCCTGTGGGCGACGCACTTCCGCCTCCGTTGGGAACGGGTAGTGTACCCCAGGAGTCGGGAGCACTTCGAGGAGATTGGCAAACAGTGCCGCCTGATTGATGCAGCGGTGCTCCTTGTGGCCCAGCACCCCGAGTCGCTCGGTCATCAGGGTGCCCTCCAGCGAAGATGCGTTCAGAGTTTCAAGGCACTCCGCAAGATTGTCAGGGAAGCTACCCCCCATGTGCAAGTCCGTGGTTGGGGACGCTATGACGCTCTCCTCTTCGACCCTATTCTACGACAGCCTGATTCGCTATGCGACATTGAGGATATGCCCTCAAGAGGGGTCACAGTCCACATGGCCGACGTTGTGGATAAGGAAGATGAGCTTGAGTTCCTTGATGGGGACTTACCACCCGAGTGCGTACCGCCACTACTCGACCCATCAGGGAGAGTCACCCGTCATCAAAGGAACCTGCTAGGCCTCCCTGTACCCACCGAGTCATTGGCGCTCGGTCGAAGCACTGGCAAGGGTAAGGAGCACGTCGGAATAGCCAAGCACTCCGACCCGTCCGCCTCCGTGCAGAAAACGGACGAAGATCCTGAGAAAGCCACGTTGCACCAGCAGCTTGCTGAACAGAAGAGGCTGGTCGACGAACTTTTGGCTGAACGCGCCGCAGAGCGACGACCCGACTATGGTAATCCCAGGCCGGGACAGCAGGGGCAGGAACAATTTCCCCCCGGTGAGATGCCTCCGGGCAACCCTGATCATGCTACTGCCGCGGACAGGGCGGAAGCCGGAACGTACGGCAAAAGGGCGCGATACGTCTCGCCAAACCCCCCTGAGCGACGGGGCAATCTGAAGAACCCAATCCGGGTTCCCCCAGTCGCCCAACAGGTCATTCAGCCAGTTGACCCGCGGGCAGCAGAAGCCGTCTACCGCGTTGAAGAACCTGGCAATGCGCTTGTGGTTAGGGATCCCCGTCAAGACAGGGACCCCCACCCGGAGGACCTTATTGCGGCACTCACAGCCCGCCTCGAGGCGTTGGAGACACGGCAGGTGGCGGTCCCACCCGATGGCAAGCCTTATCCCGCGTGGGTGGATGATATGCTCGCGCCTCCGGGTTTTGGGAACCCCACTTTCTCGCCTTTTAACGGGACAGGGGACCCACCCCAGCACTTGGCTCATTTCTCTTCCAGGTGTGGCCCCATGTTGGGGACCCCGGCTCAGCAAGAAGCCGCTAAGCTCCGATGTTTTGTACAGACGTTGGAAGGTCCGGCATTCGTCTGGTACAGCCAGCTCCCCATCGGATCAGTGACCGGTTGGGAAGATCTTCGCCGGCAGTTCTTGTACCAGTTCAGCTCCACCACGCGGAAGACCAGCATCGCGGACCTCTTTAAGTGCAAACAGAGGCCTGATGAGCGGGTTGCGGACTTCATCGCCCGGTGGAAAGGACTTACGTATTCTCTCGATATGCCACTGACTCAGGAGCAATTACTGACGATGTGTGTGGGGAACGTAAAGACAGAGCTGGTACCCTCCTTGATTACCCAGAATTACCCTGGGGGGTTCAGAGATTTCTCGGATAAGGCCCAGCGCCTCGAGGAGGCCCTGCAACAGGCTAGTCAGGCACGTTTGCTGCCCCCAATGATCCCAGCCAGGAGGGCCGCCAGGGCTGAACCCGCCGCAGTGGCTCAAATAGAAGCCCCGAGGCAGCTGGAATTGCTACCGGCGGTACCACCCCTGCAACCCCGCAGAGGTCCTCCACCTCAAGCACAGGCTCCTGCCCAGCAGCGACCGCCTCAGAACCGACAGGTTCCCCCGCGCAACGCGCCACCGCCACCTAGGCAAGACAACCAGGCGCCGCCCCCTCGGCAGGCCCCTCCGGTCCCTCGACAGGATCAGGTCCCCAGGGCTCCTTACCCGGAAAGAAAATACCATTCCTATTCGTTCAACGAAAATCAGGTCCCTGGTAACTTCCGAAGTGCCCTGGAGCAAGGGATTGTGCGTCTGCCTGAGTGCAGGATGTAACGCCCCGACCCCGGCTACCCAGAGTCGGTGCATTACTTCGTAACATTGGCATGATCATAAAAGATCAAGTCTCGAAAGACCGATTAGTTTAGTAGCCTTGGAAACACTAGATACATTCGTAAACGTTACATTACATCATAAATTGAAAAACTACAATAACAAAGTCTCCATAGTCCACACTCATATCCTCTTCTGACTATCCCTGCAGGTCATTCATAAAATACTTCTTCACATCCTGGAAAATATTAAAACATTGAAAGGGGTGAGCTCAGATGCTCAGTAAGGATAACAATATTGCGGAAGCTTTCATAAATAAACATAAACATTTAAGGCAATGTATAACTAAAACAAAAGCCTTTTAAACTTGAACATCAACATAATATGGCAAAGGTAAAATGAGATAATGCCATTTACTTCTTCACATGGATATTCTACTGGTCGAATAATCACATGCAATATCAATAACCACTTTCATAATGATGGAATGCATAATGCCAGACTATCATAACTACGTAGTCAAGGCCTCGTGCCAAGACCACAAATAAGATTTTGTCAAGGCCTTGTGCCAAGACACTAGTTTGTCTCATGAGACCTGCCGATGCATCGAGGAGCTATAGCGGGCTCCACCCGTCACTTATTAAGTCCAATGCATTCCTCATATGAATAGGTTTAAACATATCATAAACCATAACATAATCATATCACATAAAACATGCATAAAGGAAACATAACATTTCCACATTTCAATCACAAGATATCAATACAACACATTGATATAGTAAAAATTCTTTCAAAACCATTTTCAATACCAAAATAAAAGAATGTTAAAACTTTGTATTTATTTTTCATTAAAAAAAAGTGATGGATTGTAAAGGAAGCAGAAACTCAAATAATGGTCACGGCGGCGGAGAAGTCATTGTCGCCGCATAAGTACGGAAAGAAAAACATTCCCTTTTTTCGTTTAGCAAAACGCTTCGTATAAAAAGATTCCTTTTGTACAAACGTAAAAGTCAAAGGGGTTTATACACCGTATAAATGAAAATTGTGTATAAAACCAAATATGCCTCAATGAAAGGAGATTGAGACGAAGTACTTTAAAAGATAATTTTTAAATAAAATATATCTATTATGTGTATTCACTATAGGTACACATAAATAATGTAAAAATACAAGATAGGACATAATAATATCATGACATAATTTGAAAGTAGGAGATTAACCCAAAGAATGGAAGTTGGGTTAAGAAGTTCCCTTACCTCGTGTCTGACTTGACTCAACCGTTCTTTAACCTCCTGAATAATAAACTAGAGTTAATATATACCTTATTAAGAACCATTTTCAACTTCATTATCCTTATTATATCACTTATTACAATGATATGAACATTATGTAATTATTTAAGTTAATAATGTTCATTTTGTCGGTATTTGGTTCTTAAGTCAAAAATAGGCTTCTTACACTTACATGTTGTTAATTTGGTCAAAGGTTCATTATATCCAGAATGGTATTCATGATGTAGATATCATATATGTCATATATATCCAGTACATACATTCATTTATAATATTACATCACATTTAGAGGTAAGAAATGAAATGCACCGTTCATGGAGACGGTAAGCCGTACGTACGCATGAACGCTACTTCCATTTCTATTTCATATTTTCTGGAATGGAATCATAATGATATGAGATTATATTATAATTCCAGTATAATAAGATATATAATATCATTAACTTTATCCTTCACACATCCCACATATGGTATTAACGAATCAAATCACTTTCAGGGGGCGGTAGTCCGCACTTCCTAAAATGAAATTATCGCGTTTTACCCATAATGGAAATCATAAAGTATGCCATAAATGAGAAATACAGAAGCATAAGTAAAACAAAAACATATTATATATCATATATAAAAATAGTGACATCTTAATGGCCACCTTTGGAGGTGTTATATGAGTGTTGAACAATCATCGTTTCGTGAGGCAGAAATTCGCCATCCACAGAAACCGTATGTTCTTTAACCATTAGATGTAGGTGTGTGTAAGTGTAGCTCGAATACTTCTTATAACAACATCCTAGTATATTGAGGATACTGGTGTTGTTACAAAAGAAATGAATAAAAAGAGTTTAGGGGGTTGGAGAAGAAAAATAAAACAAAACAACATTAGAAAAGACATTACCTCAAAATCGGGTAACTCTTTTTGATTTGAGCTAAAGGCTTCCTTGGGAAGAGTTCTGCCCAAATTGAGGTTTCTAGGAGTAAGGAAGGAATGTTGGGAGAGTATTTGGGCAGAGGTTGGCCGAGCCAAATGGCTTGATGGTGTGAATAAGGTGGGAGAGGTGGGGGCCTTTTATAAGTGGAGAGGAGGGGCACTTTTGGAAAGTAATGAAATGTTACATTATTTCAAAATGATTTTCGGATTCTAAAGGTCCCACATATATATAATTCGAGGCTAAGGTGATAAGGTTTCGAAATATCTTCATCCAATAGGCTTTGGACAAGTGTAAGCCTCGGATTTTGCATTATCTTCTCATTTTATTTAAATCGTCAAATAATGATGTCATCGCTGCATCATTATTATGTCATAAATACTTTAATTTATTTAATGTCTAAAAATTATAAAACAAATACTATGATGTAGGAAATCTTTTTAGCTTTCCAATGACTATTTATAATCAAAATTTGGACTTGTATAACCCCAATTAAAAATTGTTTTAGTAGAACAATTTATGTTAGTGTCATTTTCACATTAACATTAAATAAAAAGTAATTTATGTTATTTCCCAACAAAAGTGGATCCATGGGGTCCCCAAGTTAGGCCATGGCTTGTCTTGGTCGGCCATGACTCAACCAATGATATTGGGACATGTGTCTAGGTCATTTCATATTATTAATGTATTATTTATACCTTAAACTACACTAATTACCACTAATCGCGATTAAGAACTTAAAAGTTACTATTCACCAAAAAATTATTTTGATCTCATTGAACCACATTTTACTTCTTAATGACAACCATGTATGTCGGATTTTTGAAAATCAAATCACAGAAGTTGTAATATTTCATTTAAACGAAAAATCAGTTATTTAACTACCACTTAGTGGTTTCACTATTCATCAAAAATTGAAGTTTTTCAGAATAAGGCCAAAATTTCACCCTAAGCTATAATTGATATTCCGAATTCAAAAATGATGTCTATTTTACAAAATTCCAAACATATAAGTTGTATTAATTAATTTCATAATTAATTCCCGCTGTTACAACAAATAGCGTGTTTTTAAGAAACAATTTATATCAAAAGTTTGGCAATTGTTTATGTCCAATTTCAATGTTAAATTAATTCTAATGACCACCATTGGATAAAATGGTAAAAATATTTTCTAATTATACCTTAAAACTACTAAATAGTATAATTTATCTGTATAAATTATTTTGATTAAAAAAGTTGTTTTTATGTATTTTTCACTATTCATAAAAAATTAGAAGTTCTCAGAAAAATACCAAAAATTCAACATAGGCTAATTTCGATATTACGAATACAAAAATGAAGTCCATTTTGAAATATAAAATTTCTATAATTTTAAAAAGTGGTTATTACTATTCATAACGGCTATTTTGATTAGTTGCGGTGTGTTAGAACTCGAACTTGCGTACAATGCAAGCTATTGCATTATTGAATGAGAAGCGTATCGTGGAAGCTCGGGGTGTTACATTCTCCCCTCCTTCAATAAATTGCGTCCTCGCAATTTGAAATTTTTCTTTGATAATAAAAGTCTGAAAATAGAAAATACCTTTGTGGAAAACCCACATCGGAAATAAGGTTAATAAATATATAACATTAAAAGAAAGCAGGATAAGTACAAAGGTCACCCGATATAGCCCATTCTAGGATTCTATGAAAATATGGATATGGAGGAGAAACAAACCATCAAGGTCTGATGGAGAGTTATAGAAAACAGGATTAGGAGAATGTTTAACCACAAGAAAATCACAAACTTGTGATTGGTTAAACGGTCATTGAATCCCCAGTTGGAAAAGTTAACCGACAACATTTTTGTTTTAAGTTACCTTTTATAATGTTGAGGAATTTATTTATGAGATTTACTAAGAACGTAGGGGAATATACATACTTGTTATGTATACTTTCATTCGTTAATAAATTTTTACCACAAACCCAACTTTTACTCCAAATGGTAACGGAACTCAAAAATATTCTATTTATCCTAATTGTATAAGGTTCCAAATGTTAACACATACCATTTAGATTAGTAAAACGATTTTGTAATAACCAGGGACTTCCTGTAGGCTAGTGGTAGGAAATAAAGGCTTGTCGCACTATGGTTGTGGGTTCGATTCCTGCAGCTGTGTCCGACGCGACGGGTTATTCCCCACCCTGCAGGTTGTCCTTTTTCTAAAAATATAGTATTATAGTATTCCAGAAATAATCTTCAGAAAAGTTTTAACCTTAAACAATACTATTCAAAGTTCAACTTAATCCATCCCAACATTTATAGTTATCCAAAATACCTCTGTCCAAACTTTCTCTAAAAGGTCTCTTAATTCCAAAATCAATTGTAACATCAGATTCCCCAAACAAAGAAAAGTTTCTCTTATTGTCACATACTAAAAATATGATTACCTTAATCATATTAAAACCTTACTGAAACCAACAAGTACTGCAGTACAATCCTTATATAGATCACATTATTCTAATAACCAGAATATAATCCATGAGTCCGAAAGCATCAATACATTAGTTATTCTGCTTCAACTGTAGTAATAGCATAAGATTGTCCTTGATCCCTTGGCCTTTTCTGAGGTAAGATTCCTTGACGCTTAGGACATTCATTTGCGTAATGACCCATTTCTCTACAATTGTAGCATTCAACTTTGACAGCCTCTTTCTTTCCCTTGCAATCACGTGCCTGGTGACCTTTTTCTCCACATTTATAACAGACTCCCATTCCTTTTAGGCAAGTACCAGGGTGATTCTTCCCACAATTATCACATAATGGAAAATCCTTCTTTCCCTTTTTCCCTTTATCTGTCTCTTGTTCCACCGTTCTCTTCTTCTCTTGCTTTACTTTGTTGTCATAAGACTTAGAGAATTCCTTTTCTGTCTTGATAGCACATGAGACTATATCTTCGTATGATGAGAAGGATTGTGATACTAAAGCTCGTCGGAGAAATGGTTTTAACCCATCAAAGAAACGATCAATCTTACTCCTTGGGTTACGTATATAATCGGCAGCATGCCTCGCTAACCTTGTAAAGTTAGCCTCATACTTTGCGACATTCTCATCCTCCTTCTGCCTCAGACTCAGAAATTGCCTTTCCATATCTGCTCGATGGTCACGAGGAAAGTATTTTTCTAAGAAAAGCTCTTTGAACTCCCTCCATTCCATATTCGATACGTCATCATCTTCCATTGTGTTTTGAATCAGTGACCACCACTGATCGGCATCTCCAGTGAGGCGGTAAACTGCCATGACAACCTTCTCCCTTTCACTACTCCCCAAGGCATGGAATATTTTCTCTAAGGAATTTATCCATTGCTCAGCTACTGTAGGATTTGTACTCCCATTGAAGGTTGGAGGTTGTTGCCTCATGAAACGGTCTAGCATTGATCCTCCACGTTGCGAATCAGGGTGCTCCATACGAGTAAGGTTGTTATTCATAACCTGCGTGAGTTGTCCCAGTATGGTAATAAGTTGATCAGCACCAGTTGTATCTCCAGGTCCACAATAATTATCTTGAGCAGGAGGGAAATCCCTACACGGAGTTCGTGCATTGATACAGTTTCCATTCCTTCTACTAGGCGCCATTTCTAAACAATGGCATAATCCAGATTAGTTTATGAATCAAAATACATAATTCCATACTTGTATAATACTTAACATAAATTGAACTATTTATGGATATAATCCATAATCATAAAAAGAAATGTTTCCTTTGAGGAAGTATGTACTCATAAACCTTACATAATGGTTTGTAAAGAAAATGAGAATTATCCTAAGCATATCCCCCGGGAGTGTCATAACCAAGAGTGCAGCAAGGCCCGTTGTCGTGCACCAGTTCCCGTTTGAGTCTAGCTCAAAGCGGTGTTTTCGGGTTTTACCCCTAGGTACATCTGTGCCAGAGCCACCTCTACCTGCTCGTATCCAGACAGGGATGTATTGCTCGGAAAACTCACAACATCTCTACAATACTAAAATTCTAGGAAGTTCTTCTATACTAATCCTCAAAGTCTATCTTTGGGCTATGTGCTCTAATCAGAGTTTATCTAAATCTAGCTTCCAAGGTTAGTACTAAACTGCCTCTGATACCAACTGTAACGCCCCGACCCCGGCTACCCAGAGTCAGTGCATTACTTCGTAACATTGGCATGATCATAAAAGATCAAGTCTCGAAAGACCGATTAGTTTAGTAGCCTTGGAAACACTAGATACATTCGTAAACGTTACATTACATCATAAATTGAAAAACTACAATAACAAAGTCTCCATAGTCCACACTCATATCCTCTTCTGACTATCCCTGCAGGTCATTCATAAAATACTTCTTCACATCCTGGAAAATATTAAAACATTGAAAGGGGTGAGCTCAGATGCTCAGTAAGGATAACAATATTGCGAAAGCTTTCATAAATAAACATAAACATTTAAGGCAATGTATAACTAAAACAAAAGCCTTTTAAACTTGAACATCAACATAATATGGCAAAGGTAAAATGAGATAATGCCATTTACTTCTTCACATGGATATTCTACTGGTCGAATAATCACATGCAATATCAATAACCACTTTCATAATGATGGAATGCATAATGCCAGACTATCATAACTACGTAGTCAAGGCCTCGTGCCAAGACCACAAATAAGATTTTGTCAAGGCCTTGTGCCAAGACACTAGTTTGTCTCATGAGACCTGCCGATGCATCGAGGAGCTATAGCGGGCTCCACCCGTCACTTATTAAGTCCAATGCATTCCTCATATGAATAGGTTTAAACATATCATAAACCATAACATAATCATATCACATAAAACATGCATAAAGGAAACATAACATTTCCACATTTCAATCACAAGATATCAATACAACACATTGATATAGTAAAAATTCTTTCAAAACCATTTTCAATACCAAAATAAAAGAATGTTAAAACTTTGTATTTATTTTTCATTAAAAAAAAGTGATGGATTGTAAAGGAAGCAGAAACTCAAATAATGGTCACGGCGGCGGAGAAGTCATTGTCGCCGCATAAGTACGGAAAGAAAAACATTCCCTTTTTTCGTTTAGCAAAACGCTTCGTATAAAAAGATTCCTTTTGTACAAACGTAAAAGTCAAAGGGGTTTATACACCGTATAAATGAAAATTGTGTATAAAACCAAATATGCCTCAATGAAAGGAGATTGAGACGAAGTACTTTAAAAGATAATTTTTAAATAAAATATATCTATTATGTGTATTCACTATAGGTACACATAAATAATTTAAAAATACAAGATAGGACATAATAATATCATGACATAATTTGAAAGTAGGAGATTAACCCAAAGAATGGAAGTTGGGTTAAGAAGTTCCCTTACCTCGTGTCTGACTTGACTCAACCGTTCTTTAACCTCCTGAATAATAAACTAGAGTTAATATATACCTTATTAAGAACCATTTTCAACTTCATTATCCTTATTATATCACTTATTACAATGATATGAACATTATGTAATTATTTAAGTTAATAATGTTCATTTTGTCGGTATTTGGTTCTTAAGTCAAAAATAGGCTTCTTACACTTACATGTTGTTAATTTGGTCAAAGGTTCATTATATCCAGAATGGTATTCATGATGTAGATATCATATATGTCATATATATCCAGTACATACATTCATTTATAATATTACATCACATTTAGAGGTAAGAAATGAAATGCACCGTTCATGGAGACGGTAAGCCGTACGTACGCATGAACGCTACTTCCATTTCTATTTCATATTTTCTGGAATGGAATCATAATGATATGAGAGTATATTATAATTCCAGTATAATAACATATATAATATCATTAACTTTATCCTTCACACATCCCACATATGGTATTAACGAATCAAATCACTTTCAGGGGGCGGTAGTCCGCACTTCCTAAAATGAAATTATCGCGTTTTACCCATAATGGAAATCATAAAGTATGCCATAAATGAGAAATACAGAAGCATAAGTAAAACAAAAACATATTATATATCATATATAAAAATAGTGACATCTTAATGGCCACCTTTGGAGGTGTTATATGAGTGTTGAACAATCATCGTTTCGTGAGGCAGAAATTCGCCATCCACAGAAACCGTATGTTCTTTAACCATTAGATGTAGGTGTGTGTAAGTGTAGCTCGAATACTTCTTATAACAACATCCTAGTATATTGAGGATACTGGTGTTGTTACAAAAGAAATGAATAAAAAGAGTTTAGGGGGTTGGAGAAGAAAAATAAAACAAAACAACATTAGAAAAGACATTACCTCAAAATCGGGTAACTCTTTTTGATTTGAGCTAAAGGCTTCTTTGGGAAGAGTTCTGCCCAAAGTGAGGTTTCTAGGAGTAAGGAAGGAATGTTGGGAGAGTATTTGGGCAGAGGTTGGCCGAGCCAAATGGCTTGATGGTGTGAATAAGGTGGGAGAGGTGGGGGCCTTTTATAAGTGGAGAGGAGGGGCACTTTTGGAAAGTAATGAAATGTTACATTATTTCAAAATGATTTTCGGATTCTAAAGGTCCCACATCTATATAATTCGAGGCTAAGGTGATAAGGTTTCGAAATATCTTCATCCAATAGGCTTTGGACAAGTGTAAGCCTCGGATTTTGCATTATCTTCTCATTTTATTTAAATCGTCAAATAATGATGTCATCGCTGCATCATTATTATGTCATAAATACTTTAATTTATTTAATGTCTAAAAATTATAAAACAAATACTATGATGTAGGAAATCTTTTTAGCTTTCCAATGACTATTTATAATCAAAATTTGGACTTGTATAACCCCAATTAAAAATTGTTTTAGTAGAACAATTTATGTTAGTGTCATTTTCACTTTAACATTAAATAAAAAGTAATTTATGTTATTTCCCAACAAAAGTGGATCCATGGGGTCCCCAAGTTAGGCCATGGCTTGTATTGGTCGGCCATGACTCAACCAATGAGGTTGGGACATGTGTCTAGGTCATTTCATATTATTAATGTATTATTTATACCTTAAACTACACTAATTACCACTAATCGCGATTAAGAACTTAAAAGTTACTATTCACCAAAAAATTATTTTGATCTCATTGAACCACATTTTACTTCATAATGACAACCATGTATGTCGGATTTTTGAAAATCAAATCACAGAAGTTGTAATATTTCATTTAAACGAAAAATCAGTTATTTAACTACCACTTAGTGGTTTCACTATTCATCAAAAATTGAAGTTTTTCAGAATAAGGCCAAAATTTCACCCTAAGCTATAATTGATATTCCGAATTCAAAAATGATGTCTATTTTACAAAATTCCAAACATATAAGTTGTATTAATTAATTTCATAATTAATTCCCGCTGTTACAACAAATAGCGTGTTTTTAAGAAACAATTTATATCAAAAGTTTGGCAATTGTTTATGTCCAATTTCAATGTTAAATTAATTCTAATGACCACCATTGGATAAAATGGTAAAAATATTTTCTAATTATACCTTAAAACTACTAAATAGTATAATTTATCTGTATAAATTATTTTTATTAAAAAAGTTGTTTTTATGTATTTTTCACTATTCATAAAAAATTAGAAGTTCTCAGAAAAATACCAAAAATTCAACATAGGCTAATTTCGATATTACGAATACAAAAATGAAGTCCATTTTGAAATATAAAATTTCTATAATTTTAAAAAGTGGTTATTACTATTCATAACGGCTATTTTGATTAGTTGCGGTGTGTTAGAACTCGAACTTGCGTACAATGCAAGCTATTGCATTATTGAATGAGAAGCGTATCGTGGAAGCTCGGGGTGTTACACAGGAGACCGGCAGAGGCGCATCTCACTGATCACCCCAACTACTGCCCTTATCATCGGATCCTGGGGCACACCATCAAGCGATGCTATGTGTTTAAAGACTGGCTTCAGGACCAGGTCAACAACAACATAGTCAAGCTGGGCCCAGCGCCAGCGCAGGTGGCAGGCGTCTTTGCGGGATCAGAAATCGGCAGTGACAGCGAGAGTGAGTGGCAACAGGTCCCTAGCCGCGGGTCCCAGAAATACGACAACTGGATGGCTCGAAAAACTGTCGTCCGTGCCCAGGGTATCATCCGGGCACGCCTGAAGCAGCCGGAACCTTCAGAAGAAACAGCCGGTGCCTCAGCATCGTCCTCACAGTCGACCTCTACCCAAAAGGGCAAGCAGCGGCGACGTAAGAAGGAGCAACGTGCACCGCCAGTGCCGTCGTCCTCCCGCACTCTTGGCGACTTTATGCCTCCTGAAATGGGCATTCCCCCCAGAATCCGCCCAGCGGTGGATGACTCTTCGAGTGATAGCCAGGGGTACGCTTCGGTTAACACCGTGGAGCTGGTAAAGCCCTATATGACCCCCGATGAGGGGGAACCCCAGGCAGACCGCCCCAATGTTTCCAGCCGACGTCAACGTCGGCGGAATCACAATCGCGCCGGTCACCGAGGTATGTCAGCAGGCACCTGTGACCAAGCCGTGCACGCTACCGAGACGAGGCAGCAGGCTCAGCGCAGATCTCAGCACGCGCAGACCCATTCAGCACCCTCGGCTCTACCTCCACCGCCATTCGTGTTGCTGGATCAGGGAGAGCCGCCTCGTTCGTATCACAGCCAGTCTCGCCCGGCGACGGGCCAGCTCCCGCTGTTCGACCTTAGCCCGGCGACTACTCCTCAGGCTTCTACTAGCAGGCAGCAGGATGTACCCAGTGCTAGCCGACCGCCAGTTCAACCAGAAGGACCCGCTATGCCTCCAAATGCCGAAAAACCCCCTGTAAGCAGAGGTTCGCGTTTGGCACGCAAGTATGATGTCCTAAAGCACTTAGCCGGCATTCCGGCGAGGCTTTCCATCCTTGAGGCCCTGCGCTTGTCATCCGAGATGCGCGAGGCACTTGCCGAGGCCCTAAGGAGCCCCCTCCAGTTCGAGACGGAAGTGGCAGCCGCGGAGGCCTTCCATACCGAGACGATTGAAAACGCCGAATGTCAGGCGGTTATCTCGTTCTCTGGTGAAGACGAAGACCCTCCTATACAGGGGCACATTCGCCCACTGTATGTCACTGGCCACTTTAACGGTGTGGAAGTCCGTCGCTGCCTCGTTGACACGGGTTCTGGAATCAATCTAATTCCGACCCGGACGTTGCGAAAACTGGGTTTGTCTGAAGGTGATTTGACTCCCTCTGACCTCAGGATTCAGGGGTACGACAGGACAGAGCAAACCCCGGTCGGCAAGATCCGCCTGAAGACCCAGTTCGGTGGCTTAATTGCCAGCACCGAGTTCATGGTTGTTTCTCAGGACACCGCCTACAACGCACTGATGGGTAGGCCATGGCTCCACCTGCATGCTGCGGTCCCCTCATCGTATCACCAGTGCCTTAAGTACTCGCTCAACGGTCGAGTAGGCGTGATCCAAGGAGACGCGTCCCCCTTTTCTTTTTGTGAGGCCCGCTATCTGGATGCGGGTTATTACAAAAGCAAAGACAAGCAGATCCTGGTCAGCGAGGATGAGCCCGCTCCAATCGCAAGTAATCCCTGGGCGAGCATGGACGACGCCTACATCCTCCCGATCCACCGGTTGGAAGCCACGACCCCCGACATGGGACAATGTTTTGTTGTTTCGGGTACGCAAGGAAGGCTTGTTCCCGCGTCCAAGCGACGGCGGAGAATCACCTCGTACTCCTACACCAACCAGGCTCGGGTCATCCCGGAATCTCCTACCCCTGTACGGTACCGGGATGTCAGGCTCATGACAACAGCGGTGCGCCATACGTGTCTATTTCGCCGGGATGGAATCAACCGACTCTGGCCGACACGTCACCACTGCTTTGATATCGTCAAGCGTGGCCCCTTAGGCCGAAGGCCGGATGGGATAGGGTCAAATGCATTCATTTCTATGGTCTCCACGACGAGTGAGTCTCCTGATGTGATGACTACTGCTGCCCAAGCCGGCACCAGCTGCCCCTCGGGTTTTGAGAGCCCAGAAGCACCTTCCGTCACGGGAAGTCCCCCCCCGGCTGGGGAGGAAGACTTGGAGGATGCTCCCCCAGCCTTTGAAGAAGGCGTCTCTACCACGGTTGATGAGCTGGTGCAGGTGAACCTTGGCAGCGAGGCAGATCCAAGACCCACATTGATCACTGCGGCCATGTCACTCGAGGAGCGACAACAGTATGTAGACTTCCTCAAACAGCACCGCGATGTGTTTGCCTGGAGTTACGATGAGATGCCAGGACTGGATCCCCAAGTGGCCGTCCACCGTCTGGGCCTCCCGGTAAAACATCGTGGGTTTAAGCAGCCTCCCAGGAAAATGCACCCTTCCCATGGCGCTATGGTTGAGGCTGAAGTTGATAAGCTAATCAAGGCCAACTTCGTCAAAGAGGTCCAGTACCCCAAATGGCTCGCCAACATTGTGCCAGTCAGGAAGAAGAATGGGCAGATTAGAGTCTGCATCGACTTCCGCGATCTCAATCGCCACTGCCCAAAGGATGACTTCCCACTTCCAGTGACGGAGTTGTTGATTGACGCCACGGCCGGGTTCCAAGCCCTCTCTTTTATGGACGGATATTCCGGGTATAACCAGATCCGGATGGCCCCCGAAGATGAGGAGTCCACTGCCTTCAGGGCTCCCCAGGGTACCTTCTGCTACCGGGTAATGCCATTCGGTTTAAAAAATGCAGGTGCCACTTATCAGAGGGCCATGCATCGCATATTCAAACCGATCCTCGGGACATTGGTGGAATGCTACGTGGATGACCTTGTAGTCAAATCATATCAGCGCCAGGACCATCTCAAGGACCTTGAGAAAGTGTTCGTTTTCCTCCGTTCTCGTCACCTGAAGATGAACCCACTGAAGTGTGCCTTCGGAGTCACCTCCGGGAAGTTTCTGGGTTTTGTTGTCAGATACCGAGGTATCGAGATCGACCCGGAGAAGATCAAGGCCATCAGCCAAATGCCTCCCCCGAGCAACATTCGGGAGCTTCGAGGCCTGCAAGGCCACTTAGCCTATATACGCCGATTCATTGCGAACCTGGCCGGCAAGTGTAAGCCCTTTTCCCGGCTCATGAAGAAAGGCGCTGCCTACGAATGGGATGAGGAGTGTCGGATCGCCTTCGAGGAAATCAAGCAGTATCTGCTCCAACCTCCGGTCTTGATGCCACCCGTCTCTGGAAAGCCGCTGGTCCTTTACGTGACCGCCCTGGAAAGATCCCTCGGCGCGCTGCTCGCCCAGAAAAATAACGAGGGCAGTGAGAACAGTCTCTACTATCTCAGTCGCATGCTTCTCGATACGGAGGTCAGATATTCCCTTATCGAAAAGAGCTGCCTTGCGCTCGTCTTCGCCGTGCAGAAGTTGCGACACTACCTGCAACACCACGAGGTGCAATTGATCTCTCGGGTGGATCCGCTGAAGTACATCCTGAACCGCCCCATGCTGACCGGCCGGCTAGCACGGTGGGCGGTGATTCTCCAGCAGTTTGACATCAGGTTTGTGCCTCAAAAGGCCGTCAAGGGACAGGCATTGGCAGACTTTTTAGCTGCCCATCCAACCTCCGCGGATCAATCCCTGGACCTGGATTTCCCCGATGAGACGATTCTCTCGGTCGATCATGCTGTCCCGTGTTGGAAAATGCATTTCGACGGCGCCTCCCGGAGCCCCACTGGTAGAAGGCTCAACGACCCCAAGCTCAACAGAGTGGGTCTGGGTATTGTTTTAATTACTCCGACGCAAGCCGTCCTGCCGTACTCCTTCCTGCTGTCAGAAGGTTGTACGAACAACGAGGCAGAGTACCAAGCTCTCATCACCGGCCTCGAGTTGGCCCTCGAGATCCATGTACCCCATCTACATGTGAAAGGAGATTATGAGCTGGTAATCAAACAGGTTAATGGCGACTACGTCGTCAGGAAGCCAGAGCTTGCACCGTTGCTGGAGTACACCCTCCTCCTGATGGCCCAGTTCTCTTCTCGGCCAGAGGTTACCCATGTCCCGCGGTCGCAGAACGGCCAAGCGGACGCCCTAGCTGGCTTAGCCGCATCGCTCGCAGAACCCGAGCAAGATGATTTGGTCATACACGTGGCCCACCGGAGAGTCATTGCTCCCGTCACCCAAGAGGACCGTGATAGCCTGCGGGTAAGTCATCTCACCGCCGGACCCTCCGTATCGGAAGTCCCGGGTTCGTCGGATGCAGTGGTTGAAACGACCCCCGATTGGAGAGCACCTTTTGTCGAGTATCTCCAAAATGGTCAGCTCCCGGACAACCGGGCCGAACGCGAGCGAATTCGACGCCGCGCGCTTCAATTTACCCTCCAGAGTGGCCCCAGTCTTGAGCAGACCCTCTATAAACGGAGTTTTGATGGTGTCCTCCTCCGTTGCATCCAAGGAGTAGAGATACCTCAAGTTATGCAAGAGGTTCACGCCGGTTCCTGTGGCGCCCATCAAGCTGGGCCGAAGCTGTCCCATCAAATCCGGAGGCTAGGGTACTTCTGGCCCTCCATGATCCACGATTGTATTGGATACGCCAAGAGATGCCACGCGTGCCAAGTGCACGCCAACTTCTTGCATCGGCCGCCAGAACCCCTCCACCCCACCAAGTACTCTTGGCCATTTGCGGTATGGGGACTCGATGTAGTGGGGCCGTACCCGCCGGCAACAGCCCGCCAGTATAGGTTCATCCTGACTGCTACAGATTTCTTCTCCAAGTGGGCAGAAGCAGTTCCGCTCAAAGAGGTCAAGGCCCGTTCCGTCGTTGACTTTGTGAGCTCCAACATCATCCACCGGTTTGGGGTCCCTCACGCCGTCCTCACTGAAAACGGCACCAACTTCCGAGCAGCTGAATTGAAGAAATTGTACGCTAAGTACGACATCCGGTCAAACCATACCTCCCGCTACCACGCACAGGCAAATGGACAGATCGAGGCGTTCAACAAGACCCTCTCTATCATTCTGCAGAAGATGGTTGGTCAGAACAAGAAGAGTTGGCCGGACAAGCTCCCCAACGCCCTCTGGGCTTACCGGACGACGACTCGCAACTCTACCCAGGTGACCCCATATTCCCTGGTGTATGGAGCTGAGGCCGTCCTACCCATTGAGATCCAGCTGCCGTCGCTACGCACGGCCGTTTATGATCACCAGACATCAGATGAGGTAGCCGAGATCCGTCTAGCTGAGCTAGAGGCACTGGACGAGAACCGGCTTCGGGCCCTGCACAATCTGGAAAGGCATCAGGACAAGATGGAAAGAGCTTTTGACAAGAAGGTTCGTCTCCGCTCTTTTCTACAGGGTGACCTGGTGCTGGCCCTGCGAGCGCCAATGATTCCCGGAAGGAAGCCGCCCAAGTTAGAACCCAAATGGGAAGGGCCTTATATCATCCATAAGGTTTACCCCAATGGAGCTTACTCCTTGGTGACCACAGATGGAGAGCGTGTAACCCCTCCCACCAATGCCAGATTCCTCAAGCGATACTTCGCCTAGGGCAAAAGATGGTCCCGCATGACCCTAAACTGCGAGATGGTCCCGCATGACCCTAAACTGCGAGATGGTCCCGCATGACCCTAAACTGCGAGATGGTCCCGCATGACCCTAAACTGCGAGATGGTCCTGCATGACCCTAAACTGCGAGATGGTCCCGCACGACCCTAAACTGCGACTTGGTCCCGCATGACCCTAAACTGCAAGATGGTCCCGCACGACCCTAAACTGCGACTTGGTCCCGCATGACCTTAAACTGTATCTCCGTCCTCACTGCAAGACGTTAAACTGCAAGTCAGTCAGTTCTTCCTGACCGAGGCTCAGCCTCAGGCCCCTCGGCCTCTTTGGGCCCCTGGCCCCGTCTCCACCGAGGTCTGGCCCCAGGCGCCCCTCGTTTCTCTCCGACTTACCCTCTTACGGGATTGTACGGTACAGTGTAGGACTACGTTCTCACGTTGAGATCATGACCATGCCGCACACATCCCCGAACGAGACACCCCTCGTCCCGCATGACGTTAAACTGCATGTCAAGAACTACGTACGGCTTGATTCTCATCTTTATGGGATACGTAGGAACGCTCGGACGCCTCGTCTTGAGCCCAGCCCCAAGCTTCTCTCTTCCACTATTCCCCCTGGGAATGGTCTCCTTGGAGGATCTTTGTGTAGTAGGGCGTCGGCCTTCTTGGCCCCGCTCATGCAACCCCACTCACGCAAAGATTGTAAGGGTCGCACCATGCGCCCGCTCCGTTCTTCTACCCTCCCACGTCCTTACCGCATGACGCTAAACTGCATGGCCTTCAAGAACTACGTATGGCTTGATTCTCATCCTTATGAGATACGTAGGAACGCCCAGACATTTCGTCTGTTGGCCCAGCCCAAAAGCCGAAATCTTCCCCTCGGGTTAAGACACGGCAGGGTGCACATTTTTTCCCCGGCCCACGTCGAGCGAGCCTCGACCCGGCTGCACATTCCCCCCTGGAGGTGTTTGCCCCTTTCGTGGATGGATTCACACCCGGAGGGCCCCCCCAAGAACGGCCTGGATACAAAGCCTAAGGGCTCTCCTACCAATACGGGCCAACGCCCCTGAGGGGTTCTCAAGAAACAAATTGAAACAAGTCCCGCGTTGCCAATTTGGTCAGCGGTCGACCCTCAATTGTTGCCCCCATGCGGGTCACCATAGGAACGCTGTGTTTCGACTATGGTCAACAGTGATTCATTCTGCCCCCATCCTGAGGTGATAAACTTCCCCCAGGTGGTGCTAGTGATCGGGACCACAGCCCACGATTCCTCACCCGGAGCGTACGGTGTGGTGTGGGACTACGTCCTCATTCACGTCGGGATCATGTACCACGCCGTACAACCCCCCTTACGAGGCTCAGCCTCAGGCCTCTTGGCCTCCTTGGGCCCCTGGCCCCCCGTCCTCATGTAAGACGTTAAACTACAAACCGGTCAGGCCCTCCTGACCGAGGCTCGGCCTCAGGCCCCTCGGCCTTTCTAGGCCGCGGCCCAGGACCTATCTTATAGGATTGTACGGTATGGTGTAGGACTACGTCCTCATTCACGTCGGTTTTTCGCCATACTATACACCTTGCTCAGGAGTATATCACTCCCCACCCAAGTCCCGCATGACGTTAAACTGCACTTCAAGAACTACGTGTGGCTTGATTCCCATCATAATGGGATACGTAGGACCACCTGGATGTCCAAAATCCGGGTCCAGCCCCATCTCTCGGGAATCCTTATCCCATCTTGGCCCCTTGGCCCATCCTTCCTCCGTGAAGAGATCATATGGTGCGGTGTGGGATTATGTCCTCATTTACGAGGGTCTTGTAGTGACCACGCCATGTTTCCCGCACCACTGAGCTGTTTCGTCGATCCCTCTTTCGGCTGTTCACCAATGTGCTTAAGAGTACTCTGGTTCTTTACCTGGAATGCCAAGCTTTACTCGGACACGTCCGCGCCCGCTTTCCAGGCTTTGCGTATCCCCGCATCAGGGCTTTCACCATTTTTCACACCCGGAGGGACCCCCAAGTACGGCCTGGATACAAAAGCCCAAGGGCTCTCCTACCGATACGGGCCAACGCCCCCCAGGGTTTCGGACGACAAATCGATAAAATCCCGCGTTGCGAATATGGTCAGCGGTCGATGCTCGTTTGTTGCTCCCACCTCAGGCTAACGCGATACAGACGCTGTGTTTCCTTCATGGATAACAGTTTTCTTCTGTCGTCACGCCAACCCATTAAGCCCAAATGCCGGGTACACAATTCACACCCTTCATCACTTCATCGTGTCCAAGTGGAGTCTCGGGATTCTTGGTACTTTTCCTCCGTGCACGTCTGCGCATTTGAGGAACAAGCTACATCAAAGGTGTCCTTCGAAACTTTCTGCTGACTCCCCTTAATTGGATGCCCCAAGTGTTGCAATGAGGGTCCCCCCCTTGTTTCCCACACCGAGTTTATCTCACGTGGGCTTAGGGATTGGGTTGACCTCTGTGCTTACTTGGGAGTTGTCACCATCCACGGTCCGAGCTCTAAGACCATAAACTAAGACCCTCATCTGGAACTACGTTCAAGACCCCTTGTCTCCGAACCCAGCTTGAGTTCAGCAAATTTACCCCTCTAATCCTGCCTTCAGGACCCTGATCACAGGACTGCGTGGCGCAGTGTAGGACTACGTCCTCATTCACGTCGGGTACGCAATAGTTGCACCACGCACGCCCCATTCTGAGGTTCAGTCCTCCTATCCCCTGTCCTGCATGACATTAAAAGGCACCCTTTCAGAACTACGTATGGCTTGATTCCCATCATAATGGGATACGTAGGACCACCTGGATGTTTAAGATTCGGGTCCAGCCCCACCTCTGGGAGATATCCTGATTTCCCGGTCACCTAGACCATTTGGTCCATCCCTCTCCAGCGGGGGGTGCGTAGGTATGATACAAGGTTGTGGGCATCATGCCCCCCTTCCCCTGGGAATCTGCCATCTCTCGATCACCCTCAAGGTTGAGTCCCTTGGCTCCCCGCAGCGGTTCACCCATGTATTGAGAGTACTCTGGTCTAGGACCAAGAGTGTCAGATTCAACTTGGTCAAGTTCCTTCCACTTGTCAAGCTTCGTGTTCCCCTCTATTCGGACTTCCGTCATCTTTCACACCCGGAGGGACCCCCAAGAACGGCCTGGATACTACGCCCAAGGGCTCTCCTACCGATACGGGCCAACGCCCTCCAGGTTTACGGACAACAAATCGATAAAATCCCGCGTTGCGAATATGGTCAGCGGTCGATGCTCGTTTTGTTAGTCCTCATTTCAGGCTAACGCGACAGGATGCTGTGTTGCGAACATGGTCAGCAGTAATCCTCTGTCGTCACGCCAGCCCCTTCAGTCCTTGAGTGTTGGTTGCATGATTCACATCATTTTCCACCCCATCATGTCCAGGTGGAATCTCGACACTTTTGGCGCTATCCCTCAGTGCACCTTTGCATGTTAGGGGGACAAAGCTGCAATCTGGCGTCCTTCGGGACTCCCTGGTCCGAGATCTAAGACCATAAACTAAGACCCATTCGGGACTACGTTCACATTCCCATCCTCATGGGACACGTAGGACCGCCCAGACGCCCTGTCTCCGGGTACCACCCATTCAGGAAGCCAGTCTCTTCCCCTGTTTTACCTCCGGATGGCGTACAATTTGATGTGGGATTATGTCTCTGTCAAATGTGTTTTATAAACACTGCGCACATTTCCCCCCTAGCATCGTCTCTGCTACGTCTGCGCTGCATGACGATAAAATGCATGCTTGGTCCTATCATACGACCCTAAACTGTGACACTATCGTCCTGGCCGCACGACGAAAAATGGCACCGCATTGTGGTGACCTCGCTGTAGAGGACATCACGTTGGGTACTGGCCACGCGCCATGCCATTTGTCAACGCCCATCACGGCTTGATTCTTGTGGTGACATCACGACCTACAGTTCTAGGCCTGTCGCTTCACAAAAAAAAACCATTCACCTCAAAGAACAAACAAGATACATCAAATTCCGCTTCTTTTAGTGCAAGGGCCACGTCCGCACTTCCCCTTTCCCCTTTCCAGAACTACGTATGGCTTGATTCTCATCCTTATGAGATACGTAGGAGCGCCCGGGTACTTCCCCGCGGGTCCAGCCTATCCCTTGAGTTCGGTCCCTCGACTCGAGCTCATTCACGTCAGGTTGTGATGTCATGCGTCCCCTGATCCCCTTTTTCCAATCCATGGTCCGAAGTCTATGACCATAAACTAAGATCTCCCCAAGGGAAAGGAATTTTCTCCCTCTCTAATACGTTTCGTTGACGTATTCAGATGTGTTTTGACAAAAAGCCCGAAGCATGGGATTTTCACAGGGACATTCCCCTCATCTCATGACCAAGCTTCGTGAGCTCACTATTTGGATCCTCATCCTCTTCCACATCCAAAAGGACCCTCGGACGACGTGGATACTAAGCTTAAGGGCTCTCCATGAATGCTGGACCTAAGGGCCCTACAATCGTTTCGGGGCAACGCCCCTGTGGATATTCGACAACATTTGTGACATGGTCCCGTGTTTCGAACATGGTCAACGGTCGACCCTCATTTGTTTGTCCCCATTTCAGGCTAACGCGATAGGATGCTGTGTTGCGAATATGGTCAGCAGTAGTCCTCTATCGCCACGTCGTCACCATCGTGATCCGAATCTCGAGCGTCATGATTCACACATTTCCACTCCTTCATGTCCAAGTGGAACTCCATCATACTCGGCTCTTTCTCTTCGCGCATCTAGATGCACTGAATGATTGTGTTAATGTCATTGGGCCGGTAGTCACCGAGCATCCCTTTGCCCTCACCTGCCCCTCTCTGCGTCGGTAAATTCCCACCACTACTGCTTGTTTCCCACACCGAGCACGACTCACGTGGGCTTAGTAGTTTTGGCTGGATGTATACCAACACAGTCAGGCTGCTCCTCGTCCTGCATGACGTTAAACTGCACTTTCAGAACTACGTGCGGCTTGATTCCCATCATCACGTGGGATACGTAGGGACGCCCAGGCATTTCGCCTAGGGTTCAGCCCCAGGAATCACAAGATCCTGTTCTTCCCCATTTCCAGCCCTCTGGCCTGACCCCTCGGGGAGAATTATGTAGCTACAATTTTACCCTGAACAAGTTCAGGATGCCCCAAGATCCCATTGGGAAGCGATAGATCCCCTCGCCAGAGAGGCCCTGTCCCAAAAAGGAATGATCCATGATCAGACCGAGGCGCCCATCTGGCGTACTCCCACCACGGTGGTGCAACTACTGAAGTGTTGGATTCTGTTTGAACAAACCATCACTCCATATTCCACGCTTTGCGTGCCCCTAATTCGGACCCTTGTCCTCTTCCATGTCTGAAGGAACCCCCTAACGGCCTGGTCTCATGCCGCATCGGCTTACCTACCGTCTTGGGCCAACGTTCCGGAAGACAGGTCATGTCTGGAAGGACCCCCTAACAGTAAGGATGTCTGACCTATGGTCCACCAACTGTCCTGGGCCAATGTCCTGAAAAATTGATCGACAATAAATTGATAAAATCCCGCGTTGCGAATTTGGTCAGCGGTCGATGCTCATTTGTTGTCCCCATTTCAGGCTAACGCAGTAAGGATACCGCTTCTCCGCCACGGTTAGCGGTTGTCCTTTATTGTCACGCCATTCCCACAGTGTTCCGAATTTGGGTGTCGTGATTCACACTTCCCATTTTCATCTGTTTGAACCGATTTCAGCGCCCCTGGCGTTGCCCCGTTCGTGCATAAGAGCACATTGGAGAAACGGTATTTCGGCTATCCTGGAAGTTCCTCCTCCGATCAAGCCTTCCCCATCTTTCGGGAATCTGGGCTGGTTTGAGGGAATTGTCGTCAAACGTCCCGCAAACATTGTAGGGATGCAACAAGACAATTCAACAGTGGAAATCCTGCGTGCTACGGAACTCAAAACAAAGGAGAAAGGAAGAATTGAAGCACAAAAGTGTTAATAAAAGTTTCTTCGGGTTCGCTACAATACTCGGGGGTTGACTTCCCCCATGGACGGGTTGACTCCGTCGAAAGAGCGTTGCAGCTCCGCCACCCGTTGACTTGCGGCGTCCAGAGCCTGTTGCCGCTGATTTAACTCCCGCTCCTCTTCAGCAGCGGTGGGGCGTAATCCGTCAACCCTGGCCCGGGCCCTTTCCACCTCGGCCTGGACGACAGCCATCCTTCCGGAGGTTTGCCCCATATGTTCCTCAGCCTCCGCTAGCTGAGCCTTCAAGTGTGAGACCAGCTCAGACTGCGCATTGAGAGTGGCTGAAAGCTCGTTGGCCCGGATCTGCATCTGTTGGGCCTCGCCTTCAGCCTCCTGGAGCTTCCTAATGTTGGTCGCCTTCCTCCGCTGCCATCCCACGCTCAGCCCACGATCATGCTCCCGGATCTTCTCAGCCATGAGGTCTCGGACGAGCGCGTGAGGGCGTTGGGCATCCACTCCCCCGGCACACAGCTCGCGCAACCGCGAGCGGAGCCTATCCATTTCGGCCAGCCATTGCACCTGGGGGGGTGTCCCTGATAAAGCGCGTGATCAGCTTCCACGACCGGCGACGGACTATGCTGCTGTCTTCCTCATCAGAGGCCGTTTCGTCCCAATCCGCGCGGTCAGCAGGCTCGTACGCAGGATATGCCTGCAGGAATTCCTCAGCGGGATCCGCATCTGGTGTTGAGTCTGGTACGACGCCTGACGCCGGCGCAGGCACGACAGGACTGGGACTGACCGGTTGATCCTCTTCCTCAGAGTCCACCTCGATGACTTCAGGTATGGCCCTACTGGTGGTCCCACCAGTGATGGTGTGCACCGCAGCTGGAGGAGGTGAAGGGACTATCGACACCATCACCGGCATGCCCCTGGGAGGAACGCCGCCAGACATCCCAACCAGCCTCGCTGCAGCAGCCCACGCCAGTCGGAGAACTGTATGACAGAAAGAGAGAAAGAGACATAAACGTTAGTCGACATGGCCCACGTGTGGCAACGCGGAGTCCGGTGAAAGAGACTTACGAAGATTGACCTCCGAGCGCTGCTCCCAGACCGGTACCGATGGGACTCCAAGACGAGGCCCCCCGTATACTGCTGGAAGATCTGGAGAGTCCAGAGGAGCCACCTCAGACCCCCTGGTCCCACCAGATGCAGAACTGGACGCAGCCATAGGCGCGGGTTCTGAAGGTCCCGCATCGTCACCCGCCGGGGAGCGAGAACGAGGCCTACGAACAAGTTCCTCCTGCATGACCCAAACATTGGTGAGAAGTCCGTATGGATTCAATAACAGATCGTAAGAAGAGAGGTTCGGAATGCTACCTCGAGAGCCTCCGCGGAGTCATCGGATTCTGAGCTGCGGTCTCCGACCTCGCCCTCCTCCAACGGGCTCCCTCCTCCCGCCTCATCCTCCCGAGAAGAGCCCCCTGATTCCTCCGGCAAGGGGAAGCGCTCCCTCAGGTCGGCAGCCGATAGCTGTGGAGGGACCGTCTGATTCAACAGTACCCTCACCCGGTCTGTCATCGGGCGAGGGGCACCACTGGAGTGGATGTAATCCTCCAGTTCGTTCAAGTATTGCTCTGCCTCCGCCGGAGACACCATGAATCCGGCCCGGACTGGGCCTATGCCCGGCAGTCTCATCCCGAGGAGATTCAGGTGGGCCCACACCTCAGATGGGCTGAGGAATTGCCGGTTGACGTCCCAGACGTCCCAAGCCTCCGGAAAGACAGCATCTTCTGCCATGTCAATGTGACGCAGCCGCTTCCCCGGAGCCTGAGCAGATATCCGACGGAATCCCCTCGGTGGCCGCCCCTCTGGATGACCCTGCTCTCCCGGAACCACCGGGTCCGCCGCTGCTGCCATGCCCTCGGCCGGTGTGGGTCCCTCTGCCACGGCAGCCCCGCTGCCGCGGGCGGCCCTAGCTGCCCTCCGACCCCGACCTCGAGATAAAGGAGGCCCACCGTCACCAACCCGGATCGTTGGCTGCTTCAGCATCTCCCCGGGATAAGCAGCCTCCCAGCTGATGGCGTACTCCTTCACTAAGCCGAAGGCGGCGGTGGGTGGAGGCAATGTGATCTGCATCCTTCCATCCTCACGTGTGAACATGAGCCACAGCTGCCTCATCACACACGGGTGCTCCTCGTGACGCACCTCCCAGTATACCTGCGGGGTCAGCCGCTGGAGGCACCGGAACTGCCTCGCAAAACGGTGCGGGGTGTATGGTTCACAGATTGGCTCACGATCTATCCGAGCCACCAAAACGCCACCTCGGAAGGCCAGGAGGTAAGCCCGATGCTCCTCCGTTCCCCGTCCATCATCGGTAAGCCTTCCCGTCGGCAGTGGAAAGGGATGAAAGTTGAACTCGTCCGCCCTCCACACCCTATTCAGCACCATCGGAACGACCAGTTTGAATGGGAAGCTCCCAACTGCGTTCAGGATGGAAGGGCGAAAGTCTGATCCCGGCGGCGAAATGGGGTTTGGATACTCGTAAATCCCCCTGATGTGCGCCGCGATCCACCCATACAGGAGGTGGAAGGGCCCGCATATTCTTGGCGGCTTCTTGCCCTCGCTGATACGTCGCAGCAATCTGTATAGCTTGGCGAGCATCGGGATCCCCAGGTTGATCCGCTGCCCCATGGCCAGCATCGATGCCATGATGAACGAGCTGGGCCGTACCCCCATGCTTGTATCTCTCACTGGTAGGATCCACCCACATATGAGGGCCGCGATGAACGCCGCCAGCCTAACTATTGGCTGTTGTTCGGTGCTGACGCTGAAGCCCCAAGTCTTCCATTGGCTGTCCTCCAAAACCCGCCAATACGAGTGCCCCTTACCCCGCTGGGCTGCCCTTGGACAAGTCCGAGGCCTTGGAGGGAACTCTCGATTCTCTGGAAAGTTCAGGAAGCATTTGAACCATCTTCTGAAGTGGACGTCCCTCACTGCTTCCTTGTCATCCGCGGGGACAAACGCCATCAGCGCTGACGCCAGTCGCGGCATTTGCTCCGCATCTTCCCACACGCCGACGACGGGGAGGAACTCGTCGTACATGGCCCCCAAGATCGGGACCCCAGAAACCTGGTGGACATCCCACAGGCTGATGCCCACCTCCCCGTGATGCAGATGAAAAGTGTTGGTCCTGGACGACCATCTACTCAGCAGTTCCGGCATCAGCTGCTTTGGCTGGTAAATGTGGAACTGGGAGGCCCATGCCGCCTCGTACAATCCCACTCTCCTCAGCTCAGCCTCGAACTCCTCGCATGAGGCGCCTACCCAGTAGGCCCAGGCCCAGTCGTCGGTAAAATTGCCGCCCTGGCGCAGGTCCCACTCATCGGACCATCCCTTCTTCGGATCCTGTAGAGCCGCCTTCAGCATGGTGCGGTAGAGAGGAGGGGACGTCTCCGGTTGCAGTGGCCTCCCGTCAATGTCGTTCACATGATTGTAGAGACAATCGGCGGTGACGAGTGTGAAATCCTCCCCCGCGTGACCATCGGCCGCCCTGAACCATTGGTGTTGGCACGGTGTGCTCCTGAACCAACAAACTGGTTCATCCCTTCCCGCCTCAGGGATGAAGACGTCATCCCTCAGCCCAAAGCCGTACAACGGCAGCTTTTTGCACTGTGGGTAGTCCTTCTGACCTTCCGACAGCAGATCTGTCAGAGAAGTGTGGTCTGAATGGCTGCGAACCATTTCCCCCAAGCCCGGGCGGTTGGCCATCTCATCCCGGCGAGCAGCATCTGCAAGCACTTCCCGCACAGCTTCTTGATGAGCCATGTTAACTCTGGCCCTCGGAAAAGGATTCTTCTGGATGAACCGCGAAGCTCGGTCGCGAAGCTCGGTCGCGAAGCTCGGTCGCGAAGATGGATTGCGAAGATCGGTCGCGAGATCAAACCGCGAAGTCCGGCCAAGGCAGGCACGCGAAGATTCGCTTGGCACGGACGCAGAGTCAGAGACTCGCGGTTCGCCGCGAAGCTCGATTCGCGGAGAGCTGTCGCGGAGTACGCGGAGCTTCGCGAAACCGAGAGCGCAAGAAGACAAGGAAGGCGCGTAAAGACAAAAGAGGGCGGACCCCCTATTTATAGACGCCGACCCCGGAGCATCGCGGCGCGCCTCACCCGCGCGGAGCATCGCGGCGCGTCCGGATCTGCGGCCCCGACGAGCATCGCGGGCCTCCTTCGCGATGCCGCATCGCGAACCACCGACAGTTTTGGCGATCTTCCCTCAGACTTCGACCCTTCACCCTCCGCGGCTCCAAGTCTGAGGGGGGGCATTTGTTGGCGCCAAAAATATGGCCTGAAAGGAAGGAACGAAAAAGACAGCCGGCGGGCCGCATCGCGAAGCACAGCCTCGAAGCACAGCCGCGAAGCCCCTCCGCGAAGCGCCCCAGCCCTGGCGGCGCCGCGAAGCACCAGAGGCGGTGATCCTCCGCGAGCGCGTTTGACGTTCGCGAGCGCCGCGAAGCACCAGAGGCGGTGATCCTCCGCGAGCGCGTTTGACGTTCGCGAGCGCGCCGCGAAGCTCCAGAGGCGGCGCGCGGGCCCTGCTTCGCGGCGCCCCTTCCCTATAAATACTCGACTCCCCCTGAGTCCCCGGGATGGACAATCCGACCTCTCGGCTTCTCCTCTCCCGAATCGCGAAGCAAGCTTTGCCCCGGGAATCATGAGCTCCGCGAGGTATTTCTACTTCGCGAGACGACTCTGATTTGTTTCGTCCTGAGCCCCTCTTCCGAGAGGGATGCCCTTCGCGAAGCCCAAGGGCGTTCGCAAAGGAAGGGGATTCCCAAGGGAACCCGGGCAGCCGCGGAGCACTCGTGCTTCGCGAAACACCCAACCCATGCTAGTAATCCCTATGCCAAGGCAGGATAACTATGCACCGCGAAGCACTTTGCTTGGCAGGACCCTGCTTCGCGAACCACTCCTTCGCGAGGCAGTGCTCCGCGAACACTGTTCCACTTCGCGAAGCACCTCCCACTTCCACCTATGCCCCATGCTAAGGCCAAGGCACCCCACTTCGCAAAGCACACTCCTCTGCTTAGCGATTCCTCCTTCCGTGCGACCCTCCAGGTTTGCACGATGTGATTTCAAAGTCCCATGGACAACACCTCCCGTAGTGTTGCTTCGCCCAATGCTCCTTCGCATAGGCACGCTAACGGCTATTGCTTCTTCGCATAGCCACGCTAACGTGGACCCTTCGATGGTTCCTCCCGCGACCCCCCCTTTACCATGGCCTTACCGACACCTTCCCTTCCCCAAGGACCAGAGGGTACCGGTTATGTAAGCCCTAGGGGTGTGGAGTGAACCCACCTCGTCCGAGCTGCAGGACGTTAAACTGCCAAGCACCACGTCCTCAACACATGACGTTAAACTGTGACCCAACCTCGTCTCCCTCACTAAGGGTTTCCCCACGTCGAACATTTTTTACACCGCTCGTCTCCACGGGAATGGAACTCTTCCGCACATGGAATGAGATCCTCCTTGTCGGAGTGGTGTATGTTCGCAGGGGAAGGGTCGCCTCAGAGCGTAAATCCCTAACCTTTGGTACGGATGATTGCACCCGTGCATCTCGGTACTTCCCCACTACCAAGGTCAGTGGAGGACGTGATAGGGAACGAAGCACCTCCCATTGTCGGACCAAGGTCCATCTTCCCCGCGCTTTGTCGCGCCATGGGCCTCCATCCTGGAGTAAGTCCCAACACCATGGGCCGCTCAACGCGTAAGCCCCTCTTCGCTTCTCACGGACGCACCCTTCGCGACGTGATCGTCAGGTCCTTGCAACCTCTTGTTTCTCACACCGAGCATGACTCACGTGGGCTTAGAGTGAGCACCGACCCCGACAAACCAACCCGAACTACGAGGACTTTGATCCGTGTCAAGGCATGGTACGTAGGAAACCTCCACGAGGTTCAAGCCCACCATCAGTGGACCAAGGTCTACTCCCCACTCGAACTACGAGGACTTTGATCCGTGTCAAGGCATGGTACGTAGGAAGCCTCCACGAAGTTCAAGCCCACCATCAGTGGACCAAGGTCTACTTTCACCCGAACTACGAGGACTTTGATCCGTGTCAAGGCATGGTACGTAGGAAGCCTCCACGAGGTTCAAGCCCACCATCAGTGGACCAAGGTCTACTCCCCACCCGAACTACGAGGACTTTGATCCGTGTCAAGTCATGGTACGTAGGAAGCCTCCACGAGGTTCAAGCCCACCATCAGTGGACCAAGGTCTACTCCCCATCCGAACTACGAGGACTTTGATCCGTGTCAAGGCATGGTACGTAGGAAACCTCCACGAGGTTCAAGCCCACCATCAGTGGACCAAGGTCTACTTTCACCTGAACTACGAGGTCTTTGATCCATGTCAAGGCATGGTACGTAGGAAACCTCCACGAGGTTCAAGCCCACCATCAGTGGACCAAGGTCTTCTTTCACGTCGGTTTACCGACAAACCCCCCATTTGAACTACGAGGTCTTTGATCCATGTTAAGGCATGGTACGTAGGAAGCCTCCAAGAGGTTCAAGCCCACCCGTCTTTCACGTCGGGTTTCACCCCCGTCCAGTATGACGTTAAACTACATCCCGGTCCAGTGGTAAGCCATTGCGATCAAACCATTTGAACTACGAAGTCTTTGATCCGTGTCAAGGCATGGTACGTAGGAAGCCTCCATGAGGTTCAAGCCCACTCATCACCCAATTCACGTCGTGTTCTACCTACGTCCAGCACGACGTTAAACTTCATTCCAGTCCAGCGGTAAGCCGTTGTGACCCATTCCCACCTGAACTACGTGGTCTTTGATCCATGTCAAGGCATGGTACGTAGGAAGCCTCCACGAGGTTCAAGCCCAACAATAGTGGATCAAGGTCCCTCACTTATGTCGGCTCACCGACACCCACCACCCGTCGTTTATTCACGTCAGGGTTCATTACCGTCCCGCATGACGCTAAACTGTATCATTTGAACTACGAGGACTTTGATCCATGTCAAGGCATGGTACGTAGGAATCCTCCCAGAGGTTCAAGCCCAACCCCCACCGGACCAAGGTCTACCCTCATGTAGGTACGCTGACGATGCCCATCGGACCAAGGTCCACCATCAAGTCGGTTTACCGGCACCATCCCGAACTACGCGGACTTTGATTCCCTGCCACGGGGATACGTAGGAAGCCCCTTTAAGGCTCAAGCCCAACTTCGTCGTCACTACCCCTGCGATGGTCCCATTCCATTCTCAACCGTCTCCGCGAGACGTTAAACTCGCGACCTACCTCGTGGTAAACACGAGATGCCTGAGGAAAACCTCGGATGGAACGCCTTTGGCGTAACCGTCTTTGCTAGACGTTAATCTTGCAAACATACCCTGTGTTGAACACGGGAAGCTGAGGAAAACCTCAGGTACGTGTCTATGACATGTAACCCCCCGCGCTCGATGTGGGATGCCTCGGGTTTCCACGCCCTCGAGAAGCCTTGTGATCAAGGACAACAGACAGACATGCCAGGCACCCCAGCATCCAGACACGCTACTGATGCCTCAAACGTGATTACTCCCCTGACCGAAGGTTGCTGCCCTGACTGGACCCTTTGGAATGTCCCGACAGAAGCAGCGTAATTAACCGGCGTCCATGGAAACATGGCACTGGGAAGAGTTTCACGAACTACGTATTAAATCTATAAGGGAGACCCGGACTAGGTGACGAGTTCTGAGGAGGAATCCACAGGAGGAAGAACCGACATCCCATCATCCCGTTTCGATCAAGGAGCAGACGTACCTGAACAAGGAACGAATGCCGCCCGCCTTTGGAAAGCGGGAATGCGGGGCAACAAAGCCGCGCGTCCCCCTCCTCCGCGGACGGATGCGCGCGCGCCCCGGCGAAAGCGTCGGAAACACCATCCCCACCTTAGCTTCAAAATAACTCAATTTGAAGCTATTAAAAACTGAATATGACTTTATAATAAAATAATACTTTTAGTTTTTCCCAAGGTGCCCCTCTCCTCCCTTATAAAAGGGAACCTCCTCTCTTCCTCACACCACATTGAGCTTTCAATATAGAACAAACACTTCAAAATTCTCTTATCCACTTCCAAAGAAACATCATAGAGGTCATGGGCTTCTTCAAAGACCAATTTTAGTGCCCTAAGAGGAGGACTCAAAGAGGTGCTTCAAAAAAGAGGTAATGTCCGTTACCGATTCTTTCAACTTTATTTCTTCTTCCACTTATTATTCTTATGTTGTTTCATTATGAAGTAATGACATCAGTATCAATAATATACTGATATGTTATTATAAGTATGAAACAACCCTATTTCACCATCTACAATCTTACGGAAAATGAAATCCCCGCGTGTGCGTACATACGGAATACCGTCTCCACGCCGTGGTGTAATCTATTTTCCACCACCACCTTACTTTAATGGGTATAATGGTGTATGTAATAACTATATATGGTTATTTTAAAGTGATATTGATTCTGAAATAGTATACATACCCCCCAAAACAATTCCACGATAATGAGAACGATATCATCGCTCGTGCGTACGTATGGACTACCGTATCCAAGACGCGATGAGATTCATTCTCCACGTTAACCATTCATGAATTATTATAAAGTATATATGATAAGTAATCATGAAATATATGAAATAATAATGATACTGGATTTATTTGTGTATATGTATGTCATCTACATAATTCCATTCAACTCAATAAGGAAACAAAAACAGTGTTCATGCGTACGTAGGGCCTACCGTCTCCATGAACGGTGTATTTATTTCCATTTACTGATCTATTATATATATGTATATTCTGAATATATATTATATATATATATATATATCACGTTTTATATTATATAATTATGTAATCATGATCTATGTAATCATATGAAAAATTACAATTCAAAACATGGACGACAAATGAAACGATTTTACCGAAAACGCTCTATAACAAGGAATTTACAAAAGAACAGGTAATATAAAGTCATAAGTGAACCATATATGATATCATAACATTGAGTATGATTCTGGAATAAGTCAGTGAAATTATTTAAATCATTATATAGGAGGTTCGGACACATACGATGAAAATCGGACCTAATGTAAGGGAAATATCACAATCTCATTTTTATCCGAGATTGTTTATACTTTGGAATTTACTGGGGTGTATTTTATCATCCACATCCATGTTTCCTAAATATGTAATATTATTTCCATCCACCTAAAATTGTTTAAATCCAATTTTACCCTTCAGTGAGTTTATAGTAAAATATATAAAAAGAATCTTTTGTCGTTTTTCGTACGAGGTACTTTTTGGCTTTTCCGAAAAAAGTAGGAGAATAATGTTTTTTAACATATATGGAATGAATGGATTTTTAAAAAATTATTTCCAATAATCTTCCTTTACAAGATTCCAAGTTTATTTTTAATCAACTTCTTTTAGTTTAAAATCGTATGACATGTTAAGAGAGGAAATATATTTTTGAAATTGAAAGGATATTTTCCACAATTATGGAGTTCAAGTGTTTTATCATAATTATTTTCCATCTAAGATAATATAGGGTTATATTTCTATCCCTATTATTATATTGATTTTATTATGTTGTTATGGAAATATTTTTATTAATTCCTTTAAATTATATGAATTGTTTTATGATTTCACGATGTTTAAGATTCCAATTTTTATTACATGGGTTATGATATGATGTATGGTTTATGATTTTGTGGCACACATAAGAATGGTATCATTATAAGATGGGTGGAACCTATATCTCTCTCCAACACATTGGGTAAAGATTTTATATCTCATGAGATAGACATGGCTGGAACGATAGGTTAAATCGGTTCAGTGAAACAGGACTGAAACGAGGAGTGAACTCGGTTGAGAAATGGACTTTGTCCACTAAAATAGTCTTGGAAATGAGTCTTGAATAATAAGAAATGATTCTCTATGATTATGTGTGTATTCCACAAATTTTCATGTTTTTAGTTATGATTATTGGGATTACATTTCACTACTATGATTTATCCTTTGATATAATATTATGATCCCTTTTGCTGGTTATGATTTCCAAAATGTTATGTTCTTATGAATATGATGTGATTGATATTTCTTTTGTTAACCCTTACTGAGAATTTGAGCTCACCCTTTTATTTTTTATTTTCCTCAGGATATAATGAATGGTTTTAGGTAAAAAAAGGACGATCTTTATGGGAGATGTTGAAGATATTTCACCACGACTAAAAGATTTTATTCCGAGTTTCCAAAGACACTAAAATATTACGGTCTTTGTTTGTGTGTTTTTGTTATGTACTAAGTATTCCGAAAAAGTAATGTAATGTCCATGTACATTAATCTTTGGGTCTCTACAGTTGGTATCAGAGGAAAGGTTTTGTCAACCTTTGGAAACTAGGATGCGAGAACTTTAGTGATATTCCTAGAGATATTTCTAATGTATGTCTAGGGATGTCCCTAAGGTTAAGTATAAGTATAGAATATAGTACTAGATTTACTGTAACCCAAGATGTTAGATATTGAACATACTCCCCCTTTATTATATTGTTTTCCCTAGCATGATATTTTCCTCTCACACTATTCTTTTTGGGTTTTAGACGATGGCTAGAACCCGAAGGAACCATGTTGATCAATGTAATGGACAATGCAATGATTTCCCTCTTAAACAAACAAATGTTATGGGAGATAGAGTGAAAAATATTATTTCTATACTTACACAATCTATGAATCATTATGGACTTCCAAATGAGCAGAGAAGAGAACAATATTCTATTGAGTCCTTCATGAAGCAATGTCCACCTTCTTTCAGTGGGTCTCTTGATCCACTTGTTGCTGAACAATGGATCAGTACTACAGGAAAGATATTTTCAGTTCATCAATGTTCTGAACATGATAAAGTCATCTTAGTAGTGTATCGTTTGGAAGGTGATGCAGATAAATGATGGAATATTATCAAGAATATGAGTCCAAGAGATGAAATTGAGTCCATGGAATGGGACGAGTTCATGAATTTATTTTTCAATAAGTACTTCCCTCGTATTATCGAACAATTATGGAGATGGAGTTTCTTGAACTAAAGAAAAAGCATGATGAATCTATTGGTATATACGAAGTGAATTTTACAAGTCTTGCAAGGTATGCATCTGGATTTATCATCCAACATGAATGTAAAGTTGAAAGATTATTCAGTGGCTTAAAACCAAATCTTCGAAGGGAATTAGCTATAAGAAACTTCAGTAGCTATGAAGAAATTATGTGTTGTGCTATCAAGGTAGAAATGAAAGTTTCTGTTACTTATCCATCTAATATTATTGACAAGAAACGAAAGATGGAGTTCATGGAGAAATCTCAGAATAATGGTGAAAAGAAGATGAATGATTCCTTATGCTAAAAGTGTGGAAAGAAGCATGGTGGAGATTGTCTTAAAGGGACTAGAAAATGTTTTATGTGTGGAAAACAAGGTCATCAAGCAGCTGAGTGTCAAAGTAATAGAAAAGTGGTTCTTATGATGTGAATAATGAAAAGATTGAAGACAACACACCACCAACACTTCAATGATTCAAGTGAAAGGAAATGGGGCCTTATGCTAATAAATTCCCTAATCTAAGGGTTAGTGATGATCGACATGAGCATCCACTTAAGGAAAATGAAAAAAGGGAAGTCACATGCAATCACTATTGGTGATGTTGAATATAACAACAATGTGGTGGAATTATTAAGTGTTTATGTAATGGGATTCCAAAATAATGTTGTATATAGTATCGTGGAATATTGGAATATTTATGTATTGGTCTATTATGGTTTTCAATAATTTTATGGTACCGATAACCATGGAAAGTGATTGAGATATTTTTTGGAAAAAAACATGATATGCGCATAATGAAGTGAAAACGAGAAAATGAAATGTTTGACAGTATTCATGAGCTCATGACTGATATAAGGAAATAGTTATATCATGGTTCGAGGTTTTGGTATATGAAAAGAGTTTACTTTTGACAGCACTCATTTTTTCACTAAGATTCAATGGGTATTCATTTTTTTTCAAGAGAATACATGATTAAGGCCTTCGAATGTTTGGAAAGTGACCAAAAAGACATATCTCATGATATATGGAGATCAAAAATGGTATTAACATGCTATTTGTATGAACTCTTTTGTAATCATTTTCACTATAATATTAGATTAGACAACATTATTTTGGATAATACTAAAGATTTGAATGGTTTATGTTGGACATAAGTTAGTACTATTAAAGGATAGAAGTTTTTTCGATATTATTTATGGGAAGTTATAGTAATGTAGTTTTGGAAAAAGGACAACCTTCCGGATGGGCGAAAACCCATCACGTCGGACAAGGCTGTGGGAATCGAACCCAAAACCGAAGTGCGACTGGCCTTTATCGCCTACCACTGGCCTATAGGAAGTCCTTGTTTAGTAGAAACTAGTTTTATTATATTAAGCAGTATGATATATGATGTATAAGTCCATTTTAGGAACTATATATGATTAATCACACTATAGATGGACATATTTATTTTTTGATAACTTTTCTAACCTTTTGTTTGAGACAGATGGAATGACCCATCATTCAATCACATGATCTGCTAACACAACAAGAACAAAAAATTCATCTTCATTTCATTAAGATATGAAGTGGAAATTGTCCAAAAAATTACCAATAGTGAGACTCTACCAAAATCAAGAAAGTATTTCTTCTAATTCCAATTTCATAAACTTTAGGGAAATGATATTGAAAACCAAAAATGTTGTTATAGTGCTCTTATATATGATGAATCAGATGGTACATTAGATCGTCACATATTTATGGCTTTTTGATTGCTGTATTTTCCATAGCCTTGTTCTCTACCACTCCCCATCAGAACATGATGGTTAGATTTCTCTTCTATATCCATATTTTCACCTATGTGGAAACCCAGTGATTAGTTTATTAGGGTAACCGTTACGTTTCATACTTTTGTTTTAAAAGATTGGTTTTGGTATTCCTTTTTACGATGTGGGATTCTATTGAAGAAACGTTTGATTAGTAAACAATTTATATCCCCGATGAATTTTGAGGGTGAAATTCATTTTAAGGGGGGTAGAATGTAACACCACGAAATTTAATGAAAAATATTACTTTTAATTTCATTAATGTCTTGTGTTGTAAGCTACACCAAAACGAGCTTGCAAAACACACATCCTTGAATTTCCTTTCATTACATGCAATCGTGACCTTCCTCGATAGCGTGTGTAGTACGCAATACCAAATTTCACTAAACAATGATATGATATTAAAATATTATTAAAACTAGCCATTATGAATTGTAATAACCACTTTTTTAAATGTTTTTAATTTTTTTTTCAAAATGGACTTCATTTTTGGATTCAAAATATCAAAATTAGCTTAGGGTGAAATTTTTTTACTTTTCGGATAACTTTCATTTTTTGAATAATAGTGGAAATTACTAAATTTTAATTAAAAAAAACCTTTTTAATCAAAATAATTAATAGTGATAAATTATAAATTTGAGTGGTTTTAAAGTATATTTATAATATCTTTTTACAATTTAATACAATGTTGGTCATTTGATGTAATTTCACATTTAAAACAGACATAAACAAGTGTCAATCTTTTGATAGTTATTATCTCTTAAGAACACGCTATTTGTTTTGACGATGAGAATTAATTTTTAAATTAATAAATGCATCTGATATGTTTTTAATTTGGTAAAATATACATCATTTTTGAGTTCATAATATCAAATATCACTTAGGGATAATTTTTGGTATTTTTCTAGAAACTTTCATTTTTTGATGAATAGCGAAACCACTAAGTGGTAGTTAAAAAAATGAATTTTTCATTTATCTTAATTTTAATGCTTCTTTGAGTGGAATTTTAAAAAATATGAGATACATGGTTGATGTAAGTAAGTAAAATGTGGTTCAATGAGATGAAAATAATTTTTGGTGAATAGTAACTTTTTACTTTTTTTTAACACGGTTAAAAGTAAATATGGTAATTAAGGATACAAATGACATTATTATTACCCTAAAAAATTTCCCAAATCTATTGTATAAGTGTAATTAGACCAAAAACAACCTTAGGAATAACATATTACCATTTAGGACCACTTGGATTAGATTAGGAAATTTATTATTAATTTATTTAAAGAAGGGTTAAAATAGTTAAAATCAAAGTTTAATAAGTAGATAATTTTTAATATAGGGTTATAAATAAGATAAATTAGACTATAAATATTCATTAGGATGATAAAAATATTTCATACATAATGATATTTTATATGTAATTTTTAGACATTAAATAAATTAATTTATTAATGACACAACGATGATGCAATAATTATCTTATTAATGAAATATTGACATAATTGATGTTATAAATATCCAAATAAATGTAATATAAGACTTTTTATGAATTACACTAATTTTATAGGTTAATATGACATGTTTGTATTTATTTAAGTATTTTTTTTAGAAATAATCATTCTTTTATGATTTTTACAAAAATCAATTACTAAATAGTGTCAAAATTGACATAAAATAGTTTTTAAAACCAATATTATATTACTAATTGTTATTTTATTCCTAAAATTCCAAGGTCCAGACAAATGGCTTAGATATGGTTATATTTATTAATAATAAATAACTTAGGGTTCGTCTGGCTTTTTATAGGACGTTTATTAAGCTTATAGTGTAAGAACACAAAAAGACACGGTAATAGTAAAATTAACAAACTTAAAGTTAATACTAAATGGTAAGGTTAACATAGTAAACTAAACTTGTCCAAATTCTATTTTATGAGAGGATTTTGATCCATCCCCACCTTATCTTCGAAGTAACTCATTTAGAGCAATTAAAAACCGAATTTGAATTTATAATAAAATAATATTTTTAGTTATTCCAAAGGTGCCCCTCTCCTCCCTTATAAAAGGGCACCTCCTCCCTCTCTTCCTCCAACCACTATGAGCCTTCAAGCTTTGACAAACCCTGAATAATTATCTTATCCACTTACATAGAAACATCCTAGAGGTCCTTGTCTTCTTCAAAGAGCAATTTTTGTGCCCTAAGAGGAGGACTCCAAGAGGCGCTTCAAAGAAGAGGTAATGTCCGTCACCGATTCATTCAACATTATTTCTTCTTCCACTTCTTCTTCATAGGTTGTATCCTTATGAAGTAAAAACATCAGTATCACTCATATACTGAAATGTTATTATATGTATTAAACAACCATATTTCACTATTTACCCATCCTACGAAAAATGAAATCACCGCGCGTGCGTACATACGGAATACCGTCTGCACGCTGTGGTGTAATCTATTTTCCACCACCACCTAACATGGATGGGTATAATGGTGTACATAATAACTACATATGGTTGTTGTAAAGTGATATTGATTCTGAAATAGTATACATACACTCCAATACAATTCGACGATCATGAGAATGATATAATTGCTCGTGCGTACGTACGGACTACCGTCTCCACGACGCAATGAGATTCATTCTCCACGTTAACCATTCAGGAATGATTATAATGTATATATGATAAGTAATCATGAAATATATGACATAATAATGATACTAGATTTATTTGTATATATATTTAGGTCATCTACTTAATTCCATTCAATTCAATAAGGAAACGAAAACAGTGTTCTTGCGTACGTACAACCTACAATCTCCACGAACGGTGTATTTATTTCCATTTACCGATCTATTATATATATGTATATTCTGAATATATATTATATATAAATCATGTTTTATATTCTGTAATTAAGTAATCATTATCTATGTAATCATATGAAAAATTACATGTCAAAACACGGATGACAAATGAAATGATTTTACCCAAAACGCTCTTTAACATGGAATTTACTAAAGAACAGGTAATATAAAGTCATAAGTGAACCATATATGATATCATAACAATGAGTATGATTCTGGAATAAGTCAATTTCATTATTTAGATCATTATACAGGAGGTTCGGACACTTACGAAGAAAATCAGAACTAAGGTATGGGAAATATCACAATCTTATTTTTTTCCGAGATTGTTTATACTTTGAAATTTACTAGGGTGTATTTTATCATCCACATCCATGTTTCCTCAATATGTAATATTATATCCGTCCACCTAAAATTTATTAAATCCAATTTTACCCTTTGGTGAGTTTTTAGTAAAATATATGAAAGGAATCTTTTTTAGTTTTTCGTACGAGGTACTTTTTGACTTTTCCGACAAAAGTACGAGAAGAATTTTCTTTAACTTATACGGCATGAATGGATTTTTAAAAAATTATTTCCAAGAATCTTCCTTTACAAGTTTTCATGTTTATTTTTAATCTACTTATTTTAGTTTAAAATCGTATGACATGTATAGAAAGGAAAAATATTTTTGAAATAGTAAGGATATATTCCACAAGAATGGAGTTCAAGTATTTTATCAAAATTATTTTCCATCTAAGATAATATAGGTTTCTGTTTCTATCCCTATTATTACATTGATTTGAATATGTTGTGATGGAAATATTTTTAGGAATTCCTTTATCTTATATGAATTGTTTTATGATGTCACAATGTTTAAGATTCCGATTTTTATTACATGGATTATGCTATGAGATATGGTTTATGATTTTGTGGCACACATAAGAATGGTATCATTATGAGATGGGTGGGACCTATATCTCCCTGCATTACATTGGGTAAAGATTTTTTATCTCATGAGATAGACATGGATGGAATGGCAGGTTAAACCGGTTCAGTGAAATGGGACTGAAACGATGAGTGAACTCGGTTCAGAAATGGACTTTGTCCACTAAGATATTCTTGGAAACGAGTCTTGACTAACAAGAAATGATTTTCTATGATTATGTGTTTATGCCACAAAGTTTCACGTTTTATGTTAAGATTATTGGGATTACATTTCACAACTATGATTTATCCCACGTTATGATATTATGATCTCTTTTACAGTTTATGATTTCCAAAATGTTATGTTCTTATGAATATGATGTGATTGATATTTCTTTTGTATACCCTTACTGATCATTTGAGCTCACCCTTTTATGTTTTCTTTTCCCTTGGATATAAAGAAATTTTTTAGGTAAAAAAAGGAAGATCTTTATGGGATATGTTGAAGATCATTATCCACGATTAAAAGATTATATTCCGAGTTAACAAAGACACTAAACTATTACGGTCCTTGTGTGTGTGTTTTTTTTATGTACTATGTATTTCGAAAAAGTAATTTAATTTCCATGTACGTTAAGATTCGGGTCTCTAAATTATAGATATCTTTTGGAAATCATTATTGCATCTATTTGTTTTTGAATTTTATGTCATATAGGTAACCACATAGTTGTGGAAGCCAATATTTTCTTCAATGAGATCATTTGGGTATTTATTCAGAGTCTATGATTTATTTTATGTGAATTGTGAGGGTAATGCTCTTTTTCTTTTGAATGTTACACTCAATCCTAGTTTTCAAATAATTACATATTTGCTTCAAGATTTAGGGTACACAGTTATCCCATCTTGCTAACCAATAGGGGATTCATTAGGTGTTGGGAATTTCTTGTGCCACTCCAAATAATAATTTTCAAAGGGTGAGACTATTTTCACTAAATAAATTTTAAACACGTTTATAAAATATGATAGTACTGACAAAACCAAACATATTTCAATTACATACCTCATTCTATTCTGAAATTTAACATAAATAATTTTTATTATAATTAATAAAATATGATATACAAGATAAACATATAATAAATCCCCCAGTATCCATATCCTACTTTAATAATAGGCCAAATTAAAAAGTTTTGGAATGAAGAGGGAATGATTCTCATATTACAATATAAAATTGTAAAAATAAATTATAGAAATACAATTTATACATATAATCAATATATAATGAGCATCATTGTTGTTTTCACTCAGATTAATTTCAAATTCATTAATATGTTAATTTATTTCATCAATTAAATAGTGGAATGTGAATATTCATTAATATTACCCACAACGCCACAAAAGATTACACGGTTCATGAATGAATTTATTTTTTATGAGTATTAATAAAAATGTTCAAAAATATATGGAAAATTGAAAACATACGAAACAATATCAATTATTAAAATGTGATTCATACAAATAATATTCCATTCACGATAAAAGATGGATGTTAGAAAAACCAACAATCAGACATGAAGAATTGAATGTATCCTCTTCAAGGGGGTCTAAGTTTACTCTCTTTGTGTATTTGATATACTTGTTTCTAATATTAGGAATATTAATTCTAAATACTTGTCACATTAACATTAATCATACAAGAAAAAAAATTCACACATTAACTACAGCTTATGGCCTCGTGTAAAAACCCATGGTTATTCAACTGACAACATTTTAAAGGAAAAACAACATATAAAATAATAAATTACGTTCACATTAAAAAATTATTATAAATAACATTACATCATTATAAAATCAATTACATATAATGTACTGAATAATTCTATGAGATACTTGAGATTCACAAAATAGTATAAATTTTTTTTAGCCCGTTCACTTATTTATTAATCATAGATGAATGATTAGAACTGTTGAACATGTCGATGATTCTCCAATGACTCAAGGTAAAATTATTAAAAATAATCTCACTAACCTCTTATTAGTATAAAATAAATAATATATCTAAGGGAAACAATTAAAAAACAAGTTATCTAGATGTTTTTATACAACAACATTGGATTTTCTCATAGATTGTTGTAATATCATTACTATATACGATGTGTAAAATATTATATTTTGTCAATAAAATGATAAAAAAATTATTAATATTTTATTATACAATATTATTCTTAATAAAGATATAAAATACAAGAAAACTAAAAATTATTAATGGTGGAATAACATAAAACCATATATTTAAAATTGGTATGTATGCATTAAAAATATCTCATTTAAACTATATTTTGACTTATATATTAAATAAGCTAACTTTGATTTTATGGTGGACTGACACCAGCCTATATACTAAATTGAACAAAAAGAAATCCAACCTAAAAATTAATATGGATATCAAAATATAATTCAAATTGATATGTTGGAGAAATAATTTAGAAAAATACTAGAAGAGGAAAAATGTAATAAATTTAATAAAAAAATACTTAACTAACCAAGATGAAGTGAATCAAAAGTGGATGAGGAAAAATGTTTTTTAGTTCAAATGTAATGTTTTAAAAATAGGAAAATTTCTTCTTTAAATCAGAATAAAATATGTAATATTTTAAAAAATCATATTCACAGACCAACCCTACAAAATAAAATAGTATGTGTGAAATAACGTGCACCTCAATGAAGCTTTTGTGAGTCCTTTAATTATTTGGTGTCACTAGACATTGATATTTACATTCTGCACTTACAAGTGGTTCTATGTCTATAAAAACATTCTATAGAATATAATAAATATCAATCTAATGAATATTGTAACAAAACTCTGAAGAAATGATTTTATTTCTATTTGAACACCAATAATGCCATCATTGATCATAATATCATCAAAATAATAATTAATGTTCAATGAAATTTGTATCAATTTACATAATAAGAAACAAAAAATAAATAATAAAGATAATACTATTGAATTAATGGTATATCATGTTTGACATCAACAATTACCTGGAACCACATCATCATAAATGTTGGATGTAGTTGATTTTGCTTATGTCTTAGACAACCTCTCAAAATCAAATATTATTATGTTCTGAAAAAGTACAATGGATATTTGTAAAAAATGTGTAGAATAAATAGTAAAATAAAATATTATTAACAATTTTTTGTATAATATGCACTCAATAATGTTAATGTTCTATGGAATTTAATGAAAATTGAACAAATTCATGTGGATTTCCACTCCTATAAGTGTATCCTTTATAACCCCTCAATTTTCGAAATTCTTAATAAATTACATGCCTTATCTGAGGGGGAAATATTTTTTATATGTATGTGAGTTGGATAAGATTAGTGATATTTATTATAGAGAATTTGAAATTATGTGATAACATATATTTAAAATCTCATCACTCCACTCTAGATAATAGTATTGGATGATATAATAACTTCTTCAAATATAACCTATTAATTATAAAACAATAAATAATATAATTAATTCTTATTAAATTTAATCATATAAAAAAAATTATATATTGTTCCCTTTGGAGAATTTAGCGACATAATAAATAAAATGAATAATCTCATATGTAATATTAATCACATGGGTCATAAATAAACTATTTTTCATGTCCATAAAACAAATATATTCATTTTTAGTATGTTTGAAATTAGTGGTGGGGTTAAATATTCCCAATCATACCTAGACCCCCACCATTCACAGATGATAAACAGTAAATTCTCCTTGATGATGATTCATTTTTTTAAAGAACCAAAATCCATTTATTTTATCTCATCATCATATAATAATTCAAAAAACCAATTAGTATATGATGTAACTCAAATAAATTTAATATTTTAATAACTAAAAATATAAAAACTCAAAATCACAAAAAATTAATTACTAACTATTAAAAAAGAAGGCCATTTCAATACATATCATCATAAAATATTAAATTAATTTGAAACAACTATGTTAGTGTGAAATCAAAATATACGTTGATGAGATTCAATTATTGAATATTTTTGTCATTTACATTGAAAGACATTCATATAATGTATTGAATTGTGACCTATATTAAAATTTTATACCATTATATTGGATCTTTGATTTTTATAGTACAAATTTATTTATTTTTATAATTTCATAAAATCTGTTAAGAAAATATGATCCCATTTAGTTGGTCTTGAACATATTTCCTCAGAAAAACATTCAACTGTATTTCACATATACACACAATCAATATTAAAATAATAGTGAATGGAAACAATTTGAATTTAAAAAAAATTAAATACACATAATCATCGACTATTAGTGAAATATGTATTTAAAACCTAGAAAAAACATAAAATTCCAATCCAAAAAATATATTTTGGAAATTAAAAAACATCGGCTCCTAAGCATTGATTAATAGATAATACTTTTTCTAATGAGATAATTTCAATTAAAAATATCATATTCCATATAATAAAAGTATTATTATAGAATAATATTAGAATGAATGGAATCATTATTATTTTAAATATATTGTATAAAGGTTGTTATTATCATGGAAAACGTCATTTTTACACAAAACTAGGCTGAATGATTGTCACTTCACGTATTCAATGAATGAATCTATTTTTCTGTAATTTTCATTGGTTTTTTCATAAATTTGATTTTTTTGACATCAAATGTTCTTGGTCCCAAAATTATTCTGATTTTGGATTATGGTAAGAATTTTTGAAGTGCTTATTAAATGAATTATTATAATGAAATAAATATATCTATAAGGAATAAGAATAATTATTTGAGAAAAAACCCATAAAGGGGTAATGTTTTTAATATTTAGGGTTTTAAGGATGATGTTTGTTCATTATGGTACAATATATTTTTTATAACATTTATCTTTTCGAAATGAAATTGAAATTTATTGTTATATTAAAATGAAAAATGAAAGTTAGTTTTTAATTAAATATAATAATAGAAATAAAAAATGAATATGAAATTTATAATGATATTATGAAATTTATTGAGTTCCCAAATTTAAAGAATATGACAATCCCTACACAAATACAATATTTAACACCAATAAATACAATATCAATAATTAAAAACAAATAGAAAAATATTTAGAGAGATATTGGAATTTATATCCACAAAATCTCTTAAACATTTTAATTCGATTATATATATAAATATATATCATTTTCTGAGCACATAGGCACATTAGCACAACAGAAAAACCCAAAAAAATTGATCTTGTAGAACCAATAATCTCTGTTGATATATAGAAGGATTTCACATGGAGTTTCAAAAGATACTCCATTGATTTAAATAAATAATTTTATGGTTAAATAGAGTCCTTTGGTGTTATTAAGCATGATATTGTTATAATTAACTCTTCGAGTTTTGACTTTTCAATTTGTAATAGTTTGAATAGATTTTTAATGGAATTAATCTTGATCATGACTTTATTATTCCAATTACATTTAAAAAGTAAGATTATTTGGTGGAGGAATATTGAAGGCATATAAAAAATATGAGTTACATTTGGGTTATTCAATGTGATTTTATTTCTATTTTGAAGGCAGTTGTAAAAACTGAAAGTATTTTCTAATGATTATTAGACAATGATTTGTATTATGTATTTATATATAAAAATTTATTGATGTTCCCATGTTTGGAGATGAGTTCATGTGGATAAGAAATAAAATTATTGGAAGGTAGGAAAATACAGGTTGATGAAAGTAATTCTATTGTTGATATTTCTTATTTCACTCTTCCAATGTTTCACTCTAACAATTACTCAATATTTGTTAACCTTTGTGTCAAAGAATAGTTATTTTCATTGCCTTTAAAATTTACAAATTATTTCCTTATACATCCAGGTCGTAGAAATAAAATTTAGGCCACATGGAAGGTTTCCATCTTTCACCGCCCGATGCACATCCATGCCAACATGTTAAACCATGTCACTGAATGAAATTTTGGATAGAGTAATGAATATATTTATCTTTTTGACCTTAATACTAAGGATTATGAAACCAAATAAATCAATTTATTTCAAATTAATTAATATCTATATTTTCCCACTTGTGTTGAGATAAATTCAATCTCTTACCATTATGGTCTTTATACCCTTAAAGATATTATTTCCTAGATTACATTTAGTATCAGTTGCCTCATGGAGGGGGATAAAAGCTTAGGATTGTTTCAATGATCAAAGATGAAAAATATGAAAGAATGAATCTCAATGGTATTCAAATTTTTGGGATATTATTTTTCTCTCAAAATGAGAATGGAAATGGTGAGACACCATTCTTTGAAAAGTTTTGTTCTCACAATGGGGATGAAAAAACCAAAAAATGAACAATCGAATTGATACTAGTGTTGATGAAATGTATACTAGGAGGCTGGTTGAGGTACCTAATTTATATGAAAAACATTCAAAAATGATCACATTAAATATTTATAATACTGCTGGTCAGAATGGCTATTCCAATATAATTTTTTTTTCAATTGGGAAATTCATTATCATGTGGTTATTAGTACAGTTTGGGATTTATTTACTCATTAATCTATGAATTATGATATGAAATTTAATTTCATTACTTTCATTCCAAAAAAATTATATTGATCTGAATCTTATGGATTTCAGATAACATTCTATTAGAAACACTATCTCAATGGTTGTTATAAAAGTATTTACTCACATATCTGGTGAGATTACCAAAGGCTTTATCTCTCAAATTAGTTAGGGTTTTTTCTTAGGTGGAATTTATAGGCCATCCTTTACAATTCATCAGAGTGAGTGAATATTATGATGAAAGAGTTAATGTGATGTAATATGTAATGGACTTTTGATATCCCTAAATCCCTTAATACAATCAAATGACATTTTATCATAGTTTTCTTGAAAATAAATGGATTTAATTATAGAGTCATTAATCTGATATGTCATATTCAAATGAGTGCCAGATTCCAAATTCATGTCAATGGATCTCTGAGGAGATTTTTTTAGTGTTCTAGAGGGGTCATGAAGGGAGATCCATTATATGGGTTTCTATTTTAAATAACATAATACTATATGAGTTTCTACATTACTGATATTGTAAATGTCAGTGTATATCAAATAATGATAGTTGGGGGGATTTTTTCCCTTCACATTTTTTATTCCAATTAAATCCTTCTTTTGGGTATGGCTATCATGATTACCATTTCTCATATAAAAAATGGCATTATTTTGAGGTTGTTTGGTAGGTTGTTAGCTATTAAATGTTCTCATCCATGTTTGGTGATAGAGTGGAAATTTTTAAGAATAACAGATTTGGTCGATGCCTTGGTGTTGATAGAGGATTATTTCTATTTAAATGTCATGGAGTTCAACTTTTTGGGGCAATGTGAAATGATGCTATTTGGAATATATCTCATTGAGAATATTTAATCAGTTTGAAAACTGGATGGAGAAGTCTATGTCTTATGGAGGGGGAGTTATTGTCTTCAATGCTGTTATTACTTCGATATTTTTTTATGCCTTCTCTTTATATAGATGGTCTAGGGACCTCATCAAGTAGTTACAAATAATGATTAAAAATTTCATAGGGATTTGTTTCGTACATGTGTGGATGTCAGTTAATGTCGCTTGGAAGGAATGTGTGACACTAGTAAACATGGGGGGCCCGAATATCAATGATATTAGGATTTTTAATGACACCATACTGGAAAAAAAATTCACACAGAGTGTTCTTTCATGTACTGAATCATTATTGGGATTTATTACAATCAGGTTTGTTTATAAACATCACAATGGAAATTTCTTATATTTGTCTTCATTTTTTTGTCCACCTGATAGGAAAACATACCAGGACATCAAGTATTTTTCAAATTGGATGGTCCGAAAGCATTCTTGCGTGAACTACTATTGTGTGACATGGATATCATATCCCATTATTGATGATGTTATTATTATCGTCTCATTTCGTAATGAAATTATTACATCCATGAATGTTAATTATTTTGTTCATGGATTGTGTCCCTCCGATATTTTTGTTGAATTATCCCAGCTTGTCTATGATGATGATGATATATTAATATGGATACCTAACCAGAATGAATGTTTCAAAAAGAATGTTTTTATAGATATTAGTGTGGAAATTACATCCAAATACATGAATGGTACATTGGTTTCTATAATCCTTTTATATTTCACACTGATCATATATTTACCAAGAGTATATGGAAAAATCATCTTCATATTCAAATCATTCTTCAATGGAACTATGTTCATCTTTGCCCTATCATTGTTTTTTGTTTTCATGAACTTGATTCCTTAGCTAATTTATTTTCGTGTTAATGTGCATCATACATGCAATAAAGGTATGAGATGTATATCATTAACTATAGTTTTGATTTTTATTACATGGAAACATTACCTTCCTCCATATGTTGCACGACATAATGTGAAAAAATCCATGCACTATTATTAAGAAAATACTGTAGGTATTCATTCTTTCACATGGGAAGCTCATAATGATATGAGTTTCAAAAAACATTCTTCCTAATTTTATAATGGTTTATCCATTATTAATAATGGAATTATTCTTGTATACAATATTTATAATGGAGGAAGGAATAATTATTTCATTGAACAGGTTATTTGGAGGTCACTTGGTGTTTGTGGTAGGGTGAAGTAATCACTCATTTCAAAATCTATTAGATGGATATCCCGATTTCACGGAGGAAGAAAGATAATGTGGATGGGTAGGTTTTTCATTAACAAGGGCTATCAGGATGTGGTGGTATCTTTCATGCCCATCGAGGCTTTATTAAAGTATTCTTCTATAACGTTATTGGAAATGTCCATTAAATTGAGGATAAACTATGGGTAAATATCAAGGTGATCCATTATGATGTATATAGTAGAAGGAATATGGTTTCATAGAAATAATATTCAATTATAACTATGAAAATTATAAAAAACCACTCAATTAATGACCCATGGAGATAGTTGATTCACTGGATCGATTGTATTTGTCTGGTTGGTTCTTTTTCCCTTGATGTAACGAATGTCTATATGGAGGCAAATCAGGATGGTCATTGTGTTTCTAAAAAGTCCATCATGGATGTTAGTAAAAGTTTTAATTTTGATTTACTGTATTTTTAATCATTTTTGTTAAGGATAATTATCATTGCGATTAGAATACCCACCTTTGTAAACTGTCATTGTAATGATTATTTTTGAACATTACATTTCAAATAATATTTCATCGGAGAATGTTTTCATGCCTCCTAAACCTTTTGGATTTTCCAGTGATTGTGTGTCAATAAATATATTATGTTTTATCTATATGTATTATGTGCATTCAATATACACATTATAAATATTATTATGAAAATAAAATCTATAAAATCTATGTTCAATTTATATTCTATGAGACACATTATTTTGATGGAATATTCCATGAAATATGTAAATCCTCCAATGGGAATCATTGTTTTCAACACCATAACATGGTTGACTATAATTTTAGAATTATAACATGAATAAAAGAACAAAAAATATCCTATCAATCCAAATAAAAAATACAAAACATATAAAGAAATATTATATTACTAGAATATTTAAATGAAATACACACAATTATGTCTCAAGGATAAGGAATAAAAATCTAAAAATTCAAATAAAATCACTGAGATATGTCAATATGAATCCATATAATCACTTTAATATTTTATATGTTTTTTAGATTATATTGATATATTATGGGCATTATAGACACAAAATATTTTTATTTGAAGTATATTCTATTTTCATGGTATATATGATATTGATATATTATCCATTATGTGTATTTTAGATAAATGTCCGGCCCACGAGGAAACATCACACAATTAAATGTCCTTAGGTGTTGGGATTATCCCATGTTGTAGGGGATGGTGAGACTTCACACCGGTGGATGTCTTCTGGGGGAGGGGTTTAACAAGGCTATAGGATTTGGAGAGATTTCTCAATATAGCATGGACGTGAGTTATAGGTGGTATTATATTTTGGGATTCACACATTATGAATATGATCATAAAAATGTAGTGATAGACTTCTTGGGAGGGGAATTTATTTTTAATATATATATATATATATATTAGATATTCAATTAAATTTAATAAATCACTAAACGAAAAATTTGGCATTGAATTAAAAATAACAATTAATAAAATAATGATGGTTTTAGAAGGAGTGGTATTTGGAAAAAAATATTTTTATTACAATCACCAATCATAAATGTTTCCAACACGACCAAATCATACTCATTTCAAGCTCTAAATGTTCATTCACATTACAATGGTTTACATCGAGAATAAAATATTTCCAATTTTATTAGTAATGTATATTGATTTTTTATTTAAATTAATATGGATGTTATATTTATAATTATATGTAAATAATAAAATTTAGTGCAAAATATTTATTCCTCTATAATATTAATAAAATTCTTTAAAAATATAACTAATAACATTAAAATGAATATTTTATAATATTAAATATTTACTCATTTATATAATTAATGTACATTATAAAAATTTATGTAAAATATTTAAATGTAATTATTATAATTATTTTGTTAAAAAATTCTTGTATTTTATATAGTTACATTTTTTCAAACATTATGCACCCTTAGCACCCCAACTACATTAGACCTCCATTTTCTCGGTCACACATACCATTATATTTTCTCAATTTTTTTGGAATTACCAATATACATCTAATCTATGACCCCAAACTGAGAAGTAAATGCACTTATTTGTTTCCCTACAGTTTTTATTGATTTTTGAAAGGAACATACCCCTCTATTTAGATTTTGTTTTTCTCCCTCCTCAAAGAAAAATTACCATCCTCGTCTCCATAAGCCACCCCCATTGTGTTGGTGAGAAGACATAAGAATACATTGATAAAAACTGAGATGTGATAAAAAAAAATTGTGAGGATCTACAATGATAACCAAAATCACCTAAACAAATAGATGTAAATATATTAAAATGTTGTTTTTGAAGGAGGAAAGAACCTCAAATGTGAATGATTAAAACACCATATGGGTACACCGAGAAATTACATTGATAATCATAGATTACAAAATCCATGTAAAATCCAAGATCCCGAATCATAATTTTTTCCATGAATATCTATTTTAAAATACACAAACTAATATGTTTCTGTCTACTCAATGAAAGTTGATTCGTGACAAAATGTCACCTCTCAAAGGAAAAATCCCAACACATGCTGTCAATGTGGAACCGACACTATGTTTTTGGAAAAATTGATTGGGGGATACTCCTTTCTATCTAAGACTAGAAAGACCATTGATCAAAAAATTTCTTTCTGTAATGCCTTTTCTTCTCAAACCATTAAAATAAACCCTGGTGGTAAGTTTTTATAAGCGCCTAAAAGCCCTAAACAAACACTACTAATGATCAGCGCAAGGATAGAAAAATATTTTATCATCTGTATGAAAAACAACTCATAGAATATTTCCTTTATCAGCACTAGCTAAATGGGCTGATAAATGTTTCATTTAACTGCGCTAAAAAATCATTAATAATGGTATAATTTTAAGAGGTTTTTTTAGCACTGATAAGGGGTTGATTTATCAAGAATACAATTATCACTAATAATTGTTTTTATTATAGATTAATTTTAATTTATATAAAATTATAATATTTATATTAAAAAATAATGTTTATTTAAATACATTGAATAATAAATACGTATTTAAAGTTCACATATTTTTTTATTTATTCATATATATATATATATTTAGAAAAAATATTTATATCATTATAGTTAATAAATATACAATTAAATACATAAAAAATATAATAAATTTTATTAAACAATATATATATATATCATATTTATTATTATATAATTATAATCATATTTATATAATTTTTAAAAATATTTATTTATAATTTTAATTTTAAATAAATATATATAATTATATAAATGTAAGTATCAAGTTAATCTGGTTGATATATATATATATATATGCTCTTAAAGGATTATGTACTGTGAAATCTCAAACATAATATTTTTTAATGATTGTAAAAAGAAAACATGAACCATCATGCATGTGGGCATAAAACACCTACAAATTGGAATTGTTATAAAACCACCACATGAAATAAATTATTTGACTATCCACACATCAAAGAAAAAAATCCACAAAACACTAACCCAATAGCTGAAACATCACCCTATAACAAATATAATGTCCCAAAGACATTATCCTACAGACAAAAATAACTTATCTAATGATCTACCATCATGTGTCCAGAGTACATTCAAATTCATCTTCCAATTGCATGAGACAATCCATCGTCCAGTCGCATCACAATCCCATGATTTTACCACTATCTCTAGCCCTGTTAACTATGATGTCAACAATGGTATCAGGTAGCCATCTCTTAACTAGAGCATGCATTAAACACCTGATCCAACGACCTCATCCATAACCGCATCCTAGGGATCTCCCTACCAATAATTGTCTCAACTATCGAGCCATAATTAGATCCCCCCATCACCACTGAGTCTGCTCAGCCGTTCCTCACACAATCTCTACCTCGTCATCTTGAGGTCACCTACAACTGTTGTAAATTCATCACAATGCTAGATCCAACCCTAGGTGTCATAGGTGGTGTCACTAACACAAAATGTCACAGTTGGGGTACCAAACATCACACATATTCATATGTTATGTATTCATCAAAATGATCATTTATGCCTTGATACATATTATTATTTATGCTTTCCATCTATGTATGCACTCATTTTTATGATCTATAATTCATTAGGTATGTGACTCATTCATGTACCCCAAGAACCTAATATGTTCTAATAAATACTTTTATAATTACAATAATTATAATTTAATATTGAATATATTTATTAAAATGTTTATTAAATTTGTTTAATTATATATAAATATTTATTAACGGTACATCTAAATCCAAACTCATTGTGTATTTAAATTTCATGACTCTGATTTAAAGAAAAAAATTCAAAAAAGCGCTAACATTAACATAAATCATAACTGAACATCATTAAATACGACATCATCTAAATATTATGCCCTTATGTAAAAACCCATGGATATTTATGAAATAATAGTCTACATCACAACATCAAATGAGAAATAACTGACCACACATTAGATTATTCATTTAATAAATTATTCCCAAATTTTAAATCATCAACACCTAAGGATCTTAACACAAATAATATAGAAACTGACAAATCCAAGAATAGATGAATGGTTTCAGTCCATTGACTACATTTTCATCATCCATGAATCACTAGAACTATTTAGCATATAATTTTTTCTCTTATGAGTGGTCCCTACATAACTATGTAAAATGTCACTGAATTCTTATGAATGTATAATAAAAAGATAAATTAGGGGGGAAAAATGAAAATAATGTTATCCAGAAGTTTATATACTACTTGTAATGAATTTCTCACAGATCCGGGCAATAACAGTCACATATATGATTTTTAATGAATTATTTTATGTTAATATAATGAATCAAAAATACATTAATAATATTTTACTATACAATATAATTAATAAGACTTAAATAAAATGAAACACAATGAAACTTATATTAAGGGTTGTATGAAATATGATCATCAACTCAAAATTGGATTTTATACATTAGAAATCATCCCATTAAATCAATAATATTTTTATAGATAATGTGAACATTGATACTAGAGTAATGACATAGAACTTTTACATAAATTAAAATTTTAATGTTACACTACAAAAAATAGAGATATTTTAATACATTAATAATCATAAGTAGAAGATATAATTTTGAATACTTCTTAAACTGGTAAAACCCATTACCAGTAACATAAAACTATTTTAATTTCTATAATTAAATGATTCAGGTATAGATGATAAAAATATTAATGGGTTTCACATTAAATGTTGTAAAATTAGGACAATGTTTTCTTAAATTAGAAAAACACATTGAATATTTTAATATATAATTGTGACCAGTCGATCCCAGAAAACATATTATATATATAAAATAACATGTACTACTATGAAGATTGTGGGTATCCATTATTAATTTGGTGGCTATTAGACATTGATATTGTCTTTCTACACTTACATGTGATTGTGTTTCTATCACCACATTCAATTGAATATAATGGATACAAATCTAACTGAATATAACTATAAAACTGAATATAAATATTTTATTTATTTAAACCCTAAGAATTTTATTATATTACAATATATCATCATATAAATTATTATTTATTAATTTAATATATATCAATTTTCATTAAAAATTTTAAAAAAAATAAAAAAACTTACTGATGAACACAATGTATTACAAGTTTGACAATGACCATTTCATAGAACCACACCATCATTAATACAGTATATAGATGATTTATCTTACTATCCTACCAATCTCCTTAAATTAAATATTTATAGATTATAGAATAAATATCAAGGATATATATAATAAAATTTAAAAATTAATTGAGAAATTAAATTTTATTGATAATGATTTGTATAGGAATTACCATTGAATCTGCATGTTTCAAACAATTTCTCAAAAATTAAAGACACATTGGAGTTTTTTTTCCCAATATGTGAAACCATTATAATAGGACACCTTTTGAAAATATTTATATTGAAAATAATTATTCAAATAAATAAATTTCTATTTCGATATTAGAGATTGATTGAGTACGAGATGAAAACTAAAATAATTGGGGACTATGGGGTGATAGATGTCTAATATCACATATATCATTTCTGTTTAACACTGTGATTTTATACAATGTTTTATTTTAATATAACATAAAAAATATAACACCATTATTATTAAAAGTAATTAAAATTAGTACATTTATGAATATAAAACATATTTTATGTATCTTACCAAATGGGGAATTTATCCATATAGTCAATAATGTTACTAATCTCATTTAGAATATTACTTTCATGGGTTATAAATAAATGGATTTATATATATATATAACAAATGTGATCATTTTTAGGGTTTTTATATTTGAGTATTCATATATTCACCAACTAATATCAACCTCCAACAATGCACACATAATCAGTAATATGTACTCCACAATGTGATTCATTATATTTGTTAAGAATGAAAACCCAGTTATGATATCTATGAATTATATAATAAGTCATAAAAACAAATTAGAAAATATATTTACTCATAATAGTGACATATTTTATTACTAAAAACAATAAAAATTCATTATCAGTATAAATGTGATACTATTTATTCACTCAGAAGACCACTTGAATTAATATTATTGAATTATATTTTATTCTTATTAAATTAGTATTTAAGAATTTAATAAAATGATATAATGAAAAGTTGATATTATGGATTATTCTTGTAACCTACATTATGAATAATACATTAAATATTTATATTTTTTATATCCACTGAATACTTATACATGCAGATTTAATGTTGATTTTTTCAACTAGAAAATATATCATTTTTAAAAATACATCAAATGTGTTAGAAAAAAACCATTTCCACATTTTTACAGAATTGTAAATGTTTTTTCAGAACAAAATTACCCTCAATTTCACTAAAACATACAGTCATGTATTCATCCTAATATTGTTGGATAATGATGAAAAATAGAATATTAATCAAGTATATATACACCCAATCTATGAATAATAGGGAAATATGTTTTAAAAAGATTACACACATAAAAATAAAATGTAAAAATAAAATTTTGGATACTAAAACACATAAAAATCTAATCAATGAGTAATAAATGTTACATTTTATACTTATAATAGTTTGATTAAAAATGTCTCATTACTATAAAGAAATACATGGTTCATAAAAAATATATTATGGGAATGTAATGGATATGATTTTCAAAATATTTAATAAATGAACTCACAGTCATGGACATTATATTTTTGAAAACCCCATTACAAATCATAATGTATTAATGTTTTATATATGTGAAACTAGTTTTGAATCATTTGTCATTGTTTTTTAAAATATCTAATTTTTTCAATAATAAATTCTCATTGTGTGATTTACTCACATTTTAGCCCTCGGAATAATTTTATATATTTATATATATTATATATTAAATAACATAAAATCAATTATATAAATGGAATATATAAGAATTGTATTTAATCTATGGTTGAATCCCATTATTAAATTCATTTCATCATTGTATCCCCAAGGTTCATATAGTAAAATTTTATTTTTTTAACGAATTTCAAAATATGATGAGACCTCTTTGTATTTTGTAATTATATATTTCTTAACATTCAGGAACGAATTAGGTATCATTTAAACACATATTTAATGATAGATTTAAATTACCTCAACTAAAGAATAATTAATAAAAATCATTTTTATGGATTAAAACCATGTAGTGGTAATGATTTTTTTCAAACATGTTTTTTGTCAAGGTATGATGTTTGTGTTTCATAGAACAATTTTTGTGAACATATATTTTCAACAAGTAGTTTTTAAATTAATTTTGAGATTACAATGAAAAATAAATAACATATAATTAAATTTTATAGTAGGAATAAAAAATAAAATTGATTTTTTTGATAATATGATATGAAATGAGTTCTTAAATTAAAAGAATACTGTAATCCTAATAGAAATCTGATTTTTTTTTAAAAATGAATAGAATTAAAAAAAGATAAAATCAAATTGAAAAAAATTTACAATGATATTTCAATATGAATCCACAACATAACATAAACACATTAGTTAAATTATATAAATATATGATCAATATATATATATATATATTTATGTTTCTCTGTTATATTAATATATTATATATTCTGTTCAATATATTTTTATTATGTTCATTAAATCATCAAATTATGTATATTCCTTAAAATGAATAATGTATGAAAAATTCGTTCATTTTATATTCAATTAAATGTGTTTTTTGATGGAATATGTAGTTAAATACAAAAAAATTCGATAATGTGAATTGTTTTTTAAACACCATAACCTATTGAACTAGAATTACAATATCCTAATTGTTATTAATGTATATATAATTATACATAAAAATAAATAGAAAACATATAAAAAATACATCTATTCCAAGAATGTTTAATGTACCTGAAAAAATTAAGACATAATTCTAATAAATAGATGTCTGTAAAATAAAATTAAATAGATGACAATTCATTGAGATATTTAAATTGTTATCCACATAATCACTTAAACATCTTATGTGTACTCCATATATAATATATAATATTTTATTGTTGGATCAATTTCAATAATTATTTTTAGATTTTTTCTATGTTGTGTTATTATTCTATCAATAAATTGTTGATTATCGAGTTTTTAGGGAAAGATACATTAAGGTATAGGCTAACAACAATGTTGAATATGGAATCATTCCCCATTGTTTTCCAAAAATTTTTTAAAAAAATTTATAGAATATAGAATGATCTTTTGGGAAGATAATGTTTTATGAAATACAGAATTAGTATCTGTGTGTTGTTCACAAGGTATGTTTATGGATCGTATAATCAAAATATTGTAAATTAAGGAATTATGTGAGATCTGTTTTTCTTCAGGAAAGAATCTTAATGCCCATGTATGATTCATTTTCCAAGAAAACTATATATACAAATCATTCAAGCCAAATAAGACATTAAAAATATTTCATCACTAGTGATTTTTTCAGATAGACTCTTCAAAATATTTATCATACATGAGGTGCATGAAAAGTATGAGATTGAGAGAAGGAGACTTACGCCCAAAATTCGACATCATTTTAAGAATTATGTGCATGGGGGTTAACACATAATGATATTTTTTGAGGGGATGTCTATGTCAATAATTATTTAGCTACACATTGAATACATATATATTTTATTACAGAAATAATATTGTGTCTCTAATTCATGTAATTGTTTGACACAAAATTCTGACAAAAAAAAATCTTTGTGAAGAATGTTCATTGTGTCTATATAGACATATTGAAACTCATGTTGTGTTTGTGTTCAAGTTAAATGGTTTTCTGAATGACACATACCAGGATGACCCTAAAACAGACACACATGAAAAGGTGTTGCAAGAAATTAACGAGTTGAGCTTAATTCGGGTTTTAAATATCCTGTTTGTTTGATTAGTCATTTCATGGGAATTATTTCAAGACGTCGATGGAATCATACATTCATGCTATATCTGTACATAGAATATAATGTTGAAGCACTAAAGTTTCCTTAATTTCAATATACATTTTAAGGCTTCTTCAAGTGTAGTGGGATAGTGGGTTTGATAAAAGAGTTCAGAGGAATGAAATATTACATCCCTAATATATTATAAAGGACGTGTGGCTAGAATAGAGTGTGTGTTTCTAACCGCATGTATTCCACTCCTACTGATGATTGGATTATTTTGACATGAAGAACATTCTTTAGGGATATGCTCCTTATACAATTACATAATGGTGAACAATGTAAAACTGTGTTGTTGTATCTCTACATGTGAATGAATTAATTTATGTGAATTAACCTTTTAATGGATTAACTAGTTCCTACCAATGTGGGAACAAGATTTTTCTCCCTTGAAGTAACATTGGATACCAGGATTCACCCCCCTCTTATGGTGTTCCAAGGCCTATAAGGTTGATTCCGAACATAATTATGGATGTTATTTTCTTCATAACACAAGGTATTCTAGAAACTAATGCAACAAGAGGGTTTATGAAAGATTTAGACAAAAAATTCTTGATTTAGATGCTAAATCAAAAAATTCTCTCTCTACCACTCAATCAGATCGAATAAATCTAAAGGTTATTATTTTTATGTTAGTTAATTTTAGGTGGGAAAAGTTATAAAATATATATGAACTAGAATACAATGTGATTGAATTGAAACCCCTTATTTTATACACTATTTTTGGTGATCTAAACATGTAATAAAATGACAATAAAAATTATTTCTTTAGACATAAAACAGAGATTATTAGAGCTATTCATGGTATATGAGAATAAATTATGGATATTGATATATTGAAGAGAATCATAATTAGGATTTCCCCTACAAGTAATCTGAATGTGCCATCCATTAATGAAAGGGATCTTACAAAACCTTCTATGGATGATCTACTATGTAGACTGAGGCATATGAAATGAATGTCAAATAGTTTTATTCAATAAGTCATTTATGAAAAAAAATTCATTCATGACCATGGAAAAAATAACTATTTATAGTAATTTTTTGATGAAGATAATGAGGATGATGAATTTTTTTCAATTTTATAAAGAAATTATTGATTGGAAAAGGAAAAATTGAAGTAAATATAAGTATGGTCTATTTTGGTTGTGTTATTTGTTGATTCAATATTTTTTACTTATGTATTTTATATTAAACTATGTTTTGAAAATAAAAATACAATTTCTTAAGGGAAATTTTGTTTTCCCTAGGAAGTATCTTAATAAAGAAATTTTTCCTTCTCCAAGGAAATATTGTATTTAAATGTTTTCATTGTTCATTTTCTCTAAAAATCTAATTAAATTTATTTATATGGAAAAAATTCAGTTTCACATTCTATATAATTGGAATTATATTCACAACTCGATATAGAGAATTCTATTTTCATGTTCCAAATTTGTTTTCCAAAATTTCTAAAATTCCGACTCTAAATTATCTGAATTTCAGACTCTGAATTCTCTAAAATTTAGTCTTGAATTCTCTAAAATTGTGACACTGAATTCTATGAAATTAAAACTCTAAATTCATCAGAATTAATACTCCAAAATCCTCACAATTCGGATTACAAATTACACATAATTTCAATTCTTAATTATTCAAAATTGAGACCCTCAATTATTCATAATTCTGACTCCATATTCCTCAGAATTCGGACAAAGAATTATTCAGAATTAGGATTCTTAATTCCTCATAATTCAGACTCTGAATTCATTGAAAAATAGAAATTTAATATCCATGTAATATAGAAATTGAATTTTTATATTCTTATATTCAATATTTTATATTTTCTAATACTTGGAAAAATTATTTTGGTTAAGCATCCTTATTTATACTACACTTTATATAATTATAAAATGATGTCTTTCAATATATTTCTAACCAACTGTTGGTTGAGTGACACATATAATGGTCCCTCTGAGATTCAAGGAAAAATATGACTGTTGGAGGAGGGAGGTGACTGATGGAGAAATTCTTATAAATCGAAGCCTATTTAAATGTCCTAAAAAAGTGACGATTGACCTCTCTAGAGACCACATGCATTTGAAGTGATTTATAGATAGAGATACTCTCAGGCTTTATGCATATTGAACACCTTCTTCTGATAGCTTCATGCGACTTTGATCATGGTTGTCTACAATCAATGGCTTTGGGGTTTATTAAGATAGAGTGAAGTGCACTGTGTTTCATTTGTTGTCAATGAGGTATGTTGTTGTCAAGGAATGAATGGATGGATGTCAAGGAGTTTCAATATGTGAATGACAAAGGATGTGATGGTGTTGGTAATGAATGGAGAATGGCCATGGTACTAAGATGCATGTCACTTAGGAGATTCACTATGTGACATAGGATGTTGTGGTTGAAACATTCTCTATGTATATCAGACGATTGTAGATGTGATGGTGTTGGTAATGAATGGAGAATGGCCATGGTACTGAGATGCATGTAACTTAGGAGATTCACTAAGTGACATAGGATGTTGTGGTTGAAACATTCTTCATGAATATCAGACGATTATAGAACTGATCTTAATGTTCCAATACTTGTATCAAGGTTATACTAAGTGACAACACCTGAAGAATGAATGATGATGGAGCATCATTACATCTGACGATTGTTGAGCTGTCATTAAGTTCAAAGAACTTGTATCAACTGGATACAATGTCACAACAATGTTAGAAGACCATGCATTGTATTAACAATGCATGAGGAGATGAGATGATCCATCCACAACATCTAAGTGGATGAAGTGGATTAAAGAAGTCCATGAACTAACACTTAGTGCATGTGAATCTGAAGAAGTTCCAATTTGATCTCTGATTAGATCAATGAAGAACATTGAAGACTATGTTTGATTCAGGAGTTCGGTTGAAGAAGAAGACCCTTCAGGAATTTGATATACTAAGTGATGATCATATGATAGGAGGATTGATGAATTCATAAGAAGAAGAGAAATGGATGAAGAGAGAAGGAATGGCTTGGAGGGGAGTGGGATTTGGCATTGGAAACTTGGTTACTTTTCTTTATACAAAGTCCTAAGATTTCCCCTTAGCAAAAATATGGGCCACCAAGGTGGCCAGACGAGGGTCATCACCCAAGGCTCTTGTGGGACTCAAGGTCACCACGCCCGTGGGGAACCCTCAAGGCCAAGGCAGCAGCCCTGAGGCAGGGGCGCACCAGCAGGACGCAGTGTAGGCTCCAGGGGCACGCCCGGAGGAGCACATGGTGGGCGCATAGCGCACCCATGTGTGCATAGTGGGCGCCAGTGGCGCGCCCGAGTGGCAGGGGTGGGCGCAAGAGCACGCCCACAGAGAAAACGGTGCGGGGAGGCACCGTGGAGGGAGAGGATTCAACGAACATGAAGCGGGGAGCACGTCTTTGATAAGCCGCGGAAAAACCGCGCTTTGTTTTGATGTGGGACGCAGGATTTTGCCGCGGAGCGAATCCAGGCCACTCAATCGATCGTGTGCCAGATCTCAACCGCACGATCGATCCCGCGTGAGATCTTCTGATCGCAGCCATCCGATGTATTCTCAACTCCGGATCCGACGGTTGAGGAGTCGTCCTCTACTTTGAGCTCGCCCGAGGCCACCCGCGACTCCTCCTTAGAACCAGGCGCCTCCCGAAGATGGATTTTGAGTTCTTGGCCACCTCTAAATGAGCTGAAGTGTCCATGGAGTTCATCTGGCCCTACTGAACATATCCATGCATAAAAATGGGCATGCATGCAACGTATCAGAGAAATCGAGGTTAGCCGAAGTAACCAGAGGTGTGAGGCCATGATGGTTTATGTTCTGTATGGATTATCCTAAACAGAAGTCCATGCATGCGTTCTAAGTCGCATTCACATAGAGAAATAAAATAAAAGAAGAGACCCGTGTGGAAACAGAGGAAAGATTCAAGATTTGGAAAGATTTTGAAAAACCAAAAACTTCAGGAATTTGATTTAACCCACGAGGAAGATTTGAGGCATCCCTCTGCCTATAAAAAGAGAGGTCGAGGCTCTTTGTTGGCTTGCTGATCCTTTGCTGAAAAACTTGGAAGACCCGTGAGTGCCTTTGTGCCTCGCGAAGTAGAATCCCCACGCACACTTGCACGACTGAAGAACTCGGGGCCACCCGAGGTCCCGAAGGAGAACCCTGCGCGCATCCCTTGCGTGATAGGAAGAGCTCTCTCTGCCAGCATACTTGCACGACAGGAGTATCTTGCGCGACCCGTGGCTGCCCCTTGCACCAAGACCTTGCGCGACACTTTCTTGCAACCATTGAACCTTGCACGGCTGTGGAAGAGAATAGGAGGGCCGCACCCCTTGCATGCCTCCTTTAGTGTTCGGGTGAAATAGTGGAGGAAGGCCGAGCCCTTGCCCCCTTTTTGTGCCAAGTGAAGAAGAAGGACCTACGAGTGTTGTGTGTGCACCAAGTGAAGACCACACTTATGTTGTGTGTGTGCTTAACAATCAAAGTGGGAGGCCGTAGCTAAGTGTGTTCAAGAAGTGGAAGGCAAAGCTTGCACCTTGTGTTTGGAAAGTGAACAATGTGGGGGCAAACAAAATCAACAAGGCCGAACCTAGTGTGTGCACTAAAAGTGTATACACTTAGAAGAAGTAGATACTCAAACCAAGTAAAACACACATTCAAGTGTGTAAGAAAAAGGAATAAAATGTGTGAAGGACAAGAAGAAGTTGTGTGCCAAAAGTGTTACACCCTTTGTGGGTTTATTGCACCAAGAGAAGAAGAAGGGGAGTGCATGCATGCATGCATGCACATGCACACGTGAACAAGCTCAAATCAGTGAGTGTTCAATTGAGAATTTCAAGACCATATGATCTTTAAGAATCAGAGTTTCCATGCATTCAGTGCATGAAGTTGAATTGATGTGAGACTGGACCAGACTGAAGTTGAAGATATCAGTTGTCTGAGAATTCAGTAGTTGAAGAGAGAATCCAGGTCATCCTTAGAAGAAGGTGATAAAGCCTAAGAAAGACGAGAAGACCTGATCAAGTCAAGTGATCAGAAGTGAAGAGCAAGGACATCAGTCTTTATCCCAGACTACTGAAGATACTTGAATAATCTTAAAGTGAAGAAGAGCTACTCGTGTTACTCGAGAAGCCAGGAGAAGCCCCCTGTGAGACTTAGTGCGGAAGAAGACTTCTGTGGGATTCTGGGGCAGGCCAGTGGGACTCTGGTAACACTGTGGGACGTAGTATAAAGACCCTCCTGTGGGACTCAGGAGAGATAGAGTGGGATGCTGTATCGACCATTGTAATACTAACAGATTATAATGGGAGAAACCATGTTGGGGCGTATAACCAACATGGAAAGAACGTAGGCCTTTGGTGTCAAACCTTGTAAATCCTTGTGTCCTGTGCCTTTATATTTACCGCATCATTCGAGGAAAGGTGAGAGATACAAGAAGAGTGGATCAAGGATTTAACCAACCATAGAGGATTAATTGATAACGAATCAATTAGTAAAAAGTTTTAAGGGATCACTGATTCACCCCCTCCCCCTCTCAGTGATTCACACTGATCTGGGCACTTCAATTGGTATTAGAGCAAGGCTACCTCTAAAAGATCCAAGGGAGTCTTTATGAAGTGCAGATTTGAGGAACTGAGTGAATACCCTCAAATGGAGATATCTTCCAAGACTCTAAAAAATAGTAAGAATAAACAGGCAAAGAAGATGAAGAAAGCCTTTCCTAGCTGTGATGAAGTTGGAACAATGAATGGTCATCAAAATGCACTCAAATATCTTCAAAAGACAGTCCCCAAGGAAGTGGCAATGTGTATTACAATAGGAATCCTTGATCTTCAAGGAGAAAAATTACATCTAGTAGAAGAAGCTAATACAATGGAAGATCAGTTGGCTAAATGGGTTGGCATAACCAACACTCTCAGAAAGCTGGTGAAGGCTAAAGATGAAACTATTTCCCTTTGCAATGAATGATTTGAAGACACTGATGAAGAATTGCAAAGAAGCTCTTCTGAGAAAAAAATATTTATGATAATGATCAAAGAAGTTTTCCATGAACTGGAGAAGTTGCAGAAAGTGTCAATGAATGTCAGAAATGCTCAACTCGAATACAATGTCAAAATGGTGAAGGAACATGACAATTCATTGCTAGAATTGAAGAAGGTGCATGAAGACCAGTTAGAACAGCTGAAAGAATATTGGGATGGAAGGCTAAGAACTGTTGAGGATGAGAAGAACTCCATTAACATGAAATGCATAAAACTAGAGGTGATATTGAAAAATCTGCAATCACCCAAATCTGAATCCTCCCAGTCAGCTGAAAGTAGAAATGTTGCTACACATGTGTGCTATGAGAAGGATGATTCTAAAAGAAAGACATCCTATAATGAAAGGGAAACATCTTCTAAAATGAAGGTACAATCCATACAATCTTTTACTCATGATTCTAAAAGTGTTTTTAATAAATGTGCACGATGGAGGAATGAATCTAAACAAGTATGGATGAAGACAGTGAAGAAAGAATGCTCTCCTAAAACAACACAGCAAGTCATCAAAAGTACCATACAATCAGAAGGACTGAAGAGGTCAAGATTTGTGGGTCAGTGTTGGTGTTGTAATAAGTATGGGAACTGTGAAAAAGATTTTTGGTACAATCCACTGAATGTCAAATCACAAAGGAAGCCCATGCCAAGGGGGAGCAATACAGAAGAAAAGAAGAAGCATCCACAGGTCCAGAGACATCTGTTTACTACAAATAGATTTGGATTACTTGACAACATCTGGGATGATTGCAAAAGTGGTAAAAAAAGGGCATACCATGGATCTTTGCAAACAAGCCATGGAAATCAATAGACGCAGACTGAAATCAAATAGACAATCAATCCAGCAGAAGCAGAATGGATTGATTGAAAACAAGTTGCCTATGAAAGGTATCTTGAAAGCAACGATGGAACCATGTGGAATTTCCAGAACTGAGGCCACACTTGCAAGTGACTTACTAGTCATATGGCCAAATCAGTTGCAACTTGCCAAAGATCTGCAAAGAGCTGAAGATGATGTTCTGGCAATTGCTAAGGAAAAAGGGAAGAAGAATATTTCACATGAAGATGTGTTGAGATCCACACCAGCACAAACATCATTGAAGATCAAATGTGGAAGTGTGAAGAATGGTGAAAATGGGACATCTCAGTTGAGAGAATCTTCTCAACCTTGATGTTCACATTGATGAACAAAGGAGGTTCCATCTTATTCCCTAATCACTTGTATTTACATGTGCTGAAATTGTAGGGAATTGAAGATGATGATCATTCTCAACTGGAGGATGGTTTGGAAATAAGGGATTTCACCCCTCGAGGGGGAGCCAATCTGGAGAAGATGGTATTCTATGATTTAATACCATCTTGAGAAAATCTGAATGTATTCCAATCATACTTTCATCCCTTGTTTCTTAATTGTATTCATCATGACAATTAAGGGGGGTATTGATTGAAGGCAAATGGTTGAAAGGGTGAGCTTTATCTTTGAACCCGAACTTTCTAATATGTTTGGTGAAGTATGTGCAGGATTTAGCAATTCATTGTTATATCTGAAAAATTTCAAGCCCCTTGAAGCATGATCTCACATGTATAGTGAATGTTGGACAACATTGAGTACCTTGGTTACATCACTCTTGTTTTATACACCGGGTTATCCCAAGTAGAATTAGAGTTGATTTACTAAACGTTCTTTGCTAATGAGAACATGTGACATCATCTCTCTCTCAGTGTTTTTCAAGAATATACTTTTCAAAGGGAGGAAGTGTTTTTTGGATAAGAGCCACACCACATCTTTGCATTTGATTGCCAATAAGGGGGAGTAATATTGGCACACATATTGACCCATTCATATCATATGTGCTCTAGTGTATTGACAACAAATAAAAAGGGGGAGATTGAAGTGCACTGTGTTGCATTTGTTGTCAATGAGGTATGTTGTTGTCAAGGAATGAATGGATGGATGTCAACGAGTTTCAATATGTGAATGAAAAAGGATGTGATGGTGTTGGTAATGAATGGAGAATGGCCATGGTACTAAGATGCAAGTCAATTAGGAGATTCACTTAGTGACATAGGATGTTGTGGTTGAGACATTCTCTATGTATATCAGATGATTGCAGATGTGATGGTGTTGGTAATGAATGGAGAATGGCCATGGTACTAAGATGCATGTCACTTAGGAGATTCACTAAGTGACATAGGATATTGTGGTTGAAACATTCTTCATGAATATCAGACGATTGTAGAACTTATCTTAATGTTCCAATACATGTATCAAGCTGATAATAAGTGACAACACTTGAAGAATGAATGATGATGGAGCGTCATTACATCTGACGATTGTTGAGATGATCATTAAGTTCAATGAATTTTTATCAACTGGATACAATGTCACAACAATGTTAGAAGACCATGCATTGTATTAACAATGCATGAGGAGATTAGATGATCCATCCACAACTTCTAAGTGGATGAAGTGGAGTAAATAAGTCCATGCACTAACACTTAGTGCATGTGAATCTGAAGAAGTTCGAATTTGATCTCTGATTAGATCAATGAAGAACATTTAAGACTATGTTTGATTCAGGAGTTCGGTTGAAGAAGAAGACCCTTCGGGAATTCGATATACTAAGTGAATATCATATGAGAGGAGGATTGATGAATTCCTAAGAAGAAGAGAAATGGAAGAAGAGAGAATGAATGGCTTGGAGGGAAGTGGGATTTGGCATTGGAAACATGGTTACTTTGCTTTATAAGAAGTCCTAAGATTTCCCCTTTGCAAAAATATGGGCCACCAAGGAGGCCAGCCGAGGGTCATCACCCAAGGCTCTTGTGGGACTCATGGTCACCACGCCCGTGGGGAACCCTCAGGGCCAAGGCAGCAGCCCTGAGGCAGGGGCGTACCCGCAGGACGTAGCGTATGCGCCAGGGGCACGCCCGGAGGAGAGCATGGTGGGCGCATAGTGCGCCCGTGTGTGCATAGGGGGCGCCCGAGTGGCAGGGGTGGGCGCAAGAGTGCGCCCGTAGAGAACACGGTGCGAGGCAGCACCGTGGAGGGAGAGGAATCAACTGACATGAAGCGGGGAGCGCATCTTTGATAAGCCGCAGAAAAACCGCACTTCGTTTCGATGTGGGATGCGAGATTTTTCCGCGGAGCGAATCCTGGCTGCTCGATCGATCGCGCGCCAGATCTCGACCACACGATCGATCCCGCGTGAGATCTTCTGATCGCGGCAGTCCGATGTCTTCTCAACTCTGGATCCGATGGTTGAGGAGTCGTACTCTACTTTGAGCACGCCCGAGGCCACCCGCGACTCCTCCTTCGAACCAGGCGCCTCCCGAAGATGGATTTTGAGTTCCTGGCCACCACTGAATGAGCTGAAGTGTCCATGGAGTTCGTCTGGCCCTACTGAACATAACCATGCATAAAAATGGTCATGCATGCAACATATCGGAGAATTAGAGGTTGGCTGAAGGAACCAGAGGTGTGAGGCCTTGATGGTTTATGTTTTGTATGGATTATCCTAAACAGATGTCCATGCATGCGTTCTAAGTCGCATTCATGTAGAGAAAAAAAATAAAGGAAGAGACCCGCGTAGAAACAGAGGAACGATTCAAGATTTGGAAAGATTTTGAAAAACCAAAAACATCGGGAATTTGATTTACCCCACGTAGAAGATTTGAGGCATCCCTCTGCCTATAAAAAGAGAGGTTGAGGCTCTCTGTTGGCTCGCTGATCCATTACTGAAGAACTTGGAAGACCCGTGAGTGCCTTTGTGCCTTGCGAAGTAGAAGCCCCATGCACACCTGCGCGGCTGAAGAACTCGGGGCCACCCTAGGTCCTGAAGGAGAACCATGCGCGCATCCCTTGCTTGACAGGAAGAGCTCTATGTGCCCGCATACTTGCGCGGCAGGAGTAGCTTGCGCGACCCGCGACTGCCCCTTGCACCGAGACCTTGCGCGGCACTTGCTTGCACCCGTTGAACCTTGCGTGGCTGTGGAAGAGAAGAGGAGGGCTGCACCCATTGCGTGCCTCCTTTAGTGTTCGGGTGAAATAGTGGAGGAAGGCCGAGCCCTTGCACCCTTTGTGTTCCATGTGAAGAAGAAGGACCTACGGGTGTTGTGTGTGCACCAAGTGAAGACCAAACTTAAGTTGTGTGTGTGCTTAAAAAACAATGTGGGATGCCGTAGCTCAGTGTGTGCAAGAAGTGGAAGGAAAGGCTTGCACCTAGTGTTTTCAAATTGAACAAAGTGGGTGCAAACAAAATCAACAAGGCCGAACCTAGTGTGTGCACTAAAAGTGTATACACTTAGAAGAAGTAGATACTCACACCAAGTAAAACACACATTAAAGTGTGTAAGAAAGAGGAATAAAATGTGTGAAGGACAAGAAGAAGGTGTGTGCTAAAAGTGTTACACCCTTTGTGGGTTTATTTCACCAAGAGAAGAATAAGGGGAGTGCATTCTTGCATGCATGCACATGCACACGTGAACAAGCTCAAATCAGTGAGTGTGTAATTGAGAAGTCCAAGACCAGAAGATCTTGAAGAATCAGAGTTTCCATGCATTCAGTGCATGAGGTTGAATTGATGTGATACTGGACCAGACTGAAGTTAAAGATATCAGTTGTCTGAGTATTCAGTAGTTGAAGAGAGAAGCCATGTCATCCTTAGAAGAAGGTGATAAAGCCTGAGCAAGACGAGAAGACCTGATCAACTCAAGTGATCAGAAGTGAAGATCAAGGCCAGCAGTCTTTATCCCAGACTGCTGAAGATACTTGAAGAAGCATAAAGTGAAAAGGAGCTACTCGTGTGACTCGAGACGCCAGGAGAAGCCCCCTGTGAGACTCAGGGTGGAAGAGGTCTTCAGTGGGATTCTTGAGTAGGCCAGTGGGACTCTGGTAACACTGTGGGATGCAGTAAAAGATCCTCATGTGGGACTCAGGAGAGATACAAAGGGATGCTGTATCGACCATTGTAATACTAACAGATTATAATGGGACAAACCATGTTGGGGCGTATAACCAACATGGCAAGGACATAGGCCTTTGGTGCCGAGCCTTGTAAATCCTTGGGTCCTGTGCCTTTATATTTACTGCATCATTCGAGGAAAGGTGAGAGATACAAGAAGAGTGGATCGAGGCTTTAACCAGCCATAGAGGTTTAATTGATAAAGAATCAATTAGTAAAAAGTTTTAAGGGATCACTGATTCACCCCCTCCCCCTCTCAGTGATTCAGACTGATCTGGGCACTTCATAGAGGTTCCTACTAACATAAATCATGAGGTCCTCATGGGATATACTGATAGAGGTGACTAATACCTAAATGTTTGATGGATTTCAGGGAAATAAATACATATTCCTCTATTCAAATCTATGGCTATCCCTAGTGAGGGTAGGATAGGTATTCATGAAATAATAAATCAAGGATTATTTATCTAATGATATAGGATACCCTACACGTTGGGTTAAAAGAGTTAATACATTCTACTTGTATTGTTTCATGTTTATTTCCATTGTATTTTGATACGGTAACAATGTATAACCTTCTTATTCAATAGTATTCATTTATTTATTTTGATAAGTATTATTCTATACACATTATGAATAATCATTTCCTGGTAAAAATTTATTAATATTCATTTATAGAACCATATTTCTATAACCTAGAATGTTTTTAGAAATAATAGAGGGCTTGTGAATTTACATGGTTTAATATTGTTAAACATAGTTTTCCATAGGGTAAAAATTTTATTTTTTTAAAGTTATAGTTCACCCCCTCTTTTATTGTATCATCTACATCATTATTTTGATACTACAATTGGTATCAATGGATGAATCTAATGTACTTACATTCCCATACACGTTTCTCTTTCTAATGTTTTTTTAATTATTCTTTATATTTTCCTTCATTATGAATTTTTATCCTTTTTCACAAAAATATTGTATTAACAAGTTTATGTGGAATGAAATGTTATTAAATAATGACAAGAATGAATATCAGTTTGATTGAAAATATTAATCCTACTAAACATCCTATATTTTATGAAAATGATTTGATGTACTAAATAGATCATATGAAAAATTATGTTATTAACACGGGAGTGGACAACTTTTTCATCACTGAAGATTACATGATTCCTGAAAAGGAAGTCTGAACCTTCACTAATCAAAAAAAATGTGAATATTAACTGAATTACATGGTACATAATATTTTGTTTTGTTCCTTTACCAGGAATATATATAGTATGATTTCATCTAGAGAAGCTACATGTATTATTTGGTAGAAATTTGAAGTTACTCATTTTGGTACATCCATTGTTATGGAAACAAGAAGAGCTATGCTTATTGCAGAATATCATGGATTTATATTTCCTTATCGAGAACCAGTATATATGGTAATAGAAAGATTTATGAAAATCTATAACAGTTTACATTCTATAGGTGAGGAAGGTATTGATGATTAATATCATATTTAAAAAATTATAGATATCATTCCTAATGAGTGGAAATCTTTGAGAACAACTATTGATTAGAATATAAATGTATCTCAAATTACTCATGATGAGATTTTTGGAACTCCTCTACATCACGAGGAAAGAATGAAGAGAAATACTGATATGAATAAGATAAAAAATAGAAATGGAAGAGTAGCTATTACAACAACTAAAAAATAAAAGACTACTGAATGGGTTACAAGATCCAAGTCTAAGAAAGTCATTGTTTTATTTGAATCTAGTAAAAGTGAACAGTTTGAGAATGAATTGGATAATATTTATTCAACGATGAATAAGATATTTTGGATGAAATAATTTCATTATAGATTTAATAATAAATAAAGAAAAGTCATTAACGACTCGGAAGTCACTTTCTATGAATGCAAAAGAGTAGGGAATATAAGACAATACTTTCCTATGATTATGAACAAGGATTGAATGGAAAATAATTATGAGATGAATAGAAAGATTTCCTACATTGAGAATGATAAGAATACCATAATATCTAATGACAATTGGTGTTCTAGTGGTGGTGACTCTTCTGATGGATACTTAGAGTAAGAATCTTATGTTCAGAAGAATCATGGCCTTCTAGAAAAAATACCCATTGAAAATCATTGTCTAATGGACAATGTACAAAATGCTGAATCTATTACAAATGATTCTTTGAATGAAAATTATACTGATGATGAATATTATAAATCTTCAGATGATAGTTCTTCCTCATCAAAAGATAATACTTAACCTTCGTATGAAGTAGTCTCTAGGTTTTCTTATCTCTTTAAGAATGAAATTTCTAAACTCTAGAAAAATATTTAAAGGAAAAAATATAGAATTCCCCTTTTAACTAAATAGGAATAAGATATTTTTAAAGATATTGTTATAAAAGCTTTTTATTTTAAAAGTAATTCAAAAAACCTTGATAAAGTTAATTATGAGATGGATAAACATTCTATGGATCATAAAAATGAAATTTCAAAGAAAACTATTTTCAGGAAAAACTGTAGTTCTAAAGATAATATTATATAGGACAAAAACTTGGTTATAAATATAATGCCATTAATATTTTCCTTGAGTAAGTGTTTTTAAAACATTACCTTGGGTAATGAAATTTTTTATAAAATTTATTCCCAATATATAGCTTTAAAGAGTTGTTCTAGATTTGTATTTACCCAATCTATACTAGTTTTCAGTAATAAAACCTTTGTTCCACATAGTTCACTATTTTGTACAAAACATCAGGGTGGCGAACATTGGAAGAAAAGTTGTTCAATAAACAAATCTCTATATTTTGGTTTTCACAAAGCATATTTATCAACAAAAATGTGGATACATAAAATCATTCTTTCTCAAATTTTAGCATCCATGCAAGTTGGGATACCAAAAGTATAACTATTTTATTTTCAGGAAAATAATGAAAGTACTAATTGTGATATTAGGTTTATTGATTATTGATATTCCCAGAATATGACTGGTAACAAAATAATCTTTGAAAATATTATCAATATGTAAGGTGGAAAAATAACTTTCAGAGATAATGCTCAAATATATATTGTTTTCATAGGTATCATTATTCTTCTTGAAAAAACATTGATTTCAAATGATATATTTTTTAAGGGTCATAAGAACAAACTCATCAGTATTTGTCAATTATGTGATGAAGGATACCTTGTGAATGTTAGGAATGAAAAATGCTTACAACACAATTCCATGGATGAGTTTATTCATTCTACACATAGGTAAGAGAATCTATACACAATAAACTTTGAAGACCATAGGAGTTATAAAATACCATGTCTTAGTGAAATGGAAGATAAATCTTGGTTATGGAATAGAATTTTATGACCCTATTACCTTAAGAATATATGATAACTTTTTATAAAATTACTAGTTAAGGATCTACCAAAGCTTATATTTGATTCTTCAAATGTTTTTGATCATTTTCAATATGTCGGGAAACATAAATTATGTTTTTAATCAATCAGTTAGGTCTCAACATCTAATGCATTACAATTAGTTCACAATAATCTTTTTGGGCCAATAGAAAATGGAAATATTGGATGAAAATGTACTATAATAGACTTATTTTATTATTATAGTTGATTCACAAGGGTATATTTTCTAAAAAATAAATCTAAAGATTTTTCATATTTCAATACTTTTAGAACCCCAGTTAAAAAAGAGAAATCCCTTCCATTGATAACTATTCCTAGTGATCATGATGGAGAATTTCAAAATTCATATTTTGAAACTTTTTTAGTAGAAAAGGTATTACTCATAACATCTCAGCTCCAAGAACTCCTCTACAGAATAGTGTTGTTGAAAGATGAAATCAAATTCTCAAAGAGATTATTAGAACCATGTTGAGTAAATATTCTATATAAAAACACATTAGGGATGAACCTGGATGTCTTTCCTATTATACTATAAGTTGATTATTAATTATAAATTTATTAACAACAGTCCTTATGAGTTATTTAACGGTAGAAAACATATAATTTCCAACTTCAATGAATTTGGTTGAATGTATACATCATGAAAACTAAAGATAATTTACATAAATTAGCATCAAAATTTAATTAATGGTTTTTCTTAGGCTAATCCACAACATCTAAGGCATATAATGTTTTTAATAAAAATAAATCTACTTTTGAATAAATAGAGCAAGTCAAATTTTACAAAACAGATCCCTTTTTTTAAACATCCTTAACCAACATCCTCAGATGTGTTTTCAAAAACCGATTATCAACTCTTGATAGAAAATTATTTTGATAAGGAAAACATTCAAGGAACTATTTCAGAAGCTTTTTCCCAAAAAATTTTCATACGAAATGATTATGAACCTGTTTTACAAAACCCGAATCATTTGATTCTAAATAGTCATTCTATTGATTGTATATTTGGTGATTTAAATCAACCTGTAAATAATATAGGTTCCTTACAAAAATAAGTATATCATCTATCATTTTTCCCAATGAGAACTATATAGCACTGGTGAAGCTTTAGGTTATTATGAGTAGATCAAAGCCATGAATGATGAGATAAATGAATTTGAACGGAATAAAATTTGGACCTTGGTTGAAAAACGTATGAAAACCTCTATTTTTGGTGTAAAATGGATGTTAAAAAATATGTGTGATGAAAATTAAATCATTTTATGAAATAAGGCTAGATTAGATTCTAAAATCTATAATCAATAGGAAGGAATAAACTATATAATGAAATCTCTTTCTAGTAGCTTGACTTGAATATATTCATATTCTGCATTAGATTTCAGCATTTTTTAATTTATAAATTGTTCAAATGGATGTGCATTGTGATTCCCATAACAGATATTTTCTAGATGATGGTTTTTTGAAAAACATCATGGATTTGAAGATACAGAACATCTTGAACATTTTTCCAAATTACCAAAGTTTTATATGGACTTAAACAAGCCCCTAGATATAGGAATGATAAAATTATAATATATTTGATTCTAAAAAAATATGTTAATGGAAATTATGGTCCAACTCTTTTAATAAAAATCGATAAGAAATCTATTTTTATTGTTCAACATTATGTTGATGACATTATATTAGGTTTATCTCAGAAATCATTAACCAATTCAATTGAAAATATATTGAAATTTTATATTGAAATGGTTATTGTGGGTTAGTTAACTATATTCCTAGTTTTTCATATTTCTCAAAAAACAAAAAGAAACATACATATCTCAACATAATTATATTTAAGATATTATAAAAATGTATTGTAGAGACCCGAAGCTTGACGAACATGGAAATTACATTATTTTAGCGGAATACATAATACATAACTAAAACAGACACACAAGGACCGTAATAGTTTAGTGTCTTTGGAAACATGGAACATAATCTTCTAATCGTGGTGAAAGATCTTCAACATTTCCCATAAAGATTTTCCCCTTTTTCTCTTACCTAAAACCTTTATTTATATCCTAGGGATAAGAAAACATAAAAAAGGTGAGCTCAAATGCTCAATAAGGGTATGCATGGATAAAATAAAACATACCATATACATTTGAACTTAAAAACATGAACATAATGTTTAAACATCAAAAGCTTGAGCAATGACAGAAAACATGGAAGTACGTAAGGCATAGATCATAATGAAACATGAAGAATTATAAAATATCATGGGAATAAAACATGTAATTGTGGCAACCATTAAGCACATGATATGATTTCCATATTAGCTAATGCATTGCTTCCAAGACCATCTTAGTGGACAAAGTCCCATTCTGAATCGTGTTCACTCCTCGTTCCAGTCCGGTATTACGGAACCAGTTTAACTTGACATTCTAGCCATGTCTATCTCATTAGATATAAATATTTGTCCAATGCATTGGAGGGATATATAGGTCCCACCCATCTCATAATTAAATCATTCTTACTTTTGCCAAAAAATAAACATACATCATTCTTAATAACCCAACGAATGAAATGGGTTTCAAAAACATCATCGCATCATCACATAATCCATATAAAATAAATGGATATCATTTCCTAATAAGAAAAGTGAAACCATGTAAATCATAGGGACATTATAATTGAAACAGACACATATTAAATAGAGTCATCTTAGATGGAAAAATTGATTTGATTAAACACTTGAAATGAATTTTTGAGGAAAATATCCTTTCTTCTTCAAAATCAATTTATTTTCACAGAACGTCATGCAATTTTAAAAGAAAGATATTTTTTTGAAAATAGTCATGAAATATTTTTAAGTATGATTCATGAAAATAATGCATTATAAAACAAAAAAAATCCTTTCATGCTGTATAAGTTAAAAAAACATTCTTCTTGTACTTTTTCCAGAAAAGTAAAAAAATACCTCGTAACGTAAACAAAAGAATGATTCCTTACATACCATGTAGTAAAAGTCAAAAATGGTTAAAAAGGAATTTATTAATGAAAACTCTTTTATAAAACATGGACATGGATGATATTAATAACCACAATAAATACTTACGAATAAGCAATCCCAGATAAAAATGAGATTTGCAAAATTATCCCTTACCTTAGGTCCGAATGCTTCATACGTATCTGAACCTCCTGTATAATTATTTAAATAATGTTATTGACTTATTACAGGTTAAAATTAATTGTTATGATATCATATATGGTTGAATTATGACTTTATATTACCCGATCCTTTGTAAATTCCATGTTAAAGAGCGTTTTGGGTAAAATCGTTTCTTTTGTCGTCCGTGTTTTGACTTGTAATTATTCATATAATTACTTAGATCATGATTACATACATCCAGAATGTAAAACATGATTTATATAAAATATATATTCAGAATATACATATATATAATAGATCGAAAAATGGAAAGAAATACACCGTTCACGGAGACGGTAGGCCGTACGTACGCATGAACGTTGTTTTCGTTTCCTCATTGAATTGAATGGAATTAATTGGATGACATACACACACAGATATATATATATATAAATCCACTATCATTATTATGTCATATATTTCATCATTATTTATTATATATACATTATAGTCATTTATTAATGGTTAATCATTGAGAATGAATATCATCGCGTCGTGGAGACGGTATTCCGTACCTACGCATGAGCGATGATATCATTCCCATGATCATGGAATTTTATTAGAGTGTAGGTATACTATTACAGAATCAATATCACTTTACAATAATAGTTATTATTTACACCATTATACCCATCCATGTATGGTGGTGGTGGAAAATAGATTACACCACGGCATGGAGACGGTATTCCGTACGTACGCACGCGTGGTGATTTCGTTTTCCATAGGATGGATAGATGGGGAAATAAGGTTGTTTCATACTTACAATAACATATCAATAAATGAGTGATACTGATGTTATTACATCATAATGAAACAACCTAATAAGAAGAAGTGGAAGAAGAAATAAAGGTGAAAGAATCAGTAACGGAAATTACCTCTTCTTTGAAGCGCCTCTTTGAGACCTCCACTTAGGGCACTATAATTGGTCTTTGAAGAAGACCAGGACCTCTAGGATGTTTCTAGGGATGTGGAAAAGAGAATTCGGTAGGGTTTTTCTGAACTTGAAGGCTCAATGTGGTGTGTGGAAGAGAGGGATGAGGTGCCCTTTTATAAGGGATGAGAGGGGCACCTTTGGAATTCTAAAAAATATTAATTTATAATAAATCTAACCCCACATAAAAACCTGAAAAAATTACTAACATTCGATGATTAGATGGGATAGGCTTGTAATCTCATCAACAAATCAAATTTATACATTTTTGGATCTTATTTTAAACCTTATCATTTTTATTTATCCTTATTTAATCTATTTAAGTTTATTTGTTGTAATAAAATTCTAAATTTTAAATTAAAACAAATAATTACTTATTTGTTGTGAATTTTCCATAATTTTTTACTTTATAACATTATACACCATATTAATTTAAATTTTAAATTTTAAATATTTCTGTTATTTTTAAACAATTTTATAATATGTTATTTTTATAAAATAACAATAGTGTCAATTTTCACACTATTAATTTATTTGAATTTAAATAAAATATATACAGAAGTTATGTTTGAAATAAAAGCTTTAATAGATTCATAAAAGGTAATATGTTTCTATAAAATTTGTGTATCACATTAAATAGTACATATAATATTTATTTTTTTATTTTTTAAAACCATTTATTTGGTTTATCTCTTAATAAAATAATTACTACAACATTTTTGTATAATTATTTAATATACTGATATTTTGCATAAAAATTAAAAATAAAGTCCTATGATAAATATAAATCTATTAAAATTCACAAAAATACTTTTACTCGAATTTATCATCTTAAAATCACCATATTTAAATTGTTATATTTATTAAATTATGAAGGTGACAACTTTGGCATCATTTAAAATAAAATAATATAAGTGTCATAATCACTTTCATAAGGCTCAAAACAGTTATAGATTAGTTCATTGGATGATTATGGTGTAGATATACACTACCATTAAGTTTTGGTCAGGTTTTTTGCCCTTTTAATGGGTATTATTATTTCAATAAAAACTATATTACTTATTTTCCACTTAATAAATAATTTCTATATCATTAATGTATCACCATTAATGACAATTATTTAATCCCTAAAAATTCTAAATAAATTATCAGGATGTAGATAATTTTATTTTCTTTCTGGAGACTATTCATTTTCGTTGTTTTATGATGTTTATCACTAAATTAAAATTATTATACTTATAATATTTAAGAGAGTGACATGTTGTCACTTTCTTTGGTTTTAATAATAAATAAATTATTTTCATGGTCAAAAGTCCATAAAATGAATCCAATCTGACCCTTAGGTTATATGGGTCTACTTTTAGCCATCCAATAGAATTTTGGAATGTGTTAAGGTAATCTTAAAATATTATATTTAACCTTAATTGCCCGATTTACCTTTAACTATGGTAAATATAATTTACCGTAGTTACTATTCATAATTTCCAAAAATAAAATGTATCTTATTAACATAATTTGGACCCACTGATTCCAAATATGGAATAAATTTTTCCAAATTCAATACACAAAGGTTTATGAAATTAAATTAAAATTAAACTCGTTGTCGAAAGAAAACTGGTTTTTCTTTAAAAAATTGCAAAAGATTGAATTGATTTAAACTACGAATTTAATGTAAAATCAATGATAATGACATAAATTAAATTGAATGGTAAAAATTTATTCTATTTATACTTTAAAAACATTAAATATTATAATTTAAATACATAAATTATTGCGATGAAAAAAGTTGTTTTTAATTAAAATATAGCGTGTTTTTACTATTCATCAAAATATGAAAGTTACCAGAATAATATGAAAAATTTATCCAAAGTAAATTTTTATTTCTTGACTCCAAAGAAAAATTTTAATTTGTAAAATTGAACTTATAAACATGTCAAAAACTAGATTTAAATTGGGTGCACCATCAAAAGGCGGCAAAAATGCATTTTTTGAAAAATAATTATTTTACCCGAAAAATTTATTTTGTTATTATAACATGTTCTAGAAAATGTGTAAGATGAATAATAATGTTATAAAATTAAAAATTTAGTTAATAATATTAATAACAGCTAGTTCATAATAATATTATAATAATATATCTTTGTTTAGTAAAACCGGGTATTGCGTACAACACACTCTATCAAGGAAGGTCGTGATTGCGTGTAATGAAAGCCAAGGTAGGGTTGCATGTTGTGAAAGACTCATTTTTTGTATCATATAACAGAATCCAACCATATTTCATTTATACATTGAATATATATATATATATACACTCAATGTTGCGTAGAATGACTATTATCAAACGAACTTGAAATTGTGTGTAACACAATCTAAGAATAGTGTTGTGTATACTGCAAGCTAATACGGTGTTGTGTATAACACAAGATAATATTTTTGTACCATAAAACACATGACATAAAATAAATTAAAAATAATAATTATCATAATATATCGCGTTGTTACATTCTACCCCCCTTAAAATGTATTTCCCCCTCGAAATTCGTCGGGGTTATGCATGGTTTTCTACTTGAATGTTTCTTTAATTAAAACACACATCGTAAAATGAAATACCAAAACTTAACTTTCATAACTAATGTATGAAGCATAACGGTTACCCAAATTAACTCATCATTGGGTTTCCACGTAGGAGAACATAGGTGAAAATATGGATATGGAAGAGAAATCTAACCATCATGTTCTGATGGAGAGTGGTAGAGAACATGGCTATGAAAAAGCCAACAATCACAAAGCCATATATTTGTGATGATCTAAGGTACCATATGATTCATCGGATATAAGGGCACTAGGACAACATTTTTGGTTTTCCTGATCATTTCCAAAAAGTTGAAGAATTTGAATTAGAAGAAATAACTGCTTTATTTTGATACAATCTCACTGTTTGTACGTTCTTTGAACAATTTCCACTTCATCTCTAAAAAAATAGAGTTCAATTTTTTATTCATGAAGTGTTAGCATATCATGTGATAGAATGATGGGTCATTCCATCTGTTTCAAACAAAATGTTAGAAAAAGTTATAAGTCCATATTATGGTTAGATTAATTAGATATGATTCCAAAAATGAACTTATTCTTCATATATAATACCTCATAATAAAATAAAACTAGTTTCTACATACCAGGGACTTCATGTAGGCTAGTGGTAGGAGATAAAGGCCTATCACACTTATGTTGTGGGTTTGATTTCCACAGCCTTGTCCGACGCGATGGGCTGTCGCCCATCCTGCAGTTTGTCCTTTTTCTAAAACTACATTACTATAACATCCCATCAATAATATCGAAAAAAAGTTCTATCCTTAAACAATACTAACTTATGTCCAACATAATCCTTTCCAATCTTTAGGCATATCCATAATACTGCAGTCCACTCTCATATTATAGTGAAAATTATTACCAGAGATTTCAAATAAAAATCATGTTAATTACATCTTTGATCCCCATATATCATAAGATATGTATTGTTGGTCACATTCCAAACATTTGAAGGCCTTATGTATTCTCTTGAAAAATGAATACCCATTGAATCTTAGTGAAAACATGAATGTTGTCAAAAGCTAAATCATTCCACATACCAAAATCCAAAAATTCTATATACTCAACCCATGATATAGCCTTCTCCTTATATTAGTCATGAGCTCATGAATATTATCAAACATTGAATTTTCTCCTTATCCCTTCATTATGCGCATATCTTCTACTTTCCAAAAATATCTGAATAACCTTCAATGGTTACTGGTACCATTCAACATATACTTTCAAATACTTTTTGTAAAAACAATAGTGTAACAATCCTTAGATGATTCTTTATTCTATAGTACCATTAACTATACAACATAACTCTCGATAAACATAGAATCATTCCACTACCTTCTAAAACAACCGACCGAGCTTCAACACTTCTTTCAGCTCATATATCATTTGTAGTCTCCTCATCATCATTGAAATAAATACTACCCATAGGACCATGCTGATTCTCTTCATGAGATTTTCCATTATGGAATTGGTTTTCATAATGCTCGTACATTCCTCATTTAAAACATATAATCATTATTGATGTCATAGCAATACCATTATCATTGTCCATGGTGTAAACTGAACTTTTTCCTTTGCACTTACTGGCTTTGTGTCCTTCTTTTCCACACCCAATGCATCTTCCAGATCATTTGAAACAATCTCCCTAATGCCTCTTCCCACATTATATACATGAGGGAAATTGAACTTTATTTCTCTATGATCATCATGAAACTCCATCTTTCTCTTATTATTTGAGTCGGGAAACTTACCAAAGCTGTGATTATTGATCATATTATGATATTGATTATTAGGTATAATAACGATGTTTGGACTTCCAGATCCCATTTCTTTTGGTTTCTCCTGAAGAAAATCAATCCATTGTCTATCATATTCCCTATTATCGTGAATCTTCCTATTTCCAGCCATTTTCTAAAACCCAAAAAGAATAGTGTGATAGGAAAAAATCATGCTAGGGAAAACAACATAGTAAAGGGGGAGTATCCTCAATATCTAACATCTTAGGTTAAATTCTATGATTGTTACTGTAGTTCTAGGAATGTATCCTATAAGTATACTTATCCTTAGGGACATCCCTAGAAATACCATAGAAATATCTCTAGGGTTCTCACTAAATTTTTTGCATCCTAGTTTCCAAAGTTTGACTAAACCTTTTCTCTGATACCAACTGTAGAGACCCGAATCTTGACGTACATGGAAATTACATTACTTTAGCGGAATACTTAATACATAACAAAAACAGACACACAAGGACCGTAACAGTTTAGTGTCTTTTGAAACATGGAACATAATCTTCTAATCGTGGTGAAAGATCTTCAACATTTTCCATAAAGATGTTCCCCTTTTTTTCTTACCTGAAGCCTTTCTTTATATCCTGGGGAAAAGAAAACATAAAAAGGTTGAGATCAAATGCTCAGTAAGGGTAAGCATGGATAAAATAAAAAATACCATATACATTTGAGCTTAAAAACATGAACATAATGTTTAAACATCAAAAGCTTGAGAAATGACAGAAAACATTGAAGTACGTAAGGCATAGATCATAATGAAACTTTAAGAATTATAAAATATCATGGGAATAAAACATATAATTGTGGAAACCATTAAGCACATGATATGATTTTACATATTATCCAAGGCATTGCTGCCAAGACCAACTTAGTGGAAAAAGTCCGTTTCTGAATCGAGTTCACTCCTCGTTCCAGTTCTGTATTACTGAACCGGTTAATTTGCCGTTTCATCCATGTCTATCTCATGAGATATAAATCGTTACCCAATGCATTGGAGGGAGATATAGGTCCCACCCATCTCATAATGAAATCATTCTTACATGTGCCACAAAATAAACATACATCATTCATAATAACCCAACGAATGAAATGGGTTTCAAAATCATCATCCCATCATCACATAATCCATATAAAATAAATGGATATCATTTCGTAATAAGAAAACTGAAACCATTTAAATCATAGAGACATTATACATGAAACATACACATATGAAATAAAGTCATCTTAGATGGAAAAATGGTTTTGATAAAACACTTGAAATGAATTCTTGAGGAAAATATCCTTTCTCTTTCAAAATCAATTTATTTTCACAGAACGTCATGAAATTTTAAAAGAAAGATATTTTTTTGATAATATTCATGAAATATTTTTAAGTAATATTCATGAAAATAAGGCATGATAAAACCGTAATAATCCTTTCATGACGTATAAGTTAAAAAAACATTCTTCTCGTACATTTGCCGGAAAAGTAAAAAAAGTACCTCGTAAAGTAAACAAAAGAAAGATTCCTTACATACCATGTAGTAAAAGTCAAAAATGGGTAAAAAGGAATTTATACATGAAAAATATTTTATAAAACATGGACATGGATGATATAAATAACCCCAGTAAATACTTACGAATAAGCAATCCCGGATAAAAATGAGATTTGAAAAATTATCCCTTACCTTAGGTCCAATATGCCTCGTACGTATCTGAACCTCCTGTATAATTATTTAAATAATGTTATTGACTTATTACAGAATCACATTAATTGTTATGTTATCTAATATGGTTGAATTATGACTTTATATTACCCGTTCTTTTGTAAATTCCATGTTAAAGAGCGTTTTGGGTAAAATTGATTCATTTGTCGTCCGTGATTTGACTTGTAATTATTCATATAATTACATATATCATGATTAAATACATCCAGAATGTAATACATGATTTATATAAAATATATATTCAGAATATACATATATATAATAGATCAAAAAATGGAAAGAAATACCCCGTTCATGGAGACGGTAGGCCGTACGTACGCATGAACGCTGTTTTTGTTTCCTCATTGAATTGAATGGAATTAATTGGATGACATACAAATATATATAAATACATAAATACAATACCATTATTATTTCATATATTTCATGATTATTTATTATATATACATTATAATCATTTATGAATTGTTAATCATTGATAATTAATATCATCGCGTCGTGGAGATGGTATTCCGTATGTACGGACGAGCGATGATATCATTCCCATGATCGTGGAGTTTTATTAGAGTGTAGGTATAATATTAAAGAATCAATATCACTTTACAATAATAGTTATTATTTATACCATTATACCCATCCAAGTAAGGTGGTGGTGGAAAATATATTACACCACGGCGTGGAGACGGTATTCCGTACGTACGCACACGCGGTGATTTCATTTTCCATAGGATGGATAGATGGTGAAATAAGGTTGTTTCATACTTATAATAACATATCAGCATATGAGTGATTCTGATGTTATTACTTCATAATGAAACAACCTAAGAAGAGGAAGTAGAAGAAGAAATAAAGGTGAAAGAATCGGTAACAGAAATTACCTCTTCTTTGAAGCGCCTCTTTGAGACCTCCGCTTTGGGCACTAAAATTGGTCTTTGAAGAAGACCAAGACAACTAGGATGTTTCTAGGGAAGTGTAGAAGAGAGTTGGCAGGGGTTGTCCGAGCTTGAAGCCTAATTGTGGTGTGTGGAAGAGAGGGAGGAGGTGCCCTTTTATAAGTGAGGAGAGGGGCACCTTTGGAATTCTTTAAAATATTAATTTATAATAAATCTAACCCCACTTAAAAACCTCCAAAGATGACTCATATTCAAATATTAGATGATATAGGGTTGTAATCTCATCAAAAAATCAAATTTACTAATGTTTGGATCTTATTTTAAACCTTTACATTTAGATTTATCCTTATTTAATCTATTTATGTTTATTTGTGGTAATAAAATTCTAAATTTTAAATTAAAACAAATAATTACTTATTTGTTGTGAATTTTCCATAAATTAGTACTTTATAACATTATAGACCATATAAATTTAAATTTAAAATTTTAAATATTTCTGTGATTTTTAAACAATTTTATAATATGTTATTTTTATAAAATAAGAATAGTTTCAATTTTGACCCTATTCATTTATTTGAATTTAAATAAAATATATACAGAAGATATGTTCGGAATAAAAGCTTTAATAGATTCATAAAATTTCATATTTTTCTATAAAATTAGTGGATCCCATTAAATAGTTCATATAATATTTATTTTATTATTTTTTAAAACAATTTATTTGCTTTATCTCTTAATAAAATAATTACTACAACATTTTTGTATAATTATTTAATATACTGATCTGTTGCATAAAAATTAAAAATAAAATCCTATGATAAATATAAATCTATTACCTTTCACAATAATACTTTTAATCGAATTTATCATCTTAAAATTACAATATTTTAGTTGTTATATTTATTAAATTATGAATGTGACAACTTTGGCATCATTTATAATAAAATAATATAACTGTCATAATCAATTTTATAAGGATCCAAATGGTTATATATTAGTTGATTGGATGATTAAGGTGTAGATATACACTTCAATTATGTTTTGGTTAGGTTTTTGGCCCTTTTAATGGGTATTATTATTTAAATAAAAACTATATTACTTATTTTCTAATTAATAAATAATTTCTATATCATTAATGTTTCACCATTAATGACAATTATTTAATCCCTAATAATACTAAATAAATTATCAAGATGTAGATAATTTTATTATATTTCTGGATACTATTCACGTTCGATGTTTTATGATGTTTATCACTAAATTAAAATTATTATACTTATAATATTTAAGAGAGTGACATGTTGTCACTTTCATTGGTTTTAATAATAATTAAATTATTTTCATGGTCAAAAGTCCATAAAATGAATCTAATCCGACCCTTAGGTTCTATGGGTCTACTTTTAGCCATCCAATTGAATTTTGGCATGTGTTAAGGTAATCTTAAAATATTATATTTACCCTTAATTACCCGATTTACCATTAATTGTGGTAAATATAATTTACCGTAGTTACTATTCACAATTCCCAAAAATAAAAAGTAGATTATTAACATAATTTGGACCCACTGATTCCAAATATGGAATCCATTTTTCCAAATTCAATATACAAAGGTTTCAGAAATTGAATTAAAATTAATCTCGTTGTCGAAAGAAAACAGGTTTTTTCTTTAAAATATTGCAAAAGATTGAATTGATTTAACCTGCGAATTTATTGTAAAATCAATGATAATGACATAAATTATATTAAATGGTAAAATATATTCTATTTATACTTTAAAACCTTTTAATATTATAATTTAACCATATAAATTATTGCAATGAAAAAAGTTGTTTTTAATTAAAATATAGCGTGTTTTTACTATTCATCAAAATATGAAAGTTACCATAATAATATGAAAAATTTATCCAAAGTAAATTTTTATTTCATTATTCCAAATAAGAATTTTATTTTGTTAAATTGAACTTATAAACATGTCAAAAACTAGATTTGAAGTAGGTGTTCCATCAAAAGGCGACAAAACTGCATTTTTTTTAAAATACTTATTTTACCCGAAAAATTTATTTTGTTCTTATAACATGTTCTAGAAAATGTGTAAGATAAATAATAATGTTATAAAATTCAAATTTTAGTTAATACTATTCATAACAGCTAGTTCATAATAATATTATAATAATATAACATTGTTTAGTAAATCCCAGTATTGCGTACAACACACGCTATCGAGGAAGGTCGCGATTGCGTGTAGTGAAATCCAAGTTAGGGTTCTGTGTAGTGCAAGACTCATTTGTTGTTTCATATAATATAATCCAACCATATTTCATTAATACATTGAATATATATATATATATATATACACTCAATGTTGTGTAGAATAACTATTATCAAACGAACTTGAAATTGTGTGTAACACAATCTAAGAATAGTGTTGCGTATAATGCAAGCTAATACAGTGTTGTGTATAACAAAAGATAATCTTGTTGTAGCATAAAACCCATGACATCAAATAAATTAAAAATAATACTTATCATAAAACATCGGGTTGTTACAAGTATGGATATGAATATAGTATGAGTATAACTACTCCCACTGGTACCTCAAATTCTCTTGAACTTTATGAATCTGGGAAACTAGTATATCAAACATCATTTTATAGTATGATAGGATGTTTACAATACCAATATCTAGTCATCATGGCTAATTTTTTTCAATATGCATATGTGCAAGATATAAATGAAATCCTTATGAAAATCATTTTAAGGTAGTGATTTGAATTTTTCACTATTTAATGAGAATCATAGATTTATGACACTTTTAAACTTCTGAACATTATTATTTGAAAAAAATATTTTGGATGCTAACATTGGTGGATGTATAATGGAAAAAAAAATTACATTCGGAACGTGTCATTTATTAAGTGATTTATTGGTTTCTTGGTCATTCAAAAATCAGCTCTCAGTAGCACTTTCAACTAATAAATCTGAATATGTAGCATCTTGATGTTGTTGATCTCATGTATTGTATATGTAACACACCCCCACAGACTACAGTATGAGTTTTACCAAAACATCGATATTATGTGATATTAATAGTGAAATTTCCCTATTAAATATCCCTACACTCCACACTCGTGAAAAAAAAATTGATATTTGGAATCACATTACTCTGTATCACACACATAAATGAAATATAATTCTTATGTTATTGAAACAAATGATCAACATGTTGATATTTTTACAAAATCATTACCATCTAATAGATTTCAATACATCAAACAGATGTTAGGAATCAAATCCATAAACTAATATTCCATATTAACTTATTTTCAATCCAATATCCTTACATTCAGGAAATCATTTTTCATCGGTGGAGTACATTTAATTTTCTTATGAGTATTTTTTATAATTAAATATTATTGTAATGAAAATTTTATGTAATCAAAAAAAATTTTCGTAGTGAAAATTTATCGTACTTCAAATTATTTTCGTAGTCAAAAAATTTTTATTTAAAAAATATTTTCATTACATTAGAAGCATATTATGAATCTAAATGTTATTCAAAAATAATTTACCCCAATTCTGATAATTTTTGTAGAAATATGAAATGAATGATTCCTTATATAAATTTTTGAAATCAAATATTATATTTTGGTATTCAATATTATCATTTCAAACTTTTCATATTCACATTGATTAATTCCAAATGTTTTACCTTAAATAACTAAAATGATTAGAAACAAACTAATACCTTCTTAGTCTATCATCCCAACTGTCAGATCCGATCAAGCATGATTCCACTATTGGCTCCTTTTGGGAAGATGAACTGTCACATTAAATGCATGTATAAGGACACCCTATGATTGTTTCACATCTGACTTTGAATCCCTGGCATGGTGAATCCCAACTGTTCTATATAAGGCTATTCCAAATGAATGGGTTTTCCTCAATTCCAAATATATGTAGAAACATCTGACCTGAAAAAAATTTCCTCAATTAAAGAAAACTCATAATTGCAGATTTATAGAGAACGACTTGTTGATCCGATTTTTTTTTCTAAATATAGGAATATTATTTCAATGAAGATCATGCTCAATGAATTAAAGATATTATTTTTATACAAGAAGATGGTAGAAAATCCGGTTAATCCTGAGTTGTTGGTTGAAATATATGAATCAGTAAGTTTCTTCAAAAAAGGAATGAGAGACCAATTTTCCTTCAAGAGCCATGGAATGACCCACTCCCCTTCCAACACTATGATTGTAAGATTAATTGGGGTTCTATATGAGGGTGATACATAATATTACAACAAAATGATACTAGATGTTGTAGGACCATTCGATAAGGAAATGGATTTAGAGTTCCATTGTCTATAAATGGCGATGACTCAGAATATTATCCATCTATCTAATAATTTCTGGATTCATCTACTCTGGGTTCAAGTATATCTCATTCTGAGAAAATGATAAAATTATACCTTGAAGAAGAGTGATATTGTTCCCACTCCCATGTTTCTTTTTAATCTTTCCCAGGCTGCCATTGTACTCACACTAATGGCACAACCTTCCCCTGCTAGACAATTTCACTACGATCCACCAGACGAAATGGATGCTCCTCAAAGGACCCATCAACATCAAGCTCCATGTCCTCAACATCCACCACGTGAGATGGGTCATGGGGATACTATTGAAGTTGTGTCACATGAAAGACATCTAGAATCCCACCACACCATTGTGGAAGTTCCAATCAGTAAGCCACTGGTCTGATCCACACCACAATATCAAAAGGTCCCATATACCTGGGTGCCAACTTACTCTGCTTTTGTATCCGATGTTGACCCACCCATGGAGACACCAAAAAGAACACATTATCACGCACCCCAAACTCAAGAGGTATACACCTCTGATCTTTATACGAATTCTTCTTACTATGAGCTGTTGCCATTCACTTCCTGATAAACATAACTCCCTCTAAATTCTCCTACACGAGACTTGCTCCCAACAAACCAGATTCTCCTCCTGCACCTCCAGGTGTATTTATGAAATCATGGCTATCACCTTCCACTCAGTTCTGGACTCCTGAACAATCTATTTCTAAACCATCATGCTCAGAGCATCTGCAACAATTTTTCCCTTTCCTGGTGTTTACACCAACTCAAAGTCAAATGACTGATGATATTCAACGCATCTTGTTTGCCAAAGATTTAGATATCACTATGTGAAGATGAAATTTAAACTCTTATGATCGGTAAACATGATAAATTGTTCTCCCTACAGATAGTGCCTCCAACACTACAAGGCTTACACTACTACAGCCAACTAAAGATCATTAGTGGGATAGTTCCACTCCTGGGGTCTCAACTACCTTTACCCATAGGCCAAAACCCACTCAGCCTACATCAACATAGCCCCATGACCGATTCTGGATGCATCAAAAAACAGGATGTACTTTTTACATGGCTCATGTAAGATCAATATTGTTGTAGTCATCAACCAATTCTTCATCTCATGGAAGGCATTCTCACAAGCCTCAGACCAATCAAACATGATTCATTTCTTGGTCAAGCCTGAGAGTGGTGCATCCAAGAGAGAGAAATATTGAATGAAACTTCAGTAATATTGGTCCTAACCCAAAAAACTCAGAACAACATAAACACTCTTGGGATACTACCAAGACACAACTGCATGCACTTTCTCTGGATCCACTAACACACCTACCTCGAAGATGATGTGACCCAGAAAATGTACCTGACCAATCCAGAATTGACACTTGCATAGCTTGGAATATAGCTGATGCTCTCTTAGTGTACCCAAGATGATGTCATGAAGATGGGCATGATCATCGTGAGTTTTTGAGTTCACCAATATATTTTTAATAAAGGAAACCACAACCCGATCTAGATAGGGATGAAATAACCAGTTCATAAATTCCATTAATGTCGTCTTTTCATTGGTCAAGCCAAAAATAATTACCAAAAACTCAAACAACACATACCGAATCCAGAAAGCTGTTCGCGGTATGCTGGAATACCTCACCCTAAACTGGTGATAACCCGACCACAGATCAATCAAAGAAAATAATGATGCAACCCCCAACTGATCAAACAGGACATTAATTCAAGAAAGAGGGTACTGATACATCACTATCATCTGATTCAACGTTCAATAGTAGACACATAGCCTCAACGACCCACTGGCCTTCTTTGCAAAAAGCACGGGAGATCCCAACGGAGACGTACAAGGGATGTTAAAACCCTAACGCTCCAACTCCTCAAGCTGAACCTTCAGTTCCTGGAGTTATGTCGGTACCATTTAGTATGGAGGAATAGAAACTGGGTCTCCTCCCAGCTGCAAGTCGATTGTGAACTCAACATCCCTCTCAGGGGGTAACCTTGACAAATCCTCAGGAAACACATCCTGAAACTGATCCACAATAGGAGGGAAAATAGACTGCCCCCTATTTCATTATCATCAAGCATGATACATTCCACTCAAGTCGTGAGTCCACTAATCTGTTGAAAAAACGGTCCCGCACACCCTACTCTTACATCCCGTTAACCACGGTGGACATACGCGTCTCCCTCAACCAACCTGAATGATACTCTGTGACGATAACAGTCTATGTGTGCCCGATACAACACCAACCAATCCATTCTAATTATTAGGTCAAACTATGACATCTTGATAATGAACAAATCCCATGGAGTATGATACCCAACAACTTACATGGAATATCCCCTACACTGCTTAATATCCTCAACCTGCACCCCCAAAGAAGTGTCAATTGTCATAACTCCACACACCCGTTCCACAAGTAAACCAAGTTCTACCACAATTGAATATATATAAAAGAGTGTGTGTAAGATGTTTCAAACAACACACTAGAAAAAGTAGAATCTACAAGGATTGTACCGAAAATAGTCGATGGTCTAGCCTCTCCATCACCTGGCGCAAACTGAACTGCCTGAAGCTTACTTGCCCCTCTACACTAGGCTCCAGCCTGAAAACCATGTGATCCACTACTCTTCTCTCATAAGCGATCTTGCCCTGGAGTTCCACATCAACTTCCCCTGCCAGTACGCCCCGTGGAGCTCCAACTGCCTGCCTGAAATAGGGAAACTATCCCCCTTCCAGTATCTGGTACCTGCCCTCCACCATCATGTTCACCCGCCTACCAAGGTTTCTTGCAGAACCTCTGCACATGCCCTATCCTGCCGCACGAACAACACTCAACTGGAGGTCGATGAAACGGACCACACATATGCCCCGACCAACTACACTGATAGCAGCAAACTTGATTTCCATTCTGAGCGGATTCCCCTCTCTTCAAGCCACTTTCTACACATCCACTATGCTATGAGATCTCATGGAGTCACTTTTGACCTTTGGTAGTTGCACCGCCCATCTATCCCACTAACACAACAAACCCACTAACCGATGCTCCCATAGAATTACCTTCTCTGATCAGTGCCTGATCTACTACCTCTGTGAACATCTTCTAGCATAAGATGTTTACTTGAGACCTTATCTCATGTCTCAGCCCATCCTGCAAACACATTTCCACTACTGTCTCATCCCCTGCTAATGCTAGGACAAAGCGTCTAAAATTAGTGAAGCGACTATCATAGTCCATAAATGATATTGATCCCTGATTCAGGCTCATAAAATTTGTATCCCGCTCATGTCTCAAGGTCTCTGAGTAGAAATTCTCCAGAAACTTTTACTGAAAAACCTTCGACGACATTCCCTCGGAGTGCTCGATTTTAGCCTGAATGTGCCACCGATGCCTTGCATGGCCCCACAACATATTAGTGGCCATCTTCACTAACTTTTTGACACGGGTCTCTAGATGATCCAATATCATCTATAAAGTCTCTAACCATAACTCTGCTACCTCCAGCCCACCCTATCCGGTGAAGGTCGGAGGGTGTTGCAGTTGGAACTCCCTGGTCAGCCCAAACATACTCGGTGTAACCCGGCCTGTGTCCTGATCCATCTTTTTCACATGGTGAATCAAATTCTCAAAAGAAATCGTATCCTTTTCCTTCATGTATCGCCGCATTCTCTTTCTCCTCTACTAGAAGAGTGTTTTCAGCATCATCCTCCCATTTCCCAACAGGTAACCGACGTCGTGGTGGAATTTTTCTACAATTCCAAGAAAGAAATTTATAACGCGTACCATAAAACGTTCCTGAATCCATCACAAAAGACTCTTTACTATCCACAACAACCTACTTTTCATATACTAATTCAGCAACATTAACACCTCAAATTCACCTCCCGGACCATCTCTAACATAGGCCAAGGACCAAAAGGGGTAAACAACCATGTAATACCACCAAACTCACAAAACATTTTACGAAAATAATTTCCACTTAATTTAAAACCCTTTTATTACATTAAACATCATTTATGCACTTGTTTTCATTTCATTTTTATCTTTATTTCTTGGTTTTATGAAATTCATCATGCACCCATCTTTCCTACCTCACACACCCATCTCGTGCGTGTGCCTAACACGATGTGTGCCCCCTATCTAACTAGGTGACTACAATGATGAATGAATGAAAATCCTCATGACGTTAAGTCCATGAGCCAATTATCATAAAACCATCACATCAAACCACATGTGCATCACTTAACTGTGAAATATCATCAACTGTAACAACACACAACCAAGAACAACAATTCCCCCTAGGGTGACTTGGGTGTTCCCTCGTACAAGGGTTAGCTACTCCCAAATCCTATTGATATAAACTATAGCTCATGATTTTTTCCTAAATAATACATTTTCATTTGATTATAATTTAGTTGATAGCAATTTAAGTCCACATATCATTAAAAATAAGAAGTAGCTATTAATGATTTCAGTTTTTTACTATAATTTATATTGAATGAATTTAGTAGGCACTTCATTATCATGAGTCGTATTATACATATATTGTCTTCCTTATTTTCTCCATTTTTATATCATCATTATGATCAAGATGGAATTTTATCATTAAATAATTTCTCTTTAACTTTTATGCATTCATTTTTAAATATCTAATCACTTTTTTTACAATTCTATTATCATTGATGAAATTCTTATGTCCATGAAGCATATCATAAAAAAGGATTGGAATCCACTAATAAAACTTGTATTGACCAAGTCGATAAGAACATATGTCATTGTTAAATGAATATTCATAACTTTTCAAAAACATATAAACAAGTACATGAGCTTAATGTAAACTATAGAAACTTGATTTAACATCAGTTACATGTTATGGGATGAAACTAATGAATATGTTTTCACACTAAAATTGAAAATTGTGGAGATCCTAGATTTAATATTGGAATTGATGATTGAAAATTTTAATTAATTATTTCTTGTTCTATGAAAAAAGGTAGGATTTATCATAATGGTGAAAAAGATGATGAATAGTACAGTTATTCATGCAATGTAGAGGTGCACACATAACATAAATATATCAATATGGTGTAATTTATAATTTCTTGAACTATTGTGATGTATTTTAAATAGGTGAATTGTTGATTGAAATCCCAAAGGGGATGTCATTAGCCTTGAAAAAAAGTTTATGATAGACTTTTAAAAAGTATGAACATATTACTTGAAAGAATCACATTCAAATTCACCATACATTGTTTTCAAAGAAGGATATTGTTGATTGGAACACATTTTTTGGACGAATTTTATTTGAATCCTCTTTATAAAATCTCTATAAAAAATAATGGATTTTGTTTCTACCACCCAATTATAATATTCCACATTACTGTAAAAAACTTATGAATTATAAATTGACCTTTTAAATGGATTGTATTATTCAACACTTTTGTTGAGATCTAGTTTACAATTTAGTAATAAATAATAGTCCCAAGAGGAATTTATAGACACTAAATTATATATATATATACATAGTAATACATTGAAATGAATGGTATTATGAGTAGTATATGATTTGATTTTATGGTTTTCATGGTGAATAGAATATTTATTATAATAGAATTATTTGTGAAACATATTTGAAAATTTCAGTTTACGTGAAAAATAGTTTTATAGTTTTTTTTGATAAGTTAAATGTTTTTCTAAAGTGATAGTTAAATGAGATATAATTTTGTGTTTGATGTATTTTTGATATTTTATATGCATGTGGATCATTATGAACATGTTAATAAAAGGGGAAATTCTTACACAATTGTATTACAACTATTCTTAGTAGCCTCATAGATTCATGAATTCACAAAAATTGCATGCTCGATTGTATGAAACAATGCCTGAAACAATCATAAAATAGGGGGACCTACCAGGTGAACTATAGTAGTATCAAATGTCTCATAGATGTTTTCCTCCATCCCTATTTTATATACATTGGTGAGACTGAGGATCCATGGCATAGGGGAAACATCCATATTGTCACATTAAATATCATTTTCCTCTTCTATGTAATAAAACAGCCCATGTTCAAAACATCACCTCTTAATGAAGAATAATAGGTTGACCAACATGTTACTCCACAATGTAATATACCTTTTTTTATAAAAATCAAAACAATTTCATGTGGGCAAATCAAAAATCTAATGGATCAACTTCCAAGTCAATGCTAGAAACTAAATTTAAATATCAAAATTTATTTATCTATTTTGATACTAGAATTTGTTTAAGACATTACAATGTGCTCATCCCCACCTTCAAAGATAATAAAAATTTCAATAATTCTTAATGTATACTCAAGTATTCATTGTAACAACAGATTAACTGGAAAATAATAAAGGGCATTAGATTATTATAATTAGATATTATGAAAAGTTATGGAATATAAAAGATATTATAAATACGAAAATTCATATCATGTACACAAAAATACACTTATACATAGATTTTTTTGCTTTAGGATCTATGTTATTCTTTATATTTATGCTACCAAACACTAGATGAGACCTCTTCTAGAGTTCTCCGTACTAAAAAATTTGAGAACTTTTCCATTTATTGTTCTTTTACTAGTTCCAAAAAAACATTTTATCCATATATATTAATCATTATACCCCATGCATCGGATTTTTAACTCAGGTGTTTCATTAAAAATATATTTGAAATAGTTTTCTAGAATTTATTGTAGGGATATCCTTTTCAAATAGTAGTAGGAAAACTTCATTCAACAATAAAAATAAATTGAATCATGCACTAACCTACCAATATACATTATAATCATATGTGTTTTTATAAAACCAAATACAATGATAGCCTCACCAAACCCTATATGCCCACTCTGAGAATATTGATTCAATCAATAAATGTACACTTCCATTGTAGAATCATTTAATGTTTTATTTGAAAATTTCAAACCATTAGGTAATATTGTATACATATTTTGGAAAAAAATTATTTAATTGAAAAATATTTTGACAACAATTTGATATATCAAGTAATCATAACGACATTTCGTGTAATATCTGAATTGACTTTATTATCACCACTAAAAAATAAGAAGACATTATCAAACATTGTTTAATGTTTTGAAAACTAATCCATGATGATTAAAAACCTATATAAAATTATAAAAAATTAAGATAATGTTAATAAAATTATAGAGAAAATAAAATAAATACCATTAAAACATATAATTAGTCACAAAACAACTGAAAATTACATTGATTACATTTGAAAAATAAAAAAATTTCTATACAAATAGATAATTAAAATATGAGACACATAATATCTCAGAGAAAAAATTAAAACCTTATGGAATAAAAATATAAATATATCTTTTAAAAAAAATTTGTAGAAAAATCATATCGAACTATTGATACAACATATTTTGGCCATTACATATTTTTATATTCTTATTTTATTTCATGATCATCCACTAACATTATATATGTTATTGAGGATTATTGCATAGTATTCTTAAACTATTTACATACTCATTTATCTTGATATTAGAAATTACATTACTACTCCACCAAATTCCAACCATGGTCTTTTATTAAGTTTAGTATTCCAACCTATTTCCTCCAAAAATAGACCAAGTTTTGTAGACGGGAAATATGTGTCCAAATTACAAACCATGATAGACCATATCCAATTACATTAGAAAATAAAAACTTCTTAAATTCATAATATAAAAATAAAATCCAATAGGATAGAAATATATAATAAAAAATATGGTACACAATTCAATAATAAGACATTAATATACAATAAATACTCACATGGGTATATATAAAGGTTTATAAATCTGAAAATTCCCCAAATCTGAGAGATGCGGGATGCTAGATAACTCCTCCCCAATCTGTGTAGACTTATATTGGTCTCTATTAAACAAAACATCCACCATCATGGAAATCCATTCACTATAATATTTCACCATGGATCTCCAAGCATTATCTTTGATGTAATACCATTTTGACAATTACAATTAACATAATATAAAATTTTCATCATCATCACAAACACAACAAGTGCATTAGAATATATTGTACAACTATGAATACATGCAATACAAAAATTTATTTTAAACAAAAAAATGAAATCCCAATTATAAATAGTTCTCTATAAAAACATTTTGAAATTCATATATAACATCAGCTAACATTTTCATTGGAAGAACAAACACTACATGTGTAGTAGAAATTCTTGTACAACTATGATTACATGGAACATGAAATATCTTTTAAGTCCAGCAACGATAGCCCTGTTAAAAATTTTCTCCCAAAGGTAACCAATGAGAACATAAGGATTCACTAGTTTTTCTTAAGTAAAATACATCTACATCTATAACTATTAGCTTTATACAAAATAATATAAAGAAGTACCCACTCATTTAATTACAGATTTCATCAAAGTGAATACCACACCATGTCATTCATAACCATCGATACAGTGTTGAAATTCTAGAAACACATAGGTAAACCCATGCCTTTCCCTATAATAGATCTAAATAAAGGGGTTACAAAGCCCTACTATTAGAACCTCATATGTGTCTTTAAATGGTATAATTCAAAGCATATAAAAGTGTATCCTCTCAAAATAAGCTAGTTATTGGGGAACTCAGCATGAAAATCCAAATATACAAACTATCAAAAACTAGAAACCAAACTTATAATTTTGGAATTATAGTAGCAGACAGAAAAATAAAAGGAGGACATAAAAATTTTGGGAGTATTGATGACATGTATAAAGTACCCACACCTGACTAGAAGACAACTCAATCAAGGTATTATCAAACCATATTCATAGCATTTGGTGGATGTACACTTAATCTGCATCAATGGAGTACCGAATCCATGTTTATATAGTGGAAATGAGCCCAATGTTTAATAGGGGGTCTTCAAAAATCCAAAATGAAAAAAATATCCTCATTCCCTTCATAGAAAACTCGAGAGGGTGTACTAGCCTCATGAATGATCTAAAAATAATTCCCCAAACCTCATCATCATCATCCTAATAGATCTAAATATCATATCATCGTATTCCTCTTAGAAAATGAACTCATTTTGATGAATAAGAAACATCCATTGTTATTTATGTCAAAAAATACATAAGATAGGTTATTTAATTTCATAAAACAAAAATCTGATAAAAAAATCAATGAAAAAACACGACAAAAAAGATGGTTTTCCATGTGGTAACCATTGGGCGAGCCACATGGATTGTTGGGTGTAGGGGGTGTAGGTGTATGTCTCCCATAGATGTCACATGTTCTCTCATGGGTCGTGTTGGGTAGACATACCCTACTATCTCAGTGTTTGGCCAATCTACATGGGCCAGACATTGAGCATGATCTACTGGCCAATTGGAGCCAGCCAAACTAGAGTGGATTCGCCGTTCCAAATGGATCCCACCCAAAAATAATGATCAACGGTTTAAAATCATATAATATTTATAATATATTATTTTCAATATCTGAAAACCTATTTATTCTATGTTGGCTCAGTATGAGGGTAAACACTGCTCCTCAGAATCATCAGATCAATAAAAGGGATTTTTCAATGTTTCCTGCTTTTGTAAATTTTTCATTTTACATCTATGGTGGTTTTTAAACATGAAAACTCAAAGATATAGCTATTTATAAATAATGAGATCTGTCAGTCTCTATAAAAAATTCTATCTTTCAATCCCTCATTTTTATCACTGATCTAATGATCTATGAACTCATGAAATACATCAAGAATATTAGAAGTTCATATGTTTGAATTATATAGAGAATCCTTGTGTAAGTATATTAAGGTGTTTTAGATATCTAAATTTATAATGGTAGGGTCACATATTTATGGATGGATTAAATTATTTAAATGAATTGGAATGAATAAATAGTGAAAAAACATATGAACATAGAATGAACCATGATGGATAACATATTGATCAAATAATTTACATAAACTATTTATTTAAATGTTTTAATATATTTTTTTTAAAGATTGTTATAGATTATAAAATATAGGTTTTTAATGGGATGATAATATTGTTTTATATTTCTTAGGGTTATGTTTATTATGGGGTTGGGACAGATAAGGGTTATAAAATAGTTTGGACTACAATGAATAAATTTTATAACATGATTCGATGAGATCATGATGTCATAATGCGGTGGATATAGTAGGGACATTTTGTGAATATGATGTGGTTGTGGTTTTGGAGATGTTATATTGGGATCATTCACATAGGTTGATATCTGGAAGTACCTATTTCTAGTTGATATGTTGTTGTTCCCAAATGGAGCTTGAAAGATGGTATTTTTTGTTTTTAAAGATTATTAGGATGGTTGTGATGTCGTGGTAACAATTATAATGTTTTATAATTTTTATGAGGAAACATTTATGAGATTCGTCGCATATTATTATATATTCCTCGGAAATTTTAACTCCAATTTCTTACATATGATTTCAATTTTTTAAAAAGATATGGTGATTCAACTAAAGATGAATTTTAATTATTATTTTCCCACAATCATATTAGAACTTCTTATTTTATTTTTTTTCACACACACACACACATATATATTTCCCAAAAACATTATTCCACATTGATATAGCTGAGTAAACCAAGTGATCAACCCTAAATAATTTTTTAATTATTTTTCGAAATATTATAAGGATGATTTTTGTTGTAGTCCGTGTAGCTTGGGTAGAGTTAGAGAACGATATTTTGATTTTGGAGGTTGTTCTTGCCTTTATTTTTTTACAAATATATTTCATGTTTGTAAAAATTGTGTTGTTGAATAATATGATTCCCTTAATGGGAATATTTCGATGTTGATTATTTGTTGTTGTTTTATTTTCTTAAGTGGTAAAATGCTAATTCATCCTATTCATTTGATAGATAACCTCAATCATGGTAGTCAAGTCACAATCTATTGGTGTTGGGTTACTAGGGGAAATATTATCACTTCATCCTACCTTGAAGGGGATTTAGTAGGTATTGGTAACTATTTAATTACTCTAAATCAAAATCATCAAATAGTTATACAATTTTTAGTAATAATATTTAAAAAACATTGACAAAATATGAAAGTACTGACCAAAAAAATTCACATACTTTCCACAATCTATTACCCATTGTAAATTCATATAATTATTTATAATTAAATATAGATTGTATTATAGAGAAACATATCTGAACTCCACCAATATTCAACTCATACATTAATGCTAGAAATTTTTAAAAAAATTGAGATGGAGAATGATTAATTTTCATTTTCTTTTTTAAGATAGTAAAAATTGATGATAGAAATCTTGTTTGAACATCATATCACTCTACAAGGGGAGTCATAGATTCTTTCACTCAGTTTACCTTCAAACGCTTAAATAGGACAATTCAATTCATCAATATAATAGTGCAATGTTAAAATTATATATTTCCACAACCATAACAATATAAGCTTCCCATGGTTCAGGAATGAATATAGGTTTGTAAACCAATAATTGAAACTCTAATATATATATATATATAATAGAATACATATGCAATAATATAAATTTTAAAGATGTGATTTATACAAAATATATTCTTTTCACAATTATAGATGAAAGTCATATAAGGAAACACTCATACATAAAATTTTATGAGTATCATATTTAAAGGGGATATAAATTTACAAACATTGTGTTTTTAAAATTCATCTCTATAAAATTAGGAAACAAATTCAAGCCAGTGGGATTAATAACATAAACAATACATTATCATAAAAAATGAACACATCAAAAAAATCATATTGTCTCATGTAACAACCCTTGGGTATAACTCAAATTTATGTTTATAGAACAACATCAAATAAAATCATACTAAATAACAGTTTAGATAATTCAATAAATAAAATATAACCACATTCTAAAATGATGTACATAATAGGTAGTTAAAACAATTGAAGTGAAACTAAAGAATTAAAAATATTCCAAAGCTATTCATTCCATCAACATCATTTTTCTACTTGCATGAATCAATATAATTGTTATACATGTTGTTTTTTCATGAATGAGTCATCATGATATAATTATGAATAATGACACTAATGACTTATTAATATTCAAAAAACAGCAAAAATAAGGGGAACCAATTAACAATGAAGATGACCAGATGTTTCTACAAAACATCTATCTAATTTTTCACATATTATGTAGACATCATTACCATATTTTATATGTAAAAATGTATTTTTTTCATAGAAAATGATTTAATTTTTTTATTAATGTCTAAATATTCATTACCATTCCTAATAGAGTAATAAAATTATCAATAAAAATATATGTATTAACGGTGGAATAAAATAATATAATATAATAAAAATTGGAATCATGGCATTATAAAATATATCATTAAATCTACATTTTGACTTATATATAAAAATATTACATGCAGATTTTAATGTGAAATGACACCAGACCACAAAATAAAAATAAAAATTGTAAACTTATCATATAAATGAACATGCATATTTAATTATAATTCCAATGCCTCAGTAGAAGATATAATTTTGACAACTCATAGAACTAGTAAAATACATTAAAATTTATATAAAACTATTTCACATACCATAAGGAATTAAATCAGTTAATGATGGTTAAGAAACTTTTCTAGTTCTGAAAAAAAGGTTTAAAATTATGACAATGTCTTCTTAAATCATAAAAACACATTAAATGTTATAATAAATTATAAGAAATGTTCAATCCTAAATCTTATACTGTGTGTGAAACAATATGCACCACAATGAAGCTCATGTGTGTCCCTTAAGAATTTGGAGGGAACTGGACTTTGATATTTTCTTTCTACACATAAAAGTTATTGTGGGTCTATCACAACATTCTATAATATATAATAAATATCAATCTAATGAATGAAATTATAAAATTCATTAACAATGATTTTTTCATGTGTTTGAACTCAAATAACTAATTCATTATACATAAGAACATCAGAAAAACAATTATCATTGAATGTAATATGAATCAATTTACAAAAAAAAGGAAAGAAAAAATAGCTAAAACAATCATACCATTGATCAAATGGTTTTTCAATTTTGACATCAATCATTGCATGGAACCACATCATCATAAATGCAGTCTATATTTGATTGATATTATGATCCAATTAATATTTCAAAATCAAATATTTCAAAATTAAGAAAAAATATCAAATATATTTATATATAATGGGACGAATAAATAGAAATAAAAAATTACTGATAATTCATATAATATGGATCACCGATGAATCTGCATGTTCTGTGCAATTTATGGAAAATCATGGAAACTTATGTTGTTTTTTATCCATCAATGTATGTCCTTTATAATCCTGAAAATTTTGAAAATCATTATCACTGAAATGTGTTAGATCCTGTATCCAGGTGTCACACAAAGGTGCCTTGTACCTAGTTGTTCACATGTCATTAAGCGCATTTTCTCATATTCTAGAGGCTACCAACTAACAGTGGAAACATTGGGTGTGATTGTGGGGAAACTATTCCCTCTTGGGAAAAGTGAAAAACTGCTATAATAATGATAAACGTTATAGAAAATTTAATTACATACAACAAAAGTAAACAACTAAAGGCCAATATAATAAATGATTGAATCATATATACAAATAAATGATGCATGTTACATGTAACATAGAAAATAAACAAATATTACACAATTAAAGAAATACAATATCAAAAAAAGGTATAAAAAATCATACACTCCAACAGCATCACAAGTCTCAAATTTTTCCAATGCTCTCTTACTACATAGAAATCAAGTAACTAATTAAGAACGATGCTTTCCTATATCTATACCTACAACCATATAATCTTTTTGTGTCCAAATGCAAGACCCATATAGGGTGTGAGATGAATCTCATTAGGAAACAACCAATATATCTATGCCTATCTGTCAGTGAGTTTATATAGTAGATAATATATAGAAATATCAATGTTCTGAAAATATTATCAAATGAATCCTGTAACGAATCCATTAGAAGATATGATTTATCTCCTTATACCTTTTCAATATATACCACATTACGATTATTATAAATATTGACACCCACTAATGAATTCACCATCAATAGTTTGTTAAAATCATCCAAATGGTTACAAAAATATCTTTTATCTATCATTTGGAAAATTAAAAAAAAAATTGATGCACTCACGTGGAATCACTACATCCATGAAGGAATGTCATAATATAAATTTAAAATTTACTCAAACTAGACTAACCACTAAACCATATAATATAAAAATTATAGAGTTGATCCGACCAATAATTGTGAAGTCATCGATGAATTTTGACTTAAGGATGGAGCATCCAAATTATTATTAATAAATTTAATAATTTAATGATTAAATTTAAATAAATATATTTATATAGAAATATTGAAAATTGTGGAACTAGTTTCTAAAGTTATTTTAATAAATACATTTATTCTGACTTACATAAAAAATAATTAGATTAAATATCTAAACATTCAATCAATTAAAAAAATAGAAAAAATAATCAATCCAAATGAATCTACCCTTGAATATAAATTTGTTATGGTCTGATGAATATAAAAATATAAAGAAAACTAAGAACAACACAGAGATCCATATTTTCCATAGATGAATTTGGTCGTTAAATGTAATTACTCAAATATTCCGTATTTTATTTTTATAAATTATTTAGTAAAATTCTGAGATTAGGCAGTGGGACTTCATGCAATTTTGTGGCCTCTTGTTTCCAAAAGAATCTGCTAAAAATGAATATTTTTAGTATCACACACACAAAATTTCATAAAATTCGAAATAACTTTTTATCAATTTCTTGGATTAGAAATCATAGTGCACTGTTGATCTGAAACTAGCGGCCTTACTCTAGGAACAACCTACCATTATTCGGACAAGATCAGCTGTAGAAAACTCCACTAGGGGCATAATAATAAATAAATTAATGTTATGTTATTTAAAAATCATAATAACACATAAATGGTAAGTAATCATGTAATTCCAAGGCCATCGTTGAGTTCATAAGATTGGTTTCCTTAGGTTATAATTAATATGGTCCATAATGGGCCAGTTGTGAAAGCTATCATTTTGTGGTAAACACCATTAACATATTTTAATAAAATATATTTTAGACCCAAAGTTGGTTTTATTTTAAATATTTCATAATATCAGGAATCCCTGATTATAAAAAAAACCCTGGAAGACCTCTTATGAAAGAGACAAAGCTCATTTTTAATAACATCGATGGATTGAATAATAAATAATGATGAAAATATAATTTGAAGGATTATGGACACCAAAATATTTCGCCGAATGTTCTTTGTTAGATATCGAATTGATTCGTAGTTAGGAATTTTATTTTTTTTTATTTTTTTCTGAATTCATGAAAATAAACATTGAAAGTGGATCAAAAAAACAATAAAATGACCCACATATCACCCATTCATGCTATATAGGTGTAATTGTGGGGTTTTATTCTCTGGGTTATTTTGAATTTGGATTTGATATGCTTTCATGGTCATTCTTATGGAATGGACCTAAGCTAGAATGAACATTGTCCTATATTCAATATGTGGGTTGTTCCATGTTCTTTTATTCCCCAATATTCATCACATTCTATGAATTAATAATATACTTCATATATTATGGAAAAATTATTATTTTTCCTCCTATTCTTAGTTCATCAATCTATTATTTGAGACCCAATGTCCGGAAGACCTATCATAGGTGTGATGATGACAGATACAGATATGTAAAAGTTATATTGGAGATATATTAGTGAAAGTGGTTATTCATTTGGATGGGTTGTAACAGTTACATGAGCCTAGGGAAGTGGAGAACGTGAACTGAGTATAACCGAATTGCCTCTGTATTAAAAAATGGATCACTTGTGAAGAACCTGGCGCCTAAAATGGGGAAATCGACACAATGTATGTAGTGACCCGTGTAGAGGTTTCCCTTAGCGGTGCAACACGCCAGTAGTGTGATGAGGTGGTGAAATCTACATGAATAGTGGATTATCCAAATTAGAGTGGTGGTAGTGGTGGGTACTATGGGAGTAAGTTAATCCATTGACCATGGAAAGAACATGGAGGCCACCAAAGTGGAGAGGAGGCAACATAAACATCGAGGGGGAGCCACGTGGACCTCATTGTGATGAAGATTCTATTGTGTAGGTGGATGAATAGTTGACTATGTGCTCATGGTGTGGTAATGAGTAGAGCAGGAGGAACCACGTCGGGGTGGATAACATGTGGATGAGAAGGTTAGCCTGCACAGATGTTGGTCAAGCTAGGGTTAGATAGGCTGCTCTTGTTGAACAACCTGTTGTATCGATAAGGATGCAGTCTTGTAGGCCCATAGGGTGGAGGCCCACTTTCTATGATGATTTAAATTAAACTGAATAGGTTCGAGTTAGGTTGGGTAGGGTAGGTGGGACCAGGTCTGGTAGGACTGTGGTTTGGGCTTGTTCTGGTGGGTCAGGTCCAGACGAGACGCATTTTATACCTTTCTATAATAACAACTATAGCATTAAAATATAGTTCTCTATTAATGAGATGCATGCGGCGTAGGGACCATTACGATGAGGAAGTCCATTTGATATTTCTTGGTGGGGTTTTTTTGGACCATTAGTGGTTGGATGAGTTATATTTATTTATTACTACGATGGTTCATTGATGGATTAATGTAGCGTTGGTGACAATTCTCTCAAAAATATTTTTACCAATGTACTACATGGGGTCGGATCTAGGTCGATCTCTTGATGAGCTGTTGTTGTCAAAAACCGATTATATATAATTAAATGATTTACTTAAACATATTTATTTTTTATATATGAAATAGGATGTCGAGAAATTATTATTTCATTATATAAATAAATAAAATTAAACATGAAAAATAAATTCAAACATAATTTATGTACACAGAATGATATAAGACAGAATTGAGATATTCTCATTAGAATCACCTAGAGTGAACCTTCATAGTCACATAACTAGTTTCAAATTTTTGTAATGAAAATACTCCACAATTTGAGTAAACATCATTCTTTTCATATTATTGTGAATATATGATGCTCTCAACGATCTCCGAGAGACCCCACATCCACCTCCTCGAGTGAGAGAAAATGTTATAGTAGTGAATGTTAATACTTCGGTGGAAAGGGTAGATAGAAAATTTTTTTCCCACTAAAATCCCGTTTTATATAACTATATAAAAATATTAATCATGACAAATTATAGCCTAATGAGCTGTGTTCATCGCTAGAAAGCTCCATTGAGAAATTCCTCTAGTTAGATAATAATGATCGTGAGCATAAGAGTTGGATGTGGAGAAGAACATGGTGTGAACACAAAAGGTAAAAATATGATAATCAGATAATGAAGAATAGTAAAATATATTAATAATGAAAAATAATATTACACAATGAATGAATATGTATTTGTACTTAATTTTTCACCCATATTGCAATATTTTGGGAAGGATAGGGTTACTAATATATTGGGAAAAAAATAGAAATACTGGATCTACAATCTCTTCTCGAATTTATTATAAATATTTGACACAATTAATTGAAGGATATAAAATTTTTGTGTTCATTAATGATGTTAAAAGATAAATTTTTTTCTGCTATTAAAAATTTAATCTTCACTCACTTGTAGAAAAATATATGCTCCCCTAATACTGAACATTTTTTTGGAATATTGTTTCTTTATTTCCCACCATCTCAAAGAATAAAATGGCTTCCATACCAGTAGAATATCTCCATGATTATTCTTGGATGGATGAACCATTTAAATATCGTTTAAATCAATTTAATATATCCATAATTTGAGGATTGTATCATCCATTATGCTCCAATGAATGAGGGAAGGTCTACACTATCATCAAGAATGATTGTCCAACTAGACTGATTTTTTGGGCCTATGGATGGACAAATCAGAATCTTTTTTAGCAGACTATGATTCAGCCCAAAAATCAAGGAATCCTAAAAAAATAATCTTTCTATTTTGATAGGTATTTAAGATAAAATAATTCTAATACATATGTTAATAAAAAAAATTTAAATGCCAAAATTTTCCATTTTTTCAATTATGATTAAAATATATGTAAAACATATAAACATGAAAATTACCAATAAAATAATATTATGGTGAGAATATAAAAATTGAATTGCAAAATTAAAAGTATGAAAATTTTGGCTTCATCACTCCACCACTCATAACCACTGCACTCCTGGGAAATCATTTTATGTCCAAATCAAAATCAAAACGACAATAAAAAATGAGAAAATATCAATGATCATATCCAAAATATAATTCAAACTTATATCATATATTAAAACCAACTTCCCATAATTTTCACTTACCACATCTAAATTTGGTCGACCTCATAAATCCATCCATGTCCCAATCACATGTTACCTCAAATTGAACTTTATGTCACTCTTCACTGATGAAAAATTGAATCTGAATTTATGTGGATACTTGGAATTCACATATATCACAATATTCTTGTAAATATTAACATTTATCCATTACATGAATCGTGAAATTTAATTCATTCATTATGTCTTTTTCATGGTAAATTATGTATAATATGTTTGGTGGTAAAATGATTGTAAAATTTTATGCTAAAAATAAAAGGTGAGACTCTTAAGTAAAATTCATGAATAATCAAGTGAAAAAATCTGATTAACCACACTCAAATCCCAATTAAATTTGGAAACAAAACACCACATATTTATTGAACAGGGTACATTAAGCAATATATGTTTAGAAATGATGATATCATACATGTTCTCCCCAATTTTTGAAATACAAAAAAATGGAAATGCTTTATTATCTTTATTTTTTATTTTTTTCACGCATGATGAGAAGAAAATTGAATATAATGAATGAATAAAAATAAATATCTGATATTTTATTGGGAAAAATGAGTCATAAATGGATGTACAATTATATCTTCTATAATATCATTAATTTCATTTCAATTTTTTTATGGAGAACAAGATAAAACAAATGAAACACAATGAAATGAAGAATCAAGGAAAATTTTCAGAATATATGTTGTCCAAAATAATAACAGAAACCTAAAAAACACATAATAGTCAATGAATATGAATGGAATTTCCTATAAACTCAATATTTTCACATTCATGATGAAATACTAAGAGTGCAGGAATGTAATGAAAAATGAGAATTTAATGTGTCATAATAATATAAGGAAACTCATGGCTTAAAAGAAATAACAAAGAATAGATGTAATTTTATTTATGAAGTAAATACTTGTCTTCTCAAATATATTCCTCAATCATAACAAAAATATTTTATATAATCAATAGCATTGAATTAGAAAGGTCCCAAATTCTGGTTCTCATTCAAAATCAATTTTTTTCTCATGAAACTAGGGGTATTACGAATAATAAATTAAAATGGTATAGAATACCTCATATGATAGAAAAAATATTTCTAGTCAGTTTTACTTGGGCATGGATTTCATAAATTGGCAAAACTCATAAGAATTACTGAAAATAAAATTCATGGGAAAGGTTTCACACATAAATAATCATTTACATTCTATTTATTAAAAAATCATTTCAACTATTGAAAAAAAAATTATGTGTGTGAAGTGATAAGAATATTAAATAAAGAATAAAAATACTAAAAATATAAAATTGATATAAAAAATCACAACATGAAATTTGTAGCTTGACACTCCCTCAACAGTTAAATTTTATTTCTCCTCATTTCAACCGAAGAAAAAATAAATATAATGGAATAAAAGAAATGGGATTGGAGGAAAAAAATGATATTTATTTTATAGGGGGTGTAACACCCCAGGATTTCAGAGTGTGTTATTTCTTAAAAATAATTCAATAACTTGCACTACACGCAACACCGAGTTCAATCACACCATTAAAAGAGGTCATTAATAGTATTAACTACATTTTGAACTTTATATAATCCTTATAATTTTAGAATCCCTATTATGAGTTTCTTAGTCATAATGCAAGAACAGATTCATTTTCAGTATTTCACTTTTATCAACTTCTAATAGTGAAACCTTTTTAAATACAATATTTTAAACTTTTTGACTAAATGGGGACATCAAAAATTTAAAATGAAACACCCCAAGCTTCCACAGTACGTTTCCCTTTGAATAATGTGATAGCGTGTGTTGTACGCAACACCGAGTTCTAACACACCATAACCAATCAAACTAGCCGTTATAAAAAGTAATACCTACTTTTTGAAAATATATATATTTTATATTTCAAAATGGACTTCATTTTTGGATTCGGAATATCGAATTTAGCCTGAGGTGAAATTTTGGTACTTTTCGGATAACTTTCATATTTTGATGAATAGTGAAAATTACTAAATTTTAATTAAAAACAACTTTTTTAATCAAAATAATTAATAGTGATAAATTATGAATTTGAGTGGTTTTAAAGTATATTTAGAATATATTTTTAAAATTTAATATAATGTTGGTCATTAGACATAATTTTACAATTAAACCGAACATAAACAAGTGTCAATCTTTTGATAGTTATTATCTCTTAAAAACACGCTTTTTGTTTTGACAGCGGAAATTAATTATAAATTAATTTCTGCCACTTCTGTGTTTTGAATTTAGAAAAATGGATTCCATATTTGGAATCAGGATGTTCAAATTGTGTAAATAGGTAACTTTTATTTTTAGACATTTTGAATAATTATTGCGGTAAATATTTTATTTACCATGGTTAAGGGTAAATCCGGTAAATAAGGGTTAAAAAATAATATTATAATAATACTAAATTACCCTAAAACGTGTCTTAACCCTATTGGTTGATACATGGTCGACCATTGGAATCTTTGGGTCTATTTTGGGACCCCATGGATCCACTTGTAAGTGATAATGACACTATATTTTAATTAAATCAAAATGAATACAAAAATGACACAAGCATATATCTTTTAGAAAAACAATTGTTAAATAGGGTTATATAAGTTGGCTTTTAGATTATAAATATTCATTAGAAAGATAAAAAGATTTCCTACATAATGATATTTTATTTATAATTTTTAGACATTAAATAATTTATTTTATTTATGACACAAAGATGATGCAGTAATTACTATAATAGTGAAAAATTAAAATAATTGATATTATAAATACCCAAAAAAATATAATATGAAACTTTTAATGAATTAAACTAATTTTCTAGGATAATATGATATATTAGGATTGATGTAATTGACTTTGTTCCAAGTAATCAATCTTTTATGAGTTTCACAAAAATCAACTATTCAATAGTGTCAAAATTGACATAAAAGAGTTTTTAAAACAAATATTATATTATTAATTGATATTAAATTCCTAAAAATCTAAGGTTCGGCCAAGAGACTTATATAAGGATAGTTTCATCATTAATGTACCACTTGGGGGTCTCTTGGATGTATATAGTAAGTTTATTAACCATATTATATAAAAATACAAAGAGACATTGTAAAAGTGAAACTAATTAACTTCGAGTTAATACTTAATGATAAGGTTAATATAAGTACCCAAACCTGTCTGAATTCTATTGGTTGAGAGGTTTTCTACCTATCCCCACCTTAACCTTTTAATAATCAACTTTTGAGCCATTAGAAACCGAATATGAATTTATTATAAATTAATATTTCTAGCTTTTCCAAAGGTGCCCCTCACCCCTCTTATAAAAGGGCACTCCTCTTTCTCATTTATTCACACCTTCAAAGCCTTTTGGATCGGCCAAACTCTGCCCAAATACTCTCCCAACATCTCTCAATACAACCTAGAGGCCTTAGTTTGATCAGAAAGCCAACCTAAAGAGCCCTTTTGATCAAATCAAAAGGAAGAACCCGAAGAAGAGGTAATGATTTCACCACCCTTCTCCAAGTTCATTTCTTCTTCCACTTCTTTTTCCTTTGTTCTTACCATTCTAAAATAATAACTCCAGTATCTCACATATACTGTGATGTTATTATAAATATGGTACAATCATATTCATTATTCTATCCACCCTTTGAATAACATGTCACCATACGTCCGTACGTACGGCTTACCGTCTCCACGTCGTGGTGTAATTGTTATTCAATATAATATTATTTGGATGGATATAATAATGATGTGTAACTCATGTAAATAATAAATATAACATGATAATGATTCTTTATATATGATATACCATCCATTTATATATTATTTTAATATCAAAAGAATGATATTGTCGCTCGTGCGTACGTACGGACTACCGTCTCCACGAACGCGATGAGATTCATTCTCCATCGTATCCATTCAAGTATAATTATCATTTGATGATTAAAAAATGATGTTTAAGGACTGGATATCATTCTGGATATGAATAAGATACAACAACCATGGCTTATGTAACAAAACATATAAAAGAAAATGAGTAAGTTAACTCCCAAAACGACGATAATTCTAAGATATTATTAACAAATCAATGTGAAAAGATCATATATGACATCATATTAATATATATGATTCTTGTATAATTTAATAACAACTATTTCACCATTATACAGGAGGTTAACCTACCCCAACCAAGGAAAAGTACAAGGTAAGGGTTTACTTTACAACCTCTTCATTATCCAAGGTTGTTTATACGTAATAATCTACTGGGATCTCTTTATCATCCACATCCATGTTTCTTAAAAATGCATTTCAAAACATTTTTACTATTTACTAGAATATGAGTTAAATTCATTTATACCCTTTTTGACTTTTATAAGTGGTTTATAATGGAATCTTTCGGTCGTTTTCAAAACAAGGTCCTTTTTAACCTTTTCGACAGAATTAAGGTAAGAATGTTTTTTTAACTTATACGGCGGGTGCAGCTATTTTCCGCCGTTATAAAATCTTCAAAGCTTCCCTTACAAGCTTATAAAAATATTTTCAAAGAAAATGTTTTATTTTATATGGATCTTAAATTATTTCAAAATAAAAGGATATATTTCTTTAAAAAGAATTTTGATTTCATCTATGTCAACATCCTTTGATGGATTTTAAGATTATTTGAAGTTGATTTATTATGATACAAAACTTCTATATTTTATTGAAGGTTTTGTGATATGTTTGACTGTGGATGTGCTATTTTTATACCATTCATAGTTTATGGTGAAAGTATTGACATTTCGTATGCTAGTTTTAATACGAATGTTTATGTTATGTTTAAACCTTTTCATATGGGAATGCATTGGACTTAATATGTGATGGGGGGAGCCCGCTATAGCTCCTCGATGCATCGGTAGGTCTCATGAGACAAACTAGTGTCTTGGCACAAGGCCTTGACAAAATCTTATTTGTAGACTTGGCACGAGGCCTTGGCTATGTGGTTATGATAGTCTGGCATTATGCATTCCATCATTATGAAAGTGGTTATTGATTTTTCATGTGATTATTCGATTAGTAGAATAACCATGTGAATAAGTAAATGGCATTATTTCATTTCATTTATGCCATACTATGTTGAATGTTCAAGTTTTAAAGGCTTTTGTTTTAGTTATACATTGCCTTAAATTTTTATTCTTATTTATGAAAGTTTCCGCTATATTGTTATCCTTACTGGGCATTTGAGCTCACCCATTTTCTATGTTTTATTTTTCCCAGGAAGTGAAGAAGTAAATTATGAATGACCTGCAGGGATATTATGTGGGGATATGAGTGTGGATTATGGAGACAATATGTTGTTGTAGTAGTTTTTCGTTTAATGATGTAATGTAAACCTTATGAATATATCTAGTGTTTCCAAGGCTACTAAACCAATCTGTCTTTCGAGATTTGATCTTTCTTGTAATCATGCCAATGTTACGAAGTAATGCACCGACTCTGGGCAGCTGGGGTCGGGGCGTTACAGTTGGTATCAGAGGAAGTTTAGTACAAACCTTGGAAGCTATATTTAGATAAACTCTGATTAGAGCACGTAGACCTAAGATGAGCTTTGAGGATTAGAGTAGAATAACTTCCTAGAATTTTGGTATTATAGAGATTTTGTGAGTTTTCCGAGCAATACATCCCTGTCTGGATACGAGCAGGTAGAGGCGGCTCTGGCACAGATGTACCTAGGGGTAAAACCCGAAAACACCGCTTTGAGCTAGACTCGAACGGGAACTGGTGCACGACAACGGGCCTTGCTGCACTCTTGGTTACGACACTCTCGGGGGATATGCTTAGGATAATTCTCATTTTCTTTACAAACCATTATGAAGGGTTTATGAGTATATACTTCCTCAAAGAAAACATTTTTATGATTATGGATTATATCCATAAATATTTCAATTTATGTTAAGTGTTTTATAAGTATGGGATTATGTATTTTGACTCATAAACTAATCTAGTTTATTCCATTGTTTAGAAATGGCGCCCAGTAGAAGGAATGATAACTCCAGAAATGCACATGATTCAAAGAGAAGGAAGGATCATATCTCTCATGGTCTTAAGCTAGAATTTATAAGAGAAATAGTCTCCCATGTATTATCATCATATGAAGAAATAATATCATGTGTTGATAAGATAAGTAAAGAGTTTACGGAGTCCTATGGCTTTGAAGGGAAGCAAGAGAAGAAAAGGATGGAAGAGAGAAAAATGGATTAAAGTAAGAGGGAAAAGAAGAATTTTCCCATATGTGGTAACTGTGGAAAGAAACACCCTGGAACTTGCCTGAAAGGAATGGGAGTTTGTTATAAGTGTGTTGGAAAAGGGCACAAAGTACGTGACTGCAAGGGTAAGAAAATGGTTTTAAATGTACAATTCTTCATTGGCAAGGAGTTTGGACACTACGCGAACCTATGTCCCAGTCATCAGACTATGCCGCAAATGATGCTATTGGATAATAATCAAGTTATGATACTACCACAGATGAAGAGGAATGATTAGAGTTCTTATGTTGATTATGTCAATTGAGTGTTGTATCAACAATGTACTTGTTATAATAATTATGGAGTATATAAGGATTGTACTACAGTACTATTTCATTAAGGACTTGAGATTGTGTGGAACAAAGAAAAGTGACTCAATAGCAGGGTAAATTTTTGGAAAATATATGGTTGAGAGAATGATAAATCATAATATAGTTCTGATACTGAGGTAGTGATTTTGGAATAATATGTGATTGTTTTGGATAAATTATATTGGATATTCTTGACTACCTTGGAACTGATTAATGATTTGTATATTCCATCATTTTTGGGGTTTAAAACATTTTTGGATTAATGAAGTATATCCAGCATTCTATATGGAATAAGGGAGCATGAATGTAATCAATAAGGAATATGGTAATACATGATGAAGGTATTCATATTCTATTACGGGGTAAAAGGATCTATATTATGTTTACCTTCCTTATAAATGTTGGACTGTGAGTTTAGACATAAGTATTTTGGATAGTTCTAGTTTGGATTATTTTGGATTGCCATAAAAGGACAACCCGGAGGTCGGGCGGCAACCCGTCGCGTCCGGCAAGGCTGTGAGACTTGAACCCGCAACCGATGGGCGACAAGGGTGTATCACCTACCACTGTCCCACGAGATGTCCTGAATTAAATAATGTAGTTTTTTTAAAAGATCTGGTAGATGAATTATAATTCATTTATTTTGGAACCCTGTACGAATAGTATAAATAGAAAAAAAAATTTACGTTCTATTATCTTTTAGAATGAAAGATGAGTTTGTGGTAGAAATTTATTAATGGGTAAAATTCTAATTATAAAGTAAGTATATCTCCTTATTATCTTATCCAATCTCATAAATAAATTCCTCAACATTAATAATAGAAACGTAGAACAAAAATGTTTTCCTAGATGGTACCTTAAATCATCACAAATTTATGGCTTTGGGATTGTTGGCCTTTTCATAGCCATGTTCTCTACCACTCTCCATCAGATAATTGATGGTTAGATTTCTCTTCCATATCCATATTTTCCTACATGGAACCCTAGTATGTGTTATTTTCTGTAATCTTCATACTTTCCACTCTTTATTTTAAATAGAGGCCTCATTAATTCAATTTTCGATGTGGGATTTCAACTAAGATATTTTGAAACGTCAAAAATGTGTTATCCTAATACCCTATGTTTTGTTGAACCGATGGTATTTCAAATCATCATAGATTGATGAATTTAAGGACCTCAATTATACACTTGTTTGTGATTGATGACCTCAATCACTACCTATAAATATTTACGTTTTCCTCCGATTATATGTCTCTAATTTCCACCAATGTTCTCTTAATCGAGATCAAAATTTGGTGGTGACCCTTTGATTTCTCTTTTCCTAATATTAAGACTAAATTTTAGTAACCCAATTTCCAATGTGTGTTTTCCCACAAATATATTTTCTACTTTCAACCTTTTATTTTCGAAGAACAATTTCAAATTGCGAGGACGCAATTTATTGAAGGAGGGGAGAATGTAACACCCCAGGATTTCAGAGTGTGTTATTTCTTAAAAATAATTCAATAACTTGCACTACACGCAACACCGAGTTCAATCACACCATTAAAAGAGGTCATTAATAGTATTAACTACATTTTTAACTTTATATAATCCTTATAATTTTAGAATCCCTATTATGAGTTTCTTAGTCATATTGCAAGAACAGATTCATTTTCAGTATTTCACTTTTATCAACTTCTAATAGTGAAACCTTTTTAAATAAAATATTTTAAACTTTTTGACTAAATGGGGACATCAAAAATTTAAAATGAAACACCCCAAGCTTCCACGGTACGTTTCCCTTTGAATAATGTGATAGCGTGTGTTGTACGCAACACCGAGTTCTAACACACCATAACCAATCAAACTAGCCGTTATAAATAGTAATACCTACTTTTTGAAAATATATATATTTTATATTTCAAAATGGACTTCATTTTTGGATTCGGAATGTCGAATTTAGCCTAAGGTGAAATTTTGGTACTTTTCGGATAACTTTCATATTTTGATGAATAGTGAAAATTACTAAATTTTAATTAAAAACAACTTTTTTAATCAAAATACTTAATAGTGATAAATTATGAATTTGAGTGGTTTTAAAGTATATTTTGAATATATTTTTACAATTTAATATAATGTTGGTCATTAGACATAATTTTACAATTAAACCGAACATAAACAAGTGTCAATCATTTGATAGTTATTATCTCTTAAAAACACGCTTTTTGTTTTGACAGTGGGAATTAATTTTAAATTAATTTCTGTCACTTCTGTGTTTTGAATTTAGAAAAATGTATTCCATATTTGGAATCAGGATGTTCAAATTGTGTAAATAGGTAAATTTTATTTTTAGACATTTTGAATAATTACTGCGGTAAATATTTTATTTACCATGGTTAAGGGTAAATCCGGTAAATAAGGGTTAAATAATAATATTATAATAATACTAAATTACCCTAAAACGTGTCTTAACCCTATTGGATGATACATGGTAGACCATGGACATCTTTGGTTCGATTTTGGGACCCCATGGATCCACTTGTAAGTGATAATGACACTTTATTTTAATTACGTCAAAATGAATACAAAAATGACACAAGAATATATCTTATAGCAAAACAATTGTTACATAGGTTTATATAAGTTGGATTTTAGATTATAAATATTCATTAGAAATATAAAAAGATTTCCTACATAATTATATTTTATTTATAATTTTTAGACATTAAATAATTTATTTTATTTATGACACAAAGATGATGCAGTAATTACTATAATAGTGAAAAATTAAAATAATTGATATTATAAATACCCAAAAAAATATAATATGAAACTTTTAATGAATTAAACTAATTTTCTAGGATAATATGATATATTAGAATTGATTTAATTGACTGTTTTCGAAGTAATCAATCTGTTATGAGTTTCACAAAAATCAACTATTGAATAATGTCAAAATTGACATAAAAGAGTTTTTAAAACAAATATTATATTATTAATTGATATTAAATTCCTAAAAATATAAGGTTCGGCAAAGAGACTTATATAAGGATAGGTTCATCATTAATGGACCACTTGGGGGTCTCGTGGATGTATATAGTAAGTTTATTAACCATATTATATAAAAATACAAAGAGACATTGTAAAAGTGAAACTAATTAACTTAGAGTTAATACTTAAAGATAAGGTTAATATAAGTACCCAAACCTGTCTAAATTATATTGGTTGAGTGGTTTTCGACCTATCCCCACCTTAACCTTTTAATAATAAACTTTGAATCGATTATAAACCGAATATGAATTTATTATAAATTAATATTTCTAGCTTTTCCAATGGTGCCCCTCACCCCTCTTATAAAAGGGAACTCCTCCTTCTCATTTCTTCACACCTTCAAAGCCTTTTGGCTCGGCCAAACTCTGCCCAAATACTCTCCCAACATCCCTCACTACAACCTAGAGGCCTTAGTTTGATCAGAAAGCCAACCTAAGGAGCCCTTTTGATCAAATCAAAAGGAAGAACCCGAAGAAGAGGTAATGATTTCACCACCCTTCTCCAAGTTCATTTCTTCTTCCACTTCTTCTTCCTTTGTTCTTACCATTCTAAAATAATAACTCCAGTATCTCACATATACTTTGATGTTATTATAAATATGGTACAATCATATTCATTATTCTATCCACCCTTTGAATAACATGTCACCATACGTGCGTACGTACGGCTTACCGTCTCCACGTCGTGGTGTAATTGTTATTCAATATAATATTATTTGGATGGGTATAATAATGATGTGTAACTCATGTAAATAATAAATATAACATGTTAATGATTCTGTATATATGATATACCATCCATTTATATATTATTTTAATATCAAAAGAATGATATTGTCGCTCGTGTGTACGTACGGACTACCGTCTCCACGAACGCGATGAGATTCATTCTCCATCGTATCCATTCAAGTATAATTATCATTTGATGATTTAAAAATAATGTTTAAGGACTGGATATCATTCTGGATATGAATAAGATACAACAACCATGGCTTATGTAACAAAACATATAAAAGAAAATGAGTAAGTTAACTCCCGAAACGACGATAATTCTAAGATATTATTAACAAATCAATGTTAAAAGATCATATATGATATCATATTAATATGTATGATTCTTGTATAATTTAATAACAAATATTTCACCATTATACAGGAGGTTAACCTACCCAAACCAAGGAAAAGTAAAAGGTAAGGGTTTACTTTACAACCTCTTCATTATCCAAGGTTGTTTATACGTAATAATCTACTGGGATCTCTTTATCATCCACATCCATGTTTCTTAAAAATGCCTTTCAAAACATTTTTACTATTTACTAGAATATGAGTTAAATTCATTTATACCCTTTTTGACTTTTATAAGTGGTTTATAAAGGAATCTTTCGGTCGTTTTCAAAACAAGGTCCTTTTTAACCTTTTCGACAGAATTAAGGTAAGAATGTTTTTTTAACTTATACGGCGGGTGCGGCTATTTTCCGCCGTTATAAAATCTTCAAAGCTTCCCTTACAAGCTTATAAGAATATTTTCAAAGAAAATGTTTTATTTTATATGGATCTTAAATTATTTCAAAATAAAAGGAGATATTTCTTTAAAAAGAATTTTGATTTCATCTATGTCAACATCCTTTGATGGATTTTAAGATTATTTGAAGTTGATTTATTATGATACAAAACTTCTATATTGTATTGAAGGTTTTGTGATATGTTTGACTGTGGATGTGCTATTTTTATACCATTCATAGTTTATGGTGAATGTATTGACATTTCGTATGATAGTTTTAATACGAATGTTTATGTTATGTTTAAACCTTTTCATATGGGAATGCATTGGACTGAATATGTGACGGGTGGAGCTCGCTATAGCTCCTTGATGCATCGGTAGGTCTTATGAGACAAACTAGTGTCTTGGCACAAGGCCTTGACAAAATCTTATTTGTAGACTTGGCACGAGGCCTTGGCTATGTGGTTATGATAGTCTGGCATTATGCATTCCATCATTATGAAAGTGGTTATTGATTTTTCCTGTGATTATTCGATTAGTAGAATAACCATGTGAATAAGTAAATGGCATTATTTCATTTCATGTATGCCATACTATGTTGAATGTTCAAGTTTTAAAGGCTTTTGTTTTAGTTATACATTGCCTTAAATGTTTATTCTTATTTATGAAAGTTTCCGCTATATTGTTATCCTTACTAGGCATTTGAGCTCACCCCTTTTCTATGCTTTATTTTTCCCAGGAAGTGAAGAAGTAAATTATGAATGACCTGCAGGGATATTATGTGGGGATATGAGTGTGGATTATGGAGACAATATGTTGTTGTAGTAGTTTTTCGTTTAATGATGTAATGTAAACCTTATGAATATATCTAGTGTTTCCAAGGCTACTAAACCAATCGGTCTTTCGAGATTTGATCTTTCTTGTGATCATGCAAATTTTACGAAGTAATGCACCGACTCTGGGCAGCTGGGGTCAGGGCGTTATAGGGGGTTCCATGAGTTTAGATCCTAGCCTCTAATACTTCAAAACTAGAACACTATAATGAAATTAAGTAAGATAATTAAAAAAATGAAAAATAAAGGGTATAGATAAGTGATAATTCCTTATTTAGAACTCCATGTAGATGATCGGTTTTTTATACCCCTTGGTGGGTAGTTTCAGTAGATTATCTTCAATAATATGTTGGATGTGGTTAATTTGATATGAACCTCTATAAGTGAATTTTACAAATCTCCATGAATGAATTCCAATTTTAGAGAAAATCTAATAATATTATATAATTACCGACCAACAAGAAATAATTATGTGAGAATTGATGTTCTATAGTTGGAGGGAGAAGAAGATAGGTTTGATCCTTATTGAATTCCATGGTATCCTCCTCAGTATAGTAGGAAAGATGATGTTGAGGAGGGAGTCACACCACATGCTACTCTTGAAATTATTCTTCAAACACCACTATTTGGGATGTATCTTCTTTTACATACAAGTCCTCATTTTTTTGTGTTGTATCAAATATTTCATAGAATGAAAATTCAGACAATAATTCATCTTGAATAAGAGTAAAACACTAACGATTAATAAAGAAATCATCTCATTCTGGTAATTCTGTTTGAAAATTGATCTCTTTATGAAGGAGCATTGGTAACTCAATCTCTGCAGGTGAGTCATCATTATCATATTCCAATTCTAGTCAGTGGTATAATGGAACTGATGTTTCATTCAAATTTTAGTAATTTTTTAATTTTTAATATGAAGTTATATTTTTGATATGGTTGACAATAAGTAGTCTATTGAAATATAATAAATCTTCCAACCTGATTGTACATTAATTCTAATTTTTAGACATTAAATATTAAAAATAAATGGTGACATAATGATGATGTAGTAATTGTTTAATTTATTGATATAACTAATACATGATATTATTAATATTAAAATAAATAAAATTAGAAATAATTAATGACCACAAAAAAAGTTTTATAAAACTAATACATGTAACAACAATATTTGAAGTATTGGCTCAATGATATCATGTTTATTTAATATATATAAAAATTAAAATATTTAATATTATAAAAATTGGAATTAATTAAACTTCAAAATCAATAATAAATTCATAAATTTAATAAAATTATTGAAAATCTAACGATATCCCAAATAACTGGTATAATGATTAAAAAAAGAAGAACCAATTGGGTTCCATTTGACATTTTATTTGTAACTATATTATCCATATATTTTAAAAGGTATGTTGTCATGGTAAATGTTAAATTTTTTAACTAATAACTAAAGGAAAAAATATAAGGTTAAAGTTGTGACCTAAAAATATCTAAAATCAATTAGATGAGGATATTCCAACATATCGTAATCTAAAATTCTGAAAAAAATGACTTTGAAACTGAAATTGAAAATCATTTTATAAATAATTAATAGTATTGGAATTACATAAAGTTCTACTCCTCCCACTTTTAAAATTCCACCACATCTACAAACTTCTTTACACATCTCAATCTCAATGGATTTCCCAATGTCTGATCAAATAAGCTCCCAGCTTCCCAAACATCCTCTCATAATCATTCCTTTGAGTATATGTGTAACATCCCTGGTAAATAATGAACATTAATATTTCATGTTTATTAATATTTTTGGATTAAATATTAATTTTAAATTAAAGGGGATGTTATGTTTTATGGCTTACCGAATAAACAACGAGTTTCATTGAAGTCATATGATGCCCACAAATAATATAATAATATTATTTTAAATTTTATTTAACACATAGAATTTATAATGGTGTGAATAAAAAAACTAACTAAAATATGATTAAACAAGTTTGTTAAATGTTTTTATCATTAATCTAATAAAATATAGATGCTTAAAATGTGAATGAATCTAATAATAAGCATACCTTACTTTTAAAGGATGATTTACTACCTTTTGATTGAGAACCCTATTTAAATATAGTTTTGGTCACTTTTATATGTCTAGTTTGACCAAATAAAATTCTTCTTTTGAATTGAGACACCAAAATTTACTTTGGGTAATTCTTTCGTTTTTTTGATGAAATTCATTTTTAATGAATAGTGAAATATACCGTATTTTAATTCAAATAAAACTTTTAATATAATTTATTTACGTGGTTAGATTAACTTTTTATTTGTTTCTAACAATTACATAGATTATGTTTTTATCATTTAACAAAATATTGATCATTGGAATTAATTTCACTTTGTAATTGGACTTAAACTAATGTCAATCCTTCGATAAATAATATTTTTTAAAAACACTTTTTTTGTTTTAATAACAAGACATAATTTATATTTATTAATCTGTCATCTATTTTTTTAATTTCTAAAAATAGAAATCATTTTTGAATTTTGAAAATAAAATATATCTTAGGTTGAATTTTTTGCATTTTTCTACAAAACTAAAATTTTTTATGAATAGTGAAACCACATAGTAGTAGTTCAAAAATAGACTTTTTCATTTAAAAGAAATTTTACTACTTCTATGAATTTAATTTCAAAAATCCAACATACATGGTTGTTATAATTTGTAAAATGTGGTTCAATAAAATGAAAATAATTTTTGGTTAATATAAATTTTGACTTTTATTTTCCACAGTTAATGTTAAATATGGTAATTAACTGTAAAAATCTATTATAATAAAACAAAATTACCTTAACACATCTCCTAACCTTATTGAATGAGTCACAGATGAGCATGGGAATCCTTGGGTGGATTTGGGCACACCATAGTGGCACATTAGTGTGATAATTCCATTTTAGATTAATAAATTTAAATTATAGAAAATAATGACAAAAAATATATCTTTTTGTAAATTAAGTTTTACATGAGGATATAAAAATTATCTTTTCATCTATAAATTTTTATGGAATATTTAAAATGATTTTCTAAATTATAGTATTTTATAAAAATTTTTAGATATCAAATAAATTAAAATATTTATGTCACAACAAAGATGCAGTATTTTCCTTATATAAATGATTTAAATAAATAAGAATATAAATATTAAAATAATAGAAAAAACCTGTCCAATTTTTATTGGATGATTTTATTTTGACCATGAGTCATTTTATCTTCGACTTTAATGATTTATAGACCTTTTTTAACTGATGATAAGTTTATTATAAAATACTTTTTTTAAACATTCTTGAAGAGCCCCTCCTCCCTCTTATAAAAAGACCACACTTCTAACACATTACTCACACATATCATGCCCCATTTCTCATCCAAAATCTACCCACATAAGCTCCCAACATCCCTATACTCCACTTATAAGCCTTACCTTAGTCATAATGCACTTCAAGAAGTCCTTTTGGTTCAAAACAATGGATGTTACCAAAATTAAAGGCAACAGTTTCTCTAAAATTAATTTATTTTATTTTACTTATACAACCCCCTTAACATTATTTATTCTTTTATTTGTTGAAGAAACCAGTATCCTCAATATAATATTATTTTGTTGTGAGATGGTTTCGAACTACACATACACACACCTCCATCTAATTGGTAAAGAATATAATATTTCTCTGGATAACAAACTAACACCTCAAAAAATGATGATTGCTCAATTAACACCTACTTCCCCTAATTGAGGACATTAAAATGGAAATGTATTTAAATATGATATATATTATGTTAATTGTTTATTTATGATTCTTTATTTTTCTTTTATAACATACCTTTATGGTTTATATTTTGGGTAAACGTGATAATTTCCTTTGAAGAAGTGCAGACAACCATCCCCTAAAAGTGATATGACTCATTCATTCCATATGTGGGACATATAAAGGATAGATATAATGATATTATATATTATATTATACTTGAATTATTATATACCTATATATCATTATATTTTAATTCAATTAAAAGAATAAATAGAAATGGAAGCAGTGTTAATGCGTACATACATCTTATCGTCTCCAAGAACGGTGCATTTCATTTCATACCTCCAAATGACATTTAGTATTATATATATATAATGGAAAATATATTATATATATATATGATATTTAAATAATTAATATCTTTATTGATAAAATGGAATTTTGACCACATGGACAAATTGTAATTATAACAAGTTTATTTTTTACTACAGTTCCGAAAATTAATAAAATATAGAATATGAACTGAAATAATTGACTAATTATTTTATCAATATAATAATTTATATAAAAGGAATAATAAAATTTCAAAATACTCTTAATGAATTTGAGATTAACTTATGTTTTTTATTCAGGAATTACATGGAACATACGAGTCAAGTCAGACATGATGTTGGGAGATTTCTTATCTAACTTTTATTTCTGTGACATTTCTATTTTTCGCTACATATTCATTGAATATGGTGTATTTTGTAGTTCCATTTGATATATATTCTCATTATTCTCATAATATTCAAGGTATTATGTGATTAAATTTTTTGTTATTATCTTTTGGTCATATGACTCAATTAATTTCAACATGGTGAAGGGTTTCTTCTCACTTCTTATTCCCATGAGATTCATGCTATATTTACCACAATCTCCTTCTGTGTGGTATACATACTACCCATGATTGTATTATTTATATAATATAATTTTAATTATTTTTATTCACAACATCATTTTATAGTATTTCTTTCATGTGGTGTATGTTTCATAAGATACCGAATCGGTAAGGGAACGTTTCACCTTCCCCTTTTTTGAAATACTTCTTTTTGTTATGTTTTATAATTTACATCAAATTATGTTCGGATATGATCTTCTATATCCTTAATTATGTAAATTTTAAGTCCAATTTATGATATACCCTTTATTATATCATAAACTCAATTTTTTAATTTTAATGTGATGTCATTAGGCTGCCAAATTTTTTCAAAGGAATATCTTAACCCAATTTCAATTCAATGGGGTAAACTTGTACTTCTTGAATATTCCATCATATGATTATGTGTGAATGAACTCTGACTGTTTTACACTAAATATCCACTTATATTGGGTGTATTATTATTTTTCACACATATTTATGTATTGATTTATCTTTAATCCAAGGATACCATCAATTTAAGGGATTGCATCCCAATATACATTCAATTGAGACTTCATTATTGTTATGTTCCAAATAACTTTTATATGGTGTATATACTATCCTTTGGAATATTATATAATAAATAACATTATTATCACGATGTAATAATTTTCTTATTAAATGTTATTCCTAATTTATTTTTATTCAAGCATATCTCATTTGGTTAAGAAATCAATAACTAGAATGTTGTTTTAAATATTTTTTCTTCCAAATATTTCTCATTAATGACCATGTTTTCCAAATGGTTTTAAGGATTTATTTTTATGGAATTTTTTTAATTATAAATTCCTTTAAAATATTCAATGTGTTGTGGGATACATGGATTCAAAAATCACTTTTTAAATGGTTTTTGAAAAGTGATGGTTTATTTTAATATCATCAAATAAAATCTTGTGGTTAGAATTAAAATGTTATTAAGAAAATGTTTATATTGGCAATATTTTATGTTTTGTGATGGTACTTGGACATTTTACATGTGTTATGTGATAAACCATATGATGGGTGGTACCATTATAAACCAGGATGAGTGATTACATTTTAACATCTAAGGAATTGGTTATGGAAGTCAGTTATATAGTTATTCTACTTAGTGTTATGTGTGTAAGTCGACTATATTGTTATTCCATTTATAAATGCTTATGTACCAAGTAACCTTTATATTTTATGTGTTCATTATATGGGTTTTATAGTAAAATTTTGGTTACAAAAGGGTAATCAAACATAAAACTCACTTGCACGAAGTTCTTTGAGATATCAATCACAACAACTATACCTTTTTCTCATCATGGATCATGGGTTGAATTTAAAAAAAATCATATTTTCACAATATTCACATATTTTCAAGAATTGTAAATATTATCAAGGAATTTTCAAATATTTTACCTTATCACATGATTTTGAATCATATTCTGATTTTGAAAAAGGTGCTGAAGAAGGAGTCAATTGTACAACCTAGTTATATTTTATTTTACAATATCTTCTCTCAACACAAACATATGGTATTTTAAAAGGACCATTAAATGAAATTTTCATCTCAAATTTTGTCTGACTATATTATAGAAATCATGTTTTATCATATATATTGAAATTATCTATAATACAAGATTTTTTTCCAAAATTGTTTTTTTGTGAACACCCATAAGACCCATGATGATCAAGGGGTATTGGGATGGTGGAAGAAAATGATATGGAAGGATATATAAATCATAGTTGCAATGCACAGACCATTTACCTACATGAATAGGATAATGATGCAACCTAGTGGACACTATGATCAAGGTATGTTTTTCTTCATTTTAGAGATCATTTTATTTTGACATATGATGGTGAAATAAATAAATTTCAATATATATAAGTCTTCTAGAATTAAGATGTTGACATCATACTGAATTGGGATGAAAATTATAGGTAAAAGGAAACCATTTAGGTTAAAGCTTGCCAGAGTTTTTTATGAGTTTTATAAAAAGAATAACCCATTGTATTGGTGAAAAGCCTTCACGTCCGGCAAGGCCGCATGAATCGAACCCACATCCGAAGGGAGATAAGGGCGCATCGCCTACCACGACCCTACAAGAAGTCCTTGGATAGTATGAATTATTATTTTTAGTTAAATGTTTTTATTGATAATGAATAAGTTGATTTGGGATATTATGTTTTATCAAATATAAATCCTCTGTAAAAAATGATACGGTGATTATGTGATAAATGTAATTTTTGAAGTCATTCTCACTTTTGGGAACACAATATGCCCAAAAAATAAAATACTATGTAATTAAATTTCTAGAGTAATGGTTGAAATTTAATTTTTGGAGAATATATTTCTTATTTGTCGACATATATCGATTGGGTTATTTATGTAAATAATTAACGAGTCATAGAGAATAAATTATTTGGAAAATTATGCTTCAGTGTGAGACTTTAAAAGTAGTCTATGTTTTTAGAGTTAAATGTTTAGATTTACAGAGGATGAATATTTGATTAAATCCTTCTATGTTATGGGTTTATATCATAGGTAGTATTATTTGGAATAATATTAAAGAATTTTTTGAATTGAATGGTCTTTCTTGCACATTTGGTACTTTTTGATTGATTTTGGAGATTACTAGTAGTATTTATTTTTATAAAAGATTATCCTTTTTAGGGATTATATGATCTCGTACTAACCATTTTAGTTTTAGTTGATGTATAAAGTCATTGGAAATATATACTTCTTCATTTGTGGATTATGTGATTCTCTGGAAGATTATTCTAGCACTTTTGATGGGACCAAGTCATTCTGAATGCTCATTGTTTGAAGAAAAGAATAGTTTTTTGTCAAAACTTATCAAAGGATTAAACTCTACTTAAATGTAAGTAAATTTTCTTTTGTTCTTATTCTATTTAGTAAATAAAATCATCAAAATTATGAAAAGGAACATAAATAATTTTCCGTTTTCCTTTCCTACTGGCTAATCAAAGACCATTTGACACATCACATGTTTGTGATTTTCTGTTGGATAACTTTCTCCTTATCATGTTTTCTACTACTATCCATCAAAACATGACTGTTTGTTTTCACTTCCATATACAAATATTTATACATGGAATCCTTGTATGGGATATCTCGAGTAACCTTTGTATTTCTTTTTTATTTCTTTTAAAGTGATAGTTTTATTGACTCTTTTTCCGTTGTGGGTATTTAAATGATATTTCTGAGTGCAATTTTTAACTTTTGAGGACTCAATTTTCATAAGGGGAGAAGGATGTAAAATCCCATGTAAATAAAAAACATTACATTTTCCTAATTATTAAATTTTATTGATTGAATATTAATATTACTTTAATGGAGATTCTATTTTTGATGGTGTACCTAATACGCAACAACATGTTTCATTGAAATCATACGATGCCCACTTCTAATATAATATTATTATTTTTAATGGTAGTGAACGCCTATCGATTATAAAAGAGTTAATAAATAGAAATAACAATAATTTGATTATACATGTTTTTTAATTGTTTTTAACATTTATCCAATAAAATTTAGAGGATTAAAATTTTAATGAATCTTATTTTAAGCCTAATTTACTTTATAAAGGTTTATTTACCACCTTTTGATTGTGATCCCTATTTAAACATTGTTTTGTTAAATTTTATATATTCTTTTTGACAAAATAAAATTCTTCTTCAGAATCAGGACAACATAATTTACTTTGGGAATTTATTTGGTATTTTTATGAAAAAATACATTTTATAATGATTAGTGAAAATTACGTAATTTTTATTCAAAGAAGACATTGAATCTAATTTATTTATATGGTTATATTAACTTTTTATCTGATTTTAATGTTTACACATATCATATTCTTTTACTAAAACAATGATGGTCATTTTAATTAATTTCGCTTTTAAATTTCACTTAAACAAGTGTCAATATTTTGATGGTTAATATATCTTAAAAACTAGATTTTTGTTTTAACAATGAGAATTAATTTTAAATTAATTTATCCAACTTCTATGTTTGGAATTTGGTAAAATATACATTGTTTTTTAATTCGAAATATCAAATATTGCTTAGGCTGAATATTTTTTGTTTTTCTGGAAACCCTTAATTATTGATGAATAGTAAAACCACTTAGTAGTACTTCAAAAGCTGACTTTTTCATTTAAATAAAATTTAACCGCTTCGGTAAATTGAATTTAGAAAATCTTACATAAATGGTTTTTATTAGTATGTAAATTTTTTTTCAATAAGAAAGAACTTATTATTGGTGAATAGTAAATTTTGACTTTATTTACTGCAGTTAAAGATAAATACAGTAATTAAAGGATAAAAGAATATTATAATAAAAAAAATTACCTTCACACTTGTCCTCAACTTATTGAATGATTCATGTATGACCATGGAAATCCTTAGGTCTATTTTTGGACCCCATGGACCCACATAAATGTGATAATGACATTTTAGATTAATTAATTAAATTTAAAGGCTAAAAAGACATACAGATGATTTAGTAAATTAATATTTATATGGGGTTATATAAATTATATTTTTGACTGTAAATAATCATTTGAAATCTAAAAATATTTCCTAAATCATTTGATTTTTTATAATTTTTAGACATCAAATAAATTTAATTATTTATGAAACAATAATGATGCAGTATTTAACTCATCTATAAATGATTTAATTAAATATGATTATAAATATTAAAATAATATTTACAACCTTTCTAATTCTTATTTGATGATTTTCAATCGACCATTACTCATCTTATCTTCTACTTTAATGATTTTTGGACCTTTTGAAAAAGATAATATGTTTATAATAAAATAATTATTTCAAACATTCTTAAAGGGCCTCTCCCCCCCCCTTATAAAAATTCCTCACTTCTAACCCATTACTCAAACCTCTAAAGACCCATGGATCATCCAATATATTCCCAATTAAGATTCTTACATTTATATACTTCTCCTAGAAGCCTAACCGTAGCTAGATGGAACTTCAAGAAGTTCTTTTCATTCAAACCAAAGGAAGTTACCCAAATTAAAGGTAACAGTTTCTCTTAATAAAATTTCATTTATTTTACTTCTCCAACCCCATAAACATTTTTTATTACTTTATTTTATAATAACACTAGTATCATAAATGTAATAGGATGTTTTTATGAGAATTATTTTTACTACACTTACACACTCCTCCGTCTAATTGTTAAAGAAAATAATGTTTCTGTGGATGGAAAACTAATTCCTCATTAAACAAGGGTTGTGAAATTATCTCCTACCACCTCTCATGGTGGCCATTAAAATGGCCTTGTAATTATATATTATATATATTATGTTTACATTTTCTTTATTCTTCTGTATTATTAATTTATATCATACCTTTGTGGTTTCTCTTATGGGTAAACGCTTTAATTTCATTTGAAGAACTGCAGACTACTGCCCCCTCAAAGTTATATTACTCGTCCATGTCATATGTGCGATGTATAAAGGATAGATTTAAATATATTATTTATGACATTATACTGGATGTATAATATACCTATGTATCATTATGTTTTAATTCCATTAATATAAGAAACAGAAATGAAATCATATTTCATGATTACGTACGACTTACCGTCCCCATGAACGATGCATTTCATTTCATTCCTCCAAATGATATGTATTGTTATATATATATATATGGAATATCTATGATATATATTATGTCTAAATAATTAATATAATTTTGGTTAAAATGGACTTTTGACCACATGGAAAAATTATAATTATAACATGTTCATTTTTGACTAATGTTACGAACATCAAGAAAATATCCAATATGAACTAAAATAATTAATTAATTGTTATAGTAAGATAATAAGTGATATAAAAGGAATAATAAGAATTAAAAAATTTCTTAATGATGGATTTATTAACATATGTTTATTATTCATGAAGAACACAGAAAATAACAGTCAAGCCAGACACGACGTAAAGAGATTTCTTATCTCACTTTTAATTCTACGAAATTTCAATTATTTGTCAGTTATTCATTGCTTGTGGTGTATTTTGTAATGAAATTTCATATATATCATCACTATTCTAAATCTATACATGGTATTCTGTTATTCATTTGGTGGTTATTATCTTTTGGTCATACAAATCAATTAATTACTACATAGTAAAGGGTTTCATCTCCCTTCGTATTCTCGTGTGATTCATGCTATATTTTCTACTATCTCTATTTTGTGGTGTATTTACATCCCATGATTGTATAATTTATTTAATATAAATTATATTTTGGGTATATACAACTTCATTTTATAATCATTCATTCATTCATTGGGTCTATGTTTTTATTAGTTAACAAATCAATAATGGAACCTTTCACCCTCCTCTTTTTAAAAATACTTCTTTGTTTATATCTTTTTATTTACATCTTAATATGTTGGTATATGTTCCTCAATATCATCATTGATGAATAATTTATGTCCAAGTTATAAGATATCCTTTTATATCTCATCAAATCATTTTCTGAATTTTAATGTGACAATGTTAGGCGGTCGATGTTTTGCAATGGAACATCTTACCCCAATTTCAATTCATTTGGTTAAACATGTACTTCTTGAATATGTCATCCTATCAATATGTGTCAATGATTTATGATTTTTCTACACATAATATTAAATTATATTGGGAATATTTATATTTTTCACACATAATTATGTAATTTATTTATCCTTAAACAAAGTATACCTTCTTTATAAGGGAATTCAAATAAATTTACATTCTATTGAGACTTATCTGTTGTTATGCACCAATTCACTTTGATATGGTGTATATATTTTCCTTTGGAATATTATATAATGAAAAACATTATTCTCCAGAAATTATAATGTTTTGATTAAATTTTATTCCTCATAATTCGTATCCATGAATGTCTCATTTGGTTAAGAACTCCATAACTAGAATGTAGTTTTAATGATTTTTCTTCTAAATATTTCTCATTAATGACCATGTTTTCAAATTGGTTTTGAAGGACTTATTTTTGTGGAAATTAATTTTTTATAATGATAAATTCCACTGAAAGAATCAATGTCATATATGACAATATGATTCAAAAATCTCATTATAATTTTTTTTTGAAAATGGATTGAATATTTCAATAGATTGAAATTACTTCTTCTGATTGCAAACGAAATGTTATTAGTGAAATGTTTATATTTTCAATATTTTATGTGTAACGATGGTACATGGAAATATTATGGCTGGTTATGTGATAAAACATATGATGGGTGGTGTTGTGATAAACCAAGATGGGTGGTTACTTTATAACCTCAAAATAATTGGGTATGGAAGTCAGATGTATGGATAATCCATTTACTGATATGTGTAGTAGTAGACTGTATGGTTATTCCATTTAAGTATGTTTATGTCCCATGTTACCTTTATGTGATATGTGTTATTTATATGTGTTTTATAGAAATATTTTGGTTACCAAATTTTATGAACTGATATATTAATCAATTAAGTGTACTTACAACTTAATAAAGGTGAAAAGTATTACTTATGATAATGTATTCATTGTTTAGTTATTGTTTTGAAAAGCTAACAGTTTTCATTCTTTGTGTATCCCTTACAAGGCTATTTATTCTCATCCCATGTTTTTGAAATGTCTTTTCATAGGACATAAACTACAATAGGGTCCTGGATGGGATCAAAGAAAATTCATGCTGTCTAAAACATGGAACTAGATATGTCTCATTTCCTCAAGAGTTTTAATTTTATGAAAAAAATGGAAACTGGGTAGAAATGTCTTCTTTGTAATTTTTGAGATGTAATTAAATAGAAATGACCTAATTCTCAACAACTATAAACCTGAAAAGATCCTAAATGTGAATTATTCATTTAATTCATGATTATGTAATATTTAATCTGGGTCCTTATAATATTGATACCCAAGGATGCCTTTTGGAACAAACCAAAAGGAGTTGACAGATTAAGAGGTAATTTCTTCTCCCAAGCTACTTTACTCTATTTTCCTTCTCTATGCCTCCATAATAATAATTCCATTATTTTATAAAAACAAAATTATCCAAAATATACAAGGATTTAGTAATGATATGGGTTTTAACTACACATAAATTGACTTATATCTAATAGATATAGAACATATTGTTTTAGTGTACGACATTCTACTACCTCACAAAACTAAGAATGCTGATTTTTTCATTCCCAGTAATTTCAGTTTCCATTATGATGGAAAATATAACTATATATGTTAAATATTTTGATTATCATGTCGTTAAGATTATGTATTCCTTTTTACTACACATACCAATTTACATTCCAATTCTTGTTTATTCAATAATATCATTTGAGGAAGTGTGGACTACCACCCCCTCAAAGCGATGTGATTCGTTCACACACAACATGGTATTTACTAAAGACTAGTTTAATGAAAATATATGATATATATGATATAAAAATGGGAATGGAATAATTATATATATATATATATACTTATTTCATTTTAAATAGTTTGTTTAAATATATTAATTTAAATTGATAAATCCTTCATGCATACATATGGCTTACCATCTCCATGAATAGTGTATTCCATATAATTATTTGTTATGATATATATTATTTTGATATACATATAAATTATATAATTGTTATTTATATAATGTTTTACATTCATGAATCATGTTATAAGAATATGGAACAATGATATAAAAAATTCAGACACATGCAAAAATCAAAGCGATATTACCCAAAGTAAAAAACTTATCAAAATATTGTTAAGAAGCGGGATATATTAGGTCATAATAAATCCACTTGTGTGATTGGATATAATAGAATTTATTATAATATTATATTTATTATATAGGATTTTTTCTTGAGTGTGATGAGATTCAAGATAGAAAGTACGAGGATTTTTGTCCTACATTGATTTCTGTAAGAAACACGTATCATACAGTATTTGATTCTTCTACATGGTTTATATAATTACCATGAATTTTTTTAAGGGTATTATCTAGAAGTTTATAATATATCTATATTCTTATAAATTTTAACTCATATTGTGAATACATTTCAATTAATTATAAATTGATGATTATTGATTTCATAATCTATTCCATATTTGGGATTGTTTCTCTTTTAGTCTCTATTGGATATTATTTATAATCCCTGTAAGTGTTTAAAAAAGGTTTCCATAAAATTATTTATTATACTCTTATATATTTCTAATGTCATTTTTACCAATGTTTACTTTTTACTACAAGGAATGAAAGGATTCTTTCTCCCATTTTCCAAATAATATACCTTTTTTACTTTTCAAGTGAAATACCAGAAACATGTTTTATTTTAACTTATACTTCATGAATATATATTTAATATTTCATAACAACTTATTTCCTAGACGAATCTACTACAAAATTACAATGTTATTTTCAAGTAAAATTTCTCTTTTAAAATCTCACCAAATTTTATGAAAGTAAATCTCTTTCAAAAAAATAAAGGATATTTTATTCAAGAACTATTTTTAATTATTTTCATGATTACTTTTTATGATATGAAAGTGGTTTCAAAGAAGATGATTCTGAAAATGTTTTATTTTTGAAAAATTTGTTTTTAGGAAAAAATCATGTTTCATGTTGCCATTCATATTCCTTCACTATCTATGATTTCAAAATTAGATATAGATCAAATAACCATTAATATTCATTCCCTAACTGGAAAAGTTTGTTATGGAATTATTCTTATGAACACAACTTCTTTCCATGGGTTATGATTATGATTAAAGGATTATGAAACCTGTCTCTTTTACATCACATATGATATGATTTCATGTTTATGATTCCCATTTAATTTCATGGGTTATGTTGGTATTGGTTATGATCATGTGGAAAATATATGTATGATTTCACGATATAATTCTATGGGTGGAAATAGCTTTCTTATTCAAAATCCTATACATTGAACTACTTTACATGTCATTAATGTTATGTGTGAACCTGATTAGATGCTCACAATGCTTTGCGTGAACCTAGTTACATGATTTAAATGTTATTCATGAAACTAATTACATGTTCACAATATTACTAGTGAACCATATTTAGTGTCCACATTATTATTCATCGACTTTTTTTAATGTCCATATGTTTATGAAATGGTTGTATTTCATTTCCTTAATCTAATGAGTGAACCTTCAACTATTTATATATGTTCAAAAAGTTATAATTGTGTGTTTATATAACTATTTCTTACCTTATATAAATTTTATGATCTTATCGATTATGTTCTTTGATTTACATAAGATTCGTTTATAACTTTAATAATCCGGAAATGATTTTATAATGTCATTATCACCATATCATTCCCTTATTGTAACACCCCAGGTAAATAAAGAATATGAAATTTTCATATTTATCCAAATTTTTGATTAAAATATTAATATTACTTTAAAGGGAATGCTATGCTCGAGGGCGTAGCCAATACGCACCAACGAGTTTCTTAGAAATCTTACATTACACTCTAATAATAAAATAATATTATTTTAAAAGGTAGTTAACGCCTAGCTGTAATAATAGTGAGAATTAATGGAACAAACTACAAAATGATTATAAATGTTTTTCAAATATTTTTACTTTTATCCAATAAATGTTAGAGGCTTAAAATGAAAATGAATCCAATTTTAAGCATACATCTTCTAATATTCTTTAAAAGGTCGATTAACTACATTTTGATGGAGAACCCTTTTTAAATATAATTTTGGTAATTTTATATGTTGTGTCGGACAAAATAAAATCCTTATTTAGAATCTGGACATCAACATTTACTTTGTGTAAAATTTTGTTATTTTTTTATAAAGATCATTTTTATTGAAAATGTGGCATTTTATTTCAAAGCATCCTTTTAAACTGATTTATTTATATGGATAGATTATATTTATAATTTAGATTAAAGTGTATTTAGAATATATTATTAACATTTAATCTAATGGTGTTTATTGGAATTAACTTCACTTTGAAATTGGACTTATACAAGTGTCAATCTTTTAAAAGATATTATTTCGTAAAAACACGATATTTGTTTTAACAACGGTAATTAATTATTAAATTAATTAATGCAACATATATGTTTTGAATCCCGTAAAATAGACATCATTATTGAATTCGGAATATCAAATATAGCTTATGTTGATTTTTAGGTATTTTTTTTAAAACATCAATTTTTGATGAATAGTGAAACCACTAGTGGTAGTTTAAAAATTGATTTTTCGTTTAAATGAAACTTTACCACTTCTGTGATTCGAATTTAAAAAATCCGACATACATGGTTTTCATTAGGATGTAAAATGTGGTTCACTGGGATTAAAATAATAGTTTGGTGAATAGTATCTTTTATGTTTTTAATCGCGATTAGAGGTAATTAGTGTAATTTAAGGTAAAAATAATGTTTTAATAATATGAAATGACCTAGACACATTTCTGACCCTCATTGTATGTGTCATGGCCGACCAAGACAATCCATGGTACAACTTGGGGACCTCGTGGAGCCACTTTGGTAGGAAAATGACATAAATAACTTTTTATTTAAAGTTAAAATAAAAATGTCACAAGCATTAGTTGTTTTACTAAAACATTTTTTAACTGGGGTTATACAAGACATATTTATGACTATGAATATTAATTAGAAATCTAAAAAGATTTCCTACATCATGATATATGTTTTATAATTTTTAGACATTATATAAATTAAATTATTTATGGCATCATGATGATGCAGCGATTACCTCATTAATAAATGATTTAAATAAAATGAAACGTTAATGTTAAAACTATAACATAGACTTGTCGAAGACCTATTGAATTAGTATATTTCGAACCCTTAACACCTTATCCTCTAAAGAAATCAATCTAGGACCTTTAAAATCCGAAACTCATTTGAAAATAAAGTAACATTTTGTAACTTTCCAATAGTGCCCCTCCTATCCTCTTATAAAAGGCCCCCACCTCTACCACCTTACCCACACTACTAAATCCATTGGATCGGCCAACCCCTGCTCCTTTTTTCTCTACACATCCCTCTATTACTCCAAGAAACCTCACTTTGGGCATAAGTCTTCCCAAGGAAGCCTTTGAGCTCAAATCAATGAGAGATACCCGATTTTAAGGTAATGTCTTCACTTGTGTTCTTTTGTTTGATTTTGCTTCACCATCCCCCTAAACTATTTTTATTATTTTATTTTTTAACAAAACCAGTATCTTAAATATACTTGGATGTTTTTATAAGAAGGATTCTAACTACACTTACACACACCTTCATCTAAAGGTTAAAGAGCATACTGTTTCCGTGGATGGTGAATTTTTACCTCACGAAACGATGATTGTTCAATATTCTTCTAACACCATCAAGGGTGGACATTAATATGACACTATATTTATATTATATATAATATGTTTTTTTACTTATGATTCTGTATTTTTCATTTATGGCATACCTTTACGGTTTCCATTAAAGGTAAATGTGATATCATCATTTTAGGAAGTGCGGACTACCACCCCCTCAAAGTGATTTGATTCGTTAACACCATATGTGGTACATATAAAGGACAAATTTAATTATAATATATATTATACCATACTGTAAATATAATACTATTATGTATCATTATGTTTTAATTCCATTAAATAATAAATAGAAATGGAAGTAGCGTTCATGCGTAGGTACGACTTATCATCTCCATGAACGATGCATTTCATTTCTTAACTCTAAATGTTATGTAAATTTATAAATGAATGTATATAATGTATATATATGATATATATGATATCTATATAATCAATAAAATTCTGGATATAATATATTTTTTACCACATGAACAACTTGTAATTATAATGAGTTTAATTTTTGACTCAAGTAGCAATGATCTAAAAAACGACCATTATTAACTTAAATAATTACATACTATTTATAGAATGGTTTTAAGTTATATAAAATGATTAATGAACATGAAAAAGGTTCTTAAGAAATTATAAATTGACTCAAGTTTATTATTCAGGGGGTTAAAGAACGATCGAGTCATGTCGGACCCAAGGTAAGGGATCCTACCCCTCTCTTTCTTTTTAAGTATACTCTTTTATGTCTTTCCTTTTAAGCTCATATTTCTTATGATTGGGATGTTATTTTATATTACTCATACTTTAATTTTATGTTCATATGATGACAGACCCTATTTTCTCTCATCAATCCTTTTGGATGTTTTTATTGGCGTCCTTAGGCTGCCATAATTTTGTAAGGAGTTTTTTATCTCACTTTTTGTTTTTGTGAGATTCATGTTACATTTTCCAATATTTCATTTTGAGTGGTTTATGTACTGTCCATTATTCTACTCATTGTGTATCATAATTTCTTTTATGTGTCTTTAAATCAATTTTTTATAGTCCTTCTTTCATGGGGTGTACATTTCGAATGTTACCCAAATCGGTAAGGGAACTTTTCCCCCTCCTCCTTTTAAAAGTCTTATTTTGTTATGTATTTTAATTTTCATCTTATTAGGTGGGGATATGTTCTTATATATCATTATTTCAGTAAATATTATGTCCAAGTGATGAGTTACCCTTTATCTCTCTCATCAACTCTTTTTCTAAAATTTGATTTGACGTCGTTAGGCTGTCAAGGGAACTTCTTAACCCAATTTTGATTTCTTTGGGATCAACATGTAGTTATTGAATATGTCACCCTTTTAATTTGTGTGAATGACCTTTGATTATTTTACACTTAATATCCACTTATATTGGGTGTATTTTTAGTTGTCACACATAATTATGAGATTGATTTATACTTAATTTAAGTATACCATCTGTATAATTGATTTCATCTCAATTTACAATTCCATTGAGACTTCATTGATGTTATGCACCAATTCACTCTTATATTGTGTATATAATTTCCTATGGAATATTATATCATGTATCCCTTTATTATGATGATATTATTAAATTTTATTCGTCAATTATTGTATTCAAGTGTCTCTCATTTTGTAAAAAACCCTTTTAACTAAAATATCGTTTTAAATGTTTTAATGATTTATTCTTGTAAATATTTTTCATTAATATCCTTGTTTTCAAAATGGTTTTAAGGATTTTTCTATATGGATATTAATGGTTTAAAATGTTTAAAGATTCAATGTGGTATGGGACACTTTGATTTAAAAATCTATTTATTAAATTTTTTAAATGGTTTTGAAAATGGTTTTTCGAATGGATTCATTATTTCAATATCTTAAAATGTTATATTGTTATTGCAATGTGGGAATATTGTCTTTACTTTCGGATTAAGTTATGTGCTATGATTATGTTATGGTTCTTGGGAATTGTTATGAATACGGGTGGTTCCATGATAATATAATGGCGGGTGAGCCCGATATAGCTCTCCAATGCATTGGGTAACGCGAAGGAGTTAAACGTTAAGGTTTCTCTGAAGAGATTTAGGGAATATATTGTGATGGGTATTCCAAACGTAACCAAGAGGGTTACTCCCTACACAATAATGTTATGAATTCCTCAAGTTACCTTTATGTCTTATGATTTCTAGGATTTATACATGATTTTATGATGTTTGATAAAGTGCTTATGTTTTATGGGTAAAGTATGATTTCGTTCTTATGTATATATGTACTGATGTTTCCTTTCCATACTTTTTATAACCCTTACTAATCTTTTTATGCTAATCCCAAGTTTTTGAAATGTTTTCACACGTTAAGGGATTTGTACATGATATGATGATTGTGTGAAGGAAGTGTCATGAAAAAATCCATGTTTTATTTTAAATATGTTTCCATTGATGGGAAAATGAATATTATCTTTTATGTAACCACTTTGTTTAAATGTGGAATGTAATGCATGTTTTATGATCTAATTCTCTAAAACTCTAAACCTAAAATGATTCTCAATGTGTAATCTTGTAATAACTCAAGATTAAGTATGGTTTAATGTTGGGGCCTTATAGTTGGTATCAGAGGTCGGTTTAGATAACTTTAGAGGTTAGAGTGTTGTTTAATAAAAAGAGACAAGTTGTTTATAACCACAATGCTTAGTATATTAGAAAGAGTTATCATTTTTTTAAAGTTAGAATGAGTTTGAGATTACTTGTATAAGTATATCTTGGTGTTTATCTTCCTCTTTTTTATTTAATGAATTTACTGATATACTCACACTGACTTTTTTGGTTTTAGTAAATGGCTGGATCTAGTAGGCACCAAAGTAACAATGGATTTGAAGAAAATCGTGATGGTTTTATGAAAGAATAGCTGAATGATATGGGAGCTACAATGAGAACTCTTGTGCTTATCCTCAACCAACTATTTGGAGTCATGATTGACCACCTGATCATTAGTGATTTTTATAAGGCATCGTATATGCGTGAAACAAATCCCTAGGGAAGTTCAGGTAATAATCATAATGGTAAGTATGTTCAAAAACCTATGTGTCAATTATGTAGAAAGAAACACATAGGAAAATGTTTCAAAGGGATAGAAAGATGCTATAGGAGAGGAAATAAAGGTAATAAAATAAAAACCTTCCATGAAAAAATGAAGAATCTAGTTTACATTAGAAAAGGGAAAGAAGTTCTTTCTGAAGGATCAATTGAATGTTATAAATGTGGTGTGCATGGTCATTATGCAAACACATTTCCTACGAAGATGTTTCAGGAATGGGGTCACCAAGATCGTAGAAATATTCATTTACCAATACCTAATGCCATTACGATTGAGGATGAAGATACATTCAATGAAGAATGAAAGGTATGGATTATTTCATAACATATGTTTTCCTATTATTGGAATCTTAGGATTTGATTTGTGATTTGGTTTGTAGGAAAGAATTGTTTCAGAATAAGTTGAAAGGTAATGGATTATAGATCATGAAGACTGTTGAATGAGTAAGAAGTCATCATATAAGGGATTCAAGAGTTATGGTAGATTTTAGAATGGTGAAATTTGTAGATGTATTAAGTCTCTTTTGATGATGGGGTTACATTAGAAGACATTTTATAGTATCCCTGATGTTTGATATACGAAAAATTTATTCATGGGATAATTATCCTTTCTATTGTGGATATAGTTATAAAGAACCATGTGGGTTTATATGATCCTTGAATTTGAGGCAATTACTGGTTAATACATGTTGGGTTTCAATCATAGTTTGTTTTAATTTGTAGAATATTATGGATAGATGCTTATTGAATGGTCTTTGTTGAACTTTGGGTTTTTTTGAAAAATTCTGGGGATTAAGAATACATTTTTTTATATAATGGATTATCCTTTTTTGGGTATTATCTGATCTCATACAAGCTTTTTTTGTTTTAGTTTTGGTTAAGGTATAATGACATGGGAAGTATATAGTTCTCTTTTGTGGATTAGGTGATTTTTTAGAAGTTAATTATAGCTCTCTTAATGTGAACAAGTCATCCTAAATACTCATCTTTTGGAGAAAATATGAGTTTGTGTAAGAAATATAGTAAATGTTGAAAGTCAACATGACAATTAAGTATCCTTACTTATGTTTTAGTTAAGCTCATAAGTAAATTACTCAATGAAAAGTAACTTAAAACAAAAATGTTGTCTGTTAATTTTTCCTACTGGGGAATCAAATACCGTTTAACCCATCACAAGTTTGTGATTTTCTTGTTGTTAACGTTCTCCTAGACAAGTTTACTATCACTCTCCATCAGAACATGACCCTTTGTTTTCTCCACCATATCCATATTTTCATACGCGGAATCCTAGTATGGGTTAACTTGGGTGACATTTGTACTTCTCTCCCATTCTTTTAAAGTGATAGTTTAACTGACTCTAGTTCCGATGTGGGATTTTCAATGAAGATTCCAAGCCCAACTTTAAAATTGTGAGGACTCAATTCCCAAAATGGGGGAAGGATGTAACACCCTAGGTAAATAAAGAATATGACATTTTCATATTTATCCATATTTTTTAATAAAATATTAATATTACTTTAAAGGGAATGCTATGCTCGGGGGAGTACCCAATACGCTACAACGAGTTTCTTAGAAATCTTATGTTACACTCTAATAATAAAATAATATTATTTTAAAAGTTACTTAAAGCCTAGCCGTTATAATGGTAAGAATGAGCAGAACTAATTACAAAATTATTATATATGTTTGTCAAATATGTTTACTTTCATCCAATAAATGTTAGAGGCTTAAAATGCAAATGAATCCAATTTTAAGCATAAATTTTCTAATATTCTTTAAAAGGTCGATTAACTTCCTTTTGATGGAGAACCATGTTTAAATATACTTTTGAAAATTTTATATTATGTGTTTGAGAAAATAAAATCATTCTTTTGAATGTGGACATCAAAATTTACTTTCTATAAAATTTTGTTATTTTTCCGATAAAGATCATTTTTATTGAAAATGTTGCATTTTAATTCAAAACATCCTTTTAATATGATTTATTTATATAGATAGATTGTATTTTTAATTTAGATTAAAGTGTATTTAGAATATATTTTTAACATTTAATCAAATGTTGGTCATTGGAATTAATTTCACTTTGAAATTGGACATAAATTAATGTCAATCTTTTAATAGATATTGTTTCTTAAAAACACGCTATTTTTTTGACAGCGGGAATTAATTATTTAATTAATTAATAAAACATATATGTTTTTAATTCTATAAAATAGTCATCATTTTTGAATTCTGAATATCAAATATATCTTAGGGTGAATTTTTTGTATTTTTCTAAAAAACTTCAATTTTTGATGAATAGTGAAACCACTAAGTGGTAGTTTAAAAACTGATTTTTCATTTAAATGAAACATTACCACTTCTGGGATTTGAATTTCAAAAATACAACATACATTTTTTACATTGGGATGTAAAATTTGGTTCAATGGGATTAAAATAATTTTTTATTTAATAGTAACTTTTATGTTTTTTATCGCGATTAAAGATAATTAGTGTAATTTAAGGTAAAAATAATGTTTTAAAAATATGAAATGACCTAGAAACATGTCCTAACCTCATTGGATGTGTCATGGCCGACCAAGAAAATCCATGGGTCATCTTGGGGACCCCATGGAGCCATTTTGGTTGGAAAATGAAATAAATAACTTTTTATTTAAAGTTAAAATAAAAATCTCACAAGCATGAGTTGTTTTTCTAAAACAATTTTTAAATGGGGTTATACAAGACATATATTTGACTATAAATATTCATTAGAAATATAAAAAGATTTAATAAATCATGATATTTGTTTTATTATTCTTAGACATTAAATAAATTAAATTATTTATGACATTATGATGAAGCAACGATTACCTCATTAATAAGGGATTTAAATAAAATGAGAAGATATTGTTAAAACTATAAATTACACTTGTAAAAGACCTATTGGTTGATTATATTTATAACCCTTACCACGTTATCCTAGAAATAAATCAAGGTGGGACCTTTAAAATCCGAAACTCATTTGAAAATAAAGTAACATTTTGTAACTTTCCAAGAGTACCCCTCCTCTCCTCTTATAAAAGGCCCCCACCTTTACCACCTTAACCACATCTCTAAAGCCTTTTTCTCGGCCAACACTGGATCATTTTGTCTCTCCAAATCACTCTCTTAATCATTTAATCCTCACATTGGGCAGAAGTCCTCTCAAGGAAGCCTTTGACCTCAAATCAAAGAGATACCTGATTTTAATGTAATTTCTTCACTTGTGTTATTTTGTTTTATTTTGCTTCTCCAATCCCTTAAACTCTTTTTATTTTTTTATTTTGTAACAAAAACAGTATCTTAAATATACTAGGATGTTTTTATAAAAATTATTATAGCTAAACTTACCCACACCTTCATCTAATGGTAAAAGCATACTGTTTCCGTGGATGGTGAATTTCTTCCTGACGAAACGATGATTGTTCAATATTCTTCTAACACCTTTAAAGATGGACATTAAGATGACAATATTATTTTATGATATATAATATGTTTATTATTTACTTAAACTTCTGTATTTTTTATTTATTACATACCTTTATGGTTTCCATTATGGTTAAATGCGATATCTTTATTTTAGGAAGTGCGGACTACCGCCCCCTCAATGTGATTTGATTCGTTAACACCATATGTGGTACGTATAAGGGATAAATTTAATGATATTATATATTATACCATAGTGGAATTATAATACTATTATTTATCATTATGTTTTAATTCCATTAAATAATAAATATAAATGGAAGTAGCGTTCATGCGTATGTACGGCTTACCGTCTCCATGAACAGTGCATTTCATTTCTTACCTCTAAATGTTATGTAAAATTATAAATGCATGTATATAATGTATATATATGATATATATTATATCTAAATAGTGAATATAATTCTGTATATAATATATATTTTACCACATAAACAACTTGTAATTATAAAGTGTTTATTTTTTGACTCAAGTAGCAATGATCTACAAAATTACCATTATTAACTTAAATAATTACATAGTTATCATAGCATTGTAGTAAGTGATATAAAAGGAATAATGAACTTGAAAAGGGTTCTTAAGCAATTATATATTAATTGAAGTATATTTTTCATGAGGTTAATGAACGATCGAGTCAAGTAGGACCCGAGGTAAGGGATACTACCTCTCTATTTCTTTTTAAGTACACTCTTTTATGTTTGTCCTTTTAAGCTCGTCATTATTATGATTGGGATGTTATTTTATATTACTATTACTGTAATTTTATGTTCATATGATGTTAGACCCTATTTTATCTCATCAATCTTTTTTATAGTTTTAATTGGCTCCGTTAGGCTGCTGGAATTTCGTAAGGGGCTTTTTATCTCACTTTGTGTTTTCTTGAGATTCATGCTACGTTTTCCAATATTTCCTTTTGAGTGGTGTATTTACTATCCAGTATTCTACTCTTTGTGTAATATTCTTTTTTATGAGTATTTACATCAATTTTGTATAGTCTTTCTTTCATGGGGTGTACATTTCGAATGTTACCAAAATCGGTAAGGGAACCTTTCACCCTCCTCTTTTTAAAAGACTTCTTTAGTTTTGTCTTTTAATTTACATCATATAATGTGGGGATATGTTCTTATATATCAATATTTCCGTAAATTTTATGTCCAAGTGATGTGGTGCCCTTTATCTCTCTCATCAACTCTTTTTCTAAAATTTAACGTGACGTTGTTAGGCTGTCAAGGGAACTTCTTAACCCAATTTCAATTTCTTTGGGTTCAAGATGTAGTTATTGAATATGTCATACATTGAATATGTGTGAATGACCTTTGATTATTTTACAGTTAATATCCACTTACATTGGGTTTATTTATATTTGTCACACATAATTATGAGATTGATTTATCCCTAATTTTGGGATACCATCTTTATAATGGATTTCATATCAATTTACATTTCCAATGAGACTTCATTGTTGTGATGCACCTATTCACACTTATATGGTGTATATAATGTCCTTTGAAATATTATATCATTAATCTATTTATTCTCATGATATTATTAAATATTATTCCTCAATTATTGTATTCAAGTGTCTCTCATTTTGTTAAAAACCCTTTAACTAAAATATCATTTTAAATGTTTTAATGATTTATTCTTATAAATATTTCTCATTAATATCCATGTTTTCCAAATGGGTTTAATGATTTATTTATATGGATATTAATGTTTAGAAATGTTAAAATATTCAATCTGGTATGGAAACTTTGATTTAAAAACCTCTTTATTAAATGTTTTAAATGGTTTTTAAAATGGTTTTTAGAATGGATTCATTATTTCAATAACTTAAAATGTTATATTGTTAATGCAGTGTTGGAATATTATCATTCCATTATGCTTAAGTTATGTACAATGATTATTGTATGGTTCTTGGGAATTGTTTTGAAGATGGGTGGTTCCGTGATAAACTATGGGCGGGTGAGCCCGATATTGCTCTCCAACGCATTGGGTAACATGAAGGAGTTAAACGTTAAGGTTTCTCCGAAGAGATTCAGAGAATATACTGTGATGGGTATTCCAAATGTAAACAAGAGTGTTACTCCCTACATAAGAATGTTATGATTGCCTAAATTTACCTTTATGTCTTATGATTTCTATGATTTATCCATGATTTTATGAGGTATGTTAAAGTGCTTATGTTTTATGGGTAGAGTATGATTTCATTCTTATGTATATATGTACTCATGTTTCCTTTCCATACTTTTTATAACCATTACTGAGCTTTTTATGCTCATCCAATGTTTTTGAAATGTTATCATAGCTCAAGGGATTGGTACATGATATGATGATAGTGTAAATGAAGTGTCAAGAAAGAATCCATGTTTTATTATAAATGTGTTTCTGTTTATGGGAAAATGAATATTATCGTTTATGTAACCACTTTGTTTAAATGTGGAATGCAATGAACGTTTTATGATCTAATTCTCTAAAAATATAAACCAGAAATGATCCTCAATGTGTAATCTTGTAATAACTCAAGATTAAGTAAGGTTTAAGGATGGGGCCTCATAGTTATACTCATGATTATGCATACATATATTACTTGTTTACCCATACTAAAAATTTGATCTCATAACCTTATTATATTTCACTTCCTAAGGTTATGATGAATTGTTTTCGGAATAAGTACTAATGTTTGAGATCTTTATGGAAGATTTTAAATATCTTTCACCAGGATGAAAGAATCTATTCAATGATTCAAATGACACTAAACTATTATGGTCCTCATAAAAGTTTAATTGTACTGTACTAAATATTAACCTAATGTGATATAATATCCATGTATATTATGTTCGGGTTTATATATTTTGTATCAAATGAAGTGTTTAATCAACCTTTGGAAATAAGGATGATAAAACATTAGTGAAATCTCTAGGTATATTTTTGGAAATTTTACTAGAATTTTGGTAAAGGATATAGTGAGTGGTTTTTTTGAAACACATCTCCATCTAGATAATACATCTTGTTGTGACTTTGACATAGACGTAACTAGGATAAATAACACTAGAATGTTGTTTTGAGCTAGACTTATGTTAATTGTGTACAAGACAATGGGAATTTTTTCAAACCTTCTTTGAATCTTCTCAGGGAAATGCTTTGGGAATTCATAAACACATCATGAACCATCATTAAGGATGCAAATAAGTGTTGTTTACAAATAATATAGGATAAAAATAGGGAGTGAAATTTTAAGAATGGATACAAAATTTGTACAATATGTAAATTTAGACAATATGTACGTTTTTTTCAAGATAATGTGAATTCTCAACATGATTATTGTTTCTCACCAAATTATTTTATGTTTTAGTCAATGGAGGAAATTTAATGAACCATGTAAATGAGGAATGGAATTTTAAATGCAATTATTTTCCTTATGACCCACCAAATTTTATATGATCTGAATTGAAAACTCTTATAAACATACTAACACATGCTATAAGAAACACTGGAAAAACAAATGGGAATTGGAGAAGAAAAATCTATTGACACATTCATGAGGAAAAATAAACCATTAATCAGTCGGACATATGATACACTTGTTTCTAAACAATGGATTTGTACCATTGAAAATATATTTACTATCCTTAAGTGTTTTGGATGAAAAAAATACATGTTGGAAATTTGTCAATTGGATGGTGAAGATGATTAGTGGTGGAATCTTATTAAAAGAATGAGAGAAAATGAATAATTTGAATCTATTAAATGGGAATAGATTAGTTGGATATTTTTTAGTATATACTTACCTAATATTCAATAAACAATTATGGAGAAGGAATTAATTCAGATTAATTAGAATGATTATGAATCTATTGGTTCCTATGAAGCTAATTTTATAATCCATGAAATGAAAACATTAATATAATCATAATCCCTGATATAAAAATTTATTGATTCATTGGTGGCCTAAAACTGAGTCTTCAAAAGGATATACCAATAAGTGAAATTTGGAACCTATTAAAAAGTCAGTAGTTGTGCACTAAATGTGGGAATGGATGTTAGTAACTCTTGTGGTTATGGAGATAATAAAAGGATAACAAGATTAATTGAAAAACTGATTGATTTCTACAAGAGGAAATTAAATGTTCTCAACATAACACTTGACAAAAATGTGGAAAATAACACTTTGGGGAATGACTAAATTGAATAAGAAGATGATTTAGTTTTTGGAATCCTATTAATCACACAAAAGAGTTTTAGAGTGATTTAAAAAATCCATTAAATTGATAAATATCTGAAGAAAATGAATGAACCACACATCAATAATACATGTGAAAGAAAATGGGGTATTGTGTAAACCATTGACCGAATACAATGGTCATAGAGGATTGTTAAATTAGAAATATCAAAATAATGATGATAAAAAATCACATGAAATCACTATTGTAAATGTGGAATAAAAAAATGAAATTGTGGAATTATTGAGTGTTTATAGAATTGTATTACAGAATAATTCTATGGAATAAAAATTTTTGTATTATGGAATAATTATACCACTATGGGAGATCCATTTGTATTTAAGAATATATGTTGAATGGTACTAGGAACAATGAAACGTGACTGAGGAAATAAGGTGAAATATTTTAAATACACATGATTAAGGGAAGCATAACCATTAATATGAGCATGATGTTGAGAAAATTATATTTCAGTAAATTTAAGATAGATATGGATTAGTCAATAAGATGCACTAGCAACCTTGGGAATAATTAATGATATTTTTACATGTGGGATATTCTATCATGAATGATGTATAAATCATTTTTTACTTAAGAATAAGGAAACATGCATGTTTTTAGTAAGAATGTTTGGTAATTTAGATTATTTAAATGTTTCAAGTTAATACATGATGAAGGTAGTCGCATATATTTATTGTGAGTAACATGAAATGTTTTACGATAGATGGGTGATAAATTTAATGTTAATTTTGTGGAATTCATTCAAAAGATTAGGATTATCATCTATCATACGTATTGTGGTCTTATCCATTTATGAAATTGGTATGTTAAACATTAGATAAGTCTATGAGATTAATGTATTATCTCTACATTGGTATATTTATAAATATTTAATAACTTATGCTAAATATTTTTAGGTGAAGACAAATGGAATGAAATATCATTTTATATAGTGGTATCATTATCTATAAATACTTTAGGAATTACAAATTCAACAAAATTATTTTTTATAAGAGATTATGTGGAAATTATTCTTTTCATAAACAACAGTGAGATTATGCCGAAATTATTTAATTATTTATTCTCATAACAATATATGAAACATTATGGAATGGATCTTGAAAAATGAATTTCTATCCTAGTAATTTCATATCCAATGAATGTTTTGGTCCATTATATCCTCACATATTTATGGATTTGGGAATTTTTTCTTTTTCTTAACCATGTCCACTATCACTCTCTATATGAACACGATGGTTTGACTTCTCTTCCATATACATTTTTTCACTTCCCTCTTATTTTGTCTTATGTGGGGACCCAATGATGAGAAACATTGGGCAACCATTATGTTTCTATATTTACATTTTAAGACGAATTTATTGAATCCATTTTAACGATGAGGATTTCTATGAATAAAACATTAAATTATGAAACCTTTGATAACCCAGACAAATTTCGGGGGTGAAATCCACTTAATTGGATTACAATAGAAATCCATCAGTTTTTATGGACAATTTTTTCGAATAAATTAACATTTTCATTTTTATTTTTCAACTCACTATGTCAAATATTCCATGCACACTAAACTGACTTTTTAAATGTTACACACATCCCTGAGTTTGTGTATGATACCCGTATCATTGAGTTTTTATGAAACACCTCTTAAATTATTTATATAATATAAATATAACTGATCTATTAGACATTGTTATATGAATAGTGACTATAAATTTTAAAAATTTATAATTGATTTATATAAATAAAACATAGTGATAATAAAAGTTAATAATCTTGGAAATGTCCCTATATTTTTAAAATGATGTTTTCTTGACGGCATCAATTTATATGTCCTTTTTTGAAAGTTAATATAACTAATTTTAGACACTAATTGAATTGAATATTTTAAAATATAAATTATATTTTAATTTTTAATATCAAAATTATCATAGGGTGAATTTTTTGTATTTTTTCGTAATATATTTATTTTTGAGTAATAGTGAAAAAACCTTCATAATTGTTAAAAAGATCAATTTTTTCATTTAAATAATTATTTAACATAAAATTGATTTTAATGTCACAATAGTTAATTATTACATATATTAACACAATTTAGGATATCATTAATACTTTTTATAATATAATTAGTTATAAAAATTCATTTTAAACATTTAATGTCTTCTTACCCGCCTTCTGGACACATTCTAATGTTAGCATTACACATAATGTAACACCTTATGTGAATTAAATTTAGAAAATCGGAAATTTGTGGTCATAATCAGGGTGAATGTTTTTTTTCTAATAAGAACATGATAATATATTGGTTAATAGTAAATTCCAAATTTTATAAAAGGCAAATTATGGTAAATTGGGTAATTAATGGTAAAAATAATATTATAATAACATAAAATTAACAGAATAAGTTTTTTAATATAATTGTAAATGTGTGATTCTAACCTAATTAACCTTATGTCTAAAATATGATTCTTTTTTCCACTTATGTTAGATTAGGACATTTATCAATTTAATTTAATTTATAGTTAAATATGTGATATTCATATTTTAATAACTATTTTTTTATATGTATGGATACAAAAGTGATATAGTCATATATAAATAGTCTTTATAATTATATGAAATTTATCTACTTCATGGTAATTTATTTATAATTTTTGGAAATAAATTAATTAAATTAAATTGTGAAAAAATGATGATTCAATAATTGTTTAATTAAATGAGATACATAATAAATGATATTAAAAATATTTTAAGAAATGTGAAATCACAAAAATATTGACATGAACAAATATTATAGATAACTTATACTTGTTTGTTACCTATTTGATGTATTGTTTCAATGATATCATTTTTATTTGAAATTCATAAAAATTAATATATGAATATTATCAAAATTTACATAAATGATACTATAAAATTTATAATATTTTATTAAATGTTATAAGATTGTCAAAATATAATATTATTAAAAATAAAATTTATGATGTTTAATATGTCATTAAAGATCTAATTGAGGATTTTTTTATTTTTATAATAAATATATTAACCATAGCGTGTAAAAAGACTTGTTGTCATGGTAAAAGATAAATATTATAACAGGGGATTAAATCGAGAAGATAAGTTTAATTATATAACCTAAAAATTATTAATATTCATTGTTTAAGTGGATTTCTCTCCAACCTAATCTCTATGTAAAAATAAATAACTTTGTAGAAATTTGAAATAAAAAATTAATCTATAATATATTAATAGTTTTGGAATTCACTAAAGTTCACCTACCACATCCTATAAAAGGCCACAACCTCTGACCACTTATTCACACATCTTAAGAACTATGTATCACTCAAAAAATGAACAAATTATATTTTAAAATCCACAAATTCCTCTTATAATTCATCCCATGTGAATAAGGGAACTCAAATAATCCATTGTGGCCAAACCAAAATGAGTTACCTGATTATGAGGTTACGTATTCTCTCAAGCTCATTTACATTATATTCCTTCTCCACCCCATCCACACTCTTTATTAAATTTTTTTATGAAATACTATGTATCATAAACATACTATGATTTTTTTATGTGATGTTTTTTAACTAAACTTACACACATATCCTTATAATGAATATAGAATATATTATATCCATGTACAGAGAATTACGGCATCATGAAATGATGTTTTTTCATTTATTCATTACTACCAATAATGGTGGATATTATAATAGATACCCTATATATTTTATGTTGTATATATTATTTATTCTATCTTTATGAATCGGTATTCCTTTCTTAAAGACATTAATTTTTACTTTACATTTTTTGTAAAAATTATAATCACATTCGATGAAGTGTTGAAAATCACCTTCTCAATGCGATTCCATTCATTCACACCCCACATATAATGTATCAAGGATATGTTTAGTGAACTTATATTATATATTGGATATAATAATGTTAACAGAATAATATATATATATACATATGTCATTTTCAAAATTTCAGGTAATACAATAATTAAAATGGAAATAACATTCAAGTGTACATACAAATTTCCATCTCCATGAACGATGTAATTCATTTCACACAACATTATTCTATATGGTATTTTAATATACAAATAATATATATACTTGATATTTATATCATTATTTACATTCTGGAATCATGATATAAGTATAAGGACCAATGATATAACAAATCAAGAAACAATAAAAATATGAATCGAATATTACCAGAAGTGAAACCTTAAAATAAAATCATTAAAAAATAGGTGATATATGGTCATAATCAAACAATATTTAGAATTATATATAAGATTTTGATTCTATAACATATGTATAATGAACATATATATATTATACTAGAATATATTTTGATTACGAAGAGAATCAAGAAATAATTATGTGGATTTTTCTCAACTTTATTTATGTCATATAGATTCCTCACACTATACACGATTCATCTATGTGGCGAATATACTACCCTTGAATGAATTTTTTGAGTCTTATCCAAAAGATTATGATATGCCCATAATTTTAGATTTTATATTTTTCTTGGGGTATACAATTATATTGATTATAAACTAATGAGTGTAGACTTCACAATCTCTACCATATTTAAGAATGATCCGCTTTTACTGTACATTGAATAACATTTATCATCAATGTTGGTTTTATTGAAAATTGGTTTCAAAATATGTCTTATTATCCACTTTTATATTTTTAAATTAATTTTTAAGAATTTTCAGTATTTTAACATCACATTTTGGAAGGAATCTTTCTATCGTTTTCCTAATGATTTTATTTTCCACTTTACAGGAAAATGTACAAGAATAATGCATTATTTTAACATATATTGCCCGAATGAATTTTTAAGCATTCCTAATGCATTACTTCCATGAATATTTTCATCCATGAATACAATTTTATATTCAACAATAATTTTTTCTTATAAAAATGTTAGATATTTTGCTAAAAGAAAACTATTTCAACAAAGAAAGGATATTTTCCTCTAGAACTATTTGAAATTATCTCCATGATATATTTATATTATTTGAATTTGGTTTCAATGAAAAGTATTTTGATTTTTTTATGTTTTTTATATTTATTATTATGTAAATGTCATGTTCAATATGACATATAAATTTCCTTCACCATCTAAGATGGCATACATTTTTATAGTTCAAGAATACCATTCATATTAATTCTCCATATAGTTTTTTTGATTGACTGATGATTAAGAACCGTTGTTCATTTTTGGGGGTTTTCTTTTGATTAAATGATTATGAAACATTCTTATCTTCCACCGGTGATGATATGATTACATATATATGATTATAATTTTATTTTATAGGTTTTGAAGTGATTGATTATGATATTTTGGAACATATATGTATCATTTCAGGACATAACTATATGCATAGTACTGGTTTTCATGTCCATACTCTTATGATGGGACCTATTTTTCATGTTCTTAATATTAAGCATGAACCTGATTATATGTCCACAATGCTATGCGTGAAACTGATAACATGATCAAAATTCTATTCCTGAACGTGATTACATGTTCACAATGTTATAAGTAATCCATATATAGTGTTTATATTGTTATGCATTGACCTATATTCATGTATATATTTTTATGCAAGGCGGTGATTTCATGACATTAATGAGTCAACCTGTTTCAATTTATATATGTTCACTATGTTATATGTTTATCTTTATACAACTATTCCAAGAATTATGTAAATTTTATGATCTTATGAATTATGTCCAATGATTTCCTTATGATTCAATTATACATTTTATATGAAGGTCATGATCTTCTAATGTCATTAACACAGTCTCATAACCTTATGCTCATGATTAGGCTTATATATCATCCATGTTTACCCTTTCTGAGTATTTGTGCTCACACATTTCATATGTATCCATTCACAAGTTTACGAAGAGAAGTATTATGTAGAAGTACTAAAGGTTTACATTGGTATGGGAGATGATGATTATTTTTTTACTTGGATAGAGGAATTATGTTCATTGATTCCACAGATACTAAACTATAATGATCCTAAGGCATGTTTTACAATAATGTACTGAATATTAATAAAAAATTATGTCATATCTATGTATGCCAAGTTGGGGTCGCTATATAAAATACATGTAATTAACATCTCAATGATTGTGGAAATAAAATTCATACAAAGGATGTTAATGAAAGTATTTTATTTTAGTAAATTATTTTTAAAAATTTCTTTACTAATGTATTAATATACAATATTATTTATTAAATTTACAGGAAAAGATCAAAAAATAAATCGTTATTAATGGTGGAATGACATATGATCATTTATTAGAAACTAGCTTGTGTGCGTTATAAAGTATCTCATTAAATCTATATTTTGATTAAATAAAAAAAGAGCCCATTGATTTTTTGGAGGAACAGAATTATACCATTTACTAAAAAATTACAATTGGAATGATAGGGTAAAAATAAACCGGTATATTTAAATATAATAAATATTTGTAAGTAGAAGAAATAATTTAGAGAACTCCTATAACTTTTAAAATGAATTAAAACTAATGTAAACCTACTTCACTTACCACATATCAATTGAGCCAGGTATGGGGGATAAACCTTATTTTCAGGGTAACATACATTGTTGTATATTTAAGATACTGCTTTCTAAAATTAATAAAAACACATGGAATATTGTAATATATCATAGTGATTATTCAATTCTTCCAATCATATTATAAGTGTGAAATAACATGCACTACAATGAAGTTCATGCGTGTCCATTTTTAATTTTTTCAATATTTGAATTTGATATTATACATATACAACTACAAGTTACTATGTGTCTACCACCACATTCTCTAAATTTAATAAATATCAATATAAATAATATAATAATAAATTTAGTATAAATTATTATTTCTTGTGTTTGAACCCCATGAATGAGATCACTGCACTTGATATCATCGAAACAATAATAATATATTATTGAAATATATATAAATTTACATAATAATGAAACAAAAATAGTTCAAAATTGATTACCATTATTCTCAAGGCATATCAGTTTTGACATCGACCATTTCATGGAACCCCATAATCATAAGTATTTGATTTTTTATATCTAGCTTATGATCCTACCAATATATCAAAAATCTAATGATTATAAATAATGAAAAATCTATTAGGGATATTTATAAGGAATGTTAAATGTAATTTTAAAAATAAAATTTTATTCAGAATGAATGATATATTGTTAATCTAAGAATTTGGATGTTCTACACAATTTCAAAAAAATTATCGAAACTCATGTTGTTTTTCATCCCTATATGTACAAATTTTATAATCATGCAATTTTTCAAATTCATTATCCTTGAAATTTATTTTCAAATGGAGTTAATTATGTATCTATATTTGAGATAAGTAGGAATAGATTTTATGAATATAGATATATGGCATTGTATGACATTAAATGTTTAAAATCACATCTGTCATTTTTGGAAAACATTGCATGATTATAAAAATATTTTTAACGACTATGTTTTGGAAGCCACCCAGAGGCACCCCGTACTTGGTTGGTCACATGGCCTCAAGCGCGTTTCCTGGAATGCCTGAGGCTACCGACAAAAAACGAGGGCCTTGGTTGTGATATTGGGGAAACAATTCCCATATTGGTAGAGTACACAATGGATGTAAACAACACACAATAGAGAAAGCAGTAAATATCTAACAACAGTAAACAATGGAGGTCTGATAAAGAAACAACTGGAGCATGAATACATATAAATGATGCATGATATAGATATGTCTCTGAAATAATCCAAACAAGTTACAATGTTGAATAAATCACATAATAAATGTACAAAAGGAAAAAAATGAGCAACTCCTCAGCATCGCAAGCTTTAGCTTGGTCCCATGCTCTCCAGATCCCCAAAAAATCAAGAACAAGAGGTAGAAGAGCTCATTCCCTTGCCTATACATGATGAAATATAAACATTTTGGGGCTAAAATCATGGCCCAAATAGGGTGTGAGACTATATCCCTGTAAGAAACCACCCGATGATATATTCCTAATAGTAAGTTTGTATACATAATGTAAAAGTTTAGAAAGAAGGAAACAATGAATAATTAAGCAGTAAAGAATCGACAGTTTAAGAATTCAAAAAATACCACATATCTTGCAACAAAAAAATAGATAACACAACAAGAAACCCTTTAAGAAGTACCCACATCCTATCCCTTTTAGTCCTACCTATCAAATATAAGCAACCCTCTGGGCAGTAGACACAGTCTCACCCCTCTGTTTCAGCTAAAAAAATATAGAATCTCTGAGAAAGAACACACCGTAAATTCTCGCTATAGTTTTGTATCTTACTAAAGGTACTTTTGGGATGCTCTCAGAGTCAAATCCCCTTGTGGTCTCACATTGTATATTTATAAAGACACTCTGGAGAATACCTCGATGTCATTTTACCATATGGTTGATAAACCAGGTTCTCATAGCCCTATGTAAGTCAAGAAAGTGTAGAAACATGTAACATCCCATGTAAATCTCAATAACTAATTTTTTAGCATTCTACATCACAATAGAATATCAGAGCAACAGGCACACCATCCTATAATACTAATCATGGAAAAGGAAACATCACCCAAACAGGAAAACTATAAAAAAAGGTCAAATATAGGAAAAACATGCATGGGAAATAAATCCAAAGAAATGAAAAATTCATTATTAATAGAAATTAACCTCTACTAAGGTATACAAGCAAATAGAGCAAACAATAGTGATAAAATAGTAAACGTGCAATACCCACTTCATGGGTTCTAGGAAGGTTTGCACATAAAACGCAAAGACTTTGTACAGAAAGCATCAAACCACCTACCACAAGGTTAGGAGATCACTATACATGATCCTCGACGCTTGATCTCCTTTTAATTCCATAGATCTAATAAATCATCTAAAACATTCAACCCACAATAACATGAAAAAGAAGAAAAAATAGGAAATGAAACTATTGGAGAAGGAAGAGCTTACTGATGTGATTCCAATGCAATCGATGGTGTTCTATTTGGAGAACAGATGTATGATCACGGGATCAGGGATGTATCAGCTCTGTATGGGTTCTCTGGAATGTTTCGGCTGAAGAAGAAGACACACATAATTGTTAGATGTGACCCATGTCTAATTAATGAATAAAAAGAAAATGCATGGTGTGTACTTTTGAAGTAGAAGACATGTAGATTAACTATCCATTTTCCACTTTAGGCATCATCCACATCACCCGACATGATGGTGTGTCTGGCCAAGACATGGCCAACGTGTTGGCCTCCTGTGTCACGACCCGTCCTCAGGGCCCATGCTGTGAATACCCAATGCTCGCCTTCCATTGGCCTGGGGCTGGCGACTAGCACCAAAGGCATAAATACTGATAAAAATGGAAGTAATTGCCTTTATAAATCACAAACACATACATCCAGATTACAAACGAAAGTAATAAACTAAGTAAAAAAGAGTGTTCTAAAAAGTAGATGGTCCATAATACAAACCCAACATAAAAGTACAGCTACAACTGAACGGAAGTACAACAGAAAAGAAAAATAGCTGGAAGATAGAAGCAGCTCCTGCTTCATCCACCTCGAATCCTACTTGAATGGTAGGTACTGATAGCCTCCTCAATACTCTCGCCCGCAAAACTCTTCTGAGTAATGTCTTGTCGTGAATTCCACCTCCAGGTACTGACTCGTTGTGAGGTCTACCTCCGGGTACTATCCAGTCATGGGATAATCGGTCTCTGATAGTGTTTTCCGTTGTCTGCATCCAATACAATGAGGTTCGGTCATAGCCCGTACATGTGTGAGTATAAGGATACTCAATAGGGACCCCAAGACCCTCAAGATCTCATTAAATCCAACAAGGATAAAAACAAAGAAGGATCTCAACAGATAACCCCTAATTAGGTATTATCCCATACTTATACCTAAGTTATCAAGTAACCCATCTCAATCACGAGGAAACACAAAGGTTATGAAATCAATGGGTAACTACTACTTAGGTACATGCCCATACATATACCTAAGTTATCAATTGACCCATCTCAACCATGAGGTAAACAAAATGTTCATTGACTAAGCTCAAACCTGGATTTTCATTATTGAAACCACACCAACTGGAGAAATCCTCCTCAATTGAGTATAGCATCCCTTTCATGACTCTGAGGCGCTACTCACTAACCGTGGACTGCTGAGATACTACTCCTATCAAGAACTAGAGGTCTGTAGCAAAATACTGGGCGCTCTGTCCGCAGAGGGTCTTCCACCAAATATCGGGCGCTCTCCCTAATACCATATAGAGGTACTCCTCCTGTCGAGTTCCGTGGGACTTCTGGAAACTACCTCATTCTCCAACACTGTGGGCCTTCTGCCAAATATCGGGCACTCTGTCCACTGGGATAACCGAAACACTACGAGTCGAATCAGTCAAGCAGTAATCAGGTATACAGCTACTCGGTCTCCGCACTCCGTAGGCTCGTCTCGGGGAGGGTCCCCTCCACAAGATACTGATCGATATGTCCAAGTGTCACTGAATCTCACATGGAAGTATCTCAAAGTGCCACCTCATCATAGGGGTCTCAACACAACAGACCGCACGCCAATCAGACGCTCTGTCTCTAAGTAATTAGCATTTCTGTTCCAAGGGCCCGATTGTATTTTGGGTACAATACAACCCATCCATACTCCATATTCATCCGAATATCTACTGAAATATGTTAAAAAAACCATCTAATCATGAGGAATACAAAAAAGTCTATGGCACATCAATCGGACGTCCGGAGCTCATGTTATAAGTGTTTCCGCTCCAAGGACACGGTTGGTTTTGGGTTCAAACAAACTCGGACGTACACAAACTTCACCGATACCTTGACTGTAATATACATAAACTACTGTCTCGATCCACGGAATCCTACATAACTAATGGTGTGTTGATAGGAGGTCTATAGCTCATGATATGTCTGTTTAACCGAAAATAGTACGAAAATAGGTGGTCTGGGTCCGGTCCCACTAGGACCAATACCCCCTGGGTCAGCCCGAACCAGGTCAACCGGTACTGGGTCTGGGTCCGACCCGGAGGGGCGCGGACTCACCCGGCCCGGCCGGAACGGCCTGGCACTCCTGGCCTATGAAGCTAGCCGACGAGTGGCACACAGCGGGGCCCGCCCTTACCGCTGGTCTGGGGGGTGGGGGGTTACGCCCCCCCCCCCCCCCCCCCCCCCGTTTCTTCAAAACGGCCGGCCGTGATGGCCGATCGTTGGATGACCGCATGACCCCCTCAGGTCACGCCTCTTGGTGGCACCGTCGGCCGGCACAGACGGCCGCCCTTACAGATCCGCCGCGGGCTTAGGGTGCAGCTTTGTACAAACCCGCGCAGCGCGCCGGGGCCGCGCCACGCCCCGGCCCCGTCACCTGAAGCTACAGCGTGGCGCGATGGCCCTGCACCCCTCCTCTACTAATCGGATAGGTCGTAGTCCGGATCAACTTTTCATGGCAGGACAGTGCCACACCCTTGTGGCGACCTGGCAATCACGCTCTGATGATCCGCTCGTGGTCGGACCGTCGTTGGCTGGTTCATCATAGTCTACCTCCATCGTCCATATACAACAAACAAGAGGGGAAGGGTTGGATCGTGTTCTTGTGGTCCGAGCCCTTCCTCATCATGATGGTATCATGTGAACAGTCGAAATCAACATTTGAGGAATGATGTTTAATGTTATTAAAACACCAATAAAACGACCCCTACCTCAAGGTTCGCCATTCGACAACGATATCACGAGAGGGTGGATGTCAGCTCGTTGACATCATCGCAAGGGAAGAGATAATGGTGTTGATGATCGATGGATCTCATCGCTTCCGCAAGACTTCGATCCCATCTCAATTGTCAATTTTTGGAGATCCAGCGGATGAAGAATTTTTCTTTGTAAAGAGAACGTCGGAGTTGTTCTTCATTGGTGAGGGATGAAGCTCTCCTCCCAATAACACCAATGGTTCCACAACCATGTAATTGCTGATCCCCCAATATAAAATTAATACTCTCCCATATATTAAATTTTACAATCAAAAAAAACAAACGAATTTTTGACACCACACATTAATTAATGAAGTAATAAATTAAAAGTGTTGGCATTCCTAATGAGAGGTGGGTGGAGAGGATCCACATAATTAATGGGAGGTGTTGTCAAAATATTAAATACAAGGGAAGATTAAAGAGGTTAAGGGGAGTTTATGGGATGTTGATGTGTTAGGGGTTCGTGTGGGCCCCACCACACTAAACCCTCCAAATGGATGTTAGGTTGGTGTGGTCCCACCTCTAACTCCACCTTTATTGGATAAAAAAACAGCATCCTTAGAAAATATTTTTACACAACAAATTTTATTTATTTTATTCTAAATCCCCATTTATTAAACATCAAACCACTCAAAACGCATCTACGACAAAGGTCCCCCTACGCAATTACAGGGAATGCGTGTTAATTGGTGCCATCAGAATTCAATTCTGAGCACTGGGTCAAAAGATTGAAAACCTCGATCGTTCGTTTACTGAACATACATGAGCTAAACATCCTAAATTGATTCACGGAACACTGCGTCTCAGAATCAGGTGTCGTCAAAAACTGCGAACTCGTAAAAATCCAAAGAAATTATGAAAAAAATTCCTTGAAATTTTTGGGTCATTAATTTACTCCCACCTCAGGGATTTACGACCCCCTAAAGCTACAAGACAAACTATAAAAACTGAAGGAGGTACTGATCATGAAACTGAGCCTCCTGCTCTCATGTTCTCTCCTATGGGTTCCTGTGCTACCAGTGAAAGAGCACCAGAGGAATCGACTGTCCCCATAAGAACTGCTCCGATCGATCCTCAACCTTTACTAGAACCCAATGAAAGTCTCCCTGTCATCGATGTCCAACTCTATGTGGTTGATGATGATGGATAGTTCGTGCACACATATCTTCAGCTGAGATACGTAGATAACATCATGCACCCGGTGCATCTGAGGTGGAATGGCCAGATGAATCATGGAGATAAATTGTCGCCCTGACCAAAACATCGTAGACCCTGTCGAGGTGAGACCTATAAGAAGAAGTGGTCATCACCCTCAATATATAGTGTTCGCCACTCCTATCAACATAGGACTTTTTTCTACTCTATGTAGTCTTCATCAGTTTTTAGATGATATGTACCTTCTCCATCATAGCCTAAACCATCTCTGGTTCATCACGTGGTGACTCCATCACTATCCACAAAGGATATATGAAACGTGTCCAACTGCAGTCTCGCCACTCCTAACAGCTTAATTCCCAATCTTCTACTAAGATAATCTTCTACAATGTTTGCCTCCCTTAGGTGTAAAAACTGTTTCGAAGTCAAAGTCCTGGAGGAATCTCAAGCCAACACTACTATCTCTTGTTCAGGTCATTCTGTGAGAATACACACATGAGACTATTGAGTTGGAGATAACCATAAACCATTTTCTCTACGATCAATGGGTTATACTAGACAATTGTAAGAACTCATCTCCACCCTTCTTCATCTACATTCTACCAAAGTGCTGCTGAGATTTCTCCTCTTCGAAAAAGAGGAATCTGATCTCATCGAGTAGAATATCAACATTCTTTTCCAAATATAGTCATTCCTAACATGAATGATACAATTCATGTCTTGAATGACACCATATGGCCTCGACGCTACTACTAAGAGATCCAACTGTCACTCTTGACTCCAAGGGTTCAGTCGCACTATCAGCATCAGTGCATGATTACTGGGTGTCCTCCAGTAGTAATCTCTCAAATGAGGGTCAAGTCAACATCTTCAACCGGAACCTCTTAGAGTAAACTATACAGAAATGAAATGAATTTAAATGTCACAACATTAAGTGTCTCTTTTTACTACAACCCAGAGTACCAAGACACAAAGAGAACACAACAACAACAACACTAAAACTAGAAGCCCCAAGAACAAAGACCCCCATGAATGGAACAAGCCTTTCTTCTTTCCACCTGCTTCTGAAGCTCCATTGTCGTATGCTTCATCTGCCTGATGCTGAGCTCTCCCATATCCACCCATTTCCGGTGCTCGGGGTGGACCTCCTAGGGATTGTGGAAACTCTTTGAAGTGTCGTACACCACCAGTTGTTCAGCCAGCTCTTCTGCTCTGGTCTGGTAGGTTCCTCTACAGCCTGCTACTCATCTTCTAGACAGGTCGGGCAGTATCGAGCCATGTGACACTGCTGGCCACATGCATAGAACTTCCTGCTCATCGTTTGGCAGGCTCTGTTTTGTTTTCCTCACACAACAGTACCTAAATCCCAAGGTCTCCAACCTATTGGTCTGGTCCTCCTGGACAACTTTATCATCCGTCTTCTGCCTACAGACAACTAGGCTACTGATGGTATAACCTGCGGCAAGGGAAGATGCTCTTGTGCATGCTCAGAGTGTAGTGTTTCTGGTATAAACTCCACCCCGAAGAATGTCTCAAAGTCACCCCAGGTGACGGTCGTCTTGTCACAAAACCAGAGCATCTAGCTCCACCACCTATCAGCTTCTCCCAGGAAGAGGCTAACAGCTAACTACACCATCATGTCTGTGGGTGTCCCAGCTCAATGGAAAGCTTGTGCTACAAACTCCATCCAGTGCCCAATCGTTTAAAAATCTGACTCGCCTCGAAACTGTGGAGGCCATTGATGCTAGAACTCATGCATCGTGCTCATGAGGTGTGCACTCTTTGCTGTTGTCTGATCTAGAAGAGGTCCATGTACTAGGGCCTCGTCACTCCATGAACTCTCAGTACGTACAACTATCGTGGATATAGATGATCGTCTACAGGGAGGCATTCTAAAATAACAGATGTGACACTATCAAAAGACTATACCTGGGGAGCTGACCTGGTTTGAGATTATTTTTAAGAAACATTTGAAAAACACACACACAATCAGATTTTTCATGAACTAAATCAGAAATCAAAGGATAGGGTCCCGATGTATGGATACGTTAGCTGCCCGCACCAACACATGACTCCCTGAACTGAAAACTACACTCAGTACCCTTAACACTGTTGTTTCACAAAATGAAAAACATCAGAGTCCTAAGTTTTGAGGTAGAACTGACTCCACTGATAAAAATTTGTCATGACCCATCCTCGGGGACCATGACATAACTACTACAAGGTCGCCTTCCATAGGCCAGGGGCTGGCGACTAGCTCCAAAGGCGTAAATCCTAATAACTGGGAAGGCATTGACTTTATAAATCACAAAAACATCAAACTAGAGTACAAGCCTAAGTAATACACCAACTACAAAAGAATGTGCTAAATATTATACGGGCCAGAATACAATCCCATCAGTAAAGTACAACTACAACGGAATGGATGTACAACATAAAATACAAACAGTTGGAAGATAGAAGCAGCTCTTGGGTCATCCACCTCAGATCCAACCTGAAGGGTAGGTACAGATAGCCTCCTCAACACTCTCACCCACCAACCTCCTCCGTTTACTGTATCATCTTGAAGTCCACCTCCGGGTACTGACTCTTCGTGAGGTCCACCTTCGGGTACCATCAAGTTCTCGTACACTCAGTCTCTAATAGCGGTGTCCATCATCTGCATCCAACACAATAAGGTGCGGGCATTTCCCATTTAGGGGTGAGTATAATGATACTCAGTAAGGACCACGAGACCCTAAAGGTCTCACAAAATACAACAAGGATAACCACAAAGAAGGACGTCAACAGATTACCCTTACTTATGTATAAGCCCATACTTATTCCTAAGTTATCATGTAAACCATCTAAATAGAGAATAAACAAAGAGGTTATGAAATAAAAGGATAACCACTACTTAGGTATATGCATATACATATAACTAAGTTATCAAGTGACCCATATCAATCATGAGGAAAACACAAAGGTCATTGACTCCGCTCAAACCAGGATTTTCATTATCGAAACAATAACTGCTGAAGAACTCCTCCTCTGTCGAGTACAGTATCCCTATCACGACTCAGAGGCTCTACTCACTAACCTTGGAATGATGAGGTACTCCTCTTTTCGAGTATCACGAGTCTTCAACCAAATACCGTGCGCTCCGTCCGCTAAGGTTATACCGCCAAATACCGAGCGCTCTCCTGAATAGCCTACAGAGGTAATGCTTCTATCAAGTACTGGGGGTCTGCCACCAACTACCAGGCGCTATGTCCACTGTGGGTCTGCTTCCAAATACTGGGTGCTCTATCCACTAGGCTAACCAAAACACTATGAGTCGAATCGGTCAATCAGTCATCAGGTCTACAACTACTCGGTCTCTACACTCCATATGCTCGTCTCCCAGAGGGTCCACTCCACGGGATACTGATCGATACATCCACCTATTAATCAAACTCACATGGATGAATCTCAAAGGACTACCTCTTCATAGAGGCCTCAACGTAATAGACGGTGTGTCAATCAGGCGCATGGTCTGTGGGTTATTAGAATTTCTCTTCCAGGGGGCCCAGATGGATTTCAGGTACAATCTAACCCATCGAAACTCCAACTGCGTCCAAATCATAGGTGAAAAATGTAAAAAGAATGGTCTCAACAAAAGGAATTATACAACGTCAATGGCATGTCAATTAGTCGTTCAGAGATCATGTGATAAGTGTTTCCGCTCCGACGACCCAGTTGGTTATAGGTTCAAACCAACACAGTTGTACACAAACATCTATAAAACCTTGAGTGTAATATATCAAAACAATTTCCTCTATCCAAGTAATCTTACGCAACTGACGGTGTGTTGGTCAGAGGTCTGTAGCTCAGGATATGACTGTTTAACCGAACACTATCCGAAAATATTGGGTCTTGTTCTGGTCCGACCCGGCCCAATACTCCCTAGGTCAGCCCAAACCGAGCAACCCATCCCAGGACTAGGTCCGGCCCGGCTGGCGCGGCCCAGCCCGGGTGTCAAGACCCATCCTCAGGGCCCGTGTCGTGACTACCCCTAGATCGCCTTCCATAGGATAGAGGCTGGAAACGAGCACCAAAGGGATAAAGCCTGATAAAAAAGGAAGTCATTGCTTTTATATAAGTAAAAAAACACAACAGAGTACACAACCTGATGTATACACTATGTAAACTGAGTAAACAATTAAGGGCTGGAATGTAAATGGTCCAGAATACAAACTCAACCGAAATTAAACTACAACAGTAAAAAAAATAGCTGCTGTAAAATAAACCAGCAACCACTAAGTCGCCTCCGGATATCCCACATGAAGGGTGGGTACGAATGGTCTCTTCAGCTCCACGGGTCCAGCCGTACACTTCATGTACATCCCCCTAAGTGGTCCACCTCCAGGTACCGTCCCTCTCCATAATACTCCACCTCGATCAGTGATGTCTTTCCTCTGCTTCCAACACAACATAGATCAGGCATAGCCTGTGTAGGGGTGAGTATACGATACTCAGTAAGGACCCCGAGACCCCCAAAGAACTCCCAGAATCTACAAAGGATAAACCACAAAGTATAGATAAAATCCCAAAGTATCAACTCACTCTACATATTTATATTCCCATACATATACTTAAGTCATCAATTCCAGTTCGGCTCCAACTCAGGAGCCCAAGTAAATCCTAGTCCACATAGGAAAGCACAACTCATTCCAAATAGGATAGCTAGTCAATCACATCGATGATAATGAATTAAAGTCAAGTATCAACTCACACAGGTATACTACTCATGTATAGGGGTGGATATGATAGATGTATCCTCTGAATCATCTCCCTACCGAACCCATGTAGGATCCAAGTATAGAAGTCGTCACTGCCGAACCCACGTATGATCCTAGTAAATTGACAATAACTTCTGATCCCACGTAGGCTCCATGTATTGTCTCCACTGCTACAGAACCCACAGAGGATAAAATTATAGTCGTCTCGCTGCCGAACCCACATAGGATCCATGTACAGTCGTCATCATCGTTTCACTCGCAACTGGATATAGGGTTTCCGCACACAACATGCTCGATTCCAGGATGATCCACTCCATGAGCCAAGGGTAGTCGATACTTCAAGTATCACTATGTATAGAGTTGATATATCCCAAATTTCTGTATCATAAATAATAACTCAATTCAACAGACAACGTGTCAATCAGACGCCCGGTATGAGAGATATTGGATTTTCGTCCTTGGGGCCCTGTTAGAAATATGCTTGTTTATAACCCTCCCGATATCCAAAATCATCCAAAACTCACATAGAGTATTTAAAAAGGACATCCTCATAGAACGAGTCCTAGGGCCACAGACGTCGTGTCGATCGGACATGCGGTCTTTCTGTAAACCCATTTAAGTGATTAACAGGCCCGACCTGTTTAGCGCAGCGGGCCGGCGGGTCGGGTTGACCTAGTTTGATAGGTCCGACCCAGCATGGGTGGTGGACTAGTACAAAGAAAATACTCAACCAGGCCAGAAGGGATGCGGCCCGGCGGGCATGGACGGCTGGCCGCGCGGCACAACCAAAGCTGAGTGAGTTCTAATTCCCCCCTGTTTTCCACACCGACAGTGCCGCCTCCCCAAACCAGACGGTCTTTTGCGCAAATGTCATGCATGGGCGGGCCACCGGTCCTCCAGCATGTCGCCCTCCAGGCGATGCGGTCCAGCTCCACCCGGTCGGCTGAAGGGCCGAGTGATCCCTTAACGCGGCTCCCTCCTGGCGTTGCGACTCCACTTCACCAGGTCGGCCGACAGGCGGACCGGTTCTTCCACCGAAGCGTCATGTGTAGCGGGTCGTGGTTCTTCCTGCAAAACAGGCATGACGGCGTCGATCTCCTTTGTCGGATTCCCAGTATGACGAGATGGCATCGTGCCTCCCTTGTCGCATTTCTGGCATGGCGCGGCGACATCGTGCCTCCTCCACCTTCGATTTCCAATTCAAGAATAATTAAATGACAAAAATGAAGGGTTTTCAGGCCGTGTTCATTCGTCCCGCACCCTCTGCGTAAATGATAACAAGAGGCCATATTTTAAAAATAATTTCCAATGAGTGTGGGGTACACAAACATCCACTCTCAAGAGTAAAACCCCTACCTAATCAAAATATGATGAATGTGGGTGTCGCGGTTGACTGCGTCGTGAGGTGAGGTTTCGTAGACGTCGAAGGAGAGAATCTGAGGAGGAAGTGGTTTCTACCATTTCTTTCATGGAGAGAAGATTTTAAGGCTCAACATCGTCGGAAAGTTACCGCATCGGTGCCTCCCCCCTTGTCGCGGAGGAAGAAGAGGATGGAGAAACCGGGGTTGCTGAGTCGATGTTCATGGTCGGAGAGTTGGTGTTCTTTGGTGAGGATGAAGTTCTTCAAATAAAACTAGATCTCTAACCCCAAAATCTCATCACAACAATCCATCAAAATATAAAATAATTCATCTCCTTATATTATTAAATCATTCCATGCTGGAAAATTTACAAATTTCAAATTCAAATTCACTATTTTAATTAAACCATGAGTTGTCTAATTAATTATGTGATATGTTGGTACATTTTAATGATGGAGAGAGGGGATAGGAAGAGTTACTCAAATAAATTCAAGGAATGTGTCAACATTAAACAAAGGATTTTAATGGCATGTTGAAGGTGTTTTAGGGAATTTGAATGGTTGGGGCTCGTGCGGGACCCATCTAACATTTATCCACACATGGGAAGTTAGGATGCTAGTGGGTCACACCATGACTCCCCCATGTATTATTAAACTACCTTAGATATAAAAAATAAAATTTTACCACAATTTTATTCACTTCTCATTTAATCCACAAAATTTAACTTCTTCACCCGTGCAAATGGATCTACGGTAAAAGTTCTCTTATGAAATTACCAGCGCTGCAAGTTCACAGGTGTGCTCAGATTTCAATTCCAAGCACCAGATCAAATGTTAGAAAAACCCACTCATTCGTTCACTAAATGTAGCCGAGCTAAAATTTGGGAAATTATTTCGGGCACACCGGGCCTCAGAATCAGGTTCTGTCAGAAACTGCGTACCCGTAAAATCCTATTGAATTTAAGAAAAAAATTTCCGTGAAATTTCCGTGTCTTTATATTACTCCCACCTCAGGGATTTACATCCTCATAAATCTACATCATAAACTAGAGAAATAAATGAGTGTATTGTTCACGCATCTGAGCCTCTCGCTCCCATGTGCTCTCCAAGATGTTCCTGTGCTGCGACCTGATGCACACTAGAGGAATCGACCATCCACATAAGACATGCACCTATCGATCCTCGATCTCCACTGGGACTTCCGCAAATGTCGCCTCGTCATCGATGTCTAGCTCCCCGTGATCAATGATATGTGTTGGGTTGTGCATGTATCTCCTCAGCTGATGTGCGTTGAAGAAGTCATGCACTTGGTGCAATTGAGTTGGAAGGTCCTTGTGGTAAGCCACCTCGCCTACCCTATTGATTACCTGGAATAGTCTGATGAAGCACAAAGATAACTTGCCGCATTGGCCCAATCTCCATATTCCACATCGAGGTGAGACCCATAAGAAAACATGGTCTCGATACTTGAAATCCAGTGGTATATGCCTCTTATCATTATAAGACTTTTTTATGCTCTGTGCAGTCCTCATCTGTTTCTTGATTATCTGCACCTTCTCCGTCGTAGCCAGGACCATCTCTGGTCCTAAATGTGCTGACTCCCTAGGGACACTCCCACACAGAGGTGATCTGCATGGTTGGGCATACAGTGCCTCGTATGGTTCCATCCCAATGGTGGAGTGGTAGATGTTGTTGTATGGAAACTCCACCAAAGGTAGGTGATCCTCCCAGCTATGACCATAGTCGAGAACACATGCTCAGAGCATGTCCTCTAGAGTTTTAATGGTCCTCTCTATCTTCCATCCTTCTAAGGATGAAAGGCAGTACTCAGGCATAGATGCGTCCCAAATGCCTCCTGTAACCCCTTCCAATGCCAGAAAGTAAACAGAGAATATTTATTGGAGATGATAGAGTATGGAAGACCATGAAGCCGTACGATCTCCTAAATATAGATTTTTACCAAGCTCTCCAATGAGCCCTACTCTCTGATTGGTAGGAAGTGGGCCGACATGGTGAGTCGGTCTATGATCACCCAAATGGAGTCATGTCCTCTTTATGTACATGGGAGACCCATCAAAAAATCTATGGATATCGTGTGCCACTTCTACTCCGGGACCTCTAAGGGCTACACCAAGCATGTATGTACCTGGTGCTCCACCTTCACCTTCTGCAATGTGAGACATCGTGAAAAAAACTCCGCCAGAGTCTTCTTTATACTTGGACATGAGTGATTTCATATGAGATCCCGGTACATCTTCACTACTCATGGATTTACCGCCAGTGGGGAAGTGCGAAACTCCCTCAGTACTTCCTCCTGTAATGCAACTGGTACCTTGGTTCGTCCCCTGAATAAGATGACATTCTCTCCCCTACAAAAAATCCATCAGGTGCCTATCCTGTGGTTATTTGTGCATGTTGCATCTCACAGTCAACATCCCCACGCTGTGCCTCTCTGACCCACTGTAGTAGTGGAGGAGTGACTGTGAGTGACTGTTGAAAGGCTGCTCCATCTTTATCCATGATGAATATCTGTGACCTGGCTAGCTGCTCTTCCACCTCTCCATGATATTGAATACCTGATCTCCAGTTGAGAGAATCAGCTACTATGTTCAAATACCTAGCAATATAGATTAACTCAAATTCATAGTCGTTGAGGAACTCGAGCCATCGCTGTTGTCTCAGGTTCTGGTCATTCTGTGAGAATATGTACCTAAGACTCTGGTGGTTAGAGTAGACTATAAAGTGCTCTCCCATCAGATAGTGCTTCCACATCATCAAGGAGAAGACCACTACTGCCAACTCCAGGGCTTGGGTAGCGTAGTTCTTCTCATGCTTCCTCAATTGTCATGAACCATAAGTGATCACTACCCGATCCTACATCAGGACACACCTGAGTCCGGTCCCTGATGCATCACAGAAAACAACATACCATACGCCCTCCTCCGGTATCCTCATGATGGGTGAACTAGTCAATCTCTGTCATGAATCCTAGAATCTCTACTAAAATCTATCCGACCACATGAAGGGTTTCCCCTTCATCGTCAAAGCTTAATGTGGTGCTATAACATTTGGGAAGTCTGGCAAAAATCTCCAATAGTACCAAGCCAGACCTAAGAAAACGTTCCACCTCCATCGCGCTCCTGGGTGGCTCCCAAGAAAGTACGGCCTCGATCATCGCATGATCCACATCAACTCCCACCTTATAGATGATGTTTCCCAAAAGGTCGACCTCTCGAATCAAGAACTGACACTTCGAGAGCTTACCATAAAGCTGGTGCTCTCAGAGTGTGTCCAGTTCAACCCACTAGTGGTAGGTGTGCTCCTCCTCAGTAGTTGAGTAAATCTGTATGTCGTCGATGAATACTATGAAAAATAGATTGAGGAAAGGCTATAACATCCTGTTCATGAGAATCATGAACACTATTGGTGCATTGGTTATGCCGAAAGGATTAACCAAGAACTCATTGTGGCCATACCGAAAACAAAAGGTCTTATTCTGCCCATCCTCATATCGAACTCTGATGTGATGATCGCCTATCCTGAGGTCTATCGTCAAGAACCATCGTGCCCCCATGATATGATCAACAAGGTCATCAATACTCGGTATTGGATACTTGTTCTTTACATTCACTTGATTCAGGTGACGGTAGTCGACACACAGTTGCAAACTGCCATCCACCTTCTTAGCAAACAAAATATGGGAATCCCAGGGTAAAACCCTGGGTCGAATGAATCCCTTTCCCTACAAGTCCTCCAGCTATAAATGTAGAACACATAGCTCAGCTGAAGCCATCCAATATACTGGTGTAAATATCAATGTTGTCCCAAAGTACATGACAATATAAAGTCTACCTCTCTGTGAGGAGGTAGTCCTATAATGTCATTAGGGAAAACGTCAGCATACTGATCCACCACAATCAGAAAACTCGGACTCCGCAAGTCAGCCACTCCGAGGATGAGACTACCCAACTGATGTGTGATCACCTGCCCTCTCCTCTACGTAATCCCATCCTATGCTGCAAAAGATTCCTTCTCACTGTGATGGTGAACATGCTCTCATCTATGTAGACACACCACACTTTTCACATAATACAGTCGATCTGAGTATGGACTTTAAATGACCAATCTATGCCTAAGGTGATGTCGTAAGGCCTCGATGCCACTAGAAGATGATCCGAGCCAAAGCTATCACCTACTAGAGTATGCTCACACTACTGGAACCAGTGTGTGATCATGGAGTCTTCTCCCATATGAGTCACTAGCCGTAACGATTGAGCCAAAGGCTCTATCAGAATCTCAAGCTCCAAACAAGGACAGTGAAAAAGAAATAATGACTCACTCCTATGTCTATAAGAACTGCATCAATGGTGGAGTAGACACTGATTGAACCTTGAATAATCTCAGGTGCATCATGGTCGTAAGACCCCACTTCCTGAAACTGAGCCTGCCTCTGACCGCCAGCTCCCTATGGTGTGGGTAGACCTCTTAGTGGTGGTGGTGGTAGATCCTTGAAGCGTTTTCCACCACATGTAGCTCGGCCAACTCCTTTGCCTCGTCTTCCTGCTCTATGCTTACTGCCATGGAAAAATATCTAACTATGCCTGGGTGGTCCGTCAACTATCTACCGCTCATCTTCATGGATGGTCGGCAAGTCACGAGCCATGTGGTCCTGCCCGCCACATGCATTGCACTGCCTGCCTCTCATATGACTTGCCAGGTTGCGTCTTCCCCACACCTTCGAACCAGTATCCTGAGGTCACCCACCTAATGGCTTGGTCCTATTTGACCTATGCGACATCTATCTACTACCGGCTGTAGAAGACTCTACAACCTGTCACCCTACGGTAGGCCTCACTGCATGTGTAGGCTTTGCAAGAAATCTCTCCATATGAAGTGCTTGCTCCAGTACTCCTGCCTGCGTCGAAATGCTGACGGAGATCATCGAATCCCAGATCTCATTCCTTTGTCCCTTCTCAATGTTCCAAACGAGGAAGAATGGGTCATGTACCATGTCTATCGGCTACTGTCATGCTGCCCTACCACAACTGTAGTAACTCCTAGAACCGCACCGCACAGAGGGTGGCTGGAACGAACATTAAGTGGGAGAGGCTCTCGAATTCCATCAAATTTAGAGATACCTCATCGTGCACTTGAAGCCTCAGGCTCCACCATCTAACCACTGTTGTATGCAGGAGACTCGCAAGAAGGATAACCATATGATCTTCTGGTGTCCCTACCAATCTAAGGACTTGGACGATAGCCTCCAGCAAACCTCGGCTTCATGAGGGTCCATCTCTCCATAGAACCAAGGCGGCCATTGTCACTAAAAATCATCCAGTGCACTCAGAAGATGTACACTCTCTGATTTTGCGGCTGGTTGCATCGGTGGCCCAGCAGGTATAGGTACCGTCGGTGCCTTCGCTGTAATGGGGCCCTACACCGAGGCCTCATATCTCTATGGGTGGACATCTCGCATGAAACTAGGAACCCTAGATGGATTCCATTGAGTGGTCCATCCTATAACGAAATAGTTGCGCCATGGTTAATATAGTATACCTGGTAATTTGACACAAATTAATCACTAAGAAATCTTTTGAATCACACATGCAGTCAATTTTTTCATGAAGTGAGAAAGAAATCAGAATTCAGTGTCCTTGTGTATGGATACGTCGGCCTCTACACCTAAAATACACTCCCTACACTGATAAGAACACACATTACTGTAGAAATAATTTCATCACAGAGAAGAAATTATTAGAGTCATGAGTTTTGCGGTAGAATAGACTCCTCTGATACCAATTTATCACGACCCAACCCCGGGGCCTGTTCCGTGACTACCCCAAGCCTGCATTCCATAGTCCAGGGGCTGGATACTAGCACTAAAGGTATAAATCCTGAAAAAAATGGAAGGTATTTCCTTTATATAAGTAAACAAACACAACAGAGTATGCAAGCTGAAGTAAACACTAAGTAAACTGAGTACAAAAATAAGTGTTGGAATATAAATGGGACAGAATACAAACCCAACTTAATGTATTGTACAACAGCAAATAACGAATAGCTACAGTAAAGTAATCCATCAACCACTGAGTCATCCTCTAGATATCCCACATGAAGGGTCGGTATAAATGGTGTCCTCTACTCCCTGGGTCCGGCCTTCCACTCCATGAATGTCCCGCCAAGTGGTCCACCTATAGGTATCTTCCAGCTCCACAAGACTCGACCTCGATCAGTGCTGTCTGTCGTCTGGATCCAACACAACCTAGTGTCGGCATAGCCTGTGCAGGGGTGAGTATACGATACTTAGATGGTACCCCGATACCCCCGAAGGTCTCCCAGAATCCAAAAAGGATAAACCACAATGGAGAGATAAAACACAAAATATCAATCGACTCTACTTAGGTATATGCCCATACATATACCTAAGTCATCAATTCCAGTTCAGCTCCAACTCACGAGCCCAAGTACTCCCCAGTCCAAACAGGAAAGCACAACCCATACCACACGGGATAACAGGACAATCACATCATTGATAATGATGGAAAGTCAAGACTCAGCTCAAACATGTATACTACTCATGAAGAGGGGTGGACATGATAGATTTATCCTCTGAATCATCTCCTCTGCCGAACCCATGTAGGTTCCAAGTACAGAAGTCGTCGTTGTCAAACCCACGTAGGATCCTAGTACAGTTACCATCACTGCCGAACCCATGTAGGATCCATTTATAATCGTCATCGCTACTGAACCCACAAAGGATCCAAGTACAGTCGTCCTCGCTATCGAACCCATGTATGATCGAAGTACAGTCATCATCGTTGTCGTAGTCGCACCAATATCTAGGGTTTCTTCCATCAACACGCTCGATTCCGGGAGGGTCCGCTCCACGAGCCAAGTGGGGTCGACACATCAACTATAACTAAGTCCAGATATTATGTATCCAAGAGTTCTATCTCCTAAATAGGAAGTCAATGCAACAGAATGCGCATCAATCGAATGCCCGATCTGAGAGATATTGTCTTTTCTATCCCAGTGGCCCAGTAGAAAGTATTCTCGTTTCTAACGCAGATGATATCCAAATTAATCTGAAAATAAATTAGAGTATCGCAAAAGTACATTCTCATCGATAGAGTCTTAGTGTGGTATACGACATGTCGATCAGATGCGTGATCATTACGTTAACACTGTTTATATGATCAATAGGCCTGGTACATTTAGCCTAGTGGCCCTACGGTTCGAGTTGACCCAGTATGATGGGTCTGACCCAGTAGGGGTGTCAGACTAGTCGGAAGAAAATATTTAACTCATCCTGAAGGGATGTGGCCTCGCCCCAAGTGGCGAGGCCCGGCCCGGCGCGGCCGGGCGTGTCCCGGCTCGTCCTGGCTCGGCGTGGCGTGGCCTAGCGCAACTCGGCTGGCTCGGCTGGCTTGCCGAGCAGCTTGGCCAAACCCGAGATGGTTCCATGGGGGGGTTCTGTACGGGCGGCACGAGGTGGCGCCGCCCTTCCCAAAACTAGCTGGTATTCTGTGCACGCAGCCCGCATGGGAGGGTCACCGGTCCTCCATCACAGCACCCACCTGGAGCTGTGGTCTTGCTCTACCCAGCCAGGTGACGGGCCCGCCTATCCACTAACGTGTCGCCCTCATAGCGTCGCGACTCCTCTTCTCCCTTCCGACCGATGTGCCAACTGGTTCTTCGGCCGAAGCGGACCGTATAGGGGCCCATTGTTCTTCTCGCACACCTGGCACGATAGCATTAGTATACTTTGATGCATTCCCAGCACCGTGTGATGGTGGTGTGCCTATTTTGTCGCATTCAGGGCTCGAAGCGACGACATAGTGCCTCCTCCGCCTTCGATTACTGATTATAGAATAATTAAATGCGAACAATGGAGGGTTTTCGGGTCGTGTTCGTTCGGCATGCACCCTCCGTGTAAATGATAAAAATCAGCCACATTTTAACAATTATTTCCAAAGAGTGTGGGGTAGGTAAACATCCACTTTCTAGATTAAACCCCTACCTCAACAAAAGATGAAGAACGTTGGAGTCACTGTTGATGGAATCACGAGGTGAGGATTCCTAGACGTTGACAGAGAGTGTCTGAGGAGGAAGCATTGTCTCCCCTTTTTTCACAAAGATAATATTGTAAGGTGCATCATCGTTGGAAATTGCCCACATCGGTGTCTCCTCCCTTTTCATGGAGGAAGAAGATGGTGGAGAACCCGTGGTCACCGAGTCGATGTTCTTCATTGAAGAGTTGGCGTTCTTCATTGAGGATTATGTTCTTAAAATAAAACAAGAGCTCTCTCTCAAAATTCACAACACAACAAGCCAACCAAAAATAAAATAAAGCTTTTACTTATGTTATTAAATCCTTACATGCATTAAAATTTACAAAATTCAAATGTCAATTCACTTAATTAATTAAACCATGAGTCGTCTAATTAATTAAATGATAGGTTTCCATGTTTTAATGAGGGAGAGATGGAAGAGGAAGAGTTACTCAAATAAATTCAAAGGATGTGTCAACATTAAACAAATGAGTTTTATGGGAGGATTAATTGGTTTTAGGGAATGTGAAGGGTTGGGGCTCGTGCAGGCCCCACCTCTCATTTATCCTCACATGGGTAGTTAAGATGCTAGTGGGTCCCACCCTAACTCCCCCATTAGGATTAAACCACCTTAGATATAAAAAATAAAATTGTACCACAATTTTATTCACTTCTCATTTAATCCAAAAAAATTAACATTTTCTCCTGTGCAAACACATCTTTGGTAAATGTCCTCTTTAGAAATTATCGGTGATGAGAGTTCACTGGTGCCCTCAGATTTCAATTCTGAGCACCAGTTCAAATGATAGAAAAATCCGCTCATTCGTTCACTGAAGGTACCCAAGCTAATCTTTAGAAAATTAATCTGGGAATACCGGGTCTCAAAATCAAGTGCCGTCAGAAACTGTGTACTCGTTATATCCCAACAAATTTTAGAAAAAAATTTCCTTGAAATTTACAGGACTTTACACAGGGACTAGTAAAGGTATGGCCCGGCTGTCGCGGTTCGGCCCGGTCGACGCGGCCCGGCACTCGCGGCTGGCTGACCAATGGCACACAGTGTGGCCCACCCTACAAACTAGTCTGGGGGGGGTTACACCCCTAGGTTTAATTGAAACTATTGGTCATGATGACCAACCCTTGGATGGCAGCAGGACCCCCCCCGGGTCCCGCCTCATGGTGGCGCAGGTGGTCATCACGACGGTTGCCCTTCCAAATCCGCTACGGCCTTAGGCTGCGACTTCATCCAAATAGGCATGGTATGGTGACACCGCACCCAGCCTCCGCGGAAATCCCTATATGCGGCTTTCCCTGGACGTGGACCCTAAAGCTCCAGCGCGGCGTGGCGCGATGGCACCACTCCCCACCGCTGCGGCCCACCCCGACCGCGACACTTGTAGCTCTAGCACGACGCAACGACCTCGTTCCCCTCTACAACGACACAGCTAGGCCGAGGTCTGGCTCTACTTTGTGCGGCACGATGGTGCTGCACCCTTGCGGTGAACTGGAAATCACGTGCTGAAGATCCTCTCGTGGTCGGCCCGTCGCAGGTCGGTTCTTCACAGTACGCCTCCATCGTCAAAAAACAAATAACGAGAGGGGAAGGGTTGGACCGGGTTTATTTGGTCTGAGCCCTTACTCATCATTATGGTATCATGTGTCCAACCGAACACATGACTTGAGGAATGATGTTGAATTGTATTAAAACATGAATAACACAACCCCTACCTCATGGCTCGTCATTCGATGATGCTATCGAGAGAGGGTGGACGTCGGCTCGTTGACGTCGTCGCAAGGGAAAAGATAATAGAGACAACGATCATTGGAGCACACCTCATCCACAAGACTTCGATCTCGACTCGAGTGTCATTCATTGGAGATCCAATGTAAGAATAATTTTTCTTTCTGAAGAGAACGTCAGAGTTGTTCTTCGTTGGTGAGTGATATAGCTATCCTCCCAAAATCTCCAAAGCTTTCACCCCCACGTAATTGCAAATCCCCCAATATAAAATTAAGACTCTCCCATATATTATCCTTGCCAAGAAAATCAAAATAGTTCAAATGAATTGTTGACACCACACATTAATTAATGAAGTAATAAATTAATTGTTTTGGCATTATTAAAGAGAGGGAGGTGCAGAGGCTCAAATAATTAATGGATGGTTTTGTCAAAATATTAAATGCAATGGAAGATTAAAGAGGTTAAGGGGAGTTTATGGGGAGGTGAAGAGTTAGGGGTTTGTGTGGGCCCCACCACACTAAACCCTCCTCTGGGAGGTAAGGTGGGTTTGGGCCCCACCTTTAACTCCCCCTTTGTTAGATAAAAAACACACCTTCCTTAGATAAAGTTTGTACACAACAATTTTTTTTATTTTATTCTAAATCCCCATTTTTTAAACCTCATCCTTCTCAAAACGTAACTATGACAAAGGTCACCCTAAGCAATTACCCGTGCTGCGAGTTCATCGGTGCCCTCAGATTTTAATCCGTAGCACGAGATCAAAATATAGAAAAACATGTTCATTCTTTTACTGATCATGCCCGAGATAAACTTTGTAAATTGATTCTAGGCACATTGGGCCTCAAAATCGGGTGTTTTTAGAAACTACATAATCGTAAAATTCCATAAAAATTAAGAAAAAAATTTCCTTGAATTTGTCGGGTTTTACATCTAGTGACAATGAAGTACACGATGTGTAATCATAAATTAAACGGTGTGTACTTAAAAAATTTCTAGAAACTTTACTTTTCTCAAAAACTCTAGAAAAAAAGATAAAAATACCTAAAAAATAAGGTATGGGTTCTTACTATCTTCCCCCTTAATGAAATTAATTCTTTATTTTCCGTAGCCCAGCGTAGATAAAGAAACCCCGAATTGTTCCACCCATTATGCTTGTCCATCTGCCTCCCTCTCCCAAGTCTCATCCTGCACCTGCCCGTACTACCCTGGCACTCATACCAGAGGAACATACAAACCCAAGAGAACCATTGTACAATGATCCAAAATCTAGATAGAATGGTCCTTAAATGATGCATCCTCTTCAAGATCAAGCTCCTCAGGTTGAAAGACTTCAGATGGGTCTGAAAAGTAATGTCAGATCTCAGAAACGTGGAAGACATTGTTGTAACGACCCGAATCTGGAGCCCTTCAACTTGTGCCCCATACCAGGTTCTCCACATCACCTCAGGTGCATTTCCCCAAGTGCCATCGAATACCAACTAGCAAAGAGGGCCTTGGTAAGTTATTATGGATACTATTCCCTCATTTGGTAAGGTATACAAGGCCAGAAAACAATAGTTAATGTCAGAAGCAGTAAACAACATAAAAACACTGAAACTAAATAGCGGAAGCAATGAACATATAATGATAATGATAATGATGCTGTAGGTACAAGTATCTAACGGAAAGGAACAAACAAAACAACATGCTGAAATACAACTGAAAACAAAGTACGAATGTAAACAGCAACTCCAGCAACATCGCAAGCCTAAGCTCGATAATATTCTCTCCAGCTCCAACCAGAAATCACGTACCCGAAGTAGAAGGGTCACAATCATTGTCCACACCTACAACCATATAACCTGTTTGGCCCGAAAAGAAGGAACCAAACTGGGTTTGAGACATATCCCAGTAGGAAATCACCATGGGATCTGTGCCATACTGTCAGTGTGTAATATAGAAACAGTAAAGGAAATAAATACATCAGAGATGCAGATGTACACTAATGTAATCAATCCTACAGAACACCATTCATAGTTATTTATTAGTTCAGTACAATCATTTATATATCAACCCTGGAACATAGAAATAACTCTATACTCACAAGGCAAGAATGTAATCACAACAGTTAACTCGCCAGTCTACCACTAGTACAAAATGAAGCTATAGCCACGAACCTATAGCCACAGCTTTATAAGTCTGTGGATATAGAATGGTTATACCAACGGATGAAAATTCATCCGTGGGTATTTGGCCAATATCCCGGGATCCTCCTATAGAACCCTCCTCGACTCACTCCCATCCCACGACGCACTCCCCTCCCCGAATGACCGCGCCTCCCCCCTCCCCGGATGACAGCGCCTCAACCGACATCGACAGACTCCCCTCCTCCCCCGATGCACTCCCATCCTCCAGACGACCTCTCCACCCCAGACAACCGCGCCTCCCCCGACAGACTCCCCTCCCCCGGACGACCCCGACGAACTCCCCTCCTCCCCCGACGGACTCCCCTCCTCCCCTGACGCACTCCCCTCCTCCCGACGACCTCTCCTCCCTGAATGACCGCGCCTTCCCAGATGGACTCCCCTCCTCCGGATGACCCCGACGAACTCCCCTCCTCCCCCTGACGGACTCCCCTCCTCCCCTGATAGACTCCCCTCCTCCCGACGGACTCCCGTTATCCGGACGACCACAACTCCCCTGCTCCCGATAGAATCTCCTCCTCCGACGAACTCTCCTCCTCCCGACGGCCTCCTCCAGACGACCTCATTGACGGTATCTTTATCATTCCATTTTTTATCATTTCCAGTATCTTTATCTTTAACAATGGGGTTTTCAAAATCCATATCATTAGTAATTAGATCCTTCTAAAGAATATTTCCACTCTATTAGATATAACTTGTCAAATTCAAACTCTTGATATACCCATAATGAATATAGGGAACCAACCTGAAATTACTAATAATATGAGGGGGTGAGAATTAGAGGGTGATCCACCCAAAATCAGGATACAAATGAGAATCCTATTTTATAATTTCCATGTCCTAGATAATAGAGACATATTTAGGTATCATAAGTTATGTATTAGTATTTATTGACCTATTATAATTGGGATTGATGATCTCGAGACAGTTTTTTCAAATTGCCTTTATAATTTTAAAAATATTGGCTTCACATTATTAGATTTTTAAAACAGTTTTTTGATGTCAAATGTCATTGGGTGTGGGTTAATTCTTCTCTTTTTGACCCCTTTTGGTCAGATCAGGCAACCAACATGTTAGTTTCTCTTTTTCTGATTTTAGATTCAAGTTGTATTATTCTTTAATTTATACTAGTAATAGTTATCTAGATCGATGAACTCTTTGGGGTGAAATTGGTTCTCTCAAAAACAATATTAATGATCCTTGGATCATTCTTGGGGACTTTAATTTGATTATCAATCCGGAAGAAAAAATATTTCCAATGAACTGGTCAATTTATTTTAGTGAATTCAAGGGTTTTATTATACAAAATGATTTCATTAAAGTGAATCATGTTGGGGAAAAGATAACTTGTTATAAAGGGCACCCCAAATGTATGATGGCCAGTAAAATCAATAGGGATTTTGTTAATGATTTTTCTTTACATTCTTGGGATTCCATTTCAAGTATATCATTATCTCATCTTTACAATGATCACCAACTTATTTTGAATTTTATCTCAGGAAAGGGTATTAAGTCTCCATTACCCTTTAGATTCAATAAAAATTGTGTTATTCATCCAGAATGTGAAAATGCTGTTTGTGACGTTTGGTGTTCAGTAGGTGGTAACAAGAATGACATTTCATGTATTATTAAACAAAATATTCATATGGTAAATCATTAACATTAGAGTAAGTATATGTTTATTCATCTTGACATAGACATATCCAATCTTGATGCCTCTCGTCTGTCCTTCCAGGAGCACTGTACCCATGATGATTTCTCTAGTGTTGTTTCATTGGAATCTTAGATGACTCTTAATCTTAACTATTTATCCAATATTTCAGATGTAATAAAAAATATTCATCTAGAGATAATTGAAATAAGGATTGTGTTATAAATTCCAATTTCATTAATAATATTCAAATTGTTCAGAAAATTTTTAGGCCCCTTTCTTTACTAAAAATATGAGGTCAAATTCTGGACAATAGACATGTCTTTTAAGAGCACATTATTTTTTATAATGAATATCACATTAATGACTCATCTACCATCCCCCACAATAGAGGGTATTATACCCAAATTGGAAATTCATAAAGATAATTTAGAACTTTTATAAATTAATTTGGAACTATAAATCAATGATGCAATTTTTAGTTTTAGGCCGGAAAGCTCCCAGGGTCCTGATGGAATTATAAATTTCTTTTTTAAGAATTATTGGGAGATCATTGGTGAAGATGTTTTCAACCATGCTCTTAATTTTTTCAATTGGGACCTTCAACCTAATGGATTAAATTCTCAATTCCATTCCCAAATTCCAATGAATGAAAATGAAAATGAGATACACTTATTCTGACCTAATGCTCTTATCTGCACATTAAAAAAAGTTATTACAAATATCATTTCAATTAGACATTCTTCCATCTCTAATAAAATTTTTCCTTCTAATAAATTTTGAATCATTAAAGGAATGACCATTGATTATTGTATTGTTATGGATTTAGAGTGATTCAATCTCTTTAAAAACCATTTTCATGGGGGGGAATGTTGCCAATAAATTAGACATTAAAAAGGATTTTCATACCTTGTATTGGGGATTTATATTTAAAATTATTCTCATGTTTTTTATTGAGGACACATTAATTAATTGGATTTTGATTAATTTTACATCTGGTCATATCTCATTTCTTGTAAATGGATCCCCAGAGGGATACTTATCTTGTTCTAGAAGAGTTAGGCAAGGTGACCCACTTTATGTTATTATTTTAGTTATTACATTAAATTATAATTTTCGATTGTTTTCCCTCATGGATAAAAATGGAAATATGAAGGCTATTAGTGTTGGTTATAGTTCTTTTACTTCTACCCAACTACATTATACTGATTATATCATCCTCTTAAATAAATGGGAAAAAATAAATATCAATAATATCCTGAAATCTCTTCTATAATATGAGAATATTTCTAGGAAACAACATATTTTGAATAAGTCCTTTGTCTACTTTAGTAGAAAAATCTCAAAAATTATTAAATCAAAAGTCATCATGGATTTGGTTATTAGGAATGTTTTTCATCTTTCCATATCATGGTGTTCTGATATTTTGTGGTCGACCGACGGATTATTATTTTCATGTGATAATTAGTAAGATCAAAAATTAGCATGAAACAAGGAACGGAAAATCCTTTTTAATGGATTGTCATGTCTTTTTGGTTAAATCTATTATTGTTTCTAAATTATTTTATTCCCATATGGTTTATAAATGGCCTTCTTCTCTTATCAAGTCTGTTATTGTGGCCATGAAAATCCTTATTTAGATTGGTAGTATTTTGGAAAAAATATTAGAAACTATGCCTTTGAACACCTGTTGTAGATCATTTGATAGGGGGGCCTAGGTATCGAAAATATCAGTCTTTATAATAAACCCTTTTACGCTTATTTAGTTTGGAAACTAGTAATTGACCCCTCATAAGCTACTGCATTCTGATCATCTAAATTCATTATTATTCTCAGAAGTGAAAACATAAATTAAATGTATTCCTCTATTTGGTCTTCCTATATATCTGCATTTTCCCTTATTGATGTTGATGCCAAATGGAATGTCTCGTAGGATTCTTCTCCCATTGTTTGGAAAGATAATTGGACAGGCTATCCTCTTGTTTATTCTCTTATTCGGGATGTTTCAAACATAGATATTGATGTTTCAATTAAAGGTCAATTTGATAATATTTTTTATTCATGGGACACTAGAGGATCTTACACTATCCAACTAGATTCACATTAAATCAGTTTATATATGTGAATAGACCATGGAGGCCCCACAACTCTTAGAGATTCCATGGGGGAGGAATTTGATTGATGGAATTGATCATCTCTAGGTCAATCTCGATGACTATATATCTTGTAGTAAAGTGGGTTAACCTAATAGAGGTTACCCTGAATGTGAACTTCAAGGATTTTATCTTAAATTTTATGAAATATAGGAAGATAAACAATTTCTAAAGATCCTTGAGATGATCCAAATATGGTAGGATTTTTCCACCAAATAATCCTAGTAGCATTCCACAAATTTCATGATAATTGGCTTGAAGATGTGGTGCATGGACAGTTTATAAGTGGATTATGCCTTATTCTATCCCATGAGAATCAATTAAAAATAGATATTCCACTATGGAACCATAATTATGGGAGACTCTACATCCTTGGGGGCCATCCATGTCTGATTATACCTAGAGTATCCATCCATAAAAGATAGGGCCCGAAACCCTGTTATAGAATTGATTAATAGATTTTTCATTGGAAGGTAAAAACAATACTTTAGATAATGGTGGTTGAGTTATAAAAAGTCAATATTGATGATTACTTAATATCTTTTGAAACAATACATATAATGTTAAGTAATTTTCTAGATTATTTATCTAATGTATGTCTGTCTGCCTCAGGATGGATAGATTCTGGATGTACAACATTGATCAGATCACTGATGAATTTCAGAAGGAGTTACAATATTTTTTGGACTTTGAATTCACTAATGATTTAGATGGCAGGTTGATTCGATGCCCGTGTTTTTATTGTGTTGGAAGACCTTGGTAAACTCGTGAGGAAGTGAGTTACCATATCACTAAAAGTGGTTTCCAAAAAAATCATCATGTGTGGTATCACAATGGAGAAAAACTCAATTGTTGAATTCCATCGATTCAGCGGAAAAGATTGGTATGAAAAATTTGATTTCTGATCGGTTTCCTTTTTTTTCTGAAGCTAGCTCCTCATGTAAACAAGTGAAAGAGGAAATGAATACTGGAACACAGTTCTCATCTATTAATCAGGATGATGATGTTGAGAGTGTTAGAATGTTTATGGAAGATGCAAATACCCCAGTATATCAAGCATTTGAAAAAATGAGCAAACTTGAGTTTTTAATGCGATTATATCATGTGAAACAATGTATGGATTTAGTAATACTTCGTTCAACTATCTCCTTACATTTATTTAGGATTTACTGCTTGATGATGCATGTATTCCAGAAAATAATTACATGGCATCAATGTTGGTTGACAAATTTGGATTTTCATCTAGTACGATTCATTATTGTCGTAAAGACTGTTGTTTGTTATGGAAGGAGAATGCAGACTTGAGTCAGTGAAAACAGTGTGGCACATCAAGGTGGAAGACTAATAAAGATAGATCTCAATCTCGCATACCACAGAAAGTGATGTGGAACTTCCCTTTAATTCCCAGGATTCAAAAAAATTTATGTCAGAACAAATGGCAAAGAATTTGAGATGGCATGCAGATGAATGAAATAAGGATAACGATGAAATAGTGCATCCTGTAGATGGGTTGGATTGGAAGAAATTTGATAAGTTACATCCTGATTTCGCAGCCGACCCACGAAATGTTAGATTGGGATTATCCTGTGATGGTTTCAACCCATTTCACCAAATGCATACTTCACACAGTACTTGGCATGTTTTCATTCACATTTATAACTTTCCTTCATGGATGTGTATGAAGAAGCTGTGCACTATCCTGAGTATATTGATATTTGGACCCAGTGATCCTGGAAATGATATTGATATATACTTGCAGCCATTAATAGAGGAGTTAAATGAGCTTTGGATTGTTGGTGCACAAGCGTATGATGCATTCAAAAAGGAGTACTTTATGTTTCGTGCAGCTTTATTATGGACGATAAATGATTTCCCTGCCTATGGAATGATGTCTGGTTGGATTACTAAAGGGAAATTATCATGTCCTATTCATATGAAAAATAAAAATTTCCAAGGATTAAAGTTTCGACGAAATTTTATCTTCATAGGGCATCGAAGTTTTCTACCAATGGATCATCCATACAGGAAAAATCAGAGACAGTTCGACAATGCCATCGAGACAGATGAGACACCTCTACGAATGTCAGCGACTGATATTATTATAGAACTTTATGATTTGAATTATGTTCTTCGAAAAAGTCAATCAAATATCATAAAGTGAAAGCATGCTAATTCAAATTACAACAGTAATTGGAGAAAGAAAAGCATATTCTTTGAGTTTCCGTATTGGTCATCGAATTTATTACGTCATTGTTTGGATGTAATGCATATCGAGAAAAACATTTTTGAGATGTTATTTGCTACTATATTAAATGTCAAAGGAAAAACAAAAGACTATTTGTGGTGTCGTCGTGATTTTATGGATTGGGGTATACGAGCAAGACTTCATCCTGAGTTAATTGGCCAAAATAAGTGGAAAGTCCCTGTTGCCTGTTATTCGATGACAAATGTGGAGAAAAAACAATTTCTTCAAGTCTTGGAAAGTTTTAAAGTTCCGAATGGTTATTCAAGTAATATTTTGAGAAGGGTGAATACAAAAGATGTGAAACTCAAATCTCTTAAAACCCATAATTATCATGTCTTGTTACATGAGTTGATTCCCATTGCCATTCATAATTTACATTCACATAATGTTAGAGTTGTGGTGATTATGTTATGTAAATTGTATCGAGATCTTTGTGTCAAAATATTGAGAAGAAGTGTTGTTCAGAAATTGCAAGGAGATGCACCGATTATTCTTTGCGACTTGGAGAAAATTTTCCCACCGTCTTTTTTTCACAATTATGTTACATTTGACTGTGCATCTTCCCACGGATGTTCTCTTTGGTGGTCCTATTTCGAGTCGGTGGATGTATCCCATCGAAAGAATGATGTTTACATTGATATATTATGTGAGAAATAAATATAATCCTGAAGCCTCTATTGTGAAATGCCATTTAGCACAAGAATGCATGGATTTCTGTTCATCGTATCTAGCTAACATCACTACGAGGTCTAATCGACTAATGAGAGCTGAAGATGAGCAATATGATCTCATTGAGCCTGCATTACCTTTAATGCCCCAAACAGGGGGGATATCTGGATCGTACTCGTTGTGTACTTTAAGCAGGGAAGAGTGGGAAATGGCACATCACACAATATTATTCAACTGTGGTGTGCTTGATGATTATATGAAGTATGTAAACTAATAAATATGTTTTTTCTTCATTGTGTGATTTCATTATATCTTGTGACATTTTAATTCTTTCATATATGTATAGAACATTTTGAAATTATAAAAAAGAGACATCGCTCTCTATATATTAAGAGGAAGGAACTGTTGCACAACAAAGAATTTGCTGCCTGGTTAAAGTCAAAGGTAATAGATTTCTTTTTCTTCTTCTCATAACATAATCACATGTCTCTGTTTAATATTATATGTTGGTATCTTTTAGGTTTTAACTCTACCAATGATTTAAGTATCAGATAAAATAAAAGCATTGTCCTTTTGTCCAAACGATGTGGTGCGTGATTGTAAGTCAATGGTTTTCAATGGATATAATTTTTTTATAAATAGTTTTGCAAAAAAAAAATGGCAACACAGCATGACGGTGTCACGATAAGCACCACAACAGATTGTTATGCAAGTGCATCAGACAGGCAGCCTCGATCAGAAAATATATCATATTACGGTGTTGTTGAAAGAATCATTATATTAGATTACTATGCAAATGGTCATGTCGCAATGATGGAATGCAAGTGGTTTGATTCAATGACACGACAAGGAATGCATATTGATAACTGTGGATTTAGAGTGATTGATATGAACCACCGGCTTCGTACCGATGAACCTTATATTCTTGTGTCACATGCTAAACAGGTGTTTTTTGTAAGTGACCCGTCACAACCACAATTTGGTGTTATTGTTGGTGTTATTCCTAGACATATTTTTGACGAAGGCATGGATGAAAATGATGTTGTGGATGAACCAGTTGGTATTTATTCGAATGTTGCATTTGATGATACAGATGATGCAATTGTTAGAACAGATTGTGAACCAGAAATTGTCACAAACCCCACATAGCATTGACACATTTGTAATTATTTACTTGATATTATCGCAATATTGTATGTGTTTTTTTAACTTTCATACATGATATCAAAATAACTAGTATATTTTATACCATTATCGAATATAAAACTATTAATAGCCTCACTAATTTATGTTTAACCACTTCTCTAGTAAATCTTGAACATAGTAAAGTCATTATATTTTATCAATATAAATATCACACATAAAAATGCATCTCATTGTTTTATGATACAATTGTATTATTTATCATTTTGCATTATTTCAATTTATTTGAGAATATTTTTTTAAATTTCTAGGTCAAAATGTCTGATTATGATGATACTAGAAGGAGTAGAAGAATACTAAGAAACAAACAATGTAGGGATCCTCCTAGAAACAATGTAAGTACAAATTATGTTTGAATATTATGGTATTTCATATTATTTATCTTGTTATCGTTCGTTTTATTTTATCATCTATGTTATTTTAGACTACATCATTGAGGAGTTGCTTGGATAATGCCCCTGAGGATGATATTGTGGCGGGGGGTACTGATTCTATAGGTCAGCCTACTACTACGCCGCTTGAGACACCAGGAGGCCATCCTCCCATTATGCCACCTCCATATTATCCATACCCACCTTTTCCGTATCCCTTTTTTCCCACACCCACATCGGATGGTAGTTCTTAAACTCCCATCCCTCGGTTTCCATTCCCACCATCCACTTTACAGGGTACTGTGCCCCCATATATCCCACCTCCATATCCATATCCATATCCACCCTCATCTGTACAGGGTTATCAATCGGGTTTTCTGCCTCCATCAGTACACTTTGCATCTACTATACATAGTACTCCTGTAGATATCTCACCTACCATGTAGGTTTCCCCCCCTCCAGACGCAACACTTTAGGGGTCATCAGATCCCCCATATATTGGTATTTGTTTAAAGATTACTGTTACTAATTAATGATAAATTCATATATATTATTTTCTTTTATTTTGGTTTCACGATTAGCTCTAGCTTCTACCAGACGACGAGGCTGCAAAAAAATGCGTGAGGTTTGGAATTGGAACATGCAAATCATAGTTGATTACAATGAGGAAAATGCTATAATTAATAAAAATGGCACAGAATGTAATAGTTTTATGGAAACACTTTCTAGACACAACAATATCATTCCGGTTCAACCGATAAGTTGGAATGCAGTTGGACAAAAAATAATGGACAAAGCCTGGGCAGAGATTTGGGTATGTAATTTTAATCACCTTATATATATATATATATATATAAATTTATAATATTTTCTTAACAAATATTATGTCCATTACAGCTTCGATATAATTTTCCCGATGGACAAAATGCAAAGGCTGCAAGGATAATGAATTTAGGTGAAATTTGGCGAGCCTACAAGTATGATTTATATCTTGGGTGGAAAAAGGGAGTTGGTACAGAGCTTGAAGAAGTACCAGTGATTCATGATTTCCCAATATCAAATTATAAATAGATGGTCAACTATTAGAAGAGTTTAGCGTTTAAAGTTTTAGTTAAAATTATATATATATTCATTTATTTATTTAAAAACGATTTTAAATTACTTTTTTTATTTATGTTAATGAATTTATATAATTATTTTTTTATTGGAGAAATCAAATAGAAATAAAAAAACAAGAGTGTAATGAAACACATTTGTAATCGCGAACACAATTCATTACTAGATCATGAGCTGAGGCAGGTAATTTAACATTTAAAATAATTATCTTTGTTTTGTGTAATTTTTTTAACTTCCAATTTTGATTTATATCTTTGTTTTTTTTCTAGAAAAAGGCATCGAATATTGAGGGTCGCGTTCCTCTCTAAACTTTGTTTTGTACAAGATGGAAAAAGAAAGATGGTACTGTGCCAAATCCTGACACTGAGAAGGCGATTGTAAGTATATTTCAATTTCTTTGATTTTTACTGAATTTAATTCCTTATATTATTTTATCATTTTAATTTATGTTATATATCAATCAACAGAATGATTTAGAGTAATTGGTAGAAAAAGAACCTGACAATTTGGGCCCAAATGATCATCTACATTATGTATTAGGAGATGAGCATCAGGGTAGAGTGCGTTGTCGACCTGGGAAGAATATTGTACCATCTCGATATTGGTCTACTAACGTTTCTTCATGTACCGGTTCTAGTTTTGTCACAGTGGAACAAATGAATGCCGCAATCAAAGAAGAAAGTAAAAAATCAGAACAGGCGATAACTGCAAATATGATGAAGTTTATGTCTGCCCTTTCTTCTACACTTCCACCAGAAGCAGCTGTAACGGTTGATTCATTTTTGATGTCAATGCGTTCTGCTAATGTAGATTCTTCTGTTGGAGCCGGAGCCGAACCTAGTGCTGGACCCGGTGCTGGTGCCGGTTCGAATGCAGATGCCGATGTTGATGATGATGTTGGTGGTGTGAGAGGTGGTGATGGTGTTTCTGTAGGAGGTGTGGATGAGGGTTATCATGATTCTGATGATACTGATATTGAGACTCACTTTTGATGTAAATTGTATTTATGGATTGGTAATGTATGACGAGTTCCATGCATCCGATTACATTTATTTTTTATCAATATCATTAATATTTACCATATCTTATTGGGAATGAGAATGAATACTAACCTGTATAGTTAGCATCAACCCAACCACAAATAATTTAATCAGTATCCACATTTGTACCATAGAATAATGCTTTAGAATGCATCATATTCTTTTACAATGTGATTTTACATATAATCTTTTTAGGTTTAAATGGTTTGGAATGCATCATATTCTTTTTATTATCTATATCCAAACATTCTTAGAGATTTTAGCTATGAAGATGATGATATTGGATCCTCCAACAAAAGAACTAGTCCTGGCTAGCCCCCAAAAATCTGAGTGTATGTATTCAAGTGGGCTGGCAGCATTGAAATAAGACATATTTAATGACGATCTATGTATCTCGTTTGGGAGGGAAACATATATTAGAGTCTCTAAAATAGATTACATTTTAATGGTTATCACAATTATTATCTTAGTAACATTTAATTAGTTGGCATCGTAGTAGTGGAGGCTATAATGGTGGAAGGGGCTTCAATTGTAGTAGAGGTAAACTCTACATTATCATGTGTTAATGCCTCCTAAATCAAGAGGTAATCTATGTGCCTTATAGTGGGATCAATGAATGGAAAATCCATGTGTAGATTATAAATCTACCACTTACCCTTCATTTGGGAATCTAACTCTATTAGGGGGTCCAGGTGGTGTCCAGGGGTAGGGGGACTAGCAGGGGACTGGCAGGGTGCCTGGAAGGGTTAAGGGTTGGACTGGCAGGGGGCAGGGAGACTAGCAGAGCCTCTTTATCTTACTATAGCCTTTTCGTTTTTTTAATTACTGAATCCAACATTTATAATTCATGTTTTATTACTTATTTCTCTCATTTATATCTCTGTTTAATTTGTATACATTTAATTCATTTCTACTTGTTATTGAAAAATTTCCATTCAGGGGGGAGGGGTGTCCGGAAGGGGGCTGGTGGGGGTGGGGGGGGGGCTGTTGCAGCCTGGGGATGGGGTTGGGCAGGGGGCTGGTGGGGGGTAGGGGGGGCTGGGGGTAGGGGTCTGGGGGGGGGGGGGGGCTGGTGGCGGGCATGGGGCTGGTGGGGGGGGCTGGTGTAGTTGGGGGCTGGGGTTGGGGGCTGGTGCAGGTGGGATATGGGGGTGGGACTGGTGGGATGGGGGGTGGCAGGGGGCTGGGGGGTGGTGTAGCTGGGGGCTGGGGTTGGGGGCCGGGGTTGGGCAGGGGGCTGGGGGTCAGGGGGCTAGGGGGGCTGATGCAGCTGGGGGCTGGTGGGGGGCTGGGGATTGGGGGAGGGGGGGCAGGGGGATGGGGGGGCAGGGTGCTGGGGTTGGGGTGGGGCTTGGGTTGGGGCTGGTGGTGGGGGGGGGGGCTGGTGGGGGGCAGGGCTGTCCAGCAGGTGGGAGGGGGGGCTGTCCGGCAGGGGGGTGGGCTGTCCGGCAGGGGGGGCGGGCTGTCAGGCAGGGGGCGGGCTGTCACAGGCTATCCGGCAGGGGGGAGGTGGTGTCATGCTGTGGTCACGCAGCGGTCAGGCCGTGGTCACGTCGCGGTCACTCCGTGATTTGGCCCTGCTCCAGGACGACACCCTGCGGCAGTTACTCCTCCAGGATGACACCCTACAGCGGTCACGCCGCGGTCAAGCCGCGGTCATGCCGTGATTGGGATGTGGGGGGGGGGACTGGTGATGGTGGGCTGGGGGTGGTAGGGGGCTGGGGGGTGGTGTAGCTAGGGGTTGGGGTTGGGGGGTGGAGGTTGGCTGGGGGTGGCAGGGGGGCTGGTGGGGGCAGGGGGCTGGGGTGGGCACGAGGCTGCGGGGGGGGAGGGGGATGGGGGGGGCTGGGGTTGGGGGGGTAGGGGGCTGGGGGCTGGGGGGGAGATGGTGCAGCTGGGGGCTGGTTGGGGGGGGGGGGGGGCAGGGTCAGGGGGCTGGGGTCAGGGGGCTGGGGGCTGGGGTTGGGGGGGTTGGGGTTGGGGGCTGGTGGGGGGGGGGGGGCTGGTGTGGGGCAAGGCTGTCCGGCAGGGGGGCGGGCTGTCCGGTAAGGGTGAGGGCTGTCAGGTAGGGGGGTGGGTTGTCCGGTAGGGGGAGGGGTGTCCGATAGGGGGTAGGGGTGTCCAGCAGGGGGGGTGTCACGCTGCTGTCATGCTACAGTCACGCCGTGATTTGGCCCTTCTCCAGGATGACACCCGGTGGCCGTCACGCCGCGGTCAAGCCGCAGTCACGCCGCGGTCACGCCATGATTGGGCTGCGGGGGGGGGGGGGGGGTGGCAGGGGGCTGGGGGGGCCTGGTGCAACTAGGGGTTGGGGTGGGGGGCTGCTGCAGGTGGCCTGCGGGGGGGGGGGGGGGTGGAGGTGGGATGGGGGTGGTAGGGGGCTGGTGGGGGGCTGGGGGCTGCGGGGTGGCAGGGGGTTGCAGGGGGGGCTGGGGGCTGGGGGGCTGGGGTCTGGGGTTGGGGGGCCGGGGGCTGGGGGGTGCTGGTGCAGTTGGGGGCTGGTGGGAGGGAAGGGGGATGGGGGCTGGGGGGCTGGGGGCTGGGGCGGGGGGGGGGGGGGGGGCAGGGGGAGGGGTGTCTAGCAAGGGGAAGGGCTGTCCAAGCCAGGGGGAGGGGTGTCCGGCAGGGGGGAGGGCTGTCCAGGGGGTGTATGGGGTGTCCAGTGGGGCTGTCTAGTGGGGTTGTCCAGTTGGGGAATGGGGGTTGTCCAGTGGGGTGCAGGGGGGCATGGGGGACCATGGGGGCTGTCCAGTGGGGTGCAGGGGGGCATGGGGGACCATGGGGGCATGGGTGGTGCATGGGGTGTTCAAGGGGGCTGTCCAGGGGGTTGCAAGGGGGTTCAAGAGGGCTATCCAGGAACATAAGCCCATGTAGGTTATGAATGTCTCTATAGAGAAAATGCAGTGCTGTCCAGATCTGGAAAATATCATAAAACATCCAACATATACTTCACAGGCACCAGGTATAACTATTTCACCACCTATAAATACTGAGCATGGTGCTATAAAATCAGGTAACTCTATTTCAAATCATAATCCCAATGTTTTGTTTAATGCAGTACTATATGAAATGCAAGCAGATTTTATCTGAGGATGAGCATGTGTGACCATGATTTCACCATGCAGTTTTTTAGTTGATAAACAGTTTTTCTAGTAATGTTTTCCAATTTCAAATATGTTTTATTTTATTTCCATAAACATTTTATAGTTTATTCTGTTTTATTTTCCAGACTGATTATATGTATGTTTTCCTAGATTACTCATATATAGCTACTTCTGAATTTTGTTTCAACTATTTCCCAAGTCATACTAAGAACCTATAGTATAGGGTGGTCCTACTAAGAACATATAGTATGGAGCCAGTGTCCAGCAGGGGTCCAGTGTCCAACAGGGGTAAATATGGAGGGGAGTCCAGTGTTCGGGGGGGAGTCCAGTGTCCAACAGGGGTAAATATGATTTGGGATCCCAAGAACTAGTTTCCAGGGGGGATTCCTATGTCCAACCGGGGTACAAGGGGGCTGGTAGGGGTGGGGGGAGTATGGGTCCAGTTTCTAGCAGGGGTCCAGTGTCCAGAAGGGGTAAATATGCAGGGGGGCTAGCAGGGGGCCTAGTAGGGGGCCTAGCAGGGGCAGGGGGCCTAGCAGGGGGCCTAGCGGGACGCAGGGTGCCTAGTAGGGGGCAGGGGGACTAGCAAGGGGCTGGCAGGGGGACTGGCATGGGGTGGCAAGGGGGGACTGGCAGGGGGCCTAGTAGGGGGCCTAGCAGGGGGCAGGGGGACTAGCAGGGGCTGGGGGGCTGGCAGGGAGCAGGGGGGCTGGCAGGGGGACTTGCAGGGGGACTAGCAGGGGGGGCTGGCAGGGGGTGGCAGGGGGGACTGGCAGGGGGCAGGGGGGCTGGCTGGCAGGGGGGCAAGCAGGGGGTGGCAGGGGGAACTTGTAGGGGGCAGGGGGCAGGGGGGAACTAGTAGGGGGAAGGGGGAAGGGGGGCTGTGTAACGCCCCGACCCCAGCTACCCAGAGTCGGTGCATTACTTCATAACATTGGCATGATCACAAAAGATCAAGTCTCAAAAGTCCGATTAGTTTAGTAGACTTGGAAACACTAGATACATTCATAAGTCTTTCATTACATCATAAAGTAAACAAAACTACAATAACATGGTCTTCATAGTCCACACTCATATCCCTTTCGGACTATCCCTGTAGGTCATTCATAAAATACTTCTTCACATCCTGGAAAATATTAAAACATTCAAAGGGGTGAGCTCAGATGCTCAGTAAAGATAACAATATTGCAGAATCTTTCGAAAATAAAAATTAAAATTTAATGCAATGTATAACTAAAACAAAATCCTTTTAAAATTGAACTTCAACATAATATGGCATAAGTAAAATGAGATAATGCCATTTACTTCTTCACATGGATATTCTACTGGTCGAATAATCACATGCAATATCAATAACCACATTCATAATGATGGAATGCATAATGCCAGACTATCATAACCACGTAGTCAAGGCCTCGTGCCAAGACCACAAATAAGATTTTGTCAAGGCCTAGTTCCAAGACACTAGTTTGTCTCATGAGACCTACCGATGCATCGAGGAGCTATAGCGGGCTCCACCCGTCACTTATTAAGTCCAATGCATTCCTCATATGAACAGGTTTAAACATATCATAAACCATAACATAATCATATCACATAAAACATGCATAAAGGAAACATAACATTTCCACATTTCAATCAAAAGATATTAATACAACACATTGATATAATAAAAACCTTATCAAAATCATTTTTAATACCAAAATAAATGAAAGATAAAACATGGTTTTTATTTTTCATTTAAAAAAAGTTAAGGCTTGTAGGGGAAGCCGAAACTCAAATAATGGTCACAACAGCAGAGACGTCATTTTCGTCGCATACATACGACAAGAAAAACATATCTCTTGTCCTTTAGTAAAATTCTTCATATAAAATGATTCATTTCGAATAAACATAAATGTCAAAGGGGTTTATACACCGTATAAAAGAAATTAGTGTATAAAAAAAATATGCCACAATGAATGGAGATATTGACGAAATCCATTAAAAAGATACTTTTTAAATAAAATATATCTATTATCTGTATTCACTATATGTACACATAAAGAAAATACAAATACAAGATGGGAAATAATAATATCATGACATAATTTTAAAGTAGGAGATTAACCCAAAGAATAGAAATTGGTTTAAGAAGTTCCTTTACAAAGATAATTTTTAAAATAAAATAGATCTATTATGTGTATTTACTATAAGTACACATAAATAAAGTACAAATAAAAGATATTAAATAATAATATCATTACATAATTTGAAAATAGGAAATTAACCCAAAGAATGGAAATTGGGTTATGAAATTCCCTTACCTCGTGTCTGACTTGACTCGACCGCTCTTTAACCTCCTGAATAATAAACTAGAGTTAATATCTACCTTCCTAAGAACCTTTTTCTAGTTCATTATTCCTTTTATATCACTTATTACCATGTCATGAACATTATGTAATTATTTAAGTTAATAACGGTCGTTTTGTCGATCTTTGGTACTTGAGTCAAAAATATATTTCTTATAATTACAAGTAGTTCATGTGTAGAAATATCCATTATATCCAGATTTATGTTCATGATGTAGATAGCATATATATCATATATATCCAGTATATACATGCATTTATAATATTACATTACATTTAGAGGTAAGAAATGAAATGCACCGTTCATGGAGACGGTAAGCCGTACATACGCATGAACGCTACTTTCCTTTATATTTCATATTTAATGGAATGATGTTATAATTATATAAAGGTATAATATAATTACAGTATAATATAATGTATAATAACATTTACTCCATCCTTTATACATCCCACATATGGCATTAACGATTCCAATCACTTTTAGGGGGCGGTAGTCCGCACTTCCTAAAATGAAATTATCGCGTTTACCCATAATGGAAATCATAAAGGTATTCCATAAATAAAAAATACATAAGCTTAAGTAAAACATAAACATATTATATATCATATATAAATATAGTGAAATCATAATGGTAACCTTTGAATGTGTTATATGAGTGTTTAACAATCATCGTTTCGTGAGGCAGAAATTCGCCATCCACAGAAACCGTATGTTCTTTATCCATTAGATGTAGGTGTGTGTAAGTGTAGCTCTAATAATAATTATAAAAACATCCTAGTATATTTAGGATACAGGTGTTGTTACAAATTAAAGGAATAAAAAGTGTTTAGGGGTTTGGATAAGCAAAATAAAACAAAATAACATAAGAGAAGACATTACCTTAAAATTGGGTAACACTTTTGATTTGAGCCAAAGGCTTCCTTGGGAAGAATTCTGCCCAATGTGAGGCTTCTAGGAGTAAGGGAGGTTAGTTGGGAGAGTATTTGGGTAGAGTTTGGCCAAGCCAAAAGGCTTCGAAAGTGTGAGTATGGTGGTAGTGGTGGGGGCCTTTTATAAGTGGAGAGGAGGGGCACTCTTGGAAAGTAATGAAATATTACTTTATTATACAATGCTTTTCGGATTTTAAAGGTCCCAAACTTCTATAATTCGAGGATAAGGTGATAAGGGTTTGAAATCCACCCATCCAATATGTTTTGGACAAGTGTAAGCCTTGAATTTTACATTATCTTTTCATTTTATTAAAATTGTTAATTAATGAGGTAATCGCTACATCATCCTGGTGTCATAAATAATTTAATTTATTTAATGTATAAAAATTATAAAAAAATATGATGATGTATGAAATTTTTTTATATTTCTAATAAATTTTTATAGTCAACAATATGACTTGTATAACACCATTTAATAATTGTTTTAGTAAAACAACTCTTGTTTGTGACCTTTTTATTTTAACATTAAATAAAAAGTTATTTATGTCCTTTTCCTAGAAAAGTGGCTCCATTGGGTCCCCAAGTTGACCCCTGGATTGTATTGGTCGGCCATGACACATCCAATACTGGTTGGAAAAGTTTAAAGTTCATTCCATATTTTTATAATACTATTTTTACCATAAATTTCACTAATTACCTTTAATCACGATTAATTAAACTTAAAAGTTATTATTCACCAAAAAATTATTTTATTCACATTGAACCATATTTTACTTCCTAATGACAACCATGTATTTCGGATTTTTGAAAATTATATCACATAAGTGATAATATTTCATTTAAATGAAAAATCAGTTATTTAACTACCACTTAGTGGTTTCACAATTTATCAAAAATTGAAGTTTTTCAGAACAATGCCAAAATTTCACCCTAAGCTATAATTGATATTCCAAATCCAAAAATGATGTCTATTTTAAAAAATTCCAAACATATAAGTTTCATTAATTAATTTTATTATTAATTCCGGCTGTCACAACAAATAGTGTGTTTTTAAGAAACAATATATATCCAAAGATTGACAATTGTTTATGTCCAATTTCAAAGTGAAATTAATTATAATGAACACCATTGGATAAAATGGTAAAAATATATTCTAATTATTGTTTAAAACCACTCAATAGTATAATTTATCACTATAAATTATTTTTATTAAAAAAGTTGTTTTTAAGTATTTTTCACTATTCATAAAAATTGGAAGTTCACAGAAAATTAAAAAAAATTCAACTTTGGATAATTTCAATATTATGAATACAAAAATGAAGTCCATTTTGAAATATAAAATTTCTATAATTTTAAAAAGTGGGAATTACTATTCATAACGACTACTTTGATTGGTTGTGGTGTGTGTTAGAACTCGAAGTTGCTTACAATGAAAGCTATTGCATTATTGAATGAGAAGCGTATCATAGAAGCTCAGGATGATACATTATCCCCTCCTTCAATAAATTGCATCCTCGCAATTTGAAATTTTTCTTTGAAAATAAAAGGTTGAAAATAGAAAATACCTTTGTAGAAAACCCACATCAGAAATAAGGTTAATAAAAATATAACTTTAAAAGAAAGAAATATAAGTACAAAGGTCACCCGAGATAGCCCATACTAGGATTCTATGAAAATATGGATATGGAAGAAAAACAAACCATCAAGGTCTGAGGGAGAGTTGTAGAAAACAGGATTAGGAGAAAGTTAACAATAAGAAAATCACAAACTTGTGATTGGTTAAACGGTCATTGAATCCCCAGTTGGAATAGTTAACCGACAATGTTTTTTTAAGTTATCTTTTATAAAGTTGAAGAATTGTTTTAGGATATTTACCAAGAACTTATGGGAATATACATACTTGTCATGTAGACTTTCATTCTTTAATAAATTTTTACCAAAAACCCATCTTTCACTCTAAAAGGTAATAGAACTCAAAAATATTCTATTTATCCTAATTGTATTCGGTTCCAAATATTAACGCATACCATTTAGATTAGTAAAACTATTTTGTAATAACCAATGACTTCCTGTAGGCTAGTGGTATGTAATAAAGTCCTGTCGCACTATGGTTGTGGGTTCGATTCCTGCAGCTTTGTTCGACACGACGGGTTATGCCCCACCCTGCAGGTTGTCCTTTTCCTAAAAATATAGTATTATAATATTCCAAAAATAATATTCAAAAATGTTTTAACCTTAAACAATACTATTCAAAATTCAACTTAATCCATTCCAACCTTTATAGTTATCCAAAATACCTCTGTCCAGACTTTCTATAAAAGGTCTCTTAATTCCAAAATCAATTTATCAGATTCCGCAAACAAATTAAAGTTTCTCTTATTGTTACATACTAGAAATATGATTACCTTCATCATATTAAGACCTTAATGAAATGAACAAGTACTTCAGTACAATCCTTATATATATCACATTATTCTTATAACCAGAATATAATCCTTGAGTCCCAAAGCACCAATACATTGATTATTCCACTTCAACTCTAGTAACAATATAAGATTGTCCTTGATCCATTTCCATTTCTGAGGTAAGTTTCCTTGACGCTTAGGAAATTCATTTGCATAATGACCCATTTATCTACAATTGTAGCATTCAACATTGATAGCCTCTTTCTTTCCCTAGCAATCACGCGCCTGGTGACCTTTTTCTCCACATTTATAAAAAACTCACATTCCTTTTAGGCAAGTTCCAGGGTGATTCTTCCCACAATGATCACATAATGGAAAATCCTTATTTCACTTTTTACCTTTATCTATCTCTTGTTCTACTGTTCTCTTCTTCTCTCGCTTCACTTTATTGTCATAAGATTTAGAGAATTCCTTTTCTGTCTTGATAGCACATGGGACAATGTCTTCGTACGATGAGATGATTTGTGAGACTAATGCTCGACGAAGAAATGGTTTTAACCCATCAATGAAATGATCAATCATACTTATTGGGTTACATATATAATCTGCAGCATGCCTCACTAACCTTGTAAAGTTGGCCTCATACATTGCAACATTCTCATCCTCCTTTTGTCTCAGACTCAAAAATTGTCTTTCCATATCTGCTCGATGGTCGCGAGGATAGTATTTTTCTAGGAAAAGATCTTTGAACTCTCTCCATTCCATATTTGATACTTCATAATCTTCCTTTGTGTTTTGAATCAATGACCACCATTGATCGGCATCTCCAGTGAGGTGGTAGACTGCCATGATAACCTTTTCCCTTTCACTACTCCCCAAGGCGTGGAATATTTTTTCTAAGGAATTTATCCATTGCTCAGCTACTAATGGATTTGTACCCCCATTAAATGTTGGCAGTTGTTGCCTCATGAAGCGGTCTAACATTGATCCTCCACGTTGCGGATTAGGGTGATCCATACGAGTAAGGTTATTATTCATAACCTGAGTGAGTTTTCCCAGTATGGTAATAAGTTGATCAGCACCAGTTGTATCTCCAGCTCCACAATAATTATCTTGAGCAGGAGGGCAATCCCTACCCGGAGTGCGTGAATTGATATGGTTTCAATTCCTTCCACCAGGCGCTATTTCTAAACAATGTCAAAAACTATATTAGTTTATGAATCAAAATACATAATTCCATACTTGTATGATAGTTAACATAAATTGAACTATTTATGGATATAATCCATAAAATGTTTTCTTTGAGGAAGTATATACTCATAACCCTTCATTGTGGTTTATAAAGAAAATGAGAATTATCCAAAACATATCTCCCGGGAGTGTCGTAACCAAGAGTGCAGCAAGGCTCGTTGTTGTGCACCAGTTCCCGTTCGAGTCTAGCTCAAAGCGGTGTTTTCAGGTTTTACCATTAGGTACATCTGTGCCAGAGCCACCTCTACCTGATCTTATCCAGACAGGGATGTATTGATCGGAAAACACACAACATCTCTACAAAACCAAAATTCTAGGAAGTTCTTCTATACTAATCCTCAAAGTCTATCTTTGGTCTATGTGATCTAATCAAGGTTTATCTAAATCTAGCTTCCAAGGTTAGTATTAAACTGCCTCTGATACCAACAGTAATTCCCTGACCCCTGCTACCCAGAGTCAGTGCATTACTTCGTAACATTGGCATGATCACAAAATATCAAGTCTCGAATGACCGATTAGTTTAGTAGCCTTGGAAACACTAGATACATTCATAATTATTTCATTACATCATAAAGTAAAAAAAACTACAATTAAATGGTCTTCATAGTCCACACTCATATCCCTTTCTAACTATCCCTGCAGGTCATTCATAAAATACTTCTTCACATCCTGGAAAATATTAAAACATTCAATGGGGTGAGCTCAGATGCTCAGTAAGGATAACAATATTGCAGAAGCTTTCGAAAATAAACATTAACATTTAAGGCAATGTATAACTAAAACAAAAGCCATTTAAACTTGAACTTCAACATAATATGGCATTAAGTAAAATGAGATAATTCCATTTACTTCTTCACTTGGATATTCTACTGGTCGAATAATCACATGCAATATCAATAACCACTTTCATAATGATGGAATGCATAATGCCAGACTATCATAACCACGTAGTCAAGGCCTCGTGCCAAGACCACAAATAAGATTTTGTCAAGGCCTCGTGTCAAGAGACTAGTTTGTCTCATGAGACCTACCGATGCATCGAGGAGCTATAGCGGGCTCCGCCCGTCACTTATTAAGTCCAATGCATTCCTCATATGAACGGGTTTAAACTTATCATAAACCATAACATAATCATATCACATAAAAATGCATAAAGGAAACATAACATTTCCACATTTCAATCAAAAGATATTAATACAACACATTGATATAATAAAAACCTTATCAAAACTATTTTCAAAACCAAAATAAATGAAAGCTAAAACTTGGTTTTTATTTTTCATTTGAAAAAAGTTATGGCTTGTAGGGGATGTCGAAACTCAAATAATGGTCACAGAGGAGGAGAATTCATTGTCTCCGCATACGTACGACAATAAAACATTCATCTTGTCCTTTACTAAAATTCTTCATATAAAATGATTCCTTTTGAATAAACCTAAATTTAAAATGGGTTTATACACCGTATAAAAGAAATTTGTGTATAAAACAAAATATGCCTCAATGAATGGAGATTGAGACAAAATCCCTTAAAAAGATACTTTTTAAATAAAATATATCTATTATGTGTATTCACTATATGTACACATAAAGAAATTATAAATACAAGATAGGACATAATAAAATCATGACATAATTTGAAAGTAGGAGATTAACCGAAAGAATAGAAATTTGGTTAAGAAGTTCCCTTACAAAGATAATTTTTAAAATAAAATAGATCTATTATGTGTATTTACTATAAGTAAACATAAATAAAGTACAAATACAAGATAGTACATAATAATATCATGACATAATTTGAAAATAGGAGATTAACCCAAAGAATGGAAATTGGGTTAAGAAATTCCCTTACCTCGTGTCCGACTTGACTCGACCTCTCTTTAACCTCCTGAATAATAAACTAGTGTTAATATCTACCATCTTAAGAACCTTTTTCTAGTTTATTATTACTTCTATATCACTTATTACCATGTAATTAACATTATGTAATTATTTAAGTTAATAACGGTCGTTTTGTCGATCTTTGGTACTTGAGTCAAAAATATATTTCTTATAATTACAAGTTGTTCATGTGTAGAAATATACATTATATCCAGAATTAAGTTCATGACGTAGATATCATATATATCATATATATCTAGTATATACATGCATTTATAATATTACATAACATTTAGAGGTAAGAAATGAAATGCACCGTTCATGGAGACGGTAAGCCGTACGTACGCATTAACGCTACTTTCATTTATATTTTGTATTTAATGGAATGATTTTATAATTATATAAAGGTATAATATAATTCCAATATAATATAATGTATAATACCATTTACTCCATCCTTTATACATCCCACATATGGCAATAAGGATTCAAATCACTTTGAGGGGGCGGTAGTCCGCACTTCCTAAAATGAAATTATCACGTTTACCCATAATGTAAATCGTAAAGGTCTGCCATAAATGAAAAATACAGAAGCTTAAGTAAAACATAAACATATTATATATCATATATAAATATAGTGAAATCTTAATGGCTAACTTTGAAGGTGTTATATGAGTGTTGAACAATCATCGTTTCGTGAGGCAGAAATTCGCCATCCACAGAAACCGTATGTTCTTTAACCATTAGATGTAGGTGTGTGTATGTGTAGATATAATACTCATTATAACAACATACTAGTATATTTAGGATACTGGTGTTGTTACAAAAGAAAGTAATAAAAAGTGTTTACGGTTTTGGATAAGCAAAATAAAACAAAATAACATAAGAGAAGACATTACCTTAAAATTGGGTAACTCTTTTGATATGATCCAAAGGCTTCCTTGGGAAGAATTCTGCCCAAAGTGAGGCTTCTAGGAGTAATGGAGGGTATTTGGGAGAGTATTTGGGTAGAGTTTGGCTGAGCCAAAAGTCTTTGAAAATGTGAGTAAGGTGGTGGTGGTGGGGGCCTTTTATAAGTGGAGAGGAGGGGCACTCTTGGAATGTAATGAAATATTAATTTATTATACAATGATTTTCGGATTCTAAAGGTACCAAACATCTATAATTATAGTATAATGTGATAAGGGATCGAAATATACCCATCCAATAGGCTTTGGAAAAGTGTATGCCTTGGATTTTACAATATCGTTTCATTTTATTTAAATCGTTAATTAATGAGGTAATCGCTGCATCATCATGTTGTCATAAATAATTTAATTTATTTAATGTATAAAAATTACAAAAAAATATGATGATGTTGGAAATCTTTTTATATTTCTAATTAATATTTATAGTCAATAATATGACTTGTATAACCCCATTTAATTTTTTTTAGTAAAACAACTCTTGTTTGTGACCTTTTTATTTTAACATTAAATAAAAAGTTATTTATGTCCTTTTCCTACCAAAGTGGCTCCATGGGGTCCCCAATATGACCCATGAATTGTATTGGTCGTCCATGACACATCAAATAGTGGTTGGACAAATGTAAAGGTCATTCCATATTTTTATAATACTATTTTTACCATAAATTTCACTAATTACCTTTAATCGCGATTAATTAGTCTTAAATGTTACTATTCACCAAAAAATTATTTTAATCACATTGAACCAAATTTTACTTCCTAATTAAAACCATGTATGTCGGATTTTTGAAAATCAAATCACAGAAGTGGTAATATTTCATTTAAATCAAAAATCAGTTATTTAACTTCCACTTAGTGGTTTCACTATTCATCAAAAATTGAAGTTTTTCAGATCAATGCCAAAATTTCACCCTAAGCTATTATTGATATTCCAAATCCAAAAATGATGTCTATTTTAAAAAATTCAAAACATATAAGTTTAATTAATTAATTTTATAATTAATTCCCGATGTCACAACAAATAGCTAGTTTTTAAGAAATAATATATATCAAAAGATTGACAATTGTTTATGTTCTATTTCAAAGTGAAAATAATTCTAATGAACACCATTGGATAAAATGGTAAAAATATATTCTAATTATAGTTTAAAACCACTCAATAGTATAATTTATCACTATAAATTATTTTGATTAAAAAAGTTGTTTTTAAGTATTTTTAACTATTCATAAAAATTGGAAGTTCTCAGAAAAGTACAAAAAATTCAACTTTAGATAATTTCGATATTACGAATACAAAAATGAAGTCCATTTTGAAATATAAAATTTCAATAATTTTAAAAAGTGGGCATTACTATTCATAACAGCTACTTTGATTGGTTGTGGTGTGTGTTAGAACTCGAAGTTGTGTACAATGCAAGCTATTGCATTATTGAATGAGAAGCGTATCATAGAAGCTCAGGGTGTTACAGGATGGCAGGGGGGTGGCAAGGGGGGGACTAGAATGGGGCACGGGGGAAAGGTAGGGGGACAAGCAGGGGGGTGACAGGGGGGAGGGGTGTCTAGGCAGGGCGGAGGGGTGTCCTGGCAGGGGGAGGGGCTATCCAGCAGGGGGAGGGGTGTCCAGGCAGGGGGAGGGGCTATCCAGCAGGGGGAGGGGCTGTCCAGCACGGGGGGGAGGGCTGTCCAGCAGGGGGGAGGGCTGTCCAACAGGGGGGAGGGGTTTCCAACAGGGGGAGGGTTGTCCAGGCAGGGGGGAGGGGTGTCCAGCAGGGGGGATGGGTGTCCAGGGAGGGGGAGGGGCTATCCAGCAGGAGGAGGGGATGTCCTGCATGGGGGAGGGGTGTCCAGCAGGGGGGAGGGCTGTCCAGCAAGGGGAGGGGTGTCCAGCAGGGGGGAGGGGTGTCCAGGCACGGGGAGGGGCTGTCCTTGTGGAATTTCTAGCTGAGAACGAGCATGAATAGGTGTAACAGCAGGTAGAGTAATATGTGGAAGCCCTATAAGTATATGTCATGTGTAACCTATAGGGTGAGGTCTGTAATGATGCTCCTAGACATGTTCTGGTTGTGTAAAAAATGTTGGGATCTCTCTATTTTCTATTTGTTGATTCATGTATGTTGGTTTTTGGTACCCCATGTTGATAGGATGTTTCATATTAATTGTAGTTGCGGTAGAGAACCCTCTTTGATAAGGTGCTCAAGTTGGGAGTACGAGTTGAGGATCTCCTTATAGAATATATCCCGCAGAATTGTGCTTTACTAGTTTTAGCATGAACACATCCTTGGGCAGGGGGGGGGGGAGGTAGGGGGGACTGGCCGTGGCTGGGGGGGCTGGCGGGGGGGGGGTGGGACTCGCAGGGGGCAGGGGGTGGGGGGGCTGGCAGGGGGACAAGCAGGGGGAAGGGGGGCTGGTAGGGGGACAAGTAGGGGGGTGGCATGGGGGACTAGCAGGGGGTAGGGGGGACTGGCAGGGGGGACTAACAGGGGGTGGCAGGGGGCAGGGGGGACTGGCAGGGGGTGGTAGGGGGTAGTAGGGGGTGGCAGGGGGGGTATCCAGGGGGTGTCCAGGGGATGTCGAGGGGGTGTCCAGGGGGTGTCTAGGGGGGTGTCGAGGGTGTTGGGGGTAATTTTTTTATCGGTTTGGACACCCTGTAGCCATGGTTCAAACCGTGGCTATTGGTTTATTGCCACGATTATTAACAGTGGCTATAGACATAACGCCACGGTTTAAAAACCGTGGAAATTAAATCTGGCCAGCCTTTAGTATAGCCATGGTTTCAACTGTGGCTATAGTGTTAAAGCCACAGTTTGGAACCGTGGCTATAGGTCTAGGCCTATAGCCATGCCATACGTAGCCTCGGTTTGAGGAACCGTGGCTATTACCTATAGCCACGGTTTTATGGCCTATAGCCACGATTTAGAACCGTGGCTATATCCCGAATTTCCAGTAGTGTACCAAAACAGCAAGCAGTATAAAAAAAAGATTGTTCTTTGGCTTGGTGGACTCATCACAACAAAACAAAAAATAAATCACCGACTCTCTGTGTGGCTCCTACTAGAAAACCACATCTAGTCACATAACCTCACAACGACACAGACACTCTGGGAAGCTCTCACCATCAATTCTTCTATAGTATTGCAACGAATGATATAGACTCTCTGAGGAAGCACTTATGTCAAATTCCCCCCTATTGACTCACTATGTAACTAAGGACACTCTTATGATGCACAAATTACATTTCCCATAGGTCCTGCAATCGATACTATTTATTACAAACTCTATAGGGAATCCATAATCGTCAATTAACCATTTATTCTACCACAACAAGTTCACTCAACCCTAAGCAGTTTGGTCATGTGAAATCGACTGTTAGCAGCCTATGTAAGATCCTAAACTACTTGGCTAATATCTACAAAATCATCCACAAGCATATAAACAGTAGGAAATACATGCAATTAACTCAACTGGCATACTAGAAATTGGAAACAAGGTTGCCTCGTAGGCAAACCATTCCAAACAACAATCAACAACCAAAACAAGGGGAAACCCCCGTCGGGTGATCCTCAAACATTCTAACAAGAAATTATTAATCATCTAATAATCTTAAGCATACAATAAATCAATTGAAAATAATAAAACTGGATTAATACCCTCACTCCAGATACCCTATGCATGGGTATCTGACACTTGTGCACCATAAACTCAAAGACATTCAATGTAGGGAATCAAAGCACCAACCTCGATCCCACTGGATAAATATATGTGAACAACGATGACAGATTCACCGTATAATAATGTAGATCTGAGAGAACGCACAAAATGCCCAACCCACGATAACATACAATTGAGGAGGAATCAAGAAACAAAGCTAATGCAGAATGGAGAACACACTGCTGCGATTCTAATGCAATCGATGGTGGCAGGAATGGGGAGAAGATGGAGGCACGACATCTTGAATAATATTTAGTCGTACAGTCACACTCGGAAAAATGAAACCTGGAGAAGAAGACGCTTCTATGCATCATGCACAACCCCGGTCCATTTAATGAAAAAAAAGAACGTACAAGGCGTGTACTTTTAGACTACACGGAGTGTACTATGTCTTTTCTGTACTCCTCCATAATCAACCTCCACGTCACCATTACACACAGTGTGTGTGGCCTATACATGGTTAGCACATGGCTTCAATGGAAAAAGGGTACAAGACATGTACTCAGAAAATACACGACATGTACTTAAAAAATTTACAGAAAGTTCATTTTTATCAAAAACTCCAGATAAAGGAAAAGCGTACCTGAAAAAAAAAGATCTGGGATCTTAAAGACTTCCACCTTAAATAAATAGCCCCCAACTTTACCTAAGGAGGCAGAGATGAAGAATCCTTGAACATCTCCAGCCATTGCGATCATACATCGACCTCCCTTTCCCATGTATCATCCTGTACTCGCCCATGCTGCTATAGCACCCGTACCAGATGAACAGACTGCCCGCGGTGAACCTTCGTACTGTGATCGACAATCCGGATGGGATTCTCCTTGAATGACGCATCTACTTCAAGCTCGACATCCTCAGGCTGAAAGATGTGATATGGGTATGAAAAGTAGAATCGGAGCTGCGAGATGTGGAAGATGTCGTGCATGGCCCGATACCTATGAGGTAGTTGCGACCTATAGGCAACTGGCCCAACTCTGTCCAAGACCTCAAATGGCCCGATGTACCACGGTGAAATCTTACCCTATCTCTGAATCCTCATGTGTCCCAACCTCAGGGTAACACATCGGAAAACCTGGTCACCATCCTCGAACTTCAGAGGTCGTCTCCACTGATCAGCATAAGACTTCCATCGAGAATGCACTGTAACAATCCTCTTTCGAATCAGCTTTATCAGTTCTGCAGTCTACTGAACAAGATGAGGGCCTTGAAAAGGTGCCTCTCCTAACTCTAGACAACATAATGGTGATCAGCATTACCTACCATAAAAAGTCTCATATTGCGCCATTTGAATATTCACTTGAAAACTGTTGTTTTAGGTGAACTCCACCATAGGAATATGCTTCTCCCAAGAAATACCAAAGTCGAGGATGCAAGCTTGGAGCTTATCCTCAAGAACCTGGATCGTGCGCTTGGATTGGCCATCAGTCTGGGGATGGTATGATTTAATAGAAAGTACTTGTGTACCCATGGCCTTCTAGAGTCCCTGCTAGAACTGAGAGGTAAAGCGCACATCCCTGTCTGATATAATGGAGTGTGGAACTCAATGGAGACGAATGATATCTCGGGCGTAAAGTCATCCTAGATCATCAAAAATGAATTTCTCCTTGATTGGAAAGAAGTCATCAAACATGGAAAGCCTGTCAACGACAACCCACACCGCATCATTTCTTGTCGACGATCTCGGAAATACAGTCATGAAGTCCATAGCGACGTCGTTCCACTTCCACTCTGGAATGGGAAGCTGCTGCAAAAGCCCCACTGGTCGCTGATGCTCTGCTTTCACCAGATGACAAGTAGAAAATCTCATGACAAAACTAGCAACATCCTTCATCATACCTGGACAACAGTACTGGTGATGAAGATCCCGATACATCTTGGTGATGCCAGGAAGAACATCCAAAACTAAGGAAGGGACGTCTCACATCAGGTCCTCGCGTATATATGCTGGCACCCATACGCATCCCTATAAACACAAGATCTCATCCTTTCCAATGGTCTACTCGGGAAGGGGGTCCTCTCCTGACACGATTTCCCATAGGACTAGGCCTTTGGAATCTGCCAGCTACCTCATCTGAACACAGTACAGAAGTACAGAGGTAGAAGCCATAGAAGATAGGTATGTCTGCACCTACCTATCGTGCACCTCAAAATGCTTCTCTGAGAACAGAGCCATCAGTTTCCACTCACTGCTGGCTTCCTAAACTGTCTGTATCTGAGTTATCATGCTCTGCGCATCAGCCACTGCATTGCCTTTCCTAGGCGTATAGGCACACTCAAAATCAATGAACATGAGATAGTCCACCCACCTCCGCTGTCTCAGATTCAGGGTACGCTGCGTGAATATGTAATTTAGATTTTTTGGTCATTGTATACCACAAAATTCTCTCCCTTAAGGAAATGTATCTAGTAACATAAAGCATGAACAACTACATCCAACTCCAGGTCGTGCATAGGATAATTCCTCTCATGACGACTCAAATGTCGAGATCCACAGGGAACCACTTGATTCTACTACATAATAACTACTTCATGTCCGATGCTAGATGCATCACTGACAACTTTATAGTTCTTGACTGGCTCGGAAAAAATAGGATCAGTGCTGAAGTCAATCTCCCCTTCAGCTCCTCGAAGGCTGAGTCACAGGCTTCTGACCAACCAAACATTACCCCCTTCTTATTCAAGCCCATCAACTGTGCTTATAGTCTTGAGAAGTGTTTTATAAACCTCCTATAGTAACCAGCCAGCCCCAAGAAGCTCTGTACCTCAAAGATGTTCTTCGGAAGGTCCCAGGAAACTACTTCTCTCACCTTCTTTGGGTCTACTGATATTCTTGTCTCTGAGATGACATGACCAAGGATGTGAATCTCATCCATCCAAAAGTGGGACTTTTAGAGTTTAACATAAAGTCGATTCTCCCTTAGTGTACTCAAAACGATCTCAAGATGGGTTGCATGGTCGTGTCGAGTGTGAGAGTACACCAAGATATCATCCATGATGACCATGAGGAAGGAATCCATGTAAGGATGGAACACTCGGTTCATCAGCACCATGAATACTGCTCGCACGTTCGTAAGACCAAATGGCATAACCATATACTCGAAGAGGCCATACCTGCTCTTGAAGGCTCTCAGAGGTATACTTGATGGTCTAACATGCAATTGATGATAACAGGACCTCAAATCGATCTTTGAAAACACCCGATCTACTTGAAGCTGATCGATGAGATCATTAATCCTCGACAAGGGATATCGGTTCTTGACCGTCAACTAGGTCAACTTCCGATAATCCATGCAATGCCTAAGGGTACCATCTTCCTTCTTCCCAAACAAGAAAGTAACAACCCAAAGAGATGTAATGGGTCGGATGAAACCCTTTGCCTTCAACTACTCCCACCGCTTCTTGATCTCCTACAACTCAAGTGTATCCATCCTATAAGCTGGAATGGACACCAGTTCTGCTCCTGGAATGAGCTCAATCGAGAAGTCTACCTCACACACAAGATTCAAACCTGAAATGTCTTCTAGAAAGTCATCTGGAATGAGTTCAACCATTGGAGGGAAATCTAACTTTTAAGTCCCCTGGTCATCAAGATAATTACTAGCAATCTGGGCCGTAACTCCTCCTAGACCATGATGCTCGAGTCCAGCTCAACTTGCCTAAACATCCCACTCACCTTTATGAAGGAAATATTAACCCTCTGGTGATACAAAACTCACCCTGTGGCGATAGAATTCGACGAATGCATGGAAGGGAACCAACCAGTCCATACTGAGAATGACGTCATAGCCCGTCATCTTCAGGACATAGAGGCCCCAACCAAAATGATACCCGACAACCTCGAGAGGTAACTCCTTTCATTGACGTACTCTAGATGTCCTCATTCCCAAGGGCGTGTCGAGAGTCAACATGTCAGCATATGAAAAGACACAAAGCACAAGAATTTCCATGACAGCAATATAGATAAAGCTATGTGAAGAACTTGTTTCAAAAAGGGATGAAGATAAAACTGAGGGTACTGTGATCGTACCTCAAACTGTATAGTGTCCTAGATCATTCTTTTGATGAATCTGCTCTACAAAAAAGTCTGGTCTGTACTGTGGCCCTATATAGAAACCTGAAAACACTGAGCTGCTCCTCCCTGAGCCTGAACACTGTGTCCGCGACCTCTACCCTGACCTTAACGTCTTGCATAACCCCGCCCCCAATCTACTGTGGAGCTGGAAGTCCTACTCCTGTACGCGGGGGCGAAACTGGTCCACCTTCACTAGCCACTATACGGGGAACCTTGCAGAAACGTTGCAAGTGACCCATCCTACCGCAGGAACGACACTCCACTGGGTCCCTTGGGCACTGGGGATTCTTATGCTCGTTCCTCCCACACTGATAACAAACCAATTGGGTGCCAGAAGGGGTATCTTGTTTACCAGAAGGAATACGTCGCTTCCTCAGGTCGCCTTGGGTAGACTCTCGGTGGCGCTTCCTACTGTCTGTCTGGAGGGAATCAGCCTTGGATGTTGTACTGCCCTGGTCCACAACTCCCGTCTCCCTTAGGTTCCTCTCTGATATGAGTTCCTGATTCAATATAAGAGTAATATAAGTCAACATAAAGGCATTCACCTACGATATGATCTTTGGTCAGAGGCCTTCCTCAAACTTCCACGCTAGAAACAGATCGTCATTCCCCAGAACGGGAGTGAATCACTGTAACTCAATGAAGTGGGAGGAATACTCCAAAACTAAGAGAGTAACCTACTGTAGGCTCATGAACTCCCTAGATCTATTAGCCCTCACCGTCGCTGGGTAGACGTAGTCGTAAAAAATATGATGAAACTCATCCCAAGCCATAGCCTACTAGCGCCCCACCTGAGAGACTATGTCCCAACATCTCTTGTAGTAATCTTGAAGCATATACGTCGTGAGATTCACCCACTTCTCTGGAGGTGTCTCTAGATGCTCGAAGATGGACTTCATGTTTTCCATCCACGAATCTGTAGCCTGAGGTCCTCTATCTCTTGTGAAAGTGGGAGGATGCTGCTGCTGGAAGACCCACGTCAGCTCTACCATATTCGGGGTAGGATGATGAACTCCCTATAAGGTCTACATGAATCTCATGAAACCATTTATAAACTGAGCGTCTATACCAGTTTCTGGAATCACTATAGGTGCCATGTCCGGAACGATGGGCAGAACTACTTGCAGTCCCTGATCGGTCGTATCAGGCGTATGATCACTCCCTAGTTCCTGGCGTACAACGGGAGGAAGTCTCGGTGCCATAGATCGGAAAGACCAAGAAAAACCTTCATCAAAGACGAACACAGTTGCAACATAGGAGATTAAAACGGAACAAGAGGGAAAAACCTTTAAATCTGAAAAAAACATAACTACAGGTCGTGTAATTCAGATACACGTCATGTTTCCAGAAATCATGCCATGGGTGTGTACCTTGGCCATACATGGTTGTGTAAACAACCCGACTACACGATGTGTTTTTAAACTACACGGCGTGTACTATCCCTTTTCTACATTCTTGGTTACACTTATAGGATTACGTCACACAGACTGTCCCAGCCAAAGACTACATGACATGTTTGAGGCAGACATGGCGTGTACTAGACAAGCCTTACCTGGCCCGGGTTGTTAGCAACACATCCTGACACATGGTTGAAACTACACAACAAGTTCCTAAGAGACACGGTGTGCACTTTAAGGGAAACCTTGTCCCGTGTTGTTCGTGACATGGCTGAGTACTCGGTGGATCCTTACACGGCTTTTTCCGAACAAAAACGGTGTGTATAGAATAGGATAACACTGAATTGTGTTTTTTAAGACACGGACGGGACCTAGGAAAGATACATGACGTGTGCATACCGAACCCAGTGTGTACTATACACACATTAACTGGACCATGTTTTTAGTTTCATGGCCAGGCTCCTAGTTAACCTCTACACGGCGTGTACCTAGAGTAAACAACATGTTCCTGAAAACCATTTATGGCTCCGTGTCCCTGTCCACATGGTCAGGGACATGACCAAAAACTACACATCATGTATATATAATTTACACGATGTTTATTCTGGGTATTTCTGGATAGTATCCTCAGAACTACACCAGTGCCCAGAAAACATAGAAAAACAGGAGTTAAGGTTCCAAATTCCAATCATTGGGGGCCCATACTCCTCTTGAATCAATTCATGGCATCATAATGATGCAAAGAACAAGCAACATTATATGAACTCACAAACCACAAAATTCCAATCCTTGAGGGCTCATAACACCTCTATGATCAATGTTTGGCATCCATGATAAGAAATCTCCAAAAAATGATACCCTATCAATGTAGCAGGTATTCTATCACAATCGATATCACTATAGGATGCATTGTATATCACAAATCCTACCACAACATCATGCAATCTCTAATGCAACCTAGATGGCATGGCAAGATGCACGATGTGTGACCTTCTAAAATATCCTTATATGATGCATGAGATGGAATACACTCATCTTACAGGGATGCAACAAAATAGAACTGCAATCATATAAATAGTTACATCACAAAACCAGTGCATCACCCAATGGTGAAATCAATTAAACTGTAACATTCCCCAAACTCAAAACATGAAATATTCAAGGTAATCAAGCTTTTTTCATGTACAGGGGTTCAAAAATGCTCGAGAAAAAATATTTACCATTTACCTATTCCGTCATATCCCTGTCTAATGTCGCTAAACAGTAAGTTAATAGAAAAAGGAAAGAACTCCTCTAATACCACTTTGTAACGACCCGAATCCAGAGCCCTTCCATTGGTGCCTCATACCCGGTTCACCACATGATCTCATGCACATTTCCCTAAATGACAGAGGCTATGGACCAGGAGCGAGGGCTTTGGTATGTTATTGGGGAAACTATGCCCCCATTTGGTCAAGTATACAAGGCAAGAAAACAAAAGTCAATGGCAGAAGCAATAAACAACATACAAATAGTTAAACTAAACAGTAGAAGAAATGAACATATAATGATAATGATAATGATGCAGCAGGTACAAGTATCGATGGGAAAGCAGAAAACACAACAATGTGCTGAAATACAACTGAAAACAATGTACGAAAGTAAACAGCAAGTCCAGCGGCATCGCAAGCCTATGCTCAGTCTTATGATCTCCAGCTCCGACCAAAAATCACGTACCTGAAGTAGAAGGGACACAATACATGTCCACACCTGCAACAATATAACCTGTTTGGGCCGAAAAGCAGGACCCAAACAGGGTTTGAGATTAATCCTAGGAAGCAATCACCACAAAATCAATGCCCTACTGTCAGTGAGTAATATAGAAAAAGTAAAGGAAATAAATGCAGGTAAGAATCAAGATTACACTAAGGTAAGAAATCCTACATAACTCCATTCACAGTTATTTATTAGTTCAGCATAATCATCTAGCTATCAACGAAGGAACCTACCAACATCTCTATACTCCCAAGGCAATCAAGTAATCACAATAGGTAACTCAGCAGTCAACCTAAACATCAAGCAGTACAAACCCATGCTTGTTCTTTGGCTTGGTGGACTCGTCACAACAAACCATAAAATAATGTATTGACTTCTGGGTGGCTCCTACTAGGAATCCCCATCTAGTCAAGTAAACGTTCAAAGGCATAAACACTCTGGGAAGCTCTCACTATCAATTCTCCTGTGGTATTGCAATGAAAGATAAAGACTCTCGGAGGAAGCACTCACATATAGTCCCCCCTATAGTTTATATACATAACTAAGGACACTCTGAGGATGCACAAAGTCCCATTCCCATAGTTCCTGTGATTGATACTAATTATAACAGACTCTCTAGGGAAGCCCTAATCGTAAATTCCCCCTTTAGTCTACCACACAAGGGTCACACAATCCTGAGATGTTTAGTAATGCATAATAGAATGTTAGCATCCTAAGTTAGTTCAGAAACTACTTGGATAAAAGCTAAAAAAGCATCCACAAGCATATACACTTCAGACAGTACATGCAATCAAGTCAACATGCATACTAGCGATTTGCAAAAGGGTTGCCTTGTAGGAAGACCGTGCCAAACGGCAATCAACAGCCAAAACTAGAAGAAACAACCATGGGGTGATCCTCAAACATGATAAAAATAAATTATTAATCATCTAATAACCTTAGTCATACAAGAAATATAAGTCAAACATCAAAACAGGATTAAAACCCTCACCCGAGATACCCGATACATGGGTATCCAACACTTTTGCACCAAAAACTCAAAGAAATTCAACGTAGGCAAACAATACACCTACCTTAACCACAGTAGATCGATATATGTGAAACACGATGACAAATTCCCTTAGAATGACATAGATCTGAGAAAACACATAGAACACTCAATCTATGATAACCTGAAAACAATGAGGAATTAAGAAACAAGGCTAAAAAAGAATAGAGAACTCACCTCTGCGCTTCTAACACAATCGAAAGTTGCTGGAATGGAAGGTTTACAGAGGCATGCCGGCTTGAAGAAGATTTGGTAGTACGGTCACTCTCAGACGAACGAAACATGGAGAACAATATGCTTCTGGGCGTCAGGCGCGACCCTAGTCCGTTTAATTAAAAAATAAAGTACAAGGCATGTACTTTTAGAGTACACAACATGTACTATGTCTTTTCCGTACTCCACCAGAATCGACCTCCACGTCACCCTTATGCATTGTGTGTGTGGACCGGACATGGCCAACACACGGCTTCAGTGGAAAAAGAGTACACGACGTGTACTTAGATAGTACATGGTGTGTACTTCAAAAATTTCCAGAAAGATTATTTTTCTAAAAAACTACAGATTAAGGAAATTGTACCTGAAATGAAGATATGGGTTCTTACAATCATGCACAGCTAGGTACCTCTGAGATAATTGCAACCGATAGGCAACTGACCAAACAATCTCCAACACCTCCAATGGCCCAACGTACCTCGGCGATAGCTTACCCAATATCTTAATACTCTTGTTTCCCAACCTCAGTGTGATACGCAGGAAGACATGATCCCCAACCTTGAACTCCAGCGGTCATCTCCACTGATCAACATTCGACTTATTTTGGGACTGTGCAGTAGTCATCCTCTTCTAAATGAACTCTATCTACTCTGGGTTCTTTTGAACAAGACGTGATCCTAGAAAATCTTCCTCTCATTCCCCCATCCAACATAAGGTTGATCGGCATGGTTTACCATAAAAAGCATCATAAGGTTCCATTTGAATAGTTTCTTGAGAACTATTGTTGTAGGAAATCTCCACAAGAGGTATATGCTTCTCCAAAGAACTTCTAAAGCCCATAATGCGTGCTCAGAGCATGTCCTCCAGCACCTGAATCGCACGATCAGAATGGACAAATTCCTCAGGATGGTATTTTGTACTCTAATGTACATGTGTACCCAAATCCTTCAAAAGACCCTACTAGAACCATGATGTTAAACGAGTATCCCTGTCAGAAACAATGGAGTGTGGAACTCATAGAAGATGTAGAGTCTCTCGGATGAACAACCATCCGAGCTCATCAACACTGAATATCTCTTTGATTGACATGATGTGAACAACCTTGGAGAGTATATCAATGAGAACCCATACTGTGCCATTCCCTCGAGGCGACCTTAGCAAACTAGTCATGAAGTCCATTGTGACATTATTACATTTCTACTCAGGAATGGGTAACTGCTGTAAAATCTTTGTTGGTCATTGATGCTCTTCCATCGTCTGTTATCTTGTGGAACACATCAAGAAGAAACATGTAACATTCCTCTTCATACCTTTCCACCAATACTGATAGGGTAGATCATGAATCTTCTTGGTGATACCAGAATGATCTTCCTAAAATGAGGATCGAAAATCCCGTATCATCTGCCTCTATATGTCTGCTGGCACACATTAGCGCCACTAGAAATGAATGATCTCAACCTCGCGTATGGTCCAACTAGGAATAGGGTCCTCCCCTGACATGCATTCCATTAGCACCAGGCCTTTAGAATATGACAGCTGCCTCATTCGAACTCGATTCAGAAGATTAGAGGTAAAAGTTACAAAAGATAGAAAAGTATTGCCCTATCAATCGTGAACCTCTAAATGTATCTCAAAGAATATATCCATAAGCTCTCATTCACTGTTGGCCTCCCAAACGGCCTGCATTAGATTCCTCCTTCTCAATGCATCAGCCACTGTATTGCTTTCCCAGGCGTATATGAAAGCAAAAAAGTCAAAGGACTTTAGGTACTCAACCCACCTGTTCTGCCTCAAATTCAGATCATGCTGAGTGAATATGTACTTCAGCCTCTTGTGGTCACTAAAAACCACAAAGTTCTCTCCCAGATTATAATGACTCAAATAATATAGCTTATGAACAAGAGCTGCCAACTCTAGATCATCTGTCAGGTAATTCCTCTCATGTGGCCTCAACTGCTGAGACCCTAACACAACAAATCCATCTACCTACATAAGAACAAATCCCATCTTGATACCTGATGCATAACAAGAAAATGTATATCTCGTCTCTGGCTCTGGATATACTAGTATCAGTGTTGATGTTTACCTCCCTTTCAGCTGCTAAAAGGCTAACTCATAAGAATCTCCACATAAGAACGTCACCCCTTATTAGTTAGACTTGTCTATGGGGCTGTTGATCTTGAAATGTTCTGTATGAAACATCTATAATATCTATCTGGACCTCAAATAATCCATTCCTCCAAGACTTTCTTCTGCTCCTCTAAGGAAACTACAACTGTAACTTTCTATGGGTCTGCTGACACTCCTTCTTCTATGATAACATGACCGAAGAAGTGAATCTGATCCATCCAAAAGTGGCACATTGAGATATTGGAATATAACTGATTCTACCTTAGAGTACTCAAAACGCACTCAAGATTTGTATAATGGTCATGTATAGTGTAAGAGTACACCATGATATCATCCATGAAAATAACCACAAAGTAATACATGTAAGGATGGAACACTTGGTTCATCAGTGCCATGAAAACTGAAAGCATTTTCCTGATACCAAAGGGAAAAAATGTATACTAGTATAGAACATAACATCTCTGGAAGGTTTTGAGATGTACATTAGATGATCTAATGCGTAACTGATGATAACTGGACCTCATGTAAATCTTTGAGAACACCTTATCTCCTCGAAGCATATCAAAGAGATCATCAATTCTAGGTAAGGGATATTGGTTCTTGATTGTTAACTAGTTCAGCTTCCGATAATCCACTCAATACCTAAGGGTCTGTCTGTCTTCGTCACAAACAGGATTGGAAAACCCCATGTATATGTAGTGATTCAGATGAAACTCTTGGCCTGAAACTCCTCCAACAATTTCTTGAGGTCTTGCAACTCTGGTGTATCCATCTTATAAGGAGGAATGGACACTGGTACCACCTATGGAACAAGCTCAATATAATTTTCTACCTCACACTCAACTGGAAAACATAAAAAGTCATATGTAAAGACATCTTTAAAATGGTCCACCACTGGAGGATTGTCTAAATGTGATTTCCCCTAGTCATCTAGATAAATACTATCAATCTGTGTTGTATCTTCTCCAAACCCATGATGCTCTCGAACTTCTCTGCTAACTTGGACATCCCAATCATCCTTATGAGGAAAAGATCCACCCTCTGGTGATATAAAACTCACCCAGTGGTGATAATAGTCGATGACTACCTAGAAGGGAATTAGCTGGTCAATTCTGAGAATGACATCATAGCCTGTCTTCTCTAGAACACAGAGATCCCAAAGGAATTGACACCCACCAACCTCAAGAGGGAACTCATTGCAAGGATGTACACCAGATTTTCTTTTCCCAAATGGAGTGTCAAGTGTAAAAACATTTTCAGAAGAAAAGATACATAGCCCAAGGCTCTACACAATAGGGACATATATTAATCTATGTGATTCACCAGTAACTATAATATTTGAATATAAAACTGAGGCAACTTGGATCGTACCTCAAACTGTAGAGGGGCCAAGATCTTAGTCGTTATGAGTCGTCTCCAATGAAAAAATGTGTCCATCTCTATCGCCCTGTGAACCTGCCTGACTAATCTAGGCTGTTCCACCCTACTGCCGCTTGTGTCCTGGTGACTGACCACCATGTCCGCGACCTCCACCTCTTTCTGAACATCCAGAAGAACTCCAGTTCAAAGACTAGTGAGCAATTGGCAGAGATTCTCCTGTACGATGAGTCATGGATAAACCCATGTCAACGGCTGCTAGTGAAAGGATCTGATAGAAGCACATACGGTGTCCCAACATTCCTAATGATCCGCACTCCACCGAGTCTCTCTAGCACTTTGGCCTCGTATTCCCACTTCTCAAACATAGGTAGCACACCACCTAGATACCATAATATGAATCCCTCTTACTATGATTTCCCAATGTAATATCACTCCGGCACTTCCTACTATCAATTAGCGTAGCACTAACTCTGGATGTCGAGCCTCCATGGATCACAACTCTAGATTCCCTCAGATTCCATTCCGTGATCAGTGCCTAGTTGACGATGGAAGTGATGGAATAAAACGTGATGATATTCACCTGAGATCGGATGTCCTGCCTAAGTCCATCCCTGATCTTCCTTGCTTGGAATAACCCATATCCTCCTACGAATGGTGTGAAATGATGAAGCTTGGTGTAATGAAAGAAGTAATCCATAACTGATAGGGTACCCTTCTTAATGATCATCAACATTGATTCGAGCCATGACAATATAGCCCGAGGTCCTCCTTCCCTCGAGAATGTGGGAGGATACTGCTACTGGAAGACCTGCTTCAAATCTACCATAGACGGGGCCGGATGTGATGTTCCCTAAAAAGTCTTCATCATCATCATGAAGCCTTACCTGAACTATGCATCAACACCGATAACAGGTATAACTTTTGGTGCAAGGCCTGGCACAACAAGAGGATCTATAGGTGGTCCCTGATCAGCCATGTCCAGCATCTGATCACATCTGTGCAACTGGCATACAACTGGAGGACGCCTTGTTTGCATGAATCTACAAGGTCATGCGCACAACTTAGATCTGAATTATCTTTGAATTAATACAAGGAGTTTAAGAAGAGAACAAGAGGAATAAAACATTCATGTTTTACAAAACATTACTACACGGTGTGTACAATACCTACACTGATGTTCCCTGAATTCATTCACATGGTTGTGTAATTTTCCCTAAACTGGTTATGTAACACCTCAAACACATGATAATTTCAAAAAACCATGGAATGTACTTGAGTCCTCTTCCCCTGCATAGGTCCTTCTACACAGTTAAGCCACACGTCCCTCCTAAGACATGACTACGTTATGTGTTCAAGCTCGACACGACGTGCACTGGTCAAGATTCACCTGCCTTGTGTTGTTAGTAACACAGTCATCGACATAGCTCACACAACACTGTGTGTTCTAGATGGAAATGGTATGTATGAGAAGGTATAACACTGAACTATTTTGTTTGTGACACGGCTGGGTACCTGGGTTATACTACAAAACGTGTTCAAGGGAGACATGACACATACGTGAAAGGGTAACACCAACCCTTATTGTTCATGACACGGCTGAGAACCTGGGTAATACTACACGACATGTTTAGATGGAACACAGTGTGTATTATACATGACTCTGCCAACCTATTTTGTTAGTGACACTGGTCGACACAAGTTCAACACTACACGATGTGATCGTCTCGTACACGGTGTGTTCCCACCAATCATTTCACATCCCGTTTCTCTTCCCACATGGCCTATAATTGGGTTTAGAGATTACATGATATGTATTTAAAGTAAACGTCATGTACATAATAAAAAAAGATTCTTCCTGAACATAAGAACACATGGTGTGTACATAACACTACAAGGCGTGTATTCTAGGTTGTTTTGGATAATAAGCCTCAGAAACTACTCCAGAACATAGAAAACATTGAACGAGCATCAAAAGTTCCAAATTCTAATCCATGAGTTCCCAAACTCACCACAAATCAATGTTGGTAATCTTATAAAATTTATAGCAAGGTAAAAAACCAAATGATCCACAACATTACAGTCCTTGTGGGCCCATAACCCACAGGTCGAAGGATCAAAACATCCCTTTGATACCACTTTGTAACGTCCTTGTTCCGAAAGCCACCCAGAGGCACCCCGTACCCAGTCGGTCACATGGCATGAATCACTTTTCTATGAATGCCAGAAGCAGCTGACTAGCAGTGAGGGACTTAGGTGTGATAGTGGGAAAACTATTCTCTCATTAGAAGAGTACTTAGTAGAAGTAATCAACACAAAATAGCATAAGTTGTAAATATAAAACAACAGTACACAACAGAAGTCTGATAAAGAAACAAATGGAGCCTGAATATATAAAAATGATGCATGATACAAAAATGTCTAGGAAAGCATCCAAACAAGACACAATGAAAAATATGGTACTAAATAAATGTAAAAAAGGAAAATGGATGAGAAAAACCTCAGCATTACAAGCATCATCTTGGTCCCATGCTCTCCATCTCCACAGAAATTCAAGCACCTGATGTAGAAGGCACTTTCCCTTTTTTATAGATGCAACAATATAATCTGATTGGGCCCAAAATCAAGGCCCAAATTGAGTGTGACACTAAATACCTCTAGAAAACCTCCCGATGATCTGTGCCTAACATTCATGGATTATATGGCAGGTAAAAGTACAGAGTGTAGTATACAATAAAGCACTATGTAGTAAACAATCCCCAGTTTATGCATTCAAAAAAATACCACACAGAATGCAACAACTAAATAGATAACACAACATGTAACCTTTTGGGATGTACCCCCAAAATATCACTTCTTGTCCTATCTAGGATGTTCTAACAACCCTCTAGGTAGCACACACAGTCTCACCCCTCAAGTTTAGCTAAATAATATAGACTCTATGAGGAAGAATTCACCGTCAATTCCCTCTATAGTCTTGTATCCTACTAATGGAATTATGGGGATGCACTTAATGTCAATTCCACCTGTGGAACATGTCAGGGAACTACAAACATTCTTGAGAAGAAGTCAATGTCATAAACTACTTGGATATCATTCTATAGCACAAAAACATATTAGAGAAATAGTCACACCATCCGATAATACTAGGCATGGAAAAGTAAACAACAACCAAATGACAAAACTAGACACAAAGGTCAAATATAGGAAAAAATTTCATGGGCAATAAATCCAAAGAACTAAAAAATTCCATATTATCAAAAATTAACCTATAATCAGGCAAAAATGAAATGCATGAAAAAAATAGGGATAAAATAGTAAACGTGAAAAACTCTATTGAAGGGCATTGAGAAAATTTCCACATAAAACTCAAGACATTCTATAGAAAGGCACAAACCCCCAACCTCGAGGTTATGAGATCATTATACTTGATCCACAAATCATGAATCTCATGAGAAATCAATTGATCTATGAAAACATCTAAAACGTTGAACCCATGATAAGTTGAAAAAGAAGAGAAATCAGGAAACAAAAATCTAAGAGAAGGAAGAGCATACCGCTGCGATTCCAACGCAATCGATAGAGATCGATTCAAAGAATGTATGTGAGATCGGGGGATCAGGGAAGTCTCGACACCATACAGGTGCTCCAAAACATTTTGGCCGAAGAAGAAGTCAACCCTTTCCATTAGACGCAACCCTGATATGTTAAATGAAAAAAAGAAAATACACAGCATGTAGTTATGAAGTACACATCGTGTACTTGCCCTTTCTGTACTCTACTTTAGGCTGCCTCCACATCACCTTACCCCACCGTGTGTGTGGCCTTGACAAGGCCACCACACGACCTCCTTCGGCAAAAAGTACATGTCATGTACTCATAAGTACAAAGTTGGTACTTAAAAAATTTCTGAAAACTCTTATTTTCTCAAAAACAGTAGAAAAAGAAAAAACATACGTGAAAAAAATGATTGAGTTCATACAATGTTGATTTATAAAAATATATTATTAATAGGACATTAACTAACAAAAAATATTCAAATTTATTAAATGAATTAATACAAGACAGATTTTATATATCTCACAATGTGGGTAAGTTTACCTTATAACTAATAAAATGAAAATCCTAATCTAGAATATTAATATCATGGGTTATAAATAAATGTTTTTTCATATCTTTAAAAAAATGTGATCGTCATTTAGGATTATATAAATTTGTGACCCAAATATTATCAAACTTTTCTTGACCCCCAACCACAAACAAATGATAAACATTAATTTATATATGATTAAAAATCGTAATGTTTTTGAATAAACAAACCATTTATTAAAATATCGGAATTATAGAAAAAGTCATACTAACCATTTCGATAAAACATATACTATTATAAAAGATTTGTTTTACTAATATCTATAAAAAAATGTACTCACGAAAGAAATTATTACCAAATTTTCACTTAAAGGCTATTATAATTATTATCAAATTATAGATTTATTTATTTTGAAACCACTTTGTATGTATGGAAATAAAATCTTATAAGACAATATATAATTTTGTACTATTCTATTCATCAATATTAGAATGAATTCAATAAAGGTATAGAATTATGACATCCATTGAAAACATGTACGAGAATATTTCTTACTGATTATTTAGTAATACAAATGTGTTTTTTAAAAACCCTCAAAATGAGTAAGACAAAAATCTTATCCCCATTTTGATGGTCTTGAAATTTTTTTATCAGAACAACATTATTATGGATTTAAAACACAAAAACATGAAATAAATATATAACTACATGATTATGATGAGAAATGTAATTTTAAATTACCATAAATACACACAATCAATGACTAATAGGTAAATATATAGTAGAAAAAGAAACACACATAAAATTGTAAGCAAAATAAATCGAATGAGTGAATTGAAAAAATATCAGATTCTAATAATTGAGTAATAAATGATAATTTTTATAATTATATAATTTTAATTAAAAACATACAATTCATGATAAGAAAAACATTGTTCGGTTAAAATATTTGATGAAAAATAATTTAATATATTTTTTAAAATATTGAATATATGAATCCACAGTCATGGACATCGACATTTTTATACAATCCCATGATACATGAAAATCTATTAATTTATTATATAATGTAATCTATTTATTCTTCCATTTTCATTTCTTTCTCTTAATAAATAATTTGATCCCTAAAAAATACTTATTGTGTAATTTTATTTCATTTTCCCCCATTGCATTTTAATTTTATAAATTTAAATATATTTTAGATGATATGAAATGAAATAAATTAAATAAATATGTTATTTATGATTTTTAATTAATATATGGATTCCTCTAATTTTGAAAATTAATTTTTCATAGAATCCCCAACATTATTTTAGTACAAATTCTATTTTTTAACAAACTTCTAAATTTAATGAGAAATATATCTAGTTAGTAATTACATAAGAAATGAGATTCAGAAGTGTGTTAGGTATATTTGGAAAAATTATTGAATGATATATTATAATAAAAAATGTATAATATATAAAAATTAATATTGTGAGTGAAAACATTATTGGGTAATTTTTTTAGGAAACTTTATAATAGTTCGTTGTTTAGGTTTTTTGGTACAATTTTTTTTCTGAAATTATTTCTTCAAGAAATGAAATATAAATTTATTTTCAGATTAAATTGTCAATTTAAACAGATAATTTTATTCAATATTTAAGAAAGGTATAAAAATTAAAACTGAATTTTATATTTTCAACAATAAATATAATGAATTAAAATATTAAAAAAAAATTGAAACCCTACACAAACATAAATAAATAACCATGATATTTCCATTTGCATCTACACCATCACAAAAACATGTTAGGTGAAATATATATGTATATATATGTATATAAATAAATATATATATATATATTAGTGTATGTCTATTATATTAATGTATTACATATTTCTTTTACTTTATTTGTATTATGTGAATTCAGTAATTACATTATATATATTCATTATTATAATATAATGTACATAAAACCTGTTCTTTTTTTATTCAATGAAACAATTTTTAAGGAATATTCCATGAAAAACATGAATTCAATGATGTGTATCATTAGATCAACACCATAAACTATTTAATAATAATTATATGATCATAAAATTTATAAAATTATAGAAAATTATCCATTAAAAATACAATAGAAAAAAATAATGAAATATTATGCTATAGAAATATCTAAATGTGGGGAACTAAATTATGTCTCAATTCTAATAAATAGAATTATGAAAAATTTAATCAAATATAATAACAATCATTATGATTTTCAATTTGTTTCTAGATAATATCATTATAAAGTTATGTGTAGTCGTTATATTATATTAATATGATATTTTTACACTAAGGCCTTTCATAGATGGATATAAATTATAGTATTTTTTGTTTTCAATACATACATGGATGACCTGGTAGTTTTACGTGAAAGTGATAATATCGTACAAGACGAAAATGTTTTTAAATATGGCATCATTCCCCCATGTTTTCCCAATTTTTGGGTCAAAACGATAGAGAATGTGAAATGGTTTTTTTTTGTAAAAGGATGTAACACACAAGAATGAAAGAGTATCTATGTTTTGCATGAATGGTATGTTTTGGGATCATCTCATCAATATATGGTAAAGAATAAATTGTGGGAAATAAGTGATTCTATAAAAAAAATTACAGGATAGAATCATTTATGCACCATGAAAAATGTGCAGAAGAATATTTGAAGCCAAATACAATATCAAAACAATGTTGGAAAAGAGTGATTCTTGGAGATATACACAAAAAAATATTTCAAATGCATATGGTTCATGAAAAACTTGAGATTGAGTGAATGAGACTTAAACATCAAATTCTACATCAATTAAAGACCTAAGAAAATGGATGTTTATGCCCAATTAACATTATTGTATGTATTTACATATTTATAAATATGTTTCTACCCCCATGAAGACCTAGAAATTTTTTCATATAAACATGTTGTGTCTCTAACATGTGCAAGAGTTGTGTGAAAAATACATACACACATTATATCTTATGGGAATGATTTTTAGTTTGCCTATATAAACGAAGTGAAAATCGTGGTGTGGATGCACAAAAGAGAAAGGGTTGTGTTAAATTAACAATGCATGACAAACCTAAAACTAGCATACCTTATAGTTGTTGTGCATAAGAGGGGAGTTGAGATTCAATTAAGTATTGAATATCTAATTTTATTGATCAGTGCTTCATTAGGAATTATTAGAGGACCTCAATGAATGAAGAGTAATGTCCTAGAATCGGTCAAGGTCTTCATTTCTATACTACTATTTTTGTATTCATGTTATTAATCTGAGCTAGGCTTCTCCCAGATTGATGTCTGAGGGGGATTCATTAGATGTGTTTCGTGGAACGTAGTGTGTCATCTCTAAAATACTATAAATGGTGTATTCTTGGAACATTATGACTATGTTTAAATTATTATATTCAACCGATAATGAAGATGAGTGGATTTAGGTGTAAAAGAAATATTCTCGGATTATTCTCTTTGAACTAGCCCTTAGTGGTGAACCATGTATAACTATATTTTTTTCTCTCTATATGTGAAATATTTAATTTCTTAACATTACCATTTGATATGATTAACCAGTTCTTACAAACCTAGGAAAAATATTTTTATCAATTAAAGAAAAATTTTACACCTCAATTCACCCTCACCTATATGGATGTTCCAAGACTCCCCATGTGCTATAAGATCCAAAATGTTTCTTGAGATAGATTTTTCTACTTGTGCTATCAATGAGAATTTAGTAAATTTCAATTAAGTCCCTATCATCAAATGAACGAATCTTCTAGATATGGAATAATAGGATGATATCCCATGGAATGGATGTTCAATTCACTATAAGATATGGGATTATGGACATTGATGCAACAAGACATTCTATGACATATTCACACATAAAAATGATCAAATAAAATGCTAATGCATAGATTTCAATAAAAAATACACATTATGATCAAATAAATCTAATGTTGATATGTTTTACATCAGCTGTGTGTATGAGGTAAATGATGAAAATATATATGAATGCGATGAAAATTATAATAATGTGAAATTCAATGTTTTTCACAATTGGTTTGACGAAATGAATATAAGATAAAATGAAAATGAATATAGATTATTTAGTCACATAATTGAGGTTGTTGGAGATATTCATGGACTAGGGAAAGAAATTAAACCCATTGAAATTGTGAATAAAATTTTCAGAATGATTACAACATTTTAAAATCCAAAAATTTATCCCTATAGGAATGTTAATTTTCTTAAATGTGTATGGATGATATACTAAGTATCCAAGATTCATATGAAATGAGAGTTGAGATAGAAGATTAAACATGCTGTGTATGTGTATAAATTGAATTTAATTCAATAAAAAAATCTATATTTATATATATATATATTTTAATGAATAAAACAAGAAAGTCAATCCATTTTATCTATTTTATTATAAAATAAATAGAGGAAGAGGTAATCATTGAAGGAAATGTACCTATTTACTATATTTGTTTTGATAGATATTGATACATAGAATCTCTTTTATCAATGAATTATTTTGATTATTGTAGTTAAGTTAAAAATATGAAGAACCATAATAAAAAGTTTACCCAAAAAAATATACTAAATTATTATAAAGAAGTTATTGAGAATGGGTTTTTTAATTAAAGAAGAAGAAGTAGTAGAATATTTTTTTGAAGATGAAGAACTTGATTTTTATTCTAGAACTGATGAATCCATTATGGCTGCTGTTGAAAATCCAAACCAATAAAAAAGAAATTATAGAGATATCAGTTGATTGATGATGTTGATCTCATGTTTTATGTTTTGGATGCACTAGATAATCATGGAAAATAATAAACAAATAGAGGAGGGTAGTTTCTGAAGAGACATCACAATATATTGATTATCTTGAAGTTGAAATTGATTAATAAGAAGATACTATAAAAGAAAACAAAATAACATTTGAAATCAGAAAAGTTGTGGTATAATTGATGCTCAAGATCAATAAAAATCAAAGTTCATCAATTACCATACATATAAATAAGGGGAGAATTCAAATATAGTTGAGGTTCCTGATAAATAGTTATTTCAATGAGATCTGAACTTGATATTTAGATAAAATTTTGTGTAATAAATTATAAATTATAGTTAAGAAAATTCATACATGAATAAATATTATAAATATATAAGAGTTTTTTTGAATAAGTAGATGAGGCTTTGAATTATCCCAAATCCACATGTGAGTGAAAAAGTGTAATTTTATGTGATGTTAAATATCAAAAGGCTATAAAAATAATGATCATAATTAAATGAATGAAAAAACAATGAACATATAACCAATCCACCTATTATTCCAACAACGAAAGCATCAAATCAATAAAGAGGATTACTGGAAATTATCTCCATGTACCAAAAAATGCAGTTTGTGAAAAACACCCCAACTACATTGGACCGCCATATTTTAGATCATCACTCTCTTTTTTGTTTTATATCATCCTTTAGTGTGAAATACTGATCCAACTCTAATCTCCAAACACCAATGAGATGTTAATACCCCACTACGTAGAACCTTTGTTTTATATAGTGAGATGAAATTACTATGTCCCAATTCATTTTATATTTTCCTATTTTAATATATAATATTTCCATTCCATATCATAATAAACCATCAACATTATATTAGGGTAAAATAATATTGTTACTGGGATAAAATTACAGATGTGATGAAAATATGGTTAAAATTTCAAATGAAGAACCGATAAAAATATCGGGGAACGAGATGAGATGATGATTTTTAACATGATGAAACCCTATAATTTAAAATTTCAAGGAACAAAAAAGGAACATTAATTAATTAACATTTTAATCATAGAGTAAAAAATCCAACTAAAATCATAAAAAATGAATTGAAAATATAGTGTAGGAAACCAGTGTAAAAAATCAACACTCAAATGTGATTCTGTCTTCACTCAAAAAATTATCTCTTCCAAAACTATCATCTCTTGAATGTAAAAACATAGGAGATGGTTTCATTAAAGAACCATTACCAAGTATTTACACAACCTTAATTTAGGCTACTCCTAGCATCCCACACCCCAAAAGATCGCTTCTCTCATATATTCATTCTACAATTCCATTTTTGCTCACACCATAAAAAGAACCCATGTTTCTCCATTTTTATAATCCCAATGAATTCCTAAACAATAAATGTTTTTAGTAATTTATATTTAAAAATAAAAAAAGTGGATAGGAATAATATTCCCACATTTTGAAACCATGTGATTCCATGGATAGGATTGAAAAATTTAATTCCTCAACAACCTCCCTAATTTCAAATTTAATATCCTAAGTAAAAATGTCAAAATGGTAAAAACCTATCAATACCCCCATTAATCCAAATAAAGATAAATTTGAATTCAATACAAAATAATTTGATGAAAACTTATTGGATTCAATCCAACCATCAAAAGTAAAAAAAATATGATTATTCCATTTTACAGCTCTAATAAAACCCGATAGTTCCCTCTACCAAAGAAATCCTAGAATCAGAGGCTTCATCATATATATTTCTTACATTCCCTTATATAGAAGACTAGAAACAAGAAATGGCTCCCCTATAATAGTGGTCACCCCATAATTATTATTACCCATAGAAAATAATTTCTTTATCTTCTCAACACCCTCTGAAAAATATGTAACTATCATCACATGACCTCTACCATTGATTTTAATGTCCTATTTCCTTGGGAATCCCATAGAATAAAATGAATAAGGTATAATACCTAAAACACCATACCTAGAATTAATCATCTTCCATGATTTCATCATCCTTGTTGATTGTATTTGAGAGAATAATGATGATGGCCTATACCAAAATCCTGATGAATTCCACATTGAAAATGCATTCATTACATAATTTAAAACATTTACACTGGTCCTGTAAAGTGTTTCAACCATATTTCATCACACATATACCCTCACTTATTTGCTTATTGGATTTATTCCATTAAAAATGAACTCTTAAATCCGGTATTATAATGATTACAAGAAAATAAAATAAATTTATATACATAGAAAATTCCGCACAACCCTCAACATTGGTGTACAACATAATATCTATTTACCATATTCAGTACAACCATAATTTGTAGGAAAAAATATAATCAACCCCAATGATGCCAACTTAATCTCTAATTACTATATTCAGAATACCAAAGTCACCTGCTTTGTATGAGGATTATAGTTCCATGATTCATGTAATATGAAATGAAGCGGTCGAATTAATCACCCATTCATTGTACAGATCTGACCTATGAAAATCTACTCCATCTAAATGTATCCAAACCTATCCATATAAAATAATTATTCTAGAATTTTAATATATGGGTCATGAACCTTATATTAATCCTCACAATTTTTTCAAAGTGTATACATTTCTTTACATAATATAATAACACAATCATTGGTATTAACTGATTCATGTTCTTCAATAATGATTAGATAACGCCATCCAACATCAATATGTCATTTCCGAATTGGAATGTGGTGACACAATTATATTGTGAATCTAATAATGAATACAATATAATAAAAGAATTATATTATTCTAAAATTTAAATAAGTACCATGTTTACATTTTATATGATCAAAAATGACAACAAAGACAACGCCCTAATTTTTTGTGAACTCGTCCAAATGGTTATCCAAATAGCCATTCTCTAACATTCCAAAAAAATACCATCAATTTCGATGTAATCCCATGGAATTTATACTTCCATGAATTGATGTAAAAATATAAATTCATAATGCACTAAATATGACAAAACTACTAAGGCATAACATAGGGGATGTATGGGGTCGATCCCACAATGATCAGGTAACACATCGATGAATTTTTTCAGATGGTTCGGTCGTCTGAATATTAATTAATTAATAAAATAAATTTAATGATAAAAAACAAATTATTATATTCAAATAGAAATGATAAGAGTGAGGTATTTATTTTTAGGGGTGATTTCAAAAAATAAACCAATCACGCATTATAAAAACAATTATAATATTCAATATCTTTAAAAACATTCAATTAAATTGATTGAAAAATTGAACCATATCTATCAATCTACCATTACATATCAATTCATTTATGTCTAATGAATTAAAATAAAAAATACCCATTATGAACAAATTAGTGATCTATATTCATCACAACAAAATGGGGTTATTGATTTCCTCAACTAGACTAGGATATCTATGGATCATAGAATGATAAAGGAAAAGGCTCTTCCCATGATGTTTTGGTGTGAGGTCATCTCAACCACCGTTTTCATCCTCATCCATGAACTAACAAAACACTCTAATTAGATGAAATTGTTTGAGGTCAGACAGGAAAAATGTATGGAGGTCTACATTATCCACAATATTGGGTATATTAAACATGTAAATTTTATTTAATGATCATAATAGGAAGCAGGATGAATGGAGTATGATAATGAACATCATCATGCAGGAATTTATATCTATTATATACCACATGTACATCCCCGATGTAAACTAAATGCACTTAACACAATGTATCATCATGGAAAAGATAATATAGTGGGATTGTAGTGTTGATTAAAAACATGATGTGTGGAGTATTGATGATTCATTAAAAAAATATCATACTTTGGTATATATAATACAGATGATAGAGACTTAAAACACTATCGAACACCAATGATCGTTACCCACACCGACTAGCATGCTCTTTAAAAATGCTGCAATATTATATGTTTTTGAGGTGATTCCAACACTTTCATATGCATTTCAGTTCTCCATGACACCAACAATCATGTAGAAATCACTAGATTCCCATCACGATGACATCCCACAACATTATCACACCAAAAAAATAAGTATAGGGAGGATAATTCCACCTAGTATTCCATGGTGAAAGAATGATTATTATAATTTTTTCTTCTCTAAGACTAAATATTCAATCTATTTCGACTATTCTTAATCAAACCTGTGAATGTAGAATTTTTTTGAGGTGTAACTGCGAAAAGTTTCATCTAAGGTAGTGATGGAAAAGGAGAATATGGAATTGAGGGCACTACTCAAAATAGAAAGAAATCTTGTTTCTCTAGGAATAAGGGGATAAAGTAATTTCCATAGAGGGACAATGATATGTCTGATCCTACAAAGAATAATCATTCTGATTCAATAACCTCTAAGACCAACTTCTTACATGGCAGGTTCATTGTGGAAAATTCAGGGCATGCAATGAGGACTCATTGGAAATATTCATCGCAGAAACACTCTAGAATTCAAAATGACGGGCCATGATTATATAGTTTCATATAAAAATCGATGTTGTTGAGAATGGGTGATCAAGAAATAAATTAGGGGATAAAAGTTTTGACATATTTCAAGTAGTTTTTAATTATAATTGTTTTTTCCTGTAATTATTATTCTCCCTCATTTAATATTATTTTTATGGTTGAACATGGATTGAACTAATTAATTAAACCACTTGGTTTTTAATGAAATTGTAAATACGTCTATATTTTTTGTTTGTATAAAAAATAGAAACCCCCTAGGAATGAATTCATGCTAGTAGTGTAGAAAATCATTTTTGTTGTTTATGTTATATCACACTTCCATGATATATGTTTGTATATATGTGTATTTATAAACTGTAAATTTGCAACACATTCCTAAAAATCATATTTCAATCATCATATCCATCAAATTCATATTACTATTTCTTACTATAATTGCATATTTAGCTTATTATTTAATTAAAATATTTTTCAATCATTTCATATCACAACTGAGAACATTATACACGTAATCTATTAATTCCAATATAATGATTATATTTGGTTTGTCTACACACTAAAAAATAATACTATAGATACATATTTCATATATATTATTTTACCGTAGTTCATATACTTTTCATAAATCAATTATTGTGTTTCATTGTTTTTAATTACACAATACTATACTTTTCACAAATAGATTTAAACTACCAACACACTTATAAAGAGAATAAATTACAAATAAAATTATCTAGGATACAATAAGAAACACGATTATCATACAAATCTCTGAATATAATTTTGGGTTATACTCTATAAAAATGTTTTATTCCGTATACAGTTTCTTTATTTATTTAATGAAAAAATATGTTTGATTATTTATTAATTGATTTGTATATGTTTTGTACATTATTAAATAATAAATTATTAAATAATATATATATGTTTCATTCATCATTAATAAAATCATAATTTCTTCCACTATTTAATAAGTTTTCTTGTCTATGGTAAAAAATCAGGGTATAACATTATTGGAGGTGAAAACATTAACACAACTTCCCCAACGGAATAAACTATGGTTCAATTATATCCTCTCTTCATGAATTTTTAATTTCGAATCATTCATTACTATTGGATTGGTGTACCCTATTTTTTGGTGGATACTGGGCCAATTTATCACACTCATACTATGATAGAATCACCTATGTGTTGATATCCATGGTGATCTCATTTATAATTAAATATAGAAAACACCCCATCATAGTGTGGTTTGGGGCCATATGACCCCATCCCAAATGTTGGGGAACATTATAAAATCGAACCGACCATAGAAGATGAGACTAGTTGAGAGTTGTAAGGCACTATATAACTTTAAATTATAGAACAACTATTGTAAAAGTTCATACATTGGAGATAGTGGTACTATAGCTCCACAAACTTATTTACTCCATGAACCATAACATCTTGTATATAGACCCCACAATAGTGATGCAGTGCAGACTTATAACTATTGTTCGTTATAACACAATAGCCATATTATCAAGTTGGTTGAATAATTTTCATCCTCATTTTTAGATAATTTAATTGTTGTGTTTTCTATGTTTTAAGTCATTGATATTCTATTTTTATTTTGGCCCCATAATCATAGTCATATTCTTTCCTCTCAATGGACTTAGGTATTATTACCAAACCACAGAAATCGATATGTATTAGGAGATCTTGTTCTTGTTAATTTATTTTAATTTTTTTTCTTTTATTCATCTACAATACTTTTATTTCATTTATACAGAATGAATTTTTGTAGAAATCACCATTAATATTATTTGACATTTTTGTTCACACTAGAATATTAATTTCAAAAATTTATGGTCATTATATTATTACACATTAGAGAGGATTATTATTTAATTCATAAAAATATGAAAAAATCATCAATATTAATATAAAATATGTTGACACTTCTAAGTATTCAATGAAATATTTATTCAATGAAAAATTAACAAGGAACATACAAAAAAATTGGAAAGTTGGTTATATTGATATAATATTTCACATTATACATAAAATGTGATAATTTCAACAATAGAAGTATTCATTTTAAAAAATTGTAATCTATTTTTAGTTTCATCGTCCTTATAAATAAAATTACACAAAATAAGATAAATATATACAAAAAAATCAAAATTTCAAGGTGATGAAAAGAAGATGAAAAAGTGGAAATACAAAGAAAACACATATCATAGTTTGGATGTTATTATTGTGTTATATCAAACCAAATTATGATACTAACATTAATGAATCAAGAAAATTATGGGCTTGATTTTGAGTTTTATGTGGCCTTATATTCTCAAGAAAATAGTTATTTTTTCATGATTTTATGGAAGAGGATAGATATGTTGTTTCCTTCTAAATTATGTTTTCTACAGAACCTATTTATTTCCATGGTTTGGTTTTTGATAAGAATTCATGATTGATTGACCCTAAGAAGATCTAAATAGGAAATTCATGAGAACATCCACTAAATGATTTTTAAAAATAATTCTTCTAGGGACTATGAGAAAATTATTGTCACATTTTTTTAAAAATAATCTAGATTGTATTCTCTTATGATGACTTTGATGGGAAAGGGTATTCCATTGAAAGTAAATTATGATGGGAATAAACCATTCATGATTTTATTAACATTAATACATCTACACGTATCCTAATATTGGTAGAACTAGGGATGATCATGACCCATGAGTTTCAAATATCATAAAAAAATGAGAAATTTAAACCCATATAATTTGATTGATAACATCTATTTGAATTATATTTATGAACTAAACTCCAAAAAGTTTCCTCTTTCCTTCTACTATACCTCCCTATTTTTCATTTATACAATGTATCATTTATTATTTTCTTGAATCCCCTATTTTAAATTATCATAACTATAAATTTTTATTCCTTATTATTTTTTTGTTTGAACCGTTAGTAGAGATATTTTATGAATAATACGTTATTTTTTACATCATGTTATTATTTTTAATTTTCATATGTTTTAAAAAAAATGAATAATAAAAAGTTACTCTTGATTTATTGATGATTGTATTTTGAAACATAGTTTTTTATTAAATTGATTGATGTTTGAAATTCCATAAAAAGACCTAAGGCCATGGATATTTGATTTGAACATATCCTTAATCACAGTGTAATATAATGTATCCTATTATTTTTTAATAAATATAACATTTTCTATTTTTTCCAAATAATTTGACAGTTATTTATGTGCTCAAATCATTAAAAATCACAAAACAGAATTGTTGATTTAAATTATATAGTAAAATTTTTATTGGTATATTTCAATAACTACTTCCTTTAATTTAGTAATATTTAATAAAAAAATTCATCATTAATGGTTTCCAAATTATAAATTAGCTTCAATCACAAGGTGGTGTTTTTTATTAAATATTTTATATTGGACATTGGTGCATTTATTTTTAATTCTCCAATTACTAATTTTTTTTCAAATATGATGATCATTCATGAAATTATTATGCCCATGATGCATATCATAAAAATGGTAAGGAAATGAATAATGAAAATTTAATTGACAAGTAGATAAAGATCTATTTAATTGTAAAATGAATTTTCATTAAATCACTCAAACATATAATATCATGAATATGCTTGTAGTAAAAAATAAAAACAAAATTTTACATCAACTATTATCTAATTAAAGGAAAATGAATATAATTTCATAATATAATTGTTAATATCTGTGTACATAGTATTAATATTGATATTGTTCATTAAAATGTTTAAATAAACTTGTATTTTTATCTAAAGAAATTACGGGTTTCTCAAAAAGGTGAAAATGAATATTAACAATAAAATTATTGTGATGGAGAACATGTGAACACATGATGGATAATAGACTGTAGGAGGTAATTTCTAATTTCATGGGGTGATGTCATGTGTTTACGATGGGAGTGTGATGGATAGAATACCATAAGTGAATGTTTTAATACATTAAAAGTACTTGATGATATACATCTAAATTTTATGATCTTTTTTCTTGAACTAATAAAACATATTCTCACCTTGAATAGTTTTTTGAGTTGATTTTGGTAGATGAGAACATTTCATTTGGAAGAAAGCTTATGATATCCAAAATTTCAACACAATAGAAAAAATAAAGGTGGGTTTTTTATTCATATAATGTTTTATTTGACAGATTATTATAAAAACACAAGTATGAATTGTAATTATCAAAATAATTGTATTTAACTGTTAAAAATCATTTTTTTGATATTGTTAAGTATTATATGATTCATAATATACTATGTACTGATTTAACAAAACCTATTTGCAAATTCAATATTAATCCTTTCAAATAAATTGAAATATGAGAACATTATGATTTAATTTTATTGTAGATGATATGAAGATATTAATTAAAATTGAATATTTATTCATGAATCTAATTTTATAATTTCCCTTCCCATTCTAAATTTATGCGAATCCTTTTTTTAAATGTTATATTTTTTATAAATGATATAATGAAATGATATTTAATTATTTCATGTAAGTATTATATTATTTTTATGTATCTTTTCCATTATTTACATCTTCTTAAAATGGTAACTACTTATATTAGTGGTGACCTTGTGGTAGTAGTCACCTCATATATTAATGATTATATCACAATTTCATGTTAAATTTTTGGAAATTATACCTTCCAAAAATATAAAAAATCTTAAACACTCGGGGAAAAACAATAGTGACATCTATTTCTTATATGCCTACATCTATCACTATGTAATGTACATTTGTGATACAAAGGTTCCATTACCGAAGGAACACTTCCATTGTTGTCCTAGTAATGTTCAAATACCTCTTTAATGTATGAAACCACCCAATTTTCATTAAATAACATCCTAATCAAGACTAATACATTCAGGAACAAGTGACATCACGATAGAATCTACCTTTTATTTAACATCACTCTAATTTTTAGTTTGGATGTCGACCAATGAATTGATCAATTGCAATCATATAATATGAAACCATATTGAGTTCTCATTTCACATTTATCAATTTGGACAAGAACATCAATGTAAGCCCATAAAATTAATCATCCTCACCATTGAAAACGTGTAAAATGTTCTTAATTCTACTAATTCACTCATGAATATTTCTTACAATAAATTATTGAATCACTAATAATATAGTTTATCATATTATTATTCTATTATCATAAAAATAAGGTAAAATAATGATCGTTTTATACATGAAATACCACATTTAAAACACAAAATTAATCTTATCCATTATGTACTATAGAAATAAAATCAATCAACATCTCCAAAATTCATGATTATTCCAAATATGATAATGATTAACCCACTAATTTATGTACAAATTCCATCCAAGGGAATAACACAACCTATTATTCGTAACCATCCATATAGTTATTAAATTATAGAAACTCGTAGGAGAACACATGTCGTTCACTAGAATAGATCCTTTTTAGAGGGGTACAAACCCATTTTATTAGACCAACCCATGTATGTTGTAATGTAGATAATTCAAGAAAATATGAATGAGAGCCTATATTGTATGAAACATGTAATGAATAAATTTACATGAAATTCCACAAATATGAACAAATGAATAATAAAACCATGGAATCCATTGTGCAATTATAGTGGGTGAAACAACATTCTTTTCAAAATACCACATCTATGGGAGTATTGACCATATTTATAGAGGAACTACACCTCATGAGTAGATGCCTCAATCAAGGGAGTACAAAACTCAATTCATGGTGTGTGGTGGAAATGCTCCACATCATCACTAATGGAGTACCAAATCCATGTAGATCTAGATGACCCATGCCTGAAGTATCAAGGGGTGGGTTTTGAAATCCATTTTAGAAAACAACGTCCCCCCTGTCTAGTAATATCATATGTTCGATGGTGTATTGGACATGTGAATGCATTGAACATCATGACCTAAACTCCAACATCATCTCTACATAGAAAAATCCAAAAACATTAATATTTCATTGAAAACAGCCCTATATGGATGAATAGAAAACATTCATTAAGATCTATGTCAAAAGATACTTTAGATACGTTATTTATTTATCTAAATACAACATCTAACATAAAAATAAGAGAAATTACAACAAAAAATTTATTAGTGGCCACATGGTGACCCTTTTGTGGAAAACAATGAATTTTTGGTGTAGAGGAAGATGTATTGATCTATTTCACATTGAATGTGTGATCTTGGGGATTGTAAGAATGACATAGCCAACTAGATCATGGGATGTCCAATATACATGGGCCTTTTGTTCTGATGGCCCAAATAGCCAACCTGCACTACAAGACCAAATTTTTTTTTCATTCTCCAGGAAAAATAACCCTCAAATAGACATGGATTGTTAAAAATTATATATAATTTTTAGTATATTATTTTCAAGATCCTCAACACTAATAATTATTTGGTGTCTGATTTGGAGTGTAAACCCAAGAAAAAAAATAGTATATTTATTAAATTATTTTTCCAAGGATGACTTGTTGTATAAATTTGTCATTTTATATCTAAGAGTTCTGAAACATGAAAATCCAAAAAAATATGATAATTTCTAATAAGAAAAAGTATTAGTCACTATACAAAAAACCCTCTTTAAATCCCTAATCCTAAATCATTGAACTAATTATCCATGGAATCAATATATTTAACAATAATATTAGATGTTATCATGTTTTCATTAATAATAACATAATGATTAATTATTTATTGAGTGTGAGATAAATAAATTCTGAATGGTAGGTTTATGAATTCATGGGTGGATAAATGGTTGAAATGAATTAGAATGACTAAATTTTGAAATATGAATTGATCATTTTATGTAAAATGAAGGATAAAATAATAAAAAAATAAATTAAAACCACTTTTCAATTTAGTTTTTTAATAGGGATATGATGAATATATTTTTTTATTGTAAAGGCTATGTGTAAAATTAGATGATTTTGATGGTTCAGTTTTCTTAGTGATATTTCATTTTTTGGGCTATGATTTCTCTGGAATTTATCATGTTTTAGGAAATGATGGAATAATGTTATAACATGATTTGATAAGGTCAAGAGGTGAGAATGTTCGGATATGGTGGGGTCATGTTTTTTTTATTATGTGGTTTTGGTTAGGATAAAATGTAATACCCTAAGGTTCCACGACACACTTCTCTTTCAATAATACAATAGCTTGCATTGTACGTGAGTTCGAGATTCTAACATACCACGACCAATCAAAATAGACATTATAAATAGTAATACCCACTTTTTGAAATTATATAAATTATATATTTCAAAATGGACTTAATTTTTGGATTCAGAATATATAAATTAGCCTATGTTGAATTTTTGGTATTTTTCTGAGAACTTTCAATTTTTTATAAATAGTGAAAAATACTTTAAAGAAACTTTTTTAATCAAAATAATTTATAGTGATAATTTATACTATTGAATGGATTTAGAGTATAATTAGAAAATATTTTTACCATTTTATCCCATGGTGTTCATTAGAATTAATTTCACTTTGAAATTGGACATAAACAATTGTCAATCGTTTGATATATATTATTTCATAAAAACACGCTATTTGCTGTGACAGTGGGAATTAATTATGAAATTAAATAATGCAACTTATATGTTTGGAATTGTTTAAAATATACATCATTTTTTAATTCAGAATATCAATTATTTCTTCGGGTGAAATTTTGGCATTGTTCTGAAAAACTTCAATTTTTGAAGAATAGTGAAACCACTAAGTGGTAGTTAAAATACTGATTTTTTATTTAAATGAAACATTACCACATCTAGGATTTGTTTTTCAAAAATCCGACATACATGGTTGTCATTAGGATGTAAAATTCTTTTTAGTGGGATTAAAATATTTTTTTGTTGAATAGTAACTTTTAAGTTTAGTTAATCACGATTAAAGGTAATTTATGAAATTTAAGGTTAATATAATACTATAATAATTGGAAATGACCTTGAAACATGTCCTACCCCTATTGGATGAGTCATGGAAAACCATGAAAATCAATGGGACAACTTGGGGACCCCATGGAGCCACTTTGGTAGGAAAATGACATAAATAACTTTTTATTTAATGTTAAAATTAAAATGTAACAAACAAGAGTTGTTTTACGAAAACAATTTTTAAATGGGGTAATAGAATTCATATTTTTTACTATAAATAATCATTAGAAATATAAAAATATTTCCTAAATCATTATATTTTTTTTATAATTTTTAGACATGAAATAAATTAAATTATTTATGACACCATGATGATGCAGCGATTACCTAATTAATTAACGATTCAAATAAAATGAAAAGATAATGTAAAATCCAAGGCATACACTTATCAAAAAACTATTGGATGAGTATATTTCGAACCCTTATCACCTTATCCTCGAATTATATAAGTGTGGGACCTTTAGAATCCGAAAATCATTGTCTAATAAAGTAACATTTTATTACATTCAAGAGTGCCCCTCCTCTCCACTTATAAAAGGCCCCCACCACTACCACCTTACTAACACTTTCAATGCCTTTTGGCTCGGCCAACCTCTGCCCAAATACTCTCCCAACTTCCCTACCTTAATCCTAAAAGCATATCTTCAGGCAAAATTCTTCCCAAGTAATCCTTTGGCTCAAATCAAAATAGTTACCTAATTTTAAGGTAATGTCTTCTCTTATGTTATTTTGTTTTATTTTTCTTATCCTACCCCATAAACTCTTTTTATTCATTTATTTTGTAACAAAACCAGTATAAAAAAATATACTAGGATGTCTTTATAATAATTATTCTAGCTACACTTAAACACACCTACATCTAATGGTTAAAGAACATACTGTTTCTGTGGATGGAGAATTTCTGCCTCACGAAACGATGATTGTTCAACACTAATAAAACACTTTAAAAGGTGGCCATCAAGATTTAAATATATTTATATATATGATATATAATATGTTTATGTTTTACTTAAGGTTATGTATTTTTCATTTATGGAATACCTTTATTGTTTCCATTTTGGGTAAACGTGATATTTTCATTTTAGGAAGTGCGGACTACCGCCCCCTCAAAGTTATTTAAATCGTTAATCCCATATGTGGATGTATAAAGGATGGAGTGAATGATATTATATATGATATTATACTGGAATTATAATAAACATTTATATCATTATGATTTAATTAAATACGAAATAGAAATGAATTTAGCGTTCATGCGTACGTACAGCTTACCGTCTCCATGAACGGTGCATTTCATTTCTTACCTCTAAACGTTATGGAATAATATAAATGAATGTATATACTGGATATATATGAGATATATGATATCTATATCATGAATATAATTCTGGATATAATAGATTTATCACCACATGAACACCTTGTAATTATAAGAAGTTTATTTTTGACTCAAGTACCAAAGATCGAAAAAACGACCGTTATTAACTTAAATAATTACATAATGTTCATAACCTGGTAATAAGTTATATAAAAGGAATAAAAAAATGAAAATGGTTCTTAAGAAATTATAAATTAACTCTAGTTTATTATTCAGGAGGTTAAAAAACGGTCGAGTCAAGACAGGATGCATGGTAAGGGAAATTCTTAACCTGATTTCCATTCATTGGGTTAATCTCTTACTTTCAAATTATGTCATGATGTTATTATGTCATATCTTGTATTTGTACATTCTTTTTGTGTACTTATAATGAATACACATAATAGATCTATTTCATTTTAAAAATGATCTTTTTAAGGACTTCGTCTCAATCTCCTTTCATAGAGGAATATTTGGTTTTATAGACAACATTCATTTATACGATGCATAAAACCCTTTGACATTTAATTTTATTCAAAAGGAATCTATTTATAGGAAGCGTTTTTACTAAACAACAAAAAGGAATGATTTTATTATGTATGCAGCGACAACGACTTCTCTGCTGCCGTGACCATTATTTGAGTCTCAGCTTCCTCTAAAAGCCATAACTTTTTTAAATGAAAAATAAATACAATGTTCTAATTTTCTTTTATTTTTTATTGAAGATGGGTTTGAAAGAGTTGTTATTATATCAATGTGTTGTATTGATATCTTGTTATTGAAATGTGGAAATGTTATGTTTCCTTTATGCATGTTTTATGTGATATGATAATGTATGGTTTATGATATTTTTAAACCTTTTCATGTAAAGAATGCATTAGACTTAATATGTGACGGGTGGAGCCCGCTACAGCTCCTCGATGCATCGGTAGGTCCCATGAGACAAACTAGTGTCTTGGCACGAGGCCTTGAAAAATTCTTATTTGTGGTCTTAGCATGAGGCTTTGACTACGCGGTTATGATAGTCTGGCATTATGAATTCCATCATTATGAAAGTGGTTATTGATATTTCATGTGATTATTCGACTAGTAGAATATCCATGTGAGTAAGTAAATGGAATTATTTAATTTTATTTTTTCCATATTATGCTAAAGTTAATGTTTAATAATGCTTTTGTTTTAGTTATACATTGCCTTAAATGTTAGTGTTTATTTTCGAAAGCATGTGCAATATTGTTATCCTTAATGAGCATCTGAGCTCACCCCTTTCAATGTTTTAATATTTTCCAGGATGTGAAGAAGTATTTTATGAATGACCTGTAGAGATAGTCAGTAAGGGATATGAGTGTGGAAAATCAAGATCATGTTATTGTAGTTTTTTTACTTTATGATGTAATGAAATACTTATGAATGTATCTAGTGATTCCAAAGCTACTAAACTAATCGGTATTTCGAAACTTGATCTTTTGTGATCATGCCAATGTTACACAATAATGCACCGACTCTGGGTAACTGCGGTCGGGGCGTAATAGTTGGTATTAGAGGCAGTTTAGTACTAACCTTGGATGTTAGATTAAGATAAACTCTGATTAGATCACATATCACAAAGATAGACTTTGAGGATTAGTATAGAAGAACTTCCTAGAATTTTGTTGTTGTAGAGATTTTGTGAGTTTTCCAAGAAATACATCCATGTCTGGATATGAGTAGGTAGAGGCGGCTCTGGCACAGATGTACCTAGGGTAAAACCCAAAAACACCGCTTTGAGCTAGATTTGAACAGGAACTGGTGCACGACAACAGGCCTTGCTGCACTCTTGGTTATGACACTCCCAGGGGATATGCTTAGGATAATTCTCATTTTCTTTACAAACCACTATGAAGGGTTATGAGTATATACTTCATCAAAGAAAACATTTTTATGGATTATATCCATAAATAGTTCAATTTATGTTATGTATTTTACAGGAATGGAATTATGTATTTTGATTCATAAACTAATCTAGTTTATTGCATTGTTTATAAATGGTGCCTATTGGAAGGAATGGAAATCATATTAATGCACACACTCCAGGTAGGGATTTCCCTCCTACTCAAGATAATTAGTGTGGATCTGGAGATACAACTGTTGTTGATCACCATATCACCATACGGGGACAACTCACTCAGGTTATGAATAATAAACTAACACGTATAGAGCACCCTGATCCACAACGTGGAGGATCAATGATAGAACTCTTCATGAGGCAACAACCACCATAATTTAATCGGGGTAAAAATCCATTAGTAGCTGAGCAATGGATAAACTCCTTTGAGAAAATATTCCACACCTTGGGGAGTAGCGAAAAGGAGAAGGTTGTCATGGCACTCTACCGCCTCACTGGAGATGCTGATCAATGGTGGTCGCTGATTCAAAACACAAAGGAAGATGATGAAGTATCAAATATGGAATGGAGAGAGTTCGAAGATATTATCTTAGAAACACTTTCCACATGACCATCGAGCAGATATGGAAAGGCACTTTCTGAGTTTGAGGCAGAAGGAGGATGAGAATGTCGCAAAGTATGAGGCTAAATTTACAAGGTTAGAGAGGCATGCTGAAGATTATATACGTAACCCAAGAAGTAAGATTGATCGTTTCTTTGATGGGTTAAAACAATTTCTATATCGAGCATTAGTCTCAGAAACCTTCTCATAATACGAAGATATTGTCTCGTGTTCTATCAAGACGGAAAAGGAATTCTCTAAGTCTTATGACTTTAAAGTGAAGCAAGAAAATAAGAGATCTTCTGATCAATCGGGAAATGGAAATAAGGGGAAGAAGGGAAGAGTTGAATATCAGTCCTGCAGTAAATGTGGAAAGAAACACCCCGATACTTGCTTGAAGGGAATTGGAGTATTTTACAAGTGTGGTGAAAAAGGCCACCAAGCTCATGATTTCAAGGGAATGAAAGTTGCTATCAATGTGGAATATTATAATTGTAGGGAGATGGGGTATTATGCAAATGAATTTCCTAAGCATCAGGTAAACATACCTAAGAAAAGGCCAAGGGATCAAGGGCAATCTTATGCTGTTACTACAGTTGAAGCAGAATAATTAATGTATTGGTTCTTTTGGACACAAGGATTATATTATGGTTATAAGGATAATGTTATATATATATAAGGATTGTACTGCAGTAATTGTTGTTTTCATTAAGGATTTAATATGATGAAGGTAATCATATTTTTAGTATGTGACAATAAGAGATGCTTTAATTTGTTTGGGGAATCTGATGTTACAATTGATTTTGGAATTTAGAGACCTTTTAGAGAAAGTCTGGACAAAGGTATTTTGGATAACTATAAAGGTTGGAATGGATTAAGTTGAACCTTGGATATTATTATTTAAGGTTAAAACATTTCTGAAGATTATTTTTGAAATATTATAATACTATAGTTTTAGGAAAAGGACAACCTGCAGGGTGGGGCATAACCCGTCACGTCGGAAAAAGCTGCATGAATCGAACCCACAACCATAGTGCGACAGGCCTTTATTACCTACCACTAGCCTACAGGAAGTCTTTGGTTATTGCAAAAAGTTTTCCTAATCTAAATGGTATGTGTTAAAATTTGGAACCTTATACAATTATGATAAATAGAATATTTTCGAGTTCTATTACCTTTTAGAGTGAACGATGGGTTTGCAGTAAAACTTTATTAAAGAATGAAAGTCTACATGACCAGTATGTATATTCCCTTATGTTCGTAGTAAATCTCTTAAATAAATTCATCAACATTATGAAAGGTAACTTAAAACAAAATCGCTGTCGGTTAACTTTTCCAACTAGGGATTCAATGACCATTTAACCAATCACAGGTTTGTGATTTTCTTGAGGTTAACTTTCTCCTAATCCTATTTTCTACGACTCTCTATCAGACCTTGATGGTTTGTTTTTCTTCCATATCCATATTTTCATAGAATCCTAGTATGGGATATCTCGGGTGACCTTTGTACTTATCTTTCTTTCTTTTAAGGTTATGTTTTTATTAACCTTATTTCTGATTTGGGTTTTCCACAATGGAATTTTCTATTGTCAACCTTTTATTTTCAAAAAAAAATTTCAAATTGTGAGGACGCAATTTATTGAAGGAGTGGAGAATGTAACACCCTGAGATTTCACTATGTGCTTCTCTTTCAATAATACAATAGCTTGCATTGTACGCGAGTTCGAGATTCTAACACACCGCGACCAATCAAAATAGCCATCATGAATAGTAATACCCACTTTTTGAAATTATATACATTTTATATTTCAAAATGGATTTCATTTTTGGATTCGGAAATATCTAAATTATCCTTTGATGAATTTTTGGTAATTTTCTGAAAACTTCCAATTTTTTATGAATAGTGAAACATACTTAAAAACAACTTCTTTAATAAAAATAATTTATAGTGATAAATTATACTATTTAATGGTTGTAGAGTATAATTAGAAAATATTTTTACCATTTTATCCAATGGTAGTCGTTAGAATTAATTTCACTTTGAAATTGGACATAAACAATTGTCAATCTTTTGATATATATTGTTTCATAAAAACACTCTATTTGCTGTGACAACGGGAATTAATTATGAAATTAATTAATGAAACATATATGTTTTTAACTTTTTAAAATAGACATCATTTTTTAATTCAGAATATCAATTATAGTTTAGGGTGAAATCTTGGCATTGTTCTGAAAAACTTCAATTTTTGATGAATAGTGAAACCAATAAGCGGTAGTTAAAAAACAGATTTTTCGTTTAAATGAAAAATTACCACTTCGGTGATTTGATTGTCAAAAATCCAACATACATGGTTGTCATTAGTATGTAAAATTTGGTTCAATGAGATTAAAATAATTTTTTGGTGAATAGTAGCTTTTACGTTTAATTAATCGCGATTAAAGGTAATTAGTAAAATTTAAGGTAAATATAATGTTATAATAATAGGAAATGACCTTGACAATTGTACTAACCCTATTGGATGAGTCATGGACGACCATAAAAATCCATGGGTCATCTTGGGGACCCCATGGAGCCTCTTCGGTAGGAAAATGACATAAATAACTTTTTATTTAATGTTAAAATTAAAATGTAAAAAACAAAAGTTGTTTTATGAAAAAAAATTAAATGGGGTTATTAAAGTCATATTCTTGACTATAAATATTGATTATAATTATAAAACGATTTACTACATCATGATAGTTTTTTAATAATTTTTAGACATTAAATAAATTAAATTTATTATGACACCATGATGATGCAGTGATTACCTCATTAATTAACGATTTAAATAAAATTAACAGATAATGTAAAATTGAAGGCATACACTTGTAAAAAACCTATTGGATGAGTATATTTTGAATCCTTATCACCTTAGACTCGAATTATATAAGTGTGGGACCTTTAGAATCCTAAAATCATTTTATAATAAAGTAACATTTTATTACTTTCCAAGAGTGCCCATCTTCTCCACTTATAAAAGGCCCCGACCACTACCACCTTACTCACACTTTCAAAGCCTTTTGGCTCGTCCATACTCTGCCCAAATACTCTCCCATCTTACCTCCATTACTCCTAGAATCCTCACATGGGGAAGAATTCTTCCTAAGGAATACGTTGGCTCAAATCAAAAGGGTTACCCGATTTTAAGGTAATGTCTTCTCTTATGTTATTTTGTTTCATTTTGCTTATCAAACCCACTAAACTCTTTTTATTAATTTAATTTGTAACAACAACAGTATCCTCAATATTCTAGGATTTTGTAATAATAATTATTAGAGCTACACTTACACACACCTACATCGAATGGTTAAAGAACATACTGTTTCTGTGGATGCCGAATTTCTGCCTCACGAAACGATGATTGTTCAACACTCATATAACACCTTCATAGGTGGAAATTAAGATGTAAATATATTTATATATATGATATATAATATTTTTATGTTTTACCTATGGTTCTGTATTTTTCATTTATGACATACATTTATTGTTTCCATTATGGGTAAACGCGATATTTTCATTTTAGGAAATGCGGACTACCACCCCCTCAAAGTGATTTGAATCGATAATCCCATATGTGGTTGTATAAAGGTTGGAGTGAATGATATTATATATGATATTTACTGGAATTATAATACACATTTATATCATTATGATTTCATTAAATGTGAAATAGAAATGAAAGTAGCGTTCATGCGTACCTACGGCTTACCGTCTCCATGAACGGTGCATTTCATTTCTTACCTATAAAAGTTATGGAATAATATAAATGAATGTATATGATGGATATATATGATATATATGATATCTATATCATGAATATAATTCTGGATATAATTGGTATATCACCACATGAACACCTTATAATTATAAGAAGTTTATTTTTGACTCAAGTAACAAAGATCGATAAAACGACCGTTATTAACTTAAATAATTACATGATGTTCATAACATGGTAATAAGTGATATAAAAGGAATAAAAAACTTGAAAAAGGTTATTATGTAATTATAAATTCGCTCTAGTTTATTATTCTGGAGGTTAAAGAATGGCCGAGTCAAGACAGGATGCAAGGTAAGGGAACTTCTTAACCCGATTTCCATTCTTTGGGTTAATCTACTACATTCAAATTATGTCATGGTGTTATTATGTTATATATTTTATTTGTAATTTCTTTATGTGTACTTATAATTAATACACATAATAGATCTATTTTATTTTAAAAATTCACTTTTTATGGACTTCGTCTCAATCTCCTTACATTGAGGCATATTTGGTTTTATACACAACTTTCATTTATACGGTGTATAAACCCCTTTGACTTTTAATTTTATTCAAAAGGAATGTTTTTATACGAAGAGTTTTTACTAGAAGACAAAAAGGAATGTTTTTCATACGTATGAGGCGACAATGACTTCTCTGCTGTCGTGACCATTATTTGAGTCTCGGCTTCCTCTACAAGCCATAACTTTTTTTAAAAGAAAAATAAATACAATGTTATAATTTTCTTTTATTTTGGTATTGAAAATGGTTTTGAAAGTTTTTTTATTATATCAATGTGTTGTATTGATATCTTGTGATTGAAATGTGGAAATGTTATGTTTGATTTATGCATGTTTTATGTGATATGATTATGTTATGGTTTATGAAATTTTTGAACCTTTTCATATAATGAATGCATTGGACTTAATAAGTGACGAGTGGAGCCCGCTATAGCTCCTCGATGCATCGGTAGGTCTAATGAGACAAACTTGTTTCTTGCCACAAGGCCTTGACAAAATCTTATTTGTGGTCTTAGCACGAGGCCTTGGCTACGTGGTTATGATAGTCTGGAATTATGCATTCCAACATTATGAAAGTGGTTATTGATATTTCATGTGATTATTAGACTAGTAGAATATCCATGTGAGTAAGTAAATGGCATTATTTAATTTAATTTTTTTCCATATTATGCTGAAGTTAAAGATTAAAAAGTCTTTTGTTTTAGTTATATATTCCATTAAATGTTAATGTTTATTTTCGAAAGCTTCTGCAATATTGTTATCCTTACTGAGCATCTGAGATCACCCCTTTCAATGATTCAATATTTTCTAGGATGTGAAGAAGTATTTTATGAATGACCTGCGAGGATAGTCAGAATGGGATATGAGTGTGGACAATGAAGACCATGTTATTGTAGTTTTTTTACTTTATGATTTAACGAAAGACTTATGAATGTATCTAGTGTTTCCATGGCTACTAAACTAATCAGTCTTTCGAGACTTGATCTTTTGTGATCATGCCAATGTTACACAATAATGCACCGACTCCGTGTAACTGGGGTCAGGGAGTTACATAATATGATAATGGGATGATTTACAAAGGCTGAGAGATGGTAATTAATATTAGTAGATGATATGATGGTGATTCACACATAGTTTGAGATTTATGATTTCCTTTTTTCAGGGATACATTGATGGTTTTGTTGTCAATGACATAAATAGTGATGTGATATGATAATGTTGAAGATATTGCTATAATATTAAACAATATTCTTATATATCCCAAGATATTATAAATTCCATTTCATAATAATGATATTCAATAGTATAATTAGGTATGTTCATGAAACAAAAGTTTAACTATAATAATTGTATTGTTTTTACCAATATATAAATCACACTCATTAATTTATTTGAAAATTCATATATCTATATACCATAACATTTAGTGAAAAGTGATATAGCTGTGTATTTTATATGAACACTCCTATAATGTTTCATTATTTTTTCATGATAGAATAAGGGAGAATTTAGATATTGTTTTTGTATCTTGTTTAGAGTTAAATAATGATCTAATTAATTTTACTTCTATTCATGCATATATAATTTTTTTTGTTTTTTATTTCATGTAGGAGACAATTTGGATGTGGAAACTTTGTTTTACCATAATTGGAAAATTGGGTGTTGATTGATTGTTTTGTTTTGTTTACTTGATTATTATGTGGGTAATATACATTATTCTATGATAGATACCCTCTGTCCGAATTGTCATCTCTTGACCTATAGGTGGAAGTCTTTTGGGGGCCAATATTATTCCATCTCTTGGTCTATAATCAGTTTGAGTAGTTTTTGTAAACACCTTGTGGCACTCCATAAATAAATTTTATATAAGTGGGACTATTTTCATAAATAAATATTAAAATACATTGGAAAAATATACATGTACAGAACATCCCAGCATCATTCACCTGATTCTATCCCTCATTCCCCCATTTTACAATGGATATCATTTGATATAATTAATGATAATTATTTAAAATAAAAACATCGAAGAACATTCTATATATTCATGTCTTACATCAATGGTAGACCTATTTATAAATTTGGAATGAATAAGAGTGAATGATTCTTGTATTCTTATATATAATAGTATGAATTGTCAAATGATGCCTTTTGTGAACATCATACCACTCTATAAGGAGCATAATAGATTAATGAACTAAGTTTCAATTAAAATTATTCTTTAAGTAAAATTAATCAATTAATTTCATTTTTAAATATGAATTTCTTATAATTGAACAACTATCACCACATATGCTTCACATGGTACACATGAAGGAATATAGGTTTTGTTAACATCAATGAAACTGTACAAAAATGATTTGAAAATAGAAAACATATTCAATAATATTTCTTGTAAAAACATGATGTATACTAAATAAATTCAATTAATGATAAAATATGGTTGTCATATATTCCAACAATCTTACATAAGAGTTTTATAGTTGTCAATTTAATTAGAAACTAGATTTACACTTATTATGTAGTTGAATTTCCAATCTATAATATATTGAAACAATTCAAAAATAGTTAAAGAATCATAATCCATAGTTGACCATCATCAAATCCAAAATCAACTCAATATTATAGCCTCTTGTAAAAACCCAATGGGTTTTCAAAAAATACAATATTTAAACTTAAAATATAATAAAAAATAACTATATCTCAATACAGATAATTATTTTATCAAATTATTCAAGAAATGCAAAATCAATTACAGACAATGTACTTAAAAAATATATTAGAACCAAAATAATGAAAAACAAGTTCAATGTTTCTTATTCTATTCAATTGTATATTCATCTTCCATCAATCACAATAACGATTTAACCTACCCTTGTTTCTCTATGAATGGGTAATGTTTTTTAAGGTGATATTTTTTTCTATGGTATGACATATGTTTTTCAAAGAACAAGGTATTTTTTGGAACATATATGTTATTGAAATGTAATATAAATTCATTTTGAGATCAAAATTATAATTGAAAAAAATAATTTTAAATAAATTATAAATCATGAATATAAACATATATTTAAATTTATATCTATTATGAAATAAAGTGAAATAATACCTTTGAGAAATATTATAAAACCTATAAAAATATGATTTATAACACCAATTAATTGATCTTAGAATAAATAAATCAAATAGGATAAAATTCACAATGATATTTCAATATGGATCCACACAATCAATTTTTTTGTTAATAAGTTTACCAATATAATAATAATATCAATTAGACTATAAAGATAATAACATGCACCACAATAAAAAAATTACCCATTATAAAAGAAACATATGAAAACATAAAAAGAATTATTATATTACAATAATATCTAATTCCCCATCATAAAATTAATCCTCATGGATAATAAATTGAAGTCTAGAAAAATCAAATAGAAGCCCAATTCCTATGTTTTCTTTGGGTTATGTCTTTGTTTGTGTTTTTATTTTATATAGTTGTTTCATGCTTTATGGTCTAAGGAATTGAAGTTATTACATGATTTGATGATTTCAGGATGTGAGGATTTGGGTATATTGTGGGGGTGTGTTGTGGTGATGATGATGTGGTTATGGTTGTGAAAATTTGATAAATGTATGATTAAAAATGTTTGAGTGGTGTTACTTCATATTATTGGTTTTTATTATGGTGATTCCAGACCCAGTTTGAGATATGGGATTTCTAATTTTTGCCAATATATTTTAATGTTTGTGATGTTATGTTATCAATTGTGATGTGATCTGATTAAGATGAAGTTAATTTTATAAGATTATTCTAATATTACTATGTAACCCTAGAAATTAATAATTCCTTTTTTAGTTATGATACACCAACGATTAATAATATATAGTGATGTAACTAAATTTTAATTGTAATTAATATATTATTTTCCCTCTATAATAATCAAACACTTTATTTTCTTAGTTTTCCAAGATATTTTTATCCCAACACATTTATTCCACCAGTATTTAGCTATGTAGAACATGTTATCAACCCTCCATAGTTTATTAATTATGTTACAAGATTCTTATTGGGTGATTTGAGCTGTTGTTCAAGTATATTAGGTAGAGTAAGAGAATGATATTAAACATTAGGAATCTATTCAAGCATTTATTTTTTTATATTTTTATTTCATGTAGGAATAAATTATGGTCTATAACATATTTTTTTTCTTAAAGGGAACTTCTTGTTGTTAATAAGTTATTTTTTTTAATTTTTCTAAGAATTAAGTTGTTAATGCCTCATATTATTGTGATACATATCCTTAGTCTTGGTTTCAACTAATGACCTATTATTGGAAGGCATTAGGGGAAAATATTATCCCCTATACCTACGTTGTATTTGATTGAGTAATAATTGGAAATTGATGGTGGCACTATAATGCTAAATTTTAAATTAGTGACTATATTTTCAGTAATAAATTTTAAAACCCTTTGAAAAATAAGAATGTACTGAAAATATAATTCAATTACAACATTTTATCATTTCAAACAATTTCAATGGATATCAATGGAATAATTTAACATAGATATATAAATGAAAAATATCGAAGACCCAATCCCCAAATATTCATGTAATACGTTAATGGTTGGAAAATTTAAGAAAAGGGAAATATAGAGATACAATTATTCAAATATTACAATAAAGAATATTAAAAATTCATGACAGAATCATTATGTGAAAAATATACCACTTTTATAGAGAATCAAAGATTCTTTCACTCATTTTCCAATCAAAATATTTAATAAAAAAATTCAATTCATCAATTTAAGAGTGGAATCTGAATATCCTATAATTCCACCACCAATACCACAAAATATTAACATGGTTGTTTATTTAATAATGTTATACATGAATGAATAAAAATTTCTAAACATGTACCAACAATAGAAAACATATTCAATGGTCTCACATCTAAAAATAAGATTCATACAAATCATATTTCATTCATGATAAACAACGGTTGTAAGAGTTTCCAAAAAAAGTACAGAAACGGTGGATTGTAACCATTTCATGAGGGATGTAAATTCATGATCATATTCTATTTTAAATTCAAGTCTCTAATGTTAGGAAAAAATTATGCCATTGTTCATTGTAACATAAAGTGTACAAGAACGTAAAAAACACTTTATCTAAATATTATGGCCTCATCTAAAAACCCATGTGTATTTAAAAACATAATGTTTACAATACAATATCAAATAAAAAACTTGATAACACATTATATAATTATTTTATTAAAATATTCATGCACTGCAAAATCATCTACCTACACGGCAGTGGAAAAAATGGGTGACACTAATGAATACAAATATATTTCAATGGTTTTCAGTCCATTCACTTCTTTTTTAATGTTTCAAGATCAAATAGAACTTTTTAACATACTGATGTACCATCAATGATTCATACCTACATAATTAAGAATAATATAAATAATAACTTATGAATATACAATAAATAGTTTATTTAAGGAGAAATATTTATCTATGAAGCTAATTAGAGGATTATACACCACATCTGTGGAATTTTTCAATGATTGTGGAAATATAATACCCATAAATGATGCATAATAAAGGAATTTTTGTTAAATATATGAAAAAAATATCATATTAACGTGTAAATATACAATAATATTCATAACAGAGTAATGAAGGTCATAAAAAATTATATATATATATGTATGGGTGAATGAAAAATGACCATATATTAAAAATTATCTTATATGCATTAAATAAATCCCCATTAAATCGTTATTTAGACATATATATAAGAGTACTTTGATTTTATAGTGGAATGACACAAGATCATGTAAAAAATGTAGAATATGAAATTATCCTAAAAATGATCATGTATATTTAAATATAATTCAAATTCATGAGTATAAGAAATACTATATACGACTCCTAAAACCTATAAAATACATTACAACTAATATAAAAATGTTTTACTTACCGAAATGAAATGAATGATGTAGGTAAGATACAACAAATTTATATTATATTCAATGTTTTTTAATTAGGAAAATATCTTCTGAAATCATACAACCAGATGGAATATTTTCATATGTCATATTAGTAGATCATTCATAAAAATTCATATTGTAAGTGTCAAAATACATGCACCACAATAAATATTGTGTGTGTCCCTTAATAATTTGGTGTATAATATACTTTGATATTTTATTTCCATAATTACATGTGATTATGTGACTATAATGACATTCTATAAAATATAGTAAATAACAATCTAGTGAATAATATAATAAAATTCAGTAGAAATGATTTTTTCTATGTTTGAACCCCAAAATGACTTCCCTTCACATAATATAATTAATACAATAATTAATGTTTAATGTAATTTAAATCCATTTAATTAAAAATACAAATTATATTTCTAAAAATATTCTACTATTTAATGAAAGGTATATTACGTTTGAAATCAGTCATTCTCTAGAACCACATCATCATTATTTCATGGTGTAGTTCATTTATCTAGTCATCAATCCAATCAATTGAAATAAAATATTTATAATTATTGAAAAATTATCAAGTACATTTATAATTAATGGGACAAATAGATAAAAAAAATATTATTGATAATTCTTAGTATACGAATCACCAATGATTCTACATGTTCCAAATAATTTCATAAAATTCAAAAAAACTCATGTGATTTACCATAAAAATATATACATCCTTTATAATCACGCACTTTTTTTGAAACCATACCATTAACATGCCCATCAATGGGGATGAATTTATGTCTCTATATCTATGTTGGATACGCTTAGAGATATCAAATATAGAAAATTGAATTTTTTTCTCACATATATTTAAAATCACATCTCTCTTTCTTGTTAACAGTATTTGATAATACAATACTTGCATTGAATATTACATGATAATTATAAAAAATTAGGTAATATATGTAAATAAATTTTTTTAATGTAATAATATAAAAAAATTTATCTATCATAACAAGTGGGGAATTTATCCATATAATCAATAAAATGACGAAGCTCGCCTAGAATATTAATCCCATGGGTGATAACTAATTTTCATATCAAATAATTGAAACCAAAGTAATAATTTTTATGGCCATGTCAATTTTGATAGTATGATGTTTGTGTAACATGGTAAAATTTATTTTTTGGAACATATATTCTATTAAATAAAAATTTCATTTTACATTGATATTAAAATGACTATTTAAGAAAAGGTTAAATAAAATTTTAAATCGGAATGAAAAATGATAATTTTAATAAAATTTATAAAATGAAAAGTAATTAATTAATACATTATAATATTATTAGAATCCCTAAAAATATGATTTTTAACAAAAATAAATGGATGTTCCAAAAACAAAATAAAATAGGAAAATATTAAAATGATATTTCAATGTGTATCGAAAAAATTACCTAATAATGTCAGGGGAATTATATATATTTGTTGAATATATATAAAAATATATATATTTACATATTTTTGTTTCTCTAATATATTAAAATATTATATATCATGGTCATGGTAGAAATGACTTCCCACTAGGAAATAACTTCCCACAAGGATGCATTGTAGAAATGAATTCCCACGAGGATGCATATTTCATTGGGATATAATTATATACGTGATGAATTGAGAAATAGATTGTGTGTAAAAATGTAATGTGAATAAATTTGGTATTTTGGAAATGGTATGATTTTCAAAATTGTGAAACATGGGAAATGGGAACTTCTGGAAGGCCTTGTTGTGAATGTGTTGTGTAATGTGATTTGAAATGGGATTTTTTGATGTCTACGGAAGTGAGAATCATTGTTGTTTGTTTTCTGTTTATAATAATGGAACTTCATTGGTATCATAGAGACCAACCGGATTAGGCTTCTAAGAATGTGGTAGCACATGAGCCTCATGTGAACTAGCAGTTATTGCAAAGCATAGTGCAAGCTTTCCAAGCTGTGGGAAGTGGAAATAAAACAGATGAACTATGGCATGTGGATCCTGCGGTTAATTTTCAAAATCATAGTCCACCCATCTTGAGGGGTGATACAGAGCCGGAGAGGTCATATGAATGGTTGAATATAATGAATAAGATATTTTATTTCTTTGGAACACAAATAGGGAAAATATTGATGTTGGCCACGTATATGTTAGAATAACATTCCCGTCAATGGTAGGAGTTGGTAGTCCAATCATGGACATACCAGGGTATCATTTGGGAAGGCTTTAAAGAATTGATTAACAAACAATTCTACACACATACATTCATAATTCAGCGTATGGCTGATTTATTCAATTTGAATCTAGAGCTTATGTTTGTGATTGAGTATGTAGCTGAGTTCGTGAACATAGTGCGGTTTGCACCCGAGGTGGCGGGAAGCACATCATTGAAGTCAAGGATATTTGAAGCGGGGTTAAGGTAAGAAATCTGTTCAAAGATAGTGGTGTTGTGTATAGATCATTACACAGAGATGTTGAAAAGAGCCTCGGTGAGTGAGCAGGATCTGTTGGGTGCTCCAGGTGGAGGAATCATGGTGGTAACCATGGGAAATAGTGGGAACTCTAACATTGGGTTCAATAGAAGGAGGGACACTTATTCCCAGAGCAGTAATATGGCATATAATCTGATGGAATGATCGGTAAATCTTTATTAGAATACCCAGACCCAATCGGGATGTTTTAAGTGTGGTTCTACAAGCCACATCAAGCGTAATTGTATGAGAGAACCTCAAGAATTTCATAATTGTAACTGGATGGGGAATTTTCAGTGTTATATTCAGAATTATCCAAGGTCGGGTTTGCTTGACACTCCTCAGGGATAGCAGAGGTAGTATGCTTCGATATGGTGGGGGTAGAAGTATACCCCTCATTAGCAGAGTAAAGTGAGTCATGGTGATTCTCGGAATACCACGATGCCTCATAATAACAATAAAGAGAAGAGTGTGGAAAGAAAACATGTGTTAGGAGATGAGTATGTTATGGTGGATGATCATTCGGGACCATCCACAGTGCGAGGTATTATTCTATTATATTCTACATTGATTCAATTTTTATTTGATACGGGTGCTTAACAGTCATTTATTGCTGCACGTGTGGTTGATTTTCTTTGTTTAAGGGTAGAAATGATTCCCTCTATTTTGAAACATCAAACAACTCTGGGATGAACAGTGTGTTGAGCCTTATGGTGTAGAGAATGTTGTATCATTGTGGGAGAGGTTGAGATAGTGTGGAATTTTCAATGCTTGAGATGGATGGGTATGATTTAATCATTGGAATGGATTTGCAGGTGGTGTTTAATGATCACATCGATTGTGATGCACGAACAGTGGATTTTATGACACACAACGACATTAGAAATCTCTTTAGTTGAGGGAAGCATGAATGGCAGGGTGGAACAGGTTTTTGGAGCCATCAGTTGGTATGTTATCATATCAGTTAGCGGCATTGTCATTGGAATCGGTAGATGATGTTGAGAAAAGTGTTCTTCTAGAAATGGTATCTTAGTTCATGGATGTTTTTCATGAAGAATTCTCTGGGTTACCTCCTGTAAGGGAGGTGTAGTTTACGATTGATCTCATTCAGGGGTCCCATCCTATCTCAGTTCTGCCTTATCGGAAGGCACCAACAAAATTGCAGGAATTGAAAATCCAGTTGGAAGAGTTAGAAAACAAAGTGTTTGTCCATCCTTGCACGTCTCTGTGGGTAGCGACAATGTTGTTTGTAAAAAATACGGATGGAACATTGAGGCAATGTGTTGATTTTCATAGACATAACCAAGTTACGATAATGAATACATATCCACTTCCATGAATTGATGATTTGTTTTACCTATTGAGGGGAGCTCAGAGGTTCTCCAAGATCGACCTGAGGTCTGTATATCATCAATTTTGGTTGAGGAAGGAGGATATTCCTAGACAAACATTCAGAAGTAGATATGGCCATTATGAATATGTGGTTATGCCCTTTGGTCTAATGAATGCGCCAAAGATATTTATGGAATTAATGAATTGAATATTTCAGAGATATTGGGATTCATTTGTGGTTGTGCTTGTCGATGATATTCTATTGTATTGAAAGACAAGGGTGGAGCATGAGCTGCACTTGATGACAATGCTGGGGATCTTGAGGGATCATTAGTTGTATTCCAAATTTTCAAAGTGTGACTTTTAGATACAGAAAATTCGTATTCTTGGCCATGTAATTTTTTAATGAGGTTTTTTAGTGGATTAGGAAAAGATAGAGGATCTTATCTCATGGAAAATGCCAAAGAATTTGTTTGAAGTTTAGTGTTTTCATGGTCTAGCTCGTTATTATCAGTGTTTTGTTTGTGATTTTTCACGTTTGGCTTCATTGATGACAGCTTTGACATGAAATAATGTTCCATTCCAGTGGAATGAAGAGTTTTAGTAGTGTTTGGAAGAGTTAAATTTTAATCTTACATATGCACCAATCATTATTTTTCCAAAATCTGGAAAAGGGTACGTGGTGTATTTTTATGCATTGGGATCAGGGTTGGGGTGTGTTATGATGCAAGGGAACCTTATGGTAGCATATGTCTCACAACAGTTGATAGTGCATGAGAAGAACTACCCAACTCATGATCTGGAGTTGGCATTACTGGTCCATTCTTTGAATGTATGGTGTCATTATCTCTTCAGTGTGAAATTTAAGGTATATACAAATCATAAGAGCTTGAAACACGATTTATCACAAAGTTATTTGAACATGAGGCAAAGGAGATTGAAGGAATATCTCTAGATGTTTTATTTTGACTTTATGTACACGCCAGGTAAAGGAAAATTCATTGGGGGACGCATTAATTAGAAAATCATATGATCAAGTGGTAGGTCGGTTAGAGCTGACATGCGGTTGGAATGTTAGGAAAATGGAGATAGAGTGGTTGGCCATTCATTTTTGTTGATTCCTAACTTGGTTAGACTGGTTAGAGAGGCACATATATTAGATTCCGAGTGTGTGACCATGAGGTCGAGATTCAATGTTGGGGAGACCATTGAGGGTTGGAAACTGAATGGAGATTTCTTTTTTGTGTTTAAGGAATTTGATGGTTGTACCAGTTTATTGTTAGGAGGATATTTATAGGGCATATCATCATTCTTGGTAGGATGTTCATCATGGAATTTAGAAAATGTATAAAGCATTGAAAGAGATTTTTTTTGGGCTAGTATGAAAAGAAGAGTGTCTATGTTTGTTTGGAGATGATTGAATTGGCTGCAGGTCAAGGCTTAGCATCAGAGGCTAGCAAGAATGATGCAGTATTTACTAATCTATGGTTGGAAGTGGGAGTAGATATCGATGGATATTGTCACTGGTCTTCCAAGATTAGTCAGAAAACACAATGCCATTTAGGTGATAGTGGATCGACTAAAGAAGTCTGCCGATTTCTTCTCAGTTCGTGAATATCATATGGTGGAGGATCTATCCAAAATATATATCTGGGAGGTGGTAAATAGGCATTGTGTTCCACTTTCTATTTTATCAGATAGAGATATGAGGTTTACATCTCGTTTCAGGAAATCCTATTGTAATCCCTTGGGACACAATTGGCTATGAGCACGACGTATCACCCTCAGATGGATGATCAATCTAAGAGGATGATAGAAAATCTATAGGATATGTTTCGGGCTTGTGTCATGGATTTTGGTGGCTCATGGGAGGATCCCTTTTCGTTGGATGAGTTCTCATACAATAATAGTTATCATGAATCCTTAGAGATGTCTTTTCTGATGCATTATATGGGCAGCCTTGTTGTTCTCCACTATGTTGGGTGGAAATGGGTGAGTCCTTGATGGTTGTACCAAGCCTTGTCTAGGAGACGGTAGAGAAGATCATGTTAATCAGGAAGAGAATGGAGGAGACTCAGAGTCTTCAGAAATCATATGTGGATCATCGTCGATGGTTTTTGTCGTTCGAGTTGAGTGATCATGTGTTCTTGAGGATCTCTCATAGGCTGGGACATCGTCAGTTTGGGAAGTAGGGAAAGATAACTCTGAGTTATACTGGTCATTTTGAGATTCATGAGTGTTTTGGTGAGGTGGCTTATCATTTGGATTTTCCACCACAGTTCAGTGAAGTTCACAATGTGTTTCATGTGTGGCAATTGAAAAAAGTATCAACTCAATCATGACCATGTGATTCGATTGAATCATGTTGAGCTAAAATTGTATTCTTTGTTGGTGCTCGTGCTAATGCGGGTTGTGGATAGGAAAGAGAATGTCTTTCTTTGTAAATTCACCAGTTTTGATCGGGTTTTTGTGGCAACATGGTCAGATTCAAGAGGAAACTTGAGAGCGGGAGAAAGTGAAAGTTGAGTAGAGGCCCGAGCTCTTTCAGCAAAGGGAGGGTTCACTAATTTTTGAGGATGGAAACTCCAATGGTGGGGAGAATTTATCATGCTTCGTTTTTGGTATATGGCATTTGTTTATGAATTTTTTTTATGCGTTTAAATTGATTGAGATGTGTTGGGAAGAGGTTGGGAGAGTTTGGAATGGTTTGGATGAGTTTGGAGGATTTTAATGTGGTGCACGGTTTGAGAACGGTTAGTGGAAACCATGTGGGTTATCTAGGAAACCATGAGGGGAGAAAGTGGTAATCGCACGGTCGGCGCACGACTTTTCAAATTATGCGAGAATGCCATGTGGACCCTTGCTCCCAATGCAGTAGTGTGCGCATGGTTAGCGTACGGTTTCCCAAACCATTCAGGCACTTAATAATAGGGTTACAAGTTCCGGGATCCCTCAGGATTAACCTATTTCACTCTAATTTTCCTCCCACTCGAGCCTCACATGGGATTTTGGGTTTTCAAGGGTTAAGGGTGCTCACCCACTCGATTTGGAAGCATTTTGAAGAGGATTCATGGAAGATTGAAGGAGGTTTCTCCCAAGTAAGTCTATCCTCTTGGTTTCCTTGTGTTTTTCTCTAGATCTACATCCCTATATTTATTGGTTATTGAGATCTACATTTTTTTGGGTAGATATAGGGTTTTGGATTCCTTGGATGATGTTTTATGGCTTGTGAATGTCAGCGAAATGAATCTATAGAGGTTTTGGTAGTGCGTTCACCGGTTGTGAGGCACAGTTGTTTGTTGGTTGATTTCATGGGAAACTGATAGCTCTCGACTCCACATGTTATGTAATAGTGTTTATTTGTTATAATAAAACTTTGTGATGAAAATTAATTGTGAATTTTTATGGGAAAATGGTTGGAAATCTGTTGGGTGATGTTTTGGGGATTTTTGGGAAAAAAGGTATTTTAGGGTGAAATGATATTATTGTGGATTTTTAAATGAAGATTTTAAAATGGGGTGATATGATTGATTTGTGAAAATGAATGATAGAATGGGTTTTCAGTAAAAGGGTTGTTTTATTGAAATGTTGTTTGGACTGGAAAATGGTTTTAAATGATGGGTGATTTATTGAAGTGGATCGATATGTAATGGAATTGATTGATTGCATGTGGTTGTGACCTTGGTATGTAATATGCTTAGAATTGGATTGTTTTGAATGTTTTGTGGAATTATAGAGAAGTACCACTATAAAAAGTGGATGGATTGTGTATTGATGGGCCACCATCAAGGATAAGTGGACGGGAAGTTCCGCTTAGTGGGAATGGGTGAACAGGTTGGATGGAAGCTCCACAATTTGGTTGTATGGTTGTTTTGTTGTGCATTGTTTGGCAAGATAGAATTTTTCTGTTAACATATAAATGTTGGAATGGTTTTTGGCATAGTTTTTTGGCCTTCCCTTTGTTTCTTGGGTTGGGTGGGTTGGCTTGGTAAGAGGATGGTTGGATTATTGCTATGGTTTCAATAGTTATTATTTCATATAAACTGTTTTATATAAACGTGCTAATGATTTTATCCTAGTGGTGTGTGTAGGAAAGTCATTTGGGTAAATCCTACTGTTTTTAGTACACACCCCATGCTTTGGCATGTTGGTGTCTTTTCAAATGTTGTATACCGTGACGTGTGAAAATTTAAGGCATAACCCTCCTTTAGTGGAGAATTGTGATCCCATGGTGGAGCCTTGAGCATGAATCATGGTGTGGAGCTGTGCTAGTGTCATGGCTGGTGGTGTTTGGTTGATTATTTTCCATAGTGTACTATGATGTTGTGTGGACATGTCTGGTTGTTTTGGTTTTGATTTGTGTTGTGGAACATCGTTGTTGTCTTGGGGGAATGCATGGTAGGGTAATTTATTTGACATGCATCAAATAGTGGCTGTTAGTGGATGTATTGATTGGTTTTTTAGTAAGGGAAAATTGTTCCCCAACTTGATCTTGAAGCCCTTGGCATTTATTTCCTGCCTTTACCATCTTGGGAACGTGAGTTAAGGCCATGTATACATCACCGCCTCCTCAAGACAATGAGGCGGGGTAATGAGTTATAATTAGAATCCCTAAAAATATAATTTTTAACAATAATAAATGTTTGTTCAAAAAATAAATTAAAATATAAAAAATTTTCCATGATATTTCAATATGTATCGACACAATCACATAATAATGTTGGGGGAATTATAAATATTTGTTGAATATATATAAATATATATATATATATATATATATATATTACTACTTTACTGTTATATTAAAATATTATATATCATTGTCATGTTATTTTTATTATGTTCATTCAATAATAACATTATATTTATTATAAAAAATTTATAATTTATAGAAAACATGATCAATTTATATACAACAGAAGACATTATTATGATAAACTCATTGAAATACATAGATACTCTATTGTGAAACATTTTTTAACAATATAACCAGATTAACTAGATCTAAATAATCTTAAAGTGTACAAATTTAAAAAATTATCCATTCCAAAAAAATACACTAATTAAAAACATAAAAATTAATCATATATTATAGGAATATCTAAAGGTCCTATAGAAAAATATATCTCAATGTTGATAAGTATATTTTTGAAAAATCAAATCAAATATAACACCAATCATTGTGATATTTCAATTTGTATCCACTGTAGCATTTTATCATCTTATCTGTAGTCGGAATATTATAAAAAAATATTTTGGAAAGAATTAATGCCACTCAAGAATGTAAATGGATTGTTTTATTTTGTTTTCAATCCAAACTGGGTTGTTCGGGATGTTTTCAAGGTATTTCATCTTATGGTACAAGAATAAAGTTGTGTTGATGATGGCATTGGTCCCTATTATATTTCACATTTTGTGGTAAAAATATAGAGAAACGAGAATGGTGTTTTTGGAATGGGACGTTTCATGAATTATTTAAGGAGTATCTAAGTGTTCGGTCAATGCATGTTTCCATATTGTCTCATCAAAATATCGAAAATCAAGGAATTTAAAAAATGTTGTGTTTATGAATGAAATGATGTTTATGTGAAAGAATGTTTTATGTCTAAAGAATAATTTTTAGAAGAATATATTGTTCCTAGTATATTGTCAAAATAGAGTTTGGCAGTAGTAATGTATTGAGATACACTCATCAAAATATATCCAATTAAAGAGGATCATGAAAAAGATAATATTGATTGAAATAGGATTATGCATAAAATTTTACATCAATTTCAATCTTATGTGCATGGGGGTTAATGGACAATGAACATGCGCAAAGGGATGTACATGTTTATAAATATGAGGATGCCACATTTAATACATAGAACCTTTTCCCAATGAAAATATGGAGTATCTTCCATGCATAATAGTTACAAAAAAAGTCATACTGAATGAAAACATTAGAGGTATAAGATTACTTGTGTCGATATAGATCAACTAAATTTCATGGTGTGGATGTGAAAAAGATTACAGGTAGAGAAAAAGAAACATTTTAGGTGAACCCTAAATCATTTCAGTATGAAAATGATTTTTGTCCAAGGGAAGAGTTGACATTATTTCAGTTTTTGAATATCTAGTATTTTTATCATAGATTTTAAGGGAACTAATTCTGAATGTTAATGCAAGTAGAGTCTCTATATAGATTGGAAACAATTCTTCAATGTTTAACTATTGTTGTTCACTTTATGATTATAATCTATGTAAGGCATCTCATGAAGTAGTGAGCTCATGGAAGTCGATATAATTTTTCAGGGTCAATCACTCATCCATCTATAAATTATTGAAAAGGCATTGTGCATGGCACATAGTGTGTTTAATATCATTCATTCAAAAACTAGTGAAGAGTAAGGGATTGATGTATGACTTAAACTTTAGTGGAATATGCTTCTTCAAAAATGCTTTAGTGGAAAACCTTGTAAGAATAAATTTTTATATCACTCCATGTGATTGATATGATTGATACACATTACTATTAGACAGGTTCAACATGTCCCTTCCATCTTGGTAATAATATAAATATCTCATTACAAAAATGTGGAAATCCATATTCACACCTTCACTTTCAGGGTTTTCTAGGGACCTTCAAATTCTATCAGAGCATAACGATTGTAGAATATAAATCTATTAGCTTGTGGCATCATGGATAATTATGTAAATGTTTGTGGATTCCCTATCATCTAAGAAAAAAATCATTAATATATGGAATAACGGGATGTTATATCTTTTATAATCTCTTGGAATGGATGTTCATTTCACTACAACATAGTAGATTCAGGTCACTGATGTAATTTGACTTTGTATGATAGATTTATATAGTTAGTTTATTGATGTTGTTGTTAAGTAATAGAGCACCACCATGACCACTCATTCTGATCAAATCTTTCTTATGTTGTTTTGTTGAATGTTGTCTAAGTGTATTTTCCAATACATGTAAAATATATATGAAGGCGATAACAATTTTATGTAAGAGAAAAACATAGGCTTCCACAATCAGTTTGAGGAAGTAAAAATTATATTAGATGAATAAGAAAATAGTTTTTGTAATAACAAATTTGTGGTTTTTGGAGATAGTCGTGGACTAGGGGATGAAATTAAGGACATTGATATTGTAAAGAGAATATTACAAATTCAGACATCATTGTACAATCCAAAAGTTTCATCCCTTTAGAATGGAGTTATTTGTAAACATTCTATAGTTGATATACTTAGTATACAAAGGGTATGTGGTATTAGAGAAAAACTAGAAGATCCAATAACTCAAGAAAATAATGAAATTGCATTGTTGGACATGGAAAAACTTGACATTTATAGATATTTTTCCTAATAAAGTTAATGTAGATGATGAAAATCATTCATTATAATAAAATAATTTCAATAGAAGAATGGAAATTTGGATGGAAATATACATTTGGCTGACTTTCATTGTGGTATAGTTGGACACATTTCCACTCAGTGATAAATAAATAATGTTTTATGAGAAAAAGTGAAGCTGGAAACATGAAAATTCCATTGAAAATGTGTATGAAAAAATATAGCCATAAAATATAAAATGAATTTATAAAGAACATGTTTTGTCTCTAATTAATAAGTAGAAGACGCCAATTTTTTTAAGGATGAAGAACCTGATTTTCAATTTGGAACATGTCCATCCATTAATGCTACTATTGAATATCTTGAACTAGCAAAAGATAATTCTAGAGATAATAATGTTGTTATTGTTTCTAATCTCTCTTTGTATATTGTGGATGATCTTGGTATGATTTAAAATAAATGAAACATAAAAAAATTTGAGAGATATTCTAGATGTGTATTAAAAATATATTGATCAATATGATGATTAAATTGATTTGATAGAAGATGTAATAAAATAATATTCAACACCTTGTAAACTCTCAGAATATATCGTATAATTAAAGCTATTTAATGAAGAAGAATATGTGGTCAAAGATGAAATTATATATAAAATTGGGGGAGATTTCCATGTTAGTTGAGAGTCTTGATGAAGGAGATGTTTCTCTATGATGTGAACCTAAAACTAAATTAAATTCATGACAAATAAATAAGAAATTATAATTTAGAAATTTATCGGTTTTATAGATATTAGAATGTACATAGAGTGTTTCTGAAGGATATGTGAAGGATTTGAATGATTCATGATCCACATGTATGGGTATTTGTTTAATTGTATGTGATGTTGAATCATTAATGGAGGGAAACAAGACGATAAAAAAAAGTGGAAGATAAAATAATGAACATATCTAAAACCTACCCATTATTCCAACATGAAATCAACAAGTCATAAAGTGAAGAGAGACTCAAATCGTCCCCATGTACCCAAAAATGGTGTGCGTGCATATCACCCCAATTGTAATGGACATCCATGTATTCTATCACACATCTCTTTCAGTTTCATTTCTTTTGTTTGTTGGAAATACTAATCCACGTATAATCCCAAACACCATGATGATATGTTAATACCCCTATTTATAACCCCTCAGTTATATATAGATATTTGAATGGAATATATCCATATTATTTTTATTTTTCCTCCCTCAATATCCCTAAATTTTATTCCCTATCAATACAAACCAACCCCATTATGTTGTGGAGGAATCAGGTTGATATATGGATAAAAACATATCGATGAGAAAAATACTATGATAATATCTAAGAAAATACAGATGCAATAAAAGAAATAGTAAGAAATAAATTGAGATGTATATTTATTTCATTAAAAAACCCCTCATGAGTGAGGGATTAAAAAATCACACAAGAACTCCAAAAATTTATTGTAATACTCCTAGAGTAAAAAATCCAGGAAAAATTATGAAATATGAATTGAAAATACATTGTAGAACACTTATTTTAAAATCCCAACCACACTACACTTTTTCTTCTACCTAAAAATTATTTCATGAAAAAATGTAACATCTCAGAGGTAATAACAAACACATGGTGTCATTGAGGCTCCCTCACTAAGTCATTACACAACCTGAATTGGTGATAACCCTTGTTTCCTACACCCCAAAATATAGTTTCTCACGTATCTTCATCCCTCAATTAATTTAATACTCACACCATCAAAAGAATCCATGTTTGAAGATTTTTAAAATCCCTTAGTATCCCTACACAACACTTCTGTGTAATAATTAATATTAAAAAATATATCCATTTGATTGGAGAAAATAAAACTAGTTTTAAACAACATGATTTTGTTATGATGTTTTAATATTTCAAACCCCTAAAAATATTTATCTTTTATATTATAATATCCTCAGGAAAAAATCACAAAATTTAATGAACCTATTGATCTCCCCCTTTATCAATAAAAATAAGGATATTAATATAAAAGAATTTAATTGTAATTTAAAACAATTGGTTTCACACTAACCATCCACCACTACATTATGTATGACATTTCTATTTTACTGATCAGATAAAATCCGGACGTCTCCCCCTACAAATGAAATCTAAACATAAATGTATTTATAATACCTACATTTACACTGCCCTTCTATAGATGAATGGAACAAGAACATGGATTCCCCATTATAGTTATCAAGACAATATCTTCTATACCTATGGAAACTAACTACTCTATCATATCAACATACTTCAATATATATAAATATACCTCTACGAATCTCCTCAATCTTTGATTTTTATTTAATATTCACTAGTGATAATCAGAAAAGTAAAATAATTAGGTATTGGATATGAACAATTAGACATGCAATGCTTTTAAATTCATGTTTTCATCATCCTTGTCGATAGTTTTATATTCATTCATGTATAGTAACTATTCCAAAAATATGATGAAATATTCTTCATAACTACATTCAATACATTTTATCACACCATTACATTAGTCTCAAAAATGGTATAATCCATGTTACATAACACATATATAATCCATAATCTACATAATGATCATCTTCAATTTTCTAAAAGACTCTTGATCTCACACATATTATTAGTACAAGATGATAAAACAATTTGGAGTATACCTGGAACAGGTTGGAGATCTCTCAACATTAGCATACAACCTGAATTTTCTGTGATAAAATATCACCAACACCAATAAACGCACAATAATTTCCACATACCATAATATATATACCATGTGAACCATTAAATAAGGAAGTAAATAATTCTATATGTGACTTGATATTGTACAAAGATATATAATAAATCCCCAATTCTTTGTGTAGATCTGTCATGTGACTATCCACTCCAACTAAAATTATATCACCCTCACCTTATATACTACTTATGCTAGTATCATCATATTTGTGTCATGGATCTTCATTATTACTTAATATTTTTTAATGTGTAGGAGTTTCTCTAGAAAATTTAATAAAATCACCATTAGTCATTCACGTATTCACGTTCATCAAAAAAATTAGATAACATCATCCAGCATCAAAAAATCATTTTTTAATTGAAATTTTTTCTAAATATTATCATATGTGTCTACTAATGAACAAAATAAAAGAAAATATTTTTTTCATCATCCAGTTAATTAGATATCGTTTTACCTTTAAGATCAATATTGACCTCCACCGAAGACATCTCCATCAAATGAATGTGAAATCTTCTAAATGTTTACTCAAATATCCATTCTCTAACATGTAGATATAATAAAATCATATTTACGCACTCTATTGGCATCACTACTTCCACACATGGATATCAAACTATAATTAAACAATGTAATCAATGTAAATTGACTACAAAGTCATATCATAGAAGATATATGGGCTCAATCTCACAAAGAGAGGGGGACAAGTCGATGAATTTTTTCCAAAGGTTCGTTCATCTTAATTTTAGAATAATTAATTAAAATAATTAAATAATTAAAGTATATAATAAATAAACATTAAAAATAGATGAAAAAGGAAAACGTTTCCAAAGGATATTTTAATAAAAAAAATTTCCACTTAATTAAAAAATAATTATATTAAATAGTTGGAAAAATATTTAATTATGTTGATAGAAAATATGATCAATCCATATCAATCTACAATAGAATCTCAATTATTTATGGATTTGTGGGTAAAAATAATTAATGTGAATTAAGATTACCTCAAATTTATTTATTCATAAAATCAAAATGGGATTGATGAATTGTGAATCTAGAATTGGGTAACCATGACTCCTAGCATGTCGAAGGAGATGTGTCTCCCCAAAATATTTTAATTTGTGGTCGTCTATGCCTCTTTTTCCATCCTAAACCATGAAATCAAACAAATCCTTAACGAGATTATTTTCTATGCGTATTAACGTGAAAAAAAATGGCATTTCACTTTCTCCACACATTTTGCAATATTATCACTATAAATATTTGGAAGGAAAACCTGAGTATGTTGGAGGAATTGAGTATTCTAATGAACATCATCTCATATGAATTCAAATCCATGGCATACCACATGTGCATACCAGATAGAAAAAGTATTTATGTAACTCATGATATAATCTTTGATAAGGAATCATAAAAGGATTGGAGTATTGATCAGAAAAAATATGTGTTGAATAGTGAGAATTCATTCACCGTTTAGCACACTATGGTATATATTCCCAGGATAGAAGAGACAGATAACACTATTGGAGACCAGATATCATCACCCAAACCCACTATAGTACGATCTATAGACACCATAATATGAGACACAGTTGAGTTGATTCTCGTTGAATTAGACATAGTGGATTTAGTAATGACACCATTAAACATTGTGCATGCACTAGATTTGAATCATGATGATTTTGAAAAAGAATGTGGGAGGAGTAAATGATGAATTACTAATATGATTTAGTGACGGAGAAGGAGAATATGGAATTGAGGGAATTTTGAATACAAAAATCCTCCTCTTGCCCATAGGTCCATGATGAAAATGATGTACCTTTGGAGCCCCATATGTATGTCATTGTCCTCCAAGTCTAAACTTGTTGATACCCTAGCCACCGAGAACTCTCAATGACATCGATTATTTATTGGGTGGAGAATCCATGGAAGGTGATGAGGAATCGAGAGATAAGTTATGTAGATAACCGAAGCATAATGTACATGGACATTACATTAATTTTTCGGAATACTTAGTACATAACAAACACACACACAAGGACTGTAATTGTTTAGTGTGTTTGGAAACTCAGAATATCATCTTCTAATCGTGGTGAATGATCTTCAACATCTCCCATAAATATCTTCTTATTTTTTATACCTCAAAACTTTCTTTATATCTAGGGGAAAAGAAAACATAAAAGGGTGAGCTCAAATGCTCAGTAAGGGTAAACAAAAGAAATATCAATCACATCATATTCATAAGAACAATACATTTTGGAAATCTTAACATGCAAAAGAGATCATAACATCATAACATTGGATAAATCATAGTAGTGAAATGTAATCCCAATAATCAAAACATAAAACATGAAACTTTGTGGCATAGAGACATAATAATAGAGAATAATTTCTTATTAGTCAAGACTCATTTCCAAGACTATATTAGTGGATAAACTCCATTTATGAACAGAGTTCACTCCTCATTTCAGTCCTATTTCACTGAACTGGTTTAACCTGCCATTCCAGCCATGTCTATCTCATGAGATATAAAATCTTTAACCAATTCATTTGAGGGAGATATAGGTCCCACCCATCTCATAATGATACCATTCTTATGTGTTCCACAAAATCATAAACCATATATTATAGCATAACCCATGTAATAAAAATGGGAGTCATAAACATCGTGACATCATAAAACAATTAATATAAGATAAAGGAATTCATAAAAATATTTCCATCACAACATAATCAAATACATGTAATAATAGGGATAGAAAAAGAACCCTATATTATCATTGATGGAATATAATTTTGATAAAACTCTTGAACTCCATTCTTGAGGAAAATATCCTTTCTACTTAAAAAACATTTTTCCTTTCTTAGCATTTCATAAAATTTTAAACTAAAAGAAGTTGATTAAAAATAAACTTGAAAACATGTAAAGGAAGCTTCTTGGAAATAAGTTTTTTAAAATTCCATTCATGTTGTATAAGTAAAAAAACATTCTACACGTCTTGTTAGAAAAGTCAAAAAGTACCTCGTACGAAAAATGACAAAAGATTCCTTTAATATCTTTTAATAAAAACTCAAAGAAAAGTAAAATTGGATTTAAAAATTTTCAGGTTGATGGAAATAATATTAAATATTGAAGAAACTTGTATGTGGATGATAAAATACACCCATGTAAATTTCGAAGTATAAATAATCTCGGATAAAAATGAGATTATGATATTTCCCATACCTTAGGTCTGATTTGCTTTGTAAGTGCCCGAAACTACTGTATAATGATATAAATAATGTCATTGACTTACTACAGAATCATACGCATTGTTATGATATCATATATGGTTCACTTATGTCTTTATATTACCCGTTATTTTGTAAATTCTATGTTAAAGAGTGTTTTGGGTAAAATCGTTTCATTTGTCGTCCGTGGTTTGACTTGAAATTATTCATATGATTACTTAGATCATGATTACTTAATTCCAGAATATAAAAGATGAATTATATATAATATATATTCATAATATACATATATATAATAGATTAGTAAATGGAAATAAATACACCGTTCATGGAAAAGGTAGGCTGTACGTACGCATGAACGCTGTTTTCGTTTCCTTATTGAGTTGGATGGAATTAATTAGATGACATACATATATATATATATACATAAATCCAGTATCATTATAATTCCATATATTTCATTATTACTTATTATATATACTTTATAATCATCCATGAATGGTTAACGTGGAGAATAAATCTTATCACGTCGTGCAGACTGTAGTCCGTATGTATGCACGAGCGATGATATCGTTCTTATGATCGTGGAATTGTATTGGAGTGTATGTATACTATTTAAGAATCAATATCACTTTACAATAATCATATATAGTTATTATGTACACCATTATACCCATCCAAGTAAGGTGGTGGTGGAAAATAGATTACACCACAGCGTGGAAACGGTATTCCGTACGTATGCACACGCGGTGATTTCATTATCCGTAGGATGGATAGATGGTAAAATAGGGTTGTTTCATACATATAATAACATATAAGTATATTAGTGATACTTATTTTATTACTTCACAATGAAACAACTAAATAATAAGAAGTGGAAGAAGAAATAAAGATGAAAGAATCGGTAACAGACATTACCTCTACTTTAATGTGCTTCTTTGATACCACCTTCTAAGGCACTATAATTGGTCATTTAAGAAGACCATGACCTCTAGGATATCCCTAGGGTAGTGGAGAGAAGACATTGGAAGGGGTTGGCCGAGCTTGAAGGCTCAAAGTGGTGTGAGGAAGAGAGGGAGGAGGTGCCTTTTTATAAGGGAGGAGAGGGCTCCTTTGGAAAAACTAAAAATATTATTTTATTATAAAGCCAAATTCGGTTTTAAATAGATCCGAATTGATTTATTTTAAATATAAGGTGGGGATGGGTCGAAATCCTCTCATCCAATAGAATTTATAAAAGTTTAGGTTCCTATTTTATCCTTATCATTTAGATTTAACAATAAGTTAAATAATTTTACTTTTACCGTGTCTTCTTGTGTTCTTATACTGTAAAGTTAATAAGCATACTATAACAAGAAAAAAGAACCCCAAGTTGTTTATTATTAATATATATAACCTTATATAAGTCATTTTTCTGATCCGTAGATTTTTAGGAATAAAATAACAATTAATAATATAATATTTGTTTTAAAAACTATTTTATGTCAATTTTGAAACTATATAGTAATTGATTTTTGTGAAACTCATAACAGAATTATTAGTTCGAAAAAAGTTACTTTAATCAATAATAAAATGTAATATTAACCTGGAAAATTATTGTAATCCATAAAAAGTCTCAAATTACAATTATTTGGTTATTTATAATATCAATTATGTCAATATTTTATTAATAAGATAATTACTGCATCATCATTGCGTCATGAATAAATTAACTTATTTATATTCTAAAAATTACAAATAAAATATAATTAAGTAGTAAATTTTTTCATCTTTCTAATGAATATTTATAGTCGATTTTATATTATGTATATCCCTATATTAAAAATTATTTTCTTATTGAACATTGATTTTAACTATTTTAACCCTTCTTTAAATAAAATAATAATAAATGCCCAAATCTAATCCAAGTGGGCCTAAAGGGTCATATTTTATTCCTAAGGTTGTTTTTGGTCGAATTAAACTTATCCAATAGAATTAATACATGTGTTAGGGTAATAATAATATCATTTTTACCCTTAATCACTCTATTTACTTTTAATCGTTGTAAAAAAAAGTAAAAAGTTACTATTCACCAAAAATTATTTTCATCTCTTTGAACCACATATTACTTACTGACATCAACTGTGTCTCTCGGAATTTTGAAATTCACTCATAGAAGTGGTAAAATTAAGTTTTATGAAAAATTCAGTTTTTTAACAACCACTTAATGGTTTCACTATTCATAAAAAATTGAATGTTTTCAGAAAAATACCAAAATTTCACCCAAAGATAATTTCGATATTCTGAATCCAAAAATGAAGTCAATTTTGAAAAATAAAATTTAAAAAACTTCAAAAGGTGGTTATTACTATTCATAATGGCTAGTTTTAATAATATTTTAATAGCATATCGTTGTTTAGTGAAACTCTATATTGCGTACGACACAAGCTATCGAGGAAGGTCGCAATTGCGTGCAAATCAAGCCAAGAAAGTGTTGTGTGTAGTGAAAGATTCCTTTGAGGATTAATATAACATAAAATTATTGGTTGTTACAAGTTATTTGTAGAAATACATATTTTCACTCACACTCATTATTTTCCTACATTTATTTATATTTTTTAAGATCAATAATTTTTGACTTCATTAAGGGTCCCACATTTTTTTAATGACATTGTAAATACAACTATATATTCCTAAGAATATAATGAAATGGAATCCACCTATAAAATCATCCTAGTGGGTTGTGCATAGAAATAATTTTTTGTTATTACCTACTACCAAGTTGTTTGTTTATATTTTTTGATATTGAATCTATGGAAATTTGTAACATATATCATTAAATAATTTATCAATTTCAATATATGTTCCATGAATATTATTATTTCATAATGTAATCCGATTATTGTTTTAAATGAATATATTTTTCTATCATTGTATTTCCAAACTAAAAAAACTCTACAAGAATAGTATTAATTCATATATAATGATTATATTTGGTCTATATATACACTACATATGAGTAATTCATATAAATAATTCATATACACTATATAACTACACTACATATACATTTCTTAATATCAATCTTGTGTTCCACAGTTTATTATGCCACAATCCTAGATATGTAATCCATGGATTTCAACTAAATATGATTCAATTTTTATTCAATTACATCAGATATTAACTAAAAAATATATAATTGATTGATTGTAATGTTATTGGAATTTAATTTTTCTTTATTTAATTACTTCATTATTTACTTACTGGTATATGTTTCATTATACAGTAGGTAAAATATTATATTCAGAACATAAATTAATTTTTTCTGAATCATGAAACATTTAGAGATATCAGTTGAAAAAATGAAATCCTTAACACATCTTACACAACTATATTAAATATTGTACTGTTATCTCTTATCATCGTGAAATTTCCTTTTGGAATCATTCAATTCTATTTGATTGGTGTATCCCATTTTTTTTGGATGATGTTGGGATGATGATTTTGACTCTTACTATACACACTAATCTAGTGGGTCGAGCACCATGATGGGCTCGTTCTGTGTGGTAGACTGAACATACCCAACTAGAGGGTTATGGGGGATAAAGGCCCCCAATAAATTGTTGGGTAATTGAAAAAAAATCCAACTGACCATATTAGATCTTACCAAGTGATATAAACATGGAAAAATTACAGTGAGGAATTTGACAGTCATATTTTTATATCATGGACATTGTAGATAGAGACACTATATCTCAACAATCTTATTTTCATCATCCACCAATGCATCATGGAATTTTGTGGCTTAATAATTTATATTGTGCTAACTTCTAACTACCGTTCACTATAGTACATTGGACGTACAGTGCAGTAAGTGGAACAATGATTCACCCTCATTTTTAGCTGAATTTGAGGTAGAGTTTTCTATGTTTTGAAACTATGATATACTATATGTATTTATGTTGCCAAATCGAAGTGAGATTCTACCTCTTCATGGACTAAGATATTATTACCAGACCCCATAAAGCATTGTTTCAAGTGATATATTCTAATCATTATTTTCTACTTCATATATTTTTTCATTTCATAATCTATGAACATATTATATTGTTGCTACTATTGTAATTTCCAAAACAATTACCATTTTTAATATTAAACATTTTATTCAAAATATAATATTATATACAAAACATAAAGGGTTGAATATTATTACACTTAATACTAGATTAATATTCAATATATATATATATATGAAATACTCTTCGATATTAATATACAATATGTGGAAACTGATATATATTCCATTTAATAATTATACTATGAATAAATAACATGGAACATGAAAAGACACATAAAATATGGGATATTGATAAATAATACAATATTACATATAATACTATAAAATCAAATAATGAAGTATTAATTTTCATTAAACAGAAATAATCTATTTATGATTTTTGTTAAACGTATAAATAAGATGATGATCATTAAGATAAATATATACTAGAAACATCTAGTTTTCAGGTTGATGCCAACAATATGAACAATACCAAAAAAATGCTTCGATCACCCACATGAATGTTTTGATTATAATAAGAATTAATACTCAACAAAATTTCTATAATAAAATCAATAAACAGACTAGAAACTTCTTTTTTTGATACTGATCATTAAGTGGACTTATATTTTCATTAAAATACTAATATTTCTATGTTTTTATGGAGGTGATTATAAAATTTTTTTCATTCAAAATAACATTTAATCTACAGATCGTCCACAATCCCATGTGATTTTCATTTCTTCTAATGTTAAAACTGTTGATCATAAAAGATCAAAAATTGTCATTTCATGACAAGAATTACATATAAATGGCTATGAGATATAATTCTCTACATGTATATCAGACTATTACTATCACATTTTCTGCTATATCTGATGAATTGATTCTCTTCTGATGGAATTGACAGAAATGGGTATTCCATTTAATGGGATAAAGATTTTGAAAAATCCATTCATGATTTTATTAAACAACTTCCTTCCTTACATATTATAATATTTTTTGAACCATGGAAGGGTTATTTCATCTGTTATAAATCATCAAGATTAGGATTTGGTTGCATTATTATGATGGGGGACCATGTCATATCCCAAAAGAAAATAACCAAAAATATTCATGAAAATATTAATCTGACTAAAAAATATAGTGTTCTATGGATTAAGAATGAGGAACCATAATCTCTTTGATGAAAATTTTACTTTTTTCATCTATTATTCGTTTTTAAAGCACATATTTGAACATATGTACCTGAAACTTATTGAATAATGATTTATTGGGTATATCCTTATGTTTTAATTTTATTTTGATTATAAACATGGGAATGAGAATTCAGTGGATGATGGTTTTGGCCAAAATTTGAAAAACGAAGCAGTTTGGGATGATCATGAAAAATCATAGATAACCGGAAAAGGGTATTCCAAGTAATGTTATTGATAAGTTCTATTACAATTATATTTATCTACTAAAAACCAGAAAATATCATATTGGATTCTTCTTTACATTGTTATTTTGTAGTTATACATTATATATTTCCTTATTTTCTAGGATTCAATATTTTCAGAGTTCTAAAATATATTTATTTCTTCCTCATTATATCCCTCTTCCACCTTTAGGGGATTAATTTTATAAAAATAATATTATATGTTTAATCATGTTATTATTTTCCATTTTCTCATGGATTCATCATAAATGAATTAAAAAATGAGTTGATCATTTTTTTTCAAGTTTCAAACTATAGTTTGATGCTAACTTACCTACTATTAAATTTTCCAAATAGTGTCTTGTGGCCATGGATATATACATTGAAAAACTACATGATCATAATGAAATTCAATTTATCCCATTAATTTTATAATAAAGAGTATATTTTACTTTCTATACAAATTATATGCTAATTATTAATGGCCACACAACATTAAAAATCTGAATCCACAATGGATTATTTCAATTATTTATTTTTTTTTGTTTTGTAATATTTTGGTAAATAATTAATTATCATGTGTCAAATTTAACTTCTAATGTATTCATTATTCTTTTTCCCATTTACAATCATGTATATTTATAAGGTTTTATTTTTCTAATTAATTATTTTCAATTAGGCTTTGGAACATTCATTTTTAAATATACAATCGTTATTTTCTCAATATGATGAGAACTGTTAAAATTAATACCTCCAAATACCATCTCATTAAAATATGGAAATTTACTAATGATTATTTTATTGACCAAATAGATAAAAATATATTACTTTATTAAATTATTTTTCATTACTTTTTGCAAACATAGAAACACATGCATGAACATGATGTAAACTATTCAAACTAATTTTATGTTCATTTAAATTATAAGTGATGAAAGAAATGAATATGTTTTCATAATGTAACAATTAGTGTTGGAGTTTATTGAAAAAATATTGGTTTTCTCTTTGAAATGATAAATTCAAATTATAATATTTAGAATAGAAAATAAGGGTTTCTCTAAAATTTTTAAAATGAATATGAATAACTATTTTTTTGACTATGAAAAAGGGAACACAAGATGAAAATCCCATTTTATTGTGTAATTTCTAATTTTATAGACTAATGTGATGTAACTCTATAGGGTTAATGGTGGATAGAAGTCTATAAGGTGATGTTAGTAGCCCTGAAAAGAAGTATACGACACATGTATAAATTTTATCATCTTATTCCATGTATCAATAACACTCAAACTCATAATGCATTGTTATTCTGAGCTGAAATATATGTATAGAGACACATAATTTTGAAGAAGACCATTTGAATCCCCATCAGCAACTTAGTATAGAAAATACATGTTGTTTTTTAATCACCTGATGTATAATTTGACACATTATTATGATGATAAAATTATGAATTGTACATTAACTTGATAAATGGATTTTACTATTCAATATTGTTGTTGTCATCTGTTTAACAATTCAATGATTCCAAATATTCAACGTGGTAATTTTACAGAACCAAATAGAATATAAATATTAATCGTTCGAAATTATTTTTATTATGAGTGGTTAATTGTTTAATATTTTGGGGGCCGAGATGGGGAGATTATTTTGTATAATAGATTAATTACTGAAAAATATTTAGAAATATCCCATATCATTCTAAATATTTGTAAATCGGTTTTTAATAAGTATGATGTTTTATGAATATTAAAATTAAATCTTTTCAAATATTTTTTGTCAGAAATTTTTTTAGGAATCTTTGTCCATTATAAACAAGTGCAAGGAATGTGAACGACATAGTGAAGTGGTGAATTAGTGGTGGATACCACCTAATAGACTCCTAATTCCGTCATAAGTGAATATTCAATTTCAAGAAATGAGACCTACAAAAAACATGAAATGTGGAAGTGCCCAGTGAACCATTAGAATAACAGTTTCTCAATGAAGTATTCTTTCATACATATTTTAGGTACATTATTGTAACTGATTTTCTTTGGCCGGAGGAATACTACCATTTGTATCAAAGTAAATGTAAATTTCCTCATAAATTCAATAATCCACCCAATATTCAACAAACAACATCATGATGAAGACTCATACATTCAACAACACATGATTTTGGGATGGAATTCACCATCGTTGTCAACTTAACTATAATGACTGTTTTGGAACTCCACTATCCTATGGATCAACTACCAATATAGAACATGAAACCAGTTTGATATCCCATATCATATCTATCAATTTGGAGAATATAATGAATGCAATCCCTTTAACTTAAATCGACCTCACCCTCAAAGAAAAATAAAATTTCCTTAATTATTATATATTACTCATTGATATTCCTTATGCAATCATATTGAATTACCATGAAAATATGTTATCAACATACTATATATTGAGAACATGAATCATTAGGCAAAATAATGAACATTTTATACATGACACATCATGTGGTCGAAACAAAGTGAATGTTATCAATCATTTAATATAGTTTAGGATCTATGATCTGCCTAATATTCAGGCTATAGAACAATGGATGATACCCCATATTGGAGTTCACCAACTGAAAATACATGAGAAACATTCCATTAAAGGTGCTTTTTCTATGTTTGAAAGACCTTATAATAGATATTTATTATATATTTATACACCATATGTATGATGTTTCACTAATGCATTTCATTGAAAACCCTTTTCAAATGATCGTTATTGAAAATAAATTTGAGACACAATTTTTAATACATTTTTTTGATCCGCATATAACCCTAAAAGTTCAATGGAAAATCAACTAATATTACAAAATATAGAAAATTTATTTTTTTTGTAAAATAAAATTAATTGATTGCACCATCAATCAATATGTTTCCACTCGGAGAAAGTTTCTTCAATCCATAAATGTTATGTTGTAATTAATAAACCATAACAGTCTTATTTTATAAACTATAACCATTTGTATATATTATAAACACATCATTGAATGAATTATGATATAGAAATTTATTTTGAAATCCATTTTATATATTAGTTAATAAAAATTATATTTAATGTAATATCTAAAAGAAAATGATTATTTCCACTGAAATAAGTGAATCATTACAAAAAACACTATTATCGTTAGAAAACAAATAACAATGGATGATTTAAAAACAATATAAAATTTTAAAAATGTATGATTATGTTTATAAAATTTTAAAATTTTATAAAAAATTAAATAATCATAAAAACATAAAAATAATCCTAAAATAATTGAGCATTATTATGAAACATATTAAAAAAAATAGTCAATGTAAATAGAAAATTCAACAATAAGACTCCAATTCATCATATTAGACATTAAAGTATTACATATTTAAAATGGAAAATCATATTTTATTTAATAGTTTAATATGAAAAAATTTATAGTAGTGTTGATATAATATATTTTTAAAAACACATATTTTTAGGCTTGTTTAATTTCTAGATCATCCAAAAACATATAGAAATTGTTTAAGGATTAATACATAGTATGCTTGACCTATTGACATATTCAATTGAAATGAAATTCAAAATGAGATAACTCAACCCATTGAGGCCCCACCTAGGATGGTTGTAAGATGAGTGAGCCTCTATAAGTCATCCATTAATAGTATACAAGTTTACAACCTACATCATGTTAGAATATAACACAACATGATAGACTACAGCCTATCTTATTTGATAATAAACTTGTATTCAATGAATAAGATAACTATCAAAACATTGTAGGATATACATTTATAATCAACTAAGTGGTACACAAGGCATGAACAATAAATTAATCCCAAATTAAACCCCATATGTTCATATATAAAGGAACTACAAATTTTAAAATTCCCTAAATCTAACAAATGTTAAATGAAAGAGATATCCTCCACATTGTGAGTAATCCAAGATCGGTCTGTATGAAAATCAAACACTACCACCATCATATACTTCTATGTTTTATAATACCTCACAATGTGTTACATGGCGTTAGCTTTGAAGTAAAACCAAATTCAATTTTACAAATACCATCATATATATGATAAAAAAATTAGAAATACCTTATAGTAGGACCCTCTCATTGAATTATATATTACATCCAAGGGAACACCACACCATTTCATTTGGATCCATCAATTTAGTTTTGTAATTCATGAAGCCAATAAGAGATCCCATGCCCTTATCTAGAATTGAACCCAGACAAGTGGGTATTAACCACTACTACTATAAACACCCTTTTTTATTATAATAGAGGTAATTCCAACGATATTAATGAGACCCTTCTCTTTATAGGATGGATATATGAGAAATCCACACTCAAAAACACAAATTCAAACATTCCAAAATCATCAACCAATGAACCCATTATGGAATTATAGTGAGAGACACACACCTAATTGGAAGAAAAATCTGTTAGGATAGAATTTAATATATGTATAGATATAAAAATCAATAGAAGAATCCTTGACCAAGGTAGTATCAAACCCTATTTATAACATGTTTTGGACCTACACCATATTTACACCAATGGAGTACCGAATCCATGTCTATCTGGATCTCCCAGGCCATGTATCATGGGATGGGTAATCAAATCCATAATAAAGAACATGGTTCCCACGTCATATCAAAGAATATAGGAGGGTAGTACTGGAATTGGAAATTCTATAAACATCATGCCTTAATCCCCATAATCAGACCTATAGAGTAGAATTTTAAATCTACAAATCTCTCATTGAAAACGGCCACATATGGATGATCCAAAACCTCTTTTATTATATATTTAAACGAATACATATTATATGATAATTACATGTTTAAAAAATACATCTGAAAAAAAATCATGGATGTCACATTTTATATTTGATTAGTGGCCACATAGAAACACTAGTTAGTCTTGCATGCTCATGTAACCTCCATCCTCAAATAAAAATGGAGGGTTAAAAATCTTATAATATTTATAATGTATTATTTCTAATCTCTAGAACCCTCAATATTTTATATCATCTCATTCCATGGGAAATCATTGCATCTTTGAATCAACATATCCATAAAATGTAATTTCCAAGAGTGACTACCTTGGTAAATATAACATTTTACATATTTGGGGTATTGAAACATGAATAACCAAAAAAATTATCTAATTCTCAATCAGAATAATTCTCAGCAACTAAAAATACACCCACATTCATACCCCAATCCTGGATCATTGAATATGTAATCCATGACCTCAATAAAGCATCATCTTTATTGTATGATTCCATTTTCCATGTCATAGAGAAGTATTATATAATTTTTTTCCTAATTTTGAGATAAATAGATATAGTCAAGTAGGATTATGAATTCATGGGTGGATAATATGTGTGTAATGAATTTTAATGAAAAAATGATAAAAAATCTTTGAATGTAATATGATGTATGAAGGATAAGATATTGGGAAAATAATTAACAACAACTTCTGGTTTAAATTTTCTAATATGGATTTTATGAGTAATTTTTGGTGTGTAATATATAGGTGTGAAATGTATTGATTCTACCGGTTAAGTTTTCATGTGGTTATTTATGGTTTTGGGAAATTATTTCTTCTGGTTATGTCATGTTTTGGGTTGTGGTGCATTAAGGATGTAACATTATTTGATGAGATCGATATGTGAGGATGTGGGGATATAATGGAAGAACATTTTGTTGATGATAATGATGGGGTTTTGTTTGTGTCAATGATAAAATGGGAAGAATTTAATTGATAGTAAAATGGAAATTCTTATTACTTATTTAAATATTGGTGATTTGTTATATCGGTTGTCTACAATGATATCTTATTTTTACAGAATATTTTAATGGTTGGTATGTTTTGTTATAAATTATGATGTGATATTATTCTAATGATGGTATGTTTCCCATATAAATATTAAATTATTTTATATCATAATAAAATATACAATCTAATTCATATATATGATGATCCATAGTTTAATAAGATATGGTGATGCAAATAAACAAGAATTGTATGTAATTTATTACTCACCCGCAATATTAAGCACACTTCTTATATTATTTTTTTGATTCAAATATCTTTATACCATATATTTTATTCAACATGGATATAACTAAGTACATTATGTTCTCACCCCAATTTAGTTTGATAAATCTTTTAATGGATAATTTGAGAAAAAAATTGAGATGTTATTCTGGTGTCTAGAGTAGAGTAAGTGAATGATCTAGATATTTTGTTTTCCATTCAGGAATGCATTTTTTATTGTTATATGTCATGTATGTATCAATTGGGTTGTGGAAACATAGTTTTTCCTTAATGGGATCCATTAGGTGTTGATTTATTGTATCTTACTTTTTTGATAATTAATAGTATAATGCCTCCTATTCATAATATTAATACCCATAGTCCTTGTAGACATCTTGGGATGTAATGGTGGAATTCTTAGAGGGACAATATTATCCACTCTAGCTACCATTAATGAGATTCAGAAGGAATCGGAAACTAATACTGGAACTCCAATACTGAATACTATAATAGTGACAATGTTTTTACAAAAAATCATTAAAATGATTTTTAAAAAATACCCACTTACTGAAAAACACAATATCAATAAAATACTTTCCTCTCACTTTCCCCATTTTTCAGTGAATATCATTTTCTATAATTAAACAAATATTATCCACAACAAAAATATAAGATAATGTTCCCAATATTCATGTCCTAAATCAATTTTTTTCAACTTTAAAAACTTGTGAATATATAGAGAAAATGATACTCATATTCCTATACACCATACTAAATATTAATGATAGACACCTTGTGTGAATATCATATCACTCTATAAAAAAAATCATAAAATATAAAACTCAATTTTCAATTAAGTTATTCTTATATAAAATCAAATAATAAATTTCATTGTGATATAATAATATCCTAATATCCAACCACCATCCACACATATGGTACAAATTGTTTGTGAATGAATATTTTTTTGGTGACCATGAAAAACAAATGTACAAAAATGTACCAAAAAAAAACTCATATGAAACCATATTTCATATAAAAATGTTATTAATACAAAACATATTACATTAATGATAAAATATTGTGTTTTGATAATCCATAAACTGACATAACGGTTTCTTAGTATACTTATCAAGGGGGATCTAAATTCACACACATTATTTATTTGAATTAACTATCTCAATTATTTTGAAATAATTCAATCTAGTGGACTTAGTAACATAAATAACAATAAAACATCCAAAAATCACACGTCAACTTAATATTACATCCTTATGTAGAAACCCATGGGTATTAATGAAAAAAAAAATTACAACACAAAATTAAAATACTAAATCACAAAATAAAAAATTCACTTCATAAAATATTTGAAAATGATAAAATCATCTACATAAAGTGGACATAAAAATTATAATAAAAACTAAAGAATCAAAAAATAAATCAATGTTTTTTCTATTAACATATTCACTCGTCTTCCATGAATCACCAAATCTATTAAACATAGTGATATTTCTCTATGTAGGGGAAATGTTTTTAATGGAATATTTTTTTGAAATGTCTAATTTTTGAGTTTCATGGTTCAATGTATTTTTTAATATATTTATTCCTAAATGATCATAAAAATTATTTTGAGATTATTATAAAAATTGAATGTAATGTTTTTAAATAAAATTCAAAATAGGAAAACAAAACTGGTATTTAAATTGTTTTTTATATTAATACATATAATTAAATATTTCATTAGAATAACATTATAATCCCAAAAAACATTATTTGTAAACACCAATAAATGGAATATAAAAATGAAATCATATACAGAAAAAATTATAGTTATATTTCAATATGTATCAATACCATCACTTAAACATGTTATATGAATTATATAAATATATATGTTCTATATATAACAATTATTGTGTGTTAAATTAATTTTTTATTTTTACATTATATGTATTATGGGCATTAAATAACTACATAATATCCATTCTTTAAAAAATACAATGTATTAAAATAATTTTATTTATATTAAATGTATTATGTTTTAAGGAAAGATTTATTAAATTGATAAAAACTCATAAGTATATAAATATTCCCACACCATAACCAGCTCAACTAGACTTACAAGATCATAACATCTGTAAAAGTACCAAACAATTTCAATTTTGAAAAATATAAAACATATAAATAATTATTATAATACAAGAATATCTAAATTTCATTCACTAAATTATGTCTCAATTCTAATAAATAAGAGACAAAAAATTAAAATAAAATAGAATACACATTACTAAAATATTTTATTGTGTGTCCACATAATCATGTTAACATGTTATTTATGTTATGAATATTATATTAATTTATTATTTTTATAACAGATAGACATTATATTTCTTTCATGTACATTTCATGTCCACAATATATATGATATAATGCGTAATGTTTTATAACTAATATTTAAAAATGAAAAATTCAACTGGATTTTTTTCCATTAAATTAATTGCCCCAAATGATCTTTAACAAATAATGATTATCTTATGATCTGGGGGATAAAGGAATGTATAGAATCAATAAGGTACAATTCAAGTGTGTTAAATGATGAGACATCACAATGGTGGATGTCATTTGGAAGGGTATGTGGTGTCGTGAATCTAGGTCTATAGGCTAGGGTGGGGGTGTCCCTTGTTCAATGATACATAGAGGGGGGTGTGCATTTATTCCAAGCTATAAAACTATTACAATGCTGAATTCAATATATTGTTCACTGTAGAAATGTGTAAATATTGTACAATTGGGTGAAAATGGTTTAATCTATATTTTTAATAGATTATGTGGAACAATTCTTCTGTGTATTGAAACTCTAATATAATCTATATATTTGTTCTCTCAAATCATTCTGTGATTTTTCCTTTCCATGGTTGTAGGTATTTTTACCAGGCCATTTAAATTAATGATTCCTATAAGATATTCATCTAGATCATTTCTTATTCATTTATTTTGTATTTTACTTATGTGATAACCTATTAAGTCACTGTGAATCCTAGTGTTTCGGCAAAAATTACAATTACAAATATCCATCACTTATGTTGAGACTTCAATATATGCCCAAATTATGGAGTTTTATGTTCGAACACATCAAATTATATTATTATTCAATACATAAAATTATGAAATACTCTTAAATTATAATATAAAATATGTTGGAACTAAAATATATTTTATCTAATATTTATACTGTGAAAAAATTCATAAAATATACAAAGACACATGGGACATGGTAATTGATAGAAAAATTCACATATTACAAAACATTTGTTAAACTCAAATATGGAAGTTTGCATTTTTTTTCAAAAAACATAATCTATTTATGGGTTTCATCAATCATATAAATAAGATGATTCATAGTAAGATAATTTTCTAATAGACACATCATGTTCTATTGTTGATTCCGAAATAATGAAAAAATTTAGAAATTCCAAAAATAACACACAAGATTGATTAAATCCAAAAAATAGTAATACTATTGAAAACATTCATATTAACATCGATAAATTTAATTAGAATGTTCACTATTTGATACTATGTTATAAGTGGCCTTATATTATACTGAAAATATTCATATTATTAATATTTTGTGCAAGAGGGTAAAAAATATTTTTCAATCCTAATAACATTGAATCTAATAAACATCATTGTTTCCTTGGGCCCTTCATTTCGTAGAAAAACACATTAATTTACACATAAAAGATCAAAACAGACATTTCATTACAACCTCCTTGGAATATCGTTGATACATAGGGATTTTTTATCTCAAAGACTATTATTGTCTCTTTCTCAGAGCTTTATCAAGAATTGCTTCAATTATGAAATAATTTATGAGAAAGATTATGCCATTGAAATGGATTGAATATTGAAAAAATCCAATCATGAGTTTAAGATCTGACTCACTTCTTCACATATCCTTGTCTTTATGGAACCAGGGAAGGGTTATGTCATGTATTATGATTCATACCAATATGGAATAGGATTAATTATTTTTTCAGGAGAACATATTATATCCCACAACTCCAAAAATTAGTAGAAACATCAAAAGAATTATTTAACTCAAAACTATAGTGTCTCACGCATTAAAAACATGGAACCACAATCACTTCAATGAAAAGTTTGCAATTTATGCTGATTATAAGTGCTTGATGAACATATATTCATATTGGGCGATGATCCTCATGGAATGATAATGGATGGTGTATATCAATAGTATTGAAAATTTCTTGGTTTATAAACATGGTAATGGAAATTCATTGGCATATAGTTTAAGCTGAAAATATTATAACTATGAGGTCATGGAGGATCTTGACTAGACGGGCTTGAAAATATTACCCAACTAGTAATTGGAACTATATATAATATGATTGATAATTTTTATTGGAATTTTATTTATGAACCACACTCTCTAAAATTTCTGTTTTCCCTCTACCATACATTTTATTTTTTTAGTAGTACATTTTATGTTTCATTAATTTTTAGGTTTTTTTTGAGATCATTATTATCAATTGTTCTTTTTCATAGTATTTGTATTATAATATTATAGGGAAAATATTATGTAAAAAATATTATTTGGTGTCTCGTTTTATTATTTTTAATTTTCAACTATATTCATTATAAATGAATAATAAAACTAAATTGTTCTTTAGTTAGTGGTTTTAATTTCGAAATAATATTTTAATATAACATTCCCTACCATCCAGCTTACTATAATGAGTCTCGATGCCAGTTTTATATGATTAGTAAAACTTCATGATCACAAATAAATAGAAAATAACTCATTATTTTTTCATAAATGGTATATTTTAAATTTTATTCAAATTATAATATAGTTATTGATGTTCAAAAAAAATTAAAAAACAAAATCCACTACTGAAAATTTCTCAAATTTACTATAATGTGTAATAGAAGATTTGAGTAACCACATCATTCTCAAGAGTCATATTTAACATTTAATTTATTTAATTTTTGTTTTCCCATTTTTAAACACTGTTAATAACCTAATGTATTTCCTTCGTTAAATAATTTTTTATGACATTGGTGTATTCATTTTTAGTTCTCTAATCTCTGTTTTTACAATCTAATGGCCATTGTTGAAATTCATACGTACATGAACCGTATCATAAAAAATAATGGGAACTATCAAATTAATTCTTTTGTTGACCATGTAAATAAAAAAAATTTTACCTAGTTAAATGAATTTCCATTACCTTTCCCATGCATAGAAACACTTTCTTGATAATAAAATAAACCATATAAACTAAATTACTCGTTTGTTTTATTTTATGGGGTGAAACAAATGAATAAGTTTTCATGGTAAAATAGTTTATTATATACTTCTTAGAAATATTATTGGTATTTTTTATTGATATTTTCAATATATTTTATTGTTTTAATTCATAATGGAAGGGATTCTCTAAATGTCAATAAAATATGTTCATTAATAAATTTATTTTTATGGTTCACAGTTTCCCAAATGATAGAAATATAACCGTATTGTGTAATTTCTAATTTCATTGGGTAATGAGATGTGTTTTCTATAACTTAATGGTGTATTTTAGTCCATAAAAAGATGCCAACAACATTGAAAATACGTGGTTAATTTATGTCAAAATAGTATCATATTCTTCCTTTTACCAATCACACAAAATCTCATCATGAATTTTTTTTTCTTCCTTAGTGTATTAGATTTATTAGTGAAACTTATTTTAAAATTTCCCATTTATTGAAAAATTGATCTAGAACATTTTAAAATGTATAATTTTTTATGAATGTGAGAATGAAATGAGGTATAATTATTTGTTTTACATATTATTTTATTTTATATACATGTTGTTATTTATATACATGTGAATGAAAGGGGACCTATACACACATGTAGTGAACCCCTCTTAGAAGTGGAATCATAAACTCTTGTATCCATCACAAGTACATGTTCAATTTCATGAGTTGTGATTTTCATAAATCATAAAATTTAGGTACATACATGGTGAACCATGAAAGTAACATCGTTCTTGAATATTTATGCTTCCATTCCTTTATTAGGTACATTAATGAGACCATGGTTCATTGCCCTATGGAATTCATCCATTGTTTCACTGTAAAGGATAATTTCTTTTTCAATGCATGAAACCACACCATTTTCAACAATTTACATCATGAACAAGATTAATATGTTCACCAACATGTGACACCACAAGGTAATCTACACTTTATATATACTTCACAACAATGTATGGTTAGAAACTCATCCAACCAATCGATCAATATACATGAACAAAAATTAAATTACACTGAAATCTCATATAATATTTTTAATTATTTGTAATCCATTAGTTTACTCCTTTATAATGAAATCATCCTCATTATGAATGAGTGTGAATATTTAATTAACTATTCTAATATACACATAAATATTCTACGCAATAATAGATTGAATCACCCTGAATATTGGGTATCAACTACTTGTAATTGGTTGATAAGAAAAATTAAGCCAAATAGAAAACATTTTATACATGAAATATCATATGGAAGAAACATGAGAACACTTTTCAATAATTTCATATAGTTTAGGATCTAGGTTTTTAATACAATTTGTTCTATGAAACACTAAAGAGATCACTTCATGGAGTTCTCTATACTAAACCACATGAATTTTTTTCCATTTTCTAAGCTTTGACTATGTCCAAAAAAACCTTTTTATCCATCTATATGGATATTTCAAATGCATATATTTGCTGTTTAAATAATATATTTTGTTGAAAATCATTATGAATGCAATTTTACTGATTGAAATGTCACGAAATCATTTTCATTAAGTATTATGTCTTCCAAATAAAACACTAATAAAAATAACTCATCCAATTACCAAAATATAAACACATAAATCATATGTGTTTTTAAAAAAACAAATACATTGATAGCATCAATAAACAATAAATTCCAATTTTTAGAAGCTTAATTCAATCTGCAAATGAATTGTACCAAAAAAGTAAACTTAAGCATCTACTATGAAACATTAAAACATTTAGGTTATATTGTATACATATATTTGAATAAATTTGTGTTATAGAATGTTATTTTTTCATCCATTTTATATATTATATAATCATAAATATGTATCAATTAATATATGAAAGGGCATTATTATCACCACACAAAAAACAAAACATTATGAAAACTACTATGATGTCTAGGAAAAAATAATTTATGATTTAAAAATTAATATATTTTTTATGAAATAATAAAAAATAATAAAATATTAATTTTATCTTAAAAAAATAAAAAAAACACAAAAAAACACAAAATAAAATTAAATATTAGTTTAAACTTTTTAAAATTTAAAAGACATAAATATTGGGTGTAAATAGGAAATTAATATATAAGACACTAATATATCACAAAACACATCAAAAAATTATATATTATAAATATAAAATCACATTTGTATAATAGTTTAATAGAAAGAATATATCTTTAATTTTGATACATAATATTTTAATAATTACATTTTTTCATATGCTTGTTGGCATTCTTGATCATCCACTATCATTGTGTATACTGTTTTGAGGATTAATATATTGTATTTTTTAACTATATAAATATGGATTTTACATGACATTCAGTATGACACAACAATTCCCATCAAGGCCCCAACTAGGATGATTGTATGCTGTGTTCTACACCCTATGGACTCAAAAAACAGGTTGAGTATTCACGACAAGAACCATATTTTCATATCAGACAACATCATAGACCAAAGAATATTTTATTTGACAAAAACAACATCTTAAACATATAAGATAACAAGAAATTTCTATAGGATATAAATATATAATTTACTATATTAAACAAAATATATTATTAAGAAATTATGAAAAAATAAAACACCACATGGGTAAATATAATGGAATTATACATATGACATGTCCAAAAACCTGACAGAAGCGACATGCTAGGGACCTCCTTCCCATTGATAGTAGTCCTGGATTGATCTCCTTTCACAACAGATACTTCCACCATCATTGAAGTCCACTCTCTATAATATTTCATCATGCATCACTAGGTGTTATCATTGATGTAATTCATACTTCACTTCTATCGAGACCATATTCTGACTTGAGCATCATAAGAAAAAAGATGACATGTGAGGGAAAAAATAAAATGAATCAATGAATACATAGAATTAGGAAATTTATTCTATGTCTAACATCGATATCCCTATTTTACATTGTGTCTAAAAGGTATACATGGAGCGCATAAAAAGTCACAAGCCTCAATAAAGTGAAATATACCATCCTATCATAAATCCATGTTTATACTAAATAACATAAAGTAGTACCCACTCGTTAAAATATACATTCCTTCCATTGGAATACAACACCCTATCATTCATAACCATCAATACAATGTTACAATTCTAGAAACTTGTAGGAGAACCCCAATACATTCGGTAGAATAGATCCAAGTCATGGGTATACAAATCCATACCATTATAACCTCCTTTGTGGTTCCTAATTGAGATAATTCCAAACATATGAAGGAGCCCCACTCTTCAAAAGCAAACAATAGATTAAATCAGCGTTAAACTCCACAAATTTGAACTACCCAAAACTATCCACACACAAAATTAGTTTGGAATTTTAGTGGGAGACAGACATCTATTTGGATGAAACTATAATATGGGGTGTATTTACCATATGTAAAGAGGAATCAAACATCACAAGAATACACATTGTTCATTGGAGTACCAAACCCTATTCATATTTTGTTGTTGACCTACAACTAGTCATCAAGGATGAAGTACCAAATTCATGTCAATTTAAAGGACATGCATGACATTTATCTTGGGGGTACTATAATCCATGAATGAAAACAAGGAAAAAGTTCCCTTTATAGAATACTACCTAGGGAGTAAATTCCTCATAAATGATATGAGCATCATCCCCAAAACCACATAATTATCCCTATAGATTTAAATAATAAATATTACTATCTATCAATGAGAACGGCCTCAAAAAATGAAAGAAAAAACATCCATTGTAATCTATGTCAAAAAAAATTTGTGTGTGTTACTTATTTTTCTAAAATGTACATTTGATAAGAATATCATTGAAATAACATGAAAAAGAAATTGGGTGGCCACATGGTGACCCTCATGTGATCCACATTGAATGTTTGAGTATGGGGTGTCAATGTATGTATTCCATTCATCTCACATGTACCCTCATAGTTCAGGTTTTGAAGAGTTACCTAACTAGATCTTGGTCGGGCCATGCACTTTCAGGCAATGTTGAGATAGCCTAGCTAGCCAACTCGCGCTGCCCATCCTATTGTTTTCTAGTCATTTATAATTCACACCAACTCATTAATACACATAGAGGTTTAAATAACATATATTATTCTTAATATATTAATTTTTATCAATTCAACCAAACTAATTCTTAATCGTCTCATCCTGATGATAAACATTAAACCTCAGAATAATTGATACATCAAATTGTTTTTCCAAGGATTATTATTTTTTAAAATTTGTCATTTCACATCTTTGGTGGTTCTAAAACATGAAATACAGAAAATTAAAGTAATTCCGAATAAGAAAAAATATCAATCACTTCACAAAACAATCCCTTCTGAGCCCTCGTTATGAATCATTGAATTAATGATACATGAACACTATAAATGAATCAATAATATTAGAAGTTAACATGTTATAATTATTTATAGAAATATTATTTGAATTAATTCATCAATGTAAGATAAATTAATTTCATATTGTATGATTACGTATTAATGTGTAGAAAAAATTATTTTAATGAATTGGATTAATAAAATGTGAAAAAATTTCTGAACATAGTATTAAGCATGATGAAAAACTTATTAAGAAAATAATTTACTAAAACTATTTATTTAAATATTATAATATGTCATTTATGGTGATTTTTCTAGTGTAAAAATGCTAGATGTTAAATTGGATCAATCTAGTAGTTGATATTTCTTAGGTTTTTTATTGTTTATGTCTATGAAGGCTTAGGGTTATGTTATGTTTCAGACTGTGATGGATTAATGTTATTACATGATTCGTTAATGTCATGATGTGATGATTTTAGGATATGGTGGGGTCATCTGGTGATGAGGATCTCATTTTGGTTGTGATGATGTCATAATATGATGATTAAAGAAATTTTAGATCTAGAAATTCATATTTCATATTGATATATTGGTGATGTTAGACACAGGTTGAGGGTTGGGATTTCCTATATTCACAGAATATTTTGATGGTTGTGATGTTATTATAGGAATTGTGATATTATATGATTGTGATGATGTAAAATTTCTAGTATTATTATAATATTATTATCAACCACCAACAATTCTAAATTCCATATCATTTATATGATAGAAAGTAGTTTAAAAATACATGGTTATGTTACTAATGTTTAATTTAGAGTTTTTTTTTCCACTCTCTTAATCAAACAAGGTATTTTCTAATATATACCATATATTTCTACCCAAAAACCTTTATTCCACATGTATATTAATAAGAACATATAGAGGTCAACATATATATTTTTTTAATTTATTTTCTTGATTTTTTGTGATAGATTTGAGATGATGTTTTAATATCAATAATAGATTTTGAGAATTATATATAGCTTTTGGAATCCAATATTGAATATATTTTTTTTATATGTCATGATGGTAACCAAAGAGTTGTGGAAACCTAGTTCTTCCTCAGTGAGATCATTTGGGTATTTATTTAGAGTCTATGTTTTATTTTCAATGAATTGTGAGTGTAATGGTCCATTTATTTGGAATGGTACACTTGATCCTGGTTTTCAACTAATTACCTATGTGTTTCATGATTTAGGGTACACTAATATCCCATCTTGTTACTCAATAGGGGATTAATTAGGTACTGGGAATTTCTGGTGCCCCTCGAAATAATAATTTTAAAACAGTGACACTATTTTCACTTAATAAATTTAAAACACTTTGAAAAAATATAATAGTACTGAAAAAACAAAAAATATTTCAATTACATACCTCTTTCTATTCAAACATTTAACATAAATATTATTTATTAGAATTAATCAATGATGATATACAAGATAAACATATAATAAATCCCCCAGTATCCATGTCCTACTTTAATCATAGGCTAATTTAAAAAGAGTTAGGGATGAAGAGGTAATGATTCTCATTTTCTAATATAAAAGAGTAATAATAAATGATAGAAACATTATTTATACATAAAATCAATATATAAGGATCATCATAGTAGGATTCACTCAGATTCATTTCAAATTCATTAATATGACAATTTAATTCGTCATTTCAAGAGTAGAATGTGAATATTCATTAATTTAACCAACAACGAACCAAATGATTCCATGGTTCATGAATGATTTTAGTTTTTATGAGTATTCATAAAAATTGTCGAAAATGAATGGACAATTGAAAACATATGAAACAATTTCAATTATTAAAATGTGATTCATACAAATAATATTTTATTCACGATAAATGATGGCAGTTAGAAAAACCAACAATCAGACACAAAGGATATAGAGTAGCCTATTCAAGGGGGTATAAATTCACTCTCTTTGTGTATTTGATATTCTTGTTTCTAATATTAGGAAAAATAATTCTAACTACTTTTCACATTAACATTAATCATACTAGAACATCAAAAAATCAAACATTAACTACAGCTTATGGCCTCATGTAAAAACTGAGGGGTATACAACTGAGAAAAGTTTAAAGGGAAACCAATATATAAAATAATAAATTACATTAACATTAGACAATTATTCTAAAAAAATTCATCATTATAAAATCAATTACATATAATGTACTAAAAAATATATGAGAGACTAGAGAATCAAAAAATAGTAGAAATGCGTTTTTATCCGATTCACTTATTCATTAATCATAGATGAATGACTACAACTATCGAACATGTCGATGTTTCTACAATGACTCAAGCTGAAATAATTAAAAATAATCTCACAAACCTTTTATGAGTATAAAATAAATATTGGATCTAACGATAAACAGTTAAAAATCAAGTTAACTAGATGTTATTATAAAACAACATTGGAATTTCTCAATGATTGTTGTAATATAAATACAATATAAGATGTGTATCATATTATTTTTTGTCTATAAAATGATAAAAAACATTATTAATATTTGATTGTACAATATTTTTCTTAATAGAGTAATAAAATACATGATAATCTAATAATTATTAATGGTGGAATAACATAGGACCATATATTAAAAATTGGTATGTATGCATTAAAAAATATCCCATTTAATCTATATTTTGACTTATATATTAAATAAGTTAACTTTGATTTTATGATGGACTGATACCAGTCTATATACTAAATTGTACAATAAGAAATCCATCCTAAAAATTAATATGGATATAATAATAATTCAAATTGATAAGTTGGAGAAATAATTTTGAAAAATACAAGAAGAGGAAAAATATATTATATCTACTATAAAAATACTTAACTAACCATAATGAAATAAATCAAAAGTGGATGAGGAAAAATGTTTTTGGGTTCATATGTAATGTTTTAAAATTAGGAAAATCTCTTCTTAAATAGGAATAAACCATATAATATTTCAATAAATCATATTCATAGACAAATCCTACAAAATCAAATAGGATTTGTGAAATAACGTGCACCTCAATGAAGATTGTGTGAGTCCTGTACTTATTTTGTGGACATTAGACATTGATATTTACATTCCTCATATACAAGTGAATTTGTGTCTATCACCATATTCTATAGAATATAATACATATTAATTTAATGAATATATAAAAAAATTCAGAAGAAATGATATTTTTTGTTTGAACCCCAATAATACCTTCATGGAACATAATATAATCAAAAAAATAATTATTGTTCAATGTAATATGTATCAATTTACATAAAAAGGAATAAAAAATAAATAATAAAGATCATACTATTTACTGATTTGTATATCATGTTTGACATCAACAATAACCTGGAACCACATCATCATAAATTTTTGATGTAGCTGATTTTTCTTATGACCTAACCAATCTCTCAAAATCAATTATTACTGTGTTATGAAAAAATACATGGATATTTGTAAATAATGGGATGAATAAATAATAAAATAAACTATGATAACCAATTTTTTGTAAAGTAGTCACTCAATAATGTTCATGATCTATAAAATTTAATGAAAATTGAACAAATTCATGTGGTTTTCCACTCCTATAAGTTCATCCTTTATAACCACGCAATTTTTGAAATGGTTTATAATTTACAAGCCTTATCTAAGGGGTAAATCTTTTGTATCTGTATGGGAGTTTGATAAGATTAGAGATATTGATGGTAGAGAATTAAGAATTATGTGATAAAATATATTTCAAATCACATCACGCCACACTTGATAATAGTATTGGGTGATATAATATGTTCTTCAAATATAACCTAATAATTAAAAAACATTAACTAATATATTTAATTTTTATTTTAAATTTAATCATATAGAAAAATTTATATATTGTTTCCTTTGGAGTATTTAGCAACATAATAAATAAAATTAATAATCTCATATGTATTATTAATCACATTGGTCATAAATAAACTCTGTTTCATGTCCATAAAACAAATATATTCATTTTTAGTATGTTTGAAATTTGGGGTGGGGTAAAATATTCCCCAACATATCTAAACCCCCACCATTCACACTTTATAAACAACAAATTCTCTAGGATGATGATTCATTTTATTTAAATAACCAAAATCCATTTATTTTATCTCATAATCATATAATAATTCAAAAAAACCAAATTAGTATATGTTGTAACTCAAATAAATGTAATATTTTAATAATAAAAACTATAAAAACTAAATATAAAAAAAATTAGTTACTAACTAATAAAAAATAGAACCATTCAATACATATCATCATAAAATATTAAATTAATTTGAATCCACTATGTTAGAGTAAAATCAAAACATTCATTGATGAGATTCAATTTTGAATATTTATATCATATACATTGAAAAACATTCATATAATGTATTGAATTGTGACCTATATTAAAAATTTATACCAGTATATTGAATCTTTCTTTTTTACAGTACAAATGTATGTATTTTTATAAATTCATAAAATGTGTTAAAAAAAATATGATCCCATTTAGATGGTCTTGAACATATTTCCTCAGGAAAACATGCCCCTGGGTTTCACATATATACACAATAAATATTAAAATAATAGATAATGGAAACAAATTTAATTTTAAAAAAAAATAAATACACATAATCGTTGACTATTAGTGAAATATGTATTTAAAACCTAGAAAACAAATAAAATTGAAATCCAAAAAATATATTCAGAAAATTAAAAAACATCAGATCCTAAGAATTGATTAATAAATGATACTTTTTCTAATGAGATCATTTCAAATAAAAATGTCCCATTCCATAAATGAAAGGTATTATTATTTAATAATATTGGTAGGAATGGAATGATTGTTATTTTCAATATATTGTATAAAGGCAGTCATTATCATGGACAATATCAGTTTGACACAAAACTAGCCTATATGATAGTCTCTTCACATATTCTATGAATGAATCTATTTTTCCATAATTTGCATTGTTTTTTTCATAAATTTAATTTTTTTTTAACTTCAAATGTTCTTGGTCCCAAAATTATTCTAATTGTGGATTGAGGTAACTATTTTTGAAGTGTTTATTAAATTAATTATTCTAATGAAAACAATATATGTATAATCCATAAAAATAATTTTTTGGGACAAAAATATTATAGGGGTAATGTTTGTAATATTTAGGTTTTTAAGGAATGCTTTTTTTCCTTTATGGTACAATATATTTTTTATGACATTTTTATTTTAGAAATAAAATTTAAATTTATTTCTATATTAAAATGAAAAATGAACTTTAGTTTTTAATTTAATTTAATAATAGGAATAAAGAATGAATATAAAAATTAAATTGATATTTTGAAATTTATTGAATTCTCACATTTGATTAATATGATAATCCATACACATATACAATATTAAACACCAATAATTACAATTTCAATAATTAAAATCAATGAGATGAAAATTTAGAGAGATATATGAATATATATCCACACCATCTCTTAAACATGTTATTTCGTTTATATATATTAATATATATCATTGTTTGAACCCTTAGGTACTTTAGCCCAAAAATAAAACCCATAATATTGGTCTAGTAGAAAAATTAATCTCTTTTGATATGTATAAGGATTTCACATGGAGTTTCCCATGATAATCGCTTGTTTTTAATAATGAATTTTATGTTGAAATAGAGTCCTTTTGGGTTATTAAAAACGATATTGTGATAATTAATTCATCGAGTTATTAATTTTCAATTTGTAATTGTTTGAAGAGATTTTAAATGGAATTACTCATGATCACACCATTCATATTACCATAACATATACAATGTAAGATGATTTTGGTGCAGGATTATTGAAGGCATGAAAGAAAATAGGAGTTACATCTGGGTTATTCAAAGGTGATTTTATTACTATTTTGATGCTAGTTGAAAACACTGATAGAGTTTTCTAAATATTATTATCCAATTACTTGTATTATGTATTTATTTATTCTAATTGATTGATGTTCCCATGTTTGGAGATGAGTTATAGTGGATAAGAAATACAATTATTGCAATGTAGGAAAATAAAGGTTGATGAAAGGAATTCTATTGTTGATATTTCTTGTTTCACTATTCCAATGTAGCACTCTAAAAATAACCCCTTATTCATTGAAATTTGTGTCAAAAAATAGTTATTTTATTTACCTTTCAACTTTAATAATTATTTCCTTATATATCCAATTGTTAGAAATAAAATTTCGGCCACTTGGATGGTTTCCATCTTTGACAGCCTGATGAACAACCATGCCAACGTGTTAAACCATGTCAACGAATGACATTTGGGATGGAGTAAAGGCTATATTTATCTTCTTGACCTTAATAATAAGGATTATGAATCCATATAAATCACTTTAATTCAAAGTAATTAATATCTGGTTTTTCCCACTTGTGTGCAGATAAATGCAATCTCTTACCTTGATGGTCTTTATACCCTTAATGATATTATTTCCCAAATTAAATTTTATATCAGTTGGATCATGGAGGGGGACAATATCTCAGTATTGATTCAATGCTCACAAATGTAAAAAAGGAAATAAGGAATCACAATGCTATTCAAATTTATGGGATATTATTTTTCTCTGAAAATGAGAATGGAAGTAGTGAGACATCTTTCATTGAAAATTGGTATTCATATAATAGGGAGAAAAACTCAAAAAATTAATAATTTAATTGATCCTAGTGTTGAAGAATTCTAGATTAGGAGGATGGTTGATTTACCTAATTTAGATGAAATACATTAAAAGAATGATCACCTTAAATATTGATAATACTATTGGTCAGAATGGTTGTACCAAAAAAATTATTTCCAGTCGGGAAATCGATTATCCTGTGGTTAATAATAATTTTTCTGATTTTTTACTCATGCATCTATGAATTATCATATAAAATAAAATTTCAATACTTTCATTCCAAAAAAATTATATTGATATAGATTTTAAGGATTTCAGACAGGTTTCTATTGCAAACACTATCTCAATGGTGGTAATAAAAGTATTGACTCACATATTGGGTGAGATTACCAAAGGCATTATCTCTCAAATCCGTTAGGGTTTTTTCATAGGTGGAATAAATTGGTAAACCTTTAAAATTATTCATTGTGAGTGAATATTATGATTAAAGAGTTAAAGGGATGTAATATGTAATTGATTTTTGATATCCCCAAATCCATTAATACTATCAAATGGGATTTAATCTTTGTTCTCTTTAAAATCAATGGATTTAATTGTAGAGTCATTAATTAGATCTGTTATATTCAAATGAGTGCCAGATTCCAAATTCATGTCAATGGATATCTGAGGGTATTTTTTCAGTGTTCTAGAGGGGTCAAGAATGGTGATCCAATATAAGGGTTTCTATTTTCAATAACATAACACTATATGAATTTCTACATTACTGATATTGTTAATTTCAGTTACTATTAGATAATGATAGTTGGGGGGATTTTTCCCTTCAAATTTTTTATTCCATTTACTTCCTTCTTTTGTGTATGGCATTCAAGATTACCATTTCTCATATGAAAATATTTTTTTTCGCATTCTTTTGAGGTTGTTTTGTAGGTTGTTATCTGTAAAAATTCATCAACATTGTTTGGTGATAGAGTTGATATTTTTAAGAATAACATATTTTCTCGATTCCAGGGTGTTGATAGTGGATTATTTTCTTTTAAATCTCATGGAGTTCAACTTTCTGGTGAGAAGTGAAATGATTCTATTGGGAAGATATCTCATTGAGAATATTTAATCAGATTGAAAACTAGATGGGGAAGTCATTGACTTAAGAAGGGGGAATTTTTTTCATCAATGCTGTTATTACTTCGATATTTGTTTATACCTTATCTTTATATAGATGGTCTTGGGACCTCATCATGTAGTTACAAATAATGATTAAAAATTTCATAGAGATTGGTTCCGTACATGTGTGGATGTAAGTTAATGTCGCTTGTAAAGAATGTGTTACACATGTAAACAAGGGGCCCCTGAATGTCAATGATATTAGGATTGGTTATAACAACCCATAATCTAGATACATTTTTATTACTTCAAAATTGAATCATACTTATTTCAACATATAACAAAACCATGAAAGGACCGTATATGTATTGTGTATTTAGAAATTGGGAAACATAAACAACTGGTTCATAAATCATCTACGTTTTCTCCTATTTATTTCATCATCTATATAGTATATTTTTGGCATATCCTACTTAATACCCTTCTTCTTGAACTGGGGAAAAGAAAACATAAAAATGGGTGAGCTCAAATTCTTAGTAAGGGTAAAAAAAAGAAATATCAATCACATAATATTCATAAGAACATAACATTTTGAATATCCTAACATGGAAAACAGATCATAATATCATAACATGGGATAAATAATAATGGTGAAATGTAATCCCAATAATAATAAGTTAAAACTTGAATCTTTGTGTCATACACACATAATCATAGAAAATAATTTCACATTAGTTAAGGCTCATTGCCAATAACATCATAGCGGACAATGTCCCTTACTGAACTGTGTTCACTCCGCATTCAAGTCCTATAACACTGAACCATATTAACTTGTCGTTCCAGCCATATCTATCTCATGAGATATATATCTTTATCCAATGCATTGGAAGATGATATAGGTCCCACCCATCTCATAATGAAACCATTTTTATGTGTGCCAGAAAATCATAATTCATACATCATAGCATAACCCAAGTAATAAAAATGTGATTCTTAAACATCATGCTATCATAACATAATCCATATAAGAGAAAAGGACATCATAAAATTAATTCCATCATAACATAATCAAATCAATGTAAAAATAATGATAGAAACAAAACCCTATATTATCTTAGATGGAAAATAATTTTGATAAAACACTTGAACTCCATTCTTGAGGAAAATATCCTTTGTACTTCAAAAACATTTTTCCTTTCATAACATGTCATTCGATTTCAATCTAAAACAAGTTGATTAAAAATAAAAATGAAAAATTTTAAATGAATCTTAATAGAAATAATGTTCTATAAAATCATAAAAAATCCATTCATGACGTATATGTTAAAAAAATATTCTTCTCGTACTTTGGCCGGAAAAGTCAAAAAGTACCTCGTACTAAAAACGACAAATGATTCAATTCATATCTTTTACTAAAAACTCACCGAAGGGTAAAATTGGATTTAAAAAATAGTTGGAAGATAGGAATAATATTACATATTGAGGAAACATGGATGTGGATTATAAATACACCCTAGTAAATACCAAAGTATAATCAATCTCTGATAAAAAGGAGATTGTAATATTTTCCCATACCTTAGGTCTGATATGATTTGTACATGTCTGAACCACCTGTAAAATGATTTAAATAATGTAATTTACTTATTACAGAATCATAATCATTGTTATGATATCATATATGGTAACACCCCAAGATTTTATGAAAAATATTATTTTTAATTTCATTAATGTCTTGTGTTGTACGCTACACCAAAAGGAGCTTACACAACACGCATCCTTGACTTGACTTGCATTACACGCAATCACGACCTTCCTCGATAGCATGTGTAGTACGCAATACTAAGTTTAACTAAACAATGATATGCTATTAAAATATTATTAAAACTAGCCGTTATGAAGAGTAATAACCACTTTTTGAAATTTTGTAAATTTTATTTTTCAAAATGGACTTCATTTGTGGATTTAGAATATCGAAAGTAGCTTAAGGTGAAATTTTTGTACTTTTCGGATAACTTGCAATTTTTGATGAATAGTGAAAACACTCGGTTACTATTTAAAAACCTACATTTGATTTAAATAATTAATTATTTTATTTAAATTTATTTTAGCTCAAAATTGATACATAATACCTATATAAGTTCAATGTAATTCATTGGAGTCATTTTATAATAATTTTAGGTATAAAAAATATTATTGAAATTTTGACCCTCTTTTACCCACCTCCTAGAAGAATTTGAAAATTTACATAAAACATAATTTTACCTCTTCTTTGAAAGGAATCTCAAAAATCTGAGAGACACGGTTGATGTCAGTATGTAAAATGTGGTTCAATGTGATGAAAATAATTTGTGGAGAATAGTAACATTATACTTTTTTTTACCATGGTTAAAAGTAAATAGGTTAAATAAGGGTAAAAATGATATTATTTTTACCATAACACTTGTCCTAATTCTATTGGATAAGTGTAATTCAACCAAAAACAACCTCAGGAATTAAACATGACCATTTAGGCCCACTTGGATTAGATTAGGACAATTATTATTAATTTATTTAAAGAAGGGTTAAAATAGTTAAAATCAAAGTTTAATAAGTAAATAATTATTAATATAAGGTTATAAATGAGATAAATTCAACTATAAATATTAATTATAGAGATAAAAATATTTCTTACATAATGGTATTTTATTTGTAATTTTTAGACTTTAAATAATTTAATTTATTTATGACACAATGATGATGCAGTAATTATCTTATTAATGAAATATTGAAATAATTGATGTTATAAATATCCAAATAAATGTAATTTGAGACATTTTGTAAATTCCAATAATTTTCTAGGTTAATATGACATGTTATTATTAATTTAATTAACTTTTTTCGAACTAATCATTCTGTTATAATTTTCACAAAAATCAATTACCAAATAGTGTCTAAATTGACATAAAAAAGTTTTTTCAAAAAATATTATATTATTAATTGATATTTTATTTCTAGAAATCTAATATTAGGCAAAATGACTTAGATAAGTTTATATATATTAATAATAAACAAATTGGGGTTCATTTTTCTTTTATGGTATGTTTATTAACCTTATAGTGTAAGAAAACAAGAAGACACCGTAAAAGTTAAATCATCTAACTTAAAGTTAAATCTAAATTATTAGATTAAAATAGGAACATAAACTTGTCAAAATTATATTGAATGAGAGGATTTCGGCCCATACCCACCTTAGCTTCGAAATAATCAATTCTGAGCTATCTAAAACCGAATTTTCCTTTGTAATAAAATAATATTTTTTTTTCCAAAGGAGCCCCTCTCCTCACTTATAAAAAGGCACCTCCTACCTCTATTCCTCACACCACATTGAGAGTTAAAGATCGGCCAACCCCTTCCAATTTCTCCTCCCCACTTCCCTAGAAACATCCTAGAGGTCTTGGTCTTCTTCAAAGACCAATTTTAGTGCCCTAAAAGGAGGTCTCAAAGAGGCGCTTCAAAGAACATGTAATGTCTGTTACCAATTCTTTCAACTTTATTTCTTCTTCCACTTCTTATTATTTAGTTTTTTCATTATGAAGTAATAACATCAGTATCAATAATATACTTATATGTTATTATAATTATGATACAACACTATTTCACCATCTATCCATCCTACGGAAAATGAAATCATTGCTCGTGTGTATGTACGGAATACTGTCTCCACGCCGTGGTGAAATCTATTTTCCACCACCACCTTACTTGGATGGGTATAATGGTGTAAATAATGACTATATCTGACTATTTAAAAGTGATATTTATTCTTAAATAGTATACATACTCTCCAATACAATTCCACGATCATGAGAATGATATCATCGCTCGGGCGTATGTACGGACCACCGTCTCCACGACGCGATGAGATTCATTCTCCACGTTAACCATTCATGAATGATTATAAAGTATATATAAAAAGTAATAAAGAAATATATAACATAATAATTATACTGGATTTATGTTTATATATATGTAGGTCATCTACTTAATTCCATTCAACTCAATAAGGAAACAAAGACAGCGTTCAAGCGTACGTACGGCCTACCATCTCCATGAACGATGTATTTCTTTCCATTTACTAATCTATTATATATATGTATATTCTGAATATATATTATATATAAATCATGTTTTATATTCTTGAATTAATTAATCATGATCTAATCAATCATATGAATAATTACAAGTCAAAACACAGATGACAAATGAAACGATTTTACCAAAAACGCTCTTTAACATGGAATTTACAAAATAACTGGAAATATAAAGTCATAAGTGAACCATATATTATATCATAACAATGAGTATGATTCTGGAATAAGTCAATGTCATTATTTAAATCATTATACAGGATTTTCGGACACTGATGAAGGAAATCAGACCTAAGGTATGGGAAAATATCACAATCTCAATTTTATCCGAGATTGTTTATACTTTGGTATTTTTTGGGGTGTATTTTATAATCCACATCCATGTATCCTAAATATTAAATATTATTTCCATCCACGTATAATTGTTTGAATCCAATTTTACCCTTCGATAAGTTTTTAGTAAATGATATGAATGGAATCTTTAGTCGATTTTCGTACGAGGTATTTTTGACTTTTCCGAAAAATGTACGAGAAGAAGGATTTTTTTAAACATATACGGCATGAATGCATTTTTAAAAAATTATTTCTAAGAAGATTCCTTTAAATGTTTTCATGTTAATTTTTAATCTACTTCTTTTAGTTTATAATTGTATGACATGTTAAGAAAGGAAAAGTGTTTTTTTGAAGTAGAAAGGATATTTTCCTCAAGAATGGAGTTCAAGTGTTTTATCAAAATTCTTTTCCATCTATGATAATAAAGGGTTCTGTTTCTATCCCTATTATTACAATGATTTGATTATGTTGTGATGGAATTATTTTTATTAATTCCTTTATATTATATGAATTGTTTTATGATGTCACGATGTTTTAGAATCCTATTTTTAACACATGGTTTATGCTATGATGTATGGTTTATGATTTTGTGGCACACATAAGAATGGTGTAATTATGAGATGGGTGGGACCTATATCTCCCTCCAATGCATTGTTTAAAGATTTTATATCTAATGAGATTGACATGGCTGGAACGGCAGGTTAAACCAGTTTAGTGAAACAGGTCTAAAACGAAGAGTGAACTCGGTTCAGAAATGGACTTTGTCCACTAAGATAGTCTTGGAAATGAGTCTTGACTAATAAGAAATGATTCTCTATGATTATGTGTGTATGCCACAATGTTTCATGTTTTATGTTATGATTATTGGGATAACATTTCACTACTATGATTTATACCATGTTATGATATGATGATCTCTTTTGCAGGTTAAGATTTCTAAAATGTTATGTTCTTATGAATATGATGTGATTGATATTTCTTTAGTCTACCTTACTGAGAATTTGAGCTCACCCTTTTATGTTTTCTTTTTCCCCACGGTATAAATAAAGGTTTTAGGTAAAAAAAGGATGATCTTTATGGGAGATGTTGAAGATATTTCACCACGATTAGAAGATTATATTCCGAGTTTCCAAAGACACTAAACTGTTACTGTCCTTGTGTGTGTGTTTTTGTTATTTACTATGTATTCTGCAAAAGTATTTAAACGTCCATGTATGTTATGATTCGGGTCTCTATAGTTGGTATCAGAGGAAAGGTTTAGTCAACCTTTGGAAACTAGGATGCATGAACTTTAGTGAGATCCCTATAGATAATTATAAGGTATGTATAGGGATGACCCTAAGGTTAAGTATAAGTATAGGTTATAGTACTAGAATTTAGGTAACCTAAGATGTAAGATATTTAAGGTACTCCCCCTTTATTATGTTGTTTTCCCTAGCATGATTTTTTCCTCTCACACTATTCTTTTTGGGTTTTATACGATGTCTGAAACCCGAAGGAACCGCGTTGATCAATGTAATGGACAATGCAATGATTGTCCTCCTGAACAAACAAATGTTATGGGATATGGAGTGAAAATTCTTATTGCTATACTTACACAAGCTATTAATCATTCTAGACATCCAAATGAGCAGAGAAGGGAATAATATTCTATTGAGTCATTCATGAGGCAACATCCACCTTCTTTCAGTGGGTCTTCTGATCCACTTTTTGCTGAACAATGGATCATTACCACTGAAAAGATAATTTCAGTTCTTCAATGTTCTGAACATGATAAAGTCATCTTATCAGTATATCATTTGGTAGGTGAAGCTGATCAGTGGTGGAATATTATCAAGAATACGAGGCCAAGAGATGAAATTGAGTCCATGGAATGGGACGAGTTCAAGAACTTATTTTTAAATAAGTAATTCCCTAGTAATCTTCGAACAAAGATGGAGAAGGAGTTTCATGAACTAAATCAAAAGGATGATGAATCTGTTGGTATATACAAAGCAAATTTTACAAGGCTTGCAAGGTATGCATCTGGATTTATCATCCAACTTGAAAGTAAAGTTGATCGATTCTTCAATGGCTTAAAACCAAATCTTCGAAGGGCATTAGCTATAAGAGACTTTAGTAGCTATGAAGAAATTGTGTGTTGTGATATCAATGTAGAAATGGAAGTTGGTTTTACTTATCCATCTCATATTTTTGATAAGAAACGGAAGATGGAGTTTAAGGAGAAATCTCAGAATAATGGTGAAAAAAAGATGAATGTTTCCTTATGCTCAAAGTGTAGAAAGAAGCATGGTGGAGATTGTTTTAAAGGGACTAGAAAATGTTTTAAGTGTGGAAAAGAAGGTCATCGAGCAGCTGAGTGTCGAAGTAATGGAAAAACGGTTTCTAATGAAGTGAATAAAGAAAAGACTGCAGAGAACGCACCACCAACACTTCAATGCTTCAAGTGCAAGGAAATGGGGCGTTATGCAAACAAATGCCCTGATCCAAGGGTTAGTGATGATTGACATGAGAAACCACTTAAGGAAAAGGACTAGGGGAAGTCACAAGAGATCACTATTGGTGATGTTGAATATGAAAACTATGTGGTGGAATTATTAAGTGTTTATGTAATGGAATTCTAGAATAATGTTGTTTATAGTATCGTGGAATATTGGAATATTTATGTATTGGTCTGTTGTGGTTTTCAATAATTTTATGGTACCTGTAACCATGGAATGTGATTGAGATATTTTCGGTGAGAAGATGTTATGTGCATAATGATGGGATAAGAAGATAATGAGACATTTGATTGTATTCATGAGCTCATGATATCATGGTTTGAGTATAATGAATTTTGAGGATTTTGGTATGTGGAAAGTGTTAACTTTTAACTGCATTCATGTTTTCACTATGGTTCAATGGGTATTCATTCTTCAAGAGAATACAGGATTAATGTATTCACATGTTTGTAATTTGACCAACAAGATATATCTTATAGGGGATAAATACTATGTGCTTGGACCGAAGTATTTTAGATAACCCTAAAGATTGGAATGGATTATGCTGGACATAAGTTAGTATTGTTTAAGGATATAACTTTTTCCGATATTATTGATGGGATGTTATAGTAATATAGTATTAGAAAAAGGACAACCTGCAGGACGAGAAACATCCCATCACATCGAACAAGGCCGTGGGAATCGAACCCATAACCGAAGTGCGATAGGCCTTTATTGCCTACCACTGGGCTATAGGAAGTCCCTGTTTAGTAGAAACTATTTTTATTATATTAAGTAGTATAATATAAGAATTATAAGTTTATTTTAGAAACGATATATGATTAATCTCACTATAGATGGACTTATGTAAGTTTTGATAACTTTTCAATCCTTTTGTTTGAGACAGATGGAATGACCCATCGTTCTATCACATGATCTGCTAACACATCACGGATGACAAATTTCACTTCATTTCTTTAAGATATGAGGTGGAAATTGTCCAAAGAACGACCAATGGTCAGACTATACCAAAATCACGAAAGTATTTCCTCTAATTCGAATTTCATCAACCTTAGAAAATGATCTTGAAAACCAACAATGTTTTCCTAGTGCTCTTATATCTGATTAATCAGATGGTACCTTTGATCGTCACAAATTTATGGATTTGTGATTTCTGGCTTTTCCATAGCCATGTTCTCTACCACTCTCTATAAGAACATGTTGGTTATATTTCTCTTCCATATCCATATTTTCATCTATGTGGAAACCCAGTGATTAGATTATTTGGGTAACCGTTACGTTTCATACATTTGTTTTTAAAGATTGGTTTTTTATTCCTTTTTACGATGTGGGTTTCTATTAAAGAAACTTTCAAGTAGTAAACCATTTATAACCCCGACGAATTTCGAGGGTGAAATTCATTTTAAGGGGGGTAGAATGTAACACCCCGAGATTTTATGAAAAATATTCTTTTTAATTTCATTAATTTCTTGTGTTGTACGCTACACCAAAAGGATCTTTCACAACACGCATCCTTGACTTTCCTTGCAATACACACAATCATGACCTTCCTCGATAGCATGTGTAGTACGCAATACCGAGTTTCACTAAACAAAGATATGCTATTAAAATAATATTGAAACTAACTGTTTTGAATAGTAATAACCACTTTTTGAAAGTATTAAAATTATATTTTTCAAAATAGACTTCATTTTTGGATTTGGAATATCGAAATTATCTTAGGATGAAATTTTGGTACTTTTCGGATAATTTTCAATTTTTTAATGAATAGTAAAAACACTAGGTTACTATTTAAAAACAGTCTTTTTATTTAAAAATAATATATTTTATTTAAATTTATTTAAGGTCAAAATTGATACATAATACCTATATAAGTTCAATGTAATTCATTGGAGTCATTTTATAATAATTTTAGATATATAAAAATTTTACTGAACTTTTGACCGTCTTTTACCCACCTCCTAGGAGAATTTTCAAATTTGCATAAAACAAAATTTTACTGCTTCTGTGAATGGAATTTCAAAAATTTGAGAGACACGGTTGATGTCAGTATGTAAAATGTGGTTCAATGAGATGAAAATAATTGTTGGTGAATAGTAACATTTTACTTTTTTTTACCACGGTTAAAAGTAAATAGGTTAATTAAGGGTAAGAATGATATTATTATTACCGTAACACATGTCATAATTCTATTGGATAAGTTTAATTCGACCAAAAACAAACTTAGGAATAAAATATGACCATTTAGGCCCCCTTGGGTAAGATTAGGACATTTATTATTAATTTATTTAAAGAAGGGTTAAAATAGTTAAAATCAATGATTAATAAGTAAATAATTTTTAATATGGGGTTATACATAAGATAAATTCGACTATAAATATTCATTATAAATCTAAAAGGATTTCCTATATAATGGTATTTTATTTGTAATTTTAGACATTAAATAATTTAATTTATTTATGACACAATGATGATGCAGTAATTATCTAATTAATGAAATATTGACATAATTGATGTTATAAATACCCAAATAATTGAATATGAGACTTTTTATAAATTCCGATAATTTTATAGGTTAATATGAAATGTTATTATTAATTTAATTAACTTTTTTTGAATAAATATTTCTTTTATGATTTTCACAAAAATCTATTACCAAATAGTGTCAAAATCGACATAAAATAGTTTTTAAAACAAATATTATATTATTAATTGATATTTTATTCCTAAAATCGGCCATATGAATTATATAAGGTTGTATATATAAATAATGAACAACTTGGGGTTCGTTTGTCTTGTTATGATATGTTTATTAACCTTATAGTGTAAGAAAACAAGAAGACACGGTAAAAGTTAAATTACCTAACTTAAAGTTAAATCTAAATGATAAGGTTAAAATAGAAACCTAAACATGTCAAAATTATGTTGGATTGGATTATTTTGACCCATCCATACCTTATCTTCTATATAATCAATTTGGAGCTAGTTAAATCGAATTTGGGATTATAATAAAATAATATTTGTTTTTTTTAAAAGGAGCCCCTCTACTCCCTCATAAAAGGGCACCTCCTCCCTCTCTTCCTCACACCACATTGAGCCTTCAAGCTCAGCAAATCCCGGCCAATTTCTCCTCTCCACTTACCTAGAAACATCCTAGTGTTCCTAGTCTTATTTAAATACCAATTTTAATTCCCTAAATGGAGGTCTCAAAGAGGGTCTTCAAAGAAGTGGTAATGATCATTACCAATTATTTCAACTTTATTTCTTCTTCCACTTATTCTTCTTTAGTTGTTTCATTATGAAGTAGTAACATTAGTATCACTCATATACTGATATGTTATTATATGTATGAAACAACCCTATTTCACCATCTATCCATCCTACGGAAAATGAAATCACTGTGTGTGCGTACGTATGAAATACCTTCTCAACGCCGTGGTGTAATCTATTTTCCACCACCACCTTACTTGGATGGGTATAATGGTGTAAATAATGACTATATATGACTATGGTAAAGTGATATTGATTTATAAATAGTATATATACACTCCAGTACAATTCCATGATCATGAGAACGATACATCGCTCGGTCGTACGTACGAACTACCGTCTCCACGACGATATGAGATTCATTATCCACGTTAAACATTCATGAATGATTATAAATTATATATAATAAATAATAATGAAATATATGACATAATAATGATATTAGATTTATTTTTTTATATATGTATGTCATCTCCTTAATTCCATTCAACTCAATAAGGAAATAAAAACAGCGTTCAAGCATACGTACGACCTACCGTCTCCATGAACGGTGTATTTATTTCAATTTACTAATCTATTATATATATGTATATTCTGAATATATATTATATATAAATCATGTTTTATATTATGGAATTAAGTAATCATTATCTATGTAATCATATGAATAATTACAAGTCAAAACACAGATGACAAATGAAACGATTTTACCCAAAACGCTCTATAACATGGAATTTACAAAAGAACGGTTAATATAATGTCATAAGTGAACCATATATGATATCATAACAACAAGTATGATTCTGGAATAATTCAATGACATTATTTAAGTCATTAAACAGGATATTCAGACACTTACGAAGCAAATCGGACCTAAGGTAAGGGAAAATATCACAATCTAATTTTTATCTGAGATTGTTTATACTATGGAATTTAATGGGGTGTATTTTATCATCCACATCCATGTTTCCTCAATATTTTATATTATTTTCATCCACCTATAATTTTTTAAATCCAATATTACCCTTCGGTGAGTTTTTAGTAAAAGATATGAAAGGAATCTTTTGTCATTTTTCGTATGAGGTACTTTTTGACTTTTCCGAAAAAAGTACGAGAAGAATGTTTTTTTAAAATTATAAAACATGAATGTATTTTAAAAATATTATTTCCAAGAAGCTTCCTTTACAAGTTTTCAAGTTAATTTTTAATCAACTTCTTTTAGTTTATAATTGTATGACATGGTAAGAAAGGAAAAGTGTTTTTTGAAGTAGAAAGGATATTTTCCTCAAGAATGGAGTTCATGTGTTTTATCAAAATTGTTTTCCATCTATGATAATAAAATTTTTTGTTTCTATACCTAGTATTACTTTGATTTTATTGTGTTGTGATGGAATTATTTTTATTAATTCCTTTATCTTATATGAATTGTTTTATGATGTCACGATGCTTAAGAATCCCATTTTTATTTCATGGGTTATGCTATGATGTATGGTTTATGATTTTGTCGCACACATAAGAATGATATCATTATGAGATGGGTGAGACCTATATCTCCATCCAATGTGTTGGGGAACGATTTTATATCTCATGAGATAGACATGGCTGGAATGGCAGGTTAAACCGGTTCTGTGAAACTAGACTAAAACGAGGAGTGAACATGGTTCATAAATGGACTTTGTCCACTAAGATAGTCTTGGCAATGAGTCTTGACTAATAAGAAATTATTCTATATTATTATGTGTATATGCCACAATGTTTCATTTTATATGTTATTATTATTGGGATTACATTTCGCTACTATGATTTATCCCATGTTATGATATTATGATCTCTTTTGAAGGATACGATTTCCATAATGTTATGTTCTTATGAATATGATGTGATTGATATTTCATTTGTTTACCCTTACTGATCATTTGATCTCACCCTTTTATGTTTTATTTTTCACCCGGATATAAAGAATGGTTTTAGGTAAAAAAAAAGGGAAGATATTTATGGGAGATGTTGAAGATCTTTCAACACGATTAGAAGATTATATTCTGAGTTTCCAAATACACTAAACTATTACGGTCCATCTGTGTGTGTTTTTGTTATGTACTATGTATTCCTCAAAAGTAATGAAATGACCATTTACTTTAAGCTTCGGGTCTCTATAATTGGTATCAGTGGAAAAGTTTAGTCAACCTTTGGAAACTAGGATGTGAGAACATTATTGAGATCCCTATAGATATTTCTAAGGTATGTATAGGGATGTCTCTAAGGTTAAGTATAAGTTTAGCTTATAGTACTAGAATTTCTGTAAACTATGATGTTAGATATTGAAGGTAATCCCCCTTTATTATGTTGTTTTCTCTAGCGTGTTTTTTGCCTCTCACACTATTCTTTTTGGATTTTAGACGATGGATGGAACCCGAAGGAACCATGTTGATCAATGTAATGGACAATGAAATGATTTTCCTCCTGAAAAAACAAATGTAATGGGAGATGGAGTGCAAAATATTATTTCTATACTTACACAAGCTATGAATCATTATGGAATTCCAAATGAGCATATAAGGGAACAATATTCTATTGAGTCCTTCATGAGGCAATGTACACCATCTTTCAGTGGGTCTTCTGATCCACATGTTGCTGAACAATGGATCATTATCACTGAAAACATATTTTCAGTTCCTCAATGTTCTAAACATGATAAAGTCATCTTAACAGTATATCATTTGGAAGGTGAAGCTAATCAATGGTGGAATCATATCAAGAATACGAGCCCAAGAGATTAAATTGAGTCCATTGAATGGGACGAGTTCATGAACTTATTTTTCAATAAGTACTCCTCTCGTATACATCGAGCAATGATGGAGAAGGAGTTTCTTGAACTAAAGAAAAAGGATGATGAATCTATTGGTATATACGAAGCAAATTTTACAAGGCTTGCAAGGTATACATCTGGATTTATCATCCAACCTGAAAGTAAAGTTGATCGATTCTTCAGTGGCTTAAAACCAAATCTTTGAAGGGCATTAGCTATAAGAGACTTCTGTATCTATGAAGAAATTGTGCATTGTGCTATCAAGGTAGAAATGGAAGTTTGTGTTACTTATCCATCTCATAGTTTTGACAAGAAACAAAAGATGGAGTTCAAGGAGAAATCTCAGAATAATGCTGAAAAGAAGATGAATTTTTCCTTTTGCTCAAAGTGTAGAAAGAGGAATGGTGTAGATTGTCTTAAAGGGACTAGAAAATGTTTTATGTGTGGAAAATAAGGTCATCGAGCAGCTGAGTGTCGAAGTAATGGAAAAAGGGTTTCTAATGATGTGAATAATGAAAAGACTTCCGAGAACGCACCACCAAAACTTAAATGCTTCAAGTGCAAGGAAATGGGGAATTATGAAAATAAATGCCCTAATACAAGGGTTTGTGATGATCGACATGAGAAACCTCATAAGGAAAAGGACAAAGGGGAGTCACATGTGGTCACTATTGGCAATGTTGAATATCACAACTATGTGGTGGAATGATTAAGTGTATATGTAATGGAATTCTAGAATATAGTTGTATATAGTATCATGGAATATTAGAATATTTATGTATTGTTCTATTGTGGTTTTCAATAATTTTATTTTACCGGTAACCATGGAATGTGATTGAGATATTTTTAGTAAGCAGATGGTATGCCCATAATGAAGGGATAAGAAGATAATGGGATGATTGATTGTATTCATGAGCTCATGATTGATATAAGGACTAAGTGATATCATGGATTGAGTATAAAGAGTTTTTTGGATTTTGGTATGTGGAAAGTGTTAACTTTTAACTGCATTCATGTTTTCACTAAGGATCAATGGGTATTCATTTTTCATGAGAATACATGATTAAGGTATTCACATGTTTGTAATTTGACCAACAAAATATATCTTATGGGGGATAAATACTATGATCTTGGACCGAAGTATTTTAGATAACCCTAAAGATTGGAATGGATTATGTTTGAAATAAGTTAGTATTATTTAAGGATAGAACTTTTTTCATTATTATTGATGGGATGTTATAGAAATATAGTTTTAGAAAAAGACAACCTGCAAGACGGGCAACAACCCATCACGTCGGACAAGGCTATGGGAATCGAACCCACAACCGAAGTACAACTGGCCTTTATCACCTACCACTGGCCTAGAGGAATTCCCTGTTTAGTTGAAACTAGTATTATTATCTTAAGAAGTATAATATAAGAAGTATACGTCCATTTTAGGAACTATATATGATTAATCTCGCTATAGATGGACTTATGTAAGTTTTGATAACTTTTTTAACCTTTTGTTTGAGACAGATGGAATTACACATCATTCTATCAAATGATCTGCTAACACATCAGGAATGAAAAATTCCTCTTAATTTCTTTATGAGATGAAGTAGAAATTGTCCAAAGATTGACCAACGGTGAGACTGTACCAAAATCACGAAAGTATATCTTCTAATTCCAATTTCATCAACTTTAGGGAAATGATCTTGAAAACCCAAAATGTTGTCCTAGTCCTCTTATATCTGATGAATCAGATGGTACCTTAGATCATCACAAATTTATGGCTTTGTGATTTCTGGCTTTTCCATAGACATGTTCTCTATAACTCTCCATCAGAACATGATTGTTAGATTTCTCTTCCATATCCATATTTTCACCTATGTGGAAACCCAGTGATAAGTTTATTTGGGTAACCGTTACATTTCATAATTTTGTTTTTAAAGATTGGTTTTGGTATTCCTTTTTACGATGTGGGTTTCTATTAAAGAATCTTTCGAGTAGTAAACCATTTATCACCCCGACTAAATTCGAGGGAAAAATTCATTTTAAGGGGGGTAGAATGTAACACCCCGAGATTTTATGAAAAATATTTTTTTTAATTTCATTAATGTCTTGTGTTGTACGCTACACCAAAAGGAGCTTTCACAACACGCATCCTTGACTTTCCTTTCATTACATGCAATCACGACCATCCTCGATAGCGTGTATAGTACGCAATACCGAGTTTCAATAAACAACGATATGCTATTAAAATAATATTAAAATTAGCCGTTATGAATAGTAATAACAACTTTATGAAAATTTTTGATTTTTATTTTTCAAAATGGACATCATTTTTGGATTTGGAATATCGAAATTAGGTTAGGGTGAAATTTTGGTACTTTTCGGATAACTTTCCATTTTTGATGAATAGTGAAAACATTGGGTTACTATTTAAAAACCGACTTTATATTTAAATAATTATTTATTTTATATAAATTTATTTTAGGTCAAAATTGATACATAATATCTATATAAGTTCAATGTAATTCATTAGAGTCATTTTATAATAATTTTATATATATATAAATTTTATTGAACTTTTGACCGTCATTTACCCACCTCCTAGGAAAATTTGCAAATTTACATAAAACATTATTTTACCACTTCTGTGAATGGAATTTCAAAAATTCTAGAGACACAGTTGATGTCAGTAAGTAAAATTTGATTCAATGAGATGAAAATAATTTTTGGTGAATAGTAACTTTTTACTATTTTTACCCCGGTTAAAAGTAAATTGGTTAATTAAGGGTAAAATGATATTATTATTACCCTAACACATGTCCTAATTCTATTGGATACGTGTAAATCAACCAAAAACAACCTTAGGAATAAAATATGACCATTTAGGCCCACTTGTATTAGATTAGGACATTTATTATTAATTTATTTAAAGAAGGGTTAAAAGAGTAAAAATCAAAGTTTATTAAGTAAATAATTTTTAATATTGGGAAATACATAAGATAAATTCGTCTATAAATATTAATTAGAAAGATAAAAATATTTCCTACATACTATTATTTTATTTCTAATTTATAGGTTTTGAATAATTTAATTTATTTATGACACAATGATGATATAGTAATTATCTTATTAATGAAATATTGACATAATTGATTTTATAAATACCCAAATAAATGTAATTTGAGACTTTTTATAAATTACACTAATTTTATAGGTTAATATGTCATATTATTATTTATTTAATTAACTTGGTTCGAAATAATCATTCTGTTATGATTTTCACAAAAATCAATTACCAAATAGTGTCAAAATTGACAAAAAATAGTTTTTAAAACAAATATTATATTATTAATTGATATTTTATTCATAAAAATATATTATTCAGCCAAAGGACATAGATAAAGTTATATATATAAATAATAACCAAATTTGGGTTCGTTTGTCTTGTTATGGTATGTTTATTAACCTTATAGTGTATGAATACTAGAAGACACGGTAAAAGTTAAATTATCTAACTTAAAGATAAATCTAAATGATAAAGTTAAAATAGGAACCTAAAATTGTCAAAATTATACTGAATGAGAGTATTTAAACCTATCCCCACCTTATGTTATAAATAATCAATTTTGAGCTATTTAAAACGGAATTTGACTTTATAATTATATAATATTTTTTGTTTTTCCAAAGGAGCCCCTCTCCTCCCTTATAAAAGGGAATCTCCTCCCTCTCTTCCTCACACAAAATTGAGTCTTAATTATTGGCCAACCCCTTCTAATTTCTCCTCTCCACTTCCCTAGAAATATCCTAGAGGTCATGGTATTCTTCAAAGACAAATTTTAGTGCCCTAAAATGAGGTCTCAAAGAGGCGCTTCAAAGAAGAGGTAATATCCATTACCAATTATTTCAACTTTATTTCTTCTTACACTTCTTCTTATTTAGTTGTTTCTTTATGAAGTAATAACATCTGTATCACTCATATACTGATATGTTATTATAAGTATGAAATAAACCTATTTCACCATCTATTCATCCTACGGAAAATGAAATCACCGCACGTGCATACGTACGGAATACCGTCTTCACGCCGTGGTGTAATCTATTTTCCACCACCACCGTACTTGGATGGGTATAATGGTGTAAATAATTACAATATTTGACTATTGTAAATTGATATTGATTCTGAAATAGTATACATACACTCCAATATAATTCCACGATCATGAGAAAGATATCATCGCTCGTGCGTACATACGGACTACCGTCTCCACGATGCGATGAGATTCATTCCCCACGTTAACCATTCCTGAATGATTATAAAGTATATATAATAAGTAATCATGAAATATATGACATAATAATGATACTGTATTTATGTGTACATATATGTATGTCATCTACTTAATTCCATTCAACCCAATAAGGATACGAAAACAACGTTCATGCGTACGTACGACCTACCGTCTCCAAGAACGGGGTATTTCTTTCAATTTACTAATCTATTATATATATGTATATTCTGAATATATATTATATATAAATCATTTTATATATTCTGGAATTAAGTAATCATTATCTAATTAATCATATGAATAATTACACGTCATAACACGGACGAAAAATGAAACGATTTTACCCAAATTGCTCTTTAACATGGAATTTACATAAGAACGAGTAATATAAAGTCATAAGTGAACCATATATGATATCATAACAATTTTTATGATTCTGGAAAAAGTCAATGACATTATTTAAATAATTATACAAGAGGTTCAGACACTTACGAAGAAAATCAGACCTAATGTAAGGGAAAATATCACAATCTCATTTTTTTCCGGGATTGATTATACTATGGTATTTACTGGGGTGTATTTTATCATCCACATCCATGTTTCCTCAATATTAAATTTTACTTCCATCCACATATAATTTTTTAAATCCAATTTTACCCTTCGGTGAGTTTTTAGTAAAAGATATGAAAGGAATCTTTTGTCATTTTTCGTACGAGGTACTTTTTGACTTTTCTGACAAAAGTATGAGAAGAATGTTTTTTAACTTATACAGCATGAATGGATTTTTAAAAAAATTATTTGCAAGATTCATCCTTTAAATCTTTTCATGTTTATTTTTAATCAACTTCTTTTAGTTTAAAATCGTATGACATGTTAAGAAAAGAAAAGTGTTTTTTTGAAGTAGAAAGGATATTTTCCTCAAGAATCGAGTTCAAGTGTTTTATCAAAATTGATTTCCATATAAGATAATAAAGGGTTCTGTTTCTATCCCTAGAATTAAATTTATTTGATTATGTTGTGAAGGAATTATTTTTATGAATTCCTTTATCTTATATGAATTGTTTTATGATGTCATGATGTTTAAGAATCCCATTTTTATTACATGGGTTAAGCTATGATATATGGTTTATGATTTTGTGGCACACATAAGAATTGTAACATTATGATATGGGTGGGACCTATATCTCCCTCCAATGCATTTGGTAAAGATTTTATATCTCATGAGATAGACATGGTTGGAACGGCAGGTTAAACCAATTCAGTGAAACAGGACTAAAACGAGGAGTGAACTCGGTTCAGAAATGGACTTTGTCCACTAAGATAGTCTTGGCAATGAGTCTAGAGTAATAAGAAATGATTCTCTATGATTATATGTGTATGACACAATGATTCATGTTTTATTTTATTATTATTGGTATTACATTTCACTACTATGATTTATCCCATGTTATGATATTAGGATCTCTTTTGCAGGTTAAGATTTCCAAAATGTTATGTTCTTATGAATATGATGTGATTGATATTTCTTTTGATTACCCTTATCGAGAATTTGAGCTCACCCTTTTATGTTTTCTTTTACCCAGGATATTAAGAAAGGTTCTAGGTAAAAAAATGGGAAGATCATTATGGGAGATGTTGAAGATCATTCACCACGATTAGAAGATTATATTCTGAGTTCCAATGACACTAAACTATTACGGTCCTTGTGTGTGTGATTTTTTTATGTACTAAGTATTCCGAAAAAGTAATGAAATGTCCTTGTACGTTATGCTTAGGGTCTCTACATATATGGTCATATTCTTAGCTTTTTATTTGTAATATTTCATTGCTTCTTGTTATTTGGGTTATTATTTCATTATGTTCTTATGCGTGTTTTGTCGAATAAATTTTTTTTAAGGTTTTAGATACCCCATTTTCATAATGGTATTAGTTTAATTTATATCATATATTATCATTAAATTCATTTATATAATCATTATTTAATTAAGATCATGTAGAACGAGTCACATCACATCGTAGAGACCGTAGGCCGTATGCACGCACGAGCGATGATATTGTTTCCATGGCCGTGGAATTGTATAGAAGTGTATGTATACTATTTCAAAATATTTATCAATTTAAAATAATGGTTTATAGTTATTATTTACAACATTATACCCATCAAAGTAAGGTGGGGGTGGAAAAAATATTACACCATGGCGTGGAGACGGTATTCCGTACGTATGCACACGCGGTGATTTAATTTTCCGTAGGATGGATAGAAGGTGAAATAGGGTAGTTTAATATTTATAATAACATATTATTATATGATTGATACTGGTGTTATTACTTCATAGAGAGAAAACTAATGAAGAAGAAGTAGAAGAAGAAATAAATTTGATAGAATTGGTAACAGATATTACATATTCTTCGACACGTCTCATTGAAACCTCCTCTTAGGGCACTAATATTGGTCATTGAAGAAGACCAGAACCTCTAGGATATTCCTTGGCAAGTGTAGAAGATAAATTGGTAGGGGTTGGATGAGATTAAAGGCTCATAGTTGTGTGAGGAGGAGAGGGAGGAGGTGCCTTTTTATAAGGGAGGAGAGGGGAACCTTTGGAATTATAAGAAATATTAATTTATAATAAATTCCAACCCCACTTAAAAACATAGAAAAATGACTAATATTCAAATATAAGATGATATATGGTTGTAATCTCATCAACCAATAAAATTTAGACATGTTGGTAATTTATTTTAAACATTATCAACATGATTTATTCTTATATAATCTATTTAATTTTATTTGTGGAAATAATATTAAAAATTTTAAATCATTATAAATATTTAATTATATATTGTGAATAGTCCATAATTGTATGATTTATTACATTTTCGACCGTATAAATTTTAATTTAAAATTATTAAATATTTTTGTGATTTTTAATCAACTTTTTAATAAGTAATTTCTAAAAATTATCAATAGTTTTAATTTTAACACTATTCATTTATTTGAGTTTAAATAAAATATAAACAGAATAAATGGTCGAAATAAAATATTTAATAGATTCATAACATGTAATTATTTTCTATAAAATTTGTGGAGAACATTAAATAGTTAATATAATATTTATTTTAATACTTCTAAAATCATTTATTTGATATTTCAATCAATAAAATAATTTCAACATCACTATTGTGTCATAATTAATGATAATTATTTAATCCATAAAATTATAAATAAATTCATCTGATGTAGATAATTGTAATATATTTCCAGGGACTATTTATATCTGATGTTTTATGATTTTTATCATTAAATTAAAATTATTACACTTATAAGATTTAAGAGAGTGACATGTTGTCACATTCTTTGGTTTTAATAATAATTATATTATTTAATTTTAAAAATTCAATGAAATGAATCTATTCCAACCCTTAGGTGATACGGGTCGACTGTTATTTATCTAATAGGATTTTGAAATGTGTTAGGGTAATTTTATAATGTTATTTTTACCCTTAATTACCATATTTACCTTTAACTCTAATAAAAAAAAATTACCGTAGATACTATACATAATATCAAAATAATAAAAGTAACATATTAACATAATTTGGACCCACTGAATCCAAATATGGAATACATTTTTCACAATTCAAAACACAGAATTTGAATTAATTAATTTAAAATTAATCTCGTTGTTAAGCAATCATGTATTAAAAGTTAAAACATTGCCAAAGATTGAAATGTTTTTACCTATGAATTAATTGTAAAATTAATGCTAATGAAATAAATTATATTAACTGGTAAAAATATTTTCTATTTATTCATTAAAACCATTAAATATTATAATTTAACCATATAAATATTTTCAATGAACAAAGTTGTTTTTAATTAAAATATAGCGTGTTTTTACTATTCATCAAAATATTAAAGTTACCAGAATAATATGAAAAATTAATCCAAAGTAAATTTTTATATCCTGATTCCAAAGAAGGATTTTATTTTTTCAAATTGAACTTATAAAATTTTAAAAACTATATTAAATGTTGGTGTGCCATCAAAAGGCGGCAAATCCACATTTTTAAAAAAATAATTATTTTACTGAAAAATTTATTTTGTTCTCATACCATGTCCTAGAGAAAATTTAAGATTAATAATAATGTTATAAAATTTAAAATTCAGTTAATACTATTAATAATGGATATTTTATATTATTATAATAATATATCATAGTTTAGTGAAACTCGTTATTCCATACAACACACGCTATCGTGGAAGGTTGTGATTGCGTGTAATGCAAGCCAAGCTACTGTTGTGTGTAGTGAATGATTACATTGATGTATGTTATAATATAATACATAAAAAATATACTTCTCATAAAATATCAGGGTGTTACATTCTACCCCACTTTAAAATGAATTTCTCCCTCGAAATTCGTCACTTTGTAACAAACTAATGAGGATACCTCTCCCTCATCATATCCTCAAGATCCCTAGTAGCTTCTTCTAATTGGTGGTTCCTTCATAAAACATTCACCAATCAAGTGGTATTGTTCTGTTGAACTTTTTTTTATAAGAACCATCTTCTCTATCAACTGTTATTCATAATAAAGATCTTACTTTAATGGTACAAATTTTGAGTTGAGTACATGTGAAGGATCAGGTATGTACTTTCTCAGGAGAGAAACATGGAACACATCCTGAACTTGAGAGAGATTCGGTGGAAGTGCCAATAAGTAATCTACCCTCCCAACACGATCCAGTATTTCAAAAGGACCAGCATACCTAGGTCTTAGCTTTCCCATATTTCCAAATCTCATTACTTTCTTCCAAGGAGATTTTCATAAGAACACATTAAAAAAAATCTTTTTCTCATACTTTGGCTGAAATAATCAGAAAGTACACCGTACTGAAAACGGAAAAAGATTCCATTCATATCTTTTACTAAAAACTCATAAATGGGTAAAACTGGATTTAAAATATTTTAGGAGGATATGAATAATATTACATATTGATGAAACATGGATGTGAATGATAAATACACCCCTATAAATACCAAAGTATAAACAATCTCGGATAAAAATGAGAATGTATGATTTTCCATCACCTTAGGTCCGATATGCTTTGTACTTGTCTGAACCTCCTGTATAAATATTTAAATAATGTCATTTAATTATTCAAGAATAATACTCATTGTTATGATATCATATATGGTCATATTCATAGCTTCTTATTTGTAATATTTCATTGCTACTTGTTATTCAGGTGTTTATTGCTTTATGTGATTATGCGTGTTTTGTCGAATAAATTCTTATTCATATTCTTAGGTTATAGATACCACTTTTATAGAATGGTATTAGTGTAATATATATCCATTTTATTCATTCAATTAATTTATATAATAATTATTCAATGTAGATCATGTAGAACGTGTCACATCACATCGTGGAGACGGTAGGCCGTACGTACGCACGAGCGATGATATTGTTCCCATGATCGTGGAGTTGTATTGAAGTGTATGTATACTATTTTATAATCTATATAATTTTAAAATAATCTTATATAGTTTTTATTTACACCAATATACCCATCCAGGTATGGTGGTGTTTGAAAACAAATTACACCACGGCATGGAGACAGTATTCCGTAAGTACGCACGCACGACGATTTCATTTTTAGTAGGATATATAGAAGTTGAAATAGGGTTGTTTCATATTTATAATAACATATCATTATATGTTTGATACTAATTTTATTACTTCATAATGAATCACCAAAATAAGAAGAAGTAGAAGACGAAATAAATTTGAATGAAATGGTAACTAATATTACCTCTTCTTCGACACGCCTATTTGGAACCTCATCTTAGGGAACTAAGATTGTTCTTTGAAGAAGACCAGGACCACTAGGGTGTTTATAGGGATGTTGAGAATAGAAATTGGAAGGTTTTTGCCGATCTTGAAGGATCAATGTGGTGTGAGGAGGAGAGGGAGGAGGATCCCTTTTATAAAGAAGGAGAGGGGAACCTTTGGAATTATATGAAATATTAATTTATAATAAATTCCAAAACCACTTAAAAACCTCCAAAAATGACTCAAATAAGAATATTAAATGATAAATGGTTGTAATATCATCAAAAAATAAAATTTAGACAAGATGGGAATTTAGTTTAATCATTATCGACATGATTTATACTTATATAATCTATTTAATTTTATTTGTAGTAATAATATTCAAAATTTTAATTAATTATAAATATTTACTTATATGTTGTGAATTGTCCATAATTGTATACTTTATTACCATTTAGACCATATAAATTAGAATTCAATTTTTTTAATATTTTTGTGATTTTTAAACAATATTATAATATGTAATTTCTATAAATTAACAATTGTGTCAACTTTGACACTATTCATTTATTTGAGATTAAATTAAATATATATAGAAGATATATTAGAAATAAAATATTTAATAGATTAATAACATGTCATTTTTATCTAGAAAATTCATGAAGAACATTAAATAGTTAATATAATATTTATTTTAATACTTCTAAATCATTTATTTGATATTTCAATCAATAAAATAATTTAACATCACTATTGTGTCATAAATAATAATAATTATTTATTCCAAAAAAATTATAAGAAAATTCATATGATGTAGATAATTGTATTATCTATTTAGGGACAAGTCATATCTTATGTTTTATGATGTTTATCACTAAAATAAAATTATTACACTTATAAGATTTAAGAGAGTGACATGTTGTCACATTCTTTGGTTTTAATAATAATTATATTATTTCATGGAAAAATGTCCATGAAATGAATCTAATCTGACCGTTAGGTGATATGGGTTGTCTTTTATTCATCTAATAGGATTTTTTCAAGTGTTATGGTAATTTTATAATCTTATTTTAACCTTAATTACCAGATTTACCTTCAACTATAGTAAATGAAAATTACCGTAGTACCTATTCATAATATCAAAAAAAAACTACCCTGTTAAAATAATTTGTACCCACTGAATCCAAATATGGAATCCAATTTTAGAGATTTAATAAACAGAAGTTGCAGTAATTAATTTAATATTAATCTGTTTGTTAAGCAAACTGGTTTTAAAAGTTAAAACATTGCCAAAGATTGAAATGTTTTTACCTATGAATTCAATGTAAAATTAATGCTAATGACATACATTATATTAAATTGTAAAAATATATTATATTTATACTTTAAGACCCTTGAATATTATAATTAAACCCTATAAATTATTATGATGAAAAAAGTTGTTTTTAATTAAAATATAGCGCGTTTTTACTATTAATCAAAATATGAAAGTTACCAGAATAATATGAAAAATTTATCCAAAGTATAAATTTATATTCTAATTCAAAAGAATAATTTTATATTGTCAATTTTATCTCATAAACATGTCAAAAACTATATTTATAGTTGGTGCGCCATCCAAAGGTGTCAAAACTGTATTTTTTGAAAAATAAATTTTTTTTCCGAAAATTTTAATTTTTTACCATACCATGTTCTAGAAAATATGTAAGATGAATATTAATTTTATAAAATTTAAAATTTATTTAATAATATTCCTAATGTATAGTTTATAGTAATATAAAAATATATAATTGTTTAGTGAAGCTCAGTATTGCGTACTACACATGCTATTGAGGAAGGTCGTGATTGCGTGTAACGCAAGCTAAGATACTATTGTGTGCAGTTAAAGATTACATTGATGTATCGTATAACATAACAAATAAAAAAAATTATACTTCTAATAAAATATTAGGGTGATACATTTCTAATGACACCTTACTGGAAAAAAAATCACACGGAGTGTTCTTTTATGTACTAAATCATTATTGGGATTTATTTCAATCAGGTTTGTTAATAAACATCACATTGGGAATTTCATATATTTGTCTTCATTTTTTTGTCCACCTATTAGGAAAACATATTAGGACATCACGTCTTGTTTAAATTGGGTGGTCTGAAAGCATTCTTGCATGAACTACTATGGTGTGATATGGACATCATATACCATTATTGATGAAGTTATTATTCTCATCTAATTTTGAAATGAAATTATTACATCCATGAATGTTAATTATTTTATTCATGGATAGTGTCCCTCCCATATTTTTTTGAAATTCTCCCAGTTTGTATATGATGATGACAATATTTTAATATGGATACCAAACCAGAATGGATGTTTCAACAAGAATGTTTTTTATAGATATTAGTGTGTCAATTACATCCAAATACATGAATGTGAAATTGGTTTATATAGCCTTTTATATCTCCCATTGATCATATATTAACCATGAAATATGGAAAAATCATCTTCCTATTCAAAACATTCTTCAAAGGAACTATTTTCATCTTGGCTCTATATAGCTATTCTTTTTTCATGAACATGATTCCATCGCAAATTTATTGCGGTGTTAATGTGTATCGTACATGCTATAAAGTTCTGCGAAGTATATCGTTTACAATTGTTTTGATTTTTATTACATGGAAACATTACCTTCCTCCATATGTTTCACGAAATGAAGTGAACAAATCCATGCACTATTATTAGAAGATAATGTTGGTATTCATTTTTTTCACATGGGAAGCTCATAATGATATGATTTTCAAAAAACATTCTTCCTATTTTATGGAATTTTATCCATTATTAATAATGGAATTATTATTATAGAAAATATTTATATTGGAGCTATGAATGATTATTTCATTGATCAGGTTAATTTAAGGCCACTTTGTGTTTGTGGTAGGGTGAAGAAATAACTCATTTCAAAATATATTAGATAGATATCCCGATTTCACTGAGGATATAAGATAATGTGGACGGGTAGGTTTCACATTCAGTCAGGCTGTCAGGATATGGTGGTATCATTCATTCCCATCGAGGCATTATTAAAGGATTTATCTATAACATTATTGGAAATGTTCATGCAATTTAGTATATGCTTTGGGAAAATATCTAGGTTATCCATTAATCTGTCTACAATGGATAGAATATGGATTAGCTGAAATAAGACTCAATTATAGCTATGAAAATTATAAAAAACCACTCCATGAATGTCCCATTGAGATAGTTGTTTCACTGGATTGATTTTATTTTTCTGGATGATTCTTTTTCCCTTGATTTAATGAATGCCTATATGGATGCAAATCATGATGGTGATTTTCTTTACGAAAAGGCCATCATGGATGTTAGTAAAATTTTCCAATTTTATTTACTATATTTTTAATTAATTTTTGTTATGGATAAATCTCATTGTGATTTGGATACCCACATTTGTAAACCCTCATTTTAATTATTATTTTTGAACATTACATTTCTAATAAAATTTCAGCGAAGAACGTTTTCATGCCTCTTAAAGCATTTGGATTTGTTAGTGATTGTGTGTTATATAAATATATTATGTTATCACTATATGTATTATGTGCATTCAATATTCACATTATAAATATTACTATGAAAATACAATGTATATAATCTATTTTCTATTTATATTCAATGTGACACATTATTTTGATGTCATATTCCATGAAATATGTAAATCTTCCAATGTGAATAATTGTTTTCAACACCAAAACCTGGTTGACTAAAATTATTGAATCATAACATGAATAAAAGTATAAAAAATATCCTTTCAATCAAAATAAAAAATAGAAAACATATAATGAAATATTATATTACTAGAATATTTAAATTAAATAAAGAAAATTATACCGCAAGGCTAAAGAAAAAAAATTTAAAAATTCAAATAAAATCACTGAGATACGTCAATTTGAATCCATATAATCACTTTAATATTTTTTATGTGGTTTTTATATGATATTGATATATTATGTACATTATGGACACAAAATATTTGTATTTCATGTATATTCTATGTCCATGGTATATATGATATTGATATATTATCCATTATGTTTATTTTAGGAAAATGTCAGTCCCACGAGGAAACATCACAAAATCAAATGTCACCAGCTGTTTGGATTATCCCATGCTACATGGGAAGGTGAGACTTCACACCGGTGGAATTTTTCTGGGGGAGGGATATTACCAGGCTACAGGCTTTGGAGAGATTTCTCACTATAGCAAGGAGGGGAGTTATAAGTGGTATTATATTCTGGGATTAAAGAATTAGGAATGTGAGCATAAAAATTGTAGAGAAAGGAATATTGGGAGGGGAATTTATTTTTAATATATATAATTTTTCAGATATTCAATTGAATAAGATAAATCCCTAAATGATCAATTTTCCAGTGAATTAAAAAAAATAATAAAATAATGACGGTTTTAGAAGAAGTCTTTTTTGAAAAAATGGTATATTTTTATTACAATCACCAATCATAACAGTTTCCAACATGACAAAATCATAGTAGTTTCAAGCTCTGAATGTGAATTAACATTACAATGGTGTACATAGTGAATTTAATATTTCCATTTTTATTAGTAATGTATATTGCTTTTTTGTTTAAATTAATATGGATGTTATATTTATATATATATATATAATATAATTTACAATAAAATATTTATTCATTATAATATTAATAAAATTCATTCAAAATATATCTAATTACATTAAAATGAATCTATTATAATATTAAATATTTACTCATTTCTATAATTAATTAATGTTATAAAATATTATGTAAAATATTTAAATATAATTATTATAATTTTTTTTTAAAAAATCTTGTATTTTATATAATTACATTTTTTCAAATGGTAAGAACCCTTAGCACCCCAACTACATTAGATCTCATTTTCTCGGTCACACACACCTTTTTTTCTCTATTTTTTTAGAGTTACCAATCTACATCCAATCAAGGACCCCAAAGTGAGAAGTCAATCCACTTATTTTTTGCCCTATAGTTTTTATTTATTTTTGAAAGGAAGAGACCCCTCTATTTAGATTTTGTTTTTCTCCCTCCGCAAATCCAAATTACCATCCCCGTCTCTATAAACCACCCCCATTGTGATGGTGAGAAGACATAAGAATATTGAGATAAAAACCAAGATGCGATAAAAATATTCTGAGAATCTACAATGATAAACTAAATCAACAAAATGTCACAGTTGGGGTCCCAAACGTCAAAAATTCTCATATGTTATGTATTCATCGAGAATGATCATTTATAAAGTGATTAATTTTATTAATATTTCCTTCCATCTATGAATGGACACATTATTATGATCTCTAATTCTCTAGGTACGTGTCTCATTCATGTATCCCAAGAACCATATATATTCTATATTCTCAATAAATATAATTTAATATTGAATTTATTTATTAAAATTATTATTAAATTATTTAATTATATTAAAATATTATTTAAAGGTAGATATATATCCACACTAATTGTGTATTTGAATTTCATGACTCTAATTTAAAGAAAAAAAATTCAAAAAAGGGCTCACATTAACATAAATCATAACTGACCATCATAAAATCAGACCTCATCTAAATATTATGCCCTTTTGTAAGAACCCATGGACATTTATGAAATAATATTTTAAATCACAACATAAAATAAGAAATAACTAAACCACATATTATATTATTCATTTAATAAAGTATTCACGAATTGAAAATCATCAACACCTAAGGATCTAAACATAAATAATAGAGAAACTGAAAGATACAAGAATAGTTGAAATGTTTCAGTCCGTTGACTACATTTTCATCATCTAGGAATCACTATAACCATTTAGGATATATATTTTTCTCTTATGAGTGGTCCCTATATAACTATGTACAATTTCACTGAAATCATTTGAATTTATAATAAAAAGGGAAATTAAGGAGAAAAAAAGAAAATAATGTTATCCAGATGATTATATACTTCTTGAAATGAACTTCTCACAGATCCGGGCAACAAAAATCACATATATGATTTTTAATGAATTATTTTAGGTTATTATAATGATTCAAAAATACATTAATAATGTATTAATATACAATATTATTAATAATATAGAAATAAAATGAACCATAATGAAATTTATATTATGGGTTGTATGAAATAGGATCATCAACACAAAATTGGAATGTATGCATTAAAAATCATCCCATTAAATCTATTTTTTTTATAGATAAAGTGAACATAGATATTAGGGGGGAATTACATAGGCCATTTACATAAATTAAAATTTTAATGTTATGCTAAAAATAAATAGAGATATTTTATTACATTCATAATCATTAGTAGAAGATAAAATTTGAATACTTCTAAAACTAGTAAAAACCATTAAAACTAATATAAAACTGTTTTAATTACCACAATAATATGATTTTGGTATATATGATAAAAATATTACTGGGGTTTCACATGAAATGTTGTAAAATTAGGACAATATTTTCTAAAATTAGAAAAACACATGGAATATTTAAATATATTATACTGAGCAGTCGATCGTAAAAAACATATTATATATGTTAAATAATATGAGCTACTATAAACCTTTTGTGTATCTATTATTAATTTGGGGGCTATTAGAAATTAATATTGTCTTTCTACACTTACAGGTGATTGTGGTTCTATCACCACATTCAATAAAATTTAATAAATACAAATCTAACTATATATAACTATAAATATAAATATAAATATTTAATTTAATTAAACCCTAAGAATTAAATTATTTGACATAAAATGATCAAATAAATTAATATTGATTAAAGTATTATATATAAATTTTAAAAAAAAAATTAAAAAATAATAAAAACAAACTTACTGATGAAGACATGGTATTACATGTTCGACAACAACCATTACCTAGAACCACCCAATCATTAATACAAGCTATAGATGATATAGTTTATTATCCTACCAATATCCTTAAATTAAATATTTATAGATTATATAATAAATATAAAGGATATATATAATATAAGATAAAAATAAATTGAGAAATAAAATATTATTGATAATGATTTGTATAGGAATTATAAAAGAATCTGCATGTTTTAAAAAATATCTCCAAAATTAAATACACCCAAGAGTTTTTTCATCCCATTATGTGCATACTTTATAATTGGACACTTTTTGAAAAGATTTATTATTGAAATTCATTATTGAAAGAAAGAAATTTCTATTTCTATATTGAAGATGAGTTGAGTTAGGAATAAAAAAATAAAAAATAGGGCACATTGTGGTGACAGATGTCTAATATAACATATCTCTATTCTTTTTAACAATTTGATTTTATAAAATGTTTAATTTTAATATAACATAATAATTATGAAACCATTATTATTAAAAATAATTAAAAATATTAAATTGAATAATATAAAACAAATTTTATATGTCTTACCTTATAAGGAATTTATCCACATAGTTAATAATGTTACTAATCTCATCACGAATATTACTTTCATGGGTTATAAATAAATGGATTTATATATATATATAACAAATTTGATCATTTTTATGGTTTTTGGAATTGAGGATTAAGATATTCACCATCTTTTATCAACCTCCAACAATTCAAACATAATCCGTAATATGTACTTTACAATGTGATTAATTATATTTTTTGAGGACAAAAACCCAGTTAAGATATCTATGAATTATATAATAAGTCATAAAAAAATTAGAAAATTCATTAACTTATAATACTAAAATATTTCATTACTAAAAACAAGAAAAAATCATACTCAGTATAAATGTGATACTAGTTATTCACTCATAATACCACATGAATTATTAATATTGAATTATATTTTATTCTTTTGAAATTATTATACAAGAATTAAATAAAAGGATACAATAAAAAGTTGCAATTCTAGATTATTCTTGTAACCTACATTGGAAATAATAAAATAAAAATTTATGTTTTTTATATCCACTGAATACTAATACATGTAGATTTAATGTTGATTTTTATCTACTAAAAATGTTCTCATTTTTAATAATCCATTAAATGTGTTAGAAAAAATCATTTTTTCCCATTTTTACAGAATTGTAAATATTTTGTCAGAAAAACAATCCCCTCAATTTCACTCAAACATACATTCATGTAATCAACCTAAAATATTTAGATAATGAACAAAAATTGAATATTAATCATGTATATATGCACCCAATCAATGAATAATAGGTAAATATGTTTTAAAAAAATTAGACACTTAAAAAAAGTAAAAATCAAATGTTGGAAAATAGAAAAAAAAACTCTAATCAATGGGTAATAAATGATACATTTTATACTCAGAAGAGTTTCATTAAAAATGTATCATTACTATCAAGAAATACCTGGTTCATTAAAAATATATTATGGGAATGTAAGGGATATGATTTTTAAAATATTTAATAAATGAACTCACAGTCATGTACATTATATTTTTGAAATCTCCATGACAGATCATACTGTATTAATGTTTTAGATAAGTGAAACTAGTTTTTCATCATTTTCATTGTTTTTTAAAATATTTAATTTTTTCAATAAAAAATTCTCATGGTGTAATTTAATCACATTTTAGATCTTGTAATATTTTTATAAATTTATATATATTCGAGATTAAAAATCATGAAATCAATTATATAAATGGATTGTATTTGAATTTTATTTAATATATGGATGACTCCCATTGTAAAATTCATTTCATCATAGTATCCCCATGGTTCATATAGTTAAATTTTATTTTTTTAACAAATTTCATAATAAGATGTGACATATTTTTAGTTTGTAAATATATATTGCTTGAGATTCATGAAATAATTACGTATCAATGAATCACATATTGAATGATAGATTTCAATTACTTCGACAAGTGAATAATTAATAAAAATAATTTTTATGGATTAAACCCATGTCGTGGTAATGTTTTTTTGAAACATGTTTTTTGGAAAGGTATGATGTTTTGGTTTCATAGAACAATTTTTTTGAACATATATTTTCGACAAGTCATATTTACATGAATTTTGAGATTAAAATTAAAAATTAAAAACATATAATTAAATTTTAACATTGGAATAAAAATTGAAATTGGATTTTTTTATAATATAAATTGAAATGAATTCTTAAATTAATAGAATATTTTAATCCGTATAGATGTCTAATTTTTTATAACAATGAACAGAAGTAAAAAAGAGAAAATCAAATTGAAAACAAATTACAATGATATTTCAATATTAATCCACAACATCACTTAAAAAAATAGTTTATATATATATATATATATATATATATATTCAATATATATATATATATATATATATATATTTGTTTTTGTGTTATTTTAATATATTGTATATTCTATTAACTATATTTTTATTCTGTTCATTAAATCATCAAATTATGAATATTCATTAAAAATATAATGAATGGAAGATACGTTCATTTTATATTCAATTAAATAAATGTTTTGATGGAATATGTAGTGAAATACAAAAAATTAAATAATTTGAATAGTTTTTACAACACCATAACCTATTTAACTGGAACATACAATATCATAATAGTTATGAATGTATATAAAATTACACATAAAAAACAACCGAAAACATATAAAAAAAATCTATTATAAGAATGTGTAATGTTCCTAAAAAAATTAAGACTTAATGCTAATGAATAGATTTCTGTAAAATAAAATTCAATAGATGACAATCCATTGAGATATTTCAATTTGAATCCACATAATCACATCAACATCATAGGTTTACTCCGTCTATAATATTAATATGTTATTTTGGATCAATGTCAATTATTATTTTTAAATTTTTTCTATATTGTGTTTTTAGCCAATCAATAAAGGGTTGAATACGTAGTTTTTATAGAATGTTACATTATGGAACAAGCTACCAACAACGTTGAATATGGAATCATTCCCCATTGTTTTACATTTAAAAAAAATAATATATATAATAGAGAAAGTTGTTTTGGGAAGATAATGTTTCATGAAATATAGAATGAGTATGTCAGTTTTATTCACAAGAAATCTTTATGGTTAGTATCATCAAAATATCATAAATAAAGGAATTACATGAGAGTTGTGTTTAAGAAAGAAATAATTTTTATGCCAAAGAATGACTCATTTGTCAAGAAAACTATATAGACTAATCATTCAAGCCAAATAATAAATTAAAAATATTTAATCAGAAGTGATTTTTCTAGATATAGTCATAAAAATATGTAATATACATGAGGTGCATGAAATGTATGAGATTGAGGGAGGGAGACTTACTCCTAAAATGTGACAGCATTTTAAGATTTTCGTGCATGGGGGTTGACACATAATGAATTTTTTTGCAGGGACGTATATGTTAATAATTATTTAGCTACACGTTTAGGACATAGAAATTTTTTACCAACAATAATGTTGTGTCTCTAATTCATGTAATTGTTTCACACAAAAGTCTGACACAAAAAAATTATCTTCTGTGAAGAATGTTAATTGTGTCTATATAGACATAATGAAACTCATGTTGTGTTTGTGTGGAAGTGAAATGGTTGTCTCAATGACACATAACATGATGATCCTAAAACACACACACATGGAAAGGGGTTGCAAGAAATGACCCATTTGAGCTCCATTCGGGTTTTAAATATCCTATTTGTTTGATAAGTCATTTCGTGTGAATTAATTCAATATGTCGAGGGCATCATACATTCATGCTAGATATTTAAAAATAATACAATGCTTAAGCACATAAGGGTCCTTCATTTAAATATACTTTGTAATGCTTCTCCAAGGGTAGAGGGCTAGGGGGTTTAACCGCATGTATTCCACAGCTAGTAATGATTGGATAATTTTGACATGACCAACATTTGTTATTAATATGCTCCATGGACAATTACTTAATGGGGAATAATGTAAAACAATGTTGTTTTATCTTTTCATGTGGCTGAATTAATTTATCGACACTACCCTTTGAATGTATTAACTTGTTCCTACCAACGTGGGTATATGATTTGTCTCCCTTGAAGTAACATTGGATACCATGATTCACCCCCCTCTCATGGTGTTCTAAGGTCTATCAAGTGGTATCTGAACATATATATGGAAGTTCATTTCTTCATAACACATGGTATTCTGGACACTAATGTAACACAAGGGTTTATGATATATTTATACAAAAATTTCTAGATTTAACTGCTAAATAAAAAAATTCTATCTCTACCACTCAATAAGATCAAATAAATATAAAGGTTATTATTTTTATGATATTTAATTTTAGGTGGGAAAATCTATAAAATATATATTAAGGAAAATACAATGTGATTGATGTGAAACCCCATATTTTATACAATCTTTTTGGTAATCGAAACATACAATGAAATGAAAATAAAGATTATTTAACTAGTCATAAAACAGTGGTTATTGGAGATATTCATGGGATAGGAGAATAAATTATGGATATTGATATTGTGAAGAGAATCATAAGTAGGATTTTCCATATAAATAATCGGATTGTTTCATCCATTATTGAAAGGAATCTTATGCAAACTTTAATGGATGATCTTGCATGTAGACTGAGGCGAATGAAATGAGTGTTAAATAGGTCGATGCAACTAGTATTTTAAGAAAATAATTTTCATACATAACCATGGAAAGACTAACTATTTATAATAATTTTTCGATGAAGATAACGAGGAAGATGAATTTTTTTTCAATTTTATTTATAATTATTGATTGGAAAATTAAAAATTGAATTAAATTTAAGTATGGTCAATTTTTGTTGTGTTAGATGATGAGTCAATATATTTTCCATACGTATTTTCTATTCCAATATGTTTTTAAAATCACAAAAACTATTTCTTAAGGGAAACTATGTTTTCCCAAAAATGTATCTTAATAAGGAAAATTTTCCTTCTCTAAGAAAATTTTATCTTTACATGTTTTATTTATTCATTTTCTCTCAAAATTTATGTCATTTTGTTTCTATGTAAAAAATTCAGTTTCACATTCTGTATAATTGGAATAATATTCATACCTAGATATAAATAATTCTATTTTCAAGTTCCTAATTATGCTTCCAAAATTTCTAAAATTCAGACTCTAAATTTTCTGAAATACAGACTCTGAATTCTCTAAAATTTAGTCCCAAATTCTCTAAAACACCGACTCTGAATTATATGAAATTCAATCTCTCAATTACTCAAAATAAATAGTCTAAATTGATCAAAATTTGGATTATAAATTCATCATAATTGAGACTCTGAATTCTTCATAATTCCGACTCCATATTCCTCAGAATATGGACTCTGAATTCTTCAGAATTCGGACTCCGAATTCTTCATAATTCAGAATCCAAATTCCTTGAAAAATATAAATTGAATATCCATGTAATATTTTCTTCGAAATTTGAAATTCTTATATTCAATATTTTATATTTCGTTATACTTTGAAAATTTATTTTGGTTAAGAACCCTTATTTATAAGACACATGTTATTATTATAAAATGATGTATTTAAATCTATTTATAACCAACTGTTGGTTGAGTGAAACATATACAGGTCCCTCTGAGATTCAAGTAAAAATATGATTATTGGAGGAAGGATCTGACTATTGGAGAAATGCTAATAAATGGAAGTTCATTTTAATGAGCTCAAAAAGAGATGGTTGAAAACTCTAGAGACCACATGCAGTTGAAGTGATTTCTAAGTAGAGATACTCTCATGATTTATATTTACTGAACAACTTCTTCAGATTTCGTTGTGTGACTCTGATCATTATTGTGTACAATCGAGGGATTTTGGGGTTAAGAAGATAGAGGATCCTACTACATTAAATCTTGAGGACCTCAGGGGATATGATGACAGAGGGGACTACTACCTTAATGTTTGAGGGCTTGCAGGGAAAGAAAGTCATATTCCACTATTCAAATCTAGGGCTTACCCTAGTGAGGGTAAGATAGGAATTCATGAAAGAATAAATTAAGGGACATTTATCCAATGATGTAGGATACCCTACACGTTGGGATAAATGATTTCATACTTGTTACTTATACTGTTTCATGTTTATTTCAATTGTATTTTGATACAGTAATAATGTATAACCTTCTTATACAATCATATTATTTTATGTATTTTGATAATAATTATTCTATATTATTTAAGGGATAATCATTTCCTTGTAAACAATTGTTAATATTCATTTCTAGAACCATATTTATAGAACCTAGCATGTTTTAAAAAATAATAGAGGACTTGTGAATTTACATAGTTTAATATGGTTAAACATAGTTTTCCATAGGGTTAAAAATTAGTTCGATGCAGATAGGAACGTGACGCGTCTGATCGGCGATGCAACAATCGAGTGACTTCAGTTTTCGAGGTCGGCGCGTGATATGCCGCGTGTCGGGGCTCGCGGCTCAAGGTGTTGATGGAGATGGAGCGGCAATTTGAAATTTGAATTTGAAGTTGAATGTTTTTAGCTTGGATTTTGAGGTTCTGCGGTGACCTGTTTTCAAACTTGAATTGTGGTTTGTTATTCGGATGTGATGATGTAGTTGAAAGACTGTATGGGTACCGGCAACCCCTTAAACCGGCTTCAGAAAATGGAAAAAAAATGATTTCTGGTCATAGGGTTAAAAATTTATTTTTCTAAAGTTATAGTTCACCCACACTTTTATTTTGGCATCTATGTCATTATTTTGATCCTACAATTGGTATCAAAGGATGAATCTAATGTACTTACATTCCCATACAAATTTCTCTTTCCAATGTTTTTTAATTGTTCTAAATTTTTTCCTTCATTAATAATATTTATTCCTTTCAAAATAATGAATAAATGATGTCACAATCATAGAAATTTACTTTTTGATACTAAATTGGTATAAATTGTAGTGACATTATGTTTTATATAAAAGAATGTATTTTAACAACATATTTCATTATAATTTGTCGATATTTAATTTATTCCCTAAAAATTTCTAATAGTATAATTTAGTGACAATTCACCACTATACAATTTTTTTTTAAATTAAAATATATTACAAATTCAATGACATGACTTCAATTTTATAAATGGATTATATCTGATATTTAATTATTTTCTTGATAGGTCCCACTATTAAATTAATTTTTCCATAGAATGCCAAAGGTTTATATAGAATATTTTTTTAACAGACATCCCAATATTTGGAGATGTATTTGTAGTTTTAAATTCCATTTTGACTTAGATAATTAGTTAGGTATTGTCAAAAATCTTATTTAATGAAAAAATTTAATGAAAAAATAAATGTATAATTCATTATAATCATTTTTTCGATGAATACAAATAAGTTGTAATGTTTTGAGGCCATGTGTTTTAAAAGGTATAATGAATTTTTTTCATGGAAAATATTATATTTTCATCATATTTCATCATTAAAAAATCTTTTATTTTATTTTTTAGCTTTGAATTAATATTGAAACTATAAATATTAATCTAATTTTAAAATATGGATGAAAAACTGAAATTTAAAGTTACATTGTTAATATGTATTGTAATGAATTCATAATTTTTAATAGTATTATAATCCATACCAAAATGTGGGTTTTCTAAAAAATAACTGGAAGTACAAAAAAATAAAATAGAAAATTTTACAGATATATTTCAATATATATCCCTACCATCACATAAACCTGTTTAGAGAAATAAATATATTTATGTTCAATATATATATATATCAAAGTTTTTGTGTGCTATATTTATATATTTTATATTTTATTCACTATATTTGTATTATGTGAATTCAATAGTAAAATAATATCTATTATTTTTAAAAACTATTTTATAGAAAATATGTTCAATTTTTAATCAATGAAATTCAAATTTTGAAGGAATATTCAATAGAAAAAAATAGATACTCCAGTATTCATTGTTTTCAACACCATATCCTAGTCAACATGAATTATAAGATCATGAAATTTTTAAATGTATTGAAACATATTTGGTACTAAAAATAAAATAATACAAAACATATAATGAAATCTTCTATCATAATACTATCAATTGGTCCTGCACAAAATTATGTCTCATTGATAATAAACTTGATGTCTGAAAAAATAAAACAGAATTCCTGTTAATGATATATTTCAACGTGTATCAACATAACCATTTTATAAATTTATTTGTAGTGTTTGTATTATATTAATATGATATTAGTAGAACAATGGTATTTCTTAGAATGAAATGATGTCTGGATGCTGATTGTTTTCAATCCAAATAGGGTTGATCTATAAGATTTTGAGGAAAATGATCTTATTATTCTGTATTAAAATAGTTTGGAATATGGCATCGTTCCTGGCGATTTTCTAAATTTTAGGGAAAAAATATTTTGTGAATAGAGATACATGTTTTTGGAAATGTTTGTTTCTTGCATGGCTGCTGGAGTATCTAACTGTCACGAGAAATGTATGATTCATGAACATATCATCAAAATACAGAAAATAAAGGAATCACGAGATAGATGTGTTTCTGTATGAAATAATGTTTATGCAATAGAATGTTTAATATGCAAGGAAAATAGTGTAGAAAAAAGTTTCATGAAAAATATGATGTTTATACAATGTTCTATGTGAGTGTGTAATGCCCCGACCCTAGTTACCCAGATTCAGTGCATTGTTACATAACATTGGCATGATCACAAGAAAGATCAAATCTTGAAAGACCGATTGGATTAGTATCCTTGGAAACACTAGATATATTCACAAGTCTTACGTTACATCATAAAATGAAAAACTACTACAACAACATAAAGTCTCCATATTCCACACTATTATCCCCTCATAATATCCCTGGAGGTCATTCATAACGTACTTCATCACATCCTGGGAAAAATAAAACATTGAAAAGGGGTGATCTCAAATGCCCAGTAAGGATAACAATATAGAGGAAACATTCCAAAAGAAGCATAAACATTTAAGGCAATGTATAACTAAAACAAAAGCCTTTTAAACTTGAACATCAACATAGTATGGAAAAACTAAAATGAAATAATGCCATTTACTTAATCACATGGATATTCTACTAATTGAATAATCACATGCAATATCAATAACCAATTTCATAATGATGGAATGCATAATGCCAGACTAACATAACCACATAGCCAAGGCCTCGTGCCAAGACTACAAATAATATTTTTCCAAGTCCTTTTTCCAAGACACTAGTTTGTCTCATGAGACCTACCGATGCATCGAGGAGATATAGCGGGATCCACTCGTCACTTACTAAGTCCAATGCATTCCCATATGAAAAGGTTTAAACATAACATAAACATTCATATTAAAACTAGCATACGAAATGTCAATACTTTCTCCATAAACCATGAATGGTATAAAAATAACACATCCACAGTCAAACATATCACAAAACCATCAATACATTATACAAGTTTTGTATCATAATAAATCAACTTCATATAATCATAAAATCCATCAATGGATGTTTACATAGATGAAATAAAAACTATTTGAGAGAAATATCTCCTTTTTTTGAAATCATTTAAAAGTCACACATTTATAAAGGAAGTAATTAAAAAGGGATTTTTGAATCAAAGTGTCCCATACCACATTGAAACTTTTGAAAAGAATTAACATTTTAAAAACATTCATGTCCATATAAATAAATCTTTAAAACCCATTTTGAAGACATGGACATTAATTAAAAATATTTAGAAAGATAAATCTTTAAAACATTTTAAATTGTTATTTTGATAAAGAGTACCTTTCCGAAATTCTTAAAATATTCATTTTGAAATCATTTAAAAGTCAAATAATTAAAAAATAAAACATTTACTATGAAAATATCCTTGTATGCTTGTAAGGGATGTTTTGAAAACTTTATAACGGCGGTAAATGGCTGCACCCTCCATATAAGTTAAAAAAACATTCTTACCTTAATTTTGTCAAAAAGGTTAAAAAGCACCTTGTTTGGAAAATGACAGAAATATTCCTTTATAAACCTCTTATAAATAGACAAACAAAGGTATAAATGACATTAACCCATATTCTAGTAAATAGTAAAAAAATGTTTTGAAATTCATTTTTAGGAAACATGGATGTGGATGATAAAGAGATCCCAGTAGATTATTACGTATAAACAACCTCAGATAATGAAGAGATTGAGAAATAAACCCTTACCTTGTACTTTTCCATGGTTGGGGTAGGTTAACCTCCTGTATAATAGTTAAATAATTGTTATTAAATTATAAAAAATCATATACATTCATATGATAAAATATATGATCTTTTAACATTGCTTTGTTAATAATATCTTAGTATTATCGTTGTTTCGGGTGTTAACTTACTCAATTTATTTTAAATGATTTGTTACGTAATACATGTTTATAATGGATAGGATGTATATTATTAATATCCAGAATGATATCAAGTCCTTAAACATCATTTTTAAATCATCAAATGGTAATTATACTTGAATGGATACGATGGAGAATGAATCTCAGCGCATTCGTGGAGACGATAGTCCGTACGTACGCACGAGCGACAATATCATTCTTTTGATATTAAAATAATATATAAAAGGAAGTTATATCATATATACAGAATAATTAACATGTTATATATATTATTTACATGAGTTACACATCATTATTATACCCATCCAATTAATAATATATTGAATAACAATTACACCATGACGTGGAGACGGTAAGCTGTACGTACGCACGTATGGTGACATGTTATTCAAAGGGTGGATAGAATACTGAATATGGTTGTACCATATTTATAATAACATCACAATATATATATATTATACTGGAGTTATTATTTTAGAATGTTAACAACAAAGGAAGAAGAAGTGGAAGAAGAAAGGAACTTGGAAAAGGGTGGTGAAATCATTACCTCATATTCAGGTTCTTCTTTTTGATTTGACCAAAATGGATCCATAGGATGGCTTTCAGAACAAAATAATGCCTCTAGGTTGTAGTGAGGTAATTTGGGAGAGTATTGGGTCAGAGTTTGGCCGATCGAAAAGGCTTTTAAGGTGTGAGTAAATGAGAAGGAGGAGTGACGTTTTATGAGAGGGGTGAGTGAACCTTTGGGAAAGCTAGAAATATTAATTTATAATAAATTAATATTCGGTTTCTAATGGATCAAAAGTTTATTATTTAAATTTTAAGTTTGTTATAGGTCGAAAAACACTCAACAAATATAATTTTGACAGGTTTGGATCATTATATTAACCTTATCGTTAAGTATTAACTCTAAGTTAATTATTTTCACTTTTAAATTCTCTTTATATATTTTTTATTATATGGTTAATAAACTTACCATATATATCCAAGATACCCTCAAGTGGTCCATTAATGATGAAGATATCATGATATAATTATCTTGGCCGAACCTTGGATTTTTATGAATTTAATATCAATTAATAATATAATATTTGTTTTAAAAACACTTTTATGTCAATTTTGACACTATTCAACAATTGATTTTTTTTAAATCATAACAGAATGATTACTTCAAAAAAATTTAAGTGAATCAATTCTAAAATGTAATATTAACCTAGAAAATTAGTGTAATTCCTAAAAAGTCTCAAATTATATTTATTTGTGTATTTATAATATCAATTATTTTAAATTTTCACTATTATTTGAATTACTGCATCATCGTTGTGTCATAAATAAATTAAATTATATAATGTCGAAAAATTATAAATAAACTATCATTATGTAGTAAATATTTTTATCTTTATAATGAATATTTATAGTCGAAAATCCAACATATATAGCCCTATGTAAAAATTTGTTTTCTAAAAGATATATGCTTGTGTCATTTTTGTATTCATTTTAACATAATTAAAATAAAGTGTCCCTATCACCTACAAGTGGCTCCATGGGGTCTCAAAATCGACCCAAAGATGCCTATGGTCGAACATGTATCAACCAATAAGGCTAGGACACGTTTTAGGTTAATTTATTATTATTATAATATTATTTGTTAACCCTTATTTATCAGATTTACCCTTAACCATGGTAAATAAAATATTTACCGAAATAATTATTCAAAATGTCTAAAAATAAAAGTTACCCATTCACACAATTAGAAAATCCTGATTCAAAATATGGAATCCATTTTTCCAAATTCAAAATACAGAAGTGGCAGAAATTAATTTAAAAATAATTCCCGTTGTTAAAACAAAAAGCATGTTTTTAAGAGATAATAACTATCAAAAGATTGATACTTGTTTAAGTTCAGTTTAATTGTGAAATTATGTCTAATGACCAACATTGTATTAAATAGAAAAAATATATTCTAAATATACTTTAAAACCACTCAAATTCATTATTTATCACTTTTAATTATTTTGATTAAAAAAGTTGTTTTTAATTAAAATTTAGTAATTTTCACTATTCATCAAAATATTAAACTTATCCGAAAAGTACCAAAATTTCACCTTAGGCTAAATTCGATATTCCGAATCCAAAAATGAAATCCATTTTGAGAGATAAAATTTCTAAATGTTTGTATTAATATTCATAACAGCTAGTTTGATTGGTTGTGGTGTGTGTTAAAACTCAAAGTTGCGTACAACACATGCTACTGTATTATTCAAAGGAAAGTGTATCGTGGAAGCTTGAGATGTTTCATTTTATATTTTTGATGTCCCCATTTAGTCAAAAAGTTTAAAAAATTGTATTTAAAAAGGTTTCAATATTAAAAGTTGATAAAAATGAATTGGTTCTTACATTATGTCTAAGAAACTCGTAATATTGATTCTAAAATTATAAGGATATATAAGTTTAAAATTTAGTTAATACTATTCATAACAACTTTTGAATGGCTTGTTTGGTAATTCATGGTGCGATTGAACTCGGTGTTGCATGTAGTGCAAGTTATTGAATTATTTTGAAGAAATAACACACTATGAAATCTTGGGGTGTTACATTCTCCCCTCGTTCAATAAATTGCGTCCTCGCAATTTGAAATTGTTCTTCGAAAATAAAAGGTTGAAAATAGAAAATATCTTTGTGGTAAAACCCACATCAGAAGTTGGGTTACTAAAATTTAGTCTTAATATGAGGAAAAGAGAAATGAAAGGGTCACCACCAAATTATGATCTCAATTAGGAGTACATTTGTGGAAATTAGAGACATATAAATGGAGGAAAAACTTAAATATTTATAGGTAGTGATTAAGGTCATCAATCACAAACAAGCGTAAAATTGAGTTCCTTAAATTCATCAATCTATTATGATTTGAAATACCATCGGTTCAACAAAACATTGGGTATTAGGATAACACATTTTTGACATTTCAAAATATCTTAGTAGAAATCCCACATCGAAAAATGAATTAATGAGGCCTCTATTTAAAATAATGATTGGAAAGTATGAAGATTACCGAAAATAACACATACTAGGGATCCATGTAAGAAAATATGGATATGGAAGAGAAATCTATCCATCAATTATCTAATGGAGAGTGGTAGAGAACATGAGTACGAAAAGGCCAACAATCTCAAAGCTATAAATTAGTGATGATTTAAGGTACCATCTAGGACAACATTTTTGTTCTATATTCCTTTTATTAATGTTGAGTAATTTATTTATGAGATTGGATAAGATAATAAGGAGATATACTTACTTTATAATTATAGTTTTATCCATTAATAAATTTCTACCACAAACTCATCTTTCACTCTAAAATATAATAGAACGTAAAAAAATTTCTATTTAAACTATTCATACAGGGTTCCAAAATAAATGAATTTATAATTCATCTACTAGATCTTTAAAAAAAATAAATTATTTAATCCAGGACATCTCGTGGGCCAGTGGTAGGTGATACACACTTGTCGCCCTTCGGTTGCGGGTTCAAGTCTCGCGGCCTTGCTGGTCGCGACGGGTTGCCACCCGACCTCCGAGTTGTCATTTTATGGCCATCCAAAATAATCCAAACTAGAACTATCCAAAATACTTCTGTCCAAACTCACAGTCCATCATTTATAAGGAAGGTAAGCATAATGTAGATCCTTTTTACCCCTTAATAGAATATTAATACCTTCATCATGTATTCTTTTAAAACGTTGAAACATCCTGAATTACCATAATCCTTATTGATTACATTCAGGCTCCCTTATTCCATATAGAATGCTGGATATACTTCATCAATCCAAAAATGTTTTAAACCCCAACAATGATTGAATATACAAATCATTAATCAGCTTCAAGGTAGTCAATAATATCCAATATAATTTATCCAAATAAATCATGTAGTATTCTAAAATCACTACCTCGGTATCAGAACCATATTATGGTTTATCTTTCTCTCAACCGTATATTTTCAAAAAATTTAACCTGCTATTGAGTCACTTTTCTTTGTTCCACACAATCTCAAGTCCTTAATGAAATAGTACTCCAGTACAATCCTTATATAATCCATAATTATTGTAACAAGTAAATTGTTTATACAACACTAAAATGACATAATCAACATAAAAACTCTAATTATTCCTCTTCATCTATGGTTGTATCATGACTTGATTATTATCCAATAGCATCATTTGCGGCATTGTCTGATGAATGAGACATCGGTTTGCATAGTGTCCAACTCATTGCAAATGAAGCATTTTACATTTGAAACCATTTTCTTACCCTTGAAGTCACGTACTTTGTTCCCTTTTCCTCCAAACTTATAACAAACTCCCATTCCTTTAAGGCAAGTTCCAGGGTGTTTCTTTCGACAGTTTTCACTTATGGGAAAATTCTTCTTTTCCCTCTTCCCTTTATCCATCATTCTCTCTTCCATCCTTTTCTTCTCTTGTTTCCCATCAAATCCATAGGACTCAGTAAACTCTTTATTTATCTTATCAACACATGATATTATTTCTTCATATGATGATAATACATGCGAAACTATTTCACTTATAAATTCTGGCTTAAGACCATGAAATATATGATCCTTCTTTCTCTTTGTATCATGTGCATTTCTAGAGTTCTCATTCCTTCTACTGCGTTCCATTTCTAAACCATGGAATACATTAGATTAGTTTATGAATAACAATACCTAATCCCAAACTTGAAAAACACATAACATAAATTAAATAGTTTATGGATATAGTCCATAATCATAAAAATGTCTCCTTTGAGGATGTATATACTCATAAACCCTTCATAATGGTTTGTAAAGAAAATGAGAGTTATCCTAAGCATATCCCTGGGAGTGTCGTAACAAAGAGTTCAGCAAGGCCCATTGTCGTGCACCAGTTCCCGTTCGAGTCTAGCTCAAAGCGGTGTTTTCGGGTTTTACTCCTAGGTACATCTGTGCCAAAGCCCCCTCTACCTGCTCGTATCCAGACAGGGATGTATTGCTCAGAAAACTCACAAAATCTTTACAATTCCAAAATTCTAGAAAGTTCTTCTATACTAATCCTCAAAGTTCATCTTAGGTCTACGTGATCTAATCAGAGTTTATCTAAATCTAGCTTCCAAGGTTTGTACTAAACTTCCTCTGATACCAACTGTAACGCCCCGACCATAGTTACCCAGAGTCGGTGCATTATTACATAACATTGGCATGATCAAAATAAAGATCAAATCTCGAATGGCCTATTGGTTTAGTATCCTTGGAAACACTAGATATATTCACAAGTATTACATTACATCATAAAATGAAAAACTACTACAACAACATAATGTCTACATAGTCCACACTATTATCCCCTCATAATATCCCTACAGGTCATTCATAACTTACTTCTTCACATCCTGGGAAAAATAAAACATAGAAAAGGGGTGAGCTCAAATGCCCAGTAAGGATAAAAATATAGTGGAAACATTCCAAAATAAGCATAAACATTTAAGGCAATGTATAACTAAAACAAAAGCCTTTTAAACTTGAACTTCAACATAGTATGGAAAAAGTAAAATGAAATAATTCCATTTACTTATTCACATGGATATTCTACTAATCTAATAATCACATGAAATATCAATTACCACTTTCATTATGAGGCAATGCATAATTCCAGACTATCATAACCACAAAGCCAAGGCCTCGTGCCAAGACTACAAATAATATTTTGCCAAGGACTTGTGCCAAGACACTAGTTTGTCTCATGAGACCTACCTATGCATCGAGGAGCTATAGCGGGCTCCACCCGTCACTTACTATGTCCAATGTATTCCCATATGAAAAGGTTTAAACATAACATAAACATTCATATTAAAACTAGTATACAAAATCTCAATACTTTTTCCATAACCCATGAATGGTATAAAAATAACACATCCACAGTCAAACATATCACAAAACCCTCAATACAATATACAAGTTTTGTATCATAATAAATCAACTTCATATAATCATAAAATCCATCAAAGGATGTTGAAATAGATGAAATCAAAACTATTTGAGAGAAATATCTCCTTTTTTTGAAATCATTTAAAAGTCACACATTTATAAAGGATGTAATTAAAATGTGATTTTTGAATCAAAGTGTCCCATACCACTTTGAAACTTTTGAAAGGAATTAACATTTTAAAAACATTCATGTCCATATAAATATATCCTTAAAAACCATTTTGAAGAAATGGAAATTAATTAAAAATATTGAGAAATATAAATCTTTAAAACATTTAAAATTCTGATTTTGATAAAGAGTACCTTTCCGAAATTCTTAAAATATTCATTTTGAAATCATTTAAAAGTCACATAATTATAAAATAAAACATTTACTTTGAAAATATCCTTGTAAGCTTTTACGGGATGTTTTGAAAACTTTATAACGGCGGTAAATTTCCGCACCCGCCGTATAAGTTAAAAAAACATTCTTGCCTTAATTTTGTCAAAAAGGATAAAAAGAACCTTCTTTGGAAAACGACGGAAAGATTCCTTTATAAACCTCTTATAAAAAGTCAAACAAGGGTATAAATGAATTTAACCCATATTCTAATAAATAGTAAATTTTTTTTGAAATTCATTTTTAAGAAACATGGATGTGGATGATAAAGAGATCTCAGTAGATTATTACGTATAAACAACCTCGGATAATGAATAGATTGCGAAATAAACCCTTACCTTGCACTTTTACTTGGTTGGGGTAGGTTAACCTCTTGTATAATAGTGAAATAATTGTTATTAAATTATACAAGAATCATATAAAATCATATGATATCATATATGATCTTTTAACATTGCTTTGTTAATAATATATTAGTATTATCGTTGTATCAGGTGTTAACTTACTCATTTTCTTTTATATGTTTTGTTACTTAAGCCATGTTTGTAATAGATAGGTTGTATATTATTAATATCCAGAATTATATCAAGCCCTTAAACATATTTTTAAACCATAAAATGATAATTATACTTGAATGGATACGATGGAGAATGAATCTAATCGCATTCGTGGAGACGGTAGTCCGTACGTACGCACGAGGGACAATATCATTCTTTTGATATTAAAATAATATATAAATGGATGGTATATCATAAATACAGAATAATTAACATGTTATATTTATTATTTACATGAGTTACAAATCATTATTATACCCATCCAAATAATAATATATTGAATAACAATTACACCACGACGTGGAGACAGTAAGCCGTACGTACGCATGTACGGAGACATGTTATTCAAAGGGTGGATAGAATACTGAATATGGTTATACCATATTTATAATAAAATCACAATATATATTATACTAGAGTTATTATTTTAGAATTTTATCAACAATGGAAGAAGAAGTGGAAGAAGAAAGTAACTTGGAAAAGGGTGGTGAAATCATTACCTCTTCTTTGGGTTCTTCCTTTTGATTTGATCAAAAGGGATCCTTAGGATGAAATTATGATCAAACTATGGCCTCTAGGTTGTAGTGACGGAAGTTTGGAGAGTATTTGGGAAGAGTTTGGACGAACAAAAAGGCTTTGATGGTGTGAGGAAATGAGAAGGAGGAGTTCCTTTTTATAAGAGGGGTGAGGGGCAACTTTGGGAAAGCTAGAAATATTAATTTATAATAAATTAATATTAGGTTTATAATGGATCCAATGTTGATTATTTAAATGTTATGGTCGGTATATGTCGCAAAAACACTCAACCAATAGAATTTAGACTGGTTTGGGTAATTATATTAACCTTATCTTTACGTATTAACTCTAAGTTAATTAGTTTCACTTTTACAATGTCTCTTTGTATTTTTATATTATATGGTTAATAAACATACTATATATATCTAAGAGACCCCCAAGTGGTCCATAAATGTTTAACCTATCATTATATAAGTCTCGTGGCTGAACCATCTATTTTTAGGAATTTAGTATCAATTAATAATATAATATTTTTTTAAAAAACTCTTTTATGTCAATTTTGACACTATTAAATAATTGATTTTTGTTAAAATCATAATAGAATGATTACTTTGAAAAAAGTTAATTTAATCAATCCTAACATGCCATATTAACCTATAAAATTAGTTTAATTCCTAAAAAGTCTCAAATTATTTTTATTTGTGTATTTATAATATCAATTATTATAAATTTTCACTATTATGGGAATTACTGCATCATCGTTGTGTCATAAATAAATTAAATTATTTAATGTCTAAAAATTATAAATAAAATATGATTATGTATTAAATCTTTTTATCTTTCTAATGAATATTAATAGTCTAAAATATAACATATATAACCCTATGTAAAAATTGTTTTCCTAAAAGATATACGCTTGTGTCATTTTTGTATTCATTTTAACTTAATTAAAATAAAGTGTCCCTATCACCTAAAAGTGGCTCCATGGGGTCCCAAAATCAACTCAAAGATGCCTATGGTCGAACATGTATCAACCAATAAGTCTAGGAAACGTTTTAGGGTAATTTGTATTATTATAATATTATTTTTTAATCATTATTTATCGGATTTACCCTTAACCATGGTAAATAAAATACTTACCGAAATAATTATTCAAAATGTCTAAAAATAAAAGTTACCAATTTACAGAATATGAACATCCTGATTCAAAATATGGAATCCATTTTTCCAAATTCAAAAACACATAAGTGGCAGAAATTAATTTAATATTAATTCCCGTTGTTAAAACGAAAAGCGTGTTTTTTAGAGATAACAACTATCAAAAGATTGATACTTGTTTATGTTCGGTTTAATCGTGAAATTATGTCCAATGACCAACATTGTATTAAATGGTAAAAATATATTTTAATATACTTTAAAACCACTCAAATTCATTTTTTATCACTTTTAATTATTTTGATTAAAAAAGTTGTTTTTAATTAAAATTTAATAATTTTCATTATTCATCAAAATATTAAAGTTATCCGAAAAGTACCAAAATTTTACCTTAGGCTAAATTCGATATTTTGAATCCAAAAATGAAGTCCATTTTGAGAGATAAAATTTCAAAAAGTTGGTATTACGATTCCTAACCGCTAGATTGATTGGTTGTGGTGTGTGTTAAAACTCAAAGTTGAGTACAACACATGCTACTATATTATTCAAAGTAAAGCGTACCGTGGAAGCTTGAGATGTTTCATATTAAATTTTTGATGTCCCCATTTAGTCAAAAAGTTTAAAATATTGTATTTAAAAAGGTTTCACTATTAAAAGTTGATAAAAATGAATTGGTTCTTACATTATGTCTAAGAAACTCGTAATATGGATTCTAAAATTATAAGTATATATTAGTTTAAAATTTAGTTAATACTATTCATAACCACTTTTGAATGGCTTGTTTGGTATGTCATGGTGAGATTGAACTCGGTGTTTCATTTAGTGAATGTTATTGAATTATTTTGAAGAAATAACACACTATGAAATCTTGGGGTGTTACAGAGTGAATCATTGAGATATTATCCTAAAAATGCTTCAAATGTAATTGTATAATTTCTTGGATTATATTTATAAAAAGTTATAGAAATAAAATTTGACATCATTATTAGTCATACAAGTCTATGGTTTGACATGTATGTAAATTTCACATAGGGATTTCTAGTTCTATAAATATGTGTGTACCCCTTGAAGACATAGATCATTGTCTAATGAAATTAAGGTCTCTCTGCAACACATAATAGTTGTGCCTAAAATACATACACACAAAAAATATTTCACACAAAATGTTCCTTGTTTCAATATATACCATGTGTAGCTCATGGTGTGATTGTGTGTAAGAGAGTGGGTTTCCTAAAATAACATTTCTGCAACAACCCTAAACATGCATTCATTAATAGGTGTAACACCCAACACTTCCACAATATTCATCATTTTAAATAATTCAATCATGTGTGAAACATAAAACATAGTGTACAAGTGCACCACTACATATCAAACATGCCTTTTATAAAGATTCTATATATAGTATTATGACAATTTAGAATTTTATATTTACATATAATTTTAACATTCATATTATTTGTTTCTTAGACATAATATAAGAACAAATTCAATTTATTCGATAGAATAAGTATTTTATAAAAATATAGTCTTAACACCTTTTAATGGGGAACCTTTTTTTAATCCAATATTTGACACATAAATATAGTTAAGTTAAAAATCTAATATTACTCTATAGAAGCGGGAAATAAAAATATATTTTAAAAAATTGCAGTCTTACCGCCTCTTTATTCTACATTTAAATGTTCATTATCTGCTAACATTATATTAATACATATGGTTAAAGTTTATAAAATCCATGGTTAGGAATGGATATCAAAATATGGTTATAACATTTATTGTAATAAGAAGGAAGATATAAGATTTGAGGAATTTGTATTATCCATTAACTTTAAAGTAGAAACTACATCACCTCATTCTTATCAAAATTCATCCCTAATAGCAATAATAAATGTGATTCATGTGAGTAAAGAGGAAATTACACCTAGGTATGAATATATAAATATTCAAATTGAGTGTGTACCTTTTATAATAGAATACATTAATATTTTACACCATGATTTGCAAAGAGACCCCACATTGCATGAAGCATAGTTTTATATCGATTAAATCCCCATTGAAAGATTAATATCAACGAATCCTTCTATAATGAAAAATATAGAATTAGTAGATCCAAATAAACATCTAGAGTAGTTGAGTAATAAGGGATTTATTCTCTCTAGTGATTCTCCATAGTGTGCCTCAGTTTGTTTTCTTATGAATAATCATTGATCAATGAGGTTGTTCAATGACTATAGTGAAATCAATTCTATTAAAATAAATATCATGTATTACATGCCATCCATTGATGATTTATATTATAAAATTCATGGATCTTAATATTTTTAAAAGAATGAAATTTTTTATGGATATCATAAATTTTTTGTATAGAAGAAAAATACTTCAAAGATTGCATTTAGAATGATGTATGGAAATTACTAATATAGAGTAATTCCATTTTTTTGACTAATGCACCCCTTATTTTAATGATTCTAATGAACAGAGTGTAAAAGAAATATCATGATGATTTTTAAGATGTATTTATTATTTATATCTTAGTATACTCCAAAAGATACCAATACCATGAGACTAACATACAGATCGTTCTGAGACTGTTAGAATAAATGAGCGATATGGGATGTTTAGAAAGTGTAATTTATGGACTCAAGAAATTCATTTAATGGGAATATTTTATACATTTATTGAATATCTATTGATCATTAAATGAAAAATAAAATCCATGACTGGCCAAAACTAACGAGTATAAATGATGTATCCAGTTTTATTGGTTTAGTAGGTTACTATAAAAGTGTTGTCCATAATATTACCCTGTTGTCTAACCCATTAACCAAGATCACATGTAAAGGGGTTAAATTACATTTGATAGAAGTCATCGAATAATGTTGGTAATAATTGGAGCGAATAATAATCAATGTTCACATATTGAATTTATCATCTCATAAATATGGGTTTGTTATTTGTAGTGATGCATAAAAAATGGACTTAGTTGGGTAATTTTGCGTAATTATATGATTATTGAAAATCTATCAAGGAAATTAAAAATAGATTGACAATGTTATCAAAATAATGATCTTGAGTATGCTACACAAATACTTCCAAAAACCATATGTACACACTATCTATATCGTGAAAAATATGATATATATACTCATCATTAGAGATTGAAACATATTTTTTTGATAGAAAGAACGAATCCTGATAAAAATGAGATGGATTAAGTAACTCAAGGATCATGATTTCACAATGCACTAGAACCTATGACAGGCAAAATGGTGATAGATGATTTTTGTAGGAAATACAATAGAGTTATGAATAATATGATAGTTTAAATGGATCCTATGATAATGGATATTGTAATGATGGATATAAGAATAATCAGGAAAGGTGAAATATCAATACTTTTCCAAATAACTACCACACCATATTTAGTAAAAAGGTTAAAAGTTTTTCAGACATGTGATGAATAATTTGAAAAGAAAATTAATGGTTTGAATGATGGGAGATTCATTGACATCGTAATTGAAGATGTTATTTTGGAATTTTGGAAGAGAATTTGTGTTCCCAGTATGTCTAATCTAAAAAGGTAATTATTTGTGAATTCCCAGACCTCAAATTTTTTTATACATCCTAGTTTAACTATGGTGTATAGAGATTTCAATTAACATTTTTTTTCAGAAAACATGAAGAAGGAAATTGCTTTTTATGTGTCATGTTATTTGGATTGTCAATAGGCGATGCCTGGAAGACAATATCCTAGAGGAATGAGGAAACCTCTTCTTATTCCTGTGTGGAAATGGAATGAAATGATGATGGAATTTGTCATGGGGATACCAACGAAAACACGATGGAATGATGAAATATTGTAAATTATTGAATGTCATTCAAAATCATAAAATTTTCATGATACAATAGAATATTTACAACATGAACATTTGGAATGAATATATTTTAATCAAGGTGTCAGACTTCAAGGTGTATAGCAATCAAAAACTTCTGATCAAGATCCGTGTTTTACATGAAGATCATGGAAAAGTGTTCTGAAATCCCTAGATATTAAAATTCTCTTGAGCAATTCTTAACACAATAAATTTAGTGGACAATTATAATGGACAATTCAAACATTAGAATACATGTTGAGATACTAATCACATGACTTTCAGTGTATGTGTGATTAATATTTACATCTAGTTGTGTTTTCATACAATAATAACTTTAATTTAGGTCTTTAGATCTAACCATATGATGAACTACATGGAAAGTGATTTTGTAGAGCAAAATTTTGGGATGATGTAGGTTATAGAAAACTCATAGTCCCATGACATGTTGACAAAAGTTCCAAAATGTTATAATTATCCAAACTCCTATAAAAACAACTCAATGTAGGAAAAAGTGCTATCTTGATAACCAAATGAAGGATTTGGAAATTCATGTAAGGGATAATGTTTTTCCATCATATCTCAAAGGAGGGGTGTTATAAGATTCAGTATTAAGGATAAAGTTAGTCATAATTACATTAGGCCTTTTGAAATTCATTAATTAATTGTAGCTATAGCTTACCAAGATGTATTTCCACCAAGTCTCTCCAAAGTTCATGAGGTGTTTAATGTATCATTGATAAGAAATTACATACCAGAACCAACATAGGAACACATGTATGAATAAATAGAAGAGGAAAATGATCTATAATATTGTGAAGAACCCATCATGTTTCTTTATACTAGAGAGCTGTTGATGATAAATCAGACGCCTCCCCTGTTTATATATCATTGGAGAAACAATAAAATCGAATATGTGACGTGGTAACCTGATGAAATTATGATGAAGAACCACTAAATTATTTTTATGTGATAGTTTAGAAAATATTTTGACAAAATAATTTGATTTAGGTATTAATATAACCCCCAAGATTTCATTTTATTTTTATTTTTAAATAATATAATAGTTTTTGCTACATGTAACACTGAGTTCGAGAACATCAGGACCTATTAAACTCAATGTTTAAAAATAAGATAATAATAGTATTAAAAACATTTGTAATTTTCTATAATTCATATAATATTAATATTAATATTATTTGTTTCAAACACATAGTATAAACCAATTTCAAATTTTTATATAAAAGAAGCTTTTTTCAAAACTATTAGTTCTATCGCCATTTAATGGACAAATCTTTTTAAATTCAATATTTTACACTTAGATATATTAAATTCTACAAATATAACATATTATATATAATAATAAAATTCAAATATAGTTTGTATTAATTTTTGGGGCAATTTTATTAACATTCATATTTTAATGAATATTGAGAAATACTGCATTTTATTTCAAAATTGTTGTTTTTAAATTTATTTAAAATGGATGATTTTAATTTTTATTGGACATAATGTATAGAAAGATTATTTTTTTGTCATTTAATATAATTTAGGTCATTGGATATTATTTCACATTTAAATTAGAAATAAACCCATGTATATCATTTGATCATTTGTACTTTTAAAAAATTGATTTCTCAATGTGACAATGGGGATTACTATTATACTAGTTACTATAAAATTAGTGTTATGAATTGGTAAAACTATATTACAAATTTGGAATCATAATTACATAATTATGTAAATAGGTCACTATTATTTCTGGTCATTATGAGTAGTAACATAAGTAATTATTTTGAGTTACCAAAGTTAAAGGGAAAATCATGTAAAGAATGTTAAGGATAATATTTTTATAATATAAATCTACATTGAAAATAGTCTTAATCATAATAGATTATTTTTTAGATACGAAGGAAATCATTGGGATGAAATTTTTTTCCTTTTAAATCCACTTGTGTGCAATTATGACACTTATAACATTTAATATGCAGTAAAAGAAAATATGTTACGAAACTGTATATTATTAGTAAATTAATATTAATATGGGTTTATATATGTGATATATTTGACTATAAATAGTCATTATAATGTTCTAAAATAATTCCTACATCAAGATAATTAATTTATAGCCTTTATATATTGTATAATTAAATTCATTTGTGACACAATGATGATACAATAATTGATTTATTAAAATAATAATAAAATAACTGATATTAGACATAGTAAAGTAATTATAATTTAAACTAATTAATAGAATACACCATTTTAATATATATCTCACAAAATTTAGTGTCACATTTGATGTTTTTTTCAAGGACATCATGTTGATTGGTTATTTTAAAATATGAATAAATAGAATATAATTAAAATTTCCATAGATGATATTCTTAAATACATACTGTTTTTTAAAATGATATAAAATTCAAAAAAATATATTATTCAAAAAACTAACATTTATAGTAAAAAAAATCATAAAAATCATCTTTAGTATTGTCATTTATGTTATATCAACTATATTATACCAATAGTGTAAAAATACATGATGACATAGTAAGAGTTAATCTCTTTTATTATGGGTTAAATCCAAAAGTTATGGTTACTTTTATTTACTAAACATGTATATCATTATTTGGAATAGTGGATCTAGAACCATAATCATCCTAGACTCCATATAAATATCATTATAGTAATATGAAACTGTAAGTAAATTTATAATAAATATAAATTTTTTGATCTAAAAAAGTTCCCCTTACCTCTCTTATATAGGGTATGTCTCATTCTAATTTATTCATACATGTAAAGACCTCTATAACATCCACACCATACCCAATTATACTCAGAAAATATATCTGTTCATAATAAATTCCATACATAGGGCATAAACCCCACTTATGGAGTATTTTTGTGTAAATCAAAAGGAGAAAGCCGAAAAGAGGTAATTATTTTATCATCTATTTCACAGTTATTTTCTTAATCTTCTTCATATTTCATTTTTCATTAGATAATAAAATAATAAATCTAGTCCAATATAAATTATGATATCTTGTAAATATTATGGTACATCCATTATCTTTATTTTATCCAACCTATGAATAAAATTTCCACCATGTGTTTGTGCATACGTCTTACCGTCTCCACGCAATGGTGTAATTTGAAATTTCACTCCACATTATTTGGCTATAAATAATGATTTGTATAATGGATATAAATAATGAATAATACCTGATAAATATTCATTATAATTAATACACCATTCATATCAACAGAATTTAACCATCAAGAGAATGATATCGTCGCTTGTTCGTACTTAAGACTGAACGTCTCTATAACACAGTGAGAACCATTATCCACATTAACCATTCATGAATGATTATAAAATTTATAACATGAATAAATATAATATTTCAGTATATATAATTTGTAACACCCCAAGATTTCACAGTGTGTTATTTCTTCAAAATAATTCAATAACTTGCACTACATGCAACACCGAGTTAAAACGCACCATGAATTACCAAACATGCCGTTCAAAAGAGGTTATGAATAGTATTAACTAATTTTAAACTTTATATAATCCTTATAATTTTAGAATCCATATTATGAGTTTCATACACATAATATAAGAACAAACTCATTTTCCGTATTGCACTTTTACCAACTTTTAATAGTGAACCCTTTTTAAATACAATATATTAATCTTTTTGACTAAATGGGGACATCAAGAATTTAAAATGAAACATCCCAAGCTTCCACGATACGCTTTCCTTTGAATTATACAGTAGCGTGTGTTGTACGAAACTTCATGTTCCTACACACCATAACCAATCAAACTAGCCATTGTGAATAGTAATAACTACTTTTAGAAATTATATATATTTTATATTTCAAAATGAACTTCATTTTTGGATTCAGAATATCGAATTTAGCCTAAGGTGAAATTTTCGTACTTTTTGGATAACTTTAATATTTTGATGAATAGTGAAAATTACTAAATTTTAATTAAAAACAACTTTTTTAATAAAAATAATTAATAGGTATAAATTATGAACATGAGAGGTTTTAATGTATATTTAGAATATATTTTTACCATTTAATACAATGTTGGCCATTGGACATAATTTTACAATTAATCCGGACATAAACAAGTGTTAAACTTTTGATAGTTATTATCTCTTAAAAACACGCTTTTTGTTTTAACAACAGGAATTAAATTTAAATTAATTTCTACCACTTCTGTGTGTTGAATTTGGAAAAATTGATTCCATATTTAGAATCAGGATTTTCAAATTGTGTAAATAGGTAACTTTAATTTTTAGACATTTTAAATAATTACTGCGATAAATATTTTATTTATCATGGTTAAGGGTAAATCTGGTAAATAAGGGTTAAAATATAATATTATAATACTACTAAATTACCCTAAAACGTGTCCTAGCCTTATTGGTTGATACATGGCCGACCATGGGCATCTTTGGGTCGATTTTGTGACCCCATGGAGCCACTTGTAGGTGATAGGGAGACTTTATTTTAATTAAGTAAAAATGAATACAAAAATGACACAAGCATATATCTTTTAGGAAAACAATTTTCACATAGGGTTATATATGTTAGATTTTCGACTATAAATATTCATTAGAAATATAAAAAGATTTCCAAAATAATGATGTTTTATTTATAATTTTTAGACATTAAATAAGTTAATTTATTTATGACACAATGATGATGCAGTAATTCCCATAATAGTGAAAATTTAAAATAATTGATATTATAAATACACAAATAAATATAATTTGAGACTTTTTAGAAATTACACTAATTTTCTAGGTTAATATGACATGTTAGGATTGTTTTAATTAACTTTTTTTGAAGTAATCATTCTGTTATGAGTTTCACAAAAATCAACTGTTGAATAGTGTCAAAATTGACAGAAAATATTTTTTAAAACATATATTATATTATTAATTGATATTAAATTTCTAAAAATATTATGATCGGCCAAGAGACTTATATCGTGATAGGTTCATCATTAATGGACCACTAGGGGGTCTCTTAAATGTATATGGTATGTTTAGTAACCATATAATATAAAAATACAAAGAGACATTTTAAAAGTGAAAATAATTATCTTAGAGTTAATACTTAAAGATAAGGTTAATATAAGTACCCCAACATGTCTAAATTCTATTGGTTGAGGTTTTTTCAACCAATCACCACCTTAACATTTAAATAATCAACTTTTGAGCCATTAGAACCCGAATATGATTTTATTATAAATTAATATTTCTAACTTTTCCAAAGGTGCCCTCACCCCTCTTATAAAAAGGCACTCCTCCTTCTCATTTCAAAGAAAATGTTTTATTTTATAATTATGGGACTTTTAAATGATTTCAAAATGAATATTTTACGAATTTAAGAAAGGTACTCTTTATCAAAATCAGAATTTTAAATGTTTTAATGATTTATCTTTTTAAATCTTTTTAATTAATGTCCATGTCTTCAAAATGGTTTTTAAGGATTTATTTATATGGACATGAATGTTTTTAAAATGTTAATTCCTTTAAAAAGTTTCTATGTGGTATGGGACACATTTATTCAAAAATCACTTTTTAATAACTTCCTTTATAAATGTGTGAATTTTCAATGATTTCGAGAAAAGAGATATTTCTCTAAAAAGAGTTTTGATTTCATCTATGTCAACATCCTTTGATGGATTTTACGCTTATTTGAAGTTAATTTATTATGATACAAAACTTCTATATTGTATAGAAGGTTTTGTGATATATTTGACTGTGGATGTGCTATTTTTATACCATTCATGGTTTATGCTGAATGTATTGACATTTCGTATGCTAGTTTTAATACGAATGTGTATGTTATGTTTAAACCTTTTCATATGGGAATGCATTGAACATAATATGTGACGGGTGGAGCCCGTTATAGCTCCTCGATGCATCGGTAGGCCTCATGAGACAATCTAGTGTCTTGGCACAAGGCCTTGGAAAAATCTTATTTGTTGTCTTGGCATGAGGCCTTGGCTATTTGGTTATGATGGTCTGGCATTATGAATTCCATCATTATGAAAGTGGTTATTGATATTTCATGTGATTATTCGATTAGTAGAATATTCATGTGAATAAGTAAATGGAATTATTTCATTTTACTTTTTCCATAATATGTTGAAGTTCAAGTTTAAAAGGCTATTGTTTAAGTTATACATTGCCTTAAATGCTTATGCTTATTTATGAAAGATTCCACTATATTGTCATCCTTACTGGGCATTTGAGTTCATCCCTTTTCTATGTTTTAATTTTTCCCAAGATGTGATGAAGTAAGTTATGAATGACTTGCAGGGATATTATGTGGGGATATGAGTGTGGAATATGGAGATTATGTTGTTGTAGTAGTTTTTCACTTTATGATGTAATGTAAAACTTTATGAGTATATGTACTGTTTCCATGGCTACTAAACCAATCGGTCTTTCGATATTTGATCTTTTTTGCGATCATCCCAATGTTATGTAATAATGCAATGACTCTGGGTAACAAGGGTTGATGCATTACAGTTGGTATTAGAGGAAGTTTACTAAAAACCTTGGAATCTATATTTAGATAAACTATGATTAGAGCATGTAGACCAAAGATGAACATTGAGGATTAGTATAGAAGAACATCCTAGAATTTTGGAATTATAGAGATTTTGAGAGTTTTCCGAGCAATAAATCCCTGTCTGGATACGAGCAGGTAAAGGCGGCTCTGGCACAGATGTACCTAGGGGTAAAACCCGAAAACACCACTTTTAGCTAGACTCGAACGGGAAATGGTGCACGAAAACGGGCCTTGCTGCACTCTTGGTTACGAAACACCCAGGAGATATTCTTAGGATAACTATCATTTTCTTTACAAATCATTATGAAGCATTTATGAGTATATACTTCCTCAAAGAAAACATTTTTATGACTATAGATTATATCCATAAACTATTTAATTTATGTTATGTGTTTCACATGTTTGGGATTAGGAATTGTTATTCATAAACTAATCTTGTGTATTCCATTGTTTAGAAATGGCGCCCAGTATAAGGAATGATAACTCTAGCAATGCACATGATACAAAGAGAATGAAGGATCACATATTTTATGGTCTTAAGCAAGAATTTATAAGATAAATAGTCTCGCATGTATTATCATCATATGGATAAATAATATCATGTGTTGATAAGAAAAGTAAAGAGTTTACCGACTCCTATGGCTTTGAAGGGAAGCAAGAGAAGAAAAGTATGCAAGAGAGAAAGATGGATAAAGGGAAGAGGGAAAAGAAGATTTTTCCCATATGTGATAACTGTGGAATGAAACACCCTGGAACATGCCTGAAAGGAATGTGAGTTTGTTATAAGTGTGGGGAAAAAGGGCACAAAGTATGTGACTGCAAGGGTAAGAAAATGGTTTCAAATGTACAATGCTTCATTTGCAAGGAGTTTGGATACTACGCGAACCTATGTATCAGTCATCAGACTATGCCGAAAATGATGCTATTGGATAATAATCATGTTAAGATACTACCACAGATGAAGGGGAATGATTAAAGTTCGTATGTTGATTATGTCATTTGAGTGTTGTATCAACAATGTACTTGTTATAATAATTATGGAGTATATAAGTATTGTACTACAGTACTATTTCATTATGGACTTGAGATTGTGGGGAACAAAGAAAAGTGACTCAATAGTAGGTTAAATTTTTGGAAAATATATGGTTGAGAGAACGATACACCATAATATGGTTCTGATACCGAGGTAGTGATTTTATAATAATAAATGATTGTTTTGGATAAATTATATTAGATATTCTTGACTACCTTGAAATTGATTAATGATTTGTATATTCCTTCATTGTTGGGGTTTACAACATTTTTTGATTGAAGGAGTATATCAATTATTCTATAAGGAATAAGGGATCATGAATGTAATCAATAAGTTTTTATGGTAATTCAGGATGTTGCAGTGTTTTAAAAGAATACATGATGAAGGTGTTCACATGTTATTACGTGGAAAAAAATGATCTTCACTGTTTTTTCCTTCCTAAAAAATTTTGGACTAAAGTTTTTTGGATTTTTCTAGTTTGGATTATTTTGGATTGCCATAAAAGGACAACCCGGAGGTCAGGTGGCAACCTATCCCATCCAGCAAGGCCGCGAGACTTGAACCCACAACCGAAGGGCGACAAGGGTGTATCACCTACCACTAACCCATGTGATGTTTGGGATTAAATAATTTAGTTTCTTTTTTAAATACTTAGTAGATAAATTATAAAATCGTTTTTACCCTATACGAATAGGATAAATAGAATATATTTTTTTTAATGTTCAATTATCTTTTAGAGTGAAAGATGAGTTTGTGGTAGAAATTAGTTAAAGGATGGAACTCTACCTATCATGAATATATTTTTCTTCTTATCTTATTCTATGAAGAAATTAATTCTTATACTTTATTTATGGAATCCTAAAACCAAAAATGTGTTATCCTAATGCCCTATGTTTTGTTGAACCGATGGTATTTCAAATCATCACAGATTGATGAATTTAGGGACCTCAATTTTACACTTGTTTGTGATTTATGAACTCAATCAATACCTATAAATATTTACGTTTTCCTCCGATTATATATCTCTAATTTCCACCAATGTTCTCCTAATTGAGATCATAATTTTGTGGTGACACTTTCATTTCTATTTTCCTCATATTAAGACAAATTTTTAGTAACCCAATTTCCGATGTGGATTTTCCGACAAATATATTTTCTATTTTCAAACGTTTATTTTCTAAGAACAATTTCAAATTGTGAGGACGCAATTTATTGAAGGAGGGGAGAATGTAACACCCCCAAAATTTCATAGTGTGTTATTTCTTCAAAATAATTCAATAACATGAACTACATGCAACACAGAGTTAAAGTGCACCATGACTTACCAATCATTCCGTTAAAAAGAGGTTATGAATTTTATTAACTAAATTTTAAACTTTATATAATCTTTATAATTTTAGAATCCATATTATGAGTTTCTTAGACATAATGTAAGAACAAAGTTATTTTACGTATTGAACTTTTACAAACTTTTAATAGTGAAACCTTTTTAAATACAATTTATTAATCTTTTTGACTAAATGGGGACATCAAGAATTTAAAATGAAACATCCCAAGCTTCCACAGTACACTTTCCTTTGAATTATATAGTAGCCTGTGTTGTACGCAACTTCGAGTTCTTACACACCATAACCAATCAAACTAGCCGTTAGGAATAGTAATACCTACTTTTTGAAATTATATATATTTTATATTTCAAAATGAACTTCATTTTTCGATTCGGAATATCCAATTTAGCATAAGGTGAAATTTTGGTACTTTTCGGATAACTTTAATATTTTGATGAATAGTGAAAATTACTAAATTTTAATTAAAAACAAATTTTTTAATCAAAATAATTAATAGTGATAAATTATGAACATGAGAGGTTTTAAAGGATATTTATAATATATTTTTACCATTTAATACAACGTTGGTAATTGGACATAATTTTACAATTAAACCGGACATAAACAATTGTCAATCTTTTGATAGTTATTATCTCTTAAAAACACGCTTTTTGTTTTAACAGCGGGTATTAATTTTAAATTAATGTCTGACACTTCTGTGTTTTGAATTTGGAAAAATGGATTCCATATTTTGAATCAGGATGTTCAAATTGTGTAAATAGGTAACTTTTATTTTTATACATTTTGAATAATTATTGCGCTAAATATTTTATTTACCACGGTTAAGGGTAAATATGGTAAATAAGGGTTAAAAAATAATATTATAATAATAATAAATTACCCTAAAACGTGTCATAGACTTATTGGTTGATACATGGCCGACCATGGGCATCTTTGGGTCGATTTTGGGACCCAATGGAGCCACTTGTAGGTGATAGGGACACTTTATTTTAATTAAGTTAAAATGAATACAAAAATGACACAAGCATATATATTTTAGAAAAACAATTTTTACATAGGGTTATATATGTCGGATTTCCGACTATACATATTAATTAGAAAGATAAAAACATTTACAACATAATAATATTTTATTTATAATTTTTAGACATTAAATAATTTAATTTATATATGACACAATAATGATGTATTAATTACTTAATTAATGAAAAATTAGAATAATTGTTATTATAAATTCAAAATAAATAACATTTGATCCTTTTCATTAAATAATCTAATTTTATAAGTTAATATGACATGTTAGGATTTTTTTAAGTAACTTTATTTGAAGTAATAATTCTTTTATGAGTTTCAAAAAAATCAACTATTGAATAGTGTCAAAATTGACATAAAAGAGTTTTTAAAACAAATATTATATTATTAATTGATATTAAATTCCTAAAAAAATAATATTAGGCCAAGAGACTTATATAATGATTGTTTCATCATTAATGGACCACTTGGGGGTCTCTTGGATGTATATGGTATGATTATTAACCATATAATATAGAAATACAAAGAGACATTGTAAAAGTGAAACTAATTAACTTAGAGTTAGTACTTAAAGATAAGGTTAATATAAGTACCCAAACCTGTCTAAATTCTATTGGTTGAGTTTTTTTATACCCATCCCCACCTTAAAATTTAAATAATAATCTTTTGATCCATTAGAAACCGAATATGAATTTATTATAAATTAATATTTCTAACTTTTCCAAAGGTTCCCCTCACCACTCTAATAAAAAGGCACTCTTACTTATCATTTCCTAACACCTTTAAAGCCTTTTGGTTCGAAAAAACTCTACACAAATACTCAAAAAACTTCCCTCACTACAACCTTGAGGCCTTATTTTGATCATAAAGCCAACATAAGGTGCCCTTTTGATCAAATCAAAAGGAAGAACTCGGAGAAGAGTTAATGATTTCACCACCCTTTTCCAAGTTCCTTTCTTCTTACACTTCTTCTTTCTTTGCTATTACCATTCTAAAATAATATCTCTTGTATCTTATATATACTGTGATGTTATTATAAATATGATACAACCATTTTCAGTATTCTATCAACCCGTTTAATAACATGTCACTATACGTGCGTACGTACGGCTTAACGTCTCCGTGTCGTGGTGTAATTGTTATTCAATATATTATTATTTGGATGGGTATAATAATTATGTGTAAGACATGTAAATAATAAATATAACTTTATAATGATTCTGTATATATGATATATCATCCATTTATATATTATTTTAATATCAAAAGAATGATATTGTCACTCGTGCATACGTACGGACTACCGTCTCCACGAACGCGATAAGATTCATTCTCCATCGTATCCATTCAAGAATAATTATAATTTTATGATTTAAAAATAATGTTTAAGGACATGATATCATTCTGGATATGATTAAGATACAACCTATCCATGACAACATGGCTTACGTAATGAAACATATAAAAGAAAATGAGTAAGTTAACACCCGAAACAACGATAATACTAAGATATTATTAACAAATAAATGGTAAAAGATCATATATGATATCATATTAATGTATATGATTATTGTATAATTTAATAAAAATTATTCCACCATTATACATGAGGTTATCCTACCCCACCCAAGGAAAAGTTCAATGTAAGGGTTATTTCACAATCTCTTCATTATCCGAGGTTGTTTATATGTAATAATCTACTGGGATCTCTTTATCATCCACATACATATTTCTAAAAAATATATTTCAAAACATTTTACTATTTAATAGAATATGGGTTAAATTCATTTATACCCTTGTTTTACATTTTATAATAGTTTTAAAAAGTAATCTTTCCGTCGTTTTCCAAACATGGTGCTTTTTAACCTTTTCGACAGAATTAAGGTAAGAATGTTTTTTTTAACTTATACAGCGGGTGCAGCTATTTTCCGCCATTATAAAATCATCAAAGTTCCATTACAAGCTTATAAGAATAGTTTAAAAGAAAATTTTTTATTCTATAATTATGTGAATTTTAAATGATTCCAAAATGAATATTTTAAGAATTTCGGAAAGGTACTCTTTATCAAAATCAGAATTTTAAATGTTTTAATGATTTATCTTTCTAGATCTTTTTAATTAATGTCCATGTCTTGAAAATGGTTTTTAAGGATTTATTTATATGGACATGAATTTTTTTAAAATGTTAATTCCTTTCAAAAGTTTCAAAGTGGTATGGGACACTTTGATTCAAAAATCTCTTTTTAATAACATCCTTTATAAATGTGTGACTTTTCAAAGATTCTGAGAAAAGAGATATTTCTCTAAAAAAAGATTATATTTCATCTATGTCAACATCCTTTGATGGATTTTACGCTTATTTGAAGTTGATTTATTATGATAAAAAAATTATATAATATATTGAAGGTTTTGTGATATGTTTGACTGTGGATTTTCTATTTTTATACCATTCAAGGTTTATGGTGAAAGTATTGACATTTTGTATTCTAGTTTTAATACGAATGTGTATGTTATGTTTAATCCTTTTCATATTGGAATTCATTGGACTAAATATGTGACGGGTGGAGCCCGCTATAGCGCCTCGATGCATTGGTAGGTCTAATGAGACAAACTAGTGTCTTGGCACATGGCCTTGGCAATATCTTATTTGTAGTCTTGGCATGAGGACTTGGCTATGTGGTTATGAAAGTCTGGAATTATGCATTCCGTCATTATGAATGTGGTTATTGATATTACATGTGATTATTCGATTAGTAGAATATCCATGTGAATAAGTAAATGGCATTACGTCATTTTACTTTTTCCATACTATGTTGAAGTTCAAGTTTAAAATTATTTTGTTTTAGCTATATATTTCCTTAAATTCTTATTCTTATTTATGAAAGTTTCCGCTATATTGTTATCCTTACTGGACATTTGAGCTCACCCCTTTTGTATGTTTCAATTTTTCCAAGGATGTGAAGAAGTAAGTTATTAATGACCTGCATGGATTTTATGTGGGGATATGAGTGTGGAATATGGAGATTATGTTGTTGTTGTAGTTTTTCACTTTATGATGTAATGTAACACTTTATGAGTATATGTAGTGTTTCCAAGGCTACTAAACCAATTGGTCTTTAGAGATTTGATCTTTCTTATGATCATGCCAATGTTATGAAATAATGCACCAACTCTGGGTAACAAGGGTCAGGGCGTTACATTATTATTATTTATATGAGTTAAATATATCCTATGCATATGAAACATGACTTAAGTATGAAAACATATAAAATAAAACAAAGCAGTTAACACCAGAAACATCGACTATACAGAAATATTATAAGAGAATCATATATGATACCAGAAATATGTATATGATCATATAATATTTTATAAAAATGATTTAAATATTACACAATAGGTTAAAACAACCTTTACTAAATGAAATTACAATGAATGGTATAATTTCAAAATCTCAATTTTTTAAGGTTGTTTATACGTAAGTATATATTGGGAAATATTTATCATCCACATCTATGATTCTTATAAATGTACTTAATAATTATATTATTATTCGTAGATTATTTTTTAATTTCATTTATATTGGTGTATAACTTTCTATAAATCATTTTAAATCGATTATTTCTACCAATTTCCAAATGAGGTACAATATAACCTTTTTGAAAAATTTAGGAATAAATTTTTTTTACATACATGACACATGCAGTAATATTATGCCGTTATGAATCATTAACATTTTGATGTTTCCCTTACATTAATATAAGTTTTTTTAAATATATGTTTTATTTTATAATCACACAGTTCTTAAAATATTTAATTTGAAAAAGGGATAATTCTCTGAATGAGTTTTACTGATTTTATTAGATTACTTTTAATTATGTATACAACCATTGTTGGATTATATGGTTAATTAAATATTATATAGTATAATCCAATATCCCATATTGTTTTTAATTTTTTTTATATTTTAATGGTTGATGTGCTATTTTAATACAATTCACTATTTACTGTTACTGTATAAACATTTTGTATACTAGTTTTAATATGAATGTTTGTGTTATTATTCACCCTTTTTATCTGATAAATCAATTCTACATAGTAATTGATGATTGGGGCCCTCTATATCACCTCAAATAATGGTTATGACCTATGAAACAAACTAGTGAATTGTTAAAAGGCCATTATAGTATTGTAATGGTCTTGGAATGAGGCCTTGATGGTATAGTTATTATATTTGACATTGTTCATCTCCTTATTATGAGATTTGATATTTATTTTAAATGTCATTATTTATCTAGTAGAATATTAATGAGAATGATTAAACAATTTTATTTGATTTATTCAGGGCATATTATAATGAAGATAATGTTTTATATAGGGTTGGGATGTAGTTTTATATCTTACCTTAAACATTTATTCTTATTTATGGTAGAATGTGCTATATTGTGCATCCTTACTGAGCATTTGATCTGACCTATTTCTAAGGTATCATTTTTAACCAGAATGTGAAGAATTATATTATAATTGACATGTTGGGAAACTCTAAATAATATGCGATATTAAAAGGTGATTATATGATTTTTTTGAGTATTTAATTAAAACTTATGTTTGTATCTTGTATTTCCATGTTTCCTAAACTATTTGGTCATTAAGGATTTTATATTATTGTGATCATATTACTGTAATAATATAATTACTTAACTCTAATATTAAGAGGTCAAGGAGTAACCTTAGGTACGTCCAACACACTGTTTTTGTATTCACCTAGGACTAGCCCTAGCTGGTAATCCATGTAAAACTAATTTTTTGTCTCCTATATGTGAATGATTTAATTACTTCACATTACCTTCAGAAAGGTTTAACTAGTTTCATCCAACATGGGAACAAGATCTGTCTACATTAATTAAAATGTTAAAATTCAAATTCACCCATACTAACTCATGGTGTTACGTGGTCCTTCATGTTTTATCAGATCCTAATGGTTGAAAGAGTTAAGTATTTATGCTTATGTTATCATGGATCATTTTGAAAATATTTGGAGAGTCACTCTCATCGATGGAAGAAAATTGTAGATACGTTTTATTAGTAATTTATCTCCACCAATATCTCTTGGAATGAAAGTTCTATTAGCAACATCATAAGGGATTTAGGTCACTTATGCAATTGGACTTTCTAAAAAATTCAGACAAAAAAGAATGAGGTAAATACTAAAGTATATAATGTCTTCACTAGCACTCATTATAATAAAATATTTTTGAAGGTGATGAGTATTACATCATCCATGACTTTTTGAGAAATGATGGTATATGTATATTATTTTTACAATAATATGAAGTTGGGGTTTTAATGTGAAAAAGCCTCTAATGTGGAAGTTTAATAACCACATGGAAACTCCAAAAAATTAAAATAATAATTATAGAATAAAAAATTTAAACTAAAGGAATAAAAATGTTATTTCGAATTTAACATAGAAAAAAATTTTATAATCCAAAAACTAATATTCTTATATATTGTCTTTCAAATTTTCCTTCTGACAAAATGTCACCTCTCAGAGGAGAATTCCGAACATACGGGGTAATTATGTAACCTTCAATAAGTTGTTAAACAACCCAAATTGGGTCTTCACATTACTACCCACACTCTAATAGTATGTCCTTCATGTATCATATTTCCACAATGACTTTTATACACACAAAATTAAAAGAACACATGTTTCTCCAAATTTATAAGCCCTCAAAAAACCCAAAAAACACAAGTGTGTAATAATAGAAATTAAAAAGTAAAAACATTAGATAAAAAATATCCCATAAATTTGAGGGAGTGTGATTTCATTGGGAGGTATGAATATTTAATACCCCAAAAAATATCCATTATTTCTTTTTTGATCTCCTAATAAAAAATGAAAAAATGGACGAATCATATCAGTCTCCCTTTCATCTCAGATAATATGTTTATTAATTCAAATGAAATTAATTTGAAATAAAACTGATTTTATTCCAACCGACCATTATCCACTTCCGAAAAAATTATAGAGCTCTTTTCAACATATAATAAAAACATTATTGACTTCCATAAAAAAGAAATTCAATTTCAAAATACTTTATCATACTTATTTCTACAATGCCCTACTGTAGAATATTAGATGTAATACATGGATCCTCAATAAAAGTGACCACAACATAACCAAGAGTACCCACAATGATTAATTGTTCTATATACCCAACCACCTCATAGAAATATATAACTCCCATCTCATCAAATCAATATTTTTTTAAATTTCTTCTTCATTAGTCAATCTCCAAAAAAGAAAATATTTAGGTGTATGAACAGAAACAACCAAACTAGCATTCTTTGACATACAAGCATTCATCACCCTAGTCAATAGTCATTGAGTCACTAACGATTATTTCTGATGTGAAAAAACTTTTGAATTCTTCTTTAAAACTGCATTAAATACTTCATATCATTCTATTAAATAAACCATGAAAATTGTTTCAACCATATTACTACACACGTAATGAATAGATCGTATGATTAATGAATATATTAAATTTCCAAACAGACTCTTGAACCTAATGTTATTACGATTTCATGTAGATAAAAAAATTTATTGAATACCAAGAACATCTTAGATATCCCTCAAAAATTTCATAAAACTGACATATGTAGTGATTAAATTTCAACAATACTAAGGACATCATCATAATTCCAATTTCCAATATTCAATATACCGATGTAAATATCATTGTATGAGTAAAATAGTCCCCCATAGGTGTAATATTTTACGATGCTGATGAATTCATCAAATCTCAATTGTAACTAACAGAACATTGACTATCATCTCTAAATAAAATTATATTACAAATAATGGTTTTAATAGTTATGATGGTGTCCTCATATTTGTGTGATTTTCCTTCTATAATTTATTCATATATTTTAATGTTTACATGTTTATAAATATACCTAAAGGACACTATAATTGGAATTAATCTAAGTCTCATCAATAAAAAATGATTAGATGACATCATTAATCTTAAAATTTTATTTCTTGAATAGAAATGCAATGAAAATATTTTCATAAGAATGTTGTAACAAATCTTGTAGAATAAAATAATTATGTTCTATTGTGATTCAATAAGTATCATGGGACCATTATCATTGATCCTGAAAACCACATAAGAATTCTCCTTCAAGTGTATTGTGAAACTATAAAACCCCAAGTATTTACAAATGAATTCATTTTAGAATTCATGAAACATTGAGTCTCTACAAAATCACAATTTGTTATAATCGTTCAAATGAACATTATTTTTCCACAATAGGATTTGAAGTTAAAAAATTGGGAAACAATGTTGCATTCAGTATAATATTTTGATTCTAATGGGATTAAATTTCTTTTGGGTGAATAGTATCTTCACACATATGAATAGTATTATTACCCTAATTAAAATTAATATGACCATTTTGAATATTAGTATAGAGTCTCATCCTTTTCCAATATTAATATTACATTATTATAAATCTAAAAACATAATGGTATTACACTTCAAGTATGAAAATATTTAGTTTCATTGGAATGCTACAACGAAACATAACATTTACATCATCATCAAAAAACATTTATTTAATTCCTTCTCCTTTAGCTTCTTATTGGCTCTAGGAATCACCTAAGAACATATAGTCACCAAAGTATATGAATCAAAAAGGGGTGAGCGAAAATTCCAGTCAATGGATTTATATGAACAATATAAAAATGGGTGAGAATAATCACAACGTAGAAAAATAATTATGAACATGATAGAAAGCTTTAATAAAAACACTAAAATGTGGAAATTTATAAAAATGAAACATAATGTCTTACTAGTCAACTAAGAAACATAATTGTGAAAAATTCCCTCCAAATGATCTTAAATCATTTCCATACTACTCATGTGATTCATAACATTACCCAGCGCTTCGGAAAACTGTATGATTCCTAGTCCTCCAATCACATTTATATATCCATATTGCACTATATAATTATAGACCCACCCCTCACATCATAATATTAATATTATCTTTCATTACACATTGAAAATATAAATGTCCTGAAAATAACATACCCTATGGTATGAAATTTGTGTCACATAATAATGCATACTTTCATAAACATTTGTACCCCAAAATAAAGAGTTAATATCATTCTTGACATAGATTCATTAACCACGAGTGAAGAGTAAATCAATATTCAAGATGTAAAAAAGGTGTGTCTATTTGATTGATGTGTTCTTTTTGAAAACATTGGTGTTTTCATAAAAACAATGATAGAACATGTATATCCCAAAAAAGGTATTATAATTATGAATAAATTATTTTTAAGCGTAACCATATCGACAATGGATTAAAAGTGGAATAACCTGAGGAAATATTGTTGTGATCAAGAATTTCCCCTTACCTTGTTTAGAAACGCTTTATTCACATTAAAGACAAGTATGATGACATGATATTCCGTAATTTAGAATTCCATAACATTTAATACATGAAAATGATTTATTATAGTTTCCTTATGTTATTTTATGGGCCTTTGGATGAATTATTGTGTTTAATTTCATATTTCGGGAATGATCAATTTTATAACATCCTTGAAAAGATCACTTTTATTCATGGATGAAATTTCATTTAAAATATGGTTGTATATCCAATTTTTTTAATATATAATGTTTTTGAAATTATAGAGATATAAATGATCTCATAAATATTTGGGTTATGTACTATGAGAATGAATCATTATTTAATGTTTAATGATGATCATTTTTTGGTTAATTTGTATTTTTTTTCGATCACCACTAACATGGTTTATTTTTTAACATAGTTTCATGTAGAAAAGTTAATAACAAAGAATTAAAGCTGATAAAAAATAAACATCAAAAATATTTTCCTTCCATTTTAGGGTTTTATTGACAGCATATAAAATGTTGAAGGAATATGGAAATGCATCACCCATGATGTTGGTAGATTAACACATCACGGTCAATAATTTATTTTTTATTAAAAATGATTTGGAGAGAGGTGTATAATGAATAATCATCCATTAACATGATATAATACTAGTATAAGAAACATACTAGAGTTATCTTGAAATTTGAAAAATATATGTTGAGCATAATAGAATAAAAGAAATGACATTTGAAATTAAATTGGACAGAAAGAGACAGAGTGAAATTACCTCTTGTATCCAAATGTTGAGATCCTACATAAAGAACCTAGGATTAGTTTTTCTATGAGTAAAATGATATTAGACATGGGGTATGGGAAATGTATGAATTTTGGAATGATTTTAGTAATGGTTTGATGCTTGATAGGTGTGAGGAAATGAGTTTGTGAAAGGTGGTATTTATAGTGGAGGGGAGAGGGGTTTTCGTTATATTTTAATAATTATATTATTAATTAGCAATAAGATATGTAATAGAGATGATTTCATTATTAATAATAGTAGAGATGGATTTTGATTTCTATACTTGGGAGCTTACATCACTTGTAATGTGAGGAATAATAGATTTATGTTATAATGGATTAATGTGGTAATTTATTTATTTTACTATACACAAAAATCCAATATTTCATAAAAATCCACAAATATCACCAAAACCATTTTTCCACATGTAGAATCGAAAAATAAATTCCATGTTTCCAAAACAAATTTATAAATATGATTTATTTATTTTTTAATTGAAATCAATATTTACTGGAAAAATATATTTTTTAAAATTAAAAGTATTTTCATAATTCTTTAAAAAAATAAATAAGGACTCATAAAATTATCATAAAACCATAAGACATAAAATATTTAATTCATGAACACTTTATAGTTAAATAATTTTATAAATCTATTAACAAATTATTTATGAATTTCAAATGTACAAATACTTTTACTGTGGTCAAATTATCACTTCTATGATGCAAAAGTTTTATTCAATCATTCACTGGTAACGTTAATTTTATTTTAGAAGATTTAATATTTAAAATGATCTTATAACTATTCAAAACGATAGGTTACTATTCCAAAGGGTTGGTTACTATTCACCAAAAATTATGATTGTCCAATCGGACTGCAACAATCTTACTTATTAGAAGCCATTATGTCATATTTTTGAAATTCAAAACACAGAAGTGGAAAAATTATGTTTATTGGACAGAAAGTATATAGAATTATTATATTTTATTTTCAATACTATTGTGAATATTCTATAAGGCATAAATATAATAATATGATTCAATTGATAAATCATTGGGTCATTAAATTTTCCACTATTATGAATTTTCTCCCTCGAAATTTCATTTTACACAAACATGTGATGGTACTTCTCATTCGTCTCTTCCTCTGGTTCCCATGATTCTTATTCAAGAATATGGTTCCTCTAAAAAAATTGAAAAGTTGGCTTGCCTTTTTTAATATGAAATTTTCCATCTGGTCCAAAATCATCACTAGATAATCCTTATATGATAGATAATCTACCAACTGTACCTCCTCTGAGTTCAGTACATGTGAGGGGTCTGGTATATACTTCCTCATGAGTGATAAATGAAACATATTATGAACATGAGACATATTTGTTTTAAGTGAAATCAAATAGTTCGTATATCCTATGCGGTCAATGATCTAAAAGGGACAATTTACCTTTTTAATAGATTCCCATTATTTCCAAACAGCATGACACTCTTCCATGGTGATATTCAAAGGAAGAAACATTCTCAAACGTCAAACTCCAAGTACCATGGATGGTTTTCTAAATAGCTCATTTTATAACTATGAGCTACTTTGATATATTTCAGGATGACTAGATCCTTATCTATATTTTCACTTATAAGGTCAGGACCTGTTATAATTCTTTCTCCGACTTTCACCCAACATGTTAGAGTTCAATATTTCTTTCCACATCGAGCTTCAATTGGATTCATATGAATACTTGAGTGAAAGATATTATTGTATTATAACTCATCCAATGGCAGATGATGATCCCATCACACTTTGAATTCTAGAAATCACTCTCTTAGAATATCATCATGTGTCTGAGAAGTATTTGTTGATTGACCATCAGTTTAGGGGTGATAAGTCATGATAGAATTTAATTCAGTACTCAAATCATGTTGGCGACTTCATGAAAAATTAAAAGTGAACCTAGGATTTTGATTATGGACAATCGGGAGTGGAACACCATGTAGTATCACTTCATCCTCCACAAAAATATTTATAATTTTTTCAGGAGATTGATCTTCTGAAAAATTGATAAAAGGGTTTATCTTGGTGAATCATTCATCCACAACCCATATCACGTTATTTACATTCTATATATTCGGTTGACCCATGAAAATGTACATAGTGACGTTATACAATTCCACAAGGTTATATCCAATGGTTGGATCATCCCTTTTCACATTTTTCACTCTGTATTAACATGATGACATACCATGTTCCTTCATATATATTCCAGAATATCCGTATTCAGGATTTCCACTACAATTGCTCTGGGAGATCTTGGAAAATCTTATTGCTACTGGGATAGATAATGAATGTTTATCTATGTAAATTTTTAAATATCTGCTTCTATATCCTTACTAATGAAGTCACAAAATCCCCATTCCAAACTAAATCACACCATCATATTTCATATGTCACTCAGGCATCATATCATTATTTACTATATTTACCTTCTATTGTATCTCCATACCATCCCATTGTGGACCCGTAATAAACTCTTGGATTGACGGTTGCATGATCAATATGGAAAGGTATATTTTATACCCTACCCTTATGATTTTTAAATCCATCATCTGTATATCCAATAAGATAGGGTATTTCTAAATCCATAACATGGATAGATATGTAGGTTATTCTCAGCATAGAGCATCAACTACAATGTTTTCCTTTATGAGATGATATTATATAGGGAAATCATATTAATTTATTAACTCTAACCATCATCTTTGATGCACGTTGAGATGTTTTTTTGTGAATATATATATTAGGATGTTGTGGTAGGTGAATATGTAACATGTATCACCATAATTGTTGTGTCACCATATTTTCAAGGAAAAAATCATGGCACCAACTACATATCATTTGTTGGGTAGTTCTTCTCATGGATCATCAACTACACTGTGTTTTAGTCTATCATATAATCATATTTATGGAGTACACAACCCAATATTTTATTTGAATCATATAGATATATCAAAAAACATTCTCAACAATTGGGTAGTTTGATTACACGTGCAGTGATCAACATTTTCTTTATATCTTTTAATATTCCCTCATATTATTCCATCCAAACATTATTAATCCATTTCCATGTTAACTTATATAGAGGGTATGAAAAACGTGATAAATTTCAAACCAAATGTATGTAGTCCCCAACCCATCTTTGAAAGCTCGGGACATCAATGACACTAGTGGGTATGTCGCATTCCTCAATCTCAATCTTTTTTTAATGGTCCATAGAAATTCCCTCAATTTTGATCACATGTCCCAAGAACAGGACTTGCATCATCCAAAATCCAAACATTCTAAACTTGGCCTAAAACATCTCTATTCTCAATGTCGCAAACAATATTTTTAGATGTTCTTCATGTTGCACCTTTGATCATGGATTATATGAGATTGATATCAATATACACTAACACAAATATGTCACAATAATTTCTAAATACTCTATTCATCAAATCCATGAATATTGTGTGGGAATTTGAATGTATGAAGGAAATCAAAAGAAACTCATAGTTCCCATACCTTGTACGGATGGCAGTCTCAGGAATATCAACCTTCATCAACATTATCTTATGATATCCAAAATGAAGGTCCTTTATTGAGAAGTATTGAGATCCTCTTAACTAAGAGAACATGGCATCAATCCATGGAAGAGGATACATGTACGTTTTGGTGATATTGTTACCATACCGATAATTGATACACAATCACATAGTTCTATTATTCTTCTTCACAAAGAGAACCAACACACCCCAAGGTGATGCACTAAGGAATATGGACCCTTTTTCCAATGATGTATCATCATCTTTTTAACTCCTCTAGTTCAATAGAAGCCATATGACAGGGACCATGTGAGATTGGAGTAGCTACAGGTATGAGTTCTATTGAGAACACTACCTTTGGATCAGGGGAGGTCCAAGTTTGTCTTTAGTAAATATATCAATGTATTTCATCATGATTGGATTCTCCAAATGGTTTTTACCATAAATTATCTCATCCACTTGGGAGAAATATGATTATTCATAGTGAATCAACACCTAAACTATTGAAGGATTTTTTAAATAAAATTCATGACATTTCTTTAATTTGTAGAGGATCATGGGATGGGTAGGAATATGAAAAGATATTTACTTTTACCAATAGTTTTTATTTTCTCTATATAACGATAGAAAATCCATTCCCTTTATAGAGTATATTTACACAAAGAAAAGTATAAAAAGATTTAGTGGAAGAATATTCCCACATACACCATCTTGATAAGAGTCAAACACTTGAGTCTATATGACTGCACCACTTTTTGTTTTTAAATGTATCTCTACTTCATGGTTTCAGGGAATCAATTCTATAGTTTTAACAATTTTGCAATATATAATGGAGTGTGTAGAACTAGAATCCAATAGGAAATTTCAATTCAAGATTCAACATGATATGTACCTTTTATGACTTCAATATCTTTCTACACATATGCTATAGTGGTGGAATAATCCTTCCCATGATCCTTTGGCTTTGGTGGCTCCTAACAATTATCACCCATGAGGACTCGAGGATTAGTGCACCGGCATGCACAATTCCCTTTCTCCACACAATTGTATCATTGGACCAAGGGTGGGTCTCCCCATTCTTCTACCACATTATCATTCCTTATCATGTCTTTTCGACACTCTTGAGAATTGTGGACCTCTTTCCCATACATGAAACCTTTCCCAGTCCTATTGAGCCAATTTCCATGACGCAACCTCCCACGTTCTTGGCATGTGGGCCGCTGAGTTTTCTTCCCAACTTTATCATTAGATCCTCTAGATTTAAAATCCTTATTTTTTTTATTATCTCTATATCCTTGAGACTATTCTCTAAACTCAATTTCAAATATAAATTCACATTTAACCAATTCTTTAAATAATGAACACACATCATTGAATGTGTTATTATAATCTTTACATATGTTTGTGAAAAATATGGTTCTCTCAATGATCACTATGTGACTACACATCCACCTCCTCGATAGAGGTAAAATAGTGTAGAAGTGAATGTTAAACCTTAGGTTGGAAAGTGGATACAAAAAGGTTTCTTTCCCACTAATAACTCCAATGATCTAACTATATGAAAAATAAGAAACATTTAAAATGATACATCAATGACTTGAGTACATCACTGGATTACTCCCTTTGAATCATCCTTAGGTTTGATACCCATGATCAGGACCATAAGTGTTCACAGTAGAGAAGAATAAGGTGAAAACCGAAATGATAAAAATAGGAGAATGAGATGATGAAAAAGTGTAACATATATTAAAATTTCATAATTCTATTGCATCATGAATGAAGCTATAAAAATACATAGTTATTTTATCCAAAGTTCTAATTTATTTACAAGGAACGGAAGAAAATATTTATAAGAAAAAAAGTGAATTATTGGATCCATAATATATTCTCTAATATATTTCAAGATTTTCAGACATTTAGTTAATGTATAGAAAATAATTTTCACGTTAAAATATTTTCAAAAATATGTTTTATTACCTCTATAAAAAATTTCATTTTCATCGTCGATGTATAGAAAAGGATATGACCCATTAATTTCAATCATTTTTTGTAACAACCCAAAGATTCATTATTGGAAAATCCTTCTTGATCTTATTAAATGTCTCTTTATATAATTTTTTTTTATAAAGTGTCAACTTCATTGGTTTTTTTATTTCTGTTGAACAACGATCACATGATTAGTATAAATATAGGGCTTTAACACATCCAATTTTACTTAGATATTGGAAGCGATGACCTCATCCAGTAGAATTGCCCCATACGAAGCCCATCTATCAGTGCTTGTAAAAGAGGTGGAATCCTTGGGATTCGCTCCTGACCAAGCCCAAGCTGAGATTCACTAGGTTAAGATCGAATGGGACTGTCTACGGGAGAAGTGGAAGTTGATAAAAATTTCCACTCGAGCGATGTTATCTGAGCCACCCTAAGAGTCTGTCACCATTGCACACCTTACCCTTAGGTATTATAGGGTTTTTTAAAGGGGTTATATAACTAATAAATAGTAATTTGTTCATGTACATTATTTTTGTATATAATAATAAATATAATTTCCTGTCATTATTGCTACATTGTATATTGTTCGTAAAGTACAAATAGTGTTTTTATTTATTATTTAATGAAGAAATATATTTTATAAAATTAGGGAATTTTTGATTTCAATAATATTTTAATAAATTAATATTATTATTATTATTCGATAAATTGTTTTATATATAAATGATCATATAATTGTATGAATGCAATTATACTTTTTATTAAGGTTTGAATGCCAATTTTGTCAAAACCCGTGAATTTTCGATAGATGTCGAGTTTTTTTAAAAGTGAAAATTAATATATTTAAGAAATTTTTTAGATAAAATAAATTTTATTTTTCAAATCAGGACTTTGAAATTATCCAACGGTGAATTTATCATAATTTTCTGAGGCAGTCAAATTTTTGATTAAAAAGTAAATACCGTTTAAATATATAATGTGTTTTATGACATCATAATGACCCAATAGTGATTTAATAAAACAATATAAAATTTTTGATCGGCAAATATATATTTTATCATTAAAATAATGTGATTTTGGGTTTTCTTGGATTACTTTTTAAAGCATCAATGGACCCCTCAAAACTTATTAAACACCTTGTCTTTTTAAATTAATTTCCATGCGAGTGTGACACACCCCCACATAAGCAACCCTAAAATTTTAAGAAGTTCGGACTTTGTCCACATAAAATAATTTTTTTTCTCTTCCCTTTCCCAAAATCCATGGGCAAAAACCATGGGATGGTTTGTGGTTTGGATTAATTTAATATAAGGGGTCCCAAACCTAAATAATAAAGAATTTCTTCAGCTTTCCTATATAAATCCACCCAAGCTCCCACATACTCCTCACTCAAAGCCTTTGGAGTTCGTCCAAACACTACCATACTCTCTCTATAATCCTTCTAAGGTTCCCCAATCTCCCAATAAGCCTCTCACAATCCTCTCTTTAGCCTTTGCAAGCACACATCCATGTAAGGGTTTTTTCTTCCTTTCACATTTTTTCCAAAAAAAAAGTTGTTTTTCCCTTTTAATTTCATTTATAAATGTTTGGGTATGGTTTAAAACCTCCATAATACATCCATATTTATGTTTTAATGATGGTAGACCCTTTATCTCTCATTAAATTCCTCCCATGTACACCCGTTACAATGCCGAAATTCTGAAAGGAACTTCCCTCTCCTCTTTTACATTCAAGCAATACTTTTGAATCATGAATCGAAATTCCATTACAATTTTTGGGAAATGTATCTTTATGACCTCCTTACTTTCCATTACATGTAAATATGATGAGGAACCACTTTCTCTTTCATCTACCATTTTTATAAATTCTTATGTCACAGAGTTACGCTGCCGAAATCACACCAATTTTCTAGGCCAATGTCATTGTGTAGTGAATACCATGGCCATAAATCCATCAAGGGTATTCACCTTTCTGCACATTTACATATTGATTGTAAAGTTTCATGTATGAATTCCACATTCCTTTATCGTGGAATAAATGATTATGTTTTATGAATCCATGTTTTATGAACCATGTGGCACACTAATGCATGAAATGAAATGTTTAAGAAGGGTGCACCCTTATTGCGCTCCAATGCAATGGGTAAAGTATAGTACCATGATACGTCGTGTGCAATGAGTGTTGACTCATGATAATTCAAGTGCAACATGGGTTTACTCGTTCTTTATGTGCAATGTGGATTTACTCATTCTCTATGTGCAATGATCCTTGTCTTATTCTAATTCCATGTTAAGTGTTGTTTCCACATTTCCATGTTATGATTATCATGCTTTATCATGCCTTTATGTTCATGTTTATCTTATGCTCTGTTGATATGCATATTGTCCAAAATTTATTTTACTCCTCATGTTATTCCATGTGTACACCCTTACTGGGCTTTAGAGCTCACCTTTTTCTTATGCATGCCCTCAGGTTATCCCATGTAATGCTAAGTACGAAGGAATGTAATGGTCATTTAAAGGATGTTTTAAATAAAGATGTTGTATTTCATGTTTTAAGATTTTATGTAATGATACTAATCCCCATAGACACTAAACCTCCCGATCTTCTTAGTTGTATCATGTGATGTTTTATGTAATAAAGAATGTTTAAGTTTGTAATAAAAGCAGGGTTGTCATAGTTGGTATCAGAGGTTAGGTTTGGTTATTTTTGGGATTAGGATAAGAAAAACCTAGTAAAGCATTACATACAAGACTAAGTACAATAAAAACGTCCCTATGTTTTGGTGAGTATTTAGTTAGTGGGATATCAAGAAAATACATCTTTGTCTGGATAGGAGCATGTAGTGGCGGCTCTGGCATAGATGTATCCTAGAGGTAAAACCCGAAAACACCACTTTGAGATACACTCTAATGGGAACTGGTGCACGAAAACGAGCCTTGTTGCACTCTTGGTTACGACACTCCCAAAGGATATTCTTTGGTAAATTCACAAGCTTAGTATGAACCCTTATTAAGGGAAAAAAATGCCCCTAAGAATATATGTTAGAAAGTAGATCATAAAAATCCTAGATTGAAACCTATAGACTCACAAGTTAAGGAAATGAATGTTTATTTATAAGTCATCAAAATTTGTCTTTGGATTAACATTTATGTGTTACCCCTATCATTCCTTTTATTCCATCCAATGTCCGGTAATAGGAGGACTCGAGCTAAAAACCGATATGAAGATTAGTGTGATGACTGTACTAATAAGATGCCCAATTTAATGGTAGCGGGAATCACGAACTGTGTCATGCTTCTCTCTCAGCTAACTCATGCATTGAATAGAAACACAAATCAGGAGGAACTTCCAAACCCCCTTAATAATTAACAATTCGCTATCGAGAGCTTCATGAGTCAAAGGCCTCCTACTTTTAGTGGATCATCCGATCCCACGATCGCTGAACAATGGATCAACTCCATTGAAATGATCATCCCCATCCTTCAATGTTCTGAACAAGAGAAGGTTCTCCTGGAGGCTTATTGTATAGAGGGTGAAGCTGATCAATGGTGGAAGTTGATAAAAAATACGAAGCCTGAGGAGGAGATCGAGGAATTGAAATGGAAGGATTTCCGAAAGATGTTTTCCGATAAATATTTTCCACGCACCCTCTAGCTTAAGATGGAAAGGGACTTCATTTCCCTCAATAAAAAACTTGAGGAATCTATTGGAGTGTACATGGAAAACATCACAAGTCTTGAATGATATGCTTCTGGCTTTGTCTTTACCCCCGAATGCAAGGTTGACCACTTCTTTGGTGTGCTGAAGTCTAGCCTGCTGAAAGCATTAGTGATCCGTGACATCGATATCTATGATGAAATTGTCCGTTGTTTTCTCATGGTCTAAATGGAGATCGGAGAATCAAAGAGGTATCTTGGGGATAAGAAGCATAAGGTGGAATTCAATGCGGGTGGTCCGATGATTAAATCCAACGGTGCTAAGAAGATCGAGCGTCACACTTGCCAAAAGTGCGGAAAGAATCACCCTGGAAATTGACTTAAGGGGATGAGGAAATGCTTTAGGTGTGGAAGATAAGGGCACCTAGATGTTAACTATCAGCAAGAAAGACCCGCAGCTGCGACAGAGGAGAGGAATTCTCCGTTCAAACCTCAATGTGTTGTTCAAAGTTACAAATGAAAACAACCGAGTCATTTTTCAAATCAGTGCCCTAATCTAAGGGTTTTTGGAGACAACAAAAAACCTACAAGGCAGCAAGGGAGTGATTTTGCCATCACTTCTGCCGAAGTGAACCCCAATAGTGAAGTGGTGATAGGTACGCTAGTTATTTATTCAAGAATAGAGAACATAATTTTTTATTTAGGATCTAAGAATTCTTTTATATCTCAAATTTTTAGTAGTACAATCCCAACACCGCCACAAATCATGAAAGTGAAGATGTCAGTGAGTATGGAAAATGGGTAAATTATTGCATCCCATGAATATAAGTCCTCTCTTATTATAATCTGTGGATTGAATTTCCCAGCTAACCTTAGCATACTCTCTCTGATGGAATTTGATGCAATTCTTGGCATGGATTGTCTTTCCTTATATAGAGCTAACATAAATTTTTGGGAGAGTCAAAATCACACTCCATATAGAGAATCGACCCCCGATTCTTTACAAGTGTAAGGTGGAAGATGAATCTACTTTAGCTTCATCATCTCAAGCATGGATATTACTGACTTATGAGCATTTGTATCTGGCTCAGATGATTGAGTGCAAGGAAGAAACCATCCTTTATGAAATGCCTATTGTGAGGGAATTCGCTGAAGTGTTTCCCGAGGAACTGAATGGTCTACCTCCTAGAAGAGATTATGGATTCTCAATTGAGATTATACCTGGGGCTTTACCAATATCCATGACTCCATATTGAATGGCTGTTGTGGATCTTGATGAGATAAAGAAACAACTACAGGAGAATCTAGATAAATGGTTTATAGGCCCAAGTGCTTCACCTTGGGGTGCACCAGTCCTCTTTGTCAAGAACAAGTATTGGTCAATGTGGCTTTCCATCGATTATCATGAACATAACAAAATCATGATAAAGAAAAAGTATCCTCTCTCAAGAATTGATGACTTGTTCGATCAACAGCATAAAACACAATTCTTCTCCATGGTGGATTTGTGATCGGGATATTATCAAGTAAGGGTGAAGAACGAAGATGTCCCCAAGAATTATTTTCGTACAAGATATGAGCACTATGAATTCATAATAATGCTTTTAGGACTCACCAATGCTCCAGAAATCTTCATGGACTTGATTAATAGTGTCTTTATAGACTACCTAGGCAAATTTGTGGTAGTCTTTATAGGTTATATTATAATATAATCCGAAACCAAGGAGGATCATGATGAGCATTTAATAACTATACTGGAGACTTTGTGCAAGGAGAAGCTCTATAAAAAGTACATCATGTGTGAGTTCTAATTGAAGGAGGTCTCATTCTTGGCCATATCATCACAAGAAATGGGATATCTATGGATCCATCCAAAACAGATGCAATTGAGGGATGGCCGAGGCCAAAATCGATAACAGATATTCGTAGCTTCTTGGGGTTAGCTGGATAATATCAACGATTTGTTACAAACTTCGCATGATTGTACAACCCTATTACAAATCTATCTCAAAAGGGAGTAAAGTTTTCTTGGAGTGTTGAACGTGATGAAAGCTTCAAGGAGTTGAAAAGGAGGCTTATCACTGCACCTGTGCTCACTTTACCCAGAATTGGAGAGCTTTTTGTGGTATTCGGTGAAGTTTTGAAGAAGGTCTTAAGATGTGTGATGATGCAGAAAGATAATGTGATATCATATGACTCAAGGAAGTTGAAAATCCATGAGTGAAACTATCCAATGCATTATTTGGAGTTGGCGGCGGTGATCTTTTCCTTGAAAATCTGGAGGCAATATCTCTATCGAGAGAAATGGGAGATATATACTGACCACAAGAGTCTTTAATATATATTCACATAGAAGGTGCTTAATATGCTCCAGAGAATATGGATAGATCTCATCAAGGATTATGACTGTTCAATCCATTACCACCTTGGGAAAATGAACAAGGTGGCAGATGCCCTAAGTAGAAAGGATCCAGTGATTCAATCAATGATGAGAATTGAGAAGGATCCAATCATTTTAGACTTGATGAAGATGGACATGGGAATAATAGAGAATGGAAAATCTTCAATCTTTTCACTAATTATTTCTCAATCGTCTATTTTGGAAAGGTTAATGGATGCTCAAAAGGATGATGTAGGAATTCATGGAAAAGATTGAACTATCGAAAAAGGGAAATACTCGGAGTTTAATGATAATGAAGAAGGAATTATATGGTTTGGGAAAAGACTATGTGTTCTGTCAAGTCCGGAGATGAAGAAGGATCTTTTGGATGATGCGCATAGTTCAAATTTCACTATTCACCCAGGGACCACAATGATGTATTGTGATCTCTGAGGAAACTTTTGGTGGGATAATATGAAGAAGAAGATTGCTGAATATACATCAAAGTGCCTAGTGTTTCAGAAAGTGAAGGAGAAGAGGTAGAAGTCTAAGGGGATGATGCAACCATTTCCCATTCAAGAATGGAAATGGGAAAACATCACCATGGACTTTTTCACCAGACTTTCGAGGACATCCAAATGCAACAATGCAATCTAGGTTGTTGTGGATCATCTTACAAATACTGCACACTTCATTTCTATTTAGGAGGATTTCTCATTGGATCAACTGGTAGAGATATATATCTGGGAAGTGGTAAGGTTGAATGGAGTACCACTATCTATTATGTCTGACAAAGATCCAAGATTCACCACTATGTTTCGGAAGTGTCTTCAACATGCTCTGAATATTGAACTAAACATCAGTACGACCTATCATCCTCAAACTGATGGCCAATCTGAGAAGACTATTCAAACACTTGAGGATATGTTGAGAGCATGCTCAATACATTTTAATGGAGGATGGGATCAACATCTTCCTATGGTTGAGTTCTCTTATAATAAAAGTTTCCACTCGAGCTCCAAATGGAACCATATGAAGCCCTGCATGGGAAAAGGTGAAGAACACCGTCATGTTGGGATGAGGTCGATGAACATAAGCAGGTTGGACCACAATTGGTCGAGGAAATGTTGGAGAAGGTGAAAACCATTCAGCATAATATCAAGGAAGCCCAGAGTTTATAGAAGAGTTATGCAAATAATCGCCGATGAGACCATGAGATTAAAGTTGGAGTCATGGTTTTTCTATTCTTATCTCCGTGGAAGAAGTTCATGAGGTTTGGAATGAAAGGGAAGTTATGTCCAAGGTACATCGGCCCCTTCGAGATTCTTGATCGTGTCGGGGATGTGGCCTATCGACTAGCACTTCTGACTACTATTGCCAAAGTACATGATGTCTTTCATGTATCCCCCTTAAAAAAGTATATACCGGACCCTTCACATGTACTCTCTTCTGAGGTGGTACAATTGGAAGATGATCTTTCTTATGAGAAGCAACCATTGATGATCTTAGATCGTAGAGAAAATGTTCTACCAAATAAGACAATTCCCCTCGTCAATGTGTTGTGGAGAAAACCCATGTTTGATGAAGCGACTTGGGAATCAGAGGAAGTGATGAAGCTGAGTTACCCACATCTTTTTTATTGTGGGAAATGGAAAATTTCATGGGCGAAATTTTTTAAAGGGGGACTATTATAACGAACCAAAGTTCCATTAATGAAAAACCACTCTCGATCTTATTAAATGTCTCTTTAAAAAATGTTTTTATAAAATATTCACATCATTGGTTTTTTATAGACTTTGAACAGGGATTACATGATTACTATAAATATAGGGCTTTAACACATCCAATGTTACATAGACAAAGGAAGCGAAGGCCTCGCCCAGTAGAATTTCCCCAAATAAAGACCATTTATCAGATCTCAGAAAAGAGGTGTCATCCTTGGGATTCTCTCTTGTCAAAGCCCACACTGAGCTTCACCATTTCATGCTCGAACGTGACCTTCTATAGGAGAAGTGGATGTTGATAGAAATTACCACTCGGGCCATGTTATCTGAGCCACCCCAAGAGTTTTTCACCATCGCACACCATACCCTTAGGTCTTAGGCAGATGTTTTAAAGGGTTATGTAACTAATCGATAGTACTATGTTCATGTACATTATTTTTGTATATAATTATGAATATAATTTCTTGTCATTATTGATACATTGTAAAAAGTTTTTAAAGTAAAAATGGTGATTTTAGTTAATATTTAATTAAGAAATATATTTTATTAAATAAAGGGATTTTTTAATTAAATATTATTTTAATGAAATATTATTTTTATCATTATTAGATTAATTTTATTATATATAAATTACCATATAATTGTATCAATGAAATTATAATTTTTATTAAGATTTGAAAGCTATTTTTGTCAAAACCCATGAATTTTTTATAAATGTCAATTTTTTAGTAAAAAATAAATACCGTTTAAATATATAATGTGTTTTATGACTTCATAATAACCCAATAGTGATGTAATAAAATAAAAAAATCTTTTTTCTAGGACAATATATGTTTTATCATTAAAATAATTAGATTTTTGTTTTTTTGGATTACTTTTCAAAGCATTAATGGACCCCTCGAGACTTATTAAACACCTTGTCTTTTTAAATTAATTTTCATTGGAGTGTGACTCACCTCCACATAAGCAACCCTAATATTTTATGATGTTCGTACATTTTCATTATTCAATAATGTTTTCTTCTTCCCTTTTCCAAAAACCATTTTCAATAATGATGGGATGGTTTGTGGTTTGGATTATTTTAATATAAGTGGTCCCAAACCTAAATAATAAAGAATTCCCTCACCATTCCTATATAAACCACCCATGATCCCACTTCCTCCTCACTCAAAGCCTTTGTAGATTGTCCAATTTCTGCTCTACTCTCTACATAATCCTCCCAATGTGCACCAAGATCCCATGAAGCCTCTCACGGGCCTCTCTCTAGCCTTTGGAAGCACACCTCCAAGTAAGGGTTATTTCTTCTTTTCTCATTTTTGTCCAATTTTCATTATGTTGTTTACCCCTTTAATTTCATTTATTAATTTTTGGGGTATGGATTTTCACCTTCCTTATACTGCACGTTTTATGTTTTAATGATGGGAGACCCTTTATCTCTCATTAAATTCCTCCCATGTACACCGGTTACTATGCCGAAATTTTGAATGGAACTTCCCTCTTCTCTTTTACATTCATGCAATAATTTTGTATCATGAATCTAAATTCCATTACAATTGTTGGGAAATGTATCTTTATGAACTCTTTACTGTCCATTACATGTATATATGATGAGGAACCCCTTTCTCTCTCATCAACCATTTTTATAAATTCTTATGTCACGCCGTTACGCTGCCGAAATCATACCGATTTTCTAAGCCAATGGCATTGTGTAGTGAATAACATGCCCATTACCCCATCATGGGTATTCAACATTATGAACATTTAATTATTGATTTTAATGATTCATTTATGAATTCTACATTCCATTATCGTGGATGAAATGATTATGTTTTAGGAATCGATGTTTTATGATCCATGTGGCACACTAATGCATGAAATGAAATGTTTAAGAAGGGTGTACCATTATAGTTCTCCAATGCATTGGGTAAAGTGTAGTATCATGATATTTCATGTGAAATGAGTGTTTAATCATGATAATTCAAGTGAAATTAGGGTTTACTCGTGCTTTATGAGCAATTGGGATTTACTCATGCTCCATGTACAATGAGCATTGGCACTTGTAATTCCATGTTAAGTGTTGTTTCCACATTTCCATGTTAGGATTATCATGATTTATCATGCCTTTATGTTAATGTTTTTATTATGCTCTATTGATATGCCTATCATCTAACATGTATAGTACCCATCATTTTATTCCTTGTGTACTCCCTTACTGGGCTTTATAGCTCACCATTTTCTTATGGATGTCCTCAGGTTATCCCATGAAATGTGAAGTACGAAGGAATGTTTTGGTCATGTAAAGGAAGTTTTCAATAATGATTGTTTATTTCATGTTTTAAGTTTTTATGTAATGATCCTAATACCCAAATACACTAAACCTCTCGATCTTCATGGTTGTATCAAGTGAGGTTTTATGTAATAAATCATGTTTATGTTTGTAATAAAAGAAGGGTTGTCATATTTTTTCCCACATAATGTTTCTTAATATTGCCCCAAATTTCTAGTATCCAATAGCTACCTAAATAAACGAATATCTACTAATATTTATTGGATGAATGAACCATTTAAAAATCATTCAAATAAATTTTCAATCTCATTAATTAGAATTTTTAATCATGATTGATGCTCTATTGAATGATGTGGTGTTCACACAATCGTCTAGAATGATTACCAACTATATTTAGTTTTTCATCCCCCTAGATGCTCAAAGAAGATCATGGTTTTGAAGACAATGATCTATCCCATTATTCACGGAATTTTACAAAAAAATAATCATTCAATTTGTAATGGTATTTAAAAATACATAATATAAATATAGATGTAAATGAAAAAAGTTCATATTCTAGAACTGAACTCTTTTTCATTTAAGGACAAAATACAACTAAAAACTAAAAACAATATAAATTTTGATAAAATAACAATATTGTGTAATTATAAAAATTCAATTACAGAATAAAATTTATGAAAATGGGAGCTTCATCATGGATCCCATTCCAGTCATAGCGGATGAAATTAGAGTTTGAGAGTGTTGCCTTGTAATTTTCAAATGAGGGATCGATTCCTGATCTTGTTCCCATTATAGTGGAAAACCCGTATTATTAATTGAGTTTTCAAAGATCGTATTTGATTGTTGAATTAGTAGGGTGGAGCAAGCATTAAACTGATAGGCCAGATTGGACCTCACATCTAATTATTTTACCTTCGATTGGATGGGAGGATAAAGTGTGACCAATATATATAAGGAAACATATCTCTTAACTTGGATAATTTTTCTAGTAGGGTCAGGTGTCCCACATACGAGTCCTAAGAATTGAATCCCTATATGTGAGACAATATCATATTCCTTCTAATGGGATTTTAGTTCAATCGAGTGTGTCTCTCAGATGAATCCTCTTAGTATCATTCATGATTTAGAACGGATGTGTTTGTAGTTATGATCAGATTTCTTGGGATGTGATTTCTCCTGGAACCAGCATGATGAAAATTATATGGATGAGACCATTGAGGCATGAACTATTTTATGAGCATATTAGGATGTTTATTCAAAATATGTTATTGAAATATAATTATGATGAGATGACTATATCCTGTTATTGATGTTTACACTATGGTGTTTTTCATTGTGTTTTCGGGGTGTCAAGAAGTGTATTGTTTTACTCACCCATGCATGATCATTTTCTACACATGTCATATCTTATGTAGACGGTCTACCATGTTATAGATATATGAGTTTATTAGGATCAGATGGTTCTTGTTGAGTTCAGATAGACTAGTGTGTGATCTTATAACATTAGATAACTGATTGTACATTGTCTTCTATGTAGTGTATTCAGCAGATGAGTTTATGGGACTTGTTCATTCACTTTTACAGACTCCTTGTTTTGGTGGGCTTGTATTATGGCCCTGTTTAAATTCAAATCTTGTACTGTCATACTTTATGTTTATTCTCATAGTGTATAAATTATTTTTCTACTATGTGTTTTTACCATTATGTATTTTTTGCTCAGAGATTTTGGTGTGTGTAATTGTTCTTAGAAAAATGAATCCCATTTGTGGGATGTGCCTACTAAAGTCTAGTCATCATCCACATTCCATTTGAGTATGTCTTTGAGTAGTCATAATGAAGGCCCCATTGGGAAGGATCATGAAGGAGTGTCATCAGAGTGTTTTAGTTCTACTTTAGAAACATGATATTGTGTGATTGGTTTGGGGAAACAGTGTTAAGGGTTTCGATTTTGAATTTCATGTGAGGGACTCTAGTGTGGGTGTGTAGGCTGACATATTAATACAAGATGTCTTTTTACACACTATATTTTCCTTGATACAAGAAAACACATGTTTATGGGAAAAAAATTTCATGAATCATTTAAAAATAGAATGTGTTTTCTATATCCTTCTGGAGTTTTCTCAACGGGTATACTCTTTTGACTTTTGTACATCTTGTTTTCTTACAAGATTTATTCACGATGCTAGCCAATGAGGATTCCATAATAGGATCAGGAGTTCAACCCAATGATTGAAAGGATCTCTATATGAGGATCTAGTCATAGAGAAATTATTCTTGAGGATGGTCAGTATGTGGTGCTTTCTCCTATTGATTGGTTCGTGTACCCACCTATAGTGGACTGCGTGGATTTAGATTTGTAGACTGATTCGTGCATGGATCTTTTCACATTGGATGATGATATTCATGGTTCGATCACATATCAAAGGCTTCTGAGTTTGTGATTTCCTGAGATGAAGGGTCAATAGGACTGACTGATAGTATATACATCACGCAAGACACATAAAAAGTGTTTTTGTTGGTTGTTATAGGATAATTAATTTTCCCTAAGAAAGATGAATTTATATGTTTTTCAAGGGAAGTTAAATTTAATTTGATATTGCCTTTCAATTTTGGTTGTAGTCATAGAGGCAGTTGACGAACAACCAAGGAAGAGTTAGCGGTAGGAGCAGAAAAAAATGCCAAGATGTATATATGTTAGAGGGGTTAGGACATAGTAATAGGTTTACAACACTATGATTTGTTAACACCACCACCCCCCGGTTTTCCATATATAAAACTTGGAGCTGGACAATAGTGGCTGAGAGAGTTGGAGGATATCAAAGATTATGGCCCCATGACCCCTGTAATTGTTCAAGGTATGATCTTTTTCTTTCTACATTAGTTGTAGTAGATTAGAACATGTCTGATTAATTCCATTCATTCCAATTTTCATGTTTGAATCATAGATATTCTGGTAAACTGTTGAATTCACTATTTTGCAGAGAGACTCCTACTAGTGGAAATAAGATGATTGCACTCTAGTGTTGAAAGCCTGAACTAACTCTTATAGGATATATATTTTTTGGGGTATCTTGGTAGTAGAATATATGCCTTACATTTTCATTATCGTTATTGAATAGTTTCCACTATTTAAACTCATATTTCATTTTTTTGGAAGTGGATGCAATTAATCATCTGTAAAAAAACCATATTTCCCATTTTATTCTTGAAATGTAAATCCTTGCAGTATATGGTGGACTCACACATAAGTTGGGTTGACCGATTACTCTTTAGTTGGATAGAATGACCGTCAATGCAAGGAATATTATGAGTGATTGGTTTTATGTAGTGTTGGTGGAGTAAAAATATATTTTCCCCGAATATGTTCATGTTTTACAACCCTACAAAGAGTTAGAATTTATTTGGCCTACACCATTAGATGACATCGATATCTACACTAGAATATCTGATATCTCTCACAATGCTCAATGAGCTACGAGTTCTATTTGAGGACTTACAGATGATGGACTTTGTGAGACCCTGTTTTTCTCCATCGGAAGCACAAGGTGGTCTTTGTTAATGATGTCATAGTATACCTGTTGTACGAGAAGCAACACGCACTTCACAGAAGGATGGACATAGATACACATATAGAGCACCAGATTCACGGAAAGCTCTAGAAGGGTAAGTCTTGGATCCACTGAATGTTGGTGCAGAGTTTGACTAATGATCTCATATTGAGGTTTCCACAGGAGGTTGTTGAGTATGTAGTGTTATGTGATTCATCAGGATCTAACATTGGTTGTGTCCTGATGTTTTTTAAGCAATGGATTCCTGTGGTTCACACTAGTTGATACCACAAGAGATGAACTATACACCCCATGATCTTATTTTATCATCATTAGCAACTGCATTGAATATGCGGTGACACTACCTGATGGGAGTGCAGTAGATCATTTACATAGATTGTATGAGGTTCAAGTATATATTAAATCAAAATGATCACAACATGAGAAAGATAATATCCCTAGAGTTCCTCTAGTACTATGACATAATGACTGTTTATACTCATTGAATGGGGAGTGTTATGGAAGATGATCTCAGCATGAGATTTAAATTCCACATTTGGAACGAGCCGTCATTGTAGTTAGACACAATTACCATATCCTATATGGATGGAAATTGATATACTTATCTCCTTTGGATGGTTGTCAACATTCCACAGTTACTGAGATTCTGGGATGGAAAACTTCTAGATGCCGACTATGCGGTTCTATATGAAAAAATGTTCATAGGGATTACCATGATGAAAATTATAAGGGGGAATCTCTATTATATTTAGAGGATAAACAATGATAGTAGTGGAATTATGAGTGGAGGTTTTGTGGGTATTTAATGCATCCCATTTATCTGTATATATAGGTGGGTCCATGATGTAACTAGACCTCAAATGATGTATTGGTGGCCACTGATGATGAAGGAAGATTTAGAGTTTCTCTCTGAGGGCCTTAAATGTCTACAAGTGGAGTCATATCATCATGATGCTATGAGATTAAATCAACCCCTTGAGGTGCGAGCATTGAAATGTGATATGATAATAATGGACATCATGATTGTTTTAACATGTACATCTAGGAAGAACATTACCATCAAGGCAATCGTTGAACAACTCCTCGTGTTTTTCCAATACCTATCTCACCATTGGTAGAGATTAGTAGATTTCATGGGATTCCTTTATGTGTAAGAGATAGGTCGACTCCATGGAGTTCATTCAAAGACAGTTTTAGTTCATGATCCTTGCTTCTCATCCCAATCATTGAAGAGATTACATGAGGTGTTTGGAACTCTATTATTCTTAAGCCAAACATTTCATCCCTAAATAGACATCCTCACAGAGAGGAACATTCAGGATCTAGTGGATAGGCATCATGCTTGTATGTTATGTTCTGGATATAGATGGGAGGATCTCATACCATTGGTGGATTGTTTTTACAACAACTGCTACCACTCCACTATCTCTATGGAACCATTCAAGGGTTGGTATGGACGAACCTGTTGTTCAAAACGATGTTGAACTAACCCAGGAGAGTTAGCACTCATGGGACCGAGATGGGGGAGAGGTGGTGGATACTATTGAGATGGATTATATCATCTAGTAGTAGATAAAGACAATGTGGATCTTGAAGATGTTGTTTTCCAATAAGAGATGAAGTATTTTGAGTTATAGGAGGGAGATCGTGTGTTCCTGTGTGTATCTCCTCGACACAGGATGGAGATATTTGGTTTGATAAAAAACTATCTATGTGGCACATCATCCCTTTCTAGAAATTATGTAGATTTGGTGAGGTGATTTAAAACTTAACTCTACCCCTATAGTTTTACGTTGTAAATGAAATCATCCACATGTCTCAGTTGGGTATGTACATGCAGTATCCATCACACACCATTGACTTAGGATAGTTGGATATTAACTATGGGGATACTTTTTCAATGTACCCGGTGGAGAACATGAATAATAAAGAGGAGATCCTCCGTGGGTAGTTGATTCCACCGAAGTTTGTTATATGGAATCACAAGTAACTCTATGAGAGCATAATGATGTGGGAGGATCATATTTATGAATAATGAAGAAAAGATTTTGTGTATCCTTGTTTTGTATTTTGGGGATGTAAAATCCTATGGTGGGGAGAATTTAATGACTCAGAATTTCTGAATTTTTTGTGATTTTTTTTTTGGAAAATCATAACAATATGCACTGAGACGATGTGTGATTATGATCCAATGTGTTCCCATAACAATTCATTAAAAAAATTTATTTTTAATAACATGCTCTCGTGAATTTTAATAAAATGTTATATAAAATTTTAGTGGCTACCGAGATTAGAAATATGAGGGCACTATTAACCTCAGAATAGTGTATTTACCCTGGGAACGACCTATCCTTGGTTGTCCGGAGTAATGAATAGTAAAATACACCACGTATGTAATGGTAAATAAAATAAAAAAATAAAATTTTTCATTTAAAATCCATAAAACTCATAAATTGTAACATGTATTTCAAATATTAGGCCACTATTGAGTTCATAAGGGGGTGTTTATCTTAGTTGTGGAAAAATATCGTTTCACACATGCTTACTATGAATGATTATTTATTTTTGTAAATTTCATTAAAATATTCTTATAATAATTATGTTTCATATAGTGTTGGTTTTTTTAATATGGCCTATTTTTAGGAATTCAGTGTTACAAAATTAACCTATAAAACCTTTGAGGAAACAAGTTGTAGCTCTATCCAATGAACAATGATGTATTCGTGAATCAAGAACTAAAAACATCATATTTTATGTATCTTGACCTCGATAACCACATTATGACCATTATTCATCAGCTATCGAAAATAATTGATGCCGGATGTTTTGACATTGATTATTATTTTCCACATTCATGAAAATAAACGACAAATGCAGATCAACCAATGTACAGGTTGACCCAAATATTGCTTGTTATTGTAGTAAGGGTGTAATAATTGGGTTTTATTCTTAGTGTTGTTTTGATAAGGAATTTGATGTAGTTTCGTGATCATTCTTACTGAATAGTCCTATACCAGGAGAAATTATGAATATGGTTGGTTCCTTTGGTAGTTCCATGTTATTTTATTCACCGATGTTCTTCACATTATTTTTGAACTTCTATTTCATCATGGATTTGGGATATATAATTGTTTTCGCTTGTTTTTTTTCAATGATCCATATCCAATGATCCAATTTTGAGAAATCCAATCAGTGGTGTTACATCAAGGACGATAAATGGATATAACCATATCATTAGATATGTCTGTTCACGTAGTTTTTCATCAGGATGGATTGTGAAATTGATCTGAGGCATGTATGGTGAATAGAATGACCATATGATTGCGAACATGCCTCCATTTTAAAAATATGAGCACTGGAGGTGTACCAATATCCCACCAAAGTGTAGACCGCATGGGACAGAGCAGGCCGACCCATGCACATTTGGGCTGGCCTAGTCTAAGGGGAGCCGAGACTCTATAATGTACCAGTGATCTGGATCTAGTGGGAATGTGGGCTGAGCTATGCTAGCTAGGCTGTGTTTGGAAGATTTTATGGAAAGGGTCGGGTCCGTTAGTGGGTTTGGACGGGTCAGGTGGGTCCAGTTGGGCCCAAACTAGATCCATGGCAAACATTATTTTAAAAAAAGTCATATCATTAAAATGGAGTATTCATTGACATTATGTCTATGAAGTTATAAAACATGTGATAAGCATTACATTTTATTTGTATTGGTGGCTTCTTAGTTTCACCTGTAGAGATTGGCTTCAATCTATTTGTTTACTCCTATGTGCGTTCAATACAATATCAGGTTAACGTCACAATGGATGTTTGTAGAGGATTATAGATTAACCATTTCCTTTTCCAATGAGGGATAGATAAATGATCAATTTCCCATAATAGATTATGTCTAGTGTTTTGATGTGAGTTTCCTCAGCCCAACTGCGATAGTTAACTTTGTGGGATGGAGCGTGAATCACACCGAGAGTCCCAACCTGTCCCCACTTCCCTTCATTGTACCTTAGATAAGGTTTGTGGAAATGTTATGAAAAATATTTACAGGTGAACATATATTCCTTCTAGTATGATGTTTATTTTAGGGTCAAGTGTATCCCCATTGAGCCCTAGGCATTGAACCATTTCTGTGTATCGGCTTCATATTCATTTTGTTTGGGATTTAGTCCAAAAATGTGTGTATCATGGATGAGTCCCCTAATTTTCCAGCTTGAATAGCCCTATAATTTATGTTCTTATTATAATGTATCTTGAGGAGGGTATTCTCCCTAAACAATTGTGCTTCGAGAACATTCATATGGATGACATAGGATGTGACTATTGAGGCATGTAATCATTTTTTGATTATATGATGATGATCCTGCTATAAGTGTTGTAGACATATACAAGTGATGATATGACTATATCATCTTAGTGATGTATCATATTTGGTATTTTACTTTGTGACATTATGTTTTCATACATAGTGTAGTTTTACTCACCCCTAGATGATCATTTCTCGCATGTATCATGTATTGTGAAGACAGTCAACCATGTCATAGAGCTCCAAGTGAACCAAGAGGAGAAGGTACTTTGTGAGTTCAGATAGACCAGGAAATGATCTTATTGATTTATACATCTGACTATTACCATTACCTTCATGTAGATGTTTTTTATAGATAAGTTTCTTGTACTTTTGATTTCATTTTTACAAACCCATTCGTTTGGTGGGATTGTATTATAGCCCTATTTACAATCCAGTTTTCAACTATCATACCTTATGGTTGGTATCAGAGTGCATGCATGATTAATTTATGTAGTGTTTTTATATTTCTTTATTTTGGGATTTGAGATTTGTTCTTGTGTACATGTACTTAGGAACGTAACACACATTTAGGAGATATTCCTACTGGGTGATAGCCGCCATCCCCTAGACATTCGAGGAGGGCATATAATATTCATTACATAGGCCCCACTAGGGCTGACAATGGCATTGAATTGTGAAAATAGACTAGGGAATCCATGGATAATATAATATTCATGGAAATGGGTCTCCATATGATAGTTTGGTTTGAGGTTTTCTACACCGCCATTTTCATCCTCATCCTATAAATGAAAAAAAAACATGATGGGATTCATTAGTATGAGTCCTGAATGAAAAAACACTAGTGATGCACTTTATTTAGAATTTTTTTATATATTACACATTTCATGATTGTAGAGTCTCAGATAAGGATGAATTATGACTTTATTATGCTAAATAACATCATCATGTATGATTTATGATTCATCAAATACGGCATGTACATCCTTGATAGTGTCTACATATAACACAAGATATCATCTTCGTTAAGGAATCATAGATGGATTGGAGTGTTGATGAAAAAAAAAGATGTGGTGCATAGTGAAGATTCGTTTCACCATTGATCGAAATAAGGAATATATACTATGGAAGATGGACACCAGAAAAACAGTCACATACCAGAGAAGGTCACCCATGTGCACTATTGTGCACTCTGAATACGCTGCAAAATGAGACGTGGTTGAGGTAATTCCCCCACCATCAGAAATAGTAGATTTTTCTATGAAACAATCAATAATGATTGATGAACTAGACTCCAATCATGATGACACTGCAATTAGGTTTCACATAACCATAAAATTTATCATCTGATAGTGCCACCTGGGTTTTCATTGTCTGAGATAAACTATGATGATTTTCACTTCACTACAACAATTGAGACAAAATCTATTAGTGATGCAAGACATAACCCGTTATGTAGATAAATAATTTTTGATGAGTTACTAAGGAAATAATCATCATGTTAAGTTAGGGAGAAAGAGAATATAGAATTTATTTCATTGTTCATCATAAAAAGCCTTCTCACATCCCTAGGAATGGGATGTAAACGTTGTTTTGTTGGAGACCCAACAGTATATCTACATCTTCCATGAAAAAACCATTTGAATTCCTAGTATCCATGACTATACACCAATGTTCCAAGTTCTTTGAGGAGAATCTAACAATGTGATGTGGTGTGGAGGGATAAGTATATCAAAGAAACTCTTAGAATCTCACATGGATGTACCAGGTTTCTGGAGTTGGATAAGAAAATTTTGGTTTCTGAGACCTAGTGAGGATGAAAAAAATTAGGGGATTATATTGTTGAATAATATTAAGTAGTTATTAACTATACAGGTCTTTTCATCACCCTCATTATTTTCCCTCATTTATTATTATTTTTATGTATAAATGTTGTTTTACCTCATTAAATATCCCACATCTTTTTAATTTCATTGATAATAAATCCAAATTTTGTGTCTGTATATAATGAAATGGAGTCCCCATAGAAAATAATCCATGTTGGTGGTGCATAAATAATTATTTTTTGTTATGGATATTTATTACATCCAAGAAGTTTGCCTGTATTTGTGAATATTATCCAACTAGGAAATGGAAACAAATTCTATTCAATCATATTTAAATCTTGATATCCATTTGAGGAATATTAATATTTCATACTCTAAAGTGACGATTCATCATATTAGTAAATGAAAATAGTTTTGTAAATTTTTATATAAAAGCTTTAAAAAACCATCAAGCATGCTATTAATTTATATATAATGATTATAATTGGTGTATATACACATTACGTATTAAGACTACATATAAATAATTTATATACACTAGATAACTACAATGCATATACATTTCACAATACCATTGTTGTGTTTCAAAGATTATCATACCACCATCCTAGATATGTCACACATGGATTTTCACTATTGAAAATATTCGTGGAGTCTATATTACATATAAAAATAACATGGATTTGAAAGAAACATTATGATCTTGAGGATCTGCTAATGAAAAATTAGTTTTACACTAAAATAAAATAAATTTTATTCCTTATTCAATAAATTCAATTATTAGAATACAAATATATGTTTCGGTCGGAGTAGCCCAAAAGCCTTAATTTTTTATTATTTTTGATAATCCACCTTTCAAGGGATGAGTTTTAACCTTTACAAGCCCCAAAGGCTCAGAGACAATTACATTACCTGTAGGTCTTAGAGGGAATCACCCAAACAAGACAACTTGGAACTGCTCCTTCCCAGCATGTGTCATGATATCATATCTCCACCTTCGTAGGGATGATCGACAAGCTATCCTACTTAGAGCTGCATAGGGCCGGTACCGATGTCAAATCCATACCCTCTCATTCTTCCAATTCTGGTTAACATTGCTCTAGTGAATACACCTGCCCTGAATCATCCTCTGAATCCTTGTCCCATGTAGATTGACTGGTACATCTGCATTCATGTGTCCAGAAGGGCTTGGGGTTGGCCAAAGGCTTTAAGGTGGCCCAAAGGCCTTGAGAATCAACCGGCCCAAAGGCATTGGGTGAACAGAAATCATTACAGGACTTGAGGACCAATCTGGTGGCCCAAAGGTCTTGATGGATGAATAGTTTTGGCTGCTACAGTACAGAGCAGTTCCTTCTATAATTCCTATTACAGTACTAGCTACAGTACCAAATAGTATCTACTACAGTACTACTATAGTACCCCCAGAATAACCCTCCACCTGGATTTGATATTAGGTCCCTTGGATGCACTTACCGAGTCCTCACCAACTAGTCTGATGCTCATGTGCATATGTTTCATTATTTATTATTTTATAAGAATATGTTTTCTTATTTATTCAATTACTTAATTATTAACTATCATCTATATGTTTCATTCTTCATTCCAAAAATTTATTTTTTTCTACACATTAAATACATTCTTTTGTATTGTGAAACTTTTAACGATAACATTCGAAAAGGTGAACTCAACATTATATCATTAACAACATGAAAAAATATGTTACAATCATATCATATCTTATTGAATTTTCAATTTTGAATCAATCATTACTATTGGATATGTGTATCCAGATTTGTATGGTTGGTATTGGGATGATACTTCCAACTCATACTAACCATGAATATCTAGTGGGTGGAGAACTACATTTTGATCATTGGGTCTTATAGGGGAAACATGCCCCTACTATTGGTTATTGGGTGCTAAAGGCCCCAATTCCAAATGTTGGGGAACTATAGCACATATGACAGATCATAGCAGAGTAGATAAACTAGTAGAAACATGGAATAATTAAATTTAGGACATTTGAACAACTATTATAGTAGCTCATACTTTAGAGATTGTTGTACTATAGCTCCATAGGATTCATCCCACATGCCAGTGTAGCATCATGGACTTGGTTTGCACAAAAATATTGTAGTGAAAACTTCAAGTCATCATTCAATATATCATAGTGGATGTAATATATAGTTACTGGAATATTGTTTCATCATCCATTTTTTCTCATTTAATGTCGAGTTTTAAATTTAATAAAAAATTGATATTCAATATTTATTTTTCTACCAAATAATCGTAAGATCTCACCTCTCTATAGTCTTTGGGAATATTACCTAACATTGTACATTCTTGTGTCATGTGAGATCTTCTTCTCATTATTCCCTTGTACTCTTATTTTTTATTGTTTTTCTAATTTGAAACCCTATTATGTCACTGCTACTCTAGGTGATTTCCCAGCAATAACAATTTCCATATTCCTCATATATGTTCACAATAAAATATTTATGAAAAGTTTATATATTTTTACATTATTGCACATAAGTTTATCTTATTATTCAATACATAGAAATATGAAATGAAAAATAGGGTACAAACAAGAATGAATTACATGATGCAAAGGATAAAACTATTGTAAATAATAAGACCTAGGACAAGACCCCATGACCTTCCCCTCACCCCAAACCCATACCAACCACCCCCAATGCATGGAAAAATACTATGTTTGGATGCTTCTATATATTTTATGTAATAATTATACTATAAGAAACCCACATATAACAATCATATACAATTTAAACATTAGATACTAATAGATAAATTAACATATTACATAAAATGTGATAAATTCAAATGTGGATTTCATCATTTTCATTCAAAAAAAATCTTATTATGAGTTTCATCATCAATTGGAAAAGATGATCATAATTATTATAAATAGATACAAGAAACATGGAGTTTTCATGTTTATGACAACATGATGAAAAATTAAAACAAATCCAATGATAATATACATTATGGTATTGATCTTAATAATGATTAATAATGATTAAAATGTTGAAATTGTGTTTAAAAATGAATCTAGAAACTTCTTTATTTGATAATGAGTATTATGTGGCCTTATATACTCTTGATTATTCTCATATTTCCATGATTGTAATAAAGAAGTTAGAAAATTTGTTTCCTTCTAAATATCATTGAATCTAAGAAAACATCTCATTTCCATGGTGTTGTAATTTCTATGAATGGAACGTCAATTGACTCTAAAAATATTGAAAAAATAATTTCATTACAACCCTCTTTGAATGCATTTGATATAAAGTGCATTATAAGAGTATCTGACTATTACAATAAATTTTTCTGAGATTTCTTATTATTCATTTCTTTAATGGTGACATTTAAGAGAAGGTGTATTCCATTCCAATAGAATTGTGATTTTCATAAATCCAATTATGATTTCACGTACCGAATACTTATACAGATATCCTAATCAATTTCAAATAAAGTATGGGTTATGTTGTGTACAATGATTCCTATCGATTGTGATTGGGATGTATTATTATACAGGGAGACCATGTCATAGTGTAAGGCACACCATAAATGTAGATGCATGAATAGAATTGTCAGACTAACAATTGTGGAGGAATATGGATTGAAAAAATTTCACCACAATCACTTTGATGAAAAGATCACTATATTCCTTTATCATAAGGTCTTGAATCATATCTTTTCATAGAGGGAAATGAACTTCTAGGAATGATGATTGATGGAGTATTTCTATATGTTTGAATTTGTCTTGGTATATACATATGGGAATTAAAATTAATTGGAGGATGGTTTGGTCCAAAAATTGTATTAAAATGTGTTCCTGGGGGATCGTGCCAAGAGAGGCCCAAAAGGCATACAAACAAGAAAAAGGGAATTCAATGCAATGTAATTGATAACATATGTTAGAATTATATTTATTTACTAAACTCCATAAAATATCCTATTTAGTTATACTATAACATTTTATTTAGCCGTTGAACATTATATTTTTCATTACTTTCGATGAATCTCTATTTTTAGAGTTCATATCTATAAATTTTTCTTCCTTGTTATTTTTTGTTTTCACCATTAGTGGAGAAATTTCGTGAATAATCCAATATTTTTTCCTTCATGTTATTATTTCTTATTTTCTAATTGTTTTATAATATATGAATATTAAAATTATTTGTTCATTTTTTGATTTTTTTCAATTTTAAACAACAATTTTATATTACATTCCCCACCATTCAATTTTTCATACAGAATTTTGAGGCCTGGGGTTTATGCATGAAAAAACCTCCATGATCAAAATGAAATACATTATATCTCAATGTTTTTTAATTAATATTAAATTAAACTTTTATTTAATTATATTATTATTTTTAATATCTAGAAAACAATAAAATTCATGAAACACAAATAATGATTTCAATTTGTCACAACAACTTTTATTGGACAATATTGGTAAAAAATTCGTTATCACGAGTCTTAATTAACTGATAATATTTTTGTGTTGGCTTTCCCATTTTAAACCATCATTTATGTTAATGATCTTTTTTTAATTAAATATTTTACTATTGGAATTTGGTAAATTCATTTTTATTTATCTAATGTTTATTTTTTACAATTTTTTGGTCATTGTGGAAATTCATAATTCAATGAAACATATCATAAAAAAGGATGGGAAATGAATCAGGAAAATTTTATTTTCCATGTCGATACAAATCAATTTCCTTGCAAAATAAATTTTCATTAATTTCCTCAAACATATATTGACATGCATTATCTTGTTGAAAACTATACAAAATAAATGTTACTTTACCTATTTTCTAATGGGTGAAACAAATGAATAAAATTTTACACTGATGATGTTAATTATCATGTTATTAAAATTAATATTGTCATTTATCATTGAAATTTTTATTACATGTTATTATTTTCAGTAAAAAAATGAAGATTTTCTCCAAAAGGGCGAAATAGAAGTTGAAATGTACATTTGTTATGATGATACATAGGTTTACACATGATGGTAATGTAATAATATGATGTAATTTCTAATCTCAGGAAATGATGTGATGTATTTTAGATGCGTGAATGGTAGATAGAATCCCATCTGGGGTTTTCAGAAGCCATGAATCGATGATGATGATGTACATCTAAATAGTATCATCTTATTTCTCGTTCTAATCACACTCATATTCTTCATGTGTTTTTTTACTAGTTGATTATTGTGTATGGGAATACATCATTTGGACGAATCCAATGGGAATCCAACCCATCATGTCACTTGAAATAATATAGTTTGTTGTTTCATCATTTAATGTGTAATATAACAAGTAGAACATGGTTCCCAAAAATTTTTTGGGTGGAAAAGGAATGAAAATATTTTTAAAAATATTGAATAATTGAAGTAATAATGGTGGGGATCACCTTTTTTATACAAACCCGAGCTGAATTAATGTGTCTAGATGTCTTATATAAATGAATATATTTTTAATCCTTTTTCATAGTTTTTTATAAATATGCAATTTCCCCCAAATAATTATCATTGTGAATTTTAGTTATATATTACCATATGTATTTTAATTTTCTAAATTTAATTATATTAAAGATACAACTACTTGAAATAAATTAGATAATTGTATTATATATAAATTTTAATTAATATATGAAATACTCATATTTGTAAAATAATTTTTTCGTAGTATCCCCATGGTTTTAATATTACAATTTAATTTTTTTCATGGACATATAAATATTGGGAGACATATTATTAGATACTAATTCTATATGGATTGATATTCCCGAAGGTGTTATGTAATGTTGAAAATCATATTGAATGATAGATTTCAAGGAACAAAAAGTATATAATAAATAAAAATAATTTTTTTATGAAAACCATGTAGTGGTAAATTTTTATGTCATTTTTTTCAATTTATGATGTTTCAATTCATGGTAAAATTTATTTATTTATGAAATAATTGATTTAAAAATGAAATTTAAAATTAATTTCTGTTTAAACAAATTTATAAAAAAAATTCAATTTAATTTTAATTTATAAACAAAAACATGACTTGAAATTTATATTTTTAATATGAAATGTAATGAATTCCTAAATTTTATGAATATTAGAATCCCTAAAAAATATGATCTTAAAAAACAATAAATGGATGTAATGAAGGAAAATATAGTACATAACAATTTGCAGAGATACTTCAATATGTCTCAACACCATCAGAATAACCCATTAGGAAAATTATATATATATATATATATATGTATATATATATTTATTCAATTTATATATATATTATTTTTTGTGCATTATATTAGTATATTTTATATTATTATCAGATTATTTTAACTATATGCATTAAATTATCACACTGTATCTATTATTCTTTTTTTTAAAGAAATTTATATATAAAATATTGTCAATTTTTATTCAATGAATTACATTTTTATGGAAAATATATTCATTAAAAAAACTAGAATGTGCATCATTATTAAGAGAAAATCTTGATAAACTAGAAAGAAATATCTTCACATTTATAAAGGTATACAAAAGTATCCATTCCATAAAATTAAGACATTATAAAACATATAAAGAAATGATTTATTTAATGAATATCTAACTTACCTGTAAAAAGTAAATACTCAATAATATTATATATAATTATGAAAATTATGATCAAATAGAAGATTAATCATTGATATATTTCAATTTTTATCAAATAATCACTTTATCAACATATGTTTATTATTTATTTAATATTAATATGTTATTTTTTGGAACTAATGCAATTCATAGCTATAAATGGAGTCTAGTTTGTGTATGATTTAAATCCTTGTTTCTTTTGATCTATGAAATTTCTATTAATGTGATCTTATGATATCATCTAGAAAAACTATTGATGATGGTGTCGTTCCACAATGTATTCCAAAATTTTGAGTCAAAAATTTGGATAGTGGAGAATGGTGGTTTGGGTAAAGGATGTTTCACAAAATATAGAAGGATTATATAACTCTTTTTTTAAGTGATGATTTAGGATAGTAATAATAATAAATGATAATGTAATTAATTGCACAAATGATGTGATTTTGCTCGATATAACGATTACACGAAAAATTGATTTATGTATAAAACAACTCTAGAGATGAATAATTCAAGAAAAACATGACATAAAAAAAGATTTTTCCTAGAGTGAATTTTTGGGAGAGACCCATCAAAATAGGCCAAATACCTGTGGTGCACAAAAAATAAGACATTTAGTGAAAGGGACTTACAGGTAATATTCGAAATTAATTTCAGAATTATGAACCAAGGGGTTTATATGTAAGGAACTTCATATAGGGATTTCCATGTTTATAAATATTTGTCTACCTGGGAAAAGAATATTATTGTTCCTGATCAGGATAATGAATTTAATAATAAACTACCAAGATGACCACCATGTCAATAAAATTATTATGTCTTCAACTATTTCATTTATTATTGGAAATTTGGCGTAAGTATTCAAAGGCACGCAATGTGCCATTCCCAAAATATTGTAATGGTAGTGTGACAGACACACAAAAACTATGCCTTAACTATATTATTCCACAACTAGTAAATATTATTGTATTTATGTACGACTAGAACACTATCAACATATGCTCTTTGTACTAACCCTTACTGGAGAACAATATGAAACTACATTCCCTACATGATCTACTAAGTAGCATGGGGTCATATGAATGAGATTGAAACTAAAAGATGCAACAATTAATCAATGAAATGAAATTTAATTGAAGACCAGGAAAAAACTAATGATTTTTATATATATTGTGTTAATAATGATATTGAAGAAGATGAACATATTTATCTCTTTTCCATAAAAATAATTACATCAATATGAAACATTTTAAAAAAGATAAATATATTCTATTTTCATTGTGGTATAGAAGAACGTGTTTCCTCTCTGTGATCAACAAAGTATATTGATGAATAAAGTGAGTCTAAAAATTGAAGAAGCCTATGAAATATTTTTCCTTAAATAGAGACTTCAAATATAGACATATGTTATAGAAAAATATTTTTATCTAAAAAAAGAATATGATGATAATAATCATTTGAGGATGAAGAACCATATTGTAATTATGGAAACCATGCATCTATTATGGATACTATAGAAAATACATGTCCATAAAAAGATAAATATAGAGATAACCAGTTGATTGTTAATGCCGATCACAATATATAATATGAGGGTTATCTAGGTAATCATGAAAATTATTGAAATACAAACAAAAAAGTGAGTAGTTCTGGAAGAGTCAACATAATATGTCCATCTTCATGATGATAAAAATAATCTACTGGTATAATTTTAATATTATATTCAAAAACATTTGATATATTTGAAGATGTGGTATAATTGATGCTCTAGATCAATTAATAAGTCATGGTAATAAATTTATTTACCTTAAAAATGGATTAGAAGTCCAGGATTGTTGAGGTTATTGAAGAAGAAGATGATTCTTTTTTATGTTAACATGAAACTGAGTTAAATTTTTGATAAACAGATAATAATATGTAGTTTGAATTATTCTCGGATGTAGAGATATTAAAAATTGGTAAGAGTGATTATGATGTAGTATCAAAGGATTTGAATGATAGAATATCCACATGTATGTGTAAATGTTTAAAATGACATGATGCTGAATCATCAAAGGATGGAAACAAGATGATCAAATTTAATAGATATAAAAATGTTGAACATATTAGATAGAAAACCCTTATTCCAATAAGAATTAATCATATCCAATAGAGGTGAGAGATGAATATTATATCCATGTACCAACATATGGTTCACGTGCACAGAACCACTAATTTATTGGACTTACAAGTTTTCGGTCAACCCACTCTTTCTATATTATAACTTCATTTTTTTTTGAAATATTTATCCTCCCGAAATCCCCAACACCTTTATTAGAACTCAATATCTCTATTTATAGAACCATAGGTTTTTTTTTAATTTGAATGGAATATGTCCCTATTCTTTTATTTTTTTATTCATCTTCCCAAATAAAAAAATTACATTCCATTTCACCATATCCCACCCCCATTGTGTTGGGGTAGAAAATGATTGAAACTGATACAGACACCCATCTACAAAAAAATAATAATCATAGAATCTCCAAAGAAACTATTTACAAAAATAAATGTAAGAAAATAAATTGAGACACATATTTGTAACATGAAAAAACCCTCCAATGTGAATTCATAAAAACTCACATGGAACTCTAAAAAAACCACTCATAATCAAAGAGTACCAAATCTGCCTAAAATTCAGTATAATTATTTTAAAATACAGTTTATATAACATATTTCAAAATCCAAATCCTAATATGATTTCTTTATCAAACTAAAAAAATTCTCATGAAAAAATTTCACCACATGAAGGTCAAATACTACAACAAAGTGTCATTGCGGTACCATCTCTATTTCTTACACAACATGAATTGGAGATAATACTTGTTTCCCACACCCCAAAATACCATCACTCAAGTATCATCTTTATATAGTGTCTTTTTTTCTCTTACCATGAAATGAATCCATGTTAACATACTTATATAATCCCTCATAATCCCTAAACGACACTTGTTTGTATTGATTAAAATTGAAAAATATAACCATTCAATAAGAAAAATATCACCACATATTGAAACAACACAATTCCCTTAGAAGGATTGACAATTTTAATCCCTTATAAAATATCCTTAAATTCAGTTTAATCTCCACATGGAAAATTTATCAAATTGGATGATACTATATTTATAATCATTAAACTAGAAAAATATAGAGTTCAATTCATATAAACTGAATTGGAAATAAAAATAATAGTTTTCAAACGTACCATCATCCACTATAGAAAAATTGATGATTCTCTTTTATCGCTCTAATGGATACCAGACATCTCACACTGTAAAAGAAATACAAACAACAAATTCATCATCATAACTATGATTGAATTTACCTACTAGAGGAGACTATAACAAACACATGGCTCCACCATAATAGTTACCACCACAAAATAATGACCACCCAAGGAAACTAATTTCCTCATCTTCTAAACAACTTTTGAGTAATATATAACTCTCAGCACATCACATCGACCATTGATTTTATTTTATTATTCACTATTTAAGAATACAAATTAAAAATAATTAGGTTTAATACCTAAAAAACAAAACATGGAATGCTTCAAATTCCAATATATCATCATCAACGTCGATATTATTCTAGTTATTCACAATGATTTCATATGCCAGAAAACCTGATGAATTATTCTTCGTAAATGAATTTATTACTTCATTTCACATCTTTACATTGGTTCTTTGATGTTTTTCAACTATGTTTCATCGTAAATATAACATATATCCATAGAATAATTAATTCCTTCCATTTACATATAAACTCATAATCCCAATATTATAATGAGTACAAGAACATAAATAATTTAGGTGTATACATAGAGCATGTCACACATCCTTCCACATTTGAGTAAAACTTGCATATTTAGTGATAAAATCTCACGATAAAAAATTAAGCCAATGTAATCTACATTTTCCATATTCATTATACAACTATTACCATATTTTTATGAAGAGAATAGTTCCATATTTGGTGTAATATGCTATGAAGCTACTGAATAAATAGCTATTCATTGTACATATATACCGTACTGTAGTCAAATCCAACTGAAAGTATATCACCCCCACCTAGTTTAAGAAATAAATACGTAGCCTCATATGTGTGTCATGCATATAAATTTTTTCCTTAGAATTCTTCAAAGAGTATTAGTTTCCATAAACACCTGAAGAACACCATCATTGGTATTTTTCCTAGACTTGTTCATCACCAATGATAACATAACATCATCCAACCTCAACGTGTCTTTCCAAAATTTCAATTTTGGGACAACATAATAATATGAATCTTGTAACGAACATAATAGTTGAAAATTTTTGTCTTTATATTCCATATTAATAGGTACCATGTTACCGATATCAACAATCTTGAATTCCACTGAAGACAGGTCAATAAAATATTTACTGAACTCTTCCAAATGGTCACATAAATAAACATTCTATAACATTCCAAAACAATAAAATAATTTTTTGATGCACTCATATGGAATCCCTTATTCAATGTTGGTATTTCAAGAAACAAATTAACAATTTACTTATAAAATAAAAACTACTAAGTCATATCATAGAAGATGTACAAGGTCGATCAGCCAGAGAGCAAGGAAAGAATCATTGAATTCTGAACATTGGGTGGTTTGTCACAATTTTAATAAATTAATTAATATAATTTAATGAATAAAATTAAATAAATAATTTTATATTAAAAAATACAAGAGTTTGGTACATGTTTCAAGGGATTATAATAATAAATTAATTAATTCCCCATAAGATAGAAAATAATTATAATAAATAGCTCCATACCCATTTAATTTAATTGATAGAAAAAAAGAACAATCCTTATTAATCTATGCTAGCATTTAAATTAATTGGGTTCTGATGAATAAAAATAAATAAATATCATTAAGATTATTCCATTACTCCTTATTCATCAAAACAAAATGAGGTCATTGAATGCCACAACTAGACCAGGTTATCCCTGGCTCATAGCCTGGGAAAGCCAAAGGGTCTCCCTGTGATGTTCTAGCATGAGGTCTTGTATACCGTCATTTTAATCCTGAACCATGAAATGACACAAAGACTTAATGGGATGACATCATTCTATGAATAATAGGAAAAATTAATGATGATGAAAATCTCTACACCTTTTGCTATAATACGCTTTTCAAGATTGTGCAGTCTCAACTGGGGTAACTGAATGACTGGAGTATGGGAATGAAATTCATCGCGTATGTAGTAAATTCAATTTAATATCACATGTAAATCATGGAAGGAATGAAAATTCTTTCATTTCATGATATCATCATTTACGTGGAATCATAGTGGAATTAGAGTGTTGATGAAAAACAAGATGTGTTGAGTAGCGAGGAGTCAATCACCATAGATCACACTATTGTATATATACGAGGGATGGTGGAAACCAACCAAATATCATCCCCCAAACACACTATAAAATGTTGTATTGACTTTAAAAAATGAGACGTGGTTGAGGAGATGTCGTGCAACATCATGCATATTGGTGTTGTCCATGCCTCTATCAAACTTGGTGGATGGACTATATGCCAATCACGATGATAGTGAACATCAGTTTTAAAACATTGAAAAAGTTATCAGGATTACAATAACACCATGTTTTTTATTTAGAGATATAAACTATGATGAGTTTCACTTCACTGCGGCTATTGAGTAAAACATATTCAGTGATACGGAACATCACCCATAATGGCACAAAACAATTATTGAGGAGTAAATAAGGAAATAAACAACTGAGGCAGTGATGGATAAGGATAATATAGAATTTCATTCACTTTTCAACATTGAAATCTTGTTCACCTACCTAGGAATTAGAGGAAAAACTCATTCATTTAGAGGCCTAAATTGTATGTTTACATTATCCATGACAAATCATTCAGATGTTGTGGCTTCCATAACTAGCCATCAGCATGACACATTCATTTTAGAGAATACATTAACTGTAATGAGTACTTGAGGGATAATTAGTATCCATTAAATCTCATGAATTTACATGGACGGACTAGTTTTCTGGAGTTGCATGTGAAAATTGATGTTATTGATATCCCTATGTTTCATAATTGAATTTCATACTCTAAAGATAGGATTTCAAAACTTATTTAAGGAAAATGTTTTTCTACCATCGTATATCCAAAATTTAAACACTCTATAACAACACTATTAATTCATTCATATTTATTATAATTGGTGTATATAGACACCACATTTTAAGGATACACATACATATTTTATAAACACTAAATAACGACACTGCATTTACAATTGTTAATACCATTTACGTGTTCCAACCATTATAATCCCACAATCATAGTTAAGTAACACATGGATTTCAAATTCTAACACCATTACAAGGATATAGGATTAAAAATAAATTGAATGGGGAATCAAATAAAGCATGATGATCAGGAAGATCTTTGAAATATAAATAATTTATATAATAAAAAAACAGGATACGTTATTTATTAAATTATGTAAGTTATTATCAGAAAATATATATGTTTAATTCATTATTAAATTATTCATATATGATTTTTTCTTTATTTTATTAATAAATTATTAACTACTATTTATATGATTTAATTTTTATAAAAAAATAATATGTTCTTCACATTAATTACTTTCCCCAGTATAGTGACATTTTCATGCGATATCATTCATGTAGTTGAACGCATTAACACATCTTACGAACTAGATAAACTATTGCAAAATCATCTCGAATCTTCATGAATCTTCAATTTGGAGTCATTAACTTCTTTTGGATTGGTGTAGCCTGGTATGATTGTTTGATGTTTTATAAATTCTTGTTACTCATTCAATGCACATATCCGTAGTGGTTCCAGCTCTACGGTCATCTCAATGGGTGTTTCTAGGGGAACGCATATCTACTCAGGTGTTTTTGGAGGAAAAAGCTCATATCTAAAATATTTTGTAACAATAAAAAATCCAAAAGATAATATGAGAGTAGAACATGTGAATGTACTATGTATTTTTCTCCATGAAGTGTTTGTAAGAACTATTGTATTAGCCCAGACATTGGAGATCACAGTATTGTATATCAACATAATTCTTTCCTCCGACCATCGTAGCATCTAGGAATTTGTTGTCCACAATAATATAGAAGTGTAGACTTCTTTTTACAATTCAATATAGTACATCAGACATACTATAAAGATTGTGGATCAATGTTTTATCCCCATTTTTAGATCATTTTGTGGTATATTTTTATATGTTTTAATACTCCGATATTCTATATGTACTTATGATCCCAAATTATTTTAATATTATAGATCTACATTGTCATAGGGATTATTGTCGAATGATGTGTATCATTGTTTCCAATGAGATATTCTATTAATTAATTTGTTATTCATTTATTTTATATTTTCTTCATCTCTAAACCCTTTTTATCAAAACTACTACAGGTGTTTCTATCCGGAACCTATTTGTATATATCAACATTTATTTTCACTCTAGAATATTATATTAACACATTAATTAGTATTTTATTCTTACACATTAATGTGTCAAATTGTTTAATACATGAAAAATTAAAAAACACTTAAATATTAGTATATAATATCTGGAAAATTTTATGTTGGTCGGAGTGGACACTCAAGAGGGGGGTGAATTGAGTTCCAATTAAAATTTCTGCTAAAAACAATTTTTATTAAAATCCCCCAATTTCAAAAATAGATCAAACTGTAGTGAATTTATATAGATTATAAAGGTTCAATTAGTTTCTCAATGATTGATTAGTTCACAGTTAACTTAATCTAATGATTAATTTAACCTCTGAAACTAACTTACTGGTTTACAATAAATATAAACACTTGCGAGTTTAACTATCAAAGTAGCTTTGAAGATAAATTATATTTCAAAGTAATAGCAGCGGAATATGAAATAAAAGTATTGTATGGATATAAAATTTAACTAAAAAAACAGAGGAGTTAACCAAGAGGTTCAGTCTCAAGCCGAGACTTAGTCCTCTCAAAATTTTTATATAAGGATGATCCACACCCTGGATCGGGGTTCAACAGCTTACAACTGTCCAGGTCCAAGACCTCTACCACTGTTAGTCGTGGGAAACAAAACAACAGCAACCAGCTATCCAGGTCACACACGACCTCTACCACTATCCACAGTGGGAAAAGGAATGAAAAGATAAGGAGTGAGGATTTACAAATCCTCCAGTTAAGGTTCAGGAGACAGTGTGTGTAAAATACAACAGATAACACACACTGCTCGTAATGTAAAAAGTAAATCACAGAGATAAAGATTTAGAGATTAGAAATGGCTCTAGTGATCTTCGTGCAGCTCTTGACTTCTTTTGTTGATTAGAATTCCTTCTGAGTCTTCATCTAGTTTTTGTCTGGAAAACAGAGTACCATCTGCTTCCTTGACATCGAATTCAGCTTGCTTATCGGCTCAAAGAATGATGAGTTTTGTGAGGTTCTTCATTAACATACATTGCTCGATGTATGCTCTATGTTCTGGAGGTTGGTAGTAGTAGTCTCGTGAGTGCAAGTTCTCCAGTTTATCTTGGCACGTTTTGAGCTTGATCGCCAATGTGTTCTGTGTGCTTGATCTCTCTTTTTTTGTTTCTTTTTTCACACTACCTTTGATACATACATAATGTCCTCTTTATACCATTTTTGTTTTTCTGACCAAAAGGAATGATTATGCTTTTTGATCGTACTTGGTACGGTTTCCTGAAATGGCAACATAAATCATTTAATAACATTAAATGCATCAAAATTAACAAATGTAACCATTAGTATAATAAACAAATAGTGTCGAGGATATAGGATTTGACTCCACAGTTATAGGTAGCCATTTGTTTGTAGACGTGTACAGGTGACTCGGTGTAGGAATCATCCATCGGTAGCTCTTCAAATCGGTAGCTCTGTGTGCATCGGTAGCTCTATGTGCATCGGTAGCTCTGTGTGCATCGGTAGCTCTGTGTGCATCGGTAGCTCTGTGTGCATCGGTAGCTCTGGCTATCGGTAGCTCTGGCTATCGGTAGCTCTAGCTAGCGGTAGCTCTGGCTATCGGTAGCTCTGGGTATCGGTAGCTCTGGATATCGGTAGCTCTGGCTATCGGTAGCTCTGTCTATCGGTAGCTCTGGCTATCGGTAGCTCTGGATATCAGTAGCTCTGTCTATCGGTAGCTCTAGCTATCGGTAGCTCTTATGCAAACCAAATCTAATTGACTTAGAATTGTTTCAAAGCTAAACAGGGATAATCGAGATTAACATAAATCAGAGATTATTTAAACATTATTATTAACTTGATCAGCGATTTGAAAGAATTAAAAGGTAGATCATCAGTAATTGAGAGTAGCAGAATATATGAACACATAATTGGGATTATCAAAACAGGTGAGGTCAACAATCTCCCCCTTTTTGATAATCACAACTTATGATATGACCAAAAAAATGAGAATATAGTATAAGAATAGCAGCAAAGGATCAAAATTTCTCCCCTGGGATATTACCCCCTTTCTCTCTATATTTTCGCCCCCTTTATACCCCCTTTATAATTTTCTCCGCTTTTGTGATTATCAAATAGTGGGAAAGAAGATAGAGAAAACTGAGAAACAGAGATAGTGTAAAGAAAAGCATTGGTATTAGAGCAGACAAAACATACATAAACAGAATAGAAGAGAAAGAAGGAAAAAAAATTCCTATCAAACAGCCTGGCCACTTCAGCAATCCGGATCTTCAACATGAGATTTTCCCTTTGGATCAGAAGAGGAGGCAGGAGTTGAGGATGTGAGTGAGGGCTTTGGAATCCCAGAAATGATCACAGGAGGTTGAGCCACTGATACAGTTCCTGGCCTGTATGGGGAAGTTTGGTGAGTGATCATAGGTGTGAGGCTTCGGATGGCCTGAGCAAGAGTCATCTGGAGTGGAGACTTAGTAGAGGCAGAGGCAGGCAAGGCAGGAGGGACAATAACAGGTCTGGCATCAACATGCAAGAAGGGCAGCAACAGATTTCTGAAATCCATAATGACTCCTCCTCCTCTTTCCATAGAAGATAAAAAATCATCTTTGTTCTCCAAAATTTTTTCTAAGGCAGGAGTCAGCTCTCTTATCTTGCTCACTTGTTCTCGGAAGGCTTGAGTTACAGGGGTAACTTTATGTTTTCCAACATCAGCTTGAAATGGTGGGTGAGTTGTTGCTTGGTAAAAATCCTTTGGAAATAATAATCTACCTTGTTCTTGATTTCCTCCTGAGAGGCAGATGCCTCTTTCATAGTGTCATGGACAATTTTCATTAATTCCCTTACTGAATCTCTTGTAGAAAGCACTACCCGGCTTAGATCTGATGAGTCCCCAGAGCCAATGGTTGAAATAGAACCAAGCTCCTCCTTCATCATAGCTCGTATTTTATTCAAATAAAGTGCAGGTTTTGAAGCTAGAGGACCAACCGAGAAGGATACAGTTTCTTTGAAACTTTTGGTCAAGCCACTAATCAGAGTTTGCAGTTGAGAGTCCTGATTTTTAACATGATCCTTTATAGAAGATTTGAAATCTTCAAATACTGAGACCATTTGGCTTACAACACTTTTCACATAGGCTAAATCCTTATCAGCTTGAGGCTTTGAGCTCAAGTAAGAATCTAAAGCAGTAACAGACTTCTGTAAGGCTTCAAGATCTGCTTCTATTCTAGAAGATTGGGTCTGGCACTCTTTAATTGCTTCCATCAGCTCACCCATAAAATTTGACAGATTGTAACCAAGAGAAAGCTCAAGACATTGTTCCAACAACTTCATTTCTTAACGAAAACAGTGCTTCATCTCAGTAATTGAGGCAGTGAATGATTCTTTCAGCTCATGCTTCAGGGATTGAAGATCATATTTTGTAACAAAATCAGTAGGTGCAACTGTAGTAGATACTCGTGCAGAAGCTAAGCTGAATACTGAATCATTCATGACTGATTGAATCGAGGAAGCTAAAAAAGATTCCATTGTCTTTACTTCTTCTACAAAACTGACTTTGAGATTTTCTTTCAGCACATCTAATTCATGTACTCGGACCACATCATCAGGCAATAACTCAGAATTGATGTCATAGCTGATCTTTGGTCTATTCAAGGATACTTCATTATCCGAATCAGGATAACCCAAACCACAGACTATGAAACCTGGGTCTTCTACCCAGTCTTCAATCTCAACAGCCATTGTAACATTTCCAAGATTGGAATGATGCTCCCCCTCAATGGGTGCATTCCTATGTACAACAACTACATTTTCTGCTGGTCTTTCTTCATCAGAGTCTTCCACAACAGATTCTATATCAGCAGCAGTAAGAAGATTTTCTGAAACAGGTACAGCTTCTTCTCTTTCCTTTTCTACTTCATCAGTAGGCACAACTGAGTTTTCAATTAATGGACTCAGACTCAACCTAGCTGAATCAGATGATTCAGATACATTCTCTTTTCCTCCTTCTTGGTGAGGAACTGGCAGGTCTTCCTCATGAGTAGATAACACTTCCTCTACCTTTCCTTTTTTTGAGTATACAAACTCAGTAACATGACTTGGGGGCATGTCTGGATCTCCTCCAATATCCATAGGAGTTTCTTCCTATTATTCTTCATCATCTTCTTCTTCTTCTGACTCATCACTGTACTCGGGTTCCTCTTCATCAGATCCTAAACCTGGATCTCTTTTATCCTTTGGCCTTGAAGGATAATCCACATGATTAAACTTATCATACACCCTATGGTCATCACTGACCCATTCTCCTTTCCATGGGTTCCAATTGATTTTCATGTACTTACAAACTATAGTAGTGATACAGAAGTTATTCTTAACTACAACTGTCTCATCCTGAGACTCAGCTATCCCTTTCACTTTTATCATCACAGAGATCATTTTGGCAAAGAATAAAGCATTTGTCTTTGATTTTGGCCTAATCATATCTTCCATTTGATTCAACAGTAGTCTGAACAGATTAACTTTCACACCATGTCTTAACAGATGTAGAAGATAAATATCTTGATATCTCAGATTAGAAAATTCTCCTCTCCTCTGTATCAAAACATGTTGAACAAATTTGAAAAGCAGTCTGTTCTCTCCATACAATTTAGTAGCAACCACTTTCCATTGACTTCCATTACCTGTTAGCTCTTTTAAAGTGGTCTCATAGTCAAAGATGTTACTGGTAGGTGGAATTGCTCTTGAGACATACCCGGATACACCTTCATGTGGGACATTGATACATTCTGCCCACTATACTGAAGAAAACAACATTTCTTTTCCATTTAAAAAAGAACTTACCCGATTCTCATTTTCAGACTTCTCGAAGCTTACGAATTCGTAGAACTGTTTCACTAACTTCGTGTAGTAGGGACCATTGTTATTTGAAAAACAATCTACCCATCTCTGATCTTCCAGAATTGCAAGCACCAACGACTTGCTTGGTAGCAACCAATCTACGCATAGTTCCTTTTCAATCACAATATCTCTATTCTGCAAGTGAGGGTTTTCTGGTTGCTTTCCCGACCTAGTTCTGACATTACTTCAACGAGCTTCTTGCTGCACTTTCTGCTTCTTTGTTTTAGGCTCTACACTGTCATCTCTGCTGGCAGGAATCTTGGTTTTTTCCATCGCGGATTTAGGGTTCTCAGTCGATTAGGGAGCTAGGATTCAAAGGTGAAAGGTTTTGGGTCCGGTGGAGTGAGAAGCGGTTTAGGCTTAGTTTTATCATGTAGAAATCATAAATAAACGAATAAAGTAAAATAACAAAAAAAACGATTCATATTCTTGGTGGCAGACAGAAGTTTAAAAAAACATCAGTGAGAAATTCAACATCGGTGAGAATTTCAACATCGGTGAGAATTTTACATCGGTGAGAATTTTACATCGGTGATAATTTTACATCTGTGAGAATTTTACATCGGTGAGAATTTCAGCATCGGTGAGAATTGATCATCAGTGAGAATTTCAACATCGGTGATAATTTCAACATCGGTGAGAATTTCAACATCGGTGGGAATTGATCATCGGTGAGAATTGATCATCGGTGAGAATTTCAACATCGGTGAGAATTTCAACATCGGTGAGAATTGATCATCGGTGAGAATTTCAACATCGGTGAGAATAGATCATCGGTGAGAATTTCAACATCGGTGAGAATTGATCATCCCCAGCTCGTGCCTAATGTAACTTAACCTATTAGAACTTAAAGGTTTAGTGAAAATATCGGCGAATTGATGTTCAGTGCCAATAAATTCAGGAGTAATATCACCTTTTTGATAATGATCTCTCAGAAAATGATGTCTTAAATCTATGTGTTCGGTTCTAGAGTGAGATACAGGGTTCTTAGATATGTTTATTACACTAGTGTTGTCACAGTTGATTGAAACATGTTTAAACTCAAATCCATAGTCCAATAAAGTGTGTTTCATCCACAGAATTTGTGCACAGCAACTACCAGCAGCTATATACTCTGCTTCGGCAGTAGACAATGCAACTGAGTTCTGTTTCTTACTACACCATGACACTAGGGATTTACCAAGTAAATGACTTGTTCCAGATGTTCTATTCCATTCTAACTTACATCCAGCTAAGACAGCATCTGAATAGCTAGTTAGGTAAAATGATTGTCCTTTTGGATAAAACAAACCTAAGTTTACAGTATGCTTAAGATATTTAAAAATCCTTTTAACAACCAGAAAGTGTGATTCTTTAGGATTAGCTTGAAATCTAGCACACATACATACACTGAACATAATGTCTGGTCCACTAGAAGTAAGATAAAGTAAACTACCAATCATACCTTTGTAATTGGTTTGATCCACTGGTTTCCCAGTTTCATCTGTATCCAATTTACAGATTGTACTCATAGGAGTTTCACTTTCCTTAATACTGTCCAAACCAAAACGTTTTAAAAGATCTTTGGTATATTTACTTTGATTTAAAATAATTCCATCTCTAGTTTGAAAAATTTGAAAACCAAGAAAATACTTAAGCTCTCCCATTAAGCTCATTTCAAATTCATTTTGCATACTTTTTGAAAAATCAGTACATAGGGAGTGTTTAGAAGATCCAAATATAATATCATCAACATAGATTTGTACAACTAAAACATCTTTAGAAATTATTTTAATAAAAATGATTGGATCAGCGATCCCTTTAGTAAAACCTTTTGAAATAAGAAAATTGATGAGTCTATCATACCAAGCTCTTGGAGCTTGTTTTAAACCATATAAAGCTTTAGAAAGTTTAAAATCTTGATTTGGAAAATGAGGGTTTGTAAATCCAGGTGGTTGTTCCACAAAAACATCTTCAATTATAAAACCATTTAGAAATGCACTTTTGACATCCATTTGATATAACTGGAAATTCAAATGTGATGCATAGGCATGTAAGATCCTAATAGCTTCTAGTCGAGCTACAGGTGCAAAAGTTTCTCCATAGTATATACCCTCTTCTTGACTATATCCCTTTGCAACTAGTCTATCTTTTTTTCTCACTATGTTTCCTGATTCATCAACTTTATTTCTAAAAACCCATTTTGTTCATATTGTCATGGTGTCCTTGGGTCTGTCAACTAATTCCCAGACTTTGTTTCTTTCAAATTGATTCAACTCTTCTTTCATGGCTATTACCCAGAATTCATCATTGATAGCATCATTGATATTTTTGGGTTCTAGCTGTGACAGAAAAGCTTGATGTTCAACCTAGTTCCTTAGATAAGCTCTAGTTTGTGTTCCTCTATCAAAATTACCCACAACAGCATCTAAAGGATGATTCTTTAGAATCTTAGTCGATTTGGTAAAGGTTGGACTAGAAACTTCAGGTTCATCTATAGGTTCGGGTTCAATAGAAGCAGATTCTGGAGAAAGTCCAGAACTGGATGTTTTTATAACAGGTTCTTTAGATTTATCATTAAGGTCCAGAATAAACAAATCTTCTTCAAGATTCTCAAGAGTGGTTTTAGGCTCATGTGGATCAGTTTCATCGAATTTGATGTGAACATATTCTTCCACACATTTGGTTCTCTTATTGAAAACTCTATAAGCTTTACTTGAAATAGAATAGCCCAGAAAAATTCCTTCATCACTTTTGGGAGAAAACATATCCAGATTATTTTTAGTATTATGTACAAAGACTATGCAACCAAAAACTCTGAAGTACTTAACCTTAGGATTTCTATTGTTCCATAATTCATATGGGGTTTTCTTAAGAACAGGTCTGATTAAGACTCTATTAATAACATAGCAAGTTGTATTAACAGCTTCAGGCCAAAAGTAAATAGGCAGTTCATATTCATTGAGCATAGTTCTAGCTATTTTTTGAAGGGTTCAGTTTCTCCTTTCTACTACACCACTTTGTTGGGGTGTCCTAGGGGCAGAAAAATTTGGACTATAGCCATTGTGTGAGAACTAAGATTCAAACTCATGATTTTCAAACTCACGACCATGATCACTTCTCAGGGTCTTAATCTTAAGTCCACTAAGGTTCTCTACAGACTTGTAATATTTAATTAAGTAAGAAAAAGCTTCACTTTTGTGAGCTAGAAAGTATACCCAAGTATATCTAGAAAAGTCATCTACAAGAACATAGACATAATTCTTCCCATTTAAACTAGAAACTCTTGATGGTCCAAACAAATACATGTGAAACAACTCAAGTGGTTGAGAAGTTGAGACTTATTTCTTTGATTTAAAAGAAACTTTGTGTTGTTTTCCCTTTTGACAGGGATTACACACTTTGTCATTTGGGAATTCTAACTTTGTTAAGTCTCTAACTAAGTTCTTCCTAGAATGTTTTCTAAGTGAGTGAATGTTGCAGTGTCCTAATCTTCTGTTCCATAGCCAAGACTCTTTATGAAAAGAATTTAAACAAGAAATATTTTGTTTAGCTAAAGAGTTTAAATCAACATCATAAACATTTTCATTCCTTAGAGCAGAAAATACTAAAGAATTTTTAGAGTTAAAAACATCATACGAGTCATTTTCAAACTTGACATTGAAACCATCGTCATATAATTGAGATATACTAAGCTAGTTATATTTAAGTCCATCAACAAATAAAACTTTAGAAATCAATACTGAGTCAGTGTTACCAATCTGGCCTAGGACGATGATTTTTCCTTTAGAGTTTTCACCAAAGGTGACATGACCTCCATCAACCTTTATAAAGCTCTTGAAGCAAGAATAATCTCCAGTCATGTGTCTTGAGCACCCACTGTCTAAATACCATATCTTCTTGTGACACCTCTTCAATCCGATCTCCTATAAAACAGATTTAAATAGGAAATGACTTTGGTACCAAAATTTTCTTGGGTCCAGATAGGATAGAAATCAGGGACTTAGGTACCCAAATTTGTTTTATGGGTCCCATACAATTAACAGAAACAATAGATTTTGAAAGATAAACTTTATTTGGTCTATAACCATGTGAACAACCTGTTGAGGCATATGAATTTCCAAAACTGGAACTAGCAGAATTTTTTCCAGACTTAGGAATAAATCGGGTTCTAGTGAACTGTCTCTGTCCAGGTTGGTATCCCAAACCAGTAGCATATCTAAGTGCAACTTGCTTTCCTAGCATTTGAGTTAACACATCCTTTCCAATTGTGAATTTTTCTAAGTCCTTTCTAAGTTGGTCATTTGATAGTTTCAGTTCTGTATTTTCCTTTAGTAGTTGAGCATTATTTTCCTTTTCTATATCAAGATCAGATTTATGCTTAACACTTAAAGCATAATGTTTCTTTAAACCTTTGTATTTGTCTTTAAGCTCATTACAGGTTTCTTCCAACATATCACAATACTCAAATAGTTCAGATTTTGACATGTTTTCTGAATCAGAATCATCTCCAGAATAATATGAATTTAAAACAGGAGTGTTAGATGTTACCTCAGAAGTATTTGACATGAAACACATGTTGGCTCGATTCCTTTCAGAGTCCGAAGATTCTGCTTCACTAGTGCTGTCTTCTGAAGCACTCCAGGTAGCCTTCATGGCTTGCTTGTACTTCTTGTCTTAGTAATCATATTTCTTTTTGAATTTTAACTTTGGACAGTCTGCTTTGATATGTCCTTTTCGCTTGCATTCATAGAAGACAACTTCATCAGTCCTGGCAGCCTTCTTCCAATCCTTTTTCTATTTTCCTTGTTGATCATACTTTCCCTTGTAATTTGGTTTCCTAATGAATTTCTTTTTCGTATAAAACTTTTTGAATCTCCTGGCTATTTGATCCATCTCGTCATCACAATCAGATTCTGAATTTTCACTCATTGAACTCTCAGTCTCCTTTTGTAGTTTATCCTTGTCTTTACTCTTAAAGGCAGTAGTTTTGAACGCTACAGATTTTCTTTTTGGTTCCTCATCTTCTTCTTTATTTACTTTAAGCTCTTCTTCATACATCATCAGCTTGCCAATTAACACCTTGACTGGCAGTGTTCTAATGTCACAGGATTCTCTAATTGAAACAGATGTACCTCTCCATCTATCTGGTAAACATCTCAGTATTCTCATAATTTGTTCTTTTGCGGGAACAATCATTCCGAGTGAGCTCATTGTGTTCACTATCTCATTGAACCTGAGATACATGTCCGAAATAGGTTCATCAGCCTTCATTTTGAAATTAGCATATTTAATAGTATAAGTGTTTAATCTCATTTCTTTAACATTGGTTGTTCCTTCGTGAGAAACAGCCAAGGTATCCCAAATTTCAAAAGCAGTTTTACATGCAGAAATTCTATTAAATTCTTCATCTCCTAGAGCACAGTACAGAGCATTCATAGCTTTACAATTATTATTGTAAGCAGTCTTTGTAGGTTCATCCCAAGTAGATCTCTCAGTAGTGGGAACTTTATATTCAGATTCAATAGCAGTCCAAATATCAAAACTCGTGCTTTCTAGATGAATTTTAATTTTATTTTTCCACTGAGCATAGTTATTTCTATTAAAGAAAGTTGGCCGGTTAGTAGCAGCACCCTCAAGTATATTATCCATTTTAAACAAAATTTAATGAGATAAAAATTTAGAAATAACATAAATTTTAAGAACTTTAAACTACAACTAAAATCACAGTTTAAAACAGAGTAATTCAGAAGGTATTAATAAATCCTTTGATACCAAATGTTGGTCGGAGTGGACACTCAAGAGGGGGGTGAATTGAGTTCCAATTAAAAATTCTGCTAAAAACAATTTTTATTAAAATCCCCCAATTTCAAAAACAGATTAAACTGTAGTGAATTTATACAGATTATAAAGGTTCAATTAGTTTCTCAAAGATTGATTATTTCTCAGTTAACTTAATCTAATGATTAATTTAACTTTTGAAACTAACTTACTGGTTCACAATAAATATAAACACTTGCGAGTTTAACTATCAAAGTAGCTTTCAAGATAAATTATATTTCAAAGTAATAGCAGCGGAATATGAATAAAAGTATTGTATGGATATAAACTTTAACTAAAAACATAGAGGAGTTAACCAAGAGGTTCAGTCTCAAGCCGAGACTTAGTCCTCTCAAAAGTTTTATATAAGGATGATCCACACCCTGGATCGGTGTTCAACAGTTTACAACTGTCCAGGTCCAAGACCTCTACCACTATTAGTCGTGGGAAACAAAACAACAACAACCAGCTGTCCAGGTCACACACGACCTCTACCACTATCCACAGTGGGAAAAGGAATGAAAAGATAAAGAGTGAGGATTTACAAATCCTCCAGTTAAGGTTCAGGAGACAGTGTGTGTAAAATACAACAGATAACACACACTGCTCGTAATGTAAAAATTAAATCACAGAGATATAGATTTAGAGATTATAAATGGCTCTAGTGATCTTCGTGTATCTCTTGACTTCTTTTGTTGATTAGAATTCCTTCTGAGTCTTCTTCTAGATTTTGTCTAGAAAACAGAGAACCATCTTCTTCCTTGACTTCGAAGTTCAGCTTGCTTATCGGCTCAATGAATGATGTGTTTTGTGAGGTTCTTCTTTAACATATATTGCATGATGTATGCTCGATGTTCTGGAGGCTGGTAGTAGTTGTCTCATGAGTGCAAGTTCTCTAGTTGATCTTGGCATGTTTTGAGCTTGATCGCCAATGTGTTCTGTGTGATTGATCTCTCTTTTTTTTTTCTTTTTCACACTACCTTTGATACATAAATAATTTCCTATTTATACCCTTTTTGTTTTTCTAACAAGAAGGAATGATTATGCTTTTTGATCGTACTTGGTACGGCTTCCTGAAATGGAAACATAAATCATTTAATAACATTAAATGCATCCAATGTAACAAATGTAACCATTAGTATAATAAACAAATAGTGTCGAGGATATAGGATTTGACTCCACAGTTATAGGTAGCTGTTTGTTTGTAGACGTGTACAGTTGACTCGGTGTAGGAATCTTCCATCGGTAGCTCTTCAAATCGGTAGCTCTGTGCGCATCGGTAGATCTGTGTGCATCGGTAGCTCTGTGTGCATCGGTAGTTCTGTGTGCATCGGTAGCTCATTGTGCATCGGTAGCTCTGTGCGCATCGGTAGATCTGTGTGCATCGGTAGCTCTGTGTGCATCAGTAGTTCTGTGTGCATCGGTAGATCTGTGTGCATCGGTAGCTCTGTGTGCATCGGTAGCTCTGTGTGCATCGGTAGCTCTGTGTGCATCGGTAGCTCTGTGTGCATCGGTATCTCTGGCTTTCGGTAGCTCTGTCTATTGGTAGCTCTGGCTATCGGTAGCTCTGGTTATCGGTAGCTCTGGCTATCGGTATCTCTGGCTATTGGTAGCTCTTATGAAAACCAAATCTAATTGACTTAGAATTGTTTCATAGCTAAACAGGGATAATCGAGATTAACATAAATCAAAGATTATTTAAACATTATTATTAACTTGATCAGCGATTTGAAAGAATTAAAAGGTAGATCATCAGTAATTGAGAGTAGCATAATATATTAACACATAATTGGGATTATCAAAACAGGTGAGGTCATCAATCTCCCCCTTTTTGATAATCACAACTTATGATATGACCAAAAAAATGAGAATATAGTATAATAATAGTAGCAAAGGATCAAAATTTCTCCCCTTGGATATTACCCCCTTTCTCTCTATATTTTCGCCCCCTTTATACCCCCTTTATAATTATCTCCCCCTTTGTGATTATCAAATAGTGGGAAAGAAGACAGAGAAAACTGAGAAACAGAGATAGTGTAATGAAAAGAAATTGTATTAGACCAGACAAAACTTACATAAACAGAATAGATGAGAAAGAAGGAAAAAAAATCCTATCAAACAGCCTGGCCACTTCAGCAATCCGGATCTTCAACATGAGATTTTCCCTTTGGATCAGAAGAGGAGGCCGGAGGTGAGGATGTGAGTGAGGGCTTTGGAATCCCAGAAATGATCACAGGAGGTTGAGCCACTGATACAGTGTCTGGCCTGTATGGGGAAGTTTGGTGAGTGATCATAGGTGTGAGGCTTCAGATGGCCTGAGCAGGAGTCATCTGGAGTGGAGACTCAGTAGAGGTAGAGGTAGGCAAGGCAGGAGGGACAATAACAGGTCTGGCATCAACATGCAAGAAGGGAAGCAACAGATTTCTGAAATACATAATGATTCCTCCTCCTCTTTCCATAGAAGATAAAAAATCATCTTTGTTCTCCATAATTTTTTCTAAGGCAGGATTCAGCTCTCTTATCTTGCTCACTTGTTCTCGGAAGGCTTGAGTTACAGGGGGTAACTTTATGTTTTCCAACATCAGCTTGAAATGGTGGTTGAGTTGTTGCTTGGTAAAAATCCTTTGTAAATAATAATCTACCTTGTTCTTGATTTCCTCCTGAGAGGCAGAGGCCTCTTTCATAGTGTCATGGACAATTTTCATTATTTCCCTTACTGAATCTCTTGTAGAAAGCACTACCCGGCTTAGATCTGATGAGTCCCCAGAGCCACTGGTTGAAATAGAACCAAGATCCTCCTTCATCATAGCTCGTATTTGATTCAAATCAAGTGCAGGTTTTGAAACTAGAGGACCAACCGAGAAGGATACAGTTTCTTTGAAACTTTTGGTCAAGCCACTAATCAGAGTTTGCAGTTGAGAGTCCTGATTTTTAACATGATCCTTTATAGAAGATTTGAAATCTTCAAATACTGAGACCATTTGGCTTACGACACTTTTCACATAGGCTAAATCCTTATCAGCTTGAGGCTTTGAGCTCAAGTAAGAATCTAAAGCAGTAACAGACTTCTGTAAGGCTTTAAGATCTGCTTCTATTCTAGAAGATTGGGTCTGGCACTCTTTAATTGCTTCCATCAGCTCACCCATAAAAGTTGACAGATTGAAACCAAGAGAAAGCTTAAGAGATTGATCCAACAACTCCATTTCTTCACGAAAATAGTGTTCATCTCAGTAACTGAGGCAGTGAAGGATTCTTTCAGCTCATGCTTCAGGGATTCAAGATCAGATTTTGTAACAAAATCAGCAGGTGAAACTGTAGTAGATACTCGTGCAGAAGCTAAGATGACTACTGAATCATTCCTGACTGATTGAATCGAGGAAACTAAAAAAGATTCCATTTTTTTTACTTATTCTACAAAACTGACTTTGAGATTTTCTTTCAGCACATCTAAATCATGTACTCGGACCACATCATCAGGCAATAACTCAGAATTGATGTCATAGCTGATCTTTGGTCTATTCAAGGATACTTCATTATCCGAATCAGGATAATCCAAACCACAGACTATGAAACCTGGGTCTTCTACCCAGTCTTTAATCTCAACATCCACTGTAACATTTCCAAGATTGGAATGATTCTCCCCTCAATGGGTGCATTCCTATGTACAACAACTACATTTTCTACTGGTCTTTCTTCATTAGAGTCTTCCACAACATCTTCTATCTCAGCAGTAGTAAGAAGATTTTCTGAAACAGGTACAACTTCTTCTCTTTCCTTTTCTACTTCATCAGTAGGCACAACTGAGTTTTCAATCAATGGAATCAGACTCAACCTAGAAGAATCAGATGATTCAGATACATTCTCTTTTCCTCCTTCTTGCTGAGGAACTGGCTGGTCTTCCTCATGAGTAGATAACTCTTCCTCTACCTTTCCTTTTCTTGAGTATACAAACTCATTAATAGGACTTGGGGGGCAAGTCTGGATCTCCTCCAATATCCATAGGAGTTTCTTCCTCTTATTCTTCTTCTTCTTCTTCTTCTTATGACTCATCACTGTACTCGGGTTCCTCTTCATCAGATCCTAAACCTGGATCTCTTTTATCCTTTGTCCTTGAAGGATAATCCACAGGAATAAACTTATCATACACCCTCTGGTCACCACTGACCCATTCTCCTTTCCATGGGTTCCAATTGATTTTCATGTACTTACAAACTGTAGTAGTGATACAGAAGTTATTCTTAAATACAACTGTCTCATCCTGAGACTCAGCTATCCCTTTCACTTTTATCATCACAGAGATCATTTTGGAAAAGAATAAAGCATTTGTCTTTGATTTTGGCCTAATCATATCATCCATTTGATTCAACAACAGTCTGCACAGATTAACTTTCACACCATGTCTTAACAGATGTAGAAGATAAATATCTTGATATCACATATTAGAAAATTATCCTCTCCTCGGTATCAAAACATGTTGAACAAATTTGAAAAGAAGTCTGTTCTCTCCATCCAATTTAGTAGCAACCACTTTCCTTTGACTTCCATTACCCGTTATCTCTTTTAAAGCGGTCTCATAGTCAAAGATGTTACTGGTAGCTGGAATTGCTCTTGAGACATACCCGGATACACCTTCATTTGGGACTTTGAGACATTCTGCCCACTCTACTGAAGAAAACGACATTTCATTTCCATTCAAAAAAGAACTTACCCGATTCTCATTTTCAGACTTCTCGAAGCATACGAATTCGTAGAACTGTGTCACTAACTTTGGGTAGTAGGGACCATTGTTATTTGAAAAACAATCTACCCATATCTGATCTTCCATAATTTCAAGCACCAACGACTTTCTTGGTAGCAACCAATCTACGCATAGTTTCTTTTCAATCACAATATATCTATTCTGCAAATGAGGGTTTTCTGGTCGCTTTCCCGACCTAGTTCTGACATTACTTCCACGAGCTTCTTACTGCACTTTCTGATTCATTGTTTTAGGCTCTACACTGTCATCTCTGCTGGCAGGAATCTTGGTTTTTGCCATCGCGGATTTAGGGTTCTCAGTCGATTAGGGAGCTAGGATTCAAAGGTGAAAGGTTTTGGGTCCGGTGGAGTGAGAAGCGGTTTAGGCTTAGTTTTATCATGTAGGAATCATAAATAAACGAATAAAGTAAAATAATAAAAAAAACGATTCATATTCTTGGCGGCAGACAGAAGTTTTAAAAAAAACATCGGTGAGAAATTCAACATCGGTGAGAATTTCAACAACGGTGAGAATTTTACATCGGTGAAAATTTTACATCGGTGAGAATTTTACATCGGTGAGAATTTTACATCGGTGAGAATTTCAGCATCAGTGAGAATTGATCATCGGTGAGAATTTCAACATCGGTGAGAATTTCAACATCGGTGAGAATTTCAACATCGGTGAGAATTGATCATCGGTGAGAATTTCAACATCGGTGAGAATTGATCATCTGTGAGAATTTCAACATTGGTGAGAATTTCAACATCGGTGAGAATTTCAACATCAGTGAGAAATGATCATCGGTGAGAATTTCAACATCGGTGAGAATTGATCATCCCCAGCTCGTGCCTAATGTAACATAACCTATCAGAACTTAAAGGTTTAGTGAAAATATTGGCCAATTGATGTTCAGTGCCAATAAATTCAAGAGTAATATCACCTTTTTGATAATGATCTCTCAGAAAATGATGTCTTACATCTATGTGTTTGGTTCTAGAGTGAGATACAGGGTTCTTAGATATGTTTATTGCACTAGTGATGTCACAGTTGATTGAAACATTTTTAAACTCAAATCCATAGTCTAATAAAGTGTGTTTCATCCACAGAATTTGTACACAGCAACTACCAGCAGCTATATACTCTGCTTCGGCAGTAGACAATGCAACTGAGTTCTGTTTCTTACTACACCATGACACTAGGGATTTACCATGTAAATGACATGTTCCAGATGTGCTCTTCTGTTCTAACTTACATCCAGCAAAGTTAGCATCTGAATAGCTAGTTAGGTCAAATGATTGTCCTTTTGGATAAAATAAACCTAAGTTTACAGTATGCTTAAGATATTTAAAAATCCTTTTAACAGCCAGTAAGTGTGATTCTTTAGGATTAGCTTGAAATCTAGCACACATACATACATTGAACATAATGTCTGGTCGACTAGCAGTAAGATAAAGTAATCTACCAATCATACCTCTGTAATTGGTTTGATCCACTGGTTTCCCAGTTTCATCTGTATCCAATTTTCAGATTGTACTCATAGGAGTTTCACTTTCCTTAATACTGTCCAAACCAAAACGTTTTAAATGATCTTTGGTATATTTACTTTGATTTAAAATAATTCCATCTCTAGTTTGAAAAATTTGAAATCCAAGAAAATACTTAAGCTCTCCCATTAAGCTCATTTCAAATTCATTTTGCATACTTTTTGAAAAATCAGTACATAGGGAGTGTTTAGAAGATCCAAATATAATATCATCAACATAGATTTGTACAACTAAAACATATTTAGAAATTCTTTTAATAAAAAGAGTTGGATCAGCGATCCCTTTAGTAAAACCTTTTGAAATAAGAAAATTGCTGAGTCTATCATACCAAGATCTTGGAGCTTGTTTTAAACCATATAAAGATTTAGATAGTTTAAAAAAATGATTTGGAAAATGAGGGTTTGTAAATCCAGGTGGTTGTTCCACAAAAACATCTTCAATTATAAAACCATTTAGAAATGCACTTTTGACATCCATTTGATATAACTTGAAATTCAAATGTGATGCATATGCAAGTAAGATCCTAATAGCTTCTAGTCGAGCTACAGGTGCAAAAGTTTCTCCATAGTCTATACCCTCTTCTTGACTATATCCCTGTGCAACTAGTCTAGCTTTGTTTCTCACTATGTTTCCTGATTCGTCAACTTTATTTCTAAAAACCCATTTTGTGCCTATTGTCAAGGTGTCCTTGGGTCTATCAACTAATTCCCAGAATTTGTTTCTTTCAAATTGATTCAACTCTTCTTGTATGGCTATTACCCAGAATTCATCATTGATAGCATCATTGATATTTTTGGGTTCTAGTTGTGACAGAAAAGCTTGATGTTCAACCTGGTTCCTTAGAGAAGCTCTAGTTTGTGTTCCTCTATAAAAATTACCAACAACAGCATCTAAAGGATGATTCTTTAGAATCTTAGTCGATTTGGTAAAGGTTGGACTAGAAACATTAGGTTCATCTATAGGTTCAGGTTCAACAGAAGCAGATTCTGGAGAAAGTCCAGAACTGGATGTTTTTATAACAGGTTCTTTAGATTTATCATTAAAGTCCAGAATAAACAAATCTTCTTCAAGATTCTCAAGAGAGGTTTTAGGCTCATGTGGATCAGTTTCATCGAATTTGATGTGAACAGATTCTTCCACACATTTGGTTCTCTTATTGAAAACACTATAAGCTTTACTTGAAATAGAATAGCCCAGAAAAATTCCTTCATCGCTTTTGGGAGAAAACTTATCCAGATTATCTTTAGTATTAAGTACAAAGACTTTGCAACCAAAAACTCTGAAGTACTTAACCTTAGGCTTTCTATTGTTCCATAATTCATATGGGGTTTTCTTAAGAACATGTCTGATCAAGACTCTATTAATAACATAGCAAGCTGTATTAACAGCTTCAGCCCAAAAGTAAATAGGCAGTTCATATTCATTGAGCATAGTTCTAGCTATTTCTTGAAGGGTTTGGTTTCTCCTTTCTACTACACCATTTTGTTGGGGTGTCCTAGGGGCAGAGAAATTGTGACTATAGCCATTGTGTGAGCAATAAGATTCAAACTCATGATTTTCAAACTCACGACCATGATCACTTCTCAGGGTCTTAATATTAAGTCCACTAAGGTTCTCTATAGACTTGGAATATTTAATAAAGTAAGAACAAGCTTCACTTTTGTGTGCTAGAAAGTATAACCAAGTATATCTAGAAAAGTCATCTACAAGAACATAGACATAATGCTTCCCATTTAAACTAGAAACTCTTGATGTTCCAAACAAATCCATGTGAACCAACTCAAGTGGTTGAGAAGTAGAGACTTCTTTCTTTTATTTAAAAGAAAATTTGTGTTGTTTTCCCTTTTGACAGGGATTACACACTTTGTCATTTGGGAATTCTAACTTTGGTAAGTCTCTAACTAAGTTCTTCCTAGAAAGTTTTCTAAGTGAGTGAATGTTGCAGTGTCCGAATCTTTTGTGCCATAGCCAAGACTGTTTATGAAAAGCATTTAAACAATAAATATTTTGTTTAGCTAAAGAGTTTAAATCAACAGCATAAACATTTTCATTCCTTAGAGCAGAAAATACTAAAGAATTTTTAGAGTTAAAAACATCACACGAGTCATTTTCAAACGTGACATTGAAACCATCGTCACATAATTGAAATATACTAAGAAAGTTATATTTAAGTCCATCAACAAATAAAACTTTAGAAATCAATACTGAGTCAGTGTTACCAATCTGGCCTAGGCCGATGATTTTTTCTTTAGAGTTGTCACAAAAGGTGACATGACCTCCATAAACCTTTATTAAGCACTTGAAGCAAGAATAATCTCCAGTCATGTGTCTTGAGCACCCACTGTCTAAATACCATATCTTCTTGTGACATCTCTTCAAGCAGGTCTCCTATAAAACAGATTTAAACAGGAAATGACTTTGGTACCCAGATTTTCTTGGGTCCAGATAAGTTAGCAATCAGGGCCTTAGGTAACCAAATTTGTTTTATGGGTCCCATACAATTAACAGAAACAACAGATTTTGAAAGATAAACTTTATTTTGTCTATAACCATGTGAAAAACCTGTTGAGGCATATGAATGTCCAAAACTGGAACTAGCAGAATTTTTTCCAGACTTTGTAATAAATCGGGTTCTAGTGAACTGTCTCTGTCCAGGTTGGTATCCCAAACCAGTAGCATATCTAGGTGCAACTTGCTTTCCTAGCATTTGAGTTAACGCATCCTTTCCATTTGTGAATTTTTCTAAGTCCTTTCTAAGTTGGTCATTTGACAGTTTCAGTTTTGTATTTTCCTTTAGTAGTTGAGCATTCTTTTCCTTTTCTATATCAAGATCAGATTTATGCTTAACACTTAAAGCATACTGTTTCTTTAAACCTTTGTATTTGTCTTTAATATCATTACAGGTTTCTTCCAACATATCACAGTACTCAAATAGTTCATATTTTGACATGTTTTCTGAATCAGAATCATCTCCAGAATAATATGAATTTAAAACAGGAGTGTTAGATGTTACCTCAGAAGTATTTGTCATGAAACACATGTTGGCTCGATTCCTTTCAGAGTCTGAAGATTCTGCTTCACTAGTGCTGTCTTCTGAAGCACTTCAGGTAGCCTTCATGGCTTTCTTGTACTTCTTTTCTTTGTAATCATATTTGTTTTTGAATTTTAACTTTGGACAGTCTGCTTTGATATGTCCTTTTCGCTTGCATTCATAGAAGACAACTTCATCAGTCATGTCAGCCTTCTTCCAATCCTTTTTCCATTTGCCTTGTTGATCATACTTTCCCTTGTAATTTGGTTTCCTAAAGAATTTATTTTTCCTATAAAACTTTTTGAATCTCCTGGATATTTGAGCCATCTCGGCATCACTGCCAGATTCTGAATTTTCACTCATTGAACTCTCAGTCTCCATTTGTATTTTATCCTTGTCTTTACTCTTAAAGGAAGTAGTTTTAAACGCTACAGATTTTCTTTTGTGTTCCTCATATTCTTATTTATTTACTTTAATCTCTTCTTCATACATCATCAGCTTACCAATTAACTCCTTGACTGGCAGTGTTCCAATGTCACATGATTCTCTAATTGAAACGGATGTACCTCTCCATCTATCTGGTAAACATATCAGTATTCTCATAATTTGTTCTTTTGCAGGAACAATCTTTCCGAGTGAGATAATTTTGTTCACTATCTCATTGAACCTGAGATACATGTCAGAAATAGGTTCATCAGCCTTCATTTTGAAATTATCATATTTAATAGTATAAGTGTTTAATCTCATTTCTTTAACATTGGTTGTTCCTTCGTGAGAAACAGCCAATGTATCCCAAATTTCAAAAGCAGTTTTACATGCAGAAATTCTATTAAATTCTTCATCTCCTAGAGAACAGTACAAAGCATTCATAGCTTTACAATTATTATTGTAAGCAGTCTTTGTAGGTTCATCCCAAGTAGATCTATCAGTAGTGGGATCTTTATATTCAGATTCAATAGCAGTCCAAATATCAAAACTCATGCTTTCTAGATGAATTTTCATTTTAAGTTTCCACTGAGCATAGTTATTTACATTAAATAAAGGTGGCCGGTTAGTAGCATCACCCTCAAGTCTATTATCCATTGTATACAAAATTTAAAGAGATAAAAATTTAGAAACAACAGAAATTTTAAGAACATTAAAATACAACTAAAATCATAGTTGAAAACAGAGTAATTTAGAAGGTATTAATAAATCCTTTGATACCAAATGTTGGTCGGAGTGGACACTCAAGAGGGGGGTGAATTGAGTTCCAATTAAAATTTCTGCTAAAAACAATTTTTATTAAAATCCCCCAATTTCAAAAACAGATTAAACTGTAGTGAATTTATACAGATTATAAAGGTTCAATTAGTTTCTCAAAGATTGATTAGTTCTCAGTTAACTTAATCTAATGATTAATTTAACTTTTGAAACTAACTTACTGGTTTACAATAAATATAAACACTTGCGAGTTTAACTATCAAAGTAGCTTTGAAGATAAATTATATTTCAAAGTAATAGCAGCAGAATATGAAATAAAAGTATTTTATGGATATAAACTTTAACTAAAAACACAGAGGAGTTAACCAAGAGGTTCAGTCTCAAGCCGAGACTTAGTCCTCTCAAAAGTTTTATATAAGGATGATCCACACCCTGGATCGGGGTTCAATAGTTTACAATTGTCCAAGTCCAAGACCTCTACCACTGTTAGTCGTGGGAAACAAAACAACAGCAACCAGCTGTCCAGGTCACACACGACCTCTACCACTATCCACAGCGGGAAAAGGAATGAAAAGATAATGAGTGAGGATTTACAAATCCTCCAGTTAAGGTTCAGGAGACAGTGTGTGTAAAATACAACAGATAACACACACTGCTCGTAATGTAAAAAGTAAATCACATAGATAAAGATTTAGAGATTAGAAATGGCTCTAGTGATCTTCGTGCAGCTCTTGACTTCTTTTGTTGATTATAATTCCTTTTGAGTCTTCTTCTAGTTTTTGTCTGGAAAACAGAGTATCATCTGCTTCCTTGACTTCGAAGTTCAGCTTGCTTATCGGCTCAAAAAATGATGAGTTTTGGGAGGTTCTTCTTTAACATAGATTGCTCGATGTATGCTCTATGTTCTGGAGGCTGGTAGTAGTAGTCTCGTGAGTGCATGTTCTCCAGTTGATCTTGGCACGTTTTGAGCTTGATCGCCAATGTGTTCTGTGTGCTTGATCTCTCTTTTTTTGTTTTCTTTTTCACACTACCTTTGATACATACATAATGTCCTCTTTATACCTTTTTGTTTTTCTGACAAGAAGGAATGATTATGATTTTTGATCGTACTTGGTACGGTTTCCTGAAATGGAAACATAAATCATTTAATAACATTAAATGCATCAAAAGTAACAAATGTAACCATTAGTATAATAAACAAATAGTGTCGAGGATATAGGATTTGACTCCACAGTAATAGGTAGCCGTTTGTTTGTAGACGTGTACAGTTGACTCGGTGTAGGAATCTTCCATCGGTAGCTCTTCAAATCGGTAGCTCTGTGTGCATCGGTAGCTTAGTGTGCATCGGTAGCTCTGTGTGCCTCAGTAGCTCTGTGTGCATCGGTATCTCTGTGTGCATCAGTAGCTCTGGCTATCGATAGCTCTGGCTTTCGGTAGCTCTAGCTATCGGTAGCTCTGGCTATCGGTAGCTCTGGATATCGGTAGCTCTGGCTATCGGTAGCTCTGGCTATCAGTAGCTCTATCTAGCCGTAGCTTTGGCTATCGGTAGCTCTGGCTATTGGTAGCTCTGGCTATCGGTAGATCTTATGGAAACCAAATCTAATTGACATATAATTGCTTCAAAGCTAAACATGGATAATCGAGATTAACATAAATCAGAGATTATTTAAACATCTTTATTAACTTGATCAGTGATTTGAAATAATTAAAAGGTAAATCATCAGTAATTAAGAGTAGCATAATATATGAACACATAATTGGGATTATCAAAACAGGTGAGGTCAACATTTTATATATTCATTGAATTTATTATAATTATAAAATTCATTCAGAACATACAATGAAACATGAAACATGGGATTTCGATATAAAAATTCACATATTTCACAAAATGTGACATATTCATCTACGGATGTCATTATTCAGTTTAAAAAAAATAATCGATTGATTAGTTCAAACAATCATATAAATAAGGTCACAGATTCTATGATAATGGATTCTTGTAACATAATGTTGTCATGTTTATTCCAACATGAAGAACAATAATAGAAAATATGAAGATATCACACATGCTTGTTTTTATCGTAATAATGTGTAACAATGAACAATATTTTGATAAAAACTTCAATAATGAATCTATAAACTTATCTCGTTGATATTGAGGTTTATGTGGCCTTATAATCTTTTGAAAATAATCATATTTCCATGATTTTAAGTAAGAGGTTCATTAAAGTGTTTCCTTCCAAATTACATTGAATCTAATTATCCTCCTTGATTCCATTAGATGGTAATATATATGAAATTCCCATCAATTTATCATAATAAGATTGGAACATTCATTTCTTGAAAACCAGCTAGGAAGGCCATTAAGATATAGTTCTTCTCAGGAATAGAAGTCTATTACTGTAAATTTGTCACTGATTTCTCAATACTCCTTTTACTTATTATGACATTAATGGGAAAGGGTATTCCATTTATATATAACGATTAAGGCCAAAATTACCTTTAGGATTTTACAACCCAACATTTTTATTTAAATATCGTAATATATATAGAACTATGGAAGGGTAATGTCATGTACTATGATTCATGTAGATCATTAATGGGTTCTGTTCTTACGATGGTAGACCATGTCAAAGACTAGGACACACGAAATATTTGGATGTAATAAAATAATTATCTGATACAAAATTGTGGTTGTCTATGGATAAAAAATATGTCACCATAATCAATTTTATAAAATGTTTAAAATCATTATAAATGATTAAAGCATGAAGGAAATCATTTTATAGATGAACATGAAATTTGGAGAATAATGATTGATGGTGAATTTTATATGTTTAAATTTGACATGTTGTATACACTTGTAAATGAAATTTCAGTGGATTGTGGTTTGGGAACTAATTGTAATCCATGTGATCATAGAGGATCATGACCAGAGAGGATCAAATATCATACACATCAAGTAAATGGAATTGATAATTTTTTTGGTGTGATATTTGTGCACTAAACTCCCTAAAACATCATATTGACTTCTACCATACCTATATCCATTATAGTTGTACATTTTAGTTTTCCTCTATTGTCTTGCATTCGGTATTTTTAGAGTAATGATAAACAAATATTCATTCTCATTGTTATTGGGTTTCATCATTGGTGGAGATGTTTATTTAAACAATATATTATTCGTTACATCATGTTATTATTTTCCATTTTTATATGTTTTCATAATTAATAAATAATAAAAATTACTTGTTCATTTCATGGTGTCTTTCAGTTTGAATCTTTGGTTTGATGTAACATTCCCTACAATACAGATTTTCATTATGAGTCTTGAGGCCATGGTTATATTCTTGGAACAACTCCGTCATCACAATAAAATACACTATCTCACTATTTTTTAATAAATTTTACATTTTTATTCTTTTAAAAATTATATGTTAGTTATTTATTTTAGCACAAAAAAAATTAGAAGCCATATTTTATTGATATCAATTACATTATATAATTTTTATTGGAATGTTTTTGTAACCCCTCCATTATCATGAGACAAATTTAACTTTTAATGTATTAGTTAATGATATTCCTATTTGTTAAAATCATTAATCACAAGGTTGTGTTTTATTGATTAATTAGTTTCTCTACGAATTTGGTACATTCATTTTTAATTCTCTAATCTCTATTTTCTATAGTCCGGTGATCATTGATGATATTCATAAGTCCGTGAAGCATATCATAAAAATTATAGAAAATGAATAAGGAAATGTTTAGTGAAAAAGTCAATAAAAATCTATTTCATTGGTAAATGAATTTTCATTATGTTTCAAAAACATAAAAAAACATGAATAAGCATAAAGAAAACTAACGAATAAAAATTTTACTTCATCTATTTGTTAAGGGGTGCATGAAATGAAAATATTTTCAGAATATAACATTTAATGTTGATGTTATTTGAAATAATAATGTTATTTTTAATTGAAATGTTTAATTAATTTTATCATTTTCATCGTGGAAATGAAGTTTCTTTTCAAAAATGTGAAATAATAAGTTTAAAAGTATATTTATTCTGATGGTGTATAGGTTCACATATGAACAAAATCTAACTATATGGTGTAATTTATAATTTAATGTAATAATCAGATGTATATTTGATTGGTGAATGGTGTTTATATGTCATGAAAGGAATGTCAATATACATAAAAAGATGATGATGACACACATCGAAGTTGTATCATCTTATTCCTTATACGAATCATTCTCAAACTCATCAAGCCTTGATTTCTAATAAAATGATATTCTTAAACATCATTCCATCATTAAATAATTTATATAAGATAAAGGACTTTATAAAAATAATTCCATCATAAAATAATCAAATCAATGAAATAATAATGATATAAAGAGAACCCTATATTATCATATATGGAAAATAATATAGATAAAACACTTGATCTCCATTCTTGAAAAACATATCCTTTCTACTTCAATTTTCTTTCATTTCTCAGCATTTCAAACAATTTTTAACTAAAAGAATTTTATTGAAAATAATCATGATAACATGTAACGGATGCTTCATGGAAATAATGTTCTATGAAATCATAAAAATCCATTCATGCCGTATAAGTTAAAAAAACAATTTTCTCGTATTTTTCCCTGAAAATTCAAAAGGTATCTCGTTATGAAAACTACAATAAATTCCTTTCATAACCTGTAATAAAAATTCTCTAGTAGGTAAAATTGGATTTAAACAATAGGAGGGTGATGGTAATAATATTACATATTGTGGAAACATTTATGTGGATAGTAAATACACACCATTTATTACAGAAGTATAAATAATCTCGGATAAAAATGTGATTGCAATATTTTCACTTACATTAGGTCAGATATGCATTGTACGTATCCAAACCTACTATATAATGATTTAAATAATGTTATTGAATTATTATAGAATCATATATATTGTTATGATATCATATATAGTCATATTGTTATATCATTATTAGTAATATTGAAATAGTTACTTGTTATTCAGGTGTTCATCTCTTTATGTTATTATTTGTGTTTTGTCGAATAAATTATTATTTCTATTTTTATGATATAGCTACTTAATTTATAGAAATATATTATTATAATAAAAATCATATTTATTCATTAAATTCCTTTATATTAACGTGGTTTGACGAAGATCATGTAGAACAAATCACATCGCATCGTGGTGACGGTAAGTTGTATGTACGCACAGGCGATGATATCGTTCGCATAATTATTGAATGGTATTGGAGTTGATGATAGAATATCTCAAAATTAGAATCATGTTATAATAAACATATATATCTATTCATTACACCATTCTACCCATCCAAGTAAAGTGGTGATGGTAAATAGATTACACCACGACATGGAGACAATATTCTATACGTTCGCACATGCGGTGATTTTGTTTCCCATAGAATGTATAGAAGGAGAAATAGGGTTATTTAATATATATAATAAGATATAAGTATATGATTCATACCAATGTTATTACTTTATAATGAAACAAAATATGAAGGGAAAGTAGGAGAAGAAATAAATTTGAATGAATCGGTAAAGGATATTACCTCTTCTTCGACACAACTTTTCTAAACCTTCTCTTAGGTAACTAAAGTTGGTAATTGAAGAAGTCCAAAACATATAGTATGTTTCTAGGTAAGTGAGTAAGGTAAATGGTCTGGGGATGGATGAGATTTAATGCGCAAAATGGTGTGAAGTGGAGAGGGTACGAGGTTCCCTTTTATAAGAGAGGAGAGGGGCACCTTTGGAAACATAAAAAATATTAATTTATACTAAATTCAAACACCACTTAAAAACCTCAAAAAATGATTCAATTCGGATATGATATTAGATAGGGTTTTAATATAATCATCCAATAAAATTTAGACATGTTTTGAATTTATTATAAACCTTATCAACTTGATTTATCTTTATTTAAATTTATTTAAATTTATTTGTTTAATAGTATTCTTAATTTTAAATTGTTATAAATTATATCTAATGTGCTGTGAATTTTCTATAATTGGGTAATTTATGACATTTTAGACAATACAAATTTCAATTTATAATTTTTAAATATATTATTTATTATTATACAATTTTATAATATTTTATTTTTATAAAATAACAATGTTGTCAATTTTGACAATATTCATTTATTTGAATTTAAATAAATTTCCCATAGAGGATATATTCGAAGAAAAATATTTAATATATTTCTAACATGTCTAATTCTTCTATTAAATTTGTGGAGAACATTAATTAGTTCATATAATATTTATTTTAATATCATGAAAACCTTTTATTTGATATTTCTATCAATATTAATATTATTACATCACTATTGTGTCATCATTAATGATAATAATTTAATCCATACAAATTATAAATAAATTATCATTATGTATATAATTGTTTTATATTTCTGGATACTATTCATATTTGATGTTTTATGAGGGTTATCACTAAATTAAAATTTTAAAACTTATAAGATATAAGAGAGTGACATGTTGTCACTTTCTTTGGTTTTAATAATAATTATATCATTTTCATGGTCAAAACTCCATAATATGAATATATTCAGACCCTTAAGTGAAATGGGTCTAATTTTATTCATGCCATTGGAATTTGGTAGGTCTTAGGGTTATTTTGTAATCTTATTTTTACCCTAAATTACATTATTTACCTCTATCTATAGTAAGTAAAAAATTATCATAGGTACTATTCATTATGTCTAAAAATAAAAAGTAGCCTATTAGTATAATTTGGACATACAAATTCCAATTATGGAATCCATTTTTCTAAATTCAGAACACATAAATCGACTTATTTCATCAAAAATTAATCCCAATGTTGGGAAAATGGGTTTTAAAAGTTAAAACTTTGCAAAATATTGAAATGTTTTTACCCAGGAATTCAGTGTAAAATAAAATTAAATAACATAAATTATATTAAATGTTAAAAATATATTCTATTAATAACTTAAAACAATTCAATATTATAAATTAACCATATAAATTATCTTGATGAAAAAAGTTGTTTTAAATTAAAATTTAGCCTATTTTTACTATTCATCAAAATATGGAAGTTAAAAGAAAATATTAAATAAAATTAAAACATTAATTTTTATAACACTATGGAAATTTATAGGTTTATTTCATAAAATGGAACTTATAAACATGTCAAAAACTATATTAAAAATGGGTGCACCTTCAAAAGTCGGTAGAACTGCATTTTTTGATAAATAACATTTTTTATCAAAAAATTGATTTTATATTCATACATCATTCTAGAAAATGTTGAAGTTGAATTATAATGTTTAAAAATTAAGTTAATACTATTCAAAATGGTTAGTTAATAATATTATGCTAATATATCATTTTTTAGTGAAACTCAGTATTGCATACAACACAAGCTATCGAGGAAGGTTTCTCTTGTGTATAACACAAACCATGCCATTGTTTTATGTAGTGAAGTATTCATTTAGTGTTACCTATAACATAAAACATATATATATATATATATATCAAAAACTCTCAGTGTGTTACATTAGACACCCCTTAAAATGAATTTCACCCTCGAAACTCGTCACTTCGTAACAGATAGATGATGATACCTCTCCCTCATCAAATCCTAATGTTACCAAGTAACATTTTATAATTGGTGATTTATCCATAAAACGTTAACCAAGCGAGTGGTATTGTTTCATATAAAATTTTCTCTACGATCTAGAATATCTATCGGCAATTATTCATAAGAAATATCTTCCTCTAGCGGTACAACATCTGAGCATAGATCATGTGTAGCATCAAGTATGTACATTCTTAGGAGAGATACATGGAGCACATCCTAAGCATGAGAGAGATTTGGTGGATGTTCCAATCGGTATTCAACCTTCCAAACATGATCTAGTATTTCGAAAAGACCGATATACCTAGGTATCATCTTGCCATTCTTTCCAAATTTCAATACTCTCTTCCAGGGAGATATTTGTAAGAACACTCTATCACCCACTTCAAAATCTAGGTATTTTCTTCAGTTGTCGGCATAACTTTTTTGTCAAATCTGAGCTGCTCTTATGTGTTGTTGAATAGATCTGACCCTTTATACCATCTCATCAACCAAATCAGGTCCTAATGGTTGTCATTCCCTAACATCATCCCAACTATGTGTAGTTATAATTTTATTTCCATAGAGAGCGTTATATAAAGTCATCTAAATACTGAAGTGACAGATAATATTAGAAGAAAATTACACCAAAGGTAGGAGTTGATCCCAACCACCATTGAAATCTATAGAGAAATCTCTCAACATGTCTTCTAATGTTTTTATTTTCCTATCAGACTGACCGTCTGTCTGGGGATGATTTGCAATGCTGAAACAAAACTTTTTATCTAGAGAAAGCTGAAGCCTTCACGAGAACATTGAGGGAAACCTCAGATCACGATCAGATATAATGGAAAGTGGTACTCCATGCAATCTTACCACTTCTTTTACATATATCCTAGTAATCTGATTAAGAGTGAAATATTATCTAATAGTAATGAAGTGTGCCGACATCATAATACGATCAACTATAACCTAGATAGTAGTATTTATTTTGGATGATTTGGGACGTTTGATGACAAAGTCGAAAGTGATGTTTTCCCATTTTCATTCTGGTATGGGTAATGGATGAAACATCCATTTAGACTTCTGTCTCTAAACATTAACTTGATAACAAACCATTCATTGAGTGACATATTTAGTGATATCTCTTTTCATGTCTTGCCACCAAAAGTAATCTTTTAGGTCCCTGTACATCATTGTACTTCCTAGATGAGTATATAATAATGAAATATGTGCCTCATCCAACAGATCCTTCATTAATTCTTGTATGGGAGGAATAAAAACATGGTTCCTGAACCTTATCATCCCATCACAATCAAGGTTGAATTCAGGATCATTTCTCACATTCCATTGTAGCCCAACATCCTCCTTCTATGAATCTTTAATATTCAATTGTATATATTATTGATCATTCATTTGAGAAAGATAATATATCTCCCCTCTCATTAAAACTCCATGATCCATCCTTTGTAAATCCATAAATATTGGATCTTTTGTGATCCACATCCGGGATAATCTAGCATGTTCATGCCAACTTAATGTGTATGTCACATTGTTTTATTTCCAAGGGTGGTAATTTATGGAGTAGTCATACACCTTAATCAGCTAAAACCCTCTTCTTTGGCGCATATTCCACTCCATTTGTGTGAAAATATTCTTTAATGTTTTTTGATCAGTATAAATATCACAAATTTAACCATAAAGATAATACCTCCAAATCGTTAATGGAATGATTACTGCTGCTTTCTCCAAATCATGAGTTGGGTTATGTCTATCTTGGATTATCAACTGTCTTGAGGCATAAGCTATCACCATATCATTTTTCATTAAAACACACCCCGACCCCTTCTTGGATTCATCACTATACATCAAAAACCTTTATCCACTACAAAGCAATGTGAGCATAGGTTCACTGGCTAACATTATTTTTAGCTATTTGAATTTCTCTTCACACTCCTATGTCCGATAAAACATAACTCTTTTCTGAGTCAATTTGGTTATTGTAATTAATAATCTTGAAAAATCGTTCACACAATGTCAAAAATACGCAACAAAACCAAGAAAAATTCTGATTTCATTTACTGTTGTTGGTCCTGAGCATCTTTCAATAACCTCCATTTTGTTGGATCCACAGATATCCCCACATTTTTAGATTATGTGACCAAAAATTAATAAATTTTGATGTCGAAATTCACACTTGGTAATATTCGCACGGAGATTCTCCTTTATCAAGGTATTCAATACAATTATTACGTGATCTTCATGTTCAACCTGGCACTTGAAATATACAAGAATATTGCCTATAAACACTACCACAAACTAATACTGATAGCCTCTAAAGACTCTATTCATTAGATCCATGAAGATAGAAGGGGAATTAGTAATACCAAAAGGCATCACTATATATTCATAGTGTCCGTACCTTTTACGGAAAGACTTATTTGGTATATCCTACTTTTGACCCTTAATTGATGATACCCTTAAAGAAGATCAATCATAGAAAACTATTGATCTCCATGTATTTGGTCAAATAATTCATCAAAGTGTGGGAGATGATATTAGTTACTGACAGTGATCTATTATGATATCAATAATAAATGCAGAGTCTCATTTATCCATCATTATTCTTAACAAACAGAACAGGTGCTCACCAAGGTGATGCACTAGTGCGTATGAATCCCTTATCGAGATTCAATTGGAGATTCTTCTTCAATTCCTACAACTCATTTGGGGACATTTTATAAGGTGTATTTTAAATGAGCATTGCACCTGTTATGTGTTATATTGAAAACTCAACATCAAAATTTGGTGAAAGACCCTGAAATTATTCAGGAAAGACATCATCAAACTCCCGTACATTGGGAATATTCGCAGTCGTGAGTTTCTCTCCAACCATTTGAGATAAATAACCTACATTTATTGGAATCTAGCCCCATAAGATGGATGAAATTTCCACTGGATGGTTATATTCATCCTTGAATCGATAAGTGATCATAGATTAGTTAGTAATATGAAATGTGACTTCCCTTATTTTTAAATTTATATGAGATCCATATAAAGAAAGAAAATACATGCCAAGAATCCCATCATATTCAACTATTGGAAGGATCACAATATTTGAACGAAGCACATTCAAACAAACATCAATAAGAGAAGAATTGTAAACATTTGATGTTACTTTTTTCCTATTGGTTGTGGTCACAGCTAACTCAATATCTAATTTTTTATGTAGTCTGACGTTAACCTTAGAAAATTATTCAGAAACAAAAGAGTGGGTGGATCCAGAATCAAATAAAACAATTGCTACTTTAGAGTAGATGTTAAGTGTTCTGTTCGCCACATCATTATCATTCTCCACATTGCCGATGGAAATTGCATGTGACATTATTTTTCCATTTTCCTTAAGATTTTGTTGACGTCGATCATCATAAAAAACCCTTGGATTATGGAATTGGTTAGTATAATGCCCCATTTCCTTGCACATGTAACATTGAAGTGTACGAGGTTCATTATGTGTATCCTTTTTTTCGCATCAGTAGACATCTTTTTCCCATCACTATGACATTCATTTTCCCAATGAACTTATTTTCCACACTTATTGAATTTATGGGTCTTATTTAGACAATTCCCTCCATGTATCATTCCACACAATCAGAATAATGGAAAACTAATCTATTTTCAGTGTGGTCTTTAGATTTTCCTTTGAATTCCATTTTCCTCTTCTTAACAAACAAATATGACTGATGGGTTACTTCAATCTCCATCTCAACCTTGAGAGCAAATCAAACAATTTCCTCATAGCTATTGATTTACCTTATAGCAAATTCCCATTGGAGACATGGTTTTAAGCCTCAAAAGAATCGATCGATCTTAATCTCAGGTTGGATAATTATACCAGAAGTGTACCTTGAATACCTTGTAAAATATGCTTCGTAGGTACCAACATATTCATAATCCTTTTTCTTTAGTTCATTAAAATACTTCTCCATCATTATTCAATGAATACGAGGGATGTACATATTGAAAAATTAGTTCTTGAACTCGTCCCATTCCATTGACACAATTTGGTCACTTTGCCTAGTATTCTTGATTAGATTCCACCACTGATTATCTTTAGCATCCAAATGATATACTTCTAAGATGACATTTTCATGTTCAAAAAATTGAAGGACTAAAAATATATTTTCCATGGTACTGATCCATTGTTCATCCACTAATGGATCTGAAGAACCATTGAATGAAGGTTGACACTGCAACATAAAGGATTCAATAGAATGTTGCCCCCTCCTTGGCTCGTTTGGAAGTCTTGCATGATTCATATCATTATAATGCTATGTGAGCATGGCTACATGAATTTTCATTCCAGCTCCCATATCATTTGGTTTCTCTGTGGGACAGTCATTACATTTCTTTCCACATTCAGTAATAACATGGTACCTTCGAGTTTCAGCTGTTGACTAAAACCAAGAAGCATAGTGTGAGAAACACTAATTACAATAGGAAAATCACATAATCAGTAATAAAATTTCACACTATAGGTCTTATCATAATTAATTCAAGGCCATTTCGTAATCACTAAGATTGTGTTTTATGCTTATACCTATTCATAGGGTCCTTACTATGTTTTTCACATCCTAGTTTCCAAAGGATTACTATACCTTTCCTCTGATACCAAATATAATGACCAATAATTTACATACATTGTTATTACATCAGAATTGAAGAATACTTATTACAACATAAAACGAAATCATGATAGGACCGTATAGGTATAGTGTCTTTAGAAACTGGGAAACATAAATAATATGGTTCATAAATCATCTAAATTGTCTCCTGTTTATTTCATCATATCTAGAGTCCCTTTTTTGCATAAGCTACATAATAACTTCTTCTTGACTGAGGGAAATTGAAACATATAATGGGGTGAGCTCAAATGCTTAGTAAGGGTAAAAAAAAGAAATATCAATCATATCATTTTCATAATAACATAACATTATGAAAATCATAACCTACAAAGGATATCATAATATCATGACATGGGATAAATCATAGCTGAGAAATGTAATCCCAGTAATCAAAACATAAAACATGAAAATTTGTTTCATACACACATAATAATAGAAAATCATTTAATATTAGTCAAGACTCATTTCCAAGACCATCATAGCGGAAAAAGTCCATTACTGAACCAAATTCACTCCTCATTCCAGTCCTGTATCACCGAATAAGATTATCTTGTAGTTACAACCATGTCTATCTCATGAGATATAAATCATTACCCAATGAATTGGAGGGAGATATTGGTCCCAACAATCTCATAAAGAAACTATTCTTATGTGTTCCACAAAATCTTATATCATACATTATAGCCTAACCCATGTAATAAATTGGGATTTTTAAACATCATGCCATCATAACATAATCCATATAAGATATAGGAATTGATAAAAATAGTTCTATTACAACATAAACAAATCAATTTTATAATATTTATTGAAACATAAACCAATATTATCATAAATGGAAGATAATTGTGATAAAACATTTGAACTCCATTATTGAGGAAAAGATCCTTTCAACATCAAAACATTTTTTCTTTCACAGCATTTCATACAATTTTAAAGTAAAATAAGTTAATAGAAAATAAGCATGATACATTATAAATTAAGCTTCATGGAAATAATGTTCTATGAAATCTAAAAAATCGATTCATGCTGTATAAGTTAAAATAACAGTCTTCTCGTACTTTGGCTGGAAAAGTCAAAAAGTTTCTCATTCTAATAACGACAAAAAATTCATTTCATAATCATTACTAAAAGTTAAACCATAGGTAAAATTCGATATAAAAAATGTTATTAGGATATAAATAATATTAAATATTGAGTAAAAATGGATTTGGATGAAAAATACACCCCATTAAATACAGAAATATAAACAATCTCTGATAAATTTGAGATTGTGTGATTTTTCCTTACATTATGTCTGATAAGCTTTGTACATTTTTGAACCTCCAATATAATGATTTAAATAATGTTATTGAATTTTTATAGAATCATATACATTTTTATGATATCATATATGGTTATATTCTTATCACATTTTTAGTAATATTTCATTACTACTTTTTATTTGGGTGTTAATTGCTTTATGTTCTTATGCGTGTTTTGTCGAATAAATTTTTATTTATCTTTTTTTGTTATAACAAAATCATTTATATAATGGTATTTTAATAATATATATAAGATTTATACATTCAATTCGTTTATATAATCATGTTTTAATGATGATCATGTAGAAAAGATCACATCACACGGTGGAGACGGTAAGCCATATGTACGCACGGGCAATGATATCGTTCCCATAATAATTGAATGGTGCTGGAGTGGATGGTATAATATATAAGAATTAGTATAATGATATAAAAATCATATATATCTATTCATTACACTATTATACCCATCCAAGTAAATTGGTGATGAAAAAAATATTATACAACGGCGTGGAGACGCTACTCCATACTTACGCACGCAAGGTGATTTCATTTTCCGTAGGATAGATAGATGGTGAAATAGAGTGGTTTCATATTTATAATAACATATCAGTATATGAGTGATAATTATGTTCTTAATTTATAGTTAAAAAAATAAATAAGAGGAATTATAAGAAGAAATAAATTTGAATGAATCGGTAAAGGATATTACATCTTCTTCGACGCGCCTCTTCTAAACCTCCTCTTAGAGAACTACGGATGGTCTTTGAAGAAGACCAGGTCAACTAGAATGTTTCTAAGGAAGTGAAAAAGAGAAATGGGCAGTGTTTGGCTGAGCATGAAGGCTAATAATGTTGTTAAGAGGAGAGGGGAGTAGGTGCCCTTTTATAAGGGAGGAGAGGGGAACCTATGGAAACACAAAAAATATTGGGGAATGAAGAAAAATGGAATTATAATCAACTATAAATACACAATAATCATTTAATAATAGATAAATATTGATTATTAAATATGTAAAACATATAAAAATCGAATAAATGAATAAATCAATGATAATAACAATCATTGGATAGTAATCAGTGAGTCATAAATGTTAATTTTTGGAATTAGATCATTTAGATTACAAATTTCACATTTTGGAAAATAAGAACATGATTCTCATTAAAAATTTTATGTGAATGAAATTACTTTGATTTTCAATATAATGATTAAATGATGTTGCAGTCCCAGACATCACCATTTTGATAGAAATATATTTCCTTAAATGAATAATCATAAAATTTGATATATGGAAGAATGATACACTTTAGAAGAAAGGAATAGAGGAGTGTTTATAGTCTACAAGGATTAAAGGACATTTGGAGACTACAAATTGATGGAATTCAACAGGGGGTGGGGGTGGTGTTTGGGTTGGGCTTTATTCCACACTACAGGTGATGGGGAGACGTCACACTTGTTGATACCATCAGGGGTGGGTTTTGTCTAGGGATGTTGGGGATGTGGAGACATCACACTAGTGTATGACACATGGTGGTGTTATCCTTGGATGTAGGATATTAAGTGAATTGACTCATGTGTATGTCATCAGGGGGTCATCACAGTCTATCAGTGATGAAGAAATATCTCTCATATCAATTTCATATGGGGTGGGGTTTATCCCAGGATGCAAGGGATGGGGAGACATCAAAATGGGGGTTGGCAACAAGGGTGGGGTATATCCAAGGCAACTTCATATAGGGAGATGTCACACTGCTAGATGGGGAGGGGGTGTTATTGGTGGGATTTTATTCTGAGCAATTGGTTATGGGAACATAAGAATGATAGTATAAGAGAATGTCTTATCGAGAGGTGATTAAGGTTTTAGATATTTTGATTAAAAATATAAAAAATTCATAAAATAAATTTCTAAATGAATAATTTGGCTTAGATTTATAATGTAACCATTAATAATGGACATTATTTTTAAATGAAGAACTTTTTGTAAAAAGTATAATTGATTTTTATTACCATCACCAATAAAATCTATCTTATCATTCCGAAATATTTTTAGTTCCAAGCTCTCAAGGGATTAAACTTCATAATAGTGTCATCCACTCCCAAACCCTCATTGTTTCAATTTGGAAAAGTCCACCAATTTGATGATGTTCTACAACACATTAGTTTTCAACACATCAATAACTTTTAAATGTGTTTTTATTGGTTGATTTTGGTAGAGATTTAAACGGTCAATTTGGATGGTGATTTTAGAGGAGAATTTATTTGAAGAAATCATAACCTTGGATAGAGATATTTGGGGTTGTCATATTCAATACAATAGTCAAAAGTAATACAAAATAATGAATTTAAGAGGCATATATTCCTATTTCAATGGGAGTAACGTTAAAGAATTATGTGATGATTTCATGATGAAATATGGATGAATATTTTTTTCTCTGTAATCAAACACAATATTTCCAATCTGAATGTATATTTGATTAATTTTTTTAAATCATTAATAATTTATAATTTATTATTATTTATTCATTTGTAGTATTTATAATTTTTTGACATTTTCTTTATTTTTTCATTATTAATATGCTATGTTTTAATATTTGTAAGCACATTCATTTTTGAATATTTATTTTTACATTTTTCTCGTAGATATGTAATATTTTTAAATCAATTAAAATTTTCAACAATACTATTTATATATTTTTTTAATATTTTTTCGAGTACAACATTACACAATGAATATTTTTTAAAATGATTTTTTTAAAATTATTCAATTTTTATATTTTTCAAATTTATATGATTAATATTATTTATTATTTTCTATATTTTTTGGAAATTAATATTATAAATGTTATTTATTTATTTATTTATTTATTCATTGTGTATGTCAACAATGAAAAAACATTATAAAACAATGAAAAATTTATTTTTCCAAAGTAATTCAATGTTAATTTAATATTTCTATTTTAATTAGTAATTTATATTTAATTTTATTTATATAAGTATGAAATAATGTTAATAAATAAAAATATATATGTTATATATATTTTAAAATATTTATTCATTAATAATATTAATAATATTCTATAGAAATATATGAAATTATATTTAAATTCATATTTTATATTATTCATCATTTATTCATTAATATAATTTATTAATATTTTAAAATATTACCTATAAAATTTAAATAAAATAAATATTATTTTTTAAAATGTTAATAATTTTTATAGGTACTAATTTTTAATGGTGATTTTCGAATAAAAGTAAACTACTTTGGACCCTCTAATATTTGTTCACTCCACTCATTATGTTTTCTGTATTCTGGTAGTTGGAAAAAAAATCATTCAGTAATCCTCGAACACATTATGAGAATGTAATCCCCCTTTTCATAGATCTAGAGTTTTATATACTGATTTGAATGGAATACACCCATATTCATTAGATAATTGTATTCCTCCCTCCATATAGAAAAATTCCCTTCCCTATCACCATTACCCACCACAATTTGGTTTCAGGGGATTTATATTGATAATAGTATACAAACACAACTACAATAAAAATATACTAGATACCTACATTGAATCATAGAAGTACAAAAATTAATAGAAGGAAATAAATTGGGATACATATTTTTAACATAGAAAACCCCACAAATTTGTATGATAAAAAAACCACTGTGGGTCCCTGAAAAGTTACACATACAATAATAGAGTAAATGATCATAGTAAAATCATTAAACTTGATTTTCAAATACTACATACAAACTTGTGTTAAAATCCATAGACAAATACATTTCTGTTGTCATATTCCATGTAAATATAGAATATGGCATTTATATATTTATTAATATTTTCGAATAAAATGTTCATATTACATTAATGGGAATTCTATGTTGGATGGAGCACCCAATACACAATAATAAGTTTCATTGAAATCTTGTGTTCCACACTAATAATATAATAATATTATTTTAAATGGTAGTTAACGTCTACCCATTATAATGGCTGGAATGAACAAAATTAACTAGAAAATTAATATATATGTTTGTTAAATATTTTATCAATTAAGCAATAAATGATAGAGGCTTAAAATAAAAATGTATCCAATTTTAGGAATAAATATTCTAATATTCTTTAAAAGGACTATTAACCACCTTTTGATGGAGAACCCATTTTTAAAACTACCTTTTTTTAATTTAGTGTTATAATTGACAAAGTAAAACACTTCTTTAGAATCAACACATCAAAATTTACTTTTGGTAAATTTTTATTATTTTTCCATGAAATATAATTTTTTAGTAATTGTGAAAAATGATGTATTTTAATTCAAAACCTATTTTTAATAAAAATTATTTATATGGATAGATTATCTTTTTAATTCTGTTAAATGTGTATTTAAAATGTATTATTAACATTTAATCCAATGGTGGTCATTATAATTAATTTCACTTTGAAATTAGACATAAACAATTGCCAATCGTTTGATAGATATAGTTTCTTAAAAACACGCAAATTGTTTTGACTATGGGAATTAATTATAAAATTAATTAATGAAACATCTATGTATTGAATTTGGTAATATGACCATAATTTTTGAAATTGAAATTTCAAATTTACTTTGGATAAATTTTCTGTATTTTTATGACAAATGGTTATTTTTAATGAATAGTAAAAAATACTGAATTTTACTTCAAAACTGATTTTTAATCTAAATTAATTGTATAGTTAGATTTTCCTTTTAATTGGTTTTAAAGTGTAATTGAATTATTTATTTCTAAGTTAATACAAATTTGTTAATAGGAAGTAATTTCAAATTTCAATTGGATGTAAAAAATGTCAATCTTTTGATAAATTGTACTTATTAACAACTCATATTTGGTTGTGACGACGAGAATTATTTTTAAATTATTTAATGCAATTTATTTGTTGGGAATTTGGTAAAATTAATTCCGCATATTGAATTAGAAGGTCTAAATTATGTAATTAATACAAATTTCTTTTTGAACATTTTGAATAGTAACAGTGATAATCATCTTTAATTATCATGACTTAATAGTAATCGAGTTGTTAAGGGTAATAAAATAATATCATAATGATATAAAATGTCCTCAAAATTTGTCCACATATTCTTTTTTGAGTCATTACCGACCATGTGTAGATATTTACAGAACTTGAGGACCCATGGAGTCAGATTGGTGTAAGAGTAACATTTTTGACATTATTTTTTAAAAAGAAGAGAATTGAAACAAAAGCCTGTATTCCTAAGTAAAAAGATTTTGATTTTGTTTACATAGATTATCTCTTTGACTATAAATATTCATTGTAAGTCTAACACTATTTATTACATCATGGTAATTTTTTTATAATTTTTAGACATTAAATAAATAAATCTAATTATAACACTATGATGATGCAATTATTACCTCAGTAATGAATGATTTATATAAAATCAAAATTTAAGCTAAAATCAATGAAATAAACTTGTCAAAAACTTATTTTATGGGTGTATTTCTAAACCTTATCTTCTTATCCTCAATATATATAATTGTGGGACCTTTAAAATTCAGAAATAAATTTATAATAAAATAACATTTCAAGACTTTCCAAAAGTGACACTCCTCCATATTATAAAAGGCCCCCACCTCTCAATCCATTGTCTCATCCAACCTCTACTCATAATATCTCTCTACATAACTATCTCACTCTTTGAATCCACAATTTTCTAGAAGTCTTTCCAGGGAAGCCTTTGGCGCAAATCAAAACGAGTTACATTATTTAGAGGTAATGTCTTCTCTTGAGTTTCATTATTTTATTTTCCTTCTTCACTCACCGCTACCTTATTATTATTTGATCCCATAATAAAAAATATATCCACAATATACTAGGATTTTGTAATGATAATTACTCTACCTACAATTACACACACCTCTGTCTAATGATTAAAGAACACACTGTTTCTGGGGGTGGTGAATTACTACCTCACGATACGATGAATATTCAATATTCTTTTAACACCTTTCATGGTGGCCATTATGATGTCACAGTATTTATATATGTTATATATGGAAATTAATTTTTCTATATTCCTCTGAATTTTATTTTTTATATCACATCTTTAGTCTTTTCATGTTGTGGAACTGCGATAATATCATCTGAAGAAGTGCGAACAACCGCCCCCTCAAATGATGTGACTCGTTCATGCCAAACATGGAATTTATAAAGAATTTAATTAATAAACCTATGATTAATATATAAAATATATATTAAACTGGAATTATAAAATATATACTTCTCATTTAGTTTTAATGTCCATTAATATGAAAAAAAAGAATGTAGCATTCATGTGTACGTACGACCTACTGTATCCATGAATGATACATTTCATTTGTTATCTCAAAATATTATATAATATTATTAAATACATATATACTGGATATATATATTATTGAAATCATTAATACCATTCTGGAGATGATTTAATTATAACTACAAGGACAATTCTCTTCAAACAAGTTCATTATTGACTCATGTACCAAACATCGACAAAATGTATGATATGATCTCAGATAATTAACTAATTATTATAACATGATAATATATGATATGAATTGAATAATAAAAATTTATTTATATCCTCATGAAATTATAAATTGAACAACGATTATTATTCTGGAATATAAAGAAACGAACAAGACAAGACAGATTTGATGTTAGGGGATTTTTATCTCACTTTTAATTCCGTGAGATTTCCACTGTTCGCCACTTATATATTTCATGTTGTGTAATGTGTACTTCCATTTGATATATATTGTCATGATTATATTTATAATCATGTTATTATGATATTCATTTGGTGTTTATTATCTTTTGGTCATACGACTCGATTTATTACAACAAGGAAAGGGGTTTTATCTCACTTTTTATTCTAGTGAGATTAATGCTATATTTTTCATTATATTATTTGATTGGGTTATATCATCCCTAGTATTCTATTATTTGTGTAATTTACATTCGATCATGGGTATTTAAATCAACATTGTATAGTCCATCTTTCATGGGGTGTACGTTTTGAATGTTATCCTAATCGGTAAGGGAACCTTTCAAACTTCCCTTTTTAAAAGACTACTTTTTTTAGGTCTTTTAATTTACATCTATTTAATGTTGGGATATATTATTATGTACTCTTATTGCTGTAAATTCAATGTACAAGTGATGGGACACCCTTTTTATCTCTCATAAAATCATTTTCTAAATTTTAATGTAACATCGTTAGGCTATCGAATTTCTATTAGGGAACGTCTTAACCCAATTTCAATTCATTGGGATAAACCTCTAATTCTTGATTATGTCATCAAATGAATATGTGTGGATGAAATCTGATTGTCTTATACTCATTATCCACTTATATTTAATGTATTTGTATACATCACATATAATTATGTAATTGATTTATCCTTAATCTAAGGATATCATCTTAGTATGGGACTTCGTCTCAATCTACTTTTATTAAGGCATCTTTTGATTTCTACATGAAATTATTTTAAATGATGCATAAAACCATATTGAATTTTCATTTCATTCAAAATGAATTTTTTCACAAAAATCATTTTACTAAAAGACAACTAGATTAATTTTTTGTCTTATGTATGCGTTGCCAACGATTTTTTCACCGCCATGACCATTATTTGAGTTTCAGAATCCTCTACAATACATAAATTCTTCTTAATGAAAAATAAATACCATGTTTTACATTTATTTTATTTTTCTATTGAAAATGGTTTTGATAATGTTTTGTTTCTATCAATGAGTTTTTTTGATATCTTGTGATGGAAATTTTAAATTTATTGTTTCCTTTATGCATGTTTTACGTGATAAGATTATGTTATGGTTCTTGGTCATTGTTTATGAAGTATGTGGTTCCATGATAAACTAAGGGCGGGTGAGTGCGTGGGAGATCTCCAATGCATTGGGTATTGAAATGGAGTTAAATGCTACAGTTTCTCTGAATATATTTAGGGAATATTATGGGATGGGTATTCCAAACGTAAACATGAGGGTTACTATCTACATAAGAATGTTATGAATTCCTCAAGTTACCGTTATTTATTATGATTTTTATGAGTTATTCATAAATATTATGATTTCATGAGGTATGTTAACATGTTTATGTTTTATGAGTAATGTATGATTTCATTGATTCTTTTGTATAAATGGACTAATGTTCTCTTTCCATATTTTTATATACCTTAATTATATTTTTATGCTCATACCATGTTTCTGAAATGTTTTTCATTGGACATAAAGTTGAATATGGTCAAGGATGGATCAATGAAATTTCATGCTGTCTATAACATGGAACTAGACATTACTCATATGTTCAAGAGTTTTTATTTTGTGAAAAAAATTGAATCTGACTAGATTCCTCTACTTTGTAATCATTGAGATGTAATTGTTATGTCATAATTCTCAAAAACATTAACCTGAAACTTTCCTCAAAGTGAATTATTAATTTAATACATGATTATGTAATGTTTTAAAGAAGTGTCCTTATATTTGGTATTAGAGGTTGGTTTAGATAACTTTAGAGATTATGGTATTCTTTAATCACAAGTGACATTACAATAATGGTTTGGATTTTAAAGAGTCATACATATTTTTATAAAATGAATGAGTTTATGATAAAATGAATAATTATATCTTAGTATTATAGGATTATTTTACTGATATAATCATACTCACCTTTTTGGTTTTTGTAAAATACTTGATCTAGTAGGCACTAAAGTAACAGTCGATGTAAAGAAAACTCTGATGGTTCTCCGAATGAGCAACTAAGTGATATGAGAGGTACAATAAAAACAGTTGTGGTTATTCTCAACCAACTATCTGGAGTCATGATTGACCACCTGAACCTTAGTGATTTTTTATGTAATCATATATGCGAGAAACAAATCCATATGAATGTTTAGGTAATAATCATAAAGGTAAATTGTTAAAATACCCATGTGTCAATGATGTGGAAAGAAACACCAAGGAAAATGATTCAAAGGGATATAATTATGCTATATATGTAGAAATGATGGTCATAAAGCAAGAACCTTCCATAGAAAAAGGAAGCAGCTAGTTGACTCTAGGAAAGGGAAAGACGTTCTTTTTGAGGAATCATTTGAATGTTATAAATGTGTTGTGCATGTTCATTATGAAAACACATGTCCAATGAGGATGTTTTGGGAATGGGATCACCAAGATCGTACACATATTTTTTTACCAATAACTAATGCCATTCCAAAAGAATATGAAGAATCTGACAATAACCAATGAAGGGTATGGATTATTTCTTATCATATGTTTTCCTATAAATGAAATCATATGATATGATTCATGATTTTGTTTGTAAGAAATAAGTATTTCAGAATAAGTTGGAATGGAATGGTTAATGGATCATGAAGAATGTTGAATGAGTTAGAAGTCATCATATATGGGATTCAATAGTTATCATCGATTTTAAGAAGGTGAAATTCTTAATAGTATTATGTCTCTATTGATGATGAAATTACATTAGAATAATTTTTATAGTATGTGTAACCCTGATGATTGATATATGAAAATTTTATTAAGGGAATAATTATATTTTCTTTTGTGGATATAGTTATAATGAAATAGTTGGGATTATATGATCCTTGAAGTTGATGCAATTACTGATTATTAAATTTTGGGATGAAAAAATGAAAGTTATTGGATATCCTTTGTGTTTTAAATATGATATTGTTATTTTTGATAAATTTAACTCTTTTTGGGGAATGATATAAAATTAAATAGTTTTTCAAAAGGGACAACACGCAAACCTAGTGATAACCTGTCACGTCGGATGCAGCTATAGGAATTGAAGCAACAACCAAAGTGAGACTGGTATTTATCGCCTAACACAGGACAACATGAAGTCCCTGGATATTATGACAAATTATTTTTAGTTAGATGATCTTATGAGTTAGGAATAAGTAGATTTTAAGTTATATATGGAAATTATTAACATATCATTGGGGAAATCGGATTAGGTTATTTAATTTTCAACATGATACTTTAAGAGTAACTGATGTTATTTAAAAATATAAATGATAAGATTTACCTTGGAAGACTATGTGATTAAATCCTTCAGAGATTTGGGTTTCAAATAGAGTATGGATTACCTTGATGAATTTTAATGATAGATGTTTATTTTTATGGAATTTCTTGATCCTTGGTTTCTATTTTTTTGAATTTTGTAGATTTAGAGTAGAATTGATTTTTATAAAGGATTATCCTTTTGGTGATTATATGATATTGTACTAGAAATTTTGATTTTGGTTATGGTCTAAAGGCAAGGAAAATATATACTTCATCTTTTTTGGATTAAATTATTTTCTAGAAGTTGATTATAGAGCTCAGAATGTGAATAAGAAATCCTGAAAACTCATCATTTGGAGAAAACTTAATTGTCTATTATAAATCTAGTATAAGATTGTTTCTTTATAATTTTGTTAAGATAAAAAATAAATTCCTCAATCGAAAGAAACATAAAACAAAAACATTTTCGGTTAACTTTTCGTACTGTGGAATCAAATACCGTTTATCCCATCACATGTTTGTGATTTTCTGGTGGTTAAAACTCTCTAAAACATGTTTTCTATCACTCTCCATCAGAACATGACCCATTTTTTTCTCTTCCATATCCATGTTTTCATGGAATCCTAGTATCTATTGTCTCGAGTGACCTTTTTACTTCTCTTTATTTTTTTAAAATGATAGTTTTATTGACTCCATTTCTGATTTGGGGCTTTCAATGATGTTTTTGAGACCAATTTTAAAATTTTGAGGATGCAATTCCCAAAAGGGGGGAATGATGTAACATCCCATGTAAATAAAGAATATGAAATTTCCAAAGTTATTAATATTACAGAATAAAATATTAATATTACATTAAAAGAAATGCTATGTTCAATGGAATACCCATTACACAACAATGAGTTTCATTGAAATATTTTGTTACACAATAATAATATAATAATATTATTTTAAATGGTTTCTAACTCCTGGCTGTTGTAATGGCGGGAAAGAATGGAAATAACTAAAAATTTATTATATATGATTGTTAAATATTTTAGCAATTACCCAATAAATTATATAGGCTTAAAATGCAAATGAATCTAATTATATGAATAAATATTCTAATATTTGTTAAAAGGACGATTAACCGCCTTTCGATGGAGAACCCATTTTTAAAACTACTTTTTTTCCAATTTATTATGTTATATTTGAGAAAAATAAAATCCTTATTTAGAATTGGGGCATCAAAATTTACATCGTGTAATTTTTATATATTATTCCGATAAAGAACATTTTTAATATATAGTAAAAAATGTTGTATTTTAATTGAAAACATCCTTTTAATCTAATTTATATACATGGCTATATTTTCATTTTAATTCGCTTTAATGTTTAGTTAAAATATTTTTTTACCATTTCATACAGTGATGGTCATTGGGAATAATTTCACATTGAAATAGGACATACAGATGTGTCAATCTTTTGAAAAATATTGTTTCTTAAAAACATGCTATTTGTTTTGACAGCGGAAATTAATTATAAAATTAATTAATGAAAATAATATGTTTTTAATTTTGGAAAATTGACACCATTTTCTAATTTGGAATATAAAATTTAGTTTGGAAATTTTTTTGGTATTTTTCTGACAAATGATCATTATTAATGAATAGTAAAAAATACATCATTTTACTTCAAAACTTCATTTTCATATAATTTAATTATATAATTAGAATTCCACTTTAATTGGGTTTAAAGTGTAACTGAATTAAGTTTTTATCACTTAATATAATTTTGTTAATTGGATGTAATTTCACTTTTCAATTGGATGTAAAAATATGTCAATCTTTTTATAATTTTTCATTCTTAAAAACCCGTATTTGGTTGTGACAACGGGATTTATTTTTAAATTAATTAATTAAATTTTTGTGTTGAAATTTGGTAAAATGGATTGCTTATTTGGAATCATAAGGTATAAATTATGTAATTATTGAATTTTTTGGACATTATGAATAGTAACAAAGGTACTAATCTTTAATTATCGCGATTAATTAGTAATTAGGTAGTTAAGGGTAATAAAATAATATCATAAAGATATAAAATGACCCGTAGATGTGTCCACATTACCTTTTTTGATTCATGGCCTACCATGGGAATATTTTTATAGATTTCAGTGCTGGTGGTGTCACATGAGTGTAATAGTGACATTTATGACATTATTTTTTTAAAAATAATTGAAATATAAAAAAGGTTTGTATATCCTATGTAAAAAAAATTTACATTTGTCTACATAAATAATTGCTTAGAATATAAGTAATCATATGAGATATAAAAATATTTCCTACATCATGGTATTTTTTATATAATTTTTAGACATTAAATAAATAAATGTATTTTTGACAACATGATGATGTCTTTATTACCTCATTAATGAACGATTTAAATAAAATGAAAAGATAAGGAAAAATATAAGACTTAAACTTGTAGAATACTTACTGTATTGGTGTATTTCTACCCCTTATCACCTTATACTCAAAATATATCATTTTGGGACCTTTATAATCCGAAAATCAATTAATAATAATGTAACATTTCATGAAATTCCAAAAAGTGACCCTCCTCCCTATTATAAAAGGCCCCCCAACAGTACCTCCTACCCACACCTCTCAAGCACTTGGCTCATCCAAAATCATCTCATATTATATCTCCACATCCCTCTATCACTCCAAGAAGCCTAACATTGGGAAGAAGTTTTTTTGAGGAAGCTTTTGGCTCAAATTAAAACGAGTTACCCGATTTAGAGGTAATGTCTTCTCTAAGGATTCATTCTTTTATTTTCTATCTCCACTCACCAATACCTTCTTATTATTTTATCCCATAAAAACACCAGTATCATAAATATACTATGATGTTTTTATGATAATTATTCAACCTACACATACACAAAACTCTGTCTAATGGTTATAGAACATATTGTTTCTGTGCGTGGCGAATTACTGCCTCACGAAACGATGATTGTTCAATATTCATTTAACACCTTTAATGGAAGCCATTATGATGTCACTATAATTATATATTTTATCTATGTCATTTATTTTCTCTATATTCTACTGAATTTTAATTTTTAAATCAGATTGTAATGCTTTTCATGTTGTGGAACTACGATAATTTCATCCGAAGAAGTGCGGACAACAGCCCCTCAAGTGATGTGACTCGTTCATTCCAAACATGGAATTTATAAAGAATTTAATTAATGGAATTATTTTACCTATATAACATATATATTAAAATGTAATTATAATATATCTATTTCTCATTTAGTTTTAATGTACATATATATGACAAAAAAATGAAAGTTGTGTTCATCAGTACATACGGCCTACCATCTCCATGAATGGTACATTTCATTTCATTTCTCCAAAAATTATGGAATATTATTAAAGAAATATATACATGATATATATGATATTTAAATGATGAATATCATTCTAGAGATGATGTACTTGTAACTATATGGGCAATTCTCTTCAAACAAGATCATTGTGGACTCATATACCGTACATCAACAAAACGTATGATATGAACTCACATAATTAACTAATTATTATAAAATGATAATAAGTGAAACGAATTTAATAATAAAAATTAAGAAACTTCCTTAAGAAATTATTAATTGACCAAATATTATTATCCAGGAATATAATGAAACAATCAAGAAAAGTCAGACTTGAGGTACATAGATTTCTTATCTCACGTTTAATTCCGTGAGATTTCCATTATACATCAATTATTTATTTCATGTGGTGTATTTGTTACTGAAATTTGATATATATTATCAAGATTATACTTATAATCATGGTATTATAAGATTCATTTGTTGTCAATTATCTTTTGGTCATACGACTCGATTTTTTACAACGAGGTTAGGGGTTTTTATCTCACTTTTTATTCTCGTGAGATTCATGATATATTTGTCACTATCTTCATTGAGTGGTGTATGTAATTTCCATTATTATACTCTTTGTGTAATATACATTATGTCATGGGTATTTACATCAACATTTTATAGTCTTTATTTCATGGGGTGTATGTTTCGAAAGATACCAAAATCGGTAAGGGGTCCTTTCACCCTCCCCTTTTTAAAAATTAATTATTGTGAGGTCTTTTAATTTACATCTTCTTAATAGTGGGATATGATCTTATGTATCCTTATTTCTTTAAAAAAATTCCATTTGATGAGGTACCCTTTTTATCTCTAATCAACTCATTTTCTTAATTTTAAAGTAACGACATCAGGCTATCGAACATCTTTAAGGGAACTTCATAACCCAATTTGAATTCATTGGGATAGACCTCAACATATTGATTATGACGTACTATGAATATGAGTTGATGACCTATAATTTTATTACACTTAATATGTAATTATATTGGTTGTATTCATATTTGTCATATATAATTATGTAATTGATTTGCCCTTAATCTAAGGATACCGTCTATGTACGGGACTTCGTCTCAATCTACTATCGTTATGGAATCTTTTGATTTCTACATGACGTTATTTACACAGTGTATAAAACCCTTTTGACTTTTTATTTCATTCAAAAGGAGTAATTTCACATGATGTGTTTTACTAAATGAAAAAGGAAATGTTTTCTTGTCTTACATATGTGGCGGCAATGACTTCTCTTCCATCATGACCATTATTTGAGTTTCAGCTTTCTCGACCAGCCAAAACATTTTTTAATAAAAAATAAACACCATGATATACTTTTAATTTATTTTGGAATTGAAAATGGTTTTTATAAAGTTTTTTTATATCAATGAGTTATATTTATATCTTGTGATTGAAATGTGGAAATGTTATGTTTCCTTTATACATGTTTTATGTAATACGATTATGTTATGGTTCTTGGGAATTTTTTAGGAATTTGGGTGGTTCCATGATTAACTAAGGTCGGGTGAGCTTGAGATAGCTCCCCAATGCATTTGGTAACACAGAGGAGTTAAACGCCAAGGTTTCATCAAATAGATTTAGAGAATATACTATGATGGGTATTCCAAATGTAACCATGAGGGTTATTCCCTATGTAAGAATGTTATGAATGCCTCAAGTTAACTTTAAGTCTTATTATTACTATGAGTTATTCATAAATATTATGATTTCATGAGGTATGTAAAAGTTCATATGTTTTATGAGTAATGTATGATTTCAATGATTCATATGTATACATGAACTAATGTTCCCTTTTCATATTTTTATATCCCTTACTGAGCTTTTTATCCTCATCCCATGATTTTGAAATGTTTTTCACAAGACATAAATGGAATAGGGTCAAGGATGGGATCATGGAAATGTCATGATGTATAATACATGGAACTAGACATTACTCTTTTGTTCAAGAGTTTTTGTTTTATGAAAAAATGAAAACTGAGTAGATGAGTCTACATTGTAATCATTGAGATGTAATAGTTATCTCTTAATTCTCTAAAACTCTAAACCTAAAATGGACCTCAATATGAATTATTCATATAATTCATGATTATGTAATGTTTTAAGGATGGGGCCTTTTATATTTCTTCTCTAGGAAAGTTGTCCCATGTCAAAATGTCACATCTTAGAGGTCATACTGATCCCATTGGGTCATTACAACACATTATCTACGTCATTGCACAACCAAAATTGGGGTTACTCGTTGCTTCCCCTGCACTAAAAGACTCTCTCTCACGTATATTCATTCTACAATTCCTTTTTTCTCACACAAATAAAATAAACCATGCTGCTACTTTTTTATATTCCCTCAGAAGCCATAATCAACCATGACTATAGATCAACACAAGGGAAATGTTAGATTTTATCAGCGCTAGTATCAAAAGCACTGGTAAAAGAACATGATTATTTGTGCTAGCTAAATGCACTAATAAAGGAGATATTTATCTTCTCTAATCATAGAGTTGTTAAAATATTTTAAAAAAATGTATTAATTTATATAAAATATTATATTTATAAAAAAAATAATAAATTTTTATATACATTAAATAAAAAATGTTGTTTTATAAGTAATATTATCATAATATATCATATATATATAATGTTTTAAAAATAATTTATATGATTATAATTAAATAATTATATATTTAAATAATTATAAAACTATAATCAATTTTATTAAACATTAAATATATTTATCGTATATATAATTATATTTTTTCCAATATATATTTATATTTATATTTAAAAAAGTTTAATATATATATATTTATAATTGTAATTAAATATTTATATACAATTACATATATATAAGTCTCATTTGAATTTGGTTTGTAAATAGAGATATATCCGATGATATAATAATATAGATGATTGTCGTTATTGATGTTCTTATATATACTGATGTGGGAGTCTAATTGATGCCCACATATGTCTATGTTATGTATTCATTATGAATGTTTATGAATATGTTCACATATATAATTATTCATATTTCCCATCTATGTGATGACTCGTTTTTATGATATATTTGTTACTTGGTTTTTGATTCATTCATGTACCCCATGATCCTATTATTTTCTCATAAATAATAACAAAAATAAAATAAATATATTTAAATACTAAATATATTTATTTTATTTGTTAATATATATTATTATTATATATATTCTTTTTAAATACATTTATTTATAATTACAATTATAACTATATATATATATATTTAAATAATTATTATAATATATTTATTATATCTATTATAACTTTATAAATATATATAGAAGCTTATATATATATTTTAATTTATTCATATAAATATATAATTATAAATAAATTTATAAATATATATATATATATATAATTACAAAATTATAATATATATATATATATATTATACAAATAATTTTATACATATAAATAAGTAAATAAATATATTTAAATATTTATAATAATATTAATAATTACAATGATATGTATGTATATAATTATAAAATTATAATTAATATATTAATTATTGATTATAATAGAAAATAAAATAAAATAAATATATTTATTATAAATTTATAATTATTTAAATATTAATTAATTTTATTTATAATTCTATAAATATATAAAATTAATAAATAAAATATAAATATTTATAAAATTATAAATAAAATAAATATAGTTATAATAATTTTATGAATATTTAATTAAATAAATATAAATTTTTTACTTTAAAATAAAAATAAATTTATATATTAAAATATTTATAAAATTATAGAAAATATTTTTAGTATATATTAATGATTACATATAACAAATATATTAATTATATATATATATTTTATGTAATTAAAAATATAATAAATATATTTATTATAAATTTATCTCTATAAATAAATTTACATTTATTAATAATTTGTATAATCATGAAAATTTATATATATATAAATAAATAATAATTTATATAAATATGTCTATTGTATATATATACATAAATCTATATTTTTTATATATATGATTTTATAAATATATATAATTATATAAATAAATTAATAACATTATAGTAAATATTAATATATAAATTTTTATAAATATATATAAGTATATAAATACTCAAAAGGACTAGTAGATAGGTGAACCTACTCCATGAAACATTTATTAAAAAGGAAATAATGTGAGTAGAAAGTGGAGAGATGATGATTGAAGAGAATGACCACATCCAAAAAGGAAAGTAACATATCCATAATTGGATCATTCCCATTATCCTGATCACTGTAAAAATCATCATTGGTATATTAGCACTATGAATATGAGTTCCTTTGACTGGAGAGGACAACATAATTCTCCTTATGCTTTTTCTAATCGAGGGTTGAATACTTTGGGATTCCTAGTGGACACAATATGGCCATGACCAATAGCTCAATAATCACAGCCACATCGTCGCCATCATTTTTTGGATTCCGACACTGCAACAAAATCATGGTTCATTGCCAAGACCCTCCCGGATCATCCCTATCTGACATGGGGCTATGCCCATTAACATGAGATTTCTGCACACCAGACTGGGAATGCACTTGAAGAGACACCCCATCATCCCACTGAGAATGTTCAGGGGAGTCATTGACATTGTATATGGACCCTTAGTAACCCATGTCCACTGACAATACCTTCTTATCATGTGGAGTATCATCTGAGTAATTAACCATCCCATGTGATTCCATGTTCACTTTTATTTTACCTTTATATACTTAAGCAACAATATCTTCCACTTCATTTTTTGTAACCATCAAATCATCAAATGGATGCTAAATCCTGAGATATATCACCCACCAACTCTTAAAATAAATTAACTCACATATCCAATGATCCATTCCTAGAATGAGATGTGTAATAAAGATAAGATCTAGATTCAGATATTTTGGAGGGGACCCAATAAGTGATATTACTATTTTTATCAGAAAGTATATTCCTACCAAAGGATGTATCTACCATTCTATATCATTATGGAGATGAAATCTCCCATTTAGATCCAAAGGCTTCCATTATAATGTCATTCCATAATTTATACATCACATGCACATTAGGACCCATTAGATCAATTATGACACTATTAGGTACATCATTTCTCTTATCATCAACAATCATTGTCTTCCCATCTGCAATACGGGGGGGATCAAACATTGTAGGCTACATGATCCCATATCTTGTAGAATTCCTTCCAACCAAAAATGTGTTTCTATCCATGGAGTGTATAATGGATTTAAAATTGTAGCATAATGTAGGTACTATATATTTAAAAATTATAAGATCAATGTTATACTCAGAAGTGGAAAGTGTCATTGTACCAAACTTGGTTGAATAGAGATAAATTTGTACCCAAACACATGGAAAAAACCATATCATGATTCTTTTTCTTTTTGATCCAATTCAATTGGTATCACGACCAATGACACAATATCAACGAGTATTTGTGGATGAAGCATGATAGAAATAAATCCATAAATATGACCCAATATACGGGTCCTTGTTCAATGAAGTGATATAGGATTAATACATAGTTTCATGTTATGAAAATAGACTTTAACTAGCTTGATGAAAACCGATCCAAGCCCACAAGCATTATGATAAAAACCATTTGATTATAAAATAATATGAATATAGAATACCCTCATTGGGATACAATTCGAATCATTAAACCCAAAATTTTTACTGTTCCTTAAAATGATATAAACGGTCATCCATGTACGTTTTCTCAACGACAACACGGAATTAAAAATTAGAGATGATTCACAGGTACTAAATTGATTAGGAATAAGATAATTATTGATATTAAAAAGGGATTATTTAACCCAAATAAAGATCCTTCTAGAGGATCCATCATTAACAGAAACAAAATTATCACTGTCACTAAGATAAAAACATGAAAAAAAATATGGATCAACTATGTTTATTAATATGGATTTCTACAATTTAATCATGATTTGACAGAGTTATAGAAAAAACCAAATATTTTTGACAAAAGATAGACATGATTTGTTGATGTCGAAGCATGTATGATATTGACCTGATCTGACTACTGGAAATAGATGAGATCATAATACCACAAGGAGACAAGAGGAAACATGTTTGTATCAATGATGATAAACTTCATCAATGAAAATAATGGGGAACAAACCCAGATCAATGACATCAATGAAGAACAAGTCCCATAAGATGACTACTGGAGGACAGAAGAGATAAACATATGAATTGAGATCAAATATATTTTTATTATATATATCTTTATTTACATAATGCATATTATTTATTAATATTAAACATATATTATCTACAGGACAAATATAGAAGAAAACCCACAGTATTCAAGTCCCACATTAATGGTTGGCCTATTTAAAAGGAGGTAGAAATGGAGACTGAATTATTATCAGATTCCTATATAGAACCCCAAGAATTAGTGATATAATACTCATTTGAAAATCTTATAACCCTATAAGAATAATCATATATTTTTGAACTCAATTTCCCTTCAAACACTTCTATATGTCAATTCAATTAATCAATTTCATATTAAAAAACAAATGTCCTATAATTCCACCACACCCACCACATAATATATACATGTTTAGTGAATGAATATAGGTTATGTGACCATGATTTTTTTTTATGAAAATGGATTAATAAAAAAAAGGAACAATATCGCCTATAAAATGTCATTCATAAAAAACATATTCAATTAAATATAATAGATGGTGGTTAGAGAAGCCAATAGATTGGCATAAAGGTTATAATGTATCCTCGTAATGAGGGATATAAATAAAAAAAAGTGTTTATTTATATTTGATGTCTCAAATATAAGTAGAAAAAATTAGTTCAAGGGTAATAATGACAAAAATAATAACATAGCATCATAAAATCACACATCAATTAAATATAATGTGAAATTTTTTAAAACAATTGGATATTCAGCCCATAAATGATTACATCAAAAAATTAATATTAAAAATAACTAATAATCACATTAGAAAAATAATTTAATAATGTTTTCATGCATCGTAATATCATATGAAAACAAGGTACTGAGTAAAATAGAAGTGAAACTAAAAAATCTAAAAAATAATCATCTTTATTTATTAATTCAAATATTTGTATCATCATTTATGAAACAATAAACCTATTAAAAATATCACTATTTATATAATGATTTTCTATACATAATTAATCATAATTTCACTATACTCATTTAGCATTCAATAAACATTCAAATTATGGTTAAAAATAAACAATAATGTTATGTATTGGTTTCTAAATTGAAAACCCCCAACTTTTTACGGGCTATTTTTTCTAAATAAATTATAATAGTCCATATTATCTTACGATTCACTATGTGAATGATTAATTTAACACTAAATTGACTTATCATATTTTACACATAGCACCAAGAAGGAGTACGATACACACAACAATATATTTCTATGAAACAACTCTTTTAATTATTTAAATTCGATAAAAATAGCATAGTTGTTAATCATTGTTATATAAATAGTAAAAACACCCTTTTAAATAATTTTTATAGCTTTTTATATAAATAAAATATATTGATAATAAGAGATATGATTCATGGTAATGTCCATCTATGATTAAAATACCATTTTCTCGAATGAACCACTTATTTATGTCCCTTTATGAACAATAATAAAATAACTTGTGGACACTCATAAAAATTTAATTTTATAAAATAAACTTCATTTATTTAATCTGGAATATCATATTTAGCTAAGGGTGATTTTTTGGTATTTTTCTGAATGTATTCATTTTTTTAAAATAGGGAATCACAATTCATTATTGTTACAAATAACATCTTTTGCATTCAAATAATTTTTTTACATTAAATTCATTTTAATGTTACAATATATGGATAATTAATATATTAATCCATTGTAGTTCGTTGTATATTTTATAATAGAATTAGATAGAATTATTCATTTCACTTTTTTAAAAACTATTTACCAGCCATATAGTCACACTGGCATATTAGCATTAAACAAAGTTTTTCCACTTATGTGAATTGAATAATGAAAATATGATATACATGTTAGTAATTTATTGATTTATTTATCTAATGTGATAATAATAACATCTGGTTAAGAGTAACTTTTGAATTTTATTTACCTCATTTAATGTAATATTGGGTAATTAATGGTCAATATATTATTATAATAACATAACATTACACTAAGACTTGTCCTAATTTCATTGTATAAGTGGTTATCGACCCAAAACATTCTTATGTCAAATATATTATCCTTATTAAGCCACTTGTGTTATATTCAGACATTTATTATATTTCTATTAAATAATATCTAAAATTTCATATTCAAATTTTAGTAATTTTTTTATTTTTAATATGAAGTTATATTTGTGATATGGTTAACAATAAGTAGTCTATAGAAATATAATATCTTTTCCGGCCTGATTGTAATTTAATTTTAATTGTTAGACATTAAATAATTATATTAAATGGTGACACAATTATGATGTAGTTATTGTTTAATTTATTGAGATACATAATACATGATATTATTAATATTAAAATAAATAAAATGAGAAATATTTTATGAAGAAAAAATAAGTTTTAGAAAACTTATACATTTTACAAAAATATTTGATGTATTGGATCAATGATATCATGATGGTTTATTATATATAAAAATTACAATATTTAATATTATAAAAATTTAAATAAATTGAACTTCAAAATCGATAATAAATTCCTAAATTTTATAAAATTAATGAAAATATAACGATACCCCAAATAACCAGTATAGTGATAAAAAAAATAATCCATTTGGGTTCCATTTAAAATTTTATTGTAACTATATTAACCATATATTTTAAAATACAAGTTGTAATGGTAAATGTTAAATTGTTAAACTAAGGACTAAAGGGAAAAAATAATATGTTAAAGTTGTGACCTAATCATATCTAAAATTGATAGGTTGAGGATAGTTCAATATATCCTAATCTTAAATTCAAAATAAATTACCTTGGAACTGAAATTGAAAATCATTTTATAAATAATTAATAGTATTTGGATTACATAATGTTATGCTCCTCCAACTTTTAAAAGGCCACAACATCTACCCACTTATTTACACTTCTCAAGCTCCATGGATTTCCCAATGTCTGATCAAATAAGCTGCCAGCATCCCAAACATCCTCACATAATCCTTCCCTTCAGTGTATGTGTAACTTCCCAGGTGAATAATGAACATGGAATTTTCATATTTATTAATATTTTTGGATTAAATATTAATTTTACATTAAAGGGGATGCTATGTTTGAGGGAATACCCAATATGCAACAACGTGTTTCCATGAAGTCTTACGATGCACACTAATAATATAATATTATTATTTGAAATTGTATTTAAAAAAAAGTCTTTATAATGGCGTGAATAAACAAAAATAACTAAAATGTGATTATATATGTTTGTTAAATGTTTTTAACATTAATCCAATAAAAGATAGATGCTTAAAATGTTATTAAATCTAATTGTAAACATAATTTAGTTTTAATGGATGAACTACTGCCTTCTGATGGAGAACCCTATTTAAATTTAGTTTTGGTCACTTTTATATGTTCTATTTGACCAAATAAAATTCTTTTTTTGAATTGGGGAACCATAATTTACTTTTGGTAATTTGTTCTTTTTTTATAATAAAAATCATTTTTTAATAAATAGTGAAAAAATACAGTATTTTTATTCAAATATTTCTTTTAATATAATTTATTTATGTGGTTATATTATCTTTTTATTAGTTATTAAAAGATTAAATAGATTATATTTTTATAATTTAACAACATTTTGGCAGTTGGCATTAATTTTACTTTGAAATTGGACTTAATCTTATGTCAATCATTTGATTGTTAAAATTATCTTAAAACACGCTTTTGGTTTTAATAACGAGAAATAATTGTATATTAATCAATACTTCATCTATTTTTTTAATTTTGATAAATACACATAATTTTTTAATTTTTAATATCAAAAATAGCTTAGGCTGAATTTTTGGTATTTTTCTAGAAAACTACAATTTTGATAAATAATGAAACCACATAGTAGTAGTTCAAAAACTAACGTTTTCATTTAAAGGAAATTTTACCTCTTCTGTGAATTGAATTTTAAAAACCCAACATACATGGTTTTTTTTATTATGTAAAACAAGGTTCAATAAAAATAAAATGTTTTTTGTGAATAGTAACTTTTGACTTTAATTTTCCGCGGTTAAAGTTAAATATGGTAATTAACGGTAAAAACTAATATTATAATAAAAACTATTACCTTAATACTTGTCTTAACTTTATTGGATGAGTCATGTCTGACCATGGGAATCCTTGGGTAGATTTTCCGACACCATAATGACACATTAGAGTGATAATGACATTTTAGATTAATTAATTTAAACTATAGAAATAAAATGACATAAAAAATATCTTTTAGTAAATTAATTTTTACATGAGTTTATATACATTATATCTTCAACTATAATTTTTTATTGAAAATTTAAAATGATTTACTACATTATAGTATTTTTTTAATAATTTTTAGATATCTAATAAATTAAATTATTTATGACACAATAATGATGTAGTATTTACCTAATAAGAAATGATTTAAATAAATAAGAATATTAATATTAAAATAATAGCCAAAATATGTCCAATTTTAATTGTATGAAATTATTTCGACCCTAAGTCGTTTTATCTGTGACATTAATAATTATTAGACCTTTTGTAACTGATGATAAGTTTAAAATAAAATAATTGTTTCAAACATCCCTAAAGAGTCCCTCCTCCCCCTAATAAAAAGCCCTCACTTCTAACCCGTTCCTTAATTACCTCAAGCCCCTTGGCTCGTCAAAACTCCGCCCAATTAAGCTCCCTACATCCCTCTACACTTCCTAGAATACTTACTATAGTCAAGAAGCACTTCAAGATATCCTTTTGGTTCAAACCAATGGAAGTTACCTAAATTAAAGTCAACAGTTTCTCTTAAATTAAATTATTTTATTTTACTTATCCAAACCCCTAAACATAATTTATTCTTTTCTTTTTTGACAAAAACAGTATCCTCAATATATTATGATTTTGTTATGATATGGTTTCTAACTACACTTACACACACCTCCATCTAATTGGTAAAGAACAGAATTTTTCTGTGGACGACTAGCTAACACCTCACAAAATGATTATTGGTCAATTATCTCCTACTTCCTCTCATGGAGAACATTAAAATGGAACTGTATTTATATATGATATATATTATGTTTATTGTTTCATTATTATTTTGTATTTTTCATTTATAACATACTTTTACGGTTTCCATTTTGGGTAAACGTGATAATTTCCATTGAAGAAGTGCAGAACACCACCCCCTCAAAGTGATATGACTCGTTCATTCCATGTGTGGGATGTATAAAAGATAGAGATAATGATATTATATTTGACATTATACTTGAATTATAATATACCTATTTATCAATATCTTTTCATTCCATTAAATGAATAAATAGAAATGGAAGCAGCGTTGATGCGTACATACAACTTATCATCTCTAGGAATAGTGAATTTAATCTATTACCTCCAAATGATATGTACTATTATATATATATATATAATGGAAATATATTATATATATTATATCTATATAGTTAATATCATTCTGGGTATAATGGAATTTTTACAACATGGACAAATTGTAAATATAAATAGTTTATTTTTTACTAAAGTTACGAACATTGATAAAATATAGAATATAATCTCAAATAATTGCCCAATTGTTTTATCAATATAATAAGTGATATAAAAGAAATAATAAAATTTCAAAATTTTCTTAATGAAGTTGAGATTAACTTAATTTTTTTATTCAGGAAGAACATGGAACATACGAGTCAAGTTGGACATGATGTAGACATATTTCTTATCTCACTTTTAATTCTGTGAGATTTCCATTTTTCATTACATATTCATTGCATGTGGTGTATTTTGTACATCCATTTTATATATATTATCATGATTTTCATAATAATCAATTTATTATGTTATTAATTTTTTGGTTATTATCTTTTGGTCATACGACTCAATAAATTACAACATGGTGAAAGGATTCTTCTCCCTTCTAATTCTCGTGAGATTAATGCTATATTGGCCATTATCTCCTTCTATGTGGTGTATTTACTGCCCATGATTTTATTATTTCTATAATATAATTATTTTTATTTTTATTTAATTCTTAATTGTATAGTATTTCTTTCATGTAGTGTATGTTTCATAAGCTACCAAATCGGTAAGGGAACCATTCACATTCCTCTTTTTAGAAATACTTCTTTTTTTTAAGTCTTATTATTTACATCTAATAATGTTGGGATATGATCCTATATATCCTTAATTATGCAAATTTTATGTCCAATTTATGAGATACTGTTTATTATATCACCAACTCAATTTTTTTTATTTTACAGTGACGTCATTAGGCTGTCAAATTTTTGCAAAGGATCATCTTAACCAAATTTCAATTCATTGGGTTGAACTTGTACTTCTTGAATATTTCATCTTATGATTATGTGTGAATGAACCCTGACTTTTTTATACTTAATATCCACATATATTGGGTGTATTATTATTTTTCACACATAATTATGTAAGTGATTTATCATTTATCAATGGATACCATATTTTTAAGGGATTTCATCCCAATTTACATTCCATTGATACTTCATTGTTGTTATGTGCCAAATAACTTTTATATGGTGTATATATTATCCATTGGAATATTATATAATCAATACCATTATAATAATGATGTAATATTGTCCTTATTAAATTTTATCCATCATTTATTTGTATCCAAGCATATCTCATTTGGTTAACAATTACATAACTAGAATATTGTTTTAAATATTTCTCTTCCAAATGATTCTCATTAATGACCATGTTTTCAAAAATCTTTTAGGATTTATTTTTATGGAATTTTTTTTAAATTATAAATTCCATTGAAATATTCAAAGTGGTGTGGGATACTCGGATTCAAAAATGGATTTTTACAAGGTTTCTGAAAATTGATTGGTTATTTCAATATCAAGAAATTATATCTTGTGGTTGGAAATGAAATTTTATTAGTAAAATTTTTATATTTGCAATATTTTATGATCTCTTATGGTACTTGGACATTTTATGGGCGGTATGTGATAAAAAATATGATGAGTGGTGCTGCAATAAAATTGGATGAGTGGTTACATTGTAACCTCCAATGCATTGGGTATAGAAGTCAGTTGTATGGGTATTCCATTTAGTGATATGTGTGGAAGTCGACTGTATTGTTATTCAATTTATTTATACTAATGTACCAAGTTTCCTTTATATGTTATGTGTTCATTATATTGGTTTTTTAGAAAAATTTTGGTTGCAAAAGGGAAATCAATGATCTTTTATTCTATTAAGATTACATACTACTTCATAAAGGTGAAAATCATTACTTATGATAATGTATTCATGGTTTACTAGTTTTTACCTAAAACTAATAGTTTTCCTTCTTTGGTAATCCCTTACTGAGTTTTTTATGATCATCCCATTTTTTTGAAATGTTTTTCACAATATAGAAATTGGAATAGGATCAAAAATGGGATCCAGGAGAATTCATGTTGTCCAAAACATGGAACTAGACCTATCTCATTTCATCAAGAGTTTTTATTTCATGAAAAAATGGAAGCACAAAAGAAATGTATAATATGTTATTTTTGAGATATAATGTAATAGTAATGACCTAATTCTATAAAACTTTAAACCTAAAAATATCCACTATGTGAATTATTCATATAATTTATGATTATGTAATGTTTAAGGATGGGTCCTTATAGATGATATCAGATGTCGATTAAGACAACTATAGGGATTAACAGTTTTTGTTAGACACATTGATAGTCCCTATGTCTAATATTTTAGTTAAATCCTTTTTTAACCTTTTTTAGATCAAGGAATGTCCGTTAAAAATGGAAAGAGGAGGATCTTGTATGACATTCCTATCTCTTCTTGATGAATTTCTTGGAATAATTATTGAAAAATCATGATTTAGATGGTTGAGATACTTTTTCAAGCATACAACTCACTTGCAAGCAGTTCTTTGAGATATCAAACACCACAACTATACCTAGTTATCATCATGGATCCTTGGTTTTATTTAAACAAATCATATTTCCACAATATTCTCATATTTTCATGTATGGTAAAAACTATCAAGGAATTTTCAAATATTTTACCTTATCACACAATTTTGAATCATATTCTGATTTTGAAAATTGTATTGAACAAGGAGTCACTTTTGGAACCTTGAAATATTTTATTTTACATTATCGTCTCTCAAAACATACTTATTGAATTTTAAAAAGACCATTAATTGAATTTTTCAACTCAAATTTGGTCTGACTATATTATTGAAATCATGTTTTATAATATATATTGAAATTATCTATCATAGAAGATTATTTTCCAAAACTATTTTTCTGTGAACACCCATATGACCCATGATGATCATGGTGTATATGGACGAATGAAGAAAATGATTTTTAAGTATCTCTAAATCATATTTTCAATGCATGGACCTTCTACATACATGAACAATATGACGATGCAACCATTTGGACACCATGGTAAAGGTATGTTGTTCTTCATTTTAGGGATATTTTTATTTTGACATATGGTGGTGAAATTAATTAATGAAAAAATATATTCGACTTCATGAATTATGATGTTGAGATCATACTGAATTCAGATGAAAATGATAGGTAAAAGGAAACCATTGAGCTGAATACATGCCAGGGTTATTTTTGAGTTTTATAAAAATGATAAACTATAGGATGGGTGACCAGCCTTTGCGCCCAGCAAGGCTGCATGAATTGAACACACAACTGATGGGCTACAAGGGCACATCACATACCACTGGCCTACGGGAAGTCATTGGTTATTATGATTTATTATTTTTATTTAAATGATTTTATTGATCATAAATATGTGATTTGGGATATTATGTTTTATCAAATATAAATCCTTAGTAATAGAAAATGATATGGTTATTATGTGATAAATGTGATTTTGGAAGTCATTCTCTCTTTTGGGAACACTATATGCATAAAAAATATAATACTATGTAACACCCCAAGATTTCATAGTGTGTTATTTCTTCAAAATAATTCAATAACATGCACTACACGCAACACCGAGTTCAATTGCACCATGACTTACCAAAAAAAATCCATTAAAAGAGGTCATGAATAGTATTAACTAAATTTTAAACTTTATAATTTTAGAATCCATATTATGAGTTTCTTAGTCATAATGCAAGAATAGATTCATTTTCAGTATTGCACTTTTATCATCTTTTAGTGAAACCATTTTAAATACAATATTTTAAACTTTTTGACTAAATGGGGACATCAAAAAATTTAAAATAAAACATCCCAAGCTTCCACGGTACGCTTTCCTTTGAATAAAACAGTAGCGTGTGTTTTACGCAACTTCGAGTTTTAACACACACCACAACCGATCAAACTAGCAGTTATGAATAGTAATACTTAATTTTTTGAAATTATATATATTTTATATTTCAAAATGGACTTCATTTTTCGATTCGGAATATCAAATTTAGCCTAAGGTGATATTTTGGTACTTTTCGGATAACTTTCATATTTTGATGAATAGTAAAAATTACTAAATTTTAATTAAAAACAACTTTTTTAATCAAAATAATTAATAGTGATAAATTATGAATTTGAGTGGTTTTAAAGTATATTTAGAATATATTTTTACCATTTAATATAATTTTGGTCATTGGACATAATTTTACAATTAAACCGAACATAAACAAGTGTCAATCTTTTGATAGTTATTATCTCTTAAAAACATGCTTTTTGTTTTGACAGCGGGAATTAATTTTAAATTAATTTCTGCCACTTATGTGTTTTGAATTTATAAAAATGGATTCCATATTTGGAATCAGGATGTTCAAATTGTGTAAATAGGTAACTTTTATTTTTAGACATTTTGAATAATTACTACGGTAAATATTTTATTTACCATGGTTAAGGGTAAATCCGGTAAATAAGGGTTAAAAAATAATATTATAATAATACTAAATTACCCTAAAACGTGTCTTAACCCTATTGGTTGATACATGGTCGACCATGGGCATCTTTGGGTCAATTTTGGGACCCCATTGATCCACATGAAAGTGATAATGACACTTTATTTTAATTAAGTTAAAATGAATACAAAAATGGCCTAAGCTTACATCTTTTAAAAGAACAATTTTTACATAGGGTTATACATTTTGGATTTTCGATTATAAATATTCATTAGAAAGATAAAACCATTTCCTACATAATGATATTTTATTTATAATTTTTAGACATCAAATAATTTAAATTATTAATGACACAATAATGATGCAATGTTTACCTCATTAATAAATCATTTAAATAAATAACATTATAATGATTAAAATATTTTCTAAAACCTGTCCAATTCTTATTGGTTGATGTTATTTAGAATATTAGTCATCTTATCTTCGACCTCAATGATTTTTGGACCATTATAAACCGAATATAATTATATTATAACGTAATACTTTCACTCTTTCCTAAAGAGCCCCTTCTCTCCCTTATAAAAGGAGACCACTTCTACTCATTACTCACACCTCTCAAGCCACATGGCTCGTCCAAACTCTGACCAAAAAAGCTCCCCACATCCCTCTCCTCCTCCTTGAAGCTTCCCCTTAGGCAGAAATCATTTCAAGAAGTCCTTTGGTTCCAACCAAAGTGAGTTACCTAAATTAAAGGTAACATTTTCTCTTAAATTATTTTCAATTATTTTGCTTCTCCAACCACCAAAATCTTTTTATTTCCTTTCTTTTGTAACAACACCAGTATCCACAATATACTAGGATGTTGTTATAAGAAGGATTCAAACTACACATTCACACAACTCCATCTAATGGATTCTGAACATAATGTTTCTGTGGATGGAAAACTAACGCCTCACGAAACGATGATTGTTCCAATACATCTTACCGCCTCTCATGGTGGCCATTAGGATGGCACTGTAATTAAATATGATATTAATGATATATATTTTATATATTAGCTTCTTTAATTCCATTTTATTTCATAAAATTATTCGTTTCATGTTGTATATACATACGATAATTTCATTTGAGGTAGTGCGGACTACCGCCCCCTTAAAATGATATGACTCGTTCATACCACACATGGAACGTATAAAGGATGGTGTTAATGAACTTAAGTAACATATATAAAATATTATATTTTACTAGAATAGTAATATACCTATGTATCATTTGGATTCGATTCTTTTAAAATAAAAATTAAATGGAAGTAGTATTCGTGCGTACGTACGGACTACCGTCTCCACGAACACGATGAGATTCATTCTCCATCGTATCCATTCAAGTATAATTATCATTTGATGATTTAAAAATGATGTTTAAGGACTTGATACCATTCTGGATATGAATAATATACATCCCATTAATAACGAATATGGCTCACATAACAAAGAATGTAAAGTAAAATGAACCCGTTAACACCTGAAATGACGATAATTCTAAGATATTATTAACAAATCAATGTTAAAAGATCATATATGATATCACATTAAAGTAACTGATTCTTGTATTATTCAATAACAATTATTTCACCATTATACAGGAGGTAAACCTACCATCGACCAAGGAAAAAGTACAAAGTAAGGGATTCTCTTATCTCACTTTCAATTCCGTGAGATTTCTATTGTTCGCTACTAAATTATTGAAAGTGGTGTATTGTGTACTTCCATTTGATATATATTATCATGATTCACTTTATATTCATGTTATTCTGTAAATCATTTGGTGGTTATTAACTTTTGGCCATGCGACTCAGTTGATTAACGTGGTAAGGGGTTTCTTGTCTCACTTTTAATTCCGTGAGAATTCCATTGATCACCACTTAATTATTGCATGTGGCGTATGTGTACTACCCATGATTGTATTCATTGTGTAATATACTTTATTTTATGGGTATTTACATCATCATGGTATGATCTTTCTTTCATGGTTGTTTGTTTCTTAAGTTACCTAATCAATAAGGGAATTTGAGATTTCAATTTCCACTCATTTGGCTTTATGCATATTTCATTGATTATATTACCCCAAGATTATGTGTGGAATCACTATTCATTTGATTATGTCATAATTTCCACTCCCCTTCCTGTGGATATACTTTTGATACACATAATCACTCCATTGAAAATTCTCAAGTCATTGATATGAATTTGATAAGAGTAATTTTAACTCTTTCACCATTTGTTGAGTTAAACATCCAATTCGTTGGTGTTGTTTTTACAGGAATATGTGTGAATATACTTTGATTGTTTTACACTGAATATCCAATCATATTTAGTGTATTTATATTTTTCACACATAATTATGTTGTTGATTTATCCTTAACCTAAGGATATGGCCTTTATGAGAGATTTCATCTCAACTTACATTCCATTGAGACTTCTTTGTTGATATACACCAAATCACTTTTGTGTGGTGTATATAATGTACTTTTACATAGTATATCATGAATTCCCTTTATTCTCATGATATTAAAAAGTTTTGATTACCTCAATTATTTTCATTCAAGTGTCTCTCTTTTGGTTAGAATCTCTAACTAAAATACCATTTTTAAATGTTTTAAAGACTTATTCATCTAAATCTTTCTCATTAATGTCCATGTTTTAAAAATGGTTTTAAGGATTTATTTATATGGACATTAAAGTTTAGAAATTAAAAATCCTTTTAAAAGGTTTCAAAGTGGTATGGGACACTTTGATTGAAAAATCTATTTTTAAATGGCTTCTTGACAAATAGTGTGACTTTTAAATGTTTTCAAGAAAAGGGGGATATTTATCTCAAATAGTTTTGATGATTATTTTCATCTATGTCAACATCCTTCATTATTCATGATTGAGGTTAATGTGATACAATACAATCTTCTATATTGTATAAAATGAGTTATATTTGACTGTGGATGTTCTATTTTTATACCATTCATGGTTTGTGGTTAAAGTATTGACATTTCATATGCTAGTTTTAATACGAATGTTTATTTTATGCTTAAACCTATTCATATGAGAAATGCATTGGACTTAATAAGTGACAGGTGGAGCCCGCTATAGCTCCTCGATGCATCAGTAGGTCTCATGAGACAAACTAGTGTCTTGGCACAAGGCTTTGGCAAAATCTTATTTGTAGTCTTGGCACGAGGCCTTGGATATGTGGTTATGATAGTCTGGCATTATGCATTCCATCATTATGAAAGTGGTTATTGATATTGCATGTGATCATTCGACTAGTAGAATATCCATGTGAGTAATTAAATGGAATTATTTCATTTTACCTTTGCCATTTTATGCTGAAGTTCATGTTTCAAAGGCTTTTGTTTTAGTTATAAATTTCCTTAAGTGTTTATGCTTATTTATGAAAGCTTCTGCTATAATGTTATCCTTACTGAGCATCCGAGCTCACCCCTTTCAATGTTTTATTTTTTTTCCAGGATTATGAAGAAGTACCTAAGATGAACTTTGAGGATTAGTATAGAAGAACTTCCTAGAATTTTGGTATTGTAGAGATTTTGTGAGTTTTCCGAGCAATACATCCCTGTCTGGATACGAGCAGGTAGAGGCGGCTCTGGCACAGATGTACCTAGGGGTAAAACCCGAAAACACCGCGTTGATCTAGACTCGAACGGGAACTGGTGCACGACAACGGGCCTTGCTGCACTCTTGGTTACGACACTCCCGAGGGATATGCTTAGGATAACTCTCATTTTCTTTACAAATCATTTTGAAGGGTTTATGAGTATATACTTCCTTAAAGAAAACATTCTTATGATTATGGATTATATCCATAAATAGTTCAATTTATGTTAAGTGTTTTATAAGTATGAGATTATTTATTTTGATTCATAAACTGATCTAGTTTATGCCATTGTTTAGAAATGGCGCCCAGTAGAAGGAATGAGAACTCCGGAAATGCACATGATCCAAAGAGAAGGAAGGATCATATCTTTCATGGTCTTAAGCTAGAATTTATAAGAGAAATAGTCTCCCATGTATTATCATCATATGAAGAAATAATATCATGTATTGATAAGATAAGTAAAGAGATTACTGAGTCCTATGGCTTTGAAGGGAAGCAAGAGAAGAAAAGGATAGAAGAGTGAAAGATGGATAAAGGGAAGAGGGAAAAGAAGAATTTTCCCATATGTGGTAACTGTGGAAAGAAACACCCTGGAACTTGCCTGAAAGGAATGAGAGTTTGTTATAAGTGTGGAGGAAAAGGGCACAAATTACGTGACTGCAAGGGTAAGAAAATGGTTTCAAATGTACAATGCTTCATTTGCAAGGAGTTTGGACACTACGTGAACCTATGTCCCAATCATCAGACTATGACGCAAATGATGCTATTGGATAATAATCAAGTTATGATACTACCACAGATGAAGAGGAATGATTAGAGTTCTTATGTTGATTATGTCAATTGAGTGTTGTATCAACAATGTACTTGTTATAATAATTATGGAGTATATAAGGATTGTATTGCAGTACTATTTCATTAAGGACTTGAGATTGTGTGGAACAAAGAAAAGTGACTCAATAGCAGGATAAATTTTTGGAAAATATATGGTTGAGAGAATGATAAACCATAATATATTTCTGATACCGAGGTAGTGATTTTCGAATAATACATGATTATTTTGGAAAAAATATATTGGATATTCTTGACTACCTTGGAACTGATTAATGATTTGTATATTCCATCATTGTTGGGGTTTAAAACATTTTTGGATTGATGAAGTATATCCAGCATTCTATATGGAATAAGGGAGCATGAATGTAATCAATAACGAATATGGTAATACATGATGAAGGTATTCATATGCTATTACGGGGTAAAAAGGATCTATATTATGTTTACCTTCCTTATAAATGTTAGACTGTGAGTTTGGACAGAAGTATTTTGGATAGTTCTAGTTTGGATTATTTTGGATTGCCATAAAAGGACAACCCGGAGGTCGGGCGGCAACCCGTCGCGTCCGACAAGGCTGCGAGACATGAACCCGCAACCGAAGGGCGACAAGGGTGTATCACCTACCACTGGACCATGAGATGTCCTGAATTAAATAATGTAGTTTTTATTAAAAGATCATGTAGATGAATTATAAATTCGTTTATTTTGGAACCCTATACGAATTGTGTAAATAGAATTTTTTTACATTCTATTATCTTTTAGAGTGAAAGATGAGTTTGTGGTAGAAATTTATTAATGGATAAAACTCTAATTATAAAGTAAGTATATCTCCTTATGATCTTAGCCAATCTCATAAATAAATTCCTCAATATTAAGAAAAGCAACTTTGAACAAAAATGTTTTCCTAGATGGTACCTTAAATCATCACTAATTTATGGCTTTGGGATTGTTGGCCTTTTTATAGCCATGTTCTCTACCACTCTCCATCAGATAATTGATGGTTAGATTTTTCTTCCATATCCATATTTTCCTACATGGAGCCCTATTATGTGTTATTTTCGGTAATCTTCATACTTTCGACTCTTTATTTTAAATAGAGGCCTCATTAATTCATTTTTCGATGTGGGATTTCAACTAGGATATTTTGAAACGTCAAAAATGTGTTATCCTAATACCCTATGTTTTGTTGAACCGATGGTATTTCAATTCATCGTAGATTGATGAATTTAAGGAACTCAATTTTATACTTGTTTGTGATTGATGACCTCAATCACTACCTATAAATATTTACGTTTTTCCTCCGATTATATGTCTCCAATTTCCACCAATGTTCTCCTAATCGAGATCATAATTTGGTGGTGACCCTTTGATTTCTCTTTTCCTCATATTAAGACTAAATTTTAGTAACCCAATTTCCGATGTGGGTTTTCCCACAAATATATTTTCTACTTTCAACCTTTTATTTTTGAAGAACAATTTCAAATTGCGAGGACGCAATTTATTGAAGGAGGGGAGAATGTAACACCCCAAGATTTCATAGTGTGTTATTTCTTCAAAATAATTCAATAACTTGCACTACACGCAACACCGAGTTCAATTGCACCATGACTTACCAAAAAAAAGCCATTAAAAGAGGTCATGAATAGTATTAACTAAATTTTAAACTTTATAATTTTAGAATCCATATTATGAGTTTCTTAGTCATAATGCAAGAACAGATTCATTTTCAGTATTGCACTTTTATCAACTTTTAGTGAAACCTTTTTAAATACAATATTTTAAATTTTTTGACTAAATGGGGACATCAAAAATTTAAAATAAAAAATCCCAAGCTTCCACGGTACGCTTTCCTTTGAATAAAACAGTAGCGTGTGTTGTACGCAACTTCGAGTTTTAACACACAGCACAACCGATCAAACTAGCCGTTATGAATAGTAATACTTATTTTTTTGAAATTATATATATGTTATATTTCAAAATGGACTTCATTTTTGGATTCGGAATATCAAATTTAGCTTAAGGTGAAATTTTGGTACTTTTCGGATAACTTTCATATTTTGATGAATAGTAAAAATTACAAAATTTTAATTAAAAAAAACTTTTTTAATCAAAATAATTAATAGTGATAAATTATGAATTTGAGTGGTTTTAAAGTATATTTAGAATATATTTTTACCATTTAATATAAATTTGGTCATTGGACATAATTTTACAATTAAACCGAACATAAACAAGTGTCAATCTTTTGATAGTTATTATCTCTTAAAAACACGCTTTTTGTTTTGACAGCGGGAATTAATTTTAAATTAATTTCTGCCACTTCTGTGTTTTGAATTTAGAAAAATGGATTCCATATTTGGAATCAGGATGTTCAAATTGTGTAAATAGGTAACTTTTATTTTTAGACATTTTGAATGATTACTGCGGTAAATATTTTATTTACCATGGTTAAGGGTAAATCCGGTAAATAAGGGTTAAAAAATAATTTTATAATAATACTAAATTACCCTAAAACGTGTCTTAACCCTATTGGTTGATACATTGCCGACCATGGGCATCTTTGGGTCATTTTTGGGACCCCATTGATCCACTTGAAAGTGATAATGACACTTTATTTTAATTAAGTTAAAATGAATACAAAAATGGCATAAGCTTACATCTTTTAAAAGAACAATTTTTACATAGGGTTATACATGTTGGATTTTCGATTATAAATATTCATTAGAAATATAAAATGATTTCCAACATAATGATATTTTATTTATAATTTTTAGACATCAAATAATTTAAATTATTAATGACACAATAATGATGCAATGATTACCTCATTAAAAAATCATTTAAATAAATAAGATTATAATGATTAAAATATTATCTAAAAAATGTCCAATTCTTATTGGTTGATGTTATATAGAATATAAGTCATCTTATCTTCGACCTCAATGATTTTTGGACCATTATAAACCGAATATAATTATATTATAAAGTAATACTTTCACTCTTTCCTAAAGATCCCCTCCTCTCCCTTATAAAAGAAGACCACTTCTACTCATTCCTCACACCTCTCAAGCCACTTGGCTCGTCCAAACTATGCCCAAATAAGATTCCCACATCCCTCTCCCCATCCTTGAAGCTTCCCCTTAGGCAGAAAGCATTTCAAGAAGTCCTTTGGTTCCAACCAAAGTGAGTTACCTAAATTAAAGGTAACATTTTCTCTTAAATTATTTTCAATTATTTTGCTTCTCCAACCCCCAAAATCTTTTTATTTCCTTTATTTTGTAACAACACCAGTATCCACAATATACTAGGATGTTGTTATAAGAAGGATTCAGACTACACATTCACACAACTCCATCTAATGGATGATGAACATAATGTTTCTGTGGATGGCAAACTAACGCCTCACGAAACGATGATTGTTCAAATACATCTTACCGCCTCTCATGGTGGCGATTAGGATGGCACTATAATTAAATATGATATTAATGATATATATTTTATATATAAGCTTCTGTAATTCCATTTTATTTCATACAATTATTCGTTTCATGTTGTATATACATACGATAATTTCATTTGAGGAAGTGCGGACTACCGCCCCCTTAAAATGATATGACTCGTTCATACCACACATGGAACGTATAAAGGATGGTGTTAATGAACTTAAGTAACATATATAAAATATTATATTTTACTGGAATAGTAATATACCTATGTATCATTTGGATTCGATTCTTTTAAAATAAAAATTAAATGGAAGTAGTATTCGTGCGTACGTACGGACTACCGTCTCCACGAACGCGATGAGATTCATTCTCCATCGTATCCATTCAAGTATAATTATCATTTTATGATTTAAAAATGATGTTTAAGGACTTGATACCATTCTGGATATGAATAATATACATCCCATTAATAACGAATATGGCTCACATAACAAAGAATGTAAAGTAAAATGAACCCGTTAACACCTGAAATGACGATAATTCTAAGATATTATTAACAAATCAATGTTAAAAGATCATATATGATATCATAATAAAGTAACTGATTCTTGTATTATTCAATAACAATTATTTCACCATTATACAGGAGATAAACCTACCATCGACCAAGGAAAAAGTACAAAGTAAGGGATTCTCTTATCTCACTTTCAATTCCGTGAGATTTCTATTGTTCGCTACTAAATTATTGAAAGTGGTGTATTGTGTACTTCCAATTGATATATATTATCATGATTCACTTTATATTCATGTTATTCTGTAAATCATTTGGTGGTTAATAACTTTTGGCCATGCGACTCAGTTGATTAACGTGGTAAGGGGTTTCTTGTCTCACTTTTAATTCCGTGAGAATTCCATTGATCACCACTTAATTATTGCATGTGGTGTATATGTACTACCCATGATTGTATTAATTGTGTAATATACATTATTTTATGGGTATTTACATCATCATGGTATGATATTTCTTTAATGGGTGTTTGTTTGTTAAGTTACCTAATCAATAAGGGAATTTGAGATTTCAATTTCCACTCATTTGGCTTTACACATATTTCATTGATTATATTACCCCAAGATTATGTGTGGAATCACTATTCATTTGATTATGTCATAATTTCCACTCCCCATCCTGTGGATATACTTTTGATACACATAATCACTCCATTGAAAATTTTCAAGTCATTGATATGAATTTGATAAGAGTAATTTTAACTCTTTCACCATTTGTTGAGTTAAACATCCAATTCGTTGGTGTTGTTTTTACAGGAATATGTGTGAATATACTTTGATTGTTTTACACTGAATATACAATCATATTTAGTGTATTTATATTTTTCACACATAATTATGTTGTTGATTTATCCTTAACCTAAGGATATGGCCTTTATGAGAGATTTCATCTCAACTTACATTCCATTGAGACTTCTTTGTTGATATACACCAAATCACTTTTATGTGGTGTATATAATGTACTTTGACATAGTATATCATGAATTCCCTTTATTCTCATGATATTACAAAGTTTTTATTACCTCAATTATTTTCATTCAAGTGTCTCTCTTTTGGTTAGAATCTCTAACTAAAATACCATTTTTAAATGTTTTAAAGACTTATTCATCTAAATCTTTCTCATTAATGTCCATGTTTTAAAAATGGTTTTAAGGATTTATTTATATGGACATTAATGTTTAGAAATTAAAAATCCTTTTAAAAGGTTTCAAAGTGGTATGGGACACTTTGATTCAAAAATCTATTTTTAAATGGCTTCTTGACAAATAGTGTGACTTTTAAATGTTTTCAAGAAAAGGGGGATATTTCTCTCAAATAGTTTTGATGATTATTTTAATCTATGTCAACATCCTTCATTATTCATGATTGAGGTTAATGTGATACAATACAACCTTCCATATTGTATCGAATGAGTTATATTTGACTGTGGATGTTCTATTTTTATACCATTCATGGTTTTTGGTTAAATTATTGACATTTCGTATGCTAGTTTTAATACGAATGTTTATTTTATGCTTAAACCTATTCATATGAGGAATGAATTGGACTTAATAAGTGACGGGTGGAGCCCGCTATAGCTCCTCGATTCATCGGTAGGTCTCATGAGACAAAATAGTGTCTTGGAACAAGGCCTTGGCAAAATCTTATTTGTAGTCTTGGCACGAGGCCTTGGCTATGTGGTTATGATAGTCTGGCATTATGCATTCCATCATTATGAAAGTGGTTATTGATATTGCATGTGATCATTCGACTAGTAGAATATCCATGTGAGTAAGTAAATGGCATTATTTCATTTTACCTTTTCCATTTTATGTTGAAGTTCAAGTTTCAAAGGCTTTTGTTTTAGTTATAAATTGCCTTAAGTGTTTATGCTTATTTATGAAAGATTCTGCTATAATGTTATCCTTACTGAGCATCCGAGCTCACCCCTTTCAATGTTTTTTTTTCAGGATTATGAAGAAGTAATTTATGAATGACCTGCAGGGATAGTATGAGGGGATATGAAGACAAGATATTTTTTTTTTGATGTAATGTAAAAATTTATGGATGTATCTAGTTATTCCAAGGCTACTAAACTAATCGGTCTTTCGATACTTGATCTTTCTCATGATCATGCCAATGTTATGTAATAATGCACCGACTCTGGGTAACTAGGGTCGGGGCGTTACATACTATGTGATTACATTTTTGGAGTAATGTTTGAAATTTAATTTTGGAAGAATATCTTTCTAATTTGTGGACATATATCGATTTGGGTTATTTATGTAAATAATTAACCAGTCATAGAGAATATGTGATTTTGAAAATTATTCTTCAGTATTAGACTTTAAATTTATTCAATGTTTTTTGAGATAAATGTTATGATTTACAGAGGAAGACTATGTGATTTAATCCTTCTATGTTTTTGGGTTTCATTCTTAGTTTGTATTATTGTGAAGAATATTAAAAAAAATTCTTTACTGAATGGTCTCTCATGATCATTTGTAACTTTATGTTGAATTCTGGAGATTACTAGTAGTATTTATTTTTATAATGGATTATCCTTTTTCGGGATTATATGATCTTGTAAAAATCATTTTTGTTTTTGATGATCTCTAAAGACATGGGAAATATATACTTCTTCATTGTTGATTATGTGATTCTCTGGAAGATTATTCATTCTATTTTGATGGGACCAAGTCTTTTTGAATGCTCGTTGTTTGAAGAAAAGATTAATTTTTCGTCGAAACTTATTAAAGGATGAAACTCTACATGAAGGAAATTATATTTCATTTTGTTCTTATTATATGTAGTAAATACAATCATCATTATTATATAAAGGAACATAAAAAATTGTTGGTTTACCTTTCCTACTGGGTAATCAATGACCGTTTGACACATCACATGTTTTTGATTTTCTGGTGGATAACTTTCTCCTTATCATGTTTTCTACTACTATCCATCAGTATATGAATATTTATTTTCACTATGATATCCATATTTTCCTACATGGAATCTTAGTATGGGCTATCTCGAGTAACCATTGTATTTCATTTTTATTTCTTTTAATGTTATTGTTTTATAGACTCTTTTTCCATTGTGGGAATTTAAATGATGTTTCTGAGCACAATTTTAAAATTTCGATGACTCAATTTTCAAAAGGGGGGATGGATGTAATATCCCATGTAAATAAATAACATTAAAATTTCCTATTAATTAATTTTTTTGATTGAATATTAAATTTAATTTAATGGGGATTCTATATTTGATGGCGTACTTGATACGCAACAACAGGATTCTTTGAAATCTTGCGATGAACACTAATAATATAATATTATTATTTTAAATGGTACTTAACTCCAAGATGTTATAATGGAGTTAATAAATAGAACTAAAAATATATGATTTTACATGTTTTTTATTTGTTTTTAACATTTATCCAATGAAATTTAGATGCTCAAAATTTAAATGAATCTAATTTTAGGCCTATTACTTTAAAAGGGTCGGTTTACCACCGTTTGATTGTGAACCCTTTTTAAATAAAGTTTTGGTAAATTTTATATCTTCTACTTGACCAAATAAAATTATTCTTTATAATCAAGACACCATAATTTACATTGGGTATTTTTTTTGTATTTTTATGATAAAATACATTATATAATGAGCAGTGAAAATTAAATAATTTTTAATCAAATACGACTTTGAATCTAATTTATATATATTATTATATTATCTTTTTATTAGTTTTTAATGTGTACAGAGATCAAATTTTTTATATTAAACCAATGATGGTCATTGTAATTAATTTCACAATGAAATTTCACTTAAACAAGTTGCAATATTTTGATAGTAAATATATTCTAAAAACACGCGTTTTGTTTTAAAAACAAGAATTAATTTTAAATTAACTAATCCCACTTCTATGTTTTGAATTTGGTAAAATAGTCATAATTTTTGAATTCAGAATATCAAATATTGCTTTGGCAGAATATTTTTTATTTTTCTGAAAAACCTCAATCTTTATGAATAGTAAAACCACTTAGTAGTAGTTCAAAAAGTATCTTTTTCATTTAAATAAAATTTACCAACTTCTATAAAATGTATTTAGAAAATCTGACAGAAATTTTTGTTATTAGTATGTAACATGTGGTTCAATAAGAAGGAAATTAGTTGTGGTGAATAGTAACTTTTGACATTTATTTACCGTGATTAGAGATAAATAGGTTAATTGAAGATAAAAAGAATAGTATAATAAAACAAAATTACCTTCACACTTATCCTCAACTTATTGAATGATTCTTGTCTGACCATGGAAATCCTTGGGTGAATTTTTTGACCCCATGGGCCCACTTAAAAGTGCTAATGAAATTTTAGAATAATTAATTTAATTTAAAGGAAAAAATGATAAAAAACATCTTTTAGAAAATTAATATTTACATGGGGTTATTTAAATTATATTTTAGGCAAAAAAATTCATCTAAAACCTAAAAAAATTTCCTATATCATATTATTTATGTATAATTTTAAGACATCAAATAATTTTAATTATTTATGACACAATAATGATTCAGTATTTAACTCTTTAATAAATGATTTAAATAAATAAGATTATAAATATAAAAATATTATTTAAAACCCGTAAAATTATTATTTTATGATTTTATATCTACCATAAGTAATATTATCTTCTAATTTAATAATTTTATGTCCTTTTGAAACAAATGATATGTTTATAATAAAATATTTGTTTCAAACATTCCTAAAGGGCCTCTCTCCCCACTTATAAATATCCCTCACATCTAACCCATTACTCACAACACGAAATCCCCATGGCTCATCCAATATATGCCCAATTAATCTCCCTAAATCTATATCCTCCACCTAGAAGCATAACCGTGGGTATAAAGAACTTCAAGAAGTTCATTTTATTCAAACCAAAGGAAGTTAACCAAATTAAAGGCAATTGTTTCTCTTAAATATTTTTCTTTTATTTTACTTCTCCAACCCAATAAACATTTTTATACCTTTATATTATATAAACACCAGTATCCTTAATTTAATAGGATATTTTTATGATAAATATTTGAACTACACATACAAACATCTCCATTTAATTGGTAAAAAACATAATGTTTCTGTGGATGACAAACTAACAACTCATGAAATAATGGTTGTGAAATTATCTTATACCGCATCTCATGGTGGTCATTAAGTTGTCCTTGTAATTATATATGATATATTTAATGTTTTTTTTTCTTTATTCTTCTTTATTATTAATTTATAGCATAACTTTATGGTTTCTATTATGGGTAAATCCTATAATTTCATGCGTACGTACGACTTACCGTCTCCAGGAACGGTGCATTTCATTTCTTACATCCAAATGATATTTATTATAATATATATATATATAAGGAATATATATTTTATATATTATATCTAAATAATGAATTTAATTTTGAATAAAATTGACTTTTTTCCACATGGACAAATTATAATTATAACAACTTCATTTTTTACTGATGTTCTGAACATCCATAAAACATCCTATATGAACTCAAATAATTTATTAATTGTTATAGTAAGATAATAAGTGATATAAAAGGAATATTAATAAATATTAAATTTCTTAATGATATAGATATTATCACAAGTTTATTATTCTTTAATAACACAGAACATACGAGTCAAGTCAGACATGAGGTAAATAGATTTCTTATCTAAATTATAATTCTGTGAGATTTCAATTGTTTTCCAGTTATTCATTGCTTGTGGTGTATTGTGTAATGAAATGTGATATATATTATCATTATTCTAAATATATTCTAGGTATTATATGATTAATTTGGTTGTTATTTACTTTTGGTCATACGACTCAATTAATTAAAACAGGGTAAAGGGTTTCATATCCCTTCTTATTCCTTTGAGATTCACGCTATATTTGTCATTACCTCTTTTTTTGTCATGTATGTACATCCCATTATTGTATACTTTATTTAATATATATATAATTTTGGGTATATAAAATTAATTTTATTATCATTCTTTCATTGGGAGTATGTTTTTATTAGTTACCAAATCAATAATGAAACCTTTGACCCTTCACTTTTAAAAAAGACTTATTTTATTATGTATTTAAATTTAAATCTTAATTTGTTGGGATATGTTCTTAAATATCATAATTGATTTAAATTTTCTTCCCATGTGATAATATAACCTTTTATATCTCATAAACACATTTTTTGAATTTTTATGTGACGATGTTAGGCAGTCGAATTTTTCCAAGGGAACTTGATAACCCAATTTCAATTCATTGGGTTAAAAATGTACTTCTTGAATATGTCATCATATAAATATGTGTGAATGAATTATGATTAACTTACATATAATATTAAACTATATTAGTTATATTAATATTTTTCCCACATAATTATGTAATTTATTTATACTTAACCAAAGGATACCTTCTTTATAAGGGAATTCATCTCAATTAACATTCCATTGAGACTTTTTTGTTGTTATGCACCAATTAACATAGATATGGTCTATATATTTTCCTTTTGAATAGTATATAATGAATAAAATTATATCTCATGACATTATAATGATTTGAATAAATTTTATTCGTCAATAGTTTTTTTCCATGCATTTCTCATTGGGTTAAGAACTCCATAATTAGAATATAGTTTTAAATATTTTTTCTTCTAAATATTTCTCATTAATGACCATGTTTTAAAATTTGTTTTAAGTACTTATAATTATGGAAATTAATTCTTTCTAATGATAAATTCATTGAAAATGATCAATGTGGTATGGGACACTATGATTCAAAATTTTCCTTTTATTTTTTTTTTAAAATGGATTGAATATTTCAATAGATTGAAATTACTTCATGTGATTGAAAATGAAATGTTATTAGTGAAATGTTTATATTTTCAATATTTTATATGTAATGATGGTACTTAAACATTTTTTATGGGCGGTTATGTGATAATCCATATAACGGGTGGTGCTGTGTTAAACCAGGATGGGTGGTTTCTTTATAACCTCAAATGAATTGGGTCTAGAAGTTAGATGTATGGCTAATTCATTTAGTGATATTTTTTGTAGTAGACAGTATGGGTTTTCCATTTAGGTATGTTTATGTCCCATGTTACCTTTATGAGTTATGTGTTATTTATATGGGTTTTATAGAAATATTTTTGTTACCAATGTTTATGAAATGATATATTGTTCAACTAAGAGTACTTACAACTTCATAAAGTTGAAAAGTATTTCTTATGATAATACATTCATGGTTTAATTGTTGTTTTGAAAAACTAACAGCTTTCCTTCATTGTGGATCCCTTACAAAGCTATTTATTCTAATCCCATGTTTTTCAAATGTCTTTTCATAGGACATAAAATCCAATAGGGTCAAGTATGGGATCAAAAATAATTCATGCTGTCTAAAACATGGAACTAGAAATGTCTCATTTTATCAAGAGTTTTAATATTATGAAAAAATGGAAATTGTGTAAGAATGTATACTTTGTAATTTATGAGATGTAATTAAATAGAAATCACCTATTTCTATAAAACGCTAAACGTAAAAATATCATCAATGTGAATAATTAATTAAATTAATGATTATGTAATATTAAATCTTGGTAATTATAATATGGATACATAAGGATGCCTTTTGGCACAAACCAAAAGGAGTTTCCAGATTAAGAGGTAATGTCTTCTCTCAAGCTCTATTACTCTATTTCCCTTATCTACTCCCCCATAATATTAATTCCATTATTTTATTAAAATAATACTATCATTAATATACAAGGATTTTGTAATTATAAGGGTTTGAAATTCAGATAAATTGACCTATATCTAATGGATATTGAACATATTGTTTTTGTGTATTGCATTCTACTACCTCACACTACAATGAATGCTAATTTTTTCATTCCCAGTAATTATAGTTTCCATTATGATGGACACTATAACTATATATGTTAAATATTATGATTATTGTGTCTTTAATAATTTGTATTTTTTTACCACACATACCTATTTACTTTCCAATTCTTGTTAATTCGATAATCTCATTTGACAATGTGTGGACTAACACCTCTTAAATGCGATGTGATTTGTTCAAACACAACATGTAATTTATTAAAGACGTGTTTAATGGAAATATAAGATGTAATAATGATACTAGAATAATTATATATATATATATATTTCATTTTAGATACTTTCTTTTAATAAGTTAATTTAAATTGAAAAATTACCATGTGTACATATTGCTTACCATCTCCTTGAATGGTGTATTCTATATCATTATTTCATATGATATATATTATTTTAAAATACATATAAATTATATAATATCGATTTATATCATGTTTTACATTCATGAATCAGGTTATAAGAATAAGAACCAATGATAAAAAAAATTCAGACACATGTGAAAATCAAAGCGATATTACCTGAAGTAAAAACTTATCAGAATATCATTAAGAAAAGGGATATATAAGGTCATAATAAATCCTAATGTGGTATTAGATATAATATTGTAATTATATATAGTATTTATAATAATATTATATTTATTATATAGTATTTTTTCTTGAGTACGAATAAAATCATGACATAAAGCAAGGGGATTTTTATCCAACCTTTATTTCTGTAAGAAACATGTATCATACAAAATATTGATTCTTCTACATGGTTTATAAAATTACCATGAATTTTTTTAAGATTATTATCTAGAAGTTTATGATATATCTTTATTCTTATAATTTTTATTTCATATTAGGAATACAATTCTATTAATTATAAATTGATGAGTGTTGATTTCATAATCTCTTCTACATTTGGGATTGTGTCTCTTTTAGTCTCTATTTGGTAATATTTATAATCCCTATAAGTTTTTGAAAAAATGTTTCCATAATTTTTTTAATATTCTTATATATATTTAATGTCAATTTTACCAATGTTTACTTCTTTATTAGAAGGCATGAATAGATTATTTGTCCAATTTTTAAAAAAAACATACTTTTTTTACTTTTATATTAAAAGTACCAAACAAAATATTAATTTTATCCAAAACATCATGAATATATTTTTAATCATTCATAATAACTTATTTCCTAGAATAATCTACTACCAACATACAATGTTATTTTCAAGTACAATTTTTCTTTTGAAATTGCACCAAATTTTATGAAAGTAAATCTCTTTCTAAAATAAAGGATATTTTATTTGATAACTATTTAAATGATTTTCATGATTCCTTTTTTTGATATGAATGTGGTTTCAAAGAAAAAGATTCTGAAAATTTTTATTTTTTAAAAATTTAATTTTAGGTAAAATTCATGTTCCATGGTTCCATTCAAATTGCTTCACTATCTAAGATGTCATACTTAGTTATAGATCTAGAATACCATTAATATTCATTCCATGAATGGAATATGTTTTTGATGGAATAATTCTTATGAACACAACTTATTTTCATGGGTTATGATTTTGATTAAATGATTTTGAAACTTTTCTCTTTTACATCTGTGATGATATTATTACAGGTTTATGATTCATATAACATTTCATGGGTTATGGTGGGATTGGTTATGATCTTGGGGAAAATAAATGTACTATTTCATGATATAAATCTATGTGTGGACATAGTATTATTATTTATAATCCTATACGTTGACCTCATTTACCTGTCAATAATGTTATGTGTGAACCTGATTAGATGCTCATAATTCTTTGTGTGAACCTAATTAAATGTTTTAAATGTTATGCATGAAGCTTATTACATGTTCACAATATTACTAGTGAACCATATTTAATGTCCACATTATTATTCATAGTCTTTTTTTGATGTCCAGATGTCTATGAAATGGTTGTATTTCATTTCGTTAATCTAATGAGTGAACCTTCTACTATTTATACATGTTCAAAAAGTTATAATTTTGTGTTTATATAACAATATCTTACCTTATATCAATTTTCTGATCTTATGGATTTTGTTCATTTATTTAAATATGTTTCATGTATAACATTAATATCCCAGACATGATTTTACAATGTTATTATCAACATATCATTCCCTTATAATCATTTTTATGCATACATATATTTCTTGTTTACCCATACTAAACATTTGATTTCAGACCCTTATTATATTCCATTTCACTAGGTTATGATAAAATATTTTTTGTATAAGTACTAATGTTTGAGACCTTTATGGGGGATTTTCACTATTTTTCACCAGGATGGAAGAATCTTTTCATTGATTAAAATGACACTAAACTATTATGGCCCTCAGGAATGTATTAGTGTAATTTACTGAATATTCATGTAATGTGATGTAATATAAATGTATATTAATGTTGGGTTTATATATTTTGTATCAATGGAAATGATTACTCATCCTTTGGAAACAAGGATGAAAAAACATTGGTGAAATATCCAGGTATATTTTGAAGGATATTTCCATGGATGATTATAAGGATATATATACAGATGCATTAAATTTTGGATATTGAACTGGAATTTTTGTAAAGGATATAGTGTGTTGATTTTTTGAAACACATCTCTATCTAGATAATACATGTTGTTGTGACTCTGACATAGACGTGACTGGGAGAAATAACCCTTGAATGATGTTTAGGGATAGACTTATGTTAATCAACTACAAGTCAATGGGAATTATTACAATCCCTCTTTGAAAATTCTAGGGGACATGCTTTGGGAATTCATAAACACTTCATGAAACATCATGAAGGATTTAAATAATAGTTGTTTACGAATAACCTTGGATAAAATTAATGGGTGAAATATGAATAACGGTTAGAAAATTTAGACAATATGTAAGTTTCTTTCAAGATAATGTGATTTCTCACTATGATTATTGTTTCTCTATTAATTCTTATTTGTTTTAGTCAATGGAGGGAAATTTAATGAACCATGTAAACGAGGAATGAAATTTTAAATGAAATGATTTTCCTGATGACCAACAATATGTTATATGATCTGCAATGAAAAATCTTATCAACATACTCACACAAGCTATAAACAACACTAGAAATACAAATGGTAAGAGGAGAAAAAAATTATATTTACTTATTCATGAGGAACAATAATCCATTAATTAGTGGGACACATGATACACATGTTTCTGAACAACGGATATGTACCATTGAAAATATATTTACTATCCTTCATTTTTCTGGATGTGAAAAAGACGTGTTGTCAATTTATCAATTGGAAGGTGAATATGATTAGAGGTGAAATATTATTAAGAGAATGAGAGAAAATGAATAAATTGAATCTATGTAATGGGAATAGATTAGTGGGATACTTTTTAGTATGTACTTACCACATATTCAATAAATAATGATGGAGAAGGAATTAATTCAGATTAAGTACAAGGATGATGAATCTATTGGTTCCTATAAATCTAATTTTACAATCAATGAAATATAAGCATTTGGGATAATCATAATACTTTATATAAAAAATTATTGGTTCATTGGTGGCCTAAAACTGTGTCTTCAAAAGGACATACCAATAAGTGACTTTGGAACCTATTAAGAAGTCATTAGTTGTGTACAAAAAGTGGGAATGGATGTTAGTTAATCCCGTGGTTAGGAAGATATGAAGATGATGATAAAGCATAATTGAAACAACAAATGATTTCCACAAGTAGGGATTAAAATTTTACAATATAATACACGACAAAAATGTGGAATGGAACACTTTGGAGAGTGCCTGAATGAAATAAGAAAAATGATTTAGTTGTTGGAATCCTCATCATCAAGCAAAAGTGTTTTAGAATGATTTAAAAAGGCCATTAAATTGATAGATATCTGATGAAGATTCACTATCCACACATCAATAATACATGTGACAGAAAATGGGTTATTGTGTTAACCATTGCCCTAATACAATGGTCATAGATGATGGATAAAATTAGAATCCTCATAATAATGATGAAAAAAATTACTTGAAATCACTATTGGAAATGTGGAGTAAAATAATGAAATTGTGGAATTATTGAGTGTTTATAGAATGGTATTATCGAATAATTCTATGGAATAACTATTGTGGTATTATGGAATAATTATACCACTATGGGATTTCTATATTTATTTACGAATATATGTAGAATGGTACTAGAAACCATGAAACATGATTGAGGTAATAAGTTGAATTTTTTTCAAAATTCATGATTAGGGGAATCATAACCGTTAATATGAGAATTATGTTGAGAAAATTATATTTTGGTAAATATAATAAAGATATGGATAAGTCAATAAGATGACACTAGATACTTTGGGAAAAATTAAGGATATTTTGACATGTGGGATATTCTATTCTGAATGATGTATAAATCCTTTTTTAATTAATAATAAGGCATCATTCATGTTTTCAATAAGGATATATGGTAATTTAGATTATTTCAATTTTTTATGTTAATACATGATGAAGGTATTAACATATATTTATTTTGAGTATTATGAATTGTTTTATGATAAATGGGTGATAAATTTAATGTTTATTTTGTGAACTACTTTATAATGTTTAGTATTATCATCTATCAGAAGTATTATGGTCTTATCCATTTATGAAATTTGTATGTTAAACATTAGAAAAGCTGGTGAGATTCATGTATTATCTCTACATTGGTATATTTATAAATAATTAATAACTTATTCACACATCCCAAGACCTATGTATCACTCAAAAAATGATCAAATAATATTTTAAAATCCACAAATTCCTCCTATAAGAAATCCCTTGTGAATAAGGGAACTCAAATAATCCATTGGGGCGAAACCAAAATGAGTTACCTGATTATGAGGCTACGTCTTCTCTCCAGCTCAGTTAAATTATATTCCTTCTCCACCAAATCCACACTCATTATTAAATATTTTTATGAAGGACTATGTATCCTCAATATACTATGATTTTGTTATGTGAGGTTTTTTTAACTAAACCTACACACATCTCCATCAAATTGATATAGAACACATTGTTTCAGTGTATAGTGAATTACCACCTCATGAAATTATGTTTGTTCATTTTTCCATTACAACCAATAATGGTGGACATTGTACTAGAAACCCTATATACATATGTTATATATATATATATATTATTTAATACATCTTTATGAATCAGTATTCCTTTCTAAACACACACATTTTTACTTCACATTTTGTGATAAAATTATAATCTCGTTATATGAAGTGTGGACAATCACCTTTTCAATGTGATGCCATTCATTCATACCCCACCTATAATGTATCAATGATAGGTTTAATGAACATATATTATATATTGGATATAATAATGGTAAAAGAAATATATATATATATATATATATGTCATTTAAACACTATCATGTAATACAATAATTAAAATGGAAACAACAGTCATGTGTACATACAAATTTCAATCTCCATGAACGATATAATTCAAATCACACAACATTATTCTATATATTATTTTTAATATACACATAATATATATACATGATATTTATATCATTATATACATTTTGGAATCATGATATTAGTATAAGGACCAATGTTATAACAAATCAAGTCACATATGAAATAAGAATCGAATATTACCGGATGTGAAACCTTAAAATAAAATAATTATCAAATAGGTAATATATGGTCATAATCAAACAATGTGTGTAATTAAATAAAAGATTTTGATTATATAAAATATTTATAATTAACATATATATATTATACTAGAATATATTTTGATTAAGAAGCGAATCAAGAAATAAGGTATGTGGATTTATCTCACCTTTATTTATGTCGTACAAATGCCTCACATAGTACATGTTTCTTCAACTTGTTTTATATACTACCCATGAATGAATTTTGGGAGTCTTATCCAGATGATTATGATATTCCCATATTTCTAGATTTTTTATTTTTCATAGGGAAGACAATTCTATAGATTATACACTTAAGGGTGTTAACATCACAATCTCTTCCGTATTTGGGAATGTTCTACTTTAAGTCTCCAATGGATAACAATTATCATCCATGTTTTTTTAAAATGTGGTTTCACAATATGTTTTATTATCCTCTTTTATATTTTTATATTTTTTTACCCATTTTCACTATTTTTACTTCAATGTTTGGAAGGAATCATTCTCTCGTTTTCCAAACGATGTAATTTTTCACATTACTGGTAAATGTACAAGAATAATGCTTCATTTTAACTTATTTTGCTCGAATGAATTTTTAATCTTTCATAATGCATTCTTCATTTAATATTTTAATCCACGAATACAATTTTATATTCAACTCTAATGTTTTCTTATAAAATTGTGATGTATTTTATGAAAAGAAAACTATTTCAACAAAGAAAAGATATTTTCCTCCAGAACTATTTTAAATGATCTCCATGATACCTTTATATTAATTGAATTTTGATTCAATAAAGATTATTTTGATTTTTATTATGTTTTTAATATTTATTTTTATGTAAAAGTCATATTCAATGTGACCTATAAAATTACTTCAACATCTAAGATGACATACATTGTTATAGTTCAGGAATACCATTCATATTATCTTTCCAAATGGATAATTTTTTTATTCAATGATGATTAAGAACCATAATTCATTTTAGGGGTTATGATTTTGATTAAATTATTATGAAACATTTTTCTCTTCCACAAGTGATGATATGATTACATGTTTATGGTTATCATTTTATTTTAAACGTTTTGAAGTGATTGATTATGATCTTTTGGCATGTATAAGTATCATTTCATGTCATAATTCTATGCATGGGCCTAGTTTTCATGTCCATAATCTTATAATGGGACCTATTTTTCATGTTCTTAATATTAAGCATGAACATGATTACATGTCCACAATGTTATGCATGAACCTGATTACAGGATCACAATGCTATGACTGAACGTGATAACATGTTAACAATGTTACTAGTAATCCATATATAGTGTTTATATGGTTATTCATTGTCATATTTTCATGTATATATATTTATGCAAGGGGGTGATTTCATGTCTTTAATGAGTCACCTTATTTCAATTTATACATGTTCACAATGTTATATGTTTATCTTTATACAACTATTCTATGACTTATGTAAATTTTATGATCTTAAGAATTATGTCAAATGATTTCCTTATGATTCAATTATACATTTGATATGAATTTCGTGATCTTTTAATGGAATGACCACAATCTCATAACCTTATTATCATCATTATGCTACCGTATCATCCATATTTACCCTTGCTAAGTATTTGTTCTCACACCTTTCTTATGATTCTTTTCACCAGGTTATGAAGAGATGTTTTATGTAGAAGTAATAAAGTTGTAGATATGTATGGGAGGTGTTGAAGAATTTTTACATGTATAAAGGAATTTGGTTCAATGATTCCACATATACTAAACTATTATGATCCTAAGGCATGTTTTACAATAATGTACTGAATATTAATCAAAAATTATGTCATATCCTTCTTTTCTATGCTGGGGACGCTATATAACATACATGTAATTAATTTCTCAATGATTGTGGAAATAATTCTCATGCATAGGATTTTAATGAAAGTATTTTATTTTAATAATTTTTTTTTAAAAATACTTTACTAATATATTAATATACAATTTTATTTATTACATTGATAGGAAATGATCAAAAAATAAATATTTATTAATGGTGGAATGACATATGATCATTTATTAAAAATTTGATTGTGTTCATTATAAAACATCTCATTTAATTTATATTTTGATTATAGAAATAAAGTTCACATTGATTTTATGGAGGAACAAAATTATACTATTTACTAAAAAAATACAATTAGATTGATAACCTTCAAATAAACCATTATATTTAAATATAATTAATATTTGTAAGTAGAATAAATACTTTAGACAACTCCTAGAACTTTTAAAATGAATTAAAACTAATGTAAACCATTTTCAGATATCGCATATTAATTTAACCAGGTATGGAGGATAAACCATATTTTCGGGGTCACATGAATTGTTGTAAATTTTGGATATTGTTTTCTAAAATAAAAAATCACATTGAATATAGTAATATATCATAGTGATCATTCAATTCTTCCAATCATACAATAATTATGAAATAACATGCACTATAATGAAGCTCATGTGTATACATTTTTAAATTTATCAATATTTGAATTTGATATTATACGTATAGAATTACAAGTTACTATGTGTCTACCACCACATACTCTAAATTTAATTAATATAAATATAAATAATATAACAGTATATTTAGAAGAAATTATTATTTCTTGTGTTTGAAACCCATGAATGAGATCACTACACATGATATCATCGAAACAATAATTATGTATTATTGAAATATATATAAATTTAAATAATAACGAAACAAACATAGTTATAAATAGATTACTTTTGTTCTAAAGGCATATCAATTTTGACATCACCCATTTCATCGAACCCCATAATCATAAGTATTTGTTTTAGGTGATCGAGATTATGATCACACCATTCTATAAAAAATATAATTATTATAAATAATGAAAAATCTATTAGGAAGATTGATATCTAATGGTGAAAGTAATTTGGAAAATAAAATATTATTCAGAATGCTTAGTATAGTGTTTATCCAAGAATCTGCAATTCCAACACAATTTCTAAAAAATAATAGAATGTCATGTTGTCTTTCATCCCTATATGTACAAATTTTATAATCATGATATTTTTCAAATTCATTATCCTTGAAATTCATTTCCAATGGGAGGATATTTATGTATCTATATTTGAGATAAGTAGACATAGATTTCATTAATGTAGATATATGGCATTGTATATAATCAAATCTAAATTTTTTTGATAACATGTCATGATTATACAAATATTTGTATTGTCTTAGTTCTAGAAGCCACCAATAGGATCTCCATACAATGTTGGTCACATGGACTCAAGTATATTTCCCTAAATGCTCGAGGCAACCGACTAGAAATGAGGGCCTTGGGTGTGATAGTGAAGAGACTATGCCCTTATTGGCAGAGTACATAGAGGAATTAAGCAACACACAATAGCAAAAGCAGTAAATATCTAACAACAGAATACAGTGGAGGTCTGATAACGATAACACAGGATCATGAATACATATAAATGATGCATGATATATATAGGTCTGTGAAATAATCCAATCAAGTCACAACGCTAAATACATCACTTAAGAAAATTACAAAAGGAAAACAGATGAGCAACTACTCAGCATCGCAAGCCTCATCTTGGTCCCATGCTCTCCAGATCTACAACAAATCAAGAACATGATGTTGAAGCACTCTATCCCTGGTCTATACCTACATAAATATAATCTGTTTGGGGCCAAAAGCAAGGCCAAAATATGGTTTGAAACTATATTCAAGTAGGAAACCACCCGATGATCTATGCCTAATAGTCAGTTTGTATATAGAAGGTAAATGTATAGAAATAAGTTAAAAAGGAAGCACTAAGCAGTAAATTGTCCACAGTTTAAGCATTCAAAAAATACCACATATCTTTCAACAAAAAAATAGATCACACAATAAGAAACCCTCTAGGATGTACCCACATCCTATACCTTCTGGTCATACCTATCAAGTACAAGAAACCCTCTGGGTAGGAGACACAGTCTCACCCCACTGGTTCAGCTAAAAAATATAGACTATATGAGGAAGAACTCACCGTAAATTCCCACTACAGTTTTGTACGATACTAAAGGTGATTTGAGGAATTAGTCAACAATAATTTCCCCAATTTCCCACGTCGAGGAACTATAAAAACTCTGGGGAAGCACTCAACGTCAAATCCTCCTATGGTCTTACATATTATAATTATAAAGACACTCTGGAGAATCCCTCAACGTCATTTTTCCCTATGGTCTATAAACTGGGTTCTCATAGCCCTATGTATGTCAAGAAAGTGTAGAAACATGTAATATCCCAAGTAAATCTCAAGAACTATTTGTTTAGGTTTCTACATCACAAGAGCATATCAGAGCAACATGCACACCGTCCAATAATACTAGGCATGGAATAGGAAACATCACCAAAACATGAAAACTATAATTAAAGGTCAAATACAAGAAAAACATGCATTTTAAATACATCCAATGGAAAGAAAAATTCCTTATTCACAAAAATTAACCTCTACTAAGGCATACAAGCAAAGAGAGAAAACAAAAGTGCTAAAACAGTAAACGTACAATACCACGTTCAAGGGTCTTGGGAAAATTTTCACCTAAAATGAAAATACATTCTACAAAAAGGAACAAACCACCTACCAATAGGGTAAGAGATCAATATACATGAACCTCTAATATTTAATCTCTTTAGAACGCCATAGATCTAAGAAAACATCTAAAACATTCAACCCATTATTACATGGAAAAGAAGAGAAATCAAGAAATGAAACTATATGAGAAGGAAGAGCATACCACTACAATTCTAATGCCATCGATGGTGGTCAATTTGGAGAAATAATGTATGATCGGGGTATTAAGTAAATCTTGGCTCTGTACGGGTGCTCTAGAACGTTTCTGCTGAAGAATAATACACACATATCTATTAGATGCGACCCCCATCCGTTTAATGAAAAAAAGAAAATACACGGCGTGTACTTTTGAATTACAAGAAATTTACATTCACTTTCCACTTTCCATTTTAGGTAGACTCCACGTCCCCCCACACGTTTATGTGTGTGCCCAGGACCTGGCCAACACATGGCCTCCAGTGTCACGACCCATCCTCGGGGCCAGTGCCGTGACTACCCCAAGACCGCCTTCCATAGGCCAGGGGTTGGCAACTAGAAAAAAAGACATAAATCCCGATAATTGGGAAGAAATTGCCTTTATAAGTCACAAACACATCCACAAAGAGTACAAGTTGAAGTAATACAGTAAGTACAAAAGAATATTCTGAAAATTAGATGGTCCAGAATACAAACCCAAGTGAAAAGTATAGCTACAACTAAATGAATTACAACAAAAAAGACAAATAACTGGAAGCTAGAAGCTGCTCCTGGGTCATCCACCTTAGATCCTACCATAAGGGTAGGTACAGATAGACTCCTCACCTCTCTCACCCACCCACCACCTCCGAGTACCATCTCATCATGAAGTCCACCTCAGGGTACTGACTCATCGTGAGGTCTACCTACGGGTACCATCCAGTCCTTGTACACTCGGTATCTGATAGCGTTGTCCATCATATGAATCTAGCACAATGTGTTGCGGGCATAGCCCATGTAAGGGTGAGTATAAAGATACTAATTATGGACCCCAAGACCCTCAAGGTATCACTAAATCCAACAAGGATAACAACAAAGAAGGATCTCAACAGATAACCCTTACTTAGGTATAAGCCCATACTTATACCTATGTTATCAAGTAACCCATCTCAATCACGAGGAAACACAATGGTTATGAAATCAAAGGATAACCAATACTTAGGAATATGCCCAAATATATATATATATATGTTATCAAGTGACCCATCTCAATCATTACGTAAACACAGAGGTCCTTGACTAAGATCAAACCAAGATTTTCATTATTGAAATTACTACAGTTAGTGATCTCCTCCTTTGTTGAGTACAGTATCCAAGTCATGGATCGGAGGTGCTACTCACTAGCATTGGGCTGCTGAGGTACTCCTCCTGTTGAGTACTGTGGGTCTGCTCCTAAATACTAGGCGCTTCGTCCGCTGACGGTCTGCCGCCAAATACAATGCTCTCTCCCTAATATCATATAGTGGTACTCCTCCTATCGAGTACTATGGGTATTCTACCAACTACCAGGTTCTCTATCCACCATGGTTTTTCCACCAAATACCAGGCGCTCCGTCCACTGTGCTAACCGATACACTACGAGCCGAATTGTTCAAGCAGTCGTTAGGTCTACATCTATTCGGTCTCCGCACTCCATATGCTCGTCTCTGAGAGGGTCCACTCCACGATCTACTGATTGATACATCCAAGTGTCATGAAAACTCATGTATATGTATCTCAAAGTATCACCTCATCATATGGTTCTCAACGCAATAGACGGTGCATCAATTGGACGCCCAGTCTTTGAGTTATTATCATTTTTGTTCGAGGGGACTGGAAGTATTACGGGTACAATCCAACCCATCCATACACCAACAATGTCCAAATCATAGGTGAAATATTCTAAAATAACCGTCTAATCATGAGGAATACAATAAAGTCGATGGCACGTCAATCGGGCGTTTGGTGCTCAAGTTATAAATGTTTTCCCTCTGAAGACCTGGTTGGTTTCAGGTTCGAACCAACACGGCCATACCCAAACATCACCAATACCTTCACTGTAATATTCCGAAATAAAAATTTTGGTCAATGGAATCCTATGATCTAACGGTGTGTCGATCAGAGGTCTGTAGCTCAAGATATGTCTGTTTTACAAAAACTTGTCCGAAAATAGGGAGTATGGGCCCGGTCCGACCCAGCCCAATACCCCCTGGGTCGGATCGAACTCGGTCGACCCATACCTGGTCCAAGCCAAGGATGGATGGCCGCTGCCCGGTGCTCCCAGCCCACACGGCTGGGTGACCAGCGGCACCCAGCGGGGCCCGCCCTAGCTGCTAGTCTGGGGTGGAGGTGGGGTTACGCCCCCCAGTTTCTTCGAAACGGCAACCCGTGATTGCCAGCCCTTGGATGACTGCGGGACCCCCTAGGGTCCCCCTCTTGGTGGAACTGGCAGCTAACATGGCCATCCACCCTTCCAGATTTGTCTAGGCCTTATTCCACGACTTCGTCCAAACCGGCGAGGTGCGGCGGCGCCGCGCACCGCCGCCGCGGCCCACCCCAATTGCGGCCCCTGAAGCTCCAGCGTGGCATGACGACGATGCGCCCCTCCACCATAGCTTGGCTAGGACGTGGTCCCGATCTACTTCGTATGGCACGACGGTGCCGCACCCTTGGAGAGACCCGGCAATCACACACTCAAGATTCACTCGTGGATAGCCTGTCACAAGCCGGTTCTTCACAGTTCGCCTCCATCATCCACAAACAAAAAATGAGAGGGAAGGGTCAGACTGTGTTGGTGTAGTCCGATCCCTTCCTCTTCATGATGGTATAAGGCGGCCAATCGAACTCCAGATTTGAGGAACGATGTTGAACAGTATTAATACAAAAAAACAACCCATACCTCAGGGTTTGTCATTCGATGACAATATCACGAGAGGGTGGATGTCGGATCTTTGATGTTGTCGAAAGAGAGGAGATATAGGTGACATCCTTTGATGGCGCTCATCGCTTCCGCAAGCCTTCGATCCCGGATTGAGTGTCGTTTGTTGGAGATACAGCGTAAGAAGTATTGTTCATTATGAAGAGAACGTCAAATTTGTTCTTCATTGGAGAGGGATGCATGTCTCCACCCAAAATCACCAAATGGTCCACCACCAGGTAATTGTCAATCCCCCAATATTAAATTAAGACTCTCCCATATATTAACTTTTCCCATAAAATCAAAACAATTCAAACAAATTTTGACACCACACATTAATTAATGAAGTAATAAATTAATTGTGTTGGCATTCTTAATGAGATAGAGGTGGAGAGGCTCAACATAATTAATGGGATGTGTTGTCAAAATATTAAATTCAAGGGAAGATTAATGAGGTTAAGGGATGTTTATGGGGAGGTGAGGAGTTTGGGGTTATTGTGGGCCCCCGCACAATAATCCCTCCCATGGGAGGTTGGGTTGGTGTGGGACCCACCTATAACTGCACCTTTATAGGATAAAAACACATTCCCTAGATAAAATTTTTACACAACAAACTTTATTTATTTTATTCTATGTCCTTATTTATTAAACCTCAACCTGCTTAAAACGCAACTATGACAAAGGTCACCCTAAGCAATTACAGGCCCTGCGAGTTATTCGGTGCCCTTAGATTTCAATTCCGAGCAACAATTCAAAAGATATAAAAACATGCTCGTTTGTTTACATGAATGTACCCGAGAAGGACTTTGGAAAATGAATCTCGGTACACTGGGCCTCGGAATCAGGTGATTTCAGAAACTGCGGGCTCATAAAATTCCAAATAAATTGAGAAAAAATTTTCCTTGAAATTCCCAAGACTCTAAATTACTACCACCTTTGGGATTTATGTACCCGAAAACCTAAAAGAAAAACTAGGGAAACAAAAGGAGGTACTGAGCATGAATCTGAGCCTCCCACTCCCATGTTCCCTCATGGAGGTTCTTGTGCTTCCAGCGAAAGTGCACAAGAGAAATTGACTGTCCCCGTAGGACCCGCTCCTATCAATCCCCAACCTCTATTGGAACCCAATTAATGTCTCCCCGTCATCGATATCCAGATCTCCGGGGTTGATGATGATGGATAAGTCGTGCACACATCTCCTCACCTGAGATACGTGGATAATGTAATCCACCCGGTGCATCTGCGGTAGAATGGCTAGATGAAATACGAATATAACTTGTCACCCGGACCAAAACTCCATAGACTCCGTCGATGTGAGACCCATAAGAGAAAGTGGACATCACCCTCGAACTCTAGTGGTCGCATCTCAAATTAGAAAAGGACTTTTGTATTCTTTTTGTAGTCTTCATCAATTCCTGGATGATCTAAACATTCCCTGTCATAGCATGAACCATCTCTGGTTCTTCACGTGCTGACTCCATCACTATCCATATAGGGCATCTGAAACATGTCCAGCTACGTTCTTACCACTCCTATGAGCTTAATGAATGGTCTCCTACTAAGATAATCTGCTAAAATGTTTCCCTCCCCCTGGTGTAAAATCTATCTCAATGTCATAGTCCTTGAGGAATCTCCAGCTAACACTATTATCGCAGTTTCAGGTCATTATCTGAGAAGACACACATGAGACTATTGAGTATGAGAGAACTATAATCCATTTGCTCTATGAACAATGGGTGTGACTAGCCAATTGTAAGAACTCACCTCTAACATTCTTCGTCTACGTTATACCAAAGATATACAAAGATTTATCCTCTACCAAAAATCGAAATATGATCTCATCCCCTAAATGATCCACATTATTTGACTAATATATTCAATCCTGACATGAATGATACAATTCATGTCTTGAATGATGTCGTAAGGCCTCAACGCTAATACTAAGATATCCAATCGTCACTCTCACATCCAAAGGTTGAGTCACACTGTCGGAATCAGTGCGTGATTACTAGGTCTCCTCAAGTAAGAATCTCACATATGAGGTTGAAGTCAACAACATTTACCAGAACCTCTTAGTATCAACTATATAAAAAGGACATGAAAGTAAACGTCACAAAATTAAGTGTCTTTTATTAATGCATCTCGATGTACAAAGACATAATGAAAACACAACAACAACAACACGCAAACTAGAAGCACCAAGTATAAAGGCCTCCATGACTGGAATTAGTCTCGCTCATGTCCACCTGCATTTGAAGCGCCATTTCCATATGCTTATGCTACCTGTTTCTAAGCTCTTCCATATCAACATGTTTACTACGCTCGGGGTAGACAAATTTGTGGTGGGGTAATCTTTTCGAAGCGTCATACACCACTGGCTATACAACCATCTCCTCTGATCTAGTCTGTTAGGATCCTCTACTGCATGGTGCTCATCTTCTGGACTGGTCGGGCAGTCTCGAGCCAAGTGAACTCGTCCTCCGCTTGCATAGAACCTCCTACTCCTCATATGGCTGGCACTTTTTTGTTTACCTCACATAATTGAAACTAAAACCAGAGGTCGTCCACTTATTGGAATGGTCCTCCTGTAGCTCTGCATCATCTGTCTTCTTCCAACAAATTACTCACCTACTGAAGGAATAAATTTTTACAAGGGAATCATATCCTATGCATGATCATAGTGTAGAGTCACTGGTATAAACTCAACCCTGAAGAACGTCTCAAAGTCTCGGCCAGTGAAGGTCGTCTCATTAAAAAATTGGAGCATCTGGCTCCACCACCTCTTAGCTTCTCCCTAGAAGAGGCTAACAGCTAGGTACACCATCATGTCTACGGGTGTCCCAACTATGTGGAAAGCTCATGCAACAAACTCCAGACATTACCAAGACAACTGATAATCTGACTCACCTAGAATCCTCGGAGGCCTCTAACGCTGGAACTCATGCATTGTGCTCATGCAGCGTGCACTCTCTACTGGTGTCTGATATAGAAGAGGGCCTTGTATTGAGGCCACGACCTATAATGACATGGCATTACATACAACATTCGGGGATCTAGATGATCGTCCACGGGGAGGCATCCTAAATAAACTGATGATACACTATCAAAAGACAATACCTGGTGAGCTGACCTGGTTTCAGCTGATTTATAAGATACTTTTAAAAACAAACACGCAATATGTTTTGTCGGGCACTGAGTCGGAAATCAGAGGTTAGGGTTCTAATATATGGATATGTCGGCCTCCCACACCAACATTAGAATCCCTGAAATGAAACCACACATAGTACCCTTAAGACTATTTATTCAGAGAATGAAAAACATCAGAGTCCTATGTTGTTTGGTAGAACCGCCTCCTCTGATACCTATTTGTCAAAACTCATCCTCGGGCCCCATGTCGTGACTACCCAATCCCTCCTTTCATTGTCCAGGGGATGGAAAATAGCACCAGAGGCATAAATCCTGATAACTAGAAAGGCATTGAATTTATAAATCACAAACACAACCAACCAGAGTACAAGAAGATTTTATACACTAGGTACAAAAGAAAGTGCTGAATATTAGATGTGCCAGAATCCAAACCCAACTGAAAAGTACAGCTACAACTGAACGAATGTACAATAGAAAATACAAATTGCTAGAAGATCGAAGCATATCTTGGGTCGTCAACCTCGGATCCTACCTGAAGGGTAGGTACAGATAGCGTACTCAACGCTCTCGCTTACCAACCTCTTCCATGTACCGTCTCGTCGTGAAGTCCACCTTCGGGTACTGACTCGCCGTGAGGTCCACCTCCGGTTAACGTCCAGTCCTCATACACTCGGTCTCTGATAGCGATGTTCGTCTCCTGCATCCAACACAACAAGGTGCAGGCATTTCCCATGTAGGGGTGAGTATCACGAAACTTAGTAGGGTCCCTGAGTCCTTCAAGGTCTCATTAAATCCAACAATGATAACCACAAAGAAGGACATCAACAGATAACCCTTACATGGTATAAGCCCATATGTATACCTAAGTTATCCTATAACCCATCCCAATAGATATAAAACACAATAGTTATGAAATAAATGTGTAACCACTACTTAGTTACAAGCCCATACATATACATAAGTTATCAAGTGACCCATCTCAATAATGAGGTAAACACAATGGTCATTGACTCAACTCAAAACAAGATTTTCATTATCGAAATCCCATATTCTGGAGAAATCCTCCTCTGTCAAGTAATGTAGCCATGTCATGACTCTGAGGCGCTACTCACTATCCTTGGAATGCTGAGGTACTCCTCTTGTCGGTTACCGCAGGTCTGCTGCCAAATATTGGGCGCTCTTTCTACTGAGGGCCTCCCACCAAATACCGGGTGCTCTCCCTAATACCCTACAGAGGTACTGCTCATGTCGAGTACGACAGGTTGGCTTCCAACTACCAGGAACTACATCAGTCGTGGGTTTTCCTCCAAATACCGAGTTCTCTGTCCAATGGGATAACCAAAACACTACGAGTCGAATCAGTTAAGCAGTCATCATGTCTATAGTTACTCAGTCTCGGCACTCCGTATGCTCATCTCAGGGAGGGTCTACTCCATGAGATACTGATCCATACATCCATGTGTCATGAAAACTCGTTTGGAAGTATCACAAAGGACCAGATCTTCATAGAGGTCTCAACGCAACAGACGACGCATCAATCAGATGCCTGGTCTGTGAGTTATTAGCATTTCTGTTCCAGGGGGCCTGGTTGGATTTCGAGTACAATCCAACCTCGCCATAGTCTAGCTGCATCCAAATATCAGGTTATGTATGCCAAAAATACAGTCTCCTCATGAGGAATCCAACAACGTTGACAACACGTCAATCGAACGTCTGGAGATCACGTTATAAGCATTTCCGCTCAGAGGGCCCAGTTGGTTTTGGGTTCGAACCAAACCATCTATACCCAAGCATCTTCGAAACATTGAGTGTAATATACCATAATGACTGTATCGATCCAAAAAATCCTACACAACTGACAGTTTGTCGATCAGAGGAATGTAGCTCAAGATATGTATGTTTAACTGAAAACTGTCTGAAAATAGGGGGTCTGGGCCCGGTCTGACCTGGACCAATACCCCCTGAGTTAACCTGAACCGGGTCGACCCATCCCGGGACCTGGTCTGGCCTGGTTCGGTATGGCCAGCCCAGGCTGGCCACGGCCCGGCCTGGCTGGTGCGGCCCGGCCCGGTTGTCACGACCCGTCCTCGGGGCCCATGCCGTGACTACCCCAAGCCCGCCTTCCATAGGCCATGGGATGGTGACTAGTATTAATGGTTTAAATCCCGATAAAAAGGGAAAGAATTTCCTTTATATAAGTAAACAAACACAATAGAGTACACAAGCTGAAATAATCACTATGTAAACTGAGTACAAAAATATGAGTTGGAATGTAAATGGGCCATAATAAAAACCCAACTGAATGTACAGTAATACAATAAAGAAAGAAAAAATGCATTAATGTATACTGGCAACCATTGAGTCGTCCTCCACATATCCCACCTCAAGGGTCTGTACAAATGGTCTCCTCAGCTCCTCGGGTCCGGCCGTCCACTGTGTGTACGTCCCGCCAAGTGGTCCACCTCCATGTACCGTCCCGCTCCAAAAGACTCCACCACGATCAGTGCTTTATATCGTCTACATCCAAAACAACATAGTGCGGGCATAACCCGTGCATGGGTGAGTATACGGTACTTATTAATGACCTCGAGACACCCATAGGTCTCCCTGAATCCACAAACTATAAACCACAATGGTGAGATAAAAACACAAAGTATCAACCGACTCTACTTAGGTATATGCCTATACATATACCAATGTCATCAATTCCAGTTCGGCTACAACTCACGAGCCTATGTACAACCCATTCCACACCAAAAAGTACAACACAGTCCACATAGGATATCTAGTCAATCACATCATTAATAATTACTGAGTTTAAAGACTTATCTCACAAATGTATACTACTCATGAAGAGGGGTGGAGATGATAATTGTAGCCTCTGAATCATCGCCCCAGCCGATACCCCATAGGATCTATGTACAAAAGTCGTCACTGCCGAAACCATGTAGGATCCTAGTATAGTAACCATCACTTCCAAACCCACGTAGTATCCATGTACAGTCGTCATCGCTGCCGAACCCATAGAGGATCCAAGTACAGTTTTCCTCACTACCAAACCCACATAGGATCCAAGTAAATTTTTCGTAGTCGTCGTAGTCACAGCCAGCTCTAGGCTTCCCACACAAAGCACGCTCGATTCCGGGAGGGTCCACTCCATGATTCCAGGGGAGCCAATACATCATCTTTCATGCAGTCCAGATTTGATGTATCCGGATGTTCCGTCTCATAAGTAAAAACTCATCGCAATAGACGACGCGTCAATCAGATCCATGGTCTGAAAGATATTGGCTTTTATTTCCTAGGGTCCCGGTTAGAAATATGCTTGTTTCTTACCCGTCTTATATCCAAAATAATTCGAAACTCACTTAGAGTATCGAAAAAGGACCGCCTCATCAAAAAGTTCATAGTTCCACAAATGGAGAGTCGATCAGACGCACAGTTTTTATGTTAACCCCATTTAAGTGATTAATAGGCCCGACCTATTTAGCCTAGTGGGCCTACACGTCGAGTTGACCCAGTTTCATGGGTCTAACCCTACTGGGGTGTCAAACTGGTCCGGAGAAATTAATCAACTCAGCACGATGGGATGTGTCCCTGCCCGATGCGGCGCAACCCGGCCCGGCGGGGCGCGACCTGGCCCAGCGAGGCACTACTCGGCCCAGCCCGGTGCAGTACAATGCGGTCCTCCCCAGTGTGGCCCAGCTCAGCCCGGCCTAGCATGGCCTGGCTCGGTGCGCGGACCGGCATGCTCGACCTGCCTGCCGAGTAGTTCGACCGAAGCCGAGCAGTTTCCAGGGGGACCTAGTTTTCTGCACCGACTGCGCCAGGCAGCGCCGCCCTTCCCCAACCCTGCCAGCTAGACCGGCCGGTCTTCTGCCCGCTCATCTAGTATGGGCGGGTTGCTGGTCGCCCAACGCGGCGCCCTCCTGGCACTGTGGTATAGCTTCGACCTGCCGGCCAACGGGTCGACCAATCCTCTATCATGGCTCCGTCCTGGAACCACGGTTCCTCCTCCCCCAACCGGCTGACGGGTCGACCGGTTCTTCCACTGAAGTGGCCCGTGTAGCGGTCCATGGTCCTTCCTACACAACCGACATGTTAGCATCAGTCTCCTTTTTCACATTCCTGACACGACACAATGGCGTCCTGACTCCGATGTCGCATTCCCGGCACGATGCGATGACATCGTGCCTCCTCCGCCTTTGATTTCCAATTCTAGAATAATTAAACAAGAACAACAGAGGGTTCTCAAACCATGTTCGTTCGGCCTGCACCCTCTACATAAATAATATCAATCATCCATATTTAAAGAATGATTTCAAACATTTGTGGGGTACGTAAACATCCACTTTCAATAGTAAATCCATACCTCAACAAAAGATGATGAATGATGGTGTCGTGGTTGACGGCATCGCGAGGTGAGGATTGGTAGATGTCAATGGAGAGCATCTAAGGAGGAAGTGATGTCTCCCCTTTTATCATGGAGATAATATTGTAAAGAGTTGCGGCGTTGGTGAGTTCCTGCATCGGTGTCTCATCCCTTTTCGTTGAGGAAGAAGAGGACGAAGAAACCGGGGTCGCCGAGTCGATGTTCTTCGTCAGAGAGTTGGCGTTCTTCATTGATGATGAAGTTATTTAAATAAAACTAGATCTCTCTCCCAAAAACCTCAACACATCAAGACAACCAAAAATAAAATAAGGATTCTCCATATTTTATTACATCATTCCATGCGTATAAATTTACAAAATTCAAATCCCAATTCACTTAATTAATTAAACCATGAGTTGTCTAATTAATTAAGTGATAAGTTGGAAAGTTTTAATGAGGGAGATAGGGGAGAGTAAGAGATACACAAAAAAATTAATGGGAGGTGTAAACATTAAACAAAGGATTCTAATGGGAGATTTAAGGGGTTTTAGGGAATTTGAACGGTAGGGGCTCGTGCAGGCCCCAGCTAACATTTATCCTCACATGGGTAGTTAAGATTATAGTGGGTCCCACACTAACTCCCCCATGTACGAATAAACCACCTTAGATATAAAAAAAAGTGTACCATAATTTTATTCACTTCTCATTTAATCCACAAAATTTAGCTTCCTCTCCCGTGAAAACGCATCTATGGAAAAGGCCCAATTAAGAAATTATTGGTGCTGCGAGTTCACCGGTACACTTAGATTTCATGTTCGTGCACCGGTTCAAATAATAGAAAAACCCCCTTGTTCGTTCCCTGAACGTACATGATCTAAAATTCAAACAATTATATAGGGCACACTAGGCCTCGGAATCATCTGCCGTCAAAAACTGCGTACTCATAAAATCCAAAATAATTTATGAAAAAAATTTATTTGAAATTTAATGGTATTTATATTACTCCCACTATAGGGATTTATGTCCCCGTAAAGCTACATAATAAACTATAGAAACAAATGAGGGTATTGTGCACACATCTGAGCATCCTGCTTCCATGTGCTCTCCTAGAGGTTCCTATGCTGCCACCAGATGCGCACTAGAGGAATCAACCATTCACATAGATCTGGATCATGTCAGTCCACGATCTGCACCAAGACCTCTACAATTGTCTTCCCATCATCGATTTCTAGCTCCATGTGATCGATGATATTTGTCGGGTCGTGCAAATATCATCTCATCTAAGATACGTGGAAGGTGTAGTGCACCCGATGCAACTGAGGCGGAAAGTCCAGCATGTTAGCCACCTCAACTACCCAGCTGATGACTCGGAATGGTCCGATGAAGCCCGAAGATAATTTTTCGCCTCGAAAAAATCTTTGTAATCCACATCGAGGTGAGACTCATAAGAAAACGTGGTTTCTATCCTAGAACTCCAGTTTTCTATGCCTCCTATCAGCATAGGACTTCTATATGCTCAGTGTAGTCCTCATCTGATCCTAGATGATCTGCACCTTCTCCATCGTAGCCTGGACCATCTCTGGTCCTAAAAGTGATGAATCCCTAGGGTCAGTCCCGCACTGAGGTGATTTGCATGGTTGGTCATATAGTGCCTTGTATGGTGCCATCTCGATGGTGGAGTGGTAGCTCTTGTAGAATGCAAACTCCAACAGAGGTAGGTGATCCTCCCATCTGCGACCAAAGTCGAGAACACATGCACGGAGCATGTCCACGAGAGTCCGAATGGTTCTCTCCGTCAGGCAATCTGTCTGAGGATGGAAGGTAGTACTCAGGCGTAGCTGCGTCCCAAACACCTCCTTTAACCCATTCCAATGCCAGGAAGTAAATGGAGTGTCTCGATCGGAGACGATAGATGGAGACACACCATGAAGCCGTATGATATCCTGAAAGTAGAGGTGTCCCATGTTCTCCACTTATCCTTGGTCTCTGATAGGTAGGTAGTGGGACGACTTGGTGAGTTAGTATACAATCACCCAAATGGAGTCATATCCTCTGGATATTTGTGAGAGTACCATCACGGAATCCATTGATATCCAATCCCACTTCCACTTCAGGACCTCTATGGGCTACACCAATCCTTCCAGTACCTGGTGCTCTGCCTTCACCTACTGGATGGTGAGGCATCGTGAAACGAACTCTACCACAGACATCATCATACCTATCCACCAGTTCTGTCATCTGAGATCTTGGTACATCTTTGATACTCTTGGATGCACCTCTATAGGGGAAGGGTAAAACTCCCACAGTACTTCTTTCTGTAATGAAACTAGTACTATGGTACGTCTCCTGATGAGGATGTCGTGCTATCCTACTACATAAAATCAATCATGTGCATGTATTGTGGATATCTGTGCACATCATGTCTCACAGTCAACGTCCCCACGATGTGCCTCTCTGACCCACTAAATCAGTTGCGGAGTGACTGTGAGCAAATATATAATGGCTTCTCCAACTCTATCCCCGAAGGATATCTGCAACGTGGCTGGCTGCTCTGTCGCCTCTCCAAGAAGTTGAATGCCCGATCTCCTCTTTAGAGCATCAGCTACTATGTACACCATCCCAGGAGTATAGACTATATCAATGTCATAGTCCTGGAGGAACTCGATCCATCACTATTGTCTCAGGTTCATGTCATTCTGTGAGAAGATGTACCTGAGACTATGGTGGTCAGAGTAGACAGTAAAGCGCTCGCCCTTCGGATAGTTCCACCACATCATCAAGGCGAATACCACTACTGCTAACCCCAGGTCATGTGTAGGGTAGTTCTGATCGTGCTGCCTCAATGTTTGTGAACCTTAAGCGATCACTTCCCACTCCTGTATTATGACACACCTGAGTCCGGTCCCTGATGCATCACAGTAAACTACGTACCCTATGCCCTCCTCTGGTATCCTCATTATGGGTGCACTGGTCAATCTCTATCTCAAAATCAGGAAGCTCTTCTAACATCGATTTGACCACATGAAGGGTTTACCCTTCTTCATCAACGATTATTGCGGTGCTGCAAATATGGAGAAGTCTGGCACAAATCTCCTATAGTACACAACTAGACCTAGGAAACCTAGCACCTCCATCATGCTCGTGGGTGGATCCCAATCATGTACTTACACAATCTTCGCAGAATTCACATAAACACCTACTTCAGAGATGATGTTCCCCATGGATTAGAACTCTTGAATATAGAACTAACACTTAGTGAACTTATCATAAAGCCAGTGCTCTCAGAGTGTGTCTAGTACAACCTGCAAGTGGTGGGCGTGATCCTCCTCAGTAGTTGAGTAAATCATTATGTCATCGATGAAGTCTACGAAAACTTGATCGAGGTAAGGCTATATGATCCTATTCATGAGACTCATGAACACTGCAGGAGTGTTGGTTACGCCAAAAGGAATAACCAAGAACTCATAGTGGCCATACTGACACCGGAAGGGATACTTATGCACATCCTCATCTCGAACTCTAAGCCTATGATATTTTGTCCTAAGGTCTATCTTCGATAACCATCGCGTTCCCTTGAGATGATCAAATAGGTTTTCAATCCTCAGGAGTCGATACTAGTTCTTTATGGTCACCTAATTCAGGCAACGATAGTTGACACATAGTCACAAGCTCTCGTACGCCTTCTTGGAAAACAAAATCAGGGACGCCCAGGGTGAAACAATGGGTCAAATGAATCCCTTTCCCTGTATGTCCTCCAGCTGTACCAACAGCTCACAAAGCTCAGCGGGAGCCATCCGATATGCTAGTGTAGATATCGTTGTTTTCCCTTGGTACATGTCAATATAGAATTCTACCTCTCTGTGAGGAGGCAGTCATAGAACATCATCAAAGAAAACGTCCGCATATAGATCCACCGCAACAGGAAAACAGAGACTCTGCATGTCAACCGCTCTAAGGATGAGATTACCCATGTGATGGGTGATCCGCTACCCTGTCCTCTACGTAAGCCCATCCTGCACTGCAAAGTCTCCCATCTCACCGGTGAAGGTGAACATTCACCCATCTGTGCAGACACACCGCACGTTGTGCCTAATAAAGTAGATCTGAGAATAAAATATAGATAACCAATCCATGCCCAATATGAAATCGTAAGGCCTCGATGAAGCTATAAGAAGATCCCAACTGAAGCTCTCGCCTCATTGATTAAGCTCACACTGCCAGCACCAATGTGTAATTTTCGATTCTGCTAGCCTAGGAATATATAGCCTTAAGAATTGAGCCAACGGCTCCATCGGAATCTCTGAGCTCCGAACAAGGGCAACGACAATGAAAGAATGACTTTCTCTTGTGTCTATAAGAACTATGACAAGGTTGGAGTAGACACAGATAGAACCTCCAAATTCATCTCAGAGAATAGTGACTTAAGCTTCCATTCACTATTGGGCTCATGAAATTCGTGTATTTTAGTCCTCCTTTTCAACGGATCATCCACTGCGTTGTCTTCCCATGCGTATATTCTTGCACAATGTCACAGGACTGTAGGTACTCAACCCACCTGTACAACCTCAAATTCAGATAACATTGAGTGAATATGTAACTGAGACTGTTGTGGTCACTGAAAACCACAAATTTCACTCCCAGATGATAATGTCTCTAACAACGTAGGGTATGAACTAGAGTTTCCAACTCTAAATCATCCATCGGGTAATTCCTCTCATGTGGCCTCAACTGCTGAGACATATACACAACCACTCCATCTACCTACATAAGCACAAATCCCAGCCTGATACCTGATGCATCACATTAAACAATATATATCTTGTCTGGCTCTGGAGAGACTAGTATCAGTGCTGATATCTACCTCCCTTTCAGTTGGTAAAAAGTTGAATCACAAGAATCTGACCATAAGAACATCACCCCTTATTGGTCAGACCTGTCAATGGTGCTGCTGAGCTTGAAATTTTTGGTATGAAACGTATATACTATCTATCTGGCCCTAGAATACTCTATAACTCTAATACATTCATCAGCTCCTCCTAGGAAACTTCAACTCAATCTTTCAATGGGTCTACTGACACTCCTTACTCTAAGATAACAAGACCCATGAAGTGAATCTGATCCATCCAAAAGTGTCACATTGAGAGATTGGAATATAATTTATTCTCTCTCAGTGTACTCAAAACGATCTCAGGATAGGTAGCATGGTCGTGTAGAGTGTAAGAGTACACCATGACATCATCCCTGAAAAGATCCACGACTGAATCCATGTGTGGATGGAGCCCTCGATTCATCATTTCAATGAAAACTGCATGCATTTTCGTGAGAACGAATGGGTTAACCATATAATGGTATAGACCATACCAGCTCCAGAAGGTTGGGAGATGTATATTAAATGGTCTAGTTCTTAACTGATGATGACATGACAACAAGCAATTATTCAAGAACTCTCGGGCTCGTCGAAGCTGATCGAAGAGATCATCAATTCTAGGAAAGGTATATCAGTTCTTGATTGTCAACTAGTTCATATTCTGATAATACAGTAAAATCCAAATTGTTCCATCTACCATCGTCGCAAAATGGATAGGAAAACCCCATGGAGATGTAGTGATTCAGATGAAACCCTTGGCCTGCAACTACTCCAACTTTTTCTTGAGATCTTGCAACTCTGTTTTGGCCATCCTATAAGGAGGAATGGACACCAGTACCACCTCTGGCACAAGCACAATAGAATAGTCTAACTCACTCTCCATAGGAAAACCTAAAAATTCCACTATAATGACATCTCTAAAATGATCCACCAGTGGAGGAATGTCTAACTGTGATATCCCCTGGTCATAAAGACTAGGTATCTGGGCTCTAATTGATCCCAACCCATGATGCTCTGGACCTTCTCGGTTCACCTTGACATCCCACTCATCCTTATGAAGAATAGATCCACCCTCTAGTGATATAAAACTCACCTTGCGGTGATAATAGTAAATGACTGCCAAGATGGGAAATAGCATGACCATTCTGAGAAGGACACCATAGCCTGTCATCCCTAGAATAAAGAGATCCCAAAGGAAGTGACACCCACCTACCTCAATATGGAACTCCTTGCACCGACATACACCAGATTTTCTTGTCCCAAATGGAGTGTCAAGTGTCAAAACCTTTTCAAAAGAAATGATACAGATCCTAAGGCTCTACACAACAAGGACAGATATAAAGCTATGTGTTGAACTAGTATCAAAAGGAGTTGAATATAAAACAGAGGAAACTAGGATCGTACCTCGAACTATAGTGGGGACGAGATCTTGGTCGTGATGGGTCTACTACAATAAAATAATGTGGCCAACTCCGGGGCCCTGTGACCCTGCATAACTAATCTAAGCTGATTCACCCTACTTTCACTTGTCACCTTGTGACTGACTACCACAGCCACAACCTCCACCGTAGCCTGAACAGCTGGAAGAACTCAAGTTCCTAGACTAGTGAGAGACTTCCAGAGCTTCTCCTGTTCGAGGAGTCATGGATGAACCCCTGTCAAACGCTGCTATTGAAAGGATCTGATAGAAACCCTTAAGGTGTCCCAACATTCCGCAAGATCAGCACACCACCTGGTCTCTATAGCATTGTGGCCTCGTATGCCCACTTCTCCTACACTGGTAGCACACCACATGGATTCCATAATATCCATCACTCCTACTCAGATCTCCCCGTGTAGTCTAAATATGTTACTTCCTACTGTCAACTAGAATAGCACTAACTCTTGATGTCGATCCTCCCTTGATCACGACTCCAGATTCCCACAGATTTGATTCTGTGATCAGTTCTTGGATGACGATTGATGTGATACATGTCAACCTGAAGATATTTACCTAAGAGGGGGGTCCTTTCAAAGGCCATCCTCGAACATACATTCCAGGAATAACCCATATCCTCCCAGGAATGGTCTGAAACGCTGAAGAAAGGTGAAATGAGAGGAGTAATCCATAACTGATAGGGTACCCTGCTCAAGGATCATAAACTCTTGGGCATCATTGGCCCTCATGTTATCTGGAATGAAGTAGTCATAGAAGATGCACTGGAACTCCTCCCAAGCCATAACCTGCTGATGACCCACATATGTGATCACATCTAACCATCTCTCGGTGGAATCCCATAGCATATATGTAGTGAGATTTACTCTCCTCTCTGGAGGCGTCTCCATATTCTCAAATATCTTCATAATGGATTCATGCCATTAATCTACAGCCTAAGGTCCTCCTTCCACGGAAAAGGTGGGAAGAATATGCTACTGGAAGACCTCCGTCAAATCAGCCATTGATGGGTCAGGAGGTGAAGCTCCCTAAAAAGACTACATAATCATCATGAAGAATTCCCTTAACAATGCAACAACACTGGTAATAGGTATTACTTTTGGTGCCAGGACTGGCACAATATGATTATTTGTAGGTGGTCCCTGATCAGCCATGTCCAGCGTCTGATCACCTCCTTGCAACTGACATACAACTAGAGGAGGAATGAATACAAGGAGTTTAATAAGATAAAAAGAGGAGGAAAAAATTCATGTTTTAAAAAACATGATAACATGGTGTGTACACAACCAACACTGTGTGTTCCCTAAAGTCATTCACATGAGTTTTTACTTTTTTCTGAACTGGTAGCATAACACTTCAAAAACACGACATGTTCTCAAAAAACACAGCATGTACATGATTCTTCTTCCCCTACACGTGCGCTTCTACATAGTTAATCCACACGACACTCCTAAGGCAAGACTACATGACGTGTTCACGGTCGACTTGACATTTACTTGTCATGCTTTACCTGACTCATGTTGTTAGTAACACGATCATACACACATATCACACAACACTGCATGTTTTAGATCGAAAAGGCATGTATGAGAAAGGATAACACCAACCCGAGTTGTTAGTGACACGGCCTGGTACCTGGGTTAGACTACCAAATGTGTTCTAGGAAGACACGACACATACGTGAAAGGGTAACAACAACCTGTGTTGTTCGCGACATGGTCGGGTACCTAGGTAAGAATAAACACCTTGTTTATATGGAACAAAACGTGTATTATACACGATTCTTCCAACCTGTGTTGTTAGTCACACGGGTCGGCACAGGGTCGACACTACACAACATGTTCGACTAGTACATTGTGTGTTCCCACCAGACTGTTCGCATCCCCTGTCTCTTCACACACGGCCTATGACTGGGTTTAGAGATTACACAACATGTATTTAAATTACATGGAGTGTACATAAGAATTTTTTTTTCCAAACATAAAAACACATGGTGTGTACTTAACAATACACGACGTGTATTCTGGGTTGTTTCAGACAGTAAGCCTCAGATACTACTCCGGAACACAGAAAACTCTGAATGAGCTTCAAAAGTGAAAAATCCTAATCCATGAGGGCCCATACTCTCCACGAATCAAATTTGGGAATATTATACATGTTATATAAAGGTAAAAAATGAAATGATCAACCAAATTCCAGTCCATGTGGGCCCATAGCCCACAGGTCGGAGGATCAAAACCTCCCTTTGATACCACTTTGTAACGTCCTGGTTCCAGAAGCCACCTAGAGGCGCCTCGTACCAGGTCGGTCACATGGCCTGAAGCACATTTCTCAGAACGCCAGAAGCAACTGACTAGCATTGAGGGCCTTGTGTGTGATAGTGGGGAACTATGCCCTCATTGGTAGAGAACACATAAGATGTAAACAACACAAAATAGAAGAAGTATTAAATATCCAACAACTGTAAACAACAGAAGATTGATAAAGAAATAACAGGAGCATGAATATATAAAATTAATTCATAATACATAAATGTCTTCGAAAGCATCCAAACAATAATCAATGATAAATATGGTACTAAAACAATGTAAAAAAGAAAAATGGATTAGAAAAACTTCAGAATCACACGCCTAGGTTTGGTCCCATGCTCTCCAACTCCACAGATTATCAAGAACTAGAAGTAGAAAGGGGCATGACCTTGTCTATACCTGCAATAATATAATCTATTTGGGCCAAAAAACTAGTCCCAAATAGGGTGTGAGACTAAATACCTTCTATGAAACCCCCTATGATCTATGCATAACATTCAGTGATTATATTGAAGGTAAAAGTAAAGATAGCAGTATACAAGGAAGCACTAGGTAGTAAACTATCCACATTTTATGCATTCAAAAAATACCACATAGCATGAAACATGAAAACAGATAACACAACAGGTAACCTAATGGATTGTACCCCCAACCTATCACTTCTTATCCTATCTATGAAGATCAAACAACTCAATTTGTAGAAAAAAAGTCTTACACCTCTGGTTAAGCTATAAAATATAGAATCTTTGTAGAATCATTCACCCCCAATTCCCTCTAAAGTATCATATAGTACTAAAGAAATTTTTGGGAAGCACTCAACCTCAATTCAACTTGTGGCCCACACCGAGGAACTAAATAAACTCTAGGTAAGCACTCAATGTTAAGAACTACTTGTATATCATTCTATATCAGAACATCATATTAGAGAAACAACCACACCATTTGACAATACATGGCATGAATAAGGAAACAACAACCAAACAGGAAAACTAGACACAAAGGTCAAATACAGGAAAAACATGCATGGGAAATACATCCAATGAACTAAAAAGTTCCCTATTATCAAACAATAACCTCTACTCAGGCATAAATGAATAGAAGGAAAACAATAGGGCAAAATGGTAAACATGCAAAACCTCATTCAAGGTCATTGAGAAAATTTGCACATAAAAATCAAAGACATTCTACAGAAAGGCACAAACCACCTACCTCATGGTTATGTGATCATTATACTTTATCCAAAAAGATTGAATTTCCTTATAACACAATAGATATATGAAAACGTCTAAAACTTTCAACCCATGATAACTGAGAAAGAAGATAAATCAGGAAACATAAATCATGGAGAAGGAAGAGCATACTGCTGCGATTCCAATGCAATCGACAGCGATCGATTCGGAGAATGTATTTTATATCAGGGGATCAGGGAATTCTCGGCTTCGTATGGGTGCTCCAAACCAGTTTGGCTGAAGTATAATACACCCCTATCCATTAGATGCAGCCCCAATCCGTTTAATGAAAAAAATTGAAAATACTAAGCATGTAGTTTTAATGTACACGGCGTGTACTTTCCCTTTATGTACATTGATTTAGGCATTCTTCACATCACCCTACCCCACCGTGTGTGTGTCCTTGTCAGGGCCAACACACGACCTCTTGTGGAAACAGAGTACATGGCGTGTACTCATAAAGTACAAGGAGTGTACTTCAAAAATTTCTGGAAACTCCGCTTCTCTCGAAAACAACATGAAAAGGTAAAACATACCGGAAAATAATGTTCGAGTTCTGACAATATTGATTTAAAAAACCTATTATTGATAGGACATTAACAAAAAATATATTTATTTTTATTAAATGAATAAACACAAGACCAATTTTATATATCTCACAATGGGGTGAATTTTACCTCATAATTAATGAAATGAAAATCCTGATCTAGAATATTAATCTCATGCGTCATAAATAAATGTTTTTTTATACCTTTAAAAAATGTGATAGTAATATAGGATTATTGAAATGTGCGACCCAAATATTATCCTTCTTTTATGGACCCCCAAACACACACAAATGATCAACATTAATTTCTCCATGATTACAATTCGTCATGTTTTTTATTAATAAAAAACCACTTATTGATATATCAGAATTATATATCAATTCATACAACCATTTAGAAACAAATTTTCTATTATCAATGAATTTATTTGATTACTAACTATAAAAACCCTTAATCATGAAAGAAATTTGTTCAAAAAAATTCACTCAGAAGGCCAATATAAATATTATCATTATATAAATTTAATTATTTTGAAACATCGTTGTAAGTATGAAAATAAAATATTATAAGAAAATATATAATTTTGTAATATACTATTTATAAATATTAGAAAAAATTAAATAAATGTATAGATTTATGAAATCCATTTAAATCATGTACTAGAAGATTACGTATTGATTATTTAGTAATACTAATTAGTTTTTTAGAAACCCTCAAACTGAGAAATACAAAAAAATTATACCCATTTAGATGGTCTTGACAAATTATTATCAGAATAACATTCTTATGGACATAAAACACAAAGAATCGAAATCAATATATAACTGTAGGATAATGATGAGAAATAGAATTTTAAATTACCATAAATACACACAATCAATGACTAATAGATAACTATTTAGTAAAAAAAGAACCACACGTATAATTAAAATCAAAATAAATCAAATGAGGGAATTTAAAAAACATCAGTTTCTAATAATTGACTAATAAATGATAATTTTTATAATTATATAATTTTAACTAAAAACATACCATCTTGATTAGACATACAATTTTTATGTTAAATTAATTAATGTGAAATGATTTACTATTCTTTTTAAAATATCGAATATGTTAATCCACAGTCATGGACATCAACATTTTTAAACATGCCCAAGCAACATGAAAATGTCATCATTTGTTGTACAATGTAATATATTTATTCTTCCATTTTCATTTCATTCCCTTAATAAAAAAATTGATCCCTAAAATTTTTTTATTCTATAATGTTCTTACATTTTCCCCCATTGCATTTTAATTTTGTAAAATTAAATATAATTCAGATGATATGACTAGAAATAAATTATATAAATATATTATTTTTGATTTTTAAATAATCTATGGATGCCTCCCATTTTGAAAATAAATTTATCATTATATCCCCAAAGATATTATAGTAGAAATTTTATTTTTTAAAAGGCTTCTAAATTTAATGAGAAATATTTCTAATTATTAATTACATGAGACATGTGATTCAAGAGTGTGTTAGGTATTTTTTGAAATCTTGTTGAATGATATATTTTATTAAAAAATGTATAGTGTATAAAAATTACTATTGTGAGTGAAAACCTTGTTTTGGTGATTTTTTAGGTAATATTTTTTATTGTATGATGTTTTAGTTTTTTGGTACAATTTATTTTTTTGAAATTATTTCTTTAATAAATGATTTTTAAATTTATTTTGAGAATAAATTGACAATTAAAACAGAAAATTTTATTCAATATTTAAAAAAGTTAAAAAATTTAAAACTGAATTGTATATTTTTAACAATAAATATAATGAATTCAAATATTAACAAAATATTTGAAACCCTACACAAACATAAATAAATTACCATGATAATTCAATATGTATCCACACCGTCACATAAACATGTAAGGTGAAATATATATATATATATATATATATATATTTAAATATATATATATATATATATTAGTGTATGTCTATTTTATTAATGTATAACATATTACTTTTACATTATTTGTATTATGTGAATAAAATAATTACATTATATATATTCCTTATTATAATATAATTTACCTAAATCATGTTCATTTTATATTCAATGAAACACTTTTTAAATAATATTCCATGAAAAACATGAATACTATGATGTTTATCAATTGATCACAACCATCACCTATTTATTAGGAATTAGATGATATTAAAATTTATAAAATTATAGAAAATTTTCCACTAAAAAGTAAAATGGAAATAAATAATGAAATATTATGTTATAGGAATATGTAAATAAGGGGAACCAAATTATGACCCAATTCTAATAAATAGAATTATGTATAATTTAATGAAATAGAAGACCAATCATTAATATTTTTCAATTTGTTTCTAGATAATATCATTAAAAGTTATGTGTAGTCATTATATTATATTAATATGATGTTGTTACACTAAGGCCTTTCATAGATGGATATAAATTATAGTATATTTCGTTTTCAATCCATACATAGATTATCTTTTAGTTTTCCATGAAAGTTATCATATCGTACAAGAAGAAAATATTTTTAAAGATGGAATCATCCCCCCATGTTATCCCAATTTTTGGGTCAAAATGATAGAGAATGGGAAATGGTTTTTTTTCTCATAAAAGGATGTAACAAAGAAGAATGAATGAGTATCTGAGTGTTGCATGAATGATATGTTTTGGGATCATCTCATCAATATATGGTAAATAAGAAATTGTGAGAAATAAGTGTTTCTATGAAAACAAATTACAGGATAGAATAACTTATTCACCATGATAAATGTGAAGAATAATATTTGAAGCCAAATACAACATCAAAATAGAGATTGAAACAAGTGATTCTTAGAGATATACACTTAAAAATATTTCAAATGCGTATGTTTCATGAAAAAAATGATATTGAGTGAATGAGACTTCAACCTAAAATTCAACATGAATTTCAGAGTTAAGAAAATGTATGTTTATTACCAATGAACATTCTTGTAGGTATTTAAAAATTAATAAATATGTTTATACCACCATGAAGACCTAAAAAATTTATCATATAAACATATTATGTATCTATCATGTGCAAGAGTTGTGTGAAAATTTCTTACAGACATTATATCTTGTGGATGCACAAAATGAAAGGGTTGTGTGAAATAAACATTGCATGACAACCCTAAAACTAGCATACCAGAATATGTGTTGTGCATAAGATTGGAGTTGAGATTTATTTAGGTATTGAATATCTGATTTGATTGATCAGTGCTTCCTTTGTAATTATTATCGGACATTATAGAATGAAGAGTAATGTCCTAGAATCAATCAAGGAGTTAATTTCTATACTACTATTGTGATATTCATGTTAATAATCCATGTTCGGATTCTCCCAGATTAATGTCCGAGAAGGATTCATTGGATGTGTTTCTGGGAACTTATTGTGCCATCCCTAAAATAATATAAAGGGTGTGTTTGTGGATCATAATGACTATGATTAAATTCTTATATTCCACAAATAGTGAAGATGTGTGGATTTAGGAATGATAGATATATTATCGGCGTATTCTATTTAAACTAGCCCTTAGTGGGGAACCATGTATAACTATACTGTTTTCTCTCTACTTGTGAATTATTTAATTGATGAATATTACCATTTGATGTGTTTAACTAGTTCATACAAACCTGAGAACAGTATTTTTATCAATTAAATAAAAATTTAACAACATGATTCACCCCTCACCTATATGGATGTTCGAAAAATCTTCATGTGCTATCAGAACCAACAATTTTATTGAGATAGATTTGTCTACTTGTGCAATCAACGAGAAATTAGTAAATGTTTGTAGAGTCCATATCTTCAAATGAAAGAATCTTATAGATATGGAATAATAAGATGAGATCAAATGGAATGGATGTTCATTTCACTATAAGAGATGGGATTACTTCCACTGATGAAACAAGACATTCTATGATAGGTTCACACATAAAAATGCTCAACGAAAATGATAATGCATAGATTTTAATCACAACTGTGCATTATGATCAAATACATCTAATGTTGATGAGTTTTACATCATCTAAGTGTATGAGGTAAATAGTGAAAATATATATGAATGTGATGAAAATGAGAATAAAGTGGAATTCAATGTTTTTCACAATTGGTTTGTCCAAATGAATATGTGATAAAATGAAAATGAGAATAGATTCTTTAGTCACATAATTGAGGTTTTTGGAGCTATTGATGGACTGGGGATGAAATTAAAGGAATTGAAATTGTGAAGAAAATTTTAAGAATGATTACAACATTGTAAAATCCAAAAAACCATCCCTATAAGAATGGTAATTTTCTATAATGTGTATGGATGATCCTCTAACTATCCTAGAGTTATATGAAATTAGAGTTGAGCATGAAGATTAAACATGCTATGTAAGAGTAAAAATTGAATTTAATTCAATCGAAAAAAATCAATATTTATATATATTTTTAATGAATAAAACAAGAAAAAAAATTTTATATATTTTATAATAAAATAAATAGAAGAATAGGAAAACATTGAAGGAAATGTTCCTATTTCCTATTTTCGTTTTTATATAGTTCGATACATAGAATATCTATTGTATAGGAATTATTGTGATGATTATAGTGAAGTTTAAAACATGATGATGCACAATAAATAGATTACCCAAAAAATAGACTAAATTATTTTAAAGAAGTTATAGAGAATTTGTTTTTTCATTAAAGAAAAAAAATTTGTAGAAGATTTTTTTGAGGATTAATTTCTTGATTTTTATTCTAGAACCCATGAATCCATTATGGCTGCTGGTGAAAATCCAGAACCAACAAAAATTAAATTATAGATATAGTAGTTGGCTGCTGATGCTGATCTCATGTTTGAGGTTTTGGATACTCTTGGTAAGTTTGAATTAAAAAAAATAGAGGAGGGAAGTTCCAGAAGAGTCATCATAATTTATTGATTAGCATGATGTTGAAATTGACCGATAAGATGATACTATAAAAGAAAAAAAATAACATTTTAAATCTAAAAGGTTTTGGTATAATTGATGCTCAAGATCGATGGAAATACATGTTCATAAACTACTATACATCTAAACCAGAGGAGAATTCAAATATAGTTGAGGTTCTTGAAATATATTTATTTCACTGAGTTCTAAACCTGATATTTATTTGAATTTTAGTGAAATAAATTATAAATTATTGTTAGGATTATTCATACATGATGAAAAATTAAAAATAGTTATGAGTTTGTTTGAAAAAGTAGATGAGGCTTTGAATGATACCAAATCCACATGTAACTGAAAAAGTTGAATATGATGTGATGCTAAATCATCAAAGGCTATAAAAATGTTGATCAAAATTAGATGTATGAAAAAAATGAACAATCACAAAGCAACCTACTATTCCAACAATAAAAGCTTCAAACCAATAGAGAGGATAGTTGGAAATTATCTCTATATACCAAAAAATGGTTTGTGTGAACACCACCCCAACTACATTGGGCCTCCCAATTTTAGTTCATCCATCTTCTTTTGTTTTCTATCTTCATTTAGTTGGAAATACTGATCAAACACTAATCCCCAAACACCAATGAGATGTTCTTTCTCCACTACATAGAACATTTGTTTTATATAGTGAGGTGAAATTACTATATCCCAATTCATTTTATTTTTTCCTCCATAAATATATACTATTTCCATTCCCTATCATAATAAACCACCCCCAATATATTTGGGTGAAAACATATTGATATCGGGATAAAATTACAGATGTGATACAAATATGGTGAAAATCTCCAATAAAGACCTAAAAAAATATCATGGAACAAGATGAGATAATGATTTTTAACATGATGATACCCTATAATTTAAAATAGTAAGGAACCAAATAAGAACATTAATTAATTATCATTTTAATCATAGAGTACACAATCCAATTAAAATCATAAAACATGAATTGAAAGTATATTTTTTGGAAAACTATGTAACAAATCAACACTCAAATGCGATTTTCTCTTCACTCTGAAAATTATCTCTTCCAAAAATATCATCTCTTGGATATAAAAAATGAGGATATGGTGTCATTGCATAACCATCACCAAGTCTGCAAACTTCTTGAATTTGGGCTACTCCTTGCTTTCCATGACACAAAAGATCATTGCACTCTTATATTCTTTCTACAATTCCATTTTATCTCACACCTTAAAAAGAACCCATGTTGCTCCATTTTTTAATCCCTTAGAATCCTTAAACAATACATGTTTTTAGTAATTTAAATTTAAAAATAAAAAACTTGGATTAGAAAAATATGCCCACATTTTGAAACCATGTGATTTCATGCATAGGATTGAAAATTCAATTCCTCAACCATCTCCCTCATTTCAATATTAATATCCTAAGAAAAAATGTCAAAATGGTAAAAACCAATCAATTTACCCATTAATACAAATAAATATGAATATGTATTCAATCCAAAATAATTTTATGAAAACATATTGGTTTCAAACCAACCATTAATCTGTACAGAAAATATGATGGTTCCCTTTTACAACTCTAACAATAACCCGATAGTTCCCTCTGCAAAAGAAATCCTAGAATCAGAGGCTTCACAACATATATTTTATAACATCCCTAATATAGAATACTAGAAACAAGACATGGCTCCCATATAATAGTGGTCACCCCATAATTATGAGTACCCATAGAAACTAATTTGTTTATCATCTCAACACCCTCTGAGAAATATGTAACTCTCATCACATGACCTCTACCATTGATTTTAATGTCATATTTCCTTGTGAATCCCATAGAATAAAATGAATAAGGTATAAGACCAAAAAAACTAGACCAAGAATTTATTGTCTTCCATGCTTTCATCATCCTTGTTGATTGTCTTTGAGTTAAGCACGATGATGTACAATACCAAAATCTAGATGAATTCCACTTTGAAAATGCATTCATTACATATAACCATGTTGATCTAGATGACCCATTCCTGAAGTATCATGGGGTGGGTTTTGAAATCCATTTTAGAAAACAAGGGAAATATGTCTATTCATATCATATGTTCTGGGGAGTATTGGCCATGTGGATGCTTTGAACATCATAACCTAAACTCTATCATCATCTCTATGTTTCTAAATCCTAAAACATCAATCTCTCGTTGAAAAAGACTCTGTATAGATGAATAGAATACATCCATTATGATCTATGACAACAGATACTTCAGATATGTTATTTACTTATCTAAATAAAAAATATGACATGAAAATCAGGGTAATTACAACAAAAATGTTTTTAGTGGCCACATGGTGACCCTTGGGTGAGAAACATTGAATTTATGGGGTAGGGGAAAATGTATGGATCTATTTCACATTGAATGTTCTCTCATGGGGATTTTAAAGAGTATATACCCAACTAGATTATGGGATGTACATTATAGATGGCCCTTGTGTTGTGATGGCCCAATTAGTTGACCAACACCACAAGACCCAATGTTTTCTTTTAATTCTCTAGGAACACTCACCCTCAAATAGACATAGAGTGATAAAAATCATATATAATTTTAAATATATTATATTCATGATCCTCAACAATCATAATTATTTATTGTCTGAGTTGGAGTGTAAACCCAACACAAAAAAAGTATTAGATTCAATAAATTATTTTTCCAAGGATAACTATTTGTTTAAAATTATCATTTTATCTCTACGGGTTCAGAAACCTGAAAATCTAAAAAATGAAATAATTCCTATTAAGAAAAATTATTTGTCACTACACAAAAATCCCTCTTTAAATCCCTAATCATGAATCATTGAAATACTTATCCATGGACTCAAGATATTTAACAATAATATTAGATGGTATCATGTTTTCATTAATAATAAATATTGGATTAAATATTTATTGAGTGTGAGATAAATAAATTTTGAAAGGTAGGTTTATGAATTCTTGGGTGGATAAATGATTGAAATGATTTCGAATGACTAAATTGTGAAATAAGAAATTATCATTTTATAAACTATGAAGGATAAAATATTGAGAAAATAAATTACAAGCACTGTTCAATTATGTTTTTTAATATTGCTTTAATGAATATATTTTTTTATTGTAAAGGCTATGTGTTAAATGGGATGATTTTGATGGTTTGGTTTTCTTAGGGAAATGTCCTATTTTGGGCTATGATTTCTGTGGAAATTTTCATGTTTTAGGAAATGATGGAATAATGTTATAACATGATCTTATATGGTCATGAGGTGATAATGTTGGGATATTTTGGGGTCATGTTTTATGTATTATTATGTTCTTTTTGTTGTGATAATATGATAATGGGATGATTTATAAACATTGAGAGATGGTAATTCCTATTAATAGATGATATGGTGGTGATGCCACACATTGGTTAAGATATAGGATTTTTTTTATTCAGGGATACATAGATGGATTTTTTGTTAATGTTATAAATTCTGATGTGATATGATAATGATGTAGATAATGTTATAAGATTAACCAATATTAATATATATCCCTAGAAATTATAAATTCCATTTCAAAATTATGATATTCAAATGTATTATTAGGTATGTTAATGCAACTAAAGCTTAACTAAAAGAAATGTACAGTTTTTACCATTATCTTAATCACACTAATTAATTTATATAAAATTTCATATATCTATATCTCATAAAATTTATTACAAATTGATATAGCTGATTATATCATATGAAAACTCCAATAAAGATTGTTTATTTTTTTCTTGATAGACTAAGGGAGAATTGAGATATTGTTTAGTATCTTGGTTAGTGTTAAATAATGATATAATTATTTTTACTTCCATTCATGCATATATATTTTTATGTTTTTTATTTCATGTAGGTGACAATTTGGATGTGGAAACATTTTTTTACCTTAATTGGACCATTGGTTATTGATGGATTAATGTTTTTTTCATGATTATTATGTGGGTAATCTCCCTTATTCTATGATAGATACCCTCTATCTGAATTGTCATCTCTTGACCTATAGGTGTAAATATTTTGGGGGCCAATATTGTCCCATCTCTTGGACCATAATGTTTTTGAGTATGTATTAGAAACATCTAGTGGCCCTCCAAAAATCAATTTTATAAATGTGGAACTATTTTAATAAATAAATATTAAAAAAAATTGTATAAATATGCATGTACCGAACATCCCAGATTCATTCACCTAAGTCCATCCCTCATTACCCCATTTTCCAATCGATATCATTTGTTATAAAAAATGATAAATTATTTAAAATACAACCATAGAAGAACATTCCATATATTCAGGTATAACATCAATGGTAGACCTATTTATAAATTAGTAATGATTGAGAGTGAATGATTCTTGTATTCCTATATAACATAATATGAATTTTCAAATGATGCCTCTTGTGAACATCATACCACTCTACGAGGAGAATCATAGATGGATGAACAAATTTTCTTTTATAATTCTTATATATGTAAAATAAATCAATTAATTTCATTTTAAAAAATGAATTTCATATAATTGTACCACTATCACAACAGATGCCTCACATGGTACACGTGAAGGAATATAGGTTTTGTAAACATCAATGAAACTGTACAAAAATGATCTAAAAATAGATAACATATTAAATATTATTTCATGTAAAAACATGATGTATACAAAATAAATTTAATTAGTAATAAAATATGGTGGTCATATATTCCAACAATCTAACATAAGAGTTGTACAATAGTCATTTCAATTGGAATCTATATTCACACTAATTATGTAGTTGTATTTCCAATCTATAATATATTGAAAAAATTTAAAAAACGTTAAAGTAACATAATCCATTGTAGAACATCATCAAATTAAAAATCAACTAAATATTACATCCTCAATAAAAAACCAATGGGTTTTTAAAAAATAGTATATTTCTACTTAAAATAAAATAAAAAAAGAACTATATCCCAATACATATATTTATTATAAAAAATTATTCAACAATTGTAAAATCATCTACATACAATGTACATAAAAATATAAGAGAAATAAAATAATAAAAAAGTAGTTCAATTTTTTTTCCATTCAATTGTATTTTCATCTTCCATGAATCACAATAAATATTTAACCTAACGTTGTTCCCTTATGAATGGGAAATTTTTTTTAAGGTGAGGTTTTTTTGTATGGTATGATGTATTTTTCTTCAAGGAATGATATATTTTTTGGAACATATATCTTATTGAAATGTAATAGAAATTAATTATGAGATCAAAATGAAAATTGAATAAAATAATTTTAAATAAATTCTAGATCATGAATATAAACATATATAGAAATTTATATCTATTTCGAAATAAATGAAAATCATAAATTTTATAAATATTATAATACCTATAAAAATATAATTTTTAACACCAATTAATGGATGTTATAAAAAGAAAATCAAATAGGATAAAATTCACAATGATATTTTAATATGGATCCACAAAATCACTTTTATTTGTGCATATGTCTTCCAATACAATAACCATGTCAAATTGACAAAAAATATAATAACATGCACCATAATAAAAAAATTACCCATTAAAAAAGAAACAAAAGAAAACATATAATGAATTATTATATTTCAATAATATCTAATACCCCTACAAAAAATTAAGCCTCAAGGATAATAAATAGATGTCTAGAAAAATCAAATAGAAGCCCAATCCCTATTTTCCCATTGGGTTATGTCTTTTTTGCACTGTTATTTCACAGAGTTGTTTCATGCTTTGTGATCTGAGGAATTATGGTTATTACATGATTTAATGATTTTATGATGTGAGTATTTGGGTATATTGTGGGGGTGTGTTATGGTGATGATAATGTGGTTATGGTTGTGGAAATTTAATTAATGTATAATAAATTTTTTTAGGGGTGTTAATTCGTATTACTAGATGATATGGTGGTGATTCCAAACATAGTTTGAGAGATGTGATTTTCGTTTTTGACAATATATTTTAATGGTTGTCATGTCATGTAATAAATTATGATGTGATCTGATTAAGATGAAGTTAATTTCATAGGATTATTCTCATATTCCAATGTATCCAAAGAAATTTTTAATTCCTTTTCATACTTATGATACACCAATGATTAATAATATATAGTGATGTAACTAAAGATGAATTGTAATTAATATATTATTTTCCATCTATCTTATTGGGACACATTATTTTTTTAGTTGTTCAAGATATTTTTATCCCAACACATTTATTCCAGCTGTATAGAGCTAGGTAAAACATGTCCTCACCCCTTCATAGTTTATTAATTACAATACAATATTTTAATAGGGTGATTTGAGTAGTTGTTCGAGTAGGTTCGGTAGTGTAAGAGAATGATATTGAACATTAGGAATCCATTCATGCATTTATTTTAGTATATTTATATTTCATGTTGGAATCAAGTTTGTTCTATAACATATTTTTTTTTCTTAAAGTGAACTTATTGTTGTTGATATTTATTTTTTGGTTAAATTTCTTGAGAATTAAGTGGTTAATTCCCCATATTATTGTGATTGATAGCCTTAGTTTAAGATTTAAACAAATGACCTATTAGTAGAAAGCTTTAGGGGACAATATTATCCCCTATACCTACCTCTGATTTGATTCAGTAATAATTGGAAATTGATGGTGGCACTATAAAGCTCAATTTAAAATTAGAGACTATATTTTCAGTACTAAATTTTAAAACATTTTGAAAAATATGAATGTACTATCAAAAAAATAATTCAACTACTACCATTTATCATTTCAAACATTTTCAATGTATATCAATGGAATAATTAAACACAGATGATATAAATGAAAAATACCGAAGACCCCACCCCCAAATATTCAAGTACTACATTAATGGTTGGAAAATTTAAGAAATGGGAGATATAGAGATGGAATTATTAAAATAATCCAATATAGAAGAAAAAAAATTTATGACAGAATCATTATGAGAAAATTATATCACTTTATAAGGAGCATCAAAGATTATTTCAATCATTTTCTAATCAAAATCATAAATAAGAAAATTTAATACATCAATTTAATAATGGAATATGAATATCCTATAATTCCACCACTAGTACCTCAAAATATTAACATGGTTGTTGATTGAATATAGGTTAGACATGCCTGAATAAATATTTCTAAACATGTACCAACAATAGAAAGAATATTAAACAGTCTCACATTAAAAATAAGATTCATAGAAATAATATTTCAATCATGATAAATGATGGTTGTAAAAGATTCCATAAAAAATTACAGAAATGATGTAGTGTAACCTTTTCATGGGGGATATAAATTCATGATCATATTCTATTTGAAATTCATGTCTATAATATTAGGAAAAAAATTATTCCAGTGGTAACTGTAACATAAAGTTTACATGAACATAAAAAAAACAGTTGAACTAAATATTATGGCCTCATCTAAAAACCCATGAGTATTTGATAACATAAAGTTTATAACACAAAATAAAATAAAATAAACCTAATACCACGTTATATATTTATTTTAATAAAATATTCATGCACCTCATAATCATCTACCTACACAGTACTTGAAAAAAATGATTGAAACTGATGAATACAATCATATTTTATTGGTTTTCAGTCCATTCACATATTTTTTAATGTTTCATGAATCAGTAAAACTTTTGAACATACCGATATACCATCAATGATTAATGCCTACATAATTAAGAATAATATAAATAAAAACTTATGAATATACAATAAATAGTTTAATTTAGGAGAAATAATTATTGATGAAGTTAATTAGAGGGTTACACACCACATCTGTGGAATGTCTCAATGATTTTGGAAATATAATCCCCATATATGACACGTAATAAATTTTTTTTTAAATAAATGAAACAAAAATATCATATTAAGGTGTAAATATACAATAATATTCATAACAGAGTAATGATGTTCTGAAAAAACATATATAATAATGGGTGAATGAAAAAGGGCAATATATTAAAAATTATCTTGTATGCATTAGAAAAAAATCCCATTAAATCTATATTTAGACAAATATATATATAAGATCACTTTAATTTTATGGTGTAATGACACTAGACCATGTCAGAAAATATAGAATATTAAATTTATCCTACAAATTATCATGTATATTTAAATATCATTCTAATTCATGTGTATAAGAAATAATATATACGACTCCTAAAACCTCTAAAATAAATTACAACTAATATAAAACTATTTTAATTACCGAAATAAAATGAATTAGGCGGGGAGGATTAAAAAAATTGATATTATATTCAATTTTTTTAAATTAGGAAAATATCATCTCAAATCATAAAACCAGATGGAATATTTTCATATGTCACATTAATAGATCAATCATAAAAAGTCATATTGTAAGTGACAAAAAACATGCACCACAATAAAGCTTGTGTGTGTCCATTAATAATTTGGTGTATAATAGACTTTGATATTTAATTTTTGAAATTACTTGTGAATGTTTGACTATCATTAAATTCTATAAAATATGTTAAATAGAAATCTAAAGATTAATATAATAAAATTCAGAAGAAATGATTTTGTGTGTGTTTGAACTCCAAAATGACTTCATTGCACATAATATAATTATAACAATAATTAATGTATAATGTATTTTGTATCCATTTAATTAAAAATATAAATGATATTTCTAAAAATATAATACAATTTAATGAAAAGTATATCATATTTGACATAAGTCATTGTCTAGAACCACATCATCACAATTTCACGATGTAGTTCATTTATCTTGTCATCAATAAAATCTATTTAAATTTTGAAAAATTCTCTAGTACATTTATAAGTAATGGGATGAATAGGTCCAAAAAATATGAATGGTAATTCTTGGTATAAGAATCACCTATGATTCTACATGTTCCAAATAATTTCATAAAATTCAAAAAAAACTCATGTGATTTACCATCCAAATATATACATCTTTTATAGTCATGAACTTTTGGTGAAGCCTTACCATTAACATTCCACATCAATGGGGATAAATTAATGTCTCTATTTCTAAGTTTGATAGGCTTATAGATATCAAATATAGAAAATTGATAATTTTTTTCTTGCATATGTCTAAAATCGCATATCTCTTTCTTGTAAACAGTATTTGATAATACAATACATACTTCGAATATTACATGATTATTATAAAAAATTAAGTAATATAAGTAATTAAATAAATTTAATGTAATATTATAAAACAAATTTTAGGGGTCTTAACATGTGGGAAATTTATCCATATAATCCATAAAATGTCGAAGCTCGCCTAGAATATTAATCAAACGTGTGATAACTAATTTTCATATCACATAACTGAAACAAATGTAATCATTTTTATGATGTTTTAAATTGGGGGCTAAATATTCACATACTTTTATTGACCTCCAAACACATACCCAAGATCAAAAATAAGTTCTATAGGATGATAATTCATTGTGTTTATTATTATCCCCAACCGATCTTTGATATAGTTAAATCATATAATAAGTCCTAAAACCATTTAAAAAAATAAATAAATCAAATAAAAGTAATATTTTATTAAAAATAACAATAAAAAATCGTATTCGCCTAAAAATTGTTACTAACCTTTCACTGGGAAAAAATTTTGGATAAATATCAGAATACTATATTTTAATACATTGAAACCACATTGTATGAGTGAAATCAAAAGACTTGGAGATGAGAAGAAATTCTTTACTATTCTGATTGACAACATTTCCAAACATTCGATGAATATATTGACTTGGGATCTCAATTGAAAACATATACCATTAGATGGGATCATTTTTTTCATACCTATGTTTTTATTTTTACAAATACCTCAAATGTGAAATTTAAAATATTATCCCCATTTAATGGTCATGTACATATTTCATCGGAACAACATTCCCCTGTATAGCACAGAAACACTCAATAAATTTAAACATACTATAGAATCAAAAAAATATAATTTTAAACAGTAATAAATACACAAAATTATCAATTATTAGAGAAATATATATTAAATAACATTTCAAACAAACAAAAATAAATTCATCAAAGGAAATAAAAGAAATTAAAAAACATTATATATTATTCATTGTGTAATAAATGTTACTTTTTCGTATGAGATCACTTAAAATATAAATGTGTCCTTCCATTGAATAAAAACATGGTAATATATAAATATTTGAAGATAAAGGAATGCCTATTATTACAAATATATTGACTAAATGAATTCCCAATCATGGACATCTACATTTTGATTCAAACCCAACAAGAATTATAGTTTTTTTTGGTTTATATAGATCAATATATTTATTAATTATATTTATTTGTTATTTGAAATTTTTATTTTAAATAAAGACTATTTATTTACTTAATGAATCATATTAAGTAATTTTCAATCATTGTTTCCCTTAGTGATTATTTTAAATAATTAATTACGTTACATATGGAATTATTTTAATCAAATTATGTAACTCTATTATATTAGTTTTTTAATTAATATATTGATCAATAATATTTTTAAAATAATTTGTTCATTGTATCTCCAAGGTTTTTTGTCTAATTTTATTGGTTTATGAACTTCTAAATACAAGGAGATGTTTTTTAGTTAGTAAAGTCGTATGTCTTGAGACAGAGGAATGAGTTCGGTACTGTTAAAACACACACTGAATGATAGATTTTAATGACAAAAACAAATTTATAATTAATAAAATTCAGTTTTTTGATGAAAAGAAAATATCGGTAATGTTTTCTATGGCCAATTTTCATCTAGGTATGATGCTTCTTCATCATGGTACAATGAATTTTTTTGAACACATTTCATCTTGAAATTAAATTGAAATTTATTATTTGATTAAAACAAAAATTGAATGTAAATTTTTAATTAAATATCAAAATTTGAATAAAAATTGAAATTATAATTTATATTGTTTTTATGAAATATATTGAATTCTTACAAAAGAAGAATATTAGAATCCCTATTGAAATATAATTTTTAACCCAAATAAAATAATGATCAAAAAAAGAAAATAAAATAGGGAATAAAGTGATATATATCAATATATATCCACCCCATCACAGAAACATGATAAATAATATATATATATATATATATATTAGTTTTTTGTAATATATATATATATATATATATCTTATTCAAAAGATAAGTATTATCTGAATTCAATAATCACATTATATATAGTATTAAAAAAATTTATTTATAGAAAATATGTTCAATTTATATTTAATGATGCACATTTTTATATGTAATATTCAATTAAATACACAAATACTCTAATGTTTATCATTTTTTCAGCACCATGAAATGGTAAAATAAAATTACAGGACCCAGCCTTGTATAAAAGAATAAAGAATTATAAAATCAAATAAAATAAAAAAATAGAATACATATAAATAAATCTTATATTTCAAGAGTATCTAATTCCACTACTCAAAATAATTCAATGCTAAAAAATGTAAGTCAAAAAATAAAATCAAATAACTAATATATTTCAATTTATAACCACATAATTACAATAACAAGTTATATGTAGTTTATATATGATATTGTTATATTATGAGTATAACCTACAAACATTATGTGTTTTTCATGTACATATCATGTTCATTGTATATATGAAAAATTTCATAATATATTATAACTAATATTTACCAAGTAATAGTTCACCATTCTATGATTTATGTAAAAGAATAAAAAAAGAGCAATATAGAATTATTATTCTCTTAAACACGATGGGATGGTGGTGTGTATTTAATATTTGAGGATTTCAGGCAATGAGGTGATGGAACAATGGCAGATTTCATGGGTGGCAGTTATCCCATGGTATAGGCGAGCGGGATATGTCCCACTGAGGGATATCATTGGGGTGGCATTTATTCCATAATGTAGGATATGGGGAGATGTCACATTGGTGGATGTAATTGTGGGGGGGGGGGGGGGGTTATTACAGGCTGCATGCAAAGAGATGTTGTCACTCTAGTGTAAATCATATGGAGGTGGGGTCTATCTTCGACTGATGGGGATAGTGATCATCAAACTATTGTTTTCCTTAGGGGGGGGGGGTTATCCTAGGATGCAGAAAATAGACAGATATCACATACGTGTATCTGGGTTGTTATAGGTGGAAGTTTGTCCTAATATATAGGCTATAAGCATGTGACAATAAGAATATGAGACAAGGGATTATCATGAGGGTACTATGTTTTTAAACAAAAAATTACAAATATTATATATTATCAAATAAATCAATAAATGTTCAATTTAGTAGTGTTTTTACAAATAAAATTTAATAAAGAACCTTTGTTTTAGAAGAAGTGGAATTTAGAAAAACAAAAATAGTTTTGGATTACAACCACCAATCACAAAGGTGTCCACCATAACCAAATCATAGTTGCTTCATGCTCTCAATGTGCATCAACATCACAATGGTGTCCACCTGGCTAAAACTTTAATCATTTCAAGATTGAAAATTCCATCAATTTGATAACCTTCATCTCTATATCAGTTTCCCTCACATTCTAAAATTTTAAATTTTTCTTATAGGTTCATTTTGATGGAGAATGAAATGGTTGGTTTTGATGAAATATTTAGTGGAGAATTTAATTAAGGAAATCATAAACAATACTATTGATATTTAAAAGAGTTAGATTAAATCTGAATGTCAACAAACATATAGAAATTGAGATTTTATGTGGCTTATATTCCTTTTTCTAAAAGAGAAACTTAATAGAATTAACTAATTATTTTTTTGATGAAATCTTAATGAATGAATTTTGTTTCAAAATTTAATCACTTAATTTCCAATTTTTATAATGATTTCAAAACAAATTAAAAAAATTAATATTTAATATTATAATATAATCTATTAATTTTTTTATTTATATATTTCTTTCATTATTTATTTATTAATTTTTAGTATGTGTCCATTTAATATATTTTTAGTAAATTAATTTTTTAATAATTTTTTATAATTTTTTTTCATTGATATTTAGTATTTTATAAAATCATTAATTATTTCATTTAATTAAAATTTAAAATATTTTTCATTATTAAAATTTTTGTAATTTATACAATTATTATTATTTATTTATTCTTAATTTTTCTTAATTTATTTATAAAATATTGTTTATTCAATTTTTACTATGCAAGTCACTAGGGATGAAACATTAGAAACAAACGAAAATTGAATTTGTTAAATGTAATTCGCAGTAAATATGATATTTCAATTTTTATTTGGCATGTATATTTATTTTTTGATTTAAAAGTTATTGATATAATATTTAAATATATAATTATATCTGTTTATTTAGGGAAAAATATATATTCTTTTATAAAATTAATTATATTTTTTAAAAATACAACTATCAATGTTTACATGAATAATTTATAATTTTAAATATTTATTCATTTATGTAGTTTTTGAATTATTTAAAATATTAGATACAATAATTAAATATAATAATTATTATTATTTTTAAATTTTTTTATTAACTTATATAAATTATATTTTTTCAATTGGTTTGCATGTATACCATCCCAAAAGCATTAGACCTCCTTGTTTTAATTCAACAATCACTTTATGTTTTCTATCTTTCATTAGTTGGCAGTATTGATCCACCTCTAATCCCCAACCCTACAATGAGATGTTAATCCCCCTATTCATATCCCCTTATTTTTATACAGAGATTTAAATGTAATAAAATCAATTTCTTTAGATTTTTTATTTTTGTCTATATATAGACAAATTCCATTCCTTAACACCATATCCTACCCCCATTGTGTACGGTAGGAATGAGATTGATACTGAGATAAAAACTAAATTGCGATAAAAAATTGCGAGAATCTCTAGAAAAAATTAAAGAAGAAATATAAATAGCAGGAAATAAATTGAGATGTGTATTTTTAATGTGTAAGAACTATCCAATGTTAATGATTAAAATAACTATGGGGGGACATTGATTATTATCACTGATAATAATAGATTGGAAAATCCAAGTATATTGCTGAAAAATGAATTGAACATACATCGAAGGAAACCACAATTTAAATCCACAACCTAATATTCTTTAGTACTGTCACTAAAAATTGTCTCATGATAAAATTTCACCTCTCAAAGGTCAAAACAGAACACACTATGTCATTGCAGAACTATCACTATGTCATTGCAAAACCTGAATTGGGGATTCTCCATTATGTAAATTCTACAAAAGGTCATCTCTCACTTACATTCCTTTCAAAAGGGATTTTCTACTAAGACCTTTAATACAACCCATGTTTCTCCATTTTAATAAGACCTTGAAAGACCTAAAAACCAATAACAATGATCAACACAATAACATGGCCTAATTTTAGCAGTGCTAAGAAAAATGTATTGATTAAAGCTCACCATTATATGTTCTATCTTACAGATCGAATAAAGCAGAGCTTAATTAGGGAATATTTTTTGAAAGATTAATGTTTTAAAAAAAATAAAATTTACTTATATGAAATAATAATATTAATATTAAAAAATAATGTCTATTTATAGAAATTTTTAAAAAAATTATATCTGTTATTATTATATTTTATTTAATAATTCATATATATATAATGTTTTCTTGTTAGTATTTTGTAGATTATAATAAAATAATTATATGTTTAAATATTTTTTAAATTGTAATGAATTTAAATAAACAGTAAAAAATATTTATTATATACATAATTAAATATTTATAGTTAAATAGTTAAAATTTTATTTTATATATTTTTAAATATATATATATTTATTTATATATATATTTTAAGGATAAACAAATATATCTTAATAAATATATCTTTGAAAAGAAGTTTTTCATTAAATAAATTTAGATATAGACATTTATATATCCAATTACATAATAATGGACATGATGGTCCTTATTTTATTTTATATATATATATATATATATATATATATATTGACCCATGAGTATAATTTACACACCCATTTACATATGTTATTTATTCATCATGAATGTTCATTTATACATTAACACATATTATTATTCATGTTTTCCATATAGTTGATGACACATTTTTAAGATTTATATATTATCAGGTCAGTGATTCATACATGCACCCCATGAAAATATTATTTTCTCTTAAATAATTATATATTTAAAATATATACACTTAACTAATAAATATATTTATTATATTTTTAATTATAAACATGTATCCAAATTATTCATTTTCATAGCGGGGTCATTTAATTATAAATTTTGATACACACACACAGAAAATTATGCCAATAATCTATGAAATTTGTGTAACATGCCCGTAGGATATGAGTAAATTAGAAGTATAAATTAAGTAAGTGGGCGACTAATAAAAAACAAAAATAGACTGAAGACTGTAGGTGAAAAAATGTATGTTCCAAAATTCCATATAACTATATAAATTAAATAATTTTATGAATAAAGCATGCATACATGTGTATGTGATATCATAGAATGAACCAGAAAGCATTTATTAAAATTATATATGTTAATTTATGTGTATAGATCTATAAAAATTAAATCAGTGTATTCATATAGCATGGAGGACTAACACCCTATGTCATAAAGTATTATTTTCTTCTACAAGTGATGGTCTTGTGCCCCATAAAGTGGTGGAGTACTGACTCAGAATGTAGTCTGGAGGACCCACACCATATCAGGATCAATGGAGTGCTAAACCAATAACTTAAATTCTATATATGGGGGGATTATGACCCCGAAAAGACTAGCATAAACAAAATGATTTATTTTTATGATGAAATCATATTTTCATTACAGGAGTACCAAAACCAAAAGTTTTCTTTGAATGCCTTATTCAAACATCATTACTTCCATTACAAATATATAGTCCTATAATATCAAAATAATATTTATAAATGGTCATTGAAAACTATGAGTCTCATTCAATCATGATATATTGGTAAATCAATTCTGATAGAATATTTAATTATATGATTCTGACTGCAATGTAATAAGATACAATGACCACTAATGAAAACATAGTACATGAGATTCGATCATACCTTCATTGATTTTATGGGTAATGTACTTATACACATATAATATGAAATTTACCCCATCCAATATCAAACATGGTGGTTTCACCAATTCTCTTCTAATCCATGGTTTGTTTTGTTCCATAGAACATGGAATGTGAATAGTAGTCACGCCCTATGTGATATCCATACATTAAACTATACTGATCATAATAGATACAAGAAATTCATGGATGTAATATTAAAAATAAAATATATTTTGAACATTATATAATTATTCATTTTCATATGAATGAGTTTAGATGAATCCTGAAATTGAATATCAGTGACCTAAATAAATGTTATATTCACATTCCCAATTTTGATTATAATCTTTATCATAAAATTTTCCACAGATTTATTTGAAGGAAAAAACCCATAGTTATATGTTAAGACATAGATTAATTCTAAAATATAATCCTATTTTATACTTCATGTACCACAGTGATGAATTTGTATAGATGAACATATATGTAATGAAATTAAATTATATCTAATTTAGGACCAGTGTATTATTCCTATCATGAATAATATAATATTTTGTATTAAATGAAGATATTTTTAACATTAATGAACACACCAATAACCCATATTTTATATATTTCAATCAATACCATTTGATACAATGAAAATTCAATTTTTTGTTGTGAAAATATTATTTCATTGTGAATAATATGTGATGTATATGTAATTCGATGAATATATAACATATAAAATATCTAACTATGTAGTGGGATAAACATCTAAACATTATAAACAATCTATCCAAATGTATATTTTGGGATATAAAGAACCTCAATATCAATTATCATTTGCAAAAATGGTTTTATTACTCTATAGTCGAAACCTTACATAAATTTATCTCTATATAATAATGTTATAAAAAAGAAAAAAATTATAGAAGTTCATATTTTTTATTAACCAAAAATGTAAAAATACTAATAATTAATTAATATAATTCCATAAAATCATATTAAATGTTTAATTTTCTCAAAATTGATATCTCTGTGATTCACTTTTGCAACAAACCACCAACACACATTCTAAATGGTCTATAAACCAAGCAACTATGAAGATGGATTATATAATGATAATCTCACAATTTAAAAAAATTAAAAGTATAAATATATTGTGTTTTAGTACAATAGGATCTAGTTGATAATGAATACAACGTCAAATACACATATAAACACCTAACAATGAAATATTAATGTTTTATGATTTCAATACAGAATTCAAATTTCGTGGAGTGAGAAGGGTTGGATGGGGATGAAAAAATAGTTGCTTTATTAATTTATTTGTGAGGACTTACCCATCCATCTATTGGTAGAAAAAGTTTTACCTAAGAACCATGTAGGGATAAATGCACACGAGAGGCTCGAAAATCCAGGTTTGGTCAAACATTAATTTATTTGAGTTCATATATGTCTCATAGATCTACCCTATTATGTGACATCGAGAAACCTCTTCTGATTCCCCTATATCAGTCATGCAGAACATGATAGACTACCCATTATCAAATCTTTCAAAATCTATCTAGTAAAACATTAAACTCATGAATTAAATTAAATGGTACAAATGATTTTTTTAATGTAAAAAAAATTGAAAATATAATTTTAAATAAACATAACTAATATGTAACTAGATCATTTTAGGGGTAGTTCAGATGTATATGGTAGAAGAGAAGATGTGGGAAATTGATTTAATGATTGGATACCTCAAAATTAATGTTTTAATCATTTGGTTGGTACAAAATAAATATTGAGGGTGATTTTTAATGTTATTGAAAAATATAATTCTCCATGTATTCGTCTAGTGATAGGCTGTATTTGTCATGCCACATGTATTCATGTACATCTGACTAGAACAACGTGACCCAATGAACACAAATTGAAATAGAAACAAAAAATAATCATGTTATCACATTGTCTAAGAAAAATCATAATTAATCACAAGGACTATTATTAATTTACAGGAAATTTTTAGGGACATAGGATAGAGAGAGACTAATAGAATTTTCTATGCATCATTTCACATTGAATCCCTGATCATTGGAGAGGTCATATTCAATTAGGTTGGTGTGGATAAATGTAGAATTAACGATCAACCAAATTTTTATGTATATCTTTTGAAAATTGTTGATGAATAACCTGAATCATCTTATCTAGAATAACAACTATGATTAAATCCATTATTATCCAGGTTACTAAATCACAATAAATTCTAACAGTGCTACTTATGCATATAGTTTACTTATCAATTTCATATTTAATGATCTCATCTACCTCCAACGTTGTATAAAAATTATATATATCATTTTTCACGATTATAAAACATCCTTTTTAGACACTTCCTCCATAACATTTCTATAAGGTGGAAAATCGACATGACACATCCCCAAACAAGGTTTCTCAAAAGTGTACTTCTCAAAAAAGAAATTTGGACCAAATCATGATCCATGCACAACCTGTATTTAAAAATATAGTTGAATTCTATCACCTATTAATGAGTTGGAGAATAAAATTGAAAATTTAATGACGGTTCCCCAAATACATTGATATTTTTATATATGTTTCTGGAATATGAATTGAACCATGTTATAGTCTATATTTGAAATCTTTAGTAAGACAAGGTTATCATTCTCATGTTTTTCATGATCCACAATGAACCTCATTGACGCGGATCTTTCAGCAGACCAGGGAAAAAATGAATCCAAGACATGCATCACTAGTCCCATCATGGTGCATTCAGCCATCTTCGTATTGATGCTAGTGAGAGGCAAAGTGGAAAAGGAAATCACCTCATTTAAAACCTACACATCGTCCCAACCCAACAATTACCCCTCATCAACACCCACTCAACTTATCATTTCCATTTCATCAACATACATAGTTGTTAGACAAATTAAAATTGTGATAGTATTTATAGATTCATTACAACATTTTTTTTAAAATATATTAACTTCTACAAGATAAAATTATAATCAATTTTCTCACAATATTGATGCTCATTATGTAAACTAATTATCATAATTTTAACTATCTACGACACATTATGGCAACCTATAGACTTAACATTGAGTGTTCCTATAAACATTTAATTATCGTATAAAAAATGTTGTGAGGGGGAGGAAGTTATGATTCATAAAATGTGTTACTCATTTAAAAGGGAAAGGCACACACTGATTTAACATTAATGGAATATATAATAACATTGATTGGTTTTTTGTGGATCATATGAACCAAAAACAATGAAATAAACTCCTATAAAATCTCTGACTTTCATTGGATGAATAAAAAATAATAGGAGTAGATAACATACAAAATCTATACCTAAATCGATGTGTGACCCATCATTGACTCTTAATTATATTCCTAATAAAACAAATTATCTATGAAACTAATTCTTATGAAACAATAATAAATCAGTATAGAGTAATTGATTTTCAGAGGTATGACTGCTCTACATGTTGATTTTGTGCTCTGGGTTCCTAAGCACAAGTACATCAGAACTCCCAAACCTGGTTCGATATCTGTATTAAAAAATAGAGACAATATGACTCTAAAATAAACTCTTTCAACATGTATTACACATTTTATTATCAACAGAATACCATACATTGTTCTAGTCACATTTTAAGAGAATGCTGGAAGCTCAAAGTATCCTCATTTTGCATTCCTAGAACAAGTAAAAGGGAAAAAAATTGCACAAGTCAGGTAAAATATTAGGAACGTGTAGCAACATAATGTTACCACGACATACTTGATATAAATTTATAATGTTTAGGAATGAATCAATAAATTTATATTTTTTTATTGGAACATAGGTTTTAATTAAATTAGTATAAATGAAAAAAATAGAATGGTAACCAGAGTCACAAATCAGGGAGGTAGGGGGAAGTGGCTTGTTATTAAAAAGCTACGTTATATATAGTGGATGATTATGGGAATGGTAAGGAAAGTCAGAAAATGTATATATAAAAAATATATATATTTAAAAATGTAACAATTAATAACCAAAAGTCATGTATATCAAACCATTATAGGTTTTGTTACCCAGGTGAAATAATAGTTCCTACAAAAAATCATGAGTGGAAAATGTTTTGTGAGAAATGGGGAGCATAATTCAAATTGAATTTTTTTGTAGAATACATTCATAATCAATACAAAATCAATATATATGAATAATTTTATTTCAAATACGAAACATTTACCAATATAAGAAATACTAAAATATCAAAATAAAAATGTGAAAAATGATACAAATTCTTAACAGAGTTGATAAAGTTGCTGAATTATAGAAAAAATATGTATTTAAAAGAATAAAAAAATAATGATTTTTGAGAAATGAATATTCAACTAAGAGAGTAGGAATAATATAAATTGTCTTGTGAATCACAAGTAAAATATTTTATAATCAATAATAATATAAATATCATTTTTACATAATTATACACAATATATAAAATTCCCATTTTGGAAACTAGAAATTTTTTGATGTAGTCTATCACTATAATATGTAATAAAATGAATAAACTATTTTCTAAAAAATATTTGAAAATATGAAAATGACACCATAAGCCTTAGATATTAGGAATCTTAAATTAGAGAAACTAAATAATAATAATTGGAAGAAAAATATAAAAAAAATAAAAGATTGGTAGCATTATTGTATAAAATCAGGCATTACAACAATAATGAATGAAAATAGTAACATACATTATATTTCCAATGTTTTTCAAAATAAAGAAAAAATTGGAATTATATAATCAACTATCAAACAACAGAAATGATTTTTTAGAATATTATGGGGAAATGATTACATACACCTGAATTTGTTTTCCAAATGTAAAATATATAATCATACATAATGCTAAAAATTCAATTCAAATAGGTACAATGAAATATTGTTAGGATACATAGTAGATAAATTGAGGTCAATGAATATTGGATGTCAAGAGAGTTTTAATAATGATACATGAATAAAAGTTGATATAAACCTAGTACGTTTTTCCAAATATGTAGATATATCATTGAAAAATCAATCACAGCTATTAAATGAAATATGATAAGAGGAAGAGTTGGTAGATTGGTAAAAACTTCAATAACATTAACACTAATTCTATATCAAAATAGTATAAATAATACATTAATTTATAATCATTTTCATTAGTACACTTGTTTTTAGATTCAACATATAACGATTACATGAGTATCAGTATCCATGGTACAAATAACTCCACACCATTATCATGAATCTAATTCATGTGTCATCTAATTGAATTCATACAAAAAGATTAGTAAAAGGAACATACTACAAATTGTAATCTCTTTATGACATCAATGGAGTTGCTATTTGTGTGTCCAAATAAAAATAAAATATAAATTGATAATTACGTGATGGAAAATTTTCAAATGGATAAGGTTATGATTAATGATAATTGGATCAAAAATTGGGGAATGGGAGGGTAGGCAGGGCATCAGAGGAGGTAAAGGGAGGTCAGAGAAAAGAGGATATAAGTGGGACTCTGCGGTAGCGAGGGAATGCGAGGGAAGGTTGGGAAGAATGGCATTGGATGTAGGAGGGGGATGTATAGAGGTGGGAGACTAAGGACGGAGGTGGGGTGATGGGATAATATGATGGGAGGCATAGATGCAATACATTATTCAGAGGAAAACAGTCTATCATTGTGCATTCTATAGTTTTGAGTGACAATTGTGGGTAGTGGAGTTAGAGATCAATGGAGGAGTTGGATATGGGATGGGATAGTGAGGTACATGGAAGTAGGGAAAGGTGGAGAGATGGATACAACGATGCGAGGATGGGGTGGAGTGGATATCCATGTAAGCAGGAGACTGAGGGAGAGAGGTGGAGAGGCGTGGATGAGAATTTATGGTTGAAGGGAGAAATGGGAGGAGAGGTGGTTGTGTCAGCTTTTGGGAATGTCATGTATTACATTAATGGTAGTGGATGATGGGGAGGAATATGTAGAATATGGATCCCATGAGTGAGATTGTAATTGAGATAGTTGGGAGTGGAATAGAGAAACTAAGGCATTCGAAAATCATTGTGAGGTAGCCACATTGTTGAGTTAGAGGTGGTAATGACATGTGGAGGATAAATTACTTGCATTAATATATATTATGGATATTAAAAATAATAAATTAAACATTGTGGGTGAAAAAAGTTACTGAAGTGTAGGAAAACATGGTAGATCATTTAAATGAAAATTATATAGATCCTTTTTGTTTGAATAAAAATATACAATAGTAATTTAAAAATACTTAATGTTGAATAATTTTTTTCCACTACAGTAGATGAAAAAACGTAAATCCAATATTATAATTTATATTATTAAAAAAATAATATACCATTATATATAGGAATGTTTATACCTACTAGAGAGGTAGGAAGTTTGAACATTAAATTTATTATTCTATTCATAAATAATAGTGTTCATTGAGAAGATATATTTATATTATTTTATTCATAAAAAATAAATTTACAATGTGATTTAAAAAAAATGAATGCAACAATCTTGAGATTGCATTCCGGATAAATCACATAAATAGAATAATTCCTACATTTCATGATGTCAGAAATGGTTTTACTGATCATTAGATTTCCAATATTTGGTACCAATGTGACATCATTGGTAGTATTATGGTAAAAACTTTCTGTGTAATGAAACTTATTTTTCATTGTAATCATCCATTTTAAAATGAAAAACTATAATTCAAATTAGATACATTAAAAATGCTATTAATTAATACTATAATTAATAGAAACATAAAATTTCATAGATTTTGAATCAATGTATAATTTTCAATTAATAGTTATGTAGTAGTAAAATGACTACTCCTTGTGTGATATAATGGTACTCTCATATTTCAATAAAACATACAGGAGGTAAACCATATAAATTTAATTGGATAATTTATTACTAATTTTGGATGTTTCAATCATCAATGAAGCATGAAAATCCCTACAGTTAAAAATAAATGATAAAATTTACTATGTTGTTTGTAGGATTGGGGTTAATATATATACTCTATATACAATAAAATGACTAAGAAGGAAATAGTATTGTGGAAAATGATTATACTATTGATAAAAAATAGATGATATAAAATATTATGTGAATATGTTTTTCTAATAAGATAAAAAGTCAATAAAATTTAATAATATCATGATATGAAATATTTGAACTACTTATCAAAACATTTGAAGATTCGAAGCATGATTTTTGAATTTTAGGAAATGAGTATATATGAGAATAATTTTCAATTTTATTTTATGAAGTTGTATAACTGTGATGAATCAGAGAACCTAAAATAAAGGGGTAACAATAAATAAATATTTTTATATTAAAATATATTCATTTTATAGTTACTTTGAATATTTTATTTGAAGTGAGGAAAAATGTACGGTCAAACCTGTTACAATGATGACTTTATTTTTCATTTCCAAAAAAAATTCTATCTAGAATCTATGCACAAATATTATATATTTGTAGCCATTTGTTAATTCATTTTCATGGTGTGGGTGTAATTGAAAAAATAATATAAATTAATTAATTTCTCCACTATAAATGATAATACATTATTTATGTATCCAATGTTATATATTTCAAAAAATATTATTGTTAAGATATGAAAAATGATACAAATCCCCGAGATTTAAAAAGTATATGGTTTGTAATAAATTCATTATAGAGTATACATAATGTTGTCTAATTTTTTGGATCACATGTAATGATAAAATAATCCACTAGTATTTATCATGTTGAAATCTATAGAAGGTAGTAGCTACATAATAATAAATAATTAATTACATATATAAATGGAAATGAATAATGATAAGAATTTTTGGGGGAGGAAATATTTTATGAATATGGATATCATAGAAGAGTATTATATATCAAGCATTAATTTAATGATATCATATTTAGTCAGATTATATTACACATTTTAGTGGTAGACAATATATGAAATGAATATGGGAATGAATGGAAAGTCTTAATAATATTATTAAATATAAATTCATATTGGTGTAACATAACTTCCACATATATAGATTGAATAATTTTTTGGTTGGTTTAAGGAAAAAATCCAAGTTTTTATATGTTTTCCTGATTTATTTTTGTTTATACCATTTCCAATATACTAGACTGGAACATCATTCATTTATACTACATCAAATAATTGCATTAGATTGAAACAAAAAAATTTGAGTACAACATGTAGAAACATATAATTTATTTACATGTTGTATCAAACTAGTTTTATAACCCTACTCATCATATTTTTTTATAGGTGTCCAATATGAGGTTATAAAAAAAAAAAAAAATTCATCATATAGGTGAACAAATAAAAATTCCAATGAAATTATATCGCGTATCATGGAAACCAAATTCTAAATACTATGCAAGGAGAGATAAGTACTCCATATTAGGTATTTTGAAAATAAATATGTTGAATCTGAATACAATCATAGGAAAATAAATGCTTGAAATAAAAAAATATATTGGAAGTTATTTTATAATTGTTATAAATATTGTTCAATAATTGATATCAAACCCAAACAAAATCTATTTGTGGAACCTCACAAAATACATTAAACCCTAATTTCAAAAATATTAATAGTTCCTAAATGAATCTAGGTCAGTATAAAAAAAGTATCATACCATCACATGGGTGGTCCCATATCCAGAATAGACATATATTCATATCAAAATGAAACACTAGAAAATTAAAATTAGCAGAAATAGAGATGTATGGGGTAAATTATATGTAATAAATAAGACTGTGGAAGTCCCATCTCAGCCCGATGTCAAAATGAAAAAAAAATATTATTACAAAAATGAAATTAATACAAGATAGGATCATCATAGTCCCATGATATTGACTCAGAGGTAGATTCTGAGCAGCACAAAGAGACTGTAGAGCTCTCAAAGTATTGTCTTGTTTACATCATTGAAAATGATAATACAATATTTATGTATGAAATTATATGCATTTCAAAAATAATTATTATCCATATAAGATATATGATATAATGTAAACTATTTCAAAAGGTATATGGTGTGTATTGTAAGCAGTACATAAAATACATCAAGATGAAAAATATTGTGTATGAAAAAATAATAATAATAATTTTCTATAATTTCCCTCACAAAGTACCACAAAATAATAAATCAACATACTTCATATATATATATACAGAAAAGAATATTTTTATGAATGTTTAATAAAAGAAAATTATTTTTCTTTTATAAATTTTAGAAGAGTACAATATATCAAACACACATTTAATGGATCAAAATTTTTCTTATTATAATACAAATATTTTTGGTTGATATTTAATAAAAACAATATGGAAATGAAAGGAAAAATTTCAGTATGTTAATGAACTATAAATTTAGGGTGGAGTAATATACCTTACAAATTAGGACATCAATGACATTTATCTTTGTCGGTTTATTGAAAAATTTCTTGTTTTATTCTATTATTGTTATTTATTTTTCTTCAACTCATTTCCAACATACAGAACACGAATATGTGAATTTTCAACTACTTCAAAAAAACTAATGATTGTTTAAATAATTTAAATTTGTATAAAAAAATCTCAATGAAATCAATCATTCCCATGTATGTACTAAACTATTCATAAAACCCATATATTCTATGATTTATATAGATTGAATTGATAAAGTTGTAACAAAACATAAAAAAGTGTCATATATGTTAATTTAAATAAAATACCAAATAAATTATATGACTGATCATGGATAGAAATGTCTAAATTTTGTGCATGGTTATATGAATACTATATATTAGTCTCTGAGAAATTAAACATGTTTGAATCTGATAACCATGTCATGAAAATAAATGATTTAAATAGATAAATATGTTGAAAATGTGTTTTATAATTATTATAAGATGTGTTCTATTATATATATCAATTTAAACTTAAATCCATTTGGTTAAACTCACAAAAAACACCAAACCATAAATTGATGAATATGTGCCTTGAACAAGTTATATAGGTTGGGACATAATGAGTATTATACCATCCCAGTGGAGGACCCTTATCTAGTGTTTCATATCTGCAAATAAACAATATACTTCCAAATGAAAATTGAGATGAAAATGAGGATAGTGGGTTCCAGAATGTGCTATCGAAGGGAACCATGGAGGACCCATCATAGCCTTATTTCAAAATGGAAAACTAAAAATATGATAGAATTGAAGGGAAGAAAATGTAGAAACTGTAACACCCCGACCCTAGTTACCTAGAGTCGGTGCTTTATTACATAACATTGGCACGATCACGAGAAAGATCATGTCTCGAAAGACCGATTAGTTTAGTAGCCTTGGAAAAACTAGATACATCCATAAATTTTTACATTACATCATAAAAAAACATCATGTCTTCATATCCCCTCATACTATCCCTGCAGGTCATTCATAAATTACTTCTTCATAATCCTGGGAAAAATAAAACATTAAAAGGGGTGAGATCAGATGCTCAGTAAGGATAACATTATAGCAGAAGCTATCATAAATAAGCATAAACACTTAAGGCAATTTATAACTAAAAAAAAGCCTTTTAAACTTAAACTTCAGCATAAAATGGAAAAGGTAAAATGAAATAATGCCATTTACTTACTCACATGGATATTCTACTGGTCGAATGATCACATGCAATATCAATAACCACTTTCATAATGATGGAATGCATAATGTCAGACTATCATAACCACATAGCCAAGGCCTCGTGCCAAGACTACAAATAAGATTTTGCGAAGGCCTTGTGCCAAGACACTAGTTTGTCTCATGAGACCTACCGATGCATCGAGGAGCTATAGCGGGCTCCACCTGTCACTTATTAAGTCCAATGCATTCCTCATATGAATAGGTTTAAGCATAAAATAAACATTGATATTAAAACTAGCATACAAAATGTCAATACTTTAACCACAAACCATGAATGGTATAAAAATAGAACATCCACAGTCAAACATAACTCATTTGATACAATATGGAAGATTGTATTGTACCACATTAACCTCAATCATGAATAATGAAGGATGTTGACATAGATAAAAATAATCATCAAAACATTTTGAGGGAAATATCCCCCTTTACTATTTGTCAAGAAGCCATTTAAAAATTGATTTTTGAATCAATGTGTCCCATACCACATTGAAACTTTTAAAAGGAGTTTTAATTTTAAAACTTTAATGTCCATATAAATAAATCCTTAAAACCATTTTTAAAACATGGACATTAATGAGCAAGATATAGAAGAATAAGTCTTTAAAACATTTTAAAATGGTATTTTGGTTAGAGGTTCCAACCAAAAGAGACACTTGAATACAAATAATTGTGGTAATCAGAACTTTGTAATATCATGAGAATAAAGGGATTCATGATATACTATGTCAAAGTACATTATATACACCACATAAAAGTGATTTGGTGTATATCAACAAAGAAGTCTCAATGGAATGTAAATTGAGATGAAATCTCTCATAAAGGTTGTATCCTTAGGTTAAGGATAAATCAACGACATAATTATGTGTGACAAATATAAATACACTAAATATGATTGGATATTCAGTGTAAATCAATCAAAGTATATTCACACATATTCTTGTAAAAACAATACCAACGAATTGGATGTTTAACTCAACAAATGGAGAATGAGTTAAAATTACTCTTATCAAATTCATATCAATGACATGAGAATTATCAATGGAGTGATTATGTGTATCTAACTTATATCCACAGGAAGGGCAGTGTAAATTATGACATAATCAAATGAATAGTGATTCCACACATAATCTTGCGGTAATATAATCAATGAAATATGCGTAAAGCCAAATGAGTGGAAATTGAAATTCAAATTCCAGTATCGATTAGGTAACTTACGAAACATACACCCATGAAAGAAGTATCATACCCTGATGATGTAAATACCCATAAATTAAAGTATAATACAAAATGGATGCAATCATGGGCAGTACACCACATGCAATAATTAAGTGGTGAACAATGGAAATCTCACGGAATTGAAAGTGAGATAAGAAAATCCCTTACCATGTTAATCAACTGAGTTGTATGGCCAAAAGTTAATATCCACCAAATGATTTACATAATAACATGAATATAAAGGCAATCATGATAATATATATCAAATGGAAGTACACAATACACCACTTTCAATAATTTAGTGGCGAACAATGGAAATCTCACGGAATTGAAAGTGAGATAAGAGAATCCCTTACTTTGTAATTTTTCCTTGGTCGATGGTAGGTTTACCTCCTGTATAATGGTGAAATAATTGTTATTGAATAATACAAGAATCATTTACTTTAATATGACATCATATATGATCTTTTAACATTGATTTGTTAATAATATCTTAGAATTATCGTCATTTCAGGTGTTAACGAGTTCATTTTACTTTATATTCTTTGTTATGTGAGCCATATTCGTTATTAATGGGATGTATATTATTCATATCCAGAATGATATAAAGTCCTTAGATACTATTTTTAAATCATCAAATTATAATTATACTTGAATGGATATGATGGACAATGAATCTCATCGCGTTCGTGGAGACGGTAGTCCGCACGTACGCACGAACGCTACTTCCATTTAAGTTTTCATTTTAAAAGAATTGAATCCAAATGATACATAGGTATATTATTATTCCAGTATAATAAAATATTATATATATGTTACTTAAGTTCATTAACACCATCCTTTATACGTTCCATGTGTGGTATGAACGAGTCATATCATTTTAAGGGGGCGGTAGTCCGCACTTCCTCAAATGAAATTATCGTATGTATATACAACATGAAACGAATAAGGATATGAAATAAAATGGAATTACAGAAGCTTATATATAAAATATATATCATTAATATCATATTTAATTACAGTTCCATCATAATGGCCACCATGAGAGGCGGTAAGATGTATTTGAACAATCATCGTTTCGTGAGGCGTTAGTTTGCCATCCACAGAAACATTATGTTCATCATCCATTAGATGGAGTTGTGTGTATGTGTAGTTTTAATCCTTCTTATAACAACATCCTAGTATATTGTGGATACTGGTGTTATTACAAAAGAAAGGAAATAAAAAGAGTTTGGGGGTTGGAGAAGCAAAATAAATGAAAATAATTTAAGAGAAATCGTTACCTTTAATTTAGGTAACTCACTTTGGTTGGAACCAAAGGACTTCTTGAAATGCTTTCTGCCTAAGGGGAAGCTTCAAGGAGGAGGAGAGGGATGTGGAGAGCTTTGTTGGGAAGATTTTGGACGAGCCAAGTGGCTTGAGAGGTGTGAGGAATGAGTAGAAGTGGTCTCCTTTTATAAGGGAGAAGAGGGCTCTTTAGGAAAGAGTGAAAGTATTACTTTATAATATAGCTATATTCGGTTTATAATGGTCCAAAAATCATTGAGGTCAAAGATAAGATGACTAATATTCTAAATAACATCAACCAATAAGAATTTGACAGGTTTTAGATAATATTTTAATCATTATAATCTTATTTATTTAAATGATTTATTAACGAGGTAAACATTGCATCATTATTGTGTCATTAATAATTTAAATTATTTGATGTCTTAAAATTATAAATAAAATATCATTATGTAGGAAATATTTTTAGCTTTCTAATGAATATTTATAATCGAAAATCCAACATGTATAACCCTATGTAAAAATTGTTCTTCTAAAAGATGTAAGCTTATGCCATTTTTATTTTTATTTTAACTTTATTAATATAAAGTGTCCCTACCACATAAAAGTGGCTCCAAGGGGTCCCCAAATTGACCCAAGGATGATCATGGTCGGGTATGTGTCCACCAATAAGGTTAGGACACGTTTTAGGGTAATTTTGTATTATTATAATATTATTTTTTAACCCTTATTTACTGGATTTACCCTTAACCATGGTAAATAAAATATCTACCACAATAATTATTCAAAATGTATAAAAATAAAAGTTAACTATTTACACAATTTGGACATCCTGATTCCAAATATGGAATCCATTTTTCTAAATTCAAAACACAAAAGTGGCAGAAATTAATTTAAAATTAATTCCCTCTGTCAAAACAAAAAGCGTGTTTTTAAGAGGTAATAACTATCAAAAGATTGACACTTGTTTATGTTCGGTTTAATTGTAAAATTATGTCCAATGACCAACATTATAATAAATGGTAAAAATATATTCTAAATATACTTTAAAACCACTCAAATTCACAATTTATCACCATTAATTATTTTGATTAAAAAAGTTGTTTTTAATTAAAATTTAGTAATTTTCACTATTCATCAAAATATAAAAGTTATCCGAAAAGTACCAAACTTTCAGCCTAGGCTAATTTCAATATTCCTAATCCAAAAATGAAGTCCATTTTGAAATATAAAATATATATGACTTCAAAAATTAGGTATTACTATTCACAATGGCTAGTTTAATTAGTTGTGGTGTGTGTTAGAACTCCAGGTTGCGTACAACACACGCTATCACATTATTCGAAGGGAAACGTACCGTGGAAGCCTGGGGTGTTACATTCTCCCCTCCTTCAATAAATTGCGTCCTCGCAATTTTTAAAATTTTGCTTGGGAATATAATGGAATGTCCCACATCGGAAAAAGAGTCAATAGAACTATCACTTTAAAAGAAAGAAAGAGAGGTAAAAGGGTCATCCAAGATAACCCATACTAGGATTCCATGTAAGAAAACATGGATATGGATGATAAACAAAGTGTCATGTTCTGATGGAGAGGGATAGAAATCATGATCAGGAGAAAGTTAACAATGAGAAAACCACAAACTTGTGTTGGGACAAACGACCATTAGTCTCCTAGTAGGAAAGTAAACGGACAACATTTTTTTTAAGTTACATTACATAAGGAAGAGGAATTCATTTATGATATTGACTAAGAACATTATGAGATATACTTACATTTTAAGTAGATTTTCATTCTTTAATAAACTTCCACCACTAACTCAATTTTTTTTAAACGATGAGTATTCAAGAAGACTTGGTCACACTAGAAGAGCTAGAATAAACTTCTATAGAATCACATGATCAATGTAGGATAAACCATATATTTACATTGTCTTTGAAGATTAATCAAAACCAAAATGGTTAGTGAATGATCTAATGATCCCCCAAAAGGATATTCATTGCACTAATCTTAATTTCTAAAATTAAACCAACAATACCCCAAGTTAAATAGATACATTCAATAACCAATTGTCCTTAAAATCCGTTAATATAATCCAAACTAATATTGAAACCCAAAACATAGAAGAATTTTATTATGTAGTCTCCCATGTTACATTGTATCTTCAAATGACATCAAATACTCTTAAAGTCACATACTTAAAAGTAATTAACATTATCACATATTCTCTGTTATAGGTTAATCATTTCCATAAATAACCCAAATCACTATAAATCAACAATAAAAACGTAGATAAAAATCCACCATTACTCTACAAATGAAACCCCATTGTATTATATTTTCCTTGGGCATATAGTGTTCCCAACAAAGCGAACATCTTCCAAAATAACATTTATCACTTAATCACCAAATCATTTTCCTATACCAATGGTAATCATTTGATAAGACATAAGAACCCAAATCATATTATTATTGATCAATAAAATCATTTAACAAAAAAAATAGTCACACTAACCAGGGACTTCACGTAGTCCAGTGGTAGGCGATAAATCCCAATCGCACTTTGGTTGTGGGTTCGATTCCCACAACTTTGTCCGACGCGACGGGTTGTCACACGGTCTACGTGTTGTCCTTTTTCAAAAACTATATTTTATAATATTACCAAAATGAGAGAAATTCCTCAAAATAACATAATTTAACCATAAATGTTATATCATACTTTTCATTTTCATCCCAAATTATAATAACTTATCATTTTCTCAAACCCCAATGATCATATAAAACCAAATGGTTATTCATACCTATCCACAAGAGAAGAGACAATTCTTTCTCAAATATCATTCTCACATGGCAAACTGTGGGGTTACAAATACAAGAGAAAATTATTCCAAAGTAAACCCATCAACAAGTAGTGCTAATTTTTCTCCAACCATTTATTTCCACATAGCTTCTTCTTTGACCAAGAAAATATCCTATAGAATAGGACATTCACTCGGGTAATGGCCAGGTCCCCTACATTTACGACAAATGACTGTAAATGGACTCTTGGGACCATTTTTATCTTCTTCCATAGTACTCTTCATTTTTCTTCAGCAAGTCTTCACTTTATGTCCTTCCTTACCGCACGTAAAACATTTCGTTGTCCCATTGAGACACTTTCATGGGTGTCTCTTTCCACATTTCCTGCATGATGAAAATTGAGGGTTCTTTTCTCCATGGTCTCCATTGCTGGAGCTCTTATCATTTATCACCTTTCTCTTCCTTGTTGAGTCTGGGAGTTGGTTAATATATATGTTGTTGATCATATTTTTGGAAAAATGATTTGGCATAAAGAAGATATCTTTTACGCCTATCAACATTCCATTTTGTTGCTCATTGCCACCACCGTTCCCACCTTGTACATCATTCTCAAAGTCACTATGACTTCCTTGGAATCCAGCCATTGACTAAAACCAGAAAGCATTGTGTGAGTAATAGTAGTCGTAAAATCATTTAGGGATTAAAATGTCACCATATTCTCAATTTGAAACATATTAGGATTAACCAAGGTCATTTACTCTCATCTTATGTATATATTACTTAAATTGGTTTGTAAAGAAAATGTAAATTATCCTAAGCATATCCCCCGGGAGTGTCGTAACCAAGAGTGCAGCAAGGCCCGTTGTCGTGCACCAGTTCCCGTTCGAGTCTAGCTCAAATCGGTGTTTTCGGGTTTTATCCCTAGGTACATCTGTGCCAGAGCCGCCTCTACCTGCTCGTATCCAGACAAGGATGTATTGCTCGGAAAACTCACAAAATCAATACAATACCAAATTTCTAGGAAGTTCTTTTATACTAATCCTCAAAGTTCATCTTAGGTCTACGTGCTCTAATCAGAGTTTATCTAAATCTAGCTTCCAAGGTTTGTACTAAACTTCCTCTGATACCAACTGTAACACCCCGACCCTAGTTACCTAGAGTCGGTTCTTTATTACATAACATTGGCATGATCACGAGAAAGATCATGTCTCGAAAGACCAATTAGTTTAGTAGCCTTGGAAAAACTAGATACATCCATAAATTTTTACATTACATCATAAAAAAACATCTTGTCTTCATATCCCCTCATACTATCCCTGCAGGTCATTCATAAATTACTTCTTTATAATCATGGGAAAAATAAAACATTAAAAGGGGTGAGCTCAGATGCTCAGTAAGGATAACATTATAGCAGAAGCTATCATAAATAAGCATAAACACTTAAGGCAATTTATAACTAAAACAAAAGCCTTTTAAACTTAAACTTCAGCATAAAATGGCAAAGGTAAAATGAAATAATGCCATTTACTTACTCACATGGATATTCTAGTGGTCGAATGATCACATGAAATATCAATAACCACTTTCATAATGATGGAATGCATAATGCCAGACTATCATAACCACATAGCCAAGGCCTCGTGCCAAGACTACAAATAAGATTTTGCCAAGGCCTTGTGCCAAGACACTAGTTTGTCTCATGAGACCTACCGATGCATCTAGAAGCTATAGCGGGCTCCACCCGTCACTTATTAAGTCCAATGAATTCCTCATATGAATAGGTTTAAGCATAAAATAATCATTCATATTAAAACTAGCATACGAAATGTCAATACTTTAACCACAAACCATGAATGGTATAAAAATAGAACATCCACAGTCAAACATAACTCATTTGATACAATATGGAAGATTGTATTGTATCACATTAACCTCAATCATGAATAATGAAGGATTTTGACATAGATGAAAATAATCATCAAAACATTTTGAGGGAAATATCCCCCTTTACTATTTGTCAAGAAGCCATTTAAAAATTGATTTTTGAATCAAAGTGTCCCATACCACTTTGAAACTTTTAAAAGGAGTTTTAATTTTAAAACTTTAATGTCCATATAAATAAATCCTTAAAACCATTTTTAAAACATGGACATTAATGAGCAAGATATAGAAGAATAAGTCTTTAAAACATTTTAAAATGGTATTTTGGTTAGAGGTTCCAACCAAAAGAGACACTTGAATACAAATAATTGTGGTAATCAAAACTTTGTAATATCATGAGAATAAAGGGATTCATGATATACTATGTCAAAGTACATTATATACACCACATAAAAGTGATTTGGTGTATATCAACAAAGAAGTCTCAATGGAATGTAAATTGAGATGAAATCTCTCATAAAGGTTGTATCCTTAGGTTAAGGATAAATCAACGACATAATTATGTGTGACAAATATAAATACACTAAATATGATTGGATATTCAGTGTAAATCAATCAAAGGATATTCACACATATTCTTGTAAAAACAATACCAACGAATTGGATGTTTAACTCAACAAATGGAGAATGAGTTAAAATTACTCTTATCAAATTCATATCAATGACATGAGAATTATCAATGGAGTGATTATGTGTATCAAACTTATATCCACAGGAAGGGGAGTGGAAATTATGACATAATCAAATGAATAGTGATTCCACACATAATCTTGGGGTAATATAATCAATGAAATATGCGTAAAGCCAAATGAGTGGAAATTGAAATTCAAATTCCCTTATCGATTAGGTAACTTACGAAACATACACCCATGAAAGAAGTATCATACCCTGATGATGTAAATACCAATAAATTAAAGTATAATACACAATGGATGCAATCATGGGCAGTACACCACATGCAATAATTAAGTGGTGAACAATGGAAATCTCACGGAATTGAAAGTGAGATAAGAAAATCCATTACCATGTTAATCAACTGAGTTGTATGGCCAAAAGTTAATAACCACCAAATTATTTACAGAATAACATGAATATAAATACAATCATGATAATATATATCAAATGGCAGTACACAATACACCGCTTTCAATAATTTAGTGGCGAACAATGGAAATCTCACGGAATTGAAAGTGAGATAAGAGAATCCCTTACTTTGTAATTTTTCCTTGGTCGATGGTAGGTTTACCTCCTTTATAATGGTGAAATAATTTTTATTGAATAATACAAGAATAATTTACTTTAATATGATATCATATATGATCTTTTAACATTGATTTGTTAATAATATCTTAGAATTATCGTCATTTCAGGTGGTAACGGGTTCATTTTACTTTATATTCTTTGTTATGTGAGCCATATTCATTATTAATGGGATGTATATTATTCATATCCAGAATGATATAATGTCCTTAGATACTATTTTTAAATCATCAAATTATAATTATACTTGAATGGATATGGTGGACAATGAATCTCATCGCGTTCGTGGAGACGGTAGTCCGCACGTACGCACGAACGCTACTTCCATTTAATTTTTCATTTTAAAAGAATTGAATCCAAATGATACATAGGTATATTATTATTCCAGTATAATATAATATTTTATATATGTTACTTAAGTTCATTAACACCATCCTTTATACGTTCCATGTGTGGTATGAACGAGTCATATCATTTTAAGGGGGCGGTAGTCCGCACTTCCTCAAATGAAATTATCGTATGTATATACAACATGAAACGAATAAGGATATGAAATAAAATGGAATTACAGAAGCTTATATATAAAATATATATCATTAATATCATATTTAATTACAGTTCCATCATAATGGCCACCATGAGAGGCGGTAAGATGTATTTGAACAATCATCGTTTCGTGAGGCGTTAGTTTGCCATCCACAGAAACATTATGTTCATCATCCATTAGATGGATTTGTGTGTATCTGTAGTTTGAATCCTTCTTATAACAACATCCTAGTATATTTTGGATACTGGTGTTGTTACAAAAGAAAGGAAATAAAAAGATTTTGGGGGTTGGAGAAGCAAAATAAATGAAACTAATTTAAGAGAAATCGTTACCTTTAATTTAGGTAACTCACTTTGGTTGAAACCAAAGGACTTCATGAAATGCTTTCGGCCTAAGGGGAAGCTTCAAGGAGGAGGAGAGGGATGTGGGGAGCTTAGTTGGGAAGATTTTGGACGAGCCAAGAGGCTTGAGAGGTGTGAGGAATGAGTAGAAGTGGTCTCCTTTTATAAGGGAGAAGAGGGGCTCTTTAGGAAAGAGTGAAAGTATTACTTTATAATATAGTTATATTCAGGTTTATAATGGTCCAAAAATAATTGAGGTCAAAGATAAGATGACTCATATTCTAAATAACATCAACCAATAAGAATTGGACAGGTTTTAGATAATATTTTAATCATTATAATCTTATTTATTTAAATGATTTATTAACGAGGTAAACATTTCATCATTATTGTGTCATTAATAATTTAAATTATTTGACGTCTAAAAATTATAAATAAAATATCATTATGTAGGAAATCTTTTTAACTTTCTAATGAATATTTATAATCTAAAATCCAACATGTATAACCCTATGTAAAAATTGTTCTTCTAAAAGATGTAAGCTTATGCCATTTTTATTTTTATTTTAACTTTATTAATATAAAGTGTCCCTACCACATACAAGTGGCTCCAAGGGGTCCCCAAATTGACCCAAGGATGATCATGGTCGGGTATGTGTCCACCAATAAGGTTAGGACACGTTTTAGGGTAATTTTGTATTATTATAATATTATTTTTTAACCCTTATTTACTGGATTTACCCTTAACCATGGTAAATAAAATATTTACCACAATAATTATTCAAAATGTCTAAAAATAAAAGTTACCTATTTACACAATTTGGACATCCTGATTCCAAATATGGAATACATTTTTCTAAATTCAAAACACAGAAGTGGCAGAAATTAATTTAAAATTAATTCCCGCTGTCAAAACAAAAAGCGTGTTTTTAAGAGGTAATAACTATCAAAAGATTGACACTTGTTTATGTTCGGTTTAATTGTAAAATTATGTCCAATGACCAACATTATATTAAATGGTAAATATATATTCTAAATATACTTTAAAACCACTCAAATTCACAATTTATCACCATTAATTATTTTGATTAAAAAAGTTGTTTTTAATTAAAATTTAGTAATTTTCACTATTCATCAAAATATAAAAGTTATCCGAAAAGTACCAAAATTTCAGCCTAGGCTAATTTCAATATTCCGAATCCAAAAATGAAGTCCATTTTGAAATATAAAATATATATGATTTCAAAAAGAAGGTATTACTATTCACAATGGCTAGTTTAATTAGTTGTGGTGTGTGTTAGAACTCGAGGTTGCGTACAACACACGCTATCGCATTATTCGAAGGGAAACGTACCGTGGAAGCTTGGGGTGTTACAGAAACTGTATGTACAACATGACATTGTTAGAAACATTGATTATGAGATGCTATAATATAATATATAGTTATACATGTTATGTCACATTTTCACGGGAGTAAAGTCGAGTGAGGGGTGGGTTTGGATTTTTTTGATTTAAAATTTATATATTTGAGGAGTGAAAATATTGATAATGGAGGGATTTATGTCATCCTTAATGGAGGATTTTCTCCTAACATTAATTGAGATTTATTCCCAATATTAACTGATGGAATAATGAATGATGACCTCTTTAATAGAGATAAAGACATGATTTCTATATAAGATAATGTTGTTGATTGTTTTGGAATGTGGGTCAACAGTGATATAGTAGCAATGAGAGAATGCGGAAGGGTTTTCAATGTGTTAGGTAACTAGTGCGAAGCAAAGTTGGTGAGGATTAAGCAATGGTTATGCTACTGATGATGAAGACATTTCAATGATGGTGAATGGAAGCATCAACACGAAGATGATGGCATGGAATTATGGAGAGATAATTGTCGACAATGGCATGAAAATAGACTCATGATGCTACCATTTATCAAAATACCTCTATGTTGTGGAGATTAAGCGGCATATAACAGTAGTGAAGATTTGCAGTAAAAGAAATGATATTTTCATGGGTGTAACTATGTCGAGAAGGAAATCTATTAGGTGAGTTTTAAAAGTCCTTGTAGTGTTTTTAAAAATCCTTTCAGGTGGTGTAATATTACATTGGGTGATAAAATGAATTCGGGTGATAAGAGGACTTCAAATGAATTTCCATGTTGTGAGTTTTCTACCATAACGTCTGTTGTTGAACTAGGCTTAGGGAACTAATAGTCATATCTGAGGGATTAGATGATGTTTTTGGTTGTATGATATGGTTACATACATATGGTGGAGCAGTTTATCAAGGTCTCAGATGTTAGCGGAAGACAATGATGATACTAAAGGTGTTTCTGGGATATTCATAGTCTTGTTGACTAGCTGGATTCATGAGGTGTGTTCCATTGTTGCTGATAGTAAATTTTTGGTGGATGACTATTGATGTTTTCTGGTGTTGGGTGGTCTATCAGTTATCTAGAAGAATGTGATCAAAAAATCATGGTTGTATCTGCGGTGATGCTAGAATATAGAAATTCTTCCTTATCGCGGGTGCCATGGGGCATGTTTCGATCAATTGGTGACATTTAGATCTTCGCATAGCTAATAATCAGAGAATCCTAGATGGTAGAGAGGAATACATGGTATTATAATTTTAATGCATATTAAAGATTGTAGGTATTTTTTGATTTACTATTTATATATTTGGGAGAGATAGAATTATTAATGGGGACATTCATCTCAACATTAATGGATAATTTTATCCCAATATTAATGCAGAGTAATTCCCAATATTAATTGAATGAATAATGAATCTTGAGTGCATTAATTGAAATTAGTAAATGATGTATATATAAGAGGATGCGTTAATATTTTTTGGTTTGCGGGTCATAAAATATGTAGCTGCAAAGAGAGAATAAGGAAGGGGTTTCCATGTTGGTGGTGACCGTTGTGAATTGAAGATGGTAAGAATGATGTAGATGTGGTGATGATGATGATGATGGAATGTCAATTATGGAGAATGGATGTTTGTGAATGAAGATGATGGCAAGCACCGATGGATAAATAATTTTCAACGACTGCATCCAAAGAGATTAGGATGGCGCCATGTATCAAAAGTCCTCTTAGTTGTAGAGATCAAGTGGCATGTACTGGTTGTGATGGTCAACAGTATAACAGAAATGGTATGTTCAAGGTTGCAGGTGTTTAGAGAGATAAATCCATTGGGTGAGATTTAAAAGGCCTTCTGGTGATGTTTAAAAACCCTCCAGGTGATGTAAAATTCATTCAGGTGATAAAATGCCTTCAACTGATAAAAGGATTTAAGTTGAATTTTAATGTGGAGTGTTTTCTAAAACAACTTAAGCTATGGAGATGATCTATGTTCCCCAACAAGGAGCGTATGGGTTTTTTAGGGATAATGTGGTAGTCTTGTTCCCACGCATGGTGTCCATCACCTAGTGGGTTAGTCAGTTCTCTATATTATTGCTAATGTAAGAGATATTCAATAAAATTATGTCATTTTTAGTGATGAGCACTGGTATCCCAATAATCTTGGCATCCTTCGTCTTATTGAGAATGTAGGTCAGTGAATAAGGGTTATGAAATTAAATTTCATTACCAATAAATACACCCCCCTCCGATGATTCCTGCATGGCATAGATCATCAACAACTTCAATGGAACATTGATCTGGACCAAGAAAGAGCGGATTGGTTAAAAAGACAATACCAATAATAACATAGAATTCGAGGTAATCAGTGGACCCAAATAGTGAGGATGAAGAATATCAGGGGTGAAATGGGGGAGAATCATGGTGGAATATGATGAAATGTACTGGAATAAGGTTAGGGGTGGGCTTGGGGGTTCGAATGGGTAGGGGGGAGAAGCTCGAAGGGGGAGAGAAAAAGATGATGGAGATTGATGTGGAGGATTGGGTGATTGTTTAGGGATATAGAATGTGCAGGAACATGTTTTTGGGGTGTGCTATTCGAAACAATATAAGAAGAGATATGGACACAAAGGAAAATTATTTTTAGAATGAATGAGGGGGTGACACGTGTAGGGGAGGGGATATTTTTTTTATAGGAAATGAATTTTTAATTATGTATAACGTATTTTTAGTTTCATTTATTAATAATTATATATATATATATAATTTAATAAATAGTAAATCACAATAATTAATTTAACCATAATTATATATATCTATATATATATTGGGGTCGTACCCAAGTGGTAATGGATCCTCATAAGACTATATTTTTCCCAGGTTCAAATCTAAGTGGGAGATAACTTATCCAAGAAGGTGGTGACACAAACATTATGTATACTAGTGAAAACATATGTATGGTGGATTCCTGCTAATATAGACAATATGATGCAGGAATGATGTTGCACTTGGACTTGGTGCAATGTGATGGGCTTCAGGCCCATTGGGACTTCGGGCCAGATAATTAATAAATAAGGCTTGATGGGTAGGCTATCCATAGTGGGTCTATGGCCATCCTTTCCGACATCTGCAAGTGATGTGGGTGTTTAATTTAATTTTACCCCAAGAAACTAAAATATATCTATATACATACATTTGTAGATACATTTATAATTATATACAAATAATTATTCATACTTATAATTGTAAATAAATTTACACGTAATTAATTAATTATAAAATTATAATAAATATATTTATTATAATTATAAATTTAAAAACATATAAAAATAAACATATATATTATTTATTATCTAGAAATATTTATAAATTTTTATATTGATAAATATGGATATATTTAACTACTAATAAAAATATATTTAATATATCAATTATATATATTTATAATATTATAAATACAAGAAATATACTTGTGTATATATATATATATTATAATTATAAAATTATTTAACGAAATAATTTTTATCTAAAATTTTATAAATATATACAATTAGTATATATATATATCAAGTAATTTTGTACAATTGGTTATCCCATGGCCCAAAAATGTAATTATAAATGAATGGAATAGGAAACAAAGACATTTCATAGGGAAAGAGAAAACTATCTCAACAATAATACAAAAGAACATATGTCATAACAAATCTCTACCACCGCGACAATGAAATCATCCTCTTCCTATCAGATCGCATCCTCTCCTCCACTTCTTCAGGTTCTTACACACACCACCTTGATCATTAGTGTCTCGAACTCATCAAAATGATGGTCCATCTGATTAGATCCTCAGTAGTGTCTTTATCACCATCAAAATTGTTTCTCTTATACAAGTTTTTCATACATGGGGAGCTCCCCTATCAGCTATTCCAATAATCTATATTTTTTTAAAAACTAGAGGCATATGTCATAGGACATGAATCCATTTTCTTGCAAATTTTCTCCTTGATTACCCGATAGAGATTATCAATATCATTGTTGATTGATTAACATATTGATATTATCAATATCGTTTTTGTTGATGTATTCCAACATAGTAAAAAAAATTAATTCATTGTTGCAGAACTATGTGGAGGATAAGCCTCCAATGTGCCCTTAAATCATATGTTGTGGTATCATCTGAGTCAATCAATGTTTTCCCATGGGGAGCATTAAGTGTACCAAAATTCATAGATGATATCAAAGGCATAATGACATATTGAGGAGCACAATATATTATTTCATCTTATTCGATTATCTAGGGGATGCTTGTATACTAGAAATAGAATTGTGTAGTAAAACCAGAGTGTCCAACACATAAATACAATAGAATGGTTGAATTTCCACTAGCTAACCTAATTAATAACAATTAAAAACAATAGAATTATGGGACACATGTTCCAGATTGGAATATATAGGTGAATCATGTACAATAGTAGCTGTAGGGACAACCTGCACATGTGAAACTCTCCCAACCAATGCCCCATTAGGTATATGGACACTATCATATTTTACTTTGGATAGGTAATAATCCACCATTAAAAAAATGATCCACATCAGTGACACTACCATGGCTACCAGTACACTCATTACAACATGTATATGGATCTCCCTGAGTTAAGGGATCATCTTCCATGTTAGTGTTGTGTGGGAAAACACATAAGGGGTGAACACGCGCACAATTTTTAAGATCAAGAATGTTATTAGAAATACTAGACACATCATCAGAAATTTTAATTAGTCTACCATTATTTTAACAAGTTCCCGAGCTACTGATCAAATTCATATTGATTGGTGAAGGTGGGTCCTTCACATTATTATGGGAAAACATTCTCTCATACATTGAAACATTAAGATGACTAGGACATTTGTATTTATTGATTTTAACATGATATCCATACAATTTGTATATAGGGAATCAGAATCCAATATTATAGATTGATTTAACATGCTCAATAGTTGGACAATTCATACAAAAATCAAGAACATGTTCAAACCTAGTCTCAAACTCGAATTTAATTTAAATAGACATCAAGATTAGAATATCCTTAAGAAGAAAAGACAAGTCAAATTTATCTAAAATTCTAGAAATATAGCCATAACAGACAAATATATGCTTGTTATCAATATTTATGGGTGTCTCAATAGCTAAAGTGACATCCCACATGATGATTGGGCGACAAAATACCTAGTTCAATAATTTAATCATAATCTAGGATTGAGAGATCCTTTTCATTGAAAAAATTTATTGAAAAATGGAACCGAGTTTTGAATCCTAAAAATACTAGTTTTTATATTAACAAATCCATGGATCTATTCCCTCAATTTAAAATCATTCAAGTATAATGTGAAGTGATAGATGTTCATTCCTAACGGCACCATCTACCATTCACTGAAACCCAAAATTTCCATGGGGTGTAACATCGCAGGTAAATAAAGAATAAAGAATTTTCATATTTATTAATATTTACGAATTAAATATTAATTTTATTTTAAAGGCGTTGCTATGTTCGATAGCGTACCCGATACTCAACGATGAGTTTCTTTGAAACTTACGTAGCACACTAGTAATAAAATAATATTATTTTAAATGTTAGTTAACAAGTAGCCGTTGTACTGGCGGGAATGGATAGAAATAACTAAAATATGATTAGATATGTTTTTAAATGTTTATACATTTACCCAATAAAAGATAAAGGCTTAAAATACGGAAAGAGTTCAATTTTAGGGCATATATACTCTAATTTTTACTAAAGGTTCACTTATCACCTTTTAATGGCGAACCGTCATTAAATATAGTTTTGATCGATCTTATAAATTCTATTGGACCAAATATAACTCTTCTTTAGAATCGGGACATCAAAATTTACTTTGTGTAAATTTTTGGTACCTTTCTGATAAAGTTCATTTTTTTATGAATAGTATAAAATGTTGTATTTTAATACAAAACCGCTTTTTAATCTAAATTATTTATATGATTAGATTATTATTTTAATTGGTTTTAAAGTGAAATTAGAAAATATTTTTACCAGTTAATCCAATGGTGGTCATTGGAATCAATTTCACTTTGAAATTGGACTTAAACTGGTGTCAATCTTTTGATACTTTTGTTTCACAAAAACACGCTATTTGTCATGACAGCGGGAATTAATTATTAAATTAATTAATTTGAATTATATTTTTTGAATTTTGTAAAATGGACTTCATTTTTGAATTTGGAATATCAAATATAGCTTAGGGTGAATTTTTGGTAATTTTCTGAAAAACTTCAATTTTTGATGAATAGTGAAACCACTAAGTGGTAATCAAGCAAACTGATTTTTCAGTTAAATGAAAGTTTACCACTAATGTGTATTGAATTTTGAAAATTCGACATACATGGTTGTCATCAAGAAGTAAAATGTGGTTCAATGAGATTAAAATAATTTTTTGGTGAATAGTAACGTTTTTTCATTAATCGCGATTAGAGGTAATTAGTGTAGTTTAAGGTAAAAATGGTATTATAAGAATGTGAAAACACCATGAAACTTGTCCTACACCTATTAGGGGAGTCATGGCCGACCAAGACAAGCCATGAGCCAACTTGGGGACCCCATGGAGCCACTTTAGTTGGAAAATGACATTAATATATTTTTATTTAATGTTAAAGTGAAAATGAAACTAACATAAATTGTTTTACTAAAATAATTTTTATGTATGGTTATACAAGTCCAAATTTTGATTATAAATATTAATTGGAAAGCTAAAAGGATTTCATACGTCATAGTATTTTTTTATAATATTTAGACATTACATAAGTTAAATTATATATGACATAATAATGATGCAGCGATGACATCATTATTTGACGATTTAAATAAAATGGAAAGATAATGAAAAATATAAAACCTACACATGTACAAAACCAATTGGATGAGTGTATTTCGAACCCTTATCACCTTATCCACGAATTATATCAATGTTGTACCTTTTAAAACCGATACACATTTTCAAAAAAATTAATATTTCTTTACTTTCCAAAAGTGCCCCTCCTCTCCTCTTATAATAGGCCCCCACCTCTACCTCATTTCACACACTTATCAAGCCTTTGGCTCGGACAACCCTTGCCCAATTACTCTCTCCACATCCCTCTCCTCATCCTAGAAGATTCCCTTTGGGAAGAATCCTTTCAAAGGAAGTCTTTAGTCTCAAATCAAAAGAGAGTTACACTTTTAAAGGTAATTCATTATCTCTTGTTCATTTGTTTTATTTTGCTTCTCCAACCCTCTAAACACTTTTTATTTACTTCTTTTGTAACAACACCAGTATCTTCAATATACTAGGATTTTTTTATAATATTTATTTGAGCTACACTCTCACACAACTACATCAAATGGTTAAAGAACATACGATTTCCGTGGATGGCGAAATTCTGCCTCCCGAAAAGATGATTGTTCAATACTCATTTAACACCTTCAAGGGTGGCCATTATGATGTCACTATTTTTATATATGATGTATAATATGTTTATGTTTTCTTTAATCTTCTGTATTTTTCATTTTTGGCATACCTTTATGGTTTCCATTATGGGTAAACACGATATCTTCATTTAAGGAAGTGTGGACTACCGCCCCCTAAAAGTGATGTGATTCGTTAATGCCATATGTGGGACATGTAAAGGATGGATTTAAAGTTATTATATATGATGTTATACTGGAATTATAATATACCTCTATATCATTATTATTTCTTTCCATTAAAGTATGAGATAGAAATGAATGTAGCGTTCATGCGTACGTACGGCTTACCGTCTCCATGAACGGTGCATTTCATTTCTTATCCCCAAATGTAATGTAATATTAAAATTACATGTATATAAAGTATATATATAATTAATGATATATCTAAATGATGAATATAATTCTGGAATTAAAATATACATACCTCTCATTTAGTTTTAATTCCACTAATATGACAAAGAAATGAAAGTAGCGTTCATGCGTACGTACGGCTTACCGTCTCCATGAACGGTGCATTTAATTTCTTACCTCTAAATGATTATGTAATATTATAAATAAATGTATATTCTGGATATATATGATATATATGATATCCAAATCAGGAATTTCATTCTGGATATAATGAAATTTTGACCACACGAACAACATGTAATTGTAAGAAGTCAACTTTCGACTTAAGAACCAAATATTGACAAAACAAACATTATTAACATAAATGGTTACATAATTTTTATAACATGGCAATAAGTGATATAAAAAGAATAATGAACTTTAAAAAGGTTCTTAATCAAGTATAAATTAACTCAAGTTTATTATTCAGGACGTTAAAGAAGGATCGAGTCAAGTCGGACCCATGGTAAGGGACTTCGTCTCAATCTCCTTTCATTGAGGAATATTTCGTTTTATACACAACTTTCATTTATACGGTGTATAAACTCCTTTGACTTTTACTTTTATACAAACGGAATCTTTTTCTACGAAGTGTTTTACTAAACGACAAAAAGGAATGTTTTTTTAACGTACGCGGTGACAATGACCTTTTCCGCCGCCGTGAGTATTATTTGGTCTTTGGCTTCCTCAACATGCCGTAATGTTTTTAAAATATAATAAATACCATATACTCTATTATGTATTTTGGTATTAAAAATGGTTTTGATAAAGGATTCTATTATGTTAATATATTTAGGATATATTGTGATTGAAATGTGGAAATGTTATCTTTCCTTTATATTGGTTTTATGTTTTATGATGGTACTTGGACATTTTAACGGGTGGTTACGTTATAAACCATATGACGGGTGGTGCCGTGAATACCAGGACGGGTGGTTACGTTATAACCTCCAATGCATTGGGTATGGAAGTTGGCCTTATGGCTATTCCATTAAGTATGTACGGAAATTGGCCGTATGGCTATTCCATTAAGTGATATGTGTGGGAGTCGACCATATGGTTATTCCACTTAAGTATGTTTATGTCCCAAGTTACCTTTATATATTCTATGTGTTCTTGATATGGGTTTTATGGTAATCCTTTGATTACAAAAAGGTAAGTAATGATACTTTATTCAGTGAAGATTTTTTTTACTACTTCATGAAGGTAAAGGTATTACTTTGATATAGTATACATGGTTTACTTGATGTTTGAAAAACTAACAGTTTTCATTCTCTTTGTATCCCTTACTGAGCTTTTTATGCTCACCAAATGTTTTTTTGAAATGTTTTTCACAGGACTTAATATGGAATAAGTTCAAGGATGAGATCAAGGGAATGTCATGCTATATAAAACATGGAACTATACACGTTTCTTTTTAAGAGTTTTTTTTATTATGGAAACTTAGTAGAAGTGACTACTTTGTAATCTTTTGATATGTAATAGTTATGTTCTAATTCTCTAAAACTCTAAACCCGAAATGATCCCCAATGTGAATTATTCATTTAATTCAATATTAAGTAAGGTTTAAGGCTGGGGCCTTATAGTTGGTATCAGAGGTCGGTTTAGACAACTTTAGGAGTTAGAAAAGTGTTAAATTATAATATGATTGAAATGATATAGCATTTACGGATTACCACGTTGCTTCGCCTAAGATACTTCTGTGTTCAGAATGGTTTTCCACAGAGGAAACAAAGCAGCTATGTTGGGACGACATCAGGAGGAAGATAACCTTCCAAATCAGCAACCTGAGATGGTCGGAATCGGAACTGAACAGTTTGTTGCAGTGATGGAACAATTGACTCAGGCTATAAATGGTGGTGGTATCCATGCACGAGATCAGCCAGATCAACCGCAGAGGAACATGTCAGTGGTGGAACTTTTCATGAGGCAACATCCCCCATCATTCAGAGGATCATCTGACCCTGTGCAAGCTGAAGGGTGGATTAAAGCACTAGAGAAGATTTTTGATGTCATGGGGTGTTCAGAACATCAAAAGGTTAGTCTTGCTGTTTACCGTTTTGAAGGTGAAATTGATCAGTGGTGGTCGATGGTGAAATATATAAGGGATAGTGATAAGATTGAGGATCTTCACTGGGACGAATTCAAAGGTATGTTTCTTGAGAAATAGTTTCCTAAGGTGGTTCGTCTTAGGATGGAGAAACAGTTCCTAGAATTGAGGTAGGAGGATGATTCAGTGGCTTCTTATGAAGAAAATTTCACTCAATTGGCAAGGTATGCTCCAAACTTCATACGAGATCTTGATAGTAAAATAAACCGTTTTTACTCAGGGTTAAAGCCAAATTATAGAAGGGCTTTAGCTTCTCGTGAGTTCAAAAGTTATGAAAATCTAGTTCGATGTGCGGAGAAGGTGGAAATGGAGTTTGCAGATGATCAGGTGTTCTATGACAAACAACAGAATAAGAGATCTAGTTGGCAGGAAAAGGGGAAGAATTCATCAAAGAAGCAAGGAGGTAAGAAAACCAAATATCCATCCTGTGAGAAGTGTGGTAAAATGCATCCTGGAGAATGTTTATCCAAGTCTGGTAAGTGCTTTTGGTGTGGTAAGTCTAGTCATATTGCTTGTAACTGTAAGGAAGATGATCAAGCAGGAAATGAAAAGCCAACGGTAAGATGTTTTAACTGTAATGAAATGGGTCATTATGAAGACGAGTGTCCGACAAGGAGCTTGATTGATGGGAAGCAGTTAGACTACAAGCAGAAAGGGGTGGTGAAATCCTTTGCAACTACTTCAGCAGATGTTGGGCCATCGAATGAAGTGGTATCAGCTCCAGGGATCTCAGTATTTTTCGAAGATTGACTTGAGGTCGGGGTACCATCAGTTGAAAGTAAAAGAAGAAGACGTTCCGAAGACTGCGTTTCGTACTAGATATGGCCATTATGAATTTGTAGTTATGCATTTTGGGTTAACCAATGCACCTGTTGTATTCATGGACCTTATGAATAAAATTTTCCATGAGTTCTTGGATAAGTTTTTGTTTGTGTTTTGAGGTTTGTGAAGAGGTTATGTGTGCCTTGTGATTCACAGTTGAAGAATGAGTTGTTTTTTCATCCTGGCAGTACTAAGATGTACAGAGGTCTGCGGGAGTATTACTGGTGGGATGGAATGAAAAGAGACATTGCTGATTTTACTGTGAAGTGTTTGACATGTCAACAGGTTAAAGCAGAGCAGCAGTTACCGAAAGGGATGCTTCATCCTTTACCAGTGCCAGAGTGGAAATTGGAAAACATATCCATGGACTTTGTTGTGGGATTACCGAGGACATCTCGAGGTAATAATGCAATCTGTGTTATTGTTGATCTCTTGACCAAATCTGCTCATTTCATTTCTATACGAGATACTTTCTCTCTAGATCAACTTTCCCGTTTGTATCTTAAAGAGATAGTCAGGTTACATGGAGTTCCTCTCTCCATTGTATCAGACCGTGATCCCAGGTTCACATCTAACTTTTGGAAAGGCCTTCAGAATTCGTTGGGTACTGAATTAAATTTTAGTACAGCTTTTCATCCTCAATCAGATGGGCAGTCAGAACGAACATTTCAGACCTTGGAGGATATGCTACGAGCTTGTTCAATGGATTATCAGGGAAGTTGGGATGAACATCTTTCTTTGGTTGAGTTTTCTTATAATAACAATTTTAATTCCAGTATACAGATGGAACCATTTGAGGCATTATATGCGAAGCGGTGTCAACCTCCAGCATTTTGGGATGAAGTGGCTGAAAGGAAGCTGATGGGACCAGAATTGGTAGAAGAGATGGCAAAAAAAGTTCAGTTGATTCAGAAGCACATGAGAACAGCTCAGAGCAGGCAGAAGAGTTATGCGGATAACCAGAGGAAGGATCTATCTTTCGAGGTAGGTGATCATGTTTTTTTCAAGGTTTCTCCTTGGAAAAGTGTGATGAGATTTGGTAAGAAAGGAAAGCTGAGTCCAAGGATTCATGGACCATATGAAATTCTAGAGAGAGTTGGATCAGTTGCATACCGGGTGGCTTTACCACCGAGTTTATCTCAGGTACACAATGTTTTTCATGTTTCAATGTTGAAGAAGTATATGCCAGATCCATCTCATATTTTGAGTCCAGAGGTAGTTCAGCTGGAAGAGAACCTATCTTATGAGGAACAACCGGTCCAGATTCTTGACCATAGGGAGCAGGTGTTACGGAATAAGGTGATTCATCAGGTAAAGGTTTTGTGGAAAAACCATGTGATTGAAGAGGCAACGTGGGAATCTGAAAATGCTATGAGGGATAAATACCCCCACTTATTTTGATAAGTGAATAAAATTGCGAGGACACAATTCCCAAAAGGGGGGAAGGATGTAACATCCCAGGTAAATAAAGAATAAAAAATTTCATATTTATTAATATTTACGAATTAAATATTAATTTTATTTTAAAGGGGTTGCTATGTTCGATAGCGTACCCGATACGCAACGATGAGTTTCTTTGAAACTTACGTAGCACACTAGTAATAAAATAATATTATTTTAAATGTTAGTTAACAAGTAGCCGTTGTATTGGCAGGAATGGATAGAAATAACTAAAATATGATTAGATATGTTTTTAAATGTTTATACATTTACCCAATAAAAGATAAAGGCTTAAAATACGGAAAGAGTTCAATTTTAGGGCATATATACTATAATTTTCACTAAAGGTTCACTTATCACCTTTTAATGGTGAACCGTCATTAAATATAGTTTTGATCGATCTTATAAATTCTATTGGACCAAATATAACTCTTCTTTAGAATCGGGACATCAAAATTTACTTTGTGTACATTTTTGGTACCTTTCTGATAAAGGTCATTTTTTATGAATAGTGTAAAATGTTGTATTTTAATTCAAAAACACTTTTTAATATAAATTATTTATATGATTAGATTATTATTTTAATTGGTTTTAAAGTGAAATTAGAAAATATTTTTACCAGTTAATCCAATGGTGGTCATTTGAATCAAGTTCACTTTGAAATTGGACTTAAACTGGTGTCAATCATTTGATACTTTTGTTTCACAAAAACACGCTATTTGTCATGACAGCGGGAATTAATTATTAAATTAATTAATTTGACTTATATGTTTTGAATTTTGTAAAATGGACTTCATTTTTGAATTCGGAATATCAAATATATCTTAGGATTAATTTTTGGTAATTTTCTGAAAAACTTCAATTTTTGATGAATAGTGAAACCACTAAGTGGTAATCAAGCAAACTGATTTTTCAGTTAAATGAAAGTTTACCACTAATGTGTATTGAATTTTCAAAATCTGACATACATGGTTGTCATTAAGAAGTAAAATGTGGTTCAATGAGATTAAAATAATTTTTTGGTGAATAGTAACTTTTTTTTATTAATCGCGATTAGAGGTAATTAGTGTAGTTTAAGGTAAAAATGGTATTATAAGAATGTGAAAACACCATGACACGTGTCCTAAACCTATTGGGTGAGTCATGGCCGACCAAGACAAGCCATGGGCCAACTTGGGGACCCCATGGAGCCACTTTAGTTGGAAAATGACATTAATATATTTTTATTTAATGTTAAAGTGAAAATGAAACTAACATAAATTGTTTTACTAAAATAATTTTTAAGTAGGGTTATACAAGTCCAAATTTTGATTATAAATAGTCATTGAAAAGCTAAAAAGATTGCCTACATCATAGTTTTTTTTTTATAATTTTTAGACATTAAATAAATTAAATTATATATGACATAATAATGATGCAGCGATGACATCATTATTTGACGATTTAAATAAAATGGAAAGATAATGAAAAATATAAAACCTACACATGTCCAAAACTAATTAGATGAGTGTGTATAGAACCCTTACCACCTTATCCACGAATTATATCAATGTGCGAGCTTTTAAAACCGAAAAACATTTTCAAATAAAGTAATATTTCATTACTTTCCAAAAGTGCCCCTCCTCTCCTCTTATAAAAGGCCCCCACCTCTACCTCATTTCACACACTTATCAAGCCTTTGGCTCGGCCAAACCCTGCCCAATTACTCTCTCCACATCCCTCTCCTCATCCTAGAGGATTCCCTTTGGGCATAATCCTTTCAAATGAAGCCATTAGTCTCAAATCAAAAGGGAGTTACACTTTTAATGGTAATTCATTCTCTCTTGTTCATTTGTTTTATTTTGCTTCTCCAACCCTCTAAAATCTTTTTATTTACTTCTTTTGTAACAACACCAGTATATTAAATATACTAGGATGTTGTTATAATATTTATTTTAGCTACACTCTCACAAAACTACATCAAATGGTTAAAGAACATACGGTTTCTGTGGATGGCGAAATTCTGCCTCCCGAAACGATGATTGTTCAATACTCATTTAACACCTTCAAGGGTGGCCATTATGATGTCACTATTTTTATATATGATATATAATATGTTTATGTTTTATTTAAGATTATGTATTTTTCATTTTTGGAATACTTTTATGGTTTCCATTATGGGTAAACACGATATCTTCATTTAAGGAAGTGCGGACTACCACCCACTAAAAGTGATGTGATTCGTTAATGCCATATGTGGGATGTGTAAAGGATGGATTTAAAGTTATTATATATGATGTTATACTGGAAATATAATATACCTCTATATAATTATTATTTCTTTCCATTAAATTATGAGATAGAAATGAAAGTAGCGTTCATGCGTACGTACGGCTTACCGTCTCCATGAACGGTGCATTTCATTTCTTATCCCCAAATGTAATGTACTATTGAAATTAAATGTATATAATGTATATATATAATTAATGATATATCCAAATGATGAATATAATTCGGGAATTAAAATATACATACCTCTCATTTAGTTTTAATTCCACTAATATGACAAAGAAATGAAAGTAGCATTCATGCGTACGTACGGCTTACCGTCTCCATGAACAGTGCATTTCATTTCTTACCTCTAAATGATTATGTAATATTATAAATACATGTATATGCTGGATATATATGATATATATGATATCCAAATCAGGAATTTCATTCTGGATATAAAGAACTTTTGACCACATGAACAACATGTAATTGTAAGAAGTCAACTTTCGACTTAAGAACCAAATATTGACAAAACAAACATTATTAACTTAAATAATTACATAATGTTTATAACATGGAAATAAGTGATATAAAAACAATAATGAACTTGAAAAGGGTTCTTAATCAAGTATATATTAACTCAAGTTTATTATTCAGGACGTTAAAGAACGATCGAGTCAAGTCGGACCTAAGGTAAGGGACTTCGTCTCAATCTCCTTTCATTGAGGCATATTTCATTTTATACACAACTTTCTTTTATACGGTGTATAAACTCATTTGACTTTTACTTTTATACAAAAGGAATCTTTTTCTACGAAGCGTTTTACTAAACTACAAAAAGGAATGTTTTTTTAACGTACGCGGTGACAATGACGTTTTCCGCCGCCGCGAGTATTATTTGGTCTTTGGCTTCCTCAACAAGCAGTAATGTTTTTAAAATATAATAAATACCATATACTCTATTATGTATTTTGGTATTAAAAATGGTTTTGATAAAGTATTCTATTATGTTAATATATTTATGATATATTGTGATTGAAATGTGGAAATGTTATCTTTCCTTTATATTGGTTTTATGTTTTATGATGGTACTTGGACATTTAACGGGTGGTTACGTTATAAACCATATGACGGGTGGTTCCGTGAATACCAGGACGGGTGGTTACGTTATAACCTCCAATGCATTGGGTATGGAAGTTGGCCGTATGGCTATTCCATTAAGTATGTATGGAAAATGGCCGTATGGCTATTCTATTAAGTGATATGTGTGGGAGTCGACCGTATGGTTATTCCACTTAAGTATGTTTATGTCCCAAGTTACCTTTATATATTCTATGTGTTCTTTGTATGGGTTTTATGGTAATCCTTTGGTTACAAAAAGGTAAGTAATGATACTTTATTCAGTGATGATTTTTTTTACTACTTCATGAAGGTGAAGGTATTACTTTGATATAGTATACATGGTTTACTTGATGTTTGAAAAACTAACAGTTTTCATTCTCTTTGTATCCCTTACTGAGCTTTTTATGCTCACCCCAAGTTTTATTGAAATGTTTTTCATAGGACTTAATGTGGAATAAGTTCAAGGATGGGATCAAGGGAATGCCTTGCTATATAAAACATGGAACTATACACGTTTCTTTTTAAGAGTTTTTTTTATTATGGAAACTTAGTAGAAGTGACTACTTTGTAATCTTTTGAGATGTAATAGTTATGTTCTAATTCTCTAAAACTCTAAACCTGAAAAGATCCTCAATGTGAATTATTCATTTAATTCAATATTAAGTAAGGTTTAAGGCTGGGGCCTTATATGTGGAGTTTCCACATATCTACAAACATTAACACTATAATTATATGGAACCTAAGACATGAAAATAATCAAAAATTTACAAGCATAAATATTCTATTTAAAGAAGTCAGGTGTCACCCAAAAAACTAAAAGCCCGTAATTCTCTGGAATCCTATTATCAGGAGCATATTTTCCACTATGAGGACCAGGTAAATATATATCAATACCCATTACCTACAATGTCACTTCCCATGGAGACAAATCTGGACATAAGGGTGCACTCTTCTTGGATCCCAATCCATCATCCAATATCTTTGATGGGCCAACAATGATTACCGATGGGCATACATAATAAAATGAAGTCAACTTCATCAGAAGAGGAAGAACAAAACCAACACCACAATGTCGAGGAGAGATATACTCTCGACTGACCCCAAATATCCTTAAAAAATAGATTAATTATTTGTATTTGTATAATTATAAATATAATAAATAAAGTTATTATAATTTTATAATTATATAATCAAATATAAATAATTTTTTTACTTATAAATATAAATAAATATTTATTTATAAAATATGAGTAAATATTTATATTAAATATTCATAATTATATTTAATAAATATATGAATTATATAATTTAATTTTATATAATTAAAAAGAATTATTATTTTATATTTTCTAATATTATTTGTTTAAAAAATTTATATATATTTTTACTATTTAAAATCATGAATATATATATAATTATATAAATTAATAGAAATATTTAAATATATATTTATTATATTTATTAATATAATAAAATATTTATAGATTATATAAATTTATTAAACTTATTTATAATAATATGAATAAATTTTTAATTTTATAGTAAATATAAACCACAAATTTTATAAATATATATAATATTCAAAATAAATTATTAACCTTATATTAAATATTTATATTATATATTTGTAATTATATATAATAAATATAATAAATATATTAGTTATTTATATTTATTACATATGATAATAAGTATAATTAATATATTAATAATAATATTATATTTAAAATTATTTCATATATTTTGAAAATGTTTATTATTAGTTTTTGAAAAATATAATTATATAAATAAATTAAAATATTTATAAATATATTTATAATATATTTATAAATTAATATATATTGATTATATATATCTTCACTCAATTGCTTGACACTATCTTTTCCCCCTTCTTCAGTGTGTATTATTTTTTAGAATTAATCATAGATTTTCTACAATATTATTATTGACAAACTCCCCAAACATTCTAGTCCCACATAAATTTGTAGGCATTTTTAAATATTGGGGGAAACAGAGGGTGAATGATTCCTATATTATAATACAGAACATTTAAAACTGATGTCAAACAACTTTTGTGAATATTAAATCACTCTATAAGCAGGATCATAACTCCATGAACATAGTATCTTTACATGAAATTCAATTAATCAATTTCATAGTGAAAATTGGATATCCATTATTTACTCCAGAAGCACAAAAAATGATTCAAATGGTTCGTGAATGAATACAGGTTTTGTGAACAGGAATATAAATACAAAAAAATGTATTGATAATTTAAAACATGTCCAATAGTATCACGTCTAATAATGTTATTCACAAAAAACATAATCTGTCCTTGATAAAATATGTCAGTTAGTGAAGCCATTGTAATTATATAATGGTTTTAGAGACATCTATTTAAGGGATATCTAAATGCACTCTCATTGTATATTAGAATTTTTTATCTCTATGATTAGGGAAAAAAATAAATTAAGTGGTAAGAGTAACATAATTCATAATATAACTACATAAAATCAAACATCAACCAAATATTATGGACTCATTTAAAAACCCATGTGTATTCAAGAAATAAAATATTATATCATGAAATAGAAATAAAATTTTCAAAATCTCCCATTAGGGATTCATTCCAATAATGTATTAATTATTTTTAAAATAATATATATTAAAAGAACATTAAATATATTAATGAAAAACTAATGAATAAATAAAATTTTAATGGTTTTCTGTCCATTGATTTCTTATTTCTTATTCAATTAATAAATCGAACTCTTGAACAAACAAATGTATATCCAAAGATTAATTGTCACATTATTAAGCACAATGTCAATAAACTCTTGTAAATATACAAATAATAGTAAAATTATGTTGAATCAATAACATAAAATTTAACCATATGATTCAACATAACATTTGATGAATTTCTCATAGATTGTGGCAATTACATGCACAAAAATATTTTTTAATGAAGTATTTTATGTAAATAAAATGATTCAAAATTACATTACCAATGTATTAATCTTTAATAAAAATTTAATTCACTGCAAATAAATGTATATTACAAGAGAAATGACCTATTATTCTCTATTAAAAATTGGAATGTATTCATTAGAAAAACATCCCATTAAATATATATTTTGTTTTATTGATAAAAAATGTGCACAATGAATTTATGGTGAAATGAAACCTGACCATTATATAAAAATCTTAATTTAAATTTATCATACAATAGATCATTGATATTTAAATTCAATTCAAATTTGTATGTAATGGAGATAATTTAGAATACTCTTAGAACATGTAAAATCCATTTCAAAAAAAAAACTAAATCTATTTAACTTATAGTTATAAAATGAATAATGTTTGGATGCAAAAAATATTTGTGTGTCTAGATGCAATTTTGTAAAATTAGGATTATATTATCATAAATCATAATAACACATTGAATATTTTAATACATCACTGTGAAACTTAAATAGTAAAAAAATATTATATGTATGAAATTACATGCACTATAATGAAGCTCATGTGTAACCATTATTAATTTGGTGTCCATTATAATTTGGTAATCATTTTATACATAATTATGAGTGTCGGTCTTCCACAACATTCTAAAAAATAGAATAAATATCTATCAATTGAATAATATAATAACGTAGAGTAGAAATATTTTTTCTGATGTTTGAACCCCATGAATGATATCATTTAACTTAATATCAGAAGAACAATATTTAATAATTAAATTAATATATATCCATTTACCAAATAAATAAGCAAAAAAATAAAAATATATCATCCCATTTATCTCGTGGTATAACTTGTTCAAAATTGACCATTTCATATAAAAACAACATCATAAATAATTGTTGTAGATTATTTAGATTATGATCCTTCCATTCTCTTGAAATAAAATATTAATTAATTAAGGAAAAATATTTTGTATAATTATAATGAATGGAAAAAATAAATATAAAAATAATTTTTTTTTTTAAATTCATAGTATAAGAATCAACCATGAATCTACATGCTCCACACAATTTCTCAAAAATTGGCGAAAGTCCTTTTTTATTTCATATATATATATATATAACCATTATTATCAAACAATCATTTCTTTATCATTAATAATTATTATTCATGGGATAAATTTTAATTATATATATATGATATATGTAGTCATATAGATACTTATTATAATAAATGGGGCATTTTGTGATGACATAACTGTACAGTCACATATCTCTTTTCTGGTTAACATTGCGGGATTATACAACACTTGATATTATTCAAACACAATAAATATAAAACATTAATTATTAAATGTAATTAAATTTATTATATTTAAGGATATAAAAAAATATTATGTATCATATCATGTCTAAAATTTAACAATGTAATTGATAAAATGACTAAGATCATCAAGAATATTAATACAATGGGTTATAAATACATGTAGTTTCATATCTTTAAAATAGAAGTGATCATTTTTTGGATGTTTTCAATTGGTACGATAAATATTCACCAATGTTTCTTGACCCTCCTCCATGCACACAAGATCAGTAATAAGCTCACCATGATGTTGTTCCATCATCCTTTTTAATAAAAACCATCCATTTATTATATATCTACATCAAATAATAAATCATATAAACCAGTTAAAAATTGTAATAAATCACCTTAATGAAATATTTTATTAATAAAAACTATAAAAACTCTAACACATCACAAAAATTTAAAAAAATTATCCCATATATGACCACAAGAATTATTATCATCGTATAACATTTCATTCCTTTCAATCAAATTTTAAGAGTGAAATAAAATAACGTGTAGAAAAGATATAACTATAGACTATTCATGGTGTAATCTTTGGGTAAAATCATTTAAATGTATAGATTTTTTAAATTCATTTAGAACATATACCAGTAGATTGAATTAATATTTTTTTGGTTAAAAAATGATTTAATTTCTAGAAATCCATGAAATGTGTTATAATAAATCTTATCCCCATTTTATGGTCCTGTACATACATTATCAAAACATTATTCATCATGATTACTAATAGAGACAAAAGAAAAATCAATCCAAAACTGCTTGAGTGAGATTAAAAATAAAATTATAAATAAATATAAGTACACAAAATCATATTATAGTAAAGAAATATTTTTTTACCAAAACCCACACATAAAATTAAAATCAATAGATATAATGATTGAAGTTGAAATGACATAGGATCCTATTCATTGATGAATAAATGTAACATTATCTATTATGACTATTTAGAATAAATCATATCATTCCAGAAAATAAAAACATTGCTCTAAATTAATATTTGATGGGAAATGAAATACATTGCTTTCAAAATTTTGAATAAATGAATTCAGAGTCATGTAAATAGTATTTTTGATATAAACCCAATCTAAATGCTAGTTTATTTATGTATTATATAAAATAATATATTTTAAATAATTTATCATTTTATTTTGTATATATATAATTTTTTACCATAATAATTATCATTATGTAATTTTTTCACATTTTACCCGCTCTAATATACATTTTCTAAATTTATATATATTACAGATGAATTGCCATGAAATAAATTATGTAAATGAATTTTATTTAATATTTAATTAATATATGGAAGAAACCCATTGTTAAATTAATTTCATTATATTATCCAAATTGTTCTTATAGTTCAATTTTATTATTTAATAAAATTTTAAATATATGGAGACACATTTTTAGTTATTAATACCATTTCTCTTGAGAATAAAGAATAATTTTGTTATTTTTGAAAACCTATTGAGTAATATATATAAATATAAAAATAATCAATAATTCAGAAAAATATTTTTTTATAATAATCCTAAGTGTTATTAATTTTTTCAAGGCCATGTCAATTTGTATGGTATAATGTTTGTGTAATATGGTAAAATTTATTTTTTGGAACATATATTCGATTAAATAAAAATATGATTTTACATTGGTATTAAAATGACTATTTAAATAAAAAAGTTAACTAAATTTTAACATTGGAATGAAAAATAAAAACATCATTTAAATTTATAATATGAATTGTAATTATTTCTTACATTATAATAATATTAGAATCTTTAAAAATATGATGGTTAACAATAATAAATGGATGTTCCATAAATAAATTAAAATAAAAAAAACAATGATATTTCAATATGTATCAAAACAATCACCTGATATTGTTAGGGGAATTATATATATTTGTTGAATATATATAAAAATATATATATTTACATATTAGTGTGTCTCTGTTTTATTAAAATATTATATATCATGGTCCGGGTAGAAATGACTTCCCACTAGGAAATGACTTCACATTAGGATGCATATTTCATTGGTATATAATGATCTCTGGGATGAATTGAGAAATGTTTTTTGTGTGAAAATGTAATGTGAATAAATTTGGTATTTTGGAAATGGTATGATTTTCATAATGGTGAAACATGGGAAATGTGAACTTCTGGAAAGCCTTGTTATGAATGTGTTATGTAATGTGATTCAAAATGGGATTTTGTGATGTCTACAGAAGTGAGTATCATGGTTTTTTGTTTTCTATTTTTAAAAATGGCACCGGGATGAAGTCATAGTGACCAACTGGAGTAGGATGCTGAGAATGTGGTAGCACTTGAGCCTTAGGTGAACCAAAAATTAGTGAAATTCATACTGAAAGCATTCCAAGCTGTGGGAAGTTCAAATAAAATGGATAAACCAAGAAATGTGGATCATGCAGTTCAGTTTCAAAAGCAGAATCCCCCCATCTTTGTGGGTGATTCAGAGTAGGAGAGGGAAGAAGCATGGTTGAAAAGAATGAACATGATCTTAGAGTTCTTGGGAACATCTATAGAGTTAAAAGTGAAGTTGACAACATATATGTTAGAAGATATTTCCCTTCAGTGGTTGGAGATGGTAGTCCAAGTGGGGAAGAACCAGGGTATGATGTGGGAAGGCCTTAAAGAATTTTTTAATAAACAATTCTACACACATACGTTTAGAATTAAGCGTACAACTGATTTCTTCATTTTGAAGAAAGGGATTATGATAGTGACAGAGAATGCAGCTATGTTCATGAACATAGTGCGGTTTTCACCCGAGGTGGTAGGTAGCACGTCGATGAAGGCAAGGATATTTTATGCGGGGTTAAGGGAAGAAAATTGTTCAAATATAGTGATATTGTTTAAAGATGATTACACAGAGATGGTTAAAAGTGCCTCGGTGGCTGAGCGAGATCTGTTGGGTGCTCCGGGTGGAGGAATCATGGTGGTACACATGGGGAATAGTGGCAACTCTAATACTGGGTTAAAGCGAAGGAGGGACACTTATTCCCAGAGCCGGAATATGGAATATAATCTAAGGTCAGGATCTGTAAATCTTCCTCAGAAGCCACAGAGAAAGAAAGGATGTTTTCAGTGTGGTTCTATGAGCAACATCTAGCGGGATTGTAAGGAACAACCTTGAGAATGTAATAATTGTAAGTAGATGGGGAATCTGTAGTGTTATTTTTGGAATTCTCCATGGTTGGGTGCTTGTGACACTCATTAGGCATTGCAGACGTCGTAATATTCGATGATATGGGGACACCAACGTACCCCTCATCAGCAGAGTAATGTGAGTTATGGTAACTCTCAGAATACCACGACGCCTCAGAAGATCAAAAAAGAGCAAAGTGTGGTAAGAAAACATGTGTTCAGAGTAGATCATTTTGTGGTGGTTGATCAATTGGGATAATCCACAATGTGAGGTACTATACCGGTATATTCTACCATAATGAAAGTGTTGTTTGATACGGGTTCGTCACACTCTTTTATTGTTGCACGTGTGGTTGATTTGCTTGGTTTAAGGGTATAAATGATGCCCTCTATTTTGAAAAATCAAACTCCTCTGGGACAAAGAGAGTGTCGAGCCTTCTTTTGTATAGAATGTTGTATCGTTGTGGGTGATGTGGAGATAGTGTAGAAATTCCCAATGCTTGAGATGTATAGGTATGATGTAATCATGGGAATGGATTTGATTGTGGTGTTCAAGGCTCAAATCGATTGTGATGTGCGAACAGTGGATTTTACAACACATGATGGCATTAGAAATCTATTTAAAGGAGAGAAGCATGAAAGGTAGGGTGAAAAAGGTTTGTTGGAACAAAAAGTTGGTACGTTATCATATCAGTTTTTGGAATTATCTTTGGAATCGGTAGATGGTGTTGAGAAAAGTGTTCTTCTGGCAGTGGTAGCTCAGTTCATGGATTTTTTTCCTGAAGAATTTTTTGGGATACCTCCCGTAAGGGATGTGGAGTTTACGATTGATCTACTTCCGGGGACTAGTCCTATCTCACATCCACCTTATCAGATGGCACCAAAGGAATTTAGGGAATTGAAAATCCAGTTGGAAGAGTTAAAAAAAGGATTATCTAGCCTAGCACGTCTCCGTGGTCAGTGCCTATTATGACCCATACTTTACATACATTGTTATTACTTTATAATTGAAGAACACTTATTATAACATATAACAAAACCCGGAAAGGACCGTATAGATATAGAGTCTTTAGAAACTGGGAAACATAAACAACAGGTTCATAAAGAATCTACATTGTCTCCCATTTATTTCATCATATCTTGTTTCACTTTTGGAATATCCTACTTAATTACTTGCTTCCGGACTTGGGGAAAGAAAACATACAAAAGGGTGAGCTCAAATTCTCCTTATGGGTAATCAACTGAAATATAAATCACATCATATTCATAAGAACATGACATTTTGGAAATTGTAACCTGCAAAAGAGATCATAATTTCATAACATGGGATAAATCATAGTAGTGAAATGTAATCCCAATAATCATAACGTAAGACGTGAAACTTCGTTCCTTACACACATAATCATAGAGAATCATTTCTTACTATTCAAGACTCATAAGAAAGACTATCTTAGAGGACATAGTCCATTTCTGAACCGAGTTCAATCCTCATTTCAGTCATGTTTCACAAAACCAGATTAACCTGTCGTTCCAGCCATGTCTATCTCATGAGATAAAAATCATTACCCAATGAATTGGAGGGAGATATAGGTCCCACCCATCTCATAATGATATTATTATTATGTGTGCCACAAAATCATAAACCATACATCATAGCATAACCCATGTAATAAAAATGGGAATCATAAACATCATGACATCATAACATAATCTATATAAGATAAAAGGACATCATAAAAATAATTCCATCATAAAATAATCAAATCAATGTAAAAAATATTGATAGAAATAGTTCCCAATATTACCTTAGATGGTAAATAATTTTGATAAAACACTTGAACTCCATTCTTGAGGAAAATATCCTTTCTACTTCAAAAACATTTTTCCTTTATAAACATGTCATAAAATTTTAAACTCAAAGAAGTTGAATATAAATAAACTTGAAAACTTGTAAATTAAGCTTCTTGGAAATAATTTTTTAAAAATCCATTCAGGCCGTATAAGTTAAAAAATCATTCTTCTCATACTTATGTCAGAAAAGTCAAAAAGTATTACGTACGAAAAATGACTAAATATTCCTTTCATATCTTTTACTAATAACTCACCGAAGGGTAAAACTATATTTAAACAATTTTATAAGGATATTGATATTACATGTTGATGAACCATGTGTGTGGATGATAAATATTCCTCAGTAAATTCTGAAGTATAAACAATCTCAGATAAAAAATGATATTGCGAGATTTTCCCTTACCTTAGGTCTGATTTGCTTCGTAAGTGTCCAAACCTCCTGTATAATGATTTATATAATGTCATTTACTTATTCCAGAATGACAATCATTGTTATGATATCATATATATAATGATAATCATTGTTATGATATCATATATATAATCATTATACAATTAAGATCATGTAGAATGAGTCACATCACATCATGGAGATGATATTCCGTACGTAAGCACAAGCGATGATATCGTTCCCATGATCGTGGAATTGAATTGGAGAGTATGTATTATATTTCAGAATCAATATAAATTTAAAATAATCATATATAGTCATTATATCCACCATTATACCCATCCATGTAAGGTGGTGGTGGAAAATAGATTGCACCACGGCGTGGAGACGGTATTCCGTACGTTCGCACGCGCGGTGATTCCGTTTTCCGTAGGATGGATAGATGGTGAAATAGGGTGGTTTTAATACTTATAATAACCTATCAGTATATTAGTGACACTAATGTTATTACATCATAATGAAACAACTAAATATGAATATGTGGAAGAAGAAATAAAGTTGAATGAATCGGTAACATACATTAGCTCTTCTTTGAAGCGCCTCTTGGAGACCTCCTCTTAGGGCACTAAAATTGGTCTTTGAAGATAACAAGGACCTCTAAGATGTTTCTAGGGAAGTGTAGAAGAGAATTTATCAGGGTTTGTCTGAGGTATAAGGCTCAATGTGGTGTGAGGATGATAGGGAGAAGGTGCCCTTTTATAAGAGAGGAGAGGGGCATCTTTGGAAAAACTAAAAATATTATTTTTTTATAAATCCATCTTCGGTTTTTAATAGCTCCAAATTTAATTATTTAGAATATATGGTGGGGATGGGTCGAAATACTCTAATAAAATAGAATTTAGACTAGTTTAGGTATCTATTTTAACATTATCATATAGATTTAACATTAAGTTAAATAATTTTACTTTAACTTTGTCTTCCCATTTTCTTATACTATAAGGTTAATAAACATACTATAACAAGCCAATCGAACCCCAAATTGTTTATAATTAATATATAAAACCTTATATATGTCATGTGGCCGATACATATATTTTTAGGAATAAAATAACAATTAATAAAATAATATTTTTTTAAAAAACTATTTTATGTCAATTTTGACACTATTTGGTAATTTATTTTTGTGAAACTCATAACAGAATGATTAGTTCTAAAAAAGTTAATTTAATCAATACTAACATGTCATATTAACCTAGAAAATTATTGTAATTCATAAAAGTCTCAAATTACATTTATTTGGGTATTTATAACATCGATTATGTCAACATTTCATTAATAAGATAATTACTGCGTCATCATTGTGTCAATAATAAATTATATTATTTATTGTCTAAAAATTAGAAATAAATTTTCATTATGTAGGAAATATTTTTTAGATTTATAATGAGTATTTATAGACGAATTTATCTTATGTATAACTCTATATTAAAAATGATTTAGTTATTAAACATTGATTTTACTAATTTTAACCCTTCTTTAAATAAATTAATTATAAATGCCCTAATAGAATCTAAGTGGGCCTAAATGGACATATTTTATTCCTAAGGTTGTTTTTGGTCGAATTACTCTTATCCATTAGAATTAGGACATGTGTTAGGTTAATAATAATATAATTTTTACCATTAATTACCCTATATACTTTTAACTGTGGTAAAAAAAGTAAAAAGTTACTATTCACCAAAAATTATTTTCTTCTCACTCAACCACATTTTTGTCCTTTATATTGACCGTGTCTCTCGGATTTTTGAAATTCCACTCACAGAAGCGGTAATGTTATGTTTTATGTGAATTTCCATATTCTCCTTGGAGGTGGGTAAAAGACGGTGAAAAGTTCAATAAAATTTTTATATATCTAAAATTATTATAAAATGACTCCATTGAATTGAATTGAACTTATATAGGTATTATGTATCAATTTTGACCTAAAATAAATTTAAATAAAATAAATTATTATTTAAATAAAAAGTCCATTTTTAAATAGTAACCCAATGTTTTCACTATTTATCAAAAATTGAATGTTTTCAGAAAAATAAAAAAAATTTACCCTAGGATAATTTTGATATTCTGAATCCAAAAATGATGTCAATTTTGAATGATAAAATATATAAAATTTGAAAAAGTGGGTATTACTATTCATAACTGCTAGTTTTAATAATATTTTAATAGCATATCGTTGTTTAGTGAAACTCGGTATTGCGTACAATGCAAGCTATCGAGGAAGGCCACAATTGCATGTAAATAAAGCGAAGATAGTGTTATTTGTAGGGAAAGATCCCATTGATGATTTATATAACATAAAAAAACATTTCTCATAAAAGTCTCAGGTGTTACATTCTTCCCCCCTTTAAATGAATTTCGCCCTCAAAATTTGTCACTATTAACAAACAGATGAGGATACCTCTCCCTCATCATATCCTCAAGCTCCCATGTAGCTTCTTCTAATTGTTGGTTCCTCTATAAAACATTCTCTAAGCGAGTGGTCTTGTTCCATAAGACTTTTTTGCAACGATCTAGAATCTTTATCGTCTGTTCTACATAAGAATGATAGTTCTCCAGCGGTACAACTTCTGAGCTGAGTACATGTGAAGGATTAGGTATGTACTTTCTCATGAGAGATACATGGAACACATCGTGAACTTGAGAGAGATTTGGTGGAAGCACCAATCGTTAAGCTACCTCCATAACACAATCCAGTATTTCTAAAGGATCGATATACCAAGGGATCAACTTTCCCTTCTTTCCAAATCTCATTACCCTCTTCCATGAAGATATTCATAAGAACACTTTATCACCCACTTCAAACTCTAGGCATTTTTTTCGGCTGTCGGCATAAATTTTTTTGTCAGCTCTGAGCTGCTCTCATGTTATGTTAAATAAATCAGATCTTTTATGCCATCTATTTAACAAGATCAGGTATTAATAGCATTCTTTCCCCAACTTCATCCCAGCAAGATGGAGTCCTGAATTTCATTCCATAGAGAGCTTCATAAGGAGCCATCTAAATACTGGAGTGAAATATATTATTATAAGATAATTCCACCAATGTTAGGTGTTGATCCCAACCACCTTTGAAATCCTTGGAGCAAGCTCTCAACATATCTTCTAGAGTTTGAATTGTCCTCTCAGACTGCCCGTCTGTCTGAGGATGATAAGTTGTGCTAAAACTCAACTATATATCCAATGTATACTGAAGACTTTGCGAGAAATTTGAGGTAAACATCGGATCCTGATCAGATATAATAGAAAGTGGTACTCCATGCAATCTTACCACTTCTATTACATATATCCTGGAAAGATGATCCAGAGAGAAATCTTCTCTAATAGAAATGAAGTGGGCAGACGTTGTAAGACGATCAACTGTGACTAAGATAGCATTATTTCCTTTGGATGTTTTAGGAAGTCCGGTGACAAAATCCATAGTGATGATTTACCATTTCCCTTCGGGTATGGGTAATGGCTGTAACATCTCCTTAGACTTCTGTCTCTCACCTTTGACATTCTAAAAAAACCAAGCATCGAGAGACATATTTAGCAACATCTCATTTCATTCCATCCCACCAGAAGTACTATTTCATGTCCCTATACATCATCGTGCTCCCATGATGAATAGAGAATGAAGAACTTTGAGCCTCATAAAACAGGTCCTTCTTTAATTCGATGATGGGAGGAACACAAAACTGATTCCTGAACCTTATTATTCCATCACAATCAAGGTTGAATTCAGGAAAATTTTTCACCTTATTTTGTAAATATTCATCTTGTTTGTGTGCCTCTTTATTCTTATAATGTATATATGGTTGAACATTCATTTGAGAAAGATACGATTTTCCCCTTCCATTATAATTACAAGATCCACCCATTGTAAATCCATAAATATTCGATCTTTTGTGATCCTAATCATGTATAATATAGCATGGTCTTTTCGACATAATGCTTCTGCCACATTGTTTGCTTTCCCAGGGTGGGAATGAATTGAGAAGTCGTAATCCTTAATCAGCTCCAACTATCTTCTTTGGCACATACTCAGCTCTTTTTGTGTGAAAATATACTTTAAAATTTTAAGATCAGTATAAATATCACACCATTCTCCATAATGACACTTCCACAAAATCATTAATTCCAAGATTACCACAACTAACTCCAAATCATGATTTGGGTAATTTTGATCATGGATTTTCAACTGTCGTGAGGCATAAGATATCACCACATCATTTTTCATGGGAACAAACCTCATTACCTTCTTAGATGCATAACTGTAGATCACAAACCTTTCTCCACTACAAGGTAGTGTGAGAACAGGTGCACTGGATAACCTTCTTTTTAAAATCTTGAAATTCTCTTCATATTCCTCTATCAAATCAAGAATAACTCCTTTCCGAGTCAACCAGGTGAGTGGATTAGATAATCGTGAAAAATCATTCACAAACTGTCGATAATATCTAGCCAAACAAAGAATTCTCCGGATAACAGTTATAGTTGTTGGACTCGACCATCTTTCAAAAACCTCTGTTTTTCCTGGATCCATAGAAATCCCCTCTTTTCAGATTATGTGACCCAAAAATGCAACTTTTTGAATCCAAAATTTAAACTTGGTAAATTTGTCATAATGATTCACATTTATTAGGGTATTAAATATAATTATCAAGTGATCATCATGTTCTTCCTTGCTCTTTTAATAGAAAAAAATATCGTCAATAAATACTACCACAAACTGATCAAGATAGTCTCTAAATACTCTATTCATCAGATCCATGAAGATAGTTGGGGCATTAGTAATACCAAATGACCTCACTATAAATTCATTGTTTCCAAACCTTTTACAGAAATCCGTCTTTGGTATATACTCCCTTTTGAACCTTAATTGATGATACCCTGAATGAAGATCAATCTTGGAAAAGTATTTATCTCTGCATAGTTGGTCAAATAAGTCATCAATGCACAAGAGAGGATATTTGTTCATGATAGGGATCTTGTTAAGTTCTCGATAATCAATGTTGAGTTTCATTTGTCCATCTTTCTTCTTAACAAATAGAACAGGTGCTCCCCAAGGTGACACACTAGGATATATGAATACTTTATCATGATTCTCTTGGAGTTTCTTCTTCAATTCCTGAAACTCAAATGGGGAAATTCTATAAGGTGTCTTTAAAATAGGTAAAGCACCCTGTACGAGTTCTATTGAAAACTCAACTTCACGATTTGGTGGAAGACCCGACAATTCCTCCAGAAAGACATCGTCAAACTCCCATACAATGGGAATATTTTTAATCGTGAGTTTCTCACCAACCATTTGAGATAAATAACCTTCATTTAGTGGAATCAAGACCCATAATTTGGAGGAAATTTCCACTGGAAGTTTATGTTCATCCTTTCATCGATAGACGATCATAGATTGATCTGGAATATGAAATGTGAATTCCCTTCTCTGGAAATGGATATGAGCTCCATATAAAGAAATCCAATAAATGCCAAGAATCACATAAAATTACACTATAGGAAGAATCACAAGATTTACAGGAATCAAATTCCCACAAACTTCATTCGGATAAGAATTATAAAATTTTGATGCGACTGTTGTTCCATTAAGGGTTTTCACAGCTAACTCAACATCTAATTGTTGAGGTAATACGACCATACCTTTGGAGAATTCTTTAATAATAAATGAGTGGGTGGATACAGAATCAAATAAAACATTTGCTACATTAGAGTGGATGGTATGTGTACCTTTCACCACTTCATTATCATACTCCACATCGCTGATAGAAATTGCATGTGACTTTCCATTGTCTTTTGCCTTAAGAGTTTGTTGACTTCGATCATCATCAACAACCCTTGGATTAGGGCATTTATTGGAATAATTTCCCATTTCTTGCACTTGTAACATTGATGTGTAGGAGGTGCACTCTTTGTATCCTTTCCTTTGTTCGCATCACTAGATATATTCTTCCCATAATTGCAGTATTCAAATGCCTGATGACCATCCTTTCCACATTTGAAACATTTACTTGTCGCTTTAAGACAACTCCCTCCATGTTTCTTTCCACACTTTGAGCATAAGGGAAAACTCATCTTCTTTTCAGTGTTCTCTTTATATTTTCCTTTGAATTCCATTTTCCTCTTCTTATCAAACCCATATGACTGATGGGTTACTCCAATCTCTATCTCAACATTGAGAGCACATCGAATGATTTCCTCATAGCTATTGAAGTACCTTATGTCTAAATCCCTTTGAAGACTTGGTTTTAAGCCACTAAAGAATCGATTAGTCATACTCTCAGGTTGGATAGTAACACCAGAAGCGTAACTTGAATGTCTTGTAAAATTTTCTTGGTAGGTAAGAACATATTCATCATCCTTTTTCTTTAGTCCAAGAAACTTCATCTCCATCTTTATTCGAAGAATACGAGGGAAGTACGTATTGAAAAATAAGTTCATGAACTCGTCCCATTCCATGGACTCAATTTCATCACTTGGCCTCGTATTCTTGATAAAATTCCATCATTGATCAAATTCACCTTCCAAATGATAAACTGCTAAGATTACATTATCATGATCAGAACATTGAAGAACTGAAAATATCTTTTCAGTGGTACTGATCCATTTTTCAGCCACTAATGGATCAGTAGACCCGCTGAACGAGGGTGGATGCTGCCTCATGAAAGATTCAACAGAAATTTGCTCCTTCCTTTTCTTGTTTGGAAGCCCTGCATGATTCATATCTTGAGAATGTTGTGTGGGTATGGATTTATGATTTTGCATTCCAACTCCCATAATGTTTGGTTTCTCATAAGGAAAATCATTTCATTTCCTGTCGTATTCCGCATTAACATGGTTCCTTCTGGTTCCAGCCATTGAGTAAAACCAAGAAGAATAGTGTTAGAAACACTAATTATAATAGGAAAACCACATAATCAAGAATAAAATTTCACATTTAAGGTGTTATCAAATGTTGTTAATGTCCATTTTTAAAAAACTAACATTGTGTTCTATGATTAAACGTATCCTTATGGTTCTTACAAAGGATTTCACATCCTAGTTTCAAAAGGTTGATTATAACTTTTCTCTGATACCAACTATAATGACCCATACATTACATACATTGTTATTACTTCATAATTTAAGCACACTTATTACAACATATAAAAAACCAGGAAAGGACCGTATAGGTATAGAGTCTTTAGAAACTGGGAAACATAAACAACTGGTTCACAAATCATCTACATTGTCTCCCATTTATTTCATCATATTTAGAGTCCCTTTTGGAATATCCTACTAAATAACCTTCTTCTTGACCTGGTGAAAGAAAATATACAAAACGGTGAGCTCAAATTCTTAGTAAGGGTAAAAAAAATAAATATCAATCACATCATATTCATAAGAACATAACATTTTGGAAATCATAACCTGCAAAAGAGATCATAATTTCATAACATGGGATAAATCATAGTAGTAAAATGTAATCCCATTAATCATAACTTAAAACATGAAACTATGTGTTATAAACACATAATCATATAGAATCATTTCTTAGTAGTCAATACTCATATCCAAGACTATCTTAGCGGACAAAGTCCATTTCTGAACTGGGTTCATTCCTCATTTCTGTCCGGTTTCACTAAACCAGATTAACCTTCCATTCCAGCCATGTCTATATCATGAGATATATATCATTACCCAATGAATTGGTCAGAGATATTGGTCTCACCCATCTTATAATTATAGCATTCTTATGTGTTCCACAAAATCATAAACCATACATCATAGCATAACCCATGTAATAAAAATGGGAATCTTAAACATCATGCAATCATAACATAATCCATATAAGATAAATGGGCGTCTAAAAAATAATTCCATCATAACATAATCATATAAATTTAAAAAATAGGTATACAAACATAACCCTACATTATATTATATGGAAAATAATTTTCAAAAAACACTTGAACTCCATTCTGGAGGAAAATATCCTTTCTACTTCAAAAACATTTTTCCATTCTTAACATGTCTTACAATTTTAAACTAAAATTAGTTGATAAAAATAAAATTGAAAACATGTAAAGGAATATTCTTGGAAATAATGTTCGAAAAATAAATTCATTCCGTATAAGTTAAAAAAAAATTCTTCTCGTAAATCTTTCAGAAAAGTTAAAAAGTATCTCGTATGAAAAATGACAAAAGATTCCTTTCATATCTTTTACTAAAAACTCAACAAAGGTTAAAATTGGATTCAATCAATTTTATAATAATATAAATATTATATATTGGGGAAAAATGGATGTGGATCTTAAATATTCCCTAGTAAATTCTAAAGTATAAACAATCACGGATAAAAAATGATAATTCGAGATTTTACCTTACCTTTGGTCTGATTTGCATTGTAAGTGTCCAAACCACATGTATAATGATTTAAATAATGACATTAACTTATTCCATAAACATAATCTTTGTTATTATATCAAATATGGTCGTATTCTTAGCTTCTTATTAGTAATATTTAATTTCTACTTGTTATTCGGGGGTTTATTAGTTTTTGTTCTTATGTGTGTTTTGTCGAATAAATTCTCATTATTATTTTTAGGTTATAGATACCTAATTTACAGAATGGTATTAGTGTAATATATATCATATTTATTCAGTCAATTAATTTATATAATCATTATGCACCAAAGATCATGTAGAACGAGTAGCATCACATTGGGGATACGATATTCCGTACGCACGCACGAGCGATGATATCGTTACCATGATCATGAAATTGTATTGAATTGTATGTATACTATTTAATATTCAATATAAATTTAAAATAATCATATATAGTCATTATTTACACCATTATACCCATCCAAGTAAGGTGGTGGTGGAAAATAGATTACACCATGGTGTGGATACGGTATTCCGTACGTACGAACGCGCGGTGATTTGAAGAATACCAGGTTCTCTATGATGTTTCTAGGGAAGTGGAGAAGATAATTAGGCAGGTTTTTACAGAGCATGAAGGCTCAATGTGGTGTGAGGAAGAGAGGGAGGAGTTTCCCTTTTATAATAGAGGAGAGGGGCATCATTAGAAAAACAAAAAACATTATATTTTTATAATTCCATATTTGGGTTTTAATAGCTCCCAATTGATTTTATTCGAAGATAAGTTGGGTATGGGTCGAAATCCTCTCATAAAATAGAATTTAGACATTTTTATGTATCTGTTTTAACCATATAATATAGATTTAACTTTAAGTTAAAAAATTTTACTTTTACCGTGTCTTCTTTTTTTTTCTTACACTATAAGTTTAATAAACCTACTATAACAAGACAAACGAACCCCAAGTTGTTTATTATTAATATATAAAACCATATCTAAGTAATTTGGCCGAACATAAGATTTTTAGGAATATAATAACAATTAATAATATAATATTTGTATTAAAAACTATTTTATGTCTATTTTGACACTATTTGGTAATTGATTTCTGTGAAAATCATAACAGAATGATTAGTTATAAAAATGTTAAATTAAATCAATACTAACATGTCATATTAACCTAAAAAATTATTTTAATTCATAAAAAGTCTCAAATTACATTTATTTTGGTATTTATAACATCAATTTTGTCAATATTTCATTAAGAAGATAATTACTAAATCATCATTGTGTCATTAAAAAAATTAAATTATTTAATGTCTAAAAATTCCAAATAAAATATCATTATCTTGGAAATTTTATTATTTTAATATTTAATATTTATAGTCAAATTTATCTTATGTATAACTCTATATTAATAATTATTTAGTTATTAAACATTGATTTTAACTATTTTAACCCTTATTTAAATAAATTAATAATAAATGTCCAAATCTAATCTAAGTGGGCATAAATGGCCATTTTTCATTACTAAGGTTGTTGTTGGTAGAATTACACTTATCCAATATAATTAAGACATGTTTTAGGGTAATAATAATATCATTTTTACCCTTAATTACACTATTTACTATTAACCGTTGTAAAAAAAGAAAAATGATACTATTCACCAAAAATTATTTTTTCTCATTGACCAATATTTTAGTCCTTAATATTAATCGTGTCTCTCGGATTTTCGAAATTCCACTCACAGAAGCGGTAAATATAAGTTTTTTTTGTGAAATTCCAAATTCTCCTAGGAGGTGGGTAAAAGACGAAGAAATGTTCAAAAAAAAATTTATATATCTAAAATTATTATAAAATGACTCCAATGAATTGAATTGAACTTATATAGGTATTATGTATCAATTTTTACCTAAAATATATTTAATTAAAATAAATAATTAGTTAAATAAAATGTCGGTTTTTAAATAGCAACCTAGTGTTTTCACTATTCATCATAAATTGAATGTTTTCCGAAAAATACCAAAATTTCACCCTAGGGTAATTTTGATATGACGAATCCCAAAATGAAGTTCACTTTGAATGATAAAATTTATAAAATTACAAAATGTGGGTATTACAATTCATAATGGCTAGTTTTAATAATATTTTAATAGCATATCGTTGTTTAGTGAAACTTGGTATTGCGTAAAACAGAAGATATCAAGGAAGGATACAGTTGCATGTAAATAAAGCCAAGATAGTGTTGTGTATAGTGAAAGATTCCTTTGATTATTTATATACCATAAATAATATTTCTTATAAAAGTCTCGGGTGTTGCAGTGCCAGTGTTGTTTGTGAAAAATGAGGATGTGACATTGTGGCAATGTGTTGATTATCATATAATTAACTACATTACGATAATGAATTCATATCCACTTCTAAGAATTGACGATTTGTTCGACCTATTGTGAGGAGCTCAAAGATTTTCATATTCGACCTAAGGTTGGGATATCTCAATTGTGTGTGAGGAAGGAGGATATTTCTAAAACAGCATTCAGAAGTAGATATGACCATTATGAATATGTGGTTATGCCATTTGGTCTAACTAATATGCCAGTGGTATTTATGGAATTAATGAATCAAATATTTCAGAAATATCTGTATTCATTTGTGGATGTGTTTGTCGATGATATTCTGGTGTATTCAAAGACAATGGTGGAGCCGTAGCAGCACTTGACGACGGTGTTGGGGATCTTGAGGGATCATCGATTGTATTCCAAATGGTCAAAGTGTGACTTTTGAATACAAGAAATTCATATTATTGGCCATGTGATTTCTGAAAGCGGTTTTTTTTGTGGATCTGTAAAGTATATAGCATGTTATATAATGGAAAATCCCAAAGAATGTGTTTGAAGTACATAGTTTTCTTGGTCTAGTTGGGTATTATCAGTGTTTTGATCGTGATTTTTCATGTTTGGCTTCAATGATGACTGCTTTTACAAGAAAAAATGTTCTATTCCATTGGAATGAACTATTTTAGTAGTTTTTGGAATAGTTAATGATTTTTCGTATTTCTGCACCAATCATGGATTTTCCAGAATCTAGAAAAGGGTACCTGGTGTATTGCGATGCATTGAGATCTAGGTTGGGGCGAGTTATGAAGAAAGTGAATCATGTGGTTGCATATGGCTCACAGTAGATAAAAGTGCATGATTAGAACTACTAAACTCATGGTTTTGGGTTGGCATAAGTGGTCCATGCTTAGAAATTATGGCGTCATTATCTCTTCGGTGAGAAATTTACGGTATATACAGACCATAAGAGCATGAAACATATTTTCTCAAAAAGGGATTTGAACTTTAGGAAAAAGAGATGGAAGGAATATCTCCAGATGATTGATTATAACTTTATGTTCACACTGGGTAAAGTGAAATTCTTTGGTGGAAAAATTAAGTAAAAAATCATAAGATCTGGTGGAAAATAATGCATCAGAATAGTGGCAGATGATGACGGTTATAGAAGACATGCGGTTGGAATTTGAGGAATAGGGCAATAGAACGGTCTTCTTTACAGTTTTGTTGATTCCTAACTTGGATGTCCTTATTAGAGAGGCACATATTTCTTATTCCGTGTGTGTTACCATGGGGTCGAGACTCAATGGTGGGGGGGACATTAAGGGTTGGAAACTGACTGGAGATTCCATTTTGTGTTTAGGAATCGGATGGTTGTACTAGTTGCTTGTCAGGTGGTTCATCTCAGGACTTATCATCAATCTCGGTGGGCTCTTCATCCTAGAATTTAGAAAATGGATAAAGAATTGAAAGCTCAATTCTATTGTGCTGGTATAAAAAGAACAGTTTCTAAGTATGTTTGGAGATGCTTGACTTGGTAGCAGGTCAAGTTAAGGCATTAGTGGCCAGCAAAAATGTTGCATTCATTTATAATCGTTGTTTGGAAGTGGGATCCAATAGCGATGGATTTTGTCATAGTTCTCCCAAGAATGGTCATAGAACACAACTCCATCTAGGTGATAGTGGATCAACTAAAGAAGTTGATTGATTTCATCTCGATTTAGGAATCTCATATGGTGGAGGATCTATCCAAAATCTATATCTAGGAGGTCGTAAAGAGGCTTGGTGTTCCACTTTTGATTGTATCAGATAGAGATTTGAGGTTTACATCTCATTTCTGGAAATCCATACAACAAGCCCTTTGGACCCAGTTGGCCATGAGCACGGCGTATCACCCTCAGACGGATGATCAATCTGAGAGGATGATAGAAACTCTATATGATATGTTGCGAGCTTGGGTCATGGATTTTGGTGGCTCATGGAAGGATCCCATGTAGTTTGTTCAGTTTTCATACAATAACAGTTATCAGGCATCCATAGAGATGGCTCTGTTTGAAGCAATATATGGGAGGCCTTGTCGTTCTCCACAATGTTGAGTGGACAGGGGTGAATCCTCAATTGTTGGAACAAGCCATGTCCAGGAGACGATCGAGAATATCAAGTTGATTAGGAAGGGAATGGAGATGACTCAGAGTCTTTAGGAATCGTATGCAGATCATCGTCGACGGTCATTGTCGTTCGAGGTGAGTGATCATATGTTCTTGAGGATATCTCCTAAGTTGGGACATCGTTGGTATGGGATGTAGGGAAAGTTATATCCGAGTTATACTGGTCCTTTTTTGATTCTTGAGAGTGTTGGTGAGGTGTCTTATCGTTTGGATTTTCCACCACGGTTTAGTGTAGTGAAAAATGTGTTTCAAGTGTCGCAGTTGAAAAATTATCAACTCGATCATGACAATGTGATTAGATGGGATCATATTTAGCTAGAAACGGATACTTTGTTGGTGCACGTGCCAGTGCGAGTTGTGGATTGGAAAAAGAATTTCTTTCATGGAAAAATCATCAGTTTAGTTCAGGTTTTGTCGAAACATGGTTAGATTCAAGAGGTTACTTTGGAGCAGGAGAAAGAAATGGTCGAGGAGTGGCCTGAAATCATTCAGCAAAGGGAGGGTTCACTACATTCCGAGGATGGAAAGTCCATTTGTGGGGAGAATGTTGCACGCCCAATGTGAGGTATGTGGCCTTTTTTTATTTTTTTATGTGTTAAAAGAGAATGAGATGAGTTGGGATGAGGTTTGGAGAGTTTGGAATGGTTTTGGATGAGTTTGGACGATTTTAATGGGGTGCGCAGTCTGAGAATGGTTAGTGGAAACCGTGCAAGTTCTCCAAGAAACCGTGTAGGGGAGACAGTGGGCTTTGCATGGCCGGTACACAGTTTTTCATACCATGCGAGGACACCATGCAGACCCTTACTCCCAATCCAGTAGCGTGCGCATGATTCACAGACGATATTCCAAACCGTTCGGCCACATAATAATAGGGTTACAAGTTCCGGGCTCCCTCGGGCATAACCAATTTAACAAAAATCTTCCCCCAACTCGATCCTCAGTCGGGATTTTTTGTTATCAGGGGTTAAGGGTGCTCTCCCACTCGATTTGGAAGCATTTTGAAGAGGCTTCCTGGAAGATTGAAGTTGGTTTCTCCCAGGTAAGGCTCTCCTCTTTATTTACTTGAGAATTTTCTAGATCTACATCCCTATCTTTCTTAGTTTTCTAGATCTACACATGTTGTGTGTAGATCTAGGGTTGTGGTTTCCATGGATGATGTTTTTATGGCCTGTGAATGTTATGAAAAGTTATCTAGAGAGGTTTCGGTGGTGCGTTCGCCGGTTTTGATGTGCAGTTGTTTGTGGGTCGGTTTCTCGGGAACCATAAAGGTAGGTGACTTCTCTCTCGACTCAAAATGGTTAGAACTAGTGGTTCTTTGTAACAATTAATTGTTTTGAGGAAAATTAATTGTGAATAGTTATGAAAAATTGGTTGGAAATCCTTTGGGTGATGTTCTGGGGATTTTTTGGAATTAGGGTGTTTTTGGATGAAATGATATTATTGTGGATTCTAAAATGAAGATTTTAAAATGGGGTATTATGGTTGATTTGTGAAAATGATTTATGGATAGTTCTTTCAATAAAAGGGTTGTTTTATTGAAATGTTGTTTGGACTGCAAAATGGCTTTATTAAATTTTTGATTTATTGAAGTGGTTAGTTATGGAATGGAATTGATTGATTGCATGTGGTTGTGACTTTGGTGGGTTATATGCATGGAATTGGCTTGTTTTGAATTTTGCGTGGAAGTGGAGAGAAGTACCACTATATAAAGGGGATGGATAGTGGGCGGAAGGGAAACAATCAAGGATAAGTGGATAGGAAGTTGCTCTTAGTGTGAATGGGTGACCAGGTTGGATGGAAGCTCTACTGTTTGGTTGTATGGTTGTTTGTAGTGAATTTCTTTGCAAGATAGAATTTTTGTGCTAACGTATAAATGTTTTAATGGTTTGTGGCATTGTTGGTTGGCCTTCCCTCAGTTTCATGGGTTGGGTGTGATGTCTTTGTAAGAGCATGGTTGGTTTATGTTAATTATTTCACTTGTGATTATTTTATATAAACTATTTTATATAAATGTGCTTATAATTTTATCTTAGTAGTCTGGGTAGGGAATTCATTTGGGGAAATCTTTAGTGAGTTTTAATACTCACCCCCTGCTTTGGCACATTGGTGTCTTTGCAAATGTCTTGTACCATGACTTTTGAAAAGGTAAGGAATTACCCTCCTTTAGTGGACCATTTTTATCCCTTGGTGGATCATTGATCTTGAATCTTAGTTTGGAGCTTTGGTGGTGTCATGGCTTGTGGTGTTTGGTTGATTATTTTCCGCACTGTACTCTGATGTTGTGTGGACATGTCTAGTTTTATTAGTTTTGAGTAGTTTTGTGGAACATCTTGGTAGCCTGTGGGGAATTCATGGTTGGGTAATTTATTTGACATGCCTCATATAGTGGATGTTAGTGGATGGATTGGATGGTTTTTTATTAAGGGAAAATTGTTCCCCCACATGATCTTGAAGCCCATGGCATTTATTTACAGCCTTTGGCGTCTTGGGGACCTCAATTAATGCCAAATTTCCCTCACTACCTCCTCAAGCCAATAAGGTATGGGTAATGAGTTATAATTAGAATCCATAAAAATATTATTTTTAACATTAATAAATGGTTGTTCCAAAAATAAAATAAAATATAAAAAAATTACGGTGCTATTTCAATATGTATCGAAACAATCACCTAATAATGATAGGGGAATTATATATATTTGTTGGATATATATATATTTATATTTATATTTATATTTATATTTATATATTACTACTTCTCTGTTATATTTAAATATTATATATCATGGTCATGTTATTTTTATTATGTGCATTGAATAATAACATTATATTTATTATAAAAAATTTATAATGTATAGAAAATAGGATCAATTTATATACAACAGAAGACATTTTTAGAATAAACTCATTAAAATACATAGATACTATATTGTGAAACATTTTTTCATCAATATAACCACATTAACTATAACTACATGATATAACGTCTAAAATTATAAAAAATTATACATCCCAAAAAAATACACTAAATAAAAACCTAAAAATAAATCATATATTACAAGAATATCTAAAGTTCCTATAAAAAATATGTATCAATGAGGATAAGTTAATTTTTGAAAACTAAAATAAAATATAATACCATTAATTGTGATATTTCAATTTGAATCTACATAAGCACTTTATCATCTTATGTGTAGTCTGAATTTTATAAAAATAAATTTTTGTTGGAATTACGGCCTGTCATAAATGTAAATGGATTGTTTTGTTTTGTTTTCAATCCAAAATAGGTTTTTCATGATGTTTTCAAGGATTTTGATATTATGGTACAATAAGATAGTAGTGTTCATGAAGGCGTTGGTCCCTAGTATATTCCAAATATAGGGGTAAAAAAATTAGAGAAAAGAGAATGTAGTTTTTGGAAAGGGATGTTTCATGAATTATTGAAATAGTATATAAGTGTTTGGTCAAGGAATGTTTTATGTCTAAACAATACTTTGTAGAAGAATATATTGTTCCTAGTATGTTTTCAAAGTAGAGTTTTTAAGAAGTGATGTATTAAGATACACTCTTGAAAATATATCCAATTGAAGAGGATCATGAAAAAGATTATATTTATTGAAATAGGATTATGCGTAAAATTTTATATCAATTTCAAACTAATATGCATGGGGGTTGATGCACAAAAAACGTGCACAAAGGTATGTACATGTTTATAAATACGAGGATGCGACATTTAATACATAGAACCATCTCTCAATGCTAATATGGTGTCTCTTCGATGCATAATAGTTACACAAAAAGTCATACTGAAAGAAAATATTATAGGTATAATGTTACTTGTGTTGATATAGATCAACTAAAACTCATGGTGATGTATCTCGAAAGAGAACGAGTTGAGAAAAATAAATATTTCAGGTGAACCCTAAATCATTGCAGCAAGAAAAGGTGTCTTGTTCTTGGGAAGAGTTGAGATTATTTCATTTTTTGAATATATAGTATTTTTATCACATATTTTAAGGGAATTAATTAATAATTATAATTCATGTAGAGTCACTTTATAGACTAAAACAATTATTCAATGTTTAACTATTGTATTGCCTTTTTTGAAAATAATCTATGTAAGGCATCTCTTGGAATATTGAGCTCAAGGGAGTCGATATAATTTCTCAGGTTCAATTACTCAGCAATATAAAAATTATTATAAAGGTAGTGTGCAAGTCACATAGTGTGCTTAATATATTTTATTCTCCACCTCGTGAAGAATAAGGGATTTAGGAATGACTAAAACAATAGTGGAATATACTTCTTGGAAAATCCTATAGCGGCGAACCTTGTAAAAATAATTTTTTTTATCTTTCTATGTGATTGATTTAATGGATACACATTACAGTCATATTTGTTCAACATTTTCCTTCCATCTTGGTAATATATCTATATCTCATTACGAAATTGTGAACATCTAGATTCACATATTCACTAGCAGGGTTTTCCAGGGACCTTCAACTTGTATCAGAGCATGACGGTTGCAGGAGAAAAATATAAAAGCTTGTGGTACCATGGTTAATTATTAAATTTTAGTGGATTCCCTATCTTCTACGTACAAAATCATTAAGTTATGGATGAAAATTATGGTATTTCTTATATAATCTATTGAAATGGATTTTAATTTCACCACAACGCATGATATTAAGGTCAATGATGTAATTTGAAATTGTATTATAGATTTAGATAGTAAATTTCTTTATGCTTTTTAAGGAATAAAGCTCCCTCACAATCACTCATTCTGATCAAATAATTCATAAGTGGTTTTTTTGTATGTTGTCAAAGTTTATATTCCAAAACATGTAAAATATATATGAAAGTGACAAAAATTTTATGTAAGAGAAACACGATGGTTTCCCCACTTAGTTTGAGGAACTAAAAATGATATTAGATGAAAAAGAAAATAGTTTTTGTAATAACATATTTGTGGTTTTTGGAGCTATTAGTGGACTAGGGGAAGAAATTAAGGACATTGATATTGTGAAGAAAATATTACAGATTCAGACCTCTATGTACAATCCAAAAGTGTCATCCCATCAGAGATGATATTTTTATAAAAATTCTATAGTTGATCTACATATTATCCTAGTGGTATATGGTATTATAGTAAAATGAGAAGATGCAACAACTCAATAAATAAATGAAATTGCATTCAATGAAAATAATAAACTAGCCATTTCTAGATATTTTTCCTGATAATGTTAATGTATATGATGAACATATTTATTTATTATAAAATATATTCAATAGAAAAATGGAAAATTTGATGGACATATACATTTGGCCTATTTTCATTATGGTAGAGTTGGGACACATCCTCTCAGTTATAAAGGAATAATTTTTTATGATAACAAGTGAAGCGGGAAAGATAAATATCTCATAGAAAATGTTTGTGAAAAAATATAGACTAAAAATATATAATTAATTTATAGAGAAAAAGTTTTGTCTCTAATGAATAAGAAGAAGATGCCAAATTTTTTAAGGATGATGAACCAAATTTTTAATTAGGAACCTTTTCATCCATTAAGTCAACTATAAAATATCGTTATCTTGCAAAAGATAACTCTAGAGATTATACAGTAGTTATTGATTCTGATCTCTCTTTGGATCTTGAGTATAATCATGGTATGATTTAAAATCAATTAAGCAGAAATAAAAATTGGAGAGCTATTCTATATGTGTATTAAAAATATCTTGATCAACATGAAGCATAAATTGATTACATTTAAGAAGTAATAAATTAATATTCAACACCTTGTAAACTGAAAGAATATATCCTATAATTGAAGATATTAAATGAAGAAGAATATGTGGTCATTTATGAAATTTCATATAAAATTGGAGGAGATTTCCAAGATAGATGAGATTCTTGATGAAGAAGATGTTTCTCTATGAAGTGAACATAAAAATAAATTAAATTCATGATAAAAAACAATGAAATAGTAGTTTGTAAATTTATCAGTTTTATAGATATTATAATGTACATAGAGTGTTTTTGAAGGATAATTAATGGATTTGAATGATTAATGATCCACATGTATGGGTATTTGTTTAATTGGATGTGATGTTGAATCATTAAAGTATTGAAACAAGATGACCCGAAAAAGTGGAAGAAAAAATAAAGAACATATCAAAAACCCACCCCTTATTACAACATGAAATAAAAAAATCCTAATGAGAAGAGAGATGGAAATCATCCCCATGTACACAAAAATGGTGTGCGTGCATATCACCCCAACTGTTCTGGACATCCATGTATTCTATCACATCTCTCTTTCAGTTTAATATCTAATGTTGGTTGAAAATATCGATCCACCTATAATCTCAAACCCCATGATGATATGTTAATACCCCTCTTCGTAACCCCTCAGTTTATATAGATATTTGAAAGGAATATATCCCTAGTATTTTTATTTTTCTTCCCTAAATATCCCTAAATTCCATTCCCTATAAATACAACCCACACCAAATATGTTCTGGAGGAATTAGGATGATATAGGGATAAAAACCTCTCGATGAGAAAAATATTGTGATAATATATAATAAAATACAGATGAATAAAAATAAATAGTTGGAAATAAATTGAGATGTATATTTTTATCATTAAAAAAACCCTCATGAGTGATATATTAAAAAATCACACAAGAACTCCAATAATTTATTGTAATAATAATGGAGTAAAAAATCCAAGTAAAATTATGAAATATGAATTGAAAATAAAGTGTAGAAAACCTATTTTAGAATCCAAACCACAATACACTTTTCTATTCTACCAAAAAATATTTCATTAAAAATTATCACATATAACAGGTAATAACCAATCACATGGTGTCATTGAGGCTCCATAACTATGTTAATACACAACTCAAATATGTGATAGTCCTTATTTCCCACAGCCCATAATATATTTTTTCATGTATCTCCTTCCCTCAATTCATTTACTACTCACACCATCAAAATAATCCATGTTTGATGATTTTTTACAATCCATCAGAATCACTACACAACACTTGTGTGTAATAATTAATATAAAAAATATATCCATTTGATAGGAGAAAATTAAACTCAGTTTGAAACCATGTGATTCTGTTATGATGTTTGAATATTTTAAACCCCTTTAAATATTCATCATTAATATATTAATCTCCTCATGAAAAAATCACAAAATTTAATGAACTTCTCAATCTCCCCCATTATCCAAAAAAATAAGGATATTAATTTAAATGGATTTAATTGTAATGAAAAACGATTGGTTTCACTCTAACCATCCACCACTATATTATGTAAGGCATTTCTCTTTTATTGATTGGATAAAATCCTGAAATTTCCCCCTACAAATGAAATCTAAACATATATTTCTTTATAATACCTACATCAACAATTCCCATCTATAGAAGACTAGAACAAGAACATGGATTCCATATAATATTTATTCACACATTATCTTATGTACCTATGGAAACTAATTAATCTATCATATCAACACACTTAGAGTAATATATATCTCTATATGAATCACCTAAATCGTTGATTTTTATTTAATATTCACTTGTGATAATCAAAAAAGTAAAATAATTAGTTGCTGGATATGAAAAACTAGACATGAAATGCTTTTACTTTCATGCTTTCATTATCCTTGTTGATAGTTATACAGTCATGCATGGTGATTAAAAATTCCACAAATATGATGAAATCTTCTTCATAACTGCATTAAATACATTATTTCACACCATTAAATCAGTCTCATAAATGATCTAATCCTTGTTACATAACACATATATCATTCTTCATCTGGATAATGATCATCTTAAATTTACTATTGAACTCATGATCCCACACTTATAATTAGTACAATATGATAAAACAATTTGGAGTATACCTGGAACAGGTTTGAGATCTCTCAACATTAGCATACAACCTGAATTTTCTATGGTAAAATATCACCAACACCAATAAACCTACAAAAATTTCCACATACCATAATTTATTTACCATTTGAACAATCAATTAAGGAAGAAAATAATTCCCTCTATGCTTTGATATTGTAAAAATATATAGAATAAATCACCAATTTGTTGTGCAGATCAGTCATGTGAGTATACACTCCAACTATAATTATATCACACTAACCATATATACAACGTATGCTAGTATGATAATATTTGTGTCATGTAACTTCATTATTCATTAATATTTTTGAATGTGTAGTAGTTTATCTAGAAACATGAAGAAAATAATCATTAGTCATTCATGTATTCACGTTCATCATGAAAATTAGATAACATCATCCAACATCAAAATGCCATTTTATAATTGAAATGTTGTCATAATATAATCATATGAATCTACTAATGAACAAAATGGAAGATAATATTTTTTTCAACATCTATTTAAATAGATATCGTGTTACATTTAAGATTAATATTGACCTCCACTGAAGAAATCTCTATCAAATGAATGTCAACTCCGCCAAAGTTTTACTGAATTATAAATTTTCTAAAATTTAGATATAATAAAATCATATTTATGCACTCGTGTGGAATCACTACTTCCACCCATGGATATCAAACTAAACATAAACAATATACTCAATGTACACTAACTACAAAGGCATATCATATATGATATATGGGGTCGATCTCATAGAGAGAGGGGGACACATTAATGATTTTTTTCCAAAGGTTGGTTCATATTAATTTTAAATAATTAATTAAATTAATTAAATAATTAAAGTATATAATAAATAAAAATTAAAAATAGATGATAAGGGTAAACGTTTCCAAGGGTACATTTAATAAAAAATATTCACCTTAATTACAAAATAATGAGATTAAATATTTGGGAAATGCTTTTAATATGTTGATAGAAAATATAACCAATCTGTATCAATTGAAAATAGAATATCAATTAATTATGGATTGATGGGTGAAAATAAATAAAGTGCATTAAGAATATCTCAAATTTATTTATTCAGAAAATCAAAATGGGATTGTTGAATTGTGAACCTAGACTGGGGTATCCATGAATCGTAACATGTTGAAGGAGAAGGGTCTCCCAAAAATATTTTAAAGTGAGGTCGTCTCTACCTCATTTTTCATCCTAAAACATGAAATGACACCAAGCCTTAACGGATGATTTTCTATGAGTATTAGTGTGAAAAAAATTGTAATTTCACTTTCTCCACACATTTTGAGATATTATCACTGTAAATATTTTGATGGAAAACCTAAGTATGTTGGATTAATTGAGTATTCTAATTAACATAATCTCACATGAATTTAGATCCATGGAAAACCACATGTGCATACCATATGGAAAGAGTGTTTATGTAACTCATGATATCATCTTTGATAAGGCATCACAAAAGTATTGGAGTGTTGATGACAAAAAATATGTGTTGAATAGTGAGAATTCATTCACTGTTTAGCACACTATGGTATATGTTCCTAGGATATAAGAGACAGATAACACTGTTGGAGACCAGATATCATCACCCGCATCCACTATCGTGCGCTCAATAGACACCACATTATGATACAAAGTTGAGTTGATTGTCATTAAATTAGACATAGTAAATTTCTCAATTACACCATTAAACATTGTGCAAGAACTATATTCCAATCATGATTATTGTGTAAAAGAATGTGGGAGGAGTAACTGAAGAAATCATCATATGATTTATTGATGGAAAAGGAGAATATGCAATTGAGTGCATTTTCAACAAAAAAATCCTCCTCATGTCTATAGGTCCACAAGGAAAATGATGTACCTTTGGAGTCCCATTGGAATTTCAGTGTCCTCAAGGACTAAACATGTTGTTACCCTGTCCATCGTGACCGCCCAATGACATCCATTTTTTGGGAGGAGAATCCATATAAAGTTATGAGGAATCGAGAGATAAGTAATTTGTAGAAATACGGATTTTCACTCACACTCATTATTTTCCTACTTTTATTTTCATTTTTACAGATCAATAAGGTATGACATCATTAATAGTCCCACATGTTTTTAATGACATTGTAAATAACACTATATTTTTTGTGTGAATATAATAAAAAGGTAACCCCCTATAAAAGCATCCTAGCTGGTTGTGGATAGAAATATTTTTTTGTTATTTCCTACTACCAAGATTTTTGTTTGTATTTTTGGATATTGAATATATGAAAATTTGTAACATATACCATTAAATCATTTTTAAATCTCTTTATATGTTGCATGAATATTATTTTTTCATACTGTATAGTGATGATTTGTTTTCTTCCATCAATATATTTTTCTATCATAGTATATCAAAACTGAAAACACTATACAAGAACACTATTAATTCATATATAATGATTATATTTGGTCTATATATTCACCAAATATGAGGAATTAATATAAATATTTCATATACACAATATAATTGCACTACATATACATTTCTTAATATAATTCTTGTGGTCCACAGTTTATCAAACCACAATCCTAGATCTGTAATCCAGGGATTTCAACTAAATATGATTCATTATTTATTCAATTACATCAGCTATTAAAAAAAATAAATATTTGATTCTTTGTTAAGTTATAGGAATATAATTTTTCTTTATTTAATTACATCATTATTAATTAACTAGTATATGTTTCATTCTTTTGTCAGTAAAATATTTTTTTCAGCACTAAAATTATTTTATTCCGAATGGTGAAACATCAATAGATATCATTTGATAAAATGAAATCATTAACACATATAAACAAACTAGATTAAATATTGTACTATTATCTCTTATAAATGTGAATTTTGAGTTTGGAATCGTTCATTTCAATTGGATTGTTGTAGCCCAATTTGATTTGATGATTTTGGGTTGATGATTATGGCACTTACAATACACACTAATCTAGAGGTTCAAGCACCATGATGATCTATTTGGGTGTTGTAGAGTGATCATACCCTATTTGAGGGGTTTGGGGGCTAAAGGCCCCCTAAAAAATTGTTGGGGAATTTAAAAAAAATCCAACTAACCATAGTAGAGATTACCATGTGATATAAACATTGAAAAATTACAGTGATGAATTTTTGTAACACCCCAGGTAAATAAGGAATATGAAATTTTCATATTTATCCATATTTTTGAATAAAATATTAATATTAATTTAAAGGGGATGCTATGCTTGATGGGGTACCCAACACACAACAACGAGTTTCTTGGGAATCTTACGTTGCACTCTAATAATAAAATAATATTATTTTAAATGGTAGTTAACATGTAGCCATTGTATTGGCGGGAATGGATAGAAATAACTAAAATATGTTTATATATGTTTTTAAATGAGTTTAGATTTATCCAATAAATGATAAAGGCATAAAATACGGAAATAATTCAATTTTAGGCGTATATGCCGTAGTTTTCACTAAAGGTTCACTTATCGCCTTTTGATGGAGAACCGTCATTAAATATAGTTTTTTTCACACTTATACATTCTATTGGACCAAATAAAAATCTTCTTAATAATTGGGACATCAAAATTAACTTTGTGTATATTTTTGGTATCTTTCGGATAAAGTTCATTTTTTAATGAATAATGTAAAATGTTGTATTTTAATTCAAAACCTCTTTTTAATCTAATTTATTTATATGATTAGATTATCATTTGAATTGGTTTTCAAGTGAAATTAGAAAATATTTTTACAATTAAATCCAGTAGTGGTCGTTGGAATTAATTTCACTTTGAAATCAGACTTAAACTACTGTCAATCTTCTGATACTTATTGTTTCATAAAAACACGCTATTTGCTCTGACAGCGGGAATCAATTATTAAATTAATTAATTCAACATATATGTTGGGAATTTTGTAAAATGGACTTCATTTTTGAATTCGGAATATCAAATATAGCTTAGGGTGAATTTTTGGGATTTTTCTAAAAAACATCAATTTTTGATAAATAGTGAAACCACTAAGTGGTACTTATAAAAACTGATTTTTCCGCTTAAATGAAATTTTTCCATCATTGTGTTTTGAATTTCAAAAATCCTACATACATGGTTGTCATTAAGAAGTAAAATGTGGTTCAATGGGATTAAAATAATTTTTTTGGTGAATAGTAAGTTATTATGTTTTTTAATCGCGATTGGTGGTAATTAGTGTAGTTTAAGGTAAACATAATGTTTTTATAATATGAGAGGAGCTTTACCAATGTCCTAACTTCATTGGATGTTTCATGGCCGACCAAGACAACCCATGGGTCAACTTGGGGGCCCCATGAAGTAACTTTGGTTGGACAATGACACAAATACCTTTTTATTTAATATTAAAGAAAAAATGACACAAACATGAAATGTTTTACTAAAACAATTTTATCATGGGGTTATACAAGTCCGATTTTTGTCTATATATACTCATTGGAAATCTAAAAATATTTCCTACATCATAGTATTTTTTTTAAAATTTTTACACATTAAATAAATTAAAATATTTATGACATCATGATGATGCATCGATGATCTCATTATTTAACGATTTAAATAAAATGGAATGATAATGTAATATCTAAGAACTACACATGTCCAAAACCTATTGTATGAGTTGATTTAGAACCCTTATCACCTTATACTCTAAACACATCAATGTGGGACTTCTTAAATCCGAATACCATTTTAAAATAAAGTGACTTTTCATTACTTTCCAAGTGTGCCCCTCCTCTCCTCTTATAAAAGGCCCCCACCTCTACCACCTTACCCACACTCCCAAATCATTTGGCTCAACCAAACTCTGCCCATTTTGTCTCTCCACTTCCCTCACTTACTCCTTGAAGCCCCAATTTGTGCAGAAGTCTTCCCAAGTAAGCCTTTGAGCTCAAACCAAAGGGAGTTACACGATTTTAAGGCAATGTCTTCACTTGAGTCCTTTTGTATTATTTTGCTTCTCCAACCCCCTACACTCTTTTTATTCGTTTCTTTTGTAACAAATCCAGTATAATCAATATACTAGGATGATGTTATAAGAAGTATTTGAGCTACAATTTCACACACCTACATCTAATGGTTAAAGAACATACTGTTTCCGTGGATGGCAAATTTCTGCCTCATGAAACGATGATTGTTCAACACTCATATAACACCTTAAAAGGCGGCCATTAAGATGTCACTATATTTATATATGATATATAATATGTTTATGTTTTAATTAAGATTCTGTAATTTTCTTTTTTGGCTTACCTTTATGATCTCCATTGTGGGTAAACACGATAATTTCATTTTAGGAAGTGCAGACTACCGCCCCCTCAAAGTGATGGAATTCATTAATGCAATATGTGGGACGTATAAATGATGGATTTAAAGTTATTATATATGATTTTATACAGGAATTATAATAAACCTCTATATCATTATTATTCCATTCCATAAAAATATGAAATAGAAATGAAAGTAGCGTTCATGCGTATGTACGGCTTACCGTCTCCATGAACGGTGCATTTCATTTCTTATCCCCAAATGTTATATACTATTATAATTTCATGTATATAGTGGATATATATGATGAATGATACATATAAATGATGAATATAATTCTGTAATTAAAATATACATACCTCTCATTTAGTTTTAATTCCATTAATATGACAAAGAAATGAAAGTAGCGTTCATGCGTACATACGGCTTACCGTCTCCATGAACGGTGATTTTCATTTCTTACCTCTAAATGATTATGTAATATTATAAATACATGTATATGATGGATATATTTGATATATATGATATCCAAATCAGGAATTTCATTCTGGATATAATGAACCATTGACCCCACGAACAACATGTAATTGTAAGAAGTTCACTTTCTTCTTAAGAACCAAATATCGACAAAACAAACATTATTTACATAAATGATTACGTAATGTTTATGAAATGTAAATAAGTGATATAAAAGGAATAATGAACTTGAAAATGTTCTTAAGAAAATATAAATTTACTTCAAGTTTATTATTTAGGACGATAAAGAACGATCGATTCAAGTCGGACCCGAGGTAAGGGATCTTACTCCTCTCTTTCTTTTTAAGTATACTCGATTATGTCATTCCTTCTAAAGCTCATAATTCTTGTTATTGGGATGTTCTTTTATATAAATTTTACTGTAATTTTTATTTTCATGTGATGACAGACCATATTCTCTCTCATCAATCTATTTTGGATGTTTTGAGTGGCACCGTTAGGCTACCGAATTTTCGTAAGAGATCTAACCTCTCTCTTTATTTTTAAGTACTCTCCTTTATATCACTTCTTTTAAGCTCCTCTTTGTTATGTTGGGGGATGTTATTTTATATTCCTCTTTCTAGAGACTTTATGTTAATATGATGAGATACCCTGTTTGATCTCATCAATCCATTTTTGTAAGTTTTATGTGGCGCCGTTAGGCTGTCGAGTTTTCGTAAGGGATTTTTTCATCCCACTTTTATTCCCGTGAGATTTATTCAACATTTTCCACAGTTTCCTTATATTGGTGTATGTAATGCCCATTATTCAACCCTTTGTGTAATATAATTTCTTTTATGAGTATTTACATCAATGATTTATTGTCCTTCTTTCAATGGGTGTATGTTTTGAAAGATACCCAAGTCAGTAAGGGAATCTTTCACCCTCCTCTTATTTAAACGACTTATTTTGTTGTGTATTTTAATTTAAATATTGTTATGTTGGGATATGTTCTCATATATCCTTATTGATGTAAATTTTAGGTCCAAGTGATGAGATACACCTTTTATCTCTTATCAACTCATTTTGATGCGACGCTGTTAGGCTGTCAAGGGAACTTCTTAACCCAATTTCGATTTATTTGAGTTCAACATGTAGTTATTGAATATTTCATCCTTTGAATTTGTGTGAATGGCCTTTGATTATTTTACACTTAATATCCACTTAAATTTTGTGTATTCATTTGTCACACTTAATTATGTAATTGATTTGTCCTTAAACCAAGGAAACTGTCTTTGTAAGGGACATCATCTCAATCTCCATTAATTGAGGCATATTCTGTTTTATACAAAACCTTCTTTTATATGGTGTATAATCTCCTTTGAATTTTACGTTTATTCAAATGTATTCTTTTTATACAAAGTGTTTACTAAACAACAAAATGGAATGTTTTTGTCATACGTATGCGGAGACAACGACTTCTCCGCCGCTATGACCATTATTTGAGTTTCGGCTTCCTCTATAAGCCATACATTCTTTTTAAAAGAAAAATAAACACCATGTTATACTTTTATTTTATCTTGGTATTTAAAATTGTTTTCATAATGTTTTTATATCAATGTGTTGTATTGATATCTTGTGATTGAAAGGTGGGAATGTTATGTTTCCTTTATGCATGTTTTATGTGATACGATTATGTTAAGGTTCTTGGGCATTATTATGAAGATGGGTGGTTCCGTGATAAACTAAGGGCGGGTGAGCCCGATATAGCTCTCCAATGCATTGGGTAACGCAAAGTAGTGAAACATTATGGTTTCTCCAAAGAGATTTAGGGAATATACTGTGATGGGTATTCCAAATGTAACCAAAAGGGTTACTCCCTACGTAAGAATGTTATGAATGCCTCAAGTTACTTTTATGTCTTATGACTTCTATGATTTATTCATTATTTGATGAGGTATGTTAAAGTGCCTATGTTTTATGGGTAATGTATGATTTCATTCTCATGTATATATGATCTAATGTTTCCTTTCCATATTTTTATAACCCTTACTGAGCTTTTTATGCTCATCCCATGTTTTTGAAAAGTTTTTCACAGGTCAAGGGAAAGGTACATGATGTGATGATAGTGTCAAGGATGTGTCAAAAAAGAATCCATGTTTTATTTTAAATATGATTCTGTTGTTGGGAAGAATGAATACTTTCTTTTATGTAACCACTTTGTTTAAATGTGGAATGTAATGCAAGTTTCATTATCTAATTCTCTAAAATTCTAAACCTGAAAAGATCCTCAACGTGTAATCTTGTAATAACAGAAGATTAAGTAAGGTTTAAGGTTGTGGCCTTATAGTTGGTATCAAAGGTCGGTCTAGATAACATTAGAGGTTAGGGTATTCTTTAAGAAAAAGTGGCATTACCATAATGGTTAGGATTTCAGAAAGAGTCCTAGTTTTAGATAAAGTGAATGAGTAAGTGTATCTTAGTGTTTACCTTACTCATTAGTACATGATGGTTTTGTTTATATACTCACACTGACATTTATGTTTTTAGTGAAATGATGGATCTATCAGGCACTATAGAGACAACAGGTTTGAAGGAAACTGTGGTGGTTCCCTGATTAAGAGACTGGATGAAATGGAGGATTCAATGAGGAATCTCATGGTTGCTCTAAACTAACTATCAAGGAGTCATGATCAACCACATTAACCTTGGTATGTTCTATAATGCATCATGTACGAGATGACCAAATCGATGTGGATGTTTAGGTAATAATTATAAAGGTAACCATTAGAGTTTATATGATCCTTACTTTTGAGGTAATTATGGGTTACTATATGATATGATGGAAGTGAAAGGCATGAGATAAAATTGAGGATAAATTATGTTATGGTTATTTTTGATGATTTTATCTCTTTTTGGGAAATGATTTGAGAATTATATAGTTTTGGAAAAAGGACAACACGCAGACCGCGTGACAACCCGTTGCGTCGGACAAAGCTGCGGGAATCGAACCCACAACCAAATTGCGACTGGTATTTATCGTCTACCACTGGACTACGTGAAGTACCTGGTTAGTTTGAGTGATTCTTTTTTTAGTTATATGATTTTATGAATTATGAGTATGTTGATTTTGGGTTATTTATGAAAATGATTAACCTATCATGGAGGATATGTGATTAGGTTAATTACTTTTCAATAAGAGATTTTAGGAGGAACTGATATTGTTTGGAGAAAATGTTACGATTTATCTTGTAAGACTATGTAACTAAATCCTTCAAAAATTTGGTTTAAATCTTAGATTGGTTTACTTTGAAGTATTTTATGGACTAATTGTTTATCGGATGACCCTTGTTGAACTTTGGGTTTTGTTGGACAAATTTTGGAGATTAAGCATAGATTTTCTTTTTAAAGGGTTATCTTTTTTCTGGATTATCTGACCTTGTACTAACCTTTCTTTGGTATTGGTTTTGGATAAAGCCTAAAGGCATGGGATGTATATAGTTCCTATTTTGGTGGATTAGGTTATTCTCTAGAAGTTGATTATAGTACTCTTAATGCGAACAAGTATCCCTAAATACTCGTCTTTTGGAGAATATATGAGTTTGTGTAAAAGTTGAAAGTCAACATGATAAGTGATTATGTTTCCCTATGAATAAATTCCTCAATAAAAAGTAACTTAAAAAATGTTGTCTATTAACTTTTCATACTGGGGAATCGAATACCGTTTAACCCATCACAAGTTTGTGATTTTCTTATGGTTAACTTTCTCCTAGACATGTTTACTATCACTCTCCCTCAAGAACATGACCCTTTTCTTTTTCTTCCGTGTCCATGTTTTTCTACATGGAATTCTAGTATGGGTTAACTCGGGTGACCTACGTACTTATCTTCCATTATTTTAAATTGATTGTTTTACCGACTCTTGTTCCGATGTGGGACTTTCAAGGATGTTTCCAAGCTCAATTTTAAAAATTGCAAGGACGCAATTCCCAAACGGGGGAAGGATGTAACACCCCATGTAAATAAGGAATATGAAATTTTCATATTTATCCATATTTGTGAATAAAATATTAATATGACTTTAAAGGGGACGCTATGCTCGATGGCGTACCCAACACGCAACAACGAGTTTTTGGAAATCTTACGTTGCACTCTAATAAAGAATTAATATTATTTTAAATGGTAGTTAACATGTATTTGTTGTATTGGCGGGAATGGATAGAAATAACTAAAATATGATTATATATGTTTTTAGATGTTTTTTCATTTTTCCAATAAATGATTAAGGCATAAATTACGGAAAGAATTCAATTTTAGGCGTATGTGCTCTAGTTTTCACTAAAGGTTCACTTATCGCCTTTTGATGGAGAACCATCATTAAATATAGTTTTGTTAACTCTTATACATTCTATTGGACCAAATAAAACTCTTCTTAAGAATTGGGACATCAAAATTTACTTTGTGTAAATTTTTGGTATCTTTCTGATAAAGTTCGTTTTTTAATCAATAATGTAAAATGTTGTATTTTAATTCAAAACCTCTTTTTAATATAATTTATTTATATGATTATATTGTCATTTGAATTGGTTTTAAAGTTAAATTAGAAAATATTTTTACCATTAAATCCAATAGTGGTCGTTGGAATTAATTTCACTTTGAAATCGGACTTAAACTAGTGTCAATCTTTTGATACTTACTGTTTCATAAAAACACGCTATTTGCTCTGACAGCGGGAATTAATTATTAAATTAATTAATGCAACTTATTTTTTGTGATTTTTTTAAAATAGAATTCAGTTTTGAATTCAGAATATCAAATATAGCTTAGGGTGAATTTTTTGGATTTTTCTGAAAAACATCAATTTTTGATGAATAGTGAAACCACTAAATGGTACTTATAAAAACTGATTTTTCTGCATAAATGAAAATTTTCCATATTTGTGTTTTGAATTTCGAAAATCCGATATACATGGTTGTCATTAAGAAGTAAAATGTGGTTCAAAGGGATTAAAATAATTTTTTGGTGAATAGTAACTTATTAAGTTTTTAATCGCGATTAGAGGTAATTAGTGTAGTTTAAGGTAAAAATAATATTTTTATAACATGAGATGAGCTTGAAACTTGTCCTAACCTCATTAGATGTGTCATGGACGACCAAGACAACCCATGGGTCATCTTGGGGACCCCATGGATCCACATTGGTTTGAAAATGACATAAATACCTTTTTATTTAATGTTAAAGTAAAAATGACACAAACATAAACTGTTTTACTAAAACAATATTAACATGGGGTTATACAAGTCCGATTTTTGACTATAAATACTCATTGGAAAGATAAACGGATTTACTACATCATAGTAGTTTTTTTATAATTTTTAGACACTAAATAAATTAAATTATTTATGACATCATGATGATGCAGCGATGACCTCATTATTTAACGATTTAAATAAAATGGAACGATAATGTAATATCTAAGAGCTACACATGTCCAAAACCTATTGGATGAGTGGATTTCGAACCCTTATCACCTTATACTCGAAACACATCAATGTGGTACCTCTTAAATCCGAATACCATTTTAATATAAAGTTACTTTTCTTTACATTCCAAGAGTGCCACTCCTCTCCTCTTATGAAAGGCCCCCACATCTACCTCCTTACCCATACTCCCAAAGCCTTTGGCTCGGCCATCCTCTACCCATTTGTCTCTACACATCCCTGTATTACTCCTTGAAGCCTCACTTTGGGCATAAGTCTTCCCAAGGAAGCCTTTGAGCTCAAACCAAAGGGAGTTACACGATTTTAAGGTAATGTCTTCACTTGAGTCTTTTGTTTTATTTTGCTTCTCCAACCCCCTAAACAATTTTTATTCATTTATTTTGTAACAAATATAGTATAATAAATATACTAGGATGTTTTTATAAGAATTATTTGAGCTACACTTTCACACACCTACATCTAATGGTGAAAGAACATATTGTTTCCGTGGATGGCGAATTTCTGCCTCACGAAACGATGATTGTTCAACACTCATATAACACTTTCAAAGGTGGCCATTAAGATTTCACTATTTTTATATATGATATATAATATGTTTATGTTTTACTTAAGATTCTGTATTTTTCTTTTGTGTCATAACTTTATGGTCTCTATTGTGGGTAAACACGATAATTTCAATTTAGGAATTGCGGACTACCGCCCCCTCAAAGTGATGTGATTCGTTAATACCATATGTGGGACGTATAAATGATGGATTTAAAGTTATTATATATTATTTTATAGTGTAATTATAATAAAACTCTATATAATTATTATTCCATTCCATAAAAATATGAAATAGAAATGAAAGTAGCGTTCATGCGTACGTACGACTTACCGTCTCCATGAACGGTGCCTTTCATTTCTTATCCCCAAATGTAATATACTCTTATAAGTACATGTATATAATGGATATATATGATTAATGATACATCTAAATGATGAATATAATATTGGAATTAAAATATACATACCTCTAATTTAGTTTTAATTCCATTAATATGACAAAGAAATGAAAGTAGCGTTCGTGCGTACGTACGGCTTACCGTCTCCATGAACGATGCTTTTCATTTCTTACCTCTAAATGATTATGTAATATTATAAATACATGTATATGCTGGATATATATGATATATATGATATCCAAATCAGGAATTTCATTATGGATATAATGAACCATTGACCACACGAACAACATGTAATTGTAAGAAGTTCACTTTCGACTTAAGAACCAAATATCGACAAAACAAACATTATTTACATAAATGATTACATAATGTTTATAAAATGTAAATAAGTGATATAAATGGAATAATGACCTTGAAAAGGTTCTTCTGAAAATTGAAATTAACTCATGTTTATTATTCAGGATGATAATGAACGATCGAGTCAAGTCGGACCCGAGGTAAGGGATCTTACTCCTCTCTTTCTTTTTAAGTATACTATTTTATGTAATTCCTTCAAAAGCTCATCATTATTGTTATTGGGATGTTCTTTTATATTACTCTTACTGTAATTTTTATTTTCATGTGATGAGAGACCCTATTCTCTCTCATTAATCCATTTTGGAAATTCTGAGTGGCGTCGTTAGGCTGCCGAATTTTCGTAAGAGATCTAACCTCTCTTTTTCTTTTTAAGTACTCTCCTTTATGTCACTTATTTTAATCTCCTATTTGTTATGTTGGGGGATGTTCTTTTATATTACTATTTCTATAAAATTGAAGTTAATATTATGAGATACCTTGTTTGATCTCATCAATCCATTTTTGTATGTTTTATGTGGCACTGTTAGGCTGTCAAGTTTTCATAATGGATTTTTTCATCTCACTTTTATTCTCGTGAGATTTATGCTACATTTTCCACAATTTCCTTTGAGTGGTGTATGTAATGCCCATTATTCTAATATTTGTGTAATATAATTTCATTTATGAGTATTTAAATCAATGATTTATTGTCCTTCTTTCATGGGGTGTATGTTTTGAAAGATACCCAAGTCGGTAAGGGAACCTTTCACCCTCCTCTTTTTTAAAAGACTTCTTTTGTTGGGTCTTTTAATTTACATATTTTTGTGTTGGGATATGTTCTCATATATCCTTATTGATGTAAATTTTATGTCCATTTTATGAGATACACTTTTTATCTCTCATCAACTCATTTTGATGTGACGATGTTAGGCTGTCAAGGGAACTTCTTAACCCAATTTCGATTTCTTTGGGTTCAACATGTAGTTATTGAATATGTAATCCTTTGAATATGTGTGAATGAACTTTGATTATTTTATACTTAATATCCACTTAAATTTGGTGTATTCGTTTGTCACACATAATTATGTAATTGATTTTTCCTTAAAACAAGGATATCGTCTTTGTAAGGGACTTCGTCTCAATCTCCTTTCATTGAGGCATATTCTGTTTTATACACAACCTTCTTTTATATGGCGTATAAATTCTTTTGACTTTTACGTTTATTCAGAAGTAATATTTTTATACTAAGAGTTTACTAAACTACAAAAGGGAATGTTTTTGTCGTACGTATGCGGCGACAACGACTTCTCCGCCGCCATGACCATTATTTGAGTTTCGGCTTCCTCTACAACCCATACCTTCTTTTTAAAAGAAAAATAAATACCATGTTTTACTTTTATTTTATCATGGTATTGAAAATGGTTTTCATAATGTTTTTATATCAATGTGTTGTATTGATATCTTGTGATTGAAAGGTGGGAATGTTATGTTTCCTTTATGCATGTTTTATTGGATACGATTATGTTAAGGTTCTTGGGCATTATTATGAAGACGGGTGGTTCCGTGATAATCTAAGGGCGGGTGAGCCCGATATAGCTCTCCAATGCATTGGGTAACGTAAAGGAGTGAAATGTTAAGGTTTCTCTGAAGTATTTAGGTAATATACTGTGATGGGTATTCCAAACGTAACCAAGAGTGTTACTCCCTACGTAAGAATGTTATGAATGCCTCAAGTTACTTTTATGTCTTATGACTTCTATGATTTATTCATGATTTGATGAGGTATGTTAATGTGCCTATGTTTTATGGGTAATGTATGATTTCATTCTTATGTATATATGAACTCATGTTTCCTTTCCATATTTTTATAACCCTTACTGAGCTTTTTATGCTCATCCCATGGTTTTTAAATGTTTTTCCCAAGTAAATGGAAAGGTACCTGATGTGATGATTGTGTCAAGGATGTGGCAATAAAGAAACCATGTTTTATTTTAAATATACTTCCGTTGATGGGAATAATGAATACTATCTTTTATGTAACCACTTTGTTTAAATGTGGAATGTAATGCAGGTTTCATGATCTAATTCTCTAAAACTCTAAACCTGAAAAGATCCTCATTGTGTAATCTTGTAATAACTCAAGATTATGTAAGGATTAAGGCTGGAGCCTTATAATTTTTCACTCCTATTTTTATATCATGGATATTATAGATAGAGGCACTATATCTCAAAAAACATATTTTCTTCATCCACCATAGCATCTTGGAATTTTGTGGCATGAGATTTTATATTGTGCAGTCTTCTAACTATTGTTCACTATAGTACATTGGATGTACAGTGCAGCTAGTGAAACAATGATTCGCCATCCTTTTTAGCTCAATATGAGTTAAAGATTTCTATGTTTTAAAAATATTATATTCAATATGTATTTATGATGATGAATCGAAGTGAAATTCTACCCCTCCATGGACTATGGGATTATTAGCAGACCCCATAAATCTTTGTTTCAAGTGATATATTCAACTCATTTGTTTGTAGTTCATTTATTTTGTCATTTTATCATCTATGAACCTATTATATTGATTCTAATATAGTAATTTCCACAAAAATTACAATTTTAATAATAATCATTTTTTTAAATAGAATATTATATACAAAACATAAAGGGTTTAATATTATTACAATTCATACGTGATTATTATTCATTATATATAAATATGTAATACTATTCGATATTAATATACAATATGGTGAAACTGATATATATTCAATGTAATAATTAAACTATGAATAAATAAAATGGAACCTGCAAAGACACATAAAACAAGGGATATTGATAAATAACACAATATTACATATAATTCTATAAAATCAAACAAAAAATTATTCATTTTAATTAAACAGAAATAATCTATTTATGATGTTTGTGAACCGTATAAATAAGATGATGCTCATTAATATAAATTGCTACTAAAAACATCTAGTTCTCAGGTTAATTCAAACAATATGAAAATTACCAAAAAATTCTTTGTTCACCCACATGAATTTTTTGATTATAATAACATGAAAAAATAATCAAAATGTTTATAATAACATAAATAAAAAGACTAGAAACATCTCGTTTTGATACTGAACTTCAGGTGGAATTATATTTTCATTAAAAAACTAATATATCCAAGATTTTATGGAGGTGATTATAAAATTTCTTTCCTACCAAATAATAATGAATCTACAGATCCTCCTCGATTCCTTTTGATTTTCATTTCTACTAAAGGTATAACATATGAACATAAAAAGATCAAAATTGTCATTTCATGACAACAACAACATATGAATGACTATGAGATATAATTTTCTATAAGTATATCATACTATTACTATCACATTTTCTGATATATCTCAAGAATTGATTCCCATATGATTACATTGCCAGAAACAGGTATTCCATTCTAATGGGATGAAGAATTACAAAAATCCATTTCTGAATTCATTAACCAACTAACTTCCTTACATATAATAATACTATTTGAACCATTTAAGGGTTATGTCATTTGTTATAATTCATCAATATTAGGATTTGGTTTAATTATTATGATGGGTGACCAGGTCATATCCCACAACATAAAAACCCAAAAAGATTCATGAAAAGAACAATCCGTGTAAAAAATATGGTGTTCTATGGATTAAGAATGAGGAACCACAATCACTTTGATAAAAATTTTACTTTTTTCATCTATTATAAGTTCTTAAAGCACATATTTGGACATATGTACCTGAACCTCATTGAATAATGATGGATTGGGTATATCATTATGTGTTACATTCAATTTGATTATAAACACGGGATTGGGAATTCAGTGGCTGATGGTTTTGGCCAAAATTTGAAAAACAAAGCAGTTTGGGATGATCATGATAATAGAGTCTCAAAAATCATAGACAACCAGAAAAGGGTTTTCCAAGTAATGTGATTGATAACTTCTATTATAATTATATTCATCAACTAAAACCCAAAAATATCATATTGGATTCTTCTATACGTTAGTATTTTGTAGTTATACATTATATATTTCCCTATTTTCTAGGAATCTATATTTTCAGAGTTCTAAAATATAAAAATTTCTTCCAAGTTATTTCCCTATTCCACCTTTAGGGGATAACTTTTATCAAAATTATAATATTTGTTTAAACATGTTATTATTTTCCATTTTCATATGGAATAATCATCAAAGGGATTATAAAAATTGAGTTGTTCAATTTTTTTTTCAAGTTTCAAACGATTGTTTGATGCTAATTTCCCTACTATTCAATTTTACATACAATGTCTTGAGGCTATGGATATATACATTGAAAAACAAATTTATCATAATTAAAAACAATGTATCCCATTATTTGTTAATAAATAGTATATTATACTTTCTATAAAAATTATATGATAATTATTATTGTCCACACAACATTAAAAATCTGAATCCACAATGGATTATTTGAATTATTTATTTTTATTTGTTTTGCAATATTTTGGTAAATAATTCATTATCATGTGTCATATTTGACTTTTAATGTCTTAATTATTCATTTTCCCATTTACAATCATGTATATTCATAAGGTAGTATTTTTCTAATTAAATATTTTCAATTAGGCTTTGGAACATTCATTTTTAAATATACAATCATTATTTTTTCAATATGATGAGAAACGTTAAAATTATTACCTCCATGTACCATCTCATAAAATGGTTGGAAATTGACTAATTAAGAATTTATTGACCAAATAGTAAAAATATATTACTTTTTAAAATGATTTCTCATCACTTTTAGGAAACATAGAAACACATGCATGAGCATGATGTAAACTATTGAAACTAAATTTATGTTTAGGTAAATTATATGGGATGAATTAAATGAGTATGTTTTCATACTATAACAATTAATGTTGGAGTTCATTGAAATACTTTTATTTCTTGGAAATGTTTAATTCCAATTATCATGTTTAGAATAGAAAATTAGGTTTTCTCCTAAATGTTTAAAATGAATATGAATAATTATTTTTTTGACTATGAAAAAGTACACAAAAGATGAAAATCACGTTATATTGTGTAATTTATAATTTTATAGAATAATGTGATGTAACTCTACTGGGTTAATGGGGGATAAAAGTATATAAGGTTATGTTAGTAGCCCTGAAAAGAATTATGTGACAGATTTATAAATTTTATCATCTTATTCCATGTACTAATAAAACTAAAACTCATCATTAATAATTATTCAAAGTTGACTTATATGGATGGAAACACATAATATGGAAGAAGTCCATTTGAATCCACATTAGTAACTTACTATAGAAAATACATGTTGTTGTTTATTCACCTGATGTATAATTTGACATATTAATCTAATGATAAAATTATGAATTGTACATTAACTTGTTAAATGTATTTGAATATTCAATATTTTGGTTGTGGTATTTTTTACAATTCAATGATTCAAAATATTCAATATGGTTATTTTATAGAACCAAATAGAATTTAAATATTAATCGTTCAAAATTTTTTAAAATATGAGTTGTTGATTATTAAATATTTTGTGGGGTAGGATGGAGAGTTTTTTGTGTATAATAGATTAATTACTTAAACATATTTACAAATTTCCCCTATCATTCTAAATAGTTGTAATACAATTTTTAATAAGTATGTTGTTTTATGAATATTAAAATGAAATTCTGTCATAAAAAATTTCATAAGATTTTTTAGGCATCATGTCCATTATATACAAGTGCATGGAATGTGAACGACATAGAGAAGTGGTGAATTAGTGGTGGTTACCACCAAGTAGATTCCAAATTCCATTATAATTGGAAGGTCAATTGCAAGAAATAAGACCTAAAAAACATGAAATGTGGAACTACCCAGTGAACCATGTGAATAAAAGTTTCTCAACGATGTATTCTTTATTCCATATTTTAGGTACATTATTGAAACAAATGTTATTTAGGTGGAGGAATACTACCAATTGTATCAAAATAAATGTAAATTTCCACATAAATTGAATAAATCGCCCAATATTCAACAACTAACATCATTATTAAGTCTCATACTTTCACCAACACATGATTTCGTGATGGAATTCACCTTCGTTGTCAACATCACTATAATGGCTATTTTGGAACTCCACCTTCCAAGGGATCAAATAGAAATATAGAACATGAAGCCAGTTTGATATCCCATATCATATTTTTCAATTTGGAGAAGATAATCAATGTAATCCCTTTAAATGAAATCAACGTCACCCTTAAAGACCAAGAAAAGTTCCTTAATTATTCTAAAGTACTCATGGATATTCTTTATGAAAACCGATTGAATTACCATGAAAATATCTTATCCACAAACTAATATTTGAGCACATGAATCATTAGGACAAATAATGAACATTGTATACATGATCCATCATGTGGTCGAAACAATTTTAATGTTATACATCATTTCTTATAGTTTAGGATCTTGGATCTTTCTAATATTCAGGCTATGGAATAATGGATGAAAACACGTCTTGGAGTTCAGTAACTAAAAAAACGTGAGAAATCAACCATTACAGGTGATTTTTCTATGTCCAAAAGACCTTATAATATATATGTATTATATATTTATACACCATATATACGATCTTTCACTAAGGAATTTCATTGAAAAACATTTTCAAATGATCGTTATTGAAAATAAATTTGGGACACCTTTTTCAATAAATTGTTTTTGATCTGCTTATAACCCGAACAACACTATCGAAAATCAACTAATATTACAAAATATAGAATATTTATATTTCTTCGTAAAATAAAATTTATTTGATGCACCATAAATCCATATATTTCCACTCTAAGAAACATTCTTCAAACCATAAATGGTATGTTGTAATTAATAAACCTTAACAGTCTTATTTTATAAACTATAACCTTTTTTTATATTATAAACACATATTTGAATGAATTATAATATATAAATTTATTTTGAAATCCCTTTTATATATTAGTTAATCATAACGATATTTAATGTAATATCTAAATGGTAATTGTTATTTCCACTGAAATAATTGAAACATTACAAAAATGACTATTATCGTTAGAAAACAAATAAAAATTGTTGATTTAAAAACAATATAAAAAATAAAAAATGTACGATTATGTTAATAACATTTTAAAATTTTATAAATATTTAAATAATTATAAATACATAAATATAATTCCAAAATAATCGAGCATTATTATTTAACATATTCATTAAAATACATAAATAACCAATGTAAATATAAAATTCAACAATAGGACTCCAATACATCATATTTTACATTAAAGTATTACATATTTAAAATGTCAAATCGTATTTTATTTAACAGTTTTATATGAAAAATATATATACCAATGTTGATACAATATATTTTAAAAAATACATATCTTTTATGCTTCTTTAATTTGTAGATCCTCCAAAAACATATATAAATTGTTTATGGATTAATACATAGTATGACTGACCTATTGACATATTCAATTGACATGAGATTCAAAATGAAATAACTCAACCCATTGGGGCCCCACCTAGGCTGGTTGAAAGACGAGTGAGCCTCCATAATTCATCCATTAAAAGTATACATGTTTATTACCTACACCATGTTTCAATATAACAAAAAATGATAGACTATAGCCTATCTTATTTGATAATAAACAAGTTCTCAAGGAATAAGATAACTATCAACACATTTAGGATATACATTTATAATAAACTAAGTAGTACACAATTGACGAACAATAAATTAAGCCCAAATGAAACCACATATGATCATATATAAAAGAACTACACAATTTAGAAGTCCCTAAATCTAAAAAATGTTAAATGACAGAGATCTCCTCCGCATTTTGAGTACTCCAAGATTTGTATATAGAAAAAACAAACACTACTACCATAATATACTTCTATGTTCTATAAAACATCACAATGTGTTACATGGCATTAGCTTTTAAGTAAAACCAGATTCACTTTTACAAATACCATCGTATATACGATAAAGAATTAGAAATACCATATAGGAGGACCCACTCATTGATTTCCATATTACATCCAAGGGAACAACAAACCCTTTAATTTGAAACCATCAATATAGTTTATTCATACTTCCAACCAATGGAAGATCCCATTCCCCTCTCTAGGATTGATCCCAAACAAGTGGGTACTAACCACTACTACTAGAAACACCATTATTTATAATAATGGAGGTAATTTCAAAAATATTAATGAGACCCTTCACTATATAGTCTGGCTATATGAGAAATCTGCACTCAACTACACAAATTAAAACTTTCCAATATCATCAACTGATGAACCCATTATGGAATTATAGTGAGATACACACACCAAATTGGAAGAAACCTCAGTTAGTAAAGAATTGAATATATGTATAGATAAAAAACTATTCTCTAGAAGTAACCATAGCCAAGGTAGTATCAAACCCTATTTGTAGCATGTTTTGGACCTACACCATATCTACACTGATGGAGTACTGAATCCATATCTATCTTGATCACCAATGACATGTATCATGGAATGGGTAATCAAATCCATAATAGATAACATGGGTCCCATTTCCTATCAAAGAATAATGGAGGGTTGTACTAGCATTGTAAATTCTCTAAACATCATTCCCTAAACCGCATAATCAGACCTATAAAGTTAAATTTTAAATATACCAATCTCTCATTGAAAACAACCCCATATGGATGATCAAAAAACCTATATTATGATATATGTAAAACGATACTTATTATATGATATTTACATGTCTAAAAAATACATCTAACAAAAAAATCATGGATGTCGCACTTTAAATATGATTGGTGGCCACATGGAAACACTAGGGTGTGACACATGGAATGTGTGTGCATGTGTGTGTGAGTGGTGGTGGGGGTGGGGGTTGAGCTTGTCGATGTATAAATCTCATTCCCATCACATGTTCTGTTCTAGGTCTAGTTGGGTTGACTTACCCAACTAGCTAGTAGGATAGGAAATGAACTTGGGCCCTTTGTTGAGATGGCCCTACTGGCTGACCTACTCCGCCATACCTAGTACAGTCTTGCAGGATCATGTAACCTCCACCCTCAAATAAAATTGGAGTGTTAATAATATTATATTATTTACAATGTATTATTTCTAATCTCTAAAACACTTTAATTTTTATGTCATCTCATACCATGGGAAATAAATGCTTCTTTGAATCAACAAATCCATAAATAGATATTTTCAAGAGTGACTACTTGGGTAAATTTAACATTTTACATCTTTGTGGTTTTAAAACATGAAAAATGAAAAATTATCTAATTCTTAATTAGAAAAAAATTTAAGCAACTAAAAATATACCCACAATCATACCCCAATCCTGGATCATTGAATAAGTAATCCATGACCTCAATAAATGCATCATCATTATTGTATGTTCCGATTTTCCATGTCATAGAGAAGTATTATAATTTTTTTTCCTCAATGTGAGATAAATAAATGTAGTAAGGTAGAATTATGTATTCATGGTTGGATAATATGGGTGTAATGATTTTGAATGAATAAAATGTGAAAAAAGAAATGAATGTAATATGATGTTTGAAGGATATGGTATTGGGAAAATTATTTACAACGACTTCTGATTTAAATGTTTTAATATGGATATTTTGATGAATTTTTGGAGTGTTAAATCTAGGTGTGAAATGTAATGATTATACTGGTTGAGTTTTCATATGGTTATTTCTGGTTTTGGGATATTATTTCTTATGGTTAGGTCATGTTTTGGGCTGTGGTGCGTTAAAGATGTAACATAATTTGATGAGATCGTGATGTGAGGATGTAGGGATATATTGGAAAAACATTGTGGTGATGATAATGATGTGGTTTTGTTTGTGTCATTGAAAAATTTGATTATTTAAATTTATTGTAAAATGGAAATTCATATGACTAATTTAAATACTGGTGATTTTTTATATAGGTTGACTACAATGATACCTTATTTTTATAAAATATTTTTATTTTTGGTATGCTATGTTATAATTTATGATGTGAAATTATTCTAATGATTGTATGTATCCCATATAAATCTCATATTATTTCATATCATTATAAAATACACAATCTAATTCATACATATGATGATCCATAGTTTAATAAGATATGATGATGAAAATAAGCTAGATTTTTATGTAATTTATAGCTCCCCTACAAAATTAAGCACACTTCTTATTTTATTTGTTTCATTCAAATTTCATTGTACCATAAATTTTATTCCACATGGATATAATTGAGTACCTTACGTGCTCACCCCAATGTAGTTTGATAATTCTTTTAATGGATAGTTTGAGAAAAAATTTAGATGTTTTTCTGGTGTCTTGGGTAGATTTAGTGAATGATCTAGATATTTTGTTTTCCATTCATGGATGCATTTTTTATTGTTGTATGTCATTTATATAAAAATTTGGTTGTGGAATCATATTTTTTCCTTAATGTGATCCTTTGGGTGATGATTTATTGTTTTTTATTTTCTTGATAATTAAGAGGTTAATGTTTTCTATTCATAATATTGACACCCATAGTCCTTGTTTTCATCTCGTGACGTAATGTTGGAATGCTTCGGGGGACAATATTATCCACTCTGGCTACCATTAATGGGATTTAGAAGGTATGGGAAACTACTACTGGAACTCCAATAATAAATATTATAATAGTGAAAATTGTTTCACTAATAAACATAAAAACATGTTCTAAAAATTACTCACTTACTGAAACACACGACATCAATCACATACTTTCTTCCCTCATTCCTGCTTTTTCAGTGCATATCATTTTCTATAATTAAAAAAAGATTATCCACAAGAAAAATATAAGATAAAATTCCCTATATTAAAGTCCTAAATCAATGTTTGGCCTCCTTAAAAACATGGAAATATAGAGAGAGAATGATACTCATATTCCAATACACCATAGTAAATATTAATGATATACACCTTGTCTGAATGTCATATCAAAATTTAAACTAAATCATAGAATATTAAACACAATTTTCTTTTAAATTAGTCTTATATAAATTCAAATAATCAATATCATTATATATATTAATATCCTAATATTCAACCACCATCCACAAATATGGATCAAATTGTTTGTGAAAGAATATATGTTTTTTTGGGAATGAATAGAAATGTACCAAAAATTACCAATATAGAACTCATATAAAACTATCTTTCTTGTAAAAATGTTATTAATACCAATCATATTCCATTAATGATAAAATATGGTGTTTAGATAATCCATAAATTGACATAATGGTCTCTTAGTAGACTTATCAAGGGGGATCTAAATTCACACAGATTATGTATTTGAATTAAATACCTCAATTATTTGGAAAGAATTAAAATTTTGGACATTGTAACATAAATAACACTAGAACAAAAAAAAATCACATGACTACTTAATATTACAACCTTATGTAAAATCCCATAGGTATTAATGAAATAATTGTCTACAACATAAAATAAAAAATACTAAATCACAAAATAAGAAAATCATTTCATAAAATATTTGAAAATGATAAGATAATAAACCTACAATGTACATAAAAAATATAATATCCAAAAATAAATCAATATTTTTTATATTAACATATTATTTTATCATCCTTGAATCACTATATCTATTAAACATAACGATGTTTCTCTATGTAGGAGAAATAATTTTTAAGGTAATTTTTTTGGAAAGGTCTAATTTTTGAGTTTCATGGTTTAATGTATTTTTTTATTATATTTATTCCTAAATGATCATAAAAATTATTTTCAGTTTATTATTAAAATCGAATGTAATAATTTAAAATAAAATTTAAAATAAGAATAAAAAATTGGTATTTAAATTGATTTTTACATTAATATATATAATGAAATATTTCATTTGAATAACATTATTATCCTTGAAAATACTATTTGTAAACACCAACAAATGGAACATAAAAAGGAAATCATATTCGGAAAAAATTGTAGATATATTCCAATATGTATCAATACCATCACTTTAACGTGTTATGTAAATTATATAAATATATATGTTCAATATATAAAAATTATTGTTTGTTAAATTATTTTATTATCATTACTTTATATGTATCATGTTCATTAAATAACCGCATAATATCTATTAATTAAAAAAATTCAATGTATTAAATTATTTTGATTTATATTGAATGTTATATGTTTTAAGGAATGATTAATTAAATTGAAAAAAACTCAGAAGTAGATAAATTTTCGAACACCAAAAAAAGGTCAACTAGACTTACAAGATCACAACATCTGTAAAAGTACAAAAAAAATTAAATTTTGAAAAATACAAAACATATAAATAATTCATATAATACAAGAATATCTAAATTTCATGTGAAAAATTATGTCACAATTATAATAAATAAGAGACAAAAAATTAATATAAAAAATAAGTGGAATCACTAAAATATTTTATTGTATGTCCACATAATCATGTTAACCTGTAATTTATGTTATGTTTATTATATTAAAGTATTATGTCACGACCCGTCCTCAGGGCCCATGTCGTGACTACCCCAAGCCCGCCTTCCATAGGCCTGGGGCTGGCGACTAGCACCAAAGGCGTAAATCCCAATAACTGGGAAGGCATTGCCTTTATAAAAGTAAACAAAACACCACAGAGTACAAGCGGAAGTAAAAAACAAAGTACAAAGAGAAGTACTGAAAGCTAAATGGGCCAGAATACAATGCCAAATGAAAGTACAACGACAGCTGAACAAAGTACAACAGAAAAAGACAGCTGCAGGAAGGACGAAAGCGGCTCATGGGTCGTCCTCCTTGGATCCTACCTGAAGGGTAGGTACAGATATCCTCCACAACGCTCTCACTCGTCAACATCCTCTAAGTTTTGTCTCGCTGTGAAGTCCACCTACAGGTACTGACTCGTCGTGTAATCCACCTACGGGTACCATCCAGTCCTCAAACACTCGGCCTCCGTGAGCACTGCCTGTCGTCTGCAACCAACACAACGAGGTGCGGGGATAGCCCGTGCAGGGGTGAGTATAACGATTCTCAGTAGGGACCCTGAGACCATCGAGTCTAATTAAAACCAACAAGTATAACCACAAAAAAAGATCTCAACAGATATCCTCTACATAGGTATATGCCCATACATATATCTAAGTTATCAAGTAACCCATCTCAATCATGAGGAAGCACAAGGATTATGAAATCAACGGATAACCACTACCCAGGTATATGCCCATACATATACTTAAGTAATCAAGTGACCCATCTCAATCATGAGTTAAAAACAATATCATAGACTCAGCTCAAACCAGGATTTTCAATATCGAAACCATAACTGCTGAAGGGCCCCGTCTCTGGAGTGTACAGTGGTCCTGTTTCTGTTCCGAGCACCCGGTTGGTTTCGTGTATGAACCAACCCATCCGAACACAATGTTTTTCGAAATATTGAGTGTGATATACCAAAATGACCATCTTGATCCTAGAATCGCATCACCACTGACGGTGCATCAACCGGAGGTCCGCAACCCATGATATGGGCAAAAGACTGAAATCGGTCCGAAAATGGGGGGTCTGGGCCCGGATCGACCTAGCCCAACCCCCCTGGGTCGGCCCGAACTGGTTCGACCCGACCCGGGTCTGACCCGGCTCGGCCCGCGCGGCCGAGCGGAAGCTGTGGGAGGGGTGCGCGGCTCCCCCACCTTCGCCGCTAATTGAAGCTGGCGGCAACCGCTGTCGCCTTCTGCGGACCACCGGAAGCGCTCCGGAGGTCCGTTTCTCCTTCTATCTTCACCAACGGTCCTCCTGGGACCCGACCTTCACTGCGAAGGGATTCAAACACCATAGCGGTTTGCTTCATCGTCGTCCGTTGATCCGCACGTCAATTAACAAAACCTGCCATCTTCGTGGTTATCCGGCACGACGGGATGGTGTCGCGCCCCTTCGCCATGGCCCGACTCCGTCCGCAGATGTATTCGGGTTTCTCCGACGTGGAGTGATGGCGTCGCTCCCTTGTTCGTTTTCACGACGCGGTGCGACGGTGCCACACATTCCTTGCTGCACGTTTTCGCGGGGTGGGTCGGCACCGTGCCATCCCCGTTTCAATCCACAAAAGAAAACCAAAAGGATAAGTAGGAGGGTCGGCCGTGTTTGTGCGGTCTGGCCCCCTCTCGTTAGTTGATAGAAAAAAGTCTTATTTCATGATGATCGTCAAGGTAATAATCACAGACAAATTAAATAATAATCCTCAACATCAATCCGCAAGAACAAACGATCCGTGGATCAACCTGGATTTGGTTGGTCCGCGCTCGACGTTATTTTCTCAAAAGATAATAGAACACCAAAATAAATTCCCCTTCCTCGAGCGCAGCTTGAACAAGGTTTTCGTCATGAACAAAATTCGTTGCGGAAGGACGTCGCAGAAAGAGACGTCGCGGAAGAAGACGTTAGCAGCGTCGCCAAATTCTGGGCGCTCCCCCTAATAGCCTACAGAGTTACTCCTCCTGTCGAGTACCGCAGGTCTGTGGCCAACTACCTCGCGCTCCGTCCGCCATGGGTCAGTCGCAGAATACCGGGCGCTCCGTCCACTGGGCTAGTCGACTCATTCCATGTCGAGTCGGTCAAGCAGTCGTCAGGTCTCATCTGTCTACACAGTCTCTGTACTCCGCATGCTCGTCTATTGGAGGGTCCGCTCCACGAGCTACAGGTTTATACTCCAAGTATAACAATGTCCCATGAAGAAGTATCACAAAGTACCACCTCGTCATAGGGGTCTCAATGCAACAGACGACGCTTTAATCGGACGCCCGGTTTGTGAGTTATTAGCCTTTCCATCCCAGGGGACCTGCCGGTTTCGTGTGCGAACCAATCCGGACATATCTTAACTGAACACCGAACTCTCATAGGTTATACTCATAGGGACCGTTTCTAAACGTGATCACCAATGCCGCTCAAGGTTCGTCAAACGGACATCCGATCTGAAAGATATCAGCTTTTCCGTTCCAGGAGCTATGTTGGATTTCGGGTACAATCCAATCCGGCCATACTCCAACTGCGTCCAAACCTCGGGCGGGGAATGCCAAAAGTTCCGTGTGATCAAGAGGATTCCAATAAAGTTGACGACACGTCAATCAGACGTCCGATGCTCACGATATACCCGTTTTCGGTCCGAGGGCCCCGTTGGTTTTGTGTATGAACCAACCCTGCCGAACACAAAGTTTTCCGAAACATTGAGTGTGATATACCAAAACGACCGTCTCAATCCGAGGATCACATCGCCGCTGACGGTGCGTCAATCGGATGTCCGCAGCCCAATATATGGGAAAAAGACTGAAAATGGTCCGAAAATGGGGGGTCTGGGCCCGGACCGACTCGGCCCGACCCCCCCAGCTAGGCCCAAACCAGGTCGACCCGGGTCTGACCCAGCTGGGCCCGCCGCGGCCCGGCCGGCTCAGTCCGACCCGCCGTGGCTCGGCCAGCGCGGCCGAGTAGAAGCCGCTGGTGGGGTGCGCGACTCCCCCACCCTCGCCGCTAATTGAAGCCGGCGGCAACCGCCGCCGCCGGCCGTCCAGCGGCGCACCGCCACCGCCTTCCGCGGACCACCGGACGCGCTTCAGTGGTTCGTTTCTCCTGATGTCTTCGCTAACGGTCCTCCTAGGACCCGACCTTCACTACGAAGCGATTTAAACGCCAAAGCAGCCTGCTTCGTCGTCGTCTATTGATCCACACTTCAATTAACAAAACGCGTCGTCTTCGTGGTTCTCCGGCGCGACGCAATGGCACTGCGCCCCTTCTCCATGGCCCGACTCCGTCCCCGGATGTCTTCGGGTTTCTCCGACATGGCGCGACGGCATCGCACCCTTGTTCGTTTTCACGACGCGGCGCGACAGCGCCGCACATTCCTTGCCGCACGTTTCCGCGCGGTGTGATGGCAACGCGCCATCCCCGTTTCAATGCACCAAAGAAACCCACAAGGATAAGGAGGAGGGTCGGCCCTGTTTGTGCGGTCCAACCCCCTCTTTTTAGTTGATAGAAAAAGGTCATATTTCACGAAGATCATCAAGGCAATAATCAAAAAAAAATTAAATAATAATCCTCAACATCAATCCGCAAGAACGAATGATCCGCGGATCAACCTAGAATTGGTTGGTCTGCACTCGACGTTCTTTTCTCAAAAGATAATAGAACACCAAAATAAATTCCCCTACCTCGAACGTGGATTGAATGAGGTTTTCGTTGCGGAGAAAATTCATCGCGGAAGAAAGTCGCGGAAATAGACGTCACAGAAGAAGACATTGGCGACGTCGCGGGAAGAGACGTCGCCGAAGAAGACGTCGCGTCATGGGTCGATGTCATAGAAGACGGTCTCCGAGGGATTGGCGCTCCACGTTGGAGATCGTTAATTCTTCGTGTTCTTCGTCAAAGAAGAATATTTTCTTCATAAAACCTCTCAACTACAAAACTCTAACCACAAAATAAAATAAGATCCTTCTTATTTTATTAACACAACAAGCCTTTTGAAAATTCAAGGGTTTAAATTTCAAAACTCACATTAAACTTATTACATTAAAGTCATAAGTTGTAACTTAGGTTTACAAAATTTAATGGAAAGTTGAGAGGGGTTAGAGGATATGAAGGGGTGGGGTTTGGTGCTCAATATATAAACATTTCCGCTCCGAGGGCCCTGTTGGTTTCGTGTACGAACCAACCCAGACGAAACCAAAGTTCTTCTTAAACCTTAAGTGTGATATACCGAAACAACCGTCTCGGTCTGAGGATCGCATCACCGCTGACGGTGCGTCAATCGGAGGTCTGCAGCCCATGATATGGGCAAATGAATGAAAATGGTCCGAAAACGTGGGGTCTGGGCCCAGACCTACCCAGCCCGACCCCCTCATGGGTCGTCCCGAACCGGGTCATCCTGAACCGGTTCGACCCGACCCAGGTCCGGCCCTGCAGGGTCTGGACAGGCCCGGCCGGCGTGGCCCTGCCATATCAGCTCGGTCCTGCACGACCAGCCGGCTGCGGCTCGGCCTGCACGGCCGAGCAGAAGCCGTAGGCGGGGTGTGCGGCTCCCCCATCCTCGTCGCTAATTGAAGCTGGCGGCAACCTCCGCCGCCGGTTGCTGGCACCGCCGCGCCTGTGCGGCGTGCCGCCTCCGCCATCCGCGGACCACCGGACGTGCTCTAGTGGTCTGTTTCTCCTGCCGTCTTTGCCAACAGTCCTCCCGGGACCCGACCTTCACTACGAAGGGATTCAAACACCATAGCGGCCTACTTCATCGTCTTCCGTTGATCCACATGTCAATTAACAAAATGCACCGTCTTCGTGGTTCTCCGGCGCAACGCGATGGCGCCGCGCCCCTTCTTCGTGGCCAGACTCCGTCTGCGGATGTCTTCTGGTTTCTCCGACACGGCACGCTGGTGTCGCGCCCCTGTTCGTTTTCATGACGCGGCGCGACGACACCATGCATTCCTTGCCGCACGTTTCCGCACAGTGTGACAGCACCACGCCATCCACGTTTCAATCCACAAAAGAAACATCAATCCACAAGAACGAACGATCCATGAATCAACCTGGAATTGGTTGGTCTGCGCTCGACGTTCTTTTCTCAAATGATAATAGAACACCAAAATAAATTCCCCTACCTCGAGCCCGGTTTGAAGGAGGTTTTCGTCGAGGATAAAATTCATCGCGGAAGAACGTCTCGGAAAGAGACATCATGAATGAAGACGTCGGCATCATCGCGAGAAGAGACGTCACGGAAGAAGACGTCGCGTCGTGGGTCGGTGTCGCAGAAGACGGTCTCCGAGGGCATGGCGCTCCACATAGGAGATCGTTCGTTCATCGTGTTCTTAGTCAAAGAAGAAGATGTTCTTCCCAAAACCTCTCAACAATAAAACTCTAACCACAAAATAAAATAAGCTCATTATTGTTTTATTAACACAACAAGGCTTTTGGAAATTCAAGGGTTTGAATTTCAAAACTCACATTAAACTTATTACATTGATGTCATAAGTCATAACTTAAGTTAACAAAATTTAATGGGAGTTGAGAGGGGTTAGAGGATATGAAGGGGTGGGGTTCGTGTGTGCCCCACCACCCTCATAGCCCCCAAGGGAGGTTGGGTGGTTACCGAACTTCCATCCATTGAATAAACACTTTGAGTAAAAAAAAATTGTTGTTAAATTTTTATTTTTAACTTCCACACATTTTATCATCAACACTCGTGAAAATACAACTCCAGAACAGGTGTTCTTAAGAAATTACCAACACTGCGGTTCCATCGGTTCCCTCATATTTCGATTCCGAGCAACGGTTCAAATGTTAGAAATTCCCGCTCGTCCATTCGCTGAACGTACCCGAGCTAAACTTCAGAAATTGATTCTGGGCACACCGGGCCTCAGAATCAGGTTCAGTCAGAAATTGCGTTCTTGTAAAATCCCAAAGAAAATTAAGAAAAAAGTTTCCTTGAAATTTATTGGACTTTACATTATTCCCACCTCAGGGATTTACGTACCTGTAAAGCTATAAAACAAACTAGGGAAACAAAAGTGGTACTGAGAATGAATCTGAGCCTTCCCCTCTCATGTGCTCACCTGGAGGTTTTCGTGCTGCCTATAAAAACACACAAGAGGAATCGACCGTCCTCGTAGAACCCGCTCCCATCGATCCTCAACCTCTACTAGAACTCTGCAAAAGTCACCCCATCGCCAAAATCAAGTTCATCTTGGTCGATGATACGCGTCGGTTCAAGAACGTATCTATTTAGTTGAGATAATTGGAAAACGTCGTGCACATGGTGAAACTGAGGTTGAATTTTGAAGTTGTAAACCACCTCGCTTATCCAGCTGAGGGCCTAGAAATGTCCATTGAACCTTGGAGATATCTTGTCGCCTTGGCTACATCTCTGTAAACCTCTTCGAGCTGAGACCTGTAGGGAAACGTTGTCGCCACCCTCGAACTCTAGTGGCCTCCGCCTCCTGGATGACCTGGACCTTTTCTATCATGGCTTGGACCATCTCCGGTCCCACAAGAACTGCAATGATTTCTTCATTGCCGATAAGAGAAATCTGATCTCATCCCCTGGATGAACAACTTTCTTTGCCTAATATAGTCAATCCCGACATGGATGATACTAATCCATACCAAGGATGACTTCGTAAGGCCTCGACGCTACTACCAAGAGATCCAACCATTACTCTCACCTCCAAGGGTTGAGTCACACTGTTGGCATAATTGTGTGGTAACTGGGTCTCCTCCAGTAGATCTCTCACAAGTTAGGGTGAAGTCAACAGTCTAAACTGCAACCTCTTAGTAACAAAAAAAGAGAGGACAAGAATGAAAACAAGCACCACGATAAGTGTCTTTTTATTATTGTAGCTCATAGTACAAAGACATGAAGCATCTACAAACAAACATCAACAAAACTAGAAGCAACATGATCAAAGGCCTCTAGGTCTGGAGCCATTCCTGCTCATGTCCATCTGCTTCTGGAGCTCCATGACCACAGGCCTCAGCTTCTTGAAGCTTAGCTCTCCCATGTCCTCCTGTCCCCTGCGGTCAGGGTGGACCTCGTGATGGTGGTGGCAACACCCCGAAGCGTCATCCACCTCCAGATGAATGGCCAGGTCCTCTGATATGGCCGCCTGCTCCTTGCGGTCCACCCTGATCGAACCTCTGCCTGGGAGGTTCTTTATTTAACTGCCGGTCGTCTGCATGGCGGGTCGGACAGTCAGGTGCCATGTGACCAATTCCACCACAGGAGTAAAATTGTCCACTCTCGGCACGACTGGCTCTGACTCCACCCCAGTTCTCACGCACAACTGAACCTGAGTCATGCAGTCAGCCACCGGTAGTTCTGGTCCTCTTAGACCTCTATGTCATCTGTCTACTGCCTGCTGTAGAAGACTCTGCTGCAAGACGGCTAGTGGTGGGTCCTGCTACTGGAGACTGCTCAGTAAGGAAACTCTCCACTAAGGGGGCTCTCTCCAACACCCCTGTCTGCGTCGGAATGTTGTGAGAAACAACAGAAGCTCTAATCTCTCGCCTGAACCCCTGCTCAATGGTTCGGTCCCTAAAGAACGGGTCTCGTTCCATATCTGTGGAGTAGCGTGAGAGGTCTGTGAACCTCGCTGAATACTGTTCCACTGTCATGCTGCCCTACCATAGCTGAAGTATCTCCTGTATACGCACTGTTCGAAGGGTGGTTGGTACAAACTCTTCCCGGAACTGGCTCTCGAAGTCTGCACAAATAAGTGTCTCCTCGTCATGCATCTGGAGCATCAGGCTCCACCATCTGCCTACTGCTTCATGAAGAAGGCTGGCAGTAAGGATCACCATAAAGTCTGATAGCATCCCCACTAGCCTGAAGACTCTCACCACATCCTCCATCCAATCCTCAGCTGCCTGTGGGTCCTTCCCTCCCTGGAACCTGGGTGGCCTCTGGCGCTGTAATTCGTGAAGCCCACTCAAGCGACGTGCAACCTCTGCTGCTTGGGCTGGTGGAATCGGTGTCCCAACGGGTAGTAGTACCGCTGGTGCCTCCGCTGGTGCCTCAACTGGGATAGGTCCTTGAACTGAGGCCTTGTCGCTCAGTGGGCTGTCAGTACGTACCACTCTCGGGGCTCTAGCTGGTCATCCACGGGGAGGCATCCTGAAAGAAACAACGTGACACGGTCAAATGATTTACACCTGGTGAGATGACCTGGTTTGAGCTGACGATTAAAAAATATGGAAACACAAACGCGATCAGTGTCTTAATGCACAAGTTCAGAAATTAGTTGTCAGTGTCCTGGTGTACGGAAACGTCGGCCGCCCGCACCAACACTGAACTCCCTGAACTGAAAACCACATTCAGTACTCATAAAACTATTGCTTCACAGAATGAAAAGATCAGAATTATAAGTTCTGCGGTAGAACCGACTCCTCTAATACCAATTTGTCATGACCCGTCCTCGGGGCCCGTGTCGTGACTACCCCAATCTCGCCTTCCATAGCCCAGGCGCTGGTGACTAGCACCAAAGGCGTAAATCTCAATAACTGGGAAGGAATTTCTTTTATAAAAGTAATCAAAACACCACAGAGTACAAGAGGAAGTAAATCACTAAGTACAAAGAGAAGTACTGAAAGCTAAATGGTCCTGAATACAAACCCAAATGAAAGTAAAACTACAGCTAAACAATGTAAAATAGAAAAATATAGCAGCTGGAAGGACGGAAGCGGCTCCTGGGTCTTCCTCCTTGGATACTTCCTGAAGGGTAGGTATAGATAGCCTCCACAACACTCTTTCCCATCAACCTCCTTCGAGTGTCGTCTCGCCATGAATTCCACCTCCAGATACGGAATCGTCGTGTAGTCCACCTCCGGGTATCGTCCAGTCCTCGAACACTCGGCCTTTGTCAGCACTGCACGTCGTCTGCAACCAACACAATGAGGTGCAGGCATAGTCCGTGCAGGGGTGAGTATAACGATACTCAGTAGGGACCCCAAGACCCTCAAGTATCACTAAAACCAACAAGGATAACCACAAAGAAGATCTCAAAAGATAACCTCTACTTAGGTATATGCCCATACATATACCTATGTTATCAAGTAACCCATCTCAATCATGAGGAAGCACAAGGATTATGAAATCAACGGATAACCACTACCCAGCTATATGCCCATACATATATCTAAGTTATCAAGTGACCCATATCAATCATGAGGTAAACACAAGATCATAGACTCAGATTAATCCCTGATTTTCATTATCGAAACCGTAACTGCAGAAGAGCCCCGTCTCTGGAGTGTACAGTGGTTCTGTCTCGACTCCAAGGTACTGCTCACTAACCTAAGACTGATGATGTACTCCTCCTGTCGAGTACCGAGGGTCTGCGGCCAACTACCGGGCGCTCCGTCTGCTGTGGGTCTGTCGCCAAATACTGGGCGCTCCACCTAATAGCCTACAGAGGTACTACTCCTGTCGAGTACCGCAGGTCTGCGGCCAACTACCGGGCACTCCGTCCTCCGTGGGTCAGTCGCCAAATACCAGGTGCTCCGTCCACTAGGCTGGTCGACTCACTCCAACTCGAGTCGGTCAAGCAGTCGTCAGGTCTCAGCCGACTACACGGTCTCCGTACTCCGCACGCTCGTCTCTGGGAGGGTCTGCTCCATGAGCTACAGGTCGATACTCTAAGTATCAAAAAGTCCCACTAAGATGTATCACAAAAGAACCACCTCATCATAGGGGTCTCAACGCAACATACATCACGTCAATCAGATGCCCGGTCTGTGAGTTATTAGCCTTTTAGTCCTAGGGGCCTGGTTGGTTTTGTGTGTGAACCAATCCGGCCGTATCTCAACTTAACCCTGAAATATCATAGGGTATACTCATAGGGACCATTTCTCAACGTGATCTCCAACGCTGCTGACGGTTCTTCAAACGGACATCCGGTCTGAATGATATCAGCTTTTCTGTTCCAGGGGCCCGATTGGATTTTGAGTACAATCCAATCTGGCCATACTCCAACTGCGTCCAAACCTCAGGCAGGGCATGCCAAAAGTTTTGTCTCATCAAGAGTATTCCAATAAGGTCGACTACACGTCAATCGGATGTCCGGTGCCCAAGATATACCTATTTCTGCTCCGAGGGCCCGGTTGGTTTCGTGTACGAACCAACCCGGTCGATCCAAAGTTCTCTGAAACCCTGAGTGAGATATATCAAAATGACCGTCTCGATCCTAGGATCGCATCGCCACTGATGGTGTGTCAATCGGAGGTCTGCGGCCCATGATATGGGCAAAATACTGAAAACGGTCCGAAAAAGGGGGGTCTGGGGCCGAATCGACCAGTCCCGACCCCCCCTGGGTCGGCCCAAACCGGGTCGACCCGACCCCGGTCCGACCCGGCTGGGCCCAGACCAGCCCGGCCGGTGCGGCCCGCCATGCAGACGACCGACAGTTAAATGAAGAACCTCCCAGGAAGAGGTTCAATCAGGGCGGACCGCATGGAGCAGGCGGCCATGGCAGAGGAGCTGGCCATGCAGCTGGAGGTGGACGACCCTTCGGGGTGTTGCCACCGCCACCACCAGGAGGTCCACCCCGACCGCCGGGGACATGAGGACATGGGAGAGGTCAGCTTCAGGCAGTTGAGGCATGTGGTCATAGAGCTCCAGAAGCAGATGGACAGGAGCAGGACTAGCTCCAGACCTGGAGGCTCTTGATCATGTTGCTTATAGTTTTGTTGATGTTTGTTTGCATATGCTTCGTGTCTTTGTACTATGATCTGAAATAATAAAAAGACACTTATAGTGGTGCTTGTTTTCATTCCTGTCCTCTTTTGTTTTGTTACTAAGAGGTTCCAGTTTAGATTGTTGACTTGACCCTCATTTGTGAGACATCTACTGGAGGAGACCCAGTAACCACACACTGATGATGACAGTGTGACTCAACCCTTGGAGGCGAGAGTAACGGTTGGATTTCTTTGTAGTAGCGTCGAGGCCTTACAAATTCATCCTTGTTGTGGATTAGTATCATCCATATCGGGATTCAATGTATTAGGCAAATAAAGTGGTTCATCCAGGGGGTGAGATTAGATTTCTCTTATCGACAAAAAAGAAATCTTTGCAGCTCTTGTGGGACTGGAGATGGTCCAAGACACGACAGAGAAGGCCCAGGTCATCCAGAAGGTGGAGGCCACTAGAGTTCGAGGATGGCGACCACGTTTCCCTACGGGTCTCAGCTCGACGAGGTTTACAGAGATGTAGCCTAGGTGGAAAGAGATCTCCAAGTTCAACGGACCTTTCTAGTCCCTCAGCTGGGTAAGGGAGGTGGTTTACTGCTTGAAAAATCCACCTCAGTTGCACTAGGTTCACGACGTTTTCTAAGTATCTCAACTAAGTAGATACGTTCTTGAACCGACGCATATCATCGACCAAGATGAACTGGATTTTGGCGATGGGGTGACTTTTGCAGAGTTCCATTAGAGGTTGAGGATCAATGGGAGCAGGTTCTACGAGGACAGTCGATACCTCTTGTGAGTTTTCATAGGCAGCACAGAAACCTCCATGTGAGCACATGAGAGCGGAATGCTCAGATGCGTGCTCAGTACCACTTTTGTTTCGCTACATTGTTTTATAGATTTTCGGGGACGTAAAGACCCGAGGTGGGAGTAATGTAAAGACCCCTAAAATTCAAGGGAAATTTTTTCTTAATTTTCTTTGGTATTTTACAAGAACACAGTTTCTGACGGCACATGATTCCAAGGCACGGTGTGCCCGGAATTAATTTCCGAAGGTTAGATCGGGTACGTTCAGTGAATGGACGGGCGGGATTTACTAACTTTTGAACCGGTGCTCAGAATCAAATTTCGAGGGCACCGATGGAACTGCAGCACCTATAATTGCTTAGGAACACATGTTCCGTAGTTGCATTTTCATGAGAGTTGATGATAAAAATTTTGGAAGTTAAAAATAAAAATTTAACAACTATTTTTATTTTTTTTACTCAAAGTGTTTAATCCTTGGATGGAAGTTTGGTAACCACCCAACCTCCCTTGGGAGGTTATGAGGGTGGTGGGGCCCAGACATACCCCACCCCTTCATATCCTCTAACCCCTCTCAACTCCCATTAAATTTTGTTAACTTAAGTTATAACTTATGACATTAATGTAATAAGATTAATGTGAGTTTTGAAATTTAATGGGAGTTGAGAGGGGATAGAGGATATGAAGGGGTGGGGTTCGTGTGGGCCCCACCACCCTCATAACCTCCCAAGGGAGGTTTGGTGGTTACCCAACTTCTATAGAAGGATTAAACACTTTGAGTAAAAAAAAATTATTGTTAAATTTTTATTTTTATCTTCCACAATTTTTATCATCAACTCTCGTGAAAACGCAACTTCGGAACAGGTGTTCCTATGAATGTACCGGCGTTGCGGTTCCATCGGTGCCTTCAGAATTCGATTCCGAGCACTGGTTCAAAAGTTAGAAATTCCCGCTCGTCCGTTCACTGAACGTACCGGAGCTAAACTTCGGAAATTGATTCCGGGCACACCGGGCCTCAGAATCCGGTGCCGTCAGAAACTGCATTCTTGTAAAATCCCAAAGAAAATTAAGAAAAACTTTTCCATGAATTTTACGGGTCTTTACATATTATGTTTATGAATGTAACAAATTTTGTTTATTTCATGTATATTTCATGTCCACAAAATATATTATTTAATACGTAAAGCGTTATAACTAATATTAAAAAATGAAAAATTCATCTGGAATTTATTTCCATAAATTAATTGTCCCAAACGATCTATATCAAATAATGATTATCATAATAACTAGGGGATAGATGAATGTATATAATCAATAAGGGGTTATATCAATGGTGTTAAATGAGGAGAAATCACAATGGTGGATGCCATTGGGGGGGTATGTGGTGTCGTTTATCCTGGTCTATAGGCTATGGTAGGACGGTGTCCCTTGTTGTATGATACATTGAGGGGGGGGGGGGGTGCACTTTTTTCCAAGCTATAAAATTAATTCAATGTTGAATTAAATATATTTTTCACTATAGAAATGTGGAAATATTGTACAATTGGGGGAAAAATATTCATCCATATTTTTAACACATTTCGTGGAACAATTTTTTTTGTGTATTGAAACTCTTATATGATCTATATATTTGTGCTCTCAAATCATTCTGTGATTATTCCTTTACATGGATGTAGAGATTTTTACCGATCCATTTAAATTGATTTTTCTTATGATATCCTCTTCTAGTTCATTTCTTATATATTTATTTTGTATTTTACTCATGTGATAACCTGTTATGTAACTTTTAATCCAAGTGTTTCTACAAAAATTACAATTAAAAATATTCATCACTTATGATGAGAGTTGAATATATTCCCAAATTATGTTTTTTTATGTTCTAACACTTCAGAGTATCTTATTATTCAATACATAGAAATATAAAATACTCTTGAATAATTATAAAAAATATGTGGGCACTAAAATATATGTTATCTAATATGTATAGTATGAAAAATTCAATGAAATGTACAAAGACACATGGGACATGATAATTTATAGATAAATTCACATATTAAAAAAACACGTGATAAACTCAAATATGGAAGTTTGAAATTTGTTTCAAAAAAACATATTCTCTTTATGGGTTTCATCAATCATAGAAATAATATTATTCATAGTAAGATAAATTTTTAAAAGACACATCATATTCTATTGCTGGTGCTGACATAATGAACAAAAGTAGAAATTCCAAAAATAACACACATGATTGATTAAATTTAAAAAATAGTAGTAATGTTGAAAACGTTCATATTAATATTGATAAATGAAATTAGAATGTTCACTATTTGATACTATGTTTTATGTGGCCCTATATTCGATTTAAAATACTCATATTTTTTATATTTTTTGCAAGAGGGTAAAAATATTTTTCATTACTAATAACAATGAATCTAATAAACATCATCGTTTCCTTGGGCCTTTCATTTCACAGAAATAAACTTTAATTTACACTTGAAAGATAAAAACATACATTTTATAACAACCTCCTTTGAATTTCTTTGATACATAGTGATTTCTTTATCTACAAGACTATTATTTATTCTTTCTCATTGATTTAGAAGTATTGCTTCTGTTATGAAATAATTTATGAGAAATATAATTCCATTTAAATGGAATGAATATGAAAAAAAGAATCCAATCATGAGGTTATGATCTGAAAAACATCTGCACATATCCTGGTCTTTATAGAACTAGGGAAGGGTTATTTCATGTATTAGGATTCATCCCAATATGGAATAAGATTAATTATTTTTTCAGGAGAACATATTATATCCCACGACCCAAAAACATTATAGACGCATCAAAAGAATTATTTAACTCACAACTATAGTGGCTCAAACATTTAAAACATTTCACCATAACCACTTCAATGGAAAGTTTACAATTTTCTATGATTATATGTTCTTTAAGAATATATATTCATATTGGGTGATGAACCTCATGGAATGATAATTGATGGTGTATCTTCATAGGATTGAAAATTGCATGGTTTATAAACATTGTAAAGAAATTTCATTTGCATATAGATTGGGATGAAAATTTTATAACTATGAGGTCATGGAGGATCTTGACAATAGGGGCTTGAAAATATTTCACAACTAATTAATGGGAACTATATTTAATATGATTGATAATTTCTATTGTAATATTAATTATGAACCACACTCTCTACAATTTCTGTTTTCCCTCTACCATATATTTTATTTTTTTAGTAGTACATTTTATGTTTCATTATTTATTTGGATTATTTTTTTAGAGATCATTATTATAATTTTTTTATCATAGTATTTTTATTAAAACAATATAAGAAAAAAATTATTAAAAATTATTATTTGGTGTCTCGTTTTATTATTTTTAATTTTCAGGTATATTCATTATAAATGAATAATAAAACAAAATTTTTCTTTATTTAGTTGTTTTTATTTTGAGACAATATTTTACTATGACATTCCCAACCATCCAGTTTACTATAATGAGTCTTGAGCCCAAGGATATATGATTGGAAAAAATTCACGATCACAAGGAAATAGAATATAACACATTATTTTTTCTTAAATGGTATTTTTTAAATAGTTTTAAAATTATAATATAGTTATTTATGTTTGAACAATATTAAAAAACAAAATCCACTACTGGAAATTTCTCATATTTAGTATAATGTGTATTATAATATTTGAGTAACCACATCATTCCCATGAGTCATATTTAATTTTAATTTATTTAAATTTTTTTTCTTATTTTTAAACACTCTTAACAACATAAAGGTATTTTATTCATTAAAAAAATTATTTATGACTTTGGTGCATTCATTTTTAGTCCCTAATCACTATTATCTTACAATCTAATAGTCATTGTTGAAATTCATATGTACATGAACCATATAATAAAAAGTATGGGCAATGACTAATGAATGTTTTTGTTGACCATGTAAGTTAATGAAATATTTCAATGTTAAATGACTTTTCATTACCCTTCACAAACATAGAAACACTATCTTGATAAAAAAACCATATAAACTAAATTACGCATTTGTTATATTTTGTGGGGTGAAACAAATGAATATGTTTTCATAATGAAATAGTAAATTATAGACTTCTTATAAATAGAATTGGTATTTTTTATCGATATTTTCAATATATTTTTCTATATTTTATTTCATAATGGAAGGGATTCTCTAAAAGTAGAAAACATATGTTCATTAGTAAATTTATTTTTATGGGTCAAAGTTGCCCACATGATAGAAATATATTAGTATGGTGTAATTTCATGTTTCATTGACTGATGACATGTGTTTCTTGTGGGTGAATGGTGGATAGTAGTTCATAAAGGGATATCAACATCATTGAAAATAAGTTTCTAATGTATATCTAAATAGAATCATCTTCTTCCTTGTACCAATCTCTCTAAATCCCATCATGAAATTTTTTCTGAACTGAAAGCTACAGATATAAACTAATCATTTGGATGAAGCATAACAAAATCCACATAAATAACTCTCTATAAATAATATGGCCTTTCTACTTCCAACCATGTACAATTCAATAAAATACTATAAAAAACAATAATGGATAGAACATTAGAATATTAAATTTATTTGAATAGTCAATAATGTTTTTGGGATATTGTTAACAAATCAGTGATTCATAATAATACCTATATAAATTTCTTAGAACATGTTTTAAACATCTCTATTAATGATTTTAAATTAATTTTATTTTGAGTATTTGATGATATAATTTTATGGTGTTTAAGACAAATATAATAGTTTTTAAATTATATTTATAAGTAAAATATATTTTAAAATTTCCCATTTATTGAAAAATAGTTCTAGAACATTTTTTGTTAAGTTTAATTTTTTATGAATATGAGAATGAAATGAGGTATAATTATTTGTTTTACATATTATTTAATTTTTTCTACATGTTATTATTTATATAAATTTGAATGAAAGGGGACTTAAATACACATGTGGTGAACCACTCTTACAAGTGTAACCATAGACTCTTGCATCCATCACAAGTGCATGATCAATTTCATGAAATGGAATTTTCATAAATCATATAATTTAGGGACATACATGGTGAACCCTGGAAGTAACATCTTTCTTGTATATATATGCTTCCATTCCATTATTAGGTAAATTTATGAGACTAAGATTCATTTCCCTGAGGAATTCATCCATTGTTTCATGGTAATGGATAATTGCTTCTTCAATTCATGAAACCACACCATTTTAATCAATTTATTTTATGAAAAAAAATGATACGTTCACTAACATGTGACACTAAAACGTATTCTACACTTTATATATACTTCACTGCAATGTATGGTTTGAAACAATGCCAACCAATGGATCAATATCCATGGAAAAACATTAAATTACACTGAAAAATCATATAATATTTATTAATTTTAAGTCAAGTATTATTTTACTCCTTTACATTGAAATCATCTTCATTATGAATGAGTTTGAACATTTAATTAATTATTCTAATAAAATCATGAATATTCTATGAAATAATAGATTGAATCACCAAGAATATAGCGTATCAACATATTCTTATTGGTTGATATGAAACATTAAGTCAAATATAAAACAATGTATACATGAAACATCATATAGAATAAACATGAGAAGACATGTCCATAATTTCATACAGTTTAGGATCTAGGATATTAATACAATTTGTTCTATGAAACACTAGATGAGAACACTTCATGGAGATCTCTATAATAAACCACGTGAGAAATTTTCCATTATATATGCTTTGACTAGGTCAATAAAATTATTTTTAGCCATCTATATGGATCTTTCTACTGCATATATATGTTGTTTACCTCATATATTTCTTCGAAAATCATTATGAAATAAATTTTAACAAACAAAATGTTGGGACATCATTTTCATTTAGTAGTATGTCATCCGCATACAGAACTAATAAAAATAACTACTCCAATAACCATCCTACACACTCATAAATCATATTTTTTTTATAAAAAAAATACATTTATAGCATCAACAAACAATAAATTCCAATTCTGAGATTCTTGATTCAATCTATAAATTAATTGTACATACAATGAAAACATAACCATCTACTATGAATCATTTAAACCCTAAGGTTATATTGTATACATATATTTGAATAAATTTGTCTTATAGAATCTTAATTTTTCATCGATTATTTATATTATATACTCATAATATTGTTTCAATTAATATTTGAATGGACATTATTATTATGAGAAAAAAACAATAAAACATTATGAAAAATACTATAATGTCTATGAAAAAATTAATTTATGATTAAAAAATTAATTCATTATAAAAAAATAATATAATGTGTATAAAATAATAAAAAATAATAAAATATTAATTTTATCATAAAAAAATTAAAAATAACAAAACAACCACAAAATAAATGAAAATAATAGTTAAAACTTTTCAAAATTTAAAAAACATAAATATAGAGTGCATATATAAATATAATATATAGGATTCTAATATATCACAAAACACATCAAAACATTATATATTATAAATATAAAATAACATTTTTATAATAGTTTAATAGAAATTATATATATTGAATTTTCGATACATAATATTTTAATAATTATATTTTTTTATATGCCTGTTGACATTCTCCATCATCCACTAACATTGTGTATATTGTTTGGAGGAATAATATATCGTATTTTTTAACTATTTAAATAGGTATTTTACATGAGATTCAATATAACACAACTATTCCTATCAAGGCCCCGCCTGGGATGATTGTACGCTGACTGCTACACTCTATGGCCTCCAAAATCAGGTTGAGTATTCGCGACCAGAACCATATTTTCATATCACACGACATCATAGACCAAAGAATATTTTATTTGAAAAAAACACCATCTTCAACATATAAGATAACAAGAAATTTCTATAGGATAAAAATATATAATTGACTATATTGTACAAAATATTTGATTAAGACATTATGAAAAAATAAAACACCACATGGGTAAATAAAATGGAACTGTACATTTGACATGTCCACAAATTTGATAGATGCGACATGCTAGGGAACTCCTCCCCATTGATAGTACTCCTAGATTGATATACATTCACAACAGATACATCCACCATCTTTGAAGTCCATGCTTCATAATACATCATCATGCATGACTATGTGTTATCTTTGATGTAATTATTGCTTCACTTCTACCGAGACCATCTTCTAACTTGCGCATCATAAAATAAAGATGAAATGTGATGGAAAATATCCTATGAACCTATGAATACCTGGAATAAGGTAATGTATTCTATGTCTGACGTCGATATCCCAATTTTACATTGTGTCCTAAAGGAATACATAGCGAACATCAGGATTCACAAGCCTTAATAATGTGAAATCTACCATCCTATCCTATATCCATGATTATACTAAAAAATAGAAATGATTACCCACTAATTGAACTATAAATTCCATCCATTGGAATACGACACCCTCTTGTTCATAGCCATTAATACAATGTTAGCATTCTAGAAACTTGTAAGAGAATCACAATATGTTTGGTAGAATAGATCCAAGTCATGGGTATACAATTCCATACCATTATAACCTCTTTTGTGTTTCTTAATGGAGATAATTCCAAACATATGAAGGATCCCCTACTCTTCATAATGCAACTATAAATTAAATCAAAATTAACCTCCACATATTTGAACCACCCAAAACTATCCACAGAAAAAATAATTTTTGAATTTTAGTGGGAGACAACATATATTTGGATGAAACCATAATATGGGGTGTATTTACCATATGTAAAGAAGAATCACACCACACAAGAATACTCATTGTACTTTAGAGTAACATTCCCTATTCATATTATGTTGTTGACCAACAACTAGTCATCAATGATGAAGTACCAAATTCATGTCGATTTAATGGACATGCATGACATGTATCTTGGGGGGTACTAAAATCCATGAATGAAAATAAGGACAATGTTCCCTTCATAGAATATTACCTAGGGAGTACTTTCCTCATAAATGATATGAGCATCATCCCCAAAACAACATCATCATCCCAATAGAGATAAATCATTAATATTATTATCTATAATTGAGAACGGCCTCATATAGAAAAATAAAGAAACATTCATTATGATCTATGTCAAGAAAATTTAGTTCATGTTACTTATTTTCCAGAAATGTACATTCGATAAGAATATCATTGAAATAACATGACAAAGGAATTGGGTGGCTACATGGTCAACCTCTTGTAATCCCCATTGAATGTTGGAGGATGGGGATTTAGTGTTTGGCTACCATTCATCTCACATGTACCCTCATTGTTCATGTTTGGAATAGTTTCCTAACTAGATCATGGGTGATCCATGCACCTGCACCCATTGTTGAGCAGGCCTAGCTAGCCAACCCGTGCTGCCCTTCCTAGTGGGTTCTAGTAATTTCCAATGCACCCCAACTCAGTAATACTCCTAGAGGTTTAAATAAAATATATTATTTATAATATATTATTTTTATAAATTCAACCAACCTAATTCTTTGTCAGCTCAGCCCGATGGTAAAAATTAAACCATAGAATCAGTTGATACATCAACTGGTTTTTCCAAGGATTCATACTTTGGAAAATTTATCATTTCACATCTATGGTGGTTCTAAAACATGAAATACAAAAAATTAAAGTAATTCAGAATAAGAAAAAATATCAATCACTTCCCAAAACAATCCCTTCTGATCCCTCAATATGCATCATTAAACTAATGCTACCAGAACATTATAAATGAATCAAAAATATTAGAAGTTAACATGATTTAATTATTTATAGATATATTATTTGAATTACTTCATCAATGTAATATAAAAAATTTTATATGGTAGGATTAAGAATTAATGTGTTGACAAAATCATTAAAATGAATTGGATTACTAAAAAGTGAAAATATTTATGAACATATTATTAAGCATGATGGATAACATATTGAGAAAATAATTTACTACCACTATCAATTTAAATAATTTAAAACGTATTTGATGATGATTTTTCTAGAGTGAAAATGCAATATGTTAAATGAGAAGAATCTACTAGTTGATATTTATTAGGGTTTTGTATTGTTTATAGCTATAATGGCTCAGGGTTATGTCATGTTTCAGACTATGATGAATAAATGTTATTACATGATTCGTCAATGTCATGATGTGTTGATGTGGGGATTGAGTAAGGTCATCTGGTGAGGAGGATCTCGTTTTGGTTGTGATGATGTCATAATGTGATGATTCATACATTTTGAGAGCTAGAAATTCATATTTCTTGTTGATATGTTGGGGATGTTGGACACAGGTTGTGGGTTGGTCTTTATTGTTTTCCCAGAATATTTTGACGGTTGTGATGTAATTTAAGGAATTGTGATATTATTTGATTGCGATGATGTTACATTTCTAGTATTATTATCATATTATTTTCTACCCCCAATAATTCTAAATTCCATATCATTAATATGATTGACTGTAGTTTAAAAATACTTGGTGATTCTACTAATATTTAATTTATAGTATTTTTTTACCTCCGTCTTAATAAAAATAGTTATTTTCTAATATATACCATATATTTCTACCAAAAACCCCTTATTCCGCATATATATTGATGATAACATATAGTGATCACCATATATATTTTACTAATTTATTTTCATGATTTTCTGTGTTAGAATTGATATGATGTTTTAATATCAATAAAAGATTATGTGAATTATATATAGATTTTTGAATCCATTATTGCATTTTTTTTTGAATTTTATGTCATGTAGGTAACCATAGAGTTTTGGATACCTATTGTTATCCTAATGTTATCATTTGGGTATTTCTTTAGAGTCTATGTTTTATTTTTAGTGAATTATGAGGGTAATTATTCTTTTCTTTGAATGATAAACTAGATCATGGTTTTCAACTAATTACCTATTTGTATCATGATTTAGGGTACAATACTATCTTATCTTGCTACCCAATAGGGGATTCATTAGGTACTGGGAATTTCTGGTGCCACTCCAAATAATAATTTTCAAATAGTGACACCATTTTCCCAAAATAAATTTAATAACCTTTGACAAAATATGATAGTACTGACAAAAAAACATATTTCAATTACATTCCTCTTTCTATTAAAACATTGAACATAAATATTATTTATTAGAATTAATAAAATATGATATACAAGGTAATCATATAAGAAATACCCCAGTATCCATGTTATACATTAATCATAGGCCAATTTAAAAAATTATAGGGTTGAAGAGGGAATGATTCTCGAATTCCAATATAAAAGAGTAAAAATAAAAGATAGAAATATTATTTATACATATAATAAATGTAACTCCCTGACCCCAGTTACCCAGAGTCGGTGCATTATTACATAACATTGGCATGATCACAAGAAAGATCAAATCTCGAAACACCGATTGGTTTAGTAGCCTTGTAAACACTAGATATATTCATAAGTTTTACATTACAACATAAAATGAAAAACTACTACAACAACATAATGTTTCCACAATACACACTATTAACCCCTCATAAAATCCCTGCAGGTCATTCATAACTTACTTCTTCACATCCTGGGAAAAATAAAACATAGAAAAGGGGTGAGCTCAAATGTCCAGTAAGGATAACAATATAGCGGAAACTTTCATAAATAAGAATAAACATTTAAGGCAATGTATAACTAAAACAAAAGCCTTTTAAATATGAACTTTCAACATGGTATGGAATAAATAAAATAAAATAATTCCATTTAATTATTCAGATGGATATTCTACTAATCTAATAATCACATTCAAAAATCAATAACCACTTTCATAATGTTGGAATGCATAATGCCAGACTATCATAACCACATAGCCAAGGCCTCGTGCCAAGACTACAAATAAGATTTTGTCAAGGCCTTGTGCCAAGACACTAGTTTGTCTCATGAGACCTACCGATGCATCGAGGAGCTATAGCGGGCTCCACCCATCACATATTAAGTCCAATGCATTCCCATATGAAAAGGTTTAAACATAACATAAACATTCATATTAAAACTAGCATATGAAATGTCAATACTTTCACCATAAACTATGAATGGTATAAAAATATCACATCCACAGTCAAACATATCACAAAACCTTCAAAACAATATAGAAGTTTTGTATCGTAATAAATCAACTTCAAATAATCTTAAAATCCATCAAAGGATGTTGACATAGATGAAATCAAAATTCTTTTTAAAGAAATATCTCCTTTTATTTTGAAATCATTTAAGATCCATATAAAATAAAACATTTTCTTTGAAAATATTCTTATAAGCTTGTAAGGGAAGCTTTGAAGATTTTATAACGGCGGAAAATAGTCGCACCCGCCGTATAAGTTAAAAAAAACATTCTTACCTAAATTCTGTCGAAAAGGTTAAAAAGGACCTTGTTTTGAAAACGACTGAAAGATTCCTTTATAAACCACTTATAAAAGCCAAAAAGGGTATAAATGACTTTAACTCATATTCTAGTAAATAGTAAAAATGTTTTGAAATGCATTTTTATGAAACATGGATGTGGATGATAAAGAGATCCCAGTAGATTATTACGTATAAACAACCTTGGATAATGAAGAGGTTGTAAAGTAAACCCTTACCAAATTGGTAAATTATGAAACATACAACCCATGAAAGAGGTATCATACAATGAATATGTAAGTACACATAAATTAGAGTGTATTACACAAAGAATATAATTATGGGCAGTACATACACCACACAAAAGGTAATGGTGGCAATATGGCATGAATCTCACGGGAATAAGGAGTGAGATGAAAACCCATTACCTTGTACTTTTCCTTGGTTGGGGTAGGTTAACCTCATGTATAATGGTGGAATAGTTGTTATTAAATTATAAAAGAATCGTATATATTAATATGATATCATATATGATCTTTTAACATTGATTTGTTAATAATATCTTAGAATTATCGTCGTTTCGGGAGTTAACTTACTCATTTTCTTTTATATGTTTTGTTACATAAGCCATGGTTGTTGTATCTTATTAATATCCAGAATGATATCTACTCCTTAAAAATCATTTTTAAATCATCAAATGATAATTATACTTGAATGGATACGATGGAGAATGAATCTCATCGCGTTCGTGGAGACGGTAGTCCGTACGTACGCATGAGCGACAATATCATTCTTTTGATATTAAAATAATTTATAAATGGATGGTATATCATATATACAGAATCATTAACATGTTATATTTATTATTTACATGAGTTACACATCATTATTATACCCATCCAAATAATATTATATTGAATAACAATTACACCACGAAGTGGAGACGGTAGTCCGTACGTACGCACGTATGGTGACCTGTTATTCAAAGGGTGGATAGAATACTGAATATGGTTGTACCATATTTATAATAACATCACAGTATATGTGAGATACTGGAGTTATTATTTTAGAATGGTAAGAACAAAGGAAGAAGAAGTGGAAGAAGAAATGAACTTGGAGAAGGGTGGTGAAATCATTACCTCTTTTTCGGGTTCTTCCTTTTGATTTGATCAAAAGGGCTCCTTAGGTTGGCTTTCTGATCAAACTAATGCCTCTAGGTTGTAGTGAGGGATGTTGGGAGAGTATTTGGGCAGAGTTTGGCCGAAAAAAAAGGCTTTGAAGGTGTGAAGAAATGAGAAGGAGGAGTGCCCTTTTATAAGAGGGGTGAGGGGCACCTTTGGAAAAGCTAGAAATATTAATTTATAATAAATTCATATTCGGTTTCTAATGGCTCCAAAGCTTATTATTCAAAGGTTAAGGTGGGGATAGGTCAAAAACCACTCAACCAATAGAATTTAGACAGGTTTGGGTACTTATATTAACCTTATCTTTAAGTATTAACTCTAAGTTAATTAGTTTCACTTTTACAATGTCTCTTTGTATTATTATATAATATGGTTAATAAACTTACTATATACATCCAAGCGACCCCCAAGTGGTACATTAATGATGAACCTATCATTATATAAGTCTCTTGGCCGAAACATAGATTTTTAGGAATTTAATATCAATTAATAATATAATATTTGTTTTAAGAACTCTTTTATGTCAATTTTGACACTATTCAATAGTTGATTTTTGTGAAACTCATAACAGATTGATTACTTCGAACAAAGTCAATAAAATCAATACTAATATATCATATTATCCTAGAAAATTAGTTTAATTCATTAAAAGTTTCATATTATATTTATTTGGGTATTTATAATATCAATTATTTTAATTTTTCACTATTATAGTAATTACTTCATCATTATTGTGTCATAAATAAAATACATTATTTAATGTCTAAAAATTATAAATAAAATATCATTATGTAGGAAATATTTTTATCTTTCTAATGAATATTTATAATCTAAAATCCAACATATATAATCCTATGTAACAATTTTTTTTCTAAAAAATATATGCTTGTGTCATTTTTGTATTCATTTTAACTTAATTAAAATAAAGTGACATTATCACTTACAAGTGGATCCATGGGGTCCCAAAATAGACCCAAAGATTCCCATGGTCGACCATGTATCAACCAATAGGGTTAAGACACGTTTTAGGGTAATTTATTATTATTATAATATTATTTTTTAATCCTTATTTACCGGATTTACCCTTAACCATGGTAAATAAAATATTTACCGCAGTAATTATTCAAAATGTCTAAAAATAAAAGTTACCTATTTACACAATTTGAACATACTAATTCCAAATATGGAATCCATTTTCCTAAATTCAAAACACATAAGTGGCAGAAATTAATTTAAAATTAATTCCCGCTGTCAAAACAAAAAGCGTGTTTTTAAGAGATAATAACAATCAAAAGATTGACACTCGTTTATGTTCGGTTTAATTGTAAAATTATGTCCAATGACCAACATTATATTTAATGGTAAAAATATATTCTAAATATAATTTAAAACCACTCAAATTCATAATTTATCACTATTAATTATTTCGATTAAAAAAGTTGTTTTTAATTAAAACTTAGTAATTTTCACTATTCATCAAAATATGAAAGTTATCCGAAATGTACCAAAATTTCACCTTAGGATAAATTCGATATTCCGAATCCAAAAATGAAGTCCATTTTCAACTATAAAATATATATAATTTCAAAAAGTAGGTATTACTATTCATAACGGCTAGTTTGATTAGTTATGGTGTGTTAGAACTCGGTGTTGCGTACAACACACGCTATCACATTATTCAAAGAGAAGCGTACCGTAGAAGCTTGGGGTGTTACATTCTCACCTCCTTCAAATAATTGCGTCCTCGCAATTTCTAGGGTATTACTGCATAAAAAGACTCGGGTGGTTCTTCATCATAAGTTCCTCGGGTTCCCACGTTGCCTCTTCCATCTTATGGTTTCTCCACAAAACTTTTACCAGACGCGTCGTCCGGTTTCTCAGCACTTGTTCTCTCGTATCAAGAATCTTGACGGGCTCTTCGCAATAAGACAGATCGGGTTCCAGTTCTAATTCCTCATAGATGAGTACATGCGTCGGATCAGGCATGTATTTCCTCAATAGAGATACGTGGAACACATCGTGAACTTTGGAGAGACTTGGCGGCATTGCCAATCGGTAAGCTACAACCCCAATTCGTTCTAGAATTTCGAAAGGTCCGATGTACCTGGGACTCAATTTACCTTTCTTACCAAAACGTATGACTCCCTTCCACGGAGATACCTTCAGAAAAACATGATCACCGACATGAAATTCCAAATCCTTCCTTCGATTATCGGCATAGCTCTTCTGCCTACTTTGAGCTGCTTTGATGTGATTTTGGATTACTTTCAAAATTTCCACCGTTTCCTCCACCAGTTCTGGGCCTACAAGTTTTCTTTCACCAACGTCATCCCAACAGGTTGGTGTACGACATCTCTTTCCGTATAACGCTTCATATGGTGCCATTTGAATACTCGAATGGAAGCTATTGTTACAGGAAAATTCTACCAAAGGTAAATATTGATCCCACATACCCTGAAAGTCAAGTGAGCAAGATCTCAACATGTCTTCTAAGGTTTGAATAGTCCATTCTGATTGTCCGTCTGTCTACGGGTGGTAAGCAGTGCTCAAATGAAGTTCAGTATCCAGGGATTTCTGAAGACTTTTCCAGAATCTTGAAGTAAAACGGGGATCACGATCAGAAACAATCGATAGGGGTACTCCATGAAGTCTCACAACTTCATTAATATATAGTCTTGCTAGACGTTCCAGGGGTAGATCTTCTCTTATAGCAAGAAAATGTGATGTCTTGGTAAGACGATCAACAATAACCCATATTGCATCGTTCCTTCTAGGAGTCTTTGGTAGCCCCATGACAATGTCCATCGTAACATTGTCCCATTTCTAATCCGGTATGGGAAGAGGTTGCATGACTCCTCCAGGCTGTTGCCTTCCAGCTTTCACTTGTTGACAAACCATACATCTTGACACAAAATCAGCAATCTCCCTCTTCATTTTGTCCCACCAAAAATGTTCCTTCAAATCTCTATACATTTTGGTGCTCCCAGGGTGTATAGAGAAATTGGAACTATGAGCATCATCCAGCAATTCCCTTTTTAGATCAGGTATATTGGGAACACAAAGTCTCTTCCCGAATTTCAAAATTCCATCTTCATACAAAAAGTCTCTCAATCTCCCATCATTCACATCTTTAATCTTCTTTTGGAATTCTTCATCATCGGTCTGAGAACTCTTAATCCTTTCTAGTAAAGATGGTTTGGAAACCATTTGAAAAAGCATTGATGTTTCACCTTCCCTGGTTATTCCCATGTCCATCTCCACTAGATCCATGAAAATTGGATCCCTTTCAATTCTCATATTGTTCAAAACTCCATGGTCTTTTCTACTCAAAGCATCTGCCACCTTGTTTGCCTTCCCTGGGTGGTAGTGTATCTTACAATCATAATACTTGAGTAATTCAAGCCATCTCCTTTGCCTCATGTTGAGTTCTTTTTGTGAGAAAATATACTTCAAACTCTTGTGATCAGTATAAATCTCACATTTTTCACCATAGAGGTAGTGCCTCCATATCTTCAAAGCAAAGATCACTGCTGCTAACTCGAGATCATGAGTAGGATAGTTTTGTTCATGAATTTTCAACTGTCGTGATGCATAGGCAATAACTCTATCATTCTGCATAAGGACACAGCCAAGTCCTTTCTTCGATGCATCACTATAAATAACGAACCCATCATTCCCCGATGGTAGATTCAATATAGGAGCATTGACTAATATTCTCTTCAGTTCTTCGAAACATTCTTCACACTCTTTTGTCCAAACAAATTTAACCCCTTTACGTGTGAGCTTCGTTAATGGGTTAGCCAATCGGGCAAAATTCTGGACGAAATGTCGATAATAACCTGCCAAACCAATAAAACTACGTACCTCAGTTATACTCGTAGGTGCTGGACATTATTGTATTGCCTTGGTCTTAGAAGGATCAATAGAGATTCCATCTTTAGAGACAATATGGCCAAGAAAAGAAATCTCTTGAAGCCAGAATTCACACTTGCTAAACTTCCCATATAATTCATGCCTCCTCAGAGTCTTCAAGATAATGCGCAAGTGATTTTCATGATCTTCGTAGGTTTTGGAGTATACCAAGATATCATCAATAAATACCACCACAAATTCATCAAGATACTCCTTGAAAACTCTATTCATTAGATCCATGAATACAGAGGGTGCATTAGTCAATCCAAATGGCATTACAGTTAACTCGTAATTCCCGTACCTGGTTCGAAATGCTGTTTTCGGAATGTCTTCCTTCTTCACACACAACTGATGGTATCCAGATCGAAGGTCAATCTTTGAAAAGTATTGAGATCCATGTAGTTGGTCAAATAAATCATCAATACGAGGTAGGGGATACTTGTTCTTTATCGTTATAGCATTGATCTCCCTGTAGTCGATACATAACCTCATAGATCTATCTTTCTTTTTAACAAAAAGAACAGGGGCTCCCCATGGAGAAACACTAGGGCGAATAAATCCCTTATTACTCAATTCTTCTAGTTGTTTCTTTAGTTCGACTAACTCTACAGTGGCCATTCTATAAGGGGTCTTCGATATAGGCCTTGATCCAGGAATCAAATCAATAGAAAACTCAACTTTTCGTTCTGGAGGATGTCCAGGTAAATCTTCCGGAAATACATCTACAAATTCTTTCACAACAGGTACATCCTCTATTTGAACATTCCTTTCCTCACCGACAGTTATTTCATTCTCTTCCTCCCCAATAATTGAATTAAGTTGAGCTACTGGGGGTGGAGCTAAATAAGAATTAGGTGGTGACGATTCTGCTCTAAAAATAAGGTTCTCCTTATCATTATCATCAAGAATCGTAACCTCTTTCTTCTTACAATAAATCTTCGCATCATAGTCTGAAAGCCAGTCCATACCGAGGATTATATCAAACTCAATCATAGGTATGATGATTAGATCAGCAGATAAAGAAAATTTATGTGCTCTAATGGGGACTGATTCACAAAACTTTGTTTCAACGATACTTCCCTTAGGAGTTTTAACTGACAACTCCCTTATTAAATCAAATTGGAAATATCTAATTTTCTTAGCAAACTGGGAAGATATGAAACAATGCGATGATCCAGAATCAAATAATGCATTTGCTAAACTTGAGGAAACCATTAAATTACCTGCCACCACGTCTTTCGGAGCTTCTACCTCAGCAGTAGTGATAGCATAAGCCTGGCCTTGATCACTTGGCCTTTTCTGAGGTAAGTTCTTCTGACGCTTAGGACAAGCATTTGCATAATGCCCCATCTCCCTGCAATTGTAGCACTGAACGTTGGTAGCTTCCTTCTTCCCCTTGCAATCATGAGTTTGGTGGCATTTTTCACCACACTTGTAACAGACTCACATTCCCTTCAAGCAAGTACCAGGATGTTTCTTCCCGCATTTACCACAAGATGGATATTCAACCTTTCCCTTCTTCCCCTTATTTCCATTCCCAGATTGATCAGCAGGTCTCTTCTTCTCTTGCTTTGCTTTAAAGTCATAAGACTTAGAGAATTAATTTTCGGTCTTGATAGCACATGAGACAATGTCTTCGTACGATGAAAAGGATTGTGACACTAACGCTCGACGGAGAAATGGTTTTAACCCATCAAAGAAACGATCAATCTTACTTCTTGGGTTACGAATATAATCACCAGCGTACCTCGCTAACCTTGTAAAGTTAGCCTCATACTTTGTGACATTCTCATCCTCCTTTTGTCTCAGACTCAGAAATTGCCTTTCCATATCTGCTCGATGGTCGCGAGGGAAGTATTTTTCTAAAAACAGCTCTTTGAACTCCCTCCATTCCATATTTGATACTTCATCATCTTCCTTTGTATTTTGAATCAATGACCACCATTGATCAGCATCTCCAGTGAGGCGGTAAACTGCCATGAAAACTTTTTCCCTTTCACTGCTCCCCAAAGCCTGAAATATTTTCTCTAGGGAAAATATCCATTGCTCAGCTACTAAGGGATTTGTATTCCCATTGAACGTTGGTGGTTGTTGCCTCATGAATCGATCTAACATTGATCCTCCACGATGCAGATCAGGGTGCTCCATACGGGTAAGGTTATTATTCATAACCTGAGTAAGTTTTCCCAATATGGTGATTAGCTGATCAGCACCAGTTGCATCACCAGCCCCACTATAATTATCTTGAGCAGGAAGGCAATCCCTACATGGAGTGCGTGCATTGATACTGTTTCCATTTCTTCCACTAGGTTCCATTTATAAACAATGGCATAAACTAGATCAGTTTATGAATCAAAATACATAATCCCATACTTATAAAACACTTAACATAAATTGAACTATTTATGGATATAATCCATAATCGTAAGAATTTTTTCTTTGAGGAAGTATATACTCATAATCCCATCAAAATGATTTGTAAAGAAAATGAGAGTTATCCTAAGAATATCCCCCGGGAGTGTAGTAACCAAGAGTGCAGCAAGGCCCGTTGTCGTGCACCAGTTCCCGTTCGAGTCTAGCTCAAAGCGGTGTTTTCGGGTTTTACCCCTAGGTACATCTGTGCCAGAGCCGCCTCTACCAGCTCGTATCCAGACATGGATGTATTGCTTGGAAAACTCACAAAATCTCTACAATACCAAAATTCTAGGAAGTTCTTCTATACTAATCCTCAAAGTTCATCTTAGGTCTACGTGCTCTAATCAGAGTTTATCTAAATCTAGCTTCCAAGGTTTGTACTAAACTTCCTCTGATACCAACTGTAACGCCCCGACCCCAGTTACCCAGAGTCGGTGCATTATTACATAACATTGGCATGATCACAAGAAAGATCAAATATCTAAAGACCGATTGGTTTAGTAGCCTTGGAAACACTAGATATATTCATAAGTTTTACATTACATCATAAAATGAAAAACTACTACAACAACATAATGTTTCCAAAATCCACACTATTAACCCCTCATAAAATCCCTGCAGGTCATTCATAACTTACTTCTTCACATCCTGGGAAAAATAAAACATAGAAAAGGGGTGAGCTCAAATGCCCAGTAAGGATAACAATATAGCGGAAACTTTCATAAATAAGAATAAACAGTTAAGGCAATGTATAACTAAAACAAAAGCCTTTTAAATATGAACTTTCAACATGGTATGGCATAAATAAAATGAAATAATTCCATTTACTTATTCACATGGATATTCTACTAATCGAATAATCACATGCAAAAATCAATAACCACTTTCATAATGTTGGAATGCATAATGCCAGACTATCATAACCACATAGCCAAGGCCTCGTGCCAAGACTACAAATAAGATTTTGTCAAGGACTTGTGCCAAGACACTAGTTTGTCTCATGAGACCTACCGATGCATCGAGGAACTATAGCGGGCTCCACCCGTCACATATTAAGTCCAATGCATTCCCATATGAAAAGGTTTAAACATAACATAAACATTCATATTAAAACTAGCATATGAAATGTCAATACTTTCACCATAAACTATGAATGGTATAAAAATAGCACATCCACAGTCAAACATATCACAAAACCTTCAAAACAATATAGAAGTTTTGTATCGTAATAAATCAACTTCAAATAATCATAAAATCCATCAAAGGATGTTGACATAGATGAAATCAAAATTCTTTTTAAAGAAATATCTCCTTTTAATTTGAAATCATTTAAGATCCATATAAAATAAAACATTTTCTTTGAAAATATTCTTATAATCTTGTAAGGGAAGCTTTGAAGATTTTATAATGGCGGAAAATAGCCGCACCCGCTGTATAAGTTAAAAAAACATTCTTACCTTAATTCTGTCGAAAAGGTTAAAAAGGACCTTGTTTTGAAAACGACCGAAAGATTCTTTTATAAACCACTTATAAAAGTCAAAAAGGGTATAAATGACTTTAACTCATATTCTAGTAAATAGTAAAAATGTTTTGAAATGCATTTTTAAGAAACATGGATGTGGATGATAAAGAGATCCCAGTAGATTATTACGTATAAACAACCTTGGATAATGAAGAGGTTGTAAAGTAAACCCTTACCAATTTGTTAACATATGAAACATACAACCCATGAAAGAGGTATCATACAATGAATATGTAAGTACACATAAATTAGAGTGTATTACACAAAGAATATAATTATGGGCAGTACATACACCACACAAAAGGTAATGGTGGCAATATGGCATGAATCTCACGGGAATAAGGAGTGAGATGAAAACCCCTTACCTTGTACTTTTCCTTGGTTGGGGTAGGTTAACCTCCTGTATAATGGTGAAATTGTTGTTATTAAATTATACAAGAATCATATATATTAATATGATATCATATATGATCTTTTAACATTGATTTGTTAATAATATCTTAGAATTATCGTCGTTTCGGGAGTTAACTTACTCATTTTCTTTTATATGTTTTGTTACATAATCCATGGTTGTTTTATCTTATTCATATCCAGAATTATATCTAATACTTAAACATCATTTTTGAATCATCAAATGATAATTATACTTGAATGGATACGATGGAGAATGAATCTCATCGCGTTCGTGGAGACGGTAGTCCGTACGTACGCACGAGCGACAATATCATTCTTTTGATATTAAAATAATATATAAATGGATGGTATATCATATATACCGAATAATTAACATGTTATATTTATTATTTACATGAGTTACACATCATTATTATACCCATCCAAATAATATTATATTGAATAACAATTACACCACGACGTGGAGACGGTAGTCCGTACGTACGCACATATGGTGACATGTTATTCAAAGGGTGGATAGAATACTGAATATGGTTGTACCATATTTATAATAACATCACAGTATATGTGAGATACTGGAGTTATTATTTTATAATGGTAAGAACAAAGGAAGAAGAAGTGGAAGAAGAAATGAACTTGGAGAAGGGTGGTGAAATAATTACCTCTTCTTCGGGTTCTTCCTTTTGATTTGATCAAAAGGGCTCCATAGGTTGGATTTCTGATCAAACTAAGGCATCTAGGTTGTAGTGAGGGATGTTGGGAGAGTATTTGGGCAGAGTTTGGCCGATCCAAAAGGCTTTGAAGGTGTGAAGAAATGAGAAGGAGGAGTGCCCTTTTATAAGAGGGGTGAGGGGCACCTTTGGAAAATCTAGAAATATTAATTTATAATAAATTCATATTCGGTTTCAAATGGCTCCAAATATTATTATTCAAAGGTTAAGGTGGGGATAGGTCGATAACCACTCAACCAATAGAATTTAGACAGGTTTGGGTACTTATATTAACCTTATCTTTAAGTATTAACTCTAAGTTAATTAGTTTCACTTTTACAATGTCTCTTTGTATTTTTATATAATATGGTTAATAAACTTACTATATACATCCAAACGACCCCCAAGTGGTACATTAATGATGAACCTATCATGATATAAGTCTCTTGGCCGATCCTTAGATTTTTAGGAATTTAATATCAATTAATAATATAATATTTGTTTTAAGAACTCTTTTATGTCAATTTTGACACTATTCAATAGTTGATTTTTGTGAAACTCATAACAGATTGATTACTTCGAACAAAGTCAATTAAATCAATCATAATATATCATATTATCCTAAAAATTAGTTTAATTCATTAAAAGTTTCATATTATATTTATTTGGGTATTTATAATATAAATTATTTTAATTTTTCACTATTATAGTAATTTCTGCATCATTATTGTGTCATAATTAAAATAAATTATTTAATGTCTAAAAATTATAAATAAAATATCATTATTTAGGAAATCTTTTTAGATTTCTAATTAATATTTATAATCTAAAATCCAACATATATAACCCTATGTAACAATTGTTTTTCTAAAAGATATATGCTTCTGTCATTTTTGTATTCATTTTAACTTAATTAAAATAAAGTGTCATTATCACTTACATGTGGATCAATGGGGTCCCAAAATAGACCCAAAGTTTCCCATGGTCGACCATGTATCAACCAATAGGGTTAAGACACGTTTTAGGGTAATTTATTATTAATATAATAATATTTTTTAACCCTTATTTACCGGATTTACCCTTAACCATGGTAAATAAAATATTTACCACAGTAATTATTCAAAATGTCTAAAAATAAAAGTTACCTATTTACACAATTTGAACATCTTGATCACAAATATGGAATCCATTTTCCTAAATTCAAAACACAGAAGTGGCAGAAATTAATTTAAATTTAATTCCCGCTGTCAAAACAAAAAGCGTGTTTTTAAGAGATAATAACTATCAAAAGATTGACACTCGTTTATGTTCGGTTTAATTGTAAAATTATGTCCAATGACCAAAATTATATTAAATGGTAAAAATATATTCTAAATATACTTTAAAACCACTCAAATTCATAATTTATCACTATTAATTATTTTGATTAAAAAAGTTGTTTTTAATTAAAACTTAGTAATTTTCACTATTCATCAAAATATGAAAGTTATCCGAAATGTACCAAAATTTCACCTTAGGCTAAATTCGATATTCCTAATCCAAAAATGAAGTCCATTTTCAAATATAAAATATATATAATTTCAAAAAGTATGTATTACTATTCATAACGGCTAGTTTGATTAGTTATGGTGTGTTAGAACTCGGTGTTGCGTACAACACACGCTATCACATTATTCAAAGAGAAGCGTACCATAGAAGCTTGGGGTGTTACAATAAATATATAAGGAGAATAAGAGTTGGTTTCAATCTTATTCAATTCAAATTCATTAATATGTAAATTTAATTCATCAATTCAACAATGGAATGTTAATATTCATTAATTTAACCAACAACGCCCCAAAAGATTACATAGTTCATGAATGAATTTAGTTTTTTTGAGTATTCATAAAAATGTTTGAAAATGTATGGACAATTGAAAACATATGAAACTATATCAATTATTAAAATGTGATTCATTCAAATAATATTCAATTCACTATAAAAGATGGGAGTAGGAAAAACAAACAATCAGACATAATGGATAGAGAGTATCCTCTTTAAGGGGGGGTCTAAATTCACTCTTATTGTGTATTTTATATTCTTGTTTCTAATATTAGAAAAAATAATTCCAACTACTTGTCACATTAACATTAATCATACTAGAACATCAAAAAATCACACATTAACTACCGCTTATGGCATCATGTAAAAACCCATGTGTATTCAACGGACAACAATTTAAAGGAAAATCAACATATAAAATATTAAATTACATTCAAATTAGACAATACTTATAAGAAAACATTCCACAATTATAAAATCAATTACATATAATGTACTAAAAAAATATGAGAGACTAGAGAATCAAATAATAGTGAAAATGTTTTTTAGCCTGTTCACTTATTCATTAATCATAGATGATAGACTATAACTATTTAACATGTTGATTTTTCTCTAATTACTCAAGCTAAAATAATTAAAAATAATCTCACTAACCTGTTATGAGTATACAATAAATAGTAGATCTAAGGAGAAACAATAAAAATCACGTTATCTAGATGTTTTTATACAACAACATTGGAATTACTCTATGATTTTTGTAATATAAATATTATATAATATGTGTAAAATATTATTATTTTTCAATAAAATTATAAAAAAACATTATTAATATTTTATTGTACAATATTATTCTTAATAGAGTAATAAAATAGATGAAATACTATTAATTAATAATGGTAGAATAACATAGGACTATATATAAAAAATTGTTATGTATGCACTAGAAAATATCCCATTTATTATATATTTTTACTTATATATTAAATAAGTTAACTTTGATTTTATGGTGGACTGACACATGTATATATACTAAATTGTACAATAGGAAATCCATCCTAAAACTTAATATGGATATCAAATGTGGATGAGGAAAAATGTTTTTTTGGTTGCGAAGAAATGTATTAAAATTAGGAAAATGCATTCTTAAATCGGAATAAACCATGTAATATTTTAATAAATCATATTCACAGACAAATCCTACAAAATCAAATATTAAGTTTGAAATAATTTTCACCACAATGAAGATTGAGTGAGACATTTACTTATTTGGTGGACATTAGATATTGATATTTACATATTGTACTTACAAGTGATTGTGTGTCTATCACCATATTCTATAGAATATAATAAATTTCAATCTAATGAATATAGTAACAAAATTCAAGCAGATATGATTTTTTCTGTTTGAACCCAAATAATTCTTTCATTGAATATAATATCATCAAAACAATAATTACTATTTAATGTCATATGTATCAATTGACATAAAAAGAAACAAAGAATAAATAATATTGATCATACTATTGACTGAATGGTATATCATGTTTGACATCTACAATTACCGGGAACCACATCATCTTAAATTTAGTATGTAGTTGATTTTTCTTATGACCTAACCAATATCTCAAAATCAAATATTACTGTGTTATGAAAAAATAATAAGATATTTGTAGAAAATGGGACGAATAGATAGTAAAATAAAATATTATTATCTATTTTTTGTGTAGTAATCACTCAATAATGTTTATGTTCTATGGAATTTAATTAAAATTGAACAAATTCATGTGGTTTTCCACCCCTATATATTCATCCTTTATAAACAGACTATTTTTCAAATGCTTTATAATTTACCAACCTTATCTGAGGGTGAAATATTTTGTATCTGTATGTGAGTTGGATAAGATTAGTGATATTGATGGTAGAGAATTTACAATTATGTGATAACATATATTTAGAATCATATCACTACACTCTTGATAATATTATTGGAAGATATAATATGTTCTCAAAATATAACATAATAAATATAAAACATGAACTAATATAATTAATTATTATTTTTAATTTAATCATATAAAAAAATTTACATATCGTTCCCATTGGAGAATTTAGCAACATAATAAATAAAATGAATAACCTCATATGGAATATTAATCACATGGTTCATAAATAAACTATGTTTCATGTCTATTAAAAAATATATTCATTTTTAATATGTTTGATATTGGGGGTAGGGTCAAATATTCCTCAAATTATCTAAACCCCCACCATTCACATATGATAAACAATAAATTCTTTACGATGATGATTCATTGTTTTTTAATGAACCAAAATCCATTTAGTTTATCTCATCACCATATAATAATACCGGAAAAACTAGTTAGTATAAGATGTATCTCAATTAAATGTTATATTTTAATAATGAAAACTACAATAACTCAAAATCGCAAAAAATTAGTTTCAAACCATTAAAAAAGAAGAATAATTCAATACATTTCATCATAAAATATTAAATTAATTTAAAACCACTATGTTATAGTGAAATAAAAATATTCATTTATGAGATTCAAATATTGAATAATTTTATGATGTACATTGAAAAACATTCATATAATGTATTGAATTGTGACCTTTATTAAAAATTTATACCGGTATATAGAATCATTCATTTTTACAGTACAAATGTATTTATTTTTATAAATTCATAAAATATGTTAAGAAAAATATGATCCCATTAAATGGTCTTGTATATATTTCCTTAGAAATACATGCCCATGTAATTCACATATACACACAATCAATAATAAAATAATATATAATTGAAACAAATTGAATTTTAAAATACAATCAACACACATAATGATCGACTATTAGTTAAATATGTATTTAAAACCTAGAAAACACATATGTTTCTAATCCAAAAAATTTATTCTGGATTTTAAAAACATCACCTCTTGAGCATTGATTAATAACTGATCATTTTTCTAATAAGATCATTTCAATTAAAAATTTCTAATTCCATATAAGATAATTATTATTATTGAATAATATTGGAAGGAATGCAATGATTATTATTTTCAATATATTGTATAAAGGTTGTAATTATCATGGACAATGTTAGTTTGACACAAAACTTGGCTGAATGATAGTCTCTTCACATATTCTATGAATGAATCTATATTTCCATAATTTTCATTGTTTTTTTCATAAAATACATTTTTAACGTCAAATGATATTGGTCCCACAATTATTCTGATTTTGTATTAAGGTAAGTGTTTTTGAAGTTCTTATTATATGAATTATTCTATTTAAAAAAATATATGTATAAGGCCTAAGATTATTTTTTGGTACAAAAACCGTACATGGGTAAATTTTTTAATATTTAGTTTTTTAAGGATTGATTTTTGTTCTTTATGGTACAATATATTTCTATATAACATTTATCTATTAGAAATGAAATTGAAATTTATTTTAATATTAAAATAAATAATGGAAGTTAGTTTTTAATTTAATTTAATAATAGGAATAAAAAATGAATATTAAATTTGTAATGATATTATGAAATTTATTGATTTCTCATATTTGAAGAATATGAGAACCCCTACACAAATAAAATATTTAAAACCAATAAATAAATGTTCAAAAATGAAAATCAAATAAAAAACAATTTGGAGGGGTATTTTAATATATATCCCCACCATCTCTTAATCATTTTATTTTGATTATATATATAAATATATATCATTTTTTGATCCCAAATGAACTCTATCACAGCAATGAAACCCATAATATTGGTTTAGTAGAACCAATAACCTCTTTTGATATGTATAAGGATTTCACATGGACTTTTCCAAGATACTCCATTGTTTTTAATAAATAATTTTATGGTGAAATAGTGTTCTTTTGGGTTGGTAATCATGATATTGTTATAATTAATTATTTGAGTTTTTACTTTTCAATTTGTAATTGTTTGGATAGATTTTGAATGTAATTGCTATTAATCAGACATTTCTTATTCCTATAATATATACAATGTAATATTATTTTGGTGGAGGATTATTGAAGGCATATAAGAAAATATGAACTACATTTGGGTTATTTAATGTGATTTTATTTCTATTATGATGCCAGTGGAATAAAATGACAAGATTTCCTAAATTTTATTAGCCAATGATTTGTATTATGATTTTATATATGAAAATTAATTGATGTTCTCATGTATGGAGATTAGTTCAAGTGGATAAGAAAAAAAATTTATTGTATGGTAGGCAAATACAGGTTGATGAAAGGAATTCTGTTTTTGATATTTATTGTTTCACTCTTTCAAGGTGGAACTGTAACAATAACCCATTATTGATTGACCATTGTGTCAAAAAATAGTTATTTTCATTACCTTTCAAATTTAAAAAGTATTTCCTTATATATCCAGGTCGTAGAAATAATATTTAGGCCACATGGAAGGTTTCTATCATTAACAGCTCGATGCATATCCATGCCAACATGATAAACCAGGTCAATGAATGACATTTTTGATGAAGTGAAGACAATATTTATCTTCATGACCTTAATACTATGGATTATGAATCTATATAAATCCGTTTATTTCAATGTAATTAATATTTGGATTTTCACACTCGTGTGGAGAAAAATGCAATCTCTTACCTTGATTGTCTTTATAACCTTAAAGATATTATTTCCCAGATTAAATTTCATATCAGTTGGATCATGGAGGGGGATAGAAGCATAGGATTGTTTCAATTCTCACAAATGAAAAAAATGAAAGAAGGAATCTCAATGGTATTCAAATTTATGGGATCTTATTTTTCTATCAAATTGAGAATGGAAATGCTGAGACATAATTATTTGAAAAGTTATATTCACGCTATGCGGAGAAAAAACTCAAAAAAGGAACAATCAAATTGATCCTAGTATTGATGATGTGTAGACTTGGAGGCTAGTAGAGGTACCTAATTTAGATGAAATACATTAAAAAACAATCACATTAAATATTGATAATACTACTGGTCAGAATGTCTATACCAAAAAAATTATTTTCAATCGGGAAATTGATTATCTTGTGGTTATTAATACAGTTTGGGATTTTTTTACTCATGAATTTATGAATTATGATATTAAATAAAATTTCATTACATTCATTCCAAAAAAAATATATAGATATGAATTTTATGGTTTTTAGACATCTTTCTATTTGAAACATTATCTCAATGGTTGTTATAAAAGTATTGACTCACATATTTGGTGAGATTACCAAAGGCTTTATCTCTCAAACCAGTTATGGTTTTTTCGTAGGTGAAATAAATTGGTCAACCTTTAAAATTCTTCATATTGAGTGAATATTATGGTGAATGTGTTAAAGTATGTAATATTTAATTTATTTTTTATATCCCCAAATCCCATAATACTATCAAATAGGATTTCATCTTTGTTATATTGAAAATAAATGGATTTAATTATTGAGACATTAATCTGATCGGTTATATTCAAATGAGTGCCATATTCCAAATTCATGTCAATGGATCTCTGAGGGGATTTTTTCATTGTTTTAGAGGGTTCAAGAAGGGAGATCCATTATATGGGTTTGTATTTTCAATAACATTATGATATTGAAAATTTCCGAGTCTATCAAATAATGATAGTTGGTGGGATTTTTTCCCTTCACATTTTTTATTCCAATTACATCCTTCTTTTGGGTATGGCTATCAAGATTACCATTTCTAATATAAATTTTAATTTTTGGCATTATTTTGAGGTTTTTGGGTAGGTTTTTAGCTGTAAAATGTCCACATCCGTGTTTAGTGATAGAGTTTCTATTTTTAAGAGTAATATATTTGCATGATGCCTTAGTGTCGAAAAAGGATTATTTCCATTTAAATTTCATGGAGATAAACATTTTGGTGAAAAGTGAAATGATGCTATTTGGAAGATATATCATTGAGAATATTAAATCAGTTTGAAAACTAGGCTGGGAAGTTTATGACTTAAGAAAGGTGAATTATTTTCTTCAATGTTGTTATTACTTCGATATTTGTTTATGCCTACTCTTTATATAGGTGATATAGGGACATCATCATGTAGTTAAATATAATGATTAAAAATTTCATAGGGATTGGATTTGTACATGTGTTGATGTTAGTTAATGTCAGATGGAAGGAATGTGTGACACATGTAAACATGGTGGGCCGAATGTCAATGATATTAGGATTTGTAATGACACCTTAATAGAAAAAATATTCTCACTTGGTTTTCCTTCATGTACTGAATAATTATTGGGATTTATTAAAATCAGGTTTGTTAATAAAAATCACATTGGAAATTTCATATATTTGTCTTCATTGTTTTGTCCACCTGTTAGGAAAACATACCAGGACATCATGTCTTGTTCAGATTAGGTGGTCCGAAATCATTCTTGCATGAACTTCTATTGTGTGACATGGACATCATATCCCATTACTGATGAAGTTATTATTTTCATATCATTTTGTAATGAAATTATTATTTCCATACATGTTAATTATTTTTTTCATGGATTGTGTCCCTATTATATTTTTTTAGAATTATCCTACTTTGTCTATGATGATGACGATATTTTAATATGGATACCTAACGAGAATGTATGTTTCAACAAGAATATTTTTTTATAGATATTAGTGTGGAGATTACATCAAAATACATGAATGCGACATTGGTTTCTATAAGCCATTTATATATCCATCTGATCATATATTAACCAAGAAAATATGGAAAAATAAACTTCTTATTCAAAACATTCTTCAAAGGAACTTCGTTCATCTTGGCTCTATCTGCCAGTTATGTATTCATGAACATGATTCCTTAGCTAATTTTTTTCGTGTTAATATATATCTTACATTCTATGAAGGTATGATAAGTATATCATTTAATATAGTTTTTGATATTTATTAGATGGAAACAATACCTTCCACCGTATGTTTCATGGCATGATGTGAACAAATCCATGAACTATTATTAGAAGATATTGTAGGTATACATTCATTCACATGGGAAGACCATAGTGATATGAGTTTCAAAAAACATTCTTCCAAATTTTATGAAGGTTTATCTATTATTAATAATGTAATTATTCTTGTAGATAGTATTTAGATGGGATAAAGGAATAATTATTACATTGATCTGGTTATTTAGAGGCCACATGGTGATTGTGGCAGGTTGAAGAAATCACTCATTTCAAAATATATTTGATGGATATCCCAATTTCACAAAGGATAAAAGATAATGTGGATGGGTAGGTTTCACATTCACTAGGGTGTCAGGATGTGATAGTATCTTTTGTTCCCATCATGGCTTTATTAAAGGATTCTTCTATCACATTATTAGAAATGTTCATGCAATTGAGGATAAGCTCTGGGAAAATATCAATGTGATCCATTATGCTATCTACAGTGGATGTAATATGGTTTAGCAGAAATAAGACTCAATTATAGCTATGAAAATTATAAAAAACCACTCCATGAATTTCCCATGGAGACAGTTGATTCACTGGATCGATTATATGTGCTTGGATGATTCATTTTCCCTAGATGTAATGAATGCCTATATGGAGGCAAATCGGGATGGAAATTGTCTTTCTAAAAAGTCCATCATGGATGTTTGTAAAATTTGTCAATTTGATTTACTGTATTTTCATACATTTTTGTTATGGATGATTCTCATTGTGAATGGAATACCCACCTTTGTAAACCCTCGTTATAATGATTATTATTAACCATTACATTTGTACTAAAATTTCATCAGATAATGTTTTCATGCCTTCTAAACATTTTGGAATTGTCATTGATTGTGTGTTATATAAATATATTATGATCCCTTTATATGTAATATGTGCATTCAATAGTCACCTTATAAATATTATTATGAAAATACAATGTATATAATCTATGTTCAATTAATATTCAATGTGACACGTTATATTGATGGCATATTCCTTGAAATATGTATATACTCCAACGTGAATCATTGATTTCAACACCATAACCTGGTTGACTATAATTATTTCATCATAACATGAATACAAGTACAGAAAAATAATTCAATCAAAATAAAAAATATAAATCATATAATGAAATGTTATATTACTAGGATATTTAAATGAAATACCCAAAATTATGTCTCAAGGATAAGGAATAAAAATCTAAAAATTCAAATAAAATCACTGAGATATGTCAATTTGAATCCATATAATCAAAACATCACACAATCATATGTCATCAGGTGTTGGGATTATCCCATGCTGCAAGGGATGGTGAGACTTCATACCAGTGTATTTCATTGGGGGGAAGGGTTTAACCAAGCTACTGGCTTTAGAGAGATTTATCAATATAGCATGGATGAGAGTAATATGTGGTATTATATTCTGGGCTTCAAGATTATGGAATGTGAGGTAAAAAATTTAGAGAAAGGCTTATTGGGAGGGGAATTTATTTTTAATATATATATTTTGACAGATATTCAATTGAATTACATAAATCACTAAATGAACAATTTAGCGGTGAATTTTAAAGAACAATTAATAAAATAATGACAGTTTTAGAAGAAGTGGTTTTTGGAAAAAAACATTTTTCACAATAAAAAATCATAACTATTTCCAACTTGGCAAAATCATAGTAGTTTCAAGCACTTGAATTAACATTATAATGGTGTTCATATTGAATTTAATATTTCAATTTTTATTAGTTATGTATATTTATTTTTTATTTAAATTAATATGAATGTTATATTTATAAATTTATCTAAATAATATAATTTAATGTAAAATATTTATTCCTTTATAATATTTATAAAATTCCTTCAAAATATTACTAATTACATTAAAATGAATATTTTATAATATTAAATATTTACACATTTATTAAATTAATTAATGTTATAAAATATTATGTATAATATTTAAATATAATTATTATAATTATTTATTTAGAAAAAATCTTGTATATTATATAATTACAATTTTTCAAATGGTAGGCATCTTAAGCACCCCAACAACATTAGGCTTCTATTTTCTTGGCCAGACATACATTTCTATTTTCTCTATTTTTTTTGGAATTACCAATTTACCTCCAATCCGTGATCCCAAAGTGAGAAGTCAATCCACTTATTTGTAGCACTACAATTTTTTACATATTTTTGAAAGGGACAAAACCCTCTTATTAGATTTTGTTTTTCTCCATCCTGAAAGACAAATTACCATCCTCGTATCCATAACCCACCCCCATTGTGTTGGTGGGAAGACATAAGAATACCGAGATAAAAACTGAGATGCGATAAAATTATAATGAGAATCTCCAATGAAAATCAAAATCACCAAAATAAATATATGTAAATATATTAAAATGCTGTGTTTGAAGGAGGAGAGAACCTCAATTGTGAATGATTAGAACACCATAGGGGTACTTCAAAAAATTACACTGATAATCATTTAATAAAAAATACATGTAAAATCATAGATCCTGAATTAAATTTTTTTTAATGAAAATCTATGTTAAAATACACAACCTAATATGTTTCTGCCTACTCTATGAAAGTTGTTTTGGGACAAAATATCTCCTCTTAGAGGACGAATCCCAACACATTGTGTCACTGAGGAACCAACACTATGTTTTTGGAAAACATTATTGAGGGATACTCCTTGCTACCTAAGACCAGAAAGACAATTGAACACAAATTTTTACTCTGTAATGCCTTTTCTTCTCAAACCATTAAACGAAACTGTGGTGGTCCCTTTCTATTAGCACTTAATAGCCCTAAACAACCACTACCAATGATCAATGAAATGATAGCACCATATATTATCATCTGTATGAAAAATAACTCATAGAATAATTTCTTTATCAAAACTAGCTAAATGGGCTGATAAATGATACATTTAACTGCGCTAAAAAATCATTAATAATGGTGAAATCTTTAGAGGTAGTTTTTTATCACTTATAAGGGGTAGATTTATAAAGAATACTATTAGCACTAATAATTGTTTTTATTATAGATTTATTTTATTTTATATAAAATTATAATATTTATATAAAAAAATAATTTTTATTTACAGACATTAAATAATAAATACCTATTTATAATTCACAAATTTTTTTTATTCATATATATATATATATATAATGTTTTTGGAAAAATATTTATATGATTATAATTAATAAATATACATTTAAATACATTAAAAATATAATAAATTTTATTAAACAATATATATATATATGTAATATTTCATATTATATAATTATAATTATAATTAATTTTTTTAAATATATATATTTATAATTTTAATTTTAAATAAATATATATAGTTATATAAATATAAGTATCCAAATAATATGGCATATATATATATGTATGTATATATATGCTCTGAAAGGATTGGGTACTGTGAAATCTCAAACATTATATTTTATAATTATTGTAAAAAGGAAAACATGAACCCTCAAGTATGTGGGGAATTTCACACCTACAAATTGGAATTGTTACATAAACACCACATGAAATAAATGATTTGAATATCCACACTTCAAAGGCAAAAAATTCACAAAACAGAAACCCAATAGCAAAAACATCACATACAACCAAAATAATGGCCCAATGACCTTATCCTACTGAAAAAAACAACTTCTTCAATGACCATCCATCATGTATTTAGAGTACATTCAAATTCATCATCCAATTGCATGAGAGAACCCCTCATCCAGTCGCATCCCAATCCCAATATTGTACCACTATCTCTATCCCAATCAACTATAATGACATAAATGGTATTAGGTAGCCATCTCTTAACTTGAGCATTCAGTCGACACCCGATCCAACAACGTCATCCACAACCATAGCATAAAGATCGCCCCACCAATAATTGTGTCAACCATCGATCCATTGTTAGATCCACCCATCTCCACCGAGTCTACTCAGCCGTTCCTGACACAATCACCACCCCACTATAATGAGTCACCTATAAATGGTGTAAATTTATCGCAATTCTAGATCCAACCCAAGGTGTCACAGGAGGGGTCCCTAACACAAAATTTCACAGTTTAGGTCCAAAACATCACACATACTCATATGTTATGTATTCATCAGGAATGATCATTTATACATTGATACATATTATTATTTTTTCTTTCCATATATGTAAGGCCTCATTTATATGATCTATAATTCCCTAGGTATGTGAATCATTTATGTAACCCAAGAACCTATTATGATTTACCAAATACTTAAATAATTACAATAAATAAATTATAATAATGAATATATTTATCAAATTTTTGATTAAATTCTTTAATTATATATAAATATTATTTAAAGGTAGATCTAAATCAACAGTCATTTTGTATTTTAATTTCATGACTCAAATTGTAAGATAAAAATTCAAAAAAGTGATCAGATTGACATAAATCATAATTGAACATCGTAAGATAAAACATCATCTAAATATTATGCCCTTATGTAAAATCCCATGGATATTTATGAAATAATAGACTAAATCACAACATCAAATAATAAATAACTAAACCACATACTAGATTATTAATTAAATAATGTATTCAAGAATTGTAAATCATCAACACCTAAGGATATTAATATAAAAAATAGAGAAACTAACGAATCCAAGAATAGTTGAAAGGTTTCAGTCCATTGACTACATTTTTATCATCCATGAATAACTAGAACCATTTAGCATATAGATTTTTCTCTTATAAGTGGTCCCTACATAACTATGTACAATGTCACTGAAATCATATGAATATTTAAGAAAAATAGAAATTAAAGAGAAAAACGGATAATAATGTAATACAGATGTTTATATAATACTTATTGGAATTTCTCACAGATATGACCAATAACAATCACATATATAATTTTTAATGAATTATTTTATGCTAATATAATGATTAGAAAATACATTAATAATGAATTAACAAAAAATATTATTAATAAGATGGAAATAAAATGAACAAAAATGAAAATTATATTAAGGGTTGTATGAAATAGGATCATCAAATCAAAATTGGAATGTATGAATTAGAAATCATCCCATTAAATCTATAATTTTTTTATAGATAATGTGAACATTTATATTTGGGGGGAATGACATAGACCATTTACATAAATTAAAATATTAATGTTTGACTTCAAATAAATAGAGATATTTTAATACATTCATAATCATAAGTTGAAGATATAATTTTAAATACTTCTAAAACTGGTAAAACCCATTTCCAATAATATAAAACTAATTTAATTAACACAATAAAATGATTCAGGTATAAATGATAAAAATATTACTGGGGTTTACATAAAATGTTGTAAAATTTGGGCAATTTTTTCTTAAATTAAAAAATAACATGGAATATTTTAATATATCATAGTGACCAATCGATCCTAAATAACATATTATATATGTTAAAAAAAATTACCTACTATGAAGCTTGTGTGTATCCATTATTAATTTGGTGGCTATTAGACATTGATATTTTCTTTCTACACATTCAAGTGACTGTGGTTCTATCACCACATGCATTAAAATATAATAAATTCAAATCTAACTGAATATAACAATAAAACATAGTATAAGTATTTTATTTACATAAACCCTAAGAATTAAAATATTTAACATAATATAATCAAATCAATTATTATATTTTAGTGTAATATATATCAATTTTCATTAAGAATTTAAAAAATAACTAAAACAAACATAATGATGAACACATGGTATTACAAGTGCAACAATGATCAATGCTTAGAACCACACCATCATTAATACATGCTATAGATGATTTATCTTTCTATCCTACCAATATCCATAAATAAAATATTTATATATTATATAATACATATCAAGGAAATATATAATAATATTTAATAATAAATTGAGAAATAAAATATTATTGATAATGATTTGTATAGGAATTACAAAAGAATCTGCATTTTCAAAATTTTCTCAATTATTAAAGACACTCATGTGTTTTTTCATCCCAAATTGTGAAACCTTTATTATAAGACTCTTTTTCAAAATATTTCTTATTGAAAATAATTATACAATTAAATAAATTTATATTTCTATATTAATGATGGATTGGGTTATGTATAAAAACTAAAAAAAATTGGGCACTATGTGGTGACAGATGTCTAATATCACATATCTCTCTTCTGTTTGACATTATGATTTTATAAAATGTTTTATTTTAATATAACATAATAATTATAACAACATTATTATTAAAAGTAATTAAAAATATTAAATTTATGAATATAAAAGATATATTATGTATCGTACCATATGGGGAATTTATCGACATAATCAATAATGTTATTATTCTCATCTAGTATATTACTTTCATGGGTTATAAATAAATGGATTTATATATATATATATTATAAATTTGATCATTTTTAGGGTTTTTATAATTTAGTATTATGATATTTATCAAATTTTATCAACATCCATCAATGCACACATAATCATTAATATGTACTCCACAATGTGATTCATTATATTTTTTTGAACAGAAACCCTGTTATGATATCTATGAATTATATAATAAGTCATAAAAACAAATTATAAAATGAATTAAATCATAATAGTGAAATATTTTATTACTAAGAACAATAAAAACTCATAATCAGTATAATTGTGATACTAGTTATTCACTCCGAGGACAACTTGAATTATTATTATTTAATTCCATTTTATTCTTTTGAAATTAGTATATAAGAATTAAATAAAATGATACAATGAAAAGTTGAAATTCTAGGTTATTCTTGTCACCTACATTGTGAATAATACATTAAATATTTATATTTTTTATATCCACCGAATACTTATACATGTAGATTTAATGTTGATTTTTTTCTACTTAATATGTTCTCATTTTTAAAAATTCACAAAATTTGTTAGAAAAAAACCATTTCCCCATTTTTGCAGAATTGTAAATATTTTTTCAGAACAACATTCCCATCGAATTGACTCAAACATTCAATCATGTAATCAACCTAAAATTGTTGTAGAATGATGAAAAATAGAATATTAATCAAGTATATATACACTCAATCAATGAATAATAGGGAAATATGTTTTAAAAAATTTACATACGTAAAAATTAAAACTAAAAATCAAATGTTGGAAACTGAAAAACATCAAACTCTAATCAATGAATAATAAATGTTACATTTTATACTATGAAATTTTTTATTAAAAATGTCTCATTATTATCATAAAATATCTGGTTCATAAAAATTATACTATGGGAATGTAAATGATATGTTTTTCAAAATATTTAATAAATGAACTCACAGTCATGGACATTATATTTTTGAAAACCCCATGAAAAATCATACGTTATTAATGTTTTATATAAGTGAAACTAGTTTTGTATCATTTTTCATTGTTTTTAAAATATTTAATTTTTTCATTAATATATTCTCATTGTGTAATTTACTCAGATTTTATCCCTTGGAAAAATTATATATATTTATATATATATTCTAGATTAATTAACATGTAATCAATTATATAAATGGATTATATATGAATTGTATTTAATATATCGATGAATCCCATTATTAAATTCATTTATTTATAGTATCCCCAAGGTTCATATAGTAAAATTTTATTTTTTAACGAATTTCAAAATAAGATGAGACCTATGTGTAGTTTGTAATTCTATATTGCAAGAGATTCACGAAGGAATTCATTATAATTTTAACACATATTTAATGATAGATTTCAATTACTACAACAAATGAATAATTAATAAAATTCATTTTTTTGGATTAAAACAATGTATTGTTAATGTTTTACTCAAACATGTTTTTTGGAAAGGTATGATGTTTGTGTTTCATATAAAAAGTTTTTTGAACATAATTTTTTTTATAAGTCATATTTAAATTAATTTTTAGATTAAAATGAAAAATAAAAAAATAATTAAATTTTAAAAATGGAATAAAAATTGAAATTGATTTTTTTATAATATGAAACGAAAAGAATTATTAAATTAAAAGATTATTGTAATTATTATAGATGTTTGATTTCATATAACAATTTACATAAGTAAAAAAGATAAAATAAAATTGTAAACAATTTACAATGATATTTCAATTTGAATCCAAAACATCACTTAAACACATTAGTTTAATTATATATATATATATATATATATTTTCAATATATATATATATATAAATTTGTCTGTGTGTTATATTGATATATTATATATTCTGTTCACAATATTTTCATTATGTTCATTAAATCATAAAATTATGTATATTCCTTAAAAAATAATGTATAGAAAATACGCTCATTTTATATTCAATGAAATAATTTTTTTGAAGGAATATCTAGTGAAATACAAAAAATTATATAATGTGAATATTTTATAAAACACCATAACCAATTTAACAAGAATTAGAATATCATAATAGTTATGAATGTATATAAAATTATACATAATAACAACAAAAAACATATAAAAATTTATATATTACAAGAATATGTAAAGTCCCTGAAAAAATTAAGACTTAATGCTAATAAATAGATATCTGTAAAATAAAATTAAATTGATGACAATTCATGGAGATATTTCAATTTTTATCCACATAATCACTTCCACATCTTTTGTGTACTCTGTCTATAATATTAATATGTTATTTTTTGATCAATTTCAAATGTTATTTGAAGAGTTTTTCTATATTTTGTATTTGGTCAATCAATAAAGGGTTGATTATGGATTTTTTATGGAATGTTACTTTAAGGTACAAGCTACCAATGACATTGAATATTGAAAAAATCCCCATTTTTTGAATTTTTTTTTAAAAAAATCTATTTAATGGAGAATGTTGTTTTGGGAGATAATAATTCATGAAATATAGAATCAGTATGTGAGTGTTGTGCACAATGTATCTTTATGGATCGTATCATCAAAATATCGTAAATAAAAAAATTATGTTAGAGTAGTGATTCTGCATGAAGGAATGTTTACGCCAAAGAATGATTAATTTTCCAAGAAAACTAGATAGACAAATAATTCAGGCCAAATAATTCATTAAAAATATTTCATCCCAAGAGATTTTTTTAGATAGAGTCTTCAAAATATGTAATCTGATTGAGGTGGATGAAAAGTATGAGATTGATAGAAAGATACATATGCACAAAATTTGACATCGTTTTAAGAATTATGATGATGGGGGTTGACATGTAATGATATTTTTTGTAGGGATGTCTATGTCAATAATTATTTAGGTTCACCTTGAATACATAGATCTTGTTTTACAACAATAATATTGTGTCTTTAATTCATTTAATTGTTTCAAACAAAAGTCTGACACAAAAAAATATCATCTGTGATGAATGTTCATTGTGTCTATATAGACATTGTGAAACTCATGTTCTGTTGGTGTTGAAGTGAAATATATATCTGAACAACACATACCATGATGACCCTAAAATATACACACATGAAATGGTGTTGCATGAAATGACTGAGTTGAGCTTCATTCAGGTTTTAAATATCATGTTTCTTTGATTAGTCGTTTAATGGGAATTAATTCATGATGTCAATGAAATCAAACATTCATGATAGATCTAAACAAAGAATATAATTCTAAAGCACTGAAGTGTCCTTCATTTAAATATACTTTGTAAGCCTTATCCAAGAGTAGTGTGATAGGGGGTTTGATATAAGTGTTCTGATGCATGCAATATTCCATCCCTATGATATTATAAAAGACGTGTGTCTAGAATAGAGTGAGTGTTTCAAACCGTATGTATTCCACAGCTAGTGATGATTGGATTATTTTGACATTTCCAACATTCCTTTGGAATATAATCCTTGGTCAATTACTTAATGGTGAACAATGTAAAACTATGTTGTTGTATCTCTACATGTCAATGGATTAATTTATGCACATTACACTTTGAATGGATTAACTATTTTTTACAAATGTGGGAACATGATTTTTCTCCCTTGATGTAACATTGGATACCATGATTCAGCCCCATCTCATGGTGTTCCGAGGTCTATCATGTGGTGTCAGACCATACATATGGATGTTCATTTCTCCATAACACATGGTATTTTTGATTCTAATGAAACACAATTGTTTATGACATATTTAGACAAAATATTATTGATTTAGATGCTAAATAAATAAATTCTCTCTCTACCACTAAATCAGAAAAAATATATCAAAAGGTTGTTATTTTTATTTTATTTTATTTTAGATGGGAAATGTTATAATATATATATGAAGGAGAATACAATTGGTTGAAGTGAAACCCTATATTTTATACAATCTTTTCGAGGATCTAAACATGCAATCAAATTATAATAAAAATTATTTCTGTAGTTATAAAACAGAGGTTATTGGATATATTCATGGGCTATGAGAATAAATTATGAATATAGATATTTTGAAGAGAATCATAAGTAGGATTTCCCATATAAATAATGTAAATGTGTCATCCATTAATGAATGGGATCTTACAAAAGCTTTTTATGGATGATCAACTATATAGACTGAGGCTTATGAAATGAGAGTGAAAAAGGTCGATGCAACAAGTCTTTTACGAAAAAAAATTCTTTCATGACCATGGAAGACCAAACTATTTAAAATAATTTTTTATAAAGATAATGTGGATGATGTATTTGTTTTATTTGTTCATAAATTTTTTATTGTAAAAGGAAAATTTGAAGTAAATCTATGTATGGTCTATTTTCATTATGTTAGATGTTGAGTCAATATGTTATCCTTATTTATTGTCTATTCAACAATGTTTTTAAGATCAAGATAAATCATTCTTAATAGAAATTATGTTTTCCCTAGGATGTATCTTAATATGTAAAATTATCCATCTCCAAGGAAAATTATCTTTACCAGTTTTCTTTGTCCATTTTCTTGAAAAAACTATGTAATTTTATTTCTATGTCAAAAATTAGGTTTCACATTCTATATCATTGGAATTATATTCATACCTAGATATAGATAATTCTATTTTCATGTTCCAAATTATGGTTCCAAAATTTATAAACTCCAGACTCTGCATTATCTAAAATTTAGACTCTAAATTCTTTGAAATTCAGACCTGAATTCTCTAAAACTCTGACTCTAAATTATATGAATTTCAAGCTCTCAATTCCTCATAATTAAGAATAAAAATTCATAAGAATTAGAATTAAAAATTCCATATAATTTCTAATCCTAATTCTTCATAATTGAGACTCCAAATTATTCATCATTCCTACTCCAAATTACTCAGAATTCAGACTCTGAATTCTTTAGAATTCAGACTCGGAATTCCCCATAATTTAGACTCCTAATTCATTGAAAAACAGAAATGGAATATCCATGAAATATAGTATTCAAATTTTAATATTCTTATATTCCATATTTTATATTTCTTTATACTTGGAAAAATTATTTTGGTTAAGAAAACTTATTTATACTACACATTTTATAGTTATGAAATGTTCTCTTTCAATTTATTTCAACCAACTATTGGTTGAGTGACACATACACAGGTCCCTATGAGAATCATGGAAAAATATGATGGTTGGTGGAGGGATCCAACTATTGGATAAATTTTTATAAATGGAAGCTCATTTGAATGAGCTCAAAAAGAAATAGTTGAACACTCTAGAGACCACATACAGTTTATGTGATTTGTAGATAGAGATACACTCATGCTTTATGCATTCAGAATATCTTCTTCATAATTATTTGTGCGACTCTGATCATTGTTGTTTACAATCGAGGTATTTTGGGTTTATGATGTTAGAGATTTCTAATACCTTAAATCTTGAGGACCTTAGGGGATATGATGATAGAGGTGACTACTAAATTAATGTTAGGGGGCTTGTGGGGAAAGCAAGACATATTACTCTATTCAATTATAGGGATTACCCTAGTGAGTGTAGGATAATAATTCATGAATGAATAAATCATGGTAAATTTTTCCAATGATGTGGGACACCCGACATGTTGGGTGAAAATATTTCATCCTCGTTACTTGTATTGTTTCATGTTTATTTCCATTGTATTTTGATACAGTATTAATGTATAACCTTCTTATACAATCTTATTCATTTATGTATTCGGATAAGTATTATTTTATACACTTTAAGATATAATCATTTCCATGTAAACATTTATTAATATTCATTTCTGGAACCATATTTCTAGAGCCTTGCATGTTTTTAGAACTAATAGAGGACTTGTGAATTTACATGGTTTAATATTGTTAAACATAATTTTACATAGGGTTAAAAATTTATTTTTTAAATGTAATAGTTCACCCCATCTTTTATTTTATCATCTACTTCATTATTTTGATCCTAAAATTTTTATCAAAGGATGAATCTGATGTACTTAAATTCCCATACCAATTTCTCTTTCAAATTTTTTAAATTGTTCTAAATATTTTCCTCCATTAAGAATTGTTATCCTTTTTCAAAAAATATTATATTAACAATTTTATATGGAATTAAATGTCATTATAGAATGACATGAATGAATATCAGTTTGATTGAAAATATAAATCCTAATAAACAAACTATATTTGATGAAAATGACTTTGAGTACTAAAGAGATCATATGAAAAATTATGGTATTAACATTAGAGTGGACAACTTTATTATCACTAGAGATTACAAGATTCCAGACAAGGAAGTCCAAACATTTACTAATAAAAAAATGTAAATATTAAATGAATTACAAGGTATGTAATAATTTGTTTTGTTCCATTACCATGAATATATATATGAAGATTTCATCTAGTGAAGCTATAAGTATTATTTGGTAGAAATTATAATTTACTCATTTTGGTACATCTATAGTTATAGAATAAAGAAGAGCTACGCTCAGATCAGAATATCATGGAATTCTATTTCCTTATCGAGAACCAGTATATATGGTAAAAGAACGATTTATGAAAATTGTTAAAAATTTACAATCTATAGGCGAGAAAGGTATTAAGGAATAATATATTATCTAAAAAACTATAGATATCATTCTTAATGAGTGGAAATCTTTGAGAATATCTATTAATGAGAATTGGAAAGTATCTCAAAACAGTCTTGATGAGATTTTTGGAACTCCTCTCCATCATGAGGAAATAATGAAGAGAGTTACTGATATGAATAAGATGAAAAATGTTAATGGAAGTGCTGAATTTACAACTACTAATAAATAAAATACTATTATAAGGGTAACAAGATCCATTTCTACGAAAGTCACTCTTTTTTCTGAATGCAGTAAATGTGAACTGTTTGAGAATGAATTAGATAATATTTCTTAAAGGCTGAATAATGTATTTTGGGTGAATGAATTTCAGTATAGATTTAATAAGAAATAATGAAAATACATGAATGTCTCAGAAGTCACTTTCTTTGAATGAAAAAGCTCAAGGAATATAATACCATATTTTCCTTTGATTAAGAACAAGTATAGAAAATAAAATAATTATGAGAGGAATAAAAAGATGTCCTACAAGGAATATAAAAAGAATATCATAATATCTAATGAAACCTAGTCTAATAGTGGTGGTGACTCTTCTAATGAATCATTAGAATAAGAATCTTATATTTATAAGAATCATGGCCTTATAGAAAAAATACCCATTGAAAATCATTATCTAATGGACAGTGTACACAATACTGAATTTATTTCAAATGATTCTTTGAATGAAAATTATATTGATGATAAATATAACGAATCTTCGGATGATGGTTCTTCCTCATCAAATTATAATACTTAACCTTTGTATGGAAAAGTCTATAGGTTTTCATATCTCCTTGAGAATGAAATTTCTAAACTCTAGAAAAAGATTTATAAGAAAAATTATAAAATTTCCCTTTTAACTTAAAAATAATCAGGTCTTTCTAAAGATATTGATATGGAAACTTTTTATTTTAAAAGTAATTCAAAAATCCTTTATAATGTTAATTCTGAGATGGATAAACTTTCTATGGATCTTGAAAATGTAATTTCAATGAAAAATATTTTAGAGACAAACTCTAGTTCTAAAGATAATATTTATTGGGATAAAAACATGGTTATAAATATAATGTCATAAATATTTTCCTTATATTAGTGATTGTCAAACATTACCTTCGGTAAGGAAATGTTTTAAAAAATTTATTACCAAATTAAAGCTCTAATTAGTTGTTCTAGATTTGGATATACCCAATCTAAAAATGTTTTCAGAAAAAAACAATTATTTTTCTTGAAGTTCACTATTTTGTAAAAAATGACAGTGTGGGGGACATTGGGAGAAAAGTTTTTCCCTAAACAAAACATTATATTTTGGTTTTTACAATGCATTTGAATCTACGAAAATTTGAATAGCTAAAATCAGTCTTTAAAAAATTATAGAATCCATGCAAGTTGGGATACCAAAATTCTAAATTTAATATTTTCAGGAAAAATAAAGATATTACTAATAGAGATATATGGTTCATTGATTGTTGATATTCCCGACATATGATTGGTAAAAGAACATCTTTTAAAAGATTATCAATATGAAAGGAGTTAAAATAACCTTCATAGATAATGCTCAATGATAAATTGTTTGTATATGTATCATTATTCTTCTTGAAAAAACATTTATTTAAAATGTTTTATTTGTTAAGGGTGTTAAACAGAAACTCATCAGCATTATTCAGTTATGTGATGAAGGATACCTTGTGAAATTTAGGAATGACAAATGATTTGTACAAAATTTCATGGAGGAGTTTATTCTTTTTTCCCATAGGTAAGAGAATGTATACACACTAAACGTTGATAACATTAGGAGCCATGATATACCATGTCTTAGTGAAATGGATGATAAATCATGGTTATGGAATAGAAGTTTAGGACACTATAAACTTAATAACCTATGAGAACTCTTTATGAAAATTCTAGTGAAATATCTACCAGTGATTATATTTGATTCTTCAAATGTTTGTGATCCTTGTAAATATGTCAGGAAACAAAAATTAAGTTTTAAAGATATCGATTAATTCTCAACATCTAATGCATTATAGTAAGTTCACATTAATCTTTTTGGGATAACAAAAACTGGAAGTATTTGATGCGAATATTCTGTATTAACTCAGTTGATGATTACACTAGATTCATGTGTGTATATTTTCTAAAAAATAAATCAGAAACATTTTCATATTTCAATACTTTTAGATCCCCAGTTATAAATGAGAAAAACCTTCCATTGATAACTATTCCTGGTGACCACGATGGAGAATTTCAAAATTCATATTTTAATACTTTTGTAATAGAGAAGGTATTACTCATAACATCTTAGCTCCAAGAACTCTTCTATAGAATGGTTTTGTTGAAAGATGAAATCAAATTATCCAAGAGATTACTAGAACCACGTTGAGTAATTATTTGATAGAAAAACACTTTAGGGAGGAACCTGCATGTCTTGCCTATTATACTATAAATTGATTTTTAATTAGACATTTTCAACCAAATTCATTATGAGTTATTTAATGGTATAAAACATATAATTTCCCACATCAAATTATTTGGATGAAATGTATTCATCTTGAATAATAATGATAATTGACATAATTTAGCACCCAAATTTAATTAATGATTTTTCTTATGCTACACCACAACATATAAGTCTTATAGAGTTTTTAATAAAAATACATCTACTTTTGAATAAATAATGCAAGTAAAATATGGCAAAACAGATACCTTTGTTTTTAGACATCCTTAACCTACATCCTCAGATGTGTTTTCAAAAACTGATTATCAACCCTTGATAGATAATTCTTTTGTTAAGGAAAACATTCAAGAAGGTATTTTTGATTCTATTACCCAAAAAATTTCTTACGAAATGAAAATGAACATGTTTTACAAAACCAAAATTAGTAGATTCTAAAGAATCATTTTAGTGACAATATAATTGGTGATATAAATCAACCTACTGGGACTAGAAGTTTCATACAATATAAAGTATAAAATCTATCATTTTTTCCAAATGAAAACAATAAAGCACTAATTTAGATTTAGGTTATGATGATTGGATCAACGCCATGACAGATTAGATAAATTAATTTGAACGAAATAAAATCTGAACCTTAGTTGAAAGACCAATGGAAACCTCTATTGTTGGTGTAAAATGGGTGTTGAAAAATATGTCTTATGAAAATGTAATAATTATGAGAAATAAGGCTAGATATGTTTCTAAAGGATATAATCAACAAAAAAGAATAAACTATATGAAGATATCTCTTCTCCAGTAGCATGACTTGAATCTATTCGTATTCTACATTACATTGCATCATTTTTTAATTACTAAGTTGTTCAAATGGATGTGACCGGTGATTCCCTTAACAGATATGTTCAAGATGACGTTTTTTTTGAACAACCTCCTCGATTTGAAGGTATAGAACATCCTAAACATTTTTTCTAAATTACCAACATTATATATGGACTCAAAAAAGCCCCTAGATATTGGTATGATAAAATTATAAATTTTTTGATTTAAAACAACTCTGTTAAGGGAAATTATGCTCCAACTATTTTAATAAAAAACGATAAGAATTTTTTTTTGATAGTTAAAATTTATGATGATGATTTTATATTTAGTTCAACTCAGAAATAATTAACAAAATCAATTGCAAATCAAATGAAATTTGAGATTGAAATGGTAATGATGGGTGAGTTAACAATTTTCCTAGTTTTTCAAATTTATCAAAAACCAAAAAGAAGCATACATATCTCAACATAATTATATTTATGATATTATTAAAAATTATGGATATGAAAACAATATGAGTATAGTTACTCCAATTGGTACCTCAAAATCTCTTAATCATTATGAAGCTGGGAAAAAAGTATATCAAACATAATTTTGAAGTATTACAGGAAGATAACAATACTGATAGCTAGTCATCTAGACTTACTGTTTTCAGTATACATATGTGAAAGATATAAATCAAATCCTTATGAATAAAATTTGAAGGTAGTGATTGTAATTTTTCACTATTTAATGAGAACCATGTATTTAGGAATCTATAAAACCTATAGACATGATTTTTTTTATATTATTTTGAACGCTGACATTGGTGCATTCAGAATGGAAAAAAAAATTAAATTCGAAACATGTCATTTATTAAGTGATTTATGGGTTTCATGGTTATTCAAAAATCAGTATTTTATCGCACTTTCCACTACTAAATCCTAATATGTAGCAGCATGAATTTGATGTGTTCATGTATTGTTGATGCAAAACACACCCACAGACTACAGTATGAGTTTTACCAAAACACAGATATTGTGTGATAGTAATAGAAAAATTTCATTAATAAACAACCCTACACACCACACTTGTGAAAAAGACATAGATATTTGGAATCACTTTCTTAGGGATCACACACATAAAATAAATATCATTCTTATGTTTTTGGAACAAAAGATCAACATGTTTATATTTTTACAAAATCATTACCATCTGATAGATTTGAATACATCCAACATAAGTTATTAATCATAACTATAAACTAATATTTCATAGTTAATTATGTTGAAACCAATATTCTTACATTCAGAATATCCTGTTCATAGGTGGAGTTCATTTAATTTTATTATGAGAATTTCTGAAAATGAAATATTTTCGTAAAGAAAATTTTCCGTAATGAAAATTCTTTTCATAGAGAAAATTTTACGTACTCAAATTTACTTTCGTAGTCTAATCATTTTTCTTTATAATGAATTTTCCATACATTAGAACTATATTTTGAATATAAAAGTTATTAAATAATAATATACCTCAATTATGATAATTTTCATAGAAATATGAAAGAAATTTTTCCTTACAGTGTTTTTTGAAATCAAATATTACATTTTGTTATTCTATATTATCATTTAAAAATATTCAGATTCACATTTATTAATTTTAAATGTTTTCCATAAATAACTCAAATTATTTGAAACAACGAAATAACTTCTTACTGTACCGTCTCAACTATCAGATCCGATCATGCATGATTCCACTATTGGATTCTTTTGGGAAGTTGAACTGTCACCTCAAATGCCAGTATAAGGACCCCCTATGAATGTTTCACATCTGACATTGACTCCTTGGTATGCTAAATCCCAACAGTTCTACTTAAGTCTATTCAAAATAATTGTGTTTTCCTCAATTCCAAATCTATGTGTAAACTCCTCATTAGAAAATTTTTTCCTCAATTATGGAAATCTCAGAATTACATATTTATAGAGAAAGGATGGTTGATTAGATTTTTTTCTAAATATAGGAATATTATTTTGACGAATATCATGCTCAATGGCTTAGATATATTATTTTTATCCAAGGAGAAGGCAGATGATCCGATTAATCCATAGATGATGGTTGAATTATATGAATCAGTGAGTTTCTTCTATGAATGAAGGAGAGACTAGTTTTCCTTCAATAGCTATGTAAAGACCCACTCCCCTTCTAACACTAAGGTTGTTAGATTAATTGGGCTTTTGTATGAGGGTGAAGTAGAATATTACACAAAAAAGATACTAGATGTTTCAGGCTCATTCGATAAGGAAATGTCTTTAGAGTTCCAATGTCTATAAACAACGATGTCTCTAAATATTATCCATCTATCTAATCATTTCTGGATTCATCTACTCTGGGATTAGGGATTTCTCATTCTGAGAAAAGGAGAAAATGATACCTTGAAGAAGACCGATATTGATGCCTTATATTTTTTTGGTAAATAGTAAAATTATCAATATAGAGAATTATTTGATGCTAACAATTGAGAATATCCTGTATTGAACTTTGAAATCTCAAATTATCATGTATCTGATTATTATCTCTATGATCATTGTTCATTTCCTTAAGTCATTCAAAATGCCTTACAGTTCAATTCCAAGAAATTACAATGTCATGTTGCTTAGTGATGACACCCCTTGAAGAATAGTGGTATATTCATTTTAGGTATTAATAGAATTTTAGGGTCTGACTAAATCTGATGAAGATATTTCCATGAAATAGGAAGTAGATAAAAAATCCAACAAGGGTGGAAAGAAGCAGAAAGAGAAGGAATCAAAAGAGAAACAAAAAACTCATGTGGCTATGGAATCTCAATCAGCACCACCTAAGACAAAGAAGCAAATGACATATCCTAATGTAGTGGTTGCTATATAGAGATAAGACAAGTTGAATATGAATGAATGGGGTCCTAGTTTTTTCATGGACCCTACTAAGGAAAAATCATTAAAATAAAATGTTTCTATGGATCTTGAGAGGCAATTGATTTAAAAGTTGCTAAAGAAGAAAATTTCTAATGTTGAGAATCTTTAATAACTTCTCAATCCTGCTAAGAAACCTCTAAAACAAGTCCAGGTACCAGAATAGTTTTTTTAAAGAATTACTCCCAGAGACTCAATGAAAGTAGAGGGTTATTCAAGAACCGTAAAAATAATAAAAAATAGTTCAAGATGTGGAAGAGGATGTAGAAGAAGAAGAAGAAGAAGACGATGTAGGGGATTCCATTTATGATGTCACAAGGCTGGTAGAGTGATATCATGACATGGATAGTCCTTCTGAGAAACTGTCAATATGAACATCCAAAGTTGAATCCTCCAAACATTTTACTACAGTAATGGAAGAGAAGGGTGAAGAGAATGTGAATAATCCATCAGATGATGAAAGTAGCAATAATGATTTCATTCAGCCAGAAGATCTTATGGCTGATTCCGAGAAAGAAAATCTTGAGGAAGACAATATTTTTCAACTATCAGATAGTGAGAATGAATCTCTCAATGAATCTGAAATCGTACCGAAAGGAAATAAGGGAATGAAGGTGTTAGTTGATACACCTAAGAAATTTCTAGTGCCCATGAAACCACTTCATGGTTCTTCAAAGAGAATGTATTTTGAGATAGAATAATATTCCTAACTAACTAGAAAATATGATTTCAAATAGTCCCTCTTAGGTTATGATTTTTTTATTCAATCCATAAATAAATTGGTTGATACCATTAATTTATTTTTGAGTATAGATTTGAGTTTCCAGATGCTTCGACAATCGTTTAATCGGAAATCAGGTTATTTTTCCATTCTTATGGAAAAATTTTTTAGGCTGGATACTGATTTCAAATCCTTCTACATTGATAATTATTCTTAATGGTATTCATGTAATTATATGACTGATTGGTCCTTGAAAACAATTGATGCATAGAGAATACTAGCTGAATTTAAAGAAAAATTGATAGATACTTTTTATACAGAGGATAAATAGATCGAATATCATTCTAAGAGTTTTGAGTAAAATATTAGTCTTGAATAGTCAACTCGGATGCTGGATGTCCTGATCTAAATGGGAAGCTTAATTAAGTTAATATAAATTTTAAAATTGAATGGGATCATAGAATAAAGTTTGAGGAATACATTTCTAGGAAACGTATAGTAAATAGGAGGAACAATGCATAGCTCAAGGAATGATTCTTAAGGCTCAGGAAGAAAAGATCGAATCCATAGGTAAGAAAAGTGAATATCAGGATTAGTTGGTCATGCATGTGGGAAAATATTACAAGGAGAAAAAGAAGTTGAAAACCATTATAATGATGATAATACAAAATGAGAAAGAAGAATAATTTTCCCCCAATCTAATTTTTTTTATTTCCGTCATGGTATAAATTATTCCTATCAGAGTTAAACAATGTTTTTTCATCATTTGTTTTGTTCTATAGTAATAATTACTTTCGTACCATATATTTTTCAATTCTATTTGTTTCATTTTTGAATTTCACAAAAGTATATAAAGGAATGGTAAAATAAATACTTATAATAGAATATATTTCCATATGTATGGGGATTGCATGTATGTGGGAGTTCATATCAATGATGATTTTTGTAAGCATGAAAATGTAAAATATCAATCAGGAAATCAAGAATATGATCCTTATGGATTTTAAAACCAAATGGGGAGTTAGTCGTATTCACTATGTTCCATATGTAAATGTAGATATGTTTTTATTTTGAATGTCCATAAAAATAAATTCTATGACATTATATTCTTTTTCGAAAGGATATTTGTCCATTCTGAAAACTGGGATATTGTTTAGTCAATTAGGTTTCCTTATGATTTTTCTATACATATATGATTTGAAAATAAAAAAAACTCTTTCTTAAGGAAAATTATTTTTTCCCTACAAATGATCTTAATAAGAAGATTTTTCCTTCTCCAATGAATTTTTATCCATAAATATATTCTATAATCATTTACTCTCAAAATATATCTAATTCAATTTCCAACTGTAAAAATCAGTTTAACATTTAAAAAATAATAATTATATAGATAATTAAATTTAGATAATTCCAGTTTCAGCATTCGAATTAATGTTCTGAAAAATCTATCATTCAGACTCTGAATTTTCTCAAATTCATACTCCAAATTCTTTAAAATTCTCACTCTGAATTCCCTGAAATTCAGACATTGAATTTTCTGAAATACCATCTCTGAACTACTCAATATATGGAATTATAATTCATATAAATTCTAATACAAAATTCCTTATATTTCGGACTCAAAATTCCTCATAATCCGGTCTCCAAAATCCATATAATTCAGACTCTGAATTCTTTGAAAAATGAAAACTGAATATCCATGTAATATAGTATCCGAATGATGATTTTCATAGATTCATAATTTTAATATTCATTAGACTCTAAAAATTATTTTTGGTTATGAAAATTTATTTTTCATACACATTTTATTGTTCTGAAATGATATCGTTCAATTTGTTACAAACCTACCACTGGTTGAGTGACACGTATAAATGTCCCGATGAGATTCAAATAAAAATGTGACCATTAGAGGAGGGAGCCGTTCAATGGAAAAATTTCTATAAATAGTAGCTCATTTGAATTAGCTAAAAATATAATATTGGACACTCTAGAGTCCACATTATATGGATGTGAGTTCTAGAGAGAGATAATCCAATGATTTGTGCATACAGAACATCTAGTATAGATTACATTGTGTGACTCCGATTGTTGTTTTGTACAATCGAGGTCTTCTGTGTATAGTATGATAAAGGTGTCGGCAACTTTAAAGTGTGTGGATTTCCTGGGATAGGAATACAGAGGTGATGAATATCTTAAAGTTTGAGGTCTTTCCTGGAAAGAAATACAGATTCCAATATTTTTATTGAGGCCTTACCAAGGTGTGGGTAATACGGACATTCTTGAAAGTATAAATCAAGGGACCTCTATCCAAGGTTGTGGGATACCATACTATTTGGGATAAATTATTTCAAACATGATTCCTTTTTTGATTCATGTTTATTTACGATTTATTTTTATAGAAGAAGAATGTATAAACTTCTTATACTTTTTTTATTATTTTATGTACACTGATAAGTAATATTCTAAATGCTTAAAGTTAGAATATATTCCATGTAAATATTTCTTATGATTCATTTCTAAAACAATATTTCTGGATCCTATAATGTTTGTTGATCTAAAATAGGTATTGTGAGTTTCCATTGTTCAAAATTGTTAAACATAGTTTTCTAAATTTTTAAAAGCAAAATTTTTCAAGATTACAATTCACCCCCTCTTGTATTTGAGTATCTACATCAGAATTTATATCCTACAATAGAGTAGGGAAAATATCATCTTGTGTTAAATGAAGTACATTGATGATGTATTTGATGTTGGAAACATATATTATCATCAAAAAAGGTATACACATAAAGGATACTTTAAAAAAATAAGATATGGATAATGTGTCTTTTCCCTATTGAAGAAGATAGTCATCCTGAATATTTTTGGGGATAATGATCTAGATTATAGTTCAAGGACCCATGCATTCATTATGGAAAATGTTAGAAATCCTATACCCTCAAAAGATAATTTTATAGATAATAAGATGATGAATTTTTTAGATCTCATATTGGAACTTCATGATGCTCTTGGTAAGATTTATAAATAAGAAAAAAATATATGATTCTCACACAAGGTGTCTCTCACTAATTGATATTCCATATAGAGTGATATGATTCTCACACAAGGTGTTACCCTACTATAATGGAATATGAGAATCAATATTTCTCCATCATCCCCACTTTTTTAAACTATACACCCATTGAAGTGTGACATTAATATTGGGGTTGTTATTATATGTTTTTCATTTAAAAAATATATGTTTAATTCTAACAGTGATATGAATTGAATATTTGGGAAAAGATAGGTGGAATTGATTGGTGTTTTTTTAGTACTTGAATAATTATTCAATATCCATTAACATTTATTAGTGAAAAAGTGTCACTATTATAATTTCGATTTTGAAGTTACAATAGTTGCTTCAAATCACCAATGAATCCCCTAATTGGTAGAAAGAGAGGTTATTATTTTCCATTGAAGCCTTCTACTAAAATTTCATTAGAAGATAACTAGGACATAGGGTATCTATCTTAATAATAGACAGAATTACACACATAATTCTTAATTAAAAAGACTGTTATTCATCAACAATAGGTCCCCATTAAAGAAAATATTTCTTTCCAAAACACAATGGAGAACATAAAAAAATCCATAATAGATCACTATTAGTATATAAATTCAACCCACTATTCTTGTTAACATAAATTATAGCTGAAAATCATTAAATAACACAACAACTAAATATTGCATTATCTCGTAAAAACCCATTGTTATTCAAGAAATAAATGATTAGAAATGAATATAAAATAATAAAGTGATAAATCACACATTAGATATTTATTTTAATTCTATATTAATGAATTTTAAAATCCTATACATACATTGTATTAAAATATACATATGAGAAACCTGAAAATTCGAAAAATGTTCAAAGATTTTCAGTCTATTCACTTCTTTTTTAATCTTCCAAAAATCACAATACCTATTGAACATACCGATATATCTCTAAGTATGGGTAATTTTTTAAGGCTATGATTTTATTTCATGGTATGATGGTTATGATTCATGGTCAAATGTATTTTATTTAATATATTTCTTTTAGAAATAAAGTTTAAATTCATTTTTAGATTAAAATGATAACTAGAACTAAACATTTTATATATATTTTAATTTATGATTTAAAATTAATGTAGAAATTTATAATTATATTAAGAAATATAATTAATTATTTCATTATAACAATACTAGAATCCCAATAAAAATAATATTTTGGAAATAAATAAATGAATGTTATAACTGAAAATAAAACTGAAAAATTTTGAAAGATACATTTCAATATGTTTTCACAGCATCACTTAATCATGTTATATGAACAATATATATATATATTTATTTATTTATATATTTCCGTTTTTGTCTATTATATTAATATATTTTTTACACATGATATGTATTATGTGACTTTATAAATTAAAAAATATATATTATTTAAAAAATATAATTTATTAAAATATGATTCAATTATATTAAATGAAATAATTTTTTGGATTTCATATTCAATGGAATTCATAAATACTCTAATGGTAATAATTTTAACAACACCATAACATTGTCAATTTGGCACACATGATCATAACATGGATAAAAGTTTAATAAATTTTACATTAAAAACAATAGAAAACATATAAACAATTCTTATATTAAAAGAATTTTGAAAGGCCTAGAAAAAAAATATGTCTTCATGAAAAAAACAGATTTCTACAAAAAAGACCAATCACAATGATTTATCAATTTCTATCCACATAATCATTATAACATATTATATATACTAATATATTATGTGTGTGACAGAAAAACATTATTTCCATTTCATGTACATGTCATGTTCATGGAATACAATATATAATGAATAAAGTGTTCAAACTAATATTTCTCAAGGAATAATTCATCCAGATAATATTTCCATAAATAAAACATCACAAAATGAACAATATCAAATGATTCTTGCCTTATGAACTATGGACTGGAGTAGATTATATAATCTAGATTGGCTTCCTCATGTGAGGGAAATGAGAAGATATCACACTTGTTTATTTCATCCGGGGGAGGGATGTTATCCATGGATTTATGTTATGTGTGTTGTAGAGGGGGGGCTCATGATGTATAAAATGTGGAGGGGGTGTTTTCTTATACCATGCTACAATAAATTTTCAATATGGACGTCTAGATTATGTTTACTATACATTAGATGACAAATTATGCGATTGTTTGTGAAGTGATTCCTCCACATTTTTATCTCGTTTATATGTTTGTTTTTCTTTAATTAGAGTATTTGACATTCTATATATATTTTTTCACCATTAAAATAATGAGATTATTCTTCTTCACATATGTATAGATTATTAACAACCATATAAATTGATGATTCCTATGATCTATTATTCTAGTTCATTCCTTGATCTTTTAATTTGACATTTATTCACATGAAAGACTGTAATATCACAAAAGATATCCTATTTTTTAACATCAATTATCATTTATAGTATTAATAAATTATGTTTAAACATTAATATTATATTAATAAATTATTGTGTGTTATATTCATACAATTTAGAGTATGTTATTATTCAAATAATATAAATATGAAAAACTCTTAACTAATAATATACAATTTGAGGGAACCACTATATATGATATGTAATATTAATACTAAGAGAAATTCACATGGAACATACAAAGACACTTGAGACATGGGATATGGGTAGAGAAAAACCCATATAACATAATATGTGATAAATTTAAAAGTGGACATATTCATTTTCATTCAATAAAAACAATCTATTTTGGATGTTCTCCATCCATATAAATAAGCTGATCTACATTATGATAAATATATAAAAGATACATCAACTTCTCAAGTTGATGAAAACACGATAAAATATAGTAAAAACTCAATGAATAACTTAAATTTTCTCATTGATATTAATAATGAGTATTAATTAATAAACAACTGATCGTAACATCAAAAATGTGACCAAAAATATCTTCATTGTTTTATCATTTATGTGTCATTATCTTATCCTGAAAATATTTATATTTCACAGATTTTAAGAAAGAGTATAGAAAAGATATTTCATTAAAAATCCAATTGAATATAAGGCAACCAATCATTTTCATGGTCCTATTATTTCTATTAAAGACATGACATATTACCATAAAAATATTGAAATAGTCATTTCCTAACAACTTATTATGATGTTCATTGAGATACAAAGATTCTTTAGACTAAGAGACCATTACTGTCTCTTTGTTTGATATTTCTGAAGACATTATTCTATTATTAAATCATGGATGATAAAGATTATTCCATTCAAATGGAATTATGACGGACATAATTATCTTCATGATTTTATGATCCATCCCACTTTTGGACAAATCGACATTTTTATTGAACAATGGAAGGGTTATTTAATGTATTTTGATTCATCTTGATCTATATTGGGTTGTATTATTTACAAGGATATATTGTCATAGCCCATGACTCAAGAAAGATACAGAAGATTGAAAATTATCATCTAACTCAAATCATTGGTGGTCCGAGCATTAAAAATGTGGAACCGCAATCTATCCTATGATAATTTTATAATTTTTAGCAACCAAAAGACCTTGAAGCACACCATATAACATATGGAATTTAACTTTACGAAATTATGATGGATGAGGTATTATAATATGTTTGATATTTTCTTGGATAATATAATTTGGAATGGAAATTTATTGGATTATGGTTTAGGTTGAAAATTTTATAACCAAGTGTTCATGGAAGATCCTAAATAGCGAGGCCTCAAAATCAATCACACTAGGGAAAGGGAAATTAATGTAATGTGACTAATAACTACTATTATAATTATATATATTCACAAGAGTCCCTAAAATATCCTATTATATTTTACAATACCTTTTTACATTTTAGTTTTACATATTATTTTTCATTCTTTTCTAGGTTTCTCTATTTTTAGAGATCAGAACTATCAATATTTCCTCCTCATAATTTTTTGTTTTCACATTTAGTGGATATATATCAAGAAATATTATTTGTTTCATTATTTTATTATTTTAATTTTTATGTAGTTTCATAATAAATGAATAAAAAAAAATATCTTTTTCATTTGTTTATCTGTATAGTTTGAAACTATAGTTTGATTTTACATTCCCTACAATTCAATTTTACATACTGATCCTTGAGGTAATATATGTATTATTGTAATATATACTTTATCATAATGAAATAATCTATATCCCATGATATATAAATTAATGGAACATTTTTTTTATTTCCAAATTATAAGGAAATTATTTAAGTCTGTACAACATTACAAATTAGAATCCACAATTGATGATTTTGCTTAACTACTATAATTTGAATTATATTTTTTCTATATTCACATCGATATCAATTGTTTTATTTAACTTAAAATGATTAATGATAAATTTATTTCCCAATTTTATACAAATATATTGTTTTTTAATTGAATTATCAGTACTTTTGAAAAACATAGAAAGAAATGAAATATCATAAAGTAAATTATAATGGAAAAATTTATCATTATTTATTTGTAATGGGGTGGAAGAAATGAATATGTTTTTATACTAAAATAGTTAATATTGGATTACATACATTTAATATTATAATTTTCTATCAAAATGAATAATTTATTTTATTAATGTCATTCCATAATTGAAGGTTATCTCCAAAAGGTGAAAAAATATGTTGAATAATACATTTATGTTGATGGGGCATAAGTGAACAAATGATGAAAATATAAACATACCGTACAATATATAATATCTTGGATTAACGTGATGTATTTTTCTATGGGTGAATGGTCGATAGAAATATATATCGGGACCTACGCTTCCTTGAAAAGAAATTGATGTTGTAAATGTAAATAGTATTATCTTATTCCTTGTATCAGTCAGACTAAAACTCACCACACATTGTTTTTTGACTATATTTTAGTGGTCGTGATGATTTAATTATTAGGAAGCCCAATAAAAGACACACCGAAAACTCATACATACTCAAAAATCATTACAAATTTTTTTCTCAAATTACAACATCAATTATTACCATACTATAATATGTTTTCCTTTTGATACCACTCTATAGGTGTTTAATCAAATGATTTATATAGAAGATGAATTTTTGGGCTATTTTGGTCATCCATTATATGATACATTATTTGATTATATAGATTTCAAAAATCCATTGAAAACATATACAAGTAGATTGAATCATTATTTTTTTTGACTATACAAGTGTTTTAATTTTTAAAAATCAATCAAATGTGTTGAAAAAAACCATAACCCCATTTTGATGGTCTTGTATGTTTTTATCGAAATAAATACCCCTAGTTTCCACTAAGACACAGATGCAATATATCAATAACCATTTGTGAATCAATAAATGATAAATATTAGATAGCTATAAATAAAAAAAATCATCAACTAATTGGGAAATAAGTATTAAATAAAGTCACAGACAAAAAATTTAAATCAACAAATAAGATGAAGGAAATTAAAAAACATCAGAATCTAATCATCGAGTAATAAAACTCACATTTTCTAATCATATCTTTTCAAATAAAAACACCTCATATTGGACAAGAAAAACCCATATCTTAAAAAATATTTGTATTTTACATAAATCATTATGCATTTCAAAATAATGAATAAATTATTTCACAATCATAGAAATTTACTTTTAGATACAAAATTGGTCCGAATAATAGTGATAATATGTTCTATATAAAAGAATGTTTTTTACAACATATTTCATTATAATTTGTCGATATTTAATTTATTCCCAAAAATTACTAGTTGTATAATTTACTGACAATTCACCCCTTTTCTATATTATTTTAGAAATTTAAATATATTCCTAATTAAATGACATTAATTAAATTTTATAAATGGATTTTATCTGATATTTAATTATTATCTCGATGAGTCCCACTATTAAATTAATTTTCCCATAGAGTCCCAATGGTTCATATATAATATTTTTTAATAGACATGTAAATATTTGGAGATGTATTTGTAGTTTCTAATTCCATATGGATTGAGATAATTTTCTTAGGTATTGTTAAAAACCTTATTTAATGAAAAAATTTATTGAAAAAAGAAATGTATAATTCATTAATATCATTTTTATGGATGAAAACAAATAAGTTCTAATGTATTGAGGCCATGTTTTTTTAGAATTTATAATGATTTTTTTTCATGGAAAAATTTATATTTTCATCATATTTCATCTTGAAAATAACTTTTATTTTATTTTTTACATTTAAATTAATATTGAAACTATAATTTTTAATTTAATTTTAAATTATGAATAAAAACTGAAATTTAAATTTACATTGTTAATATGTATTGTAATGAATTCATAATTTATAGTAATATTATAATCTATAAGGAAATGTGATTTATATAAAAAATAATTGGAAATACAAAAAAATAAAATTGAAAAAATTTACAGATATATTTTAATATATATCCCAACCATCACATAAACTTATTTGGTGAAATAAATATATATATGTTGAATATATATATATATATATCCTAATGTTGGTGTGCTATATTAATATATTATATACTATATTCACTATATTTGTAATTTTTGAATGCAATAATTACATAATACCTATTATTTTCAAAAAATAATTTATTGAAAATATGTTCAATTTATAATCCATGAAATAAACTTCTTGAAGGAATATTCAATAATGTACATAGATACCCCACTATTCATTGTTGTCAACACTATAACCTAGTTAACTAGAATTACAATATCGTGAAATTTTTAAAAGTATAGAAACATATTTGGTACTAAAAATAAAACAATACAAAACATATAATGAAATATTCTATCATAAGAATATCTATAAGCATGCACAAAATAAAGTCTCATTGATAATAAAAAAAAATTATGAAGAAATCAAATAGAATTCAAGACAATGATATATTTCAACGTGTATCAACATAACAAATTTATAATCTTATTGGTAGTGTTTATACTATATTAATATGTTATTAATGGAACAAAGGTGTTTCTTAGTTGGAAATGATGCCTGGATTCTATTGGTTTTCAATCCAAATTGGGTTGATTTGTATGATTTTGAGGAGAATGATCTTATTATTCATGATTAAAATATTGTGGAATATTGCATCGTTCATGACGATTTTCCAAATTTTAGGCCTAATATTTTTTGTGAATAGAGATACATATTTTTGGAATATTATTTTCATGCATGACTGCTGGAGTATCTAACTATCACGAGTAAGGTAAGATTCATTATCATATCAACAAAATAGGAAAATGTAGGAATCATATGATAGATGTGTTTTTGAATGGAAGAATGTTTTTGCAATAGAATGTTTAGTATGAAAAGAAAATAGTGCAGAAGAATGTCTCAAACCAAATATGATGTTTATCCATTGTTCTGTGTGAGCGATGTTTTGAGATATTCTCCTCAAAATGATTCCATTGTAATAAGTGAATTTAATAGTTGATATTTATAAAAATACATAGAAATAAAATATTACATCAATATCAATCATACATGTCTAGTGTTTGATATGTATGGAAATTTCACATAGGGATTTATAGTTCTATAAATATGTGCCTACCCCTCGAAGACATAGAACATTGTCTAATGAAACTACTGTCTCTCTGAAACACATAAGAGTTGCGCCCAAAATACATACACAGAAAATATATTTCCCACAAAAAAGTTCTTCGTTTCTATAAATACCATGTGTAGCTCATGGTGTGACAGTGTGAAAGAGAGTGGGTTGCATAAATTTTTTTTTTCAACTACCCTAAAACATGAATGCATGAATAGGTATAACACCAAAAGCTTCCACAATATTCTTCATTTTAAATAATTCAATAGTGTGTGAAACCTACAACAAAAAGTACAAGCGGACCACTACCTATCAATCAATCCTTTTATAAAGATGTTTAGAATAGTATTAATGTAATTTATAATTTTATATATCCAAATAATTTTAACATTAATATTATGTGTTTCATAGACATAATATCAGAACAAATTAACTATTTCCAATATAAGAAGTATTTTAAAAAAATCTATTTTATAGATTTTTAATGGGGAACCATTTTTAAATACAACATTTGACACTTTATTATAGTTAATTTAAAAATCTAAAATTATTATTTATAAGTGGGAAATAAAAATATATTTTGGTTAAATTTTTGGTTCTTTCCTGATAAATATCATATCTTAATGATTAGTTAAAAATTCTATTTTTTAATTCAAAAATAATTTTCTTCTTAATTCTTTATATCGCATGATTGTATTTCCTGGTGGATTTAAAGTATAATTACATTTAGTTTTAATCAATTATTATAATTTAGTTCATTAAGATTTAATTTCACATTGAAAGTTGAAATAAAAACATGTCAACCATTAGATGGTTTTTACTTTTAATAACATTTTTTCTCATTTTGACAATTAAGGTTTTTAAAACTATTTTCTGAATCGTTGATGTAATGAAGATGTGAAAATGTATTAAATGGTTCTGAATAAGAAATTAGCAATTATTAAAATTAGTCTCTTTTATTTGTAGACGTTATGAATAATATCATTAGTAAATATTATTATTACCATGGTTAATGGGTAAATCAGGTAAAAGGATAATGAAAATATTATAGTAATATAAAATTACCATAAAAATTTTCATAATATTAATGGACGAGTTATGGGTAACCAATAAATCTCTTCAAACAGAAAAGTTTCCTTTGGAATCAACTTTTCTGTGATTTTGACTCTTATAACATTAAATATAAGGCAATGGATAATATGTTAAAAAATGTATCTTCATACTAAAAGAATTTTAATATGTGATTATATAAGTTATATCTTCAGCTATATATAGATATTAAAATTATATAATGAATACAAAAATAATGAAAATTTATTTATAAATTTAATACTTTATATAATTAAATTTATTAGTTACAAAATGATGATGCAGTAATTGATTTAATCAAGGAAGTATCCAATAAATGTTATTAGTAATATTAAAATGACTATAATTTAACGTAATTAATAACATAAAATAGTGTTATAGATCACATAGTCATTCTAGTTAATTAAATAGGCATAAATGTTATTTTAAAATACTTACAAATTAATAAATGATATAAATGTCATAAAAATCAAGAATTCAGTCAACTAACATGGATAGTTATAAAAAAATTCATAAATAATAAACATTAGGTTCATTTGGAATTTCATAGTAAATATATTATCATTACAGTTTAAAAATAAAAGTTTATACAGCATGATCTAATCATTTTATTCAAGCGTTCAATCCAAAATATATGGTTCGTTTTATGATATAAACATATCATGAAATTCATTTGTTGAGTTCATTAGGAACCATTATCATATTATAATCTAAATAATATATATTAGGAGTAATTTGAAACCTAAAAAACATTTATAATAAATTAATAACATAAGATCTTCCAAATGTTCTTAACACCTCTCTTATAAAAAGGAACTTCTCCTTCTCTTTAATTCAAAAATCCAGATACCATTATCCCAGAAGTCTCAGAGCCACTTATATTCTAATATTCCCACAATTAATGACATAGGACACACTTTTGGAACAATTCCAACCTATTTTGTCCTTTTGGGCATATCAAAAGGAAATACCTGGAAAGAAGCAATCGTTTTACCACATCATTTATTGTGATTTTCCTCTCCGAATTCATCTTTCGATGATTTTCCATACTAAAATAATAATTTAAATCCCTAAAACATAATGATATTTTATTATTATAATGGGAAAACCATATTACTTACTTTATCTATCCTATAAATAAAAATATCATCATTCGTGTGTACGTACCACTTACCATATCCACATTATGGTGTAATGTTTTATTAAACTTTACATTATTTTTATTGGTATAATGATGCATATAATGGATATAATTTATTAATATGGAATTGAAATGTTTATTTTTAATTAAAATACCATCCAAATTTTCCCCATTTAATAATCAAGGGAGTGATATCATCACTCATGCGTTCATATGGCCGACAGTCTCCACAACGCGGTGAGAATTATTCTCCAGATTAACTATTCAATAATGATTATAAAATTAATAAAACGATTTAATATAAAATTTATTGACATTTCATCTTTCTATATATTAATAAAATATATCCTATGCATATGAAACATGACTTACACACAAAAAACCATGTATAAGAAAACAAATAATTTAACACATGAATCAACTATTATACTGAAATACTATATGATAATCAAATATGATATCATAAATATGGATATAGTTATAGAGTAATTTAATTAAATTATTTAAAAATTATACTAAAGGTTAACACACCCTCAACTAAAGGAATGTACAATGTAATGTTTAATTTCACAGTCTTGTTATTTTCCATGTTTTTTTATTTTTATTTATCTACATGGAAATCATTATCATATACATACACGATTCATATAAATGTATTTAAAATAATATTTCAATTCCTATACTACTATTACATTTCATTTATACCAATATTTTAATTTTTATAAATTATTTTTAAATAAATATTTCTATCATTTTCTAAATGAGGTACTATAATCATTTTGTCAAAGGAAATATTGTATCTTAAATTATATGGTGTTGGTGGATATATTATGTCGTTATCTCCTCGTAAATTTCTGATAAAATCCCTTACAATAGTACAAGGTAAATTTAAAAAGATATTTATTATTTTTTAATTGATCAACATTAAATGATTTAAATTTAACATGGTATGTTTCTCTCAATGAGTTTTTATAATTTTATTAGATTACTTTCATCTATGTGATCATCTATTGTTGGATTTTATGCATCATTGAGTTTGATTTATTATGATACAATCTACCATATTATATTGAATGTTTAATTATTTATTGACACTGAATGTTCTATTTTTATACAACTCATCATTTATAGTTAATGTACTTATATTTCATATGCCTATTTGAATACTATTACTTATGTCATGTTCCATAAATTTCATAGGAGGAATGAATTGGAATTAGTATTTGATTTATGGGGCTGCTATAGCCCCTTGAGTCACCTATATGTTTCATAATAGACACTATTTTATTAATACAAAGCCTGAAAATTATGGTAATGGTCATTTCACGATACTTGAAAATGTGGTTCGGATGTCCAACATGATGCATTTAATTTTTATGAGAATATTTAATGGATTTTTCATCTGATTATTCATCTTTTAGAATATCCAGGTGAATATTTTAATGGAATTGTTTTAATTATTCATTTCATATTATGTTTATGAATTTTTTATAAATTTTATTCGGTTTTAGTTTTATACATTTCCTTAAATGTTATTGTTAATTATGAAATATTCCACTATATTTCTTACCCATACATAGAATACGAGCTCACCACTTTCTTTTGGTTTGTATATCCCTAAGGCATAAAAACGATTATTATTATTGACCTAAAGGGATCGTCTATGGGATATGATAATTTTCGAAGGGGATAAGATGTTTTTTAATTAAACGATGAAATGTAAGATTTATGTTTGTATATATTATTTTTATGGATACTTAATTTATTGGTCGATTTAGATTTAATTTTTCATGAGGTCATGAAAATGTAAAAAACTAAAACACTGACTCTAGGATTTGGGGGTTGAGGTATTATATTTGGTATCAAAATATGTTTACTATAAACCTTGTAAATTTGATTTTGAAAAAAAAAAATTGATTATGGAATATTAACCTGAGATTAAATTTGATGATAAGTATAGAGAATCATCCCAAAACATTAAGAAATATAGATATTATATAGTTATTCCTAGAAAATACATCCCTATTTAGATACTATTAGTGGATGTGGTTCTGGTAAAGATGCGCCTATGGGTAAAAACTCTGATAAGGAGTTTTGGGCTAGACTCGTGGTAACCTAGTACTAGAAAACTAGAATTAGTATGTAGTTGTTTTGAAACGATTGTGGAATATTCTTAGTATAACGAAAATATTGATTAAAACCATTATGAAGGATTAATTATTAAATATATTCCCAATGTAACCACTTTTATGTTATGAGATTCAATATGCATTATTTTTTCAATTTATGTATTATATTTTTGTAGTTTGAGTTAAGAATTGTGATTCATAACCTAATCAAATATATTCCATTGTTTTGAAACTAAACTTGGTGGAAGAAATTTAAATGATAACAATTCACATAAACACTGTTGGGATTGGCCTCCTATATAGGATAATCAAAGTGGAGTTACTGATGCAACTAGTTCTGGAAAACATATAACCATAATGGGACACATAACTCAATCTTATGAATAAAAACCATACCCATATGGAGATCCTTGATCTATAATTCATATGATAAATGTTATACCTATTCGTGAGAATAAACCCTACAAAATTATATGGGACTAAAAATCAATTAGTAGATAAGAAATGGATAATTACAATAGATACTATATTTTATTCTTTGGGATCTAGAGAAAGGAAAAATGTTTTCATAGATGTTTATTATCTATCCAGAGATCAATATTAAAATGTTCATTAATTTAAAACTTGATGAAGGATGAAAAAATAGTTGATATGTAATGGATGCATTTTAATAAACTATTCCAATTAAAATACATTCCACTATAAAATTGATTTAATATGGAAACATAATTTTTGAGTCTATGGAAAAGGGAAGGTGATAATTTTTCAATGACTGTGGGTAACATCACATGTTCAATTTTCCATGTTGCAAACTACATAAATAACACCTAATGTATTATTGATTGATTCAATGATGGGTTAAAACCATTCTTATGGTGGGAACTGGTCTCAAAATCTTACTCATCCAATGATTATATAGACTCATGTGCTATCAAAATAGGAAATGAGTTATCTAAGTCTAATGAATTTAGTGGGAATAAAATGATGTAAAGGGATGACTTACACTGTAGAAGAATAAATAAATGGAATAAGGGGACAAATGAATTTCCACCCTACTATAATTGTGGGAATAAACACCCTAGTACTTTCATAAATGAGATTTGAGATTGTCACAAGTGTTGAGAATTGTTCCACCCGGCTCATGATTGAGAAGGTAAAAATGAATCGGTAAATATTATGTTCTTAAATATTAAATAATTTGGACATTATGAGAATTATTTTCATATGCGATAAAATATAATTCCCCAGAAAAGGCCAAGGGGGAAAGGACAATATTTTTTCTTTACAATAGATGATACTGAAACCATGAATGACGTAAATGATGATAAAATATTCATATCCTAAAATTAATGATAAACAATATTTGATTCCATATAAACACCTTACTTTATATATTTCCAGTTCTCATTAAAAATTACATATTTTCAATTCACATTAACAATGTATTAGTCATTAAAACCCCTTAGGCATGTGTTATAGAATCAATGTTGTGCTAGGATGTTCCCATTATGGCATGTAAATGTTTATTATCTAATGAATTTATATTCATATATATTGTTAAAGTTTATATAATCCATGGTTTGGAATGTCAATCAAAATATGATTGTAAAATTTATTTCCATAAGATTGAAGTTTTAATTTTTGAGGAAGTTGTATAATCCATTATCTTTATAGTAGAAACTCAACCACCTCATTCTTATCAAAAGTTGTCCCTAATAGCATTAATAAATGTTATTCATGTGAATAAAGAGGAAATAACACCAATGGATTAATATATAAATATTCAAATTGAGAATGTACCATTTATAAAGGAGTACATTGATATGCCCCCCACGATTTACATAGATACCCCTCATAGCATGAACCGTAGTTTTATATTGATTAAATCCCCATTGAAAGACTAATATAAATGAATTCTTTTATAATGGAAACATTAGAATTAGTAGATCTGAATAAAAAACTAGTGTAGTTGAGTAATAAGTGATTTATTCTCTCTAGTGATTCTCAATAGTATGCCCCAGTTTGTTTTCTTATGAATAAACATTGATCAATGAAGATGTTCATGTAATATAGTGAAATCAATTCTATTAAAATAAATAACAAGTATCACATTCCTTCCATTGATTATTTATTTTATCAAATTCATGGATCATAATATTTTTCAATGAATGAACATTGTTAGGGATATCATAAATTTTGTGTAAAGAAGGAAAATACTTCAAAGATTTCATTTAGAATGAGGTATGGAAATTACTAATATAGAGTATTTCCATTTGGATTGACTAATGCACCCCTTATTTTCATGGATCTAATGAACAATGTGTTCAAGAAATATCATGAGGATTTATAAGTTGTATTTATTTATTATATCCTTGTATACTCCAAAAGATAGAAAGACATTGAGACTAACATATAGATCATTCTGAGACCTTAAGAATAAATGAGCTATATGGGAAGTTTAGAAATTGTGAATTATGGATTCAAGAAATTTCATTTCAGGGGCATATTTTATCCATGTATTGAATCTCTATTGATTGTAATTGAAAAATGAAATCCATGATTGGCCAACACTAACGAGCATAACTGATGTATCCAGTTTTATTGGTTTTGTAGTTTACTATCATAGTTTCATCCATAATATTACCCCTTTGTCTAACCCATTAACCATGATTACATGTAAAGGGGTTAAATTAATTTTGATATAAGAGTTTGAATAATTTTGTGAATTATTGGAGTGAATATTAATCAATGTTCACATATTGAATTTAGCATCTCGTAATGATGTGTTTGTTATTTGTAGTGATGCATAAAATAATGGACTTAGTTGGTTAATTTTGAGAAATTTTATGGTTATTGCATACGTATCAAGGAAATTAATAACCGATGAACAACGTTATCAAAATAATAATATTGAGTTAGCTACAATAATACTTCCAAAAACCATATGTACACACTCTCTATATGATAAAAAATATGATATATATACTCATCATAAGAGTTTGAAACATTTTTTTTATTGAAAGAATGCAACATGAGAAAAAGGAGATGGCTTAAGCCACTCAAGGATTATGATTTCTCTATGCACTATAACCTATGGCATACAAAAAGGTGGAAGATGCTTTTTCAAGAAAAGACAATAGAGTTATGAATAATATGATAGTTTAGTTGGATCCTATGTTAATGGATATAGTAATGATGGATATGGGAATAATCCTGTAATGTGAAACATCAATACTTTTTCAAATCACTGCCAAACATTATTTAGTTAACTGGTTAAATTGTTCTCATACATGTGATGAGGAATTTGAAAATAAAATCAATTGTGTGAATGATGGGAGATTCATTGACTTCATAATTGAAGATGTAATTTTGGAGTTTGGGAAGAGACATTGTGTTCCCATTATATCCCACCTAAAAACGTAATTATTAGTGAATTCATAGACCTAAAATTTCTCTATACATCTTAGTTTATCTATGGTGTATAGATATTTCAATGAACATTTTTTGTCAGAAAACATGATGAAGGAAATTGCTGATTATGTGTCATGTTATTGGGATTATCAATAAGTGAATCCTAGAAGAAAATATCCTAGAGGAGTGAGGAACCATATTCGTATACCAATGTGGAAATGGAATGAAATAATGATGGACTTCATCATGGGGATACCAAAGAAAACAAAATGGAATGATGAAATATTGTAAATTATTGAACATCCTTCAAAATCATCAAATTTTCATGATACAATAGAATATTAAACACATTAACATTTGAAATGAATATATATTAATTAATGTGTTAGAATTAATGGTGTATCACAATCAATATATTCTGATCTAGAAGAATGTTTTACATAAAGATCATGCAAAAGTCTTCCGAAATCCCTAGATACTAAAATTCTCTTGAGAAATGCATAACACACTAGATTTAGTGGACAATTATAATGGACAATTCAAACATTATAATACATATTTAGATCTTGATCACCTGACATTAAAGGTATGTGGGATTAATATTTACATATTGTAGTGTTTCCATATAATAATATCATTAATTCAGGTCTTCAGATCAAACCATATGATCAACTACATGGAAAGTGATTTTCTACACCAACATGTTGGGATGTTATTGGTGATAGAAAACTCATAGTCCCATGACATGATGACAAAACTACAAAAATTTGATCATTATCCAACCACATATAAGAACAAATCAATGTAGGAAAATGTGTTATCTTGATAACCAAATGAAGGATTTGGAATTTCATGTAAGAGATCATGTTTTTCCATGGTATCTCAATGGAAGGGTGATATAAGATTCATTATGAAGGCTAAATTTAGTCAAAGTTACATTAGGCCTTTTTAAATTCTTTAATTAATTTTATCTATAGCTTATCAATTGGTATTTCCACCAAGCCTCTCCAATGTTCATGATGTGTTTCATGTATCATTGTTAAGAAATTACATACGAGAAACAAAATAGGTACACATGATTGAAGAAATAGAATAGGAACATGATCTATAATATTGTGAATAACCCATCATGTTTCATGATACTAGAGATCTATTGATGAAAAATCGGATGACTCCTCTGTTTAAATATCATTGGTGAAACAATAAAATGGAATATGTGACATTGGAACATGATGAAATTATAATGTAGAACCACTAAATTTTGTTTTTGTGATATTTTAGAAAATATGTGGACTAAATAATTTGATTTAGGGATGAATATAACCCCCATGATGGAATTTTATTATTCTTATTAAATAATTTAATAGTTAAGGCGACATATAACACTGAGTTCGAGCACACCATGACCTATTAAACCGGTTGTTTAAAAATGGGATATGTATAGTATTAAAAACAGTTTTTATTTATAAATAATTCATATAATTTTAATATTCATATTATTATTTTCATATACATAGTACAAAAAAATATAAATTTTAATATAAAAGAAGCATTTTTCAAAAATTTAGTTTTATCACCATTTAATGTAAATAACCGTTTAAATTTAATATTTTACACTTAAATATATTAAATTCTACAAAATTTACATATTATATAGAATAAGTTAATAAAAATCTAGTTTGTATTAATTTTTGGGGAAATTTTATTTACTTGTATATTTTAATGAATAGTGAGAAATACTGCATTTTATTTCAAAACTGTTTCTTCTTTTTATAATTTATTTAAAATGGATTATTTTAAATTTTATTGAACATAATGTACAGATAGATTATGTTTTTTTCATTTAATATAATTTAGGTCATTGGATGTTATTTAACATTGAAATTTGAAATAAACTAATGTATATCATTTGATCATTTGTAATTTTAAAAAATTGATTTCTCATTTTGACTATGGGGATTACTGTTATATTAATTACTATAACATTAGTGTTTTGAATAAGTAAAACTATATTACAAATTTGGAACCATAATTTCCTAATTATGTAAATAGGTCACTCTTATTATTTGTAATTATGACTTGTAACTTTAGTAATTATTTTGAGTTACCACTGTTAAATAGAAAATTAGGTAAAAAAGGTTAAGGATAATATTTTTATAATATATACCTACCTTGAATATAGTCTTAATCATAATAGATTATTTTTGAGATACCAATACAATCATTGGGATGAAAATTTTTCTTTTTAAATCCGCTTGTGTGTGATTATGACACTTATAATTTTTAATATGCAGTAAAAGAAAATATGATACAAAAATTTATCTTATTAGTAAATTAATAATAATATGGGTTTATATATGTGATATATTTGACTATAAATGGACATTAAAATGTTAAAAAATATTCCCAACATCGTGATAATTAAATTATATCTTTTATATATTATATAATTAAATTCATTTGTGACACAATGATGATACAATAATTGATGTATTAGAAGAAGAATCAAATTACTGATATTTACAATATTAAAATAAATATAATTTCAATTAATTAATCAAATACACAGTTTTAATATATATATATGAACATTTAGTGTCACATTTGATGTATTTTTTCAATGATATCTTGTTGATTTGATATTTTAAAATATGAATAAATAAAATAGAATTAAAATTGGCATATATGATATTTTAAAATACATACTATTTTATTAAATGATATAAAAATCATAAAAATATATTATTCTCAAAACTAACATGTATAGTGAAAAAAAATTCATATATAATCCTATTCAATATTATTTTTTATATTATATTAACTATATTATCCCTATAGTGTAAAAATACAAGATGACATAGTAAGAGATAAAATGATTCAAAATTGGTCAAATCCAAAATATATGGTTACTTTTATTAACTAAATATGTATAACATTATTTGGATGAGTGGATATAGAACCATAATCATTCTATACTCTAAATAAATATCATTATAGTAATTTTAAACCAAAAATAAATTAGTAATAATTCAACATTTTATGATATTCCAAAGTTCATCTTACCTCTCTTATATTAGGGTACATCTCATTCTCATTAATTCACACATGTAAAGACCTCTATAACATCAACACCATACCCAATTATTCTCACAAAATAAATATATTCATCATAAATTCCATACATTGGGGATAAACCTTACTTATAGAGTCCTTTTGTGGAAATCAAAATGAGATACCTGAAAAAAGGTAATTATTTTATCATCTATATCACTGTTATTTTCTTAATCTTCTTCATATTTCATTTTTTATTCCATAATAAAATAATAAATCATGTCCATTATAAATTATGATATCTTATTATAATTATGGTACATCCATGTTCTTTATTTTCTCCATCCTTTTAATAACAATACCACCATGTGTTTTTGCGTACGACTTACCGTCTCCACACAATGGTGTAATTTGATATTTCACTACACATTATTTGGATGTAAATAATTATTCTTATAATGGATATAAATAATGAATATTACATGATAATTCTTCTTTATAATTAATACACCATACATTTCAACAGAATTTGACCATCAAGGGAATGATATCGTCGATCGTTCGTACTTAATACTAAACTTCTCAACAACGATGTGTGAAACCTTATCCACATTAACAATTCAATAATTATTATAAAATTTATATAATGATTAAATATAATATTACAAGATATATTATTATTATTTATATTAATTAAATATATCCTATGCATATGATACATGTCTTATGTAGGAAAACATGTAAAATAAAACAAAGATGTTAACACCAGAAACAATGACTATACAGAAATATTATAAGAGAATCATATATGATACCAGAAATATGGATATTATTCTTGAATAATTTAATGAAATGATTTAATTGTTATAAAATAGGTTAAAACATCCTTTACTAAATGAATTTACAAGGTATGGTATAATTTCACAATCTCATTATTTTCCAAGGTTGTTTATACGTAAGTATATATTGGGACCTCCTTATCATCCACATCCATGTTTCATATAAATGTACTTAAAAATTATATTACAATACCTATAATATTTTTGAGTGTCATTTATACTGATGTATAAATTTTTAAAAAACGTTTTTAATGGAATATTTCCACGATTTTCCAAATGAGGTAACATATGACCTTTATGAAAAATTTAGGATTGAATTTTTTTAACATAAAGGACACATGCATTAATATTAAGTCGCTATGAAGCCATAAAATTTTGAAGCATCTCTTACATTATTATATGTTTATTATAAAAATATATGTTTTATTTTATAATCATGTTGTTCTTAAATTATTTAATTTGAAAAAGGGATAATTCTATCAATGATTTTTAATGATTATATTAGATTACTATAATTTATGTCAACAAACTCTGTTATATTTTATGATTAATTAAATTTAATTTATTATGATCCAATATCCCATTATGTATTTAATGATTTATTATATTTTAATGGTTGATGTGCTATTTTTATACAATTCACTACATACAGTTACTGTATAATCATTTTTATGATAGTATTAATATGAATGTTTGTGTTATTTTTCACCCTTATTATATGAAAAATCCATTAGATATAGTAAATGATGGGTGGGGACCACTATATCCTCTTTATTAATGGTTATGTCCTATGAAACAAACTAGTTAATTTTTATAAGGAAATTAAAGTATTGTAATGGTCTTGGAATGAGGCCTTCATGGTATGGTTATTATGTTTGACATTGTTCATTTCCTTATTATGAGATTAGATATTTATTTTAAATGAGATTATTTAGCAAGTAGAATACTAATTTGAATGAATAAATAGTTTTATTTTATTTATTCATGACATATTATGATGATGATAATGTTTTACATAGGGTTGGGATTTAGTTTTATATCTTACCTAAAAGGTTTATTCTTATTTATGGTAGCATATGCTATATTGTTCATCATTACTGAGCATTTGATCTGACCTATATTTAATTTTTCATTTTTTCCAGAATGTGAAGAAGTATATTGTTTTTGACATGTTGTGAAAATATAAAGAAAATGAGATATTTAAAAGGGGATTATATGTTGATTTTTATTTTACGATTTCATTTAAACATATGTTTTTATCTAGTATTTCTAAGGTTTCTAAAATAATTGTCATTAATGATTTTATATTATTTTGATCTTATTAATGTAATAATATAATTTCCTACATCTAGTCTTAAGAGGTCACGGGGTTACATTAGGTACAACTAACACACTGTTTTTGTATTCTCCTTTGACTGGCCCTGACTAGTAATCCATGTAAAACTAATTTGTTGTCTCCTATATGTGAATGATTTAATTACTTCACATTACTATAAGAGAGGTTTAACTAGTTTCATCTAACATAGGATAAAGATATATCTAAATTGATTAAAATTTTAAAATTCTAATTCACCCATCCCCACTCATGGTGTTACGTGGTCATTCATGTTTTATAAGATCCTACAGGATGAAGGAGTTATGTATTTCTACTTATGTTATCATGGATCATTTTTTAAATGTCCAGATAGAATCTCTCATTGATGGAAGAGAATTTTAGATATGTTTGATTAGTAATTGAACTCATCCAATATCTATTGGAATGGATGTTCTATTAGGAACCACAAAAGGGAATCATGTCACTGATGCAATTGGACTTTTTAAAAAATTCAGAAAAAAACATGATGTAAATGCTAAATCATAGAATGGCTTCACTGACACTCAGTATAATCCAATATTTCTGAAGGTGATAAGTATTACATCACCGATGTCTTTGTGATAAATTATGGAATATATATATTATTGTTACAAAAATATGAAGCTGGGGTTTTAATGTGAAAAAACCCTCCAATGAGAATGTTTAAAAACAACATGTAATTTCTAAAAAATTACACTAATAATTATAGAGTAAAAAGTTAAACTAAAGTCCTAAAAATTGATTTTCGATTTTAACATTGAAACAAATTTATAATCCACATACTAATATGCTAACATATTTTTTATAAAAATTCCCTTTGAAAAAATGTCACCTCTCTAAGGAGAATTCCAAACATACGGTGTAACTGTGTAACCTTCACTAAGATGATACAAAACTGGAATTAGGTCTGAACATTTTGTCCCACACAATAATAGTTTTCCACACATGTATCATATTTACATAATTCCTTTTATACACACAAATTTATAAGAACACATGTTTCTCCAAATTTATAAGCCCTAAAAAAACCCAAGAAACATATTGTCTATTAATAGACATTCAATAGTAAAAAAATCAGATAAAAAATTTCCCATAATTTCGAGATAGTGTGATTTTATTGGGAGGTATGTATATTTATGACCCCTAAAAAATATCCATTATTTCTTTTTGGATCTCCTCAAAAAAAATGAAAATATGGACTAATCCTATCAATCTCCCTTTTATCTCGGAAATGATGGAGATTAATTCAAGTGAAATTAATTGGAAATAAAACAAATTGTGTTCCCACCGAACAATATCCTCTTCGGAAAATACTATGGAGCTCTTTTACACCACTAGTAAAAACATTATAGAATCCCATAAAAAAGAAATCTAAATTCCTAATACTTTATCAATCTTATTTCTAAAGTGATCTACTATAGAATATTATATGTAATTCATGGATCCCCAATAAATGTGACCACCATATTACCAGAAGTACCCATAATGAGTAATTTTTCAATATACCCAACAACCTTACAGAAATATATAACTCACATCGCATCAAATCATTATTTTATTTTTATTTCTTCTTCATTAGTGAATCTACAACAAAGAAAATATTTAGGTGTATGAACAGAAACAACCAAACTGGCATTCTTTGACATCCAGGCTTTCATTACCATATTCAATAGTCTTTGAGTAAAAAAAGATGATTTCTTGTGTGAAAAAACAAATGAATTCATCTTTAAAACTATATTCAATACTTTCTATCACGATATTTAATCAACCATGATAATTGATTCAACCCTATTTCAGCACCCATAATTTATATATCCTATGATTAATGAACATATTACACTTCCAAATGAACTCCTGAACCTAATATTATTATGATTTCATGTTGATACTAAAATTTGGGGAATACCTAGAACATCTCACACATCCCTCAACAATAGCATAAAACCAGCTTATGTAGTGATTAAATGTCAACAATACTAAGGAAGTCATCACAATCCCCATTTCCAATATTCAATATACTGATGTCAACATCATTTTATGAATAAAATAGTTCCCAATGTGGTGTAATATGGTATGATGCTGATGAATTAATCCCACATGAATTGTACATATCATAACATTGACTATAATATCTAAATAAAATTATATTACCCATAATGGTTTTAATAATTAGTATGGTATCCTCATATTTGTTTCATTTTCCTTCTATTATTTATTATTATATTTTAATGTGTATTTGTTTATATATACAATTAAAGGGCACTGTATTTGTCTTCCTCTAAGTCTCGTCAATAAACAATGAATAGATGACATCATTCATCTTCAAATTGTATTTCTTGAATAGAAATGCATTGATAATATTATCATATTAATCTAGTCACAAATCTAATAGAATAAAATAATTATCATCTATTCTGTTTCAATAAGTCTCATGTTACGATTATCATCGATCCTGACAACCAATAAAGAATTCTCTTCCAATAGTTTTGTGAAATTATAAAACCCCATGTGTTTACAAATGAATTAATTTATTAATGCATGAAACATTGAGTCTCTAAAAAACCACAATTTTTTATAATCATTCAAATAAACAAAATTATTCCACAACGGGTGTTGAATTTCCAAAAATGGCATACACAGTTGTGTTCAGTAAGATATTTTGATTCTATTGGGAGAAATATTCTATTTGGTGAATAGTATCTTCACACATATGAATAGTATAATTACCCTTATTAAAAGTAATATGACCTTTTTGAATAGTAATTTAGAGTCTCATCCTTTTCCAATATTACTATTACATCATTATAAAGTTAAAAACATAATTGTATTACACTTCGAGTATTAAAATATTTAGTTTCACGAGAAAACTACAACCAAACATTACATTTACAACATCAGCCATAAACATTTATTTAATTCCATCTTCTCTAGCTTCTTATTTGCTCTAGGCATCACCTAAGAACATGTAGTCACCAGAGGATATGCATCAAAATGGGTTGAGCTAAAATCCCAGTCAATGGATTTATATGAACAATATAAAAATGGGTGAGCATAATGACAACATAGGAAAATAATCATGAACATCTGAGAAAGCATTAATAAAAGAACTAAAATGTGGAAATGTATAAAAATGAAACATAATTTCTAAGTGGTGAAATACAAAACATAATTTTGAACAATGCTCTCCAAATGATCACAAATCATTTCCATATTATCCATGTGATTCATCACTTTATAAAGCACATTGGAGAATTGAACAAATCCTTGTCCTCCAATCACATTTATACATCCATATTGCGCTATATAATTCTGGATACACCCCTCATATCATATTATTTATATTATCATGCATTCCACTTTCAAAATATAAATGACCTGAACATAACATAACCTATGGTATGAAATTTGTGTCACATAATAAACCACACATTAATGAACATTTATACCCAAAAATAAAGAGGGAATATCATTCATGACATAGATTCATTAACCACTTGTGAAGAGTAAATAAATATTCAAGTTTAAAAAGGGTGTGTTTATTTGATAGATGTGTTCTCTTGGATAACATTGGTTTTTTTGTAAAATCAATGAGAGAACATGTATATCCCAAAAAAGGTATGATAATTATGAATAAATTATTTTTACTGGTAACACATACCGATAATGGATTAAAATAGGAAGAACCCGAGGAAATAATGTTGTGTTCGAGAATTTCTCCATACCTTGTATCCAAATGCTTTATTCACATTAATGACAACTATAATGACATGATATTCCAATATTTAGATTTCCATAACATTTAATACATGAAAATTATTCATTATAGTTTCATTATTTTCTTTTAGGGGCCTTTGGATGAATTATTGTGTTTTAATTATTCTTTTTGGAATGTTGATTTTTATAAATTCCTTGAATAGTTCACATGTACTCATGAATGAAAATTCATTTATTATGTGCCTGTAAATCCATATTTTTTATATATAATATTATTGAAATTACAAAGATATAAATGATCTCATAATAATTTGGGTTATGTACCACAATGATTAATCATTAGATAATGTTTATTAAAGAACATTTTTTTTAATTTGTATGGTTTTTCGATCACAACTAACATATTATAGTTTATCAAATAGTTTAATATAGACAAGTTAGTAACAAAAAATTAAAGTAGATAGAACCTAAACATTACAATATTTCTTCATCCATTTTAGGGTTTTATTTACAGCATAGTAGGATTTGAAGGAAAATGGAATTGCATCACACATGATGTAGGTAGATTAACACATCACGATAAATAATTTAATTTGTCTTAACAATGAGTGAGAGAGAGGATAATTGAATAAAAGAAATGAAATTTGAAATGAAATTGAATAGAAAGAGAGAGAGAGAAATTACATCTTTCATCTTAATCTTGAGATCCCACATAAATAAACTTGGCTTAATTTTTTTAGGAAAAAAGATATTGGACATGGGGTATGGGAAAGGTAAGACTTTTGGGAAGATTTTAGTAATGGTTTGATGCTTGAGAGGTGTGAGGAAATGTGTTTGTGAAGGGTTGTATTTATAGTGGATGGGAGAGGGGTTTTTATAATATTTTAATCATTAGTTTATTAATTACCACTATGATATGTTAAAGATGTTATTTCATGAACAAGAATAGTAAAGATGGATTGTGAGTTCTTGATTTGGGATCTTACATAACTTATGATGTGAGGAATATTAGATTTATGTTATAATGGATTTATGTGGTAATTTATATATTTTACTATTAAAAAAAATCTAGTATCTCATAAAAATTCCCAAAATTCACCAAAACAATTTTTCAACATGTAGAATCAAAAAATAAATTCCATTTTTCCAAAACAATTTTATAAATATGATTAATTTATTTTTTAATTGAAATCAATATTTACTGGAAAAATATATTTTTTAAAATTAAAACTATTTTCCTAATGCATTATAAAATACATAATTTCTTATAAAATAATCATAAAATAATTAGACATAATATATTTAATTGATGAACAAATTAAAGTAAAATAAATTTTTTAAATCAATTAATAAAACATTTATGAGTTTCAAATATACAAATACTTTTACTATGTTCAAATTATAACATCAATGCTGAAAAAAATTTATCCAATCATTCAGGGGTAACATTATTTTTATTTTAGAAGATTTAATATTTCAAAGGATTATATAACTATTCAAAAGGATATGTTACTATTCAAAGGGGTAGGTTACTATTCACCAAAAATTATTTTTGTCGAATCGTACTGCAGAAATCTTACTTATCGCAACCCCGTATGTCAAATTTTCAAAATTCAAAACATAGAAGAGGAAAAATTAAGTTTATTGGTTAGCAAGTATTTAGAATCATTATATTTTACATTCAATACAATTTTGAATATTCTATAAGGCAAAAATATAATAATGGGATTCAATTGATAAATCATTGGGTCATTAAATTTTCCACTATTATGAATTGTTTCCTTCAAAATTCTATTTTACAAAAACATGTGATGGTACTTCTCATTCATCACCTCCTCTATTTCCCATGTTTATTATTCAAGAATATGGTTCCTCAATTTTTTTTGACATGTTGGGTTCTCATCTTTCATATGACATTTTCCCTCCGGTCCAAAATATTCACTAGATAATCCTAATATGATAGATCATCTTACAACTCTACCACCTCTGAGTTCAATACATGTGAGGGGTATGGTATGTACTTCCTAATGAGTGATAAATGAAACACATCATGAACATGAGACATATTTGGTTTATGTTAAATCCAATAGGTCATAGATCCTATGCAGTAAATGATCTGAAAGGGCTTGTTTAACATTTACATAGATTCTCATTCTTTCCAAAAAGAATTATTATCTTCCATGGTGATATTCAAAGGAAGACAGTATCTCAAACGTCAAACTCCAAGTCCCAGTAATGGTTGTCAGAATAGCAGTTTTTCTAACTATGAGCTACTTTGATATGTTTCAGGATGACTTAAACCTTCCCTATCTATTCATTCACAAGATTTGGTCTAGTTAGCATTCTTTCTCGATATTTCACCAAACATGTTTGAGTTCTATATTTCTTTCCATACTTAGCGTCAATTGGATCCATATGAATACTCAAGTGAAAGCTATTATTGTATTAGAACTTATCCAATGGATGACGCAGATCCCACCCCCCTTTGAATTCAAGATAGCACTCTCATAGCATATCTTCACGTGTCTGAGTAGTATTTTTGGATTGGAAATCAATTTGGAGGTGATACGCCATGATGTAATTTAATTCAGTACTCAAATCATGTTGGTGACTTCTCAAAAATTTAAATGTGAACCTTGGATTTTGATTAAGGACAATTAGGAGTGTAACACCATGTAATATCATCTCATCCTCCACAAATATATTTTTAATTTTTTCAAGAGATTGATCTTTCTGAAAATTGATAAAATGGGTTGCCTTGGTGATTTATTCAACAATATCCCATATCAAATTATTTACATTCTATTTCTTCGAGTGGACAATGAAAATGTCCATAGTGACATTCTACCATTACACATGGTCATAGCCAATAGTTACATCATCCCATTGGACCTTTTTCACTCGTCATTAACATGCTGACATACCACGTTCTGTGAGATATATTCCTAAATATATGTATTCCATATGTCCACATGATTAGTTACTGGATATCTTGGAACATCTTATTGCTACTGTGATAGATAATGAATGTTTATCTATATACTTTATCCAATATCTCCTTCTATATACTTTTTGATGATGTCATAAAAATCCCCATTCCAAACTATATCACACCATAATATTTCATATGTTACTCATGCATCATCTCTTTATTTACTGTATTTATTTTTTTGTATCTCCATACCATCCCTTTGTGGATCTGTAATCAACTCATTGATTGAATGTTTCACGATCAAGATCGAAAGGAATATTTTATCTCCTTCCCATTTGATTTTAAAAATCCATCATTTGAATATCAAATAATATAGGGTCTTTTTAAATCCATAACATAGATAGATATGTAGGTTATTCATATCATAGTGCATCAACTACCATGTTCGCCTTTTTGAGATGATAGTAAATAGGGAAATCATATTCATTAATTAACTCTAACAATCTCCATTGAAGCACATTGAGATTATTTTTTATCAATATATACATTAGGATATTCTGGTAGGTGAATAAGTAACACATATCACCATAATGGTAGTGCCTCTTGATTTTCCTGGATAAAATCATGGCTCCAACTATAGATCATGTGTTGGGTTGTTCTTATCATGGATCTTCAACTACCCTGTGTTTTAGTCTATCATATTATCATATTTCCAGATTACACAACACAATCATTTATTTTAAACATATTTATATATCAAAAAACATTCTAGGCAATTGGGTAATCTGATTACATGTGCAGTGATCATCCTTTCCATTCTATCTTTTAATATTCCCTCAGATTATTCTATCCAAACATAACTTATCAATTTCCAGGTTATCATATATAAAGGGTATGAAAAACATGAGAAATTTCAAAAAAAATATCTGTATTCCCCAACCAACATAAGAAAAATATCGACATCAATGACATGAGTGGGATTATATTATTCCTCAATCTCCATAATTTTTTAAGGTTCCATAGAAATTCCCTCACATTTGATCACATGTCCCAAGAACACGAATAGCGTCATCAAAAATCCAAATTTCTGAACTTGGCTTAAAACATATCCTTTCTCAATTTAGCAAATCCAAATTATTAGATGTTCTTCATGATCCACCTTGATCATGGAGTATATGAGATTATCATCAATAAACACTGCCATAAATTTGTCACAGTAATGCCTATATACTGTTTTCATGAAATCCATGAATATTATAGGGGCATTTGAATATCCGAATGAAATCATAAGAAACTCATAGTGCCCAAACCTTGTACAGATGACAGTCTTTTGAATATATCACTTCTTCAAAATTATATTATGATATCCAAATTTATGACCAACCATTGAGAAGTATTGAGATACTATTATCTATGTGATCATGAAATCAATCCTTGGAAGAGGATACTTGTTTGTTTAGGTGATATTGTTACGTTACCGATAATTGATACAGAGTCACATAGTTCCATCATTCTTCTTCAAAAAGAGAACATACGCACCCCAATGTGATGCACTTGGGAATATGGACCATTTTTTCCAATGCAGTTACATCATCTTCTTTAACTACTCCCTTTCAATAAAAGACATCTGACAGGGACCATGTAAGATAAGAGTAGCTACAAGTATGATTTCTATTGAGAACTCTACCTTAGGATCAAGGGAGGTCCGAGTTTGTCTTCAGAAAATATAGCTCCATATTCCATCATGACTGGAATCTCCGAATGGTTTTCACCTTGAATTATCTCATCCATTTGGGAGATGTATTCTTCGTTATAAGGAATCAACACCTAAACTGTGGAAGGTTTATTTAATGAAAAATCATGATATTACATTAATTTGTAGAGGATCATGGAATGGGTAGGAATATGAAAATATATATCCTTTTACCAATAGTTGATATGTTCTATATATAAAGTATGAAAATCCATTCCCATTATAGAGTATAACTGCACAAAGAAAATTATTATATGATTTAGTGGAAGAATATTCCCACATACACCAACTTGATAAGAGTCAAAAATTTTAGTTTCTATGACTGAACCACTTGGTTTTTTTACAATTATCTCTACTTAGAGGTTTCAGGGAATCAATTCTATAGTTCACAAAATCTTGAAATATATAATGGTGTTTTTAGAACCATAATACAATAGGAAAATTCAATTCATGATTCAATATGATGTGTACCTTTTATGACTTCAATATCTTTCTACACATACTCTATATTGGTGGCATAATCCTTCTATTGTTCCTTTGGATTTTGTGGCTCATAACATTGATTAACCATGATGACTCGGGGATTAGTGCACTGGCATGAATAGTTCCCTTTCTCCACATAGTTGTATCATTGGACAATGGGTGGGTCTCCCCTTTCTTCCACCACATTATCTTTCCCTCTCAAGTATTTTTGAATCTCTTGAGAATTGTGTCCCTCTTTCCCACAAATGAAACCTTTCTCCATCCTATTGAGCCTGTTTCAATGACGCAACCTCCCACGTTCCTGGAATGTGGGCCACTAAGTCATCATCCCAACATTATCATTAGATTTTCCATCTTGAAAATCCTTATTTGGTTTATTATCTCTATATCCTTGAGACCATTCTCTAAACTCCATATCAAATATAAAGGCACATTTAACCACTTCTTCAAAGAACCCAATGTATCTAAATGAATGATACTTTTTAATTTTTGGTTTTATCCCAATAAATAATCTATCACTTTTGATAAAAAACACAAATCATTAGTTTCATGCTATGAAAAATTCAGGTCATAGGCCGTGACCAATTCTCCATCCATTTTATTGAGCTCTATGAATTATATCTCCATCCTAGTATGAAGAGTTTGGGAGAAATACATTAAAATAAATATGTCCATAATGTCTTCCCAATCCATCTCTTTAATTTATCCTCATGGAATAGTGGTCTTGATCAAATCCTACCATTGATAGACCTTTCGGTCAAGATGATAAATGACTAGTGTCACCTTCTCAATATCAGAATAGTGAACCACAAAAAATATCATCTCTATGGATATTACACCTTGTTTTGAATCTTGGGGATCAGAATACCCACTAGGGATGAGTGTTCATTGCTGCATAAAACACTCGATATCTAGTTTCTCAAACTTTCGTGAAAGAGGATATTCCACATTATTCTGGATATTGTTCAAAACATGAGATAGATGGGTATGAATTCCCATGAGTATTGGAAGTCCATCTTCAAATGCATTGAGTATGTCATTCTTGAAATCACTGCATTGGCCCAGCAATGGGTTGTGGGCTAGGTCTATACTGGATCCCACCATTTTTAGAAATTGAAAAGGATGGAAGAAAACATAATTCATCAATACAATAATAAATAACATTCTCATTTTTAAAATTCTTACTAAAATCCTAACTTTAGGTATCCCAATGTAAATCTTCTTGTGTCCATTGTGGTACATTGTATAATACCAGAGGTTTTGTGAAGGATTTAGTAAACATAATTCCCAAATTATCTAAACATTTCCTCAAATGTTAACTATAGCGACCCAACCATTTCATAACTTACTATTAAATTATTATAATGATAAAAACGTAATTGTCTAACACTTCATGGATCCAATGATTTAGTGATTTTGATAATATAGTACCGAACATAAAAATCAAAACATCAACGATATACATTTTTTAATTCATTTTCTCTAAATTTTATTTGTCATTTGACCTATCGTTAGTACATATAGTCACCTGAGGATGTACATCAAAAAGGAATGAGACAAAATCCTTGTAAGAGGACATATATGAATAATATAAAAATGGGTGAACACATTCATAACATGTTCATTGAATCGTGAACATGAGAGTAAGATTTAATAAAAGACTTGAAATGTGGTAATGCGTAAAAAGGAAACATCATGTCATAGTGGTTAACTACCACCCATAATTGTGAACAATTTTACAATCTTGTTCACACATATTTTAATTTATAATCATTAGATTCACCAATTTAACAAATTTATTGCAATGCTTTATAATTTATAGAACCCCATGACATTCAAACATTTATATTGAGTTATATATTACTGGGAGGACCCATCACATGATAATATTTACATTATCATACAATCCACATTAAATATATGTAAAACATGAAATCAACATATACCTTGGAAAGAAATGTGTTTAACATAATGAAACATAATTTATAAATATTTGTTCCACAAAATAAATAGTTAATATCATTTTCTACACAGATCCATTAACCACGTGTGATGAGTGAAACAATATTCAAGAACTAAAAAAGGGTGAATTTATTTTAATTAAGAGTTATTTTGATAAATATTGGGTTTTTAATAAAATAAACTACAGAAAACTTATATACCAGAATAGGTATGATAATGATGAATGATTTATATTTAACGATAACACATACTAAACATGGAGTAAAATAGGGAGAATGGGAGGAAAAAAATTTGGGTTCAATAATTTCCCCATTCCTTGTATCTAAATGAATTCTTCACATTAATTACTGTTATAATTACATGATATTAAATAATTAAAAAATAATGTATCATTAAGAAATGAAAATATCTCATTAATGTATCATAATGTTCTTTTATGGGCCATTGGATGAGTTATTGAGTTTATATTTGTTGTTCGGGGATGTTTGTTTTTTTAAATTTTATGAATAGTTCATGTGTATTCTTGAATGGATGTTCTTTTACAATGTGGTTGTACATCCATATTTTTCAATATATAAAATTAGTGAAATTACATAGAATTATATGATATTATAATGAATATGGTTATGTACGATGAGGATGAATCATTAGATAATGATTAATGATGATCATTTTGTGTTAATTTGTATCATTTTTCGATCACAATGAAGTTGTATTATTTTATCAAATAGTTCCATGTTGAAAAGGTTATTTCCAAAACATAAAATGGGATAAAATAGACAATTTACAATTAGTTTTCAAAAATTTTATGGTTTTATTTTCAACACTGTGGTAGTTAATGTAAAATAGAATTTCATTACCCTTGGTGTAGATAAATTATCATATCATGGGAAACAATTTCATTTTTAATGAAAATGATTGGGAAGGATAATTTTAATGAATAATAATCCATTAACATGGTATAATAATAGTATATGAATCATTCTAGGGTTATCATTAAATTTTCAAATGTGAATTTGATGATAAGTGATGAAAAAAATTACATTTGGCTTGGAATTGAATGAAAAGAGAGAGAAGAATTACATCTTGAATCCTCCTCTTCGGATCCTACTTAATGAACCTAGGATATGTCATTTGATGAGACCAAAATCTCTTAAATGAGGGAGAGTGGATATGGATGTTTATTTGGTAGATTTTATATATGAATTGATGCTTTAGAGGTTTGAGGAAATGAGGGTTTGATGGGTGGCATTTATAGTGGAGGAGAGACGAGTTTTCATTATATTATAATCGTTAGTTAAATAGATCCCACCAAGATAAGTAATAGTGATTATTACATTACCAAGAATTGTAATGATGACATGTGAGTTATATATTTTTGTAATTACATCACATGTGATGAATGAGTATAAGATTTAATTAATAATGTATTTAAGGGTAATATTAATGTATTTAACTATTCCCATAAAATACAACTATTTCATAAAAATTAAGAAAATTCACCCTAACAATTTCATGAAGTGTTAAATCAAAAATAAAAAATCAATTATAAAAAAATTTAATTTTTAAATATGATTAATTTAATTTTTTTATTAAACTAAAATTTTAGTATAAAAATACAGTTTTCAAAATAAAAACTAATTTTATATTGATTTCAAAAATTACATATGGTCTAAAAAAATTATATTAAAACCAGAAGACATAAAACTATTAATTTATGAACGAATTTATATAAATAAATTTTATATCAAATACATTATTTCATTATTTATGAATTAAAATATACATATACTTTTACTATTGTCAAATTGACACTTCAAAGATGCATAAATTTAATTTAATCATTCATGGGAAGGGTTTTATATTATTTGGGTAGATTTAATATTCTAAAGGGTCATATTAAAATTCATAAGGGTTGGATAGTATTCATAAGTGTAGGTTATTAATTAAAAAAATTATTGTCCTATCTGACTACAACCATCTTATATATCTAACCATGTATGTCAGATATTCGGAATTCAAGACATAGAAGTCACGAATTAGGTTTATTGGTCACTAAGTATTTAGTATCATTATATATTAGTGAACATCAAAATGTTAATATATTATATATATTAATTATAATAAGTGTATTCCATTAATTAAACATTGGGTCATTACATGTAACTGCATACCTGAATGTATAAATAATAATGTAGGTATCTAACAAATGAACGTGTATATTTTAAAAAGTAATAATTAATTGTTGTCCATTTGTGAGTAAATAATATTTATTCAAAATTCTAAATGCCTATATTGATTTAAAATTATATTCATTTTCATAAAATCTATGGTCAAATAAATATTATAAAGTCATATGATTTTTGGATAATTTAATAAGACAATAGTTAATTTTTTATGGTATTATAAATTATGTTTTTGTTTGAAAAAAAATGTTTTTTGAAGAAATGATGATTTTATTAAAAAAATAAATTCCTATTATCTAAAAATTAATTTCCAAAAAATGGTGTACATTTTTATATTATAGGCATCAAAAAATGGTTAGGGTGATTGTTTGGTATTTTTCTAAAATATATGATTTTTTAGAATAGTAAAATAAAGAGATTTATGATTATTGATGAATACATTATTTATTGACTCACGGGTGATGTAGAGACGCTGTAAGAACACAAGTTTCAAACACACATGAACTTGTTACTATATTTGTTCCTATAAATCCACACTCTATGTTGTCAACGGAAAAATATTAAAACAATGTTTAAAAAATTGGGAAAAGACTTCTCCCCTCCATTATAAACCCACGACTCACTCCCTCTTATCTTCACTCTTTTATACCTTGAAGTATCCCAATGTTCTGTCCAAATAATCAACCCTATTATCTTCCTTCTTCTACAAGATCTTTTTATTTGAAAAACAACATACCCCATTTTATTAAGGAGATTCCGATGTTGAAAGAATAAAGAGGAAAAAACTATTTAACTTTTCATTTAATTTTTTCATGTTCCTTTATTTTAATTTCATTTCCTCAACACACATCATCAAAATGAATTGATAACTCCAGTGCGGAAAATATACTGAAATATTTATACTCAAATGAAATATTTTATTATCATCAATCTTTTCCCATCATATTATAATAAAATAGAAAACACAGTTCGAGATGTGTTAATTTATCTCATTCAAGGAAGACCAGTTTAAAATTTCAAATATCATATCCAATTTGGGTCATGAAACCATTTTATTGTTTTAATAAGATTATATAATATTTACTATATTATATGTAAGTTTATGGACTCATATTTTACACCTGATATTTATTTATAACACCATACGTGTTCGTTGCAATAAAAAAATCACCAATTAATCCAGGCGATTGTCATTAATGTTTTCTCTAATGATTCATAATACTATAATAGAGTAAAATGAATTATCTATATATTTAATCTTCTAGAATAATATTTTTATTATATAATTACAGTTTAGGACTTCGATCCCAATGATCTTCTATATGCATATACAATCGAACCAATCATTCAATCTAAGAATATGTGCACTTCCAAATGATGTTGTTGAATCACTAAACAAATAAAAACGGTCACAAATTAAATTAATATAATTATAAAAAATTAGTTTAATTAGATATTGTTTTATATTAATTAAATAAATAATTTATTCTTAATATATATGATGTTAATGTCAAGTGTAGAACGCATTTAGATACAAGTTAAGGATGTTCTACAAAAACCTCAATTTTCATTCGTGTTACTATAATTCTATAATAAAATCAATGAAATTATAATATATTCTTATTTACAAATCCTAAATTATGTATAAGTGTTCTATATATGTGTACAAACAAAAATACATCTTACCTTTATGGGTAATTACATGTTTCAAAAGGACTATTCATAAACTATTTTCAAAATACATAACAAATTGAAGAAAATTTTCTAATTACATGCATATTATCAATGGAACCCTATAATATTATATTTTTATCCAATTTTTTTTTACAAAATATATCTCATTATAATGAATAACCATCTTAACTAAATACTAGTATGTAAAAATATTCCCATAGAACTTCTATTTTCAATGTAAAGGTGTATTTATCTCAAGAATTACTCAATGATTTTATAAGAGTATTTTCACCAATTTCAACAATCATGATTATCCATATAATTAAATATAGATAATTTTATATTATATAACCCACATATTATTATTGAATGGTTTATCACTATTGTGATATTGGATTTTCAACCCTGATGCCATTCACCAGATTACTCAGAATGAATAGTGTCTATGCTTAATAATTGGGGAATTTTATTTACATTTATTTACCAAGATTCAATATTTTTTATTTCAATGTAGTATGTCTTATGGGATAAGTGAAAAAATTCACAAAATTTAACAAATTCATAGGTAGACCACATTCCAATCAAATCCTGACATATCAAAATACAATGAATCAAACCCCAATAGATAACATGATGTCATTAAAATAATATTTGAACTGAATTGAAAATTTATCCCTATATAATTTCATGTTTGTAGAACAAAATATTGATTTCATGTTTTCTTTGATATGGTTATTGAATTGATTAACTATTTTTCCCATATCTATATAAATTCTTCCACAATAAAATTTTCTTCATTGAAGCATTAAATCAAGACATGTTCCGTCTATTGAACCATATACACTACTGATTATTGATGTCGCCAGGAGTTAGTCAGTCCACTATCTTATCTGAATCCATTAAAGAGAGAATTAATAAATATGGAATCCCCCAAAAATAATTCCCCTGATTGTAATATTTTTTCCCTATTGTTTACTAGCTCACATATACATTTTGTGAGTTTTCTTTTCTTGGCGGAGCTAGTTTCCATTAGCTTGAGAAAATGGGACTAATCCATCTTCTCCATGGGGTGTTCCCATTGGCCGAGAAACAGCTTCACGAATCATGATCTTATTATCCTATCGTCTTTATTAGGCTATGAATTCTCTCATTGAGTCATCCCTCTATACTATACCCTAATTGAATATCGCACTACCTGCATCTAATTATGCCCCATTGGATCCTTATTCCTCTTATGCCTCTTCCCTTCTAGCATATGTTGAATCACATAACACCTCAATTTATTCCTCAATATCTAGCCATTCGAAATAGTTGATAATTTGAATTCTATTAGAGGACTCCATAGAATATTTCATGTTCCCCACATTCAAATAATCCCTATTCTTGAATAATTTTCCCAAGACTATCCATATCCTTTTTATTTTAGCTGTTCGTGATACCTTTTCATGTATCATGGACGTAACATCAACGGGATAACTAGCCTTTCATACAAAATCAGCATATGAAGGAGAGTTTTGATTCGTTATGGTTAGGATATTGGTTATACCATACTCTATGCCCTATGACCATACATGGGACTACATAATATTGAATTCATCCAATTTTACCATCAAACGATCAATGTTGCGCACAACCATATGCTTTGGGGTCACTGATCTTTCTTTCTTCGATATTCCATTAGGATAAACTATGTTAAAAGTACCTATCTGATCATCCCCAAGGTCATTAAATCTTCCAAATTCATATTCCATCCTTAAAAATCAATTCTCCAATTCCTACTCCAACAAATTCAAACCCAATGTCCCATATAACTATATCATTTGAAATGATATGTCCACAATTCAAAAACAACCGCATGATTCAAAAATAAATATCTCCCCCAACATTTAACCACACCCATTCCACGAGAATTATTGAGACATTAATCATAAAAATGTAGTGAATAATTGAAGACTAACATAATTCATTATTCTATCAGAGATAATGATAATACATATCATTTTTCTTATTGTATTCAAAATATAGGGGTTTTGGAAGGGTAGTGGGTGTTTTGGAAATCATACCCAGATCGCTGAAACCATATAATCTCATTTCATACTGAAATCAAAATAATACTAGAGTAGAATTTAGAATAACAAGTCAAATTTTTAGGATAATTAGACCATTAAATAATAAATCATCCATTGATATAATCCTGATCCTAATTTTTTATATGATGTCTCACAACCGCATACTCCTTTGAAAGACAAGAATCAAAAACACAATGTTGAAGGCATTGACTGAAGGACACTGATGTCTAAATCAGACCACCAAGTTCAAGATGGAAATATATAAATCATTTGTGAAATCTAATATATATACTAAAATCTATGGAAATCCGTCGAATACATTTGGTACTTTTAGATTATTCGTGTCAAAAACCAAGCAGGGTCTCCATCGGACCAAGCATCTGAACCGGTCTATGACAGGACTTGAGGGGAGTTCCATTCCTAATGGTATGAAAAAGTAACCAGGTTATAAAAATGTTCATGTGAATGATTATTCAAAATGCGTGATATAAAATAATCAACATGACAGATAATGTGAAATTGAAAAAAAGATCTACCAAAAATCCAATAAACTAAAAACACACATAACAGTCAACAAATCGAACCAATAAAAAAGAATTGATGGCAATGGAAAATAAAACCTTGACTCAACCCTCCTGAAAACAAGATATGAAATGACATAGCACAATTCACAAACCTAGAGTACACAAGGAATAAGGTCTACATAAAACCAACGGTGTATGAAGCATATGAGTGAAAATCACAATAAGATGTCAACCAATAAAAATATTCAATGCTGACTCTCCCAAGAGATAATTTCACATGATTATTTAAAACCCTAATTTAAAACTCTTTGTTTTTTATGGAAAACATTTTACATGATAAAATTAAAGGAAAAGATGACACTACAGAGATCCATTTCACAAAAATTGTCTTAATGTGGAATGGAATATTTAAATAGATCACAGACATACACAAGTGGTCCTCCAGTTGACAATGGAGGGTGAGAGAAAGTTCCTCATACAAAGTTGGTCCTCTGTATGCCGATGGAAGGAACGACATCATGAATAGTATAGCAATGAGGTAGAATCTACTTAGTCTATCTAGCTCAAATGATACCGGAGAACCTCGTATATTAGTGAAAATGTAACCATACAATATATGTCATCATTCCCATGAGCCACTAGTAGGAATCCTACCCATAACCTTGTGGTCCCCCATCATCATCATCATAGTTTAGTTATTTTTTTCATCGTCAAAGTTGATATGTGAAATAAGGTCCAAACCCCATGGGTTCACTAGTATATTATTTCTAGTCCACCAACCTAGATACATGGGTATTCACTTGTGATCAATAAAGATCCACATTATCATAGTATATCACATTCACATTTCACAAACCACAAAAAAAATTACACAAAAAGGCCAACATTTTCATACCCGAACCATTTTAAAATCACCATCACACCAAAATACATTTCAAAAATACACATTAAATTACATATTCATTTCACAAATATGCATTGGAAAACACTGAAAGAATAACATAATCAATTTTCAAAACAAATAAATAATTAGTTATTAGAAAAAAATGGATTAAATAATAAACATAACTAATTTCCCAAAGGAAAGCCATTTCAAATATCATGTTAATGAGATTCACCATAAAACATGTTTGTCACCTCTTAATCAATTAAATGAACCACTTTTACCACTTATAAAACACCACTATGTGATGAGAAGAGGGTCTACAAAAAAACCATGTCTCATTTTATATAAGCACACTACATTAAAGACAAATGTATACTCAACTCTTTCAAAAACACTACTTTCGCACCATCCGAATGAATCAATACTTATTTCAAATAATTGTTGAATTATTTACAAAAAAATGAAGAATTCATTTCACCAAAACAACTTGATTCGATTTAGTGACACAATATTGAAACCAAATACCAATGGTAACAATATCAAAATAGGTTTTCCATTCATCAACCATTTGATGTTAAATTTTAGAAGTACACAACAATTAAAATACTCCCAATGTGACTCATTTACATTTTTAATATATCCATTTAAATTTAAACAGTCATCGATGTCCTTGGAAACACACTTCGCACCATCCAAACATCCCAAAAAACGCTTTTTAGAGTCATTAAGTCAAAACACACATTAATGAAAAGTAAATACAAATATTAATATCCATTATAAGGCATTAAAAACTCAAAATATTCCTAAAACATTATACACACCACATAATTAATTTATCCAACCATTTGAATAATTTATAAAACATAAACAAGTGATAAAATCTTGTTTAACAACAAATTTACCTAGTGTCAAATAAAAATGTCACTTTAAAACTGACGTCCAACATTATCATAGTAAAACATGCTTCTCACTAAACAACCAATGCATATAAAATATTTTTAAAATAATACACCGATTTTCACACATAGATAACACCCACCATAATTTTAAATACTATTCCCAACATTTAAACTTGTAAAATACTTTGAAATTATTATGCACGCCAAGAAAAAAAATTATAGAAAAATACCAAATTTAAACAAGAATAATAAAATTATCAAAGGGTGATGATGAATTGAACCACAAACCTTAGTTAGAGAAAACCTCAAAATTTGGTGTGAATTTTATTTGTGATCACATCACACCACAATTGAACCAAATTAGAACCATAATCCATGATGTCTAAAAAACATGCAAAAATTACACTCTAATTAAAACCCTAAATGCTGGACACTCAAAACCCCCCAAACTACTTGGACTAAAACCCAAGAAAATCGTAGGGAGGGATTACCTGGAGTGGAGATGAAGAGGAGTCTACTCAATTGGTGTTCGTCCAGGGAGGTGCACAACTTGTGGAGGGTCATAATCCAGATGGTGGTGGGGGTGGAATAAACTGTCAGACAGGGTGGGAGATTATCAAGCCTACGGGGGTTGTTTCATGATGAGTAGGGTAGTCGAGATGGAGGTAGGTCATTGGGAAGGTTCATGTGAAGGATGCAGGGAGAGGAGAAACAATGGATTTTATGTCGGTGGGTGTCATGACAAATATGTTTGAGGGGGGTGAAGGGGAGTCCTCCAGCAATCCACGATGGGTTGTGTGCATCACTATGGGTTTTAGGGGTAATGGAGGGGTCGCAGCATATGGGGGGGGGGGGGGTCCCAACACTATAAAAAATGATGAAGAAAAAAATTAAATAAAATTTTTTTAAAAAAATATATAAAATAAAACTAATAATTATTTCACTATGAAAAATATTATTATTCTTATACAATAACTTTGAAAAATAATATTATTAGTATCATTAAAACACAAATTATTACATTATTAGCACAATTTTCTCTTTTAATTTTTATTTTTATTTTACAACACATTTAATAATATTAAATTATTTATAATTTATTTTATATAATTATTTGAACAATAAGATGTTCACATGGCGTCCCTAAATAAGTCGCAAGACTTTGTAATTATGCTCCTACCATGCATAATATGTCGTCATTCCCCGAAAAACTTATTAATGGACAAAAAAACAAAATTCGAGCGGTACATAGGCTGTAATTCGACGAATCATTTGGACACCAAATAAAATAAAACATGAATACGTTAACATAATTTTATAATAATGATAATAATATTAAACACAATATTAACTACAAAAAAATTAAATTTTTTATATTCTTAACACTATTAATTACAATAATAATAACACACTCAAAGAAGTTTTTTATCATTATGATAGTCCCTTATATTTTATTACAATTATCTTTTTTATTTTATTTTCAATTTACTATTAATTACATTCTATTTATCATCCTTTAACATCATTAAGGTCTTGTGGTGATCTGGGAGTGGTCGCACGATGTCTCTAGAAAGGCCACATGACTTCGACCACGGTGCACTCGATGTAGTCAAGTCCAAAACATGTGTTATTATATAAGAAATCAATAACATTTATGTCGGGATTCAACCTGAACAACCTGATGCCATGAAAATTAATAAAATAAATTACTTAGAAATGATGGGTGAGACAATTCTCCCCACCATAGCACTTCACATCCCCGCAATGCCACAACTTAGGTTGAACACCAATGTAGAAAGTGTCACCCCATTCCGATTCAAATGAAATCCCCATGAGAAACACGTTAAAAGAAGCAAATACATCATGCTCTAAGAAAGTGCATTAAATGAAAACCTCCAAAAACAAGTAAAATACTTTTCACTATGTATTAGCTGCTACAAAGAGTTGGAACACCTCTAAGTGATTGACCAAGGGAGGGAACTCATGCACCCTTGGAAAACAACATCACAAACCAAAAGCAGACTTGGGAATCCAAGACGAGACTAAGAAACATCTACAAGGTGACCAACAAAGGGAGGCCCGAGCAGACTCCCCACCATAGAAATAGGATAGCATCGACTTACTCCAGAGAAAGTTGTGTGAAACCCATCATGGGTATCCCCAATATTAGAACTAAAAAAAGGTAAAACAGTTTAGAAAATTACGACGGTGACCAAACACAATACCAAAAGGGCAGGGTGGAAAAGGCCCAACAACCATGGCATCAAAACCACAGTTGAAGACAAACCAACATATCCACATCCTTAGATGAGAACCATTCAAATTTGATACCTATTCACCCAAAAAAACCCCATAAGTACCGTTAAACATGATTTATTCTAGTGGGATACAACCCCAAGGGAATTAAAAGTAACAAGATGACCACACCTCCTCATAGGAATTAGAAACAACACTTAATTAAATGGGTAATTCATAATCGAATAGCTACCAAAACAATTTAAACTTCTCTAACATTCAACACAGATAAATAAAATAAATTAAGGGTCCCATACACTATCAGGTTTCATGACCACGTGTTGAATTCACTATTAGGGCTATGGTTGGTGCCCTGATGTTTGAAGCATCTCATACCATGTAGTTATGTATTGAATACTCCCTAACAGAGCCTATCCATTTTGTGTCACACACAACCACAACGAAACCAAGACAACACCAAAAAACACAACACGCCACACATCCAAAAACTATTAAAACCCTCAATTAATTTTTAAATAAAAACCATATCTACATGAATTTAAAACAAAGAGTTGAGTAAGGATTCAAGAGGTGACTATTTTCTGCTGGTGACTGAGACATATGGTTGGCGGCAATACACCAATCACGCCACTGCAACACAGAGTAATCTAGGACTGCATACATAGAACCGAATGGCTTTCTAGAATATATGAGCTCACTCAGACAATGAACTATACTCCCTTTTCATTTACAGAAAACAAGATTAACCATAAGGACCCACAAATCAACAATACCATGACATATCCAATTAATTAGAGTCCCACCATGTAGTGTGTTGGCCATGCACCTTACTCATGGCCCAAAAATCTTTTTTTGACACCCTAAACTCATTTCTACCCTGACTCCTCCTAAATTAACACAGCCAATGAGATCAAACCTCCTCTGATACCATTTTTTGATGAACCACGTTAGGACGCCATCTGACCCGCCGCCCTACCTGGTATACATCAAGACCTGAGGGGTGTTCCCAATCCCCATGGGCTGGAACAAGTGGTAGGGTACCCAAAAAGTCCAAGGGAACATTTTAACAAAAATAGGATACATAAAACAATAAAAACAATAGATAAACTAAAAATAAAAAAAACAATCAATAAAACTAGCCCATAAACTAAAAACAAACATAAAGGTAAGTGTATCGAACCAATAACTAAAAATAAAAGACAACAACGAAAACTAAAACTATTACTCAAACCTCCTGGTATGAAGTCATTCCACATAAACACCACCCTGCATGAGAAATCCAACTTCAACCTAAACCACCATCACTGTGAATGATTCCACAACCTTGAATACACATGGAAGAATGTCTATATACAAGAAAATTTGTATACAGGGTGTGAGTGAAAACCCTAGTAGGATGTCATCCCATAAAATCATTCCATGAAAATACACCTAAGAGATAATTTAACTTGATTATTTAAAACCATACATTTAAAAAACTTTGTTTTTAATGAAATTAATTAACAAGTTTAAACTAATGGACAAGATAAAAATACAAATATATTTTTCCAAAACATTTTTTAAAGAGGATAAAGACAATTTATAAACAATAGACACGTACCAAAGTGGTCCTTCCTAAACCGACCGAGGGTGAGATAAATTGACTATTACATAATTTGTTCTCTGTTTGCTGACAGAAGGCACCACATCATTAATAGTAGAGCATTTTGGGTGAATCACCAAATGACTTTTAATCTCATGTGAGACCCTAAAACAACGTATATTGGTGAAAAAGTAACAATACAGTATCTATTATCATGCACACGAACCACTAGTAGGGAGAATACCCATAACCTAGTGGTCATCCATCATTATAATTGTTATAGTTTAGTTTGGTTTTTATCATCAAACATGCTTTGTAAAATAGGGTATAATTCCCCTGGATCACAAGAATACTAGTTCTAGTTTTCCCCCCATGATTCTCAGGGTTTAACTTGTACACCATCATGTTCAACATTCACATATTATACCACTTCCACTTATCACACACCAAAAGAAAACATTATACACCGATGCCTCCATTTTCACACAAAACATTACAAACAAATGCCACCATTTTGCCCTTTCATCAATTATATTTTTTCCCAGGATAAAAAAGTGTATTATGAGTTACATGAATGTTAAAACTGAGGGTTTTTTATGATACCATTAGAATATATTTTTTTTATTTAATTTCATATTGTAATGTGGATCATATGTGTGTATTTGAAATTCCAAAACTAATAAACTCTATTTTCATTCAGGATGAAAATTATTTCTTTATATTCCAATGTAACAAATTAAGTCACCAGATCTTAGAAACTAGTGTTGAGTTATTATAGTTTCTAACATATAATGTTTAGTAGAAATAGTGGAAACTATATTTAGAAAACCAATATAATTGGTCAAAACCCCAAGATAATCATTTATGATACACATACAAGAACATTAATGAATATTTATGGGGAATAGATTATGTGGATTATTCAAGAAAATACATCCAATTCTATATAAAATAAGTAAACATGGAACTAGTATATATCACTAAAAATTAAGTAGATTTTTCCAACAGGGGTATATATGTTGGTAAAATTGTATTTTCTGTTCGTAAAACGTTTTACCAACAAAAATTGTGATGTCGCTAAATTGATGGTATAAACACTGTCGCTAAACGTTATTGCGACAAATAAAATAATCCGGTAGGAATTATACTAATACCAACATATAATATATATTTTGGTCAAAATGTTTAACAACCGTTTAATATAGAAAATTAATTTTTTTGTTATTTTATTGTAATTCATCAGTGCATTTATTATAAGAAATATCAATGATTAATATTTATTTAAAAATTATATTTTGAATAAAATATTATATGGGTGTGTAACAACATTTATTGAAAAAATTCTAAATTATATTTATTGATATAATTATATTTATTATATTTATTATATATTCATTATAAAATTAGATTATATTGAAATTTTAAAACATTAAATGATGGTGTAAGAAACATGTTGAAAATATATTTAAAAGTATTAGAACTCCAAGAAAAGTTACATGAAACGAAAAAATCTCAAACATCATTTGTCAATCCACAGTTTATAATAGTGAAGGTTCCATGAATATAGTAATCATTTGCCTCTTCATAGTGTCATGATCCATATGACTCTTCCATGCCATGACAACCCCACCCATGAGTCTCCATTGCAACATCGTCTACTCATTCTTGTTCCATGCCACAACAGCACCCACCCTGACATGCTCCCTCCCTGTGTGTGTATTGAAGCCACCATATTAGAAAATTTGAAGGTGCAACATAATATTATTCACCATGACAGGCTCTACATGGCATTTCCATACTGGGACAGCCCCACCCATGAGTCACCATAACAGCATCTTCCGCTCATACCTGTTCTGTGCCACAACACCACCACTATGAAATGCTCCCCATGCAAGTATTTATGCTACCATAGTAAAAGAAAATATATTAAAAATGTGAAAAATAATCAATTTATATTATGATCATATGTGAGATACACATGGTGGGGAGGTGATTAAATTGTTAAAAGGAAAAAAACAGATCAAAAAAGAATATCAAAACCCTATATTACCTCTCTAAAAAACTTTTGGGTGAGGTGATTAGTTCAAGAAAATAAGGTGTTGGGTTCATTTTGTGGCACAAGCCCTCTCAAAATTCAGTACATGTAAAGTCCCATCAATGAACCATTAATATTCAACTAATTTGTAGTCTTAGGCATCATAATTGAAACATAACCTTCTCAATCGACAACTGTACTGAGCAATTCAGGGCACTTAACTAATATATAATTTACTTCCTATAACAATCCTTTCACCCAAATTCTCATAGTGAAACAATAATCAGAAGTGATGACTTTACATAAGGCTGATTTGGGTTACAAGACTTGGGAATTCTTCGTGCGCTTCCCAGTCACCTTAATTTTACTACAATCAGGCATGCCTACATTGAAATATATGGCAGTGACAACATTATTCATATGAAAAACATGGGTGGAAGACAAGCCAATGATTCCCAATCCATTAGCAAGTCGATAAATCTACTAGTCATGTCCAGGACTCATAAATATGGAGAAAATTACATGGAAAAGATGGAATATACATCAAAGTGAGGAAAATTAGGAAGGCCGTAGAGATAAGGCACTAGATACTCCTTCTAATGTTCCTATAATTGGTTTGGATCTTCTTTCACATTCCCTTTTTGTGAGGGATAGAAAACACAAGGAGTGACGATAGAGGAATCACCATTGACGACATTCATCAATAACCATTCAAGGGGACCACAACTTCCCCCCAGGATAAAGGCTTTGTTCCTATGTTATATACATGTGGAAATGTTCTGGAGATTCCCTCACCTGGAAATGAATAGTTGAAGCTGTAACATAATATTTTATTTATCATACATGAACTAACATTAACAGGGTTCAATTACATTATCAATATATATTCCAAATAATTCATTCATATGCATGAACGATGAGTTAATTATCATAATTAATCACCAATAGAAAAACATATAAAAAATTGAAAACAAGAAATATGCATATGTACTATATTTCCTTTTATCAGATGGTTGTATGAAATGAGAATAAAAATATTTGACAATCATAAATACTAATTGAAACTAAAAAAACAAGAGAAAAAAAGGAAAAATAAAAAATATTATAGTTGAAGGTACATAATATTGAAATGTGACCCTTCACTCACCAAAATCATCATCAAATGTTCATCTCCAACTAGAAAATTTATTTCATCTGAACATAGAGACCTATAAAATACCCATGAATGACCTATAAGCACCACCATGGATGAAAATATAATTGAATAATGATTAAAATAAATTTAATGAATATATGATATGTATATGGATGAATTCAATGACACGATGAAATCAATACACTAAACAAAATGAAGTTAGAATGATCACATTGTATTAAAATGAACATACCTAACTTATTAATCAATTAATGTCATCCTTAATTGCATAGAAAGGATTACACCATGTTAATCCCTCAAATTCACAATAAAAAATCATTTATTATGCATATCACCATGCTAAATGGATACAATATTTCTCTACAATTATGAGGTAATTCAGTTCCAACGAGAGCTAAATTATTAATCTAGTAATTTCTTAACAAAAAGATTCAATGTAAACTCACTGTTCTCAAGACTTATTATCATGAACCTGAAATTGAAATCATGAGTAAAGGTTCCTTTAACATCATACAAACTTTTTGAAATCATTCCATTGTATATGAATTTAACATATGAGATGGAAAGAAGATGATAGCATAGTTAGAAGCTAAATTATTTATAAACAATAAAAATATAAATTATTCAAAAAAACAACACAAGAGATATTTAAATGATTGAAACTAAAAAATGTACAACCCAGTAAGTGTTTCCAAGATTTTTTTCTTTGGAACTTCGACAAAAAATGAGTAGAAGAATGAAAACATAAAAACCAATAAAAGAACATCACAAGACCATCACTTTTACAGAATGAATCAGTGAACATAGGGAGGGAACCAAAGAAAAATGTTGTCCAACATGTCCAAGGATGGTAATTCTTCACCAAAGGACCTCATCCTATTTAATAATGCAGTAAGAAATTGCTTGGAGATACCTTAACTAACAGCTTGAGTATGCCTAGAATTAATATATGTTGATTTTATTCTTCCACTATTATCATATTTCTGGTACATATTCAATTCATTTGATTTCAACTGTAATTTGGTTCATAAGCCCGAGGCAGATTCACCTCCTAAACAAACAGTCCAATTTAACATCATACAACATTGGCATTAAAAACACGACTAGCTGTGTAAAAAATCATCAGTTTCATACCTCCATAAATCAGGATGCATTATAACCAATATATCATGAACAAAAGCTGAATAATATCCCAAATATTCACCTCAGTCACTGTAGTATACATTCACTGAACCAGTGGATGATCACACGGGCCTCCAAAAACAGATCATGGGGCTAATCTTATATTGATCGTAGCACATGAGCATGAAATACTAGCACTGCATTTGTAACATCCCAGGTAAATAAATAATATTACATTCTAATGTTTATCCATATTTGTGAATAAAATATTAATATTACTTTAAAGGGGATTCTATGCTCGATGGCGTACCCAATACAAAACAACGAGTTTCTTGAGAATCTTACATTGCACTCTAATAATAAAATAATATTATTTTACATGGTAGTTAACACCTAGTCGTTGTAATGTTGGGAATGAACAGAACTAACTACAAAATGATTATATTTTTTTGTCAAAAAATTTTACCTTTATCTAATAATTGTTAGAGGCTTAAAATCCAAATGAATCGAATTTTAAGAATAAATACACTAATATTTTTAAAAGATTGTTTTATCGCCTTTTGATGGAAAAACTTTTTTTAAATATAACTTTTGACAATATTATAAGAACTATTTGCCAAAATAAACTTATTATTTATGATTGGGACATTGACATTTACTTTGGATAAATTTTTGGTATGTTTCTGACAATGTTCAATTTTTTAAATGAATAGTGAAAAATATTGCATTTTACATCAAAACTACTTTTTCATAAAATTTAAATATATGGTTAAATTATCTTATTAATTAGTTTTAATGTTTATTTATAATATATTTTTACAATTTAATTCAATGGTGGTCATTATAATTAATTTCACATTGAAAATGGACATAAACAAGTGCCAAACTTTTCATAGATATTGATTCCAAAAAACCCGCTATTTGTTTTGACAGTGGGAATTAACTATATGATTTATTAATGAAACTTATATTTTTTGAATTTGGTAAAATGGAAATAATTTCGGAATTTGAAATATCAAATATAGATTAGGTTTATTTTTTGGTATTTTTCTGGTAATGTTTTTTTAATGAATAGTGAAAAATACAGTTTTTAATTCAAAACTGCCTTTTAATCCAATTTATTTACATATCTAGATTGTAATTTTAATTTTTTTTAGAAATATTGAATTATGTTTTTATCACTTAATGCAATGTTGTTCATTGGATGTAATTTCACTTTTCAATTGGATGTAAAAACAAGTCAACCTTTTGATAAATTTTACTTCTTAAAAACCCATCTTTTGTTTTGACAACGAGATTTACATTTAAATTAATTACTACAATTTATGTGTTTTGAATTTAATAAATTTGGTTCCATATTTGGAATCAGAAGGTCCAAATTATTTAATTAAGACTCTTTTGTTTTTGGACATTATGAATAGTAACGATGGTAATTATCTTTAATTATCTTGATTAATGAGTAATCAGGTAGTTAAGGATAATAAAATAATATAATAATAATAAAAAATGACCCCAACATGTGTCCTAATTCTACAGGTTGTCTCATGGACGACCAAGGGATGCCCTGTTCCAATAACTGGGACCCCATGGAATCACTTTTGTGTGAATGTAACTTGTTATCTTTTTATTTTTAAAGAATGTTAAATATAACAAAGAATGTATCACCTGAGTAAAACATCTTAACTTTTGTGTACATAAATGATCTCTTGGACTATAAATATTCATTGTAAAGCTAACAATATTTCCTATATCATAGTAATTATTTTTAAATTTTAGAAATAAAACTAATTATATTATTTATGACATCATGATGATGCAGTGATTACCTCATTATTTAACGATTTAAAATAAAATGAAAAGATAATGAAAAATCTAAGATCTACATTTGTTAAAAATCTATTGGATGTTAATATTTCGAACCCTTATCACCTTATCCTTGAATTATATCAATGTGGGACCTTTTAAATCTGAAACTCATTTTAAAATAACGTATCATTTCTTTACTTTCCAAGTGTGCGCCTCCTCTCCTATTATAAAAGTCCCCCACCTCTACCACCTTACCCACACATCTCAAGCCTTTGTCTCGGCCAACCCCTACCCATTTTGTCTCTCCACATCCCTATATTACTCCTAGAAGCCTCACTTTGGGCAGAATCCTTTCAAAGGAAGCCATTGTTCTCAAATCAAAGAGAGTTACCCAATTTTAAGGTAATATCTTAACTTGTGTTCTTTTGTTTTATTTAGCTTCTCCAACCCACTATACTCTTCTTATTAATTTCTTTTGTAACAAAACCAGTATCCTAAATATACTAGGATGTTTTTATAAAATTATTATAGATACAATTACAAACACCTTCATCTAATGGTTAAAAAACATATTGTTTCTGTGGATGGCGAATTTCTGCCTCACGAAATGATGATTGTTCAGCACTCATATAACACATTAAAAGGTGAACATTAAGATGTCACTATATTTATATATGATATATAATATGTTTGTGTTTTACTTAAGAATCTGTATTTTTCATTTATGGAATAACTTTATGATTTCCATTATGGGTAAACGTGATATCTTCATTTTAGGAAGTTCGGACAACCACCCCCTCAAAGTGATTTGATTCGTTAATACCATATATGGTACGTATAAAGGATAGATTTAATGATATTTTATATTATATTATACAGGAATTATAATATACAATTATATAATTATTATTTCTTTCCATTAAAGTATGAGATTGAAATGAAAGTAGCGTTCATGCATACGTACGACTTACCGTCTCCATGAACAATGCATTTCATTTCTTATCCCCAAATGTAATGTAATTTTATAATTACATATATATAATGTATATATATGATTTATGTTACACCTAATTGATTAATATAATTCTGGAATTAAAATTTACATACCTCTCATTTAGTTTTAATTCCATTAATATGACATATAAATGATAGTAGTGTTCATGCGTATGTATGGCTTACCATCTCCATGAACGGTGTATTTCATTTCATACCTCTAAATGATTATGTAATATTATAAATGGATGTATATACTGGATATATATGATATATATTATATCTACATCATGAATATAATTCTTGATATAATGGATATTTTTCCCCATGAACAACTTGTAATTATAAAGAGTTTATTTTTGACTCAGGTACCAAGGATCGACAAAAAGACCATTATTAACTTAAATAACTACAAAGTGTTCATAACATAATAATAAGTGATATAAAAGTATTAATGAACTTGAAAAAGGTCCTTAATCAATTATAAATTTACTCAAGTTTATTATTCAGGGCATTAAGGAACGATCGCGTCAAGTCGGACCCGAGGTAAGAGAACCTACCCCTCTCCTTCTTTTTAAGTACCCTCTATTATGTCATTATTTTAAAGCTCATATTTCTTATTATTGGGATGTTATATTATATTAATCTTGCTGTAAATTTATTTTAATATTATTAGAGACCCTATTTGATCTCATCAATCCATTTTTGGAAGTTTTAAGTGGCGCCATTTGGCTACCGAGTTTTCATAAGAGATTTTTCATCTCACTTTTATTCCCATGAGATTTATGCTAAATTTTCCACAATTTACTTTGAGTTGTATATGTAATACCCATTATTCTACTCTTTGTGTTAAATAAATTCTTTTATTAGTATTTACATCAATGTTTATGACCCTTCTTCCATGGGGTGTACGTTTTGAATGTTACCCATGTCGGTAAGGTAACCTTTCACCCTCCTATTTATAAAATACTTCTTTTGTTATGTATTTTAATTTACATCTTATTAATCTGGGATATGTTATTCTATATAATTATTGATGTAAATTTTATGTCCAAGTGATGAGATACAATTTTGTCTCTCATCAACTCTTTTTCTTAATTTTGAAGTTACGTCGTTAAGCTGTCGAATTTTTGCAAGGGAACTTCTTAACCCAATTTTTATTCTTTGGGATAAACTTGTACCCCTTGAATATGTCGTTATATTAATATGTTTGAATGACCTCTGATTTTTTTACACATAATATCCACTTATATTTGGTGTATTTGTTTGTCACACTTAATTATGTAATTTATTTATCCTTAATCCATGGATTCCTTCATTGTATGGGACTTCGTCTCAATCTCCTTTCATTAAGCCATATTTTTTTTATACACAACTTTCTTTTATACTGTGTATAAACCCCTTTTACTTTTACACTTATTCAAAAGAAATCTTTTTTATACGAGGAATTTTACAAAACGACAAAAGGGAATGTTTTTGTCGTACTTATGGGGAGATAATGAATTCTTCACCACCGTGTCCATTATTTGAGTTTCGGCATCCTCTACAGGTCATAAGTCTTTATTAAATGAAAAATATATACCATGTTTTACTTTTATTTTGTTTTGGTATTGAATGTTGTTTTGATAATGTTTTTATTATATCAAGGTGTTATTGATATCTTGTGATTAATATGTGGAAATGTTATGTTTCTTTTATGCATGTTTTATGTGATACAATTTATATTATGGTACATGGAATTTTTTATAAAGATGGGTAGTTCCGTGATAATCATAGGGAGGGTGAGCCCGATATAGCTCTCCAATGCATCGGGTAACGTGAAGGGGTTAAATGATAAGTTTTCTCCGAAGAGATTTAGAGAATATAATGTGATGGGTATTCCAAACGTAACCAAGAGGGTTACTCCCTACATAAGAATGTTATGAATTCCACAAGTTACCTTTATGCCTTATGATTTCTATGGTTTATTCATGATTTGATGATGTGTGTTAAAATTCTTATGTTTTATTAGTAAAGTATGATTTCATACATGGACTAATGTTTTCTTTTCGTACTTTTATATCCCTTACTGATCTTTTTATGCTCATCCCATGTTTTTGAAATGTTTTGCACAGGTCAAGGGAATGGTGCATGGTATGATGATAGGGTCAAGGAAGTGTCAAGAAAGAATCAATGTTTTATTTTAAATATGTTTTCATTGATGAAAAAAATACTATCTTTTATGTAACCAGTTTGTTTAAATGTGGAATGAAATTCATGATTTATGATCTAATTCCTTAAAACTCTAAACCTGAAAAGATCCTCAATGTGAATTATTCATTTAATTCAATATTAAGTAAGGTTTATGGCTGGGCCTTATAGTTGATATCAGAGGTCAATTTAGATAACTTTAGAGGATAGGGTATTCTTTAAGAATAAGTGACATTACCGTAATGGTTAGGGTTTCAGAAAGAGTCCTAGTTTTAGATAATGTGAATGAGTAAGTATATCTTAGTGTTTATCTTCCTTATTAGTACATGATGGTTTTATTTGATATAATCACACTGAAATTTCTGTTTTTAGTGAATGGATGGATCTAGTAGGCACCAAAGTGACATTAGGTTTGAAGGAAACTGTGGTGGTTCTCTGATTAAGAGACTTGATGAAATGGGGGATTCAACGAGGAAACATGTGGTTGTTCTAAACCAACTATCAAGGAGTCATGATCAACCACATGAACCTTGGTATGTTTTGTAATTAATCATGTATTAGATGACCAAATAAATGTGAATGTTTAGGTAATGCTTATAAAGGCAACCATTAGGTTTTATATGGTCCTTATTTTCTAGGTAATTATGGGTTATTACATGTTATGATGGAAAATGGAAGGCATGATATAGAATTGAGGATAAATTATATTATGGATTTTTTTGAATATTTTATCTTGTTTTGGGAATTTTTTTAAGAATTATATAGTTTTGGAAAAAGGACAACACGCAGACCGTGTGACAACCCATCGCGTCAGACAAAGCTGCGGGAATCGAACCCACAACTAGAGTACGACTGGTATTTATCACCTAACACTGGACTACATGATGTCCCTGGTTAGTATTACTAATTCTTTTTAGTTAGATGATTTTACGAATCAAGAGTATGATTATTTTGGGTTATCTATGGAAATGATTAACCTATCATGGATGATATGTGATTAGGTTATTTACTTTTCAATACAAGACTTTAAGAGAAACTGATGTTATTTGGAGATAAAAGTTAATTTTTACCTTGGATGACTATGTGATTAAATCCTTCAAATATTTAGGTTTCAATCCTAGTTTGGTTTACATTTAAGAATTCTATGGACAATTTCTTATAGAATTTTCTTCGTTGAACTTTGGGTTTTTTTGGACAAATTTTGGAGATTAAGAATAGATTTTCTTTTTATAAAGGATTATACATTTGGGGATTATCTGATCTCATACTAACAATTTTGGTTTTGGATTTTGTCTAAATAAATGGGAAATATATAGTTATCTTTTGTTGATTAGGTGATTCTCAAGAAGTGGAATATAGTACTCTTAATGTAAACTAGACTTCCTAAATACTCGTCTTTTGGAGAGAATATGTGTTTGATTAAGGAATCTAGTAAAAGTTGAAAGTCTACGTGACAAGTAAGTATGTTTCATTATGATTTAGTTAATCTAAAAAAATTAATTCCTCAATGAATAGTAACATAAAACAAAAATGTTTTATGTTAACTTTTCTTACAGGGGAATCGAATACCGTTTAACCCATCACAAGTTTGTGATTTTATTATGGTTAACTTTTTTCATAGACATGTTTACTATCACTACCCCTCAGAACATGACCCTTTATATTTTATTCCATATCCATATTTTCCTACATGGAATCCTAGTATGGGTTAACTGGGGTGAACATTTTACTTCTCTCCCTTTCATTTAAAGTGATAGTTTTACTAACTCTTGTTCCGATGTGGGACTTTCAATGAAGTTTCCAAGCCCAATTTTGAAATTGCGAGGACGCAATTCCCAAAAGTGGGGAAGGATGTAACATCCCTGGTAAAAAATAATATTACATTCTAATGATACTCCATATTTGTGAATAAAATATTAATATTACTTTAATGGGGACTCTATGCTCGATGGCGTACCCAATACGCAATAACGAGTTTCTTGGGAATCATACGTTGCACTCTAATAATAAAATAATATTATTTTAAATGGTAGTTAATGCCTAGCTATTGTAATGGTGGTAATGAATTGAACTAACTAAAAAATTATTATATATGTTTTTTAAATATTTTTACATTTATCCAATAATTGTTAGAGGCTTAAAATCGAAATGAATCCAATTTTAAGAATAAATACTCTAATATTTTTAATAGATTGTTTTATCGCCTTTTGATGGCAATCCGTTTTTTAAATATAACTTTTGAAAATTTTCTAAGCTTTATTGGTCAGAAGAAACTTATTATTTATGATTGGTACATTGATATTTACTTTGGATAAATTTTTGGTATGTTTCTGACAATGCTCATTTTTTTAATGATTAGTGAAAAATATTGCATTTTACATCAAAACTGCATTTTCATCAAATTTAAATATATGGTTACATTTTCTTTTTAATTGGTTTTAATGTTTAATTATAATATATTTTTACAATTTAATTAAATGGTGGTCATTTTAATTAATTTCACTTTGAAAATGGACATAAAAAATTGCCAAACTTTTAATAGATATTTCTTCCAAAAAACCCACTATTCGTTTTGTCACTGTGAATTAACTATATGATTTATTAATATAACTTCGATGTTTGAATTTAGTAAAATGGAAATCATTTCTTAATTTGAAACATAAAATATTTCTTAGGTTAAAATTTGGTATTTTTCTAATAATGTTTTTTTAATGAATAGTAAAAAATACAGTTTTTAATTCAAAACTGCCTTTTCGTCCAATTTATTTATATATTTAGATTTTAATTTTAATTGTTTTTTAAGAAATATTGAATTATTTTTTTATAACTTAATTCAATGTTATTCATTGGATGTAATTTCACTTTTCAATTGGATGTAAAAACAAGTCAATCTTTTAATAAATTTTACTTCTTAAAAACCCGTGTTTTATTTTGACAATAGGATTTACATTTAAATTAATTACTAAAATTAATGAGTTTTCAATTTAATAAAATGTATTACTTATTTTTAATCATAAGGTCCAAATTATTTAATTAAGACTCTTTTGTTTTTGGACATTATGAATAGTAACGATGGTAATTATCTTTAATTATCTTGATTAATGAGTAATCAGGTAGTTAAGGATAATAAAATAATATCATAATAATAACAAATTACAAACAAAATGTGTCCTAATTATACTGGTTGTCTCATGGCCGGCCATTCGATGCCTTGTTCCAAACTTGGGGACCCCATGGAATAATGTTTGTGTGAATGTGACTCGTTATCTTTTTATTTTTAAAGAATGTTAAATATAACAAAGAATGTATCACCTGAGTAAAACATTTTTAGTTTTGTCTAAATAAATTATCACTTGGACTATAAATAATCATTGGACAGATAAATATATTTCCTACATCATAGTATTTTTTTTAAATTTTAGACATTTAATAAATTAAATTATTTATGACATCATGATGATGTAGCGATTACCTCATTATTTAACGATTTAAAATAAAATGAAAAGATAATGTAAAACCTAAGACCTAAATTTGTCAAAAATCTATTGGATGGGTATATTTATAACCCTTATCACCTTATCCTTGAATTATTTCAATGTGGTACCTTTTAAATCTGAAACTCATTTTAAAATAATGTATCATTTCTTTACATTCCAAGAGTTCCCCTCCTCTCCTATTATAAAAGGCCCCCACCTATACCACCTTACCCAGACATCTCAAGCCTTTTTCTCGGCCAAATCCTGCCCATATTGTCTCTACACATCCCACAATTCCTCCTATAATCCTCACTTTGGGCATAATACTTTCCAAGGAAGCCTTTGAGCTCAAATCAAAGAGAGTTACCCGATTTTAAGGTATTGTCTTCACGTGTGTTCTTTTGTTTAATTTTGATTCTCCAACCCCATAAACTCTTTTAATTCATTTACTTTGTAAAAACAAAAGTATCAAAAATATATTAGGATGTTTTTATAATAAGGATTGGAGCTACACTTACACACACATTCATCTAATGGTTAAAGAACATACAGTTTCTGTGGATGGAGAATTTCTGCCTCAAGAAACGATGATTGTTCAACACTCATATAACACCTTCAAAGGTGTCCATTAAGATATTAATATATTAATATTTGATATATAATATTTTTATGGTTTACTTAATCTACTTTAATTTTTCATTTATGACATACCAATATGGTTTCCATTAGGGGTAAACACGATATCTTCATTTTAGGAAATGCGGACTACCGCCCCCTCAATGTGATTTGATTCATTAATACCATATGTGGTACATATAAAGGATATATTTAATGATATTATATATTATATTATACTAGAATAACAATTTACCTTTATATTATTATTATTTATTTCAATTAATGTAAGATATAGAAATGGAAGTAGAGTTCATGCATACGTATGACTTACCGTCTCCATGAACGATGCATTTTTAATTTCTTATCCCCATATGTAATGTACTATTATATGTACATATATATAATGGATATATATGAAGTATGTTACATATAAGTGATGAATATAATTTTGGAATTAAAATATACATACCTCTCATTTAGTTTTAATTCGATTAATATGACATAGAAATGAAAGTAGCGTTCATGTGTACGTATGGCTTACTGTCTCCATGAATGGTGAATTTCATTTCTTACATCTAAATTATTATGTAATATTATAAATGGATGTATATACTGGATATATATGATATATATGATATCTAAATCATGAATATAATTCATGATATAATGAACATTCTTCCCCATGAACAACTTGTAATTAAAAGAGTTTATTTTTGACTTAGGTACCAAGAAGCGACAAAATGACCATTATTAACTTAAATAATTACATAATGTTCATAACATAAGAATAAGTGATATAAAAGTAATAATGAACTTGAAAAAGGTTCATAAGCAAGTAGAAATTAACTGAAGTTTATTATTCAGGAAATTAAATAACGATCGAGTCAAGTCGGACCCGAGGTAAGGGAACCTACCCCTCTATTTATTTTTAAGTACCCTCTTTTATGTAATTATTTTTAAGCTCATCTTTCTTATGATTGAGATGTTTTTTATATTACTCTTTCTGTACATTTTATGTTAATATGATGAGAGACCCTATTTTATCTCATCAATCAATTTTTGGATGTTTTATGTGGCGCCATTAGGCTGCCGAGTTTTCCTAAAAGATTTTTCACCTCACTTTTATTTGCATGTGATTTATGCTACATTTGCCACCATTTACATTGAGTTGTATATATATTACCCATTATTATACTCTTTGTGTTAAATACTTTCGTTTATGAATATTTACATCAATGTAGTATGACTCTTCTTCTGTGGGATGTAAGTATCGGAAGTTTTCCACGTCGGTAAGGGAACCTTTCACCCTCCTATTTCTAAAAGTCTTCTTTTTTTATGTATTTTAATTTACATCTTATTATGTTCGGATATGTTCTTATATATCCTTATTGATGTATGTTTTATGTCCAAGTGATGAGATACCATTTTCTCTGTCATAAACTCTTTTTCTAAATTTTGATGTTACGTCGTTAAGTTGTCGAATTTTTTCAAGGGAACATCTTATCGCAATTTTGATTCATTGGGATAAACTTGTACTCCTTGAATATGTCATTCTATTAATATGTTTGATGGACCTCTGATTGTTTTACACTTAATATCCACTTATATTTGGTATATTCGTTTGTCAAACATAATTATGTAATTGATTTATCCTTAATTCAAGGATACCATCTTTGTATGGGACATCATCTCAATCTCCTTTCATTGAGACATATTTTGTTTTATACACATCTTTCTATTATACGGTGTATAAACCCCTTTGACTTTTATACTTATTCAAAATAAATATTCTTTATACGAAGAATATTACAAAACAAAAAAATGGAATGTTTTTGTCGTACGTATGGGGTGACAACGACTTCTTCGCCGCCATGACCATTCTTTGAGTTTCGGCTTCCTCTACAAGTCATAACTTTTTAAAAAAAAAAATAAATACGATGTTTTACTTTTCTTTTGTTTTGGTATTGAAAGTTGTTTTGATAATGTTTTTATTATATCAAGGTGTTATTGATATCTAGTGATTAATATGTGGAAATTTTATATTTCTTTTATGAATGTTTTATGTGAAACAATTTATATTATGGTTATTGGTAATTGTTTATGAATATGGGTGGTTCCGTGATAAACGTAGGGAGGGTGATCCCGATATACCTCTCCAATGCATTGGGTAACGCGAAGGGGTTAAACGTTATGGTTTCTCCGAAGAGATTTATGGAATACACTATGATGAGTATTCCAAACATAACCAAGTGGGTTACTCCCTACGTAAGAATGTTATGAATTCATCATGTTACCATTATGACTTATGATTTATATGGTTTATTGATGATTTGTTTTGGTCTGTTAAAATTCTTATGTTTTATGAGTAAAGTATTATTTCATACATGGACTAATGTTTTCTTATCATAATTTTATATCCTTTACTGAGCTTTTTATGCTCATCCCCTGTTTTTGAAATGTTATTCACAGGTCAAGGGAAAGGTGCATGGTATGATGATTGTGTCAAGGAGATGTCAATGAAGTGTCAAGAAAGAATCCATGTTTTATTTTTAATATGTTTCCATTGATGAAAAAAATGAATACTATCTTTTATTTAACCAGTTTCTTTAAATGTGGAATGCAATTCATGATTTATGATCTAATTCTCTAAAACTCTAAACTTGAAAATATCCTCAATGTAAATTATTCATTTAATTCAATATTAAGTAAGGTTTAAGGCAGGGACCTTATAGTTGGTATCAGAGGTTGGTTTAGATAACTTTAGAGGTTAGGGTATTATTTAAGCATAAGTGAAATCACCATAATGGTTAGGGTTTCAGAAAGAGTCCTAGTTTCAGAAAAAGTGAATGATTAAGTATATCTTAGTGTTTATCTTCCTCAATAGAAAATGATGGTTTTTTTGATATAATCACACTGACATTTCTGTTTTTAGTGAATGGATGGATCTAGCAGGCACCAAAGTGACAATAGGTTTGAAGGAAACTGTGGCGTTTCTCTAATTAAGACATTGGATGAAATGGGGGATTCAACGAGGAAACATGTGGTTGTTCTAAACCAACTATAAAGGAGTCATGATCAACCACTTGAACCTTGGTATGTTCTATAATTAATCATGTACAAGATGAGAAAATCAATCTGGAAGTTTAGGTAATGATTATAAAGGTAACCATTAGGTTTTATATAGTCCTTACTTTTGTGGTAATTATGGGTTATTACATGTTAAGATGGAAAATGGAAGGCATGAGATAGACTTGAGGATAAATTATATTATCTTTTTTGAAGATTTTATCTAGTTTTGGGGAATGTTTTAAGAATTATATAGTTTTGGAAAAAGTACAACATGCAGATTGTGTGAAAACCCGTCGCGTCGGACAAAGCTTCGGGAATCGAACCCACAACCAGAGTACGACTGGTATTTATCGCCTACCACTGGACTACGTAAAGTCCCTGGATAGTTTTTCTAATTCGTTTTAGTTAGATGATTTTAGGAATCAATATTAAGTTTATTTTGGGTTATCTATGGAAATGATTAACCTATCCTGGAAGATATGTGATTAGGTTAATTACTTTTCAATACAAGACTTTAAGAGCAACTGATGTTATTTGGAGATAATAGTTATTTTGTACATTGGAAGACTATGTGATTAAATCCTTCATATATTTGGGTTTCAATCCATGTTTGGTTTACTTTGAATAATTTTATGTACAATTGTTTATCGAATGGTCTTCGTTGAACTTTGGGTTTTTTTGGACAAATTTTGGAGATTATGAATATATTTTCTTTTTATAAAGGATTATAATTTTGTGGATTATCTGATCTCATACTAACAATTTTGGTTTTGTTTTTTGTCTAAAGACATGGGAAATATATAGTTCTCTTTTTTGGATTAGGTGATTCTCAAGAAGTTGAATATAGTACTCTTAATGTAAACATGTCTTCCTAAATACTCGTCTTTTGTAGAGAATATTAGTTCGATTAAGGAATCTAGTAAAAGTTGAAAGTTTACGTGACAAGTAAGTATGTTTCATTATGATATAGATAAGATCAAAAAATTAATTCCTCAATGAATATTAACTTAAAACAAAAATGTTTTCTGGTAACTTTTCCTACATGGGAATCGAATACCATTTAACCCACCACAAGTTTGTGATTTTCTTATGGTTAACTTTCTCCTAGACATGTTTACAATCACTCCCCCTCAGAACATGACCCTTTGTATTTTCTTCAATATCCATATTTTCCTACTTGGAATCCTATTATGGGTTAACTGGGGTGATCATTTTACTTCTCTCCCTATCTTTTAAAGTGATAGTTTTACTAACTCTTGTTCCGATGTGGGACTTTCAATGAAGTTTAAAAGCCCAATTTTGAAATTGAGAAGGCGCAATTCCCAAAAGGGGGGACGGATGTAACGTCCCAGGTAAATAAATAATATTACTTTCTAATGATTATCGATATTTGTGAAGAAAATATTAATATTAATTTAAAGGGGATGCTATGCTCGATGGCATACCCAATACGCAACAATGAGTTTCTTGGGAATCTTACGTTGTACTCTAATAATAAAATAATATTATTTTAAATGGTAGTTAACACCTAGCCGCTGTAAAGGTGGGAATAAATATAACTAACTACAAAATGATTATATATCTTTTTCAAATATTTTTACATTTATACAATAAATTTTAGAGGCTTAAAATCCAAAAGAATCCAATTTTAAGAATAAATACTCTAATATTTTTAAAAGATTGTTTTATCACCTTTTGATTAAAATAATTTTTTTTAATATAACATTTGACAATTTTATAAGCTCTAATTTTCAATATGAACTTGTTATTTTGATTGGGACATTTACATTTACTTTGGATAAAGTTTTGTTATGTTTCAGACAATGTTCGTTTTTTTAATGAATAGTGAAAAATATTGCATTTTACATCAAAACTGATTTTTCATAAAATTTAAATATATGGTTAGATAATATTTTTAATTGTTTTTAAAGTTTAATTATAATATATTTTTACAAATTAATTCAATGGTGTAATTAGAATTGATTTCACTTTGAAAATGGACATAAACAAGTGCAAACTTTTCATAGATATTGCTTCCAAAAATCCCGCTATTTGTTTTGACAGCGGGAATTTACTATATGATTTATTAATGAAACTTATATGTTTTGAATTTTTTAAAATGGAAATCATTTCTGAATTTTAAATATCAAATATATGTTAGGGTTATTTTTTGGTATTTTTCTCATAATGTTTTTTATTGAATAGTGAAAAATACTGTTTTTAATTCAAAACTGCCTTTTCATCCAATTTATTTACATATTTAGATTTTAATTTTAATTGTTTTTAAATAATAATTGAATTATGTTTTTATCACTTAATAAAATTTTGTTCATTGGATGTAATTTCACTCTTCAATTGGATGTAAAATCAAGTCAATCTTTTGATATATTTTACTTCTTAAAAACCCGTCTTTTTTTTGACAACGGGATTTACTTTTAAATTAATTACTACAATTTATGTGTTTGAATTTAATAAAATGGATTCCATATTTGGAATCATAATTTCCAAATTATTTAATTAAGACTCGTTTGTTTTTGGAAATTATGAATAGTAACGATGGTAATTATCTTTAATTATCTTGATTAATGAGTAATCTGGTAGTTAAGGATAATAAAATAATACCATAATAATACAAAATGACCAAAAAATGTGTCCTATTTCTACTGGTTGACTCATGGCCGACCATGGTATTCCTTGTACCAAACTTGGGGACCCCATGGAATAACTTTTGTGTGGAAGTGACTTGTTATCTTTTTATTTTTTAATAATGTTAAATATAACAAAGAATATATCACGTGAGTAAAACATTTTTACTATTGTCTAAATAAATGATATCTTGGACTATAAATAATAATTGGAAGTCTAAAAATATTTCCTACATCATAGTATTTTGTTCGTAATTTTTAGACATTAAATAAATTAAATTATTTATGACATCATGATGATGTAGTGATTACCGCATTATTTAACTATTTAAAAAAAATTAAAAGATAATGTAAAATCTATGCATTACACTTGTCAAAAATCTATCGGATGGGTATATTTATTACCATTATCACATTATCGTCGAATTATATCAATGTGGGCCCTTTTTAATTCGAAACTCTTTTTAAAATAAAGTATCATTTCTTTACTTTCCAAGAGTGCCCCTCCTCTCCTCTTATAAAAGGCCCCCACCTCTACCACCTGACCCATACATCTCAAGCCTTTGGCTCTGCCAACCCCTTCCCATTTTATCTCTCCACATCCATCTCTTGCTCTTATAAGCCTCATATTGGGCAGAATGCATTCCAAGTAAGCCTTTGAGATCAAATAAATGAGAGTTACTCGATTTTATGGTAATGTCTTCACTTGTGTTATTTTGTTTTATTTTTCTTCTCCAACCCCATAAACTCTTTTTATTAATTTATTTTGTAATGAAAATAGTATCCTAAAAATACTAGGTTGTTTTTATAAGAATTATTCGAGCTACACTTACACACACCTTCATTTAATGGTTAAAGAACATACAATTTCTGTGGATGGCGAATTTCTGCCTCACGAAACGATGATGGTTCAACCCTCAAATAACTCCTTCAAAGGTGGACATTAATATGTCACTATAATTGTATATGATATATAATATGATTATGTTTTACTTAAGCTTCTTTATTTATCATTTATGGAATACCTTTATTGTTTCCATTATTGGTTAACGTGATATCTTCATTTTAGGAAGTGCGGACTACCTTCCCCTCAAAGTGATTTGATTCGTTAATACCATATGTGGTACATATAAAGGATAGATTTAATGATATAATATACGATATTATACTAGAATTATAATATACCTTTATATAATTATTATTTATTTCAATTAAAATATGAGATAGAAATGAAAGTAGTGTTCATGCGTACGGACGACTTACCGTCTCCATGAACTGTGCATTTCATTTCTTATCCCCAAATGTAATTTACTATTATAAGTAAATATATATAATGGATATATATGATTTATTTTTCACTTAATTGATCAATATAATTCTGGAATTAAAATATAAATACCTCTAATTTATTTTTAATTCCATTAATATGACATAGAAATGAAAGTAGCGTTCATGCGTACGTACAGTTTACCGTCTCCATGAATGGTGTATTTCATTTATTACCTATAAATTATTATGTAATATTATAAATGGATGTATATAATGGATATACATGATATATATTATATGTACAGCATGAATATAATTCTTCATATAATGGATATTTTACCCCATGAACAACTTGTAATTATATTAAGTTTATTTTTTACTCAAGTACCAAGGATCGAAAAAATGACCATTATTAACATAAATAATTACATAGTGTTAATAACATGGTAATAAGTGATATAAAATGAATAATGAACATGAAAAATCTTCTTAAGAAAGTAGAAATTAACTCAAGTTTATTATTCAGGACATTAAAGAACGATCGAGTCACGTCGGACCCGAGGTAAGGGAACATACCCCTCTCTTTCTTTTTATGTACCCTCTTTTATTTCATTATTTTTATGCTCATATTTCTTATGATTGAGATGTTCCTTTATATTAATCATGCTTTAAATTTTATTTTAATATGATGATATTCCCTATTGGATCTCATCAATCAATTTTTGGATGTTTTACGTGGCGCCATTAGGCTGCCGAGTTTTCGTAAGAGATTTTTCATCTCACTTTTATTCCCATGAGATATATGCTACATTTTCCACCATTTCCTTTGAGTTGTATATGTACTAACCATTATTCTAAACTTTGTGTAAAATAAATTCATTAATGTATTTACATCAATTTTGTATGACCTTTCATCTGTGGGGGGTATATTTTGAATGTCACCCAAGTCGGTAAGGGAACCTTTCACCCTCCTCTTTCTAAAACTCATCTTTTCTTATGTATTTTAAATTACATCATATTATCTTGGGATATGTTATTTTATATACTTATTGATTTAAATTTTATGTCCAAGTAATGAGATACCATTTTGTTTCTCACCAACTCTTTTTATTAATTTTGAAGTTACGTCGTTAAGCTGTCGAATTTTTGCACGGGAACTTCTTAACCCAATTTTGATTCTTTGGGATAAACTTGTAATCCATGAATATGTTGTTCTATTAATATGTTTGAATGAAATATGATTGTTTTACAATTAATATCCAATTATATTTGGTGTATTCATTTTTCACACATAATTAAGTAATTGATTTATCCTTAATCCAAGGATACCATCTTTGTATGGGACTTCGTCTCAATCTCCTTTCATTGAGGCATATTTTGTTTTATACACAACTTTCTTTTATACTGTGTATAAACCCCTTTGACTTTTACACTTATTCAAAAGAAATATTTTTTATACGAATCATTTTACAAACTGAAAAAATGGAATGCTATTGTCATACGTATGCGGCGACAATGACTTCTCTGCTGCTGTGACCATTATTTGAGTTTCGGCTTCCTCTTCAAGTCATAAATTTTTTTAAAATGAAAAATAAATACCATGTTTTACTTTTATTTTCTTTTGGTATTGAATGTTTTTTTGATAATATTTTTATTATATCAATGTGTTATTGATATCTTGTGATTAATCTGTGGAAATGTTATGTTTCTTTTATGCATGTTTTTGGTGATTCAATTCATATTATGGTTCTTGGGCATTGTTTATGAATATGGGTGGTTCCGTGATAAACTAAGGGCAGGTGAGCCCGATATAGCTCTTCAATGCAGTGGGTAAAGAGAAGGGATTAAACGTTAAGGTTTATCCAAATAGATTTAGGGAATATACTGTGATGGGTATCCCAAACGTAACCAAGAGGGTTACTCCCAACGTAAGAATGTTATGAATTCCTCAAGTTACCTTTATGCCTTATGATTTCTATTCTTTATTCATGATTTGATGAGGTGTGTTAAAATGCCTATGTTTTACGAGTAATGTATGATTTTATACATGGACTAATGTTTTATTTTTGTAATTTTATATCCCTTACTAATCTTTTTATGCTCATCCCATGTTTTTGAAATGTGTTTCACTGGTCAAGAGAAAGGTTCATGGTATGATGATAGTGTCAAGGAAGTGTCAACAAATAATCCATATTTTATTTTAAATATGTCTCCGTTGATGAAAAAAATGAATATTATCTTTTATGTAACCAGTTTGTTTAAATCTGGAATGCAATTCGTGATTTATGGTCTAATTCTCTAAAACTCTAAACATGAAAAGATCATCAATTTGAATTATTCAATTAATTCAATATTAAGTAAGGTTTAAGGATGGGGCCTTATAGAATTGGTTCAAAAGCAATGTACACATGAGAAATACAAATACCCAGATTAACCAACTCCAGCATGGGATAGAAAGTACTTATAATAGTGACCTGCAACATAAAAAGAGAATATGAACCCCTCTAAAGCTCAATTCTCTATTCTTAGTAGCCTTATCTAAGGAACCACCAAGAACTTCACAGCTTAAACCACCTTGTATGAAACCCCAAATTCGAAATATCTCAGGCCCTCCAAGTTCAACAGTGAGAAAGCTCGTGGGAACCAATTTGAACATCCCTAGCTATATCATCTCCACGCCCAAGCCCTATTTGAACTAGATCATTTAAATTACCAGTGGAAGATCACATGCAGTGGAAAGAGGGTAGAATAATTGATCATTCATGGGAAATTTATGTTAATGACCAAAATGTCTGACCAACTCAACAAAATGCCTTTCCTTCTCAACCCAAAATTCTTTATCCATTCCATTCAACACATGCTTTAATGCATTCGAATCAGGAAGGATGTGCTGGGAGTCCGCTGAATTAAAAAGATAAAATGCATACCAATATTAATCCATGTCACATTAAAAAGGAACAAACATTGGGAAAGTCCCCTTAGTAAGTCCCCAATCAGGTGATGTTTTCTCTTTGTACAACTTCTTTGCTTCATCAACGGTCCCATCATTAGAAAACCTTGTCATAAAAGCATTAAAGGATGGTGGCCATTCTAGACACCTTTAAGCATAAGTTATTCAAATTCCGCCACTTCATTATACATTCTCTTATGAGAAACCAATACATTAATTTTGGCATGGTTATTCCATGTGAAAGGGGAAATGCCCCACATTCCCATCAGCTTCTATGAATCCTCTGCCTATGATATCCTTCCATTCCCATATATCAATATTCAAATTTAAGGTCTCATTTGTTGGATCCACTTCATCCTTCTCTATCTCCCCCCAATACAAAATCCCCAATATCAAATGACCCTATCTTCTGATGCCCCTCTAAAATACTGTTGTTGGATGAAATATAAAATTTTATGGGTTTTCTTATTGAAAACATCACGGAATATCTTCTGGACATCATTGAAATTTTTCATCTCAATAGATAATGAAAAGAGGGAATTGAAAGTATTCACTGTGTTCTGACACTTCATTTCGTTGAACATCTTGACATCTTGATCCAACATTCCTGACTTCTCATATACCTGAATCATTTTCACCAAGAACCTCTCAACATATACGCTTGTGTACTTCTTATTCACCTCGACAATAACATATATCAATGGGAACTAGTCTAAAACGACCAGCCAGTGGGGAGCTATGAAGTTGTGTTGATGTTTGTGAAACCAGCGACACTTCAAATATTTCTTAAATTTTTCTACAAAGGCTTTGATTTCAGTTTCATTTTGGTATTCTGCCAAACAATACTACTATGAATTTTAAAATATGATGGGTGCCTCAGAGATGATGTTAGAAAATATGATTTTGCATGATCCATGTGTGGGTAGAAGATATCGATCGAAGAATCGAAAGGAGGGAAGTGTCATGGAGGATTCCATGAAGCTAGTGATAGAGAATAACAGAGTCGTCCACTACCTAATTGATTATTTTAGGTTTTTCAGGTATTTAATTGGAGAGGTTTTGGGCGTTAAGTAGAAGATGAATAAAAATTTTCATGAACATTAAAATTTAATATAGGCAATAAATAACTACTTTTAATATAAAATTATTTAATTTTAAATAGACAAATATATATATATAATTACTATGCATCAATTTTTTAAAAAAACTTGTAAATTATGAGTTTTTATTGTCTTTGAATAATTTATAAAAGTCTGTATATTATATATATGTATTTCATGAATCATTAATAAATCATTAATATTATAATTCAATGTATAAACATGAGTTTTTTTATCAAAATAAATACATGTTATATGTAACTAAATACTAAATATATAATAAATAATTACTAAATGATTTATTCTCATTAGATAATTTATTACAAAATAATTTTCTAATTGTAAATGTTTTGATCCTAATAATTATTAATATAATAAATTTATTTGTTGTTAAAACAATTATTGGTATTAATATTATAAAACAACATATTTAATTGTTAGTAAATCATATGTTGGTATTGAATGATCAATACCAATATATATAGTTGATCAGAAAATTATTTGTCGGTAACTAATAATAATACCAACAGTCATGATATCTGTTGGGAATATTCATTTTTTCCAACATATAAGTTCTCTGTTAATGATTTTTTGTTGGTATAGGTCATTTTTTGTAGTGTATATACCTAGGAGTAATAAATCTAACGAGGTTTTATGAAATTTAATCGGGATATCTCGGTAAACGAAAACGATCCTTACTGGCCTCCATGTTCGACACACTCGGGGGGGGGGATATGCTTATGATAATTCACATTTTCATTACATGACATTTAGAAGGATTTCAATGTATAATTTATCTCTATGAAACCATGTTATTTATTATGTTATTTTCTATGAAAAAATATTTCCATTTATGAAATGTATTTTTCAAGTTGATATTATACATTATGATTCATAACCAAGTATTCGGTATCCATCATAAATAAATGGCACTATGTGGATGGAATAGAAACAAAATGATTGTGTATATACCATGTAGAGAGTTTACTTATATACAAGATAATGATGTTGTGGAAGGTGATGAGAAACTTATAAATATACTGGGATAACTGACACATGTTATGAACAATAAACATACTGATATGGAGCATCATGAACACCAATTTGGAGGAGATATAATAGACCCATTTTTGTGCCAATAACCTCTATCGATTAATTAGACTACAAACCCATTCGTAGAAAACAAGTGGATATGTTCTTTAAATGAAATTTTTCATGATTATGTATGTAATTGAAATGAGAAGGTTATCATTTATATTAATTATCTCATAGAAGATACAGATTATTGGTAGATGTTGAATTAAAACACAAAGGAGGAGAAAGGTATTGAAAATATGGAATGAAGGGACATTAAGTAAATATTCAATGATTTTTCTTCCATAAGAATAATTAATGTATGTGGAGAGAAAATTATTGATTTGGAAACAAAACATGGATGCAAATTTTCTGATGTGTGGATCCAATTTTACACGGTTAAAATATCATTCTTCAGACTACATTCATAATCATTGGTGAATTATTGATTGACTCATTGATGGTTTAATATCATTCGTCTTATGGGAAATAGTAACCAAATTGTTCACAACATATGAAGATATTTTCTCATGTTCTATCAAGAGAGAGAAAAAATACATTATTTAATAAAGATTTATGGGAATCCTAGAGAAGAAGAGGGTGATAATGGAAATAATGGATAAAATGAAAGATAAAAAAGAGAAATCATCTAAAATAAGTTAATTGTGGAACACAACACATCTTCCAGAAATGTTAATGGAGTTTGTTACAAATCAATAGAAATAGTACACCAAAATAGTGATTGTAAAGTAAGGAATTTAGCTACCAATGTTCGATGATACAGTTATAAGGAAGTGGTAAATTACACCAATGATTATCCTAAATGATGAGGAAACATTCCTTTGAGATGGACAAGGGAGAAAGTCTATGATTATTTGATCACAAATCCTGAGGTTGAAGATCCTAATATGTATTTAGATGTAATTTAATCATTTCATCAAACATATTCAATAAATTGTTTGATTTCAGATCATCACAATTGTTTATATCATCTCAGTTTTACATAAAAAATAGTCAATTACAATTTGATCTAGAAAATGAGTTATCATTAAAAACTATTAAGGGAAGTATCATTTCCATTAATATGTGTTAATCATCCCCCCTTATGAAACATAAACGTGCTTTAGTTGGTAACTGTATCATCATAATGATGTTTTATATAGATTTTTTTATGAATTGGATTTCAAATTATAATGCAAGAATATATCGCATGATTAAAGAGGTTACATTTTTGATAATGCTATTGAATCCCTTATATTTAGAGGATAAACATCATCATATGATTATTATCTAGATCCTAACTTAGTTTATCTTCTGAATGAAATTCATGTAGGGGATTAAACTCGATATTTATAAATTAGAAATGAAATATAAAAATTTATTAAGTACCTATTGGGAAATATTACCTTGTTGTGTTTCCATAGGATTTATTATGACATCTTCCATAGTAGGAAGTTGAGTTCCCTAATGATTTAATTACTCATTCATGACCTATATCAAAGAATAATTTTATAATTTCCACAGTGGGGTTAGTGGATTCAATGAATAAAATAGGGGAATTGGGTGATAAAGGATTTATCTTCCATAAGGTTTCTCCATGGGAGTCTTCTGTTCATTTCATCAAGAAGAAGGATTGATCTATAATGCTGTATGTAAACTACATAGAGATCAATGATATTATGATAATGAAAATGTATCATATTTCTCATGATGATTATAAATATGATTGAGTTTATAGAGACCAATATTTTTTTGAAGATTTACCATCAATATTGATGTCATCGTTTTTGTGTGAGAAATGTAGATATTCCAAAAGATTCTATTTTGGAAAAGGTATATGAATTAGGAGTTTATAGTAATTCCTATTGGGATGAATAACACACCCTATTTTTTCATGGATATAATGAATAGTGGTTTCAATGAATATATTTATAATATTGTTGTGGTATTGATTTTTGATATCCTTCTATAATCCTATAGCTTTTAAGATCATGATTGTGTAATCTTCATTATTATGAAGTCTCTTAGATGAGACCTATCATATAGAATGTTTAACATGTTTGAATACTTCCATTATTCGGGGTTTTTTCCAGGGTATATTGTCTATAAGGATGAAATTTTAGTGGATTCGATCATGAAAAGGTTGTTTAGAAAGGGAGTACAACAATGAGAATAAGATAAGTTAATGTTTTCATTGATTTAGAAGGTTATTATCAGTGTTTCATTCTACAAATCTCCCGATTATCCAACTCGTTAACCAAGGTTACCTGTAGGTGGGTTAAGTTTCTATGAACAATGTAATTTCATTAATAATTGGATGAATTTATGATGATAATAGTGAAATATCCAATCCAAACACAACCCTAGGGAAATGGTGGATTTGTGATGTATAGTGATCTATCAATGAAAGTACTCATATATTTCCCTATGCATAATGAGAGAGTTATTTCTAATTATTCCAGGTAACAAAAAATTCAGGAATATAACAAACAAACTCATGATATTGAGTTATCATATGTGATCCTTTCTCCAATGATATGGAGACAATATCTCTATGGTGAAATATTGAGATATTTATGGGTTAAAATATCTCAAAATATATCATCTCATAAAAATTACTCAACATGAGGAAAAGGAGATGGATTGAGCTACTCAAGAATAATGATTTTTTCATAGAAGACGAATCATGTGATTAAACTAGGTTTTCTGAATCATTGAGTTGAAATGATCATTGAGTTCAAAATAAAATTCATAATTCATAAGGAACCTACATATATGGATCTAGGGAGGATGGGTATAAGAATTATCAATAACGGTGCCACATCATTACATTTTCAAATATTTACACATCCATCTTTATTATACATGATATAATTTCATATTCCCAATTATGTGAATCTTGAAATGAAAATTAATGGATTGAATGATGCGATGTTGGATGACATAATGTGTGGGGGTGGGATTATGAAATTTGGGGAGAGGTTTTGTGATACATCTATACCAAACCGAAAATCGTATTACTAGATGATGTACATATTTCCAATTTCTCTATACACCATGTTAGTAGTAATATGTATTGGTATTTGAAGGAATACTTTTTATGTGAAAATATGAAGAGGGAAATTAATGATTATGTATAATGAAATCTTTGATTACAAAAAGGTGAAATATAAAAACTCAAATCCTTGAGTGTTCATTAAACCTTTAACTTTTTCTACATTGAAATGGGATGATATCACCATGTATTTCATTACTATATTACCAAAAAAAATACAAGAACTAATGATGAAATACAGGTAATTGTTTATCGAGTTAGAAAATTATTACATTTCTATTCTATTAGGATGTATTTTGCAATAGATAACATTGTATGGCATTATATCAATGAAATAATAACACATAATGGTTCACTTCTCAAAATTTTGCCTAACCGTGATCCACTATTTACGTCAATATTTTGGGAAATTCTCCAGAAATGATTTGATATAGATATTCGATTAAGTACTTTTTATCCCCCTCAAATTTATGGAGAGTCAGAAAGGATAATCCAAACATTAGAAGATATGTTTATATCATTCCCAAAATATTCTTAAGGTATTTGGGATCAGTAATTACCTTTGGTTGAGTTATCCTACAATAATAGTTTCCATTAAAGTATACATATGGAACCATATGAAGCATTGTATTGAAATAGATGTTTTACTCCAAAATGTTGGGATGGAGTTGGTGAATGGAGGCTTGTGGGTCTAGAAAATGTAGTTGAAACGATAGTAATAGTGAAGTCTATTCAATCCCTTAAGAAAGAAGATCATTGTACGAAATAGATCTATTCCAATAATTGAAGGAATGAATTTCAATTTCATATGGAAGTTCAATAACTATTATTCGTTTCTCTATAGAAGGGTGTTATATGATTCATGAAGAATGGGAAATTGATTCCAATAATTGAAGGAATGAATTTCAATTTCATATGGAAGTTCAATAACTATTATACGTTTCTCTATAGAAGGGTGTTTTATGATTCATGAAGAATGGGAAATTGATCCCCTGGTACATTGCACATTAAGAAAATATTGAGATAAATGATTCTATTTCTTATCATTTGGAAATGACTCCTTATTTGACTAAAGTAAACAACATGTTCCATTAATCATTGTTGAGGAAGTACATGCCAGTAACAATTCATTTACTCACTTATGAATTTATTGAATTAGAACCTGTCATGTTATACTTTGAATAGAATATCTAGATTTTTACACTAATGAAAAAGTGAAGAGGAATCAAATGGCTCTATTTATAAATGTACATTGAAAAATTCATAAAATTCAAGGGGCATAAAGGAAGCCTAAGGAACATATGATGAAGCACTACCCAAATCTTATTATGTGATAACATTATGGAATTTTCATGAAAACATTTTTTACGGAGGATATTATGTAAAAACTAAAGGGTTTCTAAGTGAAATCATTTTTGAATGCAAAAAAAAATAGAGTCTTTATAGAAATACACTTTGTTATAACCTATCCAACGAACATAATTTTCCCACTTCTATGATTTGAATTTAAAAAAACTGACTTACACAGTTCTGTTAAGTAAGATATTTAGAGTCTTATGGGACAAAAGTAATTTTTGGTGAATAGTAATAGGTCCATAATGATAAAAAATATTACCCTTATGAATATTAATATGACCCTTATGAGTAGTAATAATATCAATGAATATATAATTAAAAATTTAGGGACCTTAAAAATGGAAGTGGATATTTAAAAATTTTATTATTATGTGTGGATAATTTTTTCTATAATAATTATTTAATAAAAATATAAAATAGATAAAATGATTTAAAATTAAATTCATTTTAATAAAATATATTATTAAATAAATATTTAGTTGTTTTATGAATATTGAATATATTAATAAGTCCTCATGTAATTTTTTAGGGTATTATAAAATCTGTTTATGTTTTAAAAAAGTTAAATTTTGACTAAATCGCGATTTTATTTAAAAATTAAACATCACATATTAATTAAATCATTTATATAATATTGAAACAATTTTTGGATACCAAAAATTTAAAAAATGTTATAGTGTGTATTTGGGATTTTTCAAAAATAATTGAATAGTCAGTAGTAAATTATAACAATTTAAAAAAAATTATAAATACATGATTTACTGAGTCATATGTGCTATAGGGATGATGTTAGCACACCAGGTCTAAAATAAAATGAATTTATTAATAAATGTGTTCATTTAAAATATCACTATTCGTTGTCTTTGGAAAAATAATAAAATAATGATTAAAATATTAGGAAAACCCTCATCTTCTTCGATATAAAAACCACCCCACAGTCCCTCTTCTCTTCAATCCTCTATGCATTGAGGCTTACCAATGTTCTGCCCATATAATCTTCCCTATTATTTCTTCACATCCAGGATATCTTGGTCTTTCAAAGGGACAAAATAGACTTTCATTAAGGATATTATCATGAAGACGGAATCCAGGGGTAAAAAATATCTTCATTTTTATTTTATTTCAATATATGTTCAATTAATTTATTTTTAATTCCTCACCTATCCTCATAAAAATTCAATGATAACTCATATAACTCAAATTTACTGAAATTTTATTTTTCTAATTGAATACTTCATCATCATATATCATTCCCTCCTGTCATATACTAAAATTGAAAATAACCTATGAGAGGTTTTCATTTTTCACATTTCAAGACAATATGTATTCAATATCATTAATCATACACTATTATACTCATGCAACTATTTTTATGGTTAAAAAAATAATAATATATGTAATAAATCCAATGTAATTTTCTGTAATCATTTTGTAAAAATGATATTAATTTATTAGACAGTACGAGTTAATTGGAATTTAGAAAATTCCAAATAATCCAACCAATTATCATTACTGTTTTATATAATGATTCATCATAATACCATATATTAAAATTAATTTTATATCCTTTTTAAATCTATGTTATTTTTAATATAATATAATTACAATTATGGACTTTAATCCCCATGAACATCCATACACTCGTACCACCAAACCGATCGTGAAATCTAAGAAGATATGATGTTCTGAATGTTGTTATTGAATCACTTAACACATAAAAATGTTCAGAAACTAACATAATAATATTTAAAAAAAATGAACATATATATGTTTCTCTATTAAATAATTAATGTTTTTTTACTTTGAATATCCATGACGTTAAGGTCAGGTAATGAACACCTTCGACAATAAGGTAATGGTTTTCTACACAAAACAAAGTTTTCATTCACGATAATCGTATTCATTACATTAATAAATGAATTTTTTGTTATATAATTATTTATTCATAATAAATTTTGTGTTAATGTTCTATTTATGTTTACTATATAAAATCTAGAATTCATTTATTGGTAGTAAAAAAATTTAGAAAGATCATTCAAAAATTCATTCCAAAATACAAGCCCGAATCAAACGAATTTATCGATTACATATATATTTTTAGAGGAACTCTATAATATGTTATTTCCGGAAATTATTTTTATTAAATCACTCAAATTTTTATGAATAAAATACATTAGTTTAATTCTTGTTTATACAAATATTTTTCCAAAACATCTCTTCTTTTCAGATTAAAATAGTATTTATTTCTAGAATTACTAGATGATTTTTGAACATTTTTGAACATAATTCAACATAAATTCTGATTCATATGATTAAATTAGGATAATATTTAATGATATAATCCATCATATATTAATGAATGGTTTATTATTTTTTTGAATGTTGAAGTCCTATCATGATACCATTCACCATATTTTCTTGAATGGTTTGTGATATTTTTTAATAATTGGGGAAAGTTATTTACTTTTCATATGTTATTTCCAATATGAATGTATATGTTGTTTATGTTTATTAACATTAATATGAGGAATGAATTCAACATAGAATGTAAAGGTTCAGTCGCAATATATCTCCACAATGCATCAGTCGGCCTCATGAAACTAATCATAATTGGGTTTTGGTTGAGGCCTTAACCTATTATTATCTAACATCATGGATGAGTCCTTAGAGATATGATTCAAATGTCTCACATTATGTATCACCTCATTGTGATATTATTTATTTATAGAAAATTGATTATTCAACAATTATAATATTAATAGTTATGTTTCAAACACATAGGATCATTTATTATAGAATTATTTTACCCTCTCTTATTCATGTCATATACTCCTCAAGTATAATTTTATTGGCTTATGTTTTTAGTTGATAACTGTGACTGGTGTTTACCTTTATTATTTATTTTACTATATAAAATTTCCATACTCATATTTTATTTTCACCACATTCTTAAGATTTTAATTGGATACGAAGACGTGTATTATAATTTACTTGAAGTGGTAATATGGGATTTTTGGATGATCCTATTGGAATTTATATGATGTATTTCATTTCATGTTGTTATTTGTAGCATATATATGTATATATAATTCCCAAAATACTAATATATTTCTTCCTTTGGGATATGTATTCCAGGATTTTATTCAAATATAACAATTTGAGACACTGACTCTACGAAACTATGATCGGGTCCTTACAAAACTTGTCTAAAAGGATACCCTAATATCCATTATCTGTTAATCGGAAACATTACAATCAGTTTTTGATGCAGTCGTTAGGCATCACCAAATCCACGTGGGTATGTCAAACTATTATTTTATAATGTACTCAAACTACACGGACTAGTTAATCATAACATAAATCATGTATAAGGATAATCCCACCAAGATAAGGTAACACATTAATGAATTTGGACCAAATGTTGGGTCATCATAATTTTTGATAATTAATTAAAATTTTATTTATATTAAAAGTAAATAAATAAAATCAGATTGAGAAATAGACAATTTGGGTACTATTTCCCACAAGTGATTTTGTAAATTATAAGTTAATCCTCTCATACATAACAAAATAGATTAAATAGTAATGAAACCATTCTATTTAAATAATAGAAAAAATTTTCAGTCCCTATCAATATACCAAAGAAACTCAATTTATTTTGTATGATGATAAATAAAATAAATCTAAAAAAACTCAAAAACCCTTATTCACCACAATATAATAGGGTTTTTGAATACCAAAACTAGAATGGGGAATCCATGGCTCAAAGCATGTTGAAAGAGAAGGTTGTCCCATGTATGATTTGGTGTGAGGTTATCCATTCCGCAGTCTTTATCCTCAACCAAACAATGACACAAATCCGGGAAGGGATGTCATAATAGAATGCATCACTGAAAAAATGATCAATGGTTCACGTTCTATATATATTTTTCTATATTACACATGTCAATATTTTGAATGCTTATCTGAGGATGTTGGAATAATTTTTTTTTCTAATTAACATCCTTAAGAGTCAATTTAGATCCATGGAATTATGTACTATAGTCCTCGATGGAAATCATGTGAATGTAAGTCATGATATAATCATTGATGAGGTAGCATTGTGGGAATGGATTTTTTAGGAAAAATAATTTTTTCTGAGTAGTGTGGAGTCATTCACCATTTACCACACAATGGTATAAATAAACTAGTGATGGTGGAGAGTGAAAACACTTCTAGATAATAGATATCTTCACCCTCACTGACTAGTGTTTCTCAACTGGCACTATAATAAAAGACATGTTTGAGGTAATTCCCACAAAATGAGATGTATTGGAGTTATCCAAGACACAACCAAACATGGAGAAACCACTATATATCAATCACGATGACACCCACATCATTTTTGCACCATCGATAACCATATAAGGATGACAATTCCAACTAGGATATCATTTGTGTGAGATAAAATATGATGAGTTGAACTACCTTATTAACAATGATTAAAGCTATTTTTAGAATGCCTAAAATCATTTATGACGGTGAAAATGTTAGAGGAGTAACTAAGGAAATAATCATCCGAGTTAGTGATTATGAAGTAGAATATGGAATAGAGTGTGTTATTCAACATAAAAAGAATTTTCACATCCCTTGGTGCATGAGAAAAAATTAATTCATTTGATGTGCCAACAATATATCTACATATACCATTAAAAAACATGTCGATTCCCTGGTATCCAAAAACACACGCCTGCAAGCCACGTTTATTGTAAAGAGGTTTCAGAAAATGACGCGGACTCGAGGGCTATGTTGCTTGCAGAAACTCCCTTGAATACACGTGGACGCACAAGGATTATGGAGTTATATGTGAAAATTGATTTTGTTGAGACTAAGTGATCATGAATTAAATTAGGGGATTTCATTGTGGACTAATTTCATGCAATGAATTATTTAATCGTGTTTTTACTCACCCTCATTATTTTACCTTGTTTATTTTTATTTATAAGGATCAATGTGGTTTAACATAATTAATTATATGGCATGGTTTTTAATGATATTTTTATTACATCTAGATTTTTATTTTTATATTAATTAATGGAAACCCCCTAGAAAATAATCCATTCTGGTGGTTCACAAAAACATTTATTATGTTCTAATTATTTTCCACTTCCATGATGTTTGTTTGTATTCATGTGTAATGATCGACTGGGTATTTAAAAAAACCATTAAATAAAATTCCAATATTGATATTCATTGTATTCTAATTAGTATTTTATACCATAAAGAATTTATTTTTCTTATTAGTCAAATTAAGTTTTTGATAATAGTATATAACCAAATTGTAAACACACTACATGTGTGATGTTAATTAATATATATTTATTATATTTGGTGTATATAAAATTTTAAAATGTAGAATACATATACATATTTCATATACATTGTCTAACCCGACTACATATGTATTTCATAATACCATTCTTGTTCTTCATTTTTTATCATAACACAATCCTATATATGTCAAACTAGGATTTAAACTACCAGCACAATTATAAAGATCCTAGATTTTAAATTTAATTAACAAGGATTCATAAGAAAATTAATAATAATATATATCTATAACAAAAATTAAAATTTATACTACAAGAAAAATATGCTATATTCTTTATTCAATTACATCAATTATAAAATGAAAAATATTGGATTCATTCTTTATTAAATGATATGTATATGTTTTTTTCTTTATTCAATTTCTTCATTAATAAATAACATGTATAAGGATCATTGTTCAGAAAAATATGTTTTGTTCTTCAAATTAATTAAATTATTTTATATGGTGAAACATCAAGAAATATCATTCTTTAATTTTGACTCATAAAATATCATCCCCAATAAGAAATACAATGTAAATACCATTTAATATCATCTTGAAATTGAAATTTCAAATCATTCATTGTTGTTGGATTGGAGTAGCCAAATTTTTGGAAAATTTTGGCCCAATTCTTATAACACATACTGTGAATGAATCTCAAGTTGATCAAGCTCCATAGTGGTCTATATTTTTGTTGATGGAGGAAAACTCCCTACTCTAGATGTTTGGTGGAAAAAGGTCACAATCCCAAATCTTAGGAACTATAGTAAATATGATCGACCATGGACGTGCATACTACGTGATAGTAATAATGTCACATTAGCAGTGCAGATGGTGGCACAATTATTATATTTTCTCATAATTTTCAAAATGTTGTACTATATCTCTGCAGATAAATTTCAACTGGCCACTGCAGCATCTTAGACATGGGTGGTCATACAACTATTGCAGTGCATTCTTCTACATAACAATCACTAAAACACATTGGACATACTATATAGATAGTGTAACAATGATTATTTCTCTATTTCATCACATATCGAGGTTGAATTTCAAGTCTAATAAAACACCAATATTCATTATATATTTATGCTCTGGAATCATAGTTTGATTTTACGTATCCACGGTGTTTGAAATTTTTACCGAACAATGTAAATTGTTGTGTCCAGTGAGATCATCATCTAAATATTTTCATAATCATTTATTTTTCCTTATCATTATCTACAAACATGTAATTTTTCTTCTTCTAGATGAGTTTCCAAAGAAATTTCCATTTAAAGGATTGGACATTTATGTTCACACTAGATATTATATGGATAAATTATAGAGGTTTATATTCTTACAATTCAGAGTGGGATAATATTCAATACATACTGACATTAAATAATCATCAATATTAATATACAATCTGTGGAAACTACTATATATTGTAAGAAATATTTTTTCTATGAAGAATTATAATGGAAAATACAATGAAACATGAAATATGGGTATTTATAGAAAAAATCATATATTGCATAAAATATAATAAATTAAAATATTAATGTATTCGTTTAAATATAGAAAAACAAAATCTATTAATGAGGATCATCAACCATAAAAATAATATGATTCACATTATAATAAATAGTTACAACAATCATCATGTGCTAAATTTAATTCCATTGAAATAAAAAATAATAGAAAATCCAAAGAAACTCAAATAATTGTCTTAATCATAAATATGATTGTTCATAAAAAATGGGGATACTAACATCAAAAATGAAACTAGAAACTTATCACTTTGAAAATTATATTTTACTGGAATTGTATTCTCTTGAAAATAATCTTATTTCAATGATAGGACGAAAGAGTTTTTGAAATATGTTTCCCTTAAAAATAATGTCGAATCTTTGAAACCTCAACATTTAAATGGGTATGTACATTCTATGATAGTAAAATCAATTAACCCTAAAAATAATGAAACTTTCATTTCATGATAATAGAAAATTATTTCCTTTCATATATATTGCATTTTGGGACTAGAAGAACATTCATTCCCTTTATTCTGAGATTTATCAAGATATACTTACTATGTGATGAAATTAAATAGAAAGGGTATTCAATTAAAATGGAATTATGTCGATCAAAAATCAATTATTGTTATTATGACTTGATAATATTTTTCACATATTCTAATATTTATAGAACCATGGAATTGTTTTTTTGTGTAATATGATTAAAATGGTTTGGAATTGGGTTGTGTTCTTATAAAGGGAGACAATGGCATGAACAATGAAACACGATATTTATAGATTCAAATGATAATTATATTATTCTCAATTATAGTTGCCTACGAATTAAAGACATTGAACCACAATCTATTTGATGAGACACTTATTCTAAACATCAATCATAATATCATGATGAAAATATTTTCAATTAGGTACATGAACCGTAGTAAATGAAGATAGATGTGGTATCTCTATATGTTTAACATTGACATGTTAAATATATTTGATAAGTGTAATTAAGTGTATGACATTTTGTGAAAAAATTGAATATACATGTTTTTTGGGAGGAACTTGACAAGAGAGGATAAAAAATATTACACACATGGGAAATGAAATTCAATCTAATGAGATCAATAACATCTATTAGATATAAATTAATGCACCAAAATTACTAACATTTACTATTTTATTAAAAAAATGATTGGTATGATGGGGTTGTACATTGTATTTCTCCTTATTATTATTTTTATATTCCCTATTTTTAGAATTCATAACTATAAAAGTTTCTTCCTTGTTACTTTTGGTTTTCACCTTTATTGGATATATTTTATGAATAAAAAAATATTTTTTGCTGCATGTTATTATTTTCAATTTACATATAGTTTCAAAAAAATGGGTTATAAAATTAACTTTTTCATTTTTTGAGGTTATACTATTTTAATCTATAGTTTGATGTTTCTTTCCATACCATTAAATTTACCATACAAAGTCTTTAGTCCATGGATATATTCATAAAATAACTTATTTTTTGAAACACTATACTCGGATAAATGACAGAGGTTATTAACAATAAACATACCGATATGGAGCATAATTAACACCAATGTGGAGGAGAAATGATATACCCATTTTTGTGCCAAGAACCTCTATCGATTAATTAGACTACAAACCCATTCGTAGAAAAGAAGTGGATATGTTCTTTAACGGTGATTTTTCATGATTATGTTTGTAATTGAAATGAGAAGGTTATCATTTATATTTATTATCTCATAGAAGATACAGATTATTGGTAGATGTTGAATTAAAACACAAAGGTGGAGGAAGATATTGAAAATATGGAATTTAGGGACATTAAGTAAATATTCAATGATTTTACTTCCATAAGAATAATTAATTAATATGGAGAGAAAATTATTTATTTGGAAACAAAACATGGATGAAAATTTTCGGATGTGTTGATCCAATTTTACATGGTTAAAAAATAATTCTTCAGACTACATTCATAATCATTGGTGAATGATTGATTTACTCATTGATGGTTTAATATCATTCATCTTGTGGGAAATAATAACCCAATCGTTCACAACATATGATGATATTTTCTCATGTTCTATCAAGATAGAGAAAAAATTCTTTATTTAATATATATTTATTTGAAACCTAGAGAAGAATAGGGTGATAATGGAAATAATGGATAAAATGAAGAATAAAAAAGAGAAATTATATAAAATATGTTAATTGTGGAACACAACAAATCTTCCAGAAATGTTAAAGGAGTTTGTTACAAATCAATAGAAATAGTCCACCAAAATAGTGATTGTAAAGGAATGAAATTAGCTACCAATGTTCGATGATACTGTTTTAAGGATGTAGTAAATTACACCAATGATTATCCTAAATGACGAGGAAACAATCCTTTGAGATGGACAAGGGAGAAAGTACATGATTATTTGATCACAACTCCTGAGGTTGAAGATCCTAATATGTATTTGGATGTAATTCAATCATTTCATCAAACTTATTCAATGAATTTTTTGATTTCAGATCATCACAATTGTTTATATCATCTCAGTTTTACACCAAAAATAGTCAATTAATATTTGATCTAGAATGTATGTTATCATTAAAAACTATTAATGGAAGTATCATTGCCATTAATATGTGTTAATCATCCCACATTATGAAACATAAAAGTTCTTTAGTTGGTAACCATATCATCATATTGATGTTTTACATTGATTTATTTTTTTTGTATGAATTGGATTTAAAATTATAATGAAAGAATATATCGCATGATTAAAGAGGTTACATTTTTGATAAAGATGTAGAATCCCTTATATTTAGAGGAGAAACATCATCATATGATTATAATCTAGATCCAAACATACTTTATCTTCTGAATTAAATTCATGTAGGGTATTAAACTTGATATTTATAAATTAGGAATGAAATATAAAAATTTATCAAGTACCTATTGGGAAGGATTACCTTGTTGTGTTTCCATAGGATTTAATATGACATATTCTATAGTAGGAAGTTGAGTTCCCTAATGATTTAATTACTAATTCCAGACCTATATCAAAGAATAATTTTACAATTTCTATAGTGGTGTTAGTGTATTCAATGAATGAACTTGGGGAATTGAGTGATAAAGGATTTATCTTCCACAAGGTTTCTCCATGGGAGTCCCCTGTTCATTTCCTCAAGAAGAAGGATTGATCTATAAGGCTGTATGTAAACTACATTGAGATCAATGATATTATGATAATGAAAATATATCATATTTCTCATGAAGATTATAAATATGATTGAGTTTATAGAGACAAATATTTTTTTGATGATTTACCATCAATCTTGATGTCATCATTTTTTTGTGAGAAAGGTAGATATTCCAAAAGATTCCATTTTGGACAAGGTATATGAATTAGGAGCTTACACTAATTCTTCTTGGGATGAATAACACACCCTATTTTTTCATGGATATAATGAATAGTGGTTTCAAAGAATATCTTTATAAGATTGTTTTGATATTTATTTTTGATATCCTGCTATAATCCTATAGTTGTTATGATCATGATTATGTAATCTTCATTATTCTGAAGTCTCTTAGTTGAGACATATCATATGTAATGTTTAACATGTTTGAATAATGGCTTCATTCTGTTTTTTTCTTGGGTATATTTTCTATAAGGATGGAATTTTAGTGGATTCGATGAGGAAAAGGTTGTTCAGAAATGGATTACATCAATGAGAATAAGATAAGTTAATGTTTTCATTGATTTATCAAGTTATTTTCAGTGTTTCATTCAACACATCTACCGATTATCCAACTTGTTAACCAAGGTTACCTGTATATGGGTTATGTTTGTATGAAAAATGTAATTTCATGTATAATTTGATTAATTTGTGAAGATAATAGTGAAATATCCAATCCAAACACAACCCTAGGGAAATGGTGGATTTGTGATGTATAGTGGTCTATCAATGAAAGTTCTCATATATTTCCCTATGCATAATGAGAGAGTTATTTATAATGATTCCAGGTAACAAAAAATTCATGAATATAACAATCAAACTCATGATATCGAGTTATCATATGTGATCCTTTCTCCAATGATATAAAGACACTATCTCTATGGTGAAATATTGAGATATTTATGGCTCAAAATATCTTAAAATATATCATCTCATAAAAATTACTCAACATGAGGAAAAGGTGATGGATTGAGCTACTCCAGAATAATGATTGTTGCGTATAAGACGACTCTTGTGATTAAAATAGGTTTTCTGAATCATTGAGTTGAAATGATCATTGAGTTCAAAATAAAATTCATAATTCAGAAGGATCCTACATATATGGATCTAGGGAGGATGGATATAAGAATTATCAATAAAGGTGAAACATCATTACATTTTCAAATATTTACCCATCCATCTTTATTATACATGATATAATTTTCTATTCCCGATTATGTGAATATTGAAATGAAAATTAATGGATTGAATGATGTGATGTTGGATGACATAATATGTGGGGATGGGATTCTAAAATTTGGGAAGAGGTTTTGTGTTACATCTATACCAAACCTAAAATGGTATTATTGGACGATGTACATATTTCCAATTTCTCTATACACCATGTTAGTAGTAATATGTATTAGTATTTGAAGGAATACTATTTATGTGAAAATATGAAGAGGGAAATTAATTATTATGTATAATGAAATCTTGGATTACAAAAAGGTGAAATATGTAAACTCAAATTTTTGAGTGTTCATTACATCATTAACTTTTCCTACCTTGAAATGGGATGATATCACCATGTATTTCATTATGAGATTACCAAAAAAATACAAGAACAGATGATGAAATATGGATAATTTTTTATCGAGTTAGAAAATTAATAAATTTCGATTCTATTAGGAAGGATTTTACAATAGATAACATTGGATGACATTATATCAATGAAATAATAACACATAATGGTTCACTTCTCAAAATTTTGTCTAACCGTGATCCACTATTTACGTCAATATTTTGGGAAATTCTCCAGAAATCATTTGATACAGATATTCGATTAAGTGATTTTTATCACCCTCAAATTTATGGATAGTCAGAAACGATAATCCAAACATTAGAAGATATGTTCAGATCATTCCCGCAATATTCTTAAGGAATGTGGGATCAGTAATTACCTTTGGTTGAGTTATCCTACAATAATAGTTTCCATTAAAGTATACATATGGAACCATATGAATCATTGTATCAAAATAGATTTTTTACACCAAAATGTTGGGATGGAGTTTGTGAATGGAGGCTTGAGGGTCTAGAAAATGTAGAGGAAACGATAATAATAGTGAAGTCTATTTAATCCCTTAAGAAAGAAGATCATTATACGAAATAGATCTATTCCAATAATTTAAGGAATGAATTTCAATTTCATAAGGTAGTTCAATAACTATTATAAGATTCTCTATAGAAGGGTGTTTTATGAATCATGCAGAATGGGAAATTGATCCCCTAGTACATTGGACATTAAGAAGTTATTGAGATACATGAAGCAATGTCTTATCATTTGGAAATGACTCCTTATTTTTCTAAAGGACACAACATGTTCCATTAATCATTGTTGAGGAAGTACAAGCCAGTACCAATTCATTTACTCACTTATGAATGTGTTGAATTAGAACCTGTCATGTTATACTTTGAATAGAATATCTTGATTTTTACACTAATGAACAAGTGAAGAGGAATAAAATGGCTCCATTTCTAAATGTACATTGACAAAATCATAAAATTGAAGGGCCATAATGGGAGCCTTAGGAACTTATGATGAAGCACTACCCAAATCTTTTTATAAGATAACATTATGGAATTTTCATGAAAACATTTTTCTATGGAGGATATTATGTAAAAACCCAAGGGTTTCCAAGTGAATTCATTATTGAAAGTATAAAAACTAGAGTCTTTATAGAAATACACATTGTTGTAACCTATCCAAGGAACATAATTTTCCCACTTCTATGATTTGAATTTCAAAAAACTTACTTACACAGTTTTGTTAAGTAAGATATTTAGAGTCTTATGGGATAAAAGTAATTTTTGTGAATAGTAACAGGTCCATAATGAAAAAAATATTACCCTTATGAATATTAATATGAACCTTATGAGTAGTAGTCATATTAATGAATGTATAATTAAAAATTTAGGGACCTTAAAAATGGAAGTGTATATTTAAAAAATTTATTATTAGGTGTGGATAATTTTTTCTCTAATAATTATTTAATAAAAATATAAAATAGATAAAATGATTTAAAATTAAATTCATTTTAATAAAATATATTCCTAAATAAATATTTATTTGTTTAATGAATATTGAATAATTTAATAAGTCCTCATGTAATTTATTAGGGTATTATAAAATCTGTTTATGTTTTAAAAACAGTATATTTTGACTAAATCATGATTTTATTTAAAAATTAAACATTGCATATTCATGAAATAATTTTTATAATATTGAATCAATTTTTGGATTCTAAACATTTAAAAACTGTTACAGTGTGTATTTGGGATTTTTGAAAAATAATTGAATAGTCAATAGTAAATTATAACAATTAAAAAAATGATAAATACATGATTTACTGAGTCATATGTGTTATAGGGATGATGTTAGCACACCAAGTTTGAAATAAAATGATTTATTACTAATTTTGTTCATATAAAATATCACTATTGGTTGTATTTGGAAAAATAATAAAATAATGATTAAAATATTAGGAAAACCCTAATCTTCTTCACTATAAAAACCACCCCACAGTCCCTCTACTCATCAATCTTCTATGCATTTAGGCTTACCAATGTTCTGCCCATATAATCTTCCCTATTATTTCTTCACATCCAGGAAATCTTGGTCTTTCAAAGTGACCAAATAAACATTCATTGCGGATATTATCATGAAGAAGGAATCCATAGGTAAAAAATCACTTCATATTTATTTTATTTCAATATATGTTCAATTAATTTATTTTTATTTCCACACTTATCCTCATAAAAATTCAATGAAAACTCATATAACACAAATTTAATGAAATTTTATTTTTCTAATGGAATATTTGAACATCATATATCTTTCCCTACGGTCATATACTAAAGTAGAAAACAACCTATGAGTGGTTTTAATTTTTCAGATTTCAAGACAACATGTATTAAATTTCATTAATCATACCCTATTATACTCATGAAACTATTTTGATGGTTAAAGAAAATTATAATATATGTAATAAATCCAATGTAATTTTCTTGTAATAATTTTGTCCACATGATATTAATTTATTAGATAGTACGAGTTAATGGGAATTTAGAAAATTCCATATAATCCAAGCAATTATCATTACCGTGTTATCTAATAATTCATCATAATACCATATATTAAAATTAATTTTATATCCTTTTTAATTCTATGTTATTTTTAATATAATATAATTACAATTATGGACTTTAATCCCCATGAACATCCATACACTCGTACCACTAAACCGATCATGAAATCTAAGAATACGTGACGTTCTGAATGTTGTTATTGAATCACATAACACATAAAAATGTTCAGAAACTAAAATCATAATATTTTAAAAAATGAAATACGCATATATATGTTTCTCTATTAAATAATTAATGTGTCTAATTTGAATATCTATGACATTATGGTCAGGTAATGAACACATTCGACTATAAGGTAATGGTTTTCTACACAAAACAAAATTTTCATTCAGGATAATCGTATTCTTTACATTACTAAATGAATTTTTTATATAATTATTTATTCATAATAAATTTTCTGTTAATGTTGTATATATTTTTACCATATAAAATCTAGAATTCATTTATTGGGAGTTAAATTTTTTAGAAGGATCATGCAAAAATTCAATCCAAAATACAAGCCCGAATCAATTGAATTTATCGATAACATATATATTTTTAGGGGAACTCTATAATATTTTATTTCCGGAATTTATTTATATTAAATCACTCACATTTTTATGAATAAAATACATTAGATTAATTCTTTTTTATACAAATATTTTCCCATAACAACTCTTCTTTTAAGAGTAAAATAGTATTTATATCTAGAATAAATCGATGATTTTTGAAGAGTTTTTCACATATTTCATCCTACATTTTGATTCATATGTTTAAATAAGTATAATATTTAATGATAAAATCCATCATATATTACTGAATGCTTTATTATTATTTTGAATGTGGATGTGCTACCATGATATAAATCAGCATATTTCCCTGAATGGTTTTTGATATTGTTTAATAATTGGGAAAAGTTTTTTACTTTTAATATGTTATTTTCAATATGAATGTATATGTTTTTTATGTTTATTAACATTAATATGAGGAAGGAATTTAACATAGAATGTGATGGTTCAGTAGAAATATAGCCCCACAATGCATTAGTCAGTCTAATGAAACTAATCATAATTGAGTTGTGGTTGTGGCCTTAACATATTATTATCTAACATCATGGATGAATCCTTAGAGATATGTTTCAAATGTCTCATATTATACATCACCTCATTGTAATATTATTTATTTATAGACTATTGATTATTCTACTATTATTATATTAATAGATATGTTTCAAACACATAGGATCATTTATTATGGAATTATTTTACCCTCTCTTATTCATGTCATATAATCCTCAAGAATAATTTTATAGGATTATGTTTTTAGTTGGTCACTGTGACTAGTGTTTACCATTATGATTTATTTTACAATATAACATTTTCGTACTCATATTTTATTTTCACCACATTCTTAATCTTTTAATTGGATACGAAGAAGAGTATTATAATTTACTTGAAGGTGTAATATGGGATTTGTGGATGATCCCATTGGAATTTATATGATGTATTTCATTTCATGATGTAATATTGAGCATATATATGTATATACAATTCTAAAAATAATAAAAAAAATTTCCTTCAGGATATGTATTCCATGATTTTATTCAAATATAACAATTTGAGCCACCGACTCTACAAAACTATGATCGGGTCCTTACAGAACTTGTCTAAAAGGATACCCTAATATCCATTCTCTCTTATTTGGAAACTTTACAATCAGTTTTTTATGCAGTCGTTGGGCATCCCCACATCCACGTGGGTATGTCAAACTATAATTTTATAATGTTCAAAAACTAAAATTACTAGTAAATCATAACATAAAGAAAGTATAATGATAATACCACCAAGATAAGGTAACACATTAATGAATTTGGACCGAATGACGGGTCGTCATAATTTTTGATAATTAATTAAAATAATATTTTTATTAAAAGTAAATAAATAAAATCAGATTGAGAAATAGACTATTTGGGTACTATTTCCCAGAAGTGATTTTGTAAATTACAAATTAATCCTCTCATACATATAAAAAATAGATTAAATAGTAAAGAAACCATTATATTTTAATGATAGAAAAAAATTTCAGTCCCTAACAATATACCAATGTAACTCAATTTATTTTGTACAATGATAAATAAAATAAATCTAAAAAAAGTCAAATACCCTTATTCACCACAATATAATAGGGTTTTTTAATACCACAACTAGAATGGGGAAGACATGGCTCATAACATGTTGAAAGAGAAGGTTGTCCCAAGTATGATTTGGTGGGAGGTTGTCCCTTCCGCAGTATTTATCCTCAACAAAACAATGACACAAATCCTGGAAGGGATGGCATCATAGAAGGCCTCACTAAAAAAAGGATCAATGGCTCACGTTCTATACATATTTTTCTATATTACACATGTCAATATTTTGAAGGCTTATCTGAGGAAGATGGAAGACTTGTTAATGCTAATTAACATCCTCAAGAGTCAATTTAGATCCATGGAATTATGTACTTTAGTACTCGATGGAAATAATGTGAATGTAACACATGATATAATCATTGATGAGGTAGAATTGTAGGAATGGATTTTTTAGGAAAAATAATTTTTTCTTGAGTAGTGTGGAGTCATTCACCATTGATCACACAAATGGTATATATAAACTAGTGATGGTGGAGAGTGAAAACACATCTAAATAATAGATATCTTCACCCTCACTGAATATGGTTGCTCTACTAGAACTATAATAAAAGACATTTTGATGTAATTCCCATAAAATGAGATGTATTGGAGTTATTCAAGACACATCCAAACATATAGAAACCACTTTATATCAATCACAATGACACCCGCATCATTTTTGCACCATCGACAACCATATAAGGATGACAATGCCAACTAGGTTATCATTTGTGTGAGATAAAATATGATGAGTTGAACTACCATATTTCCAATGATTAAAGCTATTTTTAGAATGCCTAAAATCATTTATGATGGTGAAGATGTTAGAGGTTTAACTATGGAAATAATCATCTGAGTTAGTGAGAATGAAGTAGAATATGGAATAGAGTGTGTTATTCAACATATAATGCATTTTCACATACCTTGTTGCATGAGAAAAAATTCATTCATTTGATGTACCAACAATATATCTACATCTACCATTAAAAAACATGTCGATGCCCTATTATCAAAAACCACACACCTGCAAGCCACGTTCATTGTAGAGAGGTTTTGGAAAACGAGGCAGACTCGAGGGCTATGTTTCTTGCAGAAACTCCCTTGATTCCACGTGGACGCACAAGGATTCTGGAGTTATATGTGAAAATTGATTTTGTTGAGACTAAGTGATCATGAATTAAATTAGGGTATGTCGTTGTGGACAAATCTCATGCAATGAGTAATTTAATCATGTTTTTACTCAACCTCGTTATTTTACCTTTTTTATTTTTATTTATATGGATCAATGTGGTTTAACCTCGTTAATTCTATGACATGGTTTTTAATGATATTTTTATTACATCTATATTTTTATGTGTATATTAATAAATGGAAACCCACTATAAAAGAATCCATACTAGTGGGTTACAAAAACATTTACTCTATTCTAATTATTTTCCACTTTCATGATGTTTGTTTTTATTCATGTTTAATGATCGGCAGGGTATTTCAAACAAAAACCAATAAATAAAATTCCAATATTGATATTCATTGTATTCTAATTAGTATTTTATTCTATAAAGAAATTATTTTTCTTATTAGACAAATTATTTTTTTGATAACAGTATATAACCAATTTGTAAACAGACTACAAGAGTGATATTAATTCACATATATTTTTTATATTTGGTGTATGTAATATTTTCAAATGTAGAATACATATACATATTTCATATACATTGTCTAACCCCACTACATATATATTTCACAATACAATTCTTGTTCTTCATTGATTATCATAACACAATCCTATATACGTCACACTAGGATTTTGACTACCAGCACACTTCTAAAGAGCCTAGATTTTAAATTTAATTAACAAGGATTTATAAGAAAAATAATAATCATATATATCTATAATAACAATTAAAATTTATACTACAAAAAAATATGTTACATTCTTTATTCAATTACATCAATTATAAAATGATAAATATTGGATTCATTCTTTATTAGATGATATATATATGTTTTGTTCATTATTAAATTTCTTCATTAATAAATAATAGGTATAAGGTTTATTGTTCAGAAAAATATGTTTTGTTCTTCACATTAATTAAATTATTTTATATGGTGAAACATCAAGAAATAACATTATTTAATTTTGACTCCTAAAATATCATCCCCAATAATAAATACAACGTAACTACCATATAATATCATCTTGAAATTGCAATTTCAAATCATTAATTGTTGTTGGATTGGTGTAGCCTAATTTTTGGGATAATTTTGGGCCAATTCTTAGAACACATACTGTGAATGAATCTCAAGTGGATGAAGATCCATAGTGGTCTATATTTTTGTTGATGGAGGAAAACTCCCTACTCTAGATGTTTGGTGGAAATAGGTCACAGTCCCAAATCATTAGAAACTATAGTAAATATTATCGACCATGGAAGTGCGTACTACATGATTGTAATAATGGCACATTAGCAGTGCATATGTTGCACAAATATTATATTTTCTCATAATTTTTAGAAAGTTGTACTACAACTCTGCAGATAAATTTCAACTGGCCACTCCAGCATCTTAGACTAGGGTGGTCATACAACTGTTGTAGTGCATACTTATACATAACAATCACTAAAACACATTGGACATACTTTGTAGATAGTGGAACAAGGTTTATATCTCTATTACATCGCATATAGAGGTTTTATTTCATGTCTAATAAAACACCAAAATTCATTATATATTTATTTTCTCGAATCATAATGTGATTTTACCTATCCTGTGTGTTTGAAATTTTTACCGAACAATGTAAATTGTTCTGTCCAATGAGATCATCATCTTAATATTTTCATAATCTTTTATTTTTCCTTATCTTTATCTACAAACATGTAATGTTGCTTCTACTCTATGAGTTTCCAAAGAATTTACCATTTAAAGGATTTGACATTTATGTTCACACTAGAATATCATATGGATGAATTATAGATGTTCATATTCTTACACTTCAGAGTGGGATAATATTCAATACATAGTGACATTAAATATTCATGAATATTTATATACAGTCTGTGGAAACTACTATATATTGTAAGAAATATTTTTTCTATGATGAATTCTAATGGAAAATACAATGAAACATGAAATATGGGTAATGATAGAAAATATCATATATGGCATAAAATATAATAAAGTAAAATATTAATGTATTCGTTTAAATATAAAAAAAAATCTATTTAGGAGGATCTCCAACCATAAAAATAATATGATTCACATTATAATAAATAGTTACAATAATCATCATGTGCTCAATTTAATGCAAATAAAATGAAAAATAATAGAAAATCCAAAGAAACTCAAATAATTGCCTTAATCATAATTATGATTGTTCATAAAAAATGGGGATACCAACATCAAAAATGAAACTAGAAACTTATCACTTTGATAATGAGTTTTAACTGGAATTGTTTTCTCTTGAAAATAATCATATTTCAAAGGTTGTACGAAAGAGTTTTTGAAATATGTTTCCCTTAAAAATAATGTCGAATCTTTGAAACCTCAACATTTCAATGGATATGTACATTTTATTATAGTAAAATAAATTGACCCTAAAAATAATGAAACATTTATTTCATGATAATAGAAAATAATTTCCTTTCAGATATCTTGAATTTTGGGACAATAAGAACATTCATTGCCTTTTTCGGAGATTTATCGAGATATACTTCTCATATGATGAAATTAAATAGAAATGGTATTCAATGAAAATGGAATTATGTCGATCAAAAATCAATTATAGTTATTATGACTTGATATGATTTTCACATATTCTAATATTTATAGAACCATGGAATTGTTTTTTTTTGTAATATGATTCAATATTATTGGGATTGAGTTGTGTTCTTATGAAGGGAGACCATGGCATGGACAATGAAACACGATATTTATAAATTCAAAAAGATAATTATATTATTCACAACTATAGTTCCCTATGAATTAAAGACGTTGAACCAAAATCTATTTGATGAGACACTTATTCTAAACATCAATCATAATATCATGATGAAAATATTTTCAAAGAGGTACATGAACCTCAGTAAATGAAGATGGATGTGGTATCTCCATATGTGTAACATTGACATGTTCAATATATTTGATAAGTGTAATTAAGTGTATGACATTTTGTGAAAAAAATTGAATATACAAGTTGTTTGGGAGGGATTTGACGAGAGAGGATAAAAAATCATACACATATGGGAAATGAAATTCAATGTAATGTGATCAATAACATCTATTAGATATAAATTAATGCAGTAAAATTACTAACATTAACTATTTGATTACAAAAATATTTGGTATGTTGGGGTTGTACATTGTATATATCATTATTATTATTTTCATATTCTGTATTTTTACAATTCATAACTATAAAATTTTCTTCCTTGTAACATTGGGTTTTCACCTTTATTGGATATATTTTATGAATAAAAAATTAGTTTTTGCTCCATGTTATTATTTTCAATTTACGTACAGTTTCAGAAAAATGGGTTATAAAAATAACTTTTCATTTTTTAAGGCTATCCTATTTGAATCTATAGTTTGATGTTGCTTTCTATACCATTCAATTTCCCATACAAAGTCTTGAGTCCATGGATATATTCATAAAATAAATTATTTTTTTCAATACTATACTCTAAAGCCCATTATTTTTTAATAAGTTGTAAATTTATCATTGTTTCAATATTATATGATAGTTATTGATGTGGGGATTACTTAAAATATCAGAATAAATTTTTGATGAATTAAATTATTAAATATAATTTTTACAATAATATTTTAGTAAACAATTAATTCTTCTAATTAATTTTTCACCTCTAATGAATTCACTGTTGAATTTACTATTTTAAATAATCTTTAATAACAACACATTTTAATTTTAAATAAACATTTTATCTCATACTTTAGTGCTTTAATAATTAATTATATGTTTACTATTATTTACAATATGATAATCATTATTAAAATGCATAAATCCATTAAGCATATCATATAATTTATAGGGAAAGGAATAATTAAAAAATTATTGACCATGTTTATAAACATATTTTGCAATCTTAATAAATTTTCAATACTATTTAAAAACATCGAAAAACATTCATGAGAATTAATAAGGATTTCAAATGAAATTTAACATTACTTTTTGTTAATGGGTGAAACTTATTAATATGTTTTCATACAGTAATAGTTAATGATGATGTAATTATAATTAATATATCCATTGTTCAATAAAATGTTTAATGAATTTTATATAATCAAATGTATAATGAAATAGTTTCTCCAAATAGTAGAAAAATAAGTTGAACAGAACAATTATTCTATGGGTGCATAGGTTCACAGAAGGAAAAAAACTATCTATATGGTGTAATTTTTAATTTACTGGAATTATGGGACATATTTTTGATGGGTGAATGGTGGATAGAAGTATAAAAGATGATGTCAAAATACTTGAATTTAATTTGATGATGTACGTATAAATTATTTATCTTATTCCTATAACCTGTCACACTCAAACTCATCTTTCATTATTTTATGAGTTTGTTATCCATAATGGGAACACATTATAATGACCCAATGTTTTATTAGTGGAATTCCCTTTTCATAATTATTATTTATATATAAAAAACATTATGAAGCATAATTAAATTTAATAATACTAAATACTATGTATCCATTAAACATAAATTTTCCTCTTAAATGTTTTGAATTTTGAATATCTGAAATACACGACACTGATAGGTAAGAATTTTGTAGTCTCAAATGGAAAAACATAATTTTTTTATAGTAACTATCCTAATGAATAGTAACCAACAATTAGGAATGATAATATTCCATATATGATTAGTAAACCATCTAAAATAATAGTAACCATGTCCATAAATGATTAAATAACAGTTAGGAATAAAAAAGTGGCAGTTTTTTCATAGTAAAATAATTTGTATTTTTGTAAGTAAAAAATTATTATGTATAATTACTAAAATTAAAATAAAATATTTTTTACAAATTTTTTTTATAAATTATAAATTTTGTGTCTTATAGATTTATGATAATTTTATAATAACTTCATTAATTTTTGAAAGCATTATAAAATCAATTTTAAATTTAAAAAATGTATATTTCATATAAATTATGATTTTAATTTAATATTCAATTAATCATGTAAAGAAAATTATTTTTGAAAAATTGAACACATTTTTGGTTTCTACATGATGAAAAATGGTTACTGGGAATTTTTGTTACTTTTCTGAAATCCTTGAATTTTTTTATTAGTAGAAAAAATCCATAATTTATAAAATAAGCTAAATACACTAATTATTGAGTCATGTATGATGTTATAATAATGTAAGACCAATTATTTGGTATTCACATGATACAATTACTATAAGTAGAAATGGAATAGTCATGGTTAGTTGTCTTGTGGAGAAATAAAAAATTAATTAATAATATATTGAGAAAACCCCTCTCACCTCAACTAAAAAAACCACCGTTAACACCCCATTTCCTCACACCAATCAGGCTTCAATCCATGCCAAAAATATTACCCAAATACCATCCCTAGACCCTCCCCCACGTCAAAGAGCTCATTTCCTCATCAAAATACCAAGTATAGGCTCTTTTAGGAGGATCTCAAGAGGAGGATTCAAGAGGTAATTTATCTCTCTTTTCATTCATTTTTCTTTCAAATTTCATTTCATTTAGGCTATTTTTCTCAAATTACATTAAAAAAATTTCATGATAAATCTAGTATTTTTTGTCAAATTATATGACATCTTGTTAATGGATGGTTACTCATTACACTCCTCCCTCCCTATATTTGTTAATAAAATCAGATCATTGCATATATTTTTTTAATTTAACAAAATAAGGGATTATGAACTTCAATTTTACTTAAAATACTTCAAAGAATCAAATGAAACCATAAAATTGATGAAATCATATTTTAATGTGTATGTATTATCCCATTGTATGTTCTAGAACTGACTTATATACTTGACACTATGTGATAAAATAAAACAAGTAAATTGTGATAAAAAAACCACATAAAGATACCAAAAAATGATCATCATTAAATTTTATTTAATGATTCATCAACATGGTATATACAATTACTACGTTATAAGGTTATTTTTACTCCTGGATATCATTATTAAAAATAAATATTGTTTCTAGATATTTATCCTTTTTCTAAATGAACATCTATATATGTATACAAGTGAACCGTTCAAGAAAACCATAAAAATGAACATCCCCAAACAATGTATTTAAACTCTATAACTCATCCAAAAGCCAATAAAATAACTAAATGAAATATAAAATGTACTATATTCATGTATTAAAAGTTCATTAATTTCAAATTATTTAATATAATGTCTTTATAAAGGATATTAAAGGGTAGGATTTGTTATGATACAAGTTAAGGTGAAATTCACGAACCCAACGTTCATTCTTTGGGTACTCCCCCTATAATTCCATGTTAGGTATGGGTTCTCTAATAAATTAATTTATTCATAATTATGATAAATTTATTGTTTTATAAATGATCACTAACTGATTTTATTAGAGTCCAAATGTTTTCTAAAATGACTCTTTATACAAATAAACACACCCTTTTTAATTAATGAATATGGTTTCACTATTCACTCAAGGTTAATGGTTCTATGTGAAGAATGATTTTCCATATTTACATTGGGGGAAAATGTTTATGAATGTACAATTTATTTTTTGAATCCAATTTCATACCATGGTTTAGATTATGTTCACGTTTTTTATATTTTTAATGTTGCATGCATGAAAATGTAAATATTATGATGAGATCGGTGTGCCCTAAATTATATAGCGCAATATAAATGTTTGAATGTGATAGGTGCACCTAGAATTATTCAATTCTCCAACACATTGGTTAATGTGATAAATCTCATTAGAAAATTGAAATAATATGTTAACATGATTCTACAATTGTTCACAACTATGTTTGGTATTTGACCACTAGACATGATGTTTCAATTTATGCATTACAACATTTCAAGTCATTTATGAATGATTCATCAGATGTTCTTGATTAATTTCATATGTTTTGATTATGATCACCCATTATTATAATATTCCTATAATCCCTTTTATTTGGATTTTTTCCCACCTTTTTTGAAGTATATCATTAGGAGACCACATATACTAAGGAGAGGTCATGTGAAAATAAGAAGCTAGAGGAGAAGGAATTAAATAAATGTTTATGTTAGAGGTTAATAATGTTATGGTTTGTCCTAGTTTAACAAATATAATTATCCTACGGATTTTCGTGGTGTAATACAATAATGTTTTTTATCATTATAATGATTTATTATTAATACATAAAAAGCGGGGTCATAATTGCTAGTATCAGAGGAATGGTTTTGTAATATTGGGTATAATGATTAGTAAACCAGAGGTAAAACCTCTATTGTGGACTAAGTAAATATATGAACACCCAATGATTTACATAAGGATAAGATATGTTGTGCATTAATTGTAAATTTTAAAAATTAATAAGATATTCCTGAATTGTTGACTTATATTTTAACCTTTTCTATTATTGAAAATATTGGGAAGAAGGAGAAACTGGGCCAACAACTCGTGTGAGGGCCAATGCAATAATTTCTTGAACGACATACCCAATGCTTTGGGTGGTGGAGTTGAAAACGTGATGGATATTCTTACCCAAAAATATCATGTTATGAACCAAAACCAGAATAATTGGTTAAATCATTCATCATAAAAGAAAGTGAAACTGGATATCAAGTGTTTTATGAAGCAAATGCCACTTATGTTTTGTGGATCATTTGAACCACATGTTGTAAAATAGTGGGTCAAATCCATGGGGAATATATTTTTTTGTGCTTCATTGTTTGTATATATAGAAGGTGACACTAGCTATTTATCTTGTAGATGGAGAGGTTGATCAGTGGGGTTCATTGATTATGAACACCATGCTAATGGACAAAATTGAAGAGCTGGAAAGGGAAGACATTATGTGCATGTTTATGAATATGTATATCCCATTAACTCTTCTTACAAATTTTAGGATAGAATTATTAGATATTATAAAAAATAATTAAAATCTATTACAACTTAAAAAATAACTTCATAAGGCTTGAATGGTATTCTTTTTGTTTTTTTACTAACAATGATAGAAAAATTGTAATATTATTTAGTGGATTAAATCCAAAACTTCGAAAGGCTCAATAAATTCAAGAATTTTGGAGGTATGAAGACGTTATTAAATGTTCACTAACTATGGATATATATTTTGTGGAATGGTACCATTTCTATGGTGAAAAGAAACAACCGATGGAGTTTCAACTCGGAGGAAATAATGATAAAGGGGGGAAGAAAACTCAATGATCAAAATGCCAAAATTTTGGGAAGCAGAATCATGGGAATTTCGTCAATGTGATGGGGCAATTCTTAATGTGTGGGGAAGAATGAGACCATTTTTAATAGTGTCTAAAATACATGATAAGGAAGGAGAATATGGTGGATGAAATTAGAAAACCACATATGGTTCAATGCTACATCTATTGGGTAAAATTGAATAATTCAAGCCACTTCAATAGAGATCGATTCCTCTAGGGTAATCAACGTCATCATCCACAAAATCCAAAGGAAAAAAGTGATGGTTTATTATATAACTACTATAGATGTAGATCAAGATAATGAATTAATACAAGGTACACTTCCAATTCACTAAATAATAAAAAATTATTATTTGATTCTAGTTCTACTCATTCCAGTATATGTAGAATGTTTTCTAGAACTAATTAATCGAAGCCCCAAAACATTGAATAAGTTATATCTATAGAAACTCATAGTTGTGAAATCATTGAAAACTAAGTGTTTGAATATTCTCATGTTGGAGTATGTGGGATGTTTATTCAAAAGAATCTCATAATACTTCACTTAGTGGAATTGGATGTTATAATGGGAATGGAATGGATCTCATTATATAGATCACATATCAACTATATGGAAAAATAAATATATTTTCATATTCCGAACCATCAAAGGTTACTCTAAAAATGTAAGGAAGATCAAGAGTCTCTGTTAAAAAATCCTTCAACTGTGTAGGTGTTGATTCCCATTGAAGAATCATACATCACCAAAACGGCTGATTCAAAGAAAAGGTCAAACCATATGAAAATTCCCATTGTAAGGGAATACAATGAAGTATTTACTAAATATTTAGCGGGACTTCCCCTAGGATCATGAGGATGAGTTTTCAATAGAACTCATACCTATATAATATCTTTTCTCAATGTGTCCCATTAGGATGGCTCCTATCAAACTGGAGTCGTTAAATAACCAACTGCAACAACATTTGGACAAAGTGTTCATACACCATAGTGCATCAACTTAGGGTGTGCCAGTGCACTTTTTGAAAGATAAGAATGGGGAAATGTGGTAGTGTATTAATTATCAGGCACTCAACAAGTCCACTATAAAAAAAGTATCATCTTATAAGGATTGGTGACTTGTTTGATAATTTAAGAATAGATCAATACTTCTCAATGTGGGATCCACATTATGGATATCATCAGATTATGGTGATAAAAGTTGAAATTGAGAAGTCTGCATTCTGTATAAGGTATGGGAACTGTGAGTTTCAGTGATTCCCTTCAGACGTACTAATTCATCTTCATTATTCATGGATTTGATGACTATAGTCTTTAGGCATTACCTCAAAAAAAATTGTAGTTTTTATCAATGATATTCTCATCTACTCTGAAAAAAGGAGGAACATGATGAAAATCTAATACATCTGTTGGAATCATTGGGAAAAGACAACTAATATGACATGTTCATAATATGTGGGTTTTGGGTGAAGAATGTCATGTTCTGAGGACATGTGATCACAACTGAGGGAATTTTTATGGACCCTTCAATAACAATGGTGATTGATGAATGGAAAAATCCCTCTACTGTCACATGAATCCATCGTTTTCTTGGATAAGTAGTATACTACTAACGTTTTGTGAGGAATTTATCATGATTTTCAATCCCACTAACCAACATAACAAGGAAAGTGGTAATGTATGTCTATATGGAAGAATGTGAGGGACGATTCAATGAGCATATGAGAAGGATGATCACTGCACCAGTACTCACACTACAAAAAAGTGGATACTTTTTTGTGATATACAATGATGCATCAATGAAAGGCTTGGTTTTTTTACTCATGAAAATTTATAATGTGACAACCAACGCCTAATAGAAGTTAATGATCCATGATCTGAACTACCCATCGCATGATCTACAACTATGAACCACAATTTATTCCATGAAATTATGGGGGACGTATATTTATAGTCAGAAGTGCGACATATACACCAACCACAAGATTCCAAAGTATATATTCACACAAAAAGAGATCAACATATGTCAAATGAGATGGTTAGAGCTAATCATTGATTACTATTTCATTATTTACTGTCATCTTGGAGTGGTGAACAAGGTAGTTGATTCTATAAGCACAAAAGAACCTACCACTCTATCAATGTTATGGATTGATAAAGAACATATCATTGTGGATATGAAAATGATGGACTGGGAAATCATATCGGTATTGGATGCATCCTACCATACCTAAATGATTGTCAACCATAAATGGTAGAGAAGATTAAAGAGGCACAATGGGATGATCAAGAGTAAAAAAATTTGGTTAATGGAGTAAAGAAAGGGAATCTTCACGACTTTCATATCAACGATGATGGTGTGATTCAGTTTGAGATTTGACTTTTTGTTCCCTCATCACCTTGGACACAGAATATGCTATTTGAAAATTCAAATAACTCTGCATTCTCTATCAATCATGGGAGTACCAAGATGTACTATGATCTCTGGGAACACTTCTTGTGGGATAAAATGAAGAACTAGATTACAAAATATTTATTATGGTTCTTGGTATGTCAACAAGTTAAAATATATTGATAAAATTCTAAATGGATGATGAAGCCATTTCCTATACCCATGATGAAATGGCAGAATGTTACTTTGGACTTTGTCACAATTTTCCCAATTATGTCGAAGGGAAATAATGTGATATGTGTTTTGGTTGTCAAAATAACCAAGACAACCCATTTTATCACTATTTGGGAAGATATATATCTTAAATATATTCAATGACATATTTGATGTATGTCATGAGCATGTATGGTGTTCCAATATCGATTGTATGTGACCGCGATCTAAGGTTCGCATCTAAATTCTGGAATAGCCATCAACATTCACTGATTACTAAATTAAATTTCAGCATGGCGTATCAAATGAAAATGGGTGGCCAATCTGAATAGACTATTTATATGCTTTAATACATTATACGAGTATTATATATCAAATTCAAAGGTGGAAAGGATCAACAACTCTTATTGGTTGAGTTCTCATACAAAAGAAGCTTCAACTCAAGTTTTCAGTCAGCTCCATATAAAGCTTCTTATGGAAAGCGATGTAGAATAGAAATCTATAGGGATGATGATGGAGAAAGAAATATACATGGACCTGATCTTGTGCAATAGATGATATTGAAGGTTCATGTAATCCAGAAACACATCAAAGCTACACAGAGTCGGAAAAATTTAAAGGCTTACAATCAACAAAGGGACTTGGAGATTGACTTTGGGGATAAAGTATTCCTTTTAATACCACCATGGAAGAGAGTCATGCAGTTTGCAAAAAATGGGAAGCTAACCCCAAGGTACATTGACACCTTTTATATCCCTGATTTCATAGGATCCATGACCAATCAATTATCTCTTCCACTGAATATGGCTCATGTTAATGATTTGTGTCACATATCACTAAACATAAAGTACATACCTGATCCTTCACTGGTATTGAACAAAAAAGTGGTGCAGTTGTAAGATGTTCTCTCCTTTGAGGAGCTTTAAGAATAGATTATGGAATGAAGAGATAATGTACTACACAACTAGACAACCTGGCTTGTCAGAGTGCTGTGGAGGAAAAATAATTTTAAAGAAGTTACTTGGTTACTTCAAGAGGCAATGAAGGATATGTACCCTCACATATTTATGTAAAACAAAATTTCTAGGGTGAAATTTCGTAAGGGTAATGAATGTAACATGCCAATGTTTTTTCAATTCAATTCCCTTTTTATAATTATTCCTTATTGTATAATCACATTAGAAATCATAATTAAATATATGGATACTAAATACTAAGTAACTATTATATAAAATTTTTCAACTTTTATGTTTTAAATGTTTAAAATCTGACATACATGATTGTGATCATTAAGATGTGTGTAGTCCGATTGGACAAAACATAATATTTTTGAATAGTAGCCTACTCATATGAATAGTAACATACCCTTATGAATTGTAATATGTCTTTTAAAAAATTAAATCATCCAACATAATAGTTACTTTACCCATAAATGATTAAATAAAATTTAGGCATCCTACGTGTCAACATTTAACCATAGTAAATGTATTGGTAGTTTTTCTAAGTCATTAATAATTATTTTTCATTAAAAAATTTAAAATAAAATTTATTTTATTAAAATGTGTTCATAATTTATCAATTTTATGTCTTATGGATTTATACTATTTTTATTAAACCTTATGTAATTTTTCAAAGCATTATAATTTTTTTTAAACATTAAAAGATTTATTTTTTAAGTAAATTATTATTTTCACTAAAATTTAATTAACATATATAGAATCATAGTGATATTATTCCTCCTAAATCATAGTGATATTATTCCCCTTGATAGTCATTAGTATTATTACAGAGCAATAAAAATCCTTGTTTCATGTGTGATCGTATTAACGTTCATTATTTTTATTTAAATTTTAATTTTATTCATTTTCATACCTATTATTTTGATGTGACTCATAGGGTTTCAACAATAATTATAATTACAAGTATTCAACATTTATATTCTCACATTAATATTATATTTATGAATATATTGGTTGGATATACATACACTTGAGTGATGTAAATTATTAAATACAAAGTAATAAGAAATACTGGTAAATTATAATTTAAAATATATGGGCATTGCTATATATAATATGTAATTATATATATATATATGAAAAATTCACATGAATCATACAATGACACTTGAGACATTGTATGTTTATATATAAATTCAAATAATTCAAATATGTGATAATACAACTCTATAAGTATTCATTATCATTCAATGAACATTATATTATAATATGTTTCTTTAGTAAAATAAATAAGAGGACACGTATTGAGATAAATATATTATAGAAACAACAAGTGATCAAGTTATTTCCTGCATGATTAATAATAGTAGAAAATCCTTTCTTACCACAAATTATTATTTTTTCCTAGAAATGATTAATAATGAATAAAATCTTGATATTAATATAAAAAATGATTCTAGTAGCATTTTTCTTTGAAGATTTGTTTTATATGGACATATATTCTCTTGAATATAATCATATTTCCTTGATTGAGAAGAAGTAGTTATAGATGTTGTTTCGGTTGTAATCATATTGAATATTTACTACCTCCATGATTTCTTTGGCCTTTTAATTCGAAAAAATATACATCAATTGACCATAAAAATGTAATTGTAATATCATCACAACATCCTTTGAGTGGCTATGCGATACATTGATTTATGGGACTAATATATTATTACTATAACATAGACTATTATTTATGAAGTCCAAATTATCATATAAAAAAATTGATAAATAAGGTTATTACATTATTATTTACTGATTATGGAATGAAATACATTCAATAGTTTATAATCTTACAAACGTCTATACATGTCTTAATATTTCTATAATAGAGGAAGGGTTATTCCATGTATTATGATTAATCATGATTTGGATTGTCTGAAATTATTTTTCTACGAGACCATGTCATATACCATGTCTAAAAAAATTTTATGATATATTAAATGAATTATCTTACTCAAAACTATGGTTGTCCAAGCCTTAAAAAATGGAACCACCATATCTTCAAGGAAAATATGTCAATTTTCATCCATCATAAGTTCTTAAATTGAATTTTTCACGTAGGGACTTTAACCACAGATAATTAAAATGGTTGGTGTATCATCATATTTCTCACAATGAAGTGGTTTATTAAAAATGGAAAGTAAATTCAATGGATGTCGTTTTAGAATGATATTTTTATAGACAAGTGGTCATAGAGGATCCTGACAAGATATGCATGAATATCATACACATCCGGGAAGGGGAATTTAACCTTATGTGATTGATAACTTCTAATAGACTTAGATTTATGATCTAAACTCCTAATAACTTAATATTGGATTCAACCATATATTTTATTTTACATTTGTAAATTTTATTTTTATTTATTTCCTATTTATCTAAATTTTTAGAGATTATATCGATAATTTATTCTTCCTCATAATATTTTGTTATCACATTTCAAAAAATGATTTTATGAATAAAATATTATTTCATGAATACTGTTTTTATTTATAATTTCCATATATTTTCAAAATAAATTTATAATAATAATAATAATATTTTTTTCATTTCTTGATGTTTTTCATTTTGAAATTATTGTTTGATGCTACTTTCACTTCAATTTAATTTTCCATACCGAATCTTTAGATAATGTATATATTATTGCATGAATACTTGATCATAATAGAATACAAAAAATCTCATTATTTGTTCATAAATTGTATTTAATAATTTATTTCCAAATTATATGATAGATATATAAGTTCACACAACATTAGAAATTAAAATACAATATTTATGATTTCACTTATTTAGTATAATTTTTATATAGAATTTTTCACAAACCACATCATTCACACGTGTCGTATATAACTTATACTGCATTCATTATTGATTTTCCAATTATAAATCTTCATTAAGAACAAGGTGGACTTTTTTCATTAAATATGTTCTACATAACTTCTGTGTATTTATTTTTAACTATATAATAATTATTTTTAACAATCTGATAAACATTGTTGAAATAATTAAGTCCATGAAGAATATATTATATTTTTGTGAGAAATGGCAAAGGAAATTATTAATAACAATGTATATACATATATATCACATTATTAAAATGATATTCATTACATTTAAAAATTATATAAACACATTCATTAGAATAAATAAACTATAAAAATTTTATTTAACTTCAGTTATTTGTTGAGGGGTGTAACAAATGAATATGTTTTCATACAGAAATAAATACTGTTGGACATAATATAATTAATATTGGAATTGTTCGTTGAAATTTTTTATGAATTTAAACTTATACTATTCAGAAAGGATGGTTTTCTCTAAAATATAAAAAAAAGTTTAATTATACATTTAATCTAATGGAGCAGACAAGCACAAATTTCAATAATCTATCTTTATGGTGAAATTTATAATGACATAGACTATTGTGATTTATTTTCTATTGTTTGAGGGTGGATAAATTTCTAGAATTGGATGTTATAAACCGTGAAAATAATTTGGTGACATATGTAGAAATAGTATTATCTTATTTCATTTTCATATCATAGTAAAACTCCTCATGAAATGGTTATTGATCCTTTTTGTTTGGTTGAGAATACATCACTTGGAAGAAGCCTATTGAAACATGAATTAGAGACTCACTATAAAAAATACATGTTATTGTGATTTATTACCTTGTGAAGTGCCCAGATCAGTGTGAATCACTGAGAGGGGGAGAGGGTGAATCAGTGATCCTTTAAAACTTTTTACTAATTGATTCTTAATCAATTAAACCTCTATGGCATGTTAAGGCCTAGATCCACTCTTCTTATGTCTCTCAACCTTTCCCGGATAATGTAGTAATGAAAAGGCACATGACACAAGGATTTACAAGGTTCGGCACCAAAGGCCTACATCCTTGCCGTGCTCTCCCAGCATGGATTCTCCATTATAACCTGTTAAAATTACAATGGTCGATACAGCTTCCCACCATATCTCTCCTGAGTCCCACAGGAGGGTCTTTATACTGCTTCACACAGTGTTACCAGAGTCCCACTGGCCTGCTCCAGAATCCCACTGAAGACTTCTTCTCCCTGAGTCCCACAGGGTCTTCTCTTGGCTCTTCGAGTCGCACGAGTAGCTCTTATTCTCTTTAAGCTTCTTCAAGTATCCTCAGCAGCCTGGGATAAAGGCTGCTGGCCTTGCTCTGTACCTCTGATCACTCGAGTTGATCAGGTCTTCTCGTCTTGCTCAGGCTTTATCTCCTTCTTCTCAGGATGACCTGGCTTCTCTCTTCAAGAATATACAACAGCCTCTGATAAGGTCTGTTGGTCTTGCTCAGCAACTTCTGATCACTTCTGTTGATCAGGCTCTTCTCAAATACTGAAAACTCAGACAAACACTATCTTTCACTTCAGTCTGGCTCAGTCTCACTCACTTCAACTTCATGCACTGAGTGCATGGCATCTCTGCATCCTCATGCACTGATTGCATGGCTTCTCAATACTCTTCAAGAACTCCTGGTCTTGGACAACTCAATTGCACACCACTGATTTGTCTCTGTTCACGTGTGCACGTTCATGCATGCATGCATAAACTTTCCCTTTCCTCTTCTTGGTGCAGTAGACGCAAAAAGGGTGTAACACTTTAAGCACACACCAACTCCTTGAACTTCACACACTTTATTCAATTTGGTTACACACTTAGAAGTGTGTTATACTTTAGTGTGAGTCTTCCACTTCTTTCTTCTTCTAAGTGTGTTCAATTTTGGTGCACACACCTAGGTTCGGCCTTGTTCTTGCTTAGCACACACAATTTATTCTTTTAGTCTTCTTTGCACACAAGGCTTTTCCCTTCACTTCTTCTTGCACACACAACCCGTAGCCTTTCTTCTTGTTCACTTTGCACACACAAATAGTGTACGCCTCGGGTTCTTCTCCTTTGGTTAAACACACCAAGGGGCCTCGGATCTATTTTGCCACTTGGCATACACTTAAATGGCCATAGGGTGTTCTTGTTCTTCAAAATGTGCACACACAAGGTTTAAGTCTGCTCTCTCACTTCCACACACAACCAAGCCTCGGGTTCTTCCTCTTCAATTTGCACACACACACTAAGTGTATTTATCTCAATATACCCAAAATCAAACTAGGCACGCAAAGAGGTGTGGCCCTCTTCTTGTCTTCAAATGCTGCGCAGGCTCAAGTGTGCAAGGGTGCAACACTGCTGCGGGCACTTCGGTCGCGCAAGCCTCAACAAACCACGAAGGCACGCAGGTGATGCGGCTCGGCTCCTTCCTTTCGCGCAAGGGATGCGCGCAGGGTCTCCTCCAACTTATTTTGCGCAAATATGCGCAAAAGGGACTTCACGAAGCCAAGGGTGGCTTCGGGCTGCTTCGTCGCGCAAGTGGGTTGCGCGGAGCTCCAAAGTTCACGAGGCACAAAAGGCTCTCACGGGACTTCAAATATTCAAAGGATCAGCAATCAAAAACGAGAGCTCAGCCTCTCTTTTTATAGGTAGTGGTGAGGTGGTGCATCCGCGTGAGAAATATTTGATCTCCCGAAGATTTCGGATCTTCAAAATCTTCCAAATCTTGATTTCCTCTCTGTTCAAATACAGGTTCTTTTTTTGCCCTTTCTTCACGTGCATGCGACTTAGAACGCATGCACGACCTTCTTTTAGGTCCAAACCATGTAGAAAATAAATCACGTGGCCTCGCACCTCCGGTTGCTTCGGCCAACCTCGAAATCTCCCATGCGTTGCATGAAAATGTATTTTTGTCCATGATCGTGTTCGGTAGGTCTAGACGAGCTCAATGGAGGTCTCGGTTTCGGCAATGGTGGCCGGGAACTCGAAATAAGTCGTCGGGGAGGCCTCCGGTTCGAACGGAGCTCGCGGGGAGCCTTCGGCTGAGCTCGAGGAAGGAGATGCCTCAGAGCCGTCGGATCAGGCGATCAAATAACCTTGGACGGCCTGGATCAGATTGCGAATGGCGCGATTAGATGAGCGGCTCGGATCTGGCGCGCGATCAATCGTGCGGCCAGGATGCGCTCCCGGGAATTTTTCCACATCCCACATCGAAACGGCCTCCTGTTTTCACGCGGCTTATTACCCAAGCACTGCCTTCCACTCAGCAATTTAACTTCTCCCCTCCCGGTGCCTCCCCGCACCGGGTTCTCTCTGCGGGCGCGCTCTTGCGCCCACTCTGCTCCCTGCGGGCGCGCCACTGGCGCCCACTATGCGTGCCCTCGGGCACGCGCGCTGCGCGGGCTTCATCACCGCGTGGCCTCGGGGCTTATACACGGCCCCTCCCTTCTGCCTCAGGGAGCGCCTTGGCCTTGAGGGTTCCCCATGGGCGCGGCGCCTTAGGCCCATATGTGCCTTGGGTGATCCCTCGGCTGGCCTCCTTGGTGGCCATATTTTTGGCTAAGTGTTGAATTAAAACACTATTAAAAACAAAGTTCTCCATATGAAACATTCCAAACCAAGTGCCCTTATTTCTTCCTCCCATTTCTTCTTCATAAGAATTCTTCCAATCTCCTCAACATATATTCATTACTTAGGAGGGAAATTCTTGAAGGTTCTTCATCAACCGAGCTCCTGAATCAGATAATTCTTCAATTTTCTTCATTGATCTAATCAGAGATCAAATTGGATCTTCTTCACATTCACATGCACTAGGAGATAGTGCATGGACATCTTTAATCCACTTCATCCACTCAGTAGTTGTGGATGGATCATCTTCATCACCTCATGCATTGTCAATACAATGCATGGTCTTCAAACATTGTTGTGACTTTGTATCCAGTTGATACAAGTTCATAGAACTTAAAGAGCAGCTCAACAATCGTCAGATTTCCATGGAAAATGTTTCAAGCACAATTTCCAATACCACATAGTGAATATCCTAAGTGACATTCATCTTAGTACCATGGCCATTCTCCTTCACCACCAACACCATCACAACCTTTGTCATTCACATCTTGACATTCCCTGACTTCCATTCATTACAAGACAACTTCATGCCTCATTGACAACAAATGCAACACAGTGTACTTCAATATCCCCCTTTGTATTTGTTGTCAATGTCACAACTTCAGCACATATGAATGGGTCAATATTTGTGCCCAATATTTCTCCCCCTTATTGGAAATCAAATGCAAAGGTGTGGTGTGGTTCACTTTCAAAAATATCTCTTCCTCCCTTCGAATAGCATTGTCTTGAAAATCACAAGAGAGGGATGATGTCACATGTTCTCTTTAGCAAAGAACCATTAGTAAATCAACTCTAAGTCTACTTGGGCTAACCCGGTGCAGAAAACAAGAGTGATGTAACCAAGGAACTCAATGCTGTCCACATTCACTGTAAACATGTGTGATCATGCTAAGGGGTTCAGATATTCAATGAATTGCTAAATCATGCACATACTCCACAAAACTCATTAGAAAGTTCAGTGCAAAGATAAAGCTCCCCCATTCATCCATTTTCTTAAGATGATATTAATCTCAGAACATCATCTTCTTCATATTTGCTCCCCCTCAAGGGGTGCACTCCGTTCTGTCCAAACCATCATCCAGATGAGAATGATCATCATCTTCAATTCCCTGCAATGTCAGCACATGTAAATACCAATAGTATAAGGGAATAATATGGAACCTCCTTGGTTCATCAATGTGAACAACAAGGTTGAGAAGATTCTCTCAACCGAGATGTCCCATTTTCACCATTCTTCACACTTGCACATCTGATCTTCTTTGATGTTTGTGCTGGTGTGGATCTCAACACATCTTCATGTGAAATCATCTTCTTCCCTTTTTCCTTAGCAATTGACAGAACTTTATCTTCAGCTTTTTGCAGATCGTTGGCAAGTTGCAACTGATTTGGCCATATGACTAGTAAATCATTTGGAAGAGTGGCCTCAGTTTTGGAAGTTCCACATGGTTCTTTGGATGCTGCTAAGCTACCTCTCTTAGGAAACTTATTTTCAATCAATCCCTTCTTCTTCTGGATTGATTGTCTTTTGGAGTTCATTCTGCTTCTATTTAGTTTCATGGCTTCTTTAAAAAGGTCCATGATGTGTCCTTTCTTTCCACAATAGAAGCATGTTTTCTTGGTGGTCCTTCTAGATGCATCACCCTTCTTGGATTTAGACTCCAAGTTCTTCTCTTCATTTCTAAAACACTTCTTGGGAGCATTTTCTACATTCTTCTTGCTTCCCAAGGAATCTCTCTTAGCCAGGTTCTATGATCTTCTCTTCTTTTGAGCTCTGGATACAGTTGGAGATTGACATGTATCTATTTGACCACATTTGCACACAACCCAGATGTTATCAAGCAATCCAAATCTATTTGCAGTAAACAGATGTCTCTGACCTGTGGATGCTGCTTCTTTTCTTGTGGCTTGCTCCCCCTTGTCATGGGCTTCCCTTGTGCTTTGACATTCAGTGGATTGTACCAACAATCCTTTGCACAGTGCCCATACTTATTACAACACCAACACTTACCCACAAATCTTGACCTCTTCAGTCCTTCTGATTGTTGGGTACTTTTCTTGAGTTGCTGTGTTGTTTCAGGAGAGCATTCTTTCTTCACTGTCTTCATCCATACTTGTTTGGATTCATTCTTCCATCCTGCACTTTTAATAGAAACACTTTTAGAAGCATGAGTACAAGATGGTATGGATGGTACCTTCTTTTTAGAAGTTGTTTCCCTTTTATTAGAGGATGTCTTTCTTTTAGAATCATCCTTCTCAAAGATCAGTTGAGTGGCAACATTTCTTCTTTCAGCTGACTGGGAGGCTTCAACTTTGGGTGATTGTAGATTTTTCAATATCACCTCCAGTTCAAAGTATTTCATGTTGAGGGAGTTCTTCTCATCCTCAACCAATTTTAGCCTACCTTCCCAATTCTGTTTCAGCTGCTCCATCTGGTCATCATGCACCTTCTTTATTTCATGCAATGAGTTGTCAAGCTCCTTCAGCATTTTGACTTTGTCTTTGAGTTAGAATCTCTGACAACCATTGAAACTCTGTGCAATTTTTCCAGTGCATGGAAAACTTCTTTGACCATTGTCTTAAAGAATTATTTCTTAGAAAGGATTCTTTGCAATTCTTCAGCAGTGTCTTCATATCATTCATTGCAAAGAGAAACGGTTTCATCTTTAGCCTTCAGCAGCTTTCTGAGAGTGTTGGTTATGCCAACCCTTTTTGCCAATTGGACTTCCAGAGAATTGGCTTCATCTTCTAGCTGTAATTTTTCTTCTTGAAGATCAAGGAGGCCTGTAGCTATACACATTGCCACTTCCTTGGGGACTGTCTTCTGAAGATATTTGACTGCATTTAGAGGATCATTGTTCCTTCCATCTTCATCACAGCTAGAGCAGGCTTCATCAGAATAATGATAAAAGGAATTGTCATCTGATGTGACTTTCACATTTCTTTCCATAGGAGTTTCTCTGATTGCAACAACCTTCTTCTTCATCTTCTTTGCCTGTTTCTTCATTCTGTTTTTCAGAGTCTTGGCAGATATCTCCATTTGAGGCTGTTCTTTCATTTCCTCAAATCTACACTCCATATAGACTCTCTTGGATCTTTTAGAGGTAACCTACCTCTGATACCAATTGAAGTGCCCAGATCAGTGTGAATCACTGAGAGGGGGAGGGGGTGAATCAGTGATCCTTTAAAACTTTTTACTAATTGATTCTTAATCAATTAAACCTCTATGGCTTGTTAAGGCCTCGGTCCACTATTCTTATGTCTCTCAACCTTTCCCGGATAATGCAGTAATGAAAAGGCACAGGACACAAGGATTTAAAAGGTTCGGCACCAAAGGCCTACATCCTTGCCATGCTCTCCCAGCATGGATTCTCCATTATAACCTCTTAAAATTACAATGGTCGATACAGCTTCCCACCGTATCTCTCCTGAGTCCCACAGGAGGGTCTTTATACTGCTTCACACAGTGTTACCAGAGTCCCACTGGCCTGCTCCAGAATCCCACTGAAGACTTCTTCTCCCTGAGTCCCACAGGGTCTTCTCTTGGCTCCTCGAGTCGCACGAGTAGCTCTTCTTCTCTTTAAGCTTCTTCAAGTATCCTCAGCAGCCTGGGATAAAGGCTGCTGGCCTTGCTCTGTACCTCTGATCACTTGAGTTGATCAGGTCTTCTCGTCTTGCTCAGGCTTTATCTCCATCTTCTCAGGATGACCTGGCTTCTCTCTTCAAGAATCTTCAACAGCCTCTGATAAGGTCTGTTGGTCTTGCTCAGAAACTTCTGATCACTTCTGTTGATCAGGCTCTTCTCAAATACTGAAAACTCAGTCAAACAATATCTTTCACTTCAGTCTGGTTCAGTCTCACTCACTTCAACTTCATGCACTGAGTGCATGGCAGCTCTGCATCCTCATGCACTGATTGCATGGCTTCTCAATACTCTTCAAGAACTCCTGGTCTTGGACAACTCAATTGCACACCACTGATTTGTCTCTGTTCACGTGTGCACGTGCATGCATGCATGCATGCACTTTCCCTTTCCTCTTCTTGGTGCAGTAGACCCAAAAAGGGTGTAACACTTTAAGCACACACCAACTCCTTGAACTTCACACACTTTATTCAATTTGGTTACACACTTAGAAGTGTGTTATACTTTAGTGTGAGTCTTCCACTTCTTTCTTCTTCTAAGTGTGTTCAATTTTGGTGCACACACCTAGGTTCGGCCTTTTTCTTGCTTAGCACACACAATTTATTCTTTTAGTCTTCTTTGCACACAAGGCTTTGCCCTTCACTTCTTCTTGCACACACAACCCGTAGCCTTTCTTCTTGTTCACTTTTCACACACAAATAGTGTACGCCTCGGGTTCTTCTCCTTTGGTTAAACACACCAAGGTGCCTCGGATATTCTTTGCCACTTGGCATACACTTAAATGGCCATAGGGTGTTCTTGTTCTTCAAAATGTGCACACACAAGGTTTAAGTCTTCTCTCTCACTTCCACACACAACCAAGCCTCGGGTTCTTCCTCTTCAATTTGCACACACACACTAAGTGTATTTTTCTCAATATACCCGAACTCAAACTAGGCGCGCAAAGAGGTGTGGCCCTCTTCTTGTCTTCAAATGCCGCGCAGTCTCAAGTGTGCAAGGGTGAAACACTGCCGCGGGCACTTCTGTCGTGCAAGCCTCAACGAACCACGAAGGCACGCAGGTGATGCGGCTCGGCTCCTTCCTGTCGTGCAAGGGATGCGCGCAGGGTCTCCTCCAACTTCTTTTGCGCAAATATGCGCAAAAGGGACTTCATGAAGCCAAGGGTGGCTTCGGGCTGCTTCATCGCGCAAGTGGGTTGCACGGAGCTCCAAACTTCACAAGGCACAAAAGGCTCTCACGGGACTTCAAATATTCAAAGGATCAGCAATCAAAAACGAGAGCTCAACCTCTCTTTTTATAGGCAGTGGTGAGGCGGTGCATCCGCGTGAGAAATATTTGATCTCCCGAAGATTTCGGATCTTCAAAATCTTCAAAATCTTGATTTCCTCTCTGTTCAAACTCAGGTTCTTTTATTTTCCCTTTCTTCACGTGCATGCGACTTAGAACGCATGCACGACCTTCTTTTAGGTCCAAACCATGCAGAAAATAAATCACGTGGCCTCGCACCTCCGGTTCCTTCGGCCAACCTCGAAATCTCCCATGCGTTGCATGCAAATGTATTTTTGTGCATGATCATGTTCGGTAGGTCTAGACGAGCTCAATGGAGGTCTCGGTTTCGGCAATGGTGGCCGGGAACTCGAAATAGGTCGTCGGGGAGGCCTCTGGTTCGAACGGAGCTCGCGGGGAGCCTTCGGCTGAGCTCGAGGAAGGAGATGCCTCAGAGCCGTCGGATAAGGCGATCGAATAACCTTGGATGGCCTAGATCAGATCACGAATGGCGCGATTAGATGAGCGGCTCGGATCTGGCACGCGATCAATCGTGCGGCCAGGATGCGCTCCCGGGAATTTTTCCGCGTCCCACATCGAAACGGCCTCCTGTTTTCACGCGGCTTATTACCCAAGCGCTGCCTTCCACTCAGCAATTGAACTTCTCCCCTCCCGGTGCCGCCCCGCACCAGGTTCTCTCTACGGGCGCGCTCTTGCGCCCACTATGCTCCCTGCGGGCGCGCCACTGGCGCCCACTATGCGTGCCCTCGGGCACGCACGCTGCGCGGGCTTCATCACCGCGTGGCCTCGGGGCTTATACACGGCCCCACCCTTCTGCCTCAGGGAGCGCCTTGGCCTTGAGGGTTCCCCATGGGCGTGGCGCCTTAGGCCCATATGTGCCTTGGGTGATCCCTCGGCTAGCCTCCTTGGTGGCCATATTTTTGGCTAAGTGTTGAATTAAAAGACTATTAAAAACAAAGTTCTCCATATGAAACATGCCAAACCTTGTGCCCTTATTTATTCCTCCCATTTCTTCTTCATATGAATTCTTCCAATCTCCTCAACATATATTCATTACTTAGGAGGGAAATTCTTGAAGGTTCTTCATCAACCGAGCTCCTGAATCAGATAATTCTTCAATTTTCTTCATTGATCTAATCAGAGATCAAATTGGATCTTCTTCACATTCACATGCACTAGGAGATAGTGCATGGACATCTTTAATCCACTTCATCCACTCAGTAGTTGTGGATGGATCATCTTCATCTCCTCATGCATTGTCAATACAATGCATGGTCTTCCAACATTGTTGTGACTTTGTATCCAGTTGATACAAGTTCTTAGAACTTAAAGAGCAGCTCAGCAATTGTCAGATTTCCATGGAGAATGTTTCAAGCACAATTTCCAATACCACTTAGTGAATCTCCTAAGTGACACGCATCTTAGTACCATGGCCATTCTCCTTCACCACCAACACCATCACAACCTTTGTCATTCATATCTTGACATTCCCTGACTTCCATTCATTCCAAGACAACTTCATGCCTCATTGACAACAAATGCAAGACAGTGCACTTCAATCTCCCCCTTTGTATTTGTTGTCAATATCACAACTTCAGCACATATGAATGGGTCAATATGTGTGCCCAATATTTCTCCCCCATTATTGGCAATCAAATGCAAAGGTGTGGTGTGGTTAACTTTCAAAAATATCTCTTCCTCCCTTCGAATAGCATTGTCTTGAAAATCACAAGAGAGGGATGATGTCACATGTTCTCTTTAGCAAATAACCTTTAGTAAATCAACTATAAGTCTACTTGGGCTAACCCGGTGCAAAAAACAAGAGTGATGTAACCAAGGAACTCAATGTTGTCCACATTCACTGTAAACATGTGCGATCATGCTAAGGGGTTCAGATATTCAATGAATTGCTAAATCCTGCACATAATCCACAAAACTCATTAGAATGTTCAGTGCAAAGATAAAGCTCCCCCATTCATCCATTTTCTTAAGATGATATTAATCTCAGAACATCATCTTCTTCAGATTTTCTACCCCTCAAGGGGTGCACTCCGTTCTGTCCAAACCATCCTCCAGATGAGAATGATCATCATCTTCAATTCCCTGCAATGTCAGCACATGTAAATACCAATAGTATAAGGGAATAAGATGAAACCTCCTTGGTTCATCAATGTGAACAACAAGGTTGAGAAGATTCTCTCAACCGAGATGTCCCATTTTCACCATTCTTCACACTTGCACATCTGATCTTCTTTGATGTTTTTGCTGGTGTGGATCTCAACACATCTTCATGTGAAATCTTCTTCTTCCCTTTTGCCTTAGCAATTGCCAGAACGTTATCTTCAGCTTTTTGCAGATCTTTGGCAAGTTGCAACTGATTTGGCCATATGACTAGTAAATCATTTGGAAGAGTGGCCTCAGTTTTGGAAGTTCCACATGGTTCTTTGGATGCTGCTAAGCTACCTCTCTTAGGAAACTTATTTTCAATCAATCCCTTATTCTTCTGGATTGATTGTCTTTTGGAGTTCAGTCTGCTTCTATTTAGTTTCATGGCTTCTTTACAAAGGTCCATGATGTGTCCTTTCTTTCCATAGTAAGAGCATGCTTTCTTGGTGGTACTTCTGGATGCATCACCCTTCTTGGATTTAGACTCCAAGGTCTTCTCTTCATTTCTAAAACACTTCTTGGGAGCATTTTATACATTCTTCTTGCTTCCCAAGGAATCTCTCTTAGCCAGGTTCTGTGATCTTCTCTTCTTTTGAGCTCTGGATACAGTTGGAGATTGACATGTATCTATTTGACCACTTTTTCACACATCCCAGATGTTATCAAGCAATCCAAATCTATTTGCAGTAAACAGATGTCTCTGGACATGTGGATGCTGCTTCTTTTCTTCTGGCTTGCTCCCCCTTGGCATGGGCTTACATTGTGCTTTAACATTCAGTGGATTGTACCAACAATCCTTTGCACAGTGCCCATACTTATTACAACACCAACACTGACCCACAAATCATGACCTCTTCAGTCCTTCTGATTGTTGGGTACTTTTCTTGACTTGCTGTGTTTTTTCAGGAGAGCATTCTTTCTTCACTGTCTTCATCCATACTTGTTTGGATTCATTCTTCCATCCTACACTTTTAATAGAAACACTTTTAGAAGCATGAGTACAAGATGGTATGGATGGTACCTTCTTTTTAGAAGTTGTTTCCCTTTTATTAGAGGATGACTTTCTTTTAGAATCATCCTTCTCAAAGCTCACTTGAGTGGCAACATTTCTTCTTTCAGCTGACTGGGAGGCTTCAGCTTTGGGTGATTGCAGATTTTTCAATATCACCTCCAGTTCAAAGCATTTCATGTTGAGGGAGTTCTTATCATCCTCAACCAATTTTATCCTACCTTCCCAATTCTGTTTCAGCTATTCCATCTGGTCATCATGCACCTTCTTTATTTCATGCAATGAGTTGTCAATATTCTTCAGCATTTTGAATTTGTCTTTGAGTTGAGCATCTCTGACAACCATTGAAACTCTGTGCAATTTTTCCAGTGCATGGAACACTTCTTTGACCATTGTCTTAACGAATTCTTTCTCAGAAAGACTTCTTTGCAATTCTTCAGTAGTGTCTTCATATCATTCATTGCAAAGAGAAACGGTTTCATCTTTAGCCTTCACCAGCTTTCTGAGAGTGTTGGTTATGCCAACCCTTTTTGCCAATTGGACTTCCAGAGAATTGGCTTCATCTTCTAGCTGTAATTTTTCTTCTTGAAGATCAAGGAGGCCTGTAGCTATACACATTGCCACTACCTTGGGGACTGTCTTCTGAAGATATTTGACTGCATTTAGAGGATCATTGTTCCTTCCATCTTCATCACAGCTAGAGCAGGCTTCATCAGAATAATGATAAAAGGAATTGTCATCTGATGTGACTTTCACATTTCTTTCCATAGGAGTTTCTCTGATTGCAACAACCTTCTTCTTCATCTTCTTTGCCTGTTTCTTCATTCTGTTTTTCAGAGTCTTGGCAGATATCTCCATTTGAGGCTGTTCTTTCATTTCCTCAAATCTGCACTCCATATAGACTCTCTTGGATCTTTTAGAGGTAACCTACCTCTGATACCAATTGAAGTGCCCAGATCAGTGTGAATCACTGAGAGGGGGAGGGGGTGAATCAGTGATCCTTTAAAACTTTTTACTAATTGATTCTTAATCAATTAAACCTCTATGGCTTGTTAAGGCCTCGGTCCACTATTCTTATGTCTCTCAACCTTTCCCGGATAATGAAGTAATGAAAAGGCACAGGACACAAGGATTTAAAAGGTTCGGCACCAAAGGCCTACATCCTTGCCATGCTCTCCCAGCATGGATTCTCCATTATAACCTCTTAAAATTACAATGGTCGATACAGCTTCCCACCGTATCTCTCCTGAGTCCCACAGGAGGGTCTTTATACTGCTTCACACAGTGTTACCAGAGTCCCACTGGCCTGCTCCAGAATCCCACTGAAGACTTCTTCTCCCTGAGTCCCACAGGGTCTTCTCTTGGCTCCTCGAGTCGCACGAGTAGCTCTTCTTCTCTTTAAGCTTCTTCAAGTATCCTCAGCAGCCTGGGATAAAGGCTGCTGGCCTTGCTCTGTACCTCTGATCACTTGAGTTGATCAGGTCTTCTCGTCTTGCTCAGGCTTTATCTCCATCTTCTCAGGATGACCTGGCTTCTCTCTTCAAGAATCTTCAACAGCCTCTGATAAGGTCTGTTGGTCTTGCTCAGAAACTTCTGATCACTTCTGTTGATCAGGCTCTTCTCAAATACTGAAAACTCAGTCAAACAATATCTTTCACTTCAGTCTGGTTCAGTCTCACTCACTTCAACTTCATGCACTGAGTGCATGGCAGCTCTGCATCCTCATGCACTGATTGCATGGCTTCTCAATACTCTTCAAGAACTCCTGGTCTTGGACAACTCAATTGCACACCACTGATTTGTCTCTGTTCACGTGTGCACGTGCATGCATGCATGCATGCACTTTCCCTTTCCTCTTCTTGGTGCAGTAGACCCAAAAAGGGTGTAACACTTTAAGTACACACCAACTCCTTGAACTTCACACACTTTATTCAATTTGGTTACACACTTAGAAGTGTGTTATACTTTAGTGTGAGTCTTCCACTTCTTTCTTCTTCTAAGTGTGTTCAATTTTGGTGCACACACCTAGGTTCGGCCTTTTTCTTGCTTAGCACACACAATTTATTCTTTTAGTCTTATTTGCACACAAGGCTTTGCCCTTCACTTCTTCTTGCACACACAACCCGTAGCCTTTCTTCTTGTTCACTTTTCACACACAAATAGTGTACGCCTCGGGTTCTTCTCCTTTGGTTAAACACACCAAGGTGCCTCGGATCTTCTTTGCCACTTGGCATACACTTAAATGGCCATAGGGTGTTCTTGTTCTTCAAAATGTGCACACACAAGGTTTAAGTCTTCTCTCTCACTTCCACACACAACCAAGCCTCGGGTTCTTCCTCTTCAATTTGCACACACACACTAAGTGTATTTGTCTCAATATACCCGAACTCAAACTAGGCGCGCAAAGAGGTGTGACCCTCTTCTTGTCTTCAAATGCCGCGCAGTCTCAAGTGTTTAAGGGTGAAACACTGCCGCGGGCACTTCTGTCGTGCAAGCCTCAATGAACCACGAAGGCACGCAAGTGATGTGGCTCGGCTCCTTCCTGTCGCGCAAGGGATGCGCGCAGGGTCTCCTCCAACTTCTTTTGCGCAAATATGCGCAAAAGGGACTTCATGAAGCCAAGGGTGGCTTCGGGCTGCTTCATCGCGCAAGTGGGTTGCACGGAGCTCCAAACTTCACAAGGCACAAAAGGCTCTCACGGGACTTCAAATATTCAAAGGATCAGCAATCAAAAACGAGAGCTCAACCTCTCTTTTTATAGGCAGTGGTGAGGCGGTGCATCCGCGTGAGAAATATTTGATCTCCCGAAGATTTCGGATCTTCAAAATCTTCAAAATCTTGATTTCCTCTCTGTTCAAACTCGGGTTCTTTTATTTTCCCTTTCTTCACGTGCATGCGACTTAGAACGCATGCACGACCTTCTTTTAGGTCCAAACCATGCAGAAAATAAATCACGTGGCCTCGCACCTCCGGTTCCTTCGGCCAACCTCGAAATCTCCCATGCGTTGCATGCAAATGTATTTTTGTGCATGATCGTGTTTGGTAGGTCTAGACGAGCTCAATGGAGGTCTCGGTTTCAGCAATGGTGGCCGGGAACTCGAAATAGGTCGTCGGGGAGGCCTCTGGTTCGAACGGAGCTCGCGGGGAGCCTTCGGCTGAGCTCGAGGAAGGAGATGCCTCAGAGCCGTCGGATAAGGCGATCGAATAACCTTGGACGGCCTGGATCAGATCACGAATGGCGCGATTAGATGAGCGGCTCGGATCTGGCACGCGATCAATCGTGCGGCCAGGATGCGCTCCCGGGAATTTTTCCGCGTCCCACATCGAAACGGCCTCCTGTTTTCACGCGGCTTATTACCCAAGCGCTGCCTTCCACTCAGCAATTGAACTTCTCCCCTCCCGGTGCCGCCCCGCACCAGGTTCTCTCTACGGGCGCGCTCTTGCGCCCACTATGCTCCCTGCGGGCGCGCCACTGGCGCCCACTATGCGTGCCCTCGGGCACGCACGCTGCGCGGGCTTCATCACCGCGTGGCCTCGGGGCTTATACACGGCCCCACCCTTCTGCCTCAGGGAGCGCCTTGGCCTTGAGGGTTCCCCATGGGCGTGGCGCCTTAGGCCCATATGTGCCTTGGGTGATCCCTCGGCTAGCCTCCTTGGTGGCCATATTTTTGGCTAAGTGTTGAATTAAAAGACTATTAAAAACAAAGTTCTCCATATGAAACATGCCAAACCTTGTGCCCTTATTTATTCCTCCCATTTCTTCTTCATATGAATTCTTCCAATCTCCTCAACATATATTCATTACTTAGGAGGGAAATTCTTGAAGGTTCTTCATCAACCGAGCTCCTGAATCAGATAATTCTTCAATTTTCTTCATTGATCTAATCAGAGATCAAATTGGATCTTCTTCACATTCACATGCACTAGGAGATAGTGCATGGACATCTTTAATCCACTTCATCCACTCAGTAGTTGTGGATGGATCATCTTCATCTCCTCATGCATTGTCAATACAATGCATGGTCTTCCAACATTGTTGTGACTTTGTATCCAGTTGATACAAGTTCTTAGAACTTAAAGAGCAGCTCAGCAATTGTCAGATTTCCATGGAGAATGTTTCAAGCACAATTTCCAATACCACTTAGTGAATCTCCTAAGTGACACGCATCTTAGTACCATGGCCATTCTCCTTCACCACCAACACCATCACAACCTTTGTCATTCATATCTTGACATTCCCTGACTTCCATTCATTCCAAGACAACTTCATGCCTCATTGACAACAAATGCAAGACAGTGCACTTCAATCTCCCCCTTTGTATTTGTTGTCAATATCACAACTTCAGCACATATGAATGGGTCAATATGTGTGCCCAATATTTCTCCCCCATTATTGGCAATCAAATGCAAAGGTGTGGTGTGGTTAACTTTCAAAAATATCTCTTCCTCCCTTCGAATAGCATTGTCTTGAAAATCACAAGAGAGGGATGATGTCACATGTTCTCTTTAGCAAATAACCTTTAGTAAATCAACTATAAGTCTACTTGGGCTAACCCGGTGCAAAAAACAAGAGTGATGTAACCAAGGAACTCAATGTTGTCCACATTCACTGTAAACATGTGCGATCATGCTAAGGGGTTCAGATATTCAATGAATTGCTAAATCCTGCACATAATCCACAAAACTCATTAGAATGTTCAGTGCAAAGATAAAGCTCCCCCATTCATCCATTTTCTTAAGATGATATTAATCTCAGAACATCATCTTCTTCAGATTTTCTCCCCCTCAAGGGGTACACTCCGTTCTGTCCAAACCATCCTCCAGATGAGAATGATCATCATCTTCAATTCCCTACAATGTCAGCACATGTAAATACCAATAGTATAAGGGAATAAGATGAAACCTCCTTGGTTCATCAATGTGAACAACAAGGTTGAGAAGATTCTCTCAACCGAGATGTCCCATTTTCACCATTCTTCACACTTGCACATCTGGTCTTCTTTGATGTTTGTGCTGGTGTGGATCTCAACACATCTTCATGTGAAATCTTCTTCTTCCCTTTTGCCTTAGCAATTGCCAGAACGTTATCTTCAGCTTTTTGCAGATCTTTGGCAAGTTGCAACTGATTTGGCCATATGACTAGTAAATCATTTGGAAGAGTGGCCTCAGTTTTGGAAGTTCCACATGGTTCTTTGGATGCTGCTAAGCTACCTCTCTTAGGAAACATATTTTCAATCAATCCCTTATTCTTCTGGATTGATTGTCTTTTGGAGTTCAGTCTGCTTCTATTTAGTTTCATGGCTTCTTTACAAAGGTCCATGATGTGTCCTTTCTTTCCACAGTAAGAGCATGCTTTCTTGGTGGTACTTCTGGATGCATCACCCTTCTTGGATTTAGACTCCAAGGTCTTCTCTTCATTTCTAAAACACTTCTTGGGAGAATTTTATACATTCTTCATGCTTCCCAAGGAATCTCTCTTAGCCAGGTTCTGTGATCTTCTCTTCTTTTGAGATCTGGATACAGTTGGAGATTGACATGTATCTATTTGACCACTTTTTCACACATCCCAGATGTTATCAAGCAATCCAAATCTATTTGCAGTAAACAGATGTCTCTGGACATGTGGATGCTGCTTCTTTTCTTCTGGCTTGCTCCCCCTTGGCATGGGCTTACTTTGTGCTTTAACATTCAGTGGATTGTACCAACAATCCTTTGCACAGTGCCCATACTTATTACAACACCAACACTGACCCACAAATCATGACCTCTTCAGTCCTTCTGATTGTTGGGTACTTTTCTTGACTTGCTGTGTTTTTTCAGGAGAGCATTCTTTCTTCATTGTCTTCATCCATACTTGTTTGGATTCATTCTTCCATCCTGCACTTTTAATAGAAACACTTTTAGAAGCATGAGTACAAGATGGTATGGATGGTACCTTCTTTTTAGAAGTTGTTTCCCTTTTATTAGAGGATGACTTTCTTTTAGAATCATCCTTCTCAAAGCTCACTTGAGTGGCAACATTTCTTCTTTCAGCTGACTGGGAGGCTTCAGCTTTGGGTGATTGCAGATTTTTCAATATCACCTCCAGTTCAAAGCATTTCATGTTGAGGGAGTTCTTATCATCCTCAACCAATTTTATCCTACCTTCCCAATTCTGTTTCAGCTATTCCATCTGGTCATCATGCACCTTCTTTATTTCATGCAATGAGTTGTCAAGATTCTTCAGCATTTTGAATTTGTCTTTGAGTTGAGCATCTCTGACAACCATTGAAACTCTGTGCAATTTTTCCAGTGCATGGAACACTTCTTTGACCATTGTCTTAATGAATTCTTTCTCAGAAAGGCTTCTTTGCAATTCTTCAGCAGTGTCTTCATATCATTCATTGCAAATAGAAACAGTTTCATCTTTAGCCTTCACCAGCTTTCTGAGAGTGTTGGTTATGCCAACCCTTTTTTCCAATTGGACTTCCAGAGAATTGGATTCATCTTCTAGCTGTAATTTTTCTTCTTGAAGATCAAGGAGGCCTGTAGCTATACACATTGCCACTTCCTTGGGGACTGTCTTCTGAAGATATTTGATTGCATTTAGAGGATCATTGTTCCTTCCATCTTCATCACAGCTAGAGCAGGCTTCAACAGAATAATGATAAAAGGAATTGTCATCTGATGTGACTTTCACATTTCTTTCCATAGGAGTTTCTCTGATTGCAACAACCTTCTTCTTCATCTTCTTTGCCTGTTTCTTCATTCTGTTTTTCAGAGTCTTGGCAGATATCTCCATTTGAGGCTGTTCTTTCATTTCCTCAAATCTGCACTCCATGTAGACTCTCTTGGATCTTTTAGAGGTAACCTGCCTCTGATACCAATTGAAGTGCCCAGATCAGTGTGAATCACTGAGAGGGGGAGGGGGTGAATCAGTGATCCTTTAAAACTTTTTACTAATTGATTCTTAATCAATTAAACCTCTATGGCTTGTTAAGGCCTCGATCCACTCTTCTTATGTCTCTCAACCTTTCCCGGATAATGCAGTAATGAAAAGGCACATGACACAAGGATTTACAAGGTTCGGCACCAAAGGCCTACATCCTTGCCATGCTCTCCCAGCATGGATTCTCCATTATAACCTGTTAAAATTACAATGGTCGATACAGCTTCCCACCGTATCTCTCCTGAGTCCCACAGGAGGGTCTTCATACTGCTTCACACAGTGTTACCAGAGTCCCACTGGCCTGCTCCAGAATCCCACTGAAGACTTCTTCTCCCTGAGTCCCACAGGGTCTTCTCTTGGCTCCTCGAGTCGCACGAGTAGCTCTTCTTCTCTTTAAGCTTCTTCATGTATCCTCAGCAGCCTGGGATAAAGGCTGCTAGCCTTGCTCTGTACCTCTGATCACTTGAGTTGATCATGTATTCTCGTCTTGCTCAGGCTTTATCTCCTTCTTCTCGGGATGACCTGGCTTCTCTCTTCAAGAATATTCAACAGCCTCTGATAAGGTCTGTTGGTCTTGCTCAACAACTTCTGATCACTTCTGTTGATCAGGCTCTTCTCAAATACTAAAAACTCAGACAAACAATATCTTTCACTTCAGTCTAGCTCAGTCTCACTCACTTCAACTTCATGCACTGAGTGCATGGCAGCTCTGCATCCTCATGCACTGATTGCATGGCTTCTCAATACTCTTCATGAACTCCTGGTCTTGGACAACTCAATTGCACACCACTGATTTGTCTCTGTTCACGTGTGCATGTGCATGCATGCATGCATGCACTTTCCCATTCCTATTCTTGGTGGAGTAGACCCAAAAAGGGTGTAACACTTTAAGCACACACTAACTCCTTGAACTTCACACACTTTATTCAATTTGGTTACACACTTAGAAGTGTGTTATACTTTAGTGTGAGTCTTCCACTTCTTTCTTCTTCTAAGTGTGTTCACTTTTGGTGCACACACCTAGGTTCAGCCTTGTTCTTGCTTAGCACACACAATTTATTCTTTTAGTCTTCTTTGCACACAAGGCTTTGCCCTTCACTTATTCTTGCACACACAACCCGTATCCTTTCTTCTTGTTCACTTTTCACACACAAATAGTGTACGCCTCGGGTTCTTCTCCTTTGGTTAAACACACCAAGGTGCCTCGGATCTTCTTTGCCACTTGGCATACACTTAAATGGCCATAGGGTGTTCTTGTTCTTCAAAATGTGCACACACAAGGTTTAAGTCTGCTCTCTCACTTCCACACACAACCAAGCCTCGGGTTCTTCCTCTTCAATTTGCACACACACACTAAGTGTATTTTTCTCAATATACCCGAACTCAAACTAGGCGCGCAATGAGGTGTGGCCCTCTTCTTGTCTTCAAATGCCGCGCAGGCTCAAGTGTGCAAGGGTGCAACACTGCCGCGGGCACTTCTGTTGCACAAGCCTCAACGAACCACGAAGGCACGCAGGTGATGTGGCTCGTCTCCTTCCTGTCGCGCAAGGGATGCGCGCATGGTCTCCTCCAACTTCTTTTGCGCAAATATGCGCAAAAGGGACATCACGAAGCCAAGGGTGGCTTCGGGCTGCTTCGTCGCACAAGTGGGTTGCGCGGAGCTCCAAACTTCACGAGGCACAAAAGGCTCTCACGGGACTTCAAATATTCAAAGGATCAGCAATCAAAAACGAGAGCTCAGCCTCTCTTTTTATAGGCAGTGGTGAGGCGGTGCATCGGCGTGAGAAATATTTGATCTCCCGAAGATTTCGGATCTTCAAAATCTTCCAAATCTTGATTTCCTCTCTGTTCAAACGCGGGTTAATTTATTTGCCCTTTCTTCACGTGCATTCGACTTAGAACGCATGCACGACCTTCTTTTAGGTCCAAACCATGCAGAAAATAAATCACGTGGCCTCGCACCTCCGGTTGCTTCGGCTAACCTCAAAATCTCCCATGCGTTGCATGCAAATGTATTTTTGTGCATGATCGTGTTCGGTAGGTCTAGACGAGCTCAATGGAGGTCTCGGTTTCGGCAATGGTGGTCGGGAACTCGAAATAGGTCGTCGGGGAGGCCTCTGGTTCGAACGGAGCTCGCGGGGAGCCTTCAGCTGAGCTCGAGGAAGGAGATGCCTCAGAGCCGTCGGATAAGGCGATCGAATAACCTTGGACGGCCTGGATCAGATCGGGAATGGCGCGATTAGATGAGCGGCTCGGATCTGGCGCGCGATCAATCGTGCGGCCAGGATGCGCTCCCAGGAATTTTTCCGCGTCCCACATCGAAACGGCCTCCTGTTTTCACGCGGCTTATTACCCAAGCGCTGCCTTCCACTCAGCAATTGAACTTCTCCTCTCCCGGTGCCGCCCCGCACCGGGTTCTCTCTGCGGGCGCGCTCTTGCGCCCACTCTGCTCCCTGCGGGCGCGCCATTGGCGCCCACTATGCGTGCCCTCGGGCGCGCGCGCTGAGCGGGCTTCATCACCGCGTGGCCGCGGGGCTTATACACGGCCCCGCCCTTCTGCCTCAGGGAGCGCCTTGGCCTTGAGGGTTCCCCATGGGCGTGGCGCCTTAGGCCCATATGTGCCTTGGGTGATCCCTCGGCTGGCCTCCTTGGTGGCCATATTTTTGGCTAAGTGTTGAATTAAAACACTATTAAAAACAAAGTTCTCCATATTAAACATGCCAAACCAAGTTCCCTTCTTTCTTCCTCCCATTTCTTCTTCATAAGAATTCTTCCAATCTCCTCAACATATATTCATTACTTAGGAGGGAAATTCTTGAAGGTTCTTCACCAACCGAGCTCCTGAATCAGATAATTCTTCAATTTTCTTCATTGATCTAATCAGAGATCAAATTGGATCTTCTTCACATTCACATGCACTGAGAGATAGTGCATGGACATCTTTAATCCACTTCATCCACTCAGTAGTTGTGGATGGATCATCTTCATCTCCTCATGCATTGTCAATACAATTCATGGTCTTCAAACATTGTTGTGACTTTGTATCCAGTTGATACAAGTTCTTAGAACATAAAGAGCAGCTCAGCAACCGTCAGATTTCCATGGAGAATGTTTCAACCACAATTTCCAATACCACTTAGTGAATCTCCTAAGTGACACGCATCTTAGTACCATGGCCATTCTCCTTCCCCACCAACACCATCACAACCTTTGTCATTCACATCTTGACATTCCCTGACTTCCATTCATTCCATGACAAATTCATGCCTCATTGACAACAAATGCAACACAGTGCACTTCACCTTGTATAAATTTATAAATTACTCTAAAAACACAATACATAATTTTAAATTTTACTTGTAAAAATTATTAGAGAATTAAACACTATTGTTGCAATCATGTTAACAATATTGGTATTCATAATAGTCACTATAAGAATTTTACTAAACATATTTTAATATCATATATTAATCAGTTGAAATGTGTTTTATTCTTATTAGTTGATGGTTTAATTTAATAGTGTTCATGTCGAATTGATTTGTTCTAATAGTAAATTGATTAGTGAAACATTTTTTTAAATTTAGAATTTCTTGAAAAATTGTTGTAGACATTTTTGTGATAAGATAGATTTTTTTAATGTGAGGTTGAAATGCGATCTAATATTTTATTCAATGTTTTTTTATTTTTTTTCATGTATTTATTTACTTACATGTTAATGAATGGGGACCTAATAACACAAGTGGTGATCCACTATTGATTTTATCCCCATAAATGCCTGATTCCATCAGAGGTTCATATTAAATTGAATGAAATGAGGCCTTCAAAAACCATAAAAATCTGGTCCTAGTTGGTGAACCATTCCCGTTACATCTATATCCTATATGAATACTTTTAGACATATTTTATGAACATTTATAAGAATAAGGATCATTGTCTCGTGGAATGCGTCGATTGTTTTCATATAAAAGGTAAATTTCCTCATCAATGCATGAATCTACATCATCTTCAAAAATTAACATAATTATAGAGACTAATATGATCACAAACATGTGATGCCACTATATATTGTAACTTTTTTTATTAGATTCACTACTATTTATGGTTTGGAACTCTACCAAACAATTTGTCAACTATCAATAAAAAATGAAATGACATTGGGATCTCATATCATATTTATCAATTCGATGATAATAATTTGATTTATCTCATAGAATTACCTCATATTTGCAATGAATGATGATGATCATTTCAATTATTATTCTAAAATAGTCAATGATATACTTTTCAAAAAACTATTGAGTCATTGATAATATATGATATCAACTTATTATACATAATTAATAATAATAATTTGGTCAAATAAAGAACATTGCATACATGAAACATCAGATGGTGGAAACAAAAAGACTATTATTCATCATTTCCTATAGATTATGATATATAATATTATGTAAATTCGTGCTATGAAACACTGGATGTGACCCCTTGTTCGAGTTATCCATACTAAACCTCTTGAGAAATATTCCAATTTATATTCTTTTAATCATTCATAAAACACATTTTATCCATCTATATAGATCCATATACACCATATAAAGACGATTTTACACATTTTTTTCATTGAAAAAAATTCAAAACATTTTTATAGAATGTTAACTCTTGACATAAATTTCAAAAAGTTGTATTCCATCTAAATACAATAGTAAAAATACCATGATTCAACCACTAACAATACTTTATACACAAGTATCATAAGAATTATTAAAAAACCAAATACACGGGTAGCCACACCAAACCATATATTTCCACTCTGAGAAGTTTGATTCAATAAATAAATGAACTATTATAAAATAGAAACCCTAATAGCCTCATTTTAAACTATAAAACCTTTAGGTTATAATTTATACATAACCTAAATTAAATTTATTTCATACAAATTTAATTTTCTATCCAAATGATGTATCATACAATCGCAATAAAATTTCATGTAAGATCTAAAAAGACATAATTAACACTATAGAAAACAATAAAACATTATAATAATTTATATGAGTCTTAGGAAAAAAACATTGATTATTATAAAACTATAATACATTATAAAATAGTATAATTATTGGTATAAAATTATAAAAAATAATAAAAACACAAAAATTTATTAAAACATAACAAAAATTTTAAAATAAATAATAATTAAGGTGATTTTTTTTTAAAATTAAAAACATATTAATATTAAATATAAATATAAATTCAAATATTTTACAGAAATATCTGAAAGAACACTTTAAAACATTACAGATAATAACTCTACAATTAGTTTTTGATTAAATTTTTAAATGAATAAAATTATATAGTAAGTTCATACAACATATTTTGAAAAATAAAGATTTTCATATTCCAGATTCATTTATATATCCTTAAATAACATTTTATATGTTGTTGGAGGATTAATCGATAGTATACATGAACTATTTACATATTAATTTAATATGATAATCAAAATGAAATGACTAGACCCATTGATGCCCACCCGAGCTGATTGAAAGTGGACTGCACCACCCTATTTCAAATAAAATTGTGTAATGATTTACAAGATGCACCATGTTTCCTTCTAAAATAAAATTAAAGATATGGCTTATTTCATTTGGAAATAAACACATCTTTAATTCACAATACCACGTGATGCACCAATAGGATATAAATATATCCTCGACACAACTGTACACAATCATGAATGAGATTTTTTGAAAAAATACAACCCCACAAGGGTAAATATAAAATAACTAGACATTGAACATGTCCCAAAATATGTCATATTCATGAATATGGAGAACTCCTCCTTATGGAAGGAACACTTGGACTGGTCTCTAGTTATAAAATACACTTCCACCAAAATACCATGTTCTATAATATGTTCCCAAACCCAAGACAACCTCATATTTGATGTAACACAAGTTTGACACCTATTGATACCTTCATATTAACAATGAAACGTTAGAAAAGACAGAACATGTGTGGGCCCAAATCATGTAAAACTACAAATACATGAAATACTAAAATTTATTCTTTGTCTGACATGAATTTCCCTTTTATACTCTACATACCAGAAGAAGCCATGGAGTAATTAACGAGTCACCTAAAACAATGCACTCAAATAACATAACATATCCATCATTCATGTTTCTAATAAATATCATAAAATATTACCCACTTACTTATGCACAAATCACATCAACATTAATACAAAACCCATTCATTCATAACCATTGATAATGAGCATCCATTCTAGATACATATAGGTGAACCCAACCCTTTCTCATGAATAGATCCCAGTAATGGGAGTACAAAACCTAAATCCTAGAATGACTCATGTGTTTTTAATGAAGATAATTCCATCATTATGAAAGAGAACACGCTCTACATTGGCCATATTTTGGAAATATCATCACACAACTCGACAAATTAAAACTACCCAACACCAAAAACTGAAGAAACCTTTATAGAATTATAGTGGGAGAAAACAACCTCTTAAAAATACTCCCTAACCCAACGATTATAGACCATATGTATAGAGGGATTGTGCATCTCTATAAGACTCCTCATTTAATGGAGTAATAAACCAAATTCATAACAAGTGTTTGGACTACGCCGAGTCATCAACATTGTAGTCCAAATTCATTGTCGAACTACATGACACATGACCCGAGTATCTTTGGGGGGAGGGTACTAAAATTCATGATGGTAAATAAAGGTCATGTTCCCTTCAAAACATAAATAATGGGGTTTACTGTTATCTTGAATTCTCTAAACATGAGTCCCCAAAACTCAAACATGTCCTTACAGAGCTAAATCATAATCCTCTTATCTCTCATTGAAGATGAACATAGATGGATAAATAAAAAATATTTATTGTTAAATTTGTCAAAAAATACATAAAATAAGAAATCTATTTTTCTGAAACATAAATCTAACAACAAAATGAGTGTAACCACACAACAAAGGTGATGGATGGAAATGTAGAGACCCTTTGCTGAGCCATGTGGCATCTTGTGGGTAGTGTTGTAGGTGAATGGATCCCATTTTCACCACGTGTACCCTCCAAGGTTGGGTTGGGAATACACAACCAAATAGCTCATGGGATTACCAATGCACATGGGCCATGTGTAGAGCTAGCCCAACTGGCCAACCTACACTTCCTGAACTAGTGTGGTATAGTCATTCCTAAGTAAGCCCCACAAATAAATACAAACAGTGTTTTAAAATTTCTATAATATTTTTAATATATTATTTTTGATCTCTGTTACCTGCTTAATAATATATCACCTCCTCCTGATGGTAAACATTGTCATCAAAATAAACATATCTATAAAATGGTTTTCCAAATGATGGTTACTTAATTAAATATATCATTTTACAACAATAATGATTCTAAAATTTGAAATCCAAAAAATTGTGAATATTCTCAATCAAGAAAAAATATAAATCACTATAAAAAACACCTCTATATCAGGACCACAATTTTCATCATTGAACTATTGATCAATGAAATTTATAAATGCATAAATAATATTTTATTATCAATGGTTTTGGTGATTTAAGAAACTATTCTATTGATTTTTTCTTTACTGCAAGATATCTAAATTTATGAACATAGGGTTACGTATTCATTGGTGGATGAAAGCATTGAAATGAATTTGAAGGAATTATAAATTTAAAATTTTATCAACATATTGTAAAGCATGATGGATAACATATAGAGAAAATAATATACCACCACTATTTATTCAAATATATTAATATGGCTTTTATTTATATTTCTCTCTAGTTTAAATTCTATGTGTGCTATGTGATTATTCTATTGGATTATATTTCAAAGGGTTTTGGATTCTTTTGTGCTATGATGGCTATGGTTTATGTCTTGTTTTAGACTATGATAGATTATAGTTATAATATGGTTTAATAAGATCATGATGTGATAATATAGGGATATGGGGGTGGAATGTGGTGAATATGTTGTGGTCATGGTTGTGAATATGTGATAATGGGATCATTCACACTAGTTGACATCTAAAAATTCCTCTTTTTAGCTGATATGTTGGGGATGACGAAAATTGGTAGGGAGAGGGGATTTTATAATTTTAATTAATATTTTTATGGTTCTGATTTTGTGGTAGAAATTGTGAAGTGATATGATTATGATGACGTTAAATTTATAGCATTATTATCAAATTATTTCATATCCCCATAAATCCTATATTTTATTGTCTTACTTATGGTATTACCAAGTTTAAAAAGATATGGTGACACTACTAATGTAGAATTGTATGTATTATTTTCACACTATCATAATAAAAATCATTTTTTTCTTATATTTAAAACATACATATATCCCAAAACCTTTATTCCACATCAATATTTCTTAGTAGATCAAGTTCTCACCACGCCATAGATTTGTAATTGTTTTTCGTGATATTTTGTGGGAGTTCTTAGCTATATTTTTCAGTATCATTGGGTAATGTTCGATAATTAAGACACGGTTTTGGAGTATGTTATTCCATATATTTTTTATATTTTTCATGTTATGTATGTAACAATTGTATAGTGGGAAAATATTTTTTCCTTAATGGGAAACATTATATTTTTATCTGTTTTTGGTTTTATATTCCAATGAATTAGGAGTGTAATGCCTCCGTTTCTGGTGATAGAAACCCTCAATCCTAGTTTTCAACTCATTACCTATTAGGGGTAGGATTCAAGAAAAATATTATCCCCTATACCTAATTAGAAGTGGATTCACTATGGATTAGAAACTGTCGATGGAACACAAAAACCCAATTTTCAAATTGTTAAACTATAATCACAAACTGATTTGAAAAAAAACATTGATAGAATGATAATGTACTAAAAAACAACATCATTCAATTACCTTATTCTATATTTTACCCCTTTATGAATTTATATCCTTTGTTATAAATAATCATATACGTCAAAAAAGGAAAAAATGAATAATGTCTCCAATTTTCATGTCCTAATATAATTGAATTCTTACATAAAAAGAGAGATAGTTATATGGATATTGATTATCATATTACTATATTGAACAGTAGAAATGGATCATCTAATCAATGTGTTAAAATAATATCACTATATATTTTGAACCATAGATTATTTCAGTCATTTTCTGTTAAAATTCATTAATAGGATAATCCAATTAATCAATTTAATAGTGTAAAATGAATATACTATAATTTTACATCAAACACCACAATATAATCACATAGTTCAGGAGTGACTATATGTTTGATGAAGATAAATATAGATTTTATAAAATGTAAAAAAAATATAAAACATAGGCAACATTATCAAATGTTAAAATTTGATGGATAATAATCATATTCCATACATGACAAATGATTGAAGTATGTGATGCCAAAAAATTAACATTAACATTGGAGAGAATCCATTTCAAGAGAATATAAATCCATCCCTATTTTGTATTTTATTTTCCAATATCTAATATTCGGGAAAAAAATTAATTATATTGGTCATAGTAAAATTAATAATATTTGGACATCACAATATCACTAGACCACTTTATATTTCGGCCTCATGTAAAACCCAATTAGTATTCAAGAAATAAATTATTACATCACAACATCAAATCAAAAGTAGATAATCCAAACATCAGATAATATTTTTAATAAGGAATTCAAGAATTATAAATTAATCCACATTCATGTCAGATAAAAATAGAAGAGAAAATAGATAATCTAAAAATAAATCATTTGTTATCATTTCATTCAAAAAATATTTCAACATCCATGAATCAAAATAACTATTTAAAATACTGATATTTCTAGAATGAATGTCCCATTAACATGTCATCATAATTTCAATAAACTAATTTGAACATACAATAAATAGTGTAATTATAGTGAATCAATTAACAATGAAGATAACAAGACGATTATAAACAATATCTATGGAACTTATCATAGGTTTTTGAAATATAATTCCCATATATGACGTGTAAAAAAATTATTAATAAAATCATAAAAAAATTATTTTTCTTTTAATATAGAATATTATTTTTAATAATGTAATGAAATACACAACTAATAATAACATATTAATGGTGCAATTACATAGGATAATATAAATAAACTAGCATGACTGCATTAGTGAATATCCTATTATATATATGTTTGGACATATATAAAAAAGGGCTCTTTGATTTTACGGTGGAATCACACAAAAAAATATCCTAAAAAGTAAAATATGATGGTTATCTAGAAATTGAACATGTATATTTAAATAAAATTCAAATGCATAAGTATAACAAACAATTTAGACAACCTCTCGAACTATTAAAAACCATTTCAACTAATATAAAACTATTTCACATACCCTAATGAATGGAATTTGGTATGGATGATGAAAAACGTTTCCGAGATTATATTCAATGCAGTCTAATTAGAAAAATGTTTTCATAAATTTGAAAAACACATTGAATATTTTAATATATCATATTTAATAATAACTCATAAAAATAATATAGTATGATTGAAATAACATTCTCCATAATGAATCTTGTGCGCATCCCTTATTAATTTGGTGGAAAATATTATTTGATATTGTCTTTATAAACCTACAAGTGACACTATGTCTATAAAAAAATTATGTATAAAATATCAAGTCCACTAAATATTACAGCCTCATGGAAAACCAAATTGTATTCAATAAATAAATTCTTACATCACAACATCAATTCACTAGTAGAAAAATCAAACTTTAGATAACATTTCTAATAAAATAATCAATCATTATAATTTCATCAACATACAAGGAACATAAAAAACTGAAGAGAAAGTATAGAATCTAAAAACAATTAAAATGTTATCATTACCTTACATTATTTTTTCAACTTCCATGAATCAAAAGAACTATTGAACATACCGATATTTCTCAAATGATTCTCCCATTTAAATTTATTCATAATTTAATTAAAGTCACATAAACAAACAATAAATAGTTTAATTAATGTGAATCAATTAAAAATGATTTTAACAAGAGGATTATATGAAACATCTATGAAATTTATCATATGTTGTGTAAATATCATACCAATATATGAGGTGTAATAAAATTTATTAATAAAATTATATTTTATATTAATAGATTATATCTTATTTTTAATTAATACTATGATAACTCCCTTTTGTAAATTATTTTGTTCATAGTATCTACATGGTTATATTGTAAAATTTTATTGTTTATTGGACTTCTAAATACATGGATACATTTTATTAATTAATAATGTAATAAGAACTATGATTTAGTAATGAGTTATATACTGTTGGAAACATTATTGAATGATATAGTTTTTTGGAAAAATGTATAATTCATAAAAATTATTTTTGTGGATGAAAACCAACTAGGGATAATGTTTTTAAGGCCATGATTTTTTGCAATGTATGATGTTTTTTCATCATGGGTAAAAAAAATTTGAAAAAAATTCTTCTAGAAATGAAAATAAAAAAACTTTTGTGACAAAATCTATTGAATTAAAAATTATAATTAAATATTAAATTATCAATACAATTTAAAATTTAAATTTACAATGTTATTAAGAAATGTAATGAATTCCAATAGTAGAATAATATTACAATCCATACACAAATCCAATTTTTAACCCCCATAAATGGAGATAGAAAAAAGAATATAAAATAGTGAATAAATTAGATACATATTCTAATATGTAACCACAATATCTTATAAACGCGTTAAATCATATGTATATATATATATTAGTGTTTTGTGTTATATTAATATGTAATGACCAAATTTTATTAATAATTAACATTAAATAATAAAACTATATATATTATTTTAAAAACTATAATTTATATACATACAATGAAAATCAATTTTTTAAAGTCATATTGAATGAAATACCAAAATATTCCAATGTGCGACAATTATTTTAACCCCAAAACTTGGTTAACTAAAAAAAATCTTAACATAAAAAAATTATAGAAAATATTCAATTCAAACAAAATAAAATATTATAATACATATAACGAGGTGAAATATCAATATATTATCTAATGTCCTTGGAGAATGTTATGTAAAATTCTATTTAAATAGAAGTTTAAAAATAAAATAAAATCACAAAGATATTTCAATTTGTATCCACATAATTTTGTTACAATATTATGTGTAGTCTGTATAAGATATTGATATATTATGTTTATTATAGACAGAAAATATGTGTCTTTCATGTACATGTCATGTCCATGATATATAATATAGAATGAATATTATTTTGGAACTTTTATTTCACCAAGAACAATCCATCACTATGTGATAACACTAAATGAATCATCTCAAAATGTGTAATATAGAATGATGATGCTCTTATGAACATGGGGATGGAGGTGTGTATAGAATCAAACAGGTTTGAAGGCTTATGGGAGATGTCGCATTGGTTGATTTCATCAAGGGTTGGGGTTCAGCCCAATCTTTAGTCGACCATGAGTCGCCACCATGGTGGATCTCATCGGGGGGGGGGGGGTTCTAAGGATATAGGGGAGTGAGGGGCATGACACTAGTGGATTCAATTAGTGGGGGTTCATATGATTCATGCTACAAGGGAGACATCAGACTAGTTTATGGTGGGATGTTATACGTGAGAGTTTATCCAGTGTTACAGGATATGGTCATATAAGAAAAAATTGTGACACAAGGATTTATCGATATGAGATTAGGTTCTAAACATATTTTTCTAATAATATAATATTTTAATAATTCAACCACTAAATTAACAATTTGTCTATTTTTTAATAAATAAACTTTAATAAAGGACATTGGTTTTAGATGATGAGTTATTTGGAAGAGAAAACACATATTTTGTTTTCCATTAAAAAAAATTGCGTCCTCCACGCCCAAATAATAGTAGTTTCATGCTATCAACATGTCTAAACATCAAAATGGTGTCCACCATGCCGAAACCCTCATCGTTTCAAGCCTATAATGTGCCCCAATTCGATGAGCTTCTATGCTATACTATTATCATGAACATCCATAAATGTTAAATGTTTAATAATGTGTTGTTATAGATATAGATTTAAATGGTTGTCATCGATGGATATTTTATTTGAGAATTTATTTGAGTATATCATAAGAAAGATAGTATATAGTAAGTGGAGTGTTATTTATTCCAAAATTCAATATTCAAAAACAAAATATCATATATGAGGCATATATTTCCTCTTCCATGTGAGTATCATTATAGAATTAAATAATTATTTTCAATATGAAATCTAGATGAATTTTTTTGTTTCTATAATCAAATACATTATTTTCAATTTTCATATAGATACGAATACTTTTTTAAAAGCATTAATAATTTTTAATTTATTAATATTTATTCATTTATAGTATTATAAATTTTCAAAATATTATTTATTTATTCATTATTAATATGTATTCATTTAATATTTTCTACAGTACATTGAAATTTTTAATAGTTTTTATTAATTTATTTTCATTGATATTTAATATTATTAAAATGATTTTGCTTTAGAAAAATACAAATTAATAATTTTTAAATATTTATTTATTAGACATTTCGATGATCATTATTTATTTTTAATTTTTTGGAAAAGAAATTTTTTATTATTTATTCATTGAGAACATTTTTTAAAATTTATAGGATTCATAATATTTATTCATTTTAATTTATTGTTAATTTATATAGTCAATTGTAATTTTTTAAAATTATCATGGTGCTTGTCACCAATGATGAATCATTATAAAAAAAATGAAAATTATATTTGTTAAATTTAAATCATTTTGAAATTAATATTCATATATACATATTGTTAATGTATTGTTATTTTTATTTAAAAAAAATATGGGTAAAATATATATATATATAGCTTTCTATTTTTATTTAGAATAAAATATTTATCCCATTATAAAATTAATAATCCTCATTAAAAATATAACTATAAATGCTTAAATGAAACATTTATAATATGAAATATTTATATATTTAAATAATTAATGATCATTTTAATATATTTCTAAAAATATGGGATAAAATATTTAAAAATAATAATTATTATTATTAAAAAATCTTCTTTATTAATATAATTAATTTTTTTTTCAAATTGTACTCACATGAGTCACCCCTAATTCATTTGAACTCCCTATATTACTCACCCCTCTATTTCTATTTTTTCCATTTTGTTGGTTGGAAGTAACAATAATCCCCCAATCCTCTCCGCCCCCATGATGAGAAGTTATTCCCCCTCTACAGAGCCCCTTAGTTTTATATAGTGATTTTAAAGGAAGACACCCTACTTCTTTATATTTTGTATTCTTAACTACATATATCCAAATTCTCTTCCCTATCACCATTACACCCTTATTGTGTTGGGGCAGAATCTTATTGATACAAGGATACAAACTAACTTGTGATAATAATATTATGAGAATCTACAATGAAAATTTTATGAACAATTATAAATACAAAGATAAAAATTGAGACAAATATTTATAATGCGGAAAAAACTTACAATGTGAATGATAAATACTATGGGGGAACTCTGAATAATTCAACTATCAATCATTGAGTAAAAAATCCCAAAAAAAATATTTAAAAAATAACTGAAAATATAGCGTAGAAAATGTATGTTAAAAATTAATATATTAATTCTCTTTTGTATTCTCATTGAAAATTATGTGATTAGAAAATGTCACATATCACAGGCCAAAACCAAACAAAATTTGCCTTTGAGAAACCTTTAATAAGTTGTTTCAAAACCTGATTTGGCGCATCTTCTTGTTTCCCATGGCCCAAAAAAAATTTCATACATATCTTCTTTATGAAATTCCTTCTCTACTAACAACTTCAATATAACCCATGTTGATGCCATTTTATATTCCATCAGAATCCAAAAAAAAACAACTACTATAGATCAGAAAATGGATAATACATGATTTTATCAGCATTAAGAAAAAATCAAAGATAAAATCTCACGTTTACCAGTGCTAGATAAATGTTCTAACCAAGTAAACATTATGAGTGCTAAAGTGGTTTTGATAATGGTCTACCCTTTTAAAGAACTTTTTGTAGTGTTGATAATGAATAGATTTACCAACTATATTATTAGAACTGATATTTTTTTTAAAATAATTTTTTAGAAATATACAATAAATATTTTCATATCATAAAATAAATGTTTATTTATATTATTTTAAAATAATGCACAGTTATAATGAATTTATTTTAATAATTCAATTGTATTTATAATTATTACGAAAAATTATAAGATTATAATTAAATAAATGTATTTTTAAATATTTATAATCATATAATAGGCTTTATTAAAAAATAAATAAATTAAACATATTTATAATTATACATTTAAAATTTTTATTCATAAAATTTAATAATTTTAATTTAAAAAAACAATAAATATGTAATTAAATAAATATAAGTCTCCAATAAATTTGGTTAGTATATATATATAGTTATCATGAGAAAATGATGGACAAGATTGTCATTATTTATTTTCTTATATATATTTTCATGTGAGTATAATTGATGCATGCAAGTTTAAAAGTTATTTACTTATCATGAATTTTCCTTTATACATTTGCACATATTTTTATATTTCATGATATTTGAATATGTGATAACTCATTTCTTATTATCTATACATTAATAGGAATGTGATTCATTCATGTTACTAGTTATCCTATTATATTATCATAAATACCTATAAAATTAAATGAAATATATTTTTTTATATTTCTAATTATAAATTTTTAATTTTATAGAAACACTTTTTAAATACATATATTTATAATTATAATTGTATATATATATATTTAAATAATTATAAAATTTTAATAAATTCATATATTTTAATTATATAAATATATATATATATATAATTTGGAAGATTACCCATGTAGTAATGGCTCCCCATAATCCTACATCAGAGCGGGGTTGAAATCATGGAGGATGCGAATTTTTGCAGACATGTGGTGTCATTGTCCACCATCAATGCTGGCGTGATGCAGTCATGAAGTGATGCATAAAAGACATTTTTATATTGATGTAGGCAGTATGATGCATGCATGACACTACACTTGGCCATCAAGCTATCTAATGGTATTCATGCCCATTGGGCCTTTTGGTTATATTCTATATAAATAATGTTTGATGGGAAGGAAATCCCATTGCATAGGGGGGGTTGGTGTTATGACCTTTCTTTAGGGTATGTGTCTGTAGTGTGCGTCTTTAATGTAATTGTATCCCCAAGAACCTAATATATATATATATATATATTTATAATTATATACATACCTTGATATATCAATATATTTATAAAAATAATTATAAATAAATTTATATATATTCTAATAATTCTAATATTATATTTAATATAATAAATAAATATTTATAAAATTGTAAATATAATCAATATATTTCTCATAATTTTATAATTATATAAGTAAATATGTATTTTATTTATAATTTTTTAAAATTAAACAATTAATATATTAAATATATATATTTAATCAAAATGTTCTGGAAGCATATGAGCCTATTCCGAATAAGTTATCAAAATTGATAGTGATGTCCAAAAATGGATGATATATGGTGTCATATAAATAAGGAATGTCATCATCCAATTAATGATTCTGCAAATACAATATAGGATCATTTTATAACCATCGTGTCAGTAATCCGCTTCCTCCTCAATTATCCATTGTGACTATGGGGTACTTTTACTGAAGAGCATAGAGTAATTTTACTTTATAAATTTCATTTCCTTTGTGATCGATTTATAATCCATTAAAGACATAGAATGAAAACACCAAAATGAACCAACCCCATCATCTTCGTCGCATCCAAAAACACGGTTCATTGGATGCAGACCCCACTACCAAGCAATGGCTGTTTTCTAGGCCCCTCTAGGCACTTCCCTCTTAGACACCTCCTCCACTATAGGATATGGAAATTAAATAACATTACATTCGATGGGGATCCGTGGGAACCCATTTTATCCCCTTGAAAATGATTCTGTCGATTGAAAATATCATCCCCTCTATGGTCTCTATAAGATAGAGCTTATTGTTCCTTAATCTAGAGTTCAACAGATATCTGAAATGCACCTTCACCCATTGAGTCTTCAATAATATTACAATTCCAATCTAACCACTTCCCAGGATGATAGCAGTCAATAGAAGAAGCTATAAAATATGAGGTTATGAGTGTGGAGCCGATCAATGCATTAACTTGTTCAATATATGAAATAATACACTTACCTATGGATGTATACAACTTCCCTACTCCTTCAAAGTGAGTTTTCTACTAATCTGATTGAGAGGCTTGATCAGATATTTAATAAAATGTTTTCGTCTTCACTATTTCATATTGACCTTGAACAGAAGCCTCTATATCACTATCTATAAGTAATTCATTTAACCTCACTTCCATAGTCACTACATTCCCCAAAGAGAAATGTGGTAGTGTTATCCTTCTAAGGTGACATGACATGTCCGGGATATTATTTTCCAAGAATCTACCTACATCAATATTTGGAACATCTAATGGATTTACAATTGTAGGAAAATGGGGGAAATTTCTCATATCGATCTGTATGATTAAAATTGTAATAAATAGATTAATGTGTCACAATGTTAATTCGGGATGCAGATTGATCAATTTCATCAAAAAATTCATGTAAAATCAATGTGTGTTTCTTCTATAATGAGATAAAAACTAATTGGAGTCCCTTTTGATGATGTAATGTCAAAATTATCATAGGATGCCACCATACCCAACTCATTCATGAAATTCACTCCCAAACATGGGCCCTTATCGCACCATGTGGAAGGGGATTAAACCTTGAAAGAAAGTTTCGTAAATAAACCATACCTAGCTTGAGGAATACCTGTGTGGGACCTCCATTCCATACGCTTCAAATCATCCAATGGGAAGATAATATGGATTTAAACCCTCCAAACCGAGATACTAATAGACTGAACAATCCCCAATTTAGAAGAGGGTCTGTAGAACATATCAGAGGACTTCCATGAAAGTTGAATTGATTACAAAACTAGCCTCAAAAGCAGATAAAAATCACATTCCATGAATTGATCATGAAGCAGATCATGATTTTCATGGAAAACAACCAATTACCCAGCTTAAAGATTAATTCCCAAACAATCCCAAAATATAATAGAACAATATCAAAAATATATAGAACTAACATGGCTCTCACGTAATGCCGCTATATATGAGAATCCACAATATCAACTTCTATAGAATTATGATAGTCAAACAAGTGTGAATAAAACCATCCCTGAGAAATTAAGTATTCTAAAATATCTTGAAGAGAATAAAACACCATTGGATCTGACCGTAGACCAAAACCATTATTCCAGTAATGTCAAGATCTGTAAAATTGCCACATGTCTGGGATATGTCACTAAAATTAAAGAGATTGTTGAACTAATATATTCGGTCATGGAACTACCTCTCATGTGGTAGTGATAACATCCATGTACCAACAAACATCTACCCCAGTAGATTGAGATAATTGATTTATTTATATTTAGAAAATTAAAAATATAATAATTTTTTTTAATATAATATTATAATTATTTAAATATATATATATATATATATATTAATTTATGGTTACATGATTATATAAATATATATATTTATAAAATTATATTAAATATTTATATTATATATTAGTGTGGTGATGTTTTTGGTCTACCAAATCAATGATCTTAACTATTATAGTATTTTAATTAAATATTTTAATATTGTATAATTATTAATATATAAAATATCATAATTATAATTTTATATTTTAAAATGAATGTACATTTATTTATAATATTTACAGTATTTCAAAAATATATAATTATATTACAAAATAGATATATATAATTATATTATTATATATATAATTATATAAAAATATATAATAATTTTAATAAATTATAAACATTTAGTAAATATTTATATATATAATTATATATATGTAAATATAATATAAATACATTAATAACACTATAGTGAAGATTTATATTATATATTTATAATTATATTAAACAAATATATATTTATTATATATAATTATTATAGAAAAATATAAATACAATAAAATGTTTAATATAATATTGAATTTATAAAAATATTTTTATTTATTTATAGAATTTAGAATTTTCAAAATATTTATAACATATATAAATAAAGAAAAATTCATAAAAAAAATCAATATATATATATTTAAACAAATATATATTTATTATATACATCTTTATTCCCTTACTTCCAACTCTAATTTCCCCCATTTTTAGTGCATACCATCTGTTATAACATATCATAAATTATCTACAAGTCAAACATAGAAGAACCCCCATAGTATTTAGGTAACACATCAATGGTAGGCCTATTTAAAAAGATGGAGAGATTTAGAAAGAAGGATTCTTATATTAAAACATAACATTTGTAAAAATTGTTGATAGACACCTTGTGTGAACATGAAATGAATCTATAAAGAGCATCAAAGATACTTGAACTCATTCTTCCTTCAGATTCTTCAATATCCCAATTTAATTAATGAGTTTCCTTATGAAATTTGATCATCCTATAATTCCACAGGTAGAACAACAGAACCATCAACTAGTTTTTTAATTAAGATAGGTTTTGTGACCATCAGAAGAAATGTACAAAAATATATTGATAATTGAAAAAATTTACAATGGTATCACCTATAAGAATGTGAATTATACAAAAAATATTCCATTCCTGATAATATATGGTAGTCTGAAAATCTAACAAACTCAGATAAAAGTTGAATAATAGCCTTTTCAAGTGGGGTCTAAATACACAGTCAATGTGTTTAGGAATTTAATGTCTCTAATATGAAAAAAATAATTCAAAATTGGGGTCTAAATATAATTAATCATAATAGAACATCATAAAAACACACATCAACTAAATATTACAGCATCATGTAAAAACCCATTGATATTGAAGAAATTAAGTTTTATATCACAACATAAAAAAAATCATACTATTGAAAATTATTTTAAAAAATTATTCAATCATTTTAATATAATATTCACAAAAGGTAATTAATATAATATAATAGAAAAATACAAATCCATAAAATGGTTAATAGGTTTTTAGTCCATTCTCATATTTTTTCATCTTCCAAAAATCACCATTATTATTGATTATATTGATGATTAAACATTGGTTCGTTCCTATATAATAAATAAAAATGTCACTATACACATATCAATATACAGTAAATAGTAGAATTATAGAGAAAATAATAAAAATAGTGTTATCCATTGGTTTCTACACAATGTGTATGGAATTTCTCAAATATTGTGTAAATAAGAGGCCCATGTACGTTGTCAAAAAAAAAGTATATTAAGTTAATAAAATGATTAAAAAATACATTACTAATGTATTAATATAAAATATTACTCATTATATAAAAATTAGATTCACCAAAAATAAATATATATTAATGGTAGTTTGACATAAGATCATCAAATAAGTATTTTCATTATTTCATTAAAAAACATCCCTTTAAATATTTATTTTGTTTTATAGATAAAAAATGGAACCTTTATTTGAAGGAGGAATGACCTAAGGCCATTTTCTATTACGTACAATTGTAATTTTATACAAGAAATTAACAATGATTTTTAAATAAAATTCCAAATTAGATGTAGAAGAAATAATTTGGAAAACTCCTAGAACACGAAAAATCCATTAAATCAAATATAAAAGTATTTGATTTAAATAAATCAAATGAATCAGGTATGATTGATAAACATATTTTTGGTGTCCAAATGCAATGTTATAAAAATGGAACAATGTTTTCATAAAAAAACACATGGAATATTTAAATACATCCCAATGAATGTTCAGTTTTGAAAACATATAATAAATTTGAAATAACAGGCACTGCATTGAAACATCACTTGGATCCCCCATAATAGTGATCAACAAAAAAGAAAGTTTACCCATGTAATCTAATTTCTCCATATTATCAAAACCATTTGAGAAATATGTATCTATTAGTGTATCACCTCGATCATTGATTTTAATTTCTTATTCACTACTGAAACACAATGAAGAAAAAATACTTAGGTGTAAGATATTTTACACCAAACCGAGCATGCTTTTACATCCAAGCTTTTAACGTCCATGTCGATAAAATACAAGTCATTCAAGATGATTTGAAATGTCTAAAACCTAATGAAATTATCCAAAAAACAACATCATTACTTATTTTAAATCCATTACATTATTCATATGACCTTTTTAAACCATATTTTCATCACATATACAGCATTGATACTCTAGATGATGATCATCTTAATATTTTCCAAATTAATAGTTGAACCCAATATTATAATGTGTATAAGAAGTATAAATTTTTTTCCATATACTTGGAACATGTTTCATAACCCTCAACATTAATATACAACCTAAATTTATAGTGATAACATACCACCAATGAAAATGATTGAAAATAATCGACATTTACCAAATTCAATATTTCAAATTCACCATCATTGTATAAATTTGATTGTATACTCTTTGGTGTAATATGTTACGAAGCTACCAAAAAAATCACCCATCTATTGTAGATATTTGACATATGAAAATCAACTCCACATAAAATTATTTCACCCTCACCTTTTATACGATGTATTATCGTATCTTCATAATTTTTACATGCATATTGTTTTCCTCCTTAATCTTTTACAATGTTTAGTATTTTTTTCAGCACATAAAATTCCCCATCATTTGTCATTATTTGAGCATTGTTCATGAATAATGATGAGATCACATATTCAAACATCATTATGTCTATCCGGAATAGAAATATGGTAACAATATTATAATAATAATTTATTTTAAAACCATTAGAATAAAACATTTTTCTTCTAATTCCTTTTAAATATATATTGTGTTACCATTATCTTTGATCTTGACCACCATAATAGACTAATCTATCCAAATTTTAGAGAATTCATCAAACTAGATACCTAAATATCCATCCTCCAACATTCATAAACAATATAATCAATTTTTGATGCCCTCTTTTGACAACACTAATTATACACATGGCTATCAAACAATAAATTTAGAATGTACTCAACCTGCACTAACTAATAAGGTATTCCCTAGAGGATATAAAAGGATGATCCCACTAAGATAGGGCAACACATCGAAGAATATTGATCAATGGTTGTGTCATCCTAATTTTAAATATTTAATTAATCATATTTAATGATTAAAATTAAATATATAAATTCAAAGAGTATAATAGAAATTGGGGTTCTAGATTCCAGAGAAGACTTATGTAAATAAAATATTTTTTATCATTATTACAAAAAAATTAGATTCAATAGCATTGCAACTATTCAATTTCATTGATAAAAAATGAAAAATCCTTATTTATCTACCATATTATCTCAATTAATTGTTGTGTTATGAATTAAAATATATAAATCACAGTAGGACCAACAGTGATATCCTTATTAATCATATTAGAATGGAGTCATTGATTTCCACAACTCGACCAATGTAGACATGGATCATATCATGTTGAAGGAAAAGGGTGTCATAGGGTTTTATCGGTTGGAGGTAGTCTCTGCATCCAATTTCATCCTCAACCACGAGATGACTGAAATCCTTGAAGGGATGATGTTGTATGAGGCATGGTAGGAAAATTGACTGGTGATGCACATTATATGTACCATTGGCTATATTAAACATGTTAAGACTGTGACGGCTCACTTAAGGTATATGGATGACCAGAGTATGCTAATTAAATTGATTGATATATTATGCATGTAAAACTACATGTATGCCCCTAATGTCAATCATGTTCACGTAACAGATGATATCACCTTTACTGTGGATTGTTTCTGGGTTTGGAGTGTTTATGATAAACAATATGTGTTGAGTAGTGAGTAGTCATTCACCGTTGAGATCAATTTTGTATATATACCAATTTTTATGGACATCAAAAACACTATCATAGAAACAATATTTTCACCAACACCCACCAATGTGTTCTCTATAGAGGATGCAATATGAGATGGGTATGAGGTGATTACCTATAATAAAATGGAGTAGAGTTCCCCATGAAACCATAGAACTTGTACAATGTACTAGATCCCAATCAAGATGGCACCCCACATTGATTGTGCACTATTGAAAAAATTATTTGGATAACAGTGCCACTAGGGGTTTGTATTGTCTGTGATAAAATCAGACAACATACAATTAACTATGACTGATGCTTCAATCTCTTTCAAAAATGATAAAAATCCCTGGTGAGGTAAGAAAACATTGTTTTTGGAGTAACTAAATTAATAATCATATGACGATGTGTGGTAGAAGGATAATATTTTATTGAGTTTTTTTTTCAACATATAATGTCATCTTGTGTCTATCAAAATAGGTGGAACAAAGAGGCTATTTTTGAGATTCAATGAAATGTCTTCATCTTCTAGGAAAAATCCTGCTATTGCCTAGATTCCATGACTACTCAACAACATGACATGTTCTTTGTGGAGAATCCATGGAAAGAGATTTGTTCTCGTGGGATATGTAGTTCTCTGAAACTCAAACATAGTGAAATGGATTCACCATGATCCATGTGTTTCATTTAAATATTTATATTTTGATACCTAGGGATAATCAAAGAAATTAGGGTATGAATTTGTTGAATAATTTCATGTGGTGATTAATTTCATAGGATTTTCCCTTACCTAGTTAGTTTACAACATTTATTACTATTTTATTTGGATCCATGTGGTTTTACACCTTTATTTCTATTGTGTGGTTTTTATTGATGTTGTAAACAATTATATATTTTTTGTTAATATAAAACCATGGAAACCACATGAAAATATTCTCGCATAGTGCTGCAGAATTTTTTTTGTGTTCCTATTATTTCAAACTTTTATTTAATTTGTTTATATTTGTGGTTACTAACTAGATGGACATCTGGAACACATAATATAAAATCATATTTCAATATTGATATCCATTGGATGTATATTTTTATATCACATTATAAATCATGGATTTTTCATATTAGTCAACAAAAATATGTTGATAAATTATATATCCAAATTGGGAACAATAAATAATATTTATATTAATTCATATATCAATATTATATTTGGTATATATACACAAAACATAAGAAGACTACAAATATATATTTTGTATACACTATATAACCACGATTCGTATATATTTCTTAATGACATTCTTATGACACATCGTTCATCAAAAAACTATCCTAGATATGTCACAAATGCATTTCAATTAGGAACTTGCTTTTAAAGAGCCAACCTTACAAATAAAAATATATTGGATTCAAAATAAACAATATGATCATGCATATCATTGATCATATTATAATTTTAAAATAATATTTTTTCCCAATATTTATTCAATTATTTCAAACATAACAGAAAAATATATGTTTCATTATTTATTAATTGATAAGATTATTTTTTTTCATTATTCAATTACACCAATATTAAAAAAAATTTATATGTTTCATTCTTCATTCAATTAATATATATATTATTTTTTCATTACATTAATAACATTAATTGTTATGGTGTCACATCATTAGATAACATTATATAAGTAAAACTCCTTAACAGATCATCCCTAAATATAAAAAGTTTGGTACAATCATCTCTTATATTTACAATATCCAAATTTTGAATCATTCATTATGGAGGGATTTCTATAGCCTGGTTTGTTTGGATGATGTTGGACTGATTCTTGCAACTCATTTTATTCATGGTAATATATTTGGTCGAGATCCATAGTGAGCTGGCTAGGTGATAAATGGGGAGTGGGCCCCTAATCATGGGGTTTTAGGGCCAATATACCCCAACCAAAATGTAGGGGAAATATATCAAATCATATAGACATCAACAGAGCATACCATGTGATTAAAATAGATACCTTTTGTAGTTCACATAATGGAACTACTATTATAGTATCACAGAACTTTGATATTGTGGTACTATAACTCCACATAATTCTTCCCACCAGCCATTGTATCATCATGTACTAGGGTTTCCATGGCCCTGTTGTAGTAGAGTCTTCTAGCTATCATTAACTATAGAAATATGGATATAATGTGTAGTTTGTGGCATAATGTTTCATCCTCTTTTTTTATCTCAAATAGATATAGAGGTTTGTATGTTTTAAAACATTGATATTCCCTATGTATTTATGATCTTGAATAATAGTGAGATCCTACCTCTCCAAGTACACAGAGAATATTACCAATCCACCTAAATCATTGTGTCCTATGATATTTTCTTCTTATTATTTTCTTGTTATTTTACCTTTTATTTTTTTCATCTGCAATCATTTTATGTTGCTGATAATCTATGTGTTTCCACAATAATTATCATTTCCATTATTCCAAATTTATGTTCACACCCTCATATTATGTACAAAAATTAATGTGTTTTATATTCTAACACTACAAAGTAGCTTTTTATTCAGTACATTGAAATAGGAAATACTCTTCAATATTAATAAAAAATATGTTGACACTTTTATATATTATATATAATATTTGTACTAGGAAAATATTTCATGGAAGAAGAAAGGACACATGAAACATGAGATATTGATAGAAAATTTCACATATTTCATTAAATGGGTTAAGGTTAAAATTGTATGTCATTATTTTATTAAAAAATATATATTTATGAGTTTCATTAAACATATATAAATAATATTTTTCACATTATGATAAATAGTAATGGCTTAAATCATGTTCTCAAGTTGATGGCAACATTAAGAATTATAATAGAAAAATCAAAGACAACAAACATGATTATTTTTATCTAAATATTGAGTTATAATTAGAATAATGTTTATAATAACATAAATAATGAATCTAGGAATTTCTCTTATTGATATTGAGTTTTATATAGCTTTATATTCTCTTAAAAATACTCATATTTCCCAAATTCCAAGGAAGTGGTTAGAACAGTTTTTTCCTTCCAAATGAAATTGAATCTACAGATCCTCTATGTTTTATGGGTTGTAATTTCTTGGAAAGGTACATAAATTTACAGTAAATAGATCAAAAAATAATTTGATGACAACTTCATATGAATGCCTTTGAGATATTGTGATTTTTGGGACTACTGTACAATTACTTTCATTTTTTGGCGATTTATTAATATTTGATTCTCTTATGCTGACATTTAGGAGAAACAATATTCTATTAAAATGGAATAATGATGGTAAAAAATCCATTCATGATTTATTGAATAATCATACATCTTAAAATATACTAATATATCTAGAATAGGGTAATGGTAATGTATTATATTAGTATTGATCTTGATCAGGATTTAATTACTTTATTATATAATGGGACCATTTTATAGACCACGAAAAATGAAAATTGTGGATGAATGAAAATAAATATTTACTTACAAATATAGTTGTATATGGATTAAATATATGGAACCATAATCTAATTGAAGAATTTTCCGTATTAGACAACGATCATAAGATCATAAAGATCATCATTCCCAAGAGGGACATGACCCTTAGGGAATGATGATGGATGGGGTATCACCATTTGATTGACATTGACATGATATATACATGGGTGTATAGGAATTCAGTGGCATATGGTTTTGGTAAAAACCTATATGACCATGTGGTCAAGGAGGATCATGATGAGAGAGGATAAAAAATTATACCCACCTTGTAAAAGGAATACAATATATGTGACAAATAACTTCTATATGAATTATTCTTTCATTGCACTAAACTACCTTAACATAAATATTGGATTTAAACATACCACAACATTTTGATTTGGTTTATTTTATTTTCAATATTTTTCTATTATTATCTATTTTTAGATATCCGAACTATTAATTTTAGTCCTATTTGTAATCTGTTTAAAAACTTTTCTGATATATTTTATGACTAATCCATTATTTTTCACGTCATATTATTATTTAACATTTTTATATAGTTTCACAAAAATTGAATAATAAGAATACTTTTTTCATTTCTATGTTTTACATTGCCTACCATTCAATTTTCTATAACAGGAGTTGATTCCATGAAGATATTCTTTGAAAAAATTATATTATCCTAATGAAATATATGGGATTCCATTCGTTTATATTAATGTGTACATTTTCCTTTTTTTCCACATTATATTACAGTTATTGACATCCGTGTAACATTAAAAATCACAATCAACTCTTCATGATTTCAATTATTTAATATAATTTTTTTCAAAATATTTAAATATATAATTTATTATCAAGTGACATATGTAACTGATAATTTATTGATTTTTTGTTTTCACATTTTAAATCATATTTAACAGAAAGGTGGTGTTTTTTAATTTAATATTTATTCCTGGACTTTTGTGAATTTATATTTAAACCTATAATCAATTTTTTTTATAATAGGATGACCATTGATGAAAATATTATGTACATGAAGCATATCATAAAAAGTATAAAAATTATTAATGAAATTATATTGGCAATGTCAATGAAAATCTATATCGTTGTTAAATAAATTTTTATTACATTTCAAAAAACCCAAAAATACAAATGAATGAGCATGAAGTAAAGTATACAAACATAATATAATAATAGTTATTTATTAAGGGGTGCACTAAATGAATATGTTTTTAAAATCTAATAGTTAATGATTGAGTTCTTAAAAATAATATTGGCATTGTAAATTGATTTTTTTTCAATTTATCTTCTTCAGTGTAGAAAATATGGTTTTATCTAAAATTTGAAGGAATACTATGAATAATACATTTAGAGTGACGAGGCATAGGTTAAAACAAAACAAAAATAACAATCTATGGTGTAATATATAATTTCATTGACAAATATGATGTATTCATAATGGTTTAATAGTGGATAGTTGTCAATAACGTGATGTCGAAAGCCTGAAAAATAATTTAATGTTGTACATCTAAAATGTACCATCATATTCCTTGAACTAGTCACACTCAATCTCAGTATGGAATTTTTCTGATTTTTTTTTTGTGTATTGGAAAATTCAGTTGGAAGAAGCCTATTTAAAGTCACATCCTCAAATCACTACAAAAAAGTATTGATTTTTTTTCCTCAAATATATAATTGTACACATTATTAAAAAAACACAACTCATAACTATATATTAACATTTAAAATGGATTGGACTATTCATTGTAATTGTTGTGATCAACTAAATATTTCAGTGAATCAAAATAGTCCATGTATCAATTTTACATAACCCTTTTAAAATTTCAAAATTATTCCAATCAAATGAATAGAATTTTTAGAAGTTGATGATTTTATTTTATGGGTTTTGATCCAAATATGTTATTTATTATAGTAGATTAATTAGTCTAACATATATGTAAATTTTAATTCTCATCCAAAATAACTAAAAACCAATTTTTTAATATGTTAGATATTTTATTAATGTGAAAATGAAATCAGAACTAATTTTTTATTATTGTATTTTTTTATGATTTTAGTTCATTCTACACATGTGAATGAAAGGGGGCATATTTAGAGAATTGGTGATTTAGTGGTTGTAATTACCTTGTATATGCCTGATTCGATAACAAGTGCATGTTCAATTTCATGAAATGATCCCTACAAGAAACATAAAAAAACACCCCTACATGGTGAACCCCTGCTATAATAGTTATCTCATATATTCTTTCTTCCATCCCGAAATTAGGTACATTTGTGAGACTGAGGTTACATAGCCTGAGGAATATATCCATTTTATTCCTATAAAAGTTCAATTTCCTCCTCAATGAACGAAACCAAGCACTGGTCAATAATTTATAGTAGGATGAAGACTAATACTAAAAAAAAATGTGACGTCGTGATGGAATCTACTTTTGTTGTCAACCTCGCTGTAATGTATGGTTTAGGACTCCACCATCCAATAGATAGTATTAAATGTTTCAAAATAAAACTAGATTGAGATGTTATTTCCTATTTTTCTATTTAGAAATGTGAACATGGGTATGTATTGACTTGGAACTCATCATCACCTTGAAATAAAAGGAAGATATTATTAATTCTTCTATTTTACTCATGGATATTCCATACGACAACTAATTCACTCACAGAAATATAGAGTATTGTCATATTATACATAGAGATTTAGAATCATTTGGCCATTTAAGGAACATTGGATACATGAATCATCATATTGAAGACATATAATGAATTTTATCTATAATTTATTATAGTTTATTATCTAAGATATTTTCAAAATTGATGCAAAGGAACACTAGAAGATAACTCTTCTTGGATATATCCATACATAAATACTTGATAAGTTTTCCAATAGATGTTCTTTGAAGCAATATAAATATCTTTTTTATCCATCTTTATGGATCATTAAACCCCATATGTAATCTATTTCACTCATGAATTTCAGTTAAAAACATTATCAAAAATTTTTTACAGAATTTAATACTAAGATATCATTTTCATTAAATATTATTTCAAGAAATAATAAAACAAAAAATAATTTTATTTATCCATAAACATATTTATATAAAAAAAATATTATGTGTTTTCATAAAAGTACATAAATTAATAGCATCATCAAACAATATATTCCCACTCTGAGAATCATACTCCAATCCATAAAAGGACAGTTTCTATATATAATAAAAATAATCTCATCTGACACATTAAATAATTTATGATATATTGTAAACATATATTTGAATATTTTTTCAGAATGTGATTCTGAAAACAATTTTATATATTATAAAATCATTATGATATTTCATGAAATATCTAAATGGAAATTATTATCATCACTGAGAAAAAAAATAATAAAAACTACTAGTATGGTTAAAAAACAAATAAACTATGTTGATTGAAAACAATATGACATTATAAAATATGCATATGTTCATAAAATAATAAAATATTAATAAAATTTAAAATTATCATATAAACATATAATTAATACTAAAATAAATAAAATTTAGTCTGAAACATTTTCAAATTAAAAAAAAATTAATAGTTAATCTAAGTAGAAAAAATAGGTATCTAATATCTCACAAAATAATTTAAAACCTTAAAGATTAAAAATATAAAATCTGATTTTATTTCACCAATTTTATAAAAACAAAAAAAAATATTGACGATAAAACATATTTTGAAAAATGAAAATTTTAATATACATGATTTATTTCTAGATCGTCCACTATCACAATATATTTTCATTGATGAATATTCCATAGTATTGATTATGTATTTAAATATGCATTTACATGAGATAGAAAATGAAAAGTCTCAACCCATTGAGGGACAACCATGGATGATTGTAAGCGTAGTGTTCCACCATATTTCATCCACTACTAGTCTGTTGGTTGAAAACTATTACAAAATTTACATATCACACAATATAATAGAACTTATCTTATTTCATTAAACTAGAAACACATATTCAATTAATAAGATAAATATCAAAACCTTTAATATATACAAATATAAAAAATTAAAAGGCACACAATTCATGAATTATATAATAAGAATAAATAAAACCCTCAATGGGTAAATATAATGAAACAGTAAAATTTAAAATTCATTGAATATGATAGATGCGAGTTGCTAGAAAACTCATCTCTACTGAGAGTAAAACCAGATTACACTATCTCCCCAATAAAACATTCCACCATTCTGGATCACCACGCTCCATAATATCTCACCTTGTTTTTCGAGGCCTTATCATTTAAGTGATAACATCATCTCTTCCTCTGAGACCATTATCTCTCATGTGCATCATCAGCCAAAACACAACTTATGTGGACACAAAGCCTATTCTTTTGTGAATACTCTACAAATTTAAATTTCTACAATCTCTACCATCGATAGACCTACTCTATGCTACATCATAAGGGTATTAATGGAGTGTCTATGGAGTCACAAGTCTCTATATAGTCCAATCAATGAGTCTATCTAACTTTAATTTTCATACTAAATACCATAAAGGATGACCCAGTCCATGATGTATAGAATCCTTTAATGGAATGCCACAAAAAATCATTGGTAACCATAAATATAGAACTTCCATTCTAGATATCCAAAGGATAACACATGCCTTTATCTAGAATAGATCCTAATCAAGGCGGTTGTAACCCCTATTGTTAAAAACAAACATTATTTTTGTAAATGTGATATTTCCAAAAATATGAATTAGACCTTGATTTTAATTGCACAATTAAAGGATAAATTATTATGAACCTACAAAAATTAGATCAACAAAAAACCAAAAACCCTTAAAAATATTATGGAATTATATATGGAGAGAAAAATTTATTTGGAAGAAACCACAGTTTGGGGAGTATTAACAATTTGTACAGAGAAAATGTGCCTTGCTAGAAGAAACCTCGTTCGAGGGAGTACTAACCCTATTTGTAGCATGAAGTGGTCCTACAACTACAATTCACTAATGTAGTACTGAATCTATGATGACCTAGATGGATTTCACCACATGTATCATGTCGTGGGTTCTAAAATACATGATACAAAACAAGTGACCCATGTCCTATCATCGCATACTGCCCAGGGAGTACAAGCCCTATGAATTATTTGAGGATCATGCCCAAAAACCCATAATCATCCCTACATAGATGAATCCATATACAATCGATATACCATTAAAAAAATTCTTGGGGGGACTGACATACAACATACTTTATGATCTATATCAAAAGATACTTCAGTTTTATTTTTTATTTTTTTGAAACATACATCATTCAACTTAATAGTCGAAATCACAGAACAAATGTGATTGGTGTCCACATAGTGACCGTAGGGCGAGCCACATGGAACATTTTTAATAAGGGGGGTATGTTTATGGATCTTATTCAAGTATAATGTGTCGACTTGGGTTGGTTTGAGAAGGCATACCCAAACAGAACACAAGCTGGCCAATGCCTTTAGGCCTTGTGTTGAGCTCTCCCGGTAAGATGACCTGCACCGCCCAAACCAGTGTAGTTTTATCATGACCACAAAATCCACACCCTCAAATACATAGAGATGGTTAACAAGATTATATTATTTTTAATATATTATTTTTAATCAACGAAACACCACTTATTTAATGTAATCTCTTGATGATGGTAAACACTTCACCGTAAAATCAACGAATCCATAAAATGATTTTCCCATGGATGATTACATGGGGAAATTTCCATTTTTAAACATATGGGATTCTGATCCCTGAAACCAAAAAACTGAGATAATTATCAAACTGAATAATTATGGGTCACTTCAAAAAAAACCCTTAATAAATCACTAATTATTCCTCATTGAAATATTAAACCATTAACTCAAGAAAATAATCATTCTAAATTGAAGTTAACATGTTTTCATTATATAGAGAGTTATTCAATAAATTTATTCATGAGTGTGAGATAAATATATTTAAAAATGTATAATTATGTATTCATGGGTGGATAAATTGGTTGAAATGAATTTTTATGAATCAAATGTGAATAAATAAATGAACATAACATGAATAATGATGGAAAACATATAGATAAAATTAATTACATCAAATATTGATTTTAATGTTGTAATATACATATAATGAATATTTATCTCATGTTTAAAATCATGGTGTGCAATGGGATGATTCTACTATTTTAGTTTTTTTGGGTTATGTAATGTTTCAGGTTGTGATTTACTAGGGTTTTGTCTTATTTTCTACTGTAATTGATGAAGATTGTAACATGATTTGATGTGCTAAGGATGTGTGGAAATTGTAAAATAGTGGCAAGACTTTTTTGTAATTACTATGTGGTTGTGGTTTAGACAATGTGATAATGGGATGATTAATAATTTTTGAAAGTTAGTAATTCATATAAATTTTTGATATTATATTCATGCATGAAACATGATGAGACATAGGGTATCCAGTTTGTCCTTAATATTTTGGTGGTTGTGTTGTTGTGTTATAAATTATAATGTTATACAAAAACTAGGACATTACTTTTCTAGGAATATTATAATATAATAATATATCCCCTAAAATTCTAACTCTCATTTATTACTTATAATTTTCCAATGTTTAATAAGATAAGGTGATGAATCTAATGTTGATTGGAAATAATCAATTTTTTTCCACTATCATATTCAAACTCTTCATTTTGTTTATTGATTGAAATATTTGGTTATCGATTAATAATTTTTTATTATTTATTTTTTGTTAATTAAAAGGTTAATGCCTCATATTCCTATGATGTATACACTCATTACCAGTATTCATATCATGGCCTATTTTTAGTAATGTTTGGGGGACTATACTGTCTTATCTACGTACCCATGAGGGTTTTAATTTGGTATTGGGAATTTAAAATAGCATTATAGAACCTAATTTTATTAAAATGACATTGCTTTCATGAATATCATTAAAACAATGTTATGAAATATTCATGAACTAAAAAAACACTACATCATTTACGTACGTACCTCTCTATTTCCCCCCTTTTATAATGATTTTAATTAGATAGAATAAAACATATATTGTCTACGAGACAAAAATTGAAGAATGTTACTAATTTTGAATTCCTACCCCCATGGTAGGGATATATAAAAAAATTGAAATATGGAGAGATAAAGACTCTAATATTACATTATATCATAGTAAACGCTGATGACATACACATTTAGTGAACATACTATCAATCTTTTCATAGGATCATTGATGATTTAACACAATTTCCCCATATATGCTTCCATATGGGAATTCAATTAATCAATTAGGTAACATCCCCGACCCGGAGGCCACTAAACTGATGCTCCGAGATTAGTGGTTACATGACCATAAATGCACCTCCCCATATGCCAATGGCTGCCGACTAGCAATGGGGTTTTATGTAGTCAAGTGGGGAGACAATACCCCCTTTTTATCAGAGTAAGAAAGAACCGAATAATCCAAAAAGAGGAAAAATTAACCAACACACAAGGAATATGAGTAACATTCATTTACAATAATAAACATGTCATGTCATACTACAAGTGAAAGAGTGAACAAAACCCCAAAATAAAGACAACATCAAAAATCCCCAAAATGGTCCCGACTCCATGTTCGGATCCTCCATCATGTGATACCCATGTCCACTCACTATCTAGAAATGACCCTTCCCCTTCTCCTAACATGAAAACATGATGTCTGCTCGGGATCCCAATGACGGCCCGACCAGGGTGTTAGTACAACTCAGTTGGCCCCCACCAACGGTGTCTACAAAATATCCAGTGTAAACTGATAATTCTTGCAAAAGGAATATGAATGATAATTTCCCAGTAATTAATTTAGGTTCAATTAACGAGTTCATAGCTAATCCATTTCCCCTTCCATTACTATTCAGTAAACCCCCGTTATCACCAATTACCATTTCATAAAATTTCCATTGGTGAATCACATAAATTATGATACATGGGTTTAAAGCCAACAATCAAATTCAAGAGAGTAAAATCATCGTTATACTATCTCACTAGAACTAAACCCTCATAGAAACCATAACCTCACCTCAATGCTTTAGTCTGGGTGGATGCAACCCTTATGAGAATAGACCCTCAGTTCCATTTCATAACATGTGCATTTAGGGTGAAGATTTGAACCATAGTCTTCACTAGACCTGGGGGCATTGATCCTCATGTCATACCCCACTATACAAAGCCATGTGCACATTCTTATAAATAAGTAACCATCAACCATAAAAACCATTGCCCATCGGCAAACACTACTCACAACAACCCCCATGGGAAACCACATCATGCCTTAACCCATTAACACATTACCATTTCACATCATTTAACCATTTACCCCATTCCCATGTGATATTCCTTTCTCACTAATCATGGAACATTAAACCCATATCCTATCATGTAATGGTCATAATTCAGTTACACATTTACCCATTTAACTTGTTCACCTTTTTCATGAATCAACAATTCGTTCCTTTTCAAATAACCCCTAGGTTATTTCCAAGTCTAGTTGAATCATCTAACATATATTCCAAGTTCAAAATATCATGTCATCATATTTATCAAGGTCTCTACAATTCATTACATCAAGGTCACCTGTTTAATATCAATCCCCAAATCTGAGAATAGTCATCAAATCCCATGGATGGCCCCAATTAGGTTAAGTCTATCCCAACACATCCCACGGTGATCGTTAGGGTTCCTAATTACCATTTTCAACACAATTATTTACAATCATGTCAAGGATATCCAAAACATACCCAAAGGAAAGCATGAACACAACTAAGCTTGCACAAATACCCAAATAACAAATGGATATAGAATTGTAGACCACCCACATCGAAATCATGGTTGGAAACACTCTCAATCGAGTCCTTAGACCTTGATCCAACCAACCATTGGAGCATCACCTAGAACTCACCCAAAAGATAGTTTTATAGAGATTCAGAACAAGGGGGAGAGATGATACAAACACTAAACCCAAAAGAGAAGCAAGGATGGGATTAGCCCTACATGGAGCTTCGATCTGCAACCAATGTTACCAAGAATGCCTTAGAATCGATGGAGATTGGTATCTTGGAGACTTTGAGTGATTTGGTTCGTGACTAGGGTGGAGAAGGAGAAAATGAGAAGAAATCCCCAGGGGGCTTTAAAATCCCAGAGTGGAAAACATGTAATTCTCCACAACATTTAGTGGCCGCACGGTTTGTCCTCACGGTATGGAAAACGGTTCGCAAAATGTGTGCATGTCAACGATTGGAGTGAGAGGGGTCACACGATTAATCCACCCGGTTTGGAAAACCATTTTCAGAAAATGCTCATGCCTCTGTCTAGAAGAGGAACAGTTGCACGGTTCATCCTGGGAAGGCCGCACGGTTTACCTGGCCAGGCGCAGGCCGTGCGACCTGGCCAATCTTGCCGATGTTTTCTTTCTTTCATGCCCCGTGCCCCCGAAACACCCTCAAGGACTCTCACACATTCAGGAATCATTTTTAAGACCTAGAACAAGGGGTTCAACCCAAAACACAACATAACATACCTTTTTAAAAATTAGGATCTTACTACCTCCCCACCATATAATGGATCGTCGTCTAGCCGAGTTTCCAAGCCTCATTGATCCACCCAAGTGAAGAGTTCGGGCCATTGAGCCCACATATCTGATTCCTACTCCAAAGTCTCATCCTAATATTTCCCTTGCATCCATATTACTCCCACTAATAGAACATCCTTTCCCCGCAAGACCTTTTCACTACGATCCACCACACGGACTGGATGCTCCTCAAAGGACGCATCAACCTCAAGCTCCATGAAATCAACATAGACCACGTGTGATTGGTCATAGAGATACTATCGAATATGAGACACATGAAACACATCAGGCATTCCACCATTCCATTGTGGAAGAGTCAATAGGTAATCCGTTGGTCTGATCCTCTCCGCAATATCATATTGTCCCACATACCTGGGTGACGACATACTCTACTTTTGTATGTGACGATGACCCAACCTTGGCGACACCCGAAAGAACCCTTTATCACCCACCCCAAAATCAAGAGGTCTACGCCGCCAATTTTCATACGACATCTGCCTACTCTGTTCTGTATCCATTCGCTTCCTGATCAACATAACTCTCTCTGATGTCTCCTGCACGATACTTGTTCCCTACAACCCAGATTCACTGGCCTCTGGCCAACACAACAGAGATCTACTTGTCCCCCTGTAAAGTGCCTCAATTGGTTCCATCTGAATCGTAGCCTAAATACTATTGTTTTAGGCAAACTCAACCAATGATAGGTGTCTCTCCCATAAACCACCAAAGTCCAAGACACCAGCTCTTAACATGCATTCCAACACTTGGATTGTATGTTCCGACTACCCATCCGTCTGCATGTGGAAATCTATACTCAGAAACTCCTACATACCAAGCGCCTTCAGAAATCCTTTCCATAAATGTGATGTGAAATTCGGATCTCAGTCCAAAACTATGGTCTGTGGCACCCGATGAAACTAAACTATCTCTCAAACATACAGATCACCCAAATGGTCGATTGTGAAGATCTATTGAATCAGTAAGAAATGATCCACTTTTGTTAAATGATCCACAACCATCGAGATTTTATTATTATTCCTTGGCGTCCTCATAAGACCCACACCAAAATCCATTTTCACATCATCCCACATAAATTTCGGAATAGGAAATGTATGTAACAATCCACCTGGGCGTTGATGCTCGGCCTTCACCTGATAACATGTAAGACACCGTGCCATAAAGCCTGCATTTTCTTTCTTTATTCCAGGATACCAAAACTACCTTCAGAGATCACGGTACATCTTGGTCAGACCAGAATGCACTTCCCACATTGATGTGTGTAACTCAATCATCAAATTTTCCAACACACACATTGGCACAACCACATGATCATGAATCCGAGAAACACCATCCACACCAACGACCCAGACAGAAGGTAGCTCCCAACCATTAATATTTTCCCTCATGATCAAACACCCAGGATCATCAAGCTGAACTTCTTTAATTCAACTCAAAATCATCGACTCTACCTCTATGGATGAAAGAGTGATCAGACCATTATCCTCCTGCACCTCCAGGTGCATTTCTACAAACAAGGGCATAACCTTCCACTCGGTGCTGGACTCCTGAACCATCTGATTCTGAACCTTCCTTCTTAGAGAATCAAGAACATTTTCCCCTTTCCCAGTGTGTACACCAGCACAAAGTCAATAGACTAATGATATTCAACCCATCTTCATTGCTGAAGATTCAGATCCCGTTGTGAGAAGATTTACTTTAAACACTTCTGAACGTTAAACACGATAAATCGTTCTCCCAACAGATAGTGCCTCCAGCACTTCAAGGCGTAAAATACTACATCCAACTCAAGATAATGAGTGGGATAGTTCCCCTCACGTGTTCTCAACTGCCTTGAATATTAATCCATAACCCTCTCATCTAACACATCCCCAATTCCGATTCCGGGCACTTCACAAAACACACATTACTACTTACATGGATCATGTAATATCATGATTTGTGAGGTCGTTAACCGCTACATCAACTCTTGGAAGGCATTCTCACAAGCCTCAAACCAATCGAACCTGATTCCTATATTGGTCAAGCCAGATAGTGATGCTTCCAAGAGAGATAAATCCTGAATGAACCATCGGCAATACCAGCCCAAACCCAGAAAACCTCGAACATCGAAAACACTCTTGGGCTGCTCCTAAGAAACAACTGCCTACACTTTATATGGATCCACAGACACACCTGTCTATGAGATAATGTGACCCAGAAAATGTACCTCCCTATCCATGATTGACAATTGTATAGCTTTTCATATATCTGATGCTCTCTTAGCGTACCCAAGACGATGTCAAGATGTTGGGCAAGATCATCGTGAGTTTTCGAGTACACCAAGATATAGTCAAAAATGGCGACCACAAACCGATCTAGATAGGGATGAAAGATCTAGTTAATGAAGTCCATAAACTCTACTACTCATAAGAAACAACTAGCTTTGCATGCTTCCACCATGATGTGAGCTCTCATGGAAATGCTTTAGACCTTCGTTAGCTTCACCGCTCGTCTTTCCCACTAACACAACTATCCCACTACCTGAAGCTCCCTACAGGTTTGCTTCCATGATCAGTGCCTGATATACATCCTCTACAAAACTCATCAAGAGGACTATGTTTATATGAGACCAGATCTCTTATCTCAGCCCATCCTGGAAACTCCTTGATACTACTGCCTCATCCCCTGCTAAATCTGGGACAAAGCGACTAAAATTAGTGATATTCCTTGACTGATACTGATCCATGAGTAAGACTCAAAAACTCTGTAGCCCGCTCCTATCTCAAGGTCTCTGGGTAGAAATTATCCAAAAACCTTTCCTGAAAAACCTTCCACGACATTCCCTCTGCCTGATCGATTTTAGCCTGAATGTCCCACCAACTCCTTGCTCGGAACCACAACATATAAGAGTCCATCTTTACTCGCTTTTCAACATGGGTCTCTAGATGATACAGTATCATCTAGATAGACTCTAACAAGAACTCGGCTGCCTCTACCCCACCCTCTCCAGTGAAGTTCAGAGGGTTTTGCAGCTGGAACTCCCTGGTCAACACAAACATACTCGGTGTAACCCTCCCTGGGTCCCAATCCATCATCTGGATAAGGCTAGTCATGTTCTCCAAGAACTCGTCTTCTCTAACTTCATGGATCTCCACATTCTCTAGCTCCTGTACTGGAGGATTGTTGTCAGCAACATCCTCTCATTTCCCAACTGGTAAACAATGTCGTGGTGACATTTCCCTACAATGCCAGGAATGAGATTTAGAACGTGTACCATAAATCATTCATGAATCCATCACAAAGGACTCATTACTATCCACAACAACCCACTTTTCATATACTAATTCAAAAAAATTAATACCTCAAATTCAACACCATGACCATCCCTTCTGTGGGCCATGGTCCACATGGGGTAAACATCCATGAACTATGACTAACATCACACAAAATTTTACAAAAATATTTTCCACTTCATTTCAAACCATTTTATTACATTAAACATCATTTACCCACATGTTTTTATTTTATTTTTCTCATCATTTATTATTTTCATGAAATGCATGATTCAGCCTACTTTCCTACCTCATACACCCATCCCGTGTGTGTGCCTAAAATGATGCATGCCACCTATTTCACAAGGTGACTACAATGAAGCATGAATTTAAATCCTCATGTCGTTAAGGCCACGAGCCAAATATCATAAAAATGTTCCATCAAACCACATGTGCATCACCTAACGATGAAATATCATCAGTTGTAACAACACACTACCAAGAACAACATTTCCCACCGATGGTGAATTCGGTTTTCCCTCGTACATGGGTTAGCTACTCTCATGAATGATCTCATTACAAAGGCCGGATACATCTTAACCCTTGATAACCTACCCCAAATTACAAGACCATAGAGAAGGAGAAGAACATACTCCTCTGATACCACATTGTAACATCCCCAACCCGATTCCCACTAAACCGATGCTCCGAGCCATGTGGTTAAATGACCTTAAGCGAGCCTCCCCGAATGCCAAAATCTTTCGTCTAGCTGCGGGGGTTTATTTAGTCATGTGGGGAGACTATAACCCCTTCTAATTAGAGTAATCCACAACAGAATAATCAATATAGCGGAAACAATACTGAACAAAAAAGAAACATGTTTAACAACCATTTCCAATAATAATCATGGCATGTCATACTACAAGTTCACGATTTAAAAAAAGCCCAAAATAAAGGCAACATCCAAATCCCCAAAATGGTCCCAACTCCATGTCAGGATCCTCCACCAAGTGCTACCCATGTCCACTCACTATCCACCAAGGACCTTTTCCCTTCACCTGACCTGCAAACATGATGTCAACTCAGGTACCCAACGGTGGCCCGAGCAGGGTGTGAGTACAACACAGTAGGCCACCACCAATGGTGTCTACAAAATATCCAGTGTAAATTGATAGTGCATACAAAAGTAATATGAATGATAATTGCCCAGTAATTAATTTTGGTTCCATTAACGAGTTTAGAGACAAGCCATTTCCCTTTCCATTACTATTCAGTACACACCTGTTATCACCAATTACCATTTCAGCACATTTACACAGGTGAATCACATTAATTATGTAACGTGGGTCTAAGTACAACAATCACATGCAAGATGGTAAAATCATCATTATCCTATCTCATTAGGACTAACCCCTCATATATGCCATAACCTCACCTCGAAGCCTCAGTCTGTGTGGATGCAACCATAAAGAGAATAGATCCTCAGTCCCCTTTCCTAACCTCTGCATTTTGGGTGGAGTTTAGAACCTCAGTATTCACTCGACCCATGGGCGTAGATCATCAGGTCATACCACACTCTGAGAAGCCATGTTCACATGCTTATAAATAAATAACCATCAACCAACCAAACCATTGACCTTCGACAAACACTATTCACAACAACCCACATGGGAAACCACATCATGACTTAACCCATTAACACATTACCATTTCACACCATTTAACCATTTACCCAATTCCCATGTGTTATTACTATATCACCAAGCATGGAACATTAAACACATAACCTATCCCGTTATGATCTTAATTCAGTTACACATTTACCAATTTAAGTCGTTCACCTTCTTCATGAATCAACCATTCGTTCCATTTCAAATAACCCTAGGTTAATAACATGTCTAGGTTCATCACATAACTTCTATTCCAAGTACCACAAATCATGTCATCATATTTATCAAGGGATCTACAATTCATTACATCCTGGTCGTTTGTTTAATATCAATCCCTAAATCCGAGAAAATCTGTAACATCCCATTGATGGACCCATTTAGGTCAAGTCAATCCCAACACATCCCATTGGGAGCATTAAGGTTCCCATTTTACATTTTAAACACCCATATTTCCAAACATGTCAAGGTTATGCACACCATACTGAAAGGAAATCCAGAACACAAATAAGCATGAAAAAATAAACAAATAACCATATGATATATATTTGTAGAGCACCTACCTCGAAACTGAGGTTCAACACACTCTGAATCGAGTCCTTTGACCTCGATCTGACCAAACTTTAGAGATTCACCTAGAACTCACCCAAATGATAGGGTTTTAGAGCTTCGGAACAAAGGGAGAGAAGATACAAACCCTAAACTAAAAAGAGAAGAAAGGATGGGATTAGCATTACACGAAGCATCGATTTGTAACCAACAGTAGAAAGAACTCCTAGGGTGGGAGGGGTCACATGATTCAACCACATAGTTTGGAAAATCAAGTGCAAACCATGTGCATGTATCTGTCCGGAGGAGTAAGGGTCACACGATTTAGCCTGTCAAGGCCGCACAGTTTACCTGGTCATGTGCAGGCCATGCGCCATGGCCTATTTTGCCCAGGTTTCCTTTCTTCCATGTCCCGAGCCCCTGAAACACCCTCAAGGCCTCTCACACTTTCAGGAAACAATTTTAAGCCGCAAAACAAGGGGTTCAACCCAAAACACAACAAAACATTCTTTTCCAAAACTGGGGATCTTACAAATTACATAGTTAAATTTTAATATCCTATAATATCCTAAAAATGATACACATGGTTCATGAGTGAATATTGATTTTTTAAGAATGAAAATAAATGTTGAAAAATACACTCATATTAGAAAACATAATAAATATTATAGCTTTTAAAAATGTGGGTAAAAAAATATTCTATTAATGATAAAATATTGAAATATTGGAAGCTAACCAACTGACATAATGTCTGTACAATTTCCTTGTCTAGGGGGATCTAAATTCACTCTCATTTTGTATTAGAATATTCACTCTGTAATATGTGGTTAAAAATTCAAATTGTGGTCACAAAATCATATAGCATAGTAAAAAATTATAAAATCTCACATCAACTAAATATTAAACTACCATGTAGAAACCCATTGATAATAAATAAATAAATGCTTATAACCATAATAAAAAATAAAAAATAACTAAATCACACATTAGATATTTGTATTAATAACATATTCTAGCATTGTAAAATCATATATGTATAATATACCTAATGTTTTTGACAAAATAATGAATCAAAAAATAGTTCAAATCATTTAAGTCCATTCACTTCTTTTTACATCATCCAAGATTCTATATAACTATTGAACATACTAATGTTTCTATATTAAGAGAGAATATTTTCAATGGTCATTATTTATGGTATGATATTTCTGTTTCACAAAACATATTATTTTTTAATAACCCTTCTTGAAATTAAATAGAAATATATTTTCAGATTAACATTTTAATTGATACTAAAATATTTTAAATAAATATTAAAACATGATTAAAAATTGATATTTTATGTAATATTTATTTTAAAATATATATTTAATTATTATATAAAATATTATTATAATCATTGTAACAATGTGATTTGTAATACCATTCAATGAATTTGAGAAAATTATAATCAAAAAGAAAAAAAATTAAACAGATAAAATAATTTGTTCCTACACCATCACCTATATAAGAATTGTGAAATATATATATATATATATATTTAATATATTAATATATCAGTGTTTGTTTATTATTTTAATATATTATGATAAAATTATATGAATTATATGCATTCAATAACATCATAATATATATCAATTAAAAATTATAATGTCTAAATATAAGTTATATTTATGTTCAATGAAATTATTTTTTTATGAATATTCAATGATATTCATAAATACTCCGATTTCTATAATATTTCTAGCACCATAACAACATCAATGTAGACGTACAAGATCATAATATGCATAAAGGTAAAAAAATATACAATTTAGAAAACAATAGAAAGATTATAAATACTTATACTAGTACCATAATTTCTAAAGTTCCTATAAAAAATTATTTATCAATGATAAAAAATAGAATTCTAAAAATTAAAAAAAAAACAAAAATCACTCAGATATTTTAGTTTATATCCACACAATCACATTAACATGTTATTTTTTGTATGTATAATATAATAATATAGTAGGTTTATCTCACACCTAAATTATGTTTACTACATGTACATGTCATGTGAAAAGTATATAAAATATGAGGAATAAATTGTTCAAACTAATATTTCACATGAAATAATTCATCATGTTATTATTTTCTTATATGAATCATCACAAAATTATTAATATTGAATGATTCTATTGTTTTGAAGTTGAAGTTGAAGGAATGTATAGATTATTGATGGGCTTCCTCATGTGATGGAAATGAATAGATATCACAGCAGGGGATATAATCTAGTGGGAGTATTCTATGCCTGTAGGATATGAGGGGGGTCCCATGGTGTGGGATATTGGGTTGGGGGTGGTGTGTTTTTATTCTAGCCTATAATGATGTTATAGTGCAGATTCCTAGTGATCTTTCACTATAGCATTGTAAAGATGTTGTTCTGTTGGTGAAAATTTGTTTCATCTTATTTTTAGATAATTTCATGGGATGTATGTTTGTAATACGCAACACTAATATTCTCTCTATATTTTTCATCCAGAATCATAGTTATATTCTACTTATCAATTTTCATAGGGATTATTTCTGAACCGTGTAAATCATTTTTTCCTATGTAGTGTTTTTCAAGTTATTTTTTTGTTATTTTTTTTGTTATTTTATTCATATGGATTCTTTTAATAGATCTAGGATTTGTAGTGTTTCCTACGAAATTACATTGACTAACATTCAACACTTTTTTTCACACATGAATATTATATACAAAAATTAAGGGGTTTTATATTCAAACACTTTAGAGTAGATGTTTATTCAATACTTAATATAAATACTCTTCATTAATAACAATAATTTTGTTGTAAAGTCTATATATTCTAAATAATATCTATACATTGATAAATTCTCATGGAACATACATTGACAGTTGAGACATGGGATATTTTCAAATAAATTTCCACATTACATAATATGTGATAAATTCAACTGTGGAAGCATTAATTTCCATTAAAAAAACATAATTTAAATATGATATTTGTCAACCATATAAATTAGATGTTTCAAATTAAGATAAATATCAAATATAAACATCAATTTCCCATGTTGATTCCAACATGATGAAAAATAACATAAATTTGATGCATAAAAACATAATTTATTTGATCATAATAATGAGTAATAATGAAGAATAAGCTTATAATGACAAAAATAATAATCTCAAAGCTTCTCTCTTTGATTATTAATTTTAAGTGGAATTATATTCTATTGAAAAATCACATATTTCCAAGATAGTTAATAAGATGTTAGACATAATATTTTCATCCAATTGACTTTGAATCTATGGAACATAATTTTTTCATTGGGCCATTCATTTATAAGAAAGACCAATTTATTGACAAAAAAAATTAGAATTTTAATTTCATGAAAACTGGTTATGAATGTCTTATAGATACATTGATTTCCATGACTATATGACTTTTAATGACTCTTAGTCTAAGATATATCAAGAGTCACATTAATTACGAAAACATTGACAAGATAGGGTATTTGATTCAATTGTAACGATGATATTAAAAATCACGATTTTATGATCCGACACACTTATGGACATATTATAATCTTTCTAGATGCTTGGAAGGATTATGTCATGAATTGTGTTCATCTCAATCTTGATAGGGTAGAATTATTTTTTAAGAGACCTTGTCATAACCCATTAAAAACAAACATTTACTATGCATGAAAAGAATTATCATTCTAACAACTGTGGTGGTCCAATAATTGAAAACATGGGACTAAATTATATTTGATGAACACTGTATAATTTTCATCAATCATATGATCATAAAGAAAATTAATAAAAAAGGAAAGTTAACCTCTGGAAATGATGATATATGGGGAATCTCCATATTTTTTAAACTGACATGGCATATAAACATGGGAATTGAAATTTTGTGGCTTCTAGATTAGGCTAAAAAATAAATAACAATTTTCTCATGGAGGATTCATAATAGAGAGGCATGAAAATCTTATATGATTGAGGAAACAAAATCAATGTGATGTGATTGATAACTTATATTGGAATTATATTTATTCACAAAACTGTAACACCCTAAGAATTTATGAAATTGATTATTTTTAATTTCATTGATGTCTTATATTGTATACTTCATCATGATTATCATTCACTATACACAATATTGTATTATCTTGTAGTATACACAACAATATTATTTTCATATGTTATACACAATTTCATGTTTTGCTGATAGAATTCATTACATGCCAAGCTAAGTATAGAATTTTTTCAATATATAAATAAATATGTTTGGAATACATTCTACACAACAACAATGTAATATTTTACTAAATGAAAAACTAATTTTGATTGAATTTCATGCAAGAGAAACCTTCATCGATAGCATATGTTGTTCGCAATACCGAGTTTCACTAAACAATGAGATATTTTAAATTTTGTTTATTTAATGGTATATAAACTAGACATTATTAATAATATTATATAAATTTTAAATTATATATAACATTAATATATATCTTATTTATTTCTTATAACATGGTATAAGATCAAATTAATTTTTTCACGTAGAAGATGTATTTTTTAAAAAATACAGTTTTCCACCTTTTGAAGGAACACTTATTTTAAATATTTTTTTAGAACATTCATATCATAAATATGAAAAAATAAATGTATTATTTGGAATTGGGAAATAAAAATTTACTTTAGGTTAATTTTATTTATTCTTCGAATAAAATTCATATATTAATGAATAATAAAAAATACTACATTTTAATTTAAATATGTATTTTCCTACAATTTATTTTTATAGATAGATTATATATTTAGTTGGTTTATAAGTGTAATTAGATATATTATTTATATTTTATTCTAATTTTGGTCGCTGGATGTAATTTAACATTAATCTTTGATATAAATAAATGTCAAATTTTCATAGTTTTTTACTTCTTAAAAACCCACATTCTGTGTTTGACAATAGAAAATAATTTTAATTTAATAAATAAAAATTATTTGTTTTGAATTTGGATAAATGGTTTCCATATTTTTAATTCGGGGGGTCCAAATTATGCTAATAGATTTCTTTTATTTTTATGGATTTTATGAATATTAACTACTATAATTTTTATTTCAATCAGTTAAAGATATATAAGATAAATTATTGTTACAAACAGTATTATAAAGATAATAAAATTACCCTAACGCCTCAAAATATCCTATTGGATGAATTAAATTCGACCAATATCACCATAGGTACTGAATTTATTCTATTAATTTATTTTCTTTCTTGGAAACTAATGCAATTATAATTTAAAAAAAGAAAGTGAAATAATTTCACTCTCATATATCTTATAAGTATAATAAGTATAATATATTGATAATCCTTATAAAAATTCATACATAAATAGTTTATATAATTATTATAAAGTTATCTAAATCATGTAAATTTATTTATTGATTTTAGATTTTATATAATTAAAAATTATCATGACATTTTAGTTAGGTAGAAAATAATAAATTGATAGAAAAATAAAATAAATGGTATTAAAAATATTAAAATAATTATAATATGAGAAAAATAATGTTCTCCACGAATTTTAAATATGAATTCTACTTTTTATGAGTTTATTAAATATTTTTGTTTTAATATATAATATATATTTATTTTTTTAATTCAAATAAATGAATTGTGTCAAAAATTGACAATATTGATATTTTATAAAAATAACATTTTATTAAATTATTTAAAAATAAATATTTATCTAAAAATTAAAAAGTTCAAATTATGTGGTCTAAAATTTAATAAGCTATCAAATTATGAAATATTTACAACATATAAGTAAATATTTAAAGCCATTTAATATTTCGAATGTTATTTACACAAATAAAAATAAATATGTTAAATAAGGATGAATATGAGGTTTAAAATAAAATAAAAAATTTATAAATTTAATTGGTTGTGAGTATTTCAATCCATACTCATCTTTTCGTAGAAAAAATGATTTTTGGTTCAATATAACTGATAATGAATTTATAATAAATTAATACCAGAATACATTCCAAATGTGCCCCTCCCCTCTCGTATAAAAGGGAACCTCTCTTTCTCTTATAATCATAACTCCAAATGTATTAGCCTTGTGAAATCCCTACCCAAATCTCCTATCAATATCCCTCATTTCATCATATAGGCATCCCTTTTGGTTGAATACATCTTAAGGATTCATTTTGTGAATACCAAAATGATATATCATGAAAAGAGGTTATTTTTTTATCACCTCTTTCAAAATTATGTTATTCAAATACATCCTATTATAAATTAGTTTCATATTTTTTTAATAACCCTATTATCTTGTATATTATGACATATCATTATTATTATTTTACTACCTTATACCACCTTTTATCCTTTCTATGTATAATAATATCACTATGTGTGTGTATGTACCACTTATAGTCTCTACGCCAAGGTGTAATTGCTATAGAAACTAAATATTTTGGATCCATATGTTTCTGAATATAACATATTTAAATAATTCATCTTACATAATTATTATTATTTAAAATTCAAATACATTTTAATTCAACACTATATAACAATCATGGGAATGATATCATCCCTCATTCGTACATACGACTTACCGTCTCAATGATGCAATGATATCCATTCTCCATGTAAACCATTAAAGAATTATAATAAATTATATATTATAAATAATCAAAAAATACATATTAAATAATAATTCTACTCGATATATATATCATTTATTTTTTTCATTCAATTCAATAAGGAAACAGAAATAAAATCCATCCATATGTACGACCTACTACCTCCAGGAACAGTGTATTCAATTTAATTTATCTACATATTGAATATATTTCAATACTTCTTATTTGTGAATTATAAATCATGTTTTAAAATCTGGAAGTATGTATGTTATTATCTAGGTATTTAAATCAATATTAATTTGTCAAAAATTGTACGATTAATAAATTTGTATAAAGTAAGATATGTTGTAAATGGGTTCATGTAACGAAGGATAAAGTCAGAGATGATGTAGATACTTTAGAACCAATTATTTATGTTTCCTTGTTTCCATATGAACTAAACTAATACTATCCTTATGATTATATTTGGTTTCATGTAAAAAAATTACTCTAATGTAATGTAATGTCCATGTACAGAAACATTGGGTTTTAAATGTTGGAATCTGAGTAACGATTTATTTAACCATTGGAAACTAGGATATATAAACATTAGTGAGATCCATATATATATTTCTGTTGGTCGGAGTGGATACTCAAGAGGGGGGGTGAATTAAGCTTCAATTAAAATTCCTGTTTTAAAAACATTGTCTTAAAACCCCCGAATAAAATGCTGAATTAAACTGTAGTGAATTTATATCAAAGTAAGGGTTCAGTTGGGTTCTCAAGGGATTGATTATTTCACAGTTAATCAAAATAGAAAGGCTGATTAACTTTTGAAACCAAATTACTGATTTAAAACTGATATAAACACATGTGAATTTAATTATCAAAGTGACTTTAAAATATTTCTGGTTTTAGAGAGATTAGCAGCAGAATAAAAGAATAACATTGAAAGATATAACATAGCAGATATAACTAGGAGGTTCAGCCTCAAGACAAAACATAGTCCTCTCAAAAGCATTTATAAAAAGATGATCAACACCCTGGATTGGGGATAACAACAGCAACCATCTGTCTAGGTCCAAGACCTCTACCACAGTTATTCGTGGGAACAAACACAACAGCAACCAGTTGTCCAGGTCACACGACCTCTACCACTATCCCAGTGGGAAATAAAAAATGTAAGAGTATTGAGTGAGGATTTAAAAATCCTTCAGTTAGATATAGGAGACAGTGTGTGTAAAACATAACAGATAACACACAATGCTCAATATGTAAAAGGATAAATCACAGAGGAAATATTTAGTGTTTAGAAATATCTCTAGTGATTTGTCGTGCAATTATGGACTCCTTTGAATGATCAGAATTCACTCGGAGTCCTCTTTTGGTTTCTGTCTGGAAAACCGAGTATCGTCTGTTTCATTGACTTCCAAGTTCAGAGATAGAGAAGAATTATTCGATGAAGTTTTTGTTTTATGATCTCGGTCTCACCTCTTCACTGTTTTGCATTGATGAAAGAGTTCCTCATGTAATTTCAGTCGTCTCTTTGCATTCACACCCGGTTGTTCTTTTTCCAACACACCTTGTGGTCTTTCTTTTTCTTTATGTATGTCTCACTTATTGTTGTATTTCTTCTCTTCAATTGCAGTAGCACATCCTTCCTCTATATAAAGAACGCGCTCTGGCAAATGAAATAATTTCTTTTTGCAGGTACGAGGTACGGTTCCCTGACATCCAACAAAACACATTAAATAAATGACAGATCATTTAAAATATTCCTAATATGACCATTGGTTAGATTAAATAAAGATAAAGAAATTCAAACACCTTTTTATGACTATCAGTGTGTCAAGTGATCGGTGGGTCATCAGCATCAGTGAGACATCTTCGGTGACCCATTCGATCAGCATCGGTGAGACATCTTCGGTGACTCATTCGATCAGCATCGGTGAGACATCTTCGGTGACTCATTCGATCAGCATCGGTGAGACATCTTCAGTGACTCATTCGATCAGCATCAGTGATACATCATTGGTGACTCATTCGATTAGCATCGGTGAGTCATCTTCGGTGATTCATTCGATCAGCATCGATGATACATCTTCGGTGACACATTCGATCAGCATCGGTGAGACCGTTGTCATTTGATATGGATCGGTGTGACCATTTTCCTTTGATCCAGAGGACTTCCAGAATACTTTTAAATCAATAACAAAAAGATAAAAACATGATCCAACCAATATAGATAGATTCATTAAGAGATTGTGATTATGAGAAATCCAACCGGACTAAGTAATTGATGATTTGTGATTATTAAAACAACAATCATAGGAAGAATTCGACAATCTTCTAGAGGGATCAACAATCTCCCCCTTTTTGATAATCACAACTCTTATCCAATCACAAATCTTAGCCATTAATAAATATAAGATATCATAAATAATAAGGCATTATAAGAATAAAAACATAATGAGATATAATTCTCCCCCTGAAATTAGGCATGTCAAATAATTATGCAAGCATTGCCATACAATGATATACATCTCCCCCATATCTCACATAGAGCCATAGATATACAGAGATATTGATTTCTCCCATATCTCCCATATCTCCCATAGATCCATAGATATATAGATTTCTCCCCCTTTGGGATAATCAAAAAGGAGGGAAAACAGATAACGAATTGATTAAAAGACGGCTGTAGTGAGAATAAAAAGAAAAGAGAATAAAGTTCATAGGAAATCATAGTACAATCACAACAGGGTCACCCTATCAACAACAACGCACAACTATTACTGGGGTGTAAAGGGGATTTGTACTTGTCAGACGGATCAATGGTGGGTAAGTTGGAAAGCCTGGAAGAAGGTTGAACAGGGCGAATTTGAAATGGTGGTAAAATGAATATGGAGGTTGGAGGAGAGGGTGCCACCAGAATTTGCTATGGAGCTGTAGGAGTTGGTTGAAAAGATTGCTGAGGAACTGGTCGAATATGAGAGAGAGCTTGAGCAATAGAGATCTGATTTGGAGCAACATCAGAGGCACCGAGAGGGTCAGTAGTAGGAAGCACAATGGCAGTGGCCTGTGCATTCAGATAAGGCTTCAAAAGATTTATGAAATTCTGAATAAATTTTGCACCATACTGCATAGCCTTCTCAAAATCATCCTTATTTTCCATGAACCGTTCCATGGTTGGAGTAAATTCTTGCAACTGTCGAGCTTGAGTTTTGAAAGCTTGAGTGACTGGAGGTAGTCTCAGATTTTCAGCTAGCACTTTGAAATTCGCGCTCATCTCAAGCTTGTTATAGATTTTTGATATGTAGTGATCAACCTTTTCCTTGATTTCTCTCTGAGATTTAGTGTCATCTTCTGAATATACTGTTACCATCTTATGAATTTGATCACTGTGCTCCTTCATTTTCCTCAATGAGTCCAAATAAAGAACTTGGATAATGGCGGCCAATTAATCATGCACAAACTGCTTCAGAGCCTCTAGCTCACGAGTAGTGATCTTGGTTACATTGGTTATACTGGCTTGAGCAACTATCTGAGTTATCCCATCCTTCAACTTTCTCAGATCATACTTCTTAAGATGTTCAATAAGACTTCTCAACACTTCCATCATAACAGAGATGGTGGATCTAAATTCGTTGGATAAAGAAACTATCCCAGATTTGATATCCTTTAGAATCTGATTTAGAAAGGCTATGTGTCTTCCAATAAACTCACCAGTATTGGCTAGGTCTGGTGTAATAGCCTTTGAAATTTCTTCTCTGACTGTGTCTCTCATAGTAGTAAGAAACTCCCTTTTTAACTTGTCAAAATCAGACCGAGAGACAGTAGAACTAGGTAGATGAGCACCAGTAGCATCGTCAACATGAGCAGACCTTGCCCCAACTGGTTGGCATTCCATCATAAACGTAGTTGATTCTAATTATACTTCTTCTTCCTCAGAATACTCTAAACCCAAAACAACAAAACCAGGGTAATCATCCCAAACAGCAGCACACAGAGTATATTTCAGTTTATCATAACTTTATTTTCCACTATTTTTAAGATATTCTATCTTGCCATTGGCATCTTCTTCTGGTACAGTTTGATGTGTTTCCGTTGGAGTTACAACAAGACCATCCACCGTTCGGTTATCACCATAATCATCATTATCATCATCACCATTCTCATTTCCATTCTTCACAGAAACATATCTATCTGATACTTCAGTGTCACTAGCTTCTTCATCACCAAGAACTGGTTCTGATTCAGGTAAGGGTAAAGGTAGACTTGCAGGTCCAACGTCTATTCATCTCTTAAGACTCACAGTATCAGGATCAATCCTATAATCAGGAGGTGACATACTTCCTTCTTATATTTCATCATCTTCCATCCCTTGTTTACTAGACTCTTCAGTGTCTTTATTCCTTTCAACATTTACTTCTTCATCATCATCAGAATAAATTGGTTCCTCATCCGATTTCAAACCAGGGTCTCTCAAACCCATAGGCCTCTTTCCATGATCAGTGGGATTGTAGGATTCATACAACTTTTCCTCATCAGCAACCCATCATTTTTTCCATGGGTTCCATTTTATTTTCATTCGTTTAAAAATTTCTTTGGTAATACAAAAATCACTATCAGATTCAGCTATCTCATCAGCTTCATCAACACATTCCAGACATTTTAACATAGTAGAGATCATTTTGGGATAGAACAGAGCAGTGGCTTTCTTAGAAGGTTTCACCATTCCAGCTATGTGCACCATTAGATATCTACACAAATTGATCTTCTCATGGGTCTTTAGTAAAAATAATAGATTAAAATCCTGGTATCTTATAGCAGCAAAATATCCTTTCCTAGAGAAAATTTGGTGCTGAATAAACATAATGAGAAGTCTACATTCACCGTCCAGCTCTGATTCTCTGATTCTCCTTGACTCTCTGTTTCCACTCAAAAGCTCTAATGATAACTCATAAGAGAAATACTCAGTGGTTGGAGGAATGATTCCATCATAATCCTCATACCAACCCTCCTGGGGTACATTCAAACATTTATCCCATTGTTTTGACGAAATAGATATTTTTTTCCTTTCACAACCGAAGACATTATGGAAGCGTCGACACCATCTAACGTAACTAGCTCTTGGTAGTATACACGAGTGTTGTCTAAGAACCAGACATTCCATCCTTGAGAATCTAAAACTTATAACAATATCCACTTACTTGCCTAAATCCAGGCAGAGCTGACTTCCTTTTCTATAGCAATAATCAGAGTTTCCATGTTTGGATTTACTGATCTTTGAGTGGTACTACTTGACCCCCCTCGAGTACGCTTTGATGGTTCCGGACTTTTTGATCCTTTGCTCGGTATTTTCTGCTTAGCCATTTGATGATTCTGGGGAAAGCAGGAGTTCGAAGGTTCGAAGTGAAGGAGAAGAGAGAAAATAAGGTTTGGTGGGAAAGAAATGAAAGGATGACGGTTTGGGGAATAGGACTATTCAGGTATCATTTATTTCATCATTTAGGGTTCCCATAATAATGATAAAAGAAGTTAATTAATCACAAAATAAAAAGTAATATAAAGAAAGTTTGGTTTCACAGATCAGTTTCACAGATCTGTTTCACAGATCGGTTTCACAGATCGGTTTCACAGATCGGTTTCACAGACCAGTTTCACAGATCGGTTTCACAGATCAGTTTCACAGATCAGTTTCACAGATGGGTTTTATAGATTAGTTTCAAAGATCGGTTTCACAGATCGGTTTCACAAATCAGTTTCACAGATCGGTTTCACAGATCGGTTTCACAGATCGGTTTCAGAGATCAGTTTCACAGATCCGTTTCACAGATCTGTTTCACATATCGGTTTCATAGATCAGTTTCACAGATCGGTTTCACAGATCCGTTTCATAGATCAGTTTCACAGATCCGTTTCACAAATCTGTTTCACAGATAAGTTTCACAGATCGATCATACACAATTATTGTTTAACAAAATTCATTCTTTCAGAGCATAAACGCTTGGTAAAAATATCAGATAATTGATGTTCAGAACTAATAAATTCTAGAGAAATATCACCTTTTTGACAATGATCTCTTAGAAAGTGATGTCTGATATCAATGTGCTTAGTCCTAGAGTGAGACACATGGTTCTTAGATATGTTTATCGTACTCGTATTGTCACAGTTAATTGAAACTTGTTTAAAATCAAATCCATAGTCTAATAAGGTGTGTTTCATCCACAGAATTTGTGCATATCAACTACCAACAACGATGTATTCTCCTTCAGCTGTAGACAATGCAACTAAGTTCTGTTTCTTACTACACCATGATACTAGAGATTTTCCAAGTAAATGCAATGTTCTAGATGTTCTTTTCCTATCTAACTTGCATCCAACAAAGTAATCATCTTAATAACCAGTTAGGTCAAATGATTGCCCTTTTGGATTAAACAAACTTAAATTCATGGTATACTTAAGATATTTAAAAATCCTATTAACAGCCAGTAAGTGTGATTCTTTAGGATTAGCTTGAAATATAGCACACATACACACACTAAAAATAATATCCGGTCGAATAGAAGTAATATAAAGTAAACTCCCAATCATACCTCTATAATTAGTTTGATCTACTAGTTTACCAATTTCATCTATATCCAATTTACAGGTGGTACTCATAGGTATATCACATTCCTTAATAATATCCAAACCAACAAGTTTTAATAAATCCTTAGTATATTTACTTTGATTTAGAATAATTCCTTCTTTGGTTTGAAAATTTGAAAACCTAGAAAATACTTAAGCTCTACCATTAAGCTCATTTCAAACTCATTTTGCATAACCTGTGAAAATTCAGTACACAAAGAATTTTTAGAAGATCCAAAAATAATATCATCAACATAGATTTGTACTATTAACACATCTTTTTAAATCCTTTTTATAAAAAGAGTGGGATCAACTATTCATTTTGTAAATCGTTTTGAAATTAGAATATTTGAAAGTCTTTCGTACCTAGATCTTGGAGCTTCTTTTAAACCATATAAAGCTTTAGAAAGTTTAAAAACATGATTTTGAAAATGAGGATTTGAAAAACCAGGTGGTTGTTCTACAAAAACATCTTCTTCAATAAAACCATTTAGAAAAGAACATTTCACATCCATTTCATATAACATGAAATTCAGATGAGATGCATAAGCAAGTAAGATCCTAATAGCCTCTAATCTAGCTACAGATGAAAAGTATCCTCATAGTCAATTCCTTCTTCTTGATTGTAACCTTGTGCAACTAGCCTAGCTTTGTTTCTAATGATGTTTCCAGATTAATCAACTTTTTTTCTAAACACCCATTTTGTGCCCATGGTGATAGTGTCCTTAGGTCTTTCAACTAATTTTGAGACTTTGTTTCTTTCAAATAGATTTAGTTATTCTTCCATAGCCATTACCGAAGATTCATCATTGATAGCATCATTGACCTTTTTAGATTCTAACTGTGAATGAAAAGCTTGATGTTCAACCTTATTTCTTAGAGAAGCTCTAGTTTGTGTTCTTCTATCTAGATTTCCTACAACAGCATCTAAAGGATGGTTCTTTAGAATCATAGATGGTCTTGAAAAGGTAGGGTTAGAGATTTCAGGTTCATCTACAGGTTGAGGTTCAACAGAAGCAGGGTCTGGAAAATTTCCAGAACTGGATGTTTTAACTATAGGTCCACTATCCTTATCATTAAGGTTTAAACTAGAGAGATCATCTTTATGATTTTCAAGAGAGGTATTAGGTTCATGTGGATCAGTTTCATCAAACTTTATGTTAACAAATTCTTCCACACATTTGGTTCTCTTATTGAAAACTCTATAGGTTTTACTGGAAGTTGAGTAACCTAGAAAAATTCCTTCATCACTCTTAGATGCAAACTTATCAAGATTATCATTAGTGTTAATAATAAAGACATTGAAGCCAAAAACATTGAAGTAGTTAACCTTAGGTTTCCTATGGTTCCATAACTCATAAGGGGTACTCTTAAGAACAGGTCTGATCAAGACTCTATTAATAACATAACAAGCTGTATTTACGGATTCATCCCAAAAGTAAACGGGTAGGTCATACTCATTAAGCATAGTTCTATCAATTTCTTGCAGGGTTATATTCCTCCTTTCTACTACACCATTCTGTTGAGGTGTCATAGGGGCAGAGAAATTGTGACTATAGCCACTATGTGAGCAGTAAGATTCAAACTCATGATTTTCAAACTCACGACCATGATCACTTCTCAGGGTTTTAATCCTAAGTCCACTAAGGTTCTCTAAAGACTTGGAATAATTAACAAAGTAAGAATAAGCTTCACATTTGTAAGATAGAAAGTATACACATGTATATCTAGAAAATTCATCTACAAGAACATAGACATAATGCTTCCCATTTAAACTAGAAACTCTAGAAGGTCCAAATAAATCCATGTGAACCAACTCGGGAGGTTGAGAAGTTGACACTTCATTCTTTGATTTAAAAATAACTTTATGTTTCTTTCCCTTTGGACAGGGATTACAAACTTTGTCTGCTAGAAATTCAAGTTTTGGTAGGTCTCTAACTAAGTGCTTCCTAGCAAGATTTCTAAGTGAATGCACATTTCAGTGTCCTAATCTTCTGTTCCAAATCCAAGAATCTTAATGAAAATCATTTAAACAAGTAATATTTTGCTTAGCTAATTAATTTAAATCGACAGCATAAATGTTTTCACTTCTTAAGTAAGAAAACACTAAAACATTTTTAGAGTTAAAAACATTTCAAGAATAATTTTCAAATTTTACATAAATACCATCATCACATAACTGAAAAATACTTAACATATTGTATTTAAGTCCATCAACAAATAAAACATTAGAAATTAGTACTGAGTCAGTGTTACCAATCTGGCCAAAGCCGATGATTTTCCCTTTATAATTATTACCAAAGGTGAAAAAACCTATGTCAACTCTGACTAAGCATTTAAAGTAGGAGAAGTCTCCTGACATATGTCTTGAACATCCTCTGTCTAAGTACAAGGTCTTTTTACAGGAGCTCTTTAAGAAGGTTTCCTACAAAATGGATTTAAACATGAAATGATTTTGGTACCCGGATTTTCTTGGGTCCAGACATGTTAGCCAATAACACTTTAGGTACCCATATTTGTCTAATGGGTCTCATAAAATTTCTAGAATCAACAGATTTGGAAAGATAAACCTTATTAGATCCATAACTGTGAATATAACTCGTTGAAGCATATGAAGTTCCAGAGCTAGCTACATTCTGTCCAGATTTAGAAATGAATCTAGTTTTGATAATCGTCCTTTGTCCAGGTTGGTATCATATACCAGTAGTGTATCTAGGTGCTATTTTCTTACCTAGAATCTGAGTAAGAGTATCTTTACCATTTGTAAATTTCTCTATGTCTTTCTTGAGTTTCTCATTGGTTAATTTTAGTTTAGTGTTCTATTTATGAAACTGAGCATTCTTTTCCATTTCAATATCAAGATCAGATTTATGTTTAACAGTTAAAGCATATTGTTTCATTAAACCTTTGTATTTGTCTCTTAGCTCATTACAGGTTTCTTCTAACATATCACAATTTTCAAACAGTTTAGATTTAGACATGTTATCACATTCACAATCATCTCCAGAATAATATGAATTAGAAGCCGGAGTTTCTGAAGATACCTCAGAAGCGTTTTTCATAAAACACATGTTTGCCTTGTTTCTGTGTTCATTTTCAGAAACTTCAGATTCACTAGAACTATCCTCAGAAGCACTCCAAGTAGCCTTCATGGCTTTCATATACTTGTTATACTTGTATTCATACTTCTTCATGTATTTCAAAATTGGAAAGTATACTTTTATATGTCCCTTCTTTTTGCACTCGTAACAGACAACTTCATCTGATTTGTCATATTTCTTCCAATCCTTTTTCCAATGTCCCTTATTGTCATACTTACCTTTTTAGTTTGATTTTTTGAAAAACTTCTTCTTCCTATAAAATTTCTTAAACCTTATAGCAATGTGAGTCATCTCAGCATCACTGTCAGAGTCACTCTCACTGTCTTCACAGCTTGAACTTTCATTGATAGCTTGAAGCTTTTCCTTATCCTTATTTTTTGAGGTTGTAGTATTGAAGGCAACATAATTCCTTCTAGGTTCATCTTCTTCTTCTTTGTTCACTTCGAGTTCTTCTTCATACATCATCAACTTTCCAATTAGTTTCTTGACTGGTAGTTCACCAATGTCACATGATTCTCTAATGGAGACAGAGGTTCCTCTCCATCTTTCAGGTAGACATCTCAAAATTCTCACGATTTGTTCCTTTGCTGGAACATCATTTCCCAGAGAAGTCATTGTGTTGACAATTTCATTGAACCTGATATACATATCAGAAATGGGTTCATCAGGCTTCATCATAAAATTATCATACTTAATAGTATAAGTGTTCAACCTCATCTCCTTAACATTAGTTGTTACTTCATGAGAAACAGCTAAGGTATCACAAATCTTATATCCAGTTTTACAGGTAGATATTCTATTAAATTCTTCATATCCTAGAGCACAATATAAAGAATTCATAGTTTTACAATTATGATTGTAGTCTATCTTAGTACCTTCATTCCAAGTAGTTCTAACAGTAGTAGGAATTTTATATTTAGATTATATAGCAGTCCAAATATCAAAACCCATTCTTTCTAAGTGAATTTTCATCTTGATTTTCCACTGATCATAGTTAGTGCCATAGAAAAATGGTGGTCTATGGGTAGCAACACCTTCAACTCTATTATCCATGATATCTTACTTAAGGAAAAGAGTTTAAAGAGATAAAAATTTAGAAATAACCGAAATTTTAAGAACATTAAGATACAACTTAAATCACAATTGAAAAACAGAGTACAATAGATTATATTTAAAATGAACCTTTGATACCAATTGTTGGTCGGAGTGGATACTCAAGAGGGGGGTGAATTGAGTTCCAATTAAAATTTCTGTTTTAAAAACTTTGTCTTAAAACCGCCGAATAAAATGATGAATTAAACTGTAGTGAATTTATATCAATGTAAGGGTTCAGTTGGGTTCTCGAGGAATTTATGATATCCCAGTTAATCAAAATAGAAAGGTTGATTAACTTTTGAAACCAACTTACTGATTTACAACTGATATAAACACTTGCGAATTTAATTATCAAAATCACTTTAAAACAGTTTTGGTTTTAAAGAGATTTGCAGTGGAATAAATGAATAACTTTGAATGATATAACACAGCAGATATAACCAAGAGGATCAGTCTCAAGCTGAGACTTAGTCCTCTCAAAAGATTTTATAAAAAGATGATCCACACCCTGGATCGGGGATAACAACAGCAACCAGCTGTCCAGGTCCAAGACCTCTACCATAGTTATTCGTGGGAACAAACACAACAACAACTAGCTGTCCAGGTCACACGACCTCTACCACTATCCTAGTGGGAAATAAAAGATGTAATAGTATTGAGTGAGGATTTACAAATCCTCCAGTTAGAGTACAAGAGAAAATGTGTGTGTAAAACAGAACATATAACACGAACTGCTCAATATGTAAAAGGATAAATCACAGAGAAAATAGTTAGAGTTTAGAAATGGCTCTAGTGATTTGTCGTGCAGTTCTGGACTCCTTTGATTGATTAGAATTCACTCTGAGTCCTCTTCTGGTCTCTGTCTAGAAAACAGATTATCGTCTGTTTCCTTGACATCCAAGTTCAGAGATAGAGAAGAAGTAGTCGATGAAGTTCTTGTTTTATGATCTCGTTCTCAGCTCTTCACTGGTTTTCATTGATGAAACAGTTCCTCATGTACGTTCGGTCCTCTCTTTGCATTCACACCCGGTTGTTCTTTTTCCGGCACACCTTGTGGTCTATCTTTTTTTTATGTATGTCTCACTTCTTCTTGTATTTCTTCTCTTCTATTGCAATAGCACATCCTTCCTCTATATAAAGCACGTGCTCCGGCAAAAGAAATGATTTCTTTTTGCAGGTACGAGGTACGGTTCCCGGACATCCAACAACACACATTAAATAAATGACAGATCATTTAAAATATTCCTAATTTGACCGTTGGTTAGATTAAATAAGGATAAAGAAATTCAAACAGTTTTTTATGACTATCAGTGTGTCAAGTGATCGGTGGGTCATCAGCATCAGTGAGACATCTTCGGTGACTCATTCGATCAGCATCGGTGAGACATCTTCGGTGACACATTCGATCAGCATCGGTGAGACATCTTCGGTGAATCATTCGATCAGCATCGGTGAGACATCTTCGGTGACTCATTCGATCAGCATCGGTGAGACATCTTCAGTGACTCATTTGATCAGCATCGCTGAGACCGTTGTCCATTGATATGGATTGGTGCGACCGTTTTCCGTTGATATGGATCCATGCGACCATTGTCCTTTGATATGGATCGGTGCGACCATTGTCCATTGATATGGATCGATGCGATTGTTGTCCTTTGATATGGATCGGTGCGACCGTTGTCCTATGATATCGATCGGTGCGACCGTTGTCCTTTGATATGGATCGGTGCGACCGTTGTCCTTTGATCCAGAGGACTTACAGAATACTTGTAAATCAATAACAAAATGATAAAAACATGATCCAACCAATATACACAGATTCATTAAGAGATTTTGATTATAAGAAATCCAGCTGGATTAAGTAATTGATGATTTGTGATTATTAAAACAGCAATCATAGGAAGAATTCAACAATATTCCAGAGGGCTCAACAATTTCTATGATTTTATTGGGATTTCCCCAAGCGTAAATCTAACTATAGATACAATCTTAATATTATGGAAATGATCCTGAATTACCATGGATTAAACCTATTATAATTGAGATTTAATGATCTCTCAAAGATTATATTGTTTTCCTAGAATGAATTTTTCCACTCACACTATATTTTTGGGTATCAGAAAATGTCAACAAATAGAAGGAGTCATTTTAATGATTAATATCCTAGGTAATGGAATTATAATAATCATTATAAAAAATTTAAAATTGTAGTGGGAATCAAAGAAATCATTATTATTCCAAATCAAAAATATCAGAATATGATGTATAATTGCAAAATTTGGGAGTTTTTTGAAACAACTAATAAGAAAAAGAATTATTTTTTTAGTTATCATAGTGGAAATATAGTTATATTTATCACATTTAAATTAAATGAGAAGAGGCATGAAGGATAATGTTCCAATGGAACTAGAATATGATTTGGGAATGGAAAAGAGGGAAAAACTAGTAATTCCAAATGAGAAATGACCAGTTAACCCAATGTAAAATGATAACAGTATTAATTAGAAATTAACTATTGTTAAATGGTTTAAATTTGGAATGTATGGGAATTATGAAAATTGGTTCCCTTAGAGAAAAATCTCATGATGAGAATCAGCATGGTCATATAGGTAGTATTTATATTTCTAAAGATGTAGAGACTACAAATAATATATGAGGTGAAAGGTATGTGAGGGAATAAAACGATGAAGCTCAGTCAATGGTTTAAGAGGATTGTGTAATGATTTCATGTTAATCATGAGTAATTATGTATAAGTAATTTTATGATACTACAAAATAAAGTAACATCTTTTGATTATTATAATATTTTTTTTCAGAATGTTTTTGAAACTATATGTTGAATGTTACAAGTAACCATGTAATGTTATTTATATATTTTTTGAATTCACATGATATTTGAATAAATATACGATAAAAAGATAATGAATTGTTTGATTGTATTAATGACCTCTTGAATGATATAAGGAAAAGGTGAAATCATGTTATAAGTATATATAATTAGTGGTATTTTTAGTGTGTGGAAATATTTAATATTGAATGAATACATGGATTCACTAATTATCTATAGAAATTCATGTTATTATATTGTTTCATGAGAATATATGATTAATTTCTTCAGATGTTTGAATATGAAAACCAAGAACTACATTTTGAGATATGTGATATAAATGTTATGAGGGTATAATGTTACACCTTGATATATTATGATAAAGATTATTTTTAACTTCTTTGATTTTTTGGGTTGTCTGCTACACCATTATTATATTGTCTTATAAACAATGCTGTATTAGCTTTTTGTATACAAAAAACTATTCTTGGCTTGTATTACACACAATTTCATGTTCTTTTAAATGAATTCATTTCAAGAAGCATTGAGTATAGATTTTGTTCAATGAAAAAAATATATGATTGGATTATGTTATAAGAATAATAGGATGATTTCACTAACCAAAACCCTTACATTTGCTGCATTACTTGAAATAAAGACATTCTTCTATATCTAGCATTGTAGGAAATATAGAGTGTCATTATAAATTATATATTATTAAAATATTATTATTTAATGGGATATAAACTAGTTTTTATAAATATTATTAGACACATTTTTTTATTTTATATAACACTAACCTTAGTATTATTTGTTTTATAGAACATTATAAAAGAACAAAATCAATTTTTTGTCTTAAATGGGGTATTATTCAAAAAATGAGTTATTCCGACTTTGGATTGCACAACAATTTTAAATCGAAAATTTAACACTTTTATATATAATATAAGTTGAATTAAATTTCTTATTTGGGAGAGATATATAAAAATTTATTTTGGTTGAATTTTTTCATATTATTTTCATAAAATTCATATTTTAAAAAATACTAAAAAATATTTCATTTTTATTCAATACTGCCATTTCATTTAATTTATTTTTATAATTACAATATATTTTTGTAATTGGGTTTAATGTTTAATTTTATTTTTCTTATAAAAATTTAATACATTTTTAATTGTTGAAATTAATATTAAATTTAAATTGAATATAATAACATGTCAATCTTTTGATTGTTTTTACATCATAAAAACACACTTTCTCGTTTTGACAAAGATAATTAATTTTATGTAAATTACTGAAAATTATGGGTTTAGAATTTTTTAAAATAGATTCCATATTTTTAATTATTTGGTCCAAAATATGTTAATATATAACTATTAATTTTTTTGATATTATGAATAGTAACTAAGATAATTTTTATATACCAAATTTAACTATAAATCGTGTAAATTAAGGAAAAAAAATATGAAAAAATAATAAAATTATCAAAACACCTAGAAAAATCATATTTAATGAATTAAATTCTAAAAATATCACCCAATGGTCAGACTTATTTCATTTGATTGAATTTTTTCAATGAATGTTATGTAATTATAATTGAAAAATAAAGTTACAATAAGTCACTATGATATATCTTATAAGTATAATAATATTAATAGATTGATAATCATTATAAATCATTAAAAATAAATAGCCTCTAAAAATATAATAAAATTATATACATCATGTGAATTTATTTATAATTATTAGAGATTAAATAATTACTATTAATGGTGACACAATAGTGATGTAGAAATTATTTTATTGATACAAATATCAATGGATTGGGTCTAAAAATATTAAAAAAAATTTATATGAACTAATTAATGTTCTCCACCAATTTTCGAGGTTACTATGACTTGTTTGGAGTGTATTAAACATATTGGTTCGAATTAATCTTCTATGTGTATAATATTTAATGTCAAATAAATTAATATTGTCAAAATTGACAATATTGATATTTTATAAAAAATAACATATTATTAAATTATTTTAAAATACCAAAAATATTCATAAATTAAAAAGACAAAATCATATGGTCTATAATGTAATAAAGTATTCAATTATAAAAAATTGATCATACACAAGTAAATATTTACAACGATTGAATATTTTGAATTTTATCGCACAATTAAAATTAAATAGGTTAAATAAGAATAAATAATAAGGATATGGTCCAAAAGAAAATAAATCAAAAATCTAGATTTTATTAGAATAGATGATATCGACCAATAATCATCTTATTTTCAATATATATGAGTTTTGGAGAAATATAAAATGAAAAATGAATTCATAATAAATAAATACATGAACTCTTTACAAAGAATCTCCTCCCCTATCGTATAAAAGGGCACATTGCCTTCATTTTAATCACACCTCCAATGAATATTGGATCATAAAAAACCTACCACGATCTCATCCAAAATTCCCAAATATTATCCTATATTCTACTAATTGGGAAAAATCCAACTTAAGGTGTCCTTTTTTCATTCAAAAATGAGATACCTGAAAAAGAGGTCATAGATTCATCATTGCATTCAATGTTATTTTGTTCTTCTATATACCCTTTTGATGTTGTTTAAATAACAATGTAACTAATCTATTAACTTTTATATTATTATATGTCATTATAATTATGGGACAACCTTATACCACCTTTTATCCGTTATACAAATAATTATATCACCATGCATGCGTACGTAAGGCTTACCTTCTTCACACCATGGTGTAATTTTTATTCATCAATAAATACTATTTAAGCTATATTGATGAGTATAATTTATTGACATAATTATAATAACAAAATAATTATTATTTTAAATTCATATGCAATCCAATTTTAAACTATTTAACAATCATGGGAATGGTATCGTCACTCATCTGTATGTAAGGCTTACAGTCTCCAAGATGTGATGTGATTTATTCTCCATGTTAACCATTCATGAATTATTTTAATTTATATATAATAAATAATCATGAATTATTTGAAATAATTAATCTACATGATTTATGTATATATATATATTAATTACCTACTTCCATTAAATTTAATAAGGTAACAAAATAATGTTCATGAATACGTACAACCTACTGTGTCCATGAACAGAATATTCCATTTTATTTATTTATCTATAATATAGATTATTATCTATATTTATATATAAATAAAGGATAACAATATATAATTAATTATTTCCTGATCTACGTAATTAGATCATGAATAACAAGTCAAACCACGTTTGATAAATAAAATAATTATTACACAAAATTATTAATTAACATTGAATTGATAAATAAAAGTGTAATATAATGAAATTAGTGAAAAATATATTATATCACAAATATTATTATGGTTTTTTATAAGATTATATTATTTTTAGACCCACTATACAAGAGATTTGGTGTCAGGAACCGATTCGAGTCGACATCAGACCAGAACCAAACATGTCATGTGACAAGGTACGAAGGGAGTTCCCAATCACCACGGGTTGGAACATGTTCTGGGTATCATCAAATGAATATATGGAATGATTTAGCTGCATTTATATACAAAAAAGGCAAACAAGTCCAATAAAAAAACCAATATTATTAAAAAAACATCCTTTCCAAAATTTCATATTTCTAATACATGGCATTAATTAACCCTAAAATACAATAAAAAATGAATAAGACCTCAAATTACATCTCAATATACTACACATGGTTAGAGGAACCCCCCTCAAGCCAACTCCACACCACCGTGTCATAATTGACCTCTAGAAACCTGAACTATTGGTAGAGAAGTTTTTTCCAAACATGTGGTAGAAATAACCAACTCTACCTACAACCACAGGTGTATGTATGGTGTGAGCCAATGCCCAATTGGATTCCACAACTAATATATTCAAAGTGATAAATATTAAAATATTAAATCATGCATGATTTGAAGACATGAAATTCTTGTGACAATTTTAAAATGATTCAACATGAATTATACTAGTTTTCAAGTGGGATATATTAAAGTATAAACAATTTAAAAAATTATGACAACACAATTTAATTTTCTACAAAACCATATCGTATTCTGAAGGTATGAAAATAGTAACTAATGAGCATAAGAAATGGGAATGTAACCCCTAGGAACTAGCTCTCTATAGGTCTCATATACCCTATATCTCGGTGGGAGTAACCATGAAAATATCAGTTTTCGTGCACATGAGCCACTAGTAGAGAGAATACCCATAACCAATTGGTCCCACATCATCGTCATCGTCATAATAATAGTTCAGTTACTATTTTAAGCCTCAAACAATCTACATAAAACTGAAGCCAAACCCCACATGATCATTAGTATACTAGTACACGTCTACCCACCAAGATACCTAGTTTATCGTCATGTGCTAAAAATTGGTTAACAAGTCAAGAAATATAATTTTCACATGATAATGACACTTCCACATTACACATTCACCAAAAATCCCATTTGTATATCACAAAAGTCATATAACCCACTTTTTCATTCAAATGCATTTTGAAATCATTCTCAAACCCAAATAGACCACAACACAATTCACATTTCCTTAACAATTCCCAAAATTCATTAGTCAATTTTATAAAACATATCCATGATATTAAAACTCACATACCATCCCACACACATCACATAATACATCTATCATTTTCAAAATTCAATTTTCACATCACAGTCCCACACAAAATCCCATAAACGTGTTTTACAACTCTCTTGCAATTTGATAAAACAATTTCAAAATTTTTTTAACCAAATAGTACATATTGACCATTTTCCCAATTTTTTTAACCAAATAAATCATTTAAAATTTTAACAAAACAATCCCAATGGGTATAACGATGTCTTGCACACAAAACCAACTTCAATACCCCCTTTAGACGCCAAAATCCCACCAAGACCATACCAAAGATGAATTGGAAGCCCTTTTAACATTTACTAATCCATTCTCAAGTAGTATAAAATATCCTCAAATTATACAACAATAGATACACAAGAAAAACATACATTTTCATAAAACACTTTCAAGGAGTGAAATAAGATTTTACACATAAAACCAATAAGATCCCCACATTTAAACCCAAAACCATATAAATAACATACAAAATATGAATTGACAGCCCAAATAATATTTAACAAACCACATGCATATGTATAAAATCAACCCAAAGAATACAACAAGGTTTACACATGGAAAACACCCAATTTGACACAATGTGATACTATAAAATTAACCAATTAACAAAATCCATAAAAAATAGGGGTTTCACAATATAAATAATATGATTAACATTCAAAATAATTAAATAAAGCTTGATAACTCATCAGAAAAACCATTACGCATGGAATCATCTACCTTTTGAATCAAGACCCCCCAATTGTTGTGTGAAACATCAATCGCACCACACCCAAACCTAAACAAATGGAAATCCAACAGAATCCCAAAATATTTGACCATTAAGATAACAATTAAACACTCTGTTCGGACCCTAACTTCAAGACAGTTATGAAGTTCATGAATTTTCGAGAAAACCCTAATGAGATGGAATGATATAAAGAGAGAAACAGTAAGTTAATGAAATCTTGAAAAAATTGGCCCATATCCATCAATAGATGAATCTCTATGATAAAAAAATATTTGTGAGGATCCATGGAGTCATATTAAATCTTGTTGGGACTTAATGTGGGAAACATAATGTAAATTAATGGTGTTATGAAATATACAATTTATCTCTTCTAATCTGGTTGATTTGAGAATGATTAAGAATGATCACCATAATCGTCAGGGAATATGATCTCCAAAGAGGGGGGGGGGAGAATGGGAGTACAATTGGGTATGTTGGCTTGGGTGAGAGTATTAATCACTAAAAACCCATAAAAATTGTGTGAGATATTTAATAATAAAGAAAACATTAAAGTAGGAATCAGCTTTTCGGCCGGCCCAACGCCTTAAGAAAAGCTAAATCCATCATAATTAAATATTCCTATGGGTTAAAAATTGATATTGTGGTTTTAATATACAAGGGTTTGACAATTTAGAAATGTAATGGGTGTAAAATTTTGTAAAATTAATGCATTATAAAAGAAATAAAATTTATTTTTAAATCTGGAAACAGGGTCTGGGTTTGATACAAATATTTTAAAACCCATCTGTTCCAAAAAAATGAATAGAAAACCTCCAAACAAAGCTTTAGTGAAAATTAAATGAAAAATATGTTTATAAAAAGTCATGGATGTGACATTTAGATATATATTGAAATATCAGACCAAAGATAATGTATAATTTAAAAATTTCATTATTATCTGAGATATTATATATTTAAGTATTTAGTAAGGTATCTACATCATCAATATCCATGGTTCATAAATATATAATATTATTTATATTTTTATAATAATTTTTAAGGAAAATTATACTAATTGGTTTTTTATAGAAGTAATCATCCATTCAGTATACATATGAGTTAATTTTACTTTTTTGGAAGGAGTATGAGATGAATGTTTTTTAACATATACGATATGAACAGATTCTTACATCTTCATAATCCCTTATTTTCTAGAAATTTTCTCAAAAATATTTCATATTTATTTTCATGTAAATAATTTTCTTCTAAAATTTTATCATATTTTGAGAATATAAAACATTTTATTAATAGGTAATGATATTTCTCTCAAAAATTGATTTCATGTGTTTTATCAAAATTATTTTCCATATGAGAAGAAACTCATTAAAGAGGGTTATGTTTTTATCCCTATTTTATTATTATTTTATTTTCATAATATTGGAATGATATTTTATATGTATGATTTAATGATATATTTCTATTTATGAAACATTATATTTTTTCTGTCATGATATGATGAATGATTTATGTTTTTGTGCGACATGTATGAATGATTTTATTATGACATTAGTGGGACATATATCTCCTTCCCATACACTAGGTAATGATTTATATCTCTGGATATATATTTGACTGGATCAACATGATAATCATATTATTTAATATAATTATGACACAATAAGTAAATCTGGTTTATTAATGCATGGATGGAATGATAAGTAAACCTGGTTCAGTAATGGACTTTGTCCACTATGATGGTGATGGAATCAATGCCTTGGCTACCATGAAAATCATATCATGTGACTATTTTTTCTAAAATTAAATGTTTTATTCCTTTTCTATTTTCTCATGGTTCAAGAATCCTTCATGAATTATTTCTTATGTACTACCATGATTTTTTTCGTGACTCATGATTTTGGTATGTGTTAATTTTGGTATATTTATTAATGTTATGTTCATTTTTTACATTATTATGTTTATGTTTTGTAATATATTTTCTATGCATAACCATTCCTGATCATTTGAGATCACCCATTTTTATTTTTATTTCCCCCCAAGATTTGACAAAGGATATTAAGTTAGTTGTCTTAGAAGCGGGTTCTAGTTATAAAGGATAATGCAGTTGATGATGTAGATTTTTTATGAAACAATTATTTTTGTTTTCCATTTCCTGGATATACTAAACTAAAATGGTCATTGGGTTTCTACTTGTGTCATTTATTATTTATTCTTCAAAAGTAATGTAGTGTTTATCAATTCCATGCTTGGGTTGTAACACACACACCATATAATTTCTTATTTTTATCTATAAATCATTTTTTTTAGTTATACATTTTATTTTTCTTTATTTTCATGGATTCCCTAATTTTAGAGTTCATAACTATAAATTTTTATTCTTTTAAATATTTTTTTTCTTTTAACAGTAATATTTTATAAGAAATATATTATTTTTTGAATCCTGTTTTTTATCAATTTTCATATATATTCATTATAAATGAATAATAAAAATAAATTCTTCATTTGTTGATTCGATTTTTAGTCTGAAATTACAGATTGGTATTACATTCCCTATCATTCAATTTTCTATATTAAGTCTCTAGGTCATTGATATATGATTTGAAAGAATTCTTGATAAAAATGGAATACAATATTTTTCATGTTTTATGCATAAATGGTACATTTTAAGTAGTTGCGAAATTATATGATAGTTATTTATGTTATTACAACATTATAAATAAGAATTCACTACTAATAATTTCACTTATTTTCTATAATTTTTATTGGATGATTTCAAAAACCACATAATTATTATGATTCTTATTTGACTTTAATTTTATTCCATATTTTTTTTAAAATTTTAAAAAAAAATTAATAACAACTTGAATTATTTTTAACTAAATATTTTCTCTAGGAATTTACTGCATTACTTTTTAATTCTCTATTATATATTTTTTCATTATGATTATCATTATTGAAATTCTTATGAACATTAAGAATATCATAAATGAGGATATTAAATGACTAATGATAATTTTATTTACCATGTCTATAAAATTATAAATCTTTACTAAATGAATTTTCAATATTTTTTAGAAACATATAAATACCAGCAAGTGAATAAAGTTATGAACACGAACTAAATTCAACATCAATTATTTTTTAAGGTATGAAAAAAATAAATATGTTTTAATATAGAAATAGTAAATGTTAGAGTTCATATAATTAATATTCATATTGTAATTTGACATTTTTAGTGCATTTTATCTTATTTAGTGTAGAAACTATGGTTTTTTATAAAAGGTAAAAAATATGTTGAATATTACTTTTATTATAATAGAGAATAGGTACAGAAATGATGCCAATATGACCATTTGGTTTTATTTTTATTCACATGGATGGATGTAATGTATTTTCTATTGGTGAACGGTTGATATATGTCTAGAGGGGGGTTTCAACAACCTAGACAAGATTTGGATGATGAACATATAAATATTATCATCTTATTTCTTATACCAATAACATTCAATCTAACAATGCATTATTTTATGAGATGATTGATGTAGAGAATAAAATTTCATTTAGAAGAAGCATATTGGAATCCACATAAAAAAAATACTATAAAAATTAATGGTTTTTATTTCATAATTTTTTGTATAATTTTTTATATTTATGAAAAAAGAATTTGACTAGTCAACATTGTTGTTGAAATATTGTTTACAATCTACTGATTCCTCATTTACTTTATCGTAATTTTGTATATCCTATTTAAAATTTATATATTAATCATTTGGATGAATTTTAATATGAATAGTTTATTATTAAATTTTATATTGGTCATGATGAAGAGATTATTAATTAATGTAGATTGATTAGTGAAACATAATTTGAAATTAACCAATTATTTCAAAACTTTTGTAGACCATTTATTATATTATATTTTTTATGGATGTTGGAATGGAATGCGATATAATTTTCAATTTTATGAGTTTTATTATTTAATATTCATTTTGATCTATTTGTACATTATTATAAAAGTGGACCCAATTACAAATGTGGTGAGACAATATTGGGAGTTGCTTAATAGACACCTTCTACCATAAAAAGTTTGTGTTAAATTGAAATAAATGGTACTTGGATCAATCATAAAAACACAAGGCAGACAAATTGATTGATGTATATAATCTTTGGCTCATGGATTCCATCTACCATAACAATTTTAGGAGAATTGGTTAGATTGAGGATCTTTGTCCTTAGGAATACATCCATTATTTCCACTGTAAAATTCAATTGAATCTTCAATTCATGAATCCACACTATGTTTAAAAAAATAAAATAATGATCAAAATAGATATGTTCCCTATATTTTAACATCATGATTTAATCGTCTATTTTATAGACCCCACTACAATGTTTGGTATGAAACTCCATTGACCAATTGATCAACTACTATGTAAAAAAATAAAACCAGATTATGATCTCATACCATATATATCAATTTGGATTCCCAGATTGCTCTTATCCCATTAAAATAAATCATACATATAAGGAATGATGAGGAAGATTTCCTTAATTCACAAAATATAATCAAGGATATTCGTTGTGACAACTAATTGAATCACCAATTATATAGGGTTTCTGATTAAAATACACAGTTATAATGAACCGTTAGGTCAAATAAAAATCATTTTAAACATGACACATCATATGGTGGACACATAAGAACTTTTATCCATCATTTCCTATAGTTTTGTATCAATGTTATTTCTATCATTCCCTTCATGAAACACAATAAGATACACCCTATTAAGATTGCCCATAATTAACTACATGTGAAATTTTATATTATATGTCAATTCAATGGGTCCAAAAATATTTTTTTCCATCAATATGGATCATTATACCAATATTAATTATGTTTAACTCAGGAATATCATTGAAAAAATAATTTTTCTTTAAAAAAGTAATTTTTGGATATAATTTTCAATAAAAATTATGTCATTCTTATTCAAAACTAAAAATACCATGATGCATCAACTAACCTACTTATATACACAAGAATAATATCAATTTTTATAAAACCAAATACACTGATATTATCACAAAAACAAGTATTCCCACATCAAAAAGCATGATTCTATCTGTAAATTGAGGATTCCAATACTAGGAAACATAGAGTCTCATTTATATCTTTATACAGATTGGGTTGTATTCTATACATTTAATTTAATAAAATTTTGTTATAGATGTCTATTTTGACGTCCATGTGATATATCATATAATCAAAATGAAATTTCATGAAATTTCTAAATGAACATTATTAACACCACTGGAAAAAATAAATCATTATATAAACTAATGTGTTGGTAAAAAATTCATTTATGATTAAAAAAATTATGACATTATAAAACAATATGATAATGTTTTTAAAATTATAAAAAAAAAAATATAAACACATATATAAAAATAAAAATTATCATAAAAAATAAAATTAATCTCAAATTAAAAAAAAAATTATTGTGAAAACATTTTCATCTTAACAAAAACATAAATAATCACAATATATATATAATTCAAATATTGGACATCAATATGTCACAAAAATTTTAAAAACGTTATTGATTAAAAATGTCAAATCACCATTTATATAATAGTTTTATAGAATGATGATATATAGTATTGTTGATAAATCATATTTCAACAAATAAAAATTTACAAATGCTTGTTTCATTTCTAGATCATCCAATAATACAAAATCAGTAGTTTTAGGATTAATCTACATTATGATTAAACTATTTACATATTCATTTTACATGTGATTTAAAATTACAAGACTATAACCATAGAATCAAATACTGGGCCAATTGTATATCATATGTGCCACAATATGTCCTCTAAAAATAGGTCAAGAGTTAGGGAAAATCCCCATGATGCCACATCAAACTACAAGATACACTTTATTATATTTTATTCAATAATAATTAAATCTTCCATGAATAAGATAAAAATTGAACAATAGTAAGAAATTAATATATAATAAACTAAATGATACAAAGTCCATGAATGGAAAAATTAGAAAAAATCCGACCCCATATAGGTAACGATAAATGAACTGAATATCTAACAGGCCTCGAACCCTATAGATGCATGATTCTCGAGAACTCCACCGCATTTTTAGTACTCATTGATGGGTCTCTAAATATAGAAAATACATCTGAGATCATGGATTGACATTCTCTAAAATATGTTTCAAATAACCACATGGAATTATATTTGTAATAACACCAACTTCACTTCCTCCAAGAGAATCATCTATGTAGTGCTTCGTCAGCATAAACACAATATATTATGAATGAAAAATATGAAAATATGGAGACATGTAAAAAAATTGTATTATAGTTATATCATTGATATTACTATTGTACGCAACATAACCAAGGTAACCATTGAGTTCCTATGGAGTGAAAATACATATAGTATTCAAATCCCACGACCCCTCCAACAATATGGTTTCTACTAAATTCCAAAATGGAGTACCCAATGATTAATGTGCACATGTCATCCATGGAAATATAACATCAAGTCATTTGTAACAAAATATACAACGTTACAATTATAAAAACACTTTTTTGAACTAAAGCCTTTCTCTAGAAGATATCCCATTCACACAGGTACTAATCCCTACTATTAAGAAAACCCATGTGTTTTATAATGGATATAATTCAAAACATATGAATGAGATCCCACTATGTATATTCCAGAATCCAGATAAATCAACACACAACACCGAATATTAAACTACTAGAAAATAGTTACCACACAGACATTATAGAATTATAGTAGGATAAAAACTCCCCCAAGATGGCATCTTAATTAAGGGAGTAATTACCATATCTATATAGGGCTCACACATCACTAGAAGACACTTTAGTCGAGGCTATACCAATCCCAATTCATATCATTCAGTGCAGAAAAAAATAATTGACATCGATATAGTATGAAATCCATGTCAACAAAGAGGGCAACCACCCCATGTATTTGGGGGGTAATGAAGTTCATGATGGAAAAAGGGCCTTTTACCTTTTTAGAATAATATTTAAGGAGTATCGGCCTAGTTATGTATCTAAAAATATTTCCCCAAACAACATCATCACATTCCCTATGGAACTAAATCCTAAAGAATCCTATCTATCATGTAAAACTACCTCAAATGGATGATGGGAAAAATTAATTTTTATCTACGTTGAAAAATACGTAGGATAGGTTGTTTATATTAATAAAATGAACATTAGTTATAAAAATCCATTAAATTACACAACCAAGGAGTGGGATAGCTATATGGTGATCCTTGGATGAGATACATGGCATGTAGGGTGTATGGTTGAAGGTTAATTACTCCCATGAAATTAATATATTCCCACCTAGGTTGATATTTTTAGACTAAACCAACTAGATCATAGACTAGAAACTGCACTTGGTTCCTGTGTTGAGCTGGCCCAAATGTCCATCATGTACCACCCAAACGAATGTATTCTACTCATGGAATATGAACCCCAACTAGTAAATAAACAAAAATGTTTAAATATATTATATTATTTTTGATATATTATTTTTGATTTCTGCAATCCACTTAATTATAAGCCTTTTAATATTTTGTGTAAAAACTGCACCAAAGATTCAGTAAATCCATAATGTTATTCTTCCAAGGATTCCTATATTAGTTATATTTATCATTGAACATATAGATTGGTTCTGAATCACAACATCAAAAAAAACTCCAATACAAATTTCCTACATACCCCAAAAAACTCTCTATTCAAATACCTCATTTTATATCATTGATCTAATGAACCATGACCTCTAGATATTCATCACGCATATTAGAATTTCATATGTTTTAATTATTTAGAGGATTAATCTATAAATTATTTCATGATTGTATGATAATTAAATTTAATATTGTAGGTTCACATATTAAATGATAGAACAAATTGTTAAATTGAAATTGAATGAATAAGTAGTGATAAAATATATGAACATAATATGAGGGAAAGAAATTCATATCATTAATTGATATGACGGTGATTCGAAACACATATTGAAAGTTGCAATATCATTTTTTAGAAAATAATTTTCTATTGGTGATGATACATTAGAAATTATTTTGTCATATGATTATAATGTTAATAAATTCTATGTATTTTTTCCCACTATCTTAATCACATTAGTTATTTTCTTAGTTCTTTTAATAACATCTATCCCTAATACATTCTTCCAGGTAGATATAGCTGAGTACATCATTTCATTTCCCCATTATAGTTTTTTTAATTGTTTTTCTAAATATTCTGAGTGGAATTTGTGTTTCTTTTCATGTGGCATGGGTATAGTAAGATAATGATCTAGATTTGTTTTAGCCCAATTTTTTTTAATGTTTTATGTCATTTATGAAAAACATTGATAGTGGAGAAATATTTTGATATTAATGGGATTCTTTTTTTGTTGATTTATACTTTTTTCACCTTGGGATCAAGACTGTAATGAATCACATTATTGTGATAGATACCCTCAGTCCCAGTTGTCATGTATTTTACAATTGGTGATATGATTTGGTTGAAAATAATGCCATGTCAACCAATGTTGGAGGGGGTTTGGAAGGATTTTGATACTACTGGTGGAACATTAAAACACAATCCTCAAATAGTGACTATAGTTTCACAAATGTATTTTATTCGAATTTTAATAATTGTGAATGTACTTACAAAAAAAACCTAATTCACTTACATCCCTCAATGTTTCCCCTATTTTCCATGCATATTTATTTTTTGAAGTAAATATTATGAAAAAATATACCAAATACCCTAATATCCATATCCAATATTATTTTTATGACAATTTAAAAAGAGGAAGATATAGATAAGGAATTATCCATATATTTCTATGTAGCACAGTATTGTTGATGATATTAAACTTTTGTGAACAAAAAATAACTCTATGTGAATCATAATAGAAGGTTTCACACATTTTCCTTCCAAATGATTAAATAAAGAATTTAAATTCTTTAATTTAATAGTGGAATATGAATATATAATAATTCCACCACTAGCACCATAAAATCATCACATGGAACATAAATGAAAATAGTTTTGAAGATCATGAATAGAAATGTTAAAATATTTAATCATATTAAAAATCAGATTCAATAGTCTCACTTATAAAAATGTCATTCATACCAAACATATCCCTTTCACTACAAAATTTGTTGGGCATAAAATCCATGATACTGACATAATGTACAGAGTGTATATTTATCAAGGTAGATCTTAATACACGATAATTGTGTATTTAAATTTCTATCTATATTATAACTAAAAAAAATTCAAATAGTGCGTCCAATAGCATAAATAATATTAGAAATCCAAAAAATAATTCTACAATGAAATATTATGGCCCCATTTATATACATATATGTATTCAAGAAATAAATATTTATATCAAAAAATAAAAATAAACCTAACTAACTCAAAATTTATATTATTATTTAAATAATATATTCATCAATTATAAAATCATTTACAAATATGGTTCTTAAAAATCAAATATAAAATAAATGATACTACTATAGTTCAATGGTTTTATGTCTTTTCAAGAATATTTTCATCTTCCAAGAATCAATAGAACTATAGAACATTCTATAGTTTATCTAATGAGTCATCCCTAAATACTAGAGGTTTATATGAAACATATAAATAATTTATCACTAATTATGGAAATATCATTACCATATATGATGTGTAACAAATTAAATTTTAATAAAATGATATAAAATAAATTTATTTAGGTGTTAATATAAAATTAAATTCATAACAATTTAAGAAAATAAACTTCATATATATATATATTAATGGTGGATTATCATATGACCGTATATTAAAAATTGGCATGTTTTCATTAAATAACAACCCATTTAATCTATATTTTCTCACATATATATATATATATATTGCACATTTATTTTAAGGTATAATGAAATAATCAAATAGAATAAAATGTATAATAGAAATGTTATACTTGAAATTAACATGTATAAATAAATATAATTCTAATGAATAAGTAATATAAAAAAATATACAAATCCAATAATTGGAAAAACCTATTGAAAACTAATATTTATATATTTCAACGATCACAATGAAATAATTTATGTATGGATTATAAAAATATGTTTACATTTTATAGTAAATGTTTTATTTTTATTTCAATGACTTCTTGAATTTGAAATGAAATCAAATATTTTAATATATAATTATTACGGATCAATCCTGAAAAATAATATATAAATTGTGAAATAACACACACCAAAACGAATCTATTGAGTGTACCATATTAATTATGGGCAAATTAGACATTTATATTTCTTTTCTATGTTTTAAAGTGAAATTGGATCTATCATCGCATTTTATAAAATATAATAAATATTAATATTAAGAATATAATAATAAAATTTAGAAGAAATGTTTTTTGTTTGTGCTTTATGCTAAAAAATGAGGACATTGCACTTAATATCATCAAATCAAAAATTAATGTTAAATTTATTTCATATTAATTTACAAAAAAATGAAAACAAATTTCTTAAAAAAATATCTTCATTGAAATATTGGTTAATCATGTTTAACATTAATCATTAAATAGAATCCAAAAAATCATAAATGATATCCATAAATAAATTATCTTATTAATCAAATAATCTATATAAGTCAAATATTTCTAAATTATTACTAAATTTAAATAATATTTATAATGAAATGTAAGAAGGAATAGAAATATAATTATGGTTGAAGATTCATAGTATATGAATCACCTGAGAATCTGCTTGTTCTAAGAAATTTCCTGAATGGTGAAGAAAGTAATGTTGATTTACATTCATATATTTATGTTATTATAATCATACAAATTTTTAAATAATTTATCGTTGAAACACTTCATCCATGGGAGGAAATTTCTGTGGATATATCTGATCTGGATAGGATTAGAGAAATATTCTTTATAAAATTTGGCATTGTGTGTAGACAAAAGTTTAAAATCACATAACAATTTTTTCGTTAACATTAATGGATGACAAAATTATTTCTTCAAATATTATCTATTAATTATAAAAAATTAATTAATATTAATTATAAAATTTATTTTAAAAAATCATATAAATGTTGTTTATTTATCTTACAATTTGTTGAAGTTAGCAACACAGTCAATAAGATGTTGATGCTTATAATGAATATTAATCCCTCATGTAATAAATATATGAATTATTATATCCATAAATAAAATTTAATTATTATAAGTATGTTTTAATATGGGGAGCCATATATTTTCAATCAATGTTAGACCACCCCCCAATACCCACAAATGAGAAGAAATAAGTTCTCCATGATGATGATTCATCATGTTTCTTACGATAAAACCCATTTATATTATCGATTCATCATATAATATATCATAAAAAAAATTGCAAACTCAATGACTCAAATTAATGTATTATTTTATCAATAAAAATAATAAAAACTTTGACTCACTGAAAAATAATTACAAACATTTCACTCATATGACTTTTTAATAAATAAATCACAGATTATTATATTCTTTTCTAACCACTTTGTAAGAGTGAAATAATAAAATATATATATCAGATGAAATTAAGGAATATTCTAATCATCAAAATTGCCAAAAATCCTATGAATGAGTTTACTTGTGCATTCCATTGAGAACATATACCACATGACATGTATGGAAAGACAGTCAAGAAGTTGATTAGGAATTCATAATATGATCTCTTGTAAAGTCACAACAATAAAAGGGATCTGTGATATTCCCCAAATTACAGGAACCAAACAATGCCCCAACATACGAGCAGAGATCCACAAGGAAAAAATGAGCAATATCAGAACCCATCCCTATCAATATCACCCCACAAGCCTCAACGAGAGAATCCACCCATGTTAACAGAAAATGGTAAAGAAGTTTCTAAATTCGTCAACACCATTCATTATGTTCGTTTCTTCCATCTGGCTATCCAAGGTGATCACACAATGACAATTGTTCATTGGGAATCAATTTTTTCAACAAAATATACATGCTGAACCAATTTCCATGTTATAGTCATTCAATAAAATAATTATCCAGAAAACAATGTTCATTAGTGCACAACAAAAGAAAAACAATTACCATGATTTTTCAGGGACATAATCCCATATAATTCAAAACACATAATAAAACATATAATCATACCACGAAATCATAAAATAGAACCCATACTCCTTAAAATAATTTATTATCATTTTTAAGGTATGGTTTCATCCATCAGTGTAAGATCATTATCATACCGACCACACATAATGCACAATAAAGAGAGACGATGGGAAAACCCTACATGGATGAACAATAATCAATTCTTTTCTTCACATGAAAAGAACTGGGGTGCATGAACTATAGGGGAGAATCTCCAGGGTCTCTATTAGTGGGCAATAAAAGCAACAGCACAGGTGCACCATTACCCTCAGGAAGGGGGACTCCAAACGAACCAATGAAAAGACAATAAAATAGCCAAGAAGAAGATAGTGTCTTGAGCGATAAAATATGAGGGGTTAGAGTTTCGAGATATGAATTGACGAACCGATTTAATGGCCGATCATGGTTTCTACTAGATATTGGGTGGTTAAAAACAATGTAATTAATTATCATATAATAATTCTCATGGGAGGGGTCACCATTATGGATAAGAGTCAAATTGATGGCCCTTAAATTGAGGAAAAATGGTGACATGGTGGAATTGTAATGAATGGTAAAAATGGTGTGACACCGATGAAAAGCCACAATATTTTGTAAGTCACGGTTTTCCAGACACTTAGTGATTTTAGATATTATTTAATGGATTTGAATGTCTTAAAAGTGGGTATTGAACAATTTTACGTAAAATGATACGTTGCGAGGGTGGAAATAAAAAAGATTGAGAAACTGGTAATGGGTGAGACGTGGGTTTGGTAACACACTTTAAAAGTGTCTCCTTCACAGTGCCACCTTCACTCTGAAAACGGTTTGGTGAGACATCATGATAGGTGACACCGTTTGGGTATGTGACCTTCATGGTGCCACTATAACTATGCCACCTGTTTGGTGAGACACCGTAATAGAACATCCATCTCGGTGCTACCATGTCAGGTGCCACCATCATAGTGCTGCCGTGACCAGTGCCAAAATCATGGTGCATTCGTTACCGGTGTTGCCATCATCATTAATTCGTTACATGTGCCGGCATCACAGTGCAATTGTGACTGGTGCCACATTCACAATTTTTCCATGACCAGTGCCACCATCTTTGTGTTGCACGTAGTAGTGACACCTTCACGGTGCTCCCGTGACTAGTGTCGTGTGACGGTGCTTCCCTAACCAGTTCCACCATTATGCTGTGGCCGTGACTGGTGGCACTTTTTTTTGGGACTATGCTTTTGGAAATTTAATAGAACAAGTGTTTCTGAGCCATTGCATCAGATACTTCTCAAACTATTCTCATCCTTGAGAATTCATGGATAAGTCATGAGATAATAGAGTGGTCTGTATAGCCACCCCATAAGATACCTCTCAAATACAACCCACCATAGAGTTATTCGAAAGCCGGTATAACCAATATATTTAAGATCAATTATTCCTCATGTATATCTTATAAAAACAAGGACACACTAATGCTCTTCTCCCTAATGTAACCCCACAAACACTTAAATGTCATACTGTCCAATAATATGGACTAGGGAGTCCCTTCTTCCACGTCATGATACTATCAACTTTGACCGGCACCAACTCACTTTCATGAGTTCGACTTTATCTTTGTTAATACATCTCTATTAGGTATTAGGTCCTACCCTCCCCACAATCAGGACTCTTCACAAACACATAGAAAACAAGTAAAATAACACATTTCTTAGTTTACCATGTCAATAATTACATCATAATCAATTATGAACCTAACAGAGCATAAAAATATAACTTTTGGTACTTAACGTGAATTTGTGCCTCTCGTTCCCTTGTACTCACCATGAGGCCACTATGCCTCCATAACACACGAACCAAGGGAATGGTTTATCAATGAAGAACCTTCTCCTCAAAATGTTTTATTATCACTGGTAGCTCTACAAACATCGCGTTGTCTACAATATACATCTCCCTAATGTTGAGGACATGAGAGTCATTGTGTTGAAACCTATGGAGCTAAGACACATGGAAGACATCATGCACCCTATGTTGCGGTGACGGTTGCGCCAGCAGATAAGGAACATCTCTGACTCATTGATACACCATGAATGTTTAAATGAACCTATGAGAATGCATACATCTAATGTCGAACCTCCATTTCCTATGTTGAGTGGATTCATTCAAGAACATGTGGTCTCCTACCTCAAACTCCATGGGACTCCTCCTATGATCGATATACGACCTCTACCGATTCTAATCATCCATCATCCTATCTTGGATAAGTTGAACCTTCAATGTGGTGTTTTGCACCATTCCCGAGCCTAGAGAACCTCCTCTCCAACATCTTCCAAACAAAAGGGTTTCTAACATGTCCTCCCATATAAGGCTTCAAAGGATGACATTCCAATGATAAGAAGATGGATATTTTTTTAAGCAATCAATACCTGGGGAATGTGTCATAACCATGATACCCCAAAGTCCAAAAATCATGCTCGTAAAATATCGTCCATCGTCTTGACGGTGCTCTCGGTCTTCCCATCAGTCTGGTGGTGGAAGGAAATGTTAAGCTATAGCTGGGTGCCAAAATCATGTTTAAATGCATTCATGACCTGTGAGGTAAACCCGATATCTCGATCATAGACTATGGATCTAGGAATTCCAAGAAACCGCACCACCTCATCCTTGTAACTCTGTGAAAAGGCATCCATTTTACTTGAATCCTTTATTGTGGTGAAGTGAGTTTCTTTTGTCAGTTGGTCCACCACTACCCAGATTGCATCACAACCTCCTGGAATTGTGGGAATTCCCATGATGACATCCATCGAGATGTCATACCACATCAACTCAGGGCTGTATATAAGGGTTGTAACAATCATCTTAGGACACAGTGTTCATCCTTCACATGCTGAAGTAAGAGGAATTGTTCCAAAAAATCTTCCACTGTCCAATTCACCCCCTGCCATGAATACTAACCCTTTATGCCCTGTTACATCTTGAAAACTCCTGGGTGTAACACTAGGGGTGTGTTGTGGACTCACCATGAACCCTTTCATGCATTCCCAAAAGGAAGAATAACTTCTGATGAAACAACATATGACTCTTCCCATATTCAAACCATCCTTTTAGAGCATCACCATGGCTTACACTATTGTGCATAAATTTAACCTTTGTGTCCCCCCATAGAGTCTCCTCCACCTTCCACGTATGAGTGGAATCTAGTGTAATCTAACATAGACAACCTTTGTCATCCTACACCATTACATCCAGATATTGGGCAGCCAAAAAATCCATCTCCTTCAAAGTATCTGTTGATTCTCGAACAACATCCTTTTCTATAATCCTTCTCAAGCAATCAACCACCACGTTCTGTAAAGTGGAAATGCTGCCACAACATTAGTGCGAACATGAACACTCAATGCTCCAAATCATGGGTGGTATATTTGCACTCTTGAGGACATAACTTCCTGGATCCATAATAGATCACCCCTATTTTTGCATCAAAACACTCCCAAAGACATGTCTATAATACAAAATAAAAATCTAACAAAAGTCATTATTATAGTAACCTTTGCACTAGGGAACTAACCAAATTATCCTTCAGATTACTGAAGGATACCGAGCACTTCTCACTCCACACAAAATCATGGTCATTCATAGGAAAAACTGTCAATGGTGTTGCAACTCGTGAGATGTTGGGCATGAATCACTAGATGTATCCTACTAGACATAGAAAACAGTGAATCTATTCCACAATTCATGGGAACCTAACAAGAAAAACCTACATCAAACCTTGACGGGTAAACTGTTATCCCATGATCGGAAACGACATGTCCAAGGAAATGTACTTCTCGTGTCCAGAACATGCACTTGGACAATTTCCCATATATTTGGTGCCATTGTAGGACTTATAAAACCTTCAATAGATACTCAGTGTGATCCTCCTCCTATCATGAGTTGATCAATATGTTGTCAATAAACATGACTTTGAACCAGTCAAGATATTCTAAGATGATGGAGTTTATGAGTCCAATGAACATGACTAGTACATTTTGACAACTGATTGACATGAAAACGATCTAAATTTGACTATATTTACACCTGAAGGATATCTATGAGATTTCACCCTCCTTTATTGTCAACAGGTGATATCCTGACAACAGAGGAAACTAGGAGAACCATACCTCCCTCTTCAACTGATCAAAAAGGTCATCGATCCTCAATAGGGGGTTACTATTCTTGACCATCTCTTGGTTTAGCCTCCGGTAGTCTATACACTACCTAAGACCACCTTCTTCTATATATGCGAACTATACCGGGGCACCCAATGATGACATGTTTGGTCGAATAAAACCCTTCTTCATCAGATCATCAATCTGAATCTGCAACTCTCACAACTCGGTATGTTCCATCTGGTTGGGGTCCATTGAAATCATATAGCACTAGGTTGCATGTCTATCTTGAACTCAACATAACGTGGATGGGGTAGAGTCCCCACCACACCAGGAAGGATTTCTATGAACTAACTGAAGATCCCCAGGACATCCACCCCACTTCTTCTGCTCCTTTACCAAGATGATGGAAGGGAAAAAAATTTCCAAACCCTTCATTAATCATGTTTTAGGAGAGATAATGACCCCCAAGTCCCACCTTCAGTAGGCCCGTAATTGGTGACTAGCACCAATGTTATAGAATAACATGTAATATTGAAGGAATTTCTATTTTTATTTAACAGGATTAGGAAATATGATAGTAAATCACAAATAACACCAAATATGGAAGTGAGAGTAAATATGAAAAAATCAATTACCATATGCATGTTCCAATTATAAAGTGTTATTTGGTTGATGAAAACTAGAATGTGAAATTACCAAAAGAAATGAAAAACAACAATGTCACCGTTCTGGGCGTCTAAGATAATAGGGTCCATCACGGTCTCCAAAGTTCACCTACAAAACTCAAAGTAGTCTTATATATCTGGGGAGAGTATACAGTTATACTCAGTAGGGAAAACAACGGGCTCTCCTGCACATGTGGGGAGGCATACTAACTACCCATGAGAAAAGGAGATAACCATATAACCTAGCAAAGAAAAAATCCACCAAAACCTCACCAAGGAACAGTCCCCAAATAAATGAAGTAAAGTAATGTATAATAACAAATAGATGTTTGGGTACCCCTCACCAATTTCTCAATGGTTATTAAAGACATCATACGTGTCAATCCTTGTCCTCTATTTTCACCATACTCCCAATGCCATAGCCTTCCCACAAACACATGGAATACCACAACCCCCCATCCCGCCCAATAACATCTGGGCCACAACCACACCAAACCACACCTGAAGAAACCAGGTCCAAACCAAGTACTACCACGCTCGAGACACTTGGGCCCGAACAACTAGTTCCATGCTCGAAGACACTGGGGAAACAACTTTCAGACAAACACATGGGACTACCAGAAGATCTATCATCCGCAAATAATATTGGGCTATAATGTAACTCTAACCATCACAGCCTACCAGAAGTGTTTTGGGGTACTTCGAAAAGGGAGTAGAAAAAGAGCTAATAAGAAGCCACTCATTGAAGAGTTTGGAAAACACCTCCCCCATGAATGGGGGTGTTCTCCACGAAGTGCTCAACTTGGCTTGAGTGAGAATAAAAAAATTATGAACTAAAATTTACATATAGGTAAAAAGGTAATCTTCCCGAACATGGGGTTACAAAATAAGCCTATACAGAAACACCATAATTACTATTCATTCATAAGAAACACCACATCCAAAACCATGGAACAACTCTTTCTCGAAACACAATTCCCCATTTGAACAAATTATTTTTTTCATATTCATGTGATACAATTTTAATAATTCTTCACTACTAGCCAAATAAAAGGCATACCCTCAATCCAAGGAAGAAAATATATCCATGCAGTAGTTTGAGTGTTCACAACCTATTCTCTTGTTAACTCACAACAATAAAATAGATCCCTGAGATCCCTTAATGTACATGAACCAATCCTATCCCCAATATACGAGAATATATCCACAAGCCAACAACTGAAAAACCGGAGATCACATTCCCATCCACATCACCCTATAATCATCAACGAGACAAACCACACATGTTACCATAACATGGAAAAGATGTTTCCAGATTTGTGAACAACATTAATTAAGTTCCATTCTGCCATTTGTTCATCTGGGGTGGTCACACAAGGAATCTAATTCATTGTAAATCCATTTTATCAACCAAAATTATATGATTAACCAATTTCCATGATTCAACCATTCAATAAAAGTATTATCATGAAATCAATGATCATCAGTGAACAACGATGGACCACCAATGGCCACAATTTTTAGTGGACAAAATCCCAAATAATTCAAAACATATAATAAAACATTGATTGGTACAATAAAATCATTAAATACACCCCATTATTCTTTAGAAACTATTTATTATATTCATTAAGGGTTGGTTTCATCCATCCTTTTTGGAACATTATCATACACGCCCCACATGACGCACAATAAATAAGGATGGTGAAAAAACGCTACCAGGTGGATAAACGATCAATTTTTTTTCTTCACGTGCCATGAAATAGGGATGTGTGACATATAGGGGGGAAACTCCAAGGAATCCAAGAGTAGGCATGAAATGATCAATCCCAGGTGCACCACTATCCATGGGAAGGTGGACCTCCGAATGCCCCATGGAAAGGTCATGAGACCATCCAAAAAGAAGAAAGAGTCTTCGAGAGACAAAAGTGGTGTCACGGAATTATGATATATGAATTCTTGGACTGCATTAAAGGATGATCATGGTTTCTCTTTGAGGTTGTGTGGTTACACATGATGGAATTAATTATCATTTAATAATTATCATGGGAGGGATGGCCAAAACGTTTGTGAGTTAAAGGATTTCCCATTAAATAAAGAAAATGGGTGATAGGGTGGAATTAGAATGTATGGAAAAAAAGGCATGACACTTAGGAAAATATGCACTTTTTCGTATGTCAAGGTTAGTTCGGCACTTAGGGATTTTAGATATAATTTTTTAGCATTAAAAGGCATAAAATGGGGGTATTAAACACTTTTATATCAAACAATAACTTGTGGGGAAAAAAGGAAAACCCTAGAAAACTAGAAAAGAGTGACACATTGGTGTGGTGAGACCCTGTAACAGAGTCTCTATTGCAGTTCCACCTTCACAGTGCCACTAGTTTGGTGAGACACCATGAGCGATGCCACTATTTCGATGTGTGTCCTTCACAATGCCGCTGTCATGGTGCCCATATCAAGGTGCCACCATTTTGGTGAGACACTATAAGCAGTGCCACTATCACTGGGCCAGCATCACAGTGTTTCCGTGATTGGTGCCACCCTCAAGGTGATTTCATGACCGGTTCCACCCTCATGGTGCTTCTAGGTCCTGTGCCACCATCGTGCTTCCATGGTGACTGGTGCAACCTTGACCAGTGCCTCTGTGACCATTTCCATTATCATGCCGCTACCATGAACAATGCCACTTTTTTGGTGGGGCTGATTTTTTGGTAAGCTAATGGACCAAGAGGGTTTCGTGCATAAAAAAAAGTTATTTTGACAACCGTTTGATATACGATATAATCATAATGAGATTTAATGTAATCTCTAATTGGATATTAATGTTTCCACTGAAAAACTATAAAATTTTAACAAAAATAATAATATGTTTTAAAAGAAAATAACTAACCGTTATTAAAAAACAATATAAAATTATAAAAAACCAATATTATTATTATAATGTCACAAAATTTTACAAAAAATATAAATATCATAAATAATACATTTAATCATAGAATTAATGAAAATTACATCGATGAATTTTTAATTTCAAAATACATAAAAATTCAATGTAAAATGTGAATTCAACCATATGACTCCAACATATCATAAGTCACATTAAAACATTACAGATTATAAATGTAAAATCATATTTTATTTATTAATTTTATATAAAACAATATATAGTATTTTGGATTCAAAATATTTTAGAAAATACATAGTTTTATATTCTTATTTAATATCATGATCCTCATCAATGATTATATAAGGTGTTTGAGGATTAATATATAGTATTCTTGATGTATTTACTAATGCATTTTACATGAGAATAAAAATGAAATGATTCTTCCCATTTAGGACCCACCGGGGCTGATTATAATCCAATTGTGCCACCCTAAGTCCTCTAATAATATGCTCAGTGGTAACGACTAGCATCATGTAGGCATATCAGACCACATTATATACCTTAAACTATTTCATTTGACAATAAAAAATCTTCAATTCATATGATAACTATCAACAACTATAGAATATACATATATAATGAACAGAATTTAAAACAAATCATGAATGATAAATTATGAAAAAATACTACCCCAGATGGGTAAATATAATGGAACTATACATTTTAAAAGTCATAGAATTGGATTAATGCGATAGGCTAGAGAACACCTACTAATTTCTAGTACTCCTAAATTATTCTCTAACTACAACAAACACTAAAACTACCATATTGCTCTATTCCTCATAATACATCACCATGAATTAGTAGGAATTAGCTTTGATTAAATACCAACATCACTTCTATAGATACCATAAACTATCCCGCTCATCATAAAAAAAACACAAAATTTTTCGGTACAATGCATGTGATACTATGAATACTCCCAAAAATGAAATGTGTTTTATGTACGACATTTTTAGAATTACTGTATGCTTTATCCCAAAGGTATTCATGGTGAGCCTACAGAGTCATAATTCTTATGTAGTATAATTTCTCAACCTCTCCAACATTATGTTGTCATGTAAATACCATAATAGAGGACCAACCCAATTATGCACACATTTCATCCAATGGAATACCACAACATATCATTTAGAACCATTAATATTGTGATACCATTCTATAAACTTGTATTATAACCCATGAATGTCTCTAGAATATATCCCAGTTAAGGAGGTACTAACCCATACAATTAGAACAATCCTTGTGTGTTGAAAAAGAGATAATTCAAATAATATGAAAGAGCTTGTGCACTCTACCAGCTATCTATTTGATAAATCCTCAAACAACACCATACATTCTATATAACTAATATCAGAAACACATGAAACCCTTATGCAATTATAGTGGGAGACACACACAACTTTTGAAGAAACCATAGTCAGGGGAGTATTGACCGTATGAATAGAAGACCCATTCTTTACTAGAAGAAACTTCGATCGAGGGAGTACCAAACTGTATTCCTATTGTGTGGTGTACCTGAACCTAATCATCACCAATAGAGTACCAAATGTATATAGATCTAGATAAAAAAAACGCTTACATAAAATGTGGTGTGAACTGAAATCTATGATGTGAAAAAGGGACCCATGTCCTGTCATAACATACACATAGTGGTGTATTTTCCCCATGAATTCTCTAGTCATCTTGCAACTAAACCCATCATCATAAATACTGAGCTAATTCATAAAATTACTAGTCTCTAAATGAAAACAGCATCATATAGTAGAACAAAAAGAATCTATTCTGAACCAAGAAAAAAGATACTTATGATTGGTAGTACTTTTTTAATATAAATTTTATAAGAAAATCAACGAAATCTTACCAGAAATGTGATTAGTGGCCATGTGGTGACAATTTTTCAAGTTACATGGAACATTGTAGGTAGAGGTGTAGGATTATATATATCATTCATGTCACATGCTCCATCCTAGGTCGGGTTGGGATATCTTACCCAACTCACTTGTAGGTTGTCTAATGCACATGGGCGCTATGTTGAGCATGTCCGGTTGACCTACCATCACCACTGAAACATTTTTGGACTTGTAATTATAGATGATTCCCTACCCTAAAAAAATGATAAAAATAATATGTTATTTTTAATCAAGACAACACTCATAATTCTTGGTATTCTCATCTGGAGGGTAAAAATGCACCATAAAATAAATGGATCCATCAAATTCATTTTCCAAGGATGCCTAAATAGATAAAATTATTATTTTACATCTACGAGGTTATGAATCTTTAAAACACAAAATATGAAATGTATGGGACAATACTTCATACACCCTCTTTCCAGAACAAATCATGCATCATTGAACTACTGATCCATGAAATCCAGAAATTCATCATGAATATTGGATGTTTGCAGGTATTAATGACTTAGATAATTAGTTGAAAAGAATTTTATGAGTGTGAGATAAATAAATATATGATTGATGTTTAGGTATTTTTGTCTGTATAAAATTGTTGAAATTAATTTCATTGAGTTAAATTTAAATAATTAAATCAAAAAAGTATGAAGCATGATGAGTAACATAAATAGAAAATAATTAAACACCAATTTTTATTTAAATGTATTAATGTGGCATTGATGAATATTTTTATAGAGTGTAAATCCTTAATTTTAAATTGGATGATTCAACAGTTATGAGATTTCCTAGGGTTATGTGTTTTTTGAGCATTGATTTTTTATATTTTGGTCATGGTTTTTGTTGTGATAGATTAATTGTATAACATGGTTTGATGAGTTAAGGATGCGATGATGTGGTGATATGGTGGGGATTATTTTATTGATGATGATGTTTTCATGGTTGTGATAATTTGATAATGGTGTTATTCAAACTGATTGAAAGATATGAATTCTTTTTACTAATTGATATCCTGGTGATTCCGGACATTGGTGGAGTATAGGTATTTCTTATTTTTCATGAATATTTTGAATTTTGTAATGTTATGTTATAAATTTTTATGTGATAAGATTATGATGATGTTACATTTCTATGCATCTTGTTACAATATTATATATTCCCTATAAATTCTAAATTACATTTCATACTAATGATATCCTATATTTTTTAAGATAATGTGATACATCTAATGTTAAATTGTAATTAATGTATTATTTTCTCACTAGCTTAATAAAAAAATTAATTTGATTTATTTATTCACATATGACTATCCCATAACCATTATTCTATATTTATATATCTAATTTCATCATGTTTTCACCACTACATAGTTTGTTAGATATTTCAATGGAATGATCGAGGGATATTTTATTTGATGTTATGGTATCTTGGGTATAGACAGATAATGATCAAGGAATTTTTTCTTTGATAATTGGATATATTTTCATATGGTTTTTGGACATGTAGGTAAAAATTTGGTTGTAGAAACATATTTTTTATTTAATGGTATTCTTAGGGTGTTGATTTATACTGTTGGATTGTTTTCCTAATAATTCTGAGGATAATTCCTCATATACTTATGATAGATAACCTCTATCTTTATTATCATCTCATGACCAATTAGTGAAAGGATTCAAGGGACAATATTATCCTCTATACCTACCCATGAAGGGATTTAATAGGGGTTATAAACTTCTGGTGGAATTATAAAACTCATCATTATAATAGTGACACTATTTTCACAAATAAATTTTAAAACCCATTGAAATAATATGCGTGTACTAAAAACCAGAACTACATTCACATAATTCCTGCATATTTTCCACCATTTCAGTGAATATCAATTTTTATAATCAAACATTGATTAGATAAAAAACATACCAAGAATAACATCCCCAAAATTCATATCCTTCATAAATGGTAGACCTATTTAATAATAAGTAAATGTGGAGAGAAAATTATTCTCATATTCATATATAGAATAGTAAAATTGATGACATATACCTTATGAGAACTTCATATCACTCTACATGGATGATCATAGATGATTTAACTCAATTTCACATCAGAAGATTATATATGAAAATACAATTAATAAAATTCATAATGATAAATTAATATCCTACAATTCCACCCACATCACCATAGAAGCCTCATAATGGTCTTGATTCAATATATGTTTGACAATAATGATAAGAAATTATCGAAAAATTATGTTAAATAGAAAACATATAAAATTGTATTTCTTCTTAAAATTTTATTCCTTCACAATATATTAACTTAACTTGAAAATATTGTCTTTAGAGAAGCTATCAAACTAGAAAAAAACATTATAGAGTATCCTTTTAAAGGGTAATATAATTACAAACTCAATGGTATTTGGATTACCAATATCCTATATTATGAAGAAAATTTAAATCTGTCATAACCATAACATAAAGCATAATAGAACATCATAAAATATCACATCTAATAATTATTACAGTCTCATGTAATAACATATGGGTATTTAAGAAATAAACATTTACATCACAACATCAACTAAAACATAAAAAAATCACACATTAGATAATTTTTTAATAAAAATTTAAATAATTTCAAAATCATCTTCATAAAATGTACCTTAAAAAATATAATAGAAACTAATGAATAAAAATTAGTTCATGAATTCTAAGTCCATTAAATTATTTTTCAATCATCCAAGAATTACTGGAACTAGATAACATACTGATAGATATCCAAGTTGGTTTAATTATTTTTAAGGCCATGTTTTCTATAAGGTCTGATGATTCTATTTCATAGAAAAGTTAATTTTTTGAATATATTTATTCTAGAAAAGAAATTTTATTTTATTTTGATATTAAAAATAAAATTGAACAAAAAATTTTAAATAAATTTTAATAAATGAAAAATAAATATTATTTTAATTTTTATTTCAATTAATAAATATAATGAATTATTACATTGGATTAATATTAGAATATATATGTAAATTATAATTTTACACTAATAATTGAATGTGAATCAACTAAAATAAAATAGAAAAAATTTAGAGATATTTAAATATATATCCATAACATTAGTTAATAAAGTTATCTGAAATATATATATATATATATATTATCAATGTATATAAATTAGTGTTTTTGTTTTATTTGTAAATATTATGTTCATTTTATTTTAATTTTGTTCATTCAATAATTATATAATATATATTCTTTAAATTAATTTATAATAATATTTTCCATTTATATTCAATGAAATAAATAAAATTTAATGAATATTCACTGAAATTCATAAATACACCAATGTGCCTAATTTTTACAACACCCAAACCTGGACATCGAAACATACAAGTTATTAACATTCATAAAATTATGATAACATATTATCCATTCAGAAAAACAATTTAAAACATATAATGATTTCTTATATAACGAAAAATAATTAAAGACCCTACAAAAAATAAAATATCAACACTAATATATAGATTTATAAAAAATAAATTCAAATAGAAGATGAATAACAATGATATTTTATTTTTTCTACACATAATAACATTAAAATGTTATTTGTATTCTCTATATTATATTAATAATTATGCGTATTATAGACACACATTATGTGTATTTAATGTATATGTCATGTCCACGATATAAAATATATAATGAATAATGTTTTGGAACTAATATTTCACAAGTTATAATTCAACATGCAGCTATTTCCAAAAATCAATCATAAAAAATTGTTAAATTTAATATATTGATGCTCTAATGTACCAGGTGATTGACGCATGTATTGAATCATGAAGGGATTCATCAAGTGAGGGATATGAGGTGACATCACGCACAACAAGAATGTGGATATTTCCCCACACATTTAACCCCACAGATTAGAAAAACCATGGGGATAACTGTTTTTTTATTGACTCCCAAGGATTTAGTAAAATAGTGGAAAAAAAATGCCCAATTCACCAAATAACATTATGCTCCTCCTCCCTTTTCTATAAATCTTCTCTATGCTTCCGTCGTTCTCCTACTTACACATTCTTTCATCACCTGATTCAATCGTGCTCTTCCTCGCTTCCCAGACACCCGGACCTCTCCTCCCCTCTACTACAATCGCCTCCCAGCCATCCAGCCTCCACCGCCCCGCCCTCTCCTTCCCTTTTCATCCTCCACATCCAAGACATCATATCACCTTGTCTTGGCTATCCCCTCCCCTCCTCGGAATTCACCTCTGCTTCTATCCTCCCTCCTGGAAATCGTCTCATCATGAACATCCTGACCTCTGCCTCCCTACCCCCAGCTCTAGTGACGTCCCCCCTCTCAGCTCCCTCTCCTCTCAACCATGGCCTCTACCTCATCTTCCCCCAAGCTCAGGAAACATCCCGTACAAGACTCTGCCTCCCTGCCCCCAGCTCTGACGTCAATGTATGAAATTTATTCTCCAAGTTTTTCATTCTATTATATATAAATTCAATGGATAATTTAATAAAATGAAAGTAGAGAAAACAAATTAAAATACTAAATAATTTTTTGCAATATTGTTACCATTTTCATCATCATGTTCCCTGGAGTAAATCTAAATATATTTTTTCTTTTAGTTTATTTTTTCTATGAGTTATAATTTTGAGAGATATCATTTAATCCTATTATTGTTTCTTTTAGTAAGCATAAAATTTCTAATTAGCATGATTACTATGATTCTGATTTAGAATCATACATGGATGATCATTGAGATTGACCAGAATTTGAGACTATGGGTATGTTTTTTACAACTTTTATAGTCAAATGAATAATAGTATTCTTGGAATTGAAATCATGAAGTGATATTGGATATGTAATCAACATTTGTGGATAATATTGTCAATGTGAATTTCATATAAATTCATAATATTGAAATGTAGCATCATAATTGAATTATTTGGAGGAATATTAGTGTTCAAGAAGATATTTATATATTAAATTGAACTTAGAAATCCTGTAACCAATTTTGAATAAATGTGTTTCCTATACCTGTTTTGATGTTTTGGTTATATAATAACCCTCATAATTTGATCCTATGTAGAAAATAATGATGTAATTAAAAGGGTAAAATAATTAAAATGAATACTTTGGTTCCTTGGTTCAATGAAAACATAATATATCCATTATTTATATATAGGTTGAGTTTTTACCATGCGGACAATGATTCATTCATTTAAGATTTGTTTCTTCCCCTATTTTGTGAAACACAACCACACTCAAGCATCCTATCAACAAATTAAATGGCACCTAAAAAATAAATTATTTAAAGGTAAAATACATTCATGAGTATCATTTATAAAATCAATTTACATGAAAAGAGTTATGTAAAGGATAAATATCACATTATCTATAAATAAAACACATAGGCGAGACTTTAAATTCTTCATAATCCATTCTTCTAGTCTAAACTGACAGAACCATTGTTGATATTTATATGAATGGTAGTATTATCACCCATATAATGTGATGAAGGTATTCCCACCAAATAGATCAAGTCTAATCCAATCATCTCATTATTAAAAATTAAATGAGGGAATTCCATAAAAATAAAAAATAGTATTCATTTAAATTTGATACATAAAACATTTCCTAAATCTCAAAGAAGATTCCCCTGATCAGTTCACATCAATTTCCCTCATGTTCATTTATTATGAGAACCCTAATCATGTTTTTTGTAAAATTTAGTGTTCAATATTAATCTAATAATGTGTATTTTATTTTTCAAATGATTTTAAATTCATTTATCTTACCAAAATGACCTTTTCATTTAAAAGAGTCTTGTTGTGGCATGCTCTACATTGTATGTAATAGGTTTTTATAGGTAATTAGCTTTTTTAAAAAATTATTTAAGTGATTTAGTTTATTAAATTCATCTTCTAGTATATGTATAACAATATTTTATTCCCCTTTTTGTTATATATAAATTATCTAAATGATTTTCATTAATTATTGGAGTTGAAGTGGTTTTCTTTAATTTTTTTCTGTCATTGAATTAAAATATTAGCCTTGTAAAATATTAAATTATATGAATATGGGCCTCATATAAAATATTATTGATGATGGGTGAAATTTTTAATCTAACCCTTTCTTTTTAAGTGATATAACCCATGTTTAAGTATGTGTTTTATTGTTAAAAGTTTCTTTCATAATGTTACAACTAAGGGAGGAAAACATTTTTATCTCCTCCTATGTTCAACTATAATGAAACATACAACTCTATCATGGACATGAAAATTTTCGTGGACGAATATATATTTCCTTTTAGATCATCCCATTATAAGATTGTGGTACAAATTTTATCTCTGATCAATAAATGGTTAAAATAGGTTATAAAAACAAAGGCACTTGCAATATTAATGTGAATGTACAATTATGTTTTTATGTTATTATAGATTTATTTTCTATATTAAATACCCCTTTTATAATATTGGTTTACATTTTTTATTGGAAGATTACTTTTATTTTTCTTGTTATAGAATGGATAGAATCTTAATGTATCGTATGGATATGATTTAAAACAAGTTTCAAAATAATTTGGAAATTTCATTGGATTTTTCATTTGACAATGCTTTATATGGAGGTTGTATACAATTTCCATGCTATAAATGACTTGTAATACCATGTCTATGTTGGGGTAATGTTACGTACTATATAATAAAATTTGGATTTTAATCCAAATATTATGTTTGGTATTACCATGGAGAGATGATTCAATGATATACTAGTTAAGAAAAAAATGAAAGAAGCGGTATAGAGAATTTGATATTCGATCGGTTTCCATTTGACCATCATCCTTGGATAATTTGTATGATATTTCAAGAAGACAATGATATCAATACACATGAGGAAAATAATGAAGGTGATTATGAGAGAGTGAAGAATTTATTGGTTGATGCCAGAACTCCAGTATAACAGGAATGTACTAAAATGGCCAAGATGGAATTTTTAATATGGTTATATCATGGGGAAACCATGTATGAAATTTCTAACACTGTTATTTATTACATTCCTAAAATTTTAATGGACTTTCTTCTTTATGGCGCTTATATTAGCTCAAATCATTACTTTTTATGAAAGTTAATTAAGCAACTTGGATTTGATTCTAATAAATTCCATGCTTATATGAAAGATTACTTTTTATATAGGGAGGAAACAAATGAATGTAATGACTATAAAAAATGTGTACATCTCGATGGATGAAAAATGCAGATGGAACACCATCACGTGTGACACATAAAGACGTGTGGTGGTTTCCATTGATTCCCAAACATCAAAATCTATTCACGGATGCACAAATATCATCCAATAACTGATAGAATGATGTTGAAAGAATTGAAGGTATTTATGAGTTGGTTTATCCTACAGAAGGAATATCATGGTGGATATTTTATGCACAACATCTTTTTTTTGAAATTGATGTGTGTAATTTATAATTGGGTCTATCGGGTTATGGTTTTAAATTGTTTGGCCATATTATTACTTCAAAAGAAATGTGGCCAGTTTTTATTCATGTTTATAATCTCTCTCATTGGGTGTATATAAAAAAACCAATCACATTCATGAGTATATTGATATTTGGAAATTCAGATCCTAATAATGATATACATTTCTAATTTCATACTTTATTATGAGAGTTGAAAAAACACTGGTAAATGTTTTAGTGGACATTTGATGCTTCTTCAAAGAATACATTTCATATGTGGGCATCGAAGATTCTTTCCAATGGATCATCCATATATGACAAATCGTCGGAGGTGTGACAATACAATTTATACTAAACAACCAATTCAACGTATTAGAGGAAGCTATGTGCATAATAAATTAAAATATATCAGTTTTTATTAGGTAAAGTTTAGTTTAAATCTAAAAAGTTGAAGAATGTTGACACTAAAACCAATTAAAATTGGAAAAATATATGTACATTTTTTTGAATTTCTATATTGGTCTAAAATTTTTTAACGTCATTGTTTAGAAGTATATAATATTGAGGAAAATATATGTAAAATGTTGCATGAAATATATCTTAATATCAAGGGGATGACCAAAGTAGACTCTCAATCTCATTTAGAATTATTATATTTGGGTATTCGACCAAAACTATATCCTATGAGTATCAGTGACAATAACTGGAAGGTTCCCTGTGCTTCTTATGTGATGAAAAATTTGGTCCACATGATAATTCAAGCTAGTTATTAAGTGAGGAGAAACCGGTTAGAGTACGTTGTATACTTGGAAAAACCATCATCCCCTCTACATGTTGGTCATCATTGGGTTCTCTTAAGCCACCCTGACCTATGACCTATAAATCACTCATCTTGATGTAGATGAGGCAAAGAAAATAGTTTTAGAGGAGCGTGAAAGAAATAAGATGCTGACAGAACGTTTCATGAAAGGTATTTAAGTTTAGAGTATGTTGCATCCATTTGAGGTTGTTACTGCTTTTGAATCATAAATGGTGTCAATGCACTCTTTAGATGATGTTTCAGGTGATTCCAATGAGGTTTGTAGTGGAAACGAAGGTGGTGGTGATAAATCTTTTTTTTTGATAATGTTGTTGATGTTGCTTTTGGTGATGAGGCTGCTGACAATGTTGCGGCTGATGATGATGATGTTAACGACGATGGGAAAAGAAATGGAGATGGGGATGTTGGTAATGGGGGGATATTAATTCCATTTATTTTTGACTTAGTAGGGAGACATATGTATGTCCTTTAAGAACATGAAATGATATTTTGTGTGGATAAAAATGGTTAATTTTCATTCTTCTAAAATGTATTGCAAAAATTTTCACAAGAATTTACAAAAATATATCATTACAATCTATAGTCATGGATATGGGTAAGTTATTCCCTTACTAACATAGAATATGTATCTCTATATAATATCCCATAGAGGGACATTGGATTTTCATTATTATCTATTTATTTTCCATAAATTAATGAATTTACAAGTCTAAATTAATGTTGGAAAAAATAATATATTCATCATTTGTTATTTATAAAATTTGTAATTTTAGAAATCTGACGATGTTCTATTGATTTATCTGGTTTTATTTTTTTATATCCCAAGTCCCTGATTGATAGCGTACATGCTGGTTATTTTTTCGTTTATAGGTATCTTTGTAAGAAGGGTGGGTTGTGCAGGGGGTGGAGATTTGAGTAGCATGGTAGGGGGGGTGCTTGCGGGAGGGGGTGGGGTGGGGGAGTGGGGCAGGAGGTAGTGGGGTTATGTGTGTTTGTGTGTGTAGGGGGGAGGGGGTGCAGTGGGAGATGTGTACCAGGGAAGGGGGGATGCGCGAAAGAGATGGGGCTCAGTGCATGGGTTGTAAGGGGATGGAGATGGGTGCAGGGGGGCTGGGTGTTGGCGGGTGGGGTTGTGTGTAGGGGGGGAGGGGGTAGGGTGCTGGGTTGTTGGGATTAGTGCTGGGGGGTATGAGGTAGTGGGGTTTAAGGTAGTGGGTGGGGGCAGTGGGTTTCCCACTTTTATGAGATACATGTAGATGTTTCAAAAGAATAGGGAGTCCATGATTAAAACATAATAAATGGTGCACAAGGTCTATGTTTTGTTTTTGATAATTATTGTAAAGATAATTCATCTATATGTCTTGATACTTCATAAACTGTTGAGCAATGTGGTAACAATATTTCTGGTGAAAATTAGGTAATCCATATTTATATTTGTCTATCAATTTTTTTCTATATGGATTCTTTTTTTTATTAATTTTGAATTTCTGATCTACTTGAGAGTTCATCAATTTTTTTCTGTATGCCCCTTTTATCCCACCCACGCCCTGTATTTCAGTTCTATTTGAATGTTGATAAAAAAATTTAAGCCATTATTTTATGTTTTCATTGAATTGTATAGAATGATTTTTAAAGGAACCTTATGCAATGAAATTTCATGTAATGAAATTTTATTAAATTCTCAATTTTATTTTAGTTTCATGATAAAAAGGATTGACCTTACAAGATAATTTTATAAAATTAATCATAATGTAGAATGTAGAACATGTTATATGATGCCATTATTATCTTTCCATGATTATTTTACATTCTCCACATTTCTAATATAAATATTCTTTTCATCCCATATTTGTGCTAGCATACATGTGATCCCTGTGCGAAACGTGGATGGTTTTCTGCACTGAATGTTTTTTACATTGTATTCCATGGCCTTAGGATGGGAAATAGTTAAAAAATATTGCATATTAGTCACATTATAAGTAATTAGTCCTTGTTTCAATAAAAAACATGTTTGGTTTTGTAGTCCTATGATCAATAATAATAATCTTAAGCTATTTCACTATATTTTATGATGTACATATTCATTTATTTTACTCTCCATTAGGGTTTTCATGGATTATTATGTTACATAAGATATTGATAAAAATAATTCCAGATCAGATGTAATCCCACACATTGTATAAAACATGGAACATGTAATATGATTCCATTGATACGGCAATAATCATGTGCTTCATATTTTTTTCATTTGGGAAAAAAACTCAACGATTTATCAGGATTTCTTAAATACATTGATAGTTCATTTGATCTTGTCAATTGCATGAAGAAAGATGTTTGTGATGGAAAACTGAGGTTTAGTGGAAAAAAATTATGCAACTGAATTCTTTTGATACATCTATTATTTAATTTATTTCATTTTAGTGTTTTTGGCTACATAACTCAGGGTTTATGTATATTTTATAAACTCAAGTATTATTGGAGATTTGAATGTGTTTGGATTCATGACGTTATTTATAGCTAGGTTGCAGACATAGGAATCCATGGATCTTTTTCGGATTGATAGAATGTTTTACTAAGGTGTGTTTTTCACATTTGTTTTTAAATAATTATCGTGGTTGTTTTTTTGTATGATTTCATTTAGTAAAATATGTGTGTATATTGTTTAAAATACATTGAATATTACATTCAAACAGCTCATAGAACAATAAAAGAAACACCTTTCAATTTTATTCAAATGAATGTGTATGAATAATAAACTATTCAACTAGTTTAAAATATGGAAATGAATTATTCATATAGTATAAACACCATTAAATTTGTGCTCAAATAATATTAATTATGTTTTTTACATGTTCATGGAAACAAGAGGAAAAGGATTTAACGATATCATCATATATAACTATGCAATGATATATTTTCTTATAAAATAAAAATAAGACCATATATATTATTTATACATAATGATGAATGAATGTGGCTTTACCCCAGGTAGTTTTACATGAAATAATATTATAAAATGTCTCTAAAAACTAAGTCAAATTGTAGTGGTGTCATATTTGTTTCTACTACTTCAATCTGTGGGTCCAAAAACTATATTTTCTTTCATTTACTCTATTGACTTATACTTACTACAATGAAGTATAGCCGGATGAGGTTCTTGTGTATTGAATTGAATTTATTTCTATAGGATACTATTTTCAAGCCTTCTATTTCAACTAAGCCAACCAACATATCTGCTAAAAAAATCACTGATTCTTCTAATATGAATGTGAAGCCCAATAGGATCTCTGATTCATCAAGCTCTTCTAAATGTGATTCTTAAAGAATGGGAATTTATCAACTATGAATATGAGTGTTCTATGGTTATCATTTCTTGGTTGGATTTTAATAAACCAATACAAATCTATATAATTATTTTTTATTTTTTATTATAATTAATCTATGTTTTAATTTATGAGCATCATGCTAAAGCATCTCCTACTTTTAATGGGAAGTCTACTATATAAAAAAGTCATTTTTTCTATATCCATGGTATCTATTAGTGATCCGTCTAGTTGAAATAATGTTATAATTATGAATAAGTTAGGGTTCTTATTAGTTCCAATGAATTACATAAATATAACCAGTGATTTTTAGTTTCATATATTGAATATAATCATTGAAATTTTGGTCACTAATTATGCATTTGATGTTTTTTTGTAGGATAATTACCTATGAAATAACATGGAACTGGGATAAAAATTAAACCATCAAGTCTTCCTCAAACAAAAAAGGATTCATGTGATGAAGCAAATAAATATATCATTGATGATGAAGCTTATAATAATGTGAGAAAAATTATTTTATCTTATTCTATACTAATATTTCAATTAAACAATCCATTCTCAAAATTATTGTCCTTCAATGACCTGGATGTTTGTGGTTAATTTTTTATGAGTGTTATAAAAGGCATATCATGATTTTTTTATATATCTGATTTTATTTAATAAGATATGTGTGTATATTGTTTAAAATACAATGAATATTACATTTAATAATATCATATCCCAATAAAAATCACCTTCCAATTTGTTTTCATGTGAATGTGTATGCATAATAAACTGTAAAAAAAGATTAAACTGTGGAAATGAATTGTACATATTGTGTAAAAAACATTATTATTTTTTAAATCATATTAATTTGTTTCTGTACATGTTCAGGGGATCACGAAAACAATGATGTGCTAATATAAAGATATATGACTATGCAATGAAAGATTTTATTAAAAAAGGAAAAGATGACCATCACATTAATTTCAAAAGACTAATTATTGAATGTGGCTTTAACCTAAGTATTATTACTTCTAATAATATTATAAAATGTCTCTTTAAAATGAATCAAATTAAAGTGTTGTCAGATTTCCTTCTGCTGCTTCTAACCATGGGGCCAGAAACCAAATTTTCTTTCATTTACTCCATTGATTGCTGCTTACTGCAATGATGGAAGGCTAGATGAGGCTGTTCTATATAATAATTGAATGCACATCTGTAGGATACAATTTTCAAGCCTATTAATTAAACAAATAAATCCCACAATGGTGCTAAAAATGACCCAACATATTCTGATTAGAATGTGAACCCTAGCAGTAGCTCTGATTCAAGAAGCTCTTCTGAATGATATTTTGAAGTAATGATAATTTATCAAATATGAATAAGAGTAGTATATGGTTCTCATTTCATGGTATGCTGCTAACAAAAAACTACAAATATGAATTTATTTTTGTTTCACTGTTTTTTAAATAATTATTTAACATTGTTCTATTCCAGGAGTCTCCTGGTAAAGATTATCCTACTTTGAATGTGCATTCTACTCTCTAAAAATGTCATTTTTTCCACCATGGCTTCTAAGAGAAGTGATTAACATGGTTCATCTAATTTTATTTAGATGAATATGTGAGGGTTCTTATTAATTATCGGGCATTATATAAATAGTTCTAGTGGTTTTTATTTGGATATATTTTATATAATCTTATAAATAATGTTCCCAATTTGTGCATTTGATGGTTTCGTATAGGAAAATTTAACAAATAAATCAATTTGAACTATGATAAAAAGTAAACCAGCAAGTCTTCATGAAATAAAGGAAGATTCCATTGATGAAGTAGATACATATTGCATTGATGATAATAATAATATCCAATGAGAAATAATTATTTTATATTTATCTTTATTGATTAACCTCAAGAATCATAAGATGAAGGGTGTACCGGTGGAGTAGCTTAAAATTAAAATTATGTTGGTGGTTGGTAGGTTTTCACAATTCTCTATTAGATTCATGTTGCAGATACATTAAATGAATTTTTCACATAATTTTCATTTGCAATACTAATTTTTTTCAATGGTTTCAAAATTAGTTTCATGCTTTGGGATTATTTTTCCTAAAAAATGGGTATATTTTTGACAAAATCATCAAATTTTTTTGGTATTAAAACTTTTGATATATAAAACATTAGGCAGTTATTAATCCTATATTTTTCAATATTTGAATTTCTATAACATAAAAAATATAATAATTTTCCCAATCCTATTATGTAGGTTCTGCTATTTTTATTAGCAGTATTAAATGCATATAAATTAATGATCAATACCAATATTAAAATATTTGACACCATCAAAAACAGGTTCGAGTACATATTTACGTTATTATCTCAAGAATAAGACTAGTAGTGGTTATGTATCATTTCTTAAATTAGAATGAATTCTACTTTTACCTTTATGTTTGGAGTTCATTCACTTGCATCCCATACTAACAACAATTTTTACACCAGAAAAGTTTACATATTAACACATTTTCCTTTGTTAGTTTCAAAATTAAACATGAATTTATTATAGTAGTAGTATTCACACTATAAATGATTATACTAACATCATTATAGTAGTAGTGTAGACACAATTAGTTCTCAGACTATCAATTCTTACACTGGAACAGTTTTTAGAAATAGTACTTGTACAAACACCTTTTTATAATGCATATGTCTTGGAAATATAGGGGTGAAAATTATGGGAAAGATAGGAATAATCTTTTTGAAGCTCTATTTGCAATGACACAAGTAGTCGACACACTTGTGATGGGGAATAGGACATGTGTATGAGCTGTGGAGGGTGGGGGTGGAGGTGGGGAAGAGGGAATGGGTGAGTGTTGTGGGGAGGTGTGAGGGGGGTTTTCCTGGAGGGGTGGGGGGGGGGGTTACATTTATTCAGGGAGGGGGATGGTGGTATGGAAGAAGGAACAGGGTGATATGGAATAAACAAAATGTGTGTTCAATGGGGTGGGGGATGGGGCAGGGGTTTGGGGGTGTGGGGGGTGAGTGTTATTGAGGAGTGTGATGGGGGCATGGAGGGGGGAAGTATAAAAGTGTGCAGGGAGGGGGAATTGTTCAGGGGGGGGGGATGTCCAGGAAGGGGTGTCAAGTGGGGGTGCACGATGGTTTTATCGAGAAGGGATAGTGGGGGTGCATAGAGGGAGCAGATGTGCTGGGGTTTCTGTCCAAGGGAATGGTGATTACTGGGTGGGGGGTACCCTTATTTTGGGGGGTGGGGCGAAGAGGGAAGAGGGACCTAGGGAAGAGAGATTGGGTGTGTGCAGGGTGGTGGGGGTGGTGGCAGGGGTGTGGGGGTGCTTGGGTGGGCAATCTATAAGTTTGAAAGGGGCATATAGGTGGGAATTCGAAGAGTGTGGAAGGAGGGGGGTAGAAAGCATGACGAGGGGGGATGTCCTGGATGGGGGTGTTAGGGGGTAGGCAGTCTACAAGGGGCTTATGTTCAGCATGGAGAGTGGGGGTGTGCAATGGGGGAGGGGATTTTCTCGGTGTCTGTCCAGGGTGAAGGTTGGTGTGCTGGGTGGGGGTGGGGTGTTACAAGTATTCAACTGGGAGTGGTGTGGGGGAAGAGGGAAGGGGTTGGTTGGGAAGAGGTTAGGGGTGTGTGCAATAGGAGGGGGTGGGTGTAGGGGGGTGAAGGGGGAGGGGGATTTATTGGAGTGTTCAGGGGGAGGTTGGGGGTAGTCCGGTTGTGTGTAGGGAGGGTGCATGTTGTAGGGGGAGTGAGGCTGCCATTAGAGGGTGTCAGGGGGTTGCAATAGGGTTCTGTATAGAGGGGAGTGTGTGGGTTTGCAAAGGGGGAGAAGATGTATTGGTGAGTTTATCAAGGGGTAATGGAGCGATAGAAGGGGTGACTCGGGGAAGAGTTGGGGGTGTGCAGGGGGGGTCTGTCCTGGGGGAGGGAGGGGCTACAGGGGGTGTCTAGGAGAGAGTGGGGGTGTGCAGGATGAGAGGGGGTGTGTTGGGGGGGGCTTTCCAGGAGTAAGGGGATTCAAGGGGAGAGTGGGGTGGGGGTGTGTGCAAGGGGGGAGGGTGTGGGTTGGGGGAGGGTAAGCACATTGGGGAAGGGTGGGGATTTAGGGAGAGGGTTGGGGGTGTACAAGTGAGAGGGGTGTGCGGGGGAGGGAGGGTTATTTCCAGGTGGATGTGAGGTGCTATAGGGGGTCTGTACAAAGGGAAGCTCCTATTTCTGGGAAAACTATATATACCCACAGTATGATAACAGTGGGTAAATATGATGTTGTAGAACACTCTATACCCATGGTTCGTAAACCATGGGTAAATTTGTTGCTGTAAAACCATCCATACCAACAGTTTACATAACCGTGGGTATATAATTTTGGATTTAAAAATGTATACCCACTGTTCTGTAAACAGTTGTTATACATATATAAACACAATTTAAAAAAACCATGGGTAAGTTGAAATTTTAGTAGCTGACAACCATAGTTTTTATAAAACTGTTCGTATAGGGAAATCCCGATGCCTTAGGATCCCACGGTTCATTAAACTATCGGTATAGACTATACCAAATGTTTAATATGCTATACCTGCAGTTTTAAACCGTGCGTATAGGGAAATTTTCTAGTAGTGACACTAGTAGATTTCAATAGAGGGATTTTATCAATGGTTGAAAAAACAAATCTCCCCTAGAACCCCAGAGTTAGTGAATTATTACGTATCATTGTCATGATTAAAAAATATCATGTCTTGAAAGATCGATTATTTTAGTATCCTTGAGAGTATGAGATACATTCATAAGTTTTATATTACATAATAAATTTGAAAACTACAAAAACATTGTTTCCCAAGGGAACACTGAGATCCCATAGACTATCCCTTTAACTCAGTAATAATATACTTCTTTGCATCCTGGAAAAAATAAAACATAGAATGGGGTGATCTTAGATGCTCAGTAAGGATAAAAATATAGAGGAAACATTTATAAATAACAATTAACATCTACGGAAATGTATGACACTAAAAAAATACTTTTAAAAATGAACATCAACATAATATGTGAAATATTAAAATAATTAAAATTATTACATTTACTTATTCACATGGATATTCTACTAGTCGAATAATCACATGAAATATCAATAACAACTTTCAAAATGAAAGAATTCATAATTCCAGACATTCATAAGCACGTTGTCAAGGACTTGTGCCATGACTAAATATATGATTTTGTTAAGTCCTTCTTCCAAGACACTAGTTTGTCTCATTAGACCTAACTATGCACCGAGGAGCTGCAGCAGGGTCCACCCATCACATAATAAGTCCAATGCATTCCTCTTATGTAACAGTTTAATCATAACATAATAATTCGTATTAAAACATACATATGAACTGTAAATACATTATCCACAAACCCTGAATGGTACAAAAATAACACATGCGCATTCAAAAATATCCCAAAACCATAAATACAATATTAAAGTTTTGTATCATTAAAAATCAACTTCAAATAAGCTGCAAATACATCAACGGATGTTGACATAGATGAAATAATAACCTTTTTTCTGTAGAAATATCTCTCTCTATATTGAAATCATTGAAGAGTCGGATAATTTATAAAGAAAACATTTATTTAGATAATATTCTTATAATCTTGTTTGGGATGTTTCAACAATGTTACTACGACAGAAAATTAATGCAGCCACTGTATAAGTTAAAAAACATTCTTACCATTATTTTGTAAAAAATGTCATAAAGTGCCTTTTTTTTGAAAATGATGGACATATTCATTTCAATTTTTTTATAAAAATTAAAAAAAGGATATAAATGACATTAACCCATAGTTAAGTAGTTATTAATTTTTTTTGAAATACTATTTTAAGAAACATGGGCGTGGATGAAAAAGATGTCCCAGATGATACATGCGTAACAAAATCTCAGATAATAAAGAGGTTATAAAATAAACCCTTACATTGTACTTATACATGGTCAGTGGTATATTAACCACTTATATAATTGTGAAATAACTTTTATTAAATTATTCATGAATGATATTAATTTATATGATATCATATATAATCTTTTAACATTGCTTTGTTAATAATATCTATGTATTATCATTTCTTAGGGTGTTAATGAAATCCTTTTCATTTATATTATTTGTTATGTGAGTCATATTTGGTATGGATGGGATGTATCTTATTCATATCTTGAATGATAACATGTCTTTAAACCTTATTTTAAATCATATTATGAAAATTAGTCTGGAATGGATACATTGGGGAATGAATCTTATCATGTTCATGGAGACGGTAATCCGTACGTACGCACGAGTGACAATATCATTAATTTGATATAAAAATAATATATAATTGGATGGAATATCATATATACAGAATAATTATCATGTTATATTTATTATTTACCTCACACCTCATTATTATAGCCATCCTAATAATTATGTATTGAATAACAATTACACCACGACGTGGTGACAGTTAGCCATACATACGCATGTATGGTGACATGTCATTAAAAAGATGGATATAATAATGAACATGGTTGTAACATATTTGTAATTAAACCATAGTATATATAAGATACATCAGTTATTATTTTAAAATGGAAACAATGAATAATGGTTAACTGGAATAAGAAAAGAACATAAAAGAGGTGATGATATATTTATCTCTTCATCGGGTTATTCCTTTTTATTTGATCAAAAGGGCCCAAATGGTTGTATTTCAGACTAAAGCAAGTCCTCTAGGAACAAGGGATGGTATTTTATAGGGTATTTGGGAAAGGTTCGGCCGAGCCAAATGGCATTGTAGGTGTGAATTAGAGAGAAGGGGGAGTGCCCGTTTATAAGAGGGGCGAGGGGCACCTTAGGAAAATATAGAAATACTATTTAATAAAAAATTATTTTCAGGTTATAATGGATCCAAAATGAATTATTTAATGTATATGGTGTGGATGGGTTGAAAACAACTCAAACAATAGGTTCTATATAGGTTTTGGTTACTATATTAACTTTATCATTTAGATTTAACTCTTTGTTAAATAGTTTGACATTTACCATGTCTCTTTGAATTTTTATATTATATGGTTCATAAACATACTATATACTTCCAAGAGAACCCCATGTGGTTCATCAATGATACACCAATCATTTGATATGACTTTTGGCAGAACCATAGATTTTAAGGAATAGAATTTCAACTAATATTATAATATTTATTTTAAAAACTCTTTTATGTCAATTTTGACACTATTTGGTATTTCATTTTTTCTAAAGTCATAAAAACATTAATCGTTATAAAAAATTCATCTAACCAACCATAATATGCTATATTAACATATAAAATTATTTTAATTATAAAAAGTCTCAAATTAAATTTATTTCTATATTTATAATATCATTTATTTTTATATTTCATTAATTAGATAATTACTACATCATAATTGTGTATGAAATAAATTAATATATTTGTTCTCTAAAAAATAAAAATAAAATACAATAATGTTGTAAATATTTTTATCTGTCTAGTGAATATTTATTGTTAAATTTATCTTATTTATATCAATACATTGAAAATGTTTTAGTTATTAAACATTGATTTTAACTTTTTTAACTCTTCTTTATGTAAAATATTAATAATCATCCTAATCTAATACAAGTGAACCAAAGAGGTTAATAATATATTTATAACGTTTTTTGTTATAATTATACTTATCCAATAGAATTTTGACATGTGTTAGGGTAATAATAACATCATTTTTATCCTTAATTACCCTATTTACTTTTAATCATAGTAAATAAAAGTAAAAAGTTAATGATCAACAAAAATTATTTTCATCTTCCTGTGTAACACCCTAAACATCCACGGTACACTTCTCATTGAATAATATAGTATCATGTGATGTATGCAACTTCAACTTCTAACACACCACACCCAATCAAACTAATGGTTATAAATAGTAATACCTACTTTTTGAAATTTTATAAATTTAATCATCCAAAATGGACTTCATTTGTGGATTCAGAATATATGAAATATCTTATGGTGCATTTTTTTTACTTTTCTGATAACTTTAATATTTTGATGAATCATGAAAATTACTGAATTTTAATTAAAAACAAATTGATTAATCAAAATAATTAATATTGATAAATAATGAATTTGAGTGATTTTAAAGAATAATTAGATTATATTTTTACCATTTATTATGGGGTTGTTCATTGGACATAATTTCATTTTTAAACTGGACATAAACAAGTGCCAGTGTTTTGACTGTTTTTATTTCTTAAAAACACGTTGATTGTTATGACAACGATAATTAATTTTAAATTAATTTCTGCCACTTCTGTGTTTTGAATTTAGAAAAATGGATTCCACATTTATAATTAGGAAGTCCAAATTGTTTAAATAGGTATAAATTATTTTTTGACACTTTGAATAATTACATTGATAAATATTTTATTTTATATGGTTAAAGGGTAAAATCATGTAAATAAGGGTAAACAAATAATATTATAATAATAATAAATTACCCTAAAACACGTCCATACCATATAGGATGATACATGGAAGACCATGGGAATCATTGGGTCGATTTTGGGGTCCTATGGAGCCACTTTTAATTAATAATGACACTTTATATTAATTAAGTTAATGTAAATACAAAAATGACAAAAGAATATATATTTTAGAAAAACAATATTAAATACGGTTATAAATGTTATATTTTTTACAATAAATATTTATTAAGAAGATAAAATCATTTACCACATAATGGTATTTTATATATAATTTTTAGCCATTAAATAATTAAATTTATTTATGACACAATAATGATGCAGTATTTTCCTTGTTAATGAAAGATCAAATAATTGGTATTACAAATGTTAAAATATATATAATTTGAACGTTTTGAAGACATAAAATTAATTTATTGGTTCATATGACTTTTTAATATTGTTTAAATAATATTTTGTTAATTAATAATGTTGTTTAGACATTATCAATAATAAATTTTTAAATAGTGTCAAAACTGACAAAAATGAGTTTATAAAAGAAAATTATATTATAAATTGATATAATATTCCTTAAAATATTAGGTTTCGCCCCATAATGATGTTTAATTCATGTAAATAATAAATATAACCTGGAAATGATTCTGTATATATGACATACCATCCAATTATATAATATTTTATTATCAAAAGAATGATATTTTCGCTTGTGCGTATGTACGGATTACCGTCTCCACGAACACAATGAGATTCATTCCCCATAATATACATTCAAGACTAAATTTCATTTGATGACTAAAAATAATGTTTATAGAAATGATATAATTCTGGATATGAATAATATACATCCCATCCATAACAAATAAGGCTCATATAATAAAGAATATAAAGGAAAACGAAACTGTTATCACCCGAAACAACGATAATACTAAGATATTATTAACAAATCAATGATAATAGATCATATATGATCTCACAGTAATGTATATTATTATTGAATAATTCAATAACAATTATTTGGCCATTATACATTTTGTTAACCAACCCTCGACCACAAAAAATGTTCAAAGTATGGTGTTTCTTATCTCACTTTTAATTCTGTGAGATTTCCATTGTTCACCAATTATTTATTGCATGTGGTGTGTGTACTACCCATTATTAGATTAATTGTGTAATATACATTAATTTATGGATATTTATATCATCATTGTATGATCCTTTTTCATGGGTGTATGTTTCGTAAGTTACCAAATCAATAAGGGAATTTGTAATTTCAACTTCCACTCATTCGGCTTTACGCATAATTCATTGATTATTTTACTCCCTGATTATGTTTGGAAGAAATATTTATTTGCATATGTCATAATTTCCACATCCCTTTATACGGATATACTTTTGATACACATAGTCAACCCATTGATAAATTCAAATGTCATCGATGTGAACATGAGAAGAGTAATTTTAACTCAATCTCCATTTATTTAGTTAAACATCTAATTCATTGGTGTTGTTTTTACAAAAATATATGTGAATGTACATTGATTGTTTTACACTTAATATCCAATAATATTGATTTTATTTATGTTTTTCACACATAATTCTGTCATTGATTTATCCTTAACCTATGGATATGGTCTTTATGAATGATTTCATCTCAATTTACATTCCATTGAGACTCATGTTTCATTATAAACCAATTCACTTTTATGTGGTGTATATAATGTACTTATGAATAGTATATCATGAATGAATTCATTCTCATGATATTATAACATTTTTATTACATAATTTATTTGTATTCAAGTGTCTCTCTTTTGGTTAGGATCTCTAACTTAAATATCATTTCAAATGTTTCAACGATTTATTATTCTAAATATATCTCATTAATGTCGTTGTTTTAACAATGTTTTTAAGGATTTATTTATATGTACATTAAAGTCATAAAATTAAAATTCCTCTTAAAATATTCATGTGGTATGCGAAACATGTATTAAAAAATTTATTTTTAAATGGCTACTTGATAAATAGTGTGATTTTTTAATGTTTTTGTGAAAAAGGGGGATATTTCTCTCAAATAGTTTTAATGATTATTTTCATCTATGTCAGTATACTTCATTATTCTCAATTGAGGTTAATCTTTTACAATAAAATCATCAATATTGAATTTAATGAGTTATGATTTACTCCGGATGTTCTATTTTTATACCACTCATGTATTGTGGATAATTTATTGACATTTCATATGGTAGTTTTAATATGAATGTTTATGTTATGTTTCTAAATTTTCATATGAGGAATACATTGGACATAATAAGTGACATGTGGATCCAACTATAGCTCCTCGATGCATCAGTAGGTCTCATGATACAGACTAGTGTCTTGTCACAAGGCCATGACAAAACCTTACTTGTAGCTTTGGCACAAGGCCTTGATTATGTGGTTATGATAGTCTGGAATTATGCATTCCATTGTTATGAAAGTGGTTATTGATATTGCATCTGATTATTCGAATAGTAGAATATCCATGTGAATAAGTAAATGGAATTATTTAATTTTATTTTTTACCCTTTTATGATGATGTTCATGTTTAATAGGCTTTTGTTTTAGTTATAAATTTCGTTAAATGTTTATGCTTATTTATGAAAGTTTCTGGTATATTGTTATCCTTACTAAGCATATGAGCTCACCGCATTCTATGTTTTATTTATTCTAGTATGTGATGAAATATTTTATGAATGACCAACATGGATACTATGAGGATATATGTGTGGTCTATGGATACAAGATGTTGTTTTAGTTTTTCACTTTATGATGTAATCTAAACATTATGAATGTATCTAGTGATTCCAATGCTACTAAAATAATAGGTCTTTCGAAACTTGATCTTTTGTGATCATGACAATGATATGTAATAATGCACTGACTCTAGTTAATTGGGGTCAATGAGTAACATAATGAAAAACATTTTTCTTACTGATATCAACTGTGTCTCTTGGATTTTTGAAATTCCACTCACAGAAGTGGTAAATAATGTTTTATGTGAATTTTCTCATTCTCCTAGGAGGTGGGTAAAAGACTGTGAAAAGTTCAATAAAATGTTTATATATCTAAAATTATTATAAAATGAATCCAATGAATGATATAGAACTTATATAGGTATTATATATCTGTTTTTACATAAAATAAATTTAAATAAAGTAAATAATAATTTAAATAAAAAATCAGTTTTAAACTATAACTCAGTGTTTTCACTATTCATAAAAAATGAACGTTTTTAGAAAATTACAAAAAATCCACCCTATGATAATTTTGATATTCCAGATTCAAAAATGAAGTCCATTTTGAATGATAAAATTTATAAAATTTTAAAAATTGGGTATTAATATTCATATTGACCAGTTTGATTGATTGTTGTGCGGTAGAACTCGAAGTTGTTTATAACACCAGATATTGTATTATTCAAAGGGAATCATACCATGGAATCTTGGGGTGATACATTCTCCCCCCCATCAATTAATTTCATCCTCAAAATCTCAAGAATATTACTACATAAAAAGACTCGGGTGGTTCTTAATCATTATTTCCTCGGGTTCCCACGTTGCATGTTCCATTTTATGGTTTCTCCAATGTACATTTACCAGAGGAGTTGTTCTGTTTCTCAGCACATGTTCTCTTGTATAAAGAACCTTGACTGGCTCTTTGCAATAAGTCAGATCAGCTTCCTATTCTAATTCCTCATTAGTGAGTACATGCGTTGGGACAGGCATGTATTTTCACAACAGTGATATGCGGAACACATCATGAACATTGACGAGACATTGTAGAATTTACCACCTATATGATACAACACCAATTCATTCCAGAATTTATAAAGGTCTAATGTACCATGGACTCCATTTACCCTTCTTACAGAAACATATAACAGCCTTCCATAGATATACCTTCAGGAAAAATGATCTCCTACCTGAAATTCCAAAATCCTCCCTTCGGTTATTAGTATAGCTCTTCTGTCTGCATTGAGATTCATTGATGACGTTTTGGATTAACTTCACATTTTTCCATCATTTCCTCCACATGTTTTGTTCATATCAGTTTTCTTTCACTAACATCATCCCAACAGGTTGGTGTGCAACATCTCGTTCCACAAAACGCTTCGTATGGTGCCATTTTAATACATGAATGGAAGATATTGTAACAAGAATATTTTACAAGAGGTAAATTTTGATCCCATATTCCTTGAAAGTCATGTGAGCATGATCTCAACATATCTTATCATGTTTTAATAGTTCGTTCTGATTGTCCATCAGTTGGGGGGTGGTATGCAGTGCTCAAAATAAGTTCAGTATCTGGGGATTTTTGAAGACTTTTCCAGAATCTTGATTTAAAATGTGGATCACAATCTGAAACAATCGATAGGGGTTTCCTTCCCGGAGTCGTCAGTAGTACCATGACAATTTCCATCATAATATTATCCCATTTCCACTCAAGTATGGGATGAGGTTGCATGACCCCTCCAGGCTATTTCTTTCCAGCTTTCACTTGTTGACAAAACATACATCTTGACAAAAAATCAGAAATATCCCTCTTCATGTTTTCCCTTGAAAAATGTTCAATCAAATCTCTATACATTTTGGTGCTACCAGGTTGTGTAAAAAATATGAACTATGAGAATCATCCAAAAATTCTCTTTTTTGATCTGTTATATCGGGAACACAAAGACTCTTAAAAAGTATTGAAATTCCATCTTCATACACAAAGTCACTATCTCTCATAATTCACAGAATCAATATTCTTTTGAAACTCTTTAACATGGGTCTGAGAACACTTTATCCTTTCTGGTAACTTTGATTTGGCAACCATTTGAAAAAGTATTGATGTTTCACCATTCATGGTGATTCCCATATCCATCATTACTAGATCCATGTATATAGAATACTTTTCAACATTCATCTTGTACTAAACTCCATGATCCTTTCTACTCAAAGCATTTTCTACCATATTTTACTTCACCAGGATTAAGTGTATCGTGGAATCATAATCCTTGAGTAGTTCAAGCTATCTATGATGCCTCATATTGTGTTCATTCTGTGAGAAAATATACTTCAATCTCATGTGATCAGTTTATATCTCACAATTTTCACCATAGAGATAGTATCTCCAAATCTTCAAAGAAAATATTATATTTTCTAAATCAAGATCATGATTAAGATAGTTTTTCTCATGAATTTTTAGTTGTCATGATGCATAGGCAATAACCCTATCATTCTTCATGAGGACACAACCTAGTAATTTCTTTTAAGCTTCAATATAAATAAGAAACCCGTCATTCCAAGATGTTAGAGTCATAATAAGATCATTGAATAATCATTTCATCAGTTCTTCACATAATTCTACACAATCTTTTGTCCAAAAATGTTTAATACCTTTACGTGTTTTCTTAGTGAATGTGTTATCCAATCAGTCAAAATTCTAGACGAAATGCCGATAATAACCTGCTGAACCAATAAAACAGTGTACATCAGTTAAACTCTTCAGTGCTGGACATTCTTGGATTTCCTTGTTCATAGTAGGATCAATGGAGATTCCATTCGTAGAGAAGATATTGACAAGAAAAGAAATATCTTGTTTCCATAATTCACACTTGCTAAATTTCCCATATAATTCAGGTCATCTAAGAGTCTTCGGGATAATGCTCATGTGATTTTCAAGATCTTCATATCTTTTGGAGTATTCCAAGATAACATCAATAAATACTAATACAAAGTCATCAAGATATTCCTTGAAAACACTATTCATTAGATCCATGAAAACAGAGGGTGTATTAGTCAATCCAAAAGGCATTACTATAAAATCGTAATGCATGTACCTAGTTTGCAATACTGGTTTCAGAATGTGTTCCTTCTTCACACACAACTGATGACATCCAGATCAAAGTTCAATCTTTGGAAATTATTGAGCTCCCTATAGTTGGTCAAATAAATCATCAATGTTAGGTATGGGATACTTGTTCATTATTGTTATAGCATTGATCTCCTTGTAGTCAATGAACAACCTCATAGATCCAACTTTTTTCTTAACAAAAAGAAAAGGGGCTCCGCATGGAAAACACTTGGGAGAATAAATACCTTATAATTAATTTCATCTAGTTGTTTCTTTAGTTCCACTAATTCCCTAGTGTCCATTCTATTAGGGGTATTCGATATGGGCCTTGATCCATGAATTATATCAATGGAAAACACAATTTCTCCTTCTGGTGGATGTCAAGGTAAATCTTCTAGAAACTCATCAACATATTCAATCATAATAGGTACATCCTCTATTTGAACATTACTTTCCTCATCTATATTTATTTCATTCTCTTCCTCCCGAATAATTGAATTTAGTTGAGCTACAGGCAGTGGATCTTGATATAAATCTGTTGGTGACATTTCTGCTCTGAAGATAAGTTGTTCTTTATCATCGACATAAAAAATAGTATCCTCATTTATATTACAATAAATTTTCGCATCATGGTCTGAAATAAAATCCATATTGAGGATTATATCAAATTCAATCATGGGTATGAAAATAAGATCAAATTATAAGGAACATTTATATACCCTAACGTGAAATGATTCACAATACATTTTAGTGACGATAATTCCTTTAATATTTATGACTGACAACTCCCATGATTAATAAAATTGGAAATTTATACCTTTCATAGAAATCTTCAATGATATGTAACAATGTGATTATCACGAAACAAATAATGAATTTTATGCACTTGAGTAAACTATTGAATTACCTTTCACCATGTATTTTGGAGATTCAGCCTCAGCAGTAGTGATAGTATAAGCATGGCCTTGATCCCTTGGACTTTTCTAAGGAATGTTCCCCTGACACATAAGAAATTCAATTTCATAATGCCCCATTTCTCTACAATTGTAACATTCAATATTGACATCCTCTTTCTTCCCCTTGCAATCATGAGCATGGGGGCCTATTTCCCCACACTTGTAATAGACTCAAATTCTCTTCAGGAAATTACTAGGGTGTTTCATTCCAAATTTACTGCAGGTTGGATATTTGACATTTCCCTTCATCCCCTTATTTAAATTTCTAGATTGTTCTGTAGATCTCTTCTTCTCGTTCTTTTCTATAAAGTCATATGAATTAGTGATTTCTTTTACTATCTTGATAGCACATGAGAAAAAATCCTCATATGACATGAATGATTGTGAGACTAATGCTTGATATAGAAATGGTTTTATCCCATAAAATAAATGATCAATATTACTTATTGGGTTATATATATAATCTGTTTCATGCCTCGCTAACCTTGTAATGTTAGCTTCATACTTTGTGACATTATTATATATTTTTTGCCTCAGACATATAAATTGTCTTTCAATATCTGCTCAATGGTCATGAGAAATTATTTTTCTAATTAAATCGGTTTAAACACCATAGATTTCAATATTTGATACTCCATCATCATCTTTTTTGTCTTGAATCAATGGACACCAATGATCATCATCTCCAGTGAGGTGGTAAGCTGCCTTGACAATATTTTCCCATTCGCTACTCCCCAAGGCATGAAATATTTTTTCTATGGAATTTATCCATTGATTAGCTACTAATTGATTTGTACTACAATTGAATTTTTGTGGTTGTTGCTTCATGAATCGATATAACAATGATCCTCCATGATGTGGATCATGGTGCTCCCTAAGTGTAAGGTTATTAATCATAACATGAGATAGTTGTCCAATTATAGTGATAAGCTGATTAACACCATTTGTTTCACCAGTTATACTATAATTATATTGAGCCAGAGGGAAATCCATAGATGGAGTGTGTGAATTGACACCATTTCCATTCCTTCCACTAGGGGCCATTTCTAAAAAATGGCATAAACTAGATTAGTTAATGAATCGAAATACATAAATACAAACCTATAAAGTACATAACATAAACTGAACATTTTAGCGATATAATCCATAATAATAACAAATGTTTTCATTAAGGAAGTATATTTTCATAAACACTCCGTAATGGTTTTTAAAGAAATATGAATTATCCAAAGCATATCCCACGGGAGTGTGGTAAAAAAGAGTCCCACAAGGCCTGTATTTGTGCACTATTTCCTATTGGAGTCTAGATCAAAGCAGTGTTTTTGGGTTTTATGCCTAGGTACATCAATTCCAGAGCCGCCTCTACCTGATCGCGTCCAGAAATAGATGTATTTCTTGTAAAACTCACCAAATATCTACAATACCGAAATTCTAGGAAGTTCTTCTATACTAATTCTCAAAGTCTATCTTAGGTTAATGTGACCTAATCTGTGTTTATCTAAATCTAGATTCCAAGGATTATAATAAACATCCTCTAATACCAACAGAAACACCCCAACCCCAGTAACCTAGAGTCAGTTCATTAATATGTATCATTTTCATTATCAAAAAAGATCATGTATTGATTGATCGATTAGTTTAGTATCCTTAAATGTACTAGATACATTCATAAGGTTTACATTATATAATAAATTGGAAAACAACAACAAAATTGTTACCATATACAATACTGAGATCCCATAGACTATCCCTATAGGTCATTCATTATATACATATTCGCATCCTAGGAAAAATAAAATATAGAATGGGGTGATCCCATATGAACAGTAAAGATAACAATATAGTAGAAACATTCATAAATAAAAAAAAATTAAGGGAATGTATGATTCAATTAAAAAATCCTTTCAAACATGAACATTAATATTATATGGAAAAGATAAAAAATAAAATAATGACTTTTACTTATTATCATAGATACTATACAAGTCGAATAATCACATGCAATATCAATAGCCTCTTTCATAATGATGGAATGCATAATTCTAGACTTTCATAACCACGTAGCCAAGGTCTTGTGCCAAGACTACAAATAAAATTTGGTCAAGGCCTTGTGCCAAGACACTAGATTGTCTCATTAGAAGTACCGATTATTCAATGATCTTCTAAGGGAACCACCCGTCACATACTATGTCAAATAAATTCCCCAAATGAAATGTTTTAAACATAACATAAAAATTCTATTAAAACAATAATACGAAATGTAAATAATTTATCCATAAAAAATTAATGGTATAAAAATAACACATCCATTTTCAATCATATAACAAAACCTTCAATACAATATATATATTTTGCATCATAATAAATTAACATCAAATAAATTTAAAATCAATCAATGGATGTAGACATAGAAGAAATCAAATACTTTTTTTAGAGAAATATATATTTCAATTTTGATATCAGTTAACAGTCACATATTGTATTAAGAAAACACTTATTTTGAAAATATTCTTATAAGATTGTAAGGTAAGCTTTGATAATTCTATAAGGGAAGAAAATAGCTGCACACGACATATAAGTTAATAAAAACATTCTTACCTTAATTTTGTCGAAAAGATCATAATGTACCTTGTTTGGAAAATGACAGAATGATTCACTGAAAAACATTTTATAAAAATTAAAATAATTGTATAAATGTCTTTAAAAAATAGTATAGTAATTATTAAAATTGTTTTTAAATAAATTTTTAAAAAACATAGATGTGTACTATAAATATGTCGTAGTAGATATTACATAAAAACAACCTCAGATATTAATGAGACTGTGAAATAAACCCTTACCATGTATGTTTCCTTTATCGAGGGTAGGTTAACCTCCTATATAATGGTGAAATAATTGTTATTAAATTATACAAGAATCATATACATTGATATGAGATCATATATGATCCTTTAACATTTCTTTGTTAATAATATCATAGAATTATCATTGTTTTGGGTGTTAACAGATTCGTTTTCCATTATATTATTTATTATGAGGGTCATATTTGTTATGAATGGGATGTATATAATTCATATAGAGAATTATATCAAGTCTTTAAACATTATTTTTAATCATCTAATAAAAATTATTCTTGAATGGATACGATGGGGAATGAATCTTATCGCGTTCTTGGAGATGGTAATCCATACGTACTTATGAGGGACAATATCATTCTTTTGAAATTAAAATAATATATAATAGGAAGGTATATCATATATACAGAATCATTCCCATGTTATATTTATTATTTACATAAAATTAACATCATTAATATATCAATCCAAATAATAAAGTATTGAATAACAATAACACCACTACGTGGAGACGGTAAGCCTTACGTATGCACGTATGGTGACATGTCATTCAAAGGATGGATATAATAATTAATATGGTTGTACCATTTTAATAATAACATAAAATAATATATAATATACTAGAATTATTATTTTATAATGGAAACAAGAATGAAATAAAAAGTGGAAGAAGAAAGGAACATGAAATAGGTGATTAAATATTTACCTCTTCTTCAGGTTCTTCTTTTTGATTGGATCAAAAGAAAGAAATATTATTTTATAATAAAATATTTTTCGTTTTCTAATTGCTCTGAAATAATTCATTTAAATTATAAGGTGGTGATGTTTCTAAAAAAACTCAACCAATAGGTTTTAGACACATTTGGGTCACTGTATTAACATTATATTTTAGATTTAACTTTTAGTAAATAGTTTGACATTTACCATATCCCTTTCTATTTTTATATTATATGGTTCATGAACATACTATATAATTACAATAAAACCCCATGTAGTTCATTAATGATACAACTATCATTATATATGTATTTTGGAAGAACCAATCATTTTTAGGAATAGAATATCAATTAATAATATAATATTTGTTTTAAAAACACTTTTATGTAATTTTTGACACTATTTGGTATTTTTTTATAAATTAATAACATCATTATAACATCAAAAAGATTCTTCTAACAAACCCTAATATGTCATATTAATCTATAAAAGTAATTTATTTAATAAAAAGTCTCAAACTTCATTTACTTTGATATTTATAAAATCAATTATTTTAATATTTCATTAATTAGGTAATTACTGCAACATCATTGTGTCATAAATAAATTAAAATATTTAATCTCTAAAAAATATAAATAAATTACCATTATGAATGTAACACCCCAAGCTTCTACGGTATGCTTCTCTTTGAATAATGTGATAGCGTGTGTTGTACGCAACACCGAGTTCTAACACACCATAACTAATCAAACTAGCCGTTGTGAATAGTAATACCTACGTTTTGAAATTATATATACTTTATATTTGAAAATGGACTTCATTCTTGGATTCGGAATATCGAATTTAACCTAAGGTGAAATTTTGGTACATTTCGGATAACTTTCATATTTTGATGAATAGTGAAAATTACTAAATTTTAATTAAAAACAACTTTTTTAATCAAAATAATTAATAGTGATAAATTATGAATTTGAGTGGTTTTAAAGTATATTTAGAATATATTTTTACCATTTAAATATAATTTTGGTCATTGGACATAATTTTACAATTAAACCGATTATAAACAAGTGTCAATCTTTTGATAGTTATTATCTCTTAAAAACACGCTTTTTGTCTTGACAGCGGGAATTAATTTTAAATTAATTTCTGCCACTTCTGTGTTTTGAATTTAGAAAAATGGATTCCATATTTGGAATCAGGATGTTAAAATTATTTAAATAACTAACTTTTATTTTTAGACATTTTGAATAATTACTGCGGTAAATATTTTATTTACCATGGTTAAGGGTAAATCTGGTAAATAAGTGTTAAACAAATAATATTATAATAATACTAACTTACCCTAAAACGTGTCTTAACCCTATTGGTTGATACATGGTCGACCATGGTCATCTTTGGGTCAATTTTGGGACCCCATGGATCCACGTGTAAGTGATAATGACACTTTATTTTATTTAAGTTAAAATGAATACAAAAATGACACAAGCCTATATCTTTTAGCAAAACAATTGTTACATAGGGTTATATATGTTGGATTTTAGATTATAAATATTCATTATAAAGATAAAAAGATTTACTACTTAATGATATTTTATTTATAATTTATAGACATTAAATAATTTATTTTATTTATGACACAATGATGATGCAGTAATTAATATAATAGTGAAAAATTAAAATAATTGATAATATAAATACCCAAATAAATGTAATATGAAACTTTTAATGAATTAAACTAATTTTATAGGATAATATGATATATTGGGATTGATTTAATTTACTTTTTTTGAAGTAATCAATCTTTTATGAGTTTCACAAAAATCAACTATTGAATAGTGTCAAAATTGACATAAAAGAGTTCTTAAAACAAATATTATATTATTAATTTATATTAAATTCCTAAAAATATAAGGTTCGTCCAAGAGACTTATATCATGATATTTTCATCATTAATGGACCACTTGGGGGTCGCTTGGATGTATTTAGTAAGTATATTAACCATATTATATAAAAATACAAAGAGACATTGTAAAAGTGAAACTAATTAACTAAAAGTTAATACTTAAAGATAAGGTTAATATAAGTACCCAAATCTGTATAAATTCTATTGGTTGAGTTGTTTTCGACCCATCCCCAACATAAAATTTGAATATTCAACTTTGGAGCAATTGGAAACCGATTATGAATTTATTATAAACTAATATCTCTAGCTTTTCCAAAGGTGCCCCTCACCCCTCTTATAAAAGGGCACTCCTCCTTCCCATTTCTTCACACCTTCAAAGCCTTTTTGTTCGGCCAAACTCTGCCCAAATACTCTCCCAACATCCCTCACTACAACATAGAGGCCTTATATTGATCAGAAAGCCAACCTATGGATCCCTTTTGATCTAATCAAAAGGAAGAACCCGAAGAAGAGGTAATGATTCCACCACCCTTTTCTAAGTTCATTTCTTCTTCCACTTCTTCTTCCTTTGTTGTTACCATTCTAAAATATTAAATCCAGTATCATATATATATTGTGATGTTATTATAAATATGGTACAACCATATTCAGTATTCTATCCACCCTTTGAATAACATGTCACCATACGTGTGTACGTACGGCTTTCCGTCTCCACGTCGTGGTGTAATTGTTATTCAATATAATATTATTTGGATGGGTATAATAATGATGTGTAACTCATGTAAATAATAAATATAACATGTTAAGGATTCTGTATATATGATATACCATCCATTATATATTATTTTAATATCAAAAGAATGATATTGTCGCTCGTGCGTACGTACGGACTACCGTCTCCACGAACGCGATGAGATTCATTCTCCATTGTATCCATTCAAGTATAATTATCATTTTATGATTTAAAAAATGATGTTTATGGACTTGATATCATTCTGGATATGAATAATATAAAATCTATCCTTTACAAACATTTCTTACATAACAAAACATTTAAAAGAAAACAACTAAGTTAACACCTGAAACAACGATAATACTAAGATATTATTATCAAATAAATATTAAAAGATCATATATGATATCATATTAATGTATATGATTATTGTATAATTTAATAAAAATTATTTCACCATTATACAGGAGGTTAACCTACCCCAACCAAGGAAAAGTACAAGGTAAGGGTTATTTCACAATCTCTTCATTATCCGAGGTTGTTTATACGTAATAATCTACTGGGATTTCTTTATCATCCACATCCATGTTTCTTAAAAATGTATTTCAAAACATTTTTACTATTTACTCGAATATGAGTTAAAGTCATTTATACCATTTTTGACTTTTATAAGTGGTTTATAAAGGAATCTTTCGGTTGTTTTCAAAACAAGGTCCTTTTTAACCTTTTCGACAGAATTAAGGTAAGAATGTTTTTTTTAACTTATACTGCGGGTGCGGCTATTTTCCGCCATTATAAAATCTTCAAAGCTTACCTTACAAGCTTATAAGAATATTATCAAAGAAAATGTTTTATTTTAAATGGATCTTAAATGATTTCAAATTAAAAGGAGATATTTCTTTAAAAAGAATTTTGATTTCATCTATGTCAACATCCTTTGATGGATTTTAAGATTATTTGAAGTTGATTTATTATGATACAAAACTTATATATTGTATTGAAGGTTTTGTGATATGTTTGACTGTGGATGTGCTATTTTTATACCATTCATGGTTTATGGTGAAAGTATTGACATTTTGTATTCTAGTTTTACTACGAATGTTTATGTTATGTTTAAACCTTTTCATATGGGAATGCATTGGACTTAATATGTAACGGGTGGAGCCCGCTATAGCTCCTCAATGCATCGGTAGGTCTCATGAGACAAACTAGTGTCTAGGCACAAGGCCTTGACAAAATCTTATTTGTAGTCTTGGCATGAGGCCTTGACTATGTGGTTATGATAGTCTGGCATTATGCATTCCAACATTATGAAAGTGGTTATTGATTTTTGCATGTGATTATTCGATTAGTAGAATATCCATGTGAATAAGTAAATGGCATTATTTCATTTTATTTATGCCATACCATGTTGAAAGTTCATGTTTGAAAGCCTTTTTTTTAGTTATTCATTGCCTTAAATGTTTATTCTTATTTATGAAAGTTTCCGCTATATTGTTATCCTTACTGGGCATTTGAGCTCACCCCTTTTCTATGTTTTATTTTTCCCAGGATGTGAAGAAGTAAGTTATGAATGACCATCAGGGATATTATGAGGGGATTATAGTGTGGACGGTGGAAACATTATTTTTTTGTAGTAGTTTTTCATTTTATGATGTAATGTAAAACTTATGAAATATACCTAGTGTTTCCAAGGCTACTAAACCAATCGGTATTTCGAGATTTGATCTTTCTTGTGATCATGGCAATGTTATGTAATAATGCACCGATTCTGGGTAACTGGGGCCGGGGCGTTACAGTGAATGATATTTTTTTAGCTCTATAATAATTATTTATATTTGAGTTTATCTTATGTATAACCAGATATTAAAAATGTTTTAGTTATTAAACATGGATTTTAAATCTTTTAACTCTTCCTTAATAAAATAATAATAACTGTACAAATCTAATCTATGTGTACCAAAGAGGTTCATATTATATTCATAAGGACTTTTTGGGTCTATGTATACATATATAATATAATTAGGACTTGTGTTATGTTAATATTAATATCATTTTATCCCTTAAATATCCTATTTACTTTTAGCCGTTGTAAATAAAAGTGAAAAGTTACTATTAAAGAAAAATAATTTTTATCTTATTGTACCACATTTCTCAAACTGATTTCAACTGTATCTCTAGGATTTTTTAAATTACACTCACATAATTGGTAAAATTATGTTTTATGTGAATTTTTAAATGCTCCTAGCAGGTGGGTAAAAGAGGGTGAAATGTTCAATAAAATTTTCATTTATCTAAAATTATAATTAATAGTCTCCAATGAATTACATTGAACATATATAGGTATTATGTATCTATTTTTACCTTAAAGAAATTTAAATAAATTAAATAATTATCTAAATAATGATTCAGTTTTATACTATAACTGAGTGTTTTTCACTATTTCTAAAAAATTGAATGTTTTCATAAAATAGAAAAAATTCACCCTAAGATAATTTCGATATTCCAAATCCCAAAATGAGGACCATTTTAAATGATATAATTTATAAATTTTCAAAAACTTTGTATTAATATTCATAACGACTAGATTGATTGGTTGTGGTGTGTTAGAACTCGAAGTTGCGTACAACACATGTTATTGTATTATTCAAAGAGAAACTTACCGTGGAAGCTTGGGGTGTTACAATTGCAGGCCAAGTGGTTTTACCATGTTATAGGATATGGGGAGGGGGAGGATGTTTGTGTTTTTATCACATGCTAAAACATTGTTTTATTGTGGAATTCAAGTTATCATTCACTGTACTATAGTAGAAATGTTTGTTTGTTGGGTGAAAAGTGTTTCATCATCCTTTCTAACTCTTTTAAATGTAAAATATTCTATGTTGTGAAATTATGATATTATGTGTAATTCTGTTCTCCAAAATAATTTTGAGATTCTACTAGTTTGTGGACATAGGTATTACTACCAAACCACGTAAATCACTATTTCCTTTGAGACATTTTTCTAGTTCATTTCTTGTTCTTTTATTTTGTATTTTAATCATGTCAAACATGTCATATCATTTCAAATATCTGTGCTTCCATATAAATTAGCATTTCAATTATTCAACAGTTACATTCAAACTTGAATATTAAATTCCCAAATTATGGAGTATTATATTCCTAAACTTCATATTTTCTTATTATTCAATACAACTATATGTTCAATACTCTTAAATAATAATTTATCATATGTATACTTTTTTAGATATTGTCTTTAATATGTATACTATCAAAAATTTACATGGAACATACTATCACACGTGAGACATTGGATATTGATATATAAATTCAAATATTAAATAATATTTGATGCGTTCAACTATGGAATTTTTTTTCTCATTAAAAAAATATAATATAATTTTGAGTTTCTTCATCCATATAAATATCATTATGGACATTAATATATATATCTACCACCGACATAAAATATTCATGTTAATTTGTACATGGTAAACAATAATAACATATCTAATCATAACACACATGATTTTTTAAACATAATAATGTGTAATAATGAACAATATTTTGATACAAACATCAAAAATAAACCTACAAACTATCCTCTTATACTGTGTTTTATGTGTCCTTACATTTTATGGAAAAAACACATACTTCCATGAAAATAAATAATCAGTTAGACATGCTATTTTCATCAATATTAATATGAATATTTGGAACCTCCTTGTTTCCATGGGAATGTCATTAATATTAAAGTCACATGAATTGATCATAAAATGATCAATATTGTAATTTCATGAAAACTACATGTGAATGTTTTTTAGATAAAAATATTTCCATAACTAGAAATCCATTAATGATTCATTGTTTGATATTTCTCTATACTGTATTTTCTTATAAATAATTGATGATAAATTGAATTCCATTCAATTGTAATTATGAATAACAAAAATCCTTTAATGAGTTTATGAGCTGACATATTTCTTCCTATATCCTCATCAATCTAGAAAAAGGGATTGGTCATGTCAGTTATTGTGATTTGTATCTATTTAGATTGGGATGGAATCCTTTTCTCAGAGACCATGTCATAGCCAATGACTTACAAAAGTTACAGACACATTAAAATAATTATTTGACTCCTAGATATTGTGGTACAATAAAAAAACATGTATCCACAATCTATTCAATGAAAAGATTCTAAATAACATCGATCATAAGAAATTGAATTGCTGCATTTGGCATATAGACATGACTAAAAAGAAATGGATATTGATGGGGGTACATCTATATGATTGAAATTTAATTTGTTTATACACATAGAAATGTAAATTTCGTGGCTGATGGTTTATGATAAAACATGTATTACCACATGGTCACAGAGGATCCTCACTAGAGAGGATTGAGAATCATACACACTGAAGAGAGGTATTTCAATGAAAAGTAATTAATAACACCTATTGGAATAATATTGAATAAATTAACTCCATACTTTTACTTATTGGATTCTACAATAAATTTTTATTTTTTACTTGAACATTGTATTTTTTATTATTTTATAGGATTCTATATTTTTAGATTTCGTAACTATAAATTTTTCTTCCTTGTAATTTCTTACATTCACCATTAGTGGAAAATTTTTATGAATATTATATTTTTTTGTGTATCAAATTATTATTTTCTTTATTCATATAGTATCATAATATATGAGTAATTAAAGTAAATTTTTTATTGTTTGATGTATTTCAGTTTGAAACTATTTTCTGATGATACATTTCCTACCATTCAATTTAACATAACATGCCACGAGGCTATGGACAAATGATTTGAAAAACTCCCAAATCCTATTGATATACACATTAGTTTTTAAATTTTTCATAAATGGTACATTTTCATTTGATTCCAACTTATTTGATTGCAGTTTAGGTCCACATATCATTATAAATAATAAGTCGCTATTAATGATTTCAGTTATTTACTATAATTTATATTGGATGATTTTAGTAGCCACTTCATTCTCATGAGTTGTATTCTACTTATAATGTCTTCATTATTTTTTTTCCCATTTTAAATAATCATTATGATCAAGCAGGTGTTTGTTCATTAAATAATTTATCTTTCATTATGATTCATTCATTTTTAAAATTATAATCACTTTTTTATACAATTCTATTACCATTGTTGAAATTCTTATTTCCATGAAGCATCCCATAAAAAAGGATTGGAAATTGAAGAATAAAACTTTTATAGACCAATACGATTAATATATATTTCATTGTTAAATGAATATTCATAACTTTTCACAAAAATATAAACACTTACATGAGATTAATGTAAACTATAGAAACTAAATTTAATAACAGTTATTTGTTATGGGATGAAACAAATTAATATTTTTTCATACTAAAATAAGAAATTTTGGAGTTCCTAGTTTTAATATTGGCATTGATCATTGATAATTTTAATGAATTATTTATTGTTCAAAGAAAAAATGTAGGATTTCTCATAAAGGTGGAAATGATGTTGAATAGTATAGTTATTCATGTAATGCAGAGGTGCACATATAACAAAAATCTTTCTATATGGTGTAATTTTTAATGTCTTGAACTGCTGTGATTTATTTTAAATTGGTGAATTGTTTATAGAAATCCAAAATGGGATGTCATTAACCATGACACGAAGTTGATGACATTCTTTTAAAAATTATTAATATATTACTTGATCCAATCACAGTCCAACTCACCATCCATTGTTTTCAAAGAAGACTATTATTGATAGGAACACATTATATGGAAGATTCTTATTAGAAGCCACATTAAAAAATATATAAAAAAATAATGGATTTTTTTTCTTCCTTCCAATTATAATTTTCCTCATTACTGTAAAAAAATTATGATTTATAAATTGAACTTTTAAATTTATAGTATTATTCAACACTATTGTTGAGATCCTGTTTACAATTTATTGATAAAAAATAGTCCCTATAAGAATTATATAGACAAAATATTATATATATATATATATATATATATATATTAATCCATTGAAATGAATTATATTATGTTTAGTATATTATTTAATTTTATGGTTTTCATGGTGAATAGATTATTTATTATAATAGATTTATTAGTGAAACATATATGAATATTTATATTTATATGAAAAATAGTTTTATACATTTTTTTGATAAGTTATATGTTTAATTATAGTGATTATGGAATGAGATATAATTTTATGATTGTTGTATTTTTCTTATTTTATATGCATGTGGATCATTATGAACATGTTAATGAATGGTGACATACTTACACAAGTGGTTTACAACTATTATTAGTAGCCTCATAGATTCATGCATGTAAAGAAAGTGCATGCTCAATTTTATGAAACGATGCCTTAAACAATCATTAAAAATGAGGACCTACCCGGTGAACCACATTAGTATCAAATGCCTCATAGATGATTTCATCTGTCCCTATTTTACGTACATTGGTGACACTGAGGTTCCATAGCCTAGAGAAAAAATCCATTATTGTCACATTAAATATCATTTTCCTCCTCTTTGTAAGAAAACACACCATGTTCAAAACATTACCTCTAGATGAAGAATAATAGGTTCAACAATATGTAACTCCACAATGCAATCTGCCTTTTTTATCAAAATCAAACCAATTTCTTGTGGGTAAATCAAAAATCAAATGGATCAACTTCCATGTCAATGCTAGAAACGAAATTTAAATCTCAAAAAATATTTATCTATCTAGATACCAGAATTAGTTTATGACATTACAATGTGCTCATACCCACCTTCAAAGATAAGAAAAATTTCCAAAATTCTTTAAGTATACTCAAGTGTTCATTGTAACTACAGATTAACTCGAAAATAATAATTTGCATTAGATTATTATAATTAGATATTTAGAAAAATAATTTCAAATACAAGAAATTATAAAAACGAATATTCATATCGAGTACACAAAAATACACATATCCATAATTTTCTGTACATTAGGATCTATGTTATTCATTATATTTATGCTATGAAACTTTGGATGAGACCCCTTCTAAAGTTCTCCAAACTAAAACATATGAGAACTTTTCCAATTATTGTTCTTTTACAAGTTCACAAAAACCATTTTATCCATATATATTTATCATTATACCCCATGTATAGGATGTTTTACTCATGTATTTACTTGATAATATTTTCGAAATAGTTTTTTAGAATTTAATTTAGTGATATCCTTTTCAATAAGTAGTATGAAATCCTCATTCAACACTGAAAATTCAATGAATCTTCCACTAACCTACCTATATTCTTAATAATAATTTCCATTTTTATAAAACCAAATTCAATGATAGCCTCACAAAACGCTATAATCCAACTCAGAGAATCTTGATTCAATATATAAATGTACCCTTCCATTGTAAAAACATTAAATGTTTTTTGGATAATTTAAAATCATTAGGTAATATTGTATACATATCTTGGAAAATTTTTATTTAATTGAAAATTAGTTTGACTGCAATTTGATATATCATGTAATCAAATTGAGATTTCATGTAATAACTGAATTGACATTATTATCACCACTGGAAAATTATAAGACATTATCAAACATTGTTTAATATTATGAAAACAAATCCTTGATTATTAAAAAACTATATAAAATTATAAAAAAGTAAGATAATGTAAATAAAATTATAGAAAAAATAAAAGATCTATAATTAACATTAAAACATAAAATTAGTCATAAAAGCGTTGTAAATTACATTGATAAAATATGAAAAATAAATTCAATTAAAATAGAAATTTCAAATATGAGACACCCAATATCTCAGAGAAAACATTAAAACCATATAAATTAAAAATATAAAGATATCTTTTTTTAAATTTTTTATAGAAAAAATCATATAGAACTATTGATACCACATATTTTGGCCAATACATATTTTCATATGCTTGTTTTATTTCATGATCATCCACTAACATTAAATATGTTTTTGAAGATTGTTCTGTAGTTTTCATAAACTATTTACATACACATTTAACTTGATATTAGAAATTACATGACTATACCCACCAACGCCCAACATGGTCTTATTTTATGTTTAGTTTTCCAACCTATTTCTTCCAAAAACAGACCAAGGATTAGAGACAAGAAAAATGTGTCTATATTACACAACATGATAGTCCATAGCCAATTACATTAGAAAATAAACAATTGTTAAATTCATAATTTTACAACAAAAACCAATAAGATAGAAATATATAATCAAATATATGGTATACAATTCAACAATGAGACTTTAAATTACAAAAAATCCCCACATTGGTATATAAAAAGGATCTATAAATATGAAAATTCCCCAATCTAAGATATGCTAGATGCTGGAGAACTCCTCGCCAATCTGTATACACTTATATTGGTGTCTATGAGAAAAAAAACCACCATCATGGACATTCATGCACTATAATATTTCACCATGGATCCCCATGAATTATCATTGATTAAATACCATTTTTAAAATTATAGTTAACATAATCTAACTTTTTTCTTATCAGCGCAAACAGAACAAGTGCATTAGAATATCATGTACAACTATGTATACACGAAATACCAAAATTTATTTTCAGCCAGAAAATGAAATCCCTATTATAAATTGTTCCCTGTAATTTCATATTGAAATTTATTTATAACATCATCTAACATATTCATTGGAAGAACAAACACAACATGTATAGTATAAATTCATGTAAAACTATTATTACATGGAACATAAAATCTCTTTTAAGTATGGCAACGAAATATCTGTTATTCATTTTCTCCCAAAGGCCACCAGAGAGAACATAAGGATTCACTAGTTTTTCTTAAGTAAAATAAATCTACATCTCCAACTATCAACTTTCTACAAAATAATATAATGAAGTACCCACTCATTTAATTACATGTGTCATCCATGTGAATACCACACCATGTCATTCATAACCATCGATACAATGTTGAAATTTTAGAAACTCATAGGTGAACCCATGCCTTTCCCTATAATAGATCTAAATTAATGGGTTACTAAGCCCTACAGTTAGAACCACATATGTGTCTTTAAAGGATATAATTCAAAACATATAAAAGAGTCTCCTCTATACATAGGCTAGTTTTTTGGGGAAATAAGCATGTGAATCCACATATACAAACTATCCAAAACTAGAATCCAAATTAATATTTTTGGAATTATAGTGGGAGAAACAAAATTCCAAGGTAGAAACATAAATTAGGGGAGTATTGATGACATGTATAGAGGACCCAAACCTCACTAGAATATACCTTATTCAATGGATGATCAGACCATATCCGTAGAATGTCGTGGATGTACACCTAATCTGCGTCGATGGAGTACCAAATCCATGATGATCTAGTGGAAACAAGACCAATGTTTAATAGGGGGTGTTCAAAAATCCACAATGAAAAAAAAAACATCCTCATTCACTTCATAGAAAACTCTAGAGGGTGTACTACCCCTTGAATGATCTGAACATCATTCCCCAAACACATCATCTTCATCCTGATAGATCTAAATCAGGATTCATAATATTCTTCTTTGAAAATGACCACATTTGGATGAATAAAAAATATCCCTTGTGATTTATGTCAAAAAATACATACTATAGGTTATTTATTTTCATAGAATATATATCTGATAAAAAATCATTAAAATAACACAACAAAAAAGATGGGATTCCATGTGGTAACTGATGGGCGAGCCACATAGATCGTTAGGTGTAGGGGTGTAGGTTTATGTCTCACATAGATGTCACATGTTCTCTCATTGGTTGTGTTGGGTAGACATACCCTAATATCTCAATGTTCGGCCAATCTACATGGGACAAACATTGAGCATGATCTATTGGCCAATTGGCACCACCCAAACATGAGTGGATTGGACGTTCCAAATGGATCCCACCAATAAATACTGACCGAGGGTTAAAAATCATATAATATTTGTATTATATTATTTTGAAGATCTAAAAACCAATTAAATCTATATTGGCTCAGCCTGAGGGTAAACATTTCTCCTCAGAATCATCAGATCCATAAAATGGAATTTTCATGGTTTCCTTCTTTTCTAAATTTATCATTTTATATCTATGGTGGTTTAGATCATTAAATCCAAAAGATTTAGCTATTTATAAATAATAAAATATCTCAGTCTGTACAAAAATCCTTTTCTTACGAGCCCTCATTTTTTTCACTGATCTAATGATCCATGAACTCAAGAAATACATCGATAATATTAGAAGTTCATATGTTTTAATTATATATATAATCCTTATGTAAGTATATTCAGGTGTTTTAGATATCTAAATTTAGTATGATGGGGTTACATATTTATGGATGGATTAAATTATTGAAATGAATTGGAATGAATAAATAGTGAAAATATATATGAACATAGAATTAACCATGATGGATAACATATTGATAAAATAATTTACATCAATAACTTATTTAAATGTTTTAATATTTAATTTTTAAATTTTTTTATAGATTATAAATGGTAGGAGTGTAATATGATGATAATATTGTTTAATATTTCATAGGGATATGTTTATTTTTGGGTTGGGAAAGATTAGCGTTATAAAATAGTTTGGACTATAATGAATTAATTTTATAACATGATTCTATGAGATCATGATGTCATCATGTCATGAATATGGTATGGTCATTTGGTGAATATTATGTGGTTGTTGTTCTGGAGTTGTTATAATGGATTCATTAACACTGGTTGATAGCTATAAATACCTATTTCTAGTTGATATGTTGTTGTTTCCATACAGAGCTTGAAAGATGGGATTTCTTGTTTTGAAAGAATATTTTTATTGTTGTGATGTCGTGGTAACAATTATAATGTTGTATAATTATTATGAGGAAAAATTTATGAGATTCTTCACATGTTATTATATATTCCTAAGAAATTTTAACTCCAATGTCTTACATATGATTTTAATCATTTAAAAAGATATGGTGATTCAACAAAAAAATAATTTTAATTATTATTTTCCAGCTATCATATTAGCACTTTTATTTGATTTTTTCTATCATATATATATATATATATATATTTATCCCAAAAATATTATTCCACATCGATATAGCTGAGTAAATAATGTGATCAACCTTACATAATTTTTTAATTATTTTTCAAGATATTATAAGGAATATTTTTGTTGTTGTCCGTGTATCATGGGTAGAGTTAGAGAATGATCTAGTGATTTTGGAGGTTGTTCTTGCATTTATTTTATTAAAAATATATTTCATGTTTGTAAAAATTGGGTTGGAGAAACATATGATTCCCTTAATGGAAACATTTTGGTGTTGTTTATTTTTGGTTGTTTTATTTTCTTAAGAGTTAAATTGTTAATTCCTCCTATTCATGTGATAGATAACCTCATTCATGTTAGTCAACTCACAATTCATTTGTGTTATTCTACTATGGAAAATGTTATCCCTTCTTCCTACCTAGGAGGGGATTCAGTAGGGTTTGGAAATCGTTTAATCACTCTAAATCCCAATTTTCAAATAATTATACAATTTTCACTAATCATATTTAAAACACATGACAAAATATGAAGGTACTGACCAAAAAAACAATTCACATAAGTTCCAAAATCTATTACCGATTTTAAATTCATATAATTATTTATAATTAAACATAGATGGTATGAAAGAGAATCATATCTGAAATCCACCAATATTCCACTCATATATTAATATTAGAAATTATAAAAATATTTTGAGATGGAGAATGAATAATTATAATTTTATTATATAAGATAGTATAAATTGATGATATAAATCTTGTTTGAACATCATATCACTCTACCAGGGGAGTCATATTTACCTTCACTTGTTTTACCTTCAAATGCTTAAATAGGGCAATTAAATTCATCAATTTAACAGTGCAATGTGAAAATACTATATTCCCACAACCATAAAAATATAATATTCCCATGGTTTGTCAATGATTATAGGTTTGTGAAACAATAATTAAAACTCTAAAATATATATTTACAATAGAAAAAATAATCAATAGTATCACTTTTAAAGATGTGATTTATACAAAACATATTATTTTAACAATTATAGATGAATGTCATATAAGTCATCACATATACTTAAAAATTTGAGAGTATCAGTTTCAAAAGGGGATATAAATTTACACACATTGTGTTTTCAAAAATAACCTCTCTAAAATTACGAAACTAATTCAATCCAGTGGGCACAATAATATAAACAATACATGATGATAAAAAAGGAACACATCTAAAAAAATCTTACAGTCTCATGTAACAATCCTTTGGTATTCCTAAAATTTATGTTTATAGAATAACATCAAATAAAATAAATCTAAATAATAGTTTAGATAAATCAATAAATAAAATATAACCACATTGCAAAATGATGTACTTAAAAGGTAATTAAAACAATTGAAGTTAAAATAAAGAATAAAAAATATTCCAAATCTATTAAGTCCATCAACATCATTTTTCATCTTCCGTGAATCAATAGAACTATTATTCATGTCATTTGTTCATGAATGAGTCGTCCATATATAATTATGAATCATGACACAAATGCCTTATTAACATTCAAAAAAACAACTAAATAAAGGGGAACCAATTAACAATGAAGATGACCATATGATTCATCAAAACATCTATCGAATTTGTCACATATTATTTAGACATCATTCCCATATATTATATGTAAAAATGTATTTTTTTCTTATAAAATTATTTAATTGTTTTTATTAATATCTAACTATTCATTAATATTCCTAATAGAGTATTAAAATGTTCAATAATAATATATGTATTAATGGTGGAATAAAATAATACGATAAAAATTAAAATACAAAAGTTATAATATAAATGAACATTCTTATTTAATTATAATTCGAATTCCTATGTAGATGATATAATTTTTACAACTCATAGAACTAGTAAAAAACATTAAAATATATATAAAACTATTTCACAAAACATAAGGAATTGAATCAGTTATAGATCATTAAGATCATTTTCTAATTCTGATGAAAATTTGTAACATTATGACAATATCTACATAAATCATAATGTCACATTGAATATTTTAATACATTATAGGAACTGTTAAATCCTAAATCTTATAATATGTGTGAAACAATAAGCACCACAATGAAGCTCATGTGTGTCCCTTAAGAATTTGGTGCGAACTATAAATTGATTTTTTTTTCTACACATAAAAGTTATTATAGGTTTATCACAACATTCTATATTATATAATAAATATCAATAAAATGAATGAAATAATATAATTTATTAAAAAAAAAATTTCATGTGTTTGAATTCAAATAACTAATTCACTGTACATAATAACATCAAAACAACAATTACAATTGAATGTATTATGAATCAATTTATGTAAAAATGAATCAAAAAATAGCTAAAACAATCTTACCATTGATCAAATGGTGTGCCAATTTTGACATCAATCATTGCATGGAACCACATCATCATAAATGCTTGCTATGATTTATGGAACTTATGATCCAACCAATATTTCAAAATCCAATATTTAAAAATTAGGAAAAATATCAAGGATAGTTATATAAAATTGGCTAAATAAATATAAAAATAAAATATTATTGATAATTCATATTATATGGATCACTGATGATTCTGCAAGTTCTTTGCAATTTCTAGTTAATGATGAAAACTTATGTTGCTTTATATCCATCAATGTATGTTGTTTTTAATCATGAAAATTTTGAAAATCATTATCATTGAAACGTGTACGATCCTGCATCTGGGTGCCGCCCAAAGGTGCCTCGTACCTAGTTGTTCACATGTCTTTGAGCGCATTTCCCCATATTCCAAGGGCTACAAACTAACATTGGAAACATTGTGTGTGATAGTGGGGAAACTATGCCCTATTGGGAAAAGTGACACAATGGTATAACAATAATAAACAATATAAAAAATAGTAACTACATACCACAAAAGTATACAGTGGAAGGACGATAGTATAAATGAATGAATCATATATATAAATAAATGATGCATATTACATGTAACATGGAAAAAAACCAATATAGCACAATTAAGGAAATACAATATAGAAAACAAAGTACATAAAACAATATATTCCAATAGTATCACAAGTCTCAAATTTTTCCAATGCTCTCTAGATCCCTAGAAATGAAGTAGCTAATTAAGAACAATGCTTTTCCATATCTATACCTACAAACCATATAATCTGTTTGTGTCCAAATGCAAAACCCTAAAAAGGGTGTGAGACGAATCTCATTAGAAAACCACCAAAATATATTTTCCAAACTATCAGAAAGTTTATATAGTTGGTAATATATAGAAATGAAGCAATAAACAAGGAATTATTCAAAATTATTCAATACTAATGATTCCAATTGCATCATTTACTTTTAATCACTATTCAATCTATTGAATAAAAAAATCCCAATATCTTCTCTATGCTCTGTATCCCTTGTGTAATAGAAAAACATATGTTACAGAAGACAATATAACAAAAAATTAAGGCCAACTCCAAACATTTTTATTGGCTTGGAAGACTCACCAAGAATCAATCAATCAGATAAAAGAAATACTATTGGAATGTTTTCATATTGTAGACCATCCGTTTAAAGATATAATCAAGTCAAATAAGGTATAACTAACCTCTTGGGAAGCTCACAAAATCTAACCATGTTGGTAACACAACTATAATGACTCTCTAAGGATTAACTCACCATCAATTCCCCATATAGTCCTTTAACGATAAACTACAGACTCTATGAGGACGCATTCATCATCAATTCCCCATGTTGTCTCATAACATTATAAAATATACAATCCGAGGGAGTACTCACCGTCAATTCCCCCTATGGTCTTGTAACGTAAAAAAATTATGCACTATAGGTAATCCCTCATAGTCAATTTCTCCTATCCTCTAACTAAACTAGATTGTCACAACCCCATTTAATACAATCATACAGAAATGATATTCATCAGCCTAATGTAATATCGGCTGCAACAATTCCATGCTTCTATAATGCATAACACATGAATTTAACAAGAAAAAAATATGAAATCAGTTCCAACCTAACTAGAAAGGGAGTTAAAAAAGGCCAAACTCATAGGCAACCTAGACTTGATAGCCATAAACATTCATATAAGGAAACACACCCACATGGTGTCCCCAAAACATTTATTGTAGAATAATATATCAACGAATCCCCATAATCTATCAATCAATCTAAGGAAGATGATTATAAGGATTAATTTCACACCATGAAATAATTTAATCGTGAGTAATATACAAATAGGTAAACATAGATCAAAGAAAACTCTAAAAGAAAAAAACCACATACATTAACATTTGACGACTGATATAGTTGAAATTCATCCTTAGAATGAGCCTATAACGTCATAGATCCTCAAAATGGTCAAACCTATTCATCGACAGATAACTCAAGAAAGAGGAGAAATAGGAAGGGATACTCTAGGTAAAGAGATAAATCACTAGTGGGAATCCAAAAGACCCAGTGAAGACTCAATCTAAGCTCAAACAGAGGAATGTGTGCCGCTCGATGATTCTTGGTTGCACGTCCCTCTCCTGTAAGAGACATGTGATGAAGAAATAAGTTCTGTATATAAGACACAACCCCAATCTGATTAATCAAATAAAATAGCACATAATGTGTTCATTTAATATACATGTCATGTACATTCCATAACAGGTACCCACATTAGGTAGTCCACAAGGCCTTTTAATCAGATGTTACACACCCAGTATATGGAAACCTGTTTCAATAAAGTACACGGTGTGTACACAACAATACATATCATGTACTAAAAAAGATTAAAAATATTCCATTTTCTTAACAAAAACATGAAATCATGATCCATAATGGTATTAAAGCTTCATGATCTTACAATATTCCCTCCTTAATGAAACATGTCCCCGAATTTCCATTCAAAGTGTGTCAAAGAATAAACATCAAATATCTCTTATTATTGTGATCATACGTCAAACTCCCTCTCCCATGTCTCATCATGTACTCGCTCTTACTACCATAGAACCCATACGAGGTTTAATGATCATCCAAATAGACCCTCATTACATCCATACTATATAGGGTTGTTCTTGAAGGATGCATGCACCTCCAACTCAACCTCCTCTGGTTGAATAACATAAGATTAGTGTGAAAAGGAATGTCATAGCTATGAATCATGGAAGATGAATTTTATAAACTGCTACCTATGATGTAACTGATATAGATAGGCAACCGGCCAGACACTCTCCAAAACCAAAAATGACCTGACATATATTGGTGAATGTTTTCCCTATCTCATAATTATCATGTGTCCCAACCAAGGGGTGACATGTAATAAAACCCGATCCCGAACCTCGAACTCCAAAGGCCGTCTCCATCGATCCACATAAGCGTTCTACTAATATTGTGCAGTATCCAACCTCTTTTGAATCAACATCACCTTATATGTTTTCTTTGAGACAAGACAAGGTCCAATCATGGCTACCATTCCTACCGCCATCATACGTAGGGGTGATCGGTATGGCCTAACATAGAAATTACTATAAGGTTCCATAGAATTTTTTCCTAAAAACTTTAATTATTGGAAAACTCAACCATGGGAATATGTATCTCCCAAGAACCCCCAAAATCTTGTACATGTGCTCAAAGCATGTCCTCCGACACTTGAATCATTCAGTCGTACTGGATGTCTGTTTGGGGATCGTTAGTAGTACACAGAAGTGCCTATGTACCCAAAGCCCTCTGTTATCCCTGCCATACACAAGAATTAATACGGGCATCCCTATCTTAAATGATAGAATGTGGAACGCCATGAAATCATACAATATCTCGAATGGAAAACCCTCCCAACTCATCAATAGTGAAGGTCTCTTTTTTTAGTATAATATGTGAATCCTTCGTCAGTATTTCAATATAAACCAAATCCACATCATTCCCTAGAGGTGACCTCGGTAACCCCGTCACGAAATACACCACGACATTATTCCAGTTCCACTAGAAAATATGTAACTACTGTAAAATAATTTATTTTCACTGATTCTAATCCTTCACCTACAAATATCTGGAGTATATTATAACAAAACCATCAACATCCCTTTTCATACCTGCGTAATAAAACACACAGTTTAGATATTGATACATCTTGGCGACACCAGGATGAACAACCAAAACTAAGTAATTATAATCCCACCAAATATCTTAAAGTATGTTTATGACACCCATACACATCCTTGAAAATCAATTATATCATTTCACAAACCGTTCATGTACCACCCAGAGCTTCTATGATACGCTTCTCATTCAATAATGTAATAGTTTGCATTATACACAACTTCGAGTTCTTACACAACGCAACCAATCAAAATAGCCGTTATGAATAGCAATACCCACTTTTTAAAATTATAGAAATTTTATATTTCAAAATGGACTACATTTTTTTTATTCATAATACCGAAATTATCCAAAGTTGAATTTTTTGTAATTTTCTGAGAACTTCCAATTTTTATGAATAGTGAAAAATACTTAAAAACAACTTTTTTAATCAGAATAATTTATAGTGATAAATTATACTATTGAGTGGTTTTAAAATATAATTAGAATATATTTTTACCATTTTATCCAATGGTGTTCATTAGAATTAATTTCACTTTGAAATTGGACATAAACAATTGTCAATCTTTTGATATATATTGTTTCTTAAAAACACGCTATTTGTTGTGATAGCGGGAATGAATTATAAAATTAATTAATGAAAATTATATTTTTGGAATTTTATAAAATAGACATAATTTTTTGGATTTGGAATATCAATTATATATTAAGGTGAATTTTTGGCATTGTTCTGAAAAACTTCAATTTTGGTTGAATAGTGAAACCACTAAGTGGTAGTTAAATAACTGATTTTTCATTTAAATGAAATATTACCACTTCTGTGATTTGATTTTCAAAAATCCGACATACATGGTTGTCATTAGGAAGTAAAATGTGGTTCAATGTGATTAAAATAATTTTTTGGTGAATAGTAACTTTTAAGTTTAATTAATCGCGATAAACGTTAATTAGTGAAATTTACGGTAAAAATAGTATTATAAAAATATGAAATGACCTTTAAACTTGTCCAACCACTATTGAATGTGTCATGGACGACCAAGAAAATCCATGGGTGTACTTGGGGACCCCATGATGCCACTTTGGTAGGAAAAGTACATTAATTACTTTTTATTTAATGTTAAAATAAAAAGGTCAAAAACAAGAGTTGTTTTACTGAAACAATTTTTAAATGGGGTTATACAAGTCATTTTATTGACTATAAATATTCATTATAAATATAAAAATATTTCCTACATCATCATATATTTTTTTATAATTTTTATACATTAAATAAATTAAATTATTTATGACACCATGATGATGCAGCGATTACCTCATCAATTAACGATTTAAACAAAATGAAAAGATAATGTAAAATCCAAGGCTTACATTTTTCCAAAGCCTATTTTATGGGTAGATTTCGAACCATTATCACCTTATCCTAGAATTATTGAAGTGTGGGACCTTTAGAATCCGAAAATCATTGTATAATAAAGTAATATTTCATTACTTTCCAAGAGTGCCCCTCCTCTCCACTTATAAAAGGCCCCCACCACAACCACCTTACTCACACTTTCAAATCCTTTTTGGCTCGGCCAAACTCTACCCAAATACTCTCCCAACTTCCCTCCCTTACTCATAGAAGCCTAAATTTGGGCAGAATTCTTCCCAAGAAAGCCTTTGGATCAAATCAAAAGAGTTACCCAATTTTAAGGTAATGTCTTCTCTTATGTTATTTTGTTTTATTTTGCTTATCCAAACCCATAAACTATTTTTATTTCATTATTTTGTAACAAAACCAGTATCCTCAATATACTAGGATGTTTTTATAATTAGTATTAGAGCTACAGTTACACACACCTACATCTAATGGTTAAAGAACATACGGTTTCTGTGGATGGCGAATTTCTGCCTCACGACACGATGATTGTTCAACACTCATATAACACCTTCAAAGGTAGCCATTAAGATCTCACTATATTTATATATGATATATAATATGTTTATGTTTTACTTAAACTTCTGTATTTTTCATTTATGGCATACCATTATGATTTCCATTATGGGTAAACACGATAATTTCATTTTAGGAAGTGCGGACTACTGCCCACTCAAAGTGATTTGAATCGTTAATGCGATATATGGGATGTATAAAGGATGGAGTAAATGGTATTATACATTATATAATACTGGAATTATATTATAACTTCATATAATTATAACATCATTCCATTAAATACGAAATAGAAATGAAAGTAGCGTTCATGCGTACGTACGGCTTACCGTCTCCAGGAACGGTGCATTACATTTCTTACCTCTAAATGTTATGTAATATTATAAATTCATGTATATACTAGATATATATGATATATATTATATCTACATCATGAACATAATTCTGGATATAATGGATATTTCTACACATGAACAACTTGTAATTATAAGAAATATATTTTTGACTCAAGTACCAAAGATCGACAAAACGACCGTTATTAACTTAAATAATTACATAATGTTTATGACATGGTAATAAGTGATATAAAACGAATAATGAACTAGAAAAAGGTTCTTAAGAAGTTAGATATTAACTCTAGTTTATTATTCAGGAGGTTAAAGAGCAGTCGAGTCAAGTCGGACACGCGGTAAGGGAATTTCATAACCCAATTTCCATTCTTTGGGTAAATCTACTATTTTCAAATTATTTCATGATATTATAATGTACTATATTGTATTTGTACTTTGTTTATGTGTACATATAGTAAATACACATAATAGATCTATTTTATTTTAAAAATTATCTTTGTAAGGTAACTTCTTAACCCAATTTCTATTCTTTGGGTTAATCTCCTACTTTCAAATTATGTCATGATATTATTATGTCCTATCTTGTATTTATAATTTCATTATGTGTACAAATAGTGAATACACATAATAGATATATTTTATTTAAAAAGTATCTTTTTAAGGGATTTCGTCTCAATCTCCATTCATTGAGGCGTATTTTGTTTTATACACAAATTTCTTTTATACGGTGTATAAACTGTTGGGCGGAGAAAAAAGGAGTGATGGAAAGAGGGGGGGGGGGGTGAATTGCCTTTTAAAAAATGATTAACAAATTAAAAGCAAAGTTAAAGGTGCAGCGGAAATAAAGAGGCAAGACACAAGAATTGATAATGGAGTTCGTCCAAAAACCCGGCCTACGTCTCCGATCCCAACTCAACCGTTGAGAGATTTACTACCGCTTGCTTTTCAATGGTTGTAGCAAGAAACCCACTAGCCTTTTTACAGGTGAAGTCTATCTCACCTATTACAGCTTTCTTTTTAATGGTTTGAGCAAGAAACCCACTAGCCTTTTTACGGGTGAAGGCTAGCTCACCTATGTCTCAAGCCTTTTAAAAGGCAAGGCTTGACCAACCTCATCACACCTTAAAGGTGATGTGAAAACCCAAGAGAGAGGATGAGAGAAAGAGATGGGATTTGTAGGCACAAACCCAATTTGATGCTCAAAATAAATAAAACAATAAAAACCGTATTTGGAGAAGCCTTGGGCGCCAATGTTTGATTGGATTTGAAGACGTGCACTCCCAAGCTTCTTTGGTGATGCTCCTTGGATGTGGAATTGAGTTGGAGCGGTTGGGGTTCCTTGGAGGAAGTCCGCCGGAGGTTCGCCAAATGATGAGAAATGTGTCTGTTGGCTTCACAATTGTTCCGACTATGTTCCTTAGGCTTCCGGGGGATCAAGGTCCTTTATTTATAGAGGGGGAACCCTCATATGGCCGTTGAAGGCCTTTGGAGCCGTTGGAGAGGCTTTCGGAGCCGTTGGAGGCCAAGTGGACAGGCTGGTCAAAAGCCCAACGGCTAGTTTGACTGGCTCCACCGGCTGACCGGTACTGAGCCACCGGTTGGCCGGTGTGTGCAAAATGGAGGAGGGTTCAGGCTCAGGCTCCACCGGATGGCCGGTGCTGAGGCCACCGGTTGTCCGGTGGTGAGGCAGTATCTTCCTCTTCTGTGCAGGTGCCACCGGCTGACCGGTGCTAAGGCCACCGGTTGGCCGGTGCTGAGGCAGTAGCTTCCACTGTTTGGGCTGGGTGCCACTGGCTGGCCGCTGGTGTGACACCGGTTGGCCGGTGGTCTGGATTTCAGTCTACTTTGCCTTGTTGCTTTCTTGGCCCAATTCTTTGGCCACCTGAAATCATGCCTATCATCCAAAAACACTTAAAACAATATTAGAAAAACAAGAGGGTGATTGAGATCATGAAAATAAAACCACGAGGGGTTCGAGAGGTACAACAATCTCCCCCTATTTTGATGATCACAATCACCAAAACAAACAATGTAGAAAGTGAAATGAAAAACATGCTTTAAAGAATTTTTCCCCCAATCAACCAAGAATTTCTCCCCCTTTGTGATTATCAAAATAGCACGGGGCATAAAACTTGATTGAGGGAAAAGATTGAAAAAAAATATAGAGATTTTAAACCAAATGAAATTTTTGAAATTTGAATTGAAAGTTTTGAATCAAGAATTCAATAACAGTTTGAATTGAAAGTTTTGAAAAGAAAAATGAATTGAAAATTTTGAATTGAAAAATTGAATAACAGTTTGAATTGAAAGTTTTGAATCGAAAAATTGAATAACAATTTTAAAAATTTTGAAACCAAGTGTTGAAATTGAAAGTTTGAATCGAAAATGTTGAATTGAAATCAAAAGGGCTTAAACGATCCTAACTCCCCCTAAATAGAAAAAACAAATCACCGGGGAGAGGATTATCAAACCGAGACAAATTTTGGCCCGGAGAGACTCGCTAAGAGGGATTTTTCAATCCACACTTGTCTAGTGGCGGGTCTTCTCCTATAAAATTCATCATTGAAGAAAAAAGTTTTGGGCCTACCATACCGGGAATTTTTGCAATTGCACTCATAAATTGAGTGCCCGGGTTTTTTACAATAATTTCAAAATTTGTATTGGGAGCTCCCCCTTACAAAAATAGTTGGAGCATGGGAGGAGGAGGCTTGCTTGGAATAGCCAAGCCCTTGGGTGGTTCTAGAAACACGTTGGGAACCTAGGAGTTTGGTCAAATTTTGTTCCCCTTGGGTGAACATAGCTAGGGATTCCCTTAAATCTTTGATGGTTGATTCCATGGAATCAACATCGGGAAAGTTTTGGATTTTGAGGGTCAACTCTTCCTTCTCTTTGAGAAGTTGTTCTTTTTCGGAAGAGAGTATTTTGAAATACTTTTTTAAAGAAACAAATTTGGAAGAAAGTTCATGAAAAACTTCCTCCAATTGATCTCTAACATGTTCGAGATCCTCGTATGACATGTGATTTAAAGAATTTGAATTTGAAGAACAAGAGGAGGAGGAGTCGGAAGAAGTTACCTCATGAAATGCCATTAGGCATTTGTTACCGTTTTCGCTCGAGGAGGATGAGGTGGATGAGGAGCTATCACTCCATGTGGCCTTGAATGCCTTCTTCTTCTCCTTTTGTTTGGCCCTTTTCTTGTTGAGTGGGAAATCGGGCTTGTAATGTCCTTTCTCGCCACACCCGTAACATTTTACCTTGGGCTCGGATTTTTCATTGGGTTGAGCCTTGCGGGATTTCTTCTTCTTGTTCTTCTTCATGAAGTTGTGCATCTTGCGGGCAAGATTCTCCATTTCGGAATCGCCGCTTGAAGAGGAAGAAGATGAGGAGGAGGATGAGCTTTCTTCTTTTTGTACCTTGAAGGCGATGTTCTTTGGAACTTTGATCGGTTTTCCTTCCTTTTCAGCTTGCCTCCTCGTGGTGATCTCGTAGGTCATGAGGGATCCGATGAGCTCTTCGACCGGCATGTTTTTTATGTCCTTGGCTTCTTGGATTGCCGTTACCTTTGGAGCCCATGAGCTTGGTAGGATCCATAGGATCTTCTTGACCATGGTTTCTGCAGAAATATCATCTCAAGGGACTTTCTCCCATTGCAAACATCAGTAAAACGCGTAAACATTTCAGTAATAGATTCATGTGGGTGCATGGTAAAAGACTCAAAATCTTGACGGTACATATCTAATCGAGTATCCTTAACTTTGTTGGTCCCCTCATGGGTAACCTCCAAAAGTTTCCAGATTTCATGAGATGTGGTACAAGTGGAAACTCGATTGAACTCATTACGATCAAGGCCGCAATGTAGAGCGTTCATGGCTTTGCCATCAAGCTCGAAATTTCTAATATCGGCTTGGGTCCATTTGGATTCATCGGGGGAGGAGAGAGTGTAACCTTGCATGACAATTTTATAAATGGGATAACCTATACTTCTAAGAAAAGCGGTCATGCGGGTTTTCCAATATGTATAGTCTGTTCCATCAAAGAATGGAGCACGACTCAAAGAAAATCCTTCGGGGGTGAAAGAAGTGGATGCCATCAAAATGGATCATTAATTTGAAACTGGTTAGGGTATTACTCAAATTTTTCCTCTGATACCAATTGTTGAGCGGAGAAAAAGGGAGTGATGGAAAGAGGGGGGGGGTGAATTGCCTTTTAAAAAATGATTAACAAATTAAAAGCAAAGTTAAAGGTGCAGCGGAAATAAAGAGGCAAGACACAAGAATTGATAACAGAGTTCGGCCAAAAACCCGGCCTACGTATCCACTCCCAACTCAACCGTTGAGATATTTACTACCGCTTGCTTTTCAATGGTTGTAGCAAGAAACCCACTAGCCTTTTTACAGGTGAAAGCTAGCTCACCTATTACAGCTTGCTTTTTAATAGTTTGAGCAAGAAACCCACTAGCCTTTTTACGGGTGAAGGCTAGCTCACCTATGTCTCAAGCCTTTTAAAAGGTAAGGCTTGACCAACCTCTTCACACCCTAAAGGTGATGTGAAAACCCAATAGAGAGGATGAGAGAAAGAGATGGGGTTTGTAGGCACAAACCCAATTTAATGCTCAAAATAAATAAAACAATAAAAACCGTATTTGGAGAAGCCTTGGGCGCCAATGGTTGATTGGAGTTGAAGACGTACACTCCCAAGCTTCTTTGGTGATGCTCCTTGGATGTGGAATTGAGTTGGAGTGGTTGGGGTTCCTTGGAGGAAGTCCGCCGGAGGTTCGCCAAATGATGAGAAATGTGTCTGTTGGCTTCACAATTGTTCCAACTATGTTCCTTAGGCTTCCGGGGGATCAAGGTCCTTTATTTATAGAGGGGGAACCCTCATATGGCCGTTGGAGGCCTTTGGAGCCGTTGGAGAGGCTTTCGGAGCCGTTGGAGGCCAAGTGGACAGGCTGGTCAAAAGCCCAACGACTAGTTTGACTGGCTCCACCGGTTGACCGGTACTGAGCCACCGGTTGGCCGGTGTGTGCAAAATGGAGGAGGGTTCAGGCTCAGGCTCCACCGGCTGGCCGGTGCTGAGGCCACCGGTTGGCCGGTGGTGAGGCAGTAGCTTCCTCTTCTGTGCAGGTGCCACCGGCTGACCGGTGCTGAGGCCACCGGTTGGCCGGTGCTGAGGCAGTAGCTTCCACTGTTTGGGCTGGGTGCCACCGGCTGGCCGCTGGTGTGACACCGGTTGGCCGGTGGTCTGGATTTCAGTCCACTTTTCCTTGTTGCTTTCTTGGCCCAATTCTTTGGCCACCTGAAATCATGCCTATCATCCAAAAACACTTAAAACAATATTAGAAAAACAAGAGGGTGATTGTGATCATGAAAATAAAACCACGAGGGGTTCGAGAGGTACAACATAAACCCCTTTGACATTTACGTTTATTCAAAAGGAATCTTTTTATATTAAGCATTTTACTAAAGGACAAGAGGAATTTTTTTCTTGTCGTACGTATGCGGCGACAATGACTTCTCTGCTGCTGTGACCATTATTTGAGTTTCGGCTTCCCCTACAAGCCATAACTTTTTTTTAAATGAAAAATAAAAACCAAGTTTTAACATTCATTTATTTTGGTATTGAAAATGGATTTGATAAGGTTTTTATTATATCAATGTTTTGTATTAATATCTTGTGATTGAAATGTGGAAATGTTATGTTTCCATTATGCATGTTTTATGTGATATGATTATGTTATGGTTTATGATATGTTTAAACCTGTTCATAAGAGGAATGCATTTGACTTAATAAGTGACGGGTGGATCCCGCTATAGCTCCTCAATGCATCGGTAGGTATCATGAGACAAACTAGTGTCTTGGCACGAGTCCTTGACAAAATCTTATTTGTTGTCTTGGCACGCGGCCTTGACTACGTGGTTATGATAGTCTGGCATTATGGATTCCATCATTATGAATGGGGTTATTGATATTGCATGTGATTATTCGACTAGTAGAATATCCATGTGAAGAAGTAAATGGCATTATTTCATTTCACTTTTTCCATATTATGAAAACGTTCAAGTTTAAAAGGCTTTTGTTTTAGTTATACATTTCCTTAAATGTTAATGTTTATTTATGAAAGTTTCCGCTATATTGTTATCCTTACTGAGCATCTGATCTCACCCCATTCAATGTTTTAATATTTTCTAGGATGTGAATAAGTATTTTATGAATGACCTGCAGGGATAGTTAGAAGAGGATATGAGTGTGGACTATGAAGACTTTGTTATTAGTTTTTCACAATATGATGTAATGTAAGACTTATGAATGTATCTAGGGTTTCCAAGGCTACTAAACTAATCGGTCTTTCGAGACTTGATCTTTTGTGATCATGCCAATGTTACGAAGTAATGCACCGACTCTGGGTAGCTGGGGTTGGGGTGTTACAGTTGGTATCAGAGGCAGTTTAGTACTAACCTTGGAAGCTAGATTTAGATAAACTCTGATTAGAGAACATAGCCCAAATATAGACATTGAGGATTAGTATATAAGAACTTCCTAGAATTTTTTTATTGTAGAGATTTTGTGTGTTTTCCGAGCAATACATCCCTATCTGGATACGAGCAGGTAGAGGCGGCTCTGGCACAGATGTACCTAAGGGTAAAACCCAAAAACACCGCTTTGAGCTAGACATGAACATGAACTGGTGCACGATAATGGGCCTTGCTGCAGTCTTGGTTACGACACTCCCGGGAGATATGCTTTGGATAATTCTCATTTTTTTTAAAAACCACTATGAAGGGTTATGAGTATATACTTCCCCAAAGAAAACATTTTATGGATTATATCCATAAATAGTTCAATTTATGTTAAGTATCTTACAAGTATGGAAGTATGTATTTTGATTCATAAACTAATGTAGTTTATGCCATTGTTTAGAAATGCCACCTAGTGGAAGGAATGGAAACCGTATCAATGCACGCACTCCGTGTAGGGATTTCCCTCCTGCTCAAGATAATTATTGTGGAGATGGAGATACAACTGGTGCTGATCATCTTATTACCATACTAGGACAACTCACTCAGGTTATGAATAATAACCTTACTCGTATGGAGCACCCTGATCCGCAATGTGGAAGATCAATGTTAGACTGCTTCATTAGGCAACAACCACCAACATTTAATGGGGGCACAAATCCGTTAGTAGCTGAGCAATGGATAAACTCCTTAGAGAAAATATTCCACGACTTGGGGAGTAGCGAAAGGGAGAAGGTTATCATGGTAGCTTACCGCCTCACTGGAGATGCCGATCAATGGTGGTCATTGATTCAAAATACAAAAGAATGTGATGATGTATCCAATATGGAATGGAGGGAGTTCAAAGTGATTTTAATAGTAAAATACTTTCCTCATGACCATTGAGCAGATTTGGAAAGGAAATTTCTGATTCTGACACAAAAGGAGGATGAGAATGTCGCAAAGCAAGAGGCCAACTTTACAAGGATGGCGAGGTATGCTGCAGATTATATACGTAACACAAGAGGTAAGATTGATCTTTTCATTGATGGGTTAAAACCATTTATCTGTAGAGATTTAGTATCACAATCTTTCTCAACATACGAAGATATTGTCTCATGTTCTATCAAGACAGAAAAGGAATTCTCTAAGTCTTATCACAACAAAGTAAAGCAAGAGAAGAAGAGAATGGTGGAACAAGAGACAGATAAAGAGAAAAAGGGAAAAAAGGATTTTCCATTATGTGATAATTGTTGGAAGAATCACCCTAGTACTTTCCTAAAAGGAATGGGAGTTTGTTATAAATGTGGAGAAAAAGGTCACCGGGCGCGTGATTGCAAGGGAATGAAAGAGGCTATCAATGTTGAATGCTACAATTGTAGGGAAATGGGTCATTATGCAAATGAATGTCCTAAGCGTCAGGAAAAATTACTTCAGAAAAGGCCAAGGGATCATGGACAATCTTATGCTGTTACTACAGTTGAAGTATAATAACTAATGTACTGGTTATTTTGGACTCATGGATTATATTCTGGTTATTAGAATAATGTGATATATATATATAAGGATTATACTGCAGTACTTTTTGATTTCATTAAGGTTTTAAAATGATGAAGGTAATTATATTTTTAGTATGTGACAATAAGAGAAACTTTACATTGTTTGGGGAATCTGATAAATTAATTTTGGAATTAAGAGACCTTTTAGAGAAAGTCTGGACATAGGTATTTTGGATAACTATAAAGGTTGGAGTGGATTAATTTGATCTTTGGATAGTAATGTTTAAGGTTAAAAAATTTATGAATATTATTTTTGGAATGTTATAATACTATAGTTTTAGGAAAAGGACAACCTGTAGGGTGGGGCATAACCCGTCGCGTCGGACAAAGCTGCAAGAATCGAACACACAACCATAGTGCGACAGGCCATTATTTACTACCACTAGCCTACAGGAAGTCCCTGGTTATTAGAAAATAATTTTACTAATCTAAATGGTATGTGTCAACATTTGGAACCTTATACAATTAGGATAAGTATAATATTTTTTAGTTCTATTATCATTTTGAGTGAATGATGAGTTGAAGGTTGAAACTCTAATTATAAAGCATAAATATATATATATATACCTATCTCTTATTCAATGAATAAATTAATTCTTAAACTTTAGTAAAGGGATATTAAAACAAAAAAACAATGTGTTATCCTATTACCTTATGTCTTGTTGAACTGATGATATTTTAAATCAACATAGATTGAAGTCTTTGAGGCCCTCAATTTGACAGTTGATTGTGATTGATGACCTCAATCACTCTATACAAATATTTAAGTTTTTCCTCCAATTATATGTCTCTAATTTCCACCAATGTTCTCTTAATCGAGATCATAATTGGGTGGTGACTTTTTCATTTCCCTTTCCTTCTTATTAAGGCTAAATTTTATTCATCTTATTTCCGATGTGGGTTTTCCACAAAGGTATTTTCTCTTTTCAACCTTTTATTTTCCAAGAAATATTTCAAATTGCGAGGACGCAATTTATTGAAGGAGGGGAGAATGTAACACCCCGAGCTTCTATGATACGCTTCTCATTCAATAATGCAATAGCTTTCATTGTACACCACTTCAAGTTCTAACACAGCGCAACCAATCAAAATTGCCATTATGAATAGTAATACCCACTTTTTAAAATTACAGAAATTTTATATTTCAAAATGGACTTCATTTTTTGTATTCATAATATATAAATTATCCAATGTTGAATTTTTTGTAATTTTCTGAGAACTTCCAATTTTTATGAATAGTGAAAAATACTTAAAAAGAACATTTTTAATCAAATTAATTTATAGTGATAAATTATAATATTGAGTGGCTTTAAACTATAATTATAATATATTTTTACCATTTTATCCAATGGCGTTCATTAGAAATAATTTCACTTTGAAATTGGACATAAACAATTGTCAATCTTTTGATATATATTGTTTCTTAATAACACGCTATTTTATGTGACTGCGGGAATAAATTATAAAATTAATTAATGAAACTTATTTGTTTGGAATTTTTTAAAATAGACATCATTTTTTGATTTGGAATATCAATTATATCTTAGGGTGAAATTTTGGCATTGTTCTGAAAAACTTCAATTTTTGATGAATAGTGACACCACTAAGTGGTAGTTAAATAACTGATTTTTCATTTAAATGAAATATTACCACTTCTGTGATTTGATTTTCAAAATTCCGACATACATGGTTGTCATTAGGCAGAATAATTTGGTTCAATGTGATTAAAATAATTTTTGGTGAATAGTAACTTTTAAGTTTAATTAATCACGATTAAAGGTAATTAGTGAAATTTATGGTAAAAATAGTATTATAAAAATATGGAATGACCTTTACACTTGTCCAACCACTATTGGATGTGTCATGGCCGGCCAATACAATCCATGGGTCAACTTGGGGACCCCATGGAGCCACATTGGTAGGAAAAGGACATAAATAACTTTTTATTTAATGTTAAAATAAAAAGGTCACAAACAAGAGTAGTTTTACTAAAACAATTTTTAAATGGGGTTATAAAAGTCATATTATTGACTATAAATATTCATTAGAAATATAAAATGATTTCCTACATCATCATATTTTTTTTATAATTTTTATACATTAAATAAATTGAATTATTTATGACACCATGATGATGCAGCGATTACCTCATTAATTAACGATTTAAATAAAATGAAAAGATAATGTAAAATCCAAGGCATACAATTGTCCAATGCCTATTGTATGGGTATATTTAGAACCCTTATCACCTTATCCTAGAATTATATAAGTGTGGGACCTTTATAATCCGAAAATTATTGTATAATAAAGTAATATTTCATTAGTTTCCAAGAATGCCCCTCCTCTCCACTTATAAAAGGCCCCCACCACTACCACCTTACTCACACTTTCAAAGCCATTTGGCTCGGACAAACTCTACCAAAATACTCTACAAACATCCCTCCCTTACTCCTAGAAGCCTCACTATGGGCAGAATTTTTCCCAAGGAAGCCTTTGGTTCAAATCAAAAGAGTTACCCAATTTTAAGGCAATGTCTTCTCTTATGTTATTATGTATTATTTTGATTATCCAAACCCCTAAACTCTTTTTATTACTTTCTTTTGTAACAACAACAGTATCCTAAATATACTAGGATGTTGTTATAATCATTATTAGAGCTAAACTTACACACACCTACATCTAATGGTTAAATAACATACAATTTCTGTGGATGGTGAATTTCTGCCTCACGAAACGATGATTGTTCAACACTCATATAGCACCATAAAAGGTAGCCATTAAGATTTCACAATATTTATATATGATATATAATATGTTTATGTTTTACTTATGCTTCTGTATTTTTCATTTATGGCATAACTTTATGATTTCCATTATGGGTAAACGCGATAATTTCATTTTAGGAAGTGCGGACTACCGCCCCCTCAAAGTGTTTTGAATCGTTAATGACATATGTGGGATGTATAAAGGATGTAGTAAATGTTATTATACATTATATTATACTGGAATTATATTATACCTTTATATAATTATAACATCATTCAATTAAATACGAAATAGAAATGAAAGTAGCGTTCATGTGTACGTACGGCTTACCGTCTCTATGAACGGTGCATTTCATTTCTTACCTCTAAATGTTATGTAATATTATAAATGCATGTATATACTGGATATATATTATCTATATGATATCTACATCATGAATTTAATTATGGATATAATGGATTTTTCTACACATGAACAACTTGTAATTATAAAAATATATTTTTGACTCAAGTACCAAAGATCAACAAAACGTCCGTTATTAACTTAAATAATTACATAATGTTAATGACATGGTAATAAGTGATGTAAAATGAATAATGAACTAGAAAAAGGTTCTTAAGAAGGTAGATATTAACTATATTTTATTATTCAGGAGGTGAAAGAGCGGTCGAGTCAAGTCGGACATGAGGTAAGGGAATTTCTTGAACCAATTTCCAATCTTTGGGTTAATCTCCTATTTTCAAATTATGTCATGATATTATTATGTAATATCTTGTATTTGTACTTTATTTATTGGTACTTATAGTAAATACACCTAATAGATCTATTTTATTTTAAAAATTATCTTTGTAAGGGAACTTTTTAACCCAATTTCTATTCGTTGGGTTAATCTCCTACTTTCAAATTATGTCATGATATTATTATGTCATATCTTATATTTATAGTTTCTTTATGTGTACATATAATGAATACACATAATAGATATATTTTATTTAAAAAGTATCTTTTTAAGGGATTTCGTCTCAATCTCCATTCATTGAGGCATATTTTGTTTTATACACAAATTTTTTTATACTGTGTATAAAGCCCTTTGACATTTACGTTTATTCAAAAGGAATCTTTTTATATGAAGAGTTTTACTAAAGGAGAATAGGAATGTTTTTCATGTCGTACGTATGCGGCGACAATGACGTCTCCGCTGCTGTGGCCATTATTTGAGTTTCAGATTCCCCTACAAGCCATAACTTTTTTTAAATGAAAAATAAAAACCAAGTTTTAACTTGAATTTATTTTGGTATTGAAAATGGTTTTGATAAGGTTTTTATTATATCAATGTGTTGTATTAAAATCTTGTGACCGAAATGTGGAAATGTAATGTTTCCTTTATGCATGTTTTATGTGATATGATTATGTTATGGTTTCTGATATGTTTAAACCTATTCATATGAGGAATGAATTGGACTTAATAAGTGACGGGTGGAGCCCGCTATAGCTCCTCGATGCATCAGTAGGTCTCATGAGACAAACTAGTGTTTTGGAGCGAGGCCTTGATAAAATCTTATTTGTGGTCTTGGCACGAGGCCTTGACTATGTGGATATGATAGTCTGGCATTATGCATTCCATCATTATGAAAGTGGTTATTGATATTGCATGTGGTTATTCGACCAGTAGAATATCCTTGTGAAGAAGTAAATGGCATTATTTCATTTCACTTTTTCCATATTATGCTAAAGTTCAAGTTTAAAAGGCTTTTGTTTTAGTTATACATTGCTTTAAATGTTAATGTTTATTTATGAAAGCTTCCACTATATTGTTATCCTTACAGAGAATCTGAGATCACCCCTTTCAATGTTTTAATATTTTCCAGGATGTGAAGAAGTATTTTAGGAATGTCCTGTAGGGATAGTCAGAAGAGGATATGAGTGTGGACTATGAAGACATTGTTATTAGTTTTTCACATTATGATGTAATTTAAGACTTATGAATGTATCTATTGTCTCCAAGGCTACTAAACTAATCGGTCTTTTGAGACTTGATCTTTTGTGATCATGCCAATGTTACGAAGTAATGCACCGACTCTGGGTAGCTGGGGTTGGGGCGTTACAGTCCACCTAGGAGTATGGTCCTCTATTAAAAAACTATCCAGAATGAATTGGCCTTCAAAATAAGATAGTTGTCTCATTCTCACTCGATCTAGAAGGTTATATATAAGAACTAAACAATAAGGAAACATCTTCCTCTATCTTTCATGCACCTCCAAATGAATATTATAGAACGTAGAGAAAAGTTTCTACTCATGGTTTTCCTCTTGAACTTCCTGTATCTGAGTCCTCATTCTCAATGCACCATCCACTGTGTTCCTATTCCATGACATGTAGAAATGCTCAAAGTCAAAATTCAAATGTTACTCAACCCCCCTTCACTATCTCAATTTTACATCATGCTATGTAATGATATAATTAATACTATATTTGGTTAATGAAAACCACAAAATGATATCTCAAAATTTAATTTCTCCAAAAGTGAAATGCATTCACAACATCATCAAACTCAATATCCCTTTTCATGTAATTTCTCTCATGTGATCTCAACTGCCGAGACCAGTATTCAATGACTCCTCCCCCAACATAAGAGCAACTCCTACCTAGAAACCTGATTCATCATAGTAGACACTGTAACACTTGTCCAGGTAAAGAACAAAAAGTATCACTATTGATGTAATTCTCCCTTTCAACTCCTAAAATGATGAAATGTAGTTATCTGTGAACAAGTACTTCATAATACTATAAGTCAGGCCCATTAGTGGTTCTAATAAACGTGACACGTCTTGTACATACTTAGAATAGTAAATGGTTCTCCCGATAGAAATCCATACCTAATAGAAGTTCATTAGTTGTTCCTTGGAAACTACTACTCTCAGTTTTCCTTGAGCAACTGATAACCCATTCTATGAGATGACATGACCCATGAAGTGAATATGATCGATCCAAAAGTGGCATATTGAGTGCACAACATATAGCTGATTCTCTCTCAGTGTACTCAAAATGATCTCAAGGTGGTTGGCATTGTCATGGAGATTTTGATATTACTCCATGATTTCATCCACGTAGACGACCAGAGATGAAATAAAACTATGGACAAAACACATGGTTCTCCAGTGTCATGAAAACTACCGTTGCGTTCTTGAGACCAAACAACATAACCACATACTCTTATAGAAAATACCTGCTATAAAATGATATAAGTGGTATATATAAGGGTCTAACATGGAATTGGTGATAACTGGATCTCAAGTAAATCATACAGAACACCAGGGCACCTCGATTGTGATTAAAGGGATCATCAATCCTCAGAAAGGGATAATGTTTCTTGACCATTAACTAGTTTAGCTTCCATAATCCATAGAATGTCTGAGTGTAACGTTCTCTTTCATCACTAAGAGGATATGATCACCTCATGTAGAAGTACAAGTTCATATGGAACCCTTTTATTTAATCTCCTATAACCTCTTACTGAACTCATGTAACTATAGTTGTGCAATCTTATAAGGAGTAATGGATACTAGTTCTACTCATACAGACAACTCAATAGAGAAGTATAACTCTAGCTCCAAATGTAATCATAAAAAGTTATCTAGAATGAAAAATCTAAAATGATCAAACCCATGTGGAAAGCCTTTATTTGAAGACCCATGGACATGTTGATATAATCTAGAAATCTATGAATTAATTCCTCCCATCCCATAATGCTTAGAACTATCTCTTCTTTCCTAGTCATCCCATTATCTCTTATATAGAGAATACACGCCCTCTAGAGATGCTAAACTCATTGTATAGTGATATAAGTAAACAAAGACCTTGAAAGAGACCAACTAATCCATTCTGAGAATCTCCTTGAATATTTTCATCTCTATGAAATAGTGGTCCTACATGAAGAGACGCCCACCAACCTCAGTAGGGAAGTCTGTCCACTGACATACACTTGTTGTCCTAAATCCCTACAAAGTTTCAAACAACACAAATTATTTAGATGTAAGTATACAAGGACCAAGGCTCTCCACAATGACAATATATATAAATCTATGAGATGAACATGTATAAAAAATATCTGAATATAAAATAGAGGAAACTGTAATCGTACAACTAATTGTCAATATTTTGCGACCCTTCTCTGAATGGTCTTCTCTATTGTAATAGTTTGACCTATATTGTGGCCTAGTGACCCTACCTGACTACCATGTGTTGATCCACCCAGATGTCACATAAAGTCTACTGATTGTCTAACATGACAACTACCACATCCCTGTCATGAACAACCAGATGAATTCTTGTTCATTGATTGATGAGAAACCATTTATCCCACTCCAAAACATGGAGTTATAGTAGATCCCTTATCAGAAGAAGCTAGTGAAAACCCCATAAAAATAACTGTAGGTGTCCCATATTTCTGCAAGCTCAGCACTCAACTGGGTGTCTCATGCCCTAAGGTCACATATTCCCACAATTCCCACACTGTTAGAATACCACCTTGCCACGAGAAGATGTTTCCATTCTACAAGTATTTCTACACATAGACTCCCAACAACACTTCCTACAATCAGTTGGAGATGTACCAACTCTGTATGTCGAACTGCCTAGGATCATAGCTCCAGACTCCCTCAGATTATTCTCAATGATTTGTGACTGGTTGACTATAAAAGATATGGAAGTCAACCTAATGATGTTCAAATAGGATCATATGTCATGTCTGAGACATTTGACAACATTCCAAGACAAAAATAAATCAACATGTTTCGATATGGGTGTAAAGCGCAACAAATCAGTGATGTGAGAAGAATACTCCATGACTGAAAGAGTACTTTTTTCCTAACCCATGAACATTCATTCCCAGTTTTCACTCAAGGTATTTGGGTAGAAATTGTCATAGAAGGTTCATTGGAACTCATCCCAAGACATAAATCGTTTGTGTCCCGACTGTGATATCACATTCCACCATCTCATATCGTAATCACATAACTTTTACATCATGAGCTTCACACACATCTCTAGAGGTATCTTGATATGCTCAATGAATTCCATATGGATTCTTACCCAAACTCCATTCCATGATTTCCTACATCCACTAAAAATGTAGGAGGATGATGCTGCTAAAAAACCCATGAAACTCTATATGGAAGGGGCCGAATGTAGTGCTCCTGGGTTGGACTGAATAAACCTCACAAATCCTTCTCAGTACTGTGCATAAGCACATATATCCAGTATAAAAAATATTACCAAAGTATTCATGAAAGAAGGATATGCTCTTTTTCCATGATCTAGTATTTCTATATTTTAATCATTTCCCTATATCATGCATATAACTAGAGGATGTCTTTGTGGAATGACAATGCAAGGTCAAGCGCACACCTTTATTCATTATTATTACGGATTGAAACATAAATTAAAATGAAAGGAATAAGGGATGAAAACATTAATGTTTTAAAAAAATTTGGTGCACGATGTGTATAACCAATATAAGGTGTGTTCCTATAAGCTTTTAACATGGATTTGTACTCTGTCTAAAACCGGTAGTTTGACACCCCTACATATGGCATGTTCTTCCTATGACATGAAATGTACTTGAATTTTCCCTCATGTTTGAGTTCTTCTACATTGCTAAACCAGACGGTTCTCTCTGTATATACAATAAACAACATGTCCACCCTACACACAGGGTGCACAGCTGATGTTCTAACCATTAGTGTTGCTAGTCACAAAGTCGGAGACACAGGCGACTCAACATGGTATGAATGAATGGGGCCAGTAATGAATAACCCAAGTTTCATCCATCAATGTCATTATTCACATGGTTGCAGACATGGCATCTTCATCACTGTGTGTAATTCCAATACATGGCATGTTCTACAAAACATTTATCAAACCATGTCTCTTCTCATACAGTCAGACACAAGGTTATTCTCTACATCGGGTGCCATATTAGTACATGGCATGTACTTAATAAAAGTTGATTCTTCCATAATCGAAGAACGCATGCCATGCCAACCTGACACCACACATTGTGATGTCTGTGTATGCAGATATTAGGCATCTAAATCATCACTAAAACCCTAAAAAAATGGAATGACAAATTTTGACCCATAATAGCCCATACACCATTGAAACAAATTTTTAAATAATTATTCACATCATAACTAGAAAACATTCAATTAAAGATCAAACATGATCCACCAAATTATGATCCAAGAGGTATTATAACACCTCAAGGACCAAATTTTAGAAACCATCAAAATGAAACATTACAATATCGAATATCCGATAAAAATAATTAATAATCAATCTAGTAAAATATCAAAAGATCATTAAATCATTAATGCAACCAAAATTTCATGATTAGAATGCATGACATGTGATCTCTAAAAAATACCTATGTTATTCATGATATGTAATACACTCATCTCATCGGGTTTCAATAAAAAAACCACTATGATATAATTCATAACAACAAAAAACATGTGTATCACCCAATAGAGAAATCCAATCAATTGAAATGATTTAAAACCATAAAAATTAAAATATTTGAGGTAAACAGATTTCCAATATACACAGGTTAGCTAATCATAGGAACAACATATTACCAACTACATGTTCCTTCCTATCCCTATATATATTATCCAAAATGTAAGAAATATAAGAAAATAACTTCATCTGATACTAATTTGTAACATCCTAGATCTGGGTGTCGCCCAAATGTTCCACATATTGTGTTGGTAACATGGCCTCAAGCAAATTTCGCACAATGCCAGAGGCTGCCGACTAGTTACGTGGGATATGGGTGTGATAGTGGGGAAACTATGCCCTCATTTCTAGAGTGACACAAAAAATAATAATAATAATAAACAATAGAATAAACAGTAATAGCATAAAATAGAAGTAAACAACAGAATAATGATTGTATAAAAAACAACATCATATATATAAATAAATGATGCATGTCACATGAAACTAGGAAAACATCCAAAAATGTCACAATGATGGAAATACAATACTGATTCCATGTTAATGAAAATATTAAACTCTAGAAGTATTGCAAGCCTCATCTTGGTCGGATGCTCTCCAGCTCCACAATATTCTAGTATGTGGAGAAGAAGGGTGCTTTCCGTTATCTATACCTACAAACATATAATCTGTATGAGTATAAAAGCCTAACCCAGTTAGGGTGTGAAAAAATCAAAAATCAAAACCACCAAAATATTTTTTTTCCGAACTATTACTGACTATATATAGATGGTAATATGCATAAATAAAGAAATAAACTAGGATGTATTTAAAAGTAAACAATCTTACAGTTTTAATTTACATTTTATTACATTTAATAGTTATTTAAACCATTTAATAATGAAATACCTGGATCTAAACTAATTTTTATATCCCATGTGTAATAGATAAAATTCTACCTTAGAAGACCATCTAACACAAAAGTAAGACTGAGTCCAAAAAAGATCATTGGTTTTCTAGACACATCACAATCTATTAATCATTTAAAATAATCCTTATGGAAAATATCTCACAGTATAGCCCATCTGGGTCAATATATCATCAAGTCATATAAGATATAATGACCCTCTAGGAATGCTCACACAGTCTAACCCATTTGGTCCCACAAAAACAATCTCCGAGTAAGCACTCTCTGACCATTCCCCATGTGGCCTTTTAATGATAAACTACTAACTCTATGTGGAAGAAATCAATGTACAATCCTCGTTTGGTATCTTAATTGAATACTATAGTCACTTTAAGGATGAACACATTGCCAATCCCCCCTACGATCTTGTAATGTAAATATAGCAGAGAATCTGGGGAAGCCCTCAACTTCAATTCCCCTATGGTCTAACTCCACCGGGTTCTCACATATTTGTGTAATATAGTGGGGCACAAAAAATTATTATCAGCCCGATTTAATCTCAACTATAATATGTATAATAAGATAAAATTCACAACCCATTCATTTGACGAGCCGCAAACAAGCAATCAGTTCCAACCAAACCTGCAGGGCAAGGAAACATTGTCTGCCTCATAGAAAACCCAAGACCAAATGGCCATAAATATTCAAACAAGGAAACCAACCCAAAGGGATTCCCCTAAACATGAAATTTTTAAATATATAAAAAAATCATTAATCTTTTAATCAATCTTTAGCAAATGATTTCAAGGATCAATTCCTTCACAAGAAATACCTGAATTGCTGGTAATCAACACCTAGACATATATATCTCAAATAAAAGTCGTAAAGGCATCAATCCACCTACATATACATTATAACATCATTATAGATGAACCTTTACATTTGAATTTTCCTATAACGTCGTAGAACTATAATAAGGTGAAAAATTTTCAATCCCAGATAACTCAAAAGATATGAGAAATCCAAAACAAAGACTATGGGGAAAGAGATAACTCACAAATGGAAATCTAAAGAAGACAATGATGCCTCAATTGAAGATTATATGGGGGGATGAGAGGAACATAAAGATTCTTGTTCATACATCACCCTCTTGTACGAGACACAGGATGAAGAAACATGTTCTACTAATGAGACATGACCTCAGCCTATTTAATCAAATGAAAAGAAATGTATATGGAATATTCATTTTATGTACTCACCATGTACATGCCTTAACCGAGAACCCTACTTGAGGCGGTCCCCAAGACGATGTACTTAGTCATTACATGACCATTAATAGGCTACACGTGACATCCAAGTACATTAAGGGTAATTATAAGTATATGGCGTGTAGTGAAAAAAATTTCATATTATTCCTTTTTCCATAAAAACACTTGAAATCAAGATCCATACCTAAAATGATGATACAGGTTCTTACAAAATTCCTCTTACAAGGATGTAAATTTATTTATCTATATCTATGATATATTGAATTAGAGAGAGTGACTAAAAAAATTGGGTATTATATACAGACGTAAGTCTACAACTACATTACTCAATTCTGGTTTTAAATGTTGGATGACACACCACTTGATTAAAATATTTCCTATTAATTATAAAGAAAATTATTTAATATAACTAATTAAATTTATTTAATGCAAGCATATAAAACAAAATTTTATGTATTTGATCCTATGGGGAATTTTTCCACATAATCAATAAAATGACAAATATCATATAGAATATTAATATCATGGGTCATAAATTAATATAATATCATATCTGTAAAAGAAATTTAATAATTTTTAGGATCTTTTAACACAGGGAACCAAATATTAACCCACATTGTTCGACCCCCACCATACACACATGATCAGAAAGATGTTATCCATGATAACAATTCATCTTTTCTTTAGAGAAAAAACAATTTATAATATATATTCTTCATATAATAACTCATAAAAACCAATTGAATATTTAATAACCCAAATAAATGTAATATATTATTAATAAAAAATATAAAAACTCGTAGTCAACAAAAAAAATTATGTTAATTTTCACATAGAACTCCTTTTAAACCCTTATCATCATATAAAATGTTATTCTTCTAAAACCACTATGTTAGAGTGAATGGAAATGATTTGGAGATGAGATGAAATTATTCACTATTCTGGTTGTTATCATTCCCAAACATTCTTAGAGTGAATTAACATGTATCCTCCATTGAAAACCAATACTAGTAGATAGAATCATGAATTTTCTGTAGTACAACAGTTTTAATTTTTACATATACATCAAATGTGTTAGAAAATTAAATCTCGTAATTTTGATAATCATGTATATGTTGCATCAAAACAAAATGCCCCTACAACAATCACTAACACTCAATCAATATATAAATAGTTGATAATGAAGAATATTTGAATATGAAACCACTATAAATACACACAATCATCAACTAATAGTGAAATATGTATTAAAAACAAGTCAATAATTTAAAAAACAAATAACTTAATGAATATTGGGAAAATTATAATTATAGAGTATTAATAATTCATAAATAAAACTTAATTTTTATAATGATATCATTTCGATTAAAAATGTCTCATTACTGAATTGAAATACATGGTTCTCAAAAAATATTGAAAGCGTAAATCATGACCATGATTTTCAATATATTTTATAAATGAGGTCATGGTCCTAGACATCACAATATTGATACAAACCCAAGATGAATGATTATTCCTTAATTATTTATATAAATGGATTTGTTTTTCATCATTTTCAATTTTTTAGAAAATTTTAAATTGTTACCATCAAATATTTGTGCTCCCAAAATAATTCTTATTGTGTAATTTGATCACATTTTACTCCATTACAATTTTATTATATAAGTAAAAAATTTTTAGATTAAATAAAACGAAATGAATTATATGAATAGATTATATCTTATTTTTTATTAATCTATATATGAATCCTATTAAGAATTTTAATTTTTCATAGTATCCCAATCATTTTTGTTGTAATTGTTTTTTATTGCTTAATAATCTTCTAAATAATAGGATACATTTTTGAAGTTAGTAATTCCATATGTCATGATATTTATGAATGATTTAGGTATTTTATAAACCCTTATTTAATGATATATTTTATTTTCAACAAAAAAGTATAATGCATAAATATAATTTTTGTGATGAAAAACTAATAAGGGTAATGTATTTTAAGTCTATGTTTTTCTCCACGGTATGATTTTTGTGCAATATGGTTCATTGTATTTTTTTGAACACATTTATTCAAGATATTAAATTTATATTTATTTTGAGATAAACACGAAAATTGATACTATAATTTTTAATCAAATTATAAAATAGGAATAAAAATTGATATTGGAATTTAAGATTTTATTATATAATTTACTGAATCATTAGATTAGAATAAAATTAGAATCCCTACACAAATCCAATTCTTAACACCAATAAATGTTATTGAAAAAAGAGAATCAAATAGAAAAAAATTCAGAAGGATATTTCAATATGTATCCTCCTCATCACATAAACATGTTTTGAAATATATATATATATATATATATATATCAGTGTCTGTGTGTTAAATTAAAAAATTATGCTCACATAATATTTATTACTATAATTAAATAATATAATTATATATATTAATTAAATTGTAATTTATAGAAAATATGATCAATTTATATTCAATTAAACTTATTTTTTATACAATATTCATTGATATACATAAATACATTAATGTGCATCATTATATCAACACCATAATCTTTTCAACATGAAATTTAGGATCATAAATAACATAAATGTACATAAAATTATCTATTTATGCAAAATAAAAGAATAGAAACAACATAAAGAAATATTATATTATAGGAATATCTAAATACCCTAATTTTTTTTAATCAATGATAACAAATTGTATTCTAAAAAATAAACTCAAATGATTTTGATATTTCATTTTCTATCAACAAAAGAACTTCAACTAATTATTTGTACAATTTATCTAATATTGATATATTATGTGAATGATATAAATGGATTATGCATATATCTTGTACATGTATTATCTAAATTATGTAGGATATAATGCATAAAGAGTTGGAAATAATATTTCACAATGAATAATTCATCATGATTTAATTACACTAAATAAATCAACACCAAATGATAAAAATGGAATGATGATGGTCTTAAGAGCCATGTTCTTGAGGAATGTATAGAATCTAGAAGGATTGGAGGATATGGTGAGATGTCACACTAATGGATGTCATTGGGTATGGGGTTTATTTGAGGTTTTAGGTGATGGGGATACGTCATAGTAGTGGATGTAATCAGGTGGTGGGGATTATCACATGATGTTGGCTATGTGGATATGTCACACTAGTTCATGGGGGTGTTATATGTGGGATTTTTTCTCAAGGACTGGGCTGTTAGAATTTGAGCATAATAATGAGAATTAAATGCATATTAAGAGGTAAATAGGTTAATAATATATATTTTTATCGAATACATAATTTTATTAAATCAATAACTAAATATAAAATTATGGGATTATTTTTTAAATTACCATTAATCATAGACATTGGTTATCGAAGAATAGTTATTTGGAATATAACGGATTTACATTACCATCAATAATCACAATAGTTTCCACCACACCCAAATCAAAGTAGTTTTGAGCACTCAAAATGACCGAACATCCGAATGGTGTCCACCATGATGAAACCCTCATTGTTTCCATCTTGAAAAGTCGCTTAATTAAAAAACATTCCACATGAGTACTATTTCTACACATCATTGAATTTTAAATGGGTAGTTATATGTTGATTTTAAGGGTTAATGAAATGGTGAATTTGGATTCAAAATTTAGAGAAGAATTTAATTGAATAAATCAAAGGCTCGAAGGAATATATTAGGAGGTGTGAGATAAAATCGAAAATTATAAACTCTTATTAAAAACACAAAATTTAGATTGTATAAAATCTCAATAATGTTGGTGTAATTTGGGAGAATGAAATATTGATTTTCATGAAGAAATATGAAATTATATTTTTGTTTCTATATTCAAACACATAAATTTCAATTTTCATCGATATTGGAATAGATTTTATAAATTATTTTTAATTATTAATATAATATTATTTTAGAATGTTTAGTATTTATACATTTAGAAATTTTGGTTACTTATTAATTATTAATATGTTATCATTTAATATTTATCAAATCCATTCAATTTTGTAATATTTATTTATACATTTTTATTTATTGTTATTTAATAATCTTATAACTATTGACATTTACATAAATACTATCTATTTATTTTTTAATATTGATTATTTTTAGAGATTTATAGAATGATTATTTAATGGTTATTAAATTGAATTTTTAATATTTATTCATTTCTTATATTTTTTTAAATTAATATGATTAATATTATTTACTTCGTTGTAAAAATATTTTAATTTATAATATAAAATTTATTAATTCATTGTTTCTGCATGCATGTTAGTGGTAAGAAAATATTATAAAACAATGAGAATTGTAATTGTTAAATTCAATTCACTGTGAAATAAATATTTCAATTTTAATGTGTTATGAATATTGATTTTTTATTTAAATAAATATATCTATAATATTTATAAATATAACTATATCATTTTATTAAGTAAAAATATTTTTTTAGTTATAAAAATATTACTATTAATTAAAATTTTATCTAAAAATGATCGAATAAATCATTTAAAATATTAAATATTTATTTATTTATGTAATTAATAAAGATTTTATAAAACTACTTAAAATATTTAAAAATGTTTATTATTAGTATTTTTGAAAAAAATATTTGACATTGATATAATTTTTTTTTTCATCAAATGGTTTTCACGCACTTCACCCCATCATCGTTAGACCTCTCATGTTTTGGTCACCCTCCCTTTCTATTTTCTCCCTTCAGTTAGGTTGCAACACTGATCCATCACCAATCCATAACCCATGATGGGGAGATAATCCCCCTCTTACTAGCCCTAATATTTAATATAGTGATTCTAAATGAATAATTCCCTCTTCTTTGGATTTTTTTTCTTCCATCCATGTAGATAAATTCCATTACCTGTCACCATAACCCACCACCATTTAGATCAAGAAGAAAAAAATTGATAAAGGGATAAAAAACTCAACTGTGATACAAATATTGTGAAAATCATCAATGAAAAAGAGAAGAAAAAAATACCTAAATGAAATAAATTGAGACTCATAATTTTAACATTGAAAACACCCCCAATGTGTAAAAATAAGAAAACATAGGTGAACTCCAAAAAATTACACTAATAATTCTATATTACTAAATCCAGGTATAAACATAAAACATGAATAGAAAATACAGTGTAGAAATCCTATATCAAAATCAATACCAAAAGACTGTTCAATAATCTATCTTAAAATTTTTTCATGAGAAAACGTCACCTCACATATGTCAAAACCAAATACGTGTTAATGTTGAAACACATATATTATGTCGTTTCACTACCCAAATTGGGGTTACTCCTGGAGTCCCATACCCAAAAGACCGTCACACAGGTATGTGAATTTTTCATGTACCCCCATAAACCTATTATGTTCTAAAAATTGAATTAAATATTACGTTAAATTTCTTCAATAATAAATTTATTTATTATTTTTTAATTTATAAATATATAATCATATATAAATTCATTTTAAATATAGTTATTTATAATTATAATTTCACACACACACACACACAAATATATATATTAAAAATTATAAAATTACAATGAATAAATCTATTATAATTGTACAAATATATATATATATATATATATATATTTACACATTTATTGTTATATATTATTATATATAAGTATTATATATATATATATAATTATGAAAAATTAAATATTAAATTTATCATATTTATAATTATATAAATATATATAAATAAATATATATATTAATAAATATATTAAAGTATTTATATTTAAATTTATAAATATGTTTATATATATATACATATTTGTAAAATTATAATTAACATATTATATATATATATATATTTAAAATTGAAAATATAAGAAATACAGTTATTATAGTTTAATAATTTTTTATATAAATATATATAAATTTATAGTTCTAAATATTAAATAACATGTTAACTTATATTTTTTATAAATTATAGTAATCATTAATAATGTATAATTATAATTTTATATAATAATTATAATTTTTATACATTTTAGGTATAAATAATTATTCCCGTAATAGAAATATTTTTAATAATTTTATGTTGACAACTAAATTATTATTCATTTATACTATTTATAATCATGAAAATATATATAATTATGTTAATAAATACAACTATTTATAAATATATTTATTATAAATATAAATGATTAAAATATATATGTAATATATAAACAATTTCTTAAATATATATAATATTATAATTAATATATTAATATTAAAGTAAATATTTATATGTACAACTTTTTAAATATAGATAATAATGTAAATAAATTAATAACATTATAGTAAATATATATATTATATATTTTTAAATATATATAATATATATTTAATATATAAAATTATAAATAAAATAAATATTTTTGTTAAAATCAAATATTTATAAATATATTTATATTTATTAATAATATTTATAATTCTGAATATATTTATATATATAATTTCATAAATAAATAAATATATTTATAAAAATATTTGTTATATATATAATGTGAAGTAAATATATATTTATAATATATTTCTTCATTCTCTTACATCCAAATATCATTTCTAACATTATAATTGAAAATAGTTTATAGAATTATGCAATTATTATCTACAAGACAAACATTCAAGAACACCCCCAATATTCATGTCCCGTAACAATGGTAGGCATATTTTATAAGAGGGATATATGGAGAGGTAATTATTCTCACATTAAAATAAAAAATTGTAAAAGTTGATGAAAAAACCTTCGATGAACTTCATATAACTCTATAAGGAGCATCATTGTTCCGTGAACATAGTTTTGCTTTAAATTATTCAATAATGCAAGACAATTATGCGATTTCAATGTAAAATATAATTATCTTATAATTCCACCACCATCCCTGCATAAGATTACATGCTTCATGGATGAATATAGGTTTTGGTACCATGAACATAAATGTACAAAAATTTAATCATTATTGAAATCTAATAAAACTGTCATTGTTGTAAAAATTTGATTCATACAAAACATATTCCCTTCATGAGAAAAGAGAACTATAATAGAAGACAACAAACTGACATAAAGGTTGTAGATTTTATATTTAAATAGGTATCTAAATCCACACTCATTTTGTATTTTAATATCGTGTCTCCAATATTTGGTTTATGGTCAAAATATTTGTGAAAATAACATAATGCATAATTGAATATCATAAAATAACACATTAATTATGTTCTAAAACCTCATGTAAAAAAAATGAGTATACATGAAATAAAACTGTATAATACAAAATCAAATTGAAAATAACTAAATCACACATTTGGAAATTATATTAACAAATTATTCATGAATTGAAAAATTATTTGCATACATGGTACATAAAAAAATAGAAACGAAATTAAAAAATCAGTAAAATTTTTAATGGTTTTTAGTCAATACAATACATCATTCATCATCAATGAATAACTATTAATATTTAACATACTAATGTTTCTCCTTTTGGTCATCCCTACATAATTAAAGAGAACATAAATATAATCATATGAACATTCAACAAATAATGAAATAAAGGATATACTATTAACAATAATGTTATGATGTGGTTTCTATACTAAATTTAATGAATTTCTCACATATTGTGGTAATAAAATTCCCATATACAATGTTTAAAAATTATTTTCTATTATTAAAACTATTAAAAAATAAAATACAGATGTATTAATATATAATGTTATTTTTAATAGATATATGAAAGAAACACAAATAAATATATACTAATGGTTGAATGACATAGTATATCCAATTAAAAATTGGAATGAAGGAATTAGAAAACGTCCAATTAAATATATATTTTCTATTGTTGATATAAAATTTCACATGACAACAAACCATTTAATAAAATGTAAAATTGGGATGTTAGCCTTCAAATGACCAGGGATATTTAAATATAATTCTGATGTGTATATAGGTGAAATAATTTAGACAACTCCAAAATCATCTAAAATATATTACAACTAATAAAAAAATTAAAATACTGAAATAAAATGAATTAGGTATAGACAATAATTTTTTTTGAATTGGTCAGATGAAATGTTTTAAAATTAGGTCAATGATCTCATAAATTATTAAAACACTTGTGATATTTTAATACATCATTGTAAATATCCAACAAAAATACATATATTCAGAGTTAAATAAAATTCCCGATAATGAAGCTAGTTTATATCCCTTAATAATATAGTGGCCATTAAATAATGATATTTTCTTCCTACATATATAAGTAACTATGATTCAATCAAAAAATTATATAAATTATAATTAATATCAATATAAATAATATAAAATAATAATAATTATAAATGTGTTTTTTTGTGCATGAACCCCATGAATGAAATCAATGCACTGAATATCATTAAAACAATAATAACTAATTAATAAAATGAATATCTATTTATATAAAAAAAGTAAATTTTTTCGAAAAATATATTACCGTTTAACTGATGGAATATCATGTTTATCATCGGCCTCTACCTAGAACAGCACCATAATAAATTTTAGCTATAGTTAATTTAAATATTGATCCTATCAGTCTCTCAAGATCAAATATTTTTAAATTATAAGAAAAATATCAAGGACAATAATAATGTGTATTAAATATAAAAAAATATGTTTTATAAATATTATTTTATGAATAACATTTGAAAATATATTTTCAACAAAATTTCATTACAATTGTGTAAAATAATGAGGATTTTCATCCCTATATCAAGGTACATTATAATAACACACTTTTTGAAAATCCCTATGATTGATGTACAATCTCAAAGGGATAAAATTGTTGTATCTATAAGTGAGTTGGATACATATCGATATATTGAATGTAGAAAATTTTTCATTGTGTGAGGACATAAGTCTAAAATCACATCTCAAATTTATGGTCACCTATGAAGCATTATACCGTTGTTGATTTATATATAACCTATTATTTATAAATCATAAATTAATAAAGTAAGTAATATTATCAAATGAAATAATATATTAATAATTATGTATCATTAAATGTGGTTAATCAATCAATGAAATCAATAAAATGTTTAGGATTATCCATAATATAAATCTCATTGGTTATAAATAAATAGAGTTTCATATATTTAATAAAATTATATCAGTTTTAGGTTGTTTTAAATTGGGGAGCCCAATATTCACCAACATTTCTCGACCCCCCACCATGCACTTGTGATACATAATAAGTTATCCATGAGATCAACTAGCTTTGTTTTTATGAACATTGACCAACTTTTAATATCTTAGCATCATATAATATGTCATCACAACTACTCAATAAATTCAATAATGCATATAAATGTCATGTTTATTTAATAATAACTATAAAAACTCATACTCACTGAAAAATCATTACTCTTTTTTCCCTCATAATTCCACAAGAATTATTATCATTACATAATATTTTACTATCTCTAAACCACTTTGTATGAGTGAAATAAATGGATTCAAAGACATGATTATGTTATAGGCTTTTTTGTTCATTAACATTTCTAACAATTCATGAAATTTATAGATTTGTGAAATCAATGGAAAACATAAAATAGTTGATTAAAAAATTATTTCTTGGTTGAACACATTTTTTATCATTAAAAATCCATTAAATATGATATAAAAAATATTATCTCCATTTTGAAGGTGTTGTACATGTTTTATTGGAACAACATTCCCCTCAGATTCACAAACACACAATCAATATAAAACTACTTGAGATTGATAAATATATAATGTTAAAAAAATATAAATGAAAACTATCATTGAATAATAAAAAAATATGTTATAAAAAAGCCTCAGAAATAAATTTAAAATAAAAAAATTATATACATGAATTTAAAAACATCAGTTTCTAATCATTGAGAGAAAAATATATGTTTTTCAAATTAGATCATTTCAAATAAAAAAGTCATATTTTTTATAAAGAAAAAAAATTACCAAAATATATCGGTAGGGTACGGATTGTCTATTATTTTTAAAATGTTGAATAAATGAATTCTCTATCATGTATATCTCTTTTTTAATAATAACCTAGTCTAAATGATAGGGTCATCTTGTTTAATATAAAATAATCATTTTTATTATTATTTTTCACTGGTTTTAGAAAATATTTATCATGTTTCAAAAATAATTATCATTGCGTTTTTTACTCACATTTTAATCCTTTTGTGTTTTATATTTAAAATTAATACATATATATATATATATATAAATTAGTGAGTTTAATTAAATTATATAAATTGATTGTATATAAATTATAATTAATCTACGGATGAATTACATTCTTTAATTAATTGTTTCATAGTATCCCCATGTTTCATATAGAAGAATTTTATAGTTTAACATGGTTCTGGATACGGGGATAGATTTTTGATGTTTTTTATTCTATATGGTTCGAGATACAACAATGAGTTAGTTATTTTTTTAATTCTTTATTAAATGGTATGTTTTAATGAACAAAAAATGTATAATGCCTAAAAATAAATATTTTTGTTGAAATCCAATTCAGGTTAATGTTATTTAAGGAATTTTTTTTGCAAGGTTTGATATTTATGTTTCATGGTAAATTGATTTTGAACATATTTTTTCTAGAAATGATATTACAAGTAAAGTTGAGATTAAAATGAAAATTGAATAAAAAATTTGTAATTAAATTTTAAAAAATAAATAAAAATAAAACATAAAGTTATATTATTATTATGAAAAGTAATGAAGTATTTTATTAGAAGAATTGTAGATTCCATAAAAAATAGTATATCTAACTCTAATAATTGGATGTAAGAAAATAGAAATCAACTATAAATAAATTTATAGATATATTTCAATTTGATTTTACAGCATCACGTAAACATGTTAGGTGAGTTTAAAATATTTATGTTCAATGAACATATATAAATATATATATAATTAGTATTTTTCTTTAATCATAATATATTATATATTATGATTACTTTATTTGAATTATGTTCATTCAATAATCACATTATATTTATTTTTTAGAAAATATAATTTTTATAAAATATTTTCAATTAATATTAAATAAAACACATTTATTTGAAGGTACATTAAATTAAATACTTAAATTCTCCCAATTCAATATAGTTTTCCATACTATAACAGGGTTAACTAAATTTATAAGAACCTAAAATTCAGGAATGTAATAAAATTTATCCATTCAAAAAAATTAAAACAATTGAAAACATATTTAGAAATTTTAGATTACAAGAGTATCTAAAGGCCCTGTATGAAATTATTTCTCAATTTTGATAAAGTGATGTCTGAAAAAAATAAGTGATAATAATTGATATATTTCAATTATTACCCACATAATCACTTTAACATATTTTGTGTAGTCTATATATTATATTAATATGTTATTGTTAGAACAAAGGAACAACATAAAAAGAAAAATATTATAGTTATTTTCAATCTAAATTTTGATTAATTTGGGAGATTTCATGGAATGTGATATTAAGGTACTAGACGAATATATTGTTGATGTAGATATTGTTACCCAGTGTTTTCCAAATTATTCAAATGATAATTTGGAAAATAGTGAATTTATTTTTTGTAAAAATGTTTTTTCAAATAATTTTCAACGATTATCATATTGTTTTGTGCAATTTATGTTTCATGATCATCTCATCAAAATATGGAAAACAATGTACTTACATGAAATATGTGTTTCTATGAAAAAGAAATGATACATAACACAATGTATTATATGCAATGAAATATATGCATAATAATATTTCGATAAAATATGATTTCAAACAAGAGATGACCATGAGTGAAGTATTAAGATAGAAACATCCAAATATTTCAATTTCCTTAGGTGCATGAAGAAGATGAGATTTAGAAAAATAGAATTACAAATCAATTTAGACATCAATTTCAACCTTTTTCACTTAGGGTTGACGGAGAATGTACTTGTACATAGAGATATCTAGGTCATAAATTATGATTAACCACATTGAAGACATAGAACTTATTTCCAACTAAAATATGGTGTCTCTGTAGTGCATATGATTTTTTTAAAAAATAACTACCAACCTAAAATTCTTCTTTTAGAATTTTCCTTATATGTATTTACAAAAAGAAAAACATTATGTGTTGTTTCATTAATGAGAAAGCGATGTGCCATTGAAACATTGTATTAAAACCCTAAAACATGCTTGCATAGTTCGGTGTTGTATGTTAGAGATGATTTGATATTCATTTAGGTCTCAGAAATATATTTTGTTTGATATTTTCATTCAAGGGAATTAATTCAGCACGTTGATGCATGTAGAGTCTCATTATACACTGAGAAAAGGAGTTAAATACCAAACAAAATAATTTTCCTTCTAGTCGTTAAATTGAGTAAGAATTGTCCCCGAGAAGTGAGATAGGGGGAGCCAATATAAGGGTTATTAGTCAAGAAATAGTCCACCATTAAATATTGTAAAGGCAATGTTCCCCAAACTATGTGACTATGTCTAAACTCTTGTTTTTAGAAAATAGTGATTATTATTGAGTTTATTAATCACCAAAACATTGTCCGTATATGATCCATGTAATACCCTTAATGGTGAACCATGTAATAATATATTGGTGTATCTATGCATGTGAATGATTTAATTAATGTCCATTACAAAAAGATAAGATTAACCAGCTTTTAGCATTGCTGGATCAATATCATTGTCACTTGAAAAAAAGTTTACACCCTGATTCATCCCTCCACTCTTAGGGTGTTTCGGGGTCCATGAAGTGGTATCAGAGCATAAAAGTTCTGATGTTAAATTTTTCATATACTTTTATCATGTATATTTTACTAAATTTCATTAATGTATATCTATTTGATTGAAGAAACTTCCAGATATGAAATTACAAAATTAGATCTTTTCTATCATATATTTGAATGGATTTTATTTACTAATAACACATGTGATTCTGGTCACTGATGCAACATGGTTTTCTATGAAAAATTCAGAAAGAAAAAATTATATGATGGAGTTTCGAAAGCAGGAAATTCAATCAAACCTTCTCATTCAAATAAAATATTTCTAAATGTGAAGACTCTTACATCTTCCACGTCTATATTGGAATATATGGAAAAATTATATGAAGGACACAACAATGTTAAGAAATTGGAATTAATTTTTTTCACAATCATTTCAATGATATGAAAATGAGAAAATATAAAAATTAAAATAGTTTCATTATTCACATAACAGAATTTATTAATGCTACTCGTAGATGGAATGGATGATGTAATTAAGGGAATTTATTGTTTGATGAAATTATTAATATGGCTTTCACCACTGTATAATTAAAAAATGACATCTTGAGAGTAAACAGTTCTCTCTAGACTATATGAGGATGATCAACTATGTAGCCTAGTTAAAAATGAAATCATAGTTAAACTCGATGATGGAATTTTTTTTCTATGAAATTAAATTACATTCAAGGACACAGAAAAACATGAGATTTTTAGAGAATATTTTGATTAACGTAATGAATAAGATGAACTTAATTCTCTATTTTCCATGAAAATAAATAGAGAAAAAAGAAAATTTGAAGGAAATCTATCTCTGACATATTTTCATTGTGGTAGGGTATGAAACAATTCCCCTTTATAAAAAGTATATTAATTATGGAATTGAAGTTGGATAAAAATAAAGCCTCAGAAAAGGTTAACTATAAAATGAGAAATCAAATATGGAATGAAGATAGAGGGAAATAGTTTTGTCTCTAGAGAAGAAGATAATGATGATTAATTTTTTTTTTCAGGATGGTGAACTGAATTGTTAATCTTGAAGCCATGAATCCACAATAGACTCTATTTAAAATCCAAACCACAAATATATAATTCAAGAAATAATAAGTTTATTATTGATGTTAATCTCATGATAGAATTTGAGGATTCACTTGGTAAGATAGAAAATCAATGAAACACAAACTAGAACTGGAGAGAAGATATAGAAGAGACATGATAATTTTTTGATTGACTTGATTATACAATTGATCAACTATATGAAATATTATAATAACATTCAACATATTTTGAAATTGGGGAAGATGTTGTAGAATTGAATCATATGATCTAAGAATAAGACAAGGTCATCAATGAATATAATTTCTAATTTATGGGTAAGATTAAGGTAGTTGAGGTTCTTGAAGAATAAGTTGTTTTCCAATGAATTTTAAATACAACATAATTATATTCATGATAAATATGAAGAAATTATATTTTGGATGATCATCATATGTAGATATATTAGAATGATGTATGTGTTGTTTTGAAGGACTATAGAATACATTGAATTACCCAAGATCCACATATATGTGTAAAACTATAATTGGATGTGATGATTAATCATCAATAGTTGAAAAAAATATAGTCCCAAATAAATGTAAGAAAAAAATAAACAAATTAGAATAAAATTCGTTATTCTAAAATGAAATCATCAAATCAACTAGAGATGTGAGCTGAAAATTTCTCCCAAATACCCAATAAAATTGGGTTCTCATTCCACGCCAAATGAATTCGACAAACCTATTTTTGGTAATACCTATATTTTTTTCTCATACATTAGTTGAAAACATCGATACATAAAAAATACTCATATCCAAGAGTAGTAGTTCATATCCCTGCTTTATATCCACTTAGTTTTTTTTATGACATTTGAAATTAATACATACATCTTATATATATTTTTGTCTCCATACCTCCATATAGAAATGTACCCTTCCTTGTTACCATATACGATCCCCATTGTAATAGGGATAAAATCGATAGAAAATGGGGTAAAATCTCGGGTGTGATAAGAAATTATAGATAGAATATTCAATGAAGAATAACAGAACATAAATAAATAGATGCAATTAAATTGAGGAATGGATTTTTAAATTTAAAACCCTCAAATGTGAAGAATTAAAAACCCACATGGGAAATCAAAAAAATTCTAGTAATAATCATACATGATAAAATCCTAGTAAATTCCTTAAACATGAATTGAAAATACAACATTCAGAACCACTATTAAAATGAAAACCCTAATATCCTTTTTTCTTCCCTATGAAAATTGGCTTGTAACAAAATGAAACCTACCAATTGTCAAAATAGAACCCAAGGTGTCATTGAGGATCCTTTAGTATGTTGTTAAACAACCCAAATTGGGTCCACTCCATTTTTTACATTGTCTAAAATACCATCGCTAACATATCTTATTTCATTAATTCATTTTCTTCATACACCATGAAGAGCACCCATGTTCCTCCATTTTTGTAATCCACCAGATTCCATAATAAAACTTATGAGCAGTAATTGAAATTAAAAAATATAACCATTGGATAAGAAAAATAACCCCTCATTTTGAAACTACATGACTCCATTATGTTGTTTAAAAAATATAAAACCCTAAAAATAATTATCATTTACATTTTAATCTCTTAATGAATAGTGATAAAACAGGTTAAACAAATAAATATCTCCCTTAATCATGAAATATATGTATATGAATTCAAATAATCTGAATTAAAAAAAACCCGATTGGTTTCACACCAACAATCATCCCATATTGAAAATAAGAATGTTATTTTTTACATCTCTGTTAAAAATAATATATCTCATCATATAAAAGAATTGTTGACACCAAATTCTTTATCATAACTATTTAAAAACTAACTTATAGTAGAAGTTAGGAAAAACCTTAGATCACACCACAACAGTTATCACCACATAATTTGGAGTACCATTGAAACGAATTGCTCTATCTATGAATCACACTCTGAGAAATATATTACTCTCATTGTATCCCAATGATATTTTATTTTAATTTCTTACCCATTAGTTAATCTCACAAATAAAAAATAAATCGATCTACGACCTAAATCAATAAACTAGTCATGCATCGACATCCATGATTTTATTTTCCATTTCAATAGAATTCGAGTCATGCAAAATGATTCAGTTTTCCAAAAACCTGATGAATTTCAATTCATAATTAAATTCATAACATCATTTCACACATTTAAATTGGTTATATAATGTGTGTCAACCATATTTCACCAAACATATATCTTTTATCATCTAGTTATTTATCATCGTCCATTTCGAAATGAACTACTAAACCCAATGTTGTAATTAGTTTATGTAGTTAAAAAAAAGTTCTCATACACCTATAAAATGTCACACATCCATCAAAATTAGCATAAAAAATGTATTTTAGTGTTAATATATCACCCAAACCAATAAAACCATTAAAATGTACATTTTTTATTTTCAATATACTCACGAAAAATTCTATTTTTGAATAACATATTCCCCTCATTATATAAAATTGGCATGAAGATGCTAAACTAGTCACCAATTCAATTTACAGATCTGACCTATGATAATCAACTATAAAATAATATATATATAAAACTCACTATAATATAGAATTGTAATGGTATTATTAAATTGGAGTATTTTGTATTATTTCAACCGTTAAATTTTCCATTGTGCAACAGTTTATCTAAACCCATAATTAACACCATCAATGGTCTTTTGCTTAGTCTCATTCATAAAAAATGATGACATAACCACATCCAACATCAAAGTGTATTTCCAAAATTTAAATGCCTTGAAAATATTATCATACATATCTAGAAATGAACCCACTAAAAAAACCATTTTCTTCTAATTCAATTTCAATAGGAACCGTGTTAACTTTATCATCAATCATAAATTCCATCAAGGATAGCTTCGTCAAAAGATTCATGAACACATCTAAATGGATACTCAAATATCCATTATATTACATTCAGAAACAACATAATATTTTTTTGATTCACTCATGCAGCATTGATAATTAAACGAATGGATGTGAAACAAAAAAATTTGAATATAATGAAACATCACAATCTACTAAGGCATATCATAGAGGATGTATGGTGTCGATCCCATAGATTGTGGTGAATGTGTCGATGAGTGTTTAATTAAATATGGTGAACATGATTTTTATTAATTAATTAAACTATTTTAATGATGAAAATAAAATATACAAATTAAAATAGAAATATAGAAGAGATATATACAGGTTTCTAGGGGTAATTCAAATAGAAAAATTAATATCCCCAACATAAAAAATAATTATATTAAATAGGTATTAAAACATTCAATTTAATTAATTGAAAAATGGAAAACACCTCTCAATCTATCATAGAGTATACATTCATTGTGTTATGAAAAATTAAAATAATTAAAGATCACTATGAAAAAATCAATGATCCTTATTCACTATAATAGGACCGAGACATTTAAAGCAGTAACGAGACCAGTGTATTCATGGATCATAGCATATTAAAGGCAATGTTTCTCCCTAGGATGTTTTGGTGTGAGGTCATCACTACCACTTTTTTTATCCTAAACCATGAAATTTTGAAAATCCTTCACAATATTATGTCCTATGAGGCTTGATAGAAAAAATGAAATACATTTCACTTTCAATTAACCTTTCTTTAAATAACACATTTCATGATTTTGAAGGCTCGTATGATGAATCTAGATGAATGAATAATAATAATAAACCTCATGGGGTATTAATATAGATCCATGGAATTTTAAATGAATGTCATTAATAGAATTTGAGTTCATGTAACACATGATATTATCTTCCATGATGTATAACATTGGTATTTGACTGTTAATGAAAAATAACATGTGTAGAGTAGTGAGGATTCACTCACCATTGAGAACATCATGATATATACACTATGTAGATGATGGAGACTGGTAACATGGTAGTAGACCATATATCTTCACCCATAGTAACTATCACGTGGTGTACAGACATTGTGATATGAGAAATGGTGAGGTAATGCCCATGCCATTAGACCAATTGGAGATCACTATGACACTGTAAAACTTGGTGAAAACACTAGATTCCAATAATGACTATTATCCATTTTGGTTTTGAACCATTGAAAAAATAATTGATATGACAAAGCCACCTGTGATTTCATTGTGTGAGATCAACTCTGAATAATTTCACATTACTACGGATGATGAGTCAATCATTTGCGGTAATGCAGAACATCGCCCGTGATGGTGGAAAATAATTTTTCAGGAATAAATGAGGAATTCATCATCCAAGGTAGTGGGGGAGAATGAGAATATGGAATTTAGTTTGTTTTTAATAAATGAAATCACTCCAGCATCACAAGACATAGGAGGAAAATTTGATCCTTTGGAGCTCCAATGGTATGTATGTGTCCTATATTACAAACCAATCGATGCCCTGGTGACCAAGTCCACCTGCATGCATTCCATATTCATTGTGGATAAACAATGGCTACAAATGACGGATCGATGGTTATGTAGTTCATATGAACTCTCATGAAGTCCCATGGACGCACTAGATTTCTAGAGTTGCCTGTGAAAATTAATTTTGTTTTGAAATGGTGAACCTGATAGAAATTAGCGGATATTTTTTTTACAAAATTCATTTGTTGATTAATATAAATATATTTTCTTCACCATCATTATTTTACCCCGTTTAATTTTATTTTTATGTCTCAATGCTTTTGGACCTCATTATGGCTCCCGAATATTTTTTAATGATGTTATAAATATATGAAGAATTGTTTTTTATATAATGAAATGGAATACCCCCTAGAAAGGTATCCATGCTGTTTTTTAGGAAAATCATTTTGTCTTGTCTTATTTTTTAAACATACAAGACATTTGTCAATATTCATGGGTATTTACTAGATGGAAACTTCCATCATATATCAATAAATCATACTAAATTATTTATATCCATTGGATACAAATTATTATTTCATTATGTAATGTGATTATTATTCATATTAGTCAAAAAAAATATTTTTTGACATTGTGTATCCACATTTTTAACACTCTACATGCATGTTATTAATTCTAATATAATAATTATATCTGTTTTATATAAATAGAACATAAAAATACCACATATAAAATGTTTATATACTCATCATATACATTTCATAATAACATTATTGTGATGAACACTTTTTCATAACACAATCCTTGAAATTTTACACAGAGTTTTCATCTTCAAAAACTGTTCTAAATAGCCTACATTACAAATAAAATTAAAATGGATTGAAAAGAAACACAATGATTAGGGAGATCGATGTAAAATCAATTAGTTTTATAGTAAAAATATTATATTTCAATCATTATTCAATTACATCAGTTTTTTGTTGAAAATATATATTTCGTCCCTTATTAGATGGTAGATATATGTTTCATTCATTATTAAATTATGTCATTATTAACTAACATTTATCTGTGTCATTAATCCTTCAACGAAATATGTTTTTTTATTCAATTTAATTTCATTATCTTGAATATGTATTCCCCGTAATGAATATATATTATATAATCATCTCATATCTTACTGAATTCAAAATTTGGAGTTATTCATTACTGTTATATTAGTGTAGCATGAATTTTTTGGATGATGTTTGTCTGATTCTTGCGACTCATACGGCACATGAAACTCTACTGGGTTAAGCTCCACAGTGATATCATTGGGTTTTGTAGGGGGGGGGGTCACACCCCATCTCTATGGGTCTGAGGAAAAACGTCCCTCGAACCAAATGGGGTGGATCTATAGAAAATCTGATCGACCATGTAATGGCCCGGAGCCACCTAGTCCATTACTTTTCCAAAACATGGCTTCACCGAAATGGTGGCACCGGTCATGGGGGCTATAGTTATGGTGGGACCATGACAAACGCACACAAGTAACGGTGGCACCATGATGGTGGAACCAGTAACAGTGGCACCGTGAAGGTGGCACAAGTCACAGTGGCATTGTGACAGTTGGACACTGGTCACGGTGGAACCGTGAGGGTGGCACAATGTCCTCACTGAGCGGTCTTCATTATTTTTATAGTTTATGACTTTTTCCGCTCCCACAACATATCTTTTAGCATAAATATTATATAATTACTCGTTTAAAAGACATTTAAATCCCATAAATAATATCTAAAATCCCCCAATAGTTGGGAAAATTGTAAACATACCATAACGTTTGGTTTTTCCTCAGTGTCACTCCCTTTGCCCGTACATTCCAGTTCCTCCCACATTGCGCATTTTCATCAATTTAAATGTAATGGTTTAATGCACAGTTGTTATGCCACCACCCCGATGAGAATAATTAATTAAGAATTAATCCCATCGTGGGTAACCTCCCAACCACATATGAAACCACTATCTGACTTTAAAGCGTTCAAATTTCCATATCCCATAACAACGGGATCTCGTAATTATATCATGCTAGTGTTTCTTCCTTCCCATTATTGACTGGATTTCATTCTTCTCCCTTGTTCTCTTGGAGCCCCTCCTTCCCGATGGTTGTGGTGCGCCTGTGCCGGTGTCTTTCTACTCACCATTGGAGTACCCGACATTCCTCCCATACAAGTCACACAACCCTAGTTCTTGGCGTGTGTAGAAGATCTTAGATCCATGATAAATTAGGTAGTAATTTTTCCTTCTTCTCTCCTTACTGTGTATCATATGGGGCTGGAATGCTTCTATTTCTAGTGGAATAGATGAAACCAAACCATAACAACATTAATAAAAATACTATTAAAAATGATGGGGTGAATTTGAAAATGTTGTTGTACTCTTTTATAATTTCATTTTGTAGTGAACTATATGGGATTACGCTCGTTGAAAATCATGGTCATTGGAGTTCTTTCCTTGTTCACTAATGAACCCTTTACTTCTGTGATGATTGAATGGCACCAACTTGGGATTTTGGTTAATCATGTAAACTAGGACGATAAAATGAATTTCCAATGAGCATAAATCAATGTGTGATCACCCCAGTTAACCATACAGAAATAAGAATACATAGTGAATGATGTACTTGAGCCTTAAAACTTCCTTTCCATGACTTGGTGGAATGTCTATTTATTCTGGTCAATACTTATGGGGCGATTTGGATAAGGATTGAATTCTTTATTGTGGCACAATTGTTTATTCGGAATATGAAGCTATGTGGGGATGTATCTAGAGGCTTGGTTTGGTACCAATGCTTTGAGAAATCTCACTGACCCCATTGTTTTTGTGACTTCCCAAGAGAACCGGGTGTGAATGCTTAAATTGATGTTTGTATATTTCTCTTTATCTGGATTTTGGTTATGCCAGTTAGTTTACCAGTAGTGTAGAATGCACCAAAATGATATCATTTGAACATGAAAACAAATATCATTTAAATGGGTAATTGTTTTTGGGAATGAGTTGTGACTTGGTAATGAGTGTTGTGCATTCTTTTGTGAATGAATAGTAATAAGGGTGTTGTGAATAGATTGGCTTCGGAAACCCTAGGTTGGGATGAGTTATTATTAACTATACATAAATCTATAGTTTTTATGATTCTTATTCGAGCCCCACCCAAGTTGAGAACATAGTTCCAAACACCCCCATTTCATGGGGGAGGGTGTTTTTCCCAACACTCATATGAGTGGCTGGTTATTAGATCTTTTTCTACTCCCTTTACCATATAGACCAAGACTCTTCAGGTAGGCTGTGACAACCTGAGGCCCATTATAGCCCTTGATTCTTTGGTCAGGGTAGTTGTTGTGGCTGGCACAGGTGTGTGTGGGTAGGTTGTTTCCCAAGAATCTTCGGGATGAGTCCTATGTGTCTTCAAGAATGGTTACTTATAGTTATTGTGGATGAGGTGTTTTCAGGAGGGATGTGTGTGTGTCCCAGGTGTTTGCTGGTGGGATGTGTGGTTTTGGACCAGGTTTGTGCGGGCAGGGAGTGGCAGTTGGATGGCGGGGAGAATGGTGGGTTTGGTTCGATGTGTAGGATGTCTCAGTAACTAGTTTGAAAGTGGCACGGGGTACCCAAGCATCGATGCGCTATTACTATACAATACATGACTTGCATTATTATGGGAGTGTGCCTTGGTGAGGCTTGGGTGGATAGTTTTTCTTTATTAGGGGCATTAGTTATATCTTTTTTCTAAGATGCATTAGAATGCCTCCACACTTATGTAAGTGAGTCTTTGGTTTTCCCTACTGAGTATACATGTATGCTCACCCTACTTATATAAAACTGCTTTCTGGTTTCCAGGAAAACATCAGGGATTGTGCAAGGGCGTACTAATTCGGACGTTGGGATAGTTGAAGTTACTGTTTTTCTTTTCACTGGTACTATACCTTTTTAGTCTCCTTTTACATTGTGGTATTTACTTTTTTAACTTGAATATGGGAAGGGTTTTCTTTTGGCTTTACTCTTACCCTATTGTTTTTGTGTTTTGGGATTTAATATCTTATCTGCCGATCCTAATAAAGAAAAATGGTAATGGATTCCATCTTTTGTGTGATTCTATACCCTTGGTGGTATTCATTAATCTGGGGCCTATTAAAGGTGGGTCTTAAGGGTCATTATCTCTCCTTCAACATGCAGAATAAAGGGTCTGACAATCTACTGTCCCATCCCTCATCATGGTGAAGGCGGGTCATGACAGACAAGGGAAGAATAAACCATGTGAAAAAACCATGTCACTATAGTAGTTTATACATTTTCACTACTCTTCTAGTATCTCAGAATTTGGATATATCTATATTGTACCTACATAGTCTACATTCGACTCGACACCAATGCATCTTGGATATGGGTAGCCACCCCACTGCTAAAGTGAGGAAATCTAACTGTCGTTCACTATATCTCAATGAACATCATCATTTTTTGGTTGAATGATGATTCAACATACTTTTTATCTCATATCATGTTATAGTTTCCAATTTAATAAAACAATGATATTCTATTTGTATTTATGATCTCGAATAATAGTTATATAATACCTATACATGGATATAGAGATTATCAAAAACCACAAAAATCGTTGAGTCCTAAGATATATTCTTTTCATAATTTTCTTGTCATTTTTTTTTCATTTCATTATTTTCAAACATGTTATCTAGTTATTACCCACGATTTTTTGACAAAAATATTCATTTTCATAATTTAACCTCAATATTCTCTCAATAATATGATTTTAAAATATTATAGAGTTTTATATTCTTACTCTAAAGAGTTTCTTATTCTATAATACATACAACTATGAGATACACTTAAATATAAATATAAAAAATATGGACACTGCTATATATTCTATGTAATATTTATACTATGAATATTCACATGGAACATACAAAGGAACATGGAAAAATTTATATTTAATAAAAATATACATAGTATATAAAATGGGATAAATTCAACTATATATTTTTACATTTTATTTAAACAAACAAAAACTATATATGAGTTTCATAAACCATAAATTAGATGATTCATGTTAAGATAAATAGAAACTCGAGACATAAAGTTATCAATTTGATGCACACCTGAGAAAAACTAATAGCATATCCAAGGAGTATATTTATGACTGTTTTGATCTTAATAGGGTTAGTAATGAACCAAATGTTCATAATAGTTTCATAAATTAAAAAAAAAATTTATATTTGATATTATGTTTTAATTGGACATTTATTTTCATTAAAATACTCATATTCCCATGATTATGAGGAAGAGGATAGAATTTTTTCACCTCATGATAACATTGAATCTATAATACCACCTTATTTCATTAGTCTTTTCATTTATAATAATGGCACATAATTTTACCCTAAAATAGTGAAATAGTCATTTCTAGATAATGGCCTATGAATTACTTTAAGATATAGTACTTTTGGGACTAATAGACTATTACAATAATTTTTTTTGAGATTTCACAAGATTCACTTCTCATGTGATGATATTGAAGTGATATGGAATTACATTCAAATGGAATGGTGATGGTAAAAAATTTATTCAAGATTTAATGACCCAAAATAATTTTTCATATACCATAATGTTGTGAAAAATTGGGAAATGTTATTTCCTGTATTATTATTTATCTAGATAAGGATTGGTTTCATTCTTTTGTAAGGAGACAGTGCCCTATCCCATGATAGATGACAATTGCATATGAAAGAATAGAATTATCCAACTCACAACGGTAGTGGTATATGAATTAAAAACATGGCATCATAGTATCTTTTGATGAACTGTTTATATTTTTCATTTATCATAAGAGCTTAAAGCACATATTTTCACTAAAAGCGACATAAACCTTAGGGAATTATGATGTATGTTCTATCTCAATATGTTTGAAATTCTCATGGCGTATAAAAGTGGGAAATGGGATACATTCACTAATGGTTTGGGAAAAATATTGTATAACCAAGTTGTTAGGGGGAATTTTGACTAGAGGCACTCTAAAATCACACACATATTGGAAAGGTAAATCAATGTAATGTGGTTGATAACATCTTTTTGATTTATATTTATTCACCAAACATCCAAAAATATCACATTGTCTTTTACGATAAATTGGTATTTTTTGGTTTTACATTTTATTTTTCATTAATTTCTAATATTATCTATTTTTAATGTACATAACAATAAGTTATTCATTATTATTATTTTAAAATTTCACCATTATTGGATTAATTTTGTGAATAATATATTATTTGTTGAATCATGTTATTATTTTTAATTTTCATTTAGTTTCATAATCAAGGAATAATTAAAATAACTTTTTCATTTGATGATGTTTTCAGTTTGAAACTAATGTATGATATAGGCTTTCAAACCATTAAATTTCTCATATCAAGAAATTAGTACATGTCCATATTCATGGTAAAATTTCATGATCATAATGAAATATACTATATCCCATTATTTATTTATGAATGATAGATTTTCCTTATTTCCAATTTATATTATTGTTATGTAACTCTGCACACCATTCAAAAGCATCGATCATTGTTGATGATTTCAATTGTTATATATAATTTTTTTTTTAAATATTTTAATAACCACTATATTCTCATGAGTTATATTTAAATTGAAATGACATCAATATTTTTTCCCATATTAAATCATCTTTATGAACAAAGTGGAATTTTCATAATTAAATTTTTCATATAGGACATAACTTCCTTAATTATTAATTCCTTAATTGCGGTTTTTTTAAATCGGATGATCTTTGGTGAAATTATAAAGACTATGAAGAATTTCAAAAAATGGTTGGGAAAAGACTATTGAAAGATTTATTGGCCATTTTGATAAAAACTATTTCCTTGTTTAATGAAATTTAATTTATTGTTCGAAGCATAAAATCACATGCATGAGAATAACATAAACAATAAATACTAAATTTAACTATAGTTTTTTCTTAATGGGTACAACATTTAAATTTGATTTCATACTGTAGCAGTTAATGTTGTTGTTATTAGAATTAATTTTAGCATTGTTGATTGATGTTTTTGATGAATGTTATCTTGTTTAGTAATGAAATTATGGTTTTCTATTAAAGGTGAAATAATGAAGTTGAACTGTATATTTATTCATAGGGTTAACATGTTCATAGATGAGAAAAATTTAACTGTATGGGGTAATTTATAATTTCTTGAACTAGGGGGATATATTATTTATGGTTGAATGTAGCATATAATTACATAAGTGGATACTATAAACAATGAAAACATGTGGATGACATGAATCTAAATGGTAACATATTATTCCATGTACTAATCAAACTCAAATTCAAAATTCATCATTTACTAGAACGATTGGTGTGAATGTGAAAAAATAATTTGGATGATGCCTATTGGAAGACACATATGAAAATCAATTTAAATAATATAGGTATTTGTTTCTTCCACTATTGTATAATTTGAAACATTACTGTAAAATCACAATTCTGAATTGTACATCAACATGGTAAATGGACTTGATTATTGATGACCTATGTTGTTATATTGTTAGAAATTAATTTATTCATAATAGTCAATGTAGTAATTTTATATAACCTATTTGAAATTTAAATATTAATCATTTTAAATTAATTCAATTATGAATATTTGGAGATATAATTTTATAGTGGTAGAGACAAAGAGATTTTTTAGTATAATTGATTGATTAGAGAAATATATTGGTAAATTTCTATTCTCTTGAAAATCATTTTTAATATTTTACTATTTTAGATGATTTATGAATATCAACATCAAGTGACATATAATTTTTTCATTGATTTGTTATATTATTTTTGAAGCATCTTTATATTTCTGTACATGTTCACAAAATTGAAACTACATAGTTATGTGTTGAACCAGCAGTGGAATCCGCCTTATAGGAACTTTCTTCTATCACAAGTTAAATATCAATTAAAATATAAGAGACCAACCAAAAATGAAAAAAAAGATTACCCGGCCTATGAACCATGGTAGAAACAACTATCTTTTAGATGTTATATTCCATCCCTATTTTAAGATATTTGATGAGAATAAGGATCCTTATAATGATGAATACATCCATTTTTGTCATAATAAAGGCCAATTGCCTCCTCAATTCAATAATCCACCCAATTTTCAATAATTAACATCATGACCGTGACTGATACGTTCCATAACATGTGTCATCGTGATGGACTCTAACTTTGTTTTTAACATACCTACAATGTCTATTTTGGAACTACAATAAAAATGGATAAACTACCATGATAAAACATGAATCAAAATTGATATATAGTAACAAATTTTTCAATTTGGAGGCTATAAACATTGTAATACCTTCTAATGAACTCATCCCAACCATCATAGACTAATAAATTACTTTAATTCTTAAAATGTAATAAATTATATTAATTACGATAAAAAATTTAATCACCATGAATATAGAGTATCAACATATATTATATAGATAATATAGAATGCAATCCCCGAACTTGATTTTCAATAAGTAGTATGTCATCTACATTTAACAACACAAAAATCATGACACATCCACTAACCAGCCCATTTACACAAGAAACTAATCTATTTTTATAATATAAAATACAATGATTGTATCTTCAATCCATATATTTAAACATTTGGAATCTTTCTTCAATCCATAAATGGCCCGTTCCAACTCATAAAACATAACAATCTCATTTTACACTATAAAATATTAATGTTATCTTGTAAAAATATCATATAAATATATATTGTTACAAAAATAGATTTTTAAATCAATATTATATTTCATAAAATTCTATAGAGATTCATAAATTTTTAAATTGACTTTATTATTGCCACTGAAAACAATAAAACATTATATAAACTACTTTTATGTATATAAAAAAGAAAAAAAATTATTACTTGAAAAAAATATAACATTAAATAAGAGTAAGATTAAATTTATAAAACTATAAAATATTACAAGAAAATAAAATTTTAATAAAATCATTTTATTGATCAAAAAATAAATGTAAATTATATTGAAACATTTTCAATTTCCAAAAAAATTATTAGACATTGTAAATAAAAAATTCGATAGTAGGACTCCAATATTTCATAAAACACTTTAAAACATTATAGATTAATAATGTTAAATAATCTATTAATTAATAGATTTATAGAAACAAAATATTTATTAGTGTTGATACAATATGATTTGAAAAATATATATTTTCATATACTTATTTCATTCATAGATCCCTCACTAACAAAACATAAGTTTTTTAAGGATTCATCCATATTATAGTTGAACAATTTACATATACATTTTACATGGGATTCATAATGATACATCTTGACCCATCGTGGTTGTAGACATCCTAGTTGTATGATTAGGATACCAACCTTAGTCCTCTTGTAATAGGCCAAGGGTTAGTGACTAGCACCGTGTTGGGATGTCACTCAAAATAATAGTCCTTAGCCTATGTCATTCAATAATAAACACATCCTCAATTCTTAAGATATCTATGATCATCTATTGGATATAAATATATAATCAAAAGAGATGTATAGAATGAATAAATGATTCATTAAGATCAAATATAAAAAATATTGTGTAAATTTAAATGAATTTTACCGTTGATAACTCCCTAAATATCCCATATGTGAGATGATAGAGAACTACTCCCCATTACAAGTAAACCTACACTTGTCTCTATACGATACAAACACTACAATCATAATCTCCTTCAATGCTTTATAACATGTTACTATGAATCAGTAGATGTTATATTTGATGTAATACTAATTTCACTTCTATTGAAAACATCATCTATACAACATATCATCAGTAAAATCACAACATTTGTGGGTACATGGATTATGAAACTATTAATACTCTAAACACATAAAATGTCTACTTTGTTAGACATCGATAGACATAATTCATGTCCTATACTAGTGGTAACCATGGAAAACCTTTGGAATCTCAAGCCTTCAGGCAATCCAATTGCACAACCTATCCGTCATTCATGTATCTACTAAATACGATAATGGATGACCCACTCATTTTTGCACACATTCATTCCATTGGAATACCACACCCCATCATTTTAAACCATAAATATAGTTATTCTATTATAGAAACTCATAAGACAAACTATTTCATTCTATATTATTGTTCTCATCCAATGGTGTACTAATCACTACTATCAGTGTCAACCATTGGTTTTGTAAAGAAGATAATTCTAAAAATGCGAATGATCCCTTATTTTTTATAGGATAACTATCGGTTAAAATAGAACAGAACACCACAAATTAAAGCTACCAAAAACCTACAATTATTAAATCCATTATTGAATATTTGTGGCACACACCAAACCCCTTGTCTGAATCCTACGAAAAGGGATTGTCAAAAAAATTTAATGAGGAATTAGGCCTAAATTAATGAAACCCTATTTGAGATATTATCAAACCCTATTGTAGTCTGTTGTGGACCTATACATTATCTTCACCGATGGAGTACTGAATGAATGTTGATCTAGAGGACTCACACCCCAATTATCATGGTTTGGGTACTGAAATCCATGATTGAAATCAATGGCCACATGTCTAGTATTAGAATACTTCTTGTATAGTACTGGACCTTTTAATGCTCTGAAAATAATCCCCAAACCCCATCAACATCCTTAAAATGCTAAATCATTACACAAAAATTATATCAATGAAACTTGCTTCTTTTGACTGAATTGAAATCATCCATTAAGATCAATTTCAAAAGGCAATTATGATATGTTAATTATATTTTCATACTTACATACGAACAGAAAATCAATGAAATCACACAACAAATTTGATTAGGGGACACATGGAGACCCTTGGGTGAGAAACATGGCCTAGATCGGGTAGGGGTGTTATTGTATGGAATATATTCATGCCGAATTTACCTTCTTTGGTCGGGTTGGGAATACATACATGACTATCTTGTGGGATGAAAAACCCACTTGGTCTATGCGTTAAGCTATTCTGGTTGTCCAAATGGCACCACCCGAGTGAGTGCGGTATTATAATGCTCAAGGAACCCAATTCCTTAAATACTAAGGGATGGGTAAAAATATTTTAATATTCTAAATATATTAATTTAATCTCCATAAAACTATTTAGTGTACATAATCTAATCTCTATGTTAAACACTAATCATAGTAATTAGAAAATCCATCAATTGGTTTTTCTAAACGTGACTACTTTGGTAAATTTATCAATTTACATTAAGGGGGTTATACATCATGACACACCATAAATGAGCTAATAATCAATCATAGAAATACTTTTTCACTAAACAGAACACCCTAATCCAAGAACTAATCTTACAAAATTGAACTATTTTTCCATGAGCTATTGAAATTCAACATGCTTATTGGATTTAACATATTTGAAAAAAATAGTCATTTATACACTTATTTGTTTACTATGTGCGAGATAAATAAATTTAGGATTGTGGGTTTATGTGTTCATTGGTGGATAAAATGGTCGAAGTAAATTTCAATGAAAGAAGTGTTAAAAATAAATGAACATAGTATGAATCATGATCATTAACATATTGAGAAACATATTTACAACCAATTTTGATTGAAATGTTTTAATATATAATTGATGAATATTTATCAACATTTTAAAATATAGGTGTGAAAAGGGATGATTCTATTGGATGAAATTTCTATGGTTTATTTATATTTTTGGGGTATAGTTCAATAGTGTTATGTCATGTTTTGGGTTGTTATGCATTAATTTTATAAAAAAATTAATTATTCTTGGGATGTGAGGATTTCAGGTTATGGTAAAGGCTTGTTGTTTTTAAGATTATGTGGTTCTGATTTTAAAAATTTTATAATGGGATGATTTACACAATTTGACAGCTGATAGTTCCTATTACTATTTGATATATTGGCGATTCTTAACACATTATGAGAGTTTTGGATTTTCTATTATTCATAAATATTTCAATGGTTTAGTTGTTTGTTAACAATTGTAATGTGATATGATTATGATGATGTTACTTTTCTAGGATTCATCTCATATTACTACATTTCCACAAATATAATAGAAATTAATTCTTACATATCATATGCTATAGTTCAATAATATATATTGATGTGACTAAAGATGAATTATATGTACATTATTGGTTTAACACATTCAAAATCACACATTTTAATTTCACTGTTAATTCACATATGTCTATTCTATAACCTATATTATCCACGGATATAGTGGAGTATATCACGTTCTAACCCCAACATAGTTTTTTAATGATTTTCTTCGATTGTGTGAGGGATATTGGAACAATATTATTGTAGATTCAGTAGGTTTATAAAATGATATATATATTTTGGATTCCATACATGCATGTATTTGCTTATGGTTTTATTTCATTTAAGTAATAAATGGGTTTTAGAAATAGATATTTTCCATAATGGGATCTTTTGGGTGTTTATTTACATTTTTGTTTTATTTTCCTATGAATTATGAGGGTAATAACATATGATCTTATAATAGATATCCTTTTTCCTAGTTGTCATATTATGGCCTATTAATGGAAGGCTTCATGACAAAATCTTATACCCTCTACCAACCCATGAGGGGATTTGTAGGGATTTTAAACTGCTAGTGGTACTCCAAAACGAAATTTAATTATAGTTAAAAAATATACTAATAAACATTAAAACACATTAAAAACATGAAAATAATGAATCAAACAACATCATTCACTTATGTACATCTATTATTTAACAATTTATTAATAAATATAATTTATTTGAATTAATATTATAATATGTACAAGATATTAATAGATGAAATTACACTATATTCAAGTACTATGTCAATGGTGGGCCAATTTAAAAGTGGGAATGATGGGGATAGAATGAATATCATACAACTATAGAGCATAGTACAAATTGATGGAAAAAATCCTTTTCAAACACCATTACACTATATATGGATAATAATAAATCACATTAGTCATTTTCTATTAAAAGTATTCTATTTTAAAATTAAATTAATAAATTCTATAGGGATATATGAATATCTTATATTTCCACTAACAACACAACAGAAGCATTCCATTGTTTACGAATAAATAATTGTTTTGAAATCCTGAAATGAAATGTACAATAATTTACTGATAGTAGAAATCATATGCAATAGTCTTTATTTTAAAAATGTTATCCATTCAAAAAATATTCCATATTCAATAAAATAGGGCGGTCATGATGAGAAAAAACTGACATAGTGGTTTTAGAGTTTCTTTTCAAGGGTGATCTAAATTCACAATCTGTTTTTTTTAAGTTCTTATCTAAATGTTTGGGGAAAAATTAAAACTAGGGTTCAGAGTAACAGAAATCATATTAGAAAATCATAAAATCACATATCAAATATATATTACGAACTTGTGTAAAAACGCTGGGGTATTCATTAATCAAAAATTTGTAATTGAAAAAAAATTCAAGAGTTAGATTATTGATTTAATAATATATTAGTGCGTTGTAAATTCGTCCACACACAATGTACATTAAAATATAATTGGATCTAAAGAATCCAAAAATAGTTCATTGATTTTAAATACATTCACTTATTTTTTTTCATCCTCCATTATTCACTATAAATATTGAACATACAGAATTTTCTCCACCTATGAGAAATTTTTTAGAAGGAAAATTATTTTCATGGTTTGATGGTTGTGTTATTTGGTAAAATTTATTCATTTTTAAAATATTTGTTTTAAAAACTAAACTAAAATATAATTTTTTATTTGAATTAAAATTGAAACCAAATTTTTTTAACAAATTATAAAATTGGAATAAAAATTTATATTTCAATTTATATTTAAAGTAAAAAAATATAATGAATTCCTATATTAAAATAATATTATAATACATATACAAATAATATTTTTTACACTATTAAATGGAAGTTATGAAATGAAATAAAAATAAAAACAAGTCTACATAGATATTTAAATATGTATCCACACCATCACAAAAGAATTTTATGTTAATATATATATATATATCATGGTCTTTGTGTTATATTAATATATTATTTTCACATTATATGTATAACATGTATACAAAAAAATATTCGTTAAAAAATTATATTGTATAAAAAAATGATTCATTTATATTCAATGAAATAATTTTTAAAATTCATAATAAATAATAATAATACATACTCCAATGTTGAAATTTTTCCCAAAACCATTACCTGGACCACTCATAATACATGATCATAACATTATGTCTTTCAGCCATATAGATTATGTTTATTTTATGTACATTTCATGTCCATGGAAAATAATATATCATGATTAATGTTTCAAAACTATTATTTCAAAATGAATAACTCGTCATACTAATATTTTCATAACTGACTCATCAAAAAATTATTTATATGAAATGGTGTTACTCATAATATTTGTGGGTTGGAGGCATGTATAAAATCATGAAGGGCTTCCTTAATCGAGGGATATGATGAAATGTAACTCTTCTGGATATTTTTCTGTGAATTTATCCAATGATAGTGGCTATGATGTTGGAGTATCCCATTCATTAGGTTATGGGGAGGGGGAGGTGTGTGTTTATCCTAGGATATTGCATTGTTTATAGGTTTACATCTACCTTTCATTCATTGTAGCTTGATTCAATTATTATTTGGTTTGTGTGAAAGTATTTAATCCTTTTATTGATTTAATTTCAATATAGGGTTTTCTATATTGGTAATCTCTAATATTCTATCTTCATTTTCTCTACCATATAATAGTGAGATGCTTATTATCGATGGATGTAGGGATTGTTACATAACCACATTAATTAAAATTTCCTAGGAGAACATCATATTACTATTTTTTATTCATTATTTTTGACTTTTATTCATGTCCAAATAAGTTATATTATTGTGACTCTTGTTATTCCCGTAGAAATTACCTATTCATGTATACAACATTTACGTTCAGAGTTAAATATTATATGAAAAAATTTATGAATTATATTATCTAAAAAATTCATATAATCTTATTATTCAATACATGTAAATATGAAACACGTGTTGATAATAATATAAAAAATGTTTGAACTTTTTTATATGATATATAATATTTAAACTACAAATTTTTCTCATCCAACATACAATATTCTTTTAGAAAATGTGATATTGATAGAAAAATTCAAATATAAAATAATATTTGATAAATTAAACTATGTGAGTATTCACATTAATTTAAAAACATAATCTACTTATGATATTCATCAACTATTTAAATAATATGATGCACATTTCAAAAAATAACTATAAAAAACATAATGTCCCCACGTTAACTCCAATATGAGGAACAATATTAGAAATTTATGTACTAAAAATTTATTATTTTAAGAATAATAAAGATTAATAAGGAAAAAAATGTTGGTATTAACATAAAAAAGAAACTACAAACATCTACCATTGACACTGAGCATTAGGTGGCCTTATATTCTTGTGAAATTAATCAGATTTCATATATTGTATGAATGATGTTTAAAAAACTATTTCATTTCAAACCACAATGAATCTGTTGCACCACCTCATTTTCAGGGGAATGCCATTTCTCTTAAAGACACAAATACTAACCCTAAAATTATTTATATATTCATTTCATCAGAACTGCCAATGAATGTCCTTGCGATATATTTATATCCAAGAAAAGAAAAATATTACTGTCACTTGGTCTAATATTTCTCTAAACATTCTTCTGTTATGGAAAAATTTATTATATTGGATATTCCAATCAAATGTATTGATAAAAGACATAATTCTATTCAGGGGTTTATAATATGACTCAATTAAGTACATTTCCTCACTATTTTAGAACAAGGTATTGTTTATGTCATTTTTTGTGATTAAAATCAATATATATTGGGTTTAATTATCTTTTCATGAAACCATTTCATATCCAAAGTATCATAAAATAATATGACTCAAGAAAAAAATTAAAATACCCACAAAAGTGGTGGTCTAGAAAACAATAGGATTATACCACAATTACATCATTGAAATGTTTATAATTTTCATGCATCATAATAGTTTGATTAAAATATTTTCTAATAGTGACATGGAACTCAAAAAATGATTAAATATGATCTATCACCAGATATTTGACATTGACATGGATTATAAACCTGGGAATGGATATTCAATGGCTGATGGTTTATAAAAACATTTGTATAAAATAGTGGTATTCTTGGATCATTACAAGAGAGTCGTAAAAATAATACACTATCGGGAACATGAATTAAATGTAATGAGAATGATAACATCTATTGTAATTAAATTTATGCACCACATTATATACCATTTTCAATTACCTTATACTATACTGTTTTATTTTTCTTTTTTATACAACAATTTTTTTATTTTCTTGGATTCCTCATTATTAGAGTTTATAACATTAAACTTTTAAGTTGTAATTATTTCAATATATTGTGGACATATATTATGAATAATAAAAAATATGATGAAATATGTTATCAATTTCATTTTACATATTTTTTCATAATTAATGATTAATAATATAAAATCATTCATTTTTTGATGCTTTTAAATTGGAAACTATAGTTTGATGTCACATTACTCACCATTATATTTTGCATACTGAGTAATGTGCCCTTGGATATGTGATTTGAACAAATCCTTGATTAAAATTATATACACTATATCACCTTTAATTTTTACAAATGGTACATTTTCCATTATTTCCAAATTATATGATAATTATTTACGCCTCCACAAAATTAATAATCAAAATCCACTATTTATGATTTTTTCTTATTTATAAAAATGTAATTGGATGATTTCTGTAACCACTCCATTATCAAGAGTCTTATTTTACTTTTAATGTATTCGTTATTTGTTTTCCCATTTAAAATCAGTTCTATGAACAAGGTATTATTTGTTAATAATAATTTTTTCTTGGAATTTGGTTCTTACATTTATATTTTTTCTAAATCCTTTATTTTTAAAATTTTATGATCATTCTTTTCATTATTATGTCAATGAATCATATGACAATAATGCTTCAAAAATGACTAATGATAAATATATTTCCCATGTTGATAATAAATTATTCATTTTTAATTTAATTTTCATTACTTTTATCAATCATAGAAACACATAAATGTGCATAATGTAAACTAAAAAAACTAAATTTAACATAAGTTATTTGTTAAGGGTTGAAACAAGTGAATATGTTTTCTTACAAAAATATATAATGTCGGAATTATTAAAATTAATATTAGAATTTTTCATCAAAATGTTTAATTCATTTTATTTGATCAGTGAATAATAGAAGGTTTTCTGGAAAAGATAAAAGATGATATTGAATATTAAATTTATTATGAAGGTACACAAGTTTACAATGGATAAAAATCTGAATATACTGTGTAATTAAAATTTCCACAGACATAAGAGATGTATTTTATGTGGCAGAATGGTTTATTGAAGTCCATAAGGGGATGATAGCCGCCATAAAATGAATTTGATGATTTATGTCTAAATAGTATCATCTTATTCCTTATATAAATAACAATCAACATCATCATGCATTGTTTTTGAGATTTTTATTGTGTATGGGAATACATAATTTTGATGAAGACTATTTGAATCCACATCAATGACTCACTAAAAAAATACATGTTGTTGTTTCTTCCTCCCAAGAATAATTTTCCACATTACTATAAAAACACAATTTGGAATATTAAATTAACCTGTTAAATGGATTTTATAATTTCATATCATTTTTTGTTCTTGTTAACAATTTAGTGATTCATAATAGTCCATATTAGAATATTATTGAAAATGATTATAATTTCTATATAAATCCTTTGCAATTAATTTGACTAAGAGTAGTTGAAAGTTTAATGTTATAATGGTCATGACTAAGAGATTAATTTGTATTGTTGGTTGATTAGAGGTACATACATGTAAATTTCCCTTTTCATCCAAAATTGTTGTAGACTAATTTTAGGATGTGAGATATGTTTTATAAAAGAGGGAATGAAATTAGATATAATGTTTTCAATGTTTTTTATCTTCTTGTTGTTCATTAGGTATATGTGAATGAAATGGGTCCATCATTTTGACGTGGTTAAGTAATATTTCATGTGTCTGCATATAAACTTTCTTCCATAATAAGTGAATATTCATTTTTCATGAAATGAGACTTGCAAAAATCATAAAAAGGGGGCCTTACCTGGTGAACAAATGTAGCAATATCAGTCCCATATATGTCAACATCTACCACTATTTAAGGTACATTGGGTAGACCAGGGTTCATTGGCCTGATGAATAATTACATTTTTTTAATTTTAATGGGAAATTTCTTCATCAATTCATGAATCCACTCTTGTCGAAAAAATAACTTCATGGTAAAGGGTGATAAAATCACCAATATGTGATTCCACAATGTAATCTACCTATTTTATCGACTTCACTACAATGTATGTTTTGGAAATCTACCATTGAATGGATCAAAATCCCAGAAAAATATGAAACTATGATTGATAACTCATACCATATTTATCCATTTTGAGAATGGAATTTGTTTAATCCCTTAGAATTCACTCATCCTTATAATATAGATAAATGAATATTTCGTTATTCCTAGTAATATACACAAGGAAATTCATTGTGAAAATTGATTGACTTGCCAATAATCATGGTATTATCTTATTATAAATATAGAATAAGGCACATTAGTTCAAATACCAAATATTTTCAACATGGAACATCATATAGTGGACACATAAGTATTCATATCCATAATCTCCAACATTTTAGGTTCAATGATATTCCTATGATATGTTCTATAACATAGTTGAAGAGAACCCTTATAGGAGTTATCCATACCATATAACTTCAGAAATTTTAAATTACACGGTCATTCATTTGGTCCAAAATACCATTTTAATCCAGGTATATGTATTTTTATACTCTATATATATGTTCTTTAAATTGTGTATTTAATTGATAATCATTTTCATGAAATTATATAGAATTTAAATTTAGTTCTTAATTTTTAATAATTATTATGTAACCCACATACAATACTAAATATGCCTTGAGGAATCCACTAATATAGCTATAAACACATGAATAATATGAGTTTTCATAAAACCAAATACATTTATAGGATCAATTAACAATATATTCACACTCTAAGAATCTTTATTCAATTTATAAATCAAGCATTAAAACATAGAAACCTTAAAAGTGTAATTTAAAACATTAAAACCCTTAGGCTATATTATGTACATATCTTCTGATAATTTTATGTTATAGAGATTTGTTTGGATATCCATTTGATATATTATATAATCATAATCAGATTTAAATTAATATCATAATTGACATTATTATCTCCATTGAATGATAATAAAACATTATTAAAACTAAAATGATGTTTAGCAAAAAATAACTGATGAGTGAAAAATAAAATTACATTATAAAATAATACGATAATATATATAAATTAATAAATTTTTTAAAAAACAAATCATCATATGAACATAAAAATAATCAAAAAATTAATAAACATTATATATATAAAAATATCTTTTTAATGTAACATAAATTATACATTTAAAATAAAAATTCAAATATAAGACACCAATATCTCACAAAACAATGCAATACAATTCTGATTAAAAATGTTATATCATATTTTAATTAATTTAATAATAGAAATAAATAATATAGTAGTGATAATCCAATATTTTATTGGAAAATAGAGACATTAAAATGATTATTTAATTTTTAGATCCTCTAATAACATGATATATGTATTTTAATAATTAGTAAATACTATTCATTAATTATTTACATATTCATTTTTAATGATATTAAAAATTACACTAAAAACTAATATAGGCCACACTCAGGGTAATTGTTATCCATTTGTGCCACCCTCTGTATTCCAAAAATAGGATAAGGTTTTGTGATAAGAAAATTTTTTATACCACACAACATGATACACCGTAGCTTAATTTATTCCACAATAAACAAAAATTTAATGAATATGATAACATGAAACACATTTTTTATATAAATATAAATTCAACTAAATTGTATTCAATACATGATGGACACATTATTCAAAAAAAAGAACACCACATGGGTATATTTGTAGGAACTTTATATATGAAATGTCTGTGAGTCTGAGAGATGTGAGATAATGGAAAAATCATCCTCATTTTATGCAATCCTATATTATTCTAATTCAAAAAAAACACATCCAACATCATGAACATACATGATCTATAACATTTAATCATGAATCAATATGCATAATCTTTAATGTAATACTAGTTTCACTTCTACCTAGAACAAACATCTTGCCTTTCCATCTGCATAAAAAACTCAACATGTGTGGCCACAAATCCTATGTAACTTTGAATTCATGGAAAAGTAAAATGTATTTGAAGTCATACATCGATGGCCTTATTTTATGAATAATCCTTAATGAAACAATTTATTTCCTAAGGAGTCATTAAACTCTAAGAAATCCAATCCCCCATCTTGTCCATCTTTCTTGTGTAACGCCCCGATCCCAGAAGCATAGAGTCAGTTCATTATTACATAACATTTGCATGATCAAAAGAGATCAAATCCAGAAGGACTGATATGTTTATTATCTTTTTATGTAATATATGCATTCATATGTTTTAAATTACATTATAAAATGAAAAACAACAACATTTAATCCATTTGCCTCATTAAATTCAATTAGAATATCCCTTCATTTGAGTAATAACATACTTCATCGCATCCTGTGAAAAATAAAACATAGAATGGGTTGATCTAAAATTCTCAGTAAAGGTGAGTAATACATAAGAAGATAACATAAATATTAGGACTAGTGAATATTTTAAATCACATACCTTTAAAAATAATAAACATGATCACTTTATGGAATGAATATGAGCTAAGAAAAAAATACCATAGAAAAACATAATCATGAGTATTTTACTAGTCTAATAACCACATTAACCATCAATATTATTTCCGTAATGAGGGAATGTATATTTGGGGACATTAATAAACTTTTTTTCAAAGCCCCAGAGATTACTTTTAAAAATGGTTAAGGTGTCGTCCAAAATGATATATCAAATTGGGAAGGGCCTTTGCCAATTCCACGTCTAATCGTCTCATGAGACGTACCGATGCACCGAAGAGCTATAACGGGATCCACCCATCATTTACTAAGTCCAATACATTCTTCATATGAATATTAAGATACGTAACAAAAACATTCGTATTAAAATAAGCATATAAAATGTTAGTACTTCAATAGTAAACCATGAATTGTTTAAAAATTTCACATCCATAGTCAAACATATCATAACTCATTTATTGCAATATAAAATATTTTATTATAATAAATAAACATTATTCAAGAATAATATCTATTTAAGGATGTTGATGTAGATTGAAATGATTATTAAAACTTCTTGAGAGAAATATATCATTTTTAGAAATCATTTAAAAGTAAAACATTTATAACGAAGTCATTTAAAAGTGATTTTTGAATCAAATTCTCATGTACCAAATTGAAACTTTTGAAACGAACTAAAATTTTAATTAAATAATGTCAATATAAATAAATATTTAAAACTATTTTTGAAAACATTTATATTAATGAGAAATATTTAGAAGAATAAATAATGAAAACATTTAAAATTTATTTTTAATTAAAGATTACCATAAAATAATCATTTTGAAATTTATTTTATGAAACATGGACAAGGATAATAAATATTTCCCCTAAAATACTTACATATTTCAATGATTAATATGATCTTCATTGTGTCTTTTCTATGAAATTAAATTTAGGTAAATAAAAAATTGAACAAAAATACCTTTGGCATATTTTCATTCTTTTAGAGTTGGACACATTACCTCTTGGAGGATTAGGATGTCTATTTACAACTAATGTGAAGATGAAAACATTAAAAGGCCTTTGATAATGTTTACCCAAATATGAGACATAAAAACTAGAAATAACATAAAGTGGAAGAGTTTTTTCTCTTATGATGAAGTTGATGATGATTAATTTTTTTAGGATAAAGACGGTTATATTAAATATGTAACCGATGAATCAATTAAAGATACCATTTAAAATCCTGAACCATAAAAATATAATTATATAAATGATAAATTGACAGAAAATTATTATAAGAAGATGGAACATAAGTATTCCCAAGGTAGACTTGGTAATCAATCAAACAGAAACAAAAACCACAGAGATGTTATACAAGATTCATCAGAATTTGTTGATCAACTTGATGATGAATTTGATCGACTGTAAAAAGTAGTAAAATAAAATTAAAAAAATTTTGAATGTTCAAAAGAAATGTAATAATTTATAGTAATGATCAAGGATGAATAAATTTTTATCAATGACCATTTTTCCAAAATTGAGGATAAGTTCAAGATAGATTTGGGTCATGAAGGAGTAGTTACTGATATAAAAACTAAACATGAAACTGATTATATTCAATAGAATCAAAATAGAAAATATGGTTTGGATGATCAAATATGATTATCTATTGTAATATTCTATGTCTAGTTATGAAGTAGTAAATATGGCCTTTAATGATCAATGATCCAAATGTATGGGTTAAAGGGGAATTGGAATTTAATTTTGAATCTTCATTTGCTGGAAACAATATGATACAAAATAAATGGAAGAAAAAAAATTGATCATATCACAAATAAACAACTTTTTCTAATAATAATGAATAAAATAAAAGAGGGGGAGAGATAGAAATTTTCCCCATGTACCCACAAATGTTACGCATGCATATCAACCTAATGGCATTGGACCTACCTATTTTTCGTCACCCTCTCTTTATATTTTCTCTCTTTTATTAGTTATCAATACTGATCCATTAAGAATCTCCAATACAATGATGAGATGATAAAACACTTATTCATATACCGTTATAATTATATATTGATTTTTTAATTAATACATTCCTATTAATTTAATTTTATTCCCTCCTATATTATAGCCAATTTACATTTTATATCACCATAACCCACCCACATTGGGTTAGTGAGAAAAAAAATTAATATTTGGATAAAAAATCATCTATGAAAAAAATATTGTTAGAATGTCTAATGAAAATTAATGCACAAATATAAATAGAAGTAACTAAATTATGGTTTATATTTTTAATGTACAAATTACTTTTATTGTGAAATATAAAAAAAATATTGGGAACTACAACAAATTACACTTATAATCATAGAGTACAAAAAACATGAAAATTCTTTAAATATGACTTGTAAATATAGCGTTGAAGATTTATTTTAATGTACAAACCATAATACACATACTTATTATCTTGAAATATTTACTCGTGATAATATTTTACCAATCATAGGTAAAAACATAACAAACCGTGTCATTGATGTACCATCAATATGTTTTCACACAAACTAAATTATGGATTCAAATTACTGTCCAAAACACAAAAGATCATCACTCAAATATCTAATCTATATAATACCATTTCTACTCACACCTTCGATATCTGCCATATTACTCCATTTTTTTAATCACCCCGAATCCATACACAACACATTTGGGTAATTATTGAAATTCAAAAATATAACCATTGGATATGTAAAATATACCTTAATTTTGATACCATGTTATTAAATTAGGAGGTTTGTAAATTTTAAATCCCTAAACAATATCACTCATTTAAGTATTAATATATTCACGAATAAATGTAAAAACTGGTTGATCCTATCAATATCCCACTTCCACCCAACAATAAATGAGATGAATTAAAATGAATTGAATTGAAATGAATTTGTTTTTACACCACCGAACATCCACTAATAAAAATATGATAGGTCTAATTTAACGATCTGATAAAAACCTGACACCAACCCATAAAAATGAAATCCAAACACGGGTAGTCTTCATCATACCCATGTTTTAACTTCCCTATTATAGATGAATAGAACCAATACATGGCTCCCCTATAACAGTGATCACCACGTAATCAAATGTACCCTTGGAATAAAATTGTTTCATATACTTAACACCCTCTTTAAAATATTTAAATCTCATCTCATCACCTCATCTATTGAGTTAAACCTCTTATTCACTAGTGAAACTCTCCGAATGAATTAAATTTGGTTTACGACATGAAAAATTAGACCAGGAATGCTTTTATATCCAATCATAAATCATCATTGAGTGACGTCATTGAGTAATGCATGATGATTTCCTAGGCCAAGAAGCTGAAAAATTATTATTAATAACTGAATTTATTACATCATTTACCACATTTACATAGGTCCTATATAGTGTGTCAACCATAATTCATAAAAAATATACTATCAATCTATTGTATAATGATCATCTTCTATTTCAATATGAAATCCTAAACCAAAATTTATAATGATTAAAAGAAGATAAAAAATTTTGGGGTATTGATGGAACATTTTTCACATCCCTCAACATTAGAAAACAACCTATACATTCATTTATAAAATATCACAAACCCCAATGAAAAAAATATTATATCAATTTATAATATTCAATATACCATATTCACATTATTTTTATGAATAGAAAAGTCCCATCATTAGTGTAATATGGTACAATGATTCTTAATAAATCACCCATTCAATGTACAAACCTGACATGTGATAATCTAGTCCAACTAAATGTATATCACCTACACCGTGTATAAGTATTTTGTGGTATCCTCATATCTGTGTCATGTGTCTTATCTTATTCCTTAATCAATTTTAAAGTGTAATAGTTTTTTTCACTCATGAAGAACACCATCATCAGTGTTTTTCTATGCCTCGTTCATCAATAATGATGAGATAACATCACCCAACATCAATTTTTCTTTTCTGAATAGAAATTTCGTGAGAATAATAACAAATGAATCTTGTAAAAAACTCAATAAAAGAAGAATTGTATTTTTATATTTCAATACAAACCATTATACGTTTATCATTGTTCTTGACCCACATCGAATATAGAACAATAAAATGTTTTAAGATGTCACCTAAATGGTTACCCAAAGATTAATTATCTAATATTTGTAAACAATATACATATTTTTGAGGAAATCTTGTGGAAACATTACATACATGCAAGGCTATCAATTTATAATTTCAAAATTTCACAATGTCTAAAAACTAATAAATCAAAACATAGAGTAGATACAAGTTTAATCCCACCATGATCATGGAACACATCAAAAAAATTTGAAAGAAGGATGGGTCATCCTTATTTTAATTTATTAATTTAACTATTTTAATGTTGAAATTTAATAAAAAAATTCCCAAAGAAAAAAAATATGGATACTAGTATCTAGGGATTATTTAAATATATTAATTAATTCTCCTTGACATTAAAAAATTATTACATTATTGTGAAATAATTCAATTTAATTTATAGAAAATTTTTCTAATCATTATCGATTTACTGTAGATTCACAATTCATCATTGTCTTATGAATAAAAAAATAAGTAACATTATCAATAGATCATAAATCCTTATTCACCATAAAAAAATGAGGTATTTTAATGCCAAAAATGGACTAGGGAATCCATGGCTCGTAGCATGTTGAAGGAATTGTGTCTCCCTGTGATGTTTTGATATGAGATTGTCTGTACGATTGTTTTTATCCTCATCCATGTAATCACACAATGCTACGATGTGATGACATAAGATGATGCCTAATAATAAAAATTATCAATTGTTCACTTTCTATGATACATTTTCAATATTACGCATTAAACGATTGTGAGGGCTCTACTAAGGAATCTAGAGGACTGGTGTATGATAATGAGCTTCATCACGTATGAAAAATATGATGTGTTGAGATTTGGGGAGTCATTCAATATTGAGTAGACTACGATATTTATACCAGGGATGGCGGAGACTAAAAACACTATCAGAGACTATAGATCGTTACCCACAACCACTTGTGCACACTCTGTATAATATGTAATATGAGACATGGTTGAGGTGATGTGGGAACCATCTGGAAAAATGGAGTACTCTTTTCCACCACCAAACATTGTAAAAGATTTGGATGCCAATCTCAATGACACCTCAATATAGTTTCACACCATTTAAAAAATTATCAGGATGAAAACCATGCCTAGGCTAACATTGTTTGAGATCAACTATGACGTTTTTCAATTCACTAGATCTTTTTGTAATCCTTATTTAGTGATACAAAACATCACATGTTTTGGTGAAAATCAATGTTTGAGGAGTAAGTGAGGAAATCATAATAAGATGTAGTAAAGAATAAGAATAATATTTCACCAAGTGCATTGTTCTTCATAGAAATCCTACTAGAATCCCTAGGCGCTAGATGAAAAACACATTCCATTGGATGAATAATGGTATTTAAACATACTCCATGGAAATATATATTGATTGCATGGTTCCCAAGACCACCTACATGTATACGACATTCATTAGAGAGGCAGCATGGAAAGGGATAAAAACACTTGGGATAAGTAGTTCATTGAAATACTAATAAAATCACATGGATGAACATTATTTATAGATTTGAATGTGAAAATTGATATTTTTGTGACCTAGTGCCAAATATTATAACTAGAGGACGATTTTGCGGACTAATTTCCAGTGGTTAATAATTTCCTTTTTTTTCCAAACCTTAATTATTGTCTTTCTTTTATTTTTATATTTATTCCTCAACATGTTTTGACCTCAATAATTATATTGTGTGGTATTTAATTATATTGTTAATAAATCTAGATTTCATGGACTATAAATAAAGGGACACACTTCTAGGAAAACATCCCTACTTGTGGTGAAAATAATCATTTTTTGTGTTCTTATTATTCCCTCCTCCTAAGATGTCTGTTTTAATTTTTGGGTAATGAACATATGATCTTTTTTAACACAATCCACTACATTATATTTTTATATTGACGTCCATTGGATTAATATTAGTATTTAATTACATAAAGAGGGAAAATTTCTAATAATCCAATGAAAATATTTTCTATAATTATATATACAAGCTATAAAATCTTTAAAAGATCAATATTAATTCTTATATAATGTTTATATTTTTTGTATATACACACAAAAAATGAAAACAACATATACATATTTATTATTAACAATATAACCACACAGCATATAAGTTTTTTAATATGATTCTTATGTGGAACAGTTTATCATGCTACAATGATAGATATGTCACACATGGATTTTGAAAACTGACACACTTTTAATGATACTAGATTACAAATAAAATTAATAGAGATTCATTAGAAAGTCCATGATCTTGAATATCTATGAAATAAATAATGTTTTTTCTAAAAAAAATTCAATTTTTATTAATTTAATTCATTTATTTAAAGAAAAATATATTTTTCATTCTTAATAAATTTATAGGTATATGTTTTGTTAATTATTCTATTACATAATTATAAACAAATAGGTATATGTTTAATATTTCATTAAAAAAAATGTTTTGTTTTTCACATTATTTAATTTATTTTGTATGGTGAAACATCAAGAAATAACATTTGATAAGATTAACCCATTAAAACATATTCCCCATTTTGAAAAATTGAAATACAATAATTTCCTATCTTCTTGAAATGTTGTATATGTAAAGTAGAATCCTAAAAAACAAGAACCACACAATTTGGATTAGTATAGTGATTTTTATTTTTAAAACAGTTAACTGACTCAATTGTACTACTTCTAAAAATGCTCAAAAATTATACTTAACATTAAAATATTAATATTTCACTACATTTATGGACATTTCATATAAAATCAGTAAATGGAGTATATAATTAGACATGAAAATATTAACAATATCAACTCCCCTACACTTATTTTTGTTCATGTATTCATATACAACAAAAATAAATACATGATAAACTCATTTTAACTCTCCAACAAGTATTAATATTTTTTTCTCCAATCAGGGGAGGTTTAGAATATTTCACTCATACATTTTGAATTCCCCTACAAGTTTTAATAGATAAAATGTTCCAAAGCTATTTCATTTTTTCATGCTCAAATTTAGAAATGGAAAATTTGGACTCTCAAAACTCACACCTCTCATGATGATAAAATTCATATGGGGAGGTTTATTCTTTCACCAACCAAAAGTGAAAATCTTATAGTTTAAAAGAGTTGTCATCTTCCAATACCAATCTAATGTGATAATAATCAACAGTTATTTTTAAGTTGTTTTTCTATGCCTATGAGATGTTTGGAATATAAAGTCCATGAAAGAGAAGAGGAGGGTTAAAACACCAACATAGAAAAATAGGTAACATTTTTTTGAAATAAAACATGGAAGGAAATGAAAACACATATTTATAAGGGACTGATTTTGTGAAAAAAGAAACAATAGAGGAAGAAAATATGAATTCAATGAAAAGATTTGTTACTTACAAAATAAAAAACTTCTCACCATAATAATATAATGCAAGTGTTCTTTTTTTTCTTTTACTTTTTTTAATTTTTTTCGAATGTTGACCTTAAAAATGACCTCACACTCATATCCCAACTCATGTTTGATTTCTTTATTACACTAATTGTAATAGTTATAACTAGATCAAAGGTTTAGGAAGAGTGGTTTTTGACATACCCAAGACACAACCCATTTTTTCATTTGTTTTTGTTTTTTTCATCATTTTTATGAAAACATGTCAATAATAGGTTAACCAAACAACGAAATACATTCCCCCACAGATAAATTTCAATAAAATATGCAATGAAAATAAATGTTGATATTGGGTGGGAAAAGGTATTCATCTTTTAATGTGACTATCAAAGAAAATGTTCTTATAGGCTCGAAGGGGAATTGAAAAGGAGGATTAATGTATGGGAAATAGGAGGATATTTAGCTATTGTGATTCTTCTGTGGCTTAGATAATGCATCTTTCATATTAAGGAACACTGATGTAGGAAATTCAGCTTAAATATCCAAAAACTCATGACTCACAAATGGGGGGTAAAAACACATATTTTGAAAAGATAGCCATAGGTGGCCTTGGCATGAATGAAAACATTGTAACTCATGGATTTGAAAAAACATTTTCCAAATCAAAAATTGAGCATTCAAAATTTGTTAATTTTGACACAAAAGTTATTATCCAAAGTCAGGATTAAAATACAAATTTTTTGAGATGAAAAAATTTCTTTTAACTCCCCAAAATTGTTGGACAGAATTTCAAAACATGATGGTGATTAATAATGAACCTTGATTTTTTTTTACATTTTTTTATTTTTTAGAATATTTCTCTTGTTTTTATTTAGGTTTTGTTTAGTTTTTAATAATGATACACCCACACAAAATCGAAAGTGAAAAATAATGTTTTTGATGAAAAAAGTGGAAAAAATGAATGAGAGATGTGGAAGAAGAAAGAGGAAGAGAGAGGGAGAGTGAGAGGATACGTTAAAGGGTAAGAGGTTCCCCCTAGTTTGGATTTTGCGGGTCTTCATCTCCATACGGTTGTGGGTCAACTGTAAAAGTTGAGGATCCGATGAAAGTCGAGGTGGTTCCAGGACTGTGGGAAGTTACCTAATGAAATTTCATTATTCATCTTATGGAAAACTAAAAATAAATTTAAATTTCATAAATTTAATTGAAAACAGGGGTTTCCTCCCAAGAAGCACTACATTTGTTTGTCTATAACTGGACAGTTGTAGCGGACTAACCATAGTTTAACGATGGCCATTTTATCTTCTCAAATCCAGTGTGCTTCTGAAAAAACTTTTCCTTTGGTATGCTCGATGATTCATTTGATAATTACATCTCTTCCTTGTTTCACTTGAAATTCAACGGGGTTGGAAAGATAATATGACTATCCACCATTTAATCTTCAATGTGAGGAATGATTTTATCCACAAAGTGATGATTTTCTATTCTTGGGAATTCAAGAAGTTGTCTCAATTCTGATGGATCATTTATGTAAGGTTTAGATAACACAAAACCATAGTATGAGATCCCAATTATTTTTGACTCATTTATTTCATCACATACCGATGTAGAGTAATGGGTATCAGTGGAGTCATAAGATTGAATAAAATTTTAAACATCCTTTATATCAATGATGTTTTCAAAATAATGGTCAATTTCAACCTCACTAGTGATCAATCTATTAATTAGGGAACAAATCACACAACTTTCACTGTCATTGGGACAAGACAAACACATTTTTTTAGTGTTAACCTCACATATAATAGAATTTTTATAATCATGAATAGAAAATGATGAATGTTGGATAAAATGATATGAATCCACAATTTATAATTCTACTTCATTTTCCTCATTATCATCCATGCTAGAGAAGTGGATTTCATAGGCAATATGAGATTATAAATATTTTTCAACATCTATTAGATCAATTGAGTTTTCATTTGTAATGCCAACATCAACTTCTCCCTTTATTACTTGGTTAATGAGGATGCAATATTCACAAGATCCTTTCTCATTAGAACATGAAAAACATGGTGTATTGGGGTTTTATTGACACATAGAAGTCTCCTCAGAAGCATGGATTGAGAATGAAGAGTGATCCTTCGATGGGTATCACATGTATTGAAAAATGATGAACTTGGCTAGTGGGTCACCAAATTTCATGGATAAGATTCCTCAATTGACGTCACTCATAGTTCTAGCAGTCATGGAGAATGGTCTTCCTAGAATTAGGGGGTATCAAGATGAGTTCATCTCGCCTTCCTTGTCAAGGACCTAGAAATAATAAAAGAAGATATGATCATTGACTTGGACAAGGACATCCTCAATTAATCCCTCAGGACTGGTCGTTCTTCGATTGTCCAATTGAATTACAACACCTGTTGGATGTAAGGTACCTAGTCCAAGTTTGGAGAATATGGATTTAGGCGTGACATTAATTGAGGATTCTAGGTCTATGAGTGCATCATCACAGTTCAAACTTACAATTTAGCATGGAACCATAACGGTCCCTGGATCATTGCACTTAATCGGTATGGACTCATGGGTTGAAATTTTTTCGATGGTCCTATGTTTCCTCTTGTGGGTACCTAACTCCTTGAGAAACATGGCATACATAGGAACATGATTTATGGCATCTAATAGAGGAATGTTGAATTAGACATGTTAAAACAAGTTGCGCATTTAATGATTAGGTTCAAATGACCTCTTTAGATTAAAAACACCTTGTCGAAAAGGAATTGGATTCCTAAGTGCAATTGAAAGAGGTGGTCGAATGGATTCAGATTCATTTTCAATTTACTTTTTCTTTTCATTTTCTAGGTCATCTTTCGATGGAGGTTTGGAGGAATTATCTGGAGGCATAGAAATTTTCTTTCCCGATCTAATTGAAATTGAACTTACATTACCCTTGGGGTTTGGTAATGGTTGAGCAGGATGTTGGGAAGAATGGGATGTTTGATGCTGACTAAGGTGGGATGAAATTGAACAATTTTTGTTTCAATGTTCTTGAGGCTAGAATTGGTGAATGAGGCAAGATCTTCCACTACAATTTTCCATGGTTTCTTAGAAGAAGAGGCTTGTCCTGAATTGGGATTACCTTGATTTTAGTTTGTGGGAAAGCAATTGTATTGGTTTTGGAAATGAGAGGGCTCACTAGTATAATGGTATCAAGGAGGAGGATTGTTTCTTTGTGGTTGAGGAAGAAAAGGATAAGGTTGATGGATGTTATCCAACACCTTGACCATATTGGAATTGTTTTGGGTTTTGAGGATGGAATTTAGGGGGATGATATATGGGATTACCATACAGAAGGCCTTTGTAATAGGAATACGAGAAGGGATCAGAGTGAGGATGGTTGATGTTTCTAACAAACTGACCTGATAGTTGGGGATTAGTGTTCCACTGAGCATATGCTGCATTGAGTTCCATTGGTCCGGATGAATTAGATTGATCCTCTTGAAGTTGTGTACATGTGTCAGTTGGATGAGATGGAGGGTTTCAGATTCCACAGTTCTTGACAGGTCCAAGAAACATTGATTGCAGAGAAGATAAGGTTGGGTATTTGGTAGCCCCAGCATGTTTCCGCACAAGACCTGTATGTTCACTCATCCACTCGGTCATCCTGTTCGACTCAATTGATTGATTATATTGGTCTTTTCTGACTTGAGGATGTGCTCGAGTATGGAATTATTTTTTGTTTTCATCCATGTAACTTGTGAGATCTCTTGCAGCTCCATATATTTTATCAACAAGAGCACCGCCCCTTGCGGCATCCATGAGAGTTTTATTCATAGACAATAACCCTTCATAGAAGTATTGGTTCACGAGTTTGTTAGGAAATTGGTGGTGTGGGCAGGTTGAAATAAGCATTTTGAACCTCTCCCAGTACTCATGGAGTGATTCACTTGGGAACTAATGGATTCCACTAATTTACTTTCGAATTGAAGTTGTACGAGATGTAGGAAAGATTTTTTTTAAAGAAAAGTCTCTCATGACATTCCATGTGGTTATGGAACCATGAGGTAGGTAGTACAGCCAAGACATAGCAGTGTCAGCTAGGGATAAAGGGAATTATCGATGTTTGATTTGTTCTTTAGAAACAACTTGAGGCTTCATGGTAGATCACACTACGTGGAACACTTTAATGTAGAGATATGGATCCTCAACGGATAGCCCGTGGAAATTAGGGGAAAGATGAATCAAACCCGATTTGATTCAAAGTTAGTCTCTATGGTTGGATATTTAATACCAAGAGGTTGTTAATTCATATCAGGTGCATCATGTTCTTTAAGGGTTTGTTCCCAAGGATTGGCCATCTCTAATTCAACTGGTTGGACAAGGACTGGTTCTTGAATTATTTGATTATCTGTTATGATCCACCTAAGTTGGTGTGTGTTCAATAAATTTCAAGGTCATAAAAATTTGAGGGAATGTTTGGAATTCTACAAGGCATTCAAAGATATTTTTTATGATAGTGGAAGACGTGTTTTTCTTTTTATTTTTTTTAAATATTGTTTTTTGGGTATTTTATGACAATAACCAGAATTTGATGACTACATAATGCACCATCCCCAGTAATAGCGCCATTCAAAATGCATGGACTATTGTCTCCTATCGACCGGTCCATGTTCTGGTGCTCTTATAATGTGTATATTAGCACTCGAGTTGAATTCTCGGCGATGATACTTGGTAATATTAGTTTGTTTTTAGTTGATTATTTCTTGATTAAGGAGGTTTTCTTGTGGATAATAATTGGAATGATTGATTGACTATAATTTATTTTAGAAATTGATAAATATTGGGGTGTGGTCATTATTAGGGAGTTATGCTTGTGATATCTTGGAGCATTGCATTATATTTCATTTAAATTAACACCCATTTCACAAGTTGACATCAATTTGAATAATTATGTGTTAAAGAATTAATCCAAACCTTAACACAACTAGTATTCTAATCTCAATCATTAAATAATTATGGTAGTGTATTTTTTGTTCCAATAATCCAATGAAACCACATGATAAACAAAATATTTAATTAATCCATGACATATTAAGTCCAACATACAAAATGTTAAATTAACAAATACTCATCAAGCAAATACTTTCAATAACTTTACATCCCTAAATATTGACACAACCCGATGAGAGATTTACTAATCCATTTTGGTGTTTAATATTCTGGTTATAATAATTATGATGATAAATTAATAATAGAAGAAAATGAAATGGATTAGAAAATAGTGGTATGTCGTACACACACACACGAACAAGGATGATAATTAAAAAAATATTTTCAATTGAATGAGGATGCAAATGAAGTGAAGGGGATTCAACAGTATTTAAACTATTTTATGAACATTAATATTGAACTAAAGATGGTGGAGCAGAATTAGAGGTATTGAAAAAGAATCTTTCATTAAAACCGAATTACAAACAAAGAGACTAACAAGATTACAAAAAATGAAGAAAATGAAAGTAAGTGAAAACAAAGAGAAGAAGAAAGGACACTGAAGTGAAAACATTATAATGGCAGGTCCTCCCAATACTTTTGAAAAGCTTTGGTCATAAAAATATGATCTCCTCTCATCTGAAATTACAATCCCTCTCAAGGAGAGAAGGGGAGAGTATTTATAGCCCATGGGGTGGACTGTTTGCATTTCAATATGTCCCTCCACTTGCATCGCTATGTTGGCTATTAAGACAACAGAATCTCAATAAATCTCCTTCTTAAAAGTAGTACATAATAATGTTGGCCGACTACTCTGAATATATAGAAGAATGGGGACTTAGGTATCCAATGTTATGTTCGTATGATTAATCAATTTTAATCTATCAATTTCAATCCAGTCTTTCTGATGTCCTAAATGAGAATAGATTACTGTATAGGAAGATGCCTTCAAAAATGAATTATTTCAGCCACAAAGTCATCCACCTATATCTCCTATTTTACAGTGCAAAATCATAGCTTCATTGGATTCATACATCATGAGATATGTCATGAATACTATACTGATTTTATTTCCCAGCCAGAATGGCGGGCTGGACTTCAATGCATATGTTTGCCCCTTGTTTTTGGAGTTTTGCCTTGAAATTATTATCTTATACTCCTTAAATTGTCCCCCGAACTACGATGGAGAATAATGGAATTTGTATTTCTATATATACCCTTGTAAATCAATATTCATGAATAGTCCACTTTCTTCATAGATTCGTTGTTCTTGTTTGTGAGGACCATATGACCCGTCAAATGGAAGAATTGGCTCATGGTACCTTCTAATGAAATGTTTTATATTTAAATTAGAATCTTAAAAAAATACAACCACACAATTTGGATCTGTATAGTGATTTTATTATTAAAACAGTTATCTAACTCAATTGGACCATTTTTAAAAATGCTCAAAAATTATACTTAATATTAAATCATTAATATTTCACAGAAATGATGAAAATTTCATATAAAATAAGTAATTGTAGTATATAATAAGACATAAAAATATTAACAATATCTTCTTCACACCGGTGGATTTCTTCTGTGGGAGGGTTTTACCTAGGGTAGAGGCTTTGGAGAGATTTATCACTATAGCATGGAGGGGAGTTATTGGTGGTGTTATATTCTGGGCATCAGGAATTAGGAATGTGAGCATAAAAAAATGTAGAAAAATGATTATAGGGAGGGGAATTTAATTTTAATATATATATTTTTTTCAGATATTCAATTGCATAAAATATATCACTAATGAAAAATTTGGTGGTGAATTTAAAATAATAATTAATAAAATATTGACGTTTTTAGAAGAAGTTGTATTTAGAAAAAAATATATTTTTATTACAATCACCCATCAGAATTGTTTTCAACACAACCAAATAATAGTAGTTTCAAGCTCTAAATGTACATTAACATTACAATGGTGTACATTGTGATCTTAATATTTCCATTTTTATATTTATTTTTTATTTAAATTAATATTGATGTTATATTTATAAATATATCGATAAAATATAATTTACTATAAAATATTTATTCCTTTATAATGTTAATAAAATTCTTTTAAAATATAACTAATTACATTAAAATGATTCTTTTATAATATTAAATATTTACTCATTTATGTAATTAATCAACGTTATAAAATATTATGTAAAATATTTAAATATAATTATTATAATTATTTTTTAAAAAAAAATCTTGTATTTTATATAATTACATTTTTTCAAATGGTGGGAACACTTAGCACCCCAACTACATTTGACCTCCATTTACTTAGTAACACATACCTTTCTATTTTCTCTATTTTTTTGGACTTACCAGTCTACATTCAATACATGAACCCAATGTGAGAATTCAATCCACTTATTTGTAGCCATACGGTTTTTTATAGATATCAGAAAGGAACTGACCCCTCTATTTAGAATTTGTTTTTCACCCTTATCAATTCCAAATTACCATCCTCATCTCCATAACTCACTCCCATTATGTTAGTGAGAAGACAGTTTAATACCGAGAGAAAAACTGATATGCGATAATAATATTGTGAAAATCACCAATGAAAACAAAAATCACCAAAATAAATAGATGTAAATATATATTATAATGATATTTTTGAAGGAGGAAAAACCCTCAAATGTGAATGATAGAAACACAATAGGGGAACTCTGAAAAATTACACTAATAATCATAGATTACAAAATCCATGTAAAATCCTAGATCCTGAATTATAATTTTTTCCATGAAAATATATGTTAAAATACACAACATAATATGTTTCAGTCTACTCTGTGAAAGTGGTTTCGTGAAAAAATGTCACCTCTCGGAGGAAAAATCCCAACACATGGTGTCACTATGGAACCAACACTATGTTTTTGGAAAACCACATTGTGGGATACTCCTTGCTACCTAAGACCAAAAAGACCATTAATCACAAATTTTCTTTCTCTAATGACTTTTCTTCTCAAAACATTAAAAGAAACCATGGTGATCACTTTTTATAATCTCTTATAAACCTTAATCAACCAATACAAAGGATCATTACAAGGATAACAACATATTTTATCATCTGTATGAAAACTAACTCCTAGAATATTTCCTTTATCAGCACTATCTAAATGGGATGATAAATTTTAAATTTAACTGCGCTAAAAAATCATTAATAATGGTGTTTTCTTTAGAGGTAGTTTTTTAGCACTGATAAGGGGTATATTTATAAAGATTACTATTGGAAATAAAAATTGTTTTTATTATATATTAATTTTAAATTATATAAAATTATAATATTAATATTAAAAAATAATGTTTAATTATTGACATTAAATAATAAATACGTATTTATAATCAAAATATTTTTTTAACTTTTCATATATATATATTATGTTTTAGAAAAAATATTTATATGATTAGAATTAATAAATATCCATTTAAATAGAAAAAAATATAATAAATTTTATTAAAAAATAAATATTTATATATATATATATCATATTTTTATTATATAATTATAATTATAATTAAATAATTAGTAAATTTATATATTTATAATTTAAATTTTAAAAAATATATATATAATTATATAAATAATAGTATACAATTATTTTGGATGATATATATATATATATATATATGCTATGAAAGGATTAGGTACTGTGCAATCTCAAACATAATATTTTTTAATGATTGTAAAAAAGAAAACATGAACCATCAAGAATGTGGGGCATAACACACCTAAAAATTGGAATTGTTACAAAAACACCACATAAAATAAATGATTTTAATATCCACACATCAAAGACAAAAAATTCACAAAACACTAACCCTATAGATGAAACATCACCCTACATCCAAAATAATGGCACAAAGGCATTAGGCTACTAACAAAAACATGCTTTTTGAACCTCTCCCAGTAATCATGGAGTGATTCACTTGGGAATTGATGGATTCCACAAATTTACATTCGAATTGAAGCTGTACGAGATGTAAGAATGATTTTTTTTAAGAATACACTCTCATGTTATTACATGTGGTTATGGAACTAGGAGGTAGGTAGTACAGCCATGACTTAGCAGTGTCAGCTAGGGAGAAAGGGAATTATCGATGTTTGATTTGTTCTTCAGAAACCCCTTGAGACTTCATGGTAGAGCACACTACTTGGAACACTTTAATGTTGAGATGTGGATCCTCACCGGCTAGCCCGTGGAAATTAGGGAGAAGATGAATCAAACCAGATTTGAGTCAAAGTCAGCCTCTATGATTGGATATTTAATAACAATAGGATGGTAATTCATATCAGGTGAATCATGTTCTTTACGGGTTTGTTCCCAAGGATTGTCCATCTCTAATTCAACTGGATGGACAAGGATTGGTTCTAGAATTATTTGATTATCTCTTATGATCCACCTATATTGGTGAAGTGTTCAATAAATTTCAAGGTCATAAAAATTTTAGGGATTGTTTGGAAGGCTACAAGGCATTCCCAGATATTTTTGATGATAGTGGAAGATGTGTTTTTCTTTGTATTTTTTTAAAATATTGTTTTTTGGGTATTTTATGACAATAACCCGAATTTTATGACTACTTAAAGCACCATCGCTAGTAACAGCGCCATTCAAAATGCACGGACTATTTTCTCCTATCGACCAGTCCATGTTCCGGTGCTCTTCTAATGTGTATATTAGCACTCGGGTTGAATTCTCGGCGATGATATTTGGTAATAGTAGTTTGTTTTTAGTTGATTGTTTCTTGATTAGGGAGGTTTTTTTGAGGAGAATAATTGAAATTATTGATTTACTATAATTGATTTTACAAATTGATAAATAATGGGGTGTGTTCATTATTAGGGATTTATTCTTGTGATATCTTTGAGCATTTCATTATATTGCATTTAAATTAACACCCACTTCATAAGTTGACGTCAATTAGAATTCTTATGTGTTAAAGATTTAATCCAAACCTTAACATAACTAGGATTCTAATCTCAATCAGTACATGTTTATTGTAGTGTATTTTTGGTTCCAATAATCCTTGGAAACCACATACTAAACAAAATATTTCTTTAATCCATGACATATTAAGTCCAACATACACAATGTTAAATTAACAAATAATCATCGAGCAAATACATTCAATAACTTAACATACCTATATATTGACACAACCCGATGATATATTTACTGATCCATTTTGGTGATTAATATTCTGGTTATAATAATTATGATGATAAATTAATAATAGAAGAAAAATAAATGGCTTAGAAAATAGTGGTACGTTGAACACACACACATTAACAATGATGATAATTAAAAAAAATATTTTCAATTGAATGAGGATGAAAATAAAGTGAAGGGGATTCAACAGTATTTAATCAATTTTAAGAACATTAATATTGAACTAAATATGGTGGAGGGGAATAAGAGATATTGAAAAAGAAACTTTCATTAAAACCGAATTACAAACAAATAGACTAACAAGATTACAAAAAATTAGGAAAACGAATGTAAGTGAAAACAAAGAGAAGAAGAAAGGACACTAAAGTGAAAACATGAGAATTGCAGTTCCTACCAATACTTTTGAAAAGCATTGGTCGTGACAATATGATCTCTTCTCATCTGAAATTCCAATCCCTCTCAAGTAGAGAAGGGTAGAGTATTTCTAGCCCATGGGGTGGACTGTTTGCATTTAAATCTGTCCCTCCACTTGCATCGCTATGTTGGCTATTCAGATAATAGAATCTCAATAAATCTCTTATTTTACACTACAAAATCATAACTTCATTGGATTCTTATATCATGAGATATGTCATGAATACTGTACTGATTTTATTTCCCATCCAGAGTGGTGGGCTGGACTTCAATGAATATGTTGGCCCCTTGTTTTTGGAGTTGTGCCTTGAAATTTTTATCCTATACACCTTACATTGTCCCAGAACTACAATGGAGAATAATAGAATTTGGAATTCTATATATAGCCTTGTAAATAAATCTTCATGAATAGTCAACTTTCTTCATAGATTCGTTGGTCTTGTTTGTGAGGACCATATGACCCATCAAATGGAAGAATTGGAACATGGTACCTTCTAATGAAATGTTTTATATTTAAATTAGAATCCTAAAAAAATACAACCACACAATTTAGATCTGTATAGTAATTTTTATTATTAAAACAATTAACTAACTCATTTGGACCGTTTCTAAAAATGCTAAAAAATTATACTAATATTAAAACATTAATATTTCACAAAAATTATGAACATTTCATATAAAATAAGTAATTGTAGTATATAAAAAGACATAAAAATATTAACAATATCATCTTCACACTTGTGGATTTCTTCTATGTGAGGGGTTTACCTAGGCTAGAGGCTTTGGAGAGATTTATCACAACAGCATAGAGGGGAGTTATTGGTGGTGTTATATTCTGGGCATCAATCTTTTGGAATGTGAGCATAAAAAATGTAGAAAAATGATTATAGGGAGGGGAATTTTTTTTTAATATATATAATTTTTTTCAGTTATTCAATTTCATAAAATAAATCACTAATGAACAATTTGGTGGTGAATTTAGAATAATAATTAAAAAAATATTGACGTTTTTAGAAGAAGTTGTATTTGTAAAAAAATATATTTTTATTACAATCACTTATCATAATTGTTTTCAACACGACCAAATAATAGTAGTTTCATGCTCTAAATGTGCATTAAAATTATAATGGTGTACATTATTATCTTAATATTTCCATTTTTATAAGTAATTTATATCGATTTTTTATTTAAATTAATTTGGATGTTATATTTATAAATATATCTATAAAATATAATTTAGTGTAAAATATTTATTCCTTTATAATATTAATAAAATTATTTTAAAATATAACTAATTACTTAAAAATGATTCTTTTATAATATTAAATATTTACTAATTTATGTAATTAATCAACGTTATAAAATATTATGTAAAATATTTAAATATAATTATTATAATTATTTTTTTTAAAAAGATTGTATTTTATATAATTACATTTTTTCAAATGGTAGGAACCCTTAGCACCCAAACTACATTAGACCTTCATTTACTTGGTAACACATACCTTCCTATTTTCTCTATTTTTTTGGACTTACCTTTCTAAATTCAATCCATGAACACAATGTGAGAATTCAATCCACTTATTTGTAGCCATACAATTTTTTATAGATATCTGAAAGAAACAGACCCCTCTATTTAGAATTTTTTTTCTCCCTCATCATTTCCAAATTACCTTCCCCAACTCCATAACTCACTCCCATTATGTTAGTGAGAAGACAGTTGAATATCGAGAGAAAAACTGATATGTGATAATAATATTGTGAAAATCTCCAAAGAAAACAAAAATCACCAAAATAAATAGATGTAAATATATATTATAATGCTATTTTAGAAGGAGGAAAAACCCTCAAATGTGAATTATTGAGACACCATAGGGGTAATCTGAAAAATTACACTGTTATCATAGACTACAAAATCAATTTAAAATCCTAGATCCTGAATTATATTTTTTTCCATGAAAATCTATGTTAAAATACACAACATAATATGTTTCAGTCTACTCTATGAAAGTGGTTTCGTGAAAAAATGTCACCTCTCGGAGGACAAATCCCAACACATGGTGTGACTATGGAACCAACACTATGTTTTTGGAAAACCACATTGGGAGATTGTCCTTGCTACCTTAGACCAAAAAGACCATTGATCACAAATTTTCTTTCTGTAATGACTTTTCATCTCAAACCATTAATAGAAACCATGGTGATCACTTTTTATAAGCTCTTAAAAACCTTAAACAATAAATACAAAGGATCATTGCAAGGATAACAACATATTTTATCATCTGTATGAAAACTAACTCCTAGAATATTTCCCTTATTAGCACTATCTAAATGGGATGATAAATTTAAAATTTAACTGCGCTAAAAGTCATCAATAATGGGGTATTCTTTAGGGGTAGTTTTTAGCACTGATAAGGGGTATATTTATAAAGACTACTATTAGAAATAAAAATTGTTTTTATTATATATTAATTTTAATTTATATAAAATTATAATATTTATATTAAAAAATAATGTTTAATTATAGACATTAAATAACAAATACGTAATTATAATCAATAGATTTTTTTAACTATTCATATATATATATATATAATGTTTTAGAAAAAATATTTATATGATTAGAATTAATAAATACGCATTTAAATACATATAAAATATAATAAATTTTATTAAAAAATAAATATTCATATATATATATATCATATTTCTTATTATATAATTATAATTATAATTAAATAATTTGTAAATTTATATATTTATAATTTAAATTTAAAATTAATATATATAAATATATAAATAAAACTATCCAATTAATTTCGTTGATATATATATATATATATATTTATATATATATGATCTGAAAGGATTTGGTACTGTGCAATCTCAAACACAATAGTTTTTAATGATTGTAAAAAAGTAAACATGAACCATCAAGCATGTGGGGCATAACACACCTACAAATTGGAATTGTTACAAAAAGACCACATGAAATAAATGATTTGAATATCCACACATCAAAGACAAAAAATTAAAAAAAACTAACCCTATAGTTGAAACATCACCCTACATCAAAAATAATGGCCCAAAGGCATTAGCCAAATAACAAAAACAACCTATCCAATGATCAGCCTTCATGTATCCAGAGTACACTCAAATTCATCATCCAATTGAATGAGACAATCCCTCTTCCTGTCGCATCCCAATCCAATTATTGTACAACTATCTCTAACCCAATCAACTATGATGACAATAATGGTATCAGGTAGCCATCTCTTAACTAGAGCATGCAGTTGAGACCCTATACACAACCTCATCCACAACCCTGACTAGAGATCTCCCCACTAATAATTATCTCATCCATCGACCCATAATTATATGCACCCATCACCACCGAGTATGCTTGGTCGTTCCTCACACAATCTCCACCCCATCATTATGAAGTTACCTACAACTAGTGTAAATTCATCGTAATGCTAGATCCAACCATAGGTGTCACAGGTGGGGTCCCTAACACAAAATGTCACAGTTGGGGTCCCAAACATCACACATACTCATTTGTTTATATATTCTTCATGAATGATCATTTATACATTGATAAATATTATAATTTATGATTTCCATCAATGTGAGGACTCATTTTTAGGATCTGTAATTCCCTAGGTATGTGACTCATTCATGTACCCCAAGAACCTAATATGTTCTAATAAATACATATATAAATAAAATAAATATAATTAAATATTGAAAATATTTATTAAATTTTTTATTTATTTTTTTAATTATATATAAATACTCGTTAATGGTATATATAAATCCACACTCATTGTGTATTAGAATTTCATGACTCTAATTTAAATAAAAAAATTCAAAATAAGGCTCACATTAACATAAGTCATAACTGAACATCATAAAATCAGACATCATCTAAATATTATGCCCTATTGTAAAAACCCATGGATATTTATGTAATAATAGTCTCCATTGCAACTTCAAATAAGAAATAACTAAACCACACATTATATTATTCATTTAATAAAGTATTCAAAAATTTTAAATCATCAACGCCTAAGGATCTTAACATAAATAATAGAGAAACTAACGGATTCATGAATAGTTGAAAGGTTTCAGTCCATTGATGACATTTTCATCATCAATAAATCACTAGAACCATTTAACATATAGATTTTTCTCTTATGTGTGGTCCATACATAACTATGTAAAATGTCACTAAAATCTTTTGAATGTATTATAAAAAGAGAAATTTTGGAGAAAAAATAAAAATAATGTTATCCAAAAGTTTTTATACTACTTGTAATGAATTTCTCACAGATCGGGCCAATAACCATCACATATATTATTTTTAATGAATTATTTAATGTTAATATAATGATTCAAAAATACATTAATAATGTATTAATGTATAATATTATTAATAAGATAGAAATAAAATGAAGCACTATGAAATTTATATTATGGGTTTTATGAAATAGGATCATCAACTAAAATTAGGTATTTATGCATTAGAAAACATGCCATTAAATATATAATTTTTTTTAGATAAATTGAACATTTATATTTTGGGATAATGAAATAGTCCATATACATAAATTAAAATTTTAATGTCAGACTACAAATAAATAGAGATATTTTAATACATTCATAATCATAAGTAGAAGATATAATTTTGAAAACATCTAAAACTGGTAAAATCCATTACCACTAATAGAAAACTATTTTAATTACCACAATAATATGATATAGGTATAGATGATAAAAATATTATTGGGGTTCACATGATATGTTTCAAAATTAGGAAAATGTTTTCTTAAATTAAAAAAACACATAGAATATTTTAATATATCATTGTGACCAGTCGATCCTAAAAAAATTATATATGTTAAATAAAATGCACTAATATGAATCTTGTGTGTATCAATTATTAATTTTATGGATGTTGAAAATTGATATTTTCTTTCTACACTTACAAGGGACTGTGGTTCTATCCCCACATTCAATGAAATATAATAAATACAAATCTAACTGAATATAACTATAAAACTCAATATAAATATTTTACTTATTTAAACACTAAGAATTAAATTATTTTACATAATATCATCAAATAAATTATTATTGATTAATGTAATATATAACAATTTTCATTAAAAATATAAAATATAACTAAAACTAACTTACTGATGAACACATGGAATTACATGTTCGACAATTAACATTGCTAAGAACCACACTATCATTAATACAGGCTATAGATGATTTATCTTACTATCCTACTGATCTCCATAAATAAAATATTTATATATTATGGAATAAATATCAAGGATAAATATAATAAATTTTAAAAATAAATAGAGAAATAAAATATTATTGATAATGATTTGTATAGGAATTACCAAGTAATCAGTATGCTTCCAAAAATTTCTCAAAAATTAAAGACACTCATGTGTTTTTTCATCCCTATATGTGCAACCATTATAATATGACAATTTTTTAAAAGATTTATTATTGAAATTAATTTTGAAAAGAATGAAATTTATATTTATATATTTGAGATGGATTTATTTGGGGATAAAAACTAACAAATTTGGGAACTATGTGGTGATAGAAGTCTAATATCACATATCTCTTTTCTGTTTAACAATATGATTTTATAATTTTTTTTATAACATTATAATTATAACACCATTATTTTAAAAAGTAATTAAAATTATTAAATTTAGGAATATAAACCAAATTTTATGTATCTTACCATATGGGTAATTTATCTAAATAGTAAATAATGTTACTAATATCATCTAGAATTTTACTTTAATGGGTTATAAATAAATGGATTTTCACATATATATATATATATAAAATGTGATCATTTTTATGGTTTTTATAATTGAGGATTTAGATATTCACCATCTTTTATCATCCTCGAAAAATGCACACATAATCAATAATATGCACCCTACAATGTGATTCTTAATATTTTTAAGAACAAAAACATCGTTATGATATCTATGATTTATATAATAAGTCATATAAATAAATTAGAAAATTCCTTAACTCATAATATTGAAATATTTTATTACCAAAAACTATAAAAAAATCACACTCCGTAAAAATTTGATAATAGTTATTCACTCAAGAGACAACTTTAATTATTATTATTGAATTATATTTTATTCTTTTGAAATTTGTATATAAGAATTCATCAAAATGATACAATGAAAAGTTGAAATTCTGGTTTATTCTTGTCCCCTACATTGTAAATAATACATTAAATATTTATATTTTTTATATCCACCGAATACTTTTACATGCAGAATTAATATTGATTTTTTTACTAAAAATGTTCAAATTTTTATAAATCCATCAAATTTGTTAGAAAGAAACCATATCCCCATTTTTACAGAATTGTAAATATATTTTCATAACGACATTCCCCTCGATTTCACTCAAACATACACACATTTAATCAACATAAAATTGTTGGATAATGATGAAAAATATAATATTAATCAAGTATATATACACCTAATAAATGAATAATAGTGAAATATGTTTTAAAAAAATAACACACATAGAAATAAAAGGTAAAAATCAAATTTTGGAAACTGGAAAAAATTAAACTCTAATGAATGAGTAATAAATGTAAAATTTTATACTCAGAACATTTTGATTAAAAATGTCTCATTACTATCATGAAATACCTAGTTCATAAAAAATATATTATGGGATTGTAATGGATTTGATTTTAAAACTATTTAATAAATGAACTCACAGTCATGGACATTATATTTTTGAAAACCCCAGGACAAATCATACTAGATTAATGTTTTATATATGTGAAACTAGTTTTCCATCATTTTTCATTGTTTTTAAAATATTTTATTATTTCAATAATAAATTCTCATTGTGTAATTTACTCACATTTTTCCCTTGGAATAATTTTATATATTTATATATATTCTAGGTTAAATAACATCAAATCAATTATATAAATGGATTATATTTTAATTATATTTAGTATATGGATGACTCCCATTATTAAATTCATTTCATCATAGAATCCTCACGGTTTATATAGTAAAATTTTATTTTTTTAACGAATTTAAAAATAATATGGGACCTATTTGTAGTTTGTAATTCTTTATTTCTTGAGAATCAGGAAGGAATTAGGTATCATTGAAACACATTTTGAATGATATATTTCAATTACATCAACCAATTAATACTAAATAAAAATAATTTTTAAGCATTAAAACCATGTAGTGGTAATGTTTTTTTCAAACATGTTTTTTGGCAAGGTATGAGGTTTGTGTTTCATAGAACAGTATTGTTTAACATACATTTTATACAAGTCATAATTAAATTAATTTAGAGATTTAAATAAAAAATAAAAACCATTTAATTAAATTTTAAAATAGGAATAGAAATAGAAATTGAATTTTTTATAATATGAAATGAAATGAATTCTTACATTAAAATAATATTGTAATCCTTATAGAAGTATAATTTTTTATAAAAACGAATACAAGTAAAAAATATAAAATCAAATTGAAAACAATTTACAATGATATTTAAATGTGATTCCACAACATCACTTAAACATGTAAGTTTAATTCAATATTTATATATATGTTTAATATATATATATATATATATATTAGATTTTGGGTTATATTAATATATGATAAATTCTATTCACTATATTTGTATTTTGTTTATTAAATCATACAAATTGTGTATATTCCTTAAAAATGTATGTAAAATATGTTCCTTTTATATTCAATTAAATAAATGTTTTGATGGAATATTTAGTGAAATACAAAATATTCTATAGTGTGAATAATATTTTAAAAACCATAACTTATTTAACTGTAATTTCAATATGAAAATATTTATGAATGTATATAAAATTATACATAAAAAACAGCAAAACAAATATAAAAAATACATTTATTACAAGAATATGTAAAGTACCTAACAAAATTATGACATAATGCTAATAAATAGATGTTTGTAAGATAAAATTAAATAGATGAAAATTCATTGAGATATTTCTATTTGTATACACATAATCACTTCACCATCTTATGTGTACTATGTCTATAGTATTAATATGTATTTATTGGATCTATGTCAATTCGTATTTTTAAATGACTTCTATATTGTTTTTTAAGTCAATCAATAAAGGGTTGATTATAGAGTTTTTAGGGAAAGATACCTTAAGGTACAAGCTACCAACAACATTGAAAATGGAATCATTCGACTTTGTTTTCCAAAATTTTTTAAAAATTCTATATAATGGAGAAATTTGTTTGGGGAATATAATGTTTCATGAAATATATAATGAATATTTGAGTGTTGTTCAAATGGTATCTTTATGGTTCGTGTAATCAAAATATCGTAAATAAAGGAATTACATGAGAGCTGTGTTTTCGCATAAAAGAATGTTTACACCAAATAATGATTAATTTTCCATGAAAACTCTATAGAAGAATCATTAAATCCCAATAAGACATTAAAAAAATTTGATAACAAGTGATTTTATTAGATACACTCTTCAAAATATGTAATATTCACGAGGTGCATGAAATGTATGAGATTGAGTGAATGATACTTACCCCTAAAATTTGACATCATTTTAAGACTGACGTCTATGAGGGATGACCCGTAATGAAATTGTTTGCAGAGATTTCTATGTCAATAATTATTTAGCTACACCTTGAAGACATAGAAATATTTTTACAACAATAATATTATGTATATAATTCATGTAATTGTTTCACACATAATTCTCACACAAAAGAATACCTTCTGTGAAGAATGTTCATTATGTCTATATAGACATAGTGAAAATCATATTGTGTTTGTGTTCAAGTGAAATGGTTGTCTGAACGACACATACCATGATGACCATAAAACATACACACATGAAAAGGTGTTTCAATAAATCACCTTGTTAAGCTTCATTCCGGTTTTAATTATCTTGTTTGTTTTATTAGTTGTTTCATGGGAATTAATTAAAGACGTAGATGGAATCATACATTTATGATATATCTATACAAATAATATAATGTTGATGCACTAAAGTGTCATTAATTTCAGTATACATTATAAGGCTTCTCCAAGTGTAGTTGGCTAGGTGGATTCATAGAAGTGTTCAGAGGCATGAAATTTTCCATCCATGAGATATTATGAAGGACGTGTGACTAAAATAGAGTGAGTGTTTCTAACCACATGTATTCCATAGCTAGTGTTGATTGGATTATTTTGAAAAAACCAACCTTCTTTAGGAATATTCTCCATGGACAATTACTCAATGGTGGATAATGTAAAACTGTGTTGTATTATGTCTACATGTGAATGAATCAATTTATGCACATTACCCTTTGAATGGATTAACTAGTTCCTACCAATGTGGGAACATGATTTTTCTCCCATTATGCAATATAGGATACTATGATTCACCCCTCTCCCATGGTGTTCGATGGTCTATCAAGTGGTATCCGAACATACATATGGATGTTCTTTTCTTCATAACACAGGGTATTCTAGAAACTAATGCAACACAAGTGTTTATGACTGATTTAAACAAAAATTTCTTGATTTAGATGGTAAATCTCAAAATTCTCTCTCTACAGCTCAATTAGATCAAATAAATCTAAAGGTTATTATTTTTATGTTAGTTAATTTTAGGTGGGAAAAGTTATAAAATATATATGAAGGTTAATAAAATGTGATTTAAGTGAAACACAAAATTTTATACAATCTATTTGGTGATCTAAAAATTCTATCAAATGACAAAAAAAATTAATTTCTTTAGTCATAAAGCGATGTTTATTGGAGCTATTCATGGGATAAGAGAATAAATTATTGATATTGATATTGTGAAGACAATCATAATTAGTATTTCCCATATAAATAATCTGAATGTTTCAACCCTTAATGAAAGGGATATTACGAAACCATTTATGGATGATCTACTATGTTGACTAGGGCATGTGATACGAGAGTTAAAATGGTCGATGCAATATGTATTTTATGAAAAAAAATCAATTCAAGGCCATGGAAAACCTAAATATTTATAATAAATTTTTAACGAAGATAATGAGGATGATGAATTTTTATTCTATTATTTTAGAAATTAATGATTGGAAAAAGAAAAATTGAAGTAAATCTAAGTATGGTATATTTTCATTTAGTTAGATGTTGAGTCAATATGTTTTCCTTATGTCTTTTCTATTCCACTATTATTTGAAAATCACAAAAACTCTTTCTTAAGGCAATTATGTTTTCCCTATGAAGTATCTTTATAGGGAAAAAATTCATTCTCTAAGGAAATTTTATCTTTACCTATTTTCTTTGATCATTTTATCTCAACATTTAAGACATTTTATATCTAAGTCAAATATTTGGTTTCACATTCTATATCACTGGAATTTTAATCATACCTAGATATTGATAATTCTATTTTCACATTCCAAATTTTGGGTCTAAATTTTCTAAAATTCAGACTAGGAATTATCTGAAATTTAGACTCTGAATTCTATAAAATTCAGAACCAAATTCTCTAAATCTCTGACTCTGAATTCTATGAAATTCAGACTCTCAATTCCTTAGAATTAAGACTCCAAATTCCTCAAAATTTGGATTTAAATTCCCCATAATTCTGACACCAAATTATTCATAATCGAGACTCCGAATTCTTCATAATCTTAACTCCATATTCCTCAGAATTTGTAATTTGAAATATTAAGAATAAAGACTCTGATTTCCTCATAATTCAGACTATGAATTCATTGAAAAATAGAAATAGAATATCCATGTAATATAGTATTCGAATTTTGATATTCTTATATTCTATATTTTATATTTTCTTATACATAGGGAAAAAAATTTGGTTATGCAACCTTATTTATCCTACACTTGTTATAGTTATAAAATGAGGTCTTTCAATCTATTTCTAACCATCTGTTGGTTTAGTGACACATATACACGTCCCTCTTTGATTCAATGAAAAATATTACTATTGTAGGATGTAGTCGACTATTAAAGAAATGCTTATTAATGGAAGCTCATTTGAATGAGTTCAAAAAGATATGGTTGTACACTCTTGAGACCACATGCAGTTCAAGTGATTTCTAGATAGAGATACTCACATGATTTATGAACACTGAACATCTTCTTCAGATTGCTTCATGCGTCTATGATAACTGTTGTGTACAGTCGAGGGCTTTTGGGGATAGGAATATAGAGGTTCCGACTACCTTAAATCATGAATACCAGAGGGGATATGATGATAGAGGTGACAAATAACTTAATGTTTTGGGGCTTTCAGGGAAATCAAGACATATTAATCTATTCTAATCTTGGGATTACCCTAGTGAGGGTAAGATTGGCGTTCACGAAAGAATAAATCAAGGGACATTTATCCAATGATATAGGATACCCTACACGTTATGTTAAAAGATTACATTCTTGTTACTTGTATTGTATCATGTTTATTTCCATTTTGATAAGTTTGAATCTATACACATTAAAGTTTAATCATTTCCTTTTAAACATTTATTAGTATTCCTTTCTAGAACCATATTTCAAGAACCTATCATTTTTTAGAAATAATAAAGGACTTGTGAATTTACATGGTTTAATATTGTTAAACATAGATTTACATAAGGTTAAAAATTTAATTTCTAATGTTATAGTTCACCACCTCTTTTATTTTTTCATCTACTTCATTATTTTGATCCTAAAATTGGTATCAAAGGATAAATCTGATGTACTTAATCTCCCACACATGTATTTCATTCCAATGTTTTTTAATTGTTCTAAATATTTTCATTCATTATGAATTTTTATCCGTGTTCAAAAAAATATTATATTAACAAGTTTATGTGGTATGAAATGTTATTATAAAATGACATGAATGAATATAAGTTTTATTGACAAATATAAATCCAAATAAACAACCTTTATTTGATGAAAACGATTTTTATTACTAACGAGATCGTATGAAAATTTATGTTGTTAACACGGGAGTGGAAAACTTTTTCATCACTGGAGATTACAAGATTCCTAACAAGGGTGTCTGAACTTTTACTAATAAAAAATATTTGAATATTAATTTAATTACAAGGAACGTAATAAATTGTTTTTTTCCTTGACTAGGAATATATATAGTATGATTTCTTTTAGTGAATCTACAAGTATTATTTTGTAGAAATTGGATGTTACCCATTTTGGTACATCCAGAGTTATAGAAACAAGAAGAGGTATGCATAGAGAATAATATCATGGATTTTTATTTCCATATCGAGAACCAGTATATATGGAAAAAGACAGATTTTTGAAAATCTTTAATAGTTTACAATTTATTTTTGAGAAAATTATTGTTGATTAATATCTTATGTACAAAATTATAGATATCATTACTAATGTGGGAAAATCTTTTAGAACATCTATTGATGAGAATAGAAATGTATCTCAAATCACACATAATGATATTTTTTGATCTCCTCTCCATCATGGGGAAAGAATAAAGATAGATACTAATATGAATAAGACGAAAAATTGTAATGGATGTGTATCATTTACGACAACTAAAAAATACAAGACTACTGAAAGGGTAATAAGATCTAAGTCTAATAATGTCACTGATTTATCTAAATCTAGTTAACGTGAACATTTTTTTAATGAATTAGATAATATTTATTAAAGGATAAATAAGATAGTTTTTGTGAAATAATTTTAGTATAGATTTGAGAAGAAATAAAGAAAATGAATTCATGAATCAGATGTCACTTTCTATGAATGCAAAATATCAGGGCATATAAGACCGTATTTTCTTGTGATTAAGAATAATGATAGAAAGGAAAAGAATTATGAGATTAATAGAAATATGTACTATAAGGAAAATGCTAAGAATGTCATAATAACTAATGTAACCTAGTGTTCCAGTGGTGGTATCTCTTCTAATAAATACATTGAGTATGAATCTAGTGGTCATAATAATCACAACATTATCGAAGAAATACCCATTGAAAATCATTTTCTAATGGAAAATGTACGTAATGCCGAATCTATTAAAAATGAATCTTTGAATGAAAATTGTATAGATGATATATTTTATGATTCTTCATATGATGATTTTTCCTCATCAAAAGATAATACTTAACCTTCATATTGAAAAGTCTCTTGGTTTTTGTATCTCATTGAGAATGATATTTTTAAACACTATAAAAATATTTATAAGAAAAATTATAGAATTTATTTTTTAACAAAATAAGAATCAGATTTTTCTAAAGATATTGATATGAAAAAATATGAATTTAAAATTTATTCAAAAAACCTTGAGAAAGATAATTCTGAGATGGATAAAGTTTCTATGGATCTTTAAAATGTAATTTCAAAGAAAAAAAGTTTAGGGACAAACTCTAGTTCTAAAGCTAATATTTTTTTGGATAAAAACATGGTTATAAATATAATGTCAGAAATATTTTCCATGAGTAAGTGTTTGTCAAAAATTACCTTTGGTAAGGAAAATTTTTATAAAATGTATTCCCAAAATAGAGGTTTAATGAGTTGTTCTAGATTTGGATTTACCCAATCAAAACTGTTTTTCAGTAATAACAATTTTGTTCCTTGATGTTCACTATTTTGTATAAAATGTAAATGTGGAGGACATTGGGAGAAAAGTTTTTCGATAAAAAAATTTATATTTTGGTATGCATGATGCATATTTACTTATGATAATGTGGATACCTAAAATCATTTTTCTAAAATTTCAGGAACCATGCAAGTTGGGATACCAAAAGTCTAACTCTCTTATTTTCAATAATATAATGAAAGTACCAATAGCGATACATAGTTCCTTAATTGTTGATATTCCCAGTATATTACTGGTAACAAAAACTTCTTTGAAAAGATTATCAATATGAATGGAAGAAAAATAACTTTCAGAGTTAATTCTTAAGGATAAATAGTTGTTATAGGAATCATTATTCTTCCTAAAAAAATATTCATTTCAAATGTTTTATTTGTTAAGGGTAATACGGACAACCTCATAAGTATTAGTCAATTATGTGATGAAGGATACCTTGTGAATTTTATTAATGAAAAATTATTATTACACATTTCCAAGTATGAGTTTATTTTATCTTCCTATCAGTAAGAGAATGTATACACACAATACATTTAAGACCTTAGGAGCCATGATATACCATGTATAAGTGCAATGGAAGATAAATCTTGGTTATGGAATAGATGATTAGGACACTATAACCATAAGAACATATTCAAAATCTTTATGAAAATACGAGTTAAGGATCTATTAGATCTTATATTTGATTATTCAAATGTTTTTTATCCTTGTTAATATGTCAGGAAACATAAATTGAGTTTTAAATTAATCTTTTAAGTCTCAACATCAAATGCATTACAGTGAGTTCACATTAATCTTTTTGGTCCAACACAAACTGGAAGTATTGAATGCAAATATTCTTTGCTAGTCATAGTGGATGATTACACTAGATTCACGCGGGCCTATTTTCAAAAAAATAAACATGATACTTTATCTTATTTCAATAATTTTAGATCCCCTAGAAAAAATAAGAAAAACCTTCCATTGATAAATTTTCCTAGTGACCATGATTGATAATTTCAAAATTCATATTTTGAAACTTTTGTAGTAGATAAGGTATTACTCATAATATATTAACTCCACAAACTCCTCTGCAAAATGGTGTTGTGGAAAGATGAAATCAAAATCTCGAAGTGATTACAATAACCATGTTGAGTAAATATTATATAGAAAAACATTTTTGGGATGATCCTGTTTGTGTTTCCTGTTATACTATAAATTTATTTTTAATGAGAAATTATTTAACAACAATTTTTATGAGTTATTGAATGGTTGAAAAGATATACATTCCTACGTCAATGTATTTGGTTTAAATGTACTCATATTGAATACTAAAGATAATTTACATAAATTAGCAACCAAATTTAATTAATGGTTTTTACTATGCTACTCCACAACATCTAATGCTTATAGAGTTTTTAATAAAAACTAATCAACTATTGAAAAAATAGTACACGTAAAATTTGACAAAACTGAACCATTTGTTTTTAAAAAACCGTAACCTACATTTTCAAATGTGTTCTTAAAAACTGATTAACAACCGTTGATAAAAAATTCCTTTAAAAAGGAAAAAATTCAAGAATGTATTTCTGAATCATTTACCCAAAAAAAATTCTTAACAATTGATTATGAACATGTTTTACAAAACCCAAATCAGTTGATTCTAAAGATTCATTATATTGATAGTGTAATTGGTGATGTTAATCAACCTATAAGGATTATAAGTTCGTTACAAAATGATTTATAAAATATATAATTTTTAAAAAAATGAGAAATATAAAGCATTGATGAAGCTTTAGGTTATGATGTTTGGATCAAATAAATGAATGATGTGATAAATGAATTTGAACCGAATTAAATCTAGACCATTGTTGAAAGTCCTAAGGAAACCTCTGTTGTTGGTGTAAAAATGGGTGTTAAAAAATATGTTTTATGAAAATGAAATCATGTGAGAAATAATGATATATTATTTTCATAAGTCTTTAATCAACAGTAAGGAATAAACTATATCAAGAAATCTTTTCTCCAGTAGCTTGACCTGAATCAATTCATATTCTACTTTCCATTGTAGCATTTTTTAATTTCTAAATTGTTAAAATGGATGTGAATTGTGATTCCCACTACATATATGCTCTAGATGATGTTTTTTTGAAGAACCTCTTGGATTTGATGATACATAAAATCCTGATCTTGTTGTCAAAATTACTAATGTTTTATATTGACATAAATATTCCCCTATATATTAGTATGATAGAATTATAATATTTTTTATTCAAAAAAATTGTTAAGGGAAATTTTGCTCCAAATATTATAATAAATAACTATATGAAAAATGTTTAAAATGTTCAAATTTGTGTTGATGATATTATATTTGGTTTAACTCAGAAATCATTAACCAACTCAATTGAAAATCTAATGAAATTTGAGATTTAAATGGTTATGATGGGTGAGTTAACTATTTTCCTAGTTATTAAAATTTCTCAAAACCCAAAAAGAAACATAAATATATCAACATAAATATATTAAATTTATTCTTAAAAAGTATCAATATGAAAATAATATGAGTATAATTACTCCCATTGGTACCTGAAATTCTCTTGATATTTATGAAGCTGGTAAACTAGTATATCAAACATCATTTTGAATTATGATAGAATGTTTAAAATATCGATAGCTAGTCATATAGACTTAATATTTTCAGTATGCATATGTACAAGATGTAAATAAAATCCTTATGAATGTCATTTTAAGGCAGTGATTGGAATTTTTCACTATTTAATGGGAACCATTGATTTAGGACTCTTTTAAACTACTGGTCTTGATTTTTTGTTAAAAATATTTTGGATGATGACTTTGGTGGATGTAGACTGAAAATAAAAATTACATTTGGAACATGTCATTTCCTATGTGATTTATTGGTTTCGTGGTCATTCAAAAATCCACACTCAGTAGTACATTCCATTACTAAATCAGAATATGCAGCAGCTGGAATTTATTGTGCTCATGTATTGTGGATGCAACAAACACCCACAGACTACAGTATGAGTTTTACCAAAACACAGATATTGTGTGATAATATTAGTTAAATTTCCCTAATGAAAAACCATATACATCAATCTTGTGAAAAACACATAGATATTTGGAATCACTTTTTTAGGGATCTCACACATAAAAGAAATATCATTCTTATGTTATTAGAACAAATGATCAACATGTTTATATTTTTAAAAAATCATTACTATCAGATATATTTGAATACATCAAACCGACGGTAGGAGTCATAACCAAAATATAATATAAAATATTAACATATGTTGAAACCAATATCCTTACATTCAGAAACACTTTTTCATAGGTGGATAATATTTACTTTTCATCTGTGATTTTTTCATAATGATATATTTTCCAAATTAATATTTTCTGAAATCAATAAATTTTTCATAGTGAAAATTTTTCATACTCCAATTTATTTTTATAGTCTAAAAATTTAACTTCATAAAATATTTTCCTTACATTAAGAGAACATTTTGAATCTAAAATGTTATTCAATAATAATTTTCCATAATTATGATAATTTTAATAGAAATATGAAGCATATTTTTCCTTATATATATTTTTGAAATCAAATTTTACATTTCGGGATTCAATATTATCATTTCAAAATTTTCACACTCACAATATTAATTTACAAATGTTTTAACATAAATAACTCAAATTATTGTAAACAACCTAATACCTTCTTAGTCTATCATCTAAACTATCAGATACAATCAAGCATGACTCCACCGTTGGTTCCTTTTGAGAGGTTGAACTATCACCTCAAATGCCTGTATTAGGACCCCCTACGAATGTTTCACAAATGACTTTGAATCCCTGGAAGGCTGAATCCCTAATATTCTACTTAAGGCTATTTCAAATCCTATGTTTTTTCTCAATTCCAAACGTATGAGGATACTTCTCTTTAGAAAATAATTTCCTCAATTACAAAAAACTCAAAATTTCAAATTTATAGAGAAAAGCTGTTTGATCTGATTTTTTTTTAAATATAGGAATATTATTTCAATGAATATTATGATCAATGACTTAGATATCCTATGTTTATCCAATTATAGGTCATAGGATACGGTTAATCTAGAGATGTTGGTTGAATTATATGAATCAGTGAGTTTCTTCAAAGAAGGATGGAGAGACAAATTTTCCATCAAGAGCTATGGAAATACCTGAGCGCCTTCCAATACTAAGGATGTACGATTAATTGGGGTTCGGTATGAGGGTGAAGCAGTATATTAAACTAAAAAGATACTAGATATTACAGGCTCATTCGATTAGGAAATGGCTTTAGAGTTCCATTATCTATAAAATGTGAAGACTCTGAAGATTATCAATCTATTTAAAAATTTCTGGATTCATCTACACTGGGTTTAGGGATATCTCATTCTGAGAAAAGGATACATTAATACCTTGAAGAAGAGTGAGATCCTTGCCTTAGATTTTTTGGTAAAACTCATAATGATCAATTTTCTGAATAATGTTCGGCTGACAATTGATAATATCTTATATTGATGTTGGAAATCTCAACTTATCATGTATCTGATTATTATCTCCATGATCATAGTTCTTTTCCTTGAGTCACTCAAAATCCCTAACACTTCAATGACAAGGAATTACAATGTCATGTTTCTTAGTGATGACACCTTCAAGAGAATGATGGATTATTTATTTTCGGTATTAGGAGAATTTTAGGATCTTCATAAATCCTTAATTGAAGATATTTCTATGAAATAAGAAGTATCCAAAAAATATAAGAAGGGTGGAATGAATTGGAATGATAAAGAATCATAAGAGAGAGAAAAAACTCATGCAGCTATGGAAACTCAATCAGCACCACCTAAGACAAAGAAGAAAACGACTTATAAAAATGTAGTGTTTTCTATGTAGAAAGAATTCAAGATGAATATGAAAGATGGGGATCCTAATTTTGTCTTGGACCCTATTGAGGAAAAAGTATTTAAATTTAATATTTCTAAAGATCTCAAGAATCAATTGAAATAAAATAATCTAAATAAGAAAATTTCTAATGCTGATATTATTTAATAACTTCTCAAGGATACTGAGAATGCTCTTAAACAAGTCGAGGTACCAGAATCGTTTTTTAAAGAATCACTCCCAGAGACTCCGTGAATGAAGATAGTTATTCTGGAACAGGAAAAAGATGAAAAATTATATCAGGAAGAGGAAGAGGAATTTGAAGAAGAAGAAGAAGAATAAGTAGGGTAAGACATTAGTGATGTCATAAGGCAGGTAGAGGAATATCATAACATGGATAGTCCTTCTGAGAAACAATTAATCTAGACTTCCAATATTGAATCCTCAAAACATTATACTACAGGAATGGAATATAAGGGTAAATAGGAAGTAAAAAATCCATCAAATGATTAAAGTAGCAATAATTATTTCATTTAGCGAGAGAATATTATGGTAGAAATGGAGATAGAAAATCCTGGGGAAGATAATATTTTTAAACTATCAGATAGTGAGAATGAATCTCTCAATGAATCTGAAATTGTTCTGATATCAACTAAGGGATAACCGGTTTTAGTTTATACACCTAGGAAATCTGTAGTGCCCAAGAATCCTCTGCGTGGTTATTCCAAGAGAATGAATGTTTAGATAGAAAAATAATCCTTACTATCCAGAGAATCTGATTCAGAATAGTCCCTATTAGGTTATGATTTTTTAATTCAATCCCTGAAGAAATTGGTTAATTCCATTACTTTATTTTCGAGTATATATTTGAGATTCTAGATGGTTCAATAGTCATTTAATCAGAATTCAGATTATATTTCCATTCTTATGGATATGTTTGTCAGGTTGGAGACTGATTTCAAAACCTTCTACATTGAGTATGATTCTCAAAGAATTTCATGTTAGTATATGACTGATTGGTTGAAGAAAACAATTCAACAGTATATAATACTTGTCGGATTTCCATAAAATTGGATAGATGCATTTGATATTGAGGACAACATGATCAAATAACATTCTATGAGTTTTGAGGAAAATATGAGTCTCGAATAGTCAACTCGGAAGCAGGATGTCAGGATCAAAATGGGAAGTTTTATTCAGTTGATATGAATTTGAAAAGTGATTGGAATCATAGAATAAATTTCAAGGAATGTAGTTCAAGGAAACATATATTAAATAGGAGGAACTATGGATAGCTCATGAAATGATTTATAAGGATCTGGAAGAAAATATCCAAACCTTAGAGAAGAAAAATGAATATCAGGATCAGTTTGACATGCATGTGGAAAAAGATTATAAGAAGATAAAGATGCTGAAAACTATTATAATGATGGTAATACCAAAAGAAAATGAAGAATAATTTCCCCCAATATAATATTTTGTTTTATTTCCTACTTGGTTTAAATTATTCCCATCATAGTTAAACATTGTTTGTTCATCGTGTTTTTTGTTGTATAATAAAAATTATTTATTTACCATATTTTTTTCAATTCTATTTATTTATTTTCTGAATGTCACAAAGGGATACAATGTAATGATAAAATTAATACTTTTAAGATAATATATTTCCCTATGTATGGGGGAGTTCATTTAAGGGGGAGTTCATATCAATAATGATTTTCATATGCATGAAAGTGTAAAATCTCAATCAGAAAATCAAGAATATGATAATTAAGGATTTAGAAAACTAATGGGGAATTAGTATATTACACTATGTTCTATATGTAAAGGGAGATAATTTCTTATTTTCAATGTCCATAAATATAAATTCTATGTCATTATATTATTCTTTGAAACAATGTTTGTGATTTCTGAAAACTAGGAGATTGTTTAGACAATTTTGTTTCCTTATGATTTTTCTATATCTATATGGTTTGAAAATAACAAATGATCTTTCTTAAGGAAAATTATTTTTTCCCTAAGAATGATCTTAATAGGAAAAACGTTCCTTCTCCGTGGAATTTTTATCGTTAAATATTTTCTATAATCATTTACTCTAAAAATCATACTCATTTAATTTATAACTATAAAAATTAGATTCAAATTCTATAACATAGGAATTATATAGATAATTAAATATAGAGTATTCCATTTTCAGCTTCCGAATTTAGGTTCTGAATTCTATATCACTCAGACTCAGAATTTTCTGAAATTCAGACTCCAAATTTTATAAATTTCTTGACTATGAATACTCTGAAATTCAGTCTTCGAATATTTTAAAATTATGACTCCGAACTACTCAAAATTTAGACTTATAATTCATAATAATTTAAATTCCAAATTCCTTATAATTCAGAATCAGAATTAATCAAAATTTAGGCTACAGAATTCATATAATTAAGACTCCTAATTCATTGAAAAATGAAAACTGATTATCCATGTAAAATAGTATCCATATGATCATTTTCGTAGATTCAGAATTTTATTATTACTTAAACTCCAATAATTAGTTATGGGTAAGAGACCATATTTTTCCTACACATTTTATTGTTATGAAATGATGTGATTCAATCTATTGCAATCCAACAGATGGTTGAGTGACACATATAAATGTCCCACTAAGATTCATAAAAAAATTACTGTTAGAGGAAGGAGTTGACCATTGGAAAATTACAATAAATAGGAGCTCATTTAAATTATCTAGAAAAGAGGCTATTGCACAGTCTAGAGTCCAAATTCTATGGAAGTAATTTCATGAGAGAGATACTCCCATGATTTGTGCATACTGAACATCTAGTACAGATTGCTTTCTGTTACTCCAAATTTTGTTGTATAAAATCAAGGGCTTCCGATTATAGGAAGACAAAGGTGTTGAATACCATAAATCAGGAGGACTTCGTGGGATAGGAAGACAGAGGGTAGAAAAATCATAATGTTCGAGTTCTTTCCAGGAATGAAAGACAGATTCCAATATTTTTATTGAGGGCATACCATGGTGTGGGTAATGAAGACTTTATTGATAATATAATTCAAAGGTATCTTTATCCAAGGTTGTTGGATACCATACTATTGGGGATAAAATATTTCAAACATGTTACACTTTTAGGTTTCATGTTTATTTACGATTAATTTTTATAGAGGAATAATGGATAACCATCTTATATTATTTATTCTTTTATGTACTCTGATAAAAAAGATTCTATACGCTTGAAGTTAGATTATTTTCCTTGTAAATATTTCTTATGATTAATTCCCAAACCCATATTTCTGGATCCTAGAATGTTTGTTGAACTATAGAGGTATTATGAATTTACATTGTTCAGCATTGTTAAAAATAGTTTTTTATATGTTTGAAAAAAAATTTCACGTTTACAATTTACCCCCTCTTGTATTTGAGTATCTCCATCAGAATTTCAATCCTATAATAGAGTAATAAAAAAACCATCTTGGTGTTAAATGCAGTATGTTGATGATGTATTTGATCTTGGAAACATGCATTATCTTTAAAAAAGGTATAACAAGAATTGATACCTTAAAACAAAAACGAAGTTATAGAGAATGTGTTTTTTACTCATTGAAGAAGATTGTAATCATGAATGTTTTTGGGGATGATGATCTAGATTATAATTCAAGGACCCAGGCATCCATTATGGATAATGATATAGATCCTAAAAACTCGATAGATAATTATAGAGAAAATAAGCTGACGGATTTGGATGATCTCATGTTGGAACATTAGGATTCTCATGGTAAGATTTATAATTAAGAATAAAATGGCGGATTCTTAATAAAGGTGTCTCTCACTAATTAAATTTCCATATAGAGTGATATGATTCTCACACAAGGTGTCTCTCACTAATTTTTACACTACTATAATGGAATATGAGAATAAATATTTCTACATCATCCCATATTTTTTATTCTATCAACCCATTGATGTATGACTTTAATATTGGGGTTGTTATTATATGTTTTTCTTCTATAAAATATTTGTTTAATTCTAACAGTGATATGAATTGAAAATTGGGGAAAAGATAGGTGGAAGTTATTTGTGTTGTTTTTTCAGTACTTGAATAATTTTTCAATGTGTATGATAATTTCTTAGTGAAAAAGTGTCATTATTATAATTTTTATTTTGATGTTCCAGTAGTAGTTTCAAATCACCAATGAATCCTTTAATTGGTAGGAATAAAGGTTATTATTTTCCATTGAAGCCTTCCACTAATATTTCATTAGAAGATAACTAGGACATAGAGTATCTATCTTCATAATAGACGGAATTACACGCATAATTTTTCACGAACCGAATCTGGTCGCCACCAAAACTGGCACCAAACCCAGCCTGTGACATGACCCGAAGGGCGTTCCCTATCCCCACGGGCTGGAACAAGTGCCCGGGTATCATTTATTTTTGTTTGGGAATGATTTACCCGAATATGAAGGCATAAAACATTAAAAACAATCAATAAATTGAATCTGAAAAATGTAAACCAAACGATGTTTACACAAAAACCAGAACTGAATACATATGTTTAAAGACACTAAAAGTGGTCTAAAAACAATTAATGACAACATAATGAAATCCCCATGGACTCCACACGACAAGGGGGTCATCACCCACAAAGCTTCTCTGTAACTCCGCCCCAACGATGAGGACTAACACCCTGAACTGCCATCGCCCATATCCTTCCCTTTACCTGAGTCAAGCATAACAAATTCTACTTACACCCAAGGGGTGTAAGTAGGGTGTGAGCCTAAGCCCAATAGGATACCACCCAATGATTCCAAAGTGCATTCAATATAAGTTGAAGAAGCAAACATTTTTAATTCGTAAATAAAAACGACGATGAAATTCCAAGAAATACAACTTTCATTTAAAAGAAAAGTTTTCAAACTAGAATTTCCAGAATGTTAACATATCTAAATGGAAATTATAGATACTTTAAAGTACTAAAAAAAACACCCAAATACATGGGTAAATACTAAAAATCCAGTGAGCAACAAACTAGGAACACCCCTAGGCACTAGGTTGTCTTGGGCCCTATGTACCTCGTACCTCGGTGTAAAGCAACCATAGTAAAATCCACTATCATGAACGAGCCACTAGTAGGGAACATACCCATGACCATGTGGTCCCCATTCATCATACAAATAGTTTAGTTAGAGTTTTCATTATCTAAATGCTACGTGAAACAGGGACAACACCCATCTGGTCCACTAGCTGTACTAGTACAAATCCGCCCACCAAAGTACTCGGGCTTCCCCTTTTGTGCTCAAACAATTTCAGCATGCAATATAAATCCATTTTCAAATAAAATACCACTACTATTCACACACAATCAATACAGTATCCATCACATCCTTATACCACTCAAAACACACAATAAAACACTTTGATTTGTAATAAAACAATTCTTCAAAATCACGTAGTTTCTTGCACAAAAAAAACAACTTGAGAACACAAAAATGCACAATATGTGCACATTTTTGAATTACCAAAACACAAATGTAATCCCAATACATTTAAATTAAAACAACAAATCATTTTTTTGGGAGGCCTCATATGGTTCAAGAAGTGACATCATTGAAAAACCTCCATTTTTATACAACACGGCTCTTAGAAATTCATGTGTTTCACAAACACCATTAAAACCAACTTTCACAGCATCAAACACATGGTAAAATCATCAAAACAGTATTTTTAGTCCTATTACAGTTCATTAAAATCAACTAATTACTTATAGGACAGCCCAAAATGAACCAATAAAATATTTGAATGAAAATCCCCCAATCTCACCAAAAATGGAACTTAAAATTCATTTGCATTATAAAAGCAACTAAAACCAATTTTTACAGAAACATTCAAGTGAAATAAAAATTAAGGTACCATGAACACAGCAAGCTAATTCACAAAAATTGCACACACAATGGAATCACCTAACAAAACAAAGGAAACCCTTGAATCTCTGTGCGAAAATCAAATCGCACCCCCGCCACACCAAGAGACAACTAGATCAAACCTAAAACCACATAAATTGGCCATGAAAGCCCAAAGTTAAACCCTAGGTTCAGATACCTAGTTTCTGGACATTATTAAACTCAATTATAACCAATGATACCCAAAGAACAATGAGTTAGACACAAAGTAATTTGAAAGAGGAAAGGAAAGAGCTCATTTACTTGAAGTATCTTGAAGTAATCACTCCAAAACACCATTATCTGAAATTTAAAAGATCCAAAATTTAGGTTTCGTACGTAAAATATGTATTAGGTCATTTAGAAACTGGAATGGAGGAAAAATATTGAGAATTGCGAGAGTTATGAAAGAAAGACTTGACCTCTTCAAATCTGGGCGATTTGAAGAACCCTCTGAAGTTCGACATCAAATCGTGATTTACCAGAGCTTCAAAGAGGTGGGAGAGGGAATGGTCGCGCGGCTGGGTTCATTGGGGTTGGGATCCACTTGGAATCACCGAAACAGCCCAAAAATTTAATATGTTATAACATAATAAATATTTATTTTTAAAACAGGAATTGGGCTTTCGGGCTGGCCCAACCCCTTAGATAAAAACCAAAATAAACCCTGGTTATCGATTTATAAAAGCTCTGAATTGAAATTGTGGTGTAAATAGGTCATGGGAGGTCATTTGGGAAGTTGAATGGGTGAAAAATATTAAAAAATTAAAAAGTTATAAAAGAAACAAAATTGGTTTTTAAATCTGGAATTGGGCTCACGGTTTGGCCCAATTAAAGAACACTCTCTCATTCCTCCATAAAAGATTGGGAACCCCCCCCCCCCCAAAAAAACAAAGTATGAATGGAAATTAAATGAAATTTACCTTTAAAATAAGTCATGGGTTTAACAATTCTCCCCACCATAAAGCATTCTGCCACCGGAATGCCACAACAACACAAGATGCAAAAGCAAAGCCCAAATGATAGACCAAGACAGACTTCCTTACCACGTTTTCACCCGCTTCAAAAAGGAAGAACATCTCCAGTTGGTCAAACGAAGGAAGATAATACTCTCACCAACCAAAAAGTACCCCAATTACATAAAATTATGAAAAACATTAAAAACACATCCCAAAACAAAACAACTCAAATACTACAAGACCACGCTCAAGCAATCCACTTTAAACGAACAACGAACTCGAATAACGCTACAACAACATTACATAAATAAAACCATTGGGTGTTCTCCAACCCCAAAATTACCCAACTAACAAATTTTTGGATAGATAGACTTGAATGATACTACCTCCTACCTAGAATACACCATGGAGAAAACTATGTCACTAGTACGGGGTGACCCAATCTGGACATCCCACCACCAGGGACAACTTAATTTTCTTAGATAGAATAAGGATAACAATTGGGGAAGGAACGAACGGTCTCCCCATCATAAGGGTTAAACTAAAATTATTCCTTTTCTAAGAGAACATACACGATTCCCATGATGGGTCTCCCCACCATAATAATGAACACAACTTTCCTTAAGACAAAATCAAGACACGAACAGGGGGCCTCGGACGGAATTCCCAGCATTAGGGGTAGATTAATATCAGAAATATTCCAATAAAACATAAATGAGTCCCATTGTGGGTATAACCCAAACAAAACCAAACCATATTAACTAAATATTATGGGATAACAACAACAAAAACAATAAAATTTTAAGGAGGTGGCATGGCTGCATAGTTGGTTCACACGGTTTGGGAAACCGCGAGTTAACTGTGCGGATCATTCTATCCAAAGAGGAAACTTCACACAATTTCCTTGGCCAAGGATCATGGATGTGCGGAGACCATGCATTAGCTACTGTCTCTTATCACACGGTCCCCTGGGTTGGCACATGGTTACTTCTAACCACGTACAAACTATGCACTTCAACCGGCCTAACCCAAATTTTAAACTTTTCTCCAAAAACACAAGGGACCCCAAAGGGGAAAAAACAACTCAGGGTACGACATGGGAACAAGGTACTCACACATATTTCCAAAAAATGTGAGAAATTGGAACAAGACGACGACACCAGAGGTTTAAACTATTCATATCTTTCATATTGAGGATCTGACCTTGACCAAAGGTTTGAACGACTCTAGGATTTCCCCTAACTACGCGCCAGCTTCTCTCTGGGGCCAATGGCTGGAGCTCAATGGATTGAAGCATCTTCGGCCTCGTAGTTAGGATTTGGAAACCCCTAAACTGAAAATATTCTTCCAGTTCCAAAAACAATTATACAGTAATCTCAGATGGTCTCATTGAGACATGACACACTTCAAACCCGCTTTTCCCTAACCCATCATTTTACCAAAACAAGAACTTAGAGGATGCACACACATCACCCCTATTTTTCTTCGGATGCTAAACAGCAGAATGAAAGGACATATAGAAACACATTCCTCTAGAACATAGGATTTAGAATTTCCTATAGGTAGACACACATCAAACAAAAAAAACAGTGACTCTCATAAGATTTCACAATCTTCACCCTTATAGTCAAATGAACACATGACATCGCAAGGCATCACCAAACATATCCGTTGTGGATAAAAGAAAACACAAAGAGAGGGAGCTTGTACTAAGTCCAAAATATCTCATGATTCCATCAAGTGTCCATAATAGCCACTCTTGTCCAGATCATGCACACCGGTGGCCTAACATGAACTCTTGATTCAATGAGACGGACGAAAGACCCAGAGGCCCTTTAAGACATCATTATACACTGACAACTCTGAAATTAATTGACCATAGACAACTTAGGAAACATAAGAAACTAAGGTCTATTTCCACCTCCCCCAAACACTCTCCCACTATAGGGGGATCTGCATAATTGAAAAAGAAGAGGGGTAAACACAATCTCCAAACCTCAAGAATAAAGTCCTTATATTGATCAACTAGAGGATCATCCAACGGTGAATCACCATAGGCCAAACATGAATCATACATTAACACATTATGGGGGAATACCCTGGCCTATAGGAAAACCCAAGGACAAAACCAAACAGGTCATTTGGTCACAAAAGGCCACAAACCTGAACCGAACACATGATGGGATCCACCACATTAGCCTCCCAAACTTTTCCTCAAAAGAGACCACTGACCGACACTTCATTCCAACTTATCAATGAAACACAAAACCAAAACATAGTTCAAACAAGAGGGGTTATTGAAATCGAAACATCCCACAATAATAATCCTGAAAACACATAATCCATACCTCCCAACCATACATTATCAAAAGACAACACTTTCCTTCAAAAAAAAATTATTTAAAAAAAACAGTGTTGGTGGGTTTCACATTTACCAATGGTATCTCATGAGCCTCACACATGCATGTTTACATTCCACACTAGGAACCCACCTCATATCCATCCATATTACCATATAAACCTATGAATGTGGTCACCCTTGAGAGCACCAATTACCAAAAATCAAACCTTTCCTCTTTTTAAAATAAAAACTTTAACCACAATATTCCTTTCTCAAAAACACGAACCATAATATCAATACAAAATTTTTAATCTCACAAAAAAAATTTAGAAAAGAATGAATAATTCTATAAAAGAACATATTCATGCCTTTCACAATTGTTTCAAAACATTTCAACCCATTTCAAAACAAATCTAATTTCATGAAAAACACCATTTCATAAATCTCCATTTAATTAAGAACTCAACTCTTCTCATTTCAAGACAAGGTTCTAAAAGTTTATAATTTTTTTTGTTCAGTAGTAACCAAACTCAAAATCCATATTCATCCCCCACACAAAAATTATATAACACTTAATTCAATCCAATACACTTTTCCACGGTTAAAAATAACATTCCACTAGAAACATTTTTTCAAAACCCCAATTAACATAGTTCATACTTTCAAAAGTGGTATAAACACATAATTTAACCTTTTGAAATAATTATAAAATTTCATTTATAGACTTTAAAAAAAACATTTTCACTTTACTAGAAAATAACGTCACAAAAATTCACACTCTTTAATGTGAAGTCATTTTTTTGCTAAAAAAATGTTTCCAAGATTCCAAAACAAAGAGACACAAGACAATGTGAGAGGAAACTAGTTTCGGTGGGTGACATAGACATATGGTTGGCAGCCATATTCCAGTCACTTCTCCATCACAGAGAGTATTCTAGGGAAATATCCACAGCTTCACCTGGCTTGCTAGGCCCTGCGAGCTCACTGAGATTATTCGCCCAACTCTCTTTTCATTTCCCATAGTCATCATTAAACCAAGAAATCCAAATGAATCAGATAAATCCATAAATCCCCTAGGGACTTGAATCTCATCCTGAGGTGTGCTGGCCAGGCACACTACCCATGACTGAAATGTCAAGTCCCAACAATCCTAGCTCCAGACTATCCTGACTCTTCCCCAAATAACATGACCCAAGGAGTGAACCTCCCTCTGATACCATTTTGTCACGAACCAAATCTGGTCGCCACCAAAACTGGCACCAAACCCAGCCCGTGACATGACCTGAAGGGCTTTCCCTATCCCCACGGGCTGGCACAAGTGCCCGGGTATCATTTATTTTTGTTTGGGAAAGATTTACCCGAATATGAAGGCATAAAACATTAAAAACAATCAATAAACTGAATCTGAAAAATGTAAACCAAACGATGCTTACACAAAAACCAGAATATAATACATATGTTTAAAGACACTAAAAGTGGTCTAAAAACAAATAATGACAACATAATGAAATCCCCATGGACTCCACACGACAAGGGGGTCATCACCCACAAACCTTCTCCGCAACTCCGCCCCAACGATGAGGACTAACACCCTGAACTGCCGTCGCCCATATCCTTCCCTTTACCTGAGTCAAGCATAACAAAGTCTACTTACACCCAAGGGGTGTAAGTAGGGTGTGAGCCTAAGCCCAATAGAATACCACAAAATGATTCCAATGTGCATTCAATATAAGGTGAAGCAGCAAACATTTTTAAATCGTAAAGAAAAACGACGATGAAATTCCAAGAAATACAACTTTCATTTAAAAGAAATGATTTCAAACTAGAATATCCAAAATGTTAACATATCTAAATGGAAATGATACATACTGTAAAGTAATGAAAAAAAACACCCAAATACATTGGTAAATACTAAAAATCCAGTGAGCAACAAACCAGGAACACCCCTAGGCACTAGTTGTCTCGGGCCCTATGTACCTCGTACCTCGGTGTAAAGAAACCATAGTAAAATCCACTCTCGTGCACGAGCCACTAGTAGGGAACATACCCATAACGTAGTGGTCCCCAATCATCATACACATAGTTTAGTTACAGTTGTCGTTATCCAAATTCTAAGTGAAACAGGGACAACACCCCTCCGGTCCACTAGCTGTACTAGTACAAATCCGCCCACCTAAGTACCTGGGCTTCCCCTTTTGTGCTCAAACAATTTCAGCATGCAACATAAATCCATTTTCAAATAAAATACCACTACAGTTCACACACAATCAATACAGCATCTATCAAATTTTTATACCACTTAAAAAACACAATAAAACACTTTGATTTGTAATAAAACAATTCTTCAAAATCACGTAGTGTCTTGCACAAAAAAAACACCTTGAGAACACAAATTGCACAATATGTGAACATTTTTGAATTACCAAAACATAAATGGAATCCCAATACATTTAAATTAAAACAACAAATCATTTTTTTTGGAGGCCTCATATGGTTCAAGAAGTGACATCATTGTAAAACCTCCATTTTTACACAACACGGCTCTTAGAAATTCATGTGTTTCACAAACACCATTAAAACCAACTTTCACAGCATCAAACACATGGGAAAATCATCAAAACAGTATTTTCAGTCCTATTACAGTTCATTAAAATCAACTAATTACTTATAGGTCAGCCCAAAATGAACCAAAAAAATATTTGAATGAAAAGCCCCCAATCTCACCAAAAATGGAACTTAAAATTCATTTTCATTATAAAAGCAACTAAATCCAATTTTTATAGAAACATTCAAGTGAAATAAACATTAAGGTACCATGAACACATCAAGCTAATTCACAAAAATTGCACACACAATGGAATCACCTACCAAAACCAAGGAAACCCTTGAATCTCCGTGTGAAAATCAAATCGCACCCCCGCCGCACCCAGAGACAACTAGATCAAACATAAAACCACATAAATTGGCCAAGAAATCCAAAAGTTAAACCCTAGGTTCTAAAACCTAGTTTCTGGACATTATTAAACTCAATTATAACCAATGATTCCCAAAGAACAATGAGTTAGACCCAAAGTAATTTGAAAGAGGAAAGGAAAGATCTCATTTACTAGAAGTATCTTGAAGTAATCACTCCAAAACACCAGTAGATGAAATTTAAAAGATCCAAAATTTAGGTTTCGTATGAACAAGATGTATTAGGTCATTTAGAAACTAGAATGGAGGAAATATATTGAGAATTGAGAGTGTTAAAAAGGAAAGACTTTACCTCTTTAACTCTGGGAGATTTGAGGAACCCTCTGAAGTTCGGCATCAAATCGCGATTTACTAGACCTTCAAAGAGGTGGGAGAGGGAATGGTCGCGCGGCTGGGTTCATTGGTCTTGGGATCCCCTTGGAATCACAGAAAAAGCCGAACAATTTAATCAGTTATAACATAATCAAAATTTATTTTTAAAACAGGAATTGGGCTTTCAGGCTGGCCCAACCGCTTAGATAAAAACCAAAATAAACCCAGGTTATGGATTTATAAAAGCTCCAAATTGAAATGGTAGTGTTAATAGGTCAGGGGAGGTCATTTGGGAAGTTGAATGGGTGAAAAATATTAAAAAATGAAAAAGTTATAATAGAAACAAAATTGGTTTTTAAATCTGGAATAGGGCTCACCGTTTGGCCCAATTAATGAACACTCTCTCATTCCTCCATAAATGATTGGGAACCCCCCCCCCCCCAAAACAAAGTATGAATGGAAATTAAATTAAATTTATCTTTAAAATAAGTCATGGCTGTGACATAATTCATAATAAAAAGACTGTTATTCATCAACAATAAGTCCCCATTAATGAAAGAATTTGTTTCCAAAACACAATGGAGAACATAAAATAATCCACAACAGAACACTATTAGGATATAAGTTCTACCCACTATTCAAGGTAACATAAATTATACTTGAACATCATCAAATAAAAAAACAACTAAATATTACATTATCTCGTAAAAACCCATTGTTATTCACGATATAAATGATTAGAAAATAAAAGAAAATAAGAAATAGATAAATCATACATTTGATATTTATATTAATATTGTACTAATGAATTTTAAAATCCTACACATACATTATACTAATATATACATAGAGAAAATTGAAAATCCCAAAAACGTTCAAAGGATTATAGTCCATTCACTTATTTTTTAATCTTCCAAAAATCAGAATAACTATTGAACATCCCAATATATCTCCAAGTAGGGGTAATGATTTTAAGGCTATGATTGTATTTCAAGGTATGATGGTTATGTTTGATGGTCAAATCTATTTTATTTAACATATTTCTTTTAGAAATAAAGAATATATTCATTTTTAGATTATAATGAAAACTGAATATAATCTTTTCATATATATATTATTATTGGAATAAAAACTAATATAGAAGTTTATTATTCTATTAAAAATATAATAAATTATTTCTTTATAAAAATACTAGAATACCTATAAAAATATTATTTTAGAAATAAATAAATTAAAGTTAAAACAAAAAATAAACCTGAAAATTTTGAAAGATACATTTCAATATGTTTTCACACCATCACATAATCATGTTATGTGAACAATATATATATATATATATATAAGTTTTTGGCTATTATATTAATATATTATGTACACATGATATGTATTATCATCGTTTATAAATTAAAAAAATAGATTTTATTTAAAAAATATAATGTATTAAAATATGATTTAATTTTATTATATGAAATAATTTTTTGGATTTCATATTCAATGAAATTCACAAATACTCTGATGGTAATAAAATTTACAACACCCTAATTTCGTCAATTAGACATAAAAGATCTTATCAGGCATAAAATTTAAAAAAATTATACATTAAAAATAATAGAAAACAAATAAACAATTATTATCTTAAAAGAATATCGAAAGGCCCATAAAAAATATGTCTTAATGCTAAAAAATAGAATTCTACAAAAAATACCAATGACTATGATTTATCAATTTCTATCCACAAAATCACTATAAAATATTATATATAGTCTATATATTATACTAATATATTATGTGTGTGACAGAAAAAACATTATGTTCATTTCATGTACATGTCATGTTCATGGTATACAATATATAATAAATAAAGTGTTCAATGTAATATTTCTGAAGGAATAATTCATCCAGCTATTATTTCCGAAAATGAAACATCACAAAAAAAATATCAAATGATTATTTTCTTATGAACCAGGGGATGGAGTATTGTATAGAATCTATATTGTCTTCCTCTAATTAGGAAAATGAGAAGATATAACCCTTTTGGATGTTATCATAGGGAGGTATGTTTTCCATGTATTTATGTTATGTGTGATAAGGTAGGGGTCATATGCTGTATAAAATGTGGAGGGGGTGTTTTCTAATACTAGTTTATAATAAATTTACAATATGGACATCTAGATTACGTTTACTATACACTAGAGGACATATTAAGAAATTTTTTGTACAGTGATTCATCCATATTTATATCTCTTTTATATGTTTATTTTTATTTCATTAGAATCATTTACATTCTATCTCTATTTTTTCACCAAAAAAATAATGAGAATATTCCTCTTCACAGACTTATAGATTATTAACGACCACATAAATTGATGAGTCCTATGAAATTTTATTCATGTTCATTCCTTCATATTTGTATTTTTCATTTATTCCCTTGAATGATTGTAATATCAAATAGACATCCTGTTTTTTCTACATTAATTATCTTTTCTAGTGTTAAAAAGTTATTTTCAAACATAAATATTATATCCATAAATTATGGTGTGTTATATTCTTACAATTCAGAGAATCTTATTATTCAAATAATTGAAATCTGAAAAAATCTTAAGTAATAATATAAAATTTGAGGGAACAGCTATATATGCTATATAATATTCATACTATGATAAATTCATATGTAATATACTATGACACTTGACACATGGGATACAAGAAGATAAAAACCCATATTAAAAAATAATTGATAAAATGATCTATGGATATATTCATATTTATTCAAAAAGACAATCTATTTTGGATTTTCATCTTTCATATAAATAAGATGAATAAACATCTAAAATATACATAAAATGCTCAATTTCATGATAAACAGGATGAAATATCATAAAAACTCAATGAATAACATTTATTTTTTTGTTGATATTAATAATGAGAAATAATGAATAAATTACTGATCATAACATCCAGAATGAGACCAAACAAATCTCCATTATTCCGTGATTTATGTGTAATTATCTTCTCTTGAAAATATTTATATTTCACGGATTTTTTGAAAGATTATAGAGAATATATTTCATTAGAAATAAAATTAAATATAAGGCAAATCATCATTCCCATGGTCCTACGATTTCTAATAAAGACATGTCATTTTACCCTAAAAAGGTTGGAATAGTCATTTCCTAACTACTTCATATGAAGTTCATTGAGATACAAAGATTCTCTTGACTAAGCAGCCATTAATGTCTCTTTGTGTGATATTTCTTAAGACATTATCTCTTATTACAACATTGATGAGTAAGGGTATTCCATTCAAATGGAATTATGAAAAACATAATTATATTCATGATTTTATTATCCATCTCACTTTTGGACAATTCCTCATTTTTATTGTACCAAGGATGGGTTATTTATTATATTTTTATTTGTCTTGATCTATATTGGGTTGTAATCATTTAAAGGATACAATTTCATATCCCATGACTCATGAAAGCTACAGAATCTTGAAAATTATCATCTGACTCACAAGTTTGGTGGTCCAAGAATTAAAAATGTGGGACCACAATCTATCATATGATAATTTTATTATTTAAATTGATCAAAAGTGTTTGAAGAACACCATACCACATATAGATATTATCTTTTTGAAATTATAAGGGAAGGGTTATCTTAATATGTTTGAAAATTCATTGTTTAATACAATTTGTAATGGAAATTAATTGGAATATGGTTTTGGATGAATATTGTATAACCAACTATTCATGGAAGATACTAGATAGGGAGGCCTCAATATCAATCACACTAAGGAAAGGGAAACTAATGTAATGTGACTGTAACTCCTATTATAATTATATATATTCACAAGAGTGCATAAAATATCATATTATATTTTACCATACCTTTGTACATTTTAGTTGTATATTTTATTTTTCATTATTTTCTGGATTTCTATATTTTCAAATATCATAACTATCAATATTTCTTCCTCTTAATTTTCTTTTCACATTTATTGGATATATATAACAGAATATTTTTTGTTTCATCATTTTATAAATATAAATGTTTTTTTCTTCATAATAAATTAATAACAAAAATAGCTTGTACTTTTGATTTTTTTTTAGTTTGGAACTATAGATTTATTTTACCTTCCCTACCATTCAATTTTACATACTGAGCCTTGAGGTCATATATGTATGATTGTAATAAATACTTTATCAAAATGAAATACTCTTTATCCCAAGATATGTAAATTAATGAACCATTTTCCTTTATTTCCAAATTATAAGACAATTATTTAAGTCTATACAACATTACAAATTAGAATCCACTTTTGACGATTTATCTTATCTTCTATAATTTGTATTATATGTTTTCTGTATCCACATCGATATCAAGTGTTTTATTTAACTTCTAATGTCATCATTATTCAGTTCCCCATTGTAAATCATCTTTAATAACAAGGTGGGTTTATTTCATTAAATATTTTCTCATGGACATTAGTTCATTAATATTTAATTATCAAATCACATTTTTTTCATTATAATGTTGATTGTGGAAATTATTATTCCCGTTAATAATTTTATTAAAAATATTGGGAAATGATTAATGATAATTTTATTTCCCAATATTATATGAATATATTGATTTGTAATTGAATATAATTTCTTTTGAAAAACATAGAATGAAATGTAAGAGCATAATGTAAATTATAATGGAAAAATTTATTAAAAAATATTTGTTATGGGGTGGATGAAATGAATATGTTTTTAATATTGAAATTGGTTATCATAATGATTAATTAATTTTATTAATGTCATCTAATAATAGAAGGTTTTCACCAAAATGTGAAAAAATATGTTGAATAATACTTTATTATGATTATGCATTGGTGAACACATTATGAAAATCTAAAAATATGTGAAAATATATAATTTCATAGACTAACGTGATGTATTTTTCAATGGGTGAATGGTCGATAGAAATATATATATGGACATAAACATACTTGAAAAGAAATTGATTATGTACATGTAAATAGTATTATCGTATTCCTTGTATCAGTGACGCTAAAACTCATCACACATTGTTTTTTGACCATATTATAGTGTCTGGGATGATTTAATTTGGAGGAATCCTATTAAATGACACACCGAAAACTCATACACACCAAAAAATCATTACAAATTTTTAGCTGAAATGACAACATCAATTATTACCTTCCTATAATATATTATCCTTTTGAAACCACACTATAGGGGTTTAATCAAATAATTTATATATAAGATGAAATTTTGGGATATTTTAGTCATCCACTATATGATAGAATATTAGAGACTATAGATTTTAGAAATCCATTGAAAACATATACTAGTAGATTGAATCTTGATTTTTTGAATATGAAAATGATTTAATATATAAAAATCAATCAAATGTGTATAAAAAACCATACCCACATTTTTATGTTCTTGTATGTTTTTATCAGAAAAAATTCCCCTATATTCCACTAAGACATAGATTAAATCTATCAATAACAATTGGAGAATCAATAAATGTAAAATATTAGATAGCTATAAATACAAAAAATCATCCACTAATAGAGAAATATGTATTAAATAAAGTCACAAATAGAAAATTTAAATCAAAAAATAAAATGAGAAAATTTAAAAAAAATCTGCTTCTAATCATCGTGTAATTAATGTCACATTTTCTAATCAAATCTTTTCAAATAAAAACACCCCATTTTGGACAAGAAAAACTCATATCTTAAAAAATATTTTATGGTAAAGAAATCAGTATGTGTTTCAATAAAATGAATAAATGATGTCACAATCATAGAAATTTTCTTTTTGATACAATATTGGTCCTAATTATAGTGACATTATGTTTTATATAAATGAATATATTTTTACATCATATTTCATTATAATTTTTCAATATTTAATTTATTCCCTAAAAATTTCTAATTTTATAATTTAGTGTCAATTCAACCATTTGAATTTTTTTTTAAAAAATTTAATGTATAACTAATTTAATGACAAGAATTAAATTTTATAAATGTATTATATCTGATATTTAATTTTTCCCTCGATGTTTACAACTATTAAATTAATTTTTCCATATATTCTCAATGGTTCAAATATAATATATTTTTAACAGACATATCAATATTTGGAGATGTATTTTTAGTTTTTATTTGTATATGGATCGAAATAATTGGTTAGGAATTGTTAAAAACCTTATTTAATGAAAAAATCTAACGAAAAAATAAATGTATAATTCATAAAAATAGTTTTTTGGATAAAAAAAATAAGTGCTAATGTTTTGAGGCCATGTTTTTATAGAATGTATAAAGATGTTGTTTCATGGAAAAATTTATATTTTGATCATATTTCATCTTTAAAATAACTTTTATTTTATTTATTAGATTTAAATTAATATTGAAACTATAATTGTAAATCTAATTTATAAATATGAATAAAAAACTAAAATTTAAATATACATTGTTAATATGTATTCTATTGAATTCATAATTTGTAATAATATTATAATCTATACCAAAATGTGATTTATATAAAAAATAATTTGATGTACAAAAAATAAAATAGAAAAAATTTTCAGATATATTTTAATATATGTCCCCATCATCACTAAAACCAATTTGGTGAAATAAATAAATATATGTTCAATATATATATATATATCATAGTGATGGTGTTCTATATTAATATATTATATATTATATTAACTATATTTGAATTATGTGAATTCAATAATAACATAATATCTATTATTTTTAAAAACTAATTTATATAAAATATGTTCAATTATTAATCAATGAAATACAATTATTGAGGGAATATTCAATAATGTACATAGATACTAGACTATTCATTATTTTCAACACCATAACCTAGTTAACTAGAATTACAAGATCATGAAATTTTTAAAATTATAGAAACTTATTTGGTACTAAAAATAGAAAAATAAAAAACACATAATGAATTATTGTATCATAAGAATATCAAAAGGCCCTACACAAAATAATGTCTCGATGATAATAAACGAGAAGTATGAAAAAATAAAATAGAAGGCCAGTCAATGATATATTTCAACGTGTATCAACATAAAAAATTTAGAATCTTATTTGCGGTGTTTATATTATATTAATATGTTATTAATGGAACAATGGTATTTCGTAGCTGTAAATAACGTCAGGATTCTGTTTGTTTTCAATCCAAATTGGGTTGATCTGTAAGATTATGAGGAAAATGATCTTATTATTAATGATTAAAATAGTTTGGAATATTTTATCGTTCCAGACAATTTTCCAAATTTTAGGGCCAAATTTTTTTGTTAAAATGCATACATGTTTTTGGAAATGTTTGTTTCATGCATGACTGCTTGATTATAAAACTCTCACAAGCACGGTATGATTCATGATCATATCATAAAAATATGGAAAATGAAGGAATCATGTGATAGATATATTTCTGTATGAACAAATGTTTAAGCAATAAAATGTTTAATATGTAAAGAAAATAGTGCAGATGATTGTTTCAAGACAAATATAATTTTATCCAATGTTCTGTGTGAGAGATGTTTTGAGATATTCTCCTCAAAATGATTCAAATTTAATAGGTGAATTTAATAGATCATATTTATAAAAAGACATAGAAATAATATATGACATCAATATCAGTCATAAAAGTCTAGGGATTGGCATGTATGGAAATTTCACATAGGGATTTCTAGTTCTATAAATATATCCCTACCACTCCAAGACATAGTACATTGTCTAATGAAATTATGGTCTCTCTGCAAAACATATGAGTTGAGCCCAAAATATATACACACAAAATATATTTCCAACAAAAAATTCCTTGTTTCTATATATACCATGTCTAGTTCATTGTGTGAAAGTGTTAAAGAGAGTGGGATGCGTAACATAACATTTTCGCAACAACCCTAAAATATTCATGCATGAATGGGTCTAACACCCAATGATTCCACAATATTCTTCATTTTAAATAATTCAAAAGTGTGTGAAACATGCAATATAGAGTACAAGAGCACCACTAACTATCAAACATTCCTTTTATAAAGATGTTATGAATAGTATTATCATCATTTAGAATCTTATATATCCATATAATTTTAAAATTCATATTATTTGTTTCAGAGACATAATATAAGAACAAATTCAATTTTTATAATAGAAGAAGTATTTAAAAAAATGGTGTTTTCCAGCCATTTAATGGGGAACCATTTTTAAATCAAATATTTGACAATTAAATATAGTTAATTTAAAAATATAAAATTATTCTTTAGAATCAGGAAAATAATAATATATTTTGGATAAATTTTTGGGGCTTTCAGGATAAATATCATATTTTAATGAATAGTGAAAAATTCTACATTTTGATTCAAAAATACTTTTCTTCTAATTTCTTTATATCACGTGATTATATTTCTAGGTGGATATAATGTAAAATTTGATTAAATATTTATCAATTATTATAAATTAGTTCATTAAGATGTTATTTCACATTGAATGTTTATATAAACACATGTCAATCATTAGATGGTTTTTTCTTTTAATAACATGTTTTCTCATTTTGGCATGTGGGTTTTTTAAAATTATTTACTGAATAATTGATATAATGAACACGTAAAAATGGATTATATGGTTTTGAATAATAATGTCCCAATTATTTAAATCATTATATTTTATTTTTATACCTTATGAATAGTATCATTGTTAAATATTTGTATTACCACGGTTACAGGGTAAATCAGGTAAAAAGGGATAAAGATAATATTATAATAATATAAAATTACCATAATTGTTGTGCTAATATTAATGTATGAGTTATGGGTGACCAATAAATCCCTTGGAACAAAAAATTTTCTTTTCGAATCCACATGTCTGTGATTTTGACACTTATAACATTAAATATAAAGTAAAGGATAATAGGTTAATATATGTAACTTCATACTAAAATAATTTAAATATGTGATTATATATGTTATATCATCAGCTATAAATATATATTAAAATTATATAAACAATGCAAAAATAATGAATATTTATTTATCCTTTTTATACGTTATATAATTAAATTTATTAGTTACATAATGATAATGCAGTAATTGATTTAATCAAGGAATAATCAAATATATTATATTAGTAATATTAAAATATCTAAAATTTGACTTAATTAATTTCATACACTATTTTTATAGTTCACATAGTCGTTCTAGATTTTTAAATAATAATACATGTTATTTTAAGATACATTCAAATTTATTAAATTATATAAAAGTCATAAAAATCACAGATTCAGACAACTAACATGGATAGTTATAAAAAATTCAGAAATAAGACACATTAGGTTCATTTGTAATTTCATAGTAAATATATTATCCTTTCAGTGTAAAAATACATGTTGGCACAACAAGAGCTTAACATTTTATTCAATGGTTAAATAAAAAATATATAGTTAAATTTATGACATAAACATATCATGAAAATCCTTTTTTGAGTCAATTTGGAACCATTATTATATTATACTTAAATAATATCTATTTGAAGTTATTTGAAACCAAAAAAACATTTATAATAAATTAATAACGTAAGATCATCCAAAAGTTCGCAACACCTCTCTAAAAATAGGAACATCTCCTTCTCTTTAATTCACAACTCCAAATCCAATTATCCCAGTAAAATCGAAGCCACTTATAATCTAAAATTCCCTTAATTAACCACAAAGTAAAAACTTTCGAATAATTTGAACCTATTATGTCCTTTTGGGCATATAAAAAATAAAACCAGAAAAGAGGAAATTGATTTACCACATCAGTTATTTTGATTTTTCTCTCCTAATTCATATTTCGATGTTTTTCCATACTAAAATAATAATTTCAACCCCTTAAACATTACTAGATTTTATTATAATAATGGGAAAACCATATTACTAACTTTATCTATCATATGAATAAAAATATCACCATTCATGTGTACGTACAACTTACTATCTCCACATTATGGTGTAATGTTTTATTCAACAATACAATATTTTGATTGTTATAATGATGCATATAATGGATATAAATAATTAATATGACATTTTAATGTTTATTTATAATTCAAATACCATACAATTTATCACCATTTAACAATAAAGAGAATTATATCATCACTCATGCATTCATATGGCCTACTGTCTCCACAACGCGGTGAGAATTATTCTACAGATTAACTATTCAATAATTATTATAAAATTTATAAAATGAGTTGATAAAAAAATTATTGAATTTTCATCATTCTATATATTAATAAAATATATCCTATGCATATGAAACATGACTTACACAGAAAAACATGTATAAGAAAACAAAGCAGTTAACACCCAAAACAACTGTTATATTTAAATATTATAAGATAATCACATATGATATCATAATTCTGGATATGTTTCTTGAATAATTAAATTAAATAATTTAAAAATTATACTGGAGGTTAACACACCATCAACTAATGGAATGTACAATGTAATGGTTAATTTCAAAATCTTGTTATTACCTATATTTTTTTATTTTTAAGAATCTACTGTGACATCATTATATTATACATACATGTTTCATATAAATGTATTTAAAATAATATTTCTATTCCTATAATAATATCTAATTTCATTTATACCAATATTTTTATTTTTATAAAATATTTTTAAATGAATTTTTCTATCATTTTCCAAATGTGGTATTATAGACCTTTTTTCAAATTATAGAAATATTGTTTTTTAAATTTTATGGAATGTGTGGATATATTATGCAATTATCACCAATTAATGTTTTGATAAAATCCCTAACAATACTACAAGGTAATTTTAAAAGGCTATTTTTTATTTTTTAATTGATCAACATTAAATGATTCAAATTAAACAAGGTATATTTTTTTCAATGAGTTTTAATGATTTTATTAGATTTCTTTCATCTATGTGATCATCTATTGTATGATTTTATGCTTTATTGGGTTTGATTTATTATGATACAATCTAAAATATTATATTGAATGTTTAAATATTTGTTGACATTGATTTTCCTATTTTTATACAACTCATCATTTATAGTTAATGTACTTACATTTCATATGCATGTTTGAATACTATTATTTATGTTATGTTCCATCATTTTCATATGAATAATTAATTGGAATTAGTATGTGATTTGGGGGTTTCTATAGCCCCTCGATTCAACTATATGTCTCATAATACACACTATTTTATTGATACATAGCCTAGAAATTTGGATAATGGTCTTGGAACGAGCCTTGAAACTATGACTAGGATGTCCAACATGATGCATTTTATTTTTATGAGAATTTTTATTTGATTTTACATATTATTATTCCACATTTATAATATCTTGGAGAATATTTTTAAGGAATTATTTTATATATTCATTACATATTATTTTTATGAAATTTTTTTAAATTGTAATGGGTTTTATTTTTATACATTTCCTTAAAATTTAATTATATTTTAAGATACCTTCCACTATATTGCTTACCCATACATAGAATCTGAGCTCACCACTTTCTTTTGGTTTGTACTTCCCCAAGGCACAAAAAAGTATATTATGATTGACCTAAATGGATAGTCTAGGGGATATGATAATTTTCAAAGGGGATAATATGATGTTTTTAATTAAATGATGTAATGTAAGATTTATGTTTGTATCTATTATTTCTATTGATAAATAATTGATCGGTCCATTCAGATTAGATTTTTCTTAGGATCATGAAAAATTTAAAAACTAATGAACTAAATCTTTGATTCTGGGGTCGGGGCGTTTTATTTTGTGTCAAAATATTTTTACTATAAACCATGTAAAATCGATTTTGAAAAAAACATTGATTAGGGAAAATTATCCTATGATTAAAATTGAAATAAGTATAGAGAAGAATCATAAAACATTGGGAAATTTAGATTTTATATAGTTACTCATAGAAAATATATCCCTATTTTGATAATATTAGTGGATGTGGTTCTGGTAAAGATGTACCTACAGGTGAATACTATAACAAGGAGTTTTGGGATTGACTCGTGGTAGCCTAGTACAAGACAACTGGCATTAGTATGTAGTCGGTTTGACAGTTTTGTTGTATATTACTAGGATAATAAAAATATTCATTAAAACCATTATGAAGGATTAATGATTAAATATATTCCCAATTTAACCATTTTTATGATTATGAGATTCAATATGCATTATTTTTTCAATTTACAAATTATATTTTTTGTAGATTGTGTTAAGCATTGTGATTCATAACTTATCAAATGTATTACATTTTTTAGAAATTGAATTTTGTGGAAGAAAAGCAAATAATATCAATGCACATAATCCATGTTGGTATTGGCCTCTTATGTAAGATATTCCTAGTTGAGCTAGTGATGAAACTGGTTCTGGAAAACATATAACCATAATGGGAAAAATCCCTCAATGTTATGAATAATAACCTTACCCATATAGAGAATCTTGATCTACAATGCATATGATCAATGTTATACCTCTTCATGAGAATAAAACCTACAATATTAAATGGGAATAAAAATCCATTAGTAGAGAATAAATGGATAAGTACTTTAGAGAATATATTTCATTATTTGGGATGTACAGATGGGAAAAATGTTTTCATGTATTTTTGTTATCTATCCAGAGATGCATATAAACAATTTTCATTAATTAAAAACACGATTAAGGATGAACAATTAGTTGATATGTAAGTGATGTATTTTAACAAACGTTTCCAATAAAAATACATTCTACTGTAAAATCGATCTAATATGGAAACATAATTTCTGATTCTATGGAAAAGGGAATATGAGAATGTTGCAATGTTTGTGGATTACTTTACAGGTTCAATGATACATGTTGGGAACTACAAAAATAAACCCTAATGTTATATTGATAGATTCAATGATGGGTTAAAACAATTCCTAAGATGGGAACTGGTCTCACAATCTTTCTCATCGTATGATTATATAATCTCATGTGCTATCAAGATAGATAATGAATTATCTAACACTAATGAATTTATTAGGAATAAAAATATGTAAAGGGATGATTTACATTGTAGAATAAGATGTAATTTGAAGAAGGGGAAAAATAAATTTCCACCCAACTATAATTGGGTGAAGAAACACCCTAATACATTCCTAAAGGAGATTGTAGTTTGTCACAAGTTTTGAGAAATGGTCCAACATTCTCATGATTGAGAAGGTAAAAATAAATCTGTATATATTATTTTCTTCAATAGTAAATATTTTGGATATTATGAGAATTATTTTCCTATGTGATAAATAATAGTTCCCCAGAAAAGGCCAAGGGAGAAAGGAAAATATTTTGTGTTTACAATAGATAGTATTGAAACACTTAGTGAAGTAGATGTAGATACAATAATCATCTCCTAAAATTTAGGAAAAAAATTATTTGATTCTAAATAATCACATTACATTATATATTTCATGTTCTCATTAAAAATTTCATATTTCCAATTCACAATAACAATGGATTATTCATTTAAACCCCTATGCTCTATGTTATAGAAACAATGTTTTTCCATGATGTTTCCATTATGGAATGTAAATTTTCATTATCTACTGAATTTATATTCATAAATATGGTTAATGTTTTTAAAATCCTTTGTTTGGAATGTCTATCAAAATTTGATGGTAAATTTTTTTTGTAATAAGAAGGAAGTTACAACTTTTGAGGAAGTTGTATCATCCATTATCTTTACAGTAGAAATTCAATCACCTCATTCTTATCAAAATCGATTTTTAATTGCTTTACTAAATGTGATTCATGTTATTAAAGTGGAAATAACACCTAGGGATGAATATATAAATATTAAAATTGAGTTTTTACCTTTTATAAAGGAATAAATTGATATTTCCCCCCATGATTTACAAAGAGACACCTCATTGCATAATGCTAAGTTTTATATTGATTTAATCCCTATAGAAATAATAATATAAACGAATCCATCTATAATGGAACCATTAGAATTAGTAGAGCCGAATAAACAACTAGATTAGTTGAGTAATACGGGATTTATTCTCTCTTGTGATTCTCCATTGTGTTACCCAGTTTTTTTATGAATAAACATTAATCAATGAGGTTGTCCATTGACTATAATGAAACAATTATATTAAAATAATGAACTAGTATCCCATGCCTTCCATTGATGATTTACATTATCAAATTCATGGATCATTATATTTTTTAGTGCATTACATTCATTATTGATATCATAAATCTTTTGTATAGATGAAAAATACATCAGTGTCATCATTTAGAATGAGGTATGGAAATTAATAGTATACAATAATGCCATATGGATTGGCTAATTCACCCCTTATTTTCATGTATCTAATGAATAGAGTTTTCAATAATCATCTTTATGATTTTTAAGTTGTATTTAATAATTATATATTTGTATACTCCAAAAGATTCAAAGACCATGATACTAACTTACAGATCATACTGAGACTATTAGAATAAATGAGCTATATGGGATTTTTGGAAATATTGAATTATGGATTCCAAAAGTTTCATTTCATGGGAATATTAAATCCTTGTATTGAATCTCGATTGATCATTAAAAAAATTAAATCCATGACTGGACAACACGTACGAGTATAACTGATGTATCCAGTTTTATTTGATTAATAGGTTAATATCAGAGTTTAGTCTATAATATTACCCCATTGTCTAACCCATTAACCAAGATCACATGTATAGGGGACAAAATCCTTTAGATAGAAGAGATTAAAGAATTATGTTAATAATTGGAGAGAATATAAATCGGTGTTCACATATTGAATTTAGCATCTCTTAATGATGTGTTTGTTATTTGTAGTGATGCTTAAAACAATGGAATTAGTTGGGTAATTTTGCATAATTATAGGGTTATTGCATATGTGTCAACGAAATTAAAACCATATGAACAAAGCTATCCAAATAATGATCTTGAGTTATCTACAATAATATTTCCAAAAACGACATGTACACAATATTTATATGGTGAAAAATATGATATATATGTATATATTCATCATATGAGTTTGAAACCTATTTTTTGATAGAAAGAACGCAACATGAGAAAAAGGATATGGATTAAGCAACTCAAGGATTAGGACTTCTCAATGCACGACAACCTATGGCAGAAAAAAAGGTGTTAAATTATTTTTATTGAAAGTAAAATAAGTTTTGAGAGATATTATAGTTTGAATGGATCCTATGTGAATGGATCTAGTAATGATAGATATGAGAATAACCATTGAAGGTGAAACATCATTACTTTTTCAAATCACTTCCAAACATTATTTAGTTGAAAGGTTAAAAGGTTCTCAGACAAGTGATGAGGAATTTGAAAAGAAAATTAAGGGTGTGAATGATGGGTGACTCATTGAATTCAAAATTTAAGATATCATTTTGGAATTTGGGAGAAGACATTGTGTTACCAATATATCTAACCTAAAAAGGTAATTATTAGTGAATTCACAGAGCTCAAATTTATCTATAAATCCTAGTGTAACTATGGTGTATAGTGATATCAATGAATTTTTTTTTCGGACAACATGAAATAGGAAATTTCTGATTATGTGTAATGTTATTTGGATTGTCAATAGGTCAATCCTGGAAGACAATATCCTAGAGGGGTGAGGAAACATCTTCATATACCTATGTGGAAATGGAATGAAATAATGACAGACTTCAACTTGGGGAAACCAAAGAAAACACGATGGAAAGTTGAAATATGGTAAATTATTGAGCTTCCTTCCAAATCATAAAATTTTCATGATACAATAATATAGTTACCACAATAAAATTTGGAATGAATATATATTAATTAAGGTGTCAGACATCAAGGAGTATCCATATCAATATTTTCTGATCAGGATCCATGTTTTACATGAAGATCATTGAAAACTCATCTGAGTTCCCTAGATAATGAAATTCCCATGAGAAATGCATAAGACACTAAATTTAGTGGACAATTATATTGAAAAATTCAAACATTATAATACATATAGAGATCTTTAACACATGAATTTCAAGGTATGTGGGATAAATATTTTCATGTAGTAGTGTTTTCCTATAATAATATCATTAGTTCATGAATTTTGATCGATTTATATGAATAAGTACATGGAAAGTTATTTTGTACACCAACATGTTGGGATGATGTTCGTGATAGAAAACACATTGTACCATGAGATGTTGAAATAACCAAAAAAATGAGATCATTATACAAACCCATATAAAAACAACTCAATGTTGGAAAAAGTGCTATCTTGATAACCAAATGAAGGATTTGGAATTTCATGTATAAGATCATGTATTTCAATGGTATCTCTATGTAAGGTTGTTATAAGATTCGGGATGTTAGTTAAATTTCATCATAGTTACATTCGGCCTTTTGAAATTCATTAGATAATTGTAGACATAGCTTACCAATTGGTATTTCCACCAAGTCACTCCAAAGTTCATGATGTGTTTCATTTATCATTGTTAAGAAATTACATACTAGAACCAATATAGGTACACATGTATGACAAAATAAAAGAGGAACATGAACTATAATATTGTGAAGAACCCATCTCCTTTCTTGATACTAGAGAGTTATTGATGATAAATAGGAAAAATTTTATCCATATTTTATATACTTTGATGCGACTACAGATCCTTTTCCTGAGGAATGCGTCGATTTGATTCATAGTAATGGTATATTTCATCATCAATGCTTGAAACCACCCAATCTTCAACAATTAACATGATTATAGAGTCTAATATGTTCACCAACATGCGACACCACTATGTAATCTACCTTTTTTATTAGATTCACTAATATTTATGTTTTCGACCTCCACAAAATAATTGGTCAACTCTCAATAAAAAATGAAATGAGATAGGGATATCATATCATATTTATCAATTTGAAGTCTATAATTTGATTTATCTCATAGTATTACCTTATCTTCGCAATGAATGATGATGATAATTTCAATAATAAATAAAAATATCCATGGATTTACTTTTCAAAAAATTATTGAGTTGCTGATAATATATGATATCAATTTATTATACGTAATGATTAATAATAATTTTATCAAATATAGAACATTGCATACATGAAACATCATATGGTGGACACAAAAATACTATTATTCCTCATTTATTATAGTTTATGATCTATAATATTAAGTAAATTTGAGTTATGAAACACTGGATGTACCCCCTTTTTAGAGTTATTCATACTAAAACTCTTGTGAAATATTCCAATTTATATTATTTTAATTAGTCAAAAAAAATTTATCCATCTATATGGATCCCGATACCCCATATAAAGGTGATTTTACATATTCATTTCATTGAAAAATAAAATCAATTTTTTTATAGAATATATACTCTTGAAAATTTTTCATAAAGTTGTATTTCATCTACATAAAATAGTAGAAATACCATGATTCATCTACTATGAAAAATTCATACACCACTATCATAAGCATTTTTAGAAAACCTAATACACAGGTAGCCATACAAAACCATATATTCCCACTATGAGAAGTTTCATGCAATCAATAAATGAACTGTTATAAAATAGAAATCATAACAGCCTCATTTTAAACAATAAAACCTGTAGGTTTTAATTTATACATGACCTCATTAAATAACATGTTAAAATTTGTTAGAGGATTAATCGATAGTATAGATGAACTATTTACATATTCATTTAATATGATATTAAAAATAAAATGAAAAGACCCCTCGATGGCCCACCCTGGATGATTTAATGTGGACTTTACCACCCTACATCAATTAAAATTGGGTAACGATTTACAAGATGTACCATGTTTCCTTATAAAAAAATGATAGAGCATAGCTTATTTCATTTGTAAATAAACACAATGCATGAATGACAATTTTTGAAAAAATACCACCCCACAAGGGTTAATTTAAAAGAACTAGACATCTAACATGTCCATTAATATGACATATTCAAGAATATGTAGAACTCCTCCTCATGGAAGGAACACTTGGAGCAGTCTCTAGCTATAACATACACTTCCACCATCATAGACTACCATGTTCCATAAAATATCCTCACACCTTAGAAAACATCATATTTGATGTAATAAAAATTTGACATCTATGTATACCTTCATATTACCTATGCAACATTAGATAAAACAGAACTTGTGAGGTTGAAAATCTTGTAAAACTACAAATACACGAGATTCTGAAATTTCTTCCATGTATGACATGAATAAGCCTTTTATACTCTACATCCCAAAAGAATCCATGGAGTTATTAACTAGTCACCAGAATCCATGAACTCAAATAACTCTATATATCAATCATCGATGTTTCTAATAAATATAATAAAATATTACCACTTACTGATGCACAAATGACATCAACATTAATATAAAACTCACTCATTCATAACCATTGATAAAGTGCATCCATTCAAGATACATATAGGAGAACCCAACCCTTTCTCATGAATAGATACTTGTAATGGGAGTACATACCTGTAATATTTGAACAACTCATGTGTTTTTAATGAAGATAATTCCAACCATATTGAAGAGTACCCTCTCTGCATAGGCCATATTTTGGAGATATCATCACACAACACCACAAACTAAAACTACCCAATACCAACAACTAAATAATCCTTTATAGAATTATAGTGGGAGACACCCACCTCCTAATATTATTCCCTAACAAGAATAGTATTTTCCATATGTATAGAGGGCTTGTGCCTCTATATAATACTCCTCGTTTAATGAAGTACAAAACCCAATTCATAACAAGTGTTGGGACTACACTTAATCAGTAACATTGTAGTCCAAAATCATTGTCGAACTAAATGACACATGACCCCAATATCTTTGGGGGGAGGGTACTAAAATTCATAATGGTAAAAAAGGGACTTGTTCCCATCATAACATAAATCTTGAGGTGTACTGGACTCTTGAATTCTATAAACATGAGTCCCCAAACCTCATACTTTTCTTTATAGAGCTAAATAATAATCCTCTTATCTCTCATTAAATATGAACTCAGATGGATAAAAATAAAATATATATTGTGAAATTTGTCAAAAAATACTTAAAATAAGAAATTTATTTTTATTAAACATAAATCCAACAAAAAAATGATTGTAATCGCACCACAATGGAGATGGGTGGCTATGTAGAGACCCATCGACAAGCCACATGGAATGTTGTGGGTAGGGTTGTAGGTGAATGGATCCCATTCAAATCACATGTACCCTCCATGGTTGGGTTGGGAATACACACCCAAATAGCCCATGGTATTACCAATGCACGTGGCCATGTGTTGAGCTAGCCAGGCTGGACAACTTCCAATGCCCGACCTAGTGTGGTATAGTCATTATTAATGAAGCCCTAATAATAAATACACAGAGGGTTTTAAAATTCATATAATATTATTAATATATTATTTTCGATCTCTATGACCCTATTAATTATATATCAGCTCCTCCTGATGGTAACAATTTCCCTCAGAATCAACATATCTATCAAATTGTTTTTTAAAAGATGGTTACTTATTTATATTAATCATTTACAATAATAATGATTCAGAAAATTTAAATCCAAAAAATTGAGAATATTCCCAAAAAAGAAAAAAATATAAATCACTATAAAAATACCTCTATTTCAGGACCAAAATTTTCATCATTGAACTACGGATCAATGAAATTTATTAATACATAAATAATATTAGAAGATTAATCAAATTGTTGATTTAAGAAACTATTCTATTAATTTTTTATTTACTACATGATATGTAAATTTATCAAAATAGGATTAAGTATTCATTAGAGGATGAAATTATTGAAATAAATTTGAATGAATTAAAAATATAAAATTTTATCAACATATTGTAAAGAATGATGGATAACATATAGAGAAAATAATATACCACCACTATTTATTCAGATATATTAATAATAAATTGATTAATATTTCTCTCTAGTTTTATTTCTATGTGTACACTGTGATTATTCTATTGGTTGATATTTCATAGGGTTATGGATTGTTTTGTGCTATGTTGGATAAGGTTTGATTCTTTTTTCAGACTATGATAGATTATGGTTATAATAAGGTTCAATAAGATCGGGATGTGGTTATATAGGGATATGGTGGTTTCATGTGTTGAATATGTTGTGGTTGTGGTTGTGAATATGTGATAATTGGATCATTCACCCTAGTTGAGATATAAAAATTCCTCATTCTAGCTAATAGGTTGGTTTTGCTGAAAATTGGAAAGGAAAAGGGATTTTCTAATTTTAAATAATATTTTGATGCTACTGATGTTATTGTAGCAATTTAGAAGTGATATGATTATGATGATGTTAAATTTATAGCATTATTCTCATATTTTTACATATCCTTAGAAATCGTATATTTCATTGTATTACATATGGTAAGAACCAATTTAAAAAGATATGGTGACACTACTAATGATGAATTGTATGAATTATTTTCACACTATCTTAATAAATATCATTTTTTCTTATATTTTCCATATACATATATCCCAGAACCTTTATTCCACATCAATATTTCTTAGTAGATCAAGTTCTCACCATGCCATAGATTGATACTTTTTTCGTGGTAGTCTGTGGGTGTTTTTAGATATTTTTCAAGTATCATTAGGTAGACATGGATAATTATGTCGCAGTTTTGGAGTATTTTATTACATATATATTTTTTATTTTTCATGTCATGTTTGTAAAAAGTGTATAGTGGGAAAATATTTTTCTCTTAATGGAAAACATTATATTTTTACTTATTTTTTTGTTTTATTTTAGCATGAATTAGGAGTGTAATGCCTCTTTTTATGGTGATAGAAACCCCCAGTCCTATTTTTAATCTCATAACCTATTAGGGGTAGGATTCATAAAAATTATTATCCCCTATATGTAATTAGAAGGGGATTCAATAAGGATTAGAAACTACTGATGGCACACAGAAACTCAATTTTTTAATAGTTAATCTATAATCAGAAACTAATTTAAAAAAAAATTTATAGAATGATAATGTACTAAAAACATAATTCAATTACTTCCCTATATATTTTAACCCTTTATGAATTTATATCATTTGTTATAAAAAACATATATGATATAAATGGAAAAAAATGAATAATTTCCCCAGTTTTCAAGTCCTAATCTAATTGAATGCCAACATAGAAAGGGGGATAAAAATAGAGACAATTATTCTCATATTAGTATATTAAGCAGTAATAATGGATTATTTAATCTGTGTGTTAAAATAATATCACTATATATTTATAAGAATAGATTATTTCAGTCATTTTATGTTAAAATTCTTTAATAGTATAATTCTATAAATAAATTTAATAGTGGAAAATGAATATACTATAATTATACCACTAACACCACAATATAATCACATAGTTCATGAATGAATATATTTTTGATGAGGATAAATATAGATTTTATAAAACTTACAAATAATATAAAACATATGCAACATTATCAAATGTAAAAATTTGACTGATAAAAATCATATACCATACATGATAAATGATTGTAGTCAGTGATGCCAACAAACTAACATTAACATTGGAGAGTATCCATTTCAATGGAATCTAAATTCATCCATATTTTGAATTTGATATTCTTATATCTAATATTAGGAAAAAAATAATTTCTATTGAACCTAGTAACATGAAGAATATTTGGAGATAAAAAATTCACCAGTCAACTACATATTGCAGCCTCATGTAAAACCTAATTGGTATTCAAGAAATAAATTATAACATCACAACATCAAATAAATGTAGCTAATTCAAACATCAGATAACATTTTTATACTAAATTCAGGCATTATAAAATAATCCACATTCATGTCACATAAAAATTATAAGATAAAACAAATTATCTAAAAAAAATTGATGGTTATCATTACATTCACATTATTTTTCACCATCCAACAATTAGAATGACACTTGAACATATCGATATTTCTGGAATGATTATCCCATTAACATTTAATCATAATTTCAAAAAACATATTTTAACATACAATAAATAGTGAAATTATTGTGAATCAATTAACAATGATGTTAACAAGATTATTATATACAACATCTATGGAATTTGTTATATGTTTTGGAAATATCGTTTCCATATATGAAATGTAAAAAAATTATTATTAAAATGATAAAAAAATAATTTATTTATTTGTTAATATAGAATACTATTCTTAATAGAGTATAGAAATGAACAAAAAATAAATAACATGTTAATGGTGAAATTAAATTGGATAATATAAAAAAACTAGCATGTCTTCATTAGATTATATACCATTATATATATTATTGGACTTATATAAAAAAGGGTTCTTTGATTTTATGGTGGAATCACCCCAAAAAATATCCAAAAAAGAAAAATATTAATGTGATCCTGCAAATAAACATGTATATTTAAAAAAAATTAAATGCATATGTATAAGAAAAATTTCAAACAACCTCTAGAATCAGTAAAATTAGTTTTAACTAATATAAAACTATTTCTCAGACCTCAAACAAATGAATTAGGTATGGATGATGAAAAAATTTCTGGTATTAAATTCAATGTAGTAAAATTCGGACAATGTTTTCATAAATTTGAAAAACACATTGAATATTTTAATATATCATAGTTAATAATCAATCATATAAATAATATAGTATGATTTAAATAACATTCTTCATAATGAATGTTGTGTGCATCCCTTATTAATTTTAAGGACAATAGTATTTGATATTTTCATTAAAAGCCTATAAGTGACACTAGGACTATCAAAAAATTATATAAAAAATATCATGTCCACTAAATATTGCAGCCCCAAGGAAAAACCAATTGGTATTCATGAAATAAACTCATACATCACAACATATATTCATTAGTAGAAAAATCAAACTTCAGATAAGATTTCTAATAAAATAATTAAGAATTATAATTTTATCCACATAAAAGGCACATAAAAAATATAAGAGAAAATAGAGAATCTAAAAACAATTAAAATGTTATCATTACATTTTCATATTTTATCAACTTCCATGAATCAGAAGAAATATTGAACCTAGCAACATTTATCAAATGATTCTCCCATTCAAATTAACTCATAATTTAAAAACTCACATAAATAGACAATAAATAGTTTAATTAATGTTAATCAATTAAAAATGATGCTAACAAGAGGATTATATGCAACATATATGAAATTTATCATATGTTCGGGAAATATCATTCCCATATATGAGGTATAATTAAATTTATTGATAAACTAATATTTTATATAAATAGATTATATCTTATTTTTAATTAATACATCAATGAATCCCTTTTGTAAATTATGTTGTTCATAGTATCTCCAGGGGTTTTATTGTTAAATTTTAATGATTAATGGACTTATAAATACATGGATACATTTTATAATTTAATAATGTAATATGAACTGAGATTTTGTAATGAGTTATATAATGTTAAAAACATTATTTAATTATATTGTTTTTTGGAAAACTAATATAATTCCTAAAAATTATTTTTGTGGATGAAAACCAATTATGGGTTATGTTTTTAAGGACATGATTTTTGGAATGGTATGATGTTTTTACATCATGGGTAAAAAAAATTGAACAAAATTCTTCTATAAATAAAAATACAATTAATTTTGTGACAAAATAAATTAAATTAAAAAGTATAATTAAATATTAAAATATCAAATTAAATTGAAATTGAAATTTACAATGTTATTAAGAAATTTTCTGAATTCCAACAATAGATTAATTTTAAAATCCATACTCAAATCCTATTATTGACCCCCATAAATGTAGATACAAAATTGTAATATATAGTAGAGCATAAATCAGAAAGATATTCTAATATGTATCCACAATATCTTATACACACGTTAAATCATATATATATATATATATCGGTGTTTTTGTGTTATATTAATATATAATTATCAAATTATATGTATAATTAACATTAAATAATCAAAATATATATATTATTTTAAAAATTATAATTTATAGACATTCAATGAAAATCAATTTTTTAATGGAATATTGAATGGAATTTACAAATATTCCAATTTTCTTCATTTATATTAACACCACAACTTGGTTAACTAAAAATAAAGGATCTTAACATCAAAAAAATTATAAAAAATATTCAATTCAAACCAAATAAAATATTATAAAACATATAATTATTTCCTATATCCAAATATTATCTAAAGTCAAAGGAGAATTTATGTAAAATTATATTTAAATATAAATCTTAAAATAAAATAAAATCAGAGATATATTTCAATTTGTATCCATATAATAATGTTACAATGTTCTGAGTAGTCTGTATAAGATATTTATATATTATGTTAATGATAGATAGAAATTATGTGTATATAATATAAATATCATGTCCCTAATATATAATATAGAATTCATATTATTTTGGAACTTTTATTTCACAAAGAACAATTCATCACTAGGTGATAATAGTAAATGAATCATCTCAAAATGTGCAATATCAAATAATGGTGTTGTTATGAACTGGGGGATTGAGGTGTGTATAGAATCTAACTGGTTTGAGGGAAACTGAGTGATGTCACATTGATTGATTTCATCATGTGTTGGGGATTATCCCAATCTTTAGTCGACCGAGAGTCATCACCATGGTGGATCTCATGGGGGGTTATCTGAGGTTGTAGGGGAGTGAGGGACATGACACTGGTGGATGTAACTAGTGGGGGGTCATACGACGCACACTACATGGGAGACGTCACAATAGTTTATGGTGTGGTGTTATAGGTTAGACATTATCTAGTGTTATAGGTTATGATCACGTGAGAAAAAACTAGGAGAGACAGATTTATCGGTACGCGATTAGGTTCTTAACATATTTTTTCTAAAAATGTACTATTTTAAGAATTCAATAAATAAATTAACAATTTGACTTTGATTTTATAAATAACCATTAATAATGGACATTGGTTTTAGAATATGTGTTATTTGGAAAAGAAAACACAGATTTGTTTTTCCATCACCAATCACAATTGTTTCCACCACGCCCAAATAATAGTAGTTTCAAGCTATCAACATGTCTAAAAATCAAAAATGGTGCCCACCATGCCGAAACCCTCGTTGTTTCAAGACTATAATGTTCCCCAATTTGATGACCTTCCATGCCATAGCATTTTCATGAATTTCAAAAAATATTAAATGTGTAATTATGGGTCGTTTTAGACATAGAATTAAATGTTTGTTATCGATCGAGATTTTACATGATAATTTAATTGAGGATAGCATGATCATGATACTATATAATAAGAGGAGTGAGATTTAATCCTAAATTCGAAATTCGAATACAAAATGGCATATATGAATAATATATAAACTCTTCCATGTGAGTAACATTATAGATATAATAATTATTTTCAATACCAAATCTCGATGAATATTTCTGTTTCTATACTAAAATAAATTATTTTCAATTTTCATATAAATTAAAAGAAATTTTTTAATACATTAATAATTAATAATTTTATTAATATTTATTCATTTAGAGTATTATAAATTTTTTACATTTTATTTATTTATTCTTTATTAATATGTATTCATTTAATATTTTCCATAGTACATTGAATTTTTTAATATTTTTTATAAAAATTTTTCATTGTATTTAATACCATTAAAATGATTTTCATTTAGATAAATACAATTTATTTATTTTTTAATATTTTTTTATTAGACCTTTTGATGATCATAATTTATTTTTATTATTTTTTAGAAGAAATTTTTTAATATTTATTCATTAAAAACATTTTTTAAAATTTCTAGGATTAATAATATTTATTCGTTTTAAATTATTTATAATTTATATAGTCAATTGTATTTTTTTAAAATTTTCAAGGTACAGGTCACCAATGATGAAACATTATAAAATAATTAAATTTATATTTATTAAATTTAAATCATTTAGAAATTAATATTCATATATACATATTGGTAATGTAATTTTATTTTTAATAATAAAATATTTGTCAAATATTTATATATATATATATATTTATTTATTTAGTTTACAATATTTATCAGATTATAAAATTCATAATCTTCATTGAAAATATAACTTTAAATGATTAAATGAAACTTTTATAATATGAAATATTTATATATTTCAATCAATAATGATAATTTTAATATATTCCCTAAAATATTGCATAAAATATTTAAATATAATAATTATTAATATTAAAAATTGTTCTTTATTTATAAAATTAATTTTTATTAAAATAGTACACACGTGAATCACCCCAACTACATTTGACCACCATATTTTTTAACCAATCTATTTCTATTTTATCTCTTTTGTTAGTCGGAAATAACAATAAACATCCAATCCTCACCGCCCCCAAGATGAGAAGTTTTCCCCCCTTTATAGAGCCACTTAGTTTTATATAGTTATTTCAAAGGGAGACACCCCACTTAATTAGATTTTGTATTCCTCACTACATATATCCAAATTATATTCCTTGTCACCATTAAACGTTCACTGTGTTGGTGAAGAAGCTTATTGATACAGGTATAAAAACTCACTTGTGATAATAATATTATGATAATATCCAACTAAAAATTGAGACACAAATTTTTAATGAGGAAAACCCCTTGAATGTGAAAGACAAAAACCATGGGGGAACTCTAAATAATTCATAAATCAATCATTTAGTACAAAATTGCCAAAAAAAATTCAAAAATATTTTAAAATACAGCGTAGAAAATCTATGTTAAAAATCATTATAGTAATCCACTTCAATATTCTAATTGAAAATTATATGATGATAAAATGTCACCTCTCAGAGGGCAAAACCGAACACATTTTTTCATTGCGAAACCTTTACTATGTTGTCTTCCATCCTGATTTGGCACTTCTTCTTGTTTCCCATGGCCCAAAAGGCAGTTTCTTACATATAATCAATATGAAATTCCTTCTCTTATAACACCTTTGAATGAACCCATGTTGATATGTTTTTATCTTCCATCAGAATCCCTAAAAAACAATTTCAGTATATAAGAAAATGGATAAATCCTGATTTTATCAGCATTGAGAAAAAATCGAAGATAAAATCTCACATATAATAGTGCTAGATATATGTTCTAACAAAGTAAATGTTATAAGTGCTAAAAAAATTTGATAAAGGTTTAACCTTTAAAAGATCTTTTTGTAGTGATGATAATGAAGTGATTTACCAACTATATTATTAGAACTGATAAATGTTTTTTTAATATATTTATTTATTAATATACAATTTATATTGTTTTATTAACAATTATAAATTATTTATATAATTTTAAAAAAATGCACCGTTATAATGAATTTATTTTAATAATTCAATTTTATTTATAGTGATTACAAAAAAATATATTATTATAATTAAATAAATGTATTTTTAAATATTTATAAACATAAAATAAACTTTATTAAATAATAAATATATTAAATATATTTTTAATTATATATTTATAAATATATATTAATAATTATACACATATACTTTTTAAACCTAAATTTTAATAATTTTTTTTATAAAAAAAATAAATATGTAATTAAATAAATATGTGCCTCTAATGAATTTGGTTAGTATATATATATAGTCAATATGAGAAAATGATGCACAAGATTGTCATTATTTATTTTCTTATATATATTTATATGTGAGTATAATTGAAACCTGAATGTTTATATGTTATGTATTAATCTTGAATGTTTATCTATACATAGACACATATTGTTATTTTTCATGATATCTGTCTATGTGATAACTCATTTCTTATTATCTATACATTACTAGGTATAAGAGTCATTCATGTTACTCATTATCCAATTATTATATCATAAATAACTCTAAAATTAAATAAAATATATTTTTTATATTTCTAATTAAATATATTTAATAATATAAAAAAACTTTTTAGAAACATATATTTATAATTATAATTGTATATATATATTTATTTAAATAATTAGAAAACTATAATATATTCAGATATTTTAATTATACAACTATATATATATGTATTTTGGGGGATTACCCATGTATTAATGGCTCCCCATAATCTTACATCAGACCTGGGTTCAAATCATCGAGGATACGAATTTTTATAGATAGGTGGTGTCATTGGCCACCATCGATGTTGGCGTGATGCACTTAGGAAGTGACACATACATGAAATTGTCATATTGATGTAGCCAGTCTGATGAAAGCATGAAACTACACTTGTCCATCGAGCAATATAATGGTATTTATGTCCATTGGTCCTTTTGGTTATATTCTATATAAATAAGGTTTGATGGGAAGGAAATCCCATTGCACAAGGGGGGGACTATGACCCTTTATAAGGTTTTGTGTGTGTGGTGTGCGTCTTTAACATAGTTTCATCACCAATAACCTAATATATATATATATATATACATATATTCATTTATAATTATATACATACATTTAGAAATATATTTATTTATAAAAAATAATTATAAATAAATTTATATATGTTTTAATAATTATAAAATTATATTTAATATATTAAAAAATATTTATAAAATTTTTAATATAATCAATATATTTCTCCTAATTTTATAATTATTTAAATTAATAATTATTTTATTTATAATTTTTTAAATATAAACACTTAATATATTAATTATATATATTTACTCAAAATGTTTAGGACACATATGAGCATATTTCTATGAAATTATCAAAATTGATAGTGATGTCCAAAAATGGATGATAGATGGTGTCACATAAATAAGGTTTGTCATCATCAAATTAAAGAGTAAGAAAATATAATATAGGATCATTTGTATAACCATCATGTCAGTAATCTGTGTCCTCCTTTGTTTCACATTTTTACTATGGGGTCCTTTGACTAAAGTGCATAGGGAAATTATACATTACAAATAACATTTCCATAATGATCCCTTTATAATCCATAGAAGACATAGAATGAAAACACTCACATGCACCAACCCCATCATCTTGGTCTCATCGAAAAACACAGTTCTTTGGATGCAGACCCCACTACCAAGAAATGGTTATTTTCTAGGCCCCTCGAGGCACTTCCCTCTTAGACACCTCTTCCACTATAGGATATGGGGAATTAAATAACATTAAATTGAATGGGGATCCTTGAGAACCCATTTAATCCCCTTGAAAATGATTCTCACGATTAAAAATATCATCCACTCTATGGTCTCTATAAGAAATATTATATTTTTCCTTAATCTAGAGTTCAACAGATATCTAAAAGGTACCTTCACCCATTGAGTTTTCAACATGATTACCATTCCAATATATGCATTTCCCATGTTGATAAGAGTCCATAGAAGAAGCTCTAAAATATGATGTTATGTGTGCGGAGCCGATAAATTTAGTAACTTTTTCAGAATATGAAATAATACTCTAACATATGGATGTATAAAACTTCCCTACTCCTTCATAAAATTTTTTCTACTCATCTGATTCTGGGGCATGATCTGATATTTAATAACATGTTTTCTTCTGCAGAATTTCATATGGGCTTAGAAAAAAATCCTTTATATCACTTTCGATAAGTAATTCATTTCTCCTGACTTCGATAGAAACTACATTCCCCAAAGAAAAATGGGATAGTGTTATCCTTCTAATGTGACCTGACATGTATATGAGGATATTTTCCAAGAACCTACCAACAACCATATTTTTATCATCTAATTGATTTAAAATTGTAGAAAAATGGTGGAAATTTCTCATATCGAACTATATGATAAAAATAGTAACAAACAGATTATGGTTTCACAATGTCAATCAGGGTTGAAGATTGATCAATTTTGACAAAAAATTCAAATAAAATCCATGAGTGTTTATTCAATAATGAGAAAGAACCTAATTGGAGTCCCTTTTGATGATGTAATTTCAAAAAGTATCTGATGTTGCCACCAGAACAAACTCATTCATGAAATTCAATCCCATACAAGGGTCCTTATCTCACAAGGTGTAAGGGGATTAAATCATGAGTGACTGTTTCATGAATACATCATACCTAGCTTGATGAATACCTGTGTGGGCCCTCCATGCAATAAGATTCAAATCAACCAATGGAAAGATAATACGGATTTAAACCCTAGAATTCGATATACTAATAGACTCATTACACCCCCATTTAGAAGAGGGTCTTTTGACCATATCAGTGGACTTCCATGAAAGATGAATCTATTTCATCACTAGGATTGCAATCCGATAAAAATCACATTCCATGAAATGATCATGAAGCAGATCATGATTTTCATAGAAAAAAACAAATTACGCATCTTGATGATTAATTCCCCATCAATACAAAAATATAATAGAACAATATCACTAATATATAGAACTAACATGGCTCTCCCAGAGTTCCGTTATAGACGAGAAACCAAAATATTATATGATATAGAATTATGAAAGTCGAACAAGTGTGAATAAAACCTTACTTGAGAAATTAAATATGCTAACATATCGTGAAGAGAAGAAAACCCCATTAGATCTGACCGTAGTCCCAATCCATTTTTATATCCATGTCGAGATATGAAAAATTTCCACTTGTGTGGGTTATGTCACTAAAAGTAGAGAGATTGATGATCTGATATATTCGGGCATATAATTGGCTCTCATGTGGTGGTTATATCATCCACGTGCCAAAAAACATCTTCCCCAGTAGATTGACATAATTGATTTATTTATATTTAAAAAATTATATACATATTAAAAATATTTAATAGAATATTGTAATTATTTAAACCAATATTTATGAATTTATGGTTACATGTATATATATATATATAATTATAGTAAATATTAATATTATATATTATTATGGTGATGGTTTTGGTCTACCAAATAAATGATCTTAACTGTTTTAGTATTTTAATAATATATTTTAATTATGTAATTATTCAAACGTGTTTTAGTATTTTAATTATATATTTATTTATACATAATGAATAATAATAATTTGGTCAAATAAAGAACATTTCATACATGAAACATCAGATGATGGACACAAAAAGACTATTATTTATCATTTCCTACAGTTTATGATCTATAATATTAAGTAAATTTCTGCTATAAAACATTGGATGTGACCCCTTGTTAGAGTTATCCATACTAAACCCCTTGAGAATTTTTTCAATTTATATACTTTTAATCAGTCTATATTTTTTTATACATCTATATGCATCCCTATACCCCATATAATGTCGATTTTATATATGAATTTCATTGTAAAAAAATTGACATTTTTTTATATAATGTAAACTCTTGACATAAATTTCAAAAAGTTGTCTTTCATCTACATAAAATAGTAAAAGTACAATGATTCATCCAATGAAAATCCTTTATACACCAGTATAATAAGCATTTTTAGAAAACCAAGTACATGGGTATCCAAACAAAACCATATATTCCCACAATGAGAAGTTTGATTCAATCAATAAATGAAATATTTTAAAATAGAAACCATAACAGCCTCATTTTAAACATTAAAACCTTTTTGTTATGATTTATACATATTCTCAAATAAATTTATTTCATAAAAATTTAATTTGACATCCAAATGATATATCATATAATCACAATGATATTTCATGTAATATCTGAAAGGAAATTATTAACACTACAAAAAAAAATAAAACATTATAAATAATCTATGAGGATTAGGAAAAAAAATAATCATTGATTATTAAAAGACAATAATAATTTGTAAAATTGTATAATTATTGGTATAAAATTATAAAAAAATAATAAAAAAAATATGAAATCGTAAAATAAATCATTAAATAAATAATAATTAAGGTGAATTTTTTAAAAAATTAAAAACCCATTAATAATAAATAAAAATTAAATTCAAATTTATTAAAACAATATCTGAATGAAAATTTTAAAACAATACAGATAATAACTCTACAATTAGATTTTAATTATTTGTTTTATTTAATAAATATATAAATTATTGTTGATACAAGATATGTTTAAATATATATATTTTCATATTCTTGTTTCATTTCTATATCCATAAATAACATGTTATATTTTTTTGGAGGATTAATCGATAGTATACCTGAACTATTTACATATTCATTTAATATGATATTCAAAATGAAATGACTAGACCAATCAATGCCCCACCCGGGCTGATTGAATGTGGATTGCACCACCCTACTTCAAATAAAATTTGGTAAATATTTACACGATTTACCATTTTTCATTATAAAAAAATTAAAGAGCATAGATTATTTAAATTTGAAATAAACACATCTTCAATTCATAATACAACATGAAGCACCAGTATGATATAAATATATCTTCGACTAAACTGTACACAATGAATGAATGGAATTTTTGGCAAAAATACCACCCCACAACAGTAAATATAATAGAACTAGACATATAACATGTCCCTAAATATGGAAGAGTCAAAAATATGGAGAACTCCTACTCATGGAAGGAACACTTGAACCAGTCCTTAGTTATAACATACACTTCCACCATCATAGACTACCATGATCCATAATATGTCCCCACACCTTAGAAAACATCATATTTGATGTAATAAACGATTGACATCTATTGATACCTTCATATTACCTAAACAACATTATAAAAAATAGAACATGTGTGGGTACAAAACTTTGAAAACTATGAATACATGAATTTCTGAAATGTCTTCCATGTCTGACATGAATATCCCTTTTATAATCTACATCCCAAGAGATCCCATGGATTTCTTAATGATTCACCCGAATCCATGCACGCAAATAACTCAACATATCCATCATTCATGATTCTACTAAATATTATAAAATTTTACCCACATACTAATAAACAAATGACATCAACCTTAATACAAAACCCATCCATTCATAACCATTGATAAAGTGCATCCATTCAAGATACATATAGGAGAATCTAACCCTTTCTCATGAATAGATCCATGTAATGGGAGTAAAAACCATTAATATTAGAACAACTCATGTGTTTTTAATGAAGTTAATTCCATCCTATGAAAGAGAACCCACTATACAAACGCCATATTTTGGAGATATCATCACACAACTCCCCAAATTAAAACTACTCAGTACCAACAACAAAATAAACCTTTATAGAATTATTGTGGGAGACACCCACCTATTAAAATTATTCCCTAACCAGAAGAGTATAGACCATATGTATAGAGGGTGTGTTCCTCTCTATCAGACTCCTCGTTTAATAGAGTACTAAATTCAATTCATAACAGGTGTTGGGCCTACACAAAATCAGGAACATTGTAGTCCAAATTCATTGTTTATATACATGACACATGACCCAAGTATCTTTGGGGGAGGGTAAAAAAATTCATGATGGTAAATAATGGCCATGATCCCTTCATAACATATATTTTGGGGGTGTACTGTTTTCTTGAATTCTATAAACATAAGGCCCCAAACCTCATAGATCATGAATTAATATATGTTGGATGAGGATAAATATAGATTTTAAATAAGTACAAATAATATAAAATGTACGCAACATTATCAAATGTTAAAATTTGATTGATAAAAATCATATACCATACATGATAATTGATTGTAGTCAGTGATGCCAAAAAACTAACATTAACATTGGAGAGTAGCCATTTCAATGGAATCTAAATTCATTCCTATTTTGGTATTTGATTTTCCAATATCTAATATTAGGAAACAAATTAATTATATTGGTCCTACTAACATGAAGAATATTTTGACATCACAAAATTACTAGTCAACTACATATTGAAGCCTTGTGTAATACTCAATTGGAATTCAAGAAATAAATTATTACATCACAAAATCAAATAAAAATTAGATAATTCAAACTTCAGATGACATTTTTAATAATAAATTCAAGCATTATAAAATAATCCACATTCATGTCACATAAAAAATATAAGAGAAAATAGATAATCTCAAAAGAAATCGATGGTTATCATTACATTCACTTCATTTTTCATTATCTGTGAATCAGAATAACTATTGAACATACCGATATTTCCGGAATGATTATCCCATTTACATTTAATCATAATTTCAATAAACTCATTTGAACATACACCAAATAGTCAAATTATGGTGATTCAATTAAAAATGATGTTAACAAGATGATTATATACAACATCTATGGAATTTGTCATAGGTTTTTGAAATATCATTTCCATATATGACGTGTAAATAAATTATTAATAAAATAATAAAAAAATAATTTATTTATGTGTTAATATAGAATATTATTCTTAATAGAGTAATGAAATGAACAAAAAAATAACATATTAATGGTTCAATTCCATTGGATAATATAAATAAACTAACAAGTCTACATTATAGTATATACCATTATATATATGTTTGGACGTATATAAAAAAGGGATTTTTGATTTTATGGTGGAATCACACCAAAAAATATCCAAAAAAGTAAAATATGAATGTGATCTTGCAAATGAACAATTTTATTTAAATAAAATTCAAATGAATAAGTCTAAGAAAAAATTCAGACAACCTATTGAACCAGTAAAATCTATTTCAACTAATATAAAACTATTTCCCATACCTCAACGAAATCAATTATGTATGGATGATGAAAAACTTTTCCGGGATTATATTCAATGTAGTAAAATTAGGAAAATGTTTTCATAAATTTGAAAAACACATTAAATATTTTAATATATCATAGTTAATAATAAATCATAAAAATAATATAGTTTGATTGAAATAACATTCTCCATAATGAATCTTGTGTGCATCCCTTATTAGTTTGTTGTACAATAGTATTCGATATTGTCTTTATAAACCTACATTAGACACTAGGTCTGTCAAAAAGATATCTAAAAAATAAGAAGTACACTAAATAATGCAGCCTAAAGGAAAAACCAATTGGTATTCATGAAATAAAATATTACATCACAACATAAAGTCACTAGTAGAAAAATCAAACTTCAGATAACATTTATAATAAAATATTCAAGCATTATAATTTCATGGACATAAAAGGCACATAAAAAATTAAAGAGAAAATTGATTATCTAAAAACAATTAAAATGTTATCATTATATCACCGTATTTTTTCAACTTCCAAGAATCAGAAGAATAATTGAACATACCGATATGTCTCGAATGATTCTGCCATTCAAATTTATTCATAATTTAAATAAACTCACATAAAAAGGCAATAAATATTTAAATTAAAGTTAATCAATTAAAAATGATTTTAACAAGTGAATTATATGAAAAATATATGAAATTTATTATATGTTGTTGAAATATCATTCCCATATATGACTTGTAATAAAATTTATTAATAAAGTGATATTTTATATATATAGATTATATCTTATTTTTAATTAATACTTCAATGATTCCATTTTGTAAATTATTTTGTTCATAGTATCGCCATGTTTTTTATTGTAAAATTTTATTGTTTAGTGGACTTATAAATAGATGGAGACATTTTAGAATTTAATAATGTAATATGAACTGAGATTTAGTAATGAGTTATATACTGTTGAAAACATTATTGAATGATATTGTTTTTTGGAAAACGGTAGATTTCAAAAAAATTATTTTTGTGGATGAATACCAACTAGGGGTTATGTTTTTAAGACCATTATTTGTTTCATGGTATGTTGTTTTTGCATCATGGATAACTTTTTTTTTTAACAAAATTATTCTACAAATAAAAATAAAATTAATTTTGTAACAAAATAAATTGAATAAAACATTATAATTAAAAATTAAAATATCAATATAAATTGAAATTGAAATTTACAATGTTATTAAGAAAGTTTCTCAATTACAAAAATATTATAATATTAAAATCCATAATCAAATCCTATTTTTAACCCCAATAATTGTAGATACAATAAATTAATATAAAATAATGCATAAATCAGATAGATATTCTAATATATACCAAAAATATCATATACACACATTAAATCATATATATATATATTAGTGTTTTTGGGTTATATTAATATATAATGATCAAAATATATTTATAATTAAAATTCATAAATAAAATTATATAATTTATTTTATAAATTATAATTTATTGACATTCAATGAATATAATTTTTTTAAAGGAATATTGAATAAAATTCTAATATATTCCATTGTGTGTCAATTATTTTAACACCACAACATGGTTAACTGAAATTAAAGGATATTAACCTCGAAAAAATTATAAAAAATATTCAATTAAAACCAAATAAAATAGTATAAAACATATAAAAAAGTCCTATATCAAAATATTATCTAAAGTCCTTGGAGAATGTTATGTAAAATTCTATTTAAATATTTGTCTAAAAATAAAATAAAATCACAGATATATTTCAATTTGTATCCACATAATAATTTAACAATGTTTTCTGTAGTCTGTATATGATATTGAAATATTATGTTAATGATAGATAGAAATTATGTGTATTTCCTGTACATGTCATGTCCATGATCTCTAATATAGAATGCATATTATTTGGGAACTTTTATTTCACAAAGAACAATTCATCACTATGTGATAACACTAAATGAATCATCTAAAAAGGGGTAATATAGAATGATGACGCTGTTATGAAATGTGGGATGGAGGTGTGTATAGAATCTAACAGTTTTGAAGGAAGCTCAGAGATGTCACATTGGTTGATTTCATCATGGGTTGGGGTTTATCCCAATCTTTAGTCGACTGGGACTCGTCACCAGGGTGGATCTCATCGGGGGTTATCTGAGGATATAGGGGAGTGAGAGACAAGACACTAGTGATGTAATTAGTGGGGGTCATAAAATTCATGCTACATGGGAGATGTGTTATTTGGAAAAGCAAGCACAAGTTTTTTTTCCATCACCAATCACAATTGTGTCCACCACACACAAATAATAGAAGTTGCCTGCTATCAACTTGTCTGAACATCATAATGGTGTCCACACCATGCCGAAACCCTCATCGTTTCAAGCATATAAAGTTCCCCAATTCGATGACCTTCTATGCCATAGCATTTTCATGAACCTCCAAAAATGATAAATGTTTAATCATGGGTCGTTTTAGAAATATAATTAAATGGTTGTTATCAATGGAGATTTTATTTGATAAGTTAATTGAGGATATTATAAGCATGATACTATATAGTAAGAGGAGTCATATTTAATCCAAAATTCAAAATTCGAAAACAAAATAACATATATGAAAAATATATTCCCTTCTCCATGTGAGTAAATTTACAGAATTAAATAATTATTTTCAATACCAAATCTCGATGAATATTTTTGTTTCTATACTCAAATACATTATTTTCAATATTCATATAGATATTAATAATTTTATTAAAACATTAATAATTAATAATTATTTAATATTTATTCATTTATAGTATTGTAAATTTTTAACATTTTATTTATTAATTCATTATTAATATGTATTCATTTAATATTTTATATAGTACATTGAGTTTTTAAATATTTTTTATAAATTTTTTTTCATTGATATTTAATATTATTAAAATAATTTTTCATTAAATAAATAATATTTTTTTATTTTTTAATATTTTTTTATTAGACCATTAGATGATCATTATTTATTTTTATTATTTTTTAATTTAATTTTTTTAATATTTATTAATTTAAAAACATTTTGAAAATTTGTAGGATTAAAAAAATTTATTCGTTTTCAATTATTTGTAATTTATATAGTCAATGTTATTTTTTTAAAATTTTCAAGGTGAAGGTCACCATTGATGAAACATTATAAAACAAATAAAATTATATTTGTTAAATTTAAATAATTTTGAAATTAATATTCATATATACATATTGGTAATGTATTTTTAATTTTACTTAAACAAAAAATTGGTAAAATATTTATATATATAAATATATATTTTTATTTAGTATAAAATATTTATCCAATTATAAAATTAAAAAATTTTATTGAAAATATAACTTTATATACTTAAATAATAATTTTATAATATTAAATATTAATATATTTCTATAATTAATGATCATTTTAATATATTGACTACAATATTGCATAAATTTTTTTAATATAATAATTTTTAATATTAAAAAATGTTCATTATTTATATAATGACATTTTTTTCAAATTGAAATTACGTGAATCACCCCAACTACAATTGACCTCCCTATTTTATTCTCCATTTTATTTCTATTTTCTCTCTATTGTTAGTTAAAAATAACAATAAACATCTAATCCTCACAGCCCCCATGATGAGAAGTTATTCCCCCTCTATATAGCCCCTTAGTTTTATATAGTGATTATAAAAAAAGACACCCACTTCTTTATATTTTTTATTCCACACTACATATATCGATATTCTCTTCCTTCTCACCATTACACCCTCATTGTGTTAGTGAGGAAGCATATTGATGCAGGGATAAACACTCACTTACGATAAGAATATTATGAGAATCTCCAATGAAAAATTGAGACACACATTTTTAATGCGGAAAAACCCTACAATTTCATTGATAATAACCATAGGGGAACTCTGAATAATTCAACAATCAATCATTGAGTACAAAATTCCCGAAAAATCCAAAAAAAATTGAAAATACTACGTTGAAAATATATGCTAAAAATCAATATAGTAATGTACATTCGTATTCTCATTGAAAATTATATGATGAGAAAATGTCAGATCCCGGGGGACAAAACCGAACACACATTTTCATTTTGAATCCATTAATAAATTTTTTCACAACCTGATTTGGCGCTTCTCCTAATTTCACATGGCCCAAAAGGAAATTTCTCACATATCATCGTTATAAAATTCCTTCTCCTATAACACCTTTGAGAGAACCCATGTAAACCCTTTTTATATTCTATTAGAATCCCTAATGAACAACCACTATAGATCAGAAATTGGATAATACTTGATTTTATCATCTTTGAGAAAAAAACAAAGATAAAATCTCACATTTAATAGTGCTAGATAACTGTTCTAACAAAGTAAACGTTATGAAGTAAAAAAGTATTGATAATGGTTTACCCTTTAAAAGATATTTTTGTAGTGTTGATTATGACGAGATTTAGCATCTATATTATTAGAGCTCATAAATTTTATTTTCAAATTTTATTTATTAATATAAAATTAATATTTTTATATTAAAAAATATAGATTACTTAAATACTTTTAAAAAAACTCACAATTATAATGAATTTATTTTTATAATTCAATTGTATTTATATGGATTACAAAAAATTATAAGATTATAATTAAATAAATGTATTTTTAAATATTTATAAACATATAATAAACATTATTACACAATATATAGATTTAAAATATTTTAAATTATATATTTATAAATATATATTTATAATTATACATTTATAATTTTAAAACATAATATTTAAAAAATTTAATTATAAAAAATAAATATGTAATTAAATAAATATATGTCTCTAATGAATATGGATAGTATATATATATAGTTCTCAAGAGAAAATGATGGACAAGATTGTCATTATTTATTTTCTTATATATATTTATATGTGAGTATAATTGATAAAAGAATGTTTATAAGTTATGTATTAATCATGAATGATTATTTATACCTTGACACACATTGTTATTATTCATGATATAAGTCTATGTGATAACTCATTTCTTATTATCTATACATTACTAGGTATGTGATCCATTCATGTTACTCATTATCCTATAATAATATCATAAATACCTATAAAATTAATTGAAATATATTTTTTATATTTATAATTATATATTTTGTATTTTAAAAATCACTTTTTAATTATATATATTTATAATTATAATTTTATATATATATTTATTTAAAATATTATAAAATTATAATAAATTAAGATATTTTAATTATTTAATTATATATATATATATATAATTTTGTGGATTACCAAAGTTGCAATGGTTCCGCGTAATCTTACATCAGACCGGGTTTAAAATCATGGATGAAGCCAATTTTTACAAATAGGTGGTGTCATTGGCCACCATCGATGCTGGCTTGATGTAGTCAGGAAGTGACGCATACATGACATTGTCATATTGGTGTAGCCAGTACGATGAAAGCATGACACTACACGTGGCCATCGAGCTATATAATGGTATTCATTCCCATTGGGCCTTTTGGTTATATTCTATATAAATAAGGTTGGATGAGAAGGAAATAATATTGCACAAGGGGGGTGGCTATGGCCCTTCTTTAGGGTCTGTGAGTGTGGTGTGCGTCTTTAACATAATTGTATCCCCAAGAACCTAATATAAATATAAATATAAATATATATATATTTATAATTATATACATACATTGATAAATCTATTTATTAAATATAATTATAAATAAATTTATATATATTCTAATAAATATAAAATTATATTTAATATATTAAATATAATTTTATAAAATTTTTTAATATAATAAATATATTTCTCTTTATTTTATAATTATTTAAATAAATATTTATTTTATTTATAATTTTCTAAATATATACTATTAATATAATAATTATATATATTTACTCAAAATATTCAGGACACATATGAGCCTATTACAAATAAATTATCAAAATTGATTGTGATGTCTAACAATGGATGATAGATGGTGTCAAATAAATAAGGTATGTCATCATCCAATTAATGAGTGTGAAAATACAATATAGGATGTTTTTTATAACCTCCATTTAACTAATCTGCATCCTCCTCAGTTTCCCATGTTGACTATGGGGTCCTTTGACTGAAGAGCATAGAGTAATTATACAATAGAAATTTCATTTCCATGGTGGTCAATTTGTTATCCATAAAAGACATAGAATGAAAACACCAACATGCACCAACCACGTCATCTTGGTCGAATCGAAAAACACTGTTCTTTCGATGCAGACCCCACTATCAAAAAATGGATATTTTCTAGGCCCCCCGAGGCACTTCCCTCTTAGACACCTCCTCCACTATAGGATATGGGGAATTAAATAACATTACATTGGATGGGGATCCTTGTGAACCCATTTAATCCCCTTGAAAATGATTCTGATGATTAAAAATATCATACCATCTATGGTCTATATATGAAAGTGATTATTGTTCCACAATCTGGTGTTCAACAGATATCTCAAAGGCACCTTTATCCATTGAGTCTTCAACAAGATTACCATACAAATATAACGATTTCTCATATTGATAAGAGTCAATATAAGAATCTCTAAAATATGAGGTTATGGGTTTGGAGATGATCAATTCCATAACTAATTCAATATATGAAATAATACTCTAACCTATGGATGTATAGAACATCCATACTCCTTCATAAGGAGTTTTCTACTCATCTGATTCTGGGGCTTGATCAGATATTTAATAACATTTTTTATTCTTCACAATTCCATATGGTCCTAGATCAAAAGCCTTTATAACACAATCTATAAGTAATTCAGTTCACCTCACTTCCATTGTCATTACATTCCCCAAAGAGAAATGGGGATTGTTATCCTTCTAAGGTGACATGACATGTCCAAGAGACTATTCTCCTAGCACCTACCAACATCCATATTTGAATCATCTAATTGATTTAAAATTGTATTAAAATGGGGGAAATTACTCATATCAAACTGTATGATCAAAATAGTAATAAAAAGATAAAGCTGTCACAATTTCAATCAGTGATGCAGATTGATCAATTCTGAAAAAAAAATCTTGTAAAATAAATGTGTGTTTCTTCTATAATGAGAAACAATCTAATTGGAGTCCCTTTTGATTATGTAATGTCAAAAAGTATCTGAGGATGCCACCAGACCCATATCATTCATGAAATTCAATCCCAAGCATGGGTCCTTATCGCACAAGGTGTTAGGGGATTAAATCATGAATGATAGTTTCGTAAATACATCATACCTATATTGAGGAATACCTGTGTGGTCCCCCCATGCAGTACGCTTCAAATCAACCAATGGAAAGATAATATGTATTTAAACCCTCGAAACTAAGATATTTATAGACTCATTAAACCCCCATTTATAAGAGGTTCTTTAGATCATATCCGGGGACTTCCATGAAAGCTGAATCGATTAAAGGACTAGCCTCGCAATCAGATAAAAATCACATTCCATTAACTGATTATAAAAAAGACCATGATTTTCTTAGAAAAAACTAATTACCTAGCTTAATGATTAATTCCCCATCAATCCAAAAATATAACAGAACAATATTACTAATATATAGAACTAACATGGCTCTCCCAGAATGCCGCTACACATGAGAAACAAAAATATCATCTGATATAGAATTATGACAGTCGAACAACTGTGAATAAAACCATCCTTGAGAAATTATGTATGATGCCATATCATGAAGAGAAGAATGCCCCATTGGATCTGACATAGACCCTTACAATTTTTCCAGTCATGTCGAGATCTGCGAAATTGCAACTTGTGTGGGATATGTCATTAAAAGTAAAGAGATTGATGAACTGATATATTCGGGCATGGAACTGGCTCTTGTGTGGTGGTGATATCATCCACATGCCAACAAACATCTACCCCCAATAGATTGACATAATTGATTTATTTATATTTATAAAATTAAAAATATAATAAAAATATTTAACAGAAAATTGTTATTATTTAAAACAATATATATGAATTTGTGGTTACATATATATATATATATATTTATAAAATTATAGAAAAAATTTATATTATATTTTAGTGTGGTTATGTTTTTGGGCTACCAAATAAATTATCATAACTGTTTTATTATTTTAATTATATATTGTAATTATGAATAATTATTTATATATAAAATATCCTAATTATAATTTTATATTTTAAAATGAATTTATATGTATTTATAATATATAAAATTTTGAAAAAATATATAATTATATAACAAACTATACATATTTTATTGTATTATGATATATAAAAATATATAATAATATATAATTATATTAATATATTATTAATGTTTAGTAAATATTTATATATACAATTATATATTTTTAAATATAATATAAATAAGTTAATAACAATATAATAAAGATTTATATTATATATTTATAATTATATTAAACAACTATATATGAAAAATAGTTATTCCAGAAAATAATAAATACAAAAAAATATTTATAATAATATTAAATTTTTAACAATAATAACATTTATTTAAAATATATATAATTTAGAAAATATTTTTATATATATATTAATAACAAATATATTCCTAAAAATATCTAATATATATATATAAACAAATATATATTTATTATATATATCTTCATTCCCTTACTTCCAACTCACATTTTCCCCATTTTTAGTGCATACCATTTGTTATAACAGATCATAAATTATCTACAAGTCAAACATATAAGAAACCCCCCAATATTTAGGTTACACATCAATGGTTGGCCTACTTAAAGAGATGAAGATATTGAGAAAAAAAGATTCTTATATTCAAACATAACATTGTAAAAATTGTTGACAGACACCATGTGTGAACATGATATGAATCTATAATGAGCATCATAGATATTTTAACTCATTCCGCCTTCAATTTATTCTATAATAATATTCTATTAATGAGTTGACTTATGAAATTTGATCATCCTATAATTCCACACCCAGAACCACAAAACCATCACCTAGTTTTTGAATTAATATAGGTTTTGTGACCATCAGTTGAAATGTACAAAAGTTTATTGACAATTAAAAAAATATGTAATGGTCCTAACTACAAGAATGTGATTTATACAAAAAATATTCTATTTAGGATAATAGATGGTTGTTAGAAAAGCTAAAAACTGACATAAAAGTTGAATAATAACCTTTTCAAGTGGGGTCTAAATCCACAGTCAATGTGTTTTTGAATTTTATGTCTCTAATATGAATAAAATAATTCAAAATAGGGGTCTCAATATAAAATAAAATAATATAAAATCATAAAAACACACATCGATAAAATATTACCGCTTCCTGAAAAAACACATTGATATTCAAGAAATTAAGGTTAATATCATAGCATAAAATAATAAATAAATTAATCATACAATAGAATTTTTTTAATAAATTATTCAATCATTGTAATATCATATTCACAAAACGCAATTAATAAAATATAAAAGAAAATTATTAATCCATAAATTTGTTAACGGATTTTTAGTCAATTCTCATATTTTTTTTCATCTTCCTAAAATCACCAGAACTATTGATTATATTGATGTATCAACATTGGTTTGTTCCGATATAATCAATGATATGTCTTCAACTTCTAGGAAAATTCCTATCTATTTTATAGATTCCATGACCACTCAAAAACATGAGTTGTTCTTTGTGGAGAATCCATGGAACAAAACAAGTCCTCGTGGGATAAGCAGTTCTCCGAAACTCACACAAAGCCAATTTGATTCACCATGAATTAGGTGTTTCATTTAAATATTGATATTGTTGATACCTAGGGATAATAGATGAAATTAGGGTATGATATTGTTGATTAATTTCATGAGGTGATTAATTTCCTAGGTTTTTCCTAACCTCGATAGTTTACATCATTTATTATTATTTTTATAGATCCATGTTGTTTTACAAAATTATGGCACTTGTGTGTATATTATTGATGTTGTAACCTTGTATATAGTTGTTTTTGTAAATATAAGGCCCTGGACACCCCATGAAAATATTCTCGCCTGGTGGTACACAACAACATTTTTAATGTTCCTATTATTTCCAACTTTTATGAAATTTGTTTGTATTTGTGGGTATTAACTAGAAGGAAATATATAACACACAAAATAAAATCATCTTACAGTATTTATATCCATTGGATGTATATTAGTATATCACATTGTATGTCAATTATTTTCTTATTTATCAAGAAAAATATGTTCCTAGATTGTATATCCAAATTTTGAACAATAAATAATATTTCTATTAATTCATATATATGTATTATATTTGGTGTATATACACATCGCATAATAAGACTAAAAATACATATTTCATATTCACTATATAACCACGCTTCATATACATTTCGTAATTACATTCTTGTGACACATCGACCATCACATCACAGTCCTAGATATGTCACACATGGATATAAACTATGAAAGAACATCTAGAGAGACAACATTACAAATAATAATATATTGGATTCAAAATAATCAAAATAATCATGCATATCATTGATAAAATTTTAATTTTACAAAAAATTAGTTTTCTAATATTTATTCAATTATTTCATTCATAACAGAAAAATATGTGTTCCCTTAATTATTAATTGATAAGTATATGTTTTTTCATTATTCAATTACATCAATATTAAATATAATTTATATGTTTCATTCTTAATTCAATAAAAAAAAATATTATTTTTTCATTACATTAATTACATTCATTTTTATGGTGTAACATTATTAGATAACATTATATAAGTTAAAATCCTTAATAGATCATCCCTAAAAAGAAACAGTATGTTACAATCATCTCTTATATTCACGATATCACAATTTTGAATCATTCATTATGGATGTATTTGTGTAGCCAAGATGGTTCAGTTGATGTTGTCTTGATTCTTGAGACTCATTTTATTCATGGAAATATATTGAGTCGAGATCCAAAGTGAGCTGGCTAGGTGATGAATGTGCAGTGTTCCCCTAATCTAGGTGTTTCAGGGCCAATATACCCCAACCAAAATGTTAGTGAAATATATCAAATCATATAGACCACAACATATCATACCATGAGATTAAAACAGGGACATTTTGTAGTTCACACTATGGAACTACTATTATAGTAGCATAGAATTTGGGTTTAGTGGGACTATAACTCCACAAAATTCCTCCCACCAGCCATTGTATCATCATGTACTTGGGTTTTCATGGCCCTGTTATAGTGGAGACATCTATCTATCATTAACTATAGCACTATAGAGATAATGTGTAGTATGTGGCATAATTATTCATCCTCTTTTTTTTATCTCAATTAGATATAGAGTTTTCTATGTTTAAATATATTGATATTTACTATGTATTTATGATCTCAAATAATAGTGATATCGTACCTCTCAAAGTAATTGGGGAATATTACCAATCCACCTAAATTGTTGTGTCCTATGATATATTCTTCTTATTATTTTCTTGTTATTTTACCATTTATTTTCGTCATCTACAAACACATTATGCCACTGATACTCTACATGTTTCTACAAAAAAAAGCATTTCTAGTGTTCAACATTTATGTTCACATGCTCATATTATGTGCTCAATTTAATGTCTTTTATATTCTTACACTACAAAGTAACTTATTATTCAGTACATTGAAATAGGAAATACTCATCAATATTAATATACTATATGTGGACACTACTATATATTATATATAATATTTGTACTAGAAAAATATTACATAGATGATAATAAGACACTAAAAACATGGGATATTTATAGAAAAATTATCATATTGTATTAAATGGGTTAAAGTTTACTTTGTATGTCTTTATTTTATTAAAAAAATCTATTTATGAGTTTCATGAAACATATATAAATAATATTTTTCACATTACTATAAATAGTTACATGATAAATCATGTTATCATGTTGATTCCAATATTATGAATTATAATAGAAAATCCAAAGACAACATACATGACTATTTTGATCTTGATAATGAGTTATAATAAAAATAATGTTAACAATAACATAAATAATGTATCTATGAATTTCTCTAATTGATTTTGAGTATTACATAGCCTCATATCTATTAAAAATACTCATATTTTCAAAATTCCATTGAAGATGTTAGATAGGTTTTTTCCTTACAAATGACATTGAATCTACAAATCATCTATGTTTTATGGGTTTTAATTTCTTGTAAAGGTACAAAAATTTACTCTAAATGGATCAAAAAAATAATTTCATGACAACTTCATATGAATTTCGTTGAGATATTGTGATTTTTGGGACTAAAAAAATACATTCACTATTTAATGACCAATCATACTTCTTAAAATATAATAATATATCTAGAATAGGGAAAGGGTAATGTATTATATTAGTATTGATCTTGATCCAGATAGAATTGCATTATCAGATAATGAGACCATGTTATAGTCCAAAAAATGACAATTGTGGATGAATGAACTTAATTATTAACTTACAAATATGTCTGTCTATGTATTAAAAATATGGAAACATAATCTATTTGATGTATTTTTTATTGTCTATATCTATGATAAGATCCTAAAGATCATCATTATCAAGAGGGAAACAAACCTTAGGGAATTATGATGGATGGGGTATCTCCATATGATTGACATTGACATGGTATATACACTGTTTTATGGGAATTCAGTGGAATATAGTTTTGGTAAAAACCTATATGACCATGTGGTCAGGGGGGATCGTGATGAGAGAGGATAAAAAATTCTACCCACCTTAGAAATGGAATTCAATATATGTGATAAATAACTTCTATTTGAATTATATTTTTGGTGCACTAAACTTCCTTAACTTAAATATTGGATTCAAAAATACCACTGTATTTTAATGTGGTTTATTGTATTTTCATTATTTTTCCACTAATATCTTCTTTTAGAGATCATAACTATAAATATTAGTCCTATTTTTTATCTTTTTATAATATATTCTGATATATTTTATGACTAAGCCATTATTTTTTACATAATATTATAATTGAACATTTTTATATAGTTTCACAAAAATTGAATAATACAGATACCTTTTCCATTTGCATGTTTTACTTTCTCTACCATTCAATTTTCAATATCAAGTGTTGATTCCATTCATATATGCTTTGAAAAAATCAATGATCATAATGAAATACATGGGATCCCATTAGTTTATATTAAAGGGTACATTTTCCTTTTTTCCATATTATATTACAGTTATTGACATCCGTGTAACATTTAAAATAATAATCCACTATTCATGATTTAAATTATTTAATATAATTTTAATCGGATGATATCAATATATAATTTACTATCAAGGGACACATTTAATAGATATTATCTTCATTATTTGATTTCACATTTTAATCCATCTTTAACCAAAAGGTGGTGTTTTTTTAATTAAATATTATATCCTGGACTTCTGTTCATTTATTTTTAATCATATAGTGAATTCATTTTTATAATATGATGACCATTGATGAAAATATTAAGTACATAAAGCATTTCATAAAAAGGACATAATATTATTAATGAAATTATATTGGCAATGTCAATACAAATCTATATCGTTGTTAAATTAATTTATATTACATTTCAAAAAGACAAAAATACAAAATAATGATCATGAAGTAATATAAAACAACATAATATAACACTAGTGATTTTTTATGAGGTGAACTAAATAATTATGTTTTTAAAATATAATAGTTAATGTTTGAGTTCTTAAAAATAAGATTTTCATTGTTTATTGAAATTTTTATTTCAATTTGTCTTATTCAGGGTAGAAAATATGGTTTTCTAAAAATGTTGAAGGAATAATATGAATAGTACATTTAGCATGATGATTCATAGGTTAAAACTATAAAAAAATATGAATATATAGTGTAATATCTAATTTCATTAACTAAGATGATGTATTAATAATGGCTTAATGGTGGATATATATCAATAATGTTATGTCAAAATCCTTTAAAACAATTTTATGTTGTACATCTAAACTGTACCGTCATATTTCTTGCTCTAATGACACTCTATATCTGCATTCAATTTATCTGATTTGATTTTAGGGGAATGGAAAAATCATTTGGAAGAAGCCTATTTGAAGAATACCTGATTTCCATTCTGAGAGGCCGACCCTCTCTTATAGACAAATTTCACACTTACACCATGTTTTGAGCTCTCATGGTGTGGCTTTCAACCTTCGGTAGCTACACCACTCGTCTATCCCACTGACACAACAAGCCCACTACTCAAAGCTCCATTCAGGTTTCCTTCTGAGATCAGTTCTTGATCTACTCCCTCTATGAACCTCCTCATCCGGAATATGATTACTTGAGACCTGATCTGATGTCTCATCACATCCTATAAATGCTTTTCTACATCTACCTCATCCTCTTCTAACGCTGGGAAAACGTGTCTAAAATTAGTGATGTGACTAGAATATTCCATCACTGATATAGATCCCTGATATAGGCTCAAAAACACTGTAGGCTGCTACTATCTCATAGTATATTAGTAGAAATGCTCTAGACACTTTTCCAGAAAAACCTTCCACGACATTCCCTCAGCCTGCTTGATTTGATCATGAATGTCCCACCAACACCTCGCCTGGCCCCACAACATATAATAGACTAGCTTCAATCGCTTTTTGATAGGGGTCTCTAGATGACCCATTATAGTCAGGATAGACTATAACCAGAACTCTGTTGCCTCTAGCCCACCCTCTCTTGTGATGGTAGGAGGGTGCTGCTGCTGGAACTCCCTAGTCAGCTCAAACATACTCAGTGTAACCCGCACTGGGTCCCGATACATCATATGCATAAGGCGATTCAACTTATCCCGAAACAGGTCTTCTCTACCTTCATGGATCGCCACATACTATTTCTCCTTTACTAGAGGAGTGTTCTCAGCAACATCCTCTCGTTGCCAAACTAGTAAATGACGTCGTGGTGGCATTTCTCTACAATTCCAAGCATGAGATTTAGAATCTGTACCATAAAACATTCATGAATCCATCACAAAGTACTCTTTACTAGCCACAACAACCCAGTTTTCATATAATAATTCAACAAAATTAAAATATTATATTCACCACCCTGACCATCCCTACCGCGGGCCATGGTCCACATGAGGTAAACAACGATGCACTACCACCAAACTCACATATCATTTTACAAAAATATTTTCCAATTCATTCCAAACCCTTTTATTATATTAAACATCATTTACCCACTTGTTTTCATTTCATTAATATCATCCTTTATTGATTTCATTAAATGCATGATGCACCCTACTTTCCTGCCTAACACACCCATCTCGTACATGTTCCTAACACGATGTGTGCCACCAATCTCCCTAGTTGCCTACAATGATGAATGAATGAAAATACTCATGTAGTTAAGGCCACGATCCAAATATCATAAAATTGTTGCATCAAACCACAAGTGTATCACCTAATGGTGAAATATCATCAACTATAACAACACACAACCAAGATCAAAATTTCCCACCTATGGTGACTTGGGTTTTCCCTCATACATGGGTTTTCTACACAAAATCACGAGCTCATTACCAAGGCCTGACAAATCATATTCCTTGAAAACCTAACCCAAATAAAAAGACCTAAGAGAAGTAAAAGAATGGCCACTTATGATACCAGTTTGTAACATCCCCCACCTGGAGGCCACTAAACTGGTGCTTCGAGCCGGGTGGTTTCATGACCTTAAGCGTGCCTCCTCGCACGCCAAAGGCTGCCGACTATGAATGCGGGTTTATGTAGTCATGTTGGGAGACTATACCCCCTTCTCATTAGAGTAAGCCGCAATAGAACAAAACAAAAAGAAGAAACAAAAACCAAAAAACAAGGAACATGTGTAACAACCATTTCAAATAATAAACATGCCATCTCAAACTACAAGTGCAAGTGTGAACAAAAGAAAAAAATAAAGACAATGACCAAAATCCCCAAAATGGTCCTGATTCCATGTCCATATCCTCCACCAAGCGCTACCCTTGTCTAATAACTATCTACCAAGGACATTTCTCCTTCTTCTGACCTGCAATCATGATGTCTGATCAGGTACCCAACAACGGCCCAAGCAGGGTTTGAGTAGAACTTAGTAGTCCACAAACAATGGTGTCTACAAAATATCCATTGTAAACAGATAGTGCATGGAAATGGAATATGAATGATAATGGCCCATTAATTAATTTAGGTTTCATTAACAAGTTTAAATCCAATCCATTTCCCCTTCCATTAGTTTTCAATACACACCCATTATCACCAATTACAATTTCATCACATTTTCATGGGTGAATCACTTACATTATGTTAAATGGGTCTATGGCCATCAATCACATGAAAGAGGGTAAACTCATCGTTATCAAATCTAAATTGGACTAACCCCTCATAGAAACCATATCCTCATATCGAAGCCTATGTCCGGGTGGATGCAACCATTAGGAGAATAGACCCTCTGTCTCCTTTCATAACGTGTGCATTTAGGGTGGAGTTTAGAACCTCGTTCTTCACTCGACCCGTGAGCACAGATCCTCATGTCATACCCACTATATTAAGCCATTTGAATATTCTTATAAATAAATAACCATCAACAATCCAAACCCTTTCCCCTCGACAAACACTATTCACAACAACCCACATGGGAAACCACGACATTTCTTAACCCATTAAAATATTACTATTTCACATAATTTAACCATTTCCCCAATTCCTATGTGTTATTCCTATCTCACTAATCATGGAATATTAAACCCATTACCTATCCCATTATTGTCTTAATTCAGTTAAAAATTTACCCATTTCACTCCTTCACCTTTTTCATGGATCAACCGTTCTTTCCATTTCAAATAATGCCTTGGTTATTGACAAGTTTTGGTGCATCACCTAACTTCTATTCCATGTTCAACCAATTATGTAATAATATTTATCAATGGGCTCTTCAATTTATTACATCAAGGTCAGATGTATAATATGAATCCCTAAATCCGGGAAATGCCGACACATCTCCTGGATGGCCCCAATTAGGTCAAGCCTATCCCAACATGTCCCAAAAGGATCGTGAGGGTTATCATTTTTCATTTGAAACAGAATTATTACCAAACAATTCAAGGATATCCATAATGTACCTAAAGGAAATCAACAACACAACTAAGCATTCACAAATGCCCAAATAACTATGGGATATTGCTTTTTAGACCACCTACCTTGAAACCACAGTTTAATGCACTTTAAATCGAGTCCTTAGACCCAAATCCAGCCAACCATTAGAGGTTTACCTATAAATCACACAAAAGATAGGGTTTTAGAGCATTAGAAGAAAAGTGAGAGAATATACAAACCCCAAACCAAAAAGAGAAGCAAGGATGGGATTTTCTTTACCTGGAGCATCGATCTGCAACCAACGGTTCCAAGAATGCCTTATAATCGAGGGAGATCAGTCTCTTGGAGCCTTTGGGAGATTTTATTACTACCAAGGGTGGAGTGGGATAGAATGAGAGGAAATACCGAGTAGAGTGTTAAATGCCCGGAGTAGAAAACTTTTAATTTTCCCCAAATTTAATACACCACACAATTTGTCCACACGGTTTGGAAAACCGTGGGCAAACCGTGCACATGCCACTTCCTGGAGTGGGAGGGGTGGCACGATTCAATCACACAGCATGGAAAACCATGCACAAACTGTGTTCATGCCTTTGTCCGGAGGAGGAAGGGTCTCACGGTTTAGCCTGGGTAGGTCACACGGTTTACCTGGCCATGCACAGGTTGTGCGCCCTAGCTTATCATGCCCAAGTTTCCTTTCTTCAGTTCCTCGAGCCCCCGAAACACCCTCAAACCCTCTCAAACTTTTAGGAAACATTTTTATTCCCCAAAATAGGGGGTTCAACCCAAAACAAAACAAAACATACCATTCCAAAACACAGGATCTTGAAAATCACATAGTGAAATACAAATATCCTATAATATCATAAAAATGATTCACATGGTTCATGAGGGAATATTGATTTTGTAAGAATGAATAGAAATGTAGAAAAATACACTCATATTAGATATCATATTAAATATAATAGCATTTAAAAATTTGGGCCATAAAAAACTTATTCTATTAACGAAAAACTATTGAAATATGGGAAGCTAACAAACAATCATAATGTTTGATAGTAGCCCCGTCTCTGGGGATATAAATTCACTCTCATTCTGTATTTGAAAATACACTCTATAATATATGGAAACAAATTCAAACTAGTGGTCAAAAAATCGTATCACATAGTAAAACATTATAAAATCTCACATCAACTAAATATTATAATATCATGTAGAAACCCATTAATAATAAATAAATAAAAGTTTACAATATAATATAATATAAAAAATTACCAAATCACACATTAGATATTTGTCGTAATAACATATTATAGGACTTTAAGATCATATATGTATAATATACATAAGTTTTTTCCAAAATAATGAATCTAAAAATAGTTCAAAGCATTTAAGTCAATTCACATCTTTTTTCATCTTCCACGAATCTCTATGACTATTTCACATACTAATGTTTCTATGTTAAGATATACCATTTTCGAAGGATATTTTTTATGGTATGATGTTTCTGTTTACCAATACATTGTATTCTTTTAATACTTCTTCTCGAAATTAAATAGAAATTTAATTTCAGATTAACATTTAACGTACTACTAAATTTTTTTTAATAAATATTAAATCATGACTACAAAATGATATTTTAATTAATATTTATTTTATCATATATAATTAATTATTATATAAAATACTTTTATAATCATTTCAACATGGTGATTTTTAACATCACTAAATGAATATAGGAAAATTAAAATTAAAAAGAGAAAAATTAAACCAATAAATTAATTTGTGCCTACACCATCACCTATATATGATTTGTGAATTATATATATATACATATATATATTTAATATATTGAAATATAAGAATTTTTTTATTTTAATATATTATGATAACATTATATGAATTATATGCATTCAATAACAACATAATATATATTAATTAATAATTATAATGTTTAATCATAAGTTATATTTATGTTCAATGAATTTATTTTTTTAATATTAAATGAAATTCATAAATGCTCCAATTTCAATAATATTTTCAACACCATAAGCACATAAAACAAGACATACAAGATCATAACACGCATAAATGGAAGAAAATATACATTCTAGATAACAATAGAAAGCTTATAAGTATTTTTTATATTAATGGAATTTCTAAAGTCCCTATAAAAAATTATGTATCAAAGATAAAAAATTGATTTCTAAAAATTCAAATAAAATAAAACAAAAATCACACAAATATTTTATTTTATATCCACAAAATCACATTTACATATTATCTGTAGTATGTATATTATATTAATAAACATGGTTTATGTCACACCTACATTATGTTTATTACATGTACATATCTGGTGCAATGTATATAAAATATAAAGAAAAAATTGTTTAATGTAATATTTCACATGAAATAATTCATCATGTTAATATTTTAATATATGAATCATAAAAAAATTATCAATATTGAATGATTCTATTGTTATGATCTAAGATTTGAAGGAATGTATAGAATATATATGGTATTCCCAATGTGATGGTAATGAATAGATATCACAATGGTGGATATAATCTTGTGGAAGTATTTTATGCCAGTAAGATATGGGGGTTCGTAGTGTAGGCTATCGGGTTGGCGGTGGGGTGTATTTATTCTAGCCTACAATGATGTTATAGTGAGGATGCCTAGCTATTGTAAAGTATATCATTGTAGAAATGTTGTTCTCTTGGTGAAAATTTGTTTCATCTTCTTTTTTAGATCATTTTATGGGAGGTATGTTTGTATTACACAACACTGCTACTCTATCTATAGTTGTCTTCCTAAAACATAGGTATTTTCTACCTATCCATTATTATAGGGATTATTACTAAACCCTATAAATAATTATTTCATATCAATTCTTTTTCATGTTTTTTTATTGTTTTTTTCTTATTTTATTCATACAGATTCGTTTAATATCTCTATGATTTGTAGTGTTTCCTATGAAATTAACTTTATTAATTAAACATTTATTATCATAATTGAATATTAAATGATATAATTAAGGGTTTATATATTCATACACATTAGAGTAGATGTTTATTAAGTAATTAATATAAATACTCATCAATAATAACATAAAAGTTTTGGTAAATTCTCTATATTCTATCTAATACCAATATTTTGATAAATTCACACGGAACATACATTGACACTTGAGACGTGGGGTATTGTGAAATAAATTCCCACATTACATTATATAAGATAAATTTAATTGTGGAATCATTCATTTCCATTCAAGAAAACACAATCTATATATGATATTCATTAACCATATAAATTAGATGTTTCACATTATGATAAATAATGAATATAAATATCAATTTTACATGCTGAAGCCAACATGATGAATAATTATAGAAATTCCAAGCATAACAATCATAATTTATTTGATCATAATAAAGAGTAATAAAGGCTAATAAGCTTATATTGAAATAAAAATTTAAACTCAGAGCTTCTCTCTTTGATAATTATTTTTAAGTGGCATTATATTCTCTAGAAAATTCACATATTTCATAGATAGTTAAGACAAGGTTAGACATAATATTTTCATCCAAATGACTTTGACTATATGGAACATAATTTTTTCATTGAGACTTTCCTTTATAAGAATGATAAATATATTGAACAAAAAAATTAAAATTTTCATTTCTGAAAACTGGTTATGAATGTCATAGAGATACATTTATTTCCATTACTATAATATTCATAATGTATCATTGTCTAAGATATCTCAAGAATAACTTTAATTACGAAAACATTGACAAGAAAAGTTATTTAATTCAAATGTAATGATGATTGAAAGAAATCATGATTTTATGATCTGACACACTTATGGACATATAATTTTCTTTCTAGATGATTGGAAGTATTATTTAATGCATTGTGTTCATCTCATTCTGGATTGGGTAGAATTATTTTATTAGGATACCATGTTATAACCCATGAATATCAAACGTTTCCTATGCATGAATAGAATTATCTTTCTCACAACTGTGGTAGTCCAATAATTAAAAACATGGGACTACAATATCTTTGGTGAAAATTTTATATTTTTCATCAACCATAAGAGGATAAGGTACATTAATAATCTAATTTATGTTAACCTCGTGAAATTAATATAGATGAGGTATCTCTATATTTTCAAAACTGACATGGCGTATAAACATGGGAATTGAAATTTAGTGGATGATAGATTAGGTTAAAAATTATATTACATTGGGCTCATGGAGGATTCATTAGAGTGAGGATTGAAAATCTTACACGCTCGAGGATGCGATATCAATGTAATGTGATTGATAAATTATATTGGAATTATATTTATTCATTATACTATAACTCCATAAAAATTTATCAAATTTATTCCTGTAAATTTCATTGATGTCTTGTGTTGTATGATTCATCATGATTATCATTCACTATATACAACACTGTATTATCTTGAATTATACACAACACTATTCTTTTCATATGTTATACACAATTTCATGTATTTCAGATAGAATTCATTACATGCCAAGCTGAATATATATTTTATTCAATGTAAAAATTAATATGTTTGAATTAAGTTATAAAAAACCACAATGTATTATTTCACTAAATGAAACAATAATTTTTCATGAATTTCACGCATGATATACCTTCATCGATAACATGTGTTGTACGCAATACCGAGTTTCACTAAAGAATGATATATTATAAAATTTTAACTAATAAAAGGGATATAAACTAGACGTTATTTATAATATTAACTAATTTATTTATTTTATATAACATTACAATGTATCTTATTTATTTATTACAACATGGTATTAGATCAAATTAATTTTTTCACATAGATGATGTTTTTTTTAAAATACAGTTTTCCACCTTTTGATGGCACACCAAATTTATATATATTTTTAGGACATTCATATCTTATATTTTACAAAATAAATTGATTATTTTAAATTGGGACATAAAAATTTACTTTGGGTAAATTTTTTTTATTTTTTGAATAAAATTCATATATTAATGAATAATGAAAAATACTACATTTTAATTTAAATCTGTATTTTCCTATAATTTATTTTTATAGTTATATTATATTTTTAGTGGGTTTATAAGTATAATTAGAATATATTTTTATATTTTAATCCAATTTAAGTCACTGTATGTAATTTAACACATATATTGGATATAAATAAATTTAAATCCTTTTGATAGTTTTTTACTTCTTCAAAACCAACTATCTGTGTTTGACAATAGAAATTAATTTTAATTTAATCAGTAAAAATATTGTGTTTTGAAATTTTTAAAAATGATTTCCATATTTTGAATCTGGGGGGTCCAAATTATGTTAATAGGTTACTTTAAATTTTATGGATTTTATGAATATTATTTACGCCGATTTTTATTTCCTTCTGTTAAAGATAAATAAGGAAAATTAGTGTGTCCAATAATATGATAAAGATAATAAAATTACCCTAACACCTAAAAATATCCTACTGGAATTATTAAATTCAAACAATATCACCATAGTGACTTAATTTCTTCTTTTAATTTATTTTATTTCTAGGAAAGTGATGCAATTATAATTAAAACAAAATAATGTGAATTCATGTCACTCTCATATATCGTATAACTATAATAATTATAATATATTTATAATTGTTATAAAAATTCATACATAAAGAGTATATATATTTATAATAAAATTATCTAAATTGTGTAAATTTTTTTTTTGATTTTAAATATTATATAATTTAAAATAATCATGACATTTTCTTGAGGTAGAAAAAATATTACTGATAGAAAAATATAATAAATTGTTTTGAAAATATTAATATAATTATAATATGAGAAAATTAATATTCTCCATGAATTTTAAATATGAATTCGATATTTTAGGACGTTATTATATATTTTTGTTCGAATATATATTATATTTGTATTTTATATTAATTCAAATAAATGAATTGTGTCAAAATTGACACTATTGATATTTTAAAAAAATTAACAAATTATAAAATTTTCTAAAAATTATTTAATTATTTTAAAATTATTAAGATATAATTAAGAGGTCTAATAATTAATAACATATCAAATTATGGAATATATACAACATATAAGTAAATATTTGACACCATTTAATATTTAAAATGTTAATTACCCAAATAAAATTAAATAGGTTAAATAAAGATGAATATACAGTTTAAAATAAAATAAAAAATTTATAAATGTAATTGGTTGTGAGGATTTCAAACAATTCAAGTCATATCTTATAAATAAATGAGTTGTGGTTTATTTTAAAACCATAATGAATTTTCAATAAATTAATACCAGAAGACATTCCTGATGTGGCCCTCCCCTCTCGTATAAAAGGGCACCTCTCCTTCTCTTTTAATCACACCTCCAAATGAATTTTTCTTGTGAAACCCCTACCCAAATCTCATATCTACATACCTCACTTCATTATAGAGGCCATTAATTTGATTGAAATACATCATAACAATTCATTTTGTGAATACCAAAATGATATATCATGAAATAAGGTAACTGTTTTATCACCTCTTTCAAAATTATGTTCTTTTAATACATGGTGTTATAAAATAGTTTGAATAAAAATTTAATAACTCTATTATCTTATATATTATGAGATATTATTATTATTATGGAACTACCTAATACCTCCTTTTATCCTTTCTATGTATAATAATATCACTATACGTGTGTACGTACCACTTACTCTCTCCACGCCATGGTTTAATTGTTATAAAAAATACATAATTTGGTTGTGTATATTGATGAATATACTTTAATAAAATAATTAATATTACATAATAATTATTAATTAATATTCATATACATTATAATTATACACTATTTAATAATTTGGGGAATGATATCGTCCCTCATTCGTAGGTATGACTTACCGTCTCAACGACGCAATGAGATTCATTCTCCACGTTAACCATTAATGAATAATAATAAATTATATATTATAAATAATCAAAAAATATTTATGAAATAATAATTCTACTAGATATATATATCATTTACATTCTATCACTCAATTCTATATGGAAACAGAAATAACATTCATCAATATGTACGACCTACTATATCCATGAATAATGTATTCTATTTAATTTATCTACCTATTGAACATATTTATATACTTCATATTTAGGAATTATAAATCATGTTTTAATTTTTGGAAGTATTTAAGTCATGATGTAACACCCCAGGATTTCAGAGTGTGTTATTTCTTAAAAATAATTCAATAACTTGCACTACACGCAACACCGAGTTCAATCACACCATTAAAAGAGGTCATGAATAGTATTAACTACATTTTAAACTTTATATAATCCTTATAATTTTAGAATCCCTATTATGAGTTTCTTAGTCATATTGCAAGAACCGATTCATTTTCAGTATTTCACTTTTATCAACTTCTAATAGTGAAACCTTTTTAAATACAATATTTTAAACTTTTTGACTAAATGGGGACATCAAAAATTTAAAATGAAACACCCCAAGCTTCCACGGTACGTTTCCTTTCGAATAATGTGATAGCGTGTGTTGTACGCAACCTCGAGTTCTAACACACACCACAACTAATTAAACTAGCTGTTGTGAATAGTAATACCTAATTTTTAAAATTATATATATTTTATATTTCAAAATGGACTTCATTTTTGGATTCGGAATATCTAATTTAGCCTAAGGTGAAATTTTGGTACTTTTCGGATAACTTTCATATTTTGATGAATAGTTAAAATTACTAAATTTTAATTAAAAACAAATTTTTTAATCAGAATAATTAATAGTGATAAATTATGAATTATAGTAGTTTTAAAGTATATTTAGAATATATTTTTACCATTTAATATAATTTTGGTCATTGGACATAATTTTACAATTAAACCGAACATAAACAAGTGTCAATCTTTTGATAGTTATTATCTCTTAAAAACACGCTTTTTGTTTTGACAGCGGGAATTAATTTTAAATTAATTTCTGCCACTTCTGTGTTTTGAATTTAGAAAAATGGATTCCATATTTTGAATCAGGATGTTCAAATTGTGTAAATAGGTAACTTTTATTTTTAGACATTTTGAATAATTACTGCGGTAAATATTTTATTTACCATGGTTAAGGGTAAATCCGGTAAATAAGGGTTAAAAAATAATATTATAATAATACTAAATTACCGTAAAACGTGTCTTAACCCTATTGGTTGATACATGGTCGACGATGGGAATCTTTGGGTCTATTTTGGGACCCCATGGATCCACTTGTAAGTGATAATGACACTTTATTTTAATTAAGTTAAAATGAATACAAAAATGACACAAGCATATATCTTTTAGAAAAACAATTGTTACATAGGGTTATATATGTTTGATTTTAGATTATAAATATTCATTGGAAAGCTAAAAAGATATCCAACGTAATGATATTTTATTTATAATTCTTAGACATTAAATAATTTATTTTATTTATGACACAATTATGATGCAGTAATTACTATAATAGTGAACAATTAAAATAATTGGTATTATAAATACCCAAATAAATATAATATGAAACTTTTAATGAATTAAAATAATTTTCTAGGATAATATGATATATTAGGATTGATTTAATTGACTTTGTTTTAAGTAATAAATCTTTTATGAGTTTCACAAAAATCAACTATTGAATAGTGTCAAAATTGACATAAAAGAGTTCTTAAAACAAATATTATATTCTTAATTGATATTAAATTCCTAAAAATCTAAGGTTCGGCCAAGAGACTTATATCGTGATAGGTTCATCATTAATGTACCACTTGGGGGTCGCTTAATGTATATAGTAAGTTTATTAACCATATTATATAAAAATACAAAGAGACATTGTAAAAGTGAAACTAATTAACTTAGAGTTAATACTTAAAGATAAGGTTAATATAAGTACCCAAACCTGTCTATATTATATTGGTTGAGTGGTTTTATATCTATCCCCACCTTAACCTATGAATAATAAGCTTTTCAGCCATTATAAACCGAATATGAATTTATTATAAATTAATATTTCTAGCATTTCCAAAGGTGCCCCTCACCCCTCTTATAAAAGGGAACTCCTCCTTCTCATTTCTTCACACCATCAAAGCCTTTTGGATCGGCCAAACTCTGCCCAAATACTCTCCCAACATCCCTCACTACAACCTAGAGGCCTTAGTTTGATCAGAAAGCCAACCTAAGGAGCCCTTTTGATCAAATCAAAAGGAAGACCCCGAAGAAGAGGTAATGATTTCACCACCCTTCTCCAAGTTCATTTCTTCTTCCACATCTTCTTCCTTTGTTCTTACCATTATAAAATAATAACTCCAGTATCTCACATATACTGTGATGTTATTATAAATAAGTTACAACAATATTCAGTATTCTATCCACCCTTTGAATAACATGTCACCATATGTGCGTACGTACGGACTACCGTCTCCACGTCGTGGTGTAATTGTTATTCAATATAATATTATTTGGATGGGTATAATAATGATGTGTAACTCATGTAAATAATAAATATAACATGTTAATGATTCTTTATATATGATATACCATCCATTTATATATTATTTTAATATCAAAATAATGATATTGTCGCTCGTGCGTACGTACGGACTACCGTCTCCACGAACACGATGAGATTCATTCTCCATCGTATCCATTCAAGTATAATTATCATTTGATGATTTAAAAATGATGTTTAAGGACTAGATATCATTATGGATATGAATAAGATACAACAACCATGGCTTATGTAACAAAACATATAAAAGAAAATGAGTAAGTTAACTCCCGAAACGACGATAATTCTAAGATATTATTAACAAATCAATGTTAAAAGATCATATATGATATCATATTATTATATATGATTCTTGTATAATTTAATAGCAACTATTTCACCATTATACAGGAGGTTAACGTACCCCAACCAAGGAAAAGTACAAGGTAAGGGTTATTTCACAATCTCTTCATTATCCGAGGTTGTTTATACGTAATAATCTACTGGGATATCTTTATCATCCACATCCATGTTTCTTAAAAATGTATTTCAAAACATTTTTACTACTTACTAGAATATGAGTTAAAGTCATTTATACCCTTTTTGACTTTTATAAGTGGTTTATAAAGGAATCTTTCGGTCGTTTTCAAAACAAGGTCCTTTTTAACCTTTTCGACAGAATTAAGGTAAGAATGTTTTTTTTAACTTATACGGTAGGTGAGGCTATTTTCCGCCGTTATAAAATCTTCAAAGCTTCCCTTACAATCTTATAAGAATATTTTCAAAGAAAATGTTTTATTTTATATGGATCTTAAATTATTTCAAAATAAAAGGAGATATTTCTTTAAAAAGAATTTTGATTTCATCTACGTCAACATCCTTTGATGGATTTTAAGATTATTTGAAGTTGATTAATTATGATAGAAAACTTCTATATTGTATTGAAGGTTTTGTGATATGTTTGACTATGGATGTGATATTTTTATACCATTCATAGTTTATGGTGAAATTATTGACATTTCGTATGCTAGTTTTAATACGAATGTTTATGTTTAAACCTTTTCATATGGGAATGCATTGGACTTAATAAGTGACGGGTGGAGCCCGCTATAGATCCTTGATGCATCGGTAGGTCTCATGACACAAACTAGTGTCTTGGCACAAGGCCTTGACAAAATCTTATTTGTAGTCTTGGCACGAGGCCTTGGCTATGTGGTTATGATAGTCTGGCATTATGCATTCCAACATTATGAAAGTGGTTATTGATTTTTCCATGTGAATATTCGATTAGTATAATATCCATGTGAATAAGTAAATGGCATTATTTAATTTTATTTATGCCATACCATGTTGAAAGTTCATATTTAAAAGGCTTTTGTTTTAGTTATACATTGCCTTAAATGTTTATTCTTATTTATGAAAGTTTCCGCTATATTGTTATCCTTACTGGGCATTTGATCTCACCCCTTTTCTATGTTTTATTTTTCCCAGGATGTGAAGAAGTAAGTTATGAATGACCTGCAGGGATTTTATGAGGGGTTAATAGTGTGGATTGTGGAAACATTATGTTGTTGTAGTAGTTTTTCATTTTATGATGTAATGTAAAACTTATGAATATATCTAGTGTTTCCAAGTCTACTAAACCAATCGGTCTTTCGAGATTTGATCTTTCTTGTGATCATTCCATTGTTATGTAATAATGCACCGACTCTGGGTAACTGGGGTCAGGGCGTTACAGTTGGTATCAGAGGAAGTTTAGTACAAACATTGGAAGATAGATTTAGATAATCTCTGATTAGAGCACGTAGACCTAAGATGAACTTTGAGGATTAGTATAGAAGAACTTCCTAGAATTTTGGTATTGTAGAGATTTTGTGTGTTTTCCGAGCAATACATCCCTGTCTGGATACGAGCAGGTAGAGGCGGCTCTGGCCGAGATGTACCTAGGGTTAAAACCCAAAAACACCGCTTTGAGCTAGACTCGAACGGGAACTGGTGCACGACAACGGGCCTTGCTGCACTCTTGGTTACGACACTCCTGGGGGATATGCTTAGGATAACTCTCATTTTCATTAAAAATCATTTTGAAGGGATTATGAGTATATACTTTCTCAAAGAAAACATTCTTATGATTATGGATTATATCCATAAATAGTTCAATTTATGTTAAGTGTTTTATAAGTATGGGATTATGTATTTTGATTCATAAATTGATCTAGTGTATGCCATTGTTTAGAAATGGCGCCCAGTAGAAGGAATGAGAACTCCAGAAATGCACATGATCCAAAGAGAAGGAAGGATCATATCATTAATGGTCTTAAGCTAGAATTTATAAGAGAAATAGTCTCCCATGTATTATCATCATATGAATAAATAATATCATGTGTTGATAAGATAAGTAAAGAGTTTACTGAGTCCTATGGCTTTGAAGGGAAGCAAGAGAAGAAAAGGATGGAAGAGAGAAAGATGGATAAAAGTAAGAGGGAAAAGAAGAATTTTCCCATATGTGGTAACTGTGGAAAGAAACACCCTGGAACTTGCCTGAAAGGAATGGGAGTTTGTTATAAGTGTGGAGGAAAAGGGCACAAAGTACCTGACTGCAAGGGTAAGAAAATGGTTTTAAATGTACAATGCTTCATTTGCAAGGAGTTTGGACACTACGCGAACCTATGTCCCAGTCATCAGACTATGCCGCAAAAGATGCTATTGGATAATAATCATGTTATGATACTACCACAGATGAAGAGGAATGATTAGAGTTCTTATGTTGATTATGTCAATTGAGTGTTGTATCAACAATGTACTTGTTATAATAATTATGGAGTATATAAGGATTGTACTGCAGTACTATTTCATTAAGGACATGAGATTGTGTGGAACAATGAAAAGTGACTCAATAGAAGGTTAGATTTTTGGGAAATATATGGTTGAGAGAATGATAAATCATAATATAGTTCTGATACTGAGGTAGTGATTTTGGAATAATATGTGATTATTTTGGATAAATTATATTGGATATTCTTGACTAACTTGGAACTGATTAATGTTTTGTATATTCCATCATTTTTGGGTTTTAAAACATTTTTGGATTAATGAAGTATATCCAGCATTCTATATGGAATAAGGGAGCATGAATGTAATCAATAAGGAATATGGTAATACATGATGAAGGTATTCATATTCTATTACGGGGTAAAAAGAATCTATATTATGTTTACCTTCATTATAAATGATGGACTGTGAGTTTAGACAGAAGTATTTTGGATAGTTCTAGTTTGGATTATTTTGGATTGCCATAAAAGGACAACCTGGAGGTCGGGCGGCAACCCGTCGCGTCCGACAAGGCTGTGAGACTTGAACCCGCAACCAAAGGGCGACAAGGGTGTATCACCTACCACTATCCCACGAGATTTCCTGAATTAAATAATGTAGTTTTTTTAAAAGATCTGGTAGATGAATTATAAATTCATTTATTTTGGAACCCTGTACGAATAGTATAAATAGAAAAAAAAATTACGTTCTATTATATTTTAGAGTGAAAGATGAGTTTGTGGTAGAAATTTATTAATGGGTAAAATTCTAATTATAAAGTAAGTATATCTCCTTATTATCTTAGCTAATCTCATAAATAAATTCCTCAACATTAATAATAGAAACTTAGAACAAAAATGTTGTCCTAGATGGTACCTTAAATCATCACAAATTTATGGCTTTGGGATTGTTGGCCTTTTCATAGCCATGTTCTCTACCACTCTCCATCAGATAATTGATGGTTAGATTTCTCTTCCATATCCATATTTTCCTACATGGAACCCTAGTATGTGTTATTTTCGGTAATCTTCATACTTTCCACTCTTTATTTTAAATAGAGGCCTCGTTAATTCATTTTTCGATGTGGGATTTCTACTAAGATATTTTGAAATGTCAAAAATGTGTTGTCCCAATACCCTATATTTTTTTGAACCGATGGTACATCAAATCATCATAGATTGATGAGTTTAAGGACCTCAATTTTATACTTGTTTGTGTTTGATGACCTCAATCACTACCTATAAATATTTACGTTTTTCCTCCAATTATATGTCTCTAATTGCCACCAATGTTCTCCTAATCGAGATCATAATTTGGTGGTTACCATTTCATTTCTCTTTTCCTCATATTAGGAATAAATTTTAGTAACCCAATTTCCGATGTGGTTTTTCCAACAAATATATTTTCTACTTTCAACATTTTATTTTCGAAAAACAATTTCAAATTGTGAGGACGCAATTTATTGAAGGAGGGGAGAATGTAACACCCCAGGATTTCAGAGTGTGTTATTTCTTAAAAATAATTCAATAACTTGCACTACACGCAACACCGAGTTCAATAACACCATTAAAAGAGGTCATTAATAGTATTAACTACATTTTGAACTTTATATAATCCTTATAATTTTAGAATCCCTATTATGAGTTTCTTAGTCATATTGCAAGAACAGATTCATTTTCAGTATTTCACTTTTATCAACTTCTAATAGTGAAACCTTTTTAAATACAATATTTTAAACTTTTTGACTAAATGGGGACATAAAAAATTTAAAATGAAACACCCCAAGCTTCCACGGTACGTTTCCCTTCGAATAATGCGATAGCGTGTGTTGTACGCAACCTCGAGTTCTAACACACACCACAACTAATTAAACTGGCCGTTGTGAATAGTAATACCTACTTTTTAAAATTATATATATTTTATATTTCAAAATGGACTTCATTTTTGGATTCGGAATATCTAATTTAGCCTAAGGTGAAATTTTGGTACTTTTCGGATAACTTTCATATTTTGATGAATAGTGAAAATTACTAAATTTTAATTACAAACAACTTTTTTAATCAGAATAATTAATAGTGATAAATTATTAATTTTAGTAGTTTTAAAGTATATTTAGAATATATTTTTACCATTTAATATAATTTTGGTCATTGGACATAATGTTACAATTAAACCGAACATAAACAAGTGTCAATCTTTTGATAGTTATTATCTCTTAAAAACACGCTTTTTGTTTTGACAGCGGGAATTAAATTTAAATTAATTTATGCCACTTCTGTGTTTTGAATTTAGAAAAATGGATTCCATATTTGGAATCAGGATGTTCAAATTGTGTAAATAGGTAACTTTTATTTTTAGACATTTTGAATAATTACTGCGGTAAATATTTTATTTACCATGGTTAAGGGTAAATCCGGTAAATAAGGGTTAAAAAATAATATTATAATAATACTAAATTACCCTAAAACGTGTCTTAACCCTATTTGTTGATACATGGTCGACCATGGGAATCTTTGGGTCTATTTTGGGACCCCATGGATCCACTTGTAAGTGATAATGACACTTTATTTTAATTAAGTTAAAATGAATACAAAAATGACACAAGCATATATCTTTTAGAAAAACAATTGTTACATAGGGTTATATATGTTGGATTTTAGATTATAAATATTCATTAGAAAGCTAAAAAGATTTACTAGATAATGATATTTTATTTATAATTTTTAGACATTAAATAATTTATTTTATTTATGACACAATGATGATGAAGTAATTACTATAATAGTGAAAAATTAAAATAATTGATATTATAAATACCCAAATAAATATAATATGAAACTTTTAATGAATTAAACTAATTTTATAGGATAATATGATATATTAGGATTGATTTAATTTACTTTGTTCGAAGTAAACAATCTGTTATGAGTTTCACAAAAATCAACTATTGAATAGTGTCAAAATTGACATAAAAGAGTTCTTAAAAAAAATATTATATTCTTAATTGATATTAAATTCCTAAAAATCTAAGGTTCGGCCAAGAGACTTATATCATGATAGGTTCATCATAAATGTACCACTTGGGGGTCTCTTGGTTGTATATAGTAAGTTTATTAACCATATTATATAAAAATACAAAGAGACATTGTAAAAGTGAAACTAATTAACTTAGAGTTAATACTTAAAGATAAGGTTAATATAAGTACCCAAACCTGTCTAAATTCTATTGGTTGAGTGGTTTTCGACCTATCCCCACCTTAACCTTTAAATAATAAGCTTTTGAGCCATTAGAAACCGAATTGGAATTTATTATAAATTAATATTTCTAGCTTTTCCAAAGGTGCCCCTCACCCCTCTTATAAAAGGGCACTCCTCCTTCTCATTTCATCACACCTTCAAAGCCTTTTGGATCGGCCAAACTCTGCCCAAATACTCTCCCAACATCCCTAACTACAACCTAGAGGCCTTAGTTTGATCAGAAATCCAACCTAATGATCCCTTTTGATCAAATCAAAAGGAAGAACCCGAAGAAGAGGTAATGATTTCACCACCCTTCTCCAAGTTTATTTCTTCTTCCACTTCTTCTTCCTTTGTTCATACCATTCTAAAATAATAACTCCAGTATCTCACATATACTGTGATGTTATTATAAATATGGTACAACCATATTCAGTATTCTATCCACCCTTTGAATAACATGTCACTATACGTGCGTACGTACGGACTACCGTCTCCACGACGTGGTGTAATCGTTCTTCAATATAATATTATTTGTATGGGTATAATAATGATGTGTAACTCATGTAAATAATAAATATAACATGTTAATGATTCTGTATATATGATATACCATCCATTTATATATTATTTTAATATCAAAAGAATGATATTGTCGCTCGTGCGTACGTACGGACTACCGTCTCCACGAACGCGATGAGATTCATTCTCCATCGTATCCATTCAAGTATAATTATCATTTGATGATTTAAAAATGATGTTTAAGGACTAGATATCATTCTGGATATGAATAAGATACAACAACCATGGCTTATGTAACAAAACATATAAAAGAAAATGAGTAAGTTAACTCCTGAAACGACGATAATTCTAAGATATTATTAACAAATCAATGTTAAAAGATCATATATGATATCATATTATTATATATGATTCTTGTATAATTTAATAACAACTATTTCACCATTATACAGGAGGTTAACCTACCCCAACCAAGGAAAAGTACAAGGTAAGGGTTATTTCACAATCTCTTCATTATCTGAGGTTGTTTATACGTAATAATCTACTGGGATATCTTTATCATCCACATCCATGTTTCTTAAAAATGTATTTCAAAACATTTTTACTATTTACTAGAATATGAGTTAAAGTAATTTATACCCTTTTTGACTTTTATAAGTGGTTTATAAAGGAATCTTTTGGTCGTTTTCAAAACAAGGTCCTTTTTAACATTTTCGACATAATTAAGGTAAGAATTTTTTTTAACTTATATGGCGGGTGCGGCTATTTTTCGCCGTTATAAAATCTTCAAAGCATCCCTTACAAGATTATAAGAATATTTTCAAAGAAAATGTTTTATTTTATATGGATCTTAAATTATTTCAAAATAAAAGGAGATATTTCTTTAAAAAGAATTTTGATTTCATCTACATCAACATCCTTTGATGGATTTTAAGATTATTTGAAGTTGATTTATTATGCTACAAAACATCTATATTGTATTGAAGGTTTTGTGATATGTTTGACTATGGATGTGCTATTTTTATACCATTCATAGTTTATGGTGAAATTATTGACATTTCGTATGCTAGTTTTAATACGAATGTTTATGTTTAAACGTTTTCATATGGGAATGCATTGGACTTAATAAGTGACGGGTGGAGCCCGCTATAGCTCCTCGATGCATCGATAGGTCTCATGAGACAAACTAGTGTCTTGGCACAAGGCCTTGAAAAAATCTTATTTGTAGTCTTGGCACGAGGCCTTGGCTATGTGGTTATGATAGTCTGGCATTATGCATTCCAAAATTATGAAAGTGGTTATTGATTTTTTCATGTGAATATTTGATTAGTAGAATATCCATGTGAATAATTAAATGGCATTATTTCATTTTATTTATGCCATACCATGTTGAAAGTTAATATTTAAAAGGCTTTTGTTTTAGTTATACATTGCCTTAAATGTTTATTCTTATTTATGAAAGTTTCCGCTATATTGTTATCCTTACTGGGCATTTGAGCTCACCCCCTTTCTATGTTTTATTTTTTTCCCAGGATGTGAAAAAGTAATTTATGAATGACCTGCAGGGATTTTATGAGGGGTTAATAGTGGGGATTGTGGAAACATTATGTTGTTGTAGTAGTTTTTTATTTTATGATGTAATGTAATACTTATAAATATATCTAGTGTTTCCAAGGCTACTAAACCAATCGGTCTTTCGAGATTTGATCTTTCTTGTGATCATGCCATTGTTATGTAATAATGCACCGACTCTGGGTAACTGGGGTCAGAGCGTTACACATGATCTAGGTTATTAAATCAATAATAATAATTCAAAACCTGAATGATAAAAAAATGGTAATTACCCAAGATGTTGCTTTAACAAGGAATTGATAAATACCCAGGTAATATAATGTATTCAGTGAATAATATATGATATAGTAAATATTATTATGGTTCTCTTACAAGATAATAATATGTTTCAACCTAATATAATTTATTTTTAGACACATACAGAAGGAATCAGACCTATGGTATGGGATAATTTTGCAATCTCATTATTATATGAGACTGTTTATTTTTATGTATTTAAGAGGCTATATTTATAAACCACATACATGATTCCTAAATATATAATATTATTTAAATTATTATTTAAATTTTTTATTTCAATTTTTCCCATTGATTAATTATTATGGAAGTAATATTTTAAATATTTTCCATACGATGTACTTATTTTCTTTTCTAACAAGGGTAAAAGATGTATATTTTTTAACTTATACAACAAGAATGGATTATTAAATCATTCTAATACCATATTTACATGAATCAATCTCTATATGATTTAATTTATACTTTCACCTAAAATCATTTCATTTATATTTCTATTGAATTTCTAAGAAATGAAACTATTTTTGAAGAAGAAATGATAATTTCATCTAGAATTGATTTAAAATATTCTATCATAATTATTTTTTATATAATACGACACTCTTTAAAAAGGGTCATGCTTATATCCATAATATTACTATTATTTTATTGTGTTAATTAAGGAATGATATTTTATATTAATTATTTTATGATGGAATGGTGTCTAAGAGACTGATTTTCATTCTTTGGTTATGTTGTGAGAATGATTTTTGTATTTGTGGCAGATGTAAGAATGATTTCATTATGAGGTTGGTGGGACATCTATATACCTATAATTACTTGAGTAATGATTTATATCTCATGAGATATTCATTATTGTAATGACTTGTAAATTTGGATTAGTAATATAGGGCTGTAAAGGAATTTAAATCTGGTTTAGTAATAAATGGTTGGGACAAAATGTTATCCTAGTTGAGTAGTGTACTTTATCAAATATAATATTCTTGCGAGAAATTCCTCAGCTACTACGGAGATCTTCATATATGATTATTTATTTTATATAATTCCATGTTTTATGCCTATTCTATTTTCTCATAGTTCATTATTCCATAATTACATAGGCCATATCAAAACCATGATTTATTATACGACTCAAGATATTTATATGTGATAAATGTGGTTTTTGTAAGTTATGTTTATGTTATTATGTTCTTATGTATATGAGTTGTAATATATTTTCTTTCCTAACCTGTATTATGAATTCGAGATCCCACCTTTTCATTTTTCTTCTCCCCCATGCATTGAAAATTTTAATTAAGTATGATGTATTGTAAATGGGATCATGTAATGATGGATAAAGCAAGAGATAATGTAGATAATTTAGATCCAATTATTTATGTTTCATGGTTTCCATATGAACTTAACTAATATTATCTTTGTGATTATATTTGGTTTCATTTAATAAATATTCCACTAATGTAATGTAATGTCCATTTACATAATGTTTTGGTTGTAACTGTTAGAATCTGAGAAAAGATTTATTTAACCATTGGAAACTATATCATATAAACATTATTGAGATCCATATATATATTTCTAAGATTTTATTGGGATTCCCCCATGCGTAAGTTTAACAATATGTTACAATATTAGAATTATGGAAATGATCCTGAATTACATTGGATTAAAAATACCATAATAGAGATTTATGGATCTCCCAAAGATTATATTGTTTTCCTGGAATTAATTTTTCCACTCATACTATATTTTTAGGTATTATTAATTGGCTAGAAACAGAAGGATTCATGTTAATGATGAATATGATGGGAAATGGAATGATATACTTAATTTGAACCCTATTAAAATTATTGTCTAAATAAAAACATCATTATTATTCCAAATCAGAAATCTTTGAATATGACCTATAATCACAAAATTGGTAAGTTTCTTGACACAATTAATAAGAAAAAGAAAGATTATTTTTTGTGATCATAGATGAAATATAGTTCAATTTATCAAATGTAAATTAAATGGGGAGAGGCATAAATAAGAATGTTTCAATGGAACTAGAAGACGATTTAGGAATGGAAAATATGGAAAAAACTAGTAATTCCAAAGGAGAAAATTCCAGTTTAGACAATGTAAAATGATAATATTATTAATAATTAATTAAATATTGATAAATGTTTTAAATGTGGAATGTATGGGAATTATGAAAATTAATTTTATAAGAGAAAAATCTCATGATGGGAATTAGTATGGTCATATGGGTAGTATTTATATTGCAGACGATGAAGAGACTATAAATGATATATGAGTTGAAAGCTATGTGAGGGAATAAATGATGAAGCTCAGTCAATGGTTTAATAGGATAGTGGAATGATTTCATGTAAACCAAGAAAAATTTTTTATAAGTAATTTTATGATACTATAAAATAATGTTACATCTTATGATTATTACAATATTGTTTTTCCATAAATATTTCGAACTATATGTTGAATTTAACAAGTAACCATGTAAAGTTATTTAGATATTTTATGGAATTCACATGATATTTGAATAATTTTATGATAAGGAGATAATGAAAAATTTTATTGTATTAATCACCTCTTGGCAGATATAGGGAAAATGTGATATCATGTTATAAGTATATAAAATTTGTGGTATTTTTAGTGTGTGGAAATAATTAATTTTGAATGAATGCATGATTTCACAAATTATCTATAGTAATTCATTTAATTATCATGTTTCATGAGAATATATGATTAATTTATTAACATGATTGAATATGAAAACAAAGAACTACCTTTTAAGATATGTGATATAAAAGTTAGTGGGTATAATGTAAGACCTTGATATAATATGATGATGATTGTTTTTAACTTTTTTGATTTGTTGTGTTGTATGCTACACCATTATTATATTGTGCTATAAACAATATTGTATTATCTTGTAGTATACATCACACTATTCATGGATTGTATTACACACAATTTCATGTTCTTTTAATGGAATTCATTTCAAGAATCATTATGTATAGATTTTGTTCAATGAAAAATATATACGATAGGATTATGTTATAAGAAGAAACAAATCATGATTTCACTAACCAAAACCCTTACTTTGATGGAATTACATAGAATAAAGACATTCTTCGATAGCTAGCATTGCAAGAAATACAGAGTTTCATTAAACAATGATATATTATTAAAATATTTTTATTTAATAGGTATAAACTAGACATTATAAATATTATTAAATACATTTTTTAATTTTATATAACACTAACCTTATTATTTTTTATTTTATAGAACATTATATAACAACTCATTCAGTTTTTTGGATAAATTATGTATTTTATAAAAATTGAGTTATGCCGACTTTTGATGGAGCACCAATTTTAAATCGAACATTTAACACTTTTATATATAATATAAGTCGAAATACATTTATAATTTGGAAGATATATATAAAATTTTAATTTGGTTGACTTTTTCGTATTTTATTGTCAAAATTCATATAATAATAAATACTAAAAAATATTACATTTTTATTCAATACTGCCTTTTCAGCAAATTTATTTTTAAAATTACTATATATTTTTGTAATTGGGTTTAAATTGTAATTTTATTTTTCTTTTAACAATTTAATCAATTTTTAATTGTTTTCAGTAATTTCATATTTTAATATTATATAATCACATGTAAATATTTTAATTTTTTTTACATCATAAAAACATGCTTTCTTTTTTTGACCAAGATAATTAATATTATGTAAATTACTGAAGATTTTGGGGTTTGAATTTTTTAAATTGGATTCAATATTTTTAATTTTTTTGTCTAAAATATGTTAATATGTAACTATTATTTTTTTGGATATTATTAATATTAATTAGGATAATTTTTATTTACCAAATTTTATAGTTAATCATGTAAATTAAGGTAAAAACCAATATGAGAAAATAATAAATTTATCAAAACACCAAACAAAATCATATTTAATGAATTAAATTCTAAAAATATCACCAAATGGTCAGATATAATGCATTTAATTGACTTTTTTCCATGAATGTTATGTAATTATAATTGAAAAATAAAGATACAACAAGTCACTATGATATATCTTATAAGTATAATAATTTCAATAGAGTGATAAACATTATAAATAAATAAAAATAAATAGTCTCCAAAAATATAATAAAATTATATACATCATGTGAAATTATTTATAATTATTAGATATTAAATAATTATACTTAATTGTGACACAATAGTGATGTAGAAATTATTTTATTGAAACAAATATCAATGAAATGGTTTAAAAAATATTAAAAGATTATATGATCTAATTAATGTTCTCCACCAATTTTCTAGGTTACTATGACATGTTTGGAGTTTATTAAACATATTTTTTCGAATTTATCTTATGTGTGGATTATATTTAAATTCCAATAAATTAACAGCGTCAAAATATACAGTATTGATATTTTATAAAAATAACATAATATTAAGTTATTTTAAAATACAAAAAATATATAAAAATTAGAAAGATAAAATTATATGGTCTACAATGTAATTAATTATTCAATTATGAAAAATTGAAATACACAATATAATATTTATAGCAATTTAATATTCTGAATATTATACCACAAATAAAAATAAATAGGTTACATAAAATTAAATAATAATGATAAGGTGCAAAAGAAAAAAACAAATATCTATATTTTATTGGTATAGAAGATATCGACCCATACTCATCATACTTTCAATATATATTAGTTTTGGAGAAATATTAATAGAAAAATAAATTCATAATAAATAAACACATGAACTCTTTACAAATATTTCCCACCACTATCGTATAAAAGGGAACATATCCTTCATTTTAATCAAATCTCCAATGATTTTTGGCTCATCAAAAACCTACCAAAATCTCCACCAAAATTCCAAAAAATTATCCCTGATTCCACTAATTGGGAAAAATCGAACTTAAGGAGTCCTTTTTTTCTTTCCAAAATGAGATACCTGAAAAAGAGGTCATTGTTGCATCACCGCTTTAAATATTATTTTTTTCTTCTATATAACATTTTGATCTTGTTTACATAATAAAGTAATTAATCTATTATCTCCTATAATATTATATGTCATTATAATTATGGGACCACCTTATACCTACTTTTATCTATCATACAAATATTAATATCACCATGCATGCATACATACGACTTACCTTCTCTACACCATGGTGTAATTTTTATTCATCAATTAGTACTTTTTACGTTTATATTGATGAGTATAATTTATTTAAATAATGAAATTAACAATTTAATTATTATTTTCAATTCAAAAACAATCCAATTTTATACTATTTAACAATCATGGGAATGGTATCGTCACTCGTCCATAAGTAAGGCTTACAATCTCCAAGATGTGATGAGATTTATTCTCCACGTTAACCATTCATGAATGATTTTAATTTATATAAAATTAATAATCATGAACTATTTAAAATAAAAAATATTCCAGATTTTGTATATAGATATATATCAATTACTTACTTCCATTAAATTCAATAAACTAACAAAATCAATGTTTATGCATTTGTAAAACATACCATCTCCATGATCGTAATATTCCATTTAGTTTATTTATCTATTATATATATTAACATTTATATTGATATATATATATATTTTTTATATTATAGAATTAATTATTTCAAGATCTACGTAGTTAAATGATGAATAACAAGTCAAAACACGTATGATAAATGAAATAATTATTAACCAAAATGTTTAATTAACATTGAATTGATATTTAAAACCATAATATAATGTATTAAGTGAATCATATATTATATCAAAAATATTATTATTGTTTTTTAAAAGATTATAATATTTTTAGACCCACAATACAAGAGATTTGGTGGCACAACCCGAATCTAGTCGACAACAAATCAAGCACCAAACCTGTCATGTGACAAGGCATGAAAGGAATTCATAATCCCCAAGGGCTGGCACAATTTCCCGGGTATCATAAAAAGAATATTTGGAATGATTTACCCATTTTTATATACACACAAGGCAAAAAATTCGAATATACCCTATATGGATTATTAAATAAAACCGTCATTTCCAAAATTTCATATTTTAAATACTTTATATTAATCAACACTCGTTGATAATAAAATGAATAAAACCACAATGTACATCTCAAGATCCTCCACATGGTTATAGGAACCTCCCTCAAGCTAACTCCACACCACTGTGTCATAATGGACCTCTAAAAACCCAAACTATTGGAACAAAAGTTTTCCTCAAACCTGTGGCAGAAATAACCAATTCTACCTACACCAAAAGGTGTAAGTATGGTGTGATCCAATGCCCAGTTGGATTAAAAAAAATATTCCATGTGATAAATATAAAAATATTAAATCATGAATGTTTTTTAGACATGAAATGCTTGTGAGAATTTCAAAATGATGGAATATAAATAAATGTAGTTTTCAAGTGGGCTATATTAAACTATCAACAGTTTTAAAAATGAAGTCAACTAAATTTAATTTTATCACTAGCCATATCATATTCCGAAGGTATTCAAAATGTAACTAATGAGTAAAAGGAAAGGGAATGTAACCCCTTGGCATTAGCTCTATGTGGGTCTCATATACCTTGTATCTCAGTGGGAGTAACCATCACAATATCAGTTCTCGCGAAAATGAGCCACTATTAGGGAGAATAACCATAACCTAGTGGTCCCACATCATCGTCATCATCATCATAATAGTTTAGTTACTTTTGTAAGCCTCAAACATTCTACATGAAACTGAAGCCAACCCCCACATGATCATTAGCATTCTAGTACACGTCTACCACCAAGATACCCGGTTTTCCCTCATGTGCTAAAAAATGATCAACAACTGAAGAAATATAATTTTCACATGATAATACCACTTACACATTACACATTCACAAAAAATCCAATGTGTATATAACACAAGTCATATAACCCACTTTTTCATTCAAATGCATTTTGAAATCATTCTCAAATCCAAATAGACCACAACATTTTTCACATTTCATTAACACATCCCAATATCATTTTGTTAATTTTGTAAAACATATACAAGATAGTAAAACTCACATAACATCCCACACCCATCACATAATACTTCTATCTGCTTAAAAATACATTTTTCACATCACACTCACACACAAAATCCCACAAACGTGTTTTACCCCTTTCTTGCCATTCGATAAAAAATTTCAGAACATTATAGAACAATATGAAAATGTTTGACATTTTAGATGACCAATTTTCCTTTAAAACCGATATTAGGTGAAAAAAAATCAACCAAATAGTACATATTGAAAATATTCCCATTTTATAAGAAAATAAATCAATTACAATTTTAACAATACAATCACAAAGGGTATATCAAAGTTTTTCACTCAAAACCAATTTCAATACCCCCTTTCAACACCAAAATCCCACCAAACCCTCCCAAATATTAATTGGAAGCCCTTTTAACATTTATTAATCCATTATAAAGTACTATAAAATCTCCTCAAATTACATAACAATCGATACACATGAAAAACACCCATTTTCAAAAAACACATTCAAGGTGTGTGAAAAGGTTTTACACATAAAACAATTTCAAAGCCCCACTTTTATTCCCAAAAAAACACAAATAACCTACAAAATAGGAATTGATAGCCCAAATAATATTCATCAATCCACATGCATATGTTATAACTTCTACCGAAAGAATAACACAATCTTTACACATAGAAAACACCCAATTAGACACAAAGTAATACTTTAAAATTAATTAGTTAATGAAACACATAAAAAAGTCTGGTTTCAAAATATAAATCATATGAAAAAATTTCAATATAATTAAATAATGCTTGATAACTCATCAGGAAAACCATTACACATAGAATAATCTACCTTTGGAATCAAAAACCCCAAATCATGGTGTGAAACATCATCCACACCACCACCACACATAAACAATTTGAAATCCAACCTAATCATAAAATATTTGACCAAAAAGATAACGATTAAAATCTAGGTTCGGACACAAAATTCTGGACAATTATGAACATCATGAATGATGTAGAAAATCCTAAGGAGATGGAATGAAATGAAGAGATAAACACTATGTTAAATAAATCATTGAGAAATCGGACCATATCCACCAAAAGATGAATCTCTATGGTAAAAAAATAGTAGGGAGGATCCATGGAGTCATATTAAATCATGTTGGGACTAAATGTGGGACAAATAGTGTAAATTTAATGAGTTATGAAAGAAACAATTTATCTTTTCAAATCTGGGTTATATGAGAATGATTAAGAATGATCACCATAATCCTTGGGGATAAGAGCTCTAAAGATGGTGGGGGAGAATGGGAACGTGAATTCGTTACGTTGTCTTGGTTGAGAGTATTAATCAATATATAACCATAAAAATTGTTTGAGATATTTAAAATTAAAAAATATTAATGTAGGAATTGGCGTTTTGGCTAACCCAACACATTAAGAAAACCCAGATCCATCATTATTATATATTTATATGGGTTACAAATTGATATTTTGTTTATAATATAGCAGGGAATGAAAATTTAGAATTACAAAGGGTGTAAATTTTTTTAAAAAATGGAATTATAATAGAAAAAAAATTATTTTTAAATCTGGATACAAGGTCTCGGTATGGCCCAAATTTTTGAAAACCAATCTCTTCCACAAAAAATGAATAGAAACCCCCTAAAACAAAGCTTTAGTGGAAATTAAATGAAAAATAACTTTATAAAAAGTTGTGGATGTGACATTTAGACATATATATAAATATATGACCAAAGATAATGTATAATTTAACAATCTCATTAATATCTGAGATAGTTTATATGTAAGTATTTAGTAGGGTATATTTATCATTAACATCCATTGTTCAGAAATAAATAATATTATTTATATTTTTATAATATTTTTTAATGAACATTTTACTAATTGGTTTTTTTATAGAAGGAATCATTCATTCATTTTCTATACGAGTTAATTTTACTTTTCTGGAAGAAGTAATAGATGAATGTTTTTTAACATATATGACATGAACAGATTCTTAAATATTCATAATTCATAATTTCCATGAAACATTCTCCACATTATTTCATATTTATTTTCAAATAAATAATTTTCATTTAAAATTTTATCAAATTTTGAGAAAATATGTCATTTTATTAAGAGATAAATGTATTTTTCTCAATATTTGATTACATGTATTTTACCAAAATTATTTTACATAGGAAAAGAAGCTCATTAAGTAGGGTTATGATTCGATCCCTATTATTTCTATTATTATATATTTATAATACTAGAATGATATATTATATGTATGATTTAATGATAGATTTCTATTTATTGTAAAAATTTCATTTTTTGGGTTATGATATGTTGAATGATTTATGTTTTTGGGAGAAATGTACGAATGATTTTATTATTACATTAGTGGGACTTATATCTCCTTCGCATACACTAGTTAAATATATATATCACTGGATATAGACATGATAGCATCAACATGATAATCATATTATGTAATATAATGATGAAACACCAAGTAAATCTATATTATTAATACATGGATGGGATGATATGTAATCTTGGTTCAGTAATAGACTTTTTCCACTATGATGGTGTTGGAATCAATACCTTGGAAACTATGAAAATCATATCATGTGTTTATTTTTTCCAAAATTACATGTTTTATTCTAATGCTATTTTCTCATGGTTCATGATTCCTTCATGATTTATTCCTTAAGTACTACCATGATTTATTTTTTGAATCAATATTTTGGTATGTGTTAAATTTGGTATGTTTATAAATATTATGTTCGTTTTTTACATTCTTATTTTTATTTTTTGTAATATATTTTCCATGCATAACCTTTCTGATCATTTGAGATCACCCCTAATTATTTTTATTTTCTCCCAGTATTTGACTAAGGATATTAAAATAGATGTGTTGGAAGGAGTTTCTAGTTATGAAGGATAATGTTGTTGATGATGCATATATTTAATGAAACTATTATTTTTGTTTTCCAATTCCTGGAAGTACTAAACTAAAATGGTCATTGGGTGTCTACTTGTGTCATGTATATTATATTCTGAAAAAGTAATGTAATGTCAATGGATTTCATTCTTTGGTTGTTACACACACACCCTAAAATTTATTATATTAATCTACAAATAAGTTTTTGTTATCAGTTGTACATTTTAATTATCTTTATTTTCATGGATTCATTATTTTAAGAGGTCATAATTATATATTTTTATTATTATAAATCTTTATTTATCTTTTACTAGGAAAATTTTATAAAAAATATATTATTTGTTGAATCGTGTTTTTTTATATTTTCATATATATTCATTAAAAATGAATAAAGAAAATAACTTCTTCATTTGTTTATACTATTATCAGTTTGAATTTACAGAATGATTTTACATTCCCTATCATTCAATTTTCAATATTAAGCCTCTTGATCATGGATATATGATTGGAAAACTCTTGGAACAAAATGAAATACAAAATAGGTCATGTTTTGTGCATATATGGTACATTTTACATTTTTGTGAAATTATATGATAGTTATTTATGTTTTCAAAACATTAAAAATTAGAATCCACTAATATTGATTTCACTTATTTTCTATAATTTTTATTTGAAGATTTAAAAAACACTAAATTATTATGATTCTTATTTTACTTAATTTTTTTATTTATTAGTTTAACAATTTTAAATAATAATTAATCTAACGTTGAATTATTTTTAATTAAATATTTTCTATAGGACTTTGGGGCATTACTTTTTAATTCTCTATTATATAGTTTTCCATTACGATTATAATTATTGAAACTCATATTCCCATGAATAATATCATACAAGTGGATATTAAATGACTAATGATAATTTTATTTACCATGTCTATAAAATTAAATTTCATTACTAAATGAATTTTCATTATTTTTAAGAATCATAGAAATAAAAAAAAGAGAATAAAGTCATGTACACAAACTAAATTCCACATCAATTATTTGATATGGGATGAAAAAAAATTATATGTTTTCATACCGAAATTGTAAATGGAGTTCATAGAATTAATATTCATATTGTAATTCAAAATATTTAGTGCATTTTATATTTTTTAGTGTTGAAATTAAGGATTTTTATAAAAGGTAAAAAATATGTTGAATAGTACATTTATTATAATGGTGCATAGGTACACAAATGATTTCAATATGACCATATGGTGTAATTTTTTATGAATTGGCCTGATGTAATGTATTTTCTATTGGTGAATGTTGGATACATGACTAGAAGGGGGTTTCAACAACATAGAAAATATTTTGATGATGTATATATAAATAGTATCATCTTATTCCTTATTCCAATCACATTCAATCTAATAATGCATTGTTTTATGAGATGATGGTTGTAGACAAGAAAATTTCCATTAGAAAAAGCGTATCAGAATGCACATGAACGACATACTATAAAAATTATTGGTTTATTTTTCATAAACCTGTTTATAATTTTACATATTTATATAAAAATATTATTTTGAATAGTATATAAACTATTATAAGAATTTTACTAGTAAACATTGTTGTAGAAATCTTGTAAACAATCAACTGATTCTTCTTTGTATTTATCGTAATTTTGTAGAACCTGTTTAAAATTTATATATTAGTCATTGTGATGAATATTATTATTAATATTTGATTATTTAGTTTTATATTGGTCAGGATGAAGAGATTATTAATTAATTTAGATTTGTTAGTGAAACATAATTATGAATTTCCCATTTATTTCAAAACATTTGTAGACCATTTTTTAAGATATTTATTTTATGAATGTAGGAATGGAATGCGATATAATTTATTATTTTATACGTTTTATTATTTTATATTTATTTTGTTCTGTTCGTGCATGTGTAAGAAAGTGGGCCCAATTACATATGTGGGGAAACACTATTGGAAGATTCTTCGTAGAAACCTTCTACTATAAGAATTGCATGTTAAATTTGAAGAAATGGTACTGCTATCAATCATAAAAAACAAGAACTAAACATTGAATGATGTCTATAATAGTTTGCTCATTGATGTCTTCTACCTTCACAATTTTAGGTGAATTGGATAGCCTGAGGTTCCGTGGCCTTAGAAATACTTCCATTATTTTCACTATAAAATTTAATAGTCTCTTCAATGCATAAAACCACACTACGTTCAAGAAATAATATAATGATCAAAATAGATAAGTTCCCTATATTGTTACATCATGATTTAATCTTCAATTTTTGTAGACCTCATGATAATTTTTTGTACGGAACTCAACTGACCAATGTATAAACTACTAAGTAAAAAATGAAATGAGACTAAGATCTCATATAATATTTATCAATTTGGATTCTCAGATTACGGTTCTCCGATAAAAATAAATTTTTAACATAATTAAAGACAAGTAACATTTCCTTAATTCACAAAATATAATAAAGGATTTTCTTTGTGACAACTGATTGAATCATCTAGTATATACAGTGTCTGATTAAAATACACAGTTAATATGAAACGTTAGGTTTAATAAAGAACATTTTATACATGACACATCTTATGGTGGACACAGAATAACTCTTATCCATCGTTTCCTATAGTTTAGTATCTATGTTATTTCTCAGATTCCTGTCAGAAACACTATATGATACACACTTTTATGATTAACCATAATAAAACACATGAGAAATTTTATATTATATGTGACTTCACTTGGTCTGAAAGTATTTCATCAATCTATGTTTATCATTATAACCCATATTAACGATTTTTAACTCACGTATTTCATTGAAATAAATCAATCTAGTTTTACAAAATGTAATGTCATGGAATAATTTAAAATAAGAATTATGAAATCCATATTCAACCCAAAAATACCATGATGCATCAACTAGCCTACTTATATAAACAAGAATAATATATGTTTTTATAATACCAAAAACATTGATAGTATCACAAAACAAAATATTCCCACTACAAAAAGCTTGATTCTATCTATAAATTGATGGTTCCAATCATAGAAACCTTACAGTCTCATTTAACACTTTATAAACTTTGGGTTATATTCTATACATAACTTTGAATAAATCTTTCATATAGATATCTATTTTGACATCCATGTGATATATCATATAATCAAATGTAATTTCATGAAATTTCTAAATGAAGAATATTATCGCCACTATAAAAATAACTCATTATATAAACTACAATGATGGTAAAAAAATCATTTATGATTAAACAAAATATTACATTATAAAACAATATGATAATGTTTTTGAAATTATAAAAAAAACTATAAAAAATTATGAAAAATTAAAAATTATCATAAAAAATTAAATTATTCACAAATTAAAACATATTTATTGTGAATATATTTTCAACATAATGAAAACATAAATAGTCACTATATATATAAAATTCAAATATTGGACATCAGTATGTCACAAAACATTTAAAAATGTTATTGATCAAAAATGTAAAACACCCTTTTACTTAATAGTGTTATATAATGATGAAATAAATTAGTGTTGATACATCATATTTCGACAAATAAATATTTATCTATCATTGTTTCATTTCTAGATCATCCAATAATACGAAATAAGAAGTTTTAGGATTAATCTAAATTATGATTGAACTATTTACATGTTCATTTTACATGTGATTTAAAATAATAAGACTATACCCATAGAAACAACACCTAGGCCAATTGGATACCATGTGTGCCACCCTATGTCCTCTAAAAATAGGTCATGGTTTGGTGGAAATCACCATTATTCTATGTCAAACAAAAAGATACACATTACCATATTTTAGTCAATATTAATCACATCTTCATTGAATAAGATAAAAATAGAACTCTAGTAAGACATAAATATATAATAAACTAAATGATAAAAAGTCCATGAATGGGACAATATGAAAATATCCAACCCCATATAGGTAACTATAAATGAACTGTACATCTGACAGGCCTCGAACCCTATATTTGAAAGATTCAGGAGAACTCTACCCCATTATGAGTACTCAATGATGGGTCTCTAACTACAGAAAATACATTTCTGATCATGGATTGACATTCTCCATAATAAGTCCATAATAACCACATGGTATTATATTTTTAGTAATACCAACTTCACATCCACCAAGATAATCATCTATCTTGCACTTTGTTGGAATAAACACAACATATTATGAATGAAAAAAAATGAAAATATGGATACATGTAACACAAAAATTTATTATATTTGTATAATTGATAACCCTATTGTATGTTATATACCATTGGTAACCATGGAGTGCCTATGTAGTGAAAATACATGAAGTATTCAAATCCCATGACCCCTCCAACATTCTGGTATCTACTAAATAACATTATGGAGTACCCACTAATTTAAGTACACATGTTATCCATGGAAATATAACATCTTGTCATTCGTAACATTATATACAATGCTACCATAATAAAAACTCTATGTTGAACTAAAGCATTTCTCGAGAAGACATCACATTCGCACGGGTACTAATCCCTACTTTTAGAACAACCCATGTGTTTTATAATGGAGATAATTCAAAACATATGAAAGAGATCCCACTCTGCATATTATAGCTGCTGGATAAATAATCATACAACACTGAAAATTCAAACTACTGTATAATAGTAACCACCCAGACTTTATAGAATTATATTGGGATAAAAACACCCCCCATGATGACATCAGAATTAAGGGAGTAAATACCATATCTATATAGGGATCACACATCACTTGAAGACACTTCATTAAAGTCTATACCAACCCGAATTCGTATCATGCGGTGGAGAAACCCATAATTGACATCGATATAGTATAAAATTCATGTCAACAAAGAGGGAATACACCCCATGTATATGGGGGTAATGAATTCCATGATGAAAAAAAGTCCTTTCCCTTTGTAGAATAATTAATAAGGAGTATCGGACTGGTTATGTATCTAAAAATCATGCCACAAACAACATCATCACCATCCCAATAGATCTAAATCCTAAATAATCCTATCTACCCAGGAAAACTACATCAAATGGATGAAGGTAAAAAAGATTTTTATTTATGTTGGAAAATACATAGTATATGTTATTTATATTACTAAAATGAACATTAGTTAAGAAAATCATTGAAATTTAACCACCAAGGTGAGGGATAGATATATGGTGATCCTTGGGCGAGATACATGGCATGTATGTTGTATGGATGTTGGTTAATGACTCCAATGAAAGTAACGTGTTCTCTCATAGGTTATGTTATCTAGACTAAACCAACTAGATCATAGACTAGATAGTGCACTTGGTTCCTGTGTTGAGCTAGCCCGGATGTCCAACCAGTACCACCCAACTGAATGTGTTCTAGCATTGTAAAATACACCACCACCAGTAAATAAACAAAAAGGGTTAAAAATATTATATTATTTTTAATATATTATTCTTTATCTCTAAAAACCTATTAATTCTATGCCTTCTCATATTTTGGGTAAAAACTGCACCAATGATTCAGTAGATACATTAAGAGGCTTTACCACACATACCTATATTAGGTAAATTTATCATTGTACTTATAGAGTGGTTCGAAAACACAAAATCCAAAAAATAGAATTAATTTCTAATAAAAAATTCCTACATACACCAAAAAACTCTCTATTCAAGTACCTCATTTCGTATCATTGATCTAATGACCAATTAACTCTCAAAATTCATCACGCATATTAGATTTTCATATGTTTTCATTATTTATAGAAGTCATCTACAAATTATTTCATGATTGTATGATAATAAAATTTAATATTGCAGGTTCACATATTCAATGACAGAACAAATTGTTTAAATGAATTTGAATGAATAAAAAGTGATAAAATATATGAACATTAGTTGATGGAATGAAATTCAAATATTTAATTGATATGTCAGTGATTCTAAACAAATATTAAGAGTTGGGATTTCGTTTTCTTGTAAATAATTTTATGTTGGTGATGTTACAATAGTAATTATGATGTCATATGATTATAATGATAATTAATTGTAAGTATTTTCCCACTATCTTAATAACACTATTTATTTTCTTAGTTTTTTCAATAAAATCTATCCCAAATCCATTCTTCCATGTGGATATAGCTGAGTAAATCATTTCCTGACCCCCATTATAGTTTGTTAATTGTTTTTCTAGATAGTCTGAGGGGAAATTGATTTTTTTTCATGTAGCTTGGGTATAGTAAAGTAATGATCTATATTTATTTACTCCAATGTTTTTTTGTATTTTTTTAATGTTTTATGTCATTTAGGTAAAAAATTTGATAGTGGGGAAATATTTTTTCATCAATGGGATCCTTTTGTTGTAGATTTTTAGATTATTCACCTATGTATTAAGACTGTAATGAATCATATTATTGTGATAGATTCCATTAGTCTCAATTGTCCAATATTTTCCAATTATTTATATGATTTTGGTGAAAATGATGTCTTTTCAACCAATGTAGTAGGGGGTTTAGAAGGGATTGTAAAATACTAGTGGATCCCTAAAACAGAATTCTCAAATAGTGACACTATTTTCACTAATCTATTTTATTCCACTTTGACAAATTATGAATGTAAATACAAACAAAACCTAATTCAATTACTTTCGTCAATGTTTCCCCTATTTTGCAATGAATATTTATTGTTTCAAGTAAACATAGAGAAAAAAATATAAGAAATCCTCTAATATTCATGTCCTATATTAATTTTATTCCAATTTAAAAATAGAAACATTTAGATAACGAATTATCCATATATTTCAATATAGCATAGTATTATTGATGATATAAACCTTGTGTGAACGTCAAATAACTATATATGAAACATCAAAGATGGTTTCACTCATTTTCCATTCAAATGATTAAATAAAGAAAATAGATTCTGTAATTTAACAGTGGAATATGAATATATAATAATTCCACCACCAGCACCACAAAAGCATCACATGGAACATGACCGAATATAGTTTTGACGATCATGAATATAATTGATCAAATATTTAATGAGATTAAAAATAATATTCAAAATTCTTACTTATAAAAATGTGAATCAAACCAAACATATCCCATCCACGATAAAAGATGATGGGCATAAAATCCATGAAACTGGAATAAAGGATAAAGAGTATATTTTTCGAGGTAGATCTAAATACATGATAATTGTGTATTTAAATTTTTTTATCTATTATACGTAAAATAAATTTCATATAGTGCGTCTAATAACATAAATATAAATATAAATCCAAATAATCATTCTACAAAAAAATATTATGGCCTCATGTAAATACATATATGTATTCACGAAATAAATATTTATAGCACAAATTAAAATAAACCTAACTAACTAAAATTTTATATTATTATTTAAATAAAATATTCAAGAATTATAAAATAATTTACAAATATGATTCTTAATAATCGAATGGATACTAAATAATACAAATATAGTTCATTGGTTTTAAGTCTATTCATGAATCTATTCATCTTCCATTAATCAAAAGAACTATAGAATATGCTAATGTTTCTCCAACTAGTCATCCCGATATAATTAAATAGAATGTCACTAAAATAATATAAAACTAAAATAAACATTTAAATTATGAGAAATAAATGAAAATAAAAACTAGAGGTTTATATGAAACATATAAGGAATTTATCACTAATTAGGGTAATATTATTACCATATATGATGTGTAACAAATTATATTTAAAGAAAATGATATAAAATAAATTTATTTAGGTGTTAATATAAAATAAAATTCATAATAATGTATGTAAATGCACCGCATAAATATATATATTAATGGTGGATTAACATATGACCGTATATTAAAAATTGGCATGTTTTCATTAAATAACAACCCATTTAATCTATATTTTATCTTATATATATATAAAATGTACATTGATTTTAAGGTATAATGAAACAATAAAATATACTGAAATATAAAATAGGAATGTTAGACTTGAAATTAACATGTATAAATAAATATATTTCTAATTAATAATTAATAGAAAAAACTTATACAAATCCATTAACTGGAAAAACCAATTGAAAACTATTCTAAATATATTTCACCTAACACAATGAAATAAATTAACTATGGATTATAAATAAATTTTTGAGGTTTAGATTCAGTGTCTTAATTTTATTTCAATGATTTTTAATTTTGAAATACAGATCGAATATTTTAATATATCATAGTTACCGATCAATCATGAAAAATAATATTGAAATTGTGAAATAACAAGCACCAAAACGAATCTCTTGTGTGTACCTTACTAATTATTTGGAAATTAGACATTTATATTGTTTTTATAATTTTAAAATTGAAATTGGAACTTTCATCAAATTTTATAAAATATAATAAATCTTAAAATTAATAATATAATAATAAAATTTATTATAATTTTTTTTGTTTGTGTTTGAAGCTAAATACTGAATCGATTTCACGTAATATCATCAAATCAATAATTACTTATAAATGTAATTCATATAAATATACAAAAAAATGAAAACTTATTTCTAAAAAAAATCTCTTCATTGAAAGGATGGTTTATCATGTTTGACATTAGACATTAAATAGAACCAAAATATCATAAAGGATGGCTATAATTGAATTACCTTATGATTCAACTATTATATAAAATTCAAATACTTCGAAATTATGAAAAAATAAATATAATATTTATAATGAAATGAAATAAGAAATAGAAAAATAATTATGGTTGAAAATTCATAGAATTTGTGTCACCTGAGAATCTGCATGTTCTAAGCAATTTCATGAATGTTGAAGAATGTAATGTTTATTTACATCCATATATGTATGTTCTTATAATCACTCAAATTTTTTAAATTATTTATCATTGAAGCACCTCGTCCATGGGAGGGAATTTTTGTGTTTATATTTGATCTGGATAGGCTTAGAGAAATCTTCTTTATAAAATTTTGCATTGTGTGTAGTCAGATGTCTAAAGTCACATATCACTTTTTTGGTTAATATTAATGGATGTTAAAATGACTGATTCAAATATTATCTATTAATTATTAAAAATGATTAATATTAATTATAAAATTTATTTAAAATAATCATATAAATGTTGTTTATTTATCTTATCATTTGTTGATGTTTGCAACATAATCAACAAAATTTGGAAGCCTATAATGAATATTAATCCCACATGTCATAAATAAAGGAATTATTATATCCATAAATCAAATTTATTCATTATAAGGATGTTTTAATATGGGGAGACATATATTTTTGATCAATATTACACCCCCCCCTACACACACATGAGATGCAATATATTCTCCGTGATGATGATTCATCATATTTCTAAAGAAAAAAATCTTTTATAACATCTATTATTCATAATAATGTAATAAAAAAAAATTAGAATACTCAATGACTCAAATTAAAGTATCATTTTATCAAGAATAACAATAAATACTACGACTCACTGAAATATAATTACAGACATTGCACTCCAATGGCATTTGAATTTTCAAATCATAGATTATTATATTATTTTAAAATCACTTAGTATGAGTGAAATAATACAATATGAAGATCATATGCAATTCAACAATATTTTAATCAAGAAAATTGCAAAAAAATCTAAGAATTTGTTTACTTGTGTGTTCCATTGAAAACATATACCACTATATTAAAATTTTTTATTCTTGTTTTTATTATTACAAATATATAAAATGTTTTAGAAAAAATATTAACTACATTTTTATGGTTTTATACATATTTAATCATAAAAACATTCCCCTACATTGCAGACATAATTATAATTAATCTAAAAATACTTGAGACTGAAAATATTGTTATATTAAAAAAATAATAAAAACATCTTATCATCTAATAATAGGAAAATATGTATTATAAAAAAAGATAAACACATAAAATTCAAATAAATACAGGAAATTACATAAATGAAAAATATTTTGTTTTAATTATTGAGTAATAAATGTTTCTTTTTTCTAATGAGATCATCTCCTGGTCATTTACATTTTGATACAATCCTAGGACAAATGAATGTGTCTTAGTTTTATCTCTAAATCGATTTATTTTTTGATAAATTTTTATCTCTTTTTATAAAATTATTATAATATTTTACCAGAATATTCTTTTTCTATAAATAATTCACAATGTGTAAATTTAAAACATTTTACCCCGTTGAATTTTTTTTCATAATTTAAATATATTAATGATTAAATGACATGATAAAAAATATCTATAAAAAACTATATCTTTTTTAATTACTTAATCATTGAATCCCAAGTGTAAATTAATTTGTTCATAGAATGCCCCAATGACTTTATTGTAAAATTTTATTTTTTAACGTACTTCTAAATATAGGGATACTTTTTTTAGTTATTAATGTCATATGATTTGAGATTGTGTAATATGATAGGTATTGTTGAAACCCATAATGAATGATATATTTTAATAAAAATAAATTGTATAATGCAATGAATAATTTTTATGGATGAAATCCAAATAAAGTGATGTTTTTTATGGAAAACTATTTTTAATGGTATCATGTTTGTTCTTCATGGTAGATTGTATTTTCTGAACATATTTCTTCTAGAAATGACATTGAAATAAAATATTAGATTAAAACAACAATTCAACGTATATTTTGAATTATATTTTAAAATAGGTATAAAAATTGAAATTTGATTGTGTTATGTTATTATGAAATGAATTAAATACTTACAGTAGAAAACTAATAGATTCTATAAAAAACCCAAATTTTAACACAAATAAATGTCACTGCAAAAAATAAAATCTACTAGCATAAAAATTTTAAGAGATATATATATATATGTATCCACACATAAACAAGGAGTGTCAATTAAATAAATATATATCAATTTTTGGGTGTAATATGGATATATAATGTTAACTATATATGTATAATTTCAAATAAATAATAAGATTATATCTATTATTTTAAAAAACTGTATAGAAAATATGGTCAATTTCATTTCAGTGAATGTATTTTAAAATAAGATTCAATGAAATATATATATACAACAATGTACATCATTTTTTCAACATAATAACATGGTTAACTATAATTACGGGATCTAGAAATAAATAAAATAATAGAAAATTATCTATTCAAACCAAATAAAACAACATAAAACATATAAAAAAAATCCAATTTTATTGTATCTTCTAAAGGCCCTATATGAAAAAAACTATCAATTATAACAAATATTTGTCAAAAAAATAAAATCAAATAACTATGTTATTTCAATTTTTGTTCATATAATCACATTGTTATACCATGTTTAATTTTGGTGAGATATTGATATATTATTTGTATGATAGACACACATTAAATTTTTTCATCTATATTTATTGTACATTCAATATATTATATATTAAATAATGTGTTGGAACTAATATTTTTAAAGGAATAATTCATTATGCTTCCATTACCCTAAATGAATCAATATGAAATAATAAATTATAATAAATATTTCTATTAAGAATCACGTGATGTAGGAATGTATAGAATCTAAAAGAATTGTAGGCTATGGGGAGACATAATTGTGGGGGATTTTATTGGGTGTGGGGTTTATCCCAGGGTGCATGTGACCGTGAGACATCATGTGGGTGTACGTATTCATGGTGTGGGTTTTATTCCAGAATGTTGGATACAAGGTGATGTCATACTATTCGATGTCATCAGGGGGGGTTAATCCGAGACAACATGGGACAAGGAGACATCACACATGTTGATGTCATTAGCAGTGGGTTTTATCCCCAAATGAAAGCCATTGGGAGATGTCACAATTTTATATGGCAGTGTTATATGTTACAGTTTCTGCCAGGATACATTTTTTGGGAATGTGATCATATGAATTGGAGAGAAATGATTATCGGTAGAGTATTAGATTTTTCATATATATATTTTTTAAAGGTATAAAATTTTATTAAATCTAGAGCTAAATGATAAATTATGCAGATATTTTATAAATAACCAATCATGAAAGTGAATAGTTTTAGAAGAAGAGGTACTTTGGAAAACAATAACATATTTGGATTAAAATTTCCAATGAAAGCTATGTCTATAATTCCCAATTATTAGTAGATTCAGTATCTCAAAATCACATAACTACAAAACAGTGCCCACACTACCGAAACCATAATCATTTCAAGCTTGAAAAGTCTATCAATATGATTACATTCCATGCCATATTAGTTTCCAACACATCCATGAATTTTTATGTGTATTTATAGGTCATTTTATATGGATAATAATATAGTATAAATATTTGGTGACATTTGTAAAGTATTTAATTTTGGAAATCATAATCTTGAATGAATATATTTGAAAGTGTGATATTAAATTCAAAAGTTAATAATCTTATTAAAATTGGTAATTTATTTACCATTTATTCCCATTTCTTTGGGAGTGGATTTGGAGAACTAAATGAGAATTTTAATGTTGAAATCTAAAAGAAAAATTTTGATTCTATATTCAAACACTTAATGACAATTTTTACATAGATTTAAAGACATTTTTTAAAACCATTAATAGTTACTAATTTAATATTATTTATTCCTTTGTCATATTTATTCATTTTTTAAATTTTTTTAACCTTTATTAATTTTTTTTATTTAAAAATTTATACTGCATAACATTTTAATATTTATTTATCCATTTTTATTCATATATATTTTATTTTTTTTAATGATTTTAAATTACAGAAATACTTTTTATTTTTTTTTAAATATTTATTCTCATTAAAAAATTAGAAAATTTTTATAATTTCTTTATTTATTAAAAAAATAGTTTAATATAATTTCATTTTTAACAATTTTAATCTTTATATGGTTAATAATTGTTCTTCCACTATTAAATTTTATAAAAATATATAAAGAATTTTATTTATGCATTTTTTTCAGTGTGTATGTCAATATTGAAGAATAATTATAAAACAATGAAAATTTTATATTTTAAATGCAATTCATTGTGTATATAATATTTATATTTTTATTAGTAATATATATTTTTATTTTATTTAAATCTTTACGGCTATAATATTTAATAATATAACTATATCTTTTTATTTACTCTAATATATCTATCCTTTTATTAAATTTATAATTTTATTTAAAAATATAACTACCAATTTATAATGCATATTTTTAAATATTTAATAATTATTCATTTATTTAATTATTTAATAATATAAAATAAAATATAAAATATTTAAATATAATTATTTTTAATGTTTTTGTAAACATTATTGTAATTTAGATGGTTACTCTATTTATTAGATGGTGCACACACGTAACACCCCAACAACATTTGAACTCCCCGTTTTGGGTCACCAAACTCTTTCTATTTCCTCTATTATGTTAGTTGGAAATCACAATCCACCATGAATCCCTAAACCCATGATGAGATGTCAATCACCATATTCATAGCCCCATTATTTTATATTTAAATATGAATGATATACTCATCTATTAATTATATTTTCACCCATCCATTGATCCATATTCTTATCACTATCCCCATAACCCCCTTGCCCCTCATTGTGATGTGGAGAAAATAGATTGATATTGAGATATAAAACTAGATATGATCATTATATTGTGATGATATCGAATTAAAAATAAAACCACAAAAATCAATTGCTAGAAATAAATTGGGGCAATGATTTTTAACGTGAAAGAACCCTCCAATGTGAAAATTTAAAATTCATGGGGGAACAAACAAATTAAACTATGAATATTAAAGTACAAAATAATATATAATTCTCAAACTGTAAACTAAAAATTCAGTATTCCAAATCCATGTTAAAATCCACAGCCTAATATTCTTTTTCCTTATCTATTTAAATTGTCTCATGAAAAAATATCACATCTCATTGGTCATAACTAAACTATTGACTACAATGTGAATCCTTCACTAATTCACTGCAAAATATAATATGGGTATAATCATTGATACACATTCCAAAAAGACCATAACTCACATATCCTATTTCTATTATTCCTTCTCATCTCACACATTTAAACAAAAACATGTTTATACTTTTTTATAATCCCGAGAAATACATAAAACGCCACCATATTTTGTTCCTTTTTAATGCATATCATTTTTTATATTTAAAAATAGATTATCTACAAGGAAAACATATTATAAAATTTCATATATGCATGGACTACATTAAAAGTAGAAATATTAAATAGAGGTTTTGACTGATAGAATATGATTCAACTATTAGAATATATCATTGAATAAATTGATGGAATACACATTGTGTAAACATCATATCACTCTATAAAAGGAATCAAAGATGATTGAACTCAGTTTACTTTCATATTATACTATATGGAAATAAAAATACTCAATTTCATAGTCAACTATGAATACCCTATTGTTACACCTCCTACACCTTTAAAACATCAAATTGTTTTTGATTGAATATAGTTTTTGTGAGTATGAATATAAATGAAAAAAATTTACTGATAATAGAAAACATATGACATATTATTTGACATAATGATGCAATATATACAATACAAACTCCATGATACAAAAAATATGGTGGTTTGAGAAGCCAAGAAACAACAATAAAGGTTGTAGTGTTATATTGTCATGGGGTATATAAATTCACACCCAATGTTTCTGTGAATTTCCCCACTATAGTATTATTTGACAAATTCAATCCAGTAGTCACTGATACATAATTCATATTGGATCATCATAAAATCACACATCAACGAAATATTACAACCTCATATAAAAACCTATTGGCATTCAAGAAATTTTTTATTAAAATATAAGATAAAAAAACAATAACTCTCATTAGATATATATTTTAATAAAATATTAAATCATTATTCAATCATCTATATACTATTAATATAAAAAATTTATAAAATAAAAATAATAATAAAAAAATATTTCAATGATTTGAAGTCCATAAGTTATTTCATAATCTTTTATTAATCACAAGAACTATTGAAAATACTGATGTTTCTACATGATGGGGTAATTATTTTTTAATTGAACGTTTTATTGTAAGGTATTATGTTTTTGTTTCAGGTTACGATGTATTTTTTGGATCATATTTTTATCATGAAATGATAATAAATTTTAATATTATTTTAAAAATTCATTTCAAAATAAATAATTTATTTAAATTGTAAATTTCAAATAAAAATTGATATTGAAATTTAAATTTCTATTATTATATATATTGATTTTATAAATTAAATTAAAATATCATCCCAATTAAAATAATTGTTTTAAAACCAATAAATAGCCGTAAGAAAAAAAATAAAAATGAAAAATATTATAGAGATATTAAAATATGTATCCATAGCATAACATAAATATGTTATGTGAACTATATATACATATATATATATATATCAGTGTTTTGTGTTATATTAATATATTATTTTCACATTCTATATTTTATTTTCATTCGGCAATCACAAAACATATATTCATGAAAAAAATTATAATTTATAAAAATTGGTACATATTCAATGTATTAATTTTTATAAAGGCATATTTAATGAAATTTAAAAATACTGAAATGTTCATGTCAATTCCAATAACATATACTGGTCAACTAGACAAAAAATATATTTCCATGCATAGCTATACAAAATTATAATCCATTAAAAAACAATATCAATCATATATATAGTTCTTATATTATGTGAATATCAAAAGTCTCAAAAAAAATTAAATTATCAATGAAAAGAAATAGAATTCTGAACATTATAATAAAATAGCAGGAAAATCAATAAGATATTTTAGTTTGGGTCTACATAATATCTTTAACAAGTTAATTTTAGTTTTTATGTTATATTAATATTTTCTATGTATGATAGAAACACGTTATGTTTATTTGGTGTACATGTATTATTCATGATATATTATATGTAATGAATTATGTGATTAAAATTTTATTTCACATGGAATAATTCATGACATATATATTTACATAAATTAATAATCACATAATGGTCAACATTTTTGCGATGATACTATTATAAAATGGTTGATGGTGGAGTTTATAGAATCTATATGTTCTTCCTCATGTGAGGGTAAGAAGGAGACTTCACACTATATGTCGTCATCTAGGGAGAGATTATCTAGGTTTGTAAGCTATGGGTTGGTTTTCCAGTGCTACATGATATGGGGAGGGTGTGTGAATTTATCATGTGATACAACATTGTAACATTGCATATATTGAGATACCATTCACTGTAGAAAAGAGAACATGTTGTGTGGTTGGTGAAACATTGTCTAATACTCATTTTTACCTCTTTTTGATGTAGGGTTTTGATGTTGTGAAACGTTGATATAGTCTCTATATTTTTCTCCTTAATGATAGTGATATTTTTCCTCTTAGTGGATGTAGGGATTATTACCGAAACACCTAAATCACTTTTTCATTCGATATATTATTCTAGTTCATTAAATACTCTTTTAATTTTTACATTATTCATCTGAAAATATGTTATGTCACTGGCACACACATTTATTATGATGAAATTATCATTTCTAGTATTCAACATTTATGTTCACACTAGAATATTATATTCACAAATTAATGATTTTTATATCATTACTTTTCATAATAGCTTATTATTAAATACATATTAATATGAAATATGTTTAATAATAATATTCAATATTAAGGGACAACAATATCTAATATGTAATATATATACTATAAATAATTCAATTGGAAAATATAAAAGGAAGTTGATAGGTGATATATTTATAAGGAAAATAAAAATTTACATAATATGTGATAGATTCAACAATAAATGTTTTCATTTTCTTAAAATAAATATAATATATTTATTGGTTTCATCATGCGTATAAACATGATGATGCATTATACAATCATGCATTTTTTAAATAGCTACCAGAATCATCAAGTGATCAAGTTGATGCCAACATGTGGAGTAATATATGAAATTAAAAATTTAACAAATATAATTTTTTTTATCTTAATAAATATTAACAATGATTTAAATGTTTTTATTAACATCAATAACGAGTCTAGAATCTTTTACCTTTGATACTGATTTTTATGTCACCTTATATTCTTTTAAAATTACTAATAATTTAAATATTTTATGTAAGTGGTTATGCAATCCATTCCCTTTCAATTCACATTCAATCTATAACACCTCCTCATTTCAATGGGTATTTCATTTATATAGACACATTAATTGATCCTTTGAATATCGAAACATTCATTTCATGAAAACATAATATGGATGAATTTGAGATACAATGATTTCAAAAACTATATGAGTATTATTGTTTCTTTGTATGAAATTTATCATGACACACTTCCCTATTGAAAACATGGATTATAGTTGGTATTCCATTAAAATTGAATTATTACTGGAAAAAATCCAATTAGGTTTTTATGATTGAACTCACTTCATCACATATCCTCATCATTCTGAAATTAAGGCACAATTATATAACGTATTGTGATTTTTCTCGGTCTTGATTGGGTTTAATTATTTTTATAGTGGACCAAGTCATAGTCCATGTCTCAAGAATGTTTTAAATGTGAGAAAATAATTATTAGTTTTACAAATGTGGTTCTCTAAGCATTAAAAATTTGTTGTAAAATCTCATAAAAGAAAATTTAACAATTAACATTGATCATAAGAAATTGATGAACATCTTTCTACATAGGGGAATGAACAATATGCAATTATTATGGATGATGTATCTCCATATGACATACATTGAGTTGGATTATACACATGTGAATGTAAATTTAGTGGCTGATGGTATCATTTATTGGTAACATTTATTATAAATGGTATATACACATATGAATAGTAACATTTTTAGTGTGTGATGGTAAAATTTAAGGGATGACAGTATCATTTATTTTAAATTTTGTGGCTAATGGTAACATTTAGTGGCTGAGGATCCTGACTAGATATTTTTTAAAATCATACACACATTGGAAAGGGAGTTCAATGTAATTTAATTGATAATATTTATTGGAATTATATTTATGCACTGAAATCCCTACTATTTGTTATTGGACTATTCCATACCTTTTTTTTACATTATATTTTTATTTTTTTTCTATGATTATATATTCTGAGAGTTTATAACTTTCAGTTTTTCATCATTGTAATATTCTAATTTAAACATAACTAGAACTATTTTTTGAAAAAATATTTTTTCATGCTTGGTGTTAATATTTTAAATTATCAAATAGTTTCAAAAAAAATGTATAATAAAAATAAAATTTTTATTTGTTTATGTTATTCAGTTTGAACTAAAATTTGATGATATTTTTTTCATTCAATTTTTTATACCAGGTGGTCAGTCAATAGATATAAGGCAGGAACAAATCCATGATCATAATGAAATACCCTATAAGACCAGGGTTTTCCATAAATGGTTTATTTTCTTTTCATTTCAAAATAAATCATTTATAAATAAGTTCTCACATCATTATAAATCAGAATCCACTATTTATGATTTCACATATATACTGTAATTTTTATTAGAATACATCAGCAACCAACTCATTAACATGAGTGGAATTTTACTCCATATGTCCTCATTAATGTTTTTCCCATTTTAAAACATATATATCAATAATTTTGTGTTTTTTTCATTGTTCAATTTTCAAAGACTTGGGGACATTCATATTTAATTCCTTAACAGAAATTTTTACAATACGATGATCATTGTTGATATTATTATGTCAGTGAATAATAACCTAAAAAGGATGGGAAATTAATAATGAAATATTTTTGACCAAGTTGATAAAAATATATTTCATTGTTATATGAAATGTAATTAGTTTTCAAAAACATAGAAACACATGCATGAGAATAATGTAAATTAAACAAACTAAATTTTACATCGGTAAATTATTAATAGGTGAAAAAATTTATATGATTTCATACTGAAATTGTATCAGCTTTAGTCAATACAATTAATATTCATATTGTTCTTCGAAGTGATTGACTCATATTATCTTATTCGGTGGAGAATGGAATGATTTCACATAAAGGTGAAGAAATATGTTGAATAGTTAATTTATTCTTATGGTTCAAATGTTAAAATATGTTTGAAATATGACTATATGGTTTAATTTACAATGTATTGAACATATGTGATGTATTTTCTATGGTTAAATGTTTGAGATATGTTTGGAAGTTATTTTCAGTACCCATGAAAATAAGATGAGGAAATACATCTAAAAATAATCATATTATTCATTGTACCAAACACACTAAATGTCATCATGAATTTTTAATGGTCTGATTATAGTGGATGTTAAACATCATTTTCTAGGATCCTATTGGAATCCACATCAGAAACTCAATAGAAAAAATATAGGTTTTTATTTCATCATCCAAATTATAATTTTCCATATTACTGTAAAAATTAAATACTGAATTATAAATTATACTATTAAAGAGATTGTATTGTTCAAAAAAATTTATTTTGGAAATTTAAACAATTCAATGATTCATAATAGTCCTTGTAGGAATTTTATAGAACCCGTTAAAAATTTCAATATTAATCCGCAAAAATGAATCATATAATGAGTATATGTTGATTTAATTTTATGGGCGTCATGATGAAGCAATTATTATTATAATAGTTATATTAGTTCATCATATTTGAATGTTTACCATTTCTTACAAAATAATTTTTCACATTTTTTGATCAGTTGTATGTTTTATTAATGTGAGAATGAAATGAGATATAATTTTTTGTTGATGTATATTTTTTATTATATACAAGTTGTTCATTATGAATTTGTGTTAGAAAGAGGACCTACATTAAAAATTGATGAACCATTTTTGGTAGCAGCCTCATTGTTTTCTTCATCCATCACAAGTTCATGTTAAATTTCATGAATGGAGTCATTCACCAACCATAAAAACTGGGACCTTCTTTTTGAAAAATTGATATAATAGTTGTATCGTAGAAGTCATCATCCATCCCTAATATGAGTACACTGGTGAGACTAATGCACCTTGGTCTGAGGAATACATTGATTCATGTATTATTAAAGGTAAATTGAATCCTCAATTCATGTAACCACCCCATGTTCAACTATTTTAAACATCATGAATAATGATTCATTCACCAAATTTGACACAAAAATACAATCTTCATATTTTATAGACATCACTAAAATTTATTGTATGAAACTACACTAACCAATGTAAAAAAATTAAATAAAAAACATGAAATAAAATAGATATGTCATATAATTTTAATCAATTAATATACTAAAAATATTTTAAGCCAATACAATGCGCTCATCCCCCTTATTGAAGACAAGGTACATTTCCTCAATTCTTACAATACACTTAAGCATATTATTTGAAACAACCAATTCACTCCCCAATAATATAGGTTATCATTTTGTTACACATTTTACATAAGAATAATTAGGTCAAATAAATAATATTTTAAACATTATAAAACATATATAAGACACATAGGGAATCTTATACATCATTTCATATTTTTCATGGCCTAGAATATTACAAACATTCATGACATGAAAAATTTGAGGAAAACCCTTCATGGAGTTCTCCATATTATACATCTTGAGAAACATTTCATTATATATGTTTCAAATAAGTCCAAAATACATTTTCATCCAACTATATGGATCTTTATACCCCACATATTTTCTATATAACTCTTATATATAATTGAAAAATATTTTCATATCATTTTTAGTGAATATAAATTCATGAAATAATTTTTAATAATTATTATTTCATATAAATACAACACTTAAAATACCATGATGCATCCAATAACCTACTTATATACAAAATAATCATAATTTTTTATTAAAGCAAAATACATAGATAGCCTGAAAAATCCTCATATTCACACTATGAGAGTCATGATTCAATCTCTAAATGGACCATTCCAACAAGAATCCCTAACAGTCACATTTGATACATTATGTCTACTTGGTTATATTGTATACATATCATAAAATAAATTCATGATACGTAAATTTATTTTGAAATTCATTTGATATTTCATAATATCATAATGCGATTTCATGTAGTATTTTAATGATTTTTGATGTCAACAATGAAAATAATAAAAAATTATAAAAACTAATACGATGTTTAAAAAAAATATTTATTGATCAAAAAACAATATATCTTTTTAAATTAGTAATGTAATTTTTATTAACATATAAATAGTTATAAAAAACAAAATTAGCATAAAAACAAAAAATTGATCAGAAAATTAATGAATATTACAGTGAATGTATTAAAAAACATATATAGTAAATGAAAATTTAAAATTCATATGTAAGATACCAATACTACACAATACACTTCCATTCATTATAGACTAAATATGTAAAATTTCATTTTAATTAATAAATCTATAGAATGAAAATATTTAGTAGTGTTGACAAAAAATATTGTAAAATATTAAGATTTTCATATAATTTTTTCATTTGTAGATCCTCTAATAACATTATTTATGTTTCATTAGTATTAATACATAGTATTATTGAACTAATAACATATGAATTTTACCAATATTAAACATAAAAAGCGTAGACACATAATCTTCCCACCTAATCTTATTGTATGTCGAGTGTAATACCATATGTTCTCAAAGAATATGGTGAGGGTTGGAAACAAGAACCATATTTCCATTCCACTCAACCTGATAGAACAAATAATATTTTATTCAATCATAATACCATCTTATATGAATAAGATTACAATAAAAACCTATAAGATATAAATATATAATTGACTAAATGGTACAAAATGTAAGAATGAGGAATTGATAAAAAACAATTCCACATGGGTAAACATAATGTTATGTTATGTAAAATAGGTCATCGAATCTGACAGATATGAGAAACTAGGGAACACCACCCCCTTAAGAGTACTATTGGATTTTCCCCGTCCCTGAAAAATACATCTACAAGCATGGACCACCATTTTCCGTAATTTTTCAAACAGAATCACTAGGAGATAGCTTTGTTGCAATAAAAATTTCAGTTCTACCAAGACCATCATCTATCTTGAATATCATTAGAACAAAGACACTATGTGAAGGTCCAAAACCCATGCATATAAGAATAAAAGGAATACTAAAATGTCTTCAAATTTAGTCCTTTATATCCCAATCAAGCTCTGCATCCCTAAGTTAACAAAGGATATTCTATGGTGTCCCAAGACTCAATGTAGTCAAATATATCAACCAATCATACTTTCATGTTTCAACTAAATTATATAAACTATTACCCAATCATTTATGAAAGAATTCCATCCATGGGAATACAATACCATGACATTCGTGACAATATATATAGTGCTGCAATCATAGAAATCAATTAATGAACCTCGGGCATTTCTATATAACTTATCAAATTCAAGTGGTTACAAAAACCTACTATATTAGTCCACAATGTGTGTTTCAATGGATATAATTATAAAAATATGTATGATCCCCGACTCTTTATTTGCTATCTCAAGGTGAAATCATTTGGCAATACATAAAATTCGAAATACCCATAACAATAATCCCATGAAACAATTATGGAATAATAGAAGGAGATACACACATCATTCAATGAAATCTTATTCAGGGGATAAATGACCATTTGTATAGGGGAACCACAACTCGCTAGAAGTTACATTATATGAGAGAGTTCCAATCCGGATTCATTGCTGATGGTGGATATTCAACAAATCATCACTGATGGGGTGCCAAATACATGTCAATGAAGATGAACTATTCGCCAAGCCTCATTGGGTGGGTAATAAAATTCATGATTGATGAAAGTTCCATTTTTCCTGTCAGAGCATAATTCCAAGGGATTATTTTCCAGGTTTCATCTCTGAACATCATGCCACAATCATCATCATCATCCCTATAGAGATAAATCCTAAAACTACTGATATCCCATTTAAAACATCCTTGAATATTTGACAATAAAATATAAATTATGATATATTTCAAAAGATACATTGGATAGGTTATTTATTTTTCTAAAATGAACATCTGACAAGAAATTCATGAATGTCAAACCACAAATGAAATTGGTGGCCACCTAATGACCCTTTGGTGAGCCAAATGGAGTGTTGTGAGTTGGGGTTTGGTTTAGCTAGTCTGACTTCTTTCACGGCACCGCGCGTCCTAGTGTGGTATTTTAATACCCTTTTCAACCCCACCCTCATGTACACATGGTGTTTTGAAATAGTATATTTGTTTAAATATAATATTTGTCTTTATTGTTTCAATCATGATTCTATGTCGCCTAAACCCAAGGGTAACAATACATCTCAAAATCAACCGATCCATTAAATTAATTTCCATTGATGTCTATGTGTGTACATTTATCATTTAACATATAGGGGGATCTGGAACATGATAACCAAAACATGATCTAATTGTCAGTTAAAGAAATTAATAGTCACTACCTAAAATGCCCAATTTTAATAACTAATCTTCAATCATTAAGATACTAGAAAATGAACTATAATAATTTTTCATTCTTATTAAAACATAACATATTTTCTATATTCATATTATTATATTATACATTTCTTCCTGAGTGTGAGATAATTAAATTTTGTTATGTAGGTTTAGTTATTCAAGGGTGGATAAAATTGTGGAAATGAATTTGAATCAATAAAAAATGAAACAATAAGTAAACATAGTATGAACCATGATGGATAACATATTGGGAAAATAATTAACAACCATTATTGAATTAAATGTATTAATATAGAATTGATGATGATTTTTATGTAGTGTAAATGAGATGTGAGAAATTAAGAGATTCTACAAATTTAGTTTCTGTAGGATTATATCTTGCATTGGGCTGTGACTGATTAGGGTTATGTCATGTTTTGGGATGCGATGAATTAAGGTTATAACTAGATTTGATGATGTTAGAATGTGAGGATGTGGGGATATGGAAGGTTCATGTTGTGGTGATGATGATGTTGATGTGTTTGTGACAATGGGATCATGGGATTATTCCCATAGATGATTTCTGGTCATTCCTATTACTGGTGGATATGATTCTCATTCCTGACACAAGTTCAGATATTGGTATTACCGGTTTTCAAGAATATTTTAATGAATATGATGTTTTATTAGAAATTATTATGTATTATGATTATGATGACTCTACATATCAAGTATTTTTATCATTTTATTATATATCTCAAAAAATTATAAATTCTTTTCTTACATATGATTAAACGTATTTTAATAGGATAATGTGATTCAAATAATGTAGAATTAATTTTAATTTATTGTTATCTAACTATATTAATCACAATATTTATTCGATTTGTTGGTTTAGAAATGTGTATCCCATAACCATTATACCACACTGTTATGGATGGGTATATCAAGTGATCCCCATTCATTTTTTTTGTTATTTTTTGTGATTGTCTGAGGGATATTTAAGTTATTGTTCACATAGCTTGGGTAGACATGAAGAATTACCTACAAATGTTTCCCATTCACGCACATGTTTTGTACCGTTTTATTTCATTTAGGTTGAAATTGGGTTGATTAAACATATTTTTTCGTAAATGGGAACCATTTGGGGCTCATTTATATATTGATTTAATTTTATTGATAATTAAGAGTATAATAATTCATATTATTATGATGCATACTGTCAGTCCTAGTATTCCTCTCTTGAACTATTGGTTAAAGTATTTGGAGGAAAATCATATACCATATGCCTACCAATGATGGGATTCAATATGGAGTGGAAATTTACAGTTTCACTTAATGAAATCAATTTTTTTTACATTGAAACTCTCTTCACTGATAAAATTTCCTACAATTTTATAAAATATGAATGTACTAAATAAAACATCATTATTCACTTACATACCACTCTCTTTCCAACATTTTTTTAATTTATATCATATCTCATAATTATATAGATATTTTATTTAAGGAAAACATAACAAGACCTTAACAATATTCAATTCCTACATCAATGGAATTCCTATTTAAAAGGTGGGAATGATTGAGAGAAAATGATTCTCATATTCTTATATAGCATATTAATAAATTTTTGAATAAACCTAATTTGAAAATTAAATCACTCTATGAGGAGAATCAGTGATTATTTAAGTCATTTCCCCATAAAATGATTCAATAATGAAATTAAATTAATCAATTTTATAATAAATTATGAATATCATATAATTCTACCATCATCACCACAATAGAATCACATTTTTCATCAATGAATATAGGTTTTGTGATCATAAATACAATTGTAAAAAATGTATAGATAATAAATACTATAATAAATATTATTTATTGTAAAAATTTGATTCATAAAAAAAATCATATCCCAATAAAACATAGTTTCCATAGAATCCCATAAATGGAAATAAAGTTTGTAGAGTATCCCTCTCAAGTGGGATCCTAATTCACACTCATTATGTATTTCACATTCCTATATAAAATATTTTGAAAAAATTTCAAACCAGTTGTCATGGGAACATAATGAATACTCAAAAATCATCAATTCAAAAACCAAATAAATATTAAATAATCACTTAAAAACACCTGGGTTTTCATAAAATAAATGTTTACATCAAAAAATAAAATAAAAAATAAATAAATAAAAAATTATATAATAATTTTAATAAAATATTCCATAATTATAAATTAATATATAAAAAATTATTTAAAAAAATAAATGAGAAAAAAATGATTCCAATTTTTTTTAAAAGTAATTAATTCCATTAGCTTGTTATTACATCTTCCATGAATCACTATAAATATTAAACATTATCATTTTTCTCTAAATTGAAGTAATGTATTTTAATGATTTTTTTTCTAAGGTATGATGTTTGTGTATCAATGTATGATATATTTTTTGTGAATATATTTCATATAGATATGTATTGAAATTTATTTTTATATTTAAATGAAAATTGAATCAATATATTTTAAATATATTTTGAAACATGAATCTAAAATGATATTTAAATGGAAGTGAGAAAAATAAAGTCAAATAGAAATATAAAATCAAATAGAAAAAAATTTCAAATATATTTTTATATGTATCCACCCCATCTCATAGACATTTCATGTTAAATATTTATAAAATCTACAATTTAAATTCAATGAATCTATTTTCTGTAATATTCAATAAAATTCATAAATAATTCATGTGAAATATTTTACCATCACAATAATGTGGTTAGATAAGCTCACAATATATTGAATAGAATAAATTGATATTCTTACATTAGAATAATATGTTCATCCCTTTACAAATATGAATTTTGAAATCAATAAATAGAAGTGAGAAAGGGAAAATCAAATAACAAAATTTTAATGAGATATTTAAATATGTATCTACACAATCACATAAAGAGTGCATGATAAATATATATATTTGACCATATGTTCAACATAAATATATATCAGTTTTTTTGTGTTAAATTAATATATTATTTTACCTTTATATGTATTTCATGCATTCAATAGTAACAAAATATGTACTCTTAGTAAGATATGATGTATAATTTTTCTCCATTTATATTCAATGAAATAAATTTTTTATTATTATTCAATTTAATTCATAAATAGACTAATTTTCATTATTTCTCAATCACTATAACAAAGTCAACTATTCTAATAAGATATTATCATGAATAAAATAAAAAACCCATTTAATAAACTATGAAAAACATATAAATAATTCATATATGAAAAGAATATGTAAATGCCCACAAAGAATAAACTCTTAATGATAAAAAATATAAGTAAAAAATCAAATCAAATAGAAGACCAATCACTGATATATATTAGTATATATACACATAATCACATTGATATGTTATTTATAATCAGTATATTAATTTAATATATTTTCTATATGACAGACACACATTATGTTTATTTCATGTACATTACATTTCCATGTTATGTATTATATAATGAAATAAATGTTCAAACTGGTATTTACCAAGGAAAAATTATTCCAACTACAATTTCCCTAAAGGAATCATCTAAAAATATCAAATGTAGAATGATTCTCCACTTGTGAACGAGTAGCTAGAGGTGTGTATAGAAACACGATGTGTTTATTCATGTGAGGGAAATGAGGATATGTCACACTAGTGGATGTCATTAGGGGGATTGTTTCTAAGGTTGTAGTATATTGGGGGTGTGGTTGTCCCATACAATAGGACACATCGATATGGAGAGGTGTTCATTTATCCATATATAAAACACTATTATTGTTCAATATTCTAGATATCAGTCACTGAAGAACAGTGGACATTTTGTGAAGTTGGTGGAAAATTATTTCATCCTCCATTTTATCTAATTTAATGGTAGGGTTTTGTCTGTTCTTAATCTCTGATATTCTCTTTATACTTTCATCCTGGATTCATAATGGGATTCTTCCAATTGATGGATGTCGAGATTATTACAAAACAACACAATTCATTGTGTCTTGTGACATCTTCATATAATTATTTTCTTATTATATTATTTTCCTTTTATTCTTGTCAAAACCAGTTATGTAACTACGACTCCGAGTGTTTGTGTATAAATTACCATATCCTATATTCTTAATTGAAGTTCACATTTGAATATTATATAAAGAAATTTTGGTGATTTATATTCTTACATGTCAGAGTATCTAATTATTGAAAAATGGTAATATTCAATACTCTTCTATAATAATATACAACATGTGGGAACTTATATATATGATATTTAATATTTATACTCTGGAAAATTGACGTGGATCAAACAAAGATAGTTGAGACTTGGGTTATTGATAGGGAAATTCACATATTAAAAACTATGTGATATGGTGAACTATGGATGAATTCTGTTTCATTCAAAATTTATAATATGTTAATGATTATTGGAAACTCTTTTAATAAGATGATTCACATTAATATAAATATCTAATTGAAATTTCATTTGATAAACATTATTGTATCATTCTGAATAATAGTATTTACTTCCTGCATAACATACACAATTGTTTGGATCTTAATAACGAGTATTAAAAATGAAAATTTTCATATTAACATTAGAAATTAATCTAAAACATCTATATTCAATATAGAATTTTTTTGGCCTTATATTCTCATTTGAAAATACATATATTTCCATGATTATAAGGAAGAGGATAGATAATAAATTTCCATTGAAAAAAAATTGAATATACAACACCATCTTGTGTCCATGTGCCTTTCATTTACAAAAAAGACACATTACATGTCCCTAAAATGATTGAAATAACTATTTCAGGACATCATACTATAAATTTATTTTTGATACAGATTGTTTCAAAACTATATGTCTATTATTATTTCATTGTCTATGATTTCTCATTACACAATTCACATATAGAAGCATTTATGAGTAAGTTTATTCCATTAAAATATAATAATGAAGGAAAAATATACATTTAGGTATTTATGATCACAATCATTTTAGAACATATACTCGTCATTCTAGAATTAGGGAAGATTTATGTCATGTATTGTTATTTGAATCAATCTAGATTGGGATGATTAATTTTTTTGAGACCATTTCATATTATATTACTCATTAATGTTGTTAACACAAAAAAATTAGAATTATATGACTCAAAACTATGGTGGTATAATAATTAACAACATGAAACCCCAATCTCTTAAATGAAATATTTACAATTTTCATCATTCATAAGAGATTGATATACATATTTTCACACAGTGATATGTACATTAGGAAAAAAATATTGATGGGGTATATCCATATGTTTGACATTGAAACAGTTTATACACTAGGAAAATGATAATCAATGGATGGTGGCTTAGGTAGATAATTGTATAGAAAGTGGTCATGATGGATCCAGACCAAAGAGTCATGAATATTATTCACACATTGTATTTTTAATTCAATGTGATGTTATTGATAAATTTTTTTTGAAATATATATCTGCACCACACTCCCTACAAATTAATATTAGCTTTAACCATTCATTTTATTTATTTATTATTACATTGTATTATTATTTATATTCAAGGATTATCTATTATTTTTTGTTTTTTTAATCTATGGTTTGATGTTACATTCCATAGAATTTAATTTTTTATTATGAGTCTTGAGGCCATGAATATATAATTGGAATAACCATGTGATCATAATGAAATCCACTATAGTTTAGGATTTGATAATAAATAGAACATATTGAAATGTTTCTAAATAGGATCATTCTTATTTATGTCCACACAACATTTAAAATTTGATGACAATATATATGATTTTACTTATTTATGATAATTTTTATTGGATGATTCTAGTAAACCTTCATTCTCATGGGTCATATTATACTTCTACTTTCTTCATTGTTGGTTATACCATTTTAAATTGTCATTATGAAAAATTTGGTTCCTTTTTCATTAAATATTTTCTATATGACTTTGGTGCATTAATATTTAATTCATTAATCTTAGTTTTTTTACAATCTCATGATCATTTTTGATGTTCTTATGTACTCGATGAATTTCATCAATAATGGTTGGGAAATGAATAATGAAATTTTTTTGACTCTGTCAATAAAAATCTATTTCATTGTTAATTTAAATTTCCTTTCATTAAAAACATACAAACACAGTGATGAGAATAAATTAAAGTATACAAACAAAAAAAATTTCTCATTTGATATTGGGTGTAATAAATAAATATGTTTTTATAATAAAATAGTTGATATTAGTGTTATTATATTTAATATTTGTATGTTTAATCCAAATGTTTACTACATTTAATGATGTTTATTGTATAACCTAATTTTATCATTGAATGGTGAAAAATAATGTTGAATTATACATTTATTCTAATGGGGGAGAATTTCACACATGAATGAAATCTGATTATATGGTGTAATTTCAAATGTTTTGGAGTAAAGTGATTTTTTCCATGGTTGAATTATGGATTGATCTCCAAATGGGGATGTCAAAATCCTTGAATTTATTTTAATAATGTGCATAAAAATAGAATGATATTATTCCTTGTATCAATAACACTCAAACTCATCAAGGTTTAATTTTTGAGATAATTTTTGAAGATGGAATATATGATTTGAAAAAATCGTATTGGAAGCCACATCAACAAATCACTAGAAAAAATATAGGTTTTTGTTTCATCCCCCCATGTTTATTTTTTCACATTAGTATAAAAACACATTTTTGAATTTTACATTTTCCCATTAAATGGATTGAACTATGTAACCCTATTTTATCATTCTTGTAAACAATTCATTAATTCATAATAACCAAATATTAATTTTATATAACCTATATAAAATTTCTATATTAATCCATTGAACTAATTTTTATTTGGTGTAATTGATGATTTAGTTTTATTGTGTTCATGTCGAAGATATTTTTTATTATAGTAAAGCAGTTAGTGAAACATATATGGAATGTACCCTTTTCTGAAAAATAAGTGTATACATTTTTTATATATTAGTTTATTATGTATGTGAAAATGAAATTGATAATATTTTTTTATTTTCATATTCAAAATTCATGTTTTTATTTATAATATTGTGAGTGAAATGGGAACAAATTATTGAAGTTGTTAACCCATTTTGACATTGGCCTCATACACCTTATTTTTTTAGGAGTTCATTTTCCATTGTATAAAATGAGACTTGATAATGACATAAAATATGGGACCTACCTAGTCAAACATATAGGAAATAGTTGTCCCATTGATGTTTTATTCCATCAATATTTAATGTAAAGTAGTGGGGCCAAGGTTCCATGCACTAGTGAATACCTCCATTGATGTTACAGTAATGGTCAATTTCCACATTAATGTAAGAATACACACCAATATTAGTTGTTAACATCACGAACATGATTTGTACATTCACCAACATGTGACACCATGATGTAATCTACCATTTTTATCGACTTCACAACAATTTTGGGTTTCCCATACACCAAAAAATGGATAAACATTGTAGAAAAACCATGAAAAGAAATACACATATCATATCACATTAATCTATTTTGAGACTAGCATGAGTTTAATCCCTTGTAATGCACTCTTCCTCACCCTGAAAGACCTAAAACCTTTCCATAATTCATCAAATATACTCAATGTTATTATTTTGGAAACGGATTGAATTACCACAAATATAGGGTATCTATTTATTATACATTGTGAATAAGAAACATTAGGCCACTAACAAAACATTGTATATATGAAACATCATAGGGAAGAAACATATGTACTCTTATCCATCAATTTAAATGATATAGGATCTTGGGTATTATTATGATTGAATCTTTTTAAACACTAGAAGAGACCCCTTCGTGGAGTTCCCCATACAAAATTACTTGAGAAAATTCACATTATATGTTCTTTTAATCATTCCAAAAAACATTTTTATCCATATATATATTTAATATCCCATATATTGGAAAATTAAATCATGTATTTCATTGAAAATAATTTTCAATGCATTTTTATATAATATAAATTCTGTAAATTACTTTTAATATGTATTGTGTCATCCATAAACCACAAAAAAAAACACTATGATGAATCAAATAACATACCTTTATAAAAATGAATAGTATTTGTTTTTATTAAAACAAATACATTGATAGCATTACCAAACAATATATTACAACTCTAAGATTCTTGATTCAATCTTTATATGAACCGTTCCAACCTAGAAACCCTAATACTCTCCTTTGACCCCTTATAATCATTTGGTTATCTTATATACATATCATCAAATAATATAATGTTATAGAATGTTATATTGACATCTTTTTGATATATCATGTAATAAAAATGATATTTACAGAAATATCTAAACAGAAATTATTATCACCACTAAAATATAATAAAAAATTATAAAAAATGCCATGGTTTTATGAAAAAAAACCATTGATGATAAAAACAATATTAAATTATAAAATAATATGATATTTTTTATAAAATTATAAAATATTATAAAATATTCACGTTGTCCTAAAAATATAAAAATAATCTCAAAATAAATATAAATTATAGTATACACGTACTCAAATTTGGAAACATAAATAGTCAATGTACATCCAAAATTAAAATATAGGACACCAATATTTCAAAAAATACATTCAATAAAAATATTATAACATCTCTTATCTTATAGATACGTAGAAAAAAGACATATAAAAATGTTGATACCACATATTTTGAAAAATATATATTTTCATATGCTTGTATCATTTTTAGAGCCTCCACATACTTGATATAAGTTTTTCGATGATTAATCAATTGTATTCTTAAACTATATACATATTTATTTTACATGATATTAAAAATAATGTGATTAAAAACATCGAGTCCCCATCCGAGTGGATTGTAAGATGGGTGTGACATCCTATGTCTTCTGAAAATAGGCTGAGGGATGGGAACAAGCTCCATGAATCCACATCACACAACATGATTGACCTGAGCCTATGTCAATTGACAAAAATAAAAAGATGTTGGATATAAATTTATATCTAAATAAATTGTACGCAATCCAAAAATGAGACATTGAGGTAAAATAAAACCGCACATGTGAAAATATTAAGGAAAAATGTATCTGACTAGTCCCCAAATCTAGAAAATGCAAGAATCTATGTATCTCCTCTATATTGTTTCTACTTGTGGATTGGTAACCTTCTACATAAAAAACATCCACGATTATAGACCAGAATTCTCTTTAATAATTCACTAATCATCACCAGGAACTAACTCAAATAGAATACTAGTTTCAATTCCACTTATTCAATCATTTATCCTCAATATCATTAGAATAATCAAAAATTACTATGGAAAAATCATTGGAAAGTACAAATACAAGCAATAATGTAATGTAATATTTTATACATGATGTCCTAAAAATATCCATGTACCATGTTAGGAGACAAAAGTCCAGATGCAATAAAATCCCTCATCCTCTACAACCTTCATGTTTCTTCTAAATAACATTAATGAGAACCCAATCATTTATGTACTAATTTACTCAGAGAAAAAACCATGCCCTATCATTCCAAACCAATGATATAGTGATTCCATTATAAAAACTCATAGGAAACCATATTCATTCATAAGAATAGATACCAGTAAATGGGGTATAGACCCCATCTATTAGATACACCCATTAATATTGTAAAGTATAAAATTATAATCAAATGAAATATACCCCACTCTCCATAGTCCAACTGCATGAGAAATCATTACGCAACTCCAAAAACTTGTACTCACTAAAACTATTAACCCACACTAACATTATGGAATTATATTTCGAGAATCACAACTCTTAATAAGACACCTCAATCATGGGACAATTTTCAATATTTATAGAAGACATTCCACTCACTAGAAGATTCTAATATGAATGGAGTATCGATCCCTATTCATAGCAGGCGGTGGCCCTCAAAATATTTTACATCTATGGATTACCAAATCCATGTCGATAAAGAGTATATGAACCATAGTATTCTGGTTGGTGGTTTGAGGTTGGGGTGGGGGGTTGTTAGGGGAATCAAGGATAGAAAATATGGGTCTCGTACCATTCACGATATACTTCCCAGGGCGTATTATTCACATGAATGGTGTGAACATCAAGGTCCAAAAATCATCATCATCCCTATAGTGAAAAATCATAAAGCATCATGTCATTCATCGAAAACTACCTATGATGGATAAAAAAATGAACATCCACTATGATCAATGTAGAAAAATATATAGGATAGGTTATTTATTTTCCTAAAACATTCATCTGACATGAAAATCATTGAAATCACAACACAAAGCGGATTGGTGGACACTTGGAGACCCACAACCAAGACACATGGAATTTTGGTGGTAGGGGTATTGTCTATGTATCACATTAACATAATGTGTGCCCTCTTCGGTTTTATAGACATACATGACTTGGTCATAGGCTACACAATTCACATCGTCCATGCATTGAGCTGGCCAATCTGACCAACATGCATAACTAGACATAGTTTGTTCTAGTCATTCCCAATGAACCACACCTATAAATATACATATAAGGTTAAAAAATCATATTTTATTTTTAATATATTATTATTTAAGATTTAAAACCTATTCATTATATGTCAGATCAACATGAGGGTATACACTACACCTAATAATCAGAAAATTCATCAAATGTTTATTCCAAGGATTCATACTCGAGAAATTTTACCATTTTACATATTGGGTGATTCTGAAATATGAAATCCCAAAAAATTAACTAATATTGATACATAATAATTCTCATTCACCCCACTAAAACCACTATCTATATACCTAATTTTCTATCAATGATCTATTAAACCATGAACTCTTGGAATTCATCAAGCATATTGGGCGTTCACATGTATTCATGATTTATGGAATCCTTTAATAAATGTTATCTTTAGTATTAGATAATTAAACTTAGGGAGGTAGTTTTATTTAATCATGGGTGGTTCAAATTTCTAATGTGAATATGAAAGAATAAAAAATAAAAAACGACATGAACACAATATTAATAAAAATGGATGAAATATTGCATATATAATTTACTAACAATGTTGAGTTTAATGTTTTCTTATGAATTTGATGAAGTTATTTGTCGAGTTCAAAAAATATGTGTGCAATGAGATGATTATACTTTTTGAGATTTCATAGAGTTATGTATTGTTTTGGGTGGTGATGGCTTATGGATATTTAATGTTTTAATATATGATGGAATATGGTTACAACATGATTCGTTGATGATATGCCATGTTTTAAACTATGATGGCTTAGGTATATTTCTGTCAGACCTTGATTAAGAGAGGTGATAACTAATTTTTACAGAATATAATGACGGTGGTGATGTTAAGGTAGTTATTGTGATGTAAAATGAAAATGATTGTGGTACATTTTAGGGATTCTTTTTATAGTAATATATATCCCAGAAAATTATAAATTTCATATCATACATATGATAATACATAATTTAATAAGATATAGTTATGCGATTAATAAATAATTATAATATTGTTTTCCCAATATCATAATCACATTATTTATTTTCATATATGTTGAAAATATTTCTATAAGAAAAACTATATTCCACATGTATATGGATGAGTAAATCACATGATCACCCCTCCATTGTTAGTTATTTTTTATGGATAGTTTGAGTGAGATTTGAGAGATTATTAGAGTATATTAGGTAGAGTATGAGAATGATAATAAGAGTTACGATTCTTCTCATGCAAGTATTTTTTAGAGTTTTATGGTATTTATGTAAACTTTAGGATATGAAAACTTATTTGTTCTTTAATGGGAGCTTCTGGTTTTCTAATTTCTTGTTTTTTATTTATTTTCATTATAATTATGAGGGTAATGTATCCTATTCATGTGGAAAATACCCTTAGTCATGGTTTTAAACTTCTGAACTATTAGTGGAAGGATTCAGGGTACTATATTATTCCCTCTTACATACCAGGAGGGGATTCAGTTGGAATTTACAATTGTTAGTGGCAATCCAAAACTATATTTTCATACAATAACTCTATTTTCACAATACAATTTTAAAACACATTGAGTAAAATACTAATTGTTTTATAAAACCAACATAATCCACTGACATCCCACTATAATTTCCCTCTTTTTAATGACATAATTTGTTATAATTAAACAGTTATTATATAAAAGACCATTTTAGATGATCTAACCCAATATTCAAGGTATAATTTATTGGTAGGACAATTAAAAAAGAGGACGATGTTGAGATATTATTATTCTCATATTCCAATATAGAAGATTAAAAATTTATGATTGAAACATTTCTTGATAATCACATAACTCCATAAGGAGCATCATAGATGACTTAACTCAGATTCCCTTCAAATGAAAAAATAGTAAAAATCAATTCATCAATTTAATAGTTGTATATGAATATCATAAAATTCCAAAACCAAAAATATTAATCCAGAACAGGATTCATGTATAAATATATGATTGATGATAATCAATGGAAATTTTTAAAAATGTACTAATAATAGAAAACATATACAAGATACTCACTTATAAAAACGTGATTCATACAAAACATATTCAATTAATGAAAAACATGGCGGGAAGAGAATCGAACAAACTATCATAAAGGATAGATAGTATCCTTTACAAGGGGGTTATAAATTCATCATCAATTTTTATTAAAAATTTTTGTATCTAACAAAATGAAAAATATTAAATCAACTTCTCATAGTATCATTAAGTGTAATAGAACATCCAAAAATCTCACATCAACTAAATATTACAGCCTTATGTAAAAACACATCGGTATTCATGATATAATAGTTCACAACAAAAACATCAAATAAGAACAGACTAAATCATAATTTAGATAATTTTTTTATTAAAATATTATGTCATTGTAAAATCAAATGTGTAACACCCCAAGTTTCTACGGTACGCTTCTCTTTGAATAATGTGATAGCGTGTGTTGTACGCAACACCGAGTTCTAACACACCATAATTAATCAAACTAGCCGTTATGAATAGTAATACCTACTTTTTGAAATTTTATATATTTTATATTTGAAAATGGACTTCATTTTTGGATTCGGAATATCGAATTTAGCCTAAGGTGAAATTTTGGTACATTTCGGATAACTTTCATATTTTGATGAATAGTGAAAATTACTAATTTTTAATTAAAAACAACTTTTTTAATCAAAATAATTAATAGTGATAAATTATGAATTTTAGTGGTTTTAAAGTATATTTAGAATATATTTTTACCATTTAATATAATTTTGGTCATTGGAAATAATTTTACAATTAAACCGAACATAAATGAGTGTCAATCTTTTGATAGTTATTATCTCTTAAAAACACGCTTTTTGTTTTGACAGCGGGAATTAATTTTAAATTAATTTCTGCCACTTCTGTGTTTTGAATTTAGGAAAATGGATTCCATATTTGGAATCAGGATGTTCAAATTGTGTAAATAGGTAACTTTTATTTTTAGACATTTTGAATAATTACTGCGGTAAATATTTTATTTACCATGGTTAAGGGTAAATCCGGTAAATAAGGGTTAAAAGAAATAATATTATAATAATACAAAATTACCCTAAAACGTGTCTTAACCCTATTGGTTGATACATGGTCGACCATGGGAATCTTTGGGTCTATTTTGGGACCCCATGGATCCACTTGTATGTGATAATGACACTTTATTTTAATTAAGTTAAAATGAATACAAAAATGACACAAGCATATATCTTTTAGAAAAACAATTGTTACATAGGGTTATATATGTTGGATTTTAGATTATAAATTTTCATTAGAAATATAAAAAGATTTCCTACATAATGATATTTTATTTATAATTTTTAGACATTAAATAATTTATTTTATTTATGACACAATAATGATGCAGTAATTAATATAATAGTGAAAAATGAAAATAATTGATATTATAAATACCCAAATAAATATAATATGAAACTTTTAATGAATTAAACTAATTTACTAGGATAATATGATATATTAGGATTGATTTAATTGACTTTGTTCGAAGTAATCAATCTGTTATGAGTTTCACAAAAATCAACTATTGAATAGTGTCAAAATTGACATAAAAGAGTTCTTAAAACAAATATTATATTATTAATTGATATTAAATTCCTAAAAATCTAAGGTTCTGCCAAGAGACTTATATCATGATAGGTTAATCATTAATGTACCACTTGGGGGTCTCTTGGATGTATATAGTAAGTTTATTAACCATATTATATAAAAATACAAAGAGACATTGTAAAAATGAAACTAATTAACTTAGAGTTAATACTTAAAGATATGGTTAATATAAGTACCCAAACCTGTATAAATTCTATTGGTTGAGTGGTTTTCGACCTATACCCACCTTAACCTTTGAATAATAAGCTTTTTATCCATTAGAAACCAAATATGAATTTATTATAAATTAATATTTCTAGCTTTTCCAAAGGTGCCCCTCACCCCTCTTATAAAAGGGCACTCCTCCTTCTCATTTCTTCACACCTTCAAAGCCTTTTGGTTCGGCCAAACTCTGCCCAAATACTCTCCCAACATCCCTCACTACAACCTAGAGGCCTTAGTTTGATCAGAAACCCAACCTATGGAGCCCTTTTGATCAAATCAAAAGGAAGAACCCGAAGAAGAGGTAATGATTTCACCACCCTTCTCCAAGTTCATTTCTTCTTCCACTTCTTCTTCCTTTGTTCTTACCATTCTAAAATAATAACTACAGTATCTCAAATATACTGTGATGTTATTATAAATATGGTATAACCATATTCAGTATTCTATCCACCCTTTGAATAACATGTCACCATACGTGCGTACGTACGGACTACCGTCTCCACGTCGTGGTGTAATTGTTATTCAATATAATATTATTTGGATGGGTATAATAATGATGTGTAACTCATGTAAATAATAAATATAACATGTTAATGATTCTTTATATATGATATTCCATCCATTTATATATTATTTTAATATCAAAAGAATGATATTGTCGCTCGTGCGTACGTACGGACTACCGTCTCCACGAACGTGATGAGATACATTCTCCATCGTATCCATTCAAGTATACTTATCATTTTATGATTTAAAAATGATGTTTAAGGACTAGATATCATTCTGGATATGAATAAGATACAACAAACATGGCTTATGTAACAAAACATATAAAAGAAAATGAGTAGGTTAACTCCCGAAACGACGATAATTCTAAGATATTATTAACAAATCAATGTTAAAAGATCATATATGATATCATATTATTATATATGATTTTTGTATAATTTAATAAAAACTATTTCACCATTATACAGGAGGTTAACCTACCCCAACCAAGGAAAAGTACAAGGTAAGGGTTTACTTTACAACCTCTTCATTATCCAAGGTTGTTTATACGTAATAATCTACTGGGATCTCGTTATCATCCACATCCATGTTTCTTAAAAATGCATTTCAAAACATTTTTACTATTTACTAGAATATGAGTTAAAGTAATTTATACCCTTTTTGACTTTTATAAGTGGTTTATAAAGGAATCTTTCGGTCGTTTTCAAAACAAGGTCCTTTTTAACCTTTTCGACAGAATTAAGGTAAGAATGTTTTTTTAACTTATACGGCGGGTGCGGCTATTTTCCGCCGTTATAAAATCTTCAAAGCTTCCATTACAAGCTTATAAGAATATTTTCAAATAAAATGTTTTATTTTATATGGATCTTAAATTATTTCAAAATAAAAGGAGATATTTCTTTAAAAAGAATTTTGATTTCATCTATGTCAACATCCTTTGATGGATTTTAAGATTATTTGAAGTTTATTTATTATGATACAAAAATTCTATATTGTTTTGAAGGTTTTGTGATATGTTTGACTGTGGATGTGCTATTTTTATACCATTCATAGTTTATGGTGAAAGTATTGACATTTCATTTGCTAGTTTTAATATGAATGTTTATGTTATGTTTAAACCTTTTCATATGGGAATGCATTGGACTTAATATGTGACGGGTGGAGCCCGCTATAGCTCCTCAATGCATCAGTAGGTCTCATGAGACAAACTAGTGTCTTGGCACACGGCCTTGACAAAATCTTATTTGTAGTCTTGGCACGAGGCCTTGGCTATGTGGTTATGATAGTCTGGCATTATGCATTCCAACATTATGAAAGTGGTTATTGATTTTTGCATGTGATTATTCGATTAGTAGAATATCCATCTGAATAAGTAAATGGAATTATTTCATTTTATTTATGCCATACCATGTTGAAAGTTCATATTTAAAAGGATTTTATTTTAGTTATACATTGCCTTAAATGTTTATTCTTATTTATGAAAGTTTCCGCTATATTGTTATCCTTATTGGGAATTTGAGCTCACCCCTTTTCTATGTTTTATTTTTCCCAGGATGTGAAGAAGTAAGTTATGATTGACCTGCAGGGATTTTATGAGGGGTTAATAGTGTGGATTGTGGAAACATTATGTTATTGTAGTAGTTTTTCATTTTATGATGTAATGTAAAACTTATGAATATATCTAGTGTTTCCAAGTCTACTAAACCAATCGGTCTTTCGAGATTTGATCTTTCTTGTGATCAAGCCAATGTTATGTAATAATGCACCGACTCTGGGTAACTGGGGTCGAGGCGTTACAAAATACATATAATTTAATTAATAAAATATAAGAGAAACAAGATAATACATAAATTATTCAATGGTTTTCAGTCAATTCACTTTTATTCATCTTCAATGAATCACTAAAATTGTTGAACATGTCTATGTTTCTCCAATGAGTCATACATAAATAATTAGGCATCATGTCATTGAAATCATTAGAAAATACATTAAATAGTGGAAATAATGAGTGTAAAATAACATAGATTTAATATAGTGGTTTCTACATAGAATCTAAGAAATTTCACATATATTTTGGTAATATTTTTTATATATATAATATGAACCAATGTGTTTTTTATAATGCAATGATGAAAACATATATTATTTAGGTTTTAATATACATTAATATTATTAATGGTGTAATAAAATCCAAAAAATATATATATTAATGGTTTAAAGTCATGTGATTGTATATTAAAACTATGGATGTATAAATTAGAAAAAATCCAATTAAATAATTATTCATACATGAAGATAAAAAATTAAATTTTATTTTAGGTTGAAATAAAACATGATCATATACTAGAAATTTATATATGAATTTTATCCTATAAATGAACTTGTATATTTAAATGTAATTCAAATTTATAACTAGAAGAAATTATTTAGTCAACATGTACAATATGTATAATACATTACAACTAATATAAAACTATATCATACACTTTAATGAAATTAATTAAGTATGGATTACAAAATTATTTTTGGGGTTTATATGCAATGTCATAAAATTAATTCAATGTATTCATAAATAGTAAATAAACATGGAATATTTTAAATATTTATACCTACTAATCAATCCAAAAAAAATTAATTGTATGTTTGAAATCACAAAGACCATAATGATACTCTTGTTTGTTTGTTTTTAATTTTTTAGAAATTATATATTGATATTTTCTTTATGAACGTAAATTTTAATGTTGGTCGAACATCACAATTTATAAAAAAAAATATCAATCTAAAATATAAAATTGGAAAATTTTGCATATATTATTTGATAACAATGAATGAATTTAATACAGTTAATATCGTAGAGAAATAATTAATTTTTAAATTAATAAGTACCATATTAAATAAAATATATATAAATCTATATTTCCATTGAACACAATTTATGTCTTGTTCGACATCAATCATTTACTATAACCACATTATAATCAATACTGGATGTAGTGGATCTATCATATGATCCAAAAAATATGATTATATTTATTATTTTTGAACTATGTAATAATTTATAAGAGATAATTACTTAATTAGATGAGTAAAATGAAAAATTAAAAGTGGTTGATAATTATTATTATATAAATTTAATGAGATTCATCATTAACCAAAAAATTTATTGATATTTTTTGTAACACATGTTATTTTCCATTCTTATATGTATGTTTTTTTATCACTCACTTTTGGGAAATCATTATTATTGAAAAAAAATCATTGATGGGAGGAAATTTATCTATCAGTATCTAATGTGGATAGATTTAGAGATATTTACTGTAGAAAATTGCACATTGTGTGCTGAACTAAGTCAAAAAGCATATATATATTTTCATGTTAACAGTGTAGGGTGATATAACTATTTATTGAAATATAACTTAATAATTATAAAAAATTTATTAATAGATATAATTTAATTAACATACTATAAATATATAAATCAATTATTATATATCTTAACATTTCTGAAATTTATCTACATAATTAATAAAATTACTAACCTCATCTAGAATAATAATCCCAGATGTCTTAAATAAAAGAAGTAACATATTTGTAAAATAAATGTACAAATTTTAATGTTTGTTGAAATTGGGGCACCAAATATTCAACATCATTTTTTGACTCCCCAACACACACACAATATAAAATATAAGTTCTCTATGAAGTCAATTCATCTTGTTTTTATGAAAAAATAAATATTTTATGATATCTCAGCATCCTTAAATAAGTCATAATAAAATTATAAAATGAACTATGTCAAATAAATGTAATATATTATCTATAAAAACATTATTAACTATTACTATCCAGTAAAATGTTAATAACATTTAACCTATAAAACAATTTAAATACTTATCATCATAGAATATTTTTTTTAAACCAATCAGCATAACTTAAATCAAAATACTCATAAATGAGATACAATATTGGACTATTCCTATCATCAACATTACAAATAATTCCCAAGATATATTTACTGATGACCTCCATTTAAAATATTTACTAGTGGATTGGATCAAAATATTCAGTTACATAAGTGTTTATTTTAGAAAATAAATCAAATGTCCAAGAAAAAAGTGTATCCCCAATTTGAATGTTGTGTTCATATTTCTCCAAAAAAACAACACCCTAAATTGAACAATTTCAGACAATCAGTCTCAAAATAAAGTATAATTAATAGAAATAGAATTTTAATAAACTATAAATACACAAATTCATCTACTAGTAAATTAATATCTATTAAAATAAAGAAAAAAATATAAAATTAAAATATGTAAAATAATCGTCACATTTTTTATGGTGGAATATGAGTATCCAACCATTCCACCAACAACCCCAAAGTATCTACACAATGTTCCTGATTGAATTTATGTTTGGTGAGCATGAATAGAAATGTGGAAAAATGTATGGATAATTGAAAAAATATCAAAAAGTCTCTCTTCAAAAAAATTTATTCATACAAATCAAATTACATTCATGATAAAATATGTTGGAAAGAGAATACAACAAAACTACACAAATGATTTAGAGAATCCATTTCGAGGGGGTTATAAATTCACTCTCATTTTTTATTTGAAATTTATTTCTCTAGTATTATGAAAATATTCAAAACTAATGGTCACAAAAATATAATTCATATTATAACATCATAAAAAGCACATAAACATAATATTATATCCTTATTATAATATAGGTGGGTATTCACAAAATAAAAGTTCATATAATGACATAAAATTAAAAATAACTAAGTTTCAAATTAAAAAAAATATTTTAATAAAATAATAAATCATTGTAAATTCATCTACATACGAGTTAGTTAATGAATATATTAGAATTTGAAGAATCCAAAAATAGTTCAATAGGTTTCTTTCAATTCACTTTTTTATCATCAATATTTCACTATAAATATTGAATATATTTATTTCTATCTAATGATTCATCTTACATAATTAATCACAAATTCCAATAAACATGTATTCACATATAATAAACATTGCAATTATAGAGAAACAATTATAAATATTGTTTATTAAAATATTCTACACTACATGTAAATAATTTATCATAGATTGGTTAAATAACATGCCGATATTTAATGACTAAAAATGCACTTTTTTAATGTATTATAAAATAATATTATTCATAATAGATAAATGAATTGAACAAAAAATAATATATATTAATAGTGGAATTACATAAGGCTATCTATTAAAAATATGGATTTATGAAATTGAAAACATCGAATTAAAAATATATTTAGATTTATAAATAAAAAGATGTTCATTTAGTTGAAATTTTAAAGAAAAAACACCATTAACTAAAATGTTTAATTGGAATCCTATCCTACAAATGAAAATCAATATTTAAATATAATTAAAATGCCTAAGTAGAATATATAATTTAGAAATATATTTTAACGGTTAAAATAAATTAGGAAAAATTTAATGTTACATGATTTACAACATTAAAAAGAATAAGGTATGGAATATTAAAAAATTTTGTGGATAAAATGAAAAAATTTAAAATTAGGACAATTTTTTTAATTCTAAATAACACACGTAATATTTTATTACCACAATGTTATGGATCAACCCATGAAAACATATAATCGTTTTAAAATAAAATGCACCTCATTTATTCTCATGTCTATCCCTTATTAATTTGGTATACATTAGACATTGCCAATATCATTACAATTACACACAAATGTGGCTCTATAACCAAATATTATAAAATATTAAAAATATAAATCTAAATTATTAAATAATAAAATTCATTATAAAAGATTCTTCTTGTGTTTGAACCCCATGAATGTCATAATTGAATATATTATCATAAAAAAATTAGTAATTAACAAAATTTATATGTATCAGGTTATATAAAAATGATAAAAAACTAAAAATATATTATCGTTTAACAAAATTAACACCTCATGATTTTGGAAATAAATTTAGTATTGAATAAAAGAAACTTTAATCCTCTACAAAACACCACTGTTTTATATCATATATAGTAATCAAAAAATTTCCACATTTGTGATTTTAATTGTGAATAATAGTCAAACATTATTCCATTCAGTAAAATATTAAAAGTCTAATGAGACAAATATAATTTAGTTTGAATAGTAACATACCATTAATAATAGTAAAATTAATAGTAATATGATAGTTATGAATAATAAATCGTATTATCAATTTTTTTATTATGATTATATGATAAGGATATCATTATTCATATTTCAAGGGGATTTGAAACAAATAATTATTTTTCAAATCAATTAGGATTTTATATAAAATTAAAATTAATAATATTTATAAAATAATTTTCAAAACATGATGTTCATTTTTGAATTCGTCATGAATAGAAATGGATAGTTTGAATATTCAGTATTTTTTTAAAGTTCTGAAACTTTTATGATTTGTAAAATATGGTAATATACTATATATATATTATTAATTAAATTCACTATTCCTGACATCATGGATAATGTTAGTACACATGGATTGAACTCACATTCACATTTTACTATTAATGGTGAAAAGATTCATTACTATTGGTTTTAATTTGAAAAATAATTAAATAATTAGTATAATAATAGGAAAACCCTTCTCTCCACTATTATAAACATCCCCTAACTCCATCATTTATTCACTCATATCAAGCCTTCTGCATTGTCTAAATTATTCCCAAATATCCTCCAATGTTCCTCCCCCATTTATAATAGCCCATGGTAACATAATAATAAATAATAACACCCCTAAAGAGGCTCTCAAGGGAGATTATTTTAAGAGGTAAATTTTTCTTTTCATTCCTTTTATTTCATGTTCCATTCCATTGTTTTTCATTCATTAACTTCTTTCATCTAAATGATGTGATGAATCGAGTGCATTACATGTAATGGAATGTTTTTTTGTAAAGGAAGAATTCTCCATCATATCTCATTTCCACCTCTATTATACATTATATGAATAGACAATCCAAGATGTGTCAAATTAACACATTCAAGGATGATGAGTTTTCAATTTCTATTACTATCTTATATTCTGGTTATGAAGCTTTTTTTATCATAGAACTAGATGATAATATCTTTATTATAACTTATGTATTGTTTTATAATCCTTTTGTACACATGATAAAATGTTATACATAAAAATGAGTTTTTTGTTATAAAAAACCACCAAGTAACCCAAAAAATATACATTAATGTTTTACATTCTGGTCATCATTACTAAAAATAAACAAAAGAATTTTATGTCCATTTAGTCATTTATTTTTTCACTAATAACATTCACATTCTATTCTAAACATCGATTCTCATTCTATATTTTTATTAATACATGAATAGTAGGAAATAAATCATGAAAGCATATGAAGAAAACAATCCCAAATAATGAAATTGAATCTATTAACCCACCAAACAACCAATAATGAACCTAAAAAGGATATAATAAAGTAATGTTTTCTTAACCGAAACACCATTTTCATTCAGTTTACTCATTGTCTCTCTATATAAAAATTATATTCCTAAATATTATTTTTTACTCTTCATAAAATCTTTATGAATTTTTTATGTATGTTTATAAACCATAATCAGTTTTCTTTTATGAGAGTAACATTGTTTAAAATGTTATTTCAATATTATCCTTAAATTACAAGCCCCATTCAAGTGTATTTATCAAAGCCATATGTATTTTCAATGAAAAAATATAATATATTATTAGAAAAAATTATTTTCCAAAAATCCATTAAATTATTATTAAAATACTATCACACACCACTTATGGTTTTACACAATGATATTTCAAACAGATATCTTTATTTCAAAGTAAAAGTTAACATATATAAAAAATTACTTGATTATTTTATATGAGTATTTTCATCAATTTGAAGACTCTTATTGATTCATATTTATAATTTGGGAGTAATATTTTTTGATATAATATACCATATTATATATAATGGTTTCTGATCAAATTGATTGTGGATGTTCTAGTTTTGTACCATTAATATTATTACTCAGAATGGTTAGTCATTATATTACTGTCTGGGGAATGTTATTTACATCCCCTGTGTAAATGTTTATAATGATAATCCCCATACATTCAAGGAAGGAATTGGATATATTATGGGATATATGGGGAGGTCTATTTCCCATATATGCATGAATATGTCACATGGGACAAATATTTAAGGAAGTGTTCATAGACATTTCCATTTTTAGATTTGATTTTGGTTGAGGCCTTAATTATTTTTAGATGTCTTGGCCAAGACCTTGATGATATATTTCAGAATGCCAGACATATGCATTCTTGTATTTATGAATCTAGTAATTCCATGTTCATTTGGTTGTTCAACAACTAGAATAAGCACGATTGAGTTTTATTCGGGATGTATTTACTCATCTCATATTCCGGCAATATTATGTTGATGTTATTTATTTTAAAGGGATGTGTTTTAAATTATTAACCATACCAAATGATTATGTTATCTTCCAATGTGATACATAATCATACTTAGAATTTTTTCCCACCACATTCTTATGTTTCATTTTCTGATGATATGAAGAAGTTTATTATTAGTGAACTGTAGGGATAAACATATATTTTCCGATGTTCCCAATTAAACCTATATGTTGTATTTAATTTCATGTTTTAAGGTTGAACTTATGCATGTATATTTTTTTAAAAGTTATTATGATAATAGGTCCGTTTAGGTGAATATTCCTTTATTATATTCAGATGTAATAAAATAAATCACATACTCCATTCAACTGGGGTCGGGTCTTTATAGATTGTAACATAATATGTTTAGTACAAAACTAGAAAAATTGATTTAGAAAACGTAGATTGGGGAACAAATACCTAATATATCATATGAGGATAAACATACAAGAACATCATGGAATATTGGTAAAGTATATATTATGACTATATTTCCTACAAATACAACCATTTCTGGGTACTACAAGTGGATGTGATTATGAAACAGATGAATCTAGAAACGAAAACACTAACAAGGTGTAACACCCCAGGTTAATAATGAATATGAAATTTTAATATTAATCCATATTTTTTAATAAAATATTATTATTACTTTAGAGGTAATGCTATGCTCGTCGGCGTACCCAAAACGCAACAACGAGTTTCTTTGAAATCATATGTTGCACTATAATAATAAAATAATATTATTTTAAATTGTAGTTAACACCTATATTTTTCAATGGTAGGAATGAACAGAACTAACTAAATAATGATTATATATGTTTCTCAAATATTTTTACTTTTATCCTATAAATGTTGGAGGCTTAAAATCCAAATGAATCCAATTTTAAGCATAAATCTTCTAATATTTTTTAAAAGGTCGATTAACCGCCTTTTGTTGGAGAACCCTTTTTAAATATACTTTTGAAAATTTTATATGATTTACTCGACAAAATAAAATCCTTCTTTAGAATCTGGACATCAAAATTTACTTTGTGTAAAATTTTGTTATTTTTCCGATAAAAGTCATTTTTATTGAAAATGATGCATTTTAATTCAGACCCTCCTATTAGTCTGATTTATTTATATGGATAGAGGATATTTTTAATTTAGATTAAAGTGTATTTAGAATATATATTTACCATTTAATATAATGTTTTCCATTGTAATTAATTTCACTTTGAAATTAGACTTAAACTAGTGTCAATATTTTAATAGATATTGTTTTTTAAAAATAGGATATTAGTTTTCACAATGGGAATTAATTATTAAATTAATTAATGAAACATATATGTTTTGAATTTTGTAAAATATATATCTTTTTTGAAATCTGAATATCAAATATAGCTTAGGGTGAATTTTTTGTATTTTTCTGAAAAACATCCATTTTTGATTAATAGTGAAACCACTAAGTTGTAGTTTAAAAACTAATTTTTCATTTAAATGAAAATTTACCACTTCTGTGAATTGAATTTCAAAATGCTGACTTACATGGTTGTCATTAGGATGTAAAATGTGGTTAAATGTGATTAAAATAATTTTTCGGTGAATTGTATCTTTTAAGTTTTTAATCGCTATTAGAGGTAATTAGTGTAATTGAAAGTAAAAATAATGTTTTAATAATATGAAATGACCTAGAAACATATACTACCCACCTTGGATGTGTCATGGCCGACCATGAAAATCCATGGGTCAACTTGGGGACCCCATGGAGCCACATCGGTTGGAAAATGACATAAATAACTTTTTATTTAAAGTTAAAATAAAAATGTCACAAGAATGAGATGTTTTACTAAAAAAATATTTAAATGGAGTTATACCAGTCATATTTTTGACTATAAATATTCATTAGAATTATAAAAATATTTACTACATCATGATATTTGTTTTATTATTTTTAGACATTAAATAACTTAAATTATTTATGACATCATGATGATGCAGCAATTACATCATTAATAAAGGATTTAAATAAAATGATAAGATAATATTAAAAATATTAAATAAACATGTCAAAGAACTATTGGATGAGTATATTTAGAACCCTTACCACCTTATCCCAGAAATTCATCAATGTGGGACCTTTAAAATCCGAAACACTTTTGATAATCAAGTAACATTTTGTAACCTTCCAAGAGTGCCCCTACTCTCCTATTATAAAAGGCCCCCACCTCTACCACCTTACTCACACTTCTCAAGCCGTTGGCTCAGACAAAACCTACTAACTTTGTCTCTCCACATCCCTATCTTACTTCTAGAAGCCTCAATTTGGGAATAAGTCTTCCCAATGAAGCCATTGAGATCAAATGAATGAGAGATACCTGATTTTAAGGTAATGTCTTCACTTCTGTTCTTTTGTTTTATTTTGATTATCCAACCCCTTAAACTCTTTTTATTATTTTTATTTGTAACAAAACCAGTATCTTAAATATTATAAGATGTTTTTATATGATTTATTCAAGCTACACATACACACACCTTCATCTAAGGGTTAAATAGCATACTGTTTCCGTGGATGGCGAATTGCTGCCTCATGAAACGATGATCGTTTAATATTCTTCTAACACCTTCAAAGGTGGCCATTAATATGACACTATATTTATATATGATATATAATATGTTTGTTTTTTACTTAGGATTCTTTATTTTTTATTTATTGCATATCTTTATGGTTTCCATTATGGGTAAATGCGATATCTTCATTTTAGGAAGTGCACACTACCTCCCCCTCAAAGAGATTTGATTCATTAACACCATATGTGGTATATATAAAGGATAAATTTAATTATATTATATATGATACCATAATGTAATTATACTACTATTATGTATAATAATGTTTTAATTCCATTAAATAAGAAATATAAATGGATGTAGCGTTCATGTGTACGTAAGGATTACCGTCTCCATGAACGATGCATTTCATTTCTTACCTCTAAATGTTATGTAATATTATAAATTGATTTATATAATGGATATATATGATATATATGATATATAAATAATGAATATAATTATGGATATATTATCTATTTTACCACATGAATAACTTGTTATTTTAAAGTGTTTATTTTTGACTCAAGTAGAAATGATCTACAAAACGACCATTATTAACATAAAAAAATTACATAGTGTTCATAACATGGTAGTAAGAGATATAAAAGGAATAATGAATTTGGAAAAGGTTCTTAATCAAATAGAAATTATCTCATGTTTATTATTCAAGAGGTTAAAGAACGATCGAGTCAAGTCGGACCCGAGGTATGGATTCCTACCCCTCTTTTTCTTTTTAAGTACACTCTTTTAAGTAATTTCTTTTAAGATCATATTTCTTATGATTGGGATGTTCTTTTATATTACACATACTGTAATTTTATGTTCATATTATGAGATACCCAATTTTCTCTCATCACTCATTTTTTGACGTTTTAATTGGCACAGTTAGGCTGCCAGAATTTCGTAAGGGGCTTTTTATCTCACATTGTGTTTTCTTGAGATTCATGCTACATTTTTTTAATATTTCCTTTTATGTGGTGTATGTACAGTCCATTATTATACTCTTTGTGTAACATAATTTTGTTTATGAGTGTTTACATCAATGTTGTATAGTCCTTCTTTCATGGGGTGTACGTTTCTGTAGTTAAACAAATCGGGATCGGAACCTTTCACCCTTTTCTTTTTAAAAAATTTCCTTTGTTATCTCTTTTAATTTTCATATTATTATGTGGGGATACGTTATTATATATCCTTATTGCCGTAAATTTTATGTCCAGGTGATTAGGTACCCTTTTTCTCCCTCATCATCTCTTTTTCTAAAATTTTATGTGACGCCGTTAGGCTATCAAGGGAACTTCTTAACCCAATTTCGATTTCTTTGGGTTCAACATGTAATTATTGAATATGTCATCCTTTTAATATGTGTGAATGACATTTGATTATTTTACACATAATATCCACTTATATAGGGTGTATTTATATTTTTCACACATACTTATGAGATTGATTTATCCTTAATTTAAGGATACCATCTTTATAATGGATTTCATCTCAATTTACATTTCCATCGAGGATTCATTGTTGTTATTCACAAATTCACTATTATATAGTGTATATACTGTCCATTGGAATATTATATCATGAATCCCTTTATTCTCATGATATTATTAAATGTTATTCCTCAATTATTGTACTCATGTGTGCCTGATTTTGTTAAAAACCCTTTAAAAAATATCTTCTTAAATGTTTTAATGATTTATTATTATAAATATTTCTCATTAATATACATGTTTTCAATATGGTTTTAAGGATTTATTTATATGTATATTAATGGTTGAAAATTTTAAAAGCTTCAATGTGGTATGTGACACTTTTATTTAAAAATATCTTTATTAAATGTTTTAAATGGTTTTGAAAATGGTTTTTAGAATTGATTCATTATTTCAATATCTTAAAATGTTATATTGTTATTGCAATGTGGAAATATTATGATTCGTTTATGCTTATGATATGTGCTATGATTATGTTATGGTTCTTGGGCATTGTTATTAAGATGGGTGGTTTCGTGATAATCTAAGGGCGGGTGAGCCAGATATATCTCTCCAATGCATTGGGTAACGTGAAGGAGTTAAACGTTAAGGATTCTCTGAAGAGATTTAGGGAATAAACTGTGATGGGTATTCCAAACGTAACCAAGAGGGTTACTCCATACGTAAAAATGTTATGAATTCCACAAGTTACCTTTATGTCTTATGCTTTCTAGGATTTATTCATGATTTTTTGAGGTATGTTAAAGTGCTTATGTTTTATAGGTATAGTATGACTTCATTCATATATATATATATGTACTCATGTTTCCTTTCCATACTTTTTATAACCCTTACTGAGATTTTTATGCTCATCCCAAGTTTTTGAAATTTTTTCACAGGACAAGGTATAGGTACATGATATGATGATTGTATCAAGGAATTGTCAAGACAGAATCCATGTTTTATTTTAAATATGTTTCTGTTGATGGGAAAATGAATACTATCTTTTATGTAACCACTTTGTCTAAATGTGAAATGTAATGCAAGTTTTATGATCTTATTATCTAAAACTCTAAACCTGAAAAGATCCTCAATGTGTAATCTTGTAATAACTCAAGATTAAGTAATGTTTAAGGCTGCGGCCTTATAGTTGGTATCAGAGGTCGGTTTAGATATCTTTAGAGGTTAGAGTTTTTTTTTAAGAAAAAGTGACAAGTTGTGTATAACCACAATGGTTAGTATATTAGATGGAGTCATTGGTTTTTTTGAATGTTAGAACGATTTTGAGATAAATTAGATAAGTATATCTTGGTGTTTATCTTCTTCTTTTTTATTTGGTGATTTTACTGATATACTCACACTAACCTTTTTGGTTTTAGTAAATGGCTGGATCTAGGAGGAACCAAAGTAATAGTGGATTTGAAGAAAATTGTGATGGTTTTATGAAAGAACCACTTAATGATATGGGAGCATAAATGAGAACACTTGTGGTTATCCTCAGCCAACTATCTGGAGTCCTGACTGACCACCAAAACCTTAGTGATTTTTAAAAACCTATGTTTCAAATATGTGGAAAGAATATGTGGAAAGAAACACATAGGAAAATGTTCAGGTAATAATCATAAAGGTATGTATGTTCAAAACCCTATGTTTCAAATATGTGGGAAGAAACACATAGGAAAATGTTTCAATGGGACAGAAAGATGTCATAGGTGTGGAAATGAAGGTCATAAAGCAAGAACCTACCAAGGAAAAAGGAAGCATCTAGGTGACTCTAGGAAAGGGAATGAAATTCTTTCTAAAGCATCAATTCAATGTTTTAAATGTTGTGTGCATGGTCATTATTCAAACACATGTCCTACGAATATGTTTTGGGAATGGGGTCACCAAGATTATAAAAATATTCATTTACCAATACCTAATGTCATTCCGATTGCAGATTAAGAAACTGACAATGACGAATGAAAGGTATGGATTATTTCATAACATATGATTTCCTATTATTGGAATCTTAGGATATGATTTATGATTTTGTCTGTAGGAAATAATTATTTCAGAATATGTTGAAAAGGAATGGCTAATGGATCAGGAAGAATGTTGAATGAGTAAGAAGTCATCATATAAGGGATTCAAGAGTTATGGTAGATGTTAGGATGGTGAAATTCTTAGATGTATTAATTCTCTTTTGATGATGGGGTTACATTAGAAGACTTTTTATAGTAACACTGATGTTTGATATATGAAAATATTATTAAAGGAATAATTATCCTTTCTTTTGTGGATGTATTTATAAAGAACCATTTGGGTTTATATAATACTTAATTTGGAGGAAATTACTGGTTAATACATTTTGGGATTCAATCATAGTTTGTTTTACTTTGTATAATTTTATGGATAGAGGATTATTGAATGGTCTTTGTGGAACTTTGGGTTTTGTTTGACAAATTTTGGAGATTAAGAATAGATTATTTTTTATACTTTTTGGGTATTATCTAATCTCATACTAGCCTTTTTGGTTTTAGTTTTGGTTAAGGTCTAAATACATGGGAAGTATATAGTTCTCTTTTATGGATTAGGTGATTCTCTAGAAGTTGATTATAGCTCTCTTAATGTGAAAAAATCATCCTAAATACTCATCTATTGGATAAAATATGTGTTCGTGTAAGAAATCTAGTAAAAGTTCAAAGTCAACATGATAATTATGTATGCTTCATAATGATTTAGTTAAGCTCAAAAATAAATTCCTCAATGAAATGTAACTTAAAACAAAAATGTTGTCTGTTAATTTTTCCTACTGGGTAATCAAATACTGTTTAACCCATCACAAGTTTTTGATTTTCTTGTTGTTAACATTCTCCTAGACATGTTTTCTGTCACTCTCCATCAGAACATGACCGTTTTTTTCACCTCCATATCCATATTTTCATACATGGAATCCTTGTATGGGTTAAGTTGGTAGACATTTGTACTTCTCTTCCATTCTTTTAATGTGATAGTATTACTAACTCTTGTTCTAATGTGGGATTTTCAATGATGCTTCCATGCCCAACTTTAAAATTGTGATGACGCAAATCCTAAAAGGGGGGAAGGATGTAACACCCCAGGTAAATAAAGAATATGAAATTTTCATATTTATCCATATTTTTGAATAAAATATTAATATTACTTTAAAGGGAATGTTGGGCTCGAGGGCGTAACCAATACACAACAACTAGTTTCTTTGAAATCATGCGTTGCACTCTAATAATAAAATAATATTATTTTAAAAGTTATTTAACGCCTAGATTTTGTAATGGCTTGAATGAATAGAAATAACTACAAAATAATTATATATGGTTGTCAAATATTTTTACATTTATCCTATAAATGTTAGAGGCTTAAAATGGAAATGAATCAAATTTTAGGCATAAATCATCTAATATTCATTAAAAGGTTGATTAACCTCCTTTTGATGGAGATCCCATTTTAAATATACTTTTGACAATTTTATATGTTGTATATGATAAAATAAAATCCTTCTTTATAATCTGGACATAAAAATTTACATTGTGTAAAAAAAATTCTTTTTCCGATAAAGATCATTTTTATTGAAAATGTTGCATTTTAATTCAAAACCTCCTTTTAATATGATTTATTTATATGGATTTATTATATATTTAATTTATATTAAAGTATATTTATAATATATTTTTACCATTTAATCTAATGGTGGTAATTGGAATTAATTTCACATTGAAATTGGACTTAAACTACTGTCAATCTTTTAATAGATGTTGTTTCTTAAAAACACGCTATTTGTTTTGACAGTAGGAATTAATTATTAAATTAATTAATGCAACATATATGTTTTGAATTTTTTAAAATAGACATAATTTTTGAATTCATAATATCAAACATAGCTTATGGTGAATTTTTGGTATTTTTCTGAAAATCGTCAATTTTTTATGAATAGTGAAACAACTAAGTGGTAGTTTAAAAACTGATTTTTAGTTTAAATGAAACGTTATCACTTCTGTGATTTTAATTTCAAAAATAAGACATACATGGTTGTAATTAGGATGTAAAATGTGGCTCAATGGGATTAAAATACTTTTTTTGGTGAATAGTAACTTTTATGTTTTTAATCGCGATTAGAGGTAATTAATGTAATTTAAGGTAAAAATAATGTTTTAATAATATTATATGACCTAGAAACATGTCCTACCCTCATTGCAAGTGTCATGGACGACCAATAAAATCAATGGGTCTACTTGGGGACCCCATGGATCCACATTGGATTAAAAAAGACATAAATAACTTTTTATTTAAAGTTAAAATAAAAATGTCACAATCATGAGTTGTTTTACTAAAAAAAATTTAAATGGGGTTATACAAGTCATATTTTTGAATATAAATATTCATTAGAAAGATAAAAAAAATTTCCTATATCATTATATATTTTTTTTAATTTTTAGACATTAAATAAATTAAATTATTTATGACATCATGATGATGTATCGATTACCTCATTAATAAAGTATTTAAATAAAATGAAAAGACAATGTTAAAACTATAACTTACACTTGACAAAGACCTATTTTATGAGTATATTTAGATCCCTTACCACCTTATCCCAGAAATACATCAATGTGGGGCCTTTGAAATCCGAATCTCATTTGAAAATAAAGTAACATTTTGTAACCTTCCAAGAGTGCATATCATCTCCTTTTATAAAAGTCCCCCACTACTACCACCATACCCAGACCTCTCTAGCCGTTGGATCGGCCAACCCCTACTCATTTTCTCTCTCCACATCCCTATATTACTCTTAGAAGACTAACATTTGGCATAAGTCTTCTCAAGGAATCCATTGAACTCAAATCAAAGAGAGATACCTGATTTTATGGTAATGTCTTCACTTGTGTTATTTTGTTTTATTTTGATTATCCAACCCCCTAAACTCTTTTTATTCTTTTCTTTTGTAAGAACACCAGTATATTCAATATAGTAGGATGTTGTTATATGAACGATTCGAGCTACACTTACACACACCATCATATAATGTTTAAGAGAATACTGTTTATATGGATGGAGAATTTCTACCTCACGAAACGATGATTGTTCAATAGTCTTCTAACACCTTCAAAGGTGGCCATTAAGATGACACTATATTTATATATGATATATAATATTTTTATGTTTTACTTAATCTTCTGTATTTTTCATTTATGTCATACCATTATGGTTTCCATTATGGGTAAAGGTGATATCTTCATTTTTGGAAGTGTGGACTACCGCCCCCTCAAAGTGATTTGATACGTTAACACAATATGTGGTACGTACGAATGATAAATTTAATGATATTATATATGATACCATACTGTAATTATAAAAATATTATGTATCATTATGATTTAATTCCATTAAATAAGTAATAGAAATGGAAGTAGTGTTCATGCGTACGTACGGCTTACCATCTCCATGAACGGTGCATTTCATTTATTACCTCTAAATGTTATGTAATATTATATATGAATGTATATAATATATATATGATATATATGATATCTAAATAATGAATATAAATCTGGATATAATATATATTTTTCCACATGAACATCTTGTAATTGTCAAGAGTTTATTTTTTACTCAAGTAGCAATGATCTACAAAACGACCACTATAAACTTAAAAAAATTACATAGTGTTAATATCATGGTAGTAATAGATATAAAAGGAATAATGAACATGTAAAAAGTTATTAAGAAAGTAGAAATTAACTCAAATTTATTATTCAGGAGATTAAAGAACGATCGAGTCAAGTAGGACCCAAGGTAAGGGATCCTACCCCTCTCTTTCTTTTTAAGTACACTCTTTTATGTCATTCCTTTTAAGCTCATCGTTCTTATGATTGAGATGTTATTTTATATTACTCTTACTTTGATTTTTATGTTCATATTATGAGAGACCATATTTTCACTCATCAAACCTTTTTGGATGTTTTAATTGGCGTCGTTAGGCTGCCGTAATTTCGTAAGGGGATTTTTATATCACGTTGTGATTTTGTGAGATTCATGCTACATTTGCCAATATTTACTTTTGAGTTGTGTATTTACTGTACATTATTCTACTCTTTATATAACATAATTTAGATTATGAGTATTTACATCAATGTTGTATATTCCTTCTTTCATTGGGTGTATGTTTCGAAAGTTACCCAAATTGGTAAGGGAACCTTTCAACCTCCTCTTTTTAAAAGACTTTTTTTATTATGTCTTTTAATTTTCATCTTATTATGTGGGGATACGATCTTATATATCCTTATTGCCATAAATTGTTTTTCCAAGTGAAGAGGTACCCTTTATCTCTCTCATCAACTCTTTTTCTAAAATTTGATGTGACGCCTTCAGGCTATCAAGGGAACTTCTTAACCCAATTTCGATTTCTTTAGGTTCAACATATAGTTATGGAATATGTCATCCTTTGAATATGTGTGAATGACCATTGATTATTTTCAAAATAATATCCACATATATTGGGTGTATTTATATTTGTCACACATAATTATGAGATTGATTTATCCTTAATTTAAGGATACCATCTTTATAATTGATTTCATCTCAATTTACATTTCCATTGTGACTTTGTTGTTTTTATGGACCAATTCACTCTTAAATGGTTTATATACTATCCTTTGGAATATTATATCATGAATACCTTTATTCCCATGATATTATTCAATACTATTCGTCAATTATTGTATTCAAGTGTCTCTCATTTTTCCAAAAACCCTTTAACTAAAATATTGTTTTAAATGATTTAATGATATATTCTTATAAATATTTCTCATTAATATCCATGATAACAATGTGGATTTAAGGATTTATATATATGGATATTAATGGTTTAAAATGTAAAAATCATCACTGTGGTATGGGACACTTTTATGTAAATAAAACATTATTAAATGTTTTATATGGTTTTGAAAATTGTTTTTAGAATTGATTCATTATTTCAATATCTTAAAATGTTATATTTTAATTGAAATGTTGGAATATTATCATTCATTTATGTTTATGTTATGTGCTATGATAATGTTATGGTTCTTGGGAATTTTTATGAAGACAGGTGGATCTGTGATAAACTAAGGGCGGGTGAGCCCGATATAGCTCTCCAATGCAATGGGTAACGTGAAGGAGTTAAACATTAAGGTTTCTCTGAAGAGATTTAAGGAAAATACTGTGATGGGTATTCCAAATGTAACCAAGAGGGTTACTCCCAATGTATGAATGTTATGAATTCCTCAAGTTAACTTTATGTCGAATGATTTATATGATTTATTAATGATTTTATGAGTTATGTTAATGTGCCAATGTTTTATTGCTAAAGTATGATTTCATTTTTATGTATATATGTACTCATGTTTCCTTTCTATAATTTTTATAACCCTTACTGTGATTTTTTTTCTCATCCCAATTTTTTGAAATGTTTTCACAGTACAAGGAATTTGTACATGATATGATGATAGTGTCAAGGAAGTGTCAAGAAAGAATCCATTTTTTATTTTAAATATGTTTCCGTTGATGGGAAGATGAATACTATCTTTTATGTAACTACTTTGTTTAAATGTGGAATGTAATGCATGTTTTATGATCTAATTCTCTAAAAATCTAATCCTGAGAAGATCATCAGTGTGTAATCTTGTATTAAATCATGATTAAGTAAGGTTTAAGGTTGGGGCCTTATACAAGGTGTTTCATGCTTGACTTGGGGTATCTGAGTACATGACAACATACAATAATACACACCTAGTTTGACACTCCTTTGGGGTATGGTAATGATATTTCAAATTTTCATTACAAGTATTTATGAAGGATTTAAATGTAAAATTTTTCTCAGTGAAAAAAGTTTATTTAATATGATATTATCCTTGCCTAGGAATTCAATTTATGATATGTATTTAGTCAATGTTGAGGTTATACATTATTATTCATATCATGTCTACTGTATCTCATTATATAGAAATGGAGCCTGGTGGAATGAATGGATACTGCATGAATGCACATATCCCATGTTCGGATTTCCCGCATTTTAAGATAACGATTATGGCTCGTGAGTTGCTACTGGAGCTGAGAAAACATATAACTCTAATGGTACAACAAACTCAGATTATGAACAATATTCCTAGAATGATGGATCATCTAGAACTAAAACATGGATGAGCTATTTTAAATCACATTATATGGAATCCACCTCCATAATTTAATGATACTTCAAACCCATTCGTATTGTAGTGTAGGATATGTTTCTTAAAGATGATATTTCCTGCAATGGTATGTAATGAATGATAGAAGGTCTTCATGAAAAAATAACGTCTATAGGGAGATTCTAATAAATGGTGGTCACTAATTTAAAACCCAAAGGATGATGAAGAGATAGAAAATATTGAATGTATTGAATTTAATGATATTTTTTATATAAATACATTCCTCATGAACAACAAGAACATATGTAAAATATGCTTTTGAATTCAATGAAATTGAAAGATGAGAATTTTGAAAATTATGAATATAACCTCACAAGGTTATGAATGAATGATGTGATGTATATATGAAATCCATGTATAATGATTGATCTATCTTTTGATGGCCAAAATCCATTTATCTAGGGGGCCTTTTCTTCCAAAAATTCTAATCATAAAAAGATATAGTCTCATGTGCTATCAAAATGGGAAAGCATTTATTTAATATTACATCATTAAATGAATGTATGATAATAATTGTATTCCCATAATCTCAATAAAAGGAAACAAGGAAATGAGGTATGTGGGATGATTTGACATTCCACCCAATGATAATTGAGAAAGGAAACACCCTAGCTCATGTTTAAAAGGAATATGGGTGTTCTAAAATTGTGGATAGAAATTCCATTATGTCGGTGTTTGTAGGAGTAATAAATAATCTATTAATATTCAATTATTTAATTTTAGGGATATGGGACACAATCCTAATGATTTTCCAATGTTTCAAGGAAATTTTCCTAAAAAGTAAAATAATGAAGTGACAAAAATTATGTGATCAGAACTACTGATATTTATGATCTTAATGATGTTGTGGTGGGTACATTAATATATTCATAAAACATATACAATGATTTATGTGATTCTAAATCATCAAATTATATCATATCTTCCCAGTTTGACAAGATAATTAGATATTTATAATTTGATTTAATAAGGGTGTTTTTAGTCAAAAATCACAAGGCATGTATCATTATCATAGTCTTATGTCAATAATTACCAATTATGGAATATAAAAAAGCATTACATACTAATTTTTTTATCATACCCATTATTTAAATAGATATAATTCTTAGTCTGGACTAAATTACGAACCATGAAGTGAAAAAAAATTCAAGAAGAAAGAGGAATTTTTTTTTAAGATGATGTGGAGTACCATATATTTAGTGCAGAAACACCACCATATCATTCTCATCTAGAACCAACCCCAATATCTCTATTGAAATAAATTATTTGGGAGTAACAAAATTCAATAACTATGGGTTAGTAATGAAATGTTCAAATAGAGGATTTACTTTTTGTGGAAAAAAAAATGTTGATGTGTTTCCAAGGGATTTTCATGGAAATTCTCTAAAATGAAAAATTGAGTTTTCCCATGACTTAAAACCTGAATCAATTCCATTGTATAAAAGAAAATTTATAGAATTTCCATTGAGGAATTAATGGACCTATCAAAAAAATAGAGTTATTGAGGGATAATGGATTTATTCTCCCTAGTGTTTCTCCATGGAAGCCCTTATTATTGTCATTATTAAGATACACTGATATGTAAGGTTATGCATTGACTATATTGAGATCAATGCTACATAATAAAGAAAAAGTATCCCTTTCCACACATTGAATATTTATTTGATCAACATCCTGGTGAAAAATATTTTTGATATATTGATCTTTGATCTGTATATCATCAGTTTCTTGGGAGGAAGGAATAAATTTTAATAACAAAATTTCGATCCATGTATGGTCACTGTCAATTTATAGTAAGGAATTTTTGACTGACTAATGAAACATATATATTAAGTGATCTAATAAATAGTTCATTCATGGAATATCTTCAGGAAATGGTGGGGGAATTTATTGATGATATATTGAAATACCCCAAATGATATTATGACCAGGAAAATAACTTACACACTATTATGATGACACTTTGAATACACCATCCAATATTTGTTACCTTATCACATTCTAGGACAATATTTTTTTAATTTCCTTTACCATCTACAATTATGGTCAAGAAAAATTTTTAATTATTGAACCAACCAATAATATATGTATTAACAATTATTTATGTTTCTTTAATACTTTTGTAAAAATGATACTAATTTATTAATCCAAATGTGTTCATTGTGAACAAAAACATCTAATTAACCTAATCAATTTTCATTAATGTTTTATATAATGATACATATTAACTCCAAAACAACCAAATTAATTTTAAGACCATGTAAAATTCATCTCATTATCTAGTTACATACAAATAAAATTCTAGAAAACAATTCTCAATATAAATTTTTACGCTACATCAATATAAGTAAAATGGTCATGTAAACAAAGGACCAAATGAATTTGAAATAATGAAAATGAATCTCTTAAATTTTCAAAAGTCCATGAACGAACATAATAATGTTGTAATAAATCAATAACATTTAGATTGGCTTAATTATTAATTAATTTATGAACCGATATTTGATTAATCAATTCATTAATATCATGTTAGGAACACCTTTGGACATAAGGTATGGGTTTCTTAACTGAACCTCCATTTTAATTTGGGTAACTCGTTGTCTCTATTTCTCACAATTAAATTCTTCATTATGATTATGTAATCCTCACAAATTTAGTCAAAATGTACTATGTTTGTTTACAAACAAGAATACTTATTTATTTAATGCTAGTTACATGTTTTAAAATGATATTCTAGCATTCGTTCTGAAATAGAATCCCGAATTATGGGAATGTCTCAAATTCTTACCTATTTTCAAGGGCACTCTATAATATATTTTTTGAATCCATTTATTTTTATAAAATAAAATATTATGTTGTCAAAATAAAATCTTACATTTTTTATTATTATATTTAATGAAATTTCAATAATAACTAATCTTTTCAATGTAAAAAAGTATTTATCTCTAGAATCACTCGCAAATTTTATAAGAGTATTTAGTTATATTTCATCATTATTGTTTATTAGTATGTATTATTGGCTACTAAAATTTTATTGAATCATATAACATATTATATTTAGTGGTTTATGATATTTTTTACTAAGTATTCTCTATTTTGAATCTATTTATCTAACTACATAGAATAGTTAGTGATTATATTACATATTTTTGAAATTTATTTAAATCTAATGTGTATATGTTTTTTATGATTATCCCCAATAAAATTAGGAATGAATTATACTTATTAAGTGTACTTTTGGTCCTAATATAGACCCTCTATTCATTAGAAGGTCTTTAGAGACAAATAGATATGGACTTGGTACAGGAATATTCCGTTTTTAGATAGGGTTTTGGTCGAGTTATTGACTGAATAATTCAGAATGTCTGGTATATGAATTTAACTAATTAGGAATCTAGAAATTCAATGTTATTTTGGTCATTGAAATATTATAATACCCTTTATTATTATTAATTATTTAAATATATACTCTGGTCATATTCCTTCTATATTATGATCACGTATTTCTTCTAAAGGAATGTGTTTTAAATTAGTCACCATTCCTAATGTTTAAGTTATCTTATGCTATATTTTTTAATCATATTGAGTGTTTGTTCTCACCCAGTTATTATGATTCATTTTATTAGGAAATGAATAATTTTATTATAAATGAAATTTATGAATAAACATGAAGTTGTGGATGTTCCAAATAAAACACATATGTTTTTTTTCAATTCATGAATTTATTGTAAAACTTATTTGTGTATCTGGTCTAAAATGATACAAAAATTCCAAGTCCTTCAAGATGCATATTGTATTTTTATATTCCAATGTATTAACATAAGGAAATGGCCTTGATAAAATACTGTTGTTTTATTACTCAAATGTTATATAACTAATTACATCAACTGTTTCCAAAAACCACACCATCAGAAATTATAGAAGTTTTTGATTTAGCTTATGATACAACAAATCTCTAAAATAGAAATATATCTAAATTGTTAAAAAATTTAATTTCCATGACAAAATAAATTGGAAGCCAGTTCCTTAGATTATCACATTGGTTTATTTTGAAGGAATCGAATCAATAAGGTATGAATAGGTTTGAAAATTTGGAGAAGTATAAAAAATTGATTCACAATAACTTGACATGAAAAAACACTAATGAAACTCCACTAAAAAAATCCATAAACATATAGATTATCTCTTAAATTAATTAATAATAAACATATTCACATCATGGGGAAAAATAACCCATAAGGATGGGTGTTATTAGATTCTCTTTAAGGGAACAATATTCAAAAGAATATATCATAATAATTAAGGCAGTGTTAACATATAAAAACATATTCTACTTGAAAATAATCTAGAGGATGATATGGCAAGAATAAAAAGATGAATAAATAATGAAATATAAAAAATCACTTTAGAATGAAATTAAATCATATTTATTGTAGTAGATCTATAGTCACATGCAATTACATTTAAGAGAATCATAATTAGGGGATTTATAATTGAAGAAATTATAAACATTCCATTGATTCCACAACCAAGAAATTTGAAAATAAATGGCTAAGGCTGCAATAGTGTACATATATGATTTTTCTTATGAGACATACTGATACATCCAAATTATATAAGGGTACCCAACCGTCACTTACTATGTCTGATGCATTTCTCATATGAATAAGGTAAACCATGACATCATATACCCATGGATTTTAAATAAATTTATCAAACAAATAAATAATTACCAACCATTCTAGGTAATGTCATGAAATTTATCATGATAGACCACCCATATTCATGCTAATCATAATTCATTTAATAAAATATAGTTTATAGTAATCATAATAGATCAATTTCAATAATGTATAATATTCAATAGAGGAATTGAAATAGAATATAACAATATAAAAAATCATGAAGGAATTCTTGTTAGAAGAACCCATTTTACATTGTAGAGGATAATTCCTTTGGTAAATTTGTTTTTAATTTTCGTAAATGTTTGTAGAGGAAAATAAATTTACAACTATGTTTTTCTAGAAAAATTTAGTGACACTAAAAAATTAATGCAGCCATTAAATAGAATATTGATGATACATGAATATTATTAAGAAATCAATAATTTACCTTAAATAATACATTATTATCATGACGAATTGATATGGGAGCCTTGTAAAAAATGTATTCTCCAAAACAATAAGGATGAACCAATCTAGATATATGATTTTCAAACATATACAAAATTTTTATAATAGCAATATAAAATTAATTAATACAAACAATGGTGATGAAATAGGGATATACATTATCCCTAATGATATATAGGGGTTCAAAAATAAAATCATATCATATGTATGAAAGTGTTCATCACATAGACTTAATGCCAGGGATAATAATATTAAATACAATAATGTATTAACTCTGAAAAAAAATCATTATTTATTATATTATTTATAATATTTTTATGATCATTTATGGTTTATTTGATTAGTTATAATACTATTTTTTTATTTGGGAGTGATCATATTCTTGGATTTCATGATTGGTTTAATTATATACATATGTGAAAGTTATTTTAAAATGAATGTAGATGTGAAAAATTAAAAAGAAAATTTATAAATTATACTATAGAATATTAAATGGTTATATAATTATTTTTTTACATGCTGATAATGAATTATTAGATATGTTTCTATTGTTATTCATTTAGAATATTTAGAGGTTTTCTAATAATCATGAACTAGTTTTGTTTTTTGTAATTAAAGCAGTAGGGACCATCCAATTCTCATTGTCATGAGAGTACCACGAGTCATTATTATGCCTTAAGAGACAGAACCAAGGCACCAAAGGGTGTCAATAAATTATAAATGTATTAATGTACATGTGGGGGATGATTTACCCTTTATGAAATAAATCAATAAACCTGCCATATCCAAAAAATCCCTATATGATTCATGAAAAAATGAAAGACCAATAAATACTTCATTTATATCAAACAACCTCAAAGTACATAATAGAGGAATACCAACTATGCATCAAAGTACAATGTGGATGCACAAATCATGACTCTCAATATACTCCATAACTCAATGCTCCACAAGATCCAATCTCCACAACATCACCCATGCATCACCCAAAGACACTAGCAATATGATGCTTTATATTTAATTGTGTCCCAAAATACAACATCCGAAAAAGCCCCAAAGTGCCCAAGAAGGGGTGAGTATAAAACTCAGTATTTTTCCACAATGACTTCCCTACTAATTCCCCTATGATCAAAAAGATAGACACATTTATATAAAAACAGTTTATATAAAACATTTTCTCCAAAGCAGTTTACATCTAACTATAATCATGTTTCCAAATCCATTCATAACCCCTAGGAATTCCAAGATCATTTGAATCCAATTTTCCTGAACGTTATTTTTCTAGAATAATAACCCAACAAGATTAAAAAACAGTTCACAAACATTCCATTTTGGTATACCCAACCATTTACCAACCAATGCTACCAACCATGCATCCTTCATTATGATTGTTCCATACACCTGAGCGGTTTCTTGTCGATCAACTAACTTGTCATAAGGTATTTGTTTCTCATGTTTCATTAAACTTTTGGAACTGAGAACAAGGTCATATTTCAATCATGGTTTTTACATATAGTTACCATTGTTCCATTAAACAGTAGGCACCAAGGACAAGGTTATATTTGAACAAAGCATCATACATATAGTTAACATTGTGCCATTAAACCTTTGGGACTGAGAAAAAGGTCATATTTCAACCACGCCTCGTACATGAAACATGAACACACACCACATATTCCCAACGGTCATTCCAAAACACTCAATCAATAAAAACCCCTTTTATTGGAATCCATTTCCATCAAAACGATTTCACTTCCAATCCATTTCAATAAATGTTAATTTTTATTAAAAACCAATTCCATCAAAGTCATTTTAATATCAAACCATTTCAATTACATATCATTTACATGAAACTCCTTTTAAAAAAACCAAGTCCATCAAAGTCATTTCAATCTAAAACTATATCAATAAAACAACGTTTTAATTGAAAAACCAATTTTCATCAAACCATTTACAATTTTAGCAATCATAATTTAAAATCCAGATTTTAAATTCAAGAATCCAAATCACATTTCACAACAATTCACCAAGATTTCACATTTATATCAAACCCATAAATACTCACTAAATAATATTTATTTCAGTATTTTCACAACCAAAACCATTCAAATAATACAATTTGAAACATAGTCAGTCAATTCTATGAAGAGTAGTCAATATTGAAGCCTCCTACCTAAATGGTTTTGACAAAAACCATAGTGGTTGAAGAACATTCATTAAACCTGGATTGATTTGCTAAAAACATGCCTTAGATCTCATCTCGTAGAACGATCTAGAACAAATCTTAACATATTTGGCATCCAAACACATAGATCAACCCATAACAAGGGTATATCTATGAAACAGAGCGTTGAGAATAAGTAGATCTATCTAGATTTAAGAAAACGATTGATAACGAAAATGAATGATAACATGCTTCAATAATCGGGCTTCGATTCACCTAGAAAAGCATTTGGATCTCCTTCGGAATGATGGGAGAACCCACATTGACATTAAGAGATGAAAAATCTCGAGTTAGGGCCACACAAGAGGAAAAATGAGCCACATAGTTTCAAAAATTCTTGAGATCAACCCTTATAGGATATCGTTTAAGTAACCAGACGATTTTATCGCACAGTTAGAAAAAATGTGCGCTAACTGTGTGTTAGACACTACCTCGTTAGACACTCCATAAATGGTTTGGCTGCATGGGTAGACAAACTATGTGCCACCCATGCAAAAGCTACTGCCTCCAAGACCAACTACTCAGGGTTTAACTGCAGAGTTTTGACAAACCGTGTGTCGTCCTTGTGACTCCCCTTTGCCTCAAAACATCATTGATGTTCCCCCAACTCTCCCATTAATCATCCTTAACAATTAAACCATTAAAATCATTAAGAAAGTGTTACATAATAGTTATAGAGGGTACAATAATCTCCCCACAATTGGTCTTTCCATCCTTGGAATGTCGAAATCATTCACCCACTAAAAGAGTCACATACATTGATATTTCATTTCCTTATCATGTTCCCATGTCTCTTCCTAAATCTGACCATGCTACATGAATACCCACACTAGACAAATGATTTATCCCCACAAGACATTCTCTTTCCTACCCTAAATCTCTATCGGGATATGTATCAACCAAGCTTCTGGCTCTAGGTCAATGCGATCTAATCTCATAACATGGTCAGGATTAGGCTGATACTTTTTCAACTCAGATACATAGAACACATTATGCACCGAACTAATCCATGGTGGTAATTCTAACTGATATTCCACAACTCCAACTTGTTACTATATCTAAAAATGGCCTATGTATTTTGTACATAACATTCCCTGCTTCCCAAAATAATGATTTCCAATCCTTAGAGAGATCTTCAAGAAGACATGATCACCCACAATGAATGACAATAGCCTTTGACAGGGACCTACATAATTATTTGGAAGACTATGAGACATCTACATCCTCATTCTAATCAACTGGATCTTCTCTATTATTTCTTAGATAAGGCTTGGTCCGACTAGTGATGTTTCACCTGTTTCAACCTAGCATAGTAGATAATGTCAAGGAAGACCATACAATGATTCAAAAAGTGTCATGCGTTTGGAGGCTTGATAAATGTTACTGTATGAGAACTCCACCAATGGTATATGATCCTCCCATTAACCATCAAAATATATTACAGAATCCTGTGACATGTCATCCAATGTTTGTATCGTCCGCTTGGATTGCCCATCCGTCTAGTGGTGATTCACTGAGGTCATTGTACACTGAGTTCCAAGGGCATGTTGCAATGATTTAGAGAAGCATTATAAGAACCTCGGATCTCTATTTATGACTATAAACCCAGGTACAACATGCCTCATTACCACTTCTCTGATAAATATTTTTTAATGATCTTGCTCCGTATGGGTATCACGAATAGGGATGAAATGGGCCGACTTGGTTAGATGATCCACTATCACCCGAATGACATCATGTTTCTGAACAGTTCATGGAAGACCTGTAACAAAATCAATTGATATCTGATCCCATTTCCCCATGGGGATTGGTAAATATGAAACATAAAAGTTGGTCTCTAATTCGCTACTTTTACATTCTGACAAGTAATGCACCACGATACGAATTCAACCACCTTCCTTTTCATGCCACTCCCCCAAAACTGCATATTCCATTCCATATACATATTCTTGGTAACTTGATGTACAAACAATATTCAATTGTGGTAAGAATGAAATTTTTGTTACTGAAAAATCATAGGTGAAACCATCCTATCTTTGAAACACAAAACTAAAGCCCCATCATGTTTCCAGACATCAATGGACTCCCCACCATTTATTTTTGAACATACAACCAGACATTCTACATCAGATGATTGTGCTTCATTGATCACATTTAATAAATCAGGAAAAAGTGTATCTATAATGAAAACAACAACATCATCTTTGTATTCACATTCCACGTCCATGTTGGCTAAGATTGACATCAGCTAAAATTCATATAAAGTTGCTTTTGCCAACTAATCATATGATTTTCTACTAAATTTATCTGCATCTGAATTCCCTTTTCCTAGTGTGTACATCAAGTAAAAGTCAAACATTGGTTGATACTCAATCCATCTCTTTTCCCTAAAATTCAAATATCTCTGTTAGAAAATGTGTTTCAAGATTTTTTGATATGTAAACACAGTAAATTTCTCACAAAAGTTATAATGTCACCTTTTTTTCAAAGCATTGATAACTGAACCCAGCTCAAAATCATGTGTTGGGTAATTATTCTCATAAACCCTCAATTTCCTTGAACCATAATCAACTACAGGATCTCTTTTAATTAGAACACAACAAAACCCAGATATCAAAGCATCACAATACACCACATACCCATTTCCTGATTCTGGAAAGATCAAGATAAGTACTGATGTAAGCTGAACATTTAGTTCATGGAAAGACTTATGACATTCTTCTGTCCATTCGAATGAATCGTTATTCTTTGTCTGAGTTGTCATTGGTGAATATAGTCATGAGAAATCAAACAAAATGCTTCGTTAGTAACTAGATATACCATGAAAACTTCACATCTCGAACACATTATTTTTTGTTTTCCACAAGATAACAGCTTCTATCTTTTCAAGATCAGAAGAAAATTGTTTCATATAAATGAAATACCCATGGAAATTTACATCTCTTATCAAAAAATCAGACATTGATAATTTGGCATACTAATTATGATCTTTCAAGATTTGTAACACTCTTTCCTAGTGCACATCATGATCAGCCCTTGTTATTGAATACACCATTATATCATAGACAAACACCACAACAAAAGAATCAAGATATCGTGTAAATATATGATTTATCAAAGCCATGAAGTCCTCCTATTCATTTGTTAGACTGAATGTCATGACTAAATATTCATAGTGGCTATATCTACTTCAGAATGCAGTCTTTGGAATATCTTCATTCTGAACCCGCAATTGGTGATATCCTGATCACAAGTCAATTTTGGAGAACCACCGAGCTCCCCTTAATTGATCAAACAGATCATTAATGCACTAAAGTGGATATATATTCTTTATTGTATCTTTGTGATGATTACCAAAATCAACACCCATCTGAAGTGTTCCATCTGCCTTCTTCACAAACAACACTAGTGCTTCCCATGGAGAGGTACATGTTCGAACATAACCCCTGATCTCCAACTCCCCTAACTACAAATTCAATCCCCATAACTCTATTGGTGCCTTCATATAAGACTAAAGGGAAATAGGGCTGGTCCCTGGAATGAGATCAACAATTATATCCACTTCCCTTAGAGGTGGAACCCTTGAGAATTACTTTGGAAAGTCAACTAAAAATTGATCCCCAGTAGCTGGAAAACTATTTTCCTCAATATATTATATTGATGCCAAACTCAATGATGCCAGTTGGTATGAGATAATTCAACCATTGGTTCCAACATGATCATTTCACCATTCTTTACCATCCTCTCTCCCATGAAGAGATGGTTGATTTTGTCCTTATCCATGAAATTAATTGTTCTCCTATAACTGTAAATGTGAGCCTTAAATACTATCTTCCAACCCATTCCAAGGATTATATCATATAAATCCATTTCCAACATCAAGAATTCCCATTTTAACTCGGCTCTATCAATAGTTATATCACATGCTCTACACACAAAGACTTGAAATTCTTTTTCACCATGAAGAGTTTTTAGTTTCAAAATAGAAGGAATCATTTCCAGTTTAAAACATAGCATGTCTACAGCATGAGAGGAAATGAAGGAATGTGATGCACTATATCAATCTACATTTTCACAATGGTAGAATTCAAATGAACTGTACCACTCAATGTAGATGGTCTACATTGATCATCGAAAATCATCTTATCCACTCCATACAATTTTTTTATAACTAAATTGTTCTTCTTATTTCCTTGTTGTGATTTACCTAGTAGAGGATTCATGGTATTTGGAGAATCACCATGGCCAGCTCTGTTATTCTAACTAGATAGACTCTGATGTCCTTGTCACGTCGAGGCATACGATGCTAGCGATGCCTCGGGAGTGTCACGTGCAACCGTCCACAGAGCATTCCTAAAATAGTGATGAAGATGTTGCATCTGCTAGAAATTGTGACATTCTCTTGGTTGAGTCGTACACTCTCACTTTATATGGTGAATCGAACCACATTGAATGCAACCTTCTTCGCTCTAGGTTCATGGAGGAAGGTTCAATGATCTCACAGTCTGGTTTTGATTTTCACTCACACCGTGGAAATATGTATCCCATTTCTACTTGATCCCAATGGTTCAGTTCCCACCATTTCCCATAGGTATCATCATTACTCGTCCTATCAATCCCGATATACCACGTTCTGCAATAGTCGCTCTGTTTACCAGCTATGTATAATATGTAATATAGGGCACCATAATCTTCGATCAAATATGTTACCTTATCCCCGATTCGATTATGTGTGCCTTCAACGACACACTTTCCGCAACCTCTGGTGCAAACCAGACAAAATTCAAGAATTCTAATTGCATAATATGTGATAGAGAGACTCTATTATTTCATGATAATGATGTCCATCATTTGCTGGATCATGAATGTATGGGGATAGAATTTGCTGTTGAACAATTCTTCAAAATCCTCCAATGTAAGTCTTTCATCCAATTTAGTCGACACCGCTAAATCCCACCACTAAAATTCATGATCCACCAGAGTATACATCGCCAATGTTACATTCAGCACTACTAGTGTGTCAATGAAATCAATGATATAATTCATCATAATTAGCCACACCTCTGCCTTTTTGGGTTCAACATCCCCTCAAAAGATAGGTGGATTCTGCATCATGAACTAAATGGTATGATCCTCATGCTTTGGTTCATTCCCCTGGTTAGGCATATCCACAGCAAGAAAAACAAGGACGATACTCTGAACCAGCCCTTGGTTCAAAAGTGGTTTAGGTGCAACCACATTCTCTGTAGCTTCTTCGGGTTGGATATAACGATGCCTACCAGGTGCCATTTTCAAAACCAAAAACAACCATCGTCAATCTCACACTCTAGCAACTGATGGATTAGAATTTCAAATTCTGTAGCATTATCTATCACAACATTGATTTAAAAAAGACATTTTTACCATGATCAATTTTTTTTCAAACATTCCTTAGGAATTTTTAAAATCAACCCATTTTCAAAATACACCAAATATCATGTTCTATAAATCATTCATTGAAAACAATTTCAGTATTCTTTTTTCTAAAAATTTGCACCTTGAATAAAATCACAAATTTGTCCCCACAATGATATATGAAATCCTAGTGGGATGTCATTCCTGTACTATGTATTCCATTCTCATCTCATTGGATAAACCCATGACAAAGATATTTAAAACATTCTTGAAGTGTATCCAAAAAACTCACGTACCCAACAGCCAGGTAATTTGATGTTTAGAACAAACAGATTAGCTACATCCTTTTATGCTATATATTTCATGTTCTGACAATCCTACTCTTGTATATGATTTCAACCCATGGAATAGACAATAATGAATTTCAACTCCATGACCAAGAACATCAATGACTACTTGTTAGGCAAGGACCGAGCAAGCTGATACAATTTGTAATGACCCACCAATTCTCAATGGATTGAGAGTACCACAACTCATTACTAGGCCATATGCGACATCACCAAGGCACCAAAGGATATCAATAAATTCTGAAGGGTTTCATGTACAAGTGGGTACGATTTACACATTAAGAAATAAACCCATAAAACCACCATAACCATACAATCACAATATGATGCATGAAAAAATGAAATACCAATAAACTCATCATTTATTTCAAACCATATCAAAGTACACAACAGCGGAAAACCAACTATGAATCAATGTACACAACAGATGAACAACTCAAGACTCTCAAAAGACACTACAACTCAATGCTCCACAAGCTCCAAGATCAAGAACATCTCTCAAGCATCACCAAATTCCACTAGCAATATGATTTGTTACCTTTACCTATGTACCAGAATACAAAATCTCTAAAATCACCAAAGTTCTAAAGCATGGGTGAGTATAAAACTAATTAGGTTTCCCCCATGTCTTTCCTAATCACGACCCTATGATAGAAAAGGTAGAAACATTTATATAAAAAATAGTTTATATAAATCATATTCTAAAAAGTTGATTATAACTAAAGATAAACATGTTTCCAAATATATTTATACCCAAAGGCATTCTAAGATAAATTGAATCCAATTATCATCCAAGTTATTTTTCCAGAAAAATATTCAAACAAGCTTAAAAACCATTTCACCAATATTCCCCTTTGTCATAACCATCTATTTCCCATCCAGTGCTACCATCCATGAATGCCTCGTAATGACATTTCCACACTATTGGGAACTCTCTCATATATCTCCTAAGTTGTATCAAGGTAATTGTTTCCCATGATCCATTACACCTTTGTCACCGAGCACAAGGTCATAATTCAAACAAGTCTCGTACATTTAGTTAACATTGTGTCATTAAACGTCTGGCATCGAGCATAAGGTCATATTTCAACAAAGCCTCGTACATTCCACAAGGACACACACCACATATTCCTAATGGCCATTCCAAAACACCCTTTCAATAAAAATAGATTTTTATTGAAAACCATTTCCATAAAAACCATTTCAATTCTATACCATTTCTATAAAACCCCCATTTTATTGAAAATCAATTCAATCAATGTAATTTTAATCTCAATCTATTTCAATTCAAACCCAATTCAATAAAACTACCTTTTTTATTGTAATCCAAATCCATGAATGTCATTTCCATCTCAAACAATTCCAATAAAGTGCATTTTTTATTGAAAAAACCTTTTTCATGATACAATTTACAATTTTAGCAATCATAATTTACAATAAAAATTTTAAATTCAAGAAGCCAAATCACTTTGCACTACAATTCACCAATATTTCACAATTACATCAAAACCATTAATCATCACTAAAAAAATTTATTCCAAGATTTTCCCAATAAAAACCATTCAAATAAACCAATTTTTAACTAAGCCAGTCAATTCTATCAAGAGGATACGAGAGTGAATCCTCCTACCTCAACGGTTTTGTATAAAACCACAATGGTCGAAGAACGCTCAAGAAACTCAGGTCGATTCTCCAAAAAACTACCTTAGATCTATTCTACTAGGAAGTTCAAGAACAAATCATATCATATTTGGAATCCACACAAATAGATCAACCCATAACAGGCATAGATCTAGGAAATTGGAAGAATATGGGAAGTAGATCTATGTTAATATAAGAAACATATCTATAAAAATGAAAAACAATCACATAGCTCAAGAATTCTTCTTCGATTCACCATGTGATTCCTTTGGATCGCCTCTGGAATGATAGGAGAACCCTCTTTGACCATAGGAGACTCAAAATCCAGTGTTACGACCACTTAAGAGGGAAAAAATCCACATATAGGGAAAAATATGTGAGATACTCCTTTAAAGGATCTCTTTCAAGCGGCCCACAGTTTTCTCACATAGTTTGACAAACTGTGTGCTAACTGTGCTTTAGCCACAGCCATGGAAGATACACCAAGCACGGTTCGGACACATGTTTAGATAAACTGTGTATAGCCCATTTGGAAGCTACTGCATCAAATACCAACTACGCATGGTTTTACCCCCTGGTTTGGAAAAAACCGCGTGTTGTCTGTGTTACTTCCCCTTTTCCTCAAAACATCATTCAAGTTCTCTTGACTCTACCATTCATCATAAATAACATTAAAACCATGAAAATTATCATGTATGGGTTACATACCAGATACCGGGGATACTATACACATTATGTATGTAATATATTTCAAAAACATTATATAATAGGTAATACATACAGAATTACCTATTCTAACCATACTTTTTTTTGAATAGTATTGATGGATGTGTTGAAAAATGAAAACATGTCATCTATGAAAAGAGGTAAATTGAAACATGTCAGATGATATTTAAATATATTAAAATAAATAGAGTGGGAGAAGTGGGTTGATGATAAATCTTCCATTTAAATAATGACATAATAGTGTATCAATGTTACTCTATATATCATGTAACATTATAAACAGGTAGTGAGGGAAGGAGAAGAGATGAAAATAAAATTGAAATGAAAATAATATAAAATGTAGAGGATTCTTACATATTGAATTATAATCATTGTGAACAACCTTATGGGGATAGATTTGGGATTTTGGTTATGTCCAATGCATCGTGGATGTGTGATAGTGTGTTGTGAAATTATTTCAATAGAAATTTGTTAATTCACAACTCATGGAAGATTTAATGAGAGGCAACGATGAGGGGTCTTATATATTGGGGATGAAAAGAGTGTTTTTTTAATATTTTATTCATTTTTTTATAACTTTGGATCCATAATACAAATGTTCTTATCATTATCACAAAATATATTAAAATAATTAATGGAATTTTGAGATTTCTATGATTACAACATTCATCAATCATGGAATAGTGTTTTTATCTTTTCTGTATATATAGTAAATTACATTATTTTTCTATTAATAAAATATTGGACTACATTAGAAAAAACCCCCTCATTCACCGTAACCACTTTTCAAATTGTACAAATCAAAATTGAACTCAATTTTTAGAATTCATTTATAAATATTTGATATTTAATTTATAATTAAAATAATCATTTATTAGAAAAAATACATGTTTTAAAATAGACACTAATTTTATGAAACATTCATAATTAGCCAATGGCTCATAAAATTATATTATAATTTTAAAAAAATAATATATTAATAAATTTTACAAATATAGTTTTTATATATTATAATAGTTTAGTAATTTGGTAAATAAAAATTTATGATTTATAAAAAAAATTTCATTTTATACAGAGTTTTTAAAACATTTATTTACATATTTTATGATGTAAATATATGATATTTTTAATATTACAATAAAAACCATTATACCCATGAAAGTGAGTTTACTATTCTATATTTCATATTATTATTATTAATGGTAACATTACAATTCCAATGATAAAATTATTTTTGAAATTATTTTTTTAATCGTTGTGTTTCATGATCCACAAAAATCAATGATATAAAATTTTAAATGAGTCATACCATAAAATCTTTGGGTGATACATTATTCCTTCACAAAAAAAATTTCAACTACAAAATCCAAAGAGTTTAACCTCAAAATGTATTTGGGTAGTTGTTGATCCTATATAAATATAGTTCCATAATCTCATATTTGATTATATGAATCTAAAAATGTACCATTATTATCCATGTTATCTGATTCCTCAACAATTATTCTATAGTGTCAAGAATACAAATAGGACATTTGAATGAAGAAAAATTCGATTCAAATTAAATTTCATATAAATTTAAAACATAGATTAGATCTGTCATGTAATTACTAAATAGTGAGATGTGGAACAGATCATTTATATTGGAATGGCGAGGTGGAATTAAAATACAATAAGCCACAAATCAAATTCTATGAATAATCTAAAAGGAACAATATAGATAAGGCTGGTTTTACAATCATTTACAAATCATATGACCCCATTCCGTGGATAAACCTTCAAGAACAAATGTTATCCAGCTTGGAAATCTGAATCCATCCTTATATTAATAGAATAAATATATTTCAAACATTGACGTCAATTGATTTGGGTTTTGATAGTCACAACCTTTGATGTTGTTTCCTTAAAGAAAATTTGACCTACAAGAATCATTTCACCATCATCATCCCACAATTTTGGTGAACAAAATCTATATCCATAAAATTATTTATATGGTTCAATTTGAATACAATAATCAAAAATTATGTTTTTGAAAAACTAAGAAAACTGTAAATACTGATCCAACCATCTTTAAAAGTCAATGGTGCTTTATCACAACATGTCTTCTAATGCTTGAATCATCCTTTCTAACTAACCTTCATTTTTATATTTTAAAGAATTGAAAAAATTATTCTTATTATTCAAATCATTCTGATGATATTTTTTATATTTGGATGTCAATTTTCAATCACAATAAGAGACAACCAAAATAGGTCCTCGAATAAGTCTTAAAACATCATTAATATAGATGTGTTCAAGACCCTCCATTTGTATCTCCTCACTTATGTTACAAAAATGTTCTATTATTTTATGTTGATCAACAATTGACCAAATTTACACATTCATTGAAGGGTTTTTTTACAATCTAGTGAAAAAATACATAGTAATTTAATACCATATTCATGTCGGAATTTTTAGAGATTTTATGGATCCTCTTGGATTTAGCCATTCAAAAATTTGAATGACTAAACTTCTTAATACATAATCATCTATTTCCCACTTAATATCATCCAAAAATAAATGATACATCAAATATCTGTACATTTTAGTGATACCATGGTGTGAAGATGTATTCTAGAAATGGGAATCATCAAAATACTCCATTATTAGATCAGAAAACAAGGAAACATGTAACACCCCGACCCTAGTTACCATGAGTTAGTGCATTATTACATAAAAAGTGCATTATAACAAAGGATCAATTACCAACTGACCGATCAGTTTAGTATCCGTTGAAGTACTAGATACATACATAATTTATAAAATACATTATGGAATGAATAACAACATCATTGTGTCCCCATTTAACTCACTCATATCCCTTAGCCTAATCATGTAGGTCGACCATAAAATACTTCTTCATATTCAGGGGAAAAACATAGAAAGGGGTGAACCCAGATTCAAAGTGTTTTATCAAAATTATTTACCATCTAAGATAATATAGGGTTATTTTTCTATCACTATTTTTATTTTAATTTGATTATTTTATGATGGAATTAATATTATGATGTCCTTTTACCTTAAAATGACCATGTTATAATGGCATGATGTTCAAGAATCCCATTTTTATTACATTTGTTATGCTATGTTTTAGGATTTATGATTTTGTGGAAGACATAATAATGGTTTCAATATGAGATGAGTGGGAAAAATATCACCCACCAATACATTGGGTAAACATTTATATCTCCTAATATATACATGGATGAAATAGAATGTTAATCTTGTTGAGTGATACAGGACTGGAATGTGGAGTGAACTCAGTTCAGAAATGGACTTTGTCCACTAAGATATTCTTGGAAAAGATTCATTAGTAATTAGAAATGATTTTCTATGAATATGTGGGTCTTCCACAATGTTTCTTGTTTTATGTTGTTATTATAGGGATTACATTTCAGTACTATGATTTATCCCATGTTATGATATTATGTTCTCTTTTGCAGGTTAATATTTTAAAAATGTTAGGTTCTTATGAATATGATAGGATTGATATTTCCTTTGTTTACCCTTACTGAGAATTTGAACTCACCATATTGTATGTTTTCTTTTCCCCACGTAAGGAATAAGGGCATCAAGTACGATATTCAAAAAAGGACTATACAAATGATGAAATAGATGGTAGCCAATGCAGATTCTTTATGAACCAGTTGTTTATGTTTCCCAGTTTCTAATGACACTATAACTATACGTTCTAATAATGGTTTTGTTATATGTTGAAATAAGTATCCTATAATTAGGAATTAATAATAATGAATGTATAGTATGGGTTGTTATAGTTTGTATCACAGGAAATGTATAGTCAACCATTGGAAACTAGGATGATAAATCCTTAGTTAGAACCCTAATGATATGTCTTAGCATAGAACAGAACATTAGTGTTTTATAAATGGACATGAATAACATATGATAAGACATTAAGTGTGAAATTTTATTCTTGATTATGTGGTTTTCCTATTATGATTAGTTTTTCTCACACTATGCTTATTGGTTTTATTCAATGGATGGAACCTGAAGGAACTGTGTTAATGCTAAATGTGATGGGAAATTCAATGATTATCCCCCTGAGCAACAAACCATTATTGGAGGTGGAATGAAAAATCTTGTAGCCACTCTCACACAACATTCTCAAGCTATGAAAAATGAAATACTTCTAAATGATTAAAGGAAGGATAAGAATTCTGTTGAATCCTTCATGAGCCAACATCCACCACCATTCAATGAGTATTATGATCCATTAGTGGTTTAAAAATAGATAAGTACCAATGATATTATATTTTCAGACCTGCAATGTTCTAAACATGATAAAGTCATCTTGGTGGTATATCATTTGGAAGGTGAAGCTGATCAATGGTGGAATTTTATCAAGACTACGAGGCAATGAGACGAAATTGATTCCATGAAATGGCACAAGTTCATAAATTTATTTTTCAATAAGTACTTCCCTCGTATTGTTCTAAAAAAGATGTAGAATGAGTTTCTTGAACTGAAGAAAATGGATGATGAATTAGTTGGTACCTATGAAGTAAATTTTACAAGACATTCATGGTACGCTTCTGGAATTATTATTCAACCTGAGAGTAAGATCGATCGATTCATTAGTGGCTTAAGACCAAGTCTTCGAAGGGTGTTAGCCATAAGGGACTTCAATAGCTAAGCTGAAATTGTTCGATGTGCACTCTAGGATGATATGGATATTAGAGTAAGCGATTAGTCATATGGGTTTGATAAGAATAGGAAAATGGAATTCAAAGGGAAATCTAAAGACCACACTGAAATGAAGATGAGTTTTCCATTATGCTCAAAGTGTGGAAAGAAACAAGTAGGGAATTGTCTTAAAGGGACAAGTAAATGTTTTAAATGTTGATAAGTAGGTCATCGGGCATTTGAATGCCACAATGATAGGAAAAAGATGTCCAGTGATGTGAGTAAAGAAAAGGCTACGTGGACTGCACATCCTACACTTCAATTTTACAAGTGCAAGGAAATGGGGCATTATGCTAATAAATGACATAATCAAAGTTTTGTTGATGATGATCGACATAAAAAAACTATTAATTCCAAATACCAAGGAATTTCACATGCAATTTCTATCAGCGATGTAGAGTATGATAAAGAAGTGGTGAAAGGTAATCATCCCATCCACTCTAAAGTCGCAAATTTTTTATTTGATTATGGATCCAACAAAAATTTTATTTATATGTAATTTTCTAAGGGTATCTCCATACTACCTCAATAATTAGTTTTTGAGTTAGCAGTGACAACTCTTAATGGAACAACAGTTGCATCAATAGTTTATAATTCTTCTCTAAATGACATTTGTGGGAATGTGCATCCTGAAAATCTTGTGATCCTTCCTATAATGGAATTTTATGTGATTCTGTTCATGGATTGGATTTCCTTATATGGAGCTCATATTGATTTCCAAAGAAGGGAAGTCACAATTCATATTCCTGACCAATCTATTATCATCTATCTATGAAAGATTGAATATAACCTTCTAGTGGAAATTAATTTCATATTATGGGTCTTGATTCCAACAAATGAAAGTTATTTATCTAAAATTGTTGGAGATAAACTCATGATTAAGAATATTCCCATTATACGGGATTTTGATGATGCATTTCGACAGGAATTTTCATGTCTTCCACCAAATCAGGAAGTTGATATTTCAATAGAACTCATATTGGGTGTTATGCCCATTTAAAAGAAACCATATAGAATGGCCCCAATTGAGTTTCATGAATTGAAGAAGAAACTGCAAGATAATCCTGATAAGGGATTCATACGCCCAAGTGCAACACCTTGGGGAGCACCTGTTTTGTTTGTTTTGAGGAATGATTGAACAATGAGACTCTACATTGATTATCGATAACTTTAAAAGATCACAATCAAGAACAAATATCATTTCCCACGCATTGATTACTTATTTGACCAACTACACTGAGCTCAATTCTTTTCAAAGATTTATCTTCGTTCATGGTATCATCAATTAAGGTTTAAAAGGGAGTATATAACCAACATGACATTCCGTACATGGTTTAGGCTATATATGAATTTTTAGTGATTCCATTTGGTCGTAATAATGCCCCTGTTATATTCATGGATCTAATGAATAGAGTCTTTAGACACTTATAAAGGACAATCATTATTCAAAATTGACCAAGTGTAAATTTTTTCTTCAAAAAGTTTCATTTTTGTGTTACATAATCTCAAAAGAGTGGATATATGTGGATCCAGCAAAAACATAGGTTATCGAAAGATGGTCGAGACCAACAATAGTAATTGTGATCTGAGGTTTTCTTTGATTGGCTATATATTATCGATGTTTTTTGATGGACTTTTCATGAATATCTATTCAAATCACAAGGTTGACTCGAAAAGGAGTTCAGATTGATTGCAAGGAGGAGTGTGAAGAGAATATCAAGGAGTTAAAAATATGGTTATCTAGTGCACCAGTGCTCACTCTACCTTGTAGTGGAGAAAATTTTTTCATCTATAGTGATGTATCCAAGAAGGGATTAGGGTGTGCACTCATGAAAAACGATATGGTGATATCTTATGCCTCACAACAGTTGGAAATCCATGAGCAAAATTACCCAATTCATGATTTGGAATTAGCTATGTTAAGATTTTCATAAATGATTTGGATGAATTATATTTATGGTGAATGTTGTGATATTTATACATATCATAAAAGTTTTAAGTATATTTTCAGAAAAATGTGCTTAATATGAACCAATGAATATGGTTAGACCTGATTAAGGATAACGCTTTCTCAATTAATTACCACCCTGGGAAATCAAACAAGGTGGAAGACGCATTAAGTCGACAAGACTATGAAAGATTATCCATGATGAGGATCTAAAAAGATCCAATATTTATGGATTTACAAAGGACGGATATTGGAATTATAATGGAAGGTGAAAAAATATTATCTTTATCAAATGAAGGTTCAACCATCAAAACTTATGAAGGTTATAGAGGCACAAAAAAAGATTTAGAGTTACAAAAGAAGGTGATAAATGATCCAGAATTTCACTTCGATTGGGATGAAAAAATAAGGTTTATGAATCAGGATTGTGTTCCTCCCATCCTATAATTAAAGAAATAAAAATTGAGTGTGGCTCATAGTTCATAATTCTATATTCACCATGGATGTACAAAGATGTATAGGGATCTGCATGAGTACTTCTGGTGGGATGTCATGAAATGATATGTTGCTGGATATGTCTCTTGATGCTTGGTTTTTCATCAAGTTAAAACTGTGAGACAGATGTCTAAGGGGATGTTACAACCATTTCCCATACCATAATGGAAATGGAAAACATCACTATGGACTTTTTAACTGGACTTCCTACAATATTCAAAATCAGTAATGCTATATTGGTTATAGTTAATCATCTTACGAAGTCGGCACACTTAATTTCTATAAAAAAAGACTTCTATCTTGATCAGAATTCTAGGATATATGTGAAGGAAGTGGTAAGATTTCATGGTGTAACACATTCAATTATATCTGACTGGGATATGAGGGTTACCTAGATGTTTTGGTGATGTCTTCAGCATAATCTAGATACAGTGTTGAGTTTCAGCACTACTTATCATCCTCAAATAGACGTTCAGTCTGAGAGGACAATTAAAACTCTAGAATACAGGTTGAGATCTTTCTCTATGGATTTCAATGGTAGTTGGGATCAACACCTACCTTTGGTATAATTTTTTATAATAATATCATTCAATCCAGTATTCAGATGGCTCCTTATGATGCTCTCAATGTAAAGAAATGCAGAACACTAACTTGTTGGGATGAAGTAGGATAAATAAATCTATTAGGACCTGATCTTGTGGATGAGATGGCAGAAAAGGCAAGATCTATTCAACAACACATAAGAGTATCTCATAGATGGAAAAAAGGTTATTCCAACAACCGAAGAAATGTCATAGAGTTTGAAGTGGGAGATAAAGTGTTCTTACGAATATATCATTGGAAGAGAGTAATGAGATTTGGAAATAAGGGAAAGATGAGCCCTAGGTATATTGGTTCTTTTGAAATACTTGTTCTTGTTGGGAAGGTAGCATACCGATAGGCACTTCCACCAAATCCCTATCATGTTCATGATGTGTTCCATTTATCTCTCTTGAGAATGTATATACCTGATCTTTCACATGTACTATGCTCATAAGTTGTACCGCTGGGGAAAGATCTTTCTTATGAAGAATAGCAGATAAAGATTTTGAATCATAGTGAAAAAGTTATATGAAACAAGACCACTCTCTTGGTGAAATTTTTATGGAGGAACAACCAATTAGAAGAAGCTACATGGGAACTTGAGGATATGATGAGGGAGAGGTATCATCATCTGTTTGTTACAATGTAAAAAATTTTGAGGGTGAAATTTATTTTAATGTAGGCAGAATGTAACACCCTGATATTTTATGAGAAATATTATTCTTTTAATTTCTTATGTTATACACAATGGAATCATTCACTTCACACAACACTAGCTCGGCTTGCGTTACACGCAAGGACAACCTTCCTCGATAGCTTGTGTTGTACACAATGTCGAGTATCGCTAAATAATGAGATATTATTCTAATATTATGAATGGGCCATTATGAATAGTATTAACTAAATTTTTATTTTTAAAACATTATAATTCATCTTACACATTTTCTATAATGAGATATGAAAAAAATCTATTTTTCAGATAAAAGTAGTATTTTATTAAAAAATGCAGTTTTACTGCATTTTGATGGCGCACCCATTTAAAATATAATTTTTGACAATTTTATTAGTTAAGTTTTACAAAATGAATTTATTATTCTTTGTCAAGATATAAAAATTTACATTGGATAAATTTTTGATACTTTTATGATGACTTTCATATTTTGATGGCCAGTAAAAATAATCTACTTTTTCATAAAAAAAAAATTTTTCATGAAGATAATTTATATAGTTAAATGAAAAAATATAATTTTTCTAAATTATAAATAGAATAAATTTTTACAATTTAATATAATTTATATCATTTCCATAAATTTTACATTGAATTTATAGGTAAAAATATTTCAATCATTAAAAATGTTTTAACTTTTAAAACCCATTTTTCTTAACAACTAGATTAATTTTAAAATAATTACTGCTTCTTCTGTATATTGATTTTTGAAAAATTGATTCCATATTTGTATTCAGTGGGAGAAAAATATGTTAATAGGTTACTTTTATTAATTTACCTTATGAATAGTAACTACTGTAATTTTTATTTACTAGAGTTAAAGGTAAATTGGGTAATTAAGGATACAAATAAGATTATAAAATTACTCTAACTCCTTCCAAAATTCTATTGGATGAATAAATGAAGAACCATATCCCCTAAGGGTCAAATTATATTCTTTTCATGAACTTTTGACCATGAAAAGGATATAATTATAATTTCAAACAACCAAAGTGACAACTTGTCACTCTCTTATATCTTATAAGTGCAATAATTTTAATTTTGTTATAGGAATTATAAAACATCAAACATGAATAGTATCCAAAAATATAATAAAATTATCTATATAATTTGTATTTATTGAAAAAATTTTGGGATTAAATAATAATCATTAATGATGACACAATAATGATGTTGAAATTATTTTATTGATTGAAATATCAAATAAATGGTTTTAAAAATATTATAATAATTATGTTATGAACTGTTTAATGTGATCCACAAAATTTATATATTATTATTAAATGTTAGGAATCTATTAAATATTTTATATTCCAATATATCCTCTGTGTGTATTTTATTTAAATTCATATAAATGAATAGTGTCAAAATTGACACTATGGTTATTTTATAATAATAACATATTATAAAATTGTATAAAAATCACAACATTATTTAAAAATTATATATTAAAATTTTTATGGTTTAAAATTTCATAAAGTATATAATTATAGATAATTAAAATCATAAAATTAATTATTTATAAAAATTTAAAATTTTGAAAATTATTACCAGATATAAAATTAAATATATTAAATAAGGATAAGTCAATTTGATAAGGTTTAATATAAATTCAAAAATTGTATATATATTATTGTTTGACGATAATATAGCCCTATATCATCTCATATTTGAATTGAGTCATTTTTTGATCTTTTTAAATGGGGATTGAATTTATTAAAAATTAATATTTCTTATAATTCTTATGGTGCCCCACTCCTCCCTTATAAAACGGAACCTCCACCCTCTCCACCTCACACAACTTTGAGCATTCAAGATCGGCCGAACCTTGCCTATTTATCTTCCCAAATTCCATATAAACATACAAATGGTCTTGGAATTCTTAAAAGAAAATCTATAGTGACCTAAGAGGAGGTTAAGTAGAGGAGCATCTAGGAAGAGGTGATATCCTTTAACAATTCGTTCCAATTTATTTCATCTTATAAATATTGTTATTTATTTGTGTAATCATAAATTAATATCATTAGTATCACTCATATATTTATATATTATTTTAAATATGAAACATTCATATTTCACCTTCTATTCATCCTATTAAAAATGAAATCACCGCGCGTGCGTACGTACGGAATATCGTCTCCAAACGTGGTGTAATCTATTTTCCACCACCACATATCATGGATGGGTATAATGGTGTAAAAAATAACTATATATGATTATTATAACATGATACTAACTCTGAGACATTATACCATCCACTCCAATACCATTCAATAATTATGGGAATGATATCATCGCTCGTGCGTACGTACGACCTATCATCTCCACAATATGATTTGACTTGTTCTACATGATCGTAATTGAATAATGATTATATAAATGAATTTAATTAATAAATATGATATATATTACACTAATACCATTCTTTAAATTAGGTATCTATAAACTTAAAAATATGAATAATATTTTATTCAACAAAACATACATAAGAACATAATTCAATGAACACCTGAATAACAAGTAGCAATATATATAGTAGTTTTCCTACAACATATTATGGAAAAAACATAATTTTATATTTTTTTCATTTCTATTTCATACACTAATATGATATATTTTTTTAGATTATTAAAACATAGTATTCATAAAGTATTTACAAATTTATTTTCAAATAGATTCAAAATGACATGAGTAGACCCTTAGAAGCCATACTCTGGCCAATTGTAACCTTTGTGTCCCACCCTATATCCCCTACTAATAAATCAACTGTGGGAATATTTCACCATATTGTTATACCATACTACACAAACAATCATTTCCAATTTAATAAAACAATAAACACATATTCAATGAATAAGGATGCAAGAAACACATTTAAGATATAAATATATTATCAAATAAATGGTACAAACTACATTAATGATATATTAAGAAAAAATATAACAAAACATGGTTAATGTATAAATGAATTGTGCATCTAAAATGTCCTGGAATCGAAAAGATGGGAGACACTGGAAAAATCATCCCCATTGTGAGTACTCCAAGATTTGTCTCCGACATTAATAAACATTTTCACCACCATGGGAAGCCATGACAAACAATTCATCGCATAGTATCACCTAATGTTAGGTCTAAATCAATACACTAGTCAGTTCTATCGAGACCATCATCTAACCAACACATTTTCAGTACAAACACAATATATATTTGACTAATTACATTTTATCTACGAATACATAGGGTAATGAAATTTAAACTATTTCATCGATCATTTTCTATAGTATATGTTTCATTCCAAATGTAACTATGGAGATTGTAATGAATCAAAATCCATAAAGCAGTCATATTGATCAACCTTTACTAATTAAACATTTTTAAAAAATACCATAGTGTAGGACCCACTCTTTGATCTACACATGTCATTTATTTGAATACCACATCATCACATTTGTATCCATCAATACAATGCATTAATTATACAAACACATTAGAGAACCCATTGATTTCTATAGATTATATTAAATTCCAGATGGTACTTAACTCTACTATATGAACAATAAATGTGGGTTGTAAGGGAAAAAATTACAAACATATGAAATATTCCCCACACCACTTTGACAAAATACAAGAGAAATAAACACATTACCTAACGTATTCGAACTACCTGAAAAATTAAAACCACAAAAACTGTATGGAATTATAATGGAAGACACACATCAAATTGGATGATACCACACCCAGGGGAATAATGAACATATGTATAGATTTCATGTGACTATATAGAATACAAATTGATTATGGGAGTACCAAAAAATATTCATAGAGTATAGAAATCCATCACCAACCAATGAAGTACTAAATCATTGGTGATTTAGAGGACCCACACCTTATGTCACTTATGTGGGAAGGGGTGTAACTGAAATCGATGATGGAAAATGGGGACCATTCCCTTAATTGTAATCATCTAGGGTTGTAATGGGCACATGAATGCTCCGAACAGAATGCCCTAAACCCCATCATCCCTTGTATGAAGAAAAATCCTAAAATTTCTTATCTATCTGATTGAAAATGGCCTAAGACGTCTAACCAGAAAAAATTCATTGTTATCTATGTCATAAAATACATAGGACAGGTTATTTATTTTCAAGAATTGTACATCAGAAAAAAAAATCAGGGAAATTACACCACAAAGGCGATCGGTGGCCTTGTGGTTCCCCATGGGAGATCAAAATGGAATGTTGGGGATATGGGTTATATGTGTATATCTCTAATATGCAGCACATGTGCCCTTTTATGTTGTGTTTATAAGAAATACATTATTTTTTCATAAGATGGATAATAATCTAGGGCCCTATATTGAGCTAGACTAGCTGGTGGACCTACAATACCCATCCTTATGTGACCTGGTCATGCCCATATCATTCCCAACCAAAAACACAGAATACGTGTCAAAATTTGAATAATGTTTTAAATATTTTTTTTTAATCACCTCAACACTATTAATTGTATTCATGTTAGTGTGAGGTTAAACACTACACTATGTAATTTGAAAATAAATCAAATGAATTTTCCAAGGATGAATAATTGGTCAAATTTATAATTTTACATAATGGGATGATTTGAAACTTGAAAAAACAGAAAATTTAGACAATTATAAATCCTAAAATATGTTGGTGACAAAAAACCCACCTCATTCAATCATTAAATTTGAATCATTAATCAACTAATCCATTAACTCTAAAATGCGTTACTCATATTGTACATTCACATGTTTTCATGATTTAGTGATGTTCTCTAAAATTGTTACATTGGTGTGAGAAATATATTTAGGATGGTATGTTATTGTTTTAATTGTTTGATCAAATGGTTGAAATGAATTTTAATGAATAAACATTTAAATAGTAAATGAACAAATTATTCAGGATGATGGATAATGTATATAGATAATAATTTAGTTCAAATATTTATTTAAATGTCTAAATAATGATTTAATGAATATTTTAATTTTTTTAAATGCTAGTTGGAAAACATGATGATTCTACTCTTAGATATTTATTTGGGATATGTCTTGGTTTGTGTTGTTATGGTGTAGGGTTACGTAATGTTTTGGGTTGTGATTACTTTGTGTTATAACATGATTCTATGAGCTCGTGTTATGATGACGTAGAGATATTCCAAGGTAATATAGTTATAGAGATGTGGTTGTGGTTTTGATGATGTGATAATGAGATAATTCTCATAGGTTTAGTGTTGGGTGTTCCTACTTCTTATTGATATAGTCATTATGCATGCCACATATTTGGAGTTGGGATTTATTATTCATCATAAATACTTTGATGGTTGAGTTTTTAAGGTAGATGTTGTGATTTTTAATGATTATGATGATGTTACATTTTTTCCATCTTATCATATTACTATATATCATTATAATTTTATAATTCCATTTGATACATATGAAACACTATAGTTTAATAAGATAAGATGATGCGGAAAAATTAGAGTAGTATGTAAAGTACAGTTTTCCCTCTTGCTTAATCATAGTATTTCATTTCATATTTATTTAACATATTTATATCTGAGATTCATTATTCAACATGGATAATGAAATGTTTATAATGTTATCACCTATACATAATTTTTTATTGTTTTTGTGGGTATTGTGATGGATATTTTTTATATTGTTTGGGTAGAATAGTTTGAATAAATGAATGATATAGAAAATTATGGATCAATTAATTAATGTATATGTTTTATTGATTTATGTCATAATGGTTACAATTGTGTTGTGGAAACATATCGTTTCATTAACAGAATTATTTGGATGATTATTCATAGTTTTATTTTATTTTCAAGACAATTAATAGGTTAATGATTTCTATTATTATGATAGATATCATTGTTCATTATTGTAAAATCAAGGCCTTTGGGTGGAAGGCATATGGGTTCAATGTTATCCCATATTCCTACATAGGAGGGGATTATGTTGGGATAAGAAACCTCTTGTGGCACTCCAAAACTAAATTTTTTAATAGTGAAAATGTTTTCAGAAATAAATTTTAATACACATTGACCAAATATGAATGTATAGGAAAACAAAACTTAATTCCATTACCTCTCTCATTTATAATTTTTTAATTAATATCTTGAAATGACCCGTCCCCTGGGGCCCATGTCGTGACTACCCAAAGCTTTCCTTTCCAAGACCAAGGTCTGGTGACTAGCAGCCAAACGGCATATCCCTAAAACGGGAAGTCATTGCCTTTTTAACATGAACAGAAACATTGTACAAGAACATAACTAGAACCAACCACATAGACTATAATGCTTCAAAAATAAAACCATAATTCAACTAATAAAATAATATAGTGTGCTGAAAGTAATTGGGAAAGAAATAAAATCCCAACATTAAAGTACAAGTAGATCTAGAATGCACATAGTAGTTGAAAAGTAATATACCGATCTTGGATTGTCCACCGAGGATCCTACATGAAGGTTAGGTAAATCACATGATCAATAGAACCTCCATCACATCATTCCAAATGGTCTATCTCCATGCATCTTCCCTTCCTAGCTACCTGAGCCTTGATCAACGTTGTACGTTGATTGAACTATACACAATAATGTGCGGGCGAATCCCGTGTAGAGCTGAGTATAACAATATTCAGTAAGGACCCTGAGACTACCATAGGTATCATGTAGTTCCACAAAAGAAAATAACTAAATGTAATAAAACACCTCTACATAGGTATATGACCATACATATACATATGTTTTGAATATGTAAAAATATCACAAAAGAGGGAAAAATACACCAAAGGTTACACCACGAAGGTAGAAGTACCACACATGTAACACCACAAAGTTTGAAGTACCACATAGGTAACTCCATGAAGATATATGTACCACACAAGTAACACCATGGAGATAATTAAATAAAGGTAAATGTCACAGCTCACAATCATGAATATATGTAAAGAACAGAAGTACATGTGATTAGTCGAGAAGATGGATCATCATATGTTGTCAATAGGCACTACAGCTAACCATACAGAGTCTGGTACACATAATATCGATAGGTAATAACCCCCAAAATGACCCACACTTGATCCAACCCATGTGGAGTTGAATGGTACTAACCCTTGCTAACCCACGCAAAATCTAAGCCACACAAGATCAATATAGGCTAGTCCACACAGGATCGCTGAGCTCTGACCCACATAGGATCCGACCAACATAGGATAGTTATGCGCTTACCCACATAGGATTTCTGACTGTTGACCCACAAAGGGTCTAACCCACATTATATTGGTAAATACAAACCCACACATGATCTCCCAAAACTTACCGCTTTATGATCTGTCTCCAACCTCTTCCTCACTTCCAGCCACTAGATTTCCCACACCTAGTGCGCTCGAGTTCCATAGAATCTCCCCTTGATATATATGTCATACCTTTATCACTAATAAGCTCCAAAAAAGATGTCTCTCATAGTACCTCCATGTCTTGAGGGTTCCAATGCGACAGACAACCCATCAATCAGACCCGTGTTTTGTGAGTTATAGGCGTTTTAGTTCTGAGGGAAAAGTAGGATTATGGTTCGATCCAACAATGACATACTCCAAATTTCTCAAAAAATCATGAGTATTATACCAAATATACCTTCTCAATCCATGGTTTCTAATATCATAGATGGTTCTTCAAACGAATGTCTTGTTCCCATGATATAATCCTTTATGTGTATCTCTATTCGGTTGGGCTTGGGTCCAGTCCGACCAGGCCCTCCTTGGTCTGGGTCCGACCTGACTGGACTGGTTCGTGGCGATATTGGCCTCTTTAGAAGAGTTCCAAACTAACCCATAATGGGTTGGCATGCCTCGCGAGGGATGGGGCCCGGTACGGCCCGCAATTCAGGTGGCACAGCCTGCTGGCGCTGCCCCGGCCCGCCAGCAGTGGCCCATTGTGTAGGAGGCCCGACCATGTGAGGCTCGACATGCAGGATGGTGGCTGATGGTCCACCGATCTAGATTGGTGGGTGGGGGGGATTACCCCCGATATCCCTAATGGCCCATAGGCAGTTTGACATCTAAAATGGTGGTGCCACGTGTGCACTGGACAATCACCATAGAATCTTCCCGAGGAGAGGGATATTCCACCTATAGCATGACATCGGCCGTAGCCTCCTGCTCACTAGTGGAAAATGAAAATACGCCACCATTCCCTTTTGGGTCCGGCCAATTGGGCTAGCCTCATTCTTGGACCTTCGTGGCCGATGATCCATGACCCCTTTCTCACCGGAGGCATGTGATGGCGCGCCGCACCTCTTTTGGGGTCAACCGGTGTAGGCCACATCAATGACTGCCACAATCTCCTCTTACAGCGGGAGTTCGCATTCCACATCATTCATAGTCGGTTAGTGCCCATGTGCCAGTGGTCTTCCATGGATGGCATAAGGGTATCAAATTAGTAGAGGGTTTATGATAAGTTCATTAGGCTCGAACCCTCTGTATTATCTCCTAATCACAAAATAGTATTTAGTGGTTCAATAAATTCACATTAAATGAACAATAATTAAACCCCCCACATTGAATCATTAGCTATATTTCATAATTGAGGAAGATTCTTCGTTAATCGTTGTCTCAACAAGCCACCCACATCGCCACTATAATGTTGACGTTCGGTTCGGTGTTTCAGTGTCACTCATCACTGCTTACTGGAACCAGATCCATCCTCCACGGTTGTTGTCGAGGCTCTTTTCCATCATTTTGATGCTTTGGGAAGTTGTTCTGTCACATCCCCCCATGTTTCATATAAATAAAATAGAGGGGGGGAAAGTAACTACGTAGAGAAATTACTAGGGTTCATTAATTAGGAAGCTTCAAAATTCCCCAATGATTTCATTTGTTAATATTGAAAGTTCAATCCATTTAATGGATTGGCACATCGTGGGTCCCACCTCGACTTTTCAATTATAGGATAAGATAGAAACAAAATAAAATAATTATGTATTTATTTATTTATTTATTTATATTAGAAGCCCAATAATTAGCTTTTCTCTAGAACTACTACAGTCAACGTGAAGCCTCTCTTATGTGAATCCCGATGTTGAAAACACAAAGGTGCCCAAATTTTTTTTAACCAAGAAGCTATTCAAATGTTATAAAACTATGCTTGAACGTTTACTGAACGTACCTTAAAAATTTTAAAAAAAAATTTCATTCTTGGCCCAATGGGAATAAGAATCATGCCCCGTCAAAATTTTTGAAATGAAATAGGGGCACTGAGAAAGAATCTAAGCATCTCGATCCCATGTTTTCTCCACGAGGTTCATGTGCTTCCCAAGAACGTACACATGAAGTATCAATCAACCACGAAGTAATCTCTACTGTCTATCCTCAATCTCCACTGGAACCTCCTTAAATGTCTCCCCATCATCAATGTCTTGCTCGCCGTGGTCGATGATGTGAGAGTGGCCATTCACATTTCTACTCCGTTGGGATACATGGAGGATGTGGTTCACACTCTCTAATAGTGGTGGAAGTGCCAAGAAATAATCCACCTCTCCAATCATCTAAATTAACATAAATGGTCTGATAAACATCGGTGATAACTTGCCACCTCAGCTAAATCGACATAGTCCTCATCGCGGGGAGACTCGCTAGAATTAGAGGTCCCCCTCCTGAAAATAAATTTTCTCTGTCTATTATCATCATAAGTATTCTTCTAGCTCTTTGAAGTATTTTTCTTCTCCAAGATGATCTGTATCTTCACCGCGGTAGCCCGTACAAATTCTGGATCCATATGTGCTGACTCCCTAAGGTCGGTATTGCAAGAGGTATTCTGCATGGTCATCCATAATGGGCCTCAAATTTTTCCATACCGATGGTGGAGTGATAAATGTTGATATATCAGATCTCCAATAAGGACTAGTGATCCTCCCAACAAAGGACAAAATCTATGATTCAAGCATGTAGCATGTCTTCCAGCGTCTGAATGGTCTGCTCCATCTAACCATCCGTCTGAGAATGAAAGGAGGTGGTAAAATGTAACTGAGTCCAAAATCCCTCCTGTAATCTCTTCCACAACAGGGATGTGAAATGTGCATCATAGTCAGAGGTGATCAGTTAGGTAATTCCATGAATTCACACAAACTCTTATACGTAGAGGCTCCCCACACCCTCTATTGATCATTGCATACATATAGTTAGAATGTGGGAAAACATGGTGAGTTTTTAAAAGGTCACCTTGATGGAATCATGTCTCCTTGATGTAAGTGGATTCCCTATCAAAAAGTCCAAGTATATTACATAAGTCTTCTTCTTTGGAACCTCGACTTGTTGTGCAATTCCTGCTAGAACCATATACTCCGATTTCATTTACTATTAAATGAGTCCCTGAGAAACATACAATGCCACTACTTTCATCATCCCAGGACACTAGTGCTAATTCCAGAGGTCTTGGTTCAATATTTCCACACTAGGATATACCTCCAAAGGGGACATATGGAACTCCCTTAACACCTCAAACCGTAGCACCCCCAGAACCATAGTATATCATTTTAAGAGGGTAATGTGTTCCACATCTTCAGAAAATCCATCAGCTTCATGTCCTGTGGATATCATTTCACATTGATCTTCATAATCAATGTCCCAAAGCTATAACTCCTTGACTCGCAGAAGTATTGAGGGAGTAACTGTAAAATTCTGGAAGTAAGCTACTCCATCTCTATCCACGAAGAATTTTTGAATCGAGGCTAGCTTCCCTATCGCCTCACTCAGCAACTGTAGACCATACCCTCTACTGAGTGAGTCTACTACCATGTTCCATTACCAAAGACTATATACTATATTAAATTTATTGTGCTAGAGAAAATCTAGACTGAACTGTTGTCTTATGTTTTTTTCCTTCAAATAGAAGATATAGTTGAGACTCTTGTGATCCGAGTAGAATGTAAAATGTATTCCCATGAATTAATGTTTCCACATCTCCCAGGAGAAGACCATTTCTGCTAACTCTATGACATTGTTAGCATAGTTTTTCCCATATTGTATTATCTAACATGAGACATAAGAGATCTATCCTCGCTCCAGAATCAATACACAACCCAGTTCGCTACTTGACACATCACAGTAGACTATATACACATAGCCCTCGTCTGGTATCCTCAAGATAGGGCACTCACCAGTCTTTTCCACATGTACTAAAAACTCAGGTGTAATATCTCTATCTACAAGAAGGGATGTCCCTTCTTCTTCAAAGATGAAAAGGGTTCCAAAACTCTGGAAAAGTCAGGAACGAATCACCGGTTGTATCTAGAAAACCTCAGGAAACTACACACCTCAATCACACTCTTAGGTGCCTCCCAAGAATGCACAATCATTATCTTTTCCTGATCTACTACAACTGCTGCCTCCGAGATAATGATTACCATAAATTGGACCTCTCGTATACATAAATATAACTTCTATAGATTTCCATAAAGCTAGTGTCATCAGATATTGCCCAAAGATATCTCTAGATTACCGGGATGCTCTTGATCCAGCGTTGAGTACATCGATATGTAATTGATGATGACCACCACAAAGCGGTCAAGGTATGACTGAGAGATCCTTTTCATGCCTCCCATGAACACTTCTAGAGCATTGGTCATGCCTAATTGAATAATAAAGAACACATAGTGGCCATACCGACATATTGAGGTCATCTTATTCACATCCTCATCTTATACTTAGAGCCGATGTTTTCCTGATTTGAGGTCTATCCTCAACAACCAACTATATACATTCAATTGGTCTAATATATCATCAATCCATGGATGTGGATACTTTTTCTTCATGGTAACCTAGTTCAGGCACCGATAGTCTACATAGAGTATCAAACTCCCATCATCCTTCTTGGCGAACAAAATCGTGACTGCCCATGGTGAAACAATGGGCCTTATGATCCCCTTCCCTTCTTGTCCACTAACTATACCCGTATCTCAAATAGCTCAATGAGATCTGTGTTATATGTTGGTGTAGTTATCAGTGCCATCTTGGGGTATTGGTCAATGAAAAAGTCTACCTTTCTGAGTGGAGGTATTCATGGAACATCATTACAAATACATCAACATACTACTCCACCACAATAGGATATCTCAAACTCTCAACATCAACCAATCTGAGAGTTAAAGATTTGAAACTGATGTCTGATCACCTACACCCTCCACTGAGTAAGTCAATCATGCATTATAAAGGTTCCTTTCTCACTAGTGATGGAAAACCTTGTCTCATCTGTACGGGCACATCGCACTTTTCTACTTATACAGTCACTCAAAGCAAGGATTATGGATAACCAAAACATACCCAAGATTGTGTGGTAAGGCCTTGACACCAACACTGGGAGATCTTAGGAGAATATATCACCAATTAGAGTAAGATCACACTGTAGGAACAAGTTTGTAATTATCGAATCTGCTCTTGTAGAAGTCTCTAGTTGTAAGGATCAAGCCAACAGCTCCACTGTAATCTCCGAGAATTCTATAAGGTATGTGGACATAAAATAATGAATGTTACATGTGTCAATATGTAATGCAGATATGGTGGAGTAGACATAGATCACACCTCTAATCATCTACGGAGTGATGTAGTCGTAAGCATTAGCTTCTTGTAGCAGAGATCTTCCATGTACACATCCTCTATGTGGTCTGGGTGGACCACCTGATGGTGGTTGAGGGAGAACCTCAAATCTCCTCCCAAAACCTATTGGACGACTAGATCCTCTGCCACATCTAATTACTGCCTTCAGAACTCCTTTATTGAATCCATTCATCTTTCTTAGTGGTCCCTCAACCTTCTGCTAATCATCTGTATGGCGGGTTGGGCTATCACAATTCATGTTACCATGCCCATCACCCGTGAAGAACACCATGCCTCCCCACTAACCTCCTCTACCTCGTGAGCTCAACAGCTCTCATTGTCAGTGCCTTCTCACCAAAGAATCTCTCCACCAAATGTGCTCTCCCTCACTTACCATCCCGTAATAGAATGTTGAGAGATATCATTGATGCTCTGATCTCCCGTTGGAGACCCTTCTCAATGGTCTAGGCCCAGAAAAAAAGACCCATACCTTGTTGGTGGAGTACCAGGAGTGATCAGTGAACCTCCTTGAGTACTGGTCCACTTTTCATGAAGACCTTCTATTAGTACAACAACTATTGTATACGCACTGAGCGTAATATTTATGGGACGATATCTACCCTAAAAAGTCACTTGATGTCCGCCCAGCTGATGGTCACCTCATCGTGTAACTAGAGAATCATGATCCACCATCTCCCTGCTGCTGCCTGAGTATCACTGGCCGCTAGGATCACTATAAGGTCAGATATTGTCCCAAATAAGTGGAAAGCTATTTCTACAACCTCCAACTGGTCCTTAGCCGCCTCTGGGTCCGTCTCTCCTCGGAACATCAGAGGCCTCTACCAATGAAACACATGCATTTCGTTAAGTTAGTATGCATACTTTACTTGTGGGGATTTTCCAACGGCTTCCCAACAGGTATTGGTGATGCTTGTACACCACCTGGAGGTGCTAGTTCCATAAGTGGGCCCTTCACCGAGGCATCATTGCTTGGTGGGACATCATATCGTACTCTCACGAAAATCCTAGCTGGAAATCTACATGGCGGCATCCTAAAAGAATATATTTTCTCAATGGTAATTAAATTATACCAGGTGAATGAATGGAAGAAATCATAGCAATGTCTTTTCCAAGACACACACGATCATTGTTTCTGTGCACTGAGTCGGAAATCAGAATTGATTGTCCTACTGTATGGATATGTCGGTCATCGCACCAATACTAGATTCCCCAAAATTAAAACCACCCTCATAACACTTAACACTATTTCCACACACAAATGATCTGATTCCTTGTTCTTTGGTAGAACTGACTCCTCAGATACCACTTTGTCATGACCCATCCCTCAGCGCTTATTCCATTACTACCCCAAGCCCACCTTTAAGAGGAAAGGGGTTGTAGACTAGAGCCAGAAAGGATTATCTATGAAATGGGAATTCATTTTCTTTTTAACCTAAATATACACACATTCCAATGAAAAACCCAAATATTTCATAGTACATTTGTTCTTCAAAGTAATTCAATAACTTTCACTACATGTAACACCGAATTCAAGCGCACCATGACTTACCAAACTAGCCATTAAAAAGAGGTTATGAATAGTATTAATAGAATTTTTAAAATTATATAACCCTTATAATTTTAGATTCCATATTATTATTTTCTTAGATATAATGTAATGATAACTTCATTTTTTTCAGATAAAAGAAGTATTTTAAAAAAATGAAATTTTACTGCCTTTTAATGGCGAATCATTTTTAAATATAATATTTGAAACATTTATATATGAAATTTGACAAAATAAACATATTTTTTGGGATCCTGATATAAGAATTATGTTTCAATAAAATGTTGGTGTTTTTTTGAATTATTTCATATTCTGGTGAATAGTGAAAAATAATATATTTTAACTAAAAAAACATTTTTAATCAAAATAATTTATGGAGTTAAACAATCCATATGAATATTTTTGATTTATAATTAGATTATATTTTTTTAATTTAATCCAATTTTGGTCATTGGAGTAATTTTTCTTTGAAATTGGACATAAGAAAATGTCAATCTTTTTGTAGTTATTATTTCTTTAAAAAACGATTTTTTGTTTTGACAACAAGAATGAATTTTAAATTAATTACTTCCACTTATTTGTTTTGAATTTAGCAAAATAGATTCAATATTTACAATCAGGAGGTCCTAATTGTGTAAATATATAACGTTTATTTTTAGACATTTTGAATAATTACATCGGTAATAATTTTATATACCATGGTTAGAGGGTAAATCCTGTAAATAAGGGTAAAAATAATATTATAATAATATTAAATTACCCTAACACGTGTCCTATCCCTATTTTATGATACATTTCCGACCAAGGGTACCTTTGGGTTGATTTTTGGTCCCCATGGAGCAACTTGGAAGTGATAATGACATTATATATTAAATAATTTAATGTAGAGACCAAAATAACAAAACCAAATATCTTTTAGTAAAAAAAATTTATATGAGATTATATAATTGATCTATTATACTATAAATAGTCATTATAAATATAAAATGATTTCATACTTCAAGATATTTAAAATATAATTTGTAGACATAATATAAATATATTTATTTATGATACAATGATGATGTAGTATTTTCATCATTAATGAATGAATCAAATAAATGGTATTATATATGTTAAAATAAATTTAATTTAAATGTTATGATTCCATAAACGAATTTTATATGTCAATATTACTTGTTATGATTAATGAGATGAATTTTGTTTGATGTAATAATGCTGTTATAAATTTAGAAAAAACGAAATACCAAATATTGTGAAAATGGACATAAGTGTTTTTAAAAAAAATATTATATTATTAATTGATATTCTATTCCTAAAAACATAAGGTACAAAAAAAATAATTTATATAAAGATATCTATGTCATTAATGATCCAAATGGAGTTCTCATGAAAGTATATTGTAATTTTATTAACCATATAATTTAAAAATACAAAAAGTCATGGTAAATGTCAAACTATTTAATTAAGAGCTAAATCTAAATGATAAGGTTAATAGAGTGACCCAAACCAGTCTAAAACCTATTGGTTGACTGGTTTTCAACCCAATACCACATTTTCATTTAAATAATCCATTTTTGAGCCATTAGAAATACAAAATTACATTATTATAAAATAATATTTCTAGATTTTCATAAGGTGCTGGTCACCCCTCTTAAAAAAGGACACATCCACTTGTCTTTAATTAAAACCTTAAAAAAAATTTCAACCTAACTCTACCAAAATACCCTCTCAACTATTATCCCTTCATTTTAGAGGCCATAATTTAGTCATAAAGCCAACCTATGGAGCCCTTTTTATCGAAATCAAAAGGGAGAACCCGAAGAAGAGGTAAATATTTCATCCCCTCTTTCAAGTTCCTTTCTTCTTCCACTTCCTTTTTCTTTGTTTTTTCCATTATAAAATAATAAAATTTGTATCATCTATATAATTATTTGTTATTATAAATATTGTATGACCTAATTCATTACTCTATCCATATTTTGAATAAAATGTAATCATACATGCGTATGTACGACTTAGCTTATCCACTTCATGGTGTAATTATTATTCAATACATTATTAAATGGATGGGTATAATAATGATGTGCAATTAATGTAAATAAAAAAATAACATGATAATTATTCTGCGTATATGATATACCATCCAATTATATATTTTATTAATATCAAAATAATGATATTTTCCCATGTCCGTACGTATGGTTTACCGTCTCTATGAATGCGATGAGATTCATTTCACATATTATCCATTCAAGACTAAATTTCAATTGTTGATTAAAAATAATTTTTAGATTAATGATATAATTCTATATATGAATAATAGGTATCCCCACCATAATAAATATGACTCACATAATGAAGAATATAGAGGAAAATAAATATGTTAACACTAGAAACGACGATATTATTATTATAATGTTAACAGAGCCATGTAAAAAGATCATATATTATATCATATTAATGTATATGATTCTTGTAAAATTTAATAAAATTTACTTAACAATTATATAGGAGGCTAAACTACCTTTTACCATGAAAAAAGTACAAAGTAAGGGGTTTCTTATCTCATTTTTTATTTCATGAAATTTCCAATGTTCACGACTTATTTATTAAATATGATGTGTGTATTGACCGTTATTGTATTCATTGTGTAATATAATTTATCTTATTTATATTTCAATAATAATTTTATGATCCTTTGTTCAAGGGTGTATGTATCGTAATTTACCATATCAATAAGGGAATTTGAAATTTCAATTTCCACTCATTCAGCTTTATGCATACTTCATTGATTATTTTACTCTACGATTATGTGTGGATTCAATAATAATTTTCGTATTTCATAATATCCAATACCTTTTCTATGTATATACATTGGATACGCATAATCACTCCGTTGATAAATTCTCAAGTCATCGATATGAACTTTATAAGAGTAATTTTAACTCAATCACTATTTTTTGAGTTAAGCAACCAATTCATTGGTGTTGTTTTTACATGAATATGTGTGAATGTCCTCTGATTGATTTACACTGAATATCCAATCATATTTAGTGTATTTATATTTTTCACACATAATTATGTCGTTCCTTTATCATTAACATATGGATATTGTCTTTATAAGAGATCTCATCTCAAATTACATTCCACTGAGACTACTTTGTTGTTATACCCCAAATCACTATTATATGGTGTATATAATGTATTTGAAAAATTATATCATGAATCCCTTTATTATATTTATATTATAATTTTTTTATTACCACAATTATTGGTATTCAAGTGTCTCTTATTTGGTTAGGAACTCTAACTAAAATACCATTTTGAATATATAAACAATCAATTATTCTAAATCATTCTCATTAATATCCATGTTTTAGAAATGGTTATAATGATTTATTTATATGGACATCAATGTCTTAAAATTGAAACTCATTTTTAATGTTTCAAAGTGGTATGGGACACTTTGACTCAAAAATCTATTCTGAAATGGCTTATTGAAAAATAGTGTGACTATAAAATGTTTTCAAGAAAAATTGGATATTTATCTAAATTTTTTTATGATTATTATCATCTATGTCAATATCCTTCATTATTAATGATTGTGGTTAATCTATTGAAATAAAATCCTCCATATTTTATTGAATGAGTTATGTTTTTCTGTGGATGTTTTATTTTTATACTATTCCTATTTTATGGATAACTTATTGACATTTCATATTCTAGTTTCAATACCAAAGTTTATACTATGTTTCAAAATTTTCATATGATGAATGCATTTGACTTATTAAGTGACAGGTGGATCCCTCGATAGCATATTGAAGCATCAGTAGGTCTCATAAGACAAACTACTGTCTTGGAACAAGGCCTTGATAAAAAATCTTATTTGTAGTCTTGGAACAAGGCCTTGACTATGTGGTGACAATAGTATAGAATTGTGATTCCATCATTATGAATGTGGTTATTGATATTTCATGTGATTATTCGTCTAGTAGAATGTCCATGTGAATATGTAAAGACATTATTTCATTTTATTTTTTCCATGTTATACTGAATTTCATGTTTAAAAGGCTTTTGTTTCAGTTACTCATTTCTTTAAATGTTTATGATTAATTATTTGTGTTTCCACTATATTTTTATCCTTACTGAGCATCTAAACTCACCCATTTCTATGATTTATTTTTCCCAGGATATGACTAAGTATTTTATGACTGAACTACAGGGACAGTCGGAGAGGATATGAGTGTGGAATATGGATAATATTTTGTTGTAGTTTTTCACTATATCATGTAATGTAATACTTATAAAAATATCTAGTGTTTTCAAGAAAAAACCTAATCAGTCTTTCGAGACTTCATCTTTTGTGATCATTCCAATGATACAAAACAATGCACTGAGTTGGTGCTTCTGGGGTCGGGGAGTTACAATTGGTATCAAATGATGTTTAGTACAAACCTTGGAAAAAAGATTTAGATAAACTATTATTAGGGCACATAGCCCTTAGGTAATCATTGTGGATTAGTATGAAATAACTTCCTAAAATATTGGTATTGTATAGATTTTGTGAGTTTTCAAAGAAATAAATACATGTATGGATATGGCCAGGTAGAGGAGGATCTAGCCCAAATGTACCTAGGGGAAAACCACAAAAACACCACTTTGAGATAGAGTCGAACGTGACCTGGTACACGACCATGGGCCTTTCTGCAATCTTGATTACGACGGTCCTAGGGGATATGCTTAAGATAATTTACATTGTCTTTAAAAAACTATTGGATGTATTTTAATATAAGAAGATAATAAATGACCTTGGTTAATCCTAAGGTGTTAAAAATTGAAAATATGGGGTCAAGATATTATATAATTATTTTTATGTCTACTATTACACACAGAATGACTTTTGGTTTTAGTCAATGGCCGGATTCCAATGATGTCATAGTAACATTGAGAATGATGTACAAGGTATGAATGGTGGTGGAAATGAGAAACAAAATGGAATGTTGATAGGCATACAAGATATCATGTTCATGCCAAATCAGTTTTCTAAATATATGATGAATAACATATATATTAACCAAATCCCGTACTCAACAATGATAAGAATAGTGATGAATGATGAAAGCTCTAGCAGTGGATACCATAGTGAAAAGAATCCCCAGTTTCCATCATGATGTAAATGTGGAAGGAGACACCCAAGAAAGTGTATCAATGGAACAAATAAATGCTTTATGTGTGGGAAAGAAGGACATAAAGTGATGAATTGTCGAGGATAAATGAATAGTACTATGAATGAAAAACAATTTCCCCCAATAATACATTTACAGTCTTTTGCAGTAAATGTAGGGGACTTGGACATTACCTGAATGGATGACCTATTCTAAAGGATATTTTTTTGGTCAAAAAAAATTATATGTGGAAATAAATGCTTGGAGAAATGTTTAAAATAGTAGTGCTCATTTTTTATGGAATTATATTGGAAAAATTTTCTCTTGTATTTGTAACCCTATAGTTTGTCATGTGAAAATGATTTTTGAGGATGAATTATCTTTTCTCATGTGGATATAGATATAAATAACCATTTGGTTTTATATTATCATTGGGTTTGAAGCAATTACAAGTCATTATATTTTGGGAAGAAAATGAAAGGTATGAGATAACATTTTTTTCTTAATTTATGATATGGTTATTTTGTGGAAATTATCTCATTTTGGTAATGTTTTAAAATATAGTTTTTGAAAAAGGAAAACACGCAGACTGTGTGACAACCCATCGCATTGGAAAATTTTTGGGAATCGAACCCACAACTAGTGAGTGATTGGGATTTATCGCATACCACTGGAATATGTGAAGTCCCTGGTTAGTGTGACTAATAATTATTTTTAGTTAAATGATGTTATTAATCAATAATAAGTTGATATGGTATGTTAGGTCTTATCAAATGAATACCCTTATTATAATAAAATGATATGGTGATTAAATGCATAATTTTATTTTGTAAGCCGTTCTCTTTTTTGGGAAAACTTTATGCCCAAGGAAAACAGAATAGTATGGGATTTCATTTGAGGAGTAATGGTGGATTTTTATCTATGTTTTTATTGTGTATTTTTTGTGATTTGATTTATTTATGGAAATGATTAACCTATAATAAAGAATATGTGGTTAGATAAATTACTTTCGTGTATGTGAATTTAAGAGTAGTTGATGTCATTTTGAGATAAAATTTAATGTGGAAGACTACATAACCATATTTTTCTATGTTTTGGGTTTCAATATTAGTTTGGATTACACTGATGGACTTTAAGAACAATTGTTTATTTAATGGTATTTATATAACATTGTGGTATTGTTGGCTATATTTTTGAAATTAAGATTAGTGTATGTTTTTCTATAGTAATATCCGTTTGGGGGATCATCAGATCTTGTACTAACCATTTTGGTTTTTATTAATCTCTAATGACAAGGTAAATATATCGTTTTTCCATTGTGGTTCATGTGATTCTTTAGAATTTTATTCTAGCTCTTCTAGTGTGACCAAGTCTTCTTGAATACAATCATTAAAAAAATGAGTTAGTTGTAGAAATTTATTAAAGAATGAAACTATACATAAAAATAAAGTATATCTCTTTATGTTCTTAGTAAATATCATAAATAAATTTCTCATCTTTATTAATTATAACATAAAACCAAAAAAATGTTGTCCGCTTACTTTTCCTACTAGGAAACTAATGACTGTTTGTCCCATTTCATGTTTGTGGTTTTATTGTTTTGAAATTTCTCTTAATAATGTTTTATATCCCTCTCCATATGAGCTTTAAACTTATATTATCTTCCATATCCATGTTTTCCTACATGGAATCCTAGTTTGGGTTATCTTGGGTGACCTTTGTAAGTATCTTTCATTCATGAATTGTGATAGTTTAATTGAAACTTTTTCTGATGTGGGACTTTCCATTAAATTCCCAAGCCCAATTTTAAAAATTTCGATGATGAAATTTATTGATGGAGGGAATAATATAACACCTTAATATTTCATAGTACGTTATTTTTTCAATGTAATTGAATAACGTGCACTACACACAACAATGAGTTCAAAGACACCACGACTAACCAAACTATCCATTCAAAAGCTGTTTTGAATAGTAGAAATAACATTTCGAACATAATATAACCATTATTATTTTATAATCCACATTATAGGTTTCTTAGACATAATTTATGGATAAATTCATTTTTTTGAGAATAAAAGAAATATTTTAAAAAAATGCAATTTTACCGCCTTTTGATGAGGGATCCTTTTTACTCCAATAATTGAAACTTTTATATATTTAATTTGAAAAAAAAATTTATTCATTGTGATTAGGACATAATAATTAAGTTTTAATAAATTTTTTGTGTTTTTCTGATATCTTTCATAGTTGGGTGAATAGTGAAAAATAATATATTTTAACTGAAAACAACTTTTTCAATCAAAATAATTTATTGTGTTAAAAATATACATTGGAACGGTTTGGTAATATATTTATATTATATATTTAGCATCGAATCCAATATTGGTAATCAGATGTAATTTAAATTTGAAATTGGACATAAAAAATTGCCAATCATTTAGTAGTTATTATTTCTTAATAACATGCTTTCTGTTTTGACAACAAGAATTAATTTTAATTTAATTTCTGCCAATTATGTGTTTTGAATTAATAAATCTACATTCAATATTTATAATCAGGTGGTCTAATTTGTGTAAATAGTTATCTTTTATTTTTAGACATTTTGAATAATTATGTCAGTAAAATTTTTATTTTCCATCGTTAAAGTGTAAATCTGGTAAATAAGGGTAACAAATAATATTATAATAATATTAAATTACCATAAAACGTATACTTACCCTATTTTATGATATATTTCCAACCATGGGAATTTTTGGGTCGATTTTGGGACATAATGGAGACACATCTAAGTGAAAATGACATTATGTATTAAATAATTTAAAGGAGAGACAAAAATTACAAATGAAAATATTATTTAGTAAAAAAAAATTATACAAGGTTATATAATTGATATATTTGACTATAAGTAGTCATTAAGATGATAAAGAAATTTCATACCTCAATATATTTTATTTATAATTTTAAACATAATATAAATATATTTATTTATTACACAATGATGATGAGTATTTTCTTCATTAATGAATGAATCAAATAAATTGTATTATAGATGATAAAATAAATAATATTTGAAAATTTTGATGCCATCCACTAATATTATTTGTTAATATGACATGATTGGATTGATTAGATGAATTGTTTTTGAAGAAATAACGATTTTATGAATTTACAAAAATCAAAATATCAAATAGTGTCAAAATTGACAGAAGTGTTTTTATAACAAATATTATATTATTAATTGATATTATATTTCTAAAAATATAAAGATCTTACAAAGGATTTATATAATGATATGTGTATCATTATTTAGCAACATGGGATATTCTAGGAGGAATATATAATGTTTTGTAACCATATAATATAAATATTGAAAGAGACATGGTAAATGTCAATCTTTTTAACTGAAAGTTAAATCTACATGATAATGTTAATATAGTGAACCAAAACTATATAAATCCTGTTGGTTGAGTGGTTTTAGACTCATCTATACTTTATAATTTTAAATAATCCATTTTTATCTATTAGAAACCGAAAATTATTTTATTATAAAATAATATTTCTAATTTTTCTTACGGTGTCCCTCACCTCTCTTATAAAAGGGCACTGCTTTTTCTCTCTATTTCACACCATCAAATCCTTTTGGCTCAGAAAACCTCTACCAAAATACCTTTTAAACTATCCTCCATTCATCTTAGATTCATTACATTGGTCAAAAATAAATCCTATTTAGCCCTTTTGATCAAATCAAAACGATAAACCTGAAGAAGAGGTAAATATTTCCTCACCTATTTCAAGTTCCATTCTTTTCCACTTTATTTTTATTTGTTTTTTACATTATGAAATAATAACTATAGTATCATCTATATAATGTGTTGTTATTATAAATATGGTACAACAAAATTAATTATTTCATCCTTACTTTGAATGACATGTCACCATACGTGCGTACATACGGATTATCGTCTCCACGTCATGGTGTAATTGTTATTCAATACATTATTATTTGGATGAGTATAATAATGATATGTAATTGATGTAAATAAGAAATATAACATGAAAAAAATATGAATATATGATTTACCCTCCAAATATATATTATTTTAATATCAAAATAATGATATTGTTGCTCGTACGTACGTACAGATTATCATCTCCACGAACGCAATGAGATTTATTCCCCATCGTATACATTCAAGACTAAATTTCATTTAATGATTAAAAATAATTTTTAGAGACATTATATCATTATGTATTTGAATAAGATTCATCTTATCCAAAATAAATATGACTCACATAACAAATAATATAAAGTAAAACGAATATGTTAACACCTGAAACGAAGATAATACTATGATATTGTTAACAATTCATTGTTAATAGATCATATACGATATCATATCAATTCATATTATTCTTTTATAATTTAATAACAATTATTTCACCATTATAAAGTTTGTTAACAAATGATCTACAAAGGAAAAAGTACAATGTAAGGGGTATCTAATCTCACTTTTAATTCTGTGAGATTTCCATTGTTCACCAATTATTTAGTGCTTGTGGTGTGTTTATTTCCCATTATTGTATTCATTGTGTAATTAAATATAATTTATATTTATTTACATCATCATTTTATGGTCCTTCCTTCATTGTTGTATAATTCGTATGTTACCAAATTGATAAGGGAATTTGAAATTTCAATTTCCACTCATTCGATTTTATTCAAACTTGATTGATTATTTTACTCCAAGATTATGTATGGAATCAATATAAATTTGCTTATGTAATAATTTCCACACCCCTTTCTATGTAAATACATTGGATACACATAATAGCTCTATTTATAAATTCTAAACTCATCGATATGAACATGATAAGAGTAATTTTAACACAGTCTCTATTTGTTGAGAAGTGTCAAATTTATTGTTGTTGTTTTTAAAAGAATATGTGTGAATGTCCTCTGATTGATTTACACTTAATACCTAGTAATATTTAATGTATTTATATTTTTCACACATAATTATTTTTTTCATTTATCGTTAACCTAATGATATGGACTTTATTGTTATACAATAAATCACATTTATATGGTGTATATAATGTACATTCACATAGTATATCATGAATCCCTTTATTCTGATGATATTATAATGTTTTGATTACCTCAATTATTTTTTTTCATGTGTCTCACTTTTCATTTGGAACTCTAATAAAAATATAATTTCAAATGTTTTAAAGACTTATTATTCTAAATATTTCTCATTTATCTCCATGTTTTAAATATTCTTTTAAAGATTTATTTATATGGAAATTAATGTTTTTAAATTAAAACTCCTTCCAAAAGATTGAAAGTGGTATAGGACACATTGATTCAAAAATATATTTTTAAATGGATTCTTGACAAATAGTGTGACTTTTAATTGTTTTCAAGAAAAAAGGGGATATTAATCTCAAATAGTATTTGTGATTATTTTAATCTATGAAAATGTCCTTCATTATTATTGATTGTGGTTAATCGGTTACAATGAAATCTTCTATATTGTATTTAATGAGCTATGGTTGACGATGGTTGTGTTATTTTTATACCATTCAGGGTATGTGGATAAATTATTGACATTTCGTATGCTAGATTCAATAATAGTATTTATGTTATATTTCAAAATTATCATATAACGAATGAATTGGACTTAGTAAGTGACTAGTGGATCCCACTATAGATCCTCGATGCATCGGTAGGTCTCATTAGACAAACTAGTGTCGTTAATCCAGGCTTTGAAAAAAATCTTATTTGTATTCATTACAAATGAACTGAAATATGTTGTTATGATAGTCTGGCATTATCCATTACACCATTATGAAAATGGTTATTCATATTGCATGTGATTATTCACCTAGTAGAATTTCCATCTAAATAAGTAAATTCTATCATTTCATTTTATTTTTTCCATTTTATTCTGATATTTATGTTTATAAGGCTTTTGTTTCACTTATATATATCCTTAAATTTTTATTCTTATTTATGAATTTTTTACATTATATTGTTATCCTTACTGAGCATCTGATCTCACCCCTTTCTATAGATTATTTTTTCCAACATGTGAAGATGTATTTTATGACTGGGGTACATGGATAGTCTGAGGGGATATGAGTGTGGACTATAGATATTATGTTTTTGTAATGTTTTAATTTATCATGTAATGTATGACTTATGAATGTATCAATTTTTTCCAAGGATACTACACTAATAGGTCTTTAGACACTTGATATTTTGGGTTCATGACATTGAAACACAATAATGAACCGACTCTAGGCTTCTTGGGTCATGGCGTTACACCAAGAACATAGTAGAAAACAACCACACAGACTATAATGCTACAAAGAGTAAACAACAAGTAAACTCTTGTAGTAAAAGAGAGTGCAGAATGTAAAGGGGCCAGAAAAAAATGACCAACATTAATTTTCAATTACAACCGAAATGTAAAAAGTACACAACAAGTACAAGGAAACTCTTGGATCATGCTCTGAGGATCCAATCTGAAGGGTAGGTATGTGCCACATTCAATAGGCCCTACATCATGTCATGCCAAAAAGTCTAGTTCCATGCACCATCTATTCCAAGCTCCCTCATCCCCGATCAATGTTGTACATTGTCTGTATAAGACACTACAAGGTGCGGGAGATGATCGTGAAATGGTGAGTACAACGATACACAGTAGGGACCGCGATACCCCCGTAGGTCTCCTATATTTTCACAAAGGAATCTACAGAATGATAGAAATAAACTCTACTAAGGCATATTCCCTTAAATATATCTATGTAATCAAGACATAATCATCTAAATGATGTTGTAAGAATACCACAATGGAAACATCACGAAGGAATAAGTACCACACAAGTAACACTACAAATGGAGAAGTACCACACAGGTAATTCCACCAACATAGATGTACGACACACGTAACACATCAAATATAAACCCACAATGGTAAAAGACTCTACTCACAATTAGGTATATATGTAAATAACAGAAGTACAAATAATTAGTCGAGAAGTAGATTACCTTAATCTTGCAAGAGGAACTATTGCTGACCATACAATGTTTTACCCACATAGTATCGATAGATACTAACCCCTTCAATGAACAACAAATGATTTGACTGGTTCAGAGTCAATAGATACTAACCCGACCTAACATGCACATCATCTGACACACACGAGATCAATACGCACTGACACACATAGGATAAATGAGTGCTGACCCACATAGGATCGGTATGCGTTTACCCACATAAGATCACTGAGTGATGACACACACAAGATCTGAACCAGACAGGATTGGTATGTGTTAGCCCACGAAGGACTTCTCGGTACTATCCTCATTATGATTTTTCTACAACCACTACCTCACTTCCATCTACTGGATTCCCCGCACCTGGTATGCTCGAGTATCTTAGAATCATCCCTCAAGATATTGGTCGTACCATGACCTCTAATAATATCCCCAATGGGGTACCCCAAAGGACATATTTTTATTAAGGGTTCCAACATGGTAGATGACGTATAAAAAGAATGCCCGGTTTGTGACCTATATGTGTTTTAGTTCTGAGGATGCGGTTGGATTATGGTTTGATCCAACCCATCCACAACCCTAGATTATCTAAAAGACAAGTGGATAATACCAAAATGTCCCTTTCATTCCAAGGATTCTAAATTCATTGACAGTTCGTCAAATGGATATCTGGTTCCCATGATATCACCTTTTAAGTGTTTCTAGGTCTGTTTGGGCACGAGTCATGCTTGGCCCGGCAGGGCTGTATCATTGTGGGCATTACCCACTGGGATTTGGTCTGACCTGGAAAAAAAGAGGAGGCCTAGCCCATGAGGGGGATTCCCGGCCCACAATAGGCAACCTGACCTGCATGGGGAGACCCTATTACAGGCGGGCCAACCCTCAGGCGGTGGCCCATAGGGTAGGCGGCCTAGCCCACTGATGGGGGCCCTGCTGCTTGAGGCATGACCCGTTGGAGGGTAGCCTGTGGTCTACCAAGCTCGAAAGGGAGTGGATGGGGGGGGGAATCCCCCACCTCTGGTATCTTGAACTGTCTGCATCCCATTTGAATTATGAAATGGAGGTGCCATGTGGACACCTCCTAGTCACCATGGACACCACCCGGTCACCCTATGGCCCACTAGATTTGTGGGTTCTGCCTCATCCATCGTGGCTTCGGCCGAAGCATCCGGATCACCAGCGGGGACCAATGGCGCATCACTATTCCCTTAGGCGGCCAACAGATTAGCCGACCACCTTCTCCTAAAATCGCATCTGATGAGGTGTGTCCCTGTGCTCATCAACGGTGCACAATAGTGTGCCATACCACCTTTATGGAAAGCCGGTGCCAGCAACCCCGATGACCACCACAGCTTTGTGTCATGACATCCTCATGGCTTCTGCATTGGCGCGCCTCCTCCTTCGTAGCCGGTTGGTGTTTCCACACCTGTGGTCTTCAATAGAGGGATCAAGGGTTGAAATTTAGCCGATGGTTCATTTGAGGTTTGTTATGCCCACGTCATTTGCAATAGCTCATATTCACAATAGAGTGTTTAAGGGTTCAAGAAATTCACATGATATAATCAAGAATAAAACCCCTACCTCAAATCATTGGAGAGAGCTCACGATTGAGAAAGTATCATTGTTCTACATCCTCACAACTTGACACCCATGTCACCGCCCACATAAGATGTTAAAAAAGTATTTTATGTTGATAAAATTATACAAACAAATATTACATATCTATTATAATAACATATAATTCTTAGTAAATAAATAAAAATAACCAAACATTAATATATACTAATCATGGAATTACATAGTACTGTCTATTAATAATTAAGATTTATGCATTCAAAAAAGTCCCATTAAATCTATATATTTATTTACAGCTACTATAGAAAAAATTTATTTTAAGATGTATTTACAGAAGAAAATTTTAAAAAATGATCAATATGAATGTTATCATGACAATGATCATTGATATTTAAATATAATTCTAATCAATATGATGAAGAAATTATTTAGACATGTCCTATAACTCATAAAATCCACTACAACTAATATAATACTATTTTCATACCATGTCCAATTTAATCATGTATGGAATATTAATATTTTTGTGTGTTTGTAGTGCATTGTGGTGAAATTAATAAATTTTATTCTTTATTTGTAAAAACACATAGAATATTTTAATACATCATAGTGACTAATCATTATTGAAAAAATATAATTATTGTGAAATAAATTACAATACAATAATTGTCATGGGTTCCCCAAATATATTTTTATTCCATTACATTAAAATTTTATTTATTCACACACATGTGATTGTGGGAAAATCACCACTTAATATATAATATATATCAATCTAAAAAATATATTTATAAATGTTTTCATAAATGTTTTTTTCATGAGTTTGAAAACCAATAATGTATTCAAATAACATAATACCATAAATAATTAAATTAATTATTAAATTATTATATATCAATTTACATAAAAAATAATTACAATCATCATACCATTGAACGCATTGTATATCAAGTTTGAAATAAATCAATTCACGGAACAAAACAATCTTAAATGATGGCCAAAATTTATGTAGCTTATGATCAAACCAATATCATAAAATGAAATATTTCTTGATTATAAAAAAACTAACAAAGAGATATATAATAAATGATAAAAATACATATAAATATGAATCATGGTTGATAATTCATAGTATAAGAATCGTAAGAGAATCAACATGTTCCATTATATTTCATGAAAATTAAGGAAACTCATATGGTTTTCCATATATATTTTTATGTTTTTAATAATAATTCCCAATTTTTAATAACATATCATTGAAAATTGTTGAACAATGTATCATATTTATGTATTTATATATTCACATGATAGACTATAAGATATTGACTAAAGAAAATTAGGAATTGTTTGGTGATAAAAGTATAAAATAAATTATCTCATTTCTGCCTAATAATGAGGTATTATACCAGGAATGCATTAAATGTAAAATAATAATTTTAATAAATTAATTAATATATGTAAATAAATTTATATAATTTACAAATATTATAAAATTATTTATTTTAACATGTGGGGTATTTCACCATGTAATCAAAAAAATTACCAAACTCATCTTGAATGTTTATCACATTGGATACAAATAAAGATATTATGAAATCTATAATACATGTGAGATAGTAATTTGTAGGTATGAAATAGGATATTCAAAGGCTTACAAAATTTACATGACCACTCACCATGTATATTATATCTCTAATATCTTCAAAATGATTATAATTCATTGTAATCATTAATAAAAAATTACTAATTTTGATATCTTTAAATTATATCATAAATCATAAAACTCTATTATTAAATGAAATAAATTATATAAATGATATATTGTATTCATAAAAGGTATGTGAACTCAAAATCACCAAAACATTGTTTCTTAATTTTACCTCAAGAAATTTCATTTATAACTGCCATTACCTATTATTTTTTCTCTTGACACCATGATTTAATAGTGCAATAAAAATACTCAAAGACAATAGGAAGTTGTGGAATATTCTAGTCATCAACATTTACAAACAATAATAAAATGTATCGATTTTTGACTTCATATGAAATCATATATCAGTATATATATTCTTTATTTATTTTTAGGGAAAAAATTAATTTTTTAAAATTAATGAAATGTGTTAGAAAAAAAATAAAATCACCATTTTTTTTATCTTGAATAAATTTTATAAAAATACATTACCCTAGATTGTAAACATAAACACAATAAATATTAAAATACTATTCAGTGATGAAAAATTAGATTTCTATAAATACAAATAAATACAATCATCATCTAATAGAGAAATATGTTTTAAAAAAAAAATAAAAACCATAATTAATATTCAAAAAAAAATCAAGGATATTTAAAAACATCAACTCTCAATCATTGAGTAATTAATTTTAATTTTCTAGTCATTTAAATTTTATTAAAAACATCTCATTCATATAATAAAAACATGGTTCTCAAATATATTCTATAAAAAAGTAATGTATATGATTTTAATATATTGAATAAATGTTGTTGCAATCTTGGAAAACCCCTTTGTAATAGAATCAATGGTGAAATGGTAGTTCCTGAATGTTTTATATAAAGGAATTTTTTTAATCTGTGTCATTATATTTTGTTATTAATATAATATTTACCATTAAATATTTCAATTCCCTATATAAATCATATATTGTGATTTACATAAATTTTATCCATTTTCATTTTTTTAAAATATAAATATATCACTTAATAAATGTCATCAAATAAATTATATAAATGGATTATATCTGATTTTTAATTAATCTAGTGAATACTGCCATTTGTAAATTATATTTCCAAATTATCCACATGATTTTTATAATTCAATTGCATTTTTTATAAAAATTCTAAATACGGGGACACATATTTATAGTTAGTAATTCAATAAGAATGGAGATTGATGAATGGGTTTGGTAATGTTGAAAAATATATTGAATGAGATAATTTAATTATAAAAACTAACATATAATGCCTAAAAATATATTTTGTTGGTGAAAATCTAGCATGAATAATTATTTTAAAATAATGTTTTTTCTTTGTGTGATGATTCCATTTTATCATTAATTTTATTTTTTTGTACATATTTCTTCTAGAAATGAAATTTAAATTTATTTAGTGATGATTTTGAAAATAAAAAACATACCTAAATTTTAATGTAATATTAAAATTTAATATTGAAATTTTAATTGTTATTAAAGAATATATTGAATTCAAACATTATAATAAAATTATAAACAATACAATGATTCTATATTTAAAACCAAAAACGTTAATTAAAAAAAGAATAATATAAATAGAAAAAAATTATAGAAATATTTCAATATGTATCAGCAGCATTACTTAAACAAGTTATGTGAATTATATATATATGTAATATATATATATATATCAATGTTTATGTGTTATATTAATATATTAAATTCACATTATTATTATTATGTGCCTTCAATAATCACATATTATTTATTATTTAAAAATTTATAATTATAAAATATTTTCAATTTATATTTAGTGAAATAATTTTTTTATAGAAGGAATATTCAATAAATAAGCTAAAAACCCAAATTTGTATTATTTTTTCAACACTATAACCTAGTTTACTATTATTACAATATCATAACATGAATTAATGTACATAAAACTAAACATTCAATTTAATATTATAAAACATTTTAATGAAACTTATATTTAAATAATATACAATGGCCCTGCAAAGAAATTTTTTCTCAATGTTAACAGATAGAAGTATAAAAAATAAAATTAAATAAAATATGAATCACTAAAATATTTCAACTTATATCAATATAATCACATTAACATGTTATTTTCACATTTTTATTACAATAACATATTATGTGAATGGAATGCACACAATTTCTATATTTTATGTGCATGTCAAGTCCATAGTATATTAGATATGATACAGAAACAGTTTGAACCAATGTCTCAAAACGAATAATTCAACCCGCTATCATTTCCCTTACTAGATCATCACAAAATGATCAATATAGAATGATGTTTCTATTTTGAAATGGGAGCTGGAGGAGTGTATAGAAAAAAATGACCACCTCAAGTATGGAAAATGTGGATACTTCATACTGGTGGATTTCATTTGGGGAGTTTATCCCTAGTTGAAACCTATGTGGGTGGGGTTTATCCCATGCTGCAGGTTATTCTGAGGTTTTAGGGGAGGTTTGTGTTTAACCAATCCTACAACACTATTGTAGTGAATAATTATAACAATCATTCATTGTAGAACATTGGACAAAATTAGACAATGGTTGTATAGTGTTTCATTATCGATTTTATATCATTTTGATGTAGGGTTTTACATGTTCTGAAACTATTACATTATCTCTATATTGGTTCTCTTATATCATAGAGGGATTTTTCCTCTCTGTGGAAATATTTATAATTAATTATCCTCACAAATTTCTATGTCTTGTGACATGTGATACTGGATTTCTATTTTAATTTTGTTTCCTCTTCATGATGTGAAAACTGGATTTGTCTCTTGGACTCCCAATGCTTCTGTAGAAATTTTAATATCCACAATAGACAATAAATGTTCCAAAATGAATACAATATGCACAAATTATAGAGTGTTATATTCGTACACAGGATATTAGATTATTAATCAATACATATCAATATTAAATTATCTTCAAGAATGATATTAAATATGCAGGAACTTCAATATATGTTCTTTAATGTTTATTCTTGGAAAAAATTACATGGAACATCCAATGTCTCTTGAAACATGGGATATTGATAGAAAAATTGACATAATACATAATATGTGATAAATTAAACTATTCAATTCTTCATATTCATTATAAAACATATTCTATTTATGATTTTTGTGAACCATATAGATAGGATTATGATCATTAAGATAAATTGCTAACAAAAATATCATGTGATCATGTAGATGCAATCATTATGAAATATATAATAAAATCAAAACAAAAATAATAATTATTTTGATCATAATAAATTGAAATAAAAATTAGAATTTTGATACTTAATTAATAAATGAAACTCGAAACATCTCTATATTATAATGAGTTTGATTTATTATTATAATATCCTAAAAATATTAATATTTAAAGGATTGTAATGATAAAGGTAGACAAGATGTTTCCTTCTGAATAAATTTTAATCTACAACACATACTCATATCATTTTTCATTTCAATTAAAAGGAAAAAACATCAATTGACCATATTATGATCAAAACATTATTTTAATGTAAACATGATGTGAATGTATTTGAGAAATAGTGAATTCCTTCACTTTTGGTATTTTAATGTCAGTTTGTTTGATATTTCAATAGATTTTATACAATTATTATGTCATTCACGAGAAAGGGAATTCCATTTAGCTGTTGTGGTCCAAGAATTAAATACATGGAACCATGATCTATTGGGTGAAATATTTATTATATTTATCGATCATAAAAGTATGAAGAACATATTTTCATAGAAGGACTTGAACCTTGTGATATTATTATTTATTTTTTATCTCATTATTTTTTATGATGACTATGTACATGCATATGGGAATGGAAATTCAATGGCTGATATTTTAGGATAAAAAATTTATAACCAAGTTGTCATGTTGGATCCTGATTTGAGTGGCTTTAAAATCATACACACCTAATAAAGGGAATTCAATGTTATGTAATTCATAACTTATGTTTGAAATATAATTATACACCAAACACCATAAAATTTCATATTGGCTTCTTCCATTGATGTATATTTTGAATTTTTATATTGTATTTTAATTTATTTTCTATATTAATTATTTTAATATTTCTTAACTATAAATTTTTCTTCCATTTAATTTTTGGTTGGCTACTATAGTGAATAATTTTTTGGAATAATATATTATCGGGTTCATCATGTTATTATTTAAAATTTTCATAAGATTCAATATAAAAGAAAATTAAAAAGTTCTTGTTCATTTTTTGAAGTTTTTCAGTTTGAAACTACACTTTAAGGATTCCTTCAAAACCCTCATGTTTTCAATATCAAGACTTATGGCCAGTGATATATGATTGAATGAATGTAGTGATCATAATGAAAGAAATTTTTTCCATGATTTGAGCATAAATGGTACATTTACCATTGTTATAAAATTATACGATGGTTTTTAATTCTACAAAACATAATAAATTAGAAGCTTGTGTGGATGATTTAACTTATTTAGTATAACTTTATGGAATAATTCAAATAACCACATTACAGTAATGAGTCATAAAAACCTATAATGCCTTAATTATTAGTTTCCTGACTTTTAATCATCCTTAAGAACAACCTGGTTATTTTTAGGAATATATTTTCATTAGGAATTTCTTGTTTTCATTTTTTTATTCCCCAATTTATATGTTTCGAAATAAGGGGATCATTGTAGAATTTCATAAGTCCATGAATCATATAATGAAAAAGAATATGAATTAATAATGGATTTTTTTAGCATGTCGATAGAAATATATAACTTTGTGAAATAAATTTTCAATTTTTTCACAAATATAAAGACACGTGGAAAATATTAATGTAAAAATACAATATAAATTTAAATATTGTAATTTGTTTGGGGGTGAAACAAATTGAAATGTTTTCATACTATAAAAGTTCAGTATGAAGTAATTAAAATTAACATTAGAATTATTAATTGGAATTTATAATGCATTTAATCTAGTTTTGTGAAGAAAGGTAATGTTACTCAAAATGGTGAAAAAATTGTTGAAAAATAAATTTTTTTCTTTAGTTAAAAGTAGGAAACATTAGGAAAATTAGACTATATAAGGAAAATTATAATATCTTGGACTAACATAATGTATTTCCAATGGGTTAATGGTGGATATAATTTTATAAAGGGGAATTATTATCCTAAAAAACAAGATTATGACAAAAGTTTAAATTTTATAATCTTATTCCTTGAACCACTGATACTCAAACCCTTTATGCATTGTATTCCGAAATTATTTTTTTGGTTAGGAACATGTTGTTTGGAAGAATCCTATTGCATTACACATTAGAAATTCACTAGAAAAAATACATGTTGTTGTTTCTTCCTACCATTTAAAATTTTCCACATTATTGTAAAAACACAATACTACATTGTAAATTGAATTTTAAAATGGTTTGGAATATTCAATCTCATTATTGTGATCATTTTAAAAATCCAATGATTTATAATAGTCTCTATGAGAATTTTAATAAACCTGTTTAAAATTTATATATTAATCCTTTCATATGAATTATATTACGATTAGTTGATGACATAATTTTATGGTTGACAGTATGAAGATATTTTTTAGTATAATAGGCTGATTATTGGAGAGTATTTGAATATATATAATTGTATGCTATATATATGTTGACCATTTTTTTATATCTGTGATATTTTACGAATGTTTAAATTAAATGGGACCTACCTAGTTAACAATTATATTAATAGTATTAATGTATATGTCTACATCTATCCATATTTTATGTAAATTGGTGAGAATGATGTTCCGTAGTATAAGGAATACATTTTTTATGATCATAAAAATGGTCGATTTAATCCTAAATTATATAATCCAACAATATTTCATATTTAACCTCATGATCAAGTCTGATATATTCTCCAATATGTGACGAAACGATGCAATATTCCAATTTGGTAGAATTAAATATAATGAATGGGATGGAACTCCATCACCCTATATAACAAATCTATGAGAAAAAGGTAACGAGATAGAGATAAAATTTTATTTTTATCCATACGGGGACATGAATAAAGTTAAAACATAAAAATTACCTAATCCTCACTACAAAAAACAAGGAATATTTCCATAATTCTTCTAATGTGCTCAAGGATATTATTTGGAAAACAGATTGACTCTGCAAGAATACAGAGTATACACATATTATAATTAGATAATAAGAATCATTTCTCTATATAACAAACATTTTATACCTGAAACATAATATCGAGGACATCGATGTAATTTATTAATTAGTTTTTTAATTATTTGGATCATGGTTATTCATATGATTCGTGCAATGAAACACTAGAACATACCCCTTCTTGGACATGTTCATACTAAACAACAGTAGAAATTATTCATTATATATACATTGAATCGATCCAAAAAAATATTTTATCACTCTATATAGATCTTTATAAACTTTATATAGTCATTTTTACTCATTTATTTCAATGAAATTCATTTTCAAAACATATTTATAGAATGTAAAGTGAGGAATTCATTTTTAGTGCGAAGTATATCATCTCCAAACTTCACTAAAACTTCCCTGATGTATCCACTATCCTACCAATATACTGAAGAATAATATATTTTTTGTATAACCATGTACATTAATAGTTTCACCATAGCATATATTCCCACAATAAGAAGATTCCATGAATACACAAAAGAATTGTTCCAATATTGAAATCATAACATTCCCATTTAAAATATAAAAACCATTAAGTTATTTTGTATTCATATCTTCTTACATGATAAATCATTAAATTAATGTTTATAAAATTATAAAATATTATAATTTTTTTTAATTATAATAAAAATATAAAATAAATATGAACTTAAATAAAAATTCAAATGATCACATATTGAAAAAAAATACATAGAAAGCCTTTGTAAATAAAAAAATCAAATATTAGGCACCAAATTTTTATATTTTTGGTTCATCTCTAGATCCACTTTAAGTATGATATATGTTTTTTGAGGAATAATCCATAGTATTATTGAACTATTTAAATATACATTTTACATGAGATTAAAAATGACCATACTAGACCCATTGAGGACCCAAATGGGTCAGTTTTTTTCCAAGTGTGATACCTTATGTCCTCCAATAACAGGCCAAGGGTTGGTGAATAGATCCATGGAAACATATCACAAAACATGGTAGACCTTTTTCAATATTATTATATAGTAGAAAAATTTTCATTGAATATGATAACAAGAAAACCTATATGATATAAATATATAATCGACTAAATGGGACACAATGCTATAATGAGACATTATGTAACATTAAAACCCGACATTGGTTAATATATTGGAATTGGACATTTAATATTTCCCTAAATCTAAAATATTATAAGTGCTAGAGAACTCCTCTCCAATTCTAGTGCACTTGAGTTGGTCTCCTTCTATAATAAAAACATCGACCATCATGGACCATAATGATGTATAATACATCATCAAGAATAACTAGGAATATACATTGATGTTATAAAGGTTTCAATATTTCCGATACAATCATCTAACATATTTTTTGTTAGAAAATAAACACAACGTGTGTGGGTGGAAATCCTCAAAATCTATGAATTAATGGAATACTCTACTAAGCCTAAAATTTATTTCCATATAGTATGCTTGGTCGTGTAGGACACCATGGAGTGATAAATGTGGAAAAAGGATCAATGGAGTTAATCTCTCAACCTCATAAAATTTCTTGTTTATAATAAAAAATTAAAATGAGGACCCAACCATTATATTTATCATGTCATCCAATGAAAAACCACACCCTTTCATTCATAACCATCAATATAAAAATGAAATTATAGAAACTTGTAGGATAACACATTTCTTTCTCTATAATGGAAACATGTCTAGGGTGTACTAACCCCTACTTTTAGAACAACTCATGTGTGTTTAAAGGATATAATTCCAAGAATATATGACTGATCCCCTACACTTTATAGGAAAACGACATGATAAATTGGCATGAAACCCAAAAAATTCAAACTACCCAAAACTATCATCCCACACATCCATTATGGAATTATGGTATAAGGACATGCCTCCTCAGATGGCACCCACTATGATCTATTTTGAAAAATTGATTGTAAACAATATTTATTTTTCTAGAAAAGTACATCTGACATGAAAATACAAAAAATCACTCAAAATGGTATTTGGGGGAAATGTGGGGACCCATGGAAATCCATATGAAACTTTGGGTATATTGTGGGTAGGTGTATGTATTCCATGCATGTCACATGAAGTATTTTATGTCTAGTTTGGAAGACTTACATGACTGGTTCTGAGATGGACATTGCAAATGGGACCTCTATTGAGGTCACCTAGTTAACCGACCTATGATGCCCATCCATGTGTGTTCTAGTTGTTCCCGAGGAACCCCAAATCATATATACACATAATGGGAAAAAAATTATAATATTATTTTTAATGTAATATTTTGGATATTCATAATACCATTAATTCAATTTTTGCTCAGCACGATGGTAAACACTACACCTAAGAAAAATAAGATCCATCAAATGACTTTTCCAAGGATTCCTACTTGGGTAAGTTTAATTTTTTATATAAATGGTGGTTCTGAATATTGAAACCCATAAAATTTAACTTAATACCAACCATAAAAAATCTTGATCACCACATAAAACCCTTTATTTCAAACCATATTTTTGAATAGTTAAAATATTGATCATTGAACTTTAAAAAAGTAGAATAAAAAATATAATTTAAAATATTTTCATGTATTATAGTTGTCATTATTAAAATGTTGATTGATTTTGAGTAATGTTAATTTTTGAAGGTATGATTATCTCTTCATGGGAGAATCAAATGAGTGAATTGAATTTGATGGAATAAAATTTGAAAAAAAATATATGAACATATTGTGATTCATGATTGATAACATCGTGAAAAAATATTTTTCAACTAGTCTTTATTCCAATGTTTTAATATGGATTATATGAATATTTTTCTCGACTATAAAATCTTAGAGTGTAATGAGATGATTCCAGTGGTTGAGATTTCTTATTTATTGACCTGTTTTGGGATGTGATGGCTTATGGTTATATCTTGTTTTGGACTACGATAAATTAATGTTGTAATATGATAAAATAATGTCATGATGTGATGATGTGGGGATATTGTTTTGGACTATTTTTCATGAATATTTTTATTATTGTGATGTTATGGTTGAATTTGTGATGTGATGTGATTATGATAATAATAAATTTCTAATGTCTTTCTCATAATATGATATATCAAAAAAAATTAAATTTTATTTCTAACATATGATATATCATAGTTTATAAAGATATGGTGAAGCGACTAATGATATATTGTATGTATTTTTCCCCAATATCATAATCACTCAATTTATAATGCTTAGTTGATCTATATATTTCTATCAGAATATCTTTATTCAGCATGGATATAGCTAGGTAAATTAAATTCTCACCCCTATATAGATTATTAATTTTTTTTCTTCATATTATGTGGGATATTGGGTCTATCATTCGTGTAGCATGGGTATAGTTTTAGAATGATATTGAACTTTGGTTGTCCCAAATTTAATGGGTTTTATTGTTTTATGTCATGTAGTAAAAATTCGGTTATAGAAACATATTTTTTTCCCAATGGAAAGAATTGGGTGTTGCTTTCTAGTTTTTTTTGAATTAATGGGTAAATTCCTCCTATTATTTTGGAAATAACAAAAATTATTGACTAATAGATAAAAATGTATTAAAAATTGACACACAAATAATTCAATTCACCAAATAAAATTTGAGAAAATAAAAAACATTAACTTCTATTCCGTGAGTAATAAATAATACTTATATAATTATATCATTGTGATTAAAAACAAAACATTTCTAAAAAGTAAAAGAAGGGTTTAAATAATTTTACATGTGAATTAACATGATATGCGTTCCAAAATTTTTAATAAATGATGACACTGTTGTGTATATAACCTTTTTGATACATAACCATGAGAAATATAGTGTGTTATTTCATTTAAATAAAAGTATCTATTTATTCACTCTATTATATTTTTTAATTATTTAATTTGGTACCTAGATAATGTTATTCATGTAATTTACTCACATTTTACACATTTACTTTTTTCATAAAAATATAAGACATTTATACTTGAATTGTATTGAAATATATTATATAATTATATTATATGTGATTTTTAATTTAACAATGAATGACTCCCATTGAAATTTCTCTTCCAATTGTATCATCATGGATATTATAGTGAAATTTTATTGTTTATCAGACATGAAATTTTAGAGGAATTAATTTCAATTATTAATAAAATGGGGTTTTATATTCAAGAATGAGTTAGGTAATGATCGATACCTTATTGAATGTCAGACCATAATGGAAACAACAATTTTTTAATGAATAGAAATTGTCTTTGAGGATGAAAACCAAGTAGGGATAATGTTTTTTACTACCTCGAAATTATGAAGGAATGATGTTTATATTTTATTGTATGATTTTCTTTTTTTAAAATTTTCTCAAATAAAATAAATATAAATTTATTTTGATATTATAATTTAAATTGTAACAATTTTTTATTTTAAAATATAAATAAAAACAGAAACCAAAATTTCATTTGTTAATATGAAATTTATCTAATTCATAGCATTGAATAATATTATCATTCCTATACAAATAGTAATTTAAATAATAATAAATTGAATTAAAAAAAATAAATAAATATGAGAAAATTGTTAAAGAGGTATTTGAAGTTATATCCACACTATTACATAAACAAATTATGTGAATTAATCATATTTGTATATATATTCAATATATATTTATATATATTAGATTTTTTGGTGCTATATTTATAAATTAAATATTATTTTTACATTATATGTATTTTGTGAATTTATTAATGACATTATAATTATTAAAACAAATATATTGTATAGAAAATATCTAAATTTATATTTGATGAAATGCAAATTTTGATGAAATATGGAATAAAATACATAAATACTTCAATGCAGATCATTTTGTCTATACAATTACCTAGTTAACTAGAATTACAATATTTTAACAGGAATACAACTTTAAAAAATCGATTAAAAAAACAATAGAAAAATTACAGTGGAATCTCATAGAACCATAATATTTGAAGTCCCTATATAAAATTATTTCCAAATGCTAATAAATAGTGTCCAAAAAAATAAAATCCAATTGAACCACAAAAATATTTAGATAATAATAGTGACTATTTTATTTTGGTGTCCATCTGTACTCAGTTGATGACTGATTTTTAAAGGAAATTTATCTTAAAGTTCAATATGACATCAATGTTCAATATGGAGTATTTCTATAGTGTTCTAAAAAAATATTTTTTCGAAAATTTGGAGAAAGGATAAATGGGTATTGGGAAATGAAATATTCGCACAAAGATGATTGATTATATGAGTGTTGAATAGAAGCTATGTTTCATGATTGCCTCATCAAAATATGGGAATGGATTTTATCTCATAACAGATGTGTTTCTACAAAATAGACAGTATACAAGACTGAAAGTTTTTCATCCATGGAATGAATTGTGGAAGAAATATTCAACACAAATACGATGTCTAACTAGAATTGTGCACTAGTGATGTCTTGATATTGACACTTCCAAATATGACAATGTCCTAAGGTGTTCTCAAAGTATTTGATCGAGAAAAATATACTTACATGTCAAATTAATTGTTGATTTCAGAATTTTAGGCCTGGGGGTTGACAGGTAATGAATTTTTTTACATGGACATCTTTGTATATAAATATTAAGATAAAACATTATAGATATGGAAAAATTTTACCCAAAAAATAGTTGACTCTTCCATGAGTATGATTTGTGCACAAAATACGTACACACAAATATTTTTTACCATATAATGTTCCTTGTGTCTATAATGAAAATGTTGAACTCAAGGTGTGGGTGCATGAATGTGAAAACATTGTGTGAAAGATATTTTTCAGGAAAACCATAAAATTTTTGAATGTGAATAGGTTTTTTCCAAGGAGTTGAGTTTAACTCTTATCAAGGTCTGAATAATGGGTTTATTTGATATATGCATTCATGGAAATTAAGTAATGAAATCAATCAGAAAATGTATCATGCTTGACCAGGACATGGACATCAATGCTAAACTATAGAGTTGACCTCCAATTTTATAATAAAATTATGGATTCTCCAAATATTTTTGAATAGGGGGAGTTGATGGAAGTGTTCCATGGCACATAATGTTCCATCCATTAATTATTTTAATTATAATGTTCCTATAATAAAAACACTACCTATTTAATCTACTCATCCTTAACTAGTAATGATTATTTGATTTAGGTATGAATGACACACTTCCATTAGATGATTAGTTTAGTAGAACATAGTGGTGAACAATGTAAAATTATTTTTTTATTTCTATATGTGAATGATTTATTTATTCCACATTACTATTTTATAGGATTAAGTTTCTCCAAATAATTTGGAGTCAAGATTTATCTATCATAAATAAAATGTTGAATCTAGGAATCACCCCTCTTCTCACATATTGTTCTAGGGTACTTAAACTGGTATCAGAACTATACTGTTGTAGGTGTTAAATATAGACATGGGAATTATGATCAAAATATTATGTAGTCTTCCACATTTTAATAATTATAATTTGAAAACCCATGAAGAAATAGGTCATTATAATCATAATATAGATGAACAACTACATATCTAGTTAGCATTTGAATTTAAATATAAGCATCATGATGAAACAACATATTTATGAAAATAACTAGCATTCAATGAAATGATGAATCTAGATAAATCTAGATTTATTATTTATGAATAATATGAATAATATGTATATATTTTTTTCCATTCAAATAAATTTATGAGGGTAAAATCAAAATATAAATTAATTATTCTAATAGAATATTTTTTTATAGTACAGTTGGAAGAATTTTTTATTTGTTGTCGTGAAAGATTGCTGATGATAAATGTTATGCTAGACACATGAAAATTTCTATGAAAAAGGCTCCAAAAAATGTAGACATTAAATCTAGAATGATGTTAAAGTGGATGTGTTTTTAATATAAAGAATATATTGATGATTTTGAATGTTTTGATTATGAAGAACTAAATTATAATTATGGAGCCCATGCAACCAATATAGAGACTGTTGAAAATCCAAAATCATTATAAGATAATTCTATAGAAAATCAGTTTACTATTGATGTTGATCTCATGTTCATTATTGAGGATTCTATAATTATGAATGAAAATAATATAAATAAAAAAAATTTGAAACATTTTCGAAGGATCGATCTGAAAATATTGATCATCATGAAGCAGATTTTATTTGACTAGAAGAAATAACATTATATAATATTTTAAATCATATAATATGTGTTATAAATTATTCTCATGATCATAAAAAAATTACAAGGTCATTAATGACCTTACATGGATAGAATATAATATTTTCATGATATATTAGGTTTTTGAAGATGAATTATTTTCTCTATCAAGTAATCATGAAACTGAGTAATATTCTAAAGAAGCAAAGAAGAAAATACAGTCTATTAGATTCACACATCAAATGCTACTATAAATAGATAATATTAGTTTAAAAGTACTAATGAAGGATTATAATGATAAAATTAAAACATGTTGGGGTAATAGTGTAATTGTATGGGATCTTAATTAATCAAAGGCTATAATGGGGATAATCCAAATTAAGCGAAGAAATAAAGATTAACAAATCACAAAGAAACCCCTTCCTCTAACAAAAGAAGTATCAATTTTACCATATAAGAGAGCTGGAAATTATCTCCATGTATAATGAAATGATAATTGACCTCATTATTTCAGGGGTGATGGTTAAATGGGGATTATTGGAAATGAGAAGTCATTTCCTCCTATGAAATGTTATTTTTGTGGCTATTTTGTCTATATCGTGTCATATTTTTTAGACATAAGGATATTTATATTGGGGGAAGTTATTTATACATAAAGATAGTGAATGAAATCATATTCTTTTTTATATATAATAGATTATATATATGAATACTTTTTTCTTTTTTCAAATTATTTTTACAAATCTAATCAATACAGGTAGATTAAATATGGGAACATTTCCTACTAATATCAGTGAAATGTAAATACATTCCAACAAAAAGATGTGAAAATGTTAAATAGGTTTTCTCTTATGGAAGAGGAACAAGATTAAGAATAAATCAGTCCTAATTTAATGATAGTGAAGATGCCATATTTTCCCTACACCAAATCATTTATATCATATAAGGAAAATAAGAATATTTTAAAATCCATCTATTCTAAAATTGCACTCATAGATAATAAAATTTGTGCACCTAGATTATAAATAGTGGATGATAATACCATATGAAAGGATATGTAGTTTTAGTTAAGATTGTTATGAAAATGGTTGATAGATTAATAAAATTGGAAAATGATTGTTTTTTAAAGAAAACATGTAATGTATGTATAGATCTACTAAATGAAATTTCCAAAAAAAAGTACTCTATGTTAAGGATTATGTCACAATATCCTACCAGTGACTCAACAGTATAAATTAAGACTGATAGTGACACTTAATCAATAGGGATTCACTATCAAAGGAAAGGTAGTTAATTATCTCATGAATGGATATAGAATATAATACAATTTATATTAGGTAAAAAATAATGAGATCATTTTATACGTGACAAATGAAGATGAAAATACCATTTGGTACCAATTGGTATGGTACATTAATATGAAAATAAAATGAAAATATATAAATGATGAATATGGTCATTGATATCCCCTTTCTGAAGCATTAAAATGAAAAGGAACTTAGTGCTTATATATGATGAATGTTGGTCTACTATTCATATCGGGAAAAGAAGAAATGGGTATAAAATCATCATGATCTCATCCACCTAGATGTGTGTGGTTGGATAAATGTGGATAGAACATGTGGAGAGTGGCCATTTATTATTTTTATTGATGATTATATTTGTTTTTATTTGTTTATGGTTATATATAGAGACAAAAAATTCATTTTTTCATGAATTTTTATCACCTAATTTCTGAGAAGGATACTGAACACACAATCAATGGTTTATTATTATAAAATACAGATGAATTCACATACATGGAATTTAAAATTTATATGAAATCAATGTATAAAGAATGTGTTCCCTGTAGTGGGAAACCAACATCAAAATGGATTAGTTGAGCATATGAATAGATGGTTAAACAATATGGAATAACTATTCTGGTTTAATGAAAAATCCATCACCATTATTGTTAAGAGGATGTAAATTTAGTAGTATACACTAAAATGTATATAAGGTTTTGTATGGGAGAAACCAAGACAACATATGAGGTTTTTCATGGATCAATTTCATCTATAAATTATTTCTATTTTTATATATGTAAATGTTTTATTTGAACCAAAAAATGAAAAATAGTAATCTTTAGTGACACTGCTGATGAAGGAGTATTCGATGGATATTTAGTAAATTGAATGTTATACGTGGTTTTAAACTATCATCTTGGATGAATTTTTCAACGTAGTGTGTCAATATCATTGAATATAAACTCATAAATACATCAAGAGACACATATTCAGATATGATAGATAATGAATATTAATTTTATCATAGATCATATACATATACAAATGTAGTAAAATGTTTTCCAACAATTCAAGGGTAAAAAAACATAGAATAATGAGACGAATAAATAGATAATGTATCCATGGTTGAATAAAAGTCATATTAACCTCAAAGGAGAAATAAATGAAAAAAAATTATCAATCCAATATCACTGGGGACCTCAAGAACCCAGTAAATAATAAGAGAATGAGGATTGGGGAACAATAATTCTTTCTATAAATGATATATCTAACCTCATTTAAGGATGTAGTGAAGGATGAATAATGGGTTAAATCCATGAATACCGAAATAGATAATATTGGCATGAACTATAAATGGAATCTTATTATGATGCCTAAAAAATAACAATTTTACTACTAAAAATTTGATCATTATAATGAAATTTATTTGTAATGGATTTTTTATCATAAATATGCACACTTAGTTTGTAAAGGATATCAACATATTGAAGGAATAAGTGTTGAATAATCCTTTTTACGAGTTTTTAAACTACAATAGGTCAAAATTTTCTTTGTTATGCCTAATCTAATGGAGTAAAACTATAACATTATGGGTGTTAAAAAAGCATACAAAATGGAGATCATGAATAAGAAATGTAAATTAAACAACCAATGGTATTTCAAATTGTTAATGATGAATAATGTTATTATTTATTAAATAATTAACTAAATAGTCTAAAGAATGAAACATTAGTATTTTATTCTTGACTGGATTCATTTTTTAAGAAACAAAAATTCAAAAGAGAATGTTTCGATAATAATCTCTATGTGAATAATTCACAAGAATATCATTTTAGAGTTCTTCTATATATATGATATTATTTTCAGTGGATGAATGATATTGTATATGGATGTATTTTTTAATAAAAATAAATATGAATTCGAGAAGTCAATGATTTCTGAAATATCATAATTTATAGGGTTACATGTGGATTAAAATAATTCAAACACATTCATTTATTAGAAAAAATATAGAAAATATATTATTAAAAAATTCAACATCGATGATTCCATAAAATTGTCAACTTTGATTGTGTTTGGAAAGTTGACTTGAATTAATGGGGATGGGGATTAAATGGATCCCACCATATACATGATAGTTATTTCAATCCTATTATTATTAACTAAAACAAAACCTGATATCATCATTTCCAAATTCTTCGCAGCCCGCTTTCAATGTAATGAATTTGATGAGTTTTTGTGAAGAGATAAATAGATATTAAGGTATATTCAATGTATATGGAATTATTGTTTATAATAGTATACATGTAGTGATAATGAATTATAAAAATATTAGGTTTTTTTCTGGGATGATCATGTGGTGGATATAAATACAACTAGTGGGGAAGAATTTTGATGTGAAAATAATTGTATAGGCTGACTGATTTAGAAAAAATAAAGTATGTCTCCTTGTATGGATAAATCAGAATATATCTATGCTATAAAGGCTTGATCTAAGTTATTAGAAGATAAAAATTTTTATATTAGTGATTGGTCTAACCGACCAAGGATGAGTCATAGTGACAAAAAAGTGAAAGATCGATTTAACAAAGACATTAGTTCCTAACTCTCATATGAAACATATTGGGACTATATTTCCTTTTATATAAAAAAGTTGAGCAATGTGTAACATAAATTTTGAATGATGATAATGAATACAAAGAGGAAAACATCATGAAAATTCTACCGGTAGAAGATTTGTATGAAATACATCAGCTGAACCTTTGTGTCAAGACACCTCCCAATGTATGTTGAGGTTACATATATACCATTATCCTAATTTTTATTAACAATATTAATTTGGAGGTAGATGTGATGAAATATTATATGGGGGATACGAACATGGAGAGTTTTTTTGAGAACTAAATATACAAACACATGATCTTTGGGTTAATTTCCAATTGAGGATAAAATGGAATAATTGAACAACCGAATAAAGGTAGTGAATGAGAATTATTTTGAGGAAATTGATAGATCATAACAAGGAAATCATTAACCAATCCAAAACATGATAACCCAATTCATGTTTTCCTTCCGAATTTCTACATCAATAATTTTCCTATTGAAATAGTTTTTTGGATGTCTTGTCTCTATTGTTTCATGAGTTGATATTTTCGGGTGATTAATCAAATTAATCATAATATTACAAAAAACCAAAAGGGATGGATTGTTTGAACCAATGTAATTATAAGTTATAAATTTATTTTTCTTTGTGTTATAGTTCAATATATTATAGGTTTACTAGATAATTTTTATGTAAATTGATCATATGGTACAATATAATGATAGTGTGGAAGCTAGTTTCCTTTCATAATGTTTCTACATTTTTTTGAAGAAAATTTTGAGAATTGAGAAATGTGTTTTCAAAAAAGGAGGATGGATGAATAGTTGATGTATATTCATAATTTTAAATGCTAGGTAAATTATAAGATCCCATAATAATATTATGTAAAAGAATTAATATTGAAAATGATGTGTTTCTAAATGAATTACTGTTAATATAACTATATGGTTTACATGAAATGATAAATTTTTATAATAATATTACCTAACTAAAATAATGTCAAACCAGAGCTTAGCATGTGAGATATTTCATGTTAGACACTACAAAATATGGAAAAGAAATGGGGTTCATCCAAAATAGGAGATTGTGTTATAAGGACATATAGTTAAATGAAACATCAATTTCAAACATACATGCATGGGGGATGATGTGAAACGAACTTGTCAACAGGGATGTCTAGGTCGATAAATTTGTGCATACTCTTGTTTAAAATAGAACATTTTTTCAATGAAAATACATTGCTTTTCCCAAAATAATAATTGTGCACAAAATACTTACACATAGAATATATTATGCACAAAATGATCCATGGGTCTATATAGACTGTGTTTAACTCATGGTGCAATTTTTCAAAAGAGAAAGTGTTACACAGAATACAATTTTTTTGAAAACCCTAAAACATGCACACAATAATTGGATCCTCTTGTAAGAGTTTATTTGGACCGATTTAATGTTTTGATTACTTTTTTTGTTTGATCAGTGATTTGAATAGAATATATGAATGGCATTGATGTAAGAAGATTCCAATGTTATATGAGGATAAAGACTCCAATGTTGAACTACAAAGGTTCCCTCGTGGTGATAAATTTAGAATTGAATTCTCCCAATGTAATGAGCATGGGGAAGTCGGCATAAGTGTTCTAAGTGATGTAGTATTCCATCCAGAAAATATCTTAAATTTTGTATTCCTGGAATAATGTGATGGTGCCTAATATCATTTATTCCAAAACTAGTGAAGATCAGTGGATTTAGGTATGACCGACACACGGCCAGCATATTCACCTTAGACTATTTCTTAACAGTGATCCATGTAAAAGTAAAACGTTTTATCTCATTATGTAACTGATTTAATTGCCTTAATTTACCATCTAATGGGTTTAAATGGTTCATACCGAAGTGTAAAAATTATCACACTTTTGAATAAAATTTTGACACCATGACTAAGCCCTATCATATCAGAGTACTCTGCGGTCCTTCAATTAGGTTTATAGAAATAAAAAATAAGCTTATTTCATGTACCTAGAATGACCATTGATTATATAATATAATGAATAAGATTTTGAAACTAATATTTCAGAAGGAATAATTTATTACACTTCTAGTTTTTAAAATCAATTATCACAAAATGAGAAATATGTAATGATTATTCTCTCTAGCACAGGGATATGAAATCCTGTATAGTTTCTCAAATTTTTGTCTCAAGTGATGTCTATAATTAGATTTTACATTTGTGGATGTTATCAGGAGGAGTTTATATTGAGATGTGGGATATGGTAGAGGAGGTGTTTATCCTATGTTATCTCATATAAGGAGGGTGGTATATGAGGTATGGTGTTTTTTTATCCAAGGAAAAAACAGTAAATTAGTGATTGATTCCTGACACAATTCATTGTAGAATTGTTGACATATTGTTTGGTTAGTGTCATAGTGTCTTAGAATCCCTTTACGATCATTTAAAGGTAAAATATTCTATGTTTTGAAACACTCAATTTATCTTTGTGTTGGTTCTGCCAATCCATTGTGAGAATATGTATCTCCACATACACAGGGATTATTATGATACCATATAAATTATTTTGTCCTATAAGTTATTAATCTAGTTTTTTTCATGTTATATTAAATTTTATTTTAATCATTTGCAATCTTTTTTTGTTGAAGTGACTCATAGTGATTCTGTCAAAATTTAAATTAAAAATATTTAGTATTTATGTTCAATATAGAATATTATATGAAAAAGTTAAAGAGTTTTATATTCATACACTTCTGATTGGATTATTATTTAATACATAGAAATATAGAATACTATTCACTATTAATATACAATATTCATGCACTTCAATATCTGATATTTAAAATTTATATTATGAAAAATTCCCATGAAATATACAATGCCACTTGAATATTTGATATTGAATTAAAAATTTCTATATTACATATAAATTTTATGAAGTCTGCTATGGAAGTCATTTTTTTATTTTAAAAATCATAATCTATTCATGAGTTTCATAAACCATACAAATAAGATGGTGCAGATTAAGTTTAATATATACCACAAATATTAAGGTCACATGTTTATGAAAACATAATGAACAATACTAGAATGTCCAATCAAATTACATGTGATTGTACTAATCTAAATAAAGTATAATGAGGATGAAAATTTTGAAATTAACTTCACTATTGAAACTTGAAACCTCTGTATTTAATACATAGTATTTTGCAGACTATTATTCTCTAGAAAAAACTCATTGCTTCCTTTCAAATAAATATTAATATACAGAACCACATCATTTCAATGGGATAATATTTTTAATAAAGGAACATCCATTGACCAAAAGAAGGTCAAAACATTAATTTCATGGCAACTGCCAGGGAATTCCTTTGAGATATATTGTATTATTGGACATGAAGATTATTTCTATCAATTTTTCAGAGATTTTTCAAGCCTATATTATCTTATGAATGAATGTAAAAGAATAGTAACAAAGTGAAAATTGAATGATGACGGTTAGAAATCCATTTACTGGTGAAATACCTTACTCACTTCTGTACATTTTGACATTTTAATTGAAATGAGTGAGGGTTATTTCCTATAATATGATATGTTTGGATCATGATTGGGTTTAATTATTTATCTAGGAAGACATAACATATCCTAAAAATAAAAAAGTTTCAGATTCATGAATATAATTAACTAACTCAAATCTATTTTGGACTACACATTAAAATTATTTCGCAACATCCATGTTAATGAAAATTTAACAATATTCCACAATCATAAGATATTGTATAAAATATATTTAAGGGTGGAATATAACCTCATGAAATTTTGAGGGATGAGTTATCTCTATATGTATGAATTTAAATTCATCTAAACACATGTGAAATATATTTTATTGGTACACAGGTTAGGCCAAAAATTGTACATCCAAGTGGTTGGGGTGTAACGTGAGATGAGAGGTAAAAAAATTATACATTCCTTTGAAAATAAATTCAATGTAATTAGAACGATAACTTCTATTGGAATTATATTTATTCACAATGGTCCATACTATTTCTTATTGGATTCTACCAACCCTTTTAATTTATTAGTTATACATTGTATTTTTCTATATATTCTATTATTTATAATTTTTAGTGTTCATAACTATCGATTTTTCCTCCTCTTTATTTATTTTGTTCACTATTGTTGGATATGTTTTTTGAATAGTATATTATTTGTTTCACTATATTATTATATTATAATTCCTTGTATATTTATAATAAAATAAAAAAAATAACTAGTTCATTTCATGAGTTTTTGCATTCTGAAACTATAATTAGATTTTTAATTCAATATCAATCCATTTTCTGAACTACATCATATGGCCAAGGATCAATGATTGTCAGAACTACCTGGTCATAATGAAATATATTGTAGCCCTTGATTTTTGAAAAATGGAACATTATACTTTTTTCCATATTTATGATATTTATTTATGTCTACTCTACATTAAAGGTCAGAATCCTCTATTTCTAATTCAACATATTTAGTATAATTTGTAATGTGATATTTTTCTAGAAGTTCATTATCATTGTTCGTATTTAACTAAAAATTTCTTAAATATTTATTTTCCTATTTTATGTCATATTTTACAACAAGGCAGTTTTTCTATCATTAAATATTTTCTCATGTACTTCATTTCATAAATTTGTAATTCTCTAATTTCTATTTAATTACTATTCAAATGATCATATTTTAAATTCATATGTCTAAATATAATGTCATAAAAATTGTTGGGAAATGAATAATGAACAATTTATAGAGAATTTGATTACATATATGTTGTATTTTTCTTTTAAAATTGTATTTCTATTACTTTTTACATATATAGAAACATACACATGACGATTATTAAAATTATAAAAACTAAATTTATCTTTATTTATTTTTTTATGGGGTGAAACAAATAAATATGTTTTCATACTATATCCATTAATGACGGATTTCATTGAATTTTTATTGGAATTATTTATTGAAATGATTCATAAATTTTAACTTGATCAGTGTTGAAATGAATGTTTTATTCAAAATGTGAAAAAAAAATTGAACAGTACATTTATTCTGATGGTGATCAAGGGGAAACATGTTCGAAATCTGACTATAGGTTGTAATTTATAATCTATTGATCTTATTTTATTTATTTTAGATAAGTGAATGGTGGATAGTCTTCCATAAGGGTAATTCAAAATCCCTGAATAGAATTTTATGATGTATTCAAAATTACATCATCATATTCCTCGTACCAATTACAATAAAACTCATCATACATTGTTTTATAATATGAAAAATATGTATTTGAACAAATCATTTGGATGAATCCTATATGAATCCCCATCAGCAATCGACTAAATGTTTATAGGATTTTTTTAATTCCACCCATGAATACTTCATCACATTAATATAGAAATACAATTTAGAATTGTAATTTTACTAGTAAAATGGAATGTAATATTCAAAAATGTTATTGATATCATGTTATAAATTCAATGAATTATAATTTTCCATATTGAATTATTGTTGAAAATATTTCATATTAATATATTATTTATTTAAAATAAATTGGGTTATGGGTAGTAAACTATTTATTTATATGTTATTTGGTCAATATTGATTATTTAGTAAATTATATTGATTAGAGAAAAAAAAAATATGTAAATGTTCATTTCTTACAAAATAGTCATAGATCATTTTTAAAAAAATTAAATGATTTTTAAAGGTGAAAATAAAATGAGATATAATTTATTGTTTGATGAATTATTTCATTTTATATACAAAATTCTCTATTTTTACATGTGAAATAATGGGGAACTACATAAAAAAGTGGTGACCCAGTGGTGGAATTTTCCTCATTGAACCATTATTCCATCATAGGTTCATGTCAAATTGAAATAAATGAGACATAAAATAAATTAAAAATATTATGTAAATGTAGTTGAATCATAGAAATTATCTCTATCTCAATTCATTGTGAGGGGTGGGATTCTACCAAATTAGAACAAATAGATTACAAAATACATGATGATTTAGAGAACTGAAACAGATGACTCTTGGGGGGGGGGGTACTGAAATCCATAATGAAAAATGAGGGGCTTATTCCCTATATAATATAATTCTAGGGTTTTATTGGCCCAATTAATGCTCCAAACAGCACGAACCATACCCCATCATCATCCATATGATGAAAAATCCTAAAAAATCTTCCCTCTAATTGAATACATCCTCAGACAGATGAACATAAAAAATCCATTATTATTTATGTCGAAATATAATAAGGATATGTTATTTAATTTACTGAATCATATATCATAAAATTCAATCATGAAAGTAACACAAAAAAATAAATGGGTATCCATGTGGCCACACATTGAAATGCCAAATGTCATGTTTGGTGTAAGGATGTATGGGTATGGTTACTAGGAATGTTATGAATTCCAACCTATGTCATATATGGAAGACATACCCAAGTAGCTCATCGAATAACCAATGCAATTGGTCCCTGTATTGATATGTCCCTGCTTGCTATCCTACATCGTCCTACCCATTCTAGCATGGTTGTGCCCCCAAAAAAAACCCTTACATGAGAATAAAGTGAGAGGGTTGAAAATCATATATTATTTTTATTCTCTTTGAGACAAATACTTTAATGTTGGATCAGCCTAAGCATAAACACTACACCTCGTAATCAACATATCCATCAAATTATTTATCCATGGATGTATACTTTTTTAAATTAATAATTTTACACAAATGGTGGTTATAAATCATGAATAACAAAAAATTATATAATTATCAATTATAAATTGTCTCGTTAACTACAAGAAACATCTCAATCAAGGCATAATTTTTAATTATTGAACTATTGAGCCATGATCTGTAAAAATTTATCATCAATATTGGATGTTCAAATATATTCATTATGAGGAAATGTATTCTATATATGGTCTCTATAGTTTGAGATTAATAACCATATGATCATCTGTTTATGTATTCCTCTTTTGATTAAATGGGTGATATTAACTATACTGAACAAAAAGGGTAAAAAATGAAAATTCTAATAATCATGATGGATAACATATTTATAATGTAATTTAGTACAACAATTGAAATAAATGTTTTAGTATTGTTTAAATGAGAATTTAAAATTTGTGTAAATCCGTGATGTGGAATGTAATTATTCTACATGATGAGATTTCATAAGGATATTACCTATTCTGGGATATGATGGCTTAGGGTTATGTATTATTTTTGCATTTCTTTTGTTACATAAATATATTTATGGTTGTGATATTATGGTAATAATTGTGATGTGTAATGATTATGATGATGTTATATTAATTGGATTATTATCATATTATTATATATATATATATTAGAAAATCCATTTCATTGTTATGATATGCCATATTTTAAAAAGACAAGATCACGTGACAATAGTCAAATAGTAAGAAATGTATTTTTCCCCAAAAGACTGATTATAATCTTGCATTGAATAGCTATTTCACGAATTTCAATCCCCAAAACATTATTAATTATGTATAATGGTTAGTACATCATGTGCTCACACCTTTATTATATATTAACTTTTTACAAGATAATAGAAGATATATTTTAGCATTTTTTTGGGTAGCTTGGCTAATTATAGAAAATGATATATAGCATTTTCTGGCAGTTATTCCAAGTATTTTTTATAGATTAATGTTATGTACGAAATAATTAGGTTTTCAAATCATAAATCAGTATTTATTGGAAAATCTATGTTTTGATTTGTTGTTTTATTTTATTTTCGTGATAATTGATAGGGTAATAACTCATATTCATGTGACAGATACACTAGTTCCATATTGTAAACATATGACCAATTGGTCGAACTTTTTAGTGGGCAATGTTATGACCTCTAACAACATAAGAGGGGATTTAGTAGGTATTTTCAACCACAAGTGGCACTCCAATATTCAATTTTTAATAGTGAAAATATTTCTTCAAAAAAAATTAAAACACGAAGAAAAAATATGAATGTAATAAAAAACAACATCCTTCACTTTCACCCCTCTCCCTTTCCATATTTGTTAATGGATATTATTTTATTAAAAAAAATATATGATATAGAACACAGAAATAGAATAACTCCCCAAATACTCAATGTCCGATCTCAAAGGTAGAACTAATTAAAAATTCAAAGTGATAGAGAGTGAATGATTCTAAAATTCATATATATAATAATAATAAATTGATGATAAGAACATTGTGTTACCATTTTATCACTCTATAAGGATCATAAAAGATGCTTTCATTAAGTTCCCATAATATGATTCAATATGAAATTCATTTAATAAATTTTTTAGATGGATATGAATACCCAAAAATTTTTCTACCCACACTAGAGAAGAATTACATTGTTAATTATTTAATATTGGTTTAGAGAGAAGGAATATATATTTCCAAAAATTTATTGATAATATAAAACACATGCAACATTCTATCTTTTACAAATTTTATTCCAACAATATATATTCTATTGATATTAAAAGATATAGATCTCTGAAGCCAATAAATCTGCATTGTGGTTATAGAGTATCTATTTCAAGGTGGTTATAAATTCATAGTAATTGTGTATTTGTAATTAATGTCCTTAATATATGGAAAAAAAATAAAAGTAGTAGTAATAGAAACATAATTCATATATTTACATCATCAAATCGAAAATCAAATTAATTGTTCAACCACATGTAAAAAATGAACGATATTGTGGAAATCATAGTTAGTAGCACAATATCAAATAAAAAATATTGAAATCACACATTGTATTATCATTTAAATATAATATTAGACATTTCAAAATTATCTATATACAAGGTAGTTAAAAATATATAAGTGAAACAAATGAATCCAAAATATTCCAATGGTTTTTATCCTATTCACTTATTTTATCATCCTCATGGAATCACTTGAACTATTGAACTTGTTGATGTTTACACAGTGATTCATCCATATATAATTAATCATAATTTCACTAAACACTTATAAACATACAACAAAAATTGATATTAAAGGAAAAAAATTAGTAAGAAGTTAAGCAGAGGTGTCTACACTTTGTGAATGTAATTTTGCCTAGATTATTGTAATAATATTCCCATATACGATGTGTAACAATGTTTTTAGTCAATAAAATTATAATGTACACATTAATATTTTACTAATATAAATCATTATTCTTAATAGTGAAATTAAATTCTCTACAATAGGTTTATATTTATAGTGGAATGGGATTGGATAGTATATTAAAAATTGGTATTTATAAATTAGAAAAAATTTCATTAAACATATAATGTTATTTATACATAAAGGTAGACCTTTTAAAGGTGTAATTACAACATAAAATTTTAAAAAAAGTAAAATATTATTTTTAGGCATAAAATGAAAATTGATATTTAAATATAATTGAAATTCATTAGTAGAATAAATTATTTTAATAACTCATAGAATTGGTAAAATCCATTACTCCAATTCTAACTCTAATTCACATACCACCGCCAAATGAATTTATTAATTATTATTAACATTTTTTGTGTTTAAATGAAATGTTATAATTTTTATGTAAATATTTTTTGAATTAAATGTACATGTAGAAATTTTTCCTAAATCATAGTGATTGGTAAATTATTGAAATCATATAATAAATGAAAAATAACATGCACCCCATTGAAGACTGTTCAGATCTATTTTAAATTTGGCATCCATTAGTGGATGATATTATCTTTCTATAAATTCATGTGATTTTGGGTCCATCAGCACATTCTATAATATATAATAAATATAAATCTATAGAATAAAATAATTATATTTTGGTTAATTCGATGTTTATTAGGTTTAATCCACCATAACGTCATCAAGGAACATCATATCATCAGGACATTAGTTAATAATTAATTTAACATGTATAAATATACATAAAAAAGAAACAAAAATTAGATAAAAATATCATAATGTAGAAATAAAGGTATATCATGTTTGGCATCTAACATTACCAGGGACCTACATATTAATAATGATGTCTACAGTGGATTTAGCTTATGTTTCATTCATAATTTTGAAATATAGTATATCAAAATTATTCAAAACTGATTATACAAAGACACCAGAACCCAGAGTCTAGTACTTTAATATATAACACCAGCATGATTACATGGAATTAAATTCAATTGAACAGAATACTTTAGGAGATATATAAAACTATATGCAAACATATGGTTTACATTATAACATGAATGGGAAAACTAAAATGAAAATCCAAATAAAAACATCTATAAATTTAGAGGTTATTCATACATGTCATTTTTTATAAAAACCTTCTCATCCAGGAGAAAATAAAACATAATAAATGGGTTAGATAATTTTCTCAATAAGGGTAAAAAATAAAACATATTTTATCATAATTAATAATTGATATGGGAATAAATTAAAAAACATGATACTTAAACATAATCATTAGAATAAAATCTATAAAATATAAAACTAAATATTTAATAGAATATAAAAAATCACATGATAATGAAGCATAAAAATGTTTATTATACTAGTCGAATAATCACATGGAATATCAATTAATACACGAATAGTGATGGAATGCATAATTCCAAAAATTATAAAGGGAACCTCAAGGCCTCTATCATGACATTAGATAATAAATTGGAAAGGCCTCAACCATGTCCATTTCTGATTTATCATCAGAGACATATTAAGGAATCGAGGGGATATATCAGGAAATACTCATCACAGACTATGTCCAATTCATTCCATATATGAATGGGATGAAACCTAACATCATATACATTCAAAACATAATTAAATTTCCCGAATCAAAAATCAAAATCACTAACCATTTTGAGTCATGTGGTAAATTGTATCATGATAGGCTATCAATATTAAAAAATAATCATAATTTTTTTTAAATAATGTTAGATAATAGTAATAATAGACTTCTTCCAATAAATCATATGGTTTAATAGAGGTTAATAAATATATGAAATTAATCTAATAAAATTTTTAATGAAATCATGATAGAAATAACCATTTTACTTTTAAAAGAAGTCTTATTTTGGACAAAAAATTCATTTTTCATAATTGATTTTATAAAAATTGATATAAAAAATTATTGTTTTCCCTGATATTTTTTTATACTTAATTAAAATAATGGTTCTTTTAAAACTATTATGGATGTCATGTGATAATGGGTATGAAATCATGATGTTCTCTTAAATCAGTATTTTTTATCAAGAAGATTTGATAAGGTATCTTTGTAAACCATATAATATCCAATAAAAGAAAGACGAACTAATTTTGATATATGTGTTTGAAGAACATTAAAAGAATTTTTAAGAATTGAATGAAAATAATTAAGAATTACATTGGGTTAAGGATAGAGACAACATAACCCAAATGAAATATGGTGGTTCGTGAAGAAACTATTAGCTTATGTACGAAAGCGTTCTTCACACGACCTTAATGTCCTCTATAATCAAATTGAATACATTAATTAATTAAATCAGTGAATATTAATCAGGTATTTTATTTATTATAATTTATGTAAGATCATTTATTGTATTTATTATTGTTATAAGATTAAATTTCATCATTCAAGAGTGTACGTTCCATGGTATCCAGGAATAGTTTAATTTTATTCACATATAAAATTCAATTAAAAATGAAAATAGTTTTCCTGAATATAAATATATATTTTATTAATCGTATTAACAACGATAAAATGGTTTTATAAGTGATTTTTATCTTGTATGAGGATTAATTATTATATAAGATGTTATTGATAATAGTTAAGATTATTTTTCCATTTTTTCGATCATCACATACTACTTTCATTTCATTAATCAATATTATTAATATAAAATATTTTCATAACAACATATAATATAAAATAAACACATTATATCCATTAGTAAAAAAAAATTTAAGTTATTACTATCTGTGAAGGAAATATTGAAAAATAAAAGAATGCCGTCTATGAAGGCATTGAATAAGAACCTCATAGATGATTTTTTAATATTTTAAAATAAATAGAATATCAGAAGAGGGTTACTGGTTGATGGTTCATTAACATAATAAAAGTACATTATATATAATATAATAGATTTATAATTTATATTTGTATAGGTTATGTGATGTATGTTTATGAAAATAGAAGAAATTAAAATGAAATAAAATGAAAATAATGCTGCTTTTTACGTCCTGGATTTTTCTCCATGAGAACGAAATATTTGGATTGGTTAGGACATTTTTTAATAAAAAAGTTTCTTAAACATGGGGTTTCGGCTTGATAAGATGATTGAGAAGATATTCTTGAATGTTTATATCTTGTAATGTTTGGGGAGAATAGGTGATTGGGGTGGTATATATAATGGGGGAGAGGGGTGTTTCTTTAATATTTTTATTAATTATTTTTTCTTAATAGAATGATTTTTTTAGGATTATTAAAAAAAATATTCAAACAATGAATCTATGTTATATATTAGTACTGATATGATTAATAACTCAATTAATAGAATATACTTTTTATAATGTATATATACCATTAATTATTGTTTTTTACTATTCATCAAAATTATTAATACTTCAGAAAAATCAAATCAATTCACCCAATCCATTTGTGAAATTTGTAATTCCGAAAGGAATTGAATTTTTTAAAGAAATAATCTAAATATGAAAATTAATATTTATTAAAATCAATATTTATAAGAAAAATACCAGTATTAATATTATGACTAATTTTATGCCACCTTGAAAAATTAGTAAAAGGAACATATAAATATTTGTTAATTTTAAGAGAACAAAATAATAACTTATGAAAAATAATTAGTAAATAGTATTTTAAATTATTATATTAATTTTAAATTTTTAAATATTCATTATTTTTTTAAAACATAATAACCTTTAATGTATAATATTTAAAAAAATTCAAATTCCTTGATGTAAATATTTTATAATTTTATTGACAATACCAACAAAATATTATTGATATTTTTTGATAGGTGATTTTACTATTCTATTGGAAATATAAAAATATCAATGGTTAAGATTATGATTGAAATGTTCATATTATATTAATACATTATGGTTTTATTCTTAGTGTTTTTCAAAAAAAAAAATAACTATTAAAGAAAATGAAATTTACAAGTGGCATGCATTAAAATAACGGGGTTTAAATTATTCTCACTTATAAAATTTTCAACCTTGTATCATCCGAATTGTTACCTATATAATGGTTTGGAATGTTCTTCAACATATTTTTCTCAGGTTCCCAAGGTTCCTATTTAATTTTATGATTCATCCAAAGTACCATTACCAGTCGAGTTGTCAGATTCATCATCACTTGTTCTCTATTTTCCAGAATCTGTATAGGATCTTCACAGTATGATAAATTTAGTTCCATTTTTTTTATATTGAACATGTGATGAGTCTGTATTTTTATTCCTCAATATTTAGATTTCTAATACATCGTGAACACATGAACGGCTCTGTGGAATCACTAGATGATAATCCAAAACTCCAATTATCTTCTAAATTTTCAATGGATCAATTTACCTAGTGATAACATTCAATTAATTTACAAATCATATATCCTGTTTCCTTGGAGATACCTTAAGTATAAAAATTATCTCCAACATGAATATTAAAATACAGCCTTAAATTATAAGAATAAATCATTTTCATACATTGAGATGCTTTAATTGGGTTTTGAATAGTTTTCACCTTTACTATTGTTTCATCCACATGTTACAGACATACAATCATTCTTTCACAAAATTCATCCCTATAGGTATGTGTATGAAATATCATTCCAAAAAATGATTTATATGCTACCATTTAAATAAAATAATGGTTTTTATTTTTGTAGAAAAAATCTACCAAATGAAAATACGTATCCCATATTCCTTGAATTTTAAGTGAGTATGATCCGAAAATTTGATATAATGCTTAGACAATCCTTTTTGACTACCCATTAGTTTGAGTTTGATATGAAATACTCAAATAAATCAAACTATCCAAATATTAATAACTAATTTTCTATAATTTAGTTTTAAATCATGGATCATGATAAGAAAAATATGGAAGAATTGTCCCATAATTTCTTACAACATCATTAATTTAGAGTCTTTCAAGATACTCTGTGGAAAAATAATCCCCTATTGAGATGAAATATGATTATATTTTATGTCTATCAAAAATTACCCATATTATAATATTCAATCATGTGTTTTCTCATAATCTATTGAAAAAATCCAAAGTAATGTCATTCCATTTCAATTTATTAATATCTTTATATTTCATGGATCCTCTTGGATTTAATATTTCATCGTTAACATATTCAAAAAGTAAACATCTTATTATATAAACTGAAATTTCGTACATCAATTTTTCCCACCAATAATATTCCTTCAATTATATATACAACATAATGCTGCTAGGGTGTATATCGAAATTTGAGATATAGGAATCATCCAATTACTCTCCCTTAAGATCCGCCATAGAGGAAACACATAGGCATTTCAAAAAATTTAGAATTCCCAATTCATGAATGATGTCTTAAAATTTTTCATCATTCACAAATTTATTTTTCATTTATTGATTGTCATTTTCTGATATAGAGCTTTAAATCCATTACAATAAATATTATGGGAATAAAAATAAAAAAATAATTATTTTTTAAATTATTTTATAATTACCATATCTAACTTTTCTATATCCATGTATAGAGGATCCTTGTTAATCCGCATTCTTTACCGAACTTTTGATCTTTACTTCTCAAACCACCAGCAACCTTATTTTATTCCATGGGTGTTAGTGTATTGAACAAAAATAATATTTTTTTAGATAGAACCATTGTATATGGATCATGATGAGTTATTTTTATGAGATGATATATTTTAAAATATTGGGATGTGTATATACCTCATATAGTTTCCCATAGAGATTGTGTTTACATATCATCAGAGAATATATTATGGATTCTAACAAAAGTTCATGAGATGGTTCGTTATATTAATGTGTACTTAACATCCTTGAAGTATAAGAAAAAACTCAATCGTTCATCACAAGGAGACAACCAATAAATTTACATCATGCATCAATATAAATCGAAAATACACAATCTCTTAATGGTAGTGTAATGCTCAAACAATACCCTAATATCATATAAGTTTATTACAAAAATTATTCACATTCTTTTATCAATATAATCATAACATATTTATGAGTAATCATTGTTGATGGGTAATCTAATTGGGAAAAATAATGAATGAAACAATGATAATAACCTACTAAACCAATGGAAATATGAACCTAGGATATTTTAGTTTGATTAGGACATTCTGGGACATCCTTTTTCATCACAATATCAATTGAGAGTAATTTTTATGAGTTAATATGGTCAATTAAAGAATCTTTTAATGCCATAATTCTGACTTGAGAAATATTCCATATAAATAGTATCTTTCATGTTTATCTAAAATAACATTAATTTTGTTCTCATGTTCCTAATAGATTGTTCATTATATCTAGATTTTATTAATAAATACCACAAAAAATCAACACGATATTAATTTAACACACTTTTAATTAGATTAATAAAAATAGTTTCTTCATTATATAGTCCAAATGAAATAAATCTAAACACAAAGTGCCCATACCTGGTTTGAAGTGATATCATTTGAATATGTTTTTTTAAAAAAAATTGATGACATCCTTAATAAATTTAATTCTTTTAATAATATTGAATTATTGTAAAATGTTAGAAAAAATCATAAATGTGAGGAATAAGATACATGTTCATTATTACAATAACATTTATTTCATTATAATATATGTAATCAATGTTATTATAATAATGAACATGTATCTTATTCCTCACATTTTTGATTTTTTCGATCATCTTAATGGATCTAAATATTTTTTGAAGAATTAATTTTATTAAGGAATAAGATACATGTTCATTATTATAATAACAGTGATTTCTCCAATCACCGCTTTCTTCTCCCGCACAATTGATCAATTGCAGACTCCCCAGTACTCTCTGTTTCATGTCCGCGACTCACCATTTTGGTGACATTCCTACTATGGTCTCAGCATCTCTTTGGTTCCGAATCCTCAGACGTAAGACTATTTGGAGAAAAGTTTTCTTTGTCTGATAGATTACTCTTTGGAGTGTTCGTCAGATCATTGTTACTGGAGGTGTGGCGTCGTCCTAGTCTATCATTGCTTGGGGGTTGTGGTCATGATCACTGGTAGATTGAAGGATATGAATGTTCTTGGTGGTCTTTTGCTGCCAGACTGTTATCGGCGATGGGATCTGATGTTTGGTTGGTTGTTCTTATTTGTTCCATATTAGGGATGTGTTCACATTCTTGTCCTTTTTTTTGAATTTGATGGTTGCTGCTCATTCCAATTTATGTATTTTTTATTTGGATTGTTTTGTATGAATCTGATCCATGATCTCATGGATTTGTGTTGTGCAATGGTTTGAAATTCTCCTCTGGTGAGCTGGATTTGATGATTTGTCTTCTACCTTTTTGGCCCTTCATTTCGGATTTTGTTTTCCTCCTCGATTTGAATTTGTTTTTTTTTTGTGATTTTATATTGGGATGATATATTTATTTTCTTTTGGAAAGAACTCCCCATTACAGTGGGGATGTCTTGTTGCAGCTGAAATCGTGGTGATGAATTTTTGAAGGCTGAAAGTTGTGGCGTCATTATGGAGATCAATGAAGGATTCTGTATGTGGTCTTGGATTAGGTGTGTTTGTGATGTTTGGGGTCATTGTAAGAGGAGAATTCAAGTGACTATGATTAATGTTTGAGATGATATGTGTTGTTTGAACTGGTTATTTTTATTTTGGATTTTGGATTTTGGAGTTTGGATTTAGTGTTATTGGATTATGTCTTTATGTTCTCTCTACCCAAAAAAATAATTATTTGAAAATAAAAACGAATAAGTTTCAGTCAGTCTGTAATATATGAACAACATCATGGATTCATCTTTCTTCTATTCAAATAGAACATTGGCTCCCCCTAAATAAATACTAGGGAATGTAAATCCATTATCAATAAATATTTATAAATGTTAATTCAAATAAATTAATTCCATAGTTTTTATTCCATAATGTGCCTTTGATATAGTCCTGACAATGTGAATAAATAAAAATTTAAGTAAACTTCCCACTGTAGAGGATTCTAGGTAAATCTATTTAAAATAAATCAATGTATTAGTTTAAAATATATACATATTACATTTGATGATTTCTCTCATCTACCATAGAAGTTATTATCAGTACTTACCTGATAACATCATTTAGTAGAACTACTCTATCTAGATCTTGATAATAATCCGATGATGATATTTCTGATATAATGATATGGCGTTACTCATACTCCTCATTAATAGTAACATACTGCTTCATGAAATATAATGATTATTCATATTTTAAAACATATTAAATACATATGACTAAAAATTATATCATATATATGATGATAATTTTCACAGCTAAAGAAAGATTGTTTTTTATAAAGGAGTGTAAAAGACACATCTTTGTTTTAGAGATACAACCCATAAGAGTTTTCGATAAAAAATCACTTGTTAAATCAAAATGTAAATTTATAATTTTCCATGAAAATTTTAAATATATAAAAAATTGAAATGATCCATAATCAAATATTAAATTTTCTATATCCAAGGAAATTACTAAAGTACCTACCGCCACACCATTAAGAGTTTCAACCCAAGTAATTTTGAATTCAAAAGCTTGTACTTGGTCCACATTTTTTAGGAATATTTCATTGAAACTTCATGCACTCACTTTCATTGTTACGCAATAACCTATAATTATAGAGATGAATTTTTTTGATTGTTTACCTTCGTAGAATTCATGATCATGATGTCCTTTCTCACCACACTGGATCATACTTATTCTACTTTTCAGAATGTATCTGGGTGATTCCTTCCACAAGTTTAACATGATGGGATGTTTACCTTATTATTGATCCCATTATCTGTTTTTTCCTCTATTAGCCACTACATCTCTATATTTAGAATAATTTCATAAGAAATAAATAATTATTTATCTATCATGATGGAACATGTGACTTTATATTGGTATGATGAGTAATTTTTGGAGACTACTGTCCCTCATAGGAATGGTTTTAAACGTTCAATGAATCAATCAATTTTTCCCCTTGGATTACATATGTAGTCTACTATATAACTATCCTTGTGATGTAAAATTGACACTTTTTAATTTTTTCATCTTAATTACATTTCAATCTAAAAAAATCCTTCCTCTTTATATTCACTATTTTGGAAGGATATATATCTCCATGAAAAATTTCATCAACTCCTTCCATTAAATATTTAAAATTTATTCCACCACATTTTTTTGAATAAAAGACTACAATTGATTTGTACCTTTTCATAGATTATAAATTTAAATTATAACCATCAATATTTCATTACATCTGAATTCATGGTATATCTTCTGTAAGGAACTTATCCACTACACAAGAAAAACTATGTTTGTTGTTTCATTGAATGATGGAGTGTGTTGTCTCGGGATGTTTCCAACATTTTTCCTCGACATTTATTAATAGGATTCTACCTATATGTGATGTTATTGACTATAGCCTTGGATAACAATCCTTTTATAGTTATAAGTAGTTCTTATCCAATTTCATCTCTATCAGCAATATAATTATCTTGTATAAGAGGGTAGTACCTATATGGGATATTTTCCCTGATACGGTTTACATTACATCCACTAGTATCCTTATATATATAATATCATACTATATGTTATGTCATAAATCACAATGAATAATTATGAATAATTAAAAACATAACAATAATAAAAAAATATATGCATACATAATATCATAATCATAATCATGTTATAAATTAAAGACACCATTTGTTTTAATAAATTCAAAATGTATTTTAATTTTAATTTGAATTATTATAAGAATATAAATATGGAGTGTCAAACCAGATTTATTTTATGGAATATTTTTTTGTACCATGTTTCCCAAATTTGGGCCCCGTGACCCCATTTCGAGATGCTACCCGAATGAAGATTTTTCCCAGAACCACCTCCACATGTTGTATCCATACGTGGATTTATTTTTATGTAAACCCACATAATATATAACTTATCATAATTAAAAAATGTTATTATTTTAATATTCATAAAGACTATCTAATGGTTATGTTCCCTTATATAGTTTTTCTAAATATAATTTCTATTGTTCATACTTGTCTTCATTTGATACGAACTACAAAAACCCAGACAAGAGATTTCCAAAATCAGGGACTTGATTTATTACATTACAATGATTAAAAGGAATAAAATCATTAAGGACTAAATAGTTTATTATATTAATAAAGAAGGTGAAAACATATTGTGTACATTATAACATGAAAAATAACGATAAATAATCATCCCTGAAAAACTTATATTCACTTATAGACTATCCGAACAGGTCATTAACTATATAAATATTCCCATACATGGAAAAAAATAAATGGGGTGAGATCAAATTTTCATTATTGATAAAAATTATATCATACACTATCATAACCAATAATTCATGGTGAATAAATAAAAAACATTCCATTTAAACATAATCTTGATCATTATATAGAATGAATAAAATTTCATAAAAAAAATTTAAAAATAAATAATCACAACAGAATGAATAAAAACCATGGATATTTTACTAGTTGAATAATAATGAGGAATATAAAATACTTTTATCATAATAATGTATTAACTAATTTCAAACATCAAGAAAAACCAATCCTGGACTCAACTGCGAAAAATGAAAATAAATTGACAAGGCCGCTTCCAAGTCCATGTCTGATTTGTCTCATGGGAAAATCAAATGCATTGAGAAGATATATTGTTACCAACCATAATAATCTATGTAAAATTAATCCCTCATATTAATGGATTGATATAAAAAAAATATACAAATTGTAAATAACATTCACCAACTGAAAATCATTATCAATAACTATATCAAGTAACATAGTGAATGGTGTCAAGATTTCCCATCCTCAGTCATACTTATCATAAACAATTTAAGTATATTTGATACATTAAAGTAATTTTATATCATTTTCTATAAATCATATGATTCTACGTAGGGGTTTTAATATATTATATAATAAAATTTTCATTTAATTTATTAGAGAAATACCCCATTTACATTGAATGGAATTGATATTTATGAAAATTATTAGTATTTTCTATATTTGTTTGTATAACCCCATAAATGACCAAATATAGTTTTTAATGAAAAAATTTCTAAACATATAAAAATAATATTTTAATTAAATATGTAATTTATGATAATTTAATACTAGTAAAAAAAATTTGATGTTAGCATAAACCATTCTTGCTTATCAAGAAGAATATGGAATGGATTCTAGTAAAACTGGTATTCTTCAATCTAAGAAAGATGGTCTGGTCAGGATATATGATTTGGTTACATATACATATAATGTTGAAGCATTATATATAAAAAATTAATATTTTCATTCTTTTAAATATTGATATAGCATAAAATGAATTAAAAATGGAAGTTCAACAAAAAAACCATATCTTATTCCAACAATGATATTCATTTGACCTTAATATTTTATATTATCATATTAAATAAATCAAACAAATAATAAATTACATTATATTCATTTATATTATTTATTATAATTTTATTATGTTCATTTGTTGATTTGGATGGATTATATGAATAAATTTCATCACTTTGGAGTGTTTTCTTCCTTTGTTTTAATGATCTATTTACTTTTATACAATTATAGATGATCACGAAAAATGAAAATAGAGGACTAGAATTGGGAATTAATGTTATTACATATATTTAATAAGAATGAATGTTTATATGTTTATTTTTGAAATTTACATTGTGGATGAATTTTTGGTAATATGTTAGTGATTATCCTGTTGAATATTTTTCTAGTTTTAAGATCATCGCCATCTATAATGGATTTAATATTTAATATTATGTATATATATTATTCCTATAACATTAGATAAGATGTAATTAATATTTTATAATTAATTTTTACCAGTAAATTGTTTCTTGACTATAATTGAAGGAGGCATTTAAATATGAAAGAACATTGTCCTTGAAGGCGATAAATTGCCACCTCAAGGACGATATTATAATGTTTTAAAATAAATATTATGGGGGAATAGACATGATTGTGGATTTTATAATAACATAATAATATAATATTATACAAAATATTTTATTTATCATGTATATTTGGATAGGGTATTTGAGGGAATGATAATAAAAAAATAGAAATTAAAAATATTAAAAAGGACTTTTGCAACTTGAATTATAATTCTTGAAAACCTCCAAAAAGGTGATTGGTTTTGGTCTTTTTATGACAAATGGGTACTGGAAATGGGGGAGGGGTTTGAAGATAAGATTTTATTGAAATTACTCATGAATAAAATTATAGAATATGTTGGGTGAATCGGTGATGAGGTGTTTTATTAATAGAGGTGGAGAGGGGTGGCATGTAATGTTTTATACATTTTTTATTATTATGTCTCAAAAAATTGAGTACTTTTTGAATAATCATCAAAAATATTGATATAATGCTTGAAATATTAAGATTATAAATCATAAATATTCCATTACTTTAGGAGTAGTTTATATAAATTATAATGTATGTGAACCTTAAATTATCCTAATTTATTATTCATAAAAAATTCAACTATAAATGAAAATTGAAATAAATTAAACATAACAATTTTTTGATATGTAGAATTAATTAATTAACTAAAATTTATCGGAATATTTTTATAAAAATAATAAATTTTATTTTAAATTGAAGTCATTATTTATTAAAAAAATACCAATTTTGATGGTACAACTGAATTTACCAAACATTGAAAATTTGTTAAGGCCTCATAAAATTATATTTCAATCATATTAAAACTGAATATTTATTAAATAATATTTTTATAAATATATTATTTAATATTAATATTGTTTATAAATATTGATGTTATCATATATTTTACAAAAATTATAACACATAAATTTTCTTTTTTAATTATTTTACTTACATATTCCATGATCTAAATACACCATTTGGTTATTCATAAGTCACCAATTTTTTTAAAATATTATCATAGGTGATTATACTATTATTTTTAATATATTATTATTCCTCTGTGTCTTATTACTATTTCAAAGGTCATATTGAATAGTACAATATTGTTTTAATATCAGTGTAGCATGATGCATAAACTATGGAGTTATTATATTTTAAAATATTCACAACTAAATTATTGGGGTGTAACATTATTCCCTCATACAACTTTTTTGTCCTTGGAATATGTAGAGTATCTCTGCTAAAATGACGTGGGATGTTCTTCATAAAATGTTCATTGGTTTTACAGGTCATATCTGCAATTTTATGGTTCTTCTGATGTTCCTTCAATGGGTGAATCATGTAATTTTACAATACATGTCATCTATGTTCCAGAATCCCAATAGGAAATACAAAATATGATTTGTCCGATAATAATTCTGTTTCATTGAAATTAAGAACATGTATCGGCCATGGCATGTACTTTCTAAATAATGAGATCTTGCACTCATTGTGATCATTAGAACGGCTAGGATTCATTGGAATAAAACAACCACATCTCTAATTATCACAATATTTTCAAGTGTACTAATGTACTAAGGGCGTAGTTACCCTTTATTTTCAAATACTATGAAACCCTTCCCCATAGATACCTTCATGATGACATGATCCCCCATATGGAAGTCCAAATCCTTCCTTTTATTTTTGAAACTATTCTTTTTCCTAAATTGAGATACTTTGATATGTGTTTTTGTTGTCATCGCCATTAATGTTTCTTCCTCTTCATGTTCTTGTCCTACATGCTTCCCTTCAAAAACATTATCCCATCATGTTGGTGTATGACATATCAATCCAAAAAAATTCTACATATGTTTCCATTGGAATTCTATAACAGAAACTATTATCATAAAAAACTCTACTAATGATTAATACTAATCCTACATTCATTTAAATTAAATGTTGAAAGATCACATAATGTCTTATAATGTTTGGATCTTATTTGTTGACTACCTTTCAGTTTGAGAATGATAAGTTGTGCCCATGTTAAGCTCATTATCCAATTAATTCTGTATAATTTTCCTGATTTTCGATGTAAATCATGGATCTTGATGATAAATAATCCGAATTGATGCTCCCATAAGTCCTAGAACATCATTAAGATTGAGTCAAGTAATAATTTCATGTGGTAATTCCACCCTTATAGTGAATAATTAGGTCGATTTTATAACTCTATAAAAAAATTACACATATTTTTAAATTTTGTGCTGAGTTTTTTTGTAATTCGTTGACAAAATCAATTGAAATTTCCTACAATTCCAGTTTAAGAGTAGTAAAAAGATTCATATAACTTCAATTATGTTTTCTTTCTGGTATCACATGTCGACATATTAAACAACCTGATACATAGTAAAAAATTTAGGATTTCCTATTATCCCACCATAAATGTTACATTAAATATCTATACATCATTATGATACTATAGGTTATAATCAACATTAATATATGGGAATTATCAAATAACTCCCTTTCTATATTTAATATATAGGGAAAATATATCCACCTTTAAAATTTTACTATTCAATCATCATTCTTGAATCCATTAAACTTCTCATCATTCAGAAATTAAATTTTCATTTGATGACTGTCATCATCAGAATGAGAATGTTTAATCATTTTCAATAAATATGGTTGGGTAACCAATTGAAAAATCATTGTTTTTTGAACATCCAATATAATTTCCATATCCAGCATTTAAACAACCATGTACATATGATACATGTTATTCAATTTGTAGTTCATACCTCAATGATCCATTTTTATCTAATTATCAAAAACCTTATTTCTCATTCCTCATAGTTATTGTATTAATCAACTTAACTATTTTTTGTATCTCTATCCATGAACAATGACTCATGTTGAGTTCATTTTGTGAGAATTTATATTTCAACCTCTTTTTACCAGTATATATATCTTATATTTCATAATAGAGATATTGTAGTCAGATATTCGTAGAAATGATTAAGGATTTTATGTCTAGATCATGTGTTGATACATTAGTTCATAATATATTAAAATACATAATAAATATGAAATAACATTATCATTTTTCATAGGGACATGACAATTTTTATTCCTTTATGCAACACTATAAATAAAAAATCAATGATTTATCAATAGTAGATTCATTATTGGATAATTATCTAATATCTACGACAATTATTAAAATCATTATTCACATTATTTTGTTCATATGAACATCTGCCATATATTTCTATGAATGGTTAATGGGGAACCTAATTAGGAAAAATAACGATCAAAACATTAATAATAACATGTTAAATTAATGAAAATGCATTCCATTTTTTTTGTTTTTTTCCCATTACTGGAAAACCATTTTCATCATATTATTAACTGAGAATTCATCAATGCAAAAATATGTCCATGAAAAAAAATATATTTTATATAGATTTCATTGTTTAGGAATAATCAATTTAAATCCTTCCTTCAAAGAGTCTCCAAAACAACCCAAATATTGTTATAGTGGTCCACATTGATTATGAAATATATGAAGATAATGTTACTAAATTTATTAACATTGTCTTCAAATATTACTTGAACACTGTGTTTCATATATCCATTAAAATATATGTTGCAATATTCTGTCCAAATGCAATTAATGAAAACTCATAATTTTCCTAGCTAGTTCAAAATTTTGTCATTGGAATATCATCCTTTATTAACACAATTTATTATATATATAACAATGTTCAATACAAAAACATATTCATTTCCATGAAGTTGATATATGAAATCATTAATGTGCATCATATGATACATGTTCTCGATTTTAATATCGTTGAATTCACTATTATTACTTCACAACCTCAAAGACACATCATTCTTTTGGAGAGAAAGAATATGGACTCTCCATGGAAAATCACTGACGAAGATATATACCTTATCACTCAATTCTTATTATTATTTCTTCTACTCTACAAATTCCTAATGGGCCACTCTATAATAATTTTCTGATATTTTCCTTCCATTAGGGATTAAGTCAATAGAGAACTCATCTTCCATATCTAGAGGATATCTATGTTATACCTCTTGAAATACGACAATTTTTATTTGCACAGTTTTTACATATTATATTTTATGAATTCTCTTTTCATCCATAGATGATGTTTTCTCATATTCCTCAATAATGACATTTTCCAGAACTACTTGGGAGGATCGTTTTATGAATCTGATGATGAGGATTCTTCTCTACTAATAAGGTGATGTAGACCATTTTCATATATATTTATGTCCTTCTACATATAATTGAATTTCGAATTTAAATTTGAAATATACTCTATAACAATGATTACATCAAATAAAATCAAAGTTATAATGACATGTAATGAAACAATCACGAATTTTTTTAATAATAACTGATAAACCCATCTTTTTGAAAATTTGACTTCCCCTATGAGTTTTATTTCAAAACTCCCTAATATATCATAGGGTAAATGTCAATGTTTTATGTAACAATTTGTTTATATAAATAATGTGATGATACAATATCAAATATTTCATTCCTCAAAATTTATGAAATGAATAATTAATCTTATACTTTATCAATTGGTACATTAACCTCCACAGCTGAGATAAAATAATCTAGGTCATGCTCCCTTTTCCATTTCTGTGGAATTATTCCCTGAAACATCATACACCCATTTTTATAGTGTACCATATCCCAAAAATTACAACATTATACATTGTTTTCTTCCTTCATTAAATTGAATTTTTGTGCATGATTCACTTTATAACCATCCTTGTAGTGAAGTATTTTATAATTTATCTTGGCAACAAGGTGAATCCTTACATAGGTATCTCAGGTTGGATAATTTCTCATTCTATTATTCAATTTTTCCATTTATTTCTCTACCTCCCTGTTCTTTCAATACATTTCCTTAAATTAATAATCAAAAGAAAATTATTTCTCCAACTTAATGGAATATGAGATTATTTGATATTACTATGAGAATTTATGGTATACTTATGGCCCTAGAAGGAATGATTTGAAACTATTAACAAATAAATAAATCATGGTCCTTGGATTATGTTTGTAGTCCGCAGAAAGACTTTACAACCATTTAAAGTCTGATTCATGCATGGAAATGTATTCAACCTCCTCATATTTGTTTTAATTCAACCACCAACTTTGTTCATCATCATCTATGATTTTATAAATTTATATTGGTTTAAATTATATCATTCAACATTTATTTGATTTCAAAATATTTTCTCTATGTAACTTACCCACTGTTCAACCATAAATGGGTTTGTACTCCACTTGAATTATATAGGTCATTTTCACCATAATCATTCTATCATTGCTCTTCAACACTATGGATCAGTATGATCCATACATTTAATCTTATTGTTCATTAATGAAGTCAAAAGTCTATGATTGTTTATATGATTTTTGAATCCTTATGAAACTCTAGATCTAATACCATTACCTTTCAGAGGAGTATTATCTCTACATGGGATACATTCAATGATATAGTTTCCCTTCCATCCTCTATGAACTATTTATATATAATGGAATATGAATAATTATGTTATGAATCCAAATATATAATCTTGAACATGAAAAGCACATAAAATTAATTAATAAATTTATGCACATATAATCATATAATCATAAAAAAAATTCAATAGTGAAACATTTTCTATTAAATCATTAATAATCTATTGTATCGAAAATTTTAATTATCCAAATCATATACCAAGGAGTTTCAACCCATTTGTGAAAAAAAGAATCATTATCATGTACCTGGTTACACTGAGTAAGGCCCGAGACAACATTTCATGGATGCTACCCTTTGGTACATCTATGTCATAAACACATCCACATGTCGTATCTATAGTGGGATGTATTACAAGGAAGACCCTAATATTCTTACCTTACCAATATTCAAGTATCTTCTTCTATTTTAATCATAATGATTATCGTAGGGTTATTTTCCCAAATCTATGTTCTCTAAATATTGTTTACAAAGTTTCAACTGATGTTCCATTGATAAAAAATATAATTTCCTCGACCCCATAAGCATAGATCTAATTCCATTCATTATGAAATTAGAATCATAAGAATGTTAAAAATTAGGAATGACCAAATTGTGTAGTATATAAGGTATTAAAAAAACATATATAGGATATAAATTAAATGACGAAAGGAGTATCTACAAGTATATCCCACTAAAAACATCTATAAACTTTTAGATTATACAATCATGTCATTCATAATAATCATCCTAATAACCTGGGAAAAAAATACAAAATATGTTTCTGAGAATAAATGATCCATAAGGGCCAGGAATACTATATAACCCATAATTATTAATAAGTCATAGCGAATTAATAAATACACATGTTACATAAACATAATCTTGATAATCCTATAGAATGAATATAACGATAAATAAATAACACTATATAAATGAACATGAGAATATGAAATCCAACCAAGGATATTAGAATAGTTTATAAATCATGTAAAATATCAATTACTAGGATCATAATAATAGAATACATAATTATGAACATCACAAAAAAATGCATCCATGCCCTGACCATGAAATCTCAAAAAGAATGGTAATTAAATCTTCCATATCAATATATAATTTGACTCATAAGAACTATAGAAACATTGAAGGGGATATATTGGGAAACAACAGTTACATAGTAAGTCCAGTTAATTCTTCATATTAATGTGTTGAAACAGACTTACATATATATATGGAATGTAAATAAAATTCCTCATCCTGTATACATAATCATTAACCATTCTGAGAAATGTGATAAATGGTTTCATGATATCATATCCATAATCAAACTAATAATAAAATATGTTATAAAAAATGTAATATGGTAGTAATAATTGATATTTTTCATAATTAGAATAAAATTAGATAACAATGTTTAAATTTATGATAATACTATAATAAATTCCTCAAGGAATTAATGAAAGTAATACATATTTTACATTATAATGAAATCTTCGTTTAGAAAAATAATTTTTATCATAATGGTTCATATAAAAATATAAATGAAAAAATATATTTCTTCCAAGTATAAATTATTGATTTAAGAAAAATATTAGTTTAATTACATATATTATGTATTATACAAGACAATGGGTATGAAATCATTAAGTTCCCTTAAATTGGGCTTGCTTATTGGAAAGAATTCAGAAGGCGTCCTCGTAAATCATGTATTATCCATTTGAAGAAAAATTAAATGATCTTAATATTTTATTTTGGAACATATGAAAAGGATATAAAAATTTTATTTTAAAAAAAATTAATAATTTCATTGGGTTAATGAAATATATAGTATAATCTGATGGAATAATGGATGATCAGGAATAAACCCTTACCTAATGTTTGAAAATGTACTGCACTAGACCTCAATGTCAAGGATAATCAAATTAAATGCATTTATTATCTAATTAATAAATTTTATTCATTTATTTAATATATTAAAATTTAATAATGTCAATTTAAGGTGTTTATTAATATATATAATATTATATTTTTTCATTCAAATAGGGTTCATTTCTTTAATTTTCAGTATAAGTTCACTTTTATAAACATAATGAAGATCTTGTAATTTCAAAATAGATGTCCAATATTTATAATTTTTATATTAATAATATTAATTAAGATTAAAATTTTATATATGAATATTATTTTTTTATGGTAATGATGAATTATTATATAAGATGTTATTGACTATCATTTATCTTATTTTATAGGTTTTTGGATCATCACCAACTAGTTTTTCTCATTAATTATTATTATGTATATATATTACATAAAAAATTTAAATAACATGAATTAATTATATTATAATCTTCTATGATGATAAAAATGGTATTATTACCAAAAAGGAAGACTTAATTGAAGAACAAAAACATGTCATCCACGAACACGATAAATCGACACAGTGAGAATGATATTTTCATCATTCAAAATAAATGAAAAGGTGTAGGAGACTGGATGGTATATTTTCAAATGATATAATTACAACATAGAATATAAAATTCAACAGATTTACCATGTCACTTTGGAAAATGGAGGTTAGGGATGGATAATAATGAAAAATAAATTTAAATGTAAAATAAAATAAAAGAATGAAGAATTTTACCTCTAGAATTATTATCTTTGAGAACATCATTAAATATATTTGTTTTAGTATTATGTTATCACAATAGTACATTTGACATTGGAAGAGTATTAGTATGATGGTTGTATATAAATTTTAAATATACTATAGCTTAGAAGTTGTGAGGATAATAATAAGATGAGGGGTGGAATTTATAGTAGAGAAGAGGGGTATTTTTTTTTGAATATTTTATACCATTGTATATTGATTTTCAAAAATATAAAGAATTCACCCTAACCATTATAATATATGTTTAATTCAAATATGATGACAACTTTTGGAAAATAAATTTCTAAATATGTGAAATAATTTTTTTACTTAAATCGGCATTTATTCTAAAAAAACTAGTTTTATAATTATAATTGATTTTATGACACATTATTTAAATTATCAAGGGATCATAATATTATATTATATTCTTAATACAAATTTTTATAAATATATGATTCCATTTTATAAATTTTCATTTAAAATTGTATATTATTTATAAAAGTGTATTTTAACATTTATGTTTTACAAAAATAATAACACTCAATTTAAAATTTTAAATCATTTATTTACATATTCGATGATGTAAATATACAATAATTTTTATTTTTATGATTAAGAAATTTTATTTATACCTTCAAAAGTAAAGATACGTTTATCTTTGTCATATTACTATTCCAGAGGGTTTCATTACTGTTCAAACGATCATATTCAATAGTACATTGTAGTTTTAATCATTGTGTAGCATAAACCATAAACAAGTGATGATATTGAATTTTATTATAGGTATACCATAAAATCATTAGGTGATATGAAAAATATTATATTGATATATAAATAATAGGGAAAATAAATAGAGAAAAGAATTATGAATGGTAATTCATAGTATACGATTAACCCATAAATCTGCATATTCTGTTTAATTACATGAAGATTGAAGAAAATCATACAGATTTTCATCACTATATGTATGTCCTATATTATCATGAAATTTATTCAATGAAATATCATTGAAAATAATTTTCCAATGTTGGAAATTTTTTTAGCTATATTAAAGCTACATAGACATAATGATGATGACTATAGAAAATTTGACTTTCTGTGGTGAGCTATGTCTAATATAATATAACTCTTTTCTGGTAAAGAGTGTTCGATGATACAATGATAACCTAAAATATTTCCTAGAAAATATAAAACATTATTTAATAAAATTATTATAATTTATTATATGTAATCATATAAAACAAATTTTATGTATCTCAACCTGTGGTGAAGTTCAAAACACAATCTATAAAATGATAAATCCCATATATAATATAAATCCATTAGGTTATAAATAAAGGGAAAATTTTTTTTATTATTTTTTAAATTAGGGATCCAAGTTGTGGTAAAATGTTTGAGGACTAGGTTTTTACTTGTTATGATATTTGTGATTTATGGTATAATCTATTATTATTTTTTAACATATTTCATATATAATATAATGTAATTTTTTTTATTAAATTGTAAAATGAATATAAAATTTTAAAATAAATTTTAAATTAACAATGAAAATTGATATTGATATTGATATTGATATTTGAAATTTAATGAATTATTACATTATAATCATATTAAAATCCTAACACAAATATGATTTTGGACACCAATAATTGGATGTGAAAAAATAATAAAATTTTGAAAAAAAATTAATTAGATTTTTTAATAAGTATCCACACCATCAACTAAATATTTTATGTGAATTATATATATATTATATATATATATCTGTGTGTGTGTCTGTGTGTGTGGTGTTTTATTTTATATTGAAATATTATATTAACATTATATTTATTATGTGCAGTCAATAATTACATAATATCTATTCATTAAAAATTTTAATGTATAAAAATATCTCCAATTTATATTGAATGAAATAGTTTTTTTGGAAAGAATATTCAATGGAATATATAAATACTCTAATGTTCTTCATATTTACAACACCATAACTAGTTTTTGAAGAATTACACTATGAAAACATGCATAAAAGTATATATAATTATCTATTAAACAATAATACCCAAACAAATATTAAAAAAATTATTCCATTTAAAAAACATCTAAAAGATTCCACCATAATTATGAATCAATGTGAATAAATGGTTGTCTAAAAAGTAAAATAAAATTGTATAAAAATCACTGATATAGTTCAATATTTATCTTTATAATCACATTAACATGTTATATGTAGTTTTTTTACTATATTAATATATTATGTTAATGAAATATAGGCATTATGTATAAGGACCCTTCCTTTAACCATACTTAATATTGAGTTATTACAAGATTACATATTGAGGATCTTTTCAGGTTTAGAGTTTTAGAGAATTAGATCATGAAACTTGCATTACATTCCACATTTAATAAATTTGGTTACATAAAAGACAATATTCATTATTCCCATAAATGGAATCATATTTAAAATAAAACATGGATTCTTTCTTGACACATCCTTGACACTATCACCAAGTCATGTAAATTTCCCTTGACCTATGAAAAACATTTCAAAAAAACTTGGGATGAGAATTAAAAGCTCAGTAAGGCTTATAAAAATATGGAAAGGAAACATGAGTTCATATACACATAAGAATGAAATCATACTTTACCCATAAAACATAGGCATTTTAACATACCTCATGAAATCATGAATATTTCATAGAAATCATAATACATAAAGGTAACTTGAGGCATTCATAACATTCTTATGTAGGGAGTAACACTGTTGGTTACATTTGGAATACCCATCATAGTATATTCCCTAAATCTCTTTGGAGAAACGTTAACGTAACACTCCTTAACGTTACCCAATGCATTGGTGACCCATATTAGTCTTACCCGCCTTTATTTTATCACGGAACCACCCGTTTTCATAACAATGCCCAAGAACCTCAACATAATAGTATCACATAAAACATGCATAAGGAAACATAACATTTCCACCTTTTAATCACAAGATATCAATAAAACACATTGATATAAAAACATTATGAAAACCATTTTCAATACCAAAATAAAAGAAAAGTAAAACATGGTTTTTATTTTTCTTTTAAAAAAAGGTATGTCTTATAGAGGAAGCCGAAATTCAAATAATGGTCATGGAGGTGGAGAAGTCGTTGTCGCCGCATATGTACCAAAAAAATTCCCTTTTGTCGTTTAGTAAAACGCTTCGTATAAAAATAATTCCTTTTTGGATAAACATAAAAGTCAAAGGGGATTAAACACCGTATAAAAGAAGGTTGTGTATAAAACAAAATATGCCTCAATGAATGGAGATTGAGATGAAGTCCCTTACAAAGACGGTATCCTTGGTTTAAGGATAAATCAATTACATAATTATTTGTGACAAATGAATACACCAAATATAAGTGGATATTAAGAGTAAAATAATCAGAGGTCATTCACGCATATTCAAAGGATGGCATATTCAATAACTACATGTTGAACCCAAAGAAATCAAAATTGGGATAAGAAGTTCCCTTGACAGCCTAACGGCGTCACATCAAAATGAGTTGATGAGAGATAAAAAAAGGGTATCTCAGCACTTGGACATAAAATTTACATCAATAAGGATATATGAGAAAATATCCAAACATAACAATATGTAAATTAAAAGACCCAACAAAAGAAGTCTTTTAAAAAGATGAGGGTGAAAGGTTCCCTTACCGACATGGGTATCTTTCGAAACATAAGCCCCGTGATAGAAGGACAATACAACATTGATGTAAATACTCATAAATGGAAAAATATTACACAATTATTAAAATAATGGTCAGTACATACACAACTCAAAGTAAATTGTGGAAAATGTAGCATAAATCTCATGAGAATAAAAGTGAGATGAATAATCCCTTACGAAAACTCGGCAACCTAACGGCGCCACATACAACTTACAGAAATGGATTGATGAGATCAAATAGGGCATCTCGTCATATTAACATATTGTTTATAGAAATATTAATATAAAAGAACATCCCCCAACGTAACAAAAAGGATCTTAAATGAAGTGACAAAAAGGAGAGTACTTAAAAAGAAATAGAGAGGTTAGATCTCTTACGAAAATTCCGCAGCCTAACGACACCACTCAAAACATCCAAAATGGATTGATGAGATATAATAGGGTCACTCATCACTTGAACATAAAAATTACAGTAATATTAATATAAAAGAACATTCCAATAACAAGAAATTTGAGCTTTAAAAGGATTGACATAAAAGGGTGTACTTGAAAAGAAAGAGTGGAGTAGGATCCCTTACCTCAAGTCCAACATGTCTTGTTCGTTTCTTTATATTCCTGAATAATAAACATTGTTCAATTAATAATTGAATAAGTAACTCCTTTAGAGATTATTATTAAGTTCATATCACATATTATAATGTTATATTAATTGATTAATAATGTTAGTTCATATCAGACGTTTTTGCCGATGTTTCGTACATGAGTCAAAAATGAACTTGTTTGAAAAAAGATTGCCCATGTAGTTATAAGTAAATAATTTCCAGAATAGTATTAATGATTAAAATATCATATATATCCAGTAAATATTAATTTTATAATATTCCATATCATTTGAAGATAAAAACAAAAAGCACCGTTCATGGAGACAGTAGGCCGTACGTACGCACGAATGCTACTTTCATTTTTTGTCATATTAATAGAATTAAAACAAAATGAGATATATATATATATATATATAAGGCCCAAGCCTTAATCCTTACTTAATCATGAGTTATTACAATATTACACATTGAGGATCTTTTCGGGTTTAGATTTTTAGAGAATTAGATCATAAAACTTGCATTACATTCCACATATAAACAAAGTGGTTACATAAAGATAGTATCCTTCATTCACATTAATGGAAACATATTGAAGATAAAACATGGATTATTTCTTGACACTTCCTTGACACTATCATCATATCATGTACCTTTCCCTTGACCTATGAAAATCATTTCAAAAAAACTTGGGATGAGCATAAAAAGCTCAGTATGGGTTATAAAAACATGGAAAGGAAACATGGGTACATATATACACAAGAATGAAATAATAATATACCCATAAAACATAATCACTTTAGAATACCTCATCAAATCATGATTAAATCATTGAAATCGTAATACATAAATGTAACTTGAGGCATTCATAACATTCTTACATATGGAGTAACCCTCTAGGTTACGTTTGGAATACCCATCACAGTATATTCCCTAAATCTCTTCGGAGAAACCTTAATGTTTCACTCCTTCGCGTTACCCAATGCATTGGAGAGCTATATCGGGCTCACCCACCCTTAGTTTATCACGGAACCACCCGTCTTCATAATAATTCCCAAGAACCTCAACATAATCGTATCACATAAAACAGGCATAAAGGAAACATAACATTTCCACATTTCAATCACAAGATATAAATACAACACATTGATATAAAATCATTATGAAACCCATTTTCAATATAAAAAAAAATAAAATTAAAACATTGTATTTATTTTTCTTTTAAAAAGAAGGTATGCCTTGTAGAGGAAGCTGAAACTCAAATAAAGGTCACGGCGGCGGAGAAGTCGTTGTCGCCGCACACGTACGACAAAAACATTCCCTTTTGTCGTTTAGTAAAACGCTTCATATAAAAAAGATTCCTTTTTAATAAACATAAATATCAAAGGGTTTTATACACCATATAAAATAATGTTGTGTATAAAATAAAATATGCCTCAATGAAAGGAGATTGAGACGAAGTCCCATACCTCGTATCCGACTTGACCCGACCGTTCTTTAATATCCTGAATAATAAACATGAGTTAATCAATACTTTATTAAGAACCATTTTCATGTTCATTATTCCTTTTATACCATGTTATGAACATCATGTAATCATTTAAGTTAATAATGTTCATTTTGTCGGTACTTGGTTCTTATATCAAAAATAGACTTCTTACACTTACATGTTGTTAATCTGGTCAAAGGTTCATTATATCCGGAATGATATTAATGATTTTGATAACATGTATATCATATATATTCATCATATACATGTATTTATAATATTACCTCACATTTAGAGGTATGAAATGAAATGCACCGTTCATGGAGACGGTAATCCGTATGTATGCATGAACGCTACTTCCATTTCTATTTCATATTTTCTGGAATGTAATCATAATGATATAAGAGTATATTATAATTCAAGTATAATAACATATATAATATCATTAACTTTATCCTTTACACATCCCACATATGGTATTAATGAATCAAATCACTTTTAGGGGGCGGTAGTCCGCACTTCCTAAAATGAAGATATCGTGTTTACCCATAATGGAAACAATAATGGTATTCCATAAATGAAAAATACAGAAGCTTAAGGAAAGAATATACATATTTTATATCATATATAATGATAGTGACATCATAATGGCCACCTTTTAAGGTGTTAAATGAGTATTTAACAATCATCGTTTGGGGAGGCAGAATTTCACCATCCACGGAAACCATATGTTCATTAACCATTTGATGTAGTTGTGTGAGAGTGTAGCTCGAATAAATCTTATAACAACATACTAGTATATTGAAGATACTGTTGTTGTTACAAAATAAGTAATTAAAAAGAGTTTAGGGGGTTGGAGAAGCAAAATAATACAAATGAACATGAGAGAATGAATTACCTTTAAAAGTGTAACTCCTTTTGATTTGAGCCTAAAGGCTTACTTTGAAAGGATTATGCCCAATGGTAATCCTATAGGATGATGAGAGGGATGTGGAGAGAGTAAATGGTCAGGGGATGGCCGAGCCAAAGGCTTGAGGAGTGTGTGAAATGAGGTAGAGCTGGGGGCCTTTTATAAGAGGAGAGGAGGGGCACTCTTGGAAAGTAAATATAAGTTACTTTATTTTAAAATGAGTTTCGTATTCAAAAGGACCCACATTGACATAATTCTAGGATAAGGTGATAAGGGTTCTAAATACACTCATCCAATAGTTTTTGGACATGTGTAGGTCTTAGATTTTACATTATCATTCCATTTTATTTAAATCGTTAAATAATGAGGTCATCGCTGCATCATCATGATATCATAAATAATTTAATTTATTTAAAGTCTAAAAATTATAAAAAAACTACTATGATGTAGGAAATATTTTTAGATTTCCAATTACTATTTATAATAAAAAATCTTACTTGTATAACCCTATGAAAAAATTGTTTTAGTAAAACTTCTCTAGTTTGTGTCATTTTTACTTTAACATTACATAAAAAGTTATTTATGTCATTTCCCAACCAATGTGGCTCCATGGAGTCCCCAAGTTGACACATGGCTTTTCCTGGTCGGCCATGACACATCCAATAAGGTTAAGACATGTTTCTAGGTCATTTCATATTATTAAAGCATTATTTTTACCTTAAACTACCCTAATTACCACTAATCGCGATTAAAAACTTAATAAGTTACTATTCATCAAAAAATTATTTTAATCTCATTGATCCACATTTTACTTCTTAATGACAACCATGTTTGTCGGATTTTTATAATTCAGAACACAAAAGTGGAAAAGTTTCATTTAAACGAAAAATCAGTTTCTTTAACTAACACGTAGTGGTTTCACTATTCATCAAAAATTGAAGTTTTTCAGAAAATTACCAAAAATTCACCCTAAGATATATTTGATATTCCGTATTCAAAAATGAAGTCTATTTTACAAAACTCAAAACATATAAGTCACATTAATTAACTTAATAATTAATTCCCGCTGTTATGACAAATAGCGTTTTTTTATGAAACAATAAGTATCAAAATATTGACACCAGTTTAAGTCCAATTTCAAATTGAAATTGATTCCAATGACCACCATTGGATTAGATGGTAAAAATATATTCTAATTTCACTTCAAAACCAATTCAAAAGATAATCTAATCATATAAATAAATTAGATTAAAAAGCAGTTTTGATGTAAAATGCAGTATTTTCCACTATTCATTAAAAAATGAACATTGTCAGAAAAATACCAAAAATTCACACAAAGTAAATTTTTATGTCCCAATCATAAATAATATCTTTATTTTGACAAACATAGTTTATAAAATTTTCAAAATATAGATTCAAAAATGTTTTTCCATCAAAGGAAGTAAAACAATATTTTAAAAATATTAGTGTATTTCATGCTTAAGATGAGATTTATTTTCATTTTAAGCCTCTAAAACACAATCTAATTCATTAATAGACATTGATAAAATATCTATTATTAATTACTTACTTGGGATGTTACATCCTTCCCCCCTTTAGAAAATTGAGTCCCCGCAATTTATTTACTTATCCAATAAATGGGGGTACTTATCCCTCATTGCATTTTCAGATTCCCATGTTGCCTCTTCAATCATGTGATTTTTCCACAAAATCTTTACCTGATTAATCACCTTATTCCGTAACACTTGCTCCCTGTGGTCAAGAATCGGGACCGGGTGTTCCTCATAAGATAGGTTCTCTTCTAGCTGAACTACCTCTGGACTCAAAACATGATATGGATATGGCATATACTTTCTCAACATCGAAACATGAAAAGCATTGTCTACCTGAGATAAACTAGGAGGTAAAGCCACTCGGTAAGCAAGTGATCCAACTCTCTCTAGAATATCATATTGTCCAATAAACCTTGGACTCATCTTTCCTTTCTTAACAAATCACATCACACTTTTCCATGGTGATACTTTGAGATAAGCGTGATCATCTACCTCAAAAGTTAGATCCTACCTCCTATTGTCTGCATAATTCTTCTACCTACTCTGAGCTATTCTCATTTGCTTCCGAATCAGCTGAACTTTTTCTGCCAACTCTTCTACCAATTCTGGTCCCATAGACTTCCTTAAAACCACTTCATCCCAGAAATCTGGTGTTTGACATCGCTTCCCATATAATTCCTGAAATGGTTCCATCTGTATACTGTAATGAAAACTGTTATTATATGAAAATTCAACCAAATAATGATTTTGGTCCCAACTTCCCTAATAATCCATAGAACAAGCTCGTAGCATATCCTCCAAGGTCTGAATTGTTCGTTCTGACTTCCCATCTGATTGAGGATGAAAATCTGTACTAAAATTTAATTCAGTACCCAACGACTTCTGAAGACTTTTCCAAAAGTTAGAAGTAAACCTCGGATCACGATCCGATACAATGGAGAGAGAAACTCCATGTAACCTGACTATATCTTTAAGATACAAATGGGAAAGTTGATCAAGAGATAATGTATCTCGTATAGCAAGGAAATGAGCAGATTTGGTAAAGCAATCAACAATAACCCAGATTGCATTTTTATCTCGAGATGTCTTCGGTAATCCCACAACAAAGTCCATGGATATATTCTCCCATTTCCACTTTTGTACTCGTAAAGGCTGAAGCATCCCTTTCAGTAACTGCCACTCTACTTTAACATGTTGACATGTCAAACACTTCACAGTAAAATCTTCAATATCTCTTTTCATTCCATCCCACCAGTAATACTCCAGCAGATCTCTATACATCTTAGTACTGCCCGGATGAACTGAAAATGGAGAACTATGAGATTCACATAACAAATATCTCTTCAACTATGAATCACAAGGCACACACAATCTCTTCCCAAATCTCAAAACACAATCATTTTCAATGTTGAATTCATGCAACTTACCTTTCTGAACCAGCTCTACCTTTTTCGGCAACTCACTGTCATGCTTCTGTGCTTTCTTGATTCTATCTGATAGAGATGATATCACTGATACCTGAATCAAAACAGAAGAACTTCCTGCACCAACAACTTCTATGCCAAATTTCATCAAATCCTTAACCAAATGATTATGTTCCAAACACAACATTTCTAATGAAGCATTACTTTTTCGACTCAATGCATCAGCCACTTTATTTTCTTTTCCCATATGGTAATGAAGTGTACAATCATAATCCTTGATTAATTCCAGACATCTCCTCTGTCTCATGTTTAACTCTTTCTGAGTGAATATATACTTTAAACTTTTGTGATCGGTATATGTTTCACACTTTACTCCATACAAATGATGCCTCCAAATTTTTAAAGCAAAAACAACAGAAGCTAATTCCAAATCATGTGTAGGGTAATTTGCTTCATGAGATTTCAACTGTCGTTAAGAATAAGCAATTACCTGATAATTCTGCAATAGGACGCAACCAAGTCCTTTCAATGAAGAATCACTATATATAACAAACTCACCATTCCTATAAGGTAGTTCCAAAACTGGATCATTCACCAATCTTCTTTTCAATTTTTGAAAACAATCATCACATTCTTTTGTCCAGATAGGCTTAACACCCTTCTGAGTTAGCTTAGTCATTGGACAAGATAATCGTGAAAATTTTCTAACAAACCTTCGGTAATAGCCTGCCAAACCAGGGATTCTACGAATCTTGGTTACATTTGTGGGTATTGGCCATTCTTCCACAACTTTTGTTTTTGCAGGATCAACATTTATTCCAAATTTAGAAACAATATGACCAAGGAAAGAAATTTTTTGCAATAAAAACTCACACTTTCTGAATTTTCCATACAGTTTCTTAAATTTTAAGGTTTGAAAGATAACCCTTAAATGTCTTTCATGCTTCTCTTTACTTTTAGAAAACACCAAAATATCATCAATGAAAACCACCACAAACATATCCAATAACTCATGGAAAATTCTATTCATTAAGTCCATGAATACAGCAGGTGCATTGGTTAGCCCAAAAGGCATTACTACAAATTCATAATGGCCATATCTCGTACGGAACGCGGTCTTCGGAATATCTTCCTCCTTTACCTTCAACTGATGGTACCCCGATCTCAAGTCAATCTTTGAAAAAAACTGAGCTCCCTGGAGCTGATCAAACAAATCATCGATATGAGGCAAAGGATATTTGTTCATAACAGTGATATTATTCAAGGCATTATAATCAATGCAAAGTCTCATAGAACCATCTTTCTTTTTAACAAATAAAACAGGAGCACCACATGGTGATGTGCTAGGTCGACTGAAACCTTTCTCTAATAAATCTAGCAATTTCACCTTAATCTCTAAAAGTTCAATTTGATCCATTCGATAAGGAGGTTTAAAAATTGGCTTAGCATCAGGAACTAAGTCAACATTAAACTCAACTTCCCGATCTGGTATTATTCCAGGCAACTTATCAGGAAAAACATCAGGATACTCATTTACCACTGGCACATCATTAATCTGAACAGTTCCTTTATTTTCAACGATGTGTGCAAGGTAACATTCATTTCCATCTTTTACAAGTTTTTCGGCCTCTTGATAAGTTATCAACAGTAAGGGTTCCTTCTTGTACACAAACTGAAAGTATTTCTGAAAAGAAACTTCTTTAGCTCTATAGTCAATCTGAGCATGGTAAATAGAGAGCCAATCCATACCCAGGATAACATCAAACTCTACTATAGGTAGAACAATAAGGTTTTCAAGTAGGTTCATTCCACAGATAAGGATATGAAGATTCTTATAAATTCTTTATGCCTCAACATTTCCCCCAGGTGTCTTTACCACAAGTTCATGAGTAATTTCTTGAGATGTTATTCCCATTTTACTAGAAAAGGTTTCAAAGATGAATGAATGTGTAGACCCCGAATCAAACAACACACTGGCATAATCTGAAAAAACAAACATAGTACCTGATACAACTTCATTTGAGGGCCCAACGTCTGCCGAAGTAGTTGCAAACGATTTCACCACCCCTTTCTGTTTGTAGTCCAACTGCTTCCCATCACTCAATCTCTTTGTCAGACACTCATTTACATAGTGACCCATCTCATTGCACTTATAAAATTTCACTAACTGTAAATCAAATTTGGTCTTACCTTCACCTTGATCCTTTTCATTGCAATCATGCGCCTTATGTCCCATATTACCACATCAGTAGCACTTTTCATAATTCAGATGACATTCCCCAACATGCATTTTGACACATTTATCACAAACTGGAAACTTAGTTTTCTTACCATCATACTTTTTTGATGAATTCTTACCATTCTCCTGCCACCTCGGTCTCTTCTTCTGCTGGTTGTTATAGAACACTTGGTCATCGGAAAACTCCATTTCCACCATCTCAGCACATCGAACAAGCTTTTAATAACATTTAAACTCACAATAATCTAATGCCCTTCGATATTTTGGCTTTAATCCTGAGTAAAAACGATTGATTTTACTATCAAGGTCTTGGATAAAATTTGGAGCATACCTTGCCAATCGAGTGGACCTTTCTTCATAGGTAGCCATTGAGTATTCCTCTTGCCTCAATTCCATGAATTTCTTTTCTATCCTAAGTCGAACATCCTTAGGAAAATAATTCTCAAGAAACATACCTTTGAATTCATCCCAGTATAGAGCATCAATCTCATCAGCATCCCTGATATTTTTAACCATCGACCACCACTGATCTGCTTCACCCTCCAAACGATAAATAGAAAGACTAACCTTTTGATTGTCTGAACACCCCATGACATCGAAAATCTTCTCCAGTGCTTTAATCCACCCTTCAGCTAACACAGGGTAAGATGATAATCTGAATGATGGGGGATGTTGCCTCATGAAATGTTCCACCACTGACATGTTCCTCTACAGTTGATCTGGCTGATCTCGTGCATGGATACCACCACCATTTATAGCCTGAGTCAACTGTGCCATCACTGAAACAAACTGTTCAGTTCCAACTCCGACCATCTCGGGATGCTGATTCGGATGTTTATTTCCTTCTGTATGCCTTCCTAGCACTGCTTCCCTGTTCCTTCTGTGGCAAACCATTCTGAACAAACATGTCTTAGATGAAGCAACATGGTAATCTTCAAATCCTATATCATTTCAAAAAATATTTTTGTATAATCATTTAATAAAATTCTATCTCCTAAATTTATCTAAACCGACATTGATACAAACTATAAGGCCCCATCCTTAATCCTTACTTAATCTTGAGTTATTACAAGATTACACATTGAGGATCTTTACGGGTTTAGAGTTTTATAGAATTAGATCATAAAACTTGCATGACATTCCGCATATAAACAAAGTGGTTACATAAAGATAGTATCCTTCATTCCCATCAATGGAAACATATTTAAGATAAAACATGGATTCTTTCTTGACACATCCTTGACACTATCATCATATCATGTACCTTTCCCTTGACCTGTGAAAATCATTTAAAAAAAACTTGGTATAAGCATAAAAATCTCAGTATGGGTAATAAAAACATGGAAAGGAAACATGGGTACATATATAAACAAGAATGAAATCATAATTTACCCATAAAACATAAGCACTTTAACATACCTCATCAAATCATGAGTAAATCATAGAAATCATAAGCCATAAAGGTAACTTGAGGCATTCATAACATTCTTACGTAGGGAGTAACCCTCCTGGTAACGTTTAGAATACCCATCACAGTATATTCCCTAAATCTCTTCGGAGAAACCTCAACGTTTCACTCAATAACGTTACCCAATGCATTGGAGAGCTATATCAGGCTCACCCACCCTTAGTTTATCACGGAACCACCCGTCTTCATAATAATTCCCAAGAACCTTAACATAATCGTATCACATAAAACATGCATAAAGGAAACATAACATTTCCACCTTTCAATCACAAGATATCAATACAACACATTGATATAAAAACATTATGAAAACCATTTTCAATACCAAAACAAAATAAAATTAAAACATGGTATTTATTTTTCTTTTTAAAAGAAGGTATGTCTTGTAGAGGAAGCCGAAACTCAAATAAAGGTCACGACGGCGGAGAAGTCGTTGTCGCCGTATACCTACGACAAAAACATTCCTATTTGTCGTTTAGTAAAACGCTTCATATAAAAAATATTCCTTTTTAATAAACGTAAAAGTCAAAGGGGTTTATACACCGTATAAATGAAAGTTGTGTATAAAATAAAATATGCCTCAATGAAAGGAGATTGAGACGAAGTCCCATACCTCGTATCCAACTTGACCCGACTGTTCTTTAATCTCCTGAATAATAAACTAGAGTTAATCTCCACTTTCTTAAGAACCTTTTTCGTGTTCATTATTCTGTTTATACCAAGTTATTAACATCATGTAATCATTTATGTTAATAATGTTCATTTTGTCGGTATTTGGTTCTAAAGTCAAAAATAGACTTCTTACACTTACATGTTGTTAATTTGGTCAAAGGATCGTTATATCCAGAATGATATTAATGATTTGGATAACATATATATCATATATATTCATCATATACATTTATTTATAATATTACCTCACATTTAGAGGTAAGAAATGAAATGCACCGTTCATGGAGACGGTAAGCCGTACGTACGCATGAACGCTACTTCCATTTCTATTTCGTATTTTCTGGAATGGAATAATAATGATATAATAGTATATTATAATTCAAGTATAATAACATATATAATATCATTAACTTTATCCTTTACACATCCCACATATGGTATTAACGAATCAAATCACTTTTAGGGGGCGGTAGTCCGCACTTCCTAAAATGAAGATATCATGATTACCCATAATGTAAACAATAATGGTATGCCATAAATGAAAAATACAGAATCTTACGAAATAATAAACATATTATATATCATATATAAAAATAGTTACATCATAATGGCCACCTTTTAAGGTGTTAAATGAGTATTGAACAATCATCGTTTCGGGGGGAAGAATTTTGCCATCCACGGAAACTGTTTGTTCTTTAACCATTTGATGTAGTTGTGGGAGAGTGTTGCTCGAATAAATCTTATAACAACATCGTAGTATATTGAAAATACTGTTTTTGTTACAAAATAAGTAAATAAAAAGAGTTTAGGGTTTGGAGAAGACAAATAAAACAAATGAACATGAGAGAATGAATTACCTTTAAAAGTGTAACTCCTATTGATTTGAGCCTAAAGGCTTCCTTTGAAAGGATTCTTCCCAAAGGCAATCCTCTAGGATGAGGAGAGGGATGTGGAGAGTGTAAATGGGAAGGGTATGGCCGATCCAAAGGCTTGAGGAGTGTGTGAAATGAGGTAGAGTTGGGGGCCTTTTATAAGAGGGGAGGATGTGCACTCTTGGAAAGAAAATATAAGTTACTTTATTTTAAAATGAGTTTCAGATTAAAAAGGTCCCACATTGACATAATTAAAGGATATGGTGATAAGGGTTTGAAATACACTCATCCAATAGTTTCTAGACTTGTGTAGGTCATAGATTTTACATTATCATTACATTTTATTTAAATTGATAAATAATGAGGTCATCGCTGCATCATCATGATGTCATAAATAATTTAATTTATTTAAAGTATAAAAATAATAAAATAAACTAATATGATGTAGGAAGTCTTTTTAGCTTTCCAATGACTATTTATAATAAAAAATCTGACTTTTATAACCCCGTGTAAAATTGTTTTAGTAAAACATCTCTTGTTTGTGTCATTTTTTACTTTAACATTAAATAAAAAGTTATTTATGTCATTTCCCAACCAATGTGGCTCCATGGGGTCCCCAAGTAGACCCATGGATTTTCTTGGTCGGCCATGACACATCCAATAAGGTTAGGACATGATTCTAGGTCATTTCATATAATTAAATCATTATGTTTAACTTAAACTACCCTAATTACCACTAATCGTGATTAAAAACTTAATAAGTTACTATTCACCAAAAAATTATTTTAATATCATTGAACCACATTTTACTTCTTAATGAAAACCGTGTATTTTGGATTTTTGAAATTCAGAACACAAAAGTGGAAAAGTTTCATTTAAACGAAAAATCAATTTTTTTAACTACCACTTAGTGGTTTCACTATTCATCAAAAATTAAAGTTTTTCAGAAAATTACCAATAATTCACCCTAAGATATATTTGATATTCCGAATTTAAAAATGAAGTCTATTTTACAAAACTCAAAACAAATAAGTCACATTAATTAATTTAATAATTAATTCCTGCTGTTATGACAAATTGCGTGTTTTTATGAAACAATTAGTATCAAAAGATTGAAACCAGTTTAAGTCCAATTTCAAATTGAAATTGATTCCAATGACCACCATTGGATTAAATGGTAAAAATATATTCTAATTTCACTTCAAAATCAATTCAAAAGATAATCTAATCATATAAATAAATTAGATTAGAAAGCAGTTTTGATGTAAAATGCAGTATTTTCCACTATTCATTAAAAAATGAACATTGTCAGAAAAATACCAAATATTCACACAAAGTAAATTTTGATGTCCCAATCATAAAGAATAAGTTTATTATGACAAAAATAGTTTATAAAATTTTCAAAAGATAGATTCAAAAATGTTTTTCCATCAAAGGTATTAAAACAATCTTTTAAAAATATTAGTGTATTTCATGCTTAAGATTTGGTTTATTTTCATTTTAAGCCTCTAAAACACTATCTAATTAATTAATAGACATAGATAAAATATCTATTATTCATTACTTACATGGGATGTTACAATATATATTTTATAATTCCAGAATTATATACATACTTTATATGTAATATATTTCATATATATCCATTATATATATGTACTTATAATATTACATAACATTTTGAGATAAGAAATGAAATGTACCGTTCATGGAGACGGTAAGCCGTACGTACGCATGAATGCTACTTCCATTTATATTTCATATTTAATGGAATTAAAACATAATGGTACATAATAGTATTTTAATTCCAGTATGTTATCATATATAATATCATTATATATATCCTTTATACTTACCACATATGGTATTAACGAATCAAATCACTTTGAGGGGGCGGTTGTCCACACTTCCTTAAATAAAGATATCACGTATACCAATAATAGAATCCATAATGGTATTCCATAAATGAAAAATACCGAAGCTTATAGAAAACATAAACATATTATATCTCATATATAAATATAGTGACATCTTAATGGCCACCTTTGAAGGTGTTAAAATAATGTTGAACAATCATCATTTTGGGAGGCAGAAATTCGCCATCCACAGAAACAGTATATTCTTTAACCATTAGATGTAGGTGTGTGTAAGTGTATCTCAAATCCTTCTTAAAAAAACATTCTAGTATAATTATGATACTGGATTTGTTACAAACGAAATAAATAAAAAGAGTTTAGGGGGTTGGAGAAGAAAAATAAAACAAAAGGACTCAAGTGAAGAAATTACCTTAAAATCGGGTAACTCCCTTTGGTTTGAGCTCAAAGGCATCCTTGGGAAGACTTATGCCCAAATTGAGGCTTCAAGGAGTAAGAGAGGGAATTCTAGAGACAAAATGGGCCGAGTTTGGCCGATCCAAAAGCTTTGGGAGTGTGGGTAAGGAGGTAGAGGTGGGGGCCTTTTATAAGAGGAGAGGTGGGGCACTATTGGAAGGTAAAGAAAAAGTCACTTTATTTTAAAATGGTATTCGGATTTAACAGGTCCCACATTGATGTGATTCGATGATAAGGTGATAAGGGTTCGAAATACACTCATCCAAAAGGTTTTTGATATGTGTAGTTCTTAGATATTACATTAACTTTCCATTTTATTTAAATCGTTTACTAATGAGGTCATCGCTGCATCATCATGATGTCATAAATAATTTAATTTAGTTAATGTCTAAAAATTATAAAAAAATACTCTGATGTAGGAAATATTTTTATATTTCCAATGAATATTTATAGTCAAAAATCTGATTTGTATAACCCTATGTAAAAATTGTTTTAGTAAAACATTTCATGTTTGTCTCATTTTACTTTAACTTTAAATTTAAAGATATTAATGTCATTTTCCAACCAACGTGGCTTCATGGGGTCTCCAAGTTGACCCATGGGTTGTCTTTGTCGGCCATGACACATAAAATGAGGTTAGGACATGTGTCAAGTTCATTTCATATTATTAAAACATTATTTTTACCTTAAACTACACTAATTACCTCTAATCGAGATTAAAAACTTAATAAGTTACTATTCACCAAAATATTATTTTTATCCCATTGAACCACATTTTACTTCTTAATGAAAACCATGTATGTTGGATTTTTGAAATTCAAAACACAAAGATGGAAAAAATTTATTTAAACGGAAAAATCAGTTTTTATAAGTACCACTTAGTGGTTTTACTATTCATCAAAAATTGAAGTTTTTCAGAAAAATCTCAAAAAATCACCCTAAGAAATATTTGATTTTGCAAATTCAAAAATGATTTATATTTTAAAAAATTCCAAACATATAAGTCACAATAATTAATTTAATAATTAATCCCGTTGTCAGAGCAAATAGATTGTTTTTATGAAACAATAAGTATCAAAAGATTGACACTAGTTTAAGTCTGATTTCAAAGTGAAATTAAATCCAAAGACCACTATTGGATTTAATGGTACAAATATAGTCTAATTTCACTTTAAAACCAATTCAAAAGATAATCTAATCATATAAATAAATTAGATTAAAAAATAGGTTTTGAATTAAAATACAACATCTTACAATATTCATTAAAAAATGAACTTTATTAGAAAGATACCAAAAAATTTACACAAAGTAAATTATGTTGTCCCAATTCTTATAAAGAGTTTTATTTGGTCCAATAGAATTTATAAGAGTGAACAAAACTATATTTAATGACGGTTCACCATCAAAAGGAGATAAGTGAACCTTTAGTGAAAACTAGGGCATATACGCCTAAAATTGAATTCTTTCTGTATTTTAAGCCTTTATCTTTTATTGGATAAATGTAAAAACATTTAAAAACATATATAATCATATTTTAGTTATTTCTATCCATTCCCACCAATACAATGGATACATGTTAACTACCATTTAAAATAATATTATATTATTATTAGAGTGCAACGTAAGATTCCCATGAAACTCGTTGTTGCGTGTTTGGTACGCCATCGAGCATAGCGTCCCCTTTAAAGACATATTAATATTTTATTAAAAAATATGGAAAAATATGAAAATGTCATATTCTTTATTTTCCTGGGGTGTTACATCATTCCCCCCTTTTGAGAATTGCGTCCTCGCAATTTTTAAAACTGATCTTGGAAACATCCTTGAAAGTCCCACATCGGAACAAGAGTCGGTAAAACAATCACATTAAAATAAAGGAAGATAAGTATAGAGGTCACCCGATTTAACTCATATGTATAAAAACATGTACATGGAAGAAAAAGAAAAGGGTCATGTTCTTGAGGGAAGGTGATAGTAAACATGTCTAGGAGAAAGTTAACCATAATAAAATCACAAACTTGTGATGGGTTAAATGTTATTCGTTTCCCCAGTAAGAAAAGTTAATAGGCAACATTTTTGTTTTAAGTTACTTTTTATTGAGTAATTTATTCATAAGGAAACATAATCACTTATCATGTTGTCTTTCAACTTTTACTAGATTCCTTAATCAAACTCATATTTTTTCCAAAAGACCAGTATTTAGGGAGAATTGTTCGCATTAAGAGTACTATAATCAACTTCTAGAGAATCACCCAATCCTCCAAAGAGAACTATATACATCCCATGTGTTTAGTCTTTAACAAAAACCATAACCAAAAAGGTTAGTACAAGTTCAGATAATCCAGTTAAGGATAACCCACTAAAATGAAAATCTATTCTTAATCTCCAAAATTTGTCCAAAAAAACCCAATGTTCAACAAGGACCATCCGATAATCAATTTGTCCAAAAATTATTCAAAGTAAACCAATATAAAATTGAAACTGAAATATTTGAAGGATTTAGTCACACAGTCTTCCAAGTTAAATCATAACATTTATCTCCAAACAACATCAGTGGCTCATAAAATCTCGTATTGAAATGTAATTAACCTAATCACATTTCCTTCATGATAGGTTAATCATTTTTATAAATAACCCAAAATAAACTTACTCTTAATTAATAAAATAATATAACTAAAAAAAGAATCAGTCAAACTAACCAGGTACTTCACGTAGTCCAGTGGTAGGCGATAAATACCAGTCGCACTTTGGTTGTGGGTTTGATTCCCGCATCTTTGTCTGACGCGATGGGAAGTCACACAGTCTGCGTGTTTTCCTTTTTCCAGAACTCTATAATTCTCAAATCATTCCCCAAAAATGGATAAAATCATCAAAAATAACCAAAACATAATTTAACCTCAATTTTATCTCATGACTTTCACTTCAATCATAACATATAGTAACCCATAATTACCTCAAAAGTAAGGATCATATAAACCCAAATGGTTCTTTATAACTATGTCTACAAAAGAAAAGATAACTATTCATTGAATAAAATTTTCCTATATTAAACATCAGGGTTACACATAATATGAAAAGTCTTATAATGTAATCCCATCATCAAAAGAGACTTAATACTCTTAGGAATTTCACCATAACTCTTGAAGCCCTTATATGTTGACATATTACTCATTCATCATTTTTCATGATCCATTAACCATTCCTTTCCAACTTATTCCAAAATATCTCTTTCGTACAAACAAAATCATGAATCATATCCTAAGATTCCAAAATAGGAAAATAATAGTAATGAAATAATACATACCTTTGATTGGTCATTGTCAGTTCCTTCATCCTCAATATGAATGGAATTAGGTATTGGTAAACGAACATTTGTATGCTCTTGGTGATCCCATTCATGAAACATCTTCATAGGACATGTGTCTGCATAATGACCATGAACACCACATTTAAAACATTCAATTGATCCATTAGAAAGAACTTCTTTCCCTTTCCTCAAGTAAACTGGATGCTTCCTTTTTCCGTGGAAGGTTCTTGCTTTATAACCTTCATTTCCACATCTATAGCATATTTCTGTCCCTTTGAAACATTTTCCTTGGTGTTTCTTTCCACATCTTTGACACATAGGTTTTTGAACACACTTACCATTATGATTATTACATGTACATTCGTAGGGATTCGTTTCTCGCTTATATGATGCCTTAGAGAAATCGCCAAGTTTTAGGTGGTCAATCTTGACTCCAGATAGTTGGTGGAGGATAATCACAAGAGTTCTCATTGCAGCTCCCATATCCTTCAGTTGCTCAAAAAAACTGTCCCAGTTTCCTTCACATCCACTGTTACTTTTGTGCCTACTAGATCCAGCCATTTACTAAAACCAAAAAGGTAAGTGTGAGTATATAAAAAAACCATCATGCACTAATGAGGAAGATAAACTCTAAGATATACTTCCTCATTCACTTTATCTAAAACTAGGACTCTTTCTGAAATCCTATCAATTATGGTAATGTCACTTATGCTTAAAGAATACCCTAACCTCTAAAGTTATCTAAACCGACCATTGATACCAACTATAAGGACCCAGCCTTAAACCATACTTAATCTTGAGTTATTACAAAATTACACATTGAGGATCTTTTCAGGATTAGATTTTTAGAGAATTAGATCATGAAACTTGCATTACATTCCACATTTAAACATTGTTGTTACATAAAAGAAAGTATTCATTCATCCCATCAACGGAAAAATTTTTAAAATAAAACATGGATTCTTTCTTGACACATCCTTGACACTATCATCACATCATGTACCATTCCCTTGACCTATGAAAAACATTTCAAAAAAACATGGGATGATCATAAAAAGCTCAGTAAGGGTTAAAAAAATATTGAAAGGAAACATTATTTCATATATACAAAAGAATGAAATCATACTTTACCCATAAAACATAGGCATTTTAACATACCTCATAAAATCATGAATAAATCATAGAAATCATACGACATAAAGGTAACTTGATGCATTCCTAACATTCTTACGTAGGGAGTACCCTCTTGGTTACTTTTGGAATACCCATCACAGTATATTCCCTAAATCTCTTCGGCGAAACCTTAACGTTACACTCCTTCGTGTTACCCAATTCATTGGAGAGCTATATCGAGCTCACCCACCCTTAGTTTATCACAGAACCACCCGTTTTCATAACAATTCCCAAGAACCTCAACATTATCGTATCACATAAAACATGCATAAGGAAACATAACATTTCCACCTTTTAATCACAATATATCAATACAACACATTGATATAAAAACATTATGAAAACCATATTCAATACCAAAATAAAATAAAAGTAAAAAATGTTTTTTATTTTTCTTTTAAAAAATGAATTGCTTGTAGAGGAAGCTGAAATTCAAATAATGGCCACGGAGGCGGAGAAGTCGTTGTCACCGCATACATACGAAAAAAACATTCCCTTTTGTTGTTTAGTAAAACGATTCGTATAAAAAAGATTCCTTTTTGGATAAACGTAAAAGTCAAAGGGGTTTATACACCATATAAAAGAAGGTTGTGTATAAAACAAAATATGCCGCAATGAATGGAGATTGAGACGAAGTCCCTTACAAAGACGGTATCCTTGGTTTAAGGATAAATCAATTACATAATTATGTGTGACAAATGAATACACCAAATATAAGTGGATATTAAGAGTAAAATAATCAAAGGTCATTCACACATATTCAATGGATGACATATTCAATAACTACATGTTGAACCCAAAGAAATTGAAATTGGGTTAAGAAGTTCCCCTGGCAGCCTAATGGCATCACATCAAAATGAGTTGATGAGAGATAAAAAAAGGGTATCTCATAACAAGGACATAAAATATAAATCAATAAGGATATGTGAGAAAATATCCCAACATAAAAATATATAAATTAAAAGACCCAACTAAACAAGTCTTTTAAAAAGAGGAGGGTGAAAGGTTCCCTTACCGACATGGGTATCTTTCGAAACATACGCCCCGTGATAGAAGGACAATACCACATTGATGTAAATACTCATAAATGAAATTATATTAAACAATTAGTAAAATAATTGTCAGTACATACACCACTTAAAGGAAATTGTGGCAAATGTAGCATAAATCTCACGGGAATAAAAGTGAGATGAAAAATCCCTTACGAATACTCAACAGCCTAACAACGCCACATACAACTTACAGAAATGGATTGATGAGATCAAATAGGGTATCTAATCATATTAACATAAATTTTATAGAATGATAAATATAAAAGAACATCCCCCAACATAACAAAGAGGATCTTAAATGAAGTTACATAAAGGAGAGTACATAAAAAGAAATAGAGAGGTTAGATCTCTTACGAAAATTCGGCAACCTAACGGTGCCACTCAAAACTTCCAAAATGGATTGATGAGTGAGAATAGGGTCTCTCATCACATGAACAGAAAATTTACAGTAAGATTAATATAAAATAACATCCCAATAACAAGAAATATGAGCTTTAAAATGATTGACATAAAAGGGTGTACTTCAAAAGAATGAGTGGAGTAGGATCCCTTACCTCAAGTCCAACTTGTCTTGTTCGTTTCTTTATATTCCTGAATAATAAACATTGGTCAATTAATAATTGCCTAATTAACTCCTTTATATATTATTATTATGTTCATATCACATATTATAATGTTATAATAATTTTTTAATAATGTTAGTTCATATCAGACGTTTTTGCCAAGGTTTGCTACATGAGTCAAAAATGATCTTTTTTGAAAAAAGATTTCCCATGTAGTTATAAGTAAATAATTTCCAGAATAGTATTAATGATTAATATATCATATATATCCAGTAAATATTCATTTTATACTATTCCATATCATTTGGAGATAAAAAACAGAAAGCACCGTTCATGGAGACGGTAGGTCGTACGTACGCATGGACGCTACTTTCATTTTTTGTCATATTAATGGAATTAAAACAAAATGAGATATATATATATATATGTTATAATTCCAGAATGATATCCATAATATAGATGTATTATATTACATATATATCCATTATATATATGTACTTATAATATTATATAACATTTTGAGATAAGAAATGAAATGTACCGTTCATGGAGACGGTAAGCCATACGTACACTTGAACGCTACTTCCATTTCTATTTCATATTTAATGGAAATAAGACATAATGGTACATAATAGTATTTTAATTCCATTATGTTATCGTATATAATATCATTAAATATATCCTTTATACGCACAACATATGGTATTAACGAATCAAATCACTTTGAGGGGGCGGTAGTCCACACTTCCTTAAATGAAGATATCGTGTATACCCATAATGGAAGCCATAAAGGTGTGACATAAATGAAAAGTACAGAAACTTAAGGAAAAAATAAAAATATTATATCTAATATATAAATATAGTGACATCTTAATGGCCACCTTTGATGGTGTTAAAAGAATGTCGAACAATCATCGTTTTGGGAGGCAGAAATTCGACATCCACGAAAACAGTATATTATTTAACCATTAAATGTAGTTGTGTGTAAGTGTAGCCCGAATCCTTCTTATAAAAAAATCCTAGTATATTGATGATACTTGAGTTGTTACAAAAGAAATAAATAAAATGAGTATAGGGGGTTGAAGAAGCAAAATAAAACAAAAGGAATCAAGTGAAGACATTATCTTAAAATCGGGTTACTCCCTTTGGTTTGAGCTCAAAGGCTTCCTTGGGAGGACTTATGCCCAATGTGAGGCTTCAATGAGTAAAATAGGGAAGTGGAGAGACAAAATGGGCAGTTTTTGGCCGATCCAAAGTCTTTGGGAGTGTGGCTAAGGAGGTAGAGTTGGGGGCCTTTTATAAGAGGAGAGGAGGGGCACTCTTGGAAGGTAAAGAACAGTTACTTTATTTTAAAATGGTATTCGGATTTAAGAGGTCCCACATTGATGTGTTTCGAGGATAAGGTGATAAGGGTTCTAAATACACCCATACAATAGGTGTTGGACATGTGTAGGTCTTAGATATTACATTATCTTTCAATTTTATTTAAATCGTTAAATAATGTGGTCATCGCTGCATCATCATGATGTCAAAAATAATTTAATTTATTTAATGTCTAAAAATTATAAAAAAAATTACTATGATGTATTAAGTATTTTTATATTTCCAATTAATATTTATAGTAAAAAATCTGATTTGTATAACCCCATGTAAAAATTGTTTTAGTAAAACATTTCATGTTTGTCTCATTTTTACTTTAACATTAAATAAAAAGATATTAATGTCATTTTCCAACCAATGTGGCTCCATGGGGTCCCCATGATTACCCATTGGTTTTCTTGGTCGGCCATGAAACATCAAATTAGGTTAGGACATGTGTCAAGTTCATTTAATATTATTAAAACATTATTTTTACCTTAAACTACACTAATTACCTCTAATCGAGATAAAAAACTAAATAAGTTACTATTCACAAAAAAATTATTTTTATCCCATTGAACCACATTTTACTCCTTAATGAAAACCATGTATGTCAGATTTTTGAAATTTAAAACACAATAATGGAAAAAGTTCATTTAAACAGAAAAATCAGTTTTTATAAGTAACACTTAGGGGTTTCACTATTCATCAAAAATTGAATTTTTTCAGAAAAATCACAAAAATTCACACTAAGCTATATTTGATATTCCAAATTCAAAAATGAATTATATTTTAAAAAATTATAAAAATATATGTCACATTAATTAATTTAATAATTAATTCTCGTTGTCAGAGCAAATAGCGTGTATTTATGAAACAATAAGTATCAAAAGATTGACACTAGTTTAAGTCTGATTTCAAAGTGAAATTAATTCCAACAACCACTATTGGATTTAATGGTAAAAATATATTCTAATTTCACTTTAAAACCAATTCAAAATATAATCTAATAGTATAAATAAATTAGATTAAAAAGGGGTTTTGAATTAAAATACAACATTTTACAGTATTCATTAAAAAATGAACTTTATCGGAAAGATACAAAATATTTACACAAAGTAAATTTTGATGTACCAATTCTTATGAAGAGTTTTATTTGGTCCAATAATATTTATAAGAGTGAAGAAAACTATATTTAATTACGGTTCTCCATCAAAAGAAGATAAGTGAACCTTTAGTGAAAACTAGGGCATATACGCCTAAAATTGAATTCTTTCCGTATTTTAAGCCTTTATCTTTTATTGGATAAATGTAAAAACATTTAAAAAAATATATAATCATATTTTAGTTATTTCTATCCATTCCCGCCAATACAATGGCTACATGTTAACTACCATATAAAATAATATTATTTTATTATTAGAGTGCAACGTAAGATTTTCAAGAAACTCGTTGTTGCGTGTTTGGTACGCCATCGAGCATAGCATCCCCTTTAAAGTCATATTAATATTTATTCACAAATATGGATAAATATGAAAATCTAATATTCTTTATTTACCTGGGGTGTTACATTATGTATATTTCATTTACCTGTCGTTTCATTGACATAAAAAATATAATTCATAAAGTGTTCCATATATCATTTCACATGGAATAATTTATCTGTAAAACCCCCAATTTTCCAAGGTATGTTTCCCTTTCAGTAATGTAATAGCTTACGATGTACACTACTTCGAATTCGAACACACAACAACCTTTCAAACTAGCCATTATTATTAGTAATACCCACATTTAAGAAAATTGTACATTTTATTTTTCAAAATGGATTTCATATTTTGATTCTGAATGACAAAATTATCATAGGATGATTTTTTTATGTATTTTTTTGAAAACATTGATTTTTTTTGAATAGTGAAAACACTATTTTATTGTTTAAAACCGACATTTTATTTAAATAAATATTTATTTAATTAAATTTATTTTAGGTCAAAATAGATATATAATACCTATATATGTTCAATGTAATTCATGGAATTCATTTTATAATATGTTTATATATATATAATTTTATTTATCTTTTTGCCATATATTAACCACCTTCTAAGAGTATTTTAAAAATTCCATGAAACATAATTTTACAGGTTCTATGAATTTAATTTCAAAAATCCAAGAGACTCGGTTGACATCCATATGTAAAATTTCATTCAATATGATGCAAATAAATTTTAGTGAATAGTAAATTTTGACTTTTCTTTACCATGGTTAAAACTAAAAAGGGTAATTAATGATAAAAATGATATTATTATTACCCTAAAACATATGTACTTATTCAATTGGATAATTGTATTTTTACCCAAATCATCCATATAAATAATAGGATCCCTTTTCCCACATGGATTAGATTAGGACATTTACTATTATTTTATTATTGAATGGATAAAAGTGTTGAATTCAATGATTAATAACAAAACCATTTTTTATATAGTGTAATATATAATATATAATCAACTATAAAAAATTAATAAAAATATAAAATTATTTCCTACACCATTGTATTTTATTTTTATTTTTTAAAAAATTAAATAATTAAATTTATTTATGACACAATGATGATATAGTAATTACATTATTAAAGAATTATTAAACTAATTGATATTATATATATTAAAATAAATGTAATTTTAGAGTATTAATGAATTCCATGAATATAATAAGTTAATATGACATGTTAGGGTTGATGAAATAAATTATATTCCAAGTGATCAATTTGTGACGACTTTCACAAAAATCAAATACTAAATATTGCAAAAATTTACAAAAATGCGTTTTTAGAACAACTAATATTTTATTAAATGATATAATATATCTAAAAATATCAAGATCATAAAAATGAAATAAATAATGTTATATATATCATTAATTAACCACTTTGGGTTCTCTAATAATTTTATATTAATTTTATTAACCATAAAATATATAAATACAAGGAGACATGGTAACTGTTATACTATTTAACTAAGAATTAAATAAAAATAGATATGGTTAATATGGTAACATAAACTTGAATAAAACATATTTTTTGAGATGATGTAGACCTGTAACCAGAAAACTCCTTATATAAATTTATTTAGAGCCATCATAAACATAATTGTATCGAATAATAATATAATGATTCTTGTTTTCCCTAAAGTGACCTTCACCCCTCTTATAAAAGGGTACTTCACCATCTCTCAAAATCACTACTCCAAAGATATTTTCCACGTCCAAACCCAGCCCAAATCTCCTCCCAACATCCCTCAATTCATCCTAGAGGCCTTATATTGGGCATAAATCAAACCCAAGTATCCCTTTTTTACAAATTAAAATAAAACACCCAAAGAAGATGTAATTGTTTTATCACATCATTCAATGTTATTTTCTTCATCCACTTTCTCTTTCATTGTTATTTCCATATCAAAATAATAACATCATGAACATATATATATTATGATGTTATTATTAATATGGTACAACCATATTCATTATTCAATCCATCCTATGAATGATACTATCACCATGTGTGTGTATGTAAGACTTACATTCACCACGCCGTGGTGTAAATCAACACTATATTATTTGTATGGATATAATGATGAGGAAAATGTATATAAATAATTCAAATATGATGATAATGTCTCCATAAAATTATTATACCATCCAATTCCACACCATTTAATCAATAAGTAAATGATATCATCACTCGTGTGTACTTACGGCTTACCATCTCCACGACACGATGAGATTCATTTCTCATTCACCAGTCAACGATGATTATATAAATATATATTTTTATTGGGTATGTAATATATGAAATAATAATTCTACTATATATATATATATATATCTTATTCACATAGTCTAGTTCAATACGATATGAAAACGGAAACAACTTGTACGCATATGTATGGCCTACAGTCTCTGTAATCGGTGTTTTCAATTTCATATTTATATCTATTTTACATATTTATATTCTAAATATATATGATATAAAAGTCATGTTTTATATTATGGAAGTATTTAAATAATTATCTTAGTGACATGATCAAGAATAACAAATTAGAACATGTATAATAAAAAAAGCATGTAATACCCGAAATGTGAATTTTACATGGAAATCATTATTAAATTGGTCATATAAAGTCATAAATGAATCATGTATGATATAATAAATATGAATATTGTTCTTTTATAATTTACTAACATATTGTGGTCGTTATATCGGATGTTAAATGTACCATCAACCAATGTAATGTTCACGGTAATGGTTGTTTCCTCAATCTCATTATTTTTCGAGATTGTTTATATGTATGTATTCACTAGGACATATTTATCATCTATGTCCTTGTTTAATAATTTTTTTTAAATGAATATTTTAAAGAATTATTTAATGGAATCTACAATTATATCATAATTTTTAATTTTTTAAACATTTAATTTTCCAAATCTATTTAATTAATGTTCATATTTTCAAAATTATTTTATAAATTTATTTATATGGAAATTATTTTTTAAAAATGTTAATTCATTTCAATATTTTAAATTTGGTATGTGACACTTTAATAAAATAAACTATTTTAAATTACATCCTTTATAAATTGTGATATTTTTAAATGATGTCATGAAAAAAGGATAATTCTATCAACGAGTTTTACTAATTATTATAAACTATGTCAACATCATATACTAGATATTATTCTTTATTGAGGTTGATTTATATAATACAATCATCCATATTGTATTGAATGGCTTATGATATGTTTGACTGTGGATGTTCCATTTTTACACCATTCAATGTTCATAGTTATTGTATTGACATTTTATAGGAATGTTTTATTATGAATGTTCGTGTTATGTTTCTACATATTCATAGGATAAATGCATTGGACATAGTAAATGAGGGGTGGAGACCCCTCTATATTCTCTATGTATCGTTGTGTCTCATGAAAAAAATTAGTGTTGTAGCATAAATATTTAAAATAAATTATATTTTTAGTCCCCATACGAGTCCATGAATATGTGGTAATGATGTTCGGTCTTAGGCATTCCAACATTATGAAATTTGTTATCACATGTGAATATTCGACTAGTAGAATATTCCTGATCATGTTTATCTAGTAATGTTTGATTTATTTATTCTAAATTATGTTCAATATTATGTTTAAAATGATTTTTTTTTATTAAAAATATTTCCATCCATGTTTATAGCTTGTGATAAATTATTTACCTTTACTGAGTATCTGAGCTCACCCCATTCTTATGTTTTCTTTTATGAAGATTCCTAGAAGTGTATTATGTTTGAAATGTAGGGTAAATCTAGGAGAATAATGCATTTCTAAAAATATTATTTATGTTGTGTTTTATGTTAGAATGTTTAATGTTACTATCATGTATGTAATATCTTTTCATATTCCACTGAACCGATCGGTCATTGAGGACTTGATTCCTTGTAATCATGAGAATGTATTAAAATAATGCATCAGATCTCGACAACTAGGGTAAGGGAATTATAGTTGGTAATAGATTATGTAACGCCCGACCCCAGTTATCTAGATTTGGTGCATTATTTCATAACATTGGAATGACCATAAAATATCAAGTCTAGAATGACTGATTAGTTTAGTAGCCTGGGAAACACTGTATATTTTCATAAAGATTACATTACATCATAAAGTAAAAAACTACAACATAATATTGTGTCCATAGACCACAATCATATCCCCTCATACTATCCCTATAGTTCATTCATAAAATAATTCTTCACATCTTGGGAAAAATAAAACTTAGAAAGGGGTGAGCTCAGATGCCCAGTAAGGATAACAATATAGCGAAAACGTTCATAAATTAGCATAAACATATAAGGAAATTAATATCTAAAAAAATACTATTAAACTTGAACTTCATCATAATATTGAATGAATAAAATGAAATAATTCCATTTACTTATTCACATGGATATTCTACTGGTCGAATAATCACATGCAATATAAGTAACAACATTCATAATGATGGAATGCATAATGCCAGACTATCATAACCACATATTCAAGGCATTGTGCCAAGATTAAAAAAAAGATTTTTTCAAGGCCTTGTGCAAAGACACTAGTATGTATCATGAGACATACCAATGAATCGAGAAGTTATAGATGGCTCCACATATCACTTATTAAGTCTAATGAATTCCACATATAAATAGGTTTAAACAAAACATAATCAATCGTATTAAAACTAGAATAATAAATTTCAAACCCTTCTCAATAATCCATGAATGTTATAATAATATCCCATCCATAGTCAAACATATCAAAAATCCTTCAATACATTATGGAAATTTTGTATCGCAATAAATCAAGTTCAAATAATCTTATAATCGATCAAATGATGTTGACATAGATGAAATGGAAACTATTTGAAAAAAATATCTCTTTTTTTAAATAATTTATGTAGAGACCCAATGTGTGACGTACATGGAAATTACATTACTTTTGTGGAATAATTAGTACATAAAAAAAACAGACACACAAGTATTGTAATAGATTAGTGTCTTTGGAATCTCAGAATATAATATTCTAATTGTGGTGAAAGATATTCAACATCTCCCATAAAGATCTTCCATTTTTTTCTTACCTAAAACCTTTATTTATATCATGGGGAAAAGAAAACATAAAATGGGTGAGCTCAAATTCCCAATAAGGGTAAACATAGAGAACATAAAACAATCCATAAATATTTGAATGCAAAAACATGAACATAAAATCTAAACATCAAAATATTGAGCAATGACATTAATCAAGGAAGTATGTAAGGAATATATCATAAGGGAAAATCAATCATGATAAAATAGAATTGGAATAAAACATGTAACTGTGGAAACCATTAAGAACATGTTATGAATTCCATAGTAGTCAAGGCATTGCTTCCAAGACCATCTTAGAGGACAAAGCCCCATTCTGAATCGAGTTCACTCCTTATTTCAGTCTTGTAACACTGAACCTGATTAACTTACCATTCCATCCATGTCTATATCATGAGATATAAATCTTTACCCAATGTATTCGATGAAGATATAGGTCCCACCCATTTCATAATGAAATCATTCTTACTTGTGCTAAAAAAATATACTTGAAACATTCATCATAACCCAAAGAATAAAATGGGTTTCATAAACATCAACCCATAATCTCATAATCCATTTAAAACAAATGGACATTTAATCATAAGAAAAGTGAATCCATGTAAATCATAGAGACATTAAACATGAAACATACACATATGAAATAATTTCATCTTATATAGAAAATGGTTATGATAAAACACTTGGAATGAATTCTTGAAGAAAATATCCTTTCTTCCTCAAAATCATTTTCTTTTCAAAAAATGTCATGAAATTTTAAAAGAAAAGGTTTTTGTTTAAAACAATCAATCAATCTTGTAGAGGATTCTTTATGAAATTTAGGTGTTATGAAACCGTAAAAATCAATTCACACAGTATATGTTAAAAATAACATTTTTCTCATACTTCTGCAATAAAAGTCATAAAGTACCTTTTATGGTAAAAAATAAGATTCCTTTCATAAGATTTTGTAAAATTCAAAAATTGGAAAAAATAACTTTAAAAATACATGAAAAAACGTTTATAAATCAGGGATCTGGATGATAGCAATAACCCTAGTAAATACTTATGAATAAGAAATCTCAGATAAAAATGAGATTTGAAAAATTATCCCTTACCTTATGTATGATATGCTTCGTATGTATCTGAACCTCGTGTATAATGATTTAAATAATTTCATTGACTTATTATAGAATCATATTCATTTTTATTATATCATATATGGTTCACTTTTGACTTTAGATTACCCGTTCGTTTGTAAATTTCATGTTAAAGAGTGTTTTGGGTAAAATCATTTCATTTGTCGTCTGTGTTATGACTTGTAATTATTCATATGATTACATAGGTCATGATTACTAAATTCCAGAATATAAAACATTATTTATATATAATATATATTTAGAATATACATATATATAATATATCAATAAATTGAATGAAATACATCGATCATGGAGATGGTAGGCCGTACGTAGGCATGCACGCTGTTTTCGTATCCTTATTGAAGTGAATGGAATTAAGTAGATAACATACATATATATATACTTAAATCCAGTATCATTATTATGTCATATATTTCATTATTATTCATTATTTATACTTTATAATCATTCATGAATGATTAACATGGAGAATGAATCTCATCACGTCGTGGAGATGATAATCCGTACGTACGCACAAGCGATGATATCGTTCCCATAATTATTGAATAGAATTGGAGTGGATGGTATAATATATCAGAATCAGTATGATGTTATAATAAACATATATAGTTATTCTTTACACAATTATACCCATCCATGTAAGGTGTTGGAGGAAAAAATAGATTACACCACGGCGTGGAGACGGTATTCCGTACGTACACACGCGCGGTGATTTTTTTTCCGTAGGATGGATAGAAGGTGAAATGGTGTTGTTTCATATTTATAATAACGTATCAGCATATTCATGATCCTTATGTTATTACTTTATAATGAAACAACTAAAAAATAAGAAGTTGAAGAATAATGAATCAGGAAAGAATCGGTAGAAGAAATTACCTCTTCTACGACGCACCTCCTTTTCACTTCTTCTTAGGGCACTAGGGTTGGCCTTTTGAGAAGACCAGTACCTCTATAAGGTTTCTAGGGAAGTGGGGAAGTGAAATGGGAATAGTTTGGCCGAGCTTCAAGGATAATAATGGTGTGAGGAAGGGAGGGTGGAGGTGCCCTTTTAAAAGGGAGGAGAGGGGCACCTTTGGAATCCTAAAAAATATTAGTTTAATATTAATTGAAACCCCATGTAAAAACGACCAAAAAATGACTCTATTTGAATATTATATGATATAGGGTTGTATTATCATCAACAAAAAAAATTTATTCATGTAGAGATTTTATTATAAATATTATAATCTTGATTTATCCTTATTTAATCTATTAAAGTTTATTTGTGGTAATAAAATTCTAAATTTTAAATTGTTATAAATAATTACTTATGTGTTGTTAATTATCCATAATTAGATACAATATGACATTTTATACTATATAAATTTACATTTATAATTTTTAAATATTTTTGTGATTTTTAATCAATTTAATAATATGTTATTTTTATAAAATAACAATATTGTCAATTTTGACACTATTCATTTATTTGAATTTAAATTAAATCCACACAAAGTATATATTAAAAATAAAATATATAATAGGTTTCTAACATGTCATAGTAATCTAGAAAATTAGTGGAATACATTAAATAGTTCAGATACTATTTATTTTAATATTTGTAAAACCATTTTTTTGATATATCTCATAATAAAATAATTAGTACAACATTTTTGTATAATTATTTAATATACTTATTTGTTGAATAAAAATTAAAAAAATACTTTGATGAATATAAATATCAAATATTTTATAAGAATAATTTTACTCAACTTTATCATCTTAAAATAACAACATGTAAATTGTTATCTTTATTAAATTATGAAGGTGACAACTTTGGAATCAGTTAATATAAAATATTATAAGTGCCTTATTCTACTTAATAAGGATCCAAATGGTCAACAATTCGGCCTTTGGGTGATTAGGGATTATATATACACTACTAATAAGTTTTGTTTTCAGATTTTGGGGCTTTTGATATGTATTACTATTTCAAAAAAAACTATATTATTGATTTTTCACTAAATAAATAATTCATGCATCATTAATGTATAAGATAATAATGTAATTAAATAACTCTTAAAAATTACAAATAAATTACCTTGATAAAGAAAAACATTTTTTCTTTCAAATGAGTATTTATAACCGAATTTAAATTCTGTATAAACTTGTATTAAAAATACTTTAATTATTAAAGTTGAGTGAGACATATTTCACTTTCCTTTAAATAAAATAAACTAAAGGTCTTAATCACCACCAAGTGGGTTCTAATGAATTCGATTTCGACCCAAATATGACTTAGGAATAAATATAATCATCTAATTGTATTAATACATGTGTTAGGGTAATTTTATAATATTATATTAACCGTTAATTACCTGATTTACCATTTACTATGGTAAATAAAATTTACCGTAGTTACTATTCATGATGCCCAAAAATAAAATGTAGTATATTAATATAATTTGGACCCACTGATTCCAAATATGGAATCCATTTTTCCAAATTAAATACACAGAAGTTGTAGAAATTAAAGTTAAATTAATCTCGTTGTCGAAAGAAAATGGGTTATTGCATAAAACATTGCAAAAGATTGAATTGATTTAACCTACGAATTCAAGGTAAAATCAATGCTAATGAAATAAATTACATTAAATTGTAAAAATATATTCTATCTATACTTTAAAACCATTAAATATTATAAATTAACCATATAATTTATTATGATAAAAAAGATGTTTTCAATTAAAATATACCGTGTTTTTACTATTCAATAAAATATGAAAGTTATCAGAATGATATGAAAAAATTATCCTCAGTAAATTTTTATATCCTAATTCCAAAAAAGAATTATATTTTGTCAAATTGAACTTATAAACATGTCAAAAACTACATTTAAAGTGGGTTCTTTATCAAAAGGCGACAAAACTGCATTTTTTAAAAAATATTTATTTTACCTGAAAATTTTATTTTGTTCTTGTACCATGTTATATAAAATGTGTAAGAAAAATAATAAGGTTATAAAATAAAAAATTTAGTTAATAATATTCATAAAGGCTAGTCCATAAAAATATTATATCAATATATCGTTATTTTAGTGAAACCAGATATTGCGTACAACACACACTATCAAGGATGGTCATGATTGCGTGTAATGCAAGACAAGTCTAGGTTGAGTTTAGTGCAATAATCCATTGTATTTGCGTATAGAAAAATACATTAAATATATTTATATATATACTCAATGTTTCATAGAATAACTACTATAAAAAAACATGAAATTTTGTGTAACACGATCCAAGATTAGTGTTGCGTATAGTACAAGCTAATGTGGTGTTGCAAATAGTGCAAGCTAATCTTGGTGTTGTGTATAATAGAAGATCAAAGAAATTAAAAATAATATATCTCATAAAATCTAGGGTGTTACAATTTAAAAGATACATAATTATAAAATAAGATATTTACTTTGAAAATATTATTATAATATTGTACGGGAAACTTATAGTATTTTATAACAGCCGAAATTAGCCGCACCCGCCGTATAAGATAATAAAGAATTTTTTATCTTAATTTTTTTGAAAAGGTATAAATGGACCTTGTATGGAAAATGACGGAACAATTCCTTTATTAAAATAATACAAAAAGTCAAAAAAAGGTATAAATGAATTTCACATAGTCTATAAAATATTAAGAATGATTTGAAATACATTTTACTGAATCATGGATGTGGATGAGAAAGAGGTCCCCATAAGTAATTACAAATAAAAAAACTCAGATAATGAAGAGATTGTGAAATAAACACATACCCAGTACCTTTCCTTGGCCGAGGATAGGTTAAACTCTTGTATAATGGTGAAATAATTGTTATTAAATTATAAAAGAAATCATATACCCAAATTTGATATCATATATGATCTTTTAACTTTTCTTTGTTAATAATAACATAGTATTATCGTCGTTTCGAGTTTTAACATAATCATTTTCTTTTATATGGTTTGTTACATAATCTGTGTTTGTTATGGATAGTTTGTGTCTTATTTATTTCCAGAATGATATCAAGTCCTTGAAAATTATTTTTAATCATCAAATGAGAATTCAATATCAATTGATATGATGGAAAATGAATCCCATCACGTTTGTGGAGACCATAGTCCGTACATACACACGAGCGACAATATCATTCTTATGATATTAAAATATTATATAATTGGATGGTATATCTTTATACAGCATAATTATAATCATATCTTTATTATTTAATTCAATTAAACATCATTTTCATACCCATCCAAATAATAATGTTTTGAATAACAATTACACCACAACATGGAAATGGTAAGTCGTACGTACGCACGAATGGTGAAATGTCATTCAAAGGATAAATAGAATATATAATAATATTGAACCATATTTATAATAACATCCCAGTATATAAAAGATACTGGATTTATTATTTTAGAAAGAAAATAAAAACGAAAGAAGAAGCGAAAGATGAAAGGAACTTGAAAGAGGGTGGTAAAAACATCACCTCTTCATTGGGTTCTTCATTTTTATTCGATCAAAAGGGTCCCAAAATATTAATTTATGACTAAAGGAAGGCCACTAGGATGAAGTTAGTACATTTTAGAGGGTATTTGGGCCGAGGTTGGAAAAGCCAAAGGGCTTTGAAGGTGTGAATTAGTGAGAAGGGTGAGTCCTCGTTTATAAGAGGGGTGAAGGGAACCTTATGAAATGCTAGAAATATTATATTTTAATAAATTTATATTCAGTTTCAAATTGCTAAAATGTGGATTATTTAACTTTTATGGTATTTATTGGTCTAAAATCAATCAAATAATAGGTTTTAGACCGGTTTGGGTCACTATATTAACATTATCTTTTTTATTTAACTCTTAGTTAGTTAGTTTGACATTTACCATGTCTCTTTGTAATTTTATATTATATAGTTAATAAACATAATATATACATCCAAGCAACCCCATAGTTGTCCATTAATGGTACCCCTATAATTATATATGTCCTTTGGCCGAACCATACAATTTTAGGAACAGAATATCAATTAATAATTTAATATTTGTTGTAAAAACTCATTTATGTCAATTTTGACACTATTTAATAATTGATTTTTGATAATGTCTTAAAAACATTATAATTTCTAAAAATTCAGTTATTAAATACTATCAAGTAATATTAACCAATAAATTACTTTTATGGAATCAAAACATTCAAATCACATTTTTTTAAACATTTATAATACCAATTATTGGATTGTTTCATTAATAAGGAAAATACTGCATCATTATTATGTCATAAATAAATAAATTTATTCATTTTCTATATTTTATAAATAAAATCCCATTATGTAGGAATTTTTTTTATATTTTTAATGAATATATATAGTTGAAAATATAACATATAAACCCCCATGTAAAAATTGTTTTGCTAAAATAAATATGCTTATGTCATTTTCGTATTTACTTTAACTTAATTAATATAAAGTGTCATTATCACTTAAAAGTGTCACTGTGGTGTCCCAATGTCACGACCCCCTCCCACCAAAGATGCCCTTCCTGAGCTGGCAATGGTGAAAGGGAGATAATGACCCCCCGAGTCCCGCCTCCAGTAGGCCCCGGGTTGGCGACTAGCACCAAGGGTATGAGTTTTCACAAATATGGGAGGCATTACCCTTTTTATTATTTTGGATCAGGAAATAGGACAAGTCAATCACCAAAAAGGGAAAAGAACAAGTGTATATAAATAAACCCAAACCAAGCCCACATGCATGTTTAAACAATTTTTATAACAAGGTACAAGTACAAGGAAGCTCAAAAGTACAATGCCAAAGAAAAAAAGAGAACAACAACTGCAACAACTCCAACTGCCCGACTAGTAGGGACCTGCACGGCCCTGGTAGTCCTCCTGGAAACCTGAAAGTAAAGGTAGGGTGAGCATACAAGTATACTCAGTAGGGAAACCTAAAGCTCTCGTGCACAAGTGGGGAGACACCCTAAGGTCCCGTGAGAAAACAGAAGAACCAGAAACTAACAAGGAAAAACTATCCACCCAGCCTCACTGGTCACACTCACCATGTAAGACAAACAAGTTTAGTATATATATAGAACAAAAGTATTGGGTACCCCGCACCATTTCCCACATAATTAGATGCTTCTCTTCCTAACGGCAAACGTCCTGACGCTACCACACTCTTCCCGCCCGCACACACCTGGGCCAAACCACGCATCCCACCCGCACACACCTGGGCCTCACAACCACGCATCTCGCCCGCACACACCTGGGCCACAACCACTAACCCGCCCGCAGACAGCTGGGCCTCATCCCGAAGGTTCTTGGGAACGGTAAGCCTGCCCGAAGAGTCTTGGGCTAAAGGTCGCCTGAAGCCATCATAGCCTCCGTGACCTACCCGAAGAGTCTTGGGTGTAAGGTCACATCAAGCCATCATAGCCTATGGAAGAAGGATCAGGAAGGAGATAGAAACTAAGGGGGAACACCCTCTCCAATAAAATGGGAGTGTTCGGCATTAGGTGCTTGACATGGGTGTGGTGCGACAAAACACAAAGATACAATTATATATATACATATACCAAACACACAGCCCAACCTATGGCTTCTTAAAAAGAGGAACCGAGCATGTGCCTCGGCACTGCTACCACGAAGCATGCATCAACAACCAACCAATCATCCCCCAATCCCATTTAGGTTTTCATGTTTCATGCAATGGTTTAACAAATTATTACTACTGGGAAACTATCATCCAGACAAATCCTTTCACAAACATATCCCTGCCATCCACAACCAAGGTTAGGTAAAACGAAAGCAACCACAATCCATTTCATTTACAAAAGATTATCACAACCATACAACATTCCATCATTCATTTATTTCAAAGTTCCACACATAAAACCCTTTCCACACACAAAACATTTCCGCATTTGAAAACACCTTTTACTTCCAAAACACTTTTCATAATCAAAACACTTTTAATAAATAAATGATTTTTCGACAACCAACCACTTCCCATTTCAACCCCATCGATTACAAAAACATTTCCCACAAACAACCAAACCACCAACATGTTCATTATTCCAATTTTGTTCAACCGGGGTGATCACACAAGGTTTTCATTCTCATTTAATCAGCCAGTCTTTACGTGCTTATCCATTTTCCATGTTTTAACAAACCCAACCACAAATAATTAAGATATCAATTGCGCACGCAAAGGCCACCAACGGCCTTGATTTTCAGTAGGCAAAGGCCTTTCAATCCAAAATCACAATCAGAAGATAAAGAAACTGGAAGGAAAAAGAGACAGCACAAAACCCCAAACCCTTCTTTATCCGGTTATTATCTTTATTTAAAGTTCAACTGCATCCCATGGAACAAAAGAAAAATATCCCACCCCACATGTTGCACCAATTAGAGAGACGAAGGTAAAACCCTACCTCAAAAGGTCCCGATCACATCGCTTCCGACGACGTCCTTCGGTGTCCTCCGCCTTCGCCAAACTCGACAAACGCCTCCTAGGATGGAACCTAGAGAAGGAAGGCCGGAAGGAAAGGTGACAAGTCCGGGCCTAGAAGCTTCGTCTCGTCGCTACGATCCTGTGGCCGCTGACGGATCGTAATTCAGAGCTCGGACATAGAAGTTAGAGGAGGAATACTTCTCGATCGTCCAAGAGCGTCATCGTGCGACAAAGAAGCGATCGATATGGAAGATAAAACATGACCTCGTTCTTGTATAGGCAACGAATAGGTAAATCCGTATTCAGCGTGCATTAATGAATACACGATGTGACCATACATACGTTACATGTTTTGATTGGTTAACACACAACACGTCACGCGGTTTCCACGTGTTTTAATAAAAACTTTAATTTTATTAATATGTGTGTTTCGTTGACCCGAGACATAACTCATAAAAAGGTATCCATCACTGGTCTTAAAATGACCGTCTTAATTACAGGATTACACTGCCGCTGACGGTTCATCATTCCGACACCATATGAAGATGTTATAGACTTTTTAAGTTTTGATCACCCAAAATAATAATAATATTATTTTATTATTATTATAATTACTTATTTATTTATTTTTATAACTCCAAATCAATCGTGATTTGGTCTCTTTCACATTGGAAACAAACACTCCCTCCTTTTACATTTATTTCTCTTTTAATTTTATTCCCATTAATACCTTATAATCATTATTATAATATATAATAATAATGAATTACAAAAGAACCTCCTCAATCCCACGCCACCACAAAAGTGGCTCCTCCTTGGCTCCATGTCAACCACGCCCCACCCCTTATTGATTTCCTTTTTAATTTAACTTATTTGTTTTATTGCATTAATTTTTAAATCTTTATTTCCTTTAACTCTTTCTCTCTCCAATCTCCTTTAATGTTATTATTAATAAAATTAATAATAACACCCATCATTAATGTTCTAATTTAATCCCATGAAATTAGATTACTATAATTATTCTCATATTAAACTAAAATCATTCCATGCGACTCAAAACCATTTCATTTAATTGAATTAAATGTCAAAACAAAATTAATATAACTTACATATTCAACCCCTTTTTAATACATTTAATTTCATTAACCTCTCACACATAGTTTTACATCATCATTGTTATTTATTGTTTTTCAATAATAATAACAATTCATCAACTTATTTTATTAACTCATCACCATTATTATTTTTAATAATGATAATATTTATGCTCATCGCATTGACCACATTAAACCACCCCATTGGATATCTGAATCTGACCATGCCACATCAATGTCGCGTAACATATGTCAATTTAATTATTTAATTCTATTTATTTTTATTTCACACTGATTAAATTGAAACCACTTTTATTAAATTAAAGTCATTCAATTTAATAAACCCAACATATTTTTACACCACCATTATTATTATTATTTAACATAATAATAATAACGAACTCACCTTTAATTTTATTAACGCACCACCATGCTTCCATTGTGCATCATCATTTATTTGTTTGCAATAAATATCATAACTCATTTTATTAACTTCTCATTAATATTATGAATAATATTAATAACACAACACCTATTATTATTATTCTAATTTAATTCCAACAATTTCTCAATTAATATTAAACTAAACGCCTTATTTTTTAAATTCTTATTTAGAATTAAAACCCCTATTAATTTAATTAATCACGCACATTATATCACCATCTTTATTATTTAATATAATAAACTGACAAATCATCTTTTATTTTTTAAAAAAAAATCTTCTTCGTTTTTATCATTAATAATTATCATTGTTACGTGCGCCATGTTGACCACATCGATTTCAACAAAGGAATGGACCGGAGGGGTCCAGTCCATTACATCAGATACCTCTTAAAATATTCTCGTCCTCGAGAATTAAAAACCAACCAAGAAAAAGAAAGGATCCAAACAACCACTCCACAAGATACCTCTTAGGGCTCTTGTCATGACAAGGAACCAACCAACAACTCTATGAGTTAGTAATTCCCTCTCCTATGTCAAGATACTATCCGCTTTAGGCGGCACTGACTCTCCTACACGAGATTAATCGTATCCTCATTAATGCGTCTTGATTAAGGATCAGTTTTTTCTTTTCCCATATATTAGGTTTTTTTTTCCAACTTACACTGCACCCAACAACGTACAACCCACACACTGCCCGGACACATGGCTTGAGGAATTCCTTCTCCCATGTTGAGATATTATCCGCTTTAGGCGACACTGACTCTCTTGCACGGGTTAAATCGCATCCACATTAATGTGTCTCGATTAGGGATTAGGTCTTCCCCTCCCCACATGATAGGGCTCTTCACGTACATTTAAAGAAAAGTGGGAAACAACATAGCATTATAGACTCACGAAAAACAAGGTCCAGGACCAATGCATGGGTGAGAATGAGTTTCAACAATTGAGTGTGATGCTCCTGGATTTAAACAAAATGTAAACGAGAGCATTTAAGTAAAACATGAAACATCTCTCTCGATCTTTCGCCTTGCTGGGGTTGCCACTTCTGTTGCGTGAAATTGTCCGCGTCCCACTCCTCTGCATTTCTGTTAACGTCCAAGTGCCATAGATGTTCGGTAAACAGGGAACGCCTAAGCCCAAGTAGTAATGAAAAACTCAAAGTTTTAATTATCATTTTATTTAAATTTTTTTTCCCAGAACACCCAAATCAAGTAAAACACAAACATGATGATTCATGTACCTTCCCTAGGGTCTCTACCCTGCAATCAATATAGTCTCACTTGGTCGTTCGGTAGGATCAGAGTCCTTGCATCAGATCACAGGGGGCCCTAAAATCCTGTGTCCTAGCCGGTCTTCCCTGGCCTATGTCACGCACCAAGATTAACGAACACTGTTGCCCTACCATCCCATGCAATCCTCACTGTGCCTAACTCCAGACTCCATCCTATCTCTCAACCATCAGCTCTGATACCATTCTGTCACGACCCCCTCCCACCAAAGATTCCCCTCCTGAGTTGGCAATGGTGAAAGTGAGATAATGACCCCCAAGTCCCACCTCCAGTAGGCCCCGGTTTGGCGACTAGAACAAAGGGTATGAGTATTCACAAATATGGGAGGCATTACATTTTTTATTATTTTGGATCGGGAAATAGGACAAGTCAACCACCAAAAAGGGAAAAGAACAAGTGTATATAAATAAACCCAAACCAAGACCACATGCATGTTTAAACAATTTTTATAATAAGGTATAAGTACAAGGAAGATCAAAAGTACAATGCCAAAGAAAACAAGAGAACAACAACTGAAACAACTCCAACTGCCCGACTAGTAGGTTCCCGCACAGCCCTGGTAGTCCTCCTGGAAACCTGAAAGTAAACGTAGGGTGAGCATACAAGTATTCTCAGTAGGGAAACATAAAGCTCTCGTGCACAAGTGGGGAGACACCCTAAGGTCCCGTGAGAAAATAGAAGAACCAGAAACTAACAAGGAAAAACTATCCACCCAGCCTCACTAGTCACACTCACCAAGTAACACAAACATGTTTAGTATATAAATAGAACAAAAGTATTGGGTACCCCGCACCATTTCGCACTTAATTAGATGTTTCTATTCCTAATGGCAAACGACCTGACGCTACCACACTCTTCCCGCACGCACACACCTGGGCCAAACCACACATCCCGCCCGCACACACCTGGGCCTCACAACCACGCATATCTCCCGCACACACCTGGGCCACAACCACTAACCCGCCCGCAGACACATGGGCCTCATCCCGAAGGTTCTTGGGAATAGTAAGCCTGCCCGAAGAGTCTTGGGCTAAAGGTCACCTCAAGCCATCATAGCCTCCGAGACCTACCCGAAGAGTCTTGGGTGTAAGGTCACCTCAAGCGATCATAGCCTATGGAAGAAGGAGCAGGAAGGAGCTAGTAACTATGGGGGAACACCCTCTCCCATAAAATTGGAGTGTTTGGCACTAGGTGCTTGACATGGTTGTGGTGCGACAAAACACAAAGATACAATTATATATATACATATACCAAAAACACAGCCCAACCTATGGCTTCTTAAAAAGAGGAACTGAGCATGTGCCTCGGCACAGCTACCATGAATCATGCATCACCAACCAAACAATCATCCCCCAACCCCATTTAGGTTTTCATGTTTGATGCAATGGTTTAACAAATTATTACTACTGGGAAACTATCATCCAGAAAAAACCTTTCACAAACATATCCCTTCCATCCACAACCAAGGTTAGGTAAAACGCAAGCAACCATATGCCATTTCATTTAAAAAAGTTTATCACAACCATACAACATTCCATCATTCATTTATTTCAATGTTCCATACATAAAACCCTTTCCACACAGAAAACATTTCCGCATTTGAAAACACCTTTTACTTCCAAAAAACTTTTCATAATCAAAACACTTTTCATAAATAAAGGAATTTTCCACAACCAACCACTTCCCATTTCAACCCCATCATTTACAAAAACATTTCCCACAAACAACCAGACCACCAACATTTTCATTATTCCAATTTTGTTCAACCGGGGTGATCACACAAGGTTTTCATTCTCATTTAATCAGCCAGTCTTTACGTGCTTATCCATTTTCCATGTTTTAACAAAACCAACCACAAACAATTAGGATATAAATTGCGCACGCAAAGGCCACCAACGGCCTTGATTTTCAGTAGGCAAAGGCCTTTCAATCCAAAATCACAATCAGAAGATAAAGAAACTTGAAGGCAAAAGAAACAGCACAAAACCCCAAACCCTTCTTTATCCGGTTATTATCATTATTTAAAGTTCAACTGCATCCCATGGAAAAAAAGAAAAATATCCCACCCCGCATGTTGCACCAAATATAGAGACGAACGTAAACCCCTACCTCAAAAGGTCCTAATCACGTCGCTTCCGAAGACGTCCTTCAGTGTCCTCTGCCTTCGCCAAACTCGAAAAACGCCTCCTAGGATGGAAGCTGGAAAAGTAAGGCCAGAAGGAAAGGTGACAAGTCTGGTCTTAGAAGCTTCGTCTCGTCGCTACGATCATGTGGTCGCTAACAGATCGTAATTCGGAGCTCAGACAAAGAAGTTAGAGGAGGAATACTTCTCGATCGTCCAAGAGCGTCGTCGTGCGACAAAGAAGCGATCAATATGGAAGATAAAACATGACCTCGTTCTTATATAGGCAACTAATAGGTAAATCCGTATTCAGCATGCATTAATGAATACACGATGTGACCGTACATACATTACATGTTTTGATTGGTTAACACACAACAAGTAACGCGGTTTCCACGCGTTTTAATAAAAATGTTAATTTTATTAATATGTGTGTTTCATTGACCCGAGACATAACTCATAAAAAGGTATCCATCAATGGTCCTAAAATGACCGTCTTAATTACATGATTACACTGCCGCTGACGGTTCGTCATTCCGACACCATATGAAGAAGTTATAGACTTTTTAAGTTTTGATCACCCAAAATAATAATATTATTATTTTATTATTATTATAATTACTTATTTATTTATTTTTATAACTCCAAATCAATCGTGATTTGGTCTCTTTCACGTTGGAAACAAACACTCCCTCCTTTTACATTTATTTCTCTTTTAATTTTATTCCCATTAATACCTTATAATCATTATTATAATATATAATAATAATGACTTACAAAAGAACCTCCTCAATCCCACGCCACCACAAAAGTGGCGCCTCCTTGGCTCCATGTCAACCACGCCCCACCCCTTATTGATTTCCTTTTTAATTTAACTTATTTTTTTTTATTGCATTAATTTTTAAATCTTTATTTCATTTAACTCTTTCTCTCTCCAATCTCCTTTAATGTTATTATTAATAAAATTAATAATAGCAAACATCATTAATGTTCTAATTTAATCCCATGAAATTAGATTACTATAATTATTCTCATATTAAACTAAAATCATTCCATGCGACTCAAAACCATTTCATTTAATTGAATTAAATGTCAAAACAAAATTAATATAACTTACATATTCAACCCCTTTTTAATACATTTAATTTCATTAACCTCTCACACATAGTTTTACGTCATCATTGTTATTTATTGTTTTTAAATAATAATAATAATTCATCAACTTATTTTATTAACTCATGACCATTATTATTTTTAATAATGATAATATTTATGCTCATCGCATTGACCACATTAAACCACCCCATTGGATATCTGAATCTGACCATGCCACATCAATGTCGCGTAACATACGTCAATTTAATTATTTAATTCTATTAATTTTTATTTCACACTGATTAAATTGAAACCACTTTTATTAAATTAAAGTCATTCAATTTAATAAACCCAACATATTTTTACACCACCATTATTATTATTATTTAACATAATAATAATAACGAAATCTCCTTTAATTTTATTAACGCACCACCATGCTTCCATTGTGCATCTTAATTTATTTGTTTGCAATAAATATCATAACTCATTTTATTAATTTCTCATTAATATTATGAATAATATTAATTACACAACACCTATTATTATTATTCTAATTTAATTCCAACAATTTCTCAATTAATATTAAACTAAACGCCTTATTTTTTAAATTCTTATTTAGAATTAAAACCCCTTTTAGTTTAATTAATCATGCACTTTATATCACCTTCTTTATTATTTAATATAATAAACTGACAAATCATCTTTTAATTTTTTTTAAAAAAAAATCTTCTTCGTTTTTATCATTAATAATTATCATTGTTACGCGTGCCGTGTTGACAACATCGATTTCAAAAAAGGAATGGATCGGAGGGGTCCGGTCCATTACACCCACAATCAAACCAAAGATTCCCATGGTCAGACATGTATCATCCAATAGGTTTAGGAAACTTTTTAGGGTAATTTAATATTATTATAATATTATTTTTTCATACATATTTACCGGATTGACGCTTTAACATTGAAAATAAAATATTTACCGAAGTAATTATACAAAATATTTAAAAATAAAAGTTACCTATTTACCCAATTTGGAAATCGGGATTCCAAATATGGAATCTGTTTTTTTAAATTAAAAACACAGACATAGAAAATATTAATTTAAAATTAATTTCTGTTGTCAAAACAAAAAGAGTGTTTTTATTAAATAATAACAATCATAAGATTGGAACTTCCTTATGTCCAGTTTAAATGTGAAATTATGTCTAATTAACAAAATTGGATTAAATGGTTAAACATAATCAAATTATGCATTAAAATCACTCAAATTCATAATTTATCACTATTTATTATTTTTATTAAAAAAGTTGTTTTTAATAAAATTTTAGTTAATTTTCTCTATTCATCGAAATATGAAATTTATCAGAAAATAACCCAAAATACACCATAAGGTATTTTTGATCTTCCAATTCCAAAGATTAAGTCCATTTTGAATAATAATGTTTATAAAATTTCAAAAAGTGGGTATTACTATTCATAATGGCTTGTTTGATTGGTTGTGGTATGTGTTAGAACATGATGTTGCGTACAACACACACAACTGTATTATTCAAAGAGAAGTGTACCGTGGAATCTTGGGGGATACATTATCCCCTACTTCAAATAATTTCATCCAATAAATTTCTATAATACTATTGTTTTAATAAAATCATGCAGTTCTTCATCATATGTTTCTCGGGTTCCCATGTTGCCTCTTCCATCTTATTGTTTCTCCATAGAAAATTTACCAGACGAGTCATCAGGTTTCTCAAAAATTGTTCTCTCGTATCATGAATCTTAAAAGGAAATTCGCAATATGAAAAATCAGGTTCCAATTATAATTTCAATAAGTGAGTACATGTGTTGGGTCAGGCATGTATTTTCCCCACAGTGATACGTGGAACACATCGTGAACTTTGGATAAATATGGTGGCATTTCCAAATGGTAATCTATGGCACCAATTAATTCAATAATTTTGAAAGGTCCAATGTATATGGCACTCAATTTACTTTTCTTACCGAAATGTATAACTCCCTTCCATGGAGATACCTTTATGAAAAAATGATATCCTACCTGAAATTAAAAAATCCTTCCTTCGGTTATCGGTATAGCTCTTCTACCTACATTGAGCGGCTTTGAGGTGGGTTTGGATAACCATAACCTTTTACATCATTTCATCCACATGTTATGGTCCAATGAGTTCACTTTCACCATAATCGTCCCAATAGGTTGGTGTGCAACATATTTTTCCATATGATGCTTAAAATGGTTCCATATGAATACTTAAATGGAATATATTTTTATCGGAAAATTATAACAGAGGTAAATATTGATCCCACATACCTTTAAAGCCATGTGATAATGATCTCAACATGACTTCTATTGTTTTAATAGCATTTTCTGATATTCCATCAGTTTGGAGGTGGTAATCAGTGCTCAAAAAAAGTTCAGTATCTAGGGCTTTCTGAAGACTTTTCAAGAATCTTGAAGGAAAACGTGGATCACAATCAGAAACAATCAATAGGGGTACCTCATGAAGTCTCAAAACTTCATTAATATATACTCTTTCAAGAATTTCAAGTTGTAAATCATCCCTTATAGCAAGTAAATGTGATGAATTTGTAATACGATCAACAATGACCCATATTGAATCATTCCTTCTACGAGTTTTTTGTATTCCAATAACAAAGTCCATCATAATATTATACCATTTCTACTCATGTATGGTACGTGGTTGCATGGATCCTCCAGTTTGTTACCTTCCAGCTTTCACTTGTTGAAAAACCATACATCTTGACACAAAATCAACAATATTCCTCTTTATGTGGTCCCACCAAAAATACTCCTTCAAATATCTATACATAATGGTGATACCAGGGTGTATAGAGAATTTGGAACAATGAGCATCGTCCAACAATTCTCTTTTTTATCAGGTATATTGGGAACACAAAGTCTCTTACCAAGTTTCAAAATTCCATTTTCGTACACAGAGTCACTCAATCTCCCATCATTCATAGCATTAATCTTCATTTTAAACTCTTCATCATCGGTCTATGAACTATTTATCATTTCTAGTAAATATGGTTTTGAAACCATTTGAAAAATTATTTATGTTTCACCTTCCATGGTGATTACCATATCCCTCTTTACTAGATCCATGCATATAGGATTCTTTTTCAACTCTCATCTTGTTAAAAACTCCATGTTCCTTTCTACTCAATGAATATTCAACCTTATTTTCCTTCCCCGGGTGGTAGCGTATTGTGAAATCACAATCCATGAGTAATTAATTCCATCTACTTTTCCTCATGGTGAGTTCATTCTATGAGAAAATATATTTCAAACACTTGTGATTAGAATAAATCTCATATTTTTTACCATATAGGTAGTGTCTCCAAATCATCAAAGCAATGAATACTGATGTTGAATCAAGATCTCGAGTAGTATTCTTTTTATAATGAATTTTCAGATGTCGTGACGCATTGGCAATAACCCTATCATTCTTCATAAGGACACAACCAAGTCCTTTCTTCGATGAATCACTATAAATAACGAAACCATCATTCCATGATGGTATAGTCAATATAAGATCATTAACTAATATTCTCTTTATTTCTTCAAAACATTCTTTACACTTGTTTGTCAAAACAAATTTAACCCATTTATGTGTGAGCTTCGTTAATGGGTTAGCCAATTGGGAAATGTTCTGGATGAAACACCATTAATTACCTGCTAAACCAATAACACTACATACCTCAGTTACACATGTCGGTTCTAGCCATTATTGGATTGCCTTGGTCATTGAAGGATCAATGAAAATTACATCCTTAGAGATAATATGGACAATAAAAGATATCTCTATAAGCTAGAATTCACACTTCCTAAACATCCCATATATTTCAAGTCTTCTAAGAGTCATCAGGATAATGCACAAGTGAATTTAATGATCTTAATATCATTTAGATTATATCAAGATATAATCAATAAATACTAACATAAAATCATCGATATATTCCTTGAAAACACTATTTTTAGATCCAAGAATACAGAAGGTGCATTAGTCAATCAAAAAGGTATTACTAAAAACCAGTAATGCCAGTACCTTGTTTGAAGTGTTTTCATCAGAATGTATTCTTTCTTCACACACAACTTATGGTAACCTGATCAAAGGTTAATAATTAAAAAGTATATAGCTCCAAGCAGTTGGTCAAATAAATAATCAAATCGAGGTAGGGAATACTTATTCTTTATAGTAATATCAGTGATCTCCCTGTAGTCGATACATAACCTAATAGATCCATCTTTCTTCTTAACAAAAAGGACAAGGGGTTCCCCATGGAGAGACACTAGGGAGAATAAATACCTTATTACTCAATTCCTTTAGTTGGGTCATTAGTTCAACTAATTCCACATTTTCCATTCCATAAGGGATCATTGATATGGGCCTTGGGCCAGGAATTAAATCAATGGGAAACTCAATTTATCATTCTAGAGGATGTCCAGGTAAATCATCTATAAACACATCAACATATTCTATCACAATATGTAAATCCACAATTTGAACATACCAATCCTCACCCAGAGTCATTTCATTATTTTCCTCCCCAATAACTGAATTTAGTTGAGCTACTGAGGGTGGATCAGGATAAAAATCAGGTGGTGATGATTCTGCTCTAAATATAAGGTGTTCTTTATCATCATCATAAACAATCATAACATACATCATCTTACAATAAATTATCACATCATTGTCTAAAAGGAAATATATACTGATGATTATATCAAATACAATCATGGGAATGATGATGAGATCAGCAGATAAAGATCATTTATGTTCTCTAATGGGGAACAATTCACAGAACCTTGTTGCAATGATACTTCCCTTAGGATATTTGACTGATAACTCCTTTGTAAAATAAAATTGGAAATATCTAATTTTCATAGCAAACTAGGAATATATGAAAAAATGTGATGATCTAGAATCAAATAATTAATTGGTTGAACATGAAGAGACAATTAAATTACCTTCCACCACGTCTTTTGGAGCTTCAACCTCAGCAGTAGTGATAGCATATGCTTGGCCTGGATTCCTTGGCCTTTTCTAAGGTATGTTCCCCTGACGCTTAGGACATTCATTTTCATAATGTCCCATGTCCCTCTAATTGTAGAATTGAACATCGATAGATGCTTTATTCCCCTTTCAATAATGAGATTGGTGGCCGTTTTTAACACACTTGTAACTTACTCCCATTCCCTTCAAGAAAGTATCGGGGTGTTTCTTCCCACATTTACAATAGGATGGATATTCACCATTTCCTTCTTCCCCTTATTTCCATTTATAGAGTGATCCACAAATCACTTCTTCTCTTGCTGTGCTTTAATGTCGTAAGACATAGAGAATTATTTTTTTGTCTTGATAGAACATGACACAATATCTTCATACAACAAGAAGGATTGTGAGACTAATGCTCGATGGTTAATATATTTAAACCCATCAAACAAATGATCAATCATACTTCTTGGGTTACGTATATAATTTGTTTCCTGCCTCGCTAACCTCGTAATGTTATCCTCATACTTTGTGACATTCTCATTTTCATTTTTCCTCAGACTCAAAAATTTCCTTTCTATATATGTTTGATGGTAACGAAGAATGTATTTTTATATGATAAAATCTTAATAATACCACCATTGTATACTTGATACTTCATCATCATGCATAGTGTTTTGAATCAATGACCACCATTTATCGGCATCTCAAGTGATGCTGTAAACTACCATGATAACTTTTTCCCTTTCACTACTCCCCAATGTACAGAAAATTTTCTCTAAGGAATTTTTCCATTCCTCATATAATAATAGATTTTTACGCAAATTTAATGTTGGTGTTTGTTTCCTTGGGAAGTGATATAACATTGATCCACCACGCTACGAATCAGGGTGCTCCATACGGGTTTGGTTATTATTCATAACCTGACTGAGTTGTACCAGTATAGTGATTAGCAGATCAGCACCAGTTGCATCACTATCTCTACTATAATTATCTTGAGTAGGAGGTAAATCATTACATGGTGTAAGTACATTGATAGAAATTGCATTCCTTCAACTAGGCTTCATTTCAAAACAATGTCATACTCTATATTAGGTTATGAATCACAATATATAAATCCAATCATTTATAACACCTAACATGAATTGAACAGTTTATGGATATAATACATAATCATAATTGAAAATTTATTTGAGAAAGTATATACTCAGAAACCATTCATAATAGTTTTTAAAGAATATGAAAATTATCCTATGCATATCCCCCGGGAGTGTCGTAACCAAGAATACAGCAAGTGTCATTGTCATGCACCAGTTCATGTTCGAGTCTAGCTCAACGAGGTGTTCTCAAGTTTTACCCCTAGGTAAATCTATGACAGAGCTGCCTCTACATGATTGTATCTAGACAGGGATGAATTGCTGGTAAAACTCAAAAAATATCTACAATAACAAAATTATAGGAAATTTTCTATACTAATCCTCAAATTATATCTTAGGGCTATTAGTTCTAATCAATGTTTATCTAAATCTAGCTTCCAAGCTTTGTACTAAACATTCTATAATACCAACTGTAATGCCCAGAACCTAGTTACCCAGAGTCTATGCACTATTACCTAACATTGGCATGAAGATAAAAGATCTTGTCACTAAAGGGTGATTATTTTAGTATCCCCGGAAAAACTACATACATTCATAAAGATTACAAAACATCATAAAGTGAAAAACTAAAACAACATATATTCTCTATAAACCACACTCATATCCCCTCATACTATATCATCAGTAAATTCATAAAATAATTCATCACATCTTGGGAAAAATCAAACATATAATGGTGTGTGATTTGATTCCCAGTAACGATAACAATACAGAGAAAACATCCATAAATAAGCATAAACATATAAGGCAATGTATAACTAAAATAAATGCCTTTTAAACTTGAACTTCATTATATTATGTCTAGAATAAAATGATGTAATTCGATTTACTTATTCACATGGATATTCTACTAGTCAAATAATCACATGGAATAACAATAACCACTTTTTTAATGATGGAATTCAAAATGCAAGAATATCATAACCACATAGTCAAGGACTTGTTTCAAGACTAAAAATATGATTTTTTCGTGAATTGTCACAAGACACTAGTTTGTCTCATGATACCTACCGATGCATCGGGGAGCTATAGTGGGAACCACCTGTCACTTATTAAGTCCAATGCATTCCTCATATGAACAGGTTTAAACATTACATAAACATTCGAATTAAAACTAACAAACGAAATGTCAATACTTTCTCCAAAAACCATGAATGGTATAAAAATAGCACATCCACAGTCAAAAATATCACAAAACCATCAATACAATATGGATGTTTTTTATCACAATAAATCAACTAAAATAAGCTTAAATTCCATCAAATGATGTTGACATAGATGAAACCAAAACTATATGATAAAAATATATCATTTTTTTAAATCTTTTAAAAGTCACATAATTGTAAAAGAAACATTTGCATGGAAAATATTCTTATAAGATTATAGAGGTTTTTAGACAATTTTATAACGGTGGAAGATATCCACACCTGCCTTATATGTTAAAAAAACATTCCTACCTAAATTTTTTCGAAATGGTTAAAAAGGAACTTGTTTGGAAAACGATGAAACTATTCCTTTATAATCATCTTATAAAAATTAAAACAATGGTATAAATGACTTTAACCCATATTCTATAAAATAGTAACAATGATTTGAAATTTTTTTTAAGAATCATGGATGTGGATGATAAAGAGGTCCCAGTAGAGAATTACGTATAAACATCCTCGGATAATGAAGAGATTGTAAAATAAATCGTTATCTTGTACTATTCCTTGGTTGTTGGTTGGATAACCTCCTGAATAATGGTAATATAATTTTTATTAAATTATAAAAATATAATATACATTAATATGATATAATATATGATCTTTTATAATATATTTGATAATAATATATTCATATTGTCATTGTCTTGTGTGTTAACTTACTCGTTTTCTTTTATATGTTTTGTTAAAAAATCAATATTTCATATGGATTGGATGTATATTATTCATATAAAAAAATATATAAAGTCCTAAAACATTGTTTTTAATCATCAAATGAGAATATTTCGTGAAAGGATACGATGGGGAATGTATCTCATCACATTCGCAGAGACGATAGTCCGTACAAACGCACGAGCTACAATATCATTATTTTGGTATTATAATCATATATAATTGAAAGGTATATCATATATACGGAATAATTATAATGTTATATTTATTATTTAATTCAATTACACATCATTATCATACCCATCCAAATAATAATGTTTTGAATAATAATAACACCACGAGGCGGAGACGGTAAGCCATACGTACGCACTTATGGTGACATATACTTAAAAGGATGGGTAGAATACTTAATATGGTTGTACCATATTTATAAAAAAATTACATTATATATATGATAATGGAGTTATTATTTTAGAATATAAATTACAAATAAAGAAGAAGTGGAAGAAGAATGGAACTTGAAAGTGGGTGGTGAAAACATCACATCTTCTTCGGGTTCTTCCTATTGATTTGATCAAAAGGGCTCCATATGATGGTTTTCTGACTAATGTAAGGACACTAGGATTAAGGGGGTATATTTTTTAGGGTATTTGGATAGATTTTGTCTGAGCCAAATGGCTTTTATAGTCTGAATTACTGATATGGTGGGGGTTCCCCTTTATAAGAGAGGTTAGTGGCACCTTAGGAAAAGATAGAAATATTTTTATATAATAAATCATATTCCGTTTCTAATGGATAAAAAGTGGATTATATAAAGTTTAAGGTGGTTATAGGTGAAAAAACACTCATCCAATAGGTTTTAGATAGGTTTGTTTCACTATATTAACATTATATTTTTTATTTAACTCTTAGTAAATTATTTTGATATTTATCATGTCTCTTTGTATTTTTATATTATATAGTTAATAAACATAGTATATACTTACATGATATCTCCATGTGGTCTATTAATGATAAACCTATAATTATATATGTTCTTTGGTGAAACCTTAGATTTTGAGGAATATAATATCAATTAATAATATAATATTTGTTTTAAAAACTCATTTATGTCAATTTTAACACAATTTAATTATTTTTTTTGTTAAAGTATTAACAACACTATTAATTCGAAGAAAATTCACATAAGAAAGTATAACATGTCATATCTATTAATATAATTATTTAATGGAATCAAATCTTTAAAATTATATTTATTTTAACATTTATAATACCAATTAATTGATTCATTCATTAATAAGGAAAATACTTCATTATTATTGTGGCATAAATAAATTTCATTATTAAATGTATAAATATTATAAATAGCATCCCATTATGTAGGAAAAATTATTGGATATGTAATGAATATTTATAGTCTAAAATATAACATATATAACAATAGGTAAAAATTGTTTTCCTAAAAGTTATATTCTTATGTCATTTATGTATTTAATTTCACTTAATTAATATAAATTGTCATTATCATTTACAAGTTGCACCATGGGGTCCCAAAATATACCCAAAGATGCCTATGGTCAGACATGTATCATAAAATAGGGTTAGGACACATTTTAAGGTAATTTAATATTATTATAATATAATTTTTTATCTTTATTTACTGGATTTACCTTTTAACCATGGTAAAACAATTATTTACTGAAGTAATTATTCAAAATGTCTTAATATAAAAGTTAACTATTTACACAATTTGTACCTCCTAATTCTAAATATGGAATAAATTTTTCTAATTTAAAAAAACAAAAGTGGCATAAATTAATTTCAAATTAATTCCCATTGTCAAAACAATAAGCGTGTTTTAAGAAATAATAACTATGAAAAGATTGGAACTTGGTTATGTTCAATTTAAATTTGAAATTAGTTATAATTACCAAAATTAGATTAAATGGTAAAAACATAATCTAATTATATTTTAAAATCACTCAAATTCCAAATTTATCACAATTAGATATTTTGATTAAAAAAGTTGTTTTTAATTAAAATTTAGAAATTCTCACTATTCATCATAATATAAATGTTATTAGAAAAGTACCAAAAATTCACCCTAAGCTAATATCGATCTTCTGATTCAAAAAATGAAGTCCATTTGAATGATAAAATTTGTACAATTTCATAAAGTGGGTATTACTATTCAGAACAACTAGTTTGATTGGTTATGGTGTCTGTTAGAACATGAAGTTGCATACAACACACGATGCTGTGTTTTTCAAAGTGAAGTGTATCGTCAAGCTTGGGGTGTCAAAAATTATGTTTAGTACAATCCTTGGATCCTAGATTTAGAAAAACATTGATTATAAAACATTACTCTAAGATAGAATTTAAGTATTAGTATAGAATAACTTCTAAATTTTCTTAATATAAATATGTTGAGTATTTTCCATTACATACATTCATACACGGATATGTTCACTTAGAGGAGGCTCCGGAATAGATGTAACTAGGAGAGAAAACACTAACAATGATTTGTGGGATTGACTTAGGGTATCTTGGTACATGAAAACAGGCCTTTCTATAGACTAGGTTACACCACTCCAGAATTATATGCCTCGGATTTGCCACATTTTATTTACAATCCATTATGAAGTATTTAGGAGTAAATAATTACTGAATGAACGAATTGTTTTTAATATAGTATATTAATAATCATTTCAATTTATGATTTGAAATTTAAAAAAAATTAATTATTAATTGTGATACATAAATTAACCAACCATATGCCATTGTTTAGAAATTGCACCCAGTAGATGGAATGAGAACTCGAGCAATACACAATATCCAAAGAGTAAGAAGGATAATATATTTCATTGTATTAAGAAAAAAATTAGAAGGGAAAAATTTTCCAATTTAATCTCATTATATAAAGAAATATTATCATGTGATAATAAGATAATTAAATAATTCATTGAGTCTCATGACATTGAAGGGATTCTATAGAACAAATGGATTATAGAGTGAAATATGGATAATGGGTAGAAGTGAAAGTTGTATTTCCCCATATGACATAATTGTAGAAAGAATCGCCTTGATAAATGCATAAAGATAATGGGAGTTTGTTATACCTATGGAGAAAAACACACCATGTACATGATTTCAAGGGTAAGAAAAATGTTTCAAATGTACAATACTTTGTCTTCATGGAGTTGGGGCTCTACGTGTATAAATGTAAAAATCATCAGAGTATGCCTCAAATGATGTTATTAGATAATAATCAAGTTATGATACTAACAAATATGAAGAGGAATGACTAGTTTAATAATGTTACCATTAATGAATTATTTAATTTTAGTGTTTTATCAATCATGTGATGGTTATATTAATTATGGAAATACATAATGATAGTACTACAATACTATTTCATTGATGATTTGAGATTATATGGTCCTAAGAAATATATCTATTATTCTATATGGAATAAGAGATCATGGATGTAATCAATAAATGTTTGTGGTAATTGATGGTGTTATTGAGTTTGAAATGAATACATGATAGTGGTATTCACATGTCATTACGTTGAAAAAAATATATTAATTGTGTTTAACTTCCTAATGAATTTTGGACTGTGAGTTTGGATAAAAGTCTTTTAGATAAGACAAAATGTTTGAATGGATTAGGTTTGAATTTTAATACAATTGTTAAGGTTAATTCATTTATTAATATTTTTTATGGTTAGAAAAAGGAAAACCGGGAGGTCGGGCGACAACCAGTCCCGTCCGATAAGGCCGCGAGACATGAACCTGTAACAGAAGGGCGATGAGGGTGTATCACCTATCACTGGAATACGTGATGTCCATGTATATATATTTTAGTAATTTTAAAAAAGTATAGAAAATTATTTTTAAATGATTTATTTTTCGAACCCTATACAATTAGTATAAATTGATTATTTTTCAATTCTATTATCATTTGGATTAAAAGATGAGTTTGTTGCAGTAATCAGTTGGAGGATGAAACTCTACATGTCATGTATATTTTGACCCTCTTATTCAATGAATAAATTAATTCTTTACATTATAGAAAGGATCAAAAATACAAAACATTTTTATCCTAATACCTAATGTTTTGTTAAACCGATGAAATTTTATATCATCATTGATTGATGGTTTTAGGGACCTTAATTTTACAGTTCTTTTTTATTGATTACCTCAATAAATCCCTATAAATATTTATGTTTTTGATCCAATTACATGTCTCTAATTTCCAACAATGATCTCCAAATTGAGATCATAATTTTTTGTTGACTTTTTCATTTCCCTTTATCTCTTATAAAGAAAAAATTTTATTAACCCCATTTATTATGTGTGTTTTTCCCAAATGAACATTTTAATTTTAAACCATTTATTTTTAAAAAAACCATTTCAAATTGAGAGAATACAATTTATTGAAGGGTGGGAGATTGTAATAGCCCAAGCATATATGGTACATTTCTCTTTGAATAATTAAATATCTTTTTTTTGTACACAAATGCATGTTCTAATACACCACAACCAATCAAACTGGTTGTTATGAATAGTAATTCCCACCTTTTAAAATCTTACTACATCTTTTAATGATGTTTTCTTTTCCAAATTTTAATTCATTGTTATTTCCCTAAAAAAATAACTCAAGTACCGTATACATACTGTGAATTTATTATAAATATGTTTCAACCATATTCATTGTTCTATCCATTATATGAATGATGATGTCAACATGCATGTGTACTAACAACTTATCATCTCTACGTCGTGGTGTAATTCAACACTATGTTATTTGGTTGTATATAATAATGAGTACTATGGATATGTATAATTTAATAACATTATAATTTCCTTTTAAAATAAATATTCCATCCAATTCTATACCTTTTAATCATCAAAGTAATGATATCGTCACTCGGGTGTACGTACGGATAACCGTCTCCACGACGAGATGAGATTCATTTCAATAGGAAGCATTAAGGAATTATTATTAAAAAATATATTATTAATAATTATGTAATATATTATATAATAATTATCTTTAATATATTTATATATGTGTGTGTGTGTCTGTATGTTCAATTAACTCTAATTCACTTAGTTCCATTCAATATGATATGAAAATGGAAACAACATTTATGCTTACGTACGACATACTATCTCCATAAACGGTGTTTTCCATATCATATATCTGTCAATTATACATATTTATATTATAAATATATATTTGATATATAAATCATTTTGTATATTATAGAAATATTAAAATCATGATCTATGTGATACAATCATGAATAAGAAGTTAAAACTTGTACGATAAAGAAAGCAATTGATACTCGAAAAGTTAATTTAACATGGAAATCATTATTAAATGGGTAGTATAATGTCACAAAGGAATCATGTATGATATAATAAATATGAATATGTTTCTAGTATAATTTAATAATATACTATGGTCATTCTATAGGAGATTAAACGTACCCTCAACCAAATTAAAGTGCATGGTAAGGGTTAATTTCTCAATCTCATTATTATTTGAGATTGTTTATATGTTTGTATTTGTTGGGAAATATTTATCATATATGTCTATGATTCAGAAAAATGTTTTTAAAAGGAATTATTAAATGTTTTACGAATATTACTATTTAACTAGATAATCATTTTAGAACTATTAAAGATTTATTTTTCTAAATCTATTTAATTAAAGTTCATATTTTCAAAATGACTTTAATGATTTATTCATATCGACATAATTAATTTTAAATGATAAATTATTTAAAATTATTCAATGTTGCATGGGACACTCTGATTCAAAAACCTTTCTTAAATGACTTCCATTATAAATAGTGATGTTTTTAAATGATTTCATGAAAAAAAGATATTTCCCGCAAAGGGTATCACTATTTATTTTAAACTACATTAACACCTTTTAATAGATATTATTCTTGATTGAAGTTGATTTATTATAATACAATATTCTATATTATATTTATAGAGCTATGATATTGTTGAATGTTGGTGTTATGTATTTATACCATTCATGATTTTTCGTTAATGTATTAAAAAAGTTGGAAAATGAATGATGACATTTTTAAAAAAGTTGATAAATTTATATTAATTTCTAAAATAATTTTTCATTATATTTCTCATAAATATAAACATATGAATTAAAATATATTAAACTATACCAACAAAATTTATCTGTTGTTATATAACAAATATATCAGAAAATGAATATGATGTCATACTATAAGAGTTATTGTTGGAGTTATTAAATTTAATATCGGATTTGTTTACTGAATTTGTCAATTAATATTATCTTGTTCATTTATGAAATAATTTTTTTTTGCGAAATGAATAAAAAAATGTGAACAATACAGTTATTTTTGAGGGAGCGTGGTTGGTCACTTGATTGAAATATTACTTTATAGGGTAATTTGTATTTTCTTCGATTGATGTTATGTATATTCAATTTGTTGATGGTGTATACAATTTTATCAGGGGATGTTAGAAGCTGTGAAAATACATTTATTATTTATGTCTAAATTGTATCAACTTATTCCTTAATTAACTCATTGTTGGTTCTTTGTTTTTTTATATTGGGTGTGGTATTCCGGAGTTGTTATGGGGTGATTTTATGGAGGTATTTAGTCACGTATATGGTTTTTTCCCATACCATTAATTTCTATTTGAGGGTTCTCGCTATTCCACAATGTTATTAATTTTATAAATTCAAAAAAAATATTGTACCTGACAATTTAACACCATTTTACCATTCTTGTTAACAATTCAATTATTTATGATAGTCAATGATTGCAAAATATAAATCATATTTAAATTTAAAATATTAATCCATTTATATTTTTTGTATTATGTATAGATAAGAATTTAATATTATGGATCTAATGATGATGATAATATTTTATGTATTAGATTTATTTTTTAAATTTATTTGGATATTTTACTTTTCATGTTATATAGTTGTATCATTTTTTTCAATATGTTTATAATTTTTTTAATGAAACAATAAAATATAATATAATATAAATGTTTGATTATTTTTTGATAATATCCTTGATGTTCATTATTTAGATGTGCAAAAAATTGGACTAACTTATAGAAGTGGTGAACTAGCTGTGATAGTGGCCTTATAAACACATTCATACATTGAATGTGTGGGTTAAATTTTATGAAACTATACCTGAATGAAACATAAAAATGGAGTACTTGATTATTGTAATATAGAAGTAATATATATCTCTCATATATTGTCTTACATACCTATTTTAGGTGCATTGGTGATACCGAGTTTCCTGGTCATGAGGAATAAATTCATTATTGTCCCATTAATGGTCAATTAACTCCACAATGCAAGAATTTACCCAATTTTCAACTGTTAACTACATGATCAAGAATAATACATTCATTTATGTGTGACATCATGATGTAATCTACCATTGTGGAGAACATAATTTAAATGTATGGGTTTGAACTCCACATACCAATGGATAAACTATTAATACAATACATGAAACCAGATTGTGATCACATATCATATTGATCAATTTGAGACTAGATTTAGTGTGTTCCCTTATAGTAAACTCATCCTCACCATGAATGCCTCGGAACATTTCCTTAATTACATTAAATTGCACAAGTATATTCTTTACGATCACTGATTAACTCAACATGAATATATGGTATCATCATATTATACATGGATCATAGGAAACATTTGGTCAAACATGGAACATTGTAAACACTAAAAACCTTATGGTGGACACTGAATAAATCATATCCACCTTTACCTTCATTTTATGATCTCTCGATCTTTATATTATTTTTGGAATGAAACACAATAAGATACCATTCTTGGAGATTTCCATATTAAACAAATTGGGAACTTTTTTACTATAATTTCATTGACTATGTGCTGAAAAAAGTATTATCCATATATATATATATATATATATCTTTTTTACCCATAGATATTTTTTCTCACTCATGTATTCCATTGAAAATTAATATTATAACAATTTTATAGAATTTATAGTTAGGAAATAATTTTCAAGAAGTATTATTTCGTCCACATACAAAACTAAAATAATAATGAATCAACCACTAACCTTACTCTATACAAAATAATCAGATGTGTTTTTATTAAATAAAATACAATGAATGTTTCATCAAACCACATATATCCACTCTGAGAATATTTCATTAATACACAAATTTAGTGTTTAAACTTATATAAGTTTTTTTTCTAGGCTACATTATAATCATATTTTAGAATACTTCTTTTATAGAAATTCATTTTGGAATAAATTTGATAAATCAGATAATCATATTGTGATTTGATGTAATATCAAAATGGACATTATTTTCTCCACTGAGATAAAATAAATTTTTTTTAAAATATTACTATTATGTTTAGAAATCAAAAAATCATTGAGTATAGAAACAATATAAAAATATAGAATAGTATGATTATGTTTTAAATACTAAAACTTCATATAGAAAATGAAATAATTAAAAAGAATAAAAATAATCACAAACTAAATGAAAATTATATTGAACGATGATTCAATTAAATTATAACGTAAATAGTCAATGTAAATAAAATATTCAACAATAAGACACAAATATCTAACAAAAAAGTTAAAAAAATTACAGATTAAAAATATAAAATCTACTATTATTAAATAATATTGTTGAAACAAATATATAGTAGTGTTGATAAATCATATTTTGACCAATATTGCTTCTTGTCTATTTTTTAATTTCTATAAAATCCACTAAAATGATATTAATTTTTTGATTATTAGTACAAAATATGATTTAAAAATTTAAATATTCATTTTAACTGAGATTAAAAATGATCTAACTTGACCAATCAAGGACCCACTTAGTCTCATTGTATGATTACTACACCACACTACGTCCTCTAGTAATAGGACGAGGGTCGGGGACTAACACAATATTGTCATATCACACAACATGATAGACCATAGCTACAGAAACCTATCATGTTATTACATTAATATTACATAATTTTAATTATAAAAAACCTAATAGCATTACACATCAATGATATAAAACATTAATATCTATGTAATACTAGGACCATGCAATAGATTTCCCACATAAAACATATTCATTTTATTAATACATTCTTCTCCAACATCTTATGGTCCATTGAAAAATCATTAGTACACATAATCACATGAACATATACATCAAAAAAGTTGAGAAAAAACCCCATTAATAGGATAAATAAGAAAAATATAATAATTGGTGAGAACAATGACAACATAGGGAAGGGAACATGAACATGAGAGGAAGAATTAATAAATGACATGGAATTTGGAATTGCATAAGAAAGAATCATAATTTTTTAGTTGTAAAATTACACTAATAGTTTTTAAAAAATATTGAGTCATGTTCACACACCATTTCAATTAAAATCATGTGATTTACCACTTTTCCAAATGCATTGGTGCATTATACAATTTCAGGCGCACTCATCACATTCAAAAATTCATATTGCAATGTATGATTCTGGGCCCAATCTACACATCAAAACATTTTCATTTTAATTCATGACACAAAAATCATATATCAATAATGAACATGAATAACCCATGATAAGGAATGGGTTTAATATCATAATAAAACATTCATAAACATTGGGTTTCCAAAATAAAGATGTAATCACAAACATAATACCAAAACCATCAATCATTGAGTGAGATGTAAACAGTGTGTTTTTTAAAGAAGATTTCTTTTGGAAAGAATTTTGTATGACATAAAATAATATGTAATAATTTATACCATATAAAATTTATGATAATGATGAATGAATTATTTTTAAGCAATAACCATAAAAATGGTGTGAAAGAAGGAGAACCCGAAGAATGGAAGTTTTGTTGAGTAATTCCTCCTTACAATGTATCTAAACACAATATTCACTTCAATGTCATTTATTACAAAATCAGACTCATTAATAAACAATTAAATAACAGTTTATACATTTATAAGTTTTTTATGGTTATACTTAGTCAATTCATGGGATCTAGGATGTGTTATAGGGTTTAAATTTATTATTCGGGAATGTACATTTTTATTGTTTTCTAGAATGGATCAATTGTATTCACGAAAGGTAGTTCATGTAGAGCATTGATAAACATACTAAAATTATAATTCATTTAATTGATTATATTCTATGATTATATATGATCTAATAATTAATTATGTTATATATCGTGTGGATGAATCATTTGATTAGAAATTAATGATGATCGTTTGGGTTAATTCGTAAGGTTTTTTGACAACAATGAAGATGTTTTGTTTACTAATTAATTAACATTTACAAAAGATAGTACATGAAAATTATATAGAATATAATATATTTATAATAACCTGGATCAACCATAAAAATCTTTCAATGACCATATATGAATGCAGTACTAGAAAATAAAAACTTGTCGTTCTTGAAGGTGATTAATTAACACCTCCCAAAAAACGTTTCACATTATCAATTAAAAAGAATAGGAGAATGCAGTTGGATGATAAAAAATTCAATTTATATCATAATAGTACAATATATTTATTATATTGGTGTGTCCATATCATATGGATGAGGACTGGTGGGGATAGATTAAGAAAATAACTCTTAATTGAATGGACATTAAAGGAATATTGAAATTACGTCTTGATTCCCCCTATTGAGATTCATCATAAAGAAACTATGATTTTTATTTTGATGACAATAGAAGCTCATGGACGTGGGGGATGTTCTGGGGACGATGTTTGGGAAGAGCTTATTCAAGGATTTAATCATGAGTGTTTTGAAGAAATAAGGGTGTGAAGGGTTATATTTATACTGGAGGGGAGATAGGTTCCTCAATATTATATACATTTATTTATTATTTCTCAACAAGACAAGTCAAAATTATTATTACATGACCTATAATTGTTATACATTCATTTATGTTTGAACCAAATTGGGTTACATTAGCAGAACATCATACATGACATTATAAATAATGTATTTAGCTTATCATGAAAATTATATCATTTCATTATTCAAAAAAATTCATGTATTTTAGAAAATTTAGAAAATTATCCCTTTACATTTTTTGATTTGTTGAATCAAATAATTAACACCATTTTTCAATAATAATTTTCTATGTATGATTAATTTAATTTTTAATTAAAATCATAAGTAACTTAAAACATACAGATTTTAAAATTAAAACTTATTTTATAGTGCTTTCAATATTACATATGTTCTTATAAAACATTAATAAAACAAGATGAAATATAATTTTTAATTTATTAAAAATATTTATGTTAATATTACATATGTTCTTATTGATAATTAATTATTTTATAGTGCTTTCAATATTAAATATGTTCTTATAAAACATTAATAAAACAAGATGAAATATAATTTTTAATTTATTAAAAATATTTATGGTAATATTACATATGTTCTTATTGATAATTAATTATTTATGTCATAAAAAAATACCAATACTTTTACTATTGTCATATTATCACATATAAGATGCCAATATTTTTTAAATCATTCTTGGGTGAGGTTAGAATAATTTTTCAGGATTTACTATTTATATGTGTCATATTACTATTCATATGTGTTAGTTACTATTCAATAGTGTATGTCATACAAAAATACCAATACTTTTACACAAACAGGTGAGGGTACTTCTCCTTCAACTTCATAATTACTTCTCCCATCTTGATACTAGATGCATCATACCATTCATTTTAACTCATTCCCATCTCTGGAAAATCCTGTGTTGGTGCTGAAGTGAACCTTTTTTTCATCTCTTGAAAGGATAAATCACTTTAATCTAGCCACAAGTAATTTTAACCCTTCTTATTCAGTCATTTCATTGGAACTTCTAAGCATGATAATTCTTGTATAATGCATTTCTAGTAAACAGACATCCCTAGAAAAGTTTGTTCTTCAATTAGGTTCTTTGATAGATGATAGGAAACAACTAATATCAATTTCACTATGTCTACTGATACATCTATCATTGTGATTAAATGTCCCAATTCAAGAGTCTATTACATCCAGAAGTGTCATTTTGAGATTTTTTCATATAACTAAGGCTCCCTCAGAGTAATCAATATGTTCTCAAGATGGATGGAGTGTCCCTATCTTGTGTGAGAGTAATCTATGATATCAGCCATTAATACTACCACAAGTTAATACAAGTATTTATGGAATACTCGATTAATTATCTCAATGAAAACTACTCAGATTTTCCTGAGACTAAACTACATAACCATATACTCATAGAAAACATACCTTCTCAAAATGGTTGTATGATGTATATCTGATGGTCTAACGTCGAACTGAGGATAACCAAATATCAAGTCATTATTCGAGAACATCCATCTTTCTCAAAGTCGATCAAAGAGATCACCCATCCCCTTAAATGGATATTGGATCATGACCATCATCCAGTTCATCATCTAATAATCCACACAATGTATGAGGGTATCATGCACCTTTTTCATGAACAGGGCACAAGAAACCAAATGATATGTACTGGGTCAGATGAGACCGTTCACCTACAACTCCTCTAACTTTTTCTTGAACTCTGTTTACTCAAGTGTAGCCATCATATAATGTGGAATGGAAACTGGTTCCCCTCCTAGAACAATCTCAATAGTGTAACCAACCACTTTAGCTAAAGGAAAACCAGAAAAGAATTCTAAAAATACACAAATAAAACAATCCACTTATGGGGGAAAGTCCACTTATGAAGCCCCCTAGTCATCATAATATAAACAAGAAATATGTGGTGTAATTTATCTCAACCCATGATTCTTGGGTCCATAACTTCTCGTATAAACAACACATTCACCCTTGTGTTTAAAATCACAACCCTCTGGGGATGTGAAACATACATTGGTTTGATAGAAGTTAACAAAATCTTGAAGGGAGACTAAAAAATTGATTCAATGAATGAAATTGAATACATTCATCTGTAAGTCATATATTTCCCTTATGATGTGAAACCATCCAATCTCATTAGTCAACTCCTTGCATTGTTATACACTAGATTTCCTATTCCCTAACATGTTTTCTAGCAACATAACAATATCATTTGTAAAGATATAGATCCCAAGGTAGTCCAAAAAATCAATAGATATAAAAATATAGGAATCCCCTTTTTCGAAAATAGATAAAGCTAAAAATGAGGAAATGCGAATTGTACCTCTAACTATAGTGGTTCTGGGATCATGCACGTATTGGTTCTCATCCCCAGCAAATGACTAACCAGTACTACAACCTTGATACTCACCCTGAGTACCATGATTAGATCCTCCATGTTGTCATTGAAAATATTCATTCTAGATACCATGGCCACGACCTCCTTCTCTTCTTAAATGCCTAGATGAACTCTATTTACTTAAAAATGTGAGAAAATTGTGGTCCTTACCATAAAAGTGGAGTCATAACTAAACACCAATCACTAGCTACTCGTGAGAAAAATCGACAAAAACACATATGATAAAGCATCTTGATGCAAGATCGGAACTTGACTTGGCCCTTCAGGGAATGTTGTCTCAGGTCTCCACTCTTCCATTACTGGTAGCCTACCACCTAGATTCATGAAAAAAAATCGTGTTAACGCTCTCTATGGTTCTTAATACTCTCTATTGATGGAGTATCATCCCTAGATTCTGAACTGCCCTGGCTCACATCTCTTAACTACCTCAGATTACACTTGGTAATCATTTCATTGGTCACTATATACATCACCAATGTAACTATGAAGGGATTCACCTACAATCAAATGCCATACCTAAGAACATCCTCAAACCACCAATCCAATGATAACTTGTCATTTATTTGAACATTTGGGAAGCACTTATGCTCTATAAAATGAGATGAGTAATCCATCACTGAAAGAGCCCCCTCATCCAAATTCATGAACTCTCAGGGTTGATCGGCCCTCAACATCATGGAGTAGAAATAATCTTAGAAGATTCTCTAAAACTCAACCCAAACAATATCCCATGAAATCCCTCTTATGAGATAACATCCCATAATATCATGAAGTAATCATATAGAATGAACATAACATACTTGACCCTCTTCTCTGAAGGAATCTCTATATACTCAAAAATTACAAGAATGGCCTCCAACCACAACTAAGTAACATGTGGTACTCCATCACCTGGGAAATTTGGAGGATGAAGCATTTGGGACACCAGTGTCAGCTCGGCTATATACGAGGCAAGATGTTGTGCTCCTTGGAATGTTTGTATCATCATCCTAAAGCCTTCACAAAATTGTGCAACAGCACCACCGTCTGGTATAATAGTTGGTTCCATGAAGGGAATGACAGGAGGATCTACTGGTAGTCCTTGATCAACCATTTTTGTATTCTTATCATTGCCTTGTATCTGGAATAGAACCACAAGATGTCTCGGAAGCATGAATCATCATGGTTTAGTGAATACCTCAGTTTATGTTTATCAAGGACTGAAACAAATAAGTTTTTGAAGGGTATAAGGGAAGGAAACCATTCATTAATTACAAGACATAGTTACAAAATGAGTATAATCTCTACATGCCGTTTTTCCTTAAGCTTTTATCCTAGTTTGTACCGCTGCCAAAACGGTTTGTGTAACACCACTACACACGACATGTTCCTCCTACGAAACGAAGTGTACTTGAATCATTCCTCCTACCCAAGTACATCAACATAGCTAAACCACATGGGACCTACAAGAAGAATAGTACATGAGTTGTTCACCTCGGACACAACGTGTACAATTTATGATCGTTCAACCGATGTCATTGGTCACTTGGTCAGAGACAATGTTGACTCCACATGGCATGCAAGAATGAGACACGACATGTACCACCTGAGCTTCATCTACCCGTGTCATTAGTCACCCGGACGGGCACAAGGTCTGTATGTCATAGTGTTCACTCTTATTACATGGCGTGTTCTACCAATGATTCCAAACCCTGAGTATCTTCACACACAGTCAGTCACATAGTCTAAAACGACACAGCTTGTACATACAGTACACAATGGGTACATAAGAAAAGGTTATTCTTCCAAACTATAAGAAGGGATGGAATGTGTTCAAAACACCACACACCGTGTTGTCAGGTGTTCCACAATATAAGCCTATGAAACACCTCGAAAACCTTACAAATATACATTTTTTTCTAATTAATGATCAATTAATACCCATGAGTTCATATACTCCCATGAATAAGTGTTATACGTCCTTAATCATATCAGAACATAAAAAAAATTCAAATTTATGTTCCAATATTATCCACAAAATTATGATCCAATATGTCCCACAACACCTCAGGGACCAATAATTATCATTCATACAAATGAATCATTACATATTCCAATACCCAATAATAATAGTAGGTATTTAATGACAACATCTATCACAACAATATGCATATGTTTCACAACATCTATCGCAACAACATGCAATCAACAATGCATCCTAAAAGTCATAACAATAATGCATGACATGTGATCTCAATCAATTACCTACATGATTCATGAGATAGAATCCACTAATCTTATTAGATATAAATTTAAATAAAAACTCAATAATATCAATGATAATAACCCAATTCAATAGATTCAACCAAAATTGATATTATTTTATCTGTAGCAAATGAAAAAACTAAATAAAATCAATATTCAAAGTTAATTGGATTTTCCTTGTACATGGGTTAACTACCCCATGGAAAAACTCAATACTAACTACCTATTCCTTTTTATATAAGCCTATATGATCCAAATAGTATAGGAATGGAGAAATGAAATATCTCTTATATCACATTGTAATGTCATGGTTCCGGGTACCGCCCAGGGGTGCCCCATACATGGTTAGTCACATGGTCTCAAGTGAATTTTTCCAAATTCCATAGGTTGCAGACAAGAAGCGAGGTACATCAGTGTGATAGTGGAGAAACAATTACTTCAATGTCAGTGTAACAGAATGGAAAAAAATAGTATATAGAAGCCAAATTAGTAATTCCATTCAACATATTTAAATAGCAGAAGACTGATACTATAAAAAACTAAAACATATATAAATAAATGATGAATGTCACATGTATGTAGGAAAGATTACAATAAATTCAAAATTATGGAAGTACAATACTAAATCCAACATATAGAATATAATATTTTCCTACAACATGGAAACCCTCATCATTGTCCCATGCTCTCCATCTCCAATAACACTGAAATACCTGATGAAGAAGAGAACATTCCTTTTTCTATACATGCAACAATATAATCTATTTAGGCCAAAAATCATGAACAAAATAGTGTCTGAGAGGAATCCATGTCTGCAACCACCAAAATATTTATGCCTAACTGTTAGTGAATATATATAGAAGGTAATATGTACAAATAAAGAAGTAAAATATAAAGTAATCAAAATTAAATAATCCTACAGTTTCCAATTACATTCATTTTTATTTATTATATATTCATTCTATTGAATAATTTAACCTCAGTATCTAGCATAAACTCTATATCCCCTTGTGTAATAATAACTATAAAATGTATCAAAATTCCATCTCATTAATCATGTAATTACAAGTCCACGCTTTTGTTTTGGATTGGAAGAATTGTCATAATCATTTAATCATTCAAAAAAACCGTATGGTATGGTTCTCATTGTCTAACCCCTCTGGTTTGACATATTATCACATCGATATGTAATAATAAAACACTAGGAAAGATAATATAGTCTATCCCCTTTGCTCTTAGAAAACACTAATAATTTACAAATGACCTCCTGGGTAGCTATCGACGACAATACCACCATAGTCTGAATAACATCATCAAAAGTTATAATGACCATTTTGAATCTCTAACAGTCAAATCCCTAGGGCCCAACATTAATTTTTAAATGATCCTATGGGATTCATTCATTTTCTAACCCCTATAGTCTATGACCACCTGACATGTCTCGTTATCAAAACATCTAGGTCAACATAACAACAATATACATAAATGACACCACCTCAGGAAGATCTCACGGTCAATTTCCCTTTTCCAAACATTCACAATTAGAATCACATTCATTTTAAATAAAAAACACTCTATCCAAACAACAAGAGGAATGTAAAGAATGAAAATCAAGTCGGCAATTCTATACCAACAATCCATAATCAAGCAAACATGAGAAACAAATCAGTAAATATGTATTAAACCATACTTCTAATAAATAAAATTTTCTCAAAAAGTCAAACCATTACATTTATTAAACATGGTAATGTTCTAAACCATGAAATACCCTAAACATTTGTATTTGGCATATTTAAAATATATAATACAAAGAAAATCATGGAAAATCACAAAACACTTACCTTAATGTTTTATGTTGAACACTCATGAACGCTAGCACTGAAATCGGAATATAACGACATAGATGTACAAAAATGGTAAAAATGATCAACCCTAAATAACTCATGAGTGTTGCGAAATTATGAAGTGTATATCTAAGGAATTAGAGGGCTCATCGTGGAAATACAATACTCTTAGAGGTGTCTCAATCGTAGTTAAAATGGAAAAACAGGAGGACCATGAAGATCTTTGGTCATTCATCGCTCGCATGTATGAGACACTGGGATAAGAATGTTGTTATAGTGATTTTATGTGGCCCCACCATGATTAATCATGTAAAAAGAAACTGACATTGAATTCTTATTTAATGAACATTTAGTGTAATAACCTCAACCAGGCACCTCTTTAGGTGGTCTATGAGGTCACCTACATGACCATTTACTTATTTGTTACATGGCCAGTACACCACAAGACACGGAAACCATGTATACAACATGTACTCAATAATATATAGTGTGTACATAAAAAACCTAAGTTATTAACTTTTCTAATAAAATTATAAATCATGATCCAATCCTGAATTGAAGATCTGGGTTCTTACACTGATAATTGATACATAGTCTCATTGATCGATCATTCTTCTCCAAAATGAGCATTGGAACACCCCATGTTGATACACTAGAGCATATGAACCTTTTTTACAAATTATCTTGCAATAGATTCATTAACTACTCTAGTTCTATAGGGTCTATCTTCTATAGACACATTGAGATTGGCGTATCACTGATTAAGAGTTATATAGAGATCTCTACCTCACTATCTGGGGGATGTCCGTGTAACTGTTTTAGAAATATGTCTCAGTATTCCCTCACGATGGGAATTTTCGTTAGGTTGAAACTTTCCATTTTCCCAACCATTATTTTGAGGTATTCATACTTTCATGAAATCAACTCCCACACTATTGTAGGATTATCCAATAGAGATTCAATATTTTCATAGATTTTTTACAGGATCATGGGATGGTTCATAATATTAAATGATATATGTTTTTCCTAATTATTGATAAGTTCTCCTAATAATGATAGCCAATCTATTCACATTATACTAAGGAATTATACCATGGGATGTATTATGATATTACCGATAAAAATTATACCACAAATGATAAAAGAAGAAGAAACAAACACTATGGTTATAAGGATTTGACCACCTGGTGATTTTTAGATATCCCTACTTTATAGTTTTGGGGCTTCAATTATATAGTTATTGAACGCATGTAATATATAGAGGAATGCGTTGATATAGAATAAAAAAATACATCATCCATTATTGAGTGAATATGTAGTGTACCTTGTATGATTTCATTATCTTGATCCACTATTGTATTAGTTATTGCATAAGCCTCCATTGTTCTATTAGATTTGGTGGCTGCTTATGCAAATTATTATCTAGGGCTAGAGGTTTAGTGAAATTGATTTCAATGTGCCCTTTCTCACTATAGTTTTAGCATCAAACCATGGGTGGGTCTCCCCATTATTCTACATAAATTTCCATCCTTATCATGTATTTTCAACACTCTTGAGGATAGTGGCCATCTTTCCCACACATGAATAATTTCCCCATCTCTTTTAGGAAGTTCCTATGATGCTACATCTCCCATTTCTGTCATGTGGGTCATTCAGTTCTCTTCCAACTATTATCATTATAACATCCATCCTTAATCTCCATAATTTCTATTTTATTACCATAACAATGGATCTATTAACCAAACTTCTTCTCCACATACAGGGAACACTGAAAAAATTCTTCATAAATACCAAAGTCTTAGATTTCAAGAGTTGTTATAAGGTGTCATTTGAATCCAATAATTAATCTATCAATCCTTCAATCTTTATAAATGACATAACCCATAGCATAAAATGAAAGGCATTTTTAATTTTTTTAGTAGGCCATGACATATACTCTTCAAAAAAAATTTAGCTCTATTAATTCTGTCAACATAATTGTATGATGAGTCCATTGGATGTAAATGTTAAAAAATGATATTAATTTCTTCCCATTACATCTCTTAAACATTGTCACTTTTATTGTTTGTATTTATCAAATTCAACCATTTATTGGCCTCTCTGTCTTTATGAAAAACAAATACTACCACCTTTTCCATCTCGGAATAGTGAAGCACAGAAAATTTCATTTCCATGGAGATAAACCACTATTCCACAACTAGTGGATCAGATGTCCCACTAAAAAATACATCTAATACCTACAGTAGTCAACCATAATTGTCTTAAATTACTATTACATCAATATAATGGTAAAAAAGAAAAATATTAGTACATATCAAGGAACATATGGTTTAGTGTCTTGGAAAAAATATGACCATGCATCAAATTTACAACATCAATCATAAAAATTTATTTAATGAATTATTCTCTACCTTCTTATTGTCCCTTGAAAACTCTTAAGCACATATAATCACCATGGATATATAGAGAAAAGGTTTGACCTAAAATAATTGTTAGAGGATAAATATAAAAAATATATCAATGGGTTACAGAAATCATAACATAGGCAAAGCATCATGAACATGATATGAATAATTAATAAAAGACATTAAATGTAGCAATGAAAAAAATGAATCATCAGTTATTAGTTGTCAACTAATAGTAATAGTTGTTAAAAAAAATAAATTAATGTTTAGACACAATTTCAAATCAACTAATGTGATTCAATACTTAACCCAATGCATTGTAGGGCTGAATAATTCTGGTCACGCCCGTCATTGTCAATCATTCATATTATGCTATATAATTTCGGGCACACCCAACACATCGTAACATTTTCATTATCACGAATGCCTCTTAAAACATATATAAAATGAGAACATAAATAAAACATGTAATGTAATGTGTCTCATCTAATAAAAATACATTCATAACCCATTGCTTACCAAAAGAATGATGTGATTATATACTTGATGCAAGAACCATCATCTATATGTGAGAAGTAAATTGTGTGTTTTTGAAAGAGGAGAAATTTTGGAAATAATATTGTATGACAAAAAATCTATTAGAAAAAATTTATATCCCATAAAATTTATTATAAGGATTCAAAAATTATTATTAAGGGTAAAAAAACAAAAATTGTGTGAAAGAGGGAGAACATGAATATTGTTTGTTGGGATTAAGAATTTCCTATTACCTTGTATCTGATTTCTTTCTTCAGATTATTAAAAATCATTAATATTATACTATGATCATTTATACGAATTTTGATATGATAAAGAGTTTAAATTCATTGTTCATGAATGTTCATTTTTATAGTTTTCTTGAACGGTCCACTTGAATTCATGAATTAAAGTTCATGTAGAGCATGGATAAACATCCAGATATGATATTTCAGGTTATTAATTATGTAATAGGGTTTTTAATGATCTAATAATAAATTATTTAATATAAAATACCGATTAATCATTGGATTAGATATTAAAAATGATCTTTTCAGTTAATTTAGCTGGTTTTTTTGACAACAACTGACTTTAATTGTTTAATAATTTATTAAATTGTACATAAGCTAGTTACAGAACCATAAATATTATATAATAAAAATAAAATAATCAATTTTAAACCATAAAAATTGTTTCATTAATATATCATAATGCAGAAAATGGAAATTAAACCATGTCGTTATTGAAGGCGATAAATTAACACCACACAAACTATGTTTTCCTTTCAAAAAGTTAAAAAAAGAACTGGAGAAGGGTTTTGGGAGATTTAATATACCATTAGTATATTAACCTTAAACTACATGTATTATTCCGGATTTAACATATCAGGTGGATGATGATAGTTGGGGAGATATTAATAATATAACACGAATTTGAAAGGAGGATAATGAAAAATATATATATTATATATTGGATTATCCCAAAAAAACCATGTCATGGTATATTGATTAGACCAAAAGATATTTTATGTTAGGGATGGTATTGAAGACATTTTTGTTAAAAAAAATTGCATGTATTTAAGCTTGAGAGGTGTGTAAAAATGAGTGTGTGAACGGTGGTTTTTATAGTGGAGGGTAGTTGGGTGTTCCCAATATTATATTCATTAAATTATTATTTATCCAAAATACATGTAGAAGTGATGGTTCCTTCACCATGAATAGTAATATGTTCATGTGAGTTTGAAGCAATTGGGATTACATCATAATCACATAATACATGACTATATAATTAATTTATATAGATTATTTTGTAAATACTATCATTTCTCTATTAATAAAAAATTCATGTATTGTAGAAAAATACCAATAATTCACCCTAATCATTTTTAAATGTGTAGAATCACAATATAAATAAAAATAAATTAATTAATTTCATAGATATTATTTATTTAATTTGAAATTAATATCATAATTTTTCTGGAAAAAAATTATTATTAAAAATGATTGTATAATACTTTTGAATATGTGAAAAGATCATATAAAATTATCTTAAAACAAAAAGTAAAATAATTGTTATTTTATGAACAAATTCCATGAAAATAAACTTTCTTTTAAAATAATTAATTAATAATTATTATTTATTTATGACTTACATAAATTCCATTACTTATACAATGGTCATATCATAACTTATAAGATGATTACATATTATTCAATCATTATTTGGTGAGGTTAGGATTATTTTTAATGATTTACTATTCATCAGGGTTATATTTATATTCATACGGGTAGGTTAATATTCACCACAAATTTTTTTTATTCCATTAGACTTCAAAATTCATCAAGGACGACACTGTGTATGCTGGATTTTAAAAATTCAAAACACAGAAGTGGAATATATTTTTCTAATGGTGACATAGTAATTAGTATCATTATATGTCATTGTGTTTCCGCGTATGATTATACATTATTTCATGATTATATGAAGTGAATTACATTGCTAAATATGTCAGTAGTTACATTAGCCAATTTTATTCGATAATTACATATCTTCAATTCATATGATAACTATAAAAACGAGTATGGTAATCATATTTAATTAAATAAAATAGAAAAAAATGAATGAATGATACATTAATAAAAACAAAAACACACATGATTGAATATAAAAGAACTATACATTTGAAAATACCCACGTTCAAACAGATATGAGATTCTAGATTACACCTCCCCATTGTGAGTACTCAAAGATTGGTCTTTATCCACAACAAAAACATCCACCATTATAGACATCCAGTCTTCAAAATACATCACCATGAATGAGAAAGAATTATCATTTAAGTAATACTTTCTTCATTTCTCCTGAGAACGTCATTTATCTAGTTTGTCATCAGAAAAAAAATTGTGTGGGCATAATGCCTATGAAACTAATATAAATAAATATACATAAATTTAAACTAAATCTAGCATCGATATCATTACTATTTGATGTGTCCCATAACTATCCATGCAGTACATATGGTGTATAATGGCTTGAATTAGTCAAATCACTCAACCTATACAACATTAATTTCACTACAAAATAAAATAAAAGGGCACCCACTCAATGATGTACAGATTTCATCATGGGTAATACCAAATAATGTTATTCCTAACCATTGATAGTGCGATGGAATAAAAGAATCATGTAGGGGAACCCAAGAATTTATCTATAATAGATCCAAATAATTGGGGTACTAACCCATTATATTAGAATCAACAATTCATGTTGTAGAGGATACAATTCCAAATATATGAATGAGCTAATGATCATCATAGGCCAAATACATGAGAAATCATAATGTAACCCTGAAAATTTGAAATACCCGAAACGAGAAACACACGATTAAATTATAAAATTATTGTTTGAGACACTACCCTAATTGGAATAATTATCAATCAAGGGATTATTGATCGTATATATAGAGGTTCCACACCTCCCTAGAAAGACGCTTAGTCAAGAGAGTACCAAACACTAGTTGTAGATTATAGAGGACCATCAGCTAATCACAGGTGAATGAGTACAAAATCTACGTCTATCTAATGGAATCAATACCCATTTATCATGGAATGGTTACCAAAATACATGATGTAATGCAGGGGAACCATTCCTTTTCATAGTGTAATTTAATGGTTGTACTAACCTTGTTAATTCACTTAATATAGCCTCAAACCCCATCATCATACCTATGGATCTAAATCCAAAAAATAACATTCAATCATTGAAAAAATATTATGATCTACTAAAAGAAAATACTAATGGGCATATGTGTTATAAATAAGATATGTTATTTATTTGACCGATGCATACAGCTAACGTGAAAATCATGGATGTCACACCACAAAGGTGGTTGTGGGAAATGTGGTGACCCTTGGATGAGAAACATGGAACATTGGGGGTTGGTGGAGAAGTTGTATAGAACTAATTCATGTCACGTGTGCCCACCTAGGTTAAAATGTGAATTATTATCAGACTGGCTCATGAGATGGAAAATTATTTTGGGCCATGTGTTGAGCTGGCCCGGTTGGCCAACATGTGCTGCCTGACCCAGTGTATTCTCATCATTCTCATGTAACCCCCACCCATATACAAACATAGAGGGTAAAATTCATATATTGTTTTTAATATATTACATTTTTCCTCCACAAAAAATATAATTCTATATCAGATCAGCATGTGGGTAAACACAACATATAAGAAATCAGTAGACCCATCAAATATTTTTATTCCAAGGATGACTACATTGGTAAATTATTAGTTTTACATCTAGGGAGTTTTAAAACTTGAAAACGGAAATAATTAACTAATTCGGAATCATAATATGTCTCGATCACTACATGAAACACCATATTTCAATGTAACAATCCAAAAATTGTAAGTGAAATTTATTATCATAAAATTTCTTTTATATTATTTAGTACACAACAAAAACATTTACCATTATTAATTAATTGGGTATAATGGGAAATGTGACTCTCCCATTTGGACCTTTAAATGGACATTGGTTAATTATGGTTGTTAGTCGATATGACTTATGGGACTTGTTCTACTATTAATAAATTATATGTTATAGTTTTTTTATATGATTATATTTTAATGAATAATTAATACTGAAAAGATAAATAATGGCATTTACCAGTAGAGTTGTTCTGTACAAATACCATTTTTTTGAAATTTGGAGGGAGTTGGAACCACTAAGATTCTCTCTTAACCAACCACATGTGTAGAATTTACATGTATATAATGAACTAAATCACCTATGTAAAATGCTAATATATGTGGAAATTACCAATAGTGGGATGTTAGACAAGTTTCTCCTTGAATATATCACCAACACAACCCTTAGAACAGGTTTTCCTGAAATCTCAATGACATGATCAATATTTATTGAAGGCGATAGAGGATATGAAGAATGAGAATCTTCATGGTTTCAATATTTATCAATAAGGTGTACTAAAATTTTATACAAAACTCTATGTTCAATCCATTTCATAGAAATAGAATGAAATTATGATGGAATAGAATAGCACTAATTTTCCTAGAAATCCATCATGCCATAAAATATATATGAAACATCATGATCATTATTCTATGAATAAAATAGAACAATGGATTGTATAATACAATATAGGGTTAATTGTGTTTCAAAAAGTAACAGAAGAGTGACAACATTATAAAGGACTATTAAATAATTATCCATGAAAGAATCGATGTTAGACAATATCATTATAGAAATTATCACTCTTCCCCTGAATACATACAATTCGAACAACATGATATAGGATATAGTGGACCATCTCACCATGTGTGCCCATGTTTCCATATTTGGTATAATTTAATTCATTAACAAAATTCCAAGATATATTTTAAATAATTGGTGAGGCTTCATGGGGTCCCAATTTCTATCATTTTTTATCAGGATCTGAGGATCTTATAACAATTCTATGTATGCCATTAACAAGATATGATTAATGAATTGAAATTCAGTATGCCATATCACCAATAAACAAATGTTTGGTTTGAATATAATATATTAAAACTTTAGTACATGATGAGAACATACTCAATGCTATTTAATGGTGGATTTGAACAAAACCCCTAATTATTCTAGTACTCATACAATAATAGATTCAATTTGGGTATTAAAATAGATCCCTATAATGTTATTTATGGATAGAGATGTATAAGTCATACTTTTTGGGATTGTGCTGGTGATAAAATGTTTATTCGAAATGATATTATTAATAAGATGAAATAAAATTTCCATGCCATCTAACAACACATCAAGGCATTATATAGTCAGTAGATGAGTAATGCTGACAACCATCATAGGGGTATGAATATTGCAATTGGAGATAAATTCATCCTTTTAGTATGTTTGGAAAAAATGAATCATGAATTCTTCTAGGTATGTTCTGAGATTTTTATGTAGAGTAGCGTGGACAGTTCATGGGTGTAGTTAGAAAATCAGAAAATACTTCACAGAGGAAGGTAGAACCGTATATGTGTGTCATTGTTGGAGAAGAATATCGATCATGTAGGAGCTAAGGCGGTATGTAGAGAGTGTAGGAAAACAGTTCACAGATGGCTTGTGGTTCGTAGTGCCATGCCTAGTGGTATGTGGTGAGTGGAAGATTTTGTAAATCTTGATTTAGCAGATTAAGAGTATATTTTTACCAATATATGAAATGATAAACCCGCCGATTAATGTAGCTATTAAGCATCATTATATAGCATATTTTTCAATGGGATTTCGGAAAAGGATGAAGAATGTTTGTGTAGGATTATTGGAGGTTCATGAAGGCTGAAGTGGTTCCCATGGAAGAGATTCCATCGGATGTGTTTGACAAAAACTGGGACCCGAAAAAGACCCAATACACAATAGGGGGAGTCCGGAAGGAAAAATGAGTGGGATCAGTAAGCATTGAAAGGGACTTCGGTAGGTGAGTGGGAGAGTTCTCCATGTGTTACATGAAGGGAGAACTCTATTATGTTGTAGCGAAAGTAGATCTCAAATAGAATATTTTTCATGGACATAGGGTGATTCGCATATAAGGTTTATTGAATTGTTAAGCGGTAGCAGTGTGAAATCATGATTGCAGAGGTACTCCTTAGACGACGGGAAGATCATGGCACATGCAGAAGTAGTATGCAGAGGAGTTGACCACATACCAAACCTCATACAAAGTTTAAAGCTACAATGAAGTGGTTTGCGAGTTGCACCTGGAATATTGAAAAAGATTCAATTCAGTGTGCTAACTTATTTTCGAGTTCCTAGAAGTAACTGGGATGGTGGACTTAATCTATGGGTGAAAATGATACATTCAAAGAGCTTCTATATATATTTAAGCAAGTATCAATTCTTATAAATTATGGGACCTACATTTCCATATACTGTGTTTGACCTACATGTTGATTAACTGTGAGTCGATTCCATTCTAAGTGAAGTGAACGCAAGAAGTGGAAGACGATGATCCTTTCAACTGGTAGTGAGTTAGAGAAATATGCATTTGGACAGACCCTTGGTAATTCAATGAGAAAAGCCTTAATATAGTAATGGAATTTATCCTGGGTATATGATATTTTTCTCGAATAGTATACATATTTTTGGGATTAAGCCTCATTGAATTTGGTACATTCCCACATTGTCATTGTATTTGTCTTGGACATAGCCCGATGAGGGTGATCCATGGAAAAATCAATGTTTCTTGTGCATTATTTCATATATATTTTTTTATTTATAAGGGAGGATGATAGAATTGTGTTTTTTATATCATCAAAATAAGATCCAAGCATGCTAATGTTTTAATATGTCGTACCATAATTAACCCCCCCCCCCTCTCAGGGTATTCGACCAAGTAGACCTAACAATTAATATAAAAGGGAAGGATTCTTTTATCCAATTTTTTGGGCACAACCTGAGTTTAGTCAATATTTGTAGATAAATATTTATTCTTATATTTTATTAGTGTGACATGGACAGGAGAAGAACTATAGAGAAAAAGATTAATTGAAGTCGTATTTCTCAGTGTGGAAGTGTCTACGGGTAATGTGTGACTGAATTTAAAGAATAAAAATGTTTAGGAAAAAATTATTTGTATAAATAATTCTTGTAAAAGTTATACTAACACAATGATGTTTTATAAAGGAGTAATGAACCTTACATATCAAGTGATGATGAAACTGATGATGATGAAGAAACTCCATGAAGGAGAGAATAAGAAGCTCTCTATAAAACAAAACAATTAGATTGAAAATTTTGTATGGAAAAAAAATCAAATGATATCCAAATCCCCACCCTGGATATTGAGATCAATAGGATTAGAGGCTTAAATCAAAGGCTTATCGATGTGTCTACTGACCTTAAGGAGAAGAATGATTCCCAATGTGAAGAGTTGAAATGTTTTTCTTCAATTATATAAAAACACAAATATAGTGAAAAGGGAATGAATATAGTCTTAGAAGAAATTGAGAATGTGATTGTCATAAATAATGATCTTGCAACACAGCTATTTGAACTCATTGAGGAAATGAAAAGGAGTCAACAACAGAATTCATTCTTTCATGAATATGTTTCTCAGGAAAAATTTAAAGCAGAGGAATGTGACATTGTGTACAAGATCACACATGAATTAGAACATGTGATGAGTTGAGTAAAGAATCTCAATAGAGGACTTAATTATCATGTTTTATCAAGGGATATAAAGATTCAACTATAACACCTCGACCCTAGTTACCCAGAGTCGGTGCATTATTACATAACATTGGCATGATCACAAAAGATCAAGCCTTGATAGAACGATTATTTTAGTAGCCTTGGAAACCATAGATACATTCATAAGTGTTACATTATATCATTTAGTGAAAAACTACAACATCATAGTCCCCATAGTCCACACTCATATCCCCTTACACTATCCTTACAATACAATCATAAAATACTGTTTCACATTCTAAGAAAAATAAAACACAGAAAGGGGTGATCATAGATGATCAGTAAGGATAAAAATATTACGGAAACATTCATAAATAAGCGTAAATATTTAGGCAATGTATAACTAAAACAAAATCCATTTAAACTTTAACATCAATGAAATAAGGCTTAAATAAAATGAAATAATTCCATTTACTTATTCACATGGAAATTCTACTATTCGAATAATCACATACAATATCAATAACAACATTAATATTGATTGAATGCATAATGCCAGACTATCATAACCACATTGTCAAGGCCTTGTGCCAAGACTACAAATATTATTTTGTCATTTCCTTGTTCCAAGACACATAATTTCTCATGAAACCTACTAATTCATCGAGAGCTATAGCAGGATCCACCCATCATGTACTATGTCCAATACATTCCTCATATTAACTGGTTTAAACATAACATAAGCATTCGTATTAAAACTAGCATACAAAATGTCAATACATTATCAACAAACAATGAAAGTTATAAAAATAGCACATCCACAGTCAAACATAACTCATTCAATACAATATAAATGATTTTATTGTAACAGATTATAATCAATCGAGAATAATGAGGGATATTGAAATAGATTAAAATTATCATCAAACTATTGCAAGAAATATCAACTTTTTTCTTGAAAACATTTAAAAGTATCACTATTTATCAATAAGCCGTTTAAAATAGAGTTTTTATTCAAAGTTTCCCACAACAAATTGAAAACTTAAAAAGGAATTTTGATTTGAAAACATTAATGTACATATACATAAATCCTTAAAAACATTTTTAAAACATGTACATTGATGAGAATGATTTATAATAATAAATCTTTAAAACATTTTAAAATGATATTTTAGTTAGAGTTCCTAACCAAATGAGATAAAATTGATTAAAAATAAATGATGTAATAAAAGCATTATAATATCATGAGAATATGTTATTCATGATATAATATGTCAAAGTACATTATATACACCATATAAAAGTGATTTGGTGTATAACAAATAAAGTCTCAATGGAATGTAAATTGAGAAAAAATATCTTATAAAGACAATATTATTTTGTTAAGGATAAATCATAGAGATCATTATGTGTGTCAAATATAAATACACTTAATATTATTGGATATTTACTGTAAATAAATCATATGACATTCACACATATTCTTGTGAAAACAACACCAATGAATTGGTTATTTAACTCACCAAATGTAGATTGAGTTACAATTACTCTTATGAAGTTCATATCGATGACTTGAGAATTTATAAATGGAGTGACTATGTGTATCAAAAGTACATCCATAGAAAGGGGAGTGGAAATTATAACATATGAAAATGAATAGTGATTCTACACATAATCATGGATTGACATAATCAATGAAGTATGCGTAAAGCCGAATGAGTTGAAATTGAAATTTCAAATTCCCTTATCGATTTGGTAACATACAAAACATAAACCCATGAATGAAGGATCTTACAATTATGCTGTAATTATCCCTCAATAAATGTATATTACTCAATTAATACAATCATGGGTAGTACACACACCACATGCAATAAATAAGTGGTGTACAATAGAAATCTCACGGAATTAAAAGTGAGATATGAAACACCTACATTGATCTTTTTTCTTGGTTGAAGGTATATTAACCTCTTTTATAATCATATAATAATTTTTTTAATTATAAAATAATAATATACATTTATATGATATCATATATAATATTTTAACATTTATTTGTTAATAATATCTTAGTACTATCATTGTTTCGGGTGTTAACAGATTTTTTTCCCTTTATATTCTTCATTATGTGATACATATTTGTTATGGATGGGATGTATCATATTAATATCAAGAATTTTATCATGTCTCTAAAAATTACAATTAATCATCAATTGAAATTTATTCTTGAATGGATACGATGGGGAATGAATCTCATTGTGTTCGTGGAGACAGTAATCTGTATGTACGCACGAGAGACAATATCATTATTCTAATATTGAAATAATATATAATTGGATGGTATATAATATATACAGAATCATTATCATGGAATATTAATTATCTACACGAATTAAACATCATTATTATACCCATCTAAATAATAATGTATTGAATATCAATTACACCACGACGTGGAGATAGTAATCCGCACTTACACACGTATGGTGACATGTCATTTACAGGATGGATAGAATAATGAAGTTGGATGTATCATATTTATAATAACATCATATTATATATAAGATACTGGTGTTATTATTTTAATATTGAAATATCAAACAATGAATATGTGGAATAAGGGATGAACATGAAAGAGGGTGGTGAAATTATTAACTCTTCTTCAGGTTATTCCTTTTGATTTGATCAAAAGGGCTCCTTAAGATGCCTTTCTAACTAAATGAGGGCCTCTAGGATGAATTTAGTGAAGTTGAGAGGATATTTTGGCATGGTTTGGCTGATCCAAAAGTCATTGAATTTATGAATTTGAGAGAAGTGGGAGTTCCCTTTTATAAGTGTGGTGAGGGGAACCATCGAAATACGTAAAATATTATGTTATAATAAATTCGTATTCGGTTAATAATGGCTTCAATTTGACATATTTCGAGGCTAATTTGGGTATGGGTCGAAATACTTTGTCCCAATAGATTTTATATAGGTTTGGGTCAATATATTAACCTCATCATTTATATTTCACTCTTAGTTAAATAGTTTACCATTCACCATGTCTCTTTTAATTTTTATATAATATGGTTTATAAACATATTATAACAAGCCATGGGAACCCCAAGTGTTTTATTATTTAAATAAATAACCTTTTCTAAGTCATTTGGACGAACCATAGCTTTTTCGGAATATAATATCAATTAATAATATAATAATTGTTTTAAATACTCCTTTTTGTCATTTTTGACACTATTTAATAATTGATTTTTGATAAAGATATAAAAACATTATAAATTATAAATAAATTAATTTTATCAATCCGAACATTTCATATAAACCATGAAAATAAGTTTAACTTATAAAAAGTCTAAACTTATATTTATTTGGATATTTATAATATCAGTTAATGTTATATATCATTAATTAGGTAATTACTACATCATCATTATGTCATAAATAAATTAAATTATTTTATGTCTAAAAATTATAAATAAAATACGATTACGTAGGAAATATTTTTATATTTCTAATGAATATTTTTAATCTAATATATCTTAGTTATATCTTTATATTAAAGATTTTTTAGTTATTATACTTTGATTTTAAATATTTTAACTCTTCTTTGAATAAAATAATAATAAAAGTTATAATCCAATCCATGTGGATCAAAGAGGTTCATATTTTATTCCCATGGTTTCTTTATTGAATTATACTTATCCAATAGAATTAGGACATGAGTTAGTGTAATAATAATATCATTTTTACCCTTAATTACTTTATTTACATTTAACCGTGGTAAATAAAAGTAAAAAGTTACTATTCACCAAAAATTATTTTTATTTTGTTGAACCACATTTTACTCCATGATGTTAACTGTGTCTCTCTGTTTTTGGAAATTACACTAACATAAGCGCTAAAATTATGTTTTATGTTAATTTGTAAATTCCCCTAGGAGATGGGTAAAAGAGGGTGAAAAGTTCAATAAAATTTTTAAATATATAAAATTATTACAAACTGACTTCAACGAATTACATTGAAAATATATAGGTGTTATGTATCTATTTTGACCTAAAATAAATTTATGTAAAATAAATATTTATTTAAATTAAAATTCTGTTTTAAACTCTCACTCATCATTTTTCTCTACTCATCAATAATTGAAAGTTTTCAAAAAAATACCAAAAAATCACCCTAATCTAATTTGAATATTCAGAATAAAAAAATGAAGTCCATTATTAATGATAAAATTTATAAAATTTCAAAATGTGGGTAAGAAAATTCATAACGGTTACTTTTAGTAGTCGTGGTGTGTTAGAATCTCGAAGTTGCTTACAATGCAAGCTATTGCATTATTCAAAGGACATGTATTGTGGAAGATTGGGGTGTTACATTTCCCGTTACTTCAACAAATTGCATCCACACAATTTTTAAAATTAGTAATGGGAATATAATAGAAATTCCAAATCAGAAAAAGTGTCAATACAACTATTAATTTAAAAGAAACAAAGAGAAGTACAAATGTCACCCAAGATAACCAATAGTAGGATTCCATGTTAGAAAACATGGATATGAAAGATAAAATAAGTTTCATGTTCTGATAGAGAGGGATATAAAACATGATCAGGAGAAATTTAATAACAAAAAAACCCCACACTTGTGAGGGGACAAATGGTCATTAGTTTCCCAGTAGGAAAAGTAAACGGAAAACATTTTTTTATGTTACATAACAAAAACATAATAAATTTTTTTATGAGATTGAATTAAAACATAAAGAGATATAATTACTTTTTATGTGGAGTTTCATTCTTCAATAAATTTCTACCAATAACTCGTCTTTTTAAATGATGAGTATTCAAGAAGACTTTGTCACACTGGAAGAGCTGGAATAAACATCTAGATAATCACATAATTTATAAAAGATAAAATATATATTTTCCTTGTCTTTAGAGACTAATAAAAAATGGTTATTATAATATCTGATGATCCCCCAAAAGGATATTCCTTTAGAGAAATAAACACTAATATTAATTTCTAAATTAAAACCAACAATACCACAAAGTAAAATAAATACCATTCAATAAAAAATTGTCCTTGAAATCCTTACATATAACCTTACCTAATATTAAATCCCAAAAGATAGAAGAATTTATTTACGTAGTTATCCACACTAAACTGTATCTCTAAATGACATCAACTACTATTAAAGTCACATACTTAAAAGTAATTATCCTAATCATGTATTCTATATTATAGGTAAATCATTTCCATAAATAACCAAAATCACTATAAATCCTCAATAAAAACATAGATAAAAATCCATCTTTACTCCTCAAACAAAATCCCATAGTATTTTATTTTACTTGGTCATATAGTGTCCCCCACAAAGAGAACACCTTTAAAAATAACATTTATGAAATAATCACCAAATCATTATCATATATTGTGGGTATTCATTTGATAAGACATAAGATACCAAAAAAACTTATTATTGATCAATAAAACAATTTAATTAAAAATAATTAGTCACACTAACCCGAGACTTCACGTAGTCATGTGGGAGGTGATAAATCCCAATCACACTCTGGTTGTGGGTTCGATTCCCACAGCATTTTCCGACACGACGGGTTGTCACATGGTCTGCATGTTTTCCTTTTTAAAATACTATATTTTATAACAGTACCAAAATGAGATAAATTTCTCAAAAAAATATAAATACAAATGTTCTCTCATAACTTTTATTTTCATCCTAAAATATAATAAATTTTAATTTCCTCAAACCTAATTATCATTTAAAAACAATTGGTTATTTATGACTATATCAATAAGAGAAAAGATATGTCTTCCTCAAATATCATTCTCACATGGAAAATGGAGGGTAAAAATTACCGAATAAAATTATCCCAATGTAATCCTATCAACAAGGAGCACTAATTATTTTAAACATTTCTCTAACCATTTATTTCAATATAGCTTCTTCATTGACCAATCAAATATCCTATTTAATAGGGCATTCACTCAGGTAATGGCCATGTCCCCTACATTTACAACAAATGACCATAAATGGATTCTTGGGACCATTTTTATTTTCTTTTGTTGTACTCTTCATTTTTTTTGGAAATTCACTACATTATTTCATTTTTTACTGCACATAAAGCATTTCTTTGTTCCATTGAGACACTTTTCTAGGTGTCTCCTTCCACGTTTCCTGTATTATGAAAATTGAAGATTCATTTCTCCATGGTCTCCACTACTAGAGCTCCTATCATTCATCACCTTTCTCTTCTTTTTTGAGTACGAGAGTTGGTTAATATATATGTTATTGATCATATTTTTTTGAAAAATGATTTTGCATGAACACTATATCTTTTACGCCTATCAACATTCCATTGTGTTTCTCATTTACACCACCATTCCCACCTTTTACATCATTCTCAAAGTTATTATAACTTCCTTGGAATTCATCCATTGATTAATACTAGAAATCATTGTGTGAGTAACAGTTCTAAAAAAATAATTTAGAGAATATCATAACACCATATTTTCAATTTTAAACACATTAGGATTATCCAAGGTCATTTATTCTAATATTATATTAAAATATATCAAATCAATTTGTAAATAAAATGTAAATTATTCTAATAATATCCCTCGGGAGTCTCGTAACGAAGAGTTCAGTATGTCGTGTTGTTGTCCAGCAGTTCACGTTCGAGTCTATCTCAAAGGGGTGTTTTTAGGTTTTACCCTAAGATACATTTGTGCCAGAGCCGCCTCAACCTAATCGTATCCAGACAGGGATGTATTTCTTGGAAAACTCACAAAAGTAATAAAATACGAATATTCTAGGACATTTTCTATACTAATCCTAATAATCTATCGTAGGGCTATGTTATCTAATCAGATTTTATCTAAATCTATCTTCCATGGTTTGTACAAAACTTCCTTTAATAATAATTGTTACACCCCAAACCCAGTTACCCATATTCGGTGAATTATTACATAACATTGGCATCATCAAAAAATATCATGTCGTGAAAGACCGATTATTTTATTAGCATTAGAATCACTAGATACATTCATAAGTCTTACATTACATCATACTATGAAAAACTAAAACTTAATAGTCTCCATTTTCCAGACTTATATACCCTCAGACTATCCCTGTAGTTCAGTTATAAAATATTTCATTACATCATGGGAAAAATAAAACATAGAAATAGGTGAGCTCAGATTCTCAGTAAGGATGACAACATAGTGGAAACATTCATAAATAAGTTTAATAATTTAAGGCAGAGTATAACTAAAACAAAAGCCTTTTAAACATTAACTTCACCAAAACATTGAAAAAAATGAAATAATGCAATTTACTTTTTTACATGGATATTCTACTAGTCAGATAATCATATGAAATATCAATAACCACTTTCATAATGATGGAATGCATAATTCCATATTATCATTCCCACATATTCAAGGCCTTGTGTCAAGAATACAATTAAAATTTTATCAAGGTCTTGTGCCAGGACACTAGTTTGTCTCATTAAACCTACCGATGTTTCAAGGTGCTATAGAGGGTTCCACCCGTAACTTACTATGTCCAATGCATTCCTCATATGAATAGTTTTAAATATAACATAAGCATTCGTATTAAAACCAACATAAGAAATGTCAATACTTTATCCAGAAACCAAGAATGGCCTTAAAATAGAACATCCACTGTCAAACATAACTCATTAAATACAATATAAATGATTTTATTATAATAGATTATCCTCAATCAATAATAATGAAGGATATTTAAATAGATTGAAATGACCATCAAACTATTGTGAGAAATATCCCATTTTTTCTTGAAAACATTTAAATGCCTCACTATTTATCCATAAGCCATTTAAAATAGATTTTTGAATCAAAGTGTCCCATACCACATTGAAACATTTAAATGTAATTTTTATTTGGAAACATTAATGTACATATAAATAATTCCTTAAAACCATTTTTAAATCCTGGTCATTAATGAGAATTATTTAGAATAATAAATCTTTAAAACATTATAAAATGATATATTTATTAGAATTCCTAAAAAAAGAGAGTCTTGAATACAAATAATTTAGGTAAAATTTTTTTTTTAATATCATGGGAATAAAGGAATTCATGATATACTATGTCAAACTACATTATATACACTATATAAAAATGATTTGGGGTAAAACAACAATGAATTCTCAATGGAATGTAAATTGAGATAAAATATCTTATAAAGACCATATTCTTAGGTTTAGGATAAATCAACGACCTAATTATGTGTGAAAAATATAAATACACTCAATATGATTTTATATTCATTGTAAATAAATCAAAGGACTTACAAAGATATTCTATTCAAAACAACACTAATGAATTTGATATTTAACTCAACAAATAGAGATTGAGTCACAATTACTCTTATGAAGTTTATATCGATGACTTGAGAATTTATCAATGGAGTGACTACGTGTATCAAATGAATATCCACAGATAAGGTAGTGTAAATTATGACATAAAAAATGAATAGTGACTCCACACATAATATTGGAGTAAAATAATCAAAAAAGAATGTGTAAAGTCGAATGAGTGGAAATTGAAATTTTGAATTCCCTCATCGATTTGGTAACATACGAAACAAACACCCATAAATGAAGGATCGTACAAGGATGATGTAGATATCCATAAATTAATTTATATTACACAATCAATACAATCATGGGCAGTACCCAAACCACATGAAATAAATAAGTGTTAAACAATAGAAATCTCATGGAATTAAAAGTGAGATAAGAAACCCCTTACATTATAGATTTTCCTTGGTCGATGGTAGGTTAACATACTATATAATGGTGAAATAATAGTTATTTAATTATTCAAGAATCATATAAAATAATATTATATCATATATGATCTTTTACCATTGATTGGTTAATAATATTTTAGTACTATCATCGTTTCGTGTGTGAATGGATTTGTTTTCCATTATTTTCATTTTTATGTGATCCATATTTGTTATCGATGGGATGTATCTTATTCATATCCAAAATGATATCATGTCTGTCAAAAAAAATTAATCATCAAATAAAATTTACTATTCAATGTATATGATGGGGAATAAATCTCATCGTGTTCGTGGATACGATAATCCATACGTATGCATGATCGACAATATCATTCTATTGATATTAAAATAATATATAATTGGATGTAATATCATATATAAATAATAATTATCATGTCATATTTATTATTTTCATGAATTAAAAATTATTATTATATCCATCCAAATAATAATGTATTGAATAACAATTACACCATGACGTGGAGACGGTAATCCGTACATACACACGTATGGTGACATGTCATTCAAAGATGGATATAATAATGAATATGGATGTACCATATTTATAATAACATTAAATTATATATAATATTCTACTGTTATTATTTTAGAATGGAAATAACAAAGAAAGATGAAGTGGAAGAAGAAGAGAACTTGAAAGACGGTGGTGAAAATATTACTTCTTCTTCGGGTTATTCCATTTGATTTGATCAAAAGGGATCCATTAGATTCTTTAATAACCAAAGGAGGGACTCTAGGATGAAGTGAGGGAATTTTAGAGGATGTTTGGGATAGGTTTGACTGATCCAAAAGGCATTGATGGTATGAATTTGAGAGAAGGGCGAGTGCCCATTTATAAGAGGGGTGAGGGGCCCATTAGGAAAACGTAAAATGTTATATTATAATAAATTCATATTTGGATTATAATGTCCCCAAAGTGACTTATTTTTAGGATAAGTTGGGTATTGGTATACATCATTTCATCCAATAGGTTTTATACAGGTTTTCGTTACTATAGTAACCTCGTCATTTATATTTAACTCTTGGTTAAATAGTTTAACATTTATCATGTCTCTTTGTATTTTTATATTATATGGTTAATAAACTTACTATAACAAGACAAGAGAACCCCAAGTGAATCATTATTAATATATATAATCATATCTATGTCTTTTGATCGATCCTAATATTTTTAGGAATAGAATATCAATTAATATTATAATATTTGTTTTAAATTATCCTTTATGTCCATTTTGACACTATTTAATAATTGATTTTTGATAAACTTATAACAAAATTATTAATTATAAATAACTTCATTTAATAATTTCTAACACTACATATTAACCTAAAATAATAGTTGAATTAATAAAAAGTCTCAAATTACATTTATTTGGATATTTATAATATCAATTATTTTAATATTTCATTAATTCGGTAATTATAGCCTCATCATTGTTTCATAAATAAATTAAATTAATTTAGGTCTAAGAATTATAAATAAAATAAAATTATGTAGCAAAACTTTTTTAACATTATAATGAATATTTATAATCTAATTTATCTTATATATAACCCTATAGTAAATTTTATTAATTATTAAACAATGATTTTAACTCTTTAAACTCTACTTTGAATTAAATAATAATAAACGTCCTAATCTAATTTAAGTAGACCAAATAGGTCCATATTTTATTCCTAAGGTCGTTTCTGATCGAATTATTCTTATATAATTGAATTCGTACATGTTTTATGGTAATAATAATATAATTTTTCCCCGTAATTATCCTATTTACATTTAACCTTGGTAAATAAAAGAAAAATGTTACGATTCACAAAAAAATATTTTTATCATATTAAACATTATTTTACTACTTTATATTAATCATATCCCTTGGATTTTTGAAATTCCGCTCACATAAGTGGTAAATTTAATTTTTTTTATTTTAAAATTCTCCTAGGAGATGGGTAAAAGACGGGGAAAAGTTCGATACAATTTTTATATAAAAAATTATTATAAACATACTAAAATTATTTATATTGAAATTATATAAATAATATGTATATATTTTGACCTAAAATAATTTTAAATAAAATAAATAATTATTGAAATAATAATATGGTTTTAAACTATAACTCAGTGTTTTTCACTATTCATCAAAAATATAAAGTTTTCAAAAAAATACAAAAAATTCACCCTAATCTAGTTTTTATATTCCAAATTCAAAAATGAAGATCACATTGAATGATAAAATTTATAAAATTTCAAAAAGTGGGTAGTACTATTCATAATGACTACTTTGATTGTTTGTGGTGTGTTTGAATCTCGAAGATGCATACAATGCATGTTGTTTCATTGTTCAAAGGGAAAAGTAGAGTCAAAGCTTGGGGTGTTACATCAACAATGTTATAAAGAGTTTTAATTAGTGAAGAATGAATTGGATTGATTAAATTTCAATGGAAAACCAAAATTAAAGGATGTCTTGCACATACTATTTGATAATACATTGACAAGTGATGATGAAATGAAATGAAATTATGTTATTTCTAATGATAAACATGAACCTATATTCTCATCGCATAGGCCATACAATTTGGGAAAACATGCATTGGATTATGTGAATCCCCTTCCATGGATGAGAGGAAGAAATCTGTGGAATGTTACAGAGATAATAAAAATCATGTAGGTTTATAGGTAGATATAAAGAAAAGTATTAGAAATAATGACTGTATTTTCTATATCTGTGCAATTCAGGGTCATACATCAAGATTTTTCCTTGGATCATTGGAATACATTCCATTTTGTGACAATAGATATTTTTCTGCATCTTTGAACAAGATGAAGTGTCATGATAAAATAGAATGAAGAGTCTCTTAGATGAAAACATCTATGAGATTCTATTATTGGTGAAGAATGGGACTCACTAATAGTATGTGATAGGAATCTCATGAGCTCATTGTCAAAAAATAACTCATGCTACGAAAACATCTCAGTTGAAAAATGATGAAAATATATAGAATAATGAAGGAATAAAAGAGGAACCCAGAAGGATGTTCATGAGTCTAGTGGTGTATAATGAAAATTCATACAGTAGAATATAAAGTGTTAAGTTGATGTACGGACTTATATCCACATGGGAAGCATAAGAAGATGAAATAATGGTGTATCATTCCCCACCAATGTAACACTCACTAAAACTCTATTGGAATCAAGTTGGAGAAATATTGAAGAAGAAGAATAAGAATGTATGATCAGTGGGTGAACCTCCACTAGAAAAAAATAGCAGAGAAGAGGAGGAAAGATGAAAATCCATACATTGGATAAAGGAGTAATGGAAGATGACAAGTAGGGAGATTCATTTTCATAGATGTAATAAAGGTAAGTGGAATATTATTGGAATATCAATGAAATAAATGTTTACCAATGGGATTAAACCCCAAATTGTGAGAAATTCCAAGACTACTAAATTTACATTTCACAAAAGGGCTTTGCATTTTGGAAATGAATGATTAGTCATATGTCCTGAACAGTTGATGTTAGCTATGCAGTAGGAGTTCACATGGATGGAGTGCATTGATCTATAATGAAAAATCAAATTAATGACCCATCAAGATCAACCATAATCATCATTTTGAGGTATCCAAAAGATCCCCTCTCCATAAGTATATAAAATATTATTATCTAATGATTCATGTGTTTCGTGTTTTAGGGAGATATGATCCTATGGTAAGTGGCATCAAAAGATGAAGAATGATAACGTTATTTTGTTTCAATGTTTTAATTGATTCAAATCATGAATCTGAGTTGGAAATTAAAGGTAGAAACTAAGCGCAAAATAATATGGTCATGTAACTAAAAGTATATATTCTATCTTGCACTTAGTTCCAACTCATTAGGCTTATATATATTGTTGATAACTCATTTTTATGTGGTGAAATCATCTAATGATGGTCTCATTAATAAATAGTTTTACATATAAGGGTGATCATACAATTTATAATCATAATAATTTAAGTTCATATATGTTCTCAGATTGAAAAAGTGATGTTATGCTATAGTTTTATTAAAATAATATATATCAGAAGGATGTGTTCCATGAAAAATAGAGATGACATGACGAATAGTATACATTGAGACTATTGAAATACCATATCTATTCAAAGATTATCCATTGGTTCATAGTTTCATTGAATATATATCAATTGGTATCATTCCCCACATTAGGATTTAGTTTTTCACTGAGTGAAAAAAGATTGCGGTGAAGCAAAAAAAATCATGCATTTCATGCCTATCAATTTTGTACTAACAATATAGAATCATCTGAAAATTTTTATGAAACTATGATGTTGTGAGATAATATCAACAATTTTTCAACTTGAATCTTAGAGAATAAGTTGTACAGTACTTAATAGCACATTAAAAAGATACTTGATGAATGTAAAGAAGTGGTGAGAGACTCTGGTAGAGAAAATGTGGAATGTCCTGATTCCGAAGAAAATATATATAATGATAATGAGGAATACATGTCTATATCTACAATGATTCCAAAGAGTTCTACTGAAATTTATAGGAGGAGTTTCATTGGTTATTATAAGGTTCCAATGAAGACATGGAAGATGTGAACTCTACAACAAGCATGCTACATATCACATGTAGAGCCTAAATGTTTTGAATAATGTTCTGGTGATGATATTTGGGTTCAATATATGAATCATTATGATTCATAATTTGGATAAGAATCAAATATGTGAGATTGTTTCGAGGCTGACAGATAAGATGGTGCAGTGATTTGAAACAAATAACGACAAATATACAAAGGATTGGGTTCAAAGTGTTCCATATTCCATTAAAATTTACATTTTTGAATGGGGATCTCAAAGAATAATTGAATTTTGAGAAGTCATAAGATCTTGATATTAAATGCGGGGTCAGTTTTTGAGAATGATTTGTTTTTGTAATGGTGTAAATGATTGAAATCTGTGTGTCAATAATAATTTTAATCATAGGATAATGGTGCTAGTATATGTCAAAGACATAATCACTGATGTATATTATGAAATACAGTGTAGGTGGATTTCAGAAATTAGAAAAGATGGTTTTTAGGAGATTTCTGATTGAAAATTCCTAGGATATGAAGTCTCTAGTTGCTACCTGGATTATAGAGTCAATGGAAGATGAAGGCAAGGCAGTTAATATCACAAAATAAAGGAAAATCATTATAAGTCATCTCTACATGACATGGACAATGCCTAATATTGTGTTATACACATGACAATCTACAAGGTGTTGAATAAATAGCAAGTATAGTCACATGATTAGAGTAAATACAATTCATCATTATATTTAGGGAACAATAGATTTTTGATTAATGTATAATGACAATTTTAAGCTATAGTTATTGGGATTTATAAATGCGGATTTCTCCAATTCAACAGATGATAGGGAATCAACATTATGTGGTGCCTTTTACCATGGAGGGTTATTTATTTCTTGGTTATGAATGAATAAATATTTCATTCCATTGAGCACCACAGATGATAAATATTTCACAGTAACTCAAGCTCGCACTCAGCTATTGTGGATGAATCAGCAACTTGAAGATATGGGTATTGACCTGAAATCTCATATCAGAATCGATTGTGATAATTCCAGTGCTATAAATCATATCAAAAATCCATTACATCAATCCATTAAAAAGAACCTCGAAATCAAATATCATGTTATCTAAAATAATTTGGAGAAAGGGCCTATGAATCTGGAGTATGTGCCTACAGAACAACATGTTAGATATTCTTACGAAGGTCTAACAAAAAGAATTGTTTTATAGGTGTCAGTTGGATCTGAAAGTCCAGTCAAATCCCCACACATAAAAAAGTGAGGATATGGGACCCCCTCATCCAGAATAATGATGTGTCTTTCCCTAATGTTATAATATTAGTTCAGTACCCAATTTCAGACAACCTTTAATTCCCATTTGGGTTTGCTGACAATAGTGGAGAATGTGTGACTATTTTAGGGTTGAAAATATGGGAGGATGAGATGCTATGTGGATTAGAAATATAAGTGGAGTTAAAGTTTTGTATAATCAATTGGAGGTGTTGTAACAAAGGGGGAGTATTAGACCTGATGATCGAGAAGTGATTTATCATTGATTAGATATTATGGTAGCTGAGGTTCGTAATGAAATTAGTTTGTCGGTATCAGTGTTGTTTAAACAATTGGTGTATAAAATGAAGTGATACATTGATTATGTTTCAATATAACTTTTTTTATCACGCAGAGCATGGCTCATGTGGGTTTAGAGTATTTGTTGAGTAAATACTTTATCACAATATTAATCACGTGAATAAAAAGGTGGATAAAGACGGATGTATTTTAAATGAGATATCAAAATGCATAGAATTTTTATGAGAAAAGTTGTCAACAATCCCAATGGGGGATATTGTTGGGAAAATTCCCTCAATACATCGTCTAGGTGTGTTTTGGATGTAGTTGTGTTTGTTGAAAAAGTTGTTATAGGGGGAGAACCACATAACAATATTCATGGGCCATGTACCATGTTCTAAGAATGCTACGCAGAGTAGTGGGGGTAGTACATAGGTGCGGTTTGAGAAACCATATTTGGTTTGCAGCTGAATGTTTTGTGATAAGCAGGTGGCTTGGTGTCAATGAAGGAGATCGATCATGTATGTGGAAAGGTGTTATGAATAGAACATTTGGAAATGGTTCACGTATTAATTATGTTTCATGGAGGCATTAGTATCAGTATGCGGTGGGTTGAAGATTCTGTAAATATTTATTTATATGATAATGTGGATATCTTTTCCTATATAAGAATTGATAACCACACTGATTACTATAGAGATTGAGCATCATTATAGAACATATTGTTCAATGGGAATTTGGAAATGGCCAAAGTATGTTCGTGAAGGTTGAAGGGTGGATCACGGAGGCTGAAGTGTTTCATGTTGAATTAATTCTACTGAATGTTTTTGCAGGGAACTAGACCCAAAATGGACACAATATGCATTCAAGGAAGTCTAGTACGCCGAAAAAGTTGGCTCGTCACACATAATAGAAGGCTCCGGTATATGAGATAGTGATTTCATCAAGTGATAAGGAGCAGGAGAGCACTAGTACATGGAACCGATGGTTGTCCACAAATAGAGAACAGTTCATGGACATTGGGTGATTTGTCGAGTAGATTTGTGGAATAAGTATGCAGTAGTGGTATGAGATCACGAAGGAAGAGGCACACTGTGGACGAAGGGTGGTTTTCGATAGTGGTGGCAATAGTACACAGAGGCGTTGACCATTTACAAAACCCGGTATAAAATACATGGGTTCAATGAAGTGGTTCACGATATGAACATGGAAGCATGAAAAATCATCAATTTAGATTTCGAAAGTATTTCATAGTTCCTAGAAGTACCCATTAAGGTCGACTACATATATAGCTAAAAATGAGACTTCAATAGGGCATATACATATAATTGAGGATGCTCGAATTAATGAATATGAACTGACCTACATGTCCATAAATTGTATTTGTCATACATGTAGATAAACTGTGAGTGGTTTCCATTCCTGGTACAGTGAGCATAAGAAGAGGAATACGATGAACTTATCCACCATAGTGTGCTAGAGAATGAGGCATGGGGATTGTCCCTTGGGAATGCTCTGAGAAGACTCTAAACATTTTAAGGGAAGTGAGCATGTGCATATAATATCTATCACGAACATTGTAATAATTATTGGTAGTGATCCATATTGAATTCGGTACATTGGTACAATGTAATTGTTTGCTCCATGGATGTATCCCATTGAGGGTGAACTATGTAAAAATACCTATGTCATTTCAATGATTTCATATATGTTTTTATATTTCTATTGGAAGAATATAGTATTGTGTTTTATATTATTATGAAACACGATCAAGATGGATAAATATTTTAATATTTTAAACCCTGATACACGCCCTCCCTTCTTAGGGCATTCGACCTAGTGGGACTAATATAATATCTCAATAAAAGAGTGTTACGAGATTTGGGAAGAAATGTAACCATATCACCACTTACATTAGCTCGTCTCAAATCCTTGATTTCATAGCAGAATATGGATTTTTACATACACTTCATCCAAATATAGATGTTTTTCATGATGTATTCCCCATATCTATCCTTCAGAAGTACTTACCTATCACTTCAAATGCATTGAATCCTGATGTGGAACAACTAGAACATGATCTATCTTTTGTGCTATAGCTGATAGAGATATTTTAAAATAGAGAAAATTTTCTATAATACAACACTACCATCGATTTCAATGTATTTTCGAAGAACAATATGTTTGATGAAGTGAAATAAGAACCCATGGAAACAATAAGGGAGAAGTACAAACATCTTTTTAAACTGAGAAGATAGGTTGAAATTTTGAGGATGAAATTTCTTATGCAGGTAAGAATGTAATGGAAAAATATATTTAAATGGAAATTGATTATTAAAAATGTGTGTTATTTTATTTTACATAGAACCAAAACGTGTACAATTACTAATAAAGTGTGTATAAAGAGAAATGTCTACATCATTTTTTCATTGTCTTATGACAACTGGTAACTATAATCTTATTGATAATTAGAACATTATGATTTTTGTATATAAGTTGAAATAATAATGAATTATTAATGCATAAAATATAAAAAAATGTCGTTTACCACTAGAGTCATGTCGTATAAGGCACAATTTTTATAACATGTGAGGGAGGCAACATCACTAGAATTATTTCTATACCAATAAAACAATAAGAGTCAACATGTCAATCGTGAATGATATATACTACTGGATAAGATCATGCTATTGTAAATTTCATCTTGGGAGATGTTAGCTAAGACAACCCATCAATCTATCTCCATAACACATCTTTCCCTCATTATAAATAAGTGTGTTATAAGGGATTATGTGTCAAGGCCCTAGTAAATTATTTTGTAATTCAATGGTATAAATAAAATTTTTATTTAATCAATTTCATTTTACTAATAGTTTTTTCTTATAAATATTGAGATAAAATTTGATAGAATAATTTTTAGACAAAAACTATTATTTTCAAAAATATATATAATTATTATTATAAAATAAGGTATTATTAAAAAAATTTACTTTAATAAAATTTATTGACTAAAAAGATATTTTGAAAATATAATTGATAATATAATTTAATTTTTTTGATGTGTTTGAAATTTTAATATGAATTTACATGGAATTTTTTATCAGGTATTTTTAAAATAAATTATAATTTTAATATTTGAAAATTAAATTTACATATTTTAGAGAATTATTATAAAATGAAAAACTTAATTTCATAAATTGATACCTCAATACTTGTTTAGAGTAAATATATAATAATTTTTAAAATAATTTTCTCATGAATATTTAAAATAATTTATCTATTTTCCAATATATTTAATTACATCTTAATTATGTACTAATGATATAATAATAATTAAAAAAAATACACGACTTAGAATATGTTATTTTTTTAATATAACATATTATAGTATATTTTAATCAATTTCTAAATATATGATTTACATTCAAAATTTTAAAAGGGATATATCATCATTAATATTTTTATTTTGAAGAAACATTAATTTCTCATACCATGATAAGTTATATAAAATGAAAGACAACTATGGTTTATTAATATAACATATTTAATACCGATTGTTGCAAATAACATGGGAACATAAAATGATTATGTTAATTGTATTTCATTTACTACTACCTCGGTTTCTTTGGAAATTAAATTAAAATAATTGTATTTTTCTATAAATACCATTCCATTTCACGTTTTTTATTCATTAACAATTCTTCCTCAGTAAATATATGAGATATTTACATCCCAATGAATCCTTAAAAGGTTTTCTCAAGCACTAATGGCCACAATACTCATATTTTATGAACCACTCCTCATGTTAAAGAAAATCTCAACATCTAGTTCCATTTAAATTGCATTTTTTATGCAGTATTTCACTGAAATTCTAAAATAATGTTTTTCTGTCCACTTATTCTGTCCATTTAATAAATTATCATTTTTATATGAATTTTGGAAAAATTTCTCCTCTTTTTTACCATTTTGTGAAACAAAATTTTAGATTTTCCTGATAGTGATTTTACTTATCAAATTAAACACTACACAACTAAAAATTCTATGTTATATTATTTTTTCAATTCCCAATACACATTATTTTATATTATTATTAACTAATTTGTATAAATTATTTATTTTATTATTTTATTTACTAATATAAAACACTCATTCAATTATTTTGTTAAAAATTACATAATGATCATTTTTTTTATTCTCTTTTGAAACACAGTGATTTTTTTATGAAACAAGTTTTGTTTTCTTCTCCATATGTAATTTACGAAATAATCAATTATTATATATGTTTATCACATGAAAATTAATATATATTAATGTTGTAAGATTATATTTTTATAATGCACTGTGTAAAAAATTAATCTTTTTAGATGACATCTTTTACAACACCTAGGTGAAAATACATGGTAATGTTTATGAAAACATACTGAAAACCCATGGGGATATACTTATGAAAAATGTAATAACTAAATATAAATATAATGATTCACATTGTTTTTATTTTGATATGATATTTTTTTCATCAATAATTCTTTTATGATAGTCCTCATGGTATTATTGATATTTTTCGTTGTTCCCATTTATATTGTTTCTATGGGTTTCTCTTGTTGGACCTAATTCTCGCGCGTTCTATTGATGTATGACCCCAGTTTATGATATGATGAAAATGAACGTATGTTGAGCCTCTTGTCATACCATTAATTTTTATTTAATTTTTTTTACATTTTCATGTATTTTTTTGACATATTTCCAAGAAACTAAACATTAACGATATTTTGATTGAAAATTCTAATGAAAGGTTTTGTTATAAAAATTCAGGATTCATTTTCAAGAAATTTTTTTATATCATTGAATAATGAATCCATAAACACTATTTATGAGTCATTCTTAATGGAAGCTCACATGTATTAATTATTTATATATGACGTTGATAGATGTTTCCTTTAGTGTGAGATAAATAACATTTGGAAGGTGTGTATAAGAATTATTGTGTGGATTAAATGGATGAAATGAATATGACTGAATAAAAAGTGAAAAATTAAACAATATATTATATTGAAATATTGATTAAATATTGAGAAAATATATTATTACATCTATTTATTTAAATGTTTTTATGTGGATTTGATGAATAATTTTCATGACCTTAAATGATAGGTGTTCAATGGGAAAATTCTACTTTTTTATATTTCTCAGGGATTTTTCTTGTTTTGGGATTTGATTACCGACAGTTATGTTATTTTTTTATTGGGATGGCTTAAGGTTATATCAAGATACTATGTGGTCTTGATGTGATTATGTGGGAAAATAATGGGATTATTTTGGGTGATCATGATACGGTTTTGGTTGTGATGATGTGATAATGGGATGATTCACAGAGGTTAAGAGCTGATAATTCATTATAATTCCGGATATGTTGGGGATTCTTGACAAAGATTGAGACCCGGGTTCTATTTTTTGTTTTGAATATTTTGATGGTTGTGATGTTATGTTTGTGATGGTGATGTTATATGATTATGAAGAATATTCGTTACTAGTATTATTCTCATCTTATTATATATCCCCAAAAATTAAAAAATACATATCTTAATTATGATAATTCATTTTTTGAAAAGTTAAGTAGATCATACTAATATTTAATTGTTAGTAATGTATTATTTTCCCACTAGTTTAATAACACTCATGATTTCCTTAGATGTTTTCCATATGTCTATCCCCAAAATATTTTTCAAATTAAATATATTTATATATACACTATGTGATCACCCCTAGAGAATATGTTAATATTTATTTTATATATTCAAAAGGGGGATTTGAGATATTGTATGGGTAGTTTGGAATGTGTAATAGAATGATCTCAAGCATTTGTATTTAAATATTAATTGTATTTTATTTATGGTTTTATGTAATTTATCTAATATTTGGATTGTATAATAAAATTAGTGGGATACATTGGGTGTTTATTTGTAGTCTACTTTTTTCATTAGAATTAAGTGGGTAATGCCTCATATTCATATGATTGATACAGTGAGTCATAGTTGTCAAATCATGTACAATATGTTGCTAGATTAGAGGAAAATTGTATCCACTCTGCCTACCCATGAGGGGATTTAGTAGGTATTGAATCATATTAGAGGAACTCCATGTATGAATTGACTAATATTGGCATAGTCTTCACTGATAATATCTAAAACACTTTGAATAAATATCCATGCAATGACAGAAAACCATAATTCACATACATTCTTATATATTTTATTCATTTTTTAATTCATATCATTTGATATAATAAAAAATAGTTAATATATAAAAACATATAGAAGAACACACCCAATATTATTGTTATACCTTAATGGTCATATTATTATAAAAGGGGAGATTTGGAGAGACAATTATTCTCATTTTACTAACAGCACAACCTATATTGATTATATACACCTTGTGTTGACATCATATCACTCTTTATGAAGAATCATAGATTTTTGAACTTACTCTAACATCAAATTATACTATCAGGAATTTAAATACATAAATTCTATAATGGACCATTATTATCCTATTTTTGAACCACCATAACAACATATTCTTCACACTCATCAAGAATGAATATAGGTTTTAGAAATAATTAACAGAAATGTAATAAAATGAAATTATATTAGAAATCATATTCAATAGGTGGTAACAACACTATAATATGATAGTATAATTTAATATATAATTTCATGGACTAATGTGATGTATTTATGATCATCCAATTGAGGATAGATATCCAGAATGGTATTTCAACTGCATTGAAATGATGTTGAAGATATAAATCTAAATTATATAATCTTATTCCATATACAAATCAATATAAAACAAATAATACATTGTTTTTTGAGATGATTGATGTGTATGTGAGCACATCATTTGGAATAAGGCTATTCAAAGACACATCAACAATTCAAAAGAATAATTATATGCTATGGTTTCTTCCTCCAATTTCAAATATGTCACAATAATGCGAAAACACAATTATTATTTTTACATTATCCAGGAAATGTATTCGACTATTTTACACCATTTTTGAGAACTTTTTAATAATTAAGTAATTCATAATAGTGAAAATTATTTTTGTAATTCCTTTTTAAAATTTATTTATTAAAATAATAAATTGGACTGAATTATTCTTAGACTATGATTTGATTTTAAGTTGGTATGGCCGAAGAAGTTATATATTTTATTAGGCTTATTAGTGAAACATATTGGGATGTGGACCTACAAATAGAAGTGGATAACTGGTGGTTGAAGTGGCCTCAAAGATTCCTGCTTCCATCACAAGTCCATGTTCAATTGCATGAAAACATACCTATAAGAAACGTAAAAAAAGGGGCATACTCTGTGAACCATGGCTGTAATATATATCTCATGGATTTCTTATTCTATCCATATTTTAGGTACATAATTAAGATGGACGTTACATTCCCTATATAATAATTCCATTTCTGTCATGGTAAAGTTCATTTTCCACCTCATTAGAAGAAAACACCCACCAGTTCAAAAAATAACATCATTAGTATGTTTGATACATTCACCAACATGTGATCACACTATGTAAAATTCCTTTTTAATTACTTCACTGTAATTTTTTTGTGGAAATATACCAACCTATGGATCAGCATCAAAGACAAAACATCAAATGATATTGAGATGTGATATAATATTTATCAATAGAGATAGATTCATTATTATAATCCATTACAATGTGCTAATCCTGACCATGAACGATTTGGAATATATCCATAATTCTTCAATTTCACAAAAGGTTATTTGTTTCATTTACCGATTGACTCTCCAAGAATATATGGTATCTTTTAATTATACATAGATAATAAGAAACATTAGGTCAGAAAAAAAATTCATATATATAAAATAATATTCAATACACTGATGAAATATTATCCATAATTTTCTATAGTTAATGATCTAGGATCATACTATGATTTGTGGTATGAAACAATTTAAATGATACCTTCTAGTATTTCTCTATTCCAACCCACTTGAGAATTTTTATATTATATGTTCTATGAATACGATAAGAAAACCATTTTATTCATCTAAATGGATCATTATACCCTATATAATATTTTTAACCCATGAGTTTCTATAGAAAAACATTTTCAAAACAATTTTATTGATTTTAGTATTAAGAAATAATTTTTTATATGCTTATTTTCATCGATATATAAATATAGAAATACAAGAAAGGATACACAATATTTTCAATATACACATTAAAAAACTATATCATTAATGTTATATTTAAATATGATATTATAATTAATTAATAAAATTCTAATAATAAAATAGATTTTAGTAATATTCTGAATTGATTGTTCAAAACTGCTCCACAGTGTCACCTCCCAAAAAATCTTGGGCTTCCATTGTAGAAGAAGGACAATATGGGCTCCCAGACTTGCAACATTACTGTACTGGTAATGTGGTCTCCTTGAAACAGCCACAAAACACCAACTCTGAAAAAATGCACACACATGATTCGGAACCTGCTTCTGAAATTGGTGTTAAATCTGATTCAAGAATCTCAGAACAGATTTCTTTGGCTAATAGAGTCCAGGTTTCTCTGCCTAGTCCTTCTATTACAGGAGCTGTTGATAAAAAATCATTTGATTCTCCAAATTTCCCACCTTCTGTAAATCATGCCCCTGTTGAAAGAGAAGATCAGTCTCCTTTTCTGACTGTTCAAGACAATATAGTCGAGAATAGTGAAAAATTGGTGGCTTCTCTTGTTTTGAATGTCCCCACTCTTTACTCTCACCTTGGGGAGGCTGGAATAACTGTTAATTCTATTAGGACTACTTAGCTGGAATCACCTGTCATGGCTGTAACCCCAGAAATGTTGAAGAAAAATCCTGATGTGAAGGTGAGTAAGGAATCAGGAGCTCCTACTTTGTAGGAAACTGTTTGTGTACAGGAATCTTCAGGAAAATAAGGCATTGATGATGAATGGCACCATACTAGAACCCAAATCCAAATGAAGAGGGAAAAGAAAGAACAAATGAAAAGGAAGGAAGAGGCTCAAGATGACAGCTCTGATGAAGATGTTGAATCACTTCTACAACAAGAAAACGAGATACAAGAAGACGTATTATCGCCATTCTTTGGAATGAGATGTGGGATAAATAACGTATCATAGGGGACAAGTTGAGGAAAAATCTTGGAATCCATTATAAAGAGAGCTATGTTTTTCTGTTTTCATTCCCTACTTTGTACTTTTTTTGTCTTTCTTTTTCTGAATAATAATCCAGGGCTTTTCCCTTTAAAAAAATAGATTTTTATCACAAAAAGTGTATATTCTATCCATGATAATTATTGTTTAAAATAAATTACTACATTTATTTTATTTTAAAAGGTTCATTTAAAAATAAATAAAGTATATTGAACAATATAGTGTCTCCTGGAAATTAAAAATAGGATTTAGGTTTGTCTCATTGTTACTAATCATACGTCAACAACAATGCGTAATAAAAATCAATAACATAGATTAAATTTAATTTTCAATATTGGAACAAATTATAAAATAAAATAAAAATAAAATAGAATTAAAAAAAATAAGCAACAATACCCACCAAGGTGGAGGAGGTGGAGGTAACCATGCCAGGATATCTAAAGAAACATCGTCAATCCAAAAGTGAAAGGGGAGTCTATGGTCATTTTCACTGGATCCAATCGACCTTTAAACATAATGATTTGTTCGTTTATAAAGGGAAACCCATGTTGTGTGTTCATAAATTTATGAAATTAAATACCAGATATCTAACCATTATTAAACTTTAAAATCTATCAGTAGTTGGTAATTTGAACTTAATAAGGAATTACTAAATTTTAATCGGTTTGAAACAAATTAAAATAGAGATATAAATTCTTGAAGCATCTCTAATAAAGGAAGGACTTTTGCAGAATAAAATACCTAAAATTGATCCTCTATTTAATATGATTAATTTATAATTTATTATTATATTAATAAAAACTATTATTTAAATTAAAATTTTAATAACCTCAAATGATTATTAGGAATAATATATATACCCCACTTATTGTAACATTCTCATTCCAGACCCAACAATGTTCTTGGTTTCCCCATAGGGAATAACATTTGAGAGATATATGTTAAATTAATATTTTAAAAACAATTTAAATAATTAATTACATATAAAAGAAGAGAGTTTTTTAGCAATACATACCATAGCCTAACACATAAAAATGATATACCCCACATAAGTGAAAAATAATGTCTAGGACCTATCTGTGTTATGATATTTCAAATATAAATAACCATTTTGTTTATCTTCAATTATTTTTAATAAAATTTATATGCTTATTTAATATATTTTTATTTTAATTTAGTCTTCACTGAGAAATTTTGGGTCGTGGAATCTCACAGAATCTCAATGTCAAAACCAAACAAATATTCAATTGAATATTTGATGATGTTAAAAATTATATAAGTGCTTTCTCACAATTGTCATAATGTATCACACAGAAATCATATTTTTATTTTCCCTTGTAATATATTAATAATTTAAAATGATATGTTTTTAGAATACCTAAAAATGTAACACGATATTACAATGTTTCTGGAACCCATTCATGCCACCTGTTCCCACCATGGTTAGTTTGGAAATACTTACTCGTATAGTTCATATGCTATTGAATGCACTTCTGCACTATTTTCAGTAGACATGGATGGTGGACCTGTGCCACCAGACCCTGTGTCGTATGATTATACCCAATGAATCCCACTAAAAAATACACATAGAGGGTTTAATAATTTATCTGATTTTCATGATATGTAACACAATTAATTCTCTTTTGGATCTACTTGAGGTTAAACAAGGCACCTCAGAATTAGTAGATCCATATAATAAGTTTTCAATTGAGTAATACTTGGTAATATTTATCATTTTACTTCTAGGGTGGTCTGAAACATGGAATCCAAAAAATTGAGTCAATTCTCTATCAAAAAATATATCAATCACTTCAAAAAAACCCTCATTTAAGATATAATTTTGATTCATTGAACAATTGATCCATAAACTCTAAAATTCCATCAAGAATATTTCAAATTCACTTGTTTATTATTATTTTGATATGTCTAGTATTAATTATCTATTGAGATTCAGATATATGAATTTAGGAAGTAAATTTTTTGTATTCATTTGTGGATCAAATGGGTGAATTCAATTTTAGTGAATAAAAAGAGTACAAATAATTGAAGATAGTCTATGTCCTTATTGATAAAATAAATAGAAAATAAATTCCTAAAACTATTTATTTACAAGTTTTCATTATAATTTAATGGTGATTTTCCATGATAGTGATATCTAGTTTTCCAATGAGATAATTCTGCTATTTGACATTTCTTGGGGTTATGTATTGTTTTTTTCTTTGATATCATATGGTTTTGAAATGTTTTATGATGAAATTTCATAATGATATTATATGATTTTATGCGGTCTTAATTTAATGATTTGGGTATTCAATGGGGCCTTGTGTTGAAAATTATGTTCTTATGGTTGTGGTGATGTTATCATGGGATGATTCACATAGGGTGAGAGGTGGGAATTGTTGTTTATGGTTGATATGCTGGTGATGCCTAACATAGTTAGAGAATTGGGATTTCCTATTTTCCCAAAAAAAATTGATGTTTGTGATGTTATGGTAAAAGTAGTTTTCACATTGTATTAACAAAACACTTTCATATCATAGTAATTTCACATATGTCTATCCCAATACCATAATTATACAAGGGTAGAGATGAGTACATTAGGGGCTCACCTAGATATTTATTGTCAACGATTTTTCTCCATAATCTAAGGATGATTTTTAATACTATTCGGGTATCATTCATAGAGATATATATTGATCTAGAAAATTTTTATGATTAAAATAATCATTCTTAATCATTTTTATTCCATGTATGTAACAATTTTTTTTACAAAAACATAAGTTTTACTTAGTTGGAATCATTTGGTGTATAGTGATAGTTTTTCTATTTTATTAATGAGAATTAATATTTTAATTCTCATATTATTTTTATAGGTCACCTACGTCAACCATTTTAACTCATGAAATATTAGTGAGAGGATTTAAGGGACATATATATCCCCTCTAACAATAAATGAGGTGATTTAATAGGGATTGAGAACTATTGTTTCCACTCAAAAACTCAATTTTATAATAGTGACACTATATTCAAATATATATATTTGTACCCATTGGAAAAATAAAAATATTCTAGAAAGCGTTAGATAATTCACTTAATTCTTTCTATTTTCTAATTTTTCAGTGCACAAAGTTTAATATAATTAATCATATATATATACATGAATATCATATAAGAACCCACCAATATTCGAGACCAACATCAATTATAGGATGATTTAATAAGAGGGATAGATGGAGGTAGAATTATTATAATTTTCCCATATAGCATAGTAACTATGGAGAATATACTCCCTGTGTGACCAACATATCACTAAATTAAGAGCATCATAGTTTATTTCACCATTTTCCCCTTAAAATAAATCAATAAGTCATTTTAATTAATCAATTTTCTTATTGAATATGAATATCCTATAATTACTCCACCAGCACCAATAATGATTCACATGATTATTTAATGATTTTTGTTTTTGTGAGAATGTATTAAAATTTCTTAAAATGTAATTGTAAGAGAAAACATACTCAACAATCCCACATGAAAAAATTTAATTCATTAAAAACATATTATATTCACGTTAAATGATTGTGGTTAGAGAATAATATAAATTGACATAGAGGTTTTGGAGTATAAATTTCAAGGGGGTCCAAATTGAAAATAATTGTTTATTTTGAATTAATATATCGAGTATTAGTAATATAATTCAAACTATTTGTCACAATAACATAAATCATATCAAGACATTCTAAAATGAAAAATCAAGTTCATATTATATCATTACATTAAAACTCATGGGTGTTCTAGAATGTAAAGTATACATCACAACATAAAATAATTATAAAAAAATAAAACAATCGATATTTATTTTAATAAAATATTCACACATTTTGAAATATTATACATCTAAGTTACATAATAAATATAATAGAAACTATAGAATAAAAGTTAGTTCAATGTTTTTTAGTCCATAATCAATAACAATTCTGAAAACATCTTTTTAGCCTATAATTAACAATAAAAATATAGATAATAAATTAACAATTAAGTTAACTAGACTATTATACACTACTTTTAAGGAATTTATAACAGATTGTGGAAATACCATGGACATATATAAAGTGTAACAAAGTATTTTATGTTGAAAAAAATAATAAAATGAAAACATAAAAAAATATTTAATTAATATTCATTAAACGAATTTTTATTCCAATAAAAAATAATATATATTAATGATGGAATGGTATATAATAGTTTATTAATAACTACCATGTTTTCATTAAAAAATCATATTACCTAAAAAGTTTTATTTATAAATAATTAAGTCATATTATTATTTCAATGTGTAAAGACACAAGAAAATTTAATAAAATGTAAAATAGGAATTGGATTATATGAATGAAATTTGATATCTAGAAATAATTTTAATCCATATATAGTAGATATATTTTAGGCTACTTCTGTATAGAACAACAAACATCAATCTAAAGATTATAAATATAAATTTCAAGAAAAATTTATTTCTTATATTTGAACAGAAAAAATGTCATTATAGAACATAATATCATCAAAACTATAATTACATTCCAATGTAATATAAATGTAAATAAAAAAGAAAACAAAATTATATAAAAAATCATACTATTTAATGAAATGTATATCAATATTTGACACTGATCTTTTCTTGGATCCACTCCATCAAAAGTGTCGGTTCTAGTTGACTTAACTTATGATCCATCAAATATACATAAATCATATATATCATTATTATGAAATAATATTAAGGAATATTATATGTAATAGGAAAAATAAATATAAAAATGTAATATGAATGTTAATTCCTAGTATATGAATCACATAATAATCGTGGTGTTCAATGAAATTCAATTAAAATAGAAGAAACTCAAGTGGGTTTTCATATGATAATATATGATCATTATAATAATGACCATTTTTCCAATATTTATAATTTCCATACATTGTCTAAGGTAGAAAACTTCTCTATCTATATCTATGTTGGATATATTTAGAGATATTGATTGCAAAAATTGGGCATTATGTGTAGACCTATCTCTAAAATCGAGTCAATATTTTCTATTTAATAGTGCAGAATGATAAACTGATTTTAATAAATGTTACATAATACTTATAAAACATTAATTACTATAATTAATTAAATTCAAAAAAATTAATAAAAAAATATTTAATGTGCCTTACCATAATCAACAAAATAATTACACCATCGGGAATACTAATCATATGGGTTATAAATAAATAGAGTAACATGCCATTAAAAAATATGATCATTTTTACGATATTTTTAATTTGGATCCAAATATTCTCCAAATAATCCTTGATCCCCACCATGCACACGTGATCAACAGTAATTATCTATGTTGAATATTCATCATTGTTAATTTAAAAAAACCATTTTTTATATCTATCTATCATATAGTGGGACATCAATTTAAATTAGAAATAGAAATATCTTGTATAAATTTTTTATTATTTTAATGAAAACACTAAAAAGTAATAATAATTGAAAAATTGTTTAAAAACTTCACTCTAAAAAGAAAGAAATAATTATAACCACACAATTTTTATTGGAAACATGATTTAAGATTGCAATCAAAATATTCTAAGATAGGGTGAAATTATTGAATATTATGGTCATCATCATTTATTAATATTATTAAAATTTATTGATATGTGACTACTATTGAAATCATATTCCACTAGATGAATCAGTAATTTTCTAGTAGAATTTTTTAATTTTAAAAAACCCATCAAAATGGTTACAAAATATCCAACCACAATTTTGATGACAATGTACATATTCCATAAAAAACATCCACTATATTTCACACACCCAAAAAATCAATATTAAAATACTACACAATCAGGATAAATATAATTTTAATGAAATATAAAAATACACAATCCTCAACTAATAATGAAAATGTTAAATAAGAAGTTGTTAATCACACAAAAATTTAAAAAAATATCGTCCTCTAACATTCATTCAAGGAAACACTTGAATTGATCCCTTCATAAAATTATCTAACCTCAAAATTTGAGATATTTTCCAATATATATGCTTTTAATTTTTCTGAAAAAACTTTTTTATACGTCTATATGGATCATAATGCCACATATATAGATACTTGAGCTCGTGTATATCATTGAAAAAAATTTCAAAACATTTTTATTAAATGTAATGTCATGACTTCATTTTATATTATTAGTATGTAATCCACATAAAATAGTAAAAATACCATGATGCATCTATTTACCTACCTATTAACACAACATTCATATGTGTTTTTTTGAAAATAAAATACAATGATTGGATTAAAACACCATATATTCCCACTCTAAGAAGCATGATTCAATCTATAAATATACCATTCCAACATATAAACCATAATATTCACAATTGATCGTTTAAACCAATAGGTTATATTATATAAAAATATTGAATAAATTTATGCTATTCATATTTATTTTTCATCCATACGATTTATTCGATAATCATAATTAGATTTTACGTAAAATATGATGGAATTTATTATTTATGAAAAAAGAAAATAAATTAATAAAAACTACGATGATTTTTATGAAAAATTAAATTATTATTAAAAATTATTATTACCTTATAAAAATGTAAGATAATCATTATAAACTTATAATAATTTATAAAATATTCAAATTTTCGTAATAACATTAAATTAATCAAACATTAAATGAAAATTATAGTGAATGATTTTCAAATTAATATAAATATAAATAGTCAATGTAAATAAAAATATCAAATATAGGATACCAATATGTCACAAAACACATTAATGCATTCCATATTAAAAATTAAACGACATCATTTATTTAATTTTTTTATAATAATAAAACATATAGTTCATTTTCTAAAACATATTTTGACAAATGTCAACTTTCATATACATGTTTCATTTATAGATCATAAACTGACATGATATTGTTTTTGATGAGGATTGATACATATTAAGGTCAAACTATTTAGAATTGAATTTTACATTACATTCATAATGGAATGACTAAACCCATCGATGCACAACTCAGGTCGACTATAAGTTAACTACTCTACCCGATGTCCTCCATAAAATGGCTGAGGGTTTGCAACCATCGTAATGATTCCATTCATTCAACCTGATATACATTATCCCATTTCAACCCAAAATAATCAAATATTTAGTGCATAATAAATTAAGAAACACATTTTTTATTTTAATATATAATTGCCTAAATGGTACACAATCCATGGTTGATAAATTTAAAAAAAAATACGAACATATGTGGGAAAATATAATTGAACTGTATAAATGAAATGTCCCTAAATATAATATATGCTATATGGTAGGGAACACCTCCCTATTGTGAGTACTTATGGATTTTTCTCTAGTGACAACAAAGGGTTCCACCATTATATAATTTCATTCTCCATAATATTTTAGCATGTATCCCCAAGAATAAGCTTTGACGTAATACCAGTTTCACTTCAATCAAAATGATCATCTGTCATATTATTTATCATAAAAAACACCATTTCATGGAATAATGTTTTTGAAACTATTAATACATTTAATATTGAAATTAATTCCATGTTTGACATCGAAAACCCATCTTTACGCTACATCCCAATGGTAACAATGGAGTTCCTTTGGAGTAACATTCCTCACAGTAATAAATGCCCTCAACCACTTCAATTTTAATGATCATATAATATAAAAAATAAAGCAGTACATACTTATTGAATTGCACATGTCTTCCAAGGTAATACAACATGATTTCATCCATACCCATTAATATGGTGATTATATTAAAGAAACTCATAGAATCACCCAATATTTTCTCTATTATATATCCCAATAATGGGGGAAGTAAAAATAATATTAGAACACTAATGTGTTTTATAATGATGATAATTAAATAAATATTAAAGAGTCTATGCTCAACAAAATCTAGCTACATGATAAATCATCATGAAAATGATGAAATTCATACTACATAAAATCAAAAACCAACGCCTCATTTTTATAATTATAGTAGGACAAACACACCTCATAAAAAGACCCATCAATTAGGGGAGTATTGAAAATATGTACAGAAGACTCACACCTCACTTGAATCCACCATTATAGATGGATATCCAAACACTATTCATTGAATGTTGTTGAACTACAACTGATTAGTTTTAAAGCAGTACAAATTCCATTTCAATCTTGAATGAAACACACCACCTGTATCATTTGGGAGGTACTAAAATCTAATATGGAAAAAATGGCCACATTCCCCTTCTAGCTTACTACATGGGAATTAATGGCCCTAATGAATTATCTAAACATCATTCCCTAAAAACCTTCAATATATATATGGATCTAACTAATAATGATGTATATATATCATTTGAAAAAACATCATATGGATTAAAAAACATATATTGTGAGATTTGTCAAAAAATACGTTGAATATGTATATTATTTTTATGAAACATAAATCTGGCATGAAAATGATGTTAATTACACCACAAAGGCGATGGAAGTCCATGTGGAGACCCATGGGTGAGGCAATAATAATTTTCTATGTAGTTTTGTATGTGTATAAGCTAGTACAACAGTATGTGCGGAAAGTAAGCGGGCCAGAATACAATCTCAAACTGAAATTAAAGTACAACTCTAAAGGGAAAAACAGCAACTGAAAAGTAAAGCAGCAACGTCGAGAAGTCCACTGGATGTCACACCTGACTGGTGGGTACAAATATCCTATACTCTTCATCGGTTCCAGTTGACCACTCCGAGTACGTCCCACATAGTGGTCCACCTCCAAGTATAGTCTTGCTCCGCAAGCCTCAACCACGATTAGCGTTTTCCGTCGTCTACAACCAACACAACGTAGTGTGGGCATAGCCTTTGCAGGGGTGAGTATAAGCTACTCAGTAGGGACCCCGAGACCCCCGAAGGTCTCCCAGAATCCACAAAGGAAAATCCACAAAGGAAAGATACAATCAAGAAGTAACATCCGACACAGCTTAGGTATATGGCCATACATATACCTAGGTCATCAATTCCAACACGCTCCAACCTCCGAGCCAAAGTACAACCCAGTCCACATAGGAAAGAAATCCTAATCCACACAGGATAGCACAACACAATCCACATCGGAAAGAAAAACATGATTCAGGTCACACAGGTATACTTCTTCGATAGACGATAGAGATGATCACTAATTCATCTAAGTCGTCGGACCCACAAATGATTGATTGGTACTAACCCCCGCAATGACCCACACATGATCGATAGGAAACTAATCCCTACAATGACCCACATTGGATCAGACCCACACTGGATCTATAGGCGCTGGCTCACACAGAACTGTTGAGCGCTAACCCACACTGGATCAAACCCACATAGGATCAGACCCACACAGGATCAGCAGCACTAATCCACATAGGATCGCTGAGTGTTGTAGTCATCGCCATCAAATCTACTAAGGATCTCTGTACAGTTGTCGTCGTCACAGTAGCAGTCACAACCAGCTCTAGGGTTCCCGCACACAGCAAGCTCGTTCGGGAGGGACCGCTGCACGAGCCGAGAGGCTGATACATCAACTGACCCATAGTCCAGAGTTCATGTATCCAAAAGTTCTGTATCGTCAACAGGAACTCAACGTCGCAGACGGCACGTCAATCGGACGCCCGGTCAAAGAGTTATTTGCTTTTTTGTCCCAGGGGCCCGTTTGGTTTTTAAGGAAAAACCAACCCGAACGTACTCCACCTGCAACCAAACCTCAGGCAGAGTAAGCCAAAAGATCCGTCTCACTTATAGGAATTCATGAAAGTCTATGGCACGTCAATTGGACATCCGAAGCTTAAGATATGAGCATTTCCGCTCCGAGGGCCCGGTTGGTTTCATGTACGAACCAACCCGGCCGAACCCAAAGTATTCTGAAAGCTTGAATGCGATATACCGGAACGACCGTCCTGATCCAAGGATCGAATCGCAATTGATGGTGCGTTGATCGGAGACCCTCAACCCATGTTATGGGCGTCTGACCGAAAAATGATCGGTATTAAGGGGTTCGGGCCCGGTCGGACCCGGCCGGATACCCCCGGGGTCGACCCGAACCGGGGCGACCCGCGCCGGGTCTGGGTGCAGCCCGGCCAGGCCTAGGAACAACTCACCCAGCGCGCTTGCCAGCACCTCGGCCAACCGGCCGAGCCCTTTGCCCGGGGGGGGGGGGGGGCTGCCCCCCTGGTGTAACCGCGTCCCCCCATTTAATGGGGGCCATTTTGGGCTGGCCAGCAGGGGGAACTAATTCCCCCGGTTTCCCTTTTGTTCGGACAGCCCGCACTGGCTGGCCGGTTCTGGCAACAAGGAACGGTGATGGTCGATCCTTCCTCCTTCGCCGACACCGGCGGCCCGGAACCAACCGCCGGTCACCCTACTCCGCCGCGGCCCGGAACCGGCTGCGGCCTGGTTCGTCCAGCGTGGTGCGACGACACCGCGCCCCTTCACCGCGGCCCCGCTCTGACCATGGTGTCTTCGGTTTTCTTCGATGCGGTGCGATGGCGTCGCATCCTTGTTCAACTTCCCGGCGTGGCGTGACGGCGTTGTGCATTACTTGTCGTACAATCCCATGTGGGGCGACGACACCACGCTATTCCGTCCCAACCATATTAGAAACAACATCAATAATGGAGGAGGGTCGTCCGTGTTTGTGCGGTCCGACCCCCTCTCGTTTGTCGTTAACAATTGTTCGTATTTTCACGAAGAAAGAAAACATAGTATTCACGAATGAAATGAATAAATAAATACCCTACCTTTATAAAAGAGATTACGAACATCGATGTTGCGAAGCGAGGATTCAAAGACGTAGACGGAGATTTCATCGCGGAAAACCATCGCAAAAAGAGATGTTTTGGAAGAAAAACGTCGTGGAAGAAGACGTCGTGTCGCAGGATGGTGTCGTGGAAGACGGTATCTGAGGGCTCAGCGCTCTACGTTGAAGGTCGTTTGTTATTCGCGTTTTCGTCATAGAGAAAGAAGAACTCAAGACTTCCTTAGATTTTTTCCAAAGGCTCTCAAACAACTAAACACCAACCCAATAAAATAAGTTCTTAACTTATTTTCTTAACACATCAAGGCTTTTGAAATTCTGGTGTTTTAATTCCACATTAACTCATCTCTTTAATTCCATAAGTTAATAAACATAAGTTAACAAAATTAATGGTATTTGAGGAGTTTAGAGGATATGAAGGGGTGGGGTTCGTGTGGGCCCCACCACCTTCATAACCTCCCATGGGAGGTTGGGTAGTTACCCAACATCAATCCAAAGGATTAAACACTTAGAGTAAAAATTTAAATTGTTGTTATATTATTATTTTGAACTTCCACAATTTTTATCCACTTCTCTCGTGTAAACGCAACTCTAGATTAAGCGTTCCTAAGCAATTACCAGTGCTGTGGTTCCATCGGTTCCCTCGGTATTTGATTCCGAGCACTGGTTCAAAAGATATATATTCCTGCTCGTTCGTTCACTGAACGTACCCGAGATAAATTTCGGATAGAAATTTCAGGCACACGAGGCCTCGAAATCAAGTTCGGTCAGAAACTGTGTTCTTGTAAAATCCCAAAAAAAAATTATGAAAAAATTTTCTTTAATTTTACAGGTCTTTACATTACTCCCACCTCAGGGCTTTATGTCCCCATAATGATACATCATAAGCTAGGGAAACAAATGTGGGTACTGAGCATGCAACTGAGCCTCCCGCTCCCAAGTGCTCTCTTGGAGGTTCTCGTGCTTCCATCTGATGTGAACTAGAGGAATCGACTGTCCACGCTGGACTCGCTCCTGTCGATCCTCGATCTCCACTGGAAACTCCACAAAAGTCACCCCATCATCAACATCAAGCTCCCCATGGTCAATGATATGTGTTGGTTCATGCACGTATCTTCTCAGCTGAGATACGTAGAAGACGTCGTGCACCCGGTGCAACTGAGGTGGTAGAGCCAGGCGATAAGCCACCTTGCAAATCCTGCTGAGGACCTGGAATTGTCCGATGAAGCATGGAGACAACTTTCTACCTCGAAAAAATCTCTGTAATCCACGTCGAGGTGAGACACGCAAGAAGACGTGGTCGCCATCCTCGAAGTCTAGTGGCCTCATCCTTCTGTCATCATAAGACTTCTTCCAGCTCTGAGCAGTCCTCATCCGCTCCTGGATGACCTATACCTTCTCTGTCGTGGCCTGGACTATCTCTGGTCCCACAAGTGCTGACTCCCTAGGGTCTATCTAGAACAATGTAGATCTACAAGGAATGTCGTACAATGCCTCGTATGGTGTCATCCCGATGGTGGAGTCGTAGCTGTTGTTGTACGCGTACTCCCCAAAGGGTAGGTGGTCCTCCCAGATGCGACCAAAGTCGAGGACACATGCATGGTGCATGTCCTTAAGAGTCTGAATGATCCTCTCCGTCTGACCATCCTTCTGAGGGTGAAGGTGGTGCTCAGACATAGCTGCGTCCCGAATGCCTCCTACAACCCCTTCCAAAGATGGGAAGTAAAGCGAGAATCTCGATCGATGATGATAGATGATGGCACAACGTGAAGCCGTACAGTCTCCTGAACGTAGAGATGTCCCATGTTCTCCACTATGCCCATCTCTCTAATGGGTACGAAGTGAGCCGACTTGGTGAGTCAGTCGACAATCACCCAAATGGAGTCATGACCTCTGGAAGTGTGTGGAAGTCCAGTCACGAAGTCCTTATATATCCCATCCCACTTCCACTCCGGGACCTCCAAGGGCTGTACCAAGCCTAATGGTACCTGGTGCTCAGCCTTCTCCTGCTGGTAGGTGAGGCATTGAGAAACGAACTCTACCACAACCTTCTTCATGCCCGGCCACCAGTGTTGTCGTCTAAGATCCCGATGCATATTCGCCACTCCAGAATGTACCACCAAAGGAGAAGTGTGAAACTCAATCAGCACCTCCTACTGTAAAGAAACTGGTACCAAGGTACGTCCTCTGAAAAGGACTTCATGCTCTACTACAATGGAGAAACCATCAGGTGCCTGTCCTGAGGATATATGTGCACGCCGCGTCTCATATTCAGAGTCCCCATGTTGTGCCTCTCTGACCTGATGCAGTAGTGGAAGACTGACTGTGAGAGACTGAAGAAAGGCTGCTCCATCTCTATCTATGAAGGATATATACAAAGAGGCTAGCTGCTATGTCACCTCCTCAAGTATTTGAATGCCCATCCTCCTGCTGAGGGCATCGACTACCACGTTCCCCTTCCCAGGAGTATAGACTATATCAATGTCATATTCATGGAAGAAATCGAGCCATCTCTACTGTCTCAAGTTCAGGTCCTTCTGAGAAAATATGTACCTGAGACTCTGATGGTCAAAAAAGACTATAAAGCGCTCTCACATCAGTTAGTGTCGCCATGTCTTCAGAGTGAAGACCAATGCTTCTAACTCCAGGTCTTGGGTAGCGTAGTTCTGCTCATGCGGCCTCAACTGACGTGATCCATAGGCAATCACTACCCACTCCTACATCAGGACACATCCGAGTCCGGTCCCTGATGCATCGCAGTAGACTACGTACCCTACTCCCTACTTAGGCAACCTCAAGATAGATGCACTGGTCAATCTCTGTCTCAAATCTTGGAATCTCTGATGACAAATGTCTGAACACACAAAGGGTTTCCACTTCAAGAGTCAAAGCTGAGACTGGTGCCGCAACGCTGGAGAAGTCTGGCACAAATCTCCCGTAGTATCCAGATAGTCCCAAGAAACTACGCACATCTGTCACGCTCCTGGGTGGCTCCCAAGCTAGCACTGCATCGATCTTCGCAGGATCCACCGCAACTCCCGCCTCAAGGATGAAGGGTCCCAGTAAGTGGACCTCACTTATCCAGAACTGACACTTCGAGAGTTTTCCATAAAGTTTATGCTCTCGGAGTGTGTCTATTACAACCCGCAAGTCGTAGGCGTGCTCCTCCTCAGTTGTCAAGTAAATCAAAATGTCATCGATGAAGACCACGACAAATCGATCGAGGTATGGATGAAAGATCCTGTTCAGTTGGGCCATGAACACTACCAGAGCATTGGTTACGCCGAATGGCATAACCAAGAACTCATAGTGGCCATACCGACACCTGAAAGTCGTCTTCTGCACGTCCTCATTTCGAACTCTGAGCTGATGATAGCCTGACCTGAGGTCTATCTTTGAAAACCACCATTCTCCCTTGAGCTGATCAAAGAGTTCATCAATCATCAGTAACAGAAACTTGTTCCTCACAGTCACCTTGTTCAGGCGACGATAGTCAACATAAAGTCGCATGCTCCCGTCCACCTTCTTGGCGAACAAAATCGGGGAATCCCAGGGTGAAACACTAGGTCGGATGAAACCCTTTCCCTGAAAGTCCTCCAACTGTACTGGTAGCTCTCGAAGCTCAGCGGGGCATCCGATGTGCTGGAGTCTATATCGGGGTTGTCTCGATGTATAGATCGATATAAACATCTACCTCTCTACAAGGAGGTGTCCCTGGAACGTCGTTGGGAAAGACGTCTGCATACTGATCCACCACTACAGGAAAACTAGGACTCTGCACGTCAACAACTCCTAGGATGAGGCTAGCCAACAAATGATTGATAGGTTGTCCTTTCCTATGCGAGAGTCCATCCTATGCTGCAAAGGCTCCCTTGTCACCGGTGAAGGTGAACCTGCTCCTGTCTGTGCGTACACATCGCACCTTGCGCCTAATACAGTCAATATGTGCATGGAATGTAGACAACCAATCCATGCCCAAGATGACGTCGTAAGGCCTCGATGCCGCTACAATAAGATGTCAGCCGAAGCTCTCACCTCCTAGAGTAATCTCACACTATCGGAACCAGTGCATAATCGTCGAGTCTGATCCCGTAGGATTCACTATCCCTAAGGATCGAGCCATCAGCTCTGTTGGTATCTCCGATCTACGAACAAGTGCAGCAGCTATGAAAGAATGACTCGCTCCTGTGTCTATAAGTACTGAAGCAAGGGTGGAATAGACAGAGATAGTACCTAGAATCATCTCGGCCGCGCCGTGGTCATAGGACTCCGCTGCCTGGAGATGTGCATTTCTCTGCCCGCCAGATCCTTGTGGTTGGGGTGGACCTCCTGGTGGTGGTGGTGTTAAAGCCTCAAAGCATCGCCCACCACCTGGTGCTCGGCCAGCTCCTTTGCCTTGTCTGCCTGCTCCCTGCAGACCGCCACGGTCGACCCTATGCCTCTGCCTCGGTGGTACCTCAACCATCTGTTGCTCCTCGGCACTGTGGGTCAGGCAATCATGAGCCATGCGGCCCTGCCTGCCGCATGAGTAGAATTGCATGCCTCTCGAATGACTGGCTCTGCGCTGTGTACCCCGCACTGCTGAGCCAGTGTCTTGAGGTCTTCTGCCTGAGGGTCTGGTCCCCCTGGACCCATGAGTCATCCGTCAAATACCTTCTACAGAAGACTCTGCTACGTGTCGCCAATCAGTGGGTCTCGGCGCTGGTGTAGACTCATCAAGAAAGCTCTCGATCAAAAGGGCTCGCTCCAGTACTCTTGTCTGAGTCGGAATGCTGAGGGAGATCAGCGATGCCCTGATCTCATGTCTCAATCCCTGCTCAACATCTGGGCCTATAAGAATGGGACCCATACCATGTCTGTAGAGTAGCGCGAGAGATCGTCAAATCTCACCGAGTACTGGAATACTGTCATGCTGCCCTGCCACAGCTGTAGAAGCTCCTGGATGCGCACCGCACGGAGGGTGGCTGGGACGAATTCCGAGCGGAAGAGGCTCTCAAAGTCCATCAAGAGAAGAGATGCCACATCGTGCACCTGGAGCATCAAGCTCCACCATCGGCCCACTGCTGCGTGCAATAGTCTCGCTGCAAGGATCACCATGAGGTCTGCTGGTGTCCTCACTAACCGAAAAACTCATACCACTTCCTCCAGCCAGTCCTCAGCTGCCTGGGGTTCTGTCTCCCCGCGGATCCTGGGCGGTCGCTGGCGCTGGAACTCATGCAGTGCACTAAGGCGACGTGCATCATCAGCGGTTGGGGAAGGAAGAATCGGTGGCTCGACGGGTATGGCTACTGTCGGTTCCACTGTTGACATAGGGCCATGCACCGAGGCCTCGTCGCTCGGTGGGCTGTCGTCATGCTCAACTCTCGGAACCCTAGTTGGCTGCTATCGTGGGGCCATCATAAAAAGGAAACAGTTGTGCCACAGTCAGAACAATATACCTGGTGAGCTGATACAAAGTAATCACAAAGAAAACAAGAAACACACATGCAATCAATGTTTTCATGCATTAAGTCGGAAATCAGAAGTCAGGGTCCTGGTGTACGGATACGACGGCCGCCACACCAACACTTGACTCCCTGGACCGATAACCACACCCAATACGCTAAACACTATTGCTTCACATAGAAAAAGATCAGAGTCCCATGTTCTGTGGTAGAACCGAACTCCTTTGATACCAATTTGTCACTACCCGTCCTCAGGGCCTATGCCGTGACTACCCCAATCCCACCATCCATAGGCCAGGGCCTGGAAACTAGCACCGAGGCGTAAATTTACAATAAAAAGGGAAGGCATTGCCTTTGTAAAGTAAACAAACACCACCGAGAAACCAAGAAGAAGAAGTAAACTCTAGTAAAAGCTAGTACAACAGTAAGTGCGGAAAGTAAGCTGGCCAGAATACAAACCCAAACTGAATGTAAAGTACAACTCGAAAGGGAAAAACAGTAACAGAAAAGTAAAGCCGCAACGTTGATTCGTCCACTGGAAGTCCCACCTGAAGGGTGGGTACAGATATCCTCCACTGCTCCTCGGGTCTGGTCGACCGCTCCGAGTACGTCCCAGCTAGTGGTCCACCTCCAGGTATCGTCCTGCTCCGCAAGCCTCAACCACGATCAGCGATTTCATTTGTCTTCAACCAACACAACGTAGTGCAGGCATCGCCCATGCAGGGGTGAGTATAAGCTACTCATCAGGGACCCCGAGACCCCTGAAGGTCTCCCAGAAATCACAAAGGATAATCCACAAAGGACAGATACAATCACGAAGTAACATCCGACACGGCTTAGGTATATGCCCATACATATAACTAAGTCATCAATTCCAACATTCTCCAACATTCGAGCCCAAGTACAACCCAAACCACACATGAAAGAAAACGTAATCCACACAGGATTGCACAACACAATCCACATAGAAAAGAAAAACATGATTCAGCTCTCACAGGTATACTTCTTCTATAGACGATAGAGATGATCACTGATCCATCTAAGTCGTCGGACCCACAATGGATCGATAGGTACTAACCCCTGCAATTAACCACACAGTATCGATAGGAAACTAACCCCTACAATGACCCATATAGGATCAGAACCACACAGGATCTGTAGGCGCTGGCTCACACAGAACCGCTGAGCACTGACCCACACAGGATCAGACCCACACAGGATCGGTAGCACTGATCCATGTAGGATTTCTGAGTGTTGTAGACGTCACCGTCGAATCTAATAAGGATCTTTGTACAGTCGTCGTCGTCACTGTAGCAGTCACAGCCACCTCTAGGGTTCCCACACACAGCAAGCTCCTTCGGGAGAGTCCGCTCCACGAGCCAAGAGTCTGATACATCAACTGACACATTGTACAGATTTGATGTATCCAAAAGTTCCGTATCGTCAACAGGAACTCAACGTTACCGACGGCGCGTCAATCAGACGCCCTGTATGAGAGTTATTGGTTTTTTCATCCCAGGGGCCCAGTTGGTTTTTAAGGAAAAACCAACCCGATTGTACTCCAACTGCATCCAAACCTCGGGAAGAGTAAGCCAAAAGATCTGCCTCACTTAGAGGAATTCAACAAAGTCGACAGCACGTCAATCGGACGTATGAAGCTCATGATATGAGTGTTTCCACTCCGAGGGCCCGGTTGGTTTCGTGTACGAACCAACCCGGCCGAACACAAAGTATTCCGAAACCTTGAGTGCGATATAACGAAACAACCGTCTCGATCCAAGGATCGCATCGCAATTGATGGAGCATCGATCCATGACCCGCATCACATGTTATGGGAATCCGACCGATAACGGTTCGGTATTAAGGGGTTGGGGCCCGGTCCGACCCGGCCCGATACCCCGGGGGTCGACCTGAACCGGGTCTAGGTCTGGCCCTCCTGGGCGCAGCCCAGCCCGGCCTGACGGCCGTCCCGGCCTTGGCACAGCACGCCCAGCGTGCTGGCCCGGTGCTCGGCCAACCGGTCGAGCCGTTTGGCAGGGGGGGGCGCCTGCCCCTATGGTGTAACAGCGGCCCCCCATTAAATGGGGGCCGTTTTGTGCTGGCCGGCCAGGGGAATTAATTCCCCCAGTTTCCCTTTTGACCGGCCAACCCACACCGGCTGGCCGGTTCTACCAATAAGGACCGACGACGGCCGGTCCTTCCTCCTTCTCCGACACCGGCGGCCCGGAACCAGCCGCCGGTCACCCTACTCCACCGCGGCCCAGATCCGGCTATGGCCTGGTTCTTCTGGTGCGGTGCGATGGCATCGCGCCCCTCTGCCGCGGCCCTGCTCTGGCCGTGGTGTCTTTGGTTTTTTTAGACGTGGCGCGACGACGTCACGTCCTTGTTCAACTTCACGGCGTCGCGCGACGGCGCCGCGCATTACTTGTCGTACAATCCCGCATGGTGTGACAGCACCACGCCATTCCGTCCCAACCATATAAGAAACAACATCAATAATGGAGGAGGGTCGGCCATGTTTGTGCAGTCCGGCCCCATCTCGTTAGTCGTTAAAAATTATTCGTATTTTAACAAAGAAAAACAAGATAGTATTCATGAATGAAATGAATAAATAAATATCATACCTTGATAAAAGAGATGAAGAATGTCGGCATCACAAAGCGAGGATTCGAAGACGTTGACGGAGATTTTGTCGCAGAAAACCAATGTAAAAAAGAGACGTCGCGGAAGAAAAACGTCGTGGAAGAAGATGTCGCGTCACGGGTTGGTGTCGCGGAAGATGGTCTCCGAGGGCTCGGTGCTCCACGTCGGAGATCGTTCATTCTACGCGTTCTTCGTCAAAGAGAATGAAGAACTCAAGTCTTCCTTATATTTTTCTCCAAAGGCTCTCAAAAAACTAAACACCAACCCAATAAAATAAGTTCTTAACTTATTTTATTAACACATCAAGGCTTTTGAAATTCAAGTGTTTGAATTCCACATTAACTCACCTCATTAATTCCTTATGTTAATAAACATAAGATAACAAAATTAATGGGAGTTGAGGAGGATAGAGGATATGAAGGGGTTGGGTTCGTGTGGGCCCTCCCACCCTCATAACCTCCCAAGAGAGGTTGGGTAGTTACCCAACTTCCATCCAAAGGATTTAACACTTAGAGTAAAAATAAAAATTGTTGTTAAAATTTTATTATTAACATCCACAATTTTTATAAACTTCTATCGTGTAAACGAAACTCCGGATTAAGCGTTCCTAAGCAATTACTGGTGCTGAAGTTCCATCGGTGCCCTTGAAATTCTATTCCGAGCACCGGTTCAAAAGTTATAAATTCCCGCTCGTTCGTTCACTGAACGTACCCGAGCTAAACTTCGGATAGAAATTCCGGGCACACAGGGCCTTAGAATCAAGTTCCATCAGAAACTACGTTCTTGTAAAATCCCAAAGATAATTAAGAAAAAAAATTCATGAATTTTACGGGTAATTACAATGAACAACACATGTTCCCTCATCAGTTTGTTGGGATTACTTACCCGACTGGATCGCTGGCTTACCAATGAACTTCAGCCCTATGTTGAGATAGCCTGAATGTCCAACATGTGATAGTAGACCCATTATATTATAGACATTCCAAAGGCTCACCCACCCCTAAATATACTAAAAGGATTAATAATATTATATAATTTTTAATATATTATTTGTGCTCTCTATCCCTCTAAAGTCTATGTTTTCATTTATTTATTTTAAATACATCACCAAAGAATAATAGAATCCTTAAAATGTTTTTTCCTAGTATTCTTACTTCAGTAAATTGATCATCTTAAATTTATGAAGGTTCTAAGACATGAAATCCCAAGAAAAAAACTAATTATTAATAATAAATAATCACAATCACTCTACAAACCCATTTAATCCAATCACTCATATTGAATCATTGAATTGTTGATCGAAGAACAATAAAAAATCATTATGCATATACAATGTTCACATGTATTCATGATTTATAGAAGTCATCTATAAATATTTTCTTCAATGTGAGATAACTAAATTTTGGATTTTGTGTCTACGTATTCTTGGTTGGATAAAATGGTTTAAATAATATTGAATTTATAAAATGTGAAAAAATATATAAATATCATATGAAGAGTGATGGATAAAATATTGAAAAAAATAATTTTCAAACACTAATTATTTAAATGTTTTGGTTTATGATGGCATAGGGTTATGTAATTTTTTTTTCTGGGAGGGAATATTGTTATTACATGATTCAATGTGGTTGTGAGGTGATTAGGTGGGGATATGGTGGTGTAATATGCTGAAGAGGATGTGGTTGTGGTTTTGATGATGTGATAATGGTATGATTCACAATGGTTGAATGTAGGAAATTACTATTTCTAGATGTCATGCTATTGATGTCGGACACATGTTAAGAGATGGCCATTCATGATTTTCAAGAATATTTTATTTGTTGTGATCTTATGTCATCATTTTAGATGTAAAATTAATACGATGTTGTTACATTTTTTGGACAATTATCATATTATTATATATCCTTATAAATTTTTAATTCCATTTCTTACTTATCATACACCGTTGTTATAAATTATACAGATATCTCTCTAATGTGGAATTATATATATTTTTCCATGATATTAGTTAAAAAAATTATTTTCTTAGTTTTTCATATATGTTTTTCCCAACAACATTATTACATATGTAATATAAGGGAAAATATTGGGCATACCCCTATATAATTTATTAAATAATTTTATGGATAGTTTGAGGGTGATTTAATCTATTGTTTGAGTAGCTTGTGTAATGTTAGAGAATTATTTGGAGAATTTTTAATCCATTAATGTGTGAATAATTTTTATAGTTTTATTTTTTTAGGTAAAAATTTTGTTTTGGAAATATATGTTTTCCTTAATGGGAACAAAGAGGCATTTTTAGAATTTTTTTATCTTGTCATGTCTTAAGAGGGTAATTCCTCCTATTCTTTTAATTGATACCCTAGGTATCAGTTTTGAACTCATGTCCTATTGGTGGTAGGATACTTCAGACAATTGTATAAATTATACCTAACTAGGAGGGGATTCAATAGTGATTGGATACCATTGGGTCACACCAATAAACAATTTTAAAATGGTGATACTATTTTCAGTAATCAATTTTAAAAACATTATCATAATATAAATATACAGAAAAAACAACAAAAATTCTTAACATCTCTAAATCATCCCCCAATTTTTCAATGAATACAAATAAGTTGAATTAAAATAATATGATTTAAAATAAAAACATAGAAGATATCCCCCAATATTCATGTCCAAACTTATTAGTTGGACAATTTTAAAATATGATGATATGGAGAGAGAATGATTCTCGTTTTCCATTATAGAATAGTAAAAATTATTTATATATTCCTTGGGTGAAAATTATATAACTCTATAAGAGAAAGCATTAATGATTACAATGATTATTCCCTTAATTGATTCAATAATGAAATTCAATTACTTATTTTTTTAGTTTAATATTCATATACAATAAATCAACTTCCAGCACCATATAATATTTACATTGTTAATAAATTATTATACATTAGATGTGAATGAATAAAAATGTTAAAAATGTACTTATTATATTAGATGTTTTCAATAATATCACTAATAATAATGTGATTCATAAAAAATATATTTTATTAATGATAAAATATTAATACTATATAAGCTAACAAACAGATATAATGGTTAGGGAGTATCCTTCTCTAGGGTGATCTGAATTTAGTCCCATTGTGTATTTGAAATTTTTGTTTCCAATATTTGGAAATAAATTCAAATGAGAGGTCATAGTAAGAAAAACATAATAGAACATCATAAAATCACACATCATCTAAATATTATAGCCTCATATAAAATACCAAGGGTATTCAAGAAATAAAATTTTACAGCTCATCATAAAAAAATCCCTAAAACAAAATATAGATATGTCATTTAATAAAATATACATGCATTGTATAATCATCTATATATAGGGTAATAATAGAAGAAGAGAATCAAATGAATCTCAAAATTTTTCTTTGGTCTTCGTCTATTCACTTCATTTTTCATCATCAATAAATCACTTGAATTTTTTATCATGAAGATGATTCTATAATGATTCGTCCCTAAAAAAAAATCATCACATTAATAAACTCTTATGAACATAAATAGTGAAATTATAATGAAATAATTCATAATGAATTTATATATAGCATTCTACAAAATACCAATGGAGTTTCTCATATATTTTGGAAATATCATTCACATTTTTGTTTTTTAATGAATTATTTTATGTTAGTAAAATTATTCTAAAATACATACCTAGTGTATTAATATACACAATTATTTATAATATAAAAATTAATTTCACCAAAACGAAATTTATATTATATGTGTAATGACATATAATTCTATGTTAATAATTTTCTTGTATGCATTAGAAAACATCCCATTAAAAATATATTTTTTATAGATTCAAAAAATAGAACATTGATATTAAGGTGGAATGACACCAAAACATTTACTAATATGATCAATTAGACTGTTATCCTACAAATTGACATGGGGATTTCAATACAATTTAAATTCCTTAGTAGTTGAAATTATGTAGACAACACCAAGAATTGGTAAAATAAATTACAACTATTATAAATATATTTCACTTACCATAATAAAATTAATATGTTAATGATTATAAAAAACTTCTTGGGGGAAAATTTTGATGTTTCAAAATAAGTACAGTGTTTGTGACATTAAAAAAACATGAAATATTTTAATACAACATAGTTACTAGTCAATCCCAAAAAAAACATATAATCAGTGTCAATAACATTCAATAAATTTATGCACATGTGTATCCTTTATAAATTTTGTGGACATTAGAGTTTGATAATGTCTGTCTACAATTACATGTCACTATGGGTATATCCCCTAATTTTATAAAATATAATAAATATCAATCTAAACAATGTAATAATAAAATTTATTATAAATGTTTTGGAGTGTGTATCAACCCCATAAATTACATGATTACAATAATATCATCAATGTAATAAATAATGATAAATTTAATATATATCGATTTACATAAAAATGGGAAAAAAATATTTAAAAATATTACTCTTGATCTCAAGGAATGTCATGTTCTACATCTACCATTTCCTAGAATCAAACCATTATAAATACTGGTTGTAGATGAATTATATTATTATCCAACAAATATCTCAAAATAAATTATTTAGAAATTATGAAAATAATATCAATGATATATATAATTAATGGTAAAAATTAATAGAAAAATAATATTTTATTGATAATACATACAATATGAATCAGCAGAGAATTTTCATATTCTACTGAATTTCATGAAAATTGGAGAAACTCATGTCATTTGTTTACCATGTATCTATGTCCTTTATAATAAATAATCTTTTTTTTCAAAACATTATCATTAATATTCATCGTCCAAGGGGTGAAATGTTTTCCCTATATTTGAGACGGATTGACATAGAGTTATTGAGAGCACACAATTGGGAATTGTGTGATAAAAAATTTCTAAAATCACATCTAACTTTATATGTTTCATGTGAGAGATGTTACAACACCTGATTTAAATATAAATAATAATTATAAAACATGAAATAATACAGGGATTAAACTTAATAAAAGTAATATCATTATATAAATTTTATATATCTTACAGTGTAGGAAATTTAGCCATGTAAAAAATAAAATAACATTGATTATCTATAATATTACTCCCATGGGTAATAAATAAATGTAGATTAATGTATTTAATAATATGTGGTTATTTATAGGATGTTTGGAATTGGGGAGAAAAATATTAACCACGTTTTCATTACCCCCACCACACACACTTGATCTGTAATAAGATCCCCCTCGTGATGATTCATTCATCTTTTTATTAACAAAAATGATTTTTGATATCTCATTTTTATATAACATGTCATACTAACAAATTAGAAAATTCAATAACTCATATGAATGTAATACTATTTTAATTAAAATTATAATAACTCATACTCAACAAAAAATCATTAAAAATGCTTCACTCAAAATATCACATCTGTTATTATCACCATGTAATGTTTTATTTTTTGAAACCACCCAGTATGTCAAGACTAAATATATTTGGAAATAGGATTCTATTCTAGACTATTCCTATGTTCATCATTTTATTAAATCCCTAAAATATTTTATTTGTGACATAAATTCAATAAATATAACATTAGATTTTGAACTGAATTATTTGTAGAAAAAATACTTTTATTTTTAGGAATACATCATATTTGATAGAAAAAAATTCTATCCTGATTTTGACAATCTTTTATATATTTCATCACAACATAAATCCCATGGATTTCACTCACACACACACAATCAGTCTGGCCCTAATATAAAATAAAGAAAATTAATATTTTATACAAAATAAATAAACAAAATCATAGAGTAATAGATATATATATAGTAAAAAAAGACATTCACATAAATTTCCAATCCTAAAGTAATTTAGTTAAATTAAAAAGAATCAACTTTTCATAATTGATTAATAAATGTTTCATTTCATAATTAGAGCATTTCTATTAAAAACATCTCATTCATGAATTGACAACCATTGTTTTCATAAAAAAATTAAACCAAAATTTATTAATACTCTTTTCAAAATCTTGAATAATTGACGTAGCAGTCATGGAAATCACCTTTTTTTATACAAACACGAGCCAAATAAAATATTCTTCATGTTTTATATAATATAACATTTTTTCCATCAATTTTATTTTTCTATAATTAAGTATTATTTTCCCAAAATAATTCTCATTGTTTAATATCCTCACATTATAATCCTTTTCATTATTTTCTAAATTTAAATATATTATCATTTAAATGACATTATATTAATTTAAGAATTTTTTATATCTCATTTTTAATTAATATATCGGGAACTCTCATTGGAATATTAATTTTATCATACTAACCCCATGGCACTTATAGAAACATTTTATAATTTATTAGACTTCTAAATTTAGGGAGAAAATTTTGTAGTTAGTAATTCACAATTACTTGATATTAAAGAATTATATAGGTATTGTTTCAACAGTTATTGAATGATATATTTTAATGAAAAAAAGATATACAATGTATAAAACCTATTTTTTTATGAAATTATGGTATGGGTAATTTTTTTAAGATTTTTTCAAGGTATGATGTTTGTATTCCATAGTAATTTTTTTTCAACATTTTTCTTCTAAAATTGTAATTTAAATTCATTTTCATATTAAAATAAACATGAAAAAAATATACATAATTAAATTTTAAATTTTGAATAAAAAATTAATATTTATGTTGTTAATAAGAAATGTAATGAATTCATTCATTATTATAACATTATTATCCCTAGAAAAATTTGCTTTCTTACTATAATAAATTAAATTACTAAAATTATAATCAAGTAGTCTAAATTTTATAGAGATTGTTCAATATGTATCCACAACATCACATTAAAAAATTATATGGATTATATAAATATATGTTCAATATATATATATATTAGTGTTTTTGTGTTACATTAATATATTATATAACATGTTCAGTTTTAATTTATTATGTGCATTAAATAATAAGAGTATACATATTAATTGAAAATATATAATCTATAGGAAATATGATTAAATTATTTTCAATGGAATAATTTTTTTGTGGCATATTCAATGAAATACATAAATAATCCACTGTGAATACTTTTGTCAACACCGAAACCTAGTTATCTAGAATAATAAGATATTAACTTGTATAAAATTAAATAAAATGACCAATCCAAAAAATGGAAAAATAAAAAAAAATTATTATGTTAAAATAATATCTAAATGCCCTACATATAATTATGCCTTAATTATAGTAAATATTTTATTGAAATCAAAAATCATATTGAAGAACAATGATTGATATATTTATATTTGTATCCATATAATAACATTAACAACTTATTTGTAGTCTATATATTTTATTAATATGTTATATTTGGAATTAAGGCCATCAGTAGATTGAAAAAAATTCTATTTATTTTATATTTATAATCTATAATTGGTTGATTATGGTGTTTTCAAGGAATGTGATCTTATTGTATAAGATGAAAATAGTTTTAAAGATTGAGTCATTTCCATGTGATTTCAAAATTTTTGGGAAAAAGATTTGGGGAATGGGGAATGATGATTTTGGTAAATAATGTTTCAAGAAAGATAAAATGATTATTTATCTATTACGTGCAAGTTATGTTTTTGGATTGTCTGATCAAAATATGGAAAATGAAAGAGTATATTAAATGACGTGTGTCTATATGAAAGGTAGTTTACCTGATAGAATGCTTTACGGACAATGAAAACTACTCAGAAGACCCTTTCGATCCAAATACAATGCCAATATAGAGATGTGCATAAGTGAATTAATGAGGTAGACTGTTAAAAAATGTCAAATACATGAGGTGAAAAGAAAATATTACTTTGAGTTTAATATAATTAACAATAATATTCAATTTAAATTTAATACTAACCAGACTGGGGGTTAATGCACAATGAATGTGAAATTTGGGACATAATGTTATATAAATATGATGATAACACATTGAAGACATAGGTATTTTTTCCAATTTAATTATAATGTCTCTACCATGTTTAACAGTTTCACACAAAATTCTTACGCACTGGTAATCTGGCATATAGAGTTTTTCATTGATGTATATATTCCAAGTAAAACTCATTGTGTAGTTTCATAGAAGTGAATAGTTTTAAGAAAAGATACATTTCATGACATTCCTAAAACGTGTGTGAATGGATTGGTGTTCTGTGCAACATATGTGTTGATTATCTTTCATGTTTTGAATATCGTGTTTAATTGATTAGTACAGGTCATTAATTATATATGTCGAGGCAACACGAGTCTCACCCTAGACCTAGATAATTTAAAAAATTAAAAACTACTGATTTCACTTTAATGAGGATAAACTAAGTAAGTGTTCTCTAAGATAAGCGTTCCGGGGGGTCGAATGAAGTGTATTGAGGAACAAATTATGACATCCAAATAATTTTCAAATGTTATTGTGCCTATAACAATGTTACCCTATATAAATACTTATATTACACAAGTTTTTATGATTAGTGGATATAGGTGTGATTGAAAAACATTTGTCATATGTTCCATAGACTAGTGCATAATATTTACCCATACAAAAAAATTTATGGGATCTCTATATGTTAATTATTTAATTATTGCACATTACCATCTAAATGGTTTATCTAGTTCATACAAACATTGTAATAATTTGTTTCATTCATGATGAAAATTTTTACCAAATGATTCACACATGACCTCTTTAGGTGCTCTATAGTTTTCAATTGCTATCAAAACCTACAGGTTGCAGAAGTTAAATATTTCTAACTCTTTAACTATGAAGAATTTTATATTTGTACTTGGAGTCACTATCTTTGATGGAATCATCATCCATATTCATAAGAATAAGATCATATCACATCTAATATCTCTTTGAATATAATCCTTTTTGACAAGCCATATAGGATTTAGGACACTGATGAAACATGACTGTTTATGAGTAATTCAGATAGAAAAATGATTGATCTAGATATTAATGCCAAACATTACATCATATTATCTCGTTTTGATTAAAAATATTTAATGATTACGAGTTTTCTATCATCCATTTCTATGTGGGAAAATATAGAAAATATACATGGAAGTGAAAAAAATGTGATTGAAGTGAAACTCCCTGTATTTCACAATTAGTTTGTGATCAAATAAATAATCAATGAATGGTAGGGGATACTTTTTCTTTATGGAATTTTCATTTATTTCTATATAATAAAAGCACAACATCATTGATCAATCATTCTTCATGAAAATGGGAATAGGTTATTCCAATAGAGAGACACTAGGTTATATTAATCCCATATCACTCAACTCCTATAATTGGGTTTTCATCTCCACAAATTACATAGTACAATTCAATATGGTTGTGTTGATATTTAACATGCATCTGGGAGTAAATAAATGTAGAACTAAATATCCCACTCCTATGGATATCAATATAAATATTCATGAAATACATAAATATATTATTTCACAATAGGTTGATTTTCAAATTGAGGATTTGTCTCCTCATAAATATATGATGTTTTATCTTCTTCCCCGATAATTTCATTCATTAGGGAAACTGGCGGTGGATCTTTATATGAATTAGATAATAATGTTTCTACACTAATGGTAATGGATTCAATATATTCCATATAAGTAATAATGTCCTTATTTTTGAAATACATTTGGGAATCATATTTTGAAATCCATTTTATCAAGAAAGTTATATTATTGTAAAACATAGGTGTGATGATACATGCCACAACTAATTTTGTTTTATGTGTCATTAAGGGGAATGACAAATTCGTCATAATGGTAATGAGACTTCCCTTAAGAGTTTTTCTTCGACAACTCCACTATTAAATGAAAATTAATATGTATAATTTTCAAGGAAAACTATAAGGATATAATTGAATGTGATGATATGGAGTCAAATAATTAATTTGATCAGTTTGATGAAATAATTAAATTGACTTCCACCACATAATTAATAATATCAACCTCTGCTATTGTGATCTCATAAACTTGGCATTGTTACCTTGGCCTTTTCTATGGAAAGCTCCATTATTGCTTTAGACTCCCATATTCATTGTTTCCTATCTCCATAAAATTGATAAATTGAACATTATAAGATTCATAAATTCCCTTTAATTCATGATCATGATTTACCTTCTCACCACACTTGTAGAAAAATCTATTTACATTAATTTATGCACCCGAGTGTTTCCTACCATAAGTTTCACACGTTGGATAATAAACATTTATATTATTCCCTTTATCTATTCCTTGATTTTCCACCCACATCTTCTCTAGATGTCCCATTAATATATAATACATAGGGAATTATTTCACCATCTTGATTCTAGATCAGTGTATATTATCTTATATTGTGAATTTTTTTGATTAATGTTCCCATCAGAGGAATGGTTTTAAACCATAAAATTATTGATCAATCATGCCCCTTATAATACATATATTGCCATAAGTTTTTTTATTAACCTTTTTATGATAGATTCATACATAGAAGTGTTTTTGTCCCCATTCTTTTGTTAACTTGACAATTTCCTCTCCGTATTATCACACTGTTAATGATATAAATATTTTCGAATGAAAATTTCCATAAAATATTTCTAATCAATTTTTTAATTTTCTTACTACTCTTTTTTGTTTTAATAAATTAGCATCCCAGATCAGCACCTCTTTAGAGTTAATAAATATCCACGATATCCTTCTTTCATTAGTAACATCCTGAAGAGTAAAATACCTTCTCCATGAAATTTATACATTGTTTATCCAAAAATGTTATGTTAGTCTCATTGAATTATGGATTTTGTAGAATCATGTTTAGGTACTATATTTTTCCTCCATTTTTTATATCAAAATTATCTATATGGGTATTTTTATTTTTCGTAACCTAAGATAGTTGTTCTATTATGGTTACAAGATATTAATCTACAGTTTCAACTCTAACTCCAATATCATTATCTTATATAGGAGAATAATCAATTAATAATATACTAGGATTTATGTGTGTATCCATTCCATCCACTATGAACAGTTTATATTATTGGTATATTCTAAATATATTTTTGAATCACAATGAATAATTTCGCACTAGTCAAAAACTTATCATAAATATAAAATATTATGCATATATATTCCCATAATCGTAAAGATCATTTCTTGGGGGACATATTTTCATTTAAATCCTTCTTAATGGAGTTTATAAAAAAATTGATTTATTCTAATAATATCCCTTTAGAAATTTAAAATTGGTGAAATGAAAGGAATGCATATTTGTACCATGTTACACATTGTTCAGAAAGAGACACCATGTTAGATACTTATTCCAATGTACATTTGTGACAGAATTTCCTCCACTTATTGTATAAATACGTGGAATTATTAATAAGACTACCCACATAATTTCTACATTTTTATTACTCCAGAATATTATTTTAAAATTAACCATATAGACTATAATAGGGTTATATTATATAATATATGTTTTCAAAATCTATTATCAAATTATTATATAAAACATCCTTTGATACCAACTATAATGACCAATATTCCAGAATCTTGGTGTTGGTGAATTACATTATTACATTCTCAAAATTTCATGGAATAAAACCAAGAAAGACTGAATAATTTTTTAAATTTTATAAACTATATAAAAAAGGTGTTCTATGATAGGAATTTATTTAAAAAATAAAATAAAACATCTTTGAAAAAATCCATAAACCTCAAGATTAACCCTACAAGTCAATCATACTAAAAATATTTGTATAGAGAGAAAAAATAAAATATAAAAATATTTTATACCAAAGAACTAGTATGTGTAAAAAAATAAAATATAACTTATCATAATCAATTGAGCATGGGAAATAAAAATAAACACAATTTACATGATCATAATCTAGAACATAATATGGAAGGAATAAAAAGAGTACAAAATAATGTCATATAAATAATAAGATGAGATTGAAACTAAACCAAGTGTATTACAATAGTAAATCAATCATGTCGAATAAAATGTTCTATAATCAAAATGATGGAATGTGTAATGTTGGAGAACATTGAAATATGGTCAAGGCAACACCCAGGTATCTAAAAATAAATGGGCAACGCCTAAACCATGTCCTTGACTAATTTTTCACATGAGACCTACTAAAGAATAAAAGGACTATAGTGGGACCCAACCATTACACACTATGTCCAATAAATTAATAGTATCAATGGGGTGAATCATAACATCTTATATGTAAAAAATTTGAACAACCTTCCCCATTATGTAAACACAATCCTAAAACATTATATGTAATGTTGTTAATACTATGAAGATATTGAATCCACAATCAATATAATCATAAACCAGATCAATAAATATGGTAGATAATATTCATAAAAAATCAATAAAATTAATTAGTATGATTTAATAGATGTTTTGAAATAAATGATTAAATTATAATATAATGATGAAGGAATTTTTTTGAGAAATTCTTATTTTTTAATATCGAAGAAGTGTTCATTTGGAAAAATAATTTGTATAATTATTTAATGTTTTCATAAAACTATAAATGAATAAATAATTTTTAGTGTAAAATTAATGATTATATGAAAATAATTAATTAAATAATTGATTATAGATTATACATAAGAATGGGATAGAGTTGCAGAAGTTCCCTTAAATCAGACTTCCTAATCCATAGGAATTTTGATGTGATCCTTTAAAACATGTATTCTACAAAAAAATAATGATGAAATGATATGGATATATGATTTTATAATATATAAATAGATTTCTTAATATCATTATAAAAATAATTAATATTTACATTATGTTAATGATAGAGATCGTCTAACCTGAATAAAACATGTGGGTTTAGAAAGAAACCAATTACATATGTCTAAAAGAGTTATCCATATAACATTATTATGAAATACAATAATATTACATCTAATATTTAATTAATTCAGAAAATTGTATACATATAAATTATTTTGTTATGATTTTATTAGGTTCAGATATATAATTTTGATTGATTTTATGATTAAATTTCATCATTCATGAGTGTTTTATTAATTGGATTTAATGATTAGATTACATTTATTGACATTTGAAGATAATTTAAAAAGAATATTATTTACCCAAATCTAATACATTTGATATTAATGATCATACAAATTAATAAATGTAAATATAACACTTTTCAATATTTAGGATGAGGATTAATTATTAGATTAAATGATAGTGTCAATCATTTAGACTATTTTGATGTTTTTCGATCATAACAAAATAGTTTTTTGTTCATTAATTAATATTATGTTTTTCAAATATTCATGAAAATAGGTAAGATGTAATAAATATATTTTTATCTGTTTTATCATGAAAATAGTTTTATTACCATCCATGAAGGTGATATTGAATAATTAAAAGACATCGTTCACAATGGCTATAAATCAGCACCTCATAGACGATATTTTCATAATTAATGTGTATGTGTTATATGATAAGAATCATTATGTATGATTTACAATTATAATAATAAAATTCCATTTTATAAAAGATATTGGATTATGTCATGTCACTTGGGATATGTTAGTTGAGAGAAGGATAAAAATCCAAAATAAATCAAAATGAAATTAAATAATAATAAATAGGATCTTTAACTATTTAATTAATATACTTTATAACCTCATTAAGGGGTTTTTTTAGACATCTATTCATACCAAAGGTTCCTAGAAGTTGGGGGGGGGGGGGTTGGATTGGAAATATGATTTCAAAATAAATCAGAACAGGATAGTATTTTAGAAAGGGATTGGTGAAGAGGTGAGGTGGGATGGTATTTATAGTTTGGGAGAAGTGTTTTCATTACATATTTTATTCAATTGTCTATTATATTGTCTCTATACTATCAATAGTTTGAGAATATTCAGTAGAAATAAAAAATTAATGAAATATATTTTTAGAATATGCTTCTTACATCTTTCATGACTAATGGAATAGTTTTTTATATTATAATCTAGTTATACCATAAATTAAAATATTTTACAATTAATAAAAAATTCAATTTATTGATAAAAATACTAAAAATTAACCTTAACAATTTATTAACATTTAGAATTCAATAATGTACTCTATATTTTGAATATTAGTTTATATGTATGTAGAATTATATTGTTAATTAAAATAATCATCTTTTTTAAAAATAGTTGTTTTAAATGTATAATTTCTTCAATAACACATTGAAAAATTAGTCAACATATAAATAATTTGTATTAATTTTTTTTAAAAAAAGTTTCCTGTATAAATATATTTTTTGAAAATATTTCAAATTATTATATTATTTTAAAAATTGGTAAAAAATCATTTATGTTTTAAATAATTACATAAACATTATTTATTATTTATTAAACATTATTTACATATTCTATAATGAAAATATAACATAATTGAATTTATATGAAACCAATATTTTATTTGTACATTCATCGGTCAAGATACTTCTATGTATATTATATTACTATTAATGATGGTCACATTTTTATTCCATATGTCATATTCAATATTAAATTATGGATTTATTAGAGGGGTTAGGTGAAACATAAACTATCAATGATATTAAATTTAAATTGATGAGTAGCCTAAAATCACGGGGTTTATTAATAATATCATGGATATTTATAATTAATGGGAAAAATAAAATGAAAAATAACCTTCTAATTATAATTTATAGTATATTAATCACCCATGAATCAATATATTTCTTTTAATTTCACAAAGAATCTAACGAATCAATGATTTTTAAACCATTTATATATATCCTATATAATAATGTAGTTTTTTCAATGTTTTTTCATTGAAATGCCTTATAAAATGTATGAAATTAATATATCTAGATTTGAGATTTATGGATTTATAGATATTTTATATAGAAAATTTGGCATTATATGATAACCTATGCCTAAAAAATTTATTTTTTTTCTAGTTAATAGTACGCGATTATAGACTCTTTGATTTAAATATATAGTAATAATTATATAACAGTAATTAGTAAAAGTATTTAAATTTATTAGATGTAAGATTATAAAAGAATTTGGTTTCTTACATGTAGGAAATTTAATCACATAAAAAATAAAAAGAATAACCACATTTAATGTAAAAATATTTTTGGATTTAAATACATGTAGACACATATCATTAAAAAATATGTGATCATTTTCATGATGTTTGAAATTATGGAACCGAATATTAACCATCCATTCTAGACCTTCACCATAAACCATTGATCATTAATATGTTCTCCATAATGAAGAATCATCTGGATTCTTAATAAATTAAAACCATTCATTATATCTATACAACATATATGAAGTCATAGAAACCAATTTAAAAGTGTAATAACATATATAAATGTAGTATTTTTATATTAAAAATCATAGAAACGTGTAATCAATAAATTAATGTTATCAATTTTTCATTAATAATACCATGTGAATTTTATCCAAAACATATTATTTTATTTTTTTAAAATCACGATGTAATAGGAAAATAAAAATATTCCTACAAAATATGCAATTATAGAGAATCAGTTAATCAAAATATCCAACCATCCATAAAATTTATTGACTTGTGAGTTCCATTGAAAACATAAACTATTAGACTAAATAATTATTTTTTGTTAGAACATATGATTTTATACTTCCATACCCATTAAATGTGTGAGAATAAAAATTCATCTCATCTCGGAAATAATGATTGAAATTTTATCAGGACAAGATTCCCTTAAATTTCACACAAACACACAATCATATAAATATACTGAAGAATGATGAAAAATAGAAATTTAAACAACTATAAATACAAATTATTATCAAATATTATAAAATATGTATTACAAATTTCTAACTCAAATAACTAAAATAAAAAAAATGAAATCATTGAATTTAACAAAACATCCTCTTTAAATTATTTAGTAATTAAGGTTACTTTTAATATTTACTTCATTTATACTTAAAAAAATATCATTCATTACAATAAAAACATGGTTTTTGAATAATATTATAATGGAAAATCATAATTATTATTTTCTATATATTAAATAAATGATTTCATAGTCATGGAAATAACATTTTTGATACAACCCATAGCATAATTATTGTGTATTATTGTTTTATATAAATAATTATTCTTTTCTACTTTTTCATTGTTTTTTTCAAGTATTTAATTAATAAAATCAAATAATTGTGTCCCCTAAATAAATCATTCAGTTTCATATGCTCCCTTATTACACCAATTTCAATTTAATTTCTAAATTTAATTATATAAAAAATGAAATGACTTGGAATCAATTATTTAAATTTATTATAAATTTTTTTTAATAAATCTAGAGATGATTCTAACTGGTTATTTATATATATTTTTATTATGTGAATTGTTTTTATAGTTTGATTCACTTGGTTATCAAATTTATAAATACAATGATATTTACTCAAATTTAGTATTTCCATATGTCTTGATATTGTGGAATGAGTTTGGTATAATTGAAACCACTATGGAATGATATAATATAAATTCAACAACAAATATATATTTCATCAAAATAATTATTAATGATGAAAAACTACAAGGGGTAATGTTTTATATGGGTTATTATTTTTAAATGTATGATTTATTTTCATAGAGAAATATTTTTTGTTGAAAATATTTCTTCATGAAATAGAAATTACATTTCTTTTGAGATTAAAATAAATAATTACACTAAATTTATTATATAAATTTTAAAATTGGAATAAAAATTCATATTGATGTCTATATTGTTATAGTGATATGTAATGGATTATTACATTTGATTAATATCAAAATCTAAACAAAAAAATCATAATTTTAGCACCAATAAATGTATGTGGAAAAGGGAATAGAAACTATGGTAAAATTTATAGAGATATTTAAATTTTTATCCACATCATCACTTAATATTTTAATGTGAATTTTAAATATATATATATATATATATGTTCAATATATATATATATATATATCTTTGTGTGTGTTTGTGTGTTATATTAATATATAATGTTCACAATATGTGTTAATGTCTATTCAATAATAACATATAATCTATATTTCAAAAAGAATAATTTATAAAAATATGATGAATTTATATCCAATGATATATTTTTTTAAGGAATATTCAATGAAATACATAAATACTCTATTAATCGTGATTTTTAAAACACTACAACCTGGCATACAAGAATTATGTGATCATAACATGTATAAAGTACATAAAATTATCAATTCAATAAAATATTATCCAACATAAAGAATATAATGAAATATAATATTTCATGAATATCTAAAAACCATACACATAATTATGACTCAATTCTAAAAAATATATGTCTAAAAAATCAATGTATATATAAGTCCAGTCACAGAGATATTTCAATTTAAATATACATAATCAATTTTAGATGTTATTTGTCATCTATATATTATATTAATGTATTTTATGAATGAGAGACACACTATAGTTGTTTCTCATGTACAATTCAAGTCCATCATATATAAGAAGTAATTCATAATGTGTTATTAAAAATATTTCAAAATGAATAATTCATACTACTGCTATTTCTAAAAACATGTCATTAAAAAATGTGAAATATGTGATAATGATATTCTTATGCTTATGGGATATAGGAGTGTATATAATTTAAAATTAATACCTTATATGAGGTAAAAGAAGAGAAATCACACTTTTTTATTTAATAAGGGTGAATTTATCTTTGGAAACATTCTATGGGTTAGGGTTTCCCATGTTTTAAGCTACATGAGGGGGGGTGCATTTATCCTTGGCTACAAACATTGTTTTAGTGATTTTATTCTTCTCAATGGATATATGTATTCTTACTAAACAATGTAAATCACTATGTCGTATGATATAATTATCACATTCTTTTATTTTTATTTTATTTGGTATTTTCTTCTTATGTAAACATGTCATGTCATTGTGACTCCCATTGTATTCTATACAATTACGATTTCTAGTATTTAAGATTTTTTTCCACCTAAATATAATATTCAAAATGTACGTATCATTATATTAATTCACTTTGGAATAACATTTTATTCTTGAGAAGTAATATAAAATACAATTCAATATTAATATACAATATTCGAGCACTACGATATACGCTATATAAGATTTATTCCATGAAAAATACACATGGAATATACAAAGACACATGAAACATGGTTTTTTGATAGAAAAATTCAAATATTACAAAATATGGGACATACTAAATTATTGAATAATTAATTTTCATTCCATTAAATAATCTATTAATGAGTTTCATCAACCATATAAATAATATGATGGGAATTTTTCGCAATATCTTCATGAAACATCAAATTCCCTACAATTTTCCATCACGATGAACAATAATTCAAAATACTAACATAAAATTGATTGTGGTTTTGATTGTAATAAATAGTTACATTGAAAACATTATTGATATTATAATAAAAAATAAAACTACAAACATTCCACATTGATTCAGATTTTCATGTGGCATTTCATTCTCATAAAAATACTCATATTAACAGGACTGTAAAGAAGTGGTTGGAATAGATTTTTTGAACTAAATAAAATTGAGTATAAAAAACCTCATAATTTCATTGGGATTTTAATTTATAAAAAAAATCAATTAACCGTAATATTTTTAAAATATTCATTTAGTGGAACTACATATGATGGTATTTAATATAATGTTATTTATGGGAAACTAATACTATTACTAAAGACTTTTATAAGAAATGTCATGTCATGATTCTCTTATGTAGACATTGAAGAGAAACAATAAACCATTGAAATGGAATGATAAAATCATTAAATACATTTATTGTAACTCCCCGGTTCCGGAAGCCACCTAGAGGTGCCCCGTACCATGTTGGTCACATGGCCTCAAGCGAATTTCTCCAAATGCCAGAGGCTACCAACTATCTGTGAGGGCCATTGTGTGATAGTGGGGAAACTATGCCATCATTGGAATAGTACACAACTGATGTAAAAAACATACAATAGAAGAAGCAGTAAATATCCAACAACATTAATCAGTGGAAGACTAAAAAAATAAACAACTTGAGTGCATATATATATTTAAATGATTCATGATGCATATGTTTAGGAATGCATCCAAATAAATCACAATGTTGAATAAAATACTAAACCAATGTAAAAAAGAAAAATAGATAAGAAACTCCACATCATCCATAGGCTCGGCTTGGTCTCATGCTCTCATGATCCAATGCAGTCACGTACCTGAAGTAGAAGGGAGAATTCCATAATTTATACCTACAACAACATAGTCTTATTAGGCCAATAAGTATGGCCAAAACAGGGTGTAAGACAAATCCTATAAGGAAACCACCATAAGATCTTTTCCTAACAGTCATTGAATATATGAAAGGTAGAGAATAGAATGCAGTAAACATGAATGTACTAAATAGTAAGAAATCAACAGTTTTAAATCAAGATACAATGAAACAAGCAGCTCATCCATAAACAGACATTCCTCTTGGAAGTACTCACATCCACCTCCACTGGTCCTACCTAAGAGGCACAGAAAACCCATTGGGCAACACAGTCAGTCTAACCCCTCTGGTACTATATATGAATATAGGAAAACTCTTTGGGGTAGTGCTCACAGTCAATCCCCTTATAGTCAAGGTAAAACAAGACTCTTTGAGGAAGATCACACAGGCATTCCCCGTCAAGTCTAATTAAATCAAGACTCTCTGAGTAAGTTTACACAGTCCATTTCACGTATAGTGTAGGTTAATCAATGAATCTTTAAGGGATCTCACAGGTCTATTACTATTATGTACCCATGATCTAGGACTCTCTTTGGAATCTCCCTCGGTCAATTCCACTTATAGATCAGATCGTTCAAGTTAAAACAATGTGAACAAAGACTCTATGAGGACGATCTCTCGGTCTATCCCCTTATAGTATACTACACCAGGTTTTCATGACCATGTGTAAATCAACGCATAACAATTCTATAAGGCACATGTAAACCTATTGGAATACTTGGATAAATATTATATATCATCTCAGCAAGTCAGGAAACACAACAATGCATCCTTAAATCACCCAAAATGGGAAAATAGGCAAAACATGACCAAAGGGTTGTAAACAGAACATGCATGGAAAAACATTCACGCGTGGTAATCAATTCAATTTACATCCAATTATCCTTTGCACGATCATACATGAGTGGTGAAAAAACACAAGGGTAAGGTGATAAATGCACAATACCCCGTTCAAGGGTATATTCACAATTGAAAATAAATTTAATGGACCATAAACTGAAAGGCACAAACCACCTAAATTTACAGTTCTGGACAAAATGATCCAAAGGCTATTCCACCTCCAAACAACAGGAGAACACACCACCATAAACAGTCTAAACCTCCTTCACTAACATCAACAAGTCTATAAATCACCACCTGAGGTAACCACATCCCTTGATCTGTACATAACTGGTGTAGATATTAAAAAAAAGTGGTCAGAGAGATATAGATCTCGAGGGAAACTCAAAAAAACCCTGAGGAGAGACTTACCTGAGAAGAACTAGCTTTTATAAGCTATAAAACCCAATCCATATGCCTCCACAATGAGTCGGGGAGAACCTTCAACCTATGAGAACCCAAAAATCCGAGTGAGGATCGAGTGGGAGAGTGTTTTGAGATAAAATTAAGAATCCAGAGTGGTTCGGGGATTTAAACACTAATTTTAAGTGGCCGGACAGTTTCCCCACATCGTTTGGAAAACCGTGTTCCAACTACGTGGTTGCCACTATCTCTCCCAGAGACATCACACGACCTGCCCACATGGCTTGAAAAATCATTATCCACTCGTTCATAGACCACTATATCCTTCAAGAAGATCATACAATTTTCCCGCTCGGTTTTTCAAACCGTGCGCCTACCTTGCAGAGCCAACTATCAAGGGTGGATGTTTTACTAGGATGGCTGCATGGTTTGAACAAACTGTGCTCCAACCATGTGCCCCTGCACATCCACTACAACATTAAATGATTTCTTCCCAAATTTTTTATTTTTCTCAACAAAGTATAGAAAAGAGACACATAGCTAAAAAGAAGGTCTGGGTTCTTACTGACTTCCTCGCTTAATGAAATTCCTCCACGAAAGTCCCTAGCATGTCACATAAGAAGATATCGCAAACAGTTAAGGCCACTGAGCTCGTACATCAGCCTCATTCCCCCAAGTCTCTTCTTGTACTCACTCGTGCTTCCATAGCACTTGTACAAGTGGAAGAGACTAGCCATAAAGAACCATTATACTGCGATCTACAATCCAGATTGGATGCTCCTCGAATGATGTATCCCCATTGAGGTCAACCTCCTCATGATGAACGACCTGAGATGGGTTTTAAAAGTAACGTCAATGTTGTGAAATGTGGAATACATTTTTCATAACATGTTACCTCTGAGGTAACTGCAACTGATAGGCAACCGGCCCAACTCTCTCCAACACCTCAGACATCCCGACGTACCTAGGTGAAAGCATAACCCATATCCTAATGGTTTTGATCCCTAACCTCAGTTAGATGCATAGGAAAACATGATCCTCAACCATGAACTCCAGAGGTCATCTCCGTTGATCATCATATGACTTCTGACAAGACTACACAATATCCATCCTATTTCGAATCAACTCAATCTGTTTCGTGGTCTCCTAGACAAGACGTGGTCCCATCATATCTTCCTATCCAACCTCCATCAAACACAGGGGTGATCGGCATGGCCTACCATACAAAGCCTCAAAAGTTTCCATATGAATAGTTTCTTGAAAACTATTATTGTAGGAAAAATCCAAAAAATGTATATGATTCTCCAAAGAACCTCCAAAATCCAGGATGCATGCTCGGAGCATGTTCTCAAGCACCTAGATCGTACGCATGGACTGACTATCTGTATGGGGATGGTAATTTGTACTCAATAGTACCTGTGTACCCAAAGCCTTATGATGCCCCTTCTAGACCAGAAGAGTAAAACATGCATCCCTATTTGAAACTATTGAGTGTGGAACTCCATGTAGATGTAAAATCTCTCAGATTTACAACTGTCCCTACTCATCAACAATAAAGGTCTCCTTGAACAGAAAGAAGTGAGAAAGACTCGTATAGGTGAAGAATTCAAACTCCCATTCTGTTCATGAATGTCTGACTCAAAAGAATATGACCATATGAACTTTTCACCTTTCTTTTTCAAACCTGTCAGTGGTGCTGCTAAGTGTGACATTTCCTGTTTGAAAAATTTGTATTACCCATCAAGCCCTAGGAAACTCTGTACCTCAATGATGTTCTTTCCCTCTCCTTGGAAAATGATTTCCCCAAATTCTCTTGGTCTACTGATATTCTTGTGTATGAGTTAACATGACCCTAGAATTTAATTTGATTCATCCAAAAGTGGCATATCAAAAGCATAGCATATATCTGATTCTCTCTTAGTGTACACAAAACAATCTTAGTATTGGTAGAATGGTCGTGATAGTGTGAGAGTACACCAAGATGTCATCCACAAAACAACCATTAATGAATCCAAGTATGGATGGAACACTCATTTCATCAGTGCCAAGAAAACTATAGGTTAATTCGGGAGACCAAAAGACATAACCATATACTCATAGAGTCAATAAATACTCCGGAAAGCCGTAAAGGGTATATCAGATGGTCTCACGCGGAACTGATGGTAAACATATCTCATGTAAATCTTCGGAAACTCCTGGGATCCTCGAAGCTGGTCTTAGAGTTCATCAATCCTAGGAAAGGGGTATTTGTTATTGACCGTCAACTTATTCATCTTCTGATAATCAATAAAAATCCTAAGAGTGCCCTCTACCTTTTTTGAAAACAGTAAAGGCGAACTCCATGGAGAATTATTGGGTCAGGTAAAACCCTTCACCTGAAACACCTCCAAATACTTCTTGAGCTCCTACAACTCAGATGTAGACATCCTATAATAAGGAATAGACACCATTGTTGCTCATGGAATGAAAACAATAGAGAATCCTACCTAGAACTCTGGATGAAAACATAAAAACTCTTCAAGAAAGACATCTTGGGAACGATCCACAACTAGTGGAAAGTCTAATTGTGATGTCCCCGGGTCTTCCAGATAAATACTATCAATCTGGGATGTAACTGCTCCTAACCCATGATGCTCTGGGCCCGCTCTGCTCGCCTGGACATCCCACTCGTCCTTATAAAGAAAATATCCACCCTCCCATGATATAAAACTCAACCATCAGTGGTAGCTGTCGATGATTTCCTTGAAATGAACGAGTCAGTTCATTCTGAGATTGAAATATTTATACTGTAATTAATTCACATGAAAATTAAATAGACACTTCATACCTGTGATATTGATAAAAATGATGACATATTACATTAAATGTTATAATGTGATTAGTTGAATAAATGAATTTATTTTTAAATAATAATAAAATTTTTATGAGTTTTATCAAAAATATAAATAAGATGATGCCCATTACGATAAATAACTACTAGAAACATCAGTTTCTCAAGTTGATTCCAATAATATGAACAATAAAAAAAAATAAAAAGATATCAAACAATATTACTTCGATATTAATATATAGTAATAATGACCAAATTTTTGATAATTTCTTCAAAAATGAATCTATAAACTTCTCCCATAGATAAATTGTTTTATGATGCATTATTTTCTCTTGAAAATATTTATAATTACAATATAATAAGGAAGTGGTAAGATAATTTGTTTCCTTCTAAATATCATTGAGTCTATTGAATCTTCTCATTTACTTGGGATTGTCATTTCAATGAAATAAACATCAATTAATCCTAAAAATAATGAGTCAATCAAATAATTAAAACTTTCAATGAATGCATTTGATATATAGTGCATTCTAGGGATAGTAGACTCTTACTATAATGTTGTCAGAGATTTATCAAGATTCACATATATTATGATGAAATTGATGAGAAAGGGTATTCCATTAAAATAGAATGGTGATTGTTGAAAATACCTTTTATGATTTTATGACCCAACCGTCTTCTACACATATCCAAATCAATCAAGAGCCACATATGTATTATGTTGTGTAATATGATTCATAAAGATTGGTATGAGGTTTTGTTCTTATTTAGGGAAACCAAATCATTTCTCATGACACACAAAAATTGAGAATTCAATAAAATAGTTATCTGACACACAACTATGATGGTCTATGGATTATAAACATGGAACAACAATCCATTGGATGAAAATTTTACTCTCTTCCTCAATCATAATACCATGAAGCGTGCATTTTCACAGAGGGATAGGAACCTCAGATAATTATGATGTGTGGGGTAACTCAATATATTTTAGTTCGAAATGGTATATATAATGGGAAGGGGAATTCAAGGGATAATGGTTTGGGCTGAAAATTGTATAACCACATGGTTTGGTAGGACTGTGACCAAAGAGGCTTGAAAATTAACAACATCCATGTAATAGAAATCAATGTATTATAAATGATAACTTATATAGATATTATTTTTATACACCAAACTCCTAAAAATTTACTTATTGTTTCAACCATACCACGTTTTTTTATGGATGAATGTTTTATTTTTCCATATTTTAAAGGATTCTCTATTTAAAAAGATCATAACTAAAAATATTTCTTCATTTTTTTAGATTTCAATTTTAGTAGAATAATTTTATGAATAATATATTATTTTTTATTTATAATATACTTATCCATTTTCTTATGGTTTCATAATAAATGAATAATAAAAATAACTTATAAATTTGTTTCTGTTTTCAGTTTAAAACTTTAGTTTGATGTTACTTTCCCTACCATTCAATTTGTTATTATGAGTTTTGAGGCTATATATATATGTTTAGAACAACTCCTTGATCACAATAAAATATATTATATTACATTTATTGATAATAAATGTTACATTATTCTTTATTCTAGATTATATTATAGATATTTCAGTCGTCGCACCATTAAATATCATAATACTATATTGATGATTTCAATTATTTATTATTTTTTATTGGATGATTTCAATAACAACATCATTCTAATATTTCATATTTAACTTCTATTATCTACATTATTTTTCCCAATTTTCAATTATATTTAAGAACAAGATGGTGTTATTTAATTAATTATTTTCTCTTGGCTTTGGAGCATTAATATTTATACCTAAAACCCCTATTTTTTAATCTGGTGATCATTGTTAAAATTTGTATGTACATGAAGGATATCATAAATAATGTTGGGAAATGTCTATATAAAATTTTTTATATAAATTCAATATAAATCAATTTCTTCATTAAATAAATTTTCATTAAATTACAGAATCATAGAAACAAATGCATGCACATTATACAAATTATACAAAGTAAATTTAAAAACTGTTATATATTAATCGGTGAAACAAATTAATATATAGTTAATTATTGTATTCATAGATTGAATATTTTCCATTTTCATTGAAATATTTAATAAAATTTATCATGTTCATTGGTGAGTGGATGGTTTCTTCAATAGTTGAAAAAAAAAGATGAACAAAATATTTATTCTGATAGTGCATCGGTGCACACATGATGAAAATCTGAATATGTGGATTAATTTCTATTTTCTTATGATGTGATATATTTTTGATGTGTGAATGATGTATAAGAGTCTAGAATAAGATATTACAGACCATTATAAAATTTTATGTTGTACTTCTCAATTGTATGATTTGACACATTATTATAAAAACTTTATTCTGAACTGAACAATAACCTACTAAATCATATGGTCTAATCAACCCAAGTTTTTTGATCCATTTAATAATTAAATTATTCACTAATAGTCGATGAATAAATTTTACAGATCCTATTTTATATTTCAATATTAATCCATTGATATGAATTGAATTATTAGTTGTTAAGGATTTAATGTTATTTCGGACGATCTGAAGATATTATTTAGTATAGTAGATTTATTAGTGAAACATATTTTCAAATTTCCATTCTCTTGTAATAAAATTGTAAATAAATTCAACGAGTGAGATGGTTTTCAAATGTGAAAATTGAATGAGTTTTATTTTATTTTTTGATATATTAATTTATATTTTAATCATCATTTTTTTCAATACATGTGCACAAAAGGGGACCTACTTAGAGAAGTGTTTAACTAATTTTGGCATACATATATTATATGCATGATTATCTCACAACATAATGTTCAATTCTTTGAAATGAGACAAAAAAAATTGTAAAAATGTGGACTTACCTAGTGAACCAAGGATGCAACTGATGTCTCAAAGATGTATTCTTCCATAACTTTTTTTGGTACATTTGTGTGACTATGGTACAATAGCCTCTGGAATAAATATATAGTTGTCATAGAAATGTTCAGTTGCCTATACAATTCATCCAACCATCAAATTTTTATAAATTAACGTAATTATTATGGCTATTACATTCACCAAAATGTGATTATATGATGTAATCTACCTATTTCTAAACTTCACAACAATTTCTGGTTTGGAACCTCACTATCCAATGGATCAACTACCAATATTGAACATGAAACTATAATGAGATCCCATTTAATATATATTAATTTGGAAACCAATGTTTGAGCACTACTTTAAAATTTAGTTATCCATATATTCATAGACTAGGAAAATTGCATTAATTCTTGTAATTTACACATGGATATTCTTTATAATGACTGATTAAATCCACAAGAATATATGTAATTAATAAATTATATTTGACCATAACAAATTTTTTTACAGATTAAGAACATTTTATATATGACACATCATATCAAAGAAACAAAATGAATCTTATACATAATTTCATATAGATTAAGATCTACGATATTACTTTGATTCATACTATGAAACATTAGAAAAGACCCCATACTAGAGTTCGCCAAAAAAACAACTTCTGAGATTTTCCATTATATGTTCTTTGAATCTATCCCGAAATAATTTCCATCCTTTTATATGGATATTTATAAAACATATGTAGGTTGATTAACTATTATATTTCATTGAAAGGGATTCATGAAAAAATTATAGATTGTAAATTCAGGGCCCCATTTTCAATTAGTACATTCTCATATTCATATATCACTAAAAATAAAATTACACATCCACTAACAATTATATATGAAAAATAATAATATGCGTTTTATAAAAAACATATACATTGATAGAATCTTAAAAACATATATACCCACTCTATGGATCTTTCTTCAATCCATTAGTGGACCATCGAAACTTATAAACATTAATAGTATAACATGACTCATTAGAAATACAATGTTATATTTTAAACAATTTATTGAATAAATAATTGTTACATAAATGTATTTTTTACTTCCAATGAATATTTCATATAATCAGAAAGTGAATTCAAGTAATATCTATATGTAATTTATTATCTCAAATTAAAAATAATAAAACCTAAAAAACTAATATTAGGATTATAAAAATATGACCAATAATGATTAAAAACTATATATCATCATAAGAATGCTCAATTAGGTTATTTATATTTTATAATATTACATAAAATTATAATAAAAACATAAAATTAATTAAAAAATAAAGGAGAATTATATTTAAACATTCTCAACGACAAAAAAATTAAAAATACCCATTGTAAATAGAAAATTCAACTACAAGACTTCAATATCTCATAGATCACTTTAAAATATTACATATTAAAAGTTCAAAATTAAATTAAATTATTTATTTTTTAAAAACAAAATATATGGTAGTGATGATATGACTTATTTTAAAATATATATATTTTTATATGCTTGTTTCATTTCTAGATCCTCCCCTGACGTGATATAGAACGTTTTAGGATTAATTCATGTTACTATTAAACTATTTTCGTATGAATTTCATATTAGATCTGAAATGGAACTAAAAGAACCATCGAGGCCCTATATGGGTCGGTTGTAATCTGAGTGCACCACTATATGTCCTACACTTATTGGGTAATGGTTGGAGACTAACACCATGATATCATATAACCCAACATGATAGACATTATCCAATTTCTTTTGACGATAAACACATATTATTTTTATTAGTTAATAATCAACACCTGCCAGATATACATATACAATAAAATAAATGGTACACAATGCATGAATGATACATTATGAAAAATACAACCCAGAATGGTTAAATATAATAGAACTGTACATTGGAAAATTCATTAATACTAATATTTGTGAGATTCTAAAGAACAACTCCCCATTAAGTGTACTCCATGTTTGGTCTCTAGCCACAAGAAACACTACCACATTCATGGACCTCCATGATCCATAATACATCACCAAGAATCACCACGCAGTAGCTATGAATTAATTCCATCAAAACATAAAGCAATTATATCATCTATCCTGAACATCATAAAAAAATAAAACATGAATGGGCACAAATCATGTGAAGATATAGAGACTATAAATATTTAATTGTATAATAATTCTGAAATCGACAACACTTCTATATACTATATCCCAAATGATACCATGTATCACCTACGGTATAACTATCCAATTAGTTTTCCAATTTATCAACCAATCCATCATTTATGTTTCTAATAAATATCATAAAGTATGAAACAATCATTGTTGTACACATTATATCCAATTGAATACCACTCCATATCATTCGTAACCATCTAAATAGTACAAACAATATATATCTCTATATGAGAAACCAGACAAGCTCTAGAATAGATCATAGTCAAAGGAGGTGTATCGTTTACTATTAGAATGACCCATGTATATTGTCAATGAGATAATTCCAAAAATATTAATGATCTACTCTTCAATAAGGATATGCTATATGATAAATAATGATGAAATTTACAAAATTTAAAAAACCCAAACTAACAACACATGAATCCATTATGGAATTATATTGGGAGTCACACTCCTATTTGAATGAAACATATTTTAATGGTGTTTTACCATTTGTATAAAAGACCAATGCCACACTATAAGACACAATAGTTCAGGGAGTACCAAAATCTATACAAAGAGTATGGTGGTCCTGCACCAAATCATCAAAAATGGAGTACTGAATCCATGTTTATATAGGGGACCTACGCCACAATTATAATAGAGTGGTTACGAAAATTCATGATGTAAATCTTAGTACCCATGTCCTCTCATATAATACATCTAGGGGAGTACTGGCCTTGTGAATTCTTTGAACATCAGGACATAAAAATTATCATTTTTACTATGATTCCACATTCTAAAACTAATAATTTCTAATTGAAAATAGCCTTGTATAGATGAACAAAAAACATACATTATGATCTAGGTCAAAAGATACATTGAATAGATTATTAATTTGTATAAAGGATGCATATGGTAATAATATAATTGGAATCATACCAAAAATTAGAATTTTGAAAATGTAGAGACCCATGGATGAGACACATGGGACATTGGATGTAGGTGTTTTAGGTGTATGCCTCCCATTCACATCACCTACACCCTCTTAGGTATGTTTGGGAAGCCATGCCCAACATGATCGCAAGAAGGAAAACACCATTGGGCCTTGTGTTGAGATTTCACACCTGGATAACGTGCACCACTCAAACCGTTGTGGTCCTGTCATAATCTTTGTTCCCACACCCTCAAATATACATGGAGGGTTTAAGAATTTATTTTATTTTTATATTCTGGAACACTCATAACACTATGTCATATCAGCCCAAGGGTAAAAATTGAACAATGAATTTAGTAGATCCACTAAATGATTAATCCAAGGATGACTACATAGGTAATTTTATCATTCCACATTGAGGAGGTATTAAATCATGAAATCCCAAAAAATTAGATCATTCTCAATCTGAAAAACTCTCAGTCAATACGCAAAACACCGTTATTCAAATTCTATTCAAGAATCACTAAAATAATGTGCCATAAATTCGATAAATTAATCATTCTTATTGGAAGTTAACAAGTTAAAATAATTTAGAGAAGTATTCATTTAATATATTCCTTTGTGAGAGGGGAATAAATATATGATTTTATATTTAGGTATTCATGGGTAGATATAATGGTTGATAAAAATTTTAATGAATTAAAAGATAAAAAATAAATGAACATAGTATAATGCATGATGGATAACATAGTGAGAATTAAATTTTCAACCATAATTTATTTAAATAATTTAATATGGATTTGAAGAAGATATTTCTTGAGGCCAAAACTAGGTGAGTAAGGGAATGGTATTACTGGTTGATATATCTTAGGGTTATGGCAGGCTTTGGGTTTTCATTACAAAGGATTATGAATTGTTTTGGGAAATGATGGTTTCTATTTATAACATTATTTCATTAGTTCAGGATGTGAGGATGTAGAGATATAGTGTGGGAATGTATTGGTGATTTTGATATGGTTTTAGTTGTGACAATATGATAATGGGTTGATTCATACCTGTTATGGGTTGGTAATTTATATTAATGGTTGATCTGCTACTGATTTATGGAACTGGTTAAGATTTTTTCATTCCTATTTCACCTTTATATATTGTCGGTTGTGATGTTATGTTAGAAATTCTGACGTTATATAATTATGATGAAATTAATTTTCTAGTATTCTTATCATTTTATTATATATCCCTATAAATTATAAATTCAATTTATATATTTTTATAGAACATAGTATAATAAGATATGGTGATGCAAATAATGTTGAATCGTAATTAATGTATGGTTTTCCAATTTTCATAATAACACTCATTATTTTCTCTATGGATTCACATATATCTATCCCAAAACATTTATTCCTCATTTATATAGTTTATTACACAACGTTCTCAGTCCTAAAATGTTTTATAATATTTTTTCTTATTAGTCTTAGGGGGACTTAAACTATTGTTTGGGAATCGTGGTTATAATTATTGAAGGATATATATAGATTTTGGATTCCATTATTGCCTATATTTTTTATGGTTTTATGTAATGTAGGTATAAATTGGTAGTTGGAATATATTTATTCCATAATAGGAACCCTTGGTAGTTGATTTATAGTTTTGATTAATTTTATTGCGAAATAATAGGGTAATGCCTCCTATTCTTGTGACAAATACCATAGTCATTGTTTATATCTCATGACCTATTGAATTAAGGATTCAAGAGATAAAATAATATGATTAGAGTATCCATTATGTGATTTTCTAGGTATTGAGAACTTCTGTTGGTACATTAATACTAATGAGTATAATATTTACATTGCTTAGAGTAATAAATTGTAAAACCCTTTGAAAAAATATTAATGTACTTGAAAAAAATACTCATTTATATTTTCCCAACATTCATTCCCCCATTTTAAATTCATTTAATTTGTTATCATTAACAATATATTATATACATGACAAAAAAATAATATCATCCCCAATATTCATGTCTTACATCAATTGTAGGCCTATTTTAATAGAGGGAATCAAGGAGAAATAGTGGTTCTCATATTCCAATGTAGAATAGTAAAAATTAATTAAAAACCCCTTGTGTAAACATCATATCACTATATATGGGGAATCATAGATTCATTAACTCATATTCCCTTTAAATTCAACTATATTGAAATTAGATTAATAAATATGATATGGAAATAGGAATAACCAATTATTCCACCAACATCACCTCCAAAGAACCACATTGTACATGATTTAATATATGTTTTACAAGAATTCATATAAATGATAAAAAATATATTTATAATAAAGAAAATATCCAAAGATCATAGTGGTAAAAATGTGATACATAAAAAATATATTACATTAACAATTAATAATGGATTTCATAGAATACAACATACTAACATAAGGTTTTTTTAGTATCCATGCTAGGCGGGTCCAAATTATCACTCAACATGTATTAGAATTTAATATATATAATATTAGGGAAACAAATCAATCTAGTAGTCAAAATAACCTAAATCATATATCAAAATCCTAAAAGCACACTTAAACTGCATATTATGGCCTAATATAAAAACCAACGGGTCATCCTAAAATAAATTAAAAAAATTCAACATAATAATTAAAATAAATAAATAAAACATTATATATTTATTTTAATAAAAAATTACATAAATTAAAAATCATCTGTATATAACGTACAAAAAATTATCCATGAAACTAATGATTCTTAAAATATTACAAAGTTTTTTTGTACATTCAATTCCTTTATCATATTCCATGAATCACTAAAACTATTGAACATAATGATATTTCTTTAGTAATTTATCCAAACAAAATTTTTCTGAATGTCACTAAAATCTTGTGAACACATACTAAAACATGAAATTTTTGGGATATAATTATCAATATTTTTAACCAGATGATATCAAACTAAATATAAGGAATTTCTAAAATATTGTGGAAATAACATGCCTATATAAAACATCTATTGAATTATTTTATGTTAATAAAATTATTAAAGAATCTTTAATAATGTATTAATATAAAATATTTTTTTAACTAGGGATATAAATTCACTCTAATGAAATATATATTATCATTGAAATGTCCTAGGGTCATCTATTAAAAAAATGGAATGTATGCATTTAAAAGGATCTGGTAAAATCTGTATTATATTTTATAAAAAAATTAAATGAACTTTTATTTTAAGGTGGAATGAAAACAGAACAATTAATAAAGATGCAATAGAAATGATAAACTATAATTTAACATGGATATTATAATATAATTCAGACTTTTATGTAGAAGAAATAATATTTACGACTCCTAGTATTTGGAAAATTTATTACAACTAATATAAAAATATTTCACTTACCACAATGTAATGAATTTGGAATTCCTGATAAAAATATATTTTGTGATCAGATTCACTGTAGAAAAATTAGGAATTTTTTTTCTTAAATCATAAAAACACATGTAATATTTAAATACATCATAATGACAAGTAAATCCTTTAAAAGATACAATACGTGTGAAATAACATGCACAAAAATGATGCATGTGTGCATCCATGATTAATTTGGTGGTCATTAGAAGTTGATATTTCCATTCTATAGTGACAAGTAAATGTGGGTCAATCTACACCTTCTATAAAATATAATAAATATTATTTTATGGAATAAAATAATAATATTCAATGGAATAGTTTTCTCTTGTTTGAACCCCAAGAATGACATTATCTCACTTAATATAATCATTATAATAATTAATGATTAATGTAAAAATTATCAATTTACATAGAAGAAAGAAAATTTTCAAATAATATATTATTGTTGAGTTCAATATACATCATGAACTACATCGACAAATTCCTAGAAACAAAACATCATAAATACTAGTTGTAGTTGATTTCTTTTATGACCCAATCAATTTACCGAAGTCAAATATTTAAATATTATGATTAAATATCAAGGATGTTTATAGATAATGGGAAAAATTAACATAAAAAATAAATAATATTGAAAATTCATAGTTTTATAATCACCAAAAAATCATTATGTTCAGATAAACAGATTTCAAATTAGAGAAACACATTCGGTTTTCATCTATATTTGTTTTACCTTTATAATCATTCATTTATGAGAGGTTTTTTCATGTACACGCATTGTCCATTGGGGAAATTTCTATATCTATACCAGACATGGATAGATATAGAGAAATTAAATATAGAAAAAGGGCATTTTATGTTGACAGAAGTCTGCAATTATATCACTATTATTTGGTTAGTAATGTAGAGTGACAAATCATTTTATTTAAATATCATATAATAATTAAAAAAATTAATATATATATGTAATTAAATTTATTATTTGTATGAATATAAAACAAATTTTATGTATATTACCATTTGTTGAATTTAGCAATGGAATAAAAAAATTTACTATTCTAAAGATGGATATTAATATCATGGTTTATATATAAATAGGGATTTGTATCTTTAAAATAAATTAAATCATTATTAAGATGTTTGAAATTTGGGTGCCAAATATTCAACAACATTTCTCAACCACCACCATGAACATGCTATTAGTGATATGTTCAACACAATGATGATTCATTTGGTTTTTATGAACAAATTTTTTTTTATGATATTACTTCATCATATAATAAGTCGTAATAACTAATTATAAAATTAAATAACTCATATAAATGTAATATATATTAGTAAAAACTATAAAAACATATATTCATCAAAAAAATGTTACTAAATTTTCACTCATAAGATCATTTTAATTTTTATAATCATATGTTAATTTATTATTATGAATCCGCTGTATAAGATTCATATCAATATATTTAGAGAGAAGATATTATTTTAGACTATTCTGGTTGTCAAAAATTCCAAAAAATCATAAAATGTATATATTGGATAAATCAATTGAAAACTAAAAACTATTAGATTGAATAAATATATTTTGGTTGAAAAAATGTTTTTTTATAGATTGATATAATATCATAGAAATAAACCTTTTCCACTATTTTATAGTCTTGTTCAAAATTTATTAGAACGACATTCTCTTGGATTGCACACACACACACAATAAATCATAGACTACATTATAATAAATAAAAATAGATTTAAAAAAAAATATAATTACAGCCAATCGTAGACAAAAAGTGTATTATCTAATAAATAAATTCACACACATAAAAATCAAATACACTTATTAAATCATGGAAATTAAAAAACATGGAAATCTAATTATTGATTAATAAATGTTACTTTTTGTAATCCAATTAATTCGATTGAAAATATATTATTACTAAAATGAAAAACATGGAGATCAAAAAATATTATATGGAGATACAATGTATTTGAATTTAAATATATTAATTAAATGAAATAAATATCATTGGTAGAACTTTTTGATATAAACCCCTACGGAATGACCGAGTCATAATGTATTATATAAAAGAATCAAATTTTCATTATTTTTCTCTATGTATATAAATATTTAATTCTTTAAAAAAATATTTTTTATTGTGTAATTTTGTCACATTTTACAACATTAAATTTATATTTCATATATATATATATATATATTATACATTAATATTCTTGAAATAAATAATATAAATTGAATATATCTAATTTATAATTAGTTTTTTGAGGACTCCCGTTAGTAAATTTATTTTCCCATTTTATCCAAGAGGTAATTAAATTAAAATTTAATTATTTAATGGTATTAGGCATATATGGAGACATATGTGTAGTAAGTAATGAAATATATCTTGAGATTCATAAATGAGTTCTATATTGTTCAAAAACATATTAATTTATTGATTTTAATGAGAAAAAATTTTCTGAATGCATAAATATATTTATTGTGAATGAAAACCATGTAGCGGTAATTTTTTTGATGATAAGTTTTTTCCGTTGTATTTTGTATTGTGTTTTAGGGTACAATATATTTTTTTGATCATATTTCCTATTGAAATAAAATTAAAATATATTTTGTGTTTGAAATGAAAAAAATAAGAAATATTAAATAAGAACTAAAAATAAAATTTATATTTATATTATTATTATAAAATTTAATGAATTCATAAAATAGATGAATATTAGGATCCCCGTGCAAATTATATTTTTATCTAAAATAAATAGAAGTCAAAAAAATTAAATCAAATAGAAAAAAATTTATATATACATTTCAATATGTATCCACACCTACACATAAAAACTTTATGTGAATTATATATATAAATTTTTTAAAATCCCATACACAAAAAACAAAATATATATTAGTGTTTGTGTGATATATTAACGTATTATATATTATATTCAATTTATATGTTTTATTTTTATTCAAAACTAAATTAAAACTATTCTTAAAAATATATAATATAATAAAGTTATGTAAAATTTATATGCAATGAAATACATTTTTAAGGAATATTAAACAAAATAGTTAAATATACCAATGTGCACCATTTTTTAATCACTATAACCATGTTAATTATAATTACATTATTTTACAACAATAGTGGTATAGAAAATTATCCATTATACAGAAAAACAGAAAACATATTATTAAATATTCTATTACAAGAATATCTAATGTACCTAAAAAATTATGTCTTATTACTAATACACAGAATCCCCAAAAATAAACAAATAATATGACCATCCAATGAGATATTTAAATTTTCATCCACATAATAACATTAACATCTTATGTGTAGTATTTATATTATATTAAAATATTATCATTGGAACCAAGGAAATTCTTAGATGGTGATGTTGTCTAGATTTTTTTTTGTTTTCAATCCAATCATTATTAATGATGGACCAATCAATGAATGTTAACGTACTACACAGTATGAAAACAATGATAATTGTGGCATTGTAGTTTAGTGTTTTCCAATTTTTTAGGTTGAAAATTTGGAGAATAGGGAAAGGAGTTTTCGGAAAAGGATTTTACCAGAAATATTGAAGGAATATTTGGATGATGCACACAAGGAATGTTTCATGATCATCCCATGAAAATATATAAAATAAAGGTATCATACAAAAGATTTTCATCATATCAAAATATAGATTACGTTACATAATGTATTACCACTGATGAAAATTTTGTAGAATAATCATTAAATACAATTACTAAATCAATCTATACATTTGTGTTGGTGATTTTTTGAGATTAAATCTTCCCAATATGTCAAAGGACTGATTTTCATATAAATGAAAAGATATAGATAAAGAGAATTGCATGTAATATTTTATGCCATTTTCATACGCATATTCTTGGTAGATGGTGCACATGGATCTTTATCATATAAATGAACATGTTTATAAATATATAGCTTCCACAAAATGAATAAAAACATTTTTGAAAAAGACAAAACGGTATCTCTTTCATGTGTAAGAAATGCACGCAAAAGACATACACACAGAAAATAATGTTTTAAGAATATTTCTTATATCTAAATAGACCATGTGATAATTGTTGTATGTTTGGGAAAAAGATAAAAAGCTTTAAAAAGGGTAATTTGTGTGACAATCCCAAAAATGACATGAATGAATTGGTTTTGTGTATTAGAGTTGTGTTGGGATTTATTTTGGTTTTCAATATATAGTTTTCTTGATTACTAAATTCAATGGAAATAATTAATGATGATGATGAAATTAGAGATGATTAAAAGTAAGGTAAAACGATATTGAAGAAAAAATAATGTTGTGACCTTAAAGATGATACAAATGTAAGGCTTATCTTAGAGTTTTTGAATAGGGCTATATTGAATTGTTCTGATGTACATAGTACACCATCTATAAAACATTGTAAATGAAGTGTTCATAGAACAATGTGATTGTTTAAAAAAACATTGATTCCACTTCTACTATTTATTAGTATATTCAGGTATTAATGACACAATATTGGTATATAATCCTTGGAAATTCCCTTAGGGTGAACATTATAATACTATTGTGTTGTCTCTCTGCATGTGATTGATTTTATTACAACCCATTACCATCTAATAGGTGTAACAAGTGGCTACTAGCATGAGAATAAGATACATATATATTGAACAAAAAATATGATTCCATTATTCACTCATACCCTCTTTGGGTGATCTGGGTTACATCAACTGATATCAGAGACTAGGTGTTACTAGAGTTAAATCATTCTCCTTCTGCTATCCTAGAGAATTTAGTAAATGTTTGGGGTGTCCCTTTTTTCTATGGATGAAACTTCTGTATGTCATAAAACTAGATGATAACACATCTATGATCACTTACAATATAATTTTGTTTCATCAAAATACACAAGATTTTTTTCACTCATTTAACATGAATATTTAATACTAATTTAGATAAAATAGCATGAGGAAGATTCTAAATCTTAAAATTCCCAAATAAAAAATACTCTTGATTAAATAGATCTAAAGGCTATGATTTGTACAGACGAAATGTTTATGTGGGAAAATATAGAGAATATATATAATGAAAATACAATGTGTTGGATGAAAAACTCTATGATTTCCCTAATAGGTACAACGATATTAATACGAATCAGATAATAATTCATATTGTGTCATTAATCTCATAAAAGGTATTTTTAGAGCTATTTAGGTATTCGGGAAGAAATTAGGGACATTTAAATTGTAATGAATATATTAATGAATATTTTAAATATATATAATATATAAATGTTATACCTTGATGAATGGGAATGTTCTAAACATTATCTAGATGATATACTATGTGGAATTGTGGCATATGATATGATATTTAAACCATAAGATGTAATCTGTCTTGTATGAGAACCATGGAATTCATGACAATATCGAAACTCGTGATTTATTATGATTATGAAGATGTAGATAATTTGGAACATGAATGTCTATCACACTTTTCCAAGAAATTCAAGACTGGAAATAGAAAATTTGATGTAAATATACATATTTCCTATTTTCATTGTTCTAGACTTTCAAACATGTCCCCTTAATGCTCATGGATGTCTCATGATGAATAATGTGATGCTCAAAATCTATAGAAGCCAGAGAAAGTATTTCCCCGAAATTAGGATTCAAATATGAAGAGAAGTTACAAAGAATGTGTTTTCTCTCTAAATAAGAAGAAGATTCTGATGATTTATTTGTGGATGAATAACCAAATTTTAAATGGGGAACCCATACATCAATTATGGATACAATTTAAAATCAGGATCCATATGCAGATAAATCTAGATATAATCTATTATAAATTTATTATACTCTAAAGATGGATTTTGTGGATTTTATTAGTATGATTGAAATAAAAAACAAAAAAAAGTAGACATCATTTATGGAAGAGTACGCAGAGTACATTATTCAGATTGAAGCAGTAATTTATTAGCTGGAAGAAGTATTAAAATAATAATAATTATATTTTGAAATAGAATTAGATGTGGTAGAACCATAGCTCAGTATTGACTAAGTAGCAACAATTTTCATTAACCATACATCTAGACTAAATGAGAAGTCCAAGACTATCGAGGGTCCTCTGAAAGAAGTTTTTACTCAATGAAGTAAACATAATACCAAGAAAAACTCAATATATAAAAGAAAAATTTATTGTCTGGAAGATTATTAAATGAAGAGATATTAGAAAGATCTAATAGTGGTTCTGAAATACTAGAGAATACTCTGATTTATCAACAATTCACATGTTTGTGTAAAAATAGAATAGGATGTGATGCGGAATTATCAAGGGATAGAATCAAGATGATACAACATAAAGGTCTATTGAAAAGATGATCATATCACAAATACATCCCTTTTTCCATTATTCAAATCCTCAAATCAAATAGAGAGTATAGATTGAAATTATCAACAAGAATCAAGAAATGAAGATCGATAAACTTATCTGATGAGATAAGGTGACATGAGGAGGAATGGAATTGAGAAGTCATTTCCTCTTAGGAAATATAAATTTTGTGTCTTTCTTATCCATGCCATGTCATAATGTGAAGTGGTGATGAGTTATCAAAATGGGGAAGCGATAAAAAATTTCATAAGATGATGATTTGATATCCTTTGTGATATAGAAGAAATATTTTATACAGATATTTTTTTCAATGTCATAAATAAGTAAATAAAAGCTATTCATTGATGATATATGTCATATGGAACCATTTAATACTAAATCAGGGAAATATAAATACTCTCCACCTAAGAGATGTTATTGTTGTAAATTGGTAAATAGATTTTCTACTATGTTAGAGGAACATGAGTATGAATATCACATGCATAGAAAAATTAGAGTACAAATTTCATCATTTATTAAGGAATGTTATGAAATTTTTTTATGGAACATTAGGGTTTGGAAATGATGGATGCTTGAAGATCAATGGTAGTGGATGTACTAATATGGAAATGGATGAGAATAAGAGAACTGAATTACCATATTTAGAAGGTCTCTGTCACAATCTCATTAGTGTTTTCCAACTATATCAATCAGGACTGATGAATACAATTAATAAAAATTGATTCACTATCAGAGAAAATAAATAAAAATATATATTGAAAATATGTATAAGAGGTGGGAATTTACATTTGGTTTATCGTAATGGGAAAAATTTTACTATATTTCAAAAGAATTAAAAAACACGGGGAACAAAAGGGTAGGAAACATTAATAAAAATTATCTGGAAAGGATGACATAGATTAATATAGTCATCGATATCCCTAATCTATAATGTAAATGATAAATGGAATGTATTGGTTTTAGGTGAGGAATGTAGTTCTACAGATCATATCAACAAAATTTAAAAGGGAAATAAATCATCTTTATCTCATCCATACATATGTACGGTGTCTAATAAACATGGCTAGAATAAATGGAGACATGTAATTTTTTGCTTTTAAGTGATTATTATAGTTTAATGGATTGTGTTATTATTATAGATAGAAACAAAAAGTTCTTAATTTCATGAAAATATATTAGTGAATTTCTAATAAGGATACCTGAAAAACAATCGATATACTATAGTGAGATAATTGAATTTTAAAAATAAACTGAAAAATATAGAATATGGAATGTGGTGGATTCAAAGACAACCCCACATCCAGATGGAGTTTTTGATTTCATGAATAGGTAGGTAAACAATATTTCTAGAACTCAGTTTATTGAGATATTTTTCCCTTGTCATTACTATAAATAGTTTGTTCAGCGGTAATTATACAGTCAAAATTGAATGTAGAGTTACTTGGTAGAAACCTGGATACAATTTCAGTTGTGGCATGTAAGGAAGCCCAATGTATTGAATATTCATGTATCAGGTGTATATTTGGTATCTGAAACAATTAAGGAATTCATGGAATGCATTGTTATTCAATAAATTAATGAAAAATCCATGGATATTCGAGGAAGTGAAGCCCCTAAAAGTGTTCAATAATAATCTTTGATTAATTGTGGAATGTAGTGATGTTAGGATCGGTGATGATAAAGATAAAAATAAATTGAGAAGAACATATGAGGATATAAAAGAATGTTTAGAAGAAAGTTGACATGGATCAAATTAAAAATCAGATGTAGAGGATATTGTGAAAAACATTCAGGGGCTATAAAATGAAGATGACTATGATGAATAATCGAACAGTGAAACCATGGTCAAAGAAACATTAGATAATCCACAAATGAGAAATAGAAGAGCACAAACTGATCAAGATAATATCATTGGGAATTTTATTGCACCCACAATGTCTAAGAGAATGAGGAATGACTCAGACTATTCCTTTCTTTAAATGGTGGAACCAACCTCATTTGAAGAAGCAACAAAGGTGGAATTAGGGGTTAATTACAAATTTTAGAATATGATCATATTAATTAGAACTATAAATTGGATCATGTTAAGGGAATTTAATATAAAAATGAGATTGAAACAAAATGGATCCTTATAAAAAATTCAGTAGAATTGAAATGTGCTAAATAATAAGTCACACTTCATTATTATAGTATATGAAAATATTGAAGGTGTTGATGTTGAATAATAATTTTCTCTAGTAGGGATACTAAACTTAGTCAGGAATTTTCTTGTCATGTCTATTCATATAGTGTATAATATTTATAACATGGACATCAAAATAGCATCCCTAAATGGAGTTCTTGAAAATGATGTCAACATGGAACAACTAAAGACATTTCTTATTGATAAATATGAAAATTGGTCTAATGATTAAAGAAATAACTCTATGGTTTGAAGAAGGAACCTAAAGTGTGGTATTATCATATGGGTTATTATATAAAGAATATTATTTTCAAAATATGAGGTTTTGATAGTGATGTCTATGTAAGGACTTCATTGGAGGATCATTTGATAGTTCTTGTATATGTGGATGATCTAATTTTCGCATTCTGTATGTAGGGATAAATGTTTTAAATTTAATATAACATTAAATAATAATTTTAATAAACTATTATATTTAAATTCATATACATACTGGCACTACCGGTGGATCAATTTGTTTTACAAATTTATTTCTCATGAAAAATATACAGAAAGATACTATGATTGATTTGAACATACATGATTCCAATAAGATTTTAAATATCATAGAGTTTAGCATATATCATTGAAATAGGGGTGATGAGCCCTCTATAAATCCCACCTCATACATTATGCTTAGTGGTATCCTATTACACAAAACTTCATCATAACCAGATAGGTCCTTTTCAACATGCTTATAGGCCCACTATCAATATAATTGCAATGAAGAAAATGTTGAAATAGTTAAATGAATCATGAGATATATTGAAGTTACACTAAATTTTTAATTATATATTTCATCATAAAGATATAATGAATTATTGAAATTTTATTATTGTCATAGGTATGGAGACTCGGTGGATATAAATTTCACAAGTGATGTGCAATTTTTTTTGGAATTAAATTTGCTGACTAGCTATGAATGAAAATAGTAATAACATCCCAGAGTGTAACTAGGGAAGAATATACCTCTTCAAAAATTTCATTCACATAGCTATTGTAGATGAATAGACAACTAATTGACATTTTGGATAATTTTGAACATCTCATGTTGATTCATTGTGACAACAATACGATTATCAATATCTTAACAAAATTAGTTCAATGCTTGCGTTGAATACATTTTGAGATTAAACAGCATTTCATTATGTTGAATTTGATCAAAGAGTGATTAAAAGGGAGAATTTTTAAACTAATGATGAAGTGGAAAACATTATGACTATGCTACTGGCTGCACATGTGTCTGAGAAACATTATTTGTTCATTAGTGTTCATCCAAATCCCAGTGCATGAAATGTTTATGAATGATCCCATCACCCTATTTTGCATTAATTGTTTTAATTTTTTGAGGATGATATGTAGGTTTAGAGGGGAGATATGACCCACAAAGATTTTTATGAGTTATACAAGTATAAATATAGGTTCTTTTGGTTTATATCCAAAGGGTAGAGGGTGGAAATATTCAATAACATTATAAAAGGTTAAATGATATATTGTTGTATTGAGGGAATATATAGATGTCAGTATGGATATCCATAAGCATTCCAAAAAATGCAATCCTAATTCATCATTTACCTCTTGTTTTCTACAATGATCATTTCTCAAATAGACTTAGTGTGTTGGTAGAGTTGTCATTAAAATTTTATTTTTTCATTGTTTCTTGGGCGTTGTTGAATTTATCTAAAATTGTCATCTAACTCCAATTGTGAGATTACTGGAACCAAGGACTTTTATATCTAAAAATGAGTTCTGTTTTTTCTTATTGTCAATTCATACAAGCTTAATCTAGGTTTTTTCATGTAATGTGATCATATAGTACAAAATCATAACATTTTTGAAGATGGCATTATTTAGAAATGTTTTCCAAAATTTTAGGTAGAAAAGTTAGAGAATGTTGAAATATGTATTTTAAAATGGTTGTTGTGCAAAGATTTATTTAGTGTCTTATTTTTTTGTAGAATGCATGTTTTAGGATCATCATAGAAAAAAATTTCAATGGAAGGAATTTAATGAGAGATTAGTTTCTTCGTGGGAGATTAGTTATGGAAGAGAATGTTATAAATCCAAAGAACGGTGTGCAGAAGAATCTTATGTTCTATATAAGACATCAAATTATTGTTTTGCGAGAGTGGTATTTTAGGATAGATTCTTAAAAAATACAAAAAATTCCTGAGGTACATTAAAATGACGATATTGAGATAATGGTACATATGCATCAAATGTGACATCATTTCTGATTTAGGTGCATGGGGGTCGATGCACAAAGATCATGCACATATGGATGTCTTTTTCTATAAATATTCCATTACCCCACTAAAAAAAATATATCTTTTTTCAATTGATAATATTTTTTCAATGTCCCACATAATAGCTTCATGAAAAATAAATACACATTTAAAATAATGCATATACAATGTTCGTTTTGTCTACGTAGATCAATTCAAACTCGTAGTACATTTACATTAAAAAGAAATCATTGCATGAAAGAAAATATTCAAGGAAAACATTATACATAAATGTAAGAACAGGTTTTTCCTGAAATTAAAGAGTTGATATTATTTTAGTTTTTGAATATCAGGTTTTTATTATTGAATATTTCAAAGGAATTAAATTAGGACATCAATGAAATAAGAGTACCATGCTAGATTGGGATGAATACTTCATTTCCCAATTAATGAAGTGACCTTCAAGTTTGTAAATAGAGTGAGTCTTCTCCTAGAGTAGTCATCTTCGTAATGTTGTATGAAGTGTTATGAGGGATATAGCGGTCCATACATAAAATATTTTAATGTAAGTGTGAATAGAGTAGATTGATTATACCCGAACTCTAATATTCCATGAATTGTGATGATAACAGTATTCAGGTACACTTGACACATTTTCAGCGTATGTTACATGTACTATCCCCCTTGGTAAGCCTTGTGGAACTGATGTGTCGTATCTCTTCATGTGAATGATTTAATTAGTACACATTACCATCAGATATGTTCAACTGGTTCTGACAAACATTAGATCAACATGGCTCCATTTTGAAGAAAATGTCGACACCCTGATTCACCCTCCCCTCTTTTGGCGTTGCAACGTCCTTGAATTATCTGTATTAAAACACACATTATTGGTATTTCATGTACGTGTAATGTCTAGAGTATATGATATATAATGAATAAAGTGTTTAAAATTATATTTTTGAAGGAATTATTCATCAAGATAAATTTTCCAGAAATGAATCATCCGAACATGAAAAATATAGAATGATGTATTTCACATCTACCGAGGGCTGGTGGAATGTATAGAATCTCAAAAGACTACCTCATGTGAGGAGCATAGTGAGTAATCAACATGGTGGATGTCATCTGTATGGGATATTATCCCATACTGTAGGATACTGGGGTGCTGCTAAGGGTGGTGTGAATTTATCCATGGTTGATTCACTTCTGTAGTGTGGACATCTAACAACTGTTCACTATAGCATAGTGGAGATACTAGGTGGATGGAGGAAAAATGATTCATCATCCATTTTATCCAAATTCATGGAATTTTATTCTTTGTTATGAAACTATATTATTCTATCATTATTTTTTCTCCCAAATCACTTCGATATTCTTCCTCTTCGTGGAGGTAGGGATTATTACCAAACCACATAAATCTTTTAGTCTGGTGGGAAATTATTCATGTTTTTTTCCAATACCTTTTTTTCATTTCATTATCTTCTAACATGTTATATCATTGTGAATCCCGATATTTCCAAAACAATTATTATTTCAAGTATTCAACATTTTTTCACAATAGAATAATATATTTACAATAAAAATAGTATTATATTCGTACACTTTATAGTGGCTTATAATTTAATTCAGAGTAATAAGAAATACACTTCAATATTATTATACAATATGATGAAACTAATATATATTCTATGTAAATTTTATAAATGGAAAATTTTACATGGAACATTCAAATAAACTTGAATAATTAGATTTATTTTAAATAAATTCTCATATTGTATAAAATATGACAAATTCAATAATTTAAGTTTTCATTTAATTTTAGGGAACCTAATCTATTTCTGATATTCATAATCTATATAAATATTTTGATGAACATTAATATAAATTGCATCAAAAAACACAATGTTCTATATTCAATGATAAAATGATGAACAATAGTAAAAATACCAAACATAACACAAATGATGGATTTTATATTAATAAATAATTATAAGGAAGAAAATATTGCTATTATGATAAAAATGTAACATGTAACCACTATATTTAATACTGAATTTTATGAGACATTATATTTTTTTAAAAATAATCTTATTTCCATGTTTATAAGGTAGTTTTAAGAGAATTGATTCCTTCAAAATCATGTGGAATCTATGTATAATCTTCATTTCCTTAGTCAGGTAATTTTAATAAAGACACATCAATTTACCCTAAAATATTGAAAAATTCATTTCATGACAACAACCTATGAATGTAGTTGAGATACAAAGATATTGAATGGTAGAATAGTATTTTTGTTACTTTTTCAATGATTTCTCAAGACACACTTCAATTATAAATAGATTAATTAGATATAGTATTGAATATAAATGGAATTATAACATTCAGAATTTCGTTCAGGAGATCATGACCAAACTTGATTATGTAGATGTCCTTATTAGGAAGTAACTAGGTATTTTTTATGTCAGGTATTATGATTCTTATTGATTGGGATTTTCATTGAGTTATTTATCATGGATTCCATGTCATAGAAAAAAACTTAGGTCAATTTAAAATACATTAAATGTGTATTCTGACTCACTAATATGGTGGTCCATGCATAAAATACATGGAACCGTAACTTCTTGAATGAAAATTTTACATTCATCATTGATCACAAGACCTTGGATTAAATATTTTAATTGTTGGGAATAAACCATAATAAATTATAATGTATGGGGTATCTAAATATTTTCTACATTCACATGGTTTATACACATAGGAATAAGAATTCAATTGTTGATGGTCTGTGCAATTATTATATAACTAAGTGGTCATGGAGGATTTTAACAAGAGAGTCATCCAATTCATACATTCCCATGAAAAAGAAATCAATGTGACAAGATTGATAAATTTTATTGGAATTATATTTTTTCACTACATACCTCCAATTTTCTATTATATTCTACCATGCATATATATTTTTTAGCTATACATTGTATTTTTCATTATTTTTCAGATTTATTATTTTCAGAAATAATGAATATAATTTTTTAATCCTCAATTTTATGGTTTGAAACCTTTATGGAGAAATTTTATGAATAATAAAATATTCATTTAATTGTGTTGACATAATCCATTTTCACATAGTTTCATAAAAAATTAATAATGAAATTATTTTTTCTGTTTTTGAGGAATTTCATTTTAAAACTACATTTTGATTGTACATTACCTTCCATTCAATTTTTTATACTTTGTCTTCAGTATATGGATATATGATTGGACCAACTCCTTGATCAAAATTAAATACACTATATACCATTATTTGAAAATTAATATTGGTATTTTTCATTGAACAGATTAATATATTTTCTATTCTATAGTGCTAGAAGGAAGGGCTTCTCTAGAAGGTGAAAATATTAGGTAAATTGTTCATGTATTCTGATGGTGCATCGGTGCCCACATTATTGAAATTTGATTGTATGGTATTATTTTATATTTATTGAACTGATGTGATGTATTTATGATGGATGAATTGTGGATAGTGGTGTAGACATGGACATAAACAGCCTTGAATAGAAGATGATGATGTACGTCTAAATTTTAACATCTTATTAATTGATCTAATTGCACTTGAAATCAGAATAAATTTTTTTAGAATATTAATATTCTGGATGAGAATTAGTTATCAAGATAAATTCTTTTAAAATCCTTATCTAAAACTCGCTATAAAAAATATTGTTGTTTCTTTTTCCTCCCATTTATAATTTGATATATAGTTGTAAAAACACAATAATGAATTGATCATTAACATGTTAAATACATATGAATATTCAAAAACATTGATGACATCATGATAACATTTCGGTCATTCATAAAAGTTCAAATAAAATTTTTATTGATCTCATTTGAAATTACTATATTAAATCATCGAATGAAATTGGATTATGAGTAGTTGATGATTTAATTTTATAGATTTTAGGAAAAGAGATTATTTAAAATATTAGATTGATTAGTTAAAAACATATGAAAATATCACTTTTTCAAGAAAAATAGTTGTAGATATTTTTTTGATATGATATATTTTTGAATGATGTGAAAATGAAATGGGTTCTATATCATTTTTTGAGGTGTTATTTTATTTTATATACATCATGTTTGTTTTTTACATGTGAAAAAATTTAGACAGACTTATAAAGGTAGTGAATTGGTGGTGGATGATGCCCCGTAGATTCCTACAACCATCACAGGATCTTTATCAATTTCATGAAATGAGACCTGCAAAAATCATAATAAGATGATGACCTTCTTGGAAAACCATTCCGTAACAACTGTCTCATATATTTTTTCTTACAAAAAAATGTTATGTACGTTGGTGATACCAAGATTCCTTTCCCTGAGTAATACATCTATTGTCGTGACATTAAAGGTCATTTTCTTCCTTAATGAAAGAAACCACACCAATTAGAATATTTAAATTCATGGGAAAGATCGATAATTTCACCAACATGTGACATTGTGATGTAATATACCATAGATGTTGTCTTCACAACATTGATATATTTGGAACTCCACCAACAGTGGATAAACTTCTAAGATAAAACATGATTCCATAATGAGATATCATATCATAAATATAATTATAAATACTTCCCACAATTCAATCTCCTAATATTCACACATCCGCACCTAGGATTTCTAGAATCATTTTCTTTAATTTAAATAATTTAATAAAGGAATTTGTAAATGAAAATTTATTGAATCACCAAGAATATAACATATTATCTTAACAAAGGGCATAAGAAGCATTAGTTAAAATAAATAATGTTAAATATATATATAATCGTATGGAATATATATAAAGAATCATTTCAACCATGTCCTATTGTATATGATCTATGATAATCTTATGATTCGTGCCATGAGGATTTGGAAGAGACCACTTCTTAGAGTTCTCCATAATAAACCTCTTAAGAACTATTCCATTATATGTGCTTTGACTATGTCCCAAAAAACGTTTTTATCCATCTATAAGGATCTATATACCCATTTTATGGAATTTTAACTATTTTATTTCATTGAAAAAAATTTAAAAATTCTTTTACAGAATTTAAAGTCAAGACATCATTTTCAATATGTATTATCTCATTGGAATAAAACACTAAAAATGAAATGATGAACCCATTAAAATACCAATATACAAAAAAAACAATATGTGTTATTATAAAATCTAATACATTGATGGAATAATAAAAATATGTATTCCCTCATTGAGATGCTTTCTTTAATCATTATATGATCCGCAACAACTTATAAACTATAATAATCACATCTGACAGAATAAATCCTTTATGTTATATTATACATATATATTTTAATAAATTTATATTATAAATATTGATTTTGAAATCCATTTAATATTACATATAATAATAATAATGGTATTTAAGTTGTTATCTTAATAGACAATAATATCACCAATAAAATCAGTAACACAATAAAAAAATTAACACTTTGTTTAGAAAATGGTTATTAATGATAACTAAACCAAAAAAAATATAAAATAGTACGATTATATTTATAGATTATAAATTATTGTATAAATGTAAAATTATCAAAAAAATATAAAAATTATTCATCATATAAATGAAAATAATATTGAAATCAATTTAAAAAATTATAAATTATTATAAATTCAATTGAAAATACAAATTAATAAATTGGACAACAATGTCTCATCAAACAAATTAAAAAAAGTTGTATTAATATTATAAGATATTGTTTAATTTAAAAATAATATTGAAAAGTATTTATATCACTATTGATACGACATATTTTTATAAACACAAATTTTCTTACACTTATTTCATTTATAGATCATACAAATACATGATATCATTTGTGTGAGGAATAATGTATAGTATTCTTAATCTTCATACATATCAATTTTCAATGAGATTAAAAATGATATTATGAGACCCATGGAGGCCCAACCATAGACACTTACAAGATATGTTAAACACCATATTTCCACTACTACTAGGCAGAGTGATGGTGACGAGAATCATGTTGGCATATCACACAACTTGATAGACCTTACCCTATTTCATTCAATAGTAAACACATCTCTAATTCCATATTTAACATGAAACACAAATAATATATTGATAAAAAATCAAGTAAATGGTACTCAATACATGAATGAGAGATATATGAGCATAGATAACTCCTACCCATTGTGTGTACTACATTATTGATCTCCTACAACAAAAAACATGTTACGTCGCGGTTCTGGAAGCCACCCAGAGGCACCCCATACCCGGTAGGTCTAATGCACACAAGCGCATTTCCCCAAACATCAGAGGATGCCGACTAGAAGTGAGGTCCTTGGGTGTGATAGTGGGGAAGCTGTTCCCTCTTATGCATAGTACACAGTGGAAGAGAAAACAAATTACAACAATAGCTGATGTAGTAAATACCAAACAACAGTAACAACAGCAGTTTGATAAATGAAAAACCTGGAGGAAATATATATATAAATGAAACATGATACATATATGTTTAGGAAAACTGCCAAACCAGTCACAATGATGAAATACAACAGTGATGAACCAAAGTGAAAAAGTAATCAGATAAACTTCTCAGCATCAAAAGCCATATCTTGGTCCCATGCTCTCCAGCAATACAGCAAGTCAATTACCAGAAGTCAAAGGGCACTTTCCGTTATATATAACAGCAGAAATATATTATATTTGCGCCCAAAAGCATGACACAAATAGGGTGTGATACTAAATCCAAGTTGGAAACCACCCGATGATATGTGCCTAATAGTCATTAAATATAATGTAGGTAAATGTACAGAAATTAGTAAACAAGGAAGTACTCAATATAAAATAGTCCACAGTTTCAGGCATATAATTTACAAACAAGTATGTATCCACTCAAGTAAGTAGAACAAATAGGTAACCCTCTTGGTATTTCTCACATCCTAACCCTTATGGTTCAACCAATAAGTACTAGAAAAACACTAAGATGCATACATAGTCTCCCTCCTCAGGTTCATCTACAAAAATAGACTCTCTGGGGAAGCACTCACTATCAATTCCCCCATTAGTCTCATATAATACTAAAGGCACTTTGGAGAAGCACTCAATGTATCATTACCCTTGTGTTCCACTTCAAGGATCTATAGGCACTCTGAGGATGCACTCAACGCCAATTCCCCCTATGGTCTCACATGGTATTATAAAGACCCCCTGGAGATGCACTTACTTTCATTCTCACTATGGACTACTACACTAGGTTCCCACAACCCTGTGTAAAGTTATCAAGCATCGCATCATGTAACGGAAAAACTAACCTGAAGAACTGCTTGGATACAATTCTACAACATCTCATCATGGAAGAAAAGTTACACCATCTTACCAACTAGGAATGGAAATGGAAAGATCCTAAAAAGAAACACTAGACCAGACAGTCATAAACAAGTAGAAAATTTCATAGAGAAAACATCCAAAGCACAATAAAATTACCATATTCACAACCAGTAACCTCTACTCAGGCATATAAGCAATGAAGAAAATCATCAAGGGTAAAATAGGAAACACGCAATACCCCGTTCAAGGGTATTGGTGGAATTTGTAAAAAAATATTCAAAGACATTCAACATAAAGGCACAAACCACCTACCTAGACATTTGTAGATTGATATAATTGAACCTTCAAGCTTGATTCTAATGGAAATATTGTACATCTAAGAAAACAATCAAAACACTCAACCCATGATAACATGAGAAATAGGAGGAATTTTTAAACGAAGCATTAGGAGAAGGAAGAGCTTACCTATACAGTTCCAACTCAATCGAAATCGGTCGATTCGAGGAATAGGTGGAGGCTCGGTGGCATGGAGGAGATTTGCCGCCATATAAGAAACTCTCAGTCGAAGAAGCTGGAGAAGAAGACAGTTCTAGGTTATGAAGTGACCCTAGTGCGTTTAATGAAGAAACAAAATACACGGCATGTACTATAGGAGTACATGATGTGTAAATATTGTTTTCGTACGTCGCTTTAGGCGGCCTCCATATCACCACTACATGGCTGTGTGCATGGTCATGACACGACCATCACATGGCCCCGAGCGGCAACGAAGTACATGACATGTACTTATAAAGTACACGTTGTGTACTTCAAAAATATACAAATACTCCTCTTGTCTCAAAAACTATAGAAAATGGAAATTATACCTGAAAAAGAAGTTATGTGTTCTTAGAAACTTCCCCCCTTAAAAATTGGTCCCCAAATTTCCATAGAGCAGTGCAGAAGAAGAATTCCCAAACAACTACAGCCACTGCGATCGTATATCAACCTCCCTCTCTGAAGTCTCATCATGTACACACTCGTGTTTCCATAGATCCAGTACTATAAGAATAGACCGGCTAGAGAAAACCGTCGTACAATGATTGACAACAAGTATAGGATTCTCCTCAAATAATGCATCCTCTTCGAGCTCAACCTCCTCGTGTTGAAAGACATTAGATAAGATTGTAATGTGACGTTGGAGCTGAGAAACATGGGAGATGTAGTGCATAACTCTATACCTTTGAGGTAATTGCAACTGATAGGCAACTGACCCAACTCTCTCCAACACCTCAAACATTTCGACGTACCGTGGTGAGAGCTTACCCTGTCTCTGAATCCTCTTATGTCCCAACCATGGTGCGACAAGCATGATAACCTAATCCCCGACCATAAACTCCAAAGGTCATCTCCACTGATCAGAAAAATACTTCACTCATGACTGTACAGTAGCAAACCTCTTCTGAATCAACACTATATGCTCAGTGGTCTCCCAAATAAATGAGGTCCCATCAACGATGCCTCTCCTATGGTCAGCCAACATAAGGGTGATCGACATGATCTACTGTACCAATCCTAAAAAGGTGCCTTCTGAATAGTTTCTTGAAAAATATTATTGTAGGAAAACTCCAAAATATTTATATGCTTCTCCCAAAATCCACCAATGTCCAGAATGCAATCTACAAGCATATCCTCAACCAACCTAAATAGTAAGCTCAAACATGCCATCATTCTGGGGATGGTATATTGTACTGAAAAGTACTTGTATCCCCAAAGAATTATGGAGCCCCTACCATACCCAGAAAGTAAAATGCACATCTCTATCCGAAACGATGCAGTGTGGAACTCCATGAAGACATATAATCTCACAGATGTACAACCATCCCATATTTTCAACAGTAAATGTCTCCTAGATTTTCATGAAGTGAGAAAACATCGTAATCCAGTTGATGAAAACCAAAACGGTATCATTCTCTAGAGGGGTCCTCAATAAACATGTCACAAAGTCCAATGCTACATCATTCCACTTCCTCCCATGAATGGGTAGCTCCTGGAAAGACCTTTTTGTCACTGATGCTCTGCATTCACCTGCTGACAAGTGTAACACCTCATGAAAATCCATGAATATTCCTCTGCATACCTAGCCAACAATACTGACAGTGTAGGTCACGATACATCTTGGTGATTCCAGGATGAACTACCCAAATTGTGGAATGAAAATACCACATCAGCCTCTCATGTATGTCTGCCAGCACACATACACGTCCCTGGAAACTCTAGTTCTCATCCTCTCTCACTGTCCATCTAAGAAGAGGGTCCCCTCCTGAAGCACTCACCCGTAGGACTAGACCATCTGAGTTAGATAGCTGGTTAATCCGGAACTGATCAAGAAGTGTAGTGGTAAAAGCTACAAGTGATAGAAATGTCTTCCCCTGTCTGTCGTGCACCTCCAAATGCATCTCAGAGAACAAATCCATAAGCATCCACTCACTAATGGCTTCCGAAACATCATGTATCTATGTCCTCTTATTCAACACATCTGCCACTTTGTTCCCCTTAATATGCATATAGGCATGCTCAATGTCAAATAACTGTAGATACTTAACCCACCTGTACTGTCTCAAATTCAGATCATGCTGAGTGAATTTGTACTTTAGACTCTTGTTGTTGGTGAAAACCACAATGTGCTATCCCAGAAGATAATTTCTCCAATAGCATAAGTAATGAACATATACCGCTAGCTTGAGATCATGTATCAAGTATTTCAACACATATGGACTCAACTGTCATGACCTGTTCACAACGACTCCATCACAATGCATAAGAATAGCTCCCATCCAGATTCCTGATGAATCATAGTAAACAATGTAGCACGTTACCTGCTCTGAAAAGACTAGTATCAGTGCTTAATTAAACCCCCATTCATATCCTAAAAGGATGAATCTCAATAATCTGACCATAAGAACTTCACACCCTTCTTGTTCAGTCTCGTCAGTGATACTGCTAAGCTTGAAAAGTCCTGTATGAAATTCTTGTAGAATCCAACCATCCCTAGAAAACTCTGCACCTCAATTATGTTCAATAGATGCTTCCATAAAACTAATGCTCTCACTTTCATGGGGTCTACTGATACTCATGTCTCTGGGATAACATGTCCCATGATGTGAATATGATCCATCCAAAAGATACACCTTGAGAGAATAGTATAGAACTGAAACTCTCTCAGTGTACTCAGAACGATATCAAGATGGGTAGCATGGTCAAGTCGATTGTGATATTACACGAAGATATCATCCAAGAAAACCACCACGAAGGAGTCAAGTATTGATGGAACACTTAGTTCATCGGGTCCATGAAAACTGCAAGCATGTTATTGAGACCGAACATCATAACCATATACTTTTATAGACTAGATATTCTCTAGATAGATGTAATAGGTATATTAGATGGTCTAACAAACAAATTATGGTAATCAGACTTCAAATCGATCTTTGAGAACACCCAGGCTCCTCGAAGCTAATCAAATATGTCATCAATCATCAGAAAGTGATATCTTTTATTGACTGTTAACTAGTTCAGATTCTGATAATACACACAAAGCATAAGGGTTTCATCTGACTTCTTCACAAACAAGATGGGAGAACCTGAAGTAAATGTACTAGTTCTGATGAAACCCTTTGTCTTCATTCCACCAACTGCTTCTAAAGCTCCTGCAACTCAGGTGTATCCATCCTATAAGGAGGAATTTACACTAGTACCACTCCTGGAAAAAGATAAATAGAAAATTCTACCTCATGCTGCGTAGGAATACCTGAAATTGCATCTGGAATGATATCCCTGAAACGATCCACCATTGAAGGAATTTTTAACAATGAAGTCTCGTGGTCATCTAGATACATACTGAAAATCTGAACTAAATCTCCGCCTAGCGCATGATGCCTGGGTCCTTCTCTACTCGCCTGGAAATCCCACTCGCCTCAATGGAAAATATATCCACCCTCTGGTGATATGAAACTCACCATGCGGCGATAACAGTTGACGAATTCTTGATAAGGAACTAGATATTCCATTCTGATAATGTCATCATAGCATGTCATCTATATGACATAGATATCCCATAAAAAGTGACACCCAACAACCTCAAAAGGGCACTCATTGCAATGATGTACAGTAGTCATCATAGTCCCTAATGGTTTTTCTCGAGTCAACATGATCGCAGAAGAAATGATATAGAGCCCAAGGCTCTCCACAATATTAATAGAGATAAATATACGGGAATCCCCTGTATCGAAAAGAGAAGAAGATAAAACCAAGGCTACTAAGATCGTACCTCAAATGGTGGAAGGTCTGGGATACTGCTCCTACTGGGACTAATACATCACAAATTTCTAGACTGCTCCGCATCCCTGTGACCCTGCCTGTCTGTTCTGATCTGATCCAACCAACTGTCAATGAAGACCGCTGACTGAAAAAACCGGCCTCGACCTCCACCTCAGCCCGAACTGCTGGAAGAACTCTAGTTCCTAGACAGGTGAGAAACTGATGGCGCTGCTCCTGAACGAGGAGTCATTGAAGAACCTCTATCGGCAGATAATGGTGAGAAACCCTAACAGAAGCACAGAGGGTGACGCATCTTGCTACATGATCGACACAACACTAGGTATGTCTAGTAGTGCCGCCTCAAATGCCTAGCCCTTCTACACAGGTAGAAAACCACCTAGCTACCTGAAGATGTGTCTTGTAGCCTCATATCACCCCATGTAGACTCCCAACGACGGTTCCTGCTATCAGCTGGTGAACCACTAACTCTGAAAGAAGAACCTCCCTAGCTCTTAGCTCCAGAATCTCTCAGATTGTGCTCTACAATCAATGCCTATTTGATGATGGGAACTATGGATGTTATCCTAATGATATTAACCTTTGAGACGATCTCCTGTCTGAGACCAGCCTCAATCTTACATTCCTATAACAAACCATATCTGCTCTATAATGGAGTGAAACACGGAATATCGGTGAAACTAGAAGAATACTCCATGATAGAATGAGAACCTTGCTCCAGGCTCATGAACTCCCAGTCTAGGTCGTCCCTCACGAACTCTGGAAAGAAGTAGTCATAAAAGACACGATGAAATGCCTCCCACGCCATAACCTGCTGATTTCCTGCATGTTAGATCACGATCCACCACATCTTGGCAGAGGATCATACCATGTTGGAATAGAGCTTGACCCGCTTCTCCGGAGGCGTCTCGAGATGCTCAAAAATCGACCTCATGGCCTCTAGCCATGACTTTGTAGCCTGAGGTACTCTTTCCTCTAAGAGGGTAGGGGGGATGATACTACTACAAATCACTCTTTAGGTCTTTCTTAGTCTAGGTAGGAGGTGGGTATCCCTAGAAAGAATGCATCATCCTTTAATAACCTTCCCTAAACTGCGCATCTGCGCTTGAAACTGGTATAACTTCAGGTGCCAAGGCTAGCAAAACAGGAGGATCTGCAGGAGGTCCCTGATGGGCTATATTCGGTGTCTGGTCACCATCTGGAAGCTGACATACAATCAGTGGGCGTCTCTGTGGCATATCTCTGAAAGGTAAAAAGCACACCTTAGATACAAGATTAACAAGGACTGAAAAACTAAAGGCAAAATAAGGAAGCAGGAAATGAATGCATTCATGTTATGAAAATCATCACTACACTTTGTGTTCTTTCTCTACACAGTGTGTTCCCTTATGTCATTCACATGGGCGGGTATTTATACATAAACTAGTCTTGTAACACTCCAAATACATGGCGTGTTATCTTGACCCACGGTGTGTACATGATTACTCTTCCCTGCCAGAGTCCTTCTACATGGTCTAGTCTCATGCACAAAACTACATGACGTGTTCAAGAAAGACATGACATGTACTAGACATGCCTTAACTGGAACGTGTTGTTAGTGACACGGCATGACACACGGCTGATGCTACACGAAGTGTTCCAGATGGAAATGGCGTGTACGAGAAAGGTAACATCGACCTGTGTTGTTCATGACATGGCCAGGTACCCAGGTCATACTACATGGCATGTAAAATTTAGACATGACATTTATGTGGAATCATAACACGACACATGTTGTTCATGACATGGGGTGGGTACCTATTTCATACTACATGGCATGCTAAATTAGTAAATGTCATGTTCCTACAAGATTTTCACAACCCTGTGTCCCTACCCACACAGTCAGTTACACAACTACAGACTAAATGGTGTGTATTCAAAAAGTACACGTCGTGTATTTTGGGTTTTTCTGGGAAGTATCCTGAGAACTGCACTAGAGCCCACAAAAACAGACAAATAAGTGTTGAGGATCCAAATTAGGGTCTATGAGGGGCCATACTCCCTGCAAATCAATGGTGGGCCTCTTATACAAGTTACAAAAAAGGTAAACAGGATAATAATCTACCAAATTCCTATCAATGAGGGCCCAAAACAAGTCAAGAGCCAAAGTTTGGAATCCATTTAAGCAATGTACTATACAAAAAAAATCCATATCAAACTGAAGTGATTCTGTCAATGTATCTATCACAACAACATGCATAATCTACACATTGTCTATTAGAACAACATGAAATCACTAATGCATCAAATATGGAATAGCTAGAATCCATGAAATGTGATTTCTAACAAGTGCCTATATAATTCATGAGATGGCATACCCACATCTCATTAGGTTGTGACAGAAATAGAAAAAAAAATCAACAGTTATTGCACAAAGCATGTGAATCACCCAATAGTGAAATCAAAAGAACTGTAATATTTTAAAACCAAAGAAAATTTCCATAAATGAGGTAGTATGGATTTTCCCTGTACACGGGTTAGTTACTCTCAAGCACTACTCTTTACCACGTACCTATTTTGTCATATCCTTGGCATAAGTGTCCAAACAGTATGTCAAGAGAAAAGAAGCCTCTCATCCCACATTGTAACGCCCCTATTCCAGAATCCTCCCAGAGGAACCCCATACCCGGTTGGTCACATGGCCTCAAGCGCATTTCCCCAAATGCCAGAGGTTGACGAATAGCAACGAGGGCCTTTTTTGTGAATGTGGGGAAACTATGACCTCATTGATAGAGTAAACAATGGAAGAGAAAACAAATAACAACAATAAAAGATGCTAAATACCAAACAATAGTAACAACCAAAGACAGATAAAGGAAACAACTAGAGAAAACAAATGATGCATGATACATATATGTTTAGGAAAATAGCCAAACAAGTCACAATTCTGAGATTCAATAGTGCTAAACCAGAGTGAAAAAGAATGCAGATAAACTCCTCAGTATCTCAAGCAATAGGTTGGTGCCATGATATCTAGCTCCATAGCATGCCATGTACTGGAAGTCGAAGGGTGCTTTCCATTACTGATACCTGCAACAATATAGTCGGTTCGGGCCCAAAAGCATGACCCAAATAAGGTGTGAGACTAAATCCAAGTAGGCAACCCCCTGATGATATTTTCCAAAAAATCTATGAATATATGACAATTTGAAGTACATAAAGTAGTAAACATGGAAGAACTCAACCGAAAACAATCCACAGTTTCTAGATAATAATTTACAAACATGTAAGAATCCAGTCAAGAAAGTTGAACCAATAGGTAACCCTATGGGTAGTTCTCACAGCCTAACCCCTATGGTTCAACCCAAAAGTACTAGAAACCCTCTTGGAGGCACACACAATCTCACCCCTCTTGTTCAGCTCAGAAATAGACTCTCTGTGGAATCACTCACAATCAATTCCCCATATAGTCTCGTATCGTACTAAAGGCACTCTGGGGATGTACTCAACGTCTCATTCACCATGTGGCTCACATAAAGAAACTACAGACACTCTATGGAAGATCTCAATGTGAATTCCTCATGTGGTCTCACATCGTATTATAAAGAAACTCAAGAGAAGCCCTTATGTCCCTTCTCCCTATGCGCTAATACACTAGGTTCCCACAACCCTGTGTAAAGTCAGCAAGCATCGCATCACATAACGGCCAATGTAACATCTTGATCTACTAGGCTATAAATCCATTGTATCTCATCCAGGAAGAATAATCACACCATCCTACCAACTAGGCATGGAATGTGAAATTTCCTAACAGGAAAAACTAGACCAAAACGTCATAAATATGAAGAACAATGCATGGGAAAAACATCAAAACAATAGTAAAATTAACCTATTCACAACAAGTATCCTCAACATAAGCATATCATAAATGCAGGGAAACATCAAGGGAAAAATAGGAAACACGCAATACCCAATTCAAGGGTATTGGTGAAATTTTCACAAAATACAAAATGACATTCTATAGAAAGGCACAAACCACCTACCACGACGTTAGGATATTGATATACTTGAAATTGAAAGATAGATTCTCCTTGGAATGTTGTAGATCTAAGAAAACCTCAAATATTCTCATCCCACGATATCTTGACAAAGATGAGGAATTGGAAAATGAAGCTCTAAGAGAAGGAGGAGCTTACCGCTTTAATATCAACACAATTGACGATGGTCGATTCTGAGAACAAATATAGGGTCGAGGGCTCGGATGATATTTGTAACCATTTATAATGCTCTCAATCGAAGAAGCTGGAGAAAGAAGACAGTTCAAGGGCTTAGACATGACCCCGGTTCATTTAATGAAAAAATGTACCAGGCATGTACTTTTGGAGTACACAGTGTATACTTACTGTTTTTGTTGTCAATTGATTTATTTATTCATTCTATATTGAAATTCTACATTGGTTGAAGATTACAGAAAACATCCTTTATAATAGAGGGAATAGAATGTACAACGGTTACATCAACCAACATGTAACTAAGGCTCTATGTAGGATAACATAGGTGGAAATGGAATAATGGATACATAACAGAAATCTAAGCATCATGCATTGTTGGGGAGTGCTAAATAACATAGATATGAGATAGTAAATAGTCACAAGGCCAAACATCCATAATGATATAAGGTATCATTTGATTCATTTGAAATGAAATTTCTAGGAAAATATTTTTGGATTTATGATAACATTTATAGAGATGAGGAGTTATTCCTCACTCTATGAATATAATATTCTATAAACATAATCATTTCCATTGATTTTATCATGAACTATTTCTACTTCATATCATTGAAAATGATGAATCTTATGGTGAAGTAACAAATTGGCCTCTAAAATATAATCAAATTTTAATTTCAAACCATTTTATAAATAGTAATAAAATTTAAAAAAATAACGATCCAACACTTTAGAAACAATTTAAATGAATTTCCAAGATGAAAATATCATTATCCTTTAGTCAACATAAATCATCTCTTAAATTTCACATTCCAAACTATTTAATAAATTCATTAGGTATCCTCTTCAAATATGGTAACAAATTAAATTGTCATAAAAACATAATAGAAACATGAATTCCTTCTTATTCATTAAGTATGATACATATTATTATATATATTTTATAAATCCCAACATGTTTTAAACTCCATAGGCCACTTGATGAGAAGAAATTAATCTGTTCCTAGGTAGTCAGTACTTATCCAGATCAAGAATTTCATTATCATTACAAAAAATATATTATTTGTTTTCATTATCTCAATTTCTTGTTTTAAAAAATGATTAACTTTCTACAGAATATCTTCTTTTGGAACCATTTAACATATGGTATCAAATCCTTAAAGAAAATTACTATATTACAATCCTTACATATTACATAAGTCATTTGATGTGAAAATAATGAATTATTTTAGAACATATTTCCTAGATCCAAATATATATGTTCATTAATCATTCACTTAACTTTATTAATAACACTTTATTGACCTTGATAACATATCTTCATTGAATGTGTATTCCCTTGAGGAATAAGGAATTTTTTTCATAGTTCCCCATACCTATAACTTTGTATAACTGGAAATGAAAACTTAGCATCTTCCCCTTAAATTCTTTGGCATGGTCACCCTATTATTTGTAGTTATAAAAAATCAAAATCCTTCAACGCATTTACCTAGTCTAATTATACCATAGTTATTAAAAGTTCAAAAATACTACATTCCTATTATCTAGTTTTACTAATTCAATTTTGTGGTGTTTATAAGTCAACTTATTCTTTTTTTCCCTTGAATATATTGATTCTAGAAAATTCTTTCTCTCTAATGATGGAATATGGAACTATCTCTTCATATGATGATAAATTGTTAGAAACAATTTCCCTTGAAATATTGGTCTTATGTCATTATATTAAGTTATTGATATTGCACTACATTTTGTTTATATAATCCATTGAATACATAGATGTCCTTGTAATGGTAGATTCATAATCATCAACACAGACTTAATTTTTTTTATGATAAGGAACAATCTATTCAACTAAGTTTTCTGATAATGTGGGATTTATTTATCAAATAAAGTATCCTTAAATTCTCTCCATTAATTGATATCTACTTCTTCTTCATCCCTAGTATTTTAGAATAAAATACCACCAATGGTCATCATCACATTGGATACAATAGACCACAAGTGTAACCTTTTCCTTTTTGCTACAATCTTAGGCAATAAATATCTTATCCATAGACTTATTCCATTGGTCATCTGCAATTGTATTAGTTTTCCAACAATATTATGGGGGATAGCATAGCACAATGTAATCCAGCATATGATATTCTCATTCTAAATACACAAGCATGACATTAAAGGACATTATATAAATTTTTCATATTACTTAATTCAAGACAAAAAAAGACTCTCAAATATTGTATTAGATCAGTGTATTTGGAATCTTGGAACATAATCTTATATCTTTGTGAAAAATCATCAACATTTCCCATTAAGATCTCCCAATATCGTTTTCCAACCAAAAACTATTCATTATATAAATGGTAAAATAAAACATAAAAAGCATGAGCTCAAATTCTCATTAAGGGTAAACATTGAGAATATAAAATCACCCACAAGTTTCATAATTTAAGAACATGAGCATAATGTCTAAACATCAAAATTTCATTTCATGGAAAAAATCATGGCAATACGTAAGGCATTTATCATAAAGGAAAAATAAAAATGAAAGAATAAAATTGTCATAAAACATGAAATTATGTAAGAAAAGTAAGAAAATAAAATTATTTCCATAGTGCGAATGTTATTTCTATCAAGACAATCATAGTTGAAAAAGTTCATTACTAATCTTGGTTTACTTGTCATTCAAGCCATGTATTATTGAACAAGATTTACTTGTCATTCGAGACCTTTATTACGGAATCAGATTTACATTTTGTACCATTATTGTATATAATATTAGATATAAATCATTATCCCATGCATGAGAGGGAGATATATGTCCCAACCATCTCATAAATAAATCATTGTTACATATTTCCTAAAAACATTAATCATTCACAATAGAATAACCCATTAATCAAAATGGGCATCTTAAACATCATCCTATCATAACATAATCCATATATAATATCATTCCATAATTAAACCAATCAATTAATAGTAATATTATGGATATAATCATAACATTATTTTAAGAGAAGAATCTTATATGGAAAATTATTTTTATAAAACATTTGAACTTAATTCTTGAGGAGAATATCATTTATACCTCCAAAATGTTTTCTTTTCTCAAAATGCAACATTATTTTAAAAGAAAAGAAATTAATGTAAAATATAATTGATATATTGTAATGATTTTATTTTTGGAAATAATGGTTTATGAATTCCTGAGAATCCATTAATTTTGTATATGTCAAAAATAACATTCACCCCGTACATTTGCCGAAAAAGTAAAAAAGTACCTCAAATCGATTAACGACAGAATATTACTTTCATAACATTTCATTATTGTTCACCGATGGCTACAATTAACTATATTTTTTAAAAAATAAATAAATAATATTACATAGCTAAAATCATGGATTTGGATGATAAATATGCCCCAGTAAATACTTACATATAAAAAATTTTGAATAAAAATGTGATTTAAAAATTATCATTACCTTTGGTCTGATATCCTTCGTATGTGTATGAAACCCAAGTATATTGTGTTTAAAAATATTATTAAATTATGAAGAAACCATAATAATATTTATAACATCATATATGATTCATTTATGATGTTTATTACCTTCTCATTTATCAATTACATATTAAAGAAAGGTTTCACGTAATAATCATTCTATTTATCATATGTTTTTGATTTTTTCCTTGATATTATTACTTATATCATGATTTGCATACCTCTATAATGTAAAACATGATTTATATATCATATATATTCTGTATATAAAAATATATAATAGATAGAAAAATTAAATGTAATACACCGTTCGTGGAGACGGTGGGCCATACATAGGCATGAAAGTTGTTTCTATTTCCTTATTAAATAGAATTAGAGAAATTAAATGATATATATATATAGAATTCTAATTAATTATTATATATATTTCTTATTTATTATAGATATCATAAATCATTCTTATGTTTAACATTCATAATGAATCTCACCGTGTCATGGATATGGTAAGCTATACATATGCATGAGCGACGTGATCATTTCATTGATGGTAAACCAGTAAGAAATTGTACAGTATATGAATTTTAAAGAATAAATCTTATGTAATATTCATTATTTTAATTCATTATACTCATCAATATACACATCCATATTATACATAGTAGAATAACAATTTCCCCATGCTGTGGAGACGGTAAGATATACGTACGTACAAATGGGGATATTATAATTTTTATGATAGATAATAAGATGTATAAGGTAGAACCATATCTACAATAACATCTCATTATGTTGAATATACAAGAGTTATTTTTTTATGGAAACACCATATGAAGAGGAGGAAGAAGAAGAAAACAATTTTTAAATAGGAGATAAAACAATAACCTTTTTTTCTTGTATCTCATTTTCGCATGCATAGAAAGAATTCATATGATAGACATAGGAACAAAGTGTTCCCTATAGGATGAATTGATAAAATATGGGACGAGATTTGGGTAGGGTTTTACAAATACAAATGTATTTTCATGTGTGATTATGATAGAAGAAGAAGTTCCCTTTTATAAAAGAGGGGTGGGGAACCCTTGAAAATACCAAAACTATATAAATAATATATATATTTTTTAAAATTTAAATGCATCCAAAGTTGTTTATTTATAAAATAATAAGATGTTGGTTCGATGTCCTCTCAACGAATAAAATTAGTACATGTTTGATTTTATTATAAACCTTATCAATTTTATTTGTCTTTATTTAATCTATTTCATTGTAATTATGGTAATAATATTGAAGATAATAAGTAGATAAATATTTTTATTATGTGTTTTCAATTGGTCATAATTGAACACTATTCTATATTTTACATAATATTATTTTTATTCATTATTTTAGAAATTTAATATTTTCTTGTTTAAATAATTTAACAATATGTTATTTTTATAAAATATCAATTGTGTCAATTTTTACAAATTTCATTTATTTGAATTTCAATAAAATCCAAATAGAAGATAAATTCGAATCAAAATAACTAATAGACACCTAACAGGTCATATTCACCTATATAATTTCTCGAGATCATTAATTTTTTCATATGATTTAATTTTATTATTTTTAAAACTATTTAATTGATATTTAAATCTATAAAATAAATTCAACATCACTATTGTATCATCAATAATGGAAATTATTTAATTGCTTAAATTTTAAAATAATATTACATAATGTATATAATTTCATTATATTTCTGGATATTATTCATTTTCTATGTTTTATCATTTTTATCACTATATTAAAATTACAATACTTATAAGATATATGAGAGTGAAATTTGGTTACCTTCTTTTGATTTAATTATAATTACATTACTTTCATCGAAAAAAGTCAATTAAATGAATCTATTCCGACCCATAAGTTATATTAGTTTACAATAATTCATCTAAATGTATTTTGGTAGGAGTTATGATTATTTTATATTCTTTATCATATTTTTTGTTACCCTACATTATCCAATTTACCTTTAACTGTGGTTAAACAAAATTTACATTGTTACTGATTATAATATCTAAAAAACATAACCCATTAATAAAATTTTGGACCACTTATTCAAAATATGGAATTCATTATTCATAAATCGAAACACAAAATTGGTAGATATTAATTTAAAATTAATTCCCTTTTTCAAGGAACAAAAATAAAGTTTTAAATAAGTAAAAACATATCAAATTAAGTTCATATGTTTACGTGCAATGTAAATATGAAATTACATCAATGACCTACATTGGATTAAATGATAAAAAAAATCCAAATTTAATTTAAAACCAAATTATAATATAATCTGACAATATAAATAAATTACATGACAAGGAAGATTTGAATTCAAATGTAGTGTATTTAATTATTAATTAAAATAGAAATTTTACCATAAAAATACTAACAATTAAAAAAATTAAATTTAGATTTCCCACGTCCAAAAATTAAGTTTATTTTGTATAATAGAATATATATAAAAGTTTTAAAGATAGATTTTAAACTGTTGTATCATCAAATGGATACAAGAATACATTTTAATAAAATACTCATTTTATCCAAAAATGAACTTGTTCTTATATTATTTCTATTAAATACATAGGATGGATGTCAATGTTTTATAAATTTCAAAATGTGGATAATATTATTAATAATGGATAATTTTTATCTGATAATAATATTTAATAATATATCATTTTTTAGTGAATCTTGGTATCATGTTCAACATAGGATATCAAGTAAGGATGCTCTTGCGTGTAATGTGAGCCAAGAATAGTGTTGCATATTATGAAATCTGATACGGTGTTGTGTATAGTTCAAAATAATATTTACGTTGAAGGTAACACAATAAATCATATATAATAAAAAGATTCATTCTTATAAAATATCTAGGTGTTATATTGTACCCCCCTTAAAATGAATTTCACCTTTAAAAATTGTCATGGTTATGAATGGATAACAACTTGAATGAGTCCTTCATAGAAACTCACATCTTAATAAGGAATCCAAATACCTTATTTTTAAAAGAAATTTTATAAACATAATTGTAAACAAATGTCACTCAGCACTGGGTTTCCACTTAGGATATCATGAAAATGAAATGAGAATAGGGATATGGAAGAGAAATATAATCTTCACGTTCTAATTGATAGTGATAAAGATTCTGTTCTGATGAAAGATAACTACCATACACCCATAAATATGCAATTATTTAAGGGACTATCTAATTCATTAGATAAGAATGTACTTGGAAGGCATTTAGGGTTTCATGAAATTTTTTGTAAATTTGAGATTCTTTGGCATTATAAGAAATAATTACTCGATGTTTGTACAATATCATCGTTGGTCATTCCCTAAACAATTTCCACGTCATCTCTTTTGTAAAAAATGATGTTGATTTTTGTATTCATGGAGTGTAAGCAGATCATTCAATGAAATGATAGGTCAGTACATTTGTCGCAGCAGAAAGTTTATAATCGATCATCAGATTTATATATGTCCACATATTGTGAGATAACACATTAATCAATCAAAAGTCACCCAAAATATAACTATTACTATAAATAAATGTATAAAATTTTAATCCTTCAAAAAACTGAAAATATAAAACTTTAGAAAGATGTGAAATAAATTTAACTATCATTTGTCACCCATATCCTATTCGGTAGTTCTTGGTTGCCACATTCCAAACATGTCAATACTTTAATCGTGTTTTCTCTAGAAACAAAATAAAAACATGAATTAATGTAGAACAGTAGTGAAGACATTCATTTTTTTAAAATTGACTCGTTCCACAAACCAATAATATACGAAGATTCTATATACTACATAAATGTTATCACTTTGTACTTATATCAGTCATGGGAACATTAATACTATAAAAAAAATCTAATTATCTCTTTATTATTTCATTATGTGCCTATTGGGTTCTTTCCAGGAATATTTCAATCACCTTTCATGGTTACTGGTACCATATATTTATTGAAAACCACAATAAACCAATACATAGATATTCCAATATTCCATAATACAATAAATGATATTCCACAACACTATTTTGGAATCCCATTACATAAACACTTAATCATTCCACCACTTTCTTTTCATACACCACATCGCTAATTCTGATCACATTTATCATCCAATTGAATTTTTACATAAGTGGTTGATGATTTCAATCATCATTAACCCTTGGAATAGGGAACTCGTTAGAATAATTCAATATTTACTTGCACTTTTAGCATTGACTTTTGGGTGGTGCGTTATATGTAGTTTTTCAATATTCACATCATTAGCATCCTTTTTCCCACTACTTTGCCACAAAATAGCTCAATGAAATTATTTGTTCACACATGAAACATTTTATAGTCCCCTTAATAAAATCTTCACCATTCCTTTTTCCACACATTGATACTAAAGAAACATTCATCTTATTTTCCCAAATGTATTGATATATTCCCTTTAACTCCATCATTCATTTCTTTTTGAAACCATGGAATGGATATATAACACCAAAATCTAGTTCTGCCTTTGATATCAAAATGATCAATATCATCATAGATAATAATGTATCTTCTAGATAATTCCTTTCAAATACTTGGTATTATGCCACTGAAGAATTTATTGAATTTAAATTCTGGTAGGATGTTAAAGCCAGAAGCATACCTTGAAAGCCTTGTAAAATTTTCCTCATATGTACTAATATATTAATCATCCATTTTCATAAGAAGAAGTAATCGCCTTTCCATATTTGTATAAAGAATACGAATAATTTATTTATTGAAAAATAAGTTCTTGAACTCATCCCATTCCTTGGATAAAATATTACTTATATTACTTCTATTCTTACTTAGAGTCCACTACATGTATGATTGACCTTCAAAACTATAAATAGCCAAAATTAATTTTTTATGTTCCAAATAGATAGGGATGGATTTTATATTTTCAATGGAACTAATCCATTGTACATCAAAAAGTGGATCAGTAGACACATTGAATGAAGGTGGACATACCCTCATGAAAGACTCATTAAAATTATGTTCCCTTTCACTGATCAATTGGTTTTAAAGAATGATTCATATCATGTGTATGCATAGAAATATGATGTTACATTTTATATCCCATAACATTTGGTTGTTTAGGAGAACAATTATTTCATTACATATCAGATTGATCATTAGCATGGTTCCTTCCAGTACCATCCATCATCTGAAACCCAGAAATAATATTGTGAGAGGAAAAAATAATATGAGGGAAAAACATAATCAAGGGGAAGTAATTTCAATATATAAAATCCTAGGATTAATCTCTATGGATATCTCTAATGGTTTCACATCTAGGTTTCCAGTGGTTGACTAAATCTTTACCCTTATACCAACACTAACGATTGAAGAATGACATACATAGATATTTCATTATTTATGTAGAATACATAATAAAAGACACAAAAAAACTCCCAAATACCGTATTTGTTCAGTGTCTTTGAAAACATGGAGAATATTCTTTTATACTTTTGAATGATCATGAACATATACCAAAAGATATTCCCATTTATTTCCTACATGAAACCTTTCATTATATCCTATTTAAAATAAAAAAATGGTGATCTAAAATCCTCATTAAAGGTAAACATAGAGAACATAAATCAGACCACAATCATAATAATGTATAAACATGGACATAATGTGTAATAATCAATATCTTCGTTCATGAAAAAAATCATTGTAGTACATATGGAGTACATTATAAACGAAAAATAACCATGATATAATTTAATTGGAATAAAACATATAATTGTGAAAAATGATTAAGAACGAAATATTATATCAATAGTAGGAAAGGAATTGCTTCCAAGACCATTATAGGGGACAAAGTCCATTACTGAACATGGAATACTTGTCATTCTATCCAGGTATTACTAAACCAGATTTTATTTGTGTTCCAACCTTGTATTATTGAACCAGATTTACATTCCTTTCCCGTTATGTCTATATCCATAGATATAAATCATTCCCCAATGAATTGGAGGGAGATATAGGACACACTCATATCATAATTAAATCAATCTTACATTTTCCATAAAAACATAAACCATTCATCAAAGCATAACCCATGAAAAAAATGGGATTCCTAAACATCATTCTATTATAACATAATCCATATGAATTATCATTCCATCATTAAAAAAATCAAATCATTTTAAAAATATGGATATAAACATAACTCAATTTAATGTTCATTATATTAGATTAAATATAATTTTGATACAAAAATTGAACGTAATTCTTTAGGATAATATCATTTCTTCTTCAAAAATGTTTACGTTTCTCAAAATGAAACTACATTATAAAAGAAAATAATTTAATACAAAATAAACATGAAATCATGAAAAGGATGTTTCATGGAAATAGGGTTCTAGGAATGAGTAATAATCGATTCATTTCGTATACATTAAAAAAAATTATCCTCGTCCTTTTGCTGGAAAATTCAAAAAGTACCATAAATCGATTAACAAAAAATGTTTCCTTTCATACTATTTAAAAAACATAACCAATGGGTTAAATAAAATTTAAATAATATTGTAATAATATAAATAGTATTACATAACAATGAAACATTTATGTGGATGATAAATATAACCTAGTAAATATATACAAATAAACTATATTGTATAAAAACGAGATTGTAAAAATATAACATACATTTGGTTTGATATCATACATATATATCTGAAACACCATTATAGAGGGTTTAAACATATTATTAACTTGAAATAGGACCATAATAGTATTTATTAAATCATATATGATTTATTTATTACTTTATATTAACCGTTCATTTCACAATTCCATGTTAGTGCAATGTTTTGGGTAATAATAGTTTTATATATCAAAAGTTTTTTGACTTATTATTGTTAATATTTTAACTAATATCATTTTTACTTACATCTAGAATGTAAATTTTTATTTATATATTATATATATTCAATAGATAAATATTTATATTAGATAGATAAAATAAAATGGAATTCAATGATCATGGAGATGGTAGGCCATACATAAGGGCATGAACGTTGATTCTCTTTCTTTGTAGAATTGAATCGAAACAAGTAAATGATATATATATACATAATTACATTCACATTATTGTTTCATATAATTCTGTTTTATTTCTTATAAAAGCCTTATAATAATTCTTGATTGATTAACATGGAGAATTAATCTCATCGAGTCATGGAGACGGTAAGACATACATATGCATGAGCGATGATATCATTACCATGATGGTTATATAGTATGGAATAACATGGTATATGAATTTTAAAGAATAATTATTATGTTATATTAAATGTTTTAATTCATTATTCTCATAAATATACCCATCTAAAATATGTATTGTTGAATAACAGTTTCACAATGACATGGAGATTATAAGTCGTACGTATGCACGCATGGTGATATTATTATTCGTAGGATATATCAAAAGAGGTATAAGGTTGTAAAACTATTATAATAAAATCTCAACATGTTGAATATACATGTGTTATTATTTTAGTATGTAAATTAAAAAATAATAGTATGTATAATAATAAAATAATTTTGAAAGAGGTGATAAAACAATTACCTCTTTTTTGTGTATCTCTGTTTGGTACCCACAAAAGGACATATTATGATGGATTTCTTCCCAATGGGTGACCTCTTGGATTTATTTATTGAATTTGGGAGTATATTTGGGATGTTTTTGGCTGAGACAATGTGATATGGATGTGTGATTAAAAGAGAAGGAGATATGTCCTTTTATAAGATAGGATATGGGCACCCTTGGAAATATAAAAAATATAAAATTAATATAAATTAATATTTAATTTAAAATTCATCCATAATAGATTATTTAAATTTTAATATGAATTTTTGTCGAAATAATATCATCCAGTAAATTTTTAACATGTTTTTAATTTATTTTAAACCTCATCATTTTGATATATCTTTATTTAATGTATTTAATTTTAATTGTTGTAATAATATTCTAAATAATTAATCGTAATAAATATATACATATTCTTTATCAATTTACCATAATTTTGAACATTATGAACGTATAAGCAATTTAATTTTCACATTTTTAGTTTGCAATTTTTTGGTGATTTTTATATAATTCAATAATAAATAATTTTAATTTAATATCAATAATGTCAATTTTGATAGTATTCATTTATTTAACATTAAATAATATCTACCCAGAAGATAAATAAAATTATTAATACACTATTAACATGTCATATTCAGCTAGAATATTATTGAAGTACATTAATTATATCATATATTATTTATATTAATATTTTTAAAAATATTTTTTTGATATTTATATAAATATTATAAATTCTACATTATTATTGTGTCATCATTAATAGTAATTATATAATGTATTAAAATTGTCAATAGATTCAAAGAATGTAGATAATGTCATTTTCTAGAAAAAATTTATTGTTAATGTCTTATAATTTTTATCGCTATATTAAAATTATTATACTTATCAGATATATGGAAGTGTCTTGTTGTAACCTTCTTTTGTTTTAATAAAACTTTCATCACCTTCGGAGAAAAAAGTAAATTAAATGAATCAATTCGTAACCATTGGTGTTAAAATTCATCTTTAATTCATCCTATATGATTTTATCATGTGGTAGTATAATATTATTATCTTTATCATATTGTTAGTTACCATATTTTAATTGATTAACCTTTAACTATGGTTATTGAAAATATCCTAGTTACTATTCATAATATCCAAAAAATAAAAGTAACCTATAAACATAATTTAGACCCACTGATTCCAAACATGAAATCCATAGTTCATAAATCAAAAAACATAATAGGTATATATTAATTCAAACTTAATTTACGTTTTCAACAACCAAAAAAGTGTTTTTTAGGAAGTAAAAACATATCAAAATTTTATCATTGTTTTATATCTAATTTGAATGTGAAATTACATCTAATGAAAAACATTGTTGTAAATTATTATGACATAATCCAATTACACATATAAATAAAAATATATTTAATCTAACTATATAATTATATTAAATGAAAAATAAGTTTTTTATTGAAATGCAGTATTCATCACAATTCCTTAAAATATTAATTTTATCATAAATTACTAAAAATTCAAAAATGTAAATAATGATATCCCACTTCAAAAGAATAAGTTTTTTTAAAATATTATATGAATAAGTGTTAAAAAATATATTGAAAAGGGGTGATCCATCAGAAGCTACAGAACCGCATATTTTTGAAATATACTTGTTTTTTTCAAAAAAAATAACGTCTTCTTATATCATGTCTAGAAAATAAATTTTATTATTGTAAATATTATATAAAATATGAAATGTGTATAATAATATTCATTTCGACTAGTTTATATAAAATAATGATATTTTAATAATATATAACTATTTAGCGAAACATTGTATAATTTACATGACAAACTATCATGGAATGTCACTCTTTCTTGTAACAAAAACCAAGAATAGTCTTTCCTATATTACAGGATAATACAATGTTACTTTTATATCAAGCTAATATTTGTGTATCATACAACATGATACATCAATGAAAATAAAAAAACAATCTCATAAAATCTCAGGGTGTTACACTCTACATGAAATATGCTACTCTATTTGGGAAAGGATATTCATCATTACCTGACTAAGAATTCCTAATATATCAATAACTTTCTGTCATTTAATATTGTAAAGATTTAAATCCTAATTATGAAAATAACAACATTTTTTTGTATATAAATACTTCTTCTTTCTGGGATCAGTTTCTAGACAATGACATATACTAGATTATCTCTTCAAATTATGATGTTTCTCTAAGCCTAATCCTAGTATAACAACTAACATAAATTTATGAATCATAAATCCTCTAACCATATAATTATGTAACATTATGGAAATAAATCCTTTATAATGTTGGGTAAATAAAATGTAATCTAACATAAAAATATCCCCATGGAGTATCAAACAAGGTGCATTGTATGGCCTATTATTGTGTACTATATTATTGTGAGTCCGTCGCGGAACACATTGCCATATTTGTTACTCTTATGTACGTCTGTTCCAGATCCACATCCACTAGTATTATCCATATATAGATGCATTTCTAGAAATACCCTCATTATTTAAAACATTCCAAATGACAAGGATGTTTTTGTATACTAATCCTAAATGTCTATATTAGTTTCATTCTATCTAATATACATCTTCTAAATCAAGTTTCCATGGTTGTAGATATAATTAATTTTCTACCAAATGTAACACACCAACCACAAAAGCCTTATGATGGTTCCTTATTTTGTTTAATAATTATTATCATAAGGAAAAAATAATGAAGGACAATTTAGTTTAGGAATCATGAAAATCCATAATACATATATGATACCCATAATACATTGGAATAAAATAACACATGATTTACAATAATGTGAAATAAATTGCATCATTGAAAGCATAGTCAATGTTCACTTCAAAGTAATTTAAGGAATGAAACGTGATACGAGTGAGATCAAATGCATAGTAATTTAAATAAAATAGATGATATAATAAATTAATCCATATGGAAAGGTACAAAATTAACACACCATCCATTTAAATAACTAAAAAAATAATAAATAATACGGATAGTATGAAAATAAAACACATTATATACAGCAATAAATTGATAATAAATTTCATCCAAAGATTTGTTAAATAAAAATTACATGGATAAATTATAACTAAATCTTAATAAGGTATGTTCATTATTATTGGACTACAAATTTCGTAAGTACATGGAACTAGTACCATCATGAAATTTCACACGATGGTTTATCTATTGAGTAAAAACCAATCTAAAGTGGATAGCCAATTATTTAATCGCATGATACAACCAATAAATCATGGTGAAATATAATGTTTGGGAAAAACTTATTACTACCTATCCAAATAATACCACATATTGAAAAATAAAAAAAAAACTATTATTTTGTGTAAAATACACATACTAAATAAATAATTTCGTTTTATCTAAAATAACATAGTGGAGGATAAGTGTTAACATGGGTTTTTATCATTGGTAAAATAAAAGGATATGTTTTAAAAATATTCTTAAGATAAAATATCATTTTACATTGAAAACTATATTGAAAATAATTTCCATTGAAAATTTCACTCAATTTTTTTGAAAACCCCATTTTCACATGAAATATAAGGCTTCAAACTAATAACGATGGATATATCATGACATGTTGTATCAGGTAAAAAATATTCCTTTTTATTTTTAAAATATTTGAATTGTTTTATTATAGGGAATAGATAAAAATATTACTTTTAATTCAAGTGTAGTAGAAAAAGGGTAAATATTTCATTAATATATCTTTTAGAAATGGTTAAAACATTTAAAATAAAATTTTAAAGTGCATGTTTTCTAAATGATAACAGGTTCACAGACATAAGAGTGAAACGAAGTCAGGTTATCCTAATTTTTATTGTAAAACAGCATGGGGTCAAATGATTGAAAAAATAGTAGTGATACATTAAAATGTCTATGAGTTAACATATTATAATGATAGGGTTTATTTAACAATGTTTGTATAATATCCGCCAATTATAATAAAATTAAAATATTATAGGTATTAATCTTGAGGATAATGGTCCTTAAACATTCAAAAGGGTCCCATAAAACTTTTAAACTATTAAATAATATCATAAAAAATTATGAAATTTAATTAAACATATTATATCATCACAATAATGAGATTCATGATATATAATTAATAAGGCATTATATGAAAAATAATAAATAACTCTCAAGGAAATTAAAATTGAGATTAAATTGCATTTATGAATACATTAAATTATATACTGTCATTATATTATTATATAGTGGTTTAAAATTTATTACCAACTTATAATGAAACATAAAATTTTTATAATTACATATGTTAACTTCATATAATCTCTTATTAATTATTTGTTAACAATTTGTGAATAATTCAACCATATCATGTTTTAATTTCATAGATTATCATGTATGTTTTAACTTGTTATTTGTTATTCTTATTAAATATATCCTTATTTCATAAAAATACATAATATAAAACATTATTCCAATATCATACATGTATTATATATATTTATTTATAAATATATATATTATTTGGGATATAAGAAAAAAAATAAATTTTTCATGGAGATTGTAGTCTCTATGTAAGCATTGAAGGCTAATTTCATTTTGTTGTCTTATTAAGAGGATGAAAAGTAAATATTAGTTATGTATATTATAATCCCATAATCATATATATGTCATATGTATTATATATTTATATTAAAAATATCCTTTAAAAATTCCTTACATTTCATTACTGAGTCTCATCAATTTGTGGGGGTAATAGTCCATCTTCATCGAACAATGCTATCATTTTTATGAAAAATAGAATGTAAAGAGGTATATGTTATAAAGGAATTACATAGGTATATATATATTTAATGTTTAATATATATATATATTATTTAATTATGTTATAATTTATAATTTACCCCAAGAGAGGAGGTAATGGAGAATTGAACAATCATTGTTTATGGAGGCAGTAGTTCGCCCAGAAGTAAACAATATGTTTGTTACCAATTATATGCAGCTGTGTCTATGTGCAAGTGGAAACTATATAATAGAAAAATATAATTACATTAAGGTTACTGGAGTATTTATTTAAAGATAAAATAATAAGAGTTGTGTGAGTGGAGAAATAGAATATATGAGTTTGGGGGAGGGTGTTACATTTTTATCGGGTAACTCCTTTTGATTTTCACCAAAACGAATTCATAGATTTAATTCATCCTAAAGGGGATTCAAGTAGGATGTAAGGTATTTTAGGAATCCATTTTAGAATAATTTTTTAGATCCAATGTGGTATTAGTGGTGTGTGGAGTATGAGGAGAAGTTGTTATTTAATAATTAAGGTGGGGTGAATCTCTTGTAATATTTTCAATGAAAAAACCCCACCATTGAATTTTTTGTTGAAATTTGGTCAATAATGGTCCAAAATCTATACATGTGATGATAGGGTCCCAATATTTCTAGTCAATAGGTCTCGTTCACGTTTATAGTTCGATTTAGGCCTTATGGACATGGGTTAGTCACCAATTAAGATTTATTTTACCTATATCGTAGTAATTAACATTATTACCTTCACCAAACATTATGGTCAAAAACAATACTGAACATAATATAAACTATAAATAATTTTTTTTCCAAATATGGAATCAATTATTACAAAATATAATCATATAAGAGTTAGAGAGTAAATTCAAACTCATCCCACAAGTAGGATGACAATGCAGATTTTTATTTTAATAACGTCCTAAAGATTAATATCCTTTTAAAGTAAATTTCAAAGAGAAATAAAATCCTATGGAATATATTTTTTTGTTTGAAAAACATATTTTCTAATTAAACTATATAATCAATGAATAGAATAATTTAAACATATAAATAAATTATATTAAAATAATTTTATTAACTAAATTATAGTATTATTAATTATTCATTAAAAATTGACGCAGTATAGAAAAATAAAAAAATTTACACTAACCTAATTCATATATTTTTTATTTTAGAGTATAGGGTTATGAAGAAAAAATAATTATATTAAATTTTAATATTAATTATTTAAAATGGGTTTTCCAGTTAATGGTGGAAAATATTACTTAAGAAAAATATAGGATTTAATATGTGTTATTATGTCTCTTCATATCTAATTTCTATCGTATTTATTATATTATTATCAAAAAATATACTTTAATATAAAACAAATATATTGAATAAATATCATTCACTAATTTTATGTAATTTAATTTTTTAACAAAAATATTATTTTGTGGGAAAAACAATAATAATATTTCTATTATATTTAATTGACTTATATTTCTATTTATAATTAATTTGTACTTCATTAATTAATTTTATTTTTTTATAAACCATTTATTTTTATTAATTTGTTACTACAATTCATAACTTCTCATTTTTAGGAAAGGTTCATAAAATTCCAAAATAACCTTGTAAAGTCATATTCATATCTGAGAATGTTTTCATCCTAATTATATCTATGAATCAATAAATTACTCACCATATCCACTAAATATTCACGATGAATGTATTTTTCCATGATAATTTCTCTAAAATCAGTATATTTCATTTTTTGATATTTATTCCTCCTCTTTTGTGTTTTGAATGAATGTCCACCAATGATATGTTTGTCCTGAGAGATGGAAAATTACAATTATAACATTTTCTCTTTAGTTAATTTTTATTGCGACAAATATTTTATCGATGGAACATATCCACTTCTCAACCACAAATGGGTTTGTAGTCCCATTAAATGATGTAGTTTGTTTCCTTATGATGGGTTCCAACATTGTTCCTCAACATTATTGATCAGGATGATCCATACTAGAATGTATACTGTTCATAACCTGTGTTTTGTATCCTAATATGGTTATAAGATTTTCAAATTTATTTCCCACTCAATCTCCAATATCATTATCTTTCATAGGAGGGATCCCCAAAAATGGGAAAATTTCATTTAATTGGTTTTCATTCCATCCACTAGGTGCCATTTCTATTCAATGGAATAGACTAAATTATGTTATGAATCAAAATTAAAAAATTCACAATAGTAATACAGTTAACATAAATTGAAAATTTTATTCATATCAAATCTCATAATCATAATGAGGATTTCTCTAGCGATATATTTTATTTTACATACATAATAATGGTTTGTAAAGAAAATGTGAATTACTTAAACATAGACCCAATGAGCATCAATATATGTTAATATTAAATAATTTTGTCATATACCATATTACATAGAGTTGAGCTAGGGACACCATGTAATAGTTGTATCCCCTAGGTACATCTGTGTCACTACCACATCCACTTGAAGAATTCAGACAGGGTTGTATTTCTAGGAATACCCAATTAATCTCTACTATAAAAAACCCCTAGTATGTTATTATATTATAAAATACAAAGACTAAAATATGGTTATGTTCCCTAAAACATGTTTTCAAAATATATTTTCTAATGTTTCTACTATTCTTAATCTAATAAAAAATTTAAATAACTAGTGTCTATATGCCTGAAGATAATGCCTTAAATTTTTTACATATGAATGATTGAATGATAACAAATCCCAAAAGACTGAATATTTTAGTATATTTGGGAATTAAGATAAAAATATAATTCATTCATTACAAATTTAATTTAATAACTATAAATAAACTCCACTTAAAACATAAATATGATTCTATATTATCTTTGAAATTCATTGATAATAAACATCTTCACAACCTGGGGAAAAATAAAAAATAAGAAATGGATGACATAAGACGATCAATAAGGGTAAAAAATGTGACATAAAATATTTTTATTAATAAAATATTAGGAACAAATAATAACAGAAGATACTTTAACATAATCATGGTCACAATATGACATGAATCGAAATGTAACCGTTTAATTCTATATAAATAATAACATTAAAACGAAACATAAAACTTTATATCCCACTCTTAAAATAATCAGGTAAAATATCATTTACTATAATCATAATGAGATAATGTTTAATGCCATTCAATGTAAAAACAACATTGTGTTCTTAGCTATGAAATCTGAAAATATATTGGCATGGCCTCATCCATGTCCATATATGATTAGTCTCGTAAGACCTACTAATTCATCGAGGGAATATAGAGGTCCCCACCTATCACATACTATATTCAATGAATTCCTCATATGAGGGGGTGAAAAATAACCCTATAAACATAAATAATTCCAATAAACATCCTCAAACTGTAAACATAATCAATAACAGTTCTTAGTAATTTGGTAAATGGGTATGAAATCAAGAAGATCCCTTAAACCAGGATTTAATATTGGGATTAATTGAGAAGGGAACCTTGTCAAATATGTATTATCTAATAAAAGAATGATGAACTGATCATGATATATGATTTTTGAATATATACATAGAATTTATAATAATTATATAAGAAAAATTAATAGTGACATTGGGTTAATGATAGAGAATGTGTAACCTGAATGAAAAATGGATTTTCAGGATATAACCCATACCTTATATCTGAAATCACTCGTTACATTCCATAAATGTAATGGATAATAGAAATAAATTCAATAATTAATTAATTCAAACACATTTATTCAAATATATTATTTTTTAAAATTTTATTATATTTTTTTGTCTTTTTATGTCTTATAAAATTAAATTTCATCATTTTGGAGTGTTTGATTCTGTGGTTTTCAGGATCAGTTTACATTTATACACATATGAAAGATCATGTGAAATTAAAATATTTTTCTAGAATAAAAAATTTATGTAATTTATGATTATACATAGTATTTTTGTGTAATATAATTGTTTTCTTTTATTAATATGTTGATGAATTATAAGATAATACATTAGTGATTGTCGTGTAGATTTTTTTTGTAGTTATTCGATCATCACCAAGTAGTTTTGTTTAATTAATTAATATTATTTATATATAATATTTTAAAACATTGTATTATATGCATTAAATATAATTTAATATGGTTTAAAAAACGATTTTAAGACCATCCTAGAAAGAGACATTGACAATTAAAACACATTGTCCATGAAGGCTATAAATTGGCACCACACAGATGATATTTTCATCTTTGAAACTAAATGGAAACTAATAAGGGGCATCTTGGTGAATCATAAAATTAAGAAAACCAATAAAGTATATAAAATATTCATGATTTATAATGTAACATTCGAGAGGGGAGGAGAGAAAATAATAAAAAAATAAAATAATTTAAAATGAAAATAACAAAAAAGAAAATGGATTTTACCTCTACAATTCTTCTCATTATGGACCACTATAAGGAGAATTTTTTGAATTTTGTTATGAAAATAATATACTTGACATATAGGAGTTTCATGGGAAGGGTGTTTGATAGAAATTGGACCAGGTTCAATGATTGGAAGGAGTGAGGAGAAGAGGTGATAAGAAGTTGTATTTTTAGTGGGGGAGAGGGGTGTTTTCTGAATAATTTATTTATTTGATTTTTATTCTACCCCAAGATTATGAATAGATTGAATCATATCACTAATAGTATTAAAATGATGAATTAAATTTCGATATAATGGTGGTTAAATCATTCATGACTCAAGGAATAGTGTATTTATAAAATAATATCTATATATTCCATAAATTACTGTATATTATAATGCATAAAAAATACATGTATTAAAATTTTAACTGATTTTATGACACTTTTTAAAATTAGTCAAAGGATTATAAAATTATATTATAATCAACATAAAATAAAATATCAATTTTAGAATCAATTTTATAATTTTTTTTGAAAATTATTATATTATATATTCAATTTTAAATAAAATTATATTTTAACTGTGGAATACAATAAATTTGGAGGATGTTTGATAATTATTAGGTAGATTTATGAATAATGGAAAATATGAATAGAAAAATGAAATATTATTGATAATGAATTGTTTAAGAGTCACATAATACTTTATAATAAAATATAAATTTATTTATACTTTTACAAAAAAAGTTACTATTCTATTGGTTATATTATTAGACCTATGGTTCACCTTAATATTTAAAATTTCATATTCTATATTACATTATAATTTTAATCTCAGGGTTGCGTGAAGCATAAACTGACGAATATACTATATTTTAACTGAGGAATAAATTAAAATTGGAGGATATTTGATAAATATCAAATAGATTTATGAATTATGGATAATATAAATATAATAATGAAATATTATTGATAATGAATTGTTTAAGAATCACCTAATAGTTTTCATATTCCATGCAATTTCTCAAAACTTGATGAAACTAGTTTTATTTTCATCCCTAAATGTTTGTCCTTTATAATCAAAATATTTTTTCAAATCATTATCCTCGGTTCAAAGGGATAATATTTCTATATCAATTTGAGTGGGATTTATTTTGAGATAGTATCATTAGAAAATTAGTCATTTTGTGTTGACTGTAGTCGAAAATCTCATCTCTAATTTCATGTTAACTATGTGAGATGATAAAATGTGGGATTTAAATATAACCAAATATTTATAAATCAATAATTAAAAAATGTAATTAAATTTATTAAATGTATGAATATAAATCCGATTTTATAAATCATACCACATGGGGAATTTCACGACGTAATCAATAAAATGACTAAGATCCTCTGATATGTTAACACATTTTGTTTTAAATAAGTAGAGTAAAATATATTTAAAAAATTGGATCTTTTTTATGTTGTTATTAAATACGGAGACAAATATAAAACATATTTTCTTGACCCCCACCACGCACACATGATCAACAATAAGATCACCATGATGATAATTTACTGTTCTTCTAATGAACGAAAAAAGAATTTATCATTACTCTAAATCTAATAATAGGTAATTAAAATTTATTATAAAATACAATAACATATAAAAATGTAATATTTTAATAATAAAAACTATAAAAACTCATAATTGATGAAAAATAATTATAAATTCATCACTCAAAAAACCACATAAATATTTATAATCATAACATATTTTATTCTTCTGAAACCATGATGTAATAGTGAAATTAAAATATTTTGTGACTATATAAAATTGTGTACTAATTTAGTCATCAGTATTAAAAAAATTATAGAATGAATTATTTTGTGTCTTCCACTGAAAACATATATCTGTATATTGATTCTAGAATTTTTTATATTATACAATTTTAAATTATTACGAATACTGTAAATGTGTAAAAAAATCTATATCACCATTTTAGAGGTCTTTTACATATTTCATGAAAACAACATGCCACTAAATTACATGCACACAAAGACAATCAATGTAAAAATACCATTGAATGATGAAAAATAGAATTTTATACAACTATAAATACACAAAAACATTTAATAATAGATAAATATGTTATGAAATACATGTCACAAACATAAAATTCAAATCAACAATCAAATCTATGAAATTAAAAAATGGTGCCTTTTGATTATTAAGTAATATGTGTAACTTTTTCTCATCAGATTTTAACAATTAAAAACATGTCACTATTAATAAGGAATTTATTTTCCTAAAATAAAATTAAAAGATAAAGGAATTACTATTCTTTTAAATAAATTAAATAAATGATGTGGTAGTCATAGAAATAACCATTTTTAATCAAACATTTGTCAATTATAGTGTGTTCATACATTCAATAAAAGAATCTATTTTTTCATCCTTTTTCATTATTTTGTTAATATTTAATTATTTACCAAAAATTATTTTTGTTACCAAAATAAATAATATTCTATAATTTACACACATTTTACCAAATTTAAATGTTTATAAATGATAATATATTACAAATGACTTGATTTGAAATTAATTATATAAATGGATTATATATTATTTTTAAATAATCAAGGGATATCTTACATGAGTAAATTTATTTTTTATGGTTTCCCAAGGTATTTATAATTCAATATTTATGTATTAAAATGCATCACAATATGTTGAGATGTGTTTTGTGTTAGTAATTCCATATGGATTGTGGTTTAGGAATGTGTAATGTATTGTGGAAATGTTTATTAGGTGATATTTTTTGAAAAACCTATATGAATGACGCATAAAAATGTTTTTTCAATAGAAATTATTAATCTGTAATGTTTTTCAATGCATAGTTTTTCTCAATGTATGATGTTTGAGTATGAAGGTAAAATATGTTTTTGAAAAAATTTCTTCTAAAAAAAAAATTTAAATTTATTTTCAGACAAAAATTAAAATTATAACTAAATTTTTTAAATAAATTGTAAAATATTAATAAAAAGTTATATTGAAATTTATATTATTATAATAAAATATAATAAATTATTACCTTAGTTGAATTTTTGAATCCCTAGAAAAATCTAAATTTGAATAGTAATTATTTGTAGTGAAAAAAATAACATCAAACCGAAAAAATTTAAAGTGATATTTTAATTTGTAACCACTCCATCAATTAAACTTTTTAGGTGAACTACATATATATGAGTTCAATATATATATATATACATATATATATATATATATACATCTCTGTATGTGTGTGTTTGCGTGTTATTTTAATATATTATTATCACTTTATATGTATTATGAGCATTCATTTATCTAATTGTAATTTTTTTTTAATAATATAAATTGAAAAAAAAATACAATCTATGTTCATTCAATGTTTTTTTTGAAGGCCTATTAATGTAAATACATAAATAATCCAATGTAGATCATTCTATTAACACCATAACCAGGTAAACAAGAATTAATATATCGAAACCTGCATAAAAGTGCATAAAATTATCCATTAAAAATTCAGAAATAGAAAAAATAAAATGATTTATTTTATTAAAATAATATATATTTTCTATACATTATTTTTTTTCGAGTATATTAATTAGAATTATAAGATAAAAAATCTTGTAGAAAAAATATCAATAAGATATTTCAATATGAATCCACATAATCTCTTTACCATGTTATTCTCAGTCTATATATATTTTAATATATTATATTCATGCCAGATTCCCACTAAGTTTATATCATGTACATTTCATTTATGTAGTAAAAAAGATAGTATGTATAATGTGTTCTAGCTAGTAATTTATGATGAATAAATCATTCCACTGCGATAACTCGAGTAGAGTTATCATAAAATGATAAATATTGACTCATGAAACTTTTATGAATTTGGGGGTAGATGCGTGTATATAATCTAGAAGGACTACCCCATATAAAGGCCATGAGGATTTGTCATAGTCATGGATGTCAATAGGGATATTTTATATTAGTATGTACGCTCTGGGGGGGTTGGTTCTCACACCACTTGCTATTGGGAGGGGGTCTGCATTTTGTCTTTGGAAAAAACATTATTTTAGTGCATACTTCTAGATACCATTCACAGTAGCATAGTTGATATATTATGTGCTTATTGGATAATTGATTCCAATTCCTTTTTAGCTTATTTCAAGGGTGGGTTTTCTATGATGTCAAACTATGATATTATCTCTTTATTTTTGTTACATAATCATTTTGTGATGAATCCATTATATAGACATTGGTATTCTTAACAAAAAATTTAAATCAATGTGTCTTATGTTATATTCTTATCATTATTTTCTTCCCCATTAATTTTTTGTTTTATTCATCTGTAAAAAGGTATTTTCACTACTAATCCATGTCTTTCCACATTTATTACCATTTCAAGTATTTAACAATTATGTTCAATGATGAATAATATATGCATAAATTATTGAGTTTTATATTATTACACATCAGAGTTTATTATTATTTAATACATATAAATATGAAAGGTTATTAAATATTAATATTCGATTTTTTGTCATCACTGTATATTATATGAATAAATATATACAACAAAACATTTGCATGGAACATAAAAAAGACACTATTTACATGGGATATTGATTATAAAATTCACTTATTACACAATATGTTTTAAAGAGTGGAAGAATACATTTGATTTCAGAAAACATTATCTATTTATGAGTTTCATCAACAATATATATTAGATTACTCACATTTAGATAAATAGATAAATGAAACATCAAGTACTCTTGTTGATTCTATCATGATGAAAAATAGTAAAAATCCAAACATAACACAAATGATTGTTTTAATTTAATTATTTGTAAAAGTTAATATTATATTGAAATTAAAATAAAAAATGAAACAAGAAATGTCATGAAGAGAATCTGTTCGCCGCCAAAACCAGTACCAAACCATGACCGTGACATGACCCGAAGGGCTTTCCCTATCCCCACGGGCTGTCACAAGTTCCCGGGTATCATTTATATTTGTTTGGGAACGATTTACCCGAATATAAAGGCATAAAACATTAAAAACAATCAATAAAGTGAATCTGAAAAATGTAAACCAAACTATGTTTAAACAAAAACCAGAACTGAATACATATTTTTAAAGAAACTAAAATGGTAAAAAAAACAAATAATGACAACAGAAAATCATCCCCATGGACTCCACATGACAAGGGGGTCATCACCCGCAAGCCTTCTCCGCAACTCCGCCCCAACGATGGCGAATAACACCCGGAACTGCCATCACCCATAGCCTTCCCTTTACCTGAGTCATGCATAAGTATGTCTATTTACACCCAATGGGTGTATGTAGGATTTGATCCTAATCCCAATAGGATACCACAAGATTTATCCAAAGATCATGCAATACTATGTGAACAAAACAAGCTATTTTAATACACAAGATGAAACCGTGTTAAAATTCAAAGAAATGCAACTTTCAAATGAAAACAGTTTTCAATCCAAGAATTCCTGTATGTTAACACATTAAATAGACATGTGAGCTACTGTAAAGTACTTCCAAAACACCCAAAAACAAGGTTAAATTCCACAAATCAAACGAGTATCAAAATCGGGAACACCCCTAAGCACTAGGTTGTCTTGGGCCCTATGTACCATGTACCTCAGTGTAGAGTAACCATAGAAAAATCGGTTCTCGATCACGAGCCACTAGTAGGGAACATACCCATAACCTAGTGCTCCCCAATCATCATCCACATATTTTAGTTAGATTTGTCATTATCCAAATTCTAAGTGGAACAGGGACAAAACCCATCTGATCTACTAGCCATACTATTACAAATCCCTCCACCTAGGTACCCATGCTTCCCCTTTTGTGCTCAAACAATATCAGCAAACAACACACATCCTTTTTCATATAAAATGTCACTACAGGTCACAAACTAATATTATATTATATAAAAACTTTTTATACCTTTTAAAACACACAATAAAATTATTTTAATTTCAATAAATCAACCTCTCAAAACATCACATTGTTTTTCACCCAAAGCTCTTTAAGATATCATCTTTGCACACTATGTGGACACTTGTAATTCATTAAAACAAAATTTCAGTTCAATACCCTTTAATGAAACCAACAATTCCATTATGGGGCAGCCCAATGTGAACCATGAAGTTATATCTTTTAAAAACAACGATTTTCAAACAAACATGGCAATTAAAGACCATTTGCTTCCCAAACACCATTTAAGAAAACTTTCACAACAACAACAAATAAGAATAAACATTAAAAAAATTATTTTAAGTCATAATATAGTTCAATAAAATCATCTATTTAATTATAGGCCATCCCAAAATGAACCAATGAAAGAATTGATTGAAAAACCCCCAATTTCACCAAAAATCGGAACCTAAAATATATTTTCATTATAAATGCAACTAAAACCAATTTTTACAGAAAAATTAAAGGGAAATAATCATTATTTACCATTAACATAGAAATATAATTCACAAAAATTGCACACAAAATGGAATCACCTACCAAATCCATGGAAACCCTTGAACCATTTGTGCGAAAACTAAAATGCACCACCGCCACACCTTAAGGAAGGTAAACCAGACCTAAAACCATAATTTCATACCATGAAACATAAGATAAAACCCTAATTTTTGAACCCTATTCCCTGTACATTAGGAACCTCAATGATAAGGGAATGAACACTAATTAAATAGGATGTAACCCTAAACAAATTGAAATAAGAAAGAAGGAGAACAACTTACTTAAAATATCTTCTAGAAATATCCCCCAAAACTACTAGTATCTAATTTTAATAATACTAAATCCCTTAAGGGGGGTTCTAACAAGGACATGGAGATCCTTTAGGATTTTTAATGGGTGAAAAAGAGTAAAAATTGAGAGTGATATGAAGGAATGAACTTACCTCTTCAAATCTAAACGATTTGAGAAAGCCTATGAAGTTCGGCACAAAATCGCGATTATCCAGAGCTCTAAAGAGGGGGGGAGAGAGAAGGGTCACGCGGCTGGGTTCCATGGTCTTGGTTTCCACTTGGAATCACCGAAAAATCCCAAAAAAATGAATAAGATATAACATATTAAATATTTATTTTTTAAACAGGAATTGGGCTTTCGGGCAGGCCCAACCCCTTAAGTAGAAACCCAAATAAACCCTGGTTATTGATTTATAAAAGCTCAAAATTATCTTGGTGGTGTTAATAGGTTAGGGTAGGTCAATTAGAAATTTTAATGGAAGAAAAATTTTAAAAAATGAAAATTTTATAGAAGATACAAAATTTATTTTTTAATCTGAAATTGGGCTCACGGTTTGGCCCAATTCATGAATACTCATCTATTCCTCCTTATAACCTATGTAAACCACCAAAACAATGCAAGGATGTAAATTAAATGAATAAAATAACTTTAAAATCTATATTTTGAGTGATAATTCTCCCCACCATAAAGCATTCTGCCCCTGGAATGCCACAACAAGACTATATGCAAAAGCAAAGCCCAAACGATAGACAAAGACAGACTTCCTTGCCACGTTTTCACCCGCATCAAAAAGGATGAACATCTCCAGTTAATCAAACTAAGGAAGATAATAATCTCACCAACCAAAAATATCCCCACTTACTTAATATTATGAAACACATTCAAAACACATCCCAAAAGAACACCTCAAACACCACAAGAAGACGCTCAAGCAATCCACTTGAAAAAAACAACGAACTCGAATAACTCTACCACAACATTACGTAAACAAAACCATTGGGTGTTCTCCAACCCCAAATTTACCCAATTAACAAATTTGTGGATAGATAGACATGAAAGATACTAATTCCTACCTAGAATACACCAAGGAGAAAACTGATTCACTAGTATGGGGTGACCCAATCTGGACATCCCACCAGTAGGGACAACTCAATTTCTAAGACAGAATAAGGATAAAAATTGGGGAAGGAACGAACAGTCTCCCCATCATAAGGGGTAAACTAACATTATTCCTTTTCCAAGAGAGATTACATGATACCCATGATAGGTCTCTCATCCATAATAAAAAACGCAACTTTCCTTAAGACAAAATCAAGACACTAATAGGGGGCCTCGAACAGACTTCCCAGCATTAGGGGTAGAATAATATCAGAATTCTTCCAATGAAACTTACATGAGTCCTGATGAGGGAATACCCCAATGAAAACCCAACCATCTTAACTAAATAGTATGGGATAACAAAAAATAAATTAACAGAATTTAAAAGAGCTGGCATGGTCGCACTATTGGTTCACACGGTTTGGGAAACCGTGAGTTAACTGTGCGGATCATTCTGTCCAAAGATGAAATTTCACACAGTTTCCTCAGCAATGAATCATGGACGTGTGGAGACCATGTGGTACCTACTATCTCTTATCACACGGTCCCCAGGGTTGGCACATGGTTACTGCTAACAATGCACAAACTATGCACTTCAACCTGCCTAAACAAAATTTTAACCCTTTCTCCAAAAACACAAGGGACCCCAAAGGGGAGAAAATCAACTCCGTGTATGACATGGGAACAAGGTAATCACACCTCTTTCCACCAAATGTGAGAAATTGGAACAAGTAGATGACACTAGAGGTTTAATCTATTCATATCTTTCATATTTAGGATATGACCTTGAACAAAAGATTGAACGACTCTTGTATTTCCCTTAACTACACGACAGCTTCTCTCCAGGGCCTATGGCTGGAGCTCAATGGATTGAAGCATCTTCGGCCTCGCAGTTAGGATTTGGAAACCCATAAACTAAACATCTTCTTCCAGTTCCAAAGAAAATATATTGTCATCTCAGATGGTCTCATTGAGATATAACACACTTCAAACCCGTTTTCCCCAACCCATCATTTTACCAAAACAAGAACTTAGAGGATGAACACACATCACCCATTTTTTTCTTTGTATTCTAAATAGAGGAATGATAAGACATATAGAAACACATTCCTCTAGAACGTAGGTTTTATAATTTCCTATAGGGAGACACACATCCAACAAAAAAAGTTACTCTCATAAGATTGCACAATCTTCACCCTTATAGTTAAATGTAAACATGACATGAAATGGTGTCACTGAACATGACCATTGTGGATAAAAGAAAACAAAAGGAGAGTGACCTTTTACTAAGTCCCAAACAACACATGATTCCAGCAAGTGTCCATAATTGCCACTCTTTGACAGATCTTTCACACTGGTGGCCTAACATGAACTCTTTCTTCAATGAGACTGACGAAAGGCCCAGAGGCCCCTTAAGACATAATTCTACATTGACAACCCTGAACATCATTGACCATCGACAACATAGGAAACAAAAGAAACTATGGTCTATTTCAACCTCCCACAAACACTCTCCCACTATAGGGGAATCCACATTATTAAAAAAAAGATGGGTAAACACAATATCCAAACCTCATGAATAAAGTCCTTATGTTGATCAACTGGAGGATCATCCAACGGTGAATCACCATAGGCCAAAAATGAATCATACATTAACACATTATGGGGGAATACCCTAGCCTACAGGAAAACCAGAGGACCCAACTGATCTGGTCATTTGGTCACAACATACCGCAAACCTGAACCGTACACATGAGGGGAGCCAGCAAATTGGCCTCCCAAGCTTTTCCTCAAAAGAGACCACTGACCAACACTTCATTCCAACATATCAATGATACACCAAACCAAAACATCGTTCAGACAAGAGGGGTTATTGAACTTGAAACACCCCACAATAATAATCTATAAAACACATAATCCATACCACCCAACAATACATTATCAAAACACAACACTTTCCTTCAAAAACATTATTTAAAAAAAACGGTGTTTGTGGGTTGCGCGTTTACCAATGGTATCTCATGAGCCTCACAAATGTATGTTTACATGACACCCTGGGAACCCACCTCATATCCATCCATATTCCCAAATAAACCTATGCATTTGGTCACCCTTGAGAGCACTAATTACCAAAAATCAAACATTTACTCATTTTAAAATCAAACATTTAACCACATTTTCCCTTTCTCAAAAACAATAACCATCGTATCAAAACCCAATTTTTCATCTGAAAAAACCAATTTAGAAAAGAATCCATAATTCAATAACAGCACATATTCATGCCTTTCACAATCATTTCAAAACATTTCAACCCATTTCAAAACAAATCTAAATTCATGAAAAACACCATTTCATAAATCTCCATTTAATTAAAAACTCAACTCTTCTCATTTCAAGAAATGGTTCTAAACGTTAATATTTTTTTTGTTCAGTAGTCACCAAACCCAAAATCCATATTCAACCCCCACACAAAAATACTAGAACACTTAATTCAATCCAAAACACTTTTCCACGGTTTAAAAAAAATTCCACTAGAAACATATTTTCAAAACCCCAATTAATATATTTCATACTTTCAAAAGAGGTGTAAACACATAATTTACCCTTTTTAAATAATTCTGAAATTTTATTTATAGGAATTAAATAATCATAAAACCATTTTTAATTTACTAGAGAATAACCTCACAAAAATTCATACTCCTTATAGTGAAGTATTTTTTTTCTTAAAAAAACATGTTTCCAAGATTACAAAACAAAGAGACACAAAACATTGTGACAGGAAACTAGTTTCGGTGGGTAACTTGGACATATGGTTGGTAGCCATATTCGAATCAGTTCGCCGTCACAAAGAGTATTCTAGTGAAATATCAACGGCTCCACATGGCTTTCTAGGCCCTGCGAGCTCACTGAGAATATTTTCCCAACTCTCTTTTCATTTCCCATAGTCATCATTAAACCATGAAAACCAAGAGACTTAGATAAATCCATACTACCAATGGTGACTTGAATCCCTTCATGAGGTGTGCTGGCCATGAATAGTACCCATGACTGAAATTTCAAGTCCCAAAAATCCTAGCTCCAGACTATGCTGACTCTTCACCAAATAACATGACCCAAGGAGCAAACCTCCTCTGATACCATTTTGTCACGAACCGAATCTGGTCGCCGCCAAACCCGGAACCAAAACAATCCCATGACATTACCCGAAGGTCATTCCGTATCCCCATGGGCTGGCACAAGTGCCTGGGTATCATTTATTTTTGTTTGGAAATGATTTACCCGAATATGAAGTCACAAAACATTAAAAACAATCAATAAACTGAATCTGAAAATTGTAAACCAGACTATGTTTAAAACAAAAACCAGAACTGAATAAATATTTTTAAAGAAACTACATGTTGTCTAAATACAAATAATGACAACATAAATACATCCCCATGGACTCCACATGACAAGGGGGTCATCACCCGCAATCCTTCTCTGCAACTCCACCCCAACGATGGGGACAAACACCCTGAACCACCCTCACCATTAGCCTTCCCTTTACCTGAGCCAAACATAAGCAGGTCTACTTACACCCAAGGGGTGTTAGTAGGGTGTGATACTAATCCCAATAAGATACCACTAGATGAATCCAATGACCATGCAATACAATGTGAATAAAACAAGCAATTTTTATACACATGGTGAAACAGTGTTAAAATTCAAAGAAATGCCACTTTCAAATGAAAATAGTTTTCAATCCAAGATTTCCAGTATGTTAACAAATTAAATAGACATTTGATCTATTGTAATGTACTAAAAAAACACCCCAAAAAGGGTAAATACCACAAATCCAATGAGCATCAAAATCGGGAACACCCCTAAGCACTAGGTTGTCTCGGGCCCTATGTACCTCATAACTCAGTGTAGAGTAACCACAGAAACATCTGTTCTCATGCATGAGCCACTACTGGGGAACATACCCATAACTTAGTGGTCCCCAATCATCATCCCCATTTTTTAGTTAGAGTTTTCTTTATCCAAATGCTAAGTGGAACAGGGACAAAACCCATCTGATCCACTAGCCGTACTAGTACAAATCTGCCCTGCCTAGGTACCCGGGCTTCCCCTTTTGTGCTCAAACAATTTCAGCAAACAACACACATCCTTTTTCATATAAAATTTCACTACTGTTCACAAACAAATAGTATAGTAGCTACACACATTTTATAACATTTAAAACGTACAATAAAATAATTTTAATTTCAATAAAACAACCTATCAAAACATCACATTGTTTTGCACCCAAAGCACTTTAAGATGTCCAATTTTCACACTATGTGAACACTTGTAAGTCATTAAAACAAAATTTCAGTTCCATACCCTTTAGTGAAACCTAAAATTCAGTAATTGGGCATCCCAATTTGAACCATGAAGTTATATCTTTTAAAAACCACCATTTTCACACAAACATGGCACTTAAAGCTCATTTGCTTCCCAAACACAATTTAAGCAAACTTTCACAACTACAAAAAATAAGAATAAACATTAAAAACATGATTTTCAGTCATAATAAATTTCAATAAAATATTCTATGTAATTATAGGTCAGCCCAAAATGAACCAATGAAGGATTTGAATGAAAAACCCCCAATTTCACCAAAAATTGTAACATAAAATTCATTTTGATTATAAATTCAACTAAAACCAATTTTTACAGAAACATTAAAAGGAAATAAACATTATGTTACCATGAAAACAGCAAGATAATTCACAAAAATTTCACACAAAATGGAATCACATACCAAATCCAAGGAAACCCTTGAACCCTTTGTGCGAAAACTCAAACGCACCACCGCCACACCTCAAGGAATGTAAACCAGTCCTAAAACCAGAATTTCAGACCATGAAACAGAAGATAAAACCCTAATTTTTGAACCCTTATCCCTGGACATTAGTAACCTAAATTATAGGGGAATTAACCCTAAGTAAATTGGATGTAACCCTAAACAAATTGAAAGAACAAAGAAGGAGAACAACTTACTTAAAATATCTTCTAGAAATCTCCCCCAAAAATACCGGTATCTGATTTTATAAATACTCAAACCTTTATGGGAGGTTCGAAAAAGGAAATGGATATCATTTAGTAATTTTAATGGGATAAAAATCATAAAAATTGAGTGTGATATAATGGAATGAACTTACCTCTTCAAATATGAACGATTTGAGAAAACCTATGAAGTTCGACACAAAATCGTGATTAACAAAAGCTCCAAAGAGGGGGGAGAGAGAAGGGTCGTGCGGCTGGGTTCAGTGGTCTTGGGTTCCACATAGAATCACCGATATCTCCCAAAAAATGAATAATATATAACATAATAAAAATTTATTTTTAAAACAGGAATTGGGCTTTCGGGTAGGCCCAACCCCTTAGATAAAAACCCAAATAAACCCTGGTTATTGATTTCTAAAAGCACCATATTACCTTGGTGGTGTTAATAGGTTAGGGGAGGTCATTTAAAATTTTGAATTGAAGAAAAATGTTTAAAAATGTAAAAGTTATAAAAGATACAAAATTTATTTTTTAATCTGAAATTGGGCTCACGGTTTGGCCCAAGTCATGAATACTCATCTATTCCTCCCTAAATCCTAAGTAAACACACAAAACAAACAAGGATGTAAATTAAATGAAAAAAATACATTTAAAATCTGTCCTGAATGTGACAATTCTCCCCACAAAAAAGAATTCCACCCCCGGAATGCTACAACAAGACCAGATTCAAAAGCAAATCCCAAACGATAGACCAAGACAGACATCCTTGCCACGTTTTCACCCACTTCAAAAAGGACGAACATCTCAAATTGATCAAAAAAAGGAATATAATACTATAACCAACCAAAAATAACCCCACATACTTAATAATATGAAAAACATTCAAAACACAACCCAAAAAAAAATAACTCAAACACTACAAGATGATGCTCAAGCAATCTACTTGAAACAAACAATGAACTCGAATTACGCTACCACAACATTACGTAAATAAATTCATTGGTTGTTATCCAACCACTAATTTACCCAAGTAACAAATTTGTGAATAGATAGAATTAAAATATAATACCTCCTACCTAGAATACACCCTGGAGAAAACTGAGTCACTAGTACGGGGTGACCCAATCTGGACATCCCACCACTAGGACAACTCAATTTATAAGACAGAATAAGGATACCAATTGGGGAAGGAACGAAAGGTCTCCCCATAATAAGGGGTAAACTAACATTATTCCTTTTCCAAGAGAACAAACATGATACCCATGATGGGTTTCCCCATCATAATAACAAACAAAACTTTCCTTAAGACAAAATCTAGCCACTAACAGGGGGGCTCGAACAGACTTCCCAGCATTAGAGGTAGATTAATATCGGAATTCTTACAATGAAACTTACATGAGTCCCATTGAGGTTATACACAAAAAAAAACCAAACCATATTAACTAAATAGTATGGGATAACAAAAAATAATATAACAAACTTTTAAAGAGCTCGCATGGCTACATGGTTGGTTCACATGGTTTGGGAAACTGTGAGTTAACTGTGCAGATCATTCTGTACAAAGAGGAAACTTCACACAGTTCCCTTGGCCAAGAATCATGGACGTGCAGAGACCATGCGGTTGCTACTGTCCCTTATCACATGGTCTCCTAGGTTGGCACATTGTTACTGCTAATGATATGATGCCCGGACCATTATGTTTACAATGGCTACTAAACAGGACTATACTAGTTGTAGGGTAGAGACCTAAAAATGGGTCATGCATCATTCTTCATTGTTCCTATGTTTGAATGGGTGGACCTTAGGATAGGTTAACATAAAATGAATAAATGAAAACAATTAATTAGATAATGTGGTTTCTTCCGTATTCCATTTTTAGGATCTCTATCAGTTTGTAATTTTATAGGTATGGGTTCATGTAAACGTCCTTCTCAGGTTTGCGTAGAAAATGTGCAGTAGGCCATTCCAGCAGGTCGCTGCAGGTTAGAGGTCAACGACGAAGACAGTTGGAGGAATACAGTTCGAGATTTTCTGCTCCATAGTCTGTAGAAGTATTATGGATCCATTTCAGATGAATTATCAAATGTATCGTTGGAGGAGGTGGAGATAGGCTTCAGTTATATTCATGATCGGAAGGAGCATTGGGTGTCCTTAGCTGTGACGATGCTACATGGAACAGTGAGGTAGTGATGGTTCTCATGCGTCGGGGATCATAAGGAGTTAGTGATCTCATGGGGGGGGGGGAGTTTCGAGACAAGTTCAGAGTCGATTTACGTTCATCGACTATGAAGGCGTCAAGTCTCCAAGTGTATCTTACCATTTGATAGGGGAGGTCTAATGTTCAAGAGTTTGGAATCTGTTTCGTGAACCTTTAACGATATGCTTCGGACCTCTTTCCAGATGAGGAGTCCAGGGTGAGGCATTTTGAGGAGGCTTTGCATCTAGAGATCTAGCGCCAAGTCAACCCATTTATGCTAAAAACATTTCATGATGTACTAGAAAGGGTAGAGGTTGTTGAGAGGACATTGGCCAGGACTAGATCATTACGAGAAGGGAATTAGCAGGATTCCTCATGAAGTAGGGCTATGGTCCAGGGATCCTGGTTTTTTGGGTTGAAGAGTTTCTGTTCAACAGGGGGTAGGTCTCAGCCCATCACATATTGTTTCTACCGATGCAGAGAATATCATACCTATGGAAAGTAATCATGAACTTGTTTTTCATGTACTGGTCATGTCCATAATCAGCGGGAGTGCCCGACCATTCAGAGCAGTCATTGTGCACTAGGGCCTATGCTCTAGGTTCGTCGGTTGAGGCAGTTTCCACCGAGGCATCCGCAGCCAGTTGCACCGGCTTTTGATCACCAGAGGGGAGATGGGGCAGGCATAGGACATCCCCATGATGCTCCCCATCCTCATATAGAATAGTGCATCCATGGTTGTGGTATTCATCTTGGTCAAGGAGACCGTGGAGGAGGTCGTGTTCAGCTTCATGCTATAGAATTTCCAATACCAGACGACCCAGATGTCGTTCAAGGTACCCTATGCTTCTTTTATTCCATGGTGTATGCCTATATTGATTTTGGAGTAACATAATTCTTTATATCACCTACCCTTTTCCATGCTTTGGTACATGAGGTAGAGAGGCTTACAGTGCCCATGGCGTTGACTACGCCGGTTGGAGGTCGAGCCAACTTGTTTGAAGTATGCAGAGATTGTGAGCTACTATTGGTGTAGCATCCCAGGTAAATAATGAATAAAAGATTTTCATATTTATTAATATTTACGAATAAAATATTAATTTTACTTTAATGGGGTTTCTATTTTCTATTGCGTACCCGATACGCAACAAAGAGTTTCATTGAAATCTTACGTTGCACACTATTAATAAAATAATATTATTTAAATGGTAGTTAACACGTAGCCGTTATATTGGCGGGAATGAATAGAAATAACTAAAATATGATTATATATGTTTTATTAAATGTTTTAACAATTATCCAATAAATGATAGAGGCATAAAATATGAAAATAATTCAATTTTAGTCATATATACTCTAACATTCACTAAAGGTCGACTTATCGCCTTTTGATGGAGAACCATCTATAAATATATTTTTGGTCACTCTTATATATTATATTTTCCCTAATAAAATTCTTCTATAGAATAGGGACATCAAAATATACTTTTTGTGATTTTTTTGTTATTTTTCCGATAAAGTTCATTTTTAATGAATAGTGAAAAATGTTGTATTTCAATTCCAAAACTCTTTTTAATATAATAAATTTATATGATTAAATTATAATTTGGAGTGTTTTTAGGGTTCAATTAGAATATATTTTTACCATTTAATCCAATGGTGGTCGTTGATATTCATTTCACTCCGAAATCGGACTTAAACTAGTGTCAATCTTTTGATACTTGTTGTTTCATAAAAACACACTATTTGCTCTGACAGCGGGCATTAATTTTTAAATTAATTAATGAAACTTATATGTTTTGAATTTTGTAAAATAGACTTCATTTTTGAATTCATAATTTAAAATATATCTTAGGGTGAATTTTGTGTATTTTTCTGAAAAACATAAATTTTTTATGAATAGTGAAACCACTAAGTGGTACTTAAAAAATGATTTTTTGTTTAAATGAAAATCGACCACCTTTGTGTTTTGAATTTCAAAAATCAATCATACATGGCTGTCATTAGGAAGTAAATGTTGTTCAATGGGATTAAAATAATTTTTTGCTGAATAGTAACTTTTTAGTTTATTAATCGCGATTAGAGGTAATTAATGTAGTTTAAGGTAAAAATAATTTTTCTCATAATATGAAATTACCTAGAAACATGTCCTAACCTTATTGGATGTGTCATGGACGACCAAGCCAATACCTGTGTCAACTTGGGGACCCCATGGATCCACTTTGGTAAGAAAAAGACATTAGTAACTTTTTATTTAATGTTAAAATAAAAATGTCACAAACATGATATTTTTTACTAAATAAAATTTTTAATGGGGTTATTAAAGTCCGATTTTTTACTATAAATATTCACTAGAAATAGAAAAATATTTCATACAACATGTTATTTTTTTTCTAATTTTTAGACATTAAGTAAATTAAATTATTTATGACACTATGATGATGTAGCGATTACCTCATTATTTAACGATTTAAATAAAATGAAATGATAATGTAAAATCTAAGACCTACACATGTAAAAAAACCTATTGGATGGGTGTATTTCGAAAACTTATCACCTTATCCTATAAATATATAATTGTGGGACCCTTTTTATTCGAAAATCATTTTATAATAAAGTATCTTTTCTTATCATTCCAAGAGTACCCCTCCTCTCCTATTGTAAAAGGCCCCCACCTCTACCTCTTTACCCAAAACTCTCAAGCATTTGGTTCGGCCAAGTTCTGATCTTTTTGTCTCTCCACATCTCACTATTACTCCTAGAAGTCTCACTTTGGGCAGAAGTCTTTCCAAGGAAGACATTGAGCTCAAATAAAAGAGAGATACCTGATTTTAAGTTAATGTCTTCACTTGTGTTATTTTGTTTTATTTTGCTTCTCCAACCCCCTAAACTCTTTTTATTCATTTATTTTGTAACATCTCTAGTATCTTCAATATACTATTATGTTTTTATAAGAAGAATCCGAACTACACTTACACAAACATACATCTAATGGTCAAAGAATATATTGTTTCTGTGGATGGCGAATTTCTGCCTCACGAAACGATGATTGTTCTGTATACTTCTAACACCTTCAAAGGTGACCAATAAAATGTCACTATATTTATATATGATATATAATAAGTTTATCTTTTCCTTAAGCTTCTGTATTTTTCATTTATGGCATACATTTAAGGCTTCCATTATGGGTATACGCAATATCTTCATTTTAGGAAGTGCGGACTACCGCCCACTCAAAGTGATTTGATTCGTTAATGCAATACGTGGGACGTTTAAAGGATGGATTTAAAGTTACTATATTGGATGTTATACTGGAATTATAATATACCTTTATATAATTATTATTTGTTTCCATTAATATATGAGATAGAAATGAAAGTAGCGTTCATGCGTACGTACAGCTAACCGTCTCCATGAACGGTGCATTTCATTTCTTATCCCCAAATGTAATGTAATATTATAAGTACATATATATAATGGATATATATATATTATGTATTTTAAATATAAATGATTAATATTATTTTGAAATTAAAATATACATATCTCTAATTTAGTTTTAATTCCATTAATATGACATAGAAATGAATGTAGTGTTCATGCGTACGTACGGCTTACCGTCTCCATGAACGGTGCATTTCATTTCTTACTTCTAAATGATTATGTAATATTATAAATACATGTATATGCTCGATATATATGATATATTTGATATCCAAATCATGAATATCATTCTGGATATTAAGAACCTTTGACCACACGAACAACATGTAATTGTAAGAAGTCCACTTTCGACAGAAGAACCAAACATCGACAAAACAAACATTATTAACATAAATGATTACATAATGATTATAACATGGAAATAATTGATATAAAAGGAATAGTAATCTTGAAAAAGACTCTTAAGTAAGTTGAAATTAACATTAGTTTATTATTCAGAAGATTAAAGAGCAATCGAGTCACGTCGGACCCGAGGTAAGGGACTTCGTCTCAATTTCCTTTAATTGAGGAATATTTCGTTTTATACACAACTTTATTTTATACGGTGTATAAAACCCTTTTAATTTTATTTTTATACAGAAGGAATCTTTTTCTACAAATAATTTTACAAAACTACAAAATGAATTGTTTCTTTTAACGTACATGGTGACAACAACCTTTTCCACCGCCACAAGTATTATTTGGTCTTTGGCTTCCTCAACAAGCCGTAATGTTCTTAAAATGAAATAATTACCATATAGTGTTATAACTATTTTGGTATTTAAAATGGTTTTTATAATGGATTTGTTATGTCAATATATTTAAGTGATATATTGTGATCAATGTCTGGAAATGTTTTCATTCCATTATATTTGTTCTATATCATATGATTTTATAATGGTACTTGGACATTTGATGGGTGGTTACGTGATAAACCATATGACGGGTGGTTCTGTGAAAATTAGGATGGGTGGTTACGTTATAACCTCCAATGCATTGGGTATGGAATTCGGTCGTATGGCTATTCCATTAAGTGATATATGTGGAATTCGACCGTATGCTTATTCCATTTCAGTATGTTTATTTCCCAAGTTACCCTTATATGTTATGTGATCTTAAATGGGTTTTATGGTAATATTTTGGATAAAAAGGGTAATTAATGATCTTTTATTCAGTGAAGAGTTTTTACTACTTCATAAAGGTGAAAAGTATTACTTTGATAAAGTATACATGCTTTACTTGTTTTTTTGATAATCTAACAATATTCATTCTTTGTGTATCCCTTACTGAGCTTTTTATGCCCACCCCATGTTTTTTTTGAAATGATTTTCATAGGACTAAATGTCGAATAGGGTCAAATATTGGATCAAGGGAACGTTATTTTATCTAAAAAATGAAACTAGACAAGTTTATTTTTAAGAGTTTTTATTTTATGGAAATTTTGTAGAAGTGACTACATTGTAATATTTTGAGATGTAATAGTTGTGTCCTAATTCTCTAAATCTCTAATCCTGAAAAGATCTTCAATGTGAATTATTTATTTAATTCAATATTATGTAAGTTTTAAGGCCAGGGCCTTATAGTTGGGCTAGCAATACTCTTGGGGATATTTCCTATGTTTACGAATAAAACCATATTATGTCATCCTCGACATGGATTGGTTGTATTTGGCGCTGGATATCATGGAATTCATTAGGAAGAAGGTCATTTTCATCGGTGAAGAAGGAGAGAATGTGGTGCTTGTTGGTGAGTGAGATCCTCGTACGGGTCATAAGCGCGTTCCTATCTTATCGTCCATGATAGCTGAGATGATGCTGAGTTCTTTAGAGGTTTGATAGTTTGATTTTCCTATAGTCGTAGAAGAGTACCCTGATGTCATTCCAAAAGAGGTTGTAGCACTACCCGTTGACGAGAGATCGCGTTTGGGATTGAGCTACATCCAGGAGCATCTCGTATCTCATTGTCTCCATATAGGATAACCCCTTCTGAGTTTCGGGAGATGTGTATACATCATGATGGTTTGATGCAGTGTGGTTTTGTTCGACCAAGTGTGTCCCCATGGGGTGCAGCAGTTTTGTCAGTGAAGAAGGCTGATTGCTTTTTGTGGTTATGTGTTAATTATCATCGCTTAAACAAAGTGAGAATAACGAATCGCTATCCTTTTCCATGGAATGATGATTTATTCAATCAACTGAAGGGTGCATGTCAGATCTCAATGATCAACATGTGTTCATGATATCATCAGATGCATGTGAAGGATGAGGATATCCTGAAGACTGCATTCTGTTTTTGTCACAGGCATAATGAGTTCGTTGTTATGTCGTTTGGTGTGACAAACGCTCCTGCTATTTTCATGGGATTGATGAATAATGTGTTCTGTGAGATCATGGACATTTTCGTGGTTGTTTAAATCGTTGACATCCTTGTGTACTTCACATGTGAAGAGGAGCATGCAGAGCATCTAGGAGCTATTTTGGGAGTTCTTCGTCGACATCATCTGTTCGGGAAGGTGTCGAGGTGTGAGATTTGGGCTCGAGAAGTCTGTTTCATGGGGCATGTTGTGTCCCAATAGGGAGTAGCTACGGATCCATCAATTATTGAAGCAGTTTTTTATAGGGAATCCCCCCAGATAGTTTCAGAGGTACGATGTTTTCTTGGTCTCACAGGCTACTATAGGAGGTTAGTAGCCAATTTCTCACAGGTTGTGACCCCTCTAACAACATTGCCCAGGAAGTATTAGGATTTCATATGGTCTGATAAGTGTCTTGCGTATTTCAAGTACCTAAAGGAGATGTTAGTAAGTGCTCTATTCCATTTTCGTCCCACTAAGGGAGTTCAGTTCGATATTTTCTGTGACGCTTCGCATATGGGGTTAGACTGCGTCCTAATGCAGCAAAGGTTAGTTGTTTCTTATGTTTCTTTGCAATTATGCCCCCATTAACGTAACTATTCCACCCACGATCCTGAGTTGGAAGCCTTGGTGTTTTCTTTGAAGTCGTGGAGACATTACCTCATTGGTGAGTGCTTTGTGGTCTTCACCAATCATTATAGTTTGAGTTTTGTTTTCTTCCAGCATGACTTGAACATGCGACAATGTTAGTGGATGGATTTATTGCAGGAATATGAATTCAAAATATCTTATACACCTGAATGGGGAATGTTGTAGTTTATTCACTAAGTCTGAAGTCACGCAGTGATGCTGTGTGTGAATCCAGTGACTCATGGTGAGTAATAGAAGAACCGTCAGCATTACATCATGATGTGGAAGAAGTTGGGGGTAGAGGATGTCTTTTACTAATGAAGTTGCAGTCATCCCTGATGCTGAAGGTGGAAGATTCCCAGTTTGGGGATCTAGAGGTGGAAGTCTGGAGAGACCGAGTTGTTTGTGGTAAGGCCCCTCATGGTTGGTCTTAAGACGAACAACACCGAGTGTGGTATCATGGAAGGATTTTTCTTCCCATGGAGATGCGTGAGACAGTTCTTAGAGAGTTCCATATTTCATGTTTAGTAGTACATCCTATTGTGAAAATGATGTACCGATCTAGGAGGAGTCTGTTTCGGTGGCCTGGGCCGAAGTGTGCGGTTATAGAGTTTATGTCTCGATGTTTAGTTTTCCAGAGGGTGAAGGTCGAACACCATGTTCCTGGTGGTATACTTCAGCCATTAGGGATTATTATGTGGAAGTGGGAGGAAATCTCAATGGAATTTTTTACCGATTTATCTTTACCTCCGAGAGTTCATGACACAATTTGGGTGGCAGTGGATCATTTAAAAAAATCATCCCACTTCATAACAATCAAAGAATCGAGATCAGTGTATGTTTTGTGGAGGAAGTATCTAGAAGAGGTGGTGAGGCTTCATGGAGTCTCAAGGATGATCATTTCAGATCGATATCCTCATTTTACCTCTAGTGTGTGTAGAGGTCTCCAAAATGATTTTTGTTCTCAACTATTCCTTAGCACTTTTTTTCATCCTCAAACAGATGCTCAGACAAAGTGAACCATCTATACTCTGGAAGACATGTTGTGCTCTTGTGTTCCTGATTTTGGAGTCTCATTTAAGAGACACCTTCCCCTGGTCGAGTTTGATTACAATAATAATTTTCACTCCACCATCGGTATGGGGCCGTTTGAAGCCTTGAATGGCCGACCTTGCCATTCGTCGGTGTGTTGTATTGTGGTCGGAGAGTTAGCAATTCTCGGACCAAAACTGGTGAAGAATTCAATATAGATGGTTCAGGTGATTCGTGAGAGGATGAAGACTGTGCTATATCGTTACAAATCATATGCAATCAAATAAGGAGACCCTTAGAGTTTAACGTTGGGAATCATGTGTTTCTGAAGGTGACTCCCCATCGTGGGCAGCGAAGGTTTGGTCATGGGAATAAGACTTCTCCCCACATTTTTGGGCCTTTCGTGGTGTGAGATCATGTTTGAGATGTGGCGTATCGAGTAGAAATTCCCCCTCAGATGAGTTGGATACGTGAGGTATTACATGTATCACAGCTCTATCATTATCTTCATGAAGACTCTCGCATCATCGATTGGGGAGAGATCGATGTTGATGATGATTCCACCTTTAAGGAGAGACCCTTGGAGATCCATGACTACAAGGAGACGGTGTTGCGCGGGTGTTCCATCCCGTTATTTCGTGTCTTGTGGAGACACAGTGGCATGGAGGAGAGTACCTGGGAACGTGAATCACAGATACATGCTCAGTAACTAGTTTTGTTTGAATTTTAACTCTTTCCATGTATCATTGCAACTGATGTGGTTATGAAACGTTCATGTTTATGAGATGGATCCCTTTTTTGCTTTGGCGGATTTCTCTCTTTTGATATGTATCTCTTTGGGTGATTGTTTAGACCCTATTTCGTTTCTCTTTATGTGGGTTTTGGATTCTAAAGGAAAAGAATCTTTTGAGAGGTATCTGATGTAATGGATGAGACCCCTCTGGTCTGATCCCTTGCGAAAATATCGTGATAAAGGTGTTTCGGTAGATTTAGGTGTCTTGGAGGTGCGGTTGGGTGGCCTTTTTGGAGAAAACTGGATGTTCTATAGCCTGCGTACGGTTGGCGCACGGTTTGTCAAACTGTGTGGCCAAGCCATGTGTAGGGAGCCTTGATGGCAGTATAGACCGCATGGGAGGTGCACAGTTTGTCTAAACCTTGCAAGATGGGTGGATAAGGTAGTAGTGATAGCACAGTAACTGCACGGTTTGTCTAACCGTGTGACTAGGTTGTGTGAGCACTTAAAGTTGGATCCTAAAATTTTGGATTGTAACTGTTTAGCCTCTATCATTCTCGTTTAATCCTCTAATCAGCCATAACTCGGGATTAACATTTTTGGAGGTCGGAAAACATCTCCCAAGTGTTTTGGAGGCGATCCGGAGGCTTCACTTATCGAATCAAAGCCAGTTTTTTGAGGTATGTGACCTTTTATTTTTGTTTTCTTAGATCTACCTAGATCTACTCCTCCTATTCTCTCAAGATCATAGATATATGCCAGTTTTGGTAGATCTAAGTGTTTGAATGTCGAAAGTGATGATATTTGGTCTTGGTTTTGTTTTGTGAGGAGATCTAAGAAGGATTCATGGAGAATAAATCCGGTTTCATAGGCATTCTTCAAACTTTTAGGTTTTCCTCGAAAAACATTGAGGTATGGGATTCGTGGCTTCTCTAATTGTTTATGTGCAATTGTAGAGTTTTCATGATTAATCCCTTTGGATCATAATCAAATTGAGCTAATTAAACACTTGAACCAGATTAAAATAATTGGTTTGATCGCAAGTTGTTTTTTTGTACCTTGTTAACGGTTCACCTCGTGATTTACTAGATAATGTGATATTTATTCCTTGCTTGTTATATTATTGTTCGGGATGAAATTGATAAATAATGTAAAGCTGGAATTAACTGATAATTATTTGGCTAAAGATAAAGAGGCATGTAAATGAATCTGGTTGTTTTTGTTTTTGTTGTTGATCCAAATTGTTGTTAATCAAATTGATTCCGATGTATGTGATTATTTCGGTTGGTTATTAAACATGAAAATTATTGATGCTTGTTTTAAAAACACATGATGCCTTGTTGAAGGGCCAATAGCCCAAATTTCTTACGATGTTTGTTTTCTTACAGCTTTTGCTGTGATGTGACCCTAGAGGGGTGTTGTGATATGTGGAGGTAGAGAGACCTTGTGGTTATGGAAGCAGATGACGCCTAGAGTGGACAGATTGATCAGTTTAAGCATGTGGGTGTCAGGAAGGACACCAGAGATGATGCAAGGAAATGGATGTTGTTGATGGATGCTTGTTGTTTCTTTAGTTGTTTATCTTCTTTAATTTTCCCCACTGCTCAAGGCAGCTGGTTTTGGTTACCATTCTTTTGAAGGGTGTGAAAACACACGGGGTATGCCTCGTTTATTCTGTGTTTATCCTCTCAAGGGATAATGGGTCTACTCTCTTGTTATAGGCGGAAAAGACTCGACGGGTAGTAAACCTACTCAACGTGTTGGGCCCCTTGTTTTTAGTAGCATAGAATTATTTTCTAGAAGGACTGGGAATATGGGACTGTAATTTCTATCTTGAATGGTTGAAAAAATGATGTTAACCCATGGGGTTTGAGTTGTGGAAACTTAATGATGGGATTAATAACATTTTAAGGGACAATGGGTTTTGAATGTGATGTTAATAGAATTTAATCTGATTATTTAGGGTTAATTACTGTTTGAGGAATTAATTAACATAAAATGGAATTAATAAAAATGGAATGAAGTAATCTAATGATGGCCTTAAATGGTTGTGTTCTTATAGGATACCTAGTCTTAGAAGTGGAAACCCAGAGTCCAAGACTGAAATTAGCTGATGTTGTGACTATGACTAGGATATTCCATAGTGTGGTTGTGAGTTATAGAATGTTCTGTACTATTTGTGTTTCTATATGATACTCCACCCTATTAGTATGTTCAACAGACACCCCAGGGTTTCAAATCCTTGGGGCCGTGTTTTCCAAATCATTCTGATGGGAGGGTGAATGGCTGACTACCCCCTTTGACCCCGCTCTCTTCTTTGGGTAGATACTAGTGTCATTGGAACAGCTATTAGTTTCCCCCATATATGTGTGTAGAGGGATATAATGGCTTGTGGTTATTTCCACACATATATTCTGGATATTGTATCCTATGGATTACTATAGTTGTAACGTGTATATGCTGTAATGGATTGAGTATCCTTATGCGGTGTATGAGCTGTAATGTCTTGAGCTATAATACCCATAGAATGATACACTTTATCCGGGCTATGGTGGCTTCCGAAAATTACCTGGTTACTTTTTCCTGTGAGGATGGTGTGGTGTTTCACCCAGGTGTCTGTGGTAAAGTGTTTGTGGTTCACGTGGTGCATATTTTTGAACTTATCCTAGTTCTATACGGTCAAGCATTGGCGAGAGATTCACAGGACATATGACATTTGGGAAAAGCAGAAAACCTGTTGGGATATAGTAGCAGGGTAGCCATGATATTCATTATTATATTCTATATTCTTGTATGCATTACTTGGTGAGAGTAGCCGTGGTGATGTTGGGAACATATTATACCTGTTTAAGTGATGATTTAGTTTCACTTGATGTACAATGTTGTTTATCATGATTTATTTACTTTTTCATGAGAGGATTCAGAGAGGACCCTACTGAGTATACTATTATACTCACCATAAGTTTATATAAACTGTTTTTTAGGTCACATGGAGCATGTGCGAGATCAAGCTGGTTACTACTAGCTTGTGGTTGGAGGAGCTGTTCAGGATTGTTGTCGCTGTCGTTTTACTTTATTTTGGGTACTTGTAATTTTCCCTTTTAGTTCATTTTCATGGAATTTCATATATTTAAATGCGTCTCTTTTAAATTACAGTTTTGAGTTGGAGTTGTTCGATTTCTATCTTATCTCTCTCTTCCGAATGTGTTCTCTTAGAGGGTAATGCCTTCCATTTGCATGTTTATTATACCCTCAGTGCTAGTCGTTATCCCGGGGCCTACTGAAAGCGGGACTCGGCGGGCATTATCTCCCTTCTCACATTTCCATCCCAGGATGGGTACACTTTGTGGGGAGGGGGTCGTGATAATTGTTATGAATAATACTTTTTTTTGTCATATTAAAGGAATTTCATCCTCAATTCATGAAAATAGCCTTATTAAAAAATTATATTCATGATCATGATAGATACATTCACCATAATGTGACATCGTGAAATTTTATACTTTTTTCCGACTTCACATAAATGACCGTTATGGAACTCAACCAAAAAATGTATTAACTACCAAAATAGAAAAAGAAAAATGATTAGGATATCATATTATATATATCAATTATAATTATGGAATCAGTGAAATCCCTTACAATGTGGTCAACCACACCTTGAAAGACTATGCAAATTTCATTTATTCGTCTAAAGTACACACAAATATTATTTATTTGAACTTATTTACTCACAATGAATATGGGTTATCGTATTTTTATACATAGAGATTAAGAAACATTATGTCAAATACAAAATATTTTATAACTTGAATCATCTAAGGTGGATAAAAAATTAATCTTATGAATCATTTTATACAGTTTGGGATCATTGATCATACAATTACCAGTGCTATGAAAAATTTTAGGAAACCACTTCTTCTATTTCTATATAGTAAACCTCATGTGAAATTATCAACTATATGTGATTTGACTTGGCCCAAATTTTTTTATTATGTCTATAAGGATATTTATACCCACTGTGTAGGCTGTATAACTAATTTTTTCATTGAAATTTTTTTAAAACATATTTCTTGAATATAATGTTAGGACTTCATTTTCAATAAGTACTATGTAATCCTTATACAACATTCAAAACCACACGATGCATCCACCGATGTACCAATTTACACAAAAATAATATGCAATTTTATAATACATTATACATTGATAGTGTCATAAAAAACACATATTCCCACTCTGAGAATCCTAATTTAATCCATAAATGGACTATTAAAATATATAAAACTAAACCATATCATTTGACACATTATAAACTTTAGGTTATATTGCATATAAATCTTTGTTTAAATCTATGTTATAGAAATTTATTTTGAAATCAATTTTATATTTCATATAATCATAATGATATTTCAGGTATAATATTAACACTCCGTTTTACCTCCAATGATTAAAAGTAAAATTTTTATTAAAAAAATGTGAAGTACAAATAAGCCCATACCAGGGTGTATAAAATGATGAAGATCCAATGAATCACATCTAGATATAAGATTAAAATCATTTGGTAATGAACCCATAATGTAGTACAAAATCATTCCCACACCTCACATTCCTTTGATGGAATGAGAATCAATTACGCCATTCTGCTTCATCCATGTATGAAAAATACATATGTATTTTATTAGGAGGGGAATATAGTTCCTAATGAAATATATTAATTCCCATGGAATATCACACTATTTTTGTATGAACCCAAAGATGATAGTTGAATACAACTATATATCAGTAACCTGAATATTGAGATCCCTACAAAACATTATCCTGGTGTCCATATTTCTTAACTCGACTCCAATGGACGTGCCTATTTCATAATAAGAGTTGAACCCAAGACTAACTGGGAACCTACTGTCCCGAAATAATCTTCCACTCTCACTAAAACATCCAAATAAGATCCATCATAATTCACATTTAAATATGGGTTAGTCTAGCCCCCCCAAAAATAATATTAACACTTCGTTTTTCCTGTTCCTAAAAGTCATTGGTATGATCCTCTTAAATATGGGTTAGTCTAGCCCCCCAAAAATAATCAATGAACCAATTTCTTCTTAAATTAACCTAACATGATCTTTAAAAAAGGCATGAGATAGTTTGATACATTATATACCCTAGTTCTTCACCTCCTAGAGGGACCATTAGACAAATTTAGAGACCATTCCATGGAAAATTGTCTCTACCCTCACATGAATAACATTCGAGAACCAGACTTCTAGAATATATTTTATGGAATCCCAGCCAACATTGACATTTAGACACTATCTCAATAAAACAAAGATTAATCTCACCGAATACAATGAGAAGAAAATTTTCTCATCTAAATCGCCATAAAAATTTATACAACCTTGGTAATAGGTTTCCAGTGAAAATCACATTTTCTGAAAATAAAAATATACGAAACTAATATCTCACAAAAGACTTTAAAATATTTTATATTAATAAATTGAAATAAACTTTTATTTAATAGTTTTATAGAATCAAAATTATATTGCATTATTGATTCAATATATTTTTACAAATACAAATTTTTATATGATTCTAAAATTTCTAGATTCAATAGTGAAATGATAAAAGTTAATTGAAGATTGAACCATAATATGCTTGAATTGTTTACATATTAATTTTAAATGAGATTCAAAATGTAAATATTATGCCCACAAAGGCCAAAAATGGGCCCATTGTAGGAAGAGTGTACCACCCTATGTTCTCCACAAATATGATGAGGTTGGAAACTAAGACCATGTTATCACATCACACAACATGAAAGTCCTTGTACTTTTTCTTTGTACAAAAACATCATATTTAATGAATAAGATAAAAAGAAACACATGTTGGAAATTTATATACAATCAAAAAAATAATCACAATGAATGAATGAAAAGTTAATCACAAATATTACACCACATGGGTAACATATAAAGGAACTATATAATTGAAAATTCATTGATTATGATATATTTGATACACTAGAGAAATACTTCTCATTTGGAGTACTTCTGGATGGTCTCCCACAACAAAAAGAACTATCAAAATCATGGACCTTCATGATATATAATATTTCATTTTGAATCATCAAGTGTCATCTTTGATGAAATGCTAGATTCACTTCAAGTTAGACAAACATCATACATGTAAATTTTTAGCTCAAACAAAATAGGTGTAGGAATAATTCCTATCCAAATAAAAATACATGTAAAAATGAATTTTATACTAGTTCTGGAATTGATATCTACATTTTACGACACATCCCATAGGTTAACATAGAGTACATAAGTATTGTTAATCGTAGAAGTAGTTAAATTGTTAACCCGCTACAAAATTAATTTTTCTATGGAAACCCATAAAGGAAGACACACTAATTGAAGTAAACATGTCATCCTAGAGAATACCACATTTGATCCTCTAAATACATCAATAAAATGATTCTATTTTAGAAACCAATAATAGAACCCATTACATTCTCTAGAATATAGTTTATTCATGTGTGTCCTAACCAAAACTACAAAAAACTACCATATGTTTCCAAAAGAAAGTAATTCAAAACATATGAAAAATCCCGCAATATGAATTTTCCAACAATAAGAGAAATTATCACAAAAATACACAAATTTTAACTAAAAAACCATAATCCCACACAACCATTATTGATTTATAGTTTTAGAAACACACATAATTGGATGACACATAACTCTGAGGAGTAATGACCATATGTATAGATGAACTGCTCCATGGTAGAAGACACCTCAATCAAGTGTGTACCAACTCCTATTAGTGTTGTGTGGTGACATTCACCTAATCTTCACTGATAGAGTACCTAATTTGAGTTGATATAGTGGTCCCATTCCATAAGTATATTGGGGGTAGAGAAATCCATGATGGAGAATAAGATACTTGTTCCATTCATATGAAACTACAATTGTTATGCCATCCCTATGAATTCCCTAAACATCATGCCCCAAACCCCTTCATCATCCCAATGATTCTAATTCCTAAAACAATATATCAATCATTGAAATGACTTCATATGTTGGAATAGAAAACATCAATAGCGATCTATATCATAAAATACTGAGGATATGTTATTTATTTTTAGGAAACATAAATATAATAAGAAAATCATGAAAATGACATGACAAAGATGATGGGTGGCCCTGAGACAACCCTTGGGTGAACCACATTGAATGTTTGGTGTAGGTGTATAGGTGTATGTATCCCATGCATGCCTCATGTACCTGACTTGGTTGGGTTGGGTAGACATACCAATCTTGATTGCAATTTGGCTAATGCACTAGGGACCTTCCTTGAGTTGGATCAGCTAGCTGACCTTCTCCGCCTGACCTACTTTGTTATTTTCAGGCCCATGGATACCTGACACACAAATACACAACAATTTTTATAAATGATATATTATTTTTCATATAATATTATCAATAATCACAACACTATTAATTATATATCCTCTTAGATGGAGGGTAAACACATCACCTCAGTATCAGAAGTTCCATCATAGGATTATTCCATGTTTGAATACTAGGTAAATATTATCATTTTACATATTATGAGGTTCTGCAAGATGAAAAACCAAAAAATAATAAATGATTCCAATTTGAAATATCTTGGTCATACAAAACAACCCCCTTATCCATTCTTAAATTTTTAACCATTCACTTATTAATAAATGAACTCATATTATGTGTCATAAATATTTGATGTTCAGTTGTTTTCATGATATAGATAAGTATTCAATAATTGATTTTGAGTGTGTGATAATTAAATTTAGGATTTTAGGTTACAGTATTGATTGTCAGATAAAATGGTAGTAATGATTTTGAATAAATTAAATGTTAAATAATTATATACCATAGTATGAAGCATGATAGAAAACATATTGAGTAAATAATTCACTACCACTTTTGATTTAATTTTATTATTATGGAATTATTTAGTATTTTTGATGAGTGTAAAATGTTGATGTGAAATTTTATTATTCAACTAATGTGGATTTCGTAGGTTTATATCTTTTTTTTGGGTTTATGGTGTTAGTTTCAATAATTTTTTATTCTATGATGAATTATGGTTTCTATGTTATTAGATGAGGTCTTGATGTCATGATGTAGGGATATATTGGGGGAATGTGGTGATGATTATTTGTTTGTGGTTGCGAAGATTTCATAATTAGATGACTCAAATACTGAGGAATTTTGGAATTCCTATTGCTATTTGATATGCCGGTGATCCAACCCATCGGTTGAGTACTAGGATTTCTTGTTTTTCCTGAATATTTTAATGGGTTTGATGTTTTGGTTGAAATTATGATGTGGTATGATTATATTGATGTTATATTTTTTCGATTCTTCTCATATAATAATAAATCCATAGAATTTCAAAATTTCGTTAAATAATTATGATACGCCATAATTTAATAAGATAAGATGATGATAAAAATGATGAATTGTAAGTAAATTATTATTTTCCCTTAACATAATATTGCCATTTATTTCCTTATTTTTTCACATAATTCAACCCCAAAACCTTATTCCATATGGATATAGATGATTTTACCATGTTCCCATGAATCCAATGATTGTTTATTGTTTTGATGGATTGACTGAGGTGGATTTTAGCTGTTAATAAGGTAAATTGGGTTTGGATAAAGAATAATCTAGAACTCTTTTTCAACCATACATGCATGTATTGTTTAATATTATTATTAAATTTAGGTAAAAATTATACTTTCAAATTATATTTTTACCTTAATGGAAATCTTTGGAGTGTTTAGTTTTAGTTTTGTTTTACTAAATTTGGATTTAAGATGGTAATTCCTACAATTATTCTAAATGATAACCTAGGATCCTATTGTAAACTCATGACCTATTAGTGGAAGGCTTTAGGGGACAATGTTATCCCCATTTATTAACCAGGAGGAGATTTTTTAGTGGTAGGAAACACCTAGTGGAACTCGAAAACATAAATATCTTATAGTCATAATGATTTCATTAATCAATTTTAAATCACTTGGATAATATATGGATTTTCATACAAAAAAATCATAATTCACATACATGCCTCTAACATTCCCCATATTTTCAATACATATAATTTTTTAGAATTAAAAATTGAGGATATATTAGAATATAAGAGAATAAGTCCCCCAATATTGTATCCATGATTCAATGGGAGGACTATTTAAAAAGAGGTATTGATGGGGAGGGAATGGTTAGAATATTTTAATATAACAATGTAATAATTTATGATATAAACCTTGTGTGAACATCATATCACTCAACAACGAGAAACATACATGTTTGCACTCCATTTCCCTGAAAATCATCCAAAAATGAAAATCAATTCATCAATTTCAAAATGCCAAATGAAAATCCATTAATTTTACCACCATATTTAAAGGATCTTCACATGGTTCTTGAATGAATATATATTTTGTGAGTATTAATAGAAATGTGTAAAAATGTAATCGTAATAGAAAACATATACAACATTCTCTATTGTATAAATCAGATTCATGAAAAACATATTCCATTCATGATAATAATGGCAGTTATAGATTAAAACAAACTGACCTATAGTATAAGAGCAACCTTTCTAAGGGGAATACAAATTCACAATAATTATTTATTTGAATTTCATATCTCTAATTTTGGGAATTTAATTCAATCCCATGGTTACAGAATCCTTAGGCACAGTATACCATCATAAAATCACACATCAACTAAATAATAAATCCTTGTGTATGAACCCCTAGGTATTTAATAAATAAAATATTCCAACACAAAAGAAAATTAAATATAAATAAATACATCATTAGATAATTATTTTAATAAATTATTAATTCTTTGTAAAACCAGCATCATAAAAGTTACATTAAAAATAGAATAGAAACTAAAAAATACAAAAATTGTTCACAGGTTTTCAGTCAATCAATATATCTTTAGATCTTCTGTGATCACTATATCTATTGAACATACCAATGTCCCTTTCATTTTTCTTCCAAACATAATTAACCAATTTTGCACATAATTTTAATGAAAAAACAATAAATAGGGAAATAAAGTACAAAAATAAATAATGAAGTTAACTAGTCATTTCTAAAATAATATAAGGAATTTCACAAAATTGTGGAAATAACACTCCAAAATAAAATGTGTCGAAATAAGTTTTATATTGATTAAATTATCCAAATATACTTTAATAATGTTTTCATAAAAAGTATTATTCATTTAAGAGAAATGTAATTGCCAAAAAAGTAATATATATTAAAAGTGATATGACATAGGACCATTTATTAAAAATTAAAATGTATGGATTTGATAACATCCCATTAAATCTATATTTTTATTTACAGATTTGAAAAGTGCACTTTAATTTTTAGGTGGAATGACTCTATAATATTCTTTTAAATGTATAGTAGGATAGTTTTCCAAACAATGAACATGGGTATTTAAATATAATTCAAATACATAAGTTAATGAAATAATTTATACAACTCCAAGAACTGGTAAAATCCTTTACATCTAATATAATACTATTTCAATTATCATAATCAAATGAATCGTGGATGGATTGTTATCTTTTTGTGGTTTACATGAAACATTGTAAAAATAGGATAATTTTTTAATAATTTAGAAAAACATGTGTAATATTTCAGTACATCATAGTGAATGATTAATCAAGAAAACATATAATAATTGGGAAATAATATTCACCATAATGAATCTCATGTGTATCCCTAATTAATTTTTGGTCCATTAGACATTGAAATTATATTTCTGTACATTATATGTGACTATTGATCTATAACAATATCATATAATATATAATAAATAACTATATACTGAAGATAATAATAAAATAATGAAGAAATGATGGTTTCTTGTGTTCGAATTCAAAAAATGTCTACATTGCAAAAATATCCTCAAAAATAATTATTTGTTAAATTTAATTTTATCAATTTACATAAAAAATTAAAAAATACGAAAACATAAAATACCACAGATAGTAATTTATATTATGTTTGACTCAAATCATTTCTTGGAACCATATCATCATCAATAATGTTAATTTTTATTTTAGCATATGATCCAACTAATATATCAACAAATTTATATATCTATATTCTTAAAAAATGTAAACGATATTTATAAATAATGTAAAAAATAAAAAATAAAAATATGACTCATAATTAATTTTATTGGAACCACCAGATAATTTTCATGTTCAAGGTAATTTTTGAAATATTCAAGTAAATCATGCACTTTCCATCCCTATATATATGCTTTTAATTATCAGGAAAATTTATTAAAGCTTTATCATTAACATTCCTTGTATAATGAAATAAATTCATGTTTCTATATCTGAGAATTACAGACATAGAAATATTATGTACAATAATTGGGCATTGAGTACAAACCTATGTCAAAAATCACGACTCTCTTTTCTTTTTAAAAGTGTGGGATGATACAATCCATGTATTATATACAACCTAATAATTATAAAAATTTTATTAATATATGTAATTAATATTTTTAAATGTAACAATATAAAACTAATTATATGTATCATACTTTTTGGGCCATTTAACCTCCAAATTAATAAAATGAATTAGATTATCTGGATTATTAATCTCACATGTTATAAATAAATACAAAAAATCTCCCTTTAAAATAAATATGATGATTTCTTGGATGTTTGGGTTTTAGTAGGAAAATATTCACCAACTTTTCACAACCCCCAAACATAAACACATGATCAACAATATTTTGACCTTGATGATTTTTCATTATAATTTGTAAAAAAAACAAGCCATTCATGATATCTATGCATTGTATAATAATTCATAAATTTTTTGAAAATGTAATAAATTATAAATATGTAATATATTATTAATAAAAACTATAAAAACACCTAATCCCTGAAAAATAAATACTATTTTTTCACTCAAAATCCCTCTTGAATAATTATCATCAACTAATATTTTATTCTTTCAATATAATGATGATTGTGTGAAATAAAATGATTCAGTGATAGCATGAAAATCTAGACTATTATGGTCATCAAAATATCCAAACATTCATAGAATATATTCATATGTGACTTACATTTAATTAATATACCATTAGATTGAATCGTGATATTTTTTTATAGAAATGTATTTTATTTATAAATTTTTATAAATGTGTTAGGAAAACTATTATCATCATTTTGACAATATTATACATATTTCAACATGATAACTATTCCCATATATTACACAAATATATATGATATCAATATAAAAATATTGTATAATGATTGAAAATATAATTTTAATGAAATATTAATTCCAAAAATCATCAACTAATGGGGAAATATGTAGTAAAAATAAAAATGGTGATAAATTTATACCAAAATAAGAAATCAGGGAAACTAAAAAAATTTAATTTTAATAATTTGGTAATAAATTTATCATTTTCTAATCAAATAATTTCGATTATAAAAATATCATTCTAGAGTATAAATATCATTTTTGAAAATTATTTGAAGAGATATGCATGAATATGATTTTTAATATAGTAAATAACTTTTTCCACAATCATGGAAATAACCCTCTTTAAATAAACCCAAACTAAATGACAATTTATTCATGTTTTATATAGAGGAATATATATTTATCATTTTTTTATTTTTTGAGTAATATTTTTTTATTTAACATCATGTATTTTTGTTTCGAAAATAAATATTATTTTCAAACATATTAACATTTTAACCCTTTTCATTTTTTTTATAAATTGAAATATATTACAGATGAAATCACTTGAAATAAAATCTAAAAAGGATTATATATATTTATTTTTTATTTTTTCTATGACTTCAAATAGTATATTAATATTTTCATGGTATCCCTGAATTTTTTATTGAAAAATATTATTGTATAACATATAACAAAGTATACACAGACATATTTGATTATAGTAATGCAATATTGAATAGGATTGTGGAATGTGATAGGTATTATGGAAACCCTTATTAGATGATATATTTTAATGAAAAAGAAGAATGTATAATGTATAATAATAATATTTTTAGATGAAAACCATATAGGGGAAATGTTTTTTACAAAAAAAATCTTAAAAAAGAATGATGTTGTTGATTTATGGTAAAATATGTTTTCGAAAATAATTCATCTAAAAATGGACTTGGAATTTATTTTTATATTAAAATAAATATTAAAAAAATTAGTTAAATTTCACAATAAGATAAAAAAATGAAATTGGAATTTATAATGTTATAATTAAATGTAATTTATTTGTACATTATATTAATTTTAAAATCCGTACACAAATCAATTTTTTAATACTGATAAATGGAAGTGAAAAAAGGAAAATCAAATAGAAAAAACATTATAGTGTTACATTAATATGTAACCACACCAACAATAAAACGTGTTATGTTAATTTTATATATATGTATAATATATACTTATATTAATTTTTTGTGTTATATGAATATTTTTGTTCACTTTTTATTTATTAGGTTCATTTATAATCATAAAATTTCTATTCATTGAAAATATAAAAATTTAAAAAATAATTTCAATTTATATTGAATGAAATATTTTTTCTGAAGAAACATTCTACAAATTAAATAAACACAAAAATGTGCATAATTGTTCCATCGCCAAAATCTAGTTAATTTGTATCATGAGATCTCCACATGCATAAATTATAGAAAATTATTTGGCTCAAAAATGATACTATCGAAAATATATAAAGAGATATTTTATTATAAGAATATCTGAAGGTTATGTACAAAATAATGTATCGATGAAACTAAATAGAAGTCAAAAAAATTAAACCAAATAGAAGGCCACTCGATGAAATATTTTAATTTATATCCTCATATTCCTAAAGTGTGTTTTTAATATTATGTGTACTGTATATGATATATTAATATTTTATGTGTATGACATACACACAATATTTGTATATCAAGTACATGACATGTTCACAGTATATAAGATATAAATCATAATGTTTTTTGACTGATTATTTCAAAAGTTTTAATTCATCATGCTTCAATTTCACTAAGTGAATCACACATAAATGCACAATATTGAATGGAGATGCATTGAAGCACCACGAGATAGAGGTGTGTATTGAATCTAGATGGTGTTACTCATGTGAGTGCAACAATGAGCTGACATAGTGGTGGATAATATTGAACGGAGTTTATCATATGATATTGGCTACGGGGGGCACAATGATGTACGCAACGGGGGGGGGGGGGGGGGGGGGTTGTCGCACATTTATCCTAGGATACAACACTATTACTTTATGGAATTATATATTCCGTTTACTATAGTACAATGGACAATATGTTTAGTTCATGGAATAATATTTCATCATTAATTTTAGCTCATTTAGATATATGGACTTGTAGGTTTTGAAATTAAGAAATTATCTCAATATTTGATCTCTTGAATCATATAAACATTAACACTCTCTATGGATGATGTAATTATTACTGAAACATGTAAATCAATGACTCAGAGTACAAATTAATCTCCTAATTTTTTTCTTTTTTATTATTTATTTTCCTCATCTATAAACTGGTTATGTGGGCGTGACTCCCAGTTTATCCCCAACATTTACCATTTCATGTATTCTATATTTATTTTGACAAATTAATATTATATTAAAAAATTATTAACTAATATGTTATTAAACATCAGGGTGGCTTATTATTCAATACATAATATTCTTCAATACTCTTCTATATTATTATACAATATTTGTACATTACAAAAAATGTAATTTAATATTTATAATGTGAAAAATTTACATATAGTATACAAATACACTTAAGAAATTGGATATCGATAGAAAAAATCACATATTATATAATATGTGATCAATATAATATTATAAATCTCCATTTTAATTAGAAAACATAATATATTAATGATTTAATTCAATAATAAAAATAAGATGATTCACTTTATGAAAAATTTATTCCAGAAACATTAAGTACTTGGGTTTATTCCATAATGATGAAAAATTATCTAAATCTATAAATAAGAGACACAGTTGTTTTGAGATTAATGAATAGTAATAAAGAAAACAATGTTTATATTAATTTAAAAAATGAAACAATAAAATCCTCTCTTTAACACTGAGTTGTACGTGGCCTTATGTTCCATTGAAAATACTCACACATAAATGATTATAATTGATAGGTTAGTCAAGTACATTCCTTTGAAATAAGTTCAATTATAAAAACCAAATAAATTCCATTAGCATGTTATTTATATGAAATTCACATAAATTAACCCTAACAAGTTATAAAGATTCAATTCAAGACAACTACCTATAAATTTCATTGATATATAGTGCCTTTTGGGATGAGTAAACTATTAGTGCTGATTCTTATGCAATTATTAAGACTAAATATCTTATGATGACATTGAGTGAAAGGGTATTCCATTAAAAAGGAATGATTATGGTTACATATTCATTATATTTATTATGATGTAACTCCCACTTATTCATATCCTAATATTTTTAGAACAATGGAAGATTGATTTCATGTATTATGATTCATCTAGAACTATATTAAAATTAATTCTTCTTTTAGGAGACCAAGTCCTATCCAATGACTCAAGATAGTTGTAGGTAGAATATAAGAATTATACAACTTGAAATCATGGTGTGACATTTCATAAAATCATGGAAACAAAATTTCTTTGAGGAAAAGTTAATTTTCTTCATCGATCAGAAGATCTTGAATAACATCTTTAAATAGAGGGACATGAAACACTATCAATAATGATGGGTGAAGTATTTCTATATGATTGAATTGGTATTGTATTTTACACATGGGAAATGGAATTCATGGGCTGATTGTTTTGACTAAAAATTGTATAACTAAGAGGTCATGGTGGAACACGTCTAGAGAGGCTAAATTTTTTTAAAAAAATGGGAAAGTGATTTAAATGTAATGTGATTGGTGACATCAATTAGAATTATATTTATCCACAAATATCTATATTATTTCATGTTGGATTCCACCCTATATATATATTTAGTAGTTGAGTATTTCATTTTAATTTATTTTCATAGATTATCTATTTTAATAGTTCATAAATATCAAATTACATTCCTCATATTTTTCTCACCTATAGTGGATAATGTTTATGAATAATTTATTATTTCATGGATCATTTTATTATTGTATATTTTTATATAGTTTCGTAAGAAATTATTAAAAAAATCACGTATTTATTTGTTAATGTTATTCCATTTGAAATTACAGTTTGATGTTACATTACCTACCAGTAATATTCTATATTAACTCTTTAGGCCATGGATATGTGACTGGAACAAATCATAGATCATAATGAAATAGACAATATCCATTTATTTTTTAAAAAGATTCATTTACATTTATTTGTAAATAATATAATACTTATTAAAATTTACACATTGTTAAAAATTAGAAGCCACTATAGATTATTTCACATATTTACTATAATTTTAATTTGACTATTAGAGTCACCACATCATTCTCATGGTTCATATTAAACTTCTAATGTATTTATTATATGTTTTATGAAATTAAATCATATTCGACAAGGATGTGGTGTTTTTTCATCAAATTTTTTCTCAAGGTCTTCAGTGCAATAAATTTTTATTATCTAATTGCTAGTTTTTAAATTCTGAATATCATTTGTAGAAATACTAATATCAAAGAATCATTTCATAAAAATGATTGGGAAAAGACAATTGTATATATTATTGACCAAGGAGATACATATATATTTCATATTATAATGAATTTTCATTAATTTTTACATACATATAAACACGTGCATGAGCATAAATTAAGCTATACAATGTTAATATATCTTCTGTTATTTGTTATGGGGTATAAAAAATGGAAATGTTTTAATAATGTAACAATTAATTTTGGTGTTATTATAATTATTATTGTCATTTTTCTGTGAAATTATTAATGAATTTTATCTTTTTCTGTATAGAAAAAAAGTTTTCCTAAAAAATGTGAAAAAACCATTTAAATATTACATTTATTCTGAGGGTGCATGGGTGAAAAAAAATTTAAATTTGGTTTTATGGAATAATTAATAATTTTTTGGAGTGATGTGATATATTTATGATGGGTGAATGGCAGATTGTAGTCCAGAAGGGGATTTTAGTATGCTCGAAACGAAGTTGATGATGCATGTCAAAATTGTATATTTTTTATTTATTATACAAATAAAAATCAAAATCATCATGCATTGTTTTATGAGATAAATTGTGAGGAAGGTAAAACTTTATTTTGAAGAAGCCTATTGGAATCAACATTAGTAACTCACTATATAAAATTCATGTTGTAGTTTCTTCATCCTAGGTACTATTTTCTTCATTTCTGTAAAAACCAAATTTTTTATTTTAAAATAACCTTTTAAATTTTCTGGAATATTCAACACCACTACTGTCGTCATGTTAAAAATTCTGTGAGTCCCTATATTCCATGTTGAAATATTAAAGATCCTATTTAAAATTTCTATATTTATCCATTATTATAAATTTGATTATTAGTAGTTGGTGGTTTTTGTAATGTCTCAGGGAAATATAGAATAAGTCATTTTCATATTTATTAATAATTTTGAATTAATAATTAATTTTACATTAAAGAGGTTGCTATGTTCGATGGCATACCTGATACGCAACACTGGGTTTCTTTGTAACATTACATTGCACACTAATAATGTAATAATATTATTTTAAATGGTATTTCACACCATTCCATTGTTTTGGAGGGAATGAATAGAAATAACTAAAAGATCATTATATTTTTTTTTCAAATGTATTTACATTTCCCCAATATATGATAAAGGATTAAAAAAATTAAATTTTAGGCATAAATACTCTAATATTCACTAAAAGGTCGATTTATCACCTTTTGATGGTGAACCATATTTAAAAATTGTTTTGGTCACCTTTATTCATTATATTAGAACAAATAAAATCATTATATAGAATAGGGACATTTAAATTTACTTTTTGTTTGTTTTTTCCCGATAGGGTTCATTTTTTTAAATGAATAGTGAATAATGTTGTATTTTAATTCAAAACCTCATTTTTAATCTCATTTATTTATATGGATAGATTATCTTTTTAATTTGTTTAAAGTGTAATTATAATACATTTTTTACTATTTAATCAAATGGTGGACATTAGAATTAATTTATCATTAAAATTCGACATAAACAAGTGTCAATCATTTATAGATGTTGTTTCTTAGAAACACGTATTTGTTTTAAGAACTAGAATTTATTATAAATTTAAATAATAAAACATATATGTTTTGAATTCAGTTAAATGGAAATCATTTTTTTAATTTTAAAATCAAGTATATCATAGGGATAATGTTTGGTATTTTTTTGTAAAAACTCAATTTTTGAGGAATAGTGAAATCACTAAGTGGTTATTAAAAAAACTGAATTTTTTGTTTATACGAGACTTTACCACATCTGTGAATCTAATTTCAGAAATCCAAAATATTGGTTGTAATTATTATATAAATTTTGGTTTAATGGGATTAAAATAATTTTCTTTGAATTGTATGTTTTGAGATTTATTAAATGCGATTAGAGGTAATTATGATAATTTAAGGTAAAAATAATGTTATAATAATATGATATTACCTTGACACATGTCCTAAACTTATAGGATGAGTCATGGAAAACCAAGAAAATCCATGGGTCAATTTTGGCACCCCATGGATCCACATGGGTATGATAATGAAATTCATACCTTTTAAATTGATGTAAAAATAAAAATGTCACTATCATGTATTGTTTTACTAAAAAAATTACACGGGGTTATAAAATTGATATATTTGACTATAAATATTATTATAAAGCTAAAAAGATTTCTTACATCATTGGAATATTTTTTTTATTTTTATACATCAAATTAATAAAATTATTTATGACACAAGGATGATGTAGTGTTTACTTCATTATTGAATAATTTAAATAAATAAGAAGATAATCTCTAAAAAACAATCCAAAACATGTGAAATTCTTATTTTATAACATTATTGTAAACATGGGACAAATTATCATAGACATTAATGATTTTTGGACCTTTATAAATCTAAAATAATTGTATAATAAAGTAATATTTTCATGATTTTTAAATAGCCCCTCCTCTCCCTTATAAAAAGACCCCACTTCCTACCCATTTCAAACCTTTCTCAATCCCTTTGTCTCGTACAAACTATACTCAAATAAGCTATCAATATCTATATATTTATCATAGAATCATTAACTTATGCATAAATCACTTCAAGAAACAATTTTGGCTCAAACCAAGGGGAGTTACTTGATTTAAAGGTAACATCTTCTCTTATATTCTATTGTTTTATTTTGCTTCTCCAACCCCCTAAACTATTTTTATTCATTTCTTTTGTAATAAAATCAGTATCTTCAATATACTACAATGTTGTTATGAGAAGTATTCAAGCTACACTTACACACACCTCCATTTAATGGGTGATTAACATAATGTTTCTTTGGATGGCGAACTACTGCCTTACAAAACGATGATTGTTCAATTATCTCTTACTGCCACTCATAGTAGAAATTGAAATGTCACTGTATTTATATATGATTTATATTATGATTGTTTTTGACTTATTCTTCTGTATTTTTCATTTATGGCATACATTTATTGTTTCCATAATGGGTTAACGCGATAATTTCATTTTAGGAAGTGCGGACTAGCACCCCCTCAAAGTGATTTCAATCATTAATGGAATATGTGGGATGTATAAATGATAAAGTTAATAATATTATATATGATATTATACTAGAATTATAATTTACCCATATATTATAATTTTTTCATTCCATTAAATGTGAAATGGAAATGAATGTAGTTTTCATGCGTATGTACGGTTTACCGTCTCCATGAACAGTGCATTTCATTTCTTACCTTGAAATGTTATGAAGTATTATAAATTAATATTATACTAGAATATAAGATATATATGATGTCTACATCATGAAAATAATTCTAGAGATAATGGATATTTTACCACAAGAACAACTTGTAATTATAAGATGTTTATTTTTGACTCAAGTACCAAATATCGACAAAACAACTCTTATTAACTTAAATTATTACATAATGTCATAACATGGTAATAAGTGTTATTAAAGGTGTAATTAACATGAAAAATTTCCTTATGAAAGTAAAAATTGACTATAGTTTATCATTCAGGATATTAAATAACGGTTGAGTCAAGTCAGACACGAGGTAAGGGACTTCATCTCAATCACCTTTCATTGAGACATATTTTGATTAAATATATGACTTTATTTTATATATTGTATAATAAACATTAAATTTTGATTTCATTAAAAGGGAATATTTTTCTAAAAAGTGTTTTACTAAATGAGAAAAATGATTATTTCTTTAAACGTACACCATGAGAATGACTTATATGCCACTGAGAGTGTTACTTCATCTTTGGATTCCTTAACAAACTGTAATGTTTATGAAAGGAAAAATAAAAACCATATACTCTATTATATATTTTGGTATTGAAAACGTTTTTTTAATCGATTTTTCATGTCAATATATTTATGCGTTATATTGTGAATGAAATTTGGAATTGTTTTCTTTCCTTTATATTTGTGGTAAGAGTTATGATTTTATAATGGTGCTTGGACATTAGAAGGGTGGTTACGTGATAAACCAAATGATGGGTGGTGCCGTGACAAACCAGGATGGTTGGTTAGGTTATAAACTCCAATGCATTGGGTATAAATGTTGTCCATATGGCTATTCTATTTAGTGACATGTGTGGAAGTCGACCTTATGGATATTCCATTTAAGTATGTTTATGTTCCATGTTACATTTACATGTTATTTGTTCTTTATATGGATTTTATGGTTATCTTTTGGTTAAAAAAGAGTATGCAATGATATTTTATTCAGCGAAGAGTATTTACTACTTCATATAAGTGAAATGTATTACTTATGATTAGGTATTCATGGTTTACAAAAGTTTGAGGATGGGATCAATGAAAGAAATGCTATCTAAACATGGAAATATACATGACTCTTTTTATCATGTGATTTTATTTTATGAAAAAAATGGAAACTTAGTAGAAGTGTCTACTTTGTAACTTTTGAAATGTAGTAGTTATAGACTAATTCTCTAATGCTCTAAACCTGAGAAGACCCTCAATGTGAATTATTCATTTAATTCAAGATTATGTAATGTTTTAAGTTCATGTCCTTAGAGTTTTGTATTATGGTGTTCATGATGAAGAGATTAGTTAGCATAGTTGATTGATTAGTGAAACATATTTGAAAATTTACCATTCATTGGAATATAGTTAATGAAATTATTGGATATATAATATTATTAATGAATTTAAAATTAAATGAGATCTAATTTTTTCTTATTGATGTATTTTTTTATTCAATATGATTGTTTTCCATTCTATATATATGAATGAAATGATGGATACTTACATATGTGGGGAATCGGTGGTGGTGGAGGCCTTGTTGATTCCTTCATCCAGTAGAAGTTCATGTTCAATGGCAAGGAACAAGTCATTCAAAAAATGAAAAAAGGTGGACCTACATAGTGAACCATTACAATAATATCTATATTATACATGTCTCATTCCATCCATTTTTTAGGATCATAATTTAGACTGATCTTCAGTTTCGTGAAGTATACATCCATTAATGTCCATGTAAAGGTGATTTTCCTCCTCAAAGCATGAAACCACTACATATTCAAAAATTATCTTTATGGTCAAGATTAATATGTTCACTAAGAAGTGATGCTAGTATACAATCAACTTTTTTCTAGAATACAATAAATTTTATGTTTTAGAACTAGATGAATCAATGGATCATATTAAAAGTCAAAACATGAAATGATATGTAGATCTCATATCATATTTTTCAATTTATGGACTAGAATCACGGTAAGTACTTACAATGCACTCATCCTCACCATGAACGACTAATGAAATTTACATATTAATTTTAATACTCTCAAGGATATTCTTTGTGAAGACTGATTGAGTCATCGAGAATTTTAGGTATCAACAAATTATACATAATGAATCTGAAAAATTATTTAAAATATAGACATTTTTATATACAACACATCATATGGTAGAGAAAAATGAATCTTTTCCATTATTTACTATAGTTTAGGATCTAGTATCTTCCTATGATTAGTTCTACAAGACACTAAAAGATATTCCATCTTAGAGTTCTCCATACATTACAAAATTATAATTTTATAATCATATGTGCATAGAAATGGTCAAACCAACCATTTTATCCTTCCATATGGATCATTATACATTAAATATAGTCTTCTCGACTTATGTATTTCATTGAAAAAAGTCAAAAAAAAATATTAATTGAATGTAATTTAAGGATAACTATTTCAATAAGTTGTACTTAATCCACATTAAACAATATAAATACAATCATTCATCCTATCACCATACAATATACACTAGATTCGTATCTTTTTTTATAAAACCATAGAAATTAATATAATCACCAAACCATATATTCCAACTTTGAGAAGATTATTTCAGTCTAAGATGAAATCATCCAACTTTGAAACCATAAGAGTCTCATTTAAAAAATTTATAATTTATGTTAAATTGTATATAGATCATTGAAAAAATATCTATTTTATAAAGTGATTTTGACATTAATTTTCTTTATATGATAATTATAATAAGTAATGTATATTATTCTCAGTATCTTAATCAAAATATATATTTCCATAGTTGATTCATATATTTCTATCCCAAAACTATCATTCCACATTGATATAACTATGTAGATCAAAAGCTCACCCCTAAATAGTTTATTAATTTTTTATGGATAGATCGATGGATATTTGTGATATTGTAATGGTAGAATGGGTAGAGATATGCAAAAATATATGGATTTTGGATTCCATTCATGCATATTTTTTATGGTTTTATGTGATGAACATAAAAATTAGATTATGAAAACATATTTTTTCTTTAATTGGAACCATTTATTGTAAATTTTATGTTTTTTTCTTCATAATTAATACATTCATGCTTCCTATTCTTGTGATAGATACCCATTTCCCATGTTATCAACTCATAACGAATTTGCGTTATGCTTTTAGGGAATTTTTTTTTCCTATTTCTACCCATGAGGGGATTTAGATGGGATTGCAAACATCCTACATCATTCCAAAAATAAATTTTATAACAGTGAAACTTATAGAATTAATTAATTTTAAGAAAAATTGAAAAATTGTGCATGTAATGGCAGACAAAACTTATTTAACATACTTAACAATCTTGATCTATTTCCCCCCTTTTCAATGTATATAATATTTTATAAATAAAATAAAATTATATACAAAAAAACATAGAAGAATTCATCCAATATTAATGTCCTAGTACAAGGGTAGGCCTAATAAAAAGGATGTATACCAAAATAGATAATTATACTTATATTACTAGGTAGCATAATAAAAATTGATCTCATCCACCCTATGTGAAGATCATATAACTCTATAATGAGAATCATGGATTCTTGAACTCAAAAATTATTCAAGTGATTCTATAAGGAAATTAATTTCAACGAATACATAGTGAAATATGAATATCCTATAATTCCACCAATTACACCATATAAACACCATGAAGTTAATGAATGAATATAGTTTTTAAACACATGAATAAAAAAGTGAAAAAATAGACTAAACATAGAAAACGAAGGAAATAATATCTCATGTAAAAATGTGATTCGTACAAAACATATTCCATTAAGATTAAAATATTATCATAAGAGAAGCCAAAAATAATAAAAAAGGATGCAGAGTAGGCTTTCTAATATGGATGCAAATTCACACTCATTGTGTATTTTAACAGCATGTAAATATTTTTAAGAAAAATTAAAACCAACAGTCATAGTAACATAAATAAAAATACAACATTATAAAATAACACATCAAAAAAATGATATAGACTCATGTAAAAACCCATGAGACATAAAGATATAATTGTTTACAACACTATATAAAATATATAATAACCAAATAAAAGATTATATTATTCTTTACATAAAATATTAAACCATTGTAAAAATACTCAACAAACATGGTACACTGAAAATAAAATAGATAATAATGAATGAAAAATCAATTCAATGGGTTTTAGTCAATTCATATATTTATTCTTCATCTATAAATCACTAGATCTATTGAACATATAGATGTTTCATGATAGATTAGTCACTACATAACGAATCACAATGTCAACCAAAAATTATTAACAAACTATAAATAGTGAAATTATGTATAAACAATTAACAATAAAGATAACCTATAGTTTTTATACAACATATAATTAATTTCACATAGATTTTTATAATAACCTGACCATATATGATGTGGGATGAATTATTTTATATCAATCAAATATTTCAAAAATACTTTTCTAATGTGTTAAAATAAAATATTATTTTTAATAGAGAAATTAAAGTAACTATAATGACATTAATATTAATGGTTTTATGACATATGACCTCCTATTAAAAATTGGAATGTATGCATCAAAAGGAATCCCATTAAATCTATATTTTGTTTTTTAGATAATAAATTAACTATCATTCTTGTGTCGGAAGGAATAATAAAATTTATTAAAATGAACAATATGTATGATAGACAAAAAATGAACATGTACATTTCTATATAATTCAAAATAAAAAGCAGGATTAATAATTTAGGCTTATCATAAAATTAGTAAATTTCATTTCAACTAATATGAAACTATTTCCCATATAGTAATCTAATGAATATTGTATGGATGATACAAAAAATTTTGGGAATCAAATGGATGTTTTAAAATTAGGTAATGTTTTCTTAAAAAAACACATTGAATATTTTGATACATCTGAGGTACTGGTAAATCCTATAAAATATATAATATGTGTTGGATAACATGAAAAACTTTGAATCTCATGTGTATTAATTTTTGATTTGGTGGCCATTAGTCAATGATATTTTTTTAATCACTTATAAGTGATTCTTGATCGATCACCACATTCAATAAAATATATTAAATTTAAATATAAATAATATTAAAATAAAAATCATTTGAAATTTTTTTTCTTGTTATTCAATGAAAATAATGCCATCATTGTAAATAATATCATCAATAAAATAATTTATGGTTAATTTAATATGTATAAATTTAAAAAAAATAAAAAATGGATAAAAAATGTCTAGAATTTAATATATGGTATATTAAATTTAAAATCCATAATTTCCTAGAACCAAAGAATCATATATAGTAGAAATAAATGATTTGGATTTTGATCCATCCAATCCGTGAACTCAATTATTTATAAATTTGAAAAAATATATCAGTTATTTTTAATGAATGAGAAAAATAAATAGTGAAATAAATTTTGATAGATAATTCTTATTAAATGAATCACTCATGAATCTGTATATACTATGAAATTCATAAAAATCGAGGAATCTCATGTGGGTTTTATCCCTATATGTGATTCCATTATAATCATGAATTTGTTTTAACATCATTATCAATGACATGAATTTTCAACATTAGGTAATATATATATATATATGATATGTATAGTCTGGAAGATATTTATGGGAGAGAATTGGGTACTTTCTATTGACATATTCCTAAAATCACATCTCAATTTTATGGTTTACAGTGTGTGAAGATACAACGCAGTCTTTAAATTTATCCTCATAATTATATTACATTAATTATTAAATTTGATCAAATTTATTAAAAGTAAGAATAAAAAGAATTTATATCTCACAATGTGGGGAAGTTACCCATTTAAATAATAAAATTCCAAATCACATCATGAATATTAATACCTTGGGTCTAAAATAAATAGTGTATCATATCGATAAAACAATTGTGATCATTATTATGATGTATTAAATTGGTGATCCTAATATTCGCAAACTTTTCGTTACCTCCACCATGCACACTTGATAGTAAATAAGTTATTCATGATAATGATTCATGGTGTTTTTAGAAAAATAATCCATTTATGATATATATACATTATATAATAAGCCATTAAAAAATCCATTAAATTCAATTACTAATAGAAAAGTAACATTTTGTTTATAAAAACTATAAATAAATTTAAAAATGTTACTTAAAAAAATTGTTATGAAATTTTTACTCCAAATACCAGTTGAAATATTATCATTATATGATATTTATTCTTTTGAACCACTATATTAGTGGGAAATCAATGATTCAGATACAATTCCAATTCTAGACTCTTTTTTTCATTAACATTTCCAATAATTCTTATAATGTTTTTATTTCTGAATAACATTGAAAAATTATACCTGTTGATTTTATCCATATTTTTTGATAGTACAACTTGTTTTTATAAATCCATCCAACTTGTTAGAAAAAATATAGTCCATGATTTGATTGTCTTATAAGTATTTTACCATTACAGTATTACCATGTATTGAACAAACACACACAAAATCAATCAAAAACTACCGGAGACTGAGGAAAATTATAATTCTAAATAGTTATAAATACACACAATAAATAATTAATACAGAAATATGTTGTAGAAAAAAGTCACAAACAAGAAATTTGAATCATAAAATGTAATTCCGGAAATTAGAAAATTGTTGTTTTAATCATTGAGTAATAATTATAACATTTTCTATTCATATCATTTAATTATAGAAGAAACATTCCTAAAAAGAAAGACAAAATTGTCCAAAAATATTATCCAATAATGGAATGACAAGGATTTTAAAATTACTGATTAAATGAAGTCATTGGAATTGACATATTAGTCAAGATATAAATGAAAAAAAATGAAAATTTTATCAGGTTTTTATTAAAACCAACTATTTTTCATCATTTTCATTTGTTTATTATTTAAATTCTTATAAATTTTTTTATTGTGTAATTTAAATACATTTTACCCCGTTTAATTTTTATATTCAAAATTTTTATATATTATAGATAAAACATGTTGAAATAAATTATATAAATGGATTATATCTATTTTAGTTAAAATATGGATGATTATTAGTAGTTAATTAATTTTGTCATAGTATTCTAAAGGTTCTTACAGTACTATTTTATAGGTTAATAGACATATAAATATGGAGAGACTGTTTTGTAGTTAGCAATACCATATGTCTTGAGATTGAAAATTTTAATTCATATTGTTGAAAACCTTATTTAATGATAGATTTTAATGACAACAACTATTGTGTACTGCAAAAATAATAATTTATGTGGATGAAAATCCATTTGGTATAATTTTTTTTAAGGAAAATTGTTTTGAAAGGTATGATTTTTATAAATCATGGTATACTTTTTTATTTTTTATATCTTATTTCCTCTCAAAATGAAATTTGAATTTATTTTCAGATTGAAATGAAAATTGTAACAAATAATTTTAATTAAATTAAAAATAGGATAAAAACAGAAAATGGAATTTATATTGAAAATATGAAATTTAATTAATACATATACTATAAGAGTATTATAATCCATTCTAAAATTTAATTATTAACAACTATAAATTAATAGAAAAAAAGAATAAATTGGATAAAAAATTACATTGTTATCTAAAATGTATTCAGAGAATCACATAAACTTTTTATGTGAATTATTTATATATATATTGTGAATACATATTTATATATTTTAGTGTGTCTTTTTTATATTAATAAATAATTTTCACATTATATGTTTTATGAGCATTCCAAAATCACATTATATATATTTTATAAGAAAATTAATACACATAAAATATGGTCAATTTATATCCATTGAAATACATTTTTTGAAGGTATATTCAATGAAATACATAAATACTCTAATGTGCATCAATTATTCCACACCATTTCTTAGTTAATTTTAATTATAAGATCATAACATGAAAAATTGTATAAAAAATTCAATTAATAAAATAATAAAAAATATAATGTAATAATTTTTTATAATAATATTTTAAGGGCAAAAAAATTATTTTTTAATGTCAATAAATAAAAGTCTAAAAAATTAATAATGAAGTGAAAACATTGAGATATATTAATTTGAATTCACCTAATATATTTATCATCTTATGAGTAGTCTGGGTATTATATTATTATATTTTTGGTATTACATGCACTAATTATGTGAATTTTCTGTACATGTCATGACCACATTATATAATTTATAATGCATAAAGTATTCATACAAATATATCATGTAGAATAAAATAATCTATCTTCTATTACCCTAATAAAATTATCAAAAAATGAGAAATATTGAAGGATGCTACTATCATACACTTGGGGTTGGAGGATTGTCTAGAATATATATCGGATACCTTAAGTTAGGGAAATAGGGATATGACACAAAGGTGGATGTCCTTGAGGGTGGCGGGTGTGCTTATCCAGGGACACATGTTTTTTTTTGGGGGGGGGGGACGTTTATCCCATGATGTAGTATATGAGGTTTGGGGTTGTGGGGGTGGTTTGCATTTATCTCAAGCTACTGCACTATGGAAATGCATATTTCTAACTACTTCTCATTACAACATAGTGTTAACAATGTTCGATTTTTGAAAAAGTGTTTCATTAAAATTTGTTCTCATTTCATGTTATGGTTTTCTAGGTTGTGAATCTTTGATATTATCTCGGTATTTTTGCACCTAAATTAGAGTGATTTTATATCCATCCATAGAAGTTGAATTATTAGTGAACCACATAAGTCATTATTTCCTATGATATATTCTTCCATATCATTTCTTCTTCTTTTATTGTGTATTTTCATTATATTGAAATATGTTCTATCAATGTGACTCCCAGTGTTTCTACTGTAATTACCATTTCCAATATACAAAATTTATATTCATACAACAATTTATATGCACAAATTAAACTATGTTATATTATTAATCATCAAAGTGACTTATTATTTAAAACATAACAATAAAAATTATTGATCAATTTTAATATATAATATGAATATACGACTATTTTGGATTTGTAATAATTATATTCTATAAAATGAATATATACCTTTAATATATAATTTAATCATTCTATATTGATTGAAAAATTCACATATTTCATAAAATTTGATAAAGTAAACTGTGGAAATCCTAATTTTCCTTAAAAATAATCTATTTTTGTGTTTCCAAAACCACATTAATAATAGGATTCACATTAAAATAAATATCTAGGACAAAAATCAACTGCTCACGTCTTTTCCAATATGATGAACAATAGTATCAATTCCAAAAATAATAAATATGATTTTTTTGATATTAATAAATAGTATTAAGGAATAAAATGTTAATATTAATGTAAAAAAAGACTCTAGAAACATCTATCAATGATACTTAGTTTTATGTTGCCTTATATTTTCTTGAAAATAATCATATTTCAATGATTTTAAGGAAGATGATACACATTTTTTTCCACCCAAATCACATTGAATCTACTAAAACATGTAGTTTTCGTAAGCTTTCCATTTCTAGGAAAGACATATCCATTGACCCTATAATGATAAAAAAAATCATTTCATAACAACCGTATATGAAGGTATTAGAGATAAAGGGCATTTTGGGAGTATAATACAAATAAAAACATTGATCCAAAATCTCAACAATGAAAATTTTAATATCTTCACCCATCATAAGATCATTAATCAAATCTTTCTATAGAGGTACTTCAACCATAGAAAATCGAGATGGATGAGGTATATCCATGTATTTGACCTCAACTCTATTTATAAATATGGGAAAAGTAAATTACATGGCATATGATTTAGGCTAAAAATTGTATAACCATGAGGTCATTGAGGATCCTTACTAGAGGTGCTCAAAAATCATACAAACCCAATAAAGGGAGTTAAATGTAATGTAGTTGATAAAATAGGATGGAAATATATATATTATGTACCCATCATTAAATTATCAATTAGCTTCAACAATACACCTATATATTACATTTTTAAATCTATTTTTTTTATTTTCTAGGATTCTTAATTTTCATTGTTCATATCTAACAATTTTTTTCCTCATAATTTATTTCCTCCTCTAGTGAATAAATTTTTGAATAATATTTTAGTTGGTGCGTATTTTTATTATGTCCAGTTCTCATATAGATTAATAATATATGAATAATAAACATATCTTTTTCATTTGTTGATTTATTTATATTTGAAACTATTGTTTACTGATACATTCCCAACAATTCAATATTTCTCACCAATGCATGGGTCTATGAATATATTATTGGAATAAATCTTTGGTCACAATTAAATGCAATGTACCCCATGCTTTGAGAATAAACGAGACATTTTCCTTTATTTTCCTATTATAATATAGATATTTAAGTAAACACAACCTGAAAAATAATCTTCAAAAATTGATGATTTCACTAATTTATTATAATTTTTGTTGGAATATATCAGAAACAACTTCAATTTCATTAGAAAAATTTAACTTGTAAATTTTTCATTATTTCTTCCCATTCTAAATCATATAATGATAAAAATTCTTATTTTTTCATTAAATATTTTCTCAAAAACTTTGGTTCATTTATTTTTTATTCCCTAATCAATTTTTTTAAAATCCATTAATCATTGTTGGAATAGTTTTGTTCATAAAGGATATCATAAAATAGTTTGGAAATTACTAAAGAATATTTGATTATCCATTTTTATTTAGATACATTTCTTTGTAAAGTGAGTTTTCATTCCTTTTCAAAGAAAATCTAAAAACATGGAAGTTCATAAATTAAAATATGCAATCTAAATTCAAATTCATTTATATGATAATGTGGGTAACAAATGAATATTTTTATTTTCAAATAAAATTTTTAATGGTGGAGTTCTTATAATTAATATTCACATCATTCATTATAATTTCAATTAAATTTTATCTTTTTAAATGTATAATGAAAAGGTTTTCTTGAAGTGGTGAAAAAATATGGTGAACTATATATTTCATTTGGCAGTGCACTGTTGAACACATGATGAAAATCTTATTATATGGAGTAATTTCTAATTTACTAGAATGATGTGATTTATTTTTAATAGGTGAATGGTTGATATATGTCCATAATTGGTTGAAAACATCCTTGAATAAAGGTTTATGAAGTACCTAGAAATAATAACATGTTATTTACTGTACCAATCACCCTCAAACTCATCATTAGTTGTTTTCTGATCTCAATTTTTGGATGGGAACATGTTATTTGGAAGAAGAATACTGGAACCCGTATTATGAAATCACAAGAAAAAATATGTGTTGTTGTTTTTTCCTCCCATGTATAATTTCCAATATTATAATAAAAACACAATTATTAAGTGAACAATAACCTTTTAAATAGATTGGAATATTAAATGTTATTGTTGTGATAATGTTAACAATTCAATGATTCATAATAATCCCCATAAAAATTTTTCATAACTTATTTTATATTTCTATATTAATAATTTGAAATCAATATGATTATGAATAGTTTATGATTTAATTTTATGGTGTCAATGCCAATAATATTTTTTATTATAGAATACTTATTATTGGATATGTTTTTAAATTTATCATTTCTTATAAAATAGTTTAAAAACATTTTTTATATGGTTTATGTTTTATGAATGTTGAGATTAAATTATATTTTTTTAATGTATTATTTTACTTATACATATTCTTCATTATATACATGAGTAATATAGGGGTATGACATAATGATTTGGTGAAATAGTTTTGAGATCCATCTCAAATACAACAAATTTTATCACAACTGATTGTTCAAAATATTGAAACAAGACCAACCACCAGCATATAAAATGGGGACATGCCTAATGAACCATTATAGTAACAACAATGTCATATATGTCCTATTCCATCCCTGTTTTAGAGGCATTGGTATTACCCCTTTCATCACAGTAAATGCCATTTGACTCTACAATGCAAGAAACCACACCATGTTTAAAAAATTATATTCATGATCAATGGAGATAATTTCACCAACATGTGATGTCATGATGGAATAAACCTTTTTTGTCGAGTTCACTAGAATATTGCGTTTGGAAATCTACAAACCAATGGATCATCTACTAAGATAGAACCAGAAACAAAATTGAGATCTCGTATCATATTTATCAACTTGGATAATATAATTAGTGTAATCCATTAAAATAAACATATTATCACCTTTAATTACAACTAAAATTCCCTATAATATTCTAAATTACTCAAGGATATTATTTCATAAAACCGATCAAGTCACAATGAATATGGGGTATAGTTTTATTATAGTTATACCATATGAAAAATTAGTTGAAATACATAACATTGTATACTTTACTCATCATATGGCAGACATATAATGTCTTTTATCAGTCATTTCATAGTGTTTAGGATATATGGTCTTCCCAAGATTTATGCTATGGAACACTAGAAGAAACCACATTTTGGGGTTCTCCATAATAAACCATTAAAATACTATTCCATTATATTTGATTTTAATCGGTCTAGAATACTTTTTAACCAATCTATATGGATTATTATACACCATATGTAGGATGTTTCATGCATGTATTTTGTTGATTTTTTTTGAAAAAATATTTAATGTTTTTAAGGTTGGAAAAACCATTTCAATTAGTAGTATGTTATACAAATATAACACAAAAACACTATAGAACATACACTGACATTTTTATATACAAAATAATGTGATAAGATTTTATAATATCAAATATGGTAATATTATCATCAAACCATATATTCCCACTCTGATAATCATTCATCAATCCATATATACTTATTTACAACTTATACAACATAGAAATATCATTTATCACTATTTCATTTAGGTTATATTGAAATAATATATTCCAATAATTTTTTAACATAAATTTATTTAAAAATCCATTTGATATATCATAAAATCATAATGATAATTCACATAGTATCTAAATGGAATTCTTTTTCCATTAATAACAATTAAAAATTATAAATGATGTTATTATGTTATGAAAAAAAATTAACCATTGATGACTAGATAAATATATTAAATAATATAAGAGTATGATTATTATTAAAATATTGAAAAATATTACTAAAAATTTGAATTATATTAACAAAATAAAATTGAACACAGACATAATTAAAAATATTTTGAAACATTTTTAATTTCAAAAAAACATAAAATGTCAATGTAAATAGAAAAATTATACTATAGTCCTCTAAAATGTAAATAACATTAAAACATTACATGTAAAAAATATAATGTCAACAAGTATTTAGAATTTTTAAAAAAATAAAAATTATTGCAATATTGATACAATATATTTTTTTAAATACATATTTTCATATGCCTGTTTCGTTAATAGAACGTTCACTATCATCATATAACTTGTTTGAGTATTATTCTAGAGTATTCTTGAATTATTTATATAATCCTATTATATGTCATTCAAAATGACACAACTCAATGAATGATGTCCCAACCAAGGACAATTGTAAGAATACTACTCCAGTCAAGTCCTCCATTAATAGGTATATGGTTGGTGAATTGAACCATGTTGGAATATCACACAACATTATATACCATAGCTGATTTCTTCTGTAAATGAACACATCTTCAAATTAAAAGATTACTATAAAAAGTTTTAGGCTATGAATATATAATCAACTATATGATACCCAATGCATTAATGACACATGAAGAACAAATACAATTCTAGATAGGTAAATATTACAGAACTGTATTTTTCGCATGTCCTTGAATCTTTCATATATCTTTTTCTAGAGAAATCTCCTCCATTGCGAGTACTCCATCATTTTCCTCCAGCCCTAACATACACAATTGACGTCAAAAAACATCCATCCTTCATAATATATTACCCAGCATCACAAAGAGTTATATTTTAATCATTACCAAATTTACATCTACCAAGACCATCATCTGTCCCAAAAATCATCCAAAAAACACTAAATGTCTAGACCCAAATTCTATGAAACTATATATAATCTGAACACTGAAATTTATTCTATGTCATATATCAAAATCCCAAATGCACACTATATCGTGAAGGTAAAAATTGAGTACCTAGGAAGTTAGAAGCCACGTTACAGTCAAATTTCTCAACCTCTCCCACATTCATGTTTCTATGAAATACCATAAATGAGGACCCACTAATTAATATACACATTTAATTCAAGAAAATACAACACACTCTTATTCATAACCATTGATGTAGTGAATCAAATGTAAAAACTCCTAGGAGATGAAGTTCATTTCTCTAGAATCAATCCCAGTCAAGGGGGTTCTAAACCCTACTATTAAAAACATCAAATTTTAATTTAAAATAAATAATTAAATACATATGAATGATCCCCCTATCTGTATAAGAAATCAATGAAAGAAATTGGTACACAATTCTGAAAATTCAAAGTTCCCAAAACTAAATAACCTCAAACAAAATTTTGAATTATATTTGGAGACACAAACCTCATGTTATGAAACCTTATTCGTGGCATTATTGATCATTTGTATTTAGGATCCACGCCTCTCTAGAATATTCCTCGGTCATGGGAGTACCAAACTCTATTCAAAGCTTGTGGTGGACCTGCACCAGATACTCCCTAATAGAGTACTAAATCTATGTCAATCTAGTAGAACCACACCCAATGTATCCTAAAATGAGTGTTGAAATCCACGTTGTAAGCTAAGGGCTCCATATCATGTTGTAGCATACTAAAAGTGGAGTACTGGATATGTGAATGCTGTAAAAATCATTCCCCAAACCCCTTCATATTCCCTAATTAGCTAAATCCAAAAAACTACCTATCTATCATTGGAAACTTAATCAAATTAATAAAAATCGTCCAATGTTATCTTTGTTACAAAATAAATAGGATCAGTTATTTATATATCTAAAATTATCATATAACAAAAAAAACCGGGAAATCACACCAGAAATGTGATTGTTGGCCACATGGTGACCTTTTGGCGATAATGTTTTCACATTGGTGGTTGGGGTGTAGATGAATAATTATAATTTACATTGATTAAATCCTCATGGGTTAGGGTGGGGAGAATTACCAAACTAGATCTCATTCCAGCCAATTCCATTGGGCATTATGTTGAGCAGGCCAAGCTAGCAAACCTTCCCCACCCAACCTAGTGTGGTATTCTCAATATCAAGGCACCCCGACCATGATATAAAAATGGGTGATTAGAAATATTTATGGAATTTTTTATATAATTTTTATTTTCTCCATAACTCATAAGTCATTTCATCTCATCTTGAGGGGATACACTGCACCTCAGAATCTGTAGATCTATCATAAGACTTTTCTAAGGTTGAAAACACGGGTAAATTTATTAAGTTATATATTGGGGGTTCTGAAACCTAAAAACTGACAAATAAAAAATTATAAATAAAAAAATTCTCATTCAAAACAAAAAAAAACCTCTATCAGGACATATTTTTTATCTTTTAACTACAGATCCATGATCATTAGATATGTATCAATCCAATTATATGTCCACATTGTTTCATCATTAAGAGAATCCTTTTTTAAATTTTTTATAAATGTGTTGTAAAAAATTATAGGAAGATATGTATGAGTATTTATGGGGGGATAAAATGGTTGAATTTAATTTGAATGAATAAAAAGATAAAAAATATATGATCATTATATGATGCATGATTGATAACATGTTAGGAAAATTATTTAAAACACAATTTATTTTAATGGGTAAATAAATATTCGATGAAGATGTTTCATGAGTTTTAAATCTATGTGTGAAATGGTATGGTTATACTGGTTGAGATATTAAATGTCATGCCTTGTTTTGGGATTTGATTTATCGGTAATGTCATGTTTTGGGTTTTGATGGCTTAATGTTAGAACATTATTCAATGAGGTCGGGATGTGATGATGTTGGTTTATAGTGCGGGTGTGTTGTGGTGATAATTATAGGTTTATGGTTGGGAAGATGAAATAATTGGATGATTCACATAAGTTGAGTGTAGGGAATGCCTCTTACTAATTGATATTATGATGATTCATGAAGCTGGATGAGAGACGATCTTTCCTATTACGCATAAATATTGGGATACTTGTGATGTATTTTTAGAAATAATGATGCGATATGATTATGATGCAATTTCCTCTCTACAATTCTTCTCATATTATTATATATCCCAAAAAATTATCAATTCCATTTCTTACATGTTATACCCCAAATATTAACAAGATATAGTGATGTAACTAAGGATTTAATGTATGTAATGTTTTGGTTTCCCATTTTCATAATCACATAGATTATTTGATTTGTTGATTCAAATATATCTTTCACATGACCTTTATTTCACATAGTTATATGTGATTTCAAAATGTGATCAACCATATATAGTTTTTTATTGTCTTCTAGTATAATTTTAGGGACAATTGAGAAGTTGTTTGGGTAGCTTGGTTCAAGTGAGATAATTATCTAGTGCTCATGGATTACATTATTGATGTAATTTTTAGGGTTTTATATAATGTTGGTAAAAATTTATTACTGGAGAACTATTTTCATCTTAATGGTATCCTTTGGTTTTTTAGATTCTTTTTATTTTTTTGAGTATTAGGAGGGTAATGCATCCAATTTTTTTATAAATACTCATGGTCCCATTTATCATGTTGTGACATATTAGAGGAAGGATTTTGGGGGAAAATATTATCCTCTATTCTTATCCATGAGGGGATTTGATAGGGATTAGAAACCACTTATGGAACTCTAATAATCCATTTTATAATAGTGACATTGTCTTAGCTAATAAATAATAAAACTCTTTTACAAAATATACGATTAATGACAAATAGAAATTCATTAACATACTTAACTCCCCCATAAATGAGAATCATTTTTTATAACTAATCATAGATGATATACAACATAAATATAGATTAAATTCCCTAATATTCATGTACTAAATCCATGGTAGGCCTATTTAAATATAAAAAGTGATGGAGAGTGAATGACTCTTATATTCCAATATTTAACTTCAAATATTCATGACAAATTCCTTATTTAATCATCATATCAATCTATAGGGAGAATAATATATTATTAAATAATTATCCCTTTAAATTATTCCATAAGGAACTTCCATTAATCAATTTTAGAGTGATATATGAATATTCTATAATTCCACAACTAGTACCACAATTGTTTCACATGGTTCGTGAATGAATATATGTTTCACAATAAAGAATAGAAATGTGAAAATATATACTAAAAATGTAAATCATATGAAATAGTCTCCAAAAAATTATATTCATTCAAAACATATTCCATCCATGATATAACATGCTAATCAGAGAAGCTGAAAAACCTACATAAATGTAATATAGTAGTCGTGTCAAGGGGGATCTAAATTTACATAGATTTTGTATTTGTTTTTTGACTCTTATATTAGGAAAACAAGTTAAAACCAGTTTCAAATGTAAAATAAATAAAATTGGATCATAATAAAATCAAACATAATATAAATATTATGACCTCATATAAAAACCAATTGGTTTTGAAGAAATAAATGTTTATAGCATTAAATAAAATAAAAAATAACTAAATAAAACAGTAGATATTTATTTTAAAAATTATTAACACATCATAAGCTCAAAAACATAGGTTATAAATAAAAAATAAAAATGAAACCAATGAATAAAAAATAGTTCAATGGTTTTCAATACAGTTATTTATTTATTTATCTTCCATGAATAAATAGAACTATTTTAGATACTGATGATTCCCCATTGAGCCTTCCCTAAATAATTAATTATGGTTTCACAAAAATCATATGAATATAAAATAAGTACTGTAATTAATGATGGAAAATTATCTATGATGCTATCTAATGTTATTTATAATCATCACGCCCAGTTAGAGCTAAAACCCATGACCATTTATTAATACAAGAAACACATAGTAAGAAGGGGTGAGATGTACACCATGCCCACATCCAAAATAAAGTAGATTAAAAACATAGTAAGAAGTATCATTATAAAAATAATGTTAATTAGTTTTCCATTTAGAAGGATAAATACCTTGATGGAAGTACATTAATGCCTCAATATCCATCAACATTACAGATTGGGTAATAACATTATTTGGTGTATTAGAGTAGTCTTTCCTTAGATTCCTTGTCGAGGGGTCAGAGATCAAGCCTTAATCAATTTTAACAGTGTATTTAGATGAATATTTACCTATCATTTTAGACTCTAAATGATCAATATCAATCTAATGAGTCTTATTAATCTATTCCTACACTAGAATCCCTAGATCATCTGGCTGCATAAATCCACGCTAGAGAAATTTTGTCTAGAAATTCAGGAAATCAAGAACTAAACCGTGTGGTGCAAGAACATCAAATATTTTATAATTTGACTATTTTACATATCATGTTTCAATCAGTTTTGGTAGGTAGGAATAATATTTTCACCCTTTTTATTTACATGTTGATTTCTCTTCTTCTTCAAACTTAGAATACTAATACCATGTAAATCATCATCATCGTCGAGAGACATCTGATGTGGACACTCTCCATCATCAAGGACTCCATGTTCCTCAAAATTCAGAACCAAATCATACTCCACTATCATTTACTCATTCAACATCCATTCAAAGAAATTAAGAAGCTAAATATTTTTCCCATCCTTTCCAGGACTCGAATATATTCCATTTTAGATCCTCACCCACTCACATGTTTATTCATTTGATCCACCAACCAGCATATCCCTTGTAGGACCATACTTTAGCTCCAAATTGAAACCTGGAGGTTCATCCATGTCTTGATTCTCACTGTCCAACAAATATCCTAGTTTAAACACCCACATGTCATGTTTCTGTATATCAAAGACATCATCAACCCTCGAGTTCAAAGACATATCCAGTACCTTTTTGTCGGTGCCATTAACTACAAGAGAAGTACCAAACCCTACCTTCTCCTCACTGGCCTGGATCTAATTCCCCTAGAGAGATGTGGACACCACCCCTCCTTATACATCCACATCTTTGTCCGGAACCATGTCTTTGTCTCTTCCCATTTCCATTAAATGCCTGATTTTGAAGCACCAGACACAATAATATAGCTGAGACTCCAAAACAACAAGATGATTGTATCAAAAATCCTAACCCATATCAATGAAAAAATATTTTACCAGGCATCTAGAAATATATACTTCACAAGAAATACTTATGATAACTAGATGAAAAATTTACCTAGTTCTACTATCAAATCAAGGACAACAACCAACCATATTCTGAAGCTTACAAATGATAGATGGATTATAAAATGGCAGTCAATGTTTTAGAAATTTTACCCAAATTTCCATGGTTAGAGAATCCTTATTATTTTGATAATCATATGTCCATTGGAAGAGGAACCAACTAAATCCATCGCTAGATCACGGAACTAACAATGATGACAGAATCAGATATTCTTGAAATGAAAATGTAATCATAATAGGCCATGAGTCGAGCAGACCCATAATGGCGCACTCATGTAGGTCCAATGAATAGATGATAAAATGCTCAAAGAGATCCACATGTGGATTTCACTACTTGGATTGTGCTATCAAATTCATGTTCATAAAGGGGGATAAAATAATATACTAATTATAAACATGTATATTTAAATATAATTTAAATTTTTATATAGAATAAATAATTTATACAAGTCATAAAACTAGTAAAATTAATTAAAACTAATATAAAACAATTTCACTCACCACAATCAAATGAACTAGGTATGGATTTTGAACAAATTTTTAGGGGTCATATGCAGTTTTGTAAAAGAGGGAAGATGTTTTATTAAATCATTAAAACAAGTTGAATATTTTAGTTCATTATAGTGACTCATCAATCATAAAAAACATATGATAAGCATGAAATAAAATGCACTACAATTAATATTTTGTGCATCCATAATTAAGTTGTTGACATTATACATTGATATTTTTTCTACACATATAGATCATTATGGGTATATACCCATATTCAATAATATATAACAAAAAATAATCTAAATAATACAATCATAAAATTTAGTTGGAATATATTTTTCCAATTTTTCAACACCAATAATGGCATCATTTCACATAATATCACCAAAAGAAAAATTAATGATCAATGTAATATTTAACAATTTTAAAATATGGAATAAAAAAATATCTACAATTATCATACCATTGAACCCACAATATGTGAAGTTTGACCCCAACAATTTCCTAGAACCACCTCGTCATAAATACTACATGTTGTTGGTAGATATTATAATACAACCAATCACATGAAATAAAATATTTAAAAATTATAAATAAATACCATGTATATTTATAAAGGATGTGAACAAAAAATTAAAATATGAAATGAGATTGATAATTCTTAGTATAAGAATCACCCATGAATATACATATTCCACATATTTATATAAAAATAATATAAATTAATGTAATTTTTCTTGCCTATATATAGGTAATTTATATTTACATACTTTTTAAAATTTTTTATCATTGACACATATATTCAAAGGGAGGAAGTTTCAGTTTATATATTTGAGCTAGTCAGTCTACGAGACATGTACAACAGAAAATTTGGCATTGTGTTATGAAAAAATTCTAAAATCAAATCTCTCGTATATAGTAAATAATATGAAATGATATAACGTTTGATTTAAATGACACCTCATAACTTCATAACATTAATTAATATATATTTTAATTAATTTAATATAATAATATTAAATTTTTATACATCTTACCACGTTGTCCATTTTTCCACATAAACAATAAAATGACTAAGTTCATATTGAATATTAATCCCATGTGTTATAAAGAAATGGAGTTTTATATAATTTAAAAAAATGTGTCCATTTTTATTATACTTGAAATTTGGATACAAATATTCACCATCATTTCTGGACCCCCACCACGCACAAGTGATCAACAATATGATCTCCATACTGATGATTCTTCCTTTTTTATAAGGACACCAAATCATTTGTGATATCTCTAAATTATATAATAAGTCATACAAAACTATTGGAAAATGTAGTCACTCATATAACTGTAATATTTTATTCATTAAAACTGAAAAAACTCATAATAATGCAAACACATTACTAAATTCTCACTCATAAGACCATAGGAATTCTTGTCATCATATAATATGTTATTCAATTTTAAACTCTCTTTATGTGTGCAATCCAATTATTTTATGATATGATACAATAATGGAGTGTTATAGTAGTAAGTATTTTTAAAAATTCTAAAAAATTATTTATTTGTGACATATATTGAAATCTTATTTTGGTAGACTAAATCATGATTTTTTGATGTATTTTTCCAACAATTCCATCAAATATGTTAGGATTAAATTGTCCCCATTTTGATGGTCTTGTCTATATTTTATTTGAACACAATCCCTTAGATCACAAAAACACCCATAGACAATATAATAAGATATGATAATGAAGACAAATAAATTTTTTATCAACTATATATTGAATAAATCATCAACTGATAGTTAAATATGTTGTAAAAAAAGGAATACACATAAAATTCCAATCCACAAATCAAATCGTGAAACATAAAAAATAAAGGATTCTGATCATTGAGTTATTAATGTTAGTTTTTCTAATTATATCATTTCGATTAAAAATTCCTCATTCTGGATAAGAATAATATTTTTATAAAAAATTATTTAATATGAAAGGAGTGAAAATATATTTTAAAATATTGATTAATGATGTAGCAGTTGTGGACGTCTACTTTTTTTATACAAACATAGGTCAAAAGAGAGTGTCATCTTTTTTTATATAAAAAAATATAATTTTTCCTCATTATAATTATTTTTGGTATGAAATTCATTTTTTCACAAAATTAATCACATTGTGTATCTTACACACATTTTACATCTCCGAATTTTTATTTTACAGGAAATTTAAATATGGGGAGACATATTTGTAGATAGTAATTCTTAATGGCTTGAGACTGAAGAATGAGTTAAGTATTGTAGAAATCCTTTATAAATGATAGATTCAAATTACTATAAAACGTATAATACATAAAAAAATATTATTTTTGACTAAAATCCAAGTGGGGTAATTTTTATAAGGCTTTGTATTTTTACATGTTATCATATTTGTGTTTCACTGTACAATTTATTAATTTAAAATATTTCTTCTAGGAATAAAAATTAAATTACAATTGACATTAAAATTAAAAATGAAACAATATTTTTAATTTAATTTTCAACAAAGATATAAAAATTTCAATTAAGTTATTTTAATTGGAAATTTAATGATTTCTTACAATATAATAATACTTAAATCCCTACAAAAATAAAAATTTTAGCCACATGGAATGGAAGTAGAAGAACGAAAATATAATAGAAATAATATTTTCTTTGATATTTTAGTGTGTATGCACAGCATCACGTAAACAATTTTATTTGAATTATATATATATACGTTCAATATATATATATAAATTAGTATATTTGGTTTATATTAATATATTATATATTATGTTACATTATATTTATTATGTGAAATCATTAATAAAATTATATATATTTATTAAAAATTATAATGTATATAAAATATGATTATTTTATGTTCAATGAAAATTGTTTTTTATGATATATTCAATAAAATACACAAATACACCAATATGAATAATTGTTTCAACAAAACATACTATACTAGAATTAAATGATCATTACATGCATATATGTAATAAAAATTATCCATTCCAAAAAAAATAAGATGATTGAAACATAATAATGAAATCATTTATTACAAAAATATTTAATGGACCTATATATAATTAAGTCTCAATGCTATTAAATAAAATTCTATAAAATAAAATAAATTAGAAACCAATCATTGAGATACATTAATTTGTATCTATATAATCACTTTACTATATTATGTATTGTCAATATATTATATTAATATATTATTTATGTAACCAAGGACTTTCATTGATATAAATGGATTACATTTTTCATTTGTTGACAATATATACTATTTTGATGATAGAGATTTTAAGGAATTTGATCTTACAATACAGGATAAAATTACTGTGGGAGATGTTGTTGTTTCCAAGTTTTTTCCAAATTTTTTGGTCATAAATTTGTAGAATTGAGGGGAATTAATGGAAATTTATTATGAATTCAATGTTTGAGGAGTATTTGTATGTTACAAAAATGGTATGTTTAGGGATCTTCTCCTAGAAACATAAAATTAGTAGGTGTTGCGTGAAAGATGTGTTTCTTTATGAAATATAGTTTACGCAACTAAAATTTTTACACACATAGAAAATTGCACATAAGAATAAATCTATTCAAATAAGATATAATACCTCAGATGTACATTATTTATGTTTCAAAATCTACTCATCAATCTTTTTCAAATGAATGAGGTTCCCAGTAAAGATGATAATAAATATAATTTACTTAAATGAAAAATTAGACATCATTTTTCTGAATTATGGGCATTGGGGTTTCTGCATAATGAACTGTTGTGCATGGATTTCGAAGTCGAAAAATATGTATATACCACTTGAAGTCCTATATCGTTTTCCAATGTAAATATAATGTCTCTGTTATATGTAGGAGTCGTGTACAGAAGACTTACACATAGAAAATTGAGAATATGTAATATACATTGTGTCATTATAGACCATGGGAAACATGTGTTGTTGTTGCACAAAACAAAAAGGGTTTCATGAAATACACATTGCAAGACAATAATGAAACATGCACACAGAAATATGTATTGTGCACAATAGATGATATATACTTTTATAAGGTTTTTAATATATTGTTTTTTTGGTCAGTGTTTTTAGGGAATCAATTCAGGATATAAATTAATGATTAATCTATTATTATACCGGTACAATGATGTCAATGAAAAAATACTAGAGAGACCATTATCTCAAAAACATAGTAATATTTTTCATAGATCAGTGATATAGGGGGATTTAATTTATGTTTTCTAAGGTATGTAGTGTTCCATTGCTAAATTAATGTAATGGATGTGTGCCTGGAATATAGTGATTGTACATGAACTGTGTTTCCTAAAAACTAATGAAGGTCATTGGATTTAGGTAATAAAGACACAATATAAGAGTATAATCCTTGGAATTTCCCTTTACTAGTGAACTATGTACAACAATTGTGTTGTCTCTTTCCATGTGAATGGTTTAATTACTACACATTACCAATATACATACTCAACTAGTAACTATCAATGTGAGAATATTATCTATCTCTCTTAAATAAAATGTTAACAACCTGATTCACCCCTCCCCTATCAGGGTGTTTTGGGGTCTTTCAAGTGGTATTAAACCCTATAGGTTGCTGGAGATTTATATGTCTTCTCGTGTTATCTTGTAGAATTACATAAATTCCTGGGGATTCCCAATATTTGATGGAATAAACATTCATATATGGAGGATAAATATGGGATATCATAAATGATCTATTAAAATAGATTTTCTTTTCACGATAGCAGCGATAATTTAGGTAATAGCTTCAATAGTACTGTCTATGACCAATTTAGTCCAAAAAAATTAACTACTACATATGCTCAAGCATATAATTCACATACAACCATAATTTCTAATCAATTATATCAAAACATGATGATTTTTTACATTGTCCATTTCTATGTGGGAATGGATGGAAACTATATATGTATGAGACAAGAATGTGAAGTATGTAAAACTCCATGTTTTGCACAATTAGTTTGACAATAAAAATATTTTATTAGATGAAAATGAAGATTTTATGATTAATCACATAAATAAATTTTTGTGACCTGCCTGTGGAAAGGGGAATAAATTATGTACATTGACATTATTATTAGAATCATAAAAATTATTCAACAAATATATGTACCAAAAGTTACATCCCTTTAGAAAATGTATGTCACAAAATTTTCACAGGAATAACTACTAAGTAGTCTATTGGATCGGGAAATGTGTGATAATCTAGAATATGAAATAATTCTTTTATGAAATGAAAATTAATTCAAGACATTGTAAAAATATTTATTTATAGAGAATTAGTTGAATAATACAATTGGGAATGTGATAATCTATCTCTTATTCCAAATAAATTCAAATAGAAACCAAAAATTTAAAGGAATTCTACATATGGAATATTTTCATTATGGTATATTTGGAAATTATGGATATTAGGGGTAAACAAATTTTGATGATGAATAAATTGAATCTTGATGTATGTAGAAGTCCGGAAAAATGATTCCTTAAAAATTGGACATCATATATAAATATAAGTTTAAAATAAAGAGTATTTTCTATAAAAAGAAGATGATGATCATGCATTTTTGGAGGATGAACTTCCACATTTTAAATCAAGATCATATGTGTCCATTATGGATTCTATTTAAAATTATGAAATATAAATAGATAAATAAATATATAATTATTTGAATGTGGATGTTGATATCAAGTAGTTATATGAATATGATATTGGAATTCTTGAAAATAAATTAAACAAAAAAATTGTTGAGATGTTTTGTATGAGTAATATAAATATGTTGATCATCTTGGTGATGAAATTTATCTAATAGAAGATACAGTATAAGAAAATTCAAAAACTCTTGTAATCTCAAAATATGTATTGAATTTGACTTTTGGAATGAAAAATATGAAAATGTAATCAATGAAATTACAATGATACTAGATAATATGTACAAGATAGTTTAGGTTCTTGAAGAATAAATATTTAATCTATGAAGTAAACATAAACACATAGTCAAATTAAAGAAAACCAAATAAGAAAATGAAGTATGGAATATTATTAAATTCATATTTATTATAAACCTATAAGAGTGCTTTTTAAGGAGTAGATAATGAAATGAATGATCAACAATCCACATGTATGGGTAAAAGTGGAGTTGGATGTGATGTTGAATCATCAAATTCTAGAAACCAAATGATCTGAAATCATAGGAATAATAGAAGTGGAACATATCATAAAATATAAGCATTGTTCCTACAAAGAAAGCATAAAATCAAAAAAAAATTGTCGAAATTATTTCCAAGTACACAAAAATTATCATCGATAAAATTATTTTATGGGATAAGGTGACATGAGTAGGAATGGAAATGATAAGACATTTTCTCTAATGAAATCTTAATTTGGTGGATATCTAGGACACATTATGTCATACCATGTAGGGTAAAGTAGTTATCCAAATGGGTAAGTGTGTGAAAGTCAACCAAGGAGGACGAGATAATATTGTTCATCAATTAGAATAAATAAGATATATATAAATGTATTCTTTCAATTATTCTAATTATGGAAAAAAGATACTAATTGATGGAATATGGATGATAATTATAATTCCTACAAAATTGATTCAAATGGATATACTCTCCATAAAAGAGTTTTTATACTAGAGAATATGTTTTCCACTGTAGAAGTGGATCATGAGTGTGAAGAATCCATGCATGTTGACATTAGGGTGAATGAAAATACTTAACCTCATCCTAATCAGTTATCGCATGAAAGGAAAAGAGGAACGTTGGAAAAGACAACCTTTTATAAAAAGTTCGTAGATCTACAAATAACTACCACAACTAAAATTTTAATTTTGGATATTCATCCAATATGATGGGAAATATAGATTTAATATAGATTGTTAAGAAAATTATTTATTTAATGGTATTGTTTTGAAATGAATGTTCAATAGAAGAATAAGGGATATTCATATAAAAATTTGGGAAATGATGATCTTAATAAAACTATGGTTCTCATTATGGATGAGTGACATCGAAATCTCATTAACTTTACTCCACTATAAGAATCATTACTGATAGTTAAATTCAATAAAAACGGTGCATATCAGGGGAAGTACAAGTAATTACCTCTTGAAATTGTGTATAACATATGGAAATTTATCTATGCTTGACTGAAATATAAAAACTTATTACCTAACAGTTGAACAATAAAAAAACCCATGACACCCATGATAAGGCAACATTAATAAACAAGACATGAAATTTATATATATGATAAATTTATTAATCTATATCCCCAATATGAGTCATGAATAATAAAAAACATGTGGAACATTTTTGCAAGGAAATTTGGTCTCCGGTTTATATCTTCTATTGATGAAAAGGGAATCTAATCTTCTTGATCTAATCCATATAGTTGTATGTGGTCTGATAAGTGTTGCAGTAACATGTTTATAATGGTACTTTTTCATGATATTCATTATTATAGAATATTGGATTGTGTTATAGTTATACACAGAAGAAACATGTACTTGATTTCATGAAATTTTATCATCAAATTTCTGAGAATGATTTGTGATGCACTAATCAAAGATCTATGGTCAATAAATGAAGGGGAACACAAATATATAAAATTTAAAATCTCATATAAACCAATGAATAAGGAAATTGGGGTTTATAGTGAAAAACCAAATCAAAATAGAGTTCTTGAGTGCTAGAATAGATTGATAAAAATTATGGCTAGAACTATGATAATTGCAAGTTGAATTCATCAACATTATGAGAATGAGGTTGTTCAACATGATTTCTATAATTAAAATAAAATATGGACTTATATGATATAATCCATGAAACTATAGTAGTTGTGGCATGTATGGAATCACTATCTAAAGTATTTTAATGTTTTTAGATGTAAATTTTTCATCAAAAACAATTAATTTAATCAAGGAATGTATTGTGATGTTGTAGATGAAGAAATATTACATAAATATTTTATGAAGATATAAAAAAAAGTTTTTCAATAATCATCTTAGATGAATTATGGAATGTAGTAATATGGTGATTAATGAAGATAAATTCACAAATACCTCAATAATCACATTCAATTATGTGATATAAGGTGAAAAATAAATTGGACATGGAACAAATTCAAATGAAGATGTATAGGATGGTGTGAAAAACATCCATGATTAACAAAATGTCAATGACTCAAATGAAGCATTGAATGATGAAACTGTGGTGGATGAAACCATTCATGAACCCCAATGGAGAAATATAAGAGTATAAATTGATCAATCCAATATTAATAGGGATTGAATGAAACCAACACAAAGAAGGAGAATGAGTAATTCAGAACACTCTACCTTTCAAACAATTGTTGTACTAATATAATTTGAATAAGTAGTGTAGCATGAATCGTGTGATAAATACATGATAGACTAAATGGAACTAATTAAATGGAACAATTAATGGGATCCTATTATAAAGCATTATCATGGAAATATTATTATAATTATGTAGATATTTAAAAATAAATCTTATGAGAATGGAATTTTGATCAGAAAAAAGAACACTTGGTTTATAAAAACTGTGCACATAATGATGGCGTTGATGTTGAAGAATCATTTTCTCCAGTTTTGATACAAGAATTGATAAGGAATTTCCACATTTAATATATTCATAGGGAGTGCAAATATTTTTAGATGGGTGTCAAAATATCATTCCTAAATGTATTTCTTGAAGAATAATTCCACATTAAACTACATGTTTGAATTCTTATTATTAATTATGAAAAAATGGTTTTCTGATTAAAGATGGAATGCCATGGTCTGATATATGATCTTCAATCAGGGTATCCACATCTATATTCTCTTCTAATGAAACATCATTTAAAAATAATATTGATATTTAGTATTATATATTTGGATATTTCACAAGAATATCATTATATAGTTCTTGTGTAAGTGGATGATATGTTTTGGGTCCAAGTACAAAGGGATTAGTGAACAGATTTTTGGATAAATTGAATTCTATATTTGAAATCTATGTGAGTTGTGAAATCACCTAATTCATTAGGTTACAAGTGGTTAAAAAATATTACACATTAATATATATTGTAAAAAATAGAAAAGTAATTATGAATAAATTTAACATGAATGTTTTCAAATTTATGGCCATTCCAATTACTCTTGGAACAAAACTTGTATGGAATGTGGATGGGGACTCTGTGGTTTCCACCTTGTAAAAAATATTTTTTAATTCCTGTTGTACTTAAATAAAACAAGACCAGATGACATAATTTCATCATTCTTAGTATCACTCAATGAACGATTTCCAAAGGAACAAAAAATTTTAGCAGTAAAATGAATCATGAATTAAATTCAAGGTACACTAAAATTAGACTTATAATTTTATATAGGAAGAGATAATGAATTTTCAATATTTTCTAATGCAGATTGGGCTGGTTATGTGGTGGATTGAAATCCCACAAAGGGTGAGAATTTTTTTAGTGGAAATAAATGTTTGGGTTGGTAGTGGAAGAAACAAAAAAAACACTACTCTTATTACGACTGAAGAAAAATATATCTATGTTACATTGACATTATCTAATATTTTTTGTATTAATTAATTCAATATTGACATTGGTGATGATGTTAAAAATCATATGGTGATTCATCGTGAAAAAAGGGCATGTTCAATCACATAATAAACCGAGATTATAACTCTCATTAAAAACATATTTAGATTATATATCATTTCATTAAGAAAAAGGTGAAAATTTTGTGTTTAAAAATAGGCATGTTGAAACTGATTACCGTGTAGAATAAATTATGACCTTACAATTTCATCACATGTGTATGAAAAAAATAATTTGAACTTCAGTGTTTAGATGCATTTGAGTAAATTTGGATGTTACGAATGTTCCCTTTACCCCATTTGCAATAAAAATTTTATTCTATTTATCGAATTGATGTAGATTTATGGGGGAAATAGGATCAAGGGGGTGTGTTTTTTGTGCTATAAAAGTATAAATATTTATTCCTTGGGTTTATTTCATAAGGGAGATAAATTGGAAAAATTGGAAAATAGTATAAAAAAATTCAATCATTATCTCCTGTTTTCCACACTAAACATTGATTATGTAGAAATATAAATTTTGATGTATTTTTTATCATGTTTAATGTTTTGATAGTTTTTTGATATTTACTGAATTTATCTAAAATTTTCCAACAAAACAAAAGGGGGATATTGTCGGAACCAAGTAATTTCATTGCTAAAAATGATGATTTGTCAGTGTTTCTTGTAATTACATACTAGGATGATAATAGAGTTTTCATGTAATGTTATCTTAAATTACAGAATGACAATATTGATAAATCTTGGGTTGATTCCCAATTTTTTCAAAACATTTTGGTAGAAAATTTTGAAAATGGAGAAACTTGTTTTTTTAAAAAGACATTACGGACAATTTGGAAGGAGTATCTAAATATTGTGAGAAATTTATTTTTCAGGATCATAAAATCAATATAGGGACAAGGAAGGTATCAAATGTATTTTTTTATTCTAAATAAATGATATTTTTAGCCAAAAAATGCTTAATACAGAAAATGTGAACTACATAATTTATTCTTACTTGAAAAGAATTATGTCAAACCAATGAACTATTAGAGTGATATTTTGAAAAAAAATCATAAAAATATAGAAGTGGTAGTAGTTATGTGTGAAGTATGATACTGTGGTAAGGTGAATTACATGTCAAAAAAGGAATTAAATTTATATATACATGCAAGGTGGATGGCGCACATGGAACCATCGTACTTGGACATCCAAGTCTATAAATATGCAGATACTCCTTTCATGAAATCATAATTTTGTCTAATAAAAATACATTGTCTCTTCCCCTTATATGATTTATAATAGGAATACATATTAATATAAAATATTCTGTGTTGAATGTTCATTGTGTTAATATAGAACCAGCGAAACTCATGTTGTTGTTGTGTGAAAAAGAAAGGGATTCACGAATGGAACTTTTGGTGACAACAATAAAACATGAATTAAAGAACATGTGTTTCATGAAAGAGTTGAGTTAAGATTATATAATGTTTGGAATATCTTATTTTTTATCAATGATTTCAAGGGAATTAATTGAGAACAAAAATCCAAGTAGGTTCTCGTGCAAGACTGGGATTAAGACTACAATGCAAAATTTCTAAATCATCCATCATATAGATAAACTGAGTAATGATTCTCCCAAAGTAGTGAACTAGTGGAATTCACTATATGTGCTTCAATAATCATCTATGAAAAATTATGGAATATAGTGATGTAATGATCTGTGAAGATAATGTCACAATTACATTAACAAATTCATATGCTGATGTGATAGATGGTGGAAAATAAATTAGAAATGAAATATATATAGATCAAGAAGTAGAGGAAGGTGTGAAAAATAGTCGAGAGTCACAAAACGATGATGATTCAATGGAAGAATATAATGGTGAAACCATAATTAAAGAAACTTATTATGATCTTAAATGGAGAAATAGATGAGTAAAAATTGATTAATCCAATATCATTGGGGATTTGACATCAACAAAACAGACTAGGAAAATAACAATTGAGGTACACTCTAATGTTCTATCAGTGGTGGTAAGAATCTCAATTGAATAAGATGTAAATGAAGATTCATGTGTTATATCCCTGAATGAATAACAGGATAATACTAAAATGTACTATAATTTAGCTCATATTAAGATACTTGAACATTAAAATTTCAATGTAATGATGTTTATATTTAAAAATTAATTTGATGAGCAAGGAATTGTGATCAGAAAAAATGCATTCTTGGTTTGTAATGAATTTGGAGTGATTGAAGGTGTTGATGATGAAGAAACATTTTATCTAGTTGTGACACTAGAATTGATATTTCGTTTACATGACATATCTATTTGGAGATAATATAAACATTATCATATGGACATCAAAATATCATTCCTAAATAGATTTCGTGGAAAATTATTTTACAATGAACAACAAGTTAGATTTCGGATTTCTAATGATGAACGCATGGTATGAAAATTTAATATTGAACTCTATGGTCTGAAGTTGTAACCTTGATCATGTTATCGTCCACTATATTCATATCTAGTGAAACATCAATTCAAAATAGTATGGTTATATCATATTCTCTATGTGATTAATTCATAGGTAGACCATTTTATAGTGCCCTTATTAGTGGGTGATAATATTTTTTCCGAAGTATTAAGGTTTTATTGGAGGAATTCCTTAATCACATAAATGAAAAATATTAGATTCATGTGATTGGTAAATTAAAAAAATTCCTGCGGAAATATGTTTTTCAAAGTTAATATTAGTTATTAATCTATTTTGTAAAATTTTAAAATGATATTATGAAAAAATTCCACAGGCATGATTCCAATCCAATTTCCACTCCATGTAATGTTGGAAGAAAACATGTAATGCATGAATATGGGGTTTCTAATGATTCAACATTGTACCACATAATTATTAAAAATGTGTTCTACATGACAAAAATATTCACATATATCATTATGGCAGTATTTTTAGTGACCTTAGTTGAATGTATTTCAAATGACCAATATTTTTTACTAGTTAAATGAATAATAATATATATTAAATGTACAATGAATTTAACCATTTAATTTTATATTGTATGATATTATGAATATTAAATATTTTTAATTATAAATGGGTTGATGATATGGGGGATAGAAATACCCAAAGCTGTGGGATGTCTTTTAGTGGATATTAATGTTTGGGATGGTTGAGAAGGAAACTAAAAATAAAATCATTTAGTGGGACTGAAGAAAAATAAATCTATGTAACAAAGGCTATTTATAAGATATTTTGGATGAAAAAATGACATCATGGGATTTGTGAGGAGGTTAAATAGCTAATGGTGATTCATATTGAAAACAAGTGTGTGATCAACATCACAATGAAACTGGAACAACAATATCATACAAACATATGGAGATCAGATATGATTCATCAAGAATTGTTTAAATAATGTGTGATTATAATTGAGTATGTTGGAACTAATAAACAAGTGAAAACATTCTAACCAGAAAATAGTATGACTTGTGATTGAAAGACATTATTTGAACATTATGGTTCATCCACCTTTGAGTGTATGAAGATGTTATGAATGATCCATTTACCCCATTTGAGTTAACTATTTAAATCATTTTATATAATTGATGTAGGTTTATTAGGGAGATTAGATCAGGGGGTGTTTTTTGTGCTTTACAACTACCAATAATCTTTCATTGGGTACAATATAAAAGATGGTCAAAATCTATAAAATCAACAATAGTATAATAGGGGAGAATGAGAATTTTGGGTTTTGAGGAAACAGATTGATATTTTCATGGAAATATTTAAAAATAAAAAATCATGGGAATGAAATTCAATCATTCCATATATTTTTTACTTTAATAATTTATCATGTATGAATATATACTTGGATTAATTTTCTCCCACATTTCAGGTTTTGATAGTTTCTATGGCTTTATTGAATTTACCTAAAAATTTCCCACAAATCCATAGGGGGGATATTGTTGGACGAAAGTACATTAATAGATAGAAATTATATATAGTCAATGATTTTTATTCATTACTTAATAGGTAAATCAAACTGTTTATAGGAATGTTGTCTTATAATACATACTGACAAAATATTTGATGCTCGCATCATTTTCCAGTGTTTTCCAAAGAAAAATGTATGCAATTTGGAGAATAGATAAATGTGTTTATGGAAATGGATGTTGGAAAAAAAATTAGGAGTATATAAATTTTGTGAGAAAGGTATTTTTGATTATAATAAAATAAAAATATGGAAAAGTAAGGAATCACCTAAAATATGTGTTTCTACACGAAAGACATTTTATCGAACATAATGATTTTAATGCATTGAATACTACAAAAAGGAATCACACGAGAAAAATAGGATTTCAACCCGATATCAATTTGAGTGATGTATTCAAATAGAATATTAAAAATATGGAAAATTCATGAGGGAAATGAAAAATATGAGGATGATTGAAAGAGACTTATGTGTGAATCTCAACAACAAATTCAAACATACACACATGATTAAAGATTTTCAAGGAATATTTATACATGGAAACGTAGGTATATAAATATGTAGATAACCCCTTTAAGGAATAATTTTTTTCAATGAAACTGTAGGGTCACTACCCTATGATTGATATATGTGGAAAATACATATACATATAAAATAATTTGTATTGAATGTTCATTGTGTATATATAGACCAAGTGAAAATCATGATGTTGTTGTGTGTATATGAAATGGTTGCACGAATGAAACATTGTAAGAAAATCCTAATACTTGTGTGGAAGAACATGTGTTTCATAAAAGATTTTAGTTGATTTTATTTCATGTTTTGAACATATGATTTGATTGATTAGTGAATTCATGGGAATTAATTTTAGATGTCGATCCATAAATATTCTCATGCAAGACTGGGATAAATACATCACCACCAAACTACTGAAGAAACCATTAGGTTGATAATGTGATTAATGATTCCCACTGAGTAGAGATATAGTGTAATTAGACAAAAGTGTTCTCATGGAATTAGTGTGCCATCACTAAAATATTAAGCAGGCTGTGTTCCTAGAATAGTTTTATTATTATTCAACTCTTTTATTCCACAACAAGTTAAGATTAGTGGATTTAGGTACAAAAATTACAATGTTTCCATATGCACCATGGACAATAACATATTAGTTAACCGTGTAAAAATTTTGTGCTTTCTTTGGAATGTGAATGACTTAATTACTAAAATGTTTCCATATGCACCATGGACAAGAACATATTATGTGAATGACTTAATTACTACACATTACAATATTTTTGAAATTTAAAAACCACATAGAATATTTTAATACATTATATTGACTAAACAATCATCAAAAAACATATAATTTGTGTGAAATAACATACACCACAATGAAGTTCTAGTGTTTTCTAATTAATTTGGTGGAAATTATACTATGATATTTTCTTTCTATACATACAAGTGACTATGGGTCTAACACAACATTCTCTAATTTATATGAAATTTCAATATAATGATTAAAATATTGAAATTCAGTAGAATTGTTTTTTTTTTCATTTTTTTAAACACCTAGAATGAATTTATTCCACTTTATTTCAACAACAAAAATAATTAATTGTTAATGTAATATGTATAAATTTTTATAAAATATAAAATGAAAACAATAAAAATATAGTACCATTTAATGTAAGGTATATCAAGTTTGATGTAAAGCATTTCCTCAAACCACATCATCACAAATCTTAGTTGATGTTGATTTTTTTATTCATCCAGCCAACATCATGAAATAATATATTTATAAATTATCAAAAAAATTCAACGAAATTTATAATAATGGGATAAATAAATCAAAAATCCAAATATAATTTATAATTCTAAGTATAGGAGTTACCCAAGAATCTACAAGGTCCATGATATTACTTAAAATTCGAAGAATCTTTTTCATCTCTCTAATACTATGATATATTTGCAATATATAAGAAGTAATAAAAAAAGTTAAAAAGAAGATTTAATCAAATTAAGGTAATATTTTATTAATAAAACTATAAAAACTTATACTTACAGAAAAATTGTTACTAATTATTCACCCAGAAGACCTCTTGAATATATATCATCAAACATTATTATTATCTTTTGAAATAACTATTTAAGTGTTTAGTCAAATGGTCTGGAGGTGACATTCAATTGTGGATATTATAGTCATCTACATTACCATGAAATATTAAAATATATTTATTTGTGAAATCCATTGAAATCATATACCAGTACAGGGAATGCATATTTTTGGTTGTATTATTGTTGATACTTTTACAAATCCATCAAGTGTTATAGAAAAAAAATCATCCTAATTTTTTTCATCATGAACATATTTCATTGGAATAAAATTCCCTTGGATTTCACACACACATGAAATCAATCTAGAACTAATAGAGAAATAATAAAAATAGAATTTAATATGATTATAAATACATACAATCATCTAATTATTGAGAAATATAAAGTAAAGAAGTCACTCAAATAAAATTGAAATCCAAAAAGAAAAATATTTTAACTAAATAATGTCAGACTCTAATCATTTTGTGTTAAAGGTAAATTTTTCTAATTATATTGTTTTGATTGGAAATTATCATTACTAATAACAAAAAAATAGTTTTAAAAAAATTATATGGGAAATGAATGACTCTCCTTTTAAAAATACTAAATAAATGATAATGTAGTCGTGTTAATCCCCTTTTTGATACAAATATATGATGGATGGGAGTGTCTTCATGTTTTATAGTAAAAAATCTATTTTCTCATCATTTTTCATTTTTTTGAAAATACTGAATTTTTTACCTAAATCATTCTCATTTTGTTGTGTACTTACATTTTCCCCATTGCAAATTTATCTCTCATATTTTTATATATTACAGATGTAATTACATTAAATAACTTATAAAAACTGAATATATCTAATTTCTAGTCAATCTATAGAAGACTTACATTGGAAAAATAATTTCTTCAATGTTTCCCCATGGTTATTATAGTATAATTTTATTGTTTAATATAATTTTTAATAAGGGGATATATATTTTTAGTTATAAATTCTATATGGATTTAAATTAAGTAATGAGTTAGGTAATGTTGAAATCCATATTGACCAATAGATCGTAATGAGACAAACAAATTTATAATGCCTAAAAATAATTTATGATATTGAAAATCATGTAGTGTAACATTTTAAAGGATATTGTTTTGAGAGGTATGATGGTTTTCTTTCGTAGTACAGATTATTTTTTGGACATCATTCTTTTACAAGTGAAATTTTAATTTATTTTGATATTAAAATGATAATTGAAAAAAAGAATTAAATTTTAAAAGAAAAAAAATTATATTGTTAATGTTAAATATAAAGAATTCTTAAATTAAAATAACATTATAATCCTTACAGTAACCTGATTTTTAACAATATTAAATCTAAGTGAAAAAAAGGAAACCAAATTTAAAAAAAAAATTACATATAATTTCCAATATGTATCCCCACCATCACATAAACACATTATGTGAATTATATATATACATGATATATATATATATTATTTTTTTGTTATATACTAATATACTATATATATTTTTCACTATATTTGTATTTTGTGATTTTAATTATCAATTTAAATATATTCTTAAAAAAATTTAATATATATTAGATATGTTCAATTAATATTCAATGAAATAAAAAATATTTTATGTAATATTTAATTGAATAAATAAATACGCTAATTTTCATAATTTTTTCTACATAATAAACTGGTTAACTAGAAATAAAAGATCATAACAAGAAATAAAGTATAAAAAATTAAGAAATCAAAAAATATATATATGATGTCATATTAAGGAATATTCTATTAAAATGTTATCTAATGGTCCTTCAAAAAATATTACTGATAAACAATATAAGTAAAAAAATCAAAAAAAAAAATCATAGATATATTTCAATATCTATAAGCATAATAACATTAACAAATTATGTGTAGTCTGTATTTTATATTAATATATAATTGAGGGATCCTTGGAATTTCATAGCTAGAAATAGAGTATAAGTTGTGTCTAATGTCAATACATACTGGTTTGATCATGGAGTTTTCAAGAATAGTTATCTTATAGTACAAGCTAACAATATTGTGGAATATGGCATCATTCCCTAGTATATTCTAAATTTATGGGTCGATAATTTGGAGAATAGAGAAATTTATTTTTCAAAATAATGTTTCCTGAAATGTTAAAGGAGCATATGATTAATATGCACATGTTATGTTATAGGATCATCTCATATAAAATTTAAAAAGTAAGGAATTATTGTAAATATGTTTTTTTTCTCGAATGATTATTTATTGTACAGAATATTTTACACATAAAGAAAACTATACATAAATATCATTTATTCCAAAAATGCCATCAAAATAGTTTTTTCCATGAGTGATTTTTTGTCGTAGACTCTTCAAAATATGTTGATGGCATGCGGTGCATGAAAAATATGAGACTGATTGAAAGAGACATAGACAACAAAATTTTCAGGGATTTCTGAACTATATGCATGGGAGTTGACATGGAAGGAAATTGAATGTTGGTATTTCCAAGCCTATAAATATATTTTTATCAATTTATAGATGTAGAAATATTTTTTAAAAAACATTTCTCTTCCATTCATAGGAGTTTTCCGTATAAATCACACCCATAGAAAAACCTCTACAAAAAATGTTCCTTGTGCATATATAGACAATGTTAAACTGAGGGTGTTGTTTCAAGAAAGAGAATGGTTTGTGTGAAAGAATATTTATGTGAAAAACCTATAAAATGAGTGAAATAATAGTTTTTGTGCGAAATAGAATAGTTTATCTCATTTAAGGTTTTTATTATTTGATTTGTTTGAACAGTGGTTTCATGGAAATTAATTTATTCCCTCGATGAAAAAAGAGTCTCATGCATGATTAAAACAAAGAAAATAATGTTAAATTACTATAGTGATATTCATTTTCAAAAAATTATTAGGTATTCTCCCAGAGAAGTGATATTGGTGGAGTTTAAGATGTGTTACAATGAACACTGTGTGCCATACCTACAATCCTGTAAAGGAAGTATACCTAGAAAATTTTTATTGTTTCTGAACTATTATATTCTAAAACTAGTAAAGATTAGTGGATTTGAGAATAAAAAACACACTTTCAACATATGATCCTTGGACTAGACCATAGAGGTGAACCATGTAAAATTATAGTGTTTCCCTCAACATGTGAATGATATAATAACATCATATTATCTTCTATAAGTATTTACTATTTTCTACCATTACAGTAAGAAGATTTATCACTCTATATGAAAATTATGTCATTGTGATCCACCACTCCCCTTTCAGGGTATTCCAGGGTCCATTATGTTTTATCAGACAATACAGGTAGCTGAATTTAAATCTATTTTATTGGGTTCCCATGGAATATTCCATAAATAATAGTTGTTCCCCACTTTTCAATGGTAGAAACATCATGATATCAAATAATAGTATAGAATCTATTATAAGGTCTCTTGGAATGGATTTTTTATTATAGAAAGGAATATAGGATATATTTCCTTGATGTAACATGGTTATCTTGGACTAATTTAGATAAAAACAATTCTTCATTTAGATGTTGAAGCACAAAATTACCACACAATAACCCATTCTGATCAATTATACCTAAAGGTGATGTGTTTTACATCATCCCAGACTTTATGGTAAATGATAGGAATTATATATTAAGGTAAAAACAACATGAATGAAGTGAAACTCCATGTTTTTCAAAATAATTTCAATGATGTTAATATGAGATCTGATGGAAATGTAGATTTTTTATATAGTCACGTAACTGAGGTTATTGGAAGTATTCCTCAAGTGGAAGAATAAATTAAATAAAACAATATTGTGATGAAAATATTATCAAGGTTTCAGGATTTTTATAATTCAAATGTTTTAGCACTTGAGTTAAGGGTTCATTATAAACATTATCTTTCTATCTACTACGTATCATGGATGCATTTGAATTTAGCATTAAACTGTACTGCGTAACAGATAATGTAAGAATATAATTTGTATTCAAGTAAAAGGAAAAACATTATTTATTTATTTATTTTTTTAATGAAAATATTGTGAAAGATAATATTATTTCACCAAATTACAATAAATTAAAACATGGAATGAAAAAAATTGATGAAACGCTACTTATAGAATGTTTTCATTGTTGTAAAGTTGTACATATTTCCTATTATTGCACAAAGATAATTGTTCATGAAAACAAGTAAATATTGAAACACGAATAATCATGAAAACATTTTTCCCAAAGAAATGACTTCAAATCTCAAATTTTGATAAAAATATATAGTTTTTTTCTATAATGAAAAAGATGATGATGACTAATTATTTTAGGATGGTGAAATATATTTTATATTTCAATCCCACGAGTTGATTTTTTAAAATGTTGAAATAAAAAATACATAAAAGTATAATGCTAGGGATAATTAGTTGATTCCTGATGCTGAATCAAGTTGAAGAATCAGAATTCTATACGAAAATTTGAAAATCAATGAAATATAAAAAACATGTGCAGATCAATTGTGGATAAGTTATTATAAAATGTTTATCATATTGAATCTAAAATTGATCAACATTAAGCGTTAGTATTAGTGCATTGATCAACATTCTAATTATTAGAATATGTAGTAAAATTAACGATTTTGATCGAAGAATAATCTAAGGTTATCAATGACCTAACTTCCATACTAGTAGAGAAGCCCAAGAAAGATGAGGTTGATTAATAAGAAGTTTCTACACTATGATGTAAACATGATTCCAGGTTATATTCATTAAATTAGAAAAAATATGGATGATTCTATTAAGAAAATATATTATAAAGAGCTATGATTTGACCTGACAGAGTAGAGAAGTCTTGGAATGATCAAAGATCCTAATGAATGGGTAAAACATGAATTAAATGTGATGTTGAATAATCATTGGCTATAAACACGATGATACACAATAAATGGAAGTAAAAAAGTTGAACATATCAAAAAGATACCTCTTTTTTTATCAAATAAATTATCAAATCAAACCTAGAGGAGTTCTATAAATTATCCTCTAGTACCCAAAAATTACAATCAATTAAATTCTTTGATATGTGAAGGTTACATGAAGAGGAATGGAAATGATATGAAATTTCCTCTTATGAAATTAAAATTTTGGGGCTATCTGGCCTATACCATGACATAATGTGAATTGGCTAGTGCCAGAATAAATGGGTAATAGATTGAAAATTAATGAAGGTGGATAAGATCATATCATTCATCATATTGATGAAATGTTTTCTATGGATATAATTTTCAATGTTCAAACTGTGTCCACAATGAAATTCATTATTGTATTATGAATGATGGTTATATTTCAACAAAACTCACTGATAAGTAAATATTCCCTTACCTAGATATGATACTCAGATAAATTGGATTTCTCTACTAGAAGAGGAACACGAGTATGATGAACTCATGTATATTAAAATGGGAGTGAAATGGACACATTTCACCTCCATCGAATTGAGTTTCTCATGGATAAAAAATAATAAAATTGGAAAATGAAAGCCTATAGATATAGCTTTGAACCATACAGATAATAGGAGCACCAGGATTCTTGATAGTGGATATTTATCCCATATGATGGGAAATCATGATTTATTGATGAATGGTAAGAAATATTTTTTTGGAATATTATGTTTTGGTAATGATACTTCTTTTAAGATAATATATTGTGGATGAACAGATCTATAAAATTCTGAAAATCAGAAATATGATGTTCACTATGTGGAAAGGTTGTGTCAAAATCACCGGAATTTGAGTCTACTCTATGAGACAAAATTATTTCGGTTATTTAATTGAAATTGGTGCAATATCTGTGGAAATTCAGGTAATTGTATCATTATATGATATACAAAAATTTATATCTTGTCCAATGTAATGAGATCATCTATTATCATAAATTGAAGAAGAAAAAAATTTGTGGCACCAAATTTTAGGTCACATAAATCAAAATGATAGGGAAATTATATCTACTCGGAGGATATGCAACAATATCCAAAATTTGGACGGTGAACAAGAAATTACATGTAATGCTTGTATGTGAGAAAATATGTACTCAAGTTAACATGATCTAAAGAAGAAAATATACTCATATCATCCTGATTTCATCCTCCCATTCGTATGTGGTTAGTTAAATGTTGCTGAAAAATGAATATAATGGTACATTGTTGTTTTTATTAATGATTATAGTGTCATGAATTGTGTTATGGTTATACACCGAAATTTATATTTTATGATTCCACAAAAAGATATCATCCAATATATTATAATGATATTTTATTCATAATAAATTTTATAAGATCAGACTATAGATGTGAATATAGAACTGTTGAATTTAAAAATTACCTGAAGATCATGGATTATGGACTGATGTGACTATAGTAGGGTCCCCACATTGAAATGGAGTTATTGGGAATAATAGTAGATATGTAAAAAATACTATATAAATAATATGATTGATAATCATATCATTGAACATTATTATAAAGATGGTGTTAAAGTGGTAGAGTAAACTCAAAATTGAACATAGAATTATATGGGAGAAGCCGAAAAAATATATGAGATTTTTACTGGATATATGTCTGTCTAAAGTATTACCATGTATTTGTAATTAAATTATTCATTCTAAACAACGAATGAAATCAGGGAATGTGTGGTGATTCTACAAATGAAGGAATATTCAATGGGTATTCAATAATTTCCATATAATAAAAGTATTTCATTAATTACCATGGATGAAATGTGGAAATAAGTGATGAAAATATCATTGAAGATAAAGTCACAAATACATTGATAAGATAATAGGATTATATGATGATTTGATAGATGATGGTGTGTAAAGTTGAAATGGAGCATATTCAAATGCAGTAGTGGGAGAAGGAGTGGAAAACATTTTGGGTTCACAAAATAATGATGACATAGTTGAATGATAGGATGATGAAACAATGGTGGATGAAACCTAATCATAAATTTAAGGAGAAATTCATGTGAAAAAAAGATTAATCCAAAATCAGTATGGATTGTATGAAAATAACACAAAATAGGAGAATGAGTAATGAAGAACATTCTACCATTCTATCAATGGTGGAACTATGCTCATTTAATTATGTAGTAAAAGATAAATTATTGGATAAATACATGAATAACAAACTAGTTTAGATTGACATGAACCATGCATGCGATATTATTAAGAGACCTAAACATCACAATCTAATTGTAACAAATTTTATTTTCAAAAATAAATATTATTTTCATAGAAGTGGTATTATAAATAAGTCACACGTGGTTTGTTATGGCTATGGACAAATTCAAGGTGTTTATTCAAAAAAACATTGTCTTTATATTAAATAATGGAATCGATCAGGATTTTCATCAATATGGAAATTCAAATAGAATAAAATGATTATTAGAGCGATGTAAAAATAAATTTACTAAATAGAATTCATGAAGAAGAAGTCTAAATTGAAAAAATAGTGGTTACTCTAATTGATACTATTGAATAGAAGGTTTTCTGAGTAAATTAGGAACTCTATGGTTTGAAGTACGAATCTTGAGCCTTAAATTCTCAATTGTATTCTTATCTAAAGAATAATTAATTTAGAAGAGGATGTGTCAATTCTAATTTATATATTACTAAATCAAAAGAATGACAATTCAAGGTTCGTGTTTACATATATGATATTATTTTTTTAGAAGATGGAATAGATCAGTTGAATAATTTACCAACAACATAAAATATGAATTTAAAATTTATATGATTAGTGAATACACATACATCATTGTGCTATTGGTGGTTTAAAATAAATCCTACACATTCATTTATAAGATAATATATGCAATAAAATATATTTAAAAAATTTAACATGCATGATTATAAACCAATGACCCCTAAAATTGATGTTGGAAAATTCATGGAAATCATGAGGATGGGGATTCTTTGGATCCCACCTTGTTCTTGTGAATTGTTGGAATCATATTATACATAACATTGACATAGACATATATAATCTTTTCAACATGAATAGAGGCCTTCATTCAATGTAATATATTGGATGAAAATTTGGCAGGATATAAACATATCATGTAGTGCGCTCATGGTACACGAAATTATGGATTATGCTTTTATTTAAAATTAGATAATGATTTATCAGAATTTTAGGATGATTAAATTATTGTTAATGTAATGGATATAAATTCCATTTTTTGTGGGGATTTTTTCATTGGAAATAAATGATTTGTATTCCTTTGCAATAAATAAGAAAGCACTTATCATAGTACTGCTGAAGCAGATATATAACTTCTATAATGGTTTTCACTCAGTTATATTGATAAAGAAACAATTGAATTATATTTCTGTACGAGTTAAACAACATATAGGGATTTAAAGAGATACAAGAGAATTGTGTTTCTCACAATGAACACTGTTATGCACTCTCATAGGAAACATATTTAGATCACATATCCTTTAATTGGAAAAAATTGCAAATTGTGGGATTAATATAGACAATGTTGAAACTGATGAACATGTGGATGATATTATATACAATATATTGGTTGTACATGTGTTTGAAAAAACATCATTTTAACATTGTTTTTCATCCACCTCCTAGTGCATCATTAAATTATAGATGATCTCATCTGTCTGTTTGTGTTAACTATTCAAATCTGTTTGTGAATGTGATGTATGTTTAAATCAGACAGAAGATCTAGCGGGAGTGTGTTTGGAGCTCTACAAGTATATATATGGGTTCTTTGGGTTAATTTTCAAATGATGATGTAAAGGAAAAATTTATCAATATTATAAAGCTGGAGAATGATAATTGATTATTTTGAGAAAATGGACAGAGCTTAGCATGGACTTCTTTAAGAATTCCAAAACCTGATATCCCAATTCATGTTTTCACAATATTTTTATAAACCAATAATTTCTCATCTAGAAATATAGTGTAGAATAAATTACCTCAAGTGTTACATGTTTTGATAGTTTTTGGTGTCTGATCGAATTGATTTGAAGATTACAAAAATAATCCAAAAAGATAGATTATTGGAACCAAGTTCTTTATTTGCTAGAAATGTATTATTTTTTGTGTTTATCATCAATCTATACTTGTTAGATTATAGTATTCTTAAGGAAAATTATATAATGATACATTATGAAAATAGTGTTGTAGATGCTGTCATATCCTAGTGTTTTAAAATTTTTTGGGTTCAAAATTTGGGGAATGGAGAAATGTGTTTTTGGAAAAAAATATTTTTCTAGTAAGCTTGAAGTAGTATCCAAATATAGAATCCAAGTATTTTTTCATGTTCATATTAAAAAAATATGGAAATGTAATTACTCACTCAAAATATATGTTTTTTCATTAATGAATGTTTTTGATATATATGTTTTACACATAAAGAAAAATGTGCAGAATAATCTTATGCACTAAATATTTTATAAAACTACAGTCTGTGAGAGAAATGTTTTTATATAGACTGATCAAAATATGGAAAAGGAATGTGGTTTATTCAAATTCATATATTCAAAGAAAATGAATTATACATAAAACTTGATTCCAATTTTAGACATACATGCTTGTGGATTGACATGAAAGGAACATTGACACATGTATTTCCATGTTAATAAATATTTGGATACACCCATGAAGATATAGAACTTTTTCCAAAGAAAATACAATGTCTCTTACTTATGTAATAGTTGAATAAAAATTATATATGGTTTGAACAAATTATGTAAAAAAATGTTATCGTGTCCATATATACCAATTGTAACTTGTTGTGCAGTTTTGTGAATGATAAATGGTTGAACGAATGATAATTCGAACTACAACCATAAAACAAGCTCACAAGAATATGTGTTGACTACAAGAGTGGAGTTGATCTTCCTCCAGTTTTTTGATATCTGTTTTGATTGATCAGTTCATTCATGGTTATGAATAGTGGACACAAATGCATGCATATTATCATGTAAGGTAGGGAAAATGACAATAATACCAAAATACAAAAGAGACATTCAAGTTAGTAAACTATGTAAGGCTTCTCCAACTATAGTGATCCTTGTGGGAGTTGATGGAAGTGTTCAGAGGGATGTAGTGTTTCATTCCTAAAATATTGTAAAGTATGAATTCATGGAATTCTGTGACTATTATTGACATGTTATATTCCATAAATAGTGTCGATTAGGGGCTTTAGGTATAACTGAAACACTTTTCGTATCTTCTACATAGATGAGAACTTAGTGGCGAACTATTTGAAACTGCAGTGTTTTTCTAATGTGCTTGAATGATTTAATTATAATACATTACCTATTGACAGGTTTATCTACATTCTACCAATTTGGTAACAACAATAATCTCTTTTAATGAAAAAATTGTCATAATTAGTCACACCTCCAATATTGGGGTTTTTTGGGGTCCTTCAATTATGTCTATGCCAATACTCCTTATGTGACTTTCATGTAGATATCATTTCAATATTATAAAATATATAATAAAAAATTATTCAAAAAAATATTTCAAAAAAAATGATCATGCATATGTTTCCTTAATTGAATCATCTCAAAATTAGCAAAATAAAATGAATTTCTCTCATGATTTGGGATATGGGTGGTGTGTATTGATTCTAGAATTACTACATCAGGTTTGGGGTATGGGGATAAATGACACCAGTGGATATCAACAGGTGGAAGTGTGAGTTTATCCTAGGCTACAATCTATGTGGGGGGAGAGTTTATCACATTCTATAGGACAAAGGGAAGATGGTGGGAGAAATGGTGGTGGTGTGAATTCATCACATTCTATAAGGACTGATGAAGTATAGACTTTTTAATACTATTCAATATAGCATAATGGGCCTATTATGTAGTGGGTGGGATACTGTTTCATTTTAAATTTTAACTCATTTCATGGTATAGTTTTTTGTTTATTGAAAATATGATATTCTATCAAAATTTTCAAATTGATATAATAGTGAGATTTTATTTATCCATGTACATATATATTATTACCAAAATACATAAATCACAAAATCTATTGACATATTCTTCTAGTTTGCATATTATTATTTTATTTTGACTTTTATTCATATACAAAAGTGTTATATCAGTGAAAATTTAGGTGTTTATGTGGAAACTGTCATTTCCAATATTAAACATTTGTTTTCACATTATATTATTACATGAAACAATTAGAGAGATTTAAATTAACACTTCATTGTTTATAATTATTAAATACACAGTAATATACAATAATATTCACTATTAATATACAACTTGAAGAAACAAGTTTACATTCATTGTAATATTTATACAATGAAATGTTTACATGTAACAAACAAAGACACATTCAACATGAGATATTGATAGAAAAAATCAATTATAACTTAAAATGTGATATTGTACACTATGGAAGTCTTCATTTTCGTTAAAAAAATAATCTATTTACTAGTTTAATAAAAAAATATGTAGATGATGATGCACATTATGATACATAGCTACCAGAAACATCATGTGCTCATTTCGATTCTAACATGACGAACAATAGTAGCCAATACAAACATAACTCACATGACTATTTTGATCTTAAGAAATAGTAATAAGGAAGAAAATGTTTCTATAAAAATCAAAAATGAATATAGGATCCTATTTGTTTGAAAATGTTTTTTATGGGGCCTTATATTATCTTGAATATATTCATATTTCCATTATTATAAGGAAAAGTTTAGACAAGTAGTTTCTTTCCAAATCACATTTAATATATGCAACATGATCATTTCAATGGGTTTATCATTTCATTGAAAGACACTTCCATTGACCCTAAAAAGAACAAAATATATATTTCGTGAAATACTATTATATATTCCAATGAGATAATGATCATTCTAGGAATATCATAATATTATTGTCTCTTTTTCTATGATTTTTTGAGACTCCCTTCCGGTATAATGAAATTATCAATAAATATAATTACAATAAAATGGAAGATTAGTATTAGAAATCCATTCATGATTGTAATACCCAACTCACTTTTACACATATCTTCATCCTGAAGAACCCGAGAATGGATAGGTATCTATTGTGATTCGTCTGGATCATGATTGAGATGTGTTCTAATGAAAGGAGAACAAATAATATAGAAGGACTCAAAATAGATTCTAATGCAAGAAAAGTATTTTTTGACTCATAAATGTGGTGTAACTCACATTAAATACATTTCCTCATAGACTCTTCTATAAAATTTCCACTATCATCATCAATCATTAGAGCTCAATGTAAATCTTTTCACAGAGGGACATAAACCTCACACAATGTTGAAGCATGGTGTATCACCATAAGACTGCGACTTCATTTATACAGATGGGAAATAGAATTTAGTGGGTGATGGTTTGAGCCAAAAATTGAGAAACCAAGTGGTCAGGGAGGATCATGGCCAGAGAGGATCGATAAACATACACACCCAAGAAATGAATTTCAATGTAATTAGTATGAAAACATCCTATTGAATTATATTTATCTTCCACATTCCCTTCCATTTCCTCTTCACATCAACCATACCCATGTATTTTTTTTATTTACATTGTATTTTATTCACTTTATTTGATTATATATATTTTCATAGTTCAAAAATTTCTATTTTTAGTCCCCGTTATTTGTTTGGATTGCATCCTATGTGGTGAAATAATCCGATTAATCTAGATTTTTTGCATCATGTTATTGTCTTCCATTTTTATTTTGTTTCACAATAAATGAATAATAAAATTATATTGTTCATTTCACAATGTTTTTATGTTTGAAATTATATATTTTTTCCATTCCCAACAATTAAATATAATGTATTGGGTCTTAATTCCATTGATGTATAATTGGAATAAAAACTTTTTCGAAATGAAATAAATTGTATCCCATGTTATTAAAAAAATAATTCATTCTCCTTTATTCCATATAATATAGTACTAATTTATTTACCAGCCACAATAAAAAGAAAAATCCACTATATATTATTTATCATATTTACTAAAATTTTTAATGAGTTATTTCGGTAACCACTTTATTCAAATAATTTTTATTTAAAAACTAATTTCATAATTATTGGTTTTTAAAATTTTCATCATATTGAAGTCCAAAGTGGTGATTTTTTCATTAAATATTATCTAATGGAAGTTGGTTCTTTCATTTACATTTCACTAATTCCTATTTTTTACAATATAATGATCATTTATGAATTTCTAATATCATTAATGAATAAAATAAAAATGGTTTGGAAATGATTAATGATGATTTTATTGAGAATATTGATACATATATATTGCTTTGTTAAATGAATTTTCAGTACTTTTCACATATATAGAAAAACATATATGATAATAACATAATATGTACTAACTAAATTTAACATCCGTTTTTATGGGGTGATACAAATGAATGTGTTTTCATACAATAATAGTTAATGTTGGAGTTCATATAATTAATTTTGTCATTGTTCATTGAAATGTGTAATGTTTTTTATTTTCATTAGAGTAGAAACAAATGATTTGTTAAAAATTTTAAAAAGGAAGTTGAATAGTACAATTTCTCTAATGGTGAATAGGTACAAAAATGATTGAAATCAATCTAGATATATTAATTTCTAAATTACTAAACTCATGATATTTATTTATAATGGGTGAATGGTGAACAGAAGTATAAAAATCTATTTTAGTATCCTTGAATATAATTTGATGACGTATGACTAAATAAAAAAATATAATTACATATACTAGTAACAATCAACCAAATCTTGCATTGTTTTCTGAGATAATAGTTTTTTAAGGGAAAACATAATTTTGAAGAAGACTATTAGAATCCCCATAAGTAACTCACTATAAAAAATAAATGTTTTACTTTCACCCTCCCATTTATGATTTGTCACAATTTTATAAGAACACAATTCTGAATTTTACATTAACATGTTAAATTGATTAGACAATTCATCACTATTGTTTAAACCTTATATATATTATAGTGATTCATAATAATCCCTAATGATATGTTTAAGAATATAATTAAAATCTATTTATTAATTCATTGAAATGATTTGGGTTATGAGTAATTCATTTTATAATTTTATTGTTTTTAGTCCTAACAGATTATTTAGTATAGTTGGTTTGTTTGTGATTCATATATATAATTTTAACATTTTAAAAAAAAGGTGCATACTATTTTTATATGTTAGACATTTTATGAAATTTAAAATGAAATCAGATCACTTTTTTGAGGAAATATTTTATTTTTAATAAATGTTTTTCAATATGGACATGTGCAAGAAAGGGGAACGACATACACATGTGGTGAATAGGAGGTGGCATTTTCCTCAGAAATGTATGCTTCCATCACAAGTCCATTTTCAATTGCATGAAATGAGACCTGCAAATAAAATAAAAAAATGTGTACCTTCCTGGTGAACCATGGAGGTAACTATTTTCTCATTGATGTATGAATCCAATTGTATTTTAGTTACATTGGTGTGACTGAGGTTCCTTGGTTTGAGGAATACCTCCATTATTGTCATAATAAAGTTTAATTGTCTCTTAAATGAAAGAAACCAACCCATGTTAAATAATTAAATACATAACCAGGATAGATACATTCACCAATAGCTGATGACATGATGTAATCTACCTTTTTGTTGAATTTGGAACAATGATATCTTTGGAACTCCACCAACCAACAGATCAAAAACTAATATAGAACATGAAATAAGATTGAACTCTTATATAATATTTATTGTTTTGGAGAGTAGAATTAGTGTAATCCATTAAAATTCTATCATCCCCACCTTAAATGACTAGGAAAATTTCCATAATTAAAATAATCAAATATATTATTTACATCAACTGATTGACACCCCATGAATATAGTGTATCAGATTTACTAATAGAATAAGAGAAATTTAGTAAAATACATAACATTGTATACATGAAAAATCTTATGGATGACACTGATGTTATATTATCCTTTTGTTTCTAGAATTTAGGATCTAGTATCTTCTTTATATATTTTTTCTAAACTGTTAGAAGAGACCACTTCATGGAGTTCTCTATACAAAACCTCTTGAGAAATTTTCTATTAGATGTCCTTTATATCGATCCAACATACATTTTCATCAATATACATAGATCATTATATCCAATGTCTTGGTTATTCACCTAATTTATTCTATTGAATAATATTTCCAAATCATTTTTACTGAAAAGAGTGTGATTCCATAATTTTTAATTAGTAGTATTTCATCTTCATAATACACATAAAATATAATAATGAATCCACATACCTACTTATATGCATAAGAATCATATGTATTTTTTTAAAAACCTAATTCATTGATAGAATCATCAAACCATATATTCCCACTTTGATAATATTACTTTAATACATAAATGAATATTTTCAACATATAAACATTAACTCTCTCATTTGATATGTTAAATGTATTAGGTTATATTGTATAGATATCATTGAAAACATTTATTTTATAGATAGTGTTTTTACATCCAATATATATATTATATGATCATAAATATATTTCAAGTAATATCTTAGTGACATTATTATCACCAATTAATATTAATAAGACATAATTAAAACTACAATAAAGTTTTTTAAAATATGTTTTCTGATCAATAAACAATATAACATTATTATATAGTATGATTATGTTTATAAAATTATAACATATTATATAATATTAAAATTATCATAAAAGAATATAATTAATCCCAAAATAAATGTAAATTATAGTTAACAAATTTTGAAAAAAATGTATATAAATAGGCAATGTAAAAAGAATATTCTAATATAGAACAAAAATATCTCACAAAACACTTTAAAAACCAATGTATTAAAATTGTTAAATAATATTTTAAATAATAATTTAAATTACAAAATATATATTGAATTGTTTATATATCTTATTATGAAAAATGTATACTTTATTATTCATTAGTATTATTTGATCCTCCACAAACATGATATATTTTATTTTATGATTAATCCATAGTATGCATGGATGATTTAAATAGACAGTTTTTATGATAATCAAAATGAAAAGATTAGACACATGGAGGCCCATCCCAGGCTGGTTATAGGCCATGTGTGCCACCTTAATTCCCCCACTAATAGTCCAATGCTTGGTGACACGCACCATGTTTTCATATCACAAAACATGAAAGACCTTATCCCATTTAAGTCAAAAACAAAAAAAATTAAATCCATAATACAATATGAAAAAAATTGTGTGATATACATATGTAGTAAACATATGCTACAAAAAAGATTAATGAAATATTAAAAACATATATAACCCCACATGGATAAAATATTAAGAAATTTTACACATGAAAAGTCACCGAATATTACCGATAAAGGACGCAAGATAAATCCTCCCCATTTCAAGTACTCCAATATTGTTCTACAACTGCAAAAAACATTACCACAATCATGGACCTCTATTCACAAAAATACATTACTAAGTGTCACCAAGTGTTAACATTGAAGAAATACCATCATCAATTCTATCGATAACTTCATATAGACTCCCAATCATCAACATAATCAAATCATGTGTAGGCACAAGGCCTATGAAACTATTAATAAGTAGAATAAATAGATTGAAATTAAGTCTTGTAGCAATAACACTAATATAAAATAAATTCCAAATAAAACCAGGGAGCACATAAGGGATCATAATCCTCAATGAGGATGAATTAATAATCCACTCTGATGTTAATTTTTTTTAAAAAATACCATAATTTAACACCCACTAATTTAAGTAAACATTTAATCAAATGTAATACCATGCTCTTTCATTTGTGACCATCTATAAAGTTATTTCATTCAATAAATCCATTGGATATTACTTTACTTTCAATAGAATGGATACCAGTAAATCTAGTACTATCCCATTCTATTGAAACATCCCTTGTGGGTTGTAAAGGAGAAAATTCCAAACATATGAAAGATCCCCCATTCTACATAGGCTAGCTATAGGAGAGATCAACAAACAACTCAAAAAATTCTAACATCCCCAAACATGAAACCCATATAACCATTATGGAATTATAGTGATACATACACACCTCATTGGAATCCACAATAATTGGTATACTAATGACCATATATATAGACAAATCGTGCCTCATTAAAATAACCCTTAGTGGTGGGAGTGTAAAACCCTATTCATCACATTTTGGGTGCCTTCACCTAGTCAGCACTGATATAGTAACACATGCATATTTATATAGAGGACCTAAAACCCATGTATCTTGGGGGATGGGTTGGTTGTACTAAAATCCATGTTGGAAAAAAAGTGGAATGTTCCATACATTACATACATCAACGGTTGTACTTACCTTTGAATTGCTATGAACAAAAGTCCCAAACCACATCATCATCCCAATTGAGTTAAATCATAAAACTAATTTCTCTCATTTACAAAAGCCTTATGTGGTGGAATTGAAAACATCCATTGTGATCTATGTTGAAAAATAACCAGGATAGGTTATTTATTTCACTGAATCATCCAATTGAAAAAAATCATTAAAATCACACCACAATGTTGATGGGTGGCCACAATACAGCCATTGGGAAAGAAACATGTCATGTTAGGTTTAGAAGTGTATGTTTATAGATCCCATGCACACTAAATGTTCTATATTTGGTCTGGTTGGGCATACATACATGTCATTATGGCATGCTAGCCAATGAACGTGGGCCTTGAATTGAATTTGTCTCGATCACTAACATGTGATGCCAGATCCATTATTTTCTTGTCGTTCCCAAAGAACCCCCACCAAAAAATACAAATCATATTTTTTTAAAACATATACTATTTTTAATATACTATCATTAGGCTCCAATACACTCTTAGTTATATGTTAGCTGAGCAAGAGGGTAATCATTGCACCATAGAATAAGTTGATTAAAAATTTGTTTTTTCCAAGGATATCTACTTTGTTATATCTTTTATTTTACATCTATAGAGATTATTAAATTTGAAAAAAAAATATAATTGATCTAATTATAAATTGGAAATTTTCTCAGTCACTACACAAAAATGGCTCATTCAATCCCTAGTTTTTAATTATTGAACTATTGAACAATGGACTTTAAAAATACATAATGTATATTAGAAAATGACTTATTGTCATGATTAATATAAGTCTTCAATAATTTGTTTAATGATTTTATGATAAATTATTATATGGAGGTACATTTATGTATTCTTTTGTTGATTAACTGATAAAATGAATTTGACTAAATAAAAAGTGAATAAAATAAACGTACTATGAAACATGATAGATAACATATTGAGAAAATAATTTACCACAACTACTGAATTAAATTTCTTATTATGTATTTAGGGATGATTTTTATTGAGTGTAAAATCTTGGTATGAAATGGGAAGACTCTATATTTTGAGATTCCAAAGGGTTATGTCCTATTTTGGGGTTATATTGCTTGCCTTTATGAAATAATTTTGTCTATGATGGATAAATGTAATAAAAAAAATATATTATGTTGTTATGTAATGATGTGGGGATATATTTGGGGCATGTTTTGATTATGATATGGTTTTGGTTGTGAAGATGAAATAATTTAATGATTCACACATGGTGATAATTGGTAATTATTTTTTCTAGTTGATATGTAGTGATGCCTAACACAAGTTGAGAGCTAAGATTACTTGATTTTCCTGAATATATTGATCATTGTGATGTTATAGTAGAAAGTGGGATTTTTTATGATTATGATGAAGTTAAATTTGTATGATTCTTCTCTTATTATGATATATACCTATATTTTTTAATTCCATTTCTTACATTGAAAACACTATATTTTAATATGATAATTTAATGCAGCAATAAAATTTTTTATGTAATATATATTTTCACACTAGCATAATAAATAAATTTATTTTTCTTAGAAATTTCACATATGTTTATCCTAAAACCATTATTCAACTTGGATAGAGTTGAATACATCATCTTATCACCCCACTATATATTTGTAGTTATTTTACAAGATATTCTGAGAGATATTTGTTGTTTCGTTCGGGTACCATTGGTAGAGTTTCGGAAAGATCTAGATATTATAGAATCCATTATATAATGTATTATTTTTAATGTTTTTATGTATGTAAGAATCAATTGGTTATTGGAAACATATACAATCCTCAATTGGATCATTTCTATGTTGAATTGATATTTTGTTTGGTTTTATTGATAATTCCTTGGGTAATTCTTCCTATTATTTCTATAGATACCCTATGACTGTTTTCCCATATCAAGACAAATTAGTGGAGGGAATTAGGTGACAATTTTATCCCCTACTCTTACCTAGTAGGGGAATAAGTGAACATTTTAAAAAATAGTTGGAACTCCAAAACTCAAATTTATTAATTGTGACATGATTTTCACTAGTCAATTTTAATAATCCTTGATAAATATGAATCATCTGAAAACTAATAATAATCACATACCTCACTCTCTATTTTCCCCTTATTCAGTGCATATCATTGTTTTTTGAAGTAAACGATGATGATTTGCCAAAAAGATCTGTTTAACTCCCCTAATATTGATGTCCTACATAAATGGAAGTCATATTTATAAAGAGAAATAGATGGAGTGAGAATTATTATAATATTCCTAATATCATACTAATAATTCATGTTATATACCTTATTTGAATATGATATCAAAATATAATGGACATCATAGGCGGTTTCACTCAGTTTCCCTTGAAATTATTCTATAAGAAAATTAAATTCATCAATTTGATAGTGGGATTTTAATATCATTTAATTCCACCACCAACACCAATGAAGCATTACATGGTTTGTTAATGGATATAGATTGCGATTAAATGAATATAAATGTGAGAAAATTTACTAATAATAGAAAACTTATTAAATATTATCGCTTGTAATAATATGATTCATCCAAAAAAGATTCAATTCATTAAAAAATTTGATGATCATAGATTCCAAAAAACCATTATTGAGATCGTAGAGTAGCAACTTTAAGGTGGATATAAATTCACATTCATTGTGTATTTGATATTAATGTCTTTAATATTAGTAATGCAATCCAAACGAGTGGTCATAATAAATTAATTCATAATAGTGCATCATGAAATCACACATTATTGAAATATTCTGGCATCCAATAGAATCCTATAAGAAATCATGAAATAAATTATAACAACACAACATCAAATAAAAAATAACATAAGCACACATTATAAATAATATTAATACAATATTCAAGCATTGTAAAATCATGTGCATAAAAGGTGCAAAAATAATTGAAGAAAAAACTGAAGAACCTCTAAATAAAACAAAGGTTTTCCATCCATTAACTTCTTTTTCAACATCCATGAATCACTAGAACCATTAAAAATATCAATGATTGTACAATGAGTCATCCCAACATGAATAATAAATATTCCACTAAACTCTTATTAATATCAAATAAACTATCAACTTATGTTGAAGAAACTATTAACGAAGTTAGATAGAGGATTTAATAATATGTATAAACAATTTCTCGTAATTTTTGGAAAAAGATAATCATATATGACATGTAAAAAAGTATTTCATGTCAATAAAATCATAAAAAATAAATTATTAATTTATTAATAAATTGTATAATTCTAAAGAGAGAAATGAAATGTACCGCAAAAAATATATATATTAACTGTGGAATGACATAGGACATTTTTTTTAAAATAGTAAGGTATGGATTATAAAACAACCCCTTAATTATATATTTTTATTTATAGATATTAAGTGAACATTCATTTTATGGTGTACTGACACAAGACCCTCAATAAAAAGTACAATAGGAATGTTTTCTAAAAATGAGCATTAAAATTAAAATATATTTCAATTGTGTAATTATAATAAATAATTTAGACAACTCCATAAACATGTAAAATCAATTACAACTAATATAAATGTATTTAAACTTCCATAATAAATTGAATTATGTGTATATAATTAAATATTTTGTGTGGTGAGATGAAAAGTTTTAAATTTATCACAATGTTTTGTTAAATCTGAAAAAACCTTGGAATATTATAGTGCATCATAATGAATGACCAATCTAAGAAAAAAATATAATTGGTGTGATATAAAATGCACCATAATGAATCTTTTGAGTGTTTATTTTTATTTTCATTTCCATTGGACATTTCTATTAACTTTCTAGGCTTACAAGTGACTCTTGTAATTTCACCAAATTATATGATATATAATAATTAAAAATATAAAAAATAGAGTAATAATATTTATTTGAAATGTATTCTTCTGTTTGAACCCCATTAATGTTTTCATTTCACTTAATATCATCAAAACATTAATTAATTATTATAGAAATATGTGTAAATTTACATAAATAAGAAACAAAATTTAGCGAAAAAGATATTACCATTAATCATAAGGTATATCAATTTTGACACAAATAATTTCCTATAACATCCCCATTATAAACGCTACATGCACTTGATTTAAATTTTGATTCAATAAATCACCTAAAATCTACTTTATCTCAATTATGATAAAATCTAATGAAAAAACCCCTAGAAACCTAAATCTACTTCCTTACACTATTAAATTGGAATGATTACCTGTAATCAAATTTATTTATACTTAATAGTTTTGTAGATTTTTAAATCTAGATATAAACATAAGTTATACATTAAATCATTGAAGGAAAACTACAATAAAAATGCAACTAAAACCCACCTTATATTTACTAATTATACCAACAAGTCATTCATGATAAACATCATCAAATAATGGGGAAAATATAAACATAAGAAACAGGTGAGATGATATTCTCAGAAAGGTTAAAAAACAATATTATAAATCACAATTAATAAGGGATGTTGAATAATTAAAAACACATGCAATGTAAACATATTCCTGAGCATAATATGGAATGAATAAAAATTTGACAAAATAATGGTATAAAAATAATCACATGAGAATGAACAGTATCCATGGTTATTATATTAGTAAGATAATCACAAGTAATGTCATTAACTAGAATAATAATGATGGAATTCATAATTCCATATATCATAAATAAAACAAAAATCCCTCGAACATGACATGTCAAAATTAATGGGTAAGACCTCAACCATGTCCATATCTTATTTGTCTCATGAGACGTACAGATATGTTAGGGGGATATATCTATCCCCACACTTCACATACAATGTCAATTGAATTCCTTATATAATTGTTGTGGAATATAACAACATATAATGTTTAAATTTGTATAAATTCACCCGACCAGATAAAATAATCAAAACCCTTTTGGAATAATTTGATGAGTAGTTTCAAAACAATGCATTCAAAATCTAGCTAATAATGAAAAATTTAAAAAATTATGGTAGGTGATAGTCATAATAAGTAAATTCCAATAAATATTAAGATTCATTCGAGGGATTTAGATTTATAATAATACTATAATAAAACCTTCAAATAATTCTTTAGAGAAATAGACATTTTACATTGAAATTTATAGTTCATTTGAAAAAATAATTTTTATTTGACAAAAAAGATTATATAAAAAACTAAATAAATAAAAATAGTATTTTTATATTATATTTGCGATTTATAAAAAAATGGAAATATTGAAATATATTATGGATGATACTGGAAAATGGTTAATCAATTAAAAAGTTCCCTTTAATTTGGAATTATTATCAAGAATAATTACGAAGGGGACATTGTAAAATATGTATTCTCTATTTAAAGAAAGATTAAATAATATTTACATAAGTATATAATACATATAGATATAATTTCTAATAATTATATTAAAATATTTAAGAAAAAAATTTCGTTAAAGAGAGAGATAGCCTAACCTGAATGAAATATGTAGGATCGGGAAGAAACCCTTACCTTATGCCCAATAGTGTTATGTACATGACCTTAATGTCCATGATAATCATATTTAATCAATCAATAAAATAAATAATAAATTTATCAACATTTAAATTATTTATTATAATTTTATAATCATAATTAATGGTCTTTTCATGATTTATAAATAAAAACATTGTTGTTTAGGAGTGTTCATTTCCTTGGTTTTCTTGATTAGTTTAAATTAATACACATATCAAAGATATAACAAAATGAAAATAGTATTGAGAATAAAATATATGTGTTATTAATGATAAAAAATAATATCAAATGGTGAAATAAGTATATTTTTTTGGCAGTTATTAAATAATCACTAACTAGTTTTATTTTCTTAAATAATTTTATGAATATATAAAATTTATATAACATTGGTTATTATGTAATACATACATTATAACCTAGTTTAATCATTTAAATGGTTTTATGACCATCCTTCAATACATTACTGAAAAACGTAAGCACTTCGTCCACTATAGACTTAAATCGGAACCTCAGGGTCAATAATATCATCATTAAAAATAAATTGAAAGGGAGAAGAGTGTTTATGGTGGATTTTTTATTGTCATAATAACATTACGTTATATAAAACTATTACATGCCCATGAATTTTTTACAATGATAAAACAGAATTCTTAGTTCATGCGTTCTCATGATGATATGGTTCACTACTTTTATAGAGGCAATAGAATATTTTGGAAAAATAAAAGAAACTGGGAATGTTGTTAACTATACAATGGCTGGTAATTATTAGCATAAATTAATTGGATATAATTGATTGATATGAATAATAGTTTCATAAAAAATGTGAATAAAACATGCTAAAAATTTCAACATAATCAATTAATAGTATAGACTATAGAGGAAATAATAATTAAGAAACAATATTTAAAATAACTGAATAATTCATGATTATAAATTACCATGAAATTACATCATTCTTATGGTTTCATAAATCATAAAACCCATCTTCTAGTGGGTTATAACAAATGCATAAAAGAAGAACCATCCCTATGCAATATGAAATAATGTTTCAGTACCATATTGATATGAAAAGATAAGATGATGTCCCTGCCACCCATGGTTTTCCATCCTTCTTTAAACATTTTCCAGAGCTCCTACCAAATTGTAGTCCCATGGTTTTGTGTCTTGGAGCCTCATGACCCAAGTGGTGAGATGAAATTTCCAAAAATTAAATTAATAGTAAAACACAATCTGTTGGTTCGGGTACCTGTATGCCATGCTGATGAGATGAATCCATACCAGAAGGCGACCAGGAAGCGGTTCTGTTGGCTTTGGGTGCCTAATAATTGTGTGCAGTACCATGTGGAGACACTGAAATTCATTATCATAATAACCCCATAGTAATATGAATTTCATGTTATCATGTAGATATCACAGAAATTTAGAAAAGTACCATAACATGTGTAGATGACAGCCGAAGTGTTGCAGAGGACCACAGGGTGAAGGGCGAGTGTGTGGTGTAAGGGGAAGGTGACAGCCATGGTGTTGTTGAGGTTGATGTAGAGGGAGGTTGGCTGCTGGGTTGAGAGATAAAAGTTAGCATACCAAACAACTATAACATGAATAAATATTTATCATCAAATATGTCCTTAAACATAAAATGTTGGAGTAAGAGATTACAAATTAGCATCCCGTAGAGTTGAATCTTCATCATTTAATTCATATCCATTTTGACTTGTTGGAAAAATAAATAACGTAATTGGTAGATAAAATATGATATGAGTGGAAATTTCATTATGAAGTCAATGAAAATAGAAGATATGTTTTTTTGAACATAATAATTCATATTAATATTAAATATATTTGAAAAATAAATGAGTCGTACATAGTTGTTGAATAAAATGTATGGGAAATTGTTGAAAAATCATATAAACAATATTAAATATTTAGTTCAATTAATAAGGATTAGATATTTATATTAGAAATTAATTATGGTGAAATCAATTACATAAATGAAAAAATGTTTGAAATGGAGTAACTAAATTATTATTATTATAATATGTAAAAGTTGGAATGATTGTCATGTAACTAAAAATATATAAATCAAATGGTTGGATAAGTATGTTGGGTGAGGGTGAAGTAAATAGGGGTAAAGGTCCTGACATAACATTGACCGTCATTAGAATATCATGAATTCAAAGGCTTGATCCCAATATAAAGTATTAAACACCAAAATAAACACATTTGAAACTGTTAAAACAATAAAATAAATAATAGATAATTCTGTAGCAGCAGATGTACAGCCTATTTGGGCCGAAATTTGAGTAACAAAATGATCTAGCTAGACTTTTATGTAGTTATGACTGTTTTCAATAATCTTATAAGATTTCCAAATTTCTAAATATCAACCAGATCTTACATCTACAACACAAGTCATCATCAAAACACAGTAGGTAACATAATCTAAATTATGCAATTTGTAGAAGCAGAACTACAGTAACCGTGGGGAAATTGGGTACGTTAATGTCAGTCAACAAACAGCGAAGAATTTTTGTTGATTAGAAATTCAAATTAATGAATAAGGACAAAGATGAAAGAGGGAAATAAATACTAAAATCTTGATAAATAGATAAATCAAACTTGCGATCTTGCAGGATATCTCCAGTACAGAGACGCTTCAAAGCACCTTGGATGTTTCTGTCTATCGAAAACAATTAAGGGAAACAAAATATTATCGTAGAATATGTTAACATAAAAGTATCATGAATTCGAAACAACCAAATATAGAGGGGTATGTAGCTTCCCACTAATAGCCTTCCACAGATAGACATCCAGAATGCCCCCTTAACATTTCAATTGTATAAAGACAAAAATAAAATCATTTATCTTAAATTACGGTTAGTATATGTTATAGAATATTAAACTGCAATGGGATGTTACCAAGATACCTGTGTGGAGAAAAAAGAATTTGATTCCGACCACATCCTACCAGGCCTCGGTACAATCCTAAGGGGAACCTGGTAGTTTAGGCCACTAAAACCCTCCAACTGACTTATCAACTTCTTCCTTATATATTCATACATAAAACCTGAATTAATCTCAATAATAACTTTTAAAACAATAAATGAAATATATGATAATTATGTAGTATCAAATTTAAATCATATTTGGGACAACTAGTGTATATATATATATAGATGTTTCATCACATGATTCCATGTTTAGCTATTCCCCAAAAAATCATATTAAGAATGAATGGAATGAAAATATAGGTTTTATGGGCCAATATCCTATCATGGTCCCATGGTAATCATCATGATAAATATTGGTTTTGGGAATGAATAATATTTTTCTTCATACTGAATGGTACATCAAATGATAACAAAATGAGATATTCATGAAGGAGATATGACACAAAGAGTACCATTATAGTAAATAACATATAGTGGGTCATGAAAATATTTACTACTATATTTAAAAAACATGATCCTGTGATGAAATAAAATACATATTCCAATGATCTAGAAAAATAACCATTGCTCAGATCCACTGCTAAAACAAAGTGCATTGTCTAGTTTTTAAAAACACGCATCAAAAGTGACATATAATTTATGTACACTAAACTAATAATTGAGACAAAATAAAATGATCCACTACACATGCATTCCTCAGGGTGAATCAGTTTCATGATTTTGGAATTTACAAAATCTGGTAATAGTAAACCCATAAGAAAATTTAGCTTCCTACAATTTCATCAACCTCTGACCCCACCTTATGCAATTCTCATCCGTTATGGAATCACCTCCCCCAATCTACCATTGGATACCAAGATCAATAAGAAGCTTTCAGTTCGAGTAATCATTGTTGCATCTATAAGAAGTTGTCGATACAAAAACAAGGGAAATGTTAGGTCTTACTATAAACAGTTTGAAGAGAAATAAACACAATGTTTTACTGACAAGATTTTCATGGAGCATCTTGGGAAGGTAGATTCTTTCCTGCAAGTAGGGGACGCTTACAGCCAATACCTAGCATCATTACATGGAAATCCTCATCGACCCCACCATTCTATTGTACCTACCCCCTTGATGCCACCACCAGCATGGCTCCTTCATTTTAATATAAGTTTAATCATATAAGATTGAAATAGTCTAATCAATGATTAATATTTATTAAATAAAATCTAAAATGAAAAGACTGGTAAAAATAAAATACAAATTACTATACAGTATACTCTTTGTATTGAAGGATTAATGGAAAATAAGTAATAATTATCCCATTTTACTCATTGAATTTTTATTAAGGTATCATCCCTAAATGGAATCTTATTCCTTGTCGCAAAAGGATTTAATAAAATTTATAATATCATCATTACATTCATAAAATAATGGTATATAAAAGAAAAGTTCCCTATTTGATAACAACAATCCTGGATTGAATTGTGATTTTATAATAACCAAGACAAGAATCCCATTAGTCAATCATTAATGAAAAAATAAGAAATGTTTCTGTTTCAATAATATATTTCAATGAATGAATTTGATGGGCTCTCAGGAAATGACTAGAGAGTTACTATTAGAGAATAATATAAGAGATATTAAAATAAAGAAGTTATTGTATAAGAAAACATTAAAAAATAATCATAGTAAAAAATAATATCGTCAGTGGAGTAGAGAATTCAAAAACAAAATTGACCAGATACAGCAATGTAATAACTACAGTAAAAAAGAATGAAAAAAATTTACATGAAAGAGACAGAAAATAAAAAAACAATGACTCACATGAACAAGAAAACAATTAAAGGTAATTAATGTGAAATACATATGATCACTAGGTAAAAATACATATCGAGTTAACAAATTCAATCTAGAGAATCATAAACAAATAGGAATCTATTTAAAATAACAGGCTCCAATTTCAAAAAACATTACAAAAAAAAAATAGAATCAAAAAGTGTAAAACCTGAATAGGATTTTTATCTTAAGTGACATCATTCAAAAAAAAAGATATGCACCTTCTCCTTTCATAATCTAAAAGGACCTTTAAAAAATACTTTTATTCTAGTGTATAATTAGTAGTGCAAAAAAAATTTGTTTTTAACAATCTATTATGGATATTGTTGAATGGAAAATAAAATGCATTCATGACTCCTGTAGGAAATAAAAAGATGTACAAAAAATAGTCAAGGTATCAACATCAATATAGAACAATAATAAATAATGAAAATCATATAGTTTCATATCATTAAGAAACCTATTATACTACAATAATATATATTAAAGATAGTCTGGGTTTCAAAATCAATATAGTAATGAAAAACATTCAACCATCATTTCTGTAATGAAAATCAATTATCAAATTTTCATGAGAGATTCATCCTTAAAATCTAGCTAAGGGCTCCACCTTCAACCATCAAAAGGTATCTCTAATTATTGAAACAATAAATTTCTTGAAAACTATTGCCTATTCAATTTTCATTTCCATCTTGACTTGATCTATATTGAATTTCTTTTTCATGTACAATGATTATGAAGTATCTTTGTTGAAATCATTTTTCACTTATTTTATTTCAATAATACTCTATTATTCAAAATCATGTTGTAACTGTCTTTCCATTGAATTTGTTTCTGACATTTTGGTCAAAGACTATTGAGTAAAATGAGACAAATATAAAAAGCACAGTAACTCCCATTAATATTTATAAAGGATACTACATAGTATACAATTGAGAAAATTAATGGAAATTAGTATCAAATGTATGCATATTTTATTTGGGTACAATGTATGTGAAATAGGCGATGGTTAAAAAAATGGAATTTAAGAGCATAAAAATGACAAGAAATGACATATTTTGAAACTACAAAATGCATTTTAAATTCCTTAATGAAATATATAAAGTTTATATTGATCAAACAAAATTTTAATTGCATTGTATATATCAACAAGGAAAATTTGTAATATTATTTCAGGATATATATGAATGAATTTAAAAACAAATGTGGTCTCAGAAGACCTACAAAATTCACATACATGAAATTTTGATATGTAGATATTTTTTAAAATGTTGGCCAGCAGCAACCCTGGATGAATAATGCTCAGAAACCATGTATGGATGTAGCTTGGTTGTTGATGACACACCAAGGAAATGTGGGAAGGTGGTAATTCCCCCACAAGATCAGAAGCTGTTTTTTTTTCTACATCTAGTTTGAGGATGAGAATTCCGTGGAATATTGAAAAATGGAAATGGACTACATCTTCAATATACATCATCCACTAATGGATGGTACACTAATTTATGTGGAAACGACTAATGGGAAATCTATCCCTTTCTAGTTCAGATCTAGTTCAAAAGAAATATGCATTGAAGAATAGAGACTGGTTTTTTATGATTACATGCTTTTTGATTAGGGTTCTGTTTAAAAATACTACATTAATGAGAAATATACACTCTGTAGAGTTGGAATACTGTTTTCTGTGAAAGAATTTTAACGGATCATTTTATGGTTTTAGTTGTGCTTTTTGTAGACCATCACCAGCCTCAAGACAATGATTCATGTCATGGAAGATGTTCCCCTTCATAAGCACCAGCTGGTTTTCAAGATCAATGATCTTGAGGATTTTCATGCATTGAGATTGTACAAAATAAAAGAGGAATCTACACTCAAGTTGGTTTTTACCCGGAGGGGTGAAATGAAATTATTTGTGAAAACCCATATAGAGATGATTTTCCCATTGGAGGTGATGTTTTCAGACATAATCTTCAAACTCAAGGCCAAGAGTCTCACTATGGTAGGCATCCCCCTATAAGAGAATAGTCTAATTTACAACATCAAGTTTCTTTCTAATGGATATTCCTAAGAAAATTATTACATAGTAGAGGAGTCAACTCTCCATTTGGTTCTCCGACTCAAGGGTATAATGATAATTATATTTCAAACCCAAATTAACAAGAATATGTATATTTATAAATGTGTTTTTAAATATTTAAAATTGTTTTTGAAGTAAAAACATTGAAATGAAAACAATGTGAAATAAATGTAAACATATATTTAAAAAGATCAGTAATATAATAATAGAGAAATGGTGGTGAATAATTAATGTGAAGGGTTAGATTGACATACATAAATAAATAAAAACATAATAAAACATGTTCAAATATTTTAAAACAATATTACGTACATACAAGTTTGATTAACATCAATAAATATTACCTCCATAGGAAGTCGTTGCACATATCCACTAAACAAATTCTATATTTCTATGACTAAAAGTGTGGGAATCCGATTAAAAAACACCCACTAATATTGAAGAATGATGCAATGTAATTAGGTTGAGTACAGAAGATGACAAATGTGGGAAGGTCAAATAATTTTATAAAATGAAAAAATAATACTTCATGTAAAAAAGTTTTATTAATTTCAATAAATTATACCTCCAAATAGTGTCATTACACAACCAAAAAAGTAGTTTGATCCTGATATGAGTTATTTAATAGGTAAATTAAAAGAAAAGGGGGGAAAGTGGGGTAAACAATTTACATGGAATACTTAAAGAATGTGACCTCCTATGCAGTCAATGGTGATGCAACTGTCACCCTTTTTAAAACATAAATATTAAAGTTTCAGAAAATTGACAAAAAGTTGGATAACATAATATTAGAATGAGTAATCTAGAATAAGAGTCATATAATAAATATTGAAATGGTTATGTATAAAAAATATAAAAACAATTATGTCAATGATACACCAATATGAAATTAGGTGTACCAAAAAACTACCTCTAGAAAATCACGTAACATGGCATCTAGAACTATTCATATCAAACTAATTTGATGATTATAAGAAATATTGAAAAATTTATGCCTATGAAATCTAGAAACAATTGTACATAATGACATAAAATTATTCCATGAATAGATTGGATACTCCGAAATAATGTATTACACGATATAATCTTTGATAAATAAAAATAAGAATACATTAAAAGGATATGATTCCAAATCATGAATTCACACAGCTAAGAAAAGATATATACCACTTTTCAAAACAATACCAAAATGATTAAATCAAGAACATAGAGAGATGAAAATCTTAAACAAATAATCTTTCTTGCAGATTGAATATGCTAACATAGAAAGCAGTCTGGAATTTCCAGCTATAAACATCAACTGAAACGTCACATTACCAATAAGAATATGATTATTTTCCAATGTAGATAATGAAATATATATTAGATTGATATAATTTTAACTAAAGAACTACATAAGTAAACATTATTTTAATTTCAATGACCAATAGATAAAGCATGCAGGATACAGACAAAGAAATTTAGGTAATGATTAAATGAAATTACTGATACTCGTGTTTTAATATAGGATGTGCAGTAAGAACCATATGAAAATGATAGTACATATTCTGTTAAAATATACAAAATTATTCAAAATGTTTCTACTTCATCAAGATAGGTGATATGCAGCATCAATCTTAGGAATGTAGTTAGAAATTTCAAATAATTTCAAATACAAATATGTGTGAATGAATGAGTTTGTACATCTTGATTCACCTGTTCAATATTGTTGAAGGAATAGATAGATATAATGGTGAAGCAAAGTAAAATTTCCACAGACACATAAGGCCTCCTCAGAACTATAATTTGATGAGAAGCACATGAATTCCATGAAGATAAACCAGAAATTGAATGGAAATAAATCGTGAGACGAAGGTGATATTAGCTACAGAAAACATGAGAGTGTTACTGTATGTATAAGGAAAATTAATCATGAGTTTGATGAGGATTTACTATGTTTCATGGTTAAGACACTGTAAAATAAGAGTTACCTTACATTTAGATGGAGAAAATGGCGAGTCGACGCTGTTTCAGAGAAATGGACTGCTTTCGGTTCAAATAGTTGGATTCTGAAGTCAGTCGTCTCGAGTAGACTATCTGAGCTCGACGGCAGGCTTCAAATGTAAGAACCTCATGAAACTTACTGGTCGATTGTAGAGTAATATCGCTCTATAATAGAGGATTGAATCCATGAGGTAGATGTAGTCACTGTATTGGAAGAGTAGAAGTCTAAATGTTATGGGTAATAATCGCGAGAACCCAATAGATAGGGAGAGGATAGTTTTAGTGAGAGTGGGACGGGAGAGGGAAATCAAAAGGTATGGGAGAGGGATAGGTAGAGGTCGCAGGTGACCATGGATGAACATGTGGCATGGATAAGGTGTAGGTAGAGGAGGGACTGCTAAACAATAAGAACCCTAATCACATCACATGAAAATGAATATCGACAATAGGTGAAGCGTGATAGCAAGTGAAGAACGAGAATGAGGAGAAATGATTTAGGGTGAAGTGCACAATTGATCGATGTTATGTAATAAACCTAGATGCGGACAGAAGTGATGGTAAACAGAGCAACGCGAATAAAAGGCCTTGAGGTTAGAGAACTCTTCTTGGCAGAAGAGCCCGATAGCTTGGGGGTAATTGCTAGAAGTTTTTTATATTATGTTGACGTGGCTACTTGTGGAGGTGACAAGTTAGGCTGGAGGAACAAATCTTTAGTATGTATAGTGGATATACATGATTTTTCATGTCTAATTAGATAGGGTAGCTTACGTGAGGATATGAAAAGAAATGAAATTAAAATTAAAATAAAAGAATGAATGTGGGGTTTTAACACTTGAATTATTATCTTTGAGAAGCTCCTTATGTGGATTGGTTTGGGATATATGTTAAAAATAAAGTCTCCAATGCATGGTTAAGGGTCATAGAAATATTTTTTATAAGAAATTTCATAATTTTCAAATATTTTAATGTGTGAGGAGAATAGGTGATGAGGCGTGGTATATATATTGGAGCAGTGGGATGTTTTTTGAATATTTCATTCATTTTCTTATTATTTTAACTCAATACAATGAATTGTAGGAGAATTATAACTAAATATTTTAAAAAACTGATCATATTTTAGAGATTATGGTTCTCATATTATTCATAACTAATGTAATAGTTCATTAATCTTGTAATTTATATATATATTGAATTACCATATATTACAATTCATAAAAATTTGAAATAATTCAGAAATATCCCAAAAATAAACTATAATTTTGTTCGAATTTAGAATTCAAAAATAAACACCATTTTTTTGAAAATAATTATATAAAATTCCTAAATTTAACTTTCATTTAAAAATTTATATACTTAAAAATAAATGTTTAAAAATTGTTGTAGATCTTATGACAATTCGAAAAATTATTTAAGGGCTCTTAATATTATATTATATTATTAAGACAACAAAATATTAAATTATTAATAAATTTTATATATATTATTTGAAATATTATTATTATTTATAAAATTTTAAATAATGACTTATTTTTAACCAAAATACAATCACTTAATTAATCATTTTTAAAACATATATTTACTTATTCTACTATGTAAATATATGATATTTTTATTTATAATACAACAAAATTTTATTTATTCCTATATTGGTGAAGTCACTATTATATTGGTGATATTAATTATCCTAAGGGGCAAATTATTATTCCAAAGGTATTATTCAATAGTACATTATTGTTTTAATCTCAGTCTCTTGTGAATCATATACTATCGAACATAATAGATTTTAGTAGTGGAATTTTATAAAATCATGGGATGTCACATTCTTCCATCATAAAAAAAATATTCGTGAAATTTTTAGAGGGTCACTGAGAAACTGATTATATTTCTTTATTATATGTTCCACTCATTCATAGGTCACCTCTTTAATTTTTTGACTCATCCAATGTACCATTAATAAGATATTCATCCCCTTTATCAACAAATGTTCTCTATTATCCAGAATACATATAGGCTCATTTTATTAAGATAAATCCAAATCCAACTCTATTTATTTATAACATAGAACATGTGTTGGTGAATTCATGTACTTCATCAATTGGTATTTTTGGAAATCATCATGAATATAGGAATTGTTATTTTGAATTTCTTTTTAATAATCCAAACATCTAATTCACTGCATAATTTCATAAGGAAAAATTTACCAAGGGATTATTTGTCCATAATTTTATAATAATATGACACCCATCCATCAGGATACCTTATAGAATATTTTATCTCACACTCAAAACTAAATATCCATCCTTCGATTATCAATAAAACCATTTTTCATAATTTTATCTACGTTGATATTATTTAGAATAGTTTTTACCTTGTTGTTGTTTCCTCTACAATTTCTACAATATAAAAAAATCCATTCATCAACATTATACCAACAAGTTAGCGTATGACATATACTTCCATACAATGTGTGGTATGCTAACATTTGAATACTAGAAAGTAAGCTGTTATTTTAGTAAAACCCAGAGAAATGATAAATACCGATCCCACATGCCTTGAAAGTCATATGATCATGATCTCAACATATGTTCTAATTTTTGGATCATCCATTATGATATCCTATTAGATTGAGAGTGATAAGAACATGAAAAATAAATCTCAATATCCAAATAATTATATAGAATTTTCCATAATTATAATATAAATCATGGATCACAATTATAAACAATCGAAATAGGTGGTGAAAGAATTCTTAAACCAAAATTTATATAATGTCGTCATAGACGTTACATTGGGAATCCATTCTTATAAAGAGAAAATTAGTAGATTTGGTAGGTAGATAAAAAAGCACCCATGTTCTAAAAATATTAATTGGTATTTTGGTAATCACTAATCTCAATATGTTGTAATGTCATTCAATTTCAATATACAAATAGGCTAATGATTAATAGATCCTCTATGATGTTGTCATTCAACATTCACTAATTGAATGACTAAACATGTTGATGCATAATCATCAATATCCCATTTAATATGATCCCATCATAAATGTTCAATCAAATTTATATTCATATTAGTTCTATGATGGTGTATTGAGAAATTCAAGATATGAGCATCATCCAATTACACCCTTTTTAGCTAGGTTATATAGGGAACACAAACCTCCATGCAAATTTTAGAATATCCTTATAACACATGATGTATTCCCACATCCAATCATTTAATTATTTAATTGAATTTCGATGAGTCTCATCATCATAAAGTGAATTTATTAACCATTTCAAATAAATAATTATGGGAATCCTATTTAAGAAGTATTGAATTATCACATTCCTTGATAGTTACCAGAACCTTCTATTTATATATCCATGTAAAAATTGCACTTTTTAATCCTTATTTTGTTTTTAACTCCATAATCCTTCCTTGTTATAGCACATACTATATTATTTTCCTTCATTGGATGGTAAAGTACTAAACAATCGTAATACTAGGGTAGCTTGAGCCCTCACATTTTCTACATATCGAGTAATTTTGGTGATATGATATATTTATTTAGATAGTGATCTATATATATATATCAAATATTTATCAAAAGATACAGTGTGTCTATATCATAATATACAGTATTACTGTTGATAATAAAATATTATGAGTTTCATAGATCTATATATGAGTTCATTACTACCTTGATGCATTCTAAATGACTCTATCATTCTACATAAAAAACACAACTAGGTACTTTCCTTCATCCATTAATATAAATTAATAATTCACCATGTACTGATTGTAGATTAAAGATCAATGCATTACCTAATATTCTATTAAACTATTTAAGAAATTCTTCCCACTCATTATTGTTACAATCATATCTCTATTGTGAGTAATATTGGATAATGGGTTATATAATTGGAATAATTTATGAATGAAACACAGATAAAAACCAGCTAAACCAATGAAACTATCCACCATGTTTTTGTTAATTACTGTAGTATATTCTTAGACGGGCTTTGTCTCCATAGGATCAACTCAGATCCCTTCCTTTGAGACAATATGTCTAAGAAAATAATTAGTTTAGAGAAAGAAATTGAACTTTCTAAACATCACATATAACTCATTAAATATAAGAGTCTCCAGAACGACTTATATTTTTTTCACAAGATCCTCATTACTATTTGATATTTCAAGATTTCATTAATAAATACATCAAAAAAATCTTTAAAATATTTCTTGAACACTGAATTCATTAGATCCAAAAAATGGATGTTGCATTAGTAATTCCAAATAGAATTACTGTAAACATGGAATGTCTATACCTAGATCAAAAATATATCATTACAATATCAACAGATTTTACAAACAATTGATGATTTACATAACGAATGGCATTGTAAAAAAATAAAGAGTTCCCTGAATTTTTTCAAATAAATAACTAATGTGAAGAAGATAATACATGTTCTTTATTATGAAAGAAATTATTTCTTTATAATCAATTCACAGCCAAATGGATCTATCTTTCTTCCTCGCCATAAAAACATGAAATCCCCATGGATAAAAAAAAGAAAAGATAAATCCATAATCATTCGATTCCCTTATTTATTTCATTATATCCACCAATTAAATAGTTTCCAATCTATATGGTTTATTTGATATTGGCCTTGAATGAAGGATTAAATCAATATTGAACTAATATTCATGCTCAGAAGGATGTCTAGGTAAATTATTTAGGAATATATCAATGTATTCATTAACAATAGTTAAATATTCAACTTATGGAATTATCTAATCACCCTTAGATGAATTTTCTCTTCTTATGAAATAAATTAATTCATTAGAGTTTCTAGGGGTGGATCTATAAAATAATCAAATTATGATGTTTCATCTCTAATTCTATTGGACTGTAAATCATCATCATGAATAGTATCATCCATATTCATGTAGTATATTTTCACTTAAAAATTCCTTATCCATTCTATATGTAAGGTTATATCTTGTTAAATTATAGGTATGATTATAAGGTACACACCTAAAGCTCGTTTTTGATTCATAATGGGGACGAATCGACACATCTTTATTTCAATGATACATCACATAAGAGTATTGACTAAAAAATATCTTGATACATGAAATGATAAATTTATAATTTTATTTCAAAACTAGGATGATATAAATGAATTCAATGATCCAAGATCAAATAATTAAATGTAAATTTTTGAGGAAATGATAAAAGTACCTTCCGCCACAACATCAAGAATTTAAACCTTTTCAATTTGGATAGAATAATCTTGGCATGGCTGCCATGTTATCATAATAAAAATTATTCATTGATACAATAGACAGTTATTCTCATAGTACCCCATATATCTACAAATATAACATTGAACATTGGTTCTATATTTATTCACCTTGCATTTGTGGGAAAGATAGTCTTTTCATCACACTTTTAGAAAACTCATTTTCATTATATGCAGGAACCTTGGTGTTTCCTTCTCGAACTATCGCACATTGAAAAGTTTCCCGTTCTATTCATTCATTTACCCATTCCTTTCTCATCTAACCAATGATTCCCTTGATTAACCATAAATTCATATGATATAGATAATTTTTTAATTTTTTAATGGAATATGAGAAAATAACATTGTATGATTAGAAATTTTGGGAGATAAGTTCATATTAGAGGAATAGTTATAAAAAATAATTGAATGGGTCGATATTCTTCGATAGATAATGAATGTAGTCTAAATCCTTCCATTATATATTTGTATAGTCATATGAATACATGTTAATTTTTTCATCCTATTAATTTATTATAAAAAAGAATATCCTCTCCATATCTTCTCACTATTCTCAATGGAAATACTTCTCCATCAAAATATCCATCAAATAATTCCATTACATAATTTCAATTTATTCATCCTCATTTGGGTTTTGAATCAATTACCACCATTAATTAGTACCTTCTATGTAATTATAAGTTTCCTTGATATGATTCTCTCTTATATTACATCCTAAAGTATGAAATATCTTCTCTAAAGAACATATCCACTGCTCTTCCACAAATGAGTTTGTAGTCCCATTGAATGATGGAGATTATTGTATCATGAAGTTGTCCAACATTTTTCCTACATGTTTTTGATGAAGTAGATTTATATGGTTAATGTTATTGTTCATAACCAAAATTCACTCTCCCAGTATGGTTCTATTATTTTCATATATAGTGGAAAATCTATCTCAAATATCTTTATATATTTTACGATGGAATTAAAGAAAAGGATACACACATTTGTATGGTTCCATTCAATCCATTATCCACAGTTTCTGTAAAATGTAATATTTTAAATGATGTTATGAATTAAAATGTGTAACTTGGACCTAATACAAAACAAAACATAAAATGAATATTTTAGGCATAGCTAATCTCAAATTTGAATGTATTGTTTATTTGGGGACATATTTTGTTTAAAATTATTTATTCTGGTTTGTAATGAAAATTTTATTAATCCTAATAATATCATCCTGGAGTCTCAAACAAGGTATATAGTATGAATCTTTTACATTTTCCAGATTACCTTGAGTCTAGCTCATGAATTTTATTTTGAGTTTTTACCCGTCGATATATTTGTTCGAGAAACCAAGTTAACATGTTGAATCGAAATCAGGAAGTATTTATAAGAAGACTCAAATGATCTCTAACTTACATGAAATCCTGTCTGTTCTTCTATGCAGATACATAAAAAATACATTAGGATTATGTCCCCTAATTTATTTTTTCTAAATCTTATTTCTAAAGTATATAATGAATTTTTTTATATAGACTATAAAGATCCAAAAAACCAAAATCATGAAGAAGGGGTCATTGTTTATTACATTGGCCTGAGTATAATGAAAAAATACTAAAAGAATTAATAGTTTTGTGGATTTGGAAACCCAATAAAACATAATTTTTATATTGAAACATGAAATGAATAACAACAAATAATCTCGGCTGAAAATATCCAATAAAATCTGGATTATACCCTCATGTCATTCATAAAAAACATATTCATATCCTATGAAAAAATATATATAATAAAGGGGTGATCTCCGATTATGAATATGGGTAAAAAATATATCATAATCTATCATAATCAATATGTCGTGGTGAATATATAAAAACCCATCCTACTTGACCATAATCTTGAGCATAATATGTAAACAATAAAAATGTGACTATGTAATTTCATATAAATAATTATATGAGATTGAAGATTAACATTGGATATTCTTCTATTCAACTATTCATGTGGAATATCAATTTATAGAATTCTAATGAATTAATTAATAAAGATGTACATTATTGAATAACTTTTGAGGCATCATCCAATATATATGAATATAAATGGGCAAGGCCTCACCCAAGTAAATTTCTAATTTGTCTCATGAGTCTTACGACTACATCAAGAATATATAGTGGGCCCCACTCCTCACATAATATGTACAATTAATTCCCATATGAACTATGTGGAATATAAAAACATATAATTACAAAATTTAAATTACATTCCCCATTCATTAAACATAATCACTAACAATTCAGAGTACTGTAGTGAATATTATCATGATAGCACATCTATAGACAAAATAACAATAATCCTTTAATTAAATTTATTTTATATGATAGTCATAATATAATACATTAAATAAATCATATTATTCTATAAATGACTTCAATTATATAATAAAATCACGATTAAATTATTAGGTAATCCTTGAGAGAAATAATAATTTTACCTTTCAATGTTTTTTTTAAATATATTGTATTTATAAAAAAAATTATAAAACAAGAAATGGAAAAATATAGTATTTCATGAAAAAAATAGTTATTATAAAAAAATAATTTTATTTACATTTATTATGGATGATATATGAATATAGTTATGAAATTGGGTTGTTCCCGTAAATAAGGCTTGCATATTAGGTAGAATTTTAAAGGGATCCTAGTAAATAATGTATTATCCAACAAATGAAATAAGTACTCATCTGGATATATGAGTTAGGAAAATATAAAATGAAAGTAAATTAAATATTTAATGAAATGAAGAATTACATTTTGGTGATTATTGGGATAGCGTAACCAAAATGAGAAATGGTGGTTCAAGAAGAAACCTTTACCTTATGTACAAAAGTTTTACCCGTTTGACCTTAATCTACAATTTAATAAAATAAAATCCATAAATTAAATAATTTATAACCTTTTCTCATTTATTTTACTTATTTTATTTTTATTATGTTCATTTATGATCTTTTTTATGAGTTTTAAAATAATTTTTTATCATTTAGGAGTGTTTGTATCCTTGTTTTTCTTGATCAGTTAACATTTATACATATAAAAAATAATCGTAGAATTTGTAATAGATTTCCAGAATTGGAAATTTATGTTATTAATGATATTTATGATGAATAAATTGTTATATAAGTCTTCTTTTATTTTATTTTAGTATAAAATATTAGATAATATGTTTGTTATAAACATTTAGATTATTTTGGTGACTTTTAGATCATCACCAAATTGTTTTGTTTCATTAATTAGTATTAAGTATATATAATATTTATAGGGCTTTAGATAAGATGGAATTCGAAAATAATAATATATTTTTATCATAAATTTTTTTTATAACCATACATGAGTGTGGTATTAAGAAATACACATCCTCAATGATGGTAATTAATTGTCACCTCACGAACAATATTATGGAATTTTTAAATAATTTTAATAGGATAAGATAAAATATGTTTCATTTTAAATTGTCATAATAAAATTTACATAATTAAAATATACTCAATTTATTAGGTAACAATATAGCATGGAGGAGATGGAAGGATAATAAAATAAAATATTTTAAAAAGAAAATAATTGAAAAGAAATGGGATGTTTACCTCTTGAAGTCCCATTATTCATAATCTCTTTAAGGGGATCAGTTTTGGAATTTTGTTAAGACCAAAGCCTCATGGACATGGGGAGGGGCTTCGAAAGTGGATTTATTAGAAATTGGAAATATCTCAAAGAATTGAATGTGTGAGGATATGATATTATGAGGGGTGGTATTTATAGTACAGGTGATGGTTGTTTTTTTGAATATTTTGTCCTATTGTTTATTATTTTGGATTAAATATAATAATATTTTAAAACATGAGAATGATATAGGGTTAAATTGGTAAATGATATGAAACCTGTCTATGTGGTGCACCTTCCTTTTTATGAGCCTACCTGACCAGAACTCCACAATTAAGCATGCTTGTCCTGGATTAGTGATCATGATGGGTGGCCTCCTTGGATGTTTTCCAGGACGCGGGTTAGTGATGACAATGCACATTGGAAAGGACATGTGTTGGACTGTGGTGACTGTCATTAGTTATATGACATGTTCGGGAATGTGGGTGGGCCCTAGATTGGGGACCACGTGTCGGTAGAGCTATAGTTGGTACATGGCAGGAAAGGACCTAATTACCATGTTAAGGCGGGGGTTCTACACTGTCATTAGGGCCCTGTTGTTACATGTGGTATGAATGGTGGTACCCAGTATTAAGTGAAGTGGATTTCCTGTGTTGACATGTAGTGTCCACAATGAGGATGTTGGTATCTAATGGGGGTGAATGTAACACACCAGAATGATACATTGTTAAATGAAAATATGAAATGAATCATGTAAACAAATGGTCACATTCTGTTTTAAGAACCAACCTGATTAGAACTCCATAATTATGCTTGCATCATCTAGAGTAGTGAATAGGATGGGTAATATAAGGCCCCAGCCTTAAACCTTACTTAATATTGAGTTATTAGAAGATTACACCTTGAGGATCTTTTCGGGTTTAGAGTTTTAGAGAATTAGATCATAAAACTTGAATTACATTCCACATATAAACAAAGTGGTTACATAAAGATAGTATTCATCATTCCCATCAATGTAAACATATTTAAGATAAAACATTGATTCTTTCTTGACACTTCCTTGACACTATAATCATATCACATACCTTTCCCTTGACCTGTGAAAATCATTTCAAAAAAACTTGGGATGAGCATAAAAAGCTCAGTATGTGTTATAAAAACATGGAAAGGAAACATGGGTACATATATACATAAGAATGAAATCATACAATACCCATAAAACATAAGCACTTTAACATACTCATCAAATCATGAGTGAATCATAGAAATCATAATACATAATGGTAACTTGAGGCATTCATAACATTCTTACGTAGGGAGTAACCCTCTTGGTTACGTTTGGAATACCCATCACAGTATATTCCCTGAATCTCTTCGGAGAAACCTTAACGTTTCAATCCATCGCGTTACCCAATGCATTGGAGAGCTATATCAGGCTCACCCGCCCTTAGTTTATCACGGAACCACCCGTCTTCATAATAATGCCCAATAACCTCAACATAGTCATATCACATAAAACATTCATAAAGGAAACATAACATTTCCACCTTTAAATCGCAAGATATCAATAAAACACATTGATATTAAAACATTATGAAAACCATTTTCAATACCAAAATAAAAGAAATGTGAAACATGGTATTTATTTTTCTTTTAAAAAGATGGTATGGCTTGTAGAGGAAGACAAAACTCAAATAATGGTCACGGCGGTGGAGAAGTCGTTGTCACCGCATACGTATGAAAAGAACATTCCCTTTTGTCGTTTAGTAAACGCTTTGTATAAAAAATATTCCTTTTGGATAAATGTAAAAGTCAAAGGGTTTTATACACCGAATAAAATAAAATTGTTTATACAATAAAATATGCCTCAATGAAAGGATATTGAGACGAAGTCCCATACCTCAGGTCCGACTTGACTTGGTCGTTCTTTAATCTCCTGAATAATAAACACGAGTTAATTTTTACTTGTTTAAGAACATTTTTTCAAGTTCATTATTCCTTTTATATCACTTATTTACATGTTATGAACACTATGTAATTATTTATGTTAATAACGGTCTTTTTAACGATCATTGGTACTTGAGTCAAACATAATCCCTTTATAATTACAAGTTGTTCATGTATCCATTATATCCAGAATGGTATTCATGATGTAGATATCATATATGTCATATATATCCAGTACATTCATGCATTTATAATATTACATAATCATTTAGAGGTAAGAAATGAAATGCATCGTTCATGGAGACGGTAAGCCGTACGTACGCATGAACGCTACTTTCATTTCTATTTCGTATTTTATAGAATGGAATAATAATGATATAAAGGTATATTATAATTCCAGTATAATATCATATATAATATCATATTTCCATCCTTTATACGTCCCACATATGGTATTTAACGAATCAAATCACTTTGAGGGGGCGGTAGTCCGCACTTCCTTAAATGAAGATATCGCGTTTACCCATAATGGAAACCATAAAGGTATTCCCAAAATGAAAAAAACAGAAGCTTAAAGAAAAACATAAACATATTATATATCATATATAAATATAGTGACATCTTAATGGCCGCCTTTGATGGTGTTAAAGGAATGTTGAACAATCACCGTTTCGGGAGGCATAAATTCACCATCCACGGAAACTGTATGCTCTTTAACCATTAGATGTATGTGTGTGTAGGTGTAGCTTGAATAATTCTTATAAAAACATCCTAGTATATTGAGGATACTGTAGTTGTTACAAAATAAGAGAATAAAAAGAGTTTATGCGGTTTGAGAAGCAAAATAAAACAAAAGGACTCAAAAGAAGACATTACCTTAAAATCGGGTAACTTCCTTTGGTTTGAGCTCAATGGCTTCCTTGGGAATACTTCTTCCCAAATTTAGGCTTCATGAAGTAAGATAGGGATGTGGAGAGACAAAATGGGAAGGGTTTGTCCAAGCCAAAGGCATTGGGAGTGTGGGTAAGGAGGTAGAGGTTAGGGCCTTTTATAAGAGGAGAGGAGGGGCACTCCTGGAAAGTAAAGATAAGTTACTTTATTTTAAAATGAGTTTCGGATTAAAAAGGTCCCACATTGTAATAATTAGAGTAAAAGGTTATAAGGGTTCTAAATCCACTCATCCAATAGGTTTTGGACATGTGTAGGTCTTAGATATTACATTATCTTTCCATTTTATTTAAATCCATTATTAATGAGGTAATCGCTGCATCATCATGATGTCATAAATAATTTAATTTATTTAAAGTCTAAAACTTATAAAAAAAATACTATGATGTAGGAAATCTTTTTATCTTTCCAATTAATATTTATAGTCAAAAATCTGACTTGTATAACCCCATATAAAAATTGTTTTAGTAACATAACTCATGATTGTGTCATTTTTACTTTAACAATAAATATAAATTTATTTATGTCATTTCCCTACCAAAGTGGCTCAATGGGGTCCCCAATTTGCCACATGGCTTGTCTGGGTCGGCCATGACACAACCAATAAGGGTAGGACATGTGTCTAGGTCATTTCATTTTATTAAAGCATTATTTTTACCTTAAACTACACTAATTACCACTAATCGCGATTAAAAACATAATAAGTTACGATTCACCAAAAAATTATTTTAATCTCATTGAACCACATTTTACTTCTTAATGACAACCATTTATGTGGGATTTTTGAAATTCAAATCACAAAGGTGGCAAAGTTTCATTTAAACGAAAAATCAGTTTCTTTAACTACCACTTAGTGGTTTCACTATTTATCAAAAATTGAAGTTTTTCAGAAAGTTACCAAAAATTCACCCTAAGCTATATTTGATATTCCGAATTAAAAAATGAAGTTTATCTTAAATAATTCAAAACATATAAGTCAGATTAATTAATTTAATAATTAATTCCCGCTGTTATGACATATAGCGTGTTTTTATGAAACAATAAGTATCAAAAGATTGACACCAGTTTAAGTCCAATTTCAAAGTGAAATTGATTCCAATGACCACCATTAGATTAAATGGTAAAAATATATTATAATTTCACATTAAAACCATTTTAAAAGATAATCTAATAATATAAATAAATTATATTAAAAATCAGTTTTGATGTAAAATGCAGTATTTTTCACTATTCATAAAAAAATGAACATTGTCAGAAAAATACCAACAATTCACACAAAGTAAATTTTGATGTCCCAATCATATTGAATAAGTTTATTTTGACAATAATAGATTATAAAATTGTCAAAAGATAGATTTAAAAATGGTTTTCCATCAAATGGCAGTAAAACAATCTTTTAAAAATATTGGTGTATTCCATGCTTAAGATTGGATTTATTTTTATTTTAAGCCCCTGAAACACTATCTAATTCATTCATAGACATACATAAAAATATCTATTATTCATTACTTACTTGGGATGTTACATCCTTCCACCCTTTAGAAAATTAGGTCCCCGAAATTTATTTACTTATCGAATAAATGGGGGTACTTATCCCTCATTGCATTTTCAGATTCTCATGTTGCCTCTTCAATCATGTGGTTTTTCGAAAAAACCATTACCTGGTGAATCACCTTATTCCGTAACACTTGCTCCCTGTGGTCAAGAATTGGGAGCGGTTGTTCCTCATAAGATAGGTTCTCTTCTAGCTGAACTACCTCTGGACTCAAAACATGAGATGGATCTGGCATGTACTTTCTCAACATCGAATCGTGAAAAACATTGTGTACCTGAGAAAAAATCGGAAGTAAATCCACTCGGTAAGAAACTGATCCAAATCTCTCCATAATTTCATATGGTCCCATAAACCATGGAATCATCTTTCCTTTCTTACCAAATCGCATCACAGTTTTCCATTGTGATACATTGAGAAAAACATGATCACCTACCTCAAAAGATAGATCATTCCTCCTATTTTCCGCATAACTCTTCTGCCTGCTCTAAGCTGTTCTCATGTGTTTCTGAATCAGCTGAACTTTTTCTACCAACTCTTCTACCAATTCTGGTCCCATCAACTTCCTTTCACCCACTTCATCCCATAAGTCTGTAGTTCGACACCGCTTCCCATATAACTCCTCAAATGGTGCCATCTCTATAGTGGAATGAAAACTGTTATTATATGAAAATTCATCCAAAGAAAGATGTTGGTCCCAACTTTCCTGATAATCCATCGAACAAGCTCGTAGCATATCCTCCAAGGTCTGAATTGTTAGTTATGACTGCCCATCTGATTGAGGATGAAAAGCTGTACTAAAATTTAATTCAGTACCCAACGACATCTGAAGGCCTTTCCAAAAGTTAGAAGTGAACCTAGGATCACGATCAGATACAATGGAGAGAGGAACTCCATGTAACATGTCTATCTCTTTAAGATACAAACAGGATACTTGATCAAGAGAGAAAGTATCTCGTATAGCAAGGAAATGAGAAGATTTGGTCATGCGATCAACAGTAAACCAGATTGCATTATTACCTCGAGATTTATTCAATAATCCCATAACAATGTCCATTGATATATTCTCTCATTTCCACTCTCGCACTGGTAAGGGCTGAAGCATCCCTTTCGGTAACTACCGCTCTGCTTTAACCTGTTGACATGTCAACCACTTCATATTAAAATCAGCAATATCTCTTTTCATTCCATCCCACCAGTAATACTCCCGCAGATCTCTATACATCTTAGTACTTCCAGGATAAACTGAAAACAGGGAACTATGAGCTTCACATTACTACTCTCTCTTCAACTGTGAATCACAATGCACACACAATCTCTTCCCAAATCTCAAAACACAATCATTATCAATGTTGAATTCAGGAAACTTACCTTTCTGAACCAGCTCTACCTTTTTCTTCAACTCACTGTCTTGCTTCTGTGCTTGCTTGATTCTACATGATAGAGAAGATCTCATTGATTCCTGAAACAAAACAGAAGGACTTCCTGCACCAACAACTTCTATGCCAAAGTTCATCAAATCCTTAACCAAAGGATCACGTTCCAAACGCAACATTTCTAATGAAGCATTACTTTTTTTACTCAAAGCATCATCCACTTTATTTTCTTTTCCGAGATGGTAATGAATTGTACAATCATAATCCTTGATTAATTCAAGCCATATCCTTTGTCTAATGTTCAATTCTTTCTGAGTTAATATATACTTTAAACTTTTGTGATCTGTATATATTTCACACATTACTCCATACAAATGATGCCTCCAAATTTTTAAAGAAAAAACAACAGAAGCTAATTCCAAATCATGTGTAGGGTAATTTACCTCATGAGTTTTCAAATGTCGTGAAGCATAAGCAATTACCTGATCATTCTGTATTAGGATGAAACCAAGTCCTTTCAATGAAGCATCAATGTATATAACAAACTCACCATTCCTGGAAGGTAGTGCCAAAACTAGAGCATTCACGAATCTTCTTTTCAATTCCTGAAAACAATCATCACATTATTTTGTCCAGATAAACTTAACACCCTTCCGAGTTATCTTAGTCATTGGACTAGATAATCGTGAAAAATTTCTAACAAACCTTCGGTAATATCCTCCCAAACCAAGGAAGCTACGAATCACATTTAAATTTGTGGGTCTTTTCCATTCTTCCACAAATTTTGTTTTGGCATGATCAACAGTTATTCTATATTTAGAAACAATATGACCAAGGAAAGAAATTTGTTTTAACCAAAACACACACCTGCTGAATTTTCCATACAGTTTCTTTTATTTTAAGGTTTGAAAGATAACCCTTAAATGTCTTTCATGATCCTCTTTAATTTTAGAAAATACCCAAATATCATCAATGAAAACCACCAAAAAATTATCCAATAACTCATGGAAAATTCTACTCATTAAGTCCATGAATACAACAGGTTCATTGGTTAGCCCAAAAGGCATTACTACAAATTCATAATGGCCAAATTTCATACGTAATGCGGTCTTCGGAATATCTGCCTCCTTTAACTTCAGCTGATGGTACCCCATTCTCAAGTCAATCTTTGAAAAAAACTGAGCTCCCTGGAGCTGATCAAACAAATCATCGATATGAGGCAAAGGATATTTGTTCTTAACATTGATATTATTCAAGGCTCTATAATCAATGCAAAGTCTCATAGAACCATCATTCTTTTTAAGAAATAAAACAGGAGCACCCCATGGTGATGTTCTAGGTCGAATGAAACCTTTCTCTAATAAATCTTGCAATTGTTCCTTCAACTCTAAAAGTTCAATTTGAGCCATTCGATAAGGATGATTTGATATTGGCTTAGCATCAGGAACTAAGTCAACAGTAAACTCAAATTCCGGATCTGGTATTATTCCAGGAAACTCATCAGGATAAACATCAGGATAGTCATTTACTACTGGCACATCATTAATCTGAACAGTTCTTTTATTTTCAATGATGTGTGCAAGGTAACATTCATTTCCATCTTTTACAAGTTTCTTGGCCTCTTGATAAGTTATCAACAGTAAGGGTTCATTCTTGTACACAAACTGAAAGTCTTTCTGGAAAGAAACTTCTTTAGCTCTACATTCAATATTGGCATGGTAAATAGAGAGCCAATCCATACCCAGGATAACATCAAACTCTACTAGAGGTAGAACAATACGGTTTTCAAGTAGTTCCTTTCCACAGATAAGGATAGGAAGATTCTTGTAAATTCTTTTTGCCTTAACATTTCCCCCAGGTGTTTTTACCACAATTTCAGGAGTCATTTCTTGATATGGTATTCCCATTTTTCTAGAAAAGGTTTTAGAGATGAAATAATTTGTAGACCCCGAATCAAATAACACACTGGCATAATCTGAAAAAACAAACAATGTACCGGATACATCATCATTTGATGGCCTGACGTCTGCCGAAGTAGTTGCAAATGATTTCACCACCCCTTTTTGCTTGTAGTCTAACTGCTTCCCATCACTCAAGCTCTTTGTCGGACACTCGTTTGCGTAGTGACCCATCTCATTGCACTTATAACATTTCACTAACTGTAAATCAAATTTGGTCTTACCTTCACCTTGATCCTTTTCAGTGCAATCACAAGCCTTATGTCCCATCTTACCACATTGGTAGCACTTTCCAGAATTTAGAAGACATTCCCTAGCATGCCTTTTACCACATTTATCACAAACAAGAAACTTAGTTTTCTTACCATCATACTTTTTTGAAAAATTCTTACATTTCTACTCCCACCTCGGTCTCTTCTTCTGTTTGTTGTTATAGAACACATGGTCATCGGAAAACTCCATTTCCACCTTCTCAGCACATCGAACAAGCTTTTCATAACTTTTAAACTCACGAGAACCTAATTACCTTCTATATTTTGGCTTTAATCCTGAGTAAAAACGATTGATTTTACTATCAAGGTCTCAGATAAAATTTGGAGCATACATTGCCAATCGAGTGAACCTTTATTCATAGGTAGCCACTGAGTCGTCCTCTTGCCTCAATTCCAAGAATTTCTTTTCCATCCTATGTCAAACAGCCTTAGGAAAATACTTCTCAAGAAACATACCTTTGAATTCCTCCCAGTCGAGAGCATCAATCTCATCAGCGTCCCTGATATTTTTAACCATAGACCACCACTGATCTGCCTCTCCCTACAAACGGTAAATAGAAAGACTAACCTCTTGATTGTATGAACACCCCATGGCATCAAAAATCTTCTCCAGTGCTTTAATCCAACCTTCAGCTAACACAGGGTCAGAGGATCCTCTGAATGATGGGGGATGTTGCCCCATGAAATGTTCCACCACAGACATGTTCCTATGCGAGTGATCTGGCTGATCTCGTGCATGGATACCACCACCATTTATAGCCTGAGTGAACTGTTCCATCACTGCAAAAAATTGTTCAGTTCCAATTCCAACCATCTCAGGATGCTGATTCGGAAGGTTATTTCCTTATGCATGCCTTCCTAGCACTGCTTCCCCATTTCCTCTACGGAAAACCATTCTGAACAAACATGTCTTAGATAAAGCAACATGGTAATATTCAAATGCTATATCATTTCAATTTGACAATAAAAAAATTTGGATAATCATTTAATAGAATTATAACTCCTAAAGTTATCTAAACCGACCATTGATACAAACTATAAGGCCCCAGCCTTAAACCTTACTTAATATTGAGTTATTACAAGATTACACCTTGAGGATCTTTTCGGGTTTAGAGTTTTAGAGAATTAGATCATAAAACATGCATTAAATTCCACATATAAACAAAGTGGTTACATAAAGATAGTATTCTTCATTCCCATCAATGGAAACATATTTAAGATAAGACATGGATTCTTTCTTGACACTTCCTTGACACTTTCATCATATCATATACCTTTCCCTTGACCTGTGAAAATTATTTCAAAAAAACTTGGGATGAGCATAAAAAGCTCAGTATGGGTTATAAAACCATGTAAATGAATCATGGGTACATATATTCATAAGAATGAAATCATACTTTACCCATAAAACATAAGCACTTTAACATACCTCATCAAATCATGAGTAAATCAATGAAAACATAATACATAATGGTAACTTGAGGCATTCATAACATTCTTACGTAGGGAGTAACCCTCTTGGTTATGTTTGGAATACCCATCACAGTATATTCCCTAAATCTCTTCAGAGAAACCTTAACGTTTCACTCCTTCGCGTTACCCAATGCATTGGAGAGCTATATCGGGCTCACCCGCCCTTAGTTTATCACGGAACCACCCGTCTTCATAATAATGCCCAAGAACCTCAACATAGTCATATCACATAAAACATGCATAAAGGAAACATAAAATTTCCACCTTTCAATCACAAGATATCAATTCAATACATTGATATAATAACATTATGAAAACCATTTTCAATACCAAAATAAAAGAAATGTAAAACATGGTATTTATTTTTCTTTTAAAAAGAAGGTATGGCTTGTAGAGGAAGCCGAAACTCAAATAATGGTCACGGCGGCGGAGAAGTCGTTGTCGCCGCATATGTATGACGAAAACATTCCCTTTTGTAGTTTTGTAAACGCTTCGTATAAAAAAGATTCCTTTTGGATAAACATAAAAGTCATAGGGTTTTATACACCGTATAAAATAAAGATGTGTATAAAATAAAATATGCCTCAATTAAAGAAGATTGAGACGAAGTCCCATACCATGGGTCCAACTTGACTAGGTCGTTATTTAATCTCATGAATAATAAAATTGAGTTAATTTATACTTGTTTAAGAACCTTTTTTCAAGTTCATTATTCCTTTTATATCATTTATTTACATGTCATGAGAACTATGTAATTATTTATGTTAATAACAGTCATTTTAACGATCATTGGTACTTGAGTAAAAAATAATCCATTTATAATTACATGTGGTTCATGTATCCATTATATCCAGAATGGTATTAATGATGTAGATATAATATATGTCATATATATCCAGTACATTCATGCATTTATAATATTACATAATCATTTAGAGGTAAGAAATGAAATGCATCGTTCATGGAGACGGTAAGCCGTACGTACGCATGAACACTAATTTCATTTCTATTTCATATTTTATAGAATGGAATTAAAATGATAAGAAGGTATATTATAATTCCAGTATAATATCATATATAATATCATATTTACATCCTTTATACATCCCACATATGGTATTTAACAAATCAAATCACTTTGAGGGGGCGGTAGTCCGCACTTCCTTAAATGAAGATATCGTGTTTACCCATAATGGAAACCAAAAAGGTATTCCCAAAATGGAAAAAACAGAGGCTTAAGGAAAACATAAACATATTATATATCATATATAAATATATTGAAATCTTAATGGACACCTTTGAAGGTGTTAAAGTAATGTTGAACAATCATCGTTTCGGGAGGCATAAATTCACCATCCACGGAAACCGTATGTTCTTTAACCATTAGATGTAGGTGTGTGTAGGTTTGGCTTGAATCCTTCTAATAAAAACATCCTAGTATATTAAGGATACTGTAGTTGTTTCAAAATAAGAGAATAAAAAGAGTTTATGGAGTTTGAGAAGCAAAATAAAACAAAAGGACTCAAAAGAAGACATTACCTTAAAATTGGGTAACTTCCTTTGGTTTGAGATCAAAGGCTTCCTTGGGAAGACTTTTGCCCAATGTGAGGCTTCAATAAGTAATATAGGGATGTGGAGAGACAAAATGGTCAGTGTTTGGCCGAGCCAAAGGCTTTGGGAGTGTGGGTAAAGAGGTAGAGGTGGGGGCCTTTTATAAGAGGAGAAGAGGGGCACTCTTGGAAAGTAAAGATAAGTTACTTTATTTTAAAATGTGTTTCGGATTAAAAAGGCCCCACATTGGTATAATTCAAGGATAATGTGATAAGGGTTCGAAATACACTCATCAAATAGGTTTTGGACATGTGTAGGTCTTAGATATTACATTATCTTTCCATTTTCTTTAAATCCTTTATTAATGAGGTAATCGCTGTATCATCGTGATGTCATAAATAATTTAATTTATTTAAAGTCTAAAAATTATAAAAAAAAACTACTATGATGTAGGAAATCTTTTTATCTTTCCAATTAATATATATAGTCAAAAATCTGTATTTTATAACCCCATATAAAAATTGTTTTAGTAACATAACTCATGTTTGAACATTAAATAAAAATTTATTTATGTCATTTCCCAACCAAAGTGGCTCCATGGGGTCCCCAAGTTGACCCATGGATTTTCTTGGTCGGCCATGACATAACCAATAATGGTAGGACATGTGTCCAGGTCATTTCATTTTATTAAAGCATTATTTTTACCTTAAACTACACTAATTACCACTAATCGAGATTAAAAACTTAATAAGTTACTATTCACCAAAAAATTATTTTAATCTCATTGAACCACATTTTACTTATTAATGAAAACCATTTATGTTTTATTTTTGAAATTCAAAACAAAAATGTGGCATTGTTTCATTTAAACGAAAAATCACTTTCTTTAACTACCACTTAGTGGTTTCACTATTCATCAAAAATTGATGTTTTTCAAAAAATTACCAAAAATTCACCCTAAGCTATATTTGATATTCCGAATTCAAAAATGATGTCTATTTTAAAAAATTAAAAACATATAAGTCACATTAATTAATTTAATAATTAATTCCCACTGTTATGACAAATAGTGTGTTTTTATGAAACAATAAGTCTCAAAAGATTGACACCAGTTTAAGTCCAATTTCAAAGTTAAATTGATTCCAATGACCACCATTGGATTAAATGGTAAAAATATATTATAATTTCACTTGAAAACCATTTCAAAATATAATATAATCATATAAATAAATTAGATTAAAAAGCAGTTTTGATGTAAAATTCAGTATTTTTCACTATTCATAAAAAAATGAACATTGTCAGAAAAATACCAAAAATCCACACAAAGTAAATTTTGATGTCCCAATCATATTGAATAAGTTTATTTTGACAATCATAGCTTATAAAATTGTCAAAAGATAGATTTAAAAATGGTTTGCCATCAAATGGCAGTAAAACAATCTTTTAAAAATATTTGTGTATTCCATGCTTATGATTGGATTTATTTTTATTTTAAGCCTCAAAAACACTATCTAATTCATTAATAGACATAGATATAAATATATATTATTAATTACGTAATTGGGATGTTACATCCTTCCCCCCTTTAGAATATTCTTTCCCCGCAATTTATTTACTTATCGAATAAATGGGGGTACTTATCCCTCATTGCATTTTCAGATTCTCATGTTGCCTCTTCAATCATGTCGTTTTGCCACAAAACCATTACCTGGTGAATCACCGTATTCCGTAACACTCGCTCCCTGTGGTCAAGAATCTGGACCGGTTGTTCCTCTTAAGATAGGTTCTCTTCTAGCTGAACTACCTCTGGACTCAAAACATGAGATGGATCTGGCATGTACTTTATCAACATCGAAACGTGAAAATCATTGTGTACCTGAGATAAAATCGGAGGTAAATCCACTCGGTAAGCAACTGATCCAACTCTCTCCATAATTTCTTATGGTCCCATAAACATTGTACTCAGCTTTCCTTTCTTACCAAATCGCATCACAGTTTTCCATGGTGATACTTTGAGAAAAACATGATCACCTACCTCAAAAGATAGATCCTTCCTCCTATTGTCCGAATAACTCTTCTGCCTGCTCTGAGCTGTTCTCATGTGTTTCTGAATCAGCTGAACTTTTTCTACCAACTCTTCTACCAATTCTGGTCCCATCAACTTCCTTTCACCCACATTATCCCATAAGGCTGTAGTTCGACACCGCTTCCCATATAACGCCTCAAATGGTGCCATCTCTATACTGGAATGAAAACTGTTATTATATGAAAATTCATCCAAAGAAAGATGTTGGTCCCAACTTCCCTGATAATCCATCGAACAAGCTCGTAGCATATCCTCCAAGGTCTGAATTGTTCGTTCTAACTGCCCATCTGATTGAGGATGAAAAGCTGTACTAAAATTTAATTTAGTAACCAATGACATCTGAAGGCCATTCCAAAAGTTAGAAGTGAACCTATGATCACGGTCAAATACAATGGAGAGGGGAACTCCATGTAACATGTCTATCTCTTTAAGATAAAAACTAGATACTTGATCAAGAGAAAAGTATCTCGTATAGCAAGGAAATGAGAAGATTTGGTCAAGCGATCAACAATAAACCAGATTGCATTTTTACCTCGAGATTTCTTCAATAATCCCATAACAATGTCCATTGATATATTCTCCCATTTCCACTCTGGCACTGGTAAGGGCTGAAGCATCCCTTTCGGTAACTACTGCTCTTCTTTAACCTGTGGACATGTCAAACACTTCACAGTAAAATCAGCAATATCTCTTTTCATTCCATCCCACCAGTAATACTCCCGCAGATCTCTATACATCTTAGTACTGCCAGGATGAACTGAAAACAGAGAACTATGAGCTTCACATAACAACTCTCTCTTCAAATGTGAATCACAATGCACACACAATCTCTTCCCAAATCTCAAAACACAATCATTATCAATGTTGAATTCAGGCAACTTACCTTTCTGAACCAGCTCTACCTTTTTCTGCAACTCACTGTCTTGCTTCTCTGCTTTCTTGATTCTGCCTAATAGAGAAGATCTCATTGATACCTGAAACAAAACAGAAGGACTTCCTGCACCAACAACTTCTATGCCAAAGTTCATCATATCCTTAACCAAAGGATCATGTTCCAAACGCAACATTGCTAATTAAGCATTACTTTTTCGACACAAAGCATCAGCCACTTTATTTTCTTTTCCTAGATGGTAATGAATTGTACAATAATAATCCTTGATTAATTCCAGCCATCTCCTTTTTCTAATGTTCAATTCTTTATAATTGAATATCTACTTTAAACTTTTGTGATCGGTATATATTTCACACTTTACTCCATACAAATGATGCCTCCAAATTTTTAAAGCAAAAAAAACAGTAGCTAATTCCAAATCATGTGTAGGGTAATTTACCTCATGAGTTTTCAACTGTCGTGAAGCATAAGCAATTACCTGATCATTCTGCATTAGGACGAAACCAAGTCTTTTCAATGAAGCATCACTATATATAACAAACTCACCATTCCTGGAAGGTAGTGCCAAAACTGGAGCATTCACCAATCTTCTTTTCAATTCCTGAAAACAATCATCACATTATTTTGTCCAGATAAACTTAACACCCTTCCGAGATAGCTTAGTCATTGGACTAGATAATCGTGAAAAATTTCTAACAAACCTTCGGTAATATCCTCCCAAACCAAGGAAGCTATGAATCTCAGTTACATTTGTGGGTCTTGTCTATTCTTCCACAAATTTTGTTTTTGCAGGATCAACAATTATTCCATCTTTAGAAACAATATGACCAAGGAAAGAAATTTGTTGCAACCAAAACTCACACCTGCTGAATTTTCCATACAGTTTCTTTTCTTTTATGGTTTACAAGATAACCCTTAAATGTCTTTCATTCTCCTCTTTACTTTTAGAAAATACCAAAATATCATCAATGAAAACCACCATAAACTTATCCAAGAACTCATGGAAAATTATATTCATTAAGTCCATAAATACAACAGGTGCATTGGATAGACCAAAAGGCATTACTACAAATTCATAATGGCCATATCTCGTACGGAATGCAGTCTTCGGAATATCTGCCTCCTTTACATTCAGATGATGGTACCCCGATCTCAAGTCAATCTTTGAAAAAAACTGAGCTCCCTGGAGCTGATCAAACAAATCATCGATATGAGGCAAAGGATATTTGTTCTTTACAGTGATATTATTCAAGGCTCTATAATCAATGCAAAGTCTCATAGAACCATCTTTCTTTTTAACAAATAAAATAGGAGCACCCCATGGTGATGTTCTAGGTTGAATGAATCCTTTCTCTAATAAATCATGCAATTGCTCCTTCAACTCTAAAAGTTCAATTTGAGCCATTCGATAAGGAGGTTTTGAAATTGGCTTAGCATCAGGAACTAAGTAAACAGTAAAATCAACATCCCGATCTGGTATTATTCCAGGCAACTCATCAGGATAAACATCATGATACTCATTTACAACTGGTACATCATTAATCTGAACAGTTTCTTTATTTTCAACTATGTGTGCAAGGTAACATTCATTTCCATCGTTTACAAGTTTCTCGGCCTCTTGATAAGTTATCAAAAGTAAGGGTTCATTCTTGTACACAAACTAAAATTATTTCTAGAAAGAAACTTCTTTAGCTCTACAGTCAATCTTAGCATGGTAAATAGAGAGCCAATCCATACCCAGGATAACCTCAAACTCTACTAGAGGTAGAATAATATGTTTTGCAAGTAGGTCCTTTCCACAGATAAGGATAGGAAGATTCTTGTAAATTCTTTTTGCCTCAACATTTCCCCCAGGTGTTTTTACCACAAGTTCAGGAGTCATTTCATGAGATGGTATTCCCATTTTACTAGAAATGGTTTCAGAGATGAAAGAATGTGTAGACCCCAAATCAAACAACACACTGGAATTATCTGAAAATACAAACAATGTACCTGAAAAAACTTCATTTGATGGCCTGACGTCTTCCGGAGTAGTTGCAAATGATTTCACCACCGCTTTCTTCTTGTAGTCTTACTACTTCCCATCACTCATGATCTTTTTCGGACACTCGTTTTCATAGTGACCCATCTCATTGCACTTATAACATTTCACTAACTATAAATCAAATTTGGTCTTACCTTCACCTTGATCATTTTCAGTGCAATCATGAGCCTTATGTCCCATCTTACCACATCGGTAGCACTTTCCAGAATTCAGAAGACATTCCCCAGCATGCCTTTTTCCACGTTTATCACAAAATAGAAACTTAGTTTTCTTACCATCAGACTTTTTTGAATAATTCTTACCTTTCTCCTGCCACCTCAGTCTCTTCTTCTGTTTGTTGTTATAGAACACTTGGTCATTGGAAAACTCCATTTCCACCTTCTCAGCACATCGAACAAGCTTTTCATAACTTTTAAACTCACGAGAAGCTAATGCCCTTCGATATTTTGGCTTTAATCCTGAGTAAAAACGATTGATTTTACTATCAAGGTCTCGGATAAAATTTGGATCATACCTTGCCAATCGAGTGAACCATTCTTCATAGGTAGCCACTGAGTCTTCCTCTTGCCTCAATTCCAATAATTGATTTTCCATCCTAAGTCGATCATCCTTAGGAAAATACTTCTCATGAAAAATACCTTTGAATTCCTCCCAGTCGAGAGCATCAATATCATCAGCATCCCTGATATTTTTAACCATCGACCACCACTGATCTGCCTCACCCTCCAAACGGTAAATTTCAAGGCTAACCTTTTGATTGTCTGAACACCCCATGACATCAATAATCTTCTACAGTGCTTTAATCCACCCTTTAGCTAACACAGGGTCAGATGATCCTCTGAATGATGGGGGATGTTGCCTCATGAAATGTTCCACCACTGACATGTTCCTCTGCGGTTGATCTGGCTGATCTCGTGCATGGATACCACCACCATTTATAGCCTGGGTCAACTGTTCCATCACTGCAACAAACTGTTCAGTTCAAATTCCAACCATCTCGGGATGCTGATTCTGAAGGTTATTTCCTTCTGTATGCCTTCCTAGAACTGCTTCCCTATTTCCTCTACGGAAATTCATTCTGAACAAACATGTATTAGATAATGAAACATGGTAATCTTAAAATTCTATATCATTTCAATTTGACCATAAAAAAATTTGGATAATAATTTAATAGAATTCTAACTCCTAAAGTTATCTAAACCGACCTCTGATACCAACTATAAGTCCCCAGCCTTAGACCTTACTTAATATTGAGTTATTACAAGATTACACCTTGATGATCTTTTCGGGTTTAGAGTTTTAGATAATTAGATCATAAAACTTTCATTACATTCCACTTATAAACAAAGTGGTTACATAAAGATAGTATTCTTCATTCCCATCAATGGAAACATGTTTAAGATAAAGCATGGATTCTTTCTTGACACTTCCTTGACACTATCATCGTATCATATACCTTTCCCTTGACATGTGGAAATCATTTCAAAAAAACTTGGGAAGAGCATAAAAAGCTCAGTATGGGTTATAAAAACATGGAAAGGAAACATGGGTACATATATACATAAGAATGAAATCATACATTACCCATAAAACATAAGCACATTAACATACCTCATCAAATCATGAGTAAATCATAGAAATCATAATACATAATGGTAACTTGAGTCATTCATAACATTCTTACGTAAGGAGTAACCCTCTTGCTTACGTTTGGAATACCCATCAAAGTATATTCCCTAAATCACTTCGGATAAACCTTAACGTTTCACCTCTTCATGTTACCCAATGCATTGGAGAGCTATATCGGGCTCACCCGCCCTAATTTTATCACGGAACCACTCGTCTTCATAATAATGCCCAAGAACCTCAACATTGTCATATCACAAAAAACATGCATAAAGGAAACATAAGATTTCCACCTTCAAATCACAAGATATCAATACAACACATTGATATAAAAACATTATGAAAACCATTTTCAATAACAAAATAAAAGAAATGTAAAACATGGTATTTATTTTTCTTTTAAAAAGAAGGTATGGCTTGTAGAGGAAACCGAAACTCAAATAATGGTCACGGCGGCGGACAAGTCGTTGTCGCCGCATACGTATGACAAAAACATTACCTTTTGTCATTTAGTAAATGCTTCGTATAAAAAAGAATCCTTTTGGATAAACGTATAAGTCAAAGGGTTTTATACACCGTATAAAAGAATGTTGTGTATAAAATAAAATATGCCTCAATGAAAGGAGATTGAGACGAAGTCCCATACCTCGGGTCCAACTTGACTATGTCATTCTTTAATCTCCTAAATAATAAACATGAGTTAATTTCTACTTGTTTAAGAACATTTTTTCAAGTTCATTATTCCTTTTATATCACTTATTTCCATGTCATGAACACTATGTAATTATTTAAGTTAATAACGGTCATTTTAAAGATCATTTGTACTTGAGTAAAAAATAATCCCTTTATAATTACAAGTTGTTCATGTATCCATTATATCCAGAATTGTATTCATGATGTAGATATCATATATGTAATATATATCCAGTACATGCATGCATTTATAATATTACATAATCATTTAAAGATAAGAAATGAAATACACTGTTCATGGAGACGGTAAGTCGTAGGTACGCATGAATGCTACTTTCATTTCTATTTTGTATTTTATAGAATGGAATAATAATGATATAAAGGTATATTATAATTCCAGTATAATATCATATATAATATCATATTTCCATCCTTTATACATCCCACATATGGTATTTAATGAATCAAATCACTTTGAGGGGGCGGTAGTCCGCACATCCTTAAATGAAGATATCGCGTTTACCCATAATGGAAACCATAACGGTATGCCCAAAATGGAAAAAAAAATAAGCTTAAGGAAAACATAATCATATTATATATCATATATAAATATAGTGACTTCTTAATGGCCACCTTTTAAGGTGTTAAAGGAGTGTTGAACAACCATCGTTTCGGGAGGCATAAATTCACCATCCACGGAAACCGTATGCTCTTTAACCATTAGATGTAGGTGTGTGTATGTGTAGCTTGAACTCTTATTATAACAATATCCTAGTATATTTATGATACTTTAGTTGTTACAAAATAAAAGAATAAAAAGAGTTTATGGGGTTTGAGAAGCAAAATAATACAAAAGGACTCAAAAGAAGACATTACCTTAAAATCGGGTAACTTCCTTTGGTTTGAGCTCAAAGGCTTCCTTGGGAAGACTTCTGACCACAGTGAGGCATCAAGAAGTAATATAGGGAAGTGTAGAGAAAAAATGGTCAGGGTTTGGCCGAGCCAAAGGCTTTGGGAGTGTGGGTAAGGAGGTAGGGGGGGCTTTTATAAGAGGAGAGGAGGGGCACTCTTGGAATGTAAAGATAAGTTACTTTATTTTAAAATGAGTTTCGGATTCCAAAGGTCAAACATTGATATAATTCAAGGATAAGTTGATAAGGGTTCTAAATACACTCATAAAATAGGTTTTGTAGATGTTTAGTCATAGATATTACATTATCTTTCCATTTTATTTAAATCCTTTATTAATGAGGTAATCGCTACATTATCATGGTGTCATAAATAATTTAATTTATATAAAGTCTAAAAATTATAAAACAAATACTATGATGTATGAAATCTTCTTATATTTCCAATGAATATTTATAGTAAAAAATATGACTTGTATAACCCCATATAAAAATTGTTTTAGTAACATAACTCATGTTTGTGTCATTTTTACTTTAACATTAAATAAAAAGTTATTTATGTCATTTCCCAACCAAAGTGGCTCCATGGGATCCCCAAGTTGACCCAAGGCTTGTATTGGTCGGCCATGACACAACCAATAATGGTAGGACATGTGTCTAGGTCATTTCATTTTATTAAATAATTATTTTTACGTTAAACTACACTAATTACCACTAATCGTGATTAAAAACTTAATAAGTTACTATTCACCAGAAAATTATTTTAATCTCATTGAACCACGTTTTACTTCTTAATGACAACCATTTATGTTGGATTTTTGAAATTCAAAACACAAAGGTGGCAAAGTTTCACTTAAACGAAAAAATAGTTTCTTTATCTACCACTTAGTGGTTTAACTATTCATCAAAAATTGAAGTTTTTCAGAAAATTACCAAAAATTCACCCTAAGCTATATTTGATATTAAGAATTAAAAAATGAAGTCTATTTTACAAAATTCAAAACATATAAGTCACATTAATTAATTTAATAATTAATTCCCACTGTTATGACAAATAGCGTGTTTTTATGAAACAATAAGTATCAAAAGATTGACACCAGTTTAAGTGCAATTTCAAAGTGAAATTGATTCCAATGACCACCATTGGATTAAATGGTAAAAATATATTATAATTTCACTTTAAAACCATTTCAATATATTATCTAATCATATAAATAAATTAGATTAAAAAGCAGTTTTTATGTAAAATGCAGTATTTTTCACTATTCATAAACATTGTCAGAAAAATACCAAAAATTCACACAAAGTAAATTTTGATGTCCCAATCATATTGAATAAGTTTATTATGACAAACATAGCTTATAAAATTGTCAAACGATAGATTTAAAATTGGTTTGCCATCAAATGGCAGTAAAAAAATCTTTTAAAAATATTGGTGTATTCCATGCTTAAGATTGGATTTATTTTTATTTTAAGCCTCTAAAACACTATCTAATTCATTAATAGACATAGATAAAAATATCTATTATTCATTACTTACTTGGGATGTTACAGGTAACCTTCTTGAATGTTTTACATGATGCGTGAAAGTGAGGTCAAATAGCATTGGGAAGGACATGCGTTGTTTTGTGTGGATTTTCATAGTCAGGTGACCCATTTGGGCATGTGGGTGGGACACTAAGTGGGGACCATGTTTCTGCGGGGAAACTGGTTGTATTTGGTAGGCCAAGACCTGAAAACAATGTTAAGGTGGGGTGTTTATGCTCTCAATAGGGCCCAGTTAATACAAATATTTTTATAATTATCATGAAATATATTAAAATATGTACAGGGTGTTTAATATTATATTTATTACATTATTCATGACTAAATGAATATTATATTTATCATATAATGTATGTATAATGTAAATTACTATATTTTAAATTTCATAAAAATATCAAATATTTGAGAAAATTCCTAAAAATTAAACCTAACCATTTTTCATGTGGAGAATAAAAAAATGAACTAAATTCTATTCAACATGGTTACAAAATATAAGAAATATGTTTTTAAATTCTTCATTTAATCCAAAAATACATGTTTTTAAATAACAACAGATATTATGATTGTTTGAAAAATTGGTCAAGGGCACATATAATTTTTTAATATTTGTAACCTAAAAAAATATTAATTAATGAATCTATATTATTAATATTATTTTAAATTTTAAATTTTTTTTTAAAAATTTAGATAATCATTTCTTTTTTAAAATTTACTAACACTAAATTTAAAGATTTTAAATCATTTGTTAACTTATTCCATTATGTAAATATACCATATTATAATTTTGAAGACACCGATTTTTTTATAAATTTCATAGTTGATGTTTCTATTATATTGGTCAAATGACTATTTATAAGGGTCACATTACTATTTCAAATGGCATACCCAAATATACATTATATTTTTATTCTTGGTGTTTTTTGAAGAATAACATATCGATGATATTAAATTTTAAAATAGATATAAAATAAAATTTTGGGGTGTTATATTATATCCTCTTACAAAAGGACCTTCCTCATAAATTCTTGAGTGTCACCTCAAAATTTATTCTGTTATTCTTTAATCATAATATTATTGGTTTCCCACTTCGCCTTTTCAATATTATGATTCTTCTGATGAACATTAAAATTTTTATTTCTCAAACTCCTCAAAAATTGGTCACCATTGTCTAGATTTTATATTGTCACTCCATATTATTTTTAATCTTGTTCCAATTATATTTCATCATAAGTGATTAAATTAATTGCATCGTGCATGTACTTCCCTAATAATGAAAATTGGATAAAACCATGACCATTGGAGTGGATTATTTTAATTTCAATATGATAATCCACATATCCAATTCTCTACCTAATATCAAGAGAACTAGTGTACATGGTTCATAGATTTCCCTTCTTTTCAATTCATATGACACCCTTCAATGTAGAAACCTTTAGGAAGACATTATCTCCCACATGGAAGTCCATATCCTTAGTTTATATATCGACGTAACTCTTTTTAATACTTTAAGCTCCTTCGATATGTGTTTGTATAGTCTTCACTATAAATATTGTTTCCATCACAATTTATCTATCTAAAAGATTCATTTCACAATCATTATCCAAAAATGTTGGTGTATGAAATATATTTCTGACCAATTCAGCATATGATTTCATTTGAATATAAAATGAAATCTGTTTTTAAAAAAACACTACCGAAGAAAAATACTTATCCCACAAACCATGGAAGACATGTGGGAATGATCTAAAATTTTATTCTAATGTATGGATCATTCTTTAAGATTTCCCTTTAGTTTTAGAGTGATATGGAATACTAAAAAGAAACATAGATTCCAAATACTTTTGAATAGTATTCTATGATTTTGATGAAAATATTAGGTCACAGACAGAAACATTTAAAAGTGGTGCTCTGATATGTCTTAAAACATCATTAATATAGAGTTGTTCAATACTCTCTTGGGAGACATCCTCCCTTATAGTAATGAAATGCGCATATTTGGTAATTTAATCAATGATTACCTATATTGTATCCTTTTTATTGGGTTTTTTGCTAATAAATTTGAAATACCCACTGTGATGTCATCCCATTTCTATGTAGGAATAAGAAATGGTTAAAAGGATACTCAATGATGTTGTTTTTTGAAATAATTATTATTTTATAATAAAACAATATAAAATTAACACAAATAAATGAGTTATAATTTTTAATTTCGTTAATATAATCTATTTTAATTGAATTTAATAAATTTCCAAATATATGATTTACTTTCTAAATTTTAATATGGAAACTATATTATAAAAATGTAATTTTATGGATATATAATATATTAATTAAATATTATGTAATATAAGAAAATATTAGTCTATTTTGGATTAAAATTGCATAATTTTTCCCCATGATATCCAATACCTTGGAAACACACCACTGTAAATCCCCCGATATTGAATTTCCCACAACATATGTGTCGATGAAAATTAATAAAAAAAATCAACCACTTTTTATATAAATAAACCACAATTTATCAAATTATATTCATTTTTAATTTGTAGTAAATAATGTAATGATAGATCTATAACCCAATTATTCCTCCCAAGGTGTCCTCCGTCCTCCAGGGTCCCAATCCTCATGTTTTTTGAACCACTATTAAAGTTAAGGGAAATCGCAAATTTTATTTCCCATTCAAGTACACTTTTTATTTGGTATGTATTTGAAAATAAAAAAAAAATGTTCTTTTGTAAAAATTATTATGTACATTCATTATATTAAGATTCAATTATGAATTTTATACACTTATCCCCTCCCTTTTTACCAATTTTCACAACCACGTTTTAGACCTATTATGATGATAATTTTACATCTCAAATTTTTCTCTTATCCCGTAGAAATTCTAGGTTATTTTCTTTTTGTGAATTATAAATACTCGTTATCTTCCATTGTTATTCACCAATAAGTTAAAAAATAATATTTAATCATCGTATTGATAAAAATAAATCTCATATTCCATTTGTGTTTATTAAAAATGACCTAATGATCATCCATTTAAATCTCTTTTGAAACACCATGAAGTTTTTGTGAACCCATTTTTATTATTCTCCACATATAATTTATAAATTGGTTAATTTTAATATATGTGGATCAAATTAAAATTATTTCATAAGAATGTTTTCTATTATATCACTCCAATACATTTGGTAAATAATTTAATCACTATTGACAAAATGTTTTATGATACCTAGGTAAAAAGTCATTTAGATGTCTATGACGCCTCATGGAAACGACATGGTGATATTTTTATGAATGTATCATTTAAATTGTGTATCAACATTTCAGAGTAATTACTAAAGTTTTGTATTTTTATATAGAACTTTTTTTCTTCGATCGTAGCTTTTTAAAATTCATTATGATGATATTGATATTTTTTTGTATTTACATGTAAATTGTTTCCTTTTTTATCTCGGACTAGGTCTTATTCCCACCCTTTACTTTGACATATTTCCCTCAGTTATAAGATTTCATAAATGGTCTTTGTTTTATCCTTTTTTGAATCCTTTCAGTTGGATTATAAAATTTTATAAGTTTTCTTGTATTTTCAATAGCTTATTTCAACGAAACTAATCCTTAAAGAGATTATATTTATATAATATAATAAAATTTATGTAATAAAAAGGTGGTATTCCTTTCTAAGTCCCAATTATATATAATTGAACAATTTTGTCATGAACTCAAGAAATTAACCAAAATTAATGGATGTTCACATGTCTTTGCCATATAGACCGTGTAATGGTGTATTTTAGGTTGATAAAATGATTAAAAATTTAAATACTAATGTATTTATATAAAATATTATTATTTATAATGAAATTAAATTCACCATAAATTAATATATATTAACAATAGAATGACTTAAGAATGTCCATTAAATATCTCCATATATGCAATAGAAAACATCCAATTAAATATATATTAATTGTACAGATAAAAATGTACACTATTATTTTAATGTTGAATTACACTAGAATTTTTACTAAAACATAAAATAATAATGTTATCCTATAAATGAACATGGATATTTAAATATAATTCAAAATCATATGTAGAATAAATAATTTAGACAACTCCTAGAACATGTACAATTAATAGAAATTAATATAAAACTATTTCACTTGAAAAAATAAAATGAATCTATTATATATTATGAAAATATTTTTTGGGGCTGGATATAATGTTCTAAAATTATTACAATTTATTCATAAATTTAGAAAAGACATGGAATATTTTAATAAATCATAGTAACCATTCAATAGTAAAAACTTATAGCACGTCTGAAATTATAAGCAACACAATGAAGCTTGTTTGTATCCTTTATATATTTTGGGTCGGTTAGACGTTTATATTGTCTTTATACACATAAAAGTGAATATGGGTATATCCCCACACTATTAAAAATATAATAAATATTATTTAGTAAAATATAATAATAAAATTCATTTGAAATGTTTTTTCTTGTGTTCGAACCACAAGAATGACGTCATTGAATTTAATATAATAAAAACAATAATTAATGTTTAATGATATTTTTATACAGTTACACAAAAAAAATAATATAAAAATTTCTTATTCTTGAATGAAATATTTATAATGTTTGAGATCAAAAATTTTCTATAACCACATTATCATAAATGCTGGATACATTTTATTTAGATTATGATCCCCACATTCTCTTATGGTAAAATATTAATAAATCATGATAGAAAATATGAAGGATATTGATAAATAATTGCAAAAAAATAGGTAAATAAGTCATGATTGATAATTCATAGTATCAAGAATCACCCAAGAATCTGCATGTTCTATGAAATGTAATGAAATTTGAAGAATGTTGTCTATTTTTTCATCCCAATATCTATGACGATTAATTTCACAAAATTTTTTAAAAGCATTACAAATAACATTCATTGGCTAACAGAGGAATCTTTCATATCTAAATCCGAGCTAGATAGAAATAGAGATATTGAATGTAGAAAATTGGTCTTTATGTTCTTACATAAGTCAAAAATCACATCACTCTTTTCTGGATAACATTCAGAGATGATACATTACATTCTTTAAATATAATATAAAAATTATAAAAATAAAATTATATAATGAATTAAATTTATTAAATGTATTCATATTAATAAATTATGTATCTTACCATCTTGGGCATTAAAACATGTAATCAATAAAATGTCTAAGATCATCTGAAATACTAACCCCTATGGGTATAAATATGTGGTGCTATACAACTTTTAAAAAAATTGATCATTTTTAGGTAATTTGAAATTGGAGAGAAATATTTTCACTAACATTTCTCGACCCCCCACTACGCACATGTGATCATCAAAAAGATCACCATGTTGATTATTGATCATGTTTTTAATGTACACAAAACCAATTATGATAACTCTATATCATATAATAAATCATATAATACAATTAGAAAATGAAATTACTCATATCAATTTAAAATTTTATAAATAAAAACTATGAAAATCATACTCAGCAAAAAATGGTTACTGATGATTCACATAGAGGATAAAATTAATAATTACCATCATATAATATTTTATTCTTTTGAAACTAATCATTTAGAGTGAAATGAAAATATTAATAGGCAAGATGCCATTATAATATAATATATTCCGTAACATTACGAAAAATTCATAGAATATATTTATTTGTGATTTCTATTGAATAATTATATCATTATAGTGAGTCATGATTTTTATATAGTAATTGTTTTAAAAAACCATATAATGTTATAGAACAAAATATTACCCATATTTTGATGGTATTGAACTTAATTCCTCAGAACAACATGCGTCTATGTTACACACACATGAAATAAATATAAAAATAATGGAGAATAATGAAAAATAATATTTTAAACAACAATAAATACACACAATAATTGAATAATAGAGAAATGTGTAGTAAAATACAAAATACAAAAGTAAAATTATAATAAAAAAATAAATCAATGAAATTAAAAAACATTGGATTATAAAATTGTGTAATTAATGTTTATTTTTTAAAAAAAGATCATTTAGATTAAATATGTATCATACCTAACAATAAAAATACCATTGTATAAAAATATTTTAATTGAAATGAATTTCTATGATTTTAAAAATATTTACTAAATGAATTTGCATTCATGAACTTTTCCTTTTTGATACAAACAAAAAAATATTGACCATGTTATCATGATTTATGTAAAATAATTTATTTTTTCGTCTTTTTTTGTATATTTGTAAATATTTAATTTGTTCTTTAAACAGTTCTTATTGTGTCATTTAATTAAATTTTACCTTCTTGCATTTTTATTTTCTGAATTTAAATATATTATAGATGAAATGACTAAAATGAAAATATAAAAATGTGTTATATAATATTATTAATTAATCTATGGTTGACTCCCATTGACAAATTAATTTGATAATATTAACTATGACATTATTATAACAGAATTTTGTTATTTAACATACTTCTAAATATCAAGAGACATATTTGTAGTCCGTAATTAAATATAAGATGAGATTTATGAATGAGCTATGTATTGTAGAAACCATTATTATATGAGAGATTTTAATGACAACCAATAATCTATAATGGATAAAAATCACTTTTATGGATGAAAATTTAATCAGGTTAATTCTTTTTAAGGAAATGTTTTTTTGGAAATGTTTGTCCTATGAGTTTCATAGTATAAATTCTTTTAATGAACACATTTATTCTTGAAATAAAATTTAAATATATGTTGGGATTTAAATGAAAATTTAACAAGAGAAATTTAATTATATTTTTATATAATAATAAAAATTTTAATTGACATTTATATTGTTAATATGAATTAAAATGGATTCTTACACTATAATAATATCATAATACCATAACAAATATGATTTTTAAAAATAATAAATGGACATGGAAACGGATAAAAAAATTAAATAAAATTACATAGTCATTTAAATATGTATCCCCCCCCATAAATAAATCATTTTATGTGAATTATATATATAAATATTCAATATCTATATATATATATATATCAATGTGTGTGTGTCTTTAGGTTCTTTTGTGTGTTATATTCATATATTATGTTTTCTTTATATAAATTATGAGCATTTAAAAATCACATTGAATCCATTAATTAAAATACTATAATGTATAAAAAATATGATCAATTTACATTCAATGAAATAAATGTTTTATGTTATATTCAATGATATAAATAAAAACTCTAATGCACATCAATTTTCAACACCATAATCTAGTTAACTATAATTACAACATCTTAACATTAATAAAAGTTTAGAAAATTTACCATTATAAAATATAACTATATAAAATTTATAAGGATATTTTCTATTTAAGAAATATTTAAGGACCTGTACATAATTAATTCTCAATGGTAATAAATTTAGGTATATAATAAAGAATAGAAGGAAAATAACTGTGATATTTCAATTTGTATCTACATTATAACATTAACATGTTATGTGTATTATGTATATTATAGTAATATATTATTTTTTTGATAGACACACACTATGTGTATTTCATGTACATGACAGGTCCATGATATATAATATATAATGAATAAAGTATTAGAAAATGTATTTCACAAGAAATAAATATACATGCTCTAATTTCCCTAAATAAATCATCAAGAAATGTGAAATATCAAATGATCCTTCAATCAAGCAATGGGGGCTAATGGAATATATAGAATCCAGAAGAAATACATTATGTGATGGATATGGAGTTATTTCACTCTTGTGAAAGTCATCATGGGGTTATCCCATGTTACAATATACGGGGGAGGGGGGTTATTGGGTATGGTGAGTGTTTATCCGAAACAAATGTTCTACTCTAGTACAAACTTCTTATGACGTCCCAGACTCCCTTGGTTCATCCCTTTGCCAAAATCCGGGTCCTAAAAGAGTGGCGTCTCAGTGAGACCCATCAGTGAGACCGATCGGTAAGACTGATCGGTGAGACCGATCAGTGAGAACGATCGGTGAGACTGATCGAGGAGACTGATCTGCGAGACCAATCGTTGAGACTAATCGGTGCGACCGATCGGCGAGACCGATCGGCGAGACCGATCGGTGTGACCGATCGGCGAGACCCATCAGTGAGACCGATTCGAGAGACTGATCCGTGAGACCGATCGGAGAGACCGATCGGTGGGACCGATCGGCGAGACGGATTGGTGTGACCGATCCGTGAGACCGATCAGTGAGACCGATTGGTGAGACTGATCGGTGAGACCGATCAGTGAGGCCGATCAGGGAGACCGATCGGTGAGGAGGATCAGGGAGACCGATCGGTGAGACCGATTGGCGAGACCGATCGGTGATACTGATCGGCGTCACCCGGCCTTGTCAGGTTGTTCCCAGTAACTTTCCTTTGTGCAAATAGGGTTTTAAACCCTATTCTGACTTGTTAAGCATTTTTTAATGACCCATAACGTGCATAAGAGTTTTAATTAAATACTTATTCAATTCATGAGTCGGCATAAACTACCCGACCCCTTTTTGTGATGAGTGGAGCTGTTTGGTGAACCCACGACCCCCACACCTTACGTGGTTTCACGTTTTCACCCCAACCGTCCCCGGCTCTTATAAACAAAGTGATAACCATGGTTTCTCTTTTCCTGGATCGTGGATTTTCACAAATATCTTCTGGTGCATCGGGAGTGCCGCATCGTTATCCGTAAAGTTCCGCGCCCGGCCTAATCGTCGATCATAGATCAAGCAAATAGGGAATTTCTCTTTTTCCTCTCTCTTCTGTGTTTCATGCGGGGTGGGCGTGCTTATGTTCTGTAGAACAGGTTAGACCGAACTTAATGATGATAATGAATGAATTCAATAAAGAAAGTGAGGGGGGCTGTGTTTGTTGATGCTGTATTATATTTGTTTTGATGTTGTTTCTTTTGTGGCCATCTCGTTGAGTTGTGCTGGATGATGCCTTCTGAAAATCGAGGCTGGTGGTGGTCGTTGTTTGTGCACTAACAAACCCTACTGATGTTTTGATGTCCTGTTTGTGGTTGTAAGCTCCTTTCGTGAAAAGTGAATTCATTAATAACGTATATTTGGCTGAAACAATTGAAAGCACCAGGATCAACCCTTCTGTGATGACTCACGGATAGAGCATGCTGAATTTGAATCGTGGAGTGTGTTAAGTCGTTTAAATCTGAAAATACTGGCAAGGCCATGCTTGTGTTGGTGGTGGTAGTTTGTTGTTTCCTTTCAGGCCGATGGCTGGAGATGTGAGAGGGGATGAGATCCCCTGTTCTTTTATACACTCGATGGTTGTGAGTTTTAAAGCCCGGGGGATACATTTTCATATCACAAATTGGGGTGGGATCCTCTGTTGTGGAGAACTGGGTGTAGGTGTTATGGTTGTTGTTCGATTGTTCACATTTATGGACTTGTGTCGATGCTTTCTAGTTGCCCAGAAGTGCTTAAACTTAAACATTATTACTGAACATGAAACAAGAATGGGAAAATGTGTTTTGTTGGTGAGAGTCGTGACTTGTGACTCGGATGTAGTGGTCTTATGTTCGGTAGGCCTGTTATAAAAACCTAGACGTGGGTGAGTTCTTGTTACCTATATCTACACTTTTATTTTTGTGTTTCTTATTCGTGCCCCACCCAAGTTGATCACATAGTGCCGAACACCCCCATTTCATGGGGGAGGGTGTTTTTCCCAACACTATTCTTAGTGGCTGGTTATTAGATCCTTTTCTACTCCCTTTCCCGGATAGCCCAAGTATCTTCAGGCAGGCTGTGATGGCCTGAGGTCCATTATTAGTCCAAGAACCTTCGGGAGGGGTAGTGTGGTGGTTGGCCTGGTGTGTGCGGCAGGTGGTTTCCCAAGCGTCTTCGGGATGAGGCCCAGGTGTCTATGGGCGTGGTGGTGGTTGTTCTAGCCTAGGTGTTTGCAGGAATGGTTACTTGTGATAGTTGTGGCCCAGGTGTGTGCGGACGGGATTCCATAGTTGGACTGCGTGCGGTTGAGGCCCAGGTATGTGCGGGCGGGATTTCGGCAGTGGGACTGCATGTGGTTGTGGCCCAGGTGTGTGCAGGCGGGTGTGGCAGTGGGACTGCGGTGAGAATGGCGGGATTGGTATGAGGTGTAGGATGTCTCAATAACCAATGGGAAAGTGGTGCGGGGTACCCAAACATTGATGTGCTTTGATTATATATATCACATGACTTGTGTTATTTGGGGACTGTGCCTTGGTGAGGCCTGGGGTGGATAGTTTACCTTGATAGGTGTTTGGTTTACTCTTTTTCTCATGGGACTTTAGTACGTTCCCCCAATTGTGCATGAGAGTCTTTGGTTTTCCCTACTGAGTGTACATGTATGCTCACCATACGTATATAAAACTGCTGTCAGGTTTCCAGGAGGACATCGGGGATCACACGGGACCTTACTAGCTCGGACCATTGGAGCAGTTGCAGTTGTTGTTTTCTTTTCCTCTTTGGTACATCCATTGTATTCACCTTTTCCACTTTGTGGCTTTTACTTTTGAAACATGAATGTGGGAATGATTTACTTTTGGCTTTACTTTTCTCTTTGCATTGGTGTTGTTGTTTTTTCTTCTCCCTATCTCTCTATTCTATAAAATAAAAAGGGTAATGCCATCCATTTGTGAGAAATTTCTATACCCTTGGTGCTAGTTGCCACTCCGGGACCTATTGAAGGCTGGTTTCGGGGGTCATTATCTCTCCTTCAACTTAATGAAGGAAGGGCATGGTAATCTGCTGACCCTTCCCTCTATTTGGTGAAGGTGGGTCGTGATAGAATGGTATCAGAGGTGATGGTTGTAATATGGGATGGAGTCTGGAGTTAGGAATAGTGAGGATTGCATGGGATGGTAAGGCAACAGTGTTGGGTGACATTGGTGCATGAATTAGGCCAGGGAACACCGGCTAGGACACAGGATTTAAGGGCCCCCCATGATCTGATGCAAGGACTCTGGACCTACCGAACGACCAAGTGAGGCCACACTGATTGTAGGGTAGAGACCCTAGGAAAGGTACATGCATCATAATGACTTGTGTTCTTGTGTTTCTGGGATGTCTTGGGAATTAAGAATAAATTAAATTTTTATGATGTTTTAAGAATGATATTCTGCATTACTTGGGATTAGGCATTCCTTTTTTACCTTGCAGCAATGGAACCTGGAAGGCGACCATGTGTGGTACAGAAGATTGAGGCCCTGGAGACTACTTTGGCCGATCGGCAGAGAGCTGACTGAGAGTAAGAGGACAACCATTGGCAGAAGTCTCTTCGATCCTTCCAGCGACAGTCCCTCGAGATGTATGAGGGAATCACCTCTGATATGAAGACGGAAGGCTGGCTAGAGGAGCTAGTTATTGCCTTTGGCCTAATTCGGGCCCCGACTGAGTACTGGGTTACTCTGGACGTCAGCCAGATGCAGGGAGCGGGGCGTCAGTGGTGGACGCTTTACCTGGGGGAGAGGAAGGAGGCTGAGGTGGCTTGGGTGGACTTCGAGAGGGAGTTCCAGGTGGAGTTCCTCTCCTTGACGATGAAGGCAGAAAAGAGGTAGGATCTACTCTCCCTCCAGTAGGGGAGTGTGTCCGTGAGGGAGCTAGGGATCAAGTTCAAGGACCTCCTATGTTTTTATCCGGACATCTTTCTCGACGAGGAGTCTCGGTCAAGAAATCTAGAGGAGGCGCTCCGACCCTCCCTCCAGTATGATGTCACCCCCATTACCCTACCGACGTACGTGGAGGTCCTGAAGAAGGCCAAAGTGGTGGAGAGGATGCATGCTCTAGGAGGAGTGTCACGAGAGGGGATCCAACTGGGAGCATCGAAGTGGAAGGCCGTCGGCACCATGCCTCCAGCATCAGGACCCTCTAGGTTTTGACACGTAGGGAGCAGGCCGCAACAGTTTCAGTTTCGATCCCCCTGCCCCTGCCCTTTTCCTATGGGCTCGGGACCGCGATGCTTCATCTGTGGGAGCCCTAGGCATCTCTGGAGTCAGTGCCCGGACCGGGTGTAGTACAACAGTGGCAGTCAACCCTATCACACGCCCCAACAGCAGCTTCCAGCCAGACCTTTCCAGCAGCAGCAGCATGGACAGCGAGCTCCCGCTCCTCCATGGGAAGATGTATGAGGAGGCCTCCCTCAGGGTGCTCCACAGGTACCTCGACCATGTTGTGGTCGGGGAGGTGGCCGACAGCCGAGGGGCAGGGGAGCTGGGCGTGGACAGTTACACACCACAGAGGCGGTAGTTCCAGCAGGGCTAGAAGTTGTTCGAGGTTCGATCAGTCTGGTTAGCACTCTTGCTTATGCCTTGTTCGATACCGGAGCTTCGCACTCCTTTGTTGCACCCAGCCTAGCCCGTGCGCTGGGTTTAGATGCGGAGAGACTTCAAGTGCCCCTGGTGTTGAGAACACCAGCCGGAGGTTAGACCAGCTTGTTGTTTGTTTGTTGGGGATGTATACTGATGATAGGGACATATCAATTGGTTAGGGATCTTCTTCTGCTACAGATTCAGCCATACGATGTAATCCTAGTCATCGACTTGCTATTTTCTGTGTGTTCCATCATCGACTGTTTCCATAGAAGGGTGGTGTTCTCGGACATGGACAGCCAGCGTGTTACCTTCACCTGCGAGCGGAGCAGTCCGAAGGGAAAAAGGAGAGAGGAACCTCTCCTCTCATTGTAGTCCGATCTGACAGTACAATCAGTAGATAATGAAATGGTGGAAGTGCCAGAGATTTTCCATGAGTTTATGGACATCTTTCCTAAGGAGGTGACAACTCTACCCCCTCCATGTGATATCGAGTTCGGGATAGACTTGTGGCCTGACGCTCGTCCAATCTCGATGGCTCATTACCGGATGGCTCCTTCGGAGCTACGAGAGTTGAGGATACAAATTGACGATCTGATGAAGAGGGGTTATGTTCATCCGAGTGCGTCACCCTTGGGTGCTCCGTTCTTGTTTGCAAAGAAGGAAGATGGTGGTCATTGGTTTTGCATAGACTACAGGAGGTTGAATAAGGTGATGATCAAGAATCGCTATCCTCTCCCAAGGATAGATGATCTTTTTGACTAGCTAAAAGGGGCATGATGGTTCTCGAAGATCGACCTGCGGTCTGGGTACCACCAGCTGATGGTGAAAGAGAGCGACATCCTAAAGACAGCGTTTAGGTGCAGGTATGGACACTTCGAGTTCGTAGTATTGCCCTTCGGTGTTACGAACGCCCCAGTTGTGCTCATGGGGCTTATGAACTCCATATTCCAGGAGTACCTGGATCGGTTCGTGGTTGTGTTCATCGACGGCATCCCGGTCTACTCTAGATCAGAGGAGGACCATGCAGAGCACTTGAGGACAGTTTTGGAGGTCCTCTGACAGCACCATCTCTATGGGAAGTTGTCAAAATGCAAGTTCTGGACACGAGAAGTGCAATTCCTCGGGCACGTAGTGTCTGAGCAGGGGGTAGCAGTCGACCCATCAAAGGTTTAGGTAGTAGTTTCTTGGGCATCACCCAAGAAAGTGGCAGAAGTCCGAAGTTTCCTCGGGCTGGCGGGTTACTACCGGAGATTCGTACCCAACTTCTCCCGAGTAGCAGCCCCTTTGACGGCTCTGACCAAGAAGGACCAAGCTTTCATATGGAGTGAGAAGTGCCAGTCCGCCTTCAGATATCTGAAGGAGATGTTGGTCAGTGCCCCAGTGTTGAGATTACCTGAAGAAGGTGTGGCTTATGAGTTGTTCTATGATGCTTCAGGACAGGGCATGGGGTGCGTTTTGATGCAGTGACAAGGGGTGATCGTTTACGGGTCCAGGAAGCTATGTTCCCATGAGCGTAATTACTCCACCCACGACCTGGATCCTGAATCGGTCGTTTTTGTGATAAAGTTATGACGGAACTACCTCATAGGTGAATGCTTTGTGGTCTTCATGGAACACAAAATCTTGAGGTATATATTCTCCCAGCAGGACATAAACTTGCGACAGCGAAGATGGGTGGAGTTCCTCCAGGATTAGGACTTCGAGATCTCTTATACTGACAGCAAGGGCAATGTGGTGGCTAATGCCTTGAGTAGGAGGATGCAGAAGGATGCGGTCTGAGAGTCGGCAGACGCCTAGAAGGCAATGGAGGAGTTGGCTTCCTTACACATGGATGCGAAAATGGATTGCGGTAGAGGCTACCTATATCAGATGAAAGTGCAGTCATCCCTGTTTCAGCAAGTGGAGAAGTCTCAGTGGGGAGACCTAATGTGTGAAGTGATGTGTGACCGAGTTGACCAGGGAAATGCTCCGGAAGGATGGACAGAGGATGGTCAGAACCAGATACTTTTCTAGAAAATGTTGTTTGTTCGGGAGGCTATGCGTGGTAAGGTTCTCAGTGAGTTCCACATCTCACCCCTGGCGGTACACCCGAGAGCTTCCAAGATGTACCAGGTTTTGAAGAGGTAGTTTTGGTGTCCTGGAGTTAAGCGAGCAGTGGTAGAGTTTATGGACAAGTGCTTAGTGTGTCAGTAAGTGAAGGCTGGACACCGTGTTCCAGGCGGCCTACTGCGGCCTCTAGATGTCCTCGAGTGGAAGTGGGATGACATCTCGATAGATTTTGCCACAGGACTACCCAAGGCCCAAGGAGGATACGACACCATCTGGGTGGTTGTGCACAGGTTGACGAAATCGGCTCACTTTCTGGTGATCAGGGAGTCGAGTGATGTGGATGCTTTGGCGCGAAAGTACGTGGATGAGGTGGTGCAGTTGAATGGAGTTCTGAGGCCTATAGTCTCGGATAGGGATGCACGGTTTACCTCGTGATTCTGTAGAGGATTACAACATACGTTTGGCACCCACTTATGCCTCAGCACTGCTTTCCATCCCCAGACAGATGAACACACAGAGCGCACCATCCAGACGTTGGAGGATATGCTGTGAGCATGTGTTCTGGACTCAAAAAGATCATGGGTGCAACACTTTCCTCTGGTAGAGTTTTTCTACAATAATATCTACCACTCTACCATTGGCATGGCCCAGTTTGAATCTTTGTACGGGAGGCCATTCCGTTCACCTGTGTGTTGGACCGAAGTAGGAGATCCAGACATCCTTGGTCTGGAGGCGGTGCAGGACACGACAGAGAAGGTTCAGCTCATACTAGAAAGGATGAAGGCGGCCCAGGACTGACATAAATCGTATGCTGATACCAGGAGGATGCCCTTGGAGTTTGAGGTTGGGGACCACGTTTTCTTAATGGTCTCCCCCCGAAGTGGGCAGAAGAGGTTCGACAAAGGGAGTAAACTTTCTCCCAGACTCATCGGACCCTTCCAAGTGTTTCGGTGGGTCGGCGATGTGGCTTACCAGCTAGCATTGCCACTGCCGCTACTAAGTATACATGATATCGTTCATTGTCCCAGCTCCATTGGTATATGCACGACGATTCACACGTCCTTGATTGGGGAAAGCTGGACGTCGAGGAAGATATGACCTTTGTGGAGAGACCAGTGGTGATCGAGGATCGCAATGAAAAGGTGCTTCGCGGGTGAACCATCCCCTTGGTTCGTGTGTTGTGGAGACATGGTGGGCTTTAGGAGAGTACGTGTGAGAGGGAATCACAGATGCGTACCTAGAACCCGGAATTGTCTTGAGTTTTGTTCCTCGTTATACCTGTTGTGGTAGATCGTTTTTTATTTTGGCTATGAAATGTGCTGTTTTTCTTTCCTCTGTTTGTGTGTAAAAAGCCCCTGCTATGGGAAGGAGAGAACCCGACCCCTAATCAAGACGCATTAAGGTGGATGCGATTAAAACCGTGCGGGCGAGTCAGTGCCGCCCAAAGAAGATAATATCTTAACATGGGGAGGAGACTCCCCAACCCACATGCCCGGGCAGTTTGGCATGGTATGTTGCTTGGTTCATGATAGGAAGTGTTCTTAGTTAACGATGAGGTTCACTCTTGAGAGTTATCTTATGGGGTGGTTTTTCGGACCTCCCTTCCCTTCTGTTTTGTTTAAATTCTCATGGACGAGAATAGTTTGAGAGGTATCTGATGTGATGAGCCACAATATCTTGGTTCTTCACTTTGCCAAAATCCGGGTCCTAAAGGAGTGGTGTCTCGGCGAGACCGATCGGTGAGACCGATCGGTGAGACCGATCCCTAAGACCGATCCCTGAGACTGATCCGTGAGACCGATCGGTGAGACCGATCTGTGAGACCGATCGGCATCACCCGGCCTTGTCAAGTTGTTCCCAGTAGCGCTCCTTTGTGAAAATAGGGTTTTGAAACCCTATTCTGACTTGTTAAGACTTTTTTAAGGACCCGTAACGTGCATAAGAGTTTTAATTAAATACTTATTCAATTCATGAGTCGGATTAAACTACCCAACCCCTTTTTGAGATGAGTGGAGCTACGTGGTCAACCCATGACCCCCGCACCTTATGCGGTTTCGCGTTTTCACCCCAACCGTCCCCGGATCTTATAAACCAAGGGATAGTCGTGGTTTCTCTTTTCCTTGATCGTGGATTTTCACAAATATCTTCTAGTGCATCGAGAGCACCACATCGTTATCCGTAAAGTTCTGCGCCCGGACTAAGCGTCCATCGTCGATCAGGAAAGTAAGGAATTTCTCTTTTGCCTCTATCTTTTGTGTATCATGCGGGGTGGGTGTGCTTTTGTTCTGTAGAACTGGTTGGACCGAACATAATGAAGATAATTAACGAATTCGATAAATAAAGTGAGGGGGGATGTGTTTGTTGATGCTGTCTTATATTTATTTTGATGTTGATTCTTCTATGGCCATCTCATTGAGTTGTGCTGGCTTATGCCTTCTGAAAATCGAGGCTGTTGGTGGTCGTTGTTTGTGCACTAATGAACCCTGCTGATGTTTTGATGTCATGTTTGTGGTTGTATGCTCCTTTCGTGAAAAGTGAATTGGTTAATCACATATATTTGGCTGAAATAATTGAAAGCACAAGGATCAACACTTCTGTGATGACTCCCTGTTAGAGCACGCAGAATTTGAATCGTGGAGTGTGTTATGTCGTTTAAATCTGAAAATACCGGCAAGGCCATGCTTGTGTTGGTGGTGGTAGTTGGATGTTTTCTTTTAGGCTGATGGCTGGATATGTGAGAGGGGATGGGATCCCATGTTCTTTTATACACTCGGTGGTTGTGAGTTTTAAGGTCAGGTGGATACTTGTTCATATCACAAATTGGGGTGGGATCCTCGGTTGTGGAGAATCGGGTGTAGGGGTTATGGTTGTTGTTCGCTTGTTTACTTTTCTGGACTTGTGTCGATCCTTTCTAGTTTCCCAGTAGGGCTTAAACATAAACATTATTGCTGAACATGAAACAAGAATGGGATAAAGGGTTTTGTTGGCGATAGTCGTGACTTGTGACTCGGATTTAGTGGTGATATGTTTGGTATGCCGGTTAGAAAAACCTAGACGTGGGTGAGTGCTTGTTACCTATATCTATACTTGTTGTTTTGTGTTTCTTATTCGCGCCCCACCCATGTTGAGCACTTCGTGATGAACACCCCCATTTCATGGGGGAGGGTGTTTTTCCCTACACTATTCTTAGTGGCTGGTTATTAGCTCCTTTTCTGCTCCCTTTCCCGGATAGCCCAAGTATCTTCGGGCAGGCTGTGATGGCTTGAGGTCCATTACTAGCCCAAGAACCTTCGGGGGGTAGTGTGGTGGTTGGCCAGGTGTGTGCGGAAGGTGGTTTCCAAAGCGTCTTTGGGATGAGGCCAAGGTGTCTTCGGGCATGGTGGTGGTTTTTTTGGACTAGGTGTTTGCAGGCATGGTTACTTGTGAAAGTTGTGGCCCAGGTGTGTGTGGGCGGGATTCAGTAGTGGGACCGCATGCGGTTGAGGCCCAGGTGTGTGCGGGCGGGATTTCGGCAGTGGGACTGCGTGTGGTTGTGGCCCAGGTGTGTGTGGGCAGGTGTGGAAGTGGGACTGCAGTGAGAATGGTGGGATTGGTCCGATGCGTAGGATGTCTCAATAACCAGTGGGAAAGTGGCGTGGGGTACCCAAAAATTGATGTGATCAGATTATATATATCACTTGACTTATGTTATTTGGGGATTGTGCCTTGGTGAGGCATGGGCTGGATATTTTACCTTGATAGGTGTTTGGTTTACTCTTTTTCTCACGGGACTTTTGTACATTCCCCCACTTGTGCACGATAGTCTTTGGTTTTCCCTATTGAGGGTACTTGTATGCTCACCCTAGGTATATAAAACTGCATTCACGTTTCCAGGAGGACTTTGGGGATCACGCGGGACCTTACTAGCTCGGACCTTTGGAGCAGTTGCAGTTGTTTTTTTCTTTTCCTCTTTGGAACTTCCCTTGTAGTCACCTTTTGCACTTTGTGGCTTTTACTTTGGAAACATGCATATGGGAATGGTTTACTTTTGGATTTAATTTTCTCTCTTCCTTGGTTTTGTTGGGTTTTCTTCTCCCTATCTCTCGATTCTATAAAATAAAAAGGTTAATGCCTTCCATTGGGGAGAAATTTCTATACCCTTGGTGCTAGTCCCCACTCCGGGACCTATTGAAGGCGGGTTTCGGGGGTCATTATCTCTCCTTCATCATAAAGAAGGAAGGGCCGGGAAATCTGATGACCCTTCACTCCTTTTGGTGAAGGCGGGTCGTGACACTTCTAACTACCATTATTTGTATAATAGATCAATTACGGTGAGATTTTTGGAAAAATGATTCATTATAGTTTTTAAATCATTTTGATGTATGGTTTACTATATTTTGAGAGTCTTATATTTTATATTTTTATGCTTCCAAATCATTGTGATTTTATGCCTCTCCATGTATGTAGGGATTATTAATGGACCACATAAATCACTTTGTCTTATTAGATCATATTCATGATCATTACATGTTATTTTATATTTTCCTTTTTCATCTGTAATCTTGTTATGCGACTTTAAATCCGAGAATTTTTGGAGAAATTTACATTTTTATTATTCAAAATTTATGTTCACATAGAAATGTATAAGAAAAAATTAAAGAGTTTTGTACCCTTACACCTATGAGTGTCTTATTATTCAATACATAGAAATATGAAACACATTAAAATATAAATATACAATTTAGAGACACTACTATATATATAATTAAATATATTTAGTAAGTAAAATTCACATGGAACATAACAAGACACTTGAAACATGGGATAATGATAGAAAAATTCATACATTATAGAAAATGTAATATGTCAACACTAGAATTCATCATTATTTTAAAAAAAATCCATTTATGTGCTTTTTAAATAATAAAAATAATATTAGGCACATTTTGATAAATAGTTAACATAAACATCAACTACACATGTTGATGGCAACAAGATGAATAATAACCAAAAATCCCAACCCAGCATACCAAATTATTTTATCTTAATAAGGAGTAATAATGAATAAAATTTTGATATTAACATAAAAATGATACTAAAAACATCTATCTTTGATAATTGTTATTAAATTTCCTTATATTCTCTTCAAAATAATCATATTTCAGTGATTTAAATGAAGAGGATGGAAAAGTTGTTTTATTCTAAATAAATTTGAATATATCGACCATGTTTGTTTTCTTAGGCTTGTTTTTTGTAAATTATAAAAATCCATTTACCCTAATTATATTAGAAAAAATCATATCTTTTCGAAAACCTATGAATGTATTTGATATACAAAGATATCATTGACTAGATCACTATTATATTTTTTTAATCTATGATTTCACATTACACGATTCACATATGACAACATTGATGTTAAAGAGTATTGCATTCAAATGAAATTATGCCACTCTAGTATCCATTTATTATTTTAATACCTAGGTAAATTTTGAACATATCCTCATATTTTAATAACTAGGTTAGGGTTATGTTGTTTATTGTGATTCATCTGTACTAGGATTGGGATGCATTCATTTTGAAAGGAGATCTTGTCATATCTAATGACACATGATAGATGATGATCTATTAAAAGAATTACCTATCTCAAAATGGTGCTAGTCCACACATTAAATACATGAAACCATAACCTCTTTGATGAAAACATTACAATCTTCATTGATCGTACAACCTTGAATCACATATTCTGACATATGTAAATTTACCTCAAACAATGATGATCGATGTGGTATCTCAATATATTTGACTTTGACATAGTTTATACACCTCTGGAAACGAATTTAATGGTTGATTATTTGTTCTAGTGATTCTAGATCTATATGGTAAGGGAGGATCGTGACTAGAGTGGGCTGAAAATCATACACAAAAAGGATTTCAAATTCTTTGTTATTTGATTGATAACAACTATTGGAATTATATCAAGGAACCACACTCTGTAAAATTTACAATTGGATTCAATCATATCTATGTATTTTTTGGTATAAATATTATTTTTATTTATTTTCTATGACTCTATTTTTAGAGCTCCCAACTATTAGTTTTTCTTCCCCATTAGTTTTGGTTTAAACCTTTAGTGGGAAAATTTATGAATAATATTTTATTTGTTGCATCAGCATATTATTTACCATATTCATATAGTTTCGTAATAAATTTAACATAAAAAATAAATCATTCTTTTTTGATGTTATATAGTTTGAAACTACAGTTTTTTGTTACCTACACTACCATTAATGCATCTTCCCTGATCCGGGTGCCAATCAAAGGGCGCCCTTAACCCAGTTTGTCACATGAACTCAATTGCATTTCCCCAAATGCCAGAGGCTGCCGACTAGAAGCGAGGGCCCAGATCTGATAGTAGGGAAACTATAACCTCATTTGTTAAAGTGTAGTGTAGTGGAATAGTAGATAAAACATACAACAACATCAGAAGCAATAAACCATACAAAATTTAAATGAACAACTATATTAAAGACAACCAACAGTCATATATATATATATATATAATGATGATGCAACATGCCTCATGTCCTACGAAAACAGCCAGAATATGTTACACAACAGTACTATCTGATACAACAAAAGGTACAGGTACAACAGAACAAGACAATACAGCCGGCAGCATCACGAGCCAAAGCTCAGTCCCAGGATCCCCTACTCTTATTCAATAATCATGTACCTGTAAATAGACCATTTCTATTATCCACACCTGTAGAAACATAGTCTTTTTGGGCCGAAGACATGACCAATAAATGGTGCTAAAGGCTCGTGCCCAACTGCGTGAACTATATTCAGTGACTATGTGTAGTAGAAAAAATTCAATAAACTAAGAATTACTCAAAGTAACAAATATTACCAGTTATATTTTAATTTTATTTTTCATTTTACCATGTAATTTAACATCATTATGTGCTCAATATCACCAATCCCTCAGGATTTTCGAATATCACCCTCAGGTTAATATAGTAAAACTACAGCCTCAGGCATACCCTTATGCTATACAGAATCCCACCGTCATGCATTTTCCTCAAGTGAAATAGAATCTCTCCCTCAAGACAAACTGAAACAAAACCCTCATGTAATCAGAATCTTCCCCTTAGGCATTTCCCTCGGGCAAATAGGACCACGCCCCCAGTCTAATCGACAACATCATTAGGCTCATATAGTAATCGTTCCATGGTAAACATATAAAGATGAAATTTACTTATAATTACTCTCAAGGAAAAATTAATGCATAAAATAAACATGGAATACCGTCGATTATCCGGGCCAAACAGCTAAACAGAGGAATGCACCCCCGGGGTGGTCCTAGATCCATGTAGCGATCCCAAACAACAGTTAATTATCACCTTTAATTACCAATACTATTATATGTATTTAAATATCCAAGGTCTCCACCACAAGACACCTTAAAATGGGTTCATAGCACAAAAACCCACACAAACACAGAACAATTAGAAATTTAACACAAAGCCACCTACCTTAAATGCCCCTGATCAGTATACTCGAATGACGATCCTTCAATATTCCATGAAAAGGTAGATTTGAGGTGAATGAAACACTCGCCCAAACTCAAAAAACATCCCATAGAGGAATAATTGGAATGAACTGCTTAAAGAGAGTGGAGGGCTTACCCATGAGGTTCCAACTAGACTGTTAGAGGCAAAAATAGATTCCAAACACTCGATCTAGAGATCCTCAATGGTCCGGCCTCTTGTCACGACTCCTCCTTCCGGTACTAAGCCTTATATATGAACACGGAAGGCTACTTCCCATTTGAAGCAAAACAAACAAACTATATGACTTGTATTATTGACCACATGGCGTGTACATTTCTCATTTAATTGTCCCACTGGTGGCTACCTTTTTCGATCGTCGCACTATTCAGATGTCAACATGAGTACACAGTGTGTATTCCCATTTACACGGTATTTAGAATCACCCGGTGGGCAGCTCCTTCCACGACCATACTATTCACATGCCGACTGACTTCAAAGCGTGTAAATACCTACTACATGACATGTATTTGGTTTTTACACCCTTCGTCACTGACATGGCCACACACGCTGTGGACTCATCCCACATGGCCAAAGTACATTCCATGTGGAATACTAGATGGTGTGTAGTCCCAAAAAGTGTGTTTTTCTCCCAGTTTACATGATTTCACAAAAACACTTAAGGAAAAGAGAAAAAAAGAAACCCGTACATCAAAAAAAGTACCGGGTTCTTACAAACGTCCCCCATTAAAGAAATTCATTCCCGAATTTCCCTTCCAAGGGTGGTGAAGATAATGCTCAGAAAAACTCTAGAAACTGAGCATGTACGTCGGCCTCCCGCTCCTAGGATTCATCCTACACTTGGCCAGGCTGCCATAGTACTCGTACGTGAGGAATTTCCTAGCCTCATAGAACCTTCGGGCTCTTATCCACGATATGAATCCAATGCTCCACAAAAGACGCATATATCTAAAGCTCATCTTCCTTCGGCTGAAAGACGTGAGACGGGTCTGAATGATAGCGGTACAAGTGAGATACATGGAATACGTCGTGCATGGCTCGATACCTCTGTGATAACTACAACCGATAGGCAACCATCCCGACTCTCTCCAGAATCTAAAATTGTCCCACATACCACAGTGAATACTTACCCTATCTATGGATCTGCATGTGTCCCAACCTCAAAGAAACACATAAGAAAACCTGATCCCCGACCACAAACTCCAAGGGTGGTCTACAATGATCAACATAAGATTTCTGTCGAGACTGTGCGGTAGCCATATGCTTCTAAATCAACTTGATCTGATTAGAAGAGTTTTATACAAGACGTGGTCTCAGTAAAGTTCCTTCACCTACCTCAAACTAGCAAAAGGGTGATCGACATGACCTACTATATATGGCCTCATAAGGTTCCATCTCAATAGTTGTATGAAAACTATTATTATAGGAAAACTTGACTAGGGGTATGTGTTTCTTCCAAGAGTCCCTAATTTCTAGGATGCATGCACGCAACATGTCCTCATGCACATGTATCGTACGCTCTGACTGGTCATTGGTCTGATGGTGGTAAGATGTGCTCAGAAGCACCTGTGTACCCAGTGCCCTCTGAAAACTCTTCTAGAAACGAGATGTAAAATGGGAATCCCTATCCAAAATGATATAATGAGGAACCCCATTAAAATGTATGAAATCTCAGATATACAACTTTCTGAGATCGTCAACACCGGAGGTATCCTTGATCGTGAAATAGTTAGCAACATTTGTGAGTCTATCCACAATATACCACACAACATCATTGCCTCAAGGTTTTCTTGGAAACCCTGTCATGAAATCCATCATGACATCATCCCATTTCCACTCCAGAATGGGAAACTGATGTAACAGTCCGTCTGGCCTCTGATGTTCCATATTATCTTGAAAGAAAGTGGAACACCTCTTAAAAAAACTAGCTACATCTCTCTTCATACTCAGCCACCAATACTGACTTCTCAAGTCACGATACATTTTTGAAACCCCGGGATGAACTGCAAAAGATGAATAATGAAACTCCTGCATCAACTCCCCGTGTATATCAGATGAAAATATTAATCGTCCATGGAAACAGAGAATTTCATCATCTCCTATTGTCCAACTAGTAAGAGGGTCCTCACATGCCATCGACTCCTGTAGAACAAGGCCTTCTGAATCAGATAGCTACCTCATCTTCCCTCTATCTAGGAGGGTAGAAGTCAGAGCTAATGATGAAGGATAGTTTTTCCCCTCACTGTCGTGCTCCTTAAAATGCATCTCAGAGAACAACTCCATATGCTTCTACTCACCACTGGCCTTCTACCCTGCTTGTATCTGAGTCACCCTTCTTAGTGCATCAACTACTACATTACCTTTACCAGGTGTATTGGAAACCTCAATGTCAAAGGACTGAAGGTATTCGTCCCACCTTCTCTGTTTGAGGATCAATTCAAACTTAGTAAAGATATATTCGAGGATTTTTTGGTTGGTGAAAACCAAAAAATTCCCTCCCATGAGATAATTTCTCCTACAATGTAATGCATGCACATCTGTAGCCAACTTGAGGTCATGCATCGGGTAATTCCTCTCATGTGGCTTCAAATGTCCAAAACCGCACGCAACATCTTGTTCTCCCTACATCAACATTAATCCTAGCCAAATACATGAGGCATCACAATAAATTGTATTGTTATTACCTTTCTCTAGATTTATCAAGACTGGTGCTGATTTCAACCTTCCTTTCAGGTCCTGAAAGGCTATCATGCAAACTTCTGACCATATGAACTTCATACCCTTCTTCGAAAAAATTGTCAATGGGGATTCTAAGAAGGAGAAGTCCATTATAAAGAGAATGTAGTAACCAATCATCCCTAAGAAACATTGTATCTCAAACATGTTCTTATGATTCTCCCAGGACACTACTGCTCTCACCTTCTCTGGTTCCATGGAAACTCCTGCCTCTGAGATGATTTGAGCCAGGAAGTTAATCTAGCCTATCCAAAAGTGGCACTATATGAGAATATCATATATCTGATGCTCTCTTAGTGATCTCAATACGATCTCATGAAGGGTGGAATGGTCGTGTCAAGTGTGAGAGTACACCAAGATATTTTCAACAAATACTACCACGAAAGAATCCATTTAAGGATGGAACACACAATTCATCATAGCCATGAAAACTGATGGAGTATTTGTGAGTCCAAATGGCATAACCATGTACTTGAATAGATCATATTTGCTCTGAATAGATATACGCGGTAAATACGATGGTCTCTTGCACAACGGAAGATATCCGGATCTCATGTCAATCACCGAGAACACTAGTGCTCCACGAAGTTGATCCAAAAGATCATCAATCCTCAGAATGGTATATCTGTACTTAACCATCAGCTGGTTTAGCTTCTGATAATCCGAATAGAGTATGAGGGTACCGCTGTATTTTTTTTCAAAAAGGACTAGAGAACCTCAAGGAAAAGTACTCGGTCAGATGAAACCCTTTGACAGTAACTCTCTTAACTGCCTCTAGAGCTCCAACAACTCTGGTGTAGCCATCCTATATGGAGAAATTGTCAACGGTGCTGCCCCTGGCAAAAGCTCAATAGAGAAATACACCTCTCACTCCAGAGGTGGACTTAAAAATTCATCCGAGAGGACATCCTGGAAATGATCAACCACTGGAGAGAAATCCGTCTGACAAGTCCTTGATCATACAGATATAAACTCACAATATGGGTTGTGACTCCACCTCTCCCATGATGCTCTGGTCCATCTCGATTCTCCTGAACATCACATTCTCCCTTGAATAGAAACTCTCTGCCTTTGGTGAAGAAAATCACACCATGTGATGATTGACATCTAAAAATCCTTGAAAGGGAACCAACCAGTCCATCCCGAGAATGACATCATAAGCTTTCATCTCTATGTCCTAGAGGTCCCATAGAAAGTGACACCCACCTACCTCATGGGAGAAATCCTTTCACAAATTCACACATATCGTTCTCATTCACAACGGATTGTCTAACTTCATAATAGAATAAGAAGAACAAACACAGAGCCCAAGGATCTCCTCAACTGGCACATATATTAAACTATGTGTAGCACCTATAAAGAAAAGTACAAATGATAAGTCAAAAGCAACTAGAATAGAACCTATGACAGTATAAGGTCTGGGATCCAACTCATGCTGGGTCTGTTGTACTGCATATGCCTGACCAGTTCCGCGACCCTGCGACACAGCCTAGTTACCCTGAGATGTCTCGTCTTGTTGCCACTGAGATTCTAGGGTGGGGCTACCACAACCACGACCACCATCTCTTCCTGCACACATTGACATAATCTAGTTTCCAGACCAGTACTAAGCTATTTTTTTTTCTCTAGCACATGAATTCTACACAAAACCCCTCTCACTAGCCACTTGTACAAAATCCCTTAAAAAGTGTTGCAGATGGCCCACCTTGTTGCATGCTCAGCACTCCACTGGGTCATGAGTACACTATGGTCTCTAGTGACCCCCTCTACCACACTGGTTGCACCTGATCGGGCCACCTGAATAAACTGTCAGGCTAGTACTTCCACCATGAGCAAAACTCATCTGTCTCTTCCTCTTCCTGGTAGAAATAGTTCCAAAATATGGCGTTGAATTTCCCTGGTCCACACCACTAGCTTCCCAAATGTTTATCTCTGTATTTTGTTCACGGTTCAAAATGACATATACTGTAGGCAACATGAAACCATTCATCGGTTCTCAGATGTCATATCTAAGACCATCTTCAAAGTGTCTAGACCTCAACGTCTCATCACCCACCAAAATGGGTGAAAAACGGTGAAGCTCAGTATAATGAGAAAAATATTTCCTAGCTGACATAGCACCCTGAAGTAGGTTCATGAAATCTCGAGCCCAATCTACGCTCAGAATCTGTGAGAAGATGAAATCATAGAAGGATGAATGGAAATCTTCTGAAAACATGTCTTTGTGATGCACAGTCTGAGTGGTAACATCCCACCACCTCTTGGTGGAATCAAGTAGCATGTAATTTACGATCTATACCCTCCTCCCTGGAAGAGTCTCAATATGATTGAAAATAGTATACATTGATTACATCCAAGAGTCTATAGATTGTGGCCTATTATCTCCTGAAAATGTTTTGGCGGTTACTGCTATTGGAAGATACAAGTCAGCTAATCCATAGATGTGGAAACTGGCGGAGCTCCCTAAAAACAATGCACGAACTGCATGATGTCTTCATAGAACTGCGCCTCCACACCTATGTCTAGTATAACAGCTGTTGTTGCATTTGGTTCTGTTAGAGGATCCACTGGTTGCCCATGTCCCATAATCAATGGAGTATAATCATCACCGCTCTCCGGGTGAACAATGTGTGGTCGTCTCAGAGGCATGACTGTACAAGGTCAAACACACACCTTAGATCAAGATTATTACAGTTTGAAAAACAAGTGGACCAAAAAGGGAACATGAGGAAGGAGGCATTCAAGATTTGAAAAACAAAACTACACGATGTGTATACTAACTACACAGTGTGTACATGACTTCTCTTCCCATGCCCTGTTCCTTCTACAGTGCTAAGACACACGGATCCCGTGGAACAAAAATACATGTCGTGTATATAATCTACAAGGCATGTATGGGGAAATTTTCCAACTGATTATGAGGTTTGTGACATGGACGACTACTCGACTAACACTACACGGTGTGTTACACCAGCACACGGTGTGCACACCACCCCGTTTCCCCAGCCACACAGTTGTGTCCACATGGTCTCTCACCGGCCAAGACTAGACAGTGTGTCCTATAGATACACGATGTGTTCATGAAGAGGAAACACCATGTCGTGTCTGTTTGATACATGGCCGGGTACCCAGGCCGGATTACACGGTGTGTTCTATAGTGGACGTGGTGTGTATCCCATAAGGTCTTCTCAGTCTTTGTTTGTTAGTTACTCGGGCATACTCTGGGTCAAAACTACCCGACATGTACATTCGGTAAAAAGTGTGTTTTCCGGAGATTTTCCTTTCTTGTGTCCCTACCCACACAGTCTATGACATGGGAATAGACTACACGGTGTGTACTCAAAAAGTTTTCTCTCTTCCCGTACAGAAGAACACACCACATGTGACCGAGGAACTGCATGTCTTGTATTAGGTGTTTTCGGACATTAATCCTTGGAAAATAATAAAGATACCATAAAATAATGAAAAAAACACCTTAGTGCCAAATTCTGACCCGTGAGGGCCCATACTCCCCACGAATCAATGTTTGGAATCTTATATGTGTTATAACCAAATAAACAGTCAATGATCCACCATATTTCTGTCAATGAGGTCCCATACTACCCAAAAACCAACGTTTGGCATCCATTATATCAATATTATTTCACAGAAATACCCTATCACATATTAGGTATTTATCAAAGAAGCTATCATGACAACATGATTTTCTAGCACAACAACTGTCACAACAACATGCAACTTCTAATACACCTACATGGTATGGAAATATGCATGGCATGTGATTTATAGCATGTTCCTATACGATTTATAAGACCACATACCCTCATCTAATCGTGTTGTAACTAAATAGATCCCATGGATATAATATAAACAACTCAATCACAAGTGTGTCACCCAACAGTGAAAATAAAATCAACTGTAAACTTTTTAAAATGAAAAAAATTGAAAAAATAGTTGGTAGACTTGATTTTCCATGTACACAGGTTAGCTATGCCCAGACACGACATATTACCAAATACCGTTCTCATCTTATTCTTGACTAAGTGTCCAAATAGTTAGTCAAAGAAAAGAAACTCCTTTGATACCACTTTGTAACGTCCTTGATCTGGGAGCCACTCAACGTGCGCCCTGGACCCGGTTGGTCACATGACCTCAAGTGCATTTCCCCAAATTCCAAAGGCTACTGACTAGTAGAGAGGGCCGAGGTCTGATAGTTGGGAATCTATTCCCTCATTTTTTCAGGTGTAGCACAGTGGAATTCCAGATAAATCATAGAACAACAACAGAAGAAATAAACCATACACAATTTAAATGAACAACTATAGAAAAAACAACCAACAATCATATATATATATATATATATAATGATGATGCAACATACCTCAAGTCCTACGAAATCTACTAGAACATGTAACACAACAGTACAATCCGATACAAAAAAAGGTACATGTACAACAAAAAAAAGACAATATAGTCACTAGCATCGTGATCCTATGATCGGTCCCTCGCTCCCCCACTACTTAGCAACAATCATGTACTTGTAAAGGGACCATTTCCCTTATCCACTCCTGCAACAACATAGTCTATTTGGGACGAAGACATGACCCAAACAGGGTGTGAGAAACAAATTCTAGTAGGCACCAACCAATGGCTTGTGCCCAACATTGTGAACGATATGCAATGACAGTGTACAGTAGTAAAAATGCAATAAACTAAGAAGTACTCAAAGTAACTAACTATTCCAGTTATATTGCCATTTTATTATTCATTTAACAATTTAATTTAATAACATTTTGTGCTCAATAGCACCAAGACCTCGGGCATTTCGAATCATGCACTAGGGCTAATATAGTAAAACCACAACCTCAGGCTTTCCCTCAGGCAATACAGAATCCCGTCCTCTGGCATTTCCCTCAGTAGAAATAGCATCTCACCCTTCGGAAAAACTGAATCAAAACCCTCAGGGAATCAGAATATTGCCCCCAGGCATTACCCTCAGGCTAATATAACCACGCCCTCAGGATAATAAACAATGCCCTCGGGCAAATATAGTAATCGGTCCATTCCAAACATATAAAAATGCAATTTACATACAATTACCCTCATGGAAAAAGTAATTCATAACATAAACATTGCATAACATCAGGTATCCTGGCCCAACAGTTAAACAGAGGAACGCCACCCCAGGGTGGTGATGGATCCAAGCAGTGATCCCAAAAAAAAGTTTATTATCACATTTAATTACCTATAATATTCTAGGTATATAAATATCCATGGACTTAGCAACACGACACCCCAACATGGGTTTTTAGCACAAAAATAAACACAAACACACAATAGTTGGAAATTTAACACCATGCCACCTACCTTAAACACCACTTATCAGTATTCTCAAATGACAATCCGTGAATCGTCAAAGAGCAAGGTAGATATGAGGTGATAGAAAACCTCTCTAAAACTCAAATAACATCCCATAGAGGATGAATTGGAACGAAAGGCTTAAAGAGAGTAGTGGTCATACCAGTGCAGTTCCAACGAGATCATCATAGGTGAAAACACATTCCCAACAGTCGATCAAGAGATCTTTGAAGGTCCAGCCTCCTCTCTCAACTCCTTCCTTTGGGTTTAAGCCTTCCCTGGGATCAGGGGAGTCTACTGCCCATTTTAATAGAAAAAAACAAACTACAAGGAGTGTATTATTGACTACACGACGTCTACTTTTCTCATTTAGTTGTTCCTCTGGCAGCTACCTTTTTCCATTGTCACACTATTTATCCATCGACATTATTACACAGTGCGTATTTCCATTAACACGGAGTTTACTGTTTCCTGGCATACAGCTGCTTCCACCGCCTTACAATTCACCTTCCGACTGACTATACGGTGTGTAAATACCTATTACACGTCATGTATTTGTTTTTTACACCCTTCATCTCTGACCTGGCTACACACGTTGTGTTCTCATCCCACACTTCCAAAGTACAGGGTGTGTGGAATAGTACACGGCGTGTAGTCCCAAAAAGTGCGAATTTTTACAATTTTCCTTGCTTTATAAAAAAACATATGTAAAAGAGAAAATAAGAAACCCATACCTCAAAAAAAAACCGGTTGTTTACAATTAAATTGTCTAAAATGAGTTATTATCCATTGGATATATGATTAGAAAATATTCATGATCACAAGGAAGTACAATGTAGTCCAATAATTGTGCATAAATTATACATTGTACTATTTCCTTATTATATGATATTTGTTTAATTCTACACATCATAACAAATTATAAGCCTTTATTAATGATTTTAGATTTTTACTATAATTTGTATAGGTATATTTCAATAACCACATAAATCACAATAACTCTATTTAACTACTAATGTATTCTTGATTGGATTCCCCATATTATATAATTTTTAAGAAAATGGAGTTTATTTTTCCATTAAATATTTCATCATGAACGTTTTTACATTCATTATTATTTATCTGATCTATATTTTTTATAATCCGATGATAAATTTTAATATTCCGACATCTACAAAAATATCATAAAATTGTTCATAAATTTCTAATGAAAATTTAAATGACCTTGTCGATACATATCTTTTTCATTTTTAAATTAATTTTCTATAATTTTCACATACATAGAAACAAATTCATAAGAATAAAAGAAAGTATACAAACTATAATTATCATCAGTTATTTTTTATCAACTTGTAACATATGAATATGTTTTTGTACTATAACTATTAGTGTTAGTGTTATTATATTTAATATTTGTATATTTCATTGAATTGATTTTTTAATTTTATCATGATAAATGGAGAATGAAATTTTTCCCCAAAAAGGACAAAAATTAAGTTGAGAAATACACTTATTCTGGTGTTTCATAGGTGCATAATGATGACATTATGTCATTATTGTGTAATTTATAATTTAGTGGACTTCAATGATGTATTTTCAAAGGGTCAGTTGTGTATATAAGTCTCGAAGGGGATGCCAACATTAGTAAATTCTTGTTTCTGACATACCTTTAAATTGTATCAACATATTCATTAAACCAATCACACTCAAACTAATAATTCATTTTTTAACAAGCTGGTTAGTGTGTATGGGAACACATCATTTGAAAGTTTTCTATTAGAAGCCCCATCATCAACTCACTTGAAAAAATACAATTCAATCATCATTACTCCCATATATAAATTTTCCCATTTTCATAAAATAATAATCATATATTTTACCACAACCTATTAAATGGGATTAAATATTCAACACCATTGTAATGATCTTTCAAAAGTATCACAGATTCATAATAGTCCTTATCGAAATTTTATAGCACCCAATTGTAATATATATATTAATCCTTGTTATGAATTTGATTATGAGTAGTTGATGGTTTAAATTTATGTTTTTTATGCCAAAGTTTTAATTTATCGTTGTTGTTTTTAGTGAATCATAAATGAAAATTACCACTTTATATCAAAATATTATAAACAATGTTTTGATAATTTTTTTTGGAATGTGGCAATAAACATTAATAAAATTGTATTATTGATGTATTATTTTATTTTATTTGTACCATTCCCATTATGTACATGTTTAAGAAAGGTGATCTACTCATTCAAGTGGTGAACTATTTGTCGATGAAGTCTTATATATTCCCACTTCAGGGACAAGTGTATATACAATTGAATGAAAAACGAATTCAAATAGACATAAAAAGGGACCTTCCATGGGAACCATAGATGTAACTATTGTCTCTCAAATGTCATATACCATCCACATTTTTGGTACTATTGTGAGATTATGTATTCGTTAATCGAGGACTAATTTTTTTTAGTCATAAAAATGGATAATTGAGTCTTTAGTGCATGAAAGCAGCCCATGTTCATTAATTAAACTCCTAATCAAGATTGATAATTTCACCATCATGTAATGTCATGATTTAATATACCATTTATGTTGAATTAAATACAATGTCATATTTGGAACTCCACCAACCACTGGACCAAATTCCATGACATAACATGAAACTATATTGAGAACAAATGTCATATTTATCAAATTTTAGTTTAGAATTATTGTAATCCTTAAAAATACACTCATACTCACATGGAAATTATAGGAACATTTATTAAATACATCAAAACTACTCAAGGATATTATTTATGATAACCGATTGACTCTCAATAAATATAGAGTATGAAATTATTACACCTAAATAATAATAAACATTTTTTCAAATACATAATATTATATACATGACAAATTTTATGGTGGATAGTAAAGTATTCTTATCCCTTATTTCTTAATGTTTTGAAAAAAGGATATACAAATTATTCTTTCTACAAAATATTTGAAGAAACAGCTTCTTTTATTTTTCCATACTAAAAATCATTAGAACATTTCCATTAAATGTGTAATGCATCAGATCAAGAAAATCATTTCATCAATATATAAGGATGTTTATAACCCATGCGCAAACTGTTAAACTCATTTACTTCATTGAAAATAATTTTCAAGGAATTTTTATATAATGAAATGTTGGGGATAAATTTTCAATAACAAGTATTTCATATATATATATATATACAACAATAAAAATACCATGAAAAATCCCCTAACCTTCCAAAATATACAAGAATCATATGGGTTTTTAAAAAAACTAATATATTGATAGCATTAGCAAACAACATATTCATACCTTGAGAATCATTCATCAATCCATAAATGAACCATTTCAATATTTGACCTTTAATAGTCATGTTTGACACTTTAAAAAATTTAGGATATATTGTGTAGATATATTTAACAAATTTATATTATAAAAAGTTATTCTGTCATGTATTTTATATATAATATAATCATAATGAAATTTTAAGTATTATTTTAAAGCTTATAAGAATATCAAATTATCATTAATAAATAAAATTTATCCCCGAATATGTAACACCCCAAGATTTCATAGTGTGTTATTTCTTCAAAATAATTCAATAACTTGCACTACATGCAACACCGAGTTCAGTCACACCATAACTTACAAAAAAAGCCATTCAAAAGAGGTTATGAATAGTATTATATAAATTTTAAACTTTATATAATCCTTATAATTTTAGAATCCATATTATGAGTTTCTTAGATAAAATTCTAGAACAAATTCATTTTTAGTATTGCACTTTTATCAACTTTTAATAGTCCACCCTTTTTAAATACAATATTTTAAACTTTTTGACTAAATGGGGACATCAAAAAATGTAAAATGAAACATCCCAAGCTTCCACGGTACGCTTTCCTTTGAATAATACAGTAGCGTGTGTTGTACGCAACTTAGAGTTTTAACACACACCACAACCGATCAAACTAGCCGTTAGGAATAGTAATACCTAATTTTTGAAATTATATATATTTTATATTTCATAATGGACTTCATTTTTGGATTCGTAATATCAAATTTAGCCTAAGGTGAAATTTTGGTACTTTTCGGATAACTTTCATTTTTTGATGAATAGTGAAAATTACTAAATTTTAATTAAAAAAAACTTTTTAAATCAAAATAATTAATAGTGATAAATTATGAATTTGAGTGGTTTTAAAGTATATTTATAATATATTTTTACCATTTAATATACTTTTGGTCATTGGACAAAATTTTACAATTAAACCGAACATAAACAAGTGTTAATCTTTTGATAGTTATTATCTCTTAAAAACACGCTTTTTGTTTTGACAGCGGGAATTAATTTTAAATTAATTTCAGCCACTTTTGTGTTTTGAATTTAGAAAAATGGATTCCATATTTGTAATCAGGATGTTCAAATTGTGTAAATAGGTAACTTTTATTTTTAGACATTTTGAATAATTACTGCGGTAAATATTTTATTTACCATGGTTAAAGGTAAATCCAGAAAATAAGGGTTAAAAAATAATATTATAATAATACTAAGTTACCCTAAAACGTGTCTTAAACCTATTTGTTGATACATGATCGACCATGGGAATCTTTGGGTCGATTTTGGGACCTCATGGATCCACTTGTAAGTGATAATGACACTTTATTTTAATTAAGTTAAAATGAATACAAAAATGACACAAGCATATATCTTTTAGTAAAACAATTGTTACATAGGGTTATATATGTTGGATTTTAGATTATAAATATTCATTAGAAAGATAAAAAGATTTCTTACATAATTATAATTTATTTATAATTTTTAGACATTAAATAAGTTATTTTATTTATGACACAATGATGATGCAGTAATTACTATAACAGTGAAAAATTAAAATAATTGATATTATAAATACCCAAATCAAAATAATATGAACCTTTTAATGAATTAAACTAATTTTCTATAATAATATGATATATTAGTATTGATTTAATTGACTTTTTTAGAAGTAATCAATCTGTTATGAGTTTCACAAAAATCAACTATTGAATAGTGTCAAAATTGACATAAAAGAGTTCTTAAAACAAATATTATATTATTAATTGATATTAAATTCATAAAAGTCTAAGGTTCGGCCAAGAGACTTATATCATGATATTGTCATCATTAATTGGCCACTTGGGGGTCGATTGGATATATATAGTAAGTTTATTAACCATATTATATAAAAATACAAAGAGACATTGTAAAAGTGAAACTATTTAACTTAGAGTTAATACTCAATGATAAGGTTAATATAAGTACCAAAACCTATCTAAATTCTATTGGATGAGTTTTTTTCTACCCATCCCCACCTCAACCTTTGAATAGTCAACTTTGGAGCCATTGGAAACCGAATATGAATTTATTATAAATTAATATTTCTAGCTTTTCCAAAGGTGCCCCTCACCCCTCTTATAAAAGGGCACTCCTCCTTCTCATTGCTTCACACCTTCAAAGCCTTTTGGTTCGGCCAAACTCTGCTCAAATACTCTCCCAACATCCCTCACTACAACCTAGAGGCCTTAGTTTGATCAGAAAGCCAACCTAAGGAGCCCTTTTGATCAAATCAAAAGGAAGAACCCGAAGAAGAGGTAATGATTTCACCACACTTTTCCAAGTTCATTTCTTCTTCCACTTCTTCTTCCTTTGTTGTTACCATTATAAAATAATAACTCCAGTATAATATATATTCTATGATGTTATTATAAATATGGTACAACCATATTCAGTATTATATCCACCTTTTGAATAACATGTCACCATACGTGCGTACGTACGGCTTACCGTCTCCACGTCGTGGTGTAATTGTTATTCAATATATTATTATTTGGATGGGTATAATAATGATATGTAACTCATGTAAATAATAAATATAACATGTTAATGAATCTGTATATATGATATAACAACCATTTATATATTATTTTAATAACAAAAGAATGATATTGTCGCTCGTGCGTACGTACGGACTACCGTCTCCACGAACGCGATAAGATTCATCTCCATCGTATCCATTCAAGTATAATTATCATTTGATGATTTAAAAATGATGTTTAAGGACTTGATATCATTCTGGATATGTATAATATACAACCTATCCATTACAAACATGTCTTATGTAACAAAAAATATAAAAGAAAATGAGTAAGTTAACACCCGAAACGACGATAATTCTAAGATATTATTAACAAAGCAATTTTAAAAGATCATATATGATATCATATTAATGTATATGATTATTGAATAATTTAATAAAAAATATTTCACCATTATACAGGAGGTTAACCTACCCCATCCAAGTAAAAGTGCAAGGTAAGGGTTTATTTCGCAATCTCTTCATTATTCGAGGTTGTTTATACGTAATAATCTATTGGGATTTCTTTATCATCCACATCCATGTTACTTCGAAATGTATTTAAAAACATTTTTACTATTTACAAAAAATATGGGTTATAGTCATTTATACCCTTATATGTTTTTAAAGGAATATTTCCATCATTTTCCAAACAAGGCACTTTTTACCTTTTGACAAATTTAAGGTAAGAATGTTTTTTTTAAACTTATACGGCAGGTGTAGCTATTTACCGCCGTTATAAAATCGTCAATGCTTCCCTTACAAGCTTACAAGGATATTTTCAAAGTAAATGTTTTATTTTATAATTATGTGACTTTTAAATGACTTCAAAATGAATAATTTAAGAATTTCAGAAAGGTACTCTTTATCAAAATCAGAATTTTAAATGTTTTAAAGATTTATCTTTATAAATCATTTTAATTAATGTCTTAAAAATGGTTTTTAAGGATTTATTTATATGGACATGAATGTTTTTAAAAATGTTAATTCCTTTCAAATGTTTCAAAGTGGTATGGGACACTTTGATTAAAAAATCTCTTTTTAATTACTTCCATTATAAATGTGTGACTTTTAAATGATTTCAAAAAAGGAGATATTTCTCTCAAATAGTTTTGATTTCATCTATGTCAACATCCTCTGATATATTTTAAGCTTATTTGAAGATGATTTATTATGATACAAAACTTCTATATTGTATTGAAGGTTTTGTGATATGTTTGACTGTGGATGTGCTATTTTTATACCATTCATAGTTTATGGTGAAAGTATTGACATTTCGTATGCTAGTTTTAATACGAATGTTTATGTTATGTTTAAACCTTTTCATATGGGAATGCATTGGACTTAATATGTGACGGGTGGAGCCCGCTATAGCTCCTCGATGCATCGGTAGGTCTCATGACACAAACTAGTGTCTTGGCACAAGGCCTTGACAAAATCTTATTTGTAGTCTTGGCACGAGGCCTTGGCTATGTGGTTATGATAGTCTGGCATTATGCATTCCAACATTATGAAATTGGTTATTGATTTTTTTCATGTGATTATTCGATTAGTAGAATATCCATGTGAATAAGTAAATGGCATTATTACATTTTATTTTTTCCATACTATGTTGATGTTCAAGTTTAAAAGGCTTTTGTTTTAGTAATTCATTGCCTTAAATGTTTATGCTTATTTTTGAATGTTCCGCTATATTGTTATCCTTACTGGGCATTTGAGCTCACCCCTTTTCTATGTTTTATTTTTCCCAGGATGTGAAGATGTATGTTATGAATGACCTTCAGGGATATTATGAGGGGATTATAGTGTGGACTGTGGAAACATTATGTTGTTGTAGTAGTTTTTCATTTCATGATGTAATGTAAAACTTATGAATATATCTAGTGTTTCCAAGGCTACTAAACCAATCGGTCTTTCGAGATTTGAACTTTCTTGTGATCATGCCAATGTTACGAAGTAATGCACCGACTCTGGGTAGCTGGGGTCGGGGCGTTACATTTGGTATCCGAGGAAGTTTAGTAAAAATCATGGAAGCTAGATTTAGATAAACTCTGATTAGAGCACGTAGACCTAAGATGAACTTTGAGGATTAGTATAGAATAACTTCCTAGAATTTTGGTATTGTAGAGATTTTGTGAGTTTTCCGAGCAATACATCCCTGTCTGGATATGAGCAGGTAGAGGCGGCTCTGGCACAAATGTACCTAGGGGTAAAACCCGAAAACAGCGCTTTGAGCTAGACTCGAACGAGAACTGGTTCACGACAACAGGCCTTGCTGCACTCTTGGTTACGACACTCTCAGGAGATATTCTTAGGATAACTCTCAATTTATTTACAATTCATTATGAAGGGTTTATGAGTATATACATCCTCAAAGGAGGCATCTTTATGATTATGAATTATATCCATAAATAGTTAAATTTATGTTAAGTGTTTTATAAGTATGGGATTATGTATTTTGATTCATAAACTGATCTAGTGTATGCCATTGTTTAGAAATGGCGCCCAGTAGAAGGAATGAGAACGTCAGAAATGCACATGATCAAAAGAGAAGGAAGGATCATATCTTTAATGGTCTTAAGCTAGAATTTATAAGTGAAATTGTCTCCCATGTATTATCATCATATGAAGAAATAATATCATGTGTTGATAAGATAAGTACAGAGTTTACATAGTCATATGGCTTTGAAAGGACGCAAGAGAAGAAATGGATGGAAGAGAGAAAGATGGATAAAGGGAAGAGGGAAAAGAAGAATTTTCCCATATGTGGTAACTGTGGAAAGAAACACCCTAGAACTTGCCTGAAAGGAATGGGAGTTTGTTATAAGTGTGGAGGAAAAGGGCACAAAGTACGTGACTGCAAGGGTAAGAAAATGGTTTCAAATGTACAATGCTTCATTTGCAAGGAGTTTGGACAATACGCGAACCTATGCCCCAGTCATCAGACTATGCCGCAAATGATGCTATTGGATAATAATCAAGTTATGATACTACCACAGATGAAGAGGAATGATTAGAGTTCTTATGTTGATTATGTCAATTGAGTGTTGTATCAACAATGTACTTGTTATAATAATTATGGAGTATATAAGGATTGTACTGCAGTACTATTTCATTAAGGACTTGAGATTGTGTGGAACAAAGAAAAGTGACTCAATAGCAGGATAAATTTTTGGAAAATATATGGTTGAGAGAATGATAAACCATAATATATTTCTGTTACCGATGTAGTTATTTTCGAATAATACATGATTATTTAGGAAAAATTATACTGGATATTCTTGACTACCTTGGAACTGATTAATGATTTGTATATTCCATCATTTTTGGGGTTTAAAACATTTTTGGATTGATGAAGTATATCCAGCATTCTATATGGAATAAGGGAGAATGGATGTAATCAATAAGGAATATGGTAATTCAGGATGTTTCAGTGTAGTAAAAGAATACATGATGAAGGTATTCATATGCTATTACGGGGTAAAAAGGATCTACATTATGTTTACCTTCCTTATAAATTTTGGACTGTGAGTTTGAACATAAGTATTTTGGATAGTTCTAGTTTGGATTATTTTGGATTACCATAAAAGGACAACCCGGAGGTCGGGCGGCAACCCGTCGCGTCCGGAAAGGCTGCGAGACTTGAACCCGCAACCGAAGGGCGACAAGGGTGTAACACCTACCACTGGCCCACGAGATGTCCTGGATTAAATAATTTAGTTTTTATTAAAACATCATGTAGATGAATTATAAATTCGTTTATTTTGGAACCCTATACGAATAGTGTAAATAGAATTTTTTTTTCTATTATCTTTTAGACTGAAAGATGAGTTTGTGGTAGAAATTTATTAATGGATAAAACTCTAATTATAAAGTAAGTATATCTCCTTATGATCTTAGAAAATCTCATAAATAAATTCCTCAATATTAAGAAAAGAAACTTAGAACAAAAATGTTTTCCTAGATGGTACCTTAAATCATCACTAATTTTTGGCTTTGGGATTGTTGGCCTTTTCATAGCCATGTTCTCTACCACTCTCCATCAGATAATTGATGGTTAGATTTTTCTTCCATATCCATATTTTCCTACATGGAACCCTAGTATGTGTTATTTTCGGTAATCTTCATACTTTCGACTCCTTATTTTAAATAGAGGCCTCATTAATTCATTTTTCGATGTGGGATTTCAACTATGATATTTTGAAACGTCAAAAATATGTTATCATAATACCCTATGTTTTATTGAACCGATGGTATTTCAAATCATCATAGATTGATGAATTTAAGGACCTCAATTTTATACTTGTTTGTGATTGATGACCTCAATCACTACCTATAAATATTTACGTTTTTCCTCCAATTATATGTCTCTAATTGCCACCAACGTTCTCCTAATCGAGATCATAATTTGGTGGTGACCCTTTAATTTCTCTTTTCCTCATATTAAGACTAAATTTTAGTAACCCAATTTCTGATGTGGGTTTTCCCACATATATATTTTCTATTTTCATCCTTTTATTTTCGGAGAACAATTTCAAATTGCGAGGACGCAATTTATTGAAGGAGGGGAGAATGTAACACCCCAAGATTTCATAGTGTGTTATTTCTTCAAAATAATTCAATAACTTGCACTACACGCAACACCGAGTTCAATCACACCATGACTTACAAAAAAAAGCCATTCAAAAGAGGTTATGAATAGTATTATCTAAATTTTAAACTTTATATAATCCTTATAATTTTAGAATCCATATTATGAGTTTCATAGATATAATTCAAGAACAAATTCATTTTCAGTATTGCACTTTTATCAACTTTTAATAGTCCACCCTTTTTAAATACAATATTTTAATCTTTTTGAATAAATGGGGACATCAAAAAATTGAAAATGAAACATCCCAAGCTTCCACGGTACGCTTTCCTTTGAATAATAAAGTAGTGTGTGTTGTACGCAACTTATAGTTTTAACACACACCACAACCGATCAAACTAGCCGTTAGGAATAGTAATACCTAATTTTTGAAATTATATATATTTTATATTTCAAAATGGACTTAATTTTTGGATTCGGAATATCAAATTTAGCCTAAGATGAAATTTTGGTACTTTTCGGATAACTTTCATTTTTTGATGAATAATGAAAATTACTAAATTTTAATTAAAAACAACTTTTTTAATAAAAATAATTAATAGTGATAAATTATGAATTTGAGTGGTTTTAAAGTATATTTAGAATATATTTTTACCATTTAATATAATTTTGGTCATTGGACATAATTTTACAATTAAATTGAACATAAACAAGTGTCAATCTTTTGATAGTTATTATCTCTTAAAAACACGCTTTTTGTTTTGACAGCGGGAATTAATTTTAAATTAATTTCTTCCACTTTTGTGTTTTGAATTTAGAAAAATGGATTCCATATTCGGAATCAGGATGATCAAATTGTGTAAATAGGTAACTTTTATTTTTAGACATTTTGAATAATTACTGCGGTAAATATTTTATTTACCATGGTTAAGGGTAAATCCGGTAAATAAGGGTTAAAAAATATTATTATAATAATACTAAATTACCCTAAAACGTGTCTTAACCCTATTGGTTGATTCATGATCGACCATGGGAATCTTTGGGTTGATTTTGGTACCTCATGGATCCACTTGTAAGTGATAATGACACATTATTTTAATTAAGTTAAAATGAATACAAAAATGACACAAGCATATATCTTTTAGAAAAACAATTGTTACATAGGGTTATGTATGTTGGATTTTAGATTATAAATATTCATTAGAAAGATAAAAAGATTTCATACATAATGATAATTTATTTATAATTTTTAGACATTAAATAATTTATTTTATTTATGACACAATGATGATGCAGTAATTAATATAATAGTGAAAAATTAAAATAATTGATATTATAAATACCCAAATAAATATAATATGAAACTTTTAATGAATTAAACTAATTTTCTAGGATAATATGATATATTCGGATTGATTTAATTGACTTTTTTCGAAGTAATAAATCTGTTATGAGTTTCAAAAAAATCAACTATTGAATAGTGTCAAAATTGACATAAATGAGTTCTTAAAACAAATATTATATTAATAATTGATATTAAATTCCTAAAAGTCTAAGTTTCGGCCAAGAGACTTATATCATGATATTTGCATCATTAATGGACCACTTGGGGGTCGCTTGGATGTATATAGTAAGTTTATTAACCATATCATATAAAAATACAAAGAGACATTGTAAAAGTGAAACTAATTAACTTAGAGTTAATACTTAAAGATAAGGTTAATATAAGTACCCAAACCTCTCTAAATTCTATTGGATGAGTTGTTTTCGACCCATCCCCACCTCAACCTTTGAATAGTCAACTTTGGAGACATTGGAAACCGAATATGAATTTATTATAAATTAATATTTCTAGCTTTTCCAAAGGTGCCCCTCACCCCTCTTATAAAAGGGCACTCCTCCTTCTCATTTCTTCACACCTTCAAAGCCTTTTGGTTCCGCCAAAATCTTCTAAAATATTCTCCCAACAACCCTCACTAAAACCTAGAGGCCTTATTTGGATCATAATGACAACCTAAGGAGCCCTTTTGATCAAATCAAAAGGAAGAACCCGAAGAAGGGGTAATGATTTCACCACCCTTTTCCAAGTTCATTTCTTCTTCCACTTCTTCTTCCTTTGTTGTTACCATTATAAAATAATAACTCCAGTATAATATATATTATGTGATGTTATTATAAATATGGTACAACCATATTCAGTATTATATCCACCATTTGAATAACATGTCACCATACGTGCGTACGTACGGCTTACCGTCTCCACGTCGTGGTGTAATTGTTATTCAATATATTATTATTCGGATGGGTATAATAATGATATGTAACTCATGTAAATAATAAATATAACATGTTAATGATTCTTTATATATGATATAACAACCATTTATATATTATTTTAATAACAAAAGAATGATATTGTCGCTCGTGCGTGCGTACGGACTACCGTCTCCACGAACGCGATAAGATTCATCTCCATCGTATCCATTCAAGTATAATTATCATTTGATGATTTAAAAATGATGTTTAAGGACTTGATATCATTCTGGATATGTATAATATACAACCTATCCATTACAAACATGTCTTACGTAACAAAACATATAAAAGAAAATGAGTAAGTTAACACCCGAAACGACGATAATTCTAAGATATTATTCACAAAGCAATTTTAAAAGATCATATATGATAGCATATTAATGTATATGATTATTGAATAATTTAATAACAATTATTTCACCATTATACAGGAGGTTAACCTACCCCATCCAAGTAAAAGTGCAAGGTAAGGGTTTATTTCGCAATCTCTTCATTATTCGAGGTTGTTTATACGTAATAATCTACTGGGATTTCTTTATCATCCACATCCATGTTACTTAGAAATGTATTTCAAAACATTTTTACTATTTACAAAAAATATGGGTTATAGTCATTTATACCCTTATTTGTTTTTAAAGGAATATTTCCATCGTTTTCCAAACAAGGCACTTTTTACCTTTTGACAAATTTAAGGTAAGAATGTTTTTTTTAAACTTATACGCAGGTGTAGCTATTTACCGCCGTTATTAAATCGTCAAAGCTTCCCTTACAATCTTACAAGGATATTTTCAAAGTAAATGTTTTATTTTATAATTATGTGACTTTTAAATGATTTCAAATTGAATAATTAAAGAATTTCAGAAAGGTACTCTTTATCAAAATCAAAATTTTAAATGTTTTAAAGATTTTTCTTTATAAATCTTTTTAATTAATGTATTAAAAATGGTTTGTAAGGATTTATTTATATGGACATGAATGTTTTTAAAAATGTTAATTCCTTTCAAAAGTTTCAAAGTGGTATGGGACACTTTGATTCAAAAATATCTTTTTAATTACTTCCTTTATAAATGTGTGACTTTTAAATGATTTAAAAAAAAGAGATATTTCTCTCAAATAGTTTTGATTTCATCTATGTCAACATCCTTTGATGGATTTTAAGCTTATTTGAAGATGATTTATTATGATACAAAACTTATATATTGTATTGATGGTTTTGTGATATGTTTGATTGTGGATGTGCTATTTTTATACCATTCATAGTTTATGGGGAAAGTATTGACATTTCGTATGCTAGTTTTAATACGAATGTTTATGTGATTTTTAAACCTTTTCATATGCGAATGCATTGGACTTAATATGTGACGGGTGGAGCCCGCTATAGCTCCTCGATGCATCAGTAGGTCTCATGAGACAAACTAGTGTCTTGGCACAAGGCATTGACAAAATCTTATTTGTAGTCTTGGCACGAGGCCTTGGCTATGTGGTTATGATAGTCTGGCATTATGCATTCCAACATTATGAAAGTGGTAATTTATTTTTGAATAAGAATATTCGATTAGTAGAATATCCATGTGAATATGTAAATGGCATTATTTCATTTTATTTTTGTCATACTATGTTGAAGTTCAAGTTTAAAAGGATTTTGTTTTAGTAATTCATTTCCTTAAATGTTTATGCTTATTTTTTAATGTTCCGCTATATTGTTATCCTTACTGGGCATTTGAGCTCACCCCTTTTCTATGTTTTGTTTTTCCCAGGATGTGAAGATGTAAGTTATGAATGACCTTCAGGGATATTATAAGGGGATTATAGTGTGGACTGTAGAAACATTATGTTGTTGTCGTAGTTTTCCATTTCATGATGTAATGTAAACCTTATGAATATATCTACTGTTTCCAAGGCTAATAAACCAATCGGTCTTTCGAGATTTGAACTTTCTTGTGATCATGCCAATGTTACGAAGTAATGCACCGACTCTGGGTAGCTGGGGTCGGGGCGTTACAGTTGGTATCCGAGGAAGTTCAGTACAAACCTTGGAAGCTAGATTTAGATAAACTCTGATTAGAGCACGTAGACCTAAGATGAACTTTGAGGATTAGTATAGAAGAACTTCCTAGAATTTTGGTATTATAGAGATTTTGTGAGTTTTCCGAGCAATAAATCCCTGTTTGGATACGAGAAGGTAGAGGCGGCTCTGGCACAGATGTACCTAGGGGTAAAACCCGAAAACACCGCTTTGAGCTAGACTCGAACGGGAACTGGTGCACGACAACATGCCTTGCTGCACTCTTGGTTACGACACTCCCATGGGATATTATTAGGATAACTCTCATTTTCTTTACAAGTCATTATGAAGGGTTTATGAGTATATACATCCTCAAAGGAGACATCTTTATGATTATGAATTATATCCATAAATAGTTCAATTTATGTTAAGTGTTTTATAAGTATGGGATTATGTATTTTGATTCATAAACTGATCTAGTGTATGCCATTGTTTAGAAATAGCGCCCAGTAGAAGGAATGAGAACTCCAGAAATGCACATGATCCAAAGAGAAGGAAGGATCATATCTTTCATGGTCTTAAGCTAGAATTTATAAGAGAAATTGTCTGCCATGTATTATCATCATATGAAGAAATAATATCATGTGTTGATAAGATAAGTACAGAGTTTACTTAGTCCTATGGCTTCGAAGGGAAGCAAGAGAAGAAATGGATGGAAGAGAGAAAGATGGATAAAGGGAAGAGGGAAAAGAAGAATTTTCCCATATGTGGTACTGTGGAAAGAAACACCCTAGAACTTTCCTGAAAGGAATGGGAGTTTGTTATAAGTGTGGAGGAAAAGGGCACAAAGTACGTGACTGCAAGGGTAAGAAAATGGTTTCAAATGTACAATGCTTCATTTGCAAGGAGTTTGGACACTACACGAACCTATGTCCCAGTCATCAGACTATGCCGCAAATGATGCTATTGGATAATAGTCAAGTTATGATACTACCACAGATGAAGAGGAATGATTAGAGTTCTTATGTTGATTATGTCAATTGAGTGTTGTATCAACAATGTACTTGTTATAATAATTATGGAGTATATAAGGATTGTACTGCAGTACTATTTCATTAAGGACTTGAGATTGTGTGGAACAAAGAAAAGTGACTCAATAGCAGGATAAATTTTTGGAAAATATATGGTTGAGAGAATGATAAACCATAATATATTTCTGTTACCGATGTAGTTATTTTCGAATAATACATGATTATTTTGGAAAAATTATATTGGATATTCTTGACTACCTTGGAACTGATTAATGATTTGTATATTCCATCATTGTTGGGGTTTAAAACATTTTTGGATTGATGAAGTGTTTCCAACATTCTATATGGAATAAGGGAGAATGGATGTAATCAATAAGGAATATGGTAATTCAGGATGTTTCGGTGTATTAAAAGAATACATGATGAAGGTATTCATATGCTATTACGGGGTAAAAAGGTTCTACATTATGTTTACCTTCCTTATAAATGTTGGACTGTGAGTTTGAACAGATGTATTTTGGATAGTTCTAGTTTGGATTAGTTTGGATTACCATAAAAGGACAACCTGGAGGTCGGGCGGCAACCCGTCGCGTCCGGCACGGCTACGATACTTGAACCCACAACCGAAGGGAGACAAGGGTGTAACACCTACCAATGGCCCACGAGATGTCCTGGATTAAATAATATAGTTTTTATTAAAACATCATGTAAATGAATTATAAATTCGTTTATTTTGGAACCCTATACGAATAGTGTAAATAGAATTTTTTTTCTATTTTCTTTTATACTGAAAGATGAGTTTGCGGTAGAAATTTATTAATGGATAAAACTCTAATTATAAAGTAAGTATATCTCCTTATGATCTTAGAAAATCTCATAAATAAATTCCTTAATATTAAGAAAAGAAACTTATAACAAAAATGTTTTCCTAGATGGTACCTTAAATCATCACTAATTTATGGCTTTGGGATTTTTTGGCATTTTCATAGCCATGTTCTCTACCACTCTCCATCAGATAATTGATGGTTAGATTTTTCTTCCATATCCATATTTTCCTACATGGAACCCTAGTATGTGTTATTTTCGGTAATCTTCATACTTTCGACTCCTTATTTTAAATAGAGGCCTCATTAATTCATTTTTCGATGTGGGATTTCAACTAAGATATTTTGAAACGTCAAAAATATGTTATCATAATACCCTATGTTTTGTTGAACTGATGGTATTTCAAATCATCATAGATTGATAAATTTAAGGACTTCAATTTAATACTTGTTTTTTATTGATGACCTCAATCACTACATATAAATATTTACGTTTTTCCTCCAATTATATGTCTCTAATTGCCACCAATGTTCTCCTAATCGAGATCATAATTTGGTGGTGACCCTTTGATTTCTCATTTCCTCATATTAAGACTAAATTTTAGTAACCCAATTTCTGATGTGGGTTTTCCCACAAATATATTTTCTATTTTCATCCTTTTATTTTCGGAGAACAATTTCAAATTGCGAGGACGCAATTTATTGAAGGAGGGGAGAATGTAACACCCCAAGATTTCATAGTGTGTTATTTCTTCAAAATAATTCAATAACTTTCACTACACGCAACACCGAGTTCAATCACACCATGACTTACAAAAAAAAAAGCCATTCAAAAGAGGTTATGAATAGTATTATCTAAATTTTAAACTTTATATAATCCTTATAATTTTATAATCCATATTATGAGTTTCTTAGATATAATTCAAGAACAAATTCATTTTCAGTATTGCACTTTTATCAAATTTTAATAGTTCACCCTTTTTAAATACAATATTTTAAACTTTTTGACTAAATGGGGACATCAAAAAATTTAAAATGAAACATCCCAATCTTCCACGGTACGCTTTCCATTGAATAATATAGTAGCGTGTGTTGTACGCAACTTAGAGTTTTAACACACACCACAACCGATCAAACTAGCCGTTAGGAATAGTAATACCTAATTTTTGAAATTATATATATTTTATATTTCAAAATGGACTTCATTTTTGGATTCGGAATATCTAATTTAGCCTAAGGTGAAATTTTGGTACTTTTCGGATAACTTTCATTTATTGATGAATAGTGAAAATTACTAAATTTTAATTAAAAACAACTTTTTTAATCAAAATATTTAATAGTGATAAATTATGAATTTGAGTGGTTTTAAAGTATATTTAGAATATATTTTTTCCATTTAATATAATTTTGTTCATTGGACATAATTTTACAATTAAACCGAACATAAACAAGTGTCAATCTTTTGATAGTTATTATCTCTTAAAAACACGCTTTTTGTTTTGACAGCGGGAATTAATTTTAAATTAATTTCTGCCACTTTTGTGTTTTGAATTTAGAAAAATGGATTCCATATTTGGAATCAGGATGTTCAAATTGTGTAAATATGTAACTTTTATTTTTAGACATTTTGATTAATTACTGCGGTAAATATTTTATTTACCATGGTTAAGGGTAAATCCGGTAAATAAGGGTTAAAAAATAATATTATAATAATACTAAATTACCCTAAAACGTGTCTTAAACCTATAGGTTGATACATGATCGACCATGGGCATCTTTGGGTTGATTGTGGGACCTCATGGATCCACTTGTAAGTGATAATGACACTTTATTTTAATTAAGTTAAAATGAATACAAAAATGACACAAGCATATATCTTTTAGAAAAACAATTGTTACATAGGGTTATGTATGTTGGATTTTAGATTATAAATATTAATTATAAAGATAAAAATATTTACTACATAATGATAATTTATTTATAATTTTTAGATATTAAATAATTTATTTTATTTATGACACAATGATGATGCAGTAATTACTATAATAGTGAAAAATTAAAATAATTGATATTTTAAATACCCAAATAAATATAATATGAAACATTTAATGAATTAAACTAATTTTATAGTATAATATGATATATTAGGATTGATTTAATTGACTTTTTTCGAAGTAATAAATCTTTTATGAGTTTCATAAAAATCAACTATTGAATAGTGTCAAAATTGACATAAAAGAGTTTTAAAAACAAATATTATATTATTAATTGATATTAAATTCTTAAAGTCTAAGGTTCGGCCAAGAGACTTATATCATGATATTTTCATCATTAATGGACCACTTGGGGGTCTCTTGGATGTATATAGTAAGTTTATTAACCATATTATATAAAAATACAAAGAGACATTGTAAAAGTGAAACTAATTAACAGAGAGTTAATACTTAAAGATAAGGTTAATATAAGTACCCAAACCTCTCTAAATTATATTGGATGAGTTGTTTTAGACCCATCCCCACCTCAACCTCTGAATAGTCAACTTTGGAGCCATTGGAAACCGAATATGAATTTATTATAAATTAATATTTCTAGCTTTTCCAAAGGTTCCCCTCACCCCTCTTATAAAACGACACTCCTCCTTCTCATTTCTTCACACCATCAAAGCCTTTTGGTTCCACCAAAATCTGCTAAAATACTCTCCCAACATCCCTCACTAAAACGTAGAGGCCTTATTTTGATCATAAAGCCAACCTAAGGAGCCCTTTTGATCAAATCAAAAGGAAGAACCCGAAGAAGAGGTAATGATTTCACCACCCTTTTCCAAGTTCATTTCTTCTTCCACTTATTCTTCCTTTGTTGTTACCATTATAAAATAATAACTCCAGTATCATATATATTCTGTGATGTTATTATAAATATGGTACAACCATATTCAGTATTATATCCACCCTTTGAATAACATGTCACCATACGTGCGTACGTAAGGCTTACCGTCTCCACGTCGTGGTGTAATTGTTATTCAATATATTATTATTCGGATGGGTATAATAATGATATGTAACTCATGTAAATAATAAATATAACATGTTAATGATTCTTTATATATGATATAACAACCATTTATATATTATTTTAATAACAAAAGAATGATATTGTCGCTCGTGCGTGCGTACGGACTACCGTCTCCACGAACGCGATAAGATTCATCTCCATCGTATCCATTCAAGTATAATTATCATTTGATGATTTAAAAATGATGTTTAAGGACTTGATATCATTCTGGATATGTATAATATACAACCTATCCATTACAAACATGTCTTACGTAACAAAACATATAAAAGAAAACGATTAAGTTAACACCCGAAACGACGATAATTCTAAGATATTATTAACAAAGAAATTTTAAAAGATCATATATGATATCATATTAATGTATATGATTATTGAATAATTTAATAACAATTATTTCACCATTATACATGAGGTTAACCTACCCCATCCAAGTAAAAGTTCAAGTTAAGGGTTTATTTCGCAATCTCTTCATTATTCGAGGTTGTTTATACGTAATAATCTACTGGGATTTCATTATCATCCACATCCATGTTACTTCGAAATGTATTTCAAAACATTTTTACTATTTACATAAAATATGGGTTATAGTCATTTATACCCTTATGTGTTTTTAAAGGAATATTTCAATAGTTTTCCAAACAAGGCACTTTTTACCTTTTGACAAATTTAAGGTAAGAATGTTTTTTTAAAACTTATACGGCAGGTGTAGCTATTTACCGCCGTTATAAAATCGTCAAAGATTCCCTTACAATCTTACAAGGATATTTTCAAAGTAAATGTTTTATTTTATAATTATGTGACTTTTAAATGATTTCAAGTTGAATAATTTAAGAATTTCAGAAAGGTACTCTTTATCAAAATCAGAATTTTAAATGTTTTAAAGATTTATCTTTATAAATCTTTTTAATTAATGTCTTAAAAATGGTTTTTAAGGATTTATTTATATGGACATGAATGTTTTTAAAAATGTTAATTCCTTTCAAAAGTTTCAAAGTGGTATGGGACACTTTGATTCAAAAATATCTTTTTAATTACTTCTTTTATAAATGTGTGACTTTTAAATGATTTCAAAAAATGAGATATTTCTCTCAAATAGTTTTGATTTCATCTATGTCAACATCCATTGATGGATTTTAAGCTTATTTGAAGATGATTTATTATGATACAAAACTTCTATATTGTATTGAAGGTTTTGTGATATGTTTGACTGTGGATGTGCTATTTTTATACCATTCATAGTTTATGGTGAAAGTATTGACATTTCGTATGCTAGTTTTAATACAAATGTTTATGTTATGTTTAAACCTTTTCATATGGGAATGCATTGGACTTAATATGTGACGGGTGGAGCCCGCTATAGCCCCTCGATGCATTGGTAGGTCTCATTAAACAAACTAGTGTCTTGGCACAAGGCCTTGACAAAATCTTATTTGTAGTCTTGGCACGAGGCCTTGGCTATGTGGTTATGATAGTCTGTCATTATGCATTCCAACATTATGAAAGTGGTTATTGATTTTTGCATGTGATTATTTGATTAGTAGAATATCCATGTGAATAAGTAAATGGCATTATTTCATTTTATTTTTTTCATACTATGTTGAAGTTCAAGTTTAAAAGGCTTTTGTTTTAGTAATTCATTGCCTTAAATGTTTATGCTTATTTTTGAATGTTCCGCTATATTGTTATCCTTACTGGGCATTTGAGCTCACCCCTTTTCTATGTTTTATTTTTCCCAGGATGTGAAGATGTAAGTTATGAATGACCTTCAGGGATATTATGAGGGGATTATAGTGTGGACTATAGAAACATTATGTTGTTGTAGTAGTTTTTCATTTCATGATGTAATGTAAAACTTATGAATATATCTAGTGTTTCCAAGGCTACTAAACCAATCGGTCTTTCGAGATTTGAACTTTCTTGTGATCATGCCAATGTTACGAAGTAATGCACCGACTCTGGGTAGCTGGGGTCGGGGCGTTACAGTTGGTATCCGAGGAAGTTTAGTACAAACCTTGGAATCTAGATTTAGATAAACTCTGATTAGAGCACGTAGACCAAAGATGAACTTTGAGGATTAGTATAGAAGAACTTCCTAGAATTTTGGTATTGTAGAGATTTTGTGAGTTTTCCGAGAAATACATCCATGTCTAGAAACGAGCAGGTAGAGGCGGCTCTGGCACAGATGTACCTAGGGGTAAAACCCAAAAACAACGCTTTGAGCTAGACTCGAACGGGAACGGGTGCACGACAGTAGGTCCTGCTGCACTCTTGGTTATGACACTCCCGGGGGATATTCTTAGGATAACTCTCATTTTCTTTACAAATCATTATGAATGGTTTATGAGTATATACATCCTCAAAGGAGACATCATTATGATTATGAATTATATCCATAAATAGTTCAATTTATGTTAAGTGTTTTATAAGTATGGGATTATGTATTTTGATTCATAAACTGATCTAGTGTACGCCATTGTTTAGAAATGGCGCCCAGTAGAAGGAATGAGAACTCCAGAAATGCACATGATCCAAAGAGAAGGAAGGATCATATCTTTCATGGTCTTAAGCTAGAATTTATAAGAGAAATATTCTCCCATGTATTATCATCATATGAAGAAATAATATCGTGTGTTGATAAGATAAGTACAGAGTTTACTTAGTCCTATGTCTTTGAAGGGAAGCAAGAGAAGAAATGGATGGAAGAGAGAAAGATGGATAAAGGGAAGAGGGAAAAGAAGAATTTTCCCATATGTGGTAACTGTGGAAAGAAACACCCTAGAACTTGCCTGAAGGAATGGGAGTTTGTTATAAGTGTGGAGGAAAAGGGCACAAAGTACGTGACTGTAAGGGTAAGAAAATGGTTTCAAATGTACAATGCTTCATTTGCAAGGAGTTTGGACACTACGCGAACCTATGTCCCAGTCATCAGACTATGCCGCAAATGATGCTATTGGATAATAATCAAGTTATGATACTACCACAGATGAAGAGGAATGATTAGAGTTCTTATGTTGATTATGTCAATTGAGTGTTGTATCAACAATGTACTTGTTATAATAATTATAGAGTATATAAGGATTGTACTGCAGTACTATTTCATTAAGGACTTGAGATTGTGTGGAACAAAGAAAAGTGACTCAATAGCAGGATAAATTTTTGGAAAATATATGGTTTAGAGAATGATAAACCATAATATATTTCTGTTACCGATGTAGGTATTTTCGAATAATACATGATTATTTTGGAAAAATTATACTGGATATTCTTGACTACCTTGGAACTGATTAATGATTTGTATATTCCATCATTGTTGGGGTTTAAAACATTTTTGGATTGATGAAGTATATCCATCATTCTATATGGAATAAGGGAGAATGGATGTAATCAATAAGGAATATGGTAATTCAGGATGTTTCAGTGTATTAAAAGAATACATGATGAAGGTATTCATATGCTATTACGGGGTAAAAAGGATCTACATTATTTTTACCTTCCTTATAAATGTTGGATTGTGAGTTTGAACAGAAGTATTTTGGATAAAACTAGTTTGGATTATTTTGGATTACCATAAAAGGACAACCCGGAGGTCGGGCGGCAACCCGTCGCGTCCGGCAAGGCTGCGAGACTTGAACCCGCAACCGAAGGGAGACAAGGGTGTAACACCTACCACTGGCCCACGAGATGTCCTGGATTAAATAATGTAGTTTTTATTAAAACATCATGTAGATGAATTATAAATTCGTTTATTTTGGAACCCTATACGAATAGTGTAAATAGAATTTTTTTCTATTATCTTTTAGAATGAAAGATGAGTTTGTGGTAGAAATTTATTAATGGATAAAACTCTAATTATAAAGTAAGTATATCTCCTTATGATCTTAGAAAATATCATAAATAAATTCCTCAATATTAAGAAAAGAAACTTAGAACAAAAATGTTTTCCTAGATGGTACCTTAAATCATCACTAATTTATGGCTTTGGGATTTATGGCCTTTTCATAGCCATGTTCTCTACCACTCTCCATCAGATAATTGATGGTTAGATTTTTCTTCCATATCCATATTTTCCTACATGGAACCCTAGTATGTGTTATTTTCAGTAATCTTCATACTTTCGACTCCTTATTTTAAATAGAGGCCTCATTAATTCATTTTTTGATGTGGGATTTCAACTAAGATGTTTTGAAACGTCAAAAATATGTTATCATAATACCCTATGTTTTGTTGAACCGATGGTATTTAAAATCATCATAGATTGATGAATTTAAGGACCTCAGTTTTATACTTGTTTGTGATTGATGACCTCAATCACTACCTATAAATATTTACGTTTTTCCTCCAATTATATGTCTCTAATTGCCACCAATGTTCTCCTAATCGAGATCATAATTTGGCGGTGACCCTTTGATTTCTCTTTTCCTCATATTAAGACTAAATTTTAGTTACCCAATTTCTGATGTGGGTTTTACCACAAATATATTTTCTATTTTCAACCTTTTATTTTCGGAGAACAATTTCAAATTGCGAGGACGCAATTTATTGAAGGAGGGGAGAATGTAACACCCCAAGATTTCATAGTGTGTTATTTCTTCAAAATAATTCAATAACTTGCACTACACGTAACACCGAGTTCAATCACACCATGACTTACAAAAAAAAAGCCATTCAATAGAGGTTATGAATAGTATTATCTAAATTTTAAACTTTATATAATCCTTATAATTTTAGAATCCATATTATGAGTTTCTTAGATATAATTCAAGAAAAAATTCATTTTCAGTATTGCACTTTTATCAACTTTTAATAGTCCACCCTTTTTAAATACAATATTTTAAACTTTTTGACTAAATGGGGACATCAAAAAATTTAAAATGAAACATCCCAAGCTTCCACGGTATGCTTTCCTTTGAATAATACAGTAGCGTGTGTTGTACGCAACTAAGAGTTTTAACACACACCACAACCGATCAAACTAGCCGTTAGGAATAGTAATACCTAATTTTTGAAATTATATATATTTTATATTTCAAAATGGACTTCATTTTTGGATTCGCAATATCAAATTTAGCCTAAGGTGAAATTTTGGTACTTTTCGGATAACTTTCATTTTTTGATGAATAGTGAAACTTACTAAATTTTAATTAAAAACAACTTTTTTAATCAAAATAATTAATAGTGATAAATTATGAATTTGAGTGGTTTTAAAGTATATTTAGAATATATTTTTACCATTTAATATAATTTTGGTCATTGGACATAATTTTACAATTAAACCGAACATAAACAAGTGTCAATCTTTTGATATTTATTATCTCTTAAAAACATGCTTTTTGTTTTGACAGTGGGAATTAATTTTAAAATAATTTCTGCCACTTTTGTGGTTTGAATTTAAAAAAATGGATTCCATATTTGGAATCAGGATGTTCAAATTGTGTAAATAGTTATCTTTTATTTTTAGACATTTTGAATAATTATTGCGGTAAATATTTTATTTACCATGGTTAAGGGTAAATCCGGTAAATAAGGGTTAAAAAATAATATTATAATAATACTAAATTACCCTAAAACGTGTCTTAACCCTATTGGTTGATACATGATCGACCATGGGCATCTTTGGGTTGATTTTGGGACCTCATGGATCCCCTTGTAAGTTATAATGACACTTTATTTTAATTAAGTTAAAATGAATACAAAAATGACACAAGCATATATCTTTTAGAAAAACAATTGTTACATAGGGTTATGTATGTTGGATTTTAGATTATAAATATTCATTATAAATATAAAAAGATTTCCTACATAATTATAATTTATTTATAATTTTTAGACATTAAATAATTTATTTTATTTATGACACAATGATGATGCAGTAATTACTATATTAGTGAAAAATTAAAATAATTGATATTATAAATACCCAAATAAATATAATATGAAACTTTTAATGAATTAAACTAATTTTTTAGGATAATATGATATATTAGGAGTGATTTAATTGACTTATTTTGAAGTAGTCAATCTGTTATGAGTTTCACAAAAATCAACTATTGAATAGTGTCAAAATTGACATAAAAGAGTTCTGAAAACAAATATTATATTATTAATTGATATTAAATTCCTAAAAGTCTAAGGCTAGGCCAAGAGACTTATATAATGATATTTTCATCATTAATGGACCACTTGGGGGTCTCTTGGATGTATATAGTAAGTTTATTAACCATATTATATAAAAATACAAAGAGACATTGTAAAAGTGAAACTAATTAACTTAGAGTTAATACTTAAAGATAAGGTTAATATAAGTAACCAAACATCTCTAAATACTATTGGATGAGTTTTTTTCGACCCATCCCCACCTAAACCTTTGAATAGTCAACTTTGGAGCCATTTGAAACCAAATATGAATTTATTATAAATTAATATTTCTAGCTTTTCCAAAGGTGCCCCTCACCCCTCTTATAAAAGGGCACTCCTCCTTATCATTTCTTCACACCTTCAAAGCCTTTTGGTTCCGCCAAAATCTGATCAAATACTCTCCCAACATCCCTCACTAAATCTAGAGGCATTAGTTTGATCAGAAAGCCAACCTAAGGAGCCCTTTTGATCAAATCAAAAGGAAGAACCCGAAGAAGAGGTAATGATTTCACCACCCTTTTCCAAGTTCATTTCTTCTTCCACTTCTTCTTCCTTTGTTGTTACCATTATAAAATAATAAATCCAGTATCATATATATTCTGTGATGTTATTATAAATATGGTACATAAATATTCAGTATTATATCCACCCTTTGAATAACATGTCACCATACGTGCGTACGTACGGCTTACCGTCTCCACGTCGTGGTGTAATTGTTATTCAATATATTATTATTTGGATGGGTATAATAATGATATGTAACTCATGTAAATAATAAATATAACATGTTAATGATTCTGTATATATGATATAACAACCATTTATATATTATTTTAATAACAAAAGAATGATATTGTCGCTCGTGCGTACGTACGGACTACCGTCTCCACGAACGCGATAAGATTCATCTCCATCATATCCATTCAAGTATAATTATCATTTGATGATTTAAAAATGATTTTTAAGGACTTGATATCATTCTGGATATGTATAATATACAACCTATCCATTACAAACATGTCTTACGTAAAAAAACATATAAAAGAAAACGAGTAAGTTAACACCCGAAATGACGATAATTCTAAGATATTATTAACAAAGCAATTTTAAAAGATCATATATAATATCATATTAATGTATATGATTATTGAATAATTTAATAACAATTATTTCACCATTATACAGGAGGTTAACCTACCCCATCCATGTAAAAGTGCAAGGTAAGGGTTTATTTCGCAATCTCCTCATTATTCGAGGTTGTTTATACGTAATAATCTACTGGGATTTCCTTATCATCCACATCCATGTTACTTCGAAATGTATTTCAAAACATTTTTACTATTTACATAAAATATGGGTTATAGTCATTTATACCCTTATGTGTTTTTAAAGGAATATTTCCATCGTTTTCCAAACAAGGAACTTTTTACCTTTTGACAGATTTAAGGTAAGAATGTTTTTTTTAAACTTATACGGCAGGTGTAGCTATTTACCGCCGTTATAAAATCGTCAAAGCTTCCCTTACAAGCTTACAAGGATATTTTCAAAGTAAATGTTTTATTTTATAATTATTTGACTTTAAAATGATTTCAAATTGAATAATTTAAGAATTTCAGAAAGGTACTCTTTATAAAAATCCGAATTTTAAATGTTTAAAAGATTTATCTTTATAAATCTTTTTAATTAATGTCTTAAAAATGGTTTTTAAGGATTTAATTATATGGACATGAATGTTTTTAAAAATTTTAATTCCTTTCAAAATTTTCAAAGTGGTATGGGACACTTTGATTCAAAAATCTCTTTTTAATTACTTCCTTTATAAATGTGTGACTTTTAAATGATTTCAGAAAAGGAGATATTTCTCTCAAATAGTTTTGATTTCATCTATGTCAATATCCATTGATGGATTTTAAGCTTATTTGAAGATGATTTATTATGATACAAAACTTCTATATTGTATTGAAGGTTTTGTGATATGTTTGACTGTGGATGTGCTATTTTTATACCATTCATAGTTTATGGTGAAAGTATTGACATTTCGTATGCTAGTTTTAATACGAATGTTTATGTTATGTTTAAACCTTTTCATATGGGAATGCATTGGACTTAATATGTGACGGGTGGAGCCCGCTATAGATCATCGATGCATCGGTAGGTCTCATGAGACAAACTAGTGTCTTGGCACAAGGCCTTGACAAAATCTTATTTTTAGTCTTGGCACGAGGCCATGGCTATGTGGTTATGATAGTCTGGCATTATGCATTCCAACATTATGAAAGTTGTTATTGATTTTTGCATGTGATTATTCGATTAGTAGAATATCCATGTGAATAATTAAATGGAATTATTTCATTTTATTTTTGCCATACTATGATGAAGTTCAAGTTTAAAAGGCTTTTGTTTTAGTAATTCATTGCCTTAAATGTTTATGATTATTTTTGAATGTTCCGCTATATTTTTATCCTTACTGGGCATTTGAGATCACCCCTTTTCTATGTTTTATTTTTCCCAGGATGTGAAGATGTAAGTTATGAATGACCTTCAGGGATATTATGAGGGGATTATAGTGTGTACTGTAGAAACATTATGTTGTTGTTGTAGTTTTTCATTTCATGATGTAATGTAAAACGTATGAATATATCTAGTGTTTCCAAGGCTACTAAAAAAATCGGTCTTTCGAGATTTGATCTTTCTTGTGATCATGCCAATGTTACGAAGTAATGCACCAACTCTGGGTAGCTGGGGTCGGGGCGTTACAGAATAAATGAAAAAAATAGTGAAATAATTTTTAAAAAAATTACATAGATGTTTAATTTAAATATAATATTCAATGAGAGGAAACCAATGTCTCACTAAACACGTTAAAATACTTCATATTAAAAATATTAAATTTTCCTTTATAAAACATTTGTATAGATACAAAATATAAAGAAGTGTTGATACAACAACTTTTTACAAATAAATTTTATCTTATAAATGCATTTTTATATCATACAAAAAATGATAAAATTTGATTGTGGTTTAATCAATATTTTTATTGATCTATTAATATAATAATTTTCTATCAGATTCAAAAATACATGACAACACCCATGGAGGACCAACCTCGGACAGTTGTAGGTTGTGTGTTTCACCATAGTATCTCTAATAATAGTACTAGTGTTGGAGAATCAAACTATGTAAACTTATCACATAACAAGACAAACCTTATCCCATTTCATTATACTATAAATGAATCTAAATTTTATTTGATAACAAGAAACACCTGTAGGATATACTTATATAATCAACTTAATTGAACAATCTTAATGAACAAGTCATTATACAAAAAGATCACACCAGATGTATAAAATTTAACGGAACAACACCTATGAAATGTCTACAAATTTGATTGATGTGATACCCTAGATAACTCCTCCATATTATGAGTAATCATGGGTTAGTATCCAATTTCAACAAACACTGCAAATGTAATTGAAATCCATGATTTATAATTTATCACCATGCTACACCAAGAGTTAGCATGAAAGAAATACCAGATTCAATAATATTGAGACAATAATATAGCATGTGCATCATCATCACATACACAACATGTGTTCGAAAAATTCTTGTTCAACATAGATTACTTGGAATAGTGAATTTTATATAATGTATGACATTAATATCACTACTATTCATTATTTCTCAATGGTTACTATAGAGATGCTAAGAAGTCAAATGACTAGAAGAAAATGAATCATTAATCAAATTCTATGTTCATATTCATACTAAATACAATAATGTCGGACCCACTTATTGATGTACACATTCCATCCAATTGAATTACCCATAGTTTCATTAATAACAATCGATATAGTGATTCCATTAATGAAACTCTTAGGAGAACCCGTACCATTCTCATGAATAGTTACAAGTCAACGGGGTACTAGGACCAACAATTAGAACCTCTCATGTTTGTTGTAATGTATTTAATTCCAATCATATGAAAGGACACCACTCGACATATGAAAAATAAAGGAGAAATCAGCAAAAAACTCCATAAAATCAAACTACCCAAAACAGGAAACCCAAACAACCTTTTTGGGAATTATAGATGGATACAGACACATCATTGGAAGATGCCTCACTAATGAGTGTAATGAAAATATGTATAGAGGACCCACTCCATGATAGAAGACACCTCAGTAATGGTAATAGAAAACACAATTTGTAGCATGTGGTAGACCTGTACCAAATTAGCACTGAAAGATTACCGATTCCATGTCGATTTTGAGGACCCACAACCCAAGTATTTCTGTGGGGGGAGGGGGAATGAAATAAATGATGGAAAACAAGGGGATTTTTCCCCTCATAACATACTACCGTGGTTTACTGGACCTATAAATGATCTAAACGTTATCACTAATACCCTATAATCATCACTATAAAGATAAATTCTAAAACTATCTATCTATCATTGAATAAGGACTCAGATTGAATAACATAAAACAACTATTTTAATCTATTCAAAAAACTATTTAGGATGGGTAATTTATTTACTTGAAAAGAACATCCGACATAATAATTAAGGATATCATACCATTAATTTTATGGTTTTCCATGTGGAAACCATTTTTTGTGCCTCATGGCTTGTTGTGGCTATGGTGGTAGGTGTATGGATCTATTTAATTTACTTTTTCAAAACTTCAGAAGGGTTCGGTAGATATACCTAAGGATTATTTATTACATGTAAGGATATTATGACATGTTTTATCAATAAAATACCCATATAAGAAATGTAACAATGTATTAGATGTTACTAAAATTATAAAAAAATAATTTATTAATTTATTATTATAAAATATTACTCTAAACATATATATGAAATGAATGACCAAAAAATATATATTAATGGTGAAATATCATTGGACCACCTATTAAAAATTTGAATATTTTCATTATAAACAATCCAATTAAATCTACATTATTATTTATAGAAATAAAATGAACATTAATTTAATGGCTGAATGACAAAAAACCATTTACTAAAAGTTCAATAGGAATGATAGCCCATAAATTATCATGGATATTTATATATAATTCAAATTCAAATGTAGTAGAAGAAATTTAGACAGATCTTAATAATGCAAAAATTCATTAACGATAATATACAACTATTTCACTTAAAACAATAAAATGAATCAGTTATGAATTATTTACAATTTTTTTGTGTTTAGATGAATGTTTCAAAAAAAGTAAAATGTTTTCTTCAATCAAAAAATCACAAAAAAACATTTATTACATCATAGTGACTGATAAATCTTATAAAATATGAAATAAATATGAATTAACCTTCTCCATAACGAAGCTCATGTTATTCCCTTATTATTTTTGTGTCCATTATACTATGATATTATCTATATAAACATATAAGTTTCAATGCGTATATCACCACATTATATAAAATATAAAAAATATTAATATAAATAATAATATAAAAAATTAGTAGAAATTATTTTTTATTGTGTTTGAACACAAAGAATGTATTCATTTCCTTTAAAATCATAAAAAATATAATGATTATTTTAATATGTATCAAATTGAATAATAAAAAAATAGATAAAAACATCATACCATAGAATGCAATGTAAATCATGTTTAAAATCATTCACTTCCTAGAATCATACCAATATAAATGTTGGTTGTAGTTGATTTAACTTATATTCTAACAAATCTCTTGAAATAAATTATATCTAAATTATGAAAAAATTTAAACGATTTTTATAATTAATGGAATCAACAAAAAGATAATTTAAATAATATTGTTAATGAATAGTATAGTAATCACTAAAGAATGTTCATGTTCAAGGGTATTTCGAGAAAATTGATGAATCTCATGATGTTTTCATCCAAATATTTATTTCCATTATAAAAATAAACTTTTTAAAAGTATTATCTTTGACACAACATATCCAATGTTGGATGTTTCTGTATCTATATCTAAGATGGATAAACCTATAGATATTGTCTTCATGAAATTGGGATTTTTCTTCTTACCAATGTGTCAAATAATGTCTCTTTTTTTGTTAACAATGCAAGATGAAACTAAATTTGTATAAATTAAACCTAATAATTATAAAAAAATTAATTTATATAAGTAAATAAAATTACTAAAATATAAGAATATAAAAAAACTTTTTTTTATCTTACCATGTGGGTAATTTATCCATGCATTCAATAAAATGACTATGATCATCTTGAATATTAACCCCAAGGGTTATTAATAAATAGAAAACATATCATCAATAAATTGAATCATTTTTAAGATGTTTTGAATTTGGGATCCATTATTCACCAACATTACTTAACCCCCCACCGTGTACATGTTACCATCAATTAGTTCTCCATAAAGATAATTCATTGTACAACATAAGATGAAAATTCTATTTATTATTTCTCTACATTATATAATAATTATTAAAAACAATATAGATAATTAAATTACTTTTTAAAATTTAATATTTTAATAATAAGAACTATAATAACTTCTAATCACCAAAAACTTCATTATTAATTATTCAACTAAAAACAGCTTGAATAATTACCACCAATCCATATATTATAATTTTGAAACCCTGTTGTATGCGTGCAATAAAAATATTAATTGAAATGATGAATTTTTGTACAATTATTTTTTACAACATTTCAAAAAATTCTTAGAATGAAATGATTTGTGACTTCTAACGAAAATATATACTAAGTATATTGAGTCCTGATTTTTTGGTTTTACCAAATTATTTATATATACAAGTCAAAAAAATGTGGTCGATAAAATATTATCACCATTTTTATGTCCATGTACATATTTCATTATAACAACACGACCATGCACTCTACACATCAACACAACCAATAAAAAATACTAGATAATAATGAATATTATAATTATAAACAACTATAAATCAACTAAAGGATCGATTATTACCGAAATGTGTTGTAAAAAACAATCCATAAAAATAAATATTAAATCACAAAATTAAATATTGTAAATTAAAAAAAATTATGTTTTAATCATCTATAATTAAATGTTACATTATGAAATAAAATCATTTTATTGAAAATGTCTCATTCAAGATAATAAAAAAAATATCTTAAAAATATTGAATGGTATATGCATGATAATTATATTAAATATATTAAATAAATGAGTTCGCAGTTGTGGACATCACTATTTTGATTCAAAACCATGATTATTGATAGTGTCATCATGTTTTATATAAGTGAATATATTTTTTCATTGTGTTTCATTGTTTTCATGATTCAATTTAACTATTTAGTATCAAATAATTTTGTTAGCTAAATAAATAATAATGTATAATTAACTAACATTTTACCCCTTTATATTTTTTCCAAATTTAAATATATTAGTATTTAAATGAATCAAAATATATTATAAAATTAGATTATATATGATTTATAAATAATATAGGGATGAATCCCAATGCTAAATTAAAATTTTGTTAGTATCCCCAATGTTTTAATATTACAATTTTACAATATGATATACTTCAATATAGGGTGAGACATATTTTAGTTAGTAATTTTCTATTAATTGAGAAGGAGGGATGAGTAAAGTATGTTTGAATCCCTTATTGAATGATATATTTTAAATATAACAAAAAATATAGAATTAATAAAGATATTTTTTAGATGAAAACCTAGTTAGAATAATTTTTTGAAATGAATAGTTTTTTAAAAGGTATTTTTTCGTTATTTCACTGAACAATGCATTTTATTGAACATATTTACACTAAAATTTAATGGAATTATTTTTTTGGTATTAAAATAAATATTCAAACAAAAAATTATAAATAAATTTTTAAATATTGATTATAAATGAAAGTAAAATTTATATTGTTATTATGAAATTTAATTAATTCTTACATTAGAATAATATTTGAATCCATATAAAACATGATTTTTAACATCAATAATTGGATGTTAAAAACATAAAATATAATATAGAAAAGTTTATATAGATATATCAATATGTATCCCCAACATTACATAAACATGTGTTGTGAATTCAATAAAGACATAATATCTTTTATTTAAAAAAATTGTATAAAAATATGATCAATATAAATTGAATATTTGTTTTAAGACTTATTAATTGAGGTACATAAATAAATAATTTGTGTAATATTTCCCACACCATAACCATGACAACATGAATTAAAATATATTAACAGACATTATAGTATAGAAAAAACCCATTAAAAAGAATTATAAAACATAAATATGTTAACAATTTCATGAATTACTAAGGCCCTACAAATAATTAGTTCTCAGTGCTATTATATATAAGTCTAAAAAAATATAATATAATTCCAATCAAGATATATTTTAATTTGAATCCATATAATCACTCTAAAATGTTTTGTGAAGTATATATTTTATATTTATATATTATTTGTATGACGCACACATTATGGGTATTTTAGGGACAAGTCATGTCCAAAAAATATAATATAAAAATCATAATGGGTTGAAACTAATATTTCACAATGAATAATTTATCACGATATAATTTCCCTAAATAAATCAATAAAAATTGAGAAATATCAAACAATGATTATTTCATGTTGTAGGGTACTAAGGTGTGAGTAAAATATAGATTTACTACCTCAAATGAGGATAATAGGGGGACGCCACAATAGTTGTTTTCATCTAGGAGAGTTTATCCTAGGATAAAGGCTATGTGGATAGGGTATACCATGCAGGTGGATATGAGGATGAGGGGGGAGGTTTGTGTTTATCCTATACGATAGAACTATTTTTGAGACAACTTTTATCTACAGAACGCTATAACACAATGGTAATAGTATGCTATTATTGGCATAGTGATTAATCCAAGATTAAGCTCATTTAATGGTTGTGTTTTCTATGTTGTGATCATTATGTATTCTATAATTATTTTCCCTCTTGAATCATAATGAGATTCCACCTCTCGTTGGACTTGGGGATTACTACTAAAGCACAAAAATTGTTGTTCCCATGTAGATCATCTCTTGATTCCATTTATTTTTCATTTTGTTTTATCATTTTTTCATTTATAAACATTCATGTTTTAATTACTCTTTGTGTTTACCCATAAATTAACATTTCCAATATTCAACATTTATGTTCACATTTGAATATTTTATTAACAAACATAAGAGTTTAATATTCATTCAATTCAGAGTTTGTTATTATTGAATACATTGTAATATAAAGTACCCATCAATATTAATATAGAATATACATGCACTTATATATATTCAATTCAATAATTAAATGATGAAAAATTCACATGGAATACAAAATAGGCTTGGGAAAATGTATATTGATAGAAAATTTCACATATTACATAATATTTATTAATGTAAATAGTGAAAGTCTCCAATTTATTTCAAAAAAAAACTGATGAATGAATTTCTTCAATAAAATTGAAATGAAGGCACAAATTAAGATAGGTAGCTTCTAGAAAATGATGATCTCATTTTGATGAAAAAATTATGAATAATATTCGAGAATCAAAATATAACAAAGATGATGGTTTTGTTCATTATAAATAGTAATAACAATGAAAATGTCTATATAAACGTAATAATGGAACTATAAAGTTTTCTCTATGATTCTATGTTTTATGTTTTTAATATTTTCTTGAAAATAATCATATATCAATAATTTTAAAGAAGAGGTTAGACCCAGTGTTTCCTTCTAAATCGCATTGAACGTTCAACACCTAAACATTTCCTAGGTCTTGTTATTTACAAGAAATACACATAAATTTACCATAAAAAGAATGATATATTCATTTCAAGACAATATCCTATGAATGTATTTGAGATACAGATATTTCTAGGACTAGTATATTATTCCTTCCTATTTTTATTTGGTTTCATAAGACATGCTTATCTTATAACATAATTTATGAGAAATATTATTCCATTGAAATGAAATGATGACTGTCCAAAATAAACATAGTAGTTTAAGACTTGGCATAATTCTTCACATATACTCATCTTTTTAGAACCAGGGAAGGCTTATGTCATATATGTGACATATCATCATCTGTATAGGTTCACACTCTTTTTCTAGGATACCATGTCATAGAAAATTAATCTCGGCAATTGTGAATGAAAAAATGAATTATCGAACTAAAATATAATGTGTTCTTGGAATTAAAAACAAGGCACCCAAATCTCATTGATGAGAACTAAATTGTCTTCTTCAATCATATAAAAATTAAGAGTTTCATTTCACAGAGGGACCTAAAACTAATTCAATGAAAATTGATGGGGTATATCCATATGTTTGACATTGAAATTTTTTATAAACATGGAAAATTTCATTTAGTGGATGATTGTATGGGAGTAAAATTTTATAACCATGTGGTTAGAGAGGATCATGACCAGAGAATCTTGAAAATAGAACACACCCATGAAATGAAATTCAATGTAATTTTATTTTTAACTTCTATTGGAATTATATTTATTAAACAAACTCATCACAATTTATTATTAGATTATACCATACTTATGTATATTTCAATTATACAATGTATTTTATTTTATTTTCTAGGATTATCAATTTTCAAAGTTCATAACTGTGAATTTTTTCCACGTGATTTTTGTTTTGAAAATTTAAGGGAAAAATTTTATAAATAATTTATTATTTGTTTCATCATGTTATATTTTCAAAATTTAATATAGCTTCAAAATAAATGAATAATAAAAATAATTTTTCTATTCGATGTTTTTTCAATTTTAGAAGTTCATTTTGATGTTACTTTTTCAACCATTGCATTTTACATACCGAGTATGGCGCTATTTATATAAGACTGGAACAAGTCCTTGATCATAATGAAATAAATTTAATCCCAGTCCTTGTGAAAAAATAGACCATTATCCTTTGTTTCCATATTATATGATAATCATTGGAGTCAGTACCAAATTAAAAAACCGAAGCAACTATTGATAATTTCAATTATTTTCTACAATTTGAATTATAATACGTCAATAAACAATTGAATTTTTGGATTCGTATTTAACAATTTTAATTTATATTTTATTAATAAGGTTGTGTTATTTTATTAGAATATTTCTTAAAGGACATTTTTGATTAATTTTTAATTATCTAATAGCTATTTGTTAGAATTGGATCATCATTGTTGTAATTATTAAGTACATGAACAATATTATAAAAAAGTATGGGAAATGACCAAAGACAAATTTATTTTCCATAACAATACATATCTATATCATTAATTAATTCAAATAACTATTAACATACATATAAAATCATATATGAGAATACTGTAGTCTAAAAAAACTAAATTATACTTCAATTATTTGTTATGGGGTGAATAAAATGAATATTTTTTATACTATAAATGTTAATTTTGGAGTTCATAAAATTATGATTGGGTTTTGTCATTAAAATATAAAATTAATATTTTCTATTTTAGTGCAGAATGTTTACATTTCTCAAAAATGTGAACAAAATAATTTTAACAATATAATTACTCTTACTATGCATATGTGCACATATGATAACAATTTTACTATATGGTGAAATTACTAATTTCTTGGACCGATGAGATGTATTTATAATGGCTGAATGGTGTATAGAAGTCCATAAGGGGATGTTTATATGTTTGAAATGATGTATATAATTTAAAATTAATTATGTAATCTTCTTCCATGTAACAAATCATATAGAAACTAATAATTCATTTTTTATGAAATGATTTCTTTGAATGTGAAAACACCATTGGAAGAAGCCTATTGTAAGCCACATTAGTAACTCACTATAAAAAATATAGGTTTTTTTCTTACTATGGTTTAAAATTTGTCACACTATTTTAAAAGTATAATTATAAATTGTATGTTAACTTATTAAATATGTTGGACTATTCAACACTGTTGCTACAATCTTTTTAACAATTAATTTATACATAATCTTCCATGTAGGAATTTTTTTAAACTTAATTAAAATTTTTTTAGTCATTTGAAATGAATTGGATAATGAGTAGTGGAAGATATATTTTATGTCGTTTAAGCCAAAGAGATTATTTGATATATTAGTTTGATTAGTGGAACATATTTGAAAATTTTCCTTTAATTAGTAAATAGTTATACACCTTATTTGGACATGTTTGAGGTTTTATGATTGAGAAATTTTTATGAGATATAATTTTTTATTGAGGTATTTTTAATTTATATTCATTTTATTTTTTCTCTACATGTGAAAGAATGACGGACTACTTATTCATGTGGTGATCAGGTGTTGGAAGTGGACTTGTAGAATACTACTTCTATAAAAAATGCTTGTTAAAATATAATAAATAAGGCTTTCAACAAATATAAAAATGGGGACCTCCCTGGTGAACCAAGTCAGAGACAGTTGTCTCATAGTTGTCTTCATCCAAACATATTTTTGATTCTTAGGAGTGATTTTGGTTCTTTTGAATAAAGATTACTTCCCTTGTTTTTATAGTAATGGTCAGTTACCTCCCCATTGAAAGAAACCACCCAATGTTCAAAAAAATAACTTCATGATCAATATTGATACATTCCCAAACAAGTGATTCCATGATTTAATAATATTTTTTCTAACATCATCACATTTTAATGTTTAGAACCCTAGAAACCAATGTATAATGTGTCAAGAAATAAAACAAATTAGATTGATTTCCCAACTCATTTTTATCTATTTTGAGACTATAATTAGTGTAAGACCTGACAATGTGCTCATAATCACCAAAAAATACTAGGAACATTTCCATAATTCATATAATGCACTCAAGGATATTCAATGTTACAACTAATTGACTCACCAGGAATATAGTGAAAAAGTTAATTATATATAGAGTATAAGAAACATTGGGTAATATATATAAAATTGTATATATGTCACATCATAATGATGAAATAAAAGGAATATTGTACATTATTTACTATAGTTTATGTTCTGGATCCTCTTAATATTTGGTTAATGAAATAATTGAAAACATAATTTCATGGAGTTCCCTATTAAAATCCACTTGAGAAATTTTCTATTGTATGTGGTTTTACACTATCCAAATCATTTTAATACATTATTATGTATCATTATAACCCATATGTAGAGTTTTAACTCATTAATTTTATTTAAAAACAATTTCAAATCATTTTTATATAATTTAATATCATGGAATAATTGTTAATAACCTGAATTTCATCCATGTAAAACACAAGAAATACCATGACGCATTGACTATCATTATCATTTTAACTATAATTTTATATGTTTTAATAAATCCAAATACATATATAGAAACATATAAAAATATATCCCCCCTATGAGATTCTTTCTTAAATCCGTAATATTACTATTGCAACATAGAAAACAGAACAATCCAATTTAACAAATAAAAATCTTTATGTTATATTGTATTCAAATACTTGAATAAATACATGTTATAGAATGTGATTTTTACATCCTACTGATATATCATTTTATCATAATGTAATTTCATGTAATATCAGTATGGAAATTTTTACCACCACTACAAATAACAATTAATTAAAAATTTATTATAATATCAAAAAACAAAAAATTAATACTGATTATAATATAATTTTACATTATAAAACTATACTATATAGTTTTTAAAATTACAAAATATTATATAAATGTTAATGTATCAAAATAATATATAATTAATCAATAAATAAATGAAAATTATAAAGATAATAATTTCAAATTAAATAAAATATAAAATGTTAATGAAATTATAAAATTAAAATTTATGTCACCAATATATCATAGGACACATTAAAACATTAAAAATTGAATATGTAAATAATATTTAATTAAAACAATTATAGGGAAAAAATATAGTAGTGTTGACATGACATATTTTAAAAAATATATATTTTTCATACTTCTGTTTCATTTTTAGAACCTTCAATAACATGATATAATTTTTAGGATGATTAATCGGTAGTATTCTTGAATTATTTACATTTAGATTTTTCTTGATATACAAAATGACATGACTCGACCCATAATGGACACTCATGTTCCGATTATATTTCTAGTGTTCCACCATATTCCATTTACTAATAATCTAAGGGTTGGAACCATATTTTTATATCACATAACTTGATAGACCATAGTATATCTAATTCAAAAAACGAAAACATCTTCAACGCTTAATATATCTTGGAAAACCTTTAGTATATACATATATAATCAAATAAATTGTATAAAAGGCATGAATAAGAAATTAATATCAAATAAAAACCCACATTGGTGAATATAAATGAATTGTACATTCAACATGTCCCTAAATCTAACAGATGTGAGATTCTAGAGAACTCGTCACCATTGTGAGTACATCAGGATTGGCATCATGTTTCAACAATAAATTCACCCATCATGGATTTCCTTGCCCTATAATATCTCACCCTGAATAACCATTTGTTAGACTTGAAGTGATACAATCTTCACTGCTATATAAACCATATTCTTTCATATGCAATGTCAGTAATATAACATCATGTGATGGGACAATGCCTATAAAAAATTGCTTACTAAGAATAATAAATTGTTTATTGAGTCAAATATCGATAGTAAAACTATACACTACATCAAGAAATTAACCAAAGAGTGCCTAATGAATCAAAATCATTGATTTATTAAAATTGATCAACCTATCCATATTTAATATTTCTGTAAAATAAAATCAAGAAGGACCCACACATTGATGTGCACATTTTATCCAATAGAATACCACACCATGTCATTATTAACCATAAATATAGTCTTAGAAATCTTGATAATCATTGGGGATGCCATTACCATCCATATAATAGATCCCAATCAAGGGGGTACTAACCCCTTGTACTCGAATCACCCATGTATGTTGTAATGGAGATAATTATAAAAAATGTGAATGATCCCTCCTTCTGTATAGGCTAGTCTCAAGAGAAATTAATATGCAATGCTACAAATTAAAACATCCCCAAACCAAAACCCATATAAACCATTATGGAAATATAGTGGTAGAGACAAACCACATTGGAAGAAATCTGATTTGAGAGAGTATGATACATATTCAAAGAGGATTCATGCCTCACTAGAATCCCTCAAGATAAAGTGTTTACAAACATTATTTATATCGTGTGGTGGATATGCACCTAATCCTAACTGATGGAGTATCAAAATAAATTCAATATAGTTTACCCAATCCCAAATATGATAGGTTTGGTACAAAAATTCATTATGGAAAAAAGGGACCCATGCACTATCATAGCATACTTCTAGGGTAATATAGACCTTGTGAAAGCTCTAAACATCTTACCACAAATCCAATAATCATCCTTGTGGATATAAATCCTAAAATTATTTACTCCCATTGAAAATGACTTCATATTTATTTAAAAAATCTATATATTATTATCTATATTAAATATACAACAAATATGTTAATTGATTGTATGAAATGAACATTTGATAATAAAATCATTGAAATCACACCACAATGTTGATTTGTGGCCACTTAGTTACCCTTTTTGGATCCAAATTTCATGTTGGTGGTAGGGAGTGAGGATTTTTAATCAAATTCACATCAATCACACATTCCCAGGTTAGGTTGGATAGACTTTCTTAATATGCTCTTGAGTTGGCTAATGCACTTGCGACCATCTTTTGGTCGTCCCAACTGGATGACCTTCTCTACCCAGTCGAGTGTTGTTTTTAATTCCCAAGGAACCCTCACCCAAAAATAGTAATGGGCGGTTAAAAATAATATATTATTTTGGGCACTACAACATTTATAAATATATGATGGGTCAACTCGGAGGAAGACACTGCACCTCGAAATCATAATTTCCACCAAACGATTTTTTCAAGGATGAATACTTTTGTAAATATTTAATTCTACATATATGGGGTTTTGGAACATGAATACACAAATAATGATATAATTCACAATAAGAACAAAATAACATTCACTACATAAAACACCTACTTTTAGTATCTTATTTTGAAATATTGAGATACTAATCCATAAAATCATTAAATGAATCATGCATATTGTAATTTCACATGATTTTAGGATTTAGATAATTTTTTTATAATTTTTTTCTTGAGTGTTTGTTAATAGAATTGATAAAGGTAGATATAAGTATTCATGGGTGTATAAAGTGGTTGGAAATGAATTGACAAATAAAAAGTGAACAAAATGAAAATAGTATGATGCATTATGGTTAATATATTGAAATAATAATTTACTAAAATGTTGATTTAAATGTTTAATATGGGTTTGATTGATATTTTTTTGGGAGTTTAACATTATGTTGTTAAATTAGAATACTTTAATGGTTTATATTTCATAGAATTAGGTCTTGTTTTGGGTATTATTGTATAGTGTTAGGTAATGGTATGGGTTGTGATGGATTAATGTTATCATGTGATTCAATGAATTCATGAGGTGATCATGCAGGGATATGGTTGGGGGTGTTTTGGGATGATGATAATGTGGATTTGGTTGAGAAAATGTGGTTATGGGATGGGACACATGAGTTTAGATGCGTTGATTCCCGATTCTTATAAATAATATATGCATTTATGATAATGCATGATAGTTTGGATTTCCAAATTTTCATAAATATTTTTAGTGTTTTGATGTTGTGTTTATAATCGTAATTTTATATGATATTTATGATGTTAATTTTTCCGGATTCTACTTATATAATATATGTCCCCAAAAATTGTAATTTCTATTTCTTACTTATGATACACCATAGTTTAATAAGATAAGGTGATGTGACAAAAGATTAAATTTTTGTGAAGTATTTTCTTACCACTATATTAATCGAAATTTTTCAATTCATAGATTTTTTACATAAGACTATCCCAAAACTATTATTTCACATGGATATAGCTGAGTACATCATTTTCTCACACATACAATGTTTTTTAATTGTTTTTCTATATATTTTGAGGGATATTTGTGTTTCTTCCGAGTATCACGGTCAGATTTTGATAATGAAAGATCAATAATCTACAATTTTTCCGTTTTTTATGGTTTTATGTCATATAAGTAACAATTATGTTTTTAAAACATGTCTGTTATTTTATGGGAACCTTTTAGTGTTTAATTTTAGTTTTTTAATTTCCTTATAATTAAGAGGGTAATTCCTCATAACCTTTTGGAAGATACCTCTCGTCTCAGTTGTCAACTCATTACCTATGTGTAGAATTATTTGAGTGAGAATATTATTCATTATGCGTATCCATTAAGGTATTTAGGAGGGATTTGCCACTCTAGGGTGTCACTCCAAAACTATATTTTCTAATAGGGTTAATGATTAAAAAAATTAAATAACTATGAAATAATATTCTTGTGTTGAAAAAGAAAACATAATACATAGACTTCTATTTCTCTTACCTCCCATTCAATGAATATAATTTTTTAAAATTAAAAATATATTATCATTAAGAAAATCATAGATGAATTCCCTCAAATTTCCAGTCATGTAACAATGGTAGGCCTATTTAAAAATATGGAGAGATGAAGAGAGAGGGATTTATATATTATTATATAAATTAATTAAAAATGTTGACGAACCCCTTATGAGAACATAAAATCACACTATATGGAAAATAATGGACGCTTCATCACAATTTCCATAGAAATTATTATATTAGTCTATTCAATACATAACATTAATCATGAAATATCAATATCATATAATTACAGAACCAGAATCATATATGCGTCACATGGTTCATTAATGAATAGAGTTTTTTCGAGCATAAATAAAAATTTATGAAAATTTATTGATAATTGAAATATTATGAAACATTATTTCTTGTAAAAATTTAATTAATAAAAATCATATTACATTATAAATAAAAGATAGATGTCAGTGAATAAAAAAATGACAATAATGTTATAGATTACCCTTTTCAAGGGGGATATAATGCCTCACACAATGTGTGTTTGAATTTTGGGTCTCAAATATTAGAAACAAAATAAAAACAATTCCACATTAAAAAAAATCATAATTGATCTTCATAAAATCCCACATCAAATAAATATTATTATCTCATTAGAAGCCAAATATTTATTAAATAAATAATAGAGTATATCTCAACATATAAGAAAAAATTACTAAATCTTTCTTTAGATAAATAATTTAATAAAATATTCAAGAATTGTAAAATAAACTAAATAAAAGGTACATAGAAAATATTATTGAAACTAATGAATCCAAAAATAGTTCAAATGTATATAGTAATTACAATACTTTTTTAATCTTCAATGAATCACTATATCTATAAAACATAAAAAAAATTTCAAATAATTCATCCCCATATAATATATCACTTTTTCACTAAACCCTTATGAACATACAATAATTTATTAAATATAAGGAGAAATAATTAACAATAATGTTTACCATATGTTTCCACACTACAAGTAAGGAATTTATCATGTATGGTGGCTATAACATTACCATATACAATGTGTAAACAAGTATTTTAAGTCAATTAAATAAATAAAAAATACTTTAATAATGTATTAATATAAAATATTATTATTAATATTAAAATGTAAGTCAGTGAAAAGAAATATATATTAATGATGGAGATACATAGAACAATTTATTAAAAATGGGATTTATTCTTTATAAAACAGCCCATTAAATCTATATATTTATTATAGATAAAAAAGTTCTCATTGAATTTAATGTGGAATGACGATATACAATTTATCAAAATGTATAATTGAAATGTTATAGTAAAAATGAACATGGAAAATTTAATTATAATTCAAATGAATATGATATATAAATAATTAATACCACTCTTATAATTGGTAAAATCCCATACAACTAATATATAAATATTTCTTATAAAACAATCAAATGAATAAGGATTGCCTGATAATCAAATATTGTGGGTCAGATGAAATGTTTTAAAAATTGGACATTTTATTCTAAAATAAAAAAACATTGAATATTTTAATACATCATGGTGAATATTCAGTCCTAAAAACATATAGTAAGTGTGATATAACTATCACCATAATGAATCTCATGTGTATCCATTAGTAATTTGGCGTACATTAAAGTTTGGTATTGTCTTTCCTCACTTAAAAGAGATTTTGGGTCTATCTACACATTCAATGTAGTATAATTAATATCAATTTAAGGAATAGAATACTAATTTCAAATGAAATTCTTTTAGTCTGTGTGAACAACTAGAAATAATTCATTGAACATAAGATAAAAAACATCAATTAATGTTTAATTTAATATGTATCATTTTACAAAAAAAACAAATATAAGATAAAAATATATTATCATTGAATTGAACATCTATCATGTTTGAAATTGACCATTTCATAGAACTACACCATTGTAAATAGAGGTAGCAAATGATTTAGATTACGATCCATCAAATCTCATTAAATATAATATTTCATATTATAAAACAATATTAATGAGAATTTTAAATAATGGGAAAAATAAATAGATAAATGAAATATGATTGATAATTGATTGTATAGTAAATAGTGGATAATTTTCCCAATTCCACACAATTTCCTGAAAATGATGAAACTCAAGAAGTTTTTAATCTCAATAGGTACACTTTTATGGTCATTGACTCATTTGATTGTTTTATCATTTCCACACATTTATGTTCGTGGAAATTTCTCTACCTATATCTCAGCAGGAAAGAAATAGTGATATTGTGTGTAAAAAATTAGGCATTGTGTAATAAATTATTCTTTTAATATCAATAGGTACATTTTTATGGTCATTGACTCATTTGATTATTTTCATCATGTAATATATTATTATTTTAAAATCTAGTTGTAGGAGTGAAATTATAATATTTATGGACATGATGAAATTCAGGACAATTCTAGACAGCAACACTACCAATTGATCTCAAGATGTATAGATTTGTTACTCCCATTGAAATCATACACAATAAGAGTGATTATTTATGTATTTTATTGATATTTTTTTCTACTCCATAAAATTTTTTAGAAAAAATATTATCACGAATTTGAAAATCATGGAAATATTTCATCAAAAAACAAGTTGATGCATCGAAAAAACACACAATCAATCAAAAACAAGATGTATATGATGATAAATGTGATTTCAAAGAACTATAAATAGAAACAATCATCATCAAATAGAAAAATATATAGTGAAAACAGATGTCATACAGATTAAATTGAAATCAACAAATGTAATATGGGAAATTAAAAAACACCATATCTAATCATTGAGTAATAAATGTTTCTTTATACATTCAGATCATTTTGATTAAAAGCACCTCATTCCAAACAATAAAATAATGGCTATAAAAAATATTACATTTGAAAGGAATGACATTGATTTTCAAATTATTGAATATATGATGTCGTAGTAATAGACATAGACTTTTTGATACAAACACAGGTCGAATAACAGTTTCTTCATCTTTTTTATAAAATAATATTTTTTTCACACATTTCGATTAATTTTTTTAAAAATATTTAATTTTTCCAACAGATAATTTATATAATTTAATATAATTAATTTTAATCTCATTGCCTGTTTTTTCTTCTAAATTTATATCTATTTCAAAATAAATTTCCTGAAACTAAATATATAAATGGACTATATCATAATTTTAATTAATCTATGGATGACTACCATTGGTAAATTAATATTTCCATTGTATCAAAAATTTTATTATAGCACAATTTTATTATTTAATTGAATTCTAAAAACTAGGAGACTTATTTTTTGTTCATAATTCTATATGGATTGAAATTCATTAATAATTTAGGTATCCCAAAAACTCTTATTTAATGATATATTTAAATGAAAAAAACAAATGTATAATACATAAAATAAATTTTTGTTGATGAAAACAATGAAGGGGTAATATTTTTTAGCGAAAATGGTTTTTTCCCGGTATGATGTTTATGGTTCATGGTTCAGTTATTTTTATTACATAATTCTTCTAGAAGTGAAAATAAAATTAATTTTTAGATTAAAAATAATACAAAACCAAAAAAAATTAATTAAATTTTAAAATGGGAAAAAACTGAAAATGAAATTTATAGTGTAAATAAAAAATGTAACGAAATCTGACAATATAATAATATTAGAATACATAGTCAAAACTCAATTTTAACAACAATAATTAAATGTGTAAAAAATAAATTGAAAAACAAATTACATAGATATTTCAATATGTATCCACAACATCACAAAAACATGATATGTGTATAATAAATATAAATATGTTCAATATATATATATTTATGTTTTTTAGATGTACATTATGATATCATATATATATTATGTGAATTCAAGAATCTCATTATATTTATTCTATAAATAGAATATAATGTTTAGAAAATATCATCAATTTATAAAAAATGGTTTAAATTTTTATTTAAGGCATAATAATTTATATTCATAAATACACCAATAGGATTCATTTTTTCCACACTGTAACCTAGTTTAACAGAATAACAAGATATTAACCTATATAAAAGAATAGAAAGTTTTCCATTATAAAACTTAAATAATATAAGAAATATATAAAAATCATATATTACACGATTATCATAAGGCCCTGTAAAAAATTTTATTCTCAATGCTAATAAATTGGGGAATAAAAAATAAAATAGAAGACTAATCATTGATATATTCCAACATGTATCCACATATTCACATTAACATATTATGTTTAGTCTTTATATTATTTTAATATACGATGTATGTGACTGGAAAACATTATAAGTATTTCATCTACATTTATTTTCCACAATATATAATATATAATTAATAAATTTTTCAAACTAATATTTGACAAGGAATAATTAATAATGATTTCATTTAACTAAATGATCATTATAAAATGATTAATATATAATTATGTTTCACTCAAGAAACATGGGGATCCATGTGTGTATAGAATCTCAATGGACTACCTCTAGTGTGGGATACATAGAGATATTAAACTGGTGGATGTCATCAGGGGGTGTTTATCCCAGGATACTTGCTATGAATGGTAAGTTTCTCCCAGGATGTAGGACAAGAGGATGGGGGTGGGGGAGGTAGTTAGAGTGCATTTATCCTGGCATGTTTCAATTTTACATGGAAAAATTCAAGTTATCAATCAATGTAGCATAGTGGACTTACTGTTCAGGTTGTTTGAAAGTATTGCTTCACCCTTTATAGCTCATTTTGAGGTCTAGATTTTTGTGTCTTTATACTATATTATTCTCTCTGTAATTCTGCTCCATAATAATACTGATATTCTATATATACATGGATATAGGAATTTTTATCAAACAACTTTAATCGATGTGTCTTATGGTATCATCTACTACTTCTGTTCTAGTTCATTTTTAATATTGTTTCTTTACATGATAGCCTATTATATCACTACCACTCTTGGTGTTTCTATAGCAATATTCATTTCTAGTATTCAGTATTTATGTTCACATGATAATATTAAATGAAATAATTATGGAGTTTTATATTGATAAAATTCATACTTTTATTTAATTCAAAACATTGATAAATAAAATTCTCATTAATGTATATATAAAATATAGCGACACAAATATATAATCTAGAATATATTTATAGTTTAAAAAATTCACATAAAACATATAGATACACATGAAAAAAGGTTATTGATAGAAAAATTTACATATTAAAAAAAATTAATAATATTAATTATGAAAGTCTTCATTTCCATTCCAAACACATAATCTATTTATGATTATCATAGAGCATAGTAATAAGATGGTTCTCATTAATATAAATAGATTCTAGAAATATCATGTTCTCAATTTGATACACAAATGATGAACAATAGTAGAAAATCCAAACATAATAAACATAATTTTTTTATTAATAACTATTAATTAGGAATAAACAGATGATTTTAACTAAAAAAAGTACTAGAAATTTCTCCCTTGGATACTGAGTTTTATGTCACATTATATTCACATGAAAATACTAATATTTACATAATTGTATGGATGTTTTTATAAAACTTGATTCCTTCCAAAACAAATTCAATATAAGAAACCTTGAAATATCCTTGTACTTTTTTTTAAATACAGAAAAAATAAACATAAAAATATAAAAATATTCATTTTAGGAAAACCACCAAAAACGTATTTGAGATACTGAGCATTCCTGGACTTGCAAACTATTACTGTCACATTGTCTAATAATTCTCAAGATTAAAATCAATTATGAGAAAATTAATGAGAATGGTTATGCTATTAAAATTGAATAATGAATTTCGTAAACACATTTAGTAGTTTAACACCCAATTAAATTCTTTAACTATACTCATAATGCAATAACCATGGAAGTGTTATGTCGTGTATTGTGATTCATCAAGATCATGATTAAGATGAGTTTTTTTTTTTGAAAAGTGATCATGTCATAGCCAATGACTCACAAAATTGCAGATGCATGAATATAATTATCATGAGAAAAAATGTGGTGTTACCTACATTGAAAACGTTGCACCACAACCACATTGATGAAATGTTTATTGTCTTCATCGGTCCTAGGATCTTGATGCACATTTTTCATAGAGGGAATTGAACCTCAATAAATTATGATGGCTGGGTTATCTTCCTATTAATTATGTGGACATGGATTTTACACATGGTAGATTTAATTTATTGGATGATGGTTTGGAAAAAAATTATATAACCATATGGTCAGGGTGGATGGGGACTAGAGAGGCATGAAAATCATACAATCTCCAGAAAGGGAATTCAATGTAATGTGATTTATTACTTCAATTGGAATTTTAATTATGAACCAAAATCCCTAAAAAATATTATTATATTCTACTATACCTATTTATTTTCTACTTGTACTTTTAATTTTTTTTTCTTTTTAAGGATTCACTACTTTTTAATGATTATAACTATCATTTTATTTCCATGTTATTTTAATTTGTATCTTAAGTGGATTAATTTTAGGAAAAAAACTTATTTTTTTGATCATGTTATTATTTTTAATTTTATTGTAGTTTCATAATATTTGAATAATAAAAATTTCTTTTTCATTTGTTGATTATTTTTAGTTAGAAATTACATTTTGAGTATTTTTACCCTATCATTCAATTTTTCATACTAATACATGAGGCCATGTATATATGATAGGAAGAACTCAATGATCCTAATGAAATACATTATATCCAATGATTTTTTCATAAATATTACATTATGAATTATTTCCATATATATGAAATTTATTTATGTTGGTTCAAGATTAATAATCATAAGCCAGTGTTTCTTATTTCAGTTATTTTCTATAATTTGTATAGGATGATTTCAAAAAATAAATTCATTCTCATTAGTTGTATTTTTCTATTCTTTCACTGATTATTATTTTTTCTCATAATAAATAATCCTTAAGTACATGTTGATGTTTTTTCATTAAATAATTCCTCATAAACATAGATGAAATCAATTTTATTTATCTAACCTTATTTTTTACAATCTATTGATCATTGTTGAAATTATTAATTCCATAATTTATGTCATATTATTCATTTGTAAGTGACTGATAGAAATTTTATTGAATATGGTGATACATATATATTTCTATGTTAATTTAATTTTCATTACATTTCACATACAATGATACTCATGCCTAATAATAATGTAAGCTACACACAGTAAAATTGACTTTAGTTAATTTTTAAGGGGTTAAAAAAATGACTATGCTATCATAAAATAACAGATATGGTTAGTGTTCATAGAATTATTATATTTATTTTTCGTCTAATTGTTTAATTAATTTTATATTTTTTGGAGAAGAGAGTAGTTTATCTCAAAAATATGAAAAGGGATGTTCAATAGTGAACATTTAGGATTATGCACAAGTGCCTAGATGATGGAATTCAATCTGTTAGGTTAATTACTAATTTATTCAACTGATGTGATGAATTTTTTTGTTGTTGAATTATATATATATGTCTATAAGGGGATTAATATAGACATGAATAGAATTTGATGGTGTTCATCTTAATTTTATAATCTTCATTCACTATATCTATCATAATCGAACTCATCATCCATTGTCTTATGAGTTGATTATTATGTATTAGAAGACGTCATATAAAATATTCCCCACCAATAACATACTATAAAAAATAATGTTTTTTTATTCCTCCCATGTCAAATTTAGCCCATTACCATTAATTCACGATTCTAAATGGTAAATTAACCAATGAAATGGTATGAGATATTAGTAACCACTGTGTTCATCTTGTTACCATTTCAGTGATTCATAATAGTCCTACTATAAATTTTATAGAACATATTTGGGATTTATATAAATAAAATTTATTGTATTGAATTATTATTTGTTTATTATTTAATTTAATGGAGGCTAGGGTGATGATATTATTATGAATAGTAGATTGATCAGTGAAATACATATAAAAATTTCTTTTTTATTTAAAAATTTTTTATGCCAGTTTTTTGATATGTTATATGTTTTATGAAGGAGAAAATGAAATAAAATGTAATTTTATGTTTGATGTACTATTTTATTTTATATAAAAAGTTTTTAATTTTTTCATGTTCATGAATGGGTACCTATTTACACAAGTGGTAAAATAGTCATTGAAGAATCCTCATAGATGTCTACATCAATCAAAAGTGCATGTTCAGTTATATCAAACAATACAAGCAACAAATGTAAAAAAAATTGTGACCATCCATGTGAACCATGGAATTAATATTTTTATTGTATATGTCTAATTACATACCTCTCTTAGGTACATTATTTAGACCATGGATACATGGAATGAAGAATACATCCATTTCTGTAACAATAAAGTTCAATTTCCACATGAATCCAAGAAGCCACCACATCATTAAAAATTAGATTCCTGATAAATAACGATACATTTAAAAATTTGTGATGTAAGACTCACTACAATTGTAGGTTTTGAACTCCTCAAAACAATGTCCCAATTTCAAAGACAAAACATTAAAACATATTGAGATGTCATATCATATTTATCAATTTTGGGCACTAGAATTACTGTAATCCTATTTGATGCACTCTTCCTCACCTTGGATTACTATGAATATTTCCATAATTAACCTAAAATACTCAAGGTTATTATTTACAAAAAATGTTTATCACACCATACGTACATGTTATTAGTTTTTTATGAAATGATCATAAGAAAAATTAAGTCAAATATATAACATTTTATACATTACACATTTGATGATACCACTTAATGGAATTCTCTGCAATAAACCTCTTGAGAATATTTCCATTATATGTTCTATGACCCGTTCCAAAAAATCATTTTTATCAATCTATATGGACACCTATACCCCATTGGATGATAGTTTAACTCAGGTATTTCATTAACTATTATTTAAACAAATACATAATGTAAAATAATTCCATCATTTTAAATACGAAGAATTTCATCTATATAAGACAATAAAAATATCATGATGCAACCACTTATCTACTTATAAAAACTATAATAACATGTTTTTATATAAAACCAAATACATCAATGGTATTAACAATCCAAATATTCCATCAATGATAATATTTCTTCAATACATAAATGGACCATTTAACTTATAAACCCTAATTGTCTCATTTGGACCTATAATGCCATTTGGATATATTGTAAAGATATTTTTTTATTAAATTATGTATTAAATATTCATTTTGACATCCATTTGATATATCATATTATCATAATGAGATTTCATTTAATATATAAATGGAAATTATTTTGTCAATGGAAAAATTCATAAAACACTACATGAACTACTATTATGTTTTGATAAAAAATAAATTTATGATTAGAAAGAAAATATAATTTATAAAATAGTATGATAATGTTTCAAAATTTACATAAAATTAAAATTACCAAAAAAATAATAATCACAATATACATAAAAATTATAGTGGAATATTTTTAAAATATAAAAACATAAATATTCAATATAATTAGGGAATTAATATATAGAGAACCAATATCCCACAAACAACTTTAAAATTTATCAGATTAAAAATATAAATTCATTATTTATTTTACAGTTTTATAGGAATAAAATATAGAAGTGTTCATATAATATATATATATAAATAAATATATTCATATTCATGTTGTATTTCTATATCCTAGAATTACTAGATATATTGTTTTAGGATTAACAAATAAAAAATTTGAACTATTTAAATATTAATTTTCCATGAGATTCAAAATGAGATGACTACACCCATGGAGGCCCAAATTGGGTTGATTGTAAGCCGAGTACACCTCCCTACATCCTCCACTAATAGGTCAAGGGTGAATTTCTAGAATTTATTGGTGTATCAAAAATCCATATAGACCTTATCATAATTTATTTCACAATAAACTCGTATTCAATGAATTTTACAATATGAAACATGGGTAGGATATATATTGATAATCAACTAAATGGTACACAATGCAGGAACAAGACATTAACCAAAAATATAACCCAACATGGATAGAATATAAAGGAACTGTATACATAACAATTCCTTGAATTTGACAGATGTTACATGGTAGACAACTCTTAAACTTTTCTATTAATCCTAAATAAATCTCCAACTACATGAAATATCACCACCATCATGGACCTCCATGTATCATATTTCACTACCAACCTAGATAGAGATTTGATGTAATATCACATTCATTTCTATGAATCCCATAATATAACCTACACATTGTTATCACACATAAAATATGTTTTTTCATAAAGAATGTGAAACATCAGATACATAAATAGTAAAATTTATACTAAGTATTACATTGATAGCCTTATTGTATGTTTCATCGCTATTGTAGCCATAGAGAACCTATGGTGTCACAATCCACGAAGTAGTCAAATCTCTCAAAATATAAAAAATTCATTTTTATATATAATAGCATAAATTAGGACCCACTCATAGAAGTAAACATATAATCCAAGGGAATAACACATCCTATCATTCATAACCCTCGATACAATGCTTCCATTCAACAAACTCATTAGAGAACCCATGAATTTCTCTATAATATATCACATTATGGTGGATTAATAATTCATAATGTAAGAACCACAAATGTGGGTTGAAAATAAGATAATTCCAAATATAAGAAAGATCACTCACTCTACATTGTTTTCTACATGTGAAATCAGCACATTAATCTACAAATTTACACTACCCAAAATCCGCAACCCATATAGTGTATATATAATTACAGTGGGAGACACAAACTATGAGGCCCCAGCATTAAACATTACTTAATCTTTAGTTACATCAAGAATACATGTTGATGATCATTTCAGGATTAGAGTTTTAGAGAATTAGATCATAAAATATGCATTACATTCCACATTTAAACAAAGTGGTTACATAAAAGATAATACTCATTTTTTCCATCAATGGAAACATATTTAAAATAAAACATGGATTTTTTCCTAACACTTCATTGACACTATCATCACATCATGTACCTTTCCCTTGAGCTGTGAAAAAACATTTCAAAAACATGGGATGAGTAAAAAAATATCAGTAAGGGATATAAAAATGTAGAAAGTAAACATGAGTACATATTTACATAAGTATCAATGAAATAATAATTTACTCATAAAACATAAGCATGTTAACATACATCCTCAAATCATGAGTAAAACATACAAGACATAAAGGTAACTTGAGGCATTCATAACATTCTTACGTAGGGAGTAACCCTATGGGTTACGTTTGGAATACCCATCACAGTATATTCCGTAAATCTCTTTGCAGAAACCTCAACATTTAACCCCTTCACGTTACCCAATGCATTGGAGAGCTATATCGGGCTCACCCGCCCTTAGTTTATCATAGAACCACCCGTCTTCAAAATAATGCCCAAAAACCATAACATAACTGTATCACATAAAATGTGAATACAGGAAACATAACATTTCCAGTTTTCAATCACAAGATACCAATACAACACATTGATATAGAAACATTATGAAAACCATTTTAAATACCAAAATAAAGTAAAAGTAAAACATGGTATTTATTTTTCATTTAAAAAAAGGTATGGCTTGTAGAGGAAGCCAAAACTCAAATAATGGTCACGACGACGGAGAAGTCGTTGTTGCCGCATACGTACGACAAAACAAACATTCCCTTTTGTAGTTTAGTAAACACTTCATATAAAAATATTCCTTTTGAATAAACATAAAAGTAAAAGCGGTTTATACACCGTATAAAAGAAAGTTGTCTATAAAACAAAATATGCCTCAATGTAAGGAGATTGAGATGAAGTCCCTTACCTCGTTTCCGACATGACTCGATCGTTCTTTAATATCCTGAATAATAAAAATGAGTAAATTTCTACATTCTTATGAACCTTTCTAAAGTTCATTTTTCATTTTATATAACTTATTACCATGTCATGAACACTATGTTATTATTTGAGTTAATAACGGTCGTTTTAACGATCATTGGTACTTAAGTCAAAAATAAAATCTTTATAATTACAATTTGTTCATGTATAAATTATATCCAGAGTTATATTCATGATTTAGATATCATATATACCATATATATCAATTATATACATGAATTTATAATATTTCATAACATTTAGATGTGAGAAATGAAATGCACCGTTCATGGAAATGGTAAGCCGTACGTACGCATGAACGCAACTTTCATTTCTATTTCATATATTATGGAATGAAATAATAATGTCATAAAATTATATTATAATTATAGTTTAATATCATATATAATATCATTAACTCCATCCTTTATACGTCCCACATATGGCATTAACGAATCAAATCACTTTGATGGGGCGGTAGTACGCACTTCCTAAAATGAAGATATCACGTTTACCCATAATGGAAACCATAAATGTATGACATAATGAAAAATACTGAAGAATAAGGAAAAAATAAACATATTATATATCATATATAAATATATTGACATCTTAATGGCCACCTTTGATGGTGTTAGGCGAATATTTAACAATCATCGTTTCGTGAGGCAGAAATTCTCCATCCACGGAAACAATATGATAATAAACCATTAGATGTAGATGTGTGTAATTGTAGCTCAAATACTTCTTATAAAAAAATCCTAGTATATTTATGATACTGGAGTTTTTACAAAATAATTAAATAAAAAGAGTTTAGGGGGTTGGAGAAGAAAAATAAAACAAAATGACACAAGTGAAGACATTACCTTAAAATCAGGTAACACTTATTGATTTGAGCTCAAATGCTTCCTTGGGAAGACTTCTGCCCAAAGTGAGGCATCTAGGAGTAATAGAGGGATTTGGAGAGACAAAATGTGTAGGGGCGGCCATGCCAAAGGCTTGATAGGTGTTGTTAAGGAGGTATAGGTGGGGGTCCTTTTATAAGAGGAGAGGAGGGGAACTCTTGGAAAATTATAAAAGGTCGCTTAATTTTCAAATGAGTTTCGGATTTTAAAGGTCCCAATTTGATGTATTTATATGAAAAGGTGATGATGGTTCAAAATATACTCATCTAATAGGTTTTTGACATGTGTAGGTCTTGTATTTTACATTATCTTTTCATTCTATTTAAATCGTTAAATAACGAGGTAATCGCTGCATCATCATGATGTCATAAATAATTTACATTTTTTAATGTCTAAAAATTATAAAAAAAATATCATGATGTAGGAAATCTTTTTATATTTCTAATCAATATTTATAGTTAAAAATATGCCTTGTATAAGCCCGTTTAAAAATTGTTTTAATAATACAACTCATGTTTGTGACATTTTTATATTAACATTAAATAAAAAGATGTTAATGTCATTTTACCACCAATGTTGCTCCATGGGGTCCCCAAGTATACCCATGGATTGTATTGGTCGGAAATGACACATCCAATAAGGTTAGGACATGTTTCAAGATCATTTCATATTATCAAAACATTATTATTACCTTAAATTACACTAATTAACTCTAATCGCGATTAAAAACATAAAAGTTACTATTCACCAAAAAATTATTTTAATCTCATTGAACAACATTTTACTTCTTAATGACAACCATGTATGTCAGATTTTTGAAATTCAAAACACAGAGGTGATAAATTTCCCATTAAATCGAAAAATCGGTTTTTAAGTAACACTTAGTGGTTTCACTATTCATCAAAATTTTTTAGTTTTTCAGAAAAATACCAAAACATCACCCTAAGATATATTTGATATTCCGAATTAAAAAATGATATCTGATTTACATAATTCATAACATAGAAGTTTCATTAATCAATTTTATAATTAAATCCTGCTGTCAAGTCAAATAGCCTGTTTTTAAGAAACAATTCCTATCAAAAGATTGACACTCGTTTATGTCCAATCTCAAAGTGATATTATTTAAAATGACCACCGTTGGATTAAATGGTAAAAATATATTCTAATTTTACATTAAAACCAATTAAAAAGATAATCTAACTATATAAATAAATTATATTAAAAAGAGGTTTCGAATTAAAATACAGCATTTTTCACTATTCATTAAAAAATGAACATTATCAGAAAAATACTATAAATTTATCCAATGTAGGTTTCAATGTCCCTATCATAAATTATAAGTTTATTTTGAAAATTATAGCTTATTAAATTTCCAAAATATATATTTAAAAATGGTTCACCATCGAAAGGCGATAAAATAATCTTTAAAAAATATTAGAGTACTTCATGCTAAAGGTTGGATTTGTTCTCATTTTATGACTCTAAAACACTATCTAATTAATAAATAGACATAGATAAAAATATCTTTTATTCATTACTTACATGGGATGTTACATCCTTCCCCCATTTAGAAAATTGCATCCCCACAATTTATTTACTTATCGAATAAGTGTGTGTATTTAGCCCTCATTGAATTTTCAGATTCCCATGTTGCAACTTCAATCATGTTGTTTTTCCACAAAACCTTTACCTGATGAATCACCTTATTCATTAACACTTTCTCCATATGGTCAAGAATCTGGACCGGTTTTTCCTCATAAGATAGTTTTTCTTCCAGTTGAACTACCTCGGGACTCAAAACATGAGATGGATCTGGCATGTACTTCCTTAACATTGAAACATGGAAAACATTATGTACCTGAGATAAACTCGGAGGTAAAGCCACTCGGTATGCAACTTGTCCAACTCTCTCCAAAATTTCATATGGTCCAATGAACCATGGACTCAACATTCCTTTCTTACAAAATCACATTACACTATTTTGTGGTGAGACTTTGAGAAAAACATGATCACCTACATCGAAAGATAGATACTTCCTCCGGTTATCCGCATAACTCTTCTGTCTGCTCTGAGCTGTTCTCATGGGTCATTGTATCAGCTGAAATTTTTCTGCCAACTCTTTTACCAATTCTGGGCCCATCAACTTCCTTTCACCCACTTCATCCCAGAAAGCTGGAATGAAAACTATTATTTTATGAAAATTCAAAAAAATAAAGACGTTGGTCCCCACATCCCTGATAATCCATCGAACAAGAACGTAGCATATCCTCCAAAGTTTTAATCGTTCGTTCTGACTACCCGTCTGATTGAGGATGAAAAGCCGTACTAAAATTGAATTCAGTACCCAATGACATTTTAAGGCATTTTCAAAAGATATTAGTGAACCTGGGATCACAGTCATATACAATGGAGAGAAAAACACCATGTAACCTGACTATCTCTTTAAGACACAAATGGTAAAGTTGATCTCGGGAAAAAATATCTCGTATATCAAGGAAATGAGCAGCTTTAGTCAAGATATCAACAATGACCCAGATTGCATTGTTACCTCGAGGTGTCTTTGACAATCCCACAACGAAGTCCATGGATATATTCTCTCATTTAAACTCTGGTACTGGTAAAGGCTGAAGCATCTCATTCGGTAACTGACACTCTTCTTTAACCTATTGAGAAGTCAAGCACTTCACAGTAAAATCAGCAGTATCCCTTTTCATTCTGTCCCACCAGTAATACTCCTGAAGATCACTATACATCTTAGTACTCCCTAGATGAACTGAAAACGCATAACTTTGAGCTTCAAATAACAACTCTCTCTTCAACTGTGAATCACAAGGAACACACAATATCTTCCCAAATCTCAAAACACAATCATTATCAATGTTGAATTCAGGAAACATACCCTTCTGAAACAACTATACCTTTTTCTGCAACTCACGGTCTTGCTTTTGTGCTTTCTTGATTTTGTATGATTGAGAAGATTTCACTGATACCTGAAACAAAACAGAAGAACATCCTGCACCAACAACTTTTATGCCAATGTTCATCAAATCCTAAACCAAAGGATCATGTTCCAAATGCATCATTGTTAATGAAGCATTACTTTTTCGACTCAAAGCATCAGCCACTTTATTTTCTTTTCCTAGATGGTAATGAATTGTACAATAATATTACTTGATTAATTCTAGACATCTCCTCTGTCTCATGTTCAATTATTTCTTAGTGAATATATACTTTAATCTTTTGTGATCGGTATACATTTCACACTTTACTCCATACAAATGATGCCTTTAAATTTTTAAAGCAAAAACAACAGCAGCTAATTCCAAATCTTGTGTAGGGTAATTTACCTCAGGAGTTTTCAACTGATGTGAAGCATATGCAATTACCTGATCATTCTGCATTAGGACACAACCAATTCCATTCAATGAATCATCATTGTAGATAAAAAACTCACCATTCCTAGAAGGTAGTTCCAAACTGGAGAATTCACCAATATTATTTTCAATTCCTGAAAACAATCATAACATTCTATTGTCCAGATAAACTTAACACCCTTCTAAGTTATCATAGTCATTTGACTAGATAATCGTGAAAAATTTATAACAAACCTTCGATAATAGCATGCCAAAACAATGAAGCTACGAATCTCAGTTACATTTGTGGGTATTGGCCATTCTTCAACAACCTTTGTTTTTAGAGGATCAACAATTATTCCATCTTTAGTAACAATATGACTAAGGAATGAAATTTTTTGCAACCAAAACTCACACTTTCTGAATTTCCCATGAAATTTCTTTTCATCAAGGTTTGAAAAATAACCCTTAAATGTCTTTCATGCTCAACTTAACTTTTTCAAAACACCAAAATATCATCAATGAAAACCACCACAAACATATCCAATAACTCATGGAAAATTCTATTCATAAGGTCCATAAATACAACAGGTGCATTGGTTATCCCAAAAGGCATTACTAAAAATTAATAATGTCCATATCTTGTATGAAACGCGGTGTTCAGAACATCTGCTTCATTTACCTTCAACATATGGTACCCCGATCTCAGGTCAATCTTTGAAAAATATTCAGCTCCCTGGAGCTGATAAAACAAATCATCAAAATAAGGAAAATGATATTTTTTATTAACAGTGATGATATTCTAGGCTCTATATTCAATGCAAAGTCTCATAGAACAATCTTTCTTTTTCACAAATAAAACAGGAGCACCCCATGGTGATGGGCTAAGTCGAATGAAACCTTTCTCTAATAAATCTTGCAATTTCTCCTTCAACTATAAATTTTTGGTTTGAGCCATTCGATAAGGGGGGTTCACAATTGGATTAGCTTTAGGAACCAATTCAATAGTAAATTCAACTTCCCGATCTAGTATTATTCCAGGAAACTCCTTAGGAAAAACATCAGGATACTCATTTACCACTAGCACATCATAAATCTGAACAGTTCCCTTGTTTTCAAAAATATGTGCAAGGTAACATTCATTTACATCTTTTACATGTTTCTAGGCCTATTGATACATTATCAACAGAAAGGGTTTATTCTTGTACACAAACTGAAAGTATTTCTAAAAAGAAACTTCTTTAGCTCTATAATCAATCTTAGAATGATAAATAGAGAGCCAATCCATACCCAGGATAACATCAAAATCTACTAGAGGTAAAACAATAAGGTTTGCAAGTAGGTTCGTTCCACATATAAGGATAGGAAGGTTCTTATAAATTCTTTTTGCCTTATCATTTCCCCCATCTGTTTTTACCACATGTTCAGGAGTCATTTCTTGAGATGGTATTCTAATTTTACTAGAAATTTTTTCAGAGATGAAAGAATGTGTGGACCCAAAATCAAATAACACACTGGAATAATCTGAAAAAACGAACAAAGTACCTGACAAAACTTCATTTGATGCCCAAACATCTGCTGAAGTAGTTGGAATGTATCTCACCACACCTTTTTTCTTGTAGTCTAACTGCTTCCCATCACTCGAGCTCTTTGTCGGACACTCATTTTCATAGTGACCCATATCATTGCACTTAAAACATTTCACTAACTGTAAATAAAATTTGTCCATACCATCACCTTGATCTTTTTCAGTGAAATCACAAGCCTTATGTCCCATCTTACCGCATCAAAAGCACTTTCCAAAATTCAAAAGACATTCCCCATCATGCCTTTTACCACATTTATCATAAACTAGAAAATTAGTTCTCTTACCATCAGACGTTTTTGAATAATTATTTCCTTTCTCCTGCCACCTCGGTCTCTTTTTCTGCTGGTTGTTATAAAACACTTGATCATCGACAAACTCTATTTCCACCTTCTTAGAACATCGATCAAGATTTTTATAAATTTTTAACTCACAAGAAGCCAATTAACTTTGATATTTTGGCTTTAATCTGGAGTAAAAACAATTGATTTTACTGTCAAGGTCTCAGATAAAATTTGGAGCATACCTTTCCAATCGAGTGAACCACTTTTCATAGGCAGCCACTGAGTCTTCCTCTTGCCTTAATTCCAAGAATTTTTTTCCATCCTACATTGAACAGCCTTAGGAAAATACTTCTCAAGAAACATACCTTTGAATTCATCCCAGTCGAGAGCATCAATCTCATGAGCTTCCTTGATATTTTTAACCATCGACCACCATTGATCTACTTTACCCTCCAAATTGTAAATAGCAATACTATCCTTTTGATTGTCTGAACAACACATAACATCGAAAATATTATCCAGTTCTTTAATCCACCCTTCAGCTAGCACAAGGTCAAATGATCCTCTGAATGATGGGGTATGTTGCCTCATAAAATGTTCCACCACTGACATATTCCTCTGCGGTTGATCTAGCTGATCTCGTGCATGGATACAGCCGCCATTTATCTCTTGAGTCAACTACGCCATTACTGCAAAAAATTGTTTAGTTCCAATTTCAACCATCTCAAGATGCTGATTCGAATATTTATTTCCTTCTGTATGCCTTCCTTACACTGCTTCCATGTTTCCTCTATGGAAAACCATTTTGAACAAACATATCTTAGATGAAGTGACATGGTAATCTTCAAATGCAATATTATTTCAATTTGACTATAAAAAAATATTTTTGGATAATCATTTAATAAAATTATAACTCCAAATGTTATCTAAACTGACCTATGATACAAACTATAAGGCCCCAGCCTTAATCATTACATAATCATGAGTTACAACAAAAATACACATTGAGGATCCTTTCACGTTTAGAGTTTTAGAGAATTAGATCATAAAACATGCATTACATTCCAAATTTAAACAAAGTGGTTACATAAAAGATAATAATCATTTTTACCATCAACAGAATCATATTTAAAATAAAACAAGAATTTTTTCATCACACTTCATTGACACTATCATCATATCATGTACCTTTCCTTGACCAGTGAAAAAATTTCAAAAACTTGGCATGAGCATCAAAATCTCAGAATGGGATATAAAAAAATCGAAAGGAAACATGAGTACATGTGTACATAAGTATCAATGAAAACATAATTTACTCATAAAACTTAAGCACGTTAACATACCTCATCAAATCATGAATAAAACATACAATACATAAAGTTAACTTGAGTCATTTGTAACATTCTTATGTAGGGAGTAACCCTCTTGGTTACGTTTAGAATACCCATCACAGTATATTCCATAAATCTCTTCGGGGAAACCTCAAAGTTTAACCCCTTCATGCTACCAAATGCATTGGAGAGCTATATCGAGCTCACCCTCCATTAGTTTATCACGGATCCAACCATCTTCATAATAATTACCAAGAACCATAACATAATCATATCACATAAAACATCCATAATAGAAACATAAAATTTCCACTTTTCAATCACAAGATATCAATACAACACATTGATATAAAAACATTATGAAAAACATTTTCAATACCAAAATAAAGTAAAAGTAAATCATGGAATATAATTTTCATTTAAAAAAGGTACAACTTGTTGAGGAAGCCGACACTCAAATAATGGTCATGGCGGTAGAGAAGTCATTGTTGCTGCATACGTATGACAAAAACAACATTAACTTTTGTCGTTTAGTAAATTCTTCGTAAAAAAAGATTCCTTTTGAATATACGTAAAAGGCAAAGTGGTTTATACACCGTATAAAATAATGTTTTGTATAAAACAAAATATGCCTCAATGAAAAGAGATTGAGACGAAGTCCCTTACCTAATATCCGACTTGGCTCGATCGTTCATTAATCTCCTGAATAATAAACATGGGTTAATGTATACTTTCTTAAGAACCTTTTTAAATTTCATTATTCCTTTTATATCACTTATTACCTTGTAATGACCACTATGTAATTATTTAAGTTAATAACGGTCATTTTAACGATCATTGGTACTTGAGTCAAAAATAAACTCTTTTTAATTAAATGTTTTTAAAGAATCCATTATATCCAGAGTTATATTCATGATTTAGATATCATATATATCATATATATCCATTATATACATGCATTTATAATATTACATATCATTTAGAGGTGAGAAATGAAATGCACCGTTCATGGAGACGGTAAGCCGTACGTACGCATGAACGCTACTTTCATTTCTATTTCGTATATTATGGATGGAATCATAATTAAATCATGGTATATTATAATTATAGTATAATATCATATATAATATAATTAACTACATCCTTTATATGACCCACACATGTCATTAACGAATCAAATCACTTTGAGGGGGCGGTAGTACGCACTTCCTAAAATGAAGATATCGTGTTTCCCATAACGAAAACCATAAAGGGTTGACATAAATGAAAAATAAAGAAGCATGAGGAAAACATAATAATATTATATATCATATATAAATATAGCTACATCTTAATGGACACCATTGAAGTTGTTATAATAATATTGAACAATCATCGTTTTGTGAGGCAGAAATTTGCCATCCACAGAAACAGTATGCTCATTAACAATTAGATGTAGGTGTGCGTAAGTGTAGTTTGAATCCTTCTTATAACAACATACTAGTATATTTATTATACTAGAGTTGTTACAAAATGAATTAATAAAAAGTGTTTAGGAGGTTCGAGAAGAAAAATAAAATAAAAGGACACAAGTGAAGACATTACCTTAAAATCGGGTAACTCTTTTTGATTTGAGCTCAAATGCTTCCTTGGGAGGACTTTTTCACAATGTGAGTCTTATAGGAGTAATAGAGGTATGTGTAGAGAAAAAATGGTAGGGTTTTTCTAATCAAAAGGCTTGATAGATGTGGGTAATGAGGTAGAGGTGGGGGCCTTTAATAAGAGGAGAGGAGGGGCACTCTTGGAAAGTTATAAAAGGTTACTTAATTTTCAAATGAGTTTCGGATTTTAAAGGTCCCACATTGATGTATATTGAGGATAAGGTGTTAAGGGTTCGAAATATACTCATCCAATAGGTTTTTGACATGTGTAGGTCTTAGATTTTACATTATCTTTTCTTTTTATTTAAATCGTTAAATAATGAGTTAATCGCTGCATCATCATGATGTCATAAATAATTTAATTTATTTAATGTATAAAAATTATAAAACAAATATCATGATGTAGGAATTAATTTTATATTTCTAATTAATATTTATAGTCATAAATATGACTTTTATTACGCAATTTAAATATTGTTTTAGTAAAACAACTCATGTTTGTGACATTTTTATTATAAAATTAAATAAAAAGATATTAATTTCATTTTCCCACCGAAATGGATCCATGGGGTCCCCAAGTTTTCCCATGGATTGTCATGGTCGTCCATGAAACATCCAATATGGGTAGGACATATATAAAGATCATTTCATATTATTAAAACATTATTTTTACCTTAAATTACACTAATTACCTTTAATCGCGATTAAAAACATAAAAGTTACTCTTCACCAAAAAAATTATTTTAATCCCATTGAACCTCATTTTACTTCCAAATGACAACCATATATTTCTGATTTTTTAAATTCAAAACACAGAGGGGGTAAAATTTCATTTAAAAGAAAAATCGGTTTTTTAAGTACCACTTTGTGGTTTCACTATTCATCAAATTTTTTAGTATTTCAGAAAAATATCAAAACATCACCCTAAGATATAATCGATATTACGTATTCAAAAATTATTTCTAATTTATCAAATTCATAACATAAAATTTTCATTAATTAGTTTTATAATTAAATCCAACTGTCAAATCTAATAGCGTGTTTTTAAGAAACAATACTGATCAAAAGATTGACACTTGTTTAGGTCCAATCTCAAAGTGATATTAATTCCAATGAAAACCATTGGATTAAATGGTAAAAATAAATTCTAATTTCTCTTTAAAACCAATTAAAATGACAATCAAACTATATAAATAAAATAGATTAAAAAGAGGTTTTGAATTAAAATAAAACATGTTTAAATATTCATTAAAAAATGAACATTATCAGAAAAATACCAGAAATTTATCCAAAGTAAATTTCAAGGTCCCAATAATAAAGAATAAGTTTATTTTGACAAATATAGCTTATAAAATTTTCAAAAGATAGATTTTAAAAATGGTTCTCCATCAATAGGCGATAAAACAATCTTTTAAAAATATTATAGTATTTCATGCTTAAGGTTGGATTTATTCGGATTTTAAGCCTCTAAAACACTATCAAATTAATAAATATACATAGATAAAAATGTCGGTTATTCATTACTAACATGGGATGTTACACAAACTTCATTGGAATACATATAAATCATGGGAGTAATGTCCATATTTATAGATCCCACACACCTTTTTGGATGACACTTTGGTCGAGGTACTACCGAACCTTATTCGTAGCATGTAGTGGACCTGCACATAATCATCACGAATGGAGTACCAAATTCTGGTTTAATTATCAGAACCAATCTGTATGTATGATGGGGGTACTGAAATCCAGAATGGAAATTAAGGTTCCAATTTCCTTTATATCATACATCCATTTATGTACATTCTCCATTGAAATCTCTGAACTTCATGCCCCAAACCACATCATATTCTCTATGAAGAAAATTCATAAAAATGCCTATCACTTGTTGAAAAAAGACTCATATGGAAGAACAAAAAAAATTATTGTGATCTATGTCTTAATATATATTGTATTGTTTATTTATTTTTTTGAATCATACATTTGATAAGAAAATCGTCGAAATCAGATCCCATCAGTGATGGGTAGCCACATGAAAACCCTTGGATGGGATGCATTGAATGTTGGTGTATTTGGTGTAGGTTTATGGTGCCCATGAATGCCCAATGTATTCTCTTGGGTTGGGTTGGGAAATGTTACCCAACTAGATTACAAGCTATCCAATGTACATAGGCCCTACATTGAAAAATCCCAACTCACGAACATACAATTCTTGACCTAGTGTGGTCTAGTCATTTATAATGCACCCCAAGTATAATTACCCACAGGGGTTTAAAAATCATATATTAACATAAACATAAAATTTTCATGATCCAAAACACTCTTAATTTTAATTTAGGCTCAGCATGAGTGTAATCACTTCACCTTGGAATTAGCAGATCATTCAAAAGATTTTTACAGTGATTAACACAAGGTAAATGTTATCAGTTTACATCTAGGGTGATTCTGAAAAAAAAAATTGAGATAAATTTAATTTTTAAATGGTTGTAGTCACTAAAAGTAACCCCTCATTCAATAAAAAATATTAGAACTTTGAACTACTCATCCATGAACTCAAAAAATGCATCAAACATATTTAATGATCAAATTTTTTCGTGATTTAGATTAGTTTTCTATTATTTGTTTATTGTGTGTGAGAAAGATAAATTTATGAAGGTAGGTATATGTATTAATTTTTGGATCAAATTTTTGAACTGAATTTTATTGAATAAAATGTGAAATAATAAATTAACAATGTATGAATCATGATGGATAACATATTGTTAAACTAATTTACCATCTTAATTTATTTAAATGATCTAATGTGTTTGTAATTATGATTTTTCATGAGTTTAAAAGTAATATGCTCAAAGCGATGATTCTACATGTTGAGATTCTATATGGTAATGTGTTGTTTTATGATGTGATGTTTTAGGTTTATGAAATTATTTTGGATAGGATTGATTAATGTTATGAAATGGTTCGTTGAGGTCATGATATAATGATAATGGGATTTGTTGCGTTTTTTTGTGATTATGATGTGGTTGTAGTTGTGATGATGTGATAATGGTATGAATGAAACTAGGTGATAAGTGGGAATTTGTGTTTCTATTTAATATTATTGTTAGTCTGTACAATGGCTTAGACAACGTATTTCATTTTTTTTCAAGATATATTTATGGTTTTGATATTATTGTAAAATTGGTTTCCCATTAGCTTAATCAAAATCATTATATTATGGATTTTCTCACATATTTCTATCATAAAACCTTTATTCCACATTAATATAGGTGATTACATTAGGTGTTCACCCCTCCATAGTATTTTATTTATTTTTTTAGATTAGTTGAGGAAGATTTTAGCTATGGATCGGGTAACTTGGATCAAGTTTGAGAATGACCTATATTATTTGGGGTCATATTTTTCAGGTATTTGTTAACATATTTCTATCGTGTAAGTAACAATTAGGTTGTAGTAAAATTTTATTTAACATAATGGGAATTATTGGATGTTAATTCATAGTTTCTTATTATTTTGTTTAGAATTAATAGGGTAATGAAACCTATTCTTTTAATAGACACACTAGGTCCCTATTGTATACTCAGTGATTATTTATTGAAGGCATTAGGAGAAATTGTATCCCCTATACCTAGCCATGAAGGGATTCAGTAGGGGTTTAAACTATTTGTGTCACTCCAATACATAATTTTATAACACTTAAATTGTTTCCAATAATAATTTTAAATCACATTTAAAAAATAAGAATGTAATCAAAAAAATAATTCACTTACTTACCTCCCTATATCCCCATTTATCAATGAATGTCATTTTTAGAATTAAAATTAGGTTATATAAAAGAAAGAAAATGATTAACTCCCCCAATTATCAATCAGTAAATGAATAGTATGCCTCTTAAAAAATAGTTAGAGATGGAGAGAGAGATTTAATTCAATATTCTTATAAATAATAGTAATAATTGACGATAGACACCTTTTGTGATTTCATATAACTAAATAATTTTTATCATAGTCTCATGCACTCTTTTTACCTTCAATTATTCAATAAAGTGATTCAATTCATCGATGTAATAGTGGAATATGAATATCCTATGATTCCACCACCAACACCAAAGAAGCTTCACATTGTTTGTGAATGAATATAGTTTTGTTAGAATGAATATTATTGTGAGAAAATGTACAGATAATTGAAAACATATTCCATAGAATCAATTGTAAAAATGTGATTTATATAAAACATATTATATTTTTTATAAATGATGGTGGTTATTAAATAAAATAAACAGAAATTGAGGTATTAGGGAATCCTTTTCTAGGGGTTATAAAATCACAAAAATATGGTATTTGAATATTTTGTCTCTAAAATTAGTACAAAATTTAAATAATTGGTTACAATAACATAATTCATATGAGAAAACCATAGAATCTCCCAACAACTTCATATAATAGCCTCATATAAAAAAACAAAGGGTATCTAAGAGAAAATGATTACACCAAAACATCCAATTAAAAATAACTAAATCACACATTAGATAATTAATTTAATAAACTATTTAGTCATTGTCAAATCATCTGGATACATTACCCTGTGATGTTCTCCATGATGGCAGTGTGATGGCAGTATGGTTTCCAAACATATGATCAAGTCACCCAATGACACTAGTTTCCCCCTTGTAAACTATTTAAGTATTATTTAATTCGAAAAATATTATTCAAAATGGATTGTTTTGGAATCATAAAAAAAATATTGGAAATGACATTTTTTTGGCTATTGGGAAACGTATTTCTACAAATTTTTTGAAAAACTCTAAGAAAATTGTGTTTTGTGAAATTGATTTTCTTGTAAAATGAAAAAGGTTTTAATATGGTGGTTGTTAAAACCTTTGGGAAGCATTATACATTGTTTGAATGGAATTAAATGTTTTATATTTAGAATTTAAGGATGAAAAATGGATTCTAAATGGATCTTTGGTTATTCTTTGAAAATGGTTTTTTGAGTTTTGAATGGGATTTCAAAATTTTGGGGGATAATGATTTTTGAAAACAGTATTCTGGGATATGAAAAGGAAGGGTGAGATAATTGTTTTCCCATTGGTATCTTTGGGAGTGACCACATGCACCAATGGTTATAATAAAATGTATGGGTGCTTGGTATGGCCTGGTAATGTGAATGGGTGGGGTTATGCGGAACCATTGGTGGGTAAGGAACTATTAGGTATGTTTCTCTTTTCAATAATTTTTTAAAGGAAAAACTTGTTTTTTGATAGCTTGTCGTGTGGTGTCATGTATCATTCATTTTTTGAAGTGGTTCTTCTTTTTGGATTTATAACGCAATTTATTCTTTTTCATGGATTGGCTTTGATCATGTTCTGGGTTTTCCCTATATAATAGTGTCCTCCTACAAAAAGGATAGATGGATACCCAATATGTAGATTTGGGTTCCGCCTATCTAGTGAACGCTCCATTTTATCAAGCTAATGACTTTATTATTGAGTTTTATATGATTATTCCTCCACTATTATATGGTCAACTAAATCCTCTTGATGAAGAGGAGTGGCTTCAAAGGATAAAGAGAAGCATAAACATCTATGAGATTCCAATAACAGTAAAGGTGATGTTTACAACCTTCATGCTCGAAGTCTCTGCATGGAAATGGTGGATGTATCTTTCTTGACGAATCTATCATAACAATATTTCCTTGGAGCTCTTCAAGTCTTCGTTCATCAAATAGTACATCTATAAGGTGATGAAGATGAAGAAGAATATGGAGTTGTGTGTTCTTTAACAAGGTGCCGTATCGATGCTGGAGTTCATTCATCACTTGGAAGGTCTAGAACCGTATTAATAATGGTATATTGGAAATTATGTTGTGAAAGCTAGAAATTTTGAGTTTGAAATTAGTCTTCAGCTACAGTTGAAGGTGAAATAGAATAACCTAACAACCATTTTCTAATGTGGTGTTGAACGCCTTTCGTATTGAAGCTACATTATTAGGATTGATTGAGTTGTCTGAAATTCCTCTGGTCTTCAAAAATAGTGAAGGTGATTATTTTGAGGTAAATTGGATATATCTCATTGTTGGATGTTCTAGAAGAGGGATCAAGAGGCCTTCAGACTTTACATAGGCCTCTTTAAGGCATAATGTTTGATCAGGCATTAGTGTGGTTAGATCTGTCATAATTGTCTATTGTGCCAAATTACTCCAAGAACTTCCCACACCAGTGTATGATATGGTAACATTAGGTGGCTCTATCAGGGTGTTTCTATGATGAACTGTGAAGATAGACCATGCTCTTCAAGGGATACCCCATCCCATTTTTAGATTTGGGATTTTTTTGTGCTCAATTTTTCATCTCTATCATTGTCATGTTCTTTTTTGTAATAGTGGTATCTGGTGTCGTCTTGTAGAGGTTCTATTCCTTTTTAATGTCATGATTGTTTTTTTAAAATCATTTTATTCTTTTGTTCCAATTAATGGGAGGTATATGAAGATTTGGTCTTTGTGTTTTATTCGAAGGTTTTATAATTCCAGGTTGTGAGGTAGGAGATGCTTCATCCATCAGAGCTCCAGTCATAGTACTTAAAGTGATGCTATCTTGTAATTAGGGAAGCCCTAGTAATATGGAAAGGTATGGGAAGATGTGTTGTTCCTTATGTGAGTAATGGAGCTAGTTTAACCCTCCACGATAGTTGTATTATTTTTAGTTGTTCTATTTGATGGGTTTCAAGGAATTGTTGAGTGATTGGAATATATTTTTCATGGTTTTTTATATATTATATGGGCCCTCCCACCCCTCCCTAGGGGGTTGGAGTTCTTGTTTTGAATTATAGAGTTCTCAATATGGATAAATCTCACCAATTTCTATGGTGGGTAGTTATTTTGATCCTCCCCATAATCATATATCTGTTTCATGATGGTTTTTGGCTTGCAAGTATGTGATTTTTTTTGAAATTACTATCCCCAAGTTGACTTTTTTCAATGAAAGATTGGAATTAGAGTATTCATAGAGGGTTTTTTATTTAGAATTATGGTAGTGTTTGTCGGGCTATTCTATGGCCATTAATCCATTTTTTTAATGTGGATTGTTTTTAGCCCCACTTGAGGGTGTTTGTGGTTCTCATGTTTTAGGATAGTTTTTACGAAGTTAGTGTTTGGTATCAACATGGATTGTTAAACTATAGGAATGTAAAACATGGGGGTGTGTGGAACGTATTATAGTTCCCTTTTTTCTCTTTAGAGTCATTATTGTTAGTGTGTTGTTTTGTAGGTATGTTTCTATAATATATTAATCATCCTTTCCTCTAAGATATATCATATCTATGTGGTCCGACTCCTTGATAATATTTCAATGGGATTCCTATGTGTGGAAATCATTATTGTCGGGACAATTTTGACACCCCACTTTTGAAATTTTACATTGGTTCCGGTTCTTTTTGGTTCTTGGCATTTTTCATGGGTGTCGGGTGTAACGTGTTTTGAGTTTCGAAGTCACATCCATGCTTATGTTTTCAACTATCGTCCATCATTTTTTTGGTTGGATGTTTTTTGGAGGAATGTTTGATTATTTTATAAAGAATGCTATTCATGGTATCCAGACAGTTGTGTGGCATCCCATGGATAATTGTGTGGCTGTTTGGGATTTGAAATAACTGACTTCATGGCCTCCACACAACTGTGTGATAGTTTGCAGGTACTTGTGGAGTTTTCCTCTAATAGAAAGAGGAAACCAAATAGTTACAACATAATACGATAGACCATGTAGACTAATCGTGTGGCCTTACCACTTTTAATAAAATAATATTTTCCACTTTTCCCCTTCTTCTTTTTAACATCCAATCTGGTATTTCCTCCCCCCTTAGAAGTGTTTTCCCTAGTCACACTAATCCCCTCTCATTGGATCATATGAACTCTATACCTTGGGTGTTTTTGGATTTATTTCTTTAGGAAATTTCCATGTAAGTCTTCTTCTTCATGCTTCCTCCCTCACTACACTGTTTTCCTTTCTCCCCTCTTGGGTGTCCTCTTCCTCATCACCAGGGTTCCAATATTTTTGGTTATATCCTTAAAATTGTGGTTATGTATTTTTTTTCTTCTTTTAACACTTACTTGGTTCCAATGGTGGTGTGAATGATTTTTCTCTCTATATTTCCATATGATTCCCCATATTTAATGTAAAAACCAAATTTCTTATGTCTTTAAATTAGGGTTACATTGATTTCTTGATATATGAAGCCTCATTGTTTTCTAGATTGTAATTATATATTGTTAGGTTAATTTTAATGTAAAAAATCTCTTGATTTGTGGTGGATTTAAATTGTTGAAAAGGTTTTTATGTGACACGCATTTTGAAAATGGCCTAGTAGCCCCATTTTATCATTATAATGGATTATAGTGGAATGGTTTCACATTTATGAGAATGTTTGGTGATATTTGAAATGGTGAATTGTTTTTTTAAATTTATTTGATCATAAAATACTTATTTAAAACACCCTTTGTCCTTTGAAATATTATTTATTACGGAATTTTTGTTTGGTCTATAAAAAGTTGTTCATTGTGATGTTTATGAAAAAATTTGTTCTCATGAGAATTACGAGAAGCCCATTTGGAATTTTTAGGTGGGTTCTTTTTGAAAAACACCAATTGGAGGGAGCCTTTCCTAGTTTGATGATATATGGGTAGGTTTTCCTTGGTATGGGTCCCCACCCATGTTATTCTGGTTTTATGTAATATGATTCTCCTTGAGGAGGTAGTGGAGGTTCCACTTACATTGATGTGTGGTAGTATATATGTGTGAGACTTTTTGTTTACTTGGTTTGTCACAACCCCATACAAACATATAATGGGAACCTACAATGTCTAAGAGGTTTAGTTAGAACAATTGTTACATTGGAATCTCATTTACTATCCAGTGTCCCATAGTAGGTGGAAAGTTGGGGTTATTACTATGGAATTGGGCCCCTCAGTATGATAAGAAAATGATGGTTGGACATTAGGATGTTTGATTCTTCCATGGATGTTATGCAACCGGGTATGGATTCATAGTTATTGTTATATTCTGGTTTTCCTTTAAGTTACTAGGTATTTTTGTGATGAAACTTTTCTAGAATCATTATCCATTTCACTTTTGTGAGGCTCTAACATTTTTTTTTGGTATTGAAATTTTTTTGGGTAACATTAAATGTGTATATCTTAATCAAAAGGATTTCAAGAGAAGTTTTTTTATAATTATAATGAAAAATGTATTCTTCTTCTATTAGATTCCTTTTTCTCATTTATCCAGTGAACCCAACTAGATTTTTCATGAATTCAATTAATTTTAAAATATGAGTGAAATGTGTAGTGATTGTCTATTTTAAAATGTAATATATAGAAAACCTATATTTATAATTTTTATTTCAATCATAAAAAATAATGTTTATTTATTAAATGTATATGCATTGGGGAGAGATTTTTGGTGCCTACATACTGAGTTTTAATAGTCATGACAATAATTTTATCTTGTTTTCAATTCTTCTATAGTTTCAAATATTGGATCAGTCTCCTTGGGTGATGTATGGATTTTTTTTGTGAGTGACACTCAATGTTAAATGGTGGGGTTTTATATATTATGTTACTACATGGATATTTTGGTTTTGTTTTTTGTTAAGTTTAATTTAATTTTTCTTGGAAAATGTAAATGGTGAAAAATATTAAATGATGTTTTTGTTGTTTTTCTTTACTGTTTTTTCATATTGTTTTTTAAAAATTATATTTGGGAAATTATTCACATTTTTACTCCATTTATTTCCTTTTCACATGGTTTCATCTTGTGAGGATTAGCAACCCCCCTCATGCCAGTTGTTGACTAGCTTTGGTGACTAGTTCAGGATCATCCCAAGTTGGTTCGTGAAAAATATGTTGTAAAAAACAAGTTAAATAGCTAATATTCAACCAAAATAAAGATAACATAGAAATTAAAAAATATAAACGATTAATCATTGATTAAAAAATTATTAATTTCGTAACCATATCATTTTGATTTAAAAAATCTAATCCATGACAAAATAAATCAAGGTTTGTGAAAAATATTTGAATGGAAATCTGTGAAACTGATTTTAAAAATATTGAATAATTGATGTCAATGTAGTGGAAATCGCATTTATTATAAAAACCATGGGTGAATGACATTGTCCCCATGTCTTATATAAATTTAACTATTTTTCATCTTTTTTATTTGTTTTTTATAAACAATTAATTATTTTCCATTTTATATTTTTGGCAATAAATTAATATTATTATTTAATTTACTTAAAATTTTTCCTTTTTTTTAATATAAATCTATTCTGGATGATATGATTAGAAATAAATTATATATAAGAATTATATCTTATTTTTAATTAATTAAGAGATGATTCCCAATCTTAAGTTAATATATACAAAGTATCCCCAAGCATTATATAATATAATTTATTATTAAACAACCTTCTAAATATGTGGATATGTATTTGTAGTGTGTAATTCATTACGTCTTTAGAATGGGGAATGAGTTAGGTATTGTTGAAACTATTATTGAATGATATATCTTAATGACATCAAATAATATATAATGCATAAAAATATATTTAATGAATGAAAACCAAGAAGGGTTATATTTTTAGGACTGGTTTTATTTTCATGGAATTATGTTTTTATTAATGGTTCAATTAATTTTATTGAACAAATTTCTATATAGAAATGAATTTGAAAATTATTATTGGATTAGAATAAAAATTTAAAAATATAAATTAAATAATTTTTAAAATAAAAATAAAAATTTATATTGAAATTTATATTTCTATTAAGAAATATAATTAATTTTTACATTAAAATAAGATTATAAAACCTATAGATTTATTATTTGTAACACCAATAAATGGAAGTGGGAAAATAATAAATTAAAAAAAATTGGAGATATTTCAATATTTATCAACACGATCAGTTAAACATGTTATATAAATTTTATATATATTGGATCAATATATATATATATATATATCAATGATGGTCTGTTATATTAATATATTATGTTCACTATATAGGTATTAAGCACATTAAATTATAAAAAAATATCTGCTCAAAAATGGGGTGGCAAAATCATAAAAAACATGGAACCGCAATTTCTTCATTGAATTGTTTGTAATTTTCATCTATCATAAGAGACTGAAGCACATATTTTCAAGAAGGTACATGAACCCTTTTAAAATATGTATTATGAGGTATCTCAATATTTTTGAATTTGACTTATATTATACACTTGAAAAGGTAAATTTAGAGGTCGAGGGTTTAATCTGAATTTTATATAATGATGTGGTCATAGGTGATCCTAACCATAGAGGCTAACATATAATGCTCCCAAGAAAGGGAATTCTACGTAATGTGATCAATAAATTTTTGGGAATTATATTTATGCACGGTAGACTCTACTATTTTTAATTATCTTTTAACATTGAATATTATTTTCAAAATATACATTTAAATTTTTATTTTCCTTAAATTCCCTATTTTCAGAGTTCATAACTATTAATTTTTCAACCTCTTAATTTTTTGTTTTCACCATTAGTATATTATTTATATTAGTAATCTTTAATTTTTTTATTAATTTTTTTATTATTAATTTTTTTTAGTTTCGTAATAAATTAATATTAACAATAAATTTTTCATCTATTGACAATTTCAGTTTGAAACTGTAGTATTATGTGACTATTACCATTAAATTTATTAAAATAAGTCTTGATGCCAGGGAAATATTATTGGAAAACTCCTTCATCACAATGAAATACACTATATCCATTATTTATGCATAAATGACACATTTAACATTATTTAAAAATTATAATATTTTTATTTAAAGAAGCTTAACATTAAAAATTATAATCCACTATTGACGATTTCACTTATTTTATATAATTTATATTTGAATATTTCTGTAACTACATCATCCTTAGGATTCATATATTGAGATTAATTTCTTTATTAGTGGATTTAATATTGTAAATCATCATTAAGCTCACTGTAGTGTATTTTAATTAAATATATTATATTTGAAATTGGTAAATTAATTTTTAATTATTTAATTGTGATTTTTTTCATTCATTTGATCATAGTTGAAATTCAAAAGTTCATGAATCATTTTATAAAAAATAATGTGAAATGACTAAAAAAATATTATTGGCAAATTCTATACAAATATATTGATTTGGTAAATTAATTTTCATTAATTTTCATAAATATTGGAAAACATCTATGAGCATAATGTAAACTATACAAGAATAATTTAACTTTAATTATTTATTAGGGGTGAGAAAATGAATATGGTTTGATACTGTAATAGTTAATTTTTGTTTTTATAGAATTAATATTGGCCATTTTCTTAAAATAGTTTAATTTATTTTATCTTGTTCAGTGATGAAAGGAAGGATGTCTCTAGATGGTAAAAAATGAGGTTGAATAGTACATATATTCTAATGGTTCATAGGTGAACACATGACAAAAATTTGACTGCATGATGTAATTTCTAATTTCGATGGTAGATGTGATGTATATCATATATGTGAATAGTTGATAGATGTGTTAAAGGGGATGTCAGTGTCCATAAAAAATTGATGATTTATATCTAAATTGTATCTTCTTTTTCAGTGTACCTATCACAATCAAACTCATACAAAATTGTTTTAAGAGATGACTGTTTTGAATATGAATATATAATTTAGAATAAGCCTATTGGGAAATTTATGAACTCAGATCTTCTATTATGATATGTTTTCCTTTTTTGGTGTTTTTGAGGAAAAGAGGAGTTTCTAGGAATTTCTTAAGTACAAGCCATGTACTTTTTAAGCACACACCATGTACTCGGTTACTACCCGTAGTCAGGTGTCAGTTCTGTCACGGCCATTCACACATCAGTGTGTGGTGATGTGGAGACCAACAATTGTGGGGGACGGTAAAGGAAAGTACACGATGTGTACATATAAAGTACATATCATGTACATTACATTTATTTCATTATACATACTGGGGTCACATTTAATTTTTTGAACCCCTTCTTATCAACCTATATCATCAGAGAGAAACTGTATGGCCATGATTTTTCTCTGAGCCCCTAATCGAGCATCTATTCTCAGAATCGACCTTCATCGATTGCGTTTAGATCGCAATAGTAAGGCCTTCCTTCTTCTATAGCATCGTTTCTTGATATCCCCGATCTTTCAATTTTTCCTTGGTTGATAGGTTTTTATGTTTTTATAGATCTATATTTTTATTGGGATAATCAATGGTTGAGACTCAAGTATAACCATTTCCCAACGCTGAGGTAGGTTGTTTGTCCCTTTCCGTAGGTAGTCATTGCGTTATATGTGAAAAACATCCAATAACATTTAATGGGGTATTACATGATTATAGTATAGTCCGGTTAATTTCATTATATGATTGAATTATTGAATATATATTATTTGAAATTGAATATTGGTAATTCTATGATTTGGAATTGTTTTCCCATGCATGTTTTGTTCATGAACATTTGGATCTACAACGCCTTTTATGAGGCCTTGTTTCTTCCCATGCCTAGTATTGTAGGATGGAGTGATAATTCTATCTATCATGCTGGATATGTTGTATATTGTTATCCAAGTAGTTCTAGAGTTCCATTTGCGCTACTGTTCATCGTTGTGCATGATTTCTTTACACGGGGTTGTGTATGCCTATTATAGTGGGACTATAGGGAAATTGACGATGATGGATTTCCCAGAGTATCTATTATAATTGTCACTCCATGATACCAAAGGGTGGATTGACTTTAAGTGCTCCCACAGAGAGACTATAGTTACATTACGAGTCCACAGGAGGAATTGACATAGAGTTTTTTATCGGAGTGCCTATAGTTTACAGTAAAAGACTCTAGGGGGATTTGACGGTGAGTGCTTCCTCAGAGAGTATTTTATTACATATGACTATATGGGGAATTGATGGTGAGTGCTTCATCAGAGAGTCTTTATGATATGTATGTAATTTAAACAATATGGGATTGGCTGGGTGTACTTTTTAGAGGGTTACCTATTTTGATTATATGCATACTTGACATATGAAATTGAATTCTTGGTCTATAGGACTGGTTATTACTATGTATTTCCTTTATTTACTACTTCATTACTTATTACATAACATATATTTTCATTGACAATAATGAATAGAACTTTTTGTGGTTTCCTACTGGGTTTTAGTCAAACACCATGTTTGGGTCATGCTTTTGGTCCCAATCATATTATATTGTAGCATGTATACATAAGGACGAGCGCCCTTCTACTTCATGTACTAGATTGTGGAAGAGTTGGATAGCATGGGACCAAGTTGTGGATTGATATGTTTAGGATTTTATCTATTTTTATTTTTTAAAATTTGGTTCAGTATTTTATTTTAGCATTTTTAATTGTATGGTTGTTTTACAAGATACATGTATCATGCATAATTTTTATATGTGCTCCAGCTACTTCTTACTTTTATTCATCTGTTTATTAATTTTGTATGTTATTTTTTATGTTTCAACTATTTATATTTATTTTATATCCTCTGTGTAACACTGCCATTGGGGGAATAGTTTCCCCACTATCACCCCCAAGGCCCTCGCTGCTAGTCAGCATCCTTTGGAATTCGGGAAAATGTGCATGAGGCCATGTGACCAACAGGGTACGAGGCGCCTCTCTTTGCCATCAAGAACTAGTATGTTACAAAGTGACATCAAAGGAATTCTTTTCTTCTTGACATATTTATTGGAGCTCATTGTTAGGGGTGGTATAGAATAGTAACATAGTAATAAGCTGGTCCCAGAAGTAGCTAACCCATATACTAGAAAAAAACCCATCTACCTCATTAATTGAAATATTTTCTGTTTTTTCAATTTTACAGTTGATTTGATTTTCACCATTGGGTGATTCAAATCTATTGTGCTATTATCGTTGATGTCATTGATGTTCTATTTCTGTTGAAACCTGATGAGATGAGGGTATGTCATGTCATTCATCATATAATAACATCCTAGATAACCACATGTCATACATTCTTGACATTCTATTTAGGAATCAGTAGTTATTGAATGTTGTTGTGATAGATTTTTTTCTAGACATGCATGGTATTGTGATAGAATCCTTGATTAAGTATCTGATGTTTGATAGGGTATTTATAATGTAATTTGTTTTTTGAAATAATTCCATTCATTGGTTCTTGAGGTGTTATAGGAAATCATGAATCACAATTATGTGGATCATTGGATTTTTTACCTTATTTATAACATTTATAAGATTCCAATCATTGATTCGTGGGGATTATGGGCCGTCACATATTTGAATTTTTAACTATAGTGTCATTTCAGTGTTTTTTTTTTGTTCTGATGTAATTAAAGAGGCTTACAGTCTGGAAAAATCTAGAATACAAGGCGTGTGATGAATTATACCCACCATGTGTTCTTATATTCGAGAAGAAATTATTCATCTTATGTATATTCATTGTAATATATATGTACATGTTGTGTAGTCTCTATGTGTGTCTCAATCTGTGTGGGTGGGAACATGGGGTTTTGAATCCTTAGTATGACACAGTAGGTTGATGATGTACATGCCATGTTTCAGAACCCAGTAACTGGTCATGTCACTAAAAACACTGGTCATTTGAGTGTTTTATTAAACAAATCGTCTCTGTCTAGAACACGCCGTGTAGTGTAACTCGAGTACCGAGCCGTGTAACAAATATCACAGTTCAGAAAAATATTCAAAGTACAGAACATGTCCATCGGGAACAAGCCGTGTAGAGTGTATCGTGTATCTGTCCATGTCACCAACATCAAAGTTTGGTGATGCTCATCTAATTATATGTCGTGTCAAGAATAATAATTCCATGTAGTCTGGTTTTAGTAGAACCGTGTGACTAAGATGTGTAAGAGGACTCGGGAAGGGGAAGAGTATCCATGAACACATTCTGTGGTAGGACAACATGCCATGTGCAGGGGGTGTTACATGAGCATTTTTTTCAAACGTACATTCCCATGTGAAGGGAATATAGGAACACACAGTGTAGAATTTATACAAGTTGTGTATCCAGGTTTTGAAAAAAACATGAAATCATTCTTTATAAAGTTCCCTTCTTAAACAATCATTTTTCAGTCCCCGTTTATCTTAATCTAATGTGAATTTTTGACATTATAAAGTCATTCCATAGAGACGTCCTCTGTTTGTACTCCAATCGTGGGGTGGTGATCAGCCATCGGTCATGGCTAATTAGGGAATACTATCTTATCCTCTAGTGTTTACAGTCCTATCACTAGTTGTAATACATGATATAGTTTCCAATGAACATTTTAGAGAGGGCTTGATGAGAATTATATAGTCCTTCTAAATATCACCACCTCTTGCCCCTGTGATGGAATAATTGTTGTGGATCATTCAGAAAAATCATCCTCCCCCCTTCTCAGAGGATTGAGGAGCCCATGATGAATAGTAATTTCTAGAAGCCATGCTGATGATCCTCAAGCATCTAGAAACGCCACCCAAGAGTAGAGTTAAACTCACAGGATATATGCTTAGAAATTCCACTAGGAGATTTAGGGATGTGATCTCACAGGCAGGGCATGAGTAGAATACGGACTGTGAGTAGTTTCCAAATAGCTTCTATGATTACTTATACCTGGAGACCAATAGGGCCGATCGATCCCGAGAGTTCATGAGTCTAGATTAGTGTACTCTTTTAGTTATGGAGTATTCATCTCAATTCACAAAGCTGCAGTGCATTACACCCATTCTAGGGGGTGGGTTATTTACAGAAATTAAGTTTGAGGATGGTCTCAGACATGACTTTAGAGCATAGGTGAACATCATTCTGTTGACTTTGACAGCTTCTATAGTCATCCAAGAACTGATCACAGAGAGTAATCTGAGAGATTCTGTGGCGGTGAGATAGGGAGGTTCAGCATACAGTGTTAGTTCTTCAGTGATCCAAAGTAGTAAGTACCAATGTGAGACTACATATAGGGATCCTAGTATGCGGGATGCACCTTCGGGTAGACAGGTAGTATGCTACCTGTGTCAGAAAGTGTGGAACACGAGGCCACATTGCCCGAGAGACTGATTGGAGTGTCAATATTATGGAAAGTTGGGGCATCTTCAGCTCTTCTGTCAGATATTATCACCATCATCTACTGAGACTGGTTCCTCTATGAATATGTGTTCAAAAGAAGAACCACTAGTTTCTAATTAGTAAGGGTATTAGAGTGATTCTATCCGTTCAGGATGAGGTGGAGGTCGCGGTTGTGGTAATCAGTCGCCAGTCATTTACCGACAGTAGGGTAGATCAGCTTAGAGTGGTCAGGTAGGGTCACATGGTTGTATAATATGCCACACATTTGAACTAGAGCAGACACAGTAGGAGCAGGATTTGTGAACATCTATAGTTCGGTGGACGATTCATGTTGCCTCAGTTTTAGCTTTTACTCTTTTGATACAGGGGCTTTCAATATCTTTATATCAGTTTCTTTTGTGGAGATAACTGAGCTTTGTATCTTTTTATCTAAGGACATCTTGGTGTTAGACACTCCATTGGGCACTAGAATGGCTAGTGTACATATGTACAGGGAGTTCCCTATAGAGGTTGGTGGTGTCACATTAATGGGGCCTCTATGTCATAGAGATGATAGAATATTATTTTATTCTCATAATGGACTGGTTAGTTCCCTTCTTGGTATTCATTGACTCTTATCGATGTAGGGTCAGTTTCACTTCACCCTAAGGTGGATCGTTTCTTCATAAGGGCGAATGGGATGTCCAGGCGCGCAGAGCGGGACATGAGCAGAATGGTTTGGGAGTAGTTGTATCCTAGATTTCTAGTCTATATCTATATTTCAAGGGGACTTCACATATAGACTTTCCTCAAGTGGTAGATCATTTCGGTGATGTATTTACAGAGGAATTTTCATGTTTTCCTCTGGTGGGAGAGGAGGAATTTTCTATAGAGCTTGTTCCAAGAGCGGCACACGTGTCGGCTAAATAATAATTATCAAATATTAATGATCATATAAATATTATAAATTCAATTGTAAAATTTTTATAATTGTTTGAATATTGTTATTGTCAAAAACAAATCTTTTTCAATAAGTGTTGGTTATTATTTTAAAAGTGGAAATTCAATTATTTATAAAGTAATTTATTTATAACTAATATTTTTTTTTGAATATAATACATGAAATTATCTAACTGTTAATTTTTCTTAATTTTCGAAGACATTCATATTTTCTTGTAAAAATTAAATACCATATAAATATACATTGTATATTATCACATCCAAATGACTGTAAATTGATGTTATAAATACTATAAATGGTATAAATGAAAAAATATGTGTTTTTAATTTAAAAAATTTGGTTTTATGTATATCTGTTTTTTTAATCCATTAGGAATCCTTCCTAGCTTATTATATATTTTAAGGTGTAAAAATTATTTCTTTAACAGTATGAATCTCATGCACATAATCTGGGAAATTATTTTAATATATTTGGCCCTTCTACTTAAACAATAATACAATAAACTCAATTTCAACAGGCTCTATGGGAAAGAACCATGATATGAATTGACGTTTTTTAATTCTGTTATGTAGATTCCAAAACCAACATAATAATGATATCCCCCGCTTTTCATATATTATCCTACCCAAATTCAAATTTCTCTTCACTAAAACACCTTGATGAAAGTCTATATTCTCAACTACACTCTCCATAGTCCTCCCACAGTGCCCTAATATTTTAAGAGGCCCAACCAAGCCTTTGGGGTCACACATTAAAGTAATGGATCTTCAAATCTCCTCTTTAATTATTCAATTCTTTTATGTTGTGTCCATAAATTTCCATTTGATTATGATAGTATAATTTATAAACTACCCCCCTTATGGTCCATTTGATGTTTAAATCATGAGCTATATTGACCCAATCATTATTCACAAAATTCTACATGATTTTATGCATAATGATAAATCAGAATACAATCCACGGATCCTGATGTCTACTATATTGGAAGTATAAGTATGAAAAATAAAAAACATTGGAATAAATATCAATTCATTATTTAATCATCATAAAGAGATCCTAACATTATTAGAGAAGTTAAATCTGCATAATGTATGCTGGGAAACACATAAACAATGTGATGAGCTAAATAGACTTTAAGGGAATAAACATAAGGACAAATAATTAGCATATGGGATATAAGGATTGAAATAATGATTCAAAAATGAATTGATATTATAGAATAATAACATATTTACATGGGATTAAATAATAATGGAGTCATAGTATAGTAGAAGAAACATAAAACATGGCCTTATCACATTTCAAGACTCATTTCTTGTATAGGAACACAAGTCAAGGTCAACCACCGAGACCATTGCACATTGTAGAACAATACATGGCTAACATCCAAGACCATCGCACATAACATCTTATGGAATCTACACTTCCCAATGTGTTGGAGCTCTATCTAGGATCACCCATATAAACATGTTCATGAATTGCTTTTCCACATAACGAATCATACATAATGAATCAAACATAAAAAAACAGAACTCATGGAATGAAATGAGTAACATAATCATGTCAAAAAGAAAAATAAATAGGTATATCACAAAATTGTCTATGAAATAACTGAATTATAACACAAACAGAAATTCATAATATAAAATAGTCAATTATAATGGTATGTGATGTCAAGAAGTAGTGATAACATGTAAGAAGACTATTTATGAAATTTTTTCATTAAAACTGCATAGTCTGGTTTAAAAGAAAATATCAAAGTTCATTTAAAATATAAAAATGGAATAATATTATATTTAAAACCAGAGTAGAACCAAGAAGGATAAACATATTATATAATGTAATTAATTATGGTTAAAAATTAGGAACGTTCTATTGAACCATGTTTTCTCTCAATAAGAATTTATAGGGATTCATTTAAAACATGTATATCCTAAAAATATAATTATGAAAGAGTATTGATAAATTAATTTTTAACATATAAAAATAATTTATAATATTCACATGAAATGAATATAAAGCATCATTTGGGTAAAAATAATTACAATGAAACCTGAAGGAATATAAGAGGTTCATATAGAATCTCTTAAAAAATATCGTCATTGTATCATGAGAACTTAATAGGTATAAAGTAGTGAAAATGGGTGATATCATCATTAATATATCTTGAGGACATTTTTTTAGGTTAAAAAACATTCCCCATAACTATTAATTAATATTAAAAAGGAATAACATAGAGGAAATTGTTTAATAAGTTTGAGAATGAGTGGATCTATTACCTAAAATCTAAATATGTTCTTACCTTGATATTATAAATCTGAATAAAAAAAATTGGTTTATTAAATAATATATATATATCCTTTTATATATTTTATTGATTTATTATAACCATTTTATATTCATTCATGGCCTTTTTTATGGGTTAATAGGTTCAATTTCATTATCCGGGTCTGTTGGTTTCATGATCTATTTACTAATATACATGAATGGATAATCATGTAAATAAGGATGTTTCTATAGAATGGAAGTTATATGTTATTAGTGAATATACCTAAGGATAAATGATTATTAATTTTTTTTGTAACTTCGAGTGATGGTGAATTGTTATATTAATCATTTGGGATACACTCTTGTGTTATTTAGCAGTTTTTTATCACTACTAACACATTTTGATTTATAAATCCAAACCCATGTGTGAACAAATATTACAAAACCATAAATGATACATAATACATAAAAAATATTCTTTTTAAACCTATAATAATGTATTCATGATGGGAATTTAGGATTTTAATAGAATTTGATAAACCAATATTCTTGAATGTGGTAAATTAATACAACATGAACGGTGTTTTTACTACTTGTATAAAAGAAGGGTAAAGGAGTGATGGTAATAACATATTACATTATCATAAAAACATTCTATTACAATTAATGTACTATATTTTTTAAAACATTTGTATTAGGATGTGTAAGGATTCAAATGAAAACAATGGAACAAGAAAAGAAAGTAAATGAACTGAAAAGAGGAATTTATCTCATGAATTAATCTTCCCTGAGTGCCTATCGAGGGGAGAGGATTTTTTCTTATGATGAGACCAAGGAATGTTGGTCATTCAGAAGGATCATGGGGGGATATTTGATCTGAATTTAGGCGCGGAACAAGACATTAGAGTATTGAATAAAGTAGGTAAAAGGGTGATATTTGTAGAAGATGAGACTAGAGATTTTCCAATATTTTAATCATTAGATTAATATTTTTTCTCAATATAATGATTAGTTTTGATTATTGTGAACTAATGAAATAGTATGTGCATGTGAGTTTGAACAAATTGGGATTACTTCTGCATATCATCATCTTAATGATGTAATAATTCATGTATTTACATTTATCAAAATTTAACATAATTTACTATTAATAAAAAATTCAGGTATTTCTAAAAAAAATTACCATAAAAATACTTGATGTGTAGAGAAAAAAAATGAACATAATTTTATAAAATTATTTTCTATATATGTGATTTTAAATGCTTACATAAATTCACAATTTACATGAAAAATAAATATTTTAAAAATAAAACTACTGTTGTAACACTTTGAAAAATTATATATGGTCTCATAAAATTACCTTATAATATTACAACATGAAAATATTATTTTATAAATACATTATATTAAAATAATTTTAATTTTAATTTCTAAAATTATTCATAAAATTGAAATTAAATAAACATGACTTATAAAAATACCAACATTTATTTAATATGTTTTAAAATAATTATTTACTTATATTATGATGTAATTACATCATATTAACACATATAAGTCGAATAAAGTTTAACTATACATTCATTGGTGATGTTACAATTACATTTTCTGGATTACTATTCATATGAGTGAAATTACCATTCCAAATGTCGTGTAACTATTTCATCGGTATATGTCCCTTAACATATAAGGATACCATTTATTTGAATCTTTCTTCATATATATGGTTTTTATTGTTTTTTATATATTATATTATTTTATTATACCAAACGACTGATTATAATATGGTAATTCCATAGATAAAATATTGGGTGGTAATATTCTTCCCACATTAAGAAATTTCATCCTCGAAATTTCATTTTACATTCTATGTAGAAAACAAGTGTCTGTATTTTTCCTTCATTACATCCCCTAGTTACCATGTTGACTCATCGTACTTAATGTTCTACCATATTACGTTGACCAGGTGAATGTTCTTCCTTGATTAACACTTATCCCTATAATCTAATATCAACATTAGCTACTCCTCATAAGAAATATCATTCTTCTGCAGTACAACCTCTGAAGATAGTACATGTGAACGATGTGGTATGTACATCCTTATGATGGATAGAGGGAATATATCATGTTATTTATACATGTTTGGTGGAAGGTCTAGTTGATAAGACACAACTAAAACAAGATGAAGAATCTTGAGGGGGATGATATACTAGGGACATATTTTTCCTTTCATCTGAAACCTCATGAACTAATTCCGTAGAGATATGTTGAGAAATAGCATGTCTCCAACTTTTGATTCAATGTATCAGTGATGATTGTCTCCATAAATCTTTTTCCGACGTTGGTCTTCCTTAATGTTCTGTTGAATGAGTTTCACCTTCTAACCCATTCTTTGACCATTGTAGGTCCTAGAAACTAGTGCTCACTGACTTCATCCCTACACACTAGGGTTATACATCTTATCATATAAAGTTCTACATATGGTTCTATTCAGATGCTTGAGTGGAATCTATTATTGTAGGGAAATACAAAGACTAAAATATTTTGTCCACATACTCCATTGAAGTACCTAAAACAAGAACTCAACATATCTTCTAATGATTATATAGTTCACTTAGATTGGAAATCAGTTTGATGATGATAGGTTTTGATGATGTTCAACTCAGTGCATAGGTAATGTTGGAAAGTATTCATGAACATCGTTGTGAATCATGGATCTCGATCGGATAGAATAAATAGTGGTACTCAATGTATCTTACCCACCTCTTTGATACACATCTGTGCATGTTGATCCAATATGAATTGTTATAAAATTGTTTTAATGTGTATTTGTTTTATAGGATGATCCACAATGATAAATATAACATTGTTTACTCAAGATATCATTATATTTATATGGACAAAGCCATGGTATTGTTCTCCAACAACCATGATGGTATGGGTAGAGGATGCATCATCCCCTTTGATTTTACCTCTCAGTCATCATTTATTATATACCAAGAACATTTATGTATATTCAGTGATCGTCTTCTTCATAATATCCAACCAAAAGTTCTCTCATAGATCTCAATACATCATTATAATCCCTAGGTGAATAGAGAAGGTTGAGCTATGTGCGTCATTTAGAAACTCCTTATGTATCTTTGGATTAGATCGTACATATAATTGTGGCATAGTTCATACAACTCCATCTTCATCAATATTGAACTAAGAGGATTTCATATTATTATAATATATTTGACCCTTTTCATAATTTCTATTTCTATTCTTTTGGAATCATTTATACTCTCCTTGAGGTACGGTCGAGAATCCATTTCAGAAAGGATTGATGATGATCCTCCCTTATTGATCCCCATGTTCATCCTCTACAAATCCATGAATATAGGATCCTTCTCAACTCTTGTCATTGATAATGATGTAGGATCCTTTCTACATAGAGAATCCACTACATTATTTTCTATACGATGATTGTAGTGGATTTAACAGTCATAATCCTTGATGAGATCTAACCAGCATTGATGGATCATATTAATCTTTTTCTGTGTGAATACATATTTAAGACTCTTTTGATTAGTAAATATCTCACTCTTTTCCTTATAGAGATAACGATACCAAAAATTTAATCTAAAATATTACAGATTCCTACACCATATCATGAGTGGGATAGTTGTGATCATGATTCTTCAGCTGTCTTGAGGCATAGTTTATCACAGTATCATTTTTTATATGTAAATAGCATAATCAATTCTTTTATGCATCTTTGTAAACCACAATGAGTTATCCACTTGTTGGGAGTCTGATTATTGGTGTTTTGATGAGCCTATATTTTATCTCCTTAAAGCATTCCTCACATTATTAATTCTAAACCAACATCACTCCATTCCATGTCAGATTTGTCATTGCGAATGAAAATCATGAATCTTTTCCAAAATTATTTAATAATATATTGCTATACTAGGGATGCTATAGATCTCCATTACAGATATTGGAGTGGGCCACTCAACCAATTAAATTTTCTTGAAAGGGTCCAAATATATCACTTAGATCATTATAACATGCCCCATGAATGATAAATCCTCCAACCAGAACTCACATATATTGTACAATGTATATCACTTCTCCCATTGAAAAGTTTTTAGAACATTATTCAAATGCTCCACATGAACCTATTTACTCTTCGAGTATATCAGAAATTCATCGATAAAGACTACCAAGCATTTGTAGAGGTAATATCTAAATACATTATTCATTAAAGTTGAGAAGATTTATAGAGAAGTAGTGAGTCTAAATAGAATCTCTATGAATTCATAATTTCCATATCTCATTCGAAAGGAATCCTTTATAATATCTTCAATTCTCACATTGGATTTCTGATATCCGGACTCACGGTCCACCTTGGAGAACTAACTATCCCCATGATGTGGATAAAGCAATTCATAAATCTGTGGTATGGGATACTAGTTCTTTATATGGGGTTTCTATCTCATGATAATCGATGCATATGTGCAATGATCTATCAATTATCTTAATGAAGTAGACATGATATACACATTTTGATGTACTCGGGTGTATAAAACCCATCTTCAGATTCTTGAATAACAATTTCATCAGCGGTTCCAGTTCTATAGTGGAAATTCTATAAGGTTTATTTGATATAGTAACAGATATAGTAATTTGTTCAATTGATAACTCAACCTCTCAATCAAGAAGGAGTCTAGGGAACTCTTCAAGAAATACTTATGTGTAATCCATATAATGCGCAAGTCTATGAACATGATTCTCTCATTTGTCTTAATCATTTGATCTAGACGTGCTTGTTCATAAGGTAGTAATATCCACATATGAGATAATGATTATAAAAGATGTTCAACTTCTTGAATACACTTTTAATGAATTGGAGTATTCTATTGGATGTGATGTGTGATCACCCTTTTCTGAAATTTAATGTAGGCTTTTTATAATGATGGTATATCCTTTCCCAAGATAACATTGAACTCTACTAAAGGGAGTATAAAATTTTTTTTGAGGTTTATTCCAAAAAAATTATCTGGGGAGGAGTTATATTCTTTGGATGCAATAATATTACAATTTATATTTTCACTAATAACTCAGTCTCTAAATTTTGAGATGGTGTTTTAATAGTTCTATCAAACATGCATGATATGAATGAAAGAGTTGAACCAAAATTAGATAGTATGTTTTCGATTATTAATTGAATAACTAGTGTAATAGTCACCACATCATTTTTCATCTCCCCCAAAACCTTATTGATTGATTACAACCTTCCTTTTTTTCTTATATGTTGTTTTTGATTGATTCTAACAACCCTTGTTTAGGGAAAATGATTTTATAATTCACATTCTCCTTGAAGTTGTTACACTGCACTAAAGGATGAGTGTTGATCTGAACCATCCTTTATTCATCCACAATAGTTGGTATCTTCATATCAAATCGGTATTTCGCAGCTAGATGAACTATTCTATCACATTTAAATAAATTCAGTGTTCCCTTGGGACAGTTCATAGGATGCTTCTTCCCAAAAATTTTACAAGTTGGATGGTGGTGCTTCAATCAGACATGATATTTGTATTCAAAGCAAACCTTTTTGGACCCCATTTTCTTCTTCCTATATCTAGGCCATGAGACTGTTTTAAGTCTCCGATATCCATTTCATCCTTTATGGAAATACAAAGTATCTCCTTTTAACTATTAATGTCTCGAATTTCCAACACTATTTGTAAACTCTACATAGGCCCAGCAGAGAAGAAATCCACCATGATTTTCGTTTTCATGATAAATCTGGAGACGTATCTTGCAATACCTGTGATTTTTTCATTATATTTCATGATGGACTCATATTCCTTCTTCTTGAGACTATGTAACACACTTCTGATCTTGAGATTTTGGGTTTGGGTGAAATATTTATTGAAAAATATTTTAATGATTTCAACATACTCCTAAGAATAAATTTCCTCCAAGGACTTTTTATTTTTGAAAAATATTCACCATTGATCAGATTCCCAGTAAAAATAATAGACTTTTAGCATTAAATTCACCTATTCTATGCACCAGATGATGAATAATATATTTTCAATGGATTTAGTCCACTATTCCGTGAGAAGGGGATCATAAGATCCACTGAATATTGGATGTATATTATGAATTATTTATTCTTTGGGAACTTTGTCGTTCTTTAGAGGAGGTGGGAATCCCACATGATTCATGTTATTATTAAAAACATGAGTTAGTTAATAATGTATTGTCATTATGTTTTGATCACCCATTCCTAACATATCCAAAATATTATTAGGGAAATCATCACATTTCCTATCATAATGATTATTGGCACAGGTTCTTATATTTCCCTCCATTAGCTATGAAGAATAATGTACAATTAGGTTTCTGGAATGTTTATTTATCTTCCTTTAAAAAAATCATTAAACATAAAACGGTAAACTCTTAATGGAAATTCATATCCTACCTTGTGATTCCCTATGATTCAATATAGGATATCCATGATTTGTTTCCTAACATATATTATAAAGGGGTTCTTTAATTTTTATTACCTTTATAGCGGTTAATACTATGCTTATCAATTTACCAAAGTATAATACCCAAGAGTGTCAAACCAAGGGTGAAGAAAGTAAAGTTGATGTGCACAAGTACATGTTCGAGTCTATCTCAAAGAATTGTTTTCATGTTTTACCCATAGATACAAATGTTCTAGATCCACCACAACATGTTTGTTTCCAAAAAATGGATTTATTTTCTTGATAAACTACATACTCTATACTTACAAAAATTTAGGGGTTTTTTATATACTTAGTTCCATCCATATTTTCCATAACAATGTGATCTTTTCCAAATAACTAAAAGTTACTAAACCTTGCTTTGATGCCATCTATTGTGACCCTATCCCCCTTTAAATAACATTTCATTATTTTATGTATAATTATACATTAGAATACAAGAAATAGATATAGATACCTAGTGACTTAGAAGACTAGGTATATAAATACAATATTGTACTCAAAAATAATTATTTATTTAGTCATAATAAAGATCTCATAACTTCATTTTAACCATTACATCTGCATCGTCATCCATGGGGAACACATGAACAATGGGATGACATAAATACCACAGTACGTGAACACCTATTAGAACAAATCATTTGTACATGGGATAGATGTCTTAATAGATTGATAAGAAAAGGAATGGAAGATAAGTAATCATAAGATTTAAACTTGGGAACCAATAAACATGGGGTCCAACTACAGTTGATGAAACAAAAAACATGAAATTATCACATATCAAGACTCATTACCCATAGAGGATCATATGTCAAATTTAAACAACAATATCGTTGCACATGGTAGCACAAGCCATGGCTATCCACCATGACCATCACACATACAATCTCTGAAGAATCAACTTTTCCCATTTCATTGGAGAGATATATAGGTAAACCAATATTATTGTGTTCATGAATATGTTTTCCACATAAATAATCATACACAATGAATTGTACATAAACATAAGGGTACACATGGAAATAAATGGGTAATGTAATCATGTCTTAAACAATAATAAATGGGCATATCATAAAATTTTCTATGAAAAAAATAATTAAAAAATCATGGAAATTCATACGATAAAATATTCATATATAATGTTATGTAATGTCAGACAGAGGTGATAACATGTAATAATAGTATTTAATAAATGTTATCATTAAATCATTATAGTTTGGTTTTAATGAAAATATCAAAGTTCATTTAAATTTAAAAAAAAGTAATAATATTTAATATAAAACAAGAAGTGGACCAATACGGTTTTATAAATATAAATATTGGTTTTGTTAAAGAAATTGTTTCTTTAAAATAGATTAGGTAATGTACCTAATGATATGTAAAAATTCAGAAAATTCCATTGAAATGGGTTTCCTTTGCAAGATGAATTGAGGAGGGAGTCATTTAAAACATGTTTATCCAGGAAATAAATTTTTGAAAGGGTCTTAATAAATAAATTTTTTACATATAATCATAATTTAGAAGATTCATATAAAATTATAAGACAACTTCATTTGGTTAAAAAGAATGATAAACTAACCTAATGAATAAAAAATGTTCAGGTAGAACCCCTTATGGAATTTTGACATAGTTTCAGGTGTACTTAATAGGGATAAATGAGAGAGAAATATATATCTCATAATTCATATATCATCACAAAATTATTGGTTAGTTTTGAAAACATTCCTTGTAATAAGGAATTGAAATTAAATGGGAATAACATATTGAAGATCCATTCATAAATGTGCGAAAAAGAGGATCCATTAACTAAAATCTGAAGGTGTTCATCCCTTGATCATAAAAACCTTAATTATCAGATTCACTCCAATAATTAATAATCCCAAAACCTATTAAATATTATATTTATTTATTGTAAACTTATTGTGTTCATTAATTGACCTTTTGATAGGTTAGTATGTTCAATTTCATTGTTTGGGTCTATTTGTTTCCTGATCGGTTTACATATATACATGAACAGATAATCATGTAAATTGAGGATGGTTGTACATAATTGAAGATATATGTTACTAGTGCACAAATATAAGGTTAAATGGATGTAAATTTAATTTGGTTTATTTCAGTGAATGTAAATCATTATATAAAACTTTTGTGATTCCCTTTTTGGTTAATTGGTGGTTTTTTATTACAACAAACACAATTTGTTTTATAAATTCAAAAACATGGGTATAAAATGATTTAAAAACCATAGATGAAACATAAGTCATATAATAGAGTCTTTTTCCACCATAATAATAGTTTTATTATCATAATTTATGATGGTAATAGAAATTGAAAAAATATTATCCTTGAATGTCGTAAATTAACACATATTGGATAGTGTTTTTACTACAATTATAAAATAAGTGAAAAGGAGATACGATAATAACATATTATAATATAATAACATATTAAAATAAAATAACATAATTATAGTAAAATTTTGTTATTGGAGTTTTCAATACCTTTTATTGATGATAGGTAGGAATTTTAAAGAAACTAATGGAACATGAAAATATGTTAAATAATTGAAAATAAGAATTTACAACTTGAATTAATGTCCATTGAAAGCCTCTTGGTGTGAAGGGATTTGGTCTTTTCAAGAGATCATGGGATTATAGACACTGGGAAGGAGATTTTGGGGAGATTTGGGAAGCATTTTGGCAAGGAACAAGGGTTGATTGGAGTGAAGAGAAGAGCTATAGAGGGTTGGTTTTTATAGTTGAGGGTATGAGGGGATTCCCAATATTTTAATCATTAGTTTAATTAATTTCTCAAGAAAATGAATAGTTATGAATCATGGGAAAAAAATAGTAATATTTGAATGTGTGTTCATACCAATATAGAATACATCATCATAAAATCATATAAATGATTTAATAAATAATTTATTATTAGTTATTGTAATTTTTCCTATTTTACTATTCATAAAAAATTCATGAATTTCAAAAAAATCAAAAAAAAATCACATAACCTTTTTTTTATGGGTAGAATCGTGAAAATATTTTATTTTTTATAAATAAAATTTAAATATGTGAAATTTAATATATATTTAAAATTAGAATTTACTTTAAAAAATACAAATTCTAAAACTAGAACTTCATTTCTAAGAATTTGAAAAATTATTAATTTTATCCAAAATTTAATTTTTAATCATAAAAATTAATAATTTTATTTTATGAAATCATTCAATGAAAATAATTTTTTTTATTTTATTTAATTAATAATTTAATTTTAAATAAATATACATGACCTATAAAATACAAACAATTAATGAATTTTTTTAATATTTATTTTCTTATAATATGATATAATTACATCCTATTAACACATATAAGATTGAAAAATTTTATCTAATCATTAAGTTTTTATGTTATTATTACATTGGGAAATTTACTATTCGTAAGTGTCATATTACTATTTCATCACTATATGTTATTTATCTTCTATATATACCTTTTAATACACTAATTATTCATTTATAAGGTTGGTATTGTGTAGTAAAAGTAATATTATATTGTTATACAATAAGAAAAAATTATAATAAGGTGATTACATTGATAATACATTGGGTTGTTACATTTCCCTCTCATTTATCCCTCTTATGAAGACTTATGTACACCTGTTACCATAAAGAAATTCTGTAATGGATTTTCCACACTTCTATTAAATTCAAGCATCTTCATTGAATTTATTCATCGTAATAAAAAAAATTATTAGGTAACATATTTTAAACATTCCATTTCCTCTCAATTGATGTTATTTTACTGAGATACCATTTATTTTATCTCATTTTGTCCCGTTACTAAGTTGTTTCTATGATGAAATTTCACGATGGATTACTCTCTTCTTATTTCTATTCAAGCACTTATTTTATGTTATGCTTCATAAATTACATTGGAAATTTTTGGGATGTGTACTTCCATATACACCTTTATATCGCATTAATTTATAAATAATGATATTCCTCTTTCCCACTAACTAATCCTCTCATTATCATTTATGTATACATGATACCATGCCTTAAAAAAATTATGATTAATTTCCATATTGATGTTTCTTCATTACCTTATGTCATCTATTCACAATATATAAATTTGTGTTTTGTTCCTTCAAGTCCATACTAATACCCATGTAAAATATATTTTATTATTAATCCATTTATCTCCCATAATCCAATTTCTATGAATCTTTATAGGATGCAATTATGTTATTGAAATGCCACGGTGATTTTACATGAAAATCAAAATGTGTAGTGAATTACATAGTCATTCCAATCAATGGTTCTCTCATTTATGGACATATTATTTTGTTTGGGGACTTTCATTTTTTTATTCAACATTCCATTTATTGTTAAATAAATTATAATAATGAAATACTCCATGTTTTATGATCTATGTGGCATACTTAATCATGATAATCAAATGAATATTAATGATTCTCCCTGATAGTTATCCTATGAATTGGGTAATGTTTAGTATAATTATATGTCTTATTGAGATATGAGTTTACCATATTTCTTTATGGGACATTATCCGCCATGAGTTCATTGGATATTTATCCCTGACCATTGATTATGATCTAGTGTTTTATGTTGACACCACATTTAACAAGTTGACTTTAAGATTATAATGATATGTTATGTCTTATTGTCTCTGTTTATGATTCCTACTCTTCTTGTACCATAATATGAAGCCTATTTTCTAACATTTATCATCTAATTCAGGTTATTCCTCGTTTATTATCTTATGAGGCTTTATATCTCACAACTTTATTATGTTTTACCACAATATATCCCATGATGTTTTTTGTTTGCTGGAATATTATGATCATGTCAAGGATATTTTCAAAAAATATTTGTATCATTGTTATACTTTTATATTTAATGAAATTATTTCCTAAATACACAAGAATTATTGATCATTCTATTTATATTTGGTATAATTCTATTTAATAAATTATTTATTAATGTTAAATTACATGAAGGGTTGTTATAGTTGGTATGAGAGGAATGTTTAATCCTTTTTTGCGACTAAGACTATAAAACCATAGAGAATGACTTAGAGATAATATTAATTATACTAAAACATCCCAAAATTTTGGTATGTATATAGTAAGTGAATTTTCGTGAATATAAATCCTAGACTGTAAACTAAAACTGTAGATGGTTCTAGCATAGATGTACCTAGGGGTAATAACTCTGACAGAATATTCTGGTCCGGACTCCGAGTAATTTGGTACATGAAAATGGGACTCAATGTGCACCTAGATTGACACTCTCAGCAGATATTCATTTTAAAATTTATTATAACATTAAAAAAAATTAATATTGTATTAAAAATCCATATGAATATATGTTAGAAAATTGATCAAGGATAACATGGATTTAATCCATGAAAATTTTATGATAATGATATACAGGTAATTTATAATTTATCTATTAATGTCATCGTATTTCTCATTCTATTTTTAGTAGTTTTAAAAAATTAATCCCAAATTATTAATTTATTATCGATAATGGATGATAATATTATGAATCTATTTAACAACCAATGTGACAGGTTGTGTGATAAATTCAATAATAAGATACCCAGTATGCTAGGAGTGGGAATCAAAAATATTTTCATAGTACTCTATCAGTTAACTCATTATTTGAATAAAACCTAGATCATGATAAATTCCCAACCCCCACCCCACCCGAAGAATGTACCAGCCTCTATCAAGAGCTACATAAGATAATGTACTCCTTATATTAATGGATGAACTAATCCCTTAATCATAGAATAATGGATCAAATCCTTCGAAGTGATAGAGTAGAAGGATTTCATGGAAATTTTTTTTTGATAAATATTACCCTCTTTCTATATGAATTAAAATGGAAGGAGATTTCTTCTACATCAAGAAAAAAAATTAATCTATCAAGATTTAGGCGTACAACTTCAAAAGACAAGACCATTATTCCCCTTGTTTTTTTGTTATCCATGGTTGCATGGTTTATCGCATTATTGGTGGGATAAATCCTAGAAAACGAAAAGATCCAGCAATCATATACTTTGACAACTATATGGAAATTTTATGATGTGCCCTCATAGTCAAAATAGAAATCAGTGAATCTTATGGGTATAATGGGGATAAGAAGAGGAATGTAGAGTTCTGATGGTATTATAGATTGATCTAACAGTTCCATAAATTTAATCATCTAAATAAGAAAATGAGGGGGACAAATTTCCAGGTATATTTCTTATGAAAAATGTATAAATACTTTTGTTCTGGCATGATGTGTCACCTAGATAGAAATTACCATTAGGATAATCCCATGAATTAAATAGAGGAAAGGAATAATTTGTTCAACCCTCAGTGAATTTTCCATTGACTCAACTAAAATGTACGAGGGAACTTTAGAAACCAATTCCCTAAGACTTGGTTTTTGAAGACAACCATCAACCGTCAAGGTAGTAAGGGTGAGATTTTTCAATCACTACTAATGAATTGAATCTCAAAAATGATGTTTTGAAAGGCATGCTAGTTATTCATTCAATAATAGTGCACATAATTACTAATTCTAGTTCTAATCATTCCATAATAACATAAATTTTTAGAAGAACTGGGAAATGACCACAACAAAGAATGAAAGTAGTGATGTCGATAAAATTTCTGAATGTGGAAATTATTGCATCTCAATTATAAAACTCTTCACATTATAATATGTGTTGGTTGAACATACCCAAAAAATTTCATTCTCACATTGGTGGAATTTGATGAAATTCTATTCATCGGTTTTCGTTCTAAATATAGAGAAAATATAAATTGACACAAGATGGAAGTTAATATCAATATAATGAACAATCATTTTATTCTCTACATGTTCAAGGAGGAGGAAAGATCTTCTTTAGAAACATAACCACAAGAAAGAATATTATTCCCCTATGACGAAGAATATGTTGCTCAAATTATTGAGAATAAGAAACAAATCATCCTTGAATACATGCCCACTAAGAGGGAATTCGTAGATATTTTCCCTGAGAAATTTCCATGTATTCTTCCTAACCAAGATGTTGAATTTTAAATCATGAATTTTCCTTGAGTGTTACAATTATCCATGACTCCACATAGAATAGATGTTATGGAACATGGGGAGATAAAAAATCAATGATTAGCCAATAATAAAACATATTTTTATTACATTTTATTTGTATTAAATGTTCATTTTTGATTTCATGGTCCTGAGTTAGTGGATTTTAATTTTGAACATCCATTCTCATCATTTGTTCACATCATGCCTAATATGGACCAATTTATCCCCAATGTTAAATATGACTTTAAAGAATGTAATTACCTATATTTTTTTTGATATTTTGGGAAATGGAAAAAAATTAAATATTATCATTTTTCATTCAAGGATCAAAGGAGTATTCATAACGGATGATGGGTATATTTTGCGATGAATGGAAACAATTCTGGAGAAGGCAGATTGGATATCATCCCATGGATGGTAATTTGGGCCCCAGAATACCAGACCAATGATGTCCAAATTTTATGGTATTCTATAATACATATATAGGAACACATCATTCTTATGGTGACAGGGCTAATTAAGCCTATATAGTGGTGATTAAGGCATCCCAATTTGAAGATGCAATTCTTGACCAAATTTTGCGGCCCAGAAAAACAGCTCATCATTTAAATCATATATCTAAAATGACCTATTCTATTCGGCTGAAATTTTATAGGATATTATAGGACCTTTAGGGATTCATTAAAGTCATCTATGGCACACTCAAATTAGGCCTTCTAGAAGATCCTTTCAAATCATCTTTCTGGTGGATGGAAGCAGGCTGCAACTTCGAGGCAAGAAGTGGAAGAGTATTCCCTACATTAATGTTCCACCTACCTTGGCCCACCACATTTAATTAATGAGACATGGGGAGTGGTGGCTCGGAAAAAGGATTTATTTTTTCTTATTTAAGGAAGTAGTGGTGGATGATTTAGGGATCTTGATATTTTCTTTCTTTGTAATGTTATTATTCAAAATTGTCCTTATAGCGTTTTTTCCTTATCATGTAAGTTTCTTCAACCACCTTAGTTTTAAATAAAAGTTCATCTTCTTATCTTATTCTGTTCTCCCACTTATCACATTGATACCTTTTCCTCATGGTGGGAATTTATTCACACCAAACCTTGTGATTTTTTCACACAACGGTTGATTGATCGTGTTTTTTTGTTGTTGTTTTTTTACTTCTTCTATTCCACCTTCATGAGTCTACTTATCTCTTCCATTGAGAACATGTTATAAATGGAGGTATATCTCTTTTATTGGATTATGCAAGGGAGTATCAAGGGTCTAGATTGGATGTTAATTTCCCACTCTCTAAAATTTTTTAATTTCTTTTATTTGAGTTTCTTTCATTAAATGGGTTTCTCTCGTCCTCTTCCTTATTGAATTTATTCGCCCCACTTTTATGTGCTAAGTAGATAATTTACCTTGGAGTTATCATGACAATTATCCTACAAGTGTATAGATTATTAGAATCTTTTTGTGATGGTGTTTAATCTGTATGTGATGTGGGTAGTTTGAATTCATTTTTTGAATCCTTCTCGAATTAATGAAATTGAAATCGTAAAAAAAGATTCACGCAATCCACCATGAGCAATAACATATGATCAACTCATTTATCATAAATTGAATACACATATATCTTAGTGTACATTTGTAACCCATCAAAAAACAACCCATGTTGGACACTTCATATCCAAAAATCCATCTCTTTATATAGTTTTTATAAATTTTTTTCTTAGGTCTCTGAGGATTCGACAACCCAACATACACTGCAGGTGACTGCTTGACCCATAAAACTTGGGTAAATTTGGGCGACACCAAATTTTGGCCTCGTTTCCGGTGACCAAGTATGTTCTTTATACCAAAACCTTATTTCCTCACCCTCATTCCCTTATTCTCACCCAATATCTCTTATCTTTTCCCTTTCTCATTTTTTTCATTTGCCGCATGTCTGCCTACACCCAAGATATCCCAAACAGACAAGTTACAGTGGAAAGTCATAGGATAGGGGAGTAAATTTCACCATTGGATCCTAATCTACCTAATACCCCATAGTCAATGATTGAGTACGTTTCCATGTAGTGTCTTCAAAGAAACCAACTCATAAACCCTGGTGGGAACCAAAATGGAAATCGAAATGAGGCAGCCCCACATTTGGGGAATGCAGTCGATCAAACTAGGAATTACTACCTTACACCTACCTAGACCAATGCACCCTCATGCATTAGGCATGCTGCTCTAGGAGACATCCACTATGTCTTTAAATGTCAGGTCCTAAACCACCTTCCATCCTTCCATGGGATGGAGTCATAAATGACTTACCTTCATGTCAAAGAGTTCAATTTCATTGTTGAAACAATGTGATCACCACATCAACATGAGTCAGCTAAGATGAGGCTCTTTCCATTAACACTAAAAGATCGAGCAACGAACTGGTTAAATAATCTGAGACCTCCATCAATCCACTCTTGGTAAAAACTAGAGAGAGAATTTTACAAAAAATACTTTCCCCATCAAAAAACCATTTCACTAAAAAAGTGAAGCCATTTTTTTTGAAAATGAGGGAGAGTCAATTTATGAAACCTGAGAAAGGATCAAAGACACCGTAAACATGGTTCCACACCATTGTTTTTCTATTCCAGAACAAGTAAGAATTTCCTATGAAGGTTTGGGCCTAGAAAAATAATAAATCATTGACATGATGTGTAATGGGACATTTAAAAACAAATCCACAAATGATGCTTACGAGTATCTAGAAATCATTGATGAACAAAATCGAACATGTGGAACATCACCTTATTATATAAATCCCCAAAGAACTATTGGAATGAATACACATAGAGAATAAGAAAGCCTTATGGGGAATATTGCAGTACACTCTAGGAAGGTTGAAGAGATAGACCATATGAAGATCCATGAAATTTGGATTGTAGACCCTATTTGCAAAATCTATGACAAACATGTCCACAAAACAGACAACTGCCTAACTATTCCATCCATCAAGGATGTTCTTTTAGGAGGAAAACCTGCTGAATTCAATGCCCTAAACTTTCAAAATCCCCAACATCCAAACACGTTCAACCCATGATATGATAACCACCCAGGCTTATGGTGGAAAGATAACCAACAACATAGCCAATCACAAGGACCAAACCCCTACCCTACACAAAATTTACAAAACCATAACCAATTCCAACCACAACGAGTCCAATACCAACATCCTCCAGTCCAATACCAACATCCCATCCAACAACCAATGTATACCCCTAGGATTACCCAACCAATACATGCCCCTTCCTAATCTGTCCCTCTCCCAATCCAGGAAAAACCGTTCCATCAAATGGAAAGGATGAACTCAGAAGTCTCTTCCCTAAAAAGAGAACTTAAATCCATCAAAACTAGAAAGGTACACTTTCCTACACAAGCCATTCCACAACAAACAATAAGGGGAGAGTAAATTTTCACTCAAATAACTCATGAACAACTAAATGGGGTGACTGTTCTAAGATGTGAGAAATCAGTTGAGAAACCTGAACAAATATTTCAGAAACCATCTGACGCTTCAAACACTAATGAAAATTCAAATGAAGCACATGATCAAACTGAATAAAATGACACCATTTCAAAGAAACAACACTTCAAAAAACAACCCCACAACCCGCATCATTTCCTCAATGCGTGATGGGGGAAACCAAGCCTGAATTGAGTTAAACATTGAGGGAAATATTCTCACAAGTCAAGTTGAACAGTCCACTACTGATGCAATTAATACCATTCCTTCATACTCAAGTACCTTAAGGACTTATGCACTTTTAAAAGAAAATTTTCACATAAAAACCAAGTCCTTTTTGCTGCTAATGTGAGTACCACCATTCAAGGGACCATTCCTCCTAAGTTGAAAGACCTGGGTTTCCCTTACATCAATGTTGAACTAGGAGAGAGAAATTTTTTCAAGGCTATATGTGACCGAGGTGCTAGTGTAAATATCATCCCCTATACATTGTTCTACCAATTAGGCCTAGAAGAGCTCCATCCCACATCTGTCACACTTCAACATGCTGATAATAGTATTTGGGTTCCAAAGGGGATCTAAAAATATGTTTTGGTGAATGTTGAATTTTTTTTTACCCAGCCGACTTCATTTTTCTTGACAATCAACCACACTTAGGTCCTAGGGAGCAAACCCCAATCATCTATGGTCATCCCTTCCGTGCAACAATCAACTCTGTTGTCTGAGTTCAAAATGGGAACATGACCATTACATTTGGAAACATGAGTCTACACTTGAACATATACTATTAAAACTATCAAATTGGGGATAATGAAGAGATATATGAGGTTAATTGGATAGGTAGTGTTGATAGTGAACTCAAGGAACATCAAGGAATTACTAATGGATCATTAAGTCAAGAAGAGATTGATTTTCTTTGTTCACATGATGGAATTTGTCTCCTTGTCCTGAATTGCTTTCAGATAGCTCTATTTATGATTTTCTAGAATCACCTATCAATGAAAACATGGGTGAAATCAATAACAACAAGTCCATACCCATTCGTGAAACTACTCTAGCTAATTTTTTGGATGACAATTATTTTCACAAAGAACAAATTTTGTCACAAAATCTGAACAAAGAAATTGTGTTCAATACAAAGTCTCATCCTTTCGTAAAATATGATAACCACTCTGATCTTGAATTTAAGGTTTTACCTTCATCACTCATGTATACATTCTTAGGGGGAAATATATCCTTTCTTGTTGTCATTTCTTCGTCTGTTGAAGCCGATCATGGGAGGATGCTTCAAGATGTCCTTAGGAGAATCAAGAAAGCCATTGGACGGACCCTATCTGATATTCCTGGGATTAGACCACTTATCGGGACTCATAGACTTTTTCTAGAATCTAATTCAAACCCATGTCATCAACCTCCATGGTGAATCAATCATAATTTCATGGAAGTAGCGATAAATGAACTTTTGAAATTTTTAAAACATGGTATCATCTATCTTATATCTAAGAGTGAGTGGGTTAGCAAAATCCATGGGGTTCTAAAGAAGACTTTAATCATAGAAATAACCAATAAGGATGGAGCGATGCTTCCCTAAAGGGTTATTAGTGGATGGAGAGTCTATATTGACTGTTGGAATCTCAACTCTTGTACCAATAAAGACCATTTCCCCTTTACCTTTATTTATCAAGTCCTCGAGCGAGTGGAGGGTCATCAATTCTAATACATCCTAGATATATTCTCAGGGTATAATCAAATCAAATTCTCCTTATAGGATCAAATAAAAACAACCTTCTCTTGTCCATTCGACACTTTTTCCTTCAAGCGCATGAATTTTGGTTTATGTAATTCCACTGGTAACTTCCAGCGGTGCATAATGAGAGTCTTCTCGGACATGGTGGGGGATTGTTTAGAGGTATTAATGGATGACTTATCTTTATTTGGGGTTACTATTTAAGGATTCCTTCGAAATATTGAAAGGTATTTTTCAGGGTGCGAGGATAAGAATCTCATACTAAATTGAGAAAATTCCATTTCATGGTAATGGAACTACTAGTTCTAGGTCATCTGGTATCTGGTATAGTTATTGATGTTGATAAATCTAAGGTTAAAATAATTTTTCACCTTCCCTATCCTAAAACTGTTAAGGAAGTGAGGTCTTTATTAGGACATGATGGTTTTTATAGAATGTTCATTAAGAATATCAACTCTATTTCTCGACCACATTGTGCTCTATTGGTAAAAGATGATCCATTTATATGGATAGAAATCTATGAGGAATCATTCTCCACACTCAAGTAAACTCTTATATCTCCACCTGTCATGCAATCTCAAAATTGGATACTTCCTTTCGAGCTCATGTGTGATGTAAGTGACTTCTCTGTATGGGTAGTCTTAGGACAACGGTGTGAGAAAACTCCATGTGGCATCGCTTATGCAAGAAAATCATTAAATTATGCACAAATAAAATACACCACCACTAAGAAAGAGTTTCTTGCTGTTGTATTTTCCTTTGACAAATTCAGGTATTATCTCTTAGGAACACCCATCGTTGTCTTCACTGACCATTCAGCCCTAAAATTTCTTTTCCAAAAACATTATTCCAAGGCTAGATTGATTAGGTGGGTCATTCTTCTTCATGAGTTCTATTTAACCATTAAGGATAAAAATAGTGTTGAAAATGTTGTTTCTAGTCACCTATCTAAGATGGAATTCAAAGAAAACTCACACTGCCTCTCTATGTCTGATTTATTTACCGATGAGAACCCTTATTCTATGAGTCATTTCCCTTTATATGTCGACATAGTAAAATATTTGGTGACAGGAGACATTACAGAATTCTTGGGGACCCAATCTAAGATGAAATTATTTTCTGATGTCAAACACTATTTGTTTGATGATACTTACCACTTCATGTTATGTCCTGATCAAATAATCCGTATATGTGTTCCCAAGTCTGAACAAGAGTCCATTATAAAATTTTGTCATGGAGAAGAATGTGGAGGCCACATTTCTAAAAATAAAATCACTGCAAAGGTCCTCCTATGTCGTTTCTACTGGCCAAAACTCACTATGGATTCCTTCCAATTCCAAAAAATTTGTCCTCAGTATCAGCAATTAAGATCCATTACCAAAAAGAATCAAATTCCCCTCACTCCCATTATGGTCGTTGAAATATTTGATTGTTGGGGAATTGATTTCCTAGGAACCTTTAAAACATTGAGGGATACCAATACATCCTCTTATCTACTGATTATGTCTCAAAATGGGTTGAATCCATTCCCACCAAGTCCAATGACCATCGTGTTATGATCCTATTTTTGAAAGATCATATATTTTCTCGATTTGGATTTCCTAGGGCTATAATTAGTGATCGAGGACCCCATTTCATAAATCACCCAGTCTCTTAACTCATGTCTATGTATTGAATTTATAATAAAGTTTCCACTGCGTACCATCCTCAAACCTATTATCAAACTGAGTTAGTAAATAGGGATATTAAGCAAATTCTTTAAAAAACATTCAACCCCTCTCTGAATGATTGGTCTGAGAAACTTTTGGATGCTCTTTGGGAATATCGTACATCATTAAAAACCATCCTAGGAATGTCACCATATAAGATGATTTATGGAAAATTATTCCATTTAACTGTTGAAATTGAGCATTAAGCATTTTGGGAAATAAAAAAAATGAACTTCGACATTTCTTTAGCCGATGAAAAAATGAAATTAGATCTTAATGAACTTGAGGAACTTAGGATGGAGGATTATGAAAATTCAAGGATAAATATAGCTTGATTACAAGCCTACCAATCTAGTAATATCAATGTCAAACAATTTGAACTGGAAATATCTGTGCTCTTTTATAGTTTAAAACTTCATTTACACGAGGGAAATTTAATGTCTAGATGGTCAAGTACATTAATAGTGAATCATGTATACTCCCATGGGGCAGTAGAGATTCATGATACCACAATTGGTAACATTTTTAAGGTCAATGGACATAGGTTAAAAACATTCATTGAATCATTCAACAAACAGCAAATAGAGGTTGAGTTAACAGAACCAACCTATGAAACGGTAAAAAATTGATAGATTTAGGATCCATGTTGAGCTAACAATGTTATAAAAAAGTGTTGCATAGGAGGAAACCCATTGTTTTCATTTTTATAATCATTTTGAATCAACTTTTTTTTTCTTCTTCTTCATTTTATTATTTTAAAAAAATATACTGTTGATATGTTCTTCTTTTATTAGTAATTATGGGCATGAAAGGGAAGCACCATATTCATTCGTGTCACGTGGTGTGATCCTTGAGTAATACCTTACCCAGAAAATTTAAAGAAGAAATTTTTTCATCAGTTTGAATATATATATATATATATATATATATTGTTGACCTGTTCTTATTTTTGGGTAAGTATGGGTATGAAAGGGGGGCATCATATACATCTGTGTCACGCGGTGTGATCCCTGAGTAATAGCTTACCCAGAAATTTAAGAGAATACCATGTATCATCAGTTTAGGTTATTTTATGTTTTTTTTTGATTAAATATATATATATATATATATATATATATATTAAAAAATTTAGTCATGTAATAGGTCACTGGGAAAAGCTTGTCACAACTATCCAAGGCATTGGGACTCAATCGACAACTAAAGGGAGACATGGTAATGCATTTTCAACATCAACCACTAGGTGACTTCATTACATTTTTTTTATTTTCAATGTCTTAGTTTAACTTCTACTTTACCCCTTCTAGGTTTCAATTCTTTAAACACTAGGGACAATGCTATTCTAAGTTGTGTGGGGGAGGTGAAAATGTGTGGAATTAAAAATGTCATAAACCTGGAACATGATAACACACATTCCAAACTCTGAAAATGCATATCAAATAATTTTTCACACCTTGATTTTGATTTTAATGAAATTTTATCTTCATGTTCATAGATATCGAAAAGTGCGGTTGTCCGATGTGATTTTTCACTATTTATATTTTCATACAATTATTTAAAAAAACACTATGCATTTCCCTTAGATTGTGGGGTTTTAGTTTGAGTTCTTGGGGACCCATAATAAATAGCATTAGATTGGAGACCAATTTTATTTTAACATGAGTATTCAAAAAAATAAATTGCACGTAGAGCAATAAATTAGCCTAATGTGTGGATTTCATCACATGGGGATCGTGACTCCATAGTTTTCTGGCCCATAGTTGGGAATCTTGTCTCTATTTTTGGTTATTTTAAACTCTTTTTATTGAATTTACTCAAGATGATGCCTGAGTATATGAGCTTCACATGGTGCACTAAGGTCTTTGAGACTGGGAGTCTTCAGCAAAGTCTTGCTACATGGGTTGACTCAATTGGGTTCAATTTCAATTACCATGGAAAACATGAAACAAAAATTCAAAAAAATAAAATAAAATAAAAAAATTAGTACTCATAATATTATTAAATTTTGATTTCTCCTAGAACTTCCATCTTTTCTCCCTCGAATGAAAATGAACCCTCATGTCTATTGTGATGCACAACAATTCATCATGATTAATTGATTTTGGATGAAATATTTCTATGAATTTGAAAAAAGGAATAGGATTGGGCTTGAGATATGCCTGTGGACATAGCTTGTTTTAAATGATTTTGATGGGTTTCATAATTTTTTGGTATAAGATCTTTTGGGGAGTAATGTTTATTAAGATGTTTTTGGAAAAGGTCATTTGAATTTCATTTTTGTGTTATATATTTTTATCGGGACTATAAAAACACATGTTGTTGGTATGATTATCCCATAAGAACTCATATTTTGATTATATTTTAATTGTATTAAATGTTCATTTTTTATCTTATGGGCCGGATTTGGTGGATTTTAATTTTGAACATCCATTTTCATCATATGTGCACTTCATGCCTAATATGCACACATTTAGGCCCAATGTTTAATCTCATTTTAAAGATTTTAATTATCCATATATTAATTTAATATTTTGGGAAATGTATATAAACTTATGTATGAACAGTTTTTATTCAATGATCAATGGAGGATTCATAAAATATTATGGGGATATTTGGCGATGAAAGGAAACAATTCTAGAGGAGGATGATTGGATATCATCCCATGAATGAGAATGTGGGTCCCACAATCCAAGCCCAATGAAGCCCAAAATTCCTGGAAGGATAGAATAAATATATAGGAACAAATAAATATTCTTTAGCTAGTGCTAATTCGTCCTACATGGTGTTGATTAAGGTAACCCAATATAAAGTTTAAATTCTAGGCCTGATTCTGTAGCCCAGAAAAACAGCACACCATTTTAATAATATATCACTAATGAATTATTATTTTTTGCTGAAACTATACATACAGTTAGTGGACATACGGTGATTTATTTATGTATTCTATTTCCCACTCCAATTCGGCTTTATAGATGGTTCTTTCGATGAATCTTTCTGGTGGGTGCAAGATGGATACAAATTCGGTGCAGGAAGTAGAAAATTCTTCTCTGCTATAATGTTCCACCTTTCCTGGAAAACCAAATTTATTTAATGATACTTTGGGGAGTGGTGGATAGGCCGAAGTCTTGCTTTTTTCCTATTTAAAGATGTATTAGTGTAGGATTTAGGGATCTTGGAGCTTTGTTTTCATTGTAATCTTATTATGCCAAATTTTCATTATAGCGTTTTTTCCTTCTCATGTAAGTTGATTCAATCACATTAGTTTTCAATAAATGGTATTCTTCTTATCTTATTCTTTTCTTACTATTATCACCTTGATACTGTTGCCTCATGGTGTGAATTTATTCACACCAAACCTTGTGATTTGGTTCACACAATGGGGGAGTGATCATGTTTTTTTGTTGTTGATTTTTTAGTTCTTCAATTTCACCCTCATTAGTCTACATCCTAAATCCATTGAAAACATGTTATCAATGGAGGGCTAGCTATTTTATGGGTTGATCCAAGGTAGTATCACGGGGATGGATTGGATGTTTTTTCTCACTCTTTAAATGTTATTAATTTCTTTTATTTGAGTTTATTTCATTTAATGATTTTCACTCTTCCTCTTCCTTATTTAATGTATTCGCCCAAATTTTATGTGCTAAGTAGATCCTTTACATTGGAGTGCTCATGAAAATGATCCAACAAGTTTATATATTATTAGCATGTTTTTGTGAATGTGTTTAATCAGTAAGTGATGAGGGTAGTTTGAATTTAGTTCATAAATACTTCTTGAGTTAATGAAATTGAAATAAAAAAAATGAATTCATCCAATCTAACCCAAGAAAATCTTGATAAAGGATTCTTATGAACATGTTCATTATCATGGTGTGCATTAATCCTCTTTATCATGAAATAATTTTGGTTAATGTGTCTTCTTATTTATTATCATGACATAAAAAAAATCTTGATAATTGAAAAGTATCATCTACAATGGATTTATGACTTATTCGATCAACTACATGGGTAACCGTGAATCACAATGGTGGATATTCAGTCAGGATATTATAAAGTAAGGGTGAAGAAAAAATATATCCCCATGACCGCTATTCGTACAATGTACTGGAATTTTCAGTTCACAGTGATGCCATTTGGACCAACTAATTCTCCAACAATCATCATGGCCATGAGGAATAGTGTTTTTAGAGATTATATTTACAAATTTGTGGTAGTCATTATAGACGATATTATAATGTGATCCATAAGAAATGATGATCATGGGATTATTTTCAACAACATTCAAAATAACTAACAATAGGATAATCTTTATGCCTATTATAGAAAATGTGAGTATTAGTTGAAGTCTCTTTCATGTGCTATATAATTATAGGAAATGAGATATCTGTGGAACCATCAAAGACATATACCATTTAAATATGGAATAGGGTGATAATTGGGATAGATAATGGTTGTTTCATTGTGTAAGAAATGTATTATAACTGAATTGTGATAAATTTAACATGATCTTTGAAATCTCTTAGAAAGATAAATCGAATAGTAGTAACATTTTATTCTAATGATGAATGTGAAGTGTTTTCCGGGTAGATAAAAATGAGTATTACTACTTCCCCAATTCTCAATCTACCCACAAGGGGTGTCCTTTTTAATGTATTCAGTGATTCATCGGAGAAGATACTAGATTGTGTGTTGATGAAAAAATGACAAATACTTATCATAATATACAATGAAGATTAAATTTCCTAAGAAAAAAATACCACACATGATCTGTAGTTGGATGCTTTGGTCTTCATTTTAAAATTTTCGAAGCATAGTTTCTATGGGAAGAAGTGTGAGATATATACTGATCACAATATCCTTAAAAACATATTCACACAAAAAGATCATAATATGCATGAGTATAGATTGTTAAAGATCCTCAAGGATAAATAATTCTTAATCTACTACATTCATTATATAGAAAATTAAGTAGAAAATTCACAAAGTAGACAAGATCCATCATCATTATCAATGATTTGAATTGAGAAATATCGAATCTTCCTAGTTTTTCAAAGGATTTAAATCATAATCATTATTGAAGGAACATCATCAATTCTTTCTCAAATGATTTATCAGCCAAACCTCTTGCAGGATATAAAGGTTTCTCTACGAAATGATGTAGAAAATAATATGAACATGTAATACAAGTGAAAAAGAAAATCCCCATATTTAAAAATTAATGAAGAAATAATTGTGAGATTTGTGTCCTGACTATGTGTTCCATAAAATCATTAGGTAATGAAGGATATGTTGGATGATTCCCATAGTTAAAAATTCTCCATTCACCTAGGAAGCACAATGATGTATTAAGAACTTGATGATAACTATTTGTTGGACAATATAACGAAGGATAGCATTGAATGTATGTCAATGTGCATGGTATATCATCTATAAATTGAAAGTAATAAGTGTAATGGGATAACGAAACCATTACACATACAAACATGGAAATGGTATATAATCACTAGGTAATTAGTCACTGGACATCTAAAGACATCCAAGGGAAACAATTCTATCTAGGTGGTGGTGGATCATCTTACAAAGGCAAATCACTTAATGAAAATTACAGTGGAAATCTCTCTAGATCAACTATCATAGTGTTGGAAGAAAGGTTTTTCTTTTATGGAAATGTAGTATGGTTTTTTTTTGTTTTCAATCATCATTGAGATGAAAATGGTTTGTGGAATTGAAAACAACGAACAAAGTAGTTTTTAGATTGGAAAAACAACTCATTAATGATCTTTTGTCATTGGAGGAAATGGCTCGGTGTTGTGATGATCCATATATGGTGTAAATTACTTATAAAATACTATAAATTGTGAAACCGCGAAGGGATAATGGATGTATGTGGACCACGTTGTGAAATGGTTTATGGGAGATGTGCAGTAGGTGGTGAAGGTGGTGTTACAATAATGATTTAGTAAAATTGGTTTAGAATAATTTTCTGAAAAAATTTTGTATATAAGGATAATTAATCTAATAATGGGAATAAAGGACTGTGATTAAAAAACTAGGATAAATTATTTTATGTGTAGAATGTTTTATGGGAAGATGACCTTATTAAAAAGGTTTAATTCATAAATGTTAAGGTAATTGGGGAAGTGTGAAGCGGTTTTCATGAAGTCATGTCCATGTAAAAGATTAATTACATGGAGGAAGAACATGGTCCATTAAGTGAGGTAGTCATGTGAGGGGAAACTATACATGGAATAGGGATGCTTCACAGAGGAGAATGTAGGGAAGTATGTTGAGCATGGTAGTACATGGAGCAATTCTGGTATGTGGAGAATGTGTTGCTGAAGCCCGAATGCATAAGAGATTCTCGGAGGAGTTTGGAAATGTTGTATGCAGATATGGTATGTAGAGATCATGCAGTATGCATTGCAGTTCAGTACGCAGAAAATTAGGTCAGGTCATGGACAAGAAGTTCAAAAACAATCAGTGTGTGGAAAATCGAACAACATCTGTTGGTAAAAACAGATCATCAATAGAACATCCATCTAAAATTAAGGAGCACCTATTTACTACCAACCAATTGAATCTTCTTATATGTTCATAACTTTAGTTCAGATCATCCCAACAATATGAGAAAGGGGAATTAAAATGGAATTGGTCATAGAGACTTATTGTGTTACCCCAAAGAACATGTAATAATTGTGAAGTAGGTACAAAGTGTCTATTCTAAACTATTTCAATATTCAACTAGTGACGATTAGTTGACTTTGATATGACTGAAAATATAATGGCATATACGCCTTGAACATATCACTTAGTGGAGAACTAAGTAAAATTAATGTGTCTTTTCTATCCATGTGATTGTTTGATTTCATCACTTTCTCTTCAAACTGGTTATAAATGTACTTACCAATGTAGGAACTAGATCCGTTAGATCATAAGAAAATGTTGACACCTTTATCCACCCTACCACTGTCAGGGTGTTCCGAGGTCCTTTATGTGGTATTAGAGTGAGGTTTTTGGATCTAAATTTGGTTGTAATTTCTATCATAGGGAGCATTGTATATGTCAGGTTGACCCCTATTTCATTGAAGAAATATCCAAATATGGTTTAACTGGGTGACATATCATCTATGATCTCTTGGAATAAAAGTATCCTCTGTTGTTTCTCAATGTATTCCGGTAACTAGTCCAACAAGACATTCTATGACTGAAATTGACAATAAAATGATAGATGTGGTTGTTAAATCATAAAATTCTCTAGCTACAGCTCTTTTGGATGAAATTTAACTAAACGTGAAGAATTTTAATTCTACCATATCTATTTTGTTAAAATTGGAATACATATATGATGGAGACCACAAATTTAACATGGAGATTCTCAAGGTCTTCCACAACAGGTTTAATTATTTGTAGATTCATCTAGATGAGAATGTGGATTCCATTAATAATCATTGCACTAATGGTGATGGAATAATAAGATGATTTGGTGATGAAATCAAAGACATTGATTTTGTAATGAAAATCCTGAGAATACTTCCACATATTTATAATGAAAGGTGTTATCCCTTGAGGAATGGGATCTCTCTAAGAAATTTTTAGATGATCTATTGAGTAGTCTGATGTCTTATGAAACGTGGTTCAAACCTAATGATGCAAAGACACATGTAAGTAAATGGAATTACAATCCATGGAAAAACTATAAATTTCAAGAGATAGTTTTGATCAATATAATGAGGAAAAATTAATTATTTCTCTAATTACAATGAAATTAAAGAAGGGAAAATGAAAATTGATGGAATTTTCTCTATCTAGTTTTCATTATTGATGAGTGGGACATGTTTCTTATCAGTGCCCAAGAATGTTCGATTATGTGGAATAAAAATATAAACCCTTAAAAGCCTAAAGAAGGTAGATGTAAAATCATGAAAGATATCAAAAAAATAGTTTTGTTTGGGAATTAGATGATGATGGAAATTAAATAATTTAGGAGGAAGAAGAAAATTTTAAATCTAAATACCATTCTTCCATGATTACTAAAATTTATAAATTAGAACAATGAAAAGTTTAAGATGTAGAAAATTAGTTGAAATCCAATATAGATCCCAAGTTTGAAGATAAGGATGCTTTCGTTAAGAATGAGAATCTAGAAATGAAATGAAACATGTTGAAATATATTCTAAAATATTCATTATAAAATGTTGATCTTCAAGAAGATGGAATTTACTGACTAAAAGAACTATTGAATTTACAATCATCAATTATTGAAAGCACAGAAGATGTAGTTGAACTAAATGCAAGAATTGATGAATAAGAAGAGGTCATCAGAAACCTTGCCTACTAATTGGGAGATATTTCCAAGACCATAGAGATTCTAGAAGAATAAGTTGTTACCCTGATGAGTAAACATGAAAGTGAATATATTTCCCATGAAATAGAAAAAATAATAGTGTTTAGAAAAATATTATATCATAAGTTATTGGAGAGATCTAATCCAAGATCTGATGGATTTGAATGGGTTTTGAATTAAAAAAGGCATGTGTTCTGGGCTAAATGTGGAATTAGTCGTGATGCCTAATACATCGAATATTGAAAAAAAAATGAGCATAAATAAAGGGAAATCTGAATATCGGATAGGTTAAAAATTCATCCAAATTGATGAATAAGAAATCATTAATTCAAACTAAAAGGAGAACTGGAAACTACTCTCAGACATCATGAGATGATTGAAAATCATATTATACTTCTATTCATATTGAAATTTGAAGGAATGGAAGTGAAAAGAAAATTTCCATTTACGAAATATCAATTATGAGGATTTATGAGGAATACCATATCATACTATGAAAATCCATGATGATACATGAATGGGTAAGATCTAGGAAGTCAGAAAATGAGAATGAATTATATCCTAATTTTTATTGATGAAACATTTTATTGGGATATTGTTTTCAGTGAACTATCGTTGGTTATAATGATATTGATTATAGGAAGAGAATAGAAGAAACAATCTGTACAAAACATTAAGACATGTCAACACTTGTCAACTTGCAGGTGATGTTCATTCAAATATGTTATCCCATATAGATGAAGAGTACTATTATGAAGAGCCAATGCACATGGAAAATATATTTAAAAAAAATCTCAATACCTAATTCGAACTGATATTTATTATATGAAAAAGAAGAATGTTGAGAAATACAACATTGCATAAGTAGCTTTGAAAGCTACCAAGAATAGAAGCACTTGGATTATTTAAAGTGGATTCTCTTCCAATATGACATAAAATGAATTACTTTTATTGAATATTATGAAAAAGGCTAATAAAATAGTGATATTATGGAATGATGGTTCTCTAAAGATCAATTGTAGGGGAAGTACTCTACTAGATAATAATGGGATGAAGAAGACTAAATTACTTTATGGGGATGGATTGTGTAATAATCTATTGATTGTGAGTCAACTCTTTGACTCAATTCATAGAGTTACATTCAGTGAAAAGGTATTCACTATAAAATGAATAACATGGAATTTTTTCATGAAAGGATATAGAATAGATGGAAACTTATAACATGTTAATATTAAAGAGAACAATTGTTACATGAAAATTGATGAAGAAAACCACTTGGGCCATCAGAGTTTTTTTCACATCAATAAACAAGAAATGGAAAATATTTCTAAAAACTGAAGATTTTCATGGATATCCAAAATATTAAACATGAATGATAGAAGAATTGTGATGCTTGTATGCGAGGAAAGTTGATGTTAAGTTCATATTTTTTAAAGAAAAAAATGGAATCAAATCTCCTTCAACTCGTTCATAAAGACATATGTGGATCATTAAATTATTCTTCGACATATCAAGAATGGTACTTCATACTTTTCATTGGTTATTATAGTATAATGGCTTGTGTGGTGGTTCTAAGTAAGAAATGGCATGTTCTTGACTTTATAAAGACTTATAATTGAATAGATGAGAATGATACTAAACATAAATTAACAGTTATGGGGTATGAAAATGGAGTGTAATACACATCTAGGGAATATGAAAATTTCATAGAGAAACATGGAATTCAACATGATGTGTCTGTTGTGAGAACACATTAGAAAAATAGAGTTTTTGACTGCCAAAATTGATAGGTGGACATTATGGATATAACTATATTGATTGAGAGTCTTATATCTCATTATTATTGTGAAGAGGTTGTTCAAGTTGAATTTTTTTTTTTAAACTGAATGGGGATTTATATTGGGGATTCCATGAAACCTTATTAGTTATGGAATATAAGGAAGACGTCATTGAATTATTTTCAGTTTTTCTGGATCAGCTGATTTATTTGAAACAAAGAATGAAATAAATGAATGTATGGTGCTACTACAGATGAATGAATATTACTAAAATATTCAATTAATATAAAAGCCTTATAATATTACAATAAAAATATTTTAAAATTTGTGGAATGTAGTGATTTGAAGGTCATTGAATACAGAAAAAAATTGCATCAAGAAATTCATTTTCTGATGTGGTTAATGATGATTATGAATCTGTGCATGGAATGGATTCAATCACAGAAGCAATGAAAGGTGTGAAGAAACATTTAGGAATTGTGTCATGATGTTTACTCAAAAAAGGAATCCAAATAGGAATCCATAGCTATAGATATTTCATCTAAATCACCTATGAGAAATGGAAAAGAAGAAATTTATTGATCCAACATAATTGGTTATTGGATAGATCCTATGCCGACAATGATAATGTGGAACAATTCACAATATTCATTTCATTTATTTGTGGAACCATCCTCAATTGAAGAGGAAACAAATGATGAATCATGGGAATTTCCATGAATGATGTGTTGGATTAGATCAATAAGAACCAAATATGGGATCTAGCATGGAAACCCAATAATTACTATGTGATTTGTAAGACATGGATTTTTTAAAATAAACATGGTGAGAATAGAAATGGGATAAAAAATATGGACTAATGGTGTGTAATGTATATTCACATATTAACGGTGTTGATGATTAAGAAAAAATTTCACTCGTGGCTAGGATGGAGAAAATTAGAGTTTTTATTCACCACTAAATTCAAAGAAGATAAAATGTGTATCAAATGGATTTGAAGAAATCATTCTTAAATTGTTTTCATTGAGAATAAAATTACATTGTATAACCAGTGTTTTTTTAGGTTGGTAATGATGAAATGAAGGTTTCAGATTAATAAAGGCTCTGTATTCTCTCATGGAGGCACCATAAGCATGGTATTATTGGATAGATTATTATATAAGGAAGATAATTTTAAAAGAGGATAAGTTTTCCATAATCTCTATGTGATGATTTCATAGAATGATTAATTCATGGTACTAGTGTATGATGAAGATATTATCATTTGTCAAAGTATTGAAGGATGAGTGGTAGAATATTCTTATCACATGAAATCAGAATTGGAAATATTGATGAATGGTGAACAAACATAATTCTTATTTTTCATGTGATTCAAAGGAGAACCTATACATTTATTTCAAAGGAGATGAAAGCAATATAGTTTCGGAAGAAATTCTACATGCATGAATCTAAACCAATGTCCAATACAATTGTTGTTGGAACTATACATGGAATGAATGTGGATGGTACTACTATATATCCCACCATGTATAGAAGAATCATCAAAATTATACTATAAATAATTTCAATATGACTAGATATTTTCTATGAAATATTTATGGTTGCCTATTTCCAAAAAATCTTATCAATGAACATTTGATGGTAGTTAAACGAATCATGAGGAACATTTGAGGTACAAAAAATTATAGATTGTGTGTTTCTGTAGTGAAGGATAATGATTTTAAATAATTTATTAATGAATACTATGATGGAGATTTTATTGATTGAAATTCTATAAGTGTTGGAGCATTATTTATTTGAATGAAATTTGTGGGTTGTTTGAGTAATAAATAGGAAGATACTTCTCTACGTACTGCTAAAGCCATTGATATCTCGATGATAAAGGATATCACTCAAAAACATTCAATGAAACAATAATTGATTAATATTGGTGGTGAGGTGAATGAGCCCATGGTGATACACAATGATAACTAGAGTGAAATTTATCTTATGAAGAATTATATTCAGCACTATTATACGAACCACATTGAAACCCAATGTCACTTCATCAATGAAAAATTTTAACAATGAATAATTAAAATGGACTATGTTGCAATTGATGATCATGTTGCTGACATCCTAAAAAAACATTGTTAGCACCTATGTTTGAGAATCATCTATTGAAACATATTGTTCAACCACCTCCCATTACAAGAGGAGGTCGTGAAAATCCCCTCTACCTAGTTGTGTTGGTTGTGTTAATTTGTATGTTGAAGTGAAGCTGGTTTATGGGGTAGATATGATTTAGGGGGAGTTTTCATTGATCACTATATGTCCAAATTTGATTCTTTTGGCTTATATTAAATGGGGGAGAATGGAAAAACTCAATTCTTGAAAATTGTAGGATAAAAGAGAAAATAGAGTAGAATGAAAAATTTATGGTCATCAGATAGATAAAGTGGGAGAGAATGGAAATTTTATTGAAAATTATTTTTGAGTATGTTATGAAAAAAACCAAATTCATTATTTCCCAATTGATTTATACAACAATATTTTCTCAAATAGGCATGTAAAGATAGGTGTGTTGATTCTCATATCTCAGGATACAGTTTTGATTGTGACTGGTGCATCATTTAATTTATCACAGATTTCCAACAAACCCAATGTGGGAGATCATTGAATCCAATGGTTTTAGTTGCTGGAAATGTATTGTGGTTATTGTTTTTGTTTTGAAAAAGGAAGTATATATTCCTAGGAGAGAATGAGATGTATAAATATAAATAAATCCACAAATTAAGGGAACTTAATAGCTCAAGACATGAACCACATACCATGTACCAGGTACAGTTCACAGATCATTAAAAATGTTACACAGAATGGATAACTACCCACAATGTAGTGTGAGTAATAGAAAAATGGATCTTGAGGTATGGCTATTGATTAGAGAAGATGAGACTATGTTTTTAGGAACCATGTATGGTGACTTTTCTTGAAATTAGGTAGTGGTTTCTACCTCCATAAAAAAAGAATGGTGGTACATAGACCTCATAAGGAATATAGATTGAGGTAGATGTGCAGTACGCATTGAAGGAAGTGTTATAATGAGGATATGTTAAATATCAATTTAGTGTATTTTTTATATATATTATCCCATCTAAGGATCACAAATACATTGATTAGAATAAACAACTAAGAATAAATATTGGGGATGTATTCAGTGATTTCTTGAGCGATACATGGGAAAACCACCCCACGATGGAGATTATTTTCACAAGTTTGGAGGTAATTGGTGAATTGTCAATGAATGTAGGGAAAAAATAGTCAGTATAGGAGAGTCAGTATGAAATGGAAGAACACATTTCACATAGTAGGGATGACTAATGAATGGAGAGGTTACGTGGAGTAGGGATGGTTCACGGAGGAGAAATCAGGGAAGTACATAGAACAGGGTTGTTTGTGGAGTACCTGTGGTATGGAGAGTAGGTGTGGCTAGAGGAAGCATAAAGAGGTGGTTCTCTGAAGAAGTTCCAAAAGGTGGTATGAAAATATAGTACTAATTGAACATGAAGTACAAATTCCACTGTAGTACATGAATAAAGAATGGTAGTTCACAGAGGGGCACTTTCTGAACTATAAATGCATGGAAAAGTGAACTACATCTATGGGTAAAAAATTAATAACAATAGAGAATAAATATAAATCTAAGGATTCATTATTTTATTTTAACACATAGAAGCAACCCTCATGTCGTTAAACCAGGGTTTAATCTTCCCAACACAGTGTGCAAGGGGGAGTAAAATGGATGTCATCTATGGGACAGAGTATGCTACCCCAAAAATCATGTAAAGGCAGTATGCCAAGTACATTGTCACTAGGCTAAACTATTTTAATCCACAACTACTGAGTATTAATGAACTTTGGTATGCCTGAAAACCAATCAATTTTTTATCCTTATACATATCCCTTAGTTGTGAACCACGAAAAAATGTTTTTTATTTTATTTTAATGTGATTGTTTGTTTATAAGACTTTATCTTCATATAATTTTACCAGGTTCCTACCTACATAGGAACAAGATCCTTTAGAATAGAAGAAAATGTAGGCAACCTGATTCACCCCGCCCCTTCTAGGGTTTTCCAATGTCTTTCATATAGATATACGTTATTGAATTGGTAATAATACCTAGAGTATGAAAATAAATTATACCCAATAGAGATTTCAGATTCACCTCCATGTTCTGGAAGAGTTTCCAACACACAATGAATATCATGATGAACTTAGGTATGACCTATCAGCCTCAATATAATGTACAATATGTGAGTGTAATTTAGTAATTATAAGACATGTTGTGACCATGTTCCATGGATATCAAATGTGGATCATACCAACATCTCCCTTTTGTAAAGTTCACTTTCAAAAATTGTTTCATATCGAGAAACAAAATGTCCCTGAATGATTCCCGTTATGGGAAGAGGTGAAAAAAAAGTTCATGATGAGATTATGTGGGGGATAAGAATATACTAGGTCATGAAATTTTCATGGATAAGGTGGAAAATTTTAAAACCATTAAACAACACATCAGGGTTTCCCAGAGTTGATAAAAGAGATATGTAGAAAGTAATATACAAAACCGAGAGTATGATGGCGGAAAAATTTTAGTGCTTGAATTATCTCCAAGTAATAAATTTATGATATTTTGGATGAATGTAATAATTATTCCATTGTACATTCTCCCTTTTTAGATCCTTGATTTCATTATAGAAATGGCATATTGACTACCACTCGCACCAAACCAATCTCAATTACATTATGTATTCCACGTGTCCCGCTTGAGAACGTACATACCAGACCCCTCTCATAAACAAAATATAGATGTAGTACCATTGGAGAATAAAATTCTTTATGTTGAGTAGCCAGTGAAGATCATAGATCATAGAGACAATGATCTATGAAATAAGACAATGCACGTAGTCAATGTATTTTGCAGAAGCCACATGTTTAAAGAAACTATGTGTGAACTAGAAGAGGTGATGAAGTAGATATACCATCATCTATATTAGAATGGGAAATGAAAATTTCAGGGGTGAACTTTTTTAATGGGGGAGATTGTAACAACCCTAACTATTATTAATAAAATTACACTTTTTATTTAATTATTTTTTTTCATGTAATATGGTTATAGAAAACACTTGGACTCTTTTTGTTTTATCCTACTTTAATTAAAACACCATTAATAATCATTAATGTAAGTAATATAGCCACTAAAAATTGATCACATTATTTTTATAAATATAGTGTTTTAACACATCTAATTTACATGGAAAATTGAAGGGACTCACTCAACCAATAGGATCATTCCCTATGAATCCCTACTATCATAACATATGATGGAGATTACATTTTTGGACCTTTCATTTGAGCATAAAAAAGAATTGAACCATCAATATAATCATGAGAGAAATTGTTTGTGGGAAAAGATCAATCTAATCAGGATCAAGGCCCAAACCCTATTCGTGAATGACCCCATGATAGTTTCACCATCACACACCTCATTCTTATAGAGTATACATGTGAATTAATAAAATATTTATCAATAACCTATAATTATTTATATTTTTAATATTTATAAAAATAATTTCATCATATGATTGTTTCTTTGTAAAATATATTTATTTAGATATAACAAAAAAATTGTGACATTCAGGATAATATATATGAAGGATACACCAAACTGATAGACGCGAAACTCCATTTTTTGAACAATTGGTGGGATAATATAATGATAAAATGAGATGAAAATTGATATTGTTTTATTAGTTTCAAAAATAATGTTTTTTGTTCTGTTTGTGGAATGGGTGAATAAATTAAAAACAATGATATTGTGATTAAAATCATATGAAGTCTTCAACTTATATATAATGAAATCATTTCATCCCATGTGGAATGGAATACCATAAATATTGATTAGTTGATCTAGTATATAACCTTGTGGAAAATGAAATTACAGTTAATATGGAAAATGAAAAAAGTCTATTAAGAAATGATATGACAATCTAGTCCGTGAAAAAACAGAGATTTCTAGAGATTGTGTTGATGATGATAATGAAGATGATGAACTTATTTCTGTATTTTCATATAAATTCAATTGGGGAAAAGGAAAATTTTAATGAAATATACCTCTAACCTATTATAATTAAGGTATACATGAAAAAATTACCTCTCGGTGCTCATGTTTGATGTTGAAAAAAGTAAATCTTGAAACATAAATAATCCATATAATTGATTTCATCAAATAAGAGACCTATAATATGGAAATAGGTTATAGATATAGTTTTTTTTCACTAAATAAGAAGAATATTATGATAAATTTTATAGGGGTAAAGTAAAATATTTTTATTCTGGATCATATGTGTCCCTTATGTAATCTGTTGAAAATATCATACAAAAAACATATAACAGTAGAGATAATAATTTGACTGTTAACGCATATTTCATATTGGAACTTTCTAATTCTCTTAGTAATTTTGAAAATTAATGAAACATAAATAAAAATTTGAGATAATTTCTAGAAGAGTCGTCATAATATGTAGATCAGCATGAATCTGACATTGAACGAGTGGAAAAAGTAATAAAAATATTAGACAACTTTTGAATGCTCAGAATATGTGGTAATATTAAAAAAAATGATTGGAGAAAAGGAAACTGTCATTAATGTGATTACATCTCGACTGGAGTAGAACACTAATAAATTTTTGAAACATTAAGAATAAGTTATTAATCTACGAAATAAAAAAGTTTTTGTTTCATATTCAATTTAATATTGAATGAATTATAGTTTAGATTTTTTTATATTCAGAAATATTATAATGAGATAATAGTGGTTATAAATGAGTAGATATTGATTTTAATTACCAATTATCCAAATGTATGGGTAAAAGTGGAGAATGATGTAATTTTGAATCCACAAAGGAAAGAAACATGATGATCCCAAAAAAGTTGATTAAAAATTGTTTAGCATATCACAGACACTCTTTCTGAATAATGAAAGTATTGAATCAAACATAAATGTTAGATGGAAATTATCCCCACGTACCCATAAATGAACATCAATCTAGTTATTTAATGGGAGATTGGGACATGAAGTGGAATGGAAATGAGAAGAAATTTAATCTTATGAAACGTTAATGTTTTTTCTATCTGTTCCAAATCAGATCATTTAGAAGAGATGTGAGGAGATATATAAATGCTAAAGAACATGAATGTCAGCTGTGGAGTATTAGATCATATCCATTATCATAAAGAATAAATATTTTATATGGATATTGTTTGCATTATTCTATTTATTTATACCACAATATTCATAATCGTTATATAAAATATAGCATCATTTACAACAAAATGCTATGAAAACTAAATACATTCCAACCATGTGAGGTTACTCTATTATATAGGGTTTCTCACCTAAATGTCTAACATGAGTATAAAGAATCCATGCATACTGAAATGATATTTAAAAGGCCATGTTTTTCCTCCACCCAATCAAGTATTTCATGGATGGAAATGAAGAAAATTGAAAAACTAAGCCATGCATAAATAGCTCTCATAGCTATAATGAACTACATCACTTATATACTTTGTAGTGGATTCTCATACCATATGATGAGAGATGATGATTTATTGAATAATTTTATGAAAATAGATTATGGAATAGTATGTGTTGATAATGAATATTCTATGAACATCAATATACTACTTGTATAGATATAGAAAATGATGACATATGAAAGCTGGAGTTATCTATATAGAAAGTGCACATCATAATACCGTGATTGTTAGTCAACTATGTGACCTAGAAATTACGGTCACATTTAATAAAAATGGATTAACTATCAAAGGAAAAACATGTAATTATATAATAAATGGATGGATAACATATATAAATTTATATGTGGTTTATAGTAATGGTAACATATTTTTTCAAAAAATTGAAGAACAAAACAACTTGTTGAACCTAAGGTTTTGTCACATTAATCAATAAGACATGGAAATGAAATCTAATCTAATGATTTTCACCTATATCCCTAATCTAGATCAAAAATATGAAAAGTATATGTGATTCATTTATGAAAGGAACATTTTATTTTAGTTTATGTCCGAAAAAGAAGATAATGGAATAAAATATTTTTTATATCATTCACATAGATGTATGTGGTCCAATTAATGAGGTTGGAACATATGAAGAATGGAAAATTTTTCTTTTTATATCTGATTACATTAGAATAGATTCTATTATTTTTTACAAAGAAATAAGAAGCTGTCAATTTTATGAAAAGTTCTCATTGAATTGCTGAGAATGATATTGCAAGCATAATCATTATTTTACGATCGGACATTGGAGGGGAATACAGATCCACTGAGTTTGAATATTATATGAAAAAACATATAATAAGGTATAAGATTCTTTTAGGGAGAACCCCACATAATCATGTATTTGTTGAGTGTTAGAATAGATATTTAATCAATAAATGTAGAACTGTAATGATTGATAGTATTGGCACTTTTTCTAACTAGAAATAGGATATTTGTGAGGTAGTATACACTAAAAACATTATAGATTTTTAAATGGGTTAAAACAATATATCAAATGAGTAATGACATTGAAGTAAGCCATATATAATATATTATCATATTCCTGGAATTAAATTATTCATTCAGAAAAAGAAAGGTAATCCACGAAATTATGGTACTACTGTAGACTATGGAATATTCAATAGATATTCAATGATGTGAAAATCATACATGTGTTTCAATAATAATATTGGATTAATTGTGGAAAGGAATGATGTGGGTTTCATTGGATATAAATACAAAAATACTTCAATAAGATTATATACTTACATGATTGAATGTGGAGAATAATTTTTTTGGTAAACATATTCCAAAGTAGATGTAAAAGACTGTGTGATATAATATTCAAGGGTCAAAAAATAATAATGAATTATAAGAATAATCGTATTATGATACCATTTTTGATGGAACATTTTATGAACCATAAATCAAAATATATTTGAAAAAAACAATCAATAAAATATCATTGGGCATTGGACAACACTGAGGAAAAAATGGATAATTATTATTGAGTCACACTCTTCCTTTCAATAAAATGTGTAACCAACCTCATTTGAAGAATAAATTAAAGATTATTCAGAATTCAATGCAATGAATGATGAACTGGATCAAATTCACAAGAACCATACATCTGATCTTGTTAAAAAAATTAATATCGCAATGTGATTTGATCATTGTGGATCATTAAAAATAGTTATGATGGGCATGGAAAGGTGATTTGAAATAATGAACAATTATTTTGTATACCTTATGAACTACTTGTAGTTGTTGATGTTGAAGAAGCAACTAATCCAAGGGAAATACTATAATTTATAATGATTATCCTTACAATGGATATTCAGATAGAGTAAAAATTTTATCATATGGATGTAAAAAATGATTTCCTAAATGGATTTCTTGAAGAATAATTCTAAATGGAAAAATCGGTGGGATTTATTACTGCTAAAAAAGAACAAAATGATTGCAGATTATTGAAGGAACTCTATTGTCTAAATCATGCACCAGGAATGTTCTATTCTCGAATAGATTCTTATCTAATGAAACATCAATTCTAGGGAATTGGTGTTGATAATAATCCTTATATGTGGAATATGTAGGAATATTATTTTATGGTTCTTTTATATTTTTATACAATTATATTTTGCAGAAGAACATGTGGATTAGTGGAATAATTTACAAATATAATGAATTGTTAATTTGATAAGTTAATGATTGGTGAACTCAAATAAATTTTGGGACGATAGGTGGTTCAAAATTAAGAATAGTAATCAATTTAATTGAAAAAATATGTAACAGTATATATGATGAGATTCAAAATCCAATATTCAAAACCAATGAAGACATTGACTGCAGTTGAAAAGATCATTTGATGATTGGGGATTGGGATTCTATGGATCCAACCTTGTATAATATAATTATTGGAATCCTTTTATTCTTGTCTCCATTATAACCATATATCATCTTAATAGCATGATTACTCATCTACATTTTACGTTATAAAATGGAATATAATTTTTTATCTGTTCAATGATTCTTGAGGTATAATCATGGTAAATTGAATTTCTTTCACACACTTTTTTATAGGAAGAGATAATGATTTATTCACATTTTTTATGTAGACATGATTGGTAATGTGTTGGATATAAATTCCATAATTCATTGTGAATTTTCCATTGGAAATTAATGTGTGGGATGAGTAAGAATGATATAAGAAATCACTTATAATTGTACAGTTGGAGAAAAATATATCATTGCTAAAAATGCTTGCACTAAGTTATTATTGATGTCACAATAACTTAATAGCTTTGGTGTTGAGGTTAAATAGCCAATTTCGATTAATAGTGACAAAAAGAATATGATTTATCTCACAAAGAACATGTTTCATCACACTAGTACCAAACATATTGTGATTTGTCATAATTATATAAGGGAATTGTTGAACAATTGGCGACTAAAATGAATCAAGTTGGAACTGATGAAAAAGTTGATAAAATATTATCGAATTAACTATCATCACATGTTTTTGAAAAACATCAGTTGAACCTCAGTGTTTTGGAACCTTATAGTGAATGGGGAGGTTACAAATGTTCTCATCTCTCCATTTACATTAACTATTTTAATTTAATTGATGAAGTGATGTTTGTTTATATAGAGTTATTATAGAAGAGGTGTGTTATTTCATCTCTACATGTAAAAATATAGGTTTTTTTATAGGTTGTGAAAATTTTAGAATTCAACAATAGTATAAAAGAGGAGAATAATAATTTGGGGTTTTGAAGAAACTAATAGATCTTAACTTACAAGTCAATAAGAATTATAGAAAAAAATGAAACCTAATCATGCTTTACCTATTATGTTCTACCCCTATAATTTATAATGTAGTCTTAGAGTTTTTTTATTATATTCCCCTCGCATTTTAGGTTTGGAAATTTTTTTGTACATTATTAAATTTGTCTAAAAAATTCCAACAAATCCAAAAGGGTATATTGTTAAAACCAAGGACATTTTTGTCTAGAAATTGAATCCTTTTTTTAATTTTTTTCAATTCATACTAGTTTTTTAATTATTATTTAATGGAAAGTGATCATATAGTAAAATATGAAAATATAGTTAAATATGGAATCTTTTTGAATTGTTTTAAAAAGTTTTGGGTTTAAAATTGGGAGACTCAAGAAAAGAATTTTTGGAAAGTGATGTTGCACACAACGTTAAATGAATAGTGGAATATTGCATGAATGATATTTTTTAGGATCCACTCATACAAATATTTCCAGTAATGGAATGACATGATAGATGTGTTTTGGATTGAGGGACAGTTTAAGCGATATTATGATTTAAATTAATTAAAATTATTCATAAAAATCTTACATGCTAAACACAAGGTCAAACTAGAGTACTACATGAGTGAAGTTTTTAGATAGACTATTAAAATATGAAAAAGTCATGAGGTATTTAAAAAAAATATTATATTGAGAAAAATGTTCATATAAATTTAATGTGATGTCAATTTCATACTTATGAACGTGGGGGATGACATCCAAGGAGAATGCACCGAAGGATATCTCGATCAATAAATATGCAAATACCCTTAAATGATGAAGAAGTTTTTTCCTACTTATATATGATATCTCTTCTCTATAGAATATTTTCTCACACAATACATACTGATATAAAAGGTTTTCTCAAAATACACATTCTAAGACATCCCAAATATTTGTGTTCATGAATAGATTTTTTATAAATGTATTGAGTTGAGATTCATATAAGAAGAGTCTCATGTAAGACTATGAATTATACATTAACACCAAACTATTGATGTTACCTTCCTATCGATAAACTGAGTAGTGTTTGTCCCAGAATAGTGAGAAAAGGGGACTCAATGGATGTGTTCTAAGGTATGTAATGTTCCATCCAAAATATATTTTAATAGAAGTGTTCAAGCAGTAGAGTGACTATATCTGAACACATATATTCTAGAATGATTGATGATTAATGGATTTTGGTACGACTGAAACACTGTCAGTATATGATCCATGGAAGATCTTATAATGGTAAACTAGTTATAACTCTTCTTTTGTCTCTTTGCATGTGAATTATTTAATTACATAGCATTACCATCTGATAGGTTTAACTGGTTCCTATGAAAGTGGGAACAAGATGTATCTATTTTTGACAAAAAGTTGACACCTTGATTCACCCTTCCCCTCTCATGGGGTTTCTAGGTCATTCAAAATTATTTATGAAAATAAATATTATGTTAATTTAATATATATTTCATGTATACAATATATAATATATTACACATAAGGGGATAAATATAATATTTCAAAAGGAATAATTCAACATGCACCCATTTCCCTAAATGAATCATCACAATATGGGAAATATCTAACAATTATACTCTCAAACATCAACTGCTAGAGGTACGTAGAGAATCTTGAAGGAATAACTCATGTGAGGGCTATGGAGAGATTGCACACTTGTGGAAGAAATCTGGGGGAGTTTATTAGGGGTTGTAGGATACGGTGTAGGGAGGAGAGTGTATCTCATGCTGCAAGAATTGAGGAGGTGGTCTATGGTGGGAGATGTGTATTTATGTCGGGCTGATGCACTGCTATATTCTGTATTTCGAGCTACAATTCGCAATAAAATAGTGCACATACTATGTTATAGATTGAAAACTGTTTCATCATCCTTTTAGCTCATTTTAACATAATGTTTTTTGTCTGTTGAAACTATGATATTATCTTTGTATTTGTTCCCTTGATCGTTGGGATATTCTGCCTCTCCTTGGACATAGAGAGTATTTCTGAATCATGAAAATCATTTCATCCTTTGAAATATCGTTCTAGGTTTTTTATTGTTCTTTTATGTTTTGTTTCTTTCGTCTGCAAACATGATATCTCGGTAGAACTCCTGATGATTCAATAGCAATTACACTTAATAAAATTCATCCTTTATGTTCACATTATAATTTTATTTGCATAATTAAAAAAATTAAATTCTTATACATCATAGTGGATTATTATTCAATACATGGAAATATGAAATAATCATAAATATTAAAATACTATATTCTAACCCTTATATATATATAATGTAAAAATTATACAATGAAAAATTCCCAGGGAACATACAAGAAAATTGAAATATTGGATACTAATAAATGTATCCATATTACCTAAAATGTGATAAATTCAATTAAAAAATATTCATTTTCATTATAAAACCATAATATATTTAATATTTTCATAAACCATATAAATAAGATAACATAAATTAGGATAAATTTCTACCCAAATCATCAATTTCTCATGATTATGCAAACATGAAGAACCACAGTAGAAACTAAAAGCATAACACACATGATTATCTTGATCATAATAAGGAATAATATGGAATAAAATGATGATCTTAAATTTAAAAAAATGAAACTAGATACCCCTCTCTTATATTTTGAGTTTTAAGTGGCATTATATTATCTATAATATACTATTATAAAGGATTTTATTGAATGGGTTAGAAAATTAGTTTCCTACGAAATTACATTTAATATATTGAACCTCCCCATTCACTTGTTCTTATTATTTCAAGTAAACACGAATCCATTTAACCTAAAAAATAAAAACAGTTATTTCAAGACAACCGCCTATGAATGCCTTTCAGATACATAACATTCTTGTAATATGACACAATTACTATCCTTTTTTCTAATATTTATCAACACACACTTCTCTTATAAAGTCATTAATGAGATTCTGTATTCCTTTAAAATGTAATGATGATAGTCATTTATTTATTTAGGAGTACATTGCATGAATCATTTCTGCACATATATTTATAATTCTATAATTGGGTAAGGGTTATTTTGGGTTTTGTGATTAGTCAAGATTAGGATTGGGTTTCATTATTTTTCTACGAGAAAATTCCATTGCCAATGACTCACGATAGTTTTATATGCATGAAATTAATTTTTTGACATATAATTAATCTGGTACCTGCTTTTAAAACATGACGATGTAGCCTCTTTGATGAGAATTTGAGTGTCTTTAGTGATCAAAAAATATTAAAGTACAAATTTTCATAGAGGGGCATGAACCTCAGGCAATTACGTTATATGGGTTACCTACATATGTTTTACATTTACATGTTTTATATAGATAGGAAATGTAATTAAGTGGATAGTGGTTTGGGTTAATAATTATATGACCAAGTGGTCAGGGAGGATCATGACTATTTGTTCTTGAAAATTGCACATACCTTTGGAATTAAATTCAATGTGATGAGATTAATAAATACTATTTGAATGATATTTATGCCCCACATCCACTACTCTTCCAGATTTGATTTGTCCATACCTATGTATTTTTCTGCATTAAATTGTATTTTTCTTTAACTTCAAGGATTTTAAACTTTTTGAGTTCATGAATATCTATTTTTATACATTGTTATATTTGGATTTCACCTTAAGGGGAAAAATTTTATAAATAATCTATTATTTAATTTATCATGAAATTATTTTTCCAATTTCATTTAGTTATATAATAAATAAATAATAAAAATAACTTGTTCATTTGTTGATTATTTTTAGTTTCAAACCATAGTTATATTTTACATTCCGTACAATTATATTTTATATAATAAGTCTTGAGGCCATTAATATATTATTAGAACAACACCTTCATCACAATAAAATACACTATATCCCATGTATTGTGCATTAATATTGGAATTTTTCATTTAAATGATTAATGAATTTTTTCATGTTCACTAGAAAATGGATGGTTTTATCCAAATGGTGAAAAAAAAGTTGATCAGTACAATTATTATAATGGTGCACATCTGCACACATGATGGTAATTTGAAATTATATATTAATTTAAAAAAATAAGAGGATTTGATGTATTTTCTAGGGGAGAATGGTTGATATATGTCCATAAGGTGATGTCAGCATCGCTGAATAGAAGTTGATGACATACATCTAAACTGTATCATCGTATTCCATAAACAAATCACATTCAGAATCATCATGAATTTTATTATAATATGACTACTATGGATGGGAAAACATATTGTGGAAGAATCCTATAATAATACCCATCATCAAATCACTAGAAAAATACAAGTTCTTGATTCTTCTTCCCATTAAAAAATTTTCACATTAATTTCAAAAAAAACTCTGAATTGTATATCAAACTATTAAATGGATTGGAATATTCACCAACATTAATGAAATATTGATAAAAATTCATTGATTCATAATAATCCATATATAAATTTTGTAGAAATTATTGGAAATTTATATTTTAATTATTTAAAATGATTTGAATTATGAGAAGTTGATGATTTAATTTAATGGTAGACTGGACAAGGAGAATATTTAGATAGTAAATTGAATAATGAAACATCTATGAAAATTTTGCTTTTCATGATAAATAGTTATATACATTATTTATATATTCTTGATGTTTTTTGAATGTGAAAATTAAATGAAATATAATTTTTTAGTTTGAGGTGTTATTTTATTTAATATACATCTTATTCAATCCGTACATATTCATGAAAGGGGTCCTACATTTGGGAGTGGTGAACTTGTGGTGGAGGCTGCCTCATAGATGCATGGTTCCATCACAAGATCATGTTCAATATCATGAAACGAGACCTGCTATGAACATAAAAAATAGGGACCTTCCTGGTAAACCATGGCAGTATCACTTATCTCGTAGATATCTACTTCTATACCAATTTTAGGTACTTTGGTGAGAATGAGTTTCCTTGTATATGGACCCGGCCTTAAAACATTACATAATAATGCATCAAACGGTTAATTCACATTGATTGTCATTTTAGGATTAGAGTTTTATATAATTATGCCATAACTATTACATTTCAATTCAAATAAAATAAAAAGTAGACACTTCTACTCAGTTTCCATTATTTTACAAAACAAAAAATCTTGAAAAAAATTGTATATTCTAGTTACATGTTTAATACAAAATGAATTTACCATGATCCCATCCATAAACTTATTCCACGTTATGTCTTGTGAAAAACATTTCAAAAACATGGGATGAGCATAAAATGCTCAGTAAGGTATACGCAAATATTGAAAACTGTTAGTTTTTCAAGACAACAAGTAATCCATGAATACTACAACATAAGTAATACTTTTCACCTTTATGAAGTACTAAATACTCTTTACTGAATAAAAAATCACTACATTCCCTTTTGTAACCAAAATATTACAATAAAAGACTTATAAATAATACATAATATATAAAGGTAACTTGGAACATAAACATACATAAATGGAATAACCATTTGGTTGAATTCCACAGATATCACTAAATGGAATAGCCATAAGACTGACTTATATATCCAATGGATTGTTGGTTAATACCTAAAAACCTGTCTTGGTTCATCATGGAACCACACATTATTTTGTTTTATCACGTAACCACCCGTCAAATGTCCTTGTACCATTATAAATTCTTGACTCATAAAACAAATATAATGGGAAGAAAAAAATTAGACATTTTAATCACAATATATGACATAACAGATATTTTATAAAAACCATTTTCAATAAAAAAAATACACAAAAAATTGTATGTTATTTATTTTCCTTAAAAAATCATTAAGTCTTGTTAAGGAATCCAATGAACAAATAATACTAGTTGTGGTGGGAAGGTCATTGTCACTGCTTAAATTAGAAGAAACATTCATTTTTGTAATTTAGTAAAATGCTTTATAGAAAAATATTCCCATTGAAAATTCAAGGGTATTTATATTGTTTATAAAATAAATTCATGTATTAAAAAAAATATGCCTCAATGAAAAATGATTGAGACGAAGTCCCTTACCTCATCTAAGACATGACCCATGAATTATTTAAACACTGAATAATAAATTAAAGTTAATTTATACTTTCATAAAAACAGTTTTCCAGTTTTTTATTCCTTTTATATCACTTATTACAATGTTATAAACATTATGTAATCATTCATGTTTGTAATGTTTGTTTTGTTGATATTTTCTACTTGAGTCACAAATGAAAAACTTATTGTTATAAGCTGTTCACATGGTCAAATTTTTATTATATACACAATGATATTCATGATTTAGATATCTTAAATATCATATATATCCAGTATATACATGTATTTATAATAGTATATAACATTTGGTGGTAAGAAATGAAATGCACCATTCATGGTGACGGTAAGCCGTATGTACGCATGATCACTACTTCGATTTTTTTTCTTATTTTAATGGAATTAAATCATAACGAAAAATAGAAATATTATAATTACATTATAATATTATATATTATATAATTTACTCCATCCTTTATAAGTCCCACATATGGGCATTAACGAGTCATATCACTTTGAAGGGGCAGTAGTCCACACTTCCTCAAATGAAATTATCACGTTTACTTATAATGGAAACAATAAAGGTATGATATGAAATAAAAATAATTAAGCATAAAGAAAACATATACATGATATATATCATATATAAACAGATTTCCATCTTAATTTCCACCATGAGAGGTGGTAGGAGATAATCGAACAATCATCGTTTCTTGAGACGTTAGTTTGTTATCCACATAAACAGTATGTTCTTCACCCAATTGATGGGGGTGTGTTTAAGTGTAGTATAATAATTCTTATAAAAAAGTGCTAGTATATTTAGGATACTTTTGATGTTATAAATTGAATGAATAAAAAGAGTTTATATGTTTTATATGTAAAATAAAACAAAATATGTTAAGAGATATTGTTACCTTTAATTTGGGTGCGTCCCTTTAGATTGGAAAAAATGGTTTGTTGAATTGTCTTAAACCTAGTGTATGGCCTCTATGAGGAAGATATAGAAGTAGGGAGATAAATTGGGTATATTTTGGATGAGCTAAATTTCTTGATAGGTGTGTGAAATTAGTTATAAATTGACTCCATTTCTAAGGGGGAGGAGGGGCTCTTTAGGAAGGTATGAAAATAATATGTTATTATATAATGATATTCGGTTTATTAATGTTAAAAAATCTTTAATATAGAATATAATATGACTCATAATCGAAGTAAAATCATCTAATAGGAATTGGACAGGTTTTGGATAATATTTTATTCATTATAATCTTATTTATTTAAATAATTTATTACAGAGTTAAATACTGCATCATTATTGTGTCATAAATAATTTAGTTTATTAGATGTCTATTAATTATAAAAAAACCATTATTTAGGAAATAGTTTTAGCTTTTCAAGGAATATTTATTGTCAAAAATATTACTCATATAACATTATATAAAAATTAATTTACTAAAATATTTTTTTAATGTCATTTTTTCCTTAACATAAAATTAATTAATATAAAGTGTCATTATCATTTGTAATTGGCTCCATGGGCTCCCAAAATTTACCGAAGTAAGACCATGGTCTGATGTTACTAATCCTATTAGGTTTGGACAATTTTTAAGGTAATTTTAAATTATTATAATATTATTTTTACCTTGAAATACCCTATTTACCATTAACCATGGTAAATAAAAGTCAAAATTTACTAGTCAACCAAATTTATTTTCATCTTATTGAACCAAATTTAAATTAATTATAACAAACATGTATGTAATATTTTGGAAATTCAATTCACAGTGGTGGTAAAATTTCATTTAAATGAAAAAGTCCGTTTTTTAAATACTACTAATCGGTTTCTGTATTCATCAAAAATTGATGTTTTTAGAAAAATTCCAAAAATTAAGCTCTAGATATATTTGATATTAAGAATTGAAATATTTTGACTAGTTTTCCAAATTCAAAACATATAAGTGGAATTAATTTATATAAAATTAAATCCCTTTGTTAAAACAAATAGAATGTTTTTAAGAAACAATATCTATCAAAAGATTGACACTTGTTTTTATCCAAATTCAAAGTGAAATTAATTTATATGACCAAAATTTGATTAAATGATTAAAATATAATCTAAATAAAAATTAAAACAAATTAAATAGAAAATATATTCATATAAATAAATTATATTAAAATGAAATTCTGAATTAAAATAAAAAATCACATTTCTTTAAAAAATGAAAATTATTAGAAAAATTATAAATATTTACATGAAGTAATTTTTCATGTCCCCATTCTAAATAATAATATTATATGGTCAAATATAATGTCTTAAAGTTAACAAAATTATATTTAAGTGGGCTTCCCCATTAAAAGGTTGTAAATCGACTTTTTAATGTAAATTATGCTTAAAATTAGATTCATTTACCTTTTAAGACTCTAACATTAATTGGATAAAAGTATATACATTTCATAAACTTGTATAATACTATAGTAGTTAGTTTTGTGCATTCCCACCAATACTATGGAGAGGAGTTAACTTCCATTTAAAATAATAATAATATATTTTTATTGTGCAACATAAAGTTTCAAGGAAGCCCATTGTTGTGAATCAGGTACGCTATCGAACATATCAACCCATTTAAAGTAAAATTATTGTTTAATTCACAAAATATTAATAAAAAGTGAATTTATTATTTCTTTATTTACCATAGAAGTTACATTCTTCCCCCTTTTGAAAATTTTGTCCTCGCAATTTTATTCAATTATCTATATAATTGGGGTTATTTGACTCTAATAGCAATTTCAGATTCTCACATTGCCTTTTAAATCATATTGTTTTTCCACAAAAAATTTACCTAGTGAATTACCATATTCTGCAACAATTTCCCGCTTTGGTCCAGAATCTGGACTGGTTGTTCCTCAAATGATATATTCACTACCAACTGAACTAAATCTAGGCTCAAAAAATTATATGGATCTGGCATATACATTCTCAACATGGAATGATAGAAAAGATTGTGTAACTGGGATAAACATGGACTTAAAGCCACTCTGTATGCAACTGATCCAATATTCTATAGGATTTCCTAAGGTCCAATGAACCTCAGAATCAAATTTACCATCTATCCAAAACACTTCACACTTTTCCATGGAGAAACATTGAGAAAGACATGATCACAAACCTCAAAACAAATATCCTTCCTCCTGTTATCCGCATAAATTTTTTGTCTACTCTGAGCTGTTCTCATGTGCTTCTGATTCAACTGAACATTCTCTGCCATCTCTTCTACCAATTCTGGTCCCATCATCTTCCATTCACCTACTTCATCCCAAAAAGTTGGAGTTCGACAATGCTTTCCATATATTGCCTCAAATGGATCCATCTGTATACTAGAAAGAGAACTGTTATTAAAAGAAACATAAACCAAAGAATGATGTAGGTTCCAACTTCCCTCGTAATCCATTGAACAATCACATATCCTCCATGTTGTAAAATGTTCGTTCTGATTACCCATCTTATTGAGGATGAAAAGCATTATTAAAATTTAATTCAGTACCCAATCACTTCTTAAGGCCTTTCCAAAAGTTAGAACAAAACATGGGATCATGATAAGATACAATGGATAATGGAACTCCATGCAACCTGACTATCTCATTAACATACAACTGAGAAAGTTGATCTTGAGTCAAAGAATATCAAATAGGAACGAAATGAGTAGATTTAGTCAATTGATCAATAATAACCCAGATTTCATTATTACATCGAGATGTCTTTCTTAATTCTAGAATGAAGTCCATGGATATATTTTCTCATTTCAACTCTGGCACTGGTAAAGACTAAATAATCAATTTCAGAAACTACCGCTCTTCTTCAACCTACTAACAAGTCATACAAATATCAGTAAAATCAGCAATATCTCTTTGCATTCCATCCCACTAGTAATACTCCTGACGATGTTTGTACATTATAGTACTACAAGATTGAACTAAAAATGGAGAAATATTATATTCACATAACAAATCTTCTTTAACTGTGAATCAAAAGGCACACATAACCTCTTACCAAACCTCAAAACAAATTCACTATCTACATTATAATCAGTCATCATACCCTTACGAACCAACTCTTCCATTTTCTGCAACTCACTGCCTTCTTTCTGAGATTGCTTTATTTTGTATTATAGATATGATTTCACTAACACCTGAAACAAAACAAAATAATTTACTGCACAAACAACTTATATGCCAAAATTCTTCAAATCAAAAACCAAAGGATCTCATTCCGAACGTAGCATGGTTAATGAAGCATTACATTTTTGACTCAATGCATCATCCACTTTATTTTCATGTCCCAAATTGTAAGGGATCATGCAATTATAATCCTTGATTAATTATAGCCATCTCTTTTTTCTCAAATTTTAATTTTTTTTAGTGAATATATAATTTAAACTTCTATGGTCAGTATATATTTGACATTTTACTTCATACATATGATGCCTCCAATTTTTTAATGCAAAAACAACAACAACTAATTCCAAATCATGTGTAGGGTAATTTATCTCATGAGGTTTAAACTAATGTGAAGCATAATAAATTACCTAATCATTATAAATAAGGACAAAACCAAGTCTTTTAAATGAAACATCACTATAGAAAAAAAAATAACCATTTCTGGTTTGTAGTAAAAAAACAGGAGCATTCACCAATCATCTTTTCAATTCATTAAAATAATCATTACATTATTTTTTCCAAATGATCTTTTCACCTTATAGAGTTGACTTAATCATTGGACTAGATAACTGTGAAAAATTATCAACAAACCTACAGTAATAACCTACCAAACCAGGAAAACTACTGATCTCAGTTATATTTCGTGGGCATTTCCCATTCTTCAACAGTTTTTATTTTAGTTGGATCCACAATTTTCCTAAATTTTTAATAAATGTTACCAAGGAACAAAATTAGTTGAAACCAAAAAAAACACATTCTGAATTTCCCATATAGTTTCTTTTCTTTTATGTTTTTCTTGATGACCCATAAATGGCTTTCATACTCCTCTTTACATTTAAAATAAACCAAAATATCATCAATTAATACAACAACACACATATCAAATAAATCCTGGAAAATTCTATTCATATGATCCATGAATAAAATAGGTGCATGGGTAAAAAAGGCATATCTATAAATTCATAATGTCTATATCTAGTAGAAAATATGGTCTTTGGAATGTCAGCTTCCTTTACAATCCACTGATGGTACCCTGAACTCAAATCAATCTTCGAAAAATACCGATATCCATGGAGCTAATCAATCAAAACATCGATATGAGGAAAATGACACTTTTTTTTACAGTGATGTTATTAAATGCTCCATAATCAAAAAGAAGTCTCATTGGAGCATCTTTTTGTTTTACAAACAATATAGGATCACCCCATGATGATGTGCTAGGTCGAATGAAACATTTATCTAATAACTCCCATAATTACTTCTTTAACTCTAAACGATTCATTTGAGCCATTCAATGAGGGGGTTTGAAAACTATTATAGCATCAAGAACTAAGTAAATAGTAAATTCATTTCATGATCAGGTATAATACCAGACAACTCATTAGGAAAAACATCAAGATACTCATTTACCAATGGCACATAATTAATCGGAAGAGTTCCTTTATTTCATGTAACATGTGGAAGGTAACATTTAACTAAATATTTTACTAGTTTCTCAACTTCATGATATTTTTTCAAAATAAAGTGTTCATTATTGTACAAAAAATGTAAATTCTTCTGAAATAAAAAATATTTAGCTCTTCATCCAATATTAGCATGATAAACAGACTGTCAATCCATGCCCAAAATAACATCAAACAATACTGGAGGAAAATCAATAAGTTTTGATGTAATATTCTACCAGAATTAAAGGACAAAAATGTTCTTATGTATTGGTTTTGTCTCATAATTTCCTCTAGGTGTTTTTACCATTAGTTCTATATTCATAACATGTGATATAATTACCAATTTATTAGAAAACATCACATAAATTAATGAGTGTGAAGACCCTGAATCAAAAAAACACATTGTCCTCATCTGAAAAAAAAAATCTATATACCTGATAGTACTTCGTTTGATTTCCAAACATCTACTAAAGTAGTTGGAAAATAATTCACCACCCCTTTCAGCTTGTAGTCTGGGTGATTTCCCTCAGTTGAGGACTTCTCTGGAGAATAATTTTCATAATGACCCATTTAATTACACTTAAAACATCTTATCGATGGCTTTTCATTGTCTACTTGATCATCTTCCTTATAGTTACTAGAAATATGACCTGACTTACCACTCCTGAAGCACTTTCAAGACATTGATAAACATTTTCTAGGATGCTTTTTACCTCACTTATTAAAAGTATGATATTTAATTTTTATTCCTCCAGGCTTCATTGATGAATTCATTCCCTTTGCCTGCAAACTGGACCCCTTATTCTATTGTATGTCAATGGAAACCTGATCATCGACAAACTCCATTTAAACCTTCTCCGCACATCGAACAAGTTTTCATAACTTTTGAACTCACGAGAGGATAATGATTTTCGATATTGTGGATTCATTATTGAGTAATATCAATTTATCTTACTATCAAGATCTTAGATGAAATTTGGATCATACCTTTCCACTCGATTGAATTTTTCTTCATAAGTAGCCACTGAGTCATCCTCCTGCCTTAATTCTAGGAATTGTTTTTCCTTTCAATGAAGAACACCTTAGGAAAATTTTTCTCAAGAAAAATACCATTGATTTCATCCCAATCCAGAGAATCAATATCTTCATAATCCCTGATATTTTTCACCACCGACCACCACTAATCAGCTTCTCCTTCAAAATGATAAATAGTGAGACTGGCCTTTTAATGTTTTGAACAACCCATTCCATTGAAAATGTTTTCCAGTTCTTTAATCCACCCTTCTAATATCACCGAGTTAGATGATACTCTGAATGATGGGGGCATAGCCTCATTATTTTCTCTACCACAAACATGTTCTTCTGTGGTTGATCTGGCTAATCTCATGGATGGATACCACTACCCTTTATAGACTGATTCAACTGTGCTATCACTGTAAAAAAATGTTCATTTCTGATTTTGACCATCTCAGGTTGCTAATTTGGAAGGATTAATTCCTCCTGATTTTGTCCAAACATAGCATCCTAGTTTCCTGTGTGGAAAACAATTTTTAACACAAAAATATTTTAGGCGAAACAACATGGTAACCTGTAAATGGTATATGATTTCGATATTTTCATTAATTACCTTATGGATATTAATTTAACAATACCCAAACTCCTAAAGTTATATAAACCGACCATTTATAACAACTATAAGGACATGACCTAAAACACTATATAATATTGAATTATAAAAATAATTCACATTGAGAATCTTTTTAGGTATAGATATTTATAGATTTAGCCCATAACTAATACATTTTATTTCAAAAAATGTACAAGGTAGACACTTCTACCTGATTCTATTTTTTCACAAAACAAGAACTCTTGAAAAAAAGAGTCATGGCTAGTTCAATGTTTAATACCACATGACTTTTCTTTGTTCCCAGCGTTGACCCTATTCCACATTATGTCCTATGAAAAACATTTCAAAAACGTGGGATGAGCATCAAAATCTCAGAAAGCAATATGCAAATAAGGAAAACAGTTAGTTTTTTAAAGCAGTAAGTAATCCATGAATACATTAACATAAGTATTACATTCCACCTTTTTGAGGTAGTAAATACTATTTGCTGAATAAAAGACCCCTAATTACACTTTTGTAACCAAAATATTACTTTAAAACCTAAATAAATACCACATAACATATAAATTTCTATTGGGACATTAACATACTTAAATAGAATAACCATACGGTCAACTTACACATATATGACTAAAAGGAATATTCATACGTCAGACTTCCATACCCAATGCATTGTAGGTTCTAACGTAACCACCCATCCTGGATTATCAAGATACCACCCTTCATTTTGCTTATCATGTAACCACATATCAAATGTACATGTAAAATTATAAAATCACAACTCCTAAAATATATAATGGAAAGAAAACATTTCCACATTTTCATTCTTTTTCTTTAAAAGGTTGGGGTTGAAGCCTCATTTTCTAATTAATGAAAATCAAAGTCCTCTTTTAACAGGGTATAGGGAGAACCATTACATATCCTGAAGGCCCAGGGGGCATGTAGCCCATTACATAGACCGTAGGACCAAATTTTTTTCCTAAGGCAAATTCTGTGAATAGTAACTCGACAGTTATTGTACCCGCTGTTGCTATAGTCCCTTGGTGCCGCTATTGTATCCTGCCACTGCTACAGTTCCTGTCAATCAATAGTACCACCACTTCTACAATACCTCTATATTTTTTCTTTAGTAATTGTTCCCCATGTGTTTTGAACACCCATTTTTCAGGTAGTATTATGCGGTGCTTACCACTAAGCCAAACCCCAACTACCCATTTCAACATTTTAATAAAAATATATAACATAAATATATTGATATAAAAAATTAATTAGAAAATCTATTTTCAATAAAAAAAATACATAAATTAGTGTATGGAATTTATTTTCCTTGAAAAAAAAATATTACAGCTTGTTAAGGAAGCCAAAGAAGTAATAATACCCACGGTGGCGGACAGGTCGTTAAAACTGCTTACTATAAAAGAAACATTCCTTTTTGCCATTTTGTAAAATGATTTTTATTAAAAAAATACCCTTTGATATGTCAAGGGTCTTTATACTGTGTATAAAATAATGTTTTGTATTGAAACGAAATATGCCCAATGAAAGGAGATTGAGACGATGTCCCTTACCTCGTGTCCGACTTGCCCCGTTTGTTCATTAATCTAATGAATAATAAAAATAAAGTTTATTTCTACTTTCTGAAAACCTTTTTGAAGTTTCTTATATTTTTATATCACTTATTACCATGTTATAACCATTAAGTAATCATTTAAGTTATTAATGTTCATTTTGTTGATATTTGGAACTTGAGTCACTAATGAACACCTTATAGTTACAAGTTGTTCACATGGTCCAATGTTCATTATATCCTGAATGATATTCAAGATTTAGATATCATAGACATCATATATATCCAGTATATACATGTATTTAAAATATTAAATAAAAATTGGAGGTAATAAATGAAATGCACCGTTCATGGTGATGGTAAGTTGTACGTACACATGAACACTACTTCAATTTCAATTTCTTATTTTAAGGAAATTAAAACATAAAGATAAATATTTCTATTATAATTACAGTATAATTTCATATATAAAATAAATAACTCCATCCTTTATACGTGCCACATATGGCATTAATGATTCATATCATTTTGATGTTGTGTCAGTCCGCACATCCTCAAATAAAATTATTACCTTTACCCAAAATGGATACCATAAATGAATTCTATAAAAGAAAAAAACAAAAGCATAATTAAAACATAAAAAAATATATCATATATATATATATATATAGTTCCATCTTAATGGACACCACAAGAGGTTTTAGGAGATAATTGAACAATCATCAATTTGTGAGGCGTTAGTTTTCTATCCACAGAAACAGTATGTTCTTCACCCAATAGGTGGAGGTGTCTGTAAGATTAGTTCGAATAATTATCATAAAAATATCCTAGAATATTGAGGATAATAGTTTTTTATATAATATAGAATAAAATAGTTTACTGGTTGGATAAGTAAAATAAAAGAAAAGAATTTAAGAGATTTTTCTACCTTTAATTTTTCTAACTCCCTTTGGTTTGAACCAAAATGTTTTGTTCAAGTTCCCTCTACCTATGTTATGGCCTGTAGTTGGAAGAGGGAGATGTAGGGAGTATAATTGGGTAGAGTTATAATGAGCCAAAATGATTTATATTTCTGAGGAATTGGTTAGAAATTGCCTACTTTTATACGGGGGACAAGGGGCTCTTAAAGAAAGTGTGAATATATTATTTTATTATATAATGCTATTTGGTTTATAAATTTCCATAAATCATTATTGTCAGAGATAAGATGACACATAATCGAAATAATATCATCCGATAATAATTGGACAGGTTTTGGATAATATTTTATTCATTATAATCTAATTTATTTAAATAATTTATTAATGAGGTAAATACGTCATCATTATTGTGTCATAAATAATTTAATTTATTCTATGTCTAAAAATTATAAAAAAATACCATGATGTGGAAATATTTTTTTCCTTATAATTAAAATTTATATTCAAAACGATTAATTATATAACACCATATAAATATTAATTTACTAAAATATTTTTGATTATGTCAATTTTGCAATTACATTAATTTAATTAATCTAACGAATCATTATCATTCATAAGTTGCTCCATGAGGTCCTAAAATATACCCATGGATGAACATGGTCAGAAATTACTCATCCAGTGAGGTTAGGACCAATGTAAATGTAATTTGGATTATTATAATATTCTTTTTACATTGAATTACCCTATTAACCTTTAACCGCAGTAAATAAATGTTAAATGATACTATTCACCAAAAATTATTTTTATATTATTGAACCGAATATTTATTACTAATAAAAACCATGTATGCTAGATTTTTCAAATTAAATACTCATAAGTGTTAAAATTTCATTTAAAAGAAAAAAATGGTATTTTTAACTACGATTAAGTGGTTTTACTATTCATAAAAATTATTGTTTTTCAAAAAAATACCAAAAAATCATCCTAAGCTATATATGATATTTAAAATTTAAAAATTATTTCTATTTTGAAAAATTAAAAACATAAATTGGGTATCAATAAATTTAAAATAAATCCTCACTGTTAAAACAAATAGCGTGTTTTTAAGAAAAAATAACCCTCAAAATATTGACACTTGTTTAGGTCTAAATTCAATGAAAAATTAATTATAATTAATATTTTAAACGAATTAATAAAATAATATATCAATATAAATAAATAAGGTTAAAAAACAGTTTCGAATTAAATTAAAATATATTTAACAATTCATTAAAAATGAACATTATCAGAAAAAATCCAAAAAATTACGAAAGTAAATTTTGATTTCCCCATTATAAAAAAAGATTATATATGGTAAAATAGATTTTTTTAATGTGAAAAAAAATGATTTTATGTGGTTTCATCATTAAAAGGTAGTAAATCGATATTTTAATGTAAATTATGCTTAAAACTAGAATCGTTCACATTTTATGCCTCTAAAGTTTATTGGATAAAAGTAAATACATTTAACCAAAAATTATAATCATGTTGAAGTTAGTTTTCGTAATTTATACCTATAAAATGGTATGAGTTACCTTCCATTTAAAATAATAATATTATATTTTTAGTGTGCAATATAAGATTTCGAAGAAACTAGTTGTTGTGTATCAGGTACGCTATCAATCATAGAAACCATTTTTAAGTAATATTAATATTTAATTGACAAAATATTAATAAAAAGCTGAATTTATTATTTCATTATTTACCTGGGATGTTACAACATGGCCTTATGAATACATTCATTTGGCTCACAGTAATGGTCTATTTACCCCTCCACACAAACAACACCATATGATCAAAAATTAAATTCATAAATATGACTATTATATTAACAAATATGTGACACCATGATGTAATCTACATGTTTTTCAACATCAAAATAGTGTTATCTTTGGAACTCCACCAACAAATGGATCTACTGCCAATGAAGAACATGAAATAAGATTGTGATCATATAATATATATATTAATTTGGAGATAATAATTACTATATGTATTTATAATGGATCAATCATCACCTTGAATTACTATGATCATATTTGTAATTATTATAAAGTAGTAAAGGATTTAATTTATGGAAATCTATTGACTCAACATGAATAAACGATATTATCTTATCTTATAGAAGATTACTTTTTTTTCAAATAGAAAAAATTATATACATTAAAAAAATTATTGAGGATATAGAAGGAATAATATATATTATTTTTTATATTTTATGATCTTTGATATTCTGAAGATTTGTGCTATAAAATATATGAAGAGGCCGCTTCTTGGATTTCCCCATACAAAACCCATTGAGATCATTTCCTTTATATGATGTTTGAGTCAGTCAAATATCCTTTTTCTCTATATATATGGATCTTAATACCGCATTTCACTATTGTTTAACAAAGGGATTTAACAGGAAAAAAAATCAAAATTTTTATACCGAATGTAATTTCGGGACTTCATTTTTAATATGTATTATGTAATATATATAAAAAATCATAAATCATATGATACATACACTAAAATTCATATATAAAAAATAATAATATGTTCTTTTATAAAACCTAAAACCTTGATATCAACATCAAACTATATATTCCCACTCCGAGAAGCATGCTTCAATCAATAAATGGACTATCAAAACGTTTTGAAATAAACAGTCTCATATGACACTTTAAAACCATTAGGATATATTATATAGATATCATAAAATATGTTTATGTTATAGAAAATGATTTTGTCATCCATATGATATATCATATACTCATAATAATATTTCATGCAATATCTTAATGGAGTTTATTATCACCACTAAAAAATAAAATATTATAGAAATGAATATTGTGTTTAGAAAAACATTATTTATGATCATAAAAAATATAACATTATTAAGAAGTAGGATTATGTTTATAAAATTTTAAAAATAGTGAAAAAATTATAATATTATAAAAAAAATTTAATCACAAAATAAAAGAAAATTATCATGAATAAATTTTCATATTTAAAAAACATAAATATTTAATGTAAATAAAAAAATTAGATATAGGAAACCAAAATATCAATGATCACATTAAAACATTTTGTATTACATTTGTAAAATCATCTATTATTTATCAGTAGTAAACAATTCATATATATATAGCAGTTTTGATTCCACATTTTTTGATCAATATAGATTTTGATATGATTTTTTTATTTCTAGATACTACAGTTACATGATATATGAATTTTATTAATTAATACATATTATGATTTTACTAATTACTTATTCATCTTCTCTGTGATTCAAAATGTAGCAACTGGACCCATGGATGCCCAACCCTGGACGATTGTAAACCTAGTTCACTATACAATGTCTTCCCCTAATAGGCCGAGGGAGTGACACTAGTACTATGTTAGAATATAACACAACATAATGGAGAATCACCTATTTCATTCAACAATAAACACATCTTCAATATATAAGATAACAAGAATAACCTAAATGATATTAAAATATAATCAACTTAATAGTACACAATGCCTGAGAGATAAATTAAGCACAAATTAACCCCACATAGGTAAAATATAACGAACTGTACATCTGAAGTGTCCATGAATATGACTTATTCTAGAGGATAGAGAACTCCTCTCAATTATGAGTACATATATATTTGTCTTCTAATGATACAAATAGTTCCACAATCATGGTCCTCCATACATCATAATACAAAACTAAGTGTCATTAGGGGTTAGCTTTGATGCAATGCAACCTTCAATTCTACAGATACCATCAACTTACCTACACTTCGGCTGCTCAATCAAAACATCTGTGGGAACAAATCCTATGCAACTATGAAAACATGGAACACTTATATTTGAACTAAGACCTACATTGATTTAACTATTGTACGTTGTTTCCCAAATGTATAAATAGATAACCTAATGAGTTACAATCCTTGAGTTATTTTAAAATATTATCCTATCCAATAATCATGTTACTTCTAAAACCCATAAATTATGACCAATCATTAATGTGAACATGTATTCCTGGGAAATACAACACCTATCATTGGTAATCCTAGTAATAGTTCTTCCATTAAAACAACATGTATTATAATCCATTCTATTATTTTTAATATAACCCAATCAAGGGGGTACTAACCACTATTATAAAAACTATCCATTTTTATTGTAATGGGGATAATTAAATACAAATATTTGATCCCCCACACTACATATGCTAGATTTTGGAGAAATCAAATTAGAACTACCAAAAACAATCAACCCACAGAACCTTTATTGTAATATAGTTGGTTATAAACAACTTGTTTGAAGACACCTCACTCATGGGAGTAATGAACATATATATAAAAGATTCATTCATCTCTAGAATACACCTTAGACGAGGGGGTACTGAACCTTATTAGTATCATGTGGTTGAAATGCACCTAATAAGCACTATTGTAGTACAGAATCAATATAGATTTAGAATATATACACCACAAATATTATGGGTTGGTACTGAAAAAAATGATGTAAATAAGGGTTCCATTCCATTCAAAGCATACTGCATGTTTTCTGATGGAGCTATGAATGCTCTGAACCCCATTCCCAAATCCCATCTTCGACCCTATGATGCTAAATCCAAAAATGAGGAATCTCTCATAGAATATTCCCTCAGATGTAAAAATTGTTAACATCCTATTTTATATATGTCAAGAAATGTTTAGGAAATGTTTTTTTGAATTGTACATCTAATAATAAATTCATGGAAATTCCAATAAATGGGTAGTGGGTTGATATGTGGAGACTTTTGGGTGAACCACATTGCATGTTGGGGTGAATGGTGTAGGTGTACAGATCCCCTAATCTCCACAATTTCACTCCTATGTTGGGTTTGGGAGACTTACCCGACTAGCGTTGCATGTTGGATAATTCACATGGGCCATGCATTGAGTTGGCCAAGCTGGATGACACATGCCACCCGAAACATTTTTTTCTAGTCATTCCAAGAGAATCCCCACTAGATAATACACACAGAGTGTTAAAAACATTATATTACTTTTAATATAATATTTTCAATTTCTATAACCCTCCTAATTCTATTTCTTCTAACCCCGGTGGTAAACCCCACACCTTGGATTTTTCAAACCCATGAAATGATTTTCCTTTGGTTAACTACTAGAGAATATTTATAATTTTACAACTACGAAGGTTATAAAACATGAAAACCCAAAAATTCAACTAATTATATATTTTAAAGTATCACATTCACTAAAAAAACCCTTCATTCAGTCCATAAATATTAATTATTGAACCACTGAGCCATGAAGTCAAAAAATACACCAAACAGATTGGAAGATCACATGTTTTCACGATTTTCAAAATTCTTCTATAAATATTTTGTTACATGTGATTTAAATAAATAATGTAAATTAGTTTGTCTATTCATCAAAGGATAACATTTGTTGGAATGAATTTTAATGAATAATTTTTTTGAAAATTAATGTACAAATCTAGATGCATGAATGAATACATATTGAAAAAGTAATTTTATACCATTATTTAATTTATTGATTTCATATTAATTTATTGAATATTTTTCATGAGTGTAAATTCTCGGTGTCCAATGAGATGATTCTACCTGTTTAGATTTCATAGGGTAATGAATTTTATTGGGATTCTATGGCTTAGGGTAATGTAATGTTTTGTGCTATGATTCTTTAATGATAGAATAAGATTTGATGTGGTAATGATGTGATTATATGGGTTTGTGGTGGGGGTCTGTGGTGTGGATTATGTGGTAATTTTTTTTGATGTTGTCATATTTGGATGATTCACAAACTTTGAGTGGTGTTAATTCTTATTACTAGTTGATATACTGGTCATACCTTCCATAGGTTAAGACTGGGGATTTCAGGTTTTTATGGAATATTTTGATTCATGTGAAATAATGGAATAAATTTTAATGTCGTATGATTATGGTGATGTTATATTTCTATCCATCTTTTAATAACATTTTATATAACGGATTTTCTATATTAAACTTTACACATATGATAAACTATTGTTTAAGAAGATAAGATGATTCCACTATAGTTGAATTATAGGTAATGTATTGATTTACAATAGGCATAATCATACTCTTTATTTGATATGTTTTTCCCATATGTCTACCAAAAAAACATTTATACCACATGTATAGAGCTGGTTATATCCTGTGCTCACCTCTCTAAAGTTAATTATGGTGGACTATACTAATAGGGGTATTTTAGTTATTTTTGGAGTACCTTTTATAGAATTGGACAATGATCTAGATATATTGGCATCTATCCATCCATGCTGTAATTTATATTTGTTTCCATTTGGGAAAAATTTGGGTCTTGGAAAATAATTTTTCATTAATGGGAACTTCTGCGTATATATTATTGGATTTGTTTTATTTTCTTTTTAGTTAAGAGGTTGATACCTCTAATTATTTTGATAGATACCCTTTGTCCCTGTTGTAAACTCATGAACAATTGGTGTAATTCTGTAGGTGATAATTTTACCCCATATACCCACCCATGAGGGGATTTAGTAGGGATTTTTAACTTCTAGTGGCACTCCAAAACTCAATTTCTTCATGATGACACACTTTTAAATAATCAATTTCAGAAAACTTTTAAAATATAAAAACGTACTTACAAACACAACATAATTCACATACCTACCTATATTTTTTCCATCATATATAATGATTATCAAACTTTGTAATTAAACATATATGATTCGAATGAATATCATAGATAAAATCCCCATATATTAAAGTCATAATTCCATTTTATAAGTAAATAAATGATTGAGAGATGGAGAGAAAAAAATTGATATATTACTATATTTCACAAAAAAATTGACGATAGACACATTGTGTGAACATAATATAACTCTTTAAAGAGTATAATATATGTTTCGAATTAGTTTCACATAAAATTCATCTATAAGACATTGAAATTCGTCAATATTGTAGTGTAGGAATATCGTATAATTCAACCACCAATACCAATGTTTCTTCACATTGATCATGAATTAATATTCGTTTGGAGATCCAGAATAGGAATGATAGAAAATATATTGTTAATAGAAAACATAAACACTAGACTGACTAGTAAAAATGTGAATCTTAAAATTCATATTCAATTCATGATAAACTATTTTGGTTAGAGAGGATAAAAATCTGTCATAGTGGTTATAGAGTATCAATTTGTTGGGGATCTAAATTCACACTCATTGGGTATTAGATTTTCATGTCTATAATATGAAGAAAACAATTCACACCATTTTTTCACAATAATATAAATCAAACTATAATATCATACAATCACATATAAATTAATTTTATGGCCAGATGAAAAAATATTATGGCATTCAATAAATAGAATTTTACTACCCAACATGAGATAAAAATTAACAAAATCATACATTATAGTATTAGTAATATAAAATATTCAATCATTGTAAATTCATCCACAAACCAGGTACATAAAAACAGAGGGGAAACAAGAGAATCTGAAAACATTTCAAATGATTTTAGTACATTGACTTCTTTTTTATCTTCCATGAATCAATTGAACTATTGATTATTTTGATGTTTCTCCAATTACTCATACCTACCTAATTTATCACGATGACACTAATCTATTATGAATCTATAATAAATAATTAAATTAAGTAGAGACAATTATAAATGATGTTAACCATCAGTTTCTATATTACTTTTAATTAATTTCTCATAGATTGTTTAAATAGCATGACCATATATGATGTGTCACAAATAATTTATATCATTAAAATTATATTACAATACATAAATATTGAAATCACTGAAAATAAAATTCTTAATATGGAACTGAAATGAAAAAAATGAATTATTCATGGAACAAAATAGGGCCATCTATTAAAAATTTCCATGTATACGTATGAAAAATCCCATTAAATATATAATTTGATTTATAAATAAAGTGAAATTTTATTTTATAGTTTATTTACAACAAATAATTTACAAAAAAGTATAATAGAAATTTTTTCCTACAAATGAAAATGGATATTTAAATATAATTTTAATTTATAAGTAAAATAAATTATTTAGAAAACTCATAGAATAGGATAAATTAATTAGAAATAATTATAAACTATTTCAATTACCACAATTAAATGAATCAGGTAACGATTAAAACGAAATTTGGGGTTCAAATTCAATGTTGGAAACTTTGGAAAATGTTTTCATAAATCATAAAAATTGATTGAATAATTTGGTATATCATAGTGAATGATCAATCCTTTAAAACATTTAATAAGGGTGAAATTTCTTTCACCACAATGATGCTCGTTTGTATCACTTATTAATATGGTACCCATTGGATTTTTATGTTTTCATTATATTAAAACAAGTGACCATCAGTCTATCACCACATTCTATAAAATATAATAAATCTAAATATACATAATATATAATAAACTTCATTAGAAATGTTTTTTTTTTGTTGAACCCCATTAATGTCTTAATTACAGTTAATATCATAAAAACCATAATTAAAAATTAATGTATTATGATTCAATATACCCAATAAAGGAAAATATAGATAATAATATGTGACAATTGAATGAAAGGTTTATCATGTGTGAAATCAAACATTTCCTACAACAACACCATCATAAATGATTTTTGTAATTGATTTAGCTATTGATCCAATCAATCTCTAGAAATAAAATATATCTAAATTATTAAAAAATGTATTGACCAAGAAACTAGATACTCAGAGATATTTACTTGATTTATTAAATGGGAATGAATATATTGAATAAAATATCAAAGGATCAAATAATTTATTATATTTTTGGATATTAAATACAAACATAATTTTTTCATTATAACATGAAACGAAAAACAACAAATAAACTCTAGTGAAAACATCAATAAACATATTTATTACTCCTAAAAGACCTTCATAATAAACATCATCACATTGTTAGGAAAAATAAAACATAAGAAAAGTTTGATCTTGGATACTCAGTAAGGGTATACAATACAAAAGATGAAATCATAATCAATAAGGCATGGTGATTACATAAAAAATGTGAAACTTGAACATAATCTTTAGAATAATATGGAATTAATAAAAAGATGACTAAATACTACCATATAAATAATCATGTGATAATGAAATTTAAACATGGATATTCTAAAGTAAAATAATTTCATTTATGCCTCAACCATGAAATCAAAAAATAAACGGGTAAGGCCTCATCCAAATCTTAATCTGATTTGAATCAAGATTCCATCACATACATCTAGGTGATATATCATTCCCACACATCACTCAATAAGTTCAATTCATTCTTCATATGAATTAGTAGAAACATAACAATATATACATGGAAAATATAAATAAACTTCCACATCAAATAAACAAAACAACTAAGAATTCTGAGAAATTTGTTGAATTAACTCAAAAAATATCATCCAATGAAAAGAAATCATAAACAGTTTAATAAAATATGTTAGATTATATTCATAACAGATCAACATAAATAAAGTATAAGTTTCAATATAGGGAATAAAATCTCTTATAATACAATAATAAAATCATCTTGGAATTCTTGAGGGAAATAACCATTTATCATTTCACTCAAGAGTTATTTTGGAAATATAATTGCTATTTTTTATGAATTTTTTTATAAAACTAAATAATAATTAATATTTATTTCCTGACAAAATAATTGGTATTATAAAATTTATTGGTTCTTCAAACAAATTTTGGATGACACTTTAAAATGCTTAAGAAATTTGGCTTGCTTCTTAGGAATAATAGAGTATGGAAGCTTGAAAAAAATGTATCTCTAATATATGAAATGTGATATGATATAGATACATAATTTTTTGAGATATAAATATAATTTTAAATAGGTACATAAAAATAATGAAGAGTTACATTGGGGTATAAAGAGATTGTGTAACACATGTGGGTTTTAGAAAAAACCCCTTACCTTATATCTGAAAGTGTTCTGCACAGGGCCTTAATGTATTGTATAATTATAATAAATAAATTAATTAATTAATATAGATACATGTATTCATGTATTTGATTTATTATATTTTATTTCATTCATCTATGGTGTTTGTATGAGTTATAAAATTAATTTTTGTTGTTTGGGAGTTTTTGATTCAATGGTTTTCATGAACGGTTTAATTTTATACAAATTTTGATGATCATATAAAATGAAAAGAATTATCTAGGATTGAAAATATATATCATTATTGATCATTATACAGATTATATGGATATATAATTAATTTTTTTATGAAAAGGGTAAATTTTTAGATAAATTATTTGTGATAATCATTTTGATTAATTTTGAGGTTATTTTGATCAGCACCAAATAGTTTTGTTTCATTAAATAATATTATGTGTATATACTATTGCAATAGAATTAGATAACATGTAATACATATTTTATAACCATTTATAATGATACAAAATGTTATATGACATTACATGAATTCAGAATCGCAAAATGAAAACATGTCGTCCTTGTAGAAGGTAAATCGACACCATTGGTAAAATAATTTCATCTTTAAAAATAAATCAAAAGGGAGAAGATATTGGATTTAAGATTTTAAACTGACCTTATAACATACAATTATGAAAATAAAAATTGATTTAATATGTCCCATTGGATAGTGGATGTGATTTAAATATTAGAAGCAAAATGAAATTGAAATGAAAATTTATGAAAAGAATGATGAATTTTACCTCTTGAATTCATCCTTGAGAACCAACATATCCGATTTTTTTGTACTTCTATTAAGAAAAAAAGGACCCTGGAACTATGAGGTGGGTTTGGAATGACTGTTTGGAAGAAATTGGTGAAGGATCAAAGGTTGTATATTCTGCAGAAAATAGGAGATGGGGGATGGAATTTATAGGGTCTAATATGGTGTTTTTTTAATATTTTATTCATTTGTTTATTATTATTTCACAAGACTACGAATTGTTTGAAAACTATCACTAAATCTATGAAAATAATAATGGGATATTTAATATTATGGTTCGTACATCATTCATTACTCTAGGAATTTTATATTTATCTTATTATTTATATATATCTTTTATAAACTTTTAACAGATTCTATAACACTTGGGAAAAAATTTCAAGGGATCATAAAATTATATTTTAATATTATAAAAAAATTATTAATTTATGAGCATATATTGAAAATATAATTTTTCATTATTGTATTATTTATAAAATTTTAATTAACCATTTATCTTTTAAATAAGTATTATTACTTAATTAATAATTTTTGAGTCATTTCTTCACATATTCCTCCATGTAAAAATATGATATTCATATTTATAATTTACTATAATATTATTTATAAAATAATAGGATAAAATATTATTCTATTGGTAATATTTATATTACTTAGGTTATTATTACTATTTTATGGTCATATTCAATATTACATTATTCCTTCAATCTTAGTGATGTGCGAATCCTAAACTATCAACGATATTAAATTTTCAAAGTGGCATTAAATTAAATAAATTATTGTTACATTATTCCCTCCTAAAAAAAATTAACCCTCCAAATTTCTACAATGTCACCTCAAAAAATATTTTAGAATTTAATCATCAAATGTTCATTTTTCTCCAATGTATCCTATTCAATTTTTTTAATCTTCCTAATTACCTTTAGCATCCAAGCCATATGATTCCTCAACACTTATTCACTATTATCCAGAATCCTGATAGGATCCTCAAAATTTGATAAATATTGTTTAAATTCTATTTCATCAAAAGTGAAATAATAAATTGGTTCTTGAATGTACTTTCTCAAAGGAAGACATGGAACAAAACAAAAATTTTGTAAACGCTAGGTGGAAATGCATGACGATAAGCCAAGCCTCCTATTCTCACAACAATTTCAAAAGGACAAACATACTAAGAGATTAGTAACCCTCTATTTCCAAGTATTATGGAACCCTTCAATAGAGATACCATTAGGAAGTCTATAGATTCCATATGGAAATTAATATACATCAATCAATTATCAGAATAAATATTTTTCCAAATATTATCTACTTTGATATGGGTGTGAATATTATTCATTTTTTCTACTCTTTCCTCCTTATGTTCTAGACCTTCAAGACTTCTTTCACCCATATCACCCTAAAAAATGATCGATGACATATTTATAGATACAGTTCTTCATTGGTTTTCATTTGAATAGTAGAATGGATACTATTATTTATAAAAACTCTACTGATGGAAAATAATAATAAACAATTACTTGAATGTCAAAATATCATGATCTAAACATTTCTTATAAAGGGTGAATCATCCTTTCTGGATGCCTCTAATTCTGAGAGTGATGTGTAGTGTTCAAATGAAGCTCAGCATGCAATTGTTTTTGGCGAAAAAAAATTTAATTTCATTATAAATAGTGGATCACGATAAGAAAAAAATAAAAAGAGTTTATCTAATATGCCTTACATTATAATTAATATAATGGCGCTCAAGACACTCTATAAAAAAATCCTCACTTATAGTGAGTCAATGTGCACATTTGGTATGTTGATAAATAACTACACATATTCTATCATTAGTTCGTGTTCTTTTAGTAATCCAATGAAAACATCCATACTAATATCATTAAAATATTATGTACAAATATGTAGAATTTTCATATATCATATTGGATATTGTCATTAACCCTTCACATATTGACAAACTAAATGTTTTGACCCATAATTCACAATTTCCCACTATATATTATCCAACCAGTAATGTTCCACCAAATCTTTATAAATCTTATTGCTACTAGGTTGCATAGAAAAATGTGACCTATTAGAATATTCCAATAACTTTATTTTTAGCTCGGGTATAGAGGGAAGACATAGACTCCTAAAGAAATATTAGAAATATATATTTAAAAATATTATCATCCAACTTAGGATCCTTCACAACATTAATTTTCATTTGAACATTCTCATCATCGTACAACGAAATTTTAATCCTTTATAATAAATATTTTTGGGAAACCATATGAAAATGTAATGATTTTTCATATTTGTTGATAATTATCATACCTATCTTTGCTAGAACCATGTACACAGGACCTTTGTTAATCCAAATTTTGATAATAACTAAATGATCATTCCTATTCAAATAATAACCAACATTATATTCATTCCATGGGGTAGATTATTGAAAATCAAAACATTTGTATAGATCATGAAATCAATTTTTCCGTATGATGAGTTATTTTGTTGATAAGAAACATTTCATGGCCTTTTGATTTGTATATGTATCAAATATTTAACCATAGCGATAGTATACCAAAATCATTTTTGAAATGATTATAACATATAAATGAAGATCATGTGTTTGAAAGATCTATTAATGAGATTTCAACTTCCTTAATGAATGGGAAAAAATAGATCATTCTTCATGAGGACACATGAAATTATTTTCACTTAGGAATCATTGTAAATAGAAAATACACCATTTTAAAATGGTAGAGTCATTATCGGATCATCCAATAATATCCCCATAAATTCTTCAATACATTATTCATCTTCTTTTTTCCATACAAACGTAACATATTAATAAGTATGCATGGATAAGTAGTAATTTGGAAAAATTATGAATAAAATATTAATAGTAACCTGCTAATCTAGTGAAACTACAATACATAGTTAAGTTCACGAGTGTATGAAATTCATGGACTACATTATTAATTATACGATCAACTATTTTTTGCTCATATGACAAGATATGTCTTATAAAATAAACTGTTTGATGAAATAATTCAAACTTGAAAAACACCCCATATAACTCTTTTAGGGTAAGTGAATCTAGAACAACCCTCATGTTATTCTCATGATACTCATATATTTTGAATATATCAATATATCATTAATAAATACAAAACATAATTGAAAATATATTCCTTGAAAACACAATTATTTAATCATTAAAAACATATGGTGCATTAGTCAATCAAAATTGTAGTACTATAAACTCATTGTTTCCATACCATGTACCAAATACAGTCATGGGAATATCATTATTTTTAACTAAAACTGATTTAATTTATAATGAAGGTCAATATATGAAGTATATACAATTTTGTGATGTTTTTCTAATAAATCATCAATTCATGGCCGATGATACATTTTCTTTATTGTAATAGAATTGATTTCTCTATAATCAATTCACATTCTTGGGGATCCATATATCATATAAACAATTAGAATAGATGATCCACATTGGTATATACTAGGCTGAATAAATCATTAATCACATAATTCAACAAATTGATTCTTTAGATCCACTAATTCCATTGTTCCCATTATATAAGGAGCCATATACTTTCCATACATAGGGGATTAAATAAATTGAGAACACAAAATACCACTCTAGATGATGTCAAGTGAAATCCTCTTAAAATATATCACAATATTCTATAAAAATAGTCACATCATAAATTTGAATATTTATTACTTCAATAAAAGATGATATTTTATCTTCTTCAAGAATTCTTTCATTCAGTAAAGATTATTGCGGTGGATCAATATATGAATTACATTATGAGGTTTCTTTTCTATGTATAAGGTATTCCACATCTTCATCATAGATATTAAATTTATTCTTCATTAAAACAAAATTCACCTCATAATTTGATATCTAGTATATACTATCAAGACATGATCCATGGGGCCCATGCCGAGACTACCCCACGCTCTCCTTCCATAGGCCAGGGGATGGCAACATGAAAACAAGGAGTGTTTCCAAAAACTGGTTTGGCATTTCCATTATCACGTGCAAGAACACGCAACCAAGAATACATAAAAATATGAACACAAGTAAAGTGAACTGTAAACATAGTGAGTGCATTAAGTAAAAGGGGCTATAATACAAGCCCAATTGGAAAGAACATGTACAACAATGATACAATAAAACTTTATAAAAAGGAAAGTTAGTTGTCGGTTCATCCTTCGAGGTTCCTACCTAATGAGTATGTACAAATCGCCTCCTCAGCACTCCATGTCCACCCGTCTCCTCTGCATACTGACACGCTGAATGTTTCCCCTCCTAGTACCATCCATTCAGGGTAATTTCAACCTCAGCCAGTGTTTTCTGTCATCTACAACGAACACAACAAGGTGCGGGAAATGCTTTTTCATGGGTGTGTATAACGATACTATGTAGGTACCCCGTGACCCTCTTGGTCTCACAAAATCCATCATGGATAAAACACAAGGTATGTGTTTCTCCGATGCTTTCGCCAGGGCGCGCGCACATCCGTCTATGGGGAGGACACACTGCTTGTTACCCCACATTCCCGCTTTCCAAAGGCGGGCAGCATCCGTTTCTTTTTCAGGGACGTCTTCTCCTTGATCGAAATCAGGATGATGGGATGTCGGTTCTTCCTTCCGTGGATTCCTCCTAGGAGCTCATCACCTAGTCCGGGTCTCCCTAATAGATTTAAGACGGGTTCATGAATCTCATTCCCGGTGCCATATCTACATGGAAGCCGGTTAATTACGCTCCTTCTATAAAGACACTCCAAGGGGACTTGTGGGGGCAGCATCCTTCGGTGAGGAGAATGGTCACGTTGTCATGTCGTTGGCATGTCTGTCGTCGGTCCCTCATCACAGGGCTTCTCGAGAGCCCGGAAGCCCAAGGAATCCCACATCGAACACGGGGAATGTGTACCATATAAGGTTTTCCTCTGCTTCCAATGTTTATCACGGGGTATGTCGTGAGTTTAACGTCTTGCATAGATGGATCGAGTTGAAGTGCCCCTAAGGGGGAACACCGATGTTGGGGCCACCATGTGGGCAGATTCCTGGATGCTATGGAGTGGGATGGGCTGGCATGATCTCACCGAGATTTGGCGGCCCGGGTAAGGATCAGGATGGATGGTGGAATGAGACATGGGGCTTATGTTCTGAGACGGCCCAAGAGGGGGAATACAGTTTAACGTCATGAGGGATGAGATGTATTTTAACGTCATGCGGGACGAGGAACATTTTAACATCATGCGGGATGAGGGGTTCGAGGCTTATGCTCTAAGGCGGCCCAAGGTGGTCAGGCAATCGACATGGAGAGGTCGGGACCACTGGGTGGTGGGATTGAACCTCATGGAGGCTTCCTACGTACGGTGCGTTAGCACGGATCAAAGTCCACGTAGTTCGCTGGGACGGGGCTTATGCTCTATGGCGGACCATAAGAGGATTTCATTGTTGGTGCATTCTCTAAGCCCATGTGAGTCATGCTCTGTGTGGGAAACAAGAGGCAGAATTGACTAAACGATCACGTCGCAAAGGGTAGGTCCGTGAGAAGCGGAATGGGGCTTATGCGTTGAGCGGCCCAAAGAGGAAACAGGGGCTTACGCGTGGTTAGCGGCCCTTGGTGTCAGGGCTTACACCAGGTTGGAGGATATCATTCCATGTGAGGAAGATTCCATTCCCGTGGAGACGAGTGGGCGTAATGAATGTCCGAGCTGGGGGGACCCCACATGCGAAGCACGGGGTCAGACCACAGTTTAACGTCTTGTGTGGAGGACGAGGTGCTTAGTAGATTAACGTACTACAGCATGGACGGTGTGGGTTTGCTCCACACACCTATGGCTTAAATGCCCAATTCCCTCTACCCCTTGTGGGAGGGAAGGCATCGGCAAGGCCTTAGTGAAGGGGGGCCACAGGGCAAACCACCGGGGGGTCCACGTTAGCGTGGCTATGCGAAGAAGCAATAGTCGTTAGCGTGCCAATGCGGAGAAGCATAAGGCAAAGCAACGCAATGGGAAACACGGCCCAAGTGACCTTGAGGTTACTTCGCATGAGCCTGGAATGCCGTACTTGAAAACAAAACATCGTGCGCATGCCCGGTAGGAGAGACATCTGGTGCTGGGGCAGGGGGTTGCCAAGGGGCGTCAAGGCGAGAAGTCTTGGGGTTTGCGCGCAAAAGGGAGGATTTGCGCACAAAACACTGGGACGACATGCAATTGGATCAATTGAATTGCGCGCAAAGTGGAAATTACGCGCAGTGTTTTGCACACAAGGTTGGATATTGCGCGCAAGGCTGGAACCCAGGGGAGGGGGAGAATTCACTGAAGCTGGTGGAGTTGCGCGCAAAGGCGAACTCTGGTGCAAGGTTGCAGGAAATGAGGGATTACATGGATGTCATCTTGCGCATGGGGGAGCCGAATTGCATGCACGAGAGATGCTTCGGATTCCTCAACCCCTAAACCGTTCGGGTTCACCTTCTATTTATAGGCGACCTCCGGCGCGAAATCAAGGGGATGCGCGAAATAATTGCGCGACAGGGACAGCGGCGCGAAAACATCAACCGTGCGGGATGTGGGCACGAAATTATTCCGCGCCGGCGCAGAGACTTTCTGCGAATCCCAGGTGCCTTCCACGCGTGAAATCTTTTTTCGCGCACCTCTCCCAATTTTTCTTGCACCACTTCACGGGCCTCCGGTTCAGGCCTCTGATGCTGAATATGACTTCTCTTTTTCATTTCGAAACTTCCACCGAGAGTCATGAAATTTTTTCGGCGTCAAAAAATCCCCCCCCCCCCATGGAATTGGTTCGTCCAGACTTCGCAATGATCGGATTCCATGGTAAACGCCGAAACACCGAAGTGCAGAATCCCCTGGTTATGTTGTGTGCAAAATTTCGATGGGGCACACAAAACCTACGGACATGCACGAAAACCTCTTTCCACGCAGCACGGAACCCTGGCCTCACCTATAAAAAGGGGCACTGGGTCCCAAATATTTACTTCTGCTTTTTCCGAGCGATAAGCTCATCGCTCTCATGCGCGAAATCGCTTCCACGTCTGCTCGCAAAAAACGCTCTGGCAGCGTGGAATTCCATTCGAAATTCGGCTGTGATTTCGCGCCTGCTCGGGATGTTCCGTGCTTCGCATGTCGATTGTGCACTCATCTCTAGGATTTCACGAAACTCATTCAGATTTCGCACAGAACTCTCCGATTCCGTGCACTGCATCCGGATTTCTCCCAAAACCCGAAAGATTTGAGATGGCTGCAAACCAAATTGATGAGGGGGAAGCCGCTGCCCGTAGGACCGAAATGGCGGCGAATGAGGAGGTTTATGGCGCCAAGGTGATTGTCTCCAACAATATAACCTTGTTAAATCTGTTGACTCCGGTCCAGAAGACGTACCCCTTATCGGACAACCTCCCGCTCTGGAATTTTGGCATCCTGGAGGAGGTGTCAATGCCGGGCTTCGAAGTGGACACGCCGCGATCTTGGGTGACCCAGGATGACGAACTTCCTCGCTACAACATCACCAACAATGGCCATCCTACTAGGGAAACTAGACATATGGATGTATACATCCTGAACCCGAGGACTAGGACTATTACTGGGGACAAGCATGTGGCAGAGGATATCTCTGGTCCTCTACACGAGCACGTACCGTCAGAGCATCACGGATGACACGAAGGGCTGGCTGAAGGATTGGGACATGCGGTCCGGGGGAAACTTCACCAGAAAATGGGCCTGGGCGTTCTGGGTCCGCCATACCTGCGACAAGTTCGGGAAGAACTGTGGTATATCGGCCTATTCGAGGCGGTTTGGACATCACAGTTTCATTTCCACCGCCCACATGAACTCAGACTGGTGCTATTCACCCTGTGGTCTCCTCACACCAACACATTCCACATTCATCATGGGGAATTCGGCATTAGTCTCTGGGACGTTCAATGAATCAGAGGTATCCCACTAGAGGGTTACCAATACGAAGAGTTAGTTCCACCAAAGAACACCTGGGATGACGGGACGTGGACACCTATGCTGACTTGGCACCTGTTGGAGCTGGCCAAAGAGAGGCTGGGGGTCAAGGACTTCCCGAAGGACGTTGCCTTCAGGGGATGGTTCAGCCTGTTCCTCGAGAAGTATCTGGCTATCATGATGTCGGGACGGGGCACACGATGCCTAACCGCGACTCAGAGAAGCAGGTATGGGTCATACTGGAGGACCCTGGAGGCGGGGAAATACCAATCATGGGGCTACCGTGTCATTGAGGCCCAGGACCCGAAAGGCCGGTATGTCGGGTTCCTTGCTGCCTTCCTGAGCGGGTGGCTCCTGCCGGTTCGGGACGTGAGGATGGTCGTCCGTCCAGCAACACTGGTGATGGCGGGCTCCATGGACGCCAACAAACGGTTCAACTTGGGCGTCCCCGTACTAGCCAAGCTGTATACCATTCTGGGGCGCATCTCGCGAGGGGGGTCGCCTCGGAGAGTATGTGGTCCCTTCCAGATCATCGATGGCTGGGTGGCGGCTCATCTTGGTGGGTATACTTTCCCAAACGTCGTCCGTCCTCCGGGAAACGGCATGCGACCGTCCTTGCTAAAAATCACAGGGGTGGCGCTGATGATTCTCAACGAGGAGGGCGTGAGGATCCACATCAGCAACCATGCCAACTTCAACTTTAGCATGTTTCCCACCCCAATCGTCCAGCAGGTGTACAATGATCGAGGCTCTCTGGAACAGCAGGAATACTTCCAGAGCATTTGGGTTGGGGTGCTCGTGGCTCGGATCGACAGGAAGGTGATCTGCAAGACGTACGTGCCATCCCGATTTTCCAGGAAGTTCGGGTGCCTCCAGCGAATGCTGAAGAAGGTATTCACGGCTGTCTGGAAGGAGAGGAATCCATGTGTCCTGCGCCAGATGTGGTTGATGTTTACCACCTTCATATTTGGCGATGTCGTCACTCTTCCCCCCGCCGGGGACGATGTCGGCCTAGCAACCGAATACGCCGAACACTGGACCATTGCGTACCCTGAGGGGCTATTACGCAACCGCGTCCGGCAACTCGAGGTCACTCGCGCGGAAACCAGGTGACAGGAAAGAAGGCACGGTGCCGTCGGAAGGGTGGAACCGAGGGAGCGTCAAGCAGCGAGTCCTGCGTAGGCTGGGACATTGGCAGTGGGGATATCCCATGGTGCCTCCACATCCTCGTTACCCGTAGTGGGGTCACATGAGGCGGTAAGGAAACTGCCCGGGAAGCAGATAAGATATCTTCTCGAACCTTCCCAAGATTCAATTCTCTAGGCACTAGGTTCGGCCTAGATGACCCTATGGAAATCACTGAGCGTCGAAGCCATCTGGTAGAAGATAATACAAAACGGGATCCAACTGCCAGAGGTCATGCTCGTTCTTATTACCGACTGAGTAATCTTCCATCAGTGGCATGCTTATCTGATGGCCATGGACGCATACGCACGCCAGAGGGGGCGGCGTGCGGAGCCACCATTCCTAGTGAAATTGATGCTCGGCCAGGAGCATGATCCGGAAGCGATGCCACCGGGAGAAGGCGATAGTGACAAGGAGCCGGAGGGGGGGGGGAGGAAACCGGAGAGGATGAAGGAGAGGGATAAGATGAAGAAGAGGAGACCGAAGGTGTGGGGTCCCAAGGGGTGACCTACCGAGGGAGTCTCCGAGAGAGTGGAGATATTTCCGGCTCTGATATCAACATAACCGAGATTCTCGAGGTTTGTCTCTGTCTTCATTCATTTCCCTTATTCATCCATTCTCCTTTCCAACTTCTAACTCACATCCCCACCCCACTCAAGAGCAGTTGAGCGTTGGACGGGCGTCCCCACCATAGGAGGGAGGAGTGGAACCAGTGGGACATTATGAGGCTCTGACACCCATCATTGAATTAACAAGCACGGAGGGGTCTCCCCTTACGGAGGATCCTGCAGTGACTGAAACACTGGGGACTGACGCTTTGGATTCCTGTAAGTCTCACGCTTTACTACTGGCACATGGTGGAAAAAGTTCCCATCTATCCAGCGTATGCCTTGTGCAGTGATCTCAACACTGGAGGCACGTCAGGCTGCGGTGCCCGGGCCATCCGTGAGTGGACCAGCGGTAGACATACCACCTCATTCGGAACATGCTCTATTCCCTGAGTCGGCCCCGACAATTGATGAACATGGGGATGCGGACATCAGCGACGCAATTCCTAAGACGAGGTTGGATGATGGTGGAGGTATCATTGCTTATATGGTGAGAGAAGAAGGTCGCCCGGACGTCAAGGATTCTATCCCTCACGAAGACATCCCTAGGGTGGATCCTGCTACCGATCTCCTCGTGGCCTTCCCCATATACCGACCTGCTGACCCTGAGGAGATAGATAACTCAGACTCAGAGGAAGCCGAGGAGAGTCGGATGGCACGACGCAAGGGGTGGAAGTGTATCCAATGCTTTCTCAGACAGCCCCAGTCCAATTGGCTGAGCCGGATGGGAACACTTCAGACCTGGCTGCGCTTCCTGTGCGCCGGTGTGGATGACGCTCAGCGTCTTCATCTGACGGTCCATGATTAAATGGACGAGAAGATACGCAAGAGCAGCTGGCGCACCGACATTTCCCAGTGCCGGGAAGCACCAGCGAGCGCTCAAGCGCTATTGAGGGTGGAGCAGGAAGTCCGGCACCTCGAAGTGTAGGCGACAGATAAGGAGGTCTTCATCGCAACATGCTCTGAGCTCGTGGAACAACTGACGGCCCAGCTGGCTGATGCACATGAACAAATGGTGGAGGTGAGTCCCCAGATGATCGTACTTCGAAATGAGCAGGCTCAGGAACAAGCTAGGGCTGGCGAGCTGCGCTTTGTGGTGGGTGATGAGGAGAGAGTCTTCAAAGAGCGAAAATCAGCCCTGGAGGCTACCAGCCATAGGGTAGCAGTGCTGGAAAGATCTCTTCAGCATGTTGATCCCTAAGGGCATTGTATTTGACATCTCATGAACTTTTTTTCTTGTACTTCTCATCATCTCAATCCAATATATGGACAAATCCACTCTTTTGTACCCTTGGTTTAATGTGCTCAACCATAGTTTTAAATGAATAACAACTCACCCATATGATCCTGTGGGACGTTCCCAACGTGAGAAGCAGGAGATGTTCGTACCATCATTCTGTTAAACTGTGGGGCATTGACCAGGCATTAGGCATCCAAAATCGTGCTTGGACTTCTGAGGATAACCCGAGCCGATTAATGTGTCGACTTATCAATTTCCTCTAACACATGAGCGGGGAGATGCTGGGGGCATTGAAATCCATCCGAACACAGGGGGATGGAGAGAAAGGGTGAATCATGCTGCCCAAATTCGAATCCCAATGGGGTGCAACCATGGAGGATGACTGTCAACCATGGCGGAAACACAACATCCATCTCATGTTGGCCTAGAATGGGGATAATAAATGAGGGCTGACCACTGAACATGTTCGCAACACGGGGCCTAACACAAATATCGTCGGTCAGTCTTCTGGAATGTTGTCCCAGGATAATAGGCGGACCATGGGTCTTTCATCCATACTGTTTGGGGGTCCCGTCAAACATGAACAGTCTTCCAGAACTTTGTCCTAGGACATTAGGCGGACCATAGGTTGAGAATCCGTACTGTTAGGGGGTCCCGTCATACATGAAAGGAAATGAGGATCTGAATAGGTGGGTACGCAAAGCGTGGAAGATGGAGTGGTGGTTTGTTCGAACAGAGTCCAACACTCCCAAAATTACGCCACCATGGAGAAGGATCATTAGGCGGACATACCGACCTGATCACGGGTTGTCCCAATTTCCATGAAATACCTCTTTAGTGAGAGAACTATCGCTTCCCATTATTACCATGGGGCATCCCAAGCCTGCTAAGGGTAAATGTCCAGATTACACCACTTCCCATGAATTTGGGTGAAAGGGCCGACAATAAGGAAGGATGAGGTTCAGCAATCTCTAGGGCTGGACCTAAGACGAAATGTCCGGGTGGTCCTACGTATCTCATTAGGATGAGAATCAAGACACACGTAGTTCTTGAAGCACAGTTTAACGTCATGCGGGACGAAATACAGTTTAACGTCATGCGGGACGGAATACAGTTTAACGTCATGCGGGATGGGATATGGATCTTAGTTCTAGGTCATAGAGCTCAGGCCGTGAACGTGAAGGGGGAGAAACAGACACATGGCAAGGCGGTTTACAAAACCCGATGTGAATGAGGACCTATACCCTACATACCATGTGCTCTCCGGGGAAATGCTCGAGTCGAGGGACCGAACACAACGGTAGACTGGGCTCGCGGGGAAGTGCCCCAGGAACTCCTATGTATCTCATAAGGACGAGAATCAATCCATACATAGTTCTGGAAGGTGGCATGGTATGATACCAGGTCCAGGGAAAAGGGGAGTGCGGGCGTGGCCCTTGCACTAAATGAAGCAGAATTTGATAAATCTTGTTTTTCCTTTAAGGTGAGTGGTTTTTTATTGTGAAGAGACAGGCCTAGAGGAGTAGGCCGTGGTGTCGCCACAAGCATCAATCCGTGATAGGCATTGACAAATGGCATGGCACGAGACCAATTCCCAATGTGATGTCCTCTACAACGAGGTCATCACAATGCAGTGCTATTTTTTTATCATGCGGCCAGGACGATAATGTCAATATTTAGGGTCATGTTATAGGACCAACAACATAGTTTAATGTCGTATGGTTTGGACCAACCGAGAGAGGAGCCTTGGGCTAAAGAGGCCTATGAGGGTTCAACAATTCGAGGGGGGGGGGCAGGAGATGCTAGCTCACAGCTATGCTGGGCCCGAGACGCAATGTCCGGGCGACTCCTCGTTTCCTACGGGGATGAGGGTCAAGCTGCACACAACCCGTAAATAAGACACCCAAGCACATACTCTAGCGCTCAGATCGTAGGATCCCCCAGAGACACCGTTATGCAGCTTGGTCTGTCTGATGTGCGGGGGTGTACTGAGGGTTAGTACAAGGAGTGTCGAGATTCCACCTTGACATAGTGGGGAAAACCTGACATGAACCATGCCACCAACATTCAGAGCCTGTGGAAGCCGGCATGACGACGGAGGACTACTGCTGACCATGTTTGCAACGCAGCACCCTGTCGTGTTAGCCATGGGGACAAACAAATGAGCATCAACCGCTGACCATGTTCACAACGCGGGACTCGTATCAATTTGTTTTCTGAAACCCTCGGGGGTGTTGGCCCATGACGGTAGGAGATCCCTTGGGCGTTGTCTCCAGGACGTTATTGGGGGTCCCTCCGAATATAAAGGATGACGGGGGCCCGAATGAAGGGGAACGCGAAGCTTAGAAAGTGGATTGAACTTGCCTATGTCGAATCTGGCACTCCAAGTCCTAGACCAGTGTACCCTGAGTACATCAGAAGACCACTAGAAAGGGTCAGAGGGCTCAGTACGAAAGCGACAAAAAGATGGCGGATCCTTAGGAAAAAGAGGGGGCATAATGCTAAACACCCTGGGAACCCGGATATCGTGGGATCTCCTAAGAGATGGGGTTAGACATGACATCTAGGTGTTTGGGCGGTCCTACATATCCCATAAGGATGGGAATCAAGCCATACATAGTTCTGTAAAGTGTCTTCTAATGCCATTGGACATATGAGGGATAAATCATGAGGACAGGGTGAGCGTGGTTTAGCTATTGCAAACCCTACGTGAATGAGGACATGATCCCACACCACGCCACGCGATCCTGTGATCAAGGTCCCAAAGGTGAGACAGACACGACAGCGGACCTCATGCTGGACCCAAAGATGAAAGGTCTGGGAGTTCCTACGTATCCCATTAGTATGGGAATCAAGAGAGACGTAGTTCTGGCAATACAGTTTAACGTCATGGTGGACGAAATATGGATCTTAGTTTTAGGTCTTATAGCTCGGACCAAGGTGATCTGAGTTTTAGGGCTTAGAACTAGGACCAAGTTGCAGTTTAGGGTCGTGCGAGACCACACAGTTTAAGGTCATGCAGGACCATAGAGCCCAAATGTAGGAAAAAATGCAGTTTAAGGTCATGTTGGACCGTAGAGCTCAAATGTAGGTCAAAATGTAGTTTAAGGTCATGCTGGACCGTAGAGACCAAATGTAGGGAAGAATGAAGTTTATGGTCATGCTGGACCATAGAGCTTAGGCAAAGTACGTCTTGAGAAACCTGGCATTGGTGGGAGGAGTGATACACTCACCATCCATAGTTACCGGGGAATACGCACCATTTGGATAGACCCTATGGACAATAAAAGGCCCCTCCCACTTGGGCTCCAACTTGGGTGGTTTCCTGCCGGGAATCATTGGCGCTCTGAGAGCCAGCACCATTTCACCTTGCAGGAAGGAGTGGAGGAAAACCTTCTTATCTAAAGCTCGAGCCATCCTTCTCTGATGCCTCTCCAAGTTATGTAAAGCGTGAAGCCTACTTCCCTACAGCGCCTCCAACTCAGTTAGACGGATCTCGACAAATCTATCTGGCGCTTGCTGGTCGTAGACTTCCGTGCGCAATGAGGGCAGCTAGACCTTGATGGGTAGAATGGCCTCAGCTACATATAGCAGGGAATACAGAGTCACTTGGGTGGAATTGTGTGTCGTTTTCCTATAAGCCTAGAGGGAATTGGGGTGTTTGTCCGACCAATTTTTCTTGTTCTGACCAACCATTTTCTACAGAATGTTAGAGAGGGTTTTGTTAAACGCCTCAATTTGTCCATTCGCATGTGCATGATAGTGGGAGGTGTGGTTAGAACGAACGTTGTACTTGGCGTACAATCTTTTCATCTCAGCCGCTCAGAAGTTGGTTCCGTTATCCGTGAGGATATAGTGAGGTATTACAAACCGGTGGATGATATTAGAGCTCACGAAGTTGTCAATAGAACCAGCCTTGACATCCCTGAGCGGGGCTGCCTCTGCCCACTTTGAGAAGAAATATGTAGCGGTCAAGATGAACCGGCACTGGCGGGCCGTCATTGGCGGGTAAGGCCCTACGACATCCAACCCCCAGACTGCAAAGGTCCAAGAATACTTAGTAGTATGGAGAGGCTCCGGTGGCCAATGCACAGATTTAGCATGAACTTTTCACAAATGACACCTCTCGGAGTTCTCGATGTAGTCGTGGATCATGGAAGGCCAGAAGTATCCCAGCCATCGAATCCGGTGGGACAACATCGACCTGGCTTGGTGGGTGCCACAGGAACCAGCGTGGACTTCCTGCATGACCCATGGGATCTCAACTCCTTGAAGACAATGGGGGAGAACACCGTCAAACCCATGCCTGTAATGGAGCTGCTCACAGATGGGACCCCTTTGAAGAGTGAACTGTGGTGCGCGGCACCGGATTCGTTCTCGCTCTGCTCGGTCCATCGGAAGATTTTCGTGCTGGAGATATTAAACCAAAGGTTTCCTCTAGTCAAGATCTATCTTGATCACCACGCCTGAAGCCCCGAGGGGTCCTGACGCAGGGGCACTAGTGGTGAGATGGTTCACTTGCGGGCCGCGATCTCCCTATGGGATAACTGGAGCAATGACTCTCCGAAGCGCCACGTGGATGATTAGGTCATCCTGTTCGGGCTCTGAGAGTGATGCGGCTAGGGTAGCCAAAGCATCTTCTCGACTGTTCTGTGACTGGGGAACATGAACGACATATGGCCGGGAGGGGAACTTAGCCATTAGATAGAGGTTGCACTCCAGCAAATGTCATGAGTTCCGGCTTCCTAACAGCATAGTCACTATTAACCTACTTGATGACTTGCTCAGAGTCCCCTTTTACATATAGGTGGGGTATGTTAACCTCCAGAGCCAACTTGAGGCCAGTGATGAGGGCATGATATTCTGCCTCATTGTTGGTGCCGCCTTATGACAATAATAAAGAATATGGCAGAACGGCTTACTCCGGGGTGATGAAGACGATACCCAGGCATACTCTGTTAAGCCTAGGATCATTGATCCTTCTACTAGTAGGGCTTATGGAGGCGCCATTAAAGTGAATCTGCCAGCATGGGGTGGCGTGGTCGATTGAGAGGATTGCCTCATCAGGAAAGCCCAAATCCAGTTGCTGGGCCGCAGAGGTTGGTTGGGTGGCGAAGAAGTCTTCCAACGCCTGCCCATCGACAGACTTCTGAGGTACGAACCTAATGTCGAACTGCTGGAGGATCACCGCCCAACGTGCCAATCGGCCTGTCAACATAGGCTGGCTCAGGATGTATTTCAACGGGTCTACCCGAGAGACCAGCTGTACCTCATGGTGCTGCAAGTAGTGCCACAATTTCTGTACTGCGAAAACGAGCGCCAGGCAGCTCTCCTCGATGGGAGAAAATCTAATTTCTATGTCGAGGAGCATGCGGCTGAGGTAGTAGAGGCTATTCTCTGTTCCCTCATTGGTCTTCTGGGCGAGAAGGGCGCTGAGGGATTGCTCCAGGGCAGTCACGCAATGGACCAGTGGCTTTCCGGGAACAAGTGGCATCATGATCGGAGGTTGAAGCCGATACTACTTGATTTCCTCAAAAGTGGTCTGACACTCTTCGTCCCACCCATAGGCGGTGCCTTTCTTCATGAGCAGGGAGAAGGGATTACAAATTCCGGCCAGATTCGCAATGAATCGGCGTATGTAGGCTATGTGGCCTTGGAGGCCTCGAAGCTCCTGAATATTACTCGGTGGAGGCATCTGACTGATGGCCTTGATCTTCTTGGGGTCGATCTCGATACCTATATGCCTAACAATGAAGCCAAGAATCTTTTCGGTGGTGACCCTGAAGGCACACTTCAACGGGTTCATCTCCATGTGGAAAGAACGGAGGAAACCGAACACTTTCTCAAGGTCATTGAGATGGTCCTGGCACTGACGAGATTTATCCTCCAGTTCATCTACGTAGCACTCCACCAGTGTCCTGAGGATCGGCTTGAATATGTGGTGCATAGACCATTGATAGGTGGCACCCACATTCTTCAGGCAGAAGGGCATAACCCAGTAGCAGAAAGTGCCATGGGGGGCCTTGAAGGCAGTGAACTATTCATCCTCAGGGGCCATCCGGATATGGTTGTACCTGGAGTACCCATTCATGAAGGAGAGGGCTTGGAACCCGGCCGTCGAATCGATCAAAAGCTCTGTCACAGGAAGGGTAAAGTCATCCTTCGGAAAGAGGCGATTAAGATCGCAGAGGTCGATGCATACCCTGATCTACCAATTCTTCTTCCTGACGGGCACAATGTTGGCTAGCCACCTGGGGTACTGGACTTCTTTGACGAAGATGGACTTGATGATCTTATCAAATTCTTCCTCAACCATGGCACCATGAGAGGGGTACATCTTTCTGGGAGGTTAATTGAACCCGCGATGGTTTGCTGGGAGGCCAAGGCGGTGGATGGCTACCTGGGGATCTAGTCCCGACATCTCGTCATAACTCCAGGAAAACACATCACAGTTCTGTCTGAGGAAGTCTATGTACTGTTTCCCCTCCTCAGGGGGCATAGCGGTGCTGCCCAATGTGGGTCTCGGTTCTGCCTCACTATCGAGGTTCACATGTACTAGCTCATCGACCATGGTGGAGACACCCTCCTCAACGGAAGGAGGAGCATCTTCCATGTCTTCTTCTCTTCTTGAGGAAGGATCGTCCACGGGGGGAGCCGTTTCGGGGCTGCTCGACCCCGATGGGGAGCCGTCACTGTCTTGGGCGGCAGAGGTCGTCACGACAGGAGACTCATGCATCGCAAAGATCATGGCAACGGAGGTGGTCAATCCAATCCCATCCGGCCTTCGGCCCAAGAGGCCATGCTTTACGATATCAAAGTAGTGGTGATGCTTTGGCTTGAGCTGGTCGATTCCGGCTTGGCGAAACAGACATGTATGACGTACTGCCGTTGCCATGATCCCAACGTCCTGATATCGTACAGGGGTAGGAGGATCAGGGATCACCTGAGCCTGGTTGGTATAAGAGTATGAGGTTATTTCCCGCCATCGCATAGACCTAGAAATATGCCTTCCTCTAATACCCGAGACAAAAATCACTCTCCCATATCTGGAGTCGTAGCTTCCAACCGATGGATTGGGAAGACATATGTGTCATCCTGACCAGTCCAGGGATCACTTACAACAGCGGTGGGCTAATCCTCACCTGCTAAGATTTGTTTGTCCTTGCTCTTGTATTTGTCAGCATCCATGTAACAGGATTCACTAGAGGAAAACGGAGACACATCTGCTTGAAGCACACCCCCTCAACCTTTAAGGGAGTATTTGAGGCACTGATGGTATGATGAGGGAACCGCTGCGTGAAGATGGAGCCATGGCTTGCCCCTTAATGCATTGTAGACAGTGTCCTGAGCGACAACCATGAATTCAGTATTGGAAATTATGCTGCCGAACTGGGTCTTCAGAAGAATCTTGCCAAGTGGAGTCTGCTCGGTCCTGTCATACCCCTAGATTCAGAGGTTGGAGGGAGTTAAATCATCCTCGGACAACCCCAGTTTTTGCAGTGTCCGTGTTGGGATCATGTTAATCCCAGAACCCGTGTTGACAATATAGCGACTGACTTCCACGCCATTGAACTGGACGGTGATGTACAACGGGCGGATGTGCCCCTGTATGGGAAGGTCTTCATCGTCACCGGAAAACAAGATAATCGCCTGACATTCGGCATCCCCAATCACCTTGGTGTGGAAGACTTCTGCGGCCACTACCTCCATATCAAACTGGAGGGGGCTCCTTAGAGCCTCGGCGAGCACCTCACGCATTTTAGACAATAGGAGAAGGGCCTAAAGGATGGAAATCCTAGCCGGAATGCCAGCCAGATGATTCAGGACATCATACGTTCACGCCAAATGTGAGCTTCTTCTTACAGGAGGTCGCTCTGCGATTGGGGGCATGACAAGCCCTGCTGGCAGGATCAATGACTGACTGGTACTAGGCACGTCCCGTTGTTCACTAGCTGAAGCCCGAGAGGTGGCTGTCATGACAAGACTAGAAGGCCGTAGTCAGCCAGTGGTAGGGCTGGGCTGGTTTCGACACGGGAAAGGCGGTTCTGCCCAATCCAGCAACACAAACGGTGGTGGAAGCGAACCTGTTATCACCGGGTGAGGGAGCCGCGAGTGATGCTCTCTGTACTGGGCCTGCTGCCTGGTCTCGGTAGCATGCACGACCTGACTGGAGGTGATGACTATCGTGCTGCGGCGATTCACGTTGCCACAACTCCATTGACATTGGGGACGGCTGGGGACATTGGGGTGGTCCACCTGGCGCACCTCATCGTTGGTAACCAAAAAGGGATTTACCAACTCTATGGTGTTAACCGATGCGTACCTCGGGCTCTCGGGAAGGTCCACACGACACTCCTCATTGTCAGGTGCCAAAAAGGGATTTACCAACTCTATGGTGTTAACCAAAGCATACCCCGGGATCTCGGGGAGGTCCACACGGTGCTCCACATCGTTGGGAGCCAAAAAGGGATTTACCAACTCTACGGTGTTAGCTGAAGCGTACACCGGGCTCTCGAGGAGGTCCACAGGGCGCTCCTCATCGTCGGGAGACAAAAAGGGATTTACCAACTCTACGGTGTTAACCAAAGCATACCCCATGCTCTCACTCGAGGATTCATCCACTACCGGACGGGGTCTCAGACGGATCCCCATCTCCGGGGGCATGAAATCGCCAAGCGTGCGAGAAGATGACGGTGATGGCATGGCACGTTCTTTCTTCTTGCGTCACCGCCTGCTCTTCTGTGAAGAAGTAGGCTGGGACGACGACTCCGAAGCGGCGCTCGCAGACTCCGAGGGCTCTGGCTGACTCAGGTGGGCATGAATGATGCCATGGGAAAGGGTGACCATCCTGCGGGCCATCCAGTCATTATATTTCTGGGACCCACGGTCAGAAACCTGTTCCCACCCATCCCTGTCGTCACTACTGCCATCTGATTCTACAAAGACACCCACCACCTCTGCCGGGGCTGGGCCCAACCTGACTATGTTGTTTTCAATCTGGTCTTGGGGCCAGTCCTTGAACACATAGCATTGTTCGATGGTGTGTTCCAGGATCCGGTGATAAGGGCAGTAGTTAGGGTGATCAGTGAGACACACCTCTTCTGGCTTCTGGCACTCAGGAAACTGTACGATCCTCTACTCCAAGGCGCTACGGAAATAACCAGGGATCTGGGCCTCGCCAAACGAGTAAGCCCGATTCCTTTTGGTCTGACGAGGCTGGACTAGACTTGGACCCGCTTTGACCTATTTCCACACTATTTCCTGTAACTTGAGCAACAAGCGTTAGATTGAAGAACTGTCTACGGAGACATAAATCATGTATTGATATTGTTATTTTGGTATACCCCACTTGAGGATTGGAAATAGTTGGTGTATTGATGGGTTTGATTGAACATAACCCAATCGGTCCCTCAAAACAGAAATGTCAATAACCCTCAGACCGGACGTCTGATTGACATGCTTTCTGTAGCGTTGGGTTCCTTTGGAAAATATTTTTCATCTCGATACATCAACATGGGAATTCATGGATGTTGATATATCGACACCTGGCTAGAGGAGCAGACTATCCCTGAATCGAGCGTGATTTGTGCGGGAACCTTGTGGCTGGCTACATTGTGATAAACAAATCCTACATGAACTGACAACTATTCCAAGATCCCATATGGGTACCACAACTCTGAATACTGTTCCAAGATCCTGAGTGGGTTCAAAAGCTCCAAATACTATTCCTGGATCTTATATGGGTTCGAAAACTCTGATTATTGTACTAGGATCTTACATGGTATCGACATAATAGATGAATCTATGGATACATCTAATATCTCTATCTCTCTACATATATTGAATACCTATGTGAGTTGACTCTTGACTCTGTGTTCTTATCAACAAGTTATATTTCTTCCTTCGTGGAATAGGTTGTGCATGGGCTTAAGAGTTGGAGCTAGATTGTATTTGATTACATAGTTATATGTATCATCATATACATAAATAGGGTTGGATGATACTTGGTGATTGTATCCTTACTACTGTGGTTTATCCATAGTGGATTCTAGGAGACAATCATGTGACTCAGGGTCTCTACTGAGTATCATTGTACTCACTTCATGGGCTTCTCCTACACAATGTTGTGTCCTATAAATATGATAGACAATATTGATCGAGGATAAGAGAGACAGACGGGAGGCTGCTCGGAGCTAGACTTAGATGGGACATAACTCATGGATAGCTTGATCGAGATATCAAACTACCCTTCAGGTGGGATTCCCTGATTCACGTTCCAGGAGTTGTTTTACATTTTCATGTTCTTGTACATTAGTTGGGTTTGTATACAAGGCCATTTACTTCCGGCACCCTTTTACTATATTAGTACATATTGGGTATCTATTGTTCTGTACAGTCTGTGTGAGTTTCATGTTTAGAAGAAATGCATTCCCTTTTCTCTAGGATATGATTTTTGTTGCTAGTCAACAACCCCAGGCCTTAGGAAGGTATGTTGTGGGGTAGTCACATCATGGTCCCCAAGGACGGGTCATGACAAACACTCTCCCATCAGATAGTGCTGCCACATCTCCACAATGAAGACCACTGCTACTAACACTGTCATGGGTAGCATAGTTATTCTCATGTTGTCTCACTTCTCGAGAACCATAAGTGATCACTACATGCTCCTGCATCTGGACACATCCATTCCTAGTCCCTGATGAGTCACAAAAAACTATGCACCCTTTTCCCACATATGATATCCTCAAGATGGGGGCAATAGTCAGCATTTTCCCCATCGTCTAAAAACTCATCTGGAATATCTCTGACCACAAAAAAGTGTTTCCTCTTCTTAATCAAGGATGATAGTGGTGCTTCCACTCTAGAGAAGTATGACATGAACATCCGTTTGTATCTAGCCAAACCCAGGAAACTCCATACATCAGTCACACTACAAGGTGGCTCCCAAAAAAGCACCGCCTAAATATTTACTATATATGGTGCAACTCTAGCCTCCAATATGACATGTCCCAGAAAATGAACCTCTCAAATAAAGAATAGGGAATTTGAATCTTACCATAAATTTGGTGGTCTGGAGTGTGCCCAATACTAACTACAAATGATTGGCATGCTTATCTTCAGTAGTAGAGTAGATCAGAATGTCATCGATGAAAACCTCTACAAAGCGATCAAGCTATGGCTGAAATATCCGGTTCATTAGACCCATGAACACTTCTAGAGTGTTGGTTATATGAAATTCCACAAAGAAGATCATGTAATGGTCTTAATGAAATCTAATTTTTGTCTTCTTCACAACCTTGTATCAGGCTCTGTGCTGGTGATAGCGTGATTATAGTTCTATCTTCGAGAACAGTCGTGCTCCCTTCAGCTGATCAAAGTGGTTGTCAATTCTCAAATGTTGGTACTTGTTCTTTATGTTCACCTGGTTCTGGAGACGATAGTCATCACAAAGCCTCAATATCCCATCCACCTTCTTGGCGAACATAATTAGGGCTTCCCCTATAGAAACACAGGGCCAAATGAATCCCTTCCCCAACAAGTCATCTAACTATACCTGCATCTCACGAAGCTCTGTGGGAGCCATACGATATGCTGGTGTAGATATCTTTCTGATCCTAGGTTATAAGTCAATGTATAAGTATACTTTTTTCTACAATGAGGTAGACCCATAACATCATCAGGGAAAATATATGTTTACTCCTCCACCACTACAAGATAGCTCAGAATCTCCACATCAATAACTCTGAGGGTATGGATTCATAACTGATGAGTGATCTATTCCACTCTCCTCCGGGTAAGTCCATACTATGCTTCAAAGGCTCCCTTCTCACTGGTGAAGGTAAAACATGTCCCATACATGTGAACACACATTACCTTGTGCCAAATATATTCAATTATATCATGGATTGTAGAAAATAAGTCCATACCCAAAATAACGTCATAAGTCCTCGATTCCGCTACTAGGAGATCCCAGCGAAAGCTCTCACCTCCTAGAGAAAGCTCACACTGCCTTCACCAGTGCGTATTCAACGAATACACTCTCATAGGAGTCTCTAGCAATAATGATTGAGATAATGACTCAGTCAGAATCTCCATGCTCCGAACATGTGGAGTGGCAAAAAAAGAATGATTGGGACCTATGTCTATAAGTACAAATGCTATGGTGGAGTAGACACATATTGTACCATTTATCATCTCTTGAGTTCCATGATCATAATCCTCAGCTGCCTGGAGCTGAGCACACCATTTTCCACCTACTCCCTATGGTCGGGATGGACCTCTTGGTTGTGGCAGCAGTAACACCTTGAATCGTCACCCACCACATGCTATAGGACCATATCCACTTCCACTTCTGCGTACTCCCTACGGACCTCCTCGATCAAACCTCAATCTCTGTCTGGGTGGTCCCTTGACTGTTTTCTGATCATCCGTATGGTGGGATAGACAGTCATGAGGCATGTGACACTACCCGCCTCATGCATAACATTGACCACTCCTGTTATAACGGGCTCTGCCTCGGGTTCCCCGATATACCAATCATGATTCATGCAGTCATCAACCTATAAGTCGGGTCCTCTTGGACCTCTCTGACATCTGTCTGCTTCCAGCTGGATAAGACTCCACTACATGACCAATGGTAGTGAGTTTCGCCACATGTTACTGCTATAAAATTAATCTCTCTACCAAGAGTGCTATCTCTAAAACTCCCGCAAACGTCTAGATGCTGAGAGAGGGCATCGAAGCCATGATCTCTCGCCTGAGCCCCTGGTCGAAGGTCCAGGCATGGTTGAAAGGGTCCTGAACCATATATGTGGAGTATCATGAAATGTCAGTGAGCCTCGCTGTTTATAGAGCCACAATCATACTTCCCAGATGCAGATAATGTAGCTCTTGTATGGGCACTGTGTGGAGAGTCATTGGGACAAAATCTACCAGAAATAGGCTCTCGAAGTCTGACAAGTAAATTGTCACCTCGTCGTGAACAAGGAGAATTAACCTCAACAATCTTCCTTATCCTACTTGTAGAATTATGGTGACAAGGATCAACGTTAGATCGATTGGGGTCCCTACTAGTCGGAAGACTTTCACCATAGTCTCCAGCTAGTCCCCAGCCGCCTGCGGGTCCGTCTCTCCCTGGAACCTGGACGGCTTCTGGAACTAGAACTCGGGCAACACACTCAAGAAGCATGCACCATATGCTACTTAGGATGGTGGCATTGGTGTCCCAATAAGGTATGGTATCACTGGTGCCTCCACTGGATGCTCTACATGAAAATGGCCTTGCACCGAGGCCTCCTTGCTCAGTAGACTATTAGTGCGTACAACTCTTAAAACTCAAGATGGATGTCTTCGTGGAGGCATCCTTATAAGAAAAATTTGTTCCATAGTCAAAATTAAAACCTGGTGAGTTGAATGTTATACCTAGATACCAGACTCAAAATATCATAGTGGATTCTTGTTAAAACTCACAATAAATTAGTGTTTTCATTCCCTAAGTCTGTAATTTGATGTAATTGCTTTGGTGTGTGGATACGTCAGCCGCTGCACTAACAATAGACTCCCTAAACTGAAATCCACCCTCATTATCTTTAACACAATTTCATCACATAATATATCAGAGTTCAAGTTATTCAGTAGAACCAAATCCTTTGATACCATTTTGTCACGACGCATACCCCGGGGTAGTGTCGTGAAAATCCCAAGCCCGCCTTCCATATGCCAAGGGCTGGAGACAAGAACCGAAGTCATATTCCATAAAACATGTAAGGAATTGCCTTTTAACCTATATGAACATGTAACCAAGAACACAACCATATAGGAACACAAGTAAACTAAAATGTAATCATAGTGAGTGCAGTAAGTAAAATGGGCCAGAATACAAGCCCAACTGAAATGTACCAGACCAATTGTGATTCAATACAACTGAAGAAAAGGGAATGTCAGATGTTGAGTCATCCTCTGAGGTTCCAACTTGAAGGGTAGGTACAAATCACCTCCCGAACAGTCCATGTCCACCCATTTCCTATGCATACCGACAAGGCTAATGGTCCACCTCCTAGTACCATCCATTCCTGGTTCTCTTAGCCTCATTTAGCACTATCCGTCGTCTGCGACCAACACGACATGGTGTGGGAATAACCCGTGCATGGGTGGGTATAACAATAATCAGTAGGGACCATGTGACCCTCTAGGTCTCACAATCTTCCATCAAGGCTAAAAACATGTTATGAAATCAACATATATCCTTACATAGTTATAAGACCATACATATACCTAGGTTATATAGTAATCTATTTCATTCATGAGGAAAACATAGTGGTTTTGACTCAACACACACAGGGATTTATTCCTGGGGTAATATCATTTATCATTCCCAGCCACAGCTTCGAACACCTCGGCCACTGGAGAACTCCCCCTATATCATGTCTAGTGGGCCTGCCGGGCCACACAAACGTGCTTCCCACTAACCTTGTAATGGTAATGTACTCCTCTTGTCGAGTACCGTGGGCCCACCACATCACACAGAGTTCCTCCCCACCATGGATTTTCTCATCACACAGAGGTTCTCCCCCTCGTGGCATGCTAAGGTACACCTCTTATCGAGTACCATGGGTCTATCGCGTCATAGTGGCACTTCACACCGTGAGTATGATGCATCACCAAGGTGCTCCCCACTGGTCCTATCGAGTCATTATGACTCAAAACAGTCAGTAGTCGTCAAGTCTCAGCCACCCACCAGGTTCCTGCACTACGCTCGCTAGTCTCTGAGAGGATCCACTCCACAAGTTAATGTTTGATACTACAACATCCACAATTTCCCACGAAGAAGTTTCTCATAGGTCTGCCTCATTATAGAGTCTATTCGTAATAGACAGTGCAACAATCAGACGCCCGATTTTTTAGTTATTAGACTTTTAGTCTTGGGGGCCCAGTTGGATTTGTTTTTGATCCAACTTGTTCATTCCCCATCATAATCTCAAACATGGTGTGGGTATCACTCAATTGGACCAAATCGCTCCAAGGTTCCCAAATCCACTGATGGTTCATCTAACGGACGTCTGGAACAAATGTTATGGCCAAAAGTATGCAATTGGGTCCTAGTGGCCTAGCCCAGCTAGTTCTGGATCAATCATCAGAAATAATCTGGATCATGTGGCATGGATACATCTCTAGAAGCTGAGATGCATAGTGTCATTCATGTGATCTTGTTTGTCCAGCTGAAAACTGGAAGAATATTTGGAATTAAAGCGACTCATCTACTATCATCCAGGAAATCTGGAAGGGTACCATTAACCTTGTTTGGATGTTCACTTTCTGCAAGATTGTCTGTCTACACTAATTATCCTCCCTCAGCTTCATTGCTATGCATTCTTACCGAGAAGTGAATAGATTTGTGAATGCCCTTTCGGACATGGGCATTGATAAAGACACTACCTGGAGAGATTATCATGTCCCTAAGCTTCTTCCACATTATGTTCAAGATGTAAACAAAATTTCTTCATTTCGACTCATGTAACCCATTTCTTTCATATATTAAATTATGTGTTATGGTCATTGACCTAAATACTACCATTTAAAAAATTGGGTCATTGTGGGTCTGTATATAGTTGACCAGGCCTGTTGGGTCCGACCCAGCCCTTGAGGGTGCCTCGAGGGTGGATCATCTAATATGTAACACATGGGTGCGGGGAAGCTCGACCGCAAAGAGGTGGTCTGGTCGTCAGGTCGTAGACCAATCGTGGGTTGGCAGTCCAACCAAAAGACGGTGGACAGGATGCAGGGCGGTAGTAAGACCATGGGTTGGGGGACCGTTCATGATTGTTGGACTGTCGGCAGGTCGGCGGATAGGTCGTGGGGCGGCAGACCGGTTGCAGGGTGGCAGACTGGCCACAAGGGGGGTGGTCTGGCCACTGGTCGGTATTCTGGATGTGGGTTGGTGGTCCGGTCGTCGGTCGGAGATCCGGAAGATGGGCCGCGAGGTGGTGGACCGGCCCTGAAGATCGGTCGTGGGGTGGTGGAGAGGCCGCAGGACTGCGGACCGGCCATGGGATGGGGGCTGGCTGCGGGGCGGCGGTCCGGCCGCAGGATGGTGGACCGACCACGGGTCGGCGGATAGGTTGTGAGGCACCAGACCGTCCACGAGGTGGTGGACCAGTGACGGGGTGGCAGTAAGGCTACATGTCGGTGTTCCAGCCACGGGATTGCGGTCCGGCCGCAGGGTAGAGGACCGGCCATGGGATGGTGGTCCAGCCGCAGGTGGTGGTCCAACTGCGTGACAACGTGGCGAGGGTTACATACCTCAAACTAGGGGTACTACAATGCACATTAGAGTACATTATTTTTTGATACATTTCAATTCTAATACTCTTAAATAATAATATACAATATGTGGGCATTGGTATATATGCATTCAAATATTTATACTTAGAAAAAGTTACATGGAATAAAAAATACACTTCATACATGGGTTATTGATAGAAAATTCACATAATATATGATATGTGATAATTTAATATTTTAGAGTCTTTATTTACATTAAAATAAAATAATATTATTATGATTTAGTGAACCATATAAATAAGATGATGCACCTTGAGATAAATATCTTATTGAAACATCAAGAGCTCATGTTAATGCCAACAAGATGAACAAAATTAGAAACTGTAAACATAACACCCATGATTATTTTTATCTTCATAAAGGGTAATAATAAAGTATATATTAATTATAACAATACAATTAAATTAGAAATAGTTTTCATTGATATTATATTATATGTGTTCTTATATTCTATTGAAAATACTCATATTTTTAAGATTGTAAGAAAGTTGTTAGACAAGCAGTTTCCATCAAAATCATGTTGGATCAATTAAAACATATCACTTCATTGTTATTGTATTTTCTAATAAATACATATAAATGAACCCTATAAATATCAAAACATTCATTTCATGAATACATCCTATGAAATTTTTTGAGAATCAAATATTTCCATGATTGTATGAAAATTACTGTAGCATTTTCTGAGATTTTTCCTTAGCCTATTCTCTTATGATGAAATATAAGAGAAAGTATATTCCATTAAAATAGAATGATGATGGATAGAAATCCATTAATTAGATTTATACGTGACTGAATTATTCAAATATCCACAACTTTCTCAATCCAAGGAAGTGTTATGTCATGTATTCTGATTTGTCTCGATCTGGATTGGTTGAATTCATTTTAGAGGAGTCCATGTAAAATCCCATGAATCACTGAATTTTTAGATGTATGAAAGGAATTATCTAACACATAATTGTGGTGGTCCATGCATTAAAAAAATTTCTCCATGCACTTTCGATGCTTATTTTACAATATTCAGGAATCAAAAGAGCTAGAAGAGAATATTTTCACATAGAAAATTAAACCCCAAAAATTTATTATAGATGGGGTATCTTCATATGTTTGAATTTTAATTTGTTTATATACATAGAAAAAAAATTCAGTGGATGATTTTTTAATCCCAAATGTGTATAAACATGTGTTTTTCGAGTATCCTTACAAGAGAGACTAGAAAATTATACACACCTAGGAAATGTAATTCAATGTAATATGATTGATAACATCTATTAGAATTATATTTAAGAACCAAACTCCATAAATTTTATTCATAGCTTCTACCATACATCTGTATATTTTATTTTTACATTGTATTGATATTAATTTTCTTGGATGCTCTATTTTCAGAGTTCATTAGTATCATTTTTTCATCCTTGTATTTAATTGTTGGAGACTTTATTGAATGAATATTATGAATAACATGTTATTTGAAGATTCATGTTATTATATGAAATTTTTATATAGTTTCAAAAAATAAAAATAAAAAAAATAAATGATCATTTCTTTATATTTTTCAGTTTGAAACAATAGTTTGATGTTAAATTCCCTACCATACAATTTTCCATATGAACCCTTGATTCCATCAATATAAGAGTTGCACAACTACTTTGTCATAACAAAATACAAGGAATCCCATTATTAGTGCATAAATGGTGTATTTTCCTTTATTTTAATGCTATAATATAGTTATTTAATTCCACAAAACATAACAAATTGAATCCACTATTGACGATTTCACATATAATATAATATTTGTATTATAAGACTTCATAAACCACTTCCTTATCATGATTAATATTTGAGAAATAATGTATTATTAATTGGTCTTCCTATTTTAAATCATCATTAAGCACAAGTTAGTGTTTTTTCAAGATATATTTTCCCTTTTACTTTGGCGCATTCAATTTCAAATCACTACTCACTATTTTTTACAATTCAAAGAAAATTTTTGAAAATATTATTTACATGAAGTATATCTTGATAAAGGATATGAAATGGAAAATAACTAATTTATTGAAAATTTTTATAAAAATGAATATCTTTGTTAAATTAAATTTCAATAATTATAAAAATGATCTAATCACTTGAATGATTATATAGAAAACTGTAAAAACTAAATTTAACATTATTTATTTGTTAAGGGATGAAACAAATGAATATGTATTCATATTGTAATAGATAATGTAGGATTTATTTGAAATTATATTTTTATTATTCATTAAAATGTTTAATTAATTTTATATTGTTTAGTACATAATATAAAATTTTCCCCAAGATGTTATAAAAGATGTTCAATTGTACATTTATCATGATTGTTCATTGGTTTAGACATTTTTTAATTTGGACTGTATAGTGTAATTTATAATTTCATTTACTAATGTGATGTATTTATGATGGTTTAATGGTGGATAAAAGTCTTCAAGGGTATTTGGGAATCCTTGAAAATAATCTGAGGATTTACTTATATATTCTATTATATTATTCCTTCTACTAGTGAAACTAAAAATCATCATAAATTATTTAATGAGAAAATTGATGTTGATGGGAAGTCATCTGTTAGAGGAAAACTATTTGAATCCACATTAAAAAATATCTATAAAATATACAGGTTGTTCATCATTCCTCCAATTTATAATTTTCTACATTACTATAAGAACACAATTTGGAATTGTAAATTAACCTGTTATATTGATCAGATAAATCATCACCATTGTTTCAATGTTGTAAAAATTTTAGTGAGTCATAATAGTACCTAATGGAATTTTATAGAACCTATTCAATGTCTATATTTTAATACATTAAAATGAAATATATTTAGAGTAGTTTTTTATTTAATAATTTAGTAGTGAAGCCTAATAGATTATTTAGTATAGTAGATTGATTAGTGAATCATTTTTGGAAATTTACAATTTTTTAAAAACCAGTTTTAGACCTTTTTTTAATATGTTATATTTTTTAGGAATGTGAGAATGAAATGAGATATAATTTTTTGTTTGAGGTATTTTTTTATATTATATGGAACTTGTTATTTATGTACATGTGAATGAATGTGGACGAACATAAGCAAGTGGTTAATGGATAACGTAAGGTACCTCATGGATTCCTATATCTATCACAAGTGCATCTTAAATTAAAAGAAATGATTCCCATGAAAAATATAAAAAAAGGGACCAATGTGGTGAACCATGATAGTAAGAGTTGTCTTGTAGATGTCTCCTTCAATCATTATTTTTGATACATTGGTGATACCAATGATCTTTGAAATAAATAATACATCCATTGTTTTCATAGAAAATGTCATTTTCTTGTCAATTCAAGATGCCTCCCCATGTTCAAAAATTACCTTTATGATCAAGACAGATATGTTCCCCAACATGTGGTTCCATGATGTAATATTCAATTTTTTTTACATCGTTACAATGTCTAGTTTAGAACTCCACCATACTATAGAACTGATTAATATTAATAACATTTTATGATATTGAGATCTAATATGATATTTTTAAATTTGGATAATAGAATTTGTTTAGAAACATACAATTTTTATATCCTTACCATGAGAGACATGTAACATTTATTTTATTAATCACCTAGAATATTGGGTATCATAATTTATTACGTATAGAATAAGTAACATTTCTTCAAATAAATATCATTTTATACATGACACATTAAATGTTCGACACATATGGAATCTTTTCCATCATTTAATATATTTTAGGATCTAGGATGTTCCTATGATTCATGCTTTCAAATGTTGGAAGAGACATTTTGTTATAAGTCTCATTACTAAACCATATTATAACTTTACCATATTTTTTTCTATGACACGGTCCAAAAAAACTTTTTATCCAAATATATGGATATTTATATCCCATCTATAGGTTTTTTAACTGATGTGTTTTATTGAAATGCATTTTAAAAACATTTTTAAAGAATGTAAATTTCGGACATCATTTTTATTATATAGTATTTCATCTTCATAAGACAGTAAAAATACCATGATGCATCCAATAACCTACCTATATAAAAAATAACAAAATTTGTTTAAAAAAATGCATTGATATCATTAAAAAACATTATATTCGAATTGCGATAATCTTTCTTCAATCTATAAATGTGTCGTTCAAATATAGATTCCATGATAGTCTCATTTAACACATTTAAATTTTTAGGTTATGTTGTATACATATCATTGAATAAATTTATGTTATAGAATTCAATTTGGAAAAAAATTTATATATCATATAATCATAATGATATTTCATGTAATACCATAAAGAACATTATTATCACCACTTAAATACTATAAGACATTATAAAAACAATTATAAGATTTAGAAAACAAAAAAATAATTGATTATTAAAAAATTAAACTATAAAACAGAAAGATAATGTTGATAATAAGATCAAAAATATAAAAAAACACATTATCATAATATCATTAAATTAAACATAAAATAAATGAAAATTACATTTAAAAAACGTTAAATTAAACAAAAACATAATTTGTTATTGTCAATAAAAAAATTTAATATAGGACACAAATATATCATAAATCACATTACAACATTATGTATTAAAAATTTAAAATATTATATTATTTTAAATTTTAATATAATTAAAATATATATTATTTTTTATAAAACATAATTTGACATATAAATATTTTAATATGCTTATTTCATTTCGAGATCCTCCACTAACATGATATAAGATGTTTAAGGATTAATCAATAGTATTCTTGAACTATTTACATATGTGTTTTACCTGAGATTCCAAATTACAAGAATAAACCCATCTAAGACCGAACTAGTCAAATTGTAAGCTGATTTTGAAACCCAATATCCACCAAAAATGGATGAGGGTAGGAAACCCGCACCACATTTCCACGTCACACTATATGAACGATCATAGCCTATATCATTAAAGAATAAACATATCTTCAATGACTATGATAAATAGAATCATATTGTAGGATATAAATATATAATCTTCTAAATTTTGAAAAACGAATTAATGAATCATTATTAAAAAATACAACCCAACATGGGTAATTATAAATGAATTTTATAGCTAACAAGTCCCTGAATATTATAGATGTGAGATTCTAGGGAACTCATCCCCATTACGAGTAATCCTGGACTGGTCTACATCCGTAAAAAACACTTCCACCATCATAGAACTCCATGAACTATAATACAACACCAAGATTCACCATGAATTAGAATTTAATTAATAATAGTTTCATTTATACTGAGACTATCATGTAACATGTTCATCGTCAGAATAAACACATCATTTGTGGGAACCACATCTATGCAAAAATGAATACATAGAATACTAAAATGTATATTAATTCATACATTTGTAGCCCTACTATAAGATGCATCCCAATGATAGAAATTTGGATCTTAAAGAGATACAGTCATCGATGCATTCGAATCTATAAACCTATCCAACATTCAGGTTTCCACTAAATACCATAAAGGGGTACCCACTCATTTAAGTACACATGTAATCCAAGAGAATAGAACCCCATATCATTCATTACCATTAATAGAATGGTTCTATTCAATAATCACGTAGTTGATCCCAAGCCTTTCTCTACAATAGATCATATTCTCCGGGGTACTATGCCCAATTATTAGAAAGACTCATGTTTGTTGTAAATAGATAATTAAAAACATATTACAAAGACCCTCCTCTGCCTAGGCTATTTATTTGAGAAATAAAGACACCACTCCAAAAATTATAACATCTAAAAATAATCAAACCACCTAAACATTATGGATTTATAGTGGGGTACACAACACTCCTATGAAGACATATAAATCTGGGGAGTAATTACTATATGTATAAAAGACTCTCACCTCGATAGAATCAACCTAACTTGAGGGTGCACCACAAACTATTAGAATAATGTCATTGAAATACACCTAATCCTAACTGATGGAGTACCAAATCAATATCAATACAGAGGAAACTCATTGTATGTATCATGATAGGGCTACTAAAATCATTTATGGAAAACATGTGTCTTTTACGATTCATAGAATAAATCATGTGTCATAATAGCCCTATTAATTATCTCAACATAATTCCACAAACCCAATCACCATCCATATGAAAATAAAATTTTACGCTATCAATCACTCGTTTAAAATGGCCTCATATATTTGGAAAAAATTCCATTTTTATCTATGTTGAAAAATTCCTAGGATATTTTATTAATTTACTTGAAGCATGAATCTGGAAAAAAACATGGAAGTCACACCACAAGGTTGATGGGAGGCCATATGGTGATTGCGAGGTGTGCCTCATCGCATTTCGGGGGTAGGGGTTTAGGTCTATGGATTCAATGCATGTATCTTGTGCCCTTTGGGGTCAGGTTGGGAAGGCTTACCCAATTGGCTCTTGGGATGGGCAATGTAATTGGGCCATACGTTGAGTATGCCTGACATGAAAACCTGCGATTCCCAATAAATTGTGGTTGATTTATGACCAAGGAACCCCCACTCATTCATAAAAAGTTGTTTTAACATTTATTTATTAAATTTGATATATTATTTTTGAGCTCCATGACACAATTAATTCTATGTTGGCTCAGTCCAAGGGTATATATTGTACCTTATAATCAGAAGATCCATTAAATATTTCTTCAAAATATTAAAACATGTGTAAACTTATCATTTAACCTAAAGCATGGTTATGAAACCTGAAAAACAAAAAATTGATCTAATTTTCATTAATAAAAATACTCGGTCACCAAACAAAATGACCTCTTATGATCCCTCATTTTGAATAACTATGCTCCTGATCCAGGAACTCTAGAATGAAACATCTATAATGCGAGTTCACATATTTTAATTATTTTGAGAAGTATTCTATAAATTTTTTTCTGTGTGTTATGTTACTAAATTTTAAAGTCTTGGATTATGAATTCATGGGTGGAAAAAAGGGTTGATAAATATTTTAATGATTAAAAAGTAAAAAAATATATGAACATAGTTTGAAGAATTTTGGATAACATATTGAGAATATTATTTAAAAAAACTATTGAGATAAATTTTTTAATATATTTTTGATGGATATTTCTCTTGAGTTTAAAATCTAGGTGTCCAATGTGATTATCCTACTCATTGATATATCTTAGTGTTATATCCTAATTTTCCCTATGATGTCATAGGGTTAAGTGATGTATTTCACAATGATGGATTTAGGTAATAACATAATTTGATAAGGTTTTTATTTGAAGATGTGTGGATATAGTTGTTGAATTTGAGGAAATTATTTTGTTGTGGTGGTTATGATTTTACAATTCGATGACTCACATATGTTGAAATATAGAAATTCCTATTACTAGTTGATATTTTAGTGATTCCAGACACAGGTTGAGAAATTGGATTTCTAATATTTCCTTAATATTTTGATTTTTATGATGTTATGGTAGAAATTTTCATATAATTTGACGATGATGATTAAATGTTTTGTATTCTTCTTATATAATTATAAATCCCCATTAATTCTAAATTATTTTTATTTATTATGATATGATGTAGATTAGAAATATATATTGATGAGATTAAATATGAATTTTATTTATTTTCTTCCAACTATATTAATCAAACTATTTATTCTTTTAGTTGTTCCCCATATGTTTATCCAATATGATTTATTTCCACATGGATATAGCTGAGTAAATAATATTCCCACACTACCCTAGTTTTCATAAATGTTTTTCTAGATAATCTTAGGGATATTTGAGTTGTTGTTCATGTAGCTTGGGTATAGTTAGAGAATGATATATAGATTGTTTAACAAATTATATTAAGTATTTTATTTATATTATTATGTCATGTATATAAAAATTGGATTGTGGAAACATATTTGATCCTTAATTGGAACCTTTGGGTGTGGATTTTGTATTTTCTTTTTTATTTTCCTGAGAATTATGGTTGTTATGCTTCCTATTATTTGGAAAGATAAACTCAGTCTATATCGTCATGTCAGAAAATATTGGTGGTGGATTCATGGGATAATCTTATCACATAATTCCACCTAGGAGTGGATTCAGTATGGATTTGTAACTATTCATGTAAATACAATACAAAATTTTCAAATAGTGACACTAATTTTACAAATATATTATAAATATCATTGATAAAAAATGAATGAATTAAAAAAACAAAATTAACATACTTCCCTCTATCTTTTCCACATTTTTCAATGCATAAAATTTGTTTGAATTAATCATTTATGTTATAAAATACATTTATTGAACAATAGTCCCAATAATAGAGTCCTACATTAATGATAGGATAATTTAATAAGTGGGAGATATGAATAGAGAATGATTGTCATTTTCCTATATATCATATATAAAATTATGAAAAAAACATTGTTTCGACAACATATAACTCAATTGGAACCACCATAGATGCATTCAATCATTTTCCCTTCCAATGAATAAATAGGGTAATTCAATTATTGAAATTAATAATGGAAAATAAATATCCTATAATTCAACCACCCACTCCATAGAAGCTTCACATAGTTGATGAATTAATATTGTTTGGATGATCATGAATTGAAATGTTTGAATAATTTTTGATAATAGAAAAAATAGGGAATGTTATCACATGTAAATATGTATTTCCTTCAAAACATATTACATTTATGATAAATGATGGAAGTCATATAATATATCAAACTAGCACAATGGTTGGAAAGTAGCCTTCTATGGGGGATTAAAATTCACACTCATTATGTATTTGAAAATCATGTCTCTAATATTAGGTAAAAAATTAAAATCAATGGGCACATTAAGATAAATAATAAAATAGAATCTTCAAATCATACATCAACTAAATAATATGGCCACTTATAAAAACCCATCGATATTAATTAAATAAATATTTATATTACAACAATAAATAATATCTAACTAAATCAAACTTCATATTATTCGTTTAACAAAATATTAAAACATTTTAAAATCATCTACAAAAAAGTCTCTTAAAAAATACAAGAGAAAAAAATGAACCCAAAAACTATTCAATGGTTTTTAGTCCATTTAGTACTTTTTTCATATCCCTCGATTCACTAGAACAATTGAACATACAGATCATTCACCAATGATTCATCTCGAGATAATTATGATGAATTTCAAAAAAAATTATGAAAATTAAATAAATAGTGAAATTATGGATAATCACAAAATAATGAATATTAATAGAGGTTACTACACAACGTATATGGAAATAATCGCTGATTATTGTAATACCATGTCCATATAAGTTGTTTATAAAATTATTTCTTATTAATAATATTGTAAAAAAATAATTTAATAAAGTATACATATGCAATATTTTTATTAACATAGAAATTAAATGTACTACAATAAAAAATATATTAACAGTCCAAAGAAATAGGATCTTCTATTAAAAATTGGCTTGTAAGGGATTAAATACATCCAGTTAAATCGTTATTTTGTTTTATAGATAAAAAAGTGCACTTTGATTTCAAGGTTCAATGTCAACAAGAAATTTAATAAAAAATTAAATATGTATTTTATCCTACAAATGAATATAGATATTCCAATATAATTCAATATTGTAATTATAAGAAATAATTTAGACAACTACTAAAATTGGTAAAATAAATTACAATTAATATAAAACATTTTAACTTGATAACTCCAAATAAATCCAGTATGAATGATAAACATATTTTTGGGTGTCAAATGAAATATTGTAAAATAAGGAAAAAATTTTATTAAGTTATAAAACCAAAAAGAATAGTATAGTACTCCATTATCATTTTTTAATCAAAAAAACATAGAATAAGTATGAAATTACATGCACTATAATTAAGTTTGTCTATTTCCCTTGTCTATTAGATGAAAATTGGACAGTGATATTTCCATTATACGCATACAAGTTATTTTGGTTCTATCACATCCTTCTATAAAATATAATTAATATCATTCTAAATAATATAATAATAAAAATCAATAAAAATGTTTATTTCTTGAGTTTGATCCATTAGAATGACATCATTTCACTTGAAATCATCAAACCAACAATTAATGATAAAATTTATGTGTATCAATTTTCATTAAATATAAATAATATATATCTAAAAATATCATTCCATTAAACTCATGGTATATAATGTTCAATATCAACTACGTCTTGGAACCACACCATCTAAAAAACTGCATGTAGTAGATTTATATTTTGATCTAATTAATATATCAAAATAAAATATATAAATATTATAAAAAATCATGGATATTATTATAAAATGGTAGAAATAAATATAATAATGAATTTTGATTGATAATTCTAGGTATATGATCCACTCAAGAATCATTATGTTCTACACAATATCTTGAAAATTAAAGAAACTCATTTCATTTTTTTCCCAATATGCACATCTTTATAATATTGAATATTTTTAAAATCATTATCATTGACATGAATTTTCCATGGGAGGAAATTTATATTTCTATATCTAAGATAGATAATCATAGAGATATTGACTATCAAAAATTTGGAATTGTGTGTCGATAGAAGTCAGTAATAACAATTGTCTTCTTTTTAACAATTAAGGATCTTATAATGATTTATTTAAAGATAACCAACCAATTTTATAACATTAATTGGTAAAATTAATTAAAATTATTAAATGTATGCATATGAAAGAAATTTATGTATCATACGATGTGGTACATTAATCCATTTAGTCAAAAAATGACTAATCACATCAAGAATATTAATACCATGAATTATATTAAATGAAGTTTCATATATTTATAAAAAATGTGATTATGTATATGATGTTTGAAATTGGGAAGCCAAGTATTCCCAAACTTTTCTCGACCCCCACAACATAGTTGTTATCGTTAATAATATCTCATGGAAGAAAATTCCTCATTGTTATTAAGGACCGGAAACCATTTAGGATGAATATTTATCATATAATAATTCATAAAAACCAATTGGAAAATTCAACAACCCATATAAATGAAATATTTTATTAATAAGAAAATATAATACTTCAAAACAAATAAAAAATAATTACAAATGTAACACCCCGAGATTTTAAGAAAAATATTATTTTTAATTTCATTAATGTATTGTGTTGTACGCAACACCAAAAGGAGTTTGCACAACACGCATCCTTGACTTGCCATGCATTACACGCAATCACGACATTCCTCGATAGCGTGTGTAGTACGCAATACCGAGTTTCACTAAACAACGTTATGCTATTAAAATATTATTAAAACTAGAAATTATGAATAGTAATAAACACTTTTTGAAATTTGGTAAATTTTATTTTTCAAAATGGACTTCATTTTTGGATTTGGAATATCAAAATTAGCTTAGGGTGAAATTTTGGTACTTTTCGGATAACATTCATTTTCCGATGAATAGTTAAAATTACTAAATTTTAAATAAAAACAACCTTTTAATAGAAATAATTAACAGTGATAAATTATTAATTTGAGTTTTTTTACAGTATATTTAGAATATATTTTTACAATTTAATAAAATGTTGGTCATTAGATGTAATTTTACATTTAAACTAGACATAAACAAGTCTCAATCTTTTGATAGTTATTATCTCTTAAAAACACGCTATTTGTTTTGACGATTAGAATTAATTTTTAAATTAATTAATTCAACTGATTTGTTTTGAATTTGGTAAAATAGAAATCATTTTTGAGTTCATAATATGAAATATAGCTTAGGCTTAATTTTTTGGTATTTTCCTGGAAACTTTCATTTTTTGATGAATAGTGAAACCACTAAGTGGTAGTTAAGAAAATAAATTTCTCATAAAACTTAATTTTACCGCTTCTGTGAGTGGAATTTCAAAAATTGGAGAGACACGGTTTATGTCATTATGTAAAATGTGGTTCAATTAGATGTATTTTTTTTTCATGAATATTAACTTTTTACATTTTTTACAACGGTTAAAACTAAATAGGGTAATTAAGGGTAAAAATGATATTATTATTACCCTAACACATGTCCTAATTCTATTGGATAAGTATAATTCCACAAAAAAAACCTTAGGAATAAAATATGACGATTTAGTCCCACATGGATTAGATTAGGACATTTATTATTAATTTATTTAAAGAAGGGTTAAAATAGTTAAAATCAACGTTTAATAAGTAAATAATTTTTAATATAGGGTTATACATAAAATAAATTCGACTATAAATATTAATTAGAAAGCTAAAAATATTTACTACATAATGATATTTTATTTTTATTTTTTAGACATTAAATAATTTAATTTATTTATGACACAAAAATGATGCAGTAATTATCTTATTAATTAAATATTGACATAATTGATGTTATAAATACCCAAATAAATGTAATTTGAGACTTTTTATGAATTACACTAATTATCTAGGTTAAAATTACATATTAGTATTGATTTAATTAACTTTTTTAGAACTAATCATTCTGTTATAAGTTTCACAAAAATCAATTACTAAATACTGTCAAAATTGACATAAAATAGTTTAAAAAAAATATTATAGTATTATTTTATTTATAAAAATCTAAGGTTCGGACAAATGACTTAGATAAGGTTATATATATTAATAATAAACAACATGGGGTTTGTTTGTCTTGTTATAGTAAGTTTATTAACCTTATAGTGTAAGAACACAAAAAGACACGGTAAAAGTAAAATTATCTAACTTAATGTTAAGTCTTAATGATAAGGATAAAATATTAAACTAAACATGACCAAATTCTATTGGTTGAGAGGATTCCGACCCATCCCCACATTAGCTTCGAAATAAATCAATTTGGAGATATTTAAAACCGAATATGGATTTATAATAAAATAATATTTTTAGTATTTCCAAAGATGCCCCTCTCCTCCCTTATAAAAGGGAATCCCCTCCTTCTCTTCCTCACACCACATTGAGCCTTCATGCCCGGACAAACCCTACCATATTCTCATCTCCACTTCCCTAGAAACATCGTAGAGTTTTTGGTCTTCTTAAAAGACCAATTTTAGTGGCCTAAGAGGAGGACACCAACAGGCACTTCAAAGAAGAGGTAATGTCAGTTACCGATTCTTTCAACTTTATTTCTTCTTACACATCTTCTTCTTAGGTTGTTTCATTATGAAGTAATAACATCAGTATCACTCATATAGTGATATATTATGATAAGTATGAAACAACCCTATTTAACGACCTATCCATCCTACAGAAAACGAAATCACCGCGCGTGCATACGTACGAAATACCGTCTCCACGTCGTGGTGTAATCTGTTTTTCCAACACCACCTTTCTTGGATGGGTATAATGGTAAAAATAATAACTATAAATAGTTATTATAACATCATACTGATTATGATATATTGTATCATCCACTCCAATTCAATTCAATGATTATGGAAATGATATCATCGCTTGTGCATACGTACGGACTACCGTCTCCACGACACGATGAGATTCATTCTCCATGTTAACCATACATGAATGATCATAAAGTCTATTTAATGAATAATATTGAAATATATGAAATAATAATGCTTCTGTATTTATGTATATATATATATATGTATGTATGTCGTCTATTTAGTTTCATTCACTTCAATAGGGAAATGAAAACAGCATTCATCCGTACATACGGCCTACCGTCTCCATGAACGGTGTATTTCATTCCTTTTATCGACCTATAATATATATATTTATATGATTAATATATGTAAATCATGTTTGAAATTCTGAAATTATGTAAATCAGGATATAAGTAATAATATCAAGAACGAAAAGTCGAAAAACATACGATAAATGAAATGATTTTACCCAAAACGCTTCTTTAACATAAAATTTACCAAAGAACGGATAATATAAAGTCATAAGTGAAACATATATGATATCATAACAATGAATATTATTCTGTAATAACTAAATGAAATTATTTAAATCATTATACAGGAGGTTCAGATACGTACGAAGCATATCGGACCTAAGGTAAGGGAAATATCACATTCTCATTTTTATCTGAGATTGTTTATACTTTGGAATTTACTGGGGTGTATTTTATCATCAACATCCATGTTTCCTCAATATGTAATATTATTTCCATCCACCTAAAATTTTTTAAATCAAATTTTATCATATGGTGAGTTTTTAGTAAAAGATATGAAAGAAATCTTTTGTGGTTTTTCATACAAGGTACTTTTTTTGACTTTTCTGACAAAAGTACGAGAAGAATGTTTTTTAACTTATACGGCATGAATGGATTTTTAAAACCATTATTTCCAAGAAGATTACTTTACATGATTTCAAGTTTATTTTTAATCAACTTCTTTTATTTTATAATTGTATGACATGTTAAGAAAGGAAAAGTGTTTTTGAAGTAGAATGGATATTTTCCTCAAGAATGGAGTTCAAGTGTTTTATCAAAATTATTTTACATCTATGTTAATATAGGGTTATGTTTCTATCTCTATTATTACATGGATTTGATTATGTTGTGATGGAAATATTTTTATGAATTCGTTTATCTTATATGAATTGTTTTATGATGTCACGATGTTTAAGATTCCCATTTTTATTATATGAGTTATGAAATGATTTATGATTTATGATTTTGTGGCACACATAAGAATGGAATCATTATGAGATGGGTGGGACCTATATCTCCCTCCAATGAATGGGGTAAATATTTATATCTCATGAGATAGACATGGATTGAACGGAATGTTAAACCTGTTCAGTAATACAGGACTGGAACGAGGAGTGAACTCGATTCAGAAAGGGACTTTGTCCACTAAGATGGACTTGGCAACAATTCCATGGCTACTATGGAAATCATATCATGTGCATAATGGTTGCCACAATTACATGTTTTATTTCCAGGCTATTTTATCATTATTAATGTTTCTTTATGATCTATGTCTTATGTACTTCAATGTTTTATGTCATTGCTCAAGCTTTAGATGTTTAAACATTATGTTCATGTTTTTAAGTTCAAATGTATATGGTATGTTTTATATTATACATGTGTACCCTTACTGAGTATTTGAGCTCACCCTTTTTAGGTTTTCTTTTCCCCAGGATATAAAGAAAGGTTTTAGGTAAGAAAAAAAGGGGAAGATCTTTATGGGAGATGTTGAAGATCTTTCACCACGATTAGAAGATTATGTTACATGTTTCCAAAGATGCTAAACTATTACGATCCTTGTGCGTCTGTTGTTGTTATGTATTATTTATTCCGCTAAAGTAATGTAATATCCATGTATGTCAAGCTTCAGGTTTCTACTGTTGGTATCAGAGGAAAGGTTTAGTCATCCTTTGGAAACTAGGATGTGAAAACATTAGTGAGATCCCAAGAGATATTTCTAAGGTTTGTCTAGGGATGTCCCTAAGGATAAGTATAAGAATAGGTTATAGTCCTAGAATTATGGTAAGGATATTATAATTAAACATAGGATGTTTGATGTTGAAGGTACTCCCCCATGATTATGTTATTTTCCTAGTATTATTTTTTCCTCTCAAAGAATTCTTTTTGTGTTTTAGTTAATGGATGGGACCAGAAGGAATTCGGTTAACATTGAATCCAATGGACAAATTGGTGACTATGAGAAACAAAATTTCCTAATTCCTAGAGGGAATGATATTGTGATTTTTCCAAATCAGTCATCACGATATATTATTAACAAGGTGAAATTTAGTGGTATGCCTAATTCATCAAATAAGAGGAAGATAGAATTTTATGCATGATCACATGTTGAGGAGCATAAAGAAAGGAATATTGAGATTTCTAAAGAAGGGAAGAAGAACATTGAGGAATACCTCAAATGGAGGGACATATGTTATCAGTGTGGAGAAAAGGGTCATAGAGTGACAGACTGTTATGGAGTTCAATGTCTTATTTGTGGAGAACATGGGCATTACCCAACTCAATTCCCTGAACTAAAAAGTTACTTCTAAATCAAGGAAGGAATTATTCCAGGACAATCATTGAAGAGGATGGATTGGCATTTTTATGTATTGGTATTCAAGAATAATGTTGTTGAGGTACTTTTATGGTGTATTATAATATTTTTGTATTAGTCTATTGTGGTTTTTAATAATTTTATGGTACCAGTAACCATGAAAAGTGATTCAAACATATTAGAGGTCCTGGTATTCTTCAAAGACAACTTTTAGTGCCCTAAGTGGAGTACTCAAAGAGGTGCTTCAAAGAAGAGGTAATTTCAGTTACCGATTCTTTCAACTTTATTTCTTCTTACACTTCATCTTCATAGGTTGTTTCATTATAAAGTAATAACATAAGTATCACTAATATACTGATACGTTATTATAACTATGAATAAAATCATATTTTACCATCTATCCATCCTACATAATATGAAATCACCGCGCGTGCGTACGTACGGAATACCGTCTCCACGCCGTGGTGTAATCTGTTTTTCCAACACCACCTTACTTGGATGGGTATAATGGTGTAAATAATAACTATAAATAGTTATTATAACATCATAATGATTCTGATATATTGTATCATCCACTCCAATTCAATTCAATGATTATGGAAATGATATCATTGCTCGTGCGTACGTACGGACTACCGTCTCCACGACGCGACGAGATTCATTCTCCAGGTTAACCATACATGAATGATCATAAACATTATTTAATTAATAAAAATGAAATATATGAAATAATAATTTTACTGGATTTATGTATATATATATATATGTATGTCATCTATTTAGTTTCATTCAATTCAATATGGAAACGAAAACAACGTTCATGCGTACGTACGGCCTACCGTCTCCATGAACGGTGTATTTCATTCCTTTTATTGACCTATAATATATATATATATATGATGAATATATGTAACTCATGTTTTACATTCTGAAATTATGTAAGTCAGGATATAAGTAATAATATCAAGAACGAAAAGTCAAAACAAATACGATAAATGAAATGATTCTACCAAAAATGTTGCTTTAACATGGAATTTACAATAGAACGGGTAATATAAAGTCATAAGTGAAACATATATGATATCATAACAATGAATATGATTCTGTAATAAGTAAATGAAATTATTTAAATCATTATACAGGAGGTTAGGATACGTACGAAGCATATCGGACCTAAGGTAAGTGAAATATCACAATCTCATTTTTATCCGAGATTGTTTATACTTTGGCATTTAATGGGGCGTATTTTATCATAAACATCCATGATTCCTCAATATGTAATATTATTTCCATCCACCTATAATTTTTTAAATCCAATTTTACCCTTTGGTGAGTTTTTAGTAAAAGATATGAATGGAATCTTTTGTCGTTTTTCGTACGAGGTAATTTTTTTGACTTTTCTGACAAAAGTACGAGAAGAATGTTTTTTTAACTTATACGGCTTGAATGGATTTTTAAAACATTATTTCCAAGAATCGTACATTACATGTTTTTAATTTTATTTTTTATCAACTTATTTTATTTTATAATTGTATGACATGTTTAGAAAGGAAAACTGTTTTTGAAGTAGAAAGGATATTTTCCTCAAGAATGGAGTTCAAGTGTTTTATCAAAATTATTTTCCATCTATGATAATATAGGGTTATGTTTCTATCTCTATTATTACATGGATTTGTTTATGTTGTGATGGAAATATTTATATTAATTCCTTTATCTTATATGAATTGTTTTATGATGTCATGATGTTTAAGATTCCCATTTTTATTACATGGGTTATGCAATGATGTATGATTTATGATTTTGTGGAACACATAAGAATGGTATCATTATGAGATGGGTGGGACCTATATCTCCCTCCAATGCATTGGGTAAAGATTTATATCTCATGAGATAGACATGGATGGAACGACATGTTAAACCGGTTCAGTAATACAGGACTGGAACGAGGAGTGAACTCAATTTAGAACGGGACTTTGCCCACTAAGATGGCCTTGGCAGTAATGGCTTGGATACTATGGAAATAATATCATGTGCTTAAGGGTTTCCACAATTAAATGTTTTATTTCCATGCTATTTTATCATTCATAATGTTTCCTTATGATATATGCCTTACGTACTTCCATGATTTATGTCATTGCTCAGGGTTTTGATGTTTAAACATTATGTTCATGTTTTTTAGTTCAAATGTATATGGTATGTTTTATTTTATCCATGATTTCCCTTACTGAGCATTTGAGCTCACCTTTTTTATGTTTTCTTTTCCCCAGGATATAATGAAAGGTTTTAGGTAAGAAAAAAAGGGGAAGATCATTATGGGAGATGTTGAAGATCTTTCACCACGATTAGAAGATTACGTTCCAAGTTTCCAAAGACACAAAACTATTACGATCCTTCTGTGTCTGTTATTGTTATGTATTAAGTATTCCGCTAAAGTAACGTAATATCCATGTACGTCAAGCTTTAGGTATGTACAACAAATTTCTTCCTCTAAGATCACATGAAATATTATCATTTTATAATATTATATTCTTTTAAAACTACTATATAAGAAGAAATCAAAATATTTGGAGACACGATGCAATTTTGGACTATTCTAGTCATCAACCATGCAAAAATATCTTAAAATGTATTAATTTTTTTCATTATTTTAAAACATATATCAGCATATGGAATCGTGATTTTTTGGTAGAAAAAATGGTTTTATATTTACAAATCAATCAAATTTGTCTGAAAAAAATATTAACCCCATATTAATGTACTTGAACATATTTCATCGAGATAACATTCCCCTGGATTACACACTAAAAAATACCAATATAATACTATAGGAAAATAAATAAATAAATAATTTTAGAGAACTATAAACACACACATTCATCTACTAATATTGATATTTGTACGATAAAATTTACACATTTAAAATTAAAATAAATAAATCAAATCATTTAAATTAAAAAAAATTATAATCATTGAGTAAATTTTTTTATGTTTTCTAATTAATTCATTTTGATTAAAAACATTACATTAGGGTCATGAAAATCATTATTATCAGAAAATATTGGATGGGAAAAGAATGATTATTCTTTTCAAAATATTGAATAACTAATGTTTCACTCGTGGACATCACATTTCAGATACAAAACTAGTATAAATGAGCGTATATCCATGTTTAATATAAAAGAATTTATTTTTTCTCTTTATTCATTTTTTTGTAATTACTTAATTTGATCAATAAATAATTCTCATTATGTAATTTACTCCCATTTTACCTCTTTTCATTTTTATTTTATAACATAAAATATATTACTGAAGAAATCAATTGAAATAATTTATATAAATGGATTATATCTAAATTTTAATTAATCAATGGGTGACTCCCATTGGTAAATTAATTTGTTCATAGTATCCCCAAGGTTTATTCTATATAATTTATTTTTTAAACAGAATTTTAATTATGGGGGAAATATTTTCAGTTTTTAATACGACTTGTCTTGAGATTATATAACTAGTTAGGTACAGTTTATACCCTAATGTAATGATATATCTTAATGACAAAAAAATGTAAAATGCATAAAAATAATTTTTTATGATGAAAACAAAGTATGGGTAATGTTTTGTAAGGATATGATTTTTTCCTAGGTATTATGATTGTGGTAAATGGTACAATTTATTTTTTTGAACATATTTCGTCTAAAATTGACAATTAAATTTATTTTGTGACTAAAACAATTATTGAAACCAAAAATTATAATTAAATTATAAAATATGAATAAAAATGAAATTTTAATTTACATTGTTAATAGGAATTGAAATTAATTATTATATTAGATGAATATTAGAATCCATACATAATTAATATTTTTTAAAAAAATACGTGGAAGTTAAAAAAAGAATATATAATAGAAAAAAAATTATTGAGATATTTTAATATCTATCCACACCATCAAATTAACATGTTAAGAGGATTATATATATATATACAATATATACATACATATATATATATATATGTGTGTGTGTGTGTTTTTATTGTTATATTAATATATTATATATTATATTCAATTTATAGGTTTTATTTTCATTCAACAATAACATTATATCTATCCGTAAAAATATATGGTATAAAGAATATCTTTAATTTATATTCAATGAAATAAATTTTATTAAAAGAATATTAAATGAAATACATAAATACTCTAATATGAATAATTTATTCATCACAATAACTGGTTAACTATAATTAAAATCTCTTAACATTAATATCATTATATTAAATTATACATTACAAAAAAATAAAACATTAAGAAACATATAAAGAAAACATAAATTACAATAATATCTAAAGGCCATGAAAGAAATTAATTCTAAATGGTAGTTAATAAGAGTTAGAAATAATATCAAATTGATGACCAATCATTGAGGTATTTTAATTTGTATCCGCCAATTCACTTCATTATCTTATGTTAGGTCTCTATACTATATTAATTTATTAATGTTAGAACCATTGTATTTATTTGTAAGAAATGGAGTCCAGTTAGTGCATGTTATCAATCCATTCTGGGTTTATCAAGTAGATTTCAAGGGAAGTGATAATATGGTACAAAATAACAACAATGTTGATGATGGCGTTGTTCTACTTGGTTTCTAAAATTTATGGTTGGTAATTTTGAGAATGGAGAATGTCTTTTTTGGGAAGTGGATATTGAAAAAATGGTTGAATGTGTATCTGAGTGTGTGCATGTGGTATGATTCATGATCTTTTAAAATGGGTATAGGTAGTAACTTCATAAAATATTTGTTTCTGTGCAGAAGTTTTTTTTAATGACATAATTTTTTATGTTCAAATAAAACTACATATATGAATATTTCATTCAAAATATGACATCAAAACGAGTTTCTGGTGACTGATGTTTTGAGATATACCATTCAAAATATATAGAATTAATGAGATACATGTAAATGATGAGATTGTGTGAAAGATACTTATGCATCAAATTTCACATAAATTTTATACATACATGCAGGGGTCAATGCAAAAGGAACGTGTGCATATGTGTGACTAGGTGTATAAATATATAGAAAACACCTTGAATAGTTAAAAAAATCCAATTAAATTATGGTGTCTCTATAGTGAATAATTCTTTCACACTAAATACTCACACCTAGAAAATCTTGTGGGAAAATGTTCCTTATGTCTATGTAGACCATTTGAACCTTGTTGAGTGGTTTAATGAAATAGAAATGGTAGAACTAAATAATCATTGCATGAAAACCCTAAAAACTAAATGAATTAATAGTAGTTGTGACCAAGATTTCAGTTGATATTCTATCATGTTTTTAATATTCGATTATTTTGATTAGTTATTTCATGTGCATTAATTAATGATGTCGATACAAGAACAGTCTCATGCTTGAATGGGACAAGGACATCAATGATAATCTTATGAAGTGGCCTCTATGTAAATAAACTATATATGTTCTCTCCCATAGCAATGATATAGGTGTAGTTGACAGAAGTGTTATATGGAATGTAGTGTGTCATCTCAAAAACATTGTAAAGGTTGTCTTCCTAGAACATAGTGACTACGTATGAATACTTTCATTCCATAATTAGTAAAAATAGTGGATTTTGGTATGACCGAAACACTAATATTGTATGATTCTAGGATTAGACCTTTGTACTTAACCAATTATAACTAATTTTCTATCTCAATACATGTGAATGTTTTAATTACCACACATAATAATCAAACAAGTTTAACCGGTTCTTACATTTGAGGGAAAATGACTAGTCTCTCTTGTGGAAAATGTTTACCTCCTAAATCACCCCTCCCCTCTTGTGGTATTATTAGGTATTTAATGTGGTATCAAAGCTTATAGGTTTATAAAATTAAATCATTCCACTTGTGTTATCCTGGGGAACTATGTTACTTTAATGGGGTCCTGCTCTTTGAATGATGAATCTTTTAGATAAGGAAGAACATGGTGAGATCTCATATAAGATCTCTTTGAACCAAAGATCAATTCTCCATAATATATGGGATTCTTGTCACTAGTGAAATAGGATTTACTATGACACTATTGAAATATAAATATGATTGATGTAGAAATTAAAGCCCAAATTTCCCTTATAGAAGCTCATTATGATCAAGTATATCTAAATGTAATTAGTTCTAATATGGATAAGTCTGTTTGGGAAAATAATTAAAATATATATGAAGTTTAAAAAAAGTGAATTCCCTGAATTGAAATGTTTTTCAATATCAGTTCAAGGATATGAAGATCCAGTCAGATGAAAATGTAGATAGTTTCTTCAATTTCAATACTACAGTTTTAGAGATATTATTGGAATTGGGGAAGAAAATAAGGATATTGATATGTTTTATCAAATCATAAGAATTCATACACCGATTTATAATCCCAAAGTGTCATCCATATTTAGAATATAAATTTCTATGCATTTACAAAATTTTCTACAAATTAGCGTTATGGCATATGAAGTGATTGTGATACTGAATCATGTAACAAGTCTTGTATGAAAAAAATTACATTTAAGGACCTTGAAAATCATGATAATTAATTAGATTGTGTTGAATAATATAATAAGTATGACGAAATTACTTCTCATTATTACAATAATTTAATGTGTGCAAAAGTAAACTTTAAAGGAAATCTACTCTTGGATTAATTTTATTGTGGTAGAGTAGAACACATTGCCTCTTGGTGTTCATGGTTGTTTTTGAATAATGAAATAGATTTTGGAAATATAATGTAGTCTGAGAAAATTATTCACCAAAAAGGTGACCTAAATCTATAAAGAAGTTATAGAGATGATTTCATTACTTTAAAAGAGAATATGTTGAAGTTGAATTTTTTTTAAGATGATGAAATAGATATTAAATATGGAACACGTGGAATCATTATGGATAATATTGAAAATCCCTAACAATCAAAAGCTAATGCTAGAGACTCGGAATTTTTTGCAGATGATTATCTCATGTTTGGACATGTGGATGTTATTTGTGTTCTTGAAAATCAATGAGAAATAAATAATAAGTGTATAGTAGTTCCAGATGAGTCATCAGAACATGTTGATCATCTTAAATATAAAATTTATCAACTAGAATAAGTATAATAAGAACATATTACAAAATTAAAAATCTTATAAGATCTCAAATAATTGAAACTAATGATCAACGAAAAATCCACAGACATCAATGATATCACATGAATACTATATGATAAATCATGAAAAAATTATTTCTCATTTGATTCACATATATAGAGATAATATAAATAGTTAAAAATGGTTTTGAAGGATTATATATGTATTTTAATTATCAATGGTCCACATGTATGGTAAATAGTTGAATTTAATGTGATGATGAGTCATCAATGGAAAGAAATTATACAATACAAAATAAATGGAATCCAAAATATTGATCATATAAAAAATAAAACAATTTTTAAAATAAATAATGAATCCAATAAAACTGATAGGGGAGCTGGAAATTATCCCCGAGTACCCAAAAATTATCATCGATAATATTATTTAATGAGAGAAGGTATAATGATGAAGAATGGAAATTATAAGACATTTCAACTTATGAATTGTAAATTTTGTAGATATCTAGGTCATACCATGTCATATTGTTAAGAGGTGAGGAGTTATCTAAAAGGGGATGTTCTTAAAAGATAATGAAGGAGGATGATTTCGTATACATTTTTATATAGAATAATTTTTTTCTTTGTTTATAGTTTTCATTTTTCTAACTATGGCCATAAATCAATTCATTTTTGCCTATGGTTGATGTGAACATTGGCTACAAAACTCATAGAAAAGTATATACATTCCAAATAAGATAATTTACTCTCACAAATAGGCTTTCTCCTATTGAAGTGAACATGATTATGATGTACCCATCCATTCTTAAATGAGAGTAAAATGGATATCCATTACCTCCACCCAATCAAATATTTCATGTTAGGAAAATAAGACAATTAGAAAATACACCATTGAAATAATATCTCTCATAGCAATAAATAACAATAAAACATGGATTATTGTAACTAGATACCCATCCCATATGATAGGAAATGAATATTTATTGATGAATGTTAAGAAAATGGTTGATAGAATAGTATGGTTTTTAAATGATTGTACATTGATGATCTAATGTAGTAAATTTACAGATCATTAAAATGATGAGATTATGAAAAATATAGATACCTATATGGAAATGTTTCATAAAAATATCTAAACTATGATTCGACTCAGTGAATTTGGACCGAATTTGACATTTAATCAAAAGGGATGCTCAATAATAAGAAATAAAAAAAATTATCTCTTAAAATTGTGCAAATAATGGAAAATATATATCAATTTGAAAGTAATGATATCATTAGATACCTAGTAGTTTAATTTTAAATCAACTTTTTTCACTTAAGGATAGGTTTTTTTAGTCAAAAAGACATTGAAAAGGTATCCTCACTGAAGATAAACATTGATATCCCCATTCTAAAACAGAAACAATAATGTTCATCTGATTCTTGTATGCATGGAATGATGTTCTTTAGTTTATGTCATCCAAAGAATAAAATGAAATCAAATCTTTTGACCTAACAAAAAAATTTATATTTGGGATTATAAATATGGATGTAACATTTGGATAAATATACTTTATATTATTAATTATTATTAAAGAATAAATTATATTCTGGTTATACAAATATACAACAAATTCTTGATTTTTTAAAAAGTAATCATTGAATTTTAGATAATTATATTGGATGCATAATAATTTTTCCATGATAATAAAATGGAGGGGAATTAACATCCATTAATTTTTGAAATTACCTGAAAAAATATTTAATGAGGCATGAGGTCTCTATAGTGAGAAGGCTACATGAAAATGGAGATCTTATGCATAGGAAAATACATACAATCAGTATATCTTGAATAATTATAGTTGACTTTCATATCCCTAAATGTTATTTGAAAGAGGCGATTGAAGTGGCAGTATACAATCAAAATAGAGCATGGATTTATATGGGATAAACCATTAAACTATATGTGTCCTTGCATTAAAGGAATACCTCTCTGATGTATTCTAGTTTTTTAATTAAATACTTCATCTGAATGAAAAAAGAATTAATGGAGAGTATTTTGATGTTGTAGATGAAGAAATATTCCCAGGATATTCAATAAAGTGATAATCCTACAACTGTTTCAATAATCAAGCTCTCTGAATTGTGGAGTGATGTGATGTCAAGAACATTGAAGATAAATTTAAAAATACATCGATAGAATCATCTGCAGATATCATAGAAGATGGAAATGAAAGTGGTCATGTAATAGATTTAACTGTTGAATTAGAGGAAGGTTTGAAAGAAAATTAGTGGTCAAAAAATTACAATGAAATAGAAAATGAATCAGATTATGAAACCATGGATGAAGAAACATCATCTAGACCACAATGGATAAATAGAACAACACAAATTGATAAATCCAAAATCATGGTAAAATCCATTACAGAAGAACTTGATTATATTGAAATAAACCATTCTTTGGATATTGTTAAGAGTCCCTAACATCATTATGTGATCATAACATTGTGGATATTTAAAAATAATTTTGATGATCATGGGTGAGTTATCATAAAAAAAGTCATGCTTGATTATTAAAGTATGCACAAAATTAAGGTATTGAGGTTGATGAATATTTTTCCATATTCGTGATACTAGAATAAATCATGTTTTTTATTCTATTTCTATTTAGATAGAATATAATATTTATCAAATGGATGTCCAAAAAATATAATGAATGGAGTTTTTCAAGAATAATCCTACAGTGGACAACATGTTTGATTTTGAATTGCTAATTATGAAAAGACTATTTTCAGATTAAATAAGTTACTATATGATCTGAAGTAGGCACCTTCATCTTGGAATTCTCTACAGGATTTGTATATGGTTACGCCTTAATTAAAAAGATAATGTATCAATCATAATCTCTTTGTGAGGAATTCATGGGATGATCATTTTATGGTCCATATATACAATAATGACAATATTTTTTGTGGAAGAATTTAGCGATCAATGTTATAATTTCCTAATCCCATAAAATATGATTTTGTGATTCCTAGTGTAAATTAATTCACATAGTTCTTGGGGATACATTTTTTTTAAAACGATTTATAGAAATTCATTTCTCAGAAAAAATAATCAAAAGGGATTATGAAAAAAAATCCACAGGCATGATTCCAAACCAATATCGACTATGATTTTGGTTGGAACAAAATGTCTAATGCATAAGAATGGGGCTTCTGTGAATCCCATATTATAGATGAGAAATATTGGAATCCTATTATATGTAAATGTAACATGCCAATATTTTTTAGTTGTTATGATTTTAGCATCCCAATTTCAATTTAATCCCAAGGAAGAAAATTGGAATTAGATAAAAAAATCCTGAATTACATTTATTGTGGCCTTAATTTTGACTTATACATTGTTATTGGATGATATAATGAATTATTTACATTTTCAACTATAGACTATGATTTCGATGTGGTGAATACAATGTTCGCAGGTTTTGGGGTATTTTCTATTGGAATTAAATGTGTGGGTTGGCTGAGTAATAAATAAGTAAGAACATTTTGGGATGAAGGATAATACATTTATAATACAAATGATTTCAATCAACCAATGTGGATAAATAAACAAAAAAATTACATTGAAGATTAGGTTAAATAGTTGTTGCTCATTTAGAGTGACAATAAAAAAATGATACATCTCATAATGAACAATGTTTAGAATTATAAAACAAATGTTATTACGATTATATATGATTTCATCAGGAAAATTTTGTAAATGTGTCTGTAAAATAGAGCATGTTGGAACGGATGACTAGCTGGAATACATTCTCACCAATCCAATTGTAGCACGTGAGTTTGAAAAATAACAGGAGGACCCCAGTGTTCAACCACCTCAAAGTTCAAGAGGTGGTTATGAATGTTCCCCTCTCCCAATTTTCGTTAACTATTTTAATTTTTTTTTGGAAGAGATCCATGCTTATTATGGAGAAACTATTAGAGGGGAATTTGCTAATATCATTAAGTACAAATACAGGTTCATTGTGTTTATTTACAAAGGGGTAGATAATTAAAAAAATCAAGAATGGTTTAATGTGGGAGAATGAGAATATATTTTTTCAGGAAAAAAGTAGTCATTTTGTTAGGTCCACCAGGTCGAATACCCTAGAGGATGGGGTGAATTAGGGAACAGAAGATTAAAACATTCTCCCGTTTGGATCTTGATTCGTTGTTATAGAAAACTAAATTACCACTTTCTCCCATTGTAATATAAAAAAATGAAATTATGCACAAGACACAACAACTTTTACATGGTTCACCCTCATTGAGTGGTGTCCAAGGAGCATACAACATCAATATGACAATTTACTAAATTCAATAACGCTCGGTTTCAATAATGATTACAATGTTTGAGTTAGATCTTCTATTTCCAGATTCACTATCTATATAATATTTAGGGTCATATCACTACATTATCATGGGTAACTCACTATTCCATTTTCTCTGGCTCACAACCTATGGAAAGGGTCATTGTATTCCTCTTCCTTTACACACTGCTCCTGGAATGTAATCCAAAAATTGTTTATAGACATGCAGTTCAAACACAGTTTATGGAAATACAGGTGCCTATATTTTCTTGAATTCCTACATCCTCAAATATTGGTAGATTCTCTCTTTATGTCCATTTTCACCCATAGATTAATTCCAACATCTTGAGTGCTGGTTGGTACTGAAAATATGTTTGCTAGATGATTTAATGATTCCACATGATTTCTAGTGGAAATCATGATCAACCATCTCTCCAGTGTACTGAGTACCGGGTTTGGTACACGGGTCACCCCATCAGCGTACTATTGCTACTCCCTTGAATTGCTATCGCCTCTACGTAAAGCTACCTTGGCTCCATCACATTGAACTAGGCTCCGTCCGTGAACTGTTTTGTTTTCGCAGACTGTATTTACTTATGTGTACCAGATCTCCCCCTCCTAATACCACATATATAAATCTCTCTCTCTCATGTACTAGAGATTCTTCCTCTACATACTGAGTCAACTACTTCCATGTACCAGACAACTTATTCTGTGTATCATAAATCCATTTTAGATTATGAATCCCTAAAAACACCTTTGGTATAATTACTTCTACAAAAACCACTTCATCCTTCACGAACCACCCTTTGAAAAAATCATTAGGTCATTTCCAAAATCCTGAATCAATAAGATGTTATCTAATTATATTCTATATCCCTAGTAATCAGTGGGATTATCTATTTTATATAGGAAATGATATCTTAAAAATCTTCTAAACCATGATTTTCCTAATCATTACCCCATTCTCAACTGTGTACTGATCCTTCTGCCACTGCGAACCATAATCCACACATGAACCATTATTCATATATAGTCGACCTTCTAAATTGATTCCATTCCATCCACCTAACACACTACCTTCCTCCATGAAGTTTCTTTTGTTTCACAAACTACTCCAGTAAACCATTCTCGAAACATGATTGGCATCCCCTGAATTATGGTACACAGTCCTCATCCTTTGAAAACAAAATTAAATGTTATTCACATCGTTCAGTATTATCAAGAAACAATTTCTTTCCCAACATAAAACTCTTGATTTTGAAGCCAAAAAAATTGACAAACACTGCAAAAATAGCCACCTTAAAAAAATCATTGGAAAACACCAGACATAGTCATTTGTAGTCATCTGGATTATTCAATAAACCCAACCTCATCCAAATCATACTGAGAGAATGGGTTAAGGTATTTTTTTACAACAGTTCCCCCATTGGGGTTGTTGACAACTCCTCTCAAATTAATGTTGCACATTTTGATACCTCATTAATACTCATTCCAACATAAACCACTATTCACTTCATCAAATTAAGAAAGCGATCAAGGATTTTCTAAACACATACTCTAAGCCCACATGATCTAGGCTCGACATGAGAAAAATGAGTTTTATGAAAAAATCATCAATGAATCCATTCATTTCTAATCACCAATTTATGATACTATAATAATTCACTTAATAAGAATGAACACATTTCATCATGAACCTCAGCAATCATGATATCAAATCATTGATCAATCCCTTCTAGAATCATTAGATTTAATTCTATCCCTAATTTTCATCTCCACCATTTCCTTCAACTCATCTTCAACTCCCCCTATCACACTGCTTTACTTAGCAGATTCTCCCCATGTATTTTCTCCCCCTGTAATAGTCACACTTTCTCCCCATTTGTCAATGAACCTGATGGGCACTTCAAGGTAGTATATTACAGGGTAAATAACACCTATTATAACATTAAGGAAAAAAGAACCATAACTTTGGGGAAGGGGGCCGACATCCACACTTGTTCATGTTTGGTAATTTAACTAGACTCCTAGATCCTGTCAATGCCTTTCAAATACTTCTTTTGGTATGTCCTTTGTAATAATATCTGCAACTTATTATTTTCTAATAATATACCCAAACTTCACAAGCCCTTTCTACACTTTATCTTTGATTAAATATTATTTAATTTTAATTTTCTTTGTCCTAGAGTGATGGTTTGGATTTTTTTATCATATTTACAGCACTTGAATTATCACAATGGATTCTAATCAGTGATTTTACATCAATTACCATATCATAAAGGTGATGCTTCATCCACAATAGTTTCAAATAAGATTGAGTATCCCAAATATATACATATTCTACAAATCTCAATGAAATTCAATATTTATTATTGATTATAGAGGAAATACACATATTTCTAAGATAAAATCCACCTCCTGATTTTGATTTCCTATCATCTACCGAACCAGTAAAATCTTCATCTGTATATCCCAATAACTCTGGCTGAGATCTTTCATTATACATTAGGCCAAAATCCATGGTTCCCTTGATATCCCAAATAATTATTTTTACTGATATCATGTGGCTCTCCTTGGGATTTCATTTGTTCCTTACTTCATAGAATGATGATATTACAATATGATGCCTTTTCACTATCAGATACTACAGGATACCAATGATTTTCCAGTATTCATTGATATTAACTAGCATGCCTTCATCATCTAATCATATTTTCAATTGGGTAGCAAATGATGTCTTCATCTCTTTGGAATAATCCATTCCAAACCTTTTGAAAACCTCTTTGGCAGATTTGGAATGAGAAATTAAAGTTTCATTCCTTACTTATGTCACTCGTAATCCAAGGAAAAATTTCAGCTCACCAATCATCAACATTTCGAACTAACGATTCATGAATTCATAAAACTATCTGAAATGTGGATCATCTGATGCACCAAAATATTTTTCACTGACATAAACTAGAACCATCACACTCTGACTATTTCCATTGTGGAAATGGAGATTATATTCAAATAACCCAGGAAAAAAAGAGCTTTTTTAGAAACTAATCAATCCTTGAATTCTGTTATCTTGGTTCTTGCTTCAAACCATAAAAATCTTTATTCTGCTAACCAAACTTTTTAAAATCCTCATGAATGAGATATCCATTTGGATGCTCAATGTAAAATTCTTCTTCTAGAACTCCATTTATAAATGTTGACTTGAAATATAACTGGAATACCATAAACATTCTTTGTACTGCTATGGAAAAAAATAATCTGATTGTGTGTAGCCTAGAAATAGTTTAAAATGTCTCATTAAAATCAATACCCTCTATCTGAGAGTACACATTGCACACCAGGCATGCTTTGTTTTGAATTACAACACCATCTTTATTTATTTGGTTGTAAAATCGCAATATTTTCCCTATGAAATTCTTGTTTTTTGGCCTATAAACAATCTAATATGTTTGATTTTTTTTCAATATGGTCATTCCCTTCATTCATGGCTCGAACCCACCTCTTATCTCTAACTGCCTCATCAATGAATGTTGGCTCAGCATGTGATGATTATGAAGCATGCAGTTGATACTTCATCCTACTTATCTGCACTATTGATTTTTGATCACCAATTATGTTTTGCCTATAAATTTATGCTCTTCCAACTTTTCATTGAGAAGACACTAATTTATTTTCATCTTATGATTCTTCTTCAAAATCAACCTCTAATGTTGGAGCATCTCATGACCTGCTCATATCTTCATCAATATCCTCTTAATTCTGATTAGGTATCTACTGAATACATTGTTCATTATCCACTATAGTCATTTAATGACTTTCAAATATCTTTCCTATGGTATAATTGAATAATTTATATACTTTTATCTTCTTTTATTAGACACGAAATATTCATTCTCTCCAAGAGATTCAATCATCCTATGTTTCTCCTTATTGAGAATGAAACACTTACTTCAAAAACTTTGAAAGTATTTCAATGATGGCTTTTTTCCATATCATATATCATATGGGTTCTTCTCTTATTTTTGGCATAATAAGATTATATTTTATATGTAGATTTCGATAATCACTAAATCATTTCAAAATATCACTAGATGATTTTCCTGAATTATCATTGTCCTAGCCTAGTTGTTCACAATTAGATTTATTCACTCATCTACTCCATTATGTTGTGGAGTTCTTCTTTCTAAAATTAGATGACATATCCCATGTTTCTCGAGATAATCCCCCACATGGTTTTTTTTAATTTTGTATCATTATCTATTCAAATCATCTGGATTTTCTGACAAAGCATCTTTTCACATTATCATCAATATCTTGTAATGCAGCTGAAAACATATGATTTGTGCGTGATTATTGAAACCCATTCCAATCGTCAATAGTCATCAATGGATAGAACATAATATCTCCTCCCATTAATAACCCTTAATGAAACTATCCCACTTACATCAATATACACCAGATCAAGAAAACATCTTGACATTTTCTCCTTTGGATTATATGGATTTCGAATGATCTTACCCTATTGATCGGAATCATAGGTATGAGTATGATCACCTGATAATCTAGGTAGATTTCTAGCTGTAAAATATTTCACCAGATCATTCAAGGAATGTTGGACAATGTGGCCATAATTCTTATTCCATAACATGTTTCGATATCCTTTGACGGAAAGAACTTATCATCTTCTCCTCTCACATGATAGTTATTTCCTTTCGTACACCTTCCTTGAAACACAACAGTGTCATATTTTACATTGATGATACATTATTTCTTGTAAAAACAAGCGCCATGTCCAGAGTCACGTAATTAACTAACACTAAATAAGTTGTTACTAAGCCCCTCAATAACCCAGACATCTTCAAATCTCATGTATTTTCCTCCATACATCGCTTTTCCGGAACCAATCATTTTCACTCTCTAATCATTACCAATTCCCTCAATATCTTTTTTATCATACCTAACTACAGTCACTTGATCTATATTTAACATCATATGGGAAGTGCATCAACTATCAATGATCCATTTCCCAGTGTGATCTCATGCCTTGAATGAAATCTCTATAACCACTATTTGATATACCCTATCCTTTTTGAGCCAAGTGTTTTACATCATATCTAACATGGAAAGATAGTCTTGATCTTTACTGATATATGATGATACAGCTTCAAACTGTGGACCATAAAATTGATTTTGAATTTTCAGCTCACTTGATGAAACATTTGGATGCTTCTTATGAATAAATTCAGTCTACCTTGTAACATTCCTCACTGTTGTTGATGTGAAATATGTTTACATATGCCTAATTCCTTTACACACGAAACAATGACAATCAAATTATAACCTATTATTTTTATCTCTATATGAAAACCAATGTTGGACTTTTTCGATTTTGTACAAATTTTCTATGGAAAATAAATTTTGAGAATGTCCCATCTTCCCAAAACAATAACATGTTATCTGAGGTACATTCTTATGTGGAAATGTTGTCCTAGTATTTGTGCCATGGGTTCTCCAAATCTTTTAATTCTACTACATTCCCAAATCAGTATTTCATATTGGAGTTAGTGATTATGGCCTGACATGAACCATAATAACATTTTTTTGATCAATCCACATACTAGGCTTGTTATTCATAATATAATATTTCTTATATTGCAATGAACCACACTACTCAAATATAATATTAGCTATTACATGTATAATATTTTTACCGAATGTCAAACGAAGAGTTAGCAGTTTCTCCTGATCTTTAATTGTTCATCACAGATTGAAAATTTTCTCTCATAGTTGTTTGATATGTTTCATTTGATCTATTTTATTTTTAGTCTAAAGATCAATTTCTATTTTCTGTTCTTCAATTTTGAGTTTGTAATCAACCACCTTTTCAAAGAATTCTGGCATTGTAGAGCTCATCTTTTCAATTTCTACATTCAAATTAGAAATCTATTTTTACTAAAGAGGCATAAAGAGTTTGTAATCCCAAACAACATTTTTAGCATTAATTAATTTTGATATCAGAATATCTACCTCTTCAAGAGAAGCTTCTAAATAAAAATGAAGATCAATCATTCCTTCAATCTCTCTTTCGTCATTGTCACTTTCTTATCTTGATAATGAATCTCTAAAAACATCCACTAAAGTGCTTATTTTATGATCCTTTCATCCATATATATCTTCTGTCTCAAATATTTATGAACATAAAATATATTTTTAAATCATGTAATTATTTTTTAGAACATTATCATGGTACTTATCCTCCCTTTCCCATTTTATTAATACTTCTTTTGGGGAATTTCATCATTTTCACCATCAAACATCTTAGAACACTTGCTGCAAAATGCACTATCTTTCTATACATGACGCAAAAAAGTAGATGTTTACCTTTGAACATTAATTTTCAGCATTGTAGATTTGAGGAGATAAATGACACGACATCATCAATATTATCCTCTTTGGGACTATCTTCGATATATAGATTCTACATTCCCTTCAATGCCACTTCCATAGATGTCCACTTTTCCACTCCGTCATTATCACTATTTCTCATTTCATTTTCTATATGGTTACTGTGTAGTTTATCTAGTGTCATCACTTTTGGGTCTTTGTCATCCAACACTGAAACATTGAGATTAAACCATGGTGGATGTTTCCTAAAGATATGATCTATAACATTTATTTTTCAATGACTTCTCCGAGACCCTGAATTAATTACACAATAATATTTATCATATATAATAATGAATAAATACTCTCATTGGGATTCATTATAAGATGATCATACTTGATCCATAGTACATGTAGCTTTGATTCTTGTAATTTTGTGTCTCCCTCAAAGATGTTCAATAATTTTTCCCACATTTCAAGTGATGTTTTAAAGGACATCAACATTGTATTAATTTCATTTGATAGGGATCCCCCTAAAAAATTGATCCCTTTAGAATCATCATCCAACTATTTTATTTGAGCTTCTGGAAAATAACCAAAATTAATATTTTCTATTATTCCATGCATAGATACTATGAAGACATCCATCCCTACTGATTAGTTGTAGTGTTTCATTTGATTCTTCCATAGTTGAAAATAATTTTCATCAATGATTGAAATTCATAAATAATTTTCCACATCCATTTTGTCTTCTTGGGAGGGAAGCCATGACATAAAACCTTCCCCTTGGATACCAGTTGTTAGGTCCACTAGGTTGAATAACGTGAGAGGTGTTGGGTGAATTAGGGTCTGAAAACATAAAATTCTCTCCCATTCAGATCTGGTTTCATTGTTAAACAAAACTCAATTCTACCTTCCTCCCATTTCAATATATAAATAAACATGAATTCATGAACAGTACAAAACGATTTTCAATTGTTTCACTATCACTTCATTACATACAAGGAGCATACAATGATAATGTGTTGATGTATCAAATTCACTAATGCTCATTACCATTAATGACTACAATATTGGGGATAAATCTTCTATTCTTAGGCTCACTACCTTTAAAATGTTTAGATTCATCTCACTGCATTATAAAGGGTCACTCCCTTTTCCTTTTTCCCTATCTCACTTTTAGTTGAAGGGTTCACTGTCAACCTCTTTCTTTACTACCTTCTCCTGGAAAGTAATCCACACAATGTTTATAGAATTTTAGCTCAAACATAATTAATGCACATGGTGGTCCCTTAGTTGTCATGATATCATGGATCCTCAACAATTAGTAGATGCTCTGTTGAAGTCCCATTTTTACCAATAGATGAATTCTAACTCACCGAGTACTGCTAGGTTCTCAAAAACACATTCGCAAGCTGATTTGAAACATTCACAAGCATCCTTGTGAAAATAGAAAACCAACACCTCTCCCATGTATAGTGTACCTAGTATGGTACACAGATCACCCCTTCCCTAAACTTTTTCCACTCCCAAAAACCACTGTCACCTTCACGTACTATTACCTTTTCTATGCCTATATGGATTGGCCTCTTTCTATAAATTGTTCTATTTTCACGGATATTCTTCCCTTCCTCGTACGTAATCTCCCCCTTCGTGTACCGCTTTTGGAAATCTCCTTCTCGCGTACCCGAGATTCCCCTTTTTTATACCAAGTCAACTAATTCCACATTCCATACATCAACTTATACAAACAAGACATCCTTAGTGGTTTATGAGTCCCTGAAATCATCTTTGGGAAAATTACTTCTGTGAGAACCACTTCAGCCTTCCCAAACAACACTTCGCAAACATCCTTATGCCTTTGCAAAAATATTTTATCAAAAAGATGATCTCTAATGATATTTGATATCACTAGTAAATGTTGGGATTATCCATACCAATATAGGAAATGATATCTTCAAAATCCTCAAATCCATGATTTTCCAAATCTTTAACCCATCCTTCACTGTGCATAGAACCTTCTATCCCCTCGAACCGCAAGCCACCCTCAAACCATTCCTCATACGTGATTGGCCTCCTTTGTCAATGCCAAGCCATATTAATACCACACTTTTTTCCACCAAAAATAGTAATTGGTTTCATGAACCACTCCAGCGACTCATTCCTTATGCTCCATGTACCTTTAAAAGAACATGGTATGCTACCCATGAAATATTTTCGGTCATTAGGATTAGTCAACAAACACAACCTAACCCTAAACATACCAAGAGGACACCTTGAGAGACTTATTCCCAGCCCATTTTATAAAAATATGAGTTTATTTAAACATATTATGGAAGATACAAGAAAATGTGAATGAAATTAAAAAGTTACCTTAAATTGATCTCATTTATCAAGAACAATTGAGAAGAGATCATTTTAAAACATGTAATCTCTAATAAATGAATGTTGAACTAGTCTGTATATGTGATTTTGGAATATATAAATATAATTTAAAATAACTATTTAAAAATAATGAAAGATCATATTGGTGTAAAGATACATACAATATAACTTGAATGCTATATGGAGGTTTGAGAAGAAAGCCTTATATTTTGTCAGAAAGTGTTATTCACATTAATTTAATATCCCAGATAATCTAAATAAATAAATCAATTAATTAAATAAAACATCATATATTCATGTATTTAATTTATTATAATTTTATGATGATCATTTATGGTTTCTTGATGATTCATAAGATCAAATTTAGTCATTAGAGATAGTTTGTTTTATGTTTTTCATGATCGGTTTAATCTTCAACCCATATGGAAGATCGTGTGAAATGAAAATAGTTGTGCATAATTGAAAATATCATTCATTAATGAACTCAATGAATACCAAATTGTTATGTATGTCATTTTTTAATTTATTATGAATATGAATTATTAGATAAGATGTTAATGACAATCCATTAGATTATTTTGGTATTTTTTAATCAACACCAACTTGTTTTTTTATTAATTTATATTATGTATATATATAATTTATATAAAAATTAATAATATGTAATAGATACATTTTAACTTGGTATATCAATTAAAAAGATTTACATACATTCATTGATGGTGGTATTGAAAAATTAAACCATGTCATCCACGAAGGTGGTAAATTGGAACCTCGTGGATGATAATTTTATATTTTAAAAAAATTTGAAATGCAGAATAGAGTTTATGGAGGATTCTTAATTGAAAAAATAAATTTTAATATTAAAAAATATACCATATTAATCATGTTTCGATGGATAGGTTATTTGAGGTTATTAAACTAAAATAAAAGAAATTAAAATGACAGTAATATAGAAAATTGGATTTTTACTTCTTGAATTATTCTCCTTGAGAACCTCCATAAGAGGAATAGTGTTGTATTTTTCTTAAGTCCAATGGATCTTAGACATAGGCTAGGTGTTTGGGAATATTATTGGGATGAAATTGAAGATGAATCAAAGCATGGAATGTGTGAGTAGAAGAGGTTATGAGGGGTGGTATTTATAGTATAGGAGAGGGGTGTTTTTTTCACATTTAATTTGTAAGAACCCAGATCTCTTTTCAGGTTTGTTTTTCCTTTTTTATGGAGTTTTCGAGAAAAATGAATTTTCTAGAAATTTCAGAATTACATGCCATGTACTTTCTTGGTACACACCGTGTACTCTTTCCCCGGCTCGAAGCCATGTGCTGGCTATGTCCGGGCCACACACACGGTGTGTAAGGCTGAGGTGGAGGCCTGTTGTTTCAGAGCACGGAAAAATTAAAGGTACACGCCTTGTAACCTAAATGTACACGACGTATATTTTATTTTTTTCATCAAAATGGACCAGGGTTACATCTAACCCTTATATTCACCTTCTTCTCCAGTTTTCGGCCGTCCGAAGCGACCCGTACGGCTTGATCTTCGACGAACGACCACCTCACCGTCCGTTCTCTGATTCGAGCATGGTCATTTGCATTCGAAGCGCAGCAGTGAGTTCTTCCTTCTGCGTTAGCCTTGTTTCTTGATTCCTCCTCATTTCCATGTTATCTTAGGTTGAGTGTTTTGTGTGTTTTATCAGATCTACGTCGTTCCAAGTGGAATCTGTCGTCGAGGTACACGTATATCGATCTCCTAGGATCAAGGTAGGTGGTTTGTGCCTTTTAGTTGAATGTTAATAAATATTATGTTAAAATTCCACCAATACCCATGAACAGGGTATTGTGTGTTGCTTCTTTTTCCATTTTTGCATGTCTTCTTAGCTTGATTGCTTTAATAGAGGTTATTGCTTGTGATTATAGTATTTCGTTTGTGCTCATATTGCTTTTCCATGTTTGTTCTGCATGTTTGGCATTTTTTCCAGTTGCCATGCCTAGTCGTAGGATAATGGAACTGTTGTTTTATTATTATTGCTGAGCCTTGGTTGATATCCATGTAGTTCTTGAGGTTTACATGGACGATATACACGCACTGAGCATGTTTAGTTATACTCAGTACTGTGAGAACCTAGAGTAGCAGACCAAAGGGAGAATTGAAGGAAGGGCTTCTCTAGAGTGTCTTTTAATTATGATACGAGGTCTATATGGGAAATTGATGTTGAGTGTTTTCCCAGAGAGCCATTAGCATGATGCGGGCCATAGGGGGAATTGACGTTGAGTGCTTCCCCAGAGAGCCTTTAGCACGATACGTGACTACAGGGGGAATTGACGGTCAGTGATTCCCCAGAGAGTCTACTAAATTACATAGCTAAACCATATGGTTGATATTTCTTAGAGGTTGAACCAGAGGTGTTAGACAGTGAGAGCTACCAAGAGGGTTACCTGTTACTTTTTGTAGTTGTCTGCTTACATGTGTGCTTTACTTGTTAGAATTGTGGATTGTAGTTGCTTGTGTTTTTCTGTTTACAACTTCTTGTTTTAGTACTGCCATGTATTCATTGACTATTTGGCACAAATCATTGGGTGATTGCCTACTGGGATTGTATCTCACAACCTGTTTGGGCCATGATTTTAGGCCCAAGGAGACTATGTTGCTGTAGGTATAGATATGGGCATGTTTCCTTCTACTTCAAGATCATGACTGCATCAGCAGCTATGGAGCATGGGACCGAGCCGTGGCTCGCAATGCTGAGGATATTACTTTGTTTTATTTTGCACTTGGTTTCAGTTTTATTTCACCACATTGTTGTGGTTGCATTTTTCCATAGATACTTGTACCTACTGCATCATTGTCATCATAGTTATATATACATTGCTTCCGCTGTTTGGTTTCTGTTGTTGTGCATGTTGTTCACTGAATACGCTTTTTATTGTTGTTTTCTTACCTTGTATACCTTACTGAATGAGGGAATAGTTTCACCACTGACTCACCAAGGCCATCACTTCTAGTCGGCAGCCTCTGGCGTTCGGGGAAACGCGCTTGAGGTCATGTGGCGAACCAATTATGGGGCACCAATGGATGGGCTCCGGACTCGGGACATTACAAAGTTGTATCAAAGGTGTTCTTTTCTCTTGATTTACTGTTTGGAGACCTTATCCAGGGATAGGAAGGATTCGGTACTTGGAATTAAGCTGTGCTCAGGAGTAGCTAACCCATGTACAGGGAAAATCCATACTACCTTGTTAATTGCAGTTGCTGATTCTGAGATTTTATAGTTGATCTGAGTTCACCGAGATTGATTCATATGGCTTATGCGGTTATTGTTTTGATATTTAGGTTCTATTTCTATCGCAACACAATGAGATGAGGGTATTCCATCTCATGCATCATATAGGCACTTGTAGAAATCACTTTTCATGGATTCTTCCCAAGACATCTAGGGTGTATTAGCGATTGCATGCTGTTGTGATATGCTCTATGTAGATTATGCATGCTATTGTGATAGATGCTTAATAGATTCTATGCTGTTATTTTAGAAAACAGTTGTTTTGTTTCTTGCTTAAAATGAACGCCATATCTTGGTTCTTGAGGAATTATGGGCCCTCCCGGATCGGAATTTGGCATATCTTCCCTTGTTTTTAGTGTTTCTGAAATTCTGAACATTTTCTGAGCTACTGCCCAGAAAAAATCAGAATACATGGCGTGTACTTTTTGGATACACGCAATGTAGTTTTCAGGCCGTGTCACTTACCGTTTCAGCAGAACACGGTGTCATGGGAGGAACTTCGGAAACACACCGTGTACCATTGGTACACGCCGTGTGAGTTCAGAGTCATGTACCCGGCCGTGTCACTAACAACACGGGCTGAGGAATCTCGTGTAGAACATTCCTTGTCCATAGGGAACACGCCATGTAGTCTGTTTGGGTACCCGGTCGTGTCATGAACAACACGGGTCGGCGTTACCTTCTTTTCCACATGCCGTGTTTGTTTGGAACACGCTGTGTAGTCTTTCCCAGGTACCCAGCCGTGTCCTGAACAACATGGGATGGTGTCGCCTTCGCCTATGCACGCCGTTCTTTTTCAGAGAACGCCTTGAAAGGTCCAGCCAGATAGACAGTCGTGTACTCAACAACACAGACCACCTTAGCCGTGTCTAGTGCATGCCGTGTTTGTTTCGAACACGCTGTGTAGTCTCTGGTTGAGTAGAACCGTGTGGGTTAGCCGTGTAAGGATACATGGGTAGGGGAATAGTTTTCTTGTACACATCGTTTGTGGTTGTTAACACGCCGTGTAGTTTGAGGTGTACATGACTTGTAGGGGAGGAGTACATGCCCATGTCAGTGGCTTAAGTCGACATGCCAGATAGTTTTATACACACTGTGTAGTTGTGTTTTCCAATCTTGTGTGATTTTCTCCCATGTTCCCATTTTTGCTCTTGCTTTCTCTATCCTTGTTTTATTGATCTAATGTGTGCTTTTGATCTTTCAGATCTATGCCCCCGTGACGTCCTCCGGTCGTACGTCTGTTGTTGGGCAGTGATCAGACGCTGGATATGGATGATCAAATACTTATTGTCGATCCCCCAGTTAAGCCAGCTTTGGCACCAGTTGTCGTACCTATTTCAGGCACTGATGCACAGTTCAGGGAAGGTTTCATGAGGATGATGTAGGCCTTCCAGGGATCACTCCCTCCTGCCTCGTCTATGGAAGACTTGACGCAGGTTTTCCAGCAGCAGCATCCTACCACGTTCTTGGGGGAGGGAGGACCTCAGGCTGCAGAGTCATGGATGGAAGACATGATGATTATATTTGAGCATTTGGAGACACCTCTAGAGAGGCGGGTCAAGATCGCCACCTACATGCTCTGAGACTCTGCCAAGAGGTGGTGGGACGTGATCTCACGGGCGGGTCAGGAGCAGGCTATGGCTTGGGAGGAGTTCTAGAGTGTCTTCTATGACTACTTCTACTCGGAGACCATGAGGGCCGATCGAGCCCGGGAGTTCATGAGATTAGTGTAGGGTACTCTATCTGTCATGTAGTATTCCTCTCATTTCCCGGAGCTGCAGCGTTTTACACCCCTTCGGGATGGGATTGGGGTGTTCTTGGCGAGGAAGTGTGAGTATGGGATCAGACGGGAGATCCGCTCGCAGGTGAAAATCTTCCATCGGACTTCCATTAATTCCATTGCCAATCAGACAATATTTGTGGAGCGCAATCTGAGAGACTCTAGAGCTGCCAGCCAGGGCGATTCTGCTTCAAGAGATAGCTTTCCATTGGATGACAGCAAGAAGCGTCGTAGGGAGACTACACATAGTGATTTGAGGAAGCGAGACGCATCATCAGGTAGTTAGGTAACATGCTACAAGTGTGGTCGGGCAGGGCACATGTGGCCGCAGTGCTAGAGAGATCCCGTGGGGTGCCGATCTTGTGGCATGTTGGGTCACCTTTAGTGTTTCTGCCAGGTTTTCTCACTAGAAACAGGTGACCAGGGTTCTTCCATGACTCCTCATTCCGGAGTATCACCACCAGTTTCTCACCAGTCAGGGAACTGGAGTTCTTCCGGCCATTCGGTCCAAGGTGGAGGTCGAGGTCGTGGTGGTCATCCACTAGTTCCATAGAACCAGCAAGGTGGTTTAGCTCAGAGTGGTCAGCCAGGGGCGCAGGGCCGCGGCACGGTCCAGTCTTTCATTTTGGAGCAAACTTATTATGAGTAGGATCCCGACCCTTCTACTGTACGAGGTACGATTTTAGTAGCCTCAGTTTTATCGTCATCTATTTTTGATAAGGGTGTTACGCATAGTTTTATCTCTGTTGCTATTGTGGAGAGCCCTGGACTCTACATCTTTTCTTCTTCTGACTCGTTGACACTAGACACACCCTTGGGTACAAGGACATCTAGTGTACGCTAGTGTAAAGAGTTACCTCTCGAGGTTTCAAGGTATCACTGCTTAGGGGATCTCTATGTCCTAGAGATGACAGGCTATGATGTCATCCTTGGCATGGATTGGTTGATTCCCATTTAGGTAGTCGTCGACTGTTATCGCCATAGAGTGAGTTTCGTTTCACCAAAGAGTGAATCTTTTCTTCATAGAGGCGAATGGGACGATCGGGCGAGTCTAGCGGGACTTGAGCATCTGGGTCTAGGAGGGGTGACAGTCCAGATTGCTAGTCTTTATCTAGATGATCAGTGAACTCCATAGTTGGACTTTCCTCCAGTGGTGGATTGCTTCAGGGATTTCTTTCCAGAGGACTTTTTGGGTTTTCCTCCAAAGCGTGAGGTAGACTTCTCTATTGAGCTCATTCCAGGATTGGCACCGGGGTCCATTCCTCCCTATAGGATGGCCACACCTGAGTTGTAGGAGCTCAAGAAGTAGTTGAAGGAGTTACAAGCTACGAGTTTCATCTGGCCCAGTACATCTCCTTGGGGTTCTCCTGTTCTGTTTGCGAAGAAGGAAGACGGTACCCTTCAGCTTTGTATGGATTATCGGAAGCTGAACCAGTTGACGGTCAAGAAGCGATATCCCTTGCCGCAGATTTATGACCTTTTCGATCAGCTTTGTGGATCCCAGGTGTTCTCGAAGATCTACATGAGGTCTGGTTTCATCAGTTGCACATTAGACCATCAGATATACCTCTGACAGCCTTTAGCAGTAGGTACAGTCTTTAGGAGTATACAGTCATGTCGTTCGGACTCACGAATGCACCTTCAGTTTTCATGGAACTGATGAACTGAGTATTCCATCCTTACTTGGATTCCATCATCATGGTCTTCGTGGACGATATCTTGGTGTACTCTCACACTCAACACGACCATGCCACACATCTTGAGATCGTTCTGAGTACACCGAGAGAGCATCATCTTTATGCTAAACACTCGAAGTTCCACTTCTTGATGGATCAAATTCACATCTTGGGTCACGTCATCTCAGAGGTAGGAGTATCAGCGGACCAAGAGAAAGTGAGAGCTGTAGTTTCCTGGGAACAGCCGATGTATGTTTTTGAGGTATGGAGATTCCTAGGGCTGGCTGGATACTACAGACACATCATTCAAGACTTTTCTCGCTTAGAAGCACCTTTGACAGGTCTGACCAAGAAGGGGCCGCAGTTCTTATGGTCAGATTCTTATGAGTCAGCCTTTCAGGAGCTGAATGGAAGGTTGATGTCAGCACCGATACTAGTCTTGCGAGAGCTAGGAAAAAGCTACACTGTTTACTATGATGCTTCGGTTATCGGTATGGGAGCTGTTCTTATGCAGGGAGATGGAGTCATTGCGTATGGGTCTCAGCAGTTAATTCCACAAGAGAGGAACTACCCTACGCACGATCTAGAGTTGGCAGTTGTTGTTCATGCCTTGCGTTGTTGGAGAAACTACCTTCTGGGAGAGAACTTTGTGGTTTTCCCTTACCAAAAGAGTCAAAAGTATATCTCCACACAGCGTGATCTGAATCTGAGGTAGCGCGGGTGGGATGAGTATCTACAGAATTTTGATTTCTAGTTTTCCTATATGCCAGGAATGTGCAACGTCGTGGCTGATGCGTTGAGCGGGAGAAATCAGATTCAGGGTGTTCGGGAGGCCAGTAGTGAGTGGAAGCTAATGGCTATGATCTCTTAGATGCATCTGGAGGTGCACGACAGATGGGGAAAACTTTTCTATCTTCTATAGCTGTTAATTCCGTGCTACTTGATCGGGTACGGATGAGGCAGCTATCAGACTCAGAAGGCTTCGTCCTGTGGGAGAGTGTGTCATGAGGGGATCCTCTTCCTGGATGGACAGTGGCTGAGGATGAGATCTTGAACTTTCAGGGATGCTTAGGGGTGCCAACAGACATACGTGTGGAGGTAATGCGGGATTTCCCTTCCTCTATTTGGGAAGTTCATCCTGGCGTCACCAAGATGTATTGGGACCTTCATCGCCAATACTAGTGTCTTGGTATGATGAAGGATGTTGCTGGTTTTTGTCATGAGATGTTCTACTTGTCAGCAGGTGAAAGCAGATCATCAACGACCAGCTGGACTTTTACAGTAGTTACCAATTCTGGAGTGGAAGTGGAATGATGCTGCGATGGATATCATGACCGTATTGTTGTGATCGCCTCGAGGGAATGATGTTGTTTGGGTTATCGTCGACAGACTTACGAAAGTTTCTCACTTCTTGCCGATCAAGGAGATCTTCAGTGTCAATGATCTGGGATAACATTACATCAGGGAGATCGTTCATCTGCATGGAGTTCCATGCTCTATTGTTTCAGACAGATATGTTCTCTTTACCTCTCGGTTCTGGCAGGGACTTAAAAAGGCCTTGGGTGCACAGGTACTTTTGAGTACAACATACCATCCCCAGACTGATGGCCAGTCTGAGCGCACGATCCAGGTGCTTGAGGATATGCTCTGAGCTTTCATTCTTGACTTTGGTGGGTCTAAGGTGAAGCATATTCCTCTGGTGGAGTTTTTCTACAATAACAGTTTCAGGGCGACCATTCAGATGACACCATATGAGGCACTGTACGGTTGGCCATGCCGATCACCCTTATGCTGGCTGGAGACACGAGAGGCAGATTTGCTGGGATAGTGTCTTGTTCAAGAGACTTCCGAGAAGATAGAGCTGATTCAGAAGAGGATGGATATAGCGTAGTCTTGACAGAAGTCTTATGTTGATCAGTGGAGACGACCTCTGGAGTTTGAGGTCGGTGATCGGGTTTTCCAATTTGTCGCACCGAGGTTAGGACACAAGAGGATTCAGAGACAGGGTAAACATTCACTGTGGTATGTCGGGCCGTTTGAGGTTGTGGAGAGGGTGGGGGCTGGTCGCCTATCGGTTGCAGCTACCTCATAAGTATCAGGCCATGCACAACGTCTTCCACATCTCTCATCACTGACGCTACTTTTCAGACCCGTCTCATGCCTTTCACCATGAGGATGTCTAGCTCGAAGAGGATGCATCGTTTTAGGAGCATCCTATATGGATTGTCGATCGTAGTACGAAGGTTCTCCGAAGGTGGTCTGTTCCTCTGGTATGAGTGCTATGGCAGCACAGACGAGTACATGATGAGACCTGGGAGAGGGGGACCAATGTTCGATCACAGTGGCCGGAGCTGTTCGGGGTTTCTCCTTCTTTGTCTCTTTAGGGAAATTTGAGGACAAATTTCATTAAGGGGGGATGTTTGTAAGAACTCAGATCTATTTTTAGGTATGTTTTTTCTTTCTTCTAGAGTTTTTGAGAAAAATGAGTTTTCTGGAAATTTCAGAAGTACACGCCGTGTACATTCTTGGTACACGCCATGTACTCTTTCCCCAGCTTGAAGCCGTGTACTGGCCAGGTCCGGGCCACACACACGGTGTGTAAGGGTGAGGTGGAGGCCTGTTGTTTCGAAGTATGGAAAAATTAGAAGTACACGTCGTGTACTCTAAAATTACACACCGTGTACTTCCTTTCTTTTTCATGAAACGGACCGGGGTCGCGTCTAACCCTCATATTCACCTTCTTCTCCAGTTTTAGGTCGTCCGAATCGACCCGTACGCCCGGATCTTCGACAGACGACCACCTCACCATCTGTTATCCGATTTGAGCACAGTCTGTTGCGTTGGAAGCACAACGATGAGTTCTCCCTTTTGCTTTAGCCTTGTTTCTTGATTCCTCTTTGTCTCCAAGTTATCGTAGGTTGATCGTTATGTTCGTTTTTTCAAATCTACATCATTATAATGGGAATCTGTCGTCGAGGTTCACGTATATCAATCTCCTAGGATCGGGGTAGGTGGTTTGTGGCTTTCAGTTGAATGTTAATGAATATTATATGCAAATTCCACCAATACCCATGAACGGGGTATTGCATGTTTCCTGTTTTTCCCTTTGTTTATTGTCTGCTTTTCTTGATTACTTTAGTATAGGTTATTGCTTGTGATTAGAGTATTTCTTTTTTTCTCAGATTGCATTTCCATGCTTGTTCTGCCTGTTTGGCGTTTTTTTCCTGTTACCATGCCTAATCGTAGGACAGTGGAATTGTTGTTTTATTATTGCTGCTAATCCTTATTTGATAGCCAAGTAGTTCTCGAGTTTTACTTGGACGATATACATGCGCTGGGTAGTTTAGTGTCTTTTAATTATGATACGCGGGCTATAGGGGAAATTAACGTTGAGTGCTTTCCCAGAGATCTATTAGCACGACACGGGCCATAGGGGGAATTGACGTTGAGTGCTTCCCCAAAGAGCCTTTAGCACGATAAGAGACTACATGGGGAATTGAAGGTGAGTTCTTCCCCAGAGAGTCTGCTAAATTATGTAGCTAAACCAGAGGGTTTCTAGTACATAGAGGTTGAACCATATGGGTTAGACTATGAGATCTACCCAGAGGGTTACCTGTTACTTTTTGTTGTTGGCTTCTTACTTGTGTTATTTATTTGTCAGAACTGTGGATTGTATTTGCTTGTGTTTTTCAGTTTTCTACTTCTTGTTTTAGTACTGCCATGTATTCATTGACTGTTAGGCAAAGATCATGGGTGATTGCCTATTGAGATTTTATCTCACACCCTATTTCGGCCATGCTTTTGGGCTCAAGCAGACTATGTTGCTGTAGGTATAGATAAGGGCAAGCATCATTCTACTTCAGGATCTTGACTACATCAGCAGCTGGGGAGAATGGGACCGAGCCGTGGCTCGCGATGCTGAGGAGATTACTTTGTATACTTTTGCACTTGGATTCAGTTGTATTTCAGCACGTTTTTGTGGTTTATGTTTTCATTAGATACTTGTACTACTGACATCATTTTCATCATAGTTATATATACATTGCTTCTACTATTTGGTTTCTGTTGTTGTGCATGTTGTTCACTACTTCTGCTATTTATTGTTGTTTTCTTACCTTGTATACCATACCGAATGAGGGAATAGTTTCCCCACGGACTCACCAAGGCCCTCACTTCTAGTCGGTAGCTTCTGCATTTCGGGGAAACGCGCTTGAGGTCATGTGGAGAATCGAGTACAGGGCACTAGTGGAGGAGCTCCAGACTCGGGACGTTACAAAGTGGTATCAAAGGTGCTCTCTTCTCTTGAGTTATTGTTTGGAGACCTTATCCAGGGATAGGATGGATTCGGTACTTGGCATTAAGCTATGCTCATAGTAGCTAACCTGTGTACATGGAAAAGCCATACTAACTTGTTAATTGCAGTTGTTGATTCTGAGATTTTATAGTTGTTATGATTTCACCAAGAGTGATTCATATGGCTTCTGCGGTTATTGTTTTGATATTTCAATTCTATTTCTGTCACAACCTGTTGAGATGAGGGTATGCCATCTCATGCATCATATAGGAACTTGTAGAAATCACATGTCATCAATTCTTGCCATGCCGTCTAGGGTGAATTAGCGATCGCATGCTGTTGTGATAGGCTCTGTGTAGATTATGCATGCTATTGTGATAGATGCTTGATAGATTATATGCTGTTATGTTATAAAACTGTTGTTTTGTTACTTGCCTAAAATGAACATCAAATCTTGGTTCTTGATGAGTTATGAGCCCTCCCGGATCAGAATTTGGCATCTCTTCCCTTGTTTTTAGTGTTTTTGGAATTCTGCGCAGTTTCTGAGCTACTGCCCAGAACAACTCAAGATTACACGGCGTGTACTTTTTGGATACACGCCGTGTAGTTTTCAGGCCGTGTCACTGTCCGTGTGAGCAGAACACGGTGTCGTGGGAGGAACTTCGAAAACACGCTGAGTACCATTGGTACACGCCATGTGAGTTCAGAGCCATTCTGCCTTCCGTTTCAATAACAACACGGGTTGGGGAAGCTCATGTAGAACATGCCTTGTCCATAGGGAACACGTCGTGTAGTCCGTCCGGGTACCCGGCCGTGTCACGAACAACACGGGCTGGCGTTACCTTCTTTTCCACACGCTGTGTTTGTTTGGAACACGCTGTGTTGTCTTTTCCAGGTACCCCGCCATGTCACGAACAACACATGACATTTTCGCCTTCGCCTATGCACACCGTGATTTTTCGGAGCACTCCGTGTAAGATCCAATCGTGTAGACAGCCGTGTACTCAACAAAACGGACCGCTAAAGCCTTGGCTACTGCATGTCGTGTTTGTTTCGAACACACCATGTAGTCTCAACTTGAGTCGAACTACGTGGGTTAGCCGTGTAAGGATACTTGGGTAGGGGAATAGTTTTCATGTACACTCCGTGTGTGGTTGTTAATACGCTGTGTAGTTTGAGGTGTACACGACTTGTAGGGCAGGAGTACACGCCCATGTCAGTGGCTTAAGTTGACATGCTGGGTAGTTTTATACACGCAATGTAGTCGTGTTTTCCAATCTTGTGTGTTTTTCTCCCATATTCCCATTTTTTCTCTTACTTTCTCTGCCCTTGTATTCTTGATCTAAGGTGTGCTTTTGATCTTTCATAGCTATGCCTCTGAGATGTCCACCGGTCGTAAGTCTGTCGTCGAGCAGTGATCAGACGCCGGATACAGCTGATCAAATACTTCTTGTCGATCATCTAGCCAAGACAGCTTTGGGACCGGTTGTCATTCCAGTTTCAGGAACATATGCGCAGTTCAAGGATGGTTTCATGATGATGATGCAGGCCTTCCAGGGAGCACTGCCTCCTGCCTCGTCTATGGCAGACTGGACGTGTGATTTCCAGTAGCAGCATCCTCCCACGTTCTCAGGGGAGGGAGGACCTAAGGCTACAGAGTCATGGCTGGAAGCCATGCTGATTATATTCGAGCATCTAGAGATGCCGCCAGAGAGGTGGGTCAAGCTCACAACCTACATGCTCTGAGACTCCGCCAAGAGGTGGTGGGATGTGATCTCACGGTCAGGTCAGTTGCATGCTCTGGCTTGGGAGGAGTTCCAGTGCGTTTTCTACAACTAATTCTACCCGAAGACCCTGAGGGCCGATAGAGCCCAGGAGTTCACGATCTTAGAGTAGGGTACTCTATCTTTCATGGAGTACTCCTCTCGTTTCACTAAGCTACAGCGTTTTACACCCCTTTGGGATGGGAGTGGGGAGTTCTTGGCGAGGATGTTTGAGGATGGGTTCAGGCAGGAGATCCGCTCGAAGGTGAAAATCTTCCATCTGACATCTATTACTTCCATCTTCAATCAGGCACTAATTTCGGAGCGCATTCTGAGAGACTCTGGAGCTGCGACCTAGGGTGGTTCTTCTTCCAGAGCTAGATTTCCTTCGAATGACAGCAAGAAGCGTCGTAGGGAGCCTACGTGTGGTGATTCGAAGAAACGAGATGCATCATCAGGCAGTCACTTAACATGATACAAGTGTGGCCGGGTAGGGCACATGCGGTCGCAGTGCTAGGGAGACCCCGTGGAGTGCCTATCTTGTGGCAATTTGGGTCACCTTCAGCGATTCTGCCCAGTTTTCTCACTAGCAGTAGGTGACCGAGGTTCTTCCATGACTCCTCATTCAGGAGAAGCACCGCCAGTTTCTCACATGTCGGGGAACATGGGGTTCTTCTGGCTATTCGGGAAAAGGTGGAGGTCGAGGTCGTGGCGGTCAGCCACCAGTTCCTCAGCACCAGCAAGGTGGTTCAACTCAGAGTGGTCAGCCAGGGGCGCAGGGCCGCGGCACGGGCCAGTCTTTCGCCATGGAGAAAACTTATCATGAGCAGGATCCCGACCCTTCTACTGTTCGAGGTTCAATTTTAGTAGCCTCAGTTTTATCTTCAGGTCATTTTGATACTGGTTTTTCGCACAGTTTTATCTCTATTGCTGTTGTGGAGAGTCTTGGACTCTTCATCTTTTCTTCTGCTGACTTTTTGACAATAGACACACCATTGGGGACAAGGACATCTAGTGTACGCCAGTGTAGAGAGTGCCCTCTCGAGGTTTCAGGGTATCACTTCTTATGGGATCTCTATGTCCTAGAGATGACAGGCTATGATGTCATCCTTGGCATGGATTGGTTGATTCCCTTTCAGGAAGTCGTCGACTGTTATCGCCGTAGAGTGAGTTTCGTTTCACCATAGGGTGAATCTTTTCTTCATAGAGGCGAATGGGACGTTCGGGCGAGTCATGAGGGACACGAGCATCTTGGGCTAGGAGGGGTGACAGTCCTGATTGCTAGTCTTTATCTGGATGATTAGTAAACTCCATAATTGGACTTTCCTCCAGTGGTGGATCTCTTCAGGGATGTCTTTCCAGATGACTTTTTGGGTTTGCCTCCAAAGAGTGAGGTAGACTTCTCTATTGAGCTCGTGCCAGGATTGGAACTGGTGTCCATTCCTCCCTATAGGATGGCCACTCCTGAGTTGTAGGTTCTCCAGAAGTATTTAGAGGAGTTACAGGCTACAGGTTTCATCTGACCCAATACTTCTCCTTGGGGTTCTTTTGTTCTGTTTTTGAAGAAGTTAGATGGTACCCTTCAGCTTTGTGTGGATTATCGGAAGCTGAACCAGTTGACGGTCAAGAATCGATATCCCTTACCGCAGATGGGTGACCTTATCGATCAACTTTGGGGAGCCCGGGTGTTCTCAAAGATCGACATGAGATCTAGATATCATCAGTTGCGCGTTAGACCATCAGATATACCTCTGACAGCCATCAGGAGCAGGTACAATATTTACGAGTATACAGTCTTGCCGTTCGGACTCACAAATGCACCATCAGTTTTCATGGCACTGATGAACCGATTATTCCATCCTTACTGGGATTCCTTCTTCATGATCTTCGTGGACGATATATTGGTGTACTCTCACACTCAACAAGACCATGCCACACATCTTGAGATCATTCTGAGCACACCGAGAGAGCATTGGCTTTATGCTAAACTCTCGAAGTGACACTTTTGGATGGATCAGATTAACTTCTTGGGTCACGTCATCTCAGAGGTAGGAGTATCAGTGGACCCAGAGAAAGTGAGAGCTGTAGTTTCCTAGGAGCATTAGAAGAATTTTTTTGAGGTACAGAGCATCTTAGGGCTGGCTGGATAATATAGACGCTTCATTCAGGACTTTTCTAATCTAGCATCACCTTTGATAGGTCTGACCAAGAAGGGTACAAAGTTATTATGGTCAGATTCATGTGAGTTGGCCTTTCAGGAGCTAAAAGTAATGTTGATGTCAGCACCGATACTAGTCTTTCTAAAGCCAGGCAAGAGCTAAACTGTTTACTATGATGCTTCGGGTTTCGGGCTGGGAGCTGTTCTTATGAAGGGAGATGGAGTCGTTGCATACGGGTCTCGGCAGTTGATTACACATGAGAGGAACTACCCTACGCATGATATGGAGTTGGAAGCTGTTGTTCATGCCTTGCGGAGTTGGATACACTACCTTCTGGGAGAGAACTTTGTGTTTTTCACTTACCACAAGAGTCTCATGTATATCTTCACACAACATGATCTGAATTTGAGGCCGTGCAGGTGGGTTGAGTATCTACAGTCTTTTGATTTCGAGCTTGCCTATATTCCAGGAATGGGAAATGTCGTGGCTGATGCGTTGAGCAGGATAACTCAGATTCATGTAGTTCCGGAGGCCAGTAGTGAGTGGATGCTGAAGCCTCTATTCTCTGAGATGAATCTGGAGGTGCACGACAGACGGGGACAGACTTTTCTATATTCTGTATCCGTTACCTCCATCCTACTTGATCAAGTATGGATGAGGCAGCTATCAGACACATAAGGCTTCGTCCAGCGGGAGAGTGTGTCAAGAGGGGACCCTCTTCCACGATGGAAAGTGGGTGAGGATGAGATCTTGAGCTTTCAGGGACGCGTATGGGTGCCAACAGACATACTCAAGGAGATGATGCGGGATTTCCATTCCTCTGTTTGGGTAGTTCATCCTGGCATCACCAAGATGTATCGGGACCTTCATCTCCAATACTGGTGGCCTGGTATGAAGATTGATGTTGTTGGTTTTGTCTTGAGATGTTCTACTTGTCAGTAGGTGAAAGAAGAGCATCAACGGCCAGTGGGACTTATACAGCAGTTACCCATTCTGGTGTGGAAGTGGAACGATGATGCGATGGACATCGTGACCGGATTGCTGGGATCACCTCGAGGGAACGATGCTGTTTGGGTTATCGTCGACAGACGTTCGACGGTTGCTCACTTCTTTCCGATCAAGGAGACCTTTAGTGTCAATGATATTGGATAACTTTACATCAGGGAGACCTTTCGTCTACATGGAGTTCTACGCTCTATTGTTTCAGAAAGAGATGCGCACTTTACCTCTCATTTCTGGAAGGGACTTAAGAAGGCCATGGGTGAACAGGTACTTTTGAGTACAACATACCATCCCCAGACTGATGGCCAGTCTGAGCGCACGATCCAGGTGCTTGAGGATGTGCACCAAGCATTCATCCTTGACTTTGGAGGTTCTTGGGTGATGCATATTCTTCTGGTGGTGTTCGCATACAATAACAGTTTCCAGGCGACCATCCATATGGCACCATATGAGGATTTGTACGGTAGGCCATGCCGATCACCCTTATGCTGGCTGGAGATAGGAGAGGCAGCTTTGTTGGGATAGTGTCTTGTTCAAGAGACTTCTGAGAAGATAGAGATGATTCAGAAGAGGATTGCTATAGAGCAGTCTCGACATAAGACTTATGCTGATCAGCGGAGACAACCACTGGAGTTCAAGGTCAGTGATAAGGTTTTCCTATGTGTCGAACCAAGGATGGGACACAAGTGGATTCAGAGAGAGGGTAAACATTCACTGCGATACGTCGGGCTGTTTGAGGTTTTGGAGTGGTTGGGGCTGGTCGCCTATCAGTTGCAGCTACCTCATAAGTATCGGGCCATGCACGACGTCTTCCACGTCTCTCAACTCCGATGCTACTTTTCAGACCTGTCTCACATCTTTCATCCCGAGGAAGTTGAGCTTGAAGAGGATGCATCATTCGAGGAGCATCCTATCCGGATTGTTGATCATAGTATGAAGGTTCTCCGAGGGCGGTCTGTTACAATGTTACGAGTGCTATGGCAGCATGGACGAGTAAAGGACGAGACCTGGGAGAGGGAGACTGATGTTCGATCGCAGTGGCCGGAGCAGTTCAGGGATTCTCCTTCTCCACCTCGTTCGTGAAATTCAGGGACGAATTTCATTAAGGGGGGATGGTTGTAAGAACCTATATCTATTTTCTAGTATGTTTTTCCTTTTTTCTATAGTTTTTGAGAAAAATGAATTTTCTGGAAATTTCAGAAGTACAATCCATGTACTTTCTTGGTACACGCCGTGTACTCTTTCCCCGGCTCGAAGCCATATGTTGGCCGTGTCTGGGCCACACACACGGTGTGTAAGACTGATGTGGAGGCCTGTGGTTTCGGAGTATGGAAAAATTAGAAGTACACACCATGTACTCTAAAAGTACACACCGTGTACATTCTTTTTTTTCATGAAACTGACCGGGGTTGCATCTAACCCTCATATTCACCTTCTTCCCTAGTTTTAGGCCATCCGAAGTGACCCGTATAGCCGGAACATCGACAAACGACCGCCTCACTGTCTGTTATCCGATTTGATCATGGTCAGTTGCATTGGAAGAGCAGCGGTGAGTTCTCCATTCAGCTTTAGCGTTGTTTCTTGATTCCTCCTCGTTTACATGTTATCGTAGGTTGAGAGTTATGTGTGTTTTCTCATATCTACATCTTTCCAAGGGGAATTTGTCGTTGGGGTTCACGTATATCGATCTCCTAGGATCATGGTAGGTGGTTTGTGCCTTTCAGTTGAATGTTAATGAATATTATGTGAAAATTCCACCAATACCCTTGAACGGGGTATTGCGTGTTTCCTGTTTTTCACTTGTTTATTTTCTACTTTGCTTGATTACTTTAGTAGAGGTTATTGCTTGTTATTAGAGTATTTCATTTATTCTCATATATCTATGACATGCTTGTTCTGCCTGTTTGGCATTTTTTCCTATTACCATGCCTAGTCGTAGGATAGTGGAATTGTTGATTTATTATTGTTGTTGAGCCTTAGTTGATATCCATGTAGTTCTGGAGGTTTACATGGACGATATACACGCACTGAGTAGTTGAGTGTCTTTTAATTACGATACGCTGGCTATAGGGTAAATTGACGTTGAGTGCATTCCCAGAGAGCAATTAGCACAACGCGGGCTATAGGGGGAATTGACGTTGAGTGCTTCCCTAGAGAGCCTTTAGCATGATACGAGACTACATGGGGAATTGAAGGCGAGTGCTTCCCCAGAGAGTCTGATAAATTTCGTAGCTGAACTAGAGGGTTGCTAGTACTTAGAGGTTGAACCAGAGGGGTTAGACTGTGAGAGCTACCCAGAGGGTTACCTATTACTTTTTGTTGTTGGCTTCTTACTTGTGTGCTTTATATGGCAGAAATGTGGATTGTAGTTTCTTGTGTTTTTCTGTTTACTGCTTCTTGTTTTCGTACTGCCATTTATTCATTGACTGTTAGGCACAAATCTTTGGGTGATTACAAACTGAGATTATATCTCACACCCTGTTTGGGACAATCTTTTGGGCCCAAGCAGACTATGTTGCTGCAGATATAGATAAGGGCAAGCATCCCTTTACTTCAGGATCTGGACTGCATCAGGAGTTGGGGAGCATGGGACCAAGCCGTGGCTCGCGATGCTGGAGATATTACATTGTTTCTTTTTTCCCTTGGTTTTAGTTGTATTTCAGCACGTTTTTGTGGTTGCTTTTTTCCTTAGATACTTGTACCTGCTACATCATTATCATCATAGTTATATATACATTGCTTCCGCTATTTGGTTTCTGTTGTTGTGCATGTTGTTCACTACTTCTGCTGTTTATTGTTGTTTTTTTACCTTATATACCATACCGAATGAGGGCATAGTTTCCCCACTGACTCACTGAGGCCCTCACTGCTAGTCAGCAGTCTCTGCAGTTCAGGGAAATGCGCTTGAGGTCATGTGGTGAACCGAGTACGGGGCACCAGTGGAGGGGCTCCAGACACGGGACGTTACAAAGTGGTATCAAAGGTGTTCTTTTCTCTTGATTTACTGTTTGGAGACCTTAGCCAGGGATAGGACGGATTCGGTACTTGGAAATAAGGTGTTCTCGGGAGTAGCTAGCCCGTGTTCAGTGATAATCCATACTACCATATTAATTGCAGTTGCTGATTCTGAGATATTATAGTTGATCTGATTTCACCGAGAGTGATTCATATTGATTGTGCGGTTATTGTTTTGATATTTCGGTTCTATTTCTATTGCAACCTGATGAGATTAGGGTATGACATCTCATGCGTCATATAGGCACTTGTAGAAATCACATGTCAGGCATTCTTTCCATGCCATCTAGGGTGAATTATCTATTTCATGCCGTTGTGATAGGCTCTGTGTAGATTATTCATGCTATTGTGATAGATTCTTGATAGATTCTATGGTGTTATGTTAGAAAACTGTTGTTTTGTTTCTTGCTAAAAATGAACGCCAAATCTTGGTTATTGAGGCGTTATGGGCCCTCCCAGATCGGAATTTGGCATTTCTTCCCTTGTTTTTAGTGTTTCTGGAATTCTGCGTAGTTTCTGAGCTACTGCCCAGAAAAACTCAGAATACACGTCGTGTACTTTTTGGATACACTCCGTGTAGATTTCAGGCCATGTCACTGACTGTGTGAGAAGAACACAGTGTTGTGGGAGGAACTTCGGAAACACGTGTGTACCATTGGTACACACTGTGTGAGTTCAGAGTCGTGTTCCCGGTCATGTCACTAAAAACATGGGCCGGGGAAGCTCATGTAGAACACGCCTTGTCCATAGGGAACACGCCGTGTAGTCCGTCTGAGTACCCGGTTGTGTCATGAACAACACGGGCCGACGTTACCTTCTTTTCCACATTCCATGTTTGTTTGGAACATGCTATGTAGTCTATCCTAGGTACCCCGTCGTGTCACGAACAACACGGGACGGTGTCGCCTTCGCCTATGCACGCCGTGCTTTTTCGGAGCACGCCGTGTAAGGACCAGCCGTGTAGACGGCCGTGTAATCAAACAAACGGACCGTCGAAGCCTTGTCTAGTGCACACCGTGTTTGTTTCGAACACGTCGTGTAGTCTCGAGTTGAGTCTAACCATGTGGGTTAGCCGTGTAAGGAGACTAAGGCAAGGGAATAGTTTTCATGTACACGCCGTGTGTGGTCATTATCACGCTATGTAGTCTGAGTTGTACACGACTTGTAGGGAAGTATTACATGCCCATTTCAGTTGCTTAAGTCGACAAGTCGGGTAGTTTTATACACGTCAAGTAGTTGTGTATTCCAATCTTCTGTGTTTTTCTCCCCTGTTCCTGTTTGTTCTCTTCCATTCTCTATCCTTATTTTCTTGATCTAAGGTGTGCTTTTGATCTTTCAGATCTATGCCACCGAGACATCCTCCAGTCTTACGTCTGTCGTTGGGAAGTGATCAGATGCTGTATATGGCTGATCAAATACTTCATGTCAATCACCCAGCCGAGCTAGCTTTGGCACCGGTTGTCGTACCAGTTCCAGGCGCTGATGCGCAGTTCAGGAAAGGTTTCACGAGGATGATGCAGGCCTTCCAGGGAGCACCTCCTCCTGCCTCATCTATGATAGACTTGACGCGGGTTTTCCAGCAGCAGTAGCCTCCCACATTCTCGGGGGAGGCAGGACCTCAGGCTGTAGAGTCATGGCTGGAAGCCATGCTGACTATATTCGAGCACCTGGAGATGCCTCCAGAGAGGCGGGGAATGCTCGCCAACTACATGCTCCCAGACTCCGCCAAGAGGTGGTGGGCCATGATCTCACATGCGGGTTAGCATCAGGTTATTTCTTGGGAGGAGTTCCAGTGCGTGTTCTATGACTACTTCTACCCGGAGACCCTGAGGGCCGATCGAGCCTGGGAGTTCATGAGCTTAGAGCAGGGTACTATCTCTATCATGGAGTATTCCTCTCGTTTCACTTAGCTGCTTTGTTTTACCCCCCTTTGGTATGGGAGATGGGTGTTTTTGGTGAGGAATTTTGAGGATGGGCTCAGGAGGGAGGTCCGGTCGCAGGTGAAAATCTTCTATCTGACTTTCATTACTTCCATTGTTAATCAGGGAGGTATTGCGGAGCGCAATCTAAGAGACTCTGGAGCTGCGAGCCAAGGCGGATCTGCTTCCAGAGCTAGCTTTCCTTCGGATGACAGCAAGAAGTGCTGTTGGGAGCCTATGCATGGTGATTTGAGGAAGCGAGACACATCATCAGTCAGTCAGGTGACATGCTACCAGTGTGGTCGGGCTGGGCACACGAGGCAGTAGTGCTAGAGAGACCCCATGTAGAGCCGATCTTGTGGAAAGTTGGGTCACATTCAGCGTTTCTGCCAGGTTTTCTCACCAGCAGAAGGTGACCGGGTTTCTTCCATGACTTCTCGTTCAGGAGCAGCACCGCCAATTTCTCACCAGTCGGGGAACGGGAGTTCTTCCGGTCGTTCGGGCAGAGGTGGAGGTCGAGGTCATGGTGGTCAGCCACCAGTTCCTCAGTACTAGCAGGTCAGTTCAACTCAGAGTGGTCAGCCAGGGGTGTAGGGCCGCGTCACGGGAGAGTATTTCGCCGTGGAGCTAACTTATCATGAAAAGGATCCCATCCCATCTATTGTTTGGGGTACGATTTTAGTAACCTCAGTTTTAACTTCAGCTTTTTTTGATACTAGTGTTACGCATAGTTTTATCTCTGTTGCTATTGTGGAGAGCCTTGGAATCTGCATCTTTTCTTATGCGGACTCGCTAACACTAGAAAACCCTTGGGGATAAGGACATCTTGTGTACGCCAGTGTAGAGAGTTCCATCTCGAGGTTGCAAAGTATCTCTTCTTATGGGATCTCTATGTCCTAGAGATGACATGCTATGATGTCATCCTGGGAATGGACTGGTTGATTCCCTTTCAAGAAGTCATCGACTGTTATCACCACAGAGTGAGTTTGGTTTCACCATAGGGTGATTCTATTCTTCATAGAGGCGAATGGGATGTTCGGGCGAGTCGGGCGGGACTCGAGCTTCTTGGGCTAGGAGGGGTGATAGTCCTGATTTTCTAGTCCTTATCTAGATGATCAGGGAACTCCATAGTTGGACATTCCTGCAGTGGTGGATCGCTTCGGGTATGTCTTTCCAGAGGACTTTTCGGGTTTGCCTCTAGAGCGTGAGGTAGACTTCCTTATTGAGCTCATTCCATGATCGACACCGGTGTCCATTCCTCCCTATAGGATGGACACACCTGAGTTGCAGGAGCTCAAGAAGCAGTTGGAGGAGTTACAGGATAAGGGTTTCATCTGACCCAGTACTTCTCCTTGGGGTTCTCTTGTTCTGTTTATGAAGAAGGCAGACGGTACCCTTCGTATTTGTATGGATTATCAGAAGTTGAACCAGTTGACGATCATGAAGCGATATCCCTTGCCGCGGATTGATGACCTTTTCGATCAGCTTCGGGGAGCCCGAGTGTTCTCGAAGATCGACTTGAGGTCCGGTTATCATCAGTTGCATGTTAGACCATCAGATATACCTCTGACAGCCTTCATGAGTATGTACGGTCTTTACGAGTATACAGTCATGCCGTTCGAACTCATGAATGCACCTTCAGTTTTCATGGCACTGATGAACCTAGTATTCCATCCTTACATAGATTCCTTCATCGTGGTCTTCGTGGACGATATCTTGGTGTACTCTCACACTCGACACGACCATGCCACACATCTTGAGATTGTTCTGAGTACACGGAGAGAGTATCTACTTTATGCTAAAATCTCGAAGTGACACTTTTGGATGGATCATATTAACTTCTGGGGTCACGCCATCTCAGAGGTTGGAATATCAGTGGACCCAGAAAAAGTGAGAGATGTAGTTTCCTGGTAGCAGCCGAGGAACGTTTTTGAGGTATAGAGCATCCTAGGGCTGCCCGGATACTACAGACGCTTCATTCAAGACTTTTCTCGTCTAATAACACCTTTGATAGGTCTGACCAAGAAGGGGCAGAAGTTCTTATGGTCAAATTCTTATGATTCAGCCTTTCAGGAGCTGAAAGGAAGGTTGACGTCAGCACCGATACTAGTCTTGCCAGAGCCAGGCAAGAGAAACATTGTTTACTGTGATGCATTAGGTATTGGGTAGGGAGCTGTGCTTATGCAGGGAGATGGAGTCATTGCGTACGGGTCTCGGCAGTTGAGGCCACATGAGAGGAACTACCCTATGCACGATGTGGAGTTGGCAGCTGTTGTTCATGCCTTGTACAGTTGGATACAATACCTTTTGGGAGAGCACTTTGTGGTTTTAACATACCACAAGAGTCTCAGGTATATCTTCACACAACGTTATCTGAATATAAGAAAGAACAGGTTGGTTGAGTATCTAAAATATTTTGATTTCGAGCGTGCCTATACGCCAGGAAAGGGAAATGACGTGGCTGATGCATTGAGTAGGAGAAATCAGATTCAGGAAGTTCAAGAGGCCAGTAGTTAGTGGCAGCTAATGGATTTATTCTCTGATATGCATCTGGAGGTGCATGATAGACGGGGACAAAATTTTCTATCTTCTGTAGCTGTTACCTCCACTCTACTTGATTGGGTAAGGATGAGGCATCTATCAGACTCATAAGGCTTTGTCCTGTGGGAGAGTGTGTCAGGAGAGGGCCCTCTTCCTTGATGGACAGTGGGTGTGGATGAGATCCTGTGCTTTCAGGGATGTGTATGGGTGCCAACAGACATACGCGTGGAGCTGATGTGGGATTTCCATTCCTTTGTTTGGGAAATTCATCCCGGTGTCACCCTGATATATCTGGACCTTCATCGCCAATACTAGTGGCCTGGTACAAAGCTGGATGTTGCTGGTTTTGTCTTGAGATGTTCTACTTGTCAGCAGGTGAAAGCAGAGAATCAACGACCAGCGGGACTTTCACAGCAGTTACCCATTCTGGAGTGGAAGTGGAATGATGTTGCGATGGACATGGTGACTAGATTGACGAGATCACCTCAGGGGAACTATGATGTTTGGGTTGACATCGATAGACTTATGGAGGTTTCTCACTTCTTCCCGATCAAGGAGACCTTCAGTGTTGATGATCTGGGATAACTTTACATCAGGGAGATCGTTCGTCTGCATGGAGTTCTACGCTCTATTGTTTCAGAAAGAGATGTGATCTTTACCTCTCGGTTCTGGTAGGGACTTTAGAAGGCCTTGGGTGCACACGTACTTTTGAGTATAGCATACCATCCCCAGACTGATGGCCAGTCTGAGCGCACGATCCAGGTGCTTGAGGATATTATCTGAGCTTGCATCCTTAACTTTGGAGGTTCTTGGGAGAAACATATTCCTATAGTGGAGTTCACCTACAATAACAGTTTCCAGGTGACCATTCAGATGGCACCATAAGAGGCTTTGTACGGTAGACCATGTCGATCACCCTTATGCTGGCTGGAGACAGGAGAGGTATCTTTGCTGGGACAGCATCTTGTTCAAGAGACTTCCGAGCAGATAGAGCTGATTCAGAAGAGGATGGCTACAACACAGTCTCGACAGAAGTCTTATGGTGATCAGCAGAGATGACCTCTGGAGTTCTAGGTCGGTGATCAGGTTTTCCTATGTGCCGCATAGAGGTTGGGACACAAGAGGATTCAAAGACAAGGTAAACTTTCACCGTGGAACGTCATGCCGTTTGTGGTTTTGGAGAGGGTGGGGCTGGTCGCCTATCTTTTGCAGCTACCTCAGAAGTATCGGGCCATGCACGATGTCTTCCACATCTCTTAACTCTGACACTACTTTTCAGACCCGTCTCATGTCTTTCAGCCCGAGGAAGTCGATCTCGAAGAGGATGCGTCGTTCGAGGAGCATCCTATCCGGATTATCTATCATAGTACGAATGTTCTCCGCGGGCGGTCTGTTCCTCTGGTATGAGTGCTATGGCAGCACAGACGTGTACAGGATGAGACCTGGGGGAGGGAGACCAATGTACGATCGCAGTGGCCGGAGCTGTTCGGGGTTTCACCTTCTCTTCCACGTTAGGGAAATTCAGGGAAGAATTTCTTTAAGCGGGGATGATTGTATTAACCCGTATCTCTATTCAGGTATGTTTTTCCTTTTTTCTTGAGTTTCTGAGAAAAATGAATTTTCTTGAAATTTCAGATATACACGCTATGTACTTTCTTGGTACTCGCTGTGTACTCTTTCACCGGCTCAAAGCCGTGTGCTGGCCGTGTCTGGGCCACACACACGGTGTGTAAGGCTGAGGTGGAGGCCTGTTGTTTCAGAGTATGGAAAAATTTTAAGTACACGCCATGTACTCTAAAAGTACACACCGTGTACTTTCTTTTTTTTCTTGAAACGGACCGGGGTCTCATCTAACCCTCATATACACCTTCTTATCCAGTTTTAGGTCGTCCAAAGCGACCCGTATGGCCAGATCTTCGACAAATGACCGCCTCACCATCCATTATCTGATTTGAGCATGGTCAGGTGCGTTGGAAGCGCAGCGGTGAGTTCTTCCTTCTGCTTTAGTCTTGTTTCATGATTCCTCCTCGTTTCCATGTTATCATAGGTTGAGAATTATGTGTGTTTTTTCAGATCTACATCGTTCCAAGGGGAATCTGTCGTCGAGGTTCACGTATATCAATCTCTTAGGATCGAGGTAGGTGGTTTGTGCCTTTCAGTTGAAAGTTAATGAATATTATGTGCAAATTCCACCAATACCCGTGAACAGGGTATTGCGTGTTGCATATTTTGTCCTTGTTGCTTGTCTTCATTGCTTGATTACTTTAGTAGAGGTTATTTCTTGTTATTAGAGTATTTCTTTTGTGCTCAGATTTCTTTTTCATGCTTGTTCTACATGTTTGGCATTTTTTCCAGTTACCATGCCTAGTCATAGGACAGTGGAACTGTTGTTTTATTATTGTTGTTGAGCCTTAGTTGATAGCCAAGTAGTTCTTGAGGTTTACTTGGACGATATACATGCGTTGAGTAGTTGAGTGTCTTTTAATTACGATACATGGGCTATATGGGAAATTGAAGTTGAGTTCTTTCCCATAGAGCCATTAGCACGACGCGGGTCATAGGGGGAATTGACGTTGAGTGCTTCCCCAGAGACCCTTTAGCATGATACAAGACTACAGGGGGAATTGACTATGAGTGCTTCCCAAGAGTGTCTTCTAAATTAGGTAGTTGAACCAGAGGGTTAATAGTATTTAGAGGTTGAACCATAGGGGTTAGATTGTGAGAGCTACCCAGAGGGTTACCTGTTACTTTTTATTTCTGGCTTCTTACTTGTGTGCTTTACTTGTTAGAACTGTGGATTGTAGTTTCTTGTGTTTTTATGTTTACATATTCTTCTTCTTGTACTACCATGTATTTATTGACTATTAGGCATAGATCATTGGGTTACTACCTACTAAGATTGTATCTCACACCCTGTTTGGGCGATGATTTTGGGCCCACGCAGACTATGTTGCTGCAGATATAGATAACGGCAAGCGTCTATCTAATTCAGGATCTTGACTGCATCAGGAGCTGGGGAGCATGGGACCAAGCTGTGGCTCGTGATGCTGAGGAGATTACTATTTTTTTCATTTTCACTTGGTTTCATTTGTATTTCATCACATTGTTGTGGTGTCTGTTTTCTTAGATACTTGTGCATGTTGCATCATTATCATCATAGTTATATATACATTGCTTCCACTGTTTGGTTTCTGTTGTTGTGCATGTTGGTCACTACTTCCGCCATTTATTGTTTTTCTCTTACCTTGTATACCTTATCGAATGAGGGAATAGTTTCCCCACTGACTCACCAAGGCCCTTGCTGCTAGTCGACAGCCTTTGGTGTTCGGGGAAGCGTGCTTGAGGTCATGTGGCGAACTGGGTACGGGGCACTAGTGGAGGGGCTCTGGACTCGAGACGTTAAATAATTAATTTTTTAATTTTGTTAGATATAGATGATAAATTGATTGAGAATAGATTCCAAATATATTAAAAAATAATGGGATTTTCTTGATTTATGTTCTTATATTTTTCATAACTCATGGAAGTGTTCATTTTTTCATACAATGTATATATACCATAAATTATTGTATTATACTATTCATCAAAAATTCAACTACTTCACAAAATTCCAAAATTTCCTCCTAAATTTTTTTATTTGTTGATTTTAAAAATGAACTCTATTATTCAAAAATAATAATATAAAAAAAATGAGAAATCTAATTTTTAATTAAATTCATCATTTATTTAAGAAATATCATATTTAAAATTATAAATGATTTTATGACACTTTCAAAAATTATTCAAGGGATAATAAAAATATATAATATTATTTTGAAAAAATATAATATTTTATGATCAAATTTTATAAATATTATTTTAAATATTATATTATTTATAAATTTTTAAATAAGCATTTATGTTTTAGAAAAATACAAACACTTAACTTATAATATTTATACAAATTATATACATGTTACATGGTTTAAATATATGATATCTTTATTTATAAGACTGAATATTATTATTTATACATACTTAGGTGAAGTTAATATTATATTAATCATGTTACTATTCCTAAGGGTCACATTACTATTCCATATGTCATATGCAGTATTACATTATGGTTCTAATCTGTCTGTTTCATAATGAAATAACTATAGAATATGATAAATTTCAAAAGAGGTATACTATAAAATTGTGGGGTGTTATATTCTTCTGACAAAAAAAATTTATTCCACATATATTCCAGAGTGTCACCTAAAAAAATAGATGTGTAATAATTCATCATAATTTCCATATGTTTCAACACTGTCCCTTCAATTTTTTTATTCTTCCAACGTACCATTACCATTCCAGTGATTTGATTAATCAAAACTTTTTCACTATTAATTAGAATCTGGATGGGCCATCCACATTAAGATAAATATGCTTCCTATAAAATATCATCATATATGAGAACATGTTTTGGGTCTAACATGTACATCCTCGATAGGTAGATGTGTAACACAACATGAATATTAGAATAGATAGGTTTAATTTCCAAATGATAATCCACAACCGGAATTCTCCCCAAAATATCAGGAGGACCGATATACCAAGGGATTAGTTTAACTTTATTTATGAATCGTATGACACACTTCCAAGTGGATTCCATAAAGAAGAAAATATGTCCCACTTGGAAATAGAATTATTTCCTTCAATTATTTTCGTAACTTTTTTTCCGACTTTGAGGTTCATTGATTCGGTTTTGAATAGTCATCATCTTTGTTGTTATTTCTTTCACAACATGTGGACAAACAAGCCTATATTCACCTACATTATCCAAATATGTTGGTTTATGACTTATCATTCAAAATAATTATTCATAAGGTTCCCATTGAATACAATAATAGAATCTATGGTTTTAGGAATACTCAACCAAAGTAACGTTATAATCTGACCATCATTGAATGTCATCTATGAATTATATCAACATGTATTCTAATGTTTGGATAATTCTTTCGTAATACCCATTAGTTTGAATGTGATAAGAAGTGCTAAAATTAAGATCATTATATAACTCATTCATAATAATTTTCTTGAATTTTATTGTAAATCATGAGTCAGGATAAAAAAACAATTTAAATGGGTTGTCTAATATGTATTACAAATTCATTAATAGAGAGTCGTCACTAAAACTCGTTTTGAAAATACTCACATGAATAGAGGAAATGTGCATATATGGTATGTCAATCAATAATTACCCATATTTCATCATTCTTTTGTGGGGTTTTCGGTAATCCTGTGAGATAACTCTTAGAAATTTCACCCCATTTCTATATAGGAATATAGATAGGTTACATAGATCCTCTAGGATGTGTCTTCCAGCCTTCACCTATTGAAAGACTTAACATCTTGATACATAATAAAAAAATAGCACACATCATAATAGAAAACCTTAAATATTCCATTATATATCAATACATATTTGGGATATTGTGATGTAGAGGGAAATTCAGGCTTTAAGAATCAACCAATAACCCTATTTCGATCTTGTCTATAGAGGAAACAAATACCCTTCTCCAAAATTTCATAATTCAATATTCATACATTAAGGCTACCAACATGCCACCATTCACAAGACTAATTTTTTTTTAAGATTATAATAATCATATAGTGCACTTTTAATCCCATCCAATATATATGGTTGAAAATCAAATTGAAAAGGTATGGATTCTTCTCCTTCCCTGATAATTCCAATATCCATATTTGCTACATTCAAGTAAACAAGATCACTATTAATGCCCATTTTTTCATAAAATTATGATCCCTCATGATTAGTGAATTATCTACCATATTTTTCTTCCATTTGTGTTATTGTATTCAAAAATCATAATAATTGAGTAGCTCGACCCATCTCCCTTCCATCTTGATGATTTATTTTTGTGAAAATATTAGATGCTTGCTCTTGTTATCTATATATAACTCACATATTTTTCCATAAATATAATGTCTCCATACATTCATATCAAATATAATGGATTCTAACACAAGATCATGAGTCAGGTAGTTATTTTCCTGAGTTTCTAACTACATTGATGGATAGGAAATAACTCTATCATTATTCATAAGAAAACTACAATGAACATTCCCTGATGCATCACTTTAAATAAAAAATCCTTCATTTCCTGATGGTAGAATCAAGATCAAATAAATTCTTTTATCTCATATTAAATTGTAAAAAACATTCCTCAAATTCTGTTTTTTGTAAAAACATAGCCAGAATATTAGTAAACTTGGTTAACAGGTTAGCTATTCATAAAAAATTCAAAACAAAATGTTGATAGTCACCTACTGAACCAATGAAACTATGTACCATAGATATATTCATTACTGTGGTACATTCAAAGAGTTCAATTGAATTCAAAATATCAAATGAGATTCCATATTTAGAGAAATTATATCCAAGAAAAAATCAATTTGAATCCAAAATTCACACTTACTAAACTTATGAAATCACTATTTTCTTATAAGAGTCAAAATAAAAACTCTCATGTGGTTATCATGGTCCTCATAGAATTTGGATAATATCAATATATCATTAATAAATACAAAAAACAATTAGAAGATATTCCTTGAACACTATATTCATTATATAAACAAAAACATATGGTGCATTACACAGTCCAAATTTTATTGTTGTAATCTCATAATGTTCATACATGGTTGGGAAGGTTGACATTGGAATATATTTCATTTTACATGAAATTTATGTAATCCGTAAAGAATTTCAATATTTAAAAAAACATTATTACACAATGTTGATCAATTAAATAACCAATAAAAGGATGATGGTAATTTTTCTTTATTATAATATCTTTGATTTCTCTATAATCAATGAAATGCCTCATGGATGCATCTTTATTCATGTAAAAGTGAACAAGGGATCCCCTTAGAGAATCCCAAGGGCTGATAAATCCCATATAACTCAATTCTTAAAATTTATTTGTCATCATCATTAATTACACAATGGACATTTTTCAAGGATTCTTTGCTATTGGATTTTCATCATGGATTAAATCAATTGATAAATCAACTTCCTTCTCTAGAGTATGTCTTGTTAAATCCTCTAGAATCACGTAAATTAAATCATTCACAATAAGTACATAATATTTTTTATTATTCCAACTTCGTCCATAGAAGGTTTTTTACCCTCTTCCCCAATAATTTTATTCAATTAAGATACTAGTGGTGGGTCTAGAAAAGAATCACATGATGATGTTTCATCACTAATGATAATGGATTCCAATACATCCCTATATATAATAAATTTCTTCTTCTTCAATTATATTTTTACATATTATTTTTAAATATTGTCTATAATAAGAATTATATAAATTTTATTCATAGGTATGATGATAATTCTTACATGTAAATAAATCTTTTGTTTCAGAAAGGGAACTGACCAACACATCGTTATTGTAATGAGACTCCCATTAGATGTTTTTACGGACCACTATGTTAATAAATAAATAAGGAATTGTCTAATTTATTTTGGATAACTCTAAATAAATAAAAGAATGTGATGACCGATAATCAAATAAATTATTGTCTATGTTTGAGGAAATGATTAATGTATCTACAACCACATCATTTGATGTTTCAACCTTAGTAGTTGTGATAACATATGCTTAGCCTTACTCCATTGGCCTTTAATGAGGGATATTTCCTAGACACATCAAAATCACATTTTCATTGGGACTAATTTACCTAAAATTGTAACATTTAACAATGTTATATTATTTATTTACCTTCCATTATTGATCATCATGGACATTCTCACCACACTTATAGAAAATTCATTTTCCATTTATATAGTAACTATTGATCATCGTGGCATTTCTCATCACGGCCATTCTCACCTTGTATTTTCAGATTCATACTTGTTAATGCATTTTTCAACTTTCTATCTCAGACCCATGAATTGCCTATCCATATCTTATCACCGTTTTTGATGGAAATGTTTCTCTAAGAAAATTTCCAAAGAATTATTTCATTCCATATGATCAATTTATACCTCTTCCTTTGTGTTTTTATAAATGAAATCCATTAATCATTATATCTTCATAGATTATAACATTCTATTATAAACATATCTCTTTCATTACTTCTTAATGTGAGAAAAAACTTATATAAGGAACTTTTCCACTACTCAGCCACAAATGGGTAATATCCCCATTGAATAATGGAGGTTGTTGTATCATTATGTTTACCATCATTTTTCCTCCATGTTTTGGATCAGGATTCTCCATTAATGTAATGTTATTGTTCATAACCCGAGTCATCTATCCCAGTATGTTTATATGTTGTTATTCTTTAGATGCAACTCTCTATCTAATACCTTAATCTTACATAGTATGGAAGTTCCAGCATGGGATATGTGCATTGATACAATTTCTATTCCATCTAATAGGTTCCAATTCTATATAATTGAATACATTAAGTTATGTTATGATTCACAATGGATAATTATGTACTACTAAAACACATAACATAAATTGAAAAAATATTCATAACGAATCTCACAATCATAAACATGGTTTTATAGGGGGAATATTTTCATTAAAGTCCTTCATAATAGTTTGTTATGAAAATCATATCTATAATAAGAATATAGAATTGTATTTCCAAACCATGTGTTTAGTAAGGCTCATTGTCGTATACCAGGTTACCTCTATTTGGTCCTAGGACTCCTTGTGAGTGTTGTTACCCCAAGGTACATTTTTCCTACAACCACATCGATTTGTTTTATCGAGAAATGTATATATTTCATTAAAGTACAACATAATATCTACCCTAAAAAATTATAGGATATTTTTCTATCATTATAAACAGAGAATATATTAGGTTTATGTTACATAATCTATGTTTTCAAAATCACGTTTCCAAATTTTCTATTAAATATCATTTGATACAAACTATAATGTCAAAGAACCCTGAATCCCGGATTAGATGGATTAAACTATTAAATTAGTATGATTACAAGGAATAAAAATAAAAAAACCTTATCGTTTAATAGATTTGTAAAAATAGATAAAAAAATTCTTTACATTACAACCTGAAACAAAAAACTACAAATAAAATCCTCTGTAAATGTTAAAAAAATTTCTATATTATCCCTTCGTATTATTCCTAATAATCATATTTTCATCTTAGGGAATGATAAAACATAGGAAGGGGTGATATCATATTCTCAATAAGAGTAAACAATATATAAAGACCTATCATAATAAATAACTCATGGTTAAAAAATAAAACCACATACTTCTTGAACATAATCTTGGTAATAATAATGAAATAATATAGAGGCCACTAAATAATTCCATACAAATAGTAACATGAGAATGAAACCTCACCATGGGTAGTATAATAGAAAAAAAATCTAGAAGAATGTAAATTAATAGAATTATAATAAGTGAATTCATTATTTCGTACATCATAATCATACCATCAAGGGCAAGACAGTGACATCTGAAAATAAATGTGCATGATCTAGGCCAAGTCCATATATAATTTGAATTAGGAGACATAATAATGAATATAGTGGCTATAGAAGTCCCCCAATATTAATTACTATGTGAAATTATTTCCTCACATTAATGGGTTTAAATATAATCACATAAACCTAAAAGATGAATATAATTATCCCTAACCAGTAAACATTATCACTATCCATTCTGAGTAATATAGTGTATGGTATCAAGATAGAACATCCACAATCAATCTAATCATAAACGATTTATTAAATTATTTTATATTATATTCATAATATTCCAATTTAAATAAATAATAAAATTAAATATTGGTGTTGAAATATATTATAATACTCTAATAAATTCATCACTGAATTATTGAGAGAAATACACATTTTACATTGTAAATAATTATTCATTTGGAATAAACATTTTTATTTGTCATAAATTTTATTATTAAACCATAAATAAAATTATATATTTTATCATGACATGAATATTAATTTAGAGAAATAGTTGATTCTTTAAATATATTATCGATGATAATGGAAAATGGGTATGAAATTGGGAGGAACCGTTAAATCGGGATTATTTATTAGTACGAATTGACAAGGGAGCCATGTAAAAAATGTAATCCCTAATAAAATAAATATAAACTGCTTTAGATATATGATTTTAGAACATATAAATACATTATACATGGTTTATATACAAATATTATATAACATCATTAGGGTAGTGAGAGAGATATCATAAACAGAATGAAAAATATTGGTTAGAGAAGAATCCTTTACATTATATTCAAAACAATTCTAACCATCACCTTAATGTTTTGGAAAATAATATTAAATACATTAATTATTTCATTATGAAATATTTATTCCTTTTTTTGATTAATTATATTTTTATTATATTTACCGTGGGTCTTTTTAATGACTTATAAGATTAAATTTCACCATTCGGGAATGTTTGTTTTCTTGGTTTTCATGATCAGTTTACATTTATATAGATATAGAAGATTATGAGAAAACAAAATAGTTTACATGATTTGAAAAAAAATTATTAATTTTTTTCTGGTGATTAAATCTTTATATAAGTATTTTTATTTTGGGAATGATAAATTATTTGACAAAATGTTAGTGATAAGCATTTAGATAATTTTGGTTGTTTTTTTATCATTTCCAGCTTGTTTTGTTTCATTAATTTATATAATGTATATATATTGTTTGTAGATAATAATATGATATTTAAAACATATATTATTATAATGTTTAACTATAAATTTGGTTTTCTGACAAGGCATGTAGGTGTTATTTAGAAATGAAAATATGTAGTCCAGGAAGGTGGTATATCAGCACCTCAATAATGATATTTTCATATTTTAATCTAAATTAAAAGGGAGAAGAGACATTCCAGTGGATTTTCCATTTACATTATACTATTAATGTATAAAACAATTATTTAATTTATTATTTTTCTTTTAATTAGGGATTTGACAGAAGGATTAGAATACAAAAGATGTTGAACAAAAAATAAAATTAAACAAATGGGATTTTTACATATTGAATTTTTTTCCTTTATAACAAACTTAAGGGAATTTGTTTTAGAAATTTAATAAAACCAAAATATCCTTGAAGTGTGGGAGGGGATTTGAATGATTATTGTACAAAAATTGGACAAGTCTCAATTCATGGATGGTGTTTGGAGAATAGTTCATGAGGGGTGGTATTTATATTGGTGGGGAGGGGTGACTGTTGAATATTTTACTCATTTTTTTATTATTATGGATACATACTATGATTAGTTTTAAAATTATCAATATATATATAAAATTAAAGAAGTTATTTAATATATTATGGTTCTTACATCATTCATGACTCAATTAAATTTGTATTTATTTTATATTTTATATATAATTAAAATTATTATATTATACTATTCATTAAGAGTTCTAATATTTTAGAAAATTCCCAATAATTCAGCCTAACCATTTTTTGACATGTAGAATTACAAAATGATTCTAATTTTTTGGAAATAGTTTTCTATTATTTTCTGACCCTATGAAAAAATAACTCTCTGTATCAAAAAATTATATCATTAACACAGTACAACAAAATTTTAATTTATTAATCTATTTTAAAAATATTCTATCAAATCATTATATTAATTATAAAATTGATAGTAATCATTTATATTTTACAAGAATACCAACACTTATTTTTTATTTTTAAAGTCATTTAATTACTTATTTCATGATGTAAATATACCATATTTTTATTTACTGGACTTCAAAATTTTATTTATACATTTATAGATTATGTTAATATACTATTAGTAATATTAATATTTTTAAGGTACACATTACAATTCAAAATGCCACATTAAAAATTAAAGTATGGTTTGAATATCTGTGTTGCATTAAGAATGAACTATATATGTTATTAGATTATAAATTTGCATACAATAAAATCCTAAGATGTTATATTATTCCCTACCATAAATGTTTCATCATTAGTATTTCCATAGTGTAACTTCAAAAGTTAATTAGGTAGTTCTTCCTTATAATATCCTCATGTTCCCACGCCACATATTTAATTTCATGATTAATCCAATGTACCTTTTCTAGATGATTCATCTAATTACCAAACACTTGTTCTTGGTTTTCATGAATCTTGATAAAAACTTCATAGTAAGATAAATCATAATCGAATTATATTTCTTCATAAATGAGAACATGTGTTATTTATGGAATGCACATCATCAATATGGCTAATTTGATCTCAACATGGACATTGGAAAGGATAGAATGAAATTTTGGATGATTGGACTAGTGTGAAATTCTATTTATAATTTCAAATGATCCAATGTACCATGGTTTTAGTTTCAATTTATTTCCAAATGATATGATATCATTCCCTAGAGATACCTTCATCAAGACATGATCTATATCTTGGAACTCCAAATACTTCTTTTAGTTATCATCATAACTCTTTTCCAAAATTGAGCTGCTTTGATATGTGTTTGAGTAGTATTATCAAATTATATTTCATTCCCTTTATTTTCTAGGACTACAAAAATCCTTTCACCAGCTTCATCCCAATATCATGGTGTACAACATCTCCTTCAATTAAATTTTCCCTTTGATTATATTTGGTTACTATAATAAAAAATATTAATTTAGAATAACTCTGCCTAATGTAAATATTGATAAAACATGCCTTGAAGGTCAAGTGAGAAAGATCCCGACATGTAATTTAAGTATTGGATTTTCCTTTCTAAATAACATTCAATTTTAGAGGGATTAGTAGTGCCCAAAAAGGATCATTACCCGAATCTTTCTGAATAAATTTCCATAATTTTGATTTAAATCATTGATCAAGATCTAAAAGAATCTAATTTGGTGCTCAAAGAAGTCATAAAAATCATTAATATAGATTCATGAAAGGTTATCTAGGGTAATGTCCTCCCTTATAGTGTGAAAATGTGATGAGTTGGTATGTCAATCAGAAAATTAATATAACGTATCATTTTTCTTTGTATTTTTTGTAAAAAAGTATAAAAATCCATATTAATTTCATCCAATTTCTATGTAGGTATAGTTAGAGGGTTCGTTTCTCAATATGTATATTGTATTTAATCCTTCACATATTTTTATACAAATAATCTTGATAGATAATAAGAAGTTTACCACATCATAGTATCTCACCATTAATATTTCATTAAATATAAATACATATTAGTGCTACCAGGGTTTATATATAAATATTACACATGAGAATTATCTAATAACTCCCTTTTTAGTTCAAGTATAGAGGGAACACATATCCTCATCCAAAATTTTATAATTACATATTCATTTGTGAAGTCTTCAAATAAACCATCATTCACAACATTAATTTGATTTTGAATACTCTCATCATCAGACTAAGAATATTTATTCCTCCCCAATAATTTTTTTTTGCAAAACCAATTGAAAAGGTAATGATGTTGACCATCCATGATATTATAGTATCTATATTTTCTAGATGCATGTACAAATGATAATTGTTTATACTCATTTTGTTTAGAACAACATTGTCCTTCATGTGCAAAGAATCAACTACCTTATTTTCCTTCATTGGATGTTATTTTATAGATAAATCATAATCATTGAGTATCCCATGCAATCTCCTTTAACTCAGGTGGAGTTTATTTTATGATAAGATATATTTCAATCTCTTGTGATATATATTTAATATATATATCTTACATAATTTACAATAGATATAGTGTCACCATTTTTTTAGAGAAAATATTGTGTCTACTAACTCTATATCTTGAGTTGGATTGTTTTAATCATGATTTATTAACTCCCATGATGCATAGGCAAAAATTCTATCATTCTGTATAAGGACATAGCCGTTTCCTTTCCTCGATGCATCACCATAAATCTAAAATCCACTATTTTCCAATCGTAGATTCTAGATAATAGAATTCAATATCCTTATCTTAAATTTATCCAAAACATTCTTCGCATACTTTTGTCTATATGAAATTAACCCCTTTCTGACTAATCTTGGCTAACTAGTAAGCTCATAAAGAAAAATTAAGAAATAAATGCCAATAATAACATGGTAAAAAATGATACTAGGTGACTCAGTTATTGTTTTTGATATATGTCACTCCTATACAACCTTTTTATTCAAATAATCTACAGTGATTCCATTTGTGGAGACAATATAATTAAGAAAAGAAATATACTTTATCAGGAATCCACACTTTCTAAACAACCAATATAACATGTTTCTTTTAAGAGTCACTATAATAAAACAAATGTGGTTATCATGGTTTTTATTTATTTTTTATTATATCAAGATATAATTAATAAATACAAAAAAAATCGTCAAGATGTTCCCTGAAAAGACTTTTCATTATATGCATAAAAATAGAGGGTGAATAGTTAGTCAAAATAGAATTACCATTAATTCATAATGTCCATACATTCTTCAAAATGTTTTATTTGGGAATATATCATTTTTATATGTATTTGATGATATCCAAAATGAAGGTCAATATTAAAAAATAATGATTTCATTGACGTTTGTAAATTAAATCATCAATGTGAGGAATTTAATACATGTTCTTTATTAAAATAACATTGATTTTTCTAGAATCAATGCGTAGTTGCATGGATTAATCTTTATTCATGATAAAGAAAACATTGGATCACCATGTAGAAACACTAGGGAAGATAAATCCATTATCACACAATTCATCTAATTGTTTCTTATGATCCACTTTATCAATAGTATCCATTCTAAAAGGATTCTTTGATATTGTCCTTGAATCAAGTATTTATTAAATAGATAACTCAACTTTCTACTCTGGAGGATTTCCATGTAACTTATATTGAAATAAATCAATGTATTAGTACACAATAGAGACATTATCAAATTTATGATATCTCTTTTAATCCATAGATTTGTGCTTCCCTTCTGGAAAAATAATTTCATTCGATAGAGATACTAAGGGAGGATCAATATAAGAATCAGATGATGAGGTTTCTGATCTAATTATATGGGATTCCACAAATTCCTCAAAAATAGTAACAACCCTTTTATTTAAAAAAAATGTACAAATTAAATATTAAAATCTATTAAATAGAAAGGATTATACCAAAGTCAAGTATATATATAATGATAAGGATCACAACTAAAGCACGTTTTTTATTTTATAATGGGGACTGATCGACATATATTTGTAGCAATGTGACTTCCATTAGATGTTTTAAAAGACAACACCTTTATTAAATCAAAATGGAAATGCTTAATTTCCAGGAAAATATTGATGAAAAAATGGAATGTGATAATCTAGAATCAAATAAATCATTGTCTATGTTGGATTAAATGATTAATGTATATACCACCACATCATTAATAATTTCAACCTCAGTAGTTGTGACCACATAATCACGGCCTTTCTCCATTGGAATTTTTTTGCAGAATGTTTCTTTGATGCATAGAACACTAAATTTCTATAGTGTCCATCTCCCGAAAATTTTAACATTGAAAATTTTAGGTTCATTCATTCACTTTTATTAATAAGGATTATGTCCTTTCTCATCAAACATGTTGAAAACATCTTTTTCTTTTAAGATAAAATTAATTTTTTTCCTTCCTCTATTGTCAAATTTGGGAAAATTTCCCATTCTATTCTTCCAATTATCTGTTACTTGCTCCACAACCCTCTTCTTCTATTCCATTCCCATAGATTCACAGACCTTTGATAATTATTTCTCAATAGTAATCACATATGAGACTATATTGTCGTATAATGAGAAACTATGGAGACCAAATCCCATTGGATGAATGGTTTTAAAAGCTCAAATAATAAATAAATATATCTTATTTGAATACATATGTATTCCAACACTTGTCTTGAAAAAATTGTGATGTAAAATCCTACATAGTAATGTTTTCTCTTATTTATGTCTCAGACTCAATATTTTCATATCAATGTCCACTCACTATTCGCAAGGGAAATATTTCTTCATGAATATTTCATTAAATGCGTTCCATTATATTTTTTAATTTTGTTCTCATATATTGTGTTTTAAATAAATGAACATTATTGATCATCTTCTATTAAGAGATGAACAATTTCCATGATAACATTTTCTCTTTCATTACTTCTAAATGTGATAAATGTAATCTCTATGGAACTTATCCACTACTCAGCCACAAAGGGGTTTGATGTACCATTGAATGATTTATCTTCTTATCTCATGATGTGGTCAATCAATGTTCTTCCATTTTGTGGATTAGGGTGCTCCATATGAGTATGTTTATTACTCATAACCTATGCTTATAGTCCTAATATGATTATAATTTTTCATCTATAGTTGAAACTCCTTCTCAAATATTAATATATTTCATGGGTGGGAATCTATACATTGGATACGGGTGTTGATAAAGATGAGATTCCAAAAAATAAGATACATTTCAAGAAAATTACTTTAAAAAATATGTTATGAAACATAATTAATTATCTAGAACTAGAATAAAACCTAACATAAATTGAACAATTTATACATAGAAAATATGTTAATCATAATCATGGGTTTTCAAGATATATTTTTATTTAAATCATTTATAGTGGGTTTTAATGAGTAATTATATTATTCTAGACATAGCCAATGAGAGCTTAAAACTAGGTGTATAGTCAGTATCGTTATCATCATCCTGGTTATAATGAATTAGGCCCGAGACACGTTGTCTGTGTTGTCAACCCTTGGTACATCTGTACTAGAACTACATCCACTTATAGTATTTTGACAGGGATTTATTTCTAGGAATACCCACATTATCTATACCTCACCATGAATATGGGATGTTATTATATGAATATCTACCAAGACTATTTAAGCGTTATGTTCTGAAATATATTTTTTATAAATCTAGTTTCCATTTTTTCTACAAAAATTTCATTGATAACAACTGTAAAACCCAGATTTGAGAAGCCAAGAGTTGGAGAATTAATTTATTACATTGGCATGATTATATGAAATCAAATATCAAGAGACAAAATATTTTGGTATATTTTGGAAGCCAAATAAAAACATAAGTGTTACATTATAACTTGAAAGGAATAACTACAAATAATGTCTAATGAAAACATCCCTAAAATTCAAGATTGTATCTGAATTTAGTTTATAATAAACATATTCAGATCATCAAGGGAAAATAAAACATAAGAAAGTTTTGAGCTAATAATATCAGAAATGGTAAATAATTCAACAGAAGCCATCATAATAAATAATGAATGTGATGAATAATTAACAACACACACTACATGGACATTATCTTAATCATAACATGGAAATAAATAAAAGCATACTATTTAACACCATAAAAATAATCACGTGACAATGAAATTTGAAAAATGGATATTATTATAGTCGAATAATCATGTGGAATATCAATTACTAGAGTCACAATAAGGGAATACATAACTCCAAACCTCAATAACATAACTTCGAGGCCTTTTTCATGACATCTAAAAACATTTCGTGAGTCGTCGTCTATGTCCATTTCTAATTTTTCTCATTATACATACTGATGAATTGAGGGGATAAAATAGGCCCCACCCATCACTTAATAAGTCTAATAAAATTCTTAAATGAATGGTGTAGTGCATAAAAAAATATTCATACGAAATGTAAAAAACTTTAACCAACATGTAAAAATAATTATTAATGATTTTGAGTAATGTGTTTAATTTTCTCAAGATAGTACACTAAAAGGTAATCTAATAATAAAAACATTAATAAAATATGGTAGATTATTTTCATAACAGATCAATTTCATTAAATAATATGACTCAATGGAGGTGTTCAAATAGGTGATAAAAAACATATAAAATTATTATGGAATTCTCAAGAGTAATACCCATTTTATTTTTCAAATAAAAGTTCATTTGGATAAATAATTTGTAATGGTCATAAATTTATATTTAAAACTAGAATGGAAAAATGTATTTTTTAATTACAAATAATTTTATTTTAGAAAATTAATTATGTCTTCAAATAGATGATGAATGATACTTGTTATTGGGTATGAAATATAGAGGATCCCTTAAATATGGATTTCTTATCGTGTTGAATTGGGAAGGGAACCTTGTAAAAACATGTATTGTAAAATAAATTTATGATAAAATGATTTGAGTATATTATTAAGGAACATATATCTGGAATTTAGAATAATTAAATAATAAAAATTCATAATTAAATTGGTGTTAATGAGAGAGATTGTGTAACCCGAAATAAAAACTGTGGTTTGGGAAGAAACCCTTACCTTAAGTCTCAAAGTGTTCTACAAATGACCTTAATTTTAAATATAATCCTATTAAATCCATTAATTTATTAATTTATAAACCATAATTGGAGTATTTGAATTTTAATAATTTTATTATGTTCATTTATTGTATTTTCTGTGTGTTATAAGATTAAATTATGTCCTTTGGTAGTGTATGATTCCTTGGTTTTCGGGATGAGTTTACTTTTATACAAATATGGAAGACAATGAAAAATGAAAACTGTTGTCAAGAATTGAAAATTTATGTTATTAATGATTTTACTAATGATTAAAATGTTATATAATTTGTAACATCCCCAAATGATAAAGGGTTAAATATATAAATGATATGACTCGTGTCAACAAGGTGCACCTTGCTTTTCGGGAGTCTACCTGATTAAAACTCCAGAGTTAAGCGTGCTTGGCCTGAAATAGTGATCAGGATGGGTGACCTTCTGGGAAGTTTCCAAGGGTGTGTGTGAGTGAGGACAAAACACACTGGAAAGGACATGTGTTGTCCTGTGGGGACTATCATTAGCCAGATGACCCATTCAGGCATTTGGGTTGACCCTAGGGTGGGCGCCACATGTCTGCGGGGCAATTGGTGGTACCTGGTGGGCCAGGACCCAACGACCATGTTAAGGAGGGGTGTCTGTGCTATCATTGGGACCCGGTTGTCACATTTGGTATCAGAGGTGGTACCCAGCCTTAAGTGCGTGGTGCACTTCCTGGGTTGAGATGTAGGGCCCACAACGACTGTGTTGTGCCCTAAGGGGGGGGGGGGAGTGATTATAACATCCCAAAATGATAAAAGGTTAATTGACTAAATGATATGACTCATCTCAACAAGGTGCGCCTTACTTTTTGGGAGCCTACCTGATTAGAACTTCACTGTTAAGCGTGCTTGGCCTGAAGTAGTGATCAGGATGGGTGACCTTCTGGGAAGTTTCTCAAGGTGGGTGTGACTGAGGACCAAGCACACTGTAAAGGACATGTGTTGTCTTGTAGGAACTATCATTAGCTAGATGACCCGTTCAGGTATGTGGGTGGACCCTGGGGTGGGCCCCACATGTCTGCGGGGCAACTGGTGGTACCGGGTGGGCCAGGACCTGACGGCCATGTTAAGGCGGGGTGTCTGTGCTGTCACCGGGACCCGGTTGTCACATAATTATTTTTGTTATTTATGGTTCAGATGATTTATATTATAAGATGTTAGTGAAAATTGAATAGATTATTTTAGCGGTTTTCAATCATCACCAACTCATTTGGTTTCATTAATTAATATTGTGTACAAATATAGAATACATATCATTATATATGATGTTATACAAATATAATAATTTATTTAAACATAAAAATGGTTTTATGACCACCCATGAAGGCGATGTTGAAAAACGAAAACACATCAACCACAAAGAAGGTAAATCGGAACCTAAAAAATAATCATATCATCTTTTAAAAAATTGAAATAGAGAAGATATATGACAGTTGATTTTCCATTGACATCATAAAATTATATTATATAAAATACATTGTATTTATAATTTCACTTTGGATAGGTGAAGTAAGGGTTGGATAATAATATAAAATAAATTGAAATAAAAATAAATTAATAAATTTAAATTTTTACCACATGAACTCCTCTCTTTGATAACCTACTTAAAGGGATTGATTTTGGAATTTAATTTATGTCAAAAGGATATTGGATGTGAGATAGCGGTGTTATAAATGGGTTGTAATGATATTGGGAAAGTCTCAAAGAAAGTAACATTTAAGGGGAAGAGGTGATGAAAGATAGTATTTATATTGGAGGGTATGGGTGTTATTAGAATATCATATTTTTTTATTATGTTGGATATAAAATATGAATAGTTTGAGAAACCTAACTAAATATATTAAAATAATTAAGGTATGTCTGATATTTTTTCTCTGACATCATTTATGAATAGATAAAAAGTTAATTTATCTAACTATATATATATATATATAACGTAAATTACTTTATTTTAGTAATTTTAAAAAATCAACCATTTAAAAAAAACACACAAACCATTCAATGAAATGTTTAATTAAAAAATGAAAACCATTTTTTAAAATAAATTTCATATTATGAGATATTTAATTTTTATTTAAAATAATAATTTATTAAAAAAACAGTATTATTATTATAACTGATTTTATGGAAAATTGAAAAAATAGTCACGGGCTTAAAAAATAATTCTATAATTAGAGGTCAAAAAAACATTAAATATTGAATCTATTTTATAAATATTCTCATAAATTATTATATTATTTATAAAATTTTAAATAAATATTTCTATTTCAAAATAGTACTGACACATAATTTTTCTTTTTTAATACATTTATTTATTTATTCCATGATGTAAATATACCATATTTTTATTTATATGGCACCAAATTTTTTTTTACACTATCATAGGTAAATTTAATATTTTGTTGGTCACATTACTAATCCTAAGGGTAACATTACTATTCCAAAGTACTTATTAAATAGTACAATAAAATTTTAATCACAGTGTTTCATGTTGAAAAAACTACTAAATATATGATATTTTCTAAGATGCATACCATAAAATCATTGAGTGTTAGGAAAAATATCTAGGACATTTATAAATAATGGGGAACAAATATAAAAAAGAAATATGATTGGCAATGAAATTTATAGGAATCACCCATAATGAGGCTTGTATAATGCAATTTCTCTAGAATATAAGAAACTAATGTGGTTATTCGTACCTATATTAATGTTCTATATAATCATTCCCATTATTCGAAGAATTATTATTTTAATGGACTGTGATATGTTGGAAATTGTTATGTCTATATCTGAGAAAGATAGACTTAGAGTTACTGATTATCGAAAATTGTGCTTTTGGTGATGATTTGTGTCAAAAATCGCATCTCTCTTTTCTGGTTAACAATATGGGATGATACAATGCATGTTTTAAATATATTCTAATAATTATAAATCATTAATTTATATAAATAAATAAATTTATTAAATAAATACATATAAAAAAATTATGTATCTAACCATGTGGGGAATTTAGCTACGTATTCCAAAAATTGATCAATCTCATCTGGAGTATTAATCCATTAAGATGTAAATAAATGGAGTAATATCTCAAGAAGAAGGGGATAATTTTTAGTATATTTTTTGTTGGGGACTGAAAAATTATCCAACCTTACTCAACCCCCCACCACACACATGTGATCTGCAATAAGTTATTAATTATGATGATTCAAGAAGATTATTTATAACAACAAACCATTTATGATATATCTATATTATATAATAAGTTATAAAATAAAATTTGAAAATGAAAAAACTTATATAAAATTAATATTTTTTAATAAAAAACTATAAAAACACATTATCATCATAAAATCAATATCAATTTTTCACATAGAAATCCACTTGAATATTTATGATCATACAACATATTATTCATCAGAAACAAGGATGTAAGAGTGAAATCAAAATATTAACAAAAAATATGCAATTAATGGAAATTTTTTCATCAGTATTTCCAAACATTCTTAGAATGTGTAATTTGAATATTAAATTTAAATCATATACCAATATATTGAATATTTTTTTATTAAATATGCTTTTATATTTATAAATCCAACAAATGAGTTTGAAAAAATTTATCACCATTTTAATGGCATTTTACTTATTTCTAGAAAACAAAATCCCATTTATTTCACTCACACACACATCTAATCAGAAAATACTTTTAAAAGAAGAAAAATATAATTTAAATCAACTATAAATACACATACTCATTGAATAATATATATATATATATATGTCACAAAAGACAATTTAAAAAAGTTTAAATGAATTAAAACAGTTATTTTAAAGAAACTAAAATACACCACGTTTTGATCATTGGGAAATAAATGTTACATTTTCAAATGAGGTCATTTTTATTAAAAATTCCTCATTCTATTCAAGAAAAACATGGTAATCAAAAAATATTATTAGGGAACATCATGACTATGATTCATGATATATTTAATAAATAATTTTATCATCACATAAATCACCTTGTTTATATAAATCCATGCTTAATGACAATAAAATTATGTTTTATATAAAATAATATAAATTTTAATCAATATTCATTGTTTTTTTGAAAATAATTTATTATTTACAACTGAATATTTTATATCTAAAATAATCAGATTGTGTAATTAAATCATATTTGACTACATTACATTTTTAAAAAAAATATATATATATATTATAGATAAAATGAATTTAAATTAATTATATAAACAGACTATATATTAATTTTAATTCATCAAAAGGATTACACAAACTAGTAAATCAATTTTTTAAAAGTATCCCAATGGTTTTTGAAGTAAAATTTTATTTTAAATGATGTTGTAAATATGTGGAGAGGTATTTGATGTAGGTAATTATGAATGTATTGAGATTGAGCAATGAGTTAGGCTTTTTTAAATTACTTATAGAATAATAAATTTTAATGAAAAAATGTATAATGCATAGAAATCATATATCTTGATGAAAACCATGTATGATTAATTTTTTTAAGGCCTAGATTTTTTGAAAGGTGTATGTTTTTGGTTTTATGGTATAATTTATTATTTTGACCATGTTTCTTCTATAAATAAAATTAAAATATATTAATTTAAACAAAAATATTTAAATAAATTATAAAATATTAGGAAATTTTTTTATTGAAATTTAAATTGTTATTAATAAATTTAATTAATTATTACATTATAATAATATTAGAATACCTAAAAAAAATTTATTTTTAACTAAAAAAATAGACGTTTAAAAAAATTCGACAAAACATAAAGAGAAATTTCAATATGTATTGATAGCATAACGTATATATTTTATGTGAAATGTAAATATATATGTTTGTGTTATTAACATATTTAAATACATATCTCTATTTGTGTTTTTAATTAATATATTAGGTTCACATTATATACATTATATTCATTCAGTTATCAAATAATATATATTATTTAAAAGATAATAATGTATAATAATATGTTAAATTTAAATCAATTTTTTTTGAATCTATACTAAATGTAGTACAATAATACTCATGTGTGCATCTATTTTCCAGCACCATAACTTTAACACCCCAATATTTTATGAGATATATTATTTTTAATTTCTTTGATCTTCTATTATACACTACACCAATATTAGCTTGTACTATACGCAACACCGCATTAGCTTGTAGTATACGCAACACTAATCATGGATCGTGTTACACACAATTTCATGTTTGTTTGATAGTAGTTATTCTACGCAACATTGAGTATATATATATATATATATTAAATGTATTATGCTATACGCAACAACAAAGGAGTATTTCACTACACGCTACCCAGACTTGGCTTGCATTACACGCAATCACGACCTTCATCGATAGCGTGTGTTGTACGCAATACCGGGTGTCATTAAAACAATGATATATTGTCATAATATTATTATTGGCTAGCCATTATGAATAGTATTAACTAAATTTTTAATTTTATAACCTTATTATTCATCTTAAACATTTTCTAGAACATGGTATAAGAACAAAATATATTTTTTGGGTAAAATATGTATTTTTCAAAAAAAATCCAGTTTTGCCGCCTTTTGATGGCGCATCAACATTAAATATAGTTTTTGAAATTTTTATAAGTTAAATTTGAAAAAATATAATTCTTTTTTGTAAATAGGATATAAAAATTTACTTTGGATACATTTTTCATATTATTATGATAACTTTCATATTTTATTGAATAGTAATAACACGATATATTTTAATTAAAAACAACATTTTTCATCATAATAATTTATATGGTTAAATTATAATATTGAATGGTTTTAAAGTATAAATAGAATATATTTTTACTATTTAATGTAATGACTGTCATTAGGATTGATTTTACCTTGAATTTGTAAGTTAAATCAATTCAATCTTTTGCAATGTTTTAATCAAAAACTCATTTTCTTTTGACAACGGGATTAATTTTAATTTATTTTCTGAAACTTCTATGTATTGTATTTGGAAAAATGGATTATATATTTGGAATCAGTGGGACCCGATTATATTAATAGATAAATTTTTATTTGTGGGAATTATGAATAGTAAATACGGTAAATTTTATTTACCATAGTAAAATGTTAATCGGGTAATTAAGGGTAAATATAATATTATAAAATTTCCATAACACTTATCTTAATACAATTGGATGATTATATTTCATCTTAAGTCATATTTTAGTTGATATGGAATCCATTATAACCCACTTGGATGTAATTAAGAACTTTAGTTTATTTTATTTAAAGGAATGTGAAATTTGTCTTACTCAACTTTAATAATTAATGTATTTTTAATACAAGTTTATACAGAATATAAATTCAGTTATAAATACTCATATGAAAGATATAATGTTTTTATTTATCTTCGTAATTTATTTTTAATTTTTAAGATTTATTTAATTACATTATTATCCTATATATTAATGATGCATGAATTATTTATTTAGTGAAAATTCAATAATATAGTTTTTATTGAAATAGTAATACATATCAAAAGGCCCAAAATTCAGAAAAACAACATATTATTAGTGTATATATAAAACCTAATCATCCACTGGGCAAATTTATGTCCATTTAGATACTTATTAAGGAGATTATGACACTTATAATATTTTATTTTAAATTATTTCAAAGTTGTCACCTTCATAATTTAATAAAGATAACAATTTACATGTTGTTATTTTAAGATGATAAATTTGAGTAAAATTATTATTATAAAATATTTTATATTTATCTTCATAAAAGAATTTTATTTTTAACATTTATGCAACATATAAGTATATTAAATAATTATATAAAAAATGTTCTACTAATTATTTTACTAAGAGATATATCAAATAAATTCTTTCACAAATATTAAAATAAATATTATATGAACTATTTAATGTACTCCACTATTTTTCTAGAATAATATGATATTTTAAAAACCTATTAAATATTTTATTTTGAATATATCCTTTGTGTGGATTTAATTTAAGTTCAAATTAACGAATAGTGTCAATATTGACACTATTGTTATTTTATAAAAATGACATATTATTAAAATGTTTAAAAATCAAAAAAATATTTAAAAATTATAAATTTAAATTTATATAGTCTAAAATTTAATAAATTATATAATTATGGATTATTAACAGCACATAAGTTATTATTTAAAACAATTTAAAATTTTGAATCTTATTACCATAAATAAACTTTAATAGATTAAATAAGGATAAATCAAGTTGATAATATTTAAAATAAATTCCCTACATGTATAAATTTTATTGGTTGATGATATTATAACCATATCTCATCTAATATTCAAATTGAGTCATTTTTTGAGGTTATTATGTGGGGTTTGAATTTATATTAAACTAATAATTTTTAGGATTCCAAAGGTTCCCCTCTCCTCCCTTATAAAAGGGAACCTCCTATCTCACTTCCTCACACCATTTTGAGCCTTTATGATCGGCCAAACTCTGACCATTTCACTTCCCCACTTCTCTATAAACCTTATAGGGGTACTGGTTTAGAAGAAGTTTAAAGGAGGTGTGTCGAAGAAGAGGTAATTTCTTCTACCGATTCATTCAAGCTTCTTTCATCTTCAACATCTTCTTCATTAGTTGTTTAATTATAAATTAATAAAATAAGAATCACTAATATGATGATATGTTATTATAAATATGAAACAACCCCATTTCACCTTCTATCCATCCTACAGAAAACAAAATCATCGCGCGTGCGTACGTACGGTATACCGTCTCCACGCCGTGGTGTAATCTATTTTTCCACCAACACCATACATGGATGGGTATAATGGTGTAAATAATAACTATATATTGTTATTATAAAATCATACTGATTCTGATATATTATACCATCCAATCCAATTCTATTCAATAAATATGGAAACGATATCATCGCTCGTGCGTATGTACGGATTACCGTCTCCACGACGTGATGAGATTCATTCTCCATGTTAACCATTCATGATTGATTATAAAGTATACATAATAAATATTAATGAAATATGTGACATAATATTGATACTGGATTTATTTATATAGATATATATATATATATATGTATGTCATCTACTTAATTTCATTCAATTCAATAAGTAAACGAAAACTGCGTACATGCGTACGTACAACCTACAGTGTCCATGAATGGTGTATTTATTTCCATTTATCGATCTAATATATATATAAATATTCTAAATGTATATTATATATAAATCCTGTTTTATATTCTGGAATTATGTAATCATGACTTATGAAATCATATGAATAATTACAAGTCAAAACACGGACAACAAATGAAACGATTTTACCCGAAACGCTCTTTAACATGGAATTTACAAAAGAACGGGTAATATAAAGTCATAAGTGAACCATATATGATATCACAAAAATCAATATGATTATGTGATAAGTTAATGACATTACATAAATCATTATACAGGAGGTTCATATACTTACGAAGCATATCAGACATAAGGTAAGGGATAATTTTGCAAATCTCATTTTTATCCGATATTGCTTATACGCAAGAATTTACTAGGGTTATTATTGTAATCCAAGTCCATGTTTTCATAAAGTGTTTTTATGTATGTTAAACGTCCTTTTTACCCATTTTGGCTTTTACCCCATGGTATGGAAGGAATCTTTCTATTATTTACCATTCAGGTTACCTTTTGACTTTTCCGACAAAACTACAAGAAGAATGTTTTTACTAACATATACGGCATGAAAGGATTTTTAAGGATTTATAAAGCCTTATTTTCATGAATCTTAATCCAAAATATTGCATGAATATTTTAAACAAAATCTTTTTCTTTTAAAATTTCACGACGTTTGGTGAAAATAAATTGATTTGGAAAAATAAAGGATATTTTCCTCAAGAATTCATTTAAATTGTTTTATCAAAACCATTTTCAAAATAAGATGAAATTATTTCATATGTTTATGTTTTAAGTATAATGTCTCTATGATTTACATGGTTTCAATTTTCTTATTATGAAATTACGTCCATTTGTTTTATATGGATTATGTTATGTTGGATGATGTTTATGAAAGCCATTTTATTCTTTGGGTTATGACGAATGATTTTTGTTTATTTTGTGGCACAAGTAAGAATGATTTCATTATGAGATGCGTGTGACCTATATCTCCCTCAAATTAATTGGGTAAAGATTTCTATCTCATGAGATAGACATGGCTGTAACGGTATGTTAATCCGGTTTAGTGTTACAGGACTGAAACGAGGAGTGAACTCGATTCAGAAAGGGACTTTCTCCACAAAGATGGTTTTGGCAGCAATGCCTTGGCTACTATGGAAATCATGACATGTAGTAGATGGTTTCCACAATTACATGTTTTTCCCCCATGCTATTTTATCATGCTTATTCTTTCTTTATGATCTCTGCCTTACGTACTTCTATGTTTTATGTCATTGCTCAAGATTTTGATGTTTAAACATTATGTTCATGTTTTGAAGTTCAAATGTATATGATTTGTTTTGTTTTATCTATTCCTACCCTTACTGAGCATTTGATCTCACCCTTTATATGTTTTATTTTCCCCAGGATATAAAGAATGGTTTTAGGTAAGAAAACAAAATGTTATGATCGATATGGGAGATGTTGAAGATCTTTCAACAGGATTAGTTATTTATGTTCCGAGTTTCCAAAGAGACTAAACTGTTACGGTCCTTGTGTGTTGGTTTTTTTATGTATTATATATTACTCAAAAGTAATGTAATTTCCTTGTACGTCGTGTTTCGAGTCAGTACAGTTGGTATCAGAGAAAAGGTTTAGTTAACCTTTGGAAACTAGGATGCGAAAAATTTAGTGAGATCTCTAGAGATATTTCTAAGGTACGTATAGGGATGTCCCTAAGGATAAGTATACGTATTGAATATAGTCCTAGAACTACAGTAATGATCATAGAATATAACCTAAGATGTTAGATATTGAGGGTACTCCCCCTTTACTATGTTTTTTTCACTAGCATGATTTTTTTCTCTCACACTATTCTTTTTGGGTTTTAGAAAATGGTTAGAAACATGAAGATTCACAATAATGGAGGATATGATGGAAAATGGAATGATATTATTCATGAAAACCAAATGAAACGGTATTTGGAAGTCTAAACATCGTTATTATTCCTAATCAGCAATCTTTTAATCTGGCCAATAATCTAAACTTTGGTAAGTTTCCTAACTCAGCTAATAAGAGAAAGATGGAGTTTTATGATGATCATAGAGGAATGAAAGTTCAATTCCCCTCATGTAAATCATGTGGGAAGAGGCATAAGGGAGAATGTTTCAAAGGAACTGGAAGATGCTTTGGGTGTGTAAAAGAATGACACAAAGCCAGTAACTACAAAGGAAAAGGTTTAGTTAACACCATGGACAAGGATAATGGTATTTCTAAGACATCAACAACGGTTACATGTTTTTAATGTGGTATGTTTGGGAATTTTGAAAACCAATGCCCTAATGGAAAATCTCATGAAGAAAATCAGCACATTCATATGAGTAGTATTTATGTGGATGATGACGAAGAGACTACAAATGAAATATGAGATGATAGAAATGATGAAGCTCAGTAAATGGTTTAAGAAGTTAGTGGAATTATTGTATGATTATAAATAATAATGTATGATACTATGGAATAAAGAATCATATAAGGATTTTTACATTATTGTTTTTCCTAATGTATTATAAAGTATATGTTGAATGGTACCAGTAACCATGAAAGGTGATTCATGTATTCTCAGAAAGTAGATGATAAGCGCATATTTAAGGGATAATAAGATAATGATATGTTTGATTGTATTCATGAGATCATCATTGATATAAGGACTAAGTGATATTATAGTTTTATTATATAGAATTTTTGGGATTTTGGTATTTGGAAAGAGTTACCTTTTGACAGTATTCATGTTTTTCACTAAGGTTCAATGGTAATTTATGTTTCGAGATAATATATGACAAAGGTATTCATGTGTTTGGAATACAACCAACAAGATATATCTTATGATATATGTGGGATAAATGCTTGTATTCACATTCATGTTAGATAACCTTTCTAGTAATTGTTTTATGTATACTATGAGCTTGGACCAAATTATTTTAGATATGCCTAATGATTGGAAGGGGTTATGTTGGACAGAAGTTAGTATTGTTTAAGGATAGAACATATTTCGATATTATTGATGGGATGTTATAGTAATGTAGTTTTAGAAAAAGGAAAACATGCAGGACAGGCGACAACCCATCGCGTCGGACAAAGCTGTGGGAATTGAACCCACAACCGAAGTGCGACTAACCTTTATCACCTACCACTAGGATACAGGAAGTCCCTAGTTAGTAGAAACTAGTTTTAATTTATTATGCGGTATGATATATGAAATATAAGTTCATTTGTGGAATCGTATATGATTAAACTCTCCATATATGGACTTATGTATATTTATAACTTTTTCTAACCATTTGTTTGAAATAGATGGAATGACCCATCATTCTATCAAATGATCTATTAACACTTCACGAATAACGAATTCCACTTCATTTATTTAGGAGATGAAGTGGAAAATGTTCAAAGAATGAACACCAGTGAGATTGTACCAAAATCAAGCAAATATTTCTTCTAATTAAAAATTTTCAACTTTAGGGAAATGATACTTAAAACCAAAAATTTTGTCTTAGTGATCTTATATCCGATTAATCAGATGGTACCTTAGATCATCACAAATTTATGGCTTTTTCATAGCCACGTTCTCTACCAGTCCCCATCAGAACATGATGGTTAGATTTTTCTTCCATATCCATATTTTCACCTATGTTCTCCTATATGGAAACCCAGTGATGAATTACTTTGTGTAATCGTTACATTTCTTACTTTGTTTTTTAAAATTCACTTTTAGTATTCTTTTTTATGATGTGGGTTTCTATGAATAGTAAACGATTTATAACCCCGACGAATTTCGAGGACGAAATTAATTTTAAGGTGGGTAGAATGTAACACCCCAAGATTTTAAGATATATATTATTTTTAATTTCATTGATCTTATATTATACACCACACCAAGATTTGCTTATACTATACACAACATCACATTAGCTTGTAGTATACGCAACACTTATCCTGGATCGTGTTACACAGAATTTCATGTTGGTTTTATAGTAGTTATTCATCGCAACATTGAGTATATATATATATATATATATTAAATGTATTTTTTTATACGCAACAACAAATAATTATTGCACTACACGCAACACAGACATGGCTTGCATTACACGCAATCACGACCTTCCTCGATAGCATGTGTTGTACGCAATACCGGGTTTCGCTAAAACAATGATATATTGTTATAATATTATTATGGACTAGAAATTACTAATAGTATTGACTACATTTTGAATTTTATAAACTTATTATTCATCTTACACATTTTCTATAACATGGTATAAGAACAAAATAATTTTTTCGGGTAAAATAAGTATTTTTCAAAAAATGCAGTTTTGCCGCCTTTTGATAGTGCACGCACATTAAATATAGTATTTGAAATGTTTATAAGTTCAATTTGACAAAATAACATTTTTCCTTGCAATCAGGATATAAAAATTTACTTTGGATTAAATTTTCATATTATTCTGATAACATTCATATTTTAATGAATAGTAAAAACACGCTATATTTTAATTAAAAACAAATTTTTTCATCGTAATAATTTATATTGTTAAATTATAATATTTAATTGGTTTAAAGTGTAAATATAATATATTTTTACTATTTAATGTAATGTATGTCATTATCATTGATTTTACCTTGAATTCGTAGGTTAAATCAAATCAATCTTTTCCAATGTTTTAAACAAAAACCTGTTTTCTTTCGACAATGGGATTAATTTTAATTTAATTTCTGCAACTTCTTTTTATTGAAATTGAAATAATTAATTACATATTTGGAATCAGTAGATCTAAATTATATTAATATACAACTTTTTATTTTTGGGCATTCTGAATAGTAACTACGGTAAATTTTATTTAACATAGTAAAAGGTAAATCAGGTAATTAATGGTAAATGTAATATTATAAAATTACCCAGACACTTTTCATAATACAATTGGATGATTATATTTTGTGCTAAGTCATATATGTGTCGAAATGGAATCCATTAGAACCCACTTGGAGGTAATTAAGACCATTAGTTTAATTTATTTAAAGGAAAGTGAAATATGTCTCACTCAACATTAATAATTATTGTATTTTTAATGCAAGTTTATACAGAATATAAATTCGGTTATAAATACTCATTTGAAAGATAAGTTTTTTTTCATTATGATGGTAATTTATTTGTAATTTTCATGAGTTATTTAATTACCTTATTATGATATACATTAATGATGAAGGAATTATTTATTTAGTGAAAATTCAATAATATAGTTTTTATTGAAATAGTAATACATATCAAAAGGCCCAAAAATCAGAAAAAAACTTATTAGTAGTGTATACTTAAACCCTAATCATCCACTGGCCGAATTCTTGACCATTTGGATCCTTATAAAGGTGATTATGACACTTATAATATTTTATTCTAAATGATTCCAAAGTTGTCACCTTCATAATTTAATAAAGATAACAATTTACATGATGTTGTTTTACGATGATAAATTTGAGTAAAATTATTATTATTAAATATTTTATATTTATCTTCTTCAAAAAAAATTATTTTTAATTTTTATGCAAAAAATAAGTATATTAAATAATTATACAAAAATTTTGTACAAATTTTTTTATTAAGAGAGATATCAAATAAATGGTTTTACAAATATTAAAATAAATATTATATTAACTATTTAATGTACTCAACTAATTTTTTATATTACTATGACATGTCAGGAACCTATTAAATATTTTATTTTTAATATACCCTTATTGTGGATTTAATTTAAATTAAAATTAATGAATAGTGTCAAAATTGACACTATCGTTATTTTATGAAAATAACATATTATTAAATTGTTTAAAAACAAAAAAAAATATTTAAAAATTATAAATTTAAATTTATATAGTCTAAAATGTCATAAATTATCTAATTATGGATAATTCACAGCTCATAAGTAATTATTTATAACAATTTAAAATTTAGAATCTTATTACCATAAAGAAACTTTAATAGACTAAATAATGATATATCAAGTAGATAAAATTTATAATAAATTCCTTAAAGGTATAAATTTTATTGGACTATTTGATTACAAACCTATCTCATCTAATAATCTAATTGAGTCGTTTTTGGTGGTTTTTATGTGGGGTTTGAATTTATATTAAACTAATATTTTCTAGGATTCCAAAGGTGCCCCTCTCCTCGCTTATAAAAGGGAACCTCCTCCCTCTCTTCCCCGCACCATTTTTGGCCTTGATACTCGGCCAAACTCTGTCCATTTCACTTCCCCACTTTTCTAGAAACCTTATATAGGTACTGATCTTCTCAAAATACCAACCCCAGTTCCCTAAGAAGAAGTTTAAAGGAGGTGCGTCGAAGAAGAGGTAATTTATCTACCGATTCTTTCAAGCTTCTTTCTTCTTCAAATTATTCTTATTTAGGTGTTTCATTATAAAGTAATTACATAAGTATCAATAATATGCTGATATGTTATTATAAATATTAAACAACCCCATTTCACCTTTTATCCATCATACGGAAAACAAAATGACCGCGCGTGCGTACGTACGGAATATCGTCTCCACGTCGTGGTGTAATCTGTTTTTCCACCAACACCTTACATGGATGGATATAATAGTGTACAGAATAACTATATATGGTTATTATAATATCATACTGATTCTGATATATTATACCATCCACTCCAATTCTATTCATTAATTATGGGAATGATATTATCGCTTGTGCGTACGTACGGATTACCGTCTCCACGACGTGATGAGATTCATTCTCCATGTTAACCATTAATGAATCATTATAAAGTATACATAATGAATAATAATGATATAAATGACACAATAATGATACTGGAATTATGTATTTATATATTTATGTCATCTAATTAATTTTATTCAATTCAATAAGGAAACAAAAACAGCGTTCATGCGTACGTACGTCCTACCGTCTCCATGAACGGTGTATTTCATTCCATTTATAGATCAATTATATATAAGTATATTATTAATATATATTATATATAAATCATGTTTTATATTCTGGAATTAAGTAATCCTGATCTATGTAATCATATGAATAATTACAAGTCAAAACATGGACGACAAATGAAACGATTTCACCCAAAACGCTCTTTAACATAGAATTTACAAAAGAACGTGTAATATAAAGTCATAAGTGAACCATATATGATATCAAAACAATTAATATGATTCTGTAATAAGTCAATGAAATTATTTAAATCATTTTACAGGATTTTCAGATACATATGAAGCATATCGGACATAAGGTATGGGATAATTTTGCAAATCTCATTTTTATCCGAGATTTCTTATATGTAAGTATTTACTGGGGTTATTGTTATAATACATCTCCATGATTTATAAAAGTGTTTTTATTTATGTTTAATGTCCTTTTTACCAATTTTTACTTTTACCTTATGGTATGGTGGGAATCTTTCTTTTATTTACCCTTCAGGTTACCTTTTTACTTTTTCAACAAAAAGTACGAGAAGAATGTTTTTTTGACATATACAGCATGAAAGAATTTTTACGGTCTTATAAAACCTTATTTTCATGATGATTATTCAAAAAGACTTCATGAATATTATAAACTAAATATTTTTCTTTTAAAATTTCATGACGTTTTGTGAAATGAAATTGATTTTGAAAAGGAAAGGATATTTTCCTCAAGAATTCATTTCAACAATTTGATCAAAACCATTTTCCATCTAAGATGACATTATTTCATATGTGTATGTTCCAAGTATAATGTCTCTATGATTTACATGGTTTCACTTTTCTTATGATGAAATGATATCCATTTTTTTACATGGATTATGTTATGATGGGATGATGTTAATGAAACCCATTATTATTCTTTGGTTTATGATGAATGATTTATGTTTATTTTGTGTAAAAAGAATGAATGATTTCATTATGAGATGGGCGGAACCTATATCTCCCTCCAATGCATTGGGTAAAGATTTATATCTAATGAGATAGACATGGATGGAATGGTATGTTAATATGGTTCAGTGTTACAGGACTGAAATGAGGAGTGAACTCGATTAAGAAAGGGACTTTGTCCACTAAGATGGTCTTCGCAACAATGCCTTTTCAACTATATAAATCATGACATGTGCTGAATGGTTTCCACAATTACATGTTTTACTCCCATGCTATTTTATCATGCTTAATGTTTCTTTATGATCTATGACTTAAGTACGTCCATTTTTATGTCATTGCTCAAGCTTTTGATGTTTAAACAATATGTTCATGTTTTTAAGTTCAAATGTATATGATTTGTTTTATTTTATCCATGCTTACCCTACTGAGCATTTGAGCTCACCCTTTATATGTTTTCTTTTCCCCATGATATAAATAAGGGTTTTTGGTAAGAAAACAAAAAGGTAAGATCGATATAGGAGATGATGAAGATCTTTCAACAGGATTATATGTTTATATTCCGAGTTTCCAAAGAGTCAAAAATATTATGGTCCTAGTGTGTCTATTTTTGTTATGTATTATGTATTCCGCAAAATTAATGTAATGTCAATGTACGTCAAGTTTTAGGTCTCTACAATGAACTCATTAAATAGAATTACATGTTCTAAACATGTATAAAATCACATAAAATTATCCATTCAAACAATATTTAACAACAAAAAATATATTAATATTTATTGTATTATAAGAATATTTAATGGTACATCCAAAAATTAAGTCATGATGCTAGTAAAAAGTTGTCTAAAAATATATTAATATATAATATGAATCACTGAAATATATAAATAGTTTACCACATAATCACATTATCATGTTATTTCTACTAATTATATTATATTAATACATTATATATATGACAGACACACATTATAATTATTTAATGTACATCTCATGTCCATGGTATATAAGGATTTATGCATAATGTGTTCCAAATAGTATTTCACAAGTAATAATTCATCCCCCTTCCATTTAATTTAACGATACATCATAAATTATCAATATTTAATGTTGATGCTCTTATAAACTAGGGGATGGAGGTTTGTATTTAGTTAAGAAGTTCAGAGTCATGTCAAAGAAATGTGGAGGCATCCCACTAGGTAGATGTCATTATCAAGAGTTTATCATGTGATACCTAGTATGGGGGGTTCCCATGTTGTAGGCTATGTCAGTTTAACCAAGGATACAAAACTTTTGTATTGAATAATTCAAGCTATCACTCAAAGCACCAAAATGGACATATTTTTGAGTTAGTGGAAAAGTGTTTCATTATCCTTTTTAGCTCATTTTGAGGTAGATCATTCTATGTTCTGAATCTCTTATATTCTCTATGTATTTGTTCTCCCAAATCATAGTCTGATTCATCATCTCCCTGAAATGTGGGATTCTTATTGAACTAGTTATATTTCTATGGCATATGAGATATTCTTTTCAATGGTTTCTTGTTCTTATTTTTTTTAGCTTCTACAAAACTTTTATGTCTCTATGACTCCATATTTTTCTGCAGAAACTGCCATTTCTAGTATTTAAAATTTATGTTCACACTTGAATATTATATTAACAAATTATGGGGTTTTCTATTCATATACATCTTAATATCTTATTATTGAACACATAGAAATATGAAATTCTATTCAATATTAATATATTATATTCATGTGCTTCATTATATTCAATATAATATTTATACTATGAAAAATTAAAATAGAACATACAAAGACAATTGATACAAGGAATATTGATTTAAATTTCAGATATAACATAATATTTGATAATGTAAACGATGTAAATCATTACTTTCATTAAAAAACATAATCTCATTATGAGTTTCATCAGAAATATAAATAAGATGATGAAAATTAAGATAAATAGATAATAGAAAGTTCATAAGTTGATTCCAAAATTATTAATAAACTTCTAAAATGAAACTATATAATTCTCTTATGGGTAATATATTTTAAGTGGCCATATATTCTCTCAAAAATACAAATTTTTCAAAAACTGTAATTAAAAGGATAGAAAACAATTTTTCTTCCAAATCACATTGAGTTTATGAAACAATAAAATTAACATAGGATAAATTTTTTTAATAAATACACATCAATTGACACTAAAAAGATCAAAACATTCAATCGTTGAAAACAACCTATGTATGTCTTTGAGATTGAGAGATTTAAAAGACTATAAGAATATTACTATCACTTGTTCAATGTTTTATCAGGACTAGTTCTATTATGTTGATATTGAATAGAACTGGTATAGAATTCAACTGGTATATTGATGTTCATAAATCCATTCATGAGTTTAATAACCAACCAACTTCTGCACATATCCTAGTAAATCAAGAAATATGGATGGGATTTTCAATATATTGTTATTAACCTTGATCTATAATTGGATGCATTCTTTTTTCAGGATATCGTGTCATATTCCATTAATCATGATATTTTTGGTAATAATAAATGAATTATCTGACTCCAAATTTAGTTTTCCAAGGAATTAGAAAATAGTACCATAACCTATTTGATGAAAACATTAATATCTTCATCGATCATAAGAGCACGAAGAACATATTTTCACAAAGGGATATAAACCGTAGGCTTTGATGGTGGATAGGGAATCCTAATATGTTTGACATTTAATTGGTATATACTCTAAGGATATTAAATTTATTCTCTATGGTTTGGGACAAAAACTATTTAACTAACTGGTCAAAGAGGATCATTACAAAATTGGCTAGAAATTCATACACACATGGGGAAAGGAATTCAATTTATTTTTATTGATTAATATTTTGTAATTATATCCAAGGACCACCCTACCAAAAATTTCATATGTTCTTCTACCATAAAATTTAATTTTTTTGTTGAACTATGTTTTTTCATTATTTTGAAATATTAGCTATATTCAGAATTCATAACTATCATTTTTTATTCCTTGTAATTTTTAGTTTCCACATTTAGTGGAAAAATTTTATGAATAATGTATCATTTCATCAATCGTGTTATTACTTTCTATTTTGATATAGTTTTATGTAAATTAATAATAAAAATACAATCTTCATTTGTTTGTGTTTTTTAGTTTGAAACTATAGTTTGATGTTACTTTCCCTATAAGTGAAATTAAATATATTAGGTCTTTAGGCAATGGATATATGATTAGAAAAACTCCATGACCACAAGAACATACACCTTATAACATTTTTTGGTAATAAATGTTGTATTTCCATTTTTACCAAATTATATGATACTCATTTATGTCCACACATCATTAAAAATTATAATACATAATTGGGGATTTTACTTATTAACTATAATTTGTATTGGATGAGTTTTGTATACACATTATTCAAATGAGTCATATTTAAATGATAATGTATATATTAATGTTTTTCAAAATTAATATAATCTATAAGAACAAGGTGGGGTTTTCATATTAATTACTTCCTCATGGACTTTGGACTATTCATTTTTTATTCTCTGTTCGCTAATTTTTACATTTAGGTTATCATTGTTGAAATGAATAATTCTATAAAGCATATGAAAAAAATATTCTGAAATGACTAATGAATTTTTATCCCTTTTTTTATATGTATATTAATTTGTTACCTGAATTTTCATAACTTTTCACATACATAAAACACATTCTTGAGCGTAATGTAAATATTAAAAACTAAATTTATTCTTAGTTATTTGTTAAGGGATGCTACACATGGACATATTTTTATACTACAATAGTTACTGTCGGAGTTTGTAGTATTAATACTTGAAATTATAATTTGATAGATTAATTAATTTTATCATGTCTCATTCATAAGTGAATGCTATCTCCAAAAGGGGAAAAAGTAAGATGAAAGGTAAATTTATTATTAGGGTGCATATATTTAGAGAAAATGGAAATCGGGCTATATGTTGTAATCTATAATTTATTGAATAATATATAATGTTTTTTCTTCCTCTATTGTATAATTTTCCAAAATACTATAAAAATAAAATTGAGAAATAATCATTAACATGTGATGGGGATTGGACTATTCAACATTGTTGTTACAATCTTGTTAATAATCCTGTGGTTCATAATAGTGCTTATATGAAATTTATATAACCAATTTAATATTTCAATATTAATCATTTAGATTAATTTTATTTTTTTTATTTGATGATTTATTTTTTTTGTGGTCATCCGAATAAATTACTATTTGTAGTAGATTAAATAGTGAAATGTATTTTGAAAATTTCCCTTCTTTTGAAAAATTGTTTCAGGACTTTTTTATATGTTAGATGTCTTATGAAAGTCAATATGAAATGATGTACAATTTTTTGTTCGATTTATTTTAATATTTTATATACAAGTTGTTCATTTTGAAATGTGAATTAAAGTGGACCTATATACATAAGTGTTGTATTTGAGGTGGAAGAAGCCACATAGTTTATTAATTATATAATAATTGCATGATCAATTGCAATAATCGATACTTGAAGAAAACATAAAAACAGGGACCTTCCCAATGTCACCTAGAAGAAAAAACTATCATGTAGATAAATTATTCCATCCTTATTTTTGGTACATTAGTGAGACTGGTATTCCTTTTCCTGAGGAATACTTCTATTGTTTTCACAAAAAATGTCAATTGTCTCCTCAGTGCATGATACCACCCAATGTTCAACTATTATCTTCATGATCCAGACCGGTACGTTCACCAACATGTGACATCACAATTTAATCTACCATTATTTTATATTTCATGAAAATGTTTTTTTTCGAACACCACCAAACAGTGGATCAACTACGAAGACCAACAATTACACCAAATTAAGATAACATATCATATTTATCAACTTGTTCAATTTAATTAATGATCTCCATTAAAATGCACTCATCCTCATATTTAAATACATGGAAAATTTCCTTAATTATTATAAATTACACAAGGATTTTTTTTAGGAAAACTATATCCAACAATTTTTCATGTAGAACGAATGTGTTAGAATAATCTTCAATGGAAACTAACATTAAAATGGATAAATTTTCTCGAAAATCTTACTTCAATGTATTACATTATAACACATGTATATCAAGAAGCCAAATAACATGGTGATTTAGTGGAAAAAATTAGATCCTCTAGAGATATGATCCCTCATAATTCCATCATTACATGCGATATGCTTTCTATTATTCAAAAAGATAAATGTAAATTTCCTTCATTATGAGTCTTGTAACATTGTTTTCTCAATATATGAATTCTCGTTATTTTTTATTTTTAAAAGATAAAGGTGTAATGATATTTCATACAAGACAATGTCTTCCATCTATTTGGTAGATAAAGAAATAACTGATGGATTAATGTTTAATCTCTACATTAACTATAAATCATATAAGCACTAAAATGTATAGGGATGATTATGATTATTATTGGGAGGGGAACATGGAATGGGAGATTGGAAACTACACTACATGTTAAATAGTGTTGCATCTAGTTAAGGCTAGGTGAAAACTTATTAAATGTGTATTTCAACCACTACACATACCAACATGGATGTGTGAAAAAATCAACATGGTCTTTGACACTAGTGTCCAGAAAACATCCAATGTAAACAAATTGTTTTGGGTTATGGTGGAATGTCTCACAAAAATTGCACATTTTATACCCATTTGAAAATATTCTTGTATTGTCCAATATTATAGGATATACATGAATGATTTGTGTTGTTTCATGGAGGGACAATTTCTATTTTTTCTGATCATGAATCATTTCTCACATAAAAATTATGGAGAACTAGTCAGTATGCTCTGAGTACTGAATTGGAATTTAGTATGGTCTATCACAACCAAAATAATGACTAGTTTGAAATGATTATTAGAACATTAGAGAACATTTTTTGAAAATTAATAATGTATTTTAAATGTTTATGGGATCAAAACCTACCATTATTTAAGTTCTTATATGATAACTACTTTCATTAGAGTATTCAAATGGAACCATATGATGCTATTTATGTGAACCAATATTTAGAACCTTCGTTTTGGGTTGAATCTAGTGAAAGAAAGTGTCTTGGGCAAGAAAATGTCCAAGAGATGACAAAAAGGTTTTCTCCCATCTAAAAACACATAAAGGATACTCAGCAGAAGAGCTATGCTGACTACCGTCGATGGGACTTGTAGTTAGATGTTAGTGATAATGTATTCTTTCAAATATCAATATATATTAGAGTCATGAGGTTTTGGAAGAAAGGGAATCATATCAATAGGTATACTTTCCCCTAAAAAATCCTAAATCTCATTATAGAAGTGGCCTATCAGATTCCACCAATTCCATATATAACTAATGTTTAGGATATATTCCATGTATCTCTCTTGAGAAAGTACATAACTAACCCTTAGGGTGTACTTAATCTGATTGTGGTGTAAATAGAACCTATCATATTTTATGAGGAGTAGACAATGTAAATATTAGATCATAGAGTAAATGTTCTACACAACAAGACTACCCACATAGTTAAATTGGTGTGGAGGAACCATATGTTTAATGAAGTAAAGTGGTATCCCAAGGAAACAATGATGTATAAGTACCAAAATCTTTTCTCAAATGAGAGAATGAGTTGATATTTTATGTTTGAAATTTCATTAAGGGGGTATAATGTAATTACCCAAGCATTATAAAAGAATTTTTTTTCACGAAAGTCTATTTTTTATTATTTATTAAACAACAAATGCATGTCGCTTCATTAATTATGTCAGTATAACAAGAATTGTGACTATCTAGTTTTTATCCTTATATAAGCTTCAATCAATTATGACCATTTAGAAATATGACCATTATAAAATATACTCTTATTAACAAATTTATCATTATAATTTTTTTATAATTAGAAATCATAAATAATTTTTATTTTATAAAAGATATACAATGGTTGTTACCAGTAAGGTTGTGCCATATGAAGCCCATTTAGCATATCATGGGAGAGATGTAGCATCATTAGGAATCTATCATGACAAAGAAGAATTTTATCTTCAACATGTAATTCATTAATTATATTTCCTATATGAGAATTACCACATACTGTAAATTTCCACTTTGGAAATCATAGCCAAGTAGCCTCATGAATCAATCATCATCGCATAAAAGACCCTTAGTTTACATGAGGGTGTTATAAGAGTTTATGTGTCAAGTAATTGGTTATTTAAATTATAATAATTGGAATAAATAAAATTGTTGACCCCTCAATTTCATTTTAAGAACATTTTTTTATTATAAAACTTTTATAAAATAGCATAAATTGATTTTGCAACAAAAATTGAACTTTTTAGAAAAGAAATATCTATTATTATAATCTTACCTACAGTTAATAATGTTTAATTTAATATAGTAGTATGAATAAAACACTATTATTTAAAAACTAATATATTAAATAATTTAATATTTTTTCAGGTGTTAGAAATTTTTCCATAAATTTACAATGAATTTAATATCTGTTATTATTTTATAAAAATTTGGATGTTTATATGTTAATGTTATATTTTTCATTATTATATAATAATTATTATAAAATAAAAATAATTTTTTTATATTAGAACATGGAAATTTTTTTGTGTAAATTTATAATATTTTTCTAAATTTCTTTATTTTTCTCCAATAGTAAAAATGAATTTTTAGTCTTATAGTATTTTTAATGACAATATAATAATGAAATAACGATATAATAACAATTAAAAAATAATACATTATTTAGAATATGTTTTTTTATTAATATAGTGTATTTTTATATATTTTAATCAATTTGCAAGTATATCATTTAGTTTTATCATTTCTAAATGGAAACATATTCATTAAAAATGATATTTGTAGAAACATTTTGTTTACATTCAAAATTATATAAAATTATTTTTTTCAATATTATAGATTATTATAACATAATTGGTTTCCCTAGTGTCTAATACGAAGTTAAAATAACCGGGTGAAACAATTCATTTTTCATTTACTACAACCTAGGTGTCTAAGTAAATTAATAAGAAAACCATCCAATTTTCCATTAAATACCCACCCATTTATCCATTCCAATTAAATCAAAATTTTTATTCTACGAAGCTCTAATAGTTTAACCTCCCATAGGGTCATCCCAATTTTTCATCAATCCCCCAATTTCCCAATCCTCATGTTTTATGAACCAATCCTTAAGGTAACAAAAATATCCAATTCTATTTTCCACTGATGATCCCTTTTTGTGTTATGATTTTAAAATTTCCAAACTATGATATTCTGTCCATTTTATTATATCCATATTCTATAATGGTATTTTTTTTATAAATTGGATACCCATTTAACCTATCTTTTTACCCATGTTCAAAACCTTTTTTTAGACCCTTTATGCAGCCGATATAATTTCTAAATTTTCTATGTTCTCTCAATGAAAATCAATGAGAATTTTTTTTAAAACTTTCTAAAAATACTATTTTCTAGAAGTATTCAACAATATTTAAATATGATTTATTTTATTCCAGTATTAACATGAATAAAACAATCAATCCCTTTCTGTGGGTAAAAAATGACATAATGTTCATGCTTTTTAAGATTTTTTGAAACACTATTATTTTGATATGAAAAACATTTTATTTTCATCACTAGTGTTATTTATGAAATTATTAAATATTTTCTATGTGAATAAATTGATAATTAATACATACGATGGTTTCACACTGATAGTGATCCATCACTTTTGTTAAATAAATAAATTTCAATAGATTATAAGTTTTATGATTCCATGGTGAATTTTTTTAACTTTTATGACACCTCATGGAATTTTTTTTTGATATAATTATGAATGCTTCATTAAAATGATTTATCTGTATTTCCATTTAATGATTCATGTTATTATTCAAATTTTTTCATTGATCACTTCTTTAGGATATTTCTTGATGTTATTATATATATTTGTTAAATATCACATGTAATTTCTTTTCCTTTTTTTCTCTTAATAAGCCTTATTACCAACATTTATATTGATTAATATCCAAAGTTTATGAGATTTAGTAAATAAACTAATGATGAAACTTTAGTGAATGTTTAAAAGTGTATTAAAATCATTTTTTATGTTCTCATGTATTTTTTGTAACTTGTTTTCATGAAACAAAACACTAAAGATCATTTATTTCTATATTGTAATGAAATGGTATGCAATAAAAAGGTTGGATTTAAATTCCAACCCATTTTTTGCAGTATTGAAATATTGATAGGGAACTCTTTAAATGAATTGATCTTAATGGATATTAAATTAATTTCATTATTGGTAAGAGTATTTGATAATTGTTTCCCAAACTATGAGATAAATACAATTAGGAATGATTGTTTTTGTATACAAGGGTGTATCAAATTTTTGAAATAAATTTGAAAGAAATAGTGTTAATATTAAATGAACCTATTATTAATCATAATAAATTAATTATTGAGAATATAATTTACTACCCCTAATAATTTATATGTTTTAATATGACATTGATGAATATTATTCATGAGTGTAAAACATAGGTTTGAAATTGGATTATTTTAATAGATGATATTTAATAGGGTTGGGCCTTTTTTTGGTCTATGATTTCATAGGGTTATTTCTTGTTTTTGTCCATGTTGAATTATGGTTTTACAATATTATATGAGGTCAAGATATGATGATGTGGGGATATGGTGGGGGTATGGTGTGGTGACGATGATGTGGATGTGGTTGTGATTATGTTATAATTGGATGACATGCATAGGATGGGATCTCAAAATTCATTTTTCTAGTTGATATTCTTGTAAAACATGATATAGTTTGAGATCTAGGGTTTCTTATTTTACATGAATATTTTGATGGTTTTAATATTATGTAAGAAATTTTGAAGTGATGTGTTTATTTTGAAGTTACTTTTATGTGATTATTATCATAGTATTGTATTTCCCAAGAAATTCTAAAATCAATTTCTTACTTATGATACTCCATAGTTTAATAATATAGTGTGATACCACTAAAGATGAATTTTATGTAATGTATTGGTTTCCCAAATTCTTAACGACACTCTTCAATTTCATATTTTTTCACATATGTATATCCAAAAACCATTTTTTCACATGTACATAAATGATTTAATCATTCGTTGTCCCCAAAATTGTAATTTAATTGTTTTTTGGGATAGTCTGAGGGATATTTGAGTTATTATTTTGGTATCTTGGGTAGATTTACAGAATGATATGGAGATTTTGGATTCAAATATTGATTGTATTTTGTTTATGGTTTTTTGTAATATTGTTAAAAATTTGGATGAGGAAATATATTTTCCCCATAAAGGGAGACTTATGGGTTGATTTCTAGTTTTTTTCCCTTGGGAATTAAGAGGGTAATTTATTTCATTATTGGGATATATAGCATAGTTCGATGATGTATTTCTAGGAACTATGGGTGGTAGGCTCGGAGAGAAAAGCATATCCACATTACCTATGTTGGATATGATTATGTAGGGATTGAATACCACTAGTGTAACTCAAAAAATAATTTTTTTAACTATGACATAGGTTTCCCCAATATTTATTATAAACATTGAAAAAATATGCATTTTATTAACAAACAAAATATTAATCCACTTACAAATTTCTTTATTTACACCTTTTTAATTGCATATCATTTTATAAAATTAAATCATAGATTATCTACAAGAAAAATTAATATTAATGACCAAAATATTTAAGTCATACTTTAATTGTAGGCCTATTTAAAATGAAAGTGATAAGGAGATATATTGATTCTAATATTTCTATATAGAATATTAAAATTTGATGATACAAACCTTCTATGAAAATCATATCCCTATATAAGGAACATCATAGAAAGTTGAACTGAAGTTTACTTCAAATGATTCTATATGGAATTTCAATTCATCAATTTCATAGTGGAATATGAATATCCTATAATTCCACCATGAGTCCCATACAAGCTTCACATGGTTTGTGAATGAATATAGGTTTTTTGATAATGAATAGAAATGTGACAAAATTCACTGATAATATAAAACATATGAAATGCTCTCCCTGGTAATAATGTCAATCCTATAATATATATTCCATTCATAATAAGTGATGGTGGTTATAAAATCCAAAAAGGGCATAAAGGTGTTAGAGTATCCTTGTAAATGGGGGTCTTAATTGACACTCATTGTTAATCTGATTTTTGTACCGGTAGTAGTAATAAAAAAATTTAAAACCAGATGTCTTTGTAACATAAATTCTAATTTCCCAGACCTCTCTAGTCTATTACATTACTGAAATCTGCTGTTAGAGGTGTTTTGGGAGGACATGAAGACTTATTAGAAACACAATACCAAATTACTAGTTAATCAATAGTTTTTCTAGAACAATAGGATTTTTCCAAAAACAACCTTCCAACAAAATCGTTTCAATATTAGCCTTTTTCATTTTCCAAATTTCTATTTAATAAACAGTATATTTAGAATAGTAAGCTATTTACAACTACAAAATTTCTTATAGTAGCCTTCCAATAGCAGCCTTCCAATAGCATCTATTTTCCTTTTCCAAATTTATAGAGCATGAATAGTGTTCCCAGAATAGTAGGATCCTTCCAACAATATCCATTCCAATAACATCCATTCTAAATCATCCTTCTAATAGCATCCGTTATATTTTTATAAATTTCTATTTCATGAACAATGTTTCTAGTACAGTAGGCTATTCCCAACTATCACCTTCCAATAGTAGCCTTTTCCCTTTACCAAATATCTAGTTCATGAAAAGTGTTTCTAGAATAGTAGGATATTTCTAATAGTTTCCCTCTAACAGAATCATTTTTTCTTTTCCAAATTACTAGTTCATGAATAGTGTTTCCGTCTCCCTATATTTTCACTCATTTTACATATCCTTTGGTGTAAAATGCATTAAAATTCACATTCTACATACACTAAAGTTTATTCAAAGGCCATTTTTCCTATATTAATATTCCTAAGGATCAAGATGCTTTTACTTGGTCAAACTACATGGTTTAATGTTATCCTATTTTACTAGAAAATCGAAGGTATCTTAAAACTACTTCTTAAATCTTATAAAGGGACGATATATCTTCCTCTTTTGTTTTAGCTTCTTGTTCCCTAGTATGATATACTCAAAACATTATTTCATCCAATATGATTGGTGTGATCAATCATTAATGATTAGATTGTTTCCCCATTTATGTTTCTTCATGATGCATGCGTACACCTGGTTTTGTGCATGTAGCAAGTGTCGATCCTTCATCGATAGATGATATGATCTACCTCTCATCTTGTGTTATATTCAATATGTATCCTCCTATTTCTCCTTACCATGCTATGGAATGTCATATCCATGCTTCTAATGGATTTTTCATGGCTATTCGATGGTTTGGTCATGTCACGACGTCTTTGAAAGGAAACAATTGTTGTGAGAGGGGATATCATAATCTGTTGTGTGGATCATTATTGTATAAATAATGTCAAGAACTGTTTGATGTAGAGGATTTGGTGATTCTATTTTCTTTTATGTTCAACCGTAGAGTTCACAGATTTTATCCCAATGCATCACAATGGAATTGACATAATAAATATTTGACCAAGATAATTAAATTAATATTGATTGTATGTCATTGACTATTGTTTTTCTAAATTGTGTGATATCAATGTTTTTTTCTTTATCTTTTTTCTCTGGATGCAAATTAGTAAATATCGTAAACCCAAAAATTTAATTGATAATTTTTTTGATAATGATAAATGGAAATGTATATAAATCTGGATTTTTGTTATTGTAATTTGATGTTAATAAAATTGATTTCGTTAGAATCCTTAATGAATTTGAGATAGCAATGATAGATTTCGATTTAGGATACCCATATTTAGAACCTAGAAATAGTAAATCATTTAATTCTAGATAGATTAATGATGTAGGTATTGGATATAATTATAATTCTTTGTATGGTTCTATGTTACCCTCTAGGTTGTAAAGGCCAAGAGCCTTATGATTAGAGCTATGAGAGCTCATTGTGTTTGAAGGATGGATTCCTTATTTAATAGCCTATATCCCAATTCATATGATATTTTTTTTCCTAAATCTTGTGTGTTGATGTGATCCTGGATGTTTTTCTGATATGTGGGGGCATGAAGGCTTATTGTTTATGGTAGTAGTTGATGCCTAGAGTGGCGATATGCATCGAATTATGCATGTTGGTGTTAGGAAGTACACCATAGATGAAGGAACATGTTAGATTTTAATGTTTGTATGCTTGATTATTATTGTTGGATTATTATCTTCATTACATTCCCCACTGCTCAAGGTAGCTGGTTTTCATATCCTCCTTTGAAAAATGTCAAATACATGTGTGGTATGCCAGGTGGTATCTATGTTTAGCTTCCCGAGGGAGGATGGGTCTTCTCTCTTACTATAGGTGGAAAATACTCTATAGGTAGTTTACCTACTCATAGTGTTGAGACCCTTGTGTTTTGTATATTTTAATGTTATTATATAATTCTTGGTAAAATGCGAAATTAATGATGTTAATAAATGATTGAATACATGTTTTTAATCCATGGTGTTGGAGCTTGATGGGACGCAACGCTGAGGTTAAAATTTTTTATAGGATCACTAGACATTGGGTGAGATTCTACTTAAATATAATGTGGAAATTGATAATGATTTATTAATGATTAAATAACTAATTAACATAAAGAATAACTGATAAAAAAAGGAATTAAGTATTGTAATAAAAGTCCTTAAATGGTTGTGTTCTTACAGGATACCTAGTCTTAGAAGTGGATGATGGGAGTCTGAGAAACTTTAGTAGCGATTGAGTCTAAGACTAGGTTATTCCCATAGTGTGGTTGGGATCTATAGTATCTTTCATACATTTTTTTGATTCTATATGCTACTACACCACATCAATTCGAGAAACTGACACCCCAGGGATTCTGATCCCTGGGGGGGGTCTCCAATATTTTGGTGGGAGGATAGATTGCTGACTACCCAAAATGGGCCAACTCTCTACTCTTGGTAGTAACTTTTTATATTAGTCATGATGGTTTGTTTTCGCCATATTTATATTTTTAGGGGGTTATAATAGATTTTGGTTATTCTCACACATATATTCTTGATATAGTTTCATAAGTACTACGATAGGTGTAACATGTATTGGATGTGATGAATTAAGGATCCTTAATCGGTGTATGGGATATAATGTCTTGAGGTATAATTCCCAATGTATGATACACATTATACGAGTTGTGGTGGATCATGGATACTACTTATTTATTGTTCTTGTGTGAACGTGGTGGTTTTGTTGCATGAGGTTCATGTTGCGGTGCTTCGCCTAGTTGTTTGCGGGGAAAAATTTATAGCGAGAGAAGGATTAGGATGTATGATGTTGGGGAATAGAAGAAAACCAGTGTGGTAGTAATAGTGGGTTAACTTTGATTTTTTATATATTATATTATCTTATATGTGATTCTTGGTGAGAGTAGCCATGGTGAGGCTGGGAACTTATAATACCTATTTAGGTGACAATTTAATGTCACTTGTTGTTCATTGTGCTCTAGTATGTTCTATTTACTTTTGCATGAGAGGCACCATAGAGGATCCGACTGAGTATACTATTATACTCGCCTTATCTATATAAAATATTTTTAGGTAATATCGAGAAGGTCAGAGATCAATCTAGTTTCTACTATCATGGGGTGGTCAGAGATATTCGGGCTTTTGGTTGCAGATGTTTTTACTTTCCTTTCGTACTTATAGTTTTCCCATTTCAGTTCTTATAGTATTTCATGATATTACATATGTGTACATGGGATTTATATTATATCACATTCTTAGTTGTATTTGGTTGGTGTCTATCTTATCTCTGACTTTCTCATATGTTCTCTTAGAGGGTAATGTCTTCCATTTGTGTGTTTATTATACCCTTGGTTCTAGTCAAAAACATGTGGCCTACTTGAGGTGGAACATGGGGGTCATTATCTCTCTTCTCACAATACTGGCCATGAGTGTTACACCTTATGTGGAGGGGGTCATGACAGAGTTTTATCAATGGTCTTGTTGAGGTATAGGATAGAGTTTGGTGTTAGGAACATGTGATGTTTCATGGATTGGTAGGTAAATAATGTCAGTCAAGTTTAACAATATGTTTTAAAACTGGATACTAGTTGGGACATAAGCATTTAGGGCGTCCTGTGATATGATTCATGGACCTTTGAGTTTACAATGGAAACTAAATGAAGATATAATAGTTTCTGGGTAGAGACCTTGGAAAAGATCATGCATCATTCCTCTTTGTGTATATGATGGAATGGGTATACCTTGGGATAGGTAAATCTAAAATGGTAAAAAGAAAACAATTGATAATTAATGTTGAGTCTTCCATATTGCAGGATTAGTAGCTCTAACTATTTTATATTTTTTTATGTATGGCTCTTGGTCGATGTCCTCAAAAGGTTCACAAAAAATATGTTTACCATGTAATTCCAGTATATCACCATAGGGTAATGGTTGATGACAATGACACTTGGAGGAGGAGATAATAAGAGTTTCAGCGCCATAGTCTATAGAAGTATGAGGGCTGTGATTCAAATTCTGTCATAGTTGACCAGTTGGAGGAGGTCGAGATATAATTCATTTTAATATGTGATTGGAAAGAGCATTGTGCGTCCTTGGTTGTGAAGATGTTGCATCGAGCAGTGAGGTAGTGGTGGTTCTAGTTCCTTGAGGATAATGTGGAGTCACCGATCTCATGGGAGGACATTCGAGACACATATAGAGTTGATTTTATTTCATCGAATACAAAGATGTTGATTATTCAGGAGCTTCTTACCCTTCGATAGGTGAGCTCCAGTGTGTGGGAGTTTGTAATCCATTTTAGGGACCGTTTACAATATTCTTCAGAGATATTTCTAGATAAAGAGGCCATGTTGAGGCATTTTGAGAAGTCTTTGATTCCAATGATCTTACACCAGGTCACCCCATTTATGATAAAGAAATATCATGAGGTTATCGAAAGTGTAGAGGTCGTTTAGAAGAAATTAACCGGAACAATTTCGTCAAAAGAGGGGAGTCTCCATGATTCCTTAGGAAGAAGATTTGTGGTCTGGGGTTCCCAGTTTTAATGAAAAAATAGTTTCCATTTGGTCGAGGGTAGGTCTTGGCTCTCTAAATCTCATTTCTCTGAGGGCAGTAGCTTTTGGGGCTATTATAATGAATCATGTGCTTTTTTATTATGGTTTCATGGTCATTGGAATCTATAGTTCGTGACCATTAAAAGAATTCATCATTAAAAAGGTGTTCCACTACAGGTTCCTCTGTTGAGGTAGTTCAAGCTGAATCAATAGCAGTAGGTTGCACCTACATTGGATCAGTATATCGTAGATGAGGCATACATATGATAATCATGTGATACTCTCTATCATCAAAGACTAGAGCTGGACCATGGTGGTGGTCATCATCATGGCCCGAGAGTTTATGGAAGAGGTTGTGGTCAGCTTCATTCTTTAGCATTGCTAGTGTCAGGTAATCCAGACATCGTTCAAGGTACACATTTCTTGTTTTCTACATTGGTGTATGCCTTTTTTGATACAGTAGTCACACTCTCATTCATATAACATACCATTTTCAAAGCATTGGTACTTGAGGTATAGAGGCTTCCAGTACCCGTTGCTGTTGACAACCCTAGTTCGAGGTCCAGATGACTTTTTTGAAGTATGTAGTGACTATGAGATAATGCTGGGGAAACACCAATATAGGGTATATTTACTATATTCATGGATAAAACCATGTGATTCATCCTTGACAAGGATTGGTTTTATTCAGTACAGTGTATAATGTATTGCTTCAAGAGGTAGGACTTATTGTTAGATGCAGATGGAGAGCCAGTGGTGAATGTCGAAGAGAGAGACCCTCAGATAGGTCATAGTTGTGTTTCATCCCTATTATCCTAGATGGATGAGTTGATACTGAGTTCATAAAGTTTCATCAGTTGGTGTTTCCTATGTTCATAGAAGAGTACCATGATGTCATTATATAAGAGGTTGTTGCATTACCCCTAGATGATAGCACTATTTTAGGAACGTTCTACAACTAGGAGTGTCTCCTGTCTCTATGTATCTATATAGGATGGACCATTTAGAGTTACGATAGATAAAATATAGCTTGATGATTTGATACATTTCGGTTTTTTTCAGCTGAGAGTGTCACTATGGGGTGTACCAATTTTGTTTGTAATGAAGGTTTACATAATATTGTGGTTGTGTATCGATTATAATCACTTAAACCAGGTGATAGTGAAGAATTGCTATCCTATTCCATGTATTGATGATTTACACGATAAACTGAAGAATACAAGTTGGTTCTCAATGACCTAATTGGAGTCAGTATATCATCAGATGCGTATGAAGGATACAAATATCCTAAAGACTACTTTTTGTTGATGTCATTGGCATTATGAGTTCATTGTAATTCCATTCGGTGTGAAAATTTCTATAGATGTGTTCATGGGATTGATGAACGTAGTGTTCCATTAGTTCCTGGATATGTTCATGGTGGTTTTCATTGACGATATCCTTGTGTACTCCATGTATGAGGAAGAGCATACATGGCATCTACACGCCGTTTATAGAGTTCATCGTTAACATAAACTATTTGGGATGTTGTCGTAGTGTGACATTTGGAATTGAGAAGTCTATTTCATGGGGCATGTTGTGTCATAACAGGGAGTAGTTGCAGATACTTAAAATAAAAAAGCAGATGTGTCTTCTGAATCCCCCAAGACAGTGGAAGAGGTGCAATGTTTCTTTGGTATTGTAGTCTACAATAGGAGGTTCATAACCAATTTATCTTTGGTTGTGACTCATCTGACAACATTGAACAAAAAGGATCAGGAATTCATGTTAACTGATCAGTGTCAAGAATTTGTTGATTATATAAAATATAAGTTCTTAAGTCCTCTAGTTCTCTATCTTCCACCAGAGGGAGTTCAGTTTGATGTCTTTTGCGATTCTTTTCATATGGGGAAACATTGTGTTCTGATGTAGTAAAGATTAGTTGCTTCTTATTGGTCTTGGATGTAGCATTCCCATGAATGTAACTATGCCACTAATGAGATTGATTTGGTAGCTGGGGTGTTTTCAATGAATTTGTGGATACATTACCACATAGGAGAGTGATTTATGGTTTTCAATGATTATAAGAGCACGAGGTATGTTTTTTTTCAGCTTTACATAAACTTGCGACAATGTTGGTTGATGGAGTATTTCTAGGAATACCACTTTCAAATGTCTTATACACCTATAATGGGGAAATTTGTAGCTGATGCGTTGATCTTGATATCACGTAGTGATATAGTGCAAAAATATGGAGATTCTTAGAGACTAATGGATGAACTGTCAGCATTACATCTTGATATGGGAGAATTTGGGGGCAGAGGATGTCATTTTTAGAGTACGGTGCAATCATATATATTGCAACAGGTGGAAGAGTCCCAGTTGGGGGATCTTGAGGTAGAGGTCTAAATAGACAGATTTGTTTGTGCCAAGGCCCCTAATGATTGTTATGAGGATGAAAAACATCATGTGTTGTATCGTTGATGTCTATTTGTCTCTTTGCTGATCTGTTAGATTGTTCTCATAGACTTACCTAGTTTTTCTTTAGAGGTACATCCTAGCATTAAAAATATATACCGAGCCATGAGGAGTCAGTTTTGGTGGCCTTGGTTGAAGCGACCAGTTTCAGAGTTTGTGTCTTGATGTTTGGTCTTCCATAAGGAGAAGTCCGAGTACCGTGTCATATAGGTTTTCTCCTGACATTAGGTGTACCATAGTTGAAGTGGGATTACATCTCAACAGATTTATTCAAAGGGATACCATGGACTGAAGGAGTACATGAATTTATTTGGGTGGTACTAGAATGTATACCAAAATCACCTCACTTTGTAGCAATCAAGGAGTCGAGCTCAGTGGAATTTTATTCAGTTTCTTTCTAGAGGAGGTGATGAGACTCCATGGAGTCCCGAGGATGACTATTTATGATCGAGATCCTCATCTTACCTCTAGGATGTGGAGTGGCCTTCAGCATGATTTTTGTTCTCAATCAATCATTTGCAATATTTTTCATCCACAAACAGACGTTCAGATAGAATAGACTTTCTAGAATCTTGAAGACATGTTACTCTCTTGTGTCCTATATTTTGGATGTTTGTGGATAAGGCACATAACTTTAGTAGGGATTTCTTTAAGCATTAGTTTTCACTCCACCATTTGTATGGAGTCATTTTTAGCCTTGTGTGGACGACATTTCCATTCTCTATTGTGATGGATTAGGGTCGGAGAGACATCGATACTTGGACCAAAACTATTGTACAATACAATAGAGATTTTTCAAGTTATTCATGAGAGGATGAATATAGCTCAAGACCAGTAAGAGTCATATGCCGAAAATAGGATTAGGACATTAGAGATCAAGGTCGGGGACTATGTGTTCTTAATGGTGTCCACTTATCATGTGTAGGAAAAGGATCAGTTATGGGAGTAATAATTCTCCCCATTTTGTTAGTCCTTTCATGTTTTGGGCTCATGTTAGAGCTATAGAGTATCAGATAGAACATCCCCAATGGATGAGTCAGATAACTGATGTTTTCCATGTATCAGAACTACATTGTAATATTCCTGATGACTCGTATGTCATCAATTAAAGTGAGATCACTGTTAAAGATGATGCAGCCTTAGAGGAGAATCCGGTAGAGATCTGGGACCATAATGAAAATGTGTTGTGTGTGCATTCTGTTCCCTTGGTTCATGTCATGGGATGACACAATGTTGTCGTGGGGAGTACATGGGCGTTGGAGTCCCATATACATGTCCAGTACGTAGATATATTTTATGTTTTGTGATGACTTTTTCATAGATTCTTTCATTTATGTAGCATTGATGTGATGTTATGCTTGGATTTTTTGGATATGATATTTTTGTTCCATAGTTCTCTATATGTTTTTGTTGTGTCTGAATGTGTGGGGAAGGGGGACCTGACTCTTAATTAGGACGCATTAATGTGGATGTGATTAAAAATGTTTGGGCAAGTCTGTACCACCCAAAGCGGATAATATCCCAAAAAATAAGAAGCAACTCCCTGAACCATGTGTGGGGACAATGTGATCATTGATGTATGTGTAGCAATATAAATGTGATATCTCTTGGGGTATTTGTTCTTGGTTGTTGAGGTTTTGTTCAATCTTTCAATCAACTAAGGTTGGTTTTCCATAGAAAGTTAACATACAGGGTGGTTGTTTGGGCACCTATTTTCTTCTAGGTTTGTTTTGAATTATTGGGGATGAGAATGTTTTCAGAGATATCAAATGTAATGGCCCAGATCTCTTCGGTCCATTACTTTGATAAAATATAGTGTTAGATGTGTTATGGGAGGTCAAGATGACTTATTCCCAACAGTTTTCCAAATTTCTAGTTCATAAACAATGTTTCGATAACATTAGGCTATTTCCAATAGCAGCCTTCCAATAGAATCATTTTCCCATTTCAAAATTTCTAGTTCATGAATAGTGTTTCTAAAACTCTAGTCTTTTTCCAACAGCAACCTTCAAACAACTACCATTTTCCATTTTTAAATTTCTAGTTCATGAATAGTGATTCAATAATAGTAGGCTTTTTCCAATAGCAGTCTTTCCAATAGTTTCCTTCCAGAAGGAGCCTTCTAATAGTAGCCTTTTTCTATTGCCAAATTTCTAGTTCATGAACATTATTTCCATAATTGTTGGCTATTTCCAACAGCATCCTTCCAACATCAGCCATTTTCCTATTACAAATTTCTAGTTCATAAGCAGTGTCTCTAGCTACATACAATTTCTCCCCTTTTATATTTCCTTTGAAATAAAATGGATTTGAATCCTTGATTTAGGTATACTATGACTTATTCCAATAACATAAATCCATTATTAATTTTCATAAGTCTCGAGATGCTTTTACGTGGTCAAACCACATGGTTTAATTCAATCCTCTTTTATTGGAGATTCTAGTGTTTTATAAACCAACTCCATAAATATTCTTAAGATACGATATATCATTCTCCCTTGTTTTAACTTATTGTTCCATGATGCGAGTTTCTCAAAAAATTATTTCCTCCGATAAGAGTGGTGTGATCTAATCTTAATCCTCAAATTGATTCCCCCTTGATGTTTCCTTCTACAACACGAGAACCTAGTTCTTTTATTCAAGTCAAAAGTGTATATCCTTCATCATTAGAAGGTAAAATGCACCTCTTTTCTTTTTTATTCTTCAATCCTTCACCTCATGTTTCTATTTTCCATAATATGGCATGTGAACTCCATGACTCTAATAGAGTTTTATTGGTTTTCATATGGTGTGGTCATGTCGATGCATCCTTGTGTGGATACTATTGTCAATGTGGAGGAGATTTGAATCTGTTGTTTGGCTCGTTCTCATATAAATAATGTCAAAAACCATTTGATATATGGAATTGTGTACTTATCTTTTCTTTGAATTGCAACTATAGTGTAAGAATTTTCTATCCCACTAGATCACAATGGAATTGATATAATAAATAATTTAACTAGATAAATAAAATTATATCGATCATATGTTATTGTTTATTTTTTTATACATTGTGTTATATCTATGTTTTCATTATTTATCATTTAGTTCTTGATGAAAATTGGTATATAATGTAAATCTGTACAATTAATTGATATTTTTTGGGAAAAATATAAAGAGGTGTTTAAATGAATATTATTGTTGTTGTTTTTTTTTCTGAATTTTGATTTTAATAAAATTGACACAGTAAGAATCATTAATCAATTTTCGATAGCTATGATAGATTTTTGCTTAGTTTACCAATAGATGAAGCCTACAAATACTAAATCTGTCAATTCTAGATGGGTAAAATAACAGGTTGATTAATAAAAATATAATCCCTCGTAGGGTTATGAGTTACCCTCTTTCTTGTAAACCCCAAGAGCATTATGATTGGAGCTGGGAGAGCTCTTTGTGTTTGAAGATTGGATGGCTTTTTTAAGGTCCAAGATCTATATTGAAATTATATTTTTTCGTACTACATGGGTTTTGATGTGATCCAGTAAGATTGTTTTAATATGTGGCGGGAGGGAGACCTATTGGTTGTGGCAGCTGTTGATTTCTAGAGTGGCAAGATGCATCATTTTATATATGTGCGTGTCAATGAGGACACCAGAGATGATGGAATGGGTTGGATGTGAATGTGTGGAATATTTATGATTCATGTGGGTTGTTTATCTTCTTTTCATTACCCATTGGTCAAGGTAGCTAGTTTTCATTACCACCTTCTAAAATGTGTGATGATGTGGGGGTATGCCCTGTGATTTCCATGTTTAGCATCCCAATGGAGGATGGATCTATGCTCTTTCTATAGGTGGAAAAAACTAGATGGGTATTTCACATACAAAACGTGTTGAGCCCCTTATATTTAGTAGATTAGAATATGTTATTCTAGAATTCCTGGGAATATGTGAAAGTAATGTTGTTAATAAATTATTGGATAAATAATGGTAATCCATGGTTTGGAGCCTGTTGGGACACAACACTGAGGGTCCAATTTTTTTAAGGAATACTATAATTTAGTGTGATGATAATGAAATATAATGTGGAAATTGTTAATGGTTAATTAATATTTAATGAATTATTTAACATAAAGTTTAAATGATAAAAATGGGGATGAAGTCATGTAATAATGATATTTAAATGGTTGTGTGCATATAGGATACTTAGGCGTAGAAATGGAATACAGGAGTCTAAGAGACATTACCTGTAATTGACTCTAAGACTACATTATGTAAATAGTGTGGTTGTGAGCTACAGTATATTCTATACTTTGTTTGATTATATATTCTTCTCCAACCCGTTATTTAGAGAAACTGACACCCTCATGATTCTGATCCCTATGTGATGTTTTCACCAACATTCTAGTGGGAGGATGGATGGATGACTACGCCCGTTTGCCCCACTGTCTTATCTTTGTAGTTAATTGTGTTGGTAGGAATGTCTGTTGGATATCATCGTATATGTGTGTGGAGGGATGTAATGGATTGTTTTTATTCACAAACATATATTATGGATATAGTTTAATATGGAGTAATATATGTGTAACGTGTATTGTCTTTGATGGCATGAGGATCCTTACTCGGTGTATGTGCTGTAATGGCTTGAGGTATAATTCCCAACGTATGATACACGTTATGAAATATGTTCTGGCTCCTAGAAACTACCTTTTTACTTTTTATGTGTATATGTGGTGGTTTGTTTCACGAGGGGCATGTTTTGGTGCTTCTCCCGGGCGTTTGTGGGAAAACCGTTGGGGGAGAGATGGCTTAGGATGTTTGATGTTAGGGAATATCAAAAAACCTGTGGGGATGTAGTAGTCGGGTACCCTTGATATTCATTATTATATTATATACTTTTTATGCGATACATGGTGAGAGTATCCATGGTATGTCTTGGAACTTAATACAACAATTTATGTGACGAGTTAGTTTCAAACGTTGTCAACTGTGCTTTAGTATGTGCTTTTTACTTTTTCACAAGAGGATCTAGGGAGGATCATACAAGGGATACTGTTATACTCCACCTATATATATAAATAGTTTTTCAGGTCACATGATGAAGGTTCGAGATGATGTTGGTTTCTACGAGCTTGGGGTTGCAGGATCTGTTTGCGCATGTGGGTGCTGCTATTTTTATTTTCCTTTGGTACTTGTATTTTTCCCCATTTAGTGGTAGAAGTTTTTCATGACCTTACATATGTGTACTTGGGATTTATTTTATATTGATGTCTGATTTTGAGTAATTTGGAGTCTGTCTTATCTCTCTCTTTTGCATTTGTTCTCTTATAGGGTAATGCATCCCATTTGTGTGTTTTTTATACCCTCGGTGCTAGTCTCCAACCTGGGGAATACTGGAGGCGGGATGTGGGGGGTCATTATCTCTCTTCTCACATTGCCTGCTTGGAGGGCTTCACCATGGGCCGTGGGATTCCTGACAAAAATCATAATAAAACATCATAAAATCACATGTAGACTAAAATTATTTCTTTATGTAAAAACCAATGGGTATTTAATGAATAAACATTTATATAATAACGTAAAATAAAACATTACTATTTCATAATAAATATAATTTATTTAAAAAAATATTCATGCATTGTAAAATCATCGGCATATAATGTACAAAAAATTTCAATATAATATAGAATCAAAAAACTATTCAATGGTTTTATGTATGTTCAATTATAATTTAATATTATATGAATCACTATTACTATTTAACATTATGATATTTCCCTATTGTATTGCTCCTATATAAATAACCCCAATGCCTAAAAATTATTATTAACATAAAATAAATAGTTATGTTAAGGAGAAATAGTTATCAATGAAGGTAACCATAGGATTCTACCCTACATGTATGGATTTTATCAAATATTGTGGTAATATCATGCCAATATATGACTTATAACTAATTTTTTTATGTTAATAAAATGTTTCATAATTAATTTTCTAATATTTCTATATAAAATATTATTCATTTTAGAGAAATTCAATTCATCACAAATAAATATTTATTAATAGTGGAATGCTATAGGACCGTCTACTAAAAATTGTAATGTATGCATTAGAAAAATTCCCATTAAATCTAGATTTTGTTTTATTGATTAAAAATTGAACATTGATTTTATTCTGGAATGAAATTATATCATTTATTATAAATTATGATATTAATGTTAGCCTACAAATTAATGTGGATATTTATATATAAATCATATTCAAATGCATAATAAATATTTTAAAAACTCCAGGAACTGTTAAAGTCCATTATAACTAATATATAACTATTTCAATTACCACAATAAAATGAATCATGTATTCATGATATAAATAGTTTTTGGGGTCAAATGAAATGTTTTAAAAATCAAAAAAGGTTTTCATAAATCAGAAAAACACATAGAATATATTAATAAATCATGGTGACTACTCAATACTAAAAATCATATAATTTGTGTAAAATAACATGAACAATAATGATGCCCATGTGTATACATTATTAATTTGATGGAATTAAGCTTTTATATTTCAATTTAAAAAAACATATGACTATGGTTCAGTCACCACATTCAATAAAATATTATAAATATCAATCTAAATAATAGAATAATTAAATTATGTGGAAATGTTTTTTCTTGTTTGTGTACCCATAGAATGTCATCATTTTTTTTAATATCATTAAAAAATTAACGATTAATGTTATATGTATCGATTTACATTAAATAGAAACAAAAAGTATCTACTAATATCTTACCATTGTTTGAAAGGTATATCAAATTTTAGGTCGACCATTTCTTGGAACCACATCATCATAAATGCTAGCTAAACATGATTTAGCATGTGATCCAACACATCTCTTGTAACAAAATATTTATAAATTATGAAAAAATATCATGGAAATTTATAATGAATGGTAAAAATAAATAGAATATTGAAATATTATTGATAATGCATACTATAAGAATCACCCAAGAATCTTCATCATCCAAGAGATTTCTTTATAATCAAATAAAGTCATACTATTTTTCATCCCTATATGTGAATCATTTATAATCATGAGATTTTTTCAATGATTTACCATTAGGACATATTTTATAAGTGAGTAAAGTTCTATATCTATATCTGAGCTAGATATATATATGAATATTGACTCTAGAAAATATGGCATTGTGTGATTACAGATGTCAAAAATCACATATTTATTTTTTTGGATTACAGTTTAAGATGATACATTTCTTTATTTAAATATAACATAATAATTATATTCATTTATTATTATAGGTAATTTATAATTATTAAAAGTATTCATATGAAACTTATTTTATGTATCTTACCATGTGGGGCATTTAGTAACATGAAAAATAAAATGAGTATGCTTTTCAATAATATTAATCCCATGGGTTGTGACTAAATGAAGGACCAATTATTTTTTTAAAAATTGTTTATTTTTTGGATGTTTGATATTGGGGAGCCAAATATTCAACAACATTGTTTAACCCCCCAACATGAACACGTGATCAACAATCAATTATCCATGATGATGATAAATATTGTTTTTTAAGAAAACAATCAATTTATGATAACTCAACCTCATATAATATGTCATTGTCACTAATTATAAAATATAATAACTCATATTAAGTTAATATGTAATTATCAAAGACTATAATAAACATACTCTCTAAAAAACCATTACAAAATTTTCAATCGTAAGACCCAATTAATTTTTCTCATCATGTAATATTTTATTCTTTTGAAACACCTATATATGAGTGAAATCAAAATATTTAGAGTCAAGATTCAATTATAGACTATTCTAGCTTTCAACATTGAAAAACATTATGAAAATATATTAATTTGTGACTTCCATTGAAAAATTTAATCAGTACATTGATTATTGAAATTTTTGTGGTATAAATGTTATTATTTTTACAAATCCATCACTTTTTTTAAAATAAATCATTATCCATATATTTATGGTCTTATACAAATTTCATTTGAACCAAATTCCCCAACATTGAAACCACAAATGAAAGAAATCTAAAACTACAGTACAATAAAGAATAATTTATTTTTAAAACCTATAGATACACACAATCTTGAATTAATAGATTAATATGTTCTAAAAAACATGTCACACACTTAAAGTTAAAAAAATAATATTAGTGAAAGTAGAAAATATTAAATTCTAATCATAGTGTAATATTTGTTACTTTTTCTAGTCAAATTATTTTGATTAAAAATTTCTCATTACTAACTTGAAAAAACTGGTTCTCAAAAAATATTTAAAGGTAAATAAATTATTAGCCTTTTATTATAGTTAGTTAATAAATTCAAACTCCTGGTCATCATTATTTATCACATGCAATAATATTTGGGAAGGGGGATACCAGTGGTAGCATGCATTTTTTCCTAGCTATTTCACTACTACTGTGTAAGAACCCAGATCTTTGTTTCAGGTATGCCTTCCCATTTCTGGTGCTATTGAGAAGAAATGATATTCTGGAAATTTATTATGTACACGACATGTACTTTCTAAGAACATGTCTTGTACTCTTTTCCCACTTGAAGCCATGTACTGGCCGTGTCTGGGCCACACACATGGTGTGTAGGGGTGACGTGGAGGCTGTTTTTGGCGGAGTATAGAAAGACCTAATAAACGTCGTGTACTCTAAAAGTACATGTCGTGTACTTTATTTTTTTCATTAAATGGACCAGAGTCGCACCTAATTGACGAAATGGTCTGCTTCTCCAGATTCTTCATCCATGATCACCGGGAATCCATGGATGTTCGATGAGCCACTGGTCCTCCATTCGTTCTCTGATTCGAGCACCGTCGTCTGCATTATAATCGCTGCGGTGAGTTATCCCTTCAGCATGAGCCTTGTTTTCAAATTCCTCCTCCTTCTCAAGATATGGTGGGTTGATTATTTTGGGAAATTTATCATATCTTTGAAGTTATAAGGAGAATCATTCATCGTGGTTCAAGTATATCGATCTCATAGGATTAAGGTAGGTGTTTTCTGCCTTACTGTTCAAAGTCTCTGTGTTTTATGTGAAAATTACACAAATAACATTGAACAAGGTAATGCATGTTTACCTTTTTTCTCTTATTGTTTTCCTACCTAGCTCGTATGCTTGTTTAGAGGTAAAATAATCATGTTTGAGGATATTGTGTTGTTCTTTGATTTTTTTCCATGCTTTTTCTGTTTACCACCTTTGGGTCTTGTTAGCCTTTATACTTTATGATTGTTTTCATGCCTTGTGTCTATAGGATGGAGTGTTCTGCCTCTCATACTTGTTGCCATGTAAACTATTTATCCAAGTATCTACTTAGGTGTACATTGGTTAGACATGTATATTTATAGGTGTGCATTGGCCTTATAGCATTATTATGCACTGACTGGAAAGGGGCTGAGAGAACCTGGTGCTGTAGACTATAAGGGATAGATAGAGTGATCTTCCCAGGTAGTATTCATCATTATGGACTACAGGAGGTTAGACTGAGTGAGCATACAAGAGTGCCTTCAGATATTATAGACTACAAAAGGGTAGACCGAGTGAGATTCATTAGAGAGTATTACCTTGTTTGATTTCTTTTTAAAAACCTTCCAAGGCTAGAGGAGGAAATGACCAAGTATGATTCCTCAGAGATTCTATGGTATACCATGGGATATAGGAGGATTTGACCAAGATAGCTTCTTTAGAGAGTATCTAGACCTTGGGTCTAAGAGAGTTAGACCACATGATCTTTATTAGAGAGTCCCTGACTAACCTAGACTATAAGAGGAATTGACCAAGTGTGCTTTCCCAGAGAGTCTCACAAATCTGTATGACCAAACTAGAGGGGATAGGCTGAGTGCACTGCCCATAGGGTTGTGGTACTTTTTGGAACGGACCAAAGGGGATTGCTGTGAGTACTTCCCAGAGGGGTTTCCATCTTTTTTTTTGTTTTCTTCACTATTGTAGTTGGATGTGGATTGATTACTGTTGTGTATCATCCTGATTTACTACTTACTGTTTACTGCCTACTACTTTGCTATTGCTATTTACTGTTTATTGTACTTATATAAACCATATACTCACTGACTGTTAGGCACAAGCTCTTCAGGTGAATGCCTACTGGGATTTCATCTCACATCCTGTTTAGGTCTTGCTTTTAGGCCCAAACAGACTATGTTGTTGCAAGTGTAGGCAAGGGAAATCTCTCTTTGACTTTTGGTACTTTATTTCTTAGAGAAGGAGATCATGGGACCAAGCGTTGTATTGCGATGGTGAGGTGCTGTTTTACATTCTATTGTACTTGTTTTGGTACTTTGGTGTTTACCGAAATTGTGACTTATTTCGTTGCTTTCCTATATATGTATCTTGCATCATTTCATTTATACATATGTGCCCCAGATTATTGATTTAGTCTTCATCTATTTATATTATTGGTTATTACTGCTTCTGCTATTTCATGTTTATTTTTCATCTACTATATACTCGCCCAATGATGGCATAGTTTCCCAACTATTACACCCTAGTCCCTCGCTGCTAGTCGATAGCCTATGGCGTTTGGGAAGATGCGCTTTAGGCCTTGTGGTGAACCAACTCGGAGCCCCGATTGGAGGAAACTAGGATGGGACATTACAAAGTGGTATCAGAGGAGTTTTTTATCTTTATTTACTATTTAGAGAGCTTATCCAGGGATAGGACATATTTGGTACTTGGTAATAAGTTGTGCCCGGGTGTAGCTAACCCGTGTACATGGAAAATCCATACTAAATCGTTATTGCAGTTTTCTGGTTTTGAGATTTTACGGTTGATATGATTTCACCTAGAGTGATTCACATTCCTTGTGATGTTATTGTTTTGACATTATGGTTCTATTTCTGTCGCAACCTGATGAGATTATGGTTTTCCATCTCTTGCATCATATAGGAACTTGTTAGAAATCACATGCCTTTCATTCTTGCCATGCCATCTATGGTGAATTAGCGATTGAATGTTGTTGTGATTGAATTTGTGTAGATTATTTATGTGGTTGTGATAGATTATTGATAGCATCTTTGCTATTGTGATAGAGAAATTTATTGTGTTGTACATGCTTAAATGAACACCAAATTTTGATTCTTGAGGTTTTATGGGATCTCTTGAATCAAAATATGGTGGATTATGATACTGTTTTCTTTTTTATATGACTATAGGAGATGCCAAGAACTGATTTGTGGGGAGTATAGGCACTCATAGATCTAAATTTGGCACCTGTTTTCCTTGTTTTATGTTTTTCTGGGCTTCTGTGCATTTTCTAAGCTACTACCAAGAAAAACCCAAAATACACGTTGTGTACTTTTGGAAACATGCCGTGTAGTTTTCAGGTTGTGTCACTGACCCTGTGACTAGACACACAGTGTCATGAAAATAATTTCAGGAACATGCCGTGTACGGTAGGAACACGCCATCTAGTTTAGATCCATGTATTCGTCCATGTCACTAACAATACGGGTCGAGGAAGCTCGAGTAGAACATACCGTGTGGGTAAAGAACACACAGCATAGTTAGAGCCATGTACCCGGCCGTTACACTAACAAAACAGGCCGGGAAGCTCGATTAGAACATGTTGTGTTGGTAAAGAAAACGCTGTGTAGTTTTCTCTGAGTAACTCGTCCATGTCACGAACAACATGGGTTGGTGTTATCTTCTCATATACATGCCATATTTATTCAGAACATGTCGTGTAAGGGAAACCGTGTAGATGGTCGTGTAACTAACAACACGGCCTTCCGAGAGCGTGTCTAGTACATTTCGTGTCCCTAGGGAACACGCCGTGTAGTCTGGGAATAGATTTACCATGTGGGTTAGAAGTGTAAGGAGACTCGAGTAGGTGTTTAGATTTCAAGTACACATCGTGTGTGGAAAAAACACACTGTGTAGTTTGGGGTGTTACACGACCAGTAGTGGAAGGAGTACACGCCCATGTTAATGGATAAAGAAGGCATGACGTGTAGTTTTTATACACGGCGTATAGTCGTGTTTTGTAAAGCATGATAGTTTCTTTCACATGTTTCTTTTTTGTACTCCTGTGTTTTCAGTCCATGTTAATCCAGATATAAGGTGTGCTTTTGATAATTCAAAGCTATGCCTCTAAGACATCCTCCGGTCATGCGTTAGTTCCCAAATGGTGATCAGACACCAGATATGGCCGATCAGGGACCTCATGTTGATCCTCCTGGTATGCCAGCCGTGGCCCCAACATTTATACCCATCATAGGCATAGATGCACTGTTGAGGGACGATTTTCGGAGGATAATGCAGACCATTCATGGAGCACCGCCTCCTGCCCAATCGATTGCTGAGCAGACGTGGTTTTTTCAGCAGCAGCATCCTCGTACATTCTCAGGTGATGAAGGACCTTAGGCTATAGAGTCGTTGTTCAAGGCCACCCTGGCAATCTTTGAGCATCTATAGATATCCCCAGAGAAGAGGGTAAAGTTGTCCACCTATATTCTTTAATACACTGCCAAGAGGTGGTGTGAGGTGATCTCACAGTTAGGGCGTCAGTATGGTATGTCATACGATGAGTTTCAATGAACCTTCTATGACTACTTATATCTGTAGACCTTGTGGGTTGATCGAGCTCGGGAGTTTATGAGACTAAATCTGGGTACTCTTTCTTTATAGATTAATCATCTCTCTTCACTGAGCTGTAGCATTTCACACCGATCCAAGAAGGTGATGAGCTGTTTCATGCTAGGAAGTTCGAGGACGGTCTCATGCAGGAGATCCATTCCCAGGTGAATATCTTCCAGTCGACTTCTATATCCTCCATTGTCAACCATGTGCTGATTATTGTGCACAATCTGAGGGATTCTGGAATGGTGGGCCAGGGAAGTTAGATATCCAGAGCAATTGATCCTCCTACAGACAGTTGAAAGCATCATAGAGAATCTTCTCAATGATATCCGGGTTCACAGGATGTGTCTTCTGGTAGCCCGGTCGTATGATAATAATGTGTTAGATGTGGGCACACTACGCCTCGGTGACATAGAGATCTGATGGAGTGCCAATCTTGCGGCAAGATGGGCCATCTACTGTGCTTATGTCACATATTCTCACCTTCAGCTGGTGGTAGGGGTTCCTCTCGGACCCCGCGTTCTGGAGATTCTTCACCAGTCTCCCACTAGTCTGGGAACTGGAGTTCTTATGACCATTCAGGCTAAGGTGAAGGTCGCAACTGTGGTGGTCAGTCACCAGGTCATCAACGATAGTAGAGTGGATCAGCTCAGAGTGGTTATTCAGGGGTGACAGGCCGTGGTGTAGGCCAGTCATTCACTGTTGAGTAGACCTATCAGGATCAAGATCCCAGACCTTCTACAGTTCGAGTTATGATCTTAGTATCAATAGTTTTATCTTCATCTCTTTTCGATACTGGTGCTTCTCATAGCTTTATCTTTGTTTTGGTTATGGAGAGCCTTGGGCTCTGTATCTTTTCGTCTCCAGACTTGTTGAATCTAGACACGCCATTGAGAACGAGAACATCTATCATACATCAGTGTATAGAGTGGCCTCTTGAGGTTGTGGGGTGTCACTTCTTATGGGACCTTAATGTCTGGGAGATAACGGGCTATGACGTCATTCTTACTATGGAATTGTTGGTTCTTTTCAAAGTAGTCGTTGATTTCTATCATCGTAGTTTGAGTTTAATATCACCATAGGGTGGATCATTCCATCATAGAGGCAAGTGGGATGTCCAGGAGGGTAGATCTGGACCTGGGAATCATGGGCTAGGGGAAGTTACAACTCAAATTTCCAGTCTTTTTTTGGATGACCAGGGGACTTCACATTTTGACTTTCCCCTAGTGGTGGATCGTTTCAAGGATGACTTTCTTGAGGAATTTTCAGGTTTTCCTCTGGAGCACGAGGATGACTTCTCAATTGAGCCCGGGCCAGGAGGGGCACTGGTGTCCATTCCTCCTTATTGGATGGCTACACCTGAGTTGCAGGAGATCAAGAGGGAGTTGGAGGAGTTTCAGGAAAATGGTTTCATCCGAACCAGTACTTGTCCTTGTGGATCGCCTATCCTATTTCCGAAACATGCATATGTCACCCTTCGTCTTTGTGTTGATTATCCGATGCTGAACCTGTTGATGGTCAAGAACTGATATCCCTTTTCAAGGATTGATGACCTCTTTGATCAGCATGGAGGAGATCGATTGTTCTCAAAGATAGACTTGAGTTTTGATTATCATATGTTGCACGTTAGACCATCTGATAAACCCCTTATATACTTCTGGAGAATCTATGGTCTATGGGATTATAATTTCATGTCGTTCGGTCTCACAAATGCGCATGTCGTATTCATGTCACTGATGAACCGATTGTTCCATCCGTACTTAGACTCTTTCATCATGGTTTTCATGGATGATATCATGGTGTACTCTCACACTCGACATGAAAAAGTCACACATCATGAGATCATTCTAAGTACACTGAGAGAGCATCAGTTATATGCTAAGATCTCAAAATGAAACTTTTTGATGGATCAAATTCACTTCTTGGGTCATGTTATCTCAGAGATAGTAGATTCAGTGGACCTAGAGAAATTGAGGGCTATAGATTCTTGGGAGCAGCCAAAGAAGGTCATTGAGGTGCATAGTTTTCTAGGGCTGGCTGGATACTACATGCATTTCATATAGGACTTTTTGAACCTAGAAGCACCCTTGACAGGTCTGACCAAGAAGGGGTGAATTTTTATGGTAATATTCTTGTGACTCAGCCTTTCAGGAGATAATGTTGTGGTTAACATCAACACCGATACTAGTTTTATCAGAGCCAGGAAAAGGCTATACTGTTTACTGTGATGCTTCTGGTATCAGGCTAGGAGTTTTACTTATGTAGGGATATGGGTTCATTGCTCAAGGGTCTCAATAGTTGAGGCCACACAAGAGGAACTACCTGACACATGATCTGGAGTTGGCGGCAGTTGTTCATGACTTACGCTGTTAGAGACACTACCTTTTGGGAGATCATATTATGGTTTTCACTGACCACAAGAGTCTCAAGTATATCTTCACTCAGCGTTATCTGAATCTGAGACAATGCAGGTGGGTGGACTATCTTCAGTCTTATGACTTCAATCTCGCCTATACGCGGGGAAAAGGAAATGCAGTGGTTGATGCTTTGAGGAGGATAACATAGATTCAGGCAGTTTAGGAGGCTAGTAGTGAGTGGATTCTTAGTTCTTAGCTCTTGGAGATGCATCTGGAGGTGTGCAACAGGCAGGGACAGACATTCCTTTCATCTTTGGCTGTTACCTCTACACTTCTTGATCGGGTGCGGATGATGAAGCTATGAAATTCAGAAGCCTTAGTCCTATGGGAGAGTGTGTCAGAATGGGACCCTCTTCCTGGATGGACAGTGGTCGAGGATGAGATCTTACATTTTCAAGGACGCGTATGGGTGCCAACAGACATACGCGAGGAGCTGATGCGGGATTCTCATTCCTTATTTCTGGAAGTTCATCCTGCCTTCACCAAGATGTATTGTGACCTACACCACCAGTTCTGGTGGCCAGGTATGAAGAATGATGTTGTCGGTTTTTTCATGGTTCTACTTGTCTGCAGGTGAAGGCAGATCATCAGTGACCAGTAGGGATTCTACAACAGTTACCCTTTATCGAGTGGAAGAGTAACGATGTCACGATGGACTTCGTTACCAGGTTGTCGAGGTCGCCTCTGGGAAATGATGTTGTATGGGTTGTCGTCGATAGGCTTATGAATGATTCACGCTTTATTCCGATCATGGAGACCTTCAGTGTTGATGATCTGGGACAAATGTACATCCGAGATATTGTACGTCTACATGGAGTTCCACACTCCATTGTTCAGACATGGATGCGCGTTTTACCTCTCGGTTCTGGTAGGGTATTTAGATGGATTTGGGTATACAAGTACTTTTGAGTACATCATACCATCGCCAGACTTATGGTCAGTCCGAGAGCATGATCCAGGTGATTGAGGATATTCTCCGAGATTGGATTTTATAATTCTGTGGCTCTTGGGAGAAACATATCCCTCTTGTGGAGTTCACCTACAACAACAATTTTCAGGTGACCATTCAGATGGAACCTTACAAGGATTTGTACGGAAGCCATGTAGATCACCCTTATGCTGGCTAGAGGCAGGAGATGCAGCTTTGATAGGACCTCGTATTGTTCAGAAGACCTCAGAGTAGATAGAGATGGTTTGGAAGAGGATGGCTACAACACAGTCTTGGTAGAAGTTTTATGTTGATTAGTGGAAACGACCTCTGGTGTTTGAGGTCAGATATCAGGTTTTCCTGCGTGTCACACCGAGGCTGGAACACAAGAGGATTATGAGACATGGTAAACTTTCACCGCGCAATTTCGGGCCATTTGAGGTGTTAGAGAGAGTTGGCCAGGTTTCCTATCTATTGAAGATATCTCAAAGGTACGGGGATATGCATGATTTCTTCCACGTCTCTCAGCTCAGACATTAATTTTATGACACGTCCCATGTCTTCCAACCCGAGGAGGTTGATCTTGAAACAGATGTGTCATTTGAGGAGCATCCTATTCAGATTTTAGATCACAGTAAAATGTTTCTCTGAGGCCGTTCTGTTACTCTGGTATGGGTGCTATGGCATCACGGGCGAGTACAGGACGAGACTTGGGAGAGGGAGGTCGAGGTTCGATCACAATGGCCGGAGCTGTTCAGGGTTTCTTCATTTATTCCACTATAGGGAAATTTGGGGACAAATTTCATTACGGGTGGATGTTTTTATGAACCCGGATCTTCGTTTGAGGTACGCCTACTGTTTTATGAAGTTTTTTTTGAAAAAAATGATGTTCTAGAAATTTTTGATGTACACACCGTGTACATTCAAAGTCTACAACGTGTACTCTTTTCCCACTTGAAGCCATGTACTAGTCGTGTCTGGGCCACACACACAGTGTGTAGGGTTGACATGGAGGTCATTTTTGGTGGAGTACGAAAATACCTAGTACGCTCCATTTACTCTAAAAGTACTCGCAGTGTACTTTCTTTTTTTATTAAACGGACCGAGGTCATGCCTAATAGACGAAAATTTCTTCTTCACCATCTTCTTAATTCAGGAGTGCTAGGAAACCACGGAACATTGATGATCCACTATTCCTCTGTCCGTTTTCCAATTCGATGACCATCAATAGCGTTGTAATCGCAGCGATGAGTTCTCCCTTTTCCTTGAGCATTGTTTTCCAATTCATCTTCCTTCTCAAGATATTGTGGGTTGAGCGTTTTGGGTATTTTCTCATATCTTCGACGTTCTAAGGATAATCAGTCATCTTGGTTCAATTATATCGATCTCCTAGGATCGAGGTATGTGTTTTGTGCCTTACCATTCAATGTCATTTAGTTTTATGTCAAAATTCCACCAATACCCGTGAACCAGGTATTGTGTGCTTACCTTTTTTCCCTTATTGATTTCTTTCCTTGCGTGTATGCTTGTGTAGAGGTGAATTAATAATGTTATAGGTTATTTTGGTGTGCATGGTTGTTTTTTCATGCTTTTTTCTGTTTACAACCTTTGGGTCTTGTTTCCCATTGGCCGTTATGATTGTTGTCATGCCTCGTGTCTATAGGATGGAGTGTCCTGCATCACATGCTTGTTTCCTTGTAGAATGTTTTTCCAAGTAGCTCAATAGGTGTACATTGGTTAGAAAAGTATCTATATGTGTACTTATTCCTTATAGAATTATTATTCACTAACTGGCATGGGTCTAAGAGGAACTGGTGCTATAGACTATAAGGTATAGACCTAGTGAACTTCCCAGAGAGTCTTTGACATTATAGACTATAGTAGGGTAGACCGAGTGAGCTTCCTCAGTGATTCTCAGACATTTTAGGCCACAGGGAATAGACTTAGTGATCTTACTAGAGTTCCTTTAGATATTATAGACTACATGGGGTAGACCGAGTGATATTCCTCAGAGAGTCTTACCTTGATTCATTTCTTTTTAAAAATCATCCTAGGCAAGAGGAGGAATTGACCGAGTTAGCTTCCTCAGGGAGTCTGTGGTATACCTGAGGCTATAAGAAGAATTAACTGAGTTATCTTCCTTAGAGAGTGTCTAGACCTTGTGGATAAGTGGGTTAGACCACGTGATCTTCCTCAGAGAGTCCCTGACTACCCTAGACTATAAGGGGAAATGAACGAGTGTGCTTTCCTAGAGAGTCTCATAAATTAGTATGACCAAACCAGAGGGGTTAGGATAAGTTCACTACCCAGAGGGTTGTGGTACATCATGGATAGGACCAGAGGGATGGTTGTGAGTACTTCTCATAGGGTTTTCCTTCATGTTAGCGGTTTTCTTTAATGCTGTAGTTGGTTTTGGATTGATTACTTTTGTGTATCATCTTACCTTACTGCATATCGTTTACTGCCTACTGCTTTGTTGTTTTTGTTTAATGCTTAGTGTACTTCTATCTACCATATAATCACTGACTGTTTGGCACAAGATCTTTGGGTGAATTCCTACTAGGGTTTCATCTCACACCTTGTTTGGGTCAAGATTTTTGGCATAAACAGACTATGTTATTGCATGTATAGACAAGGGAAGCTCCCTTTGACATCTGGTACTTGATAGCTTGGAGCAGGAGATCATGGGACCAAATATTGGATTACCATGGTGAGGTGATGTTTTACATTATTTTTTACATGTTTTGGTACTTTGGTGTTTACAAGCATTGTGACTTGTCTTTCAGCTTTCCTAGATATGTATCATGCAATATTTCATATATACAAATGTGCTCCAAATTGTTTATTTAGTCTTCTACTATTTATATTTTTGGTTATTACTGCTTCTTCTATTGCATGTTTATTTTTCTTCTACTGTGTACTCGGCCAAAGATTTCATAGTTTCCCCACTATCACACCCAAGGCCCTCGTTGCTAGTCAACATCCTCTGGCGTTTGGGGATATGCTCTTGAGGCCTTGTGGTGAACTAGCTCGGAGGCCCGGTTGGAGGCATCTTGGACAAGACATTACAAATTGGTATCAGAGGAGTTTATTTATCTTTCTTTACTATTTGGAGAGCTTATCGAGGGATAGGACAGATTCGATACATGATAATAAGTTGTGCCCGGGTATAGCTAACCCATGTACATGGATAATCCATAATACCTCATTATTGTACTTTTTTGGTTTTTAGATTTTTTAGTTGATATGATTTTACATAGAGGGATTCAAATGCTTTGTGCTGTTATTGTTTTGACATTACGTTTCTATTTTTGTCGCTACTCGATGAGATTAGGGTATACCATCTCATGCATCATATAGGAACTTGATATAAATCACATTCCATGCATTCTTTCCATGCCATCTAGGGTGAATTAGCAGTTGCATGTTGTTGTGATTGACTCTGTGTAGATTATGTATGTTGTTCTGATATATGCTTCAGAGAATCCCTGATGTTGTGATGGATAAATTTATTGTGTTTTACATGCTCAAATGAACACCATATTTTGATTCTTGAGGTTTTATGAGATCTCTTGAATCGAAATTGGGTGGATTATGATCCTGTTTTCACATGTATATGACTGTAGGAGATTCCATGATTTGATTTGCTGGGAGTATGGTCCCTCACATATCGTAATTTGGCACCTCTTTGACTTGTTTTCAGTGTTTTTGGTCTTCTGTGCAGTTTCTGAGCTACTGCCCAGAAAAACCCAAAATACATGGTGTGTAATTTCTAGATACATATCATGTTGTTTTCAGGCCATGTCACTGATCGTGTGAGAAGAATCACAGTTTCGTGAAAATAACTTCAGGAACACGCAGTGTACTGTAGGAACACACCGTGTAGTTTAGATCTGTGTATCCAGCCGTGTCACTAACAACACAGGCTGAGGAAACTCGAGTAGAACATGTCGTGTGGGTAATGAACATGCAGTGTAGTTAGATCCATGTACCCGACCATGTCACTAACAACACGGGTCGGGGAAGCTCGCGTAGAACATGATGTGTTGGTAAATAACACACCGTGTAGTTTTTTCTGAGGTACCTGGATGTGTCACGAACAACACGGGTCAGTGTTATCTTCTCCTATACATGCCGTATTTGTTCGGAACATGCCGCGTAAGGGAAGTTGTGTAGACGGCCATGTAACTAACAACTCGGGCTGCCAAGACCGTTTCTAGCACATGTTGTGTCACAAAGGAACACGTTGTGTAGTATGGGGTCAGTTTTACCATGTGGGTTAGCCGTGTAAGGAGTCTCAGGCAGAGGTTTAGAGTTCAAGTACATGCCGTGTGTGGGAACAACATGCCGTGTATTTTGGGGTGTCACATGACCATTAGTGGCAGGAGTACACGCCCATGTTAATGGCTAAATAAGGAACACCATTTAGTTTTTATACACACCGTGTAGTCATGTTTTGTAAAACATGATAGTTTCATTCCCCTATTTCCATTTTTTACTCCTGTGTTTTCAGTCCTTGTTAATCTTGATCTAAGGTGTGCTTTTGATATTTCAGTGCTATGCCTCCCAGACGTCCTCCAGTCGTGCGTCAGTGGCCAGATGGTGATCAGACACCAGATATGGCCGATCAAGGTCCTCCTGTTGATCCTCCTTCGATGCCAGCCTTGGCACCAGCAGTTTTACCCATCGTAAGCATCGATGCGTTGTTCAGGGACGATTTACGGAGGATGATTCAGACCTTTTAGGGGGAGCTACCTCCTGGCCCGTTGATGGCTGTGCTGACGAGGATTTTTTAGAAGCAGCATCATCTACATTCTCAGGGGATGAAGGACCCTAGGTTGCAGAGTCGTGGTTCGAGGCCACCCTGACTATCATTGAGCATCTAGAGATACCCCCAGATAAGAGGGTAAAGTTATACATTTATATGTTCTGAGACAGCTCCAAGACGTGGTGGGAAGTGATCTCATAGTCAGGGTGTCAGTAGGGTATGTCATGCGATGAGTTTCAATGCACCTTCTATGACTACTTCTATCCAGTGACCCTGAGGGCCAATCGAGCCTTTGAGATTATTATCCTGCAGCAGGGTACTCATTCCGTTATGGAGTACTCATCTCGCTTCACTGAGCTGCAGTGTTTCACACCAATCCCAGCAGGTGATGAGCTGTTTCTTTCTAGGGAGTTCGATGATGGTCTTAGGTAGGAGATATGTTCCCATGTGAATATATTCTAGTTGACTTATATATCCTTCATCGTGAACCAGGAACCGATTAATGAGCACAATATGGGGGATTCTGGAGTAGTGGGCCAGGGTAGTTCGACATCCAGAGCTGGTGTTCCTCCTACAGACATTAGGAAGTGTCATAGCGAATCTTCTCGACAATATCCGGGTTCATGGGATGTTTCTTCTAGAAGCCTGGTTGTTTTATACAAGTGCGGTAGAAGTGGGAACACTAGGCCTCAGTGATAGAGAGATCCGATAGAGTGTCGATCTTGCTGCAAGATGGTCCATCTTCAGTGCTTCTGTCACATCTTCTCACCTTCTGCTGGTGGTAGGGGTTCCTCTCTAACCGCGCATTCTGGAGATGCTTCACCAGTCTCCCACTAGTCCGAGAACTGGAGTTCATCTGGCCACTCGGGCTGAGGTGGAGGTCATGGCCGTGGTGGTCAGTCACTAGGTCATCAACAACAGTATATTGGATCTGCTCAGAGCGGTCAGCCAGGGGCGCAAGGTCATGGTGTAGGCCAGTCTTTCGCCGTAGATAAGACCTATCAGGAGTAGGATCCCATCCCTTCTATAGTTCTAGGTACGATCGTAGTAGCCCAGTTTTATCTTCATCTATTTTCAAAACTGGTTCTTCTCATAGATTTAACTCTGTTTCGGTTGTGGAGAGCCTTGGGCTATGTATCATTTCGTCCCCCGACTTATTGACTCTGGATAATCCGTTGCGAACGAGGACATCTATCATACGTTAGTGCAGAGATTTCCCTCTTGAGGTTGTGGGGTGTCACTTTTTATGGGACCTCAATGTCCTAGAGATGATGGGCAATGACATCATTCTTGTTATGGAATTGTTGGTTCCTTTCAAAGCAGTCATCGATTGCTATCTCTGTAGTGTGAGTTTCGTATCACCAGAGTGCAGAACTTTCCTTCATAAAGGCGAGTGGGATGTCCAGGTGGGTAGATCTAGAACCGAGCATCATGGGCTAGGGGAAGTTACAGCTTAGATTTCCAGTCATTATCTGGATGACAAGGGGACTTCACAGTTAGACATTCCCCCAGTGGTGGATCGTTTCAGGGATTCCTTTCTCATGGACTTTTCAGGTTTTCCTCTGGAGCGCGAGGTAGACTTCTCTATTGAGGTCGTCCCAGGAGCGGCACCAGTGTCCATTCCTCCTTATAGGATGGATACACCTGAGTTTCAAGAGTTCAAGAGGCCGTAGGAGGAGTTTCAAGAAAAGGGTTTCATCCAACATAGTACTTGCCCTGGTGGTTCGCATGTCCTGTTTATGAAAAATGCAGATGACACCATTCAGCTTTATGTGGATTATCGGAAGCTGAACCAGTTGACTATCAAGAACTGATATCCCATGTCGAAGATTGATGACCTCTTTGTTCAGCTTGAAGGAGCTCGACTATTCTTTATGATTTACATGAGTTCTGGTTATCATAAGTTGTGCGTTAGACCATATGATATACCCCTTATAGCATTTAGGAGCAGGTATGGTCTATGCAAGTATATAGTCATGTCGTTCGGTCTCACAAACGCGCCTGCGCTATTCATGGGACTGATGAACAGATTGCTCCATCTGTACTTAGACTCTTTCATTGTGGTCTTCGTGGATGATATGTTAGTGCACTCTCACACTCGACACGGCCAAACCACACATCATTAGATTGTTCTGAGTACACTGAGAGAGCATCAGTTATATACTAAGCTCTCAAAATGACACTTTTTGATGGATCAGATTCACATCATGGGTCATGTTATCGTAGAGATAGGAGTTTCAGTGGACCCATAAAAATTGAGTGTTGTAGTTTCCTCGGAGAAGCCATAGAACATCTTTGTGGTGCAGAGTTTTCTAGGGATGGATGGATACTACATGCATTTTATATTGGACTTTTCGCTACTAGAATCACCATTGACAGGTCTGACCAAGATGGGGGCAATGCTTTTATGGTCAGATTCTTGTGAGTCAGCCTTTCAGGTGCTAAATGGAAGGTTAACGTCAGCACCGATACTTGTATTGTCAGATCTGGTAATGTGCTATACTAGTTATTGTGAAGCTTCAGGTATCAGTCTAGGAGTTATACTTATGTAGGGAGATGGGGTTGTTGCTTAAGGGTTTCGGTAGTTGAGGTCACACGAGAGGAACTACCCGACACACGATCTGGAGTTGGCGGTAGTTTTTCATGCCTTACGATGTTGGAGACACTACATTTTGGGAGAGCACATTGTGGTTTTCACCGACCACAAGAGTCTCAAGTGTATCTTCACTAAGTTTGATCTGATTATGAGACAACACAGGTGGGTCGAGTATCTTTATACCTTTGACTTCATGATTTCCTATACCATCAGAAAAAGAAATGAAGTTGCTGATGCTTTGATCAGGAGAACACAGATTTAGGTAGTTCAGGAGGCCAATAGTGAGTGTCAGCTTATTGCTCTCTTCTCTAAGATGAATTTGGAGGTGCGTGATAAGCAGGGACATACTTTCCTTTCATATGTGGTTGTTACCTCTACACTTCTTGATCGGGTGCAGATGAGGAATCTATCAAATTCAGAGGCCATAGTCATATGGGAGAGTGTGTCATGAGGGGAGCCTCTTCCTGGATGGACAACGGGCAATTAAGACATCTTCTGTTTCCAAGGACGTGTATGGTTGTCAGAAGGCATACACGAGGAGCTGATGTGGGATTCTCATTCCTCAGTTTGGGCAGTTCATCCCGGTGTCACCAAGAGGTATCATGACCTATACCTCTAGTACTGATGGCCAGGTAGGAAGAAATAAGTTTCTGGTTTTGTCATTAGATGTTCTAATTGTCAGCAGGTGAAAGCAGAGCATCAGCGACCAGTAGAACTTTTACAGCATTTACCCATTATCGAGTGGAAGAGGAACATTGTCGCAATGGAATTTGTTATTGGGCTCCCGAGGTCGCCTCGGGGAAACAATTCAGTTTGGGATTTCATCTACAGGCTTACGAAGGATGCACATATTATTCCGATCAAGGATAGTTTCAGGGTTGATGATATGGGATGACTGTATATCCAAGAGATTGTATGTCTACATGGAGTTCCACAATCAATTGTATCAGATAGGGATGTGAGTTTTACCTCCCGGTTCTGGAAAGGAAGTTATATGGATTTGGGTACATAGGTACTGTAACATCCCCCAAAGATAAATGGTTAAATGACTAAACGATATGACTCATGTCAACAAGGTGAACCTTCCTTTTTAGGAGCCTATCTGATTATAACTCCACAGTTAATCGTGTTTGGTCAAGAGAAGTGTTCAGGATGGTTGACCTTCTGGGAAGTTTCCCAGGGTGTGTGTGAGTGAGGAAAAAACACACTGGAAAGGGACATGTGTTAGCCTGTGGAAACTATCATTAGTCAGATGACCCGTCCATGAATGTGGGTGGACCCTGGGGTGAGCCCCACGTGTCTGTGGGGCAACTGGTGGTACCTGGTAGGCCAGGACCCGACGACCATGTTAAGGCAAGGTGGTTGTGCTGTCACCGGGGCTCGATTGTCACAATTGGTATTAGAGGAGGAACCCAGCCTTAAGTGTGGTGCACTACCTAGGTTGATATGTAGGACCCACAATGAGGGCATTGTGCTCTAAGAGGTTGGTGGGGATTGTAACATCCCCAAATGATAAATGGTTGAATGACTAAATGATATTACTCGCGTCAACAATGTGCACCTTCCATTTTTGTAGCCTATTTGAATAGAACTCCACAGTAATGAGTGCTTGGCCTGAAGTACTGATCTGGCTGGGTGACTTTCTGGTATGTTTCCTAGGGGGTGTGTGAGTGAGGACAAAACACACAGGAGGACATGTGATGACATGTGGGGACTATCATTAGTCAGATGACCCTTTCAGGCATGTGGGTAGACCCTAGGGTGAGCCCCACGTGTCTGCGGGGAAACTGGTGGTACCATGTAGGCCAGGACCAGAAGGCCATGTTACAGTGGGGTGGTTGAGGTGTCACCGGGGGCCTGTTGTCATAGGTACATTTGAGTACATCATACCATCCCCAGAAATATGGCCAGTCCAAGTGAACGATCCAGGTGCTTGAGGATATGCTCTGAGATTGCATTATAGACATATGTTGTTCTTAGGAGAATCTTATCCCTTTTGTGGAGTTCACCTACAAAAATAGTTTTCAGGTGACCATATAGATGACACCTTACGATTCTTTGTACGGAAATCCATGTCGATCACCCTTATATTGGCTAGTGACAGGAGAGGAAGCTTTGCTGGGACATCATCTTGTTCAGGACCTGAAGGCCATGTTAAGGCGGGGTGGATGTGCTGTCACCGGGGCCCGGTTGTCACAGGTACTTTTGAGTACATCATACCATACCCAGAAATATGGCCAGTCCGAGTGCATGATCCATGTGATTGAGGATTTTCTATGAGAATGAATTTTATACTTCTTTGGTTCTTAGGAGAAGCATATCCCTTTTGTTGAGTTCAGCTACAACAACAGCTTTTAGGTTACCATCCAGATGACACCTTACGATGCTTTGTACGGAAAGCCATGTCGATCACCCTTAAGCTGGCTAGTGGAAGGTGAGGCAGCTTTGCTGGGACCTCATCATGTTCAGGAGACCTTAAAGAAGATAGAACTTATTCAGAAAAGGATGAATAAAACACAGTCTCAGCAGAATTCTTATGCAGATCAGTGGAGACGACCACTTGTGTTCTTGGTTGGAGATCATATTTTCCTGCGTGTCGCACCATGTGTGGGACACAAGAGGATTAGGAGATAGGTTAATCATTCACTGCGGTACGTCAGGCCATTTAAGGTGTTGGAGAGAGTTGGGTTGATTGCCTATCAGTTGAAGATACCTCAGAGGTACCAGGCTATGCATGACGTCTTCCACGTCTCTCAACTCAGACGTTACTATTCAGACATGTCTCATGTCTTCCAACCCGAGGTGGTTGAGCATGAAATAGATGTGTTGTTTGAGGAGCATCCTATTTGGATTGTCGATCACAATAAGAATTTTCACTGAAGCAGGTCTGTTCCTCTGGTACGGGTGCTATGGTTGCATGGGCGAGTACAGGACGAGACATGGGAGAGGGAGGTCGAGGTTCGATCGCAGTGGCCGGAGCTGTTTGGAGTTTCTTCTTCTATGCCTCTCTAGGGAATTTCAAGGACAAATTTCTTTAAGAGGGGATGTTTGTACCCACTTGTATATTCGTTTCAGGTATGCCTTCCCTTTATTGGAGTTTTTGAGAAAAAAATGATGTTCTTGAAATTTTGGAAGTACACGCCGTGTACTATTTTCCCTCTTGAAGTTGTGTATTGGATGTGTCTGGGCCACACACACGGTGTGTAGGGGTTACATGGATTCCATTTTTGGCAGTGTACCGAAAGTCCTAGTACCCACCGTGTACTCTAAAAGTACATGTCGTGTACATTTTTTTCATTAAACCATCTCGGGTCGCGCCTAATCGACAAAAAGGTCTTCATCTCCATCTTCTTCATCCGAGAGTGCTGAGAATCCACGGATCCTTGACGAGCCACCGTTCCTCCATCCATTCTCCAATTCTAGAACCATCAATTGAGTTGGAATCGTAGTGGTGAGTTCTCCCTTTTGCATGAGCCCTGTTTTCCAATTCCTCATCCTCCTCAAGATATTGTGGGTTGAGTGTTTTGGGTGTTTTCTCATATCATTGACATTCTAAGAAGAATCAGTTGTCGTGGTTCAAGTATATCGATCTCTTGGGATCATGGTAGGTGTTTTGTGCCTTACCATTCAAAGTCTTTGAGTTTTATGTGCAAATTCCACCAATACCCGTGAACGTGGGATTGCGTGTTTGCCTTTTTTCCCTTCTTGTTTCGCTTCCTTGATTGTATGCATGTGTAGAGGTAAATTAATCATGTTATAAGATATTTTGGTCTGTTGGTATGTTTTACCACGCTTTTTATGTTTACAACCTTTGGGTCTTGTTAGCCTTTGGTCGTTATGATTGTTTTCATTCCATGTGTCTATAGGATGGAGTGTTCTACATCACATGGTTATTTCCTTGTAGAATGTTTTTCCATGTAGCTTTATAGGTGTACTTTGGTTAGCCAAGTAGCCCTATAGGGTTACATTGTTTTTATAGTATTATTATGCACTGACTGGCACAGGGCTATGAGAAACTGGTACTATAGACTATAAGGGATAGACCGAGTGAACCTCCCAGAGAGTCTGTCAAATTATAGACTATATTAGGGTAGACCGAGTGAGCTTCCTTAGTGATTCTTAGACATTATAGGCCACATGAAATGGACTGCGTGAGCTTCCCAGAGTGTTTTCAGATATTATAGACTATAGGGGGGTAGACCGAGTGAGCTTCCCCAGAGAGTATGATCTTGTTTGATTTCTTTTTTAAAACATTCCTAGGATAGAGGATGAATTGACTAAGTGAGCTTCCTCAGAGAGACTGTGGTATACCTAAGGCTATAAGAAGAATTTACCAAGATAGTTTCCCCAGAGAGTCTCTAGAGTGTTATACTTAGAGCACTGCCCAGAGGGTTGTGGTACATCTTGGATAGGACAAGAGGGGATGGCTGCTAGTACATCCCAGAGGGCATTCCTTCTTGTTAGTAGTGTGCTTCACTACTGTGGTTGGTTGTGTATTGATTACTATTCTGTATCATCCAGCATTACTACTTAATGTTTACTACCTACTGCTTTTGTGTTGCTGTTTACTGCTTATTGCACTTCTATCTGCCATATACTCACTGACTGTTAGGCACATATCTTTGGGTGAATGACTACTAGGATTTAGTCTCACACCTTATTAGGGTCATGCTTTTGGGCCCAAACAGACTATATTGTAATAGGTATTGACAAGGGTAAGCGGCCTTCGACTTACAGTACTTGATTGCTTGGAGCAGGAGAGCATGGAACCATGCTTTGCCTTGCGATACTGAGGAGCTGTTTTACATTATTTTGTACATGTTTTTGTACTGTGGTGTTTACCACCATAGTGACTTGTTTGGCTGCATTCCTAGATATGTATCATGTGTCATTTCATATATTCGTATGTTCCCTAGTTTGTTTATTTAGTATTCCGCTGTTTATATTGTTGGGTATTACTGCTTCAACTATTGCAAATTTATTTTTCTTCCGCTGTGTACTATACCAATGAGGGCATAGTTTCTCCACATTCACACCCAAGGACCTCTCTTCTAGTCGACAGCCTCTGGCATTTGGGGAGTGAACTTGAGGCCTTGTGGTGAACCAGCTCGGAGCCCCGATTGGTGGAATCTGGTTCGGGACGTTACATATTGTATAGAATTATAGCTACCGTTCATTATTGCATAGTGAACTAATTGTACAGTTGGTGGGAAAATGTTTCATTATCCTTTTTAGCTCAATTTGAGTTACATTTTTCGATGTTGTGAAACTCTGATATTTTCTCTGTATTTGGGCACCCAAATCATAGTGGTTTTCTATGACTCTGTGGATGTAGGTAATATTTCAAAACCATGTAATGATATGATTCCTATTAGTTATTCTTCTTGTTATTTTCATGTTCTTTTATTTTTTCTTTTCTTCATCTAGAAACCTATTATGCTATTATGACTCCCTATGTCTCCACAACAATTTCCACTGCTAAAATACAATGTTTATGTTCAATATATATTATTATATGCTCAAATTAAATATATTTTGACTAATACACCTCATGTTTTCTTAATATTAAATACACAGAAATATTCAATACTCATCAACATTAATATAAAATATGTGGAAAAATCTATATTTTCTATATTATATTTATAATTTTCAAAAAACGCATGTAACATACAAATTCACGTCAAACATGGGATATAGATAGAAAAAATCACATATTACATAATATGTGCTAAATTAATCTATGGATGTATACATTATCATTAAAAAAATAATCTATTTATGATTTCTATAAACCATATAAATACAATGATGCACATATGATTAATATCTACTAAAAATATCAAGTTCCCAAGTTGATTCCAATGTGTTGTACGATACTAGAATATAAAAACATAGCCTAATTGATTTTTTATCTTATTAAGGAGTTATAATTATACAAATTTTGATATTAAATTCAATAAATGAAACATGAAACATATCTCTTTGATACTAAGTTTATTTTTTCCTTTTATTCCATTGAAAATATTCATATTTCCATGATTTTATTGAAGATATTAGAAAAGATATTTCCATCTATATCAATTTTAATATATGGAACCTCTTCATTTTATTTGGATTGCTATTTATTGGAATGATTCTTTCATTTTCACTAAAAATATTAAAATATTTATTCCATGAAAACATCCTATGATTTTTTTTGAAATACATTTCTTTCTTTAACTAGCACACTATTACTTCAATATAGTCCGAGATTTATCACGACTAAATTATCTAATTAATACATTCATGGAAATGTTTATTCTATTAAATGTAATTAATACTTTTTAACATCCGTTAAAGAGATTAAGGATCAACTATCTTCTACACATATCATCATCTTTCTAGAACATGTGAAGGATTACAATGTGTATTTTGAATAGTTTGGACCAGGATTAGGATGAATTCTTTTGTAAGGAGACCATATGATATCACCCAAATCACACAACGTGAAGACATAAGAATAGAATCATCAACTCATAAATATGGTGGTCCACGTATTGAAATCATGTCACTACATCCTCTTCGATTATAGGATTACTAACTTCATCAAATATAAGAGCTTGATGCACATCTTATCACATAAGTAATTGAACCTCATTAAATGAAAATTAAATGTTTATATACAAATGTTTAAATATAAATTGGTCTATACACATGGAAATGGGAATTTAATTTATTATGGTTTGAGGAAAAAATTATATACCCATGTGATACGGGAGGATCATGACTAGAGAGGCTCGAAAATCATACACACCCATGAAATTGATTTCAGTGAAATGTGATTGATAACATATATTGGAATTTTATTTATGAAGCTCACTCGCTATAATTTCATGTGCATTCAACCATACATATGTATTTTGTATCTGTACATTGTATTTCTCATATTTTCCAAGAACTATTTATTTTTAGAGTTTATAACTATCAATTTATTTTCCTCGTTATTTTTTGTTTTCACCATTAGTGGATAAATTTTCTGAATAATCTATTATTTATTACAATTTTATATTTTTATCCAATTTATTTTCATATCATTAGAAATTAATAATAAATAACATTTTCATTTGTTAATATGTTTCTATTGGAAACAAAAATTTGATGTTACCATCCCTACCATTTAATTTTCCTTATCGATTTATGAGGACATGGATATATGATTAGAACCACTCCATGATTAGAATAAAATAATCTATAGCCCGTGATAAGTGCATAATTAATATATTATTTTTTTTCCATAGTATATGATATTTATTTATATCTTCACAATATTAAAAATTTGATGCCACCATTTATGATTTCAAATTATTACTAGAATTTGAATTGGAAGATTTCATTAAAAACTGCATTCCCTTTAGTCACATTAAATGCTAATGTATTCATTATTTCTTTTCCAATTTTAAATAATATATATGAATAATGTGGTTTTTTCATTAAAATATATTCTTGATCACTTGGGGGAAAACTTTTTTAATTCTCTAATCGCTATTTTTGGCAATCTGATGATCACTGTTGAAATTATAAATCTATATAGAATATCATAAAAATGTTTCAGAAAGGACTAATGAAAATTATATTGAAAATGTTGATACATTTATATTAAATTTGCAAATGAATATTCATTATATTTTATATACAAGGATTCACAAGCATTAGCATAATGTAAACTATACGAAATAAATTTTCATTAATGACATTTCGTGGGGTGAAAAAAATGATTATGTTCTCATACTATATCATTTGTTGATCTATTTCCTAGAATTAATATTTGAAATGTTCATTTAAATGTTTAAAACATTTTATCATGTTCATTGTAGAAATGTTGGTTTTCTCCAAAAGGTGGAATATGTTGTTGGATAGTAAATTTAATATAAAGGTGAGCAGGTGAACACGTGACATTAATCTAAATATATAGTGTAATTTCTAATTTATTGGACTAATACGATGTATTTTTGATGGTTGAATGGGGGATAGAAGTCCATAAGGGGATGTCATCAAATTTTAATAGATGTTAATGACTTAATTATAAATGGTTTCATATTTTCCTTATACCAGTCACACTCCAATTCCTTATGAATTGTTTTATGAACTAATTTGTGTGAATGGGAACACATCATTTCGAAGAATCCAATTAGATTATGAATAAGAAACTCATTAGAAAAAATATAGGATTCGTTATCCTTCTCCCGTATATTATTTGTTACATTATAACTAACGAAATTTTTTGAATTTTTCATTAACCAATTCATTAGATTAGACTATTCAATGTCGTTGTAGTGATATTGTTAAAATTTCAGTGATTTATAATAGTCATTGTAGAAATTTTATTAAACAAATCTTAAAATAATATATTATTCCTTTGAAATGAAATTGATTTTGAGTAGTTGATAATATAATTTTATGGTGTTTTGGTTGAAGGTAATTGTTAGTATAGTATATTTAATAGTTAATCATATATGGAAATTTCAACGTTTTTGAATAATAGTTATATTCCATTTTTGGTTATGTTAGATTATTTATGAATGTGAGAATAAAACGAGATCAAATTTTTGATTTATTTCATAATTAATTTAATATGAAACTATTTTTTTATCTACATGTGCATGAGTGGGGATCTATGTATAAATGTGGTGAACCAATATTTGAAGATTCCTTGAAGAAACCTTCTTCCAACACATGTCCAAGTACAATATTATGAAATGTGACTTAAATAAATTTAAAAAAATGTAAATTTTTTGTGAACCATGGAAGTACCAGTTGTCTCGTAAATGATTTCTACATTACCAATTTTAGGTAAACTATTGAGGACAATGTTCCTTGGCTTGAAGAATACATCCATTTTTTTCACAGCAATGTTCAAATTTCAACCTCAAATAATGTAACAACTCCATGTTCACTATTAAATTCATGGTCAAGACTGATACTTTCACAAACATGTGATGTCGTGATGTAGTCTACATTTGTATTCAATATAACTATAACGTCACCTTTGGGAATCCACCATTTAAGGGATCATCTAAAAAGAAAAAACCTAAAAACATTTTGAGATCACATATCATATTAATCAATATGAATACTAGAATCAGTGTAAGCCCTCACAATGTTCCCATCCTCATAGTGAATGTCTACAGACATTTCGTTTATTCTTCTAATGTTCTCATGGATAATATATAACACAACAGATTGACTCACCATGAATATATTGTATCATATTATTATACACAATGAATAATAAACGTTAGGTAAATCTGAAAAGATTTCATACATGAATCATATAATGGTGGATATTGATGTAATCTACTCCATCATATCCGTGAATTTGTAATATTGGATCTTCTTAAGAATCATGTAATGAAAAATTGGAATAAACCGCTTCTTGGATGTTTCCATAATTATCCTCTTGAAACATTTACCATTATATATTCTTTGAAATGGTCCAAAAAACATTTTTATACATATATATTAAACAATATACCCTATGATTAAACATTGTAACTAATTTTTTTCATTGAAAAAAATTCAATCAATTTTACAGAATGTAAAGTCAAGATATCATTTTTCAATAAGTAGTACATAATTTGTAGAAAACACTAAATATTCCATGATGTATCAACTAGACATCCTATATACGGAAGAATCATATTTTTTAAAACCTAATATGTTTATAGTGTCATCAAACCACATATTCCCACTCATAGAATCATTTTTTAATCCATAAATGGACCATTATTACTTATAAACCCTAAGAGTCTCATTTGAAACTTTAAATCCTTTATGTTATATTGAATAGATATATTTGAATAAATATATGTTATAGAATGTTATTTTCACATCCATTTGATATATCAAATAATCATAATGATATTTCTGGTATTATCTTAATGGACATTAGTATCACCATTGAAATACAATAAAACATTGAAAAACAACTAGTATGTTTATAATTATATCATTTATGATTAAAAACAATATTACATTACTAAAAAATAGTATTATGTTTATAAAATAACAAAATATTTTAAAAAATTAAAATATTCTTAAAAAATTTAAATCATTATAAAATAAATGAATTTTATTGAAAAATAATTATAATAAAAAACATAAAAATTAAAAGTAAATAGAAAATTAATATACAAGACACGAACATCTCAAAAAACACTTTAAAATATTTAATATTAATAATGAAAAATATTCTATTATTTAACATTTTTATAGAAACTAAATATATATTAGTTTTTATACAACATATATTGATAAATAAAAATTTTAATATGATTTTTTCATTTTTTAGATCCTAAACTAAAATTATATAATTTTTTTATGATTAATAAATAATATGCTTGAACTATTTACATATTCATTTTCGACGAGATTGAAAATGAATTGACTAAACCCCTGGAGGCCTAACCTGAGCCAATTGTATGTGGATTATTCACCCTATGTCCTCCTCTAATAGGCTGAGGGATGGTGACAATCCCCATGTTATAATATCATAAAACATGATAGAACTTATACAATTTCAAACAATAAATTATACCTCATCAATGGAAATGATAACATTAAAGACATATAGATTATAAATATATAACAATCAAAATTGTACAAAATGCATGAATGATATATTAAGAAAAAATATAGCACCATGTGGGTAAAATATAATGGAACTGTACATCTGACAACATGTGTAGGAACAGTGACAACATGTGTAGGCACACACCCAGTGTAACTTCGAATACGTGGATTACTAAAATGTCTACTTTGTCTATCATAGATATTCCTACATTACAATGCTTCCCATAGGTAACCATGGGGCACCAAGTTAGTCATAATCCTATAAGAAGTCAAATCATTTAACCACTCTAATATTCATGTTTTCACTAAATAAAATAAATCAAGACCCACACATTGATAACCTTATTCATAATATATCTATTTCATTTGGGTACTAACCCCATGTGTTAGAACCTCCGACATCAGATTTAAATTAGAATATTCTAAACATATTAATGATCCACCACTCTTTATTGGTCGGTTACATGAGTATTCACAACACAAATCCAAAAATGTTTTCAACACAAAACATGAAACCCGCACAACCATTATGGAATTATAGTTGGAGAAAACACATCATTCAAAGACACCACACTCAGTTTTGTAATGGCCATTTGTTTAGAGGACCCACAGAACAATAGAATAAAGCACGTCCAAGGGAGTACCAAACTCCATTCATAGCATGTGGTGGAATTGAAGATATTCAATAATAATGGAGTATAGAATCCATGTCAATTTTGATGACCCACTACCCATGTTTCATGAGTGGGTACTAAAATCCATGATGGAATACAAGTGGATCAATCCCTTCATAGCATACTAACAAGGTTATACTGGAACTATGAATGATATGAAAATTATCCTTAAACATCATCATCATCTCTACAATTCTAAATCAAAGGACTCCATTTCTCTCTTTGAAAATGCCTCGAATGGTTGAAAAAAATACATCCATTTTGGATCTATGTCTATATATACTTCAGATAAGTTATTTTTTTCATTAAACATACAACTGATAGTAAAATCATGAAGATCACCCCATAAACTTTAAAGTTTTAAATGTGTAAACTCTTTGGTGAACCACATGGCATGTTGGGATTAGAGGGTGTATGATTACAGATCCCACTCATTCCAAAAATACCATCCTACGAAGAGTTGGTAAATCATACATGACTAGATTTTAGGTTGTCAATTCATTTTTGGCCCATTGTTGATCTGGCCCAACTTGCTGATTTGTTCAACCTTACCTAGTGTGGTCTTCCCATGATCATGGACCCATAATCCTAAAACAAACATTGAGGGTGAAATAAATTATATTATTTTTGAAATATAATATTCGTTATCTACTATGCCCTTAATTTTAGGTCAACATTTCTTGAGTTTAAACATTTCTCCAATGAATTAGCTAATCCTTCAAAAAAAAATTTAGGGTGGTTATAAAACATTAAAAAATTAAAATTGAGCTACTTTGAATTTTGAAAATATATTGGTCACTACACTAAATCCTTTCATTCTGGCCATATTTTTGAATCATGGAACCACATATCCATTAACTCTAAAAATATATAAATCATATTGGAAGTTCACATGTAATAATTAATAATGAATTATACATTAAATTTTTTCTTGAGTTTTAGATAAATAAATTTGGTATGGTAGGTTTATATACTCATTGTTGAGTCAAATGGTTGTAATGAATTTTAATAAATAATAAGTGAAAAAATAAATGAACATGGTAAGAATCATGATTGATAATATATTAAGAAAATAATTAAATACTACTATTGATTTAATTGTTTAATATGGAATAAATTTATAATTTTATCATGATTAAATTCTATGTGTCGAATGTGAAGATTCTAATGGTTGATATTTCTAAGGATCATTTCATGTTCATAGTTGTGGTGGCTTATGGTTGTATATTGGTTTTGGATTTGATGTCTTAAGATTATAACATGATTAGATTTTGTCATTTTGTAATGATGTGCATATATGTTGGGGGCATGTGGTGATGCTGATATGGTTGTGGTACTGTTGATGTGATAATGGTATAATTCACACAGGATGTTGAAATGAATAATTCTAGTTAATATGTCGGTGATTCTTGAAATAGGTTGAGTGCTTGAAATTCATGTTTTACATGAATATTTTTATTGTTGTGTTTTTATGGTATATTTTGTGATGTTTTATTTTTTTAATGATGATATATTTAGAGTGTTATTCACATATTTTTATATATACCCATAATTCCAAATTTCATTTCATACTTATGATAGGTCATAGTTTAATAATATAATACAATTGAACTAATGTATAATTGTGTGCAACATACTGTTTTCCACTGAAATAACCAGACACATGGATTTTTTAGTTATTTTAAACTAGTCTATCACAAAAATATTATTACATATCGATATAATAGTGTAAATCACGTTCTCACCCATTGATATTTTGTTAATTTTTTTACTTGATTTTCTGAGGGCGAGTTTAGTTGTTGTTCAGGTTCCTTCGGTAGAGTTAGATAATGATATAGAAAAATTTTCAGCCATTTTTTCTTGTATTTTTTATAGATTTATTGAATTTATTTAAAAATTGGGTTTTGGATACATATTTTTTCTATATTGGGAACCATTGGGTGTTCACTTTTAATTTTTATTTATTTAAATGACAATTATGAGGGTAATGCCCCTTATTCTTGTGATAAATAGCATAGGACCATGTTTTCAACTCATGACCTGTTGGTGTAATGATTCAAGTGAAAATATTATACCATATTCATAACTTGGAAGGGATTCATTAGGGATTGGAAACCACTAGTCGAAAACCCATATTCACTTTTCTAATAGTTACACCACTTTTTCTAATCAATATTAAAAAACATTGTTAGAATACGAAGTACTAACAAACATAACTTAATTTGCATACTTATATCTCTATTTCCACCATATTTCAAGGAATAAAATTTTTTAAAATAAAACATTGATGATATATAAGAAAAAAAAATAATTACACCCCCAATATGGAAGTCCTAATTCAATGGTATGTTTATTTGAAAAAAGGGTGAGATGGAGAGAAAATGATTCGGATATTTCTATATATAATATATTAAATTGAATATAGACACATTGTGTAAACATAATAAAACAATATAAGTATCTTCATGGATTCTTACACTTGTTTTCCCATTAAATTCTTCAATAAGGAAATAAAATTGATCAATTTTATCATGGAATTTGAATATGCTATAACTCCACAACTACCACTGAAGAATATTTATATGGTTCCTGAATGAATATAGGTTTAGAAATCATTAATAGAAATATGTGGATGTTTTATGACAACCTAAACTATATTCAAATATCACTCTTAGAAAAATGTGGTCCACAAAAAAAATATTACATATAATATAATATACAGAAATCAGATAATCAAACATACTGACATAGTGTTTGTAGAGTAGCCTTATAGGGGATTCTAAATTCACACTCATTTTGTATTTGAAATTTGTCTCTCTAATATTAGGAATGGAACTGAAAATAATGTCCAATGTAACATAAATCATAATTTAACATCATAAATTCACACATCAACTTAGTGTTACATAATCTTGTAAAAGAAAATGGTACTCAAGAAATAATAGTTTATAGGACAACATCAAATAAAAAATATATAAATAACACATTAGATAATTATTTTTATAAAATATTCACTAATTGTAAAATAATCAACATACAAGGTACATAAAATGTTCAAGAGAAACTAAATATTCCAGAAATAGTTCAGTAGTTTTCATTCCATTCACATTATTTTTCATCTTACATGAACAAGCAGAAATATTGAACATAGTTATGTTTCTCTTATGAGTCATTCCTACATTATTATGCATAATGATACTATAAACTTATGAACATATAATAATAAGTGAAATTAAGGTGGAATAATTAACAAATAATTTATTTATATGTTTATATAGTACATGTAATGGATTTTTCACAAATTATTGAAATGAAATTACCATATAAGGTGTGTAACAGAGTATTATATGTTAATAAAATTATACAAAAAAACATTACTAATGTTTTAAGGTACGATATTATTCTTAACACCGAATTTAAATTATCCAAATATATATATGTATATATATATTGAAATGACATAGTACAATCTATTAAAAATTGTAATGTATGCATTAGAAAACGTACCATTAAATATATACTGATATTCATAGTCAAATAATTTCCCATTGATTTCTTTGGAATTAAACCACAAAATTTAATAATAATTATAATAGGATAGTTCGGAAATAAGTGAACATAGATATATAATTAAAATTCAAATATATAAGTAGAAGAAATAATTTATAAAAATACTTTAATTGGAAAAATCCATTACCACTAACATAAAACTATGTTAATTACCACAATCAAATTAATCAATGATGTATTACTATCAATTTTTTGAGGTTCAGATGCAAGGTTTTAAAATTAGGACAATTTTTTATAAAATAGGAAAAACACATACAATATTTTAATACATCATAGTAACATATCAATCATAGAAAAAATATAATATGTTTTAAATAACATGCACCATAATGATGCTTCTTCATATCCATTATTAATGTTATGACCATTATATATTGATATTTTCATTTTATACATACTTGTGAATATGGGTCTAACAAAACATTCTATATAATATAGTAAATAACAATATAATTAATAGAATAATAATATTCAAAAAAATTCCTTATGTATGAACCCCAAGAATGACTTCAATACAATTAATATCATTAAAAAAATAAGTAATTATAAATATAAAATATATCAATTTACATAAAAATAATCCCAATATTGCTAAAAAGATAATACAGTTATCATAATGTATATCAGTTTAAACAACATTTGTTTACTTGAACCACACCTTCATAAATTTTGGTTGTAGTAGATTTAGCTGAAGATACAACAAATATCTCAAATTAAAATATATCAAAATTATTAAAAAATATAAATTATATTTATAAGTAATAGGAAAAATAAATCGAAATATGAAATATGATCAATAATACATAGTGTATCAATCACTCGAGAATCTATATGATCCGTGAAATATCATGAAAATCATAGAAAATCATGTGTTTGATCATACTTGTATGTAAATCCTCTAAAAATATGATCTTTTTGAAAGGCCATATCATTGAAATCCATTTTCCAAGGTAAGAAATTTTTGTATTTATATTACATAAGGATATACATAGAGATATTGACTATAGAAAATTATAAATTGTGTATTGAACTAAATCTTAAATCACTTCTCTTTTCTACTTTGTAGTGATGGATGATACAACTCTAGCTATAAAAATAACCAAATAATTTTAATACATTAATTAATATATTTAATTAAATTTATGAAATTTAATCATATAAATAAACATTTATGTATTTTTCCATGTGGGGAATTATTCCATGTATTAAATATAATGACAAAACTCATATGGAACATTAATCCCATGGGTTATAAATAAATTGAGCAACATATCATTAAAAAAATAAGGTGCTTTTCAAGATGTCTGCAATTGGGGATCCAAATATGAAAAAACATTTATTGACACCCCACTATGAACATGTGATCATCAATATGTTCTCTAGTATGATGATCAATCATAACTTTTAAGAAAAAAAACCATTTATGATATCTATTTATTATATAATAATTCATAATAACTAACTTTAAAATGAATAATCATATATAAATGTATTATTTAATTAATAAAAACGTTAAAAAATAATAACCATTGAATAATAATTACTACTTTTTTATACTGAAAACAAGGTGCGTAATCATCATCCTAAAATATCTTAATCTTTTGAATCCTTGATATAATAGTGAAATAAATTTATTTGGTGAAAAGAATAAATTATAGACTATTATAGTCATCGTCATTTACAAACATTCTTTGAATTTACTAATTAGTGACTTTATTTGAAATCATATACATTATATTGAATTAGTATTTATTGGTCGTAAAATGTTATTAATTTTTATTCATCCTTCAAATGTGGTAGAACAATATTATCACAATTTTGATGGTCTTGTAAATAATTCATCTGAACCGCAATCCCCTGTATTGCAGAAACACATGAAAACAATCGATGAATTATATAGGATGAACAAATATATAATTTTAATCAACTATAAATGAACTCAATCATCGACTAATAGATAAATATGTAGTAAAAATAAAAACCAAACACAAAAAAATTAAAAACAACCAATGAAATCAAGGAAATTAAAAAACCTCACATTTTAATAATTGATTTATAAGTGATACCTTTTCTAATAAGATCATTTATATTAATATTTCTATAGTCCAGAATTGAAAAAACAAATTCAATAAAATATTGGAAATGATAGGAATGAATATGATTTTCAATATATTAAATAAATGAAGTCATAATCGTGGACATCACCCATTTGATATATACCTAGGTTGAATGACATTGTCTTCACGATTTATATAAAAGAATATATTTATTCATCATTTCTAATTGAGTTTTTGTAAATATTTAAGTAATTACCATCTTAATATGGTTTCCCTAAATAATTCTTATTTTTTAATTTACTCACAATTTAACCCTTTTATTTGTTTTACATTTAAATATAATTTTGATTATATAACTTAAAACATATTATAATGACAGATTATATATGATTTTTAATTTATCAAGTCATGACTCCCATTTTTAAACTAATATGTTCATTCTATATCCAAGGATTTTATTTCATACCTTTTTTATCTAACTTCATCATATATAGAGATGTATTTTTAATTTGAAGTTCCTTAGTGACTAAGATTAAGGAATGAGTTTGGTGTTGTTAAAACCCTTATTGAATGATATATTTTAATAAAAACCTAAAATTAATAATTAATAATAATAATTTTTTTGATGAAAACCAATTAGGGTTATATTTTTAACAACATTTTTTTTCACAAGTTATGATATATTTTCATTGTCTGATGTATTTTTTATAAAATATTTCTTTACGAATTATACTGAAATTTATTTTGATATTAAAATGAAAACTAAAACTAAAAATTTTAATTAAATTTTAATATAGTAATAAAAATTTAAATTGAAATTTATATTTGTAATAATAAATTAAACTATTTATTACATTAAAAGAATATTAGAATTCCTAAAAAATGTATTTTTGGCATAACAAAATAGAACCTGCCAAAAATAAAATAATATAGAATAAAATTTACAGAGATGTTCCAATATATAATCATAGCATAAAATAAATATGTTCTAGGATTTATAGCTATATATATGTTCAATATGTATATATATTATCTTTTTTGTGCTATATTAATATATTATTCTCAATTTATCCATATTGTGTTCATTCAATAATCATATTAGATAAATTTATTAAAAAATAAAATGTATAAAATGTATAAAATTATATTCAATTTATATTGAATAAAATATATTTTTTGAATTCATATATAGTGAAATAAAATAATATAATGATGTGCATCATTATTAAAACACCATAAACTAGTTAATTTGAATTCTCAGATATTAAAATGAAAAAAGTATAGAAATTTAACTCTTAAAACACAATAAAAAACATATAAAGAAGTCTCATGTTTCATCAATACTTATTAGACATGTAAAAAATTAAGTCTCAAGTCTACAAAATTGAACTCTAAAAATTCAAACCAAAAAGAAGGTCAATTATTCAGATATTTCAATTTGTATCCAAAATATAATGTTAACATGTTATGTGTAGTGTATATTATATAAATATATTATTCCAGGGACAGGAAATCATTATGCGTATTTCATATTCAAGTCAACTCAACGATAAATATATATAATGCATAATGTGTTCAAACTAATTTTTCATGAGGAAAAATTCATTTCACAACCATTGGACGAAATTAATTACCAAAAAATGTGAAATTTCAAATGTTGCTTCTCTTATGCACTGAGGGATGGAGGCATGCAATGATTCTAGAAGGACTACCTAATGTGAGTGAAATGGGGATACAACACACTGGTGGACTTTATCATTGGGAATTTATATTGGGCTTCAGACTATTGGGGGTGGGGGATTCATCCAGGATGCAAGCAATGTGAAGGATATGGCAAGAGTGAATTTGTAATATTCTATAGAATAGTTTCAGGGCAGAGTATTGCATACAATTATAAGTATCACTGTAGACATTTTGTGTGGTTGGTGGTGATGTATTTCAGACACATTTTTATCTCATTGTATGGTTGGGTTTCCTATGTTGTTAATATCACATATTATAAATTTATTTTTTCTATTCAATCATATTGAGATTCTTCCTCTCAGTGGATATAGTAATTATTAACAAACAATTTCAATTTATGTGTCATGTGATATAATATTCTCATTATTTCTTATCATTTTTTTTCTTTTCTTCTTATTAAACATTTTATTGTTGATAAGAATCAAAGTGATTCCCCAACAATTATAATTTCTAGTATTCAACATTTATGTTCACACTGAATTATTAGATTAAAAAATTAAGGAGTTATACATTATTACAATTCATATTGGATTATTATACAATAAAAAATAATATGCAGTACACATAAATATAAATTTCCATTACATGGGCACTTTTATATATGCACTGTAATATTTATACAATGAAAGGTTCACCTGGAAAATAATGACACTTTAGGCATCCAATATTGATATAAAAATTCATATATTAAATAATATAAGGCATATTATTCTATGGAAGATTAAATTTTATTACAAAAAATAGAACATATTAAAGAGTTTCATCAACTATACACATAAGATGATTCACATTATGATACATATATACCGAAAAAAATAATGTTCTCATGTTGATGTTGTCATTATGAAAAATAGTAGAAAATCCAACAAAAACACACATGTCTATTTTAATATTAATAAACAGTAATAAAGAATAATAATTTGACACAATCTTCAAAAATGATTCTATAATATTCTCTCTTTGATAGTGAGTTATAAGTTTCATAATAATCTCTTAAAAATACGCATATTTACAAGATTGTAAAGAATATTATTACCAAATATTTCCTTCCAAATTACTTTGAATCTATGACACCTCATCATTTCATTGGTCCTATCATTTCTGTGATATATATAATAATTGACTATAAAAATTACAAATAGTTGTTTCATGACAATTATCTATGAATGCCTTTAAGTTACAAAGATTTCTAGGACTCATAGAATATCTGTAACACCCCGACCCTAGTTACCTAGAGTCGGTGCTTTATTACATAACATTGGCATGATCACGAGAAAGATCATGTCTCGAAAGACCGATTAGTTTAGTAGCCTTGGAAAAACTAGATACATCCATAAATTTTTACATTACATCATAAAAAAACATCGTGTCTTCATATCCCCTCATACTATCCCTGCAGGTCATTCATAAATTACTTCTTCATAATCCTGGGAAAAATAAAACATTAAAAGGGGTGAGCTCAGATGCTCAGTAAGGATAACATTATAGCAGAAGCTATCATAAATAAGCATAAACACTTAAGGCAATTTATAACTCAATCAAAAGCCTTTTAAACATAAACTTCAGCATAAAATGGCAAAGGTAAAATTAAATAATGCCATTTACTTACTCACATGGATATTCTACTGGTCGAAAGATCACATGAAATATCAATAACCACTTTCATAATGATGGAATGCATAATGCCAGACTATCATAACCACATAGCCAAGGCCTCGTGCCAAGACTACAAATAAGATTTTGCCAAGGCCTTGTGCCATGACACTAGTTTGTCTCATGAGACCTACCGATGCATCGAGGAGCTATAGCGGGCTCCACCCGTCACTTATTAAGTCCAATGCATTCCTCATATGAATAGGTTTAAGCATAAAATAAACATTCATATTAAAACTAGAATACGAAATGTCAATACTTTAACCACAAACCATGAATGGTATAAAAATAGAACATCCACAGTCAAACATAACTCATTTGATACAATATGGAAGATTGTATTGTATCACATTAACCTCAATCATTAATAATGAAGGATGTTGACATAGATGAAAATAATCATCAAAACATTTTGAGGGAAAGACCCCCCTTTACTATTTGTCAAGAAGCCATTTAAAAATTGATTTTTGAATCAAAGTGTCCCATACCACTTTGAAACTTTTAAAAGGAGTTTTAATTTTAAAACTTTAATGTCCATATAAATAAATCCTTAAAACCATTTTTAAAACATCGACATTAATGAGCAAGATATAGAAGAATAAGTCTTTAAAACATTTTAAAATGGTATTTTGGTTAGAGGTTCCAACCAAAAGAGACACTTGAATACAAATAATTGTGGTAATCAAAACTTTGTAATATCATGAGAATAAAGGGATTCATGATATACTATGTCAAAGTACATTATATACACCACATAAAAGTGATTTGGTGTATATCAACAAAGAAGTCTCAATGGAATGTAAATTGAGATGAAATCTCTCATAAAGGTTGTATCCTTAGGTTAAGGATAAATCAACGACATAATTATGTGTGACAAATATAAATACACTAAATATGATTGGATATTCAGTGTAAATCAATCAAAGGATATTCACACATATTCTTGTAAAAATAATACCAATGAATTGGATGTTTAACTCGACAAATGGAGAATGAGTTAAAATTACTCTTATCAAATTCATATCAATGACATGAGAATTATCAATGGAGTGATTATGTGTATCCAACTTATATCCACAGGAAGGGGAGTGGAAATTATGACATAATCAAATGAATAGTGATTCCACACATAATCTTGGGGTAATATAATCAATGAAATATGCGTAAAGCCAAATGAGTGGAAATTCAAATTCAAATTCCCTTATCGATTAGGTAACTTACGAAACAAACAACCATGAAAGAAAGATCATACCATGATGATTTAAATACCCATAAAATAAAGTATATTACACAATGAATACAATCATGGGTAGTACACATACACCACATGCAATAATTAAGTGGTGATCAATGGAATTCTCACGGAATTAAAAGTGAGACAAGAAACCCCTTACCACGTTAATCAACTGAGTCGCATGGCCAAAAGTTAATAACCACCAAATGATTTACAGAATAACATGAATATAAAGTGAATCATGATAATATATATCAAATGGAAGTACACAATACACCACTTTCAATAATTTAGTAGCGAACAATGGAAATCTCACGGAATTGAAAGTGAGATAAGAGAATCCCTTACTTTGTAATTTTTCCTTCGTCGATGGTAGGTTTACCTCCTGTATAATGGTGAAATAATTGTTATTGAATAATACAAGAATCATATAATTTAATATGATACCATATATGATCTTTTAACATTGATTTGTTAATAATATCTTAGAATTATCGTCATTTCAGGTGTTAACGGGTTCATTTTACTTTATATTCTTTGTTATGTGAGCCATATTCGTTATTAATGGGATGTATATTATTTATATCCAGAATTATATAAAGTCCTTAGATACTATTTTTAAATCATCAAATTATAATTATACTTGAATGGATATGATGGACAATGAATCTCATCGTGTTCGTGGAGACGGTAGTCCGCACGTACGCACGAACGCTACTTCCATTTAATTTTTCATTTTAAAAGAATTGAATCCAAATGATACATAGGTATATTATTATTACAGTATAATATAATATTTTATATATGTTACTTATGTTCATTAACACCATCCTTTATACGTTCCATGTGTGGTATGAACGAGTCATATCATTTTAAGGGGGCGGTAGTCCGCACTTCCTCAAATGAAATTATCGTATGTATATACAACATGAAACGAATAAGGATATGAAATAAAATGGAATTACAGAAGCTTATATATAAAATATATATCATTAATATCATATTTAATTACAGTGCCATCATAATGGCCACCATGAGAGGCGGTAAGATGTATTTGAACAATCATCGTTTCGTGAGGCGTTAGTTTTCCATCGACAGAAACATTATGTTCATCATCCATTAGATGGAGTTGTGTGTATGTGTAGTTTGAATCCTTCTTATAACAACATCCTAGTATATTTTGGATACTGGTGTTGTTACAAATGAAAGGAAATAAAAAGAGTTTGGGGGTTGGAGAAGCAAAATAAATGAAAATAATTTAAGAGAAATCGTTACCTTTAATTTAGGTAACTCACTTTGGTTGGAACCAAAGGACTTCTTGAAATGCTTTCTGCCTAAGGGGAAGCTTCAAGGAGGAGGAGAGGGATGTGGGGAGCTTAGTTGGGAAGATTTTGGACGAGCCAAGTGGCTTGAGAGGTGTGAGGAATGAGTAGAAGTGGTCTCCTTTTATAAGGGAGAAGAGGGGCTCTTTAGGAAAAAGTGAAAGTATTACTTTATAATATAGTTATATTCGGTTTATAATGGTCCAAAAATCATTGAGGTCAAAGATAAGATGACTCATATTCCAAATAACATCAACCAATAAGAATTGGACAGGTTTTAGTTAATATTTTAATCATTATAATCTTATTTATTTAAATGATTTATTAACGAGGTAAACATTGAATCATTATTGTGTCATTAATAATTTAAATTATTTGATGTCTAAAAATTATAAATAAAATATCATTATGTAGGAAATCTTTTTAGCTTTCAAATGAATATTTATAATCGAAAATCCAACATGTATAACCCTATGTAAAAATTGTTCTTCTAAAAGATGTAAGCTAATGCCATTTTTATTTTTATTTTAACTTTATTAATATAAAGTGTCCCTACCACATACAAGTGGCTCCAAGGGGTCCCCAAATTGACCCAAGGATGATCATGGTCGGGTATGTGTCCACCAATAAGGTTAGGACACGTTTTAGGGTAATTTTGTATTATTATAATATTATTTTTTAACCCTTAGTTACTGGATTTACCCTTAACCATGGTAAATAAAATATTTACCACAATAATTATTCAAAATGTCTAAAAATAAAAGTTACCTATTTACACAATTTGGACATCCTGATTCCAAATATGGAATCCATTTTTCTAAATTCAAAATACAGAAGTGGCAGAAATTAATTTAAAATTAATTCCCGCTGTCAAAACAAAAAGCGTGTTTTTAAGAGGTAATAACTATCAAAAGATTGACACTTGTTTATGTTCGGTTTAATTGTAAAATTATGTCCAATGACCAACATTATATTAAATGGTAAAAATATATTCTAAATATACTTTAAAACCACTCAAATTCACAATTTATCACCATTAATTATTTTGATTAAAAAAGTTGTTTTTAATTAAAATTTAGTAATTTTCACTATTCATCAAAATATAAAAGTTATCCGAAAAGTACCAAAATTTCAGCCTAGGCTAATTTCAATATTCCGAATCCAAAAATGAAGTCCATTTTGAAATATAAAATATATATGATTTCAAAAAGTAGGTATTACTATTCACAATGGCTAGTTTAATTAGTTGTGGTGTGTGTTAGAACTCGAGGTTGCGTACAACACACGCTATCGCATTATTCGAAGGGAAACGTACCGTGGAAGCTTGGGGTGTTACATTCTCCCCTCCTTCAATAAATTGCGTCCTCGCAATTTTTAAACTTTTTCTTGGGAATATAATGGAAAGTCCCACATCGGAAAAAGAGTCAATAAAACTATCACTTTAAAAGAAAGAAAGAGAGGTAAAAGGGTCATCCAAGATAACCCATACTAGGATTCCATGTAAGAAAACATGGATATGGATGATAAACTAAGTGTCAAGTTCTGATGGAGAGGGATATAAATCATGATCAGGAGAAAGTTAACAATGAGAAAACCACAAACTTGTGTTGGGACAAACGACCATTAGTCTCCTAGTAGGAAAGTAAAGGGACAACATTTTTTTAAGTTACATTACATAAGGAAGAGGAATTCATTTATGATATTGACTAATAACATTATGAGATATACTTACATTTTAAGTAGATTTTCATTCTTTAATAAATTTCAACCACTAACTCAATTTTTTTTTAAACGATGAGTATTCAAGAAGACTTGGTCACACTGGAAGAGCTAGAATAAACTTCTATAGAATCACATGATCAATGCAGGATAAACCATATATTTACATTGTCTTTGAAGATTAATAAAAACCAAAATTGTTAGTGAATGATCTAATGATCCCCCAAAAGGATATTCATTGCACTAATCTTAATTTCTAAAATTAAACCAACAATACCCCAAAGTTAAATAGATACATTCAATAACCAATTGTCCTTAAAATCCTTTAATATAATCCAAACTAATATTGAAACCCAAAACATAGAAGAATTTGATTATGTAGTCTCCCATGTTACATTGTATCTTCAAATGACATCAAATACTCTTAAAGTCACATACTTAAAAGTAATTAACATTATCACATATTCTCTGTTATAGGTTAATCATTTCCATAAATAACCCAAATCACTATAAATCAACAATAAAAACGTAGATAAAAATCCACCATTACTCTACAAATGAAACCCCATTGTATTATATTTTCCTTGGGCATATAGTTTTCCCAACAAAGCGAACATCTTCCAAAATAACATTTATCACTTAATCACCAAATCATTTTCCTATACCAAGGGTATTCATTTGATAAGACATAAGAACCCAAATCATATTATTATTGATCAATAAAATCATTTAACAAAAAAAAATAGTCACACTAACCAGGGACTTCACGTAGTCCAGTGGTAGGCGATAAATCCCAATCGCACTTTGGTTGTGGGTTCGATTCCCACAACTTTGTCCGACGCGACGGGTTGTCACACGGTCTACGTGTTGTCCATTTTCAAAAACTATATTTTATAATATTACCAAAATGAGAGAAATTCCTCAAAATAACATAATTTAACCATAAATGTTATATCATACTTTTCATTTTCATCCCAAATTATAATAACTTATCATTTTCTCAAACCCCAATGATCATATAAAACCAAATGGTTATTCATACCTATCCACAAGAGAAGAGACAATTCTTCCTCAAATATCATTCTCACATGGCAAACTGCGGGGTTACAAATACAAGAGAAAATTATTCCAAAGTAAACCCATCAACAAGTAGTGCTAATTTTTCTCCAACCATTTTTTTCCACATAGCTTATTCTTTGACCAAGAAAATATCCTATAGAATAAGACATTCACTCGGGTAATGGCCAGGTCCCCTACATTTATGACAAATGACTGTAAATGGACTCTTGGGACCATTTTTATCTTCTTCCATAGTACTCTTCATTTTTCTTCTGCAATTCTTCACTTTATGTCCTTCCTTACCGCACGTAAAACATTTCGTTGTCCCATTGAGACACTTTCCTGGGTGTCTCTTTCCACATTTCCTGCATGATGAAAATTGAGGGTTCTTTTCTCCATGGTCTCCATTGCTGGAGCTCTTATCATTTATCACCTTTCTCTTCCTTGTTGAGTCTAGGAGTTGGTTAATATATATGTTGTTGATCATATTTTTGGAAAACTGATTTGGCATAAAGACGATATCTTTTACGCCTATCAACATTCCATTTTGTTGCTCATTGCCACCACCGTTCCCACCTTGTACATCATTCTCAAAGTCACTATGACTTCCTTGGAATCCAGCCATTGACTAAAACCAGAAAGCATTGTGTGAGTAATAGTAGTCGTAAAATCATTTAGGGATTAAAATGTCACCATATTCTCAATTTGAAACATATTAGGATTAACCAAGGTCATTTACTCTCATCTTATGTATATATTACTTAAATTGGTTTGTAAAGAAAATGTAAATTATCCTAAGCATATCCCCCGGGAGTGTCGTAACCAAGAGTGCAGCAAGGCCTGTTGTCGTGCACCAGTTCCCGTTCGAGTCTAGCTCAAATCGGTGTTTTCGGGTTTTAACCCTAGGTACATCTGTGCCAGAGCCGCCTCTACCTGCTCGTATCCAGACAGGTATGTATTGCTCGGAAAACTCACAAAATCTATACAATACCAAAATTCTAGGAAGTTCTTTTATACTAATCCTCAAAGTTCATCTTAGGTCTACGTGCTCTAATCAGAGTTTATCTAAATCTAGCTTCCAAGGTTTGTACTAAACTTCCTCTGATACCAACTATAACACCCCGACCCTAGTTACCTAGAGTCGGTGATTTATTACATAATATTGGCATGATCACGAGAAAGATCATGTCTCGAAAGACCGATTAGTTTAGTAGCCTTGAAAAACTAGATACATCCATAAATTTTTACATTACATCATAAAAAAACATCTTGTCTTCATATCCCCTCATACTATCCCTGCAGGTCATTCATAAATTACTTCTTCATAATCCTGGGAAAAATAAAACATTAAAAGGGGTGAGCTCAGATGCTCAGTAAGGATAACATTATAGAAGAAGCTATCATAAATAAGCATAAACACTTAAGGCAATTTATAACTAAAACAAAAGCCTTTTAAACTTAAACTTCAGCATAAAATGGCAAAGGTAAAATGAAATAATGCCATTTACTTACTCACATGGATATTCTACTGGTCGAATGATCACATGAAATATCAATAACCACTTTCATAATGATGGAATGCATAATGCCAGACTATCATAACCACATAGCCAATGCCTCGTGCCAAGACTACAAATAAGATTTTGCCAAGGCCTTGTGCCAAGACACTAGTTTGTCTCATGAGACCTACCGATGCATCGAGGAGCTATAGCGGGCTCCACCCGTCACTTATTAAGTCCAATGCATTCCTCATATGAATAGGTTTAAGTAAAAAATTAACATTCATATTAAAACTAGCATACGAAATGTCAATACTTTAACCACAAACCATGAATGGTATAAAAATAGAAAATCCACAGTCAAACATAACTCATTTGATACAATATGGAAGACTGTATTGTATCACATTAACCTCAATCATGAATAATGAAGGATGTTGAGATAGATGAAAATAATCATCAAAACATTTTGAGGGAAATATCCCCCTTTACTATTTGTCAAGAAGCCATTTAAAAATTGATTTTTGAATCAAAGTGTCCCATACCACTTTGAATCTTTTAAAAGGAGTTTTAATTTTAAAACTTTAATTTCCATATAAATAAATCCTTAAAACCATTTTTAAAACATGGACATTAATGAGCAAGATATAGAAGAATAAGTCTTTAAAACATTTTAAAATGGTATTTTGGTTAGAGGTTCCAACCAAAAGAGACACTTGAATACAAATAATTGTGGTAATAAAAACATTGTAATATCATGAGAATAAAGGGATTCATGATATACTATGTCAAAGTACATTATATTCACCACATAAAAGTGATTTGGTGTATATCAACAAAGAAGTCTCAATGGAATGTAAATTGAGATGAAATCTCTCATAAAGGTTGTATCCTTAGGTTAAGGATAAATCAACGACATAATTATGTGTGACAAATATAAATACACTAAATATGATTGGATATTCATTGTAAATCAATCAAAGGATATTCACACATATTCTTGTAAAAACAATACCAACGAATTGGATGTTTAACTCAACAAATGGAGAATGAGTTAAAATTACTCTTATCAAATTCATATCAATGACATGAGAATTATCAATGGAGTGATTATGTGTAATAAACTTATATCCACAGGAAGGGGAGTGGAAATTATGACATAATCAAATGAATAGTGATTCCACACATAATCTTGGGGTAATATAATCAATGAAATATGCGTAAAGCCAAATGAGTGGAAATTGAAATTCAAATTCCCTTATCGATTAGGTAACTTACGAAACAAACACCCATGAAAGAAAGATCATACCATGATGATGTAAATACCCATAAAATAAAGTATATTACACAATTAATACAATCATGGGTAGTACACATACACCACATGCAATAATTAAGTGGTGATCAATGGAATTCTCACGGAATTAAAAGTGAGACAAGAAACCCCTTACCACGTTAATCAACTGAGTCGCATGGCCAAAAGTTAATAACCACCAAATGATTTACAGAATAAAATGAATATAATGTGAATCATGATAATATATATCAAATGGAAGTACACAATACACCACTTTCAATAATTTAGTAGCGAACAATGGAAATCTCACGGAATTGAAAGTGAGATAAGAGAATCCCTTACTTTGTAATTTTTCCTTGGTCGATGGTAGGTTTACCTCCTGTATAATGGTGAAATAATTGTTATTGAATAATACAAGAATCATTTACTTTAATATGATATCATATATGATCTTTTAACATTGATTTGTTAATAATATCTTAGAATTATCGTCATTTCAGGTGTTAACGGGTTCATTTTACTTTATATTCTTTGTTATGTGAGCCATATTCGTTATTAATGGGATGTATATTATTCATATCCTGAATGATATAAAGTCCTTAGATACTATTTTTAAATCATAAAATTATAATTATACTTGAATGGATATGATGGACAATGAATCTCATCGCGTTCGTGGAGACGGTAGTCCGCACGTACGCACGAACGCTACTTCCATTTAATTTTTCATTTTAAAAGAATTGAATCCAAATGATACATAAGTATATTATTATTCCAGTATAATATAATATTTTATATATGTTACATAAGTTCATTAACACCATCCTTTATACGTTCCATGTGTGGTATGAACGAGTCATATCATTTTAAGGGGGCGGTAGTCCGCACTTCCTCAAATGAAATTATCGTATGTATATACAACATGAAACGAATAAGGATATGAAATAAAATGGAATTACAGAAGCTTATATATAAAATATATATAATTAATATCATATTTAATTACAGTGCCATCATAATGGCCACCATGAGAGGCGGTAAGATGTATTTGAACAATCATCGTTTCGTGAGGCGTTTGTTTGCCATCCACAGAAACATTATGTTCATCATCCATTAGATGGAGTTGTGTGTATGTGTAGTTTGAATCCTTCTTATAAAAACATCCTAGTATATTGTGGATACTGGTTTTGTTACAAAAGAAAGGAAATAAAAAGAGTTTGGGGGTTGGAGAAGCAAAATAAATGAAAATAATTTAAGAGAAATCGTTACCTTTAATTTAGGTAACTCACTTTGGTTGGAACCAAAGGACTTCTTGAAATGCTTTCTGCCTAAGGGGAAGCATCAAGGAGGAGGAGAGGGATGTGGGGAGCTTAGTTGGGAAGATTTTTGACGAGCCAAGTGGCTTGAGAGGTGTGAGGAATGAGTAGAAGTGGTCTCCTTTTATAAGGGAGAAGAGGGGCTCTTTAGGAAAGAGTGAAAGTATTACTTTATAATATAGTTATATTCGGTTTATAATGGTCCAAAAATCATTTAGGTCAAATATAAGATGAATCATATTCTAAATAACATCAACCAATAAGAATTGGACAGGTTTTAGATAATATTTTAATCATTATAATCTTATTTATTTAAATGATTTATTAACGAGGTAAACATTGCATCATTATTGTGTCATTAATAATTTAAATTATTTGATGTCTAAAAATTATAAATAAAATATCGTTATGTAGGAAATCTTTTTAGCTTTCTAATGAATATTTATAATCGAAAATCCAACATGTATAACCCTATGTAAAAATTGTTCTTCTAAAAGATGTAAGCTTATGCCATTTTTATTTTTATTTCAACTTTATTAATATAAAGTGTCCCTACCACATACAAGTGGCTCCAAGGGGTCCCCAAATTGACCCAAGGATGCTAATGGTCGGGTATGTGTCCACCAATAAGTTTAGGACACGTTTTAGGGTAATTTTGTATTATTATAATATTATTTTTTAACCCTTATTTACTGGATTAACCCTTAACCATGGTAAATAAAATATTTACCACAATAATTATTCAAAATGTCTAAAAAAAAAGTTACCTATTTACACAATTTGGACATCCTGATTCCAAATATGGAATCCATTTTTCTAAATTCAAAACACAGAAGTGGCAGAAATTAATTTAAAATTAATTCCCGCTGTCAAAACAAAAAGCGTGTTTTTAAGAGGTAATAACTATCAAAAGATTGACACTTGTTTATGTTCGGTTTAATTGTAAAATTATGTCCAATGACCAACATTACATTAAATGGTAAAAATATATTCTAAATATACTTTAAAACCACTCAAATTCACAATTTATCACCATTAATTATTTTGATTAAAAAAGTTGTTTTTAATTAAAATTTAGTAATTTTCACTATTCATCAAAATATAAAAGTTATCCGAAAAGTACCAAAATTTCAGCCTAGGCTAATTTCAATATTCCGAATCCAAAAATGAAGTCCATTTTGAAATATAAAATATATATGATTTCAAAAATTAGGTATTACTATTCACAATGGCTAGTTTAATTAGTTGTGGTGTGTGTTAGAACTCGAGGTTGCGTACAACACACGCTATCGCATTATTCGAAGGGAAACATACCGTGGAAGCTTGGGGTGTTACAATATCATTGTCTCTTTGTCTGGGATTTCACTAGGATCAGTTATATTATGAAAACATAGATGAGAAATTGTATTTCATTCAAATGGAATGATGACATATAGTGATCCATTCAGGATTTTAATATTTTTGTCACTTGTGCGTATATCATCATCTATCTAGAACAAGGGAAGGGTTTTTTCATGTATTATTATTCGTCTCAATATAGATTATGTCAAATTATTACTCAAGGTGATCATGTAAAATACAATGACTCAAATAAAATTAAATATAGGAAATGAATTATATAACTCACAACCATGGTGGTCCATGTATTACAAACACGGCACCACAATCTCATCAACGAAATGTTTATAATTGTTATCGATCATTTGATCTTGAAGAATATATTTACATATATGGGAATAAACCAAATGAACTGATGATGGATAGTGTATCTCAATATCTTTCACATTTAATTATTCTATACATATGGTAAGGTAAATTCAGTGTTTGATGGTTTTCACTAAAATTTATATTAAAAAGTTGTCATGGATGATCCCATCCAGAGTGGCCTAAAAATCGTATACACTCTAGAAATGAATATTTCATTTAATGTGACTGAAAAAATATATTTGAATTGTATTTATTCACAAAACACCCTCCAATATTATTTTTGATTCTACCATACCTTGTTATTTTTAGTTTTACATTGTATTTTTCATTATTTTCTAGGATTCTCTATTTTATGAGTTCATAAATATTTTATTATTCATAATTATTTTTGGTTTTCACCTTTAGTGGATATATGTTATTATTAATCTATTATTTGGTTCATCATGTTATTTTGATCAATTTTAATATATTTTCTGAATAAATTAATAATAACAAGAAATTGTTCATTTGATTATGTTTTTCTATTAGAAACTATAGTTTGATGTTAATTTCTCTACCATTTATTTATCCATACTGATTCATGAGGAAATGGATTTATTATTGGAACAACACCTTAATCACAATGAAATACTAATTATCACATTCTTTGTGAATAAATCATACATTTTCCTTTCTACACAAATTATAAGTTATTTAAATGAATCCACCAAACATTAAAAAATCATTACCCAATGTTGATGATTTAACTTATTTACAAAAAGTTTTATTATGATATTTCTATAACCATTTCATTATCAAGAGTCAAATTTAAAAAATAATGTATTCATTGTTATTTTTATAATTTTAAGTCATCATTATAAAACACATGGTTTTTTTATTAAATATTTTTTCTAGGACTTCATTCAACTCATTTTAAATTGTATAATAAATATTTTTACAATCAGATGATCATTGATCAAATTCATATGTTTATAAATCAAATCATAAAAATGATGGGAAATAACTAATGAGGATTTTTTAACTAAGACAATACAAATATATTGATTTGTTTAATTAATTATAATTTCTTTTCACAAACATAGAATCAAATGAATTTGAATAAAACATACTATAGGAAATAAATTTAACATTAGTTATTTGGTTAGGGGAACCAAAAATTAATATGTTTTCATATTGTATTAGTTAATTTTTATATTTATAGAATTAATATTGTCATTTTATATAAAAGTGTTAAATTAATATTATCTTTATCAGTGTATAAAATAATTTCTTTCTCAAAAAGGTGAAAAAAGAATTTGAACAATACATATAATCTGATGGTTTACATGTGAACACATGATGGAAATCAAACTATATAGTATAATTTCAAATTTCGCAGACTGATTTGATATATTTATTATAGTTTAATAGTGTGTATAAGTACATAAGTGGACGAATGCAACATTGAATATAAGTCCATGATGTACTTCTAAATAGTATCATCTTATTCCTTATAACAATTATACTCAAAGTCATCATGAATTTTTTTATGAGTTTATTCGAATTTATGAGAACATGCCAATTGGATAAAGCCTATTTGAAGCAACTGCAACATCTCCTAAAAAAATGCAGGATGTTTCATCCTCCCATGTATGACATTCCACATTAATGTTATACAAAATTCTGAATTATACATTAATATGTTAATTGGATTGGAATATTGATCAATGTCTTGGGGATATTTTTAACAATTTAGTGATTCATAATATTCCATGTTGGTGTTTTATAGAACCTATTTCAAATTTCAAAAATAATCCATTGAAATTAAATAGATAATGAGTAGCTAGTGATTTAATTTTATAGTGGTCATGCCAAATATAATATTTAGTATAGTAGATTGATTAGTAAAACATATTTAAAACGTTCCTTTTTATTGAAAAATAATTAGAGACCTCTTTTTGATATGTTATATGTTTTTTGAATGTGATAATAAAATGAGATCTAAATTTTTCGATGTATTTTAATTTTTGTATGCATGTTGTTTATTTTATAAAAGTGAAAGAAGGGAGACCTACCTAAAAGAGTGGGGAAATGGTTTCGGTTATGGCCTTGTAGATGCTTTATTCAATCACAAATTGTATGCTAAATTAAAAAGGAATGATTCCTTAAATAAAAATTTATAAAAATGTTTCCTACCATTTCAACCATGGAAATAACAATTCTATCATAGATGTATGCTTACATCATTATTTTAGTCAAATTGGTGAGATCGAGGTTCCTTGGCCAGAGTAATACTTCTTTTATTTTCACAATAAAGGTCAATTTCATCTTCAATGTATTAAATAACACCAATTTAACAAATTAAAATCATGATGAAGACTGATATGTTCACCAAAATGTGATTCCATGATATAATCTACATTTTTATCAACTCCAATAAAATTTATGCTTTAGAAATCCACTAATTAATGGATCAACACTCAAGAAAAACATGACATTTGATTAAAATTCCATTTCATATTTATCAATTTAGAAACTGTCATTGGTTTAATAACATAAAATATTGTCATCCTAAACATAAAATATGAGGACGGTATCTTTAATTTGTCTAATGTGGTCATGTTTAAGATTTGAGAATACCAACTGATTCACCAAGAATATTGGGTATCCGATTATTATATATAGATCATATAAATAATTAGGTTATATAAATAACATTGTATACTTGACACACAATTTGAAGACATATAAGGACTATTATCCAATAATCCCTACAGTTTAGGATCTATGATATTCTTAAGATTCATGATTGGAAGCATGGGAAGAGACCCCTTCTTGCAGTTCCCCATATTAAAAAACATGAGAAATATTCTATTAAATGTTCGTTGAATTTCTATAAAAACCTATTTTTAATATATATTGTACTTTTACCATATATGTAGACTTTTTGTCTAATTTATTTCATTAAAAAACATTTTCAATGAATTTTTAAATAATGAAACATAGGGACAGTATTTTTAATAATTAATATGTCATTCATATTCAATAAAATAAATAAAAAGATTAATTGACAATCCAAATATATGTAATAGAATCCTATGTTATTTAATAAAACCAAATACATTGAGTGCATCACCAAACTATATATTTCCACTATAAGAAGAATTATTCAATATAGAAATAAACCATTACAACATAAAAACCATTACAGTATCATTTCCTAGTTCTAAACCATTAGGTTATATATTATACATATCAACAAATAAATTTACCATATAGAATGTTGTTTTGGTATCTATTAGATATATCATATAATTAGAATGGAATTTCTGGTAATATATAACTTGACTATATTATTTCCAGTGAAATAAATAAAACATTAAAAAAACTAATATGATATATTAAAAATGAATAAACAGTGATCATTGAAAAAACAATATTAGAATATAAAATATTATTATAATTTGTATAAAATGTTAAAAAAATTATAAAAACATTTAATTCTTCATAAAAGCATAATATTTATCACAAAAAATGAGAATTAAAGAAAAAACCTTTCCAAAATAAAATACAAACATACTCTATGTAAATAAAAAACTAAAATATTGGAAAAAAAATATAACACAAAACACATTAAAAATGTAAATTCTGATTTTATATAACAGTTTTATTTAATGAAAATATAAAGTAGTTTTGATACAATATATTTTGAAAATTATGGACTTTCATGATATTTCTTCATTTATACATCCTCTACTTTCATGATTTATGTTATTTAAGGATTAATCCATAGTTTGATTGCTCATATTCGTTATTTATTTATTATGAGAATCAAAATTATATGACTAGACCCATTAAGGCCCCAACCAGGAAGAATGAATGCCGATTGTGCCACCCTATGTCCTCTTAAAATTGGACATAAATATATAATCTGCTAAATAGTACACAATGGATGGTTGATATGTGAAGTAAAAAAATTTAACTCAACATTGGTAAATAAATATATAATCGGTTTAATGGTACACAATTGATGACTGAGACATAAAGGAAAAAATATAACCCAACATGGGTAAATATAAAAGGAAAATACATCTGCATAGTCTCGGAATCTGATAGATGTGAGAGGTTAGATAACTCCTCTACATTCCAATTACTCTAGTATTGGAATCCATCCACAATAAACACATCCCCCTTCCCGGAATACCATGTTATATAATATGACACCAAACATCACCAGACATTAAAATTGAAGTAATATAAGTTTAAATTCGACTAAGACCATCATCTAACAAGTACATCATCTACACACTGAAAACATGTATTGGACTATGAATAATTTTAATAATTAAAATTCATCTAAGAACAACATCAATATCCCTACTATACAATTCTTCTAAAAGTTAACCATGAAGCACATAAGGATTAACAATCCTCAAACCTGTTGAATCCCTTAACCATACCAAATTTCATGTTTCATCTTTATAAAATAAAGTAAAACCCATTCATTTTAGGTAGGCATGTCATCCAAGGGAATGAAACACCCTTACATTGATCACCATCGATACAATGCTTCCATTCTAGAAAATCAATGGAGAACCCAGTCCTTTCTCAAAAATTGATCTCAGTCCACGTGGTAGTAACTGATAATATTATAAGAACCCATGTTTTATTAATGGGGATAACTCCAAACCTATGAATGATTCCCAACTCTACATAGGCTTGTTGTAAGAGAAATCATCATGCGTCTTAACAAATTCAAAATACGAAAGACCAGACCCCAACCATCATTTATGGAATTATTGTAGGACATACACACCTCCACAAATGAATCATCAACATGGATAGTGTTAACCATATGTCTGTATGACGTGTGCATCTGTAGAAGACACTACGGTCAAGGTATTATCATACCATATTCATATAATGTGTGGGACACACACATAATCATCACCAATAGAGTATCACATATATTTCGATCTAATGAGTGTTACTAAAATATATAATGAAGAACCAGATCCATGTTCCCTTCATAGCTTACTTTTTGGTGAATAATTTCCCTGTGAATTCTGTGAACATTATTCCCCAAACCACATCATCATCGATATGGAGACAATTATTAAAGCATCCAATCACTCAATGAAAATTTCCTTAGATGGATGAAAAAAACAGATATTTGGAAATATGTGGAAAAATATTTATAATGTGTTATTTATTTTCCTAAAATTTACATCCGACAAGAAATCATAAAAAGATACACCACAAATGAAATGGGTGGTCATGTGATGACCATTGGAGAGACACATGGTATTTCTAGGTAGGTGTTGTACATTTATTCCAATCATTTACATCATGTGCAGTATCCTAGGTTGGGTTTGGAAGACATACTTGACTTGCTGATTAGATGGAAAATGCACTTAGGCCCTAGTTTGAGATTTCCTAGATAGATAACATGCGACACATGACCCAATTTAGTATTTCCATGCCTATAGAACTCTAACCCACAAATAAGAACAGACGGTTAAAAATAATATATTATTTTAAATATATTTTTTGAGCATTGTAACCCTCTAAATTATATTTTGGTGCATGCAAAGGGTAAACAATATAACTCATGATCACTTGATCCTTAAAAAGATTTTTTCAATGATCTATACTAGGGTAAATATGTCATTTTACACCTAGGGTGGTTCTGAAAATTTAAATCTTAAAAATTGATCTAATTGTAAATTATAAATAATCATGGTTTCTACATTAAACACTATCTTTAAATCACTCATTTTACATCGTTGAACTAATGATCCTTGTACTCTAAAAATGAATCAATCAAATATGAATTTCAAATGTTTACCTGGTATACATAAGTATTCTATTAATTTTTTCTGGATTGAAAGAAAAAAACTTAAAATGAATGTTTAGGTAATCATGGATGGATCTAATGGTTGAAATAAATATGAATGAATAAAATGTAAAAAATACATAGGAACATTGTGTGAAGAATGTTGTCTTACATATTGAGAAAATAATTTAATACCACTGTTGATTTAAATGATATAGTATGGATTTGATGATGTTTTTTATATAGTTTAAAACCTAGTTATTCCATTTGATGATTATACTGGTAGAGATTTATTAAGGTTATATCTTGTTTTAGGTTGTGATGGCTTAGAGTTATGTAATGTTTTGGATAGAGACAACTGAAGGATATTACTTGATTTAATTATTTCATGATGTGTAGATGTGGGGAAATGGTTCGGGCATGTGGTGAATATTATTTGGGTGTGGTTGTGAGGATGTGATAATTTGATGATTAAATTAGGTTGATATCTAGAAAGTCTTATTTCTATTTGATATATTGATGATGTCGGACATAGGTTAAGAGATGCCATTCTTGTTTTTCCTAAATATTTTGATGGTTGGTATGTTATGGTAGAAATTGTGATTTTATATGATTATGATGAAGTTTTATTTTTGGGAATCATATTATATGTTTATATATCCTTGGAAATTCTAAATTCCATTTTTTACATATGATATTCCATAGTTTAAATAGTTATTGTGATGCAACGAAAGTTGAATTGTAAGTATTGTTTTCCCACTATCTCAATCACACTCATTATTTTCTAAGTTTTTTCACATATGTCTATACCAAAACAAAAATTTCACATTGATATAGCCTAGTACATCATGTTATCACTCCCCCATATAGTTTCTATATTATTTTTGTATCATCTGAGGGAGATTTGAGCTATTTATCAAGTAAATTGGGTATAATTATAGAATGATGTACATATTTTTTTAATCCATTATTTAAAGTATTTTTTAATATTTTTATATCATATATTGTATAATTGTGTTGTGTAAACATATTGGTTCCTTAATGGAAAACGTTTGGTGTTGATTTGTAGTGGTTATTTTATTTTCCTAAGAATTTAGAGTGTGATGCCTCACATTATTACATTAGATACCCTCTATCCTAGTTTTAAATTCATTAACTATTGGTGGCAGGATTCAAGGGACAATCATATCCCCTTATCTTTTCCAAGAGGGGATTAATTAGGGATTTGAAACTGCTAGTGAGACTCCAAAACACGATTTTCAAATAGTGACAAAATTTTTACTAACATATTTTAAAACACTTTGTTAAAATATTAATGTACTAAAAAGAAAAACATAATTCACATAATTAGCTATATAATTTTCCAGTTTTTATGAATATAATTTTTTATAATTAAACATAGATGATATGAAAGACAAACATTGATGAACTCCACAAATATTTGAGTCCAACATTAATGAAGGTATATTAAAAAAGGGGGAGATATGGAGAGGGAATAATTCTCATATTATTGTCTAACATAGAATTAATTGATGATAGAACCTTTTGTGAACATATTAAAAATCTATAAGAAGCATCATAGATGCTTGTAATAAGTTTCCTTTCACATGATAAAATAAGTCAATTTAATTCATCAATTTAATATTGGAATATGAATATCCAATAATACCACCACTAGAACTGTAGAATATTTACATTCTTCGTGAATAAATATTGGTTTATCAAGAATTGGTTGAAATTATAAAAAATATAGTGATAATAAAAAACATATTCAATAGTCTCATGTATAAAAAATTGACTCATAAAAAACATATTACATTGAGAATATAATAAAGTGGATAGAGATTCCATGAAACTGACATAAAGTATGGATTGTAGCCTACTTAATGTGGATCTAAATTCATGATCCTTGTATATTTCAAATTGATGACATTATTATTAGAAAAAAATTAACCTATTTTTCACAGTAACATAAATCATACTAGAACATCATATATCATACTTTAAGTAAATATTAATACCTCACGTAAAAACACATGGGTATAAAGAATGAAATTTTTATAGCACTATATAAAATTAAAACTAACTAAAAAAAATTTAGATAATTCATTAAGTAAATTATTCAATAATTTTAAAATCAATTTCATTCTGAGTATGAAAAAATAGTAGAAAAACTAATGAATCTAAAATTTTTTTAATGGTTTTATGTGCCTTGATTTTTTTTGTCTTCTATTAATCACTAGAAAAGTTGAACATTTTGACATATATCTAATGAGTAATCCCTATATAATTGAGCATAATTACACTAAACACTTATGACCATTCATCAAATAGTGAAATTAATGCGAATAATTTTATAAATGAAGTTAACAGATTTTTGCACACAACAACAAATTAATTTCTCATAGATTGTTGCAATATCATGAACATATATGGTTGTGTAGTACATTATTATTTTAAATAAAATGATAAAAAATAATATAATAATGTTTTAATACACAATACTATTCATAACATAGTAATTATATGAAAAATTTGGAAATGTTTATTAATCGAGGAATGACACATGACTATATATTAAAAATTGGCATGTATGCATTATAAAACCTCCCATTAAATCTATATTTTTATTTATATATTAAAAAATTGTCCATTTATTTAATTTTTTAAATAAAAATTTCCAATTAATAAAATGTACAATTTGAATTTTAGCCTACAAATTAAAATGGGTATTTAAATATAAATCAAATTCATAAGTAAAAGAAATAATTTTGACAACTCCTAGAACTGGTAAAATACATTACAATTAATATAAAAGAAATTCACATATAGAAATGAAATGAATCTAGTATGGATGATAAACAAATTTTTATGTTTCGGATGCAATGTGTTAATATTCAGACAAGGTTATCATAATTTAGAAAAACACATTGAATATTTCAATACTAGATATTGACTAATCAATAATCCAAAAATATAAAATAATTGTGAAATAAGATGAACCACAATGAATCTCGTGTGTGTCCCATATTAATTGGGAGGACATTTGACTTTGATATTGTCCTTGTAAACATAAATTGGATTTTTGACCTATCACCACATTCTATAAAATATAATAAATATATATCTGAATAAAATAATAATAAAAATATAAAGAAATTTTTGTTTTGATTGATTTAACCACATGATTGAATTCGATTCCCTTAATACCATCTAAATTATAATTAATGTTTAAATTTATATGTATAAATTTTCATTAAAAATGTATTAAAAACATATAAAAATATATTATTGTTGAATGCATGGTATATCATGTTGGACATAAATCATTTCCTAGAACCACATCATTGTAAATGCAAGCTATAGTTGCTATATCTTTTGATATAACCATTATATCAAAGTCAATTAATTCAAAATTTTGACTAATATTAAGGATATTTACAAATAATAAGAATAATAATTAATAAAACCAAAAATTATAGAAAATTCATATTGTAAGAATCTCATGAAAGTCTATATTTTCTAAACAATTTATTTATAATTGAATAAACCCAAATTTTTTCCAACCCAAAATTTGCATCCTTTATAATCAAAGAATTTTATCAAAGCATTATCATGGATGATCCACATCCATGAGAGGAAATTTATGTATCTATATCTGATCTGGATAGAAATAGGGATATTGAATACAATAAATTAGGCATTTTGTGTTGATAGATGTCTAAAACTACATCTATCTTTTTTGGTTAACAGTGCAGGATGATAAAAGGTTACTTCAAATAGAACATAAAAATAATAAAACATTTATTAAAATAATAAATGAAATTTATTTTATGTATTCATATAATAAATATTATATGTAGAGACTTTGTTTCTTTCTAATATGACTTTCAAATATTTCAGAATATTATTCTAGTGCTAGGAACAGAGGTGGCATGTCATTCCAAGGTTCGAGGTGCTCAAAATTAATTATAATAATATATTAAATATATATTATAATATACATGAGAAGTTGATTAATGAAATATGGATAACACTTAAACAGTTGATCGAATTGAAAATATGAGGCCATAGTTGGGGTTGGAATGAGGTGTTTCTCCTAGGCCCGACATAAAATAAGTCGGCGAGTGATATTCAGATCCCTCACTCATTGGAATAGAATTTTTAAGTTAATTAATAAATTAAATTAATTATATAATTAAAAGTTATTTTAATCTAATTTCAATATTTAAATTCATAATTTAGGGATTTAGGATCATAATCCCTTTTCTAATGACAAATTATCGTCCTCTTCTCTATTAAACCTCTCATTCGTAAATGAAGAACCCTAGGATCTAAATGGATCAAGATGCATCAAGTGCAATATATTATCCAACATCCTCAATGAACGTATACTTCATTGGAAACAAATGATCCAATCCATCTTGGACTTGTTCCAAGCATTCTTATTCCATGATTTATATTTTTTAGTATGATGCATATTGATTCCTCAACCTCTACCCTAGTTTTCAAACTTTTCTTGAGCCCGTGTATTGCTTGAAAATTCCTTTTTGGTCTGATATAACCCTGGATTGTCCGAATATGATCTGTTAACCAAGAACAATTGTTAAACCTTCCAAAACAAGGGTTTTTATGTCTTTACCTCTCCTTTTATTGCATTTGTAAATGTGGCATCCCATGGATTATGGTTAAATGATCTCTGGGTGTGCTGAGCTTGATCAGATTCTTGAAGCGAGACATAATCTTGTATGTTTTGTCAAACTAAAACAGAATCATGAGAATGGACTAGATTCGAAAATGGAATGACATATGGATGAACAATCTGGCAGAATCATTATAATCTATAGAAATGAGGCTATTGATGTGCTAGGAAGCCTTTGTCAAATCCGCAGTTTAGGCTGAGGATGATTCACATTGAACGGTGATTCGTCTCTATTTTATTTCCCCGGATGTAGTTATTTTGAAGTGATTTCAAGTTCTGTTCACTATAGTGAAAAATATATCACAACACATGTGAATATTCAGTTAATACATGGAGTTATTAACAAATCTCAACGACATTCTATCTTCAACAATGAACACATGGCGTGTAGCCTCCCTCAGCAGCGGTGCTACGGTTTTGGAAAATCAAAAGAAGGAATGGTGTATACATACATTGACACACTGTGTATAACCTTATTTTGTGAGCTGAACCATGTGGTGGAATAGAGAACCATATTCTGAGCACACAGACATGACCTTGTCAAACAGACAACATTCCATGTGGACCAGTACGTTGTGTACTGAAGTACACAGACATGGAGTTCATGTAAACAGACACAACCAGTAATCACGGTTTGGTCCTCACATTGGCAGGGATTTCCATGTATTTCAATACCATGTCATGTTCCCCAATATGGGATGACACCCATGTTGGGTTAGAGACATGACCAAGAAATGAATATGGGTTGTGTGCCACGCTGGAACCCTAACATGTCACGTACCTCGTGAGCTCAAATGATCCATCTTCAATCCTTTGCATATGCCTCTTTTAAACTCAGATTTTGGTTTGTGATATGTTTATCAATAGTTATTTCCCACATTGAACATGATGGTTCCATCATAGGTGGATTTTGAGATATGATGTTATTTTTCTGGTTTGGAACCTGTAGAGATTACACCCGATGACAACATTAGATTTTCTTTTCCCAGTATCATGGCATTTCATGAATTTTCCTACTAGCATTTCATGGATTGAAATTTCTCAGTAGCATGGCATGGTATGAATTTTCCCAGTAGCACGGGTTGGATTTTTGTTTACTAGTAGAATGTACAAGCTTGACTTTTCCCAGTAGTGTGGCTAGATTTGACATTAGCTAGTATCATGGAATGAATGGACATTTCCCAGTGGTGTGGCATGGTTAGAATTACCTATTAAGTCACAATTAGTCATTGCACTATCCCCAAAATTATGCATTCTTCTAATGTGACTGAAAACCATACTGGTGAGTCAATGTTAATCAACATGGATAATATCGTGGTTTAGTAATTTGATCCCCTTTGACATGTGTCCACTGAGGTGATGCGATGAGATGTGGGGAATCACATATGGCTTTTTATGTTGGGACCAATGGGTACTCACATTACTAGGATGAGTTGTGTGATAGAAATCCCCTTACTCCCTCTTTTGGGATTCGTTGAATGAGGATATATATATATATATCTTGTTGTAGTTCCCACTACATGGGTTTGAGTTACCCTCTTTTCCGGAGAGGCAATTGTATGTGTGGTATGCCATGTGGTTTTTACGTTTAGCTCCTCATGATTGGAAATGCATACTCTCCATATATATATAGAAACCACTCAATGTGGAGTTCAACCCCTCATCGTCTTTACCTCCTTTTTCCAAGAAGATCGTACTTTCACACTCTCAATTGGTGGAGTTGTACTCTTTTCCATCCACTTCTTCTATACCTATTTTATATTCTTATTATTTTAAAATATACATATTACTATTCCCCTTCACCTTTTCAAGAAATCATATAGATATGTAAATTCTCACCAATACATGGGTTTTCCCAACACTAGTTGTGTCTTTTTTAGATGATGGATAGGTCGATTGTGACTACAGAGGGGCATAAGTATACGGGCTGTCTGGACCGCATATGGTCTTCATATATGGGATACAAGAGTCATGATCTCTCAGGTGACACTCTTTTTTAGATTTATTTATGTTTGTATAGATAACCAGTTTGGGCTTTTGTTTTTCCCTTTACTCTATAGTTTCACTATGATACTTTTGAACTGACGAGAGGTTCATGAATGTTTACTCTACTGTACAAATGATGAAAATTTTATATATTTACCACTGTGAATTTTCATTGAGTGGTTTTGTGTGTGTGTATATTTTATGATGAAAAGGAATCCCTGAGGTAGTTTTTCATTCACCACTGGTCACCAACCCCCAGCCTATAGAGGCTGGCTTGGGGTAGTTATGGATCGAGCCCCAACTTGGGTCGGGTTTTAAAAAAGAGGTATGAAAGGTTGTTCGAACCTTGGTATGTTTTTTGGATGTTCCCCAAAAATTTCTTGGTTGGGTTTAGGCAAACTATGTCAACGTTTCTCGAGATCAGTACTCAACCCATAGAGTCTAGTGATGATGTGGTGGCCTATTTAGCCATTCAACAGGACCCTGATTAACCACATGTAGAATCGTCAAGCTAAGACACTCATTACATGGATCATTGGTTCAAGAAACATATATGATTATAGTCTTAGACCATGAATATAGAAAGAGATCCCCATTATTTTATCGATTTATATGAATGATCATCTAACCGCGATACTCATTGACCATTTTCAGAAATCCTTTGTGTTAGTAGCTAGCCAATATTCCCTCTCTGTTTTAGGACAATGACTTGATGAGAAATGAGGGTTTAGTTAAGGGCCCATCATGTGACCCCCTTATTCTGAGTGGATTGGCATTAGTGCCTCCACCATTCAAGTAGTTGTTGGTCCCATCATGATAGGATGGGGACACGCACCGACTGTTCACACATTATGATTTTTATGGAAAGAGACTGTTAGGGTTTCATAGCGAGCATAATCTATAGGTAGAAAAAAACTAGATGGATTCTGTGGTCTATATGTTAGTATTGGTGTAGACCCTGATGGATACAATGGTGGGTTTGGTAGCTAGCCTTTTTCATGTTTCAGTTGGGCACTGGTAGAGCTTATATACCCATACACGTGATAAGGCAATGCTCATGTGGGATGACTTTCAATAGCTCTTTCTCTTGGAGTACTACCTCTCTGGTTTGAACAGTTTCTGGATCCATGAGCTTCTGGAGATGTAGTTTGGAAAGAAGTTAGTATCTGTGTATGTTTCAAGGTTTACCGATCTCACATGTTACTCAATGTATATGATCTAATATGACTGCTTCCCCACATGGAATTTTGAGAAGGGGCTCAGTCGAGATATTTGAGCCAGTGTGGTGCCCCTATGAATCCCCAAATATGCCAGGTTCCTAGTGAGGGCCCATTTGATGAATATATTCATTGAAAATAGATGCCTAATTCTTATATCTTGTACTAGGCAAGACAGAGTTGAGTCATCTTCAATAGCAGGAAGGCTTCAGAAATCTCAGGATAAGAGACCCTTCAGTGAGAAGACATAGGTTTGTAGTTGTACATGACAGGGTCATCAAAGGGCTCTTAGATAGCCAGAGGAGGTCCGATTATATAGATTTGACGAACATGTTAACATGTGTCAAGACATCCCAACCAGGTGTACAAAGCATCTTGGAAAAGCAGTGGATAGACCGCCACATCAAATGTAGTCCCATGGTCAGGGGTCTTCTAGGTATGGATAAGGAGGTCCCTAGGGAGGTGGATCTAGAAGTAGAGTGGGTCGACCAATATGAGGGGGGGGGGTGATATGTGGTTCTCCCACTACCACCACAACTAGGCAAACCACGTCAAGCTTGGGGAGCTTATTTTCAGTGATGTGGGTAGATGCATGCAATGCATGTTCACAACCTAGTAGCACATGAGGTGATTCAAGTTTCAAATTTTTTTAATCTAATCTGGACTCAGTACTAGTAGGAACAAGGGCTTTAAACATTTTTATCTCTTCACTCTTTGTGATGGGGATTGAGCTCCTAGTAGAGACACTACTCTACTGAAAATATAGCCTTTATTAGCGCAATAAAAGTCCATTTTGAATGCTAAAAAAGCATTGTTAATTTCAAAAAACAGAAGGGGGATCTATTTTAATATTGTTCTGAAAAATACTAATAATGACCATTTTTATCAGTGCTAAAAAAGCACTGATAAATGGGTCCTTTATAAGCAATTTTTTCAGCGCTGATAAATGAAAACGTTTATCGGCGCTTTTTTAAAAGCACTGATAAAAGTTAAAAAAAAAATTAATTTTTTTAATTTTTTTCCAATTTATGAGTTTCTTAAATATCACTTCAATCCCCCTTTAACATCCCCCCACCCCATCCCACACCCCCAGCCTGTAATGGCACCCCCACTAACCATTTAACAGTTCCAGCCATTATTCCACTCGCATGTTCGACTTGCCTCCCGCTGGATTCGAACTCTTGACCTGTTGCCTATGCACCTAAGGCTTTACCACCACAATATATTAATTTTCTCTTAATTTATTAATATATATATATATATTTATATATATATAGATATATTTAGTCATATATTAATATATATTTATATAATCACATATATAATAATGTAAATATATATATAGTTATATTAAAAAATATATATATAGTTATTTATAATACCATATATATATACTTATTTTAATATATATATATATTAATATATTTATTCGTATAATAATATATATTTATAAGACCAGTTTTAAATATATTTATAATATATGATTTTTTGTGTCTGTTTATAAATAAATAAATACATACAACACACACACACACCCGTATATTATGAGTATTTTTAAGTATTATTATACATATATATATATACAAATATTGTATATTAATATGTATATACAATGTTTTGATGAAATAAATTAAATATATATCAGTTTGACAATACAGAAGCACATACACACACACACACACACACACACACACACACACACATATAAAAATACACATAACATAGGTATATAAATATACTTATATTTGTATTTTATATAAAATGGATATTAGTTTTTTATTTAGATAAGGATTATATATTGGGAAATATATTTCATTTGTAAATATGTTTAATTATTTATGTATAAAATTCAATAGTTATTTTTGAATATGTAAATAATATGTATATTTTGTTATATATATATGATTATAAATAAAATTACATTATGAAAAATGATAAAACTCCTTGAAAACCCTAAAAATAGGTAAAAAATAGAGAAACCCTCAAGACCTGTAAATGCAGTCAAAAAGTAAAATAAAACCTAAACTCAGGATAACAACAAAAACTTCCGATCTAATAGCCCATTTCATCTCCATTACCATTTAAATTGAATATAATCAATCTATATTTAATATGTTATGTGGTGGAGGCCGAACGGACATGCATATCATAAGTTGCACCTGTTTGAAAAAATAATAGATAAGACAAATGTGCAAGAAATGGGGGCTCAAAAATCCTTACAAATGGTCGAGTAATTTAAAAAAGCATAACATCTACTTTAGTGTATCTAGTATAGCTCCATGTCCAGTATAAATGAATCTCATGGACATAACTTCTATATAAAATGTGACGAGGGCGGAACAGACATACAGATCAGGAGTTTTTACCATTTAAGAAAAAGTTGATAGGGAATCGAACACAGAAACTTGGTTTCAGAGGACATCCATTTTTTTTGGGGTTTAGGGTATAATATTTTACTCTAAATATAATTCAGTCAGCATTCGGAATAGATATCTTCACTTCGATTTGATAGTTGGAAGATCTCAAACGGACACCTGGAGTGAATGTTATGGCTATTTGAAGTTGGAGTTTTATGGAGTGGTATAACTAATATATAATTCATTGTGTTGATCTTCTGATGTTTTTTATTAAATTTGTTCCTTAATCATATCAGGATATTTTATTTTAATGGTTTTGGTCCTCAAACGGACACCTAAAATAGATGTTATTGTTTTTTAGTGAGTAATGTGTAGAGACCCTAAGCTTGATGTACATGGACATTACATCACTTTTGCGGAATACTTAGTACATAACAAAAACACACACACAAGGATCGTAATAGTTTAGGGTCTTTGGAAACTCGGAACGTAATCTTCTAATCGTGGTGAAAGATCTTCAATATCTCCCATAAATATCTTCCCTTTTTTTACCTAAAACCTTTCTTTATATCCTGGGGAAAAGAAAACAAAAAAAAGGGTGAGCTCAAATGCTCAGTAAGGGTAAACAAAAGAAAAATCAATCACATCATATTCATAGGAACATAACTTTTGGGAATCTTAACCTGAAAAAGAGAGCATAATTTCATAACATGGGATAAATCATAGTAGTGAAATGAAATCCCAATAAGCATAACATAAAACATGAAACTTTGTGGCATACACACATAATCATAGAGAATCATTTCTTGTTAGTCATGACTCATTTCCAATACTATCTTAGTGGAAAAAGTCCCTTTCTGAATCGAGTCACCCTCGTTTCAGACCTGTTTCACTGAACCGGTATAACCTACCATTCCAGCCATGTCTATCTCATGAGATATGAACTTTTTACCCAATTCATTGGAGGGAGATATAGGTCCCACCCATCTTATAATGAATCCTTTCTTATGTGTGCCACATAATCATAAACCATACGTCATAGCGTAACTCATGTAATAAAAAATGGGATTCTTAAACAACATGACATCATAAAACAATTCATATAAGATAAAGGAATTCATAAAAATATAATTCCATCACAAAATAATCAAATCAATGTAATAATAGGGATAAAAATAGAACCCTTTATTATCTTATATGGAAAATAATTTTGATAAAACACTTGAACACCATTCTTGAGGAAAATATCCTTTCTACTTCAAAAACATTTTTCCTTCCACAACATGTCATACGACTTTAAAATAAAAGAAGTTGATTAAAAATAAACTTGAAAACTTTTAAAGGAAGCTTCTTGGAAATAATTTTTTAAAAATCCATTCATGCCGTATAAGTTAAAAAAACATTCTTCTCGTACTTTTGTCAGAAAAGTCAAAAAGTACCTCGTACGAAAAACGACAAAAGATTCCTTTCATACATATTACTAAAAACTCACTGAAGGGTAAAAATGGATTTAAACAACTGTAGGTGGATGGAAATAATATTACATATTGATGAAACATGGATGTGGATGATAAAATACACCCCAGTAAATACTTACGAATAAACAATCTCAGATAAAAATGAGATTGTGATATTTCCCTTACATTAGGTCCGACTTGCTTTGTAAGTGTCTGAACCTCCTATATAATGATTTAAATCATGTTATTGACTTATTCCAGAATCTTATTCATTGTTATTATATCATATATGGTCCACTCATGACTTTATATTACCCGTTCTTTTGTAAATTCATGTTAAAGTAGCGGTTTGGGTAAAATCGTCTCATTTGTCGTTCGTGTTTTTAACTTGTAATTATTCATATGATTACTTAGATCATGATTACATAATTCCAGAATATAAAACATGATATATATATATATATATTCATAATACACATATATAATAAATCAGTAAATGGAAAGAAATACACCGTTCATGGAGACGGTAGTCCGTACGTACGCATGAACGTTGTTTTCGTTTCCTTATTGAATTGAATGGAATTAAGTAGATGAAATAAATATAAATATAAATAATTCCATTATCATTATTAGGTCATATATTTCATTAGTACTTATTATATATACTTTATAATCATTCATGAATGGTTAATCATTGAGAATGAATCTCATCGTGTCGTGGAGACAATAGTCCGTACGTACGCACGAGCGATGATATCGTTCCCATGGTCGTGGAATTGTGTTGAAGTGTATGTATACTATTTCAGTATCAATATAACTTTATAATAATCATATATAGTTAGTCATTACACCTTTATACACATCCAATTAAGTTGGTGGCGGATAATAGATTACACCACGGCATGGAGACGGTATTCCGTACGTACGCACGAGCGGTGATTTCATTTTTCCGTAGGATGGATAGAAGGTGAATTAGGTTTGTTTCATATTTATAATAACATATAAGAATGTAAGTAATACTTATGTTATTGATTTATCTTGAAACAACTAATGTAGATGAAGTTGAAGAAGAATGAAATTGAAAAGATCGGTAACGGATATTACCTCTTCTTTGGAACGCCTCTTTGAATCCTCCACTTAGGGAACTAAGATTGGTCTTTGAAGAAGACCAGGACCTCTAGGATTATTCTAGGGAAGTGGAGAGGAGTAAATGGCAGGGGTTGGCCGAGATTGAGTACTCAAATTGGTGTGAGGAGGAGGGGGAGGAGGTTTCCTTTTATAAGGGAGGAGAGGGGCACCTTAGGAATATGTCAAAATATTATTTTATATTAAAGTCAAAATCGGTTTATAATGGTTCCAAAGGGTCTTATTTCGAAGATAAAGTGGGGATGGGTCGAAATCATATCATCCAATAGGATTTAGACAAGTTTAGGGTATTATTTTAACCTTATCAATTAGATTTAACTCTAAGTTAAATAATTTAACTTTTACCGTGTCTTTTTGTTTTCTTTCACTATATGGTTAATACACATACTATAACATGCCAAACGAACCCCAAATTGTTTATTATTAATATATATATCCTTATCTAAGTCATGTGGATGAACCGTAGATTTTTAGAAATAAAATAACAATTAATAATATAGTATTTTATTTAAAAACTATTTTGTGTCAATTTTGACACTATTTGATATATGATTTTTGTGAAAGTCATAACAGAATTATATGTTCAAACCATGTTGATTAAATCAACACTAATATATCATAGTAACCTATAAAATTAGTGGAATTCATAAAAAGTCTCAAATTACATTCATTTGAGTATTTATAACATCAATTATGTTAATATTTCCTTAAAAGGGTAATTACTGCATCATCGTTGTGTCATAAATAAATTAATTTATTTAAAGACTAAAAATTATAAATAAAATATCATTATGTAGGAAATCTTTTTAGATTTCTAATGAATATTTATAGTCTAATTTATCTTATGTATAACCCCATATTAAAAATGTTTTAGTAAATAAACTTTAATTTAAACTCTTTTAACTTTTCTTTGAATTAAATAATAATAAATGTCCTAATCTAATCCAAGTGGGCCTAAATGATAATAATTTACACTTATGGTTGTTTTTGGTCGATATAAACTTGTCCAATAGAATTAGGACATGTGTTAGGGTAATATTAATATCATTTTTACCCTTAATTACCCTATTTACTTTTAACCGTGGTAAATAAAATTAAAAAGTTACTATTCACCAAAAATTATTTTCATCTCATTGAACCACATTTTACTTACTGACATCAACCGTGTCTCTCGGATTTTTGAAATTCCATTCACAGAAGCGGTAAAATTAAATTTTATGAAAAATTCAGTTTTTTAACTACCACTTAGTAGTTTCACTATTCATCAAAATTGATGTTTTTCAGAACAATGCCAAAATTTCATCCTAAGCTATATTTCATATTCCGAATTCAAAAATGAAGTCTATTTTACCAAATTCATAACATAGAAGTTGTATTAATTAATTTTATAATTAAATCTCACTGTTAAAATAAATAGCGTGTTTTTAAGAAACAATATCCATCAAAAGATTGACACTTGATTATGTCTGGTTTAAATGTGAAATTACATTCAATGACCAACATTGTATTAAATTGTAAAAATGTTTTCTAAATATACATTAAAACCACTCAAATTAATAATTTATCACTATTATTTATTTGGATTAAAAAAGTTGTTTTTAATTATAATTTAGTAATTTTCACTATTCATCAGAATATGAAAGTTATCTGAAAATTACCAAAATTTCACCTTAGGCTAAATTCGATACTCTGAATCCAAAAATGAAGTCCATTTTGAGAGCTAAAATTTCTAAAATTTAAAAAGTGGTTATTACTATTCATAACAGCTAGTTTTAATAATATTTTAATAGCATATCGTTGTTTCGTGAAACTCAGTATTGCGTACTACACACGCTATCGAGGAAGGTTGTGATTGCGTGTAATGCAAGGCAAGTCAAGGATGTGTGTTATGTAAGCTCCTTTTGGTGTAGCATACAACACAAGAAATTAATAAAATTAAAAAGAATATTTTTCATAAAATCTCGGGCTGTTACATTCTACCCCCCTTAAAATGAATTTCACCCTCGAAATTTGTCGGGGTTATAAATGGTTTACTATTCGAAAGCTTCTTTAATAGAAACCCACATCGTAAAAAGGAATATCAAAACCAATATTTAAAAACAAAAGTATGAAACGTAACGGTTACCAAAATAAACTAATCAATGGGTTTCCACATAGGTGAAAATATGGATATGGAAGAGAAATTTATCCATCATGTTCTGATGGAGAGTGGTAGAGAACATGGATATGGAAAATCCAGCAATCACAAAGTCATAAATTTGTGACGATCTAAGGTACCATCTGATTCATCAGATATAAGATCACTAGGAAAACATTTTTGGTTTTCAAGATCGTTTCCCTAAAGTTAAAGAATTTGAATTAGAATAAATACTTACTTTATTTTAGTACAATATCACTGTTGTTCGTGCCTTTAACAATTTCCACTTCATCTCTTAAATAAATGAAGTGGAATTTGTTATTCGTGAAGTGTTAGCAGATCATGTGATAGAATGATGGGTCATTCCATATGTCTCAAACAAAAGGTTAGCAAAAATTATATACATAAGTCGATCTATAGTGAGATTAATCATATATGGTTCCAAAATGGACTTTATACTTCATATATCATACTGCTTAATATAATAAAACTAGTTTCTAATAAACAGGGACTTCCTGTAGGCCAGTGGTAGGCGATAAAGGCCAGTCGCACTTCGGTTGTGAGTTCGATTCCCACATCCTTGTCCGACGCGATGGGCTGTCGCCCGTCCTGCAGGTTGTCCTTTTTCAAAAACTATATTACTATAACATCCCATCAATAATATCGAGAAAACTTCTATCCTTAAACAATACTAACTTATGTCCAACATAATCCATTCCAATATTTAGGCTTATTCATAATACTACAGTCCACTCTCATAACATAGTGAAAACGATTACCAGAGATTTAACACCATCGTCGATCTCCATATATCATAAGATATGTTTTGTTGGTCACATTACAAACATTCAAAGTCCTTAATCATGTATTCTCTTGAATACCTTAGTGAAAACATGAATGCAGTTAAAATTTAACACTTTCCACATACCAAAATCCTCAAAATTCTATATACTCAAACCATGATATCACTTAGTCCTTATATCAATCATGAGCTCATGAATACTGTCAAACATTTCATTTTCTCCTTATCCCATCATTATGCGGATATCATCTGCTTTCCAAAATATTTGAATCACTTTTCATGGTTACCAGTACCTTAAAATTTTTTAAAACCACAATAATACAAAAATAATATAATAAACAATAAAAGTACCTCAACAACATTATTCTTGAATACCAATACATAAACACTTCAATCCATCGTCTTCAATTATTGTCCTGGAATAAGTCCTTCCATGATTTAGAAGTAACTTTTTAGGTCAGGGAATTGAGTTGGTTAATGCCCATGTTCTCCACAAATAATACATTGAACTCCATAACAGTCTGTCACTCTATGACCCTTATCTCCACAAAAATAACATCGGTCCCTCCATTTGAGGTATTCTTCAAGGTTCTTCTTCCCTTCTTTAGAAATCTCAATCTTCCTTTCTTTATGCTTCTCAACATGCGAACATGCATAATAGTCTATCTTCCTCTTCTTTGATAAATTAGGTATACCACTAAATTTCACCTTGTTAATCATATATCGCGATGACTGATTCGGCATAATCACAATATCTTTCACTCTAGGCATTACATAATTTTGTTGCTTATAGTCACCAATTTGTCCATTGGATTCAATGTTAACCGAATTCCGCCTGGTTCCCTCCATTAACTAAAACACAAAAAGAATTCGTTGAGAGGAAAAAATCATGCTAGAGAAAACAACATAGTAAAGGGGGAGTACCCTCAATATCTAACATCTTAGGATAAATTCTAAGATCGTTACCATAGTTCTAGGACTATATCCTATATGTATACTTATCCTTAGGGACATCCCTAGACATACCTTAGAAATATCTCTAGGGATCTCACTAACGTTCTCACATCCTAGTTTCCAAAGGTTGACTAAACCATTCCTCTGATACCAACTGTAGATACCCTAAGCTTGATGTACATGGACATTACATCACTTTTGCGGAATACTTAGTACATAACAAAAACACACACACAAGGATCGTAATAGTTTAGTGTCTTCGGAAACTCGGAACGTAATCTTCTAATCGTGGTGAAAGATCTTCAATATCTCCCATAAAGATCTTCCCTTTTTTTTACCTAAAACCTATCTTTATATCCTGGTGAAATGAAAACAAAAAAAAGGGTGAGCTCAAATTCTCAGTAAGGGTAGACAAAAGAAAAATCAATCACATCATATTCATAAGAACATAACTTTTGGAAATCTTAACCTGCAAAAGATAGCATAATTTCATAACATGGGATAAATCATAGTAGTGAAATGAAATCCCAATAAGCATAACATAAAACATGAAACTTTGTGTCATACACACATAATCATAGATAATCATTTCTTGTTAGTCATGACTCATTTCCAAGACTATCTTAGTGGACAAAGTCTCTTTCTGAATCGAGTCACCCTCGTTTCAGTCCTGTTTCACTGAACCGGTATAACCTACCATTCCAGCCATGTCTATATCATGAAATATGAAATCTTTACCCAATGCATTGGAGGGAGATATAGGTCCCACTCATCTTATAATTAATCCTTTCTTATGTGTGCCACATAATCATAAACTATACGTCATAGCGTAACTCATTTAATAAAAAATGGGATTCTTAAATAACATGACGTCATAAAACAATTCATATAAGATAAAAGAATTCATAAAAATATAATTCCATCACAAAATAATCAAATCAATGTAATAATAGGGATAAAAACCGAACCCTTTATTATCTTAGATGGAAAATAATTTTGATAAAACACTTGAACTCCATTCTTGAGGAAAATATCCTTTCTACTTCAAAAACATTTTTCCTTCCATAACATGTCATACGACTTTAAAATAAAAGAAGTTGATTAAAAATAAACTTGAAAACTTTTAAAGGAAGCTTCTTGAAAATCATGTTTTAAAAATCCATTCATGCCTTATAATTTAAAAAAACACTCTTCTCGTACTTTTGTCGGAAAAGTCAAAAAGTACCTCGTACGGAAAACGACAAAAGATTCCTTTCATACATATTACTAAAAACTCACCGAAGGGTAAAAATGGATTTAAAAAATTGTAGGTGGATGGAAATAATATTACATATTGATGAAACATGGATGTGGATGATAAAATACACCCCAGTAAATACTTACGAATAAACAATCTCGGATAAAAATGAGATTGTGATATTTCCCTTACCTTAGGTCCGACTTACTTTGTAAGTGTCTGAACCTCCTGTATAATGATTTAAATCATGTTATTGACTTATTCCAGAATCATATTCATTGTTATTATATCATATATGGTCCACTCATGACTTTATATAACCCGTTCTTTTGTAAATTCATGTTAAAGTAGCATTTTGGGTAAAATCGTCTCATTTGTCGTTCGTGTTTTTAACTTGTAATTATTCATATGATTACTTAGATCATGATTACTTAATTCCAGAATATAAAACATGATTTATATATATATATATATTCATAATACACATATATAATAAATCAGTAAATGGAAAGAAATACACCGTTCATGGAGACGGTAGTCCGTACGTACGCATGAACGCTGTTTTCGTTTCCTTATTGATTTGAATGGAATTAAGTAGATGACATAAATATAAATATAAATAATTCAAGTATCATTATTAGGTCATATATTTAATTATTACTTATTATATATACTTTTTAATCATTCATGAATGGTTAATCATTGAGAATGAATCTCATCGCGTCGTGGATACGGTAGTCCGTACGTACGCACGAGCGATGATATCGTTCCCATGGTCGTGGAATTGTGTTGAAGTGTATGTATACTATTTCAGTATCAATATAAATTTATAATAATCATATATAGTTAGTCATTACACCTTTATACCCATCCAATTAAGGTGGTGGCGGAAAATAGATTACACCACGGCGTGGAGACGGTATTCCGTACGTACCAACGCGCGGTGATTTCATTTTTCCGTAGGATGGATAGAAGGTGAATTAGGGTTGTTTCATATTTATAATAACATATCATTATGTAATTAATAATGATTTTATTACTTTATCATGAAAAAACTAAAGTAGAAGAAGATGAAGAAGAAAGAAATTGAAAAGATCGGTAACGGATATTACCTCTTCTTTGGAACGCCTCTATGAATCCTCCACTTAGGGAACTATGATTGTTCTTTGAAGAAGACCAGGACATCTAGGATTATTCTAGGGAAGTGGAGAGGAGAAAATGGAATGGGTTGGCCGAGCTTTAGTGCTCAAATTGTTGTGAGGAGGAGGGGGATGAGGTGTCCTTTTATAAGGGAGGAGAGGGGAACCTTAGGAATATCTCAAAATATTATTTTATATTAAAGTCAAAATCGGTTTATAATGGTTCCAAAGGGTCTTAATTCGAATCTAAAGTGGGGATGGGTCGAAATCCTATCATACAATAGGATTTAGACAAGTTTAGGGTATTATTTTAACCTTATCAATTAGATTTATCTCTAAGTTAAATAATTTAACTTTTACCGTGTCTTTTTGTTTTCTTTCACTATATGGTTAATACACATACTATAACATGCCAAACGAACCCCAAATTGTTTATTATTAATATATATATATCCTTATCTAAGTCATTTGGACGATCCTTAGATTTTTAGGAATAAAATAACAATTAATAATATAATATTTGATTTAAAAACTATTTTGTGTCAATTTTGACACTATTTGATATATGATTTTTGTGAAAGTCATACCAGAATTATATGTTCGAACCAAGTTGATTAAATCAACACTAATATATCATAGTAACTTATAAAATTAGTGTAATTCATAAAAAGTCTCAAATTACATTCATTTGAGTATTTATAACATCAATTATGTTAATATTTCATTAAAAGGGTAATTACTGCATCATCGTTGTGTCATTAATAAATTAATTTATTTAAAGTCTAAAAATTATAAATAAAATATAATTATGTAGGAAATCTTTTTATATTTCTAATGAATATTTATAGTCGAATTTATCTTATGTATAACCCCATATTAAAAATGTTTTAGTAAATAAACTTTGATTTTAACTCTTTTAACTCTTCTTTGAATTAAATAATAATAAATGTCCTAATCTAATCCAAGTGGGCCTAAATGATAATAGTTTACACTTATGGTTGATTCTGGTCGAGATAAACTTGTCCAATAGAATTAGGACATGTGTTAGGGTAATATTAATATCATTTTTACCCTTAATTAACCTATTTACTTTTAACCATGGTAAATAAAAGTAAAAAGTTACTATTCACCAAAAATTATTTTCATCTCATTGAACCACATTTTACTTACTGACATCAACCGTGTCTCTTGGATTTTTCAAATTCCATTCACAGAAGCGGTAAAATTTAATTTTATGAAAAATTCAGTTTTTTAACTACCACTTAGTAGTTTCACTATTCATAAAAAATTGATGTTTTTCAGAACAATGCCAAAATTTCATCCTAAGCTATATTTCATATTCCGAATGCAAAAATGAAGTCTATTTTACCAAATTCATAACATATAAGTTGTATTAATTAATTTTATAATTAAATCCCACTGTTAAAACAAATAGCGTGTTTTTAAGAAACAATATCTATCAAAAGATTGACACTTGATTATGTCTGGTTTAAATGTGAAATTACATTCAATGACCAACATTGTATTAAATTGTAAAAATATATTCTAAATATACTTTAAAACCACTAAAATTAATAATTTATCACTATTAATTATTTCGATTAAAAAAGTTGTTTTTAATTATAATTTAGTAATTTTCACTATTCATCAGAATATGAATGTTATCCAAAAAGTACCGAAATTTCACCTTAGGCTAAATTCGATACTCCGAATCCAAAAATAAAGTCCATTTTGAGAGATAATATTTCTAAAATTTAAAAAGTAGTTATTACTATTCATAACGGCTAGTTTTAATAATATTTTAATAGCATATCGTTGTTTCGTGAAACTCAGTATTGCGTACTACACACGCTATCGAGGAAGGTTGCGATTGCGTGTAATGCAAGGCAAGTCAAGGATGAATGTTATGCAAGCTCCTTTTGGTGTAGCGTACAACACAAGACATTAATAAAATTAAAAAGAATATTTTTCATAAAATCTCGGGCTGTTACATAATGGGTTTCATTGGATTTAGGTGCTAGAAGGGTAGCTAAATTTCTAAAATCGTAACATATACTCTGGGTGTCCGTTTGAGATCAGTGGCGTATAAAATCTATTTTTTAAAAAATATCTACACTCTACAGACTATTAGAACCCCTTCTCATATTCTTTAAGGCCAAAAAGACCCATATTTCATCCCAATAATCATAAGTTCTGCTCTGGGGTTCGTTTTGCAATATCTTCTTCTCGAGGTGTCTGTATTGGGTCTACCACATATCAAATCAATCTAAAACCTATTTAAGAAATATATATTATATTTAAATCAATATAAATTGATTTATATATCAATATATCTTTTTATTATAAAAATATAATTTTTTTTGAAATATAAACTTTATCAGCGCTAGGAAAAAAGAGAGGATAAAGGCACCCCCATTATCAGAACTACTAGAAAAAGTACCTGATAAAGGTGACCAATTTACCAAATCTAAAAAGTCATTGATGAAGTTGGTATCATTATCTGCACTGATAAATGGTCACTTTTAAGATCACTTTTTAAGTGCTTTTAAATGTACCTTTTATCAGTGGTTTTTTATCACTCATAAAGGCACACCAATTATCAGTGGTTTTTTAGTATTGTTAAAGGGTGGAAACCCAATTTTTTCGTAGTGATAGCACATTATCTATTCCTTTAGGTTCCTATAAGTAACTCTTCATCTATATAATTCATATGTTAACAGTGAGAGCTGTCAAATAGTGGAGATAGGTTTATGTGGGCGAAGAAGGAATATTGGGTTTATGGATTTGCATAGATTATCACCATAAGTTTTTTATATGCCTTTATGCAGATTTCATTATGATGATGGGATGAGGTTCCCCATTTTTGGTGAGAGATACCTCACAGTGGCATGAGCGGGTATTGTGAGAAATAGGTTACATCTTATTACCCATCTCCAAGAATGTATGAACCGTGGTGAACTAGACACTTCAGGACTCAGGATTCCTTTAGTTATGGGGGATTATATGGAAATATTTCCAACGGATGTTCCAAGACTAAAATTGAAGAGGGAATTGATATTCCACATCTACATGTTACTTGGGATTGTCCTAATATCTTCTATAGCTTATCGAATGGAACCCAATGAGCTCTGGGAGCATTGGATATAGTTATTGGGTCTTTCTGATAACTGTTTCATCAAACCCAATGTGTCACCATGGGTGGATGTAGTTTTGTTGGTAAAGAAATAATAAGTGGTTTATGGATTTACATAGATTATCATGGCCTAATCCTAGCCACTATAATGAAAAATTATTCCTTTCCATGGATTGAAGTAATCTTCAATCATCTGTGAGGCATGATATGGATCCTATTGATTGATATAATAACGGTCTACCACCAATTACAAGATTGTGTAACCAATATCACAAATTTCTCTGTTTTATTTCCCCAGGGACAATATTGGTTTCTAGTGATTCCCTCTGATGTGAATAATGCCCCATCCATTTTCATGGATTTGAAGAACCAGATAATCCATCCATACTTGCATATGATTTTTTTGTCTTCATTGATGACATAATCATCTACATTGCTACAATGTTGGAGATTGTAGATCACTTGAGAAGTGTCCTTGAATTTCTCTGATATCACTATCTTTATGACGTGCTCTTCAAATGCGTATTCTGGATAAATTATTATAATTTCATAGGTTATTCATTTCTAATAATGGTTTAGTTGTGCATATAGAAAAGTTTGAGGTATATATTGTTTGGGATACCCCCAATAATGCTAGAGTTGATTAGTATTTATGGAATGGAGGGATATTATGGAATATTTTTGGAGGACATCTCAAAGATCACAACCCCATTGTCTACCCTGATGCAGAAGAGATAGTCATTTAACTAGTTTTTGTAGTACTATAATTACTATGAGATGTTTGGGAAGTGGCTAATGAGTGCCCCAATTTTTCTACTGCCAAAGGAGGTCATTGAGATTATTTTTTTTCTAACACCTTAGTAGTTGGGAATATATTTGTGTGGATTCAATGATAAGCAGTCATCATATATGGGTCAAGGCAATTGTTACCCCATTAGAAGATTTATTTGAATCATGATATGGAGTTGGCAAAGATTGTTTTCACATTGAGGATGTGGTGGAACTACCTCCTAGGAGAGTGATTTGTTGTTTATACAGATCACTAGATTCTCTGGTACTTTGTCATGTAGAGATACCTAAAAATGTGACAAAGGAACTGGTTGGTGATTATATAGGGCTGCAAATTCATGATTGAATATAATCAATGGATGTGAAACATTTTATCATGAAACCATAGCATGAACTACCATAATTTCCTTATGTAGGACGCTTTTGAGAAGTTGGCTACCCTATAGCTACCCCTGATGGAGCAGGTGGGTAATTTTATACATCATTCAGGGGTGTTATCCCCTACACACATGGAGCATATGAAAGAGTTTCAACTGGGAGACATTGACAGTGATGTTCTTCATCATCTGATATCCATAATCGATGCACCACATGTATATTATGAAGGACGGAATGAGGAGATTCTATTATAGGAGATAATAGTAATCTAAGTTGTGATGTGGGAGGAGGTGATGTGTGAGTTCCATACTTATCCCTTAGCTATACATCCCAGTGCGGGAAGGATGTATAGAGATCATCCGTAGTAATTTTCGTGGTTTGGCATGAGATGGAGTGTAGCTGATTTCATCTCAAGATGACTCGTTTATCATTAGGTGAAGGTTGAGCATCAGGTCCCAGTAGGGTTGTTGCTACCTATTGATATCCTAGTGAGGAAATGAGATATCATATATATGGACTTATTCAATGGGATTCTGCACAAATTGAAGATCCACGACTCCATCTTGCTGGTGCTTTACCGACTCCCATATTATATACAATTCAATTCCATCAGGTAGGAGAGTTTGGTGGAATGCCTGGGGAAGTTGTCTATGCAAAAGATTATCTGACTTCATGGGGTATCCTCATTTGGGAGACATTGACTGTGAGGTTCTTCATGATCAAATATCCATAAGTGAATCACCACAATTATATTCTAATGTTATGAATCATGAGATCCAATAACAAGGGAGAATAGAAGTATCAGTTTTGATGGGGGAGGAGTTGATGTGTGAGTTCCAAACTAATCCCTTAGCTATAAATCCATGTGTGGGAATGATATATGGAGACCTTTAGTAGAATTTATGGTGGTTATTCATGAGATAGAGTGTAGGTAATTTCATCTATAGTTCCTTGTCTATCAGTGGGTGAAGGATGAGCATCAGGTCCCAAAAGGGTTGTTGCGACCTTTTGATATCCCATTGTAGAAATGGTATAGTATATATAGGGAATTCTTAATTGGGAATCCACACATCGTGAAGAGCCATGAATCCATATTGGGTACCCCTTTAATAGATCTAAAATATCAATGATAATGTGGGTTCATTTATCAGTGCTAATAAAGGGTCGCATTTAATAGTTCTTTTGTTAGTGATGTTAGAAGTACCATTTAGCAGTTCTTTTTTAGTACCCATAAAGGCACCCCCTTTATCAACAATTTTTTTAGTACTTTTAACGGGTGGATCTATGTAAACCAAATTTTTGGGTAGTGGTAGCTCATTAACTACACCTTTCGGTTCCTATAATAAATTCTTCCAATGTAGAATTCATATGTCGGATGTACGATCTGTCACATAGTGGAGAGAGGTTTATGTGGGAACTATTTTTCATCATGATGAAACCCTATTATTTCTTCTTGGGAATGGATTAGATTTCCATGGTACATTCCCAGATTTACTATCACCATATGTTATTCTGATGCGTTTATGCAGATGGGATGAAGATCCCAATTTTTGGTGAGAGATACCTCATAGTGTTAGGAGTGGGTACTGTAAGCAAGAGGTTACATCCTATTACCCATCTGCTAGAATGTATAACCCATGTTGCTTTAGACACTTCCAGACTCTGGATCGCTTTATTTGAGGAGGATTACATGGAAATATTTCCCATGGATGTTCTGAGACTTATTTTGAAGCGGGAATTGGAGTTCAGCATTGACATTCTACTAGTGTTTGTCCTGATAACTTATATAGACTATCAGATGGAACCCACTGAGTTCTATGAGCTACGGTTTTATATATTGGACCTTCATGAGAATGGTTGCATCAAATCCAATGTTTCCCCCATGGCGGATCTGGTTTTGTTGGTGAAGAAGGAATATGGGGGATTATGGTTTTGCATAGATTATCATGGCCTAAACCTAGACTCTGTAAATAAAAATTACCCATTTCTAATATTTTAAATCATCATCAATTAGCTGTGAGGCATGAGATGGTTCTTATAGATTGATCTAATATCCTTCGACCAATAATTATGGGTCTGTGAGACTGATATCTAGAATTTTTCAATTCCATGTCACTGTGGACACTATGTGTTCCTAATGATTCCCTTTCGATTTGAATAATTCCCCTTTCATTTTTATGGATTTGATGAACCACATAATGCCTCCATACATGGATATAATGTTTTTCATCATTTATGACATAATCATCTTCTTCGCTACCGAGTAGGAGCATAAAATGAACATTAGAATTGTCCTTGATTTTCTCTGAGAGCACCATCTTTATGTCATTCTCTCAAAATGATTATTCTAGATACCACTAGTTAAATTTATTAGTCATTTCAATTATGTGAACGATTTAGTTTTATATCTATCAAAGTTACATGTAGATCTTGTTTGGGATCCACCAATTAATGCATTAGAGGTGAGTAGATTTCAGGGAATGTTGGTATATTATAGATGATTTTTGGTGGAATTATTTATGATTGCAGCCCCATTGTTTACCCAGATGCACAATTGATAGTCATTTACCTGGTCTGTGTAGTGCTGGAATACAGTTGAGATGTTGAGGAATAGGCTAATGAGTTCCCCAATTTTGAGGCTGGAAAAGGGGGGAGTTGAGTTCATTCTTTCATATAACACCTCAGTAGTTAGGCTTAGTTATGCACCGATTCAATGATAAGTATTCATTGTATATGGGTGGAGGAAGTTGATACCCCATGAGAAGAATTATGTGAATAATGATCCAGAGCTGGAAGGGATAATTTTCACTTTGACGATGTGGTGGAACTACCTCCAAGGGGAGTGGTTTGTTGTGAATTTATATCACTAGATTCATAGATAAATATTCATTCAGAGATACTATAAAATGAGACAAAGGAATTGGTTGGAGTTTCTACAGGAATACAAATTCATGATTGTTTATACACAAGGGAAGAGAAACGTTGTAGTATATAACCGTAGAAAAAACAACCCAGATTTCATTATGCAAGAAGCTTTTGAGCAGTTGGATTCCCTATAGTTACCCCTGATGGACCAGGATGGTAATGTTTTACATCATTCATGGGGTTTCACTCCTAGACTCTCTAAGCAATTGAAGGAGTCCCACCTAGGAGACATTTACTATGAGTTTCTTCATGGAATGTTATCCAGAATCAATGTACCATGTGTATATAATGAAGGAGGGAATTATGAGATCCTATTATAGGGGAGAATAGAAGTCATAGTTTTGATATGAGAGTAGATTATGTGTGAGTTACATACTACTCCCTTAGCTATTCGTCCCAATGTGGGAATGATGTACAGAGAGCTTCAGCCGTAGTTTTGGTGGTTTGGCTTGAGATGGAATATAGCTGAATACTTTTCAAGATGTCTTATCTATAAGTAGGAGAAGGATGAGCATCAGGTCCCAGCATGGTTGGGGCTACCTCTTGATATCCCAATGAAGAAATGATGAATCATATATATCGACTTCTTCATTGGGTTTTTTCACATAATAAAGATCCATGACTCCATCATGTTGGCGTTTAACAGACTCCCATGATCTGTAAAATTCCATTCCATCAGGTATGAGAGTTTGGATGAGAGTCAGCGGATGTTTTACATGTAAGAGATTATCATCCTTCCAGGGGTAACCTCAAGGATTTTCTCGTATCACGACATTTTCTTTACATCATTATTATAGAGAGCCCTGTAGGAGGAAATTGGGACCCATCAATGTATGAGATCAACATCCCCCCACCCGACTGATTTGTAGATCGATTTTTCTATCTAGGCGATGAAGGATATTATGAGAGTGTGTGTTCTAGATTTTATCTGGAGCTAGGATGATCACCATCCTTTGGTGGAGTTTGCGTACAACAACATCTACGACTCTACAATAACCATGGTACCTTTTGAGGCCCAATAATGCAAGCATTATATGTCAACTTTGTGTTGGATGAAATTCGGAGAGTCCTATATCATTGTCCGAAGATGCTAAATGTGAACACAAAAAAGGAGTACATCATCCATGAGAAGATGAAGACAACCAAGAGCAGAAATAAGTCCTATGAAGACTACCGTCTTAGTCCCTCAGAGTTTGAGTAGAGAGACTATATCTTCTTGAGAGTCTCTATGTGACGTGGGATGAGTAGGTTTGTCCAGAAGATCATCTATCATTATTATGTCATTCCTGGTTTTCATTTGGGACTACCTCTAATGTGAGATATGGAGTTCTATATCTACATTTTTCCATAAAATATCCCCAATATCTTATTCAGCCTATCATATGGCACCCATTAAGCTATGGGAGTTGATTTTGTAGTTATAGTATCATCTTGAGAAAGGTTTCATATGACCTAGTGTGTCCCCCTGGTAGGCTATGGTTTTGAATCTGAATAGGGTAGATAAGTTTTATTGGATTTATGTGGAATATCGTCACATGAACCAGGCCACAATAATGTACAGGTACCCAATTCTATGGATTTACTATCTCTTTGATCAGCTGCGATGTGAAATATAGTTCCCCAAGATTTATCAAAGATCTGGCTACAACCAGTTGTGGGTCTGTGATTCTGATATCACGAAGGTGGCCTTTTGATGTTACTAAAGACAATATGAGTTCCTAGTGATTAAATTCAGTGTAACAAATGCCCCCACCATTTTCATGGCTTTGATTAACTAGACCATCCAACCATACATGGATCATTTTTTTGTTGTATTTATTGATGATATACTCATCTACTTTTCTACAACAAGGGAGCATGTAGATCCCTTGAGGATATTCTTTGATAAAATATAAAAGAAAAAAATTTACGAAATGATATCGAAATGATAGTTCCAGACACTTTAGGTTCACTTTTATAAGCATGAAATTTCTGAGATGGGTTTGTCCTGGGATCCGGGTAAGGTCAAATTAGTTATTTCATTGGATCTACCTATGAATGAGTCAAATTTTGGACTATACATAGATTATTAGGGTATAATAAGTGATTTATAGCCTATTTATCTAGTATTTTATCCCCATTTACCTCCATTATTTAGAATGGATAGAGGTTGACTTACTCTGTGAAGTGCCAAACGGCCATTGATAAGTTAAGAAAGTGGATAACGAGTGCAACAGTTTTACGAAAACATGAGGAGGTATTTGAGTTTATGGATTAATGTGAAACCTCAGGATAAGGGATGAATTTTATTCTAATAAATTGATAAGTGGACATCACATATGCGTTGTGGCATTTGAGGCCCCCTAAGATGAATTATGTGACTCGTGATTTGGATCTGGCGGTGATAATTTTCACTTTGAGGATGTAGAGGCAAAAACTCCTTGGGGAGTTATATGTTCTTTATTCAGATCAATAGAATCTCAAGTACATATTCATGTAGATAAAATTGATCCTGATACAGTAGATCTCAATGGATTTCTGACAGAACTACAACTTCGGGTTCATTTGTCTTTCAGAGAAGGGAAATGATGTAGTAGATATCCTTAGCAATAATTATCAGGATCAAATTATGTCAAAAGCTTTTGATTAGTTGGTTTCCAAACAAATGAACCTGATAGTGGAAGAGGGTACAATTTTCCATTAGTCAATTGTGTTGACTCGTACACTCTTTGATCATGTCTAAGAGTCTCAGCGAGGAGACAATGACTTCAATGTTATTAGTCATCTAATATCAATGGGTGATGCACCACATGGATATTTTGAAGGTGGTAATCATTATATCATGTTATAGGGATGAACAATACTCTCATATAAGATGTGGGAGGTGGTGATGTTGGAGTTTCATGCCTCTCCCTTATTTTTACAACCTAGTTCGGGAAATATGTACTGGGATATTTATAGGTAGTTTTGGTGGTCCAACGTGAGACAGAGTGTAACTGAGTTCATCACATGATGATTTACCTATCAACAAGTGAAGGCTGAGCATCAGGTCTTAGTAGGGTTATTTTTTCCTCATGATATCCCAATGTATAAATTGAACTACATACCCAAGGAAATTGTTATTGGGATTCCACAAACAGTGATGAGTCACGATGCAATTTGGGTGGTAGTCTACCAACTCACGGAGTCGGCAGACTTCCTTTCCTTCAGGGAGAAGTGTTCAATTGAGAGTCTGAGGCAGATGTACATTCAAGAGATCATCCACCGTCATGGGGTACCCTCGATGATTCTCTCTAATTGTGACATGTAAAATAAGTAAGGATTGTGGAGAGATCTATAGGAGGCATTCGAGGACCATCTATAGATGAGTACATCATTCCACTCCCAGGACGATGGGAGTTCAGAGTGCTTGATCATGTTGTCGAAGGATATTTTGAGAGCATGTGTGTTGGATTTTGGTTGGATCTGTGATGATCTCATACCTCTTTTAGAGTTCACATACAACTATTTCTACCACACCACTATAAGCATGGCAGCTTTTGAGGCCATCTATAGGAGTCCCTATATGTCACCTTTGTAATGGATGGAATATGGAGAGTCCTCTCTCATTGGCCAAGAGTTGGTGTAGATGACCACAGAGAAGGTTCGGGTCATCCATGAGAGGAATAAGACATCCCATATTATATTTTTGTCCTAATGATACCACCATCAGAGGTCCTTGGAGTTTTAGTACGGAGACCACATATTCTTGTGTGTTTTTCCATGATGTGGGATGTAAAGGTTTGTCTGGGGGAGAAACTTATCATGGGGATCATCATCCCATTTGAGGTTATGTGGAGGATTAGGGAGGTTTCTTACAACCTCATCATACCCCCACAGTTGGAGCGAGTAAATGAAGTCTTCTACATGTCGTTGTTGATGAGATACCTACATAAACCCAGACATGTTTTTGACTAGTGAGAGTAGGAAATTGAGGATCAATCTACCTATAAGGAGCACTCAGTAGTGATAGAGAACTAATAGGAGTAGACCTTATGAGGATGAATCATAAACTTGTTTTGAGTGTTCTACCTACATGGAAATGTACTGGAGAGTTCCTTGGAGTAGGAGTGCCAGATGCATGATTAGTATCCTGAGTTGTTTGTTTAGTTTTTCTTTTAAGGGACAAAAATATTTACGATTTGGAATGATGTAGAGACCTAATTTTTTCCTATTAATACATTGATATAAATTTGAATAATAATCTGGAGTTAGATACATATTTGACATGTGATTCTACTACTTGGGGTGACCAGAATTAAATATATAATGCTATTAAATATATTTCATATTACACATGCAAAGATGAATAAAGGATCTCGGATAACTCATAAATTATTAGTTGGATTTGAATAGTAAGGACCTAGTTGGGTCTGATAAGTTGTGTTTCACCTATAAATGCCATAAAATATGTCTTCATGGGACATTCAGATCCCTCACTTGTTGGCATAGCATTTTTATTTTATTAAATTAATTGATTTAACTAATTAATTATATATCATATAATATTATTCCATGATATAAATTTTTAATTTATTTATATTTCCTCATAATCACTTTTCCAATTATATATTCACTTCTTCTCATCTCCTCTCCATCTCATTGATGAACGATGAACCCTAGGATCTAGATAGATAGAGACGCATTGAGCGCAAAAGATCATCCCCATTCGTTGATGAATGAATACTTCATCAAAAAGAATAAATTAAATCTAGGTAGTAAATTGTATTGGAGTTCATATTCCCTAATTGGAACCTTTGTTCATGTTTTAATTTGATTCTTCAACCTGCACCCCCTGGTTTTCAGACAATGCATGATCCCTCGTATTGGTTGCAATTTCCTTTTTGGTTTGATCTTACCCTGAGTCACCCAAATTCAATCTGTCTACCAAGAAAACTTTTCCATGATATAGAACATGGTTTTTAATGCCATTACACATCATTTATTTATTTTTTTACTAAGATATCCCATTGGATTGCAGTTCGATGATTTTCGGGCAACCCGAGCATGATCAGGTGCCCGGAGCGAGACAAATTATTGTTGCTTTTGTAAAATGGTGAAAGAATCATGAGAAAGTCTTCGAGATAGAAATTGACTAGAATGAAGATAAAAAATCCTATTATTTCATGATGATCCAAATAGAATCAAAGCTACATTGGTTTTCTGATCCTCCGAACAAACCCTTATTTTCAGTCAATGACTATTCAAGAAGAACGATGAATTGTCTCTACGTTCTTCGCCAACATATAGTATTTTCAGAGTAATTCTAGGAAATTCTGAACTCAGTGAAGGTAGGATTATAGAACGAGTGATTATTCAATAAGTACATAGAGTTATATGGAAATCTTGACTACAGAATTTGTTTGGAGAAGAACACATGGAGTTTATACTTCCTTAGCAGTGACACTTGGGTTTAGGAGAATTTAATGATGCCACATTGTGTACTTACCTGGACATGTTGTGTAATACCTTATCATGTGAGGAGACACATGTGGTGGAACCCACTATTATGTTATTATTACATGAACATTTATTGGTCACATGAAAAACATTCCTTGTTGACCAGCACACCATGTACCAATGTTCACAGACACCAAGTCAAAGTACACGTACACGGTCAGTAAACAAAGTCCAATAATAAGATCGGTAGGGAACACTATGTATTCCACTAGCATGGAATGTTCCCCTATATGTAATGAGGCACATGTCTGGTTCAAGACATGATCATGTAATAAAGAGGAACCACACGTTTTTTGGGACACCTAACACATCATGTACTTTTTGATCTCAATAGACTGATATTCAAACCATCATATCTCCTTCGTTTGAACTCATATTTTAGACCGTGAAAATCATATGCAATGTTTTTTATTCATAAAATGTTATTTTTCCCAAGTATGAGGCATTCTAGAAACGATATGAATGTTCTGGGTTGTAATGCCCAGAGACGACACCTGATGACAATAGTGGAATATCATTTCCCAATAGAGTGGAATGGTGTGACTTTTCCCAATGGCCTGACATGTCATGTCTTTTCCCAGTTTCATGGAATGGATTGAATTTTCACAATAGGATGACATAACTTGAAATTTTTTAAGTTGTGCAGCCTGAATGGACTTTTCGAAGTAGTGTGGCCTGACTTGACTTTTTCCAGTAGTGTTGCATGACTTGACTTTTCCCAGTGGCATGAAATGGTATGAATTACCTAAGGAATAATGAATAAAAAGATTACATTCCCCATGTAGACACATTCATTTGAGATGTTTCAAAACCATCGGTGTGAGTATTTTTCTCACAAAGAAGATAATATCAAGGTGTAGTGATTTGATTGCATTTGACTTGTGCCTCTTCGGAAAATGCGATGAGAGGTGGGGCATCAAAAATTGATTTTTAGCTTAGGACTAATGGATACACACTTTATTGGGCTGGGTAAAGTTATAGTGATCACATTACACTATCGTTTTATCTTTTTTTATTGAGAATATACATACCAATCTATCCTATTGTAGTACACACTCATTTGGTCTCAAATACCCTTCTTTCAGGAGAGGCAAAGACACATTATGTAGAAGGATCTTTTTTAGCTATGTTTTTTCATTTCTAGTTGTTTATGAAGAAAAGAAGAAAATTTTGAAATTTTCAAAGTACACATCATGTACTACGATTACGTTGGAGGCCATGTGCTGGCCGGGTCAAGGTTACACACATGAACATATAGGGGTGACATGGAGGCCTCCTAAAGTAGAGTACAGAAAAGGTGAGCACACATCGTGTGCACCAAAAATATACACCGTGTACTTTCATTTCAATTATTAAATGCATTGGGGATGCGTCTAATTTCCAAAATCATCATCATTTAGGTCGTCTTCGATCTAGAGCACCGAACAACCAAAGATATTCGACGAGAACCCGAACCTTTGTCTTCCCTCCAATTCGAACACCGGTGAGTGTGTTGGAATCTTAACAGTGAGTTCTCAATTCTCCTTGATCATCGTTTCCCAATTATTTTTATTTTCCATGATATCGTGGGTTGAATATTTTATAATTTTTTGTAGATATTCGACAATATAAGGGGATTGAAGCCATGTGGTTCATGTATATAGAACTCCTAAAATTTGGGTAGGTGGTTTGTGCCTTCTTGTGGAAAGTCATTGAATATTTTGTGGAAATTCATCCAATAACCTTGAATGGGGTATTGTGTGTTCACTGTTTAGCCCCATTTGATTTCTTGCTTTTCATATTTTCTAGAGTAGTGGATTTTGATTGGGTTTTGGGATAATTGATTGGATTTGTAAGAGTTTGAAATCCATGTTCTTGCCTGTCTATACCTTTGGATCTCATTTACATTTTTGATTACTGTTGATTTCCCATGCCTAGTATTGTAGGAGGGTGTGACTATTGTTCTTCCATGACGAGATGTTGTAGAATGCTATCCAAGTAGTTCATGAGGTTTATTTGGACATTAAGTGATGCGATACTTTCTGTCATTACACATAACTATGAGAACCTAGTGTAGTAGACTATAGAAAAAATGGACGTAAGGGCTTCTCCATAGTGCCTTTATAATATGATGTGAGACCATATGGGGAATTGACGTTGATATCTTACTCAAAGTGACTGTAGTTCCTCGACATGGGCCACATGTGGAATGAGATGTTGATTTCTATCCAATATCACCTTTACTACAATACGAGACTATAGGAGAAATTGATGGAGAGTGCATCCCCATAGAGTCTATCCTTTTGCTTAACTAGAGGGGTGAGAGTGTGTGTGCCTCCCAGATGGTTGCTACAACTTGTTCGTTGATCCATTTGGTTAGGATATGTGAACTACCTAGAGGGTTAAATGTTTTTTTAATTTCTTTAGTGGATTCTTAATTTTTTGTAAATTAAATGATAGAAACTGTGGATTGTTTGTTGTTGAGTAATTTCAGGTTTTATGATTTCATTATTTTTTCCTGCAATATAATAGCTGACAATTAAGCACATATCCCATGATTATTTCCTACTGGTATTTAATATCAGACCCTATTTGGGACATGATTTTGGGATGAAATAGATTATATTGTTTCAGGTATATATAAGGGTGAGTTCCCTTCTACTTCATGTTCTTGATATCATTAGAGCTCGAGAGCATGAGACCAAACTAAGGACTGTGATGCGGAGGAGTATTTATCCATTTTACTTTTGTACTTGGGTTTAGTACTGTAATCACCATTGTGACACTTTTGGTTTCCTTCATTGAAATATTTTTATCATTTATAATTTATATATTTTTATCCAGTTTCTCATTTATCATTCTTCCATTGTTTATTATTCTTGGATATTTACAACTTCTGATTCTTCAAAATTGTCTATCTTCTGCTGTGTTGCTCTATCAGTGATGGCATAGTTTCCCCACCATCACACATAAGGCCTTAGATACTTGTCGGTAACCTATGGCTTTTAGGGAATTGCGCTTATGTCCATGTGACCAATTTGGTATGGCACCTCTGGGTGGCTTCCGGAACCTTGACGTTACAATGTTTTATCAGAGGAATTCTTTTCTCTTGATATACTATTTGGATATTTTGGTCAGGGGCAGGATGTAATATGTAATTGAAAATAAGCTGTGTCTAGGCATAGCTAACCTGTGTAAAGGTAAAATCCAATATACCACTTTTATTGCAGTTTTTCTGGTTTTCCATTTTACAGTTAAATTGATTCCACCTTATGTGATTAACATGTTTTGTGTTCATGCAGTTGATGTTATTGAGGTTCTATTTCTCTCAAAACCCTATGAGATGAGGTTCATCATTATCATCCACCATATATGCACTTTTTAGTAATGAAATTCCATGCATTCTTTCCATTCCATATCAGATGCATTAGCGACTGCATGTTGTTGTGATAGATGTTTCGTAGAGTATGCATGTTGTTGTGATATATTCCATGATATAAATAACATTTTATTGATAGAGTATTGTGTGTAAGGTATTTTTTGGATGACGGTCATACATTCATTCTTGTGGTGTTATGGGCCCTCATGGATCGTAATTCGGTAAATCATTTCATTGTTTTCTTGTTTATAACTTGTATATGGTGCCAAAAATTGATTCGCGGGGAGTATGGGACCTCAAAGATTGGAATTTGGAACATTAAATGTTTGTTTCATTTTTTATAGGTTTCAGATTAGTTTCTAAGAATTACAGTCTAAGAAAACAAAGAATACATGCCGTGTAATGTTAGGTACACTCCATGTGTTCTTCGGTTCAGGAAGAAACAGTTTTACTTAAGTATACGCCCTGTACTTCATGTACACACTATGTAGTATCTGACCGTTTCATAGGCCATGTGAGTAGAAACACGGGATGTGAAGAGTCTGATGGAAACACGTCTTTTCCGCGTTGAACACTCAGTCTAGTCTGACCTAGGTACCCATCCTTGAAACAAATAACACATGTTGGAGTTATCCTTAAGCATACACGTCGTGTCTAGCTCGAACATGTCATGTTGTCGGACCCAGGTACCCGGCCGTGTCACGAACAACACATGTCGATGTTCTCCTTTCACATACAAGATGTGTCTACCTTGAACACATCTTGTAGTCGATCCTTGGTACCTGGTCGTGTCCCGAACAACACGGGATGGGGTTATCCTTTCACATACACACAATGTCTACTATGAACATGTCGTGTAGTCCGACCCTGGAACCATGCCGTGTCACGAACAACATCGGTCGGTGTTGTCCTTTCATATACATGTCGTGTCTATCAGGAACACACCATTTAGTTTGTGTTGTGTGTATGACCGTGTCACTAACAACACGGTCTAGGTGAAGCTTGTCGAGTACATTCTAGATCAACCTTGAACATTCCATGTGGTCTTGTCTTAGGAGTGACTTGTGGCTTAGCAGTGTAGAAGTACTCTGGCAGGGAATGAGGATTCAAGGACATGTCATGTGTCAGGACAACACACCGTGTGTCTGGGGTGTTACACCACCAGTTTAGGAAAGAGTATATGTAACATCCCATGTAAATAATGAATTTGAAATGTATATATATATTAATATTTATGAATAAAATATTAATATTATTTTAAAGGGGATTCTATGTTCGATGGCATACCCAATATCCCATAACAAGTTTCTTTTAAATTTTACTTTGCACACTAATAATATAATAATATTATTTTAAATGGTAGTAAATTCCTAGGAATTGTAATGGTGATAATGAAAAAAACAAATTACAAAATGATTTTATATATTTGTCAAATATTTTTACATTTAACCAATAAATGTTAGAGGCTTAAATTTCGAATGAATTTAATTTTTAGCATAAATATTCTATTATTCTTTAAAAGGTCGATTAACTGCCTTTTCATGGAGAATCCATTTTAAATGTACTTTTTTTCATTTTTATATGTAATATTTGACGAAATAAAATCCGTCTTTATAATACGGACAACAAAATTTACTTTCTGTAAATTTTTGTTAATTTTCCAATAAATGTCATTTTTTATTGAATAGTAAAAAATGTTTTATTTTACCTCAAAACCTCGTTTGTATATAATTTTTTTATATGGATATAATATCATTTTAATTGGGTTTAATTTTTAATTTAAATATTTTTTTACCATTTAATCAAATTCTGGTCATTGCAATTAATTTCACTTTGAAATTAGACATAAAAAAGTATCAACCATTTGATAGATATTATTTTTTAAAAACATGTAATTTGTTTTGACAGTGGGAATTAGTTATAATATTCATTAATGAAACTTCTAAGTTTTGAATTTGGTAAAATGGACATCATTTTTTAATTTGGAATATCAAATATAGTTTAGGGTGAATTTTTGGTATATTTCTGAAAAACATAAATTTATTATGAATAGTGAAACCACTATGTAGTTGTTTAAAACTGAATTTTTCATTAAAATGAAAATTTAACACTTTTTTGAATTGAATTTCAAAAATCCGACATACATGGATTTCATTAGTGAGTAAAATGTGGTTCAATGGGATGAAAATAATTTTTTTTGAATAGAAAGTTTTGAGTTTTATTAACCACAATTAAAGTTAATTAGGGTAATTTAAGGTAAAAATAATATTATAAAAATATTAACATAACTTGAAACATTTCCTAACCATGTTGGTTGAGCCATGGCCGGCCAAGAAAATCCATGGGTCAATTTGGGGGCCCCATGGATCCACTTGGTTATGATAATGAAATTAATAACTTTTTATTTAATGTAAAAATAAAAATGTCACAAACATGTATTGTTTTACTAAACCAATTTTTAGACGGGGTTATATAAGTTATAATTTTGACTAAAAATATTCAATAAAATGATAAGAAGATTTCATAAATCTTGGTAATTTTTTTATACTTTTTTTACATCAAATAAATAAAATTATTTATGACACCATGATGATGTTGTGTTTACATCATTAATGAATGATTTAAATAAATACAAAGATAATGTTTAAAATAATATCCAAAACTTGTATAGTTCTTATTTGATGATTTTAATAGAAAATGGGACACATTATCTTCGAAATTAATGATATTTGGACCTTTAGAAACAGAATAACAATATATAATAGATTAATATTTTCAAGCATTCAAAAAGAGCCCCTCCTCTGCCTTATAAACAGTCCACACTTCAAGCCCCTTTCTAAAAATTCTCAACCCATTTGGCTAGTCAAAAATATCTCAAATAAGCTCCCAAGATCCCTATCACCATCCTCAAATCCTTAACTTTTTCAGAAAGCACATAAAGAAACCCTTTTGGTTCAATCCTAGGGGAGTTACCCGATTTAAATGTAATGTCTTCTCTTATGTTCTTTTTATTAATTTTTCATCTCCAACCCCTTAAAATCTTTTTATTCCTTTCTTCTGAAAAAAAAAATTATCTTCAATATACTTGGATTTTTTAGTGAGATGGATAATAGATACACATGCACACACCTCCTTCTACTGGCTGAAGAACATACTGTTTCTGTGGACGGTGAACTACTGTCTCGAAAAATTATGATTGTTCAATTATATTCTACCACCTATCATGGTGGCCATTAATATGTAACTGTATTTATATAAGATATATATTATGTTTAATTATTCCTTATGTCTTTGAATTTATCATTTATTCCGTAACATTATGGTTTCCATAATGGGTAAATGGGTTAATTTTATTTTAGGACGTGTGGACTACTGCCCCCTCAATGTGATTTGAATCATTAATGCAATATATGTGATTTGTAAATGATGTATATAATGATATTATATATGATATTATACTTGAATTATTATATACATTTATATAATCATTTTTTCATTCCATTACATATAAAATAGAAATGAAAGTAGCGTTCATGCATACGTATGACTTACCATCTCCATGAATGGTGCATTTCATTTCATACCTTCAAATGTTTGGTACATGTATAAATAAATATATATACTAGATATATATGATATATATGATATCTAAATCATGAATATCATTTTGGAGATAATTTATATTTTACTACATGAACAACTTGTAAATATAAGAAGTTTACTTTTGACTCATGTAAAAAATATCAATTAAATGATCGTTATTAACATAAATGATTACATAATATTTATAACTTGATATTAAGTGATATAAAATAAATAATAAACTTGAATAATGTTCTTAATAAAGTATAAAATAACTTATGTTTATCATTCAGTAAGAATAAGGAGCATACATGCGAGGCATGTCAGACATGTGGTAAGTGGATTTCTTATATCGCTTTTAATTATGTGAGATTTCCATTATTCGCCACATATTTATTACATGTGGTGTATTTTTTACTTCCATCTGATATATATTATCATGATTCTATTTATATTCATGGTATTCTATAATTCATTTGATGTTTATTATCGTTTGGTCATTAGAATCGATTGATCACAACAACGTAATGGGTTTTTTATCTATCATTTATTACCGATAGATTCATGATACATTTTACACTATTTAAATTTTTGTGGTGTATGTACTGACAATGATTTCATTATTTGTGTAATATAATTTAATTTATTGGTATTTACATCTTCATTGCATGATCCTTATTTATTGGGGTGTACAATTTAAAAGTTACCGAAATCTGTAAGGGAACCATTCACCCTCCTATTTTTTAAAACGTCTTCATTTTGATATGTATTTTAATTTTGAACTTATTATGTTGGGATGTCAAATTTTCATAATTTTAAAGTGACATCATTAGGATATAGAATTTTTGTAAGGGAGTATCTTAAAAAAAATTCAATTCTTTTGTTTAATCCTATACTTTTAATTGTGTCATGCTATAAATATGTGTGAATGAACTATGATTATATTACAAATAATATCCACTTTTATTGTGTGTATTTATATTTTCACATATAATTATGTCATTGAGTTATCCTTAATCTAAGGATACTATCTTTGTAAGGTAATTTGTCTCAATCTCCATCCATTGAGGAATATTATGTTTTAATACAATAATTTTTTTTATACGTTGTCTAAACAACTTTTACTTTTCATTTCATTCAATGTGAATCTTTTTCTACAAAGTCTTTTACAAAATGAAAAAATGTACTATTTCTTTTTACAAAAGCAGTGACAATGACTTTTCCACCGCTTTGATAATTACAAGATTTTTGGCATCCATAAGAATCCGTAATGTTTTCAAAAGGAAAAATAAATACCATATACTCTATTATGTATTTTGGTATTAAAAAATCTTTTGATAATGGATTTGTTATGTCAATATATTTAAGTGATATATTGTTATTGAAATGTGTAAATGTTTTCTTTCTTTTATATTTTTTGTATTTGTTATGATTTTATAATGGTACTTAGACATTTGATGGGTGGTTACATGATAAAACAAATTATGGGTGGTGTTGTCATAAACTAGGATGTGTGGTTACATTATAACATCCAATGAATTGGTTATGGATGCCGGCCATATGGCTATTCCATTTAGTGACATGTGTGGATGTCGACCATATGGACATTAAATTTTAGTATATTTATGTCCCAGGACACCTTTTTAGGTTATGTGTTCTTTATATGGGTTTTATGGTGATCTTTTGGTTACAAAATTGTAAGTAATGATCTTTTATTCAGTGAAAAGTGTTTACTACTTCATTAAGGTGAAAAGATTTACTTATGATGAATTATTCATGATTTACTTGTTTTTTTTTGAGAAATTAATAATTTTCCTTCGTTTTGTATCCCTTAAAGTGCTATTAATGATCATCCTATGTTATTGAATTTTTATCCATAGTATTTAAAGATGAATAGGGTAAAGGATGAGATCAAGGAATGACATGATATCTAAAACATTGAAGTAGACATGTTTATTTTTATGTGTTTTTATTTTCTGAAAAAAATTGAAATTGAGCAGGAGTGTCTACCTTTTAATCTTTTGTGATGTAATAGTTATGTCCTAAATATCTAAAACTCTAAACCAGAAAAGATAATATATATAAATTATATATTTAATTCAAAATTATTTAATGTTTTAAGGTTGGTTCCTTATAGATGGTATCAAAGGTTGTTTTAGATAACTTTAGAGGTTAAGGTATTCATTATGCTTAAGTGAAATTACCATAATAGTTTAGATTTCTGAAAGATTTATAGTTTTTTAGATAAAGAGAATGAATATAAGATAACATGAATAATTATATCTTAGTATTATATAATTGTTTTACGGATATACTCACACTATCCTTTTTGGTTTTTGTAAATGTATGGATCTAGCAGGCACCAATGTAACAGTGGATGTGAAGAAAACTGTGAAAGTTTTCCGAACGAGAAACTGAATGATATGGGAGCTGCAATGATAACTCAAGCGGTAATTCTCAACCAAATATCAAGAGTCATGATTGAACACCTGAAAATTTATTATTTTGATAAGGCATCATATATGCGAGAATCAAATCCCTACGAATGTTCAATTAATAATCATAAAGGTATGTGTGTTCAAAAACTTATTTTCCAAAGATGTGGAAAGAAACACCAAGGAAAATGATCCAAAGGGACTAAAAGATGATATAGATGTGTAAATTAAGGTCATAAAGAAGGAACCTATCATGGAAAAAGGAAGCATCTAGTTGACACTAGGAAAGGGAATGAAGTTTGTTCTGAAAGATAAATTTAATATTTTAATTGTGGTGTGGATGGGAATTATGCAAAGTCATGTACTACAAAGAATTTTTGGGAATGGGATCAACCAGATCATAAAAATATTCGGTTACCTATACCTAATGCCATTATGATTGAGGATGAAGAAACTGAAAATGGCCAATGAATGGTATGAATTATATCTTAAAATATGTTTTCCTATTATTGAAACATAGGATATAATTCATGATTTTGTTTGTAGGAAAGAATTATTATAGAATAAGTTGGAAAGGAATGGTTAACAGATCATGAAGAATTTTGAATGAGTAATATGTCAACATATAAGGGATTCAAGAGTTATGGTAAATTTTAGGATATTGAAATGAATAAATGTATTAAGCCTCTTTTGATGATGGGATTATATTAGATGAATTTTTATTGTATGTGTTTCCTTGATGTTTGATATATGAAAATTTTATTCAATAATAAATTTCTTTTCCATCGTGGATATAGTTATAAATATCAATTTGGGTTTATATAATCCTTGAATTTGACGAAATTGCAGGTTAATACATTTTGGGATGCAAAATGAAATTTATTAGATAACCATTGTGGATAAAATATGTTATGGTTATTTTTGAAGATTTTATCTCTTCTTGGGAAATGATATAAAATTATATAGTTTTTTAAAAGGGACAACACACAGACCATTTGACAACCCATCGCGTCGGACGATGCTGCAGGAATCGAACCCACAACCAAAGTGTGACTGGTATTTGTCGCATGCCACAGGGCTATGAGAAGTAACTGGTTAGTATGACTACTTATTTTTAGTTAGTTGAGTTTATGAATATATAATAAGTTTATTTTTGGTTATCTATGGAAATGATTATCTTATCATGGAGGATATGTGATAAGGTTAATTACATTTGAATATGATATTTTTGAGTAACTGATATTATTTGGAGATAAATGTTAATATTTATATTGGAAGACTATGTGATTATATCCTTAAGATATTTGGGTTTAAATATTTGTTTGTATTACACTGAATAATTTTATGGACAACTGTTCATTTAATGGTCTTTGAAGAACATTGGGTTTTGTTGGACAAATTTTGGAGATTATGAGTAGTTTATCATTTTGTGAACGATTATCCTTTTTGGGGATTATCTGACCTTGTACTAATCATTTTGGTTTTTATAAGATATAAAGACATGGGAAATATATATTTTAATCATTAAGTAATAATGGGATTTTATCAAAATTGAATTTAGCTATTTTATGAGAATAAGTTATCTTTAATACTCATCGTTTGGGGAAAATATGAATTCGTGATAGAAATCTACTAAAATATTAAAGTATACAAGAAATGTGAGTATTTTTCCTTATGTTTTAGTTAATATCATAAATAAATTCCTTAATGAAAAGAATCTTAAAACAAAAACGTTGTCTGTTAATATTCCTACTAGGGAATCAGGTACTGTTTAACCCATCACAAGTTTGTGATTTTCTGAACTTTATCCTAAACATGTTTTCTATCACTCTCCGTAAGAGAAAGATGGTTTGTTTTTTCCTACATATCCATGTTTTTGTGGAATCATAGTATGGGTTATTTCAGGTGAACATTTTACTTATTTTTATTTCTTTAAAAGTGATAATTTTATTTACTATTTCTCCGATGTGGGGATTTTAATAATGTTTCCAAGCCCAATTTTAAAATTGAGAGGATGTAATTCCCAAAAGGGGTGAAGGATGTAAATACCTGGTAAATAATGAATATGAAATGTTCAAATATATTAATATTTGTGAATAAAATATTAATATTACAATAAAGGGGATTCTATGTTTGATGGTGCACCCAATATGCAACAACGAGTTTCTTTGAAATCATACATGGCACACTAATAATATAATAATATTATTTTAAATGGTAGAAAACACCTAGCATTTGTAATGGATAGAGTGAAACGAACTAACTACAAAATTATTATACATCTTTATCAAAAAAAATTCATTTATCCAATAAATGTTATAGTATTAAAATGCGAATTAATCCTATTTTAAGCATAAATATTCTAATATTCCTTAAAATGTCGATTAACTGCCTTTTGATGGAGAACCCTTTTTAAATTCACTTTTTTTCAATTTTATATGTTATATATGACAAAATAAAATCCATATTTAGAATCCGGACATCAAAATTTACATTGTGTAAATTATTCCTATTTTTCCGATAATGATCATTTTTTAATGAGTAGTGAAAAATGTTGTATTTTAATTCAAAACCTCCATTTAATATAATTTATTTATATAGTTATATTATTATTTTAATTGTGATTATTGTATAATAAAATAAAATATTTACCATTTAATCCATTGGTGGTCATTGGAATTAATTTAACTTTCATATGAGACATAAACAAGTGTCAATCTTTTGATAGATATTGTTTCTTAAAAACAAGTTATTTGTTTGGACAGTGGGAATTAATTATAAAATTAATTCATGAAAATTATATCAACTGATTTTTTTAAAATTGAATTCATTTTTTCATTCTGAATAACTAATATAGCTTAGGGTGAATATTTGGTATTTTTCTAAAAAACATCCATTTTTTATGAAAAGTGAAACCAATAAGTAGTTGTTAAAAACTGAATTTTTCAATTAAATGAAATTTTACAAGCTTCATTAAAATGAATTTAAAAAAGACTACATACATGGTTGTCATTAGAAGTAAAATTTAGTTCAAGGGGATGAAAATAATTTGTGGTAAATAGTAACTTTTGAGTTTTATTAACTGCGATTGAAGGTAATTAAGGCAATTTAAGGTAAAAACAATATTTTAAAAATAAAAATACCTTGACTCATGTCCAAACCTTATTCGATGATTTAGGCCGACCAAGAAAATCCATGGGTCAATTTTGTAGCCCCATGGAGCCACATGGGTATTATAATGACATTAATAACTTTTTATTTAATGTGAAAATAAAAATTCCACATACATGTATTGTTTTACTAAAACTATTTTTACATGTGGCTATATAGGTTATCATTTTGTCTAAAAATATTCATTAGAAAGATAATTATATTTCCTACATCATGGTAATTTTTTTATAATTTTTTGAAATCAAATATATAAAATTATTTATGACACAATGATGATGCATTGCTTAGGCCATTAATGAATGATTTAAATAAATATGAAGATAAAATGTAAAATAATATCCAAAACTTGTATAATTCTTATTGGATGATTTTATTTTGAACATGGGACACCTTATCTTCAACTTTATATATTTTTTTACCATTACAAATTGAAAATCATTATATAATAATATAATATTTTCATGCTTTCCAATAGTGCCCCTCCTCTCCTTTATAAAAACACCCAACTTCCTACCCCGTTATCACACTTCTCAAGAACATTGGCTCGTCCAACCTCTACACAAATAATCTCTCAAGATCCATCTCTTCATCCTAGAATAATTACCATAGGCAGAAAGTGTAAGAACCCAGATCGTCATTTTCAGGTATGTCATTCATTTTCCAGATGTTTTTGTGAAAAGAGGAGTTTCTAGAATTTTTGATGCGCATGTCATGTACACCCTTGACGTGCTAGGCCGTGTTTTGGCCGTGTTCGGCCCACACACACAGTGTGTAGGGGTGGTGTGGAGGATTCTTAAAGCGGAGTATGAAAAGGTAGAGTACACGCCGTGTACTCAATAAGTACGTGCTGTGTATTTTTTTTCATTTAATAGAACGAGGTCACGCTTGAAAGACAAAACTCGCTTCTTTTATAGTTTCTTCATCCAAGAGAACTCGCATGGCTGTGAAACGTCTCCGATCTGCCGAGTCTCCATCCGTTCTCTGAATTGAGTACCGTCGATTGCGTTGGAACTGCATCGATGAGTTCTTCCTTCTACTAGAGCCTTTTTTTCCTTAAGTTATCATGGGTTGAACATTTTGTGCATTTTCATAGATTTACACCATTATGAAGATAATCAAGCCTCGTGGTAAAAGTATATCGATCTCCTAGGATCAAGGTAGGTGGTTTGTGCCTTACCATTCGATGTCTTTGAGTTTGATGTACAAATTCCTCTGATACCCATGAACGGGGTATTGAGTGTTTACATTTTTTCCCTTGTGGTTATTTTTACCTTTCTTGAATTTTTTTTAGAGGTAAATTTACCATGTTTGTGGATAATTGTCTTGCTTGGATGTTTTTTGTAACACCCCGGGATTTCATAGTGTGTTATTTCTTAAAAATAATTCAATAACTTGCACTACACGCAACACCGAGTTCAATCACACCATTAAAAGAGGTCATGAATAGTATTAACTACATTTTGAACTTTATATAATCCTTATAATTTTAGAATACCTATTATGAGTTTCTTAGTCATATTGCAAGAACAGATTCATTTTCAGTATTTCACTTTTATCAACTTCTAATAGTGAAACCTTTTTAAATACAATATTTTAAACTTTTTGACTAAATGGGGACATCAAAAATTTAAAATGAAACACCCCAAGCTTCCACGGTACGTTTCCCTTCGAATAATGCGATAGCGTGTGTTGTACGCAACCTCGAGTTCTAACACACACCACTACTAATTAAACTAGCCGTTGTGAATAGTAATACATACTTTTTAAAATTATATATATTTTATATTTCAAAATGGACTTTATTTTTGGATTTGGAATATCTAATTTAGCCTAAGGTGAAATTTTGGTACTTTTCAGATAACTTTCATATTTTGATGAATAGTGAAAATTACTAAATTTTAATTAAAAACAACTTTTTTAATCAGAATAATTAATAGTGATAAATTATGAATTATAGTAGTTTTAAAGTATATTTATAATATAGTTTTACCATTTAATATAATTTTGGTCATTGGACATAATTTTACAATTAAACCGAACATAAACAAGTGTCAATCTTTTGATAGTTATTATCTCTTAAAAACACGCTTTTTGTTTTTACAGCGGGAATTAATTTTAAATTAATTTCTGCCACTTTTGTGTTTTGAATTTAGAAAAATGGATTCCATATTTGGAATCAGGATGTTCAAATTGTGTAAATAGGTAACTTTTATTTTTAGACATTTTGAATAATTACTGCGGTAAATATTTTATTTACCATGGTTAAGGGTAAATCCGGTAAATAAGGGTTAAAAAATAATATTATAATAATACTAAATTACCCTAAAACGTGTCTTAACCCTATTGGTTGATACATGGTCGACCATGCGAATCTTTGGGTCTATTTTGGGACCCCATGGATCCACTTGTAAGTGATAATGACACATTATTTTAATAAAGTTAAAATGAATACAAAAATGACACAAGCATATATCTTTTAGAAAAACAATTGTTACATAAAGTTATATATGTTGGATTTTAGATTATAAATATTAATTAGAAAGATAAAAACATTTTCTACATAATTATATTTTATTTATAATTTTTAGACATTAAATAATTTATTTTATTTATGACACAATGATGATGCATTAATTACTATAATAGTGAAAAATTAAAATAATTGATATTATAAATACCCAAATAAATATAATATGAAACTTTTAATGAATTAAAATAATTTTATAGGATAATATGATATATTAGGATTGATTTAATTGACTTTTTTCGAAGTAATCAATCTGTTATGAGTTTCCCAAAAATCAACTATTGAATAGTGTCAAAATTGACATAAAAGAGTTCTTAAAACAAATATTATATTCTTAATGATATTAAATTCCTAAAAATCTACGGTTCGGCCAAGAGACTTATATCATGATAGGTTCATCATTAATGTACCACTTGGGGGTCTCTTGGATGTATATAGTATGTTTATTAACCATATTATATAAAAATACAAAGAGACATTGCAAAAGTGAAACTAATTAACTTAGAGTTAATACTTAAAGATAAGGTTAATATAAGTACCCAAACCTGTCTAAATTCTATTGGTTGAGTGGTTTTCGACCTATCCCCACCTTAACCTTTGAATAATAAGCTTTGGATCCATTAGAAACCGATAATGAATTTATTATAAATTAATATTTCTAGCTTTTCCAAAGGTGCCCTCACCCCTCTTATAAAAGGGCACTCCTCCTTCTCATTTCTTCACACCTTCAAAGCCTTTTGGTTCGGCCAAACTCTGCCCAAATACTCTCCCAAAATCCCTCACTACAACCTAGAGGCCTTAGTTTGATCAGAAAGCCAACCTATGGAGCCCTTTTGATCAAATCAAAAGGAAGAACCCGAAGAAGAGGTAATGATTCCACCACCCTTCTCCAAGTTCATTTCTTCTTCCACTTCTTCTTCCTTTGTTCTTACCATTCTAAAATAATAACTCCAGTATCTCACATATACTTTTATGTTAATATAAATATGGTACAACCATATTCAGTATTCTATCCACCCTTTGAATAACATGTCACCATACGTGCGTACGTACGGACTACCGTCTCCACGTCGTGGTGTAATTGTTATTCAATATAATATTATTTGGATGGGTATAATAATGATGTGTAACTCATGTAAATAATAAATATAACATGTTAATGATTCTGTATATATGATATACCATCCATTTATATATTATTTTAATATCAAAAGAATGATATTGTCGCTCGTGCGTACGTACGGACTACCGTCTCCACGAACGCGATGAGATTCATTCTCCATCGTATCCATTCAAGTATAATTATCATTTGATGATTTAAAAATGATGTTTAAGGACTAGATATCATTCTGGATATGAATAAGATACAACAACCATGGCTTATGTAACAAAACATATAAAAGAAAATGGGTAAGTTAACTCCCGAAACGACGATAATTCTAAGATATTATTATCAAATCAATGTTAAAAGATCATATATGACATCATATTAATATATATGATTCTTGTATAATTTAATAACAACTATTTAACCATTATACAGGAGGTTAACCTACCCCAACCAAGGAAAAGTAAAAGGTAAGGGGTTTTCATCTCTCTCCTTATTCCCGTGAGATTCATGCCATATTGCCACCATTACCTTTTGTGTGGTGTATGTACTGCCCATAATTATATTCTTTGTGTAATACACACTAATTTATGTGTACTTACATATTCATTGTATGATACCTCTTTCATGGGTTGTATGTTTCATAAGTTACCAAATTGGTAAGGGTTTACATTACAACTTCTTCATTATCCAAGGTTGTTTATACGTAATAATCTACTGGGATATCTTTATCATCCACATCCATGATTCTTAAAAATGCATTTCAAAACATTTTTACTATTTACTAGAATATGAGTTAAAGTCATTTATACCCTTTTTGACTTTTATAAGTGGTTTATAAAGGAATCTTTCGGTCGTTTTCAAAACAAGGTCCTTTTTAACCTTTTCGACAGAATTAAGGTAAGAATGTTTTTTTTATCTTATACGGCGGGTGCGGCTATTTTCCGCCGTTATAAAATCTTCAAAGCTTCCCTTACAAGCTTATAAGAATATTTTCAAAGAAAATGTTTTATTTTATATGGATCTTAAATTATTTCAAAATAAAAGGAGATATTTCTTTAAAAAGAATTTTGATTTCATCTACGTCAACATACTTTGATGGATTTTAAGATTATTTGAAGTTGATTTATTATGCTACAAAACTTCTATATTGTATTGAAGGTTTTGTGATATGTTTGACTATGGATGTGCTATTTTTATACCATTCATAGTTTATGGTGAAATTATTGACATTTCGTATGCTAGTTTTAATACGAATGTTTATGTTTAAACCATTTCATATGGGAATGCATTGGACTTAATAAGTGACAGGTGGAGCCCTCTATAGCTCCTCGATGCATCGGTAGGTCTCATGAGACAAACTAGTGTCTTGGCACAAGGCCTTGACAAAATCTTATTTGTAGTCTTGGCACGAGGCCTTGACTATGTGGTTATGATAGTCTGGCATTATGCATTCCAACATTATGAAAGTGGTTATTGATTTTTGCATGTGAATATTCGATTAGTAGAATATCCATGTGAATAAGTAAATGGCATTATTTCATTTTATTTATGCCATACCATGTTGAAAGATCATATTTAAAAGGCTTTTGTTTTAGTTATACATTGCCTTAAATTTTTATTCTTATTTATGAAAGTTTCCGCTATATTGTTATCCTTACTGGGCATTTGAGCTCACCCCTTTTCTATGTTTTATTTTTCCAGGATGTGAAGAAGTAAGTTATGAATGACCTGCATGGATTTTATGAGGGGTTAATAGTGTGGATTGTGGAAACATTATGTTGTTGTAGTAGTTTTTCATTTTATGATGTAATGTAAAACTTATGAATATATCTAGTGTTTCCAAGGCTACTAAACCAATCGGTATTTCGAGATTTGATCTTTCTTGTGATCATGCCATTGTTATGTAATAATGCATCGACTCTGGGTAACTGGGGTCGGGGCGTTACATTTTTCCCATGCCTTGCTATGTTTACGACCTTTGTGTCTCATTAGCCTTTGGTCATTATACCTGTGTCCATGCCTTGTAATTGTAGGATGGAATTATGTTGTTAACATGCTTGATGCTCTATATACTGTTTAGCCAGGAATATCTATATGTGTACTTTGGTATGAAAGTAGCTCTATAGGTGTAATTTGCCCTTATAGAATTAATATGCACTGACTGGAACAGGACTGTGAGAACCCTGTGCTATTGACAATAAGGGATAGACTATGTGAGATTAAAAGAGAGTCTTAGATACTACAGTTTATTCAGGGATTGACCGAGTGAGCATCCTCATAGAGTCTTGGACATTATAGACTACAGGGGATATACTGAGTGAGCTTCCCAAAGAGTCTTAGTTACTATATACTACATGAGGGTATACCGAGTCAGCTTCCTCATAGAGTCTTTACATTTTTTGAATGTCATTAAATCATTCCTAGGATAGAGGATTAATTGACTGAGTTATCATCCTTAGAGAGTCTGTGGTATATCTGAGGCTATAAGAGGATTGATCGAGTGAGATTCCTTAGTGATTATCTAGACCATGGGACCCAGAGAGTTAGACCACGTGATCTTACAAAGAGAGTCCCTGACTACCCTAGACTATAAGTTGAATTGACCCAATGATCTTCCCTAGAGAGTCTTATAAATTAGTATGAACAAACTAGAGGGGTTTGGCAGAGTGCACTGCCCAGAGGGTTGTGGTAGTTTTTGGATAAGACTATAGGGGATGGCAATGAGTAATTCCCAGAGCGTTTCCTGTTTTTTTGATTTGTTGATTCACCACTACATGTTGTTCTATGGATTGATCACTATTGTATATCATCCTATTTACTAGTTACATATTACAGTCTACTATTTCTGCTACTGTTTACTGCTTATTGTACTATTATCTTCCATATACACACTGACTTTTAAGCATAGATCTTCGGGATGTTTCCTATAAGGATTTAGTCACACAACCTATTTGGGTCATGATTTTGGGACCAAACTAACTTTTTTTTGCAGGTATAGACAAGGGAACATGCCCTTTGACTTATGTTAATTGATTGCTTGGATCAGGAGAGCATGGGACCAAGAGTTGGCTTGTGATGCTGAGGAGCTGTTTACTCTGTTTTGTACTTGTTTTGGCACTATTGTATTTTTCCGCATTGTGACTTGTTTGGATTCTTTCCTAGATATGTCTCATGCATCATTTCATATATATACATATGTGCTATAGTTTTTTGCTGATTTAGTCTTGTGCTATTTATTATTGAAGGTTATTTACTACTTCTTCTATTGCATGTTTATTTACATTTGTTGTGTACTCTACTAATGAGGGCATAGTTTCTCCACTATCACACATAAGGTTGTCACTGCTAATCGGCAGCCTCTGGAAATTAGTGAAATGCTCTTGAGGCCATGTTGCCAACCGGGGACGGGGCGCCTTTAGGTGGCTTCTGGAACCAGGACGTTATAAAGTGGTATTAGAGAGATTCTTTACTCTTGTTTTACTGTTTGGAGCCTTTATCCAGGGATAGAATGAATTCTATACTTTGGTAATAAGCATTTCCAGGGAGTATCTAACCTGTGTACAAGGAAAATACATACTACCTCGTTAATTGAAATTTTCTGGTTTTGATATTTAAAGATGATATGATTTCACCTAGAGTGATTCACATGACTTCTGTTGTTATTGTTTCTATTTTTATGATTCTATTTCTGTCGCAATCTAATTAGATGAGGGTATTCCATCTCAAGCATTATATATGCACTTGTTAGAAATCACATGTCTTGAATTCTTTCCATGCCATCCAGGGTGCATTAGCGATTGAATGTTGCTGTGATAGTCGTTGTGTAGATTATTCATGCTGTTGAGATAGATGTTTTAATAGAATCTCTGCTGTTTGATATAGAACTATTTTTATTGTACTTTGCTTAAATAAAGGCCAAATATTGGTTCTTGAGGTGTTATGGGTACTCTTGAATCGGAAATTTGTGAATCCTTGACCTGTTTTTTCCTTATATCTGACTGTATTGGATGCCATACTTAGGTTCATGGGGAGTATGGGCCCTCACAGATTGGAATTTGTCACCTTCATGCCTTTTTTTCTATGTTTATGTGCTTCGGTGTAGTTTCTAAGCTACTGCCCGAAAAATCCCAGAATACACGACATGTACTTTATGACTACACACCGTGTAGTTTCAGACTGTGTCACTAACTGTGTGAGTAGGAACACAATGTTGAGGAAATGTTTTTAAGAACACACCGAGTACGATCGGTTCACTCCATGTAGTATAAAGCCATGTACCTGGCCATGTCACTAACAACACAGGCTGGGGATGCTAGAGTAGAACATAGAGTGTTGGTAAAGAACACATCATGTAGTATTTTTCCAGGTACCTAACCATGTCACGAACAACACAGGTCGGTGTTATCTTCTCCTATACATGTTGTGTTTATTTGGAACACGCCGTGTATGGGTCATCCGTGTAGCCGGCCATGTAACTAACAACACTGGTTTTTGAAACATTGTTTAGTGCATGTCATGTCCTTAGTGAACACACCATGTAGTCTAGGGTTAAGAGGACAGTGTGGGATAGATGTGTAATGAGAATTCGGTAGGAGAATAGCGATCAAGTACACATCATGTGTGGGAACAACATGCCGTGTAGTTTTGGGTGTTACATGACCAGAGGTGGAAAGATTACATGGCTATATAAATGGCTTTAATGAACACGTCGTGTAGTTTTATACACGCCGTGTAGTCATGTGTTGTAAAAATTAATGTTTCATTCTCTTGTTCCTGTTTTCTACTCTCATTTTATCACTCTTTGATAATACTTATCTATGGTGTGCTTTTGATCTTTCAGAGCTATGCCTCCGAGACGCCCTCCAGTTGTACGTCAATTTCCAGACGGTGATCAGACATCAGGTATGGCTGTCCAGGGACCGCCTGTAGATCCCCCTATGGTGCCGACCTTGGTACCAGTAGTTAAACCCGTTACTAGTGCCGATGCGCAGTTCAGGGAGGACTTACTGAGGGTGAAGTAGACTTTTCAGGGAGCGCCTCCTCCTGCCATGCCGTGGGCCGAATTGACACTGGTCTTTTAGCAGTAGGACCCTCCTATATTCTAAGGGGATGGAGTGCCCAAGGCTACATAGTCATGGTTAAAGGCCACACCGATGATCATTGAGCTTCTGGAGATACCCACATAGAAAAGGGTAAAGCTGGATACTTATATGCTCCGAGACACCGCTAATATGGGGTGGGAGGTGATCTCACAGTTAGGGCGCCCGCAGAGTATGTATAGGGATGAGTTTTTCCTCACCTTATATTAATAATTTTACTTAGAGACCTTGAGGGTGGACCAATCCTGGGAGTTTATGAGTCTACAGCAGGGTACTCATTTTGTTATGGAGTACTCGTCCCGTTTTACTGAGTGGCAATGTTTCATGCCAATCCCAGCAGCTGATGAGTTGTTCCATGCTAGGAAGTTCGAAGACGGTCTTAGGTAGGAGATCCATTCCCAGTTGAATATCTTCATTTTGACTTTGATATCCTACATCTTCAACCATGTGCTGATCACTATGCACAACATGAGGGATTCTAGAGTATTGATCCAGGGTGGTTTGACCTCTAGAGCATCTGTTCCTCCTACGGATAGTAGGAAGCCCCACCGAGAGACTTCTCGAGGTGATCAGAGTAGGAGAGATGTATCTTTTGGCTTCCAGGTTGTATGCTTCCAATGCCAGAGGAGTGGGAATACTAGGCCTCAGTGTCAGAGAGATTAGATGGAGTGCCGATCTTGTGGAATGATTTGTCATCTGCAACATCTTTTTTCAAATATTCTCACTATCAGCTGGTGGTAGTTGTCCATATCAAACCACGCGTTCAGGAGATGCTTTTCCAGTTTCTCACCAGTCAGGGAACTGGGGTTCTTTCAGACATTCGAGCCGTAGTGGTGGTCACAACCATTGTGGTCAGTAACCAGGTTACCAGCAACAATAGTGTGGGTCAGCTCAGAGTGGTCAGACAGGGGCGCATTGCTACGAGGCAGACCTAACATTCATCAAGGAGCAGACATATCAAGAGATGTATCCCGACCCTTCTATAGTTCAAGGTAAAATATTAGTAGCCTAAGAATTATCATTAACCATTTTTGATAATGGTGCTTCACATTGTTTTATCTCTGTTACTATTCTGGAGAGCCTTGGTCACTTTATCTTTTTTTCTTCCGATCTGTTGAGTCTTGATACACTGTTGGGAATGTGGAAATCTAGAATACTCTAGTGTAGAGAGTGACCTCTTGAGGTTGCATGGTGTCTTTTCCTTTGGGACATCTATGTCTTAGAGATGACGGGCTATGCCTTCATTCTCGAGATGGACTGGTTAGTTCCCTTCCAGGTAGTCTTCGATTTCTTTCGTCGTAGGGAGAGTTTCGTATCACCAGAGGGCCGATCTTTTCTTCATAGGGGCAAGTGGGATGTCCATGCAGGTAGAGCTAGACCAGAGCATCATGGGATGGGAGTAGTTACAGCCTAGATTTCCAGTCTTCTTCTGTATGACCTAGGGACTCCACAGTTAGACTTTGCTATATTGGTGGATCGTTTCAGGGATGTCCTTACATAAGACTATTCATGATTTCCTCCGAAGAAAGAGGTAGACTTACCGATTGAGCTTGTGCTAGTAGCGGCACCTGTGTCCATTCCTCCGTATAGGATGGCTACACCTGAGTTATAGGAGCTCAAGAAGCAGTTGAAGTAATTACATGAAAATGGTTTCATCCAACCCAATACTTCTCCTTGGGGTTCACCAGTCCTGTTTCCGAAGAAAGCAGACAGCACCCTTCGGCTTTGTATGGATTATCGGATGTTGAACCACTTGACGGGCAAGAACTGATATCCCTTGTCGAGGATCGATTACCTCATTGATCATCTTCGAAGAGACCAGGTGTTCTTGATGGCCAATTTCAGGTCCGGTTATCATCAGTTGTGTGTTAGACCATCAGATATACCTATTACATCCTTCAGTAGTAGGTACGGTCTATAGGATTTTATAGTTATGTTATTCGGTCCCACGAATGCACCAGAAGTTTTTATGGTAGTGATGAACCGAGTATTCCACCCATACATAGATTCCTCTATGGTGGTTCTTGTGGACGACATCTTCGTATACTCTCACATTCGACATGACCATGCCACACATCTTGAGATCTTTCTGAGTACACTACGAGAGAAACAGTTAAAATCTAAGATCTCAAAATGCCACTTTTGTATTGATCGGATTCTCTTCAAGGGTATTGTCATCTTAGAGACAGGAGTAACAGTGGACGCATAGAAAGTGAGAGATGTAGTCTCCTTAAAGCAGTGAAAGAATTTTTTTTGAAGTGTGGATTTTTCTAAGGATGGTTGGATACTACAGGAATTTCATATAGGAAATTTCACTCCTTGTTGCACCATTGACAGGTCTGACCAAAAAGGGGGGAAATTTTTTATGGTCAGATTGTAGTGAGTCAGCCATTCCTGAGAAGAAGGGGAGGTTGACGTCAACAATGATACTGGTCTTTCTAGAGTCTGTCTAGGGAAATACTATTTACTGTGATGCTTCAGGTATCGGGTTGGGAGTTGTTCTTATGTAGGGACATGGAGTCGTTGCATACAGGTCTCGATAGTTGAGGACACCTGAGAGGAACTACCTGATAGACGATCTGGAGTTGGAAGCTATTGTTCATGCTTTAAGCTTTTGGAGACACTAAATTCTGGGAGAGCACTTTTTGTTTTTCACCAAGCATAAGAGTCTCAATTATATCTTCACTCAGTTTGATTTGAATCTAAGATAGCGCATGTGGGTTGAGTATTTTCAGACTTCTGACATCGAGCTCTCCTATACACTGGGAAAGGGAAACACAGTGGCTAATGCATTGAGAAAGAGAAATCAGATTCAGGCAGTTCAAGAGGATATCAGTGGATGGAAGCTTATGGTTCAGTTCTCTGAAATGCACATGGAGGTGCGTGATGGACAGGGACAGAATTTCCTATCTTCTATAGCTTTTACCTCTTCACATCTTGATCGGGTATAGATGAGGCGGCTATCAGACTCATAAGTCTTAGTCATTCGAGATAGTGTGTCATGAAAGGACCCTCTACCTCAATGGTCAATGGGAGAGGATGCGATCTTGCATTTACAGGGACGCATATGAGTGGCAGTAGACATACGCGAGGAGCTTATGTGAGATTTTCATTCATCAGTTTAGGCAGTTCATCCTGGCATCAGCAAGATTTATCATGATCTACACTGCCAGTAATGGTGGATAGGTATGAAGAGAGATGTTTCTGCTTTTTTCATGAGATTTTCTACTTGCTAGTATGTAAAACCAGAGAATCAGCGACCAGCAAGGATTTTACAGAATTTTCCCATTCCCGAGTGGAAGATGAATGATGTCGCAATGGATTTCGTGACCGGGTTACTGAGGTCACTTCGAATGAGTTATGGTCTTTGGGTTGTCATAGACTGGCTTACAAAGTTCGCGCACTTATTTCCGATCAAGGAGACCTTTAGTGTTGATGAGATGGGATGGTTGTACATCCGATAGATTGTATGAATGCATGGAGTCCCACACTCCATTGTTTCAGACAGAGATGCACACTTTACTTCTTGGTTCTGGCAGAGTCTATAGAAGGATTTAGGTATACATGTACTTTTGAGTACAACATACCATCCCCAGACTAATGGAAAGTCCTAGCGTATGATTCAGGTGCTCGAGGATTTGTTCCGAGCTTGCATTCTGAAATTTTACGGTTTTTGGGAGAAGAATATACCTTTTTTGGAGTTTTCCTATAAAAACATTTTCCAGAAGACTATTTAGATGGAACCTTATGAGGTTTGGTAGGGCAGTCCATGCTGATCACCCGTATGCTGGCTAGAGGCATGAGAGGTAGCTTTGTTGGGACCACATCTTGTTCCTGAGACCTCAGATCAGATAGAGTTTATTAGAAAGAGGATGAACATAGTACATTCTTGACAGATGTATTATGTTGATCAGTGGAGAAGTCCTCTAGAGTTCGAGGTTGGGGATCATGTTTTCCTGTGTGTCACACCGAGGTTGGGACAAAAGAAGATTTAGAGATAAGTTAATCTTTCACTGCGGAACGTCGGGCCATTTGAGGTGTTGGAGAGAGTTGGGCTGGTTTCCTATCGGTTGTTCAGAGGTACCAGGATATGCAAGACGTGTTCCACGTTTCTCACCTCCAACATTAATTTTCAGGCTCGTCTCATGTATTTCAACCCAAGGAGGTTGAGCTTGAAGCAAATGCATCATTAGAGGATAATCCCATCCAGATTTTCAATTGCAGTACAAAGGTTCCCTATGGTCGTTCTGTTCCTCTAGTATGGGTGCTATGGCAGTATGGGCGAGTGTAGTACAAAATATGGGAGAGGGAGGCCGATGTACAATCGCAGTGGCCGGAGATATTCAAGGTTTCTTCTTCTATGCCTCTCTAGGGAAATTATAGGATGAATTTATTTAACTCTAAATTTAGTAAGAACCCGGATCTATGTTTTCAGGTATGTATTTTTTTCATGGAGTTTTAGTGAAAAGTGGAGTTTCAGAAATTGTTTATGTACACTCAGTGTACTCCCTTTCCATGCCAATCCATGTGTGGGCCGTGTTTGGGCCACACACACAGTGTGTAGGGGTGATGTAGAAGCCTCTTATATTGGAGTATGGAAAGGTATAGTACATGCCATGTACTTAATAAGCACACGCCTTGTATTTTATTTCATTAAATGGGATGGGGTCGTGCTTGATGGATAGAACTCACTTCATTTTTCGGTTTCTCGTCCGAGAGAACCCGTATGGCTGCAGAACTTTTCAGAGCCCCCAAACCTATGTCTGTTCTCCGAATCGACCACCGTCAATTGCATTGGAACTAAATAGGTGAGTTCTTCATTCTCATAGATCCTAGTATTCCAATTCTCTTTTTTCTCATGTTATCATGGGTTGAACTTTTTGTGTGTTTTCTTAGATCTATGTCGTTCTGAGGAGAATCAAGCCTCGTGGTTCATTTATATCGATCTATTAGGATCGAAGTAGGTGGGTAGTGCCTTATAATTTAATGTCTTTATGTTGAATGTTCAAATTCAACCGATACCCATGAACAAGGTATTGCATGTTTACCTTTTTTCCATTTTTTTTATTCTTTCCTCTCTTGCATTCTTGTGTAAAGGTAAATTGATCATATTTGTGGATAATTATTGTTATTGGATGTTTTTCCCATGACTTTCACTATTTAAGACCTTTGGGTCTCGTTATCCTTTGGTCGTTATACCAGTGTCCATGAATTGTAATCATAGGATTGAATGATGTAGTTAACATGCTTTTTTGCTTGGTAGATTGGATAGACAAGTAGCTCTATTTGTGTAATTTGGTAAGAAAATAGCTATATAGGTGTACATTGGCCTTACAGAATTAATATGAACTGACTGAAAAGGGATTTTGTGAAACCGGTTATATATACTATAAGGGATTGACCGAGTGAGATTCTTAGAGAGTCTCAGATATGATAGACTATAAGGGTATAGACTGAGTCAGCTTCTTCATAGAGTCTTGGACATTATAGACAACAGGGGATAGAGCGAGTGAGCTTCCAAGATAGTCTTTGTTATTATATACTACATGAGGGTAGACCGAGTGAGAATCCTAAGAGAGTCTTTACATAGAATGAATGTATTTTAATCCTTCTCAGGCTAGAGTAGAAATTGACTGAGTGAGATTCCTCAGAGAGTCTGTGGTATACCTGAGGCTATAAGAGGATTGACCGAGTGAGCTTCCTCAGAGAGTCTCTAGACCATTGTGCCAAGAGGGTTAGACCATGTGATCTTCCTTAGAGAGTCCCTGACTACCCTAGACTATAAGGGGAATTTATCAAGTGAGCTTCCCTAGTGAGTCATATAAATTAGTATGACCAACCCAGATGGGTTAGGCTGAGTGCACTTCCCAGAGGGTTGTGGTACTTTTTGGATAGGACCAGAGGGGATGGCTGCGAGTACTTCCCAGAGGGTTTCCTGTTGGTGTTAGATGTTTCCCAACCGCTACTTGTTTTTCTGTGGATTGATCAATATTGAAAATCATCCTTTTTACTGCTTACTGATTTTTTCTTGAAATTGCTATTACTGTTTACTGCTTATTGTACTATTACCTACCATATATTCATTAACTGTTAGGAACAGATATTCGGGTGGTTTCCTTCTAGGATTAAGTATCCCACACTGTTTGGGTCAAGCTTTTAGGCCCAAAACGTCTATGTTATTTTAGTTATTGACAAGGGAAAGTTCCCTTCGACTTCTGGTATATGATTGCTTGAAGAAGGAGAGCATGGGACCAATCTTTTTCCTGAGATGCTGAGGATATGTTTACATTCTTTTGTACTTGTTTTGGTTCTATTGTATTTTTCATCATTTTGACTTGTTTGGCTGCTTCCCTAGATATGTATCATGCATCATTTCATATATTTACATATGTGCTACAATTGTTCGATGATTAATTCTTCCGAAGTTTATTACTGTTTGTTATTTACTACATTATCTATTGAATGTTTATTTACTTCTGTTGTGTACTCTGCCAATGAGGGCATAGTTTCCCCACTATCACACCCCAGGCCCTCACTGCTAGTCGACAGCCTCTGGAATTTGGAGAAATGTGCTTGAGGCTAGGTGACCAACCATGTATTGGGCGCCTCTAGGTGGCTTCTGGAATTGGGAAATTACATAAAGCACTTCAAGAAACCCTTTTGGTTCAATCCAAGTGGAGTAACATGATTTAAAGGTAATGTCTTCTCTTATGTTTTTTTATTTTGATTCTCCAACACCATAAAAAAATTTATTCATTTATTTTGTAACAACAAAAGTATCTTCAATATACTAGGATTTTGTTATGAGAAGGATCTGAGCTACACTAACACACACCTCCAACTAATGGGTGAATAACATACTGTATAAGTGGACGACAAACTACTACCTCACGAAATGATAAATATTAAATTATCTCCTACCACCACTCATGGTGGCCATTAAGATATCAATGTATTTATATATGATATATATTATGTTTATGTTTTCATTAAGATTCTTTATTTTTCATTTATGTCGTACCTTTATGGTTTACATAATGGGTAAACTTGATAATTTCATTTTAGGAAGTGCGGGCTACCACCCCATAAAAGTGATTTGAATCGTTAATGACATATGTGGGATGTGTAAAATAAGTAGTAAATGATATTATATATGATATTATACTGTAATTAAAATATAAATTTATATGCTAATATTTTCATTCCATTAAATGCGAAATAGAAATGAATGTAGCGTTCATGCGTATGTATGGCTTACCATCTCCATGACTTGTGCATTTCATTCATTACATTAAAAATGTGATGTACTAGTATAAATACATATATGTACTAGATATATATTATATATATGATATCTAAATAATTAATATCATTCTAGAGATAATGTATATTTTACTACATGAACAACTTGTAAATGTAAGATGTTCACTTTTGACATAAGTTCCAAATATCGACAAAATGACTGTTATTAAGTTAAATGATTATATAATGTTTATAACATTGTAATAAGTGATATAAATGAAATAATAAACATGAAAATTGTTTTTAAGGAACTATAAATTAACTTATGATTATCATTCAGGAAGAACAAGGAACATACGATCGAGTAAAGTCGGGCACATGGTAATGGGATTTCTTATGTCGCTTTTAATTCTGTGAGATTTCCATTGTACGCCACTTATTTATTTCATGTGGTGTATTGTGTACTTCCATTATATATATATTATCATTATTCTATTTATATTCATGGTATTATATATTTCATTTGGTGTTTATTTTTTTGGTCATACTACTCGATTGATTACAATGACGTAAGGGTTTTTTCTTCTCACTTTTATTCCCATGAGATTCACGCTAAATTTTAAACTATTTCCTTTTGAATGGTGTATGTACTGCCCATGATTGTATTATATTTGTAATACAATTTAATTTATTTGTATTTACATCTTCCTTCTATGCATCTTTTTTCATGGGGTGTACATTTCGAAAGATACCCAAATCTATAAGAGAACCATTCACACTCCTCTTTTTTAAAAAGACATCATTTTATTATGTATTTTATTTACATATTATTATATTGATATATGTTCTAATATATAATTTTTTATGTAAATTTTATGTCCAAGTGATGAGATACCCTTTTTATTAATGATCAACACATTTTCATAATTTTAAAGTGACGTCGTTAGGCTGTCGAATTTCTATAAGGGAACATCTTAACCCAATTTCAATTATTTGGGTTAAACCTATACTTCTTTATTATGTCTTTATATGAATATGTTTGAATGAACTATGATTTTTAAACACTTAATAACCACTTATATTTGGTGTATTTATATTTTTCATACATAATTATGTCATTGAGTTATCCTTAATCATAGGATATTGTTTTTGTAAGGGACTTCATCTCAATATCCTTTCATTGAGGCATATGATGTTTTAATACAAGACATTAATTTATACACTATATAAAAACCTTTGACTTTACATTTCATTCAAAGGCAGTGTTTTTCTATGAATCATTTTACTAAATGACAAAAAGGAAACATTCATTTATTGTACGTAGTGACAATGACTTTTCTGCTACCGCGAGTATTACTTGATCTTTGGCTTCCTTAAAAAGACATAATGTTTTTAAAAGGAAAAATAAACACCATATACTCTATCATGTATTTTGGTATTGAAAATGGTTTTGATAATGGATTTTTTATGATAATATATTGAATTGATATATTGTGATTGAATGTGGAAATGTTTTCATTCCCTTATATTTGTTGTATATGTTATAATTTTATAATGGTACATGGACATTTGATGGGTGGTTGCATGATAAACCAAATGATGGGTGGTGTCGTGATATACTGGGATGGGTCGTTATATAATACATTTCTACATCAAGATAAAATGTATTAGAAGAAACTTTGGATACCAGCTATGGTGGTAATGTGGTGGGTAGAAAGTCAGCATGTGGTGTCAAAATTTTTTTATGAAATAAATCTGTGTGAAATATAAGAAAGAAACCATAAATAACATCTCTTATTATTGGTAATGAAGAATTTAACTCTATTAAAAATTCATATATTCAGCTATTTTCGATGAACAAATATAATATTTATATTGTTGGTGAGGTTAAACAGTCGATAGTGATTAACAGTGAAAACAAGAGCATGATCAATCTAACAAAGAACCTGGTTTAGCACTCTCACAAAAAACATATTGTGATCAAATATATTTCCATCTGGAAAATGATAAAAAATGTGTGATTTAAATGAAGCATGTTTGATCATATGTCCAAATGGTAGACATTATTATCAATCAACTAGCTGCACAAGTGTCTGAAATAGATCTACTGAACCTCAATGTTCAGCCACCACCCATTTCCTGAGGAGGTATGAATATCACCCTCTCCCCATTTGTTTTAAATATTTATATCAAATCATGGATGTTATAAAGGTTTATAGGGGAGATAAAATCCTTGGAGTGTGTTTGTTGACCTCTATAATAACAAATATAGGTTTGTTGGGTTTAATTATTATAGGGGAGAATATTTAAAAAATTAAATAATAATATAAAGTGGGGGGGTGAGAATTAGTTGTTTTGAAGAAACCTATAAATCTTATATTTTACATATTGAATCATTCCAAAAAACTGGATCCTAATTCAATATTCCCTAATTTTTTATTAATATGGAATAGCTCATATATACATAGAGTTTTGGTTGACTTATCTCTACCATTAAATGTTTTCATTATTTTTGGTGCCTTATCAAATTTCTCTAAAAATTATCAACAACCCCAATGGAAGATATTATTTGAACCAATGAATTTAACAGTTAAAAAATGATTAATGTTGGTTTTTTTGAATCCATAATTTTTTGGTCATGGATTTTTCATAGAAAATGTTTTATGGTATAATTTTAAAATAGTATTTAAAATATAATATTTTTTTATTGTTTTCCCAATATTTGGGAAAAATATTTGAATAATGGAAAATGTTGTTTAGGGAAAAGGATGTTGCACGCATAGTTGAAGGAGTATTGGAAAGTTTAACACAAGGTATGATTCAGTATCATATAATTAAAATAAGTAAAATAAAGGAATCTTGTGAAATAAGTGTTTTTGCATGATAGATAATTTACATGATATAATGATTAATTTACTAAATCAATTACATAAAAGAATATTACTCTAAAAATATCACACAAACCATAGTTTCCGAGGATTTATGTTTTGTGATGGAAACTTCAATATAATAAAAATCCTTGAGGCTTGTGAAAACTATGATATTTATGGAAATAGGAAAACATGTAAAATGAAAAAATAATTTCAAACATACGTACATGGGTGATGACACACAAGGAAATTCTACATTTGGACATCTAGGTCAATAAATATGTGGAAACCCCTAGAATACCTAGAACTATTTTCAAATTAAAATTGGTGTCTCATTACCACGTAGGAGTATCATGAAAAATATAAACATAAGGAAAATCTTAATAAAATATTGATCCTTATATTTAAAAATATGCATTTAAACTTAGGGTATGGTTGCATGAAATATAAATGGTTTTTTGGAAGAAACGTTACGGGACCACCAAACAAATTGCGCCTAAGAATATGAAATTTGTTCAATAATAGAGTTAAGAAACATTTAGTTTTTGAATATCTAATTTGATTGGTCCGTGAATTCAATTGGATCAACTATGGATGTTGATGCAAGTAGTGTGTAATTACATACCAAGAAAAAGACTACAATGAAATAAAATACCATAGTGACATTCAATTCAAAAAATTCTCTATGGATTATCTAAAAGTAGTAAGCTAGGGGATTCAACAAAAGTGTTCTGAGGGATGTGGTGTGGCATCCCCAAAACACATTCAAGTATGTGAGCCTGGAATAGAGTGATTTTGTCTAAACTATTGTATTCCAAAACTAGTTAAGATTAGTGGATTTATTTATGAATGATACACTATCAGTGTATTCTCCTTGGATTAACCTTCAGTGCTGAACGATGTAGATTTGATGTGTTTTCTATATAAATGTGAATGATTTAATTAAATAACATTACCATCATGATGGATAAACTAGTTACAAAAAAAATGTGAAAAAAATCTATCTACATTGAATTAAAATTTTGAACCTTTATCCACCCCTCCCTTATAAGGTTGTTAAGGAGTCCATTAATTATTTATATGGCAACATAAATTTTTTTTATTTCATTTACATTACAATTCAAAAATATATAATATTATTTTCATTATGTGTTCAAAATAGTACTTCACAAGGAATAATTCACCACACTTCCATTTCCCTAAATGAATCATAACAAAATGATTAATAATATAGGTTAATACCCTCAAGAACTTGGGGATGAAGGAGTTTATAGAATATATAATTATTGCCTCATATGAGGGATGTGGGAAAACGACACATGGTTGTATGTCATAAGGGGAATTTTATCCTGGGGTGTTGGCTACCAGGGGGGATGTAGTTTTTCATGTCATTCATGATTTGTTGAGGGGGATATAGTGGGTGGTGTGAATTTAACATGCGATTATGCACAACTATAGTGTGGAATTCTATCTAACATTCATAGTAGAATAGCATACATACTTTGTTGGTGGAACTATTTTTCATTGTTATTTTTATTTCATTTCAATGTATGATTATTTTTGTCTTAATTCATTGATATTCTCTCTGTATTTGTGCTCCTAAATCATAGTGGGATTGTGCCTTATTATGGGCATATAGATTATTACCGAACAACATGAATTTATATTTCCTATGAGATCTTATTTAGGACTTATTTTTTATATATATTGTTTATTTTCATCATTGTCAAAAGTTTTATTTCATAATGACACTAGGTATTTCCATAAAAAATATCATTTCCATTATTCAACATATATGTACACAGTAGAATATAATATTCACAAATTGAAGATTATTATTTTATTACACTTCCAAGTGTCTTATTATTCAATACATATTAATATTAAATACTCATTATAATTAATATAAAATATAAAGATCCTATTATATATGTTATTTAATATTTACACAATGAATAATTAACATGGAAGAAACAAAGATACTTGAAACATTTGATATTGATATAAAATTATAATTTTACATAAATTGTGATAATGATATCTATGGAAGTCTTCATTTTATTTAAAAAATTAATATTTTATGAGTTCTATAAAAAAATATAAATATGCTGATTCATATTAAAATTAATTACTAAAAGGGACATCATTTAATCAAGTTGATGCCCACATGACGAAAAATATTCTTAAATCCAAGAATAAAACTAATGATGTTTTAATATTAACAAAGAGTAATAAGGAATAAAATGTTAATATATCATAAAAATTAAACTAGAAACCTGTACCATTGTTTTTTATATAGTCATATATTCTAATTATAATACTAATACATCCAATATAATAAGTAATAATTTTAACAGGTAATTTTCTTCCAAATAAATTTGAATAAAAAGAACCATCTCATATCCTTGGGCTAGTTATTTCTAGGAAAGAAACATCCATTGAACCATAAATAATCACAAATGTTTTTTCATAAAAACTACCTATGAATTTATTTGAGATACAAATAATTATTTTAAAATAACACTATTACTATACCATTATTTAACATATCTAAAGACTCGATTCTATTACAAATAAATTGATGTGATTGGGTATTACATTAAAATGGAAGGAAGATATTGAGAAATCCATTCGGGAGTTTACCATTGAACTCACTAATACACATTTTATTATCATTATAGAACTGGTGAAGGGTTATTTTGTATTTTGATTCATCTAAATTGGGTTTTTTGTGCTCTTTTTCATGGATTCCATGTCATAGATCTTGAATCATGATAATTGCAGATTCATGAAAATAGTTTTATGACATAGAACTGTGGGGTTCCACAAATTAAAATAATGGAACCATAACCACATTGATTAAAATTTTACATTACTCATTGATCATAAGTCCATGAATCAAATATTAGTATAGTGGGACATATACTTCAGGCAATGATGAGAGATGTGTGATCTACATATGACTGACTTTGAGTAGGTTTATTCACATGGGAATGTGAATATACCGGATAATGGTTCCGGTCAAAAATTATATAACCATGTTTTCAAGGAGGATCATGTCACACCCTAACCTCAAATACTCTTATAATTTTATTCATTTCTGGTAATGGTTATTTTAGTCAAGTATTTGGTTTGAGACCCAGTTTAATTTACTGATGTTTTGAATTTTTTTTTCATTTTAGGATGGTGAACTGGAACTAAATGGTTAGTTGAAATCATGTGGTCAGTCTCAATACCCATACTTTATCTACTAGAATGGATAGAAGTTGTCGCATAGTTCACACATGGTTTTATAAATCCTGTGAGGTTATAGTACAATTACTTGATATCAGAGTTAAATAAATTTAATTTATGAATTAAAATGAAATAAAAATAAATTAAAAAGGAAATTTTTTTGTAAAGATAAAAATGAATATATTATTTTTATTTTTATTATTGTTTTTATTTTAATTTAGTATTATTAGATGTTGTTAATATTATTATAAAAAATTTTATTATTAATACGATTATCATCATTATTATTTTTAATTGTGTTATTATTATTATTATTATTACTATTAAATCATTATTATTTTTAATATTAATATTATCCATTTTATTTATTTTTGAATATGTAATGGGATTTTCCCCCGTCCCCTTCCCATCCACGGTGGAACCCCCTCCCTTACCAATCCTTTGCAACCCACCCTCAGCACTCCCCTCCTCCTCTAGCGAGCTATCCTTTAGTGCATGATCCATAACAAATGATACTCTCATATTCCCTAACTCCCTCTATCACAACCCCCTATACCACTCCACACAACACCCCTCTCTCTAGAACAACCACTCTCTACCCACCCTTCTCACCTACGGTCTCCACTCTAGTGGTGCCTCCCTCACCGGAACCCTCATCCTCCATTCACCTCCAGTTGTAGAACAATATTCGGTCATTCCTTCCTCACTACCCCCCTCTGGGATTATTTCCTTTCAATTTTTTGGGGTTTTCATAATTATTTACAAACCCTAATGGGTGGGCTTCATGTTAGTGTGTTTTTTTCGATGTTTTTTGGGTGTGTAGATTGGCCTTCAGGGTTTTATCTCCTTCATATAATAATTTCATCATATTCACTCATTGAAAATGTAGTTTTTTCAAATTAACTTTCATTCAGAAGTAATATTATGACGATTTAATAGTTTTAATTAATTATTAACTATGTTTCACAGTCTCGTGATACTCTTTTGTAACATATTATAGTGTTTCCATATTAATCCAATTAGTTAAAAATTGATTTTGTGGTGACTATTTATTTAATAATATATGTGCATATGCTAACTGTTTGGATAAAATTACAATTTATGTTTAATTAAATTAATATATGATTTTTAACATAGTAGTTCCAATTATTGTCTCATTGCGGTGTTTTCATGATAGTCGAATATACGTAAATGATGTTTTGAGGTGAATATCTGTTAATACCTATTTGTTTTCCCATAAAATTATGATTGGGTATTTTTAATAAATTGTTAATCAAAATTTTAATCCCTATAGTTATTTTATATGTATTATTGAAGTGTTTTGAAATTGGTATAAATTGTTGAATTTTTTTTGGAATGATTTCTTCAATTATGCCTATGTATGTGTTAACTTAATGTGCATGATCAAATTGTTATTTTTTTCTTAATATGGAATAAAGAATTTTTTTTTGATTAGAACATTGAAATATATTTGGTATCATAAATTTAATTTGAGAATTTGTGTCATTGTATAATTTGGATTCCCCATTAGTGGATGGTCATTGTAAAATATTTTTGAAGGGTTGGATTTTAGATTAAAAATGATGTGGTGGTATTATAAATGGTATGGGATTGATTTCATAGAAATTTTAGATGGATTCATGGGATGATGGATAATCCATGGGTGCACAAGGTATACACATGGATGTGCACTAAAATGAATAGTGTGGTGGCGGCAGGTGAGGCGAGTCATGCATGAGAAAGAATCTGACATACACTATTTACTATTACCATGTATTCGTTGGATTATTTTAGGAAATCGAGTGATGGTTACTAAAGGGAACATATTAGATGGGTTGGTACCTCCTAGATCACAGATAGAGAAGGTGGGATGTTCCACTGGGTTAGCTAGTTGAGGGTCACCAGTTGATTATAAACATAGAGGTTTCACCATATGGTGACTGGTGATTCTGAACCAAGTATATCTAGGGTTCTTTTAGGGATGTTTTGTTTCACATATGGTAACTTTCAATTTTTTCCCATTTTTATTCTTTTTAACTTAATTTTACCTATTGAACTATTAGCTCATTAATTTTTCAGCATAAACCAACATGAAATGGATTTTAACATCATTTTAAAGTGGAATGATCATATTTTTAAAATTAATATTTTCTATTTGTTTTATTTTGAAATGAGAAAGTTGGATTTGTTTAGAAAAATGTAAAAATATAATTTTCTTTTCAATTGAATTTTCAATCTAGCATTAATTGAGTGTTTTTTGAAAGGAAAATTCAAGTATTATCTTGTTTATCTTTGGCTTTCCTACAATGAATTTTGGTGATCAAGCATACTTTTTCATTTCCGTTTCTGGTTCTGGTTGTTTTGGATCACTCTTATAAAGAACGTGGTTATGATTTGGGTGGTTACCTATGAGGTAAAATGGGGGAATGTGTAGATTTATTTTCATTACACTACTTGTTTTCATTTTTATCACCAATATTTATTTATTTTTTCATCTTTTTTTTCATGGGAAAATGATTCCAATGATTTATATCAATGCATAAAACTAGTTTCTAGACCATGGTTAGTGGGAACACCCTTTGTACCATGAAAAAGACATGATCAGGTGTCAGATCGACTAACATCTAGGGATGGTTCATGTCGAAAAGGTATCAGAACATGACATTGTTATTTAGGGAGTTTTGTAGTTGGGGAATATAACTATTAGGACTGAGGAGGTAGATCATAGGCTTGTTCCTAATCACCACCACTCATGGTGAGACATGAGTTACCAGGGGTAGTATGCCAATTGATTCCTTGTCTTGTCATAGGTTGTTTTGGGATTGGTGGATGACAATAGAGGTGAACCATTGTTACATCATGACTTCACATGGAGTAGTGACAAATGTTGAGTTCGTGTACAAGGTTTATATACTCCCTAGTTGTTGAGGCTCACATGGGGCATGGCTCTATAAAATTTAATTATTTTAATCCTAACTACAATTTTCTAATTCAGACATTTTAGTCTATGTTTTGGTTCTATTTTTTTCTGGTTGTTGTAAGTGTGTTTTTGAAAATGAAAACGGGTTTTTAAATGAAGATTTCATCGTTTAAATGGTATTACATTGAAAAAATGGGTTCTGAAATTGATATTGTTTTGGTTTTAAAATTCAGTCAATGTTTGGATTTTTTAGGAACATGGATTTGGTTTCACACTAAGTAATCATTATGTCTGTTTTCACGTGTGGGGGTATGTGAGTGGGAGGGTCATGTTGGAACAATTGGATGGAAATGAATGAATGTATTTTAAATAGTTCATGGTGTTCCAAGGGTGCGTGTTTGAAATTTAATGCTTGGTAATTATTTTTAAAAATTATTTATAACACTAAAAAAATCTTTTAATTATATTTGGTTTAAAAATAGGGTTCATAATATTTGGAAAATGTCCCTAGAAGAAGGCTGATTTGAAATTTAAATGAAATTAGTGTCTTCTAAATGTACTTTTTTTGGGTGTTCTTGTATTTGTTTTCCTTATGTGACACTTTTATCATCTTCTGGCTTCCTGTTAGATTAATCTTTGGTTTGATATCTATTTTTTTAATGTTTGGGTGTTGTTTGGAATGTGATGCCCAGAAAGGTGCCAAAGATTCTAATGAGTCATGTCTAGTTTTTGGTTCTTATCAAATGCTTAATTTCCTTCATAGTGATCGATGTCTGTTAGAGGTATTTAATGGATTGAAGAGGTTGAGTGTGTCTTAAGGGTATTGGGAACCCCTAAATCTTTCAATGTGCTGGCCTTTTTGGGATTGTTCAGAGGCACATATCTAGAGGAATGGAGGTTTTTTGCCCCTCCAATAATGCAAGTTAGGATAACATGGGATGTGTTTAAGTCTACTTTTATTCCCGATGATTTAAAACCATGGAGGTGAAGATGAATAAGATGGAATATGTAACACCCCAAGCTTCTACGGTACGCTTCTCTTTGAATAATGTGATAGCGTGTGTTGTACGCAACACCGAGTTCTAACACACCATAACTAATCAAACTAGCCGTTATGAATAGTAATACCTACTTTTTGAAATTATATATATTTTATATTTGAAACTGGACTTCATTTTTGGATTCGGAATATCGAATTTAGCCTAAGGTGAAATTTTGGTACATTTCGGATAACTTTCATATTTTGATAATTGTGAAAATTACTAAGTTTTAATTAAAAACAACTTTATTAATCAAAATAATTAATAGTGATAAATTATGAATTTGAGTGGTTTTAAAGTATATTTAGAATATATTTTTACCATTTAATATAATGTTGGTCATTGGACATAATTTTACAATTAAACCGAACATAAACGAGTGTCAATCTTTTGATAGTTATTATCTCTTAAAAACACGCTTTTTGTTTTGACAGCGGGAATTAATTTTAAATTAATTTCTGCCACTTATGTGTTTTGAATTTATGAAAATGGATTACATATTTGGAATCAGGATGTTCAAATTGTTTAAATAGGTAACTTTTATTTTTAGACATTTTGAATAATTACTGCGGTAAATATTTTATTTACCATGGTTAAGGGTAAATCCGGTAAATAAGGGTTAAAAAAATAATATTATAATAATACTAAATTACCCTAAAACGTGTCTTAACCCTATGGGTTGATACATGGTAGACCATGGGAATCTTTGGGTCTATTTTGGGACCCCATGGATCCACTTGTAAGTGATAATGACACTTTATTTTAATTAAGTTAAAATGAATACAAAAATGACACAAGAATATATCTTTTAGAAAAACAATTGTTACATAGGGTTATATATGTTGGATTTTAGATTATAAATATTAATTAGAAATATAAAAAGATTTCCTACATAATTATATTTTATTTATAATTTTTAGACATTAAATAATTTATTTTATTTATGACACAATGATGATGCAGTAATTACTATAATAGTGAAAAATTAAAATAATTGATATTATAAATACCCAAATAAATATAATATGAAACTTTTAATGAATTAAACTAATTTTATAGGATAATATGATAAATTAGGATTGATTTAATTGACTTTTTTCTAAGTAATCAATCTGGTTTGAGTTTCACAAAAATCAACTATTGAATAGTGTCAAAATTGACATAAAAGAGTTCTTAAAACAAATATTATATTCGTAATTGACATTAAATTCCTAAAAATCTAAGGTTCGGCCAAGAGACTTATATCATGATAGTTCCATCATTAATGTACCACTTGGGGGTCTCTTGGATGTATATAGTAAGTTTATTAACCATATTATATAAAAATACAAAGAGACATTGTAAAAGTGAAACTAATTAACTTAGAGTTAATACTTAAAGATAAGGTTAATATAAGTACCCAAACCTGTCTAAATTCTATTGGTTGAGTGTTTTTCGACCTATCCCCACCTTAAACTTTGAATAATATGCTTTGGAGCCATTAGAAACAGAATATGAATTTATTATAAATTAATATGTCTAGCTTTTCCAAAGGTGCCCCTCACCCCTCTTATAAAAGGGCACTCCTCCTTCTCATTTCTTCACACCTTCAAAGTCTTTTGGATCGTCCAAACTCTGCCCAAATACTCTCCCAACATCCCTCACTACATCCTAGAGGCCTTAGTTTGATCATAAAGCCAACCTATGTAGCCCTTTTGATCAAATCAAAAGGAAGAACCTGAAGAAGAGGTAATGATTTCACCACCCTTCTCCAAGTTCATTTCTTCTTCCAATTATTCTTCCTTTGTTCTTACCATTCTAAAATAATAACTCCAGTATCTCACATATACGGTGATGTTATTATAAATATGGTACAACCATATTCAGTATTCTATCTACCCTTTGAATAACATGTCACCATACGTGCGTTCGTACGGACTACCGTCTCCACGTCGTGGTGTAATTGTTATTCAATATAATATTATTTGGATGGGTATAATAATGATCTGTAACTCATGTAAATAATAAATATAACATGTTAATGATTCTGTATATATGATATACCATCCATTAATATATTATTTTAATATCAAAAGAATGATATTGTCGCTCGTGCGTACGTACGGACTACCGTCTCCACGAACGCGATGAGATTCATTCTCCATCGTATCCATTCAAGTATAATTATCATTTGATGATTTAAAAATGATGTTTAAGGACTAGATATCATTCTGGATATGAATAAGATACAACAACCATGGCTTATGTAACAAAACATATAAAAGAAAATGAGTAAGTTAACTCCCGAAACGACGATAATTCTAAGATATTATTAACAAATCAATGTTAAAAGATCATATATGATATCATATTATTATATATGATTCTTGTATAATTTAATAAAAACTATTTCACCATTATACAGGAGGTTAACCTACCCCAACCAAGGAAAAGTACAAGGTAAGGGTTTACTTTACAACCTCTTCATTATCCAGGGTTGTTTATACGTAATAATCTACTGGGATCTCTTTATCATCCACATCCATGTTTCTTAAAAATGCATTTCCAAACATTTTTACTATTTACTAGAATATGAGTTAAAGTAATTTATACCCTTTTTGACTTTTATAAGTGGTTTATAAAGGAATCTTTCGGTCGTTTTCAAAAGAAGGTCCTTTTAAACCTTTTCGACAGAATTAAGGTAAGAATGTTTTTTTTAACTTATACGGTAGGTGCGGCTATTTTCCGCCGTTATAAAATCTTCAAAGCTTCCCTTACAAGCTTATAAGAATATTTTCAAAGAAAATGTTTTATTTTATATGGATATTAAATGATTTCAAAATAAAAGGAGATATTTCTTTAAAAAGAATATTGATTTCATCTATGTCAACATCCTTTGATGGATTTTAAGATTATTTGAAGTTGATTTATTATGATACAAAACTTCTATATTGTTTTGAAGGTTTTGTGATATGTTTGAATGTGGATGTGCTATTTTTATACCATTCATAGTTTATGGTGAAAGTATTGACATTTCATATGCTAGTTTTAATAAGAATGTTTATGTTATGTTTAAACATTTTAATATGGGAATGCATTGGACTTAATATGTGACGGGTGGAGCCCGCTATAGCTCCTCGATGCATCGGTAGGTCTCATGAGACAAACTAGTGTCTTGGAACAAGGCCTTGAAAAAATCTTATTTGTAGTCTTGGCACGAGGCCTTGTCTATGTGGTTATGATAGTCTGGCATTATTCATTCCAACATTATGAAAGTGGTTATTGATTTTTGCATGTGATTATTCGATTAGTAGAATATCCATGTGAATAAGTAAATGGAATTATTTCATTTTATTTATGCCATACCATGATGAAAGTTCATATTTAAAAGGCTTTTGTTTTAGTTATACATTGCCTTAAATGTTTATTCTTATTTATGAAAGTTTCCGCTATATTGGTATCCTTACTGTGCATTTGAGCTCACCCCTTTTCAATGTTTTATTTTTTCCAGGATGTGAAGAAGTAAGTTATGAATGACCTGCAGGGATTTTTATGAGGGGTTAATAGTGTGGATTGTGGAAACATTATGTTGTTGTAGTAGTTTTTCATTTTATGATGTAATGTAAAACTTATGAATATATCTTGTGTTTCCAAGGCTACTAAACCAATCGGTCTTTCGAGATTTGATCTTTCTTGTGATCATGACAATGTTATGTAATAATGCACCGACTCTGGGTAACTGGGGTCGGGGCGTTACAGTTGGTATCAGAGGAAGTTTAGTACAAACCTTGGAAGCTAGATTTAGATAAACTCTGATTAGAGCACGTAGACCTAAGATGAACTTTGAGGTTTAGTATAGAAGAACTTCCTAGAATTTTGGTATTGTAGAGATTTTGTGAGTTTTCCAAGCAATACATCCCTGTCTGGATACGAGCAGGTAGAGGGGGCTCTGGCACAGATGTACCTAGGGGTAAAACCCGAAAACACCGCTTTGAGCTAGACTCGAACGGGAACTGGTGCACGACAACGGGCCTTGCTGCACTCTTGGTTACGACACTCCCGGGGGATATGTTTAGGATAACTCTCATTTTCTTTACAAATCATTTTGAAGGGATTATGAGTATATACTTCCTCAATGAAAACATTCTTACGATTATGGATTATATCCATAAATAGTTCAATTTATGTTAAGTGTTTTATAAGTATGGGATTATGTATTTTGATTCATAAACTGATCTAGTTTATGCCATTGTTTAGAAATGGCGCCTAGTGGAAGAAATGGAAACTGTATCAATGCACGCACTCTATGTAGGGATTGCCCTCCAGCTCAAGATAATTATAGTGGGGCTGGTGATGCAACTGGATCTGATCAGTTAATCACCATACTGGGACAACTTACTCAGGTGATGAATAATAACCTTACCCGTATGGAGCACCCTGATCCGCAACGTGGAGGATCAATGTTAGATCGATTCATGAGGCAACAACCACCAACATTCAATGGGAATACAAATCCCTTAGTAGCTGAGCAATGGATATTTTCTCTAGAGAAAATATTTCAGGCTTTGGGGAGCAGTGAAAGGGAAAAAGTTATCATGGTAGTTTACCGCCTCACTGGAGATGCTGATCAATGGTGGTCATTGATTCAAAATACGAAGGAAGATGATGAAGTATCAAATATGGAATGGAGGGAGTTCAAAGATCTGTTTTTAGAAAAATACTTCCCTCGCGACCATCGAGCAGATATGGAAAGGCAATTTCTGAGTCTGAGACAAAAGGAGGATGAGAATGTCACAAAGTATGAGGCTAACATTACAAGGTTAGCGAGGTACGCTGGTGATTATATTCATAACCCAAGAAGTAAGATTGATCGTTTCTTTGATGGGTTAAAACCATTTCTCCGTCGAGCGTTAGTCTCACAATCCTTTTCATCGTACGAAGACATTGTCTCATGTGCTATCAAGACCGAAAAGGAATTCTCTAAGTCTTATGACTTTAAAGAAAAGCAAGAGAAGAAGAGACCTGCTGATCAATCTGGGAATGGAAATAAGGGGTTAAATTTGTTTGGACAAAAGAGTGTGAATAATGTTTCGAAGAACTGAAGAGAAGATTAGTCAATGCTCCTATATTGACTCTACAATCAGGGAATGATGGGTTCGTTATTTATAGTGATGCATCGAAGAAAGGACTTGGATGTGTCCTTATGCAAAATGATAGAGTTATTGCCTATGCATCACTACAGTTGAAAATTCATGAACAAAACTATCATACTCGTGATCTCGAGTTAGCAGCAGTGATCTTTGCTTTGAAGATATGGAGGCACTACCTCTATGGTGAAAAATGTGAGATTTATACTGATCACAAGAGTTTGAAGTATATTTTATCACAAAAATAACTCAACATGAGGCAAAGGAGATGGCTTGAATTACTCAAGGATTATGATTGTATGATACACTACCACCCAGGGAAGGCAAACAAGGTGGCAGATGCTTTGAGTAGAAAAGACCATGGAGTTTTGAACAATATGAGAATTGAAAGGGATCCGATTTTCATGGATCTAGTGAAGATGGACATGGGAATAACCAGGGAAGGTGAAACATCAATGATTTTTCAAATGGTTGCCAAACCTTCTTTACTAGAAAGGATTTTGAGTTCTCAGACCGATGATGAGGAAATCCAAAATAAGATTAAAGCTGTGAATGATGGGTGATTGAGAGACTTTGTGTATGAAGATGGAATTTTGAAATTCGGGAAGAGACTTTGTGTTCCCAATATACCTGATCTAAAAAGGGAATTGCTGGATGATGCTCATAGTTCCAATTTCTCTATAAACCCTGGGAGCACCAAAATGTATGGAGATTTGAAGGAACATTTTTGGTGGGACAACAGGAAGAGGGAGATTGCTGATTTTGTGTCAAGATGTATGGTTTGTCAACAAGTGAAAGCTGGAAGGAAACAGCCTGGAGGAGTCATGCAACCTCTTCCCATACCGGAGTGGAAATGGGACAATGTTACGATGGACTTTGTCATGGGGATACCAAAGAATCCTAGAAGGAACGATGCAATATGAGTTATTGTTGATCGTCTTACCAAGACAACACATTTTCTTGCTATAAGAGAAGATCTACCCCTGGAACGTCTAGCAAGACTATATATTAATGAAGTTGTGAGACTTCATGGAGTACCCCTATCGATTGTTTCTGATCGTGATCCCCGTTTTACTTCAAGATTCTGGAAAAGTCTTCAGAAATCCCTGGATACTGAACCTCATTTGAGCACTGCTTACCACCCTCAGACAGACGGACAATCAGAACGGAATATTCAAACCTTAGAAGACATGTTGAGATCTTGCTCACTTGACTTTCAGGGTATGTGGGATCAATATTTACCTTTGGTAGAATTTTCCTATAACAATAGCTTCCATTCGAGTATTCAGATGGCAGCATATGAAGCGTTATACGGAAAGAGATGTCGTACACCAACCTGTTGGATGACGTTGGTGAAAGAAAATTTGTAGGCCCAGAACTGGTGGAGGAAACGGTGGAAAAGGTGAATGTAATCCAAAATCACATCAAAGAAGCTCAAAGTAAGCAGAAGAGCTATGCCGATAATCGAAGGAAGGATTTGGAATTTCAAGTCGGTGATCATGTTTTTCTGAAGGTATCTCTGTGGAAGGGAGTCATACGTTTTGGTAAGAAAGGTAAATTGAGTCCCAGGTACATCGGACCTTTCGAAATTCTAGAACGAATTGGGGTTGTAGCTTACCGATTGGCAATGCCGCCAAGTCTCTCCAAAGTTCACGATGTGTTCCATGTATCTCTATTGAGGAAATACATGCCTGATCCGACGCATGTACTCACCTATGAGGAATTAGAACTGGAACCCGATCTGTCTTATTGCGAAGAGCCCGTCAAGATTTTTGATACGAGAGAACAAGTGCTGAGAAACCGGACGACGCGTCTGGTAAAAGTTTTGTGGAGAAACCATAAGATGGAAGAGGCAACGTGGGAACCTGAGGAACATATGATGAAGAACCACCCGAGTCTTTTTATGCAGTAATACCTTAGAAATTGCGAGGACGCAATTATTTGAAGGATGGGAGAATGTAACACCCCAAGCTTCTACGGTACGTTTCTCTTTGAATAATGTGATAGCGTGTGTTGTACGCAACACCGAGTTCTAACACACCATAACTAATAAAACTAGCCGTTATGAATAGTAATACCTACTTTTTGAAATTATATATATTTTATATTTGAAAATGGACTTCATTTTTGGATTCGGAATATCGAATTTAGCCTAAGGTGAAATTTTGGTACATTTCGGATAACTTTCATATTTTGATGAATAGTGAAAATTACTAAGTTTTAATTAAAAACAACTTTTTTAATCAAAATAATTAATAGTGATAAATTATGAATTTTAGTGGTTTTAAAGTATATTTAGAATATATTTTTACCATTTAAAATAATGTTGGTCATTGGACATAATTTTACAATTAAACCGAACATAAACGAGTGTCAATCTTTTGATAGTTATTATCTCTTAAAAACACGCTTTTTGTTTTGACAGCGAGAATTAATTTTAAATTAATTTCTGCCACTTCTGTGTTTTGAATTTAGGAAAATGGATTCCATATTTGGAATCAGGATGTTCAAATTGTGTAAATAGGTAACTTTTATTTTTAGATATTTTGAATAATTACTGCGGTAAATATTTTATTTACCATGGTTAAGGGTAAATCCGGTAAATAAGGGTTAAAAAAATAATATTATAATAATACTAAATTACCCTAAAACGTGTATTAACCCTATTGGTTGATACATGGTCTACCATGGAAATCTTTGGGTCTATTTTGGGACCCCATGGATCCACTTGTAAGTGATAATGACACTTTATTTTAATTAAGTTAAAATGAATACAAAAATGACACAAGCATATATCTTTTAGAAAAACAATTGTTACATAGGGTTATATATGTTGGATTTTAGATTATAAATATTCATTAGAAAGATAAAAAGAGTTACTAAATAATGGTATTTTATTTATAATTTTTAGACATTAAATAATTTATTTTATTTATGACACAATGATGATGCAATAATTACTATAATAGGGTAAAATTAAAATAATTGATATTATAAATACCCAAATAAATATAATATGAAACTTTTAATGAATTAAACTAATTTTATAGGATAATATGATATATTAGGATTGATTTAATTGACTTTGTTCGAAGTAATCAATTTGTTATGAGTTTTACAAAAATCAACTATTGAATAGTGTCAAAATTGACATAAAAGAGTTCTTAAAACAAATATTATATTCTTAATTGATATTAAATTCCTAAAAATCTAAGGTTCGGCCAAGAGACTTATATCATGATAGTTCCATCATTAATGTACCACTTTGGGGTCTCTTGTATGTATATAGTAAGTTTATTAACCATATTATATAAAAATACAAAGAGACATTGTAAAAGTGAAACTAATTAACTTAGAGTTAATACTCAAAGATAAGGTTAATATAAGTACCCAAACCTGTCTAAATTCTATTGGTTGAGTGGTTTTCGACCTATCCCCACCTTAAACTTTGAATAATATGCTTTGAAGCCATTATAAACCGAATATGAATTTATTATAAATTAATATTTCTAGCTTTTCCAAAGGTGCCCCTCACCCCTCTTATAAAAGGGCACTCCTCCTTCTCATTTCTTCACACTTTCAAAGCCTTTTGTTTCGTCAAAACTCTGCCCAAATACTCTCCCAACATCCCTCACTACATCCTAGAGGCCTTAGTTTGATCAGAAAGCCAACCTAAGGAGCCCTTTTGATCAAATCAAAAGGAAGAACCCGAAGAAGAGGTAATGATTTCACCACCCTTCTCCAAGTTCATTTCTTCTTCCACTTCTTCTTCCTTTGTTCTTACCATTCTAAAATAATAACTCCAGTATCTCACATATAATGTGATATTATTATAAATATGGTACAACCATATTCAGTATTCTATCCACCCATTGAATAACATGTCACCATACGTGCGTACGTACGGACTACCGTCTCCACGTCGTGGTGTAATTGTTATTCAATATAATATTATTTGGATGGGTATAATAATGATGTGTAACTCATGTAAATAATAAATATAACATGTTAATGATTCTGTATATATGATATAACCTCCATTTATATATTATTTTAATATCAAAAGAATGATATTGTCGCTCGTGCGTACGTACGGACTACCGTCTCCACGAACGCGATGAGATTCATTCTCCATCGTATCGATTCAAGTATAATTATCATTTTATGATTTAAAAATGATGTTTAAGGACTATATATCATTCTGGATATGAATAAGATACAACAACCATGGCTTATGTAACAAAACATATAAAAGAAAATGAGTAAGTTAACTCCCGAAACGACGATAATTCTAAGATATTATTAACAAATCAATGTTAAAAGATCATATATGATATCATATTATTATATATGATTCTTGTATAATTTAATAACAACTATTTCACCATTATACAGGAGGTTAACCTACCCTAACCAAGGAAAAGTACAAGGTAAGGGTTTACTTTACAACCTCTTCATTATCCAAGGTTGTTTATACGTAATAATCTACTGGGATCTCTTTATCATCCACATCCATGTTTCTTAAAAATGCATTTCAAAACATTTTTACTATTTACTAGAATATGAGTTAAAGTCATTTATACCCTTTTTGACTTTTATAAGTGGTTTATAAATAAATCATTCGGTCGTTTTCAAAACAAGGTCCTTTTTAACCTTTTCGACAGAATTAAGGTAAGAATGTTTTTTTTAACTTATACGGCGGGTGCGGCTATTTTCCGCCGTTATAAAATCTTCAAAGCTTCCCTTACAATCTTATAAGAATATTTTCAAAGAAAATGTTTTATTTTATATGGATCTTAAATGATTTCAAAATAAAAGAAGATATTTCTTTAAAAATAATTTTGATTTCATCTATGTCAACATCCTTTGATGGATTTTAAGATTATTTGACGTTGATTTATTGTGATACAAAACTTCTATATTGTTTTGAAGGTTTTGTGATATGTTTGACTGTGGATGTGCTATTTTTATACCATTCATAGTTTATGGTGAAAGTATTGACATTTCATATGCTAGTTTTAATATGAATGTTTATGTTATGTTTAAACCTTTTAATATGGGAATGCATTGGACTTAATATATGACGGGTGGAGACCGCTATATCTCCTCGATGCATCAGTAGGTCTCATGAGACAAACTAGTGTCTTGGCACAAGGCCTTGACAAAATCTTATTTGTAGTCTTGGCACGAGGCCTTGGCTATGTGGTTATGATAGTCTGACATTATTCATTCCAACATTATGAAAGTGGTTATTGATTTTTTCATGTGATTATTCGATTAGTAGAATATCCATGTGAATAAGTAAATGGAATTATTTCATTTTATTTATGCCATACCATGTTCAAAGTTCATATTTAAAAGGCTTTTGTTTTAGTTATACATTTCCTTAAATGTTTATTCTTATTTATGAAAGTTTCCGCTATATTGTTATCCTTACTGGGCATTTGAGCTCACCCCTTTTCTATGTTTTATTTTTCCCAGGATGTGAAGAAGTAAGTTATGAATGACCTGCAGGGATTTTTATGAGGGGTTAATCGTGTGGATTGTGGAAACATTATGTTGTTGTAGTAGTTTTTCATTTTATGATGTAATGTAAAACTTATGAATATATCTAGTGTTTCCAAGGCTACTAAACCAATCGGTCTTTCGGGATTTGATCTTTCTTGTGATCATGCCAATGTTATGTAATAATGCACTGACTCTGGGTAACTGGGGTCGGGGCGTTACAGAATATATCATGTGTCTTCAAAAAGGACAATGTATAATGAATATTAATGTTGACCACATTGATGAGTGGGTTTCTGGATTATTGGTAGATAGAAATCATGTGTTTCCTATCATTCATAGATGATCCCCAACTGGCAATAAGTGCATTCCAATGGATCCTGACTCTATGGAATATTTTTTTGGTTCTAACATCTACTTTATGATATTTCTATCCGGTTCACCATCAGTGATGTTGTTCTAGTCATTCGAAGCCATCTTATTGTATCCCTATGAAGTCTTGTTTTCATTGCAGGCATTTGGGACACATATAGAATTTATATAAGAATCATTGCTCAATGAAGCTGTTATGACCAAGGGATTTTGGTATCTAACTATGAGGTGAGAAATACGTCATCCATCAGAGTCCCAGCAATAGGTCTCAGATTGTATATCACACATAGATAGGGTTTCTAGGGGAATGCGTGAATCATTGGCCTAGTTTTTGGATTTAAATGTTGAGATATAATCATTTTATGTTTTATTTTTTACATTATTATAACTATTTTTAGATAATCATTTTATTCTAAAGGTATGATGAACTCACATTGACACAGTAAAGAAGTTTGGGGTGCTCTGAAAGTGGTTTTTTAAAATTATTTTTTCATTAAATGGTGTATGGGTATTAGATGGTTTGTTTTAGTCTTGATTATAGATGTTCTCATTCAGAGATGTTTTGCCTTTATGTGGTGGTTACATGGTGTTTACGATTCTTTTTTTAGCTCTTATTGAGATATCCAACTTTATCTCCTCTTTTGGGTTGTGTGTTCATATATTAATGTCTTTGTGTTTGTGGAATTTTTCTGGTGGGGGGAAACCCTCTCATGTTCTCCCCTCAATTTTGGGATTCAGATTCTTCATGAATCAGTTGGGTGTGACCTGTTGAGAGAATGTTCATCTCATGGATTAAAGTCTTATTCTATTTTGATTGAGTTTGAAATTAATTTCTGATTGGGAATGGATTGAGTTTTTTTATCCATTTCCTTGGTGGTTCCATGGGGGAAAACGTTTCTCTACTGAGGAGAATTTTTTCACTCCGACATCAGATACTCAATTATATTTATTCCTTTCCTTATCTTGGGTCTTTTGGTCGAGGATTGGGTTTCAAACCTTGTTTAAATTTTTTATTTTTGGAATTGTTCGTGAGTTTTAGGACTGTGAATGGGAACTACATGTTTAGAGGAAACCATGCGGTTAGCCTAGTACCCGTGTGGATACCAGTGTAATGGAAAGTAGTTCTGACATGGTTCATGCACAATTTCTTAAATTTTGTTATGTGACAGCATGGTTACCTGGAAATGGAGACAAATAAATTTAATAAATATATTAAAATGAAATCAAAATAAAATAAAATGAAACTGTTTTTATAATGATAACAATAATAATAATAGTATTATTATTATTATTATTATTAATATTTTTAACAATATTAGTTTTATTAAATTTTTTTAATATTATTATATGTATTATTGTTATTATGGTTATCATTATTTTTATTTTCAGTAGTGTTATAATTATTATTATGTTAGTTATATTATTATTATTATTAATATTAATATTAATATTATTTTATTTAATCCATAATGGGTTTTCCCCCTTCCCCTTACCTTCCACAGCACCACCACCCAACCCCGCATGCATGACCTGCCCACAATACACCCCTCAACTTTTGGTGTGTTATCCTCTGGTGAAACCTCTCTCTTGCATGACCCACTTCAACACCCTGTCTCTCTCTCTCTAGCACGACCTCTTCTTCCAATCCTCCTCATTCATCCCCTCCCTCTATTGTGTCCTCTCTCTATTGCAACATCCCTTTGTACGCCCTTCTCATCAGTAGTATCATCTCCAAATGTGCCTCCCTTATCGGTTCCCTCCTCCTCCAACCGCCTCCATCTATGGTTCCATGTCTAGCCATGACTCCCTCATTGGCGACATCCACCTTGGGTGTGTTTTTATTTCAATTTATGGGTTATTATCATCATTTCAATCCCCTTTTGTTGGGGATAATGTTATTGTTTTTTCTCAATGTATTGGGTGTGAAAATTTGTCATAAAGGTGGTCTCTCCCTCCTCTGAGTGTTTTGTCACATTCGTACACTAGAATGTTAGTTGTTTCCATTTATTTCCTTTTTGAATCTATATTATAATTCCTTAATTGTTTTAATTAATTTTTTATATAGTTGACATACCCACGATACTATAGGTTAACATATTATGGGGTTTTATATTATTAGAATTTGTTAAATATAGGGTTTTAGGTGATTTGTTATTTAATCCTATAGGATTATATGATAAAAGTGTTGATAAAATCCCAAATTTCATATTAAAAAATTATATTATTCACACATTGTAATTACAAATTATTATTTCTTTGTTCCATTTGCATGATAGTTTAATTTACTAAAAAATAGGTTTTTAGATGATTATGTATTTATTTCAATGTGTATACAAATAAAACAATTCTTGAGTGTTTTTAATAAATTGGTAAACAACATTTTCACCCCTATATTATTTTTGTGATTATTTTAGTGTCTTGACATTAGTATAAATAGTCCAATTTAGTTCTTGGGATGATTTCTTCAATACTACCTATGTGTAGTTGCACAGAATATGTTGATCAAATGCCTATAGTTTTGTTAAGATTTAATCAAAAATAGTTGAGATGATTGGACCTTAAAAATATATTGGTAAAATAGTTTAATATTTTAATTTGTTCCAATGAATAATTTTGATGCCTCATTAGATTAGGGACATGGTAAATTTCTTTTGGAATGGTTGGGTTTTCGTTTAAAACGTAATTTTTTGTTTTATAATTGGTATGTTAGTGTTGTAATTAAAAATTTAGATGTATCCATTGGATGATGGTAAATCAATGGGAGCACAATTTCTAGGCATGGATGGGAACTAAATGTTGATTTCACCTTAATTTGGTATTTACATTGAACCTTGGTTTCTCATAGGATGTGTTGGTTCTTTTGGGTGGTTTTTTAGATGAGTTTTCAAGTGTGGTTTAAATCCTGATGGATTGTTTTGTTGTAACATAAGAAAATTTGTAATAATTTATTGTGATTCATGTTTTTATCTTTATTTGATAGAATTTGGTACTATGAATAATGGGAATTATTGAATTGTTTTATAAAATTTCAGGTTTTTTATAATGTTTAGAAATTCTTGTTTGGTAATTTCAATGAAAAGTGGTGTTTCACATGCTTTTAAATACATTTTGGAAATGCATTTGGAAAATTTATTTGGTAAATGTATTTTTGGTGTCTAAAGCTTAAGGACCTTTGTGGTACTATGCATTTAATGGATCTGTTTTGTGCTGATTTTAGAAAAATTTTGGTTCGACAAATGTAAATTCCTAGTTTGATATTTTACGTGTTTTATAAAATGGTTTCAATATTATTATGATGTGATATCCCAGTTGGAAAATTGTATGTTGTGAAATGTATAAATGTATTTATTTATGTATTTATATATGAATGAATTAATATATGTATTTATGTTATTATTTATGTGTATATAGTTGGCATGCCTTTCTATGATTTCCCTTTTTGGGTTATCAATTAGGTGATGTCCATGCTTTGGGTACACAAGTGAGGTGGATATTATTAAGGTGAGTAACATATGTTAGGGTCTCCTAATTACACTATTAAATATTATCATTGGTTCCTTGGAATCATTTAAGGGAACAAGTCATAATTGATTAACAACCCAAGTTAGACAAGTTGGTACCCCTGGATCATAGGTAGGATATGTTGGATCTCAGATTGGGTTTGCTAGTTGAGGGTGGCCATTTGGTTATAGACATAGGGGATTCCCCAAATTTTAGTAGGTGGTTCCAAATTGAGTATCTTTAATGATATTATAGGGATGTTTAGGATCGATCATTTTTACTTTATATTTCTGTTTGATTGGTTTTATTATTCGTTACTTAATTTCCATTCATACTATGTTATATCATTAATTTTTCTGCATAGCCCTATATACTTTTGTTGGGAATGTGTTTTTAATGTGGAAAAAACATATTTTTAAAATCGAATTATGGCGTGTGTTGGATTTTAAAATGATAAATTCAGACTTCATTAATATAATGTAAAAAAAAATTCTATATTATCATTTTCAATATATCATTCCTGAAATTCTTTGTGGAAAGGACTATAAATGAATTCCATGGTTTATCATTGTATTTCCTACTTCGAATTTTGGTTCTCACACCTACATTATCATTTTTGTTTTATGTTCCTCTAGTGTTTTGTTTCCTTCAATGTGATCATGGTTCTAAGTTGGGTGATGACTTATGAGGTTACATGGAGGTATGCATAGTTTTATTTTTTTATACTATTATTTTTCATTTCATTGTTAGTATTTATTGTTTTTTATTCTTTTGTTCAAGGAATAAAGTGTTCCCAATAATTTAATATTGATTTTGAAAACAATTTTCTGGCTTGTGTGGTTTGGTAAAGCCTTTCGAGACATGCCACAGACTGGTTCAGATGTCAGGTCAGCTGACATCCAGGGTTATATTGTGATAGATCATGACTAGAAAGGATTGTGAATCATACACACCTAGGAAAGGAAATTTAATGTGACGACATTGATAACTGATGATTTAATTATATCTATGACCCAAAAAACCTAATATTTAATTTGGTATTCTACCAAACTTTTGTATTTTATAGCATTACATTGTTTTTTTCAATATTTTCTAGGATTCTATAATTTTTGAGATGGTGACTATCAATTTTTTTCCATGTTATTTTTTTTTCATCTATAATAAATTTTTTTACAAATAATCTATAATTTGTATAATCATTTTTATAATTTTCAAATATCATATATTTTCATATTAAATTTCTATAAAATAATGGGTTTATTTCTTTTTATGCTTTTTTATTTCAAACTAATATTTTTTTTTACTTTCCCTACCATTCAATTTTCCACACTGCATCTTGACACCATCAATATATGATTTGGACAACTCCTTGATCAAAATTAATTACACTATAAACCATGAATTTTTATAAATTTTGGAATTTTTTATTGAAATGATTAATGTATTTTATCTCGGTTAGTGGAGAAAGGATGGTTTTCTCTAGAAAGTGAAAAAATTAGTTTAATAGTAAATTTATTCTGATGGTGCATAGCTGCACACATGATGGAAATTTTAGTATATGATGTAATTTATAATTTATTGAACTCATGTAATGTATTTTTTATGGGTGAATGGTGGATAAATTACTTGGAGAGGATTCTACTATCCCTGAACATGAGTTAATGATATAGATATATATTTTTTCATATTATTCCATGTACTCATCACGATAAAACTCATCATGAATTGTTCTATGATTGTATTGTTGTAGGTAAAAACAATTCATTTTCATGAAGATTATTTGAATACCCATAATTAACTCACTAGAGAATGTACAGGTGGTTGCTTCATCCTCCAATGTATAATTTGTCACAATACCATAAAAAATTATTTTTTATTTGTACATTATCCTATTAAATGGATTGGACAATTCAACACTGTTGTTGAGATATTGTTAACATTTTAGTGACTTATAATAGTACGTGTAGAAGTTTTATTGAACTTATTTGAAATTTCTATATTAATTATTTGAAATGAATTGAAATATTTGTAGATAATGATTTATTTTTATGTTTGTCATGACAAAGAGAATATTTAGTATTATAGAATGAGAACTAAAACATATATAGAAATTTCCATTCTCTAACAAAATAATTATATACAAAAGTAATTATGTTTGTTTTTTTAATAAAGTTAAAAATGAAATGAGAGCTAAATTTTTTAGGTGTTATTTTTTTTATATACATATTGGTCATTATGTACATGTTCAAGAAAGTTTTCCCACCTACAAAAGTGGTGAACTGGTGGTGGTTGTTGCCTTATAGACGACTGATTCCATCACAACTGCATGTTTAATTGTAAATATTGAGAAATAAAATAGACAAAAAAAAATAAGGAAATTCATGGTGAACCATACGGTAGTAACAAAATTCTCATAGATGACTTATTTCATACCTATTTATGTTACTTCGGTGAGATTGAGTTTCCTTGGCCTACAAAATACATCCTTTTTCGTTGTGGTAAAGGTCAATTAACTTATCATCGATATCAACCACCACATGTTAAAAGATTAAATTCATGATCAATACGATACTATCAAAATCATTTGACAACACAACAGAATCTATATTTCTGGTTGATTTTACAATAGTTCCATATTTATAACTCAACTATCCAATGGATCTACTACCATTAAAGAACATGAACCTACATTGAGTTCTCATTTCATAATTACCTATTTGGAGGATAGAATCAATGTATTCCCTAATAATTCACTCATCCTCACATTTAATGACTAGAAACATTTCCATAATTCATCTAATGTACTCATGGATACTATTATGGGCTACTAATTAACTCACCATGAATATAGGATATCATCATAACTTAGAGCATAATAAACAATAGGTCAAATATTGAACATTGTATACATGAAACATCTTATGAAGGATATATAAGGAATCTTATCCTCAATTTCATTTATTTTATGATCTCATATCTCCCTATGATTCATGCTATGAAACATTTTAATTGACCACTTCATAGAGCTCTCCATACTAAAAATCTTGATAAAATGTCAATTTTATGAAATTTATGTCAATAAAAATAACAGTTTATCCATTTGTATGGTTTTATATATTCTATGTGTATGTTGTTTAACTCATTAATTTCAATGAAAAAAAAAGTAAATTTTTTTACATAATGTAATGTAGGGAAAATATTTCCATAATAAGTTTGTCATCTACATAAAACACTTAATATACCATGTTACAACAACTAACATGCCTATATACAAAAGAATAAAATGTGGTTTTTTAAAACATAATACATTAATATCTCCATCAAACCATATATTCACACTCCAGGAATATTTATTCAATCAATAAATAGACCATTTAAACATATTAACCTTTACAGTATCATTTGACACATCAAAATATTTAAATTATAATGTGTTGACATATTTAATTAAATTTATGTTATAGAATGCGATTTTGAAATCAATTTGATAAATAATATAATACTAATTAGTTCTTTTGTAATATATCAATTGAATTAATTATCACAACTAAAAAACAACAAAACATTATTAAAACTACTATTATTTTTATTAAAATCCATTGATGACAAAAAAATATAACCTCATAAAATAGTATGATTACATTTATAAAATAATAAATTTAATAAATTTAAAAAAATAATAAAAATTTAAAATTTATCACATAATAAAATTAAATTATTGATTAAATATTTACAAATTAAAAACATTAATATTCAATGTATGTATGAAATTATAATATAGAAGACCATTATCTCACAAAAAATGTTAAATAATTTTAGAGTAAAAATGTAAAATAAACATTACATTAATATATTTATAAAAAAATATATAATAAGGTCAATAAAGAATATTTAGTCAAACACAGATTTTCATATGCATTTGGAATTTTGGATCCTTCATTTACAAGATTAAATATGATTGAGGATCAATCTTTAGAATACATGAACTATTTACATATTCATTTTCTATGAGGTTCAAAATAGCACGGCTAGAAACATGGTGGACCATCACGGGGTGATTATAAGCTATGTGGCCACCCTAAATCCTTGAATAGAAATCTAGGGTTTGGTCACTATAACCATGTTGTCATATCAGTCAACATGATTGATCATATTGAATTTTAATTGATAATAAAAACGTATTCAACACATATGATAACAAGAAGAACTTGTAAGATATAGACATATAATAAACTAAATGGTGAAAAATGTATGAATGGGACATTTAGAAAAAATATAAATCCACAAGGGTAAAATATAATTGAACACTAAATTTGAGAAGTCACTGAATATAACAGATTATAAAAGCTAGAGAACTCCTCCCCATTGCATGTACTCATTGATTGGTATCCTTCTCAAATAAAACATTCCACCAACAGTGACCTCCATATTCAATAATACGTCACTAAGAATCACCAGGTGTTAGATTTGAATTAATAATTACTTAACATGTATAGGGGACATCATATATCAATCAAATCATTATTATAAACACAACATGTCTTGGAACAACTCATATAAAACATTGAATACTTGGAATTATGGGATTTCTACTAAGTATGTCATTGATATAACTATTGTACACTGCATCCCAAATGTAATCAGAGAGAAATTATGGAGTCAAAATAAACAAGAATTTTGAATTTTTAAACCTCTCAAAACATTCTTGTTTCTACTAAATACCATAAATAAGGATCAATAATTGAATTAAACATGTCATTCAAATAAATACCACCCATTGGTATCTATAACCATAGATACATAGCATCCATTCTAGAAACTCATAGTAGAATAGATGACTTTATCTAAGATAGATCACATACATAGGGGTATTGTCCCCTAATATAAAAACAACCTTTGTTGGTTTTATGTAGATAATTCTAAACATATTAAATCCCTCACTCTATTTAGGAAAAATATAGGAGAAATCATCAAAAAATTCACCAAATTAAAACTACCCAAATCTAGCAACCCATACATCCTATATAGAAATATAGACAGAGAAAAACCTAAATCGAAGCCACCACAATTAGGTGTCTAATGACCATATATATAAAGGACCCACACCTTGCTAGAAGAAACCTCACTCTCTAGAGTATCGAACCCTATTTTATAGGGTAGTGGACTTGTACTTAATCTGCACCAATAGAGTACCGAATTGATGTCGTTTAAAAGGACACTCGCCCAATCAATAATTTTGTGCAGTATTAAACTCTCTAATGGAAAACAAGGCGTTATTTCCAATTATATCATAATACCTAGGTTGTACTGGCCCCATGAATGATCTAGAAATCAATCACAAAACCCCTTTATTATCCCTAGGAAGCTAAATTATAAAACATCATATATCTCATTGAAAATGACCTAAAATGGATTAACATAAAACATCCATTGTTATCTATGTTGATAAAATTTAATGGTAGGTTATTTATTTGACTAAATCGTTCATTAGTCAAAACAATCATGGAAATGATGCCCCAAAGGCGATGGGTGGTAATGTAGTTACCCTTGGGAGATCCACATTGCACTATGGTGGTATGGGGAGTAGGTTTATGGATATCAAAAATTACTTATGTTCCCTCATGGGTCGGGCTGGATAGAATGACCCAACTGGATCACTGGATTGCCAATGCAATTGGGTACTACAAGGAGCTGTCCAGGCTTCCTGACGTGCACCACAACACCCATAGTGGTCTAGATGTTCCCAAGACTCCCCCAACATAAAATATTCCCATATATTTAATCATATTATATAAATATATGTCTATTTTAATGTATTATTTTCATGCTCCTCAACACTGTTAGTTCTATTTTTGCTACTCTTGAGGATAAACACTGCACCTTGTAATCCACAGATCCATCCAAAATTTTTTCCAAGGATGAATACCTGGTTATATTTATCATATTACAAATAAGGAGATACTAAAACATTAAAGCCCAAAAATTGAGATAATTTTCTATCTTAATGTATCTTGGTTACTACAAAAACCATCATATTCAAGACATAATTTATATATATTGAATTTCTAAGCCCTCGACTCCAAAATATCATCAAGCATATTGGATGTTAACTGGTTTTCATGGTTTAGATAATTAATCTATAAATTTTATATTTATTGTTAGATTAATATATTTAATACGATCGTTTTATCTAATTATTGGAGGATTAAGAGGTTGAAAATAGTTTGAATGAATAAAAAGTGAAAAAAATGAACATTATATGAAGCATGATGGATAATATATTTAGAAAATGATTTTCTAACAGTATTGATTTAAATGTAAGAATTATTATTTTATTTGTAATTTTCTCATGTTTAATTTCTAGGTGTGTAATGCTATGATTCTACAATTTGATATTTCAAATTATTATTTCTTGTTTTAGGATGGGATGGCTATGGGTTCTGTAATGTTTGTGGTTTTGATAGCTTAATGATATTAAATGATTTGATGAGGTCTTGATGTGATGATGTGTGGATATATTTTGGGTGTGTGGTGGTTATGATGTGGTTGTGTATTTATTGAAATGATGACAGTATGATTCACACATTTTGAGAGGTGGTAATTCACATTTCTAATTAATATCCTAGTGATGCCTGACATAGGTATAGAGCTCAGCCTTCGAGTTTTTGATGAATATTTTGATGGCTTTGATGCTAGGGTTGAAATTTGAGTAGTTATGATTATAAAGATGTTATATTTCTAGGATTCAACATGTATTATTATATATCCCATGAATTTTTAATTTCTATTTCTTGCTTATGATACACTATAGATTAAAAAGATATGTTTATGTGACTATAGTTGAATTTTATTTAAGGTATTGTATTACAACTTGAATTATCACACACTTTATTTACATAGTTGTTTATCATTTGTATATCCAAAAAAATTTATTCCATGTGAATATATCTAAGAACATCATGTTCTCACCCTTTCATGGTTTGTTAATTATTTTTCTGGATAAATTTAAGGAGATTTTAGTCATTGTTCTGATAGTCTGGATAAATTTAGAGAATGATCTAGGGCTTTTGGCATCCATTATTCCAATTATATTTTTATTGTTTTATGTCATGTTGGAATCAATTGGATTGTGGAAATATATTTTATAATTAATATGAACAATTAGTTGCTGATTTGTTGTTTTATTTTATTTTCATCAAAATTAAAATAGTGATGCCTCTTATTATTATTATAGACACCCTCGGTAAAAATTTTGAACAAGTGACCTATTTGTGGAAGGCTTTTGGTGAAAATGTTTTCCCCACTACCCAAACATTAGGGGATTAATAAGGTAGTGGTAACTGTTGGTGGCACTCCAAAACTCAATTTTTTTATAGTGGCACTATTTTCACTAACAAATTATAAAAAAATTGCCAAAATATGACAATAATAACAAACAAATATTAATTCACCTATTTCCCTCTCGCATACCCACTTTGTCAGTGCATATCATTTTTTAGAATTAAATGTATATGAAAAATAATTTAATCATATAGTAATTCCCCCAATATTCAAGTCCATCATCAATGGTAGGCCTATTTTAAATGAGGTAGTTGTGGAGAAAAAATTATTTAAATATTCATTTATATCACGGTAAAAATTGATTATAGATGCCTTGTGTGAAGATCATATAAATCTATAAGTAGAATCATAGTTTCATGAAATCACTTTTCCATAAAATTCTAAAATATGGAATTTCCATTAATTAATTTCGTAGTTTAATATTAATATCCTACAATTACACCACTAACATAAAAGAATATTCACATGGTTCATGAAGGAATATTGGATTAGAGAGAATGAATAAATATTTACGAAAATATAATTTTAATTGAAAACATGTGAAACAGACTCACTAGTAAAAATTTCATTCATACAAAACATATTCCATTCATGATAAAATATGGTTGTAAGAAAACAAATAAACTTGGATGGAGGTTGTAGAGTCTTCATTTCATGGGTGATCTATAGTAACTGAAATTATGTATTATAAATTCATGTTTCTAATATTAGTAAATGAATTAAAAACTGTTTTCACAGTAACATAAAGCCTACACAAACATCATAAAATAACACATAATGTTATTATTATGGCATCATGTAAAAATACATGGATATTCAAGAAATAATTGTTAACATTTCAATGTCAAATAAAAAAATAGATTATTAATTTAATAAAATTTTACAACATTTTGAAATCATCTACATATAAGGTACATAAAAAAGTGAACATAAAATAATGAATCCAATAATAGTTCAAATGTTTTCATTCTATTTTGATCTTTTTTCATGTTCCATGATTCAATAGAACTATTGAAATGATCGATGATACACAAATTACATGTCCCTAAATAATTAATCAGAATTCCCTTAGACTCTTACAAACATTCAATAAATTTTGAAATTAATCGGAAACAATTTGAAATGAATTTATCCATATTTTTATATAATACATGTAATGAATTTATCACAAATTGTGGTAATAACATTCTAATATTTGACATGTAATAAGGTATTACATGAAAATAAAACTAAACAATGATACATTAATAATTTATTAATAGTAATTATTATTTTTAAAATGAAATTAAATATAGCACAAAAAATAATTAATGGTTGCATGACATAGTATTATCTATTAATAATTTGAATGTATGAATTAGAATGAAGTATATTAAATCTAAATATTTATTTATTGAAAAAAATTCTCAAATTGATTTTACGGTGTAATGACACCAGAAAATTTACTAAAAATTTTAATATGAATTTTATCTTATAAACAAACAAGGATTTTTCAATATAATTCAAATAAATATGTTGAAGAAATAATTTAGTCAACATCTAGTGGTGTAAAAATCTATTAAAACTAATATAAATGAATTTAACTTAAAAAAATCAAATGAATCTAGTGTGGAATATTATAAATGACTGAGGTTTAGATATAATGTAGAAAATTTAGTAATGTGTTTTCATAAATTTGAAAAACACATGGAATATTTTCATACATTGTAGTGATTGATAAATCATATAAAGCATAAATTGAGGGTGAAATAACTTGTATTAAAATAAATCTCATATTTATCACATATTAATTTGGAGGCCATTGGACTTTGATATGGTATTTCCATAATAAAAGTCATTGTTGGTCTATCACCTCATCCTATAAAATATAATAAATATCAATCTAAATAACATAATAATAAAATTCAATTGAAATGTTAATTTATTATGTTTTAACCCAATAATATATTCTTTTCACTTAATATCATCTATTAATTAATAAATGAATAATGTAATATGGATCAATTTACATAAAAATTAAACACAAAATAGCTAAAAATATCCTATCAGTGAACACAATGAATATTATTTTTGAAAAAAATCAATTCATAGAAACACACCATTATAGAGGGTGACTATAGTTTATTGAACATATTAACCATCCAATTTCCTGAAATCAAATATATAAATATTATGAAAAAAATCTAAAGAACCAGACCCCAGATGCATTGAGTCGGTGCTTTACATTATTACATTGGCATGATTATATTGAATAAAATCCCTTTGGACTAAATAGATTATTATTTTTGAAATACCAAAATAAAACACGTTTTTTACATTATTTTTTGATATGAAATAACATAAAAGAAACTCCACAGAAATAATCCATAAACTTCTTGATTATACATTCATGGAAATCAAAATAAAAATCATCGCGTCCTGGGAAAAAATAATATATATGAAATGGGTGAGCTCAGTTTCTCAATGATATTAAATAATACAACAGAAGCTGTCATAATAAATAATTAATGTTGAATAAACTAAAACACGTTCTACTTTAACATAGTATTGATCATAATATGGAATGATAAAAAGGGTGAGTAAATAATTCCATTAATTAATCAAATGATAATGAATCTTTACCATGATAATTATATTATACAAATAATAACATGGAATATAAATTACAAGAAACATAATTAGGGGATTATTAATTTCATACATCATAAAAATATTAATGAGGCATTTTCTATGACATTTAAAAATAAATGGGAAAGGCCTCAACCATGTCCATGTATGATTTGACTCATCGGACCTACCAATAATCGAGGGGATATATTAGGCCCCACCCATCACTTAATAATATAAAATTCATTCCTTATATTAATGCGGTGTAACATTACAATATATACATATAATGTATAAATAAAATTCCACAACAAATAATCATAATCACTAACCTTTTGAGTAATGTGGTGAATTGTATCAAGATAGCACGTCCATAGTCAATCTAATCATAAACCATTTAATAAAATATTTTTGATTTTAGTTATTTTATATCAATATTAATAAATTAAAATAGTTTATAGAGGTTTTTAAATATATTATAATACTCAAATAAAATAATTAAATAATTCTTGAGGGAAATACCAATTATTTTTGAAAAGAAGATATTTATTAAAAAATTTTTTTTATATGTCATAAATGTTTGTATAAAACCAGAAATGAAAAATATATATTTTCATGAAAAATGTAGAGATTTTTTAAATATAATGGTGTCTTTAAAAAAATTATTTATGATACTTTAAAATCGGTAAAAATCGATATGTTCCCTTAAATCAGGAATGATTATAAAAGATAATTTCGAATATAACCTTATATAAAACATATTATCCAACATTAAAAATATCAAATTTTCTAGAAATATGATTTTTGAACTTATAAATATTATGTAGAAGTATTATATAAAATTAATTGAGAATATCATTGGGGTGGAGAGGGATACATTGTAACCCATGGAGGTTTAGCAATAAACCCTTACAAATTGTCCAAAAGTTTTCTTCACATGACATTAATGTCCTGGATAATAAAATTGAAGAAATTAATTAATTTAATCAAGATTCTTTATTAATTATTTTAATTTATTTATTATAATTTTATTATGTCCACTAATGGGTTTTTGATAAGTTATAATATAATATTTTGTTGTTCAAGAGTGCTAATTTCCTTATTTTTCATGGCATGTTAACTTTTATACACATATAGAAGGTCTTGTTAAATGGAAATAATTTCCCATAACTGAAAATATATATAATTAATGATTATAATTAATATTAAATGGTTATATAACTCTTATTGTTAATTAGGTTGAGGATACATTATTAGATAATATGTTAGTGACAGTCATTTAGAATATTTTGGTAGTTTTCCAATCATCACCAAATAGTTTTGTTTCATTAAAAAATATTTGGTATAAATAATATCTACAGAATATTATATAATATTTAATACATATATAATAAAAATTTTCATCCTTATGAACAATTTTATTGACATCCTTGAAGGTCGCATTTTTAACAGAAAACATCTTTTCCATGATGGTCATAAATTTCACCTCACTGATGATGTTTTCATATTTTAAAATAAATGGAAAGGGAGAAGATCATTTTGGGTTAATTTATCACTGAAATAAGATCCTTATAGTATACAAAATATACTAAACTTATTAATCGGTTATGACTGGAGAGGTGAGGGAAGGATAAAAAAAATAATGACATCGAAAAAAAATAAATGACATGAATGTGGATTTTTAACTCTTGAATTTACCAATTGAATTAACCTCTTTGAGAACCTACCTAAGGGGATTTGATTATGGAATTTTGTTAAGATACAATGAAAAAATATGTGTATGAGTTTATTTGGAATATGTTTGGGAAGATATTTTAGATGAATAAATTCTTGGAAGATGTGAGGACAATAGGTGATGAGGGTGGTATTTATAGTGGAGGAGAGGGGTATTTTTTGAAAATTTTATTCCTTTTTTTATTATTTTGGATAATCATATGAATTGATTGGAAATTATCACTACATATAAAAAATAATTGTATTATTGTGATTATGGTGGTTACATCATTCATGACTCAAGGAATAGCGTATATAACATATAATGTATATATACCATAAATAACTATATTTTAATATTCATAAAAAATTCAACTACTTTTAAAAAATACTAAAATCATAATCTTACCATTTATTTAAATTCAAAATTCAAAAATGAAATCCATTTTTAAAAAAATATTTTTATAATTATGAGAACATTAGTTTTTTTATTAAAATCCTCATTTATTCATAAAATATAAGTTTAAAAATTATAACTGATTTTATTACCTTCTTCAAAATTAATTAAATTCTCATAAATTATAATATAATGTTCAGAAAATAGAATTATAATTTATGACTATATTTTATATATAATATTTTATATTATTTTATTATTTATAAAATTTTAATTAACCATTCCGGTTTTTAGAAAAATACTAACATATATTTTTTCACGACACCCGACCCATGTTTGGTCTTGAGCCATAACAACCCCAAGCCATCCTCCATCGTCGAAGGGTAAAAACTAGTTCCCAATGCATAAAAAATAGGGAGTCATTTTCTTAATAATTTTTACACATAGATAATGAACTCAAAGTAAAAATAGAGAGGGTAAGGAACAAAGATGAAACAATGCAATAAATAGACCAAATATTCATGAACCACTAAATAGTACAAGTATAATATATTAATCTATAATGGGAATGGGACAAATATACACCAAAATAAAAAATTGACACTACCATTTAGTAAAAAAAATTAAAATAGTTGAGGGAACCAAACATGTGACCACCAAACAACTAAGGGATCTGTACTCCTAGATCCCAAGATACAACCATCGTACAGTGTCCAAACACTCATATCCATGTGATCCTCTAATGTCATGAACAACCTATAAATTTTCTTCTTAAGGAACAACATGTGTAGGAAAATCCCTTATATGGGTGAGTATAAAAATACTTAGTAGGATGCCCTGAAATGGCCAAGTAAGGGTTCTAAGAGATACTCTTAAAAAGAAAGTAACATATAGGACATGGTATAGTAAAATGGGTATAGCTCAACCTATAAATAGAGTTATATAATATCATCAAAACAAAAAGAACATGGAAATTGTGAGAAGATGAACTTGTCATTGATTTTTTTCTTCCTATAGTGGGAGAGTAGACTCATAAATCCATTAGAAGCAAGACATGAAAACTACATGGTATACCTCATGCGTCATTGCCTCTCCTGGAAGGTGAGTAGTCACAACCCAAGGAGTGGGTACTAAAATAGGATATATATATATATATATATATATATATATATATCTATTTGTGTGCTCATTCAACAGATCCCAAAGTATATAGTAAGGGGATTTCCCTCACATAGCTCAGCCAAAGAATCTGAATATTCAATAGTCCAAGAAGTAACCACCATTGATTAGCCCATCATCCCACACATAGGGCATGAACTTAAGGTCCAATGGAATCAATCACCACTTCTTGTCATAATCAAAATTTGGTGGCAAAATCATGCCTGTAAAGTTTTAGGTCATGCCACAAGGAAGTGTCTTGGTGGAAAATGTTTCCCTTTCCCTAGTGAATTCCAATGTACATCTAAGAAAAAATTGTTTCTGTGCCAAACAGTCAATAGTTTGTGTCTTAGTGTCACTAAAAAATGACTAGACTAGATGGAGGATTTCAGTCTAGTCATTGATTATCCATGCCCTAGTACGTCAGGTGGGATCAACACATTGAGGTCAATGAGGACCCACTAGTCATCCCTACTAAAGGGTAATCTGATGGAGCATACTACCCGATAAGTGTTGTCGATGTGACCCAGTACCCAATCCCACTGGATAGAAACCCAAAACTGCCATCGGGGACCACTACCAAGACCTATTGGAGGAAAGATCAAAACTATCATCAGGGGAGACTACTTTTCCCAGCTTGAGGTAATCCTAGAACTGCAATCTGAGACCATAACCTAGCCTTTCCAAAGATAATACAATAACTACTCTGTCCATCAATGTTTTATGGAACTTCTCGGAAATAATCAAGGAACACTGGTCTTCCCTATTGTATGGTACCTCTTGGGAAGCATCAAGGAACATTGTCCATCCTTACTGGATGGTGCCTCTCATAAACCGTTGAGGAATTTTGTTAATTTCATTGTGTGTCACCCCGGATAGGCATAAAACTTGGAATATATCGCATCACAACACCAGAAGTGGTACACGGTGCATATGGGACCCACACGATGTGTGGTCCCACCATATCACCTAGCGGTGTACCTAACCATTATCGGGTACTAAATTGTATACATGTACAACTATTATTGAGTTCTCTTTAAACACATTATGAGGATATTCCATTGATATTCCATTCGTGTTTCCACAATTTATGAGATCAAGGATAGCGATCCAAATATCAACACTGATTTCACAAATGTTGTCCTAGCAAAAAATGCTCAAGGTTAACTATTCATTCACCCCAAACTGACATCTGATGAAAAACTTTTATGTAACCACATTATGCTCAAAATTAGTCTAATGTGGAATATTCCTCCTTTTCAAAACAATTATATGAAGGTATCTATTTCTATCCTCATGAATAAACACACTAAATCGACTACTCATTCATCCCAAATGGATACCCGTTGAAAAGGATTCATTTTACTGCAACACTTGTTAAACGGGCCTCATGAGGCCCACCACACAAATTTATTTTAAATAAAAAACTAATAATCTTTAAAATTCCACACTTGTACTAGGGTCATGCCTCTAATGACTGTGCGTGAATGGGACGTCCTGTGTTGACACTATGTCTGAATCAAAAACACAAAATAATGAAAATTATATTATTATTATTATTATTCAACATATGAGTTTCATGTAACTAGGCAATGAGACCAAATTAATAAACATCAAAATTGGCTTAAAAATTATCATCCCAAAGTAGGATTATATCACCATATATGGTACATAAAATTGGTTCTCCATTTTGGATGAATGTCTACTACAAGATTTATTAATAATAATTATTATATTCATATTATATAAAATCAGGTGTATCAATTAACCGAGCCAGGACACCAAGAATTAATAGTCCCAAACTATACTAAAAAGATATTTCTAGATGAGAGGAATGCATGGACTTATAAGGAACATCAATCAGATTCATGGATTAGGAGATAAATCTATTTAATTTGTATAGCCCTATTCGAACTGGTCAGGTCCATTCTGGTCGGACCCCTCTGCCTGGGTCAGCCCACCCCGAGAGGACCAATTTGTTTTTCCAGCCCAAGGCCAAACCATATATCCTGAACCATCATGTTGTCTTGTAGCGTAGCCACACAGTCATGCCTTCCTATAATAGCCTATCCAGCTCCCATCGTGGCACTGCTCGCACATCATCATGATTCCCCTCGACCCCCTCAATATCCTCTGTCTCATCTCCCCTGATCCACTCGTCAATGTGGAGACCCACGTCACCTATCCCATATTCCCCTCCATAACAAAAATGTTAGTCTTCACTTGAAACCATGTCATCCTCCGCACACCGGTTTCCATTCGATATGCTCCGCTTAAAACTCGTACTCACAGGTAGTCATCCCGCCAGTCCTGCACACCCAGCTGCCAACCCCAACAACTCTGATTTCTGCCTCATTAGTTATGAAACCCTCCTTTTCCTACCACTATTGTCCACTGCCCACGACCATCCCATGTTAGTTGTTCCTTCCTTTAACCATCATTTCTTCACCTTCATCCCAAATATTGATGTGGAAGTTATTCTGGGATCCTTGGATCAACCTCTTCACTGATCTAATAATTTCACAATGATCTATTGGTGTATTGAAAAGTGGAAGAAAATTAATGAAAAACGTTTCACTGAATGATTGAAGAACATAATGAAATTATGTATTCTAACACAGATAGATGGGAATGTTAGTGTGGACGTCGATGACCGATAATGTTAATTATGAATAAAATAACATGAATGGATTTTCAAGGAAATATTCAATCTGAGATAAAATGAGGAGAAATCCTACCTTCATTGATTCGTTATATATTGATGACATATCTTCCATTCTGTTATTATGATCCACTCAAGATTCTTCAGAGCATCCTACTTGATATATAGATGAATGAATGAGAGAGAGATCTTGGTGGAGTGGTAGGATAAATGGATAACGGTAATAATGATCGCTAAAGTGATTATTAATAGAAAAACAATAAAACTACTGCCAGTGGTCACAGAATTCAAAACTCATATACCCTTTCATTTTACGTCGCACTAAATAAACACCCCATTTCAATCTCAGTGGTTCTCTCGGATTTCTAATCCAAGACTTGATAAAATTTTATTTTAAAATACATTAGGGGTAATGTAATTAAATTTAATTATTTTATTTACGATTATTCCTTAGGTTGACATTTATCGTAGTAGTCAATCCCCAAAAAATGTAATTCCCCACCTTGGGTAAATGGAACATACCTAACTCAACTGTTCTATCAATATTCTTATACGTGATACTGTTTAAGAGTTATATTATTTATTTAATGTTCATAAGGTAAAATATAATTAATATTTTTTAAATATTAATTACAGGCACACCAGGCATCAGAATTTCATTTCGTATTAGACCCAAGCTCAATAAATATATGTATAAATATTCCAAATAAAGACAAGAAAACAACGGATCTCAAAATCATTAATTCTTTCAAACTACATATCAATGAAAAAAAAAGGAATCAACTCTTGTTACTAATACCACACTTGGATATCTAATTCCTAGGGAAACATCTAGTATTTTTTTACTACCACAACATGCAAGCAAATGGGTGGTCCATCCTCATAATGTCTACTCCCATCGATGAAATGCGTAGGATCACACATGTATCTCCTCAAATGTAACACATGGTAGACGTCGGGCACCCACTCCAGTTATTGGGGGTAGAAAAATGTTGTAGATAACCCCACCATCTATTGGCACGATCTCGAATGGCCTAATGAAACATAGGGGATAGTTTGTCTCCCTATCAAAACCTCTACATCATACATCGTGAATAAAGTGACCATTTTTTCCTAGATCAGGGTCTCATGATTCCCATCGTCAGAATATCCAAATGGTGAAACACGTAATGATATCTAGTAACAAATGATTTCATAATCGATGCATCACAATCATTAATCTCTTAAATGATAGAGATGCGAAAGATTCTACATTTTTTTAACAAAATTTTACATTCCTACTCCACTCGGGTTAGCTGTAGGAATGAAAAATACTCAGAAAAATCACACACTAGGCTAGATAGGGACATCTTGAAATGGGAATCTGTTACAACACTTCCATATCCCATAGTGGAGACTATCTTGAAGTCATATTTCTATAGGATGTTCAACCAGTGCCACTAATAAGGTTCAAGTATCAATATGTGAAGACATACCTAATAAACTGGTTTTCTAAGAAAACAAAAAATAACTATCCTATAAGATAGTGTATCTTCACAATCAAGTCAAAGTCTAATGATTTTAGCACCACATAGTGATTCATGTTGTTCTATTCATTTGATCTATGTCACCTTGACCTATACATGATAAAAATTTCATCATGGTTGAAATTGGGCATAAAAAGGTAATAATGAACTATAAACGTGAGTAAACTCATACAATTGTAAGAAGATATACTTGGATAGCACGTGGTAAAACCTGCATGTCGTCACATACTTTGGGAGGAGAGAAATTCCAAAAATTGGCCCTCGACCACACCCACTAGTGAAATTTATATAAATAAGTGTCAAGTAGGAAAACTCCATAGTCAATACAATGAAAAACTCAAAAAAAACTATCACATTACCTTTACCTAAACACTTATGTTAAAGGGAATCATTCAGCACACCGGGATTTTATCCACATTGGGTGGCACAGACTCACCCTCACGATATTGGTCATGTCATAGAAACGTATCTCTGTGGGGGAAGTGTTCATCTTCCTTGTACATTTAAATGTATGTGGAAAAGAAATCCCCAAGATTATGTTGATGCTCCACATCACCATAGTAAAACCTCCAGTTATGATCATGGATAAAAGAGTACATCACACAGTATCTAACATGTTCTACTTTAATCGGTTTAAAAGACACATGGTGCAACACTTATCATATGATGATATTTAGTAATATAGACAACCAAAGACTGTCGATATCCACATTCCAATATTAAAACATCCTATTCCTAATGTGGGATGCCTGGTGGTGTTGGTGGATGGATCACATCACGCGTCCCCAACATCCAACTCCTACTGCTCCTCTGCCAGCACCACCACCCAGGGGACCACGATGTCCCTTCCTTGTAGATACCAAATCAGAGAAATTTCAATTACATGAAGTTACACATAATACCATCCTACAACTATCATCACATATGGTTGGGTAGTTTCATGGCATGTGACATCACCCAACACAAGCATAACACCGACCCTTTTTGGACTAACCTTGTCCCAAATTCTATCATGAGAATATTTCCTATGTTGATTCCTTGTCTTGTGACACATTATAGCTATGGAATACATATATACTATATTGTGAGCATTTCCATAATTAATTGTATGGAATCCCACTGACATAAATCTCTTTGTCCCCGTCGCCTACTCCAACAGCCTAACATATGTGGGGATGCACAATGGTACTATGATATAAAGAATCCTTATGTGGAGTCCCTTCACAAACCTCTCTTCTCATAAGTAGACATCATGGATCATATCCTGAGAGTAGATTGTAAGGTATATGGACCTATTCATGTAATCTTCCACCATCATCCCTCTCCTTTGAAACTGCAGGGTAGTAAATTTTTATGTAGATGTCCATATCCATCAATATTTTGGGTACCATAGTGAGACCACATTTATATGGCATGAGGAATACATCCATTTTTGTCAATGTAATGGAAAATTGCCTAATCCATGATAAAAACCACCCAAAGTTCAAAAATTAACTTCATTATCAAGAATTGTGCGTTCACCAAAATGTGATGCCATGATGTAAACATCATTTTTATTGACATGACTACAATTTCTAGTTTGGAACACCTCGAACAAATAGATCAACATCCAAGACAAAAAAATGAAATATTACTGGGATCACATAACACATTTACCAATTTGGAGAATAACATTAGTTTAATCACTAACAAAGTGTTCATCCTCACCATTAATGATAAGGAACATTTGATTAATTCTTCTAATATACTCAAAGAAATTATTTGTGACAATCGATTGACTCTCCAAGAATATAGGGTATCATCTTATTATACTTAAATGATAAGAATGATTAGGTAAAATAAAAAAAATTATGTATGAATACTCATATTGTAGAAAGAGAAAGAGTTTTAGCCATCATTTCCAATATTTTAATATCCAGGATATTCCCTAGATTTGTGAAATGAAACACTAGAAGAGAACCCTTCTTATTGTTATCTATACTAAACTGGTTGAGAAATTTTCCATTATTTTTGTGTTAAATCATTCCAAAAAACCCTTTTTTTACTTCAATTGAGTTCTTTATACCCCATATATAGCCTTTTTAACTCATGTGTTTCATTGAAAAACATTTTCAAATTTTTTTTACATAATTTAATATCAGGACAACATTTTCAATAAGTAGTATGTCATCCTCACCGAAGAAATTAAATACCATGACTCATCCACTATCATAACTATATATACAATAATCATATGTGCTTTTATAAAATGAAATACAATGATAGTGTCACTAAACTATATATTCACTCTCTTAGTAGCTTGAATCAATCCATAATAAGACTATTCAAACATAGAAACATTTAGGTCATATAGTATTCATATCTACGAATAAAAGTATGTCATAGAAAGTAATTTTTTAATCCATTTGAAATATGATGTAATCATAATATGATTTAAAATAATATATGAATGTACTTTATTATCAACACTGAATACAGTAAAACATTATAAAAAATTATTTTTTATAAAATAAAAAAATTGAGGATAAAAATAACTATATTACATCATAAAAGAGTATGAAAATGTTTATTTTATTATAAAATAATATAAAAAATTCAAAAGTTTTTAAAAAAAATTAATCACAAAATAACGGAAATTCACATTAAAACAATTTCAAGTTAATAAATTATTAATATTGAATGTAAATATAATGTTCATGTATTAGAAACCAATATCTCAAAAAATATTTAAAAACATTTTGGATTAAAAATGAAAAATTATCTTTTATTTATCTGCATTATAGAATTAAAATATATAATATTATTGATACAAAATATATTGACAAATACATATTTTTATATTGTTGTTTCATATCAAGATTCTCCACTAACATTATATAAGTAGTTTGAAGACTAATACATGGTATTCTTGAACTATTTAAATATTTATTTTACACGGGATTCACAATGACACGACAATGCCCATCGAGGTCCCTCCCATGATGATTGAAAGTAAATCAAACCATTTGTGTCCTCAAAAATTAGGTCTAGGGTTAGTGACAGGAACTATTATTCCATACCACACAACATGATAGACCATAACCTATTTCAATCAACAATAAACACATCAATAATAAATAAGATAACACGAAAAAACTGTGTGATATAAATATATATAAAAAATGGTATAAAATGCATGAATAATACATTGAGAAAATACAAATTACCACATGGGAAATTATAAAGGAACTGTACATATGTCATTTACACAAATTGGAATGATGTGTTATACTAGTGAACTCCTCCCAATTTTGAGTACTCTGGGATTGGTATCCATCCGAAAAAATAGTTCCACCATCCTGGACCACCATGCTCTATAATAAATTTCCAAGGATCACGATGTGATATCATTTATGTAATATTGGTTTCACATCTATCGAGACCATCATTAATCCTATGAATCCTTATAAAAAACACATCATGTGTACGATAGAATCTTGTGTAACTACAAATACATTAAAACTAGAATTTTCACTAAGTCTGACATCGACTCCCATATTATAGACTGAATCATATCGGTAACAATAGAGCAACTAAAAAGTCACATGACTCAAGGAATTAGATTCCCTAAACCCATCCAACATTAATACTTGTACAAAATACCATAAAAATTTACCCAATCATGGAACTACACAAGTAATCTAGGGGAATACCAAACCCTTTTATTCATAACCATCGATACAATGCATCAATTCTAGAAACTAGTAGGAAGAACCAACACTTTCTCTAGAAAATATCTGAGTCAAGGGATTACTAAACCCTACTATTATAACGACCCATGTATGTTGTTATTGATATAATTTCAATAAAAATTAAAGAGCCCATGGTTTTTATTGGCCAGATGCATGAGAAAACACCATGAAACAACACATATTCTATCAACCCAAAACTAACAGTCCACACAACCATTATGAAATTATATTATGAGACACAGAACACCTCATTGGACAACTATATCAGTATAGTATTGACCATAGGTATTGATAAATCACACCTCTCTAAAAAAAACCCATGGTCAAGGGAGTACTGACTTTATTCATAGCATGTGGCAGACCAACACCTATTCAACGCTGATAGAGTACCAAATACCTGTTGAGGGATCATGGGACCTGTTAATTATCTAAATATCATGTCCCAAACCCCACCATAATTCCTAAATGGCTAAATACTAAAGACAAATATCTCTCACTGAATATGGCCTCAAATGGATGAAAATAACATTCATTGTGATCTATGTCAAAAAATACAATGGATATGTTATTTATTTTCTTGAAATTTACCTTAAACAATAAAATCATGGAAATTACAACATCAATGTTGTTGGTGGCCATGTGTAGATCCTTGGGTGAACCACATGACATGTTGGGGGGGGGGTGCGGGTGTATGGATCCCATGTACATCAAGTGTGCACTCCTATAAGTGGTTGGGAAAACATAACTGACTAGCATGTGGGTTATCCCTAGCACTTGGGCCATATGTTGAGTGGTCCTGACTAGCCATCCAACACCACCAAACCTAATGTGTTTTTGTTGTATCCAAGGAACCTAATGCATCAATACATATATAGGGTAAAAAATATTATATTATTTTTAATATACTATTTTCGGTCTCATCATCCCTCTTAATTCTATGTCTGCTCATCCCGATGGTAAACCTTGCACCTCAGAATCAGGAGATCCGTTAAATTGTTTTTCGTAGGATACCTATATCAGTAAATTTATCATTTTACAACTATGGTGGTTATGAATCATGAAAAGAAAAAAAAATATAATTATATACCCTAAAAATTCTTGGTCATTAGACAAAACCTCTATTTCAATCCCACATTTTTCATTAGGGAACTACTCATCCATGAACACTAAAAATGAATCCAATATATTGGATGTTCACATGATTTAAAGATTTAGATAATTCATCTATAAATTTTTTCATGAATATGAAATAATTTTTTTTGATAATATGATTAAGTATACATGGGTGAATTAAATATTTCAAATTATTTTGAATGAATAAAAATAAGAAAATATTTGAACATAGTTTGCAGCATGATAGATATCATATTGAGAAAATAATTTATTAAAATTATTGATATAAATTATTTAGTATGGACTTGATGAATATTTTTAACAATTGTATAATATAGTTGTGAAATGGAGGATTCTACTACATTATATTTTTTAGGGTTGTGTCTAGATTTGTGTTATTATGGATTAGGGTTATGTTATTATTTGGAATGGGATGTATTATGGTTATAAGATGATTTTATGAGGTCGTAATGTGATTATGTGGGTATATGGTGGAAAAATTATGTGATGATTAAGTGGTTGTGGTTGTGATGATGTGATAACTGGATGATTCACATAGGTTTAGATCTATAAATGAATATTGCTCATTGATATGTCACATATACATGAAAGATGCATAGAGATGGGATTTCCTGTTTTTCCTAAATATTTTGAAGGATGTCATGTTATAGTAGAAATTTTGATGTGATATGATAATAATGAGGTAAAATTTCATGAATTATTCTTGTAATATTAAATATAAAAAAAATCAACATTATTTATTAAAAAAATAAACAATAGTATAAAATGTTATGGTGATATGACTAAAGTTGAATTGTATGTTTTTTCACACTATATTAATCACAATATATATTTTCGTATTAGTTCCACATATTACTATCCAAAAAGCATTATTCCACATGGATGTAGCTTAGTACATAATGTGATCACCACTCAATTTTTTATTAATTGTTTCGCTAGTGATTTGGGGTGATACTTGATTTATTGATAGAGTAGTTTTGTTGGAGTTAGGGAATGATCAAGAATTTTTTGGTATCCATTATGTACGTTTTAAAATTTCTTGTCATGTAGATAACAATTGGTTTGAGGAACCATATTTTCTCCCTAATGGGAACTATTTTGTGTGGATTTTTAGTTTGTTTTTATTTTAGAAAAATTAAGCGGGTAATTCTTTAGATTCATGAGAGATACACCAAGTTTATAATGTAAATTGATGACCTATTTGTGGTAGTCTTGATGGGATGATCTTATACTCAATTCATACCTAGTAAGGGATTTAGTAGGGATAGGATACCATGGGTTGAAATCCAAATCTCAATTTCCAAACAGCGATACAATTTTCAATAATAAATTTTAAAACACTTGGAAAAAAATATAAAATTATTAACAGACGCAACATAATTAACTTGCATTTATATTTTAACACATTTTAATTTAGTATAGTTTTTCAGTATTAATAATGGATGATATTAAATACAACCATAAATGTACTCCCCAATTATTCATTTCCTACATTAATGGATGGATAATTTAAAATGAGGTAGCGATGGAGAGATTATGATTCTCATATTACAATATAGAATTGTAACAATTGATGATACAAACATTGTGTGAAGATCATATATCCAAATAAGTAGAATTGTAGCAACATTTAGACTATTTCCGTTCAAATTATTAAATAGAGAAATTCAATTAATCAATTAAATAGTGTAATATAAAAATCATATATTTCCACCACTAGTACGCTAGAATATTAACATGGGTTTGTGAATGATTATAGCTTTGAGGAGCATGAATAGAAATTTTTAAAAATGTATTTAATAAAAAAATTATTCAATGGTACACCAATAAAAATAAGATTAATACAAAACATATTGGAATCAAGATAAAGGATATGCATTCATCGAAGTCAAAAAACTACCATAAAGGTTGGAGATTAGCCTTTTCCAAGGGTGATCTAAATTCACACTCATGGTGTATTTAAAATTCGAGTCTCTTACATTAGGGAAAAAAGTAATAGCAATCGTCATAAAAAATCTTACTAGAACATCCTAAAATCATGTATCAACTACATATTATGCACTTCTATAAAAACCCTTGGGTATTCATGAAATATATTTTTATAGCACAAAATCAAAACCAATTAACTAAATCACACATTAGATAATTATACTAATAAAATATTCATACATTCTAAAATAATCTATATATACGGTACATAAAAAATAGAATAGAAACTATATAATCCAAAAATAGTTCAATGGTTTTCAGTCCATTAACTTCTTTATTCACCATCAATGAATAACAAGAAATGTTGGACATGATTATATATCTACATAGAGTGGTCCATGGATAAGTAATCATAATTTTCACTAAACTCTTATGTATTAACAATAAATATTAAATTGGGAATAAAAATTTACCAATGAAGATAACCAAAGATTTCTACACAACATGAAAGGAATTTCTTATAGATTGAAGGAATATCATTCCGATATACAATGTGTTAAAAATTAGTTTTCGATAATAAAATTATACAAAAATAATTTACTAATGTGTAAATATACAATATTACTATTAATATAGTAATGTAACATAAAAAATATAGCATTGGTGGAATTTCATATAATCAGCTATTAAAATAAGCGATGTATGAATTACAATGAATCCCATTATATCTATATTTTGAAATAAAAATATAAATAGTGAACATTGATTTTAAGGTAGAGTGACCATATAATTTTTAACAAAAATTTTAATAGGGATGTTGTCCTCTAAATGAACAAGGAAATTTAAATATAAATAAAATTCATAAGTATATGGAATAATTTAATCATCTCTTAGAACTAGTAAAATCAATTATATCATATATAAAACAACAACACATACCACAATGAAATGATTTAGTTATGGATGTTAATCAACATTTTGGGTTTCATACAAAATGTTCTAAAATTTGGGTTTTTTTTTTCATAACTCAGAAAACATATTTAAAATTGTAATACATCATTGCGATGAATAAATCCTAAAAAATCATATAATTAGTGTGAAATAACATGCACTAAAACGAAACTCATGTATGTACCTTATTATTTTTTTTGGAAATTATACATAGAAATGATTTGTCTACACTAATAAGTGATTGTGGTTTTATCACCACATTCTATAAAGTATAATAAAAATCAATCTAAACAATAAAATAAAAAAATTAATATGTATCAATTTACATAAACAAGAAATTAAAAATAGATAAAATGATATTATTGATGAACAAAAAGTATATCATGTTTTAAATAAATCATTCCCTGGAACATAATCATTATAAATTCTTATTTTAGTTGATTTATATTATGATCATTGATATCTCTAGAAATAGAATATTTGTAAATTATGAAAAAATATTAATGATATTTATAATGAATGGGAAAAATAAGTATAATTAAAAAATATGATTGTTAAAGATGTGTATAGGAATAAATTGATAATCATCACATTCCATGCAATTTTATGAGAATTGATTAAACTAATGTTGTCTTATATTCCAATATGTACATCCATTATGATAACACAATTTCTTCAATGCTTTATTATTTACATGCCTCATCCATGAGATGAAATTTATATATCTAAATCTAAGCTAGATAGACATATAGATATTAGCTATAGAAAATTAGACATAATGTGCTGACATAATTATTAAATCACATGACTCTTTTCTGGTTAATAGTGTAGGTTGATAGAATAATTTCTTCAAATATACCCTAAAAATTAAAAGACATTAACTAATATAAGTAATTAAATTTATTTAATTTATGAAGAAATATTTTTATGTATCTTACCATGTAAAAAAATTAGCAACATAATCTTTAAAATGGCTAATCTCATCAAGAATATTAACCACATAGTTTATAAATAAATTGATTATCATATCCATAAAAAATGACATCATTTTTAGGATATTGGAAATTTGGGGTCCAAATATTCACACACATTCCATGACGCCCACCATGCACACATGATCAACACTATGATGTCTATGATAGTACTAAGTAATTTTTTTAAAAACTAAAAACCATTTATGATGTATATTCATCATATAATAGGTCATAAAAACTGATTAAAATACACAATAAGTCAAATAAATTTAATATTTTGTTAATAAAAACTATAAATACTCATACTCATAGAAAAATAATTAGTAACTTTTCACATAGAAGTAATCTTGAAAACATTTAATCATACAATATTTTATTTTCTAGAAACCATATTGTTAGATTTCAACCAAAATATTCAGATATGAGATGCAATTATAGACTATTCTAGTCATCATCATTCCCAACAATCCATATCCTATAATATATCTTATCTTATCCCCTCCACGAGTATATACCTTTTTCATTCTCTCCCTCAATTGCAAACGTGTCTTCATCTCCATCGTTTCTTTTCTCATGCCTCACCGGTCATCCTCCTCAATTCACCCCTACATTACTAAATCTCCTCCCCCCACTATATCAATGTATCCTCTCACTCATCCCGATCACAACATTATTTCAATCCCTCTCCCCTCATTCTCCCATATTGATTTCCACCTATTCTCCAACAATTTCTCCTCTTTTCCACATTTATTATACATATGTTTCACCTCCTCCTCCACCTTGGTCTCTAACTCTTCCTTTTCCTCCTCATCACGACCAATGCCTCCTCATCCCCCTTGCTTCCTTTACATCCATGCAAGAGGAACCTGCTAATCCATCGAGTTATGTCTCACCTAACCATTTCAATATACGGTTTTCCCATCCCCGATTGATTTACCTTTTCTGTATTGTAGTCTATGAAAAAACCCTTTTCTGAATCAAACCGACCAATCTATCAAGGAAGCATCAAAACCGACAAGGACAAAGGCAGATATATTTTCTCAAATCCCCATAAATTCTGAAATAAAATTTCTATTAATAGATTCATTATTTCTCTGTAGGGGGCTTGTCGACGAAGAGGGATGTCTCGCATTAGATTCCAAATGATTTTAGGGGATAGAGGTGAATGAGATGACATCATTCAACATTGTACGCACTACATTCATGATTGAGCGACTCATGGGTATTCTCCAGGTTCGACTTATGATGGGAATAAATTTCATAATTCGAGATGTTCGTGCCAATGATCCTTATGTGGTCATCAAAATGGAAAACAAGGTTGGTCTTCTTCATCATCTGATATTAATTTATATATTATTCAAATGGAATCACATTCCTCATAGAAGATCAAATGTTGACAAGTTATTTGTTCCATTGGTAACGTTTTAACTTATCTTTTCCCTTGAAGGAGCCTATTGATTCATATAATTACATTAAATTCATGGCCATAACTAGAGATTATTATGTCCCATATTCTCCAATACATGGAAAAATAAGAAAGATAACGTCCTACACACCCATACCAAAAGTGCAATGCCACCCTATAGGAAAAAGTATAGGAATTAATGAGGTTATGATAGAAATTACATTGAAATTAACATGTCCATGAATTAAATTTTTGGTGTAATTAAGATTTCTACATCTTTAAAGACTAGATTTCTTTGGAACTCAATCTGGGATCTCACTATTTATGAAAAATTGGGCATCCATGTTTAGTTGATGATATATAATTGCTTCATCTTTTATGTTTTGAATCCTCCCTATCTTGGTTGTATCATGATCAACATGGTTGTTGGTTCCAAGGGAAATGTAGAACTGTATGTAGAACGAAATAAAATCATTTGAGCGAAAAAGTTGTGATATTGAACTCTTGTATACATACACATCGACATTTCACTATGATTAAACATATATTCACATTGTTTGGTGTCATAAAATGTTTAAAAATACATTACACTTATATATACAAATGTTATAAATATATAATGTTCCCTACACTTATATAGTATATAGTACTGTATACATTAGACTCCATCCAAAAAATGCATACATAACATTAGACTCTTGTTTTGTATAATCATGTCTATAAAAAAATTTTAAAATAATTCTACTTTTCATATCATCATTAAATTTTTTTGAATGTAATGAATTGGATTTTATTTAATGGTAGCGAAACATTTATTCATGTATTGTATGGACACATAAATATGTTAATGTTGTTGGGAGTGACTAATTTTTGTAGAGAATAATGACATATCTATTTAAAGTATAGAATATCAATGTCCTATAATCATCATTGACCAAATACTATAATGTTATAGGACTGACTACATTAACATTTTCACATAATCCACCATTTATGGATTTCCATGGTATTTTTTTTAATAACGATTCATGGTACATTACATAGAATCGCAAAGTAGATTTTCTCAAAATCAACCTCGATTGACTACTAGATTACACATTTTCATTCTGAATACAAATCAAATTTTTTTATAAATTCAAATAATAATCATTTTCATTATAGTAATTAAATTATTTTTCATGTTATTCCACACATGTCTGATCAATGGTGTCTTTTTTGATCATCACCACAATTTTCATTCTAAATGTATATCTACTTCGGCTGACTACTGGAATGACACAGTTCCCATAGAACATCGCCCCAATGAAATAATCAATGATCAAACCGTGTTCTTCTTCAAATTTTCCACCATTATAGTTTTATTCCTCCCTTTCATTTTGGATAGAGGGTATATTTATTTTAATTTTCCCTTTTTCTATTATTTTATTCTGATTGTTCAATTAATATTTTAGCAGATTTGGAGGATATCACTATCCAATATAGAAAGATAACATATTATATGCCTATATCATGTGTTATTTTTATTATAATGGTATGAAATTATAATGTATGAATCACTTCATATTTTCCTCCCTCTAGATTTGGATTGAGTTCAAAAGGATTTGGTTGATGTTTTCCACAATATTGAAGTGGTTTCGTATACTTTTTATATGTAAAGGATGATTTTGTCTATGATGGTCATTTTATATATTCCGAATCAGTCCTCACACACATGACTGTGGTGGGTGGTTGTACTATTCTCTAGTATTTTATTATCATAATAAATTCTTGTGATTTTTTTGGAGCGTAGAATGTGTTTCCAGTGATTATGTAATATTTGAAATTTTTTGAGAAATTTGGAAAAGGAATTAATGACTTTGATTCCTTAAATTTATATATTCTACATAGGGGAATTTGTAGTTTTCATGGGTTTCATGTTGAGTATTAGAAAAATTATGGGAGAATTTATAATGTTTGAATTCCTTTGGAAGTAAGGAAATGAGGAGTTTCATGAAAATTGATTTATGAAATTTCAAGATTAAATTTTTAATATTTTTTTTGGGAAAGTGGGCCATTACATGTTATGGGGGTAAGGGGGAAAACATTAGTTTTTGTTATACCACGTGGGTTACAATTGACTTGGGTAATGGTGGATTCTCTCGAATGTGTTGTGAGGGGGGAATATAAACATAAATGAGAAATACTTTATTCAAGTATATTGGTTTTTTTCAGATATTGAGATTGTTATTTGTTACTCCTTGGGAATATAATCTGATCAAACATTAGTAGGTTAACCTATCATCTAAATAATGCAATTGTTGACCCTATGTAATTGAAACTGATAATTTTTTTTTGAGAATGTATTTATTAGAATCAATTTTATAAGGAAATAGAATATGTTGTGATGTGGAATAACTTTATTATAATGGGATTATTATTAGAATAATGTTCTAGAAAACACCATAGCTTCCAAAGATTAATTGATAGGTGTTTTATATTCTTATTTTTTCAACAATCATTTTGATCTTCTTGCTATCATCTATTAGATATTGTATGTTGAGGCTTTAAAGGCCATTTATACCACATTTTGTACGTGGTATTCAATTTTTCTCTATTTCCATCATTGTAGTCCCATATATTCAGGTAAACCTATCCAAGAAGTAATTTTTTCATGGCATTAATATTATTGATGTGTTTCGAAATACTTATTTAAATGTGGTTTCAATACATGGAATTATTTTTGAAACCGATTTTAAAAAACTATTTATACTACTTATTGACTACTTTTGTATAAGGTTATATTGCACATCACTTGTTGAAATCTCATTATTTCAATTATAACATATATAAGTGTTTGATAAGACTTGTGATAAGTTTTTTTAAATTGCATAGTGAAAATGAGCTTTTATGCGACTTATTTAATTATCTTCCTAAACGAATTTAACTATGAACAATTTCTTAGAGATAGATAAAAACAATAGTTATTTTTTTCAGATTTTTTATCATCAATAGTTATATTCAAACATAGAATAAATGTCTTCATATTATTTTTTATGTAGTGTTTCATAGAAATTTTATTAATTGTCCTCTTCTATTATTGATGTATAATTGTTTTTTCAACAACAGAGAAAATATCACTTGTATTTTTTTCATCAACATATCACTAGTAATTTTTTTTTGAAAACAATCAATACAAAATCGAACTATTCAGAATTTGGTAGTGGTTATATATTATACTATGTATATATTAGTTCATTATTTTTCGTTCCCTATATATATTTAAAAGGTATATTTTTTCTTCGTCAAATTATGAAAAGTACATTCTACACCCTTGCATTCTCTCGACCTGATATATTTAGAATTGTTAACATCATAATGTTTGAATATTTATCTTTTTTCACTATTCAATGATTTTGATTTTTCAATTCTCAATTACCTTTTAGTAATTAAATGGTATATTTTTTATGTTTCAAATTATGCGAGTTACATTCTACATCACTGCATTCTCCCAACCTGATACATTTCGAAGAATTAAACATTTTAATGTTTGAATGTTTTTCCTTCTTCACTATTTCAGATATTTGAGTTTTTAATTCCCAATTAGAATTTTTTTAATTATTTGTTATATTAGAGTTTCCTATGGTATGAAATTCAGGTGGTCAGGATATTGAACCTCAACATAATTTCTCACCTTGGTGCATAAATACCATTCATTTCCACTGCCCTACCACTTATACCATCTTTCTGATTCCTCCCCCCCATCGATTCTCCTCCCCTGACCACATATTCTCCCAACAAATAAATCCTCCCCATCGCTATCATTTCATTCCCAATTTCATATCATCCTTCACTCCCCTTCTCCACCTCACTGTTACCACATCCTCCATCATCTCTATTCCTCACAACCATTCATTCCCACCTCCGCTAATCATCAATGCCCCCAATATGTATCCTCACCTCACCAAATATACATTTCTACCTCCCCATATACCTCATAGCCTCATGGTATCACCACTAAACATCCTTACCCCTACCATGAAACCTCACCTCACAACCTCATTTCTTCCACCTCCTCCACGCACCCCCTCCTCGCTACCTCCACCTCTGCAAGTGGGAATTAGTTTTTATAGAAAAATAATTTCTTTTGTTGCTGATATGGGTCATATTTTTCGATCATACCCATCTCTAGTGTGATTTATGACATTGAAAAAAATAAATTTCCTTATGATCTATTGATTGGATAATATGTTCAATTCATATATTTCTACAAAACTCCCCATCCTACACAATCATTTTCTTTAATTTTGATATCATTTAATTATGGTTTTTGTCATTATAAAATTTTCATTATGAGGGTAATTTTTTTGATAAATACTTGTTAATTTTCCCACTCTCAATGAATTATTAATCTGTAAATCATTTAATTTTCTTATGAAATGTTGTATATACTGGTTTTATGCTTCTTTGTGCGTTATTAAAAGCATTATCAAAAAATTATTTGGTACATGGTTATTATCATGTATATATCATTCTCACTCATTTCCCATACCTTTTATTCTTACCCCCTATAATCTAGCAGAAGAAGTACAAATATGTTTCGAAGGGATTTATTGAATGATGACGATACAATTTCATCAAACCTCCCTTCAATTTATAGAGTTGTGGTTTTGATTTCCAATAATAACTATTTATATATGAATATTGTTTCAGTAACATCTAATTTCCTCAAATCGAAAGACAAATTTTCATCTCATAATAGAAATCATTTGATCTTAAATAGATCTACTTCCTCATATGTCATTTGATTTCTACCATTACGTATAGTTTCATTGATTAATAATCCTTAAACACATATCTAATATTAATTTGGTATGATTTATTAGTCTTAATTTATTGTATTCTATATTTTTTTTATATAACTTGGTTATGTTTTATTTATTTTTAATTATTAGATATCGTATATTTTATTTTATTATTTATTAATTTTCATTGGGTTTTAGTGATTCAGTCATTTAATCTTTTTTCAATACCTTTTAGTAGTCCCCCTTAGCCAATTGATGTAGTTATCTGAGTCGATGCCACATTTTTTTCCTACTCTAATGCCTATTTTAATTTTAATCATCATGATATAATATAATAACATGTATGTGATTTTCACAATTTATATTTAAAAGTTTCATATATAAAATTTCATGAATACCATTCCTATATACATCAATGATAACCTATTAATTTGTCTCTATCTCTCTAGGTCATGACTTCACCTCATAATGAAACCACATAGATCATGTACATACCTATACATACCTCATACTCCACTTCACAATATCCCATGTATGTATCCTTTATTCAACCTATACTCAACCATGTGGACCGACATTTTATTTTCTTTCAAGGATTGTATACAACACAATTTGAATTCCCATGTTAGTAGACATTATTTAGTGTATACTTGATCTTATTATTTTACTCAAATTTTTTTTATACACCCTTTAGTATATTTTATGTAAAATATCATATTTGGTGTGAGATACTAATTTTTTAATACTAAATATAATTTTTGATCATTATTTGAAGTTGTCCAACCAATTTAGTTCACTATTATAATTATAACTGTAACAGTACTGATAAAATTGGTGTGGTTTTTGTTTTCTAGGGTTCTATAGTAAATTTAATATATACATTTATAATGAATAATTTCCAATTCATACATTTGATTGTTAATATAGACTAAATAAGAAGGCTTAATGAAATTGCAATGAAACTGGACCAACAATAAAGATTGAATTACTAGGTTCAATACAGTAGTAAAAATTATTATATTATCCTACATAAATTTTGGGACAATTTAATGAGTCATGAATAAAAATACTAGTTCTAAAATCCAATAACAGGGGGCCCAAATGATTCTATAAAGTCCAGCCACCATTTTGTTTGGTAAATGAAATCAACACAACAAAAATGAATTTTCTCCAGATCTAAACATATATTTTAGATTTGATTATTCATTGTGAAATAATATATATATGAATATATCATTTTAGACACATGTATAGATATTTTATGGAATCTTCCTATTCAAAAACCCATTCACATTGCATCCATCGAAAAATCATTGATAGAAATTGATATTTTACCATTCTTTATTTAATCCTCCATAAAATTTAATACATATGATAAAATGGCACAAATATTCTCTATTTTACATCACACATCCATATCTAGAACTTTTAATAAGATTCTATCTCATGATTCAGCTGCATGAATTATCAAATTGTCGATGTAAGTGGATGGGTAGATTTCAAATGCAAACAGTGCACCTCCATGAGCTATAAATACATCCCCATATTCACCTTGAAAGGGTTGGAATTTTATAATAGAGGAAAATACATTGTAATGACAAATATTTTAAAAAAATTTGGGATAACCTTCAATACTCAATTTTTTCACTTTATATACCCTTCCTCCTCTCTTTAATTTCATGTTCATTTATTTTCTTTTCATTTGTAATCGAATAAGCTATTTTCTAATTTTATTTCAATTTTAATGAATGTTTCTTCTTATTATACTATTTTAATCATAAAACCTATATTATTAAATAATAATATTCTTAAAATAGTTTAAATAAATTTTATATCCATTGTCTCCTTCTATTTATCATTCAATCTAATCTTCATATTTATCATTACCATCACCATTTATCGGTGTCTCATGCAAAAATAATTTCTTATCCCTTTATTTTTATTCTCTTATTAATTAATAATCATAAAAATAATATAATATATTAATAAAAATCTTAATTTATTATTAAATCTTCTATTTAGGTGAGTTATAATTTAGGGATGTTATGTGATTGAGGGTACTTAATCAATTAATACTATTTAAATTAACATTGATTATATAAAACATAAATTCTCATGGATTAATGAAATATTTTTCATAACATATGAACTCCAGTAAAAATTTAATTATTGATATTATAACCCTATGTTATGTTAATTATTTGATAAAAGCCATAACACTTATAAATTTCAGTAAATGTCATCTTGTGAAGTGGGTGTTAATTTAATACAGTATAAATGAAAATATCATGGAAATAACCAGAAAAACTACCTAATAATAAAATCACCCAAATCTTTATAAAATTCTTAAATTAAACACCAACCATTAATCACATCATTTATGCTCTGCAAACCCCCCCCCCCCAATAAAAATACAATGAATTCAAAAAAATTGACTATTAAAAGGTATCATCACTAAGGATTCGACCCGAGTGCTGCTAGACCCATTAGAAGAGCACCAAAACCGTGAACAGTGAATAGGTGACAATCAGCCAAAAATAGAGTTTTTTATATGTATGGTTCATTATGTTTTCATTAGTATTTTGTTATTATAAAAAAATAAAGTTTAAAACCATAATTGAAACAAAAAAAATGAAAAACCAATATTTCTCTTTCTTTCCAAAATCTCTCTAAATTACCCATAGCCTATCTAATAATCCATTAGATTTGGTTGACCCTAAATTGTAGAGAAAAAATCACCAACTTTAGAGGAATATAAGACAAAATCAAATCATTAATGAATCGGTCCTTGTACAACCAATTAAATTTTATATGGCTAAACATAGTGAATAAAACACGTAAAGAACATGATGCCCTTGATAAGAATTACCAACACTTTGGAATTCAATATTCAAAAATAGAGGATGAATTCAAACTAATATTTTTTTATTCATCTTCTTCCTCGTTTCCAGGAGCCATCTGGTGAGGATCAACATCTTCATCTTAAATAGTTCCATGTAGTGTGATCAAGAATGAAGCCTCAAGGGGTTTCAGAGGATAAAATAGAATTCCAAGCATTACCTTTATCCATAGATGATACTACCAAGTTATGGATCTACTACATTCTTTTTAGTTCCATTACCACATGGAATGATATAAATTGACTTTTAATAGAAAAATTCATTCTAGCTTCTCGTACTACTTCAATCCGAAAGGAAATAAGTGGTATCCAATAATTCCCAAATGAGTCACTACATGAATACTCGAAGAGGATAAAAAAGTTTCTGGAAAACTAGCCACACCACAAAATACCTAACCAAATATTGATCGAATACATCCATGATAGGTTATTAGCTATGGAGGGAACTGTCAATGATTCCATAAGTGGTGGTGCTCTTTTTGATAAAACTCATGCAGCTACAAGCAATTTCTTAATCAACATTGCTGAAAATATACTACAATTCCATACTTTAGAGAACATGATCAATTAAAATAGTTTCAAGAGAATCCCTCTATAGTTCTCTACAAGATGACTGAGAGGATGTCTGAACTTAAAGGCCTTGTAATACAACTAGTAGTGGCTACCAATGTCCCAAACTCATCTTCTTCACAATATTTATTACATGGACCTATCAATAATTGGGGAATCTATAGATCCCCATATAATCCAACTAAAATGTGTCCACATCTTCATGAGGAACCATATAATTTATCCAATCCAATTGAGATCAATGATGTATATTCTCAGTGGAACAACAACACTCAATAATAAAGTCTCTTCATTATAAACATCTACCAACCCCACTCTGATCTCTTCTCTTATACAATCATCCAAGGCTTTAGGTATGGTAATCCCATTTCTCATCCCCCTCTATTCCTTCTTCAAAACACTAATCAAGTACAATATGTTTAATGTGGTTGTAAATTCCAGAAACCTTATCATTTCATTCCTCATCCTCAATGGAACAATCCGCATCATGGATTCCACAATCCTAGCGAGCCTTCCGAATTCCGAAACAAATAAAATCGAATTCCCATGATCCAAAATCATGGAAATACCAATCCGGGACATGATTCTTCTACCAAAAAACCATGGAAAAGTGTAGTGTAAGATCTTTAATACTTCAAAAATTCTAGCCTTAAAAATAATGAAACCCAAATTGTTCATCTTGCATCCCACCTGAGCCAGAAACAACAATCAAATTATTCCAAAATCCCATCCCAATCATTACCCAACCCCAATGGTAATGTTTGTGAAATTTCACTTAGATTAAGAAAGAAAATTTATATTCCTCTTGATGTGTCCTTAAACTCCTCATTAAATGTTGACTTGGAATATTAAATGAAAAATAAATTATAAAAGAAACCTGAAGCCATTCCATCACTTCCTTCCATTAGACTTAGGAATCCAAATCATTTTTCTCAATCCATTTCAATGCCAATGAATTCCATGGATACTGATCCTGAAATTCAAGACATGTTAAGCCATGTTGATGTTAAAATTCGTTCTTAGATTCCAAAAAACAAATCCCTATGTATGCCAATTTTCTTGATGAATTGTCCACCAATTTGAGGAAACTTACGGCCATCGAGAATGTTTCCACCCATGAATCTATTCCCATAATGTGGAATATTCTAGGGACCATTATGGTTTCATGGAAAATTATAATTTATAACATTGATGGTGTACTCATAGACCTAGGATCATCAAATAATTTCACTCCAAAATCCATATTCTTTAACCTTGGTGTAGGTCCCTTACATCCACCGATTGAATCCATTCAATTGGCTAATAGAAGCACTACTATGAATGTGGGAATAATAGAGGATGTCCTAGTTCGTGTTAATGATCTAATATTCCCTTCTGATTTATATGTTCTAAACATGAAAGGTGAAGAAAATCTAGTTGATCAACCCTAATTCAATGAAGACCATTGCTAATGATTGTGTGGACCAATATTGATGTCTATTCATGCTTCTTATCCATTGAATTTTGTTACCAAATGGTCAAGTTCTTCATTTTCCATGAAATGCAATACCCATATGAGGATCACTCTGCATTTGATTAATGAAAAAATGATGTGTGTGCACTGACGATAAGAAATTGAATGTTTAAACAAGAAAATATTAGTACCCTCTTCTATTAATTTATAAAATGATAGAATGAATAGCTGAGAAGTCATACTATTACATTAATATGGATAAACCAGCTATATTCAAATCCCAATCACTTCTTAGGTCCATTAAAAGGATAATTTCACATTCACCATTGGATTATATACATATAGGAGAATTCGTTTTGTCCTTTTCAATGCCCATACAATAATCTAGTGGTGTAAGATGATTATATTTTCAGAATTCATTGAACACTGAATTGATGTCTTCATGGTTGACATTACCATTTATGATGAGTTAATTGAATCTTTCTTGAATTCACACTCTCTCATCCTTCAAAAGTGCATCATCTTTATCCTTGAGTTAAATTTTGAAAAATGTGTCTTCATTGTTGAAAATCGGATTGTTCTAGGGAACATGGTTTCAAAAGAGGGTATTGAAGTAGATCTTTCCCAAATTGTAGTGGTCTAATCACTTCCTGAAACCACCTCTGTTCAAGAAATACATTAATTCCTCTGATATGTCAGTTTCAATTGGTGATTCATCCATCAATTCAGTATGATTTCCCTCCCACTCACTAGATTTCTCTAAAATGTTGTCACATTACATTTCAATGAGTTTTGAAAGAGATCCTTCATCGAACTAAAAATGGCTCTTACATTTTCCCCAATAATCCATCCCCCAAATTGGCCCTTACCCATTGAGTTTATGTGTGATGCTTTTGATAGAGCCATTGTGTATGTTCTTGTTCAAAAAATAGAAAAAAATCCTAATTTGTTCTATTATGACTCAAAAAATTGGATGAAACTAAATATCAATACACTATAACTTAATATGAACTTGTAATGTGGCTTTTGACTTTGAAAACATTTGGACCTATCTATTCGATGCCCAAATCGTTATCTTAAAAGACCATTATTCTATAAAGTTCATAAAAATGAAAATTGATTCCAAAACAAGTATAATAAGGTGGATCGTAATGCTCCAAGAGTTTAAACCTGAAATATATGATATACGAAGAACGTAAATTCCTGTGGCTAATCAACTGAGTATAATTTCTAGTTCTTCTCATTTAGGAATAATTGATCCTGAATTCCCCATTGAGAACCTTTTATCTCTCACTCCAAAGTCACCAGGGTATTCCCCAATTGTAAATTACTTGGTTTATAGTGTTTTTACATAACAGTTTTCAAAATAACAAAAAATGAAGTTGAAAAGTGATTCAAAATTATATTTTTGGAAATATTATAATATTTGGAAAATTGGTGCTGAAATTGTAATAAATAGATGTGTTGATGTAGATAGACATTATTCCATCCTAGAATTATATCACTCACTTCAGAGATGTGGACACTTTAGAACACAAAGGCCCTCCCAAAAGGAAATGGAATATGGATTCATCTAGAACTCACTTTTTAAGGACTCACATTAATTCTGTTAATCATGTCCAACATGAAAAATGTTTGGTACAATTTCTAATAGAAATGAAATTCCACAATTCCAATAATTTTATATGTTATCTACGATTTTTGGGGCATAATTTTTATGGGATGATCACCCCGTCCAATTGATTATCATACATTCTTCTTGTGGTCAATTTTGTATATGGGTGGGTAGAGTCCAAACCCACTAGAAAGAATGATTCAAATACTATTAGTGAGTTTCTAAAAATCTATATCTTTCAATGATTTGGAACTATTCGTGCCTTGATATGTGACATAAGAACCCATTTTTATAATAGAAACATGGAACCTCTTTTGAAAAAGAATGGTGTTGTATATAAAAATTCAACTTCATATCACCCCCTAATAAAAGGAATTGCTGAAATTTCTAATAGAGAAGTGGAACAAATGTTTGATAGAATAGTTAAACCCAATATAAAATATTGCCCTAAGAGAATTGGTGAAGTAAGTTGGGATTATTGATTTTCTGATTAAACACTTGTTAAGATTTACCCTTTTATGATAGTTTATGCTAAAGCATGTCAATTTCCAATTTAAATCCATCATATGTCATTTTGGGATGTATAAACATCTAATTTTGATTGTGAATAATCGAGTGAATAATGATTATCATAGATTACTGAATTGGAGGAGATTTGACTTGTTTCATAAGATAATTCCAATCTGTAAAATGTAAATGATATGTTACTCCAGGAAAAACACATCCCAAGAATGGTATGCAATGAAAGTGAAAAGTTATTTCTCATCATCTCTCAATTTCAACTCCCCCTATGTATGCTTAATTCTTTTTGGTAAGGTCCTTTATTAGTTTCTCATGTTTACCCATTTGGTGGAGTGTATGTCCTATACCCATCATCCAAAAGGGAATTCATGGTTAATAGACAACGGATAAAGCATTAACATGATAGGTAACACATCCAAAGAACCACCTTGACATCCACCAATTCTTAAAAGACAATAGATAAAGAAATACCTATTTTTTATTTCACTTTTCCCTTTTGTGTGGGTGTGTATTTAAAACAAACTAAAGAACAAAAAAACAAAAAATAATAATGAATAAACAAAACGAGTCATACTTACTCACCATCTAATTTTAAAATTTTATCTAACCATTTAGGGGGTCCAGAAGATATAGTTTCATATAATTTTTTTTTCATCATAATTTTTTATAATGAATCTTGTGTCAAAATCAAAATAAAATTATTTCTCAGCTTTAGATTGGGAAAATGTATATTCCTTAACCACATGGAATAACATTATCATTAATGCCAATTCCACCTTTGGACATATTTTCAACATGTGATTTTTTATCCCTATTGTGAATATTTAGTTTGTGGACCATCAAACTGAATTTCCAACTTTTTTTGCATTAATATGATACAGCCATATTCTGAACCTCATAATAATCATGATAGCCATATAGACTCCCATTACCATTACATCAATACTACTATCGAAATCCCCTCTCATCCAATGAAAACTTTTTCATTGATAGCTACATTACTATCCCAATATCATATCCCACCCTACATCTACATGGATATTCATTTCATTATTTATTGAAATTTATGTGTGGAGGAATAGATTTCATTTTGGTTTCCATTTTATTTATTTTCAACATGTTATCAAATTCTTAATGGAATGCATCCATTTTAGTGGGGGGATATGTTTTCATTTAGTCAGTTTTGGGAATGTATATATGTTTATGACATATTGTACAAATATTATTGATGAATCTTCAAAAATGATTCAAAAAATTCAATAATAGTACATAAAAAATGGGCGGTGTCTTAGGCGGGTCAAAAATCACTCTTCCCCAACCGTTGATATTGTCATAAATATTACAATTACGGTCACGAGGAGAACAAAAATGGGGTAGGAGATCATTGTGAGGACATTATTATGTTATAATTTTGAATATTGGAATGAAAAAGAAAAAAATATAAAAAATTGAACACTTATGTGATTGGGAGAATTTCTGTGTTTGTAAATATTTCATCTTCTCATTGCTTTTAAATTTCCTTCCTATTTTGTGTCTTTATTCACACAATCATTACATTATTAATATGTGATTCCATTTTCTTTCATGTTTTATTATAATACAAATTTTTCCTTATTTTATGCATTTGATGTTTCCCTCCTTTTCCTACTCCTTTGTATACAATATTCCAACCATCCCATAGCCCCAAAATAACACCATCAAATGGCTTCTAGATTTTTTTGCACGTTTTAAAAGGGAATTGAAGCTAAGATCTCTTTCAAACTCTATTATTTTCCCTTTTGGTTAGTAAATAAGTGAACCACCATATATAAATTTTATCATCTTTAGAGGATTATGTTTAGAGTCACTGCATTTTCTAGGTCTAAATTTGAGCATGAAAAATGAATTGATTTTGGAACAAATATACTATAAATTTTTTTGGTGGAATTTAATATCGAAGAGTGAAATGATCTAAACCTCCCCATGATTAGAGAAAATAAAGTCTTAAAATTTTTTGGTCAGTGAGAATTGTTTTGTTAGGTTTTTATATTTGCTACACATGGGGAAATACACCAGACTAAGTATGGGGGTTTATGTTATTCATTTATTTATAACTTTTTGTATACTCCATCAAGTAAATTTCATGTAAAAGTTCATAATTGGTGTGAGATACTCATATTTTAGTACTAAATATAATATTGGATCATTATTTGATGTATTCCGATTAAGTTAATTTATTGTTTTAAATTTAACTCTCCCCCTACTAATAAAATTTATGTGGTTAATTTATTTATGATTCTTTATTCCATTTAAAAAATATCCATATAATGAATCATTGGCCAATTCTTCAATTTGAGGGGTCATATGGACTACACAAAAAGGCCCAGTTAATTTGTGATGAAACTAGAAAATCAATGAATATTGAATTACTAGGCTCATCTAGAAATTAAAATTCATTTATTATTCTCCAATGTTGGGGTAGAATTAAAGGAGTCAGGGATAAAAATTTCAGATACCAACTCCAATAAAAAGGGGCCAGATTATTCTTTGAAATCCAACCCACCATTTTGTATGCAAAATGAAACCAGGAAAAAAATTGACTTTTTCTTGATCGATACATAAATTATATCTGATATTTTGTAGTGTGAAATCGTAGTTACAGGTTTCCGACATTTTTGAATAAATTGTTTGAATTTGATGGAATTTTTTTACTCAAAAACACATGCACATTTCATTCATCGAAGAAACATGGAAACCAATAGAAAGTTTAACATTGTTTATTAAAACAACCATAAAAATAGATCCATATATACAAATGAAACCAATGATATTCGTCTGATAATAGATTTACATATATGCAAGTTTTAAGAAGAGTCTATCTCCATATTAGGGTGTCTGAATTATCAAATTGTCAATGCAAGTGAAGGGAATATTTGGAATGCAAACAGTCCAACTCCTCGGGCTATAAATCCAACCCCTTATTCTCCCTACTAGGGGTTGGGATTTAAGAAGAGAGAATCATAATTTGGAATGACCAAATATTTTCCAAAGGCTTGGCAGGACCTTCCAAACTCATGTTTTAACAATAGAGACCCTTATTCTTCTCTTTTCTTCAATGTTCATTTGTATTCATTTCATTTGTAATCACAGAAGTTGTTTTCAATTTCATTTCAATTTTTTAAAATGTTTCTTCTTTTTATTCTGTTATAATCATACACCCTTGTTCTTAAATATTAATGTTATTAAAATTTATTAAATCATGTTTAAACCCCTTCCCCCATTCTATTTCTCATTCAATATAAATTTCATATTTAATATTAACTTCACCATTTTTGTTTGTGTTCTGTGAACAAATATTTTATTAATCGTTTATTCTTCTTCTCTAATTAACTCATCATCATGAACATACTAAAGAAGATTACAAGTCACTTTAATTTCTGAGTAAATATTCTATTGTTGAGAGTTATAATTTTGGGATGGTATGTTATTGAAGGTATTTTCTTGATGAATATTTTTAAATCAATATTTTGTATGATAAACTTAAAAAGTAAGGAATTAATGACACATTTTGCTTAATGTTTGGATTCTATGGATTATCGGAACAATAAATATACTAAAATAAAAATTTATTTATTAATATTAGAACCCTAAATTATGTTATGTATTGGATTAAATTATAAACACTTATGAATTAAAATAAACATCATCGGGTCAAGTGTTTGTTAATTTAATGAAATATAAAGAAAAACTCAAGAAAATCACAAGCATAACTCCCTAATAATGAACCCATCCCAATATTTAGAAAATTTTAAAATCAAACACCTACCATTAATCACTTTATTTAGTCACTTAATAAATCTACCAAATAAAATACAATCAATTAAAAAAATTGACTATTAAAAAGTATCATCACAACAGATTTGACCCGAGTGCTACTATACACATTAACATAGTAGTAGAACCTTGAAAAGTCATTTGGAGAAAATAGGCCGCACTTTAATACTCAACCATGTAGAAACTATATTTTTCTTGATGGATTGTATACTACACTTAATGATCAAAACATTACATTCCCTCCAAAATGTTTCAACATCCCAAACTCACTTTTCATTCTACATTCCTTATTCAAAAATATCCGCACAAAATTTTCCAGCAAGATATTCCTTTGTGTATGGATCTACTGTAGTCTATCTAGCCAGATAACCTCCTATTGTCACTTTTAAATTTTCAGCCATTTATAATGATATGAATAGTGTTTTATCTATAAAAAAACTACCTCGAATATCTTTCTCAAAATTAAAATTAAAATTCAACACTTCACAAAATAACCACTACAAAAGTGAAATAATTTTTGTCTCATAACCACATATTATTTGATTGGATGCATACTCCCCTAGTTGACCACATAAATAATATAAGGTCCATGAATTCAATGAACTCCATTCATGAAATATCCACTATTTCCTCCATTCTAACTATGTACTACATACATTATCACTCTGATTTATTCCATAACATTAAAATAAAAACTTATCTCCTCAACTCACCAATTAGATCCTTGATATATATAGCTTACAATAGATCATGTTTGAATACCAAACCTCAGGTAAATTATACTTTTTACACATTGATTCACAAGTTTTTTTCTACATCAGTGTGTTTTTGAACTCTCATATAATTTTTTTAATTTATTAACATGTCTTATTTTTTTTATTATCCCATAGGTCTTTGTATATTCATCTTCCCAAATTGTTTTCTTTCAAATATGTTTTTTCTATATAAAATCTTTTTGAATGTTACCACTTTTCCTATTTAAATAATTATTTTAATAATATTTTTTATTTTGAACATTTTTTAATAGAAATATAATACATCGTTGATAATAGAGGGTTTTTCAGGTTATCTCTTGTCTACCACAACCTCCTTTAGTACTCCACACATATTTTGGGTATCCACATTTCTCACAAGGATACATCACATGAACCATATCATGCACTACAGGTGTGGTCAATCCCATTTTGACATTCTAAAACTCTTTATAGTGAATCTCATAAACAAAGACTTTCATTGTTCCTATTTGGGGCTCAAGAATTCTACACAAGAGAACCAAATGTTCAATATGAGGACCAATATGGTTTTGTCCCTATCTAGCTACCTGTTTTGGGCATCTTAACAGTAACACTCCATTTTCCAGGGGTGTGGTTATGACTCTGGCTTCTTCTCCATCTTCACCACAACAAACTTAAATTCATAGCCTTTATCGTGATGGGAAATCTTAAATTCATAACCACTATTGGAATATATTATATCATACAATTTATCCAAGAGTGTTATATGTCACAAATTTTTTAAAAAATATATTTTATTTAATATAATTGATGACCACTATATTGTATTCAATACAATTTATTTATTAAAATGTATAGAAAATTCATAAGTTTATTTTCTGTCAAATGTAATATTAAATTTAAATATATTGTGTTCACCATTTACTCAAAATACAGCCTCTTACAAAAGTATTCTACTCTTCCAATTTTTAATATCATTTGATTTTTGTATTTAATTTGATAAATATTTAAAATATTTCATCAAGAGTCATAAATCAAATTAAAATTGTTTCTCATCTTAATTGAAAAGTGTTGTGCACACATTTTAAAAACTTTTCTCTAACATAACCATCATATGATGTCTATTATACTCCATTTCTATAAATTTATTTCATCATATGCTTGGTTGTAATACATAATACATTACAGCTCTTATGAACCATAGCTCTATACGGTGATATTCTTTTAATTTGATCTACATATCTCTCTCTATCATGATTTATTCTTTATTTGTATTTTATTTCATCACCCTTTTCAATCCTCATTTCTATTATTTCCACCTCAATTTTATGCTATATTAAATTCATATTACATCGTATTTTTATATGGATTTTATTTTATCCTCTACATTTTGGTTCATGTCAAGTTATTATTATGGTACATCTTCATAAAACAAATAATTAAACTGATGACTAATACTAATCCACACACACATGGACTAATCCCAACATACAGAATAAATACATCTCATTATTTTCACATCTATATTTCATTATCTATAATATAGAGCATGACATCAAGGACACGTGTATCCTCATATATCTACCACCTACATGTCTATAATCTCATTCTTTTTCAATTCTATACTACATTAGTATAAGCATTTTAGTAGCTATAAATGATGATCATGTGTGTGTTTGTTTGTAATTAAAATAATTATTCCATGAAAATGGATGGGTTATGTACTTGTTCCTAAAATATATTGATTTTTGAAATCCATTAACAATATATTCAATTATATTTAATCCTTATTTTTAATAGAAATTTTAAAATAATTTTTAAAATCCATCTAATGTGTCAGAAAGAAATCATATCCCCAATGTTATGGTATTGTAAACAATTCATAAAAAATACATTCCCTCCGAATTCACACACAAAAAAATTACAGGAGAATGAAGAAAAATACTATTTCAATAAAAAATAATTATGTTGAGTTATCTACTAATATTGAAATATATATTATAAAAGGGCACACACATAAAATGAAAATAAAAAAATCAAATCCAGGTAATTAAAAACATCGACTTCTGATCATTGTGTAGTAAATGTTCGATTTTCTAATCCAATAATTTCCATTAAATACATTACATTATGAATAAGAAAAAACATTTCTCAAAGATATTATATGGTACTAGCACAACTATACTTTTCAAAATATTTAATAAATTACGTAACAACCAAGGAACTCTCTTTTTAATTACATGTCTGGAATGAATCATAGTGTATTGATGTGTTATATAAAAGAATATATATTTTTCAAACATTTTATTTTATTAGGTTAATATTTAATTTGTTCCATAAATAATTATCATTGTTTAATTTACTCAAATTCTAAACCTTTTCATCTTTCTATTCTAAATTTAAATATATTATAGGTTAAATGACTTGAAATAAATTATATATATCGATTTTAACTGAATTGTAATTAATCTATAAATGACTCTCATTGGTTAATTAATTATCTCATAGTATCCCCATGGATATTATATTATAATTTAATTGTTTAATATAAATATATATATGGAAAGACAAATTTTTAGTTAGTTATTCCATATTACTTGTGATTGAAAAATGAGTTAGGAATTCTGGAAACCCATATTGAATAATTTTCTCTTACTGAAAACAACAAATGTATAATGCCTAAAAATATTTTTTGTGGTTGAAAACCAAGTAGGGGTAATTTTTTAAGGGTATGTTTTTTCCAAGGTATGCAATTTTTGTTTCATAGTACAATTTATATCGTTAAAAAAGTTAGTTTAAGAAATAAATTTATATTTATTTCGATAATAAAAGAAAAATTGGAACAAAACATTGTAATTAAATATTAAAATAATAATAAATACCAAAAATTTAATTTATATTGTAAATATGAAATGTAATGAATTCTTATATATTAATAATATTAGAACCACTACACATATATGATTTTTAACAACTATAAAAGTCATTACAAAAATGAAAATCTTTTTGAAAATAATTTATAGAGATATATTAATTTTTATCCACACCATTAATCAAACGATTTTATGAATTATTTATATTATATATATATATATATATATTATTGTTTATATGTTATATTAGTGTATTATATGTTATTTTCACTTTTTAGTTATTTTTATCATTCATCAATCACATTATATATTCGTTAAAAAATATAATGTATAATGATAAATTTATATTCATTGAAATAAAACATTAATGTATATTCAATAAAATACATAAATACTCCATTGTGCATCAATATTTCAATTCTATAACCTGGTTTACTTGAATCAAAAGATATTAACATTCATAAATGTATATAAATTTTCCCAATCCATCAAAATAAAAAAATATAAAACATATATATAAATATTATGTAATAATAATATCTAAGTTCCCTTCAAAAAATAATTTACCATTTCATATAAATATAAGTCATAAAAATAAGATCATTTAGATTAATAGTAATTGATATATTTCAATTTGATTCAACAGAACCAATTTAACAAATTATCTATAATCTGTATATTATTTTTAAAAATTATTTTTGGAACCAAGGCCTTTTATAGATGGAAATGCTGTCTAGTTTGTGTTTGTTTTCAATCTATACCATGTTGATTATGGTTCCTTTTAAATAATGTTATCTTATGGTATAAGTTAAAAATAGTGTCAAAGACAATGTCATTCTACATTGTTTTCAAAATTGTTTTGTTAAAAAATTGGAGATTGTAGAAAAGTGTTACAGGAAAATGTTCTAACATGATTGGTTGAAGAAGTATATTATAGTTTCGTGCAAGGAATGTTTCAGGACAATCTCATCAAAATATGGAAAATGAAGTAATCACATGAAAGATGAGTATCTTCATGAAGGAAATTATACACGACATAATGTTTCACACAAAAAGTAAACAACAGATAAGAATATTTCAAGACAAATATACCATCATTCTAGAGTTACGTTAAAATGATGTTTTGGGATACACTCTTGAAAATATATAAAATTCATGAGGTGCGAAATAATCATAAAATTGAGCCAAAGAGACTTACGTCTAATTTTTTACATCAATTTTAGACTTACATGCATTGTGGTATATGTGAAAGGATAATGTGTGCATGGACTTCTAGGTATATAAATATGTGGCAAACCAATTGAATACATATAAGTTTTTTAAAAATGAAAATACTATGTTCACTCCCATGTGTATGTGTTTCTCTCAATTTATTTACACTAATATAACATCACTTGAATAATGTTTGTTGTTTCAAAAAACAAGAAGTGAAAATCATTGTGCATTTTAATGATAGAAAAATGTTTTCACAAAAGACACATTTTATGACAATACTAAAACTTTTGTGCAAGAATTGGTATTTTGAACAAGATATGAGATGATTTTATTTCAGTATTTGAATATTCAGTTGGTTTTACCAATTAATTCCAGGTAATTAATTCATGAATTCAATTCGTGTACTGTATCATTCTAGGAAAGTACAATGATTATAATTCTAAACTAATTATGGTTCCTTTATTATGATAATAATTGTAATGATTCTCCATGATTAGTGAGAATTTGGGATAAAATAGATTTTTTCTAAAGCATAAAGTGTTCCATCCTTAAAATATTCTTAATGTATTGTTCTAGGAATAGAGTGACAAAGTATGAACTCTTGTATAACCTAAGCAGTGAGTATTATTGGATTTAGGTAGGACATAAACACATTCCGAATATGATCCTTGGACTATCACATAGTGGCAATCCTAGTTAAACTATTATGTTTTCTCCCTATATGTGACTGATTTAATAACTTCACATCACCATCTGATAGGTTTTACATGTTCATACTTATGTGTGAACAAGATCAATATCTATTAAAAAAATTGTTACACACTGATTCACCCCTCCACTCTCAGGGAGTTCTATGGTACTTCATTTGGTATTAGAGCCTATAGGTTACGAATGTAACATCTTTCTACTTGTGTTAACATGTTGAATTTTGAAAATATTAGTTTAGTAAATTTCATTGATGGAAAAAATATCAAGAACTGGATTAATAATATGATATATAATATTAAATATGTTGGAATGGATGTTATTTTCACAAAAAATTAATGGAATTTAGTTTGTTAATGTCACTAGAAAAATTATGACTGATTCAAATAGAAAAATGATTGATGTAGAAACTGAAGCATAAAATTCCCTCACATCCACTCATTCTAATCAATTCTATATAATTTTTTTCAGTTGTACATTATACATGTCTATTTTGTATTATTAAGAAAATATGTGTGACTGTGAAAATAATTTGATGGATTTGAAACCCAATAATTTTCACAATCATTTTGATTATCTCAAAATGATATTAGATGGAAATCCTAATTGTTTTTTAATCAAAATACTTTTGTTATTTGTTATATTTGTCAAATGAGAGATGAAATTAAGTACATTGATATTGTGGATAAAATATTAATAAGGCTTTCATGTCTATATAATCAAAAAGTGTCATCCCTTGAGAAATGAGATCTCTTTAAACATTTATTAGATGATCTACTAAGAATCCGGACAGAATATGAATTGAGGATTAAAACAGAAGATGAAACATGTCATGAAAGAAAATAAATGGCATTCAAGGACATATAAAGAAACAATATTTATAGATATTATATTTATGGAGTGAATAATTAGTATAAACATGTTTCTCAATTTTCTCATAAATTCAAGAGATGAAATGGAAAATTGATGGAAATATAGATTTTTCTTATTATTGTAGTCTTAGAGTTAGGCATATTGCCTCTTTGTGCTCAAGGGAATTTTTTGATAATGAATGTGAAGATAGAAACATGTACAATCCTTCGAAATGGTTTCCCAATAAATGAGAATTCAAATCTAGAACAATGTTACAGAGGAAGAGTCTCGTCTCTATATATGACGATGAAGATGATGAGTTTTTTGATGGAGAACCATATTTTAAATCTAGAACCCCTACATACATTTTGGTGATTGATGGAAAGAATAAACAATAAAAAGATAATGCTAGAGATAATCTGTTAACTCCTGATCTTGTTCTCATGTTGGAACATGAATATGATCTTGGAATGTTTGAAAATGAATTAAATACACAAAAAGTGCATATCATGTATGTAAGAGTCCTCAAAATATATTGATCTACTTGAAGCTGATATTGATCGACTAGAAAAAGTCAAAAAATAGCACTCTATATCATTTGAAAGTTCGTATTATGAAATATAATTGATGATTTATAGTGATGAACAATCATAGGTTATCAATGACCTTATATATAGAATGGAGGAGATGTCTATGATAGTTGATGGTACTCAAGAAGTTGTTTCTATTATAAGAAGTAATCCTGAAACCGAGTTAAATTCATGAGAAAGATATATGAAATTATATATCGGAAAATTATTAGATTTAGATCTATTTGAAGGAACCATGAATGGATATAATGGATTAAATAAGTCATTGAATGATAATGGCTCTATATGTATTCGAAAATGTGAAATTGGATGTGATTCTAAATCATCAATGGAAGAAAACAAGATGGTCCAAAACAAAGAGATGTAAATACATTAACATATCACCAAGAAAGGCCTTGATCCTATACAGAATCAATCAAATAAAATCACATGGAGATATGAAAATTAATCCATATTACCATGAAATTATCTTTGATAAAACTATTTTATGATATAAGGCTACATGGGGTGTCATGGAAATGAGTAGACATTTCTTCTTATGAAATTTTAATTTTTTTCCTTTCTTGGCCATACCATGTCATACTTTGAATTGGAAATGAGATATATAAATGAAGATGCTGTTTAAAGTCAAAAAAATAGGATGAGATCATATCCTTAAACATATAGAATGAATTTTTAATGGATATAGTTTTCATTGTTCTAAAAATGGAATCAAATAAATTCATTACAAGAATAAGAAATATGAGAACATTTACTACAAAATTTATACAAACGTAAATACTCTCCTACAATGAGAAGATACTATAGTAAATAGATTTTATCCTCTAGAAGAGGATTAAGAAATATGAGAACATTCCTTAAGAATCAGTGTGTCTTATTATTCAATACATATAATTATACAATACTCTTAAATATTAATATAATATATGAGGACAATACTATATATGTTATGTAATAATTATACTTTGAAAAAAAATTACATGGAACGTATAGTGAAACTATAAACATGGTTTATTGATAGAAAAATATCACATATTACATAATGTTTGATAATGTCAACAATATAGGTCTTAATTTTCATTTAATTAACATAATATATTTATGATTTTCGTAATCCATATATATAAATTGATGCAAATTAAGATAAATAGAAATAATAAATATCATGTCCTCAAGTTGATGCCAACATAATGAAAAATAATAGAAAATCCAATCATAAAACCCGTGATAGTTTTTATCATAATAATTTATAAAAAGGATGAAAATATTGATATTATCTAAAAAATAAAAGTAGTAAACAGTCTCATTGATACTGGGTTTTAAGTGGCCATATATTCACTAGAAAATACTCATGTTTCACATATTATAAGGAATAAGTTATACATATTGTTTCCCTCCAAATCATATTGAATATATGGAACTTAATCATTACATTGGACTATTCATATATAAGAATGAAACATCTATTAACCTAAAAAAGGAATATATAGTCATTTAATGACAACTACCTATGAATTTATTTGAGTTACAAATCTCACCAGGACTAGAACACTATTAATGTTTCATTGTCTAACATTTCTAATGACAAAAATATAATATGAATACATTGAAGATAAAGTGTAATACATTCAAATGTAATGATGAAAGTCAGAAATCCATTTATGAATCTAAGACCTGACTCATTTCATCACATAACACAATCTTGCTAGAAGCTGGGAAGGGATATATATTATACTATGATTTGTCGTGATTGGGATTAGGTTGTATTATTTTATAAGGAAATCATTTCATATCCTATGACTTATGAATTTTTAAGAGGAAGGAAAAGAGTTTTCTCACACAAATATATTGTGAACCACCAATTAAAAACATGGCATCACAGTCTCTTTGATGAAAACATTAATGTCTTCATCATACATAATCCATGTAGAAAATATTTTCATAAAGGGACATGAACCTTTGGAAATGAAAATGGATATGGTATCTCTAATTGTTTGAATATTAATTTTTTTATAAAAATTGGAATAATAATTTAATAGATGATGGTTTGTGCTAAAAATCATATATCTTTGTGGTTAGGGAGGATCGTGACTAGAGAGCCTAAAAAATCACACACTCCAAGAAATGAAATTCAATTTAATGAGATTGATAAATTCGAATATAATTATTTTTATGCACCACACATTCTAAAATTTTATTTAGTTATTTAACAAACATATTTATATTGTTGTTATACATTGAATTTTCATTATTTTCTAGGTTTCTCTATTTTCAGTATTCATAACTATCAATTTTTATTCCGTTTTAATTTTAGTTTTCACCTTTAGTTGAGAAATGTTATGAGTAATATATTACTTATTTCATCATGTTATTATTTTCCATTTTAAATTATATTCATTATAAATGAATTATTATTTTAAATTGTTCATTTTATAATTTTTTTCAATTTTAAACATCAGTATTATTTTACATTACCGGGAATTCAATTTTCCATATCTAGTGTTTACGACATGGATATGTAATTGGAAGAACTCTTTGATCATAAAAAAATACATTGTAGTCCTGGATTTCTGCATATATCTTCCATTATCAATTGTTTACAAATTATATGATCATTATTTAAGTCTTCACTAAATTAAAACATAGAATACACTTTTTATGATTTCACTTATTTATTATAACATGAATTTGATGATTTCAAAAACAAATTTAATCACATGTGTCATATTTTATTGTTAATATATTTATTATTGTTTTTACAATTTTAATTCATATTTAATAACTAGGTGGGGGTTTTCCATTAAATATTTTCTAAAGGACTTCAATGCATTCATTTTTAATTCTCTAATCAATATTTTTAAAAATACGATTGTCATTGTTGAAATTATTATATCCATAATGAAGATCATAAAAATGGTGGAGAAATGACTACTAAAGATTTTATTGACCATGTTGGTACATATATATTTATTTTTTAATTATATTTTCAATAATTTTCCATCATATAAAATCAAATAAATTAGAATAAATAAAAATATAAAAACTAAAATTAACTCCACTTTTTTATTAAGGGTTTAAACAAATGGATATATTTTCCATCATTAACAAATAACAATGGAGTTATTATAATTAATATTTTAAATTTCATGGAAATTTATACTCTATTTTATATGGTTCAATGAATAATGTATGTTATTCTCAAAAAGGTGAAAAAATAAGTTGAACAATACATTTATTATGACATTGCACACATGAACACATGATACAAATATGACTGAATGGTGTGATTTAAAATTTATAGAATTGATGTCACATATTTTCAATGAGTGATTAGTGAATAGTTGTCTACAAAGGGAGTTCAACAACCTTGAAAAATAATTTATGAAGTATTTATAAATTGTACCATTATATTCCTTGTACCGATGAAACTCAAACTCATCAGGCATTATTTTGTGACCTGATTATTTTTTTAAGAAAACATCATTTGGAAGAATCCTTTTTGAATCCCCATCATCAAATCATTATATTTTTGTGTTCCTCCAATTTATAATATGTCACACTACCATAAAAAATCAATTCTTAATTGTACATTAACCTCTTAAATTTTTTGGACTATTCGACACCATTGTCATGTTCTTTTACAATTTTAGTGATTCATTATAGTCGCAATAGAAATTATATGGAACTTAGTTCAAATTTCTATATTAATCCATTGATATTAAATGGATTATTAGTATTATATGTTTTAATTTTATTGCAGTCAGACCAAAGAGATTATTTATTATTTCTAAATTATTAGGGAAACGTATATAATAATTTAAATTTCCGTTCAAAATATTTCTATGAATTTTATGATATGTTAAATGTTTTATGACAGAAAAAATAAAATGAGATCAAATTTATTGTTTGGGTTATTATTTTATTTTATAAAAATATTTTTCATTCAATAATTGTTGAAGAATGGGGACATACATATAAATGTGGTGAGACGGTGGTGTTAGATGCCTCATCGATTATTACTTCCATCACAACTACATGTTCAATTTCAAGAAATGCGACATGAAATAGAAGTAATAAAATGGTGACCTGTATAATGATCCTTGGAAGTAAATTATATCTCATATATGTCTGCTTCAATCAGTATTTTATGTTATTTGGTGATACTGATGTTTCTTAACCAAAACAATTTTTGACACTGTAAATGTCAATTGCATCCTCAATGAAAGAAAGCACCCCATGTTCAAAAATTAAATTCATAATAAATAGTGATAATTTAAAAAACATGTGATGCCATGGAGTATTCTATCATTGATGTCGACTTCACTACAATTTTAGCATTAGAACTCCACTAACCGATGGATCAACTTCTATGATTTAACATGAAAATTGATTGAGATCTCATATAATATTTATCAATTTTGGGACTAGAATATGTGTATTCTTTAAAATGAAATCATAGTCACCTCGAAATTAGAAGAACATTTCCTTAATTCCTCTAAAGTTATAACAAATATTATTTATGAAAACTGATTGACACGTGAAGAATATAGGGTATCAAATTGACATAATCATAAGAAAAATTTGGTAAAATATAAATTATTGTATACATGAATCATCTTTTTTGGGATATATAAAAAATCATATGCATCATTGCATACTATTTAAAAGATAGGTTCTTACAAATATTCTTTCTATGAAATAATGGATGTGACCACATATTGGATTTCATTAAACTAAACCTCTTGAAAAATTTTCCTTTATGTCAATATTGACTCGGTCTTAAAAACCATTCTGTTCATCTATATGTATATTTATACGCCATGTGTAGGTAGTTTAAATTATTTATTTCATTGGAATTCATTTTCAAAACATTTTTATTGAATGTAATGTCATTAAATAATTTTCAATATGAAGTATGTCATCCACATAATAAACTAAAAATATCATTATGAAATCACTAACCTAACTATATACAGAAGAATCATATGTTCTTTTATAAAAAATTATAAATTTATTTTATGTCAAACTATAAATTCTGACACTAAGAAGCCCGTTTCAATCCATAAATGTAACATTGAAAATTATAAACATTAACTACTTAATTTTACACATAACTTTAGGTTATATTTTATATATATCTTCAAATGAATTTATGTTATAGAAAGTTATTTTGAAAACCATTTGATATATCATATAATCAAAATAATATTTCAATAAATATTTTAATGATTTTTTTTATATAATAAAACATTATAAATATTAACATTATTAATTGAAAAAAAAATTAATGATAGAAAAATATAATGATTTAAAACATTATGAGTATGTTTATAAATTAAAGAACAATTAAAAAATTCAAATTATCATAAAAATTAAAGTTAATCACAAAAGAAATGGAAATAATAGTTATTTTATTTTAAAATTTAAAAAACATATATAGTCAATTTAAATAGAAAATTAATATATAGGACAACAATATGTCAAAAAAAAAATTAAAAAATTAAAAATGTAAAATGTAAAATCAACTATTGTATAATAGTTTTATAAAATAAAAATATAGAGTAGTTTTGATACGACATATTGGAACACATATCGATTTTCATATGATTGTTTCATTTCTAGTTCCACCACTGACATGATTTTAGTTGTTTAATTACTAATTTATAGTGTGAATAAACTATATACATATATATTTTCTATGAGATTTAAAATGACATGACAAGACAATTGAATTCCTAACATGGCCCTATTGTAAGCCATGTAAGGAACCCTAAGTCATCCTCTAATTGTCCAAGGGTTGGTGATTAGAACTATATTGGCATATCACAAAATATGATAGTCCTTTTCCTATTTAATTCGATTATAAACACATCACAAATGCCTAATATAACAAGATACCTATATATGATATATATATATATAATCCACTAAGTAGTACACAATTCGTGAATGAGATATTAAGAACAAAAATAACTCAACATGGGTAAAATATAAAGGAATTGTACATCTAAATAGTCCCTGAATCTAATAGATTCTATATTCACAAGAACTACTCCCCATTGGGAGTACACATAGATTGGTCTTTAGCTGTTACAAAAAGTTCCACCACCAGAGACCACCATGTCACTAAAACATTAGAAAGAATCTCCCGGTGTTAGCATTGAAGCAATTCCAGTTTCTCATCTACCAATACCATATTTTATCTTTCGTATAATCAGCATAAACACAAAATTTGTATTCCCAAATACTATACAAATATTAATAATTGGAATACTGATATGTCTTCAAATTCTGGCATTGATATAACTGTTGTACATTGCATAAAAAATATAAAATTGAGCACCTAAGGAGTAAAAATCCACGAATAAGTTGAATCGATCAACCTATCCATCATTAATGTTATTAAAAAATACCATAAAGTAGGAATAATCATTGATTTCAACACTTAGTCTTGGGGAATAATACCCTCTATCATTAGTATCTATCGATGGAGAACTTCCATTCAATAAACCCAAAAGAGAAAACATGCCTTTCTCCAAAATAGATTCCAACCAATGTGGTACTAACACAGACTATTAAAACCAACCATGTGGGTTGTAAAATAGATAATCACAAAAAATATTGAACTTCCACCAATCTTCATAGGCCATCTATTGGAGAAATCATCACACAAATCCACAAATTCAAACTACCCAATAGGAGAATCCCACAGATTCTTTTTGGAATTATTATGGGAGACACACGAATCAATTTGAGACACCACAATACGAGGGGTAATTAAAAAAATTATTAGGGGACCTACTTCATTCTAGAAGACTCATCATTAGAGGATGTACACATCCCAATTCGTAGTGTGTGGTGGACCTGTTCATAACTAGCACTGATGGAGTACCTAAGCCATATCAATTTATAAAATTAACACCCAATGTATCCTTTTTGAGTGTGGGGGGGGGGTAAAAATATATGATCAAAAATAACGGTCATGTTCCATTAATATCATATTTTTCATGTTATACAACCCCCATGAATTCATTGAACATCATTCCCAGAACCCCATTATCCACCCTATGAAGGAAAATATGAAAATTTAATTTCTATCTTTGAAAACAGATTCAAATGGATGAATAAAAAACATCCATTGTTATATATGTTGAAACATACATAGGAAAAGTTATTTATTTTCCTAAATCATTCATACAATCATAAAATATTGGAAATCACATCCCAAGGGGGATGGGTGTCCATGTGGTGAACCATGGGAAATCTTCAAGGCATATTGGGTGTATGGGGTGTTTGTTTATGGATACCTTTCATATAATATGTTCCTTCCTTGTATATTATTGATATAACTTCCTATTAAGCACATAGGTAGGCTAATAAACATGGTCATAATGTTGTGTTGCCCTAGGTTGATGACATTTTCTACCTAACCCTTCATGGCCTGGTCGAGCCCAATGCACCCCTCTAGAAAAATCAAACATAGTGTTAAAAATCATATATTAATTTTAATATATTATTTTCAATCTCTACAACTTTATTAATTCTATATCATCTAAACATGAGGTTAAACACTATTCCTCAAAATCAGTGGATCCATTAAATGATTTATCAACAGATATCTAGTTAGTAAAATTCATCATATTATATCTATAAATAATTGGAAACAATAAATCCAATAATTGAGCTAATTATCAATATGAAATTATCTTAGTAACTACACAAAATCCCATAATTCAAAACAATGTTTTGAATTATTTAACAACAATGTAATGAAATCTAAAAATTCATCAATCATATTAAAAGTTCACATGTTTTGAGGAATTAAAAAACCATCTATAAATTATTTCCTCAATGTGAGAAAAATAAATTTCGGAAAGTAGGTTTATGTATTCATTGGTGGATATAATGATTGAAATTAATTTTACTCAATTAAATGTGAAAAAATATATTATTATTTAATGAAAAAATAAGGATAATATATTGAAAAAATAATTGGCTAAAACTATTGATTTATATGTTTTAATATTGATTTAATGAATATTTGTTCTTGTGTATAAATCCTAATTGTGAAATGGGAAGACCCTCAATGTTGTTATTTCTTAGGGTTATTTCTATTATTAGGTTCTGATGGGTTAGGGTTTTGTTATATTTTGAGCTCTGATGGATTTAGGTTATGACAATATTCAATTATGTGATGTTGTTGTGTTTTAGTTCACAAAGATGTGTTAATGGAATGATAAAAATAGAGTGATATATGGGAATTCATATTTCTAGGTGATTTGCAGGTGAGGCCTAACATTGGTTGATAGTTGGGCATTCAAATTTTTCCTAAATATATTATATGTTGTAATCTTATGGTAGAAAAAAAGGTGATGTGGTATTATTATGATGATGTTACATTTCTAGTATTTTTATCATATTATTATATATTCCAAGAATTTGCAAATTCCATATCTTACTTATGAAACGAAATTTTTTAGTAACATTAGATTTTGAATCTATAGTGGAATTGAAAGTAAAGTATTTTTTCCAGTAGAATTATCACAATAATTCATTGATTATTTTTTCCACTTTTGCCTATCCCTAAATATATATTCCACACAGATAGTGTAGAGTACATAATTTTCTCACCCCTACATATTTTTTAATTATATTATTGTATAATATGATGTATATTTTACCTATTATTCGAGTTGTCTTGGTAGAGTTAGAGGGTGATACAGATCTCTTAGCATCCATTTTTTCATTGATTTTTTGACTATTTTTTATCATGTATGAAAAATTAGTTTGTTAAATTATATTTGATAAATAATGGGAACCAATGGTTTTTTATTTTTTGTTTTTTATATTCTTGATAATGGACTGGGTAATACCCCCAAATCTGGATATGGATATCCTTTGTCACTATTTTTAAATGATGACCCAATAGTGGAAGGATGGAGGTGACAACATTATCCCCTCATCCTTCCTAGGAGGTGATTAATAGGTATTTTTAACAACTGGTGGCACCCAAAAACTTATTTTTCGGATAGTGATACAATTTTCACTAATAAATTTCAAACACATTGAAAAAAATATGAAATTCCAACAAACACAACAAAATTAACTTACATTGAAATATAATTTTCCACATCGTTAAAGAAAATAATTTTTTATAATATATCAATGATGATATACAATACAATCATAGAATAAATCCCCAAATATTCATGTTTTACTTCAAGGGTAGTCTTGTTTTAAAAGAGAATGTGATGAGTAGAGAATGATTCTAATATTCCTATATAAAACAATAATAATGTATGATAGAAACATTATTTGAACATAAGATAACACTAAAAAGAGAATAACATATTATTTCACTTAGTTTCACATAAATTGAAAGAATAAAAATTCTTTTCATCAATTTCATTGTGGAATATGAATATACTATAATTACAACAATAGGAGAAATGATGATTTACATGTTTTGTGAATGAATATACATTTTTTGAGTATGAATAAAATTATGAGAATATGGTATGATAATAGAAAACATATGAAACCATCCATCTTGTAAAAATTAGATTAATACTTTATATATTCCATTGACGATAAAATATGGTTGTCAGAGAAGAAAAAAACATTCATAGAGGTTGTTGAGTATCCATTTCAATGGGGATCTAAATTAATAGTCTTTGGGTTTTTGAAATTCATGACTCTAGTATCAGGAAAAAATTCTAACTAGTGGTCCCAGTAACACAAAGCATTCTTGAACATCATAAAGTGACACATCGACACAATATTATCACCTCATGTAAAAGCCTATGAATATTTAGTAAATAAATAATTACGAAAAAAATACAATAATAAATAACTAAATTCCACTATGGAAAATTATTCTAATAAAATATTATTTCATTGTCCAATAATATACAAAATAGTTCATAAAAATAGAATAGAATATAATTAATCCAAAAATTAGATAAAAGGTTTTCTTTCCATTAAATTATTTTTCATATTCCAGGAATCATTTTCCCTATTGAAGATATCTATGTTGCTACAATGATTAATACCTATATAATGTATCACAATGAATATATACTAATAGAAATATAAAATAAAGAGTGAAAATAAGGATATTCAAGTAGCAATGAAGTAAACCAAAGGATTATAAACTACATGTAATGAATTATTCATATATTTTTTCAATATAATTCCTATATATAATGAGTAACAAATTATTTTATTTCAATAAAATTAAAAAAAAATACATTAATAATTTATTAATAAATAATATTATTCTCACACAAGAAATGAAATACACCCGAAAATATATATATATATACAGTAGAATGACATATGATCACATTATAAAAATTATCATGTATTAAATAGATATAAACTAATAAAATTTACATTTTTTTATACAGATAAAAATTTGGTATTAAATTTAAATGTGAATCGAAACCATAGAATTTACTAAAAAGTAAAATAAAAATTATATACTAAAAATGAACATGGAAATTTAAATATAATTAAAATTCCAATATAGAGTAAATAATTTAGAAAACTCTTAAAAAATATAAAATTCATTACAAATAATATAATAATATTTCAAAAATCATAATCAAATGAATTAGGTGTGGAATATTTACAATTTTTCATGGCCCTGATGCAAAAAAAAAAATTGGGCAAATGTATTCATAAATAAGTAAAATAGATAGAATATTTTAATAAATCATAGTTTCTAATAAATCCTCTAACACATATAATAATTTTTAAATAACATGAACCCCAATGAAGTTCATATGTATCCCCTATTAATTTGGTGTTCATTATTCTTTGATATAATCTTTCTAAAATAACATTTGAATGTGGGTCTATTTGATCATTCTATTAAATATTATAATAATAAATCTAAACAATAGAATAAATAAATTCATTATAAATGGTTATTTCATTACATTTAACCCCTATAATGTTTTCATTTTACTTAGTATCCTAAAAACAATAAGAAATGATTAATTTAATACGTAGACTTTTACATGAAAAAGAAATTATAAATATGTAAAATGATCTTATCATTGAACATAATGTATATCAAATATGACATCATAATTTTCTTGAACCAAACCATCATAAATTTTCATGTTGGTATATTTATCTTATGACCCAACCTATCTCTCGAAATAAAATATATCTAAATTATGAAAAAATGTAAAGACCCAAAACCTAGAAGCTCACAGCCTGGGCCTTACATTATTACATTAGCATGATTACAATGAATCAATACCTAAATTACTGAATAATATAAAATATATGGGAAATTTGATACAGAAATATGTTTTACATTATTAATTGAATGGATGAACTACAAATTAACTCCCCTGAAAACATCCATAAACATCTAGATTATCCAAAAAAGTCATTCATTATAAACATCTTCACATCCTTGTGAAAAATAAAACATATGAAAGGTTAGATTTTATATTCTTATTAAGGGAAAACAATATTTCATATAAAAATATAATCATCATGGCATGGTCAATAAATAAATACACATGCTACTTGAACATTGTATTGAGAATAAAATGGTTCGAATAAATAGATGACTAAATAATTCCAAAAAAATAATCAAATTTTTATTCCATTAGTCGAATAATAACATGGTATATCAATTAATATAATAAAATTTTTAGAATTAATAATAGTGTACATGAAAAACAGAAAATATAGGCCTCATCTATGAAACATGAAAATAAATTGAGAAGTGAACCTTATAAAACATGTATTTTCCAATCCATGAAATATGAACTTTTTAGGATATATGAGTGTGAAATATATACAATGATTTTAGACGAACTATAATAAAATAATTGAAAATAAATTGGGCGTATAGAGAGATATATTGTAACACAGATGAAATTTTGAGTGTCGGGAAGAAACCATTACCTTATATTTGAAAGTTTTCTCCACTTGACCTTAATGTCATGTATAATAAAAATAAATACAATAACTAATTTACACATAAACATTTATTCATTTATATGATTTATTTTAATTTTTAAAAGTTCATTTACAGCCATTTTGATGAATTATAATATAATATTTCATCATTAGGGAGTGTTTATTTTCATGGTTTTCATGATCGGTTAACTTTTATACAAATATGGAAGATCATTCAAGTGAAAAAAAATCCCAAAATTTAAAATATAAGTTATTAATGTTTTTAATGATGATAAAATGTTTATATATATTTTTTAGTGTGAGGATGAATTATTAGATAAGACATTAGGGATAATCATTTTTATTATTTTGGTTTCTTTTTGATCACTAAGACTAGTTTTGTTTAACTAATTAATATTATGTATATATAATATTTATATAACAATTAATTATATTAAATACATAAATTATATCCTGGGTTAATTATTAGAATGCTTTTATGACCATCAATGAATGAGATATTGAAAAACTATGGAACATCATCTAAGAATGTGGTAAATCATCACCGCACAGACGATATATTCATCTTATAAAATAAATTTAAATAGAGAATAGGTCTGATTGTTGATTTTCCATCGAAATAATAAAATTAAAGTATATAAATTATACTGGATTTTTAATGTCACATTGGATATAGGATGTGAGGAACGTAAAATAAAATTAAAGAAGTTGAAAAGAAAATAAAAGATTAGAATGAGGATTTTTACCACATGAATTCTTCACCATGAAATGCACATTAGGGGGATAAATTTTGGACTATTGATAAGGACAAATGATCTAACAGGTGGGGTAGGGTATTTGGGGGAGTATTGGAACAAAATTTTAGAAGTCTCAAAACTTGGAAGGTGTAAGGAAAATAGGTGATGGAGGGTTGTATTTATACAAGGGGATATTGGTGTTTTTTTGAATATTATATTCAATTCATAATTTTTTGGCTCAAAGTTATGATTTTTTTGGAATTATAAAAAAATATATTAAAATAAGGATAATAATTACAATATTATAATCCATACATCATTTATGTATGAAGGAGTAGTGAATTAATCTTAAATTGTTTATTTATCATAAATTACAGTATTTTACTATTAATAAAAAAATTCAACTACTTTAAAAATTCAATAAAATTCTCCGTAACCATTTTTTTACTTGTGGAATTAAAAAATTATTCCATTTAATATTAATAATCTTTTTTATGAATGGGAAATTTATTTTTTATTTAATTTCTTCATTTCTTCCAAATATACCAATTTTAAAATTATAGATTACTTTATGACAATTTTAAAAAGTTATCATGCGATCATAATATTATATTATAATATTACAGAAAAATATTATTTTATGGTTAAATTTTATAGAAACATTTTAATATATTATATTATTTATATAATTGAAAACAAATTTTTTTTTTCAAAAAAAAAATTAAGACTAAATTTATCATTTTAAAAAAATTTATTATCTTATTCCCGGACGTAAATATCAAAATTTTAATTTATAAGACTACAAAATTTTATTTATACTTTCATAGGTGATGTTACTTTTCTATTGGTCAGATTATTATTCCTAATGGTCACATTACTATTCCAATGGTCATATTAAATAGTGCATTACGATTTTCATCTTAGCATTCCTTGAGCATAAAATATAAAATATATTTAATTTTAAAAAAGGAAAAACATTAAATCTTGGGGTGGTAAATTCGTACATACTACAAAAATATCATCCAATAAATTTTGATACTATCAAATTAAAAAAATTGTGTAGTTATTCATCATATTATCCTCGGCTTCCCATGTCTCCACTTAAATTTCATGATTCCTTTAAAGTACCTTACAAACAGAGTAATCCAATTCTTCAACACTTGTTCCATATTGTCTAAAATCTAGTCATGATTATCACAATATAAAAAATATGGTTCCATTTTTATTTATTTATAACTTAAATCATGTGTTCGGTCTATGTGTACATCCTTAATTGGTTGATTTGGAACACATCCTGGACATTCGTAAGCCTAGGTGACTTTTCAAGATGATAATCCATAACACTAATTCTCTCCAGAATATCAAAAATACAAATGTATATGGGGACCATTATACAATTATATATAAAACTTATGGATCCCTATTATGAATTTACCTTCAAGAATTTATGATCTATAACTTGGAAGTCAAAATCCTCCTTTGATCATCAATGTATACTTTTTCCCAATTCGATATTCCTTGATATGGGTTTCAATTTTTTTCACCATTGCTATTGTAACCTTGTATAGTTTTGGACCTACATGATTTTTTTCACCAAATTCTTCCAATCAAATTTGTCTACGACATCACATTCCATAGAATGCATCATATTATATCATTTTATTCTAAATTGGGAACAACTATTGTATCAATACACTACAAAAACTAAACACTAATCCAACATTTCATAAATTTCATGTGATCATGAACTCAACCCATCTTCTATCATTTGGATCTTACTTTCTGACTTACTGTTAGATTAAATGTGATACAAATTGCTTAGATAATTCTCAATATCATATTATTTCTAAATAATTTTCTATAATTTCAATGTATATATAAATATTATATATAATTGAATATGGTTCTCCTATATGTCTTATAACTTCCTTAAAATAGATTAATGCAAGGTGAAATAGTAGAAAATAATCCCTTATAGTGAAGAAATGTGTATATTTTGTATGTTTTTCATCAAATATGAATATTTTATCATTATATAATATGTATTTTTAAATTACATTTACCAAATCTATAGTAATGTCATCCCATTTATATATATTAATAGGAATACGTTTCATGTATCTTCTAGGATTTTTTCTTTCAGCCATCATTAGTTTACTAACTAAACATCCAAATACATAATTATCAATTTCTAGTTTCATGTTATCCCACCATAAAAGTATCATGAAATATCTATATATTATATTAATAACTAGGTGTATAGATAAATTTAGGAAATGGGAATTATTCAATAACTCCCTTCATAGCTCAGGTACAGAGGGAACACATATCCTCATCCAAAAATACATAATTCAATCTTCAAACGTGATTTCTTCCAAATTCCCATCATTTATAACATAAATTTTAATTTTAATATTATTATCTCCATAAGGATAAAATTTAATTATTTCAATAAATATGGTTTGTAAAGAAATTTAAAACATAATTATTTTTCACTTTTATCAAAATTACCATATCTATCATCTCTATATCCATGTACACATGATCTGGGATAATCATCATTTTGATCAGGACACTTAGATCCTTCCTTCAAAAAGAATTTTAAGTCCCCCAACCTAGTTACACATAGTTGGTGTATTATTACATAACATTGTCTTGATCATAAGAGTTCATGTCTTGAAATACTAATTAATTTAGTAGGTATGGATGTACTAGATATATAAATGAGTTTTACATTAAGTCATGAAATAGAAAAAATCAACATTGGGTTGCATTTGAACACACTCATAACCTTTATCCTATTCCTGCAGTTTAATCATAATATACTTCTTTGGATCCTTCGAAAATGAATCATTGAAATGGGTGAGCTGTGATGCTCAGTAAGGATAACCATATAACAGAAACGTTCATATATAAGAATAAAAATTTAAGACAATCTATAATACTATAACACAATCCTTTTAAAAAATAATCAATGTAATAAGGCAATGATAAATCAAATAACTCCTTTTACATTTTTACATAAATATTCTACTAGTCAAATAATAACATTAAATATCAACAGCTAATCTCATAATGATTGAATGTGTAATATCCGACATCATAGCCACATAATCAAGGCCTCGTGACAAGACTACAAATAAAATTTTGGCAAGGCCTTGTGCCAAGACACTAGTTTATCTGAGAATACCTACTGATCGATCGAGGAGCTATAACGGGCAACACAGTTCAATTTTAATGTCCAATTCAATACTAATATGAAAATTTTTAAACATAACATAATCATTTGTATTAAAACTACCGTATGAAATGTGAGTACATTACCCATAAACCATGACTGGATTCAAAATAAAACCTACCAAAAAACCTTCAATAAAATATGGAATATTTTATCGTAATAAATAAAATTCAAACAAGTGTATAATATCCCATTTTTTCAAGAAACATTCAAATGTTTCTCTATTATCAAAATAGTCATTTGAAAGGGATTTTTAAATCAAACTGTCCCATACAATGTTGAAACGTTTGAAATGAATTTTAATTTCAAAACATATTTGTCCATATAAATAAATCCTTACAAAGAATTTTAAATCATGGACGTTAATTAGCACAATTTAGAAGAACAAATCATTAAAACATTTAAAAAGATATTTTAATTAAAGAGTTACTTACAAATTATAGATGCTTGATTATAAATAATTGACGAATAAAATTCGTAAAAATTTTAAAAATCCTGAGAATAAAGGGGTTCATGATATAATATGTCAAATTATAGTATATACACCCTTTAAAATTGAATTGATGCATAACAACAAAGAAGTCTCAATGGAATGTGAATTGGGATTAAATCCCTTATAAAGATCATATCCTTAGATTAAGAATATATCAATAACATATTTATGTGTGAAAAATATAAATACATTCAATATGATTGGATATTCAATATAAATCAATAATAAGAAATTAACACTTATTATTGTAAAAACAAAACCAATGACTTCAATGTTTAACACAATAAATGGAAATTGAGTTAAGATTACCCGTATAATGTTCATAACAATGACTTCGTAATTTAGAATTGGAGTGATTATGGGAATTAAAATTATATCAAAACTATTTGGATCATAGATTAATACTTAAATAAATAAATAGTGATTCCACACATAATCTTGATGTATAATAATCCATGATGTATGCAAAAAAACCAATGAGTGGAAAGTGAAATTAGAAATTCCCTTACTGATTTGGTAACCTATGAAACAGAAACCCCATGAAAGAAAGATCATAAAATGAAGATGTAAATACCAATAAATTACACTATATTACACAATGAAAATAATAATGGGAATTACATTCACTACAAAAAGTAAATAGTGGTAAATACATAATGAATCTCATGGGAATAAAAAGTGAGATGAAAAAACCTTTCCTAATTGAAATCAATAATGTCTTATGTACAAAAGTTAATAACCACTAATTGAATCATATAATATAATTAATATAAAGGGAATAATGATAATATATATCATATGGAATTACACAATACACCCCATTTAATATATAAGTGACGAACAATGGAAATAACATAGAATTAAAAGTGAGATAAGAAACCCCTTACCTCATGTCTGACTTGACCCATTCATACATTAATATCATGAATAAAAAATTAATGATAATTTATATGTTCTTAAAAATATTTTTCAAATTCATTATTCATTTTATATCAGTTATTAGCACATTATCAACATTACATAATCATTTAAGTCAATAACAATCATTTTTTTTGATATTTGGTACTTGAGTTAATATAAAACTTCTTATAATTACATGTTTTTTATGTGGTAAAAATTAATTTATCTCTATAATGATATTCATCATTTAGATATCATATATATATTATATATCGATTATATATATATATATATGTATTTATAACACTACATAAACATTGGAGATAAGAAAAGAAATGCAGTGTTCAAAGGGGATGGTAAGCCGTATGTATGCATGGACACTAATTTCATTTCTATTTCATATGTTAATGTAATGAATACATAATGATACATAGGTATATTATAATTCTAATATAAAATATGTAACTCAATTTTGTTCATATGTATAGGCTAGTCCTATATGGAATTTTCCTTTGAAGGATCAAATTAGATTATATCCATAGAGACAATATGGATATGAAAAGAAAAAATTTTATGACAAATTTGAATCATGGAAAACTTCTCATATAAATATTTTCTTCAATGAGTACAATGAAAACCCCACAAGTGGTTATAATGGACATAATAGATTTTTTATTATATTTAATTATATCATTAATAGCTAATAAAAAATCATCCTGATATTTATTTAAAACACTATTCCTTATATCAATAAAAATAGAGGGTCCATTAGTAAGTCCAAATATAATTACTGTAAACTCATAATGTCCATACCGCATTCAAAATTCTATATTTGGAATATCATACTTCATTACATGACCTTAAAAATATCTATAATGAAGGTAAATCAATGATTTTTTTTTTGATTTATTAGTAGTTCATCAAATAAATCATCAATTTTATGGAGAAGATATTTGTTGTAAATTGTAATAGAATTGATTTCCCTATAATAAATTCAAAACCTCATTGATCTATCATTATTCCTAATAAAGAGAATATGGGATCCCCATGGAGAAACACTAGGGAATATAAATTCTTTAAAAATCAATTTCTAAATATTTTATTCAGGTCCACTAATTCCAATGTGTCTATTCAGTATATAGTCTTTGATATTAGCCATATATTAGGGGTTAAATCAATATGGAACTCACCATCGTACTGAGGAGGAATTCAAGGAATATACTCTTAAAATACATCAACGTAATCCTAGACAATATTTAAATATTCAATTTCATGATTTATATCTTCATCCATAGATGAATTTTTATCCTCTTCACCAATAATTTCAATTAGTATAGCTACTAGGGGTGGATCTTGACAATAATAAAATTATATGGATTCTTATCTAAAGTGAAGGGATTGCACATCATCCACATAAATAGTTACATCCTCTTTATTATAATATATTTTCACATCATATTTTTATATTCAATCCATACTTAGGATAATATAAAATTCAATCATTGGTATGATGATAATGTTAAAAATAAAATCACCTTTGTGTTTCATAAAGGGGACTCACCAACACATTTTTGTTGCAATGATACTTTAGATTAGAGTTTTTTTGTCAGCGTTCTTCTTAAATCAAATAAAAAATGTCATACTTTCTTAAAAAATTGGATTATTTAAATGAATGTGATGATCTATAAAAAAATAAAGCATATGCTATGTTTTTGGAAACAATTAAATTACCTTCCGCCATATAATTAATAATTTAAAACTCTACAGTTGTGATAACAATGGATTAGGTATGATCCCAAGTTCTTCTTTGAGGAATGTCTCCTTGTCCATTTAGAATCTCATTTACATAGTGTATCTAATCACAACAATTGTAACATTGAACATTGGTAGCATATTTATTTTCCATGCATTCATGAGAATTATTTCCTTTCTCATAGTAATTTTTGTAAACACATTTCCATTTTATACATGAACCAAGGGGTTTCCTTCCACATGTATCACATATTAGAAAATATCCCATTATATTCTTCCCTTTATCAATTATATACATTTCTAACATCTTTATCTATTGATTTTCTAAAAACTTATTCTATAGTGAATTATTTCGATGTGTTTATTGAACATGTGACTATTTTTTCATACGATAATAAATTTTAGGAGACTTGTGCCTTTCATAGGAATGGTTTTAAAAAATCAATGAATTGATCAATAATGCTATTTGGATTATGTATATAATTGGAAACATGACTTTGTAGAATTTTAATGTCTAATTCATACATGGAAATGTTTTCTTCTTCATTATGTCCCCGAAACAAGAATTACCCCATCATTTTTTCTCACTATTCGTGATGAAAAAAAATCATTCATTAAATGTTCTTAAAATCATTCCATTCCATAATTTTAATTTATTCCTCCTCAGTTTTGTTCTAAATCAACAAACACCATTGTTCAATATCTCTTGAGATAGAATACATTTTTTCTCTATATAAACATTGTCATTCAAGATTCTCCATAAAGGGAATGTTATTGTTCACAACCTCAGTAAAAAATCCCAGCATTGTTATATGTCGTCGAGCTCCAGTTTCAACTCCATCTCCAATATCATTATCTTCCATTGGAGGGAAATACCTTCATTGGTTATGTGTGTTGATATAGATTCCATTACATACACTAGGTTCCATTTCTATAAATTTAATATGTAAAATTATGTTATAATTCTTAATGCATAATTTTATACTACTAAAATAGTAATCATAATTTTAAAAGTTTATGCATATTTAGTCTCATATTCGTATACATTTTTTTGTTGGGGACATATTTTTTTAAAATACATCATAATTTTTTTAATTTAAATCGTAATAATCATAAACATATCCCCTTGTACTGTGAATGCAGGTGCATAATAAGGGCTCAATTGTGTACTATGTAACCTTGATTTGGGGCCATGACACCTTATCAAAGTTGGTACCCCAAGGTACATTTTTTCTAGAACCATATCCTCTTTTTGTATCCAAAGAGGGATTTATTTTTATAAAGACCCACTTAATCTCTTCCATATCAAAATAGTTGGATTTTCTTCTATAATTATCCACCTTGACTCTCTTAGGGTTATGTTCCCAAATCAATTTTTTCTAAATCTTTTTTATTAATATTCTATAATACATCCTTTTATTAAAACTATAATGAACTATACCCCAAAATACTATAGTCGGTGCCATAATTTATTACCTTGCAATTATTATATGGAATCAAATATTGAAATACTATAGTTTTTAGTTTATTTGTAAAAAAAGAGAGAAATATATGTTTTTAATTTTTTACCTTAAATGATAAACTACTAATAAACTCCATTAAAAACATCCATACACTTCTCGATTGTCACTGCAAGACATTTACAATAACATCTTCACATATTTTGAAAAAATAGAATATATGAAAGGGGTGTGGTGAGATTATGAGTAAGGGAAAACAATAATGCAGAACCTGTTATAATCAATAATTCATAAGGAATAAATTAAAGCACATGATACATGGCCATAATCATGTGAATAATATTGAAATAATAACAAACCTACTAAATAATTCCATATAAATAAACACATGATAATGAAACCTAACCATGGATTATATACTAGTCAAATAATCATGTGGAATATCAATTACTAGAATCCTAATTAATAATTACATAATTTCATACATCATAAACATATTGTCGATGTCGCATCAAAGGCATCTTAAAATAAATTGGAATGCCCTTGTCCATGTAAATATATTATTTTTATCAGGATAACTACCTATGAATCTTGGTTCTATTGTCAGCCTCACCCTCATATACTATGTATAATGCATTTTTAATAGTAATAGGGAAAAATATCACAATATATACATTCAAAATGTAAATAAAAATACCAAAGTAGTAAACTTAATCACTAACAATTCTTAGTAATATATTGAATGAATACCAAGATAGAACTTACACAATGAAACTAATTATAAACCAATTAATAAAATATGCTTGGTGATATTAAAAGTAGAAAAATTTCAATAAATCATAATATTCCAAATAGGTGTTGAAATGGAAGATAATAGTATAAGAAAATCATCATGAAATTTTTTGAGGGAAATAAATATTTTACTTTATAAGGAAGAGTTATTTTTGAATAATCATTTGTATTTGTATAATTATTTTTATAAATCCGGAATGGAAAAATATATTTTTCCTGAAGAAAATGGATTTTATTAAAATATTGATATCTTTAAATAAATTTTTGATGATTATTAAATTTGGGTAAAAAATTGGGAATTTCCCTTAAATACTTGAATGACAGTATTGAAATAAAAAAACACATCATCCATGAAGGCGATAAATCAGAAATTCACAAATGATATTTTCTACTTTTAAAATAAATAGAGAGTAAGAAGGGACATGATTGTGTAATTTCCACTGATATATTAAAATTAAAGTATATAAATAATATTTTATATATCATGTAACTTTGGAATGTAGTTGTGAGGAAAGGATATTAAAATGAATGAAATTGAAAATAAAATTTAATAATAATAAAAACAATTCTGTTGAATTAGATTCCTTGATAAACCCCTTATGGTGATTGGTTTCATATTTTTTTTAGAAAAAAGCATCCAATAATTCGAGAATGTGAATAGGAAGGGGATTTTGTTAAAACTGATAAAGATCCTTTCTTGAAAGGTCTATATAGAACTGGTGATGAGTTGTTACATTTATAGTGGAGTACACGATTGTTTTATGAATATTTTATTCACATTTATATTATTTTGGAACAAGATTTTTAATTTTAAGAAAAGTATCACAAAAAATATTAAAATAATGAATTTATTATTGATATTATGGTTCAAACATAATGAATTGAATAAGGAATAGTGTATTTGTCTTATAATGTATGTATACAATAAATTACCACATTTTACTATTCATTAAAATTTACTATTTCAAAAAAATCCACAAAATTCAACAAAACCAAATTTCAATAAGAAGATTTGAAAAATGAACTACATTTTCTGGAAAAAATTATTTTAAATATAAGAAATTTAATTTTTAGTAAAAAAAAATCACTGATTTTAAATATACTAATCTAAAAATTTTATCTGATTTTATTACACTTTGAGAATTTAATTAAGGTCCCATAAAATTAAATTATATTTTTATGAAAAATAAATAATATATATATATTACAATTTTTATATTAAATTTTAATATTATTTATAAAATTATATTTATTAATTTTTTTTTTAAAAAAATACATTCACTTATTATATTATTTGTAAAAGAATTATGTACTTATTATATGATGTAAATAACCATTTTTTATATAATAGAAAAAATATTTAAATATTCATAGGTGATGTTACCATTATATTTTTCATTTTATTATTCCTAAAGGATATCTTAAAAATCAAAAGGTCATATTCATTAGCACATTATAGTTTAAATATCAATGTTTCCTGAATCATAAACTATTGATGATATAAAATATTAAATTGTAGCCTACCATAAAATAATGGGGTGTTATAATCATCCATCCTACAAAATATTCACCCACGAAGTTTCCAGAGTGTCTCTTGAAAACATATTCAGGTAGTTCATTATCATATGTTTCCCAGATTCTTTTATAACCTCTTCAGTTGTATAATTCTTCCAATGTTCTTTTACTAGTAATGTCATCTAATTCCACAACACTTGTTCAATATTGTCTATAATCCTAATAGTCGTCTCACAATAAGGCAAATACAGATCAAATTATATTCCATTATAAGTGAGAACATGTGTTGGGTCTGGCATGTACTTCCTTAGTAATATGATGTGGAATACATCTGGATGTTTGTAAGGGCGAGGTAGAATTTCCAGACAATTATCTATAGCTCAAATTCTATTCATAATTTTAGGAGGATGAATTTACCATGGGATTAGATTCTGTTTATATTCAAATCTCAAGACACGCTTCAATGGAGATACCTTCAAGAAGACATGATCTCCCACATGGTATTCCAAAACATTCATTTGATTATTGGTATAATGATTTTTCTTAATTTGATATTCATTGATTTCAGATTGAATTGTCTCCACCATTGTTGTTTTTTCCTCCACATGTTCTAGGACTACAAGCATCCTTTCACAAACTTCATCTCAATGGGTTGGTTTGTGAAATCTCTTTCTATATTATGATTCTTATAATGTTATTTGAATACAAGATTGTATACTATTATTGTATTAGAACTCTTAAGAAGGTAAATACTATTCCCACATGCATTGAATCTAAATTGATCACTATCTTAACATGTATTAAAATGTTTAGATCATCATTTATAACTTCATGTTAGTTTCAAATTGATATGAAATTATCATATAAATCTCAACACCAAAATCATTAAAAATTGTTTTACAAAATTTTGATTTAAATCATGTATCACAATTAGAATCATTATAAATAGGTTCTCTGAGAAATCTAAAAAAGATCATTAATATACATTCGTGCAATATAACCTAGTAGAATGACCTCCCTTATAAAAAGTATGTGTGAAAACTTTGTATTTAGATAAATAATTAGCCACATTGTATAATTTGTTTCAGGGTATTTTAGTATTCTAGTGAAAAAATACATAGTAATGTCTTCCCATTTCCTTGTAGGAATAGTTTTAGATTTCATGGCACCACAGGGATGTTGTATTTAATATTTCTTCTATTGATATACTAATCATATTGATAAATGATCAACAATATCCCAATTTATATTTTCCCACCATAAATGATCCATTAAATATCTTTACATGTTACTTATACATAGGCATATATATAAATTAGAAGTATTTACCTTATATAATAACATTGATTTTAGTTTAGATATAGATGGAACATATAGACTCCTCCCCAATTTTTTTAATTCCATCTTCATATGTGAAATCTACGAACATCCCAACATTCACAAAATTAATTTTCTTTCGAATATTCTCTTAATTAGGATGAAAAAATTTAATCCGTTAAAATAAATATGGTTGGGTATCCAATTGAAAATTTTATGATTTTTTACCTTCCATGATAATTTCTATATCCATAATTACTCGATACATGTACATAGGATCCTTGTTAAACCTAATTTTCTTCAAAACATCTTGATCATTCCAACTCAAAGAATGTGTTTCCATATGTCCCATCTTTTTTGTTGTAATATTTTAAACAACTGTAATTTTTGAGTAGCAAAATACATCAGATTTTCATCATGGTGAATTCATTTTGTTGGAAAATATATTCAATGCTCTTGTGATTTATATATATCTCAAATATTTCACCATTGTGATAGAGTATCAATATCCTGAGAACTAAGATTATGGCTACTAACTCATGATCATGAGTTGGATTGTTCTATCCATATTTTTTAACAACCTTGAAACATAGGCAATAACTCTATCAATATATTTAAGAACCATCCAAGTCCTTTCCTAGATGAATCACAGAAACAAAATACACTATTTATCGATTATAGAGTCAATATTAGAGAATTCAATAATAAGATATTCAATTCTTGAAAACATTATTCATATTATTTTTTACATAGTAACATAACGCCTTAAATACCTATTCAAGGTTACAGAGTGAGATAATTTTAAAAAATTATGATTGAAATGAATAAAATAACCTACTAGACCAATGAATCTATATTCCTCAGTTATTTTTATTATTTTAGGCCATTTATGGACTACCTTTTCCTTTGTATGATCTAATGATATTATTTTCTTAGAGAAAATATGTCCATGAAATTAAAATTTCATTACCTGGAATTCACAAGTGAAAAAGATCCCATGTAACATATTTCATCTAGGAGTCTCTAGAACAACCCACATGTGATTCCCATGGTCCTCATTTCATTTGGAATACATCATGATATCATTAATAAATACCACTACAAAATCATCCAGATATTAATGGAATACTTTTTACATTTGATCCATAAAAATATTGTGTGAATTAGTAAGTCCAAAAAAAATTATTGTAAACTCATAATGTCCATACGTAGTTGAAAATTATGTTTTTGGAATATTTTCATTTTTTACCTTGAATTAATAATATCCAAAAAAACCAATTTTGTAAAAACAAAATTATGATATTTGTCATATAAATTATCAATGTGAAGAAGAAGATACTAGTTATTTATTGTAATATAATTTATTTATCTATAATCAATGTAAAACCTCATAGATCCATCATTCTTTTTGATAATGGGAAAAGGGGCTACCAAAGTAAAAACACTAGGGTAGATAAATCCCTTATAACTCACTTCCTATAATTGTTTCTTAAAATCCAATGATTCTAATGTGGCCATTATAATTAGTTTCTTTCATATTGGCCATGTATTATGGATTAAACCATTAGAGAACTCATCACACTACACTATTGGATTTCCATGTAAATACACTATAAATTCATCAATGTATTCTTTCACAATAGGTACATATTTAACGTGAGGATTTATCTCTTCATCCACAAATGTTGTTCTCCATTCCTCTTCAATAATATCAATTATTATATATATTACGGGTTTATATTTATTTTATTTAGTTGAGGAGGTATCTTATCTACTGATATGTTATTCCACATCTTCCTCAAAAATATTAACATCATTATTCTTTTAATAGATTTATCATTGTATTTAGATAGCCAATCCATTTATGGGACTATATAAATGTTAATTATTTGTACGATAACAATGATTTCAACTAATGCAAGTTTTTATTTTATAAATGTGACTTACTGACAAATTTATTTTTAATGAGACTTCCCATAGGATTTTTGACTTAAAAATACATTATTAAATCAAAAGCGGTAATTCTAGTTTTCTATGAAAACAATGATTATATAAAATAATATGATGATACTGAATAAAATAAATAATTGTATACTTTTGAGTATATAATTGTAGGACCTTCCCCCACAATCTAGGAATTTCTACCTCAGTTGTAGTGAATGCATAAGCATGACCGGTCTCCTTCGGCATTTTCTTGGGAATGTTTCCTTAATGCTTCAGACACTCATTTGCATAGTGTTCCATCTCTCTATAATTATAAAATTGATCATTGGTGGCTTTTTTCCCCTTATATTTATGATCACAATTTACATTATCAATAAATTTGTATCAAACATCTTTTTGTTTTAATCAAGGACCAGGGTAATTCCATTGACAAGTATCAAATGTATTAATATTTCCCTTTCCAATATTCCCATTATCCATTCCTTGATCTTCCACAATCATCTTCTCTTGCATTCTCTTAATGTCATAATATATAGAGAATTATTTCTCTATTAGGAAGTAACTAGAGACTATGTCAAAAAATGATGAGAAATTCATGGAAACTAGTTCCCTTCAGCATAATACTTTTAAATAATTTAGTAATCAATCAATATTTCTCATTCGATTATGTATATAGTCTATAAAAAACCTTAATAATATTATAATTTTGGATTCATAATTTTCATTTTTTTTCATTCACTTTTTATCTAAGAATCAAAAAAATCTTCTCCATATCTACTTACTATTCATGAGGAAAATAACAATCAAGGAATATTTAATTAAAATTCTATTATAGAAAATCGTCAATTTCATCGGAATCCTTTCATTTTGTATTATTTAATCACCAATGATCAGTATATTTTAAGAGATGATAAATTTCGGTGATATCCTTCTCTTGTTTGGTACTTTTCATAGAAATGAAATATATTCTCTTAAAAATATATACAATACTCAACAAAAAATGGTGTTGTATTTACATTGAATGATTCAGTTTGTTGTTCCATGAAGCATTCCAATAGTATTCCTACACATTGTGGATCTCGATGCCTCATATAGGTAATGTTTCATCTCCAAACATTAGGTAGTTGTCTTAGTATGGTTATAAGTTTTTTAGCTGTGGTGGAAACTCCATCTCTAATATCATTATTTTTAATTAGAGGGAACTCTGTAGATGGTATAAATTAATATATACAATTTCTATTACATCCACTATAAATCATTTATATTCAATATAATATATGAAAAATTAACTTAGAAGTCAGAGTGAATACTCACAAACTAGAATAAACATAACATTAATTGGGGAATTTATGTACAGATAATCTTATAATAACAAACATGGTTTATTTTGGGAAATATTATCATTTAAATAATTAATTATTGTTTGAAAAAAAATTAAATACATCTACATATCCCCTAGGATTGTCAAACTACATTCCAAGTAAGGCCCATTTTCATGTACCTGGTTTCACTATTTTAGTCCCACGACACCATGTATAAGTTTTTACCCCTAGGTACATTAGTGCTAGAACCACATCTACTTGTTGTATACAAATATGGATGTATTACTAAAAGACCAAAATAGTATCTACCTTACCCAAATTATAGGTATTTATAGTATTATTATCCCAAAATACTATATTGGGGTTATGTTCCCCAATTTATGTTGTATAAAATTGTTTCTTATTTTTATAGTAAACCATCATTGATTCCAAATGTAATGCCCCAGATCCCCAAATCCTTGACTCGGTGATTTAATTTATTAAATTGGCTTGATTAAAAATAATCAAATCCTAAATTACGGAATAGTTTATTAAATTTGGAAAATCCAATACAAAAATTTGGTTTGCATTACATCATGAAAAGAATAACTACAATGAAACTCCACAAAAAATATCCATAAAATTATAGATCATCCTCTGATGACATTCTAAATATAAATCATCACATCCTGGGAAAAAATAAAACAGATGAAATGGGTGACCTCAGTTGAATAAAAAGGTTAAACAATATAGAATAATCCATCATAATCAATTAGTCATAGGGAATATATAAAATTACATACAAGATGAACATAATATTTTCCATAATATTGAATGAATATAATAGAGACTATGTAATTCCATTTAAATTATAAAATTTGAAAGAAGCCAAACCCTGGATATTATATTAGTTGAGTAATCACGTGGAATATCAATTAGCATAATCAAAATTATTGTATGTGACATTTTTTCAATCATAATAATTACATTGAGGCCTCATCCATGACATATGAAAATAAACGAGCAAGGACTTGACCATGTGAATATAATATTTTTACCATTAGAGCTACCAATGCAATGGGGAGCTATAGAGAGCACCACCCATAATATACACTGTCGAATATATTATTCATATGAATGGTGTGAAATGTAACAAAATAAACATATGAAATTTAAATAACTTTCCCCAACATGAAAAACACAATCACTAACCATTTTTAGTAATGTGGTGAATGGTATAGAGATAGAAAATAAAAATAATAATCATAAACCATTTAATAAATTATGGTAGATAATAGTCATAGTATATCAATTTCAACAAATCATAATATTAAATTTAGGATTTGAAATATTTGATAATAAAATAATAAAATAATTAAGGAATACTTGGGAGAAATACCCAATATACTTTTCAATACATAGTTCTTTTGGAACCATCATTTTTTTCTTAAATATTGGTATAAAACATATAATGATAAAATATTTCATTACATGGAAAAAGTAGTGATATTACTGAAATAATTGTTTCTTTTAAAATATTAATTACAATACTAGTGACTGTGTAAGATACTAGGATGTTCCCTTGAATATAACACACTAATCATAAATAATTGAGACTGGAAACTTGAAAAAAATGTATTCACCAATCAAATAAAGATGAGATTATTTTGATATTTGAGTTGGGGACATATAAACATAATTTAGTAGAAGTATATAAAAACAATTAATAATTTCATTGTGTATAAGTGATAGAAATTGTAACCAGAATGAAAAATGGGGGTTCGGGAAGAATCTCTTAAATAATATCCAAAAGTGTTCAGAACATATCCTTAATTTCATTGATAAAAAACATAAATCCATTAATTAATTAATAAATGGAATAATATTAATTAATTTTATTTATTAATATTTTATTAAGTTAAATTTTCTTATTATTGATGACTTATAAGATCAAATGTTTTCATTTAAGAGTGTTCATTTACATTTTTTTCATTATTAGTTTACTTTTATTCACATATTGAAGATCAATTAAAAAGAAAAAAATTGTCCAAAATTTAGTTATTATTTTATTGATGACATTTATGATTATTAACTATTTATATAAATATTTTCATTATCTTGGATGGGGAAGAATTATGAGATAAGATGTTAGTGATAATAGATATTATTATTTTAGCAGTTTTTGATTGTCACCATCTAGTTTTGTTTTATTAATTAATATTATGTATATATATTATTTATAGAATAATAGATATGAGTTAATTATTATATTATAATATGGATTAAATTTAAAAATGGTTTTAGGACAATCCATGAAGGTTGTTTGGAAAAATGAAAAAAATTATTTATGAAAGCGGTAAATCGACACCTCACGAGTGATATTTCCATCTTTAAAAAAAAATAAAGGTATAAGAGACATTATAGTGTATTTTCCAATGATATCATAACATTATAATATATAATATATGATATATATATATATATCTTAACTATGTATGGATGATCTGAAAGAAGGATAACAATTGAAAAGAAATTATAAATAAAAATCAAATAGAATAACGATGATTTTTTCCATCCTAAATTCATCGCCCTAAGAACCTACCTAAGGGGATTGGTTTTGGAAATTTATTAATACCAAAGAATATTTTACGCAGGGAAGGGATTGGTAAGAGGATTGAATAGAAATTGGGCATGGTTTTTAGCTGGTAAGGTTTGAGGTGAGGAGGTGATAAGAGGTGATATTTATAGTCGGGGTGAGGGTGTTTAGTAATTAACTTATTCATTAGATTATTATTTGTGATTAGGACTATGAATTTTTTGGAATTATCCTTTAATATATTTAAAAACAATTATGTTCAAGAATATTTTTCATAGATCTTTCATGACTCATGGAATTGTGTATTTATCTTTTAATGTATATACAAACTAAATTACTCTAATTTACTATTTATTAAAAAATAAAGTATTTCAGAAAAATTACAGAAATTCACCCTAGACATTACTCGATATATATAATTAATAAATGAGACCAATTTCTAGAAAACTATTTTACATATAAGATAAATTTATCTTTTAATTATATTTAATATTTATTTTATAATTAACATTTTTAAAATTACAAATAATTTTATGACACATTGAAAAATTATTCAAGGGATCTTAAAATTACATTATAATCATAAGACCAAAGAAATATTATTTAAAGATTTTTTAAAAAAAATACTATTTTATGTTTTTTAATTATTTAAATAATACTAAATTAATATTTATGTTTTATAAAAATATTTATAATTAATTTATCAATTTGAAAACATTTATTTACTTATTCAATGATGAAAATATACAATATTTTTTTTATAAGAATAAAAAATTCTATTTATACATTATTAGGTGATGTTATTATTTTATTGGTTGTATTAATATTCCTAAGAGCCACATTAATATTCCAATGGTCATATTCAATAGTTCATTAATATTTTAATCTCATTGTCGCATAAAGCATAACTCTCAAAGGAAATAAATTCTTAAATATTAATAATGTAAAATCACGGGGTTTTATGAAAAATAACATGGAGATTTATAATGAATGGGCAAAATAAATAGAAAATGAAATATTATTGGTAATGCATTATATAAGAATCACCTTAAACTATTTATGTTCCTCACAATTTCACGATAATTAGAAATACTCATGTCCTTATTCATACCTATATGTATGACCAATATAATAATACACAATTATCAATGATTGATAATTTATATTCCATTTCCAAGGATGGATATTTATTTTTCTATATACTGAGAAATTCAAGGATTTATTCAGAATCAGTCCTAATTTTTTTAAGTAGAATAAAAAAGTTAATTAGTCTACATAGGGATTTTTACAAAACCAAGAGTACATAACACCACACATTTCCACCTCCACAAATGAAGATAAATAATCAGGGGTAATGAATGTCCAGGTCATATCCATCACCCTGATTTCTTTCTTGAACAAAGCATCTTCCACCTTATTGTCCTCCCAATAAGAATGCGAGACAACCATATTTAAATGATTAACCTGATTAAGACATTCAATAATTTTTGGTAGGACTATCCGAGGTACATCTCATGTTCTATTTTGAACAACATTAATTTAATTTTGAGAGTTTGATTCAATCCATAACATTCTACAATTATAAATGATAGAATATATAACTACATGAAAAATAACCCCAAACATAGCTTCAAAAGAAAAAAATACCAATGAACTGATCAAAACATCCTTTCAAAAAACCATGGTAAGATTGAAACACCCCACCACACCCTGATGGGTATGGTGCATCAGATGTTTCTCCATCCACTTTGAAATTATGTCATGTGCTGATATGGGGGATCTACTAAATGTACTTAAGCATCGGAGTTTTCCACGAATTCCTAGGAATTCCAAGCGTCCGAAGAATCTACAAGTCCGAGACACAGTTGTACATCACACCTGATTAGACCTTGGAGTCATCATAAACATCCTGGTGGAACTTCATCATTCCACACCATATGTGCAACTAACTGTCATAAAAACGGCAACATTTCGAGCATCCTATATGGCTACAATCACAGCTGCTACAGCCGCAATGAGGAGGTTCAGCACCAATTTTCTACAATGAGCAATAGACAGCCCTGCCAGCATATCATGAAGTTGATTTTGATTCAGGTGCTTCCCAAATAGTGTCCAAACATATTACCAAAACTACCTAGTGTAGTAAGAATCAATGAAAATTGAAAGACATTCTCCATTGCGCACATACATAGGCGACAGATTGATGAAAAATAAAAACTAGACCGCTTGAGATAATCATGAGCGTGAACACAATTTTTCTAGATTTTCCAGATTATGTATAATAGAGAGGGCCGAATGAACACTAACATGTATTTCATGAGCTGTGCATGTGAACAACAAGATCCCTCACAATCCATCTCTTAGTAATCACTGTTATTAAACAAACCATTCCTATTATGTTTCCATATCATCTTGTCACAATCCACACAATTATAGAATTGGTTTTCCATATCCCTATGATAGAGGATTATGCTTTCAAAAAGATTCTTGTGATATAAAAATCATAAATGGTGAATCTCTCAACACTAGAAGGAATATCCATGCTATTATAAAGAGGCCTCTCAATCCAAATTGTGCACCAATAATTAATGATAGAGACCCTAAAACCTAGACACTATGTATCATTAATGATTCACATGAAATAATACATCAGAAATTCTCATACAGATGACACAATATAATTTTTTTTATCCATTAATTAACCTTCCTCTAAAGTGATTACTGAAAAAATCACCAGAATTGTCATTGGTGATCATACCATATGTAAACAACTAAATTAGTCTATCATTAAATGTTCTATGATCCTTGACTCAAAGGCACCCAAATTCAGCTGTCTTGATGCATTCCTTATAGGAAATAGTGATATGATTATGCTCATGGATTGGCCCAGTCCAAATGATGTTTCGGACCATACTCTGAAGCTCTTTAATGAGGCCCCAAGGTCATCGATAATTAGAGAAGATGTTAACAAACATAGATGTTACCACTGAATTAACTAGGCAGACCCCCCAACCATGGACATTGCCATCTCTTTTCAACTAACAAGTTGATTAACAATACAATCATATATCTACTCTATGTATTCCCTCTTGAACATTCCCAAAAATATTAGAACACTAAGGCATTCAAAGGGCAAGTAACAATTTTTTCCCCATGGACTCTAGTTCTCGTGTTCTTCTTCCCAGTCATGACACCATTGACAAAGACAATGAAGGATTTATCCAAACTTATTGCTTGACCTGCCACCTCTTCATAATGACTAAAGAGAGCCTTTTTAGAGGAGATAGTTTTCCTTGGGGCTTTCCCAAACTAAACGATGTCATTAGAATATAACAGATGAAATGGAGTAATGTCATTCACACATGCCTGAATTTTCTTTTAAATACACATGTGTTCAAGGTCAATGATACATATGCTTTGATAATATTTAGAAATAGAAAATAATAGGACAAAAAGTGGGTCCACTTGTCTCACACCTCTAGTACAAGTGGAATATCATCTGGGTGTACCATTAATAAGAATGGACATCCTTGATGAACAAATAATGATACTGATCACCTTTATGAACACATTAGAGAAGCCATATATTTTATGGGCCTTTAGTAGAAAGCTCTATTAAGGGGTTTCAAAGGCCTTTGAGTTTTCAATTTTAAATTCAAAGTTTCCTTCCCTCATTATCTTTTTTTACGAGACTGACACTTTCAGAGGCGGTAATGATACAATCCTGAATAATCCTTCCAGGAACAAATCCAAATTGATTTCCAGTGATCATATCACCAACCATCTGTCCCAAAACATTCATAAGGATCATACTCATTAGCTTAGGGATTGTGTTCCCTTGAGCCACTTTCCTAAAGACCATTATATCAAGATCATTTCATTTCTAACATAAGAGGGAAATGAAATATTAATTCCTCCCATATGTTATGTATGATTGAGTTAATATGGCCTTTATGGCTAGTGCACTATTATCCTACAAAACAACCCAATAGGACACAAAAAAATTTATAAGTGAATCCATCTAGATTAGGGGAACTCTATACATTGAGTGTTAACAGAGTTGTTTGAATTTCGTTCTTAAGAGGTGGTGTTACAAGATATTGGTTATCCTGATCCCCAATGAATGATGTGATGTTCCCCACTATTCAATGTGTCTTAACCTACCCATCATCAGAATAATGACCCTTGAAATACTCTACAACCGAAAATGAAATATCATTTTTATAAGAATACAATTTTCCATTAATTTTGATTCCTATATCCCTTTCTCATGCTCTTTTCTCCCGATATAGTCTATTAAGAAACATAGAATTCCAATATTCATCTTTTAACCATATGACATTCATTTTTTTCTAAACAACCACTCCTTGATCACTCATGGATCTTCCAAATTAAAATGTTCTAGTAATTCCTCATAGGATGGTCTATCCTAATGTTGATTACGAATCCAAATAGAGATTATCTTGCCCACAGTATCATTGATATCAATGTCAACTTTAGAATAAGATTTGCTTCTCCATTCCATTAATATGACCGTTTAGATACTTTAGTTTCACAGTAAACCACTGAAGAGGGCTTCCTACATGTTCGATCCTCCAATCTTGTAACACCATTTACCTACATCCTAGCTCCATAATCCACCCATTATTAAATCTAAATGGCATATGACTTGACCTTGTCAACTGTTTGATGATATCCAAAAAATTTGGTTACAATTAGAGTGGTATTTATGGATTGTAAACCAAAAGATACCATGCAAAGCATCATGATTTATCATGTGAAAAAATATCTATCAACATTTCTCAATTTCCTCCCTTTCTAGGTGTATCTACACCATGTAAATCCATCTCCATCAATTTGAACATTTAGATGATTACACTGATCAATACATATAGAGAATTCAGAAGTTATAACCTAATGTTTTTTCCTCAGGCCACAACACAGTATTAAAATGGCTAACAGATAGCCATGCTTGATCCATTCACCCAGAAGTATCTTTGAGGACCTCCCATAATTCCCTCCTCATGATATAAGAGTTAGATGCATACAAAAAGGAAACTCAAAAGTCATAATCATCTATACTGTCAGATAAGATGATACTCGGATACCCATCCAAATACGAGTTGATTCAGATTGATTCATGTCGAAACAGAAAAAAACGGTCCATATTAGCTTCATGAAAGTTATATGACATGAACTTTTACTCCATGAACACACATATAAATCCTTTAAAACTGACAAAAAGAGACATTGGTTCAGCAATATTAATAAGCAATGACTTATGGGAAATAATAAAATATCTATGGGCTTTGGCTATTCGAAAATATTCTAGACCCTGATATTTCCAGAAGAAAACATTTATTGAAGATGAGTCTTTCCTCATGTATTGGGACCTCCATATGATGCAATGACCTTGTTCACTTTCCCCTTCCTCCCTTTTAAATTCTTTAGTATCCCCTAAAGATTAAAAACAGCTACAAGAGCCTTACAAATAGGATTCCCATTATCTTTCATTACAATAGTATCAGTAACCCTAGTATCACCAATCTAACGAGGCACGTAGGTTGATATGACATCCACTACGTAAAAAGGATAAACCTTCACTTATGACCCGAAAGCAAGAGGATCTGTTATAGTTCCATAAGTGATATCAAATAGATCAAGTAGATGAGAGTCATCTACATCATGTGACGAGAAGATACCAATCAATGGTATTAATTTATTATGATCCTTATGATGATATGTGTCACTGCACACTTGTGACTTCATTTAAAACGATTTGGAGGGAATTGTTAGAACACATTTCCCCCAGGATTAGTTGCAGCATTTTCCACATCGTTTACATCATTCTCACCATTATGTAGAGATGAAAAAAAGTGGAGCAGATCTTACTGACGGAGGTGTTCCCTCCTCCACTAGAACAACCTATGCTACAATCAACATATGAACAACATCACTGAGCTTAATGGGATCCACGAATCAAATTACACTATAGGACCTTCCACACGATTTTTGGTCACCACTCCTAGATCTTTTGTAGCATACAATCATTCTTCCACTATTTCCTTCCATTCTAGTGGCCCAGAATGCTATCTAGGAATAGAACCTTCCTTAGATAAATTATCCTTGTTCAAATGTGATGTCATCCCCTAAAAAACCCTATGATTAGTAGCTTCCTCATTTTTGTCTATATCTGAGATGGATAGTCATAGAGATATTGACTATAGAAAATTTGGCACTATGTACTGACCCATGTCTAAATTCACATCTCTCTTTTCCGGTTAATAATGGCGGATTATAAAATCATATCCTTAAATATATCCTAATAATTATAAATCATTAATTAATATAAGTAATTATATTTATTAAATGTAAGAATATAAAAAAATTATTTATCTTTCTATTTAGGTCATTTAGCCAAATAATCATTTAATTAATTAAGATCATCTGAATATTTAAATGAAATTTTATCCTTTATTGTATATTTAAATTAGAAAGAAAAATATTAACCAACTTTTCATGACCCCCCAACATGCACACATGATGATCATTTTGTTTTACATGATGATGATTCAAAACAATTCTTACGATCAAAAACCAGTTATAATCTATCTACATTATTCAATAATTAATAAAACACATTTATAAAATGCAATAACTCATATAAATTTAATATTTTATTCATATAAATGATAAAAACTCAAAAAAACAAAACAATTGTTACTAATTTTTTACACATAAAACCACTTGAATAATAATCACTATAAAATATTTTATTATTTTGAAACAATAATGTAAGAGTACAATCAAAATATTCAGAGATAAGATGAAATTATAGATTATTTTGGTAATGAATATTTTCAATCATTATAATAATTAATTGATTTTTTTCATCCATTTTATAGTTATACATGTAGATAGAATTTTCTTATTTTGGTATTAAAAATTTGGAATTTTTTTAAATCACTCAAATGTTTTAAAAAATCATATCACTATTTTGAGTTGATTGTACATATTTAATCAGAAACAATGACCCTGCATCGCAAACACAAACAAATTCACTCTAAAAACAATGTATAATGGTGAAAAATATAATTTAATTCAAATATAAATACATTTAATCATAGAACAATAGAATAATATGTAGTAAAAAACAATTCAAACACATTAAATTTAAATCAGCAAAAAATTTCACAGAAATAAAAAAATAGCATATTTTAATAATTGAGTAAATAATTTTACTTTTTCTAATCAAATAATTTCAATTAAAAATGCCACATTCATGAAAATATAAACATGGTTATTGAGAAATATTGTAAGGAAAAAGCTTGACTTGGATTTTCTATATATTGAATAAAGGACATCGTAGTCATGAACATCACATTCTTGATACAAGCCCTATAAAAATGAAAGAGCCTCCATGTTTTATATAAAATAATTTATTTTATCATAAATTTTCATTATTTCATTGTAAATATTTCATTATATACTATAAAATATTTTTAGTAATTTAATAAACAATATTTTGTAATTTACTCAATATTTTGAACATTGCATTATCTTATTAATCTAAATATATTATAGATGGGACGTCATGAATTAAATTTTCGAAATGTACAATTTCATATCTTTAATCAATTTAGAGATTACTCCCACTTGAAAATTAATATTTTGACAGTATCCCCAAGAAATTTCTAATATAATTGGATCATATGTTTGTAATGATTTGATGGTAAATTACTAGAAAAATATAGTTCCCCAAATTATATATATATATGCATGTATTCAATATATATATATCAGATTTTTTGTATAATACTAATATATAATGTACACAATATATGTATTAGGTCCATTTAATAATCACATAATATCAATTATTTAAAAAAAAATAATTACATGAATGTTAAATTTATATTCAATTAAATACTTTTTTAAGGAATATTCAATGAAATACAAAAAATACTTCAATGTGAATCACTCTTCCATCAACATAACCTAATTATCTATTATTTAAAAAAATCATAAAATGCATAAATTTACAAAAATTTATATATTAAAAAAATAAAAAATTTAGAATATATATATAATTATTTTATTATAATAATATATGAAGACCCAACACTAAATTAATTATCAATTCTTATAAATAGAAGTCTAAAAATTAAATCAAGAAGAATACCAATGACTAATGTATTTATATTTTTAGCCAAATAATCACTTTAACATGGTATTTTATGTTTTTATATTATATTAATATATTATGTTCATGATGAAAATAATTTTGTTTATATAATGTACATGTCATGTTGATTGTGTATAAGATATAATGCATAAATTATTCCAACTAATATTTAAAAAGGAATAATTTGTACCGCTTCCATTGCCCAAAATGATTCATCATATGATGAGAAATATTGAAAAATGATTTTCATATGCACTGTTGGCAGTATGAATGAATATAATCAAGAAAGACTACCTTAAGTGAGAGAAAAGGAGAGACATCCCAACTAATGGATATCAATAAGGAGAGTTTTTTATGGTATTTAGTATTTGGGATGGTTTCATGTGCTATAGGAAAGGGGGTTTGGGGAAGGAATATTGCATAAATCCTTAGTTACATCATTTTTGCATTATGGAAATCTATCTACCAATCATAGATGCATAGTGGCCATATTTTTCCCTTACTGGAAAAGTGTTTCATCTTCTATTTTAGCTCATTTCAAAGTAAAATTTCTATGTTTTGAAAATCTGATATTACCTCTGTATTTGTAGTCCCAAGACATAGTGACATTATTCCACTCCATGGATAAATGGATTATTACAAAACCATATAAATTGTTGTGTCCTATGACATCTTATTATAATTATTTTCATGTAATTTTATTTTCATTTTTATTCATCTGCATTTCTGTTATCTCACTGTGAATACCAGTTTTTCCGCAACAGTTAAAATTTGTAGTCGATTACATTAATGTTAACAATTGAATATAATATAAATAGAATCAAGAATTGTTATATTCCTACATTTTAGAGTTGAATATTATTTAGTAAATTGAAATATGAAATATTCTTATAAATTAATATAAAATATACGGGAACTATTATATATGAAATGTAATATTTATACTCTGAATCCCTTACGTGAAACATAAAAATACACTTCAGACATGAGATATTGAGATAAAAGTATAGATATTAAATAATATGTCGTAATGTAAACTATGGAAGTCTTCATTTTATTTAAAAAAATCTATTTTTGAGTTTCATCATGTATATAAATAATATGATTCACAATAAGATAAATAGCTACAAGAATGATTAGTTGGTCAAGTTGATTTCAACATGAAGAAAAATAGTAAAAAATAACAAAAATATAATATATGATTGTTTTGATTTGAATAATTACTAATAATAATGAAAATATTAATATTAATATAAATAATGAAACTAGAAACTTATCTCTTTGATATTGGGTGTTAATTGGCCTAAATTTCACCTAGAATACTCATATTTATAAGATTTTTAGGATGAGGTGGGACAATTTTTATCCATCCAACTATCTTTGAGTATACAACACCTCCTGCATTCCTTGGGGATTTCATTTCAAATAAATTAACATCAATTGAAACTAAAATAATGAAAGAACCAATTCATGAAAAATTCTTATATTTATCTTTGAAATAAAAAGATTTATGGGACTAGAATACTATCAGAGTTTATTTTTTGGATTTTCCACAAGACTCGCTTCTCTAATGATCAAATTGAAAAAATGGTATTTTGTTCAAATGCAATGATAATGGTTAGAAATATATTCACAAGATTAATAGATGACTCACTCTTCCACATATCCTCATATTTCTATATCAAAGGAAGTGTTTTGTCGTTTTTTTGATTCGTTTGAATCTATATTGGATTTCCATGTTTTTCTAGTAGACTATGTTATTAAACATTATTCATCATTTTTGTTTATGTAAAATAAGAATCTGCAGACCCCTAAATGAGGTGGTCCAAGTATTAAAAAAACAAAAACAAAATATATTCGATGAAAATTGTAACATCTTTATTCATCACATGTTCATTATGAACATCCTTCATTAGAGAGACATAAATTTTAGAAAATTGAGATATATAGGGTTCCCCATGTGGTTTAATTTTTCATATTTTAAATACTTGGGAAATGAAAATCCATTGCATATGTTTTGGGCTGAATATATATATCCATGTTGTCATGGATGATCGTGACCCTTGATGATCAAGGATTATACACACCTTGGAAAAGGAATTTAATGTAAGGAGATTGATAAAATATATTTAAATTTAATTCATGCACCACACAAACTAATTTTTCTTATTTTCTTCTACAATACTTTGGTATTTTGCTGTTTTTCACAGTATTTTTCTTTATTTTCATGAATTCTATATATTTAGAGTTTATAAATATAAAAATATCTTGCAAATAATTATTTTGTTTCAATGTTAAGTTGATAAAATTTAGAAATAATGTATTATATTATACATCAAGTAATTATATCGAATTATCTTATAGCTTCATAACAAATGAATAATAAAAATCACATGTTCATTTATTGATGTTTTATAATTTGAAAATATAGAGTCATGTTACTTTCCTTACCAGTAAATTATCCAAATCTAGTTTGAGGCCTAGGTTATTTGATTTGAAAAACTTGTTGACCATTATAAAGTAAACTGTATCCCATGATTTGGGTATAAATTTACCACTTTCATATATTTCCAATTTATATGATTGTTGTTTCAGACCACACAACATTAAAAATCATAATCTACTATTTAATATTTAACTTATTTACAGTAGTTGTTATTGGATTATTTCAGTAACCACCGTATTTTCATAATTCATATTTAACTACTATGATCCTTATCATGGGCTTTTTCATTTCCATTCATATTTAAGAACAAGGCGGTGTTTTTTAATGAAATATTTTCTCATGGACTTCAGTCAATTAACTTTTAATAATCTAATTGTTATTTATTTATAATTTGGTGATCCTTGTTGAAATTCATATGTCTATGAAGCATATCATAATAAATATTGGAAAATGGATAAATAATTTTTTTACCATGTTGATATATGTATGCTTATTTGTTAAATAAATTTTCATTAATTTTCACCAACATAGAAACTCATGCATAAGAAATAAATAAAATATATAAACTATGTTTAAATTTTTTTAGGGTGTGAAACAAAAGAATATGATTTAATATTGTAACCATTATTTTTGTATTCTTATGAATTAATATTTTCATTGTTAAGGAAAATGTTTAAAGCATTTTATCTTTTTCAGTTCACAATGGACAATTTTCTCCAAACTATGAAAAAAACAAGTTCACTATTATATTTATTCTAATGGTGAATAAAGTCACACATAATTGAAATATCATTGTATGGTGTAATTTCTATGTTCAATGAATGATGTTATGTATTTCCAATGGTTTAATGGTGTACATAAGTCTATAATGGGATGTCAGCTACTATTAAAAGAAGATGATGAAGTATGTCCAAATTGTATAATCTTATTAATTATAGCAATAATACTCAAACTCATCATGTATTTTTTAATAAGATAATTTTTTTATGGGTACATGTTATTTTGATGTATCCTAATGTAATCCAAATCAGCGACTCAATATAAAAAATATAGTTTGTTGTTTCTCCATCCCATGAATAATTTTAAACATTACAGTAAAAAATGATTCGGAATTGTACATTATCCTGTTAAATGGATTGTACTATTCAACATCATTGTTTTGAACATGTTTAAAATTTACTGATTCATTATAGTTTATGTAGGAAATTTATAAAACCTATTTAAAATTTCTATATTAATCCTTTGTGATGATTTTTATTGTGATTAGTTAATTAGATAATTTTATGGTGGTCCGGGCGAATATATTATTTAGTATATTATATTGAATATTGAAATGTATTTTTAAATATACACTTAATTTTAAAAATAGTAATTAACTTTTTTTATATGTGATACGTTTTATGATTGTTAAAATCAAATAAGATATTTGTTTTTGTTTGATATTGCTTTTTATTTTTTCTGCATGTTTCACTTTTTTTAACAACTACATGAATGGGGTCCTACTTACAGAAGTGGTGAACCAGTGGTGGTAGTGTCCTTTTATACACATTCATACATCACATCTACATGTTTAATTTCATGAATCTATACTGAATATAAAATTAAAAGAAAATGGGAACTACCCAGTAAACCATGGAAGTAACAACTCTCACATAGAATTTGTCTTCTATCATTATTTTTGGTACTTTGATGATACCAAGGGTTTTATGGCCTAAGGAATACATCCATTTTTTCTGTTGGAAAGTTAAATTGCATCCACTATGAAAACAGTAACCACTTTTTCAACAATTAACATCATGATCAAGACTAATACTTATAACAACATGTGGCGTTACAATGTATTGTTCTTTTTTTGATGACTTCACTAAAATGTATGGTTTATAACTCCAACAAAAAATGGATCATATACAAAGAAAAAATAGGAAACCATATGGATATCTCATATTATATTTATCAATTTGGAGATTTGAATAACTGTAATCCCATTAAACTCACTCTTCCAATCCATGAAGGACTAGGAAAAGTTCATTATTTCCTTAAAATTACTCAAGGATATTCATTATGAAAACTGATTGAATCACCCTGAATACATGGCTCCCTCTTATTATAAATATATAATAAAAATTATTAGGTAAAATATCGAACTTTTTATCCATGAAACATAATATAGTGGACACATAATGATTCTTATCCATCATTTCCTAAAGTTTATGATGTAATATATTCCTAATAATTGATATATGAAACACTAGAACTGTAACCTTCTTGGAGTTTTTCATACTAAACCACATGAGAAGGATTCCATTTTTTGTCCTTTTAATCGGTCTAGAAAATATTTTTAACAAACTATATTTATCTTTATATCCCAAATGTTGGGTTTTTCACTAATTTATTTCATTGAAAAACAATTTCAATATATTGTTACATAATATAATGTTGGGACATCATTTTCAATAAGTAGTATGCCATCCGCCTAAAACACTGAAAATACCGTGATGCATCCAATAACATTCCATTATAAATAAGAATCATATTTTTGTTATATAATAAAATACATTTAAAGCATCATCAAAACTATATTTTCCCACACCATGAATCTTGCATCAATCCATAAATGGAATGGAATAACATATTAACCTTAGTAGTCTATTATGACACTTTAAAACTATTTGGTTATATTATAAAAATATATTAAAAAATAATTAATTTATAGAAATTTATTCTCACCTACAATTTATATATATTATAATTATAATAATATTTCATATAATATATGAATGTAAATTATTTTCCCCACTGTAAAATAATATAATATTTTAAAAACTACCATTATGTTAATAAAACAACAGTCCACTAATGATTAAAACATAATATAACATTAAGAAATATATGATTATGTTTATGAAAATATAAAATATTATAAAATTTTTATTTTTCATAAAAACATGAAATTATTATCAATATAAAGGAAAAAAATATTTAAAAATTTTTAAATTAAGAAAAAATATCAATGTTAATATAAAATTCTACAATTGGACTCCAATATATCACAAAACACAATAAAAAATCGCGGAAAATGTAAAATAATACATTCATTAAAATATTTATTGAAAATAATATAATGTAGTGTTTATAAAACATATTTTAAAATGAATATATTTTCATATGCTTGTTTTGTTTCCAGAACCTCCAATAACATTATATATGTTCGGAGGATTAATCTATATTATTCTTGAACTATTTACATGTGAATTTACATGATATGAAAAATAACATGACTCGACCCATCGAGGCCACACCCATGACGATTGTAAGAAAAGTACGACACCATATGTAATCGACTAACATTCCAAGTGTTAGAGACTTTAACCATGTAGGAATATCCCCAAAAGGATAGAGTATATCATATTTCATTTGACAATAAACACATCTTCAAATCATTTGATGGCAATCACCACCTATAGGATCTATATCATTAATCATATAAATGGTATAAAATGCATGAATGATACATTAAGCACAAATAATACCTTGAATGGGTAAATATAAAGGAACTGAACATATTAAAAGTCCTAGAATATGATAGATGCAAGATGATAGAGAACTCCTCCTCATTAAGAGCACTCCTGGAATGGTCTCCAGCTGAAAAAATCACTTCCTGCATCATGGTCTTATATACTCTATAATATGTCATTGAAATTACCTGTTGTATGATGTGCCCAAAGGTAAACATGGAGCACCTAAGGAGTCATAATCCTCAGTGTAGTCAAATAATCAACATATTCCACTTTCATGTCTCTAAAAAATACCACAAATTTAGACCAACTCATTGATGTACACATTTCAATCATTGGAATATCACATGCTAAAAATCATTACCATCATAACATTGATAATATTCTAAGAACCCATAAGAAAACCCATACATTTCTTTAAAACAGATCAAAATATAGAGGGTACTAATCCATACTATTAGAACCACCCCTATATGTTGAAATAGATATATTTCCAAACAAATTAATGAGACCCCACACTACATATCTAGATATAGGAGAAATAATCATGCAACACATAATATTAAATCTACCCAAAATCATCATCCCATGAATAGTTTATTGAATTATAGTGGTATACACAAACATCATTGAAATAAATGTAAATGTGTGGACTATTGACAATATGAATTGAAGACCCACACCTCTTTAGAAGACACATCGATTGAGGGAGTACCAGAAACTATACATAACGTGTGGTGAACCATCACATAATCATCAATGATGGAGTACCGAATCCATTTCATTCTAGGGGATAAGTACACATTGTTTATTAGGGTAGATACAGAAATCCATAATGTAAATTAGGGACCCATGGAATGTCATAACATACATCCAAAGGAGTACTATCCTTGTGAATTCTCAGAACATCATGACACAAACCCCATAATCAACCCATGTGATCTAAATCCTAAAACAACATATATGTCATTGAAATTGGACTGGAATGGATGATAAAAACAAATCCATTTTTATATATGTAATTAAAACACTTAAGATAGCTTATTTAGTTTACTGAAAATACATCTCACAATAAAATCATGGAAATAATAGTGCAATGGTGATTGGTGGCCACATAGATACCCCTGGGAGATCCACAAGGAACATTGGGAATAAGTAAATGGTTTATATCACCCTATACAGTTGAGAGATCCATCCATGGTTGGGTTGTGTAGAATTATCTGACTATATTTCAAGCTAGCCAAAGCACCTTCGCCCTGTTTTGAGATGGCCTGACTAGTTGACATGTGTCACCAGACCTAGTGTGGTATTATCGTGCTCAAGGAATCCCCACTGACAAATACACAAAATGGGTAAAGAAATTATTATTTTTTAATATATTATATTTGAGATCCAAATTAGTTATAAATCTATAGAAACTAAGCCTGAGTTTAATGATTTTTCCTCAAGATCAAAATATCCATAAAATTGTATTTTCAAGGATGATTAATTGTAAAAATTTATAATTTTACATCTAGGTGGTTCTAAAACATGGAAACCTAAAAAATGAACTAATTCAGAATAGTAATTTTTTTCATCACTACAAAATACACCCTACTTCAATGTATTAATTCAAAATAATTAAATTAATTTTTTTAAAGATATTTTGTTTTATAGTATTTTGTAAAAAAAGAAAACCATGTCCCTTTTTTTTAATAAAGTGATTATAAAAAGATATGTGAATAATTTTTTTATAATAATATGAATGTTGTAAAATTATGACGGTTCTTTAATATGAAAATTGGGAACTGTATTCTTTTTAATAATTTTAACATTATTATTTTTTGTTATTAGTAATAAATGATAGTGATAAATTAATTCAAAAAAGTGAAATAATGGCCTCTAATTGAAAAATCTTTCCATAGAAAGTCAATTGTACTGAACATGGGGGGGATGTAGAAACACTAGGATCCGAACTTAACCAATTTTAAGTATATAATCAGCATGTGATGCTTGAACAAAATTACCAATAGGAAAAGTTCAAGTTAGTGTAAATTGTTATTCAGGGGATGTTATCAGAGTTGCTCTGTGAATCTATCCACATTGCACATCATGCCCTTATGTTTCAATTCCCATGTTAATTAAATTATTATTCCATTGTTTAAATAAAATTTTTGTTTCATTATGGTAGTATTATGAATAGTTCATTATTAATAAAATTTTTATTAAATTTGATATGTTTAATTTTCAAACAGATATTGTACTTTTATGAAAAGAAATAATTATTATAATAAACTAATGTATTATGAATAATTCCTTTTTAATGAAATATAATTAATATCAAATCTTAATTAAAATAAAATAACTGAATATTTCCTTCATGTGTCAAAATTTTTTGAAAGCATTTATGTCAAGACCCATCCCTCGGGGCATGTCCAGTGACTACCCCAAACCCGCCTTTTATAAGCCAGGGGATGTTGACTTGCATAGGAAAGGCTTATCCCTAAAACAAGTAAGGCATTTCCTTTTACCCCACAACTCACACAATCCATGATGACATCAAGAAATAAGAACAAAGTAAACAATATAGTAAATAGAGTGTGTACAGTATGTAAATGAGGCTGTAATACAAGCCCAACTGGAAAGAACAACTAAATCTGAAAACAAATCCAGGGAACGCCTGCCAATAATCTAACATGAAGGGTAGTTACATCCCTTGAATGATTGACTATGTGGTTCATCTCATCTACTGGTCCACCTCCAAGAAACCACCAGTCTTGTCACCCTCAACCTTGATCAATGATCTCAGTCGTATACACAAGACACAATAAGGTGTATGCATAGCATATTCATGGGTGTGTATGACAATTCACAATAGGGACCCCGAGACCCCCGAAGGTCTCTCAAAATCCAAAATGGATAAACCACAAAAAATACCATGATCTCTAAGAATTGAAAAAACAATCAACCCTACATAGGTATTTTAATATCCCAGATAAATAAAGATTGTTACTTTTTAATATTTATTCATATTTGTGAATAAAATGTTTATAATAATTTAAAGGAAATGCTATGCTCGATGTCGTACCAATATGCAACAACGAGTATCTTTGAAATCTTACGTTGCACTCTAATAATAAAATAATATTATTTTAAATAGTAGTTATCACATAGCCATTGTAATAGAGGGAATGAACAGAACTACCTACAAAAATTATTATATATGTTATTCAAATATTTTTACTTTTTCCAATAATTGTTAGAGGCTTAAAATGTGACTGAATCCAATTTTAAACATAAATCTTCTAATATTCTCTAAAAGGTCGATTAACCACATTTTGATGGAGAACCCTTTATAAATATAATTTTGAAGATTTTATATGTAATATTTAACTAAATAAAATCCTTCTTTAGAATCTGGACATCAAAATTTACTTTTTGTAATTTTTTGTTATTTATACGATAAATATCAGTTTTAGTGAAAATAGTGTATTTTAATTCAAAACCTCTTTTTAATCTAATTAATTTATTAGATTAGATCATCTTTTGAATTGTTTTTAATGTTAAATTAAAATATTTTTTTAACATTTAATACAATGGTGGTCATTGGAATTAATTTCACTTTGAAATTGTACTTAAACTAGTGTCAATCTTTTAATAGATATAGTATCTTAAAAACACAGTATTTGTATTGACAACGAGAATTAATTATTAAAATAATTAATGAAACTTTTATGTTTTGAATTTTTTAATATAGACATCATTTTTGAATTTGGAATATCAAATATAGAGTATGATGATTTTTTGGAATATATTTGATAAACTTCAATTTTTTTATGAATAGTGAAACCACTAAGTTGTAGTTAAAAAACTGATTTTTCATTTAAATGAAACATTAACACTTCTGTGTTCTGAATTTCAAAAATCCAGCATACATAGTTGTTATTAGGATTCTAAATTTGGTTCAATGGGATTAAAATAATTTTTTTTATGAATAGTAACTTTTAATTTTTATTCATCGTGATTAAAGGTAATTAGTGTAATTTAAGGTAAAGATAATGTTATAATAATATGAAATGACATTGAACCATGTCCTAAAGTTATTGGATGAGTCATTTCCGACCAATAAAATCTATGGGTCAACTTGGGGACCCCATGGGAAATCTTTGGTAGGAAAATGACATTAATAACGTTTTATTTAAAGTTCAAATAAAAATGTCACAAACATGTATTATTTTACTAAACCAATTTTTACATGCTGTTATACAAGTCATATTTTTTATTATAAATATCCATTAGAAATCTAAACATATTTAATACATCATAGTATTTTTTTTATAATTTTTATACTTTAAATAAATTAATTTATTTATGACACCATGATGATGCAATGATTACCTCATTAATAATAAATTTAAATAAAATGAGAAGATATGGTAAAATATAAGAAATAAACTTCTAAAAATTCTATTTTATTTGATTATTTCGAATACTTAACTCCTTATACTCTATATATATAATTTCTGCACATTTAATATCCTAAAATCATTTTATAATAAAATATCTTTTCAAGACATTCCATGAGTGCCCATAATCCCTCTTATAAAAGGCCCCTGCCTCTACCTCCTTACCAACACAAATAAAGACTTTGGCGAGGAAAATAATTGCCCATTTTATCTCTCCACAACCCTTTATTCATCCTAGGAGCCTTAACTTTGGCATAAATCTCTTCAAAAACCCTTTTGGTTCAAACCAAGAGGAGTTACTTGATTTAAAGGTAATGTATTGACTTGTGTTCTTTGGGTTTATATTGCTTCTCCAACCCCCTAGACACTTTTTATTCCATTATTTTGTAACAAAACCAGTATCTGAAATATACTAGGAGGGTATTATTTGAAGGATTCGAGTTTCACTTAAACAAAACTCTGTTTAATGGTTAAAAAATATATTGTTTCTATGGATGGTGAATTACTGCCTCACGAAACGATGATTGTTCAATCTTCTCTTAACACCATTCATGGTGGCCATTATGATGTCAATGTATTTTATATATAATATATATGGTATTTATGTTTTCTATATGCTTATGTATTTTATATTTAAAACATACCATTATTCTTTGTGTGTTCTTCAAATGCGATAATTTCATACGAGGAAGTGTGGACTACCACCCCATCAAGTGATGTGACTCTTTAATGAAATACATTGAATTTATAAAGAATGAAATTAATGAACATATGTGACCTATATAAGATATATATTATACTATAATTATAATATATATATATCTCATCTAGTTTTAATTCCATTAATGTTCCAAAGTAATGAATGTAGCATTCATTCGTACGTACGACCTACCATCTTCATGAACGGTTCATTTCATTTCTTTTTATCTCCAAATATCATTGAATAATTATAAAAAGAATTTATACATTATATATATGATATTTACATCATTAATACTATTGTGTATATGATATTCATACAAATACATTGACAATACTTTTCAAACAATATCATTTTTGACTCATGTACCGAACATCAACAAAATGTATGATATGAAATCACATAATTAACTATTTATTATAACATTATAATATATGATATTAATTAAATAATAAACAATAAAGTATTTCCTTATGCATTTATAAATTTACCAATTTTTATTATTCAGAAATATAAAGAAATAAACAAGACAAGTCGGACTTGAGGTAAGGGATCCTACCTCCCTCTTTATTTTTAAGTACTGTCTTTTATTTAATTTCATTTAATATCATCATTATTATATTGGGGGATCTTATATTATATTACTATTACTATATATTTTATTTTCATATGATGAGAGACCCTATTTTATTCATCAAACCATTTTTGGAATTTTTAAGTAGCGTCGTTAGGCTGCCGAATTTTCGTAAGGGATTTCTTATCTCACATTTAATTCTGTGAGATTTCTATTGTTCGCCACTAAATTATTGCATGTGGTGTATTTTGTACTGAATTTTTGATATATATATATATTATAATTCTATTCATAGTGTTATATTATTCATTGGTTCTTATTTTCGTTTGGCCATACAACTCGATTGATTACCACAAGGTAAAGAGTTTTTATCTCACCTTTTATTCCCGTTAGAATCATGCTACATTTTCCACTATTTACTTTTGTGTGGTGTATTTACTTCCCAATATTTTAATAATTTTATAATAAAATATCATTTATGGGTATTTAAATCTTCATTTTATGACCCTTCTCTCATGGGGTGTACGTTTCAAAAGTTGCCCAAATCGGTAAGGGAACATTTCACACTCCTCTATTTAAGAAACTTATTTTGTTATATCTTTTAATTTACATATTTTTATGTTGGGATATGTTCTTATATATCCTTATTGATGTAAATTTTCTTACCAAGTTGTGAAATACCATTTTCTCTATCATCAACTAATTTTATTAATTTTAATGTGATGTCGTTAGGCTGTCAAATTTTACCAATGGATCTTCATAACCCAATTTTAATTTATTTGGGTTCAACATTTAATTATTGAATATGTCGTCCTTTTAATATGTGGGACTGAAATTTGATTGTTTTACACTTAATAACCACTTATATTAGGTGTATTTTTTTCACACATATGAGATTGATTTATCCTTAATTTAACGATACCTTCTTTATAAGTGATTTCATCTCATTTTACATTTCTTTTGAGACTTCATTGTTGTTATTCACCAATTCACTCTTATTTAGTGTATATAATGTTCTTTGTAATTTTATATCATGAATCCATTTATTCTCATGATATTATAATGTTCTTATTAATTTTTATTCCAATATTATTTTATTCATGTGTCTCAAATTTTGTTAAAAACCCTTTAACTAAAATATTATATTAAAATTTTTAATGATTTATTCTTATTTCTCATTAATTTCCATGTTTTCAAAATTTTAATAAGGATTTATTTATATGGATATTAATGGTTTAAAATTTTAAAAGCTTCAATGTGGTATGGGACACATTTATTCAAAAATCTATTTATTAAATGATTTAAATGGTTTTGAAAATGGTTTTTATAATGGATTCATTATTTCAATATCTTAAAATTTTATATTGTTATAGAAATATGGGATTGTTATTTTTTCTTTTATGCTTATGTTATGTGCTATGATTATGTTAGGGTTCTTGGGCATTATTTATGAAGATGGGTGGTTCAGTGATAAACTAAGGGCGGGAGAGCCCGATATAGCTCTCCAATGCATTGGGTAACGTGAAGGGGTTAAACGTTATGATTTTTCCGAAGTGGTTTGGGGAATATATCATAATGGGTATTTCAAAAGTAATGACTAGGGTTAGTCTCTATGTAATAATGTTATTAATTCCACAAGTTACCTTTATATATTATTATTTCTATGAGTTGATCATAAATCTTATGATTTCCTAAGGTATTTTAACGTGCTTATGTTTTATGAGTAAAGTATGATTTCATTGATTCTTATGTATACATGTACTGATGTTTCCTTTCCGAATGTTTATATCCATTACTGAGATTTTTATTCTCATCCCATGTTTTTGAAATTTTTTCACAGATTAAGGTAAAGGTACATGATATGATGGTAGTGTCAAGGAAGTGTCAAGATATAATCCATGTTTTATATTAAATATGTTTCTGTTGATGGAAAAAAATGAATACTATATTTTATGTAACCACATTGTTTAAATGTGGAATGTAATGAATGATTTATGATCCAATTATCTACAAATCACAACCTAAAAAGATCCTCAATGTTTATTCTTGAAATAACTCAAGATTATGTATGGTTTAAGGTAGGGTCATTATAGTTGGTGTCAATGGTCAGTTTAGAAAACTTTAGAGGTTAGAGTGTTGTTTAAGAATATGTGACAAGTTGTGTATAACCACGATGGTTATTATATTAGATAGAGTCATTAATATTTTTGAATGTTGGAATGAGTTTTAGATAACTTGGATAAGTATATCTTAGTGTTTATGTTTCTATTTAGTACATGATGATTTATTTTGATATACTCATACTGATCATTTTGGTTTTATTAAATGGATGGATCTAGCAGGCACCAATGTGACAATGGGTTTGAAGGAAACTATAGTGGTTATCTGATTAAGAGACTGTATGAAATATGGGATTCAATGAGAAATCTCGTGGTTATTCTAAACCATATATCATGAATCATGATCAACCACTTGAACCTTGGTGAGTTCTCTAATGTGTCTTGCATGAGAGAAAAAACTCGATGTGGAAGTTCAGGTGATAATTGTAAAGGTAACCATTAGGGTTTACATGAACCTTACTTTGGAGGTAATTATAGGTTACTAGATGTTATGATGGAAAATGAAAGGCATGAAATAAACATGAGTTTAAAATATGTTATGATTATTTTTGAAGATTTTATCTCATTTTGGGGAATGTGTAATGAATTATATAGTTTTAGAAAAAGGACAACACGTAGATCGTGTGACAACCCATCACGTTGGACAAATCTATAGGAATTGAACCCACAACCAAATTGCGAATGATATTTATCACCTACAACCAGACTACGTGAATTCCCTGGTAAGTATGACAAATTTATTTTAGTTATATGATCTTATGAATCATAAATAAGTAGATTTTGGGTTATCTAAGGAAATGATTAGCCTATCAGGGAGGATATGAAATTAGGTTAGTGTGAGACATTAAGAGTAACTGATGTTATTTGGAGATAAATGTTATGATTTATCTTGGAACACTATGTGATTAAATACATTGGAGATTTGGGTTTAATTCATAGTTTGGAATTCATTGAAAAATTATATGGATAACTGTTTATTAAATGGTCTTAGATGAACTTTGGGTTTTGTTGAAATTTTTTTAGAGATTAAGAGTAATATTTTTTTTATAATGGATTATCCATTTTGGGTAATATCTGATCTTGTAATTTTTTTTGGTTTTGGTTAAGGATTAATTACTTATGAGATATATAGTTCATCTTTTGTGGGTCAGGTGATTCTCAAGATGTTGATTATATCACTCATAATATAAACAATCATCCTGAAATACTCATCGTCTGGAGAAAATATGAGTTTCTGTAAGAAATATACTTGGAGATGACAGTCTACACCACAAGTACGTTTGTTTCCTTATGATTTAGTTAGGCTCATATATAAATTCCTTAATTAAAAGTAACTTAAGAACAAAAATGTAGTTTGTTAACATTTCCTACTAGGGAATCAAATACTGTTTAACCCATCACCAGTTTGTGATTTTCTGGTGGTTAACTATCACCTAAACATGTTTTCTATCACTCTCAATTAGAACATGACCCTTTGTTTTTTCTTCCATATCCATGTTTTCCTACATGGAATCCATTTATGGGTTAACTCAGGTAACCTTTGTACTTCCATTTCATTCTTTTAAAGTTGCAGTTTAATTTACTAATTTTCCGTTTGGGGCTTTCAATTAATTTCCCAATCCTAATTTTAAATATTGCGAGAATTCAATTAACAATAGGGGGGATGGTGTAATATCCCAGTTAAATAAAGAATATTAATTTTCATATTTATTCATATTTGTGAATGAAATGTTAATATTAATTTAAAGGGAACACTATGCTCAATGGCGTACCCAATACACAATAACGAGTTTCTTTGAAATCTTACGTTGCACTCTAATAATAAAATAATATTATTTTAAATGGTATTTATCTCCTAGATGTTATAATTGCTTGAATGAACAGAACTAACTACAAAAATTATTATTTATTTTTTTCAAATATTTTTACTTTTTCCAATAAATGATTGAGGCTTAAAATGAGATTGATTCCAATTTTAAGCATAAATCTTCTAATATTTATTAAAAGGTCGATTAACCGCCTTTTGATGGAGAACACTTTTTAAATATACTTTTAAAGATTTTATATCTAATATTTTACAAAATAAAATCTTTCTTTTGAATCTTGACATCAAAATATACTTTGTGTAAATTTTTTTTATTTTTCTGATAAAAATAAGTTTTAGTGAAAATATCGTATTTTAATTAAAAACATATTATTAATATAATTTATTTATATGAACATATCATCTTTTTAATTGGTTTTAAAGTGATATTAGAATAAATTTTTTCCATTTTATTCAATGATGGTCATTGGAATTAATTTCATTTTGAAATTGGACTTAAACTTGTGTCAATCTTTTAATAGATATTGTTTCTTAAAACAACAGTATTTGTATTGACAATGGGAATTAATTATTAAATTAATTAAATAAACTTTTATGTTTTGAATTTTTTAAAATAGACATCAATTTTTAATTCGGAATATCAAATATAGCTTAGGGTTATTTCTTGCTATTTTTCTAAAAAACTTTAATTTTTAATAAATAGTGAAACCACTAAGTGGTAGTTAAAAAACTAATTTTTAATTTAAATGAAACATTACCAATTATTTGTTTTTATTTTAAAAAATCCAACATTAATGGTTGTCATTAATATGAAAAATTTTGTTCAATGGTATTAAAATAATTTTTTTTTGGTGAATAGTAACTTTTATGTTTTTTTAATCGCGATTAAAGGTAATTAGTATAATTTAAGGTAATGATAATGTTATAATAATATGAAATTATCTTGAAACAAGTTCTACCATTATTGTATGAGTCATGGATGACCAATACAATCCATGGGTCAACTTGGGGACCCCATGGAGAAACATTGGTAGGAAAATGTCATTAATAACGTTTTATTTAAAGTTAAAATTAAAATGTCACAAACATTTATTTTTTTACATAAATGATTTTAACATTGGGTTATACAAGTCATATTTCTTATTATAAATATAAATTATATAGCTAAAAATATTTACTACATCATAGTATTTTTTTATAATTTTGAGACATTACATAAATTAATTTATTTATGACACCATGATGATGCAATGATTACCTCATTAATAAACGATTTAAATAAAATTAATAGATAAGGTAAAATCAAAGACTTACACATGTAAAAAACCTATTTTATGGGATTATTTCGAAGCCTTATCACCTTATCCTCGAAATATCTTATTGTGGTACCTTTAATATCGAAAAATCATTTTATAATAAAATAACTTTTCAAGGAAATCAAAGAGTGTCCCTCCTCCCTCTTATAAAAGTCCCCCACCTCTACCTCCATACACACACCTCTCAAGCCTTTGTCTTGACCAATCCCTGCCCATTTCATATCTACACATCCCTCTCTTCATCCTAGGAGCCTTAACATTGGCAGAAATCTCTTCAAAAAACCCTTTTGGTTCAAACCAAAAGGTGTTACCCGATTTAAAGGTAATGACTTCACTGGTGTTATTTTCTTTTATATTTCTTCTCCAACCCCCTAAACTCTTATTATTACTTCGTTTTGTAACAAAACCAGTATCATTAATATACTAATATGTTGTTATGTGAAGGATTATACTTACACTTACACACACCTCCGTCTAATGGTTAAACAACATACTGTTTTTGTGGGTGGTGAATTATTGTCTCACGAAAACATGATTGTTCATTCTTCACTTAAAACCTTTCATAGTGGCCATTATGATGTCACTGTATTTGATATATCATATATATGGTATTTAGGTTTTCTATTTTATTCTGTATTTTATATTTGAAACCTACCTTTATGCTTTGGTTGTTGTGAAAATGCAATAATTTCATACGTGGAAGTGTGGACTACCTCCCCCTCAAGTGATTTGACTCGTTAATGGAATACATGGAATTTATAAATAATTAAATAAATGAAAATATGTGACCTATATAACATATATATTATACTATAATTATAATATATTTATATATATATCTCATCTTGTTTTAATTCCATAAATTTTCCACGCCAATGAAAGTAGCATTCATGCATACGTACGGCCTAGTGTCTCCATGAACGGTGAATTTCATATCTTTTTATCTCCAAATATTATGGATGAAGTATAAAATAAATATATACTGGATATATATGATATTTACATCATTAATACTATTCGGGATATGATGTACATACAAATACATTGACAATGCTTTTCAAACAAGATCATTTTTTACTCATGTTCCGAACACCGACAAAACATATGGATTGAAATCACATAATTAACTAATTGTTATAACATGATAATATATGATATTATTTTAATAGTAATCTTTAAATTATGTACTTAATAAATTATATATTGACCAAAGATTATTATTCAGGAATATAAAGAAATGAACAAGACAAGTCAGACATGAGGTAAGGAATCCTACCTCTCTCGTTCTTTTTATGTACTCTCTTATATGTAATTTCTTTTAATATCCAATTTCTTATGTTGGGGGATGTAATTTTATATTCTCTTATTGTAAATTTTATTTTCATATGATGAGATACCCCATTTTATCTCATAAAACCATTTTTGGATGTTTTAAGTGGCGTCGTTAGGCTGCCGAATTTTCGTAAGGGATTTCATATCTCACTTTTATTTCTGTAAGATTTCTATTGTGCACCACAAAATTATTTCATGTGGTGTATTATGTACTCCCTATTTGATATTTATATTATCATTATATTGATCATTTTCTGTTATTCGTTTGTTCTTATTATCTTTTGGTCATACGACTTGATTGATTACCACAAGGTAAAGAGTTTTTATCTCACTTTTTATTCCCGTGAGATTCATGCTACATTTTCCACTATTTCCTTTTATGTGGTGTATGTAATTCACAATATTTTACTATTTGAATAATATACTATCATTTATCAGTATTTTCATCTTCATTGTATGCCCTTTCTATCATGGGGTGTACATTTTGAATGTTTCCCAAATCGGTAAGGGAACCTTTCTCACACCTCTTTTTAAAAGACTTATTTTATTATGTCTTTTAATTTTCATTTTTTTATATTATGATATGTTCTTCTAAATCATTATTGATGTAAATTTTATTTTCAAGTTATGAGATAACATTTTCTCTCCCATCAACTAATTTTATAAATTTTAATGTGATGTCGTTAGGCTGTCGAATTTTACCAATGGAACTTCTTAACCCAATTTCGATTTCTTTGGGTTCAACATGTAATTATTGTATATGTCATCCATTGAATATTAGTGAATTACCATTGATTGTTTTACATTTAATATCCAATTATATTGGGTGTATTTATATTTTTCACACATATGAGATTGATTTATCCTTAATTTAAGGATACAATTTTTATAAGGGATTTCATCTCATTTTACATTTCTATTAAGACATCATTGTTGTTATGCACCAATTGACTCTAATATCGTGTATATACTATCCTTTGGAATATTATATCATGAATCCCTTTATTCTCATGGTATTAAAAAGTCCTCATTAAATTTTATTCCTCAATTATTGTATTCAAGTGTCTCTCATTTTTTTAAAAACCATTTCACTAAAATATTGTTTTAAATGAATTAATGATTTATTCATATTTATCATTAAGATCCATGTTTTCAAAATGGGTTTAAGGATTTATTTATATCGATATTAATGGTTTAAAATGCTAAAATCTTCAAAGTGGTATGGGACACATTGATTCAAAAATCTATTTTTAAATGTTTTAAATGGTTTTGAAAATGGTTTTTAGAATGGATTGTTTATTTCAATATCATAAAATTTTAAATTGTTATTGAAATATGGGATTGTTATCTTTAATTTATTCTTAAGTTATATTTTATGATTATTTTATGGTTCTTGGGAATTATTTATGAAGACAGGTGGTTCCGTGATAAACTAAGGGTGTGTGAGCCCGATATAGCTCTCCAATGCATTGGGTAACGAGAAGGGGTTAATCGTTAAGGTTTCTCCGAAGAGATTTAGGGAATATACTGTGATGGGTATTCCAAACGTAACAATGAGGGTTACTCCCTACGTAAGAATGTTATGAATGCCTCAAGTTACCATTATTTGTTATGATTTCTATGAGTTATTCATAAATCTTATGATTTCATAATGTATGTTAACGTGCTTATGTTTTATGATTAAAGTATGATTTCATTAATTCTTATGTATACATGTACTAATGTTTCCTTACGGAATTTTTATATCCCTTACTGAGATTTTTATTCTAATCCCATGTTTTTGAAAAAAAATTCATGGGTCAAAGAAATGGTACATGATATGATGACAGTGTCATGGAAGTCTCAAGAAAAATCCATGTTTTATTTTAAATATGTTTCCGTTGATGGAAAAAAATGAATACTATATTTTATGTAACCACTCTGTTTAAATGTGTAATGTAATGAATGATTAATGATCTAATTCTCTAAAACTCTAAACTGAAAAAGATCCTCAATGTGTATTCTTGAAATTAATCAAGATTATGTAAGGTATAAGGCTAGGTCATTAAAGGTATATTCGCATACATATATATATGTTATCACATAAACCCATCTCGTTCATGTGGAAACACAAGGCCTGTCTCTCTAGACAAAAGAAAAATTGTTTCATGAAGGAAATAATACCACAAAGGTAACACCAAAAAGGTAAGTACCGCAATGGTAACACCACACTGAAGAATACCATGAAGGAATCACCACACAGAAGTCTTCCACAAATGTAAAGACTCAGCTCATACCAGGTATAACTTAAGTACAAAAGTATAGATGTTTAGCAATATTTCTTGATCATCTTACATCGTCGAGAATCTCTTCTGTTGACCCACACATGATCATGGATGACCCACATAAGATCTAAAGATGCAGACTAACAATAGATTCTAAGATGAACTACACAAGATCTAAAGATGACCCACATAGGATCTGAAGGTGACCCACACATGATTTGAATATGACCCACACATTAATGGTATATTCATTAAATACATCCAAACACATGGTTCCCTCTATATGAACTCTTGATTCTAGGATACTTCACTCCTCAATCCATCAATAGATACATCAACTATCACTAATTTTGATGATAATGTATCACAAAGGTCTGTATTGTCATAAAAACACAATAAGTCTGATAGCGTGTCAATCGGACGCATGGTCTGTAAGTTATTATTTTTTCTATTTTGAGGGCCCAGTTGGATTTGGGTTAGATCCAACCCTACCATATTCCAATATTATCCAAAACACACTTGTAGTAAACCAAAATTACCGTCTTCACCCAAGTATTACGACACCCATGATGGTTTTTCAAACAGATGCATGACTCTTATGATATGGACAAAAGGCATAAGTGGGTCCATATGGGTCTAGGTACCGCCCATCCCACCCTGGGCCATGCTGAAAAGGTTTAGGTCAACCCGACTAGGCATGGGCCAACCCAACCTGGTTTGGGTTGACTCGACCCGGTTCGGGTCGCCCAACACACTCTCGGTCCGTTCCAGATGGGCGGGACCATGTCAGGTCTAGCCTGTTGGGCCGTAGTCTGGCACGAACCACAGAGATTGTATCCCAGCCTGGGGGGATCGGTCTACAGCTGGTTGTGGTCTGCCATGGTGGGACCCGACTAAGTCGCTACCATTGTGAGGAACTCCATTTTATTCCCTAATGACCAAAGAACCGTTCAGTTCTTGCCAACAAGGCAGTGCCGGGTGGCGCTGGTTACCGGCACGTGGGACCCACTAGAGAAGGTCATGTTTGGTGTGATGCGGCCAGACATGGTTCTGGTCGGCTCCCCCTGCCAATAGTGAGGGCGTGGGCCACTTCTACCCCCGCGGTCGACTGGATGTTGAACACCCTCCAGGTGCATCGACGCGTCTTAGCAGTTGTGGCATCCTCCTCTACATGGCGCATAGACGCACGCCACCCTGTTTTCAAATGGACAATCAGCATGATGTTCGCCACCCTCCACCACCATGACTGATTGACCGTTGACTCCTTCGACGGCATGGTTGGGCTTCCAGAGCCATCGTGGTCAGGCGGATTGTTGGTCACCACCTGTACCCTACCGTCGATGGTCACCGACCAAGTTGTCGTGTTCTATTCAACTCGTCAATCTTCCCACAAAGGACATGTATTCAATGATTTAGCAGAGGGATTAGGCTGTGTTTCATTAGACCACATGCTCCATGTTAAATGGATAGTGAGAGGTTCATAGAATGAAAAAAATAATTCATTATGAAGAACAAAATGAAGAATTCCCCTACCTCATCTATTCGTTGGAGATGGATTGAGGAAGAAGATGAAGATAATGAAGATGCCGATGTTCATCGCTTCCACAACCTGATTCCGACCAGAGTTCGTACATCAGTTCGTCATTCCTGATTGGGAGTATCATTCATAAATTAATGAGGTTCTTCCACCAAGAGTTCACCAAATGGCTCTCCAAATTTATCTCCTCTTAAATAAATTCTTTTCCAATGAATGACCACGATGGATGAGTGGAAACTGACTCATTAATTTATGTTAATGTCTTCCTTAACTTGTCATTAATGAGACTTCATTAAATATTGGGTCTCATGGTGACACCCTTTGTGTAACCGGGCATTTAATTCGAAACATTAAACTCACGACCACCCACATGTGGTCCCAATATTGATGAATATTAAAAAAGAGTTAAGGGTGGAGTTTAATAAAAATAAAACATTTTTTTTATTTTAATCCTCCATGTACACCAACAAAACTAGATCTTCCCTTTCGTATAATATGGCTAATGTGAAGGACTCCTTATGATAATATTGTGTTTGTGAGTTCAATAGTGTTCTCAGATTTCAATTCTAAGGACCAGTTCAAAAGTTACCAATTCATGCTCGCATGTTAATTGAACGTACATAAAGAATGATCTGAAAATCATTCCAGCCACTCTGGGACACAGAATCACATTCCGTTAAATTTTTCTTACTCATAATATGTTTTATATAATTAAAAAAATTATCTATAAAATTCTATGTCATTCTTTTCTCCCCACCTAAAGGCTCTGCATCACCAAATTCCTTAACACAAACTAGGGACACATTTGGGGGTATTGAGAAATAATCTGAGCCTCCCGCTCCAATGTGATCTCCTAGATGGTCCTGTGCTACAAACGAACATGAACTAGAGGTATCAACCACCCATGAAGGACTCAGTTCTATCAATCCACAATCTCTACTGGATCCTTCGAATATTTTGACCCATCTTCAAAGTCTTGCACACCCTAGCCAATGGTGTGCGGAGGGTCACATATGTATCTCCTCATCTGGGATAAATGGAAAACGTTGTGCACCCGGTGCAACTATCGATGAAGAGAAAAGCGTTATTACACCTTTACAACTCTGCTGAGGACCTGAAAGGGAACAATGAACCATGGAGATAACTTGTTTCCGTTGCTAAATATCCACAATCCTCATCGAGGTGAGACCCATAGAAAGACATGTTCACCATCCTCAAACTCTGGAAGTCCCTATATCCCATCCTCATACATCTTCTACCTACTCTTTTAAGAATTTCTTAGCTCTTGGATGATCAGAATCTTCTCTGTGGTATACCGCACCATCTATGATCCCATGAGTGTTGACTCCACGGGGTCAGTACAACACAGAGTTGTTCTATAGGGATGACCATAAAAATCATCGAATGGTTATATACTGATGGTGGAGTAATAACATTTTTTGTACATGAACTAATAAAAGTGCTAGAAAACCTCCCATATATAGAAAAAATCAACAACACAAGCACACAACATGTCCTAAAGGGTATGAATGGTCCACTCTATCTGACCATACATATGAGAATGAACAGTGGTACTCAATCGACACTGATTCCGAAATGTATCCTACAACCCATCCATAATCCATTAGAAAAACGTTCATCACGATATGAGACAATTGTCGAGGGAAATCCATGATGTTTTAAAATCTCTTGTACGTTGAGGCATTCAATGCTCTCTACTAATACATGATCTTTGATAAGTAGGAAGTGGGAAATTGGTGAGTCATTCAACTATCACCCAGATTGAATCATGCCTCTTGGACATGTGTGTAAGTCCTGTAATAATGTTCATTGTAATTCCATCCCACATCCATATTACCACCTCTAGTGGGTGAACAATGCATGTTGGAACTTGATTATCTGCCTTCATTTGCTGACAAATGAGGAACCGAGAGACAAACTTTTCTATTGGTCTCTTCATTCCCGGCCACTAGTGCTGAAGATGAAGGTTTGGGTACATCTTCTCCACTCTTGGATGTACCGCTAGAGGGGTCTTGTGGAACTCCCTCAACACCTCCTTCAGTAGCACCACCGGTACCATAGTGCATCTTGTGAAGTGGATAACATGCTCCCTAACTATAGATAATTAATCACGTGCCTGTTGTGGGGATATCTAAGCACGTCGATCCTTGCAGTCAGTGTCCCCAAGATGTGCCTTCCTAACTCATTGAAAGAGTGGGAGAGCGAAAATAATAGAATGAACATAAGTTTCTCCATATCGATCGATGTAGGATATCTAAAATATAGATAGCTACTTTGTCACCTCACTCGGTAACAGTATACCATATCTCTTGATGAGTGCATTTACTTCTACATTCCCTTTCCAAGAATTATGCACTATCTCTAAGTCATAGTCCTGAAGGAACTGAAGAAAATTCCACTCTATTAAGTTCATGTTATTCTAAGAGAAAATTTACCTAAGACTCATGTGATCAGAGAAGACTATAAAACATTGTCCCATCAAGTAATTTCACCACATCATCAAGGAGAAGACCACCACTACTAATTTTAAGTCATGGGTAGTGCAGTTCTGCTCATGCTGTCTTAGCTCTTGAGAACCATACATGATCACTGCTTTATCCTGCATCAGGACACATATGATACCATTATTTGATGTGTCGCAGAAGTCTACATACCCTATGCACTCCTCCAGTAGCCTCAAGATGTGGGAACTCAACAATCTCTGCCTCAACTAATGGAAACACCACTAGAATCTCTCTGACCAAAGGAAGAGTTTCCCCTTCATCATCAACGCTAATAAGGGTTCCACAAATTTGGAAAAGTCAAGTACAAACCTCTAGTAGTAATGGCCCAATCCTATGATACTATTACATTCATCATAAACCTGGTTGTATCCCAATAATGAACAACCTCTATCATTCTTGGATCCACCACAACTACAACCTCCAATATTACATGTCCCAGATATTGAACCTCTCGGATTGAAAACTGTAACATCGAGAGCAGACCATAGAGCTGGTGATCTCTCTGTGTATCAAGAACTATCTACATATGATAGGCATTCACAACCACTATAGCTGAGTATATCAGGATGTCTTCAATAAAAACTACAACAAAGCAATTGAGTTTTGACTAGAATATCATGTTTATGAGTCCCATGAACACTATAGGTGCGTTGGTCATGCCAATTAGCACAAAAAATAACACACAATGGCCATACCAACATATGAAAGTCTTCTTCTATAGATCATCATCTCGTACAATGAGCTGGTTATATCAGAATATGAGGTGTATCGACGAAAACCTCCCTGCTCCATTCACATGATAGAAAATATCATCAATCCTCAGTAGTGGGTAGTCGATGTTCACTGTCACCATTTTCAGGCATAGATAGTACACATAGAGTCTCATACTCCAATCCAACTTCTTCGAAAACAAAATCATGGTTTCCCAATGAGAAAAACATACCCTAATAATCCCCATTCTCTACAAGTCCTCCAGCTATACTCAAAGCTCTCTAAGCTCTGTGGGAGCAATCTGATATTGCTGGTGTAGATATCAGTGTCTTCCCTTAGTACAAGTTGATATAGAATTCTACATCTATATGAGGAGATATATGTGGAACATCATCAGGGAAAAAATCATCGCACTGGTCCACCACTAAAGAATAGCTCAGATTCGGAATATCAACTTCTCTGAGGGAAAATCTTGCAAACAGATGGGTGATCGGCTGCACCATCCTCCAGGTTAGTCCATCCTATCCTTTTATGTTTCCCTTATCCCCGGTGAAGGAAAACCATGTCCCATCCTCACGGAAACACCGTAATTTTCACTTAATATAGTTGAGTTGGGCATGGACTGTAGATAACCAATATATACCCATGATAATGTCCTAAGGCCCTGATATCACTACTAGAAGATCCCCGCAAAAGATCTCACATCTTATAGTAAGCGCACACTTCCATTGCTTTGTCGAATCCTCTACCATTAGAGTGTCTAGCCATAAGGATCACACAAATGGCTCCACCAGAATCTACGAGATCCGAACGTGGGACATGGTAATAAATGAGTGATTGGAACCTGTGTCTATTATGTATTTATTCTAAGGAGGATTAGACAAGGATCATAACTCGTATCATTTCTTGAGCGTTGTGGTCATAGGCATCAGGTTCACAGAGTTGATCTGATCCGTTTCCACCTACTACCAATGGTCGAGGTGGACCACATGGAGGTGGTGGTAGTAGATCATTGATTCGATGCCCACCACCTACAAAATAGAAATATCCTCATCCATTTCCGCCTTTTACATGCAGACCGCTTTGATCGAATCATCATATTTGAATAGGCGTTTCATATACCTTTTATTACTCGTTTGTATGGCGAGTCAGGTAGTCGCAATCCATGTGACCCTGCCCACAACATGAGTAACACTACCTGCTCCTTGCATGTCTTTATTTGTCTTGAAAGCCCTGCACAATAGACCTATTATCATGTGGTTGTCCACATCAATGTCTGGTCCTCTTGAACCACTGTGTCATCTATCAACTGTCAGCTATAGATGACTATGCTACTTAACATCTGGTGGAGGGTCTCGCCCCCTGTGACAGCTCAGCATGGAAAATCTCGACTATGAGTTCTCTCTCTGACACCCCTGTCTATGTTGGGATGCTAAGAGAAATCATTGAATCTCTAATATTTCGTCTGAGCCCCATCTCAATGGTCCATGCCTTAATGAAAGGGTCTCTCACCATGTTAGTGGAGTAGTGTGAGAGGTCAGTGAACGTCACTAAATACTGATCCACAATCATGCTTTCCTACTGCAAGTGGAGAATCTCATGTATGCACATAGAGTGTAATGTCATTGAGACAAAATCATCCCTAAAATGGATCCCTATGTCTTCCCAGATGATAGTCACCTCGTCATGAACCTACAGTATCAAGCCATACCGTATGCCCGTTGCTTCCTGATTAAGACTGGTAAAAAAGGATCACCATGCGATAAGATGGTGTCCCTAACAGTAGAAAAACTCTAACCATGACCTACAACCAGCCCTCAACTTCATGTGGATCTGTCTCACCATGGAACCTCAGTGGCCTCTAGCACTGGAACACATGAAATGTGCTCCATAGGCGTGCACCATCTACTACTGGTGCTGGTAGCATCGAGTAAACAATGGGTAGTGATGTTGCTGGTACACCACCTGTTGGCACATATGCCAAATGGTGGCCCTAAATAAAAGAATCTCTGCTCAGTGGGATGTCATCACATACTCAACCTAGAACCCTAGATTTCTATCTACATGGAGGCATCCAGAAAAGAAACAAGTGTTCCATGAACAAAAAGTTATACCGGGTGAGCTGCCTCAATGAAACCACAAAAAACATTTTTAAAAAACATATTTTCAATCAATGTTGTCATGCACTATGTCAGAAATCAGAAGTCAAGGTCTTGGTGTATGAATATTCTGGCCACCACAACAAAACTGGATTCCCTAAACTGAAATCCATAGTCTTTACACATATCACTATTGTCGAATCAAAATATTAGAGTCCATGTCCTCCGATATAACTCACTTCTCTAATACTATTTTTTTCATGACCCGTCCCCTTGGGCCCATGCCGTGACAACCCCATGCCCTCCTTCCATAGGCCATGTGCTGGAAAATAGCACCAGAAAGGCATATCCCTAAAAATAGGAAGGCATTTCCTTTTAACCTATATCAATCGCAATCCAAGTACAAAACATGATACAAACACAAAATAAACTATATATTAAATAGTGTGAGAACAGTGTGTAATATGGTCATAAAATCAATCCCAAATAGAAAGTATATAAAAAACTGAAAACAATTACTGTGAACACCCGCCAAGGATCCAAGCTAAAGGGTTGGTACCGATCTCAAATGGTTATCTCTGTGGTTCGCATCCTCTAATGGTAATCCTCTAAGCAACATCCAGTCCTGGCACCCTCATCCTTAATCAATGTTTTATGTCCATTCCACAAGACACAACAGTGGGGGAGTATCCCATGCAAGGGTGAGTATAACAATACTCAGAAGGGCCCTGAGACCCCAGAAGGTCTCTCAAAATCCACAAATGATAAACCACAATCAATACCATAATCTCAAAGCCGGAAAAAATTATTCAACCATAAATAGTTATATTCCCATATATATACCTAATTTATCAAGTAAACCCATCCTATTCATGAGGAAACACATGGCCCTACTCTCTAGCCAAAAGAACAATTATTCGATGAATGAAAGAATACCACAAAAGTATCACCACAAAGATAAGTACCCCAAAGGTAAAACCACATAAAATAATACGACAAAGGTATCACCACACCGAAATGTACCACAAATTTAAAGACTCATTTCACATCAGGTATAACTTATATATGGAAGTATAGATGATTTATTGTATTGTTACATCATGTTTCATTGTCCAGAAGATCTAATGTTGAACCTCATAGTATTATGGAAGACCCACATAGAATATTATGATGCTGACCCACACAAGATCCATAGATGACCCACATAGGATCAGAAGATGAACCGCACAGGACTTAAAGATGAACCACATAGGATCTGATGGTTACCCATACAAGATCAGTAGATGACCCACATAGGATGAGATGTTTTTTCAAGTACTTCCAGCGATAGGGTTCTCTCACTACAATGATTGATTCTGGGAATAATCTCCTACTAATTCCATCAGTATAAAATTCAATTTCCATGAAGACCTAATAGAAATAATCAAGAATGGCTTTCACGTCATAAAGAACCCAATGCGACTGAAGATGTGTCAATCAGACGACTGATATATTAGTTGTTAGCATTTCTGTTCCGAGGACTCAACTGGAGTCAGCTTCGATCTAACCCAGTCATATTATAACATTATCCAAAACTCAAGTGGAGTATAGAAAATGGACTTTATCAATCTAAGGATTCAGATTCCACAGAGGGTTCATCAAATGGATGCACAATTCTCATGATATGGAAAAAAGGTGTAATAAGGTCTAGATGGGACCAGGTCCATTCCGACCTGACCTCGTCTATCATGACCCTATTTGGGTTGACCCAACGTAGTCCGGGTCCAGTCTGGATGTGCAAGGAAGTGGTCAGGTGTGGCACACAAAGGAGGTGGATCGACCCACGTGGTGCGGTCATCCGTGGAGGGACCCGCCCAAGCCGCTACCTGAGGAAGGCTTTACCCTATATTCCAGAATGGACCAAGTGCTGTTCGGATCTTGAAAACCCTGTGCGCCACATACTGACACATTCTGGAATGCGGGACCCCCTGGAGCAGGTCCTTCTCAGAATGACGCGGCCAGCCAGCTTCCTCATTCATCGACACTGGCATGCGCCGCTGCTGCCCCCCACGGCCAGTCAAGTGTCGACTGCCCTGCAGGTGCACCGTCGGGGCTTAACATCCATGATATAGAAGCTGAGGCCTCCTCCTCTACTGGTAGTGTAGATGCGCACCACCTTGGTTCTACCTGAACGGCATTGGTTCCACCAAGATTTATCTAAATGTATCTCAAATGTTATCTCCTACGAAAAAATTTCTTTTCCAATGAATTTCCATGATGGAGGAGAGGAATCTTACTCATTAATTTATGTAAATGGATTCCTTGACTTGATATTAGAAAGTCTTAATTAAATTGTGGGTTTCGTGGTTACAAACTTTGTGAAACTAGGCATTTAATGCCCAACATTAAATGCCCGACCATCTTCATGTGGTCCATACCTTCAATAAATTAAAAAAAGAAAAGGGTGAAATTTAATAAAAATAAAAAAAATGTTTTATTTTATTCCTCCTTGAAAAAACACAAAAATATATATTTTCTTTTGAATATTATTATTGAAGTGAAGGTCTCCTTCATCGAATATCGGCGATGCTAGTTCAATGTTGTCCTCCGATTTCAATTCCTAGCACCGGTCCAATGTTACTAATTCCCACTCGCATGTTAACAGAATATTCTTAATGAATGTTCAAAAATTCATTCCGGCCACTCTGGGCCTCATAATCACATTCTGTCAAATTTTAAAGACTCAGAATATTTTCATATAATTAAAAAAATTACATGTATATTTTTGGGTCTTTAAATTTTTTTATTAATTTTTGACCAGCTATTATTTTTTAAAAATAAGTATTTTTGTATTTAAAAATTAAATTTATCATTTATAAAGAGTTATTAGGATAAAATAAATAGAATTATTTAAATTAATTCATTGAAATTTGGTTAGTTATTATTTATATTATTTTTTAATTACTATTTTTATTCAGGAATATTGATAATACATTTTGTGTTTTTTGGTATGTTTTTTGAAATATGAATTATATCGTTGTGATATGATAGATATTAAACCCAAATTTACTAAATAAAGTTTTTTATTTAATTAATATAATGTATTTCAATATATTTTAATCTATTTTCAATTATATGATTTACTTTCAATGTTTTCAAATGGATACTTTTATATTCAAAATTCAACCACGTAGATATATTATGTTTTAATGCCAAATTAATTAATATATAATTTTGATCAAATCTTGTGTATAAAAATAACCTTATATGTGTCCAAATTGTAAAATACCATAGGAAAATTCCATTGATAGGCCTAGAGTATTTTATTTACCACTATCAGGGTGTCAAAGGAAATTAATAATCAAAGCCTTCAGTTTTTCTATTAATAACGACACTTTTCAACATTTCCATTAAATCAAAATTCATCCCAAATTAATTGAAAATATTTTATCCCCTCATGAATACATCATTCCTCTGTGGCCCGAATCCTAATATTTTAGGAACAACTCATCATGGTATGGGAAATCTCAACTTCTTTTTTTCTTTAAAATTCATTTTTTATTTGGTATGTCTTTCAAATTTCCAAAATAAGTTCTTAAAACCATTTTATTAAATCCATATAATATATTAAGGGTAGTTTTTCAATGTGATATGATAGGCCCATCTCTTTTAATCCTTTTTTTGAAACCATATTTTAGACTCGTTGTGTTGCTGATTTACTTGTAAAATTTCTCTCTTCTCCCAAATAAATTCTACATTATTTTAATTTTTTGAAAAATAAAAATCCCATTTATTTTTTATGGGAATTAAAAAATATTAAAAATAATTTTTATTAATAATTTATTGATATACATATGACCTTTATTTCATTTTTTTGGTTAAAAATAACATAATGGTCATGCATTTTATGAACTTCTCAAAGACCATTATTTTTTATGAAATCTGTTTTATTTTCCACTCCATGGATTATTTGGGAAATTATTAATTATGATATTTTAGGATCATATGAAAATTAAATCATATAATGGATTCACCCTAATAGAACTCAAATTTATTGGTTAAATAATTTAATCTCTAGAGATGACAATTTTTAAGATACCTTGTTGAAAAACCATTGTCACTTTTATGACACCTTAGTATCAACTATGGTGATAGGATTACTAATTTATAATTTAAATATAAAAACCACATTTACATGTTTTTATTCATGTAATTTTTATTATATTATTCCCTTTTTTCTTCAATCATTTTATAATGATATTCCTCAATTTATTATTAATATTTCATAATGATTAAATGTAAACTGTTTCCATTGTTTTACCTTACTGTTCTTTCTTCTTAACCCTTCCTTGGTTGGATGTCCCCATGTAACGAGATGTAGTAAATGTAAATAAGAATGGAATTTGTTGAATCATATCTAGAGGATTAAAATAATGATTTACTTTTTCTTGTATTTTTTACCTTATTTCCAGGAAACTAATGATTAATGATCCATTATATATATAATGTAATGAAATGTAATTAAATAAAAAGGAATGATTACATAGTATTTATAAATTTATAGTTTGGTTATTTTTTTATATTGGGATTTAAAAACATTAGTTGAAACTCTTTTGAAATATTTAAATATTGTTAAGCATCCTGTTGTTTTGATGAAATACTAGGTATGTGGATTTTGAGAAGATAAATCCATTTCTAGATCAGACCATGTAGACGTGGTTATATCACAAATGTACATAGTGTTGATAAATATGATATGGTGTGTTGTTTATGACTAGGCATAAATTGATACCTGACAATGTGCCTTACTAGACACCTGATTTAACAGTCCTGAGGGTTATTTTCGTTTAATTAAATGTTTTTTATGAACCACTATATATTATTTATAGAAAATGTTATAGTTGATAATGAATATCATAATTATTCATGATTTTTTATGAATCAAAATTATTTAAAAATTATAATATTATAAAAAGAAACACATTTAGAACTATGTTTCTTTTCTATAGAAAAAGAATAAAAGTAAGGGTACCCATATATATGGTTAGTGCAATATACCATGCACTGAATGCCAACTGATATAACCAGGATAGAAAAAAAAATCATGAAAATGATGAACTAAATAGCTCATGTTAAGGGAAATAACTTGAATAAAGATGAGATGAAAGACTCTCCACCAAGTGAAAATATTTCCAATGATTCAATTGTTCATAAACACCATTATTTTTTTGTGGATCTACCAACGCATTTATTGGTTAACAATAGATGAGATCTATAGAAAATATTTTTTATATACGTCAATGTTAATAATAATATAGATTTTCTAGGGTTGTGCACATATTAGAGGTATAAGATGATTTGTGGTGGACAATAATTAATATCATGATTCCAATACTATAGATAGATTCTATGGAGTGGGGAGAGTTTAAGGGAACTTTTTTCAATAAATATTCCCCCATTAAATTTTAATGAAAAAGGAGAAGCAATTCCTAGATAATAAGATGAATAAAATGAATATATTGGATGATATGAGATGTACTTTACAAGACCTTCCAATAAAAACTCAATCTTTTTCACAGATCCAAAAAAGGTGGTTGATAGATTTTTCAGTAGAAAAATACCCCATGTACATATGAAACTAGCCCACTGAGACTATGAAATCTATTATTGTATCATATAGAGTAGAATAAAATTTGGAATAGTGTTCACTGAGATGTAGTAGTCCAAATGATCAAATGAAAAGAAGATATAATTAGATACAAACATGGAGAGGATCATTGATCATGGAAGAGAAGGAAAGAAAGATCTAATTCCCACTTTCCTCAAATTTGGGGAATAGTATTTAGGGAACTACCTGCTCAGGATAAAGAAGTGTTACATGTTTTAAATAAATAGCCATATTTCATGTAATTGTCATAGTGATGTGAAGACTTCAATTCTCAACACTCATGAACAATTGAAGATGATGTATTCCTAGATTTATGTACAATGATATAAATGTTGAAATATTGGGATATTATTCAATCATTATACAAATATAAATGCTATCTATGGGAATAAACATCAATTGTATCATAGGACAAGGGAGAGAGGTCATTAATATTCTATCATGAAAACTGCATTTGAATCTATAAATGATGTGGGGGAAGGCACTCTCATTGTTCATTCAATGGTTGCAAGAATTTTTTTTATTTTTGTTCTACGTATTCCATTATTTCTACAATGATATAAAACCATATAGAATAAATCCATAAATTGGTATAAGTATAACTATTATTATAGAGTCATGGAGGGATTATATTAGAATAATAAGTGTATAAAAACACAATTACATACAATGGGGATCAAAATCTAATCAAAAATCAATTTTTTATTGACATGATGGAATTTGACATTATATTGTGGATGGAGTGGATCTCAATTTAACATGTGAAGATCAATTGTAGATGTTGGGAAGACATTTTAGTATTGAATGAAAGGTAGAAACTTTTATAAAAGGAGATATATATTGATTTTGTCATTATCTTAAATAAAAGGTAGTAGTAGTCCTTATGGAATTTTTTTGTTGGATGAATGAAGGAAATGAATGTATAAAAAATAAAATGACCCAATATTTCAAGATTACATTGATTTATTTCTAAAGGATATACTCGGAAATGACTTTAAAAAATGGATAATGTTCATCCTTGAACTCATACCTAGATTAATGACAATTTCGAAGGCCCCATATAGATTGGAAAGCTTGGAGTTGGAGGAATTAAATAAACAACTACAATATATTTTGGAGAATAATTTTATGAGACCATGTGGGAAAAATTTGGTATAACGTGTTAATTTATTGATAAGAAATGATGTATCATTGTGGATATTTATTGACTATAGGGAACATAACATTATCACAATAAAGAACATCTACCCTCTTCCATGGATTGATGATTTATTTGAACACCATAATGTGGATAAATTTGTATCATTGATTGATCTTCAATCTGGATATCATCTATTGAGGGCTATGAAAAATGATATTCCAACAAACACCTTCTTATTAAGATATTGGAATTATGAGTTTTTTCATAGTTTCATTGGCATAAGAAGATATTATAGGCAGTTATTGATAATAATTTCATGAATTTAAAATCAAAAATTCAAGTAATCCAAAAAAGTGGTTTAGTTTATCCAGACAAAGTAGTGTTAGGAATATTCAAAAGTGAAGACAGAGATATTTGTTACTATGCCAATGTTAACTCTACCCTCTTTTAGAGAAAATTTTTTTATTTTTATGATGATTCTATGATAGGAACTGGATGCGTCCTCTTGAAATATGAAATTATAATTACACAGGCATATTGATAGTTAATGTTCAATGAAAAGAATTATCATATGCATGACCTGTAGCTACCTGTAGATGACTTCCCTCTAATGACTGGGATACACATTCATTATGGAAAAAATGTGATATATACATAGACCACTAATGTTTTTTGAATATTTTGAAATAAAAGGAATTGAACATGAGTAAAAGGAGATGGTTTGAATTTATAAAAAACTATGATTTTTCAATTCATTATCATCCTAAAGACAAAAAAGCTACTAATGCATTATGTTGTAAAGACCATGTTGTTCTTGAAATGATGAGGATTAAAGGATAAAATTTGATAAAAGTCCTATTAAAAATATATATTGGAATTTTAATTGATGTTACATCATCAACCATATGCTGAATTAATTCTTAACCATTGTTACTATAGAATATCATGAAATATAAAAGAGATGATCAACTTTTGTAGAAGAATGTAGATGTTGTGAAGAATGGGAAGATTACAATCTTCAATATTTATCAAGATGGTGTAAAAAAATTCTATATAATACTATGTGTTCCATCTATTCCATATATTAATAAATAATTAATTGATGAAACTCATAGATATACATTCAATATACATTCTAGAATCACTAAAATGTATTGGGACCTTCATGATAATTATTTTTGCGATAACTTAATAATAGATATTTTCAACTCTAATACAAGGTGAATTGTTTTTAACAAGTTAAGGAAGCGTGAAAACATCATAAATGGAAATTACCTATACTACCCAATCTTACATGGAAGTGGGATAATATAATTAGTATCTTTTCCACTGTTCCCTGAAAAACAGAGAAATGAAACAATACAATATGGGTTATTGGTGGTCTTCTCACCAGGACATCGGATTTTACAACTATTTGGGTTGATTTCCCTTTTGACCAACATTACATGATATAAATGATGGAAGTGGTGAGGCTATATAGGGAACCACTTTCTATCATTTATTATCGTGATCCATTTTTAACATCAAAATTCTAGAGAATTATTCATATTTCTATGATTATAGAATTAAAATGCAGTACAATATATCATCCTCAATCAGATGTCTAGTTTTAAATGACTATTAAAACACTAGAGTACATGATGAGAACATTATCAATGGAATTTATGTATGGATAGGATCAACACCTACCATTTTTTGAGTTATGCTTAAACAAAAACATCAATTTATGTGTACAAATGTAACCCTATGAAGCTCACTATATAAAGAGATATAAAACTCCTAATTGTTGGGAGGAATCTACATTTAAAATAATTCTTGGACTTGATCAGGTAAAAGTAATTTAATAAAGGGTTTATTCCATCCAATAACTAATAAAGGCTACTCAGAGTCATCAAATGAGATACACTGAAAACTTTCCAAGGGACTGGGATTTTGATTTCATTCATAAAATCTTCATTCGAATATCCCCATTGAAAAGATTTATGATGTTTAAAAAACAATGGGAAACTTATCCATAGGTTGAATAATCCATATAAAATCCTTTATCATATAAGAGTAGTGGCCTATCATATTTATATTAATACAAATATATCTCATGTTCATGATGTAATCAATGTATCTCTATTGAGGGAATACATACCTCGCCATTCACATGTACTGAATATCGAGGTTGTACAATAGTAACATGACCTCTCTTATAAGCAGCTGTTGGTGGGGATCTTGGACTATAGATTTAAGTTTATAGACAAAATACAACCAAATTCATCAATTTTTAATGGAGGAACCATTAATTTGATGATGTGATGTGTGAGACAAAGGAAACAATGAGGTAGAAGTAACCATATCTTTTCTAACCAGAAAGAACGAGTTGAAATTCTGGTGATGTAATTTTTTAATTGGAGAATATTGTAATGGTCCAAGAATTGTAATTGAAATTTATTTTATGAGAATGTGTGTTGTATTATTTTATATATAAATATATCATGTCCCTAAAATTATTCAAGTGATTATAATGGGAAATGTGAATATTTGGTTTTGACCATTATATGAACATTGGTCAAATATAACCATTATTCAATATAACCATTGGAAACTATTCACTTTTTAATAATTTTAAAAATTAAAATATATTTATAAGTATGAATGATGAAGGAAAAATAATTAATAAAAGATAAATAATATCCTTATCCAGTAGAGTTGTGCCTCATGAAGACCATTTCTCAGAACAAGGGAGAGTGGTAGTATAAATCGGATTATCTCTAGGCCATGCCTAATTAGAGCTTCAACATGTGAATCATGAAAGAAATATCCTATGGTAGCAGTCTGTGTTGGGGAAAATTACCACTCAGGATATGTTATCCCACACACCCTGTGAATGGGAGGCCATTGTCACCTCTATTTCCCCCATTTCAAAAACACATTCTAAAACCCTTATACTACCAATTTTACTTCTCATGTTTTCTTTCTTATACCATATAAATTATTTTTAATTTACTTCTAGTGAATACATAAACCTATTTAATTTCAAGGTATATTCAACAATATGTTATAATGATTTATTTTATTCTAGTATTGAAATATATAAAACTCTCATTCCCTTACGGTGGTTTAAAAATAACATAATGATCATGGTTTTTATAAACTTCTAAAACCCCTGGATTTTTTATAAAACCCATTTTCTTTTATTCTTTCTAGGTTATTTATTAAATGAAAAATTATTACATATTTGTCTCACATGAAATTTAATACATAATAACAATGTGCTCTGATATCACTCCAATTCATTGTTTATTTAATTTAATCTCCATAGATGACATGTTTTATGATTAATTAGTGAAAAAACATGGAAAATATAATGATGAATCAGTGAAAAACAATGGGGATATTTTTATGAATGTATCATTTAAATGTTGTTGCCACATTTCCATGTAATGATTCATTTTCTTTTGATTAGGATATGCTCTTTCCTTCTTCGATCATGACATTATGGAATTCCTCATGTTAGAATTGATATTTTTGAATGATCACTTGTAAACTATTTTCCTTGTATTCTCTTATAAGTCTTTATGTTCACCCTTTCCCTTGATGTAGGTACCCATGTTATGAGATATAGTAAATGAACATATAGTGAAGCTTTGTAGAATTATTTCAAGTGGGTTAAAAGAATATTTTTCATTTTCATGTATTTTATATACCTTATATACATGAATCTAAACAGTAATGATCCTATCATTGTGTAATTAATGAAATTATATATAATATAAATTTTGGATTCCATTTGAAGCCCAAATTTTGTATCATTGAAAAATTGATCCATGAATGCTATAAACGATTCATGCTTTCTGGAAATTCAATTATTTATTAGATTTAGATAATCCTTGATATATTTTTTCATGATTGTGAGATAAATAAATTTGGTAAGGTAAGTTTATGTATTCTTGGGTTTACCAAACGGTTGTAATAATTATCAATGAATAAAATGTGTAAAATAAATGAAAATAGTATGAAGCATGATAGATAATATATTCAGAATACAATTTACTACAACAATTGTTTTAAAAATTTTAGGATGGTTTTTAGGAAGATTTATCTTGAGTTTAAAAGCAATGTGATAAATGGGATAATTCAAATAGTTGATATTTTATAGGGTTATATCTTTTTTATTCTGTGTTTTCTTAGGGACGTGTAATATTTTTTGTGATGATGACTTAAGGATATTACATGATTCGATGAACATGTAGTGTGATGATGTGAGGATTTGTTAGGGTAATGTTGTTGTAATGGTGATCTCTTTGTTGTTATGATGATGCGATAATGGAATGATTTAATCAATTTGAGTTCTGAATATTCCTGTTTGTATTTGAAATGTTGGTGATTTCTAACATAGGTTGAGAGTTGGGATATCTTATTTTGCATAAGTATTTTGATGGTTGTGATGCTAAGTTATAAATTGTGATGTGATTTTATTATTATTATTCTATATTTCATGGATTCTTCTTATATTATTATATATCCCTTGAAAATATTAATTCCATTTCGTGATTTTGATAGACTATAGGTGAATAAGATAAGGTGAAACGACTAAAATTGAATAATACATAAATTATTTTTCCCACACTATCATTATCAAACACATTCATTAAATAGTTGTTTTACATATTTCTATCTAATAACCTCTATTCCCCCGGGATATAGATAATTACATCATGTTTCCAACTCAACGTAGATGGTTGACTATATTGCTAGATAGTAAGTTGGGGATTTAAGTTATTATTCAAGTATATTACGTATATTCATATAATGATATTAGCCTATTGGATTCTATTATTTATTTTATTTTATTTATGGTTTATGTAATTTAGTAAATAACTAAGTTGTGGAAATATATATTTTCCTTAATGAGAGGTTTAGTTGTTGATTTTTAGATTTATTTTATATTCTTCAGTATTAAGTGGGTAATTCCTTCTATAATTATGACAAATACAATCAGTACCAATTTTAAACACTTGATCTATTAGTGGAAGTCTTATACGGAAAATCATATCCCTTCATCCCAAAAATGAGGGTATTTATTAGGAATTGGAAATCTCTAGTGTCACTTAAATAATCAATTTTGTAATAGGGAAATATTTTTCAATATTATTATTTAAATCAGAGTGAAGAAATATGTTTATATTCACAAACAAAACACAATTCACTTACCTACCTATCTATTCTTCACATTTCTAAATTTATATCATTTTATAGAATTAAAAATAGATAAAAAAATATATAATAACTCTCCAATAATTAAGTCTTACATTAACTGTAGTTCTATTTAAAAATAGAGATATATAGATGGATAATAATTATCATATTACTATATAACACAGTAAAATGGATGATGAGCACCATGTGTGAATATCCTAACACTCTATAATGATCATCGTATATTCATAAAATAAGTATTCCTTAAAATTCTTATATATGAAATTTAATTAATCAAATTCATAGTGGAATATAAATATCCTATAATTCAACCACCAGCACCACATAAGAATCACATGGTTCGGAAATAAAAATATGTTCCAAAACCATGAATAAATATGTGGGAAAAAGAACTTATAATAGAAAAAATATAAATCAGTATTTCTTGTAAAATTTTAATTCATACAAATAATTTTCCATTCACTATAAATGGTTGTGGTCAACAGATTCAAAAATATATGATAAAGGATGTAGAGTGGCCTTTTAGGGGAGTTCTAAATTCACACACATAGTGTTTTTGAATGTTTTTTCAAAAATTTATGGAGAAAATTTTTAACAAGGGGCCACTAAATAATAGATCATGAAAAAACATCATAAAATCAAACATTAACAAAATATTATGGCCTCATGTAAAAGACCCCTAGTATTCATGAAAGAAAGGATTATATAGAAACATAAAATATAAAATAACAATATAACACTATATATAATTAATGTGATGAAATATTCAAGAATTTTAATATCATATTCATATAAGGTACTTAAAAATTGGTAAGAATCTAATGGATCTAAAAAATTTCAATGGTTTTACATCGATTTACTTATTTTTTTCATATTATATGAATCCCTAGAACTATTGAACATAATGTAGTTTTCCAATGTGTTTTCCCTGATAATTTCATAATGATCTTCTTAATATTCAATAAATAGTTAAAAAAGGAAAAAAAATAAACAATAATGTTAACTAGTGTATTATACATTACTTGTAATGAATCAATCACAGGTTGTGGTAATAACATACCAATTTACAATGGGTAACTATGTTTTTTTGTAAATAAAATGATTCAAAAATACATTAATAATGTATTAATATACAATATAATTATTAAGAGAGAATAGAACTTACTACAATGAAATATATATTATCAATGGAATGTCATAGGTTTATCTATTGAAAATCATAATATATGCATTAGAAAACATCCCCTAAAATCTATATTTTTTTATAAAAAAATGTGCTCATTGATTATAAGGTGGAATGAAACTAGAACATTTTATAACAAGTATAATAGAAATTATACCCTAAAAAATAGAAAATTTTAATATAATTCAAATTTATATGTAGAATATATAATTTAATAACTCATGGAACTGGTAAAATCCATTAAAACTAATATAAAAATATTTCACATACCACAATCAAATGAATCAGGTATAGATGATTAATAAACTTATGGGGTTTATACGAAATGTTTTAAAATTAGGAAAATGTATTCTTAAAATAGAAAAACACATTGAATACTTTAATAAATCATTTTAACTGGTCAATTATAAAAACCACATAATTAGTGTGATATTTCTTCCACCAAAATGAAGCTCATGTATCCCTTATTAATTTGTTGGCCATAATACTTTACTAATTTATTTGAACACAAACAAATGATTATGGGTAAATCTCCATATTCTATGAAATATTAAAATATGAATCTTAATAATAGATTAATAAAATTCAATATTAATGTTTTTTTCTTTTGTATGCACCGTAAGAATGACTTCATTGCACTATATATAATTAAATCATCAATCAAAAATTAATGTAATATGTATATATTTACATAAAAAATAAAAAAAATCAGCTAAAAAGTTGTTAAAATTGAACTCAAGGTATATCAAGTTTTTCATCAACCATTTCCTAGAATAACCCCATTATAAAATATAGATGTAGTTGATTTATCTTATGATCTAACAATTTGTTCAAATTGAAAAAATCAAAATTAAAAAAAAATCAACGATATATATAAGGTCTGGATTAAATAATTATTAAAAGAAAATATTATTGAAAATTCATAGTATATGAATCGCCATTGAATCATTATGTTCCACAAAATTTGTAGAAAATCGATGTTGATGATGTTGTTTTTCATCTTTATATATATTTCTTTTATAATTACACACTATTTTTATAGATTTATTATAAACACACATTGTCCAAAAGAGGAAAATTTTGTATCTATATATTAGATGGATAGACCTAGAGATTTTGGGTACAAAAAATATGGCATTGTGCGTTGTCATTAGTATAAAATCATAACTCTCATTTCTGGAAAACTGTGTCAGATGAAACAACACTTTCAACAAATATATGAAAATTAATATAAACATTAATTAATATAAGTAATTAAATATTTTCTATATATTGATATAATTCAAATTTTATGTATCATACCATGTGGTCCTTTTAGAAAATCAATTAATAAAATGACTAACTCATTAGTAATATTACTCCCTTGGGTTATAAATAAATTTAGTATCATATCTTTTAAAAAATTATTATCATTTTTTTGATGTTTGAAATTGGGGAACTGAATATTCAAAAACTTTTCTTAACCTTCCACCACACACATGTGATTAGCTAAAAATTCACAATTGTTACTATTGACAATGATTCTACACCCAAGTGGTAAAGGATCTTACATGGCACCCAAAATACCCAGGATTAAATCCGGGCAGGGACGAATTTACGGGTAACTATAACAACACTATAACAGCTAATGTAGCATTTGTGGAACTGTAACAGCTGTAGCATGGTAGTGATAGAGGCACTATAGCATGAACTATAGTTGTGGTATTTTAGAATCCATTTTTGTAGCCTAGGTATTGTAGCTGTATTACTCACTGAAGGGCCCTTTGGGCCAAAAAATAGGCTTTCGGTCCTTGTATTCAGAGAACTTGGTCTTGGGCCTTCAGGCTATGAAATGGGTCTCCCTCTACCCAGTTTGAAACAGGTCTTGGATTTAAATAATAAATGAGGCTTCAAACCCAGCCATTTAAAAAAATTATAAGGATTCATCGTGATCTGTATGGATAACAAACCACAACTAGATCATATAATTAGTCCTAAATACCACATATAAAATAATATTACTCAAATAAATGTAATATACTATTAATATGAAATATTAAAAAATCATATACAGTGTAAAATCATTACTAATTTATCTCTAAAAGGACAGATTAATTATTATCATCATATAATTTTTTATTTATTTGAATCCACTCTCTATGAGTGCAATCAAAACATTCTTACTATGTAATTTAATATCATTTTACCTTTTTTCATTTTTATTTACTAAATATGAATATATTGTACATTAAATGTCTAGAAATAAATTATATAAATGGATTATATCAGATTTGGAATTAATATTTGGATTTATCCAATTGGTGAGTTAATTTGATCATAGTATCCTAAATGATCATATAGTACATTTTTGTAATAAGATTCCAAATATGGGGACACATATTTGTAGTTAGTAATTCTATATTGCTTGAGATTAAGGAATAAATAATGTATTATTGAAACACTTATTGTAAGACATATTTTAATAACAAAAATTAATTTATAATCCATCAAAACTCATTTTATTGGATAAAAATAATGTATTGGAAATTAATTTTAAGGTCATGTTTTTTTAAAAAAAATTATGATGTTTTATTTTTCATGGTGCAATTTATTTTATTGAACACATTCTTACAAGAAATTACATTGTAATTTATTTTGATATTAAAATGAAAATTTTATAAAAAATTATTTATATTTTATAATAGATATAAAAATTTAAATATAAGTTTATATTATTTTTATGAATTGAAATGAATTATTACATTATAAGATAATTAGAATCCAAATAAAAATAAAATGTTTTAAACTAATAAATGTTGATAAAAATAGAAATAAAAAATAAAAAAAATTACAATGATATTTCAATATATGTTTACTTCATCCCTTATATATTATATGTGAATTATATATTTATATGTGTGTTCAATACATGAATATATATATAAATATTTGCCTTTTCAATTTATATTATTATATTATGTTCACACTATAAGTATTATGTTCATTCAATTATCACATTGTAACATTTAATTAAAATATATATTGTATAGAAAATATGTACAATTTATATTCAATAAAATGCATTATTTTGAAGGAATATTAAATTATATACATAAATAATATACTGTGCTTCATTATTTCAATTCCATAACTACTTTAAATAGAATTAAAAAATAATAATATTTTTAAAAGTGAAAAAAAATTCCATTAGAAATAAATAAAAAAATCTAACACATACGAAGAAATATTTAATTTCAATAATATCTAAAATCTTGGGAAAAATTATTTTTCAACGCTAATAAATATAATACTAAAATATAAATTCAAATAGAATACCTATCATTGATATGTTTCAATTTGGATCAATATAATCACTTTAGCATATTATTTTTCATTTGTAAATTATATTAATATATTATGTGCATGAAGAACACAAATTATGTGTATTTAATGTACATGTCATTCCCACCGTATATAATATATATGGAATAAAGTGTTCAAACTAACATTTCACAAGGAATAATTCATCACACAATAATTTCTATAAATTAATGATTACAAAATGAGAAATATTGAATGATGTTTCTCATAATAACTATGGGATGGAGACAGGTATAGATTCTATATGGATTTCCTCAAGTGATGGATATGGTGAGACGACACACAGTGGATGTCATCTAGTGGTTATCTTAGGCTACAATATACAAGGAGAGTTAATCATGTGATAAATGATACGGGGAGGGTGTGCTTTAGGGGGGAATGCATGTTTATCTGAGACTGTTGCACAACTGTAGTGTATAATTCTATATAACACTAATTTTACAACAATTCAAATACTGTTTGGTTAGTGGATAAGAGTTACATCATTATTTTTAGCTCATTTTAAGGTATATATTTCACTTTTGTGAAACACAAATATTTTCTCTATATTTTTTCCCCAAATCATTATATGATTACACCTATCCATGGACGTAGGGATTATTACAGAACCATATAAATCATTATTTATTATGATATCATCTTATAGTTACTTTCTTTACATGTTATTTTTTATTTTATTTATCAAAAAACAAGATATTCTACATTTAATCTTAGTGTTTCTCCAATATTAAATCACTTCTATATATGATAAGTAATATTTATACAAAGAAAAAATATCATGATAAAATGGCACTTAAAACATTGGATATTGGTAGGGAAATTATCATTTTATATAAAATGTAATAAATTCGAAAAAAAATTTCTAAATTTTCTTTCAATAAACAGAATATATATATATATATATATAAATGAATTTAGTAAACCATATAAAAAAGAAGATACACATTATGATAAATAGAAACCAAAAATATAAAGTCTTCTTGTTGATTCCAATAATATAAATAATAGTTGAAAATTAAAAAGAAACATACTTTATTTTTTTAATCATATTATATAGTTATAATGAATAAAATTTTAATATTAATTTCAACAATTAAATTATAATCTTCTCTCATTGATATTGAGTTTTAAGATTCCTTATATTACCTTGATAATACTCATTTTTAAATGATTGTAAGGAAGAGGTTAGAAAAGTTGTTTCCTTCTAATTTTTTTTAATATATAGAACATCATCATCCATTGGTCTTTATATTTATAATAAATACATATACATTGACCATAATAAGGTGAAAGAATTCATTTCATGATAATTAACTATTAATTTCATTGAGATACATATCTTTCCTGGACTAGCAGTCAATTTCTTTCGCTTTGTGTGATATTTCTAATGACTCCCTTCCCTTATTAAGACATTTATGAGAAAGGGCATTCAATTGAAATTGAATGATGGAATTCATAAATACATTGAGTATTTTAATACTCTACTAACTTCTTCACAAATAAATTTCATGATAAAAGCATAGAAAGGCTTATCTGGTGAATTGTGATTCATGAAAATTTGATGTGGGTTGTGTTTTACATCAAGGAGACCATTCTTTATCCTCGAACTCATGATAATTTAATATACCAGAAAATTATTATCTAACTAACAACTATGGTAGTCCTTTAATTAAAAACATGGTACCATGTCCACTTCGATGAAATGTTTACTCTCTTCATCTTTCATAAGTGGTCGATGCACATCCATCCACATAGGGACCTAAACCAATGTCAATGATATTGGATGGGGTATCTCCATATGTTTTTTATTGACTTAGTTCATAAACATGGGGATGTAAATATATTGGTTTATGTTTTGGAAAAAATATTATATGACCAAGTGGTTAGAGAGGATCTTATCAAGAGAGTCTTAGAAATCATACACCCATGAAAGGGAAATCAATGAAATTTCAATGATATCTTCAATTGGAAATACATTTATGCACCACACTGCCTACAATTATCTATAGGCATCAACCATACCTATATATTTAATAGATTTACAAATTATTTTTCTTAATTTCTATGATCTTTGTAATTTTAGAGTTCATAACTTTTATTTTTTCATCTTTTTTTTCACGTTTCAAATTTATGGGAGAAATGTTATGAATAATTTATTATCTATTGAATAATTATATTATTTTCTATTTTCATATAGTTTCTTTAAAATTTAATATTAAAAGTAATTTTTTCATTTTGTTTATGTTTTTATGTTTTAGACTACAATTTGATGTAACCTTGCCTACCATTTAATTTTTCATTCTGTGTTTTGAGAATGTTGATATTTGATTATTTAAAATTAATTATCACAAATAAATACACTATATCCCATGATTTGAGAAAAAATGGCACATTATCATTTATTTCTATATTATATGATCGTTATTTATGTCTTCTGCACATTTAAAATCAGAAGAAACTATTTATGATTTCACGTTTTTACTATATATTTTTTTTGATGATTTCAGTAACCAATTTATTTTAATTTGTTGAATTTATCATCTTATGTCTTCATTTTTTTCAAATTTTAAATAATACTGTAGTAAAATTTGGTGTTTTTATATTATATATATTCTTAAGCACTTTGGTGTATTCATTTTTTATTATTATATCCATATTTTTTACATTCAGTATATAATTGTTGAAATAATTTAATTCACAATGTATATCATAAAAATGATAGGGAAATGACAAATAAAAAATATAATGACCATTTTTATACATGTATATTTATTTTTTAAATGATTTTAAATGTCATTTAATCTACATATTAACACATGCATGATCATAAATTAATCTATACAAACAAAACATAAAATTCGTTATTTTTAAGGGATGTAACAACTGAATATGATTTCATATATTAGTAGTTATTTAAGGTGTTCATAGAAATAATTTTAGAATTATTCATTTAAATGCTTAATGATTTTTTTCTTGTTCATTGTAGTAAAGAATGTTTTCTACAGATGGTTAACTATTATGTTGAACAAAACATATATTCTGACAATGCACGAGTGCACACATGATGAAAATATGACAATATTGTGTAATTTGTAATTTATTAGAATGATGTGATTTACATAACATAGGTGAATGGTGGATAAAATTCCAAAAAGATATGTCAACAACAATTAATAGATGTTTTTGACATAGGTATAAATTTTATTATCTAATTCTTTGTACCCATTGCACTAAAACTCATCATTAATATTTTTATGAGATTATTAATGTTGATTGGAACAAATTATTTGAATGAAGCAACATAGAATCCGCATAAAAAACCCACTAGAAACAATATAGGTATTCTTTAATCCTCTTATTAATAATTTTTTCAATTATCATAAAAACAAAATTATGAATTGATCATTAAACCGTTAATGGGTTTGGTTTATTCCACATCATTTATGAGATCCTATTTAAATTCTAGTGATTCATCATAGTACTTATAGAAAATTTATAGAACCTATTTGAAATATTTAAATTAATCATTTGAAATGAATTCGTTTATCAGTTTTTGTGGAATTAATTATATATATGGGGCTCTAGATGAAGATAATATTTATTATTGTATATTAATTACTGATACATATATAGAAATTTTCCCTTTCCTGAATAATATTTGTTGAACATTTTTTTAATATGATAGTTTTTTATAATTGTGATATTGAAATGATATCAATTTTTATTTTTATGTTGTATTTTATTATATATTCATCTATTTATAGAAGAATATGTGAATGAAATGGGACCTACATACACAATTTGTGAAACAGTTGTGGTAGCTTCTTTGTATATTCTTTCTTTTGTCCTAAGTTCTTGTTCATTTCTATATTAGAAAAGGTACTTTTAGCATCATATTTATGACATCAGTACTACATAACAGATGGTATAATAGTAATTGATAATATTTATACAACATTTATGATAATAAATAATGGAAAAATATATCATTTCATTTTTTGTGTCTTTTTTATTTATAACAGTTTCTTAAAAATCAATTTTATATTTTACTCAGTATTCCTATAAAACGATGATAAGCATTCTCAGGGATTTTGTTTTCCACAACGGTTATAATAAAACTGATTCCCAAAACTAAATGACTTGGAATTTTTTTGTTTGTTTTGCATAATAATGATTCAAAACTAATCATTTTTAATTTTCTATTCTAGTAGGTTTTTTAGAATCCAAAGATAAAACACTTTAATAAAAAGAACCCTATCATGGAACCTTTATTTATTAGTTTGATTTTCCTTATTTTTTTCATCTTATAATGCTTCTAATGGAATCTAATACCCTTTTAATTTCTATTGTGGTGATGTTTGGTCGATTTGAATAATATTTTTATGATCACTGACAATCAATCAGTCATCCCCCTTCCATGTTTCATGATCAGGGTTTTTATATCATTTATATAATTATTTTATGATATATTGGAACTCAATTTATATGTTTTTAACTTATTTATTCTTCATTTTTTTAGAAATGTTATATTTTTTCATATTAGATTTGTTCATTTCCAAAAAATCAAGGTACATTATCTATATTTTGCATCTCTAGAAACCCTTTTACGGTCGAGAAACACTACGATTAGAGGTTTTTTTTGTTTATTTTTCTTAATTTATTCAAACGCTTTAATTATATGGTTTAGTTTTATTCTTCCAAATGATTTCATGTGACTTCATATATATACAATATCAGTCTTGCAATGTACATCTCTAAATGTTGTATTTGTTTGGTAATAATTTTTATCATAAATTTGATATCTTTTAGTTATAAATTTCATTCACTTCTTCATTTATTTTTGTTTATTTTAATTGAAATTATAATTTCTTTAATGAATAATTATTTACCAAAATTATTTATTTCACGTTATTATAAAATCATTTTCTTTTTTTATAAATAAGATGAATATTGACTTCAGTTTCAACAGTTCTGGGTTGAATGAAAGCGGTGTAGTTTGATAGTCATTTAAAAATATTTATGTAAAATTGAAATAAATATATATTTTACTTTACTATGGAAATCATCAATTATTTATAATTATTAATTGATATAAAATAAATACATATATTAATTTTTTTTATTCCTATTAACCATTTATATCTCCCACCAGATAAGAAACTTTTCATTTTCTTTTTTAACTAAAATTTATCCTATTATATATATATATTTATAAATTTTTATATGTTATATATATGCATGTGGGTGTGTGAGTCTATATATATATGATTATATATATCAATTCATATTTTTTTTCAAATTTATAATTTTAAATTCTAAAAAAATTATTAACTTTTGAATCCTCATGACACATCACATAAAATAAATACCTCGAGTAAATTTTTTTTTTTTATTCTTAATAATTTTTATTATCTCGTGTATTCCTACTAATAATTTTAATTAAATATTTTATTCTTCAAATTTATCTATTTATATATTTATTTTAAATTTTAATATATTTTAAAATATTCACTAGTGATATTACGATATTAATTTTTGAATGTATTGTAATTGGACATATTTACGAAGAACCAATAATAAATTTGAAAAGGGAGTAGATGATTTAATGAAATTTTATAAAAATATTCAAAACAATTATTTGATTTTTTGTGCATGTTTGATGAGTATGAAAATGATATAATTAAAATCTAGAGAAATCCGAGATCATCTCATTTTTTATTGTTTTTCCCATAATTAGACAAATTAGATAACACAAATTGAAATAAATATATATTCAACATATAATGTTCAGAAAAATATTCATAATGATATTGTGAATCGTATTGAAAAATTAATTCATAATTTAGTTGTTGAAAGCATTGAAAAATATCCAATTATGTATGATTGTATGGGGATTCAGAAAAACCATTATTCTAATGTTATAGTAAATATATAGTTTCATCAGCAGTTTTGAGATTTGTTACCTTGAATTAATGAAATGGTTCGAGTGATAAAATATTCTCTAACATACAAGAGCATTTAAAAGTTCTACATCCAAAAAGAAATTGTCTTCAAGATAAAAACTATAAGGAGATGAAAATATTATGCCCAATGTTATAGGTGTATAAAATGATACACAGATTCCCAAACAATTGTGTTTTTTATAATAATTAATATGATTTTTATAAAAAATTCCTACATGTGGAACAACACTCTAGAAGATGAATTAAAATATCATTTTAGATTAATTATGATGTACTAATATCTAACCTCATTATAAATCTAATTATTCTTTCAAATAATCCCTTCATATAATTTTAAAAATTTATATTAGAATCACTATCATGTTCCAAAATTAAAGCTCATGCTAATGAAATTTGGTACCTACAAATATTTCATCATATGAAGTGTCTATTTTAAAATTCATTGGATGAAAAAAAGTTTATATAGAATTAAAATGAAGGAATATCGAATGGTAAATTGCATCACCCTGATAACTCAACATAATGTGAGGGATTTGATAAAACATATTCATATTTTGGATGTGATGTTAGAAATAATAGATTTTGATTGAGTACAAATGGAATGAATCCTTATCAGAGACAATATATCCAATATTGATTATGGCCAATATTTTGGTATTTAAAAAAATATATCCATATATATATATGTATGAATAAAAAATAAATTACTATGAGCTTGATGATTTTTGGAACAAAAGAAACAAGAAAGGATATTGATTTGTATCCATGATCATTGATTAATGATTTGAAACTTCAATGGTAGGAATGTGTTAATGTATTTGAAAGATACAAAAAATGTTTTTTTTTTGCATGATATTATAATTTTTAGTATAATAGAATTTTGTGTATATGAAAACCTTTCAGGGTCTACTGTTAATCGTCATAAATCACATCCAATTTGAGAATAAGAGAATTCTTATTATCAATTGGTTAATTGAATAAAGACATCATACAAGGGACAAATAAGATATTGTATATTGATTATCTTTATCATAGATTGAAAAATGTATTTAGTAGTTTAAATGAATAAAAAAGTCCCACACAACTGAGTCTATTTTAATAGTATTTTGACATGGTGAAAAATATTTTTACCACATTTAGAAAGAAAGGTTGATTCTATCATGAAACAATATCTGGAAGAAATAATATTTTTTTATCAAATTTATTGGATATTTTTTGAGATAAATCCTAACAATACTATTTTTCATATTGACAAAAATAAATGTGATAGATTGGTTGGAACATTGTTATATAAAAAGGGTATTCAAAATATGGATTAAATTCTAGATTAAACTTGATAGAAATGTGAAAGAATTTAGAGTAAGATCACACAATAAAAGTAAACAGAAAGTATTTACCTTCGTCTTTTCAAACATTAAGTACGAATGAGAAGATTAATTATTGTCAGTTTATTTATTGTATAATTTTACCAAGTGTATATTTATCAAATGTGAATAATTTTTTTTCTGTGCTGCATTTCAAATTAATAGGTATGAAACATCATGACTATCATGTATTGATGCAACAATTACTACTGGTCTCACTACATGGTATATTCCCATAATCTATCATAATGACTATCTTCTGGTTATGTAATTTCATAATATCCATTTGTATCAAGGTTTATTATCCTAATTTTTTTATGATTTGGAGAATGGATCTCTTCTTATGGTTTTATAATTAGAAATTTATTTTTCACATACATTTTTTTGATATAATGGTTCAACTGGTGATTCAACTGGGGTATAAGATAAGAATATGTGTAAGTGTTTATTTACATTTGATGTATCCTTAGGAAATATACATGAACATTTTAATGGGGTATGTTTGTAATCCTTATCGATTGGTGGCCTTTAATTTTTAAAAATATGCATTAGAATAAGTGATTGTGTTCTTTAATTATTATTTGTATGAAGTGGATCATATTGGTCTCCCTATATCTCAACATTTGATAGTAGATAGTGAAGGTAGATGGATTCAAGGCTTAATGGTAAGGTAAATTTTACATTATGAGGCTATGCATGCACATTTATATATTTTTTATAAAACATATGATGTTCAATCATATATATCATCACATATTTATGAATAAATGATATTATATCCAAAAATCAAAAAAATTTGTGGATGATTGAGAATAAAATGAAATTTTATTCGTGGTTTAAATAGAATTTTATCATAGATGTATATTCATTATAAATATTGAAATTAATGGAAGGGGACCATCTCTTAATGTGATAACCTGGTTTGGTTTTGATATTAATGGGTACACATTTTACAAAAAAAAATTATTAAAATGATAGAAATCAAAATAGTGGTGTGATGGTCATCTCTAAAGTAGTTCATTTTTCAAGGGAAAAATATAAAAAGACAATTTCTTCTTCGTTAACATATTTTTGAGTTCTTATGGAAATATGGTAAATTGATTATTTAATATTTCGAGTCACTATGTTTAAGTATAGATGGATTGATAAAAATAGTGGTGTAAACATGATGATAGTAGGTTTAAATTGGTTTATGTTAAAATATTTAATTAAAACGAGGAACCATTTATCATAGAGACACATGGAAATTACATATTTTATGTCATTGATATATAAACTATTCAGTGTTCCATAATTTTTAATAGTATAAGAAACCAATTTCGTTGATGAGGATGATACTGATGATTTTATTTATTTCTATCTTTCTTATTCATATATTACTCGATTTCTAGATGATTAATGTTACTATAAGGAAGTCCTAGTTCATGTAGTATTCAATGGTCATGATAATAGTGTATGGGAAAAATATAAATTAGAATCCTAATTATTACAGTATTTATATTTATTTAGTTTATTTTTCTGAATTTACATGTTTCTAATTTATATTTAAAATATGTTAACTTTCACATATTTTGGTTATAATAATCATGACATAATTATTTATTTTAAAACATACATAATTTAATCTTTTTTTTAAATAACAATTTTTTTCATCCTTGTTTCGAAACTTTGAGTTTTCTAAGGATATTAAGGAACAAAAAAATTCATTTCACTTTCCACTATCAATGTAAGATATAAATGGAATGGAGTAATTATAATCGTATATCTATTTCATCATATTATTATATATTATATAATATATATATTTATGAAAAGAACACATTTAATTTAAAGAAACATTATGAGGACCGTTGATGCATCTTATGTGGAAGAGACATGTCCTATTAATATAGAGTAATCAATTTCTCTTGTTGGTAAAAATTTTATTAAAAATTTTAAAAAATGTTAATTGCTCATGGAGATGAGAGATTACATGTTCATTAAGATGAAAAGAAACATTTCAACTGGCCCATATACAATTTATTTTATCAGTTCCATATCAATGAAAAGTTGTTGTAGGATTTCAATTTAATATCCTTATTGGAAGTCCATATACAGGATAGAAAAACAAAATATATTTGGGAGGCTATGATCGTAAAATATCATAATTTATTTTTTTCCTCTCATTTTTTGAATATTAAATATTTAAAATGAAATATTAAATTTATTCACTTATAGATGACATTAAATTTTGAGGAGATGAAAGAAATTAGGAAAAGTCATATCTCTTTATCTACGGTTCGATGGACTGATTTTAAAACAAAAATGAGAAAAAAAATTATGATTGGGAAAGGAATCTATGAAAACCCATGTCTCATGTATTATTTTATAGATGAATATACATGGATGAAATTTATTTATAATTGACATGAAGAAAAATTTCAACTATGATTTATATTTTATACTGTAAAATTTATTATATATTTATCTAATTACATATTACTTTTTATAATATAACAGTCCTTTAGGATATCTCATAAAGAGGTCATGTTAAAAAATGTATTTTGTCATACATTATTATGTGGATGGTTTCAGTAATTGGAGGAGAAAATGATTGTTGAAAAAAAATTGAAGCATTAAAAGCTCGAACTATTAGTGGTTCTGAAAAATTTTAATTTGGTTCTACATATCTTATCAATTGTAATGAAAAATTGAAATGAGCTTAAAGATGGAAAAAGGAAATTTATATTACAACTAAATCAATGGATGTAGATGAAAGAATTGTAATTTAATATATTTGGTCATTTATTTTTGTTTTCATTTTTAGACTAAAACCATTTATCTGACAATATTGTTTATATTTAAGGATGTCTTTCAAGGTAATGATAGATAATGAATATTATCTCTAAGTGTCAAACCCCGATTATAATTTTTTTTTATTTCATTAATTTTTTAATTATTTATATCCCTTTTTGGTTTTCTATCCAATATAGGATGAATATTTATAATTTTCAAGTGAAGTGGTGTCATATAAATAGGTTATGAATTGTTAAGAATATATGTTAGACAATAGTGTAAGGGGGTTTGCTGTAGATCACTATTATTTGGAGAGGTTGAATCATGGATTTATCAAAGATGTGTCTGACTGCAAGAAACTGTGTGAGGATGCCTAGCCTAGGCAGTGGGTAGTGCGTGGTCAGGGCACAATTTTGTAAAATGTTCCCAAACTGTGCAACATAATATGTTCAAAAATGAAATAAATAAAATAGATATATAAATAATATAATGTTTTAGAATGTGTATTAATAATAATAATAATTATTATTATTAATATTATTATTATTATTAATATAGTGCTTATTTGATTTTTCATGTTCCTTTATTTTTCATTCATTATTTTTTCTTTTTTTTCTCCTCTCTCTCCCCTTTCCTCGTCCACCAGAGTACCCAAATGTCCATTTTACTTCAACATGCACAAACCCCCCTTCCAGATCCCTCCCTTATTAGTTGATTCAAGGCCATTTCGTGATGAATACTCTCTCAATCATTGTGGTAATTCCTTCTCCCTACTCCCCTCCTCCATTTCAGACCTTTTTTGGTCTTATGTTACTCAGTGTAGCTCAACCGGAACCATAGGATGGGGTTAATCTAATATATATTTGTTCCATCCATTGTTAGGTTTTTTGGAAGGTCTCCCAGTTTTTCATCATGTGTGTTTTTAAATCATCCACTGAAGGAAAATCATATTGTATCATCTTGGATATCCAACACCGCATGGGGTAAGAGTTTTCTTCCGTAGTTTTTACCACTGTTTTTTGGTTCCCCTTTGGTGATTTAGGGTATATAATAATTTATTGTAGGATGTTTAGTTTCTTCATAGTTTTTTAAAAATTCAAATATAAGAATGTGTTTGTGTGTATATATATATATATATATCGCTCATAAGTATTCCCTCATGACACTGAGAATAGGTGACATAGAATAATTGATATATATCTGTATACGGGTGTATGTGTTTTTGAGTGAAGGGATGATTTGAGTCATCTCCACTTAAATTTTCAACCTCCAAAGTGTCTGAGCATGGCCTTCTCCATTTTTTGCTTAGGTTATCTATGCTCGTTACATTAATTTTGAATTCCTTGATAGCATAGAACCTTAAAAATGTGTTTTTATATTTATGATGTATACATATATGTATATATTCATATCTATGGGTTTGATAAATGTAATTGTGCTTCTGGGATTTGATTTCCCATTTTCTTATATATCATTTCTAATCCAGGATTCAAATTACTTTAAAATGTGAAGTATCCTAACTATTTTATAATAGGTTACTAAATGACATCTATCTTGTGAATGTGTCATTTCCCAATGTTTTGAAAATCATTTTTTATATGTTATGATAAATATAATTGGGTATGTAATGTAAAAGGACATTATAATAAATAATGTATTTTAATGAATGGGTTGAATGTTCCTATGACATGAAGTCATGTATGGAACTTTTTAAATGTGTTTTTTATGTTTTACATGGAATCTTAAATAGATTTTCTGAAGTGAATTTGGATTGAAAAATTGAGAGGCTTGTATGGAATGTATAGGTTTAAGTGTTTTTTTCAATTTTTTATAAATTCATTAGAATGTTATTATGGTTTATTGGAATCATAGTATTAATGGTATGGTGGGAAAAATATGTCTATTTGGAAGTGAAAGTTATTTTTGAAAATGTGAAATCGGAGTTGGAAACTAATGGTACTTTGTGAAATTATTTAAATGTTCATTTGATTTTTTGGCATGGTTGGAACTTTGGATTGTGTTTTTATATGATTGGAACCCCTATTGGGAATTTCACTAGACTGGTTATCATATGGGGAGTGTCTGTGTATGGGGTTGGCAAGGGTGTTGATGGAAGGTTAGGGGAGTGACACATTTGAGGGACCCTACATAAAAAATTATAGTTTTACCATGGGTTTCCATGGTTTATTTTAGATGGTGGAGTGATGAATATTGATCAACCCCGATTAAGTGGGATAATACACCTTTTTGTTGTAAAGGATATTGGGGTTGTTCCATTGTATTAGGATGTAGAGGGAAGGTAGTTGTTTATAGAAATAAAAGCTTCACTATGTGTTGGTAGGTGGTTCTAAAGTGAGTATGTCAATGAATCGCTCTAATGCAGTTTAGTAAATGACCATGATTACATAATTCTATGTTCCAATTTTCTTATGTGGAACTTTTCTTCTTGATCTAATGAACATTAAATTTCGTTGTACATTAAATTCAATTTTATATAAGTAGCTAGTTTTTAAAATAATTTAATTAAATCGATTATGTGTTTTGGGATTCGTTTTAGAATATGTTATAAAAAGTTTGTTTTTATTCCTAAAAATAGAATACAATTTCTTATTTTAATAAAACATTAGAGAACCATATTTTTATTTTATTTCTAAGCTACCAAGAATTTATTTCACTTTTGAGGTGGGCCATCAGACATTGTTTAATTTTTTCATTCAATCTTAGAATATCATTGCTCATGCCAACTATATCTTTTATGTTTTTGGTTCTTCCATTTATGGATCACTCTATGAGGGAATATGGTTATATGATTGGTGGTGACCTATGAGGTTACATATTGGTATGTGTTTTAGTTCATTTATTTTCTCTAAAACTTATATTTTTTTGTTCATTTTGATATTAATTTATATTTTTATCTTAATTAATTGGTAAAATTCGTTCCTAATGGTTTATTTTGATGTCCAACAATAGTTTCCATCCAGTGGGGATTGGCAATTCTCTTCAATCATTTTCATTGACCAGTTCTTGTGATCGGATCTGGGTTTCCCCTGGATGGTTAATGACAAAACGGTATCAGAGGAGACAATTTTTTATTTGGTATGTTAGGTTATTGGATACTAGGTCTTTTGAGACATGATTGATAGGTAAAATAAGATGACTGTGAACTCATGATCATTCTGATCCTCATGTTTCCTATCATAGTATGGGATTTGAGTCCTTAATTTTTGGTTTGTGTTGATGGAGTATGACCATGGGAGTGGGATGGTGTTTCATGGAAGATTTACACAGTGTAGCGACCCATGTGGAGATGTCATGTATGGTTTGAGATACCCCTAGTTGTTGGTTATTGATTGGATAATGTTTTTCCAAACCATGTAGTTGGGTTGGTCATGACCACTAGTTCCTTATCTAGGTGAATCAGTGGCAGTGTTATTTTCGGTTTGTATTTGGTTGGTGTGAATTTATATTGGTTTTGGGGTTCTTTATTGAGTAATGAAATGAGGTTGATTTGAAAATTAATCATTTAATAAAAGAAAATCCTTGGGACTTTTGGATAATAGAAGAAAAACTATTTTTAATTTTGATCTATATAATAATTTGTAAAATGTTTATTAAGATGTAAATCATTTATTTGGATGATTAAAGGGTATGTGTGATCCATGGTGTTCCCTATGGAAGTTCACACTTGTGTGTTTGTGTAGGGAATGTTTATTTTTTTAATGTATGTGTTGATGATATAATGAGACACTATAAGGCCCCAGCCTTAAACGTTAATTAATCTTGAGTTATTATAAGATTACACATTGAGGATCTTTTCATGTTTAGAGTTTTAGAGAATTAGAACATAAAACTTGCATTAAATTCCACATATAAACAAAGTGGTTACATAAATATAGTATTCATTTTTTCCATCAATGGAAACATATTTAAAATAAAACATTGATTCATTCTTGAAACTTCTTTCACACTATCATCATATCATGTACCTTTCACTTGACCTGTGAAAAACATTTCAAAATAACTTGTGATGAGCATAAAAAGCTAACTATGGGTTTTAAAAATATGGAAAGGAAACATAAGTTCATATATACATAAGAATGAAATCTTACTTTACCCATAAAACATAATCACTTTAACATAACTCATCAAATCATGATTAAATCATAGAAATGATAAGACATTAAGGTAACTTGAGGCATTCATAACATTCTTACGTTGGGAGTAACCCTCTTGGTTACGTTTGGAATACCCATCACAGTATATTCCCTAAATATATTCAGAGAAACCTTAACGTTTCACTCCTTCACGTTACCCAATGCATTGGAGAGCTATATCAGGATAACCTGCCCTTAGTTTATCACGGAACCACCCGTCTTCATAATAATGCCCAAGAACCACAACATAATCGTATCACATAAAACATGAATAAAGGAAACATAACACTTCCACCTTTAAGTAACAAGATATCAATACAACACATTGATGTAAAAACATTATTAAAACCATTTTCAATACCAAAATAAAAGAAAATTAAAACATGGTATTTATTTTTCTTTAAAAAAATAAGTATGGCTTGTAGAGGAAGCCGAAACGCAAATAATGGTCACGGCGGCAGAGAAGTCTTTGTCGCCGCATACGTATGACAAAAAAATTCCCTTTTGTCGTTTAGTAAATTGTTAGTATAAAATAAGATTCCTTTTGAATAAATCTAAAAGTCAATGGGGTTTATACACCGTATAAAATAACGTTGTGTATAAAACAAAATATGCCTCAATGAAAGGAGATTGAGATGAAGTCCCATACCTCGGGTCCGACTTGACTCAGTCATTCTTTAATCTATTGAATAATAAACTTACGATAATTTCTACTTGTTTAATAACCTTTTTCAAGTCCATTATTCCTTTTAAATCACTTTTTGTCATTTCATGAACACTCTGTAATTATTTAAGTTAATAATGATCGTTTTAACGATCATTGGTACTTGAGTAAAAAATAAAACCTTTATAATTACTTGTTGTTCAAGTATCCATTATATCCAGAATTTTATTCATGATTTAGATATCATATATGTCATATATATCCAGTACATGCATTCATTTATATTATTACTTAATCATTTAGAGGTAAGAAAATGAAATGCACCGTTCATGGAGACGGTAAGCCGCACGTACGCATGAACACTGATTCCATTTCTATTTCGTATTTTATGAACTGGAATCATAATGATATAAAGGTATATTAAAATTACATTGTAATATCATATATAATATCATAACACCATCCTTTATACTTCCCACATATGGTATTAATGAATGAAATCACTTTGAGGGGGTGGTAGTCCGCACTTCCTTAAATGAAGATATCGTGTATACACATAATGGAAACCATAATGGTATGCCCAAAATGAAAAATACAGAAGATTAAGGAAAACATAAACATATTATATATCATATATAAATATAGTTTCATCTTAATGGCCACCTTTTAAGTTGTAAAATGAATGTTGAACAATCATCGTTTCGGGAGGCAGAAATTCACCATCCACGGAAATAGTATGTTCTTTAACCATTTGATGTAGGTGTGTGTAAGTGTAGCTCGAATCCTTCTTATAAAAACATCCTAGTATATTGATGATACTATAGTTGTTACAAAATAAATGAATAAAATTAGTTTAGGGGGATGGAGAAGAAAAATACAACAAAAGGAATCAAGTGAAGACATTACCTTAGAATCAGTTAACTCCCTTTGGTTTCAGCTCAAAGGCTTCCTTGGGAAAACATCATCCCAAAGTGAGGCTTAAAGTAGTAATAGAGGTTAGTGGAGAGACAAAATTGGAAAGGGTTGGCTGAGCCAAAGGATTTGTAATTGTGGGTAAGGAGGTAGAGGTGGGGGCCTTTTATAAGAGGAGAGGAGGGGCACTCTTGGAAAGTAAAGAAATTGTAGTTTTTTTTAAATGATTTTCGGATTAAAAAGGTCCCACATTGATATAATTAGATGTTAAGATGATAAGAGTTCTAAATATACCCATCCAAAAGGTTTTGGACATGTGTAGGTCATAGATTTTACATTATCATTTCATTTTATTTAAATCCTTTATTAATTAGGTAAGCGCTGCATCATCATGATGTCATAAATAATTTAATTTATTTAAAGTATAAAAATTCTAAAAAAACTACTATGATTTAGGAAATATTTTTAGCATTCCAATTAATATTTATAATAAAAAATATTACTTGTATTACCCCATGTAAAAATTGTTTTAGTAAAATAACTCATGTTTGTGTCTTTTTTACTTTAACATTAAATAAAAAGATATTAATCTCATTTTCCTACCAATGTGGCTCCATGGGGTCCCCAAGTTGACCAATGGCTTTTATTGGTCGGCCATGCCACATCCAATAAAAGTAGGACATTTTCAAGGTCATCTCATATTATTAAAACATTATTTTTACCTTAAACTACACCAATTACCTCTAATTGCTAGTAAAAACATAAAAGTTACTATTCACCAAAAAATTATTTTAATCCAATTGAACCACATTTTTATTATTAATGACAACCATGTATGTCTGATTTTTAAAAATGAAATCACATAAGTGGAAATGTTTCATTTAAATGAAAAATTAGTTTCTTTAAGTACCACTTAGTGGTTTCACTATTCATCAAAAATTGAAGTTTTCCAGAAAAATACCAAAACTTCACCCTAAGATATATATGATATTCTGAATTCAAAAATGTTGTCTATTTTAAAAAATTCAAATAATTTATGTTACATTAGTTAACTTAATAATTAATTACCGTCGTCATGAAAAATAGTTTGTTTTTATGAAACAAGATGTATTAAAAGATTGACACCCGTTTAAGTCCAATTTCAAAGTGAAATTGATTCCAATGACCACCATTAAATTAAATGGTAAAAATATATTCTAATTTAACTTTAAAACCAATTTAAATGGTAACATAATCATATTAATAAATTATATTAAAAAGTGGTTTTGAATTAAAATACAACATTTTTAACTATTCATTAAAAAATGAACTTTATCGGAAAAATACCAAAAATTCACACAAAGTAAATTTTGATGTCCCAATCATAAAGAATAAGTTTTTTTTGACAAAAATAGAATATAAAATTTTCAAAAGATAGATTTAAAAATGGTTTCCCATTAAAAGACAGTAAAACAATCTTTTAAAAATATTAGTCTATTTCATGCTTAAGATTGGATTTATTTTAATTTTAAGCCTCTAAAACACTATCTAATTCATTAATAGACATATATAAAAATATCTATTATTCATTACTTACTTAGGATGTTACATCCTTCCTCCCTTTAGAAAATTGCATCACCGCAATTTATTTACTTATCGAATAAATGGGGGTACTTATCCCTCATTGCATTTTTAGATTCCCATTTGCCTCTTCCATCATGTGGTTTTTCCACAAAACCTTTACCTGATTAATCACCTTATTACCAAACACATTCTCCCTATGGTCAAGAATCTGGACCGGTTGTTCCTCATAAGATAGGTTCTCTTCCAGCTGAACTACCTCTAGACTCAAAACATGAGATGGATCTGGCATTGATTTTATCATCATCGAAACATGAAAAACATTCTGTACCTGAGATAAACTCGGAGGTAAAGCCACCCGGTATGCAACTGATCCAACTCTCTCCAGAATTTCATATGGTCCAATGAACATTGGACTCAGCTTTCCTTTCTTACCAAATCGCATCACACTTTTCCATGGTAAGACATTGAGAAAAACATGATCACCTACCTCAAAAGATAGATCCTTCCTCCTGTTGTCCGCATAACTCTTCTGCCTTCTCTGAGCTGTTCTCATGTGTTTCTGTATCAGCTGAACCTTTTCTGCCAACTCTTATACCAATTCTGGTCCCATCAACTTCCTTTCACCCACATCGTCCTAGAAAGTTGGAGTTCGACACTGCTTCCCATATAACGCCTCAAATGGTCCCATCTTTATACTAGAATGAAAACTGTTATTATATGAAAAATCAACCAAAGAAAGATGTTGGTCCCAAATTCCCTGATAATACATCGAACAAGATCATAGAATATCCTCCAAGTTCTGAATTGTTCATTCTGACTACCCATCTGATTGAGGATGAAAAGCTGTACTAAAATTTAGTTCAGTACCCATTGACTTCTGAAGGCCTTTCCAAAAGTTAGATGTGAACCTGGGTTCACGGTCAGATACAATGGAGAGAGGAACTCCATATAAACATACTATCTATTTAAGATACAAACAGGAAAGTTGATCTAAGGAAAAAGTATCTCGTATAGCAAGGAAATGAGCAGATTAAGTCAAGAAATCAACAATAACCCAGATTGCATTATTATCTCGAGGGGTCTTCAACAATCCCACAACGAAGTCCATGGATATATTCTCCCATTTCCACTCTGGCACTGGTAAAGGCTGAAGCATCCCTTTCGGTAACTGTCTCTCTTCTTTAACCTGTTGACATGTCAAACACTTCACAGTAAAATCAACAATATTTCTTTACATTCCATCCCACTTGTAATACTCCCGCAGATCTTTGTACATCTTAGTACTGCCGGGATAAACTGAAAACAGAGAACTATGAGCTTCACATAAAAACTCTCTCTTCAACTGTGATTCACAAGGAATATACAATCTCTTCCCAAATCTCAAAACACAATCATTATCATTGTTGAATTTAGGAAACTTACCTTTCTGAACCAGCTCTACCTTTTTCTGAAACTCACTGTCTTGCTTCTGTGCTTGCTTGATTCTGTCTGATAGAGATGATCTCACTGATACCTGAAACAAAACATAAGAACTTCCTGCTCCAACAACTTCTATGCCAATGTTCATCAAATCCTTAACCAAAGGATCACGTTCCAAACACAACATTGTTAATGAAGAATTACTTTTTCGACTAAAAGCATCGGCCACTTTATTTGTGTTTCCCGGATTGTAATGAATTGTAAAATCATATTCCTTGATTAATTCTAGCCATCTCCTTTGTCTCATGTTCAATTCTATCTGATTTAATATATAATTTAAACTTTTGTGATCGGTATATATTTCACACTTTACTCCATTCAAATGATGCCTCCAAATTTTTAAAGAAAAAACAACAGTAGCTAATTCCAAATAATGTGTAGGGTAATTTACCTCATGATTTTTCAACTGTCGTGAAGCATAATCAATTACCTGATCATTCTGCATTAGGACGCAACCAAGTCCTTTCAATGAAGAATCACTCTATATAACAAACTCACCATTCCTGGAAGGTAGTTCCAAAACTGGAGCATTAACCAATCTTCTTTTCAACTCCTGAAAACAATCATCGCATTTTTCGGTCCAGATAAACATAACACCCTTCCGAGTTAGCATAGTCATTGTACTAGATAACAATGAAAAATTTCTTACAAACCTTCAGTAAAATCCTTCCAAACTAAGGAAAGTACGAATCTCTGTTACATTTTTGGTTCTTTTCCATTCTTCAACAACCCTTGTTTTTGCAGGATCAACAGTTATCCCATCTTTAGAAACAATGTGACCAAGGAATGAAATTTGTTTTAACCAAAACTCACACATTCTGAATTTCCCATACAATTTCTTTTCTTTTATGGTTTGAAAAATAAGCCTTAAATGTCTTTCATGCTTCTCTTTACTTTTAGATAACACCAAAATATCATCAATGAAAACCACCACAAACTTATCCAAGAACTCATGGAAAATTTTATTCATTAAGTCTGTGAATACAGCAGGTGCATTGGTTAGCCCAAAAGGCATTACTAAAAATTCATAATGGCCATATCTTATACAAAATGATGTCTCTGGAACATCTGCTTCCTTTACCTTCAGCTGATGGTACCCTGATCTCAGGTCAATTTTTTAAAAAAACTGAGCTCCCTAGAGCTGATCAAAAAAATCATCGATATGAGGCAAAGGATATTTGTTCTTAACAGTGATGTTATTCAATGCTCTATAATCAATGCAAAGTCTCATAGAACCCTCTTTATTTTTAACAAATAAAATAGGAGCATCCCATGGCAATGTTCTAGGTCGAATGAAACCTTTCTCTAATAAATCTTGGAATTGCTCCTTCAATTCTAAAATTTAAATTTGAGCCATTCGATAAGGGATTTTCGAAATTGGCTTAGCATTAGGAACTAAGTCAACAGTAAATTCAACTTCCCAGTCTGGTATTATTCCAGGAAACTGATCAAGAAAAACATCAGGATACTAATTTACCACTAGCACATCATTAATCTAAACAGTTCCATTGTTTTCAACAATATGTGCAAGGTAACATTCATTTCCATCTTTTACAAGTTTATCGAAATCTTGATATGTTATCAACAGTAAGGGTTCATTCTTGTACACAAACTAAAAGTATTTTTGAAAAGAAACGTTTTTAGCTCTACAGTCAATATTTGCATGGTAAATAGACATCCAATCCATACCCAAGATATTATCAAACTCTAATTGAGGTAGAATAATAAGGTTTGCAAGTAGGTTCTTTCCACAGATAAGGCTAGGAAGATTTTTATAAATTATTTTTGACCCAACATTTCCCCCAGGTGTTTTTACCAAAAGTTCAGGAGTCATTTATTGAGATGGTATTCTCATTTTACTAGAAACGTTTTCAGAGATGAAATAATGTGTAGACCCTGAATCAAACAAAACACTAGAATAATCTGAAAAAACAAACAAAGTACCTGATACAATATCATTTGATGGCCCGACATCTGCTGAAGTAGTTGCAAAGGATTTCACCACCCCTTTCTGCTTGTAGTCTAACTATTTCCCATCACTCAAACTCTTTGTCAGACACTCGTTTGCATAGTGACCCATCTCATTGCACATAAAACATTTCACTAACTGTAAATCAAATTTGGTCTTACCATCACCCTGCTCTTTTTCAGTGCAATCACGATCCTTATGTCCCATCTTACTACATCGGTAGCACATTCCAGAATTCAGAAGGCATTCCCCAGCATGCCTTTTCCCACATTTATCACAAACTGGAAACTTATTTTTCATACCATAAGACTTTATTGAAGAATTCATCCCTTCCTCCTGCCACCTCGGTCTCTTCTTCTGTTGGTTGTTATAGAACACTTGGTCATCGGCAAACTCCATTTCAACCTTCTCAGCACATCGAACAGGCTTTTCATAACTTTTAAACTCACGAGAAGCTAATTCCCATCGATATTTTGTATTTAATTCTGAGTAATAATGATTGATTTTACTATCAAGGTCTCGGATAAAATTTGCAGCATACCTTTCCAATCGAGTGAACCTTTCTTCATAGTCATCCACTGAGTCTTCCTCTTGCCTCAATTCCAAGAATTTTTTTTCCATCCTAAGTCAAACAGCCTTAGGAAAATACCTCTCATGAAACATACCTTTGAATTCAAGCCAGTCAAGAGAATCAATCTCATCGGTATCCCTGATATTTTTAACCATCGACCACCACTAATCTGCTTCACCCTCCAAATGGTAAATAGAAAGACTTACCTTTTGATTGTCTAAACACCCCATGACATCGAAAATATTCTCCAGTGCTCTAATCCACCCTTCAGCTAGCATAGGGTCAGATGATCCTCTGAATGATGGGGGATGTTGCCTCATGAAATGTTCAACCACTGACAGGTTTCTCTGTGGTTGATCTGGCTGGTCTCATGCATGGACACCACCACCATTTATCGCTAGAGTCAACTACGCCATTATCGCAACAAACTGTTCAGTTCCAATTCTGACCATCTCCGGATGCTGATTCGGAAGGTTATTTCATTTTGTATGCCTTCCTAGCACTGCTTCCCTATTTCCTCTGCGGAAAACCATTCTGAATAATCGTGTATTAGATGAAGCAACATGGTAATCTTCAAATGCTATATCATTTAAAAAAAATATTTTTGGATAATCATTTAATAGAATTATAACACCTAAAGATATCTAAACTGACCTCTAATACCAACTATAAGGCCCTAGCCTTAAACCTTACTTAATCTGGAGTTATTATAAGATTACACATTGAGGATCTTTTCAGGTTTAGAGTTTTAGAGAATTAGAACATAAAACTTGAAATACATTCCACATATAAACAAAGTGGTTACATAAATATAGTATTCTTTTTTCCCATCAATGGAAACATATTTAAAATAAAACAAGGGTTAATTTTTGACACTTCCTTGACACTATCATCATATCATGTACCTTTACCTTGACATGTGAAAAACATTTAAAAAAACTAGGGATGAGCATAAAAAACTCACTATGGGTTATAAAAATATGGAAAGGAAACATAAGTTCATATATACATAATACTTTACCAATAAAACATAATCACATTCACATACCTCATCAAATCATGAATAAATCATAGAAATCATAAGACATAGTGGTAACTTGAGGCATTCATAACATTCTTACGCAGGGAGTAACCCCATTGGTGACGTTTGGAATACCCATCATAGAATATTCCCTAATTATCTTCAGAGAAGCCATAAAGTATCACTCCTTCGCGTTACCCAGTCTATTGGTGATCTATATTAGGCTCACCTGCCCTTAGTTTATCACGGAACCACCCATCTTCAAAATAATTCCCACAAACCACAACATATTCGTATCACATAAAACATACATAAAGGAAACATAACATTTACACCTTTCAATCACAAGATATAAATACAACACATTGATATAAAAACATTATGAAAACCATTTTCAATACCAAAATAAAAGAAAAGTAAAACATGGTATTTATTTTTCTTTTAAAAAAAAGGTATGGCTTGTAGAGGAAGCCGAAACGCAAATAATGGTCACGGCGGAGGAGATGTCGTTGTCACCACATACGTATGACAAAAACATTCCATTTTGTCATTTAGTAAATGCTTATAATAATAAAATATTCCTTTTTAATAAACATAAAAGTCAATGGGGTTTATAAACCGTATAAAAGAAGGTTGTGTATAAAACAAAATATGCCTCAATGAAAGGACATTGAGATGAAGTCCCATACCTCGGGTCCGAATTGACTCAGTCGTTCTTTAATCTCCAGAATATTAAACTTCAATTAATTTATACTTGTTTAAGAAGCTTTTTCATGTTCATTATTCCTTTTATACAACTTATTTCCATGTCATGAACACTATGTAATTATTTAAGTTAATAGCGGTCGTCTTAACGATCATTGGTACTTGAGTCAAAAATAAACCCTTTATAATTACAAGTTGTTCATGTATCCATTAAATCCAGAATGGTATTAATGATGTATATATAATATATGAGATATATATCCTGTACATGCATGCATTTCTAATATTACACAATCATTTAGAGGTATGAAATGAAATGCACCGTTCATAGAGACGGTAAGCCGTACGTACGCATGAACGCTGCTTCCATTTCAATTTCGTATTTTATGAAATGGAATCATAATGATATAAATTTATATTATAATTCCATTTTAATATCATATATAATATCATAACTTCATCCTTTATACGTCCCACTTATGGTATTAACGAATCAAATCACTTTGAGGGGGCGGTAGTCTGCACTTTCTTAAATGAAGATATCACGTTTACCCATAATGGAATCCGTAAATGTATGCCCAAAATGAAAAATACAGAAGAATAAGGAAAACATAAATATATTATATATCATATATAAATATATTGTCATCTTAATGGCCACCTTTGAAGGTGTTAAACGAATGTTGAACAATCATCGTTTCGGGAGGCAGAAATTCTCCATCCACGAAAACGGTATGTTCTTTAACCATTAGATGTAGGTGTGTGTATGTGTAGATCAAATAATTCTTATAACAACATCCTATTATATTTAAGATACTAGAGTTTTTACAAAAGATATGAATAAAAAGAGTTTAGGGGGTTGTAAAAGCAAAATAAAACAAAAGGACTTAAGTGAATACATTACCATAAAATGAGGTAACTCCCTTTGGTTTTAGCTCAATGGCTTCCTTGGGAAGTCTTATACCCAAAGTGAGGCTTCAAGGAGTAAGAGAGGTAAGTGGAGAGACAAAATGGGCAGGGGTTGGCCAAGCCAATGGCTTTGGAAGTGTGGGTATGGAGGTAGAGGTGGGGGCCTTTTATAAGAGGAGATGATGGACACTCTTGGAATGTAAAGAAATGTTACTTTATTTTAAAATGAGTTTTGGATTTAAAAGGTCCCACATTGATATAATTTGAGGGTATGGTGATAAGGGTTCTAAATATACCCATACAATATGTTTTTTAAATGTGTAGTTCATATATTTTACATTATCATTTCACTTTATTTAAATCCTTTATTAATGAGGTAATCGCTGCATCATCATGATGTCATAAATAATTTAATTTATTTAAAGTATAAATATTATAAATAAACATATGATGTAGGAAATCGTTTTAGCTTTCCAATGAATATTTATAATCAAAAATCTAACTTGTATAACCCCTTGTAAAAATTGTATTAGTAAAATAACTCATGTTTGTGTCATTTTTACATTAACATTAAATAAAAAGATATTAATGTCATTTTCCTACCAAAGTGGCTCCATGGGGTCCCCAAGTTGACTAATGGATTTTCATGGTCGGCCATGACACATCCAATAAGGTTAGGACATGTTTCAAGCTCATCTCATATTATTAAAACATTATTTTTACCTTAAAATACAGTAATTACCTCTAATCGCGATTAAAAACATAAAAGTTACTATTCATCAAAAAATTATTTTAATCCCATTGAACCACATTTTACTTCTTTATTACAACCATGTTTGTCGGATTTTTGAAAATCAAATCACAGAAGTGGCAATGTTTCATTTAAACGGAAAATCAGTTTCTTTAAGTACCACTTAGTGGTTTCACTATTCATCAAAAATTGAAGTTTTTCAGAAAAATAACAAAACTTCACCTTAATCTATATTTGATATTATGAATTAAAAAATGATGTATATTTTAAAAAGTTCAAATCATATAAGTTAAATTAGTTAATTTAATAATTAATTTCCGCTGTCATGACAAATAGCGTGTTTTTATGAAACAACAAGTATCGAAAGACTGACACCAGTTTAAGTCCAATTTCAATGTGAAATTGATTCCAATGACCAAAATTGGATTAAATGGTAAAAATATATTCTTATTTCACTTTAAAACCAATTCAGAAGATAAACTATTCAAATAAATAAATTATATTAAAAAGATGTTTTGAATTAAAATACAACATTTTTCACTATTCATTAAAAAATGAACTTTATCGAAAAAATACCAAATATTCACACAAAGTAAATTTTGATGTACCAATCATAATGAATTAGTTTATTTTGACAAACATATCTTATAAAATTGTCAAAAAATATATTTAAAAATGGTTTTCAATTAAAAGGAAGTAAAACAATCTTTTAAAAATATTTGTGTATTCCGTGCTTAAGATTGGATTTATTTTCATTTTAAGCCTCTAAAACACAATCTAATTCATTAATAGGCATAGATAAAAATATCTATTATTAATCACTTACTTGGGATGTTATAGACGCGAGTACAAAAAAATATATGTTGTTTTATTGGATACCATGAGTTAGTATTTTAAAATCAAATATTTATCTGTTGTTTCAACGTTTTTTATGAAAATAAAAAAGTTTTCTAATAAAAAGTGATTTTTTATGAAGATATTTATTTTTTTAAAGGTAAATATATGATGGTGTTTATGATTTCTTAGCGGGTGTGATGGAATGATTTCGGAAATGGAAAATATTTTTTGATTTTAAAAGGGGAATAAATTTGAAAATGGATGAATTTAGAAAATAGTGAATTTAAAAAGAGTTTCCTTGGATGGGTTTCTTTCGTTGTTTTGTTTTAATTATTTTTGAGATTTAATTCATCTTTTAACTGGTTTGTGATGTGTTGGTCTATGAGTATAACATTTGGATGGAGATGGCCATTTCATTTTAGATTCGGTTAAGATTCTATTATATTTTACATTCTTTTTTTATAAAAAATATTTTTCTATGAATTGTATCAGATTTTTCACGTGTCTTTTGATCTTTAGCCATGCCCCGAAACCTAATAGAGTAATGGGATTGAGATTGATTTGGATATTCACCATTTTATTTTGTGATCAATTTTTTTACAGTAAATTATGTGGCGCGAGGAAGACAAATGTGTTTTCATAAAATCATAATGCAGGGTGGGTTCGAGTGGTTTTGAGTTTGTTTAGAGCCCTGACATTGGACTGGTAGAGGGTGGTGCTTCCAGTATCATTGCAAGGTGGTTTTCATGGGGAGTGTTGATGAGCTCTTTAATCTACTAATTAATTCATAGGGAGATAATGGATGGAAAATTGGGGTGGGGGTTTATGAGCATTAAAAATGTTCATTTGATGGTAAAGGATTGATTTGACTAGTTTACAAATCTTGTTACCTTTTATATGGAGGAAATATCTGATTATCATTTTGGTTTGTTTATTGATAAGGATTTTTGGCCGGGTTGGCTCTATAAATGTAGGTAGTTGGAATTTCAGTTTCCTTGTATCCCTAAATATTTTCATATCTGGTGTAGGTTATACAATAGAGGAACCTATAAATAATAATCTTCTTTTATTGCTCCCATATTATAATTTACATGGTTGACCACATTTCTTCTTCTAGTTTGACTAGTTTGGTCATTTGAAAATAACCTTGTGACAATCCTCCACATTCCAACTAAAGATGTTGTCATCTGAGTTACTTGGGGATGTTCTTCTTGTGGCAACATTTAATGGAGAACATTTTTTCTTGAGGGTGTCATCTCCTTGCTGTTGGGTATAAAATGCTTCAAGACATCGATGCTCTAGCCACATGTCTTAGAGTGATGCATTTCACGAATGTAGGAATCACTGGGAGTGTGGAGGGCCTTGTTCAGACTTTTTTCTCTTATGATTGAATGAGAGATTTGAAGTCTCTATTTTAGATTCACTAATCATTAATGGTTTTATTTTGTTGTTAGAAGAATAGAGGTTTCATTTCCTCATTGTGGTATTTTTGTCGAATGTTCTATTTTAAAGATGAATGGGTTAGTGGAGTTATGCCTTTTTACACCTCATTAGTTGAGATTATGCCTTATGATTGTGAACCCTTGAAATTTGTCTCATTGTCTATTTATTTATGGTTTTGGTTTTATTTGATTAAAAATTTCCATTCATCTTGTGGAGATAATGAATAGTGGTTTGGTTTGAAAATTGGTTTGGGGCGTTTCATTAGGCCCCCATTGTGGTGGGGATTGGTCTTTGTGGGATTTCTAGGGTTGGTATGTGTTTGTGGTTCCCACTTTGGTTCACATTGGTAGTTCATGAGTTGTCTTGTTCGGAATGTTACAACCTTTTCTATGATGTTTGGTTGCTAAATTTTCAAGAGACCCACCATAGATCACATATTTGTTTCTTTATTCATTGGTCTGTATAGAAAATTTCTTGAGGTGTTGAGGAAGATCCTCTTTCATTCAATTTTCTTCAAATTTTTTTCTCTTTTATCTATTCGGGTGTGACAATAACGAATGATCACACTAATTTCATGGAATCATTGGACTTGTGTTTGATTCCACATTTTAATAGGTGACTTTTTTTTATGGTAGTTAGTTTTCTTGTTGGAGTAAATTTTCACACCGAAACATAAAAACTTTAATTATTTTAATTATTTTAATATTTTTTATCCTCCATTTTTTATGGAATTATATGGGTTTAAATTTAAAAAATTATGTCAAATGTGGGGTCCTACATATGAGTTTTGGATGGTTTGGAATAATCATGAAAAAATCATGTGTGATGTTCTATTGTTGGTCAGTTCTATTTGACATATTTGAAGCATGGTTTTCTCCATCGTGTGTCTGCATGCAGGTAACTATATGAGGGTGCCTATCCTTAGATGTTTCTAGTGCACGATTAGTGCACAGTCTGGTAAAGTGTACACAAATCGTGTGGGCTGCAATTTTTCATGAATAAAATAAATAAAATTGGAATAAAAAATATAAATAAAATAATTATTATGATTGTGTTTTAATAATAAGAATAAATAATATTATTATTATTTTATATTGTAATATTATTATTATTATGTTAGGGTTTATTTTATGTCTTATTTTCTCCATTATTTTTCTTTCATACTTTTTCATTCCATTTCATATATTATTTTTTCTTTCATTATCATCCCTCTAATCATTCCTGGTCTACGTGAGCATCCCTGTCCATTCTCCTCCTTTTCAGTGACAGTTCTGGTTCTTCTGTTTCCGGTTGTAGTTAGGATAAATCCTTAGGGTGGGGTTAGTATAATTTTTGTTTGTTTGTTCCATAATTAATATATGTTGAATGTCTCTAACGTCTTCTTGAAATTTATTCCTATGTCCACCATTAAAGGTAAATTGCATTGGATCATCTATTCTTGATGATGCATCTTAGGGTAAGATATTTCATCTATTATTTTGTGTGAAACATTTATTTCAGGTCCCTTTGGTTATTAAGGGTACGTAGGAATTCTTTGTTGGATGTTTAATAGGTTTTTTGTGGTGTGAACATATATTAATAGGAAAATATATATTTATATATATATATGTATCTCTTAGTGATATTCCCAAATGGCGTGGGAAGTACATTCCTTGTACTAAATTCTGTATATATATATTTGTATAAGTGTGTATGTTTGTGTGAGTGCAGGGAAATTTTGAGTGGTGAACATCTAATTTTTCAAGAACCAATGTATCTTTGTTTGGTCCGCTACCTTGTTGAGGTAGTTTCCATATTCCCCGACCATTAAATTGGAATTCCATGATTTCTTAGATCATTTAAAATGTGTTTTTATAATTATGTTATATTTATATATATATTTATATATGCATATATATGGGTTTGGTAAAATTAATTATACTTCTTTTAATTGGTTTGACATTTTGTATATATATTTTCTAAGACTAGTTACGAATGAAATTCAAATTTTAAGTATAATATGTGTTTAATAGTAGTTTACTAAATGATTCCTAACTTATGAATGTTTCATTTCACATTATTTTTTAAATGGGTATTTAAATGTTTTGATAAAATCCATTGTATTTTTAATGTTAACGATATCCGGGTAAACTAGTGTATTTTAGAGAAAGGGATGATTGTAAACATGACATGAAGGACTGATTGGAACATTTTAAATGTGTGGTGTGTTTTTATCCTATAATTGTAAATGGATTTTGTGAAGTTAATTATGTTTGGAAAATATAGAGGATCGTATGGAAAGTACTTGTTGAAATTGTATATCACATTGTTTTTGAAATGGTTTATTATATTTTTATGTTATATATGATTTATAGTATTAAATTCCCATTTGGAACCATATGTAATTTTTGATGTGAAGCCTAGTTTTGAATGTGTGAATGCTCAGTGGGAAACAGAAGGTGCTTTGTGAAATGTTTTAATGGTTCTTGTTATTTGACGACCTATTGGAACTATTGATTTCTATTTTATATGTTGGAAACACCTATTATGGATTTACCTATATAGGTTATCTTATGGATAGTGTCCAGGTATGAGGTGGTTAAGTGTAGTGATGGAAAGAATGGAGAGTCATATGTACGAGTCCTCTTTCTTACACAATATAATTTTACCATGGGTTTCCTTTGCATCTTTAGAGGGTTGAGTGATGGTTATGGATGAACCCAAATTAGACAGGTGGTATCCGTTGGATATTTTAAAGGCCAGGTGGGTTATTATATAGGATTAGTCAGTTGAGGGAGGTAAGTTGGTTATAGAATTAGGAGCATGAACATATGCTGACATGTGGTTCTGAAACGAGTACATCCTAGGATCAATCTTAATATGTTTAGGAAACTCCCATGATTAAATACTTATATGTTCTTATTTTTTATATACCACATTGGGTTGCATGATCTCAAGACACCTTTAAATTTATTTCCAAATCAATTTACCTATTCTATTAATATTTGGTTGTTAAAATAATATAATGAAATGACTTATGTTTTTTGGGAAATTCTTTAGAAAGTTAAATGATAAGGGAGTTTTTCTTAAAAATATATGGCCATTTATTATTTTGATAAAAGAGTAGAAAAAACAAATTTTTTCATGTCATATTTCTAAACTTCAAAAATTGATTTTTCATTCGAGGGGGATCATCAGGAGTGGATTATTTTTTTCATTCCTATTGATAATTTCATTTCTCATGCCTATTCTATATTTTCAATTTTATGTTCTTATAGATCTGGATTTCTCTTGAATTGATTTAGGTTCTATGTTTTGTGGTGGCCTATGAGGTAACATTGAGGTATCTACAATATTTCATTTATTTTCACTATGAGTGTTTCTTTTTATTGTTTAGTTTGATTCTCATTTTTATGTTTATCTTTTTTCATTGTTCAAATAATTACCAATGGTTTATCGTGATGTACTTAACCTTTTTCCTACCTGTGGGGATAGATATTTCTCTTTGGGCCATATTAAGGACTAGCTTGGGTGAATGGTTTAGGGTTGACACATGCTGGTATGTGAATCTGAGTGTAGAATGGATATACTAGCTATGAATTTAGAAAAGAAAGAGTAACAAGGCTGAGTAAGAGTTTATCAACATGTATTTGTATTAGGAATGTTTTTGGTAATTAAAGTAAACAATGAATAGATCCAGAAATTGATTCCATAAACGATGAACTAAAGGAAATGAAACACTCCATGGTGATAACATTCAATCAACAATGCATTCTATGTTTCAAAAATTAATGAGAAAATTATAACCTGCCCCGCCTGCTAACCCTACCAAGCATGCCCAGTATTCATAGCCATCACAATAAGATGAAAAACATATACAGACTACCCAGTTGGCCTAGCCTACCTAGCTTTCCTACTCAAACAGTCCACCTCCTCATTCAGACATAAAAATATATAGTTAGTAACGTACTAGAGATACACAAGAACTTATTATAGTGTACAGACTCATACAAAATATTGGGCATACTGTAGAACACCATCCAATTTAGTTGGGTTGTTCAATGTATAAATACGTTATATTATTGATTATAATTATCCCCTTCCATTTTATATTGATGAATTTACTAGATTTGGGGATTGTATGGATCCGTTTTTACTTTGTATGGCTTACTTATTTTATTCTGATACCTAAGGTATGCATTTTTTCTAAATATAAATTACAAATTATTGAAAATTACATATAATTTATTTTGAAATTAAATTTTTATAGGATTTTCTTCTATAAAAAATTGATTAAATGGAATCAAAATTATCCGGGACATGCATCTTGAGATAATTCTATTCTAATGGGGTAAAATTATTATCAAAGATTACTTCTTCAATGTAAAATTTCTAGATGTTTTGGTTAATGGATGAACTATATTTAAGTGACCAGAAATGAAAAATATTTAAAAAATATATAATGTATGTGATAAGGATTAAAGTACTCAGCTCTACAATGATGCAATTGTTTTCAATGTAAATAATTATATGTTTGAGTTTAAAATTTTAATTAAAATAAAGTTGGTTTCAAGTGACATACTATTTTACATATTATTATTAGTTACATATCCATGCAAATGATACAAAATGAGTGCACTGTTTTTTATGGTTTCATTGATTAAAAATTCATTTTATTATCCTTACAATATATGATCCATATTTAATGAGTTAAATACATTTCTATGATATTAACAATCACAAATATTGTATGTTGATTTTTAACATTCTATATTAGTTGAGAACACTAATATAATTATGAAATAATTCTAAAAATAATTTCATTAATTGAGAGAATTTTTTTATTTTATAATTCATTTGATTTTTAGCATATTTTGTCCAAGTGAATGCACATTATACTAGTTTGGCACATTATTATGCCCTATACGTTAACAATTTATCTCATATTTTTGAGTGTATTTTTTTGTTTTTTATAATTTCATTACATTTAATTTTATATTTTATAAATGTTTTATTAGTTCATATATATGAAAATTCCAGCCATGGATAATTATTAACAAAAATCACTTGTCGAAAATGAAACCACATCCAATAAAATACGTTGAAGTATAGGTAAATATTTTTATATTAGATAATATTTTTATTTTTTACACAATATATATATTAATATATTTTTTTAATTTCAAGTCAATATTTTATAACCTCAGTGTCATAGTCCACTATGAATTAAAGAATTTTGTTATTTTGCCTTACGACTCCTGATTTAGATAATCACAATTAGAGTATAGATTAGTTTTTTTTGAATATTCATTATATTAATAAATTGTTTTATTTCATAATATATTTTTTTATTTTTATAGAATGTAATGTTGTTCTAGAAATTCAATGAAACTGATTCATATACAAACAAATAACTTAATCATTTTTTATCTTTGTTTCCAAACTAATTTATAATTATAGTTTTCATTTATATTATCAAGTATATTTATTTTAATGTTTTATTTTTAATATTATAGTTTTCTACAAATGTGATAGAAAATGTTCTTGTTATAATAGGTGTTTGAAAATTATAATAAAAAAGGAATGTTTCAACAATTACTTTATATTATTATGGTCTAATTTATTAGGTATGTAATTTATAAATCTAGTGTTAAATATCATTATGAAAATGTATTTTTGATTATGTAGTAAAATTTTTTCTTATAGATTTGTAATCCTTCCATTGTTTTTCATTATTTTTTATTTTGTATTGCATATACAATATTTTTTTGGGGATTCATCAATTGTAACTTTAATACAAAAATATTTTACTTTTGATTTATATTGTTATATAAATAACACCAAGGACCTATATTTCATAGTCTTTCTGCATCGGCCTTAACTAAAACTGATGATGAAAACCTATTTATGATGCTACCTTTATAATCTTCGGTTTTTTATCAATATTAGAATGAAAAAAATGATAGGAAAATGATTCTACAATAGTGAATGAATGAAATGAGAAATTCAACATACAAAAAAAAGTAGACCTAAATAGAGAATAGTGGCGGTAATAGTTTCCTTGTAGATGTCAGCGTCCATCACTATTTTATGTAATTTAGTGAGACCAAGGATACTTAGCTTGAAAAATACAATCATTTTCTATATTTTTAAAGGTCAATTTCCTCATCAATGAATGAAATCACTACATGTTCAACAATTTAGTTATATATAAGGACTAATACATAGACCTTAATTTCACCCAGCAATGTAATTTACCTTTTCCATTTCTTTACCTATAATGTTAGATTTGGAACTAAACCAACCAATGGATCAACTTTAAAGAAATAATATGAAACTTGAATTATATCTTATTTCATATTAATCATTTTTGAGTCCATAATTAGTTTATTCCCTTAAAATTCTTTCTTCAACTCCTTAACTACATTGATGATTTTTTTATTCTTCTAATGTACACAAGGATATTATTTATGAAAATCAATTAAATCACCAAGAATATTGGGTATTAACGTATTAAACAAAGAGATTAATAAACATTAGGTCAAATAAAGAACATTTATTACATGACACATCTTATGGATAATTAAGAAGGAATATTCTCCATCATTTACTACAGTTTAATATCTAACATAATCCTAAGATTTGTTCTAATAAACATTGGAAAAAACCACTTCTTAGAGCACTCCAAACTAAACCTCCTTGTACCATTTCAATTACATGTGAATTATCATGGTCCTAAAACCATTTTATCTATCTATATAAATCATTATTCGTTTTTTGTATGATTTTTATCTCTTGTATTTCATTGAAAAAAACATTCAAAATCGTTTTACAGAATGTGAATTCAGGACATCATTTTAAATATGTAGTATGACATCCATATACTACAATAAAATTACCATGACGCATCCAATACATACCTATATGTATAGGAATCATATATGTGTGTTTATAATACACAATAAAATGACAACATCATCAATCCACATATTATATCTCCGAGAATCTTGATGCAATCCCAAAACAGACCATCAAAACATATATAACATAACAGTCTCATTTGACATTTTAAAACATTTACGTTATATTGTATATATATCTTAAAAAAAATATGTTATAGAAAATTATATTGAAATCAGTTGGTTATATCATTAATCATAATGATATTTAAATTTTTATCTTAATGGACTTCATTATCACCACAGAAAAATATTAAAAAATTAAAAAAACAAGAATTATTTTAAGAAATACAATTAATGATTAAAAAACAAGACAACAGTATAAAACATTATAATTATAATTATAAAATTATAAAATATAATAAAATATTAAATATTCTATAAAATAATTTATTTTATCAAAAAATATATTAAAATTGGAGTGATAAATATTACCAAAATAAAATAAAAAAATAAATAGTCAATGTAAATAGAAATTTAAAATTATGGCACAAGTATCTCAAACAAAACCTTAAAACATTTTGTATTAAAATTCTAAAATAATATTTTAATAAAATATTTATAAAAAAATATAGCAATATTAATAAATATATTTTGAAAAATAAAAAATTTCGTATTATTTTTTAATTTATTGGTCATATATTGAAATGATATATGTTTACTGAGGATTATTTCAGAGTATACCTGAACTACTTAAATATTCATTTTATTAGAGATTCGAAATGGCATTTGTAGACCTATAAAGGCCCATCCTAGGCCTATTGTAGTGTGAGTGTTCCTCCCTATGTTTTACACTAATTGGCTGAGAGACGGGGACTATCACTATGTTAGAATATCACACAATATGATAGACCATAACCAATTTCAAAAGATAATAAACAAATATTCGATGAATAAGATATCTATATACACATATATGATATAAAAATATAATAAACTAAATAAAAAATGAATGAATGAGATATTTATCACAAATATAACAACTCATGGGTAATTTATAAAGGAACTATACATATGAAAAGTCCCTAAATTAGGCCGATGTGAGACGTTAGAGAACTTTTTCCCACTATGAGTACTCCAAGTTTGGTCTGAAGCTAAAATAGGCACTAACACCATCATGGGATTCCATTCTTTATAATATATCAGGAATCATGGATCGTCATTAGAATTGAAGAAATTACATATTCACATATTTTGAGAACGTCATCTAGCATAGGCATCATTAGAACAAACACAATATGTCAATACACGAATCTTGTGATACTAAGAATTCATGGATTAATGAAGGGTCTACAATGTATGAATTCGACATCCCTACTGTATAATATGTACCAATGTTTACCCTGGAGAACCTATGAAGACACATTCATAGTTAAATTCAAATCATTCACAATATCCTACTTTTAGGTTTCTATTAAATTCCATTAAGGATTACATTTTCATTTAAGTACATGAGACATTCAAGGGAATACCATACCTTGTCTTTCATAACCACATATATAGTGATTCAATTATAGAATCCAATAATAGAACACATACCAATATACAAAATGTATACCTTTCAATGATGTAATAACCCCAACTATTATAAAAAACATATTCGTGTTGTAATGGAGATACTTCCCAATATATTAATGATCCCACAATTTTCATTAGCTAGATACAAGAGAAATCAACACATAACTGAAAAAGTTAAAACTACCAAAACTGTAATCCCACAAAATATATATGGAATTATATTTTGGGAAAACCAACTTATTAGGAGAAACCTATCATTGGGGAGTAATGAACTTATGTATAGAGGGCTCAAGACATGCTATAACTCATATTAGACAAGAGAGTACTGATCCTTATTTGTAGTGTGTGGTGGAACTACACCTAATCAGCCCTGATAAAGTACCAAATCCATATTGTTTTAGAGGACCCTTTCCCCAGTTATCCAAGATGCAATGGAATAAATAAAGGAATACAAGGTTCATATGCCCTTTATAGAATACATATAGGTTTGTATTTGCCCGCTGAATTATCTAAAAAACATGGCCCAAACCCTATCATCAACCCAAAAAGGATAAATCTTATAAAATACAACTCTCATGAATTTTGGACATAGATGGATGAATAGTAAACAAAAATTGGGATATTGGTCAAAAAATATATAGGATGGGTTTTTTATTTTCTAAAAGGTTCATCTAATAAGAAAATTATTGATGGCACACCACAAAGGTTATGGGTGGCCATGTGGAAACCCTTGTGTGGCCCACATGGTACCTTGGATGTTGGGGGTGTAGGTGTATGACTCTAATGAATGTCGTGTATTCCTTCTTGGGATGGGATGGGTAGACTTACATGAATAGATCATAGGATGTCCAATGAACTTTGTCCCTCTATTGAGCTACCCTTACCGACTGACCTAAGCTTCCCAACCTAGAGTTTTCTTCACATTCCCAAGGTGATAAGAAATAAAAATACACATAGTGGTTTTTACGTATTATAAAAATTTTAATATATTATTTTGATGTTTCATTACACTCTTAATTATACATTGCATGATCCTAAGAGAAACAAATAACCTCAAAATCTAATGATCCAAAAATGATTTTTCAATGGATAACTAATTTGATAAATTTATCATTATACATCTAGGGAGGGTTTAATACCTAAAAAAATTGAGATAATTATAAATAGTAAGATAACTCAGTAATTGAACAGAAATCATCGTTCATGGAATAATTTTTAATAATTGTTATATGAAGACATAAAATATAAAAATTCATAATGAATATTATAAGATCACATGTTTCCATGTTATATAGAATTCTCGTACACAAAATATTGAGTGTGAGATAAAAAAATTTACAATGGTAGAATAATAAATTCTTTTTCTATTAAATGGTTTTAATTTATAATAATTAATAAAAAGTGAAAAAATAAATGAGCATAGTATGAAGCATGTTAGATCACATATTGACAAAATAATTTACAACCACTAATGTTTTTTATTGTTTTAATATGGATTTAATTATGATTTTTCATAATTGTAAAATCTAAGTTGGTAATGAGATGATTCTTCGTGTTCATATTTTTTATGGTTGTGTCTTATTTGGGGTTTTGATTGCTTCGGCATTGTAATTTTATTTTCTATGATAGCTTTAGGTTATATAATGATTTGACAATGTCATGAAGTGATGATGTTGTGGATAATGTGGGGGTTTTTCATGATGATGATGTGGATTTGGTTGTGAATGTTTGATAATGGGATGACTCACATAGGGTGGATGGTTTGAATGATTATCATTAGTTGATATGTTGTTTCTACATGGCATTAGATTTGGGGTGGTTTTTTTCATTTTACTTGAATATTTTTAGAGTTGTGATTATATTTTTGACATTATGATTATGTGTGATGATGTGGTTTCGGTTGTGACTGTGTGATAATGGAATGATTCACAAAGGGTGGAATGTTTGAATTCTAGTCATTGGGTGATATTCAGTTGATTCATGACATAGGATTATAGCTGGGATTTCCTACTTTTCCAGAATTTTTGGATGGTTGTGATGTTATGGAACATTGTATTATATGTGATTGTAATGATATTAAATATCTAGAAATTATATCATATTATTATATATCTTAATAATTTCTAAATTTTATTTAGTATTAATGATACTCCATAGATTAATATAAGATGATGATGTGAATAAAAATAAATTGTATGAAAAATTTTGTTGACCTATAAGGATAAACACACTCTTTAATTGCTTATTTATTTCACATATAACTATAGAAAACTATTTATTCTACATGTATATAGATGAGTAAATCAATTTCTCACTCGTCCATAGTTTTATAATATTTTTACATTGTCTGAGAAATATTTTCTCTTTTATTTTTATAACATGGGTAGAGTTAGAGAATTGTGTAGGGAATTTATCATACATTCATGCATGTATTTTTTCTAGATATCTATCATGTAGGAGAAAAATAGATTATAGAGATACATTAGTTTCATAATGGGAACCCTTGGGTTTTTACTTTCATATTCTTTTATATTATTTAGAATTAAGAGGGTAATACATCCTATTATTGTGATAGATAACTGAGGTACATATTGTCAATTTTTGACCAATTATCTTAAGGCTTCCTGGTATAATGTATTCCCAGCCACCTACCCCTGAGGGGATTTAGTAGGGATTGGAAACCAGCGATGTAGCTCCAAAAATCAATTTTATAATAGTGAAATAATTTTTTCTATCCAGTTTTAAAACAATTTGGAAAAATATGAATGTACATACAAAAAAATATAATTTAGTTAATTTATTGTATCTTTTCTTCCTTGGTTAGTGCATATCATTTCTACGAATTAATCATATATTATATACTATACAAACATAGATGAACACACATAATTTTCAAGTCTTACATCAACAGTAGGTCTACATAAAATGGTGGTTAGATGGAGAAATAAATATTCCCATATTAGTATATATATCATTAAAATTAGATAGAAGGAACCTTGTGTGAACAATAGATCATACTATAAGGATTAAGGTGGATTCTTGCAATCAGTTTCCCTTATAATGCTTCGGTAATGCTACTCAATTATTCATCAGCATAGTAGAATATGAATATCTTATAATTCCACAACCAATACCAAATGAGCATCACATGGATCATGGATGAATATTCGTTTGGAGTGCATGAATTTAAATGAGTGAAAATGTCTTGAGGATAGAAAAATATTCCAAAAACTCATATAAAAATGTGATTAATTCAAATCAAATTCTAGTAGTAAGAAAAGAAAATGGGTTTAGAAGACAGAAATTTGACATTGTGGTTATAGAGTATCCTATTCAAGGGGTATCTAAATTCACACTCATTGTGTAATTTAAATTAATGTCTCTAACATTAGGAAATGAACCCACACCAAATTCCATTGTAACATAAATTATATTAGAACATCATAAAATCACACATCAACTTAATATTAAGGACTCATGTAAAAATGCATGGATGTTGAAGATATAAAATTTTACAGAGCAACATCAAGTATATAATTACTAAATATCACTTTAGACAATTTATTTAACAAAATAATCAATAATTTTAAAATAATCTACATATATGGTACATAAAAATATATATTAAACATAATAATATAAATAATGTTAAATGGTTTTCTATTCATTCACTTATTTTTTCAACTTCCATGAAACATTATAACAATTGGTCATCCTTGTGTTTCCACTATTATAAATCCCTATATAATGGAGAACAATGGAACAAAACTCTTACAGAAATAAAATAAATAGAAATGTTAAAGGGAAACAATTAACAATGATGTTAAAATGAGGTTTCTACAGTAAATGTAAGGAATTTCTCAGATATTGTTGTAATAAAATGACCATATATAATGTGTAACAAAATATTATATGTGAATAAAATTTTACATATGTAATTTAATAATATATAAATATACAATATTATTCTTAAGAAATAAATTAAATGCACAAAAAATGGGTAAATGACATAGGAACTTCTATGAAAAATTGGCATGGAAGTATTATAAATCATCCCATTTAATATATATTTTGATTTATAGATAAAAAAACACTTTTATTTTATGGTGGAATGACACTAGATATTCTAAAAAAAGATCAATAAGAATGTTTTCCAACAAATTGACCTTGGATAATAAACAAAAATCTAATGCATAAGTAGAAGAAATTATTTTGAAAACTACTAGAACTTGTAAAATTCATTACCACTAATATAAAAATATATCACATACTAAAATAAAATGAATCAAGTATAGATTATTATCAATTTTTCATGTTTTAGATGTAATGTTTTAAATTTTGGACAATGTTTTCTTACATCTGTAATACATATGGAATGAGTTAATACATCACAGTGAATGATCAATCTAGGGTAACATATAATAATAATGAAATAACATGAACCCTAATGAAGCACATTTGTATCCCTTAATTATTTTATGGCCATTAGACACTGATATAAGCTTACAATACGTACATGTAATTGTCGTTCTATAACCAGATTCCCTAAAATATAACAAATATTAATCTAATTATTATAATAATAAAATTATATAGAAATGATTTTTTTGTCTTTGAACACTATGAATGAATTCATTGAACATAATTTCATAAATAAATAATTTATGATTGAATTAATATGTTTCCATTAACATAAAAATGAAATAAAAATGTTAAAAACATCACACCACTGAATGAAAAGTATATCTTGTCTAAAATCAACCATTTCTTGGATCCATACTAATATAAATGTTTGTTGTAGTATATATATCATCTGAAGCAATCAATTTGTATAAAAATATAAATTATGAAAAAATATAATTTATATTTATAAATTATGGGAGAAATAATTATAAAAATGAAATATTATTGATAATAAATTGTATAAGAAAAAGTTGAGAATTTGCATGTTCTACGTAATTTCATGAAAATCAATGAAACTCGTGTGATTTTTCATCCCTATAGTTACAACCTATATAATCAGTAACATTTTGAAAGGCCGCATCCTTGACAAGACTTGTGCATGATAAGTAATTTATATATCAATATCTGAGATTGATATTATTATATATATTGACTACGGAAAATTGTCCATTGTGTCCTGACCGAAGTATAAAATCACATCTCACTTATCGGGTTAATAGTGTTGGGTGATATAATTCATAAATTAAATATAACATAAAAATTATAAAATTTTAACAAATATTTCTTTTCAAATTTATTATATATAAGAAAATAATAAATTTATGTATCGTACCATGTGGGGAATTTATCCACGTTATTTATAAAATTACTAAGCACATCTAGAATATTAATCCCATGGGTTATATGTTAATAGACTAACAAATCATTAAAAAAATTGAAGATATATTGTATATTTGAATTTGAGGAGCCAAATATTCTTCAACTATTCTAAACCCCCCCTCCCAACATGCACATGGAATCTTTAATATGTTCTATACGATGATGATTCACCATAAATTTTAAGAACAAAAAACCCATTTGTGATATTTCTCCAAAATTTAATTAGTAAAAAAATCAAATTATAAAATGTAATAACTAATATAAATGACATATGTTATTATAAAAACATATTATCACCGAAAATTAATTACTAAATTTTCACTCTAAAGTAAAACTTGAATAATTATCATCATACAATACTTAATTATTTTGAAATAATGATTTAAAATTAAAATCAAAATATTTTGGATAAATGGTCCAATTATGCACTATTATGGTCGTGAACATTTCCAAGAATTAAAAGAATGGTTAGAATTTTAACATCCATTGAAATCATATACTAGGAAATTGAATCATTATTTTTTTTAGTAGAAATGTTTTTTTATGAATCCATCAAATTTTTTAGGAAAATTTTTATCATAGTTTTGAGAGTCATGTAAAAATTTAATCAGAACAACATGCCCCTACATTTCACAAAAAAAAGAAATCTAAAATAACAAAATAATGATAAAAAAAATAATTTTAATTAGCTATAAATGAAAAAAAATCATAAAATAATATTTAAAAACATTTTAAAATGCTATTCATACATAAAATGTAAAATAAAAAATTAAATAAGGTAAATTAAAAATCATTGGATTCTAATAAATGAGTATTAATTGATTAATTTTTAAATAATATACTTTTTATTAAAAAATTCTCATTCCTGAGAAAGAAAAAACAAAATCCCAAAAAATCAATGATGGGGAAGGCATGATTATGATTTTAAAGATATTGAATTGATAATGTCCAAATCATGGACATTGCCTTCTTGACACAAACCAAGGATAGTTGATATTGTATTCATGTTTTTATAATGGAATATAATTTTAATCCCCTTTTTGGTTTTTTCATAAATAATTAATTATTTACCAGGAGATATTTGTATTACCTAAAAATTCTTATTGTGTAAATTACTCACATTTTACCACATTATTTATTTTTAATTTAAATATATTTCATAAAAAATTACTTGAAATAAATGATCAAATTGTATTATATTTTATTTTTAGATGATATAGGGATTAATACAACAGGTAAATTCATTTATTCATAGTATCCCCACGATTCTTATAGTATAAATTTATTGTTTAATAGAATTGAAAATACTTGAATACATATTTGTAGTTAGTAATTTCTTAAGGATTGAAATTGAGGAATGAGTTATGAATTAATGAAAATATATTTCAATGATTGAAATTATTTAGAAAAAATGTATACTAAATAAAAATATTTTATTAATAAAAAAAGGTATGGGTAATATTTTTTGGCCATATTTTTTTCAACTTATGATTTTTATGATTCATGGTACAATGTATTTATTTAAACATATTTTTTTGAAAATGAAAATGAAATTTTTTATGAGGTTAAAAATAAAATTGAAACAAAATAGTTTAAATATATATTAAATTAAGAATGAAAATTGAAATTGAAATTTATATTATTATTAAAAAATGTAATGAATTTATATATTTAAAGAATGTTAGAATCCCTTAAAAAATAAAAGTTTTAACACTAATAAATTTTAATGAAAAATTTATATTAAATAGAAATTTTTTATTGACATATTTGAATTTGTATCCACAAAATAACATAAAATATTATGTGAATTTTATATATATCCAATATATATATATAGTTGTTTTTTTGTTTTATTATTATATTATGTTATCATTATTTATATTATGTGAATTAAATAATCAAATATTATCTATTCATTAATAAAATATAATTTATAACATTATTTTCAATTTATACTGAATGAATTAAATTTTTATTGATGGCATATTATGTAAAACAGAGAAATACTCCAATTTGTTTCAGTTTTCCAGCACCATTACCTAGTTAACTTCAATTACAAGATCATAATATGAAAAAAGTACATAAAATTATCCTTTCAAAAAATAATCAAAAACAAAAAAAAGAAATATTATATTTCAAAAATATCTAATAGAAAATCACAATAATTAAGTCACAATGATACCAAAAAGAAGTCTAAAAAAACAAATCAAATATAAGGCCAATCACTGATATATTTCAATTTCTCTTTACATAATTAATATAACATGTCATGAATAGACTTTATATTATATTATAATATTATGTGTATGAAAGACACACGTTATATGTATTTCATGTAATTTTCACGTCCTTGGTAAACAAGATATAATGTATAATGTTGGTGACATATTCTTTCAAGAAGAATAATTAATCACACTGTAGTTTCCCTAAATTAATCTCTACTAAATGAGAAATATAAAATGATGTTTCTCTTAAGAAAAAGGTGATATAGGCGAACATATTTTTTATATGTACTTCCTGAAGTGAGGAAAACTTGGAGACATCACACTGGTGGATATCATCATAGGGGGTTCTTTATCACATGATACTAGCTATAGGGGGGTATCACATGATCTAGGATATAGGGAGGAGGGGGTAAGTCTGTGTTTATCCTAGGATACAACATTATTTTAGTAAAAACTTTAGTACACAATTCATTGAATCATAATAGAAATATTGTTTCGTCGGTGGCATTGTTTTTCATCCATCATTGTTTCTCATTTTGAGGCAGGGTTTTATATGATGTGAAACTATATTATTCTCTCTCTATCTGTGCTCGTAAATCATACTGAAATTATTACTCTCTATGGATATAGGGGATATTAAAAACCAAATAAATTGTTATGTCCAATAATATCTTTACCTCGTTCATTTTCTTTACTTTTATGTTGTCATTTCTTCTTCTACTATCTTGTTATGTTGTTCTAACTCCTTATGATTCCATATTAAATACAAATAAAATTTTAGAAATTTATGTCAACAAATTTATATTATATTCACAAATTAAGTAATTTTATATTCTTACACATTAGAGTGTCTAATTATTCAATATATTGTAATATTTTTCACACAACAATATTAATATACAACTTGATATCACTACGAAAATTACTATATAATATTTATAAAATGAAAATTTTAGATAGAAGATACAAAGAAAATTTAGACATGGGATAATGTTATAAAAATACTTATATTTCATAATATTTTATAAGGTAAATATTATATGTCATCATTTTTATTCCAAAAAAATAATATATTAATGAGTATCATTAACAATATAATTATGATAATACATATTATGAAAAATAAAAACCATAAACATCAACATATCATGTGGATTCCAATATAATATAAAATTTTGTGAAATAAAAATATAACACACATAAATAATTTGATATTAATAATGATTAATAATGATGAAAAAGATTATATTGACCTAAAAAAGGAAACTGTAAACATCCCTCTTTGATACAAATTTTTAAGTGTCCTTATATTCTCTTTAAAATAATCATATATCCAATACTTTAAGTACGAGGTTATAGATGTTGTTTCCATTAAAACTAGTTAGAGTATAAGACACCTTCTTACTTCCTTGGAATTTTCATTTTTATGAAATACAAATAATTTTACCCAAAAATGATCGAAATAGTATGTTTAGTGAAACTACATGTGAATGTATTTGAGATACAATGATTTTTCATACAATAAAACTATTACTATCACTTTTTATGAAATTTCTCATGATATTCATAAAATATTTCGAAATTAAAGTGAAAATTTGTTCCCTTAAAATTTAATGATGATGTACATAAATGAATTTATCATTTTAAGAACATAATCACTCTACACATGTCCACTTCTTTTTAGAACAAATAATGGATTATGTTGTATATTGGGATTCAACTTTTTATGGATTAGGGTGTGCTATTTTTCTAGGATTCCATGTCACAGACCATGAATCTCAATATTTTTGGATTCTAGTAAGGAATTATCTACAACAAAAATGTGGTGGTCCATGTATTAAAAACATGGAACCATAATCTCTTCAATGAAAATATAAATATCTTCATTGATCATACGAAATTGAAGAACATTTTATCGTTGATTGGATTGAACCTAATGATATTATAATTAATTTTGTATCTATATATGTTTGACAATGATTTGTTTTATACACTTGGGAAAGGTAATTGAGTGGCTGATGGTTTAGGCCAAAAATTATATAACAAATATGTTAGCAAGAATTATGACTATAGATTCTCCGAAAACATAAAAATATGAAAGGGTAATTCAAAATAATTTGATTGATAACATATTATGGAATTATAATAAATCACTACACAACTTAAAATTTTTATTGTGTTTAACCATAACTTTGTATTTTTCAGTTGTAAAATTTATTTTTCATTATCCTCTAGGATTATCTATTTTTAGAGTTCTCAATTTTCAATTTTTCTTCATTATAATTTTTGGGTGGCACCTTTAGTTAATAAATTTTATTAATAATATATTATTTGGTGAATCAGGTCATTATATTCAATTTTCAAATAATTTTATAATTACTGAATAATAAGAAAAACTTCTTTATTTTTGAGGTTTATTCAGTTTGAAACGATATTTTGATGTTTTTTCCCTACCATTAAATTTTTTATTCTAGGTATTTTGGAAATGGATATATTACAAAAGAAACTCCTTGATCACAATAAAATACACTATATCCCTTGAATTTTTCACAAATGGTACATTATCTTTTATTCCCAAATGATATGATAGTTATTTATATCCTCACAACATAAAAAATTAGATGCCTATTTATGATTTAAATTATTTACTATACTTTGTATTGTAATATTTCAATGACCACTTCATTATCATGAGTAATATTTAACTACTAATGTCCTTATAATTTTTTATCTCATTTTAAATAATCTTAATAAACAAGGTTGTGTTTGTTTCATTATATATTATCTCAAGGACTTCATTTCGTGAATTTTTTATTTTCTAATCTCTATTTATTACAATTGTATGATCAATGATGAAATTTATATATCTAATAAATATATCATAAAAAATTCTACAAAATGAATTATCAAATTTTTCTTGATCAAGTTAACACATTTCTATTTATTCTCAAAATAAATTTTGATTATATTTATCATATATATACACACATGAATGATCATTATTTAAACTATATTTTACAAATTTAGATTCAATTATTTGTTATGAGGTGAAAAAATGAATATGATTTCATAGTGTGACAATTAATGGTGGATATTAGAGAATTTATATTGGTGTTTTTCTTTGAAATTTTTAATTCATTTTTTCTTATTTAGTGTAGAATGAATGGATTTATCTATATGGTTATTTTTTTGAACAATAAGATTATTATGGCAGTGAATATGTACACAAAGGATTGTAATCTAACTGTATGGTGAAATTTCTAATTTGAACAAAACATTTATTTCTGTACTTGTTCAATAATTTCTATCTACTTACACCAATGGAGAAATAGTGGTGTAAGAAACCTTTTAGATTCCTTCTTCGATCACAACTATGTGTTAGATTACAATAAACTAGACATGAAACATAAAGGTTACCTTCCCGGTGAACCATTGATGTAATATTTGTCTCGTATATGTCTACACAAATCCATATTTTGGTACATTGGTGAGACTAAGGTTCCTAGTCTTGGAGAATACCTGTATTTATTATCAAACTGAATTTCAAATACATACTCAATGTGTGGATGCACCAAATGTTCATAAATTAACATAAATATCAATATTGATATATTCACTAACATGTGACTCCATGATGTATTCTACATTTTTTTTGATATCACATAATTTTCCAGTTTGGAACTCCATCAACTATTGGATTGACATACAAGATAAAACATGAAATGATTCTGATATCACATATCATATATTTTAATTTTGAGACTAGAATTAATGTAAACCCTTAAAATTTTATCATCCTCACCATGAATGACTAGGAATATTTTCTTAATTTTTCTAAGGAACTTAATGATATTCTTTGCAACAACCAATTAACTCACCAAAAATTTAGTGTATCCACTTAATATAATATGATAATATGAAACATTCGGTCAAATATAAAACATTGTATATATGACACATAATATTTAAGACACATAATGAATCCTATCAATAATTTCCAATAATTTAGGATATAGGATCATAATTAGGTTCGTTCTACAAAACACAATTAGACATCCCTTCTTGGAGTTCTCCGTACTAAACCACATGAGAAATTTTACACAATATGTTCATTGACTTGGTCTAGAAAACCATTTCATTAATATATATTTATCATTATATGACATATTTTGGTTATTTAACATATTTATTTCATTGAAACAAATTCAAATCATTTTTCTAGAATGTAATGTCATTATATCATTTTTAATAAGTTGTATGGCATCCACACACAACACTAAAAATTCCACGATGAATTTACTTACCTTTATATATATTAAAAAATCAAATTCATTTTTATAAAATAAAATAGATTTATAGACTCATCAAAAAACATATTCCCACTTCAAGAACCTTGATTCAATCCATAAATTGGTTGTTTCTACATTGAATCCCTTACATTGTCATTTGATACTATAAAACAATTTGGTTATATTTTATACATATCGTCGCATAAATCTATGTTAGAGAATTTAATTTTAATTTTCTTTTGGTATATCATATAATCAACATGTTATTTCATGTAATATTTGAATAGGATTCATTATCTGTACTAAATAACAATAAAACATTATATAAATAACTACAATGTTATGAAAACAATCATTAATGATTAAAGAACTATATTAAACTACATATTCTATGACAATATTTATAAAATTATTTAACACAATTAAAATTGAAATTTTCATAAAAAACAATGTTATTCACAAAATAAGTGAAAATAACATTGAAAATAATTTCAAATTAAAAATATATATAGTCAATGTAAAAATAAAATTCAAATATAGGACACTAATATCTGACAAAACAGTTTAAAACACTAGGGATTAAAAATGAAAAATCTATATTTATAGAAATGTTTTATTGAAACAAAAAATATAGGAGTGTTGTTTAATAATATTTTAAAATATATATATTTTCATATTCTTTATTAGTTTCTAGATCCCCCACTAACATGAAATACATTTTTTCAGTATGAATCCTTAGTATACATTAACAATTTGTATATGAATTGTAAAAGAGATTCAAAATGATATTACTCCACCCATAGAGGCCCCATATGATCAGATTATAATATGAGTGTTCCACCCGAAGTCATCCATTAATAGCCTCAGGTATGTCCAATAGCACCATATTTGGATATCACACAACATGATAGACCTCAGCGTATTTTATTCAACAATAAAAAAAACATCAATGCATAAGATAACAAGAAACTCCAATATGATAAACATATATAATGAACTAATTGGTAAATGGTTCTTGAAGGACATATTAAGAAGAAATAAAATCCCACATCGATAAATATAATGGATCTATACATTTGGAAGGCCCATGAATCTCACAGATGTGAGACACTAGATAACAACTCACCATTCCGAGTACTCCTTTATTTGTCACGAACCAAAACTACCACTACCGCCATCATTGACCTCCATGACCTATAATTCATCACCAATCAACACTAAGATTTATCTTTGAAATAATACCAAATTAACCTCTAATGTGACCATCATCTATTATTTTCAACGTAATAATAGGAAAAAACATGTCTGGGTACAGAGACTTGGCAACTATGAATATTAATAATACTAAAATGGATACTATTTAGTGAAGTAAGAGACGAACAATATGATTCATCCCAAAGGAAAGCACGAAGCTCCTATATAGTCAAAATCCTTGAGTACATCGAATCTCTCAATCTATCCCAATATTTGGATTCTATTAAATACCATAATGGAGGATCCACTAATTGATAAACACATTCAATCTAGGGGAATACGAAAACATATCATTCCAAAAAACCAATAGTGTTCTTTCATTCTATAATCACATAGAATAACCCATTTTTTCTCTAGAATAGATCTTAATAATAGGGGGATTAGACCCTAATATTAGTACCACCAATGTTATTTTTGAAAAATGAGATAATTCCAAAAATATAAATGATCCCACACTCTATAAAGGATAGCTAGAAGAGAAATTAGCATGCAACATAGAAAATTATAAATACTAAAAACTACATATCCATGAATCCATTATGGAGATATAGCGTAAGACACACACCTCATTGTAAGAAACATGATTTAAGGAGGTATTATACATTTGTATGTAAGACCTGTACATCTCTAGAAGTCACCTCGATTGTTAAAGAATAGAAACATATTCATAGTGTGTGGTGGACCTGCACCTAATCAGCATTGATGGAGTACCAAATCCATTTTAATATTGAGGTCCCAAAACCCAAGTATATTGGGGAGGGTTTTGAAATCAATTATGGAAAACAAGGACCTTATACTCCATCGTAGAATACTACCATGGTAATATTGGCCCTGTGAATTCTTAGAACTTCATTCCCCAAAACCCATCATCATCCCAATGGTGTTAAATCCTAGAACTACATATATATCATGGAGAATGACCTCTAATGGTTTAAAAACATATATTTTTATCTATGTAAAAAAATATATCATATAGGTTGTAAATTTTAATAAAACATACATCTAATAATAATACATGTTAATCACACAACACAAAAAATTTGTGGCCAGGTGGTGACCCTTGGGTGAGCCATATTTCACATTGGGGTTAAGAGCTATTGGTGTATGGATATCATTTATATAATTTGTTACCTCCCAGTTCAGGTTTGGTATAAGTACCTGAGTTTCTCATGAGATATCCAAATCATAAGGTGTCTATGTTGAGTTGGCCTCCAAAATCATAAGGTGTCTAAGTAGAGTTGGCCCAACTTGATGGCTTGCACTACTCGATCTAGTGAGGTCTTGTCATGATCAATGAAATTCCACTGAAAAAAATTCTTATGGAGTATTAAAAATTTTATAATATTTTTATGTTTGACAACACTAAAAATTCTATGTAAACTCGGATCATGGGTAAAAATTGCACCTCAAAATCACCAAATGCATCAAATGATTTTTCCAAGGATGACTACAAGTGGTAATTTATTATTTTACATATATGGGGTTCTAGAACATGAAAACCACAAAAATGAACTAATTCTCACTCAGAAAAAATATAGTTCACTATACAAAACCCCATATTTAAATCCCTAATTTCACATCATTGAACTATTGAGCCATGATCTCTAAAAATGAATCAAAATTATTGGAATTCAAATGTTTACAAGACTTTGAAAAGTATTTGATAAATTAATTCTTGAGTGTGAAATTAATAAATTGATGAAGGTATGTTTAAGTAATATTGTGTTGATAAAATAATTGAAATGAATTTTAATTAATAAAAAGTGAACAAAATAAATGAACATTGTATAATGAGTGATGTATATCATATTGAGAATATAATTTACTACGAATATTGACTGAAATGTTTTAATATGGAATTGTTGAATATTTTTCACGATTAAAAAATATATTTTCTAATTTGATGATTATACATATTGATATATCTTAGGGTTATGTATTTATTTGATTTGAGATAGCATAGGGTAATGTGATGAATTGGGATGTGTGGGATCAGTGTTATAACATTATTTGATGAGGTTTTGATGCGATGATGTGAGGATATAGTGGAAACATTTTGTGGTGATGATGATGTTGTTGGGGTTGTGAAAATATGATAATGGGTTGATTCACAGTTTTGGAGAGCTGGGAATGAATGTTGTTAGTTTATATGATGAGGTTCTTGACACTAATCGATAGCTTTCATTTCCAGTTCAACATTAATATTTTTATTCTTATGATGTTATGATAGAAATTGTGAAGTGATATTATTATATTGATGATAATTCTCTGTTCAAATTATCATATTATTATATATCTTCATAAATTCCAAAATACATTTATTATGTATGAAACTCCATAGTTTAATATGTTAAGGTGATGCGACTAAAGTTGAATTGTATGTAAAATATTGTTTTCCCACAGGCTTAATCTCACTATTTCGTAGAGTAGTTAATACACATATGTCTATACCAAAATCCTAGTTACACATGAATATATCTGATTACATTAAGTTATTTCCCCTACATTGTATGAGAATTATTTTCCAAGATATTCTATGGGATATTTGAGCAGTTGTTCAGGTAGGCCAGGTAGTATAGGATAATGTTCTAGATATTTTGGAAACAATTATTGCATGTAATTTTTTTATGTAATATTGATAACAATTGGTTTTTGGAAACATATTTTTCCTTAATGGGATCCTTTGAGTTTTGATTTTTATATTATTCTATTCTCTTAAAAATTAAGTGGGTAATGAATCCTATCCTTGTGATAGATTCCATCGACCCCATTTGTCAACTTCTGATCTATTGGTGGTAGGCTTGAAGGGAAAATAATACAGCTTATGCATCCCAAATAGAGATTTATTTGGTATTATAAAAAATCGGTGGTACTAAAAACAATTTTTTCTAATAGTGGCATAGTTTTAACAAATAAAATTTAAAACACATTGATTAAATATGAAATTACTGCAAAAAATTACTAAATTCACTATTATTATTCTCTATTTTATCATTTTTTCATTGAATTTTTCTTATATAATTTAACAAAGAATATATAAAAGAAAAATATATAAAAATTACCCAAATTATAAATTTTTACATATATGGTAGCTTAATTTTAATAGAGTAATATGGAGAGATAATGATTGTAAATGTTGGTCGGAGTGGACACTCAAGAGGGGGGTGAATTGAGTTCCAATTAAAATTTCTGTTAAAAAGATTTCTATTAAAATCCCCCAATTTCAAAAACAAATTAAACTGTAGTGAATTTATATAGATTATAAAGGTTCAATTAGTTTCTCAAAGATTGATTAATTCTCAGTTAACTTAATCTTATGATTAAATTAACTTTTGAAACTAACTTACTGATTTATAACAAACATAAACACTTGCGAATTTAATTATCAAAGTAGCTTTGAAGATAGATTATATTTCAAAGTAATAGCAGCGGAATAACAAGTAAATATGTATAGTATGGATATAGAGTACAACTACAAACACCAGGAATTAACCAAGAGGTTCAGTCTCAAGCCGAGACTTAGTCCTCTCAAAATTTTATATATGAATGATCCACACCCTGGATCGGGGTTAACAACAGTGAACACACTGTCCAGGTCACAAGACCTCTACCACAGTTCTTCGTGGGAAAACAAACAACAGCAGCCAGCTGTTCAGGTCACAAGACCTCTACCACTATCCACAGTGGGAAATGGGGTGCAAAAAGGTTTGCTGAGGATTTACAGATCCTCCAGTGAAAGTACAGGAGTCAGTGTGTGTGTTTAATATAGCAGATAACACACACTGCTCAAAATGTAGAATAAATCACAGAACAAGAGATGTAGAGTTTATAAGTGGTTCTGGTGATCTCAGTGTAGCTCTTGTATTCGATCAGAAGAAAGTTTGAGTCCTCTTCTCGTTTCTGTTTGAGAAACAGAGTGTCGTATGCTTCAGGTTCACAGGTAGTGAGAATGTAGTCGATGAAGTTCTTCAGGGTTCTTCTTGTATGCACACAACACTTCTCGAGTATACTTGATTGACTATATGCTTTTCTGTGTTCTTGATGGAACTCGTTTTTATCTTCTTGTGTTTCTGGTATATTTCGTCCACCACGCACTTCTCTGGTTCGCATCCTTTTTGGGCAGCGTAGTCTTCTTGTATTTATCTCCCAACAGGGGACATAAAAGATTTCTTTTCAGCAGGTACGAGGTACGGGTTCCTGACATCCGACAACCTTTATCAGATATTTGACAAAACATCAAAATGTGTGATATGACCGTTAGATAGATTAAATGTAGGAAATAAAGAAATTAAAACAGTGAGTCGAGAATGTATGTCACTGTGGACTTCAACTGTGGTCTTCCAACTGTGGACTTCCTTCTGACTGCTGACTTCATCAAAAGGCTTGCTGTCTGTAGGCTTGCAATAGTAGCTTTTACTTCATGTAATTGTAGCCTTTCTAACTGTAGACTTGTAACATCAAATTTGTAGAACTGTAACCTTTGTCAACTGTAGACTTCGATCATCAGTAGACTTAGTAGACAAAAGTTGTCTAACTGTAACCTTGACTGTAGACTTATGACTGTAAGCTTGTTCGACTGCGAACTTGTTTCAACTGTAGACTTGTTCGACTGTGAACTTGAGCAGAGATAACTTTGAACATAATTCTTGTAACTGTGACCTTCGTCTGTGAGCTTTGACAATAGATAGCAGTAGAATCGTAACTGTAAGCTTGTATTAGTCTTCGACTGTAACCTTGTAACTGTGAACTTATTGCAACAATAACTTAAGGTGACAGTTAGATGTAACTGTGACTTTGAAAATAAAACTCTGACTGGTAGCTAACAATACTAAACTTATGTAAATGGTACTGTAAGCTGTTACAGTAAAGTTATGAGAGTAGGAATATGAACTGTTTAGAATAAAATACGTTTAAGCATGGAATAATAAGATTAATGCAAGGTTTTAATACATCATAATCAATGGTTAAGCATGATTTGGGATTATCAAAACAGGTGATTCCAACAATCTCCCCCTTTTTGATAATCACAAATTATGCCAGTATGAAATATAGAAGTATCAGAGAGAAGTGTGCAAGACACAATATTAGCAATATGAGCACAAAAATTAGGTATAATCCGCAAGGATTTCTCCTCTTTGTATAGGTTCATTTCTCCCTTGAGTTTTCCCTATTTCTCCCCATTTCACCCCTATCTATTTTTCCCTATTTCTCCCCCTTTGGGATTAACAAAAAGAAAGACAGAGAGAGAGAAAATAAACATTGAATTAATAAGGAGTACAGTACATGACCCAAAACGTGAATACATGATCCCTATCAAAAAAAACATAAACAGACTCAATCCTCTTCATCTGGAGGTAAGGGATCTTTTCCTTTGGAGGAAGAAGATGGAGCAGGAGGTGAAGGATCAACAGGCTTAGGAAGTGCAGCAGGAATGTCTGGAGGGGCAGCAACAGATGCTCCTGAAGGCCTGTAGTGAGTAGCTTGCCGAGGTATTAGTGGTCTAAGGCTTCTGAGGGCATCAGCAGGAGACATTACTGAAGAACCACTGGGGTTGGAGACAGGTAGGGCAGGAGGAACTATAACAGGTGTGCAGTCCACATGAAGAAAAGGTAGGAGCAGATTCCTGAAATCCATGATGATGTTTCCTCCTCTGTCCATGGTAGATAAGAAGTCATCTTTGTTTCCAAGAATTTATCCAAAGCCGGGGTCAACTCTCGTAGCTTGCGAACTTGTTCTTTGAAAGCTTGAGTTACAGGAGGCAGCTTCATAGTTTCTAGCATGAGCTTGAAGTGATTGTTCAACTGATGCTTGGTGAAAATCCGATCAAAGTAATAATCCACTTTACTTTTGATTGCCTCCTGAGAAGCAGTAGCAGCCTGCAGGTGCTCACGAACAAAGCCACTGACTTCTCTTGTAGTAGCAAGGATCTGTAGGTCTGATGTGTCATTTGCACGGGCCTGAGTAAGCTCTTCTCTGAGCAGGCCTCTAAACTGCTCAAGGTCCACAGGAGAGCTAGAGGAAGAAAGGGACTTGACTGAGAATGCCAATGTCTCCTTGAAAGACTGAGTCAGATTTTCAATCACTTTCTGAATGACAGCATCCTGATTGCTAAAGTGTTCTTTTACTGATTTCTTGAAAGCCTCAAATACTTCCACAAACAGCTTGACCACTTCTTTGATGTATCGAATCTCACTGGCCACTTCTGTCTGAGAACTTCTCAGGGCAGTTAAAGAAGCAACTAATTGTCTGAGGGCCACTACTGCTCCAGTCCAGCTTTCAATTTGAGTGTGGCACACTTTCATTTCATCCACCACTTCTTTTATTGGACTTCCCACAACACATCTTAGAGATAATTCTAAGGATTGTTCCACATTTTTCAGCTCATCAAAAAGACTGGTTTTCAATTCAGCAACAGATTGTCTGATGGTCTCCTTCATTTCATTCTTTAAGGATTCAAGGTCTTCCTTGGTGGCCAATCTTTCAGTTTCTAACACTGGAGAGCTGTTAGGTAGGATGACTGGATTTCTTGGTGGTTGGTTTTCCTCATCTGAATCCTCATAATTGAGTCCTAACACCATGTATCCTGGATCTGAGGTCCATCCTTCTATATCAAAAATTACAGAGACTGAACCAAAACACTCCCCCTCACTTGGAGGTCCTTTCTGAACACTTTCTACTATCTGCTCAACTCTGGGTAACTCTAAGTTCTCTTCTGTAGCTCTAGCAGGTTCCATATTTTCTTCCTCTGTAGGTTCAGCAGTGAGGTTAGCCTTCCTCTCTGTTGGGTCATCAACCACTTCCATGACAACAGTAGTAGAGACCACTCCTGCTTCCTGGTCAGACACTGACTTGTCTGTATACCCTATCGGAGGGCTCATACTGAGTTCTTTTGTTTCTTCACCACTGATCTCCTCTTTATCTTCTGCAACAGTTTCTTGATTTACATTTGAAGTTCCAGCCTCTTCTGCTTCGACTATATCACCCTCGTCAGAGGTGTCCTTGACAAAATATTGAGATTCTTCTTCTTCTTCTGTAGTCTCAGTCTCACTGTCTCTTAGAACAGGTTCTCTACTAGGTAGTTCTTTTGGAGGGCTTGCAGCTCCAAACGTCACTGTCCTGACAGGACTGTGAGTAGTATCAGGATCACTCCCTTCATCAATTGGGGTGTTCTCTCTTGCAGAGTCACCAACTACTGCAGTCTGTTCATCATCTGAGTATACAGGTTCAGGCTCATCAGGCTTTAAGCCTGGATCTCTCCTATCTCTCGGTCTAGAGGGATGAGTAGAAGGGCTAAATTTCTCATAGATTCTCTCCTCATCATTCACCCATGATTTCTTCCAGGGATTCCAACTGATCTTCATGAATTTGAAGATTACTTTCGAGATACATACACTGTTCTTTGCCACTATCAACTCTTCCTGACTTCCAGCTGCACCTTTCACTTTCAACATAATCGAAATGAGTTTAGCATGAAACAAGGCACTTGATTTTGAGCTTGCCTTTATCATGTCCTCAATCTGAGCCATCAGCAACCTACAAAGGTTGACCTTCCTTCCATGTTTTAATAAGTACATCAAGAAAATATCCTGGTGCTTCAGAGTTGCAAAATCTCCTCTTCTAGGACTCAGTACATGCTGAATAAACTTAAACAGAAGCCTGTCCTCTCCATTCATTTCAGCAGCAATAACCTTTCTTACTGTGCCATTGCCTGTCAGTTCTTCCAGAGCCATCTCATGATCAAAGATTCTACTATTTGGAGGAGCTGCTCCAGAATAGTAGTTGTAAATACCTTCATGAGGAACTCGTAAACATGTAGCCCATTCAACTGATGAAAAACTGACTTCATTGCCGTTTACTCTAGATACCAGTCTATGCAGATCAACCTCTTCCTCGAACTGTAGATATTCATAGAATTCCTTCACCAGCTTCGGGTAGTACGGTCCATTATTGTTTGCGAAGCATTCGGTCCATCCTTGCTCATTAAGCACTGCCAGTACTAATGATCTGCTCGATAAAATCCACTCTTCACTTAGCTCCTTCTCAGCAACTATTTCTCTCTTAGTCAGATGTGGATTGACAGGTCTTATCGAGGCGTTCCCGGTGCCACTGGATTCGACTTGAGTCCTCTTTGGCATTGGTGCATCTTCATTGACAGTCGGGGGTCGCTTTGTTCTGGCCATTGGAACTGAATGAGGTTTCGAGGTTTGGTTGAAGGTTTAGGGTTTAGGACTTGAGAGAGCAAGGGTCGAGATGAGTGGATTGAGATATGTTCGATGTTCTATGTTTTATCATTTAGGGATTTAGGAATAAAAGAATAAAGAAAAGAAACGGTTCGAATTCCCGCAAAATAAAATAAGGTTAAACAGCGAAACAGCCTACAGAGAGATGTAACAGTGAGGTACACCGGTGAGGTCTAACTGTGAGGTTTCAACTGTGAGGTTTCAACTGTGAGGTTTCAACTGTGAGGTTTCAAGTGTGAGGTTTCAACTGTGAGGTTTCAACTGTGAGGTTTCAACTGTGAGGTTTCAACTGTGAGGTTTCAACTGTGAGGTTTCAACTGTGAGGTTTCAACTGTGAGGTTTCAACTGTGAGGTTTCAACTGTGAGGTTTCAACTGTGAGGTTTCAACTGTGAGGTTTCAACTGTGAGGTTTTAACTGTGAGGTTTCAACTGTGAGGTTTCAACTGTGAGGTTTCAACTGTGAGGTTTCAACTGTGAGGTTTCAACTGTGAGGTTTCAACTGTGAGGTTTCAACTGTGCTATAATTAATCATACCTAACTCATGTTTGATGTAACTTAATATCTCAGAATTCAGAGGCTTTGTAAAAATATCAGCTAACTGATGTTCAGTGCCAATGAACTCAAGAGTGATATCACCTTTTTGATAATGATCCCTCAGAAAGTGATGTCTCACATTAATATGTTTTGTCCTAGCATGAGATACTGGATTTTTAGAAATGTTAATAGCACTTGTATTGTCACACCTTATAGAGACATGTTTGAATTGATATCCATAGTCTAGTAAAGTGTGTTTCATCCACAAGATTTGTTCACAACAGCTACCAGCAGCTATATACTCAGCTTCGGCAGTAGACAATGCAACAAAATTTTGCTTCTTACTACACCAAGATACTAGTGACTTGCCTAAAATGTGACATGTTCCAGAGGTGCTCTTTCTATCTAACTTGCAGCCAGCAAAATCAGCATCAGAATAACTTAATAAATCAAATGATTGTCCTTTTGGATAAAATAATCCCAAATTGGGAGTATGTTTTAGATATTTGAAAATCCTTTTAACAGCAGTCAAATGAGACTCTTTTGGATTGGCTTGAAACCGAGCACACATGCATACACTGAACATGATGTCAGGTCTATTGGCAGTAAGGTACAGTAGACTACCTATCATACCTCTGTAATTGGTTTGATCCACTGGTTCACCAGTTTCATCACTGTCCAACTTGCAAGTGGTGCTCATAGGTGTGTCACTGCCTTTGGTGCCATCCAAAGAAAAACGTTTTAGAAGATCTTTAATATATTTACTTTGGTTCAAAATAATACCATTTTTTTGAAATATCTGAAATCCAAGGAAAAATTTGAGTTCTCCCATTAAACTCATTTCAAACTCATTTTGCATTATTTTTGAAAAATCAACACATAAAGAATTTTTAGAAGATCCAAAAATAATATCATCCACATAAATTTGTACTATTAAGACATCTTTAGAAATCCATTTAATAAAAAGTGTAGGATCAGCTATCCCTTTAGTAAATCCTTTCGAAATAAGAAAAGAGCTGAGCCTATCATACCAAGCTCTTGGAGCTTGCTTTAAACCATATAAAGCTTTAGATAGTTTAAAAACATGATTAGAAAAATGGGGATTTGCAAAACCAGGAGGTTGTTCCACAAATACATCCTCAATTATATATCCATTTAGAAAAGCACTTTTAACATCCATTTGATATAGTTTGAAATTCAGATGAGCAGCATAAGCAAGTAATATCCTAATGGCCTCTAGTCTAGCCACGGGTGCAAAGGTTTCCTCATAGTCTATTCCTTCTTCCTGACTATACCCTTGTGCAACTAGCCTAGCTTTGTTTCTGATTATATTACCAAACTCATCAACTTTGTTTCTAAACACCCATTTAGTGCCTATGGTAAGAGTGTCTTTAGGTCTTTCCACTAATTCCCAAACTTTGTTTCTTTCAAACTGATTTAGTTCTTCTTGCATATCCATTACCCAGAATTCATCACTGATAGCATCATTGACATTTTTGGGTTCAAGCTGTGAAAGAAAAGCTTGATGTTCAACCTAATTTCTTAGAGAAGCTCTAGTTTGTGTTCCTATATCAAGATTACCAACAACAGCATCTAAAGGATGATTCTTTAGAATCCTTGTTGATTTAGTAAAGGTTGGACTAGAGATTTCAGGTTCATTTATAGGTTCGGGTTCCACAGAGGAAGATTCTGGAAAAAGTCCAGAACTGGATGTTTTTATTACAGGTTCTTTAGATTTGTCATTTAGGTCCAGAACAGATAAATCTTCTTCAACATCTTCAAGAGAAGTTTTAGACTCATGTGGATCAGTCTCATCAAACTTGATGTGAACAGATTCTTCCACACATTTGGTTTTCTTATTGAAAACTCTATAGGCTTTACTAGACATAGAGTAACCCAGGAAAATTCCTTCATCACTTTTTGGAGCAAATTTATCAAGATTATCTTTGGTATTCAGAATAAAGACTTTGCAACCAAAAACTCTAAAGTAATTAACCTTGGGCTTCCTATTATTCCACAACTCATAAGGGGTTTTCTTAAGAACCGGTCTAATCAAGACTCTATTAATAACATAGCAGGCTGTATTTACAGCTTCAGCCCAAAAGTAAATTGGCAGGTCATATTCATTGAGCATGGTTCTAGCAATTTCTTGCAGGGTTCTGTTTCTTCTTTCTACTACACCATTCTGTTGGGGTGTCCTAGGGGCAGAAAAGTTATGAGCATAGCCATTGAGTGAGCAGTAAGATTCAAATTCTTGATTCTCAAACTCACGACCATGATCACTCCTCAAGGTCTTAATCTTAAGTCCACTAAGATTTTCTACAGACTTAGAGTATTTAACAAAGGAAGAGCATGCTTCACTTTTGTGAGCTAGAAAGTATACCCAAGTATATCTAGAAAAGTCATCTACAAGAACAGAAACATAGTGCTTCCCATTTAGACATGAAATTCTTGATGGTCCAAACAAATCCATGTGAACCAGTTCAAGTGGTTGAGAAGTTGAAACTTCTTTCTTTGGTTTAAAAGAAACTTTGTGTTGTTTTCCCTTCTGACATGGATTACACACTTTGTCATTTGGGAATTCAAGCTTAGGTAGGTCTCTAACTAGGTGTTTCTTAGAGAGTTTTTCTGAGTGAGTGAATGTTGCAGTGTCCTAATCTCCTATGCCACAGCCAAGACTCTTTATGAAAAGCATTTAAGCAAGTAACATTATGTTTAGCTAAAGTGTTTAAGTCAACAGCATAAACATTTTCATTTCTTAAGGCAGAAAATATTAAAGCATTTTTGGAATTATAAACATCACAAGAATTGTTTTCAAACTTGAAATTAAAACCATCATCACACAATTGAGAGATTCTAAGTAGGTTGTACTTATGTCCATCAACAAATAAAACTTTGGAAATTAATACTGAGTCAGTGTTACCAATCTGGCCTAAGCCGATGATTTTTCCTTTTGAGTTATCACCAAAAGTGACATATCCTCCATCAACCTTTATTAAGCTTTTGAAGCACGAATAGTCTCCAGACATGTGTCTTGAACATCCACTGTCTACGTACCATACCTTCTTGTAATTGCTTTTCAAACAGATTTCCGACAAAACAGATTAGACAGGAAATGACTTTGGTACCCATATTTTCTTGGGTCCAGATATGTTAGCATTCAAGGATTTAGGTACCCAGATTTGTTTTATGGGTCCCATACAATTAATAGATGCAACAGATTTAGAGAGATATACATTATTTGATCTACAACTATTTAAATAACCAGTTGAGGCATACGAATTTCCAAAACTGGAACTAGCAGGATTTTTTTCAGACTTAATAAATCGGGTTTTAGTAAACTGTCTTTGTCCAGGTTGGTATCCCAACCCAGTAGAATACTTAGGTGCAACTTGCTTTCCTATCAGTTGGGTTAAAGTATATTTCCCATTTGTGAATGTTTCTAAGTCCTTTCTAAGTTGTTCATTAGATAGTTTCAGTTCTGTATTCTCCTTTAATAATTGAACATTTTTCTCTTTTTCTACATCAAGTGCAGACTTGACACTTGCAGTAAGAGCATGCTGTCTCTTTAAAGACTTATATTTATCCTTTAGTTCATTACACGTTTCTTCCAGCATATTACAGTATTCAATCAATTCATCTTTAGACATATTTTCAGAATCAGAACCAGATTCTGCTTCACCTTCAGAATAATAAGAGTTTAGAGTGGGAGTGTCTAAGGTTACCTCAGATGTGTTTGTCATGAAACACATATTAGCACGATTTCTTTCAGAATCACTGGACTCTGATTCACTTGTGCTGTCTTCTGAAGCAATCCAGGTGGCCTTCATAGCTTTCTTATAATTCTAGTCCTTGTACTCATATTTCTTCTTGAATTTTAACTTAGGACAGTCAGCTTTGATGTGTCCTTTCCTTTTACATTCATAGCAAACTATGTCTTCTTCTTTATCAGTTTTCTTCCAATCTTTCTTCCACTTACCTTATCTATCATACTTACCCTTGTAGTTTGGTTTTCTGAAGAACTTCTTCTTCCTATAGAACTTCTTGAATCTCCTTGCTATTTGTGCCATCTCGGCATCACTGTCAGAATCTAAGTCTTCACTAGATGAGCTTTCAGTTGGTATATGCACTTTCTCCTTGTCTTTGCTCTTTGATGCAGTAGACTTAAAAGCTACAGATTTTCGTTTTGGTTCCTCATCTTCCTCTTTATTTACCTTGAGCTCTTCTTCGTACATCATCAGCTTACCAATTAACTCCTTGACAGGTAAAGTTCTAATATCATAGGATTCTCTAATTGAAACAGATGTGCCTCTCCATCTGGAACAATCTTTCCGAGTGAGATCATTGTGTTGACTATCTCATTAAACCTGAGATACATATCAGAAATAGGTTCATCAGCTTTCATCTTAAAGTTAACATATTTGATAGTGTAAGTATTTAACCGCATTTCCTTGACATTAGTTGTTCCTTCATGAGAAACAGCTAAGGTGTCCCAGATTTCAAAAGCAGTTTTACATGCATAAATTCTATTGAACTCCTCATCTCCTACAGCACAGTAGAGAGCATTCACAGCCTTACAATTATTATTGTAAGCTACCTTAGTAGGTTCATCCCAAGTTATTCTTTCAGTTTCTGGAATCTTGTATTGAGACTCTATAGCAGTCCAAATATCAAAACCCATACTTTCCAAATGAATTTTCATCTTGAGCTTCCATTGGGCATAATTTACACCATTAAAGAAGGGTGGCATGTTAGTATCAGCACCTTCTAGTCTATTATCCATAAGGAAATTTTAGAAAATGTTTTAAAGAGATAAAATTTAGAACTAACAGAAATTTAAGATCTTTTAGATAAAACCACAATCACAGTTTAAAAACAGAGGGTTAAAATAAAACTTTGAGCAAGTATAACAGAGATAAACAACTCCTCTGATACCAAATGTTGGTCGGAGTGGACACTCAAGAGGGGGGGTGAATTGAGTTCCAATTAAAATTTCTGTTAAAAATATTTCTATTAAAATCCCCCAATTTCAAAAACAAATTAAACTGTAGTGAATTTATATAGATTATAAAGGTTCAATTAGTTTCTCAAAGATTGATTAATTATCAGTTAACTTAATCTTATGATTAAATTAACTTTTGAAACTAACTTACTGATTTATAACAAACATAAACACTTGCGAATTTAATTATCAAAGTAGCTTTGAAGATAGATTATATTTCAAAGTAATAGCAGCAGAATAACCAGTAAATATGTATAGTATGGATATAGAGTACAACTACAATCACAGAGAAATTAACCAAGAGGTTCAGTCTCAAGCCGAGACTTTGTCCTCTCAAAATTTTATATAAGAATGATCCACACCCTGGATCGGGGTTAACAACAGTGAACACACTGTCCAGGTCACAAGACCTCTACCACAGTTCTTCGTGGGAAAACAAACAACAGCAGCCAGCTGTTCAGGTCACAAGACCTCTACCACTATCCACAGTGGGAAATGGGGTGCAAAAAGGTTTGCTGAGGATTTACAGATCCTCCAGTGAAAGTACAGGAGTCAGTGTGTGTGTTTAATACAGAAGATAACACACACTGCTCAAAATGTAGAATAAATCACAGAACAAGAGATGTAGAGTTTAGAAGTGGTTCTGCTGATCTCAGTGTAGCTCTTGTATTCGATCAGAAGAACGTTTTGAGTCCTCTTCTCGTTTCTGTTTGAGAAACAGAGTGTCGTATGATTCAGGTTCACAGGCAGTGAGAATGTAGTCGATGAAGTTCTTCAGGGTTCTTCTTGTATGCACACAACACTTCTCGAGTATAATTGATTGACTATATGCTTTTTTGTGTTCTTGATGGAACTCGTTTTTATCTTCTTGTGTTTCTGGTATATTTCGTCCACCACGCACTTCTCTGGTTCGCATCCTTTTTGGGCAGCGTAGTCTTCTTGTATTTATCTCCCAACAGGGGACAGAAAAAGATTTCTTTTCAGCAGGTACGAGGTACAGGTTCCTGACATCCGACAACCTTTATCAGATATTTGACAAAACATCAAAATGTGTGATATGACCGTTAGATAGATTAAATGTAGGAAATAAAGAAATTAAAACAGTGAGTCGAGAATGTATGTCACTGTGGACTTCAACTGTGGTCTTCTAACTGTGGACATCCTTCTGACTGCTGACTTCAACAAAAGGCTTGTTGTATGTAGGCTTGCAATAGTAGCTTTTACTTCATGTAACTGTAGCCTTTCTAACTGTAGACTTGTAACATCAAATTTGTAGAACTGTAACCTTTGTCAACTATAGACTTCGATCATCAGTAGACTTAGTAGACAAAAGCTGTCTAACTATAACCTTGACTGTAGACTTATGACTGTAAGCTTGTTCGACTGCGAACTTGTTTCAACTGTAGACTTGTTCGACTGTGAACTTGAGCAGAGATGGACTTTGAACAGAATTCTTGTAACTGTGACCTTCGTCTGTGAGCTTTGACAATAGATAGCAGTAGACTCGTAACTGTAAGCTTGTATTAGTCTTCGACTGTAACCTTGTAACTGTGAACTTATTGCAACAATAACTTAAGGTGACAGTTAGCTGTAACTGTGACTTTGAAAATAAAACTCTGACTGGTAGCTAACAATACTAAACTTATGTAAATGCTACTGTAAGCTGTTACAGTAAAGTTATGAGAGTAGGAATATGAACTGTTTAGAATAAAATACGTTTAAGCATGGAATAATAAGATTAATGCAAGGTTTTAATACATTATAATCAATGGTTAAGCATGATTTGGGATTATCAAAACAGGTGATTCCAATAGTAAATTTCATATATAGCACAATAAACATTGATAAATGACATGTTCTGTGGAGATTATATCACACTATATGGAGAATCATGGATTCGTGAACTCTTTTTCCTCCAAATACATTAATAATAAAATTCAATTCATTAATATTATAGTGAATTTTGAATATTCTATATTTATGCAACTATCAACCCAAATATATTGCATGTTTCGTGAATGAATATAGGTTTGGAGACATGAATTGAAATGTAAAAATGTAATGATAATAGAAAAAATATGAAATAATCATGATGGTAAAAATATGATTCTTTCAAAAAGTATTCCATTAATGACAATAGATAGATGGCACATGATACAACAAACTAACAACAAAGTTGTGTAGTATCCTTGCCAAGGGGATATGAGTTAACAATAACTGTGTATTTTAATTATGTGCCTCTAATATTAAAAAAAATCAAACTAGTTGTAAGAGTAACATAAATCATAATAGAACATCAAAAAATATCACAACAACTGAATTATACTTCTTCATTTATAAACCCATGGGTATTCAAGGTAAAAATATTTTTAGAATAGCATGAAATTAAAAAAAATTAATTAAAAAATTAGATTATTCATTTAATAATATATTCAATAATTGTTAAATAATATGAATAAATGTAATATAAAGAAATATATGATAAACTAGAGAATCAAAAAATAGTTCAAATTTTTTTAGTTATTTTCATTCATTTTTCATCTTCCATGAATCACTAAAACTATTAAACATAATGATGTCACTTCAAATAGTTGTGTCTATATAATTAAGCACACAAACACTAAATAATTAATAACTGAAAATAAATAGTGAAATTAATGGGAATCAATTGAAAATATAGTTCACAATTATTTTTTACATTATAAGTAGGGAATTGGTCAATGATTGTGGAAATAAAATTCCCATATAGAATGTGTAATGAATTATTATATGTTAATAATATATATAGAAAATATTTTAATAATAAACTAATATATAGTATTATTCTTAATAGTGAAATGAAATGGGCCACAAATAAATAAATATTAATGGAGGAATTGCATAGGACTGTCTAATAAAAATTATAATGTATGAAATAGAAAATGTCCTAATAAATATATATATTGTTTTATAGATAATAATGTTCATTTTGATTTTATGGTGAAATAACACTTTAAAATTTAATAAAAAGTATAATTTTAATGTTATCCTACAAATGAACATGGATATTTAAACATATTTAATATGAATAATTAGAAGAAATGGTTTAGACCACTCAATTAACTTGTAAAATCATCAAACTAATAGACAACTATTTCACATTCCACTATAAAATAAATCAGTTATGGTTGATAAGAAACATTCATTTGGATATATGAAATGTGGTAAAATTTCGGAAATATTTTATTAAATTTGAAAAACACATATAATATTTTAATTCGTCATAGTGATTGGCCAATCCTAAAAAACACACAATAAGTGTGAAATACATGCACCATAATGAAGCTCATGTTTATTTCTAATTAAATTTTTCATCATTATTTATATATATTGTTTTGATATACAGACAAGTGATTGCAGGTCTATCACCAAAATCTATAGAATGTAATAAATATCAATCTATAAAATATTATAATAAATCTTAGTTGAAAGTTTGTTTATAGTATTTAATCCCCAAAAATTACTTTATTAAATATAATAACATAAAAAAAATAAGTAATTATTACATTAATAGGTATCAATTTAAATGGAAAATTAATGAAATATCTAAAAAGATCTTATCATTGAACCCAATGTATATAAATTTTTACCTCGACCCTTTTCATGAACCACACCATCATAAATATATGTCGTAGTTTATTTTTCTTATAATTCAACTAATCTCTTAAAATCTAATATTTTTGATTTAAAAAAATCATGGTGTTTTATAATTAATTTGAAAAAAACATTGAAGTTAAGTATTATTGATTATTATTATTATATATATCAAATCGAATCTATAGGTTCTGTGAAATTTCATTAAAATTATATAAAAACATTCATTTTTTCATCCTTATATGTACATTATATATATTATTTAAAAAATATCATAGATTTATCATTGTAACAAATTTTCAAAGGGAGGAAATATATATATATATATATATATATATATATATATCTGTGTGTGTGTGTGTGTGTTTGTGTGTGTGTATGATATGGATAGACTTAGGGATATTGAATATACAAAATTTTTAAGTGTGTGTTGAAATAAATATAATATCGCATCTACCTCTTCTAATAAACTATGAGTGATGATACTACAAATTTTTTAAATAAATACTAAAAATTATGAAACAATAAATAATATATGAATTAAAATTTATTAATTGTATGAATATAAAAAAATCATATATATTACAATGTGGGAAATTTAGCCACATAATCAATTAAATGTCTAAGGTTATCTGTAATATTAATCACATGGGTTATAAATAAATGGTGTGTCAAATATATGGAAAAAATATGATAATTTTAAGGATCTTTGAATTTAGGAAGACAAATATTCCTTAACTTTTCACAAACCACCACCTTTCAGACATGATATTAAATATGTTCCCCATGACAATGATTCATCATGATTCTTAATAATGAAAACCATTTTGGATATCTTTTCTTCATTTAAAAATTTCTACAAACCATGTAAAAAATGAAACAACACATATAAATGTAATATTTTTTTAATAAAAAAATAGAAAACTCATACTCAACAAAAAATTGTTACAAATGTTTTACATATAAAACCAATTGATTTATTATCATTATATACTATTTTTTTCATTAGAAACCACTCTATAAGTTTGAAATCAAATGACCCAAAGAAACGATAAAATCCTAAATTATTTTGAAGTCAAAATTTCCAAATATTATTAAAATGTATTTATTTGTGAATTACATTAAAAACATTTTACCAAAAGAATGAATCTTTATTTTTTGGTAGTTCAAATGTTTTCAGTTTTATAAATCCATCAAACGTGTTTAAAAAACCTTAACCCCATTTTTATGGTCTTTTACACATTTCATGGGATCCATATAACACATAATTTCACAAACACACACTCAATATATAACTACTGTATAATGATGACAATATAATTATAATAAACTATAAATTAAACCCATTCTCAATTTATAAAAAAAAAATGCACTAAAAATACATGTCCCACATATAATATTCTAATAAAAAATAAAATTTGGTAAATTAAAAACAACATCTTCTAATCGATTTGAAATAAATATAAATTTTAAAATTCATATCATTTAGATTAAAAATGACTCATTACTGAAAATAAAAACATGGTTATCACAAAAAAAATATAAGGGAATGAAATTTATATAATTTTCAAAATATTTAACAAATGATGTCATAATAATGGACATAGCCACTATAATAATAACCCAAGCTGAATGATAGTGTCTTCATGTATTCTGTAAAATGATATAATTTTTCATCATTTTTCGTTGATTTTTAATATTTAATTTTCTCCCTAGATTATTTTTATTGTGAATTTTACTCACATTTTACCACTATGAATTTTAATTTTCTAAATTTAAATATATAATAGATTTAATGAATTGAAATAAATTTTTAAAATGTAGTATATCTGATTTTTATTTATTCTACGGATGACATCCTTTAGTTAAATTTTTTGGTTCATATTATCCCTTAGGTGATTACATTAAAAACATATTTTTTTAACAAACATATATATATTGGGATACATGTTGGTAGTTTGTAATTTAGCTTTTATAGATATTCTGGAATGAGTTAGTTATTTTTGAATCCAATATTTAGAAATAAATTTCAATGAAAAAAACAAATGTATAATACATAAAAATAATTTTTGTGGATGAAAACCATGTATAGGTAATATATTTTATGTTGAAATGTTTTTTCCTGGTATAATGAAAATTTTCATGGTTCAATTCATTTTTTTTTTGAAAAAAGTTCATCAATAAATGAGACAGAAATTTATTTTTTGATTTAAATGAAAACAAAAAAAATAATTACATTTTGATATAGGGAAAAACATAAATTGATATTTATTTTGTTAATAAATATTTAATTAATTATTACATTAAAATAATATTATAATCCTTAAATAATGTGATTTTTAATGATAAAAAATATTATTGAAAAAATTGAAATTCAGTTGAATAAAATATAGTGAAATTTTAATATCTATCCACACTATGACATAAACATATTCAGTGAATTAAATATATATGATCAATATATATATATATATATATATTATTTTTTTCATGACATATTGATATATTATGTTCACATTATATTTATTATATGCATTAAATAATCCCATTATATCTATTCTTTAAAAAAATTTAATTTATAGAAAATATATTCAACTTTTATTCAATGAAATGCATTTTATAAGGAATATTCAATGAAATATATAAATACTCTAATGTGAATCATATTTTAAACACCATAACCATGTTAAATAAATTTAAAGATATTTACCGGCATAAAAGTACATAATATTATACATTAAAAAAAATACAATATAAAGCATATAAATAAATCTTATATTAAAAGAAATATTTAAAGGCCCTCTGAAAAATTATTTCTGAATTCTAATTAATATAAATTAAATACATTAAATAAAAGTCCAATAATTGTGGTATTTTAATTTTTTTCAAAAAAATAAAAATACCATATTTTGTGTATCTTGTATATTATATTAATATATTATGTGTATGTTTGACACCAATTATTTTTATTTCATATATTTTTCATTACCCGATATATAATATATAATCCATAAAGTGATAAAAGTGATATTTCACAAGGAAAAAATTCATCATACTGTCATTTACCTAGGTGAATCATCACAAAATGAGGAATATTTAAAGATGTTGTTATCAAGAACCAGGGGATACTGGCTTGTATATAATCTACAAGGAATGCCTGAGGTGTGGGATATGTGGAGAAGTGACACTGGTTGATTTTTTCGGGGTTGTTTATCCTGGGTTGCAGACTACGAAGGAGAAGTCTAAAACATACAATATAACATGAGGTTTTTGGGGCTAAGGTGGTTGGTGTGAATTTACCCTGAGCTTCCACACTGTTGTAGTGAATAACTCTAGTAACCTATCATTGTAGCATATCAGACTTATTGTGGTATTTTTTTGAAAAATATATAACTTTTTTTCATTCTTTTGAGGTATGGTTTTTTATGGTGTGAAACTCTGATATTCTCTCTATATTTATATATATGAATCATTGTGAGTTTCTAATTATTTGAGGAAATATTTATTACTATGGAAACACATAATTTTATGTGTCATGTGGGATATTCTTTTAGTTCTTTTCTTGTTCATTTATTTTATATTTTATACATCTACAATCCCATTATGTCGTTGTGTCTCCTGAGGGTTACATAGAAATTAACATTATGAGTGTTAATATTATATGTTCACACTGTTATATTATATGAAGAAATTAAATATTTTAATATTCTTACATTTCTGAGTGTCTTATTATTCAATTCATAGATAATTTCAATACTCTTCACTGTTAATATACAATATTTGAAGACTTCTATATATGTTATGAAATATGTGTAATATGAATAATTAAAATCAAAAATACCAAGACTCCTGAAACATTGGATGTTGATATAAAAATTAACATATTAAAAATAATGTGATAAATATAACAGTGGGAACCTTAATTTAATATCAAAAAACATGATCTATTTAGGTTTTTCATAAACTTTAAAAATATGATGATGAACATTAATATAAGAACCTATGATGAACATGATGTTCTCATGTTTATTATCACATTATGATCAATATTAGAGAATCCAAACACAACACCCTTGAATATTTTGATTTTTATAATAAGTAATAAAGAAGAAAATGATGATATTATATTCAAAAATGACTCTAGAAACTCTAATCATGGATAATAAGATTTATGTTTTCTTATATTCTCTTGAAAATATTAATGCATCCAAGATTGCAAGGAAGAGGTTAGAGATTTTTTTTCCTACCAAATAACATTGAATATATGGTACCTCATCCCTTCCTTATTCATTTAATTTCAATGAATGAGACATCCATTAACCATAAATAGTTTGAAACAATCATTTCTTGAAAACCCCCTATGAATGCCTTTAAGATAAATAGCATTCATGGACCAACACAATATTATTTTCACATTATTGCAATTTTATAAAGACTATCTTATCATATCAATTCATGGATGAGAAATATTATTTCATTCAAATTTAAGGATGACAATAATAAATTCATTGAGGAGGTTACGACATGAATCACTTCTACAAAAATCCCCCTCTTTCTAGATCTTGGGAAGGTTTATGATCTGTATTGTGTTTATTCTTGGTCTAGATTGGGTTGAGTTCCATTTTGAGGATATCTTGGCATAGCTCATGACTCAAAATAGACATTTAAACATGATATGATTTATCTGACCCATAAATATTGTAGTAAATGTGATAAAATCATGTTCCTACATCAACATCAATGAAAAGTTTATTATCTTCATCGATCATAAAATATTGAAGAAAATATTTTCACAAAGGTATGTGAACATTAGAAAATTATGATGTATGTGGTATCATAATATATTTGACATTTACATGTTTTATACACATGGTATAGGGAATTAAGCGGATGATCTTTTGGACCAAAAATTATATAACCATGTCGTCATGGCGGATCATGACTAGAGTGGCTCAAAAATCATACACAACTAGGAAATGGAATTAAATGTAATGTTATTGACCATATCTATTTGAATTATGATTATAAACTAAGATCCTTACAATTTCGATTGGGTTATACCATGAATATTTATTTTCTATTTCTAATTTTTCTTACATTACAGGATTCTATATTTTTAGAGTTCATAATCATAAATTTTTCATCAATGTTCTTTTTGGATTCCAACTTTAGTAGAGAAATTTTACAAATTATCTATTATTTGATGCATCATGTCATTATTTTTTATTATCATGTAGTCTCATAATAACCAAATTATAAGAATAACTTGTTTATTATTTATTTTATTTAGTTTGAAACTATGGTTTAATGTAATATTCATATTATTATATTTTGAAAACAATGTTTTATTGCCATTGATATAAGGTTGAACGAACTCCACGGTCACAATTATTTAAATAATATCCCATTCATTGTGCATAAATGTAACACTATCTAGTTTCTTCATATTATATGAACGTTATTTAATTATTAAAATAATTAAAATTAAAGAATATAATATTTATGATTACACTTAATTACTATAATTTGTATTATATGATTTCAGATATCAAATAATTATCATGATTCATGTTTAAGTATTAATATATTCATTATAGGTTTTCCCATTTTAAATAATCACTAATCGCTAGGTTTTTTATTTTATATTTCTTCAAGGACTTCGATGCATTTTTTTAATTTAATAATCACTAATTTTTTAATCCAATGATTATAGTGGATATTATTAATTTCATGAAGTATATCATTAAAATGGTTGGTAAATAACTATGGAAAATATCATTTACAATGGTGATAAATCTATATTAATTTTTTAATTTCATTTTCATTACTTTTCAAAAATATAGAATCAAATTCATGATCATAATGTCAAATATATAAAATAAATTTAACTAATGTTTTTTGGGGGTGAAAAAAATGAATAAGTTTTCATACTATAAAAGTTAATATTATACTTTTTAGAATTAATAATTGCATTAGTTCTTGAATTTTTTAATTTATTTTATCTAGTTTAGTGGAAAAAGGATACATTAATCCAAAAGGTGAAAATTTATTTCTACAATATAATTATTTTTATGATTTAGTTCTGAAAACCTGAGGGAATTAATATTTTATGCTTTAAATTATACTTTTCTGGACTACTGGTTTGTATTTTTTATCGTTGAATGATGGATTAGAAGTCAAAAAGGGAATGTCAGCATCATTTAATAGATGTTAATTATGTTTTCGTAAATTATATAATCTTATTATTTAGATCAATAACACTCAAAATAATCATTAATTGTTTTTTCAGATAATTATTGTGGATGTAAAAACGTTATTTGAATAAATCCCCATAAAAAACTCACTAGAGAAATTTAGGTTTATTTTTTCTTTTTCCCATTTATAATTCTTCACACTACCAGAAAAACACAATACTAAATTTTATATTAACCTATTAAATTTATTAGATTATTTTACATATTATTTGAGATCATGTTAAAATTTTAGTGAATCAAAATTGCCTTAATAGATTTTATATAACCAATTTTAAATTTTTATATTTATTAGTTAAAATTAATTCTATTATGAGTAATTGATGATTTTCATTTATGGTTTTTAGTGTGAAGAGATAATTTAGTATTTTATACTGGACATGGAAACATATATAAAAATTTCCCTTTTCATGAAAATAATTTTAGATCTTTTTTTAGATGTATGATGTTTAATGAAGTATAAAATAAAATGAGGTCTAATTTTTTGTTTGATGTATTATTCTATTTAATATTAATTTTGTTCCGTTTGTACATGTGGATAAAAAAACCTAACTAAACATGAGTTGAAATTTTTTTTGTAGCTACCTTATACATTCTTGCCTCCATCACAAGTGAATGATCAATTGTAAGAAATGTGACCTATAAAATATGTTAAAAAAGGAGACCGTCCTGATTAACCATGGATATAAGAGTTATCTCATAAATGTCTACTTACATCCTGATTTTTTGTACTATGGTGAGACTAATGTTCCTTGGAATAAGGAATTCATTAATGCTTGTAATTATATATGTCCATTTCAACATCATTTCTAGAAACCACCTGGATATCAACAATTAAATAAATAATCAAGACAGATACATTCAGCAACATCTAATACCTTGACGAAATCTTCCTTTGTTTCCTAAATCACAGTAATTTCAGAAGTGGAACTCCACAAACCAATATATCCACTTACAAGAACATACATGATACTAGATTGACATGTCAGAACATATTTATCAATTTCGGGACTAAAATCAGTGTAATCCCTTAAAATGAACTCATCCTCATCATGAAGACTACGAATATTTTATTAATTGTTCTAGTGTACAAAATGGTATTATTTACGAAAATTAATTTAATAATAAATAATATAGAGTATTGGATTATTTAAAATCAGGTAAAATAACTAAAAATTCATATATAAAAAATCTAATAGAGGATATAGAAGGAATGTTATACATATTAACCAATAGTTTAAGATCTAGTATCTTTTTATGATTCGTGATAAGAAACATTGAAGGAGACTTCATTTTGGTGTTATAAAACCCCAAGAATTCAAAAATATATTTAATATAGATTCTAATAAAACATTGATTCGCAAAAAACAAATAATTTTTTATAACATAACCAATAATAATTATTTTTCCACTTCTGTATTTTAATTTTGAAAAAAAAACATACACAGTTTCGTTCAATATGATATTTAGAGTCTGATATTGCAAAAATAATTTTTTCTGAATAGTAACATACCCATATTAATAGTAAATAATAATAATGAATAGTCAATCCACCAAAAAATTGAAACTTCACCCATGAATGTATAAATAAAATTTAAAAATCTTATTAGTGAAAAAATGACCATAGTATAAGTCTTGTAATTTTTGTATGTCATAAATTTTTTAATTAAAATTTTATGATAAATTTAATAAATTTAATTTTTAATTTATTTTCAAAAATGTAATAAAGAAATGTTACTTTATTGTCTATAATTTATAAGATATTTGGATGGGACATTGAAAAATTTCGAAAGGTGTTAAAAAGGAGTTATAGTTTTAAGGTTGTATTTTTGGAATAAATTATGATTTTATTTTGAAACTAAATAATAATTATTTAAAAAATTATTTCCAAAATATTTATTTCATTTTTGAATTGTACAACTAAAAAAATTGTTAGTGATAATTTTTGTAATTTTTCTAAAATACATGAATTTTTTGCAAAATATAAAAATAAATTTTTGAGTTTTTGTTATGTTTATTGACATCATAATGATGTAATAATTAACATAAAATTCTGGTAAATTTTTGTACTATATAATATTACATGAGGTTTCACATGTGGATAATACCTTGAAATAATACTATAGTAAACCCCATGGTTTTTCAAAAACCACTAATGAGTTGTCCTTAGAAATTAATCAAAAAACTTCCTCACGTTTACTATAAAAATACACTCATTAATTCATTTTATTTCAATCAAAACACATCGTACACAAATCAATAGTAGTTTTACATCCCTAGGTGTCCTCCCAAGTTGTACTCAAGCCCTTATGCTCCCAACCATCATGTTTTAGGTGTAAATCGACTAGGTATGGAAATCTACCACCCTTCCCCTTTTCAAGCTTTCATATAAAATTATTATTTTTACTTTCAATCAGATTATGTTGTGATATGTTAATATATATCCCCCTTACTGTCCATGTTATGTAATAAAAATTAGATACCCCCTTTTCTTTAATGATAATATTTTATCAAATTTTATGTGACGCTTTAAGGCTATTGAATTTTCGTAAGGGATCACTCATCCTTTCTTTTATATTCTAATTACTATATTTTATTTGTATTTCATAACCTCCTGTCATACAAATTTTTTGATTACTCTAATACCTTACATGTAGTTTAATTTTTTCATGATAAATAAATAATTATTTATCATCGATCAATTACAATTATTTTAAACTCAAAATGAATACAGCATCTGATATGTGCTAATTTACCACATTCAAGGACTATGGGTTTTAAATTTTTATTAACATATTCAATTATTGTCATGAGACAATTATAATGCTTTAAATAGAATGTAATATATGTATAATGTATCATATATGGTTCATTAATATATTTTTACTGATGGTTTTGATTTATAAATCAATATGATTAGGTTGTGTTCAAAAATCGCGAATTAACCCCAAAAGTTATCATTAAATAATTTATATAATGATTTATCTTCAATCCGAGAAAACAATTGAAATTTACAACCATATAACCTCATAGATTTTCAATAATAAAAAATAACCTAAATTATCGACAACCATCCTCATTTTACATGATTCTTTTTTCATGTATATAAGTATATCGATCATGAAACAAACAGATCCAAACAATGAAATTGAACTTCTTAACCCAAAAAAGGACCTGAATGAACTAAATTTTTTTATAATAAATAAATTAAATATTGATTAGGATCTAGAAATATTAATTAATTAATTCAATTTATTTACCACGGGCACTAAGACTTTGTGAAGATCACAATTAGACATAAGGTAAGAGGTTTCATCATCTCAATCCCATTTTTGTGAGATATTTTGTATTCATCACTACAACTTTTGTATAGTGTATGTATAATTCCCATTGATCTTTCATATCTTTTATATATTAATTTTTATGATAATAAATTTATCATTTATTAAAAATAATTTTATTTCATACAGTTCAATTGATTACAATGTTTTAACTATTTTCTACTCGAACCTCCATTTCCATTCAGATATCTCTTATTCATTACTCACCTCAATTAAATTCTTATTTATTCCCCTATACTTCTATAATTCTTAGGTATTTTGAGGTTAACTTTATAATCTATTTTAAGCCATTTTTATCATTATAAACAAAAAAAATTAACATGAGAATGTTATTTTGGTTAATTTCGGGTTTTAGGAAAGCATACATGCCTTTTTTCATTACATCCATTAATATATTCCTTAAACCAAACTAACATGTTTTATTTCTAAAGATTCTTTAAAAACTAGTTTAAAATTATTTAACTTCAATAATAACATTTTTAATCATAAAATATAATTTCAATGAAATTACATTTTATTTATTATGATGTACTTGTTAAAAATATTTTTTCATGACAAATTAAAATAATTTTCTAAAATAACACTTCATTCCAATGTAAAAATTATTTTTATCATTTCCCTTTAACAATTATGAGATATATAACTTGTCCACCATTTATTTATTTATTATGTTTTTTTTTAAATTCCTTTATTATATAATATAATGAGTATCCTTATTCTCATGATATTATATGGTATTATTATTTGAATTTTTCAAGGTGGTATGGGACACGATGAAATTTATAAATACTATTTGCCCAAGGACTTTTCAATGGCCTCATTTAATATTATCTTCATCTATGTCAATATATGTTGTTGAATCTTTTATTTCATTTAGGTTTATCTTCTATGATATTATATACCATACTTAATTGATGGTTTAGGATTAGTTTGACTATTGATGTGCTATCATAAAACCATTCCACAATTTACTTGGAATGGTTAGTGTTTATGATTAATGTCATAGGAAATTTATTTAAATTTCATATATTATTTTAAATATGTATATATATAATGTATATTTTTATCCCCATTCATATAAATAATGCATTGGACCTAGTGAATGTTGGGTGGGTCCCACTATATCCCATAAGTGTATCGGTAGGTCTCATTAGACAAAAAATGGTCATAGCACAATGCCTTAACAAAATGATTATTTATTGTCTTGGTACAAGGCATTGATTGTATGTTTTATACTGATTATCATATGAATTTACCTCATTATGAATCTATAAATTCATATTTCTTGTGGTTATTCAACTACTATAATTGCAATGGTTATGTTTTATTGTGAAATTATTTACTTATCTCATATTCCTTCCATACTGTGTTCAAGTTTATTATTTTTTAAAGTTAGGTGTTCTTGGTTAATTAGCAAGCCTAATGGTTATGATTATGATATTTTATGATCTAGTTCATACCCATACTAAGAGTATTATCTCGCTTATTTTTTATGTTTCATTTTCTTAGGAAATGAAGAAGTTTGTTATGATTGGCATACATGAATAAACATAGATTTGTGGATGTTCCCAACAAATCATATATGTTTTTTTTTTCATTTTACGTTGTAATTTTGTACCTATGTACGTATATGGTTATCCAAAACTACTAAACTACTCATTCCATTGTGACATTATTAATTGTAATCATACAAACGTATTAATATAAGTCACTGACACTAGGCTTCTTGGGTTGGGGTGTTACATTTGGTATCAATGGAAGTTTAGTAGATAATGTGAAAAATGGATACTCAAAATTTATATTAGGGAACAAAACCCAATGAATGACTTTGTTGATAATCACACAATAATGTCCTATAATTTTCGTAAGGGATTTATTATGTGGATATTTTTTAAAAATTTCAAACTTGTCTAGATACTACTAGTGGATGTTATTTTGGCACAGATGTACCAAGGAGTAACAAACTCTGAAAAGGAGTTTTGGTCTTCACATTAGGTATCTGGGTAAACAAAAACATGCCTTAATTCTCCCCTGGTATGACAGTCCTAGGGGATATGGCTAAGATAATTCACATTTTCATTATAACTATAATGAAGGAATGAAATGTTGTCTTATCATAAAAGAAACCATGATTATAATTATGAAATTAGTTATGTATAGGATTACAATTTTTTATAAGAATTTTTCTAATTTGAGATTATACATCATTATTTATAATCTAATAATATGTATTCCATTATTTATAAATGAATCCTTGATGAATTAATGAGATCATCAACAATTACAGTGATACAAATAGTACGAAAGATCATATCATTCATGGTCTTAAGCAATCGTATCAAAGGATGATAGTCTCTCATGTGTCCTCATCATTAGATGAAATATTATCATGTATAAAAAAGGGATATAAATAATTCTATGAGTTATATGGATTTTAAGGGAAGAAAAATAAGGAGAGGACGATTGAGAATAATATGGATAAAGGGAAATAATGGGACGATGGGTTTTCCAAAATGTCATAATAGTGAAAACAATCGACATTCTAAATTATTGAAGGGAATGAGTGTTGTTATATGTGTAGAGAAAAAGGGAACCATGTTCATGATTTCAAGGGTAAGAAAATGGTTTCCTAAGTACAATGCATCAACTGTAAGTACATGAGACACTATTCAAATCAATGTCACAAGAGTCAAAGTAATATACCCTAAATGATGATTCTGGAAAATTACGAATTTATGATTCTTCCATAGATTATGTAACATGATTAATATTCATTGTCATGAATCATATCATTTTAATATTTTTTTAGTCATGTAGTAGTTAAATGATTTTCAAAATATAATAGGATTGTACTATAATACATTTTCATTAATGATTTGAAACCAAAAAATGAATGGTATCAAGAAAAGATATTTAGTGGAAGAGAGAATTTTTGGAAAATGCTTGATTGTGTAAAATAAAACCCTTAATATATATATGATGTGGAAATAATAATGAAGAAATTATTGTTATAGATATGTATTGGAAACCTTGGAATGAATTATTGACTTGTTGATAAGGGGTCTATACTAACATCATTGGAGATTACAAAACTTTTGGATTTAAGAAATATATTCAATAACATATACAATACTTAAGGAAAATAGAAGAATTCACGTTTCCAATATTGTTTTAATAGTAATTCATGTTATTACCATATTTCATATGGATAAAATACGATGTCATTCACATATATGTAATGTAAAAATTCAGAGTTTCATTTTTTTATTAAGGGTTACTGATAAGTTCAACATGGAAATTTATGGACCTACATTCCAATGTGTTTAATAATTATATTTTGTAATTTTTAACCATTTAATAGATTCTTATGTTGATCATTGTACAAGATTTTATAGGATAATTTATTACTTAACGATATTGCATAAAATGTTCCATGGGATGAAGTATAGATAGATCAATGTGCAATCCAAGGATGAATTTGTAAATAGAGAGGTATATTTATACTATAATATAGTGAAATAAATCCTCAACTCAAGGAAAAGAGTAATAAATAAAGTGTTTTACTATTAAAATTATCTCTGATAATATCTATGATTTTTATAGTAGTTTATAGTTTTGTAGTATTCAAACATTCATCTGAACATGTTCACTGTCACATTAAATCGATAATTTAATGTTAGATGTTTCTTCTATGTCTAGGTTTTTAATTCAATCTAATGATAATGTAAAGACCCAACCCTAGTTTCCCAGAGCTGGTGTAATATTTTATTACATTGGAATATAAACAATGAATAAGAATCCGGAAGACTGATTAGTTTAGTATTATTTGAAACAAGTTACATACATATTTTCAACTTTGCAAATTGAAAGGAAAAAACAAAACAAAACAATTCTATTCAGAACAATCATGCCTCCTAGATTATGCTTGCAAGTGACTCAAAATTTACATCTTTATATGCTGGTAAAATAAAACATAAGAAAGGGGTGAGCTCAAATTCTCATAAAGTAAAAGAACTATACTGGATGATATCATAATTGTAATACATGTTGAATAATTTTAATCACATGCATTTAAAAATAAAAATAAACATAATTTGGAAGAAATACTAGATAAGTAATAATGCCATAAGAATTCATAATCAGGTTTATTATAATAGTTCAATAACAACGGGAAAATTCAATTAATAGATTCATTTTAATGGATGTTCATTTTTCGGAAATCATAACCATATTTTCTAGGCCTCATGCCATGACCATAAATAGTCATTTTTGTCAGGCCTTGTGCCAAGACTGTAGTTTGTCTAATGGGACCTATCGATTCATCATAGGGATATAAAGGGCCAAACCCATCACATTATTATTCCAATTTATTATTCATATGAGAGGGGATAATCATAAATGACTTATAAATTCATATTTAAACTATCATATAAAATGTAACTAACTTTCCCCATTCGTTAAACATAAAACACTAACCAGCCCAGGTAATATGGTGATTGGTTTTAGGATAGTTTTTCCACAATATAGTTAGTAATAAAACATTTAATCATATATGTTAGCTGATTTAATCAATTATTAAACCCATAAATACATAAGAATATTCCAGAGTGTTGAATCAAACGATAATACTCTTATAAAATCAATATATAATTCATGACAATAATATTCTTTTATTTTGAAAAGAAGAGTTGTTTTTTAAAAAACAATATTATAAAAATATATGTTGGTATGATATTATTTTAAAATTAAAATTATTTATTTTATATAGATAAATTTTTCCGAAAACATAATATAGTGTGCCCTAGAAAATATTTAAAAATTTGAGAAATTCACTTGAATCAGGCTTGAATTTTGGAATCAATTTTAAATGTTATTTTTAAAACTTGTAACAATCCTTCAAATAAGAAATGGTTATTGTAGGTAAACATATATATAATATTATCTTATAATATAAAATTAGACAATAAAAATTAATAATAATTTCATTGAGGTAATTTGATAGTGAAAGTAACCCGAATGAACATGGGAGTTCGGGAGAAAAAACCCTTACCTTAAATCCAAACGTGTTCCTCTCCAGAACATAAGCTCCGTAGATATGAAATTATACTTATTAATAACTAATTTGGAAACATATTATACATGTATTTATTTTATCATAATTTTGGTTAGTTCATCAATGTCATTATTGATAAGTTCTTATATTGAGTTTTGTCATTCCAGAGTGTTGGTTTTCTTTATTATCATATTCAGTTCACTTATTATAAAGTATTTGGAATGGATGTAAATATCCTGAATTGATGTTATACTATTTTTATAAACCTTAATAGTTGTTAGTATTCATTTATATAACTTTTTTATATATAATGAGGATGAATTATTATATATAAAATTAATGATAATAGTTTCTGTTAATTTTTGTGTTTTGATTACAACAAACTCATTTTTCATTGTAATTTAATAACATTAGTAAAAAGGGAGTAAATAACCTTATATAGGGTATAGAACATATATAATAATCTATTACAATAATAACTATAATGGTTTCATGACCATAATTGATAATTAAAATAGAAGTCAAAATCCGATCGTCCTTGAATTAGGTAAATTGACACATCTCGGATGGTGCTCTTGCTACTAGTATAAAAAATGTAAAAGGATGAGATTCTGATAACTTATTACACTATTATGAAAACATTATAGTACACATAAGGTACTGGAGTCATCAATAAATTTGGCTATGTAGAGGTAATAAAAGAAAAAGAAAACAAATGAACTTAAAAGTAATGACAATGAATTGAAAAGAGGAATTTACCTCTTGAACCAAACATCCTTGAGATACTCTTTAAGGGAGAGTTTTCGGTATTTTTATGAGACCAATTCATACTGGATTTGGGAGAGGAGGTTGTGAGGATATATGGAAAAAATTTAAAGAATTCAAAAGTCTTAAGATGAGTGAAGAGAAGAGGGAGTGAGAGGGGTTTTTTATAGTGGAGGAGAGAGGGGTTTTCTCTATATAAAATTGATTAAATTTTTATTTCCTCAAAATAAAAGGAATAGTGAGTCTTACATGACCAATAATAGTAATTTTATCATGTGATCTAGAAAAAATTGGTCTTACATTAGAAATACATCATGCATGACGTTATATTTATCTTATTTAGCTTATTTTTTAAATTAAGGAATTTCAATATTCCTAAAAAGTTCATGCATTTCATGAAAATCCCAAAAAATTATTCTCACCATATTTCAACATGTAGAATTAAAAAATGAAGTACATTTTTCAAAAATAATTACATAAATATTAATAATTTAATATTTATTTAAAATCATAATATTTTCTAAACACATCAATTTTAAAACATTTATTTATTTATTCCAATGAAGAGGTATATCACACTTCCACTTTAATATTATTTATATACCATTATATATAAGGTTAATATTAATTTGGATATATCAATATTCAAAAATGTATTTTAATATTCATAAGGGTTAGTTACTACTCACCAAAAATTTTGTTTTTCTTATCGGACTCCATATAATATACTGAACGCAACCCTGTATGTCTGATTTTCAAAATTCACATCACAATAGTAGAATACTTGTGTTATAAGGGTCAGATAGCAAATAGTAGTTCATTATTACATATTTAAATGAATATAATTTCCATTTAATAAATATCTTGTCATTACATTCTCCCCACCTTATAAAAATTCTTCCCCCAAAATTTAATTTTACAATCATGGACCAAAACATGTGGGGGTACATTTCCTTCATTGCATCCTCCATTTCCCAAGTTACCTCTTCATAAATATGGTTTCACAATAGTAACTTGACCATATGAGTATTCATGTAGCGTATAAATTTGTCTCTACGATACAAGATTTTCACTGGCTGGTCCTCCTACGAAAGATCTTCCTCCAACTATACCACCTCTAATGGGAGTGCATGTAAAAGGTTTGGTATGTACTTCCTTAATAGGGATACATGAAATACATCATGTACTTTCTACATGGTAGGTAGAAGTGGCATTCTATAGGCCACAACTCCAACTTGATCAAGGATCTCATAGAGGGTGTTATACCTGAGACATATCATTCCTTTCTTCACAAACCTCATTTCCGTCTTCCATGTAGATATGTGTAGAAATATCAAGTCTACATCATTAATATCAAAGTCTTGTCGATGATTTTACACATAACTCTTCTTTCGTCATTGGGCTGCCTTGATATGATACTGAATTGTTTTCACCTTCTCTACCATTTCTTCAACCAATTCAAGTCCTAGAAGATTTCTCTCACCGGAGTTATCCCAACACGCCGGTTTTCTCCACCTTTTTTGCATAATGGGCTTAATATGGTTCAATTCAGATGCTCTAGTGGAAACTATTGTTGTAGGATAATTCAACCAGTGGAAGATGATGGTACCATCCTCCTTTGAATTTCATTAATCATGCTCTCAAAATATCTTCTATTGTATGAATAGTGCGCTTAAATTTTCCATTAGTTTTTGGATGATAGGGCATACTGTTGTTAAGTTCAGTACTTAGAGTATGTTAGAGTATTTTTCAGATCATCAACAAGATTCTAGGATAACTTTCAGATACAATAGATCAAGGTTCTCCATGCAGCTGTACCACATAAATGATGTAAATACATGGATGTAGATCCAATGATAAGTCCTCTGTAATCACGATAAAGTGAGATATCTTTTTAACATGATCCACAATGACCCACATAGAATTTTTATGTTTGGATTTCATTGGAATTCCGGTGGCAAAGTCCATAATAATGTTCTCCCACTTCGATGATGGTATGGGTTGTGGTTGCATCATACACTTAGAATCATTCTTCTCAGCCTTCAATTGATGACATACCAGACAAATTGATGTATATTCAGTAATATATCATTTCATATTGACCCAACAAATGTATTCTAAGAGATCTGATTACATAATTGTGCTACCATGATGTATAGAAAAACTAGAGCTATAAGAATTATCCAATAGTTCCATCATTAGGTCAGGACTAGCTGGAACAGAAAGACTCTTTCTGAATTTCAATGTGCCACCATCATATACAATGTTAATCAACTTACCTTCATTTACAACATTATGTTTCTTTTGAAAATTCTCATCATCATCTTGAGAACTTTTTATCCTCTATGTTAAAGTAGGTTTGGAAACCATTTAAAAAATTAATGATGAGTTAACATCCATGATAATAACTATATCAATATTTACAATATCCATGATAAAAGGATCCCATTCATATCTCATCTTATTTATAATTCCATGGTCATTTCTAATAAAACCATCTACAACATTATTTGTCTTCCTCTGGTTGTAATGTATTATGCAATCATAATCCTTATGCAGCTCAATCCATCTCCTTTTCCGCATGATTAGTTATTTATTTGAGAAGATATATTTAAAACTCTTTTCGTCTATATATATCTATTTTTCTTCTCCATAGAGGCAATTCATATAAATATTCATTGAAAAGATTATAGCATCTAACTCAAGATCATGAGTTGGATAATTTTTTTCATGAATTTTTAGTTGTCTAGATGCCTAGGAAATCACCCTATCATTTAGCATAAGGACACAAACATGTCCTTTATATGATGCATCTCTATAGATAATAAACCCATAATTACCCGAAGGTAGCATTAGGATTGGAGCATTGACTAATCTCCACTTTAATTCATCCAAAAATTCTTCACATTCCTATGTCCTTACGAACATAACCCATTTTTATGGGAGATTGATCATTGGGTTAGCTATACTTGAGAAGTTCTGAATGAAACCCCGATAATAAATGGCTCATCCAATAAAAATATGTTCCTTAGTTATGTTCATTGGAGTAGTCCATTCCTGCACAGCCTTTGTCTTCACAGGATCTACAGATATTCCATCTTTATAGACAATGTTTCCCAGAAAGGTAACTTATATTAGCCAAAACATCAACTTTCTAAACTTCCAATATAAATCATTTCTTCTCAGATTATTTAGAATAGTGTATAAGTGATTTTCATGATCTTCATATATTTTAGAGTATACCAGGATATCATCAATAAACAACACCACAATGTCAACAATATATTCATTCAAAAATATATTCATCATATCCATGAAATGAGATGGTGTATTAGTTATTCCATAAGGAATAATTTTAAACTCGTAATGCCTGCACCTGGTTCGGAATGACATTTTTGGAATATCATCCTTCCTCAAAAGCAACTGATGATATGTATATCGAAGATGAAACTTAGATTAATATTTTTCTCCATGAAGATGATCAAATAAATCATCAATTCGTGGAAGAGGAAACTTATTCTTTATTGAAATAGCATTTATTTCCGGGTAATCAATTCAAAACCTCATAGACCCATCTTTCTTCTTGAAAAAGAGTTTAGGGATTCCGAATTGGGAAACACTATGTCAGATAAATACTTTTTCACTAAATTCATCTAGTTGTTTCTTTAGTTCCACTAACTCCAAAGTCTCCATTCTATTATGGGTATTTGATATGGGATGTGATCAAAGAATTATGTCAATGGAATACTAAATTTATCGTACATGGGGATGTCTGTGTAAATCCACCAAAAATATGCCGAAATTTTCATTCACAATGGGTAAATACATTATATGTACATTATCAACCTCACACATATTTATTTTCATCACTTCCTCCCCAATAATTGAATCTAGTAGAGATACTGGTGGAGGATCTTGATGAGAACTAGAAGGCGAGGTTTCTGCTCAAAGGAAAAGGGATTATACTTTATTCTACAAAATTGTAACTTCCTTCTTCTTTCAATATATCTTTGCATCATAATTTGATATAAAATCCATACTGAAATTATATCATAGTCAACCATTGGTATGATGATATAGTTAGATACTAATGCACATTTATGTGTCATGAGGGGGACTAACTGACAAGCCATTGTTGCTGTGATTCATCCACTACGATTATTGACCAATATCTCTGTTTTAATTCAAATTGAACATATCTAATTTTCATGAAAATAGGGACGAAATAAAATAATGAGAAAGTCCAAAATCTAATAAATAATTTTTTATGTTTGAGGAAACAATTAATGTACCTGCCAATACATCATTATGAACATCAATATTAGTAGTCGTGACCACATATGCATGTCCCTTCCCCCTTGGCCTATTCTATTGCAGGTGTTTTTGGAACATTGGATAATAATTAGAATAGTGTACCATCTTCTGACAATTATAGCATTGAACATTTATAGAATCTCTTTTCCCCTTAAAATAATGAGTTAGGTGTCCTTTTTCGCAACATTTGTAACAGACTCCCATTACCTTGAGGAATGTGACAAGGTGTTTCTTCCCACAAATGTTACCTTATGGAAATTCAACTCTTCCCTTTCCCCCTATTTCCTTATTTCCCTTTCCAGAGTATTCACTAGCCCTATTATTCTCTGGTTTTACTTTAATTTCACAAGACATTGAAAATTCTTTTTCTATCTTGATAGCACATGAAACTATATCTTCAAATGATGTGAATATTTGGGAGACTAGATCCCAATAGAGGAATGGATTTAAGCCGTAAATTAATCTAAGAATTTTTCTCCTTGGATTTCTTATGCTATCCACATCATTACTTTCTAACCTTGTGATGATAGCTTCATACATTGCAATATTATCAACTTCCTTTTGCTTCAAATTTATAAAACTATCTTTCTATATCTTCTCGTCGTTCATGAGGGATATATATTTTTATTAATATTTCCTTAAAATCCCTCCATTCCATCTCTTCAATATCTTCCTCCTTCTTTGTGTTTTTTATTAATGACCCCCACATATTCGCAACTCCTATTGAATGATAAACTTCCTTGACAACCTTCTCTCTTTCGTTACATCCCAAAGTGAGAAATATCTTCTCAAGGGAACATATAAATAGCACTGGTACAAATGGGATTGTAGTACCATTTAATGTAGGGGATGTTATCGCATAAAGAAATCTAACACAACTCCCCCCTGTGGTTGATCTAGATGCTCCATATGGGGAAGGTTATTATTCATAACCTGATTAAGTTATCCCAGTATTGTTATGAGTTTCACAACACCAGTCACAACAACAGATCCAATATCATTATCCTACATATGTGGGAAATCCCTATAGGGGACACTTGTTTTCATATAGTTTCAATTCCTTCAAATATGTTCCATTTGTAGATAATGTCATTCACTAAATTTGGTTATTAATCATAACATATTAATATAACATAAGAAAATACTTTTCACAAATTTAAATCCTACACATGTCTAATCCTATAGTCACAAAAATGGTTTCTTTGATGAAAATTATTCATTTAAATCCTTCATAACAGCTCATAAAAAATGTGAATTACTTATGCATATCCCTTGGTAGTGTTATAAACAAGTGTTCAACAAGGCTCGTTGTCCTGTACCAGGATACCCTGAGTCAAAACCGAAACTCCTTGACAATGCTATCACTCTTAGGTACATCTATGCTCGAGCCACATCAACCTGCTCGTATCCAGACATGGATGTATTTCTGTAAAGATCCTCATAATTTATTCCTTCCAAGAATATAAGGATGTTCTTTTATTTTTATTCTCAAAACAATCTTAGGGACTCTTCCCTTAACAAAATTTTCTAAATATTGTTCCCATTTTTTTATTGAACATACTTGGATACAAACTATAATAACCTGACCCCATTTTCCGAGATCCGGTGCCATATTTTATTACAATGGCATTAAAAAATTGAATAATAATCTCGATGGACCGAGTATTTTAGTATTACTGGAAACTATATACATACATAAGTTCAACATTTCATATTGAAAGGAAAAACAACAACAAATTATTCTACTCAAAACATCCTTGCCGAAAAAATTATGCTAAGAAGTCAGTCAAAATATATTTCATCATATCTTGGGAAAATAAAACATAAGAAATGGGTGAGCTCAATGTCTCAGCATGGGTATGCATTACTGCGGAAGATAACATAAATTTTAGACATGGTGAATAATTCAAAATACATTCCTTTAAAAATTAACATTATCATAATATGGAAGAAATATGAGACGAGTAATAATTCCATAATACATCATAATCATTGTTATTATACTAGTCAGATACCCACATGAACATTCAATTACTAGCTTCACAATCAGGAAAGTGTATATTCCGGACATCATAACCATACCGTTCATATGACAACCCTACTTCTATCTCATACTTAATCACAAATTATTACATCAGAATCTCTTGATACGACATAGAAGATCCAGATGACTATTGTATTTGGGGATTAATATCATTACATAACAACTTAAAACATGAAATACATCATTTTTAAAAAAACTACCCTTATATGTCCACTATGTTCTCTCATACATAGCATTGCAAGGGATAACCAGAGGATATGCATAAGAAAAGGGTGAGCTATAAAGCACAGTAAGGGAATAATAATGGAATAAAATGATGAATACAATAATATTATAAAATAGGAATATAAATAGATAAAAATGGAAGAATATAAATAAAGGCATGATAAATAATGATTATCATAACATGGAAATGGTCTAACAACACTTAACATGGAATTTTCATGAGCCAAGGCTCATTGCATATTGAGCATAAGTAAATTCGCATTGCACATGAAGCATGAGTATACCCAAGTTTCATTTGAATTATCATGATTAAAAATCCATTTAAAATGTTGTATCATTATACAATACTTTACTACATGCATTGGACCGCTATAAGGGTGCACCGTTATTAATCATTTAATTTAATGCATAAGTTTTCCACATGGTTCATATAACATGGATTCATAAAAAATCATTATTTATTCCATGATAAAGGAATGTAAATTTCATACATTAAAAATTATAATAAATTTTTAAATTTCCGTAATGTCGAATACCCTTGATAGTGAAATGGTCTTGGTATTCACTACACAATGTCATTTGCTTGGAAAATCGTTGCAATTTCGGCAGTGTAACAGTGTGACGTATGAATTAATAAAAAATTTTGATCAATGAGAAAATGATTTTTCATCATATTTAAATGAAATCGATAGTAAGGGGGTTATATAGATACATTTCCCAAAAAAAATTAATGGAATTTAGATTAATTATACCAATGAATTGCATGAATGTAAATGATGAGAGAGAATATTTTTCTGAATTTTGGCATAGTAACGGGTGAACATGTGAGGCATTTTATGAGAGAGAAAGGGGTATCCCATAATTCAAACATAAATAGGGCAGTATGGGGGTGGCGTGAAACCATACACCAACATTAATAATTTATATTAAAAGGAAATAACAGTTTATATAATATTGGACAAAAATGAGAAATGGAAGAAAAAAACCCTTACTTGGAAGTGTTCTTCCAAATGATTGAGCGGGGCTTGAGAGAGGATTATTTGGAGTTTATAGCACCTTGGGAGGATTATAGTGATATTAGGTAAGAGTTAATATGAACATTTAATGCACTTATTGAGGAGGATGTGGGAGCTTGGGTGGGTTTATATAAGAAAGGTGATGGAATTCTTTATTATTTAGGTTTGGGACACCTCACATTAAACTAATCCAAACCACACACCATCCCATGGATTCTACCCATGGTTTTTGGAAATAGGAATTTTAAAACAATATATTATATGTCCGATGTACGAAAATCTTAAAATAATGGGGTTGCATATGTGGAGGTGAGTCACACTCCAAATGATAACAATTTAAAAAGGAATGATGATTACTAAGTATTCAATTGTCCATTAATGCTTTTTAAAATAAGTCAAACAGAACCAAAATCACATTATATTACTGGTAATACATATATTAGTCATACATAATGCTTATAGTATTTTATTACATCACTATTTGGTCATTATGATGTCATAAAACAATTATATATTTAAACTGTATTTTATTTTTACCAATAAATTTGCTTATCTGCAAAAATTATGCAATATTCACTATTGGATAATTTCACCATCCTGATTCCAGAAATAATATTTTTTTTATTTATATAATTTTCTAAATATTTTAAATTTCACCTTTAATATAAAAACTAACATTTAATTAAAATTCATGGGTTTTGACAAAAATGGATTACAAACTAAAATAAAAATTACAATTGCATTAATAAAATTATACGATCAATTATATGTAATAATAATTAATTTAATAATAGTAATAATAACATTATATTTGAATATTATTTAATTCAAAAATACATTAATTTATCAAAATATATTTCATAGTTGAACATTAACCAAAAATACTATTTTCGATTTAAAAAAACTATTTACAAGGTAAAAATAATTATATAATTGTATATTAATTATTATATTCAATAATAATGTTCATAACAATAATTCTAAGGTCTTGTTACCTAACCCATTATAACACCTACATATGACTGAATAGTATGGTGTGTGATGGTGTCAAACTCTTGGGGTGGATTGGATAACTTTGCTCGGGTGGTAATCTATATCATCCTCCACATCTCTCGTAGGTGTCCCCATATGAGCCTATCATTTTTAAGCTCGTCTTGAGCTTGGTCAAGATCAAACCACAATGATGCCAACTCCATTCTTTTCTCTGAAAATGGGCTTCATATGTGGCACGTCTATTGGATGAGGCCATCACTTCCTTTGTCTGAGTAAATTGGATTTTTAAAGCCCTCTATTTTTAATAATCATGTGATCACTATTCAACGAATTTATTAGAAACAGTCATCATTCCTAACATAAAACCAAAGAAGTTGAAATTTTATATAAACATTTATCATATAGAAATATTTAATTAGATCAATAGGGATTTCCATTAATGAATGTTTTGGTCGTTACAATCTTAACCCCTTAATAAATTTTATCCTTGAAATTTTCTTTTCCCACACTAAAACAGATGTGGGTATCTTTTATTTATCATTTCCACTAATTCCCACATCACATATTCAAACATGTGGTTTCTCCACAACACCTTGATGAGGGGAATTGTCTTATTTCATAGAACCATTAGACTTCGATCTAAGATCGTCACCAGTTTCTCCTCGTAAGAAAGGTCATCCTCCAATTACACCTCCACTGAATAGAGTACATTTGAAGGTTCTGGTATGTAATTCCTTAAAAGATATACATTAAATACATCATGTACCATGGCCATGTAGGTGTAAGTGCAATTCAATAGGCCACAACCCTAAAACGATAAAGAATATCGAAGGGACCAATGTACATTGGACTTAACATCCATTTCATTCTAAACCTCATGAACATATTCCACAGAGATATGCATAAAAATACCATGTCTCCAACTTTAAACTCAAGGTCTCCTTGATTATTATCTAAATTACTCTTTTTTCGACTCTATGCTGCCTTGATATGCGGATAAATGGTTTTCACCTTCTCCCCCATTTCATTGATCATTTCTATTCCATTCTCCTAACACTCACCGACCTTATCACATCTTTCCAGTGTTCTGGTCCTTTTTTCATAAAGGGATTCTTATGGTGACATCCAGAATCTCGAGTGGAAACTATTATTATAAGGGATCACAACCAGAAGAAAAATTTGATCCCATACTCCTTTAATGTCCATTGAGCATGCTATCAACCTGCCTTCATGTTTTTGGATAGTCCGCTCAGATTGGGACTTAGTTTAAGGATGATAGGTCATACTGATGTTCAGTTTAGTATTCATAGAATGTTAAAAAATTGTCCAAAGAGTAGAGGTGAATATTGGATATTGATTGGACACAATAGATATTGGTACTCCATGTAGCTTCACCACTTTTCTAATATATTTTTGTGCAAGTTGATATAATGAGAAATCATCCTGATTATGAATAAAGTGTTCAGCCTTTGTAAGATGATCCAAAACCACCCAGATTGCATTGTTACCATTCGATGTCTTCAGAAGTCTGGTGAAAATGTCCATGGTGATGTTCTCACAATTCCATTCTGGTATGGGCAATGGTGGCATCATCTCATTAGACATCTGCCTCACTGCCTTCATTTGCGGACATTTCAGGCACTTGGATGTATATTCAACAATCTCCTTCTTCATATTATCACACTAATAATGTTATAAAAGATCATGACTCATATTTGTGATTCCTGGGTGAATAGATTTGTTCGAACTATGTGCATCATCCAAAATATCCTTATTCAGCTCCCGAATTGATTGAACACATAGTCTTTTCCCAAATCTCACAATTCCTTTTTCATTAACATTAATATCCCAGGATTTATTTTTTCTAATAGCTTCCACTTTTTCCTAAATTCCCACATCATCATTTTGAGAATCTTTTATCCTTTCCAAAATAGATGGTTGAGAAATAATTTGTGAAAGGATTGATGATGTTCCCTTCATTATGATTCCAAAGTCTACCTTAATCAATTCTATGAAGATTGGGTCCTTCTCAATTCTCATCAATGATAGAATTATTGGGTCCTTCAAGTTAGTGCATATTCCAATTTTTATGATTTCCAAGGGTGGTAATGGATTGAGTAGTCATATTCCTTGATCACCTCTAACCATCTTTGTTGGCGCATGTCCAACTCTTTCTCTCTAAATATAAACTTGAGTCTTTTATAGTTTCTATATATTTCACACTTCTCCCAAAAGAGATAATTCCACCATATTTTCAATGCAAATATAAATACAGACAACTCAAGGCCATATTTTGGATAGTACTATTCATGAACATTAAATTTACATGAAACATAAGCAAAGAAATTGTCTTTTTGTATCAACACACATCCCATGCCCTTCTTCAAACCATCACTGAATACCACAAAAATTTCTCCACTTTTGGGTAAGGTGATCATGAGCACATTGATAAGACTCATTTTCAATTCCTTGAAGCTTTCTTCACATTAAACACTCAAATAAATCATTACTCCATTTCAAGTTATCTTTGTAAGAGGGTTGTACAATCGTGAGAAATTTCTCACAAATCGTCGATAATATCCAGTTATTCCCCAGAAGATACAGATATACATTATCGATGTTTCCCCATCAATCCCTCTATTGCAGCAATATTTGAGGGATCCATAGATATCCCATTTCTTTTGATGATATGTCCCATTAATGAGACATCCTTCAACAAGAACTCACACTTTATGTACTTTTCATATAGATTCATAATCCACAATGTCTCTAGTAATGTTCTTAAATGATCCTCATAATCCCACTTGGTTATGGAGTATATCAGAATATAATCGATAAATACTACACCAAATTTGTTGAGGTAATATATAGAGACTCTATACCTCAAGTCCATGAATATTTCTAGAGAATTAGTGAGTCGAAAAGGAATTACTATGAATTCATAGTGCCCGTATCTTTTACAAAAATCACTCTTGGGGATAACTTCCTTCTTAACATTTACATGATAATTTCCCAACCAAAAATCCACCTAGGAGAAGTATTGTGCACCATGAAGCTGATAGAACAAGTCTTCAATTCATGGTATAGGATACTTGTTCTTTACCATGATTTTTTGAGCTCTTGATAATTGATTCAAAGGTGCATTGACCCATCCTTCTTCAGGATGAATATGATTGGTGCACCCCATGGTGAAGCACTTGGAAGTATAATCCCCTTTATCTAGATTCTCATGCAGTTGTTTATTCATCTCCTCAAGCTCCACAACATCCATTCTATATTGTGTCTTGTATGTTGGAAATGCCTTAGGTTATAGATCAATTGATTATTTCACTTCTCTTCTCGGTGGAATACTAGGAAATTCCTTGGGAAACACTTCAGTGAATTCTTTATCATTAGGAATGCCTTTTAGGATGGTTGAATCCATAGACTCAATCATCTATGCCAAATACGTGTTCTCATAGGGCATTAATATCCATGCTTGAGATGATAGAGCTAATTAATATTCATCTTCCTCCTTGCACTTGTAATGAATTGAGGGTCGATTCTCCACATGGAGAGTGATTTCCTTCTCACGACAATTTATGTTGGATCTATATAAGGAAAACCAATCCATGCCAAGAATTTAATGAAAATCCAACAAAGGGAGTATGAAATGGTTCACCCTGAAGATCAATCAAAATATTATAATAGGGGGGGAGTTATATATCATTTGATTTAATGATTTCCCCATTTTCCACACTCACCGACTTATTAATGTCTCTAATTTGTGGTGGTGCTGTGATTGTTCTAATAAATTTTAGAGATATAAAAATTCCATAGAACCGGAATCAAAAAGTTCTCTCACTATTTCTGAATGAACCAATTGTGTACATCTCACTACTTCTTTGTCAGGGATCAGTTCTGAGTAGTGATGGAAAAATATTTCCCCTACTACATTGGATGTCATTGGTTTCCTCAGAAAACCCTTGGCTTAGGGAACTAATTTGAAAAATTCCCAAGGTCTTTGAAGTTGTATCAATGAACCATGCGTTGAGGTTCAAACTGAGCATTCCAATCCTCTTTTGCAGCTGCGTGTCTTTCATGCAGGCATTTAACAGCTATGTGTACTTCCCTTCTACACCTAATGAATTTCCTCATCCACTTTACCCAATATCCATGGTGCTTTGTTCTACACCTTTGCAATGTTGGGTGTTGGATCATTTTATCACAATTGTATTTATCCATCAGACTGCCAGCAATGAAGTCCACCTTACGCATCTTATCCCCATGATATCCTTGAGATTATCCGATCTCCATTTCAACCTTGAGGGCACATTGGACAATTTCCTCATTGCTATAGAAGTCATGGATCACTAGTTCTTTCTTCATGATAGGATTCAGCCTTCCAAAGTAGCGGTGAACCTTACATTCGTGGGTAACGACAAAGCCAACAACTTATTGTGCTAGCCTTGTGAATATTTCCTTATACGCTCCAACAGATTCAACTTCTTTTTTATTTGAGGTCATGGAAGTACCATTCCATCTTATGTCAGACGTTGCGAGGAAAATATTTATCGAATTAAATCATCCACAAATCCTTCAATTTCAATGCCTCGATATCCTCCTCAGGCTTCTTATTTTTTATTAACATCCACCATTGATATGCTTCACCCTCCATAAAATATGAATCCAGAAGAACCTTCTCAGGTTCAGAACATTGAAGGATGGAGAAGATCTTTACAATGGAGTTGATCCATTATTCGGAAATTGAGTGATCAAATGATCCATTAAAAGTAGGTGGCATTTGTCTCATGAATCTCTTGATGGTGACATGTTCATTCTTTTGGGGGGGGGGGGTTGAACGCTCCACGTGGCCCAATATTCTATTAAATGATTGAGATAGATAAGAGAGAAGCGTTAAAATGTTTGGGATTACTGCTCCAATTGGATTGGGAATCTCATTAGTACAGTCATCACATTGATCATCATATCATATGTTAGCCTGAGTCCTCCTATTACCGGTCATTGTCTTGAATAAAAGGAAATTTGGGGGTAACACATAATGTGTAATAGAAGGACAAAACAAATGAAATATAAATAACTTTTATTTACTTATGATATGAATTTATTGGCTACAGTCTATGTTATATATGATCTAATTTCTATCATATTTTCATAAGGAATTTCTTCCCCTTAATAATGGTTCATACTACGACATTCAATTTAGCAAAGAATATCCCCTGACTATATCGTAATGAAGTGTGCATCCAGGGCCATTATCGTGTAGTAGTTCCTATTCATCTCTAGAATAAAGTGGTGTTTTGTGGTTTTAACCATAGGATACATTTTTTCCAGAGTTGTCTCTACCTGCTCTTATCTAAAAAGGGATGTTTTGGCTCGATAAACCACTTACTCAATACGCACCAAATCATAGGGATGTTTTAATTATGCATAGTTATATCTCTAATGAATCATAGGGTTTTGTATTCCAAATCCCAAAAATAACTAAACATGTCCTCTAATACCAACTATGGAAACCTTGTTTTATCTCATACTTAAAAAAGAATTAATACATAAAACTCACTTGATACAACATAAAATATCAATAATTCTTGTGTATTTTCGGTATAGGATCATTACATAAAAACATAAAACATGGAATACATATTATTTATTGAAAACTTCTTTAAATGACCACTATGTTCTCTCATACTTGGCATTTCATGGGATAACCGTAGGACATAGATATGAAAAGGGTGTGTTACAAAGCCCAATGAGGGAACAATCATGGAATTACATGAATAATAAAATATATGTTATAAAAAAGGCATATCAATAGAGAAAAATAGAAGAATAAACATAAATGAAAGATAAATCCTGATAATATTTACATGGAAATGTGGCAACACCAATTAACATTGAATTACTAGGAGCCAAGTATCATTGCACATGGAACATGAGTAAATATTCATTGCACATAAAGCATGATTATACACTCATTTTCACTTTAATTAGCATGATTAAACACCCATTTCTCAATGCGTATCATGAGACTATACATTACCAAATGCATTAGAGGTCTATAAGGGCACACCAATCGTAAACATTTAATTTCATGCATAAGTGTGCCACATGGAACATATAACATGGATTCATAAAATATCATCATTTATTCCATGATAAAAGAATTTGGAATTCATAAATGAAACTTTATAATCAATATTTAAATGTGCATGAAGGTGAATAAACATGATATAGATATGGTCATTGTATTCATTATAAAATGACAATGCTTTGAAAAATAAATGCAATTTCAGCAGCATAACGACGTGACATAATAATTCCTAAAAACATTTGATGAGAGAGAAAGGGGAGTCTCATCTTATGTATATAGCATGGATTGTATGACGGTAATATATATATATTTCCCAAAAAATGTAATGTAATATATATTCATGATAAAAAATAATTGCTTGAATGTAAATGTGGATAGAGAAGTTTCTTTCGAAATATCATCATAGTAACAGGCTTACATGAGAGGAATTTTATGAGATAGAAATGGGTATATAATAATTAAAACATAAAGTGGGAAATATGGGAGTTGTTTGAAACCATACCCCAACATTAATAATTTAAATTAAAAGGTTATTACAATTTAATTAATATTGGACAAAAAAGAGAGAGGAATTAAAAAACCCTTACATGGAAGTGTGCTTCCAATGGAATGAGAGAGGCTTGACAGATGCTTCATGGGACATTTAGGAACCTAGGAAGAATTCAAGAGAGATTAGGGAAGAGGACGGATGAACTCCAAAGACATTCAGTGTGGAGCATGGGGTATCTTTTGTGGGTTTATATAGGAAAGGTGAGGTACTTATTTATTATTTAGGATTGGGACCCCTCACATTAAACTAATCTAAACCAAAAACTAGAACATGGTTGTTTCCCATGGTTTTTGGAAAAGGGAATTGGAAAATATTTTATAAGGATAATGTCTTAAATTACTAAAATAATGGGGTTTCATATGTGGAGGTGAGTCACACTCCCAATGAAAACAATTTAAAAAGATAGGATGCTTAATAAGTATGGAAGGGTCCATTAATGATTAATAAGTACAAAATAGCGGGGAGACATCCTAAAGTACCATGAGATGTTGAATAAACATCATTTATCAATAAATCTATCCATCACACCTCACCGGATACGCTAACCAAATAATACAAGCAGTAAGATAATAGTAAGAACAAAACAATTTTGTACCTCAGACCACCATTTGCCCCACTATCTCGATGCTCATCCCTAATGAAAATTGTCTTGATGCAACCACAATCTTCCTACCATCACACAACTGGGACTCACAACCATCCAAATCCCGGACCACACAAACATGGGCCTCACAACCATACATCCCTACCCGCACACACCTGGGCCACACAAAAACCAATCGAAACCTACCCAAATAATCTTGGGTGTATAGTCGCCTCCAACTATCACAACTGAGGCAAGTGGAAGAAAGAAAGAGAGTCAATAGGGGGAGACACCCTTCCCCATGAAGTGGGGTGTCCGACACGATGTGGCCATCGTGGGTGGGGTGCAACTAAACACAAAACATTTAGTAACACATATATTCCAACACACATCCCATCCTATGTCTCCCGAACTGATACAGGCAGGTGCCCAAGCACTACAGCCTCAGAAAATAGGCACACCACAAATAGTTCCTAGTTTCCCAATTGATGTTATCATTTCAAAATAGTTCAGTATGATTTTATCCCTTCACTACTGGAAAACTAACTGGAACATTCATAAATGAAACAACAATAAGGTAGAAATGAAAACTATCTGGTAATTTAGGCATTCGCGCCCTGTTCTCTTGTGAAATCACTACAACGAGGGATCAAGTGAGATCCCTCAAAGTACAAGAAACAAAAAAAAACACTGAGACAAAACCCCATGTCCCCATAATCTAAGAGCCAACAGTTTCACAACAACAGAGGATCCCACCTGAATTTGTTTCATAGCAGAGCAACCACAAATCCTTAGATTTTCAACAAGAGAAAGCATAAAAATAAGTGGTCCCATCCCCCCCCCCCCCATATCACCCCAATAATCATAGCTTTTGAATGGAAACAACCAATCCACTACCACCAAGACAAGATAGGGCCTTGCTGGTTTTTTCAGATTTGAAACATTTAACACACTCAATGGTTTCACTTCCACCATGTTTTAAAAGGAGTTATCATATGAGATTTAAATTTATTTAACTGAGTATACATAATTAACAAATTCCATGTTATTTTTATTTAAACATCCAAGAGAAACGAGGTTAATTAGTTCACAGAGAACGTCCACTAACGACCATGATTTTCAGTCAGCATAGGCCCATATAAATCACAATACATATCCACATAGAAGATTATAGCATGACATCGATCTCACCACCATTTTCCTTCATTAAGTCCATTAATTATATTCATTATGTTTTGTTTCAACAATTTCTATAGATATAAAATCATACCCACAACGCATGATGCACAAAAAGGAGAGGCGAAAGTGAAAATCCCTACATGATTGATAAAGGATCAGAGTAATGTTCTGGCATGGAAACTGGAAAATATGAGAAGCAGGAACTCCATGGAACAGGATTAAGGAAAACATCACGTGGGTACAACTCGTCTGGAGGAAGTGTATTATGAGCACATGGTGATAGATAAAAAGAATCGTAGGGAGAAGAGAAGACATTAAGTTATAAAGGCTGAGAAATAGCATCCTGAGGATGGTTATGATATGGAGATAAAAACTAAAAAACTCAAAATAAGCAGTATCGTGGGTTGAACACGTGGCTGGGCCACCCCACACATCCAAGTTAAAAGGTCCCCTCCCTTTGGGGTGGTTAAAACTGACACATACCTCTTTAACCAATGACTCCTCACAGGATGCGGTAGAGGAATATATAAAAACAAGTATAAAAGAATAAACAAAATGAATGGTTTTCCTTTTAAGATGGGTACCTCCCTAATCATTTAATTAAATACCATTAATGGGCTTTAAATCAGGATTAAAGCGGTCAAAACATTGATTACAACCCTTTTCCTGCAAATAGGAGGCGTCACATGAAAACCCATGGAGGTCACTGGTAGGCTTCACTATCGGTAGGCTACGCTACTGATAGATCGAGGCGATCGGTATGCCGAGATACTGGTTGGCTGTGGCCACCGGTAGGCTGAGCTACCAGTATCCCGAGTCTACCAGTAGGCTGAGGCTATTGTTAGGACAAGGCCACCGGTAGGCCAACCAACCCGTATACTGAGACCACTTTTAGGCCGAGGCTACCGGTAGGACGAGGAAACCGATATACCGAGATAACGGTAGGCCAAGGAAACTGATAGGACGAGGCTACCAGTAGGCCGAGGCCACCAGAAGGCCGAGGTACCGGTAGGCCTTGGCTATCGGTTCGACGAGGCTACCTGTAGGCCGAGGCAACTGGTAGGCCGAGCTACCCACAGATCAATGCTACCAGTAGGCCAAGGATAGAGGTAGGCCATGGCAACCGGTAGGCCGAGCAACCTATAGGCTGAGGTGACTAGTAGTCTGAGGCCACCGTTAGGAGTCTTGAGCTTCTCCGAGAAGCTAGGATGGAATTCCAAACCACACAGAACACCCCAAACATCATATTTTCACAATTTGTTGGACCCCAAAACCCTGGTCCATTACAATTGGTTTTCACATCAAAGAAAATGGTGGGTTTTTTCATTAAATATTTTCTCAATTGATTTAGAGAAATAATTTTTATTATTTTAAACGATATTTTTTCACAATATATTGAACATTGTTGTAATTATTAATTCCATGAATAATTTCATAAAAATATATAGGAATGACTAATTACAATTTCATTTACCTAGTCGACACAAATATAATTCTCTGATAAATTAATTTTCATTACATTTAACCAAAATAAAAACACATGCATTTGCATAATGTAAACTATACACACTAAATTTAACATTAGTTATTTGGTAATGGGAGAAACAATTGATTTTTTTCATACTAAAATAGTTAATGATGTAGTGATTATAATTAACGTATGCATTGTTCTTCTAAATGTTTAATGAATTGTATCTTGTTCAGTGAATAATGGAAGGATTTATTATAAATAGTTAAAAAGATGATGAGTAGTACATATATTCCTAGAGTGAACATGTTCAAACATGATAGAAATCTGGAAATATGATGTGATTTATAATTTATTTTAAATATATAATGTATTTTAAAATGGTGAATAATGGATATATTTCTATAAGAAGATGTCAGTAGACATCAAATCTATTGAAGACATACGTATAAATTTTTTCATCTTATTCCTTGTACCAATCTCCCTCAAACATGTCAGGCTTTATTTAATAAAAATATTTTTATATGGGAACATGAAATTTGGAATAATATATTTGTAAGACACACTATTAACTAAATAAGCAAAATATAGGTTTTTTTTCATCCTCCGATGTATAATTTAACACGTTATAGTAAAAAAAATTCTGTTTTATATTAATATTTTAAAAAGATAGTATTATTCAACAAAATATTTGTGGTATTCATAACAATTCAATGAAAATTAATTGTCCCTGTAGGATTTTTATAGAACCCATTTAAAAAATATATATTAATCCTTGGAAAGCAATTGAATTATGAGTAATTGGTGTTTTATTTTTATGGTGATCATGCCAATGATATTTTTTAGTATAGTATATTGATTAGTGAAAAAGGTTTTGAAATTTCCCTTTGCATGAATAACCATTGTATACCTTTTTTGATATTTTAAATGTTCAATGAATTTGAGAATAAAGTTATATCTGATTTTTTATTCAATGATTTTTTTATTTTATATGATTGTTTTTAATTCTATAAATATGAATTAAATGGTACTTACATACACCACTGGTAAAATGATGTTGATAAGAGCCTAAAAAACACCATTGTTCATAAAAATTGCAAGTTCATTTGTAATAAATGATACCTGAAACATACTTAAAACTAAGGACCTACTAGGTAAACCTTGGCAGTAACAGTTGTCCCGTAGATGTCTTCATCAAACACTATTTTAGGTACTTTGGTGAAACTGAGGTTCCTTATCTTGAAGAATAATTCCTTTATTGTCACATTAAAGGTAATTTTCCACTTCGATGTAAAAATATACTCCTTTTTAAAAAATTAACATCTTTATCATGACTCATACATTCAACAATATGTGATTCCACTATGTAATATACCTTTTGATCGAATGAAATAAAATTTATTTTTTGTAAATCCTACAACAAATTGATCCAAATCCAAGAAAAAATATCAAATTTGATAGATATCACATATCATTATATTCAATTTTTTGACTCGAATCATTTAAGCACTGATAATGTGCTCATCCTTGACTTGAAATACAAGGAAAATTTCCTTAATTAAACTTGTATACTGAAGGATATAATTTTTCACAAAATATTGACACACCAAGAATATTGTGTATCATCTTATTTTATATATGTAACATGAAATATTAGTTTATATAAAAATAATTATTTTCATGTCCCATCATATAAAGGACACATATATTTTATTATCTATAATTTCCTACAGTTTATGATCATGGATTTTCCTAATATTCGTGTGACGAAACACGGGACGAGACCCCTTCATGGAGTTCTGCATATTAATCACATGAGATATTTACCATTATATTTTCTTTGAATCGATCAAAATTACCTTTTTAATTATCTATATAGATAATTATAAATCATATGTACGCAATTTTACTCATGTATTTCATTGAAAAACATTATCAAAACATTTTTACATAATGAAAATTTAGGATATCATTTTCAATAAGTAGTATGTTATCCACATAAAATAAAAAAATACCCTAAGGCGTCATTTTATGTACCTATATACATAAGATTTATAAGTGTTATTATGAAACCAAATACATTGATAGCATAAAAAAACTTTTTACTCCCTCTTCAAGATGCTTAATAAAATATATAAATGGACCATTCCAACATAGAAACCTTAACATTCACATTTGAATCATTATGACCTTTAGGTCATAATTTTTACTTGTATTGTAATATATTTATATTTTATAATGATATTTTTACATCCATTTGATATATCCTATAATCATAATGTTATTTTAATTAATATCTGAATAAACTATATTATATCCTTTGAAAAAAATTTGATGGTTAGGAAAAAAATCACTGAAGATTGAAAAGGAATGCTAAATTATATAACTATAATACAATGTTTATAGAATCAAAAAAAATTATAACAATTAAATTTTCATAAAAACATAAGATAAATCACAAAATTTTCGAAATTTATAATTCAGACATTTTCAAATTTAAAAACATAATTAGTCAATGATAATATAAAATTCAAATATAGGAAAAAAATTATGTTAGAAAATAGTTTAAAATAGTAAAAATTTAAAAAGTATTATCATATTTAAATTAATAGTTTAATATTAATAAATATATAACACTGTTGATGCAACACATTTTGAAACATATAGATTTTAATATGCTTGTTGAATTTATTGATCCTCCACTAACATGTCATATGTTTATTAAGGATTTAACTGTAGTGTTCTTGAACTATTTACATATGAATTTCCCATAACATTAAAAATAATATGGATAGACACATTGAGGTCCACCTTGGTTGATTGTATGCAAATTCCACAAACCAATGGCCTAAAAAATATTCCAGGGGATGACGAAAAGAATCATGTTTCTATATCACACAACATGATTGACCGTAGCGTATTTATATCCAAAAATAAATACATATTCAATGAATATGATAAATAGAAACACCTATATGATATATATATAAAATATAATAAATTGTAAAAAATCATTAATGATAAATTAATAAAAATTATAACCCCACATTGATAAATATAAAAGTATTGTACATTTGATAAGCCCCCAAATATGATAGATGTGAGACACAAGAGAACTCCTCCCCACTTTGAGTAATCCTATATTTTTTTCTACCCCCAACAAAATTTTACTCAATCATGGACCTTCATGCTCCATAATACGTCAAACAACATGACCATGCATCAGAATTGATGTAATAATTGTTTCAATTATTCAGATTCCATCATATAATATGAACATCATTATAAAAAATGAAACATTTGTTGAAATGAATCGTGATAAACTACTAATACATGGAATAAAAGATATTTTCAATGTAAAAAATAGATATCCATATTGTACTCTAGGTCCCAAAGTTTACCATGGAGTGTATAAGGAGTCAGAATCCATGAAGAAGAGAAATCCATCTACCTATCCATGTTTTTTGATTATACTAAATTCCATAAATGAGTACCCCCTCATTGAAGTATGCATGACATACATTGGAATACCACACCCTTTCATTCATAATAATTAATATAGTGATGATATTGCAAGAACATTTATAAGAAAAAATAAATTTTATATAAATATACAAAGGAAAGGTTGTATACACCCCAAATAGTACAACTATACATGTGTTTTGTAAGGGAGAATATTCAAAAAATATAAAGGTAGCACTGTTATACTTTTTCTAGCTATAGGTGAAATCAGCCAACAACACCACAAAATCAATCTACCAAAAACAAAACACCCACCCATCCTTTATGGGATTAAAGTTGGATACACACTGTTCGTTGGATGACACAACCATTAGTTTGGTATTAACCATATGTGGAGAGGACCCATGAATCGCTATAAAAATCATTGTAGAGGAAGTACCAAACAAAATTTTCAGAATTTGACGGACATACACCTTATCAGCACTGATGTTGTTACAAATCCATACAGATCTAGTAGTTACTCACCTCGTGTATCCTTGGGAGGCTAATTAAATCAATGAAGGAAAACATTTTATTTAATATTAATAGATAGATAATAAATGCAAAAATTATGGATTTTCATATTCATACACATCAGAGTTGATTAGTTATTAATACATAGACATACGAAATATTCTTCAATATTAATATAAAATATTAGGGACCTTAATATATTCTATGTAATATTTTTAAAATAAAAAGTTCACAAAGAACATTTAAAGACCCATATGATAGGGGATACAGATAAAAATATTATATATCACATAATATGTATTAATGTAAACTATGGAAGACTTTATATTCATTCCTAAAACATAAACTATTTAGGATATTCTTCAACAATATATATAATTTGATACAAATTAAGATAAACATATACAAGAGACATCATGTGCTCAAGTTGAGGCCAACAAGATGAAAATAGTAGAAAATACATACTAATACACAATATTGTTTTGATCTGATCAATGATTAATACAAAATAAATTATTGATATGAAATTCAGAAATGAAAATTTAAACTTCTCTCTTTGATGTTGACTTTTATGTGGCCCTCTATTCTCTTTAAAATACCTATATTCCCATGATTATAAGGAGGAGGTTAGATATTATGTATCCTTCCATATCACATTGAGTCTATTGATATAATTTATTTCATTGGGAATTTAATTTCTAATAAAGTCACATCAATTGATAACAAAAATATCAAAAATTTCATTTCATGAAAAATTCTTATGAAAGACTTTGAGATACAATGAATTTTCGGCATAGTATAATATTAGTATCACCTTTTCTAATACTTTCCAAGACTCTCTTTTTTATTTGATGAAATTTTAGAGAATTTGTTTTCCATTAAAATTTAATTATTAGAGTAATGAATACATTCATGATATTAAGACACAAATCACTTCCCAAAATATCCTCATCCACTTTGAACTAGGTAAGTGTTATGTTGTGTATTCTGATTCACATGGATCAGTATTTGGATGAGTTCTTTTTAGAAGATACCATGTCATATTCGATGACTCAAAATAGTCATGAACTTAAGAAAATAATTTTCAAACTCAGGTATATGGTGGTCTAAGCATTAAAAACACGTAACCACAATCTCATTGAAGAAATGTTTTATAACTTCATTGATCATTAGATCTCGATGAACAACTTTTAACAGAGGGAATTGAATATACGGAAAATAAGATGGATGGTGTACCTAAATATGTTTCAAATTAACTTAGTTTATAAACATGATAATGTAAATTTAGTGGTTGATGGTATGGGACAACAATTACTTGACAATGTGTTCATAAGTGATCATGACCTAGGAGTCTTGATAAATGTGTAGAACTGGTAAATGTAATTCAATTTAATGTTATTGATAACATCTATTAAAATTATATTCATTCCTCACACTCCCTTAAATTTCTTATTAGATTATAAAATACCTCAGTATTTTGAAATTTTAAATTGTATAATTCATTATTTTCTAGGATAGTCTAGTTTTACAGTTCATATCTATCAATTTATCTTCCTATTATTTTTTTATTATAGTTTTTGGATAATTTTTATTAATAATTTATTACATTGTAAATAATTTTATTATTTCCATATAGATATAAAATATATGGCTAATTATAATAAAATTATTAATTTTTGGAGTTTTTTTGTTTGAAACTCTAGTTTTATGTTACATTCTTTACTAATCAATTTCGCATATATATTCTTGATGCGAAACATATAAGATTATAATGACTACTTGATCACAATTAAATACATTTTAACCCATTATTTGGGTATACATGGTACATTTTCACATAATTTCAACTTATATTATAATTATTCATGTCCACACATAAATAATATTTCGATTAAATGATTGATTATTTAATTTATTTAATTTAATATTTAATGGAATATTTCAATAACTACTTTTTTCACATGATTTTTATTTAACGACTAATATCATAATTATTATTTTTAAAAATTTAAATAATCATTATTCATAGGTAGGGTTTTTTTGATTAAATTTTTTCTCGAGGACATTATTCCAATACTTTTTAATTCTTCAATTTCTATTATTTTGAAACTGATGATAATTATTGGAATTTTTATGTCCATGAAGCGTATCATTAAAAAATATGGGAAATGGCCAATTAATTTTATTTTATATGTATTTACATGTCTATATAATTGTAAAATTAATTTTCATTACATTTCACTAACATAGAAACTAATTCATTACCATAATATATACTATACATCTAATTTTAATTTTTGATACATATTAATGGGTTAAAAAAATAGATTTCTTCATAATATTATAGTTAATGATGGAGTTCCTTGAATTAATAGGTTCATTGTTAATTGAGATTTTTATTTCATTTTATGTTGTTCAGTTTAGAGATTATGGTTTTATCTAAAAGAAGAAAAAAATACGATGAATAGTACATTTATTTTGATGGTGTATTGGAGAACACATGATGGAAATCTAACTTTATAGTTCCATTTATTATTGATTGGACTGATGTTATGTATATTTTATTGGTGAATTGAATATATTAGTCTAGTAGTTGATATCAATAGCCTTGAAAAAGAGGTGATGAAGTATGTAAAAATTATATAATCTTATTCCTTGTAAAAATCACACTCAAACTCATCATTCATTGTTATATTATATAACTATTGTGTACGGGAAATTTCCATTTGAAAGAGGTCTATTAGATGCCAAATCAACAACTTCCTAGAGAAAATAAATGGTGTTGTTTCTTCTTCCAATTTATAATTTCTACCATTACTATAAAAACATAAATCTGAATTATACATGAAACTATTAAATTTATTAGAGTATTCAACATTTTTGTTTTGATATTAATAACAACTAAGTGATTCACTATTGTCCCTACATGAAATTCATTGAAATTAGTTATTATTTCTATATTATTCCTTTGTGAGTAATTTTTTATGAGTGGTGGATGATTTTGTTTTATTGTGGCCAAGTAGAAGAAATTTTTTAGTATAGTAGATTTATTCTTAATATGTATTTGGATATTTTCAATTTCTTCTAAAACAATTTTATTGCTTTTTTTGATATGATTGAATTTCTTTTAATGTAAAAATGAAATGAGATTGAAATTTTTGTTTCATATATTTTTTATATGATTGTTGTTCTTTTCATTACAATTTTATGAATGGGGACCTACATATATATGTGGTGAACCATTGGTGGTAGTATCCTTGTATATGCATGCTTCCATAACATGTTCACATTCAATTACATGAAAAGAGACCTACATGAAATGTTTAAAAAGATGAATTTTCTGGTGAACAATGGAAGTAATAGCTATGTTGTATATGTTGGATTACATTCCAATTTTTGTTACTTTTGTGACATTGGGGTGGATTGTACTAATGAAATCATCAATTATATTCACTATAATCGTCTATTTCAACCTCAATAGAAGAAACCACCCTAGTTTCAATAAATATATTCATAATCTAGAGAGATAATTTCCCATACATTTGTCGTCATTATGTAATGAAATCTCCTTATCAACATCAATACAATGTCTAGTTCGGATGTGCACAAAACAATAGATCAAATTCCCAGACAAAACATGAAACTCGGCTGAGATCTCTATCATATTCATGAATTTAGAGACTACCAGCTGTGTAAGATCATAATATGCACTCATCCACACACCGAAATTCTAAGAACATTTCATAAATCCTTATAAATTACTCTATATTATTCATTACAATAACTAATTGATAGACTATGAATTAATGTTATCATCTTATTATACATAGAGAATTTGAATCATTTTGAAAATAAAAAAAATTATACATGAAAAATCATTTGGATGATATAGAATGAATCTTATCAAACATTTAATATACATTAGGATCTGGGATCTTCCTATGATTTTATCTATAAAAAATAGAAATAAACCCCTTCATAGTGCTTTATATACTAAAAAACCTGAGAAATTTTCCATTATATTTTATATCACTCTGTCTATAAATTTTTTTGTCCATATATATGTATATTTATTGAACATATGTAGGTTGTTTCAATCATGTTTTACATTGAATAAAAATTCAAAACATTTTTAAAGAATGTAAAGTTGGGATATCATTTTCAATTATTAGTATGTCATCTGCATAATACATAGAAATTACCATTATTAATCCACTAAAATACATACTTAAACACGAATCATATGTGTTTTTAAAAAATAAAATACATTTATAGCATAATCAAACCACAAATTCCTAGTTCGAGAATGTTGCATCAATCAAAAAATTGACAATTAGAACATATAAACCATAAAAGTCTCAATTGGAAAATTAAAACCTTTTTTTATATTATAAAAATATCATTAATGAAATTAATTTTATGTAATGTTATTTTTACATCCATTTTATATGTCAAATAATCATTATTATGTTTTATATAATATATCAATGGGCTTTATCATCAACACTAAAAATAATAAAATATTATAAAAACAACAATTATATTTAGAAAAAAACCATTGATGAATAAAAAAATATTAAATTATAAAAAAAATTATTATGTATATAAAACTATGAAATAAAATAAAAATTTCAAATTTTCATAATAACATAAAATTAATCATAAAATAAATATAAATTGTTGTGAAAATTTTTCCAAATTTAAGAAATCATAAATAGTAAACATTAATAGAATATTTCACTATATGACTCCAATATCAAAAAAACACCATAAAAATTATTGACTAAAAGGTTGAAATATGATTTTATTTAATAGTTTTATATAAACAATATAGCAGTGTTGATAAACAATTATTTTTACAAATAAATATTTTTATATGCTTGTTTCATTTCTAGAACCCCCACTATCATGATATATGTTTATTGAGGATTAATCCATTGTAATATTGAACTATTTGCATATGAATTTTACATGAGATTCAGAATGAAATGAATTGACCCATCAGGGCCACACCCGAGCTAGTTGTATGATGTATTCACCACAATATGTCCCCTACTAATAGGTTGAGGGTTGGAGACTAACACTATGTTGGCATATCTCAAAACATGATAGACCGTAACATATTTTACTCAATAATAGAAATATCTTCAATGAATATGATAACTATAAACACCTATAGGTTATACACATATAACAAACATAATGGTTAAAAATTAATAAATGATATATTAAGCACAAATACATACCCACGTCGGTAAATATAAATTAACTATACATCATACATGTCACATAATCTGATAGATAGGAGACGCTATAGAACTCTTCCACATTATAAGAATTCTTGGATTAGTCACCATCTACAATAAAAACAATCACCATTGTGGACATTCATGCACTATAATACATCACCATACATCACTAGCCATTATCAATGAAATAATACCAGTTTCACTTCTTCCAAAACAATCCTCAATCATGTCCATCTTAATAAAAAGTAATCCCTGCATTGGAAAAAACCCATCGTAAATATGATTACTTGAATTAATTAAACCTCTATTAAGCCTAAAATCGATATCCCTATTGTAAAACGCATCCCAAAGGTATCCATAGAGTTCATAAATTATAAAAATCCTTGATGATGTAAAGAATATAACTATTTTACACATTCATGTCTCTACTAAATAACATAAAGGGGGACCCAATAATTAGGGTACACATTTCATATGAGGGATTACCACACCCTATATTTTGTAACCATGAATATAATTCTTCCATTCTAGAAATACATAGCAGAACCCATGACATTAGACAGAATATAACCCAATTAGTAATTTATTATCCCATACTATTAGAGCCACCAATTATTTATGTAAATGAAAAAATTCCAAACATATGAATGATCCCCCACTATGCATAGGCCAACTACAAAAGAAATTTGCAATAAAAACTAATAATATGAACTAACCAAAACCAAAAACCCCTGAAACCATTATATAATAATACTGAGAGAGACACACCTTAATGGATGAATCCTCAATCATAGTATTATTGACCATATGTTAAGATTAACTACACCCCTCTACAAGTCACATCAATCGATGGATTCCCAACCCCTATTCATAGAGTATAGCGGACTAAATGTAATCATCATAGATAATATACAATATATATGTTGATCTGTAGTAAACATGACCATTGTACTATGGTGTGGATAATGAAATCCATGATGTAAAATGAGGCACAATTACTTTTCATAGCATACTTCATGGGAAGTACTGGCCCTGTGAATTCTTCTAACATGGTGGTCCAAAACACATCATCATTCCAATAGAGAAAAATCCTAAAACAACATAACTCTCCATGAAAATAGACACAGATGGATGAATAAAACACATTTACTAGTATATATGTCATAAAATACTTAGGATTAGTTATTAATTTGAATGAAACATAGATCTAATATGAAAATCATTGATATCACACCACATTTTAAATTGGAGTCCATTAGGTGGCCATTATGTGAGACACATGGCACATTGGGTGTACGATGTGTAGGTTTATGGATCCAATTCACATTGTGTTCACCCACCTAGTTTGGGTTGTGAAGATTTATCTGACTAGCTTGGGAAATGGAAAATGAACTATGAACCTATGATGAATGGTATTGGGTGGTCGACCTGCCCTATCCAACCAAGTATGGTATTACCATGCTCAAGTAATCCCCACATAAAAATTTACATGGGGGGTTAATATTATTAGTGAATTTTTGATATATTATTTTAGAGATCGGGAACATTCATAATTCTATGTTGGCTCAGCATAAGGTTAAAGAATAATCCTACAAATAAGTAGATATTTCATATGATTTATCAATAGATATTTACTTGGGTAAATTTTTCATTTTAAATCTAAGAGGTTATGAAAATTGAAAACACACAAAAATGATCAAATTATTAATCAGGAAAAAACCTGGCAACTACAAAAAACAACATTTTTTAGTGGGACAGGCAAACAATTTTAAATAACATTTTCTTCCATAAAATCTGTGTTATATTAGTTTGTATAGAAAAAAACCATTTCCCTTTATTAATTAATTGTGTATAAAGGGAAATGTGAATATTTTTTTTATCATTATATGAAGATTGGTTAATTATGACTATTGGTTAATAAGACCATTCAAATCTATTTTTTATATTATTAACATTATAATTTATATTTATAAGTTGAAATGAGAAAGAATAATTAATACATAAAAGATAGTCAATAGCCTCTACTAGTAGAATCATTAAATAAAAATACTATATGTTGGATCTTGGGAGGGAGAATGGAACACTTAAATTTTCTCTTTACCAAGCCCAATCCAAGCTTCGATATGTTAATCTTGATCCCAAATGACATAAATAAAGTTCATGTTAGTCGAAATTACCACTCGGGTGATGTGAGTTGAGTTTCCCCATGAATCTATCACTATCTCAAAATATACAAAGAGGATTAAATTCCCTAGTTATTTAAATTGTTTATCATATTTATAAATATATTTTTTTCATCTATATCATTTATGAATAATAATATCCTAAAAAAATTGAGATCAAATATGATAAATTGATCTTTATACTCAAATGGTACTTTAAAAAATAATTAATTATCATAATAAACTAATTTATTACTAATATGTTTTTTAATTAAATAATATGATAAAAAAATCTAAATAATACTAAATTTTATAGTAATTTTGTCTCAAGGGTAAGAAATATTACAATGCATTTTTTAAACGATATTGTTTATAATAATTTTTTTTATATTTAAATGTAAAATTTTTCATACATAAGGGGTTATTGGATTAAAATAATGATAATTTTTGATATCAAAACACTGAAATTAGGTTAGGGTGAATTTATTAGAATTTTATAAAATAATTTATTTTTTCATGAATAATAAAAATGCATTTTTTTTTGGTATTTATAATGAAATAATAATTAACTAATAACGATATAATAACAAATTAAAAAAATTCAAAGATTAATTTTTTTATTAATATAATTTATTTTAAAATATTGTAATTAATATATAAATATATTATTTACTTTCGAAATAATAAAATGGATTCATTATCATTAAAAATGATTTATTCTTGAATCATTTTTTTCATGAAATATTAAGTAATATAAAATTATGTTCAACTCTGTAGGGTTAAAAGACATAATATTTGTCCCTTATCTCCAATACCATGTAAAAATTCAATGTGTGTGCCCATATTTGTACATAATTTTTATGCGATATTTTAGAGACATTATACTGCCGATTTTACTTCTGAATTTTATATATTCTCCACAATACATTCTATGTTATTATGTTCTTCTTGATACTCAAGAAATGTTCTTTTCTAAGGATATTAAAAAATATTTAAAAATGGTCAATTTTACACTATTATTTAATACATAAACCACTAATACCCTTTCCAAGGGTTAAAAATGACATTATGTTCATTATTTTTGAGTACATTTGAAAATCAATAATTTTTTTGAATCCCTTTTTATTTTCATCTCCATGGTATATTTATGAAATATTTAATTATGATCTATGAATCTCACATGAAAATTAGGGAATATGAAGTGTTCTTCTTTAAATATTTGTAATTAATTGGAAAAATAATTTAATATCTATGGATGACATGTTTTACAATACCTATGTGACAAACCTCTGTAATATTTACAACACCTCAGTAAAATAACATAGTTACATGCTTATTAATGTATCATTTAAATGTTTTAGAAATATTTCCAGGTTATTCATGTTATTTTCATATTTTTATGCCCATGATTCTTTAATGATTCATTTATAATATTCATTAAGTTATTATTCTTATTTCTCAAAGATCAAATGATATTATTTCTCTTTTTTCCCTTACCAGTCCTTATTCTGAACCATTCCATCGATGTATGTTCTCTGGTTATGATACTAAATAAATGGGCATGGGACGAACCTTCGATGAATCCATTTATGTCGATTAAAATGATTTTTAGAATTTTAATGTATTTATTGAAAATTTTTACCAATAAACTAAACATAAATGATAATTTTTTTGTATAATCTATCGAAAAGTAATGTAATGAAAAGTATTGATGACATAGTTCGTATCAAAAGGCGATTTAGTTATTTTTTGGAAATTAGGTTTTGAAAACAATATTTTTAACTATATAATAATTTTTAAATATACTAAATAATGCATATATATTTTTTGAAATACTATGTATGTGGTTTTTGAGAATATAAATCCATGTATGGATATGAGAAAGTGCATGATGTTCTAGAATATATATACTATTGGGTAAAAACATCAACCAGGTGTATTGGTCCTAACTCGGTGAGAACTGGTACATGACAATTGGCCTTTTGGTGCACCTGGTTTGACACTATTGGCGGATATGTTCGGTTAATTTCATCATTTTTTTGAACCCCTAAGAATTATATATAAAAATTTTATTTTTTTAATGAATAAAATATTTATGAAAGATGGTTTATGATATAAAATTATTTTAAAATTATAATATTAATAAAATTAATATGCTTCTCACTATATTTTCTTCATTATAAAATGGAAGGAAATATGAGTAGTCCTGTAAATGGTGACTGCAACAAATTATAAAATGGAAAACCTCTGATAGAATACAATATATAAAACATCATGAGAATAATGACCCAACAGACACAAATTATGGACAATAATTTGAATAAATCCAAGTGACCAGATTTACAACAAAGGTAAAAAAATTCCACTGAGTCATTTATGTCTTAATGACCACCGTATTTTGCTGAATCTACAAACTGATTGATTTTTAATCATTTAATATTCTCTATATAAAATATCTTTTTTATACATCATTTTATATATCAAGTGAATGTCACCATGGTTGAGTACCACTTAGGCGCTGAAGCTGATCATTGGTGGAAAAGTATTAAAACCTGAATCCATTAAGGGAGATTGATGTAATGAATTTGAAATAATTTAGGGTAAAATTTTTCAATATATAATTCCCTTGTTCAGGTTGATGGAAAATGGAGAATGAATTATTATAGTTGAAGAATAAGGAAAATAATATGTGGTTATCAATGAGATTTACTTTACAACACATTCCCATTTCACTTGAAGATATTTCATGGATCCTAATTTAAAGGTTGATAAATTCCATGGTAGAATAAGACAAAATCTATAGAAGTATATATCCAACTAATACTATGAAATCAATGATAAAATTATGTACTCTGATATGAAATTCGATCAAGAGTTGGCATAGAGGTAGTAGTTATATAAATCAAATGAAAAGGGAAGATATTTAGAGACAAACATATGGAGGATATTTTATTAGGAAAGCGGATAATAGAGACAGAAATTTCCATCATGAAATAAATATGGGATTAATTTTTAGTGAAAAATTTATTTAGGAGTCAGATGTATTAAATGTGAGGAAGATATCATCGTAATTCTAGAAACAATTTTAATGGGGTTATGCCTCAACTCATCAAGACTAATGACAAAGGGAAGATGGTGAAGGACCAGTTTGATGACCATTTCTATAATTGTGGATAGATTGGGAACTTTTATAATCACTATACAAATATGAAGGAGGTATAAGGGAATCACCATAAACCCTAGAATTGGCCAAGGGAGAAAGGTCATGCATTTAATATCATAATTGGTGAAGTTAAATATCAAAATGATGTGGTGGAATGAACTCTCATTGTTATTTCAATGAAAGAATGATTTATCTATAATATTCTACACATTAATTTATTTCCACTTTGTCTAAATGGAATATATAATCAATCATTGAATATCTATAAGTATAACTATTTATAAATAAATGTAGTGTAATTATCCAAGAATCAATAGTGTATAAAACCTGTTGAGTTTACATTTGTGACCATAATCTCATCACATATCATTTAGTCATTACCATATTGGAGTTATAAATTATAATAGGGATATACTGGATAAAAAAATGTAATGTTAATATCAACTATGGATGAAACAAAATCTTATTAGTATTATGTGGATAATATACAATTGGTATAAAATGAGATATATCATGACCTAATCATTGTCTAGAAGTGCCTCATGTAGGTTTCATTATGGATTTTATTTGTGATGATAAAGAAGGAAATTAAGGTACTATAATAGAAATTGTCACCATAATTTAGGAATATATTGATGTATTTTATTAAGAGTTACTAGGACTTCCACTTGAATGATAGGAAGAGATCACCATTGAACTTGTACCAAGATCATAGATGATTTTGAAAACCCCCAGGAGAATGAAAAATGTTGACATAGAGGCATTAACGGTAAAACTCTGGGATCATTTGGAGAAGGAGTTTATATGAACATTTTTGTCTGAAGGGGGAGATCCTTTTCTTATTTTATGAATATGTATTGATTAATTCGTCTATACATATACTATGGAGAACACAAAAGGATCATAGTTATGAAAAAAGTACCATCAACTAAGGATTTATGATTAATTTGACCAGCTTCATTGGGATCAATTCGTCTTTAAGGATGATCATCGATCTTGTTTTCTTCAATATAGGGTCAATTAATAAGATATTCCTAATAACACATTTTGATCAAAATATAGGAAATATGAGTATATTTCTATTCCCTTTAGAATGAATATTTCTCCACCTATTTTTTGATTTTATGAATAGTCTGTAATGAATAACTTAATGAATTTTTGGATGATTCTATTAATGATATTATTATATATTTGAAATTTAATAAAGAGGATGAGGATCAAATAAAGATCACACTGATAACACTATGGATGGAAAGGTTATTTTTAATGTTCAAAAAATTTATTTTTGGTTACAACAAGTTGGTTTATTTGGGCACATCATAAGAATTGAAGGAATCTCATTTGAACATGCAAGAAAAATGGTTGTGGAGAAGTGGCCTTATCCTACAATATGATGTTAAATTTATAGATTGATGTGTTTAGAGAAATATTATCAGATTTTTTTGAAATAATTTTCAGGACATTCTAATAAACTAACAATGTTAACTCAAAAAAGGGTTAAGTTAATCTTGACCTAGGAGTGTGACGAATGATTCTAATAAGCAAATAATATATTGGTTACTATAAAAGTGTTAACTCTTCCCTCTAATAGAGAAGTATTACTTAATTTTCATGATTCATAAATGAAATGAATTGGGTGTGTCGTCATGGAATATCTTAAGGTGATTGATTATGAATATCAGTAGTTAAAGTCTAATGATTTAATTATCATACACATAACATGCTGCTAGTTGTGGTTGTTGTTTCCAATAATGATATAGTGGAATTATTGTTATAGTGATTAATGTGATATATACATAGAACACCAATGATTGAATTGTATATTCATTTAAATGGAATTTTACAATAGTCAAAAGAGATCTTGGAACTTCTTAAAGACTATGATTTTCAAATTCATTATCACCCCAAAATATAAAACAATGACACTTATGCAGTATTTAGGGAATACCATGTAGTTGTAAAATGATTTTGATTAATGGAGATAATTTTTTGAATTACCTATTATAACTATACATGGGAATTCTAAGGATATCAACACCATCAACCCTACACCAATGATTTCTCAACAATCATTACTCATAAAAATTAAAAAATATCGAAGAGACGATCCCTTGTTACAAAAAAACCAATTATATGAATAATCATAAGATTCCAAAGATAAATATTGATCAATAAGGTGTATTGAAATTGTATACAAAACTATGTGTTTCATCAGTTCAAAATATAACGAATGAACTGCTGGTTGTTTCTCGTAGCTCTAGATTCTGTATACATCTAGGAAGAAGAAAATAATATAGGGACCTTCTTGATTATTATTGGGGGATAACATGAATATGGAGATTATCGACTACAATACAAGGTGACTGGTGTTTCAACAAGTTAAGGGATGGTGAAAAAACCTTACATGGGTATTACAACCACCACCCATGCTAGCATGGAATTGGTAAAACTACACTATGGTCATTATAACAAGTATCCAGTAAACAACCAAAAGAAACAACATGATATGGGTTTTATTGGACAGTCTCACCAAGACTTCCCATAATATACATATTTTGGATGAATTATCTCTTGAACAACATGCAATGGAACATGTGAACAATGTAATGAGGATGAATGGGGTACTAATTTTTATTAATTTTGATCATGATCCATGTTTCACATCATAATTGTACTGATTTGTTCTACCTAATAAGAGTACAAAATTTAATATTTGTATGGCCTATAACAATTTAACTAATGTATAGTTTTAAAAGAATATTCAAACACTTCAAGACATGAAATCATCATGATAAATGGAATTTAACGTTTCATTAGTTCAATACCTTTCATTATATTAGTTATTGAACAACTAAAAATTATACATGAGTATTAAAATAGAACCCTATTATACACTACATGGAATGTTTTTTATAACTCATACATGTTGGGATAACGTTGATGAGAGAATGTGCCTTGGGCCTGATCTTGTGTAAGAGATGACTGAGAATTTTCATTCCATCAAAAAACACATAAAGGCTTCCAAGATTCTATAGAATAGATTTCAAAACAATAATCAATGATACATGGAGTTTGATTTGGGAAATAATTTATTTATTTAAATATCACCATGAAATAGGGTCACAAGGTTTGTGAGGAAATGCAAATTTTTGTTTTGGTACATTGGCCCATATTTAATCATCGATCACATAAGAACAATTTCGTATTGGAATGTACTTCCACAAAATCAACCTCATGTTCATGATGTATTGAATCTATCTATCTTGAAGAAGTACATATATTCACTTCCACATGTACAAAATCTAGAGTTGGTACAATTGGAACATGAGGTCTCTTATGAGCATCAGCTGTTAGAGAACTTATACCATAGAGAAAATTTTCTTTACAAAAATACTATCCTCCTTGTCAATGTGCCATGGAAGAACCATATGTATTAAGAAACTTTGAGGGATCATAAGTAATCATTGAAACAAATGTTCGGACATTTTTCTCAACTGAGTGAACAAATTTTAATTTTGGGGACAAAAATTCCTTTTGTGGAAATAATGTAAGGTCCAAACATCTTATATGATTGTTCCATTGAAAATGTGTGTTATATTATTTTTTACACAACAAAACCATGTCCCTTTATTAAATAAATTAGAATAAAGGATAATTTGAGTATCTAGTTTTGAATGTTTTATAACAATTGGTCAATTATGACATTTTTTCAAAATTGATATTTGGAACAATACTCTTGATACATATTTTAATGATATAATTATTTTTTATAAAATGAAATGAAAAATATTAATAAATGAAGATAAGATAAACGTTGTCCTTAACCCTTAGATTTATGTCATACAAAGACCATTTATCTTCACTTGGTAGGGAGTTACCATCACTAGGATTCTCCATTATCCATGCCCAATCAGATCTTCAAATGTTAAGCTTGAATGAAATTGCCTATTGAATAATCCCATGTTAGTGTGAATTACCAATTAGGCGATGCTAGCCGAGCCACCCCTAGAATCTATCACCATCACACACATAACAATTAGGTCATATGAAGGTGTAATGAGGGTATATGTTTCATGTCTCTAGATACATAATTTTTAATTCTTTTGTATAAATAAGTTTTCTTCCATCAATGTCATTTCATGAATAGTTTTTTGTTAAAAAAATTGTGATGAAATTTGGAATATTGAATGTTGGGATAGAAATGTTAATTTTTTTGGAATGATATAATTATTGTATGAAACTATGTTATTATTTAATATTTTTATTTTAATGAAAGGTTTTTATTAAAACAATATTATTTATAACTAAATATAAAAATAATTTAATTTTTTTCTTGTGTTTGAAATGTTACTATATATTTTCTATTCATTTTCTATCCGATATTATTTTTAATAAATTAAATTTTTTTTATTTGAAATCTTTTTTTTTCATTCGTAGAGAAGAATTATGATAAAATAAACATGATATTTAAATTCAGAATGTCTATATTATGTTAGGGTAAATTAATTATAATTTTCTAAAATAATTTTTTTCATGAATATTAATAATACAATTTGATAGCATAAATATATTGAAAGACCTAATAATTATTTTTTTCATCATATAATATCAATTTAACCGACAACTACGACATTAAATATGTTATTTTATTTAATATAAATTTTTTTAAAATATTTTAATATATTTATAAATATATTATATACATTCAAAAATTATAAAATAGAAATATTAACATTAAATGTTTTTCTTTTTGTAAAAATTATATTTTCATGAAAAATTACATGATATAAACTATCATCAACACTTTTGGATTAAAATAAAAAATATTTTTCCATGCAATACAAAACAGTGGGAAAAATAAATCTGAAAACCAATGGTTTTTCATTTACGACAACCAAGGTGTCTATGGATATTAATAAAAAAATCCTTCATTATTTCTATAAATATCTACACATTTCCAAATTTACATTCAATACCAATTATTCAACAATGAATAAATAATATTTTTACCTCTAAAGAGTCCACCCAAGGGGTCCTCAATCCCACAAGGTCCCAATCCTCGTGTATTCTGAACCACACATCAATGTATATGAAATATCAACTTCTCTTTTCCTATCAAATTCACAATTCGTGTATTATGGATTTCATGTTTTAAAACAATGCTCATTTGCCCATTTTATTCTATCTTTATACTATATAATTACTTTTTAGTAAGGGGAGACTATTTTCCCATCTCTTTTTACCCTATTTCAAAACAATTTTTTAGACCCTTTATGATATCAATTTTATTTCTCAAATGTATCTCTTCTCCCCAAAAAATTATATCTTATTTTTTTGGGAATTCAATGTCCTCATTCTTTTCTTGGTTTATTCAAAAATATGAATAAAATTATAAATTTTTTATTTTCTGGAATTGGTATTGATAAAACTCTAATTCAGTTAGTGTGGGTTAAAAATGACATAACAATCATTCTTTTTATGCTCTATTATAACACCATGATTTTAGTATGAAACCTATTTTTTCCATCTCCATGAGTTTTTTATGAAATTATTAATTATGATATATCTTATTCACATTAAAATTGATAAATCATATGTTTTTTTCTGATCGGGATTCAATTCATTGGCTAATGAATTTAATATCTATAGATAATAAGATTTATGATAACTCGGTGAAGACACATTCTTACTTTTATAAAACCTCTATGAAAAAACATGGTTGTATGCTTGTGACTATATCATTTAAATGTTATAATATTATTCCCATGTAAAGATTCATTTACTCCTTATTATTAGATGCCCCATTTTTCCTTTGATCATTCCATTATGATATTTATAGTGTTATTATTGATATTTCTGAAATTCCACAAGTAAATTGTATTACATGATTTCTATTTCTAGGATATATGAACACCCATTACCTTGTTTTATTTTCCAATGTTATGTGATATAGTAAATTAATATATTCTGAACATTGATTATAAGGCCCCAGCCTTAAACCTTACTTAATATTGAATTAAATGAATAATTCACATTGAGGATCTTTTCAGGTTTAGTGTTTTAGAGAATTAGAACATAACTATTACATCTTAAAATATTACAAAGTAGACACTTCTACTAAGTCTCCATAAAATAAAAACTCTTAAAAAGAAATATGTCTAGATTCCACGTTTTAGATAGCATGAAATTCCCTTGATCCCATCCTTGACCTTATTCCACATTAAGTCCTGTGAAAAATATTTCAAAAACTTGGGATGAGCATAAGAAGCTCAGTAAGGGATACACAAATAATGAAAACTGTTATTTTTTCAAACATCAAGTAAACCATATATACTCTATCAAAGTAATACTTTTCACCTTTATGAAGTAATAACAACTCTTCACTGAATAAAGTATCATTACTTACCTTTTTGTAACCAAAGGATTACCATAAAACCCATATAAAGAACACATAACATATATAAAGTTAACTTGGGACATAAACTTACTTAAGTGGAATAACCATACAGTCGACTTCCACACATATCACATAATGGAATAGCCATACGGCCAATTTCCATACATACTTAATGGAATAGCCATACGGACAACTTCCATACCCAATGCATTAGAGGTTATAACGTAACCACCCATCCTGGTATTCACGGCACCACCCGTCATATGGTTTATAATGTAACAACCCGTTAAAATGTCCAAGTACCAGTATAAAATCATAAATCATAAAACCAATATAAAAGAATGATAACATTTCCACATTTCAATCATGATATAACATAAATATATTGACATAATATATTCTTTATCAAAACCATTTTCAATACCAAAATACATAAAAGAGTATATGGTATTTCTTTTATTCTAAAAACAATACGGCTTGTTGAGGAAGCGAAATACCAAATAATACTCGTCGCGGCGGAAAAAGTCGTTGTCACCGCGTACGTTAAAAAAACATTCCTTTTTGTCGTTTAGTAAAACGCTTCGTAGAAAAAGATTCCTTTTGTATAAAAGTAAAAGTCAAAGGTTTTATACACCGTATAAAAGAATGTTGTGTATAAAACGAAATATGCCTCAATGAAAGAATATTGAGACGAAGTCCCTTACCTTGGTTCCGACTTGACTCGATCGTTCTTTAACGTCCTGAATAATACACATGAGTTAATTTCTACTTGATTAAGAACCTTTTTAGAGTTCATTATTCCTTTTATATCACTTATTTCTATGTTATATACATTATGTAACCATTTACGTTAATAATGTTTGTTTTGGCAATATTTGCTTCTTAATTCGAAAGTGGACTTCTTACAATTACATGTTGTTCGTGTGGTCAAAAGTTATTTATATCCAAAATGAAATTCCCGATTTGGATATAATATGTATCATATATATCCAGAATATACATGTATTTATAATATTACATAATCATTTAGAGGTAAGAAATGAATTGCACCGTTCATGGAGACGGTAAGCCGTACGTACGCATGAACGGTACTTTCATTTCTTTGTCATATTAGTGGAATTAAAACTAAATGAGAGGTATGTATATTTTAATTCCAGAATTATATTCATCATTTAGATATATCATTAATTATATATATACATTATATACATGTAATTTTAATAGTACATTACATTTGGGGATAATAAATGAAATGCACCGTTCATGGAGACGGTAAGACGTACGTACGCATGAACGCTACTTTCATTTCTATATCATACTTTAATGGAAAGAAATAATAATTATATAGAGTTATATTATAATTCCTGTATAACATCATATATAATTACTTTAAATCCATCCTTTACACGTCCCACATATGGCATTAACGAATCACATCACTTTTAGGGGGCGGTAGTCCGCACTTCCTTAAATGAAGATATCGTGTTTACCCATAATGGAAACCATAAAGGTATGCCAAAAATGAAAAATACAGAAGCTTATAGAAAACATAAACATATTATATAACATATATAAAAATATTGACATCATAATGGCCACCCTTGAAGGTGTTAAATGAGTATTGAACAATCATCGTTTCGGGAGGCAGAATTTCGCCATCCACGGAAACCGTATGTTCTTTAACCATTTGATGTAGTTGTGTGAGAGTGTAGCTCAAATAAATATTATAAAAACATCCTAGTATATTGAAGATACTGGTGTTGTTACAAAAGACGTAAATAAAAAGAGTTTAGAGGGTTGGAGAAGCAAAATAAAACAAATGAACAAGAGAGAATGAATTACCTTTAAAAGTGTAACTCCCTTTTGATTTGAGCCTAAAGGCTTCCTTTTAAAGGATTCTGCACAAAGGGAATCCTCTAGGATGAGGATAGGGATGTGGAGAGAGTAATTGGGCAGGGGTTGGCCGAGCCAAAGGCTTGAGAAGTGTGTGAAATGAGGTAGAGGTGGGGGGCCTTTTATAAGAGAAGAGGAGGGGCACTTTTGGAAATTAAAGAAATATTACATTATTTGAAAATGTGTTTCGGTTTTAAAAGGTCCCACATTGATATAATTCGTGGATAAGGTGATAAGGGTTCGAAATCCACTCATCCAATTGGTTTTGGCCATGTTTATGTTTTAGATTTTTCATTATCTTTCCATTTTATTTAAATTGTCAAATAATGATGTCATCGCTGCATCATTATTATTTCATAAATAATTTAATGTATTTAATGTCTAAAAATTATAAAAAACTACTATGATGTATGAAATCTTTTTATCTTTCCAATGACTATTTATAATCAAAATTTGGACTTGTATAACCCCAATCAAAAATTATTTTAGTAAAACAATTTATGTTAGTGTCATTTTCACTTTAACATTAAATAAAAATATATTAATGTCATTTTCCAACTAAAGTGGCTCCATGGGGTCCCCAAGTTGGCCCATGGCTTGTCTTGGTCGGCCATGACTCACCCAATAGGTGTAGGACAAGTTTCATGGTGTTTTCACATTCTTATAATACCATTTTTACCTTAAACTACACTAATTACCTCTAATCACGATTAATGAAAAAAATTTACTATTCACCAAAAAAATTATTTTAATCTCATTGAACCACATTTTACTTCTTAATGACAACCATGTATGTCGGATTTTCAAAATTCAATACATATTAGTGGTAAACATTCATTTAACTGAAAAATCAGTTTGCTTGATTACCACTTAGTGGTTTCACTATTCATCAAAAATTGAAGTCTTTCAGAAAATTACCAAAAATTCACCCTAAGCTATATTTGATATTCCGAATTCAAAAATGAAGTACATTTTACAAAATTAAAAACATATAAGTCAAATTAATTAATTTAATAATTTATTCCCGCTTTCATAACAAATAGCGTGTTTTTGTGAAACAATAAGTATCAAAAGATTGACACCGGTTTAAGTCCAATTTCAAAGTGAAATTGATTCCAATGACCACCATTGGATTAACTGGTAAAAATATTTTCTAATTTCACTTTAAAACCAATTAAAATAATAATCTAATCATATAAATAATTTAGACTAAAAAGAGGTTTTGAATTAAAATACAACATTTTACACTATTCATAAAAAAATGAACTTTATCCGAAAGGTACCAAAAATTTACACAAAGTAAATTTTTATGTCCCGATTCTAAAGAAGAGTTATATTTGGTCCAAAAGAATGTATAAGAGTGATCAAAACTATATTTAATGACGGTTCACCATTAAAAGGTGATAAGTGAACCTTTAGTGAAAATTAGAGTATATATGCCCTTAAATTGAACTCTTTCTGTATTTTAAGCCTTTATCTTTTCTTGGGTAAATGTATAAACATTTAAAAACATATCTAATCATATTTTAGTTATTTATATCCATTCCCGCCAGTACAATAGCTACTTGTTAACTAACATTTAAAATAATATTATTTTATTACTAGTGTGCTACGTATGTTTCAAAGAAACTCATCGTTGCGTATCGGGTACGCTATCGAACATATCAACCCCTTTAAAATAAAATTAATATTTAATTCGTAAAAATTAATAAATATGAAAATTATTTATTCTTTATTTACCTGGGATGTTACATCCTTCCCCCCTTTTGGGAATTGCGTCCTCGCAATTTTATTCACTTATCAAAATAAGTGGGGGTATTTATCTCTCATAGCATTTTCAGATTCCCATGTTGCCTCTTCAATCACATGGTTTTTCCACAAAACCTTTACCTGATGAATCACCTTATTCCGTAACACCTGCTCCCTATGGGCAAAAATCTGGACCGGTTGTTCCTCATAAGATAGGTTCTCTTCCAGCTGAAATACCTCTGGACTCAAAACATGAAATGGATCTAGCATATACTTTCTCAACATCGAAACATGATAAACATTGTGTACCTGAGATAAACTCGGAGGTAAAGCCACCCGGTATGCAACTAATCCAACTCTCTACAGAATTTCATATGGTCTAATAAACCTTGGACTCAACTTTCCTTTCTTACCAAATCTCATCACACTTTTCCAAGGAGAAAACTTGAGAAAAGCATGATCACCTACCTCAAAAGAAAGATCCTTCCTCCGGTTATTCACATAACTCTTCTGCATGCTCTGAGCTATTCTCATGTGTTTTCGGAATCAACTGAACTTTTTCTGCCATCACTTCTACCAATTCTGGTCCCATTAGCTTCCTTTCACCAACTTCATCCCGGAAAGCTGGAGTTCGACACCGCTTCCCATACAATGCCTAAAATGGTGCCATCTGTATACTGGAATGAAAAATGTTATTATAAGAAAACTCAACCAAAGAAAGATGTTGGTCCCAACTTCCCTGATAATCCATAGAACAAGCTCGTAGCATATCCTCCAATGTTTGAATTGTTCGTTCTGACTTCCCATCTGATTGAGGATGAAAAGCTGTACTAAAATTTAATTCAGTACCGAACGACTTCTGAAGGCCTTCCCAAAAGTTAGAAGTAAACCTGGGATCACGATCCGATACAATGGAGAGAGGAACTCCATGTAACATGACTATCTCTTTAATATACAAACGAGAAAGTTGATCTAGGTAAAAAGTATCTCGTATAGAAAGGAAAAGAGCAGATTTAGTCAAGCGATCAACAATAACCCAGATTGCATTATTACCTCGAGATGTCCTCGGTAATCCCACAACAAAATCCATGGATATGTTTTCCCATTTCCACTCTGGCACTGGTAAAGGCTGAAGCATCCCTGCCGCTCTGCTTTAACCTGTTGACATGTCAAACACTTCACAGTAAAATCAGCAATGTCTCTTTTCATTCCATCCTACCAGTAATACTCACGCAGATCTCTGTACATCTTAGTACTACCAGGATGAAAAAACAACTCATTCTTCAACTGTTAATCACAAGGCACACATAACCTCTTCAAAAACCTCAAAACACAAACACAAACTTATCCAAGAACTAATGGAAAATTTTATTCATAAGGTCCATGAATACAGCAGGTGCATTGGTTAACCCAAAAGGCATAACTACAAATTCATAATGGCCATATCTAGTACGGAACACAGTCTTCGGAACGTCTGCTTCTTTTACTTTCAACTGATGGTACCCCAACCTCAAGTCAATATTCAAAAAATACTGAGCTCCCTGGAGCTGATACCACTTCATTCGATGGCCCAACATCTGCTGAAGTTGTTTCAAAGGATTTCACCACCGCTTTCTGCTTGTAGTCTGGCTGCATTCCCCCAGTCGAGTTCTTCGTTGGACACTCGTTTGCATAATGACCCATTTCATTACACATAAAACATCTTACCGTTGGCTTTTCATTTCCTTCTTGATCATCTTACTTATAGTTACGAGCAATATGACCAGACTTACCACACCGAAAGCACTTACCAGACTTGGATAAACATTCTCCAGGATTCATTTTACCACACTTCTCACAGGATGGATATTTGGTTTTCTTACCTCCTTGCTTCTTTGATGAATTCTTCCCCTTTTCCTACCAACTAGACCTCTTATTCTGTTGTTTGTCATAGAACACCTGATCATCTGAAAACTCCATTTCTACCTTCTCCGCACATCGAACAAGTTTTTCATAACTTTTGAACTCACGAGAAGCTAAAGCCCTTCGATACTTTGGCTTTAACCCTGAGTAAAAACGGTTTATTTTAATATCAAGATCTCGTATGAAGTTTGGAGCATACCTTGCCAATCGAGTGAACTTTTCTTCATAAGTAGCCACTGAATCATCCTCCTACCTCAATTCTAGGAACTGTTTTTCCATCCTAAGACGAACCACCGTAGGAAAATATTTCTCAAGAAACATACCTTTGAATTCTTCCCAGTGAAGATCCTCCATCTCATCACTATCCTTTATATTTTTCACCATCGACCACCACTGATCAGCTTCACCTTCAAAACGGTAAACAGCAAGACTAACCATTTGATGTTCTGAACACCCCATGACATCAAAAATCTTCTCCAGTGCTTTAATCCACCCTTCAGCTTGCACAGGGTCAGATGATCCTCTGAATGATGGGGGATGTTGCCTCATGAAATGTTCCACCACTGACATGTTCCTCTCCGGTTGATCTGGCTGATCTCGTGCATAGATACCACCACCATTTATAGCCTGAGTCAACTGTGCCATCACTACAACAAACTGTTCAGTTCCATTTCTAACCATCTTAGGTTGCTGATTTGGAAGGTTATCTTCCTCCTGATGTCGTCCCAACATAGCTGCTTTGTTTCCTCTGCGGAAAACCATTCTGAACACAGAAATATCTTAGGCGAAGCAACATGGTAATCCGTAAATGCTATATCATTTCAATCATATTATAATTTAACACTTTTCTAACTCCTAAAGTTGTCTAAACCGACCTCTGATACCAACTATAAGGCCCTAGCCTTAAACCTTACTTAATATTGAATTAAATGAATAATTCACATTGAGGATCTTTTCAGGTTTAGAGTTTTAGAGAATTAGAACATAACTATTACATCATAAAAGATTACAAAGTATACATTTCTACTAAGTCTCCATAAAATAAAAACTCTTAAAAAGAAAGATGTCTAGATTCCATGTTTTAGATAGCATGAAATTCCCTTGATCCCATCCATGACCTTATTCCACATTAAGTCCTGTGAAAAATATTTCAAAAACTTGGGATGAGGATAAGAAGCTCAGTAAGGGATACACAAATAATGAAAACTGTTAGTTTTTCAAACATCAAGTAAACCATAAATACTCTATCAAAGTAATACTTTTCACCTTTATGAAGTAATAAAAACTCTTCACTGAATAAAGTATCATTACTTACCTTTTTGTAACCAAAGGATTACCATAAAACCCATATAAAGAACACATAACATATATAAAGGTAACTTGGGACATAAACTTACTTATGTGGAATAACCATACGGTCGACTTCCACACATATCACTTAATGGAATAGCCATACGGCCAATTTCCATACATACTTAATGGAATAGCCATACGGCCGACTTCCATACCCAATGAATTGGAGGTTATAACGTAACCACCCGTCCTAGTATTCACGACACCACCCGTCATATGGTTTATAACGTAACCACCCGTTAAAATGTCCAAGTACCAGTATAAAATCATAAAACATAAAACCAATATAAAAGAATGATAACATTTCCACATTTCAATCATGATATAACATAAATATGTTGACATAATATAATCCTTTATCATAACCATTTTCAATACCAAAATACATAAAAGAGTATATGGTATTTATTTTATTCTTAAAACAATACGGCTTGTTGAGGAAGCCAAAGACCAAATAATACTCGTGGCGGCGGAAAAAGTCGTTTTCACCGCGTACGTTAAAAAAACATTCCTTTTTGTCGTTTAGTAAAACGCTTCGTAGAAAAAGATTCCTTTTGTATAAAAGTAAAATTAAAAGGGTTTATACACCGTATAAAAGAATGTTGTGTATAAAACGAAATATGCCTCAATGAAAGGAGATTGAGACGAAGTCCCTTACCTCGGGTCCGACTTGACTCGATCGTTCTTCAACGTCCTGAATAATAAACATGAGTTAATTTCTACTTGATTAAGAACCTTTTTAGAGTTCATTATTCCTTTTATATCACTTATTTCTATGTTATAAACATTATGTAACCATTTACGTTAATAATGTTTGTTTTGGCAATATTTGCTTCTTAATTCGAAAGTGGACTTCTTACAATTACATGTTGTTCGTGTGGTCAAAGGTTCTTTATATCCAAAATGAAATTCCCGATTTGGATATAATATGTATCATATATATCCAGCATATACATGTATTTATAAAATTACATAATCATTTAGAGGTAAGAAATGAAATGCACCGTTCATGGAGACGGTAAGTCGTACGTACGCATGAACGCTACTTTCATTTCTTTGTCATATTAGTGGAATTAAAACTAAATGAGAGGTATGTATATTTTAATTCCAGAATTATATTCATAATTTAGATATATCATTAATTATATATATACATTATATACATGTAATTTTAATAGTACATTACATTTGGGGATAAGAAATGAAATGCACCGTTCATGGAGACGGTAAGCCGTACGTACACATGAACGCTACTTTCATTTCTATCTCATACTTTAATGGAAAGAAATAATAATGATATAGAGGTATATTATAATTCCAGTATAACATCATATATAATAACTTTAAATCCATCCTTTACACGTCCCACATATGACATTAACGAATCACATCACTTTTAGGGGGCGGTAGTCCGCACTTCCTTAAATGAAGATATCATGTTTACCCATAATGGAAACCATAAAGGTATGCCAAAAATGAAAAATACAGAAGCTTAAAGAAAACATAAACATATTATATATCATATATAAAAATATTGACATCATAATGGCCACCCTTGAAGGTGTTAAATGAGTATTGAACAATCATCGTTTCGGGAGGCAGAATTTCGCCATCCACGGAAACCGTATGTTCTTTAACCATTTGATGTAGTTGTGTGAGAGTTTAGATCAAATAAATATTATAACAACATCCTAGTATATTGAAGATACTGGTGTTGTTTCAAAAGAAGTAAATAAAAAGAGTTTAGAGGGTTGGAGAAGCAAAATAAAACAAATGAACATGAGAGAATGAATTACCTTTAAAAGTGTAACTCCCTTTTGATTTGAGCCTAAAGGCTTCCTTTGAAAGGATTATGCCCAAAGGGAATCCTCTAGGATTAGGAGAGGGATGTGGAGAGAGTAATTGTCCAGGGGTTGGCCGAGGAAAAGGCTTGAGAAGTGTGTGAAATGAGGTAGAGGTGGGGGCCTTTTATAAGAGGAGAAGAAGGGCACTTTTGGAAAGTAAAGAAATATTACATTATTTGAAAATGTGTTTCGGTTTTAAAAGGTCCCACATTGATATAATTCGTGGATAAGTTGATAAGGGTTCGAAATCCACTCATCCAATTGGTTTTGGCCATGTTTAGGTTTTAGATGTTTCATTATCATTCCATTTTATTTAAATTGTCAAATAATGATGTCATCGCTGCATCATTATTATGTCATAAATAATTTAATTTATTTAATGTCTAAAAATTATAAAAAAAATACTATGATGTATGAAATATTCCAATGACTATTTATAATCAAAATTTGGACTTGTATAACCCCACTCAAAAATTATTTTAGTAAAACAATTTCTGTTAGTGTCATTTTCACTTTAACATTAAATAAAAATATATTAATGTCATTTTACAACTAAAATGGCTCCATGGGGTCCCCAAGTTGGCCCATGGCTTGTCTTGGTCTGCCATGACTTACCCAATAGGTGTAGGACAAGTGTCATGGTGTTTTCACATTCTTATAATACCATTTTTACCTTAAACTACACTAATTACCTCTAATCGCGATTAATGAAAATAAGTTACTATTCACCAAAAAATTATTTTAATCTCATTGAACCACATTTTACTTCTTAATGACAACCATGTATGTCGGATTTTCAAAATTCAATACACATTAGTGGTAAACTTTCATTTAACTGAAAAATCAGTTTGCTTGATTACCACTTAGTGGTTTCACTATTCATCAAAAATTGAAGTTTTTCAGAAAATTACCAAAAATTTACCCTAAGCTATATTTGATATTCCGAATTCAAAAATGAATTCCATTTTACAAAATTCAAAAAATATAAGTCAAATTAATTAATTTAATAATTAATTCCCGTTGTCATGACAAATAGCGTGTTTTTGTGAAACAATAAGTATCAAAAGATTGACACCAGTTTAAGTCCAATTTCAAAGTGAAATTGATTCCAATGACCACCATTGGATTAACAGGTAAAAATATTTTCTAATTTCACTTTAAAACGAATTAAAATAATAATCTAATCATATAAATAATTTAGACTAAAAAGAGGTTTTGAATTAAAATACAACATTTTACACTATTCATAAAAAAATGAACTTTATCAGAAAGGTACCAAAAATTTACACAAAGTAAATTTTGATGTCCCGATTCTAAAGAAGAGTTATATTTGGTCCAAAATAATTTATAACAGTGATCAAAACTATATTTAATGATGGTTCACCATTAAAAGGTGATAAGTGAACCTTTAGTGAAAATTAGAGTATATATGCCCTAAAATTGAACTCTTTCTGTATTTTAAGCCTTTATCTTTTATTGGGTAAATGTATAAACATTTAAAAACATATCTAATCATATTTTAGTTATTTCTATCCATTCCCGCCAGTACAATGGCTACTTGTTAACTAAAATTTAAAATAATATTATTTTATTACTAGTGTGCTACGTAAGTTTCAAAAAAACTCATCGTTTCGTATCGGGTATGCTATCGAACATAGCAACCCCTTTAAAATAAAATTAATATTTAATTCGTAAATATTAATAAATATGAAAATTATTTATTCTTTATTTACCTAGGATGTTACATTGATGAATTATTTTATGTGGATTAAAAAAATTTATGTTTTGTGAATTTTTGAACAATATTTTCAAGAATGCAATCATTAAATATCATATATTTAAATAATTTTATGAGAAGTTATTTAATAAAGATGTTGGATTCCATTAGGAGACCAAATTTTTTATCGTTGAAAATTTGAGCCATGAACTATAAAAATGAATCATGTTTAATGGATGTACACTTGTGTTCCTGATTTAGATATTTCTCTAATAAATTGTTTCATGTGTGTGAGATAAATAAATTTTGGAAGGTGGGTGTAATTATTCTTGTGTGGATCAAATTATTTAAATGAATTTGAAGGAATAAAAAGTTATAATTAAATTAACATAGTATGAATCATTATGGATAACTTATTGAGAATATTATTTACAACCACTAATGATTTAAATGTTATAATATGGGTTTAATGAACTTTTTTCATTAGAGTAAATGAAAGGTGTGAAATGGGATGCTTGTACTGGATAGGATTTCCATGGGTTGTGTCTTTTTTTGGGTTGTGATTTCATAGAATAATATCATGTATTTTGTTGTGATGGCTTATAATTATAATTTGATTCTAGGAGATCATGATGGGATGATTGGGGATATGGTGATGATATCGTGGTAGGAGTTGTGAAGAAGTGAAAATTGGTTGATTCATACAATTTAATGGTTGATTTTATATGTTAGAATTTTTTATGTGATTTTATTAGTTTGAAGTTAATCATCTGGGATTCTTATCTTATTATGAAATATCCCCACAAATTATAAAATCTTTTTTTTACTTATGATATTCCTTTGTTTAATAAGTTTATGTGATGGATCTAATGATAAATTTTAAGTCCTGTATTTTTTTCCCACTATCTTAATCACACAGTTTCATTATTTAGTTTTTTCAAATATTTCTAATCCAAATCATTTACTAAACATTGATATATATACGTATATCATGTTCTTTCTAGTACATAATTTGTAAATTTTTTTCTGGATACTCTCTGGGTGATTTTAGATGTGCTTTGAGAATTATGTGTATAGTTAGGGAATGATATAGTGATTTTAGATTCCATTATTTAACGTATTTTATTTTTGGTTTCATGTTCTAGAGTTAAAATAGGGTTTTGGAAACTTATTTATCCTTTTTAAGAAAAATTAGGTGTTTATCTATTGATTTGTTTTATTTACATGTGAATTAAGAGTGTAATGTCTCCTATTCATGTGATTGATACAATCAGTCCTAATTGTTAACTTTTGACCTATTGGTTCATGGATTAATACAGTTTATTATAATATCATTGAACCCACGAGAGTATGAAATTGGTATTTCAAATTTCTAGTGGTATTACAATTCTCAATTTTTTAACATTGTCGCAGTTTTAACTATTAAATATTTGAATATTTTGAAAAATTATTCATATACATACAATGAAAATTTATTTTTCTTAATTCCTACTCTCTTAACATTATTTTTCAATGTTTATCATTTTTTAGAATTAAATATTGATTATATATGTGAAAAATATTGAATAACACACCAAATATCCAAGTCCTACATCAGGGGTAGGCCTATTTAGAGAGAGGGATAGATGGGGATAGAATGATTCTCCTATTACTATATAGTAAAATAAAAATTGATGACAGAAACCATTTATGAACATCACATCACACTATTTAGAGCATCCACTATTATTGAAATCGTTTTACCTAAAAACTATTCCATAATGAAATTAAATTGATCAACGTCATAGTGGAATTTTAATATAAAATAACTCCAAAACCATACGAATAGAGTATTTACATGGTTTGTGAATGAATATATGATTTCTAAGAATGAATAAAAATGAGTGAAAAAGAAATGATAATATAAAACTCATACAATAGTATCACTTGTAAAAATGTGATTTATACAAAACAAATTCCAATCATGATAAAATATGGTCGCTAGAGAAGCGAAAAAACTCACAAAAAGGTTGTATATAATCCTCCTCAAGGGTGATAAAAATTCTCACATATTATGAGTTTTATTTTTTGTTTCAATAATATTACAAATAAACTAAAACTTGTGGTACTATAAAATAAATCATACTAGTTCATCATAAAATCGCACATCAACTATAAATTCTGACCTCATGTAAAAAATCATTGGTAATCGAGAAATAAACATTTACAATGTTACATAAAATAAAATATAACAATATTAGAATTTATATATTTATTTTAATATTGTATTACATCAATATAAAATCATCTTCATAAAGTGTACTAAAAAAATTATAAGAGAAACTAGAGAATCCAAATGTATTTAAAAGGATTTCAGTCCATTGAATTCAATTTTCTTTTTTAATGAAATAGTAAAACTATTTAACATTCTGATATTTGTATAATGATTAATCACTATATAGTTATGAAAAATGTCACTAAACACTTATCAATATACAATAAATAGTTAAATTTATTAGAAATAATAAAAAATAATGTTAACAATGCTTTTCTACACTACATAAAAGGATTTGATTACAGAATGTGGAAATAACATGACCACCCATATACAATGTGCTATGATGTATTTTGTGATAATAAAATTATTAAAAAAACATTAATGATGTATTGAAATTAAATATTTTTATAACATCAAAATTAATTTCACTACAAATAGATATATATTACTAGTTGAATGACATATGTCCATCTATTAAAAATTATCGGGTATGAATTATCAAGCATCCCATAAATTGTTTTTTGATTTGATATATATATATAAGATGTAATTTGATTTTATTTTTTAATGGAAGAAGACCATTTACGTAAAAGTAGAATATAATTTTTTCATAAAAATGAACATGGATATTTAAATATAATTGAAATTAATAAGTGGAATAAATAATTTATAAAACTTTGAAAGTTCATAACATACACTAAAATTAATATCAATCTATTTCACATACTCCGATAAAATGAATTAGGTATATATGATAAACATATTTTGAGGGTAAGATGTAATTTTGTAAAATTTTTATAATATTTTCTTAATGAGAAAAAAACATGGAAAATTTAATAAATCATCGTGAGTGGTCAATCCAAAAAATATCAATAATGATTGAAATAGAATGCACCACACTGAATCTCATGAGTATACCTTTTCAATAATGTGGCCATTAGACACTGATGTATACATCCTACACATTCAAGTGATTGTAGGTATATCACTAATTCTCAAAAATATAATTCGTATTAATCTAAATACTAGAATAATATAATTCAGCTGAAATATATTTTTCATGTGTTTGACCTAAAATAATAACTTCATTGCAATTATTATCCTTAAAAAATAATTATTGATTAAAATATTAATAATAAATCTGCAAATAAAATTACAAAAACTAGCTAAAAAGCACATACCATTGAAAACAATCTATATTAGGTATGACATCAACCATTGTCAAGAACAACAACATCAGATAAACTAGCTCTAGTTGATATATCTTATGATCCATGAATTCTCTCAAAATAATATATTTTGAAATTATAATAAAATATCAAGTTGACTTATATATAATGGGAAACATAAAAAGTTAATTGAAGATGATTTATAAATTAGATTATAGGAATCAGTCAAGAATCTGCATGCACTTGTCAATTTCATCAAAATCGATGAATCATTTACAATTTCTCTTATCTATAGGTACTTCCATGACAATCATGACCTTATTTAAAATATTAATAATTAACATGCATTTTCTAAGGTTCGATATTTTGGTATCTATATATGAGAAGGATAGAAATATAGATATTAACTATAGAAAAATGGGTATTGTGTTCTGACATAAGTCTAAAACCACATCTCCATTTTTTGGTTTATATTTTGTAATCATATAAAAAATTATTTAAATATAACCTTATAATAATAATTAACTAATTAATATATATAATTAAATATATTAAACAAAATTATATAAAACAAATTTTATGTATCATACAATGTGGGTAATTAACAAAGTAATCAACAAAATGACTATGATGTGATCATTTTTAGGTTGTGTGATATTGGGGATCAAAATATTCATCAACATTTGTTGACCCCCACCACACACATGTGATATAAAATATGTTATTAATGTTAAATATTAATCTTTTTTCTTAAGAACAACAAACAATGTATGATTTATTTTTCATCAAATAATAAGAAATAAAAATTAATTAGAAAATTTAATATCACATTTAAATGTAATATATAATAAAAAAAATTATAAAAACTAAAAATCACCACAAAATAATTTGTAAATTTTCATCTATAATTCCAATTGAATTACCATCATCATATAATATTTAATTTGTTGGAACCCACATTGTAGGATTTTAATCAAAATATTCAGTAAAAAGATTAATTTAGGAATATTTTCATTATAAGCATTACCAAATATTTTTATATTGTATTGATTTATAACATCCCTTGAAAACAAATATTAGTAGATGAAATCATGATTTTTTAGTTGTTAATTTTTTTTATTTTTCCAAATTCCTGAAATACATTAGAAAAACATTATATCCCCAATTTTACATTCATGTACATATTTCATCGTAACATCATGCCCTTGCATTACACACACACGGACTCAATAAATTTAAAACTATTTGAGATTAAAGATAAATATGATTTATAAAAAAATTAAAAATATAAGAAATGATAAACTAATATATAAATATTAAATAAAAAAGTTACAAAAAAATAAAATCATCAAATGAAATATGAGTAATTAAAACCATCAGCTTAAAATCATTAAGTAATAAATTTTACTTTTTTTAGTTTAGATCATTTTGATTTAAAATTTCAAATTCCTAAGAAATATAGGGATAAAACCAAAATATTATATTGGAAATAAATGACAATGATTTTTTCAATATTGATTAAATGAAGTCTTAGTTACGGACAGAGCCTTTTTGATACAAACCCAAGAGGAGTGACTATTTCATTATTATTTATATATATGTTTCAATTTTTAAATATCTTTTTTTTGTAAATATATAAATTGTCCAAATAATAGTTCTTATTTTCTCATATAATCATTATTTACCCCTTTTATAGTTTTATTATTAAATCAAAATTTATTACAACTTAAATGACTTGAAATAATTTTTATCAATGGAAAATATTTGATTTTTAATTAATATATGGATGACCCCCATTGTTAAATTAATGTTTTCCTTGTATCCCCTGGGTTCATACATTAAAATTATATTATTTAACGTACTTAAAAATATTGGGAGAAATTTATTTGGGATGTAATTACATATGGAATGAGGATTAGGAAAGAGTTAGGAATTATTGAATCCCTTATTTAATGAAAAATTTTAATAAAATAAATGTAGAATTCATAAAAATAATTTTATAGATGATTTCCCTATAGGGGTAATATTTTTTATTGTAAGGCGTTTTTTCATGTATGATGTTTATGTTTCAATGTAAAATTTATTTTTTTGAACATATATCATCAATTAATGAAATTGGAATTTACATTGAGATTATAATGTAAAATATAACAAAAAATTTATTTATATATTTAAAAAAAAAATTAAATTGAACATTATATTGTTAATAAGAAATGTAATGATTTTTTTTAAGAATAGGATAATCCCTAAAAAATATCTTTTAAATATAATAAATGGATGTTAGAAAGATTAAAATAAAAAAATTACAATTATATTTTAGTATGTATCCATTCCATCAACTAAATATTTAATTTTAATTATATATATATATATTTATATATATATATATACTTATATATATATATATATATTTTTGATATATAAATATATCATTTTAACTTTATATGTATTATGTGAATGAAATTATCACATTATCACAATTTAAAAAAAATTAATGTATATATAATAACTTCAATTTATATTTAATGAAATACATTTTTCAAGTAATATTCAATGAAATAAATAAATTATCCAATTTGAATTTTTTTTATAACCATAACCCCCCTTAAACTATAATTAGAAGATCATAATATGCATAAAAATTATTAAAATTATACATTCAATATATTAATGAAATTAAATATATATAAAGAAATCTTCTATTAAATTAATATATAAAGGACCTTAACAAAATTAAGATATAATGATAAAAAATATAATTCTACAAAAATTAAATTGAAGAGGATTCGTTGAGATATTCCAATTTTATCAACATAATCACATTAACATCTTTTGTGTAGTTTGTAAACAATATTAATATATTATTTATATGACTGACATATCTTTGGTGTAATTGATGTGAATTTCATGTCCTCAGTACATAATATATAATAAATAATGTTTTCAAACAATTATTTCAAAAGAAATAATTTATCATGATTCTATTTCCCTAGGTTAATCATAAAAAAATGTATAATATCAAATGATGATGCTCTCAAGAACCTATGGAGGTGGTGTTTATATATTCTAGATGTACATCCCCACGTGACAGATATGGGGACACTTCGCACTTATGGATGGCCTCTGGAGGTGCTTATCCCAGGCTTCATGCTATGAGGGAGAAGTTTACCTCTTTCTATTTGATTAGATGATTGGGTAAATGTGGGGTTTATTTCAATATATTCTATTGAAAATGATAATAAATACAATTTTTTCATGGAATACGTTAGAAAATAAGAATCTGTAAAAAAACATGAATATAATGCATCATCATTTCCTTGGGCATATAATCTCTATGTAAAAAACATCCATTGATTGTAAAAATTCTGAAATAATCATTTCATGTAAAAATCATATGAATTTATTTTAGATACCAAGCTATCCATGAATAACACAGGGTTACTATATCTTTGTCTTTGTTTTCAAAATAGTCTCTTATATTAGGATTACATTGATGAGAAATAGTATTCCATTCAAATTGAATGATGATAATTATAAATCAATTATGGATTTTATGACCCAACACATGTTTTCACATATCCTTAGTGAACTAGAACCATGGAATGGTTATTTCATAAATTGTGATTCGTCTAGATCATGACGAGGATGATTTCATTTTCAAGGATATCATGTCATATCCCATTACTCTAAAATGTTGTGTATGTGGGAAAATAATCATCTTACTTATAACTTTGGTGGTCTGTTCATAAAGAAGATGAAACCATAACCTCTCCAATGAAAAGTTTATTTAATTCATTGAAATTGAGATTGTGAAGAAATATATTCATGAAAGGAATTTAACCTTATTAAATTTTAATGGATGGGGTATCATTATATGTTCTAGTTTGACTTGGTTTGTACATGTGTGAAATATAATTTAGTGGATATTTATTTTGGAAAAGAATTTCCTAACCATGTTGTCATGGAAGATCACAACCCACGATAAACTAAAATCATTCACATCTGGGAAAGTAAATTCAATGTAAGTTTGTTGATAAAATTTTTCTGAATTATATATAGGAACCAGAGTCAATAAAATTTTGTTTTGGAATATAACACAGCTATATATATTTTTTTTACACTTTTTTTCTTTATTTTCTAAGATTCTCTATTTTCAGAGATCATAATAATCAATTTTTCATCCTTGTTAATTTTTTCCCCCTAAGTTGAGTTTTATTTGAGTAACTTTTTTTTATTCATTTTATTATTTTTCATTTTCATAGTGTTAAATAATAAATAAATAAATAAATAACATGATAATTTGTTGTTTTTTTCTATTTTGAAAATATTTATTGATGTTGCATTCCCTATATTTCAATTTTAGTTACTGAGTATTTAGGCCATGGATATATCATATGAAGAACTCCATGATCAAAATGAAATACATTGAATCCCATGATATGTTCATAAATAGTACATTATACTTTGTTGTTATATTATATCACAATTGTGTAATTGTATACAAGAATAAAAATTTGAAGACCCTATTTATGATATTACATATTTATAATAATCATTATTGGAAGGTTTTAGTATCCACTTTATTCTCAGGATTCATATTTAAATGCTATTTTTATCATTACAGGTCTTCTAATTTTAAATCATATTTATAAAAAATATGTGTTCTTTCATTAAATATTTTCTCAAGGACGTCAGTGTATTCATTATTAATTCCCTATATTCAAGTTTCATTAAACTGATGATCATTGTTGATATTCATAAATCCATAAATATAAAATATAAATGGAAGGAAAATTAATAATATAACTTTTCACTGACCATGTTGATACATATCTATTACATTTTTAATTGTATTTTCATTAATTTCCACTTACATATAATCACATGAATGGCCTTAAAGTAAAATATTAAAACTAAATTTAACATGAGTTTTTTTAATGTGGTGAAGAAAATGAATATTTTTTCATTGTGTAACAGTTAATGTTGGAGTTCTATAAATTAATATTGGCATTTTACATTGAAATGTTTAAAACATTTTATCTTGTTTTGTATGGAAATGATGGTTTTCTCAAAAAGGTGAAAAATTAAGTTCATCAGTGTATTTATTCTAATAGTGTACTAGTGAACATAGAATGGAATTATAATTTTATTGTGTAATTATTAATTAATTGGACTGAAGTGGCGTATTTATGATTGGTGAATGATGGATAGTAGTCTAGAAGCTGATATCAACAACCTGGAACCGAAGTTGATGATGCACCTTTAAATTGTATAATGTTATTCCTCATAGAATCCACACTCAAAATCACCATGAAATTTGTTTTTAGATGATTATTTTGAAAGAGAACATTTCATTTTGATGAATCCCCATAAAAACTCACTATAAAAATATATATTTTTGTTTCAGGCTCCCATGTTTGATTTTTTACATTACCGTAAAAATGGTATTTTGAATTGTAATTTGACATATTAAATGGATTAGACTATTCAGAATTGTTGTTGAGATCTTGTAGATATTTCAGTGATTCATAATTGTCCGTATATAATATTTATAGAAGATATTTGAATGTTATATATTAATCATTTGAGATGAATTTTATTATGGGTATATAATTATTTTGTTGTATGGTGGTCCAGGAGAAGAGATTATTTTGTATAGTAGATTGATATGTCAATATTATAAAGAATATTCCTTTTTCATGAAAAATATTTGTAGACATTGATTGATATGTTAATTTTTTAGTGAAGTGGAAATGAAATGAGATCTATTTTTTCGATTGATTAATTTTGTTTATATACATATTTTTCATTTATTATATGTGTAAAAAAGTGGACCTCTTTACAAAAGTGTTGAATATGTGGTGGAAGATACTCATAGATTGATAATTTCATCACAAATTCATTATCAATTACCAAAAACAAGACATAAAGCGAAAGAGAAAATAGGTCACCTTTTGAGAAAACAATGGAAGAAACAGTTGTCTCATAAATGCCTTCTTCCATACCAATTTTTGTCACAATGGTGGGACTAAGGATCCCTTGCTTGGGGAATACTTCCATTTATTCAATTATAATTTTCAATTACCATTTAAATAAATGTTACCAACTCAACATCAACAATTAAATTCATGATCAAGACTGAGAATATCACCTATGTGTGATGTTGTGACATAATAAACCATTTTTGTCGACTTCACAGTAATTCTATCAATGGAACTACACAAGAAAATGGAAGAATATCAAAGGAAAATCATGGAAACGTATTGAAATATCATATAATATTTATCAATTTGGGGACTAAAATTAGTGTGTGACCTTATAATGTGTTCATCCTCAGCTTGAATGACTAGTAATATTTCTTTAATTATTTAAAAGTGGTCATGGATATTATTTATAACAATTGATTAACTCATTAAGAATTCAGTGTGTTAGATAATTATACTTACATCATAAGACACAATAGGTCAAATAAAAACCATTTTATACATAACACATCTTATAAAGGATATATAAGGACACTTATCCATCTTTTACTATAGTTTATGATCTACGATTTTCATAAGATTCATGCTACAAAACATTGGAAGAGACTACTTCTTGGAGTTATCTTTATCAAACCACTTATGATCATTTCCATTATATCTGCTTTGAATCGATCCAAAAAACAATTTTATCCATCGATATGGAACATTATAACAAATGTGAATTTTTTAAATCATATACTTCATTTATTTTTTTAGTGATTGTAAACTCAAGCCACCAATTTCAATACGTAGAATTTCATCCCCATAAAACACTGAAAATATCATGATTCATTCACTAATATACCTATTTAAAAATGAATCATATGTATTTTAATAAAAAATAATACATTCATAGTGTAATCTCAGAATATATTCCAATTCTAGTTATAGATTAAATCCATAATTGGACCATTGCAACTTATAATATTTAACAGTCTCATTTGACACCATAAATCCATTAAGAAATATTATATAAATATATATTAAAAATTTTAACATATATAATTTTAATTTGAAAAAAATTTTATATATCATATATTCATATTGATATTTAATTTAATATCTTAACAGACTATATTTTCACCCATGATAAATAGTAAATCATTATAATAACATAAATTATGTTTCTAAAGAAATTGGTTATTAAAAAACAATATGACATTATAAAATAGTACTTTTATTAATATAAACTTAAAAAAATTGATTTACCATTAAAATGTATAATTAATCAAAAATAAATAACAATTATAATGAATATATTTTCAAATAAATAAATAAAAAGTAAATGTAAATAGAAAATTTAAATATAGGTCTCCAATATTATAAAAAAATTTAAATCATTTTTGATTAAAAACTAATAATATTATTTTATTCAAATGTTTTATAAAAAATATAGAAGGGTTTATACCACATATTTTGAAAAATATATATTTTCACATTCTTGTAGTATTTCAAGACCCCAGACTAACATGATATATGTTTATCGCAGATTAATCCACATTATGGTTGAACTATGTACATATTCGTTTTCCATGAGATTCAAAATGACGTGACGAGACCCTTGGAGGCCCAACATGTGCTGATTATAAGTCATGTTAACCTATAAATGTCCTCCACTTACATGATAATGGTTGGGGAATAGATCCATGTTTTAATATCACACTATGTGATAGACCTTATCCTATATGATATAAAAATAATAAAATTTTAAATGCATAAGATAATAAGACCAAAATAACACAAATATATATAACTAACTGAATATAAAAATGAATTAATGAGAATTTAATAAAAAAAATTACCCCAAATGGATAAAATATAACAGAACTATATATCAAAAAAGACATTCAATATGAATGATGTGAGACTCTAGAAACATCTCTCTATTTCATGTTTTTATGGAGTTTTCTACTCCAACAATAAAAACAACCTCTATTCTGGACATCCATTATTCATAATACATCACTAATCATTTACATGAATTATCTTGGAAGTAATATAATATTTACCTATAATGAGACATCATATGAGCAATGCATCATCAACAGAAACACAAAATGTTTAGGCACAATGCCTGTGCAACAACGAATATTTGGAAAATATAAAGTTCTACTAATTATAACATTGATAAATCTATTATAAACAAAATCTAAAATGAAACTATTCATCACATAAATAGTCCTATTTTTTCGAAGAATCAGAATCACTTAACCTATCATACATTTATGTTTATAGTAAATACTATAATGGATGACCAACTAATTTAGGTAAACATGTCTTACAATGTAATGACACATCTTGTCACTTGTTACCATCGATACAATGATTAAATTATATAATAATATATGTGATCCTATATATTTTTTTTAATGGATCCTAATAAAGTGGTATTAACCCCTACAATTATAACCACAAATGTGGGTTAAAAATCTACGAATTATAAACATATGAAAGATTACTCAAACTAGATTAGCCAGCTCTATGAGAAGTTATCACATGACTCCTAAAATTAGAACTACCCAAAACCAGAAACCCACAAAAAAATTATTGAATTATTGTTGTAGACACACACCTAGATGGAAGGTACCTCAATTATGAAATTAATGACCATATGAATAGTTTAATCTTACCTCAAAATAATAATCCTCGGTCGAGAGAGTATTGTACCCTATTATGAGTGGGTAGTGGACCTACACCTAGTTATCATGATGAAGTACCAATTCCATGTGGATTTTGAGGAATGAAACCACATGTATCATGGGGGTAGAAAAATTCTATAATTGATAATATGTTTCATGTTCCCTATATTTCATACTTCCAGGGTTGTTCTAGGATCGTGAATGCTCTAAACATCACACTCTAAACCCCTTCATCACCCCTTTGATGTTATATCATAAAACATCTTATATATCATTAAAACAAATCACTGGTGGAAGAATATAAAACATCTATTTTGATATTTTTAATAATATACTTAATATAATATATTTATTTTTTTGATCATAAATGAAAAAATAAAATCCCGGAAATCACAATATAATGGAGATGGCTACACAGATGGTGACCCTTGGGTGAGATACATAGCATTTTCGGGGGTAGGGGAGTAGGTGTATGACTCCCATGAACTCTAAACCTGAACACTTTGGTGATGTTGGAAAATCATACTTGGCTAGACTCTGTGCTAGCCAATGCACTTGGGCCATTAATTAAGATATCTCTTCTAGAGGGCATGTACATACCTAGCCATTGTGGTATGTTCATTCCCAATGCACCCCTAGAAAAAAACAGACACCATGGGTAAAAAATATTATATAATTATATATATATTAATTTCAATATCTACAATACACTTAATTATATTTTGACATAGAATAAGGGTAAACACTGGTCCTCAAAATTAGAAGATCCACCAAATATTTTTTTCAAAAGATGAATGATTGGATAATTTGTTTATTTTACATAATGGGATGTTGTGAAACATGAAAATTAAAAAATTGAGCTAATTGTAAATTGTAAAATATCATGGTCACTACAAAAAACCCCAAAATTCAAGCCCTAATATTGAATCATTGAAATAGTGAGATGTGAACTCAAAAACATAATCTAGCATATCATATGGTCACATGTTTTCATGATTAAGTTGATCCATGAAAGTGTATGTTCTTGGGTTGGGAATATTTTGACTGTGGGGAAAACGTAGGGGAATTTGGTTTAATACTATTTCGAGTGATTTAATCTCACATGCTAAAGTGTTTAATAGTATGATGTTAGTATAACATATACTTTAATAAATTATACCCTCCTCAATATTAAAATCATGAGTTTTAATGACTTCCAATTGATAACACCTAATGCGGAGGGCGGGGGCCGTACAAACACGGCCCAAAAACCCTCCGTATATTTTTTGTTGATGTGCAGATCGATGGGCAATGACGAAACAAGACGCAATAGCGATTTGAAAGACTCTACAGTGAATCTTCTGTCCCGTAATGACCATAGGCATAGTCAGTGTCCGAAACGGACCACCAGTGCGCATCCGATGGTCCACGGAGAGCGGCGACGGTGCCTGCGACCGGTGTCGGTGGCACGCCGCTGTTGAGGCGTGGCAGACCAGAACTACATAGTCGTTCATAATTTAAGAGGGGGAGTGTGCAATTAAATACCCACCATTTCACGGTCAACTGGCGAGGAACAATGCCCTCCACCCCCCCCCCCTTCAAGTCCAGCTCGGATGATCCGAGCCGCGGCCCGTGCTGGCCCAAACTTCCTGCACCAGGCCGGACCGCCCACGCTGGGCCGAACTGCCCGCGCTAGGCTAGGCCATCGCGCCAGGCCTAGCCGCGTTGCGCCGGCTGGACAGGACCGCACCGGTCGGGCCGAACCCTGACTCGGGTTGGGTCGACCCAGTTCGGGCCGCCCTAGGGGGTACTGGGCCAGGTCGGAACATGCCCAGACCCCCTGTTTTCAAGCATTCTAGACAAATGCCCATATCTTGGGCATCAAAACTCTGATCGACCCACCATAAATTGCCTTGGGATCCTTGGATCAAGGTGGTCATTTTGGTTTATTAAATTCAAGGTTTCAAAGAACTTGGGGTATGACTGGGTTAGTTTGAACCTGAAACCAACCTGGCCCTCGTAGTGGGAACACTTATAACTTGAGTTCTGGACGTCTAATTGACGTGCAATGGACTTTTTTGGTTTTCTTTTGGTGATACAGATCTTTGGGCATACTTCACATGAGGCTTGGACTCTGTTGGAATTTGGCCGAGTTAGATTGTATCCGAAATCGAACTGGGCCCCTAGAATGGAAAAGCCGATAACTTTTAGACTAGATGTCTGTTTGATGAACCGTCAGTGGAATTGGTGGTCACATTGAGAAATGGTCTCTAGGAGTATACCCTATGTGAGTTCGGGGTACAGTTGAGATATGGTTGATTTTATTTGTACACGAAACCAACTAGACCCCTTGGGAGAAAAGGATAATAACTCATAGACCGAGCATCTGATTGACACGCCGTCTATTGCGTTGCGACCCCTATGACGAGGTGGTGAGTTAGATCTTCATGGGACTCTGTGATAGTTTTAGTATCGACTTCTATCTCATGGAGTGGACCCTCCCGGAGATGAGCGTACGGATTATAGAGACCGTGGAGGTGGCTGAGACCTGAAGACTGCTTGTATGATTCAAGTCAAAGTTACATGTATAACCCAGTGGGGAGAACTACTGTGATTGGGTGGTACACCCACTGCGGGGAGCACTGCTATTTTTGGGTGGCAGACCCATGGTACTGAACAGGAGGAGTACCTCTACATGATTTTAGGGGGCGGGGGCGGTGCACTGTTGTGTTTGTGTGGCAGACCCTGGCGGGGAGCACTACCATGTTTGGGGGGCTGACCCGCGGTACTCAACTAGAATATTACCTCAGCAGTCTTAGGTTAGTGAGGAGTACCTCAGAGTCGTGACATGTTCATTGTACTCGTCAGAGACCATGCTCTTCAGCAGTTGCAGTTTTGATAATGGAAATCATGGTTTGAGCTGAGTCAATGACCACTGTGTTTCCTCATGATAGATATGGGTTACTAGATAACTTACGTATATGTATGGGTATATACCTAAATAATCGTTTTTCGTCGACTTCATATCTGTGTGAAGTCTTGTAACTGAGATGGGTTACTTGATAACATAGGTATATGTTTGGACTTATACCTAAGTAAGGGTTATATATTGAGAACATTCTTTGTATTTATCATTTTTGGATTTAGTGAGACCTTGAGGGTCTCAGGGTCCCTATTGAGTATCATATACTCACCCCTGCACGGGTTGTGTCCATATCTCGTTGTGTTGGTTATAGACGATGAACATAACTGGTCATGGTAGAGGCTTGTAGAGCTGGACAATACCTGGAGGTGGATCTCACTATGAGTCAATAACCAGAGGTGGATCTTAGGACGAGTCGGTACCCAGAGGAGTCGGATAGACGTGGAGTGGGGAGGATGACATCTGTACCTAACCTTCAGGTAAGAACCTGGAGGACGATCCAAGAGCAGCATGTCACCTTTCAGCTATTGTCCTTTGAGTTGTATTTTACATTTAGTTGTAGTTGTACCTTCCTTTTGGGCTTGTATTTATGTCCCCTTGTACTATTAGAACATTTTTTTACTACTTTACGTCATGTAGCTTCTTCTGGTACTCTGTTTGTGTGTTTTGACGTTTTGTAAAGGCAATGCCTTCCCTTTTTATTGGGATTTACACCTTTGGTGCTAGTCGCCATCTCCTGGACAATGGAAGGTGGGCTTGGGGTAGTCACGACACGGGCCCCGTGCATGGGTCATGAAAAATTGGTATCAGGGGAGTCGGTTCTACCGCAGAACATATAACTCTGATATTTCATTTCTGTGAAGCAATGGTATTAAGGGTACTGAGGGTGGTTTTCAGTTCAGGGTGTCCATTTTTGGTGCGGATAGTCGACGTATCCATACACCAGGACCCTGACATCTGATTTCCAACTCATTGTGAAAAAACACTAAATGGATGTGTTTTTTCAGTGGTTTACCCTTAAAACAGCTCAAACCATGTCATCTCACCAGGTATAATCATTTGACTATGTCTCATCTATTTCTTTCCGGATGCCTTTCAACGGACGATCAGCTAGAGCCCCATGAGATGTACGTATTGACAGCCTTCCGAGCAATGAGGCCTTGGTACAAGGCCCTCTTTCAGTTGAGGTACCATCGGAGGCACTAGAGGCACTACCATATGTTGGGCCACCGATGCCACCAGCCCCAGCAGCAGGCGATGCGGGCCTCTTGAGCACTACTTCTCGAGTTCAAGCAACAGAGGCCACCCATGTTCAAGAAATATATAGACCCATAGGCAACTGAGGATTGGTTGGAGGCTGTGGTGAGGGTTTTCAGGATTTTAGGAACACCACCAGACTTCATGGTGATCTTTTTTTTCTACCACCATCAGGAAGCAGTAGGCAGATGGTGGGGCCGGATGCTCTAGTATAGCAATGAGATGACCTTCACATGGGGTGACTTCAAGACCTTCTTCAGGGTGGAGTTTATATCCGTGACTCTACACCTCGAGCGTGTTCAGGTGCTTCTGGCTTTTCCACAAGATTTTCCATCCATAGCCGAGTCAATTGTAGGCAGCAAACAAAAGATGCATGGTTCCAAGAGGACCATACCAGCTGGTGGGCGTCCTCGGGTTATAGGTTTGGTTTTGCAAGGCACATGAAATAGATATATCCATATGAAGACCAGGAGGTGTTATGCATGCGGCTGGATAGGACACACGGAACGTGACTGCCTGACTCTTCGTACAGTTTATCCATTGGTATTGGAGGATCCACCGAGACAGAAGCAGCGACCGGTGCTTGAGCAACATATGAGTGGTGGACAAGACAGTAGAGTTTTGGAAGCTAGATTACAGGATCAGAACTAGTGGATTCCTTTTTTCTTGGTACTTATAGTTCCATGTTGTTGTTTTATTTGTGTCTTTGTACTTCAAGCTACAATAATAAAAGACACATATCCTTGTGACACTTAATTTATTGTCCTTTTGTTTCGTTGATACTCAGTGGTCCCCGTTAAAACTATTGACTTGACCCTCACATTCTAGATTTCTACTATAGGAGACCTAGTAACTTAACACTGATACTGATAGTGTGAATCCACCCTTTGAGGCTAGAGTGACGGTTGGATCTCTTGGTAGTAATGTCGAGGCCTTACGACGTCATCCATGGAATGAATTCATCATTCGTGTTAGGATTGACAGTATTAGGCAATGATCTTGGTTCATCATGGGGATGAGACCAAGATTATGCTCTCAGCAATGGATAAATCTAGGTAGCTCTTACAGATCGTAGGTGAAGAAGGTTCAGATCATTCTGGAATAGATGAACACTACACAGTGCTGTAAGAAACAGGAAACTAGCGCCAGTCTCAGAGGCTTGGGCATGTAAAATGATTCATGAAGAGTAAGCATTAATGAAAGATGAATCTGCAGAGCAGCAGATGTGGGAAGCAAAGATATGAGAGCAGCATGTGGTGGTTAACATTTCAACATGTTATAACCACCCTCCTTTGTTGTCCCTGCTAATCTTAGGAAGCTGGAGGGAAGGAAAAAAGAGTTGCTGGATGCAAACAAGGAGTGTGACCCAATGGCTCTAAGAATGATTCGAGGGACAGTTTGTGTCTACTACTATCATCCTTAGTAATAGTTGTTGATATGAATCCTTCCTTCTGTCTATGAATCTAGTCCCAAACCGAGAGATTACGGTAATCAATATACATGACCCTCATGTGTGGAGATATCTTTGGGAGGAGACTCGATAACCACACATATGCCGACTATGTTATCTAACCCTCGAGGTGAGAGTTTCAGTTGGAATCTCTTGGTGGAAGCGTTGAGGCCTTACGACATTGGTCTGAGTATGGATAAGATCCACAGTTCATACACAGATTGATTGTATTAGAAAAAAAGGTTGTGGTTTATCTACAACATTGGTATGGGTTTTCCTTGGTCGATGAAAAGGAATCCCTAGGCAGCACCGGATAAACACATTCACAAGAGGGTGCGTTCGATCACTCTTAAGTTGGTCAACCATACCCTCGTGGAAGCATTAGTTTTGAGTTTCAGTTCTAATCAGAAAATGGAGGCCTCTAGAATTCGAGGATGATGACCATGTCGTTATACGGGTCTCGCCTCGATGAGGTTTACAAAGATGTGGTCGAGGCGACAAGTTATCTCCGAACTCCAACAAACCTTTCTAGGACCTCAGCTGGGTAGGCAAGGTGGTTTACCTCTTAACTATTCCACCTCAGTTGCACCAGGTGCATGATGTCATCCACATATCTCAGCAAAAGAGATACGTGCATGATCCCTCACATCTTCGACCATAGGGAATTAGAAATCGCTGACAGGGAGACTTGTATGGAGGTTTCACTAGAGATCGAGGATCAATAGGAGCAGGTCCTACGTGGAAGGTCGACTCCCCAGGTGCACTTTCTCTGGTAGCACGAGCACCTACAGGAGAGCACATGGGACCGGAAGGCTCAGATTTGTGCTCTGTACCACTTTGTTTTCCCTAGTGTGTGTAGAGGCATTACGGGGATATAAACCCTATAGATGGGAGTAATGTAAGGACCCAAAAATATCAAGGATTTTTTTTCTAAATTTCATTGGAATTTTACGTGTTCGGAGTTTCTGACCGCACATAATTCAGAGGCCCGGTGTGCCCGAAATCAATTTACGAAGATTAGATTAGGTACGTTCATTGAACAAACAAGTAGGTTTTTCTATCATTTGAACTGGTGCATTGAATTGAAAATCGAGGGCAAGGATGAACTTGAAGCACTGGTAATTGCTTATGAGGACCTTTACTGAAGATGTGTTAGCTTGGGTGAAGTTGTTTTTAATTTGAAGATTAAATGTAATGTGAATAAAATTATGGGACAATTTTATTCTTATATCTAAAGTGGTTTAAATCTACGTTGGATGTTGGGGTAGGACCCACATGTTTCTAAATACTCATGTTTGGATATTTGTGAGGTGGGTCCCACATGAGCCCCAACCATTCACATTCCTATAACTCCCTCCATAATCTCACTTGCACTTAATGTGCCAACTTCCCTCACTTTTTATTTTTAAATTAACTCTTCACCTTCTCTTCTATCTAAATAATTAATCCAACCAATGATGAATTAATGAGGTGATTCACTTAATTAATTTATTTTTTGGTTGGAAATAAATTAGTTTTGCATGGCGCTTCTTTAAGATGGAGAGATCTTCTCTAAATATTTTCCTTACCAAATATTTGTTTTGAGAAACCTCTTGAGAGAGAACTCTATGAAGGAAGAGGGGTTTTCCTCCTTTGTTGAAGTACACCAAACCTCCGACAAGGAATGACGATGAACTATCTATCCTCTCAATAGCACGACAATAGAGGAGACATCAATTCTTCTTCGGGTGCACTCCTACGACGACGGAAGCAAACAACACAAACAACCATCATCATCATTATCTCTTACCGTGCGACGACATTGACGAAAAGAATTCCTTTCCCATCCACATTATCATCAACGAATGATGAACAACACGAGGTAGGGGTTTAATTTGAGAATAATATTTTTCCCATGGTTGTTTCCTTCTAAAAACAAAGAATGTTGATCAAATCATTATTAAGTTGATCTCGAAAGTGTATGTTTGCGGGTTGGGAATAGTTTGATTACATGGAAGACATAGGGGAATTTTGTTTAATACTCTTTCGATTTATTTAATCCCACATGATAAAGAGTTTAATAGTATGATGTTAGTATAATTTATACTTGAATAAATTATACCCTCGTCGATATTAAAAAAATGTGTTTTAATGAATTAAAATTGATAACACCTAACGCAGAGGGCGCGAGCTGAACAAACAAGGCCCGACAACCCTTTGTAGATTTTTTTTATGTTCTGATCAACAACCGATGAAGATACAGGTCGCAATGGCTATTTGAATACTCCATTGTGAATCTTGGGTCCCTTAAAGACCTTAGGCATAGACGGCGGCCAAAACGGACCACCGGTGCACATCCGGTGGTTCGCGAAGAGTGGTGACTGGCGCTTGAGGCGCGATGACAAAGGAGAACACCTCGGCTGAGCTACCGCAGACCGTAATGGAAATGTCATTCCAGATTTAAGAGAGGGGCGACATTAAAGTAGTGTCATTTCACGGTAAACCAGGTGGGAAAACGCCCCCCCTCCCCCCCCCCCCAATCGCGTCCTTGACAGACCACCAGCGTCAGGCCAGACCGGCCATGCTCTGCTGGACTGCCCGCACTGGGTCGGGCTGCACTGGATGGGCAGGACTGCTCTAGCCGGGCCGGGCCGCGCCCTAACGGGTCGGGTCTGACTGGGCCTAGACCCCTTATTTTCGAGCACATTTGTTAAAATGACCGTATCCTGGGAAGCAGACCTCGGATCAATGCACCGTCAGTTGCATTGGGATCCTTGTGCCTAGACGGCCATTCCTGTATATTACACTCAAGGTTTTAGAGAACTTTGTGTACGTAATGGTTGGTTCGAACTCAAAACCTACCGGGACCTCGGAGCGAGAATGCTTATAACTTGAGTTCTATACGTCCGATTGACGTGTCGTGGACTTTGTAGGTTTCCTTTTGGTGAGACCGATCATTGGGAATACCTCACCTTTGGTTTGGACACAGTTGGAATATGGCCGGGTTGGATTGTATCCAAAATACAACCGGGCCCCTAGAATGGATAGCCGATAACTTTCATACCAGATGTCTGTTTGAAAAACTGTCAGTGGTATTGGTGATCACGTTAAGAAACGGTCTCTATGAGTATACCCTATGTGATTTCGGGGTACAGTTGAGATATGGTCAGTTTGGTTCGTACACGAATCCAACCAGGCCCCTGGGATGAAAAGGCGAATAACTCACAGACCGAGCATCCGATTGACGTGTCTTCTGTTGCATTGAGACCCCTATGACGAGGTGGTCCTTTGAGTTACATCTAAATGAGACATTGCAATACTTAGAGTATCTACCTTTAGCTCATGGAGAGGACCCTCCCAGAGACGAGTGTATGGAGTACGAAGAGCATGTAGCAGGCTGAGACCTAATGACTTCTTGTCCGATTCGAGTTAGAGTGACTTGTATAGCCCAGTGGGTAGAATTAGTGTGTTTGGGCGGCAGACCCACAGCAGGTAGCACTACTGTGTGTGGGTGGCAGACCCGTGGTACTCGACAGGAGGAGTACCTCTGCAGGCTATTAGGGGGGGTGCACTACTGTGTTTGGGTGGAAGACCCTGGTGGGGAGAACTACTATTTTTGGGTGGCTGACCCACAGTACTCGACAGGAGGAGTACCACAACAATATTAGGTTATTGGGAAATATCTCGGAGTCGTGACAGGATCACTGTACTTGTTAGAGATGGAGCTCTTCAGCAGTTTCGGTTTCTATAATGAAAATCCTGGTTTGAGCTAATTCAATGACATGTGTGTTTTTGTCATGATTGAGATGGGTTACTAGATAAATTACGTATATGTATGGACATATACCTAAGTAGTGGTTTTCCGTCGACTTTATATTTGAGTGAAATATTTTAACTAAGATGGGTAACTTGATAAATTAGTTATAAGTATGGACTTATTCCTAAGTAAGGGTTATCCGTTGATACATTCTTTATGTTTATCATTTTTGGATTTAGTGAGACATTGAGGGTCTCGGGGTCCCAACTAGGTATCATATACACACCCCTGCACATGATATGCATGCACCTCATTGTGTTGGTTGCAGACGACGGACATCACTGATCATGGTCGAGTCTTGTAGAGTTAGACACTACCCGGAGGTGGATCTCACGACGCGTCGACACCCGGAGGTTGATCTCATGACGAGTTGACACCCGGAGGAGACAGACGAACGTGGAGTGCTAAGGTAGAAATCTGTACCTACCCTTCAGGTAGGAACCTGAACAACGATCCATGAGCTTCTTGTCACCTTTCAACTACTGTCCATTGAATTGTATTTTACTTTTTTATGTTGTTGTACCATTCTTTTGGGCTTGTATTTCCATCCCCTTGTACTATCAGCACGTTTGGATTAATGATTTACATATTGTAGCTTCTCCTTGTACTCTGTTTGTGTGTGTTTTCGTTTTGTAATGGTAATGACTTCCCTTTTTATTGGGATTTACACCTTTTGTGCTAGTCGCCTGCCCCTGGCCTACGGATGGCGGGCTTGGGGTAGTCATAGCACGGGCCCCAAGGACGAGTCGTGACACACAACTCCAGAATGTATTAGATTTTCTATATGATCATCACCTACTTGATGATAGATGTGATATAAGTCATTTAGATGATATTAACCTATGATCGGATGTCATGCCTTAGACCATCCTCAAAACATCCTTTCTATGAATAACTTATCACCTCCTAGAATAGGCCTGAAACTCTATAGCTTGGTAAAGTTAGAGGAATACTCCATAACTATAAGAGTACACTACATAAGACTCATAAACTCTCGGGCTCGATCATCCCTCAATTTCTCTAGTTATAATTTTTCATAGAAGATGCAATAAAACTCATCCTATGAAATGAATTTATGGCGTCCCTCTTGTGATATCACATCACACCACCTCTTGGTGGAGTCATGAATGATATAAATATTGATATTCAACTTCCTCTCTAGAGGTATCTCCGGATGATCAAAGATCGTCAGCATGGCTTTTAGGCATGACATTGCAGCCTGGGGACCTCTGTCCCCTGAGAAAGTGCAAGGATGCTGCTACTGAATGACCTATTTCAAATCATCCATCTACATGGAAGGATACAGTTCTCCCTAAATGTTTTGCATAATCCTCATAAAGCCTACACTGAACTATGTATCTTGACCTACGTCTAATATAATGTCTGGTGCTTTGACTGAAAAAATGGGAGGATCTTTTGGATGTCCTTGATTAGCAATTTTTGGTGTCTGGTCACCACCCGGCAACTGGCCTACAACTAGAGGATGTTTCAGTGGCATGACTCTTCAAGGTCAAGTGCACACCTTAGATCAAGATTATCGAGGGCAGAAAACTAGAAAAGAAAAAGGAAATAGTAGGAGAGTATTAATGTTTTACTAAACATGACTACATGGTGAGTATAATCCCTACACGGTGTGTTCCCTTAAGAATTTCACATGGGCATGTATTTCCGCCACAACAGATCATGTAACAACCCAAACACACGGAGTGCATTCCTAAAACATGTAATGCACATGAATCTTTTTCCCCTACCTAAGTTCACATACACTGGTAACCCTCACGATTTTCTTACAAAAAGACTACAAAACGTGTTGGTTCGAGACACTACGTTACATGATGATCTCCTCCAACTCGTGTTGTTAGTGACACATCCAAATACATGACTCATACTACACATCGTGTTCAAGGTGGAAACGACTTGTATTAGAAGAGACACCACTGACCCCTGTTGTTAGTTACTCAGACGACTGCAGGGGTTACATACACGACAAGTGCAAGAGTTACAGAACATGTATAACTAAATTTTTCATCCATCTGTGTCATTAGTAACCTAGGTGGACACATGGTCTCTACACACAGTGTGCTCATCTGGTACACGACATATCCTACAATGATTTCCCTACCCCGTGTCTCTGCACACATTGCCTATGAAATGGTTATAGACTACACGGTGTTTTCATATGGTATATGGCCTATACATAAGAAAAATTTTCTTCTTCCTGAATAGAAGATCACATGTCGTATAGTCAAAATTACACGTTTTGTATTCATGGGTTTTCCCGATAGTAATCCTCAGAAACTACCTCAGAACTAGGAAAAAACTAAAAAAGATATTGATTGTTCCCTATTTTGATCTGTGAAGGCCCATACTCACCATGAATAAATGAGTGGCATTATATACATGTTTTAACAAGGTTAACAAGTCAATGATCCACAAAATTCTGATTCACGATGGCCCATAACACTTCAAGAAACATATTATAGAAGTCATTAAAACAAATACATACTCATAGCCATACCCTATAAAATATCATATATTCCTTCAACAAATATATCACAACATAATGCATATCTTGCACAACATATATCACAAAAACATGAAATCATTAATGCATCCTAAATTGCATGGAAAGAATTCATGACATGTGATTTCTAGAAAGTGCCTATTTGATGCATGAGATGGAATACCCTCATCTAATCGAGTTGAGAAAAAAATAGAACCAAAATAACATCAACAATAATATCACAATACCTGTGAGTCACCCAACAGGGAAAATCAAATCAACTACAAAATTGAAAAACTAGAAAAAATGCATTGATTTTGTAAATTGGCTTTTCCGTGTACACAGGTTAGCTACTCCCTGGGCATTGCATATATCCATGTGCCAATTCAATACTATCAATAACTATTGGCTCCAAATAGTAATTCAACAAGAAAACCTCCTATGATACAACTTCTTAATGTCCCAGTTTTGGAAGACACATAGAGACGACACAAACTCAGTTGGTCACATCGCCTCAATCACATTTCCCCAAACGCGATTGGCTGTCGACTAGCAACGAGGGATTTGGGTGTGATAGTGGGGAAACAGTTCCCACATTGGCAGATTAACATATCAAAATAAAAAAATTTCAATATTAAATAACGATGATGGAATAATCCATACAAAAGTAAACTGTGGAAGACTGGATATAATAAACTGGAGAACACATATATATGAAATATATAGAAATACATATGTCTAACAAAGCTACCAAACAAATAAAATTGCTGGAACACATAATAACTAAACCAGAGTACACAAGAAAGAAATTAAACAACTCCACATCATTGCATTTCCTAGCTTGGTCGGATGCTCTCCATCTCTACATCAAATCATGTACCAGAAGGAGAAGGGAGGATTAACTTATGTATACCTGCAACAATGTAAACTGTTTGTGCTCAAAAGCATGGCCCAAAAATGGTGTGAGACTAAATCCTTGTAGGAAACCATCACATGATTTTTTCCTTACAATTAGTGAATATATGAAAGATAAATAGTACATAAACTATTAAACAAAGAATTACATAGCATTATACAATCAACAGTTTCAATTCATTCAGTTTCATATATCATGAAACTTCTAATTAAAATAGGTTTACACAAATAGATACCCTCTAGTAGGTACTAACAACCTATCACCTATGGTCCTACCTCGAAACGCAAGCATCCTTGATAGATGTACACTCAGTCTAACCCCCCTTGTTCAGCTTAATCACAGATGCTCTGAGCAAGGACTCGCAGTCAACTACTCTTATTGTCTCATATCGGTAACTAAAGGCTCTCTAGGGAATAACATACATGGAATTCCCTCTACATCTTGTGTTAAGGAACTAAATACACCCTGAAGAAGCTGTTACGTCAATTCCCTCTATGGTCTCGCATTGTAAAAGTTAAACAAACACTCTGGAAAAGCCCCTACAACTATTCTCACTATGGTCTACTACACCAAGTTCTCACAACCCTGTGTAAGTCAATTAAGTATAGAAACACATATCTGCCAATGTAAACCCCAAAAAATACTTGGATTGAATTCTATATCATATCAACATATATGAATACAACACGCCATCCTACTATACTAGGAATGGATGAAAAAAACATCATAACATGAAAACTAGACCCAAAGTTCAAAACATGAAATCATGCATTTGAAAACACATCCAATCATAGAAATTGACCCTATTCACAATCAATTTACCTCTACTCATGAATACAATAATAGATGTAAAACAATAGGGTTAAAACATTAAACGTGAAATACCCCCTTCATGGGTATTGGTAATTTTTCACATATAACACAATTAATTTAAATAAAAATGCCTAAACCACCTACCTCGGCATTTGGATATCAATATACATGAGTCTTAGGGACTGAATCGCCTAATAACATTGAATATATACAATATCATCTAAAACATTCAACATATGATTACATGAAAAATAGGAGAAATCTAGAAAAAAAGCACAATAAGAATAGAGAGCTTACTGAGGCGATCCCAACACAATTGACGACAGTCGAATCAGAGATCAGATGCTTGGTCGGGGGATCAGAGAATGATCGCGGCCATACGAGATCTCTCATCCGAACAAAACTTAGAAGATTATGATTATGGTGATTAGACGTGACCAATGATTGATTAATGAAAATAAAAAGAAAATAAATTATGCGTAATTTGGAAGTACATGACATATATTTTCCATTTCTCTACTCCATTTTAAGCAGCCTCCAGGTCACCCCCACATGGCTGTGTGTATAGATGCTACACTGCCATCCCCCGATTACCTGTTGTAATAAATTACACGGAGTGTACTCCTAAATTACATGATGTGTACATAAATTTTTTCTAAAAAACATGGTTATCATTAAAATGACAGAAAATGGAAAACATACCTGAAAAATTCTGGGTTCTTAAAACCACATCCTAGCGAATATTCAACATATTTATATAGGTCCCATTGCTTACTAGAAGACTCCTCAGTCATGGTAGTACTGAACCCAATTCATAGTTTATGGTGGATATCCTCATACAAATCATATATGTAGTAAAATATCATTTTTTATCTATTCGAATAGCTCTCCATGTTTCAGGGTGTGGGAACTAAAATACATTATGGAAAAGACATACGATGTTTCCTATCATATAATACTTCTTGGGGAGTACTAGCCCTATGAATATTCTAAACATCTTTCCCAAAACCCGATCATCAGCACCATGAAGCCAAATCCTAAAACTACCAATATTTCAATAAAATGGCCTCTTATGGATAATTGAAAAAAAAATTATGTATATCAAATGATAGTTATGATAGGTTTATTATTTGTCTAAATTGTACACATAACAAGAGAATAATGAAAATCTGTCCACAAATGAGACTGTTGACACCTGGGGACCCTTGGAAAATCTAGATGGAACATTTTCTTAGGGGGTGTTGGTGTGTGGATCTCACTCATGTCACATTCACCCTTTTGGTTCATGTTGGGAAGAATTTTCCGACTAGCTCACGAGATGAGCAATGCACTTGTGCATTATGTTGAGATTTCCTAGATAGCTAAAAAATATTATATTATCCTATGCTCCATGACACTAACAATTTTGTGTGGTCCTAGATTACAGGTAAACAGTAAACCTCAGAATCATCAGATCCTTCAAAAGAATTTTCCAAGGATAACTATTAGTTTAAACTATCAATTTTATATCTATGTGGTTTTGAAACCAGAAAAACCAAATAATCATTTAATTAAAAATCATAAATATTATTATTTACTACAAAAAAGAATCTCTTTCATTAGATAATCATTCCTCATTGAACTACAATGCATTAAACACTTGATATTAATCAATATAATTAAAAGTTAACATGTTTTCAAGATATAGGTATTTGATAAATTATCTTGCGAGTGTGATTTAAATCAATTTGGCAATTTATTTTTCAGTAATGATGGGTGTAATAAATTGTTGAAATGAATTTGAATAAATAAACGTTTAAACAAATGAATATATTTTTAAGAATAATTGATAACATATTGATATAATAATAATTTTTAACCGGTCATGATTTAAATGTCCTAATATGGATTTTCTGTGTATTTTTTTAAGTGTAAAAGATGGGTGTGAAATCGGATTATTCTACTAGTTGAGATATCAAATTCTTATATTTTGTTTTTTGCTATGATTATTTATGGTTATGTCATGCATTGTTATGTGGTGGATTAATGTTATAAATTATTCAATAAGGATAGGATGTGATGAGGTGTTGATATGATTTGGGCATGTTGTCGTCATAATGATGTGATTGTGGTTGTGGCAATGTGATAGTGGGATGATTTGCACAGTTTGAGAGTAGGGAATTCATATTAATAGTTGATATGTTGGGAGGCCTGACAGTGGTTGACAACATGGATTTCCTACTTTACAAAATATTTTGATGACGGTAATGTTTAATGTATTATATTACCACAATATTAATCACAATATTTTATTTCTATTTTGGTACACATATTTCTATTCCATAACTGTTATTCCACACTGATATATATGGGTACATCATGTTCCCACCCATAATTGTTTTATTGGATAGTGATAAGAATATTTTAGTTATTGTTTGGGTTGCAAGGTTAGAGTTATACAATGATATATATATTTTATCTTCCATTATTAGATGTATTTTTTATAGAATAATGTAATTTAGATAACAACATTTATTTGGAATAATTGATTTTTGTTAATGAGGTCCTCTGAATGTTGATTTATATTTTTGTTTAAATTTCTTGTGAATTTAGAGGTTATTGCCTTCAGTTCTTAGGATAGATACCCTAGGACCAATTTTTCATCTGGTGACCTACTGTTCAAAGGATTTGGGGTGTAATATTATCCCCTCTTCCTAATCATGAGGGTATTCATTAGGGATTGGAAACTATTTGTGGCACTCAAAGATTTAATTTTATAATAGTGATGTTATTGCACTAATAATCATTAAAACACTACAATATGAAATTCATGTGTTGAAAACCCAACTTCATTCAATTAGTTCTCTCCCTATTTCCCTTTTTTTACAATTCATATAATTTGTTAGAATTTAACAAAAATTACCATCACTAAAAATATAGAAGAACTTCCCAAATATTCATGTCCTACATAAATTGTAGACCTATTTAAAAATAAGGATGGATTGAGAGAAAAAGTCTCTCATTATCTTATATAGATTAGTAATAATTTACAACATAAAAAAATTTAAACATCATATCACTCTATACGAAGAATCATAATTGATTGAACTCAGTTTCCCTACAAATTCATCAATATATAAATTCATGTAATCAATATCATTGCGAAATATTAATATTCTATAATTCCAATACCGACACCACATAGGCTTCACATGGTCCATGATGGAATATATGTTTTCCTAGAATGAATAAAAATGTAAAAAATATATTAATAATAGAAATCACATGAAGAAACCATTCATTTAAAAATGTAATTGTATCCAAACATATTTCATTAATGTTAAAAATGGTGTTCATAGATTCTGACATACTGATATAAATATTATAGAGTTGGCTTGTCAAAGGGGATCCAAATTCACACTAATTGTGAATTATAAATTTTTGTCTCTATTTTTAAGAGAAAACACAAAATAGTGTTCAGATTAGAATAAATCATAAAAGTCCATCATAAAATAAGACATCAAAAAAATGTTATTAACACATGTAAAAACCCATAGGTATTCATAAAATAAACGTTTACTATCGAAAATAAAATAGAGGATAACTAAATCACACATTAGATTATCATTTTGATAAATTATTCAATAATTGTAAATTCATCTACATATAATATAATTAAAAAATATAAGAGAAAATAAATACTTGAAAAACCAAATTAATGGATTTCATTTCAATCACTTATTTTTCATCTTCCCTGAATAACTAGAAATATTTAACATATTAATGTTTCTCCAAGTAGGGATAATGTTTTTTGAGGACCTATTTTCTCCATGCTCTGACATTTATGTTTCATAGTACAATTTATTTTTTAAAAATATTGATTATATAAATGAAATAGTATTTTATTCTTAGATTAAAATGAAAATTGAAATTGAAAATTATAAATAAATTATAGAAGAAGAATATAAATTTGATATTGAAATTTATATTGAGATTAATAAATATATTAAATTATTAAATTAGAAGAATATTATAATACTTAAATAAATTTTATTTTTAACACCAATAAATGGTAGTAAAAAAATAAAATCAAATTGAGAAACAAATGTGAAGATATTTCAATATTTATGCTCACCAGGAGTTAAAGAGGATATGATATGATATATATATATATATGTATATATATATATCTATGTTCAATATATATATATATATATATATTTGTGTGTGTATATAATTCAGCATATGTTATATAAATATATTATGTTCACATTATATGTATGATGTGCATTCAATAATCTCATAATATCTATTATATTAAAAAATATAATCTTAAAAATATATTACATTTATATTTAATGAAATAATATTTTTAAGGGACATTCAATGAAATTATAAAATACATCAATTTGTTTAATTTTTCCAAAACTATAACCTGCTATACTAGACATACAAGATCTTAAGATCCTTAAAATTTAAATATAGAATAAATTAAGAAAAGATAATAGAAACATATAAAGAAATATTATTTTTCAATAATACCTAAAGGCCCATCAAAATATAATGTCTCAATTATAAAAAATAGAATCCTTCAAAATCAAATCAAACTAAAGACCAATTCCTAAAAAAATTTAGATTATATCTACATAGTAACATTAAGACATTATTTGTAGTTAGTAATTTTTATAATATATTATGTTATTGGAATTCACACATTTTGTAAATTTCTTGTACATTTTATATCCAAAGTATATAATATATAATTTATAATGGGTTAAAACAAATATTTCACAAAGAATTATTCATCATGGTGTTATTTCTATAAATTTATCATCACAAGATGATCTGTATAGAATGATTATAAATTTCAGAACTGGTGGTTAGAATCAGGTATTGAATCAAGAATGGGATCCTTAGGTGAGGGAAAAGAGGAGACACCACACTGGTGATTGTCATATGGTGTGTTTATACAGGGCTGGAGGCTATTGGTTGGGGGGAATTGTCCCATGTTGTAGGATATATGGAGGGGGGAGGTGTGTGTTTATACTTGTCTATAATAGTGTTTCATTGTGGACTTCTAGATATCATTCATTATACAGTAGTGTACATATTGTCTGGTCTGTGTCTAAGTGTTTCATCCTTCTTTTTATATCATTTCTAGGCTGGGTTTTATTTGTTGTGGATCTATGATAATCTATTTTTATTTGTTCTCCCAAATCATAGTGATATGATGCCTATACATGGACATTGGAACTATTACTGACCCACAAAAATCCATATGCCCCTTAAGATCATCTTTCATTTCATTTCTCAATATATTATTTTGTCTTTTATCTATGTGAAAACTTGTTCTGTCGGTGTGAATCATGGTGATTCAGCATCTCTTACCATTCCCAGTATTCAACATTTCTATTCACACTTAAATCTTATTTTCACAAATTAATGAGTGTTACATCCATACACATTATATAATCTTATTATTAAATACATCTAAACATGTAATACACTTATATGATAATATAAAATATAGAGGCACAAATATATATTCTATATAACAATTATACTATTATAAAATTACATGGAACATACAAAGAAACATGAGACATGAGATATTGATATAAAAGTTAGAATATGACATAACATGTGATAAATTAAACCATGTAAGTATTGATTTTATTTAAAAAAACTATTCTATTTATTAAAATTCTCAACCATATAAATAATTTTATGATCATTAAGATAAAAAAACATCAAATTCTCATGTTGATACCAAGATGATAAAAATAGTAGCAATTCCATGCATAACAATGATGAATATTTTGATATGAATAATTATTAATAATAAATAAAATTTATATATTTAATTATAAAATGAATAAAAAAATTTCTATATTTCATAATGAACCTTATGTGGACTTATATTATCTTTAAAATTAGCATATTTATTAAATTTTAAGGATGTGGCAGGAAAAACTATTTCCTTCCAAAAAACATTTATTATGAATACATCCTTATTTCCATAGGCCATCTATTTTTAAGAAATACCCTTCAATTTTACATAAGAAGATAAAAATAGACATTTCAAAACAACTGGTTACGAATTCCATCAACATATAGAGATTTCTAGGAATAGAAAAATATTACAATCGTATTTTCTGAGATTTATCAAGAATTTATTCTCTTATGTGAAAATTGATGATAAAGTATTTTATGTCTAAATGTAATGATGAAAATTAGAAATAACTTCATGAGTTAAGGATCAGACTCACTTATGCACATATCCTCATCTTTCTAGGACTAGATATGTGTTATGTCATGTATTTTGATTCTACTTAATTGGTATTGGATTGATATCTTTTTTCCAAATTACAATTTCATTGTCCATGACTCATGAAGATTGTGGATTCATGAAATCAATTATCTGACTCCCAATTGTGGTGGTCCAATAATTAGAAATATGACACTGAAATCTCTTCATTTAACAATTCTAAAAATTTACTTTTTATAAGATCACGAAGAAGATATTTTCATAGGATGGCCTCCACATTATGCAATGATGATGTATGGGTAATATACATATTTTTTAATTTTACTTGGATTAAAAAAATTTCAAATAGAAATTTAGTTTATAATGGTTTTTCCCAAAAAATGTATAACCAACTTATTCTCGAGGATCCTGAGTAGAGAGGCCTGAAAATCATACACACTTAGGAATATGAATTTAATGAAAAGTTATTGATAAAATCTGTTGGAATTATTTTTTTGAATCTCACTCCCTAATATTTTATATTACATTCAAAAATACTATTTTATTTTTTAAAATAATAATTTTTTTTTATTTTCTTGTATTCCATATTTTCACAGTTCATAACTATTAATTTTTCATCCTTATAATTTTTATATTTCACAGTTTGTTGACAAATTTTATGAATAATTATTAATTGGTGAATCATGTTAATTTTTTAAATTTTTTTACAGTTCATTGCAAAATGAAAATAGAAATAAATTTTCCTTTTGTTCATGATTTGTTTTTTGAAACTATAGTATTACATAAAATTACGAACCATTCAATTTTCTATAACCTGTCTTGAGGCACTGGTTATATTATCAGAAGAACACCTTGAACATAATTAAATACATTTAAAACAATACTTGTGAATAAATGGTACATTTTCTTTTTTTTTCAAAATATTATATATGTATTTTTGTCTGGAAAACATTAAAAATATGAAGCAACTATTGATGATTTCAATAATATAATAAATTTTTTTTACAATATTGCAATAACCATTGAATTATCATTATTTTTTTAAACTTTCAATTTTATCATTATTTATTTTCCTATTTCAAATCATCTACGTGAAAAAGGTGGTGTTTTTTCATTAAATATTATCTAAAGGACTTAATGATTTCAATTTTAATTCTCTAATTGTTATTTTTTACAGTTCAATGCTCATTTTTGATATTATTATTCCCATAAATAAAATCATAAAAATTTTTATGAAAAGACTAATGGATATTTTTTGATCTTGTAGATACAAATCTATTTCATTGTTAAATTAATTTTCATTATGTTTCACTAATATATATACATATAATAAAAACATACAGTAAACTATAAAATTTAAATATATCATTTTTTAAATGTTAAGGGTTAAAAAAATTAATATGTTTTCATACTGAAATAGATAATTTTAGAGTTCTTAGAAATTACATTAGAATTTTTCATCCAAAAATATAATGAATTTTTTTCACATTAGGAAGGAAGCATTTCTCATAATGCTGATAGAAGAATCTTTATATTATATTTATTTTGATGGTATATATGTGAACACAAAAAGGAAATATGCATCAATGCAATCACCATTTCCAGATTACACAGTTGGAACAACAATTGGATAGAGAGCGACTACACTACAATCATTACGGAGATTTAGAGTGGTACCATCCACCTTGCTTGGCCTCTTAGTGTCTGTTTGATGGATTGTTTCGATTCTCTTGTTGGGATTAATTTCATCACCACTCACACATTCTAGGATGCCAAAAAGATCTCTGATGGGATTTCCAACCTTGGAGTTACTCAGAACATACATTGGATGAATGATTTCCCTTCTGAAATAATCCATTTTTATGATCAGGATGTCAGAAAAATTCCTTACTTTAGACTTATGTAACCCCTCCTTTTTAATAATTTAATTTTTTACACCTTTAAAATAAACAGAAAGGAAATATGATTTTTTGGTCTAAAGTATAATTTATTTGTTGGATGTGATGTATTTTCTACTGGTGAATGGTGGATTGATGTCCATAATGGGATGTCAGCTACCTTGAAATGAAGTTGATAATTTAAAAATAATTAGTATCATGTAATTCCTTGTGAAAATCTCTCTCAATCACATCATGCATTGATTTTTGAGCTGATTTTTGTGGATGGGAACACAATATTTGAAATAAGCCTACTAGAATCCACATCTATTGCTGACGAAAAAATTCATGTTGTTGTTTCTTCCCACCATGTATAATTTTTCACATTACTGTAAAAAACATTTTTGATTTATACATTAACTGATTAAATGTATGGGACTATTCAAAAACATTATTATTATCTTTTTAACTATTAAGATATTCATAAATGTTCATATAGTAATTTTATACAACATATTTAGAATTTCTAAATTAATCATTTCAAAGGGGTTGAATTATTTGTAGCTGTTGATTAAATTTAATTATGGTCATTTCGAAGACATTATTTAGTATAGAAGATGGATTACTGAATCAAATTTTGAAATATAAATTTTCATGGAAAAAATTTTAGATCATTTTTTGACATTTTTTATGGTTTATTAATGTCAGAATGAAATGATATATAATTTTTTGGATGTATTTTTTTATATTATATGCATGTTGTGAATTATATACATGAAATAGAATGGGGCCCTACAAACACAATTGCTGAAGCACTATATCTATTTTACTTGTAGAAGTCCAATTCCATCACAATTGCATGTTCAATTTCTTGAAATGTGGACTTACACAAACATAAAAAAGGGCAACCTATGCAGTGAACTGTGGCAGTAACAATAGTATCATAGTTTTATTCTTCCATCATTATTTTAGGTAACTTGGTGTTACAAAATATAATGGGAATAAGGAATACATTCATTTTTGTCACAAGAAATTTCAATTTCGTTTTCAATGTATGAAACCAATGAATGTTCAAGAATTTAATTCCTAAGAAAGACTGATACTTTCACCAACATATGACACCATGATGTAATCTATCTTTTTTATTGACTTCACTATAATGTCAGGTATGGATGTCAACCAACCAATTGAGCAACTTCTAATAAAAAACAAAAAATATATACTAAGATATCAAATCATATTTATAAATTTGTTGAATAGCATTAGTATAATCACATACAATGAACTCATCCTCACCATGAATATACAGTAATATTTAATTAATTCTTCTAATATACATAATGATATTCTTTATAAAAACTGAATAACTAACAATGAATATAGGATATTAGCTTATTATACATAGATAATAAGAATATTTAGGTCAAATAAAGAACAATGTATACATAAAATATCAAATTGAATAAAGAAAAGAAAACATATTAATAATTTCTTACATTTCGGGTCAAGGATATCCATAATATTTATTATATTAATCACTATAAGATGTCCATACATTGAGTTCTCCATAATAGTTCACTTGGAATATTTTCAATTATATGTGCTTTTTAATTGGACCAAAAACTTTTTTATCGATCCATATGGATATTTATAATCAATATATAATCGGATAAACTCATATATATCATTGAAAAAAATTCCATACAATTTTTTTAAGTGTAATGTCTTGATAACATTTTTAATAATTATCATGTAATCTTCATAGAACAATAAAAATACCATGATTCATCCACTAACATACATATATACATAAAAATAATAACTGTTTTATGCAACCAAATACTTTTATACCATCAATGAACCATATGTTCCCACTCCGGGAAGTTTGCATCAATCTATAAATGGAAACTTCTAACCTTGAAACTTTAACAGAATCATTGGATACTTTAAAAACTGTAGGTTATATTGTGTTCATATATTTGAATAAATTTATGTTATAGATGGTTAATTTGAGATACATTTGAAATAATATTAAATCACCATGAGATTTCTTGTAATATCTGAATATATATTATTATATCCACTATGAACAATAAAAATTTACAAATAATACTATGATGTTTAGAAAAAAATCATTGGTTATTAAAAACAATATTACATTATAAAACATCACAAAATTTTATATAAAACTATATTAAATTATAGAATTTAATATTAAAATAAATTTATAAAATTAAATACAAATTCAAGGAAAATTTCATTGAAAACATTTTAAAATAAAAAAATAAAAAACAGTCAATGTAAATAAAAATTTGAATATAGGACACCAATAACAAATAAAACACATTAATACATTAATACATTGTTTATAAAATCTACACTAAAATGATATACATTTTCTAAGGAATAATCCATAGTTTCCTTGAATTACATACATTTTAATTTTATATAAAATTAAAAAAGATATGAATATACCCATAGAAGTACCACCCAAGACGATTTTATGCTACTTGGGCCACCCTATGTCCTCTAGATATAGGCAAATGGTTTAAGACAATCACTATGTTCCCATATCACAAAAAATGATAGACCTAAGCCTGCATCATTTGATATTGAACTAATATTAAAAGAATAACATTACAAGAAAAAAATGTTCGATAGAAATTTATAATCTACTAAATGGTACACCAAACATGAATGAGACATTAAGAAAAAATACCACCCCACATGTTTAAATATAATGGAACTATACATATGACAATTCCTTGAATCTAACTGATGCATGATACTAGATAACTCCTCCATATTTTGAGTACTCTTAGATAATGCACCTTCAGTCACAAACACGTCTAATAGTATGGACCTCGAATCTCCATATTATGTCACAAAACATCAATAAATGATAATGATGATGTAATACCAGTTTCAATTATGCAGAGATCGTCATATAAAGTGGATGTGATTATTAAAAACACAACATGTATGGTCACAAATCATGTGAATCTATGAAAACATTGAATAATGAAATGTATTAAAATTTAGAAATAGATAACCCTATAGAAGACTACTTACCAAAATGTAAACATGGCATGCATAAGGATTCACAAGATTAGATGTAATCACATACCTCAACCTCTCCAACATTAATGATTCTACTAAAAACCATAATGGGGTATCCACTAATTGAAGTACAAATGTAATCAAAAGAAAACAACACCGTGTAATTAACAACCATCAATAAAGTGTTTCCACTTTAGAAACACATAAGATAATAGCTTTTGTTCTCCATATTTGATCCCAATCAAGGGGTAAAAACCCATACTATTCCAAAAATCCATATGTTTTGAAAAGGAGGTAATTCCAATCATACGAATGATCCCCCTGTCTGTATATTCTAGTTTTATGAAAAATCAGCACACAACATTAAAAATTTGAAGTACCAACATCCTAAAACCCACACAAATTTTATAGAAATAGATTAGGAGACACACATATCCATGGATGACTTGTCAATAAGAGGAGTATTGAAAATATTTACTGAGTACGCGCACCTAACATGAAGATACCTCATTCAAGGGAGTATTGAACACTATTCATAGCATGTGGGGGACCTATATGTAATAATCACAAATAGAGTACCAATGAAATGTTAATATATATAATATTCTATATAAGTATCTATGGTTTTAAACAAATACATGATGGTAAACAAGGTCCTCATTATCTTCAGTTAACATTATTTGGGGAGTACTTGCCCCATAAAATTTCATAATACTTGCCCCAAAATATATCACTATACCGATGGATATTAAAACAAAAGCATCATATATCACATTGAATATAGCCTTATTTGGTTGATGAGAAAAAATTAATTGTGATATATGTCAAATGATAATCAAAATAGAATATTTATTTTCTTAAAATGTACATACGAAAAGAAAATAGTTTAATTCACACAAAAAAGTTGATAGATGGAAACATGGGACCATTAGGTGATCCAAATGGCATGTTTGGGGTTGAGGGTGTTGGTGTATGGATCCCAAAAACATAATGAGCACCAGCCTAGTTTTCATTGTATACAACCACCTGACTGACTCAAGGGTCTGTCAATGCACTTTGGACATGCATTGAGCTCACTCGGCTAGCCAACATGTGCTTCCCAACCCTGTGTGATCTAGTAGTTCCCAATGCACCCCACCCGTAAAATCACACATAGGGTTAGTAATTTATATTATTTTAATATATTATTCCAGTGATCCAGAATCCTCTTAATTCAATGTAGGATCAACCATGGGGTAAACATTGAACCTCAAAATCATCATATACCTAAAATGGATTCTCGAATGATTCCTAATTGGGTATATTTATAATTTTACATCTAAGTTGGTTTTGAATCAGTAAGTCCAAAAAATTCATCAAATTACCATGATGTAAAAATCTCAATCATTACAAAAATCCATCTATTTCAAGCATTATATTTTCTTCATTGATCTACTAAACAATTAAATCTATAACTACATCCTTATTATAAGAAGATCACATATTTTCTTGATTTATAGAATTATTGTGTAATATAATTCTTCACTTCTAGTTAACAAAACATATGAAGGTAGGTTTCTGTATTTATGGGTGGATAAAATGCTTGAAAAGAATTTGAATAAATAAAATTTGAATAATTATGAACATAGAATGAAGCATGATGGATAACATATTGAGAAAATAATTTACTACCACTATTAATTTAAATATTTCAATATGGATTTGATGATGATTTTTATCATTGTAAAATCTATTTTAGAAATGGGATTACTATAAAGGTTGATATTTCTTAGGGTTATGTCTTTTTTAGGGATATAATGTATTAGGGTTATGTCATAGTTTGGATAGTGATGGATTATGTTTTTTAAATGATTCTATATGATCATGATGTGGGGATATAGGGGGAATTTAGTGAAGATGAGGAGTTTTTAGTTGTGACTATGTGATAATGAGATGATTCACATAGGTTCAAAGCTGTAAATAACTATTTCCAATTGATATGTTAGTGATGTTGAACACCGGTTGAGATCTAGACTTTAATATTATATAAAAATATTTTGATTTCTTGATGTTATGGTATCAATTTTGATGTGATATTATTATGATGATGTTAATTTTCATGGATTATTATTATATTATTATATATCCAATAAAATTGTAATTTTATTTTCATACTTATGATATGCCATATTTTAAAAAGATTTTGTTATGGGACTAGTGTTGAATTGTATGTGTTGTTTTCCAATAATCATAATAATACTTTTTATTTTCATAATTTTTTCACATATGTATATCCAAAAACTATTATTCCACATGTATATATATATGCATACATCTAGTGATGACCCCTCAATAGTTGTTAATTTATTTTTGGATAGTATTAGCGAGATTTGAGCTAATTCTTTCAGTATAATGGGTACAGTTAGAGAATGATCTATAACATTTAGCAACTATTATTTCATTTTTTTTATTTTTTGTGTGTGTGTTACAATTTAGTTATAGAAACATATTTATTCCTTAATGGGAACCTTTGGGTGTTTATTTTTTGTTTATGTTTTATTTTCCAATGAATTATGAGGGAAATGCCTACTTTTCTTGTGATATATACCCTCGTCCTTTATTTCCAACTCCTTCAGTATTAATTGTAGTCATCAGGGTAAAATATAATCCTCTCTTCCTTATGAGGATATTCAATAGTGATCGTAAAACACTGGTTGAACTCCAAAACTAAATTTTTATATACTGAAACTAGTTTCAATAATTAATTTCAAAACACATTGACAATATAAGAACGCAAAAACAATCAAAATATAATTCAGTTACTTACCTCTATATATTCCCCAATTTTCAATGCATATAATTTGTTTTAATTGAACAAATATGATATACATGAAAAAAAACTAATAACTACCCCAATATTAAATTCCTACAATATTGGTAGATGAATTTTAATGTGGGGGTGAAAGGGAGATTATGATTATGATATTCCTATATAGAACAGAAAAATGTTTATGATTGAATCCTTGTCTAAACATCATATCAGTCAATCTAAATCTTTAGAAATCCTTTTACTCAATATCCCTTCAATGTATTCGACAGTTTAATTCATTTGATCAATTTAATAGTTGAATTTATTTTCAAATAATTAAATCACTAAAACCATAAAAGGCTCACGTGGATTGTGAATGAATCATGGAATCAAATAATTAATATAAATTTAAAAACTATATAAATAATAGTGAGAATTTTTAATAGTATCACTTTTAAATATTTGATTCATTCAAATCAAATTTCATTCTTGATAAAATATTGTTGTTGGATAAGCTAAAAATATAACATAATTGACATAAGTAAGACTTTTCACGTTGGATCTAAATTCATACTCATGTCATATTTAAAATTGTTATATCTAATATTATGAAAAAAAATTCAAACTGGTTGTCATGATAATATTAAGTATACAAGAACATAAAAAATATCAAACATCGAGTAAATATTATGGACTCATGTAAAAACACAAAGGTATTCATGAAATAAATGTTTATAGTAGATAAAAACTAGAAAAAAAATAAATCACATGTTAGATAATTATATTTATAATATAATGATGAATTTTAAATTCATCTACATAAAATGCACATAAAAATAGAAGAGTAACAAAAGAATCCAAAATTTGTTCAACAGTTTTTGTCAATTCACTTATATTTTAATCTTCAATGAATTACTAAAACTATTGATCACGATGAATTTTCTTTAATGATCCATCCCTGCATAATTAAGCATAATTTCACTATTCTCTTATGAAATACACAAAAAAATTTAATTAAGGAGAAATAAATAATAATGATTTTATACATAGGTTTCTATAAAAAAACTAATGTTTCTTAAGGATTGTGATATATCATACCCCTATATGATTTGTAACAAGGTATTTTATTTAATAAAGTGAAACAAAGATAATTTATCAATGTGTTAATATAAAATAATATTCTTATTAGAGTAATAAAATGAAATATATATATATATATATATTATTAGTGGAATATGTAGGAATTTATATTTAAAATTTGAATCCATGAATTATAAAATATCTCATTAAATCTATATTATGACTTATATATAATGAAAGTGAACAATGATTTTAAGGAGGAATGAAACCGAACCATATATTTAAAGGATAATAGTAAATTTATCATACAAATTAACAAGAATATTTATATATAATATAAATTAAAAAATCAAAAAAATAATTTAGACAACTCTTATAACTGGTAAAAAAAATTAAAACTAAAATAAAAATATTTCACATACCAAAATGAAATGAATCAGTCATGGATGATAAATAAAATTTTTGGGTTATGATGCAATGTTGTAAAATTAGGACAGTCCCTTCAAAAACCAGAAAAAAAAACATTCAATATTTTAATACATCATACAGATAGATCAATCCTAAAAAATCATGTAGTCATTTTGAAATACCATGGACCACAATAAAGTTCGTGTCTTCCCATTTTTAATTTTTCGTACATTAGACTTTGATATTGTCTTCTTACAATTACAAGTGACTCTATTTCTATCACCACATTCTACAAAATATAATAAATATAAATCTAATGAATAAAATTAAAAAAATTTGTATAAATAATTTTTTTGTTCAAACCCCAAAAATGACATCATTACAAATAATATAATCAGAATCAATAATTTATTTTTAATCTAATATGTTTCAATTTATATAAAAAAGAATCAAAAGACTAAAAAAACATCATACCGTTGAATTAATGTATTATCATGTTTGACATCAATATTTTCCTCCAACCAAATCATCAACAATACTAGAAGTAGTTGATTTTTCAAATGATCTATTGAATCACTAGAAATAAAATATTAATATATTATTAAAAAATATCAATGAGTTTTAAAATTAAGGGGAATAATAAATAGAAAAATAAGATACTATTGATAATTCAAATTGTAGGAATCACACGAGAAGTTAATTGATCTACAAAACATCTTGAAAATCAAAGAAACACATGTTTTTTTTCATCACTATATGTATATTATTTATAATCTTCCACATTTTGAAAATAATAATCATTGAAATACAATGTATAATGATGTAAATATATATATCTATCTCTAATCTAGAGAGGCTTAGAGATATTGATTGATGAAAATTGGCCATTATATGCTGACAGATGTCTAATATAATATCTCTCTATTCTGGTTAATATTGTGGGATGATATAATAACTTCTTAGAATATTGGCCACTAATTATAAAACATTAATTAATATAAATAATTAAATTTAATTATTGTAATAATAGTATTCAACTTTTATGTATCAATGTATGTGTGTTATATTATTATATTATTACCATTTTATATTTATTAAGTTATTTCAATAAGAATATAATATATATTGTTTTAAAAAAATGTATAAAAATATGTCCCATTTTTATTCAGTGAATGATTCTTTATGTCATATTCAATGAAATTAATAAATACAATAATGTGCATAATTTTAACTACAAAATACCCAGGTAATCTAGATATAAAATATTTTAACAATAATAAACTTGCCAAAAAAATTATCAATTAAAAAACAATTAAAAACATATAAAGAATTATTATATTAAAATAATGTCTAAAGCCCCATAAAATCAAAGCTCATTTAAAATAAATTTATTTATAAAAAATAAAATCAAACAGAATACTAATCACCGACATATTATTGTTTGAATCCACATAATCACATTAACATGTTATTTTTAGGATATATTTTATATTAATATATTTTTTGTATGATAGAAAAACAATATTCTTATTTCATGGGAATGTCATATCGACATTATATAATATATAATGGAAAATTTTTTCAACCTAATATTTAACAAGGGTTAATAAATATATTTGATATTTTCCTAAAATAATCATCACAAAGTGATCAATATAGAATAATGATGATCTTATGAACAAGGGGACAGAGGTGTGTATAATTATTGAATGGATTCTTCAAGTGAGGGAAATGAGGATACCTCACACTGGTGTATGTCATTGGAGGCAATTTATCTTGGGCTTCATGATATGGGTTGGGGGGTGCAAGTGATGTATGCTACATAGAGATGCTTTTATCCAAGGCTACATTATTGTTTCAGAGCATACATATATCTATAAATCACTATAGTAATATGGAAATATTTTGCGGTTGGTGGAAAATTGTTTAATCCTATATTTTAACTCATTATTATGAATGATTTTTTTTGTAAAACATGGATATATACTCAATATTTGGGCTCCTGAATCATTGTGATATTTTACATTTAGTGGATGTATGGACTGTTATTGATCGTTGTAAATTTATGTGTCATGTTAGATATTCTTATAGTTATTATATTATTAATTTAAATAGAATTTTATTTATGTGGAAACAAATTATGTCCCTACTTTATGAATTTATTCTAGAGAAAATATCATTTATATTATTCCACATTTATGTTCAAACATGTATATAAATCAACAAATTAAAGGGTTTTAAATTCGTAAACATCAGAGTTCATTATTATTCAATACATAGAAATATGAAATAAACTTCAATAATAATATACAATATGTGGGAACTAATACATATTTTATGTAAAATTTATACTATGAAAAATTCACATGGAATATACAAAGGAACTTGAGATATAGAATATTAATATTTAAAGTCACATATTACGTAACTTGTGCTAAATTAAAGTATTAGTTCTTCATTTTCATTCAAAAAATAATAAATTTCTGAATTTTTTTCAACCATATAAATATAATGATGCGCATTAAGATAAATATATAATTTAATTATCATGTAATCTAGTCGATTCCAAAATCATGAACAATTTTATATATTACAAGCATAACACACTTGATTCTTTTGAATATAAAAAATATTAATAATGAATAAATTGTAGATATTAAAATAAAAAAAGAACCTAGAAACATCTCTATTTGATACTTAGTTTTCTATGGCCTTATATTCTCTTAAAAATAATCATATTTCTATGACTGTATGGAAGGGGTTACACATAGTTTTTCCTTATAAAAACATTAAATAAATGATGTTTCTGCATTTACTTTGGACTTTATTTATTTGAAATATTTTTTAATTGACAGTAAAAATATAAAAATAGTCATTTCAGGGAAACATTCTATAAATGAATTTGAGATACATAAATTTCAGAAATTATAATAATATTAATATCTCATTGTTTGAAATTTATCAAGGCTCGATTCTGTTATGAAAAAAATTATGAGATTTTGTATTCCATACACATGGAATTACGATAGATCTAAATCCTTTATGGATTTTAGGATATGACTTACATTTTTTCATATACACTTCTTTCTAGAACTTGGGTGGGGATATGTCATGTATTTTTATTAATCTAGGACTATATTGGGTTGAATTATTTTTCCTAAATACTATGTGAAATCCCATAACTCACAAAATTTGCAGACTCAAGAAAATAATTATCTGACACACAACAACGGTGGTCCAAACATTAAAAATTTCACACCACAATCTCTTCAAGGAACAATTTACTATTTTTATAAATCAATGGATCTTAAAGAACATCTTTTCACATTGGTACATAAACCACATTCAATGAATATTGACAGGGTATCTCCATATGATTGTCTTTGACTTATGTTATACATATGGGACTGGAAATATAGGTGGTGATGGTTTATATAGAAAATTGTATAACCATGAGGTCAGGGAGGATACTAGCCAGAGAGTCTTGAAAAACATATACAACCAGGATAGGTATTTCTATATAATTTGTTTTCTAAATATAGTTATAATTATATTTTTGCACCACACATCCATCAATTTCATATTGGAATCTACTATTCCTTTTATTTTGCAGTTTAACATTGTATTTTTCATTATTTTATGGGATTATTTATTTTTAGAGTTCATAATAACCAATTTTTATTTAGTATAATATTTTGATAGAACATTTACTAAAAACCATTTATGAAAATATATTATTTGGTAACTCATGTTATTATTTTAAATATTAATATTGTTTCTTTATTAGTGAATAATAAAAATAGATTGATCATTTCTTTATGTATTTCAGTTTGAGATTATAGTTTAATGTTATTATCCCTCTAATTCAATTTTCCACACCGAATATTGAGTTCATGAGTATATGATTAAAACAAATCCTTTATCATAATAAAATACACTATCACCCGTTTTATGTTCTTAAATCTTACATGTTAATTTGTTTCCCAATTATGTGATTATTAATGAAGTTCACACAAAATTTTATATAAAATTTCACCATAGATGATTAAACATGTTTAATATAATTTTTATTCTATAATTTTAGTGACAACCTTATTCTCATGAGTCAAATTTGACTTTTAATATCATCATTATAGGTTTCCATATTTTAAATAATATTTATAAACATGGTTTTGTGGTATTCATGAAATAATTTTTCTTCATCAACAATGAATTCATTTTTAATGATCAAATATCTATTTTTTACAATCCTGTGATCATTTTTCAAATTTATAAGTCCACGAATCATACCATTAAAAAGGAGGGGAAATGACTCATGAAAATATTATTAACAATGTTGAAACAAATCTATTTCATTGTTAAATGTATTTTAATATGTAATCAAAAACATATAAACACATCAATGATATTCTAGTAAATTATACAACCTAAATTTAGAATTAGTAATTTTTTAATGGGTGCAAAAATGATTATGTTTTCATACTAAAATAGTAAATTTTGGAGATCTAAGAAGTAATATAGGTATTTTTCATCAAAATATTTAATTATTTTTATCCTTTTCATTGATGAAAGGAAGTTTTTCTCAAAAATTTGAAAAAATATGTTTAATAGTACATTTATTATAAATTTGCACAGTTTCACACATGATGGTAATATGACTATATGGTCTAAATTATAATTTATTATATTTAAGTGATAGATTTTCTATAGGTAAATTTTGGATCGAAGAGAAACTAGGGATGTTTTCTTCCTTAAAAAGTAGTTGATGATGTACGTCAACATAGAAGAATCTTAATCTTCATCCCGATCACACTGAAACACATCATGAATTGTTTTATGAGCTGATTGGTATGGATGAGAAGGTGTAATTTATTATAATCCTATAGGAATCCACATAATCAAATCACTATAAAATATAATGGTTTTCATTTCCTCATCCCATTTATAATCTGCAACAATATTGTAAAAAATAAACATTTTGATTTGTACATTAACCATTTTAATGGATTATTCTATTCAACACCATTGTAGTGATCTTGTAATCAATTCATTGATTCATAATTGTCATTATAGTAATTTAACAGAACCTATATAAAATTTCTATGTTATTCTTCTTAAATAAATTGTATTATGAGTAGTTTATGATTTAATTTTATAGTGGTTCTGCTGAATTGATTATTTAGTAATGTAGTTTGATCAATACAACATATTGGGAGATATATCTATTCTTGAAAAATAGTTCTAGAACATTTTTTATAAGGTATATGTTTTATGAATTTGATAATGAAATTAGATATAATTATTTGTTTGATGTATATTTTTATTTTATTTAACTGTTTTTCCTTCAGTACATATGAATAAAAGAGGACCTACATTCAAAAGTGGTGAACCCTTATTGGAAGTGGCCTCACAGTCCACTATTTCAATAAAAATTTCATATTCAATATAATGAAATTATTCCTACAATATACATAAATGGGGACCTAACTAGATAACCATGGTAGTAACATTTGTTCCAAATATGAATGTTTCCATCCATATTTCAGGTACTTTGGTGAGACTAAGGTTCCATGGCTTAAGGAATATTTCCATTGTTGTCACAGAAAATTTTAGTTACCTATTCAATGAAATAAACCAAACTATGTTAAAAAATTAACATCATTTTCATGACAGATTGATTCACCGACATGTGATACCTCAATGAAGTATACCTTTTTTATCAACATCACTATAATGATCGGTTCTAAAATCAACCAACCAATGGATTAAAATTCACGAAAATATATGAAATGCGATTTTGATATCATATCATATTTATCAATTTGGAGACTAGAATTATTTTAATCTATTATAATCTCATATTCATCGTCATGAATTCCATGGATCATTTCCTTAATTCTTCAAATATATTCAAAAATATTCATTATGAAAACAAATTGAATCATCATGACTATTTTGTATCATAATATTTTAGAAATTGGATAAGAAAAATTTTGTCAAATATAGAACATTTTAAACCTGAAAAATCATATGGAAGACCCAGAAGGACTCTTATAAATAGTTTCATATAATATAAGATATAGTTTATTACTTGGATTCTTTCTATGATACACTAGAAGAGACCTCGTCCAAGAGTTATCCAAACTAAACCAATGGAGTTCTTTTCCATTATATGTGATTTGAATCAATAAAAAATCCATTTTATCCATCTATATGGATCTCTATACCACTTATATTGGATTCTTACCTCATGTATTTCATTAAAAAAACATTCTAATTTTTTTTTACAATTTTAAAGACCTAACATAAATTTCAATAATTAGTGTGTCATTCACATAAAACACTAAAAATACCATGATACATCCACTAAAATAATATTATACCTAAAAATCATATAGTTTTTTATAATACCAAATACACTGACAACTTCACCAAATAATAAATTTCATATCATAGAATCTTTATTTTATCTATAAATATATTGTTCCAGCATAGAAACCATAAATTTTTCATTTGACATTTTAAAACATTATGTTATATTGTATAAATATATTCAAATTAATTTCTGTTATATGAATTTATTTATATATCTATTTTATATATCATATAATCATGCATAAATTTCACATAACATCTGAATAGACATTATTATCAGCACACAAAAACAACATAACACTTTAAAAACTGATATGATATTTATAAAAAAAAATTAAATGATGATTAAAAAATATATTACATTATAAAACATTACAATGATGTTTATAAAATTAATAAAAATTATTGAAAATAAAAATTATCAATAGAACATAATATTATTCAAAAAATAAATTTAAATAATGGGAATTATATTCCTAATAAAAAACATATATAGTAAACATATATAGAAAATTTAAATATAGGTCACCAACATCTCAATTTTTTAATAAAAATACATATTAAACATGTCAAATCATATTTTATTTACAAGATTTATTGAATTAAGTTATATAGCCTCATTGACACAACATTTTTGAACAAATTAATGTGTCCATATTCTTATTTCATTCCATGATCCTCCAGTATCATGATATATGCTAACTAAGGATTAATCTATAGTATGCCTGAATTATTTACATATTCATTTTACATGATATTGAAAATCAAATGACTAAAAGAGTATAGGACCCATCTAGGATGATTGTATTTTAATTTTTCCAACCTGTGTCCTCCAAAAATAGGATGAGGGTTGGGGACAAGAACCGTATTTCCATATCGAACAACATTGTAGAACTTATCCTAATTCATTTGATAATAAAAAAATCTTCAACGAATATTATAACAAGAATAACAAATAGGATATAAATATATAATCTACTAAATGGTACACAATTAATGAATGAGACATTAAGAAAAAATAATACACCACATCGGTAAATTTAATTCCACTATTCATCTAGAAGTCCTTGAATTTGATAGATGGGAGACACTAGAGAACTCATACCCATTGTGAGTACTCAAATATTGGTTGCTAGCCTCACAAAACTACATCCACGATCATTGAACATATTGCTCCATAATACATCACCAAGAATCACCAAGAATTAACTTTGATCTAATTCCAGTTTTACTACTATAGAGATCATTATCTAACTAGAATATCTTCAGAAAAAATATTACATGTGACGAACAATGCATGTGAAACTTTGATACATTGAATATATAAATTTCTTCTAATTATTACATCAGTAACCCTATTGTAGGTTCTGTCCTAAATTTAACCATAGAGTACCAAAGGATTCACAATACTAGAAGTATAAAAATCACGGAACCTCTAAATAATACATTTCTGTACTAAATATCATAAACGATTAACAACACATTAAAGAAACAATTTCGACCAAGATAATACCACACCCTGTCATTTATATTCATTGATGTAGTGCTTACATTATAGAAACATATAGGAGAACCAAATCCATTCTACAGAATAGGTCCCATTCAACAAGGGTACCAACCCATACAATTATAACCTCACATGTGTTTTATTATGGAGATAATTAAAAACATATAATTGAAGCCCCCATTATACAAAGTCCAACTATAGAATAATTCCATGAAAAACTCAACAAATTCTACCTACGGAAAACCAGAAACACATGCATCCTTTTTGGAAATATATTTCGATACAAACAACTCATCCCAATAAACCTCTACCATGGTATTATTGAATATAATGATAGATGGTTTTCACCCTAGTAGAAGACTCCTATAATGAGGGAGATCATAACCTATTCATATCATGTGGTGTATATAAACCTAATATGAAATTATGGATTGACGATTATATATTGATCTAGAGTATACTCACCACACGTATAATGGGGGAGGGGTACTGAAATCCAGGATGGAAAAGGAGGGACATGTTCCCTTCATAGAATAGTACCTGGGGAGTACTGACCCCATCAATGATCTGAGCGGCATCCCCCAAACATCATCATCATCCCTCTAGAGATAAATCCTAAACTTTTCTTTCTCTCACTAAAAATGTCCATAAAATTATGAATAAAGCATATCCACTATTGTATATGTAAAAAAGAATTATAGGTTATTTATTATAATAGAGTGTACATCTGATATGAACATCATTGAAATCAATACACATAGGTTATTAGTGGCCATTTGGGAACCCCTGGGAAAGCCACATCACATGTTGGGGGTAGGGGTGTATGTGTATAGATCTCATGCATGTCACATGTTCCCTCGTTGTTTAACTTGGGAATACATAACAAACTGGAATATGAGATGGCCAAAGCACATGGGCCCTGTATTGAGTTGAGATATATTTCCAACCTACAACGACAGAACCAGTTTGGTCAAGTCCATACCAATGAACCACCACTTGTATATAGACACGTCATGTTAAAAATTAAATATTATTTTAATTATTTTATTTTTGAGCTCTACAACCCTATTAATTTTACGTCACATCCACCCAAGGGTAAATAAGACAACTCAGAATCAGTATATACATTAAATATTTTTTCCAAGGATACATACATTGGTAAAATTATCATTTTACATCTACGGTGGTTTTTAGATTTGAAATCCCAAAAACTGGGCTAATTATCTATACGAAAATGTATTTGTTACTACATAAAACACTCTCTTTCGAGCCATAATTTTGCATCATTGAAAAATTAAGCCATGAAATCTATAAATGCATCAAGAATTTTTTATGATCACATGTTTTCATGGTTTATATAAGTCTTATATAAATTTTGTAATGAGTTTTATATAACTACATTTTTTAAGGCAGGTATATGTATTCTTGGGTGGATTAAAAGGTCAAAAAAATTTGATTAAATAAAAATTGTAAAAATTTATTAACATAGTATTAATAATGATGGATAACATGTTGAGAAAATAATTTTACGACAATATTGACTAAATTTTTTTAATATTGATTTTATTATGATTTTTATTTAGTGTAAAAGCTATATGGGGAATTAAATGATTATACATGTTCAGTGTTTTTAGGGTTTGATAATTTTTTTGGTTGTGATGGATTAGGGTTATTCCATGTTTTTTATTATGATTCATTAAGGTTATATCATGATTCGATATGTTCATGATGTGATGATTACGGGATATGATATGGTAATATGGTGAATATTATGTGGTTGTGGTTGTGATGATCTGACAATGGGGTGATTCTCACAAGATGTGGACAACTATTTTTTTGTTCAATGGATTATTTGGAGTTTGATTTGTAGTTTTTGTATTGTTTTATTGTTAATTATGAGGGTAATAACTTATATTTTTCTGATAAACAGCAACAATCTAATTTTTCAACTCCTGACCTATTTGATTAAAGCTTCATTATCCATTCTTATCCCCTATACGTACCTAGAAGGGGATTCCTCAGCAAACAGAAACTGATGATGGCACTGCAAAACTGAATTTTAAAATAGTGACACTATTTTATCAAATTAATTTTAATAAAAAATTTAAAAGATATCAACGTATGGATATAAAATACATATTTCACATACATCCCAATATATTTGTCACAATTTTCAATTCCTATCAATTGTTAGTATTATACATAAATGATATATAAGAACTCCCCCAGTATTTAAGTTCAATATTAATGGTTGGATAATTTATAAAGAGGTTGATATAGAGAGAAAATGATTATCATATTCTTCTATAACAACAAAAAAATGATGACTGAAACCTTGTATGATTGTCATATCACTCTATAAATAGAATCATTGATTAATTCATTTAGTATCCCTTGAAATGCTTATATCGGGAAATTTAATTCATCAATTTAATTTTTGAATATGAATATCCTAAAATTACACAACTAGAACCATATAAGAATTAAATTGAACCAGAATAAATATATGTTTGATGATAATGAATATAAATGATAAAAATGTACTAATAATATAAAACATGTGAAATAGTATCTATTATTAATAGTTATTCATACAAAACACATTCCCATTACAGTAAATGATGGTAGTCGTAGAAGACAATAAACTAAGTTAAATGTTGGAGAGTAACCATTTTTTTAGGATATATATTCATGATAATTATGATTTTTAAATTCATGTGTCTAATATTGGGAATAAAATTTATAGTATTTGACACAGTATCCATGAGAATACTAGATTAGAAAAATAATTGACATCAACTAAATCTTACAGCCTCATCTAAAAACCCATGGGTATTGAATAAAAAAATCACATAGTAAAACAAAAAATAAACACCAAATATATCAAAATTTATAAAATTCATTTAATGAAATATAAAATCATTATCAAATCATAATCAAACAAGATACACAGAATAATTGAAGAGAAACTTAAGAATCCACATAATGTTCAATGGTTTACCATCCATTCACTTCTTTTCTCAAGTTTCATGAATCACTAGAACTATTGAACTTTTTGATGTTTCTGCAATGAGTCATCCCAACATAGTTAATCATAATGTAAATAAACACTTATTAATATACAAAAAAATAGTGGATTTAAGTTGAAAAAATTAACAATGAATTTGACAAGATGTTTTTATACAACATCTATGGAATTTAACACAGATTGTGGAAATATCATTCCCATATATGATGTTTAACAAAGTATATTTTATTAATATATATTGCAAAAATACAATACTAATTTGTTAATATATAATGACTTTCCTAATAATGTAATTAAATGAATATATATATATATATGAATGGTGGAATTTCATAGCTCTGTATATTAATATTTTTCATGTTTGTTTTAGAAAATATTCCATTAATTCCATATTTTCTCTTGTATATAAAAAACCTAAATATTATTTTAATTTGTAATGACATTAGACCATATAATAAAATTTACAATTGGAATTTTAGCCTATAAATGAACATGTATATTTAAATTCATATCAAATGCATATTTAAAAGAAATAATTTATACAAATCCTAGAAATGGTAATATCCATTATGATTAATATAACAAAATTTCCCATACCATAATGAAATGAATTATTTATTGGTGATAAAAATGTTTTTTGGGGTTCATATGTAATGTTATAAAATTAGGAAATTGTCACCTTAAATCCAAGAAACCTGTTAAATTTTTTAATACAACATAATGAAAGATCAATCATTAGAAATAATATAGTAACTGTGAAATAACATAAAACATAATGATCCTCATGTAAATTCCTTGTTAATTTGGTGTAAATTACACTTTGATATAGTTTTTACATACATACATTTATTTGGGGTTCTATCGACATATTCTATAAAATATAATGAATATCAATCTAAATAAATATAAAATAAAGTTCATCAAAAATGTATGTTGGTTGTGTTTGAACCCAATAAATGAATTTTTTTTAAAAAATATCATCAAATCAATAATTAATGTTTTATATAGTATTTATACAACTACATAAAATAAGAAATAAATATAGCTAGAAATATTATACCATTGAACAATAGGTATATCATGTTTGTAATCAATCAATGTCTATAACCGCTTCATCATAAATATTGGAAATATATGATTTGGATTACGATCCAACCTTTCTCTGAAAATAAAATTTTTCAAAATTATTAAAAAATATCAAGGAGATATATAAAGAATTAAAAGATTAAAAATAAGGAAAATATCATGATAATTATAAGTATAGGAGTCACCTGAGAATTTTCATGTTAGATAAAATTTCATGAATATAGAATAAAGACAGATGATTTTCCATCTATATATATATCAATTATAATCAAACAATTTTTCTAAAAAATTAATCATTGAAATGGGTTATCCCAGGCAGGTAATTTCTGTACCAATATGTGAGTAGGATACGGTTAGTGATATTGATGGTAGAAAATTGTTCATTTTGTGATTAAATAAGTCTAAAATCATATCCATGTTTTCTAATTTATAGTACAATTTGATACAATGATTTCATAAAATATATCATTATAATTATAAAATATTAATTAGCATATGTGATTAAATTTTTAAATGTAAGCATATAAAATATATTTAATGTATCTGACAATGTGGGGGATTTATCACCATAATCAGTAAGATGAATAACATCATCTAGAATATTATTTCATTGTGTCATAAAAATAATTGAGTATCATATTATTTGAAAAAATATAATCATATTAATTTTGTGTGAAATTTTTGCGCCAAATATAAACCAACATTGCTCAATCCCCATCCACACACATGAGATCTAAATTACATTATTCATGATGATGAGTCCACGTGTTCATTCTGAATAATAGAACTTTTATGACATATGTTAATCATATAATAATTCATAAAAAAATTAAATAACTCAACAAAAAAATTAGTGAAATATTTTATTAATAAAAACTAAAAAATATCATAATCCCAAAGAAATTATTAATAACTTTTCACAAATAAGACAATTTGAATACTTATCATAATAAAATATTCTATTATTTTGAAACCACTCTATAAGAGTTTAATAAAATCATTCATATATAAGATACAATTATAGACTATTATGATCGTCAAAATTTCCAAACATTCTTAGAATGTATTAACTTGGGACCTCCATTAAAAAATTATACATGTAGTTTGAATCTTAGATTTTTTGAAGTACACTTGTTTTTATTTTCAAAAATCCATAAAATGTGTTATGAAAAATAAAATCCCCATAATATAATTCTGATTTATAATACAACTTGATGACACACCCCTACACTTTACAAAAATACTCAAACAATCTAAATATACTTTAAAATAAATAATATTTGAATTTTAATAATCTATAAATACACACTATCATCGACTAACTGAGAAATAATTATTAAAATAAATTTCAAACACATAAGATTATAGTATAAAAATTTAATCTAGGAAATTAAAAAACATTATCGTTTAATCATTTTTTAATAAATGTTATTTCTTATAATTAGAACATTTCAATTAAAAAGGTATAATTATTAACATTAAAAACATTGCCTCAAAAAATATTAGAAGGGAAAGGCATGAAAACAATTTTCAATATATTTAGTAAATGAAGTTACAATAATGTTAGTCACCTTTTTTTGGAATCCCAAGTCGAATGACAGTATCATCGTGTTTTGTATAATTGAATCTTGTTTTTCATTAATTTTAATTATTTTTTTAGTGATAGTGTTTTACAATTATATATTTATAGACCCTAAATAATTCATATGTTATAATTTTCATATATATTAACACAAATCATTTTAATTTTCTAAAATTAATTATATTACATAATAAATTAATTGAAATAAATTATATAAACATATTATATCAACTTATTAATTAATATATCGAGGAAACCCATTAAAAAATTCAAGTTGATCAAAGTATTCCCCAACATTTTTATAGTTGTATTATAATGAATAATGTACTTCTAAATATGGAATATAATCTTTTAGTTATTAATTTTAAATGGATTGAGATTGATGAATGAGTTAGGTATTGTTGAAACCATTATTGAATGATAGATTTTAATTTCAAATTCAAATGTATAATTCATAAACATCATTTTGTGGATGAAAACCAAATAGTTGTAATTTCTTAAGACACAATATACATGTAATGAATTATTTTTGGTCATGGTGGTACAATGATTGTTAAACATATTTATTCTAAAAATTTAATAGACGTTTAATTTAAGATTATAATAAATAATAAAATTTAAATATTTAATTATTTTTTAAAATAGGAAAAAAACATAGAAATAAAAATCTATAATGTTATTAAGAAATGTAATGAATTATTAAAATATATGAATATTATAATCCATAATGAAATATTATTTAATCATCGATAAATAGAAGTGAAAAAAGAATATCAAATATAAATAAGAGAGATATTTTAATATTTATCCACACCATCACATTAATATGTTATATAATATATATATATATATATATAATAGTTATTGCTCGTATATTAAAACATTATGTTAACTTTATATTTGTTATGTTCATTAAATATTAACATTATATCTATTATTTAAAAAACGTATAGAAAATATTTTTAATTTATAATCTATGTAACAACAATTTTTTGAATGATTATTCATTGAATTAAAAAAATACATTATTGTGCATTATTTTTCCATCACCATAACCTGGGTTACTAAAATTATAGGATATTAACATAAATAAAAGTATGAAAAATAATCCATTCAAAAAAAATACATCAATATAGAACTTATAATGAAATCTTATATTACAAGAATCTCTAAATTTCATGAACATAATTAATTAATCATACTAAAAAATAGAAGTTTACAAAATCAAATAAATTCATTGAGATATTACAATTTGTATCCACATAATCACATTAACATGTTATGTGTACTATGTATATGATAGTGACATATTATGTGAATGACATACAGACATTATGTGCATTTATTATTCATGTCATGTCCATGGTATATATTATTTTTAATATTATCCATTATTTGTATTTCATGTACATGTCTTTTTCAAGATGAGATGTCACAGTGGAGGATACCATCGGGGGGGGGGATGGATTTTATCCAAGACTATAGGGGATGAGGATACATCACACTTGAGGATGTCATCAGGGGTGCGGTTTATCCTATTTTGCAGGCTACAAGGAGACATCACACTATTGCATGAGGGACTTTTTTAGGTGCGAGTTTATCATGGGAAGAAGGCTATAGGAATATGAGCATAACAATTGGATAGAATGGATTATCAGTAGTGGATTGGGGTTTTAATATATATTTTTTAAATATACAACATTATTTTATAAATCAAAAAAAGAAAAATTTTGTGCGGATTTTTAAAGTAACCTCTAATAAAAGACATTATATTTAGAAGAAGATTTATTTGGATAAAGAAAAATCGATTTATATTACCCTCAATAATAACTACATAGACAACCATGTCCAAATATTAGTAGTTTGATGCTTTTAAAGTACCTAAATATCACAACATTTTCCATAGTAAATTAAACATTTCTATTTTTACTATTAATGTATAAATAATTTTCATTTAAATAAATATTGCTACAATATATAAAAATATAACTATAAATTTTTATTTAGTGTAAAATATTTATTCATTTAAAAAATTAATAATATTCTTTCAAAATCGAATTTACAGTGTTTAAATGGATCATTTATAATTTTAAAAATGTGTTCATTTATATAATTATTGAAAATTTAAAAATATTACATAAATTATTCGAATATATTAATTATTAAAATTTTATGAAAAATGTTCATAATTTAAATAATAATTGTTTTTATTTCAAATAATTCACACGCACCGCACGCCAAATAAATTGGACATCCATGTTTGTGGTCCCCTCTATCGTTCAATTTTCTCTCATCAGTCGGTTGGAAATATCGATTTACATCCAATCCCTGAAAAAATATGACATTTTAATCCCCCTCTTCTTATGCCCTATGTTTTATATAGTGATTTGAAAGGAATATTACCCTCTAATTTATATTTTTTTCCCACCCTTCATATAGCCGAATTCTATTGCATGTGATCATAAACCACCTACACTATTTTTAGGAGGAAACATAATGGTACCGAGATAAAGACTCATTTGTGATAAAAATATTTTGAGAATATTCATCGCAATACCGAATCCAATAAATAAATTTTAAGAAAGAAATTAAGGAACATATTTTAAATGTGGGATGACCCTATAATGTGAAAAACTAAAAACCATGGGGGAATAATGAAAAATCAACTAATAATCATAGAGTAATAAATCATGTAAAATTATTAATCATTAATATCTTATATGACATAGAAATAATGTATTAAAATCAACACCCGAATACACATTTCTTTTCTTTATAAAAATTTACACAAAAGAAAATTTCACCTATAGGAGGTCCAAACTATATAAATGGTTCATTGCATCACCTTCACTATGTCATTCCAAAACCCCTATTAGGGATACCCCTTACAACCCTTTCCCCAAAAGATCATCACTCATGTATCTTTGTTCTATAATTCTATTTTTACTCATGCCTTTTTATGCACCAATGTTGCTCCATTTTTATAAGCTCTCAGAAGACCAAAAAACACACTATTATAGATCAACTCAAAGGAAGTTCTAGATTTTATTAGTACTATGGAATAAGTGCTAATAAAATCACCCTTTTATTAGCACTATCTATGTGCACAAATAAATATTACCTTTTTCAGTTCTATAACACATTGAAAATGGGGTACCCTTTATGTGTAATTTTTTTAGTGACGATAAAGAAGATTCTTAACATTTCCATTCATAGCATAGATAAAAGTTTTTTAAAAATATTTATTTTGTTTATATTTTTTAATATTTATTTTAAAAAATATTTTTTATTTTTATAGATTAAATAAAAAATTCATGTTTATAATTGAAAAAATTCATTATTAAAATTTTTAATAGATATATATAATATTTTAAAAAATTATTAATATGATTGTAATTAAATAAATATTAATTTTAATAATTATGAAATTATTATAAATATTATTAAACTATAAATAAATATATTATATTATTAATAATGTATTTTTAATTATATATTTATTATTATATATTTATAATTATATTTAAATAATTTTTACATATATATTTAAAATTTTAAATATAAATAAATAAATGTATAATTATATAAATATATCACTCCAATGAATTTGGATAGTAAATATATATGTGTGTCTGTGTGTGTGTGTGTTTACTCAGAATGGTTGATGTACCGAGAAACATCAGTTGTTAAATTTATTAATGAATATAAATATAATACATAATCCATCATGAAAGTACCAGATAACACACCACCAAAATGGAAAAGTGACCAAAACAGAACACAGAAACACTAATCTGATGACCAATACAGTAAAGGAAAATTGTGCCAAAAATAGCCACCTAATATCCCAAACATCAACCCACAACATAACTATTCACCCAAATATATTATCCTACCCATGAACATGCATATACGGTGATTAGCCATCCTATATACAATGTACTGTCAGAGTCATCATCAAATCTCCTATCTTCAACAATCATTAAATCATGTCCCAATCCCTTGATTCTGCCACCATCACCAATGCAATCTGTCGTGCCGACACTACTGGGATCATGTAGCCATCTCCTAAATGGATGACGCAGTGAGTTCTTGATCCCACCTCCTCATCCACGACCTCCTCACTAAGATTAAACAACAATTTATCCACTACACCATATAGCCTATGTTAGATTCACCCATCGCCACCAATCGTGCACGACTCTGCCTCACTCGATCTCTATCCCGCCATAACGATGCCACTTGTAGCCTACTTGAATACATTTCTTGGCCAGATCCTGCACCAAATGTCACTTCTATGGTTCCAAATGTTATTCATATTCATGTGGCATCTATTAATCATGAATATTTATTTATAAATTGAAACATATTATGATTCATTTTTTCATATAGGGGGAAACATATCATTAAATATATTGTTTGGGTCCAAATCTTGTTCTTGGATCAATTATTTATCCACCAAAATTTGGATATTATATTAAAGATTCTCCAAATCATTGGAAACTTATGATGATTCTACTAAGAATGCAATAATCTCATTATCAAATTATTCTTTTATTTAATACCATCTCTGCCGATTGAAACAATGGAACCAAATTTAGGGGAATAAATGGAACCCTACATGACCACATTATCAACATAGGGGTTAATTATAACTTATAAATTATCGTCAGTACGAATATTATAAGTATGGTTTAATAGAGGATAAAGGTAGGAATCAACAGTAGTATCCACCCTCACCTCTTCTTTAGATCATGACTTCAATTTGAAAAATTCAATAGAGTGCCCTTTTATCCAACAAAATCTAGATACGTTCATTCAACAAAAGTTGCATAATTGTTTGATATGTTGTTTTATCATTTATAAATGGTAGCATATTTTTATTATTCAATCTATAAATCATTTCTTATCCATCTACTTTCAAAAAAAATGGATATAACCAAAGGGGAGCTGAGAACCTCTTTAATCTGTAGCATAGAAAAGTGATCATACCTTGTTTTCATATTTTATTTATCCATTTTATTGGGAAATATCACATCTCAAGTAATTTACAATATAATTTCAGGATTCCATACGAATGATATTAGACCATGAAAACATATCCATATTTGGGAGATTGTGTTCCATAAATTTAATGGATCTAAATGTTGATCCCAATATTCAATTATAAGTATCGGGGTGTAATAAATAATGAACCCATATATGAACGACTTGGATTTACAACATCTAATGTAAATATATTGTTAATGTAGATTCTTCCCATGGTGTTCATTTTCAATTCATCAAAGACCCATGTAGTAATATGTCTCCTATTATGCATAGATAGATTCACAAAATCCATTCCTTGAATGGAAATATGAGAAACAATTGAATGCACACATTTATTGAAATTCATTACCCGACGTAGCATCAACAAATGTTGTATCTCATTTTCTCATGATCTTCTATGGTAAGAGATTCCCATGACCACTAATCCTATCAAAATCCATTTTGAATGAATCCTTAGGATCAGAAATGATGTCACAAGCATGATTAGAAGAATGAGTAGGAACCCTTACTGAAATGTCATTCTTGGGAATCGGCATGGAGGTTACCACCTGAAGAGTAACCCTATCATCTGTTTAGACCTAGGAGGATTCAAGATCTAGACCCATAATAATCACCTTCAATTTGAGAAGATCAATAATGAATTCCAATGGGGTGATACAACACCTATCAATCCCACCTCCATAGTCTAAATATGGGATGAGTCAAAAACTACTTCGAAATCACAAAATACACTAGAAGAGAGAAAGGAAGTGGAATCCAAATTTTTGGAAATTTGTTATATATCAATAGAAAGGTACTAGTGTCAGTGGGGCCAGATCCAAGAACACTCTCCATTGAAATATTGTTGTGTGCAGATTCCATTTTTCATAGATCTTTCGGTAAAAGGTAGTTGACCCATTGCAAATCGTGATTCTCTTCTGATGACCGCAGAATCAAAATAATGATCAAGAAATCAGAGATCCATCCTAATTCACTGGATTATAAGGTGTTGAGTTCAAATACATCACTAGAGAAAAACAAGAACTTTATGAGAATTGCCTACCGTGATCTCATAAGCCTCCATCTCCATAACAACAAACATATTTGTTAAACTTATAAATTTATTAATATATATAATGATATATATATATATATACAAATATATATATATATATATATATAATTATAGATATAGTGAAATAATAATGAAATAATAGTGAATATATAAAATATTTATATTTATATATTAATAAAAAATAAATATATTTAACATATTATGGTAATTAATTATATTATTATTATTTTAATAATTTTTTTTAAATATATATAATTAAATGTATAATTATATATTTTTATAAAGTTATAAATACAAGATATGTACTTATTATCATTTTATAATTATATAAATACATTTATTTAGATTTAGATTTATAAATATATTTGAATATTTATAAATTTATAGTAAATATATAAATTATATTTTTATAATTATATAAAATAAATATTTAAATTATGTAGTTTAATTATTCATAATTATAAATATAATTAATATATTTATTTCAATTTTATATTTATAAATTAAATTATATTTACTTATAATATTTATAATATTGAAAATATATATAATTATTTTTAAAAAATACATATATTTTAAATTATATTTCTTTTATTTATATAGGTAAATGTATATTTATTATATATTAATTTATATATTTATATTTATATTTATTTACTAATATATTTAATAATATATATAAAGTATTAACATTATAGTAAATATTTATATTATATGATTATAATTTAACATAATAAATCTATTAATTATATATAATTATTACATATTATTATAAATATAATAAATAAATATTTATTATATATATCTTTATTATATAACATCACACACTCTTTTACCATTTTCTCAGTGCATATTATTTTTATAATTAACCAAAGATGATGTACAAAGAATTCATATAAGAAATGACCCAATATTCATATCCCACATTAATGGTAGACCTATTTAAAAAGAGGGAGAGATGGAGAGGGAATGATTCTAATAATCATAAATATCATAGAAAAATTTAATGACATGATCCTTGCGGGATCATTATATGATTATATATGGAGCATCATAGATGCTTGAACTCACTTTTCCTCCAAATTATTCTATAATGAATATCATTTAATCAATTTCATAGTGAAATATGAATATCCAATAATTCCAGCAACAACACCATAGATGTGTCACATATTTCATCAATGAATATATGTTTTGTGACCATGAATTGAAATGTAAAAAAATTTACTGATAATAGGAAACACATGAAACATGCTCAGTTGTAATAATTTTATTCATAAAAATATTTTACATTCACGATAAAAGAGAGTAGTAATAGAAACCATCAAACAAATAAAACTATTGTATAATAGCCTTGTCAGGGGGGATCTAAATCCATACTTCTTTTTCATTTGATTTAAAAACTCTAAAATATGGAAAAAATTCCAACCAGTGTTCATAGTAATGTAATGCATAATAGAAAATCATAAAATCACACATCAACTATATATCGTAGATTCATGTAAAAACCCGTCGGTAATCGTGAAATAAATGTTTACATAAAAAAATAAAATAAGAAGTAACTAAATCTCTCATTAGATAAATAAATTATAATGTATTCAATCATTATAAAATCAAATACATAAATGTTACACAAAAATAGAAGAGAGACTAATAAATCCAAAAACAGTTGAAGGGTTTTTAGTCCATTCAATTATTTTTCCTCTTCCATGAATAACAAGAACCAAATAACATATTAATGTTTCTCTAATGATTCATCGCTACAAAATTTAGAAAAATTTCACTTAACTCTTATGAAAATTCAAAAAATATTGAAATTAATTAGAGACAATTAAAAATAAAGGCAACTAGAGGTTTTCACAGTATATCTCAAAACTTTAACACAAATTTTGTTAATAACATGTCAATATATATTTTTTAAAAAAGTATTTTATTTTAATAAAATTAATTAAAAATTATTTATTTTTATTTTAATATAAAATATTATTCATAATAGAGAAATTAAATGAACCACAATTAAATATATATTAATGATAGAATAAAATATAACCATCTATTAGAAATTCGCATTTAATAATTAGAGATCATCCCATTAATTTATATTATATTTTATTTACACTTTGATTTTATGGTAGAATGACACCAAAGAGTTTATTAAAAATTTCAATTGGAATGTTAGAAAACAATTTATAATTAATATTTAAATATAATTGAAATGCATATGTAAAAGAAATAATTTATACGACTACTAGAACTGGTAAAATCCATCATTACTATGATAAAACTATTTCACTTCATTCAATCAAAAGGCTCAGGTATGCGGATAAAAAAACTTTTATGGGGGTCACATGCATTGTTTTAAATTTACGACAATTGTTTCATAAATCAGAAAAACACAAAGAATATTATAATACAACATCATGACAAGATAATCCTAAATAACATATAATAAATTGGAAATAAAATTAACTACACTATAACTAATGGGTATCAATAAATAATTTGGTGGCCATGAATCATTGATAGAATATTTCTACACATTCAAGTGATTGTGGTCCTTCAACCATATTATATAAAATATAATAAATATCAATCTAAAGAATATAATAAAAATCCTGTTTAAAAGATATATTCTTTAGTTTGGTCCCCATGATTGGCATCAGTAATCATAATAACATTAAAAAAATAATCACTGATTATTTTAAAATATAAAAATTTTCATTATAAAAACTAAAAAATTTAAAAAATGATATTATTGTTTTAGATCAAGTTATATCATGATTGACATCCACCATTACCAACAACCATATCATTATAAATGCTTCATGCAGTTTATTTTTATTATTAACTACAAATATCCCAAAATATGATAATTAGAAATTTTGAAAATAGTATCATGAATATATATAGAAAATCGTATACCTAAGAAGAATAATAAAATATGATTGATAATGATTAGTATATAAATCACCCTAAAATCTACAAGAATCACAAAATTTCTCAATAATTGATGAAAATCATGTGGTCGCTTGTAAATATATATATTTACTTTATAATCATGAACATTTTTCAAAGCGTTATCATTGTTACTCATTATCCATGGGAGGAACTTTCAGTCTATATATTTGATCTAGATAGACTAAGAGATATTGACTATAGAAAATTAGGCATTTTGTGTAGATGTTTGTCTAAATTCAAATCACCATTTTTTTGATAACAATTATGGATTATACAACTATTGATTTAAATATATCTAATATTTATAAAAAATTATTTAAAAAATATAATTAAATTTATTAAATGAATGAACAAAAATCATATTTTATATATCTAACAATGTGGGTAATTTTGCGATGTAATAAAAAAATGACTAAGCTTATATTGAATATTCATATAATTGTTTATAAATATATTATGTTTCATGTCATTAAAATAAAAGATCATTTTTAGTTTGTCTCAAATTGGGGATCCAAATATTCACCATCTTTTCATGACCTCACAAAATGAAAATATGATAAAAAATAAGTTATACAAGATGATTATTCCTCATAATTTTTACAAACAAAAAAACATTTATGTCATAATTTTTTCATATAATAAGTCATGCACACCAAATAGGAAATGAAATATATTATTAATTAACACTATAAGAACTCATACTCACTGAAAATATTTAATAAATATTCACTCATAATACCACATTAATTATTGTAATTGTTTATTATTATATTCTTTTGAAACAACTATATAAGTGTGAAAACAAATAATTCAAAGATAATGTGTCAATTTGCACTATTCTGGTCGTCAACATTGAAAAAAATACATTAAATGTATTAATTTGTGAAATTAATTGAAATGATAAAATAGTTTATTGAATCCTCATTTTTGGTATTACTAATGTTTCTATTTTTACAAATACATAAAATTTATTTGAAGAATGTGTATACCGATTTTGATGGTATTGAGCATAATTTATTAGATGAACATTTCCATTGATTGAAAACACACACACACATTATTTAAATCTAAATCAAAAAGATAATGAAGAAAAACTGAATAATAATAAATTATAAATACACACAACGAATGAGAAATAGGGAAATATGTAGATATAAAGTCACAGACATAAATTAAAATAAACAAATCAAATGAAGGATATTTAAAAAAACATATAATCATTGAATAACAAATTATTGTTATAACAATTATATCAATTTGATTAAAAACATATAATTCCTATCATGAAAAAAATGCTCTTATTTTTTTGAAATGGAATGGAAGGACTATGTGTTTAAAAATATTGGATAAATTATGTAATAGTCTTGGACTACCCCTTTTTGATACAAACCCATGCCAAATGACAATGACTTCATATTATATATAAATGAATCTATATTTAAACCATTTTCATTGGTTTTTTAAAATTTAATATGTTTTCTAAATAATTATAATTTTTAAAATTACTCACATTTTACCGGTTCATATTTTTTTCATTGGAATATAAAGAAAATACAGATGACATGATAAGAAATAAATTATAAAAATAGATTATATAAATTTTTTAATTATTCTATGGATGACTCATATTGTTAAAAAAATTATTCATATTAACCGTGAGGTTTCAATTTTATAATTTTTTTATCTAAAAGAATAAAAAATATGGCGTTAAATAATTTCAGTCAGCAATTCCATAACTCTTCATCTTTTTTAATGAGTTATTTATTTCTGAATCGTATATTGAAATATTTATTTGAAATAAAAAATGTATAATGAACCAAAATCATTTCCTTTGATAAAAACAATTTTGTTGATATGTTTTTAAGGACATTTTTTATCCAATGTATGATGTTTGTCTTTTATGTTACAATTTATTTATTTGAATATATTTCTTATAGAAATAAAATTTAATTATATTTTGAGATTAAAATGAAATAGAATAAAAAAATAATTTAATATTAAAATAGTGATAAAAACATAAATTTAAATATATATTTTTAACAAGAAATGAATTGAATTAATAAATTAGAAAAATATTATAATCCCAAAACAAATATGATTTTTAATAACAAAAAAATGTATATTAATAAAAAATAGCATAACTATATGGATATATTTTGATATGTATCCACAACATCACATAATCATGTCAGTTGAATTATAAATATATATATATATATATTCAAGACACACACATAGATATATATATATATATAAGTGTTTGTGTGTAAAAAAATATTTTATACTATGTCCAACATACTATATTATGTGCATTCAAAAATCTCAATATATCTATAATTCAAAAAAAAATTAACGATGATAAATATGTTCAATTTTTATTCAATGGAATACATTTTCATGATGGAATATCCGATGAAATACATAAATAATCAAATTTGTGACATTTATTCAACACCATAACATGGTTAAGTTGAATTACATGATATTAACGTGAAAACAAATACATATAATTATCCATTTCAAAAATATATATAATTTAAAAAATATAAACAAATATTCAATGGTAATAATGTGTAATTGACCTATAGAAAACTATATCTCAATTATAATGAATAGATTTCAAATAATTAAAACCAAATAGAAGTCTAATCATCCATATATTTCAATTGGTATCAACATAATTCATCTATCATCTTATGTGAAGTCTCCATATTATATTAATCTGTTATTGTTTGATCAAAATCCTTCTTTATTATGAAATGTAATTTAGTTTGAGTTTGATGAAAATACATATTGGGTTGATCAATGTGTTTTCAATAAAATGTGTCTAACATTACAAGCTAACCATTATGATGAACACTGCATTGTTCTAGAGTCTTTTCAAAAAAATTTGGTTGATAATTTGAAAAATGAAGTTATTTTCATTATGAAAGAGAAGATGGATGCATGGTTTAAGGAGTATCTGAGTGTTCTATTCTAGGTATGTTTCAATATTATCACTCCAATATATGAAAATGTATAGAGTCGAAAAAAAATGTTTTTCTTTGTGAATGAACAGTTACATGATAGAATGTTTTATATGAAATTATATATATGAATAACAAACATTAAAGCCAAATATAATGTTAAACAAGTGTTTCCTGCATGTGAAGTTTTTTTATAGAATCTTTGTAATATTTTCCATTCATGAGGTTCATACAAGAGATGAGATTGAGCAAAAGAGACTTACACATAAAATTCCATATGAAATTTAGACTTACATAGATGGGTGATGAAGTGCAAGGAACTATTTCATAGGGATGTCTTGGTTTATAAATATTAAGATACCCCCGAAAAGAAATAAAAAATTTATCCAATGAAAATATAATGTCTCTACTAAACATACGCTTTATTTGAAAAAGACTTATGCACCGAAAATGTTGACGGTGGAATGTTCTTTAAGTCCGCATAGACCATCTGAAACTTGAGGTATGGTTTCAAGAAATAAAAAATTTCCATGAAATATTTTTTCTGATAAACCTAAAACATTTCCGGATGAATATGTGTTTTTATAAAGATAAGAAATGAGATTCTATCAGGTTTTGAGTATTTTGTTTGATTGATCAGTGCTTTAAAGGACATTGATTTAGTACATCAGTGCAAGAAGAGTCTCATGAAAGACTGAAATAAAGACCACAATTATGAACTAATTATGTGTTCATAAAATCTATATATAGATTATGGATTCCCCCAATGCGGTGGTCATGGGAGAGTCTAATGTAGTGTTATGTGACATGAAATGTTCCATCTATAATTTTTTTTAAAGGAATTGTTCCTAGTCCTGGGTGAAAGTTTATTAACACTTGTATTCAAAAACTTTTGATGATTATTGGATTTAGGTATGCCCAAAACACTATCACTATATGCTTAATGGAATAACCATTATTAGTGAAAAAATTAAAATACTTTGTTGTCTATCATGAAGTGAATAATTTTATTGCTGCACATTATCATTGTATAGGTTTAACTAGTTCCTATAGACATGGTAATATGATCTCCCTTTATCGATGAAAAATTGGACACCTTGATTATCCCCTTCACTATTAGGGTGTTTCAAGGTTATTCAAGTGGTATTAGAGCTTATATATGGTTGTTCATTTCACAATAACACTACAGGATTAGTTCATAGATTCAACATAACTATATATGAAATATTCAGATATAAAAATAATTGATGTAGATGATAATGCCTAGAATTCCATTATGAAAACTCATTCTGATCAAATATATCTGAAGGTGATGAAGTGTTAATTAACTTATAATATGTTGTAAATGCTAGAAAATATATAGGAATGCTTGAATAATTTAATGGAATTGAAACTCTATGTTTTTTTAAATTGATCTGATGATATTAAAATGTTATCAGATAAATATGAATATAGTTTCCTTAATCAAATTACTAAGGTTATTTGAGAAATTAATTAATTGGGTGAAGATAATAAAATACACTGGAATTTTGAAAAAATTAGTAAGAAGGATTCCATATCAATATATTCCAAAAGTTTCATCCCGTAATTATATGGATCATTTTAACATTCTATTGATGTTATTATATGTTTAATGGGGTAATATGAAATGATAATTAAACCTAAAGTTGCAACATGTCGTGTAAGATAAGAAATTGCATTGAAGTCCATGAAAATACACAATCATTATAGATATTTTTTGATGAAGATAATGAGAATGTGAAACTTGTTTATATCATTTCATATAAATTAAATAGAGTCACATTAGTATTTTATGGAAATTTACATATGACCCATTTCTTCTGTGGTGGTGTTGGATGGATTGACTCATGTGGATCAAAGAAGTATTTTGATGATGAATTTAAAGCTGGAAAATTGAAGAAGCCTCCGAAATGGTTTTCCAATAAACTACAGTTCTTATTATGAAATATTATATAGATATAGGGTTTTATTTCTAATGAATAATATGTTGAGGATAAAATTTTTGAAGATGATAAACCATATTTTAAATCTGGAAACCATGAATCCATTATGGATTCTGTTGAGATTCATAATCCATAAAATGATAATTATAGAGATAATTAGATGACTTCTGATGATGATCTCACATTGGAACATGAGGATGTTCTTGTTATTTTTGAAAATAAATGAAATAAAAACAAAAATTAGAGATCAATTTAGGAATAATTATCGATAAATATTGACGAACTTGAATAAGAAATTGATCGACTAGAATAAGTATAAAATAAAAATTAAAAAAATTGAATTCTCAAAATATGTGGTATAAATAAGGTCCATGAACAATGAATAATACAAGGTCATAATTGACCTTAAATAAAAACAAGACAAGTCCATGAATGTTGAGGGACCTGAAGAATATGTCATATCTAAAATAAGAAAACATGAAACAATGTTAAATAAAATAAAAATAAAGAAGGAATTATATTTTTTTTATTTAAATACATATAACATTTAGAAATAGTGATTCATGGTTCTAAAGGAGTAGTGAAGGATTTGAATGATCCATGATCCAAATGTATGGGTAACAGTGGAATTTCATGTGATGTTGAATCATAAAAGAATGGAAACAAGATCATCCAAAATAAGTGGAAGAAAAAAATATGAAAATAAAAAAATACACCAATGGTTCCAATAAATAATGTATCAAATCAAATATAGAGAGGAGTTTTTAATTATCCCCAAATACCTAGAATTAGATCATGTCCTCAACACCCCATCTACAATTGACCTGCCTATTTTGGGTCACCCATATCTTCCTATTTTCACTCTTCTATTAGTTGGAAGTACTGATCCACCTCAAATCCCAAAACCCATGATGATATGTTAAACCAAATATTCATAACTTCTTCAATTTATAATGATATTTGAAAGGAATACATCCATATTCATTAGATATTGTTTTCCTCCCTCTATATAGAAAAATTACTCCCTATAACCATAATCCATACCCATTCTATTTTCTTGGATATTAACGAACTCTGCGATGTAATATCAACTATGATAAAAATATTCTATGAATCTTCAACAAAAAAATTGAAGTCAAAAAAAGCAATAAATAAATTCCAATATAATTTATTAATACAAAAAAACTTAAAACATTAAAAATTAAAAAACCAAAGAGGGAATACAAAATATTCCTATAATAATCATTTAGTATATAATCCATTTAAAATCCTAAATCATGAATATCAAATATGCTATAGGTGAACTCTATTAAAATAGACACCATTATATGCTTCTCAATTCTTTTTGAATGCATTCTCATGATGAAATTCCACCTCTTAGAGGTCAATACTGAACACATTGTGTCATTATATCATATTCACTAAGACATTACACAACCCAAATTGTGGATTCTCCGGGATTCCCACACCCAAAAATACTTGCACTCAAGTATATTCATTTCATAATTCATTTCTTCTCACACCATAAAAAATCACCCAAGTTTCTCCCTTTTTATCAGACCAATGATCCCAAAAAAACACAAGTGTGTAATAATTTAAATTTTTAAAAAATATAACCATTTTATAAGGAAAATATATACTATTTCTGAATCTACATGAATCTGTTAGAATGTTTTAAAATTTTAATACCCAAAAAAATTTCCAACATTTGTTTTTTAATCTCTTCATGAAAAATGAAAAAAAAGGATGAACCTATAAATGTACACCTTCATCTCAACGAAGATTGAAATTGTAAAGTCCCAGGCTTCACATCCATGTACATTACATTACTTTTGAGTAATACACAATACATGAAACCAATATATGCCGAAAGACCATATTAGTTTAGTGTCTTTTGAATCATGGAATATAATCTTTAATCTTGTTGAATGATATTTAACATCTCCTATACATATCTCACACTTATGATTTCATTCAAAAACCCATTCTTTATATCATGGGGAAAAGAAAACATAAAAAAAGTTCGAGCTCAATTTATTAGTCTTGGAAAATATGTAGAACCAACCATATACCAAAGAAGGTAAAAATAAGAATGTAACACCCCAAGCTTCTACAGTACGTTTCCCTTCGAATAATGCGATAGCGTGTGTTGTACGCAACCTCGAGTTCTAACACACACCACAACTAATTAAACTAGCCGTTATAAATAGTAATACCTACTTTTTGAAAATATATATATTTTATATTTCAAAATGGACTTCATTTTTGGATTCAGAATATCGAATTTATCCTAAGGTGAAATTTTGGTACTTTTCGGATAACTTTCATATTTTGATGAATAGTGAAAATTACTAAATTTTAATTAAAAACAACTTTTTTAATCAAAATAATTAATAGTGATAAATTATGAATTTGAGTGGTTTTAAAGTATATTTAGAATATATTTTTACAATTTAATATAATGTTGGTCATTAGACATAATTTTACAATTAAACCAAACATAAACAAGTGTCAATCTTTTGATTGTTATTATCTCTTAAAAACACGCTTTTTGTTTTGACAGCGGGAATTAATTTTAAATTAATTTCTGCCACTTCTGTGTTTTGAATTTAGAAAAATGGATTCCATATTTGGAATCAGGATGTTCAAATTGTGTAAATAGGTAACTTTTATTTTTAGACATTTTGAATAATTACTGCGGTAAATATTTTATTTACCATGGTTAAGGGTAAATCCGGTAAATAAGGGTTAAAATATAATATTATAATAATAATAAATTACCCTAAAACGTGTCTTAACCCTATTGGTTGACACATGGTCGACCATAGGCATCTTTGGGTCGTTTTTGGGACCCCATGGATCCACTTGTAAGTGATAATGACACTTTATTTTAATTAAGTTAAAATGAATACAAAAATGACACAAGCATATATCTTTTAGAAAAACAATTGTTACATAGGGTTATATAAGTTGGATTTTAGATTATAAATATTAATTAGAAAGCTAAAAAGATTTCGTACATAATTATATTTTATTTATAATTTTTAGACATTAAATAGTTTATTTTAATTATGACACAATGATGATGCAGTAATTACTATAATAGTGAAAAATTAAAATAATTGATATTATAAATACCCAAATAAATATAATATGAAACTTTTAATGAATTAAACTAATTTTCTAGGATAATATGATATATTAGTATTGATTTAATTGACTTTGTTCGAAGTAATAAATCTGTTATGAGTTTCACAAAAATCAACTATTGAATAGTGTCAAAATTGACATAAAAGAGTTCTTAAAACAAATATTATACTATTAATTGATATTAAATTCCTAAAAATCTAAGGTTCGGCCAAGAGACTTATATCATGGTAGGTTCATAATTAATGGACCTCCTGGGGGTCTCTTGGATGTATATAGTATGTTTATTAACCATATTATATAAAAATACAAAGAGACATTGTAAAAGTGAAACTAATTAACTTAGAGTTAATACTTAAAGATAAGGTTAATATAAGTACCCAAACCTGTATAAATTCTATTGGATGAGTTGTTTTCGACCTATCCCCACCTCATCCTTTGAATAGTCAACTTTGGAGCCTTTGGAAACCGAATATGAATTTATTATAAATTAATATTTCTAGCTTTCCCAAATGTGCCCCTCACCTCTCTTATAAAAGGGCACTCCTCCTTCTCATTTCTTCACACCTCTAAAGCCTTTTCGTTCGGCCAAACTCTGCCCAAATACTCTCCCAACATCCCTCACTACAACCTAGAGGCCATAGTTTGATCAGAAAGCCAACCTAAGGAGCCCTTTTGATCAAATCAAAAGGAAGAACCCGAAGAAGAGGTAATGATTTCACCACCCTTTTCTAAGTTCATTTCTTCTTCCACTTCTTCTTCCTTTGTTCTTACCATTCTGAAATAATAACTCCAGTATCTAACATATACTGTGATGTTATTATAAATATGGTACAATCATATTCAGTATTCTATCCACCCTTTGAATAACATGTCACCATACGTGCGTACGTACGTCTTACCGTCTCCACGTCGTGGTGTAATTGTTATTCAATATAATATTTTTTGGATGGGTATAATAATGATGTGTAACTCATGTAAATAATAAATATAACATGTTAATGATTATGTATATATGATATACCATCCATTTATATATTATTTTAATATCAAAAGAATGATATTGTCGCTCGTGCGTACGTACGGACTGCCGTCTCCACGAACGCGATGAGATTCATTCTCCATCGTATCCATTCAAGTATAATTATCATTTGATGATTTAAAAATGATGTTTAAGGACTTGATATCATTCTGTATATGAATAAGATACAACAACCATGGCTTATGTAACAAAACATATAAAAGAAAATGAGTAAGTTAACTCCCGAAACGACGATAATTCTAAGATATTATTAACAAATCAATGTTAAAAGATCATATATGATATCATATTATTATATATGATTCTTGTATAATTTAATAACAACTATTTAACCATTATACAGGAGGTTAACCTACCCCAACCAAGGAAAAGTACAAGGTAAGGGTTATTTCACAATCTCTTCATTATCCGAGGTTGTTTATACGTAATAATCTACTGGGATATCTTTATCATCCAAATCCATGTTTCTTAAAAATGTATTTCAAAACATTTTTTATGGGTTAAAGTCATTTATACCCTTGTTTGAATTTTTATAAGAGGTTTATAAAGGAATCTTTCCGTCGTTTTCAAAACAAGGTCCTTTTTAACCTTTTCGATAGAATTGAGGTAAGAATGTTTTTTTTAACTTATACGGCGGGTGCGGTTATTTTACGCCGTTATAAAATCTTCAAAGATTTCCTTACAAGCTTATAAGAATATTTTCAAAGAAAATGTTTTATTTTATATGGATCTTAAATGGTTTCAAAATGAAAGGAGATATTTCTTTAAAAAGAATTTTGATTTCATCTATGTCAACATCCTTTGATGGATTTTAAGATTATTTGAAGTTGATTTATTATGATACAAAACTTCTATATTGTATTGAAGGTTTTGTGATATGTTTGACTATGGATGTTCTATTTTTATACCATTCATAGTTTATGGTGAAATTATTGACATTTCGTATGCTAGTTTTAATACGAATGTTTATGTTATGTTTAAACCTTTTCATATGGGAATGCATTGGACTTAATAAGTGACGGGTGGAGCCCGCTATAGCTCCTCGATGCATCGGTAGGTCTCATGAGACAAACTAGTGTCTTGGCACAAGGCCTTGACAAAATCTTATTTCTAGTCTTGGCACGAGGCCTTGACTATGTGGTTATGATAGTCTGGCATTATGCATTCCAACATTATGAAATTGGTTATTGATTTTGCATGTGATTATTCGATTAGTAGAATAACCATGTGAATAAGTAAATGGCATTATTTCATTTTATTTATGCCATACTATATTAAATGTTCAAGTTTAAAAGGCTTTTGTTTTAGTTATACATTGCCTTAAAATGTTTATTCTTATTTATGAAAGTTTCTGATATATTGTTATCCTTACTGGGCATTTGAGCTCACCCCTTTTCTATGTTTTATTTTTCCCAGGATGTGAAGATGTAAGTTATGAATGACCTTCAAGGATATTATGAGGGGATTATAGTGTGGACTATGGAAACATTATGTTTTTGTAGTAGTTTTTCATTTTATGATGTAATGTAAAACTTATGAATATATCTAGTGTTTCCAAGGCTACTAAACCAATCGGTCTTTCGAAATTTGATCTTTCTTGTGATCATGCCAATGTTACGAAGTAATGCACCGACTCTGGGTAGCTGGGGTCGGGGCGTTACAGTTGGTATCAGAGGAAGTTTAGTACAAACCTTGGAAGCTAGATTTAGATAAACTCTGATTAGAGCACGTAGACCTAAGATGAACTTTGAGGATTAGTATAGAAGAACTTCCTAGAATTTTGGTATTGTAGAGATTTTGTGAGTTTTCCGAGCAATACATCCCTGTCTGGATACGAGCAGGTAGAGGCGGCTCTGGCACAGATGTACCTAGGGGTAAAACCCGAAAACACCGCTTTGAGCTAGACTCGAACGGGAACTGGTGCACGACAACGGGCCTTGCTGCACTCTTTGTTACGACACTCCCGGGGGATATGCTTAGGATAACTCTCATTATATTTACAAATCATTATGAAGGGTTTATGAGTATATACTTCCTCAAAGAAAACATATTTATGATTATGGATTATATCCATAGATAGTTCAATTTATGTTTAGTGTTTTATAAGTATGGGATTATGTATTTTGATTCATAAACTGATCTAGTTTATGACATTGTTTAGAAATGGCGCCTAGTGGAAGAAATGGAAACTGTATCAATGCACGCACTCCATGTAGGGATTTCCCTCCTGCTCAAGATAATTATAGTGGGGCTGGTGATGCAACTGGTGCTGATCAGCTAATCACCGTACTGGGACAACTTACTCAGGTTATGAATAATAACCTTACCCGTATGGAGCACCCTGATCCGCAGCATGGAGGATCAATGTTAGATCGATTCATGAGACAACAACCACCAACGTTCAATGGGAGTACAAATCCCTTAGTAGCTGAGCAATGGATATTTTCCCTAGAGAAAATATTTCAGGCTTTGGGGAGTAGTGAAAGGGAAAAAGTTACCATGGCAGTTTACCGCCTCACTAGAGATGCTGATCAATGGTGGTCATTGATTCAAAACATGAAGGAAGATGATGAAGTATCAAACATGGAATGGAGGGAGTTCAAAGATCTGTTTTTAGAAAAATACTTTCCTCGCGACCATCGAGCGGATATGGAAAGACAATTTCTGAGTCTGAGACAAAAGGAGGATGAGAATGTCACAAGGTATGAGGCTAACTTTACAAGGTTAGCGAGGTATGCTGGAGATTATATTCGCAACCCAAGAAGTAAGATTGATCGTTTCTTTGATGGGTTAAAACCATTTCTCCGTCGAGCATTAGTTTCACAATCCTTTTCATCGTACGAAGACATTGTCTCATGTGCTATAAAGACCGAAAAGGAATTCTCTAAGTCTTATGACTTTAAACCAAAGCAAGAGAAGAAGAGACCTGCTGATCAATCTGGGAATGGAAATAAGGGGAAGAAGGGAAAGGTTGAATATCCATCTTGTGGTAAATGCGGGATGAAACATCCTGGTACTTGCTTGAAGGGAATGGGAGTCTGTTACAAGTGTGGTGAAAAAGGCCACCAAGCTCATGATTGCAAGGGGAAGAAGGAAGCTACCAACGTTCAGTGCTACAATTGCAGGGAGATGGGGCATTATGCAAATGCATGTCCTAAGCGTCAGGAGAACTTACCTCAGAAAAGGCCAAGGGATCAAGGCCAGGCTTATGCTATCACTACTGCTGAGGTAGAAGCTCCGAAAGACGTGGTGGCAGGTAATTTAATGGTTTCCTCAAGTTTAGCAAATGCATTATTTGATTCTGGATCATCGCATTGTTTCATATCTTCCCAGTTTGCTAAGAAAATTAGATATTTCCAATTTGATTTAATAAGGGAGTTGTCAGTTAAAACTCCTAAGGGAAGTATCGTTGCAACAAAGTTTTGTGAATCAGTCCCCATTAGAGCACATAAATTTTCTTTATCTGCTGATCTCATCGTCATACCTATGATCGAGTTTGATATAATCCTCGGTATGGACTGGCTTTCGGACTATGATGCGAAGATTTATTGTAAGAAGAAAGAGGTTACGAATCTTGATGATAATGATAAGGAACACCTTATTTTTAGAGCAGAATCGTCACCACCTAATTCTTATTTAGATCCACCCTCAATAGCTCAACTAAATTCAATTATTGGGGAGGAAGAGAATGAAATAACTGCGGGTGAGGAAAGGAATGTTCAAATAGAGGATGTACCTGTTGTGAAAGAATTTGTAGATGTATTTCCAGAAGATTTACCTGGACATCCTCCAGAACGAGAAGTTGAGTTTTCTATTGATTTGATTCCTGGATCAAGGACTATATCGAAGACCCCTTATAGAATGGCCACTGTAGAGTTAGTCGAACTAAAGAAACAACTAGAGGAATTGAGTAATAAGGGATTTATTCGCCCTAGTGTTTCTCCATGGGGAGCCCCTGTTCTTTTTGTTAAAAAGAAAGATGGATCTATGAGGTTATGTATCGACTACAGGGAGATCAATGCTATAACGATAAAGAACAAGTATCCCCTACCTCGTATTGATGATTTATTTGACCAACTGCATGGAGCTCAATACTTTTCAAAGATTGACCTTCGATCTGGATACCATCAGTTGTGTGTGAAGAAGGAAGAAATTCCGAAAACCGCATTTCGAACCAGGTACGGGCATTACGAGTTAACTGTAATGCCGTTTGGATTGACTAATGCACCCTCTGTATTCATGGATATGATGAATAGAGTCTTCAAGGAGTATCTCGATGAATTTGTGGTGGTATTTATTGATGATATCTTGGTATACTCCAAAACCTACGAAGATCATGAAAATCACTTGCGCATTATCTTGAAGACTCTGAGGAGGCATGAATTATATGGGAAGTTTAGCAAGTGTGAATTCTGGCTTCAGGAGATTTCTTTTCTTGGCCATATTGTCTCTAAAGATGGAATCTCTGTTGATCCTTCTAAGACCAAGGCAATCCAAGAATGTCCAGCACCTACGAGTATAACTGAGGTACGTAGTTTTATTGGTTTGGCAGGTTATTATCGACGTTTCGTCCAGAATTTTGCCCGATTGGCTAACCCATTAACGAAGCTCACACGAAAAGGGGTTAAATTTGTTTGGACAAAAGAGTGTGAAGAATGTTTCGAAGAACTGAAGAGAAGATTAGTCAATGCTCCTATATTGACTCTACCATCGGGGAATGATGGGTTCGTTATAGTGATGCATCAAAGAAAGGACTTGGCTGTGTCCTTATGCAGAATGATAGAGTTATTGCCTATGCATCACGACAGTTGAAAATTAATGAACAAAACTATCCTACTCATGATCTTGAGTTAGCAGCTGTGATCTTTGCTTTGAAGATATGGAGGCACTACCTCTATGGTGAAAAATGTGAGATTTATACTGATCACAAGAGTTTGAAGTATATTTTCTCACAAAAAGAACTCAACATGAGGCAAAGGAGATGGCTTGAATTACTCAAGGATTATGATTGCACGATACACTACCACCCAGGGAAGGCAAACAAGGTGGCAGATGCTTTGAGTAGAAAAGACCATGGAGTTTTGAACAATATGAGAATTGAAAGGGATCCAATTTTCATGGAGCTAGTGAAGATGGACATGGGAATAACCAGGGAAGGTGAAACATCAATGCTTTTTCAAATGGTTGCCAAACCATCTTTACTAGAAAGGATTAAGAGTTCTCAGACTGATGATGAAGAATTCCAAAAGAAGATTAAAGCTGTGAATGATGGGAGATTGAGAGACTTTGCGTATGAAGGTGGAATTTTGAAATTCGGGAAGAGACTTTGTGTTCCCGATTTACCTGATCTAAAAAGGGAATTGCTGGATGATGCTCATAGTTCCAATTTCTCTATACACCCTGGGAGCACCAAAATGTATAGAGATTTGAAGGAACATTTTTTGTGGGACAACATGAAGAGGGAGATTTCTGATTTTGTGTCAAGATGTATGGTTTGTCAACAAGTCAAAGCTGGAAGGCAACAGCCTGGAGGAGTCATGCAACCTCTTCCCATACCGGAGTGGAAATGGGACAATGTTACGATGGACTTTGTCATGGGGCTACCGAAGACTCCTAGAAGGAACGATGCAATATGGGTTATTGTTGATCGTCTTACCAAGTCAGCACATTTTCTTGCTATAAGAGAAGATCTACCCCTGGAACGTCTAGCAAGACTATACATTAATGAAGTTGTGAGACTTCATGGAGTACCCCTATCAATTGTTTCTGATCGTGATCCCCGTTTTACTTCAAGATTCTGGAAAAGTCTTCAGAAATCCCTGGATACAGAACTTCATTTGAGCACTGCTTACCACCCTCAGACAGATGGACAATCAGAACGGACTATTCAAACCTTAGAAGACATGTTGAGATCTTGCTCACTTGACTTTCAGGGTATGTGGGATCAATATTTACCTCTGGTAGAATTTTCCTATAACAATAGCTTCCATTCGAGTATACAGATGGCACCATAAGAAGCGTTATACGGAAAGAGATGTCGTACACCAACCTGTTGGGATGACGTTGGTGAAAGAAAACTTGTAGGCCCAGAGCTGGTGGAGGAAACGGTGGAAAAGGTGAAAGTAATCCAAAATCACATCAAAGCAGCTCAAAGTAGGCAGAAGAGCTATGCCGATAATCGAAGGAAGGATTTGGAATTTCAAGTCGGTGATCATGTTTTTCTGAAGGTATCTCCGTGGAAGGGAGTCATACGTTTTGGTAAGAAAGGTAAATTGAGTCCCAGGTACATCAGACCTTTCGAAATTCTAGAACGAATTGGGGTTGTAGCTTACCGATTGGCAATACCGCCAAGTCTCTCCAAAGTTCACGATGTGTTCCACGTATCTCTATTGAGGAAATACATGCCTGATCCGACGCATGTACTCACCTATGAGGAATTAGAACTGGAACCCGATCTGTCTTATTGCGAAGAGCCCGTCAGGATTCTTGATACAAGAGAACAAGTACTGAGAAACCGGACGACGCGTCTGGTAAAAGTTTTGTGGAGAAATCATAAGATGGAAGAGGCAACGTGGGAACTCGAGGAACTTATGATGAAGAACCACCCGAGTCTTTTTATGCAGTAATACCATAGAAATTGCGAGGACGCAATTATTTGAAGGAGGGGAGAATGTAACACCCCAAGCTTCTACGGTACGTTTCCCTTCGAATAATGCGATAGCGTGTGTCGTACGCAACCTCGAGTTCTAACACACACCACAACTAATTAAACTAGCCGTTATAAATAGTAATACCTACTTTTTGAAAATATATATATTTTATATTTCAAAATGGACTTCATTTTTGGATTCGGAATGTCGAATTTATCCTAAGGTGAAATTTTGGTACTTTTCGGATAACTTTCATATTTTGATGAATAGTGAAAATTACTAAATTTTAATTAAAAACAACTTTTTTAATCAAAATAATTAATAGTGATAAATTATGAATTTGAGTGGTTTTAAAGTATATTTAGAATATATTTTTACAATTTAATATAATGTTGGTCATTAGACATAATTTTACAATTAAACCAAACATAAACAAGTGTCAATCTTTTGATTGTTATTATCTCTTAAAAACACGCTTTTTGTTTTGACAGCGGGAATTAATTTTAAATTAATTTCTGCCACTTCTGTGTTTTGAATTTAGAAAAATGGATTCCATATTTGGAATCAGGATGTTCAAATTGTGTAAATAGGTAACTTTTATTTTTAGACATTTTGAATAATTACTGCGGTAAATATTTTATTTACCATGGTTAAGGGTAAATCCGGTAAATAAGGGTTAAAAAAATAATATTATAATAATACTAAATTACCCTAAAACGTGTCTTAACCCTATTGGTTGACACATGGTCGACCATAGGCATCTTTGGGTCGTTTTTGGGACCCCATGGATCCACTTGTAAGTGATAATGACACTTTATTTTAATTAAGTTAAAATGAATACAAAAATGACACAAGCATATATCTTTTAGAAAAACAATTGTTACATAGGGTTATATAAGTTGGATTTTAGATTATAAATATTCATTAGAAATCTAAAAAGATTTCGTACATAATTATATTTTATTTATAATTTTTAGACATTAAATAGTTTATTTTATTTATGACACAATGATGATGCAGTAATTACTATAATAGTGAAAAATTAAAATAATTGATATTATAAATACTCAAATAAATATAATATGAAACTTTTAATGAATTAAACTAATTTTCTAGGATAATATGATATATTAGGATTTATTTAATTGACTTTGTTCGAAGTAATAAATCTGTTATGAGTTTCACAAAAATCAACTATTGAATAGTGTCAAAATTGACATAAAAGAGTTTTTAAAACAAATATTATATTATTAATTGATATTAAATTTCTAAAAATCTATGGTTCGGCCAAGAGACTTAGATCATGATAGGTTCATAATTAATGGACCTCTTGGGGGTCTCTTGGATGTATATAGTAAGTTTATTAACCATATTATATAAAAATACAAAGAGACATTGTAAAAGTGAAACTAATTAACTTAGAGTTAATACTTAAAGATAAGGTTAATATAAGTACCCAAACCTGTCTAAATTCTATTGGATGAGTTGTTTTCGACCTATCCCCACCTCATCCTTTGAATAGTCAACTTTTGAGCCTTTGGAAACCGAATATGAATTTATTATAAATTAATATTTCTAGCTTTCCCAAAGGTGCCCCTCACCTCTCTTATAAAAGGGCACTCCTCCTTCTCATTTCTTCACACCTCTAAAGCCTTTTTGATCGGCCAAACTCTGCCCAAATACTCTCCCAACATCCCTCACTACAACCTAGAGGCCTTAGTTTGATCAGAAAGCCATCCTAAGGAGCCCTTTTGATCAAATCAAAAGGAAGAACCCGAAGAAGAGGTAATGATTTCACCACCCTTTTCTAAGGTCATTTCTTCTTCCACTTCTTCTTCCTTTGTTCTTACCATTCTGAAATAATAACTCCAGTATCTCACATATACTGTGATGTTATTATAAATATGGTACAATCATATTCAGTATTCTATCCACCCTTTTAATAACATGTCACCATACGTGCGTACATACGGCTTACCGTCTCCACGTCGTGGTGTAATTGTTATTCAATATAATATTATTTGGATGGGTATAATAATGATGTGTAACTCATGTAAATAATAAATATAACATGTTAATGATTCTGTATATATGATATACCATCCATTTATATATTATTTTAATATCAAAAGAATGATATTGTCGCTCGTGCGTACGTACGGACTGCCGTCTCCATGAACGCGATGAGATTCATTCTCCATCGTATCCATTCAAGTATAATTATCATTTGATGATTTAAAAATGATGTTTAAGGACTTGATATCATTATGTATATGAATAAGATACAACAACCATGGCTTATGTAACAAAACATATAAAAGAAAATGAGTAAGTTAACTCCCGAAACGACGATAATTCTAAGATATTATTAACAAATCAATGTTAAAAGATCATATATGATATCATATTATTATATATGATTCTTGTATAATTTAATAACAACTATTTAACCATTATACAGGAGGTTAACCTACCCCAACCAAGGAAAAGTAAAAGGTAAGGGTTATTTCACAATCTCTTCATTATCCGAGGTTGTTTATACGTAATAATCTACTGGGATATCTTTATCATCCACATCCATGTTTCTTAAAAATGTATTTCAAAACATTTTTTATGGGTTAAAGTCATTTATACCCTTGTTTGAATTTTTATAAGAGGTTTATAAAGGAATCTTTCCGTCGTTTTCAAAACAAGGTCCTTTTTATCCTTTTCGATAGAATTGAGGTAAGAATGTTTTTTTAACTTATACGGTGGGTGCGGTTATTTTACGCCGTTATAAAATCTTCAAAGATTTCCTTACAAGCTTATAAGAATATTTTCAAAGAAAATGTTTTATTTTATATGGATCTTAAATGGTTTCAAAATGAAAGGAGATATTTCTTTAAAAAGAATTTTGATTTCATCTATGTCAACATCCTTTGATGGATTTTAAGATTATTTGAAGTTGATTTATTATGATACAAAACTTCTATATTGTATTGAAGGTTTTGTGATATGTTTGACTATGGATGTGCTATTTTTATACCATTCATAGTTTATGGTGAAATTATTGACATTTCGTATGCTAGTTTTAATACGAATGTTTGTGTTATGTTTAAACCTTTTCATATGGGAATGCATTGGACTTAATAAGTGACGGGTGGAGCCCGCTATAGCTCCTCGATGCATCGGTAGGTCTCATGAGACAAACTAGTGTCTTGTCACAAGGCCTTGACAAAATCTTATTTGTAGTCTTGGCACAAGGCCTTGACTATGTGGTTATGATAGTCTGGCATTATGCATTCCAATATTATGAAATTGGTTATTGATTTTTCATGTGATTATTCGATTAGTAGAATGACCATGTGAATAAGTAAATGGCATTATTTCATTTTATTTATGCCATACTATATTAAATGTTCAAGTTTAAAAGGCTTTTGTTTTAGTTATACATTGCCTTAAAATGTTTATTCTTATTTATGAAAGTTTCCGCTATATTGTTATCCTTACTGGGCATTTGATCTCACCCCTTTTCTATGTTTTATTTTTCCCAGGATGTGAAGATGTAAGTTATGAATGACCTTCAAGGATATTATGAGGGGATTATAGTGTGGACTATGGAAACATTATGTTTTTGTAGTAGTTTTTCATTTTATGATGTAATGTAAAACTTATGAATATATCTAGTGTTTCCAAGGCTACTAAACCAATCGGTCTTTCGAGATTTGATCTTTCTTGTGATCATGCCAATGTTACGAAGTAATGCACCGACTCTGGGTAGCTCGGGTCGGGGCGTTACAAAGAACACAAAGTTTAAATATCAAAATCGTGAGTCTTGAAATAAATCATGGTAGTACATAAATTATAGATTATAACAGAACATTATCCATGATAAAATAGCATCAGAATAAAACATGGAATAAAAAAAACTAATTAGAATATAATATTATTTATGTAGTACATAATGCATTTCTACCAAGACCATCATAGTGTAAAAATTTGATTACTGATCCAAGTTTACTTTCCATTCTTACAATGAATTATTGAACGAGATGTACTTGTTTCTCCAATACTATATTACTTAATCATATTTATATCTCTTTTTGATCAAGTCTATCTCATGAGATAAAAATATTTACTCAATGAATTGGAGAGAGATATTGTAACACCCCTAGATTTTATGAGATATATTATTTTTAATTTTATTATATCATCTTTTCTTAGATACCTCAATATTATCTTGTGCTATACACAACAACGTGTTAGTTTGAAGTATAGGAAACAATATTCTTGGCTCGTGTTACACAAAATTTCAAGTTATTTTTTTAGAAATTTATTAACGCAACATTGAGCATATATTTTTCTATATTTATAAATTAAATAATTTTCCATTTTGTTATATGAAACACCAAGGTATGCTTGCAATAAATGAAACCATGACCTGGGTTGACATACACATAAGAGAGACCTTCCTCAATAGCGTGTGCTGAACGCAATACCGAGTTTCACTAAACAAGATATAATAATATTATTATTATGAAAAAGATGTAATGAATATTATTAACTATGATATGAATTATATTAAATAATAATTAATATTACACATATTCTAGGACATGGTATGAGAAAAAAGTAAATTTTTCTGGAAAAATACGTATTTTTAAAAAAATGTAGTTTTAATGCATTTTGAAGTCTCACATATTTTAAACCAGGTATTTAACATGTTTTTATGTTAAATTTTTCAAAATAAACTTCTTATTGAGATTAAGGATGTAAATATTTATGTTGGATAATGTTTTGATATTTTTCTGATGACACTCATATTTTGATGAATAGTAAATACAAGGTAAATATTATTTGAAAACAACTTTTTCATCAATATAATTATATGGTTAAATTATAATATTTAATGGATTTAATGTATAAATAGAATAAATATTTATCATTAAATATAATTTATTTCATTATAATTAATTTTACATTTAATTTATATAGAAAAAAATTTCAATCTTTTGCAATGTTTTAATTAAAAACATGTTTTTTCAACAATGGGATTAATTATAAATTAATTACTACATAATTTGTTTCTTGAATTTAGAAAAAAAGATTTCATATTTTGAATAATTAGGTCCAAATTATTTTAATAGGATATTTTTTATTTTCAGACATTATGAATACTAACTACCATTATTTTTACTTACTATAGTTAATGGTAAATCAGGTAATTAAGGTAAAAATAAGATTATAAAATTTCCCTAACACCTACCAAAATTCAATTAGATGAATAAAAGTTGAAACATATCACCTAATGGTTATAATAGATTCATTTCAAGGACATTTTTCGATCAAAATGATGTAATTATTATTAAAACCAAAGAAAGTGATCACATGTCACTCTCTTATATCATATAAGTGTAATAATTTTAATTTAGTGATAAACATAATAAAACATAAATCATAAATAGTCACCAGAAATATAATAAAATTATATATATCATGTGATTTTATTTATAAGTTTTAGGAATTATATTATAATCATTAATGGTGTCACAATAGTGATGCATTAATTGTTTATTTACTGAAAAATCAATAATACAATTTTTATTATACTAATAGTGACCATAAAACAAGAAAACACCAGACCAAAACATATTTTTCGTCTAAATATAATCCATAAGCATCCAATTGTCTAATATTTGACTATTTGGATCGATATAAATCCCATTATGACCGTTATATTATTTTATTTAAAATGATGTCAAGGTTTTCAGCTTCATAATTTAATAAATATTACAACTTAAATGTCGTTATTTTTAGATGATAAATTCTAGTAAAAGTATTATTATAGAAGATATTAGATTTATCTTCATCAGAGTATTTTATTTCAAATTTTTAAGGAATTAATTAGTATATTAAATAAATGTACAAAAATGTTGTATAAATTATTTTATTAAGGGAATAATCAAATAAATGCTTTCAAAAATTTGAAAATAAATGTTATATGAATAAATTTATGTGTTCAATGAACTTTTTAGATGAATACTACATGTTGGGAATCTATTAAATATTTTTTTAAATATAACTTCTGTGTGTATTTAATTTAATTCATTGAATTGTGTCAAAATTGAAACTATTGATATTTTATAAAAATAATATATTATTAAATTGTTTAAAAATCACAAAAAAATTAATAATTACAAATTGAGAATTATATGGTATACAATTTAATAATGTATATAATTATGGATAATTAATGACAAATATGTAATTATTTATAAAAAATTTAAATTTAGATTTTTATTACCACAAATGAAATTAAATATATTAAATAAGGATAAGTCAAGTTGGTACGGTTTAAAATAAATTCCCCACATGTATAAAATTTATTGGATGATGAGATTAAAAACCTATATCATTTCATCTCAGAATATGAGTCATTTTGGAAGTTTATAGTTGGGGTTTCAATTTATTATAAATTATTATATTAGATGTTTCCAAAAGATCCCCTCACCTCCCTTATAAAATAGAACCTCCTCATTCTCCTCTTCACAACATTTTGAGCCTTAAAGCTCGGCCAATCCCTTTCAATTTATTTTCTCCACATACCTAGATTCATTCCAATGGTCCATATCTTCTTCAAACACCTAATTTAGTGCCATAAGAGGATGATAAGATGAGGCACCTCCAAGAATAGGTAATATCCATTACAGATTATTTCAAATTTATTTCACCTTCTATATCCTCTTAATTATCTGTTTAATAATTAATTAATAACACTAGTATCAATCATATACTTAAATGTTATTTCAAATATAAAACAACCCCATTTCACATTGTATCTATCCTGCGAAAAATGAAATCATCGCGAGTGCGTAAGTATGAAATATCGTCTCCACGCCGTGGTGTAATATGTTTTCCACCACCACCTTACATAGATGGGTATAATGGTGTAAAGAATAACTATATATGATTATTATAACATGATACTAATTCTGAGATACTCTATCATCCACTCCAATAAAATTCAAGAATCATGACATCTTCCCTCATGCGTACGTACGGAATACCATCTCAATGAAGCGAAGAGATTCATTCTTCAGGATAACCATTAAAAAAATATTGTAAAGTATATATATTTAATAATAATGAAATATATGACATAATAATGCTACTATATTTATGTATATATCTATATGTCATCTTCTTACGTTCATTCAAGTCAATAATGAAAGAAAACAACGTTTATGTGTATGTACGACCTGTTATCTACATGAACGGTGTACTTAACTACATTTATCGATCTAACATATATATTTATATTCTGAATATATATTATATATAAATCATATTTTACATTATTAAATTACATAATTCTGGATATAAGTAATTATATCAAGAACAAAGAGTCCAAACATGTATGATAAATGAAACGATTTTCCCCAAAACGGAGCTGTAACATGGAATTGACATAAGAACGTATAATATAAAGTCATAAGTAAATCATATATGATAACATAAATATTATTATGGTTCTGTTAAAAGTTAATAATACGTTTAATCCCACAATACCAGAGTTTCAGACACCTATAGATGAAATTGGACCTAAGTTAATGGCTAAATTTGTAATCTCATTTTTATCCAAGATTACTCATACGTATGTATTTACTGGGTTTATATTTTTCATTCATGTCCATAAAAATGTTTTTTATAAAGTGTTTAATATTCTTCCCTCTATTATTAATGTCATTTTTACCCATCTTTGTCTTTTATATTGTGTTATGGATGGAATCGTTCTTCTGATTACCAAACGTGGTATTTTTTGACATTTCGGACAAAATTACAAGGAGAATATTTTTTTAACATATACAGGGTTAACGATTTTTTTAGATATAATAACACATTATTTATATAAATATTCCTCTAAAATAATTCATGATTATTTTAGAAAAAATGTTATCTTTTAAAATTTCATGGAATTTTGATAAAAGAAAATTATTTTGAAGAAGAAAGGATATTTTCCTCATTAATTCATTTCAAGTGATTTATCAAAACAATTTTACTTCTGAGATGAAATTATTTAGAATGATTATGTTTCATGTGTAATTTCCATATTATTTACATGGTTTCAGTGTTATTATGATTAAATTATAGTCATTTGTTTTGTATGGATTATGTTATGATGGGATGATGTTTATGAAACCCATATTATTCTATGGGTTATGATCAATGACTTTTGTTTATTTTTTGGCCCACATAGGAATGATTTCATTATGAGATTGGAGAAACATATATCTCCTTCCAATTAATTTGGTAAAGATTTATATATCATGAGATAGACATGTCTAGAATGACAAGTGAATCTGGTTCAGTATTACATGGCTGGAAAGGAATATAAACCCAGTTCAGTAATTGAATTTGTCCACTATGATGGTCTTGGCTACAAATATGTGGAAACTATTTAAATAATAACATGTGCTTATTGTTTTTCCACAATTACATGTTTTATTTGTGTGCTATTTTACCATTATTAATGTTTCATTATGATCTATGCCTTACGTACTTTGATTACTTATTTTACAACCCATGATTTTTTATGTTGAACCATTATGTTCTTGTTTTTATGTTCAAATGTTTATATTTTGTATTATTTTCTCCATGCTTACCCTTACTAAGAATTTGAGATCACCCTTTCTAGGTTTTCATTTCCCCAGGATAAAAAGAAAGGTTTTAGATATGAAATAAAAAGTGAAACATCTTAATGGGAGATATATAAGATCTTTTACCATGATTAGACTTTTATATTCCATGTTTCTAAATACCCTAAACTATTACGGTCCTTGGATGTTAGTTTATGTTATTTATTAATTATTTCAAAAATGTAATTTAATTTCCATGTACGTCATGATTCAGGTCTCTAATGTTGGTATCACTGTAAAATGTTTTTTTAACCTTTGGAAACTATGATGCTAAAACATTAGTGAGATCCCTAGAGATATTTTTGAGCTATGTTTAGGGATGTCCCTAACGTTAATCATAATTCTAGGATATTTTCCTAGAATTATGTTGATCATCATGAATAACCTATGGTTAACCTACGGATTCCTATATTCATGAATGTGTGATATGTTTGAATTTTTTTGATTATGTGGTTCCATGTTATTTTAAATATTTCATACACCATGTTTTATTGTGTTAGTTAGTGGAGAACCCCAAAGGAATTATGTCAACACTAAATCCAAAGGAATAATTTGTGACAATGAGTAAAAAATTTGAGTAATTCATGTATATAATGATATTTTTATTATGACGAATTAGTCATCGCGATATATGATTAACAAGGTGAACATTAGTGGTATTCCTTATTCATCAAATAAGTGGAAGATGTAATTTTACAAATGTTTTCCTGGTGAGGATCATAGAGAAATGATGATTGAAATTTCTAAAGTAGGGAAAAATAACCTTGTTGAATAAAAAAATGAATAGGATGTTGTTATATGTGTTGGGAGAAGGGTCATAGAGTGACATAATGTTATGGAGATCAATGTATTATCGGTGGAGAACATAGGAATTACCCAACTCAATGCCCCGACCTAAGAGGTTACATCTAATTTGAGGAAGGACCTATTCCATGCCAATCAATGAAGAGGTTGGATTGAAGGGCTTATGTATTGGAATTCATGAATAATGTTGTTGAGGTACTTTTATAATATACTGAAATATCTATGTATTGGTCCATTATGGGTTTCTATAAGAATATGATACCGGTATCTAAGAAAAGTGATTGAAATATTTTTGGAAATCAGACGATATGTGCATAATGAAAGGATAAGGATAAAATAATATGTTTGATACTATTAATGAGATCTTGACTAATATAAGAAAAAAGAGATATTATAGATTGAGTATATATAAAATTTTGGATTTACATATGTGGAAAGATTTAACTTTGGACATCATTCAAGTTTTCAATAAGGTTATATTGTAATTCATGTTTCAAGAGAATACATGATTAATGTATTCACATTTTTGGAATGTGACATAAAAGATATATCTTATGATATATGGGAGAGAAATGATGGTAATCACATGCTTGGTAGATGACCTATCTAGTAATATTTTTTTTATACCATGATATTGGAATGATGTATTTTAGATAAGCCTAATGATTGGAATGGATTAAGTTAGACAAAAGATATTATTTTTCAAGGATAGGACATTTTGTTATTATTTCTGAAATGTAATAATAGTATAGTTTTAGAAAAAGGACAACCCGTAGGATGGGCCATAACCCATCATTTCAGACAAGGTTGCATGAATCTAACCCACAACTGATGTGAGACTGACCTTTATCACCTACCACTGGCCTATAGGAAGTCCCAAGCTAGTAGAAAACTTTTTTATTTTATTATGAAGTCTGATAGATGAAGTATACGTCCATTTTTGGAACCATGTATGATTAATATCTCCATATATGAACTTATGTATATTTAAAAACGTTTTCTAAACATTTGTATGAGACAGATGGAATGGTCTATCATTCTATATTGTGATCTAAAAACATTTCAAGAATGAAAAATTCAACATCATTTCATTAAATAAGTGATGAAGTGGAAATTTCCCGTGGAATGACCAACAATGATATTACACTGAAATCAAGTATGCATTTATCCTGGTTCAATAATTCATCAACATTAGGGAAGTGATCTTGAAAACCAAAATTTTTTTCCTAGTACCTTAATACATGGTGAATCAGACGGTAAATTAGATCATCAAAAATTTATATATATTTTTTCTTTTTCCTAACCATTCCCTCTACCACTCTTCATCAAAAGTTGATGGTTAGATTAATCTTCCATATCAATGTTTTCCCCAATGTTGTTCTATTTGGAAACCCAGTTCTGAGTTAAATTTCGTGACCATTATGATTTTATCTTTTCTTATTAAAAATTATGTTTTAGTATACCTATTTACAATGTGATTTTCAATGAAAGAAACTATCAATTAGTAATCAATTTATCACCATAACGAATTTAGAGGGAGAAATTAATTTTAAAGGGGTTAGAATGTAACAACCCTAGATTTTATGAGATATATTTGTTTTAATTTCTATGATATATTCTATTGTATGCAACACCAAGATTAGCATGTGCTATACACAACAACGAATTAGTTTGCAGTATATGCAATTGAATTCTTGGCTCGTGTTACACACAATTTAAAGTTCCTTTTGTAGAAATTATTTTACGCAACATTGATTATAGATATTGTTAAATTTATAAAATAAATAAGTTTTGATTATTTTATATGCAACAACACTGAAATATAGCACTACACACAACCCTAACATGGCTTGCATTACACGCAAGAGCGACCTTCCTCAATAGCGTGTGTTGTACTCATTACCGTGTTTCACTAGAGAAGATATTATTATAATATATTTATGAACTAGCCATTATTAAAAGTATTAACTACTATTGGAATTTTATTACATAACAATTCATCTTACACATATTCTAGAACATCGTATGAGAATAAAATGAATTTTTTGGGTAAAATAAGTATTTTTATAAAATTGATGTTATGCCACCTTTTGAAGGTGCCCCCCTTTTAAATATACTTTTTAACAAGTTTATAAGTTAAATTTTACAAAACAAACTTCTTATTTTGAATCAAGATATAAAAATTTACATTGCATAATGTTTTGATATTTTTTTGATAACGTTGATATTTTAATGAATAGTAAAAACAAGGTAAATTTTATATAAAAACAATTTTTTTCATCAAGATAAATTATATGGATAAATTATAATATTTAATTGTTTTAAAGTATAAATAAAATATATTTTAACCATTAAATATAATTTATTTCATTATCATTAATATTACATTGATTTCATAGGTAAAAACATTTCTATCATTTGCAATGTTTTAAATAAAAACTAGAATTTACGACAACAAGATTAAATTTAAATTAATTACTACATATTCATTGAATTTAATTTTGAAAAATGGATTCAATATTTTTAATCATTAGGTCTAAATAATGTTAATAGGATACTTTTTATATTTAGAAATCATGAATTGCAAATACGGTAATATTTTCTTACTAAAGTTAATGATAAATCAGGTAATTAAGGGTAAAAATATGATTATAAAATTAGCATAACAACTAAAAAATTATATTGGATGAATAAAAGACGACCCATATCACCTAATGGTCTGAAGAGATTAATTTCATTATCTTTTACAGTCACAATGATGTAATTATTATTAAAACGAAAGAATGTGCAACTTGTCACTCTCTTATATCTTATAAGTGTAATATTTTTAATTAATTGATAATCAGAATAAAAATTCAAATATAAATAGTAAAATGAAATATAATTAAATTATCAACATCATGTGAATTTATTTATAATTTTTAGATATAAAATAATTATCATTAAAGATGACACAATAGTGATGTAGAAATTGTTTATTTAGTTAAAAATCAATAATATAGTTTTTATTAATCTAATTTTTGTCATAAAAGGAACAAACACCTGAAAAAAACATATTGGTCGTGTAAATGTAAACCATAATAATACAATGGTTGAATATTTGACCATTTGGATCCTTATAAAAGCCATTGTGACACCTAGATTATTTTATTTAAAATGATGTCAATGTTATCACCTTCATTATTTAATAAATATAACAAAAAAATGTTATTATTTTAAGATGATAAATTATAGTAAAAGTATAATTATGGATTATATTAAATTTATATGCTTCATAGTATTTTAGTTTTAATTTTTAATCATAAGATAAGTATATTAAATATTTATAAAAAATGATGTAGTAATAACATTATTTAGGGAAATATCAAATTAATAGTTTTAAAAATATTAAAATAACAAATATATGAACAAATTAATGGTATCCATGAATTTATAATATGAATATGAAAATTAATGAATCTATTAAATATTTTTGTTCGAATATAACTATTTTTTGTATTTAATTTAACTTCAAATAATTGAATAGTTTCAAAATTGACAGAAATGATATTTTATAAAAATAACATATTATTAATTTTTTTAAAAATCACAAATATATTTAAAAATAAAAAATTGAAAATTATATGGAATAAAATTTAATAATGTTTCTAATTATGGAAATTTAACAACACATAAGTAATTATTTACTAAAATTTAAAATTTATAATATTTTTAACACAAATAAAATTAAATAGATTAAATAATGATAAATCAAGTTGATAATGTTTAATATAAATTCCCAACATGTATATATTTTATTTTCTAATGATATTAAATACCTATCACATCTAATAACATAATTTTAGACATTTAGTATGTTTTTATGTGGGTTTTGGATATATTATAAATTAATAGTTTAGAGGTATCAAAATGTGCCCCTCTCCTCCCATATAAAAGGGCACTTGCTCCGTATCCTCTTCAAAACATTTTGAGCCTTCATGATTGGCCAATCCCAGTACATTTATTTTCTACTCCTCCATATGAACATACTAGAGGTCCTTATTTTCTTCAATGGGATGAATTAGTTCCCTAAGAGGAGGTTTAGAAGAAACGTGTCAAAGAAGAGGTAATATCCATTACCGATTCGTTCACATTTATTTCTTATTTTACTTCCAATCAATTATATGTTTAATTATAATTTAATAACAAAAGTATAAATAATATACTTAAATTTCATTATAAATATGAAACAACCCCATTTCTCCTTCTATCCATTATACAGAAAACGAAATCACTACGCGTGCATATGTACGGAATACCATCTCCACGTCGTGGTGTAATTTGTTTTCCATAACCACCTTACATGGATCAGTATAATGGTGTAAAAAATAACTATCTATTATTATTATTATATGATACTAATTCTGAGATATTATAACATCCATTGTAATACCATTCACGAATTTTGGGAATGATATCATCGCTTGAGTGTAAGTACGGATTACCGTCTCCACGACGCGATGAGATTCATTATTCTTGTTAACCATTGAAAAATGATTATAAAGTATATATATTGAATAATAATGAAATATATGACATTATAACACTAATTTAAATATATATATATATATATATATCATCTACTTACTTCCCTTCAAGTCAATAAGGAAAAGAAAAAAACGTTAATGAATACGTACGACCTACTATATCCATGAACGGTGTATTTCATTCCATTTATCAATCTATCATATATATTTAAATTCTGAATATATATTATATATAAATCATATTTTACATTATTTAATTATGTAAATCAGGATATAAGTAAGAATATCAAGAATAACATGTCCACTCATGTACGATAAACGAAACAATTTTACCCAAAACGCTGCATTAACATGGAATTGTCAAAAGAATGGGTAATGTAAAGTCATAAGTGAATCATATATGATATAATAAATATTATTATGGTTCTGATATAAGTTAAAAATATTTTTAAAGCCACTATACAGGAGTTTAAAACATGTACAAAATAAAATGGACCTATAGTAAGGGATAATTTTTCAATCTAATTTTTATCTGATATTGCATATATGTAAGTATTTACTGAGGCTATATTTCTCATCCATGTCCATAAAAATGTATTAAATTAAGTGTTTAATATTATTCCTTGTATTTTTAATTCCATGTTTACCCCTTTTGAATTTTACTTTTTGTTATGGAAGAAATCTTTATTTTGTTTACCATATATAGAACTTTTTGACATTTCTGACAAAAGTACAACAACAATGTTTTTTAACTTATACAGTTTGGATTGGTTTTTATTCTTTCATAATGCATTATTTACATAATGATTCCTATACAATATTTCATGATTAATTTCAAAATTATTATTTTATTTTTAAATTGAATGGAATTTTGCGAAGGAAAATTATTTTGAAGAAGAAAGGTTATTTTCTTCAAGAATTAATTTCATATGTTTTATCAAAACTATTTCCCTTATAAGATTAAATTATTTGATATGTTTATGTTTGACGTTCAATGTAACTATTATTTACATGGTTTCATTATAATTATGATGAAATGATATACATTTTATTTTATATGGATTATGTTATGATGGGATGATGTGTATGAAACCCATATTATTATATGGGTTATGATGAATGATTTTTTGTTTATTTTGTGTCACACGAAAGAATGATTACATTATGAGATGGGTGGAACCTATATCTTAAAAAAAATATTGGGTAATGATTTATATTTCATGAGATAGAAATTGATGGAATATAAAGTGAATATGGTTTAGTAATACAGGGTTGGAATGACAGGTAATATCGGTTCAGTAATGGATATTGTCCACTATGATGCTCTTGGAAACAATGCCTTGACTACTAAAAAAATCATAACATATGCTTAATGGATTTCAATAATTGCATGTTTTTTTTCTCATGTTATTTTTTCATGATTAATGTTTCGTTATGATCTATGTAGTACATGTTGCAATGATTTATTTCACAACTCATGATTTTTGATGTTTAACAATTATGTTTTTGATTTTATGTTCAAATGTATATGGTTTGATTTATTTTATCCATGCATACCCTTACTAAGCATTTATTCTCACCATTTATAAGTTTTCATTTCACCTAGATATAAATAAATGTTTTAGGTAAGAAATAATAGGAAAAGATATTTATGGGAGTTTTTGAAGATCATTCACCATGATTAGATGATTGTGTTCCATGTTTCCAAAGACACTAAACTATTATTGTCTTGGGGTGTCAGTCATTTGTTATGTATTAAGTATTCTGAAAAAGTAATTTAATGTCCATAAACATAAATCTATGGGTTTCTATAGATAATTAAACCAACCATATCATAAAGAAACTACTATCATATGTATAACAAAAACCTAAATCATTAATCATTGCATAACCAAGGAATTAAAATGGGTTTATTAACCATTATTTCATCATAACATATTCAATATAAAATAAATGTATTTTAAATTAATAATTCATTAAAAATAAATTAATATTACAAATATGGATTGAAACATAATCATTTTTCAACTTATATGGAAAATAATTTCTTAAAAATATGAACATATTTCTTGGGGAAAATATCCTTTATTTTTCATAAATAAATTATATTTTCTCAAAAGGATGCTCAATTTTAAAAGAAAATAATTTAGTTTAAAATAAACATGAAATAATGTAGGGAATGATTCATGGAAATAAGTCAATATGAATACGTAAAAATAGGTTAATTTTTTATATTTTTAAAAAAATCATTCTTCTCGTACTCTTGTCTGAAAAGTCATCAAGTACTGCATATGGAAAATAGAAGAAATATTCTTTCCATACGATTTATAATAACATCACTTATGGGTAAAATTGAATTTCAAAAAATAGTATATGAATTGAAATAAAATAATATATTTAGGAAACAAGAAACTGGTTGATAAATATAAAATATTAAATACTTATGAATAAAAAATCTCAAATAATAGTGAGTTTCAAAAATTAGCCTTTGCCTTAAGTCAAATTTCATCCTTATTTCTTCATAACTCATCTATTATGGGATGAATCATATTATTAACATGTAACATGACCATAATAATAGTTATGATGTCATATATAATTTACTTATGACTTTATATCACCTTTTTATTTATAATTATATGATAAATCAACGTTTTTAGTAATAATGGTTTCGTTTATCATATGTGTTTTAACATTTTATACTTTATCTTATTACATATATTGTGATTTAATAACATAAAAAATGATAAAAGTTATTTATATAAAATAAATATTTAGTATATAAATATATATAATAGATAGATAAATGATATATAATACATCATTCAAGGAGACGGTAGGTCGTATGTATGCATGAATGTTATTTCTGATTCATTATTGAATTGAATGGAAGAAAATATATGAAAAAGACAAACACAAACACACACATATATATATATACCTAAATATAGTAGCTTTATTATGTCATATATTTAATTCTTTTTTTATAAATACATTATTATTATTCTTTTATGGTTAACATGAAAAATTAATATCATTGCGTTTGGGAGACAGAAAGATATGCATACACACGGGAAATGATATCAATAACATAATGGTAAAATTGTATAGAATTTTATTGTATGTGAATTTTAAATAAATTACATCATGTTATGTTTTTTATTTACATCCATTATAATCATCAATATTACTATCCAAATTAAGTATTGGTGAAAATAAAATTACACCACAATGTGGAGACAATAAGTCATATGTATGAAGACATGGTGATATTATTATTCATTGGAGGGATATAAAGATTTATAAAGATGTACCATAATTATAATAAAATATCACCATGTATAAGTTTTTTTCATTCATAATATATTATAAAAAATATATAATAAGTGGAATTAGAAGAATAAATTAATTTTGAAAAAGGTAAAGAAATAATTATCTTTATTTTGATTATAACCTTTTTATTTTCACAAAAGGTATCCTTAGGATGGATTTATGACCAATGTGTGTCCTCTAAAAGGATTTGAGGAATTTTGGGAGTATATTGAGTAGAATTTTGATAATACATGGGGATTGATTGGTGTGAGTAAGTGTGCCATTTATAAGAGGGAGGATGAGAACTTTAGGAATGTATTGAAATATAAATTTATTATAAATTGATTTTTGGTTTTTACAGATCCCAAACTCCTTTAGTCATATGATAAGGTGAGTATAGGTCGAAATACTCTAAACCAATTGGTTTTAGGAAAGTTGAGGTCACAAAATTAACCATATATTTTAGAATCAAACCTTAGTTAAAACCATTAATTCATACCATGTATTCTTGTATACGTATTTTATATTTTTACTATAGTTACTATAAAATAGTTTTTGTTTAAAAATTTCATTTATTTCAATTTTGAAACTATTTGTTAATTCATTTTTGTTAATGTAATTACAACATTATTTATTTGAAAAAAGATGTACTAAATCAAATTTTACATGTCAATGTTTTCTATAAGAAAGTGGATGGAATAAAATCATTAAAATTACATTTTTTAAATACTTATAATATTATTTTTTCAATTTTCATTAAAAGAAAAAAACTGCTTCATTATTGAACCATAAATAAATTTAATTTTTTAATGTCTTAAAATTTCAGATAATATACAATGATTTTGGATATATCTATTGATTTCTAATGAATATTTATAGTTTAATAGATAAATTATATAACTCCAATTAATATATTTTTATTAATAAGATACAATTCTATGTTATATATCCCTTAGATTTAAATTTATTATTTTAACATGTCATTTTCACACCAAATTGGCTCCATGAGGTCCAAAAATCAACCTAATGATTTTAACAGTCATCCATATATCATCAAATATATTTATGACACTTATTATGGTAGATTTATATTATAATAATATTATTTATTACCCTATTCACTAGATTTCCCTTTAACCAAGTTAAATTAAAATAATGACTGATGAAACTATTCCAAATGACGAAAAATGAAAGGTACCTATTTATTTAATTTTGACCATATAATTAAAAATATTTAACCGAGTTATCAAAATTCAAAATATATAATTAGAATAAATCTATTTAAAATTATTTCACACTGTTAAAACCAAAATGCAACTTTTTATGAAGTAAAAAATATCACTTGATTGACATGTTTTTATGTCAAATTTAAATATGAAATTATTTCTTATTTCTAACATTGGATTAAATTACAACAAATTATAATTATATTTTAAAAACAATTAGAAATATAATATAAAAATATAAATAAATTATATGAAAAGGTTGTTTTGAACTAAAATACCGTATTTATCTCTATGAATTATAATATCAATTTTTTCAGAAAATAACCAAAAATACATATAAATGAAATTTTTTTTCTCCCAAATATATATAAGATATATATATTTCAAATATAATATACAAAAGTGTTAAAAACTAGATTTCAAATCAGTGCACCATCAAAATCTGGAATGACAACATTTTTAATAAAAATACTTCTTTTATTGGAAAAATAGAATTTTTTGGTATATCATGTCTAGAAAATGCATAAGATGAAATATAATGTTATATTAAATTAAAAATGTTGTTTATACTATTCATAATGGCTAGATATATCCAAATAAATAATAATATTTCAATAAAATATCATTGTTTAGTGAAACTTGGTACTGTGTACGATAAAAGTTTTCAAGGATGGTTGCTCTTTTGTGTATCAAAATCCATGGTATTGTTTCATATAGTGATGAATTTCATTACAGTTTCATATTACATAATCCTAACATAGTTCTTTTATACATTGTACAAAAAATATACTCTAGGTCGCATGTATCGTACACCAATTTAGTGTTGTGTGTTACATACGACAAGATAATTTTGTTTGAATGGAATGTTGGACATAGTGAATTGCAAGATATAAATGATAACATTAATTTAATTGAAAAAAATGGTCCATAAAAACATAGGAGTGTTACATCATAGCCCTCTTAAAATTAATTTCTCCCTCAAAATTCGTCGGGGTTACCAAAGGATTACTACTTGAATGTTTCTTTCATGGAAATAGAAATTATAAAAAGAAATACTAAATAATAATTTTAAAAATGAATGTTATTAACATAATGGTCACCTAAGGTAACTCATCACTAGATTTCCACATAAGTGAACATATGTGAAAAGTTAAAACATGGGAATGGAAGAAAAATCTAACCACCATGTTCTGATTGAATGTGATAGACTATATGGTTCGGTGAAAGATGACATTAAGAAATCCATAAATATAAGATTATTTAAGGGAACCTATGATTCATCAGTCTACTAGGATAAAATTTTTGGTTTTCAATTTCCATTTCCAAAATTTGGAGAACATGATAAGAAGTAATTAATTAATTTCAATATAGTTTTATCATTGTTCGGGCCTTGAACAATTTCTACATCGTCACTTATTCCATGAAACGATGTTGAATTTTATATTACTGATGTATTAGTTGATAATGTGATCCATAAATATATTGATATGTCAATCCAGTTGTCATTGTCACAAAATGGTTGGAATATGTTATCAAATCTACAAATGACTATTTATGTTGAGATTAATCATATATGGTTAAAAATGGAATTATAATTAATCTATCATACATATAAAATAAAATATAACTAATTTATACAAACCAAGTACTTCATGTAGGCCAGTGGTAGGTGATAATTTCCACTCTCACATTGGTCATGGGTTCGATTCATACAACCTAGTCTGATGTGACAGGTTGTCTCTCATACTGTAGGTTTCCAATTTTCTATAACAATTCTTTTATAAAATTCCAGAAATAATATCAAATAAATTTTTTTATCATGAAACAATACTATTTTATTTCCAACATAGTCCATTTCAACCATTTGTCTAATCTTAAAAAATACTATCCAAACACACAGTTCAAAAATATTATTTCAAGAAATATCATATAATAAACATGTGAATAACATCATTTCCCCCCAAATATCATATAATATAAAATATTGGTTACATTCCAAACATTTTTATAACATCATAATTCATTCTCTTATGTTAGGCTAATAACCTAAATTACTATATATCCTTTTTGAAGACTTGCATGTTTCTTTATTACAATTTTTTTCCTATATTCTTTATGTCCCAAAAATTTTTATAATTCATCAATGATAACATAACCCACTTATCAATAAATCTATAATTAGTTCCCATGATTCTAGAATAATCCAATTTAATTACCCAAATCAAACATCTCCTTATATAATCATCATTAGAATAACTTAAGTGACATATTAAGGGTTATCTATCCTTTAATCATTTCCTCTCCATGTATATCACTTAACCATAAAATCACATATCTTCCTCCTTTGAACTATTACACATAACCCTTCCAATCCATAATGAAAACCATATTCTGAAAAAACTTATATATATAATTATTCATATAACATAATCTTAGAATTTTATAACATATACACCTCAATAATCAATACTTATTCTATAACCATTACCCATAACAAACCATCAACATCTTTACTCAAATATGAATCAAGTTTTAAGGTTTTTCTACCTCAATATACCAAGGATTAATGTAAACAATACTAGAAGAGCATCACAAACCTTTTACATATCCTTTACAATATTTTTATCCATAGTAGTACGACCAATACTCATACCGTCATTATGTTTCTCATCATGATATTTTCACATACGGAATCGATCATTATAAATCACATAATGTTCACATATGAATCATTCAATGGTTATTTATGTTCTATTTATTTATGGATCTTGACTAAGACCAGAATGAAATGGGTGATAAATATATATCCAAGATTATATGAACAAAAGTAAGGTAAATTAATTATAATATTTGAATCATTGATATCATTGGTTTAACAGTAGTTTATTCATGATTTAGAAAAGAACCCGAGGATTGTAACAAATACTAATACTTATCCCGAAGAAATACCTATAACTATCCATAGAAAATAAATAGGGATCTCTCAAAGGTTTTTGCATCCTATTTTACAAGTTTAACATTTCCTTCACTCTAATTCCTACTTTAATGAACCAAGAATTACATAGATGGAGATTATATTACTTTTATACAATACTTAAAACATTGAAAAAAATACTTTCCCAAATACCGTAATATATTAATACCTTTAGAAACATGGAAAATAATCATTTATCTTGTACAAGGACCTTCAATATCTCCCATAATGATCTTCCCCTTTTATTTTCCTACCTAAGAACATTCATTATATTCTATAAAAAAGAAAACACAAAAAAATGGTGAGCTAAAATGCTTAATATGATTATACATTAAAAAAAACCATAAGAATTAGATTCTAAAAATGAACATTACATTTAAATATTGATATATTAAATCATGGGATAAATCATGGTAGTATGTTAGGTATAAATCATAATGGAACATTAACCACAATAAAATAGCATTAGCGTATGTTGATGCCGAAAAAATTCTATAACTCTCGGAGGATGTTTTGAAATGATGAAGCGAAGTCATATTCAGAATCAGAGGCCCAATCCAGAGGCCCGAGAAGTGGTGCATGAAAAATTTGGTGAAGTGCATGGAAAAAAGGTCTCGTGCGAAAGGCAACATAGGATTCACGAAAAGTCCCAGCGCCGGCGTGGATAATTTCGAGCCCGCGTCCCGCGCCGTTGATATTTTCGTGCCTCCATTCCTGTCACACAATTTTTTCACGCGCTGCCCGGATTCCGCGCTGGAGGTCGCCTAATAATAGAAGGTGACCCCGAATGGTTTGGGAGATGAGTAATCCGAAGCGACTCCCGTGCACGCAATTCGGCTCCCCCCGCGCGCATGATGACGTCTAGGTAATCCTTCATTTCGTGCAACCTTGCCTCAGAGTTCTCCTTTGGGTGCAACTCCACCATCTTCAATGAATTTTCCCCATCCCTCGTGTTCTAGCCTTGCATGCATTACATGTCTCATGCGCGAAATACCATGTCATGTGCACAAAACCCTGTGCATAATTCCCTCTCCATGCGCAATTCCCTTTCTCCAATTGCACATAGTCTCGATGTTTTGTGCGAAAACCGTCCCTTTTGCGCACAAAGACCAGGACCCCTCACCTTGACGCCCCTTAGCTACCCCCTGCACCGGCACCTGATGTCTCCCATGCCGGGCATGCGCGCCATGCGTTGTTTTCCCATACGGACTTCCAGGCTCGTGCGAATACTACCTCAAGGTCCCTTGGGCCGTGTTTCCCGTTGCATTTCTTTTCCTTATGTTTCTTCGCATAGGCACGCTGACAGCTATTTCTTCATCGCATAGCCACGCTAATGTCGACCCCCCAGTGGTTTGACCTGCGGCCTCCCTTCCATATGGCTTTGCTGATGCCTTCCCTCCCACAAGGGGTAGAGGGCGTTGGGCATGTAAGCCCTACTGGTGTGGAACAAGCCCACCTCGTCCAAGCTGCAGAACGTTAAACTACTGAGCACATCTTCCTTAACACATGATGTTAAACTATGTTCTGACCCCGTTCTTCGCACGCAGGTTCCCCTTAGATCGTGCATTCTTGACGCCTGCTCGTCTCCACGGGAGTGTACCTTTCCTCACATGGAATGAGATCCTCCTTGCCAGAGTGGCGTTTTCCCGCAGGGGAAGATCCGCCTCAGAGCGTAAACCCCTAGCCTTTTTTACGGATGGCTGCACACATGCATCTCCGTACATTCCCCCTGCCAAGGCTAGTGGAGTCATTTTCCCAATGCGCTTTGTCGCACACAGGCCTCCACCCTAGAGTAAGCCCCGGCACCAAGGTCCGCTAACCACGCGTAAGCCCCTATTTCCTCTTTGGGCCATCTCAGAATGTAAGCCACATTCCACTTCTCACAGACGCACCCTTCACGACGTGATCGTCTGGTCCCGGCCGCCTCTTATTTCCCACACCGAGCATGACTCATGTGGGCTTAGACTGCGCATCGACCATGAAATCCTCCCATTTGGCCACCCTAGAGCATTAGTCCCATCCCAGCGAACTACGTGGACATTGTTCTGTGCTAACGCACGGTACATAGGAAGCCTCCATGAGGTTCATTCCCACCACCCGGTCATCCCGACATCTCCATGTCGGCTCCCTGACTACTTTAGGCCACCTCAGAGCATACGCCCCAAACCCCTCATCCCGCATGATGTTAAACTATATTCTGTTCTGCATGACGTTAAACTGTATCCCACCCCGCATGACGTTGAACTATATATCCTCCCGCATGACGTTAAACTGTATTCCCCCTGTTGGGCCATCTCAGAACATTATCCCCATGTCTCACTCCACCATCCATCCTGATTCTTACCGGGGCCGCCTCATCCCTGTGAGATCGTGCCACCCCATCCCACTCCATGATATCTGGGAAGCCTCCCACGTGCTGGCCCCAACATCGTTATTCCCCCTAGGGGTCCTTCAACCCAATCTGTCTCAGCAAGACGTTAAACTCGGAAAATACCCCGTGTTAAACAGGGGAAGCTGAGGAAAACCTCAGACGGTGCACATTCCCCGTGTTTGATGCGGGATGCCTCTGGCTTCCGCGCCCTTGAGAAGCCCTGTGATGAGGGACCAAAGACCGACATTCCAACGGTGCCCCAACGTGACCATTCTCCCCACCAAAGGTTACTGCCCTGACGATACCCCTTGGAGCGTCTTGATGGAAGCAGCGTAATTAATTGGCGTCCATGTAGATATGGAACCGGGAATGGGTTTCACGAACCTGTATTAAATCTATGAAGGAGACCCGAACTTGGTGGTGAGCTCCTTGGAGGAATCCACGGAAGGAAGAACTGACATCACATCATCCCTATTTAGATCAAGGAGAAGACGTCCCTGAACATGGGATGGATGCCGCCCACCTATGGAAAGCGGGAATGCGGGGAAACAAGCAGCGCATCCTCCCCACAGACGGATGCGCGCGCCCCGATGAAAGAATCGGAGCAACAAAAATGGTGAACCCGATGTGAAGCTCTTCTCCACAATACAGGGAATGGTAGCCGTCAGGGCGCCGGAAGATTAGCATGTCACCAAGTCCGGGTAACCCTCACCGGGACGCAAACTCGCCAGGGGTCAAGGACGTCATGACGTTGACCACTCCGTTCTGCGACATCGTCAGCGTGGATACCTCTCGCCAACCATGGAAGACGGAATGAAGATGGGCCTTGGTTGTTGATTTCCTTTCCTTTTTATGCTAATGGGTTCATCTACCTGCTTCCAAGAATCATATCACTGCATTCGGAGCTCGATCCCCACCTGCCCACCGGCGTAGGGGCAGGGGCAGTACTGACGCGGCTAGCCTGCGCAGTCCCACCTATTCCACGGACGCTCCGACCTCGACCGTCGTAGCATCAAGGCGCATGCTCCCCCTCTCCCCATCAGAAATCATCCAGCGGAGGGTGATCAATGACCAGGTTCGTAGGTATGACGAGGAAGGGATCATCCCCGCCATGGGCATGGCCCGTTTGGGTCTAGAGGTGGCTGCGCCTCTCCACCATCACCGCCCTCGAGGGCCTTGCAGGGAGCCACTGCTCCCCACACCGACATTCAACCTCTTTGGGAGCCTATCCCCGAAACTCCTTGACACATCCCTCCCCTATGCCAATGAGGTGGGGGATGTCCGGATCCATCTGATCGACAATCAGTCCCAGGGGTTAACGGCAGGAACCCCCGCCAGGGTGCGTCGACGCCGCTTCCCGACTCCCCGATCCGAGGAACATGCAATCTTCATGCCCGCACCTCCGGTTCCGACCCATCTGACTCGACGCCAGCGTCAGGCGCGAGCGGTAGAGAATGCCCATCCTAGGGCATCAACATGAGCAACCATTGTGGCCCGAGCCACTACTGACTCCTATTACCATATCCCCGCACACGTTGAGTAGGGGAAGCCACGTGCCCGACTGGGATTGAAACCCCGACCGCCCTGCAGGAAAGTTGGGTAGAATCTTCTGGTCATGGACACTGGCGATGGCCACTGTGGACCAACCCGCGGTAGTGCCATTCACAATGAAGGCTCATTCCATTCCACTGATCTGGAGATCTGAAAGCTTCTTCGCGACTGATATTCTCTGGGTATGACTCTTTCTGGCACCCACTGCATGGGTATGAGGTCACTCCCTCTACTATCGGCTGCATGTATGGAGTCATTATGTATCCAGTCGCTCACTGACATGGAGGTCCTCCCCATGTATCCTTCGACATCTGTCCCGGTATTTCTCGCACCCCTGCCTTCAGTCCCCTCCACCCCAGCTCTACTGTGGAAGGGGGACCCCATGACGGAAATGATCCTTACCCTGGGGAGCTTCCCAGGGGCAGGAAGGCCAGGCGTCGTCACCGTAGGAGGAATGTCAGGGGAGTCCTGATGTAAATTAGACCAGTCTGTTTCTCGGATTCGGAGGCGTAGTACGACTACACGATGGAAACTCCCCCCCCACCCCCAACACTTCGAGTTGAGGACAGGGATGGGGACGCGGTGCATCAGTCTCTTAATCCGTGAACGCGAGGTTCGTATGATTCCCTCCTGCCTTCAAAGGCATATCCATGAGTACGAGGACTTGGCGTACCGCCGAGGATCAAGCCCGCAGTTTCCACTGGACTCCTCAAAAGCACCTCCCGCACCTGTTAGGGCGTTTGGGGAACTTTTTTGGGGACTAATGAAAGATTCGCGAGGTGACACACCCTCGACAAGCACTGACGCTGTGAGAGGAGGCCAATTCGTCGACCCATCCTATCGCGACGTGGCAGTCAGGGCACAGAAACCCCTGGAGGATGACCCAGGGATCGGCGGCCAATCGGCCTGTTTTTCGTATTCCTCGGCGGCTAGCCCACCGCCCCGATGGCCTACCTCGGCGCCATTTCCAATTCCCTAACTTTCCTCGGTGGAAGAGCAGGGGCGGCAAGTTCCGGACCCCGAACCGGAGTCATGGAGCTTCTGGACCGTTCTTGCAGCGGGCCACTTCCCTGAGAAGTTTTGTCCAGTCACCGAATCAGATATTGATGTTCCAGAGTCACTCACCCCAGGAGAGTTTGAATGCTCCCGCCAGATTCTTTGGGTGACACACTCCCGCCTTCGCCATCAGTTGGCGCCTTATCCTAGGAGCCAAGCGCATCTCGAGGAGATCGGTGAGTAGTGCCGCAAGGTCGACCTAGCATAACTCCACGCAGTCTGGTACCCCGAGTTGCTGGACCCCCATGAGGCCCTCCAGAAACAATGCATCCATGGTTTTCAAGTACTCCGAAGAGTTATTGAGGAAGCCACCCCCCACGCGCACGTCTGCGGATGGGTGTAGTGCGCTGTTATTCTCTTTTGTGTGATCCGCCAACATCTCGGTCCATTGGGCGGCCCTGTGGGAACGTCACCAAGGGCGGTGGCAGTAAACATAGCTGACCATTCAGATGAGGGAAACGTTGTGGAGCCCCTCGACAAGGACTCACCCCCCGAGGACAAGCCGCTACTGGACCCATCTGGGAGGATTACTCTCCAATAGAGGAGTCTCCTAGGTCTCCCTGTGCCCACAGAGGCACTGGAGCTGGGCCGAAACCTCGGAAAGGGTAAAGAGCCCACCAGGTCTGTCAAACTCACCGACCCATCTGCCTCGGTGCAGAATGTAGAGGATGATCTTGAGAAGGCCACGATGCGCCAACAGCTAGCTGAGGAAAAGTGGCTGGTAGATGAGCTCTTGGCCGAACGCATTGCAGAGCGGTGGCATGACTACGGTAACCCTAGACCAGGACAGTAGGGGAAAGAGCATCCACCCCCTGTTGAGATCCCCCCGGGCAACCGTGACAATGTCTTGTTTGCCGACAGGGGAGACACTGGAACCCATGGAAAGAGTGCGCGATATGTTTCGCCGAACCATCCCGAGCGGCGAGACCACCTGGGGGACCCTGCTCAGTTTCCTCCCACCGCCCCGAGAGTCGCTCTGCCAGCTACCCAGCGAGCCGCTGAGCGCAAGTACCGTATTGAAGAGCCTAGAAACGCGGTTGTGGTTAGAGATCTCTGTCAGGATAGAAATCTGCTCCCGGTTGATCTGATGGAAGTACTCATCGCCCTCTTGGAGGCCCTTGAAAATGGGCAGGTGGCAATCCCACTGGACGGCAAGCCGTAACCAGCATGGGTGGATGACATGCTGGCTCCGCCGGTATTTGGGAACCCCACTTTTTCCCCCTTTAATGGGACCAGAGACATGCCACAACACTTGACCCACTTCAGCTCGAGGTGTGGTCCTATGTTAGGGAATCCGGCGTAGCAGGAGTCTTCCAAGCTCTGGTGCATCATTCAGACACTGGAAGGACCAACATTCGTCTGGTACAACCAGCTCTCTGTTGGAACTGTGACTAGTTGGGAGGACCTTCACCGGTAATTCCTCTACCAGTTCATTTCCACAACTCGGAAGACGAACATTTCAGACCTCTTTAGGTATAAGCAAAGGCCCGACGAGCGAGTCACGGACTTCGTCGCCTGGTGGAAGGGGCTCACGTACTCCCTTGACATTCCACTGACTCAGGAGAAATTACTAATGATGTGTGGAGGGAACGTCAAGGTGGAGTTTTTTCCTTCTCTGATCATGCAGAATTACCCTGGAGGGTTCCGGGACTTCTCGGACAAGGCTCAGTGCCTCGAAGAAGCCCTGCAACAGGCCGGTCAGGCACGCCCACTGTCTCTTGTAATCTCTACAGGGAGAGCCGCCAGAGCCGAGCCCACTGATGTGGCTCAGACAGAGTCCCCTAGACAGCTAGAGTTGCTGCCGGTGAGGCCAGCTCAGCAAGATCATAGGGGTCCACCCCCACAGGCACAGCCTCCGGCCTAGCAGCGACCGCCTCAAAATCGGCAGGCGCCTCCGCTTAACGCACCACCACCACCTAGGAGATGTAATCTAGCTCCGCCTCCTCGGCCTGCTCCTCCGATCCCTGGTCAGGGTCAGCCCCCAAGATCCCCCTTTCCAGACAAAAGGAATCGTACTTACTCGTTTGGCAAGGTCCAGGTCCCCGGTTATTTCCGTAGCGGCTTGGAGTGGAGGATCGTGCGATTGCCTGAGTGCCGGAAGCCAGAAGAGGCGTGTCTCACTGATCAACCTAACAACTTCCCTTATCATCGTATCCTAGAACACACCATCCCACAATGATATGTGTTCAAGGACTGGATCCAAGGCCAGATTGACAACAGCATAGTCAGGTTGGGCCTAGCCCCGGCACAGCTGGCAGGTGTCTTCATGGGATCAGATGGATATAGTGACAATGGGGATGGGTGGGAACAGGTTTCCGACTGTGGGTCCTGGATGTATAATGACTGGATGGCCCGCAAGACGGTTTCCCATGCCCATGGAATCATTCGTGCCTGCCTGAGTCAGCTAGAGCCCTCTGAGTCTCCGAGTGCCGCTTTGGTATCGTCGTCCCAGTCTACTTCTTCCCAGAAGAGCAGGCGGCGACGCAAGAAGAAAGAGCGTGCCCTGCCATTGTCATCATCTTCTCACACGCTTACCGATTTCATGCCCCTGGAAATGGGGATCCCTCCAAGACCCCGTCTGGTAGTGGATGACTCCTCGAGTGAAAGCTCGGGGTACGCTTCGGTTAACACCGTAGAGTTGGTAAATCCCTTTTTGGCTCTCGACGACGAGGAGCACTAGTTGGACCTCCCCAATGTCCCTAGTCGTCGCCAACATCGGCGGAGCCATGGCTACGTGAATTTCCGGGGCACGACAATCATCACCTCCAGCCAGGTCGTCCACGGTAACGAGACTAGGCAGCAAGCCCGGTATAGAGAGAAGCACTCGTGGCTCCCTCACCCGGTGGCAACAAGTTCTCTTCTACCACCTTTTGTGTTACTGGATCAGGCGGACCCGCCTTTCCCGCATCGCAACTAGCCCAGCCCTGCCACAGGCCGACTATGGTTATCCGGCCCTAGCACGATAGTCACCTCACTGGCTTTAGCTAGTGAACAGCAGGACATGCCTAGTACCAGTTAGTCATCAGAGCAGGATGGCTCGAGCTTTATATTAGAAGGGTCTCCTATGCTCCTTCTTGCTAGGTGACATGGTGCTGGATCTCAGAGTGCCAATGATTCCCGGCAGGAAACCACACATGTTGGAGCCCAAGTGGGAGGGGCCTTTTGTTGTCCACAAGGTATATCCCAATGGTTCGTATTCCCTGGTGACTATGGATGGTGAGCGTATCACTCCTCCCACCAAATCTAGGTTCCTCAAGAAGTACATTGCCTAAACACCTGGTACAGCATGACCCTAAACTACATTTTGCCGCACATTTGGGATCTTTGGTCCTACATGACTTTAAACTGCACCAGGTCCAACATGACCCTAAACTGCATTTTGCCCTACATTTGGGCTTTTTGGTCCTGCATGACCTTAAACTGCACCCGGTCCAGCATGACCCTAAAATGAATTTTTCCCCACATTTGGGCTCTTTGGTCCAGCATGACCTAAAACTGCACCCGGTCCAACATGAACCTAAACTGCATTTTGCCCCACATTTGGGCTCTTTGGTCCTACATGACCATAACGTGTATGGTCCCACGTGACCCTAAACTGCACCTTGGTCTGAGCTCTAAGACCTAAAAGTAAGATCACCTTGGTCTGAGTTCTAAGACCTAAAACTAAGATCCATATTTCGTCCAACATGACGTTAAACTGTATTTCCAGAACTACGTCTAGCTTGATTCCCATCCTAATGGGATACGTAGGAGCGCCCAGACCTTTCGTCTTTGGGTCCAGCATGAGGTCTACTGTCATGTCTGTCTCACCTTTGGGACCATGACCATAGGATCGTGTGGCGTGGTGTGAGATTATGTCTTCATCCACATCGGGTTTGCAATAGCAGCACCACGCGCACCCTGTCTTCAGTATTTAGCCCTACCATGTCCAATGGCATTAAAAGGCACTGTTCTAGAACTACGTATGGCTTGATTCCCATCCTTATGGGATACATAAGAAAACCTAAACACCTATATGTTTGGACTAGCCCCATCTATTAGGAGATCCCATGATCTCCTAGTTCCCATGGTGTTTGGCATTATGCCCCCTCTTTTGCCAGGGGATCCTCCATCTTTTGGCCGCTCTCAGACTGAGTCCTCTAACCCTTTCCAGTGGTCTACTGATGTGCTCAGGGTACTCTGGTCTAGGACTTGGAGTTCCAGATTCGACTTAGGCAAATTCCATCCACTTGCTAAGCTTCATGTCCCCCTTCATTCGGGCCCCCGTCATCCTTCACACCCGGAGGGACCCCTAAGAACGGCATGGATACAATGCCCACGGGATCTCCTAACGTCATGGGAAAACTCCCCCGAGGGTTTCAGAAAAAAAATAGATATGAATCCTGCTTTTGAAACAAGGTCAGCAGTTGATGCTCGTTTGTCTGTCCCAATGGCTAACACGACAGGATGCTGCTTTGTGAACATGTTCAGCAGTAATCCTCAGTCGGCCCGCTGGCTTCCCCGGGCCCTGAATGTTGGTGTCATGGTTCATGTCATGTTCCACCCCACTGTGTCAAGGTTGAATCTTGAAACTCCTTGCACTAATCCTCAGTACACCCTCGAACATCAGACAGACTGAGCTGTGTAACTGTGTCTCTCGGGGCTACCGTGATCTGAGTGCTAGATTATGTGCTTGGGTCTATTCTTTACGGGTTTCGTGTAGCCTGACCCTCATCCCCATGGGGAATGAGGAGTCGCCCAGACATTACATTCCGGGCCCAGCATAGCTGGGAGATAGAATCTCCTGCCCCCACTGTTTGTTGAACCCTTGTGGGCCCCTTTGCCCCGAGGCTCTACACTCAGTTGGTCCAAACCATATGACCTTAAACTATGTTGTCTGTCCAAACCATATGACCTTAAACTGTGCTGTTGTTCCAAACCATATGACCTTAAACTGTGATGTCGGTCCAAACCATATGACCTAAAATTGTGTTGTTGGTCCAAAACATATGACCTTAATCTGTGATGTCGGTCCAAACCATATGACCTTAAACTGTGCTGTTGGTTCAAACCATATAACCATATGACCTTAAACTGTGTTTTCGGTCCAAAACATATGACATTAAACTGTGTTGTCGGTCCGAACCATATGACCTTAAACTGTGATGTTTGTCCAAACCATATGACCTTAATCTCTGATGTTGGTCCAAACCATATGACCATAAACTGTGATGTTGGTCCAAACCATATGACCTTAAACTGTGATGTTGGTCCAAACCATATGACCATAAACTGTGATGTTGGTCCAAACCATATGACCTTAAACTCTGTTTTCGGTCCAAACCATATGACATAAAACTGTGTTGTTGGTCCAAACCATATGACCTTAAACTGTGATTTTGATCTAGACTGTATGACCTTAAACTGTGATTTTGGTCCAAACCATATGACCTTAAACTGTGCTGTCAGTCCAAACCATATGACCTTACACTGTGCTGTCGGACCAAACCATATGACCTTAAACTATGATTTTGGGCCAAACCATATGACATTAAACTGTGATGTGGGTCCAAACCATATGACCATCAACTGTGATGTCTGTCCAAACCATATGACCTTAAACTGTGCTATCAGTCCAAACCATATGACCTTAAACAGTGCTATTGTTACAAACCATATGACTTAAGATGTGATGTCAGTCCAAACCATATGAGCTTTAACTGTGCTATCGGTCCAAACCATATGACCTTAAACTGTGATGTCGGTCCAAACCATATGACCTTAATCTATGTTTTTGGTACTAATCGTAGACCTTAAACTGTGTTTTTGGTCAGAAGCATACGAACTTAAACTGTGATGATATCGTCCCGGTTTTGTGTTCTGTCCCTCGACTCGAGCATTTCCCCGGACAACACATGGTAAGTAGGGATTAGGTCCCCATTCACGTCGGGTTTTGTAACCACCTTTCCATGTGTCTATTTTCCCCCTTACACATTCATGGTTCAAGCTCTAAGACCTTAAACAAAGATGCTTCTAAGAACTACATAGGGCATGATTCTCATCCTTATGAGATACGTATGAGCGCCCGACGCACTTCCCCATGGGTCCAACTTACTTCCTTTTTTGGTCCATTGACCTAAAACCTCTCCTAAGGGGGGCGTGCAGTGTGATATGGGATTATGCCTTCATTCATGTCGGGTTGTTCACTGTGCCGTACACACCCCCTATTCCCATTCACGCCAGGTGTTTGAGTTACTCCACCAAGTTCCTTTTATGTTTCCGTCCGACCTTTTGTCCATGTTCTAAGACCTAAAACTAAGATCATATCTTTGGCTTCCTACGACTCTCTCACTCTTGCGGGATTGCACGATGGGGTGCGGGATTGTGTCCTCATTTACGTCAGATTACTCACAGTGTCGTGCTCCTCCCCAAATGAGACATATATCATCCCACATGATGTTAAACTATATACCATCCCACATGATGTTAAACTGTATTCCATCCCACATGAGGTTAAACTGTATTCCTTCCTGCATGACATTAAACTGTATTTCGTCCAACATGATGTTAAACTATATTTCGTCCAACATGACGTTAAAGTATGTTTCAAGAACTACGTGTGGCTTCAATCTTATCCTAATGAGATACATAGGACCGCCCAGACATTTCGTCTTGGGTCCAGCCCCAGGGATTACTGAACCCAGTCCTTCCTTGTTGTCGGCCCCTCGGCCCGAATTCATGGGAAGTGGTGTAATCGGGACATCTACCCCGAGCAGGTTCGGGATGCCCCATGGTAATAATGGGAAGAGACATTTCTCTCGCCAATGAGGCCTTGCCAGGAAATTGGGACGACCCGTGATCCGGTCAGTATGTCCGCCTAATGCGCCTTCTCCATGGTGGCACAATTTAGGGAGTGTTGGACTCTATTCGAAAAAACCACCACTCACCCTTCCACGATTTGCGTACCCCCTAATTCAGATCCTCATTTCATTTCATGTTTTATGGGACCCCCTAATAGTATGGATGCTCGACCTATGGTCCGCCTACTATCATGTGCCAATGTTCTGGAGGACTGTTCATGTTTGACGGGACCCCCTAATAGTATGGATGCTCGACATTTGGTCTTCCTACTGTCCAAGGCCAACATTCCAGAAAACTGACCGACGATATTTGAGTCAGCCCCGTGTTGCGAACATGTTCAGCGGTCAGCCCTTGTTTATTGTCCCCATTCTAGGACAACATGATATGGATGATGTGTTTCCGTCACGGTTGACAGTTATCCTCTATCGTTGTGCCCCATTGGGTTCTGAATTTGGGCAGCGTGATTCACCTTCCCCCTCCATCCCCTTATGTTCGTATGGATTTCAATGCTCCCGGCATCGCCCGACATGTGTGTTAGAGTACATTGAGGACTCGACACATCAATCGGCCCGGGGTCTCCTCAGAAGTCCCAGCCCAATTATGGACGCCTGAAGCTTGGTCAATGACCCACAGTTGAACGAAATGATGGCACGAGTATCTTCTGCTTCTCGCATTGTCCATGACCCACAAAAGCCTAGCGATGAGTTGTTATTCATTTCGAAACTGTGTTTGAGCATATTAAACAAAGAGTACAAATGAGTGGATTTGGACCTATATGGTATTGAGACGATGAGCAGTACAAGCAAAAAAGTTCATGAGATGGAAAATACAAAGCCCTTAGGGGTCAGCGTGCTAAAGCGATCTTTCTAGTGTCGTTACCCTTTGGATGGTAGCCTCCAGGACCGCTTCTCGCTCTTTGAAGACTCTATCCTCATCGGCCACCACAGAGCACATCTTGACAGCCCTAGATTGGGCCTGCGCCCGCTTGGTTCGAAGTACGGTCATCTGGTGGCTCACCTCAACCAGATGATCCAGCGCATCAGCCAGCTGGGCCGTCAGTTGTTCCACGAGCTCAGAGCATGTTGTGATGAAGGCCTCCTTATCTGTCTCCTTCCCTCGATTTGCCGGACATCATGCTCTGCCCTCAGCTGTTCTTGAGCATTCGCCGATCCATCCCGGCACTAGGCAATGTCAGTGCACCGGCTGCTCTCGCGTATCTTCTAAGCCATGTAATTACGGACCCTCAGATGAAGACGTTGAGCGTCAGCCCCTCCGGCGCATAGGATGCGCAGTCAGGTCTAAAGCGATCCCATCCGCCTCAGACAATCCGACTGGGGATGTCTGAGGAAGCACTAGATACACTTCCACCCCTTGTGCCATGTCATCCGGCTCTCCTCGACTGCCTCTGAGTCTGAGTCATCCTTCTCCTCAGGGTCAGAGGGTCGGTATATGGGGAAGGTAATTAGAAGATCGGCAGCAGGATCCGCCTCAGGGGTGTCTTCGTGAGGAATAGAATGCTCGACGTCCAGGAGACCTTCTTCTCCTGCCCCAGCAGTAATGATTCCTCCACCAGCTTCCAACCTTCTCTGGAAAACAGCGCCGCTGATGTCCGCCGCCCCCTATTCGTCAATTGTCAGGGCCGAATCAGTGCAGAGAGCATGTTCCGAATGAGGTGGTATGTCTGCCGCTGGTCCACTCGCGGACGACCCGGGCTCTGCAGCCTGACGTGCCTCTGGTGTTGAGATCACTACACAAGGCATACACTGGTCAGACGAGATCTTTTGCCACCAAGTACAAGTAGTGAAGCGTGAGACTTACAAGAATCAAGAGCATCAGTCCCCTGTGTTTCGGCCGCTACAGGATCCGCCGTAAGGGGAGACCCCTCCGTGCTTGTTAATTCAATGATGGGTGTCAGATCCCCATCATGTCCCACTGGTTCCTCTCCTCCCTCCTCTGGTGGGGACGCCCGTCCAACGCTCATATTCTCCTGAGTAGGATGGGGAAGTGAGATAGAAGTTGGAAAGGAGAATGAATGTATAGGGGAAATGAATGAAGATAGTGACAAACCTCGAGAATCTCGATTATGTCGAGACTACAGTCGAAAATCTCGCCGCTCACATGGAGACTCCCTTGGTAGGCCACCCCTTGTGACCCCTCACCTTCGAGCTCTTCTTCTTCTTCTTCTCCCTCACATTCGTCCTCTCCGGTTTCCTCCTCCCCCTCTGGTTCCTTGTCACTGTCGCCTTCTCCCGGCAACATCGCTTCTGGATCATGATTTTGGCCGATCATCACTTTCACTATGAATGGTGGCTCTGCATGCCACCCCCTCTGGCATGCGTATGCATCCATGGCCATCAGATAAGCAAGTCGTCGATGGAATTTTACTCGGTCGGTAATTTGAATGAGCCCACCCTCTGGCAGTTGGATCTCGTTCTTCATTATCTTCTGCCAGATGGCTTCGATACTCAGCGATTGCCGAAAGGTCATCCAGGCCGACCACAGGGCCAGAAGAATTGCGTCTTGGGAAGGTTCGAGCTGATATCTTATCTGCTTCCCGGGCACTTCCCTGGCTGCCTCATGTGACCCCCCTGCGGGTAACAAGGATGAGGAGGCACCATGTGATGTCCCTGCTGCCGAAGTCCTGGCCTGCGCAGGCCGCGCTCCCTGACGCGCCATTGGTCCTCCCCTTATGAAGGCACCATGCCTTCCTTCCCGTCGCCCGGTTTCTGCGCGAGTGACCTCGAGTTTCCGGACGCGCTTATAGCATCCCGCCTTTTTATCACATAAACTTTCATTACATTTTACAAAACTGAGGATCTTTATGGTTTAGTGTATTGGAAACCAGGAACTTTAAACATGAAAACATAAAAGATTCTTCTTAAACACTTTAAAGGATTCTCCTCATGTTCATAATAGGTTCATTACTGCATCTCATAACCTCGGGACATACATCAAAAGAAAGGGTGAGCAGAAGGCCCAGTAAGGGAAACAATAGAAACATTTTATATGTGAACCTGAGATACTTCAATAAGGACATGAAAAAATCTTTAAGGCATGAGAAATAAATCATGAGGCATATCATAATAAAAATAAAATTTTTCATAACTTGAATATGTGGCTACAATATTTGATTTTGACAATCATTTCATTTCACCAAGGTCCATCCCCATGGGGCCATTAAAAATTACCAAGGTTATTCACCAAGATATCAGTCCAAAAAGTCATCTCTATAGATTAAGTCTTTACCCAATGCATTAGAGCGCTATCTGGGCGCACCCTTGAGATGTCTTTATTATCATGTGAGTCACATATACAATAAACAATTATTTCATAAACAACCCATATATCATAAAACAAATGGGTTTCATTTCATAATCATAACTTTTTAAAAACTTCTTTAAAGACAAGATCGTTATGTCACTTTAAACCCATGGAAAAGGGAAAGCGGGTTTCATGTATGTAAATCCCAAAATTTAAAATAGAAAATTTTTATATAGATGTGAATAACCCTTTAGAAATAATATCTTTGAGTATTCAATTAATAACATAAAATAATTTTGAGATAAAGAGGGAGGCATTTTGAGACGAAACTACGCAGTATAACGTCTATGATACATGGTTTTAGAAAAAGTTGGAAAGAGAGGGGACATGGGTCACCCCCTAAAAAATGATACATAAAACAGTAGGGGAAAAAATATAAAGTATTTAAGAACATGGTAATGAATTTTGAATAATATACCATTTGAAACTAAGAACTTGAAAGGAAGACAAAAAAAAAGTTTTCTCTTATGAGAATTCTGCAGCCTACCGGCGTCACTTAAAACATCCAAAAATGGATTGACGAGATCAAATAGGGTATCTCATCATATGAACATAAATGATCAGAATGATTGATATAGATATCATACCCCAACATAATAAAAAGGAACTTTAAATACTTGACATCAAAATAGATCTTGAAAATGAGAAGGGTGAAAGAACCCCTTATAAATTGGACATCCTAACGGCGTCACTTAAACTTCGACAAAAATGAATTAATGAGATCAAATAGGGTCTCTAATCATATGAACATAAATGATCGGTGTGATGGATTTAGATATCATACCCCAACATAATAAAAAGTAACATTAAAGACTTTACATGAAAATAGATCTTGAAAATGAGAAGGGTGAATGAACCCCTTAGAAATTCGACAGCCTAACAGTGTCATTTAAACTTCAACAAAAATGAATTGATGAGATAAAATATTGTCTCTCATCATATGAAAATAAATGATCTGTATGATAGATTTAGAGATCATCACCCAACATTATAAAAAGGAACTTGAAAGACTTGACATGAAAATAGATCTTGAAAATGAGAAGGGTGCAAGAACCCCTTAGAAATTCGACAGCCTAACGGCGTCACTTAAACTTCAACAAAAATGAATTGATGAGATCAAATATGGCCTCTCATAATATGAACATAAATGATCATTATGATAGATTTAGAGGTCATACCCCAACATAATAAAAAGAAACTTGCAAGACTTGACATGAAAATAGAACTTTGAAAAAGGATAAAGTTGAAAGAACAACTTAAAAATTCGGCAGCCTAACGACGCCACTTAAAACATTAAAATGATGAATTGAAGAGAAAAAATGGGTTATCTCATCATATTATCATAAAATATCAGTATGAAAAATTTAGATATCATTACCCAACATAATAAAAAGGAACTTGAAATACTTTAAATGAAAATATATCTTGAAAAAATGATAAGGGAGAAAGAATCTGTTACAAATATTTCGGTAGCCTAACGGTGCAACTTAAAACATCATAAAATGAAATAATGAGAGTAAAAGGGGATATCTAATTATATGAAAATGAAAAGGGATGTAATAGAAGTATAAAATAACATCCTCCAACATATGAACATGGAGCATAAAAGGAATGACATAAAGGAGATTACTCGAAAAGAAAGAGAGAGGTCAGATCCCTTACCTTAAAATGTAACACTTAAAACTAAAAGGATGGGACCTTGAGGGCTTGGGGGAACCTTGGGAGGACTCCTTGGGAGGTACTGAGACCAGAACTTCGTTGGGGAAGAGTGGGGAGTCTAATGGATGAGGGGATGGCTTGGTATTTATAGGGAAAGTGAGGGGACAAGGCATTAATGGCCATGGGACACCTCATTAGTGGTTTTGAAAAAACCATGGGCTTACCCATGGTATTTTCCCATGGTATTGGCCACATGGGACACCTCATACCTTATATTACTATTCATAAGTCGACCATATTGATTAAATACTTAATACATCATTCAATGATTTCATTAAACACCCATAACTTAAAAACTGTATTTTCACTATTCATAGAAAATTCAACTTTCTCAGAATATTCCCAAAATTTCAGCTTTACCAAATATCAATGCTATGATTTCAAAAATAAACTACATTTTATAAAAATAGTCTACTAAATATTTTAAATTTAGTTTTTAAATAAATAAACTATTCACCGAAAATTCATTTTTTTCAGAAAAAACCCCCAAAATTACCATAACATAATATCGATGCTCTGAGTTCAAAAATGAAATCAATTTTATAAAAAATTTTTTTTAAATATTTATAATTTAATTGTTAATTAAAAAAACTATTCACTCGAAAAAACTAATACTTGAATAATAATTTATAAAATTGTTATTTAACCATTTTATTGAATCACATTACTTAATCAAGGTGCCTAGATTATTTTAATAATTTCTCTAAGTGTGATTACTAATCCATTTGGACACATTACTAATCCTTATCATAAAATCGCTATTCATAATTTACTATTCATCCAAAATTAAGTTCATCTTATTAGACTCTAAATTTCGTACTGATAATAATTGTAGAAGACCGTTTTTTGAATATCATTACATGTTTTTTATTATTTAATGTTTACATAAACATTTTTAAAATATCATTTTTCTAAAATTCATCAAAAATATGCATACTATATTTATCCGGTCATTTGAAAATTCACAAACTTCATCATAAGAATAAATCCCAAAATTTATTTAAAACAAAGGATTGCACAAGGCAGTTACGGTCTCCTTACATATCCCCTTATCACACCAGTATAGGACCTAAGTGTAAGGTGTGCTAAGGTGAGAGAATCTGGTGGAGGCTCGGCTAACATCGCAAGAGTAGTAATTTCTATCAGTTTGAACATCTCGCAAAGGCTATTCCATTATAGTTTCACACGATGATGTTCGGCTTGGGTTTGGTCCAGAGCAAAGCCCAATGGTGCTACCTCTTTCCCTTGTTCTGTTAGATGGGCTTCGATCCATCCAAGACTACTGGGTGAGGCCATCAAATCTTCTTTCTACAATAATTAACCAAGATTACTTGTATTTAGAGACAATAATCAAAACGTTTAGTTTCCAGGGGTCATATTGACCAATGGTCATATAAAAATCAAAACACAATGGTCTCATTTTAATTATACTCATGTTATCAAATGAAACATTTTTGTTGAGTATAAAAAACAAAATAAAATAACACATAAAATTAGGAAAGAAGATTTATTCAAAATTTCTGGTCGTTACAATCTTCCCCCCTTAAGAAATTGCGACCTCACAATTTTTAAAATTGGGTTTTAAAATCTCATTGAAAGTCCCACATCAGAAAAGGAGTCAGTAAAACTATTACTTTAAAAGAAAAAAAATTTAGTACAAAGGTCACCCAAGTTAGCCCACACTAGGATTCCATGTATGAAAACATGGACATGGAGGAGAAAACAAAGGGTCAAGTTATGAGGGAGAATGATAGAAGACAAGATTAGGAGAAAGTTAACCATAAGAAAATCCCAAACTTATGATGTGTGTAAAAGGTCTTTGATAACCCTGTAGCAAACGTAAACCAACAATGTTTTTGTTTTACGTTCCTTTTCATAATTTTGAGGAATTCATTTACAACATAAAACAAAAACATAAGAAAATATACCTATCTTCATGTAGTGTTTCATCCTTTAATATGTTTCTACCCAAAACAAATCTTTTCTCTAAACTAAGATCATTCAAAATTACTTGGTCTCATCAAAACACAAGAATCATCTTCTAGAGAATCACATAATACACAAAATATTAACTATCTATTTCTTCTATATTTAAACATTATCCCAAAAACAGAGAGTGTAAGTAAAAAAACTCTTCAAAAAGAAATAATCCCATAGGAATGGAAACTAATTTTAAATCTTCAAAGTTCCTTGGTACTACCCAAAGATCATCATAGTCCATTCCATAAATAAAGGTCCTTAAAATTCCTCAAAATAAACCAAACCAATATTGAAACCCAAATTCAAGAAGGATTTGATAACATAGTCTTCCAAAATAAACTTCATTGTTCATCTCTAAACAACATCAACCACTACTTACATCTTATAAAAAAAGTGTCTAAACTAAACATATTTTACCCAAGATAGGTTAATCATTCCCATAAGTAACCTAAATTACTATATGTCCACCTTAAATTCATCGATTCTTCAAAATATAAGTCAACCTTACTCCTCAATGAAAATAACGTAGTACTCTATTTACCTTGATCATATAGGGTCCCCAAAATAGTGAAAGTCTTCCAAAATAATAATCATATTTTAATCCCCTAATCATCCCTGTCATATTAATACGATAATCTTCTCATTTCCTATCACATTGGTTGTTGGGACATGTTCTTCCATTTCCCACCATTAATTAAGAAGAGAAAGTATAATTAGGGGCTTAAGTACTTAGCCAATAATCACGAAAAGCAACTGAAAGCATACAATGATAACTTATAGAATAAAAGTATAACATAAAGTGTGATCCCCAAGATTCCCATCTAGGTTATCCATGATCATATATTCTTATGTGAATCTTTATTTTATTTTATCTTTGTTCCTTTAACAATGCTTCATACTAAGGTTATGAATTTACCAAAGCATATACCTTGGAAGTGTCGTAACAAAGAGTGCAGCAAGGCCCGTTGTCGTGTACCCGTTCTCATTAGAGTCTAGCTAAAAGTGGTGTTTTTGGGTTTTACCCCAATTTACATCTGTGCCAGAGCCACCTATACCTTCTCGTATCCATATAGGAATGTATTTTCTTGGCAACCCCTTACTCAAAACTCACCCAAATACCCAGAATATTTGCTATATTTAATCTTTTCTATAGGTTTCTTCCTAGAGTTTTCATATCCTAATTTCCACAAATAACTAAACCATCCTTTGATACCAACTATAGGATCCCGCCTTTTTATCACATAAACTTTCATTACATTTTACAAAACCGATAATCTTTAAGGTTTAATGTCTTGTAAACCAGGAACTTTAAACATGAAAACATAAAAGGTTCTTCTTAAACACTTGAAAGGCTACTCCTCATGTTCATCCTAGGTTCATTACTGCATCTCATAACCTGGGGACATACATCAAAAGAAAGGGTGGGCATAAGGCCCAGTAAAGGAAACAAGAGAAACATTTTATATGTAAACATGAGATACTTCAATAAGGTCAAGAAAAGAACATTAAGTCATGAGAAAGAAATCATGAGGCATATAATAATAAAAATAACATTTTTCATATCTTGAAGATGTGGCTACAACATTTAATATTGACAATCATTTCGTTTCACCAAGGTCCATCCCCAAGGTTCCATTAAAAATTACCAAGGTTATTCACCAAGGTATCAGTCTAAAAAGTCATCTCTAGAGATTAAGTCGTTACCCAATGCATTGGAGCACTATCTGGGCGCACCCTTGACATGTCTTTATTATCATGTGATCCACATATATAATAATCAATCATTTCATAAAAAAACCCATATATCATAAAACAAATGGGTTTCATTTCATAATCACAATGTTTTAAAAACTTCTTTAAAGACATGATCTTAATGTAACATTAAACCCACAGAAATGGGAAAGCGGGTTTCATGTATGTAAATCCCAAAATTTAAAATAGAACGTTTTGATATATATGTGAATACCCCTGTAGATATAATATCTTTTAGTATTCAATTAATAACATAAAATAATTTTGAGATAAAGAGTGAGGCATTTTAAAACGAAACTATGCAGCATAATGTCTATGATACATGGTTTTAGAAAAAGTTGGAAAGAGAGGGGAAATGGGTCACCCACTCAAAAATGATACATAAAACAGTATGGGAACAAAATATAAAGTATTTAAGAACTTTTTAATGAATTTTTTATGATATACCATTTGAAACGAAGAACATGAAAGGAAGACAAAAAATAAGTTTTCTCTTATGAGAATTCTGCAGCCTAACGACATCACTTAAAACGTCCAAAAATGGATTGATGATATCAAATAGGGTCTCTCATCATATGAACATAAATGATCAGTATGATAGATATTTATATCATACCCCAACATAATAAAAAGGAACTTGAAAGACTTGACATGAAAATAGATCTTCAAAATGAGAAGGGTGAAAGAACCCCTTAGAAATTCGACAGCCTAACGACGTCACTTAAACTTCAACAAAAATGAATTGATGATATCAAATAGGGTCTCTCATCATATGATCATAAATTATCAGTATGTTATATTTAGATATCATACACCAGCATAATAAAAAGGAACATGAAAGACTTGACATGAAAATAGATCTTGAAAAGGAGAAGGGTAAAAGAACCCCTTAGAAATTCGACAGCCTAACATCGTCAATTAAACTTCAAAAAAAAATGAATTGATGAGATAATATAGGGACTCTAATCATATGAACATAAATGATCAGTATGATAGATTTAGAGATCATACCCCAACATAATAAAAAGGAACTTGAAAGAATTGACATGAAAATAGATCTTGAAAATGAGAAGGGTGAAAGAACCCCTTAGAAATTTGACAGCCAAACTGCGTCACTTAAACTTCAACAAAAATGAATTGATGGGACCAAATAGGGTATCATATCATATGAACATAAATGATCAGTTTGATAGATTTAGAGATAATACCCCAACCTAATAAAAAGTAACTTACAAGGCTTGACATGGAATTTGAACTTTGAAAAAGGAGAAAGGTGAAAAAACAACTTAAAAATTCGGCAGCCGAACGACGCCACATAAAACATCAAAAATACTGAATTGAAGAGATAAAATGGGGTCTCTCATAATATGATAATTAAATATCAGTATGATATATTTATAGATCATACCCCAACATAATAAAAAGGAACTTGAAATACTTTACATGAAAATATATCTTGAAAAAATGAGAAGGGAGAAAGAATCTGTTACAAAAATTTCGGCAGCCTAGCAGCGCCACTTAAAAAATCATAAAATGAAATAATGAGAGTAAGAGGGGATCTATAATAATATGAACATGAAAAGGGATGTAAGAGGAGTATAAAATTACATCCTCCAACATAAGAACATGGAGCATAAAAGGAATGACATAAAAGAGATTAATCAAAAAGAAAGAGAGAGGTCGGATCCCTTATCTTAAAATGTAACTCTTAAGACTCAAAGGTTGGGACCTTGAGGGCTTGGGGGCACCATGGGAGGACTCCTTGGGAGGTAATGAGACCATAACGTCGTTGGGGGAGGGTGGGTCATCGAAGGGATGAGAGGATGGCTTGGTATTTTTATAGAAAATGAGGGGAAAAGGCATTAATGGCCAAGGGACACCTCATTAGTGGTTTTGGAAAAACCATGGTCTTGCCCATGGTATTTTCCCATGGTATTTGCCACTTGGTAAAACTCATACCTTATATTACTGTTCATAAGTCGACCATAATGATTACATACTTAATACATCATTTAATGATGTCATTGAACACCCGTAACATAAAAATTGTATTTTCACAATTCATCGAAAATTCAAATTTTTCATAATAATCTCAAAATTTCACCTTAACGAAATATCAATGATCTGATTTCATAAATGAACTCTATTTGTTAAAAATAATTTTCTAAATATTTTTAATTTATTTTTTAAATAAATAAACTATTCACCGAAAATTCATTTTTTTCAGAAAAAACCCCAAAAATTACCATAACATAATAACGGTGCTCTGAGTTCAAAAATAAAATCAATTTTATAAAAATATTTTTTTCAATATTTTTAATTTAATTTTTATTTAAAAAACACTATTCACTTGAAAAAACTAATACTTGAATAATATTTTATGAAATCGTTATTTTACCATTTTATTGAATCACGCTACTTAATCAAGGTGCCTAGATTATATTAATACTTTCTTTAAGTGATATTACTAATCTATTTGGACACATTACTAATCAAATCATGAAATCACTATTCATAATTTACTATTCACCAAAAATTAAGTTGATCTTATTAGACTCTAAATTTCGTACTGAGCATAATTGTAGAAGACCAATTTTTGAATATCATTACAAATTTTTAATTATTTAATGTTTACATAAACATTTTTAAAATATCCTTTTTCTAAAATTCATCAAAACTATGCATACTATATTTATCCTGTCATTTGAAAATTCATAAAATTCATCATAAGAAGAAATACCAATATTTATTTAAAATAAAGGATTACACAAGGCAGTTACGGTCACCTTACATATCCCATTAACACACTAGAATAGGACCTAAGTGTAAGGTGTGCTAAGGTGAGAGAATCTGAGGGAGGCTCGACAAACATCGCATGAGTATTAATTTCTATCAGTTTGAACTTCTCGCAAAGGTGATTCCATTCTAGCTTCACACGATAAAGTGCGGCTTGGGTTTTGTCCAGAGCAAAGCCCAATGGTGCTACCTCCATCCCAAGTTCTGTTAGATGGGCTTCAATCGGTCCAAGACTACTAGGCAAGGCCATCGAATCTTCTTTCTATAATAATTAACCAATATTACTTGTATTTAGAGACAATAATCAAAACGTTTAGGTTCCAGGGGTCATATTGACCAATGGTCATATAACAGTCAAAACCCAATGGTCTCATTTTAATTATACTAATGTTATCAATTGAAACATTTTTGTTGAGTATAAAAAACAACATAAAATAACACATAAAATTAGGAAACAAGATTTATTCAAAATTTCGGGTCGTTACAATCTTCCCCACTTATGAAATTGCGTCCTCGCAATTTTTAAAATTAGGTTTTGAAATTTCATTGAAAGTCCCAAATCGGAAAAGGAGTTAGGAGAACTATTACTTGAAAAAAAAAAGTAAGTACAAAGATGAATCGAGTTAGCCCACACTAGGATTCCATGTACGAAAACATGGACATGGAGGAGAAAACAAAGGGTCACGTTCTGAGGGAGAGTGATAGAAAACATGATTAGGAGAAATTTAACCATAAGAAAATCCCAAACTTATGATGTGTGTAAACAGTCTTTGATTACCCAGTAGGAAACGTAAACCAACAACGTTTTTGTTTTACGTTACTTTTCATAATTTTGAGGAATTCATTTACAACATAAAACAAAAACATAATAAAATATACCTATCTTCATGCAGAGTATCATCCTTTAATAAGTTTCTACCCAAAACTAATATTTTCTCCAAACTAAGAGCATTCAAAACTACTTGGTCTCATCAAAACACAAGAATAATCTTCTAGAAATCACATAATCCAAAAAAGATTTATTATCGATTTCTTCTATCTTTAAACATTATCCAAAAAATAGAAAGTGTAAGGTAAAACAACTCTTCAAAAAGAAATAATCCCATAGGAATGGAAACTACTTTTAAATATTCAATGTTCCATGGTACTACACAATGTTCATCATAGTCCATTCCATAAATAACGGTCCTTAAAATTCCTCAAAATAAACCAAACTAAGATTGAAACCCAAATAAAAGAAGGATTTGATAACATAGTCTTCCAAAATAAACTTCATTGTTCATATCCAAACAACATCAACCACTCCTAACAACTTATAACAAAAGTATCTAACCTAAACATAATTTACCCAAGATAGGATAATCATTCCCATAAGTAAACTAAATTACTATAAGTCCACCTTAAATTCATCGATTCTTCAAAATATAAGTCAACCTTAATCCTCAATGAAAATACAGAATTAATCTATTTACCTCGATCATATAGGGTCCCCAAAATAGTGAACGTCTTCCAAAATAATAATCATATTTTAATCCCCTAATCATCCCTGTCGTATTAATACGATAATCGTTGAATTTCCTATCATATTGGTTGTTAGGACATGTTCTTCCATTTACCACCATTAACTAAAGAGAGAAAGCATAATTAGGGGTTTAAGTACTTAGCCAATAATCATGAAAAGGAACTGAATGCATATAAGGATAACTTGTAGAAGAAAAGTATACACTAACTTGTGATCCCCTAGGTTCCCATCTAGGTTATCCATGATCATATATTCTTATGTGAGTCTTTATTTTATTTTATCTTTGTTCCTTTAACAATGGTTCATACTAAGCTTATGAATTTACCAAAGCATATCCCCCGGGATTGTCGTAGCCAAGAGTGCAGCAGGGCCCGTTCTCGTGTACCAGTTCCCGTTCGAGTCTAGCTCAAAGCGGGGTTTTTGGGTTTTACCCCTATGTACATCTATGCGAGAGCCACCTCTACCTGCTCATATCCAGACATGGATGTATTTTCTTGGCAACCACTTACTCAATACTCACCAAAATACCAGGAATATTTCCTATATTTAAAATTTTCTATAGGGTTCTTCCTATAGTTTTCATCTCCTAATTTCCACAAATAACTAAACCATAACTTGATACAAACTATAGGATCCCGCCTTTTTATCACATAAACTTTCAGTACATTTTACAAAACTGAGGATCTTTAAGGATTAGTGTCGTGGAAACCAGGAACATTAAACATGAAAACATAAAAGATTATTCTTAAACACTTGAAAGGATTATCCTCATGTTCATCCTAGGTTCATTACTGCATCTCATAACCTAGGGACATACATCAAAAGAAAGTTTGACCAGAAGGCCCACTAAGGGAAACAAGAGAAACATTTTATATGTGAACTTGAGATACTTCAATATGGTCATGAAAAGAACATTAAGGAATGAGAATGAAATCATGATGCATATCATAATAAAAATAACATATTTCATAACTTGAAGAAATGGCTACAACATTTAATATTGTCAATCATTTCTTTTCACCATGGTCCATCCTCAAGGTTCCATTAAAAATTACCAAGGTTATTCCATAAGTTATCAGTCTAAAAATCATCTCTAGATATTATGTCTTTACCCAATGCATTGGAGCGCTATCTGGGCGCACCCTTGATATGTTTTTATTATCATGTGAGACACATATATAATCATCAATCATTTCATAAACAACCCATATAACATAAAACAGAGGGGTTTCATTTCATAATCATAACGTTTTTAAAGATGCTTTAATGACATGATCTTTATGTCACTTTAAACCCACGGAAAAGGGAAAGCGGGTTTCATGTATGTAAATACCAAAATTTAAAATAGAAAATTTTGATATATATGTGAATTCCCCTGTAGAAGTAAGAGCTTTGAGTATTCACATAATAACATACAATAATTTTGAGATAAAGAGTGAGGCATTTTTAGACGAAACTATGCAGCATAACATCTATGATACATGGTTTTAGAAAAAGTTGGAAAGAGAGGGGTCATGGGTCACCAACACAAAAATGATACATAAATCAGTAGGGAAACAAAATATAAAGTATTTAAGAACATGGTAATGAATTTTGAATGATATACCATTTGAAATGAAGAACATGAATGGAAGACAAAAAAATAAGTTTTCTCTTATGAGAATTCGTAGCCTAACAGCGTCACTTAAAACTTCCAAAAATGGATTGATGAGTTCAAATAGGGTCTCTAATCATATGAACATAAATGATCAGTATGATAGATATAGAGATAATACCCCAACATAATAAATATTAACATGAAAAACTTGATATGAAAATAGATCTTGAAAATGAGAAGGGTGAAAGAACCCCTTAGAAATTCGACAGCCTAACGACGTCACTTAAACTTCAACAAAAATGAATTGATGAGTTCAAATTGGGTCTCTCATCATATTAACATAAATGATCAGTAAGATATAATTAGAGATCATACCCCAACATAATAAATAGGATCTTGAAATACTTGACATGAAAATAGATCTTGAAAATGAGAAGGGTGAAAGAACCCCTTAGAAATTCGACAACCTAACGACGTCACTTAAACCTCAATAAAAATGAATTGATGAGATAAAATAGGGTCTCTAATAATATTAACATAAATGATATGTATGATATATTTAGAGATCATACCCCAACATAATAAAAAGGAACTTGAAATACTTGACATGAAAATAGTTCTTGAAATTGGGAAGGGTGAAAGAACCCCTTAGAAATTCTACAGCCTAACAGCGTCACTTTAACATTAACAAAAATGTATTGATGAGATCAAATAGGGTCTATCATCATATGAACCTAAATTATCATTATGATATATTTAGAGATAATACCCCAACATAATAAAATGTAACTTGCAAGAGTTGACATGGAATTAGAACTTTGAAAAAGGAGAATGGTGAAAGAACCACTTAAAAATTCGGCAGCCGAACGACGCCACTTAAAAACTAAAAATACTGAATTGAAGTGATCAAATGGGGTCTCTCATCATATGATCATAAAAGATAAGTATGATAAATTTAGAGATAATACCCCAACATAATAAAAAGGAACTTGAAATACTTTACATGAAAATATATCTTGAAAAAATGAGAAGGGAGAAAGAATCTGTTACAAAAATTTCGGCAGCCTAACGGCACCACTTAAAACTTCATAAAATGAAATAATGAGAGTAATAGGGGACCTATAAATATATGAACATAAAAATGTATGTAATAGTAGTATATAAGAACATCCTCCAACATTAGAACATGGAGCATAAAAGGAATGAAATAAAAGAGATTACTCGAAAAGAAAGAGAGAGGTCGGATCCCTTACCTTAAAATGTAACTCATAAAACTCAATGGTTGCGACCATGAGGGCTTGGGGGAACCTTGGTTGGACTCCTTGGGAGGTAATGAGACCAGAAAATTGTTGGGTAAGAGTGGGGAGTCGAATGGATGAGAGGATGGCTTCGTATTTATTGGGAAAGTGAGGGGACAAGGCATTAATGGCCAAGGGACACCTCATTAGTGGTTTTGAAAAAACCATGGGCTTTACCATGGTATTTTCCCATGGTATTGGCCACATGGGACACCTCATACCTTGTCTTGCTATTCATAAATCGACCATATTGATTACATACTTAATACATCATTTAATGATGTCATTAAAAACCCGTAACTTAAAAATTGTATTTCCACTATTCATCGAAAATTCAACTTTCTCAGAATAATCCCATAATTTCACCTTAACCAAATATCAATGCTCTGATTTCAAAAATGAACTCCATTTTAGAATAATAATTTTCTATATATTTTTAATTTATTTTTTAAATAAATACACTATTGACCAAAAAGTCATTTTTTTCAGAAAAAAACCCCAAAAATTACCATAACATAATATCGGTTCTCTGAGTTCAAAAATGAAATCCATTTTATAAAAATAATTTTTTAAATATTTTTAATTTAATTTTTAATTAAAAAATACTATTCACTCAGAAAAACTAATACTTGATTAATAATTTATGAAATCGTTATTTAACAATTTTATTGAATCACATTACTTAATCAAGGAGCCTAGATTATATTAATACTTTCTTTAAGTGAGATTACTAATACATTTGGACACATTATTAATCCTACTCATAAAATCACTATTCATAATTTTCTATTCATCAACAATTAAGTTGATCTTATTAGACTCTAAATTTCGTACTGAGCATAATTTTAGAAGACCATTTTTTGAATATCATTACACATTATTTATTATTTAAGATTTACATAAACATTTTTAAAATATAATTTTTCTAAAATTCATCACTAATATGCATACTATATTTATCCAGTCATTTGAAAATTCATAAACAACATCATAAGAAGAAATCCAAATTTTTATTTAAAACAAAGGATTACACAAGGCAGTTACGGTCTCCTTACATAGCCCCTTATCACACCAGCATAGGACCTATGTGTAAGGCGTGCTAAGGTGAGAGAATCTGAGGGAGGCTTGGCTATCATCGCACGAGTAGTAATTTCTATCAGTGTGAACTTCTCGCAAAGGAGATTCCGTTCTAGCATCACACGATGATGTTCAGCTTGGGTTTGGTCCAGAGCAAAGCCCAGTGGTGCTACCTCCTTCTCATGTTATGTTAGATGGTCTTCGATCGATCCAAGACTACTGGTTGAGGCCATTGAATCTTCTTTCTACAATAATTAACCGACATTACTTGTATTTAGAGACAATAATCAATATGTTTAGTTTCATGGGGTCATATTGACCAATGGTCATATAACAGTCAAAACCCAATGGTCTCATTTTAATTATACTCATGTTATCAAATGAAACATTTTTGTTGAGTACAGAAAACATAATAAAATAACACATAAAATTAGGAAACAAGATTTATTCAAAATTTCGGGTCGTTACAGCACTTGCGTAAAAGCCCCTCAGGGTACACAATAGTCCAGTGTTCGGTGTATTCAGTTGCTAGGTCGACATCGACCCCAGCGGTGGGAAGAGTGACGACATCTCCGGAACTGAAGGTGGTAAACATCAACCACATCTGGCACAGGATGCATGGATTTTTCTCCTTTTAGAAAGCCGGGAATACCTTCCTCATCATTCGTTGGAGGCACCCGAACTGCCTAGTGAATCGGGATGGTACGTAAGGCTCGCAGATCACCTTCCCATCGATCCGAGCCATGAGAACCCCGCCCCGAATGCTCTGGAAGTATTCCTGCTATTCCCGAGAGCCTCGACCATTGTCCACCAGCTGGCCGACTGGGTTGGGGAACGGGATGACGTTGAAGTTGTCATGGTTACCGATGCGGATCCTCGTGCCCTCCTCATTGAGCGTCATCGGTGCCACCCCTGCGATGTTTGGCAAGGATGGTCGCAGACCGTTGCCTGGAGGACGGATGACCTTTGGGAAAGTGAACCTGCCAAGATGAGCCGCCACCCAGCTGTGGAAGATCTAGAAGGGACAACATACTCTCCGAGGCGACCCCCCTCATAAGATGCGCCCCAGGATGGTATAAAGCTTGGATAGTATGGGAACGCCCAAGTTGAACCGTTTGTTGGCGGCCATGGAGCCCGCCATCACTAATGTTGCTGGACGGACGCCCATCCTCGCATCCCACACCGGCAAGAGCCACCCGCTTAGGAAGGCGGCAAGGAACCCGACATATCGGAAGTTCAGGTCCCGAGCCTCAATGACGTGATAGCCACATGATTGGTATTGTCCCGCCTCCAAGGTCCTCCAGAATGACCCATACCTGCTCATCTGAGTTGCGTTTGGGCACCGTTTGCCCCGTCCCGGCATCTTGACGGCGGGATCCTTCTAAAGGAATAGGCTGAACCAGCCCTTGAAGGCAACATCCTTCAGGAGGTCCTTGACCCCCAGCCTCTCTTCAGCTAGCTCCAACAGGTGTCGCGTCAGCATAGGCGTCCGAGACCTATCTCCCAAGGTGTTCATTGGAGGAATGAACTCATCGTATTGGTAACCCTCCAGTGGGATACCTCTGATGCAGTGTACGTCCCAGAGACTGATGCTGACTTCCCCATGATGAAGGTGGAATGTGTTGGTGTCAGGAGACCACTGGGTGAATAGCTTCGGTCTTAGTTTAGGCTGGAAGTGGAAGTGAAACTGCGATGTCCATACCGCGTCGATCATGACGATATACCGCAGTTCATCCCAGAACTGGTCACAGGTATGGCGGACCCAGAATGCCCAGGCCCATTTGCTGGTGATTTTGCCCCCAGACCGCAAGTCCCAATCCTTCAGCCATCCCTTCGTATCATCCGTGATGCTCTAACGGAACGTGCTCGCGTAAAGGGCCAGAGAATCCTCTAACACAGGATCGTCCCCGGTAATGGTTCTAGTCCTTGGGTTTAGGACATATACGTCTATATTTCTGGTTTCCCTGGCGGGACGGCCGTTGTTGGTGATGTTGTAGCGGGGAAGTTCGTCCTCCTTAGTCACCCAAGACCGCGGCGTTTCCATCTCCAAGCCCAGCAGTGGAACCTCCTCCTGGATGCCAAAATTCTAGAGCAGGAGGTTCTCAGACAAGGGATATTTCTTCTGGGCCAGAGTCAGCAAATTGAACAAAGTCAGATTGTTGGAGACAATCACGTTAGCGCCGTAAACCTCCTCGTTCGTACCCATTTCTGTCCTATGGGAGGCGGATTCCCCCTCATCAACTCAGTTTGAAGGCATCACGAATCTTTTGGGAGTAGGGTGAAATCATGATGCAGTGCGCGGAAGTGGAGAGTTCCGCGCGAAATATGAATGAGTTGCACAAAATCCTGGAGATTAGCGCGCAATCGGCACACGAAGCACGGAAAAGCCCGAACATGTGAAAAATCACGGCCTAATATCGTATCGAATTCCGCACAGCCAGTGCGTTTTTACACGCAGCCGTGGAAGCGATTTCACACACGAGAGAAATGAGATTATCACGTGAAAAACCGGATGTATGGGTTTGGGACCCTACTCCCCTTTTTATAGGCGAGGCCAGGGTTCCGCGCTTCGCGGAAAGAGGATTCCGTGCACGTCCAAAGGTTATGTGCGCCCATAGGAGTTTTGCGCACAACTTGACCAGGGGACTCAACATTTCGGTGTTTCGGCGTTTCCCTTGAAATCCGATTGTTGCGACCTCTCACTGATCCAATTCCAAGGGGGAGGGGGCATTTGTTGATGCCGAAAAAAGTCTGTAACTCTCGGTAGAAGTTTCGACATGACGAAGAGAAGTTATATTCGGAATCAGTGGCCCGATCCAGAGGCCCGAGAAGTGGTGCACGAAAAATTGGGTGAAGTGCGCGGAAAAAATGTCCCGCGCGAAAGGAAATCCGGGATTCGTTAAATGTCGCAGCACCGGCACGAATAATTTCGTGCCTGCATCCCGTGTGGTTGATATTTTCACGCCGTCGTTCTAGTCGTGCAATTATTTCACCCGCCACCTAGATTCCACGCCGTAGGTTGCCTATAAATAGAAGGTGACCCCGAACGGTTTGTGGCTTGATGAATCCGAAGCGACTCACGTGTTTGCAATTCGGCTCCCTTCTCCCCCCCCCCCGTGTGTAAGATGACTTCTAGGTAATCCCTCATTTCATGCAACCTTGCCACGGAGTTCGCCTTTACACGTAACACCACCATCTTCAGTGAATTTTCCCCCTCCCCCATGTTCCAGCCTTGCGCGCATTCCGTGTCTCGTGCTTGCAATACCCTACCCTGCGTGAAAAACCAGGCGCGTAAATCCCTCTCTGCGTGCAATTCCCTTGCTCCATTTGCACGCTGTCCCGATGTTTTGTGTGCAAACCGTCGCTTTTTTGCGCAAAGCCCAGTACCCCTCAACTTGACGCCCCTAGGATGCCCCCTGCACCCGCAGCTGATGTCTCCCCTGCAGGGCATGCGCGCCATGCGTTTTTTTCCCATACGGCCTTCTAGGCTCGTGCGAAGTAAACTCAAGGTCCCTTGGGTCATGTTTCCTGTTGCTTTGCTTTGCCTTATGCTTCTCCACATAGGCACGATAACGACTATCTCTTCTTCGCATAGCCACACTAACGTGGACCCCACAATGGTTTGCCCTACAGCCCCCTTCACTATGGCCTTTATGATGCCTTCCCTCCCACAAGGGGTAGAGGGCGTTGTGCATGTAAGCCCTAGGGGTGTGGAGCAACCCCACCCCGTCCAAGCTACAGGATGTTAAACTGCTGAGCACATCGTCTTTAACACATGACGTTAATCTGTGGTCCGACCCCATGCTTTGCAAGAAGGGTCCCCCCAACTCGGGCATTCTTAACACATGCTCGTCTCCATAGGAGTGGACTCTTCCTCGCATGGAATGAGATCCTCCTTGTCGGAGTGGCGTTTTCCCGTGGGGGAAGGGCCACCTCAGAGCGTAAGCCCCTTTCCTTTCTTATGGATGACTGCACCCGTGCATCTCCGTACTCCCCCCTGCCTAGGCCAGTGGAGTCCATTTCCAACTGTGCTTTGTCACACCACGGGCCTCCACCCTGGAGAATACCCCAGCACCATGAGCCGCTAACCACGCGTAAGCCCCTGTTTCCTCTTTGGGCCGTCTCAGAACATAAGCCCCATTCCACTTCTCACGGACGCACCCATCGTGACGTGATCGTGTGGTCCCAACCGCCTCTTGTTTCCACACCGAGCATGACTCATGTGGGCTTAGAGTGCGCATCGACCATGAAATCCTCCCATTGGGCCTCCCCAGAGCGAAAGCCCCATCCCAGCGAACTATGTAGACATTGATCTGTGCTAACGCAAGGTATGTAGGAATCCTCCACAATGTTCAAGCACACCACCTAGACATCCCGACCTCTCCATGTCGTCTCCCTTAACACCTTGGGCCGCCGTAGAGTGTAAACCCCAAACCCCTCGTCCCACATGATGTTAAACTGTATTTCATCCCGCATGACGTTTAACTGTATCCCGTCCCGCAAGATGTTAAACTGTATCTCATCCCGCATGACGTTAAACTGTATCTCGTCCCGCATCAAGTTACACTGTATTCCCCCTCTTGGTCCATCTCAGAATGTAAACCCCATGTCTCACTCCACCATCCATCTCGTTTCTTACTCGGGCCGCCACCCGGTGAGATCATGCCACCCCATCCCACTCCATGATATCTGGTAAGCTACCCACGTGCTGGACCCAACATCGGTATTCCCCCTAGGGGTCCTTCATCATGATACGTCCCCAAAAGACGTTTAACTCGCGACATACCCTTTTTTAAACTAGGGAAGCTGAGGAAAACCTCAGACGGTGCACATTCCCCGCGTTTGATGTGGGATGCCTCGGCCTTCTGCGCCCTCCAAAAGCCATGTGATGAGAGACCAAAGACAGACATGCCAACGGCGCCCAAACGTGACCATTCTCCTCACCGAAGGTTGCTGCCCCGACAAGACCCCTTGAAGCGTCTTGATGGAAGCAGCGTAATTAACTGGCGTCCATGTAGATATGGCACCAGGAGTGAGTTTCACGAACCCGTCTTAAATATAGGTGGAAGACCCGGACTAGGTGATGAGCTCCGAGGAGGAATCCACGGAAGGAAGAACCGACATCCCATCATCCCAGTTGCCATCAATGAGAAGACGTCCCAGAACATGGAATGGATACCGACCGCCTTTGGAAAGCAGGAATGTAGGGAAACAAGCAGCGCGTCCTCCCCACAGACGGATACACGTGCCCCAGTGAAAGCATCGGAGCAACAGCGTAAAATATTGAATTGTGGTAAACAAATAAGCCCGTAATATAATTTCTGTAGTATCAACAGAATTGTTACCCAGATCAACATAGTGGAAAATGTTCTTTACTAAACTAGGTTTACTTTTTTGTCTAGCCATATATTACTAAACAAGGTTTGCTTATCGTTCTATACCTACATTACTGAAGAATATTTACATTCCATTAAATTCATGTATATATAATGGGATATAAATCATTATAAAATTAATTAATGGGATATATAGGTCCCCCCCAATATAAAAATGAAATCATTCATTCATGTTCCAAAAAAATAGAAATCATTTATTGTATCATATCACATGAAATAAAATGGTTATCTTTAACATCATTCCATCATAACATAATTCATATAAAATAAATAGATTCCATAAAAATAATTCTATTATAAATTCAATAAAATCAATATAATAATAGTTATATAAAAATAACACTATGTCATCATGATATAAAATAATTTTCATAAAATAGTTGGACTTAATTCATGATGAAATTATCCATTCTATTGAGAAAAAATTTATTTTCTCAAAATACAGTGAAATTTTTAAACGAAAAGAATTCTATAAAAATATAGTTGATATAATGTAGGTTATTATTCATGGAAATAATGTTTTATGAATACATAAAATTCCATTCATTCTGTATATGTTAAAAATATCCTTCTTCTCGAGCTCTTATCGAAAAAGTCATATCTTACCACATAGATAAAATGAAAGAAATATTCTTTCATTTATATTTTATAAAACATCACCAATGGGTAAAATTGAATTTTGAAAATAGTGTAATAATTTAAATAATATTATTTATTTGGGAATCATGTAACAGGATGATAAATATACCCCAATTAATACATAATAATAAACAATATCATATAATAATGATGTTACAAAATTATCCCATACATTTAGGTCGGATTTCATCCGTATATGTTTGAAAATATAGTATAGTGGGTTTAAAAATATTATTAACTAATAAAATAACCATAAGTGTATTTATTATATCATGTATGAGTCACATATGTCTTTATATTACCCGTTTAATTATCAATTCCATGTTAAAGAAACATTTTGTGTACTAATAGTTTAATTTACCATATGTGTTTTAACTTTTTATTATTGAACTTATTAAACAGATTATGATTTAATTAATTAAATAATGTAAAAAATTATTTATATACAATAAATATTAAGTATATAAATATATATAATATTAATATAAACGAAATGTAATACTCCATTCATGGAGATAGAATATCAGATGTATGTAAGAACACATTTTACATTTCCATATTCAATTGAATGGAAGAAACTAAATGACACACACACACACCCATATATATACCTAAATCCAGTATAACTATTATTTAATATCTTTAATTATTATTTTTATATATAATTTATTTTCATTCTTGAATATTTGCAGAGCAGAATGAATCCCATCACATTGTTGAGACGGTAAGTCATGTGTACTCTCTAGCGACGATATCATCCCATTGATGGTTAAATGGTATAAATTTTGGTGGTATATGAATTATAAAGAAATAATATCATGTTATATTTATTATTTAAATATATTGTACTCATAAATATAACCATATAAAATAAGTTTTTTGAAAAAAAAATTACCACACAACATAGAGAGTGTAAGCCCTATGTACGCACGAATGGTCGTATTTATATTCATAGGATGGTTATAAAGAGATAAATTTTTTTACCACAGTTATAATAAAATATTATCATTTAGAAGATAATGATTTATTACTTCAGTATGGAAACAACATAATAAGAGGAAGTACAAGAAGAAAATAATATTGCAAAAGGTGATAAAACAATTACTTCTATTTCAAATATCACCTTTTGATTTCAAAATAAATTATCCATATAATGTAACTATTTCTAATTTGTGGAAACTAAAATAAATGGAGGGATTTAGTTAGATTATATGAGTAGAGATTTCTTGAGAAATGGTTATTTAATGTTGCGAGTATGTGGGTATACGTGGTGGAATTTTATAAGAGGAAAGAGGGGGACTTTGGGAAAGACTTGAAATATTAGTTTATGATAAATTTATTTTCACAATATAATAATCCAAAACTAATTTAGTTAGAGTATAATATTATTTTGGGTAAAATATTAAAAAATAATTGGTTTTGGGAAACATTATGTCATAAAATTAACCTTCTCTTTTATCTTTAACCATTAGTTAAAAACATTAATTCTTACCATTCCTTCTTTTCATTTCATAATATATTGTTACTATAGATACAATTAAATTCCAGGAAAACCAAAAGTGTATAATTAATGAAAAACTTACCTTTATATAATTATTTTTTCCAAATCATAGATTTTTATTACTACTATATCTTTTAATAAAATAGTATTTGTTTTCAAAACATCTCTATGTCAATTTTGACACTATTTAGGTCATAGGTATGTTCCATCCTTATTATATGTGATGGTTAGGATGATGTTGTGTTCTTAAATGGTTCAATAGTTTTCATTTCATTGGGTCATAGAAGAGTACCCCGAAATCTATCATGAAGAGGATGTATCATTACCCCCTCTATGAGAGATTGATTTGTGGATCACGTTACAACCAGGAGGGTCTCATATCTCTATGTCTCCATATAGGATTTCCATTTCTTTTTTATGAGAGTTACATGTATAGATTGATGTTATGTTAGAGTTAGGTTTTTTTCGACAGAGTGTGTCACCATGGGGTGCACCAGTTTTGTTCATGATCAAAGAAGACGGAGTGACGCTAGTCCTTGGTCGTTGATCTCCTTTCCTGTTGATGCTAATGGGTTTAGCTCCCTACTTCCGGGAATCAGATCACTGCATTCGGAGATCGATCTCCACCGGCCCACCGGCGTAGGGGCAGGGTAATTACCGACGCGGCTACTCCTCGTGGTCCCTCCCATTTCACGGCCACTCCGACTTCAACCGCCGTAGCAGCCAGGCACCTGCGCCCCCTCTCCCCGTCAGAAGTCATCCAGTGTAGGGTGATCAATGACCTGGTTCGTAGGTATGATGAGAAAGGCGTTATCCCCACCAGGGGCATGGCCTATTTGGATCTAGAGGCGGCTACGCCTCACCACCATCACTGCCCCCGAGGGCCGCGCAGGGAGACGCCACTCCCCACACCGATGTTCACCTGCTTCGGGAGTCTATCCCCGGAGAACTTTGATACATCCCTCCCCTATGCCAATGAGGTGGTTAATGTCCGGGCACACCCGATCGGCAATCCATCCCAAGGGTTAACGGTAAGAACCCATGCAAGGCTGCGTCGATGCCGCCGCCCGACTCCCCGAGCCGAGGAGCATGCAATCTTCCTGCCCGCACCGCCGGTTCCGACCCATCTGACTCGACTCCATCATTAGGCGCGAGTGGGAGAGAATGCCCGTCCTGGGGCATCAACATCACCAAACATTGTGGCCCAAGACACTACTGACTCCATTTACCAGATTCCTGCACATGTTGAGCAGGGGTAACCACGTGCCTGATTGGGATAGAAACCCCAACCGCCCTACTGGTATGTTGGGTCGAGTCTACTTGCCGAGGGCACTGGCGATGGCCACTGCGGACCAATCCACGGCAGTTCCCCTCACCATGAAGGCTCATTCCGTGCTTCCAATCTGGAAAGCCAAAAGCTTCATCACGACGGCTATGCTCCGGGTATGACTCCTTCCAGCGCCCGCTGCATGGGGTATGAGGTCACTCCCCCTACTACTAGTCGCGAGCATGGAGCCGTTGTGTATCCAGTCACCCACTCACATGGAGGTCCTGCCCATTTCCCTTTCGACATTTTTCCCAGTGCTTCTCGCACCCCAGCCCTCGGTCCCCTCTGCCCCAACTCCATTGTGGTCGGGGGACCCTATGACGGAAATCGTCCCTACCCTGAGGAGCTACCCAGGGGCAGGAAGGTCGGGCGTCGTCGCGGTAGAAGGAATGTCAGGGGAGTCCAGATGGAAATTAGACTAGTTCGTTTCCCGGATTCTGAGGTAGAGTACGACTCGATGATGGAACCTTCCCCCCAACCCTTCGAGTTTAGGGCAGGGATGGGAACACGGCGCATCAGTCTCGTACTCCCTGAATGCGAGGTCTGTATGATTAACTCCTTCCTTCGAAGGTATATCCAGGAGGACGAGGACTGGGCGTACCGCCGAGGTTCAAGCCCGCAGTTTCCACTGGCCTCCACGGAAGCACCTCTCGCCCCTACTAGGAAGGGCGAGGAGCTCTTCTGGGGACCGACAGAAGAATCGTGAGGCGACACACCCTTGGCGGGCACCGACGCTGTGACAGGAGTCCCGTTCGCCGGCACATCCTATCGCGACGTGGTAGCCAGGGCACTGCAACCCCGGGAGGATGACCCAGGGCTCGACCGCCAATCATCCTGTTCGTCGTATTCCCTGCCGGCCAGCGCACCGCCCTGGCGGCCTGCCTCGGTGCCATTTCCCAATCCCTGATTTTCCTCGGTGGAAGAGCAGGGTCGATAGGTCCAGGACCCCGAACCGGACCCCAAACCGGAGTCGTGGAGCTTCTAGACTGTTCTGGAAGGAGGCCACTTCCCTGAGAAGTCCTGGCCGGTCGCAGAATCGTATTTTGATGCGCCAGGGTCACTCACTCCGAGAGATTTTTAATGCTTCCACAAGATTCTCCTGGTGACTCACTCCCGCCTCTGCCGTCAGCTAGCGCCTTATCCCGGGAGCCATGCGCATCTCGAGGAGATCAGTGAGAAGTGTTGCCGAGTAGACCTAGCAGCACTCACTACGGTATGGCACCCCGAGTCGCTGGACCACCACGAGGCCCTCCAGCAACAATGCTTTCAGAGTTTTCAAGTACACTGCAGAGTTTTCGAAGAATCCACCCCCCATGCGCACGTCTACGGATGGGGGCAGTACGCTGCTCTCCTCTTCTATTCGTTCCACTGACAGCCCGATCCACTGGGCGACCCTGAGGGAAAATCGTCAAGGGCAGTCGTGGTCAACATGACTGACCTTTCGGATGAGTGAAACATTGTGGAGCCCCTTTACGGGGACTCACCCCCAGAGGACATGCCGCTACTGGACCCATCTGGGAGGGTTACTCGCCAACAAAGGAGCCACCTAGGTCTTCATGTACCCCCGGAGGCACTAACACTCGTCCAAAACATCAGCAAGGGTAAAGAGCCCGTTGGTTCTGCCAAACTCTCCGACCCATCTGCCTTAGTGCAGAAGGCAGAGGAAGATCTCGAGAAGGATGCGCTGCTCCAGCAGCTAGTTGAGAAAAAGTGTCTGGTTGATAAGCTCTTGGCCGAACGCATTGTAGAGCGGCGGTCTTACTATGGTGCTCCTAGACCTGGAAAACAGGGGTAGGACCATCTACCCCTTGTTGAGATTCCCCCAGGAAACCGTGACCATGACATGTTCGCCGACAGGGGAGACACTGGAAGCCATGGCAAATGGCGCGATATGTTTCGCCAAACCCTCCCGAGTGGCGAGACAACCTTGGGGACCCTGCTCGGTTTCCTCCCGTCGCTCTGAGAGTCGTTCCGCCAGCTGCCCCGCGAGCCACTGAGCGCGGCTACCATATCGAAGATCCTAGCAACATGCTTGTGATTAGCGATCCCCGTCAGGATAGGAATCCGCACCCGGATGAACTGATGGAAGTACTCATCGCTCAATTCGAGGCCCTGGAAACTCGGCAGGTGGCAATCACACCAGATGGAAAGTCGTACCCAGCATGGGTGGATGACATGTCGGCCCAGCCAAGATTTAGGAACCCCACTTTTGACCCCTTTTACGGGACCAGATACCCGCCTCAACACTTGGCCCACTTCAACTCAAGGTGCGGGCCTATGTTAGGGAGTTCAGCATAGGAGGAGGCTGCCAAACTTCGATGCTTCATTCAGACACTGGAAGGACCAGCATTCGTCTGGTACAACCTGCTCCCTGTTGGATCGGTGACTAGCTGGGAGGAACTTCGCCGGAAATTCCTCTACCAGTTCAGTTCCACAACCCGGAAGATGAACATTACAGACCTCTTTAGGTGCAAGCAAAGGCCCGATGAGCGAGTCGCGGACTTTGTCTCCCGGTGGAAGGGGCTCACGTACTCCCTTGACATGCCACTGAGTCAGGATCAATTGCTGACGATGTGTGTAGGGAACATCAAGGCAGAGTTGGTTCCTTCCCTGATCATGCAGAATTACCGTAGAGGGTTCAGGGACTTCTCAGACAAGGCTCAACGCCTCGAAGAAGCCCTGCAACAGGCCAGTCAGGCACGTCTGCGGCCTCCTGTAATCTCTACAAGAAGAGTCCCCAGAGCCAAGCCCGTTGTTGTGGCCCAGATCAAGGCCCCCAGATAGCTAGAGTTGCTGCCAGTGAGGCCAGCTCAGCAGGCTCATTGGGGTCCACCCCCACGGGCACAGCCTCCGACCCAGTTGCGACCACCTCAAAATCAGCAGGCGCATCTGCGTAACTCACCGCCACCAACTAGGTGAGGTAATATGGCTTTTCCTCCTCGGCCTACTCCTCCGTCCCCTGGTCATGGTTAGTCCCCAAGAGTCCCCTTTCCAGATAGAAGGAATAGGGCTTACACGTTTGGCGATGCCCAGATCCCCGTTTATTTTCGTAGCACCTTGGAGCAGGGGATCGTGTGGCTACCTGAGTGCTGGAAGCCAGAAGAGGCGTGTCTCACTGATCACCCCAACTGCTGCCCTTACCACCGGATCCTGGGACACACCATCCGGTAGTGCTATGTGTTTAAGGACTGGCTCCAAGACCAGATTGACCACAACATAGTCAGGTTGGCCACATCCCCGACACAGGTGGCAGTTGTCTTCGTGGGATCAGATGGCAGCAGTGGCAATGGGGATCGGCGGGAACAGGTTTCCGACCATGGGACACGTAAGTATAATGACTGGATGGCCCACTGGACGGTTTCCCGTGCCCAGGGAATTATCCATGCCCGCCTGAGTCAGCCAAGGCCCTCGGAGTCTGCATGCGCCACTTTGTCCTCATCGTCCCAGCCTACTTCCCAGAAGAGCAGGCGGCGACGCAAGAAGAAAGAACGCACCCTGCCATTGCCGTCATCTTCTCGCACGCTTGGCGATTTCATGCCCCCGGAGATGGGAATCCCTCCAAGAACCTGTCCGGTAGTGGATGATTCCTCGAGTGAGAGACTGGTGTACACTTCTGTTAACACCGTAGAGTTGGTAAATCCCTTTGTGGCTCCCGACGATGAGGAGCGCCAGGTGGACCTCCCGAAGAGCCCGGGGTACGCTTCGGTTAACACCGTAGAGTTGTTAAATCCCTTTGTGGCTCCCGAAGATAAGGAGTGCCAGGTGGACCTCCCAGAGAGCCTGGGGTATGCTTCGGTTAACACCGTAGAGTTGGCAAATCCCTTTGTGGCTCCCGACGATGAGGAGCGCCAGGTGGACCTCCCGGATAGCCCGGGGTACGCTTCGATTTACACCGTAGAGTTGGTAAATCCCTTTGTGGCTCCCGATGATGAGAGGCTCCAGGTGGACCTCCCGGAGAGCCCGGGGTACGCTTCGGTTAACACCGTAGAGTTGGTAAATCTCTTTTTGGTTCCCGGCGATGAGGAGCGCCAGGCGGATCTCCCCAATGTCCCCAGCCGTCGCCAACGCCTGTGGAAGCGTGGCTACATGAATCGCCGGGGCACGACAGTCGTCACCTCCAGTCAGGCCGTGCACGCTACCGAGACCAGGCAGCAGGCCCGGTACAGAGAGCAGCACTCGCGGCTCTGTCACCCGGTGACAATAGGTTCCCCTCCACCACCATTTGGGTTGCTAGATCGGGCGGAACCGCCTTGCCCGCGTCACGACCAGCCCTGCCCTGCCGCTGGCCGACCACGGCCTTCCGGTCCTGACATGATAGCCTCCTCCCGGGCTTCAGCTAGTGAACAGCGGGACGTGGCTAGTACCAGTCAGTCACCAGTCCTGCCAGTAGGGCCCGCCATGCCCCCAATCGCAGAGCGACCTCCTGTAAGCAGAAGCTCGCATTTGGCGTGAATGTATGACGTCCTAAAGCATCTGGCTGGTATTACGGAAAGGCTTTCCATCCTTGAGGCCCATCGCCTGTCGTCCGAAATGTGTGAGGCACTCGCCGAGGCTCTAAGAATCCCCCTCTAGTTTGAAATGGAGGTAGCGGCCGCATAATCCTTCCACACCAAGGTGATCGGGAACGACGAATGCCAGGCAGTTATCTCATTTTCCGGTGAAGATGAAGACCTTCCCATACAGGGGAACATCCGCTCATTGTACATTACCGTCCAGTTCAATGGCGTGGAATTCTGTCGTTGTCTTGTCGACATGGTTTCTGGGATTAACTTGATCCCAACTCGGACACTGTGAAAACTGGGGTTGTCCGAGGATGATTTAACTCCCTCCGACCTCAGAATCTATGGGTATGACAGGACCAAGAAAACTCCACTCGGAAATATTTTTCTGAAGACCCAGTTCGGTGGATTAGTTTCCAATACTGAATTCATGGTTTTCACTCAGGACACAGCCTACAACGCATTGATGGGCAGGCTGTGGCTCCATCTGCACGGGGCGGTTCCCTCATCATACCACCAGTGCCTCAAATACTCCCTTAAGGGTCCAGTGGGTGTACTCCAAGGAGATGTGTCTATGTTTTCCTCTTGTGAAGCCCATTACTTGGACGCTGACTACTAAAAGAGAAAGGACAAGAAAATCCTGGTAGGTGAGGTTGAGCCTGCCGCTGTCACAAGTGATCCCTGGGCGGGTCTGGATGACGCATATGTCTTCCCAATACAACGTCTGGATGCTACGACTCCCGATATGGGAGAGTGTTTTTTTGTCTCGGGTACCAGAGGGAGGCATATTTCCGGGTCTATGCGACGGCGGGAGATCACCTCGTACACTTATACCAACCAGTCTCAGGTGATCCCCGAGACTCCTACCCTTGTACGATATCGAGACTTTGGGCTCATGGCAACAACGGTACGCCATACGTGTCTGTTTTTCCAAGCTGGAATCGACCAACTCAAGCTAATGCGACACCACTGCTTAGATATCGTAATGTGTGGCCCCTTGGGCTGAAGGCCGGATGCGATTGGATAGACCGCCTTCGTCGCCATGATCTCCGTAGTGCATGAGCCTCCCGTCGGGATGACCTCTGCCGCCCAAGCCGGTGCTAGCTCCCCATCAGGGTCGAGTAGCCCCGAAACGGCTCCCCTCGTGGATGATCCTTCCTCATGCAGAGAAGAAGGCATGGAAGATGCTCCTCCCACCAATGAGGAAGGCGTCTCCACCACGGTCGACGAGCTAATACAGGTGAACCTCGGTAGTGAGGCGGACCCGAGACCCACATTGGTTAGTGCCGTTATGCATCCCAAGGAACAACAACAGTACATAGACTTCATTAGATAGCATCGTGATGTGTTTTCCTAGAGTTATGATGAGATGCTGGGACTAGATCCCCAGGTAGTCGTCCACCGCCTTGGCCTCCCATCAAACCATTGTGGGTTCAAGCAGCCTCCCAGGAAAATGCACCCTTTTCATGGTTCCATTGTCGAGGCCGAGGTTGATAAGCTCATTAAGGCCAACTTCATCACGGAAGTCCAGTACCCCAGGTGGATAGCCAACATTGTGCCCGTCAGGAAGAAGAACGGGCAGATCAGGGTCTGCATTGACTTCCGCGATCTTAATCACCACTGTCTGAAGGATGAATTTCCCCTTCCAGTGACAAAGCTATTGATCGATGCAACGGCCGGGTTCCAAGCCCTCTCTTTCATGGATGGGTACTCCGGGTACAACCAGATCCGGATGGCCCCCGAGGATGAAGAGATCACTGCCTTCAGGGCCCCCAGGGTACCTTCTGCAATCGGGTTATGCCCTTCGGCCTGAAGAATGCGGGTGCCACCTATCAACGGGCTATGCACCGCATATTCAAGCCAATCCTTGGGACACTGGTGGAATGCTATGTAGATGACCTGGTGGTTAAATCTCGTCAGCTTCGGGACCATCTCAAAGACCTTGAGAAAGTGTTCGGTTTCCTCTTTTATCGCCACTTGAAGATGAACCCGTTGAAGTGTGCCTTCGAGGTCACCTCCGGAAGGTTTCTTGGATTCATTGTGAGATATCGAGGTATCGAGATCAACCCCAAGAAGATTAAGGCCATCAGTCAGATGCCTCCCCGAGTAATATTCGGGAGCTTCGAGGCCTCCAAGGCCACTTAGCCTACATACGCCGATTCAGTTCGAATATGGCCGGCAAGTGTAAGCCCTTCTCTCGGCTCATGAAGAAAGGCGCCGCCTATATGTGGGACGAAGAGTGTCAGACCGCTTTTGAGGAAATCAAGCAGTATCTGCTTCATCCTCTGGTCTTGATGCCACCCGTTCCCAGAAGGCCGCTGGTCCTTTACGTGACCGCCCTGGAGCGATCCCTCGGCGCCCTTCTCGCCCAGAAGAACGACACGGGAATAGAGAATAGCCTCTTCTACCTCAGCCGCATGCTCCTCGACGCGAAGATTAGATATTCTCCTATCGAGAAGAGCTTCCTGGCACTCATATTCGCCGTACAGAAATTACGACACTACTTGCAGCACCATGAGGTATAGTTGGTCTCTCGGGTAGACCCGTTAAAATACATCCTGAGCCGGCCTATGTTGACTGGCCGGTTGGAACGTTGGGCGGTGATCCTCCAACAGTTCGAAATTAGGTTTGTACCTCAGAAAGCTGTCAAAGGGCAGGTGTTGGCAGACTTCTTCACCGCCCACCCCACCTCTGTAGTCTAGCCACTGGATTCGGGCTTTCCTGTTGAGGTAATCCTCACAATCGATCACGCCACCCCATGCTGGCAGATGTACATTGACGGCGCCTCCCGAAGCCCTACTGGTAGAAGGCTCAACGATCCTAGTCTTAATAGGGTGGGCCTGGGTATCGTCTTCATCACCCCGGAGCAAACCGTTCTGCCATATTCTTTCTTATTGTCAGAAGGCTGCACCAACAATGAGGCAAAATATCATGCCCTCATCACTGGCCTCATGTTGGCCCTAGTGGTTAACGTGCCCCGTCTGTGTGTGAAAGGGGACTCTGAGCTAGTCATAAAGTAGGTTAACGGTGACTATGCTGTCAGAAAGCCGGAACTCATGCTGTTGCTGGAATGCACCCTCCATCTAATGGCTATGTTCCCCTCCCGACCATATGTCGTTCACGTTCCCTGGTCGCAGAACAGTCAAGAAGAAGCTTTCGCTAGCCTGGACGCATCACTCGCTGAGCCTGGATAGGATGACCTGATCATCTATGTGGCGCACCGAAGAGTCATTGCTCCTGTAATCCACACTCCTGATATCCCAGAGGGCGATCGTGGCCCGTGAGTGAACCATATCACTACTGGTGCCAATGTTTCAAGACCCCTCGGTGTTCCAGGCGTGGTGATCGGGATAGTTCCTGACTGGAGGACACCTCTGGATGAATATCTCCAACACGACCATCTTCCGACGGACCGATCAGATCGAGAACGAATCCAGTGTCGCGCGCCGTTGTTTACCCTTCAAAGCATTCACAGCCGTGATCAGCTCCTTTACAGGTGTGGGTTTGATGGTGTTCTTCACCGTTGTCTTCAAGGAGTTGAGATCCCACATGTCATGCAGGATGTGCACGCTGGTTCCTGTGGCGCCCATCAGGCCGGGTCAAAGTTGTCCCACCAGATTCAGAGGTTGGGATACATTTGGCCCTCCATGATCCACGACTGCATCGAGTATGCAAAGAGGTGTCATGCGTGCCAAGTTCATGATAACTTTGTGCATCGGCCACCGGAGCCTCTCCATACTACTAAGTATTCATAGCCCTTTGTAGTCTGGGGGTTGGATGTTGTAGGGGCTTACCCGCCGACAACGGCCCATCAGTGCCGGTTCATCTTGACCACTACGGATTTCTTCTAAAAGTGGGCGGAGGCAGCCCCGTTCAGGGAAGTCAAGGATAGTTCTATCGCCGACTTCGTGAGCTCCAATATCATCCACCGATTTGGAATACCTCACGCGATCCTTACAGATAACGAAACCAACATCCAATTGGCCGAGCTGAAGAGATTGTACGCCAAGTACAACATTCGCTCTAACCACACCTACCACTATCATGCGCAGGAAAATAGACAGATTGAGGCGTTTAACAAAACCCTCTCTAACATTTGGCAGAAAATGGTGGGTCAGAACAAGAAAAGTTGTCCGGATAAGCTCCTCAATGCCCCCTGGGCTTATAGGATGACGACTCGCAATTCCACCCAGGTGACTCCGTATTCACTGGTATATAGAGCTAAGGCTGTCCTACCCATCGAGGTCCAGCTGCCCTCAATGCGCATGGTGGTCTATGACCAGCAAGCACCAGATAGAGCTGCCAAGATCCATCTAGCAGTGTTTAAAGCGTTGGACGGATGTAGACATCGCGCTCTACATAATGTTGATAGGCATCAGAGCAGGATGGCTCGAGCTATCGATAAGAAGGTTTGCCTCCACTCCTCCCAGCAAGATGACTTGGTGATGGCCCTTAGAGTGCCGATGATTCCTGGCAGGAAGCCACCCAAGTTGGAGCCCAAGTGGGAGGGACCTATTATTGTCCACAAGGTCTATCCCAATGGCACGTATTCCCTGGTGACTATGGATGGTGAGAGCATCACTCCTCCCACCAATGCCAGGTTCCTCAAGAAGTACTTTTCCTAGGATTTGGGTGTAGCATGAACTTAAACTGTACGGTCCATCACGACCTTAAACTGCATTTTTTCATACATTTGGGCCATACGGTCCAGCATGACCTTAAACTGTATGGTCCAACATGACCTTAAACTACATTTTGACCTACATTTGGGCCCTACGGTCCAGCATGACCTTAAACTGTACGGTCCACCATGACCTTAAACTGCATTTTTCCCTATATCTGGGCTTCATGGTCCGATCCCTATGACCTAAAACTAAGATTTTCATGGTTCAAGCTCTAAGACCTAAAACTAAGTTTCTCACGTTCCGAGATCTAAGACCTAAAACTAAGATCCACATTTCATCCAACATGATGTTAAACTGTATTTCAAGAACTACGTCTAGCGTGATTCTCATCCTAATGAGATACGTTGGATCGCCCGGACATTTCGTCTCGGGTCCAGCCCCTGGAGTTACCAAACTCATCCCTTTCGCCACTGTCTGAGCTCTAAGACCTAAAACTAAGATCCATATTTCGTCCAACATGAAGTTGATCTGTATTTCAAGAACTACGTCTGGCTTGATTCTCATCCTAATGAGATACGTAGGATCGCCCAAACATTTCGTCTCGGGTCCAGCCCCAGGAGTTACCAAACTCTGCCCTTTCGCCACTGTCCGAGCTCTAAGACCTAAAACTAAGATCCACATTTTGTCCAACATTACGTTAAACTGTATTTCAAGAACTACATATTTCTTGATTCTCATCCTAATGAGACACATAGGATCACCCAGACATTTCGTCTCGGGTACAGCCCCAGGAGTTACCAAACTCCTCCCTTTCGCCACTGTCCGAGCTCTAAGACCTAAAACTAAGATCCACATTTCATCCAACATGACGTTAAACTATATTTCAAGAACTACGTCTAGATTGATTCTCATCCTAATGAGATGTGTAGGATCACCCGGACATTTAATCTCGGGTCCAGCCCCATGAGTTACCAAACTCCGCCCTTTCTCCATGGTTCGAGCTATAAGACCTAAAACTAAGATCCCCATTTCGTCCAACATGATGTTAAAATGTATTTCAAGAACTACGTCTGGCTTGATTCTCATCCTAATGAGATATGTAGGATTGCCCAAACATTTCGTCTTTGGTCCATCCCCAGGAGTTACCAAAATCCTCCCTTTCGCCACTGTCCGAGCTCCAAGACCTAAAACTATGATCAACATTTCGTCCAATATGACGTTAAACTGTATTTCAAGAACTACGTCTGGCTTGATTCTCATCCTAATGAGATACGTAGGATCGCCCAGACATTTCGTCTCGGGTACAGCCCCAGGAGTTACCAAAATCCGCCCTTTCACCACGGTACATGCTCTAAGACCTAAAACTAGGATCCACATTTCGTCCAACATGACGTTAAACTGTGTTTCAAGAACTACGTCTCGCTTGATTCCCATCCTAATGGGATACGCAGAAACACCCCAACGTTTCGTCTTTGTGTCCATCTTGAGGTCCGTTGTCATGTCTGTCTCGCCTCCAGGACCTTAACCGCAGGATCTTGTAGCATGGCATGGGATTATGTCCTAATTCATGTCGGGTTTGAAATAGATGCACCACGCGCACCCTGTCCTCAGGGTTTATCCATCCTCTTTCCAATGGAATTTAAAGATGCACGCTTTCCAGAACTATGTATGGCTTGATTCCCATCCTTATGGGATACATTGGACCACCTGAACACCTAGATGTCAGCTCCAGCCCCATCTCTTAGGATATCCCATGATCTCCCGGTGCCGAGGGTGTTTGGCATTACGCCCCCTCTTTTGCCGGGGATCCGCCATCTTTTGGCCGATCTCAGACTGAGCCCTCGATCCCTTTCTAGTGGTCTGTTGATGTTCTCAATGTACTCTGGTCTAGGACTTTGAGTGCCAGATACGACTTAGGAAAGTTCCATCCACTTGCCAAGTTTCGTGTTCCCCTTCATTCAGGCACCCGTCATCTTTCACACCCGGAGGGACCCCTAAGAACGGCCTAGATACAATGCCCAAGGGATCTCCTAACATCATGGGCCAATGCCCTCGAGGGTTTCAGACAACAAATTGATACGAATCCCACATTGCGAACATGGTCAGCGGTTGATGGTCATTTTTTTGTCCCCATGGCTAACACGACAGGATACTGCGTTGCGAATGTGGTCAGCAGTAATCATCAGTTGTCACGCTGGTTTCCCCAGGCCCTTAATGTTGGTGGAATAGTTCAAGTCATGTTCCGCCCCACTGTGTCTAGGTGGAATCTCGACACTCCTTGTACTAACCCTCAGTACACCACCGCACATCAGACAGACCAAGCTGCGTAACGGTGTCTCTCGGGGCTCTTGCGATCTAAGCTCTAAAGTATGTGCTTGGGTATCTTCTTTACGGGTTGCATGCAGCTTTACCCTCATCCCTCTGGGAAATGAGTAGTCGCCCAGACATTGCGTTTCGGGCCTAGCACAACTGGGAGTTAGCATTTCCTGCCCCTCCCTGATTGTTGAACCCTCGTAGTCCCCTTTGGCCCGAGGCTCGTCTCTTGGTTGGTCCAAACCATATGACCTTAAGCTGTGTTGTTGGTCCAAACCATATGTCCTTAAACTGTGTTGTTTGTCCAAACCATACGACCTCAAACTTTGTTGTTGGTCCAAACCGTAAGACCTTAAACTGTGTTGTTGGTCCAAACCATATGACCTTAAACTGTGTTGTTGGACCAAACCATACGACATTAAACTGTGTTGTTGGTTCAAACCATAAGACCTTAAACTCTGTTGTTGGTCCAAACCATATGAACCTAAACTATGTTGTTGGTTCTATCACACGACCTTAAACAGTGACACTATCGTCCTGGCCGCACGACGAAAAAACGGCGCTGCATTGTGGTGACCTCATTGTAGAGGACATCACGTTGGGTATTGGTCTTGTACCATGCCATCTGTCAATGCCTATCACGTCTTGATGCTTGTGGCGACACCACGGCCTACTACTCTAGGCCTGGCACCTCACACACAAAAAAACCGACTCACCTTATAGGACAAACATGATTCATCAAATTCTGCTTCTTTTAGTGCAAGGGCCACGCCCGCACTCCCCTTTTCTGTGGCACTAGTATCTTACCATGTCACCTTCTAGAACTATGTATTTCGTGATTCTCATCCTTATGAGATATGTAGGAGTGCCTGCGGAACTTCCCCACGGGCCCAGCCAACCTAACTTTGTGTTCGGTCCCTTGGCTTGAGCATTTCCCCGGAGATCACATGGTAAGTAGGGCTTAGGTCCTCACTCACGTCGGGTTTTGTAACCGTCTTTCCATGTGTCTGTTTCTCCCCCTTTCTGTTCACGGTCCGAGCTCTAAGACCTAAAACTATGATTTTCACAGTCCGAGCTCTAATACCTAAAACTAAGATTCTCACGGTCCGAGCTCTAAGACCTAAAACTAAGATTCTCACATTCTGAGCTCTAAGACCTAAAACTAAGATTCTCACGGTCTGAGCTCTAAGACCTAAAACTATGATCCCTATCTTGTCCCACGTGACGTTAAACTGTATCTCGTCCCACATGACGTTAAACTGTATTTCGTCCCGTATGATGTTAAACTGTATTTCATCCAACATGAAGTTAAACTGTATTTCGTCCAACATGACGTTAAACTGTATTTCTTCCAACATGCCGTTAAACTGTATTTCACCCAACATGACGTTAAACTGTTCTTCAAGAACTACGCGTGTCTTGATTCTCATCCTAATGAGGTACGTAGGACTTCCTGGACATTTCGTCTTGGGTCCAGCGCCAGGGATTGCTAAACCCCGTCTCTCTTTGTTGTCGGCCCCTCGGTCCGACATCAGGACATTTACCCCAAGGAGGTTCGGGATGCCCCATGGTAATAATGGGAAGCAATAGTTCTCTCACTAAAGAGGTCCTGTATTGAAATTGGGATGACCCGTGATCAAGTCGGTATGTCCGCCTGATGCACCTTCGCCATGGTGGCGCAATATTGGGAGTGTTGGACTCTTTTCGAACAAGGCACCACTCCACCTCCCACGCTTTGCGTTCCCCTTTATTCGGGTCCTCATTTCCTATCATGTTTGATGGGACCCCCTAACAGTATGGATGCTTGACCTATGGTCCGCCTACTGTCCTGGGCCAACGTTCCGGAGGACTGATCATGTTTGACGGGACCCCCTAACAGTTTGGATGCTCGACCTATGGTCCACCTACTGTCCTGGGCCAACGTTCTGGAGGACTGATCATGTTTGACGGGACCCCCTAACAGTATGGATGAAAGACCTATGGTCTTCCTATTTTCCTGGGCCAACGTTCCAGGAAACTGATCGACGTTATTTGAGTTAGGCCCCGTGTTGCGAACATGGTCAGCGGTCAACCCTCATTTATTATCCCCGTTCCAGGACAACGTGATATGGATGCTCTGTTTCCACCATAGTTAATAGTTATCCTCTATGGTTGCGCCTCATTGGTTCCCGAATTTGGGTGACGTAATTCACCCTTTCTCCCCATCCCCCTTTGTTCGGATGGATTTCAATGCCCCCGGCATTTCCCTGCTCGTGTGCTAGAGCACATTGAGAAGTCGACACATCAATCGGCCCAAGGTCTCCTCAGACGTCCAGGCATGATTTTGGATGCCTGATGCCTGGTCAATGCCCCACAGTTGAACGAAGTGATGGTACGAGTATCTCTTGCTTCTCACGTTGGGCATGTCCCACAAGAGCCTATGGGTGAGTTGTTATTTGTTTTGAAACTATGGTTGAGCGTGTTAAACCAAGGGTATAAAAGAGTGGATTTGGCCATATATTGTATTGAGGCAATGAGAAGAACAAGAAGAATGTTCATGAGATGTAAAAACCAATCCCTTAGGGATCAACATGCTGAAGTGATCTTTCCAGCGCTTATACCCTCTGGCTGGTAGCCTCTAGGGCCGCTTTTCACTCTTGGAAGACTCTCTCCTCAATGGCCACCACAGAGCATAGCTCTCCAGCCCTAGCATGTGCCTACGCCCGTTCGCTTCGAAGCACGATCATCTGGTGACTCGCCTCCACCAGTTTTTCCTGTGCATCAGCCAGCTGGGCCGTTAGTTGTTCCATGAGCTCAGAGCATGTTGCGATGAAGGCCTCCTAATCTGCCACCTGCCCTTCGAGGAGCCGGACTTCTTTCTCCGCCCTCAGCAGTGCTAGAACGCTCGCCGATCATTCCTGGAACAGGGAAATGTCGGTGCGCCAGCGGCTCTCACGTATCTTCTCGGCCATATAATCACAGACCGTCAGATGAAGACGCTGAGCTTCAGCTCCTCTGGCAATCAGGAAGCACAACCAGGTCTGAAGTGACCCGATCCGCCTCAGCCAATCGGACTGGGGCTGCCTGAGAAAGCACTGGATACACTTCCACCCCTTGCGCCATGCCATCCGGCTCTCTTCGTCCGCCTCTTAGTAAGAGTCGTCTATCTCCTCAGGGTCAGCAGGTCGATACATGGGGAAGGCTGCCAGCAGATCAGCAGTAGGGTCCGCCCTAGGGATGTCTTCGTGAGGCATAGAATCCTCAACGCCCGGGCGACCTTCTTCTCTCGCCACAACAGCAAAGATACCTCCACCAGCTTCCAGCCTCATCTCAGGAATAGCGCCGCTGATGTCCGCCGCCCCTTTTCATCAATTGTCGGGGCCCACTCAATGTAAAGAGCATATTCCAAACGAGGTGGTATGTCTGCCGCTGGTCCACTCACAGACGGCCCGAGCTCCACAGCCTGACGTGCCTCCAGTGTTGAGATCAATGTCACTGCACAAGGCATACCCCGGTTAGATGGGATTATTTTCCACTAAGTGCCAATAGTGAGGCATGAGACATACAAGAGTCCAAGGCACCGTTCCCTAGTGTTTCGGCCGCCACAGGAGCCTCCATGATGGGAGACCCCTCTGCGCTTGTTAGCATAATGATGGGTGTCGGATCCCAGACATGTCTCACCGGGTGCTCTCCTCCCTTTAGTGGGGACGCCCATCCAACACTCAACTGCTCCTGAGTAGGATGGAGAAGTGAGTTATTAGTGAGAATGGATGAATGAGGGAAATGAATGAAGACAGAGGCCACCCTCGAGAATCTCGGATAGGTCGAGATCAGAGTTGGCAATCTTGCCGCTCTCCCAGAGAATCTTTTGGTAGGTTTCCCCTTGCGACCCCTCACATTCAGGCCCTTCTTCTTCGTCTTCTCCCTCACCTTCTTCCTCTCTGGTTTCCTCCTCCCCCTCCAGATCCTCGTCACTGTCGCCTTCTCCCGGTGGCATCGCTTCCGGATCATGATCCTGGCCGAGCATCACATTCATGAGGAATGTTGGCTCTGCACCCCGCCCCCTCTGGCGTGCGTATTCGTCCATGGCCATCTGATAAGCATGCCTCCAATGGAAGTTTACTCGGTCGGTAACTCAAACGAGTCCGAACTTTGGCAGTTGAATCTCGTTTTGCATTATCTTCTGCCAGATGGCTTCGACGCTCAGCGATTGCCGCAGGGTCATCCAGGCCGACCACAGTGCCGGGAGAATTGCATCTTGGGAAGGTTCGAGCAGATATCTTATTTTCTTCTCGGGCAGTTCCATGCCCCCCTCATGTGACCCCCCTGCGGGTAACGAGGATGTGGCAGCACCATGTGATGTCCCCGTCGCTGATGTCCCGGCTGGCGCTGGCCTCGCTGCCTGACGCGCCCCTAGTTCCCCCCTTCCGACGGCACCGTGCCCTCTTTCCCGTCGCCCGGTTTCCGTGCGAGTGACCTCTAGTTTCTGGACGCGCTTGCATAACATCCCCTCAGGGTACACAATGGTCCAGTGTTCGGCGTATTAATTTCCTAGGACGGCATTGACACCGGCAGGAGGAAGGGTGACGACATCGCCAGAGCCGAAGGTGGTAAACATCAACCACATCTAGCGCATGACGCATGGATTCCTCTCCTTCCAAACAGCAAGGAATACCTTATTTGGCATTCGTTGGAGGCACCCGAACTTCTTGGAGAATCGGGGAGGCATGTACGGCTCACAGATCACCTTCCCGTCGTTCTGAGCCACGAGCACCCCGCCCCGAATGCTATGGAAGTATTCCTGCTATTCCAGAGAGCCTCGCCCGTTGTCCACCATCTGACCGACTGGGGTGGGAAACTGGATAAAGTTGAAGTTGGCCTGGTTGCCGATGCGGATCCTCACACCCACCTCATTGAGCATCATCGCCGCCACCCCTGCGATATTTAGCATGGACGGTCGTAGACCGTTGCCCGCAGGACAGACGGAGTTTGGAAAAGTATACCCGTCGAGATGAACTGCCACCCAGCCATGGATGATCTGGAAGGGACCACATACTCTCCGAGGTGACCTCGCTCGTGAGATGCGCCTCAGAATGGTGTACAACTTGGCCAGTATGGGGACGCCCATGTTGAACCATTTGTTGGCGGCCATGGAGCCCTCCATCACCAATGTAGCTGGATGGACTCCCATCCTCGCGTCCCACACCGGCAGGAGCCACCCGCTCAGGAAAGAAGCAAGGAACCTGGCATATCGGACCTTCGGTTCTCGGGCTTCAATCATGCGGTAGCCCCATGATTGGTATTTCCCCGCCTCCAGGGTCCTCCATTATGACCCATTCCTGCTCCTCTGAGTCATGGTTGGGAACCTTTTGCCCCGTCCTGGCATCTTGACGGCTAGATCCTTCTCAATGAACAGGCTGAACCAGCCCTTGAAGGCAACATCCTTCATGAAGTCCTTGACCCCCAACCTCTCTTTAGCTTGCTCCAACATGTTCCATGTCATCATAGGCGTCCGCGTCCTGTCTCCCCAGGTGTTCTTTGGAGGAAAGAACTCGTAGTATTGGAAACCCTCCAATGGGATACCGCCGATGCAGTGAACGTCCCAGAGACTGATGCCAACCTCCCCATGGTGAAGGTGGAATGTGTTGGTGTCAGGGGACCACCGGGTGAGTAGCTCCGGTCTGAGTTCAGGCTGGTGGTGGAAATGGAATTGGGATATCCATACGGCCTCGAACATGCCGATATACCGCAGTTCATCCCCGAACTGGTCGCAGGTATGGCTGACCCAGAACACCCAAACCCATTCGCTAGTGAAGTTGCCCCCGGACCGCAGGTCCCAATCCTTCATCCAGCTCTTCGTGTCATCCGTGATACTATGATGGAACATGCTCGCGTAGAGGGCCGGAGAATCCTCTGCCACAGGATCATCCCCGGTAATTTTCCTAGTCCTTGGGTTTAGGACATATACATCCATATGTCTAGTTTCCCTAGAAGGATGGCCGTTGTTGGTGATGTTGTAGCGAGGAAGTTCGTCCTCCCGAGTCACCCAAGACGGCGGCGTGTCCACCTCGAAGCCCGGCAGTGTCACCTCCTCCAGGATGCCAATGTTCTAGAGAGGGAGGTTGTCAGATAGGGGATATGTCTTCTGAGCCGGAGTCAACATATTGAACAAGGTCAGATTGTTGGACACAATCTCCTTGGCGCCGTAAACCTCCTTGTTCGCTGCTATTTCGCTCCTTCGAGCAGCCGATTCCCCCTCATCAACTCGGTTTGTAGTCATCTTGAATTTCTTGGGAGATGGACGAAATCAGGAAGCAGTGTGTGGAATCGGAGAGTTCTGCACGAAATCTGAAAGAGTCGCGCGCAATCTTGGGGTTTGGCACGTAATGGGATCATGAACTGTGAAATATCTCGGTCTGGCACGAAATCACGGCCAAATTTTGGAAGGAATTCCGCTTTTCCTGAGCGTTTTTTACGCGCAGCCGCGGAAGCATTTTCGTGCATGAGAGCGATGATCTTATTGCACAAAAAAATAGGATGTTCGGATTTGGGACCCAGTGCCCCTTTTTATAGGCGAGGCCCGGGTTCCGCACTCTACAGAATGTGGATTCCGCCCGCGTCCTTAGGTTTTGCGCGCCGCATCGAAATTTTGCACACAGCTTGACCAGGGGACTCTACATTTCGGTGTTTCGGCATTTCCATTGGAATCCGACCGCCGCGACCTCTCACCGATCCAATTCCAAGGGGGGGAATTTTTTGACGCCGAAAAAAACGTCTGTAACCTTTTGAGGTAGTTTCTAAATGACGATGCGAAGTCATATTCGGAATCAGAGGCCCGAACCGGAGGCCCGGGATGCGCGAAATTGTGACGGTGAGGCGCGAAAAAATTGCGCGCCCCAGTTCTGCGCGGCCTGATATTGTGGGTAAGCGGTTCCCGGCGCGGAATATTTCGCGCACCACCGGGATTCCGTGCCCGAGGACACATATAAATATAAGGTGACCCCGAATGGTTTGGGGGTTGAGGATTCTGAAGTGAATCTCGTACACGCAATTCGGCTCCCCCCATGTGAAAGATGGAATCCGGGTAATCCCTCATTTCGTGAATCCTTTCCCCAGAGTTCGCCTTTGCGCGCAATTCCACCGGCTTCATTGACTTTTCCCCCTCCCTCGGTTTCCAGTCTTGCGCGCATTTCGCGACCTGTGCGCACAATACCCTGCCTTGCGTGAAAAACACTGCGCGGAATTCCCTCTTCACGTGCAATTCCATTTCCTTCGATTGCGCAGCGTCCTGGTGTTTTGCGTGCAAACCTTCCCTTATGCGCGCAAAGCCCGGGACCTCTCACCTTAATACCCCTTGGCTACCCCCTTCACCGGCACCCGATGTCTCCCCTACCGGGCATGCGCGCCATGCGTTGTTTTCCCATACGGCCTTCCAGGCTCATATGAAGTAACCTCAAGGTCCCATGGGCCATGTTTCCTGTTGCGTTGCTTTTCCTTATGCTTCTCCACATAGGAATGCTAACGGCTATTGCTTCTACGCATAGCCACGCTAACGTGGACCCCCCGGTGGTTTGCCCTGCGGCCCCCCTTCACTACGGCCTTGCCGATGCCTTCCCTTCCCCAAGGGGTAAAGGGTGTTGGGAATGTTAGCCCTAGGGGGTGTGGAGCAAACCCACCCTTTCCAAGCTGCAGGATGTTAAACTGCTAAGCACCTCATCCCTAACACAAGACGTTAAACTGTGGTCCGACCCCGTGCTTCGCATGCAAGGTCCCCCTAGCTCGGACATTTTTTACGCCACTCGTCTCCATGGGAATGGACTCCTCCTCACATGGAATGAGATCCTCCTTGTCGGAGCGGCGTTTTTCCATGGGGGACGGGCCGCCTCAGAGCGTAAGCCCCAACCCTTTCTGGCGGATGACTGCACCCGTGCATATCCATACTTCCCCCTGCCAAGGCCAGTGGAGTCCTTTTCCTACTACTCTTTGTCGCACCACGAGCCTCCACCCTGGAGTAAGCCCCGACATCAAGGGCCGCTAACCACGCGTAAGCCCCTGTTCCCCCTTTGGACCACTCAACGCATAAGCCCCATTCCGCTTCTCACAGACGGACCCGTCACGACATTATCGTCTGGTCCATGCTGCCTCTTGTTTCCCACACCGAGCATGACTCACGTGGGCTTAGAGCGCGCATCGACCATGACACCCTCCATGGGCCTCCCCAGAGCGTAAGCCCCATCCCAGCGAACTACGTGGACTTTGATCTGTGCTAACACATGGTACGTAGGAAGCCTCCTCGAAGATCAAGCCCACCACCCAGTTGTTCCGACCTCTTCACGTCGGTTCATTACCCACCATGGGCCGCCCCAGAGCGTAAGCCCCATACCCACCATGGGACACCCCAGAGCGTAATCCCCATACCCACCATGGGCTACCTCAGAGCATAAGCCCCACATACCATCATCCCGCATGACATCAAACTGTATGTCATCATTCCGCATGACGTTAAACTGTATTCCTCCTCTTGGGCCACCCCAGAGCATAAGCCCCATGTCTCACTCCACCATCCATCATGATCCTTACTCGGGACACCACATCCTGGTGGGATCATGCCACCCCTTTCCACTCTGTATAATACGGGAAGCTTCCCATGTGCTGGCCCCAGCATCGGTGTTCCCCCCAGGGGCCCTTCAATCCGATCCATCTACGCAAGACGTTAAACTCGCGACATACCCCGTGTCAAAAATGGGAAGATGAGGAAAACCTCAGATGGTACACATTCCCCGCGTTCGATGTGGGATGCCTCGAGCTTCCGCGCCCTCAAGAAGCCCATTGATGAGGGACCAAAGACAGACATGCCAGCGACACCCTAATGTGACCATTCTCATCACCGAAGGTTGCTGCCCCGACAAGACCCCTTGGATCATCTTGACGGAAGCAGCGTAATTAACCGGAGTCCTTGTAGTTATGGCACCGGGAATGAGCTTCGCGAACCCATCTTAAATCTATGAGGGAGACTCGGACTTGGTGATGAGCTCCGAGGAGAAATCCACGGAAGGGAGAGCCGACATCCCATCATCCCGATTTCGATCAAGGATCAGACATCCCTGAACAAGGAACGGATGTCGTCCGCCTTTGGAAAGCGGGAATGCGGGGCAACAAACAGCATGTCCTCCACGCAGACGGACGCTCGCGCGCCCCGGCAAAAGCGTCGGAAACAATATGCCTGTGGTTTTCCTACTGCATGTGTTGTGATGTGAGCCTGGATGGAAGTTTGGATAGGTGGAGGCATGGTGGCCTTTTTTTTTGTGGAAGTAGTTTATTCCTAGACTGGAGAGATGAATTGGTTTATGAATGTGGGTGTTGGGGGGACAAAGGGGATGATGAAATGGATTGGATGGGAATGATTAGAATCTGTTGTTTTCATTAGGTAGATTATCTAGTTTACTTTCCCCACTACTCAATGTAGTTGTTCTTGCTTAACCTTCTTCTTATAGGTGAATAAATGCATTGTGTATGCCACGTGATTTTTGTGTTTATCTTCACAAATAAGGATTGGTCTACGCTCGTGCATTATGTGGAAAATACTCTACGGTTAGTTTATCTACTCACCATATTGAGCCCACATTGATTTAAAAGCATAGAATGTTTTTCTAGAAATCATAGGATTTTGGTAAAGTAATGATTTAAATAAATATTTTATTAAATCATGTTAACCTATGGAGTTTAGAGCTTGCTAGGGCACAATGGTGAGGTTGAGATTTGAATGAAAAAATGTAGTTTTATTGTCATGTTAATGAAAATTAATGTGGAGTTATTATTGGTTAATTAGTGTTTAATGAACTAATAAAATTAATGTGCAACTGATAAAAAGGGAATAATGTAATGTATTAAATCTCATTAAAAGGTTGTGTTCTTATTGGATACCTAGTCTTGGATGTAGAAGCCCATAGTCGGGGAGACGTTAGATGTAGTTGAGTCTATTATTAGGTTATTCCCATAGAGTGGTGGTGAGCTATAATATATTCTTTACTTTTTTTGGTTCAATATGATATTACACCATGTAAATAAGGTAAGTCGACACCCCAAGGGTTCTGAGCCCTGGAGGGGGTTTTCCCCAACATTCTGGGGGGAGGATAGATAATTGACTACCCCCTTTGGCCCTGCTCTCTTCTATTGGTAGTTACATGTGTTGATAGGAACATTGGTTACTTTTCCACAAATATATGTGTTGGGGAAGCAATGGATTGTTTCACACACATATATTCTATATATTGATTTCTATGGACTACTATATATATAACGTGTCTACGATGTGATGTCTTGAGCATCCTTACTAGGTGTATGGGCTGTAATGTCTTTAGGTATAATACCCGATGTATGATACATGTTATGTGAGCTATGGTGGCCCCAAGAAACTTCTTGGTTACTGTGCATATATAGATGTGGAGGTTTTTTTGCATGAGGTTCATGTTTTAGTGCTTTACCCAAGTGTCTGCAGGCAAGCCTTTTTGGAGAGTGGTGATTAGGACATGTGATGATGGGAAAAAGTGGAAAACCATTGGTGAAGTAGTAGAGGGGTACCTGTGATAATTTTTATTATTTTATATACTCTTGTCTGCGTTACATGGTGAGTATAGCCATGGTGAGGCTAGAAACATAGTATACATATTTATGGGATGAGTTAGTTTCACATGTTGTTTACTATTCATTAAAATTCATTAATTAAATTTGCACGAGTGGATTCGAGGAGGATCCTACTAAGTATACTGTTATACTCACCCTTTATATATATATAAATTCTTTTCAGGTCAGTTCGAGCAGGTAGGAGATTAGTCTGGTTACTACTAGCTTACAGTTGAAGGAGTTGGTCGGGCTTTTCTTTGTTGTTGTTTTACTTTCTTTTTGGTACTTTCAATTTTTCCCCTATCAGTTGTAGTAGTTTTTCATGAAATATCATATATGTATTGGGATTGCTTTTATCTTACTAGTTGAGTTGGAGTTGGTGGGTTTCTATCTTATCTCTCTCTTCTACAAGTGTTCTCTTAGAGGGTAATGCCTCCTATTTTGGTGTTCGCTATACCCTCAGTTCAAGTCGCTAGCCTTGGGCCTACTAGAAGCGGGACTCAGGGGTCATTATCTCCCTTATCACATTGCCGACCCATGAGGGGTATACTTTTTGGGGAGGGGGTCATGACAATATAGGTCCCACCCATTTCATAATGAAATCATTCTTACTTGATCCATAGAAACATTAATCATTAATCATTGTTTAATGCATGAAATAAAATGGGTTTGTTACAAATAATTCCTTAATAACATAATCCATATAAAAAATGGATTCCATATAAATAATTCCATAATAAAAAAATAAACTAAAATTTATAATAGGGATATAAATATAAACTAATCTCTTCTTAAATGGAAATTAATTTTGATAAAACACATGAACTGAATTCTTTAAGAAAATATACTTTCTTTTAAAAAAACGTTTCCATTTCTCCAACTAACATGAAATTTAAAAAAAAATTATATAGTTGAAAATAAACTTGAAATCATGTTGAAGAATATTCAAGGAAATAAAGAGTTATGAATATGTAAAAATTCATCAATTCCCTATAAGTTATGAAAAACATTCTTCTCATACTCATGTTAGAAAAATCAAATAGCACCCCGAATGGAAATCAAATTAAATAGTTCCCTGCATAACATTTTATTAAACATAAATAATTGGTATAATTGACATTTAAAAATATAATATTAATATATATAATATTATATAGTTTGGAAACATGGGAGTGGATGATAAATATACCCCCATAAATACTTAAAATAAACTCTCTCATATAATAACTTGATTGCAAAATTACCCCTTACCTAAGGTCATATTTCATCCATATGTGCATGAAACACTTGTAGAGTGGGTTTAATAATATTAATAACTTGTAAAATAACCATAATAATATATATGATATCATATTTAATTCAATAATGAATTTATATAACCTGTTTATCTATCAATTTGATATAAAAGCAATATTTTGTGTCATAATCGTTTTACTTATCATATGTGTTTTCACATGTTATTCTTGATCTTATTACATGGATCATAATATTATTACAATCAGATATTATAAAATTATTTATATATCAAAAATATTCTGTATAGAAGTATATTTATAATAGATAGATAAATAAATTGGAATACATTATTCATGGAGACGGTAGGTCATATGTATGTTTGAAAAATATTTCTGTTTCCAAATTGAATTGAATGAATGATAGTTAATATCACATATATATATATACCTAAATACAGTAGAATTATTATTTCATATTTTTAATTCTTATTTTTTATATAATCTTTATAATCATTTTTGAAAGGATGATGTAGATATTGAATCTCATCGCGTGGTGGAGACAATAAGCCATATATACGCACAAGCGACGATATCATTACATTTATGGTTAATTGATATAGAATTGGATTTTATATGAATATTAATAAAATAATACCATTTTATATTCATTTTTCAAATAAATTATACTAATTAATATACCCATTAAAATTATGTATTGTTGAATAAAAAATTACACCACGGTGTGGAGATCGTAAGCTGTATAAAAGAATGCATGGTGATATTGTTATTCGTAGGATAGATATACTGAGGTACAATGTTGTACCATAATTATAATAAAATATCATACTGTAGAAGATACTGTATTTATTATGTTAGTATGGAAACAATGTCAGATGTGAAATTATAAGTAGAAATGAATTTTAAAAGAGGTAATAAAACAATTATCTCATTTTCAAGTATATTATTTTTATTTGAACATAATGTATCGATAAGAAAGGTTTGTATCCAATGTGTAGACTCGTTGAGGAAGATAAATATTTTGGGAGCTTATTTGTGAAGATTCTTGTTGGTAAAAGTGTTTTAATGGTCTGAGTAAGGTGGTAGAGATGGTGGACTTTTATAAGACAGAGGAGGGACAATTTAGGAATGTCATGAATTATTAAATTATAATAAATTGATGTTCAGTTTATATAGGTTAAAAAATAATTTATTTCGAAAATATTATGAGTATGGATCGAAATATTTTTAAAAAATTGGTTTTTTAATTTTTTAGGTTACCAAATTAACTGTATCAGTTAGCTTCATCGATTTGTTAAAAACATTAATTACTTCCATGTATTTATATATTTTTTTAATATATGGTTACCCTAATTACTATGAAATGCCAATCAACCCCCCAAGTGGTAAATTGATGCTATTTTCAACATTATATAAGTATTTTGGCATAGAATTATATTTTTAGGACTATTATATCATTTTAAAAAAATAGTTTTTGTTTTCAAAACTCATTTATGTCAATTTTGACATTATTTAATTATTTATATTCTTAAATCTTAAAATCATTATTCCTTCTAAATATTTTATTAAATAAAAGATAACATTTCAAAGTCATCCATAATAATTGAGAGGAATATTTTATTTCATTGTTAAATTACTTTATTATTATATAACAGTTATATGATTAATTCTTCATTAAAAAAATAATTTATTTTCACATGTATTACTTTCTTTTGTATAGTGAAACTTCAAGAGGTAAAATTTAATAAGATGAAATCTTAATACATCTTACACAACTTGAAAAAGAATGGTTAAATATTATACTATATATTTGAAATATAAATTTAGAATGATTAATTACTGTTTAATTGGTGTATATTGATAATTTTGGATGATGTTTGGTTGATTCTTCCAACGCATACTATGCACACAACTCTAGGGGGTCGAGATCCATAGTTATCTCATTGGATGTTTTAGGGAGAACTCACCCCATCTCTAGGGGTTCTGGGGAAAAATCCTCAAATCCCAATGTTTTAGAACTATAAAAAATATGATTATCCAACAAAAATCACACACAATGATAGAATAAGGGAGTTATAGAAGTGAAGGCATTGATACAACTATTGTACTAGATTGGATTTTGGGGATAACGATACTATAACACCACTTACGTCATTCCACCATCCACCAAAGGATCTTTTACATGGGTAGAAGTAACACATTTTCATTGTGGACATTTAGCTAATTTTCACTATAGATCAAGGGAAATACAGTGCAATTCGTCCCACAATGTTTCATCATTATTTTTGTCACATTTTGTGGGGGTGTATTTTGTTTATTAGACTCTGATATTATTTATGTATTTATTCTCTCGATTCATAGTAATATCCTAACACTCCATGGACGTATGGATTATTTTGAAACCACCTCAATCAACGTGTCATGTGAGAACATTTCCCATTATTTTTATTGAAGTTTATTTATTAATTTCATTACCTTCAACAGTTTTGTATCACAACTACAAAATGTGTATCTTTTTTAATTATCATTTACAGAATTCAACATTTTTTTTCACAAAAAATATATTTAATTCCTAAATTAAAGGGATTTATATTTATAGAATTTAGAGTTTCTTATTATTCAATACATATAATTGTGAAATAGTTATAAATATTAAAATACAATGTTTGTGAAACTATAAAATATTATATGTAATATTTAATCTATGAAAATTTCAATGGAACATTCTATGACACCTGAAATAAGCGACAAAGATAAAATATTTCATATATTGCATAAAATGGAATAAATTAAATAATGAAAGTATTAATTTAAAAAAACATAATCTATTTATGAACATCATCAACCATATAAATAAGAATATTCAAATTAAGATAAATAGATACAAGAAACATTAAGTGTTCATGTTGCCAGCAACCTGATGAAGAATAATTGAATATCCAATTATAACACACGTGACTCTTCTGATCTTAATAATGATTATTAATTAATAAAATTTTGATACTAAAATCAAAAACGAAACTAGAATCATCATGTTTTTATAATTTGTTTTATGTTTCCCTATGTTCTCATTAATTAATCATAGTTCAAATATTTTAAGGAATAGGATTAAAAAGTAGTTTCCATCCAAATAATTTTTATTTTATAAATCCTTACAGTTTTCATGGGCTTCTAATTTGTTATAAAGGCCCATAAAATTATATGAAAAAATATTGAAATAATAATTTCATGACAAAAATAAATTAATGATAAATATATAGTGTTTTAAATGACTAGAAGACTATAAGAATCAAATTTTCTAAGATTTTTCAGGATTCACTTCTCTTATGAGGAAATTAATGAGAATGTGTATTCCACTAAATGGAATGATGATAGTTAGAAATAGATTTCGGATTTTAGGACCCAATATACTTATAGAGATATCATAATCTTCTAGATCAAGGTAAGGGCTATGTCATGAATTATTATTCATATGTATTAGGATTGGTTTGAGTTATTATACTGGGAAATAATGTAATAGCCAATGACACCAGACATTTAATGATGAAATAAAAGAAATATATGAATCCCAACTATGCTGGTATATGGATTAAAAACATGGAACCCAATCACTTTGATGGAATGATTACTAACTTCATCAATAATAAAAGAATGAATCATAAAATTTAATAGAGGACCATGATACTCAGGGAATATAGATGAATGTGTCATATCAAAATGTTATAAATTGACATAGTATATACACATAAGACGTTGAATTCAGTTTATGATGGGTTGGGACAAAAATTGTGTAACCAAGTGGACATGGAGGATCATGATAATAGAGGCTCGAAAATCGTACACACCCTGGAAGGGAATGTCAATGTAATTTGATTGATAGTTTATATTAGAATTATATTCATTAATAAAAATCCCTCTGATTTCATATTGGCTTCTACAATAACAAAATATTTGGAGTATGCACAATATTTTTTCTATTATTTCTAACGATTCTCTATTTTCAGTGTTATGCATTATATATTTCATTCCTCGTTATTTTATTTTTTAACCTTTTGTGGAGGATTGTTTCGAATAAATATTTTATTATGTCTTCTTATTATTATCCACATGAAAATAGATTCATTAAATATTAATATTAAAAACTAACTTGTTCATTTTATGTGTCTTTTCGTTTAAAATTACATTTTGATGTCATATTTCCTTTCAATTAAAATTTAAAATTTGGAGTCATGGGAAATTGATATATTCCTAGAAGAACATATTTATCAAAATGAAATACAATTTATCTTGTTATATCTCAATAAATTGTACATTTTTTATTTTATCCAATTTTCATGATAGTTATTAAAGTCCACACAACATTAAAAATAATAAGACACTATTGATGACATAATTAATTAATTATAATTTTAATTTGAAGATTTCTATATCCACATTATTCTAATGATTCATATATAATTTCTAATTTCATCATTAATTTTTTTCATTTTAAATCATCTTGTAGAACAAGGTGGTATTTAATCCGATAAATATATTATCTAGGAGTTTGTTGCATTCATTTTTAATTCTCAAATACCTTTTTTACGATCAGATGACCATTGATAAAATTTAAAAGACCTTGACGCATATCATAAAAAATATTATTAAATGAGTAATGAAAATTTAATTAACCAATTTTATGAGAATCTAATAATTTGATAAATGGATTTTATTTTCTTTTTACAAACAATTAAACAAATGCATTGGCATAAAGTAAACTATCGAAAGTAAATGTAACTTCAGTTATTTTGAAAGAAGTGCAACAAATTAATAGGTTTTCATATTGTAACTATTAATTTTGGAGTTATAAAAATAAATATTGGAATTTTTAATTAAAAATTTATTATATTTTACCTTTTTCAGTGTATAACAGAAGGATTTATCCAAATGGTTGAAAAGTAAGTTGAACCATACATTTATTCTGATTTTAAAAGGCACACACATGATGAAAATCTTACTATATGGTGTAATTTATAATTTCATGGAATCATGTGATGTATTTATGATGGATGAATGGTGCAATGAAGTACCGAAGGGGATGTTAGCTACCTTGAAGAGATGTCTAAGTTGTACATCTAAATTGAATGATCATACTACTTGTACTAATCAAAATCAAACTCATCATGAACAGTTGTCTGAGTTAAATTTATTTGGGAATACATCATTAAGAAGAAGCCTATTTGAATACACATCAGTAAATCACTAGAAAAATTACTGGTTGTTTTTTCATCATCTATTGTATAATTTGACACATTGATGTAAAAACACAATTTTTTATTTTAAATTACCATGTAAAATGTACTGTAGTATATAACACCATTGGTTTAACAATGTAAATAATTTTGTGATAATAATACTCTAATTTAGGATTTTAATGAATAGGTCTGAAATTTCAATTTTCATATCTTGTAGAGAATTGAATTATTAGTAGTTGATGATTTAATTTTAAGGATGCCATGTCAAGGAGATTATTTAGTTTATTATATTTATTAATGAAGCATATTTGTAAATTTCATGTCTCTTACAAAATATTTTTAATTTTATTTAATAGTGTATAAGTATTATGAATGTGAAAAAGAAATAAGATCTATTTTTTGTTTCATATATTTAATTTTTATTTTAAGGAATCTTGTAGTTTAAGTACATTTGAAATAAAAGGTGACTATATAGATAATTGTTTAACCAGCTATGGATGTGACTTTTTAGATACAAGATTCCATAAAAATAGCATGCTCAACGTCAATAAATGAGACATACAATAAACATTAAAAAGGGCCCTACCAGGTGAACAATATTAGTAACAAATATCTTCTATATTTAATCATTATTCCATATTTTCCATACACTGGTGAGACCGTGGTTACATAGGCTAAGGAATACATAAGTTTTTGTTAAATTTATGTTAAATTTCATCATAAATGAAATCAACCACCCAATGATCAGAAATTAACATCATGATCAAGGCTAATAATTTCACCAAACATGTGACGTCATGATGGAATATACCTTTGTAGTCCACTTCAACACAATGTATGATTTAGATTGGCACGAACCAGTGAATCAACATACCAGATAGAATAATAAACTATATTTTTATCTCATATCATATTTGTCAATTATGTGATTAAAATTACTTTGAGAACATTCAATTCAATCATCTTCACAATAAATAACTAGGAAAATTTCATTAAATCTGTAATGTAATCAAGGATATTCCTCATGAAAACTTATTTAAACACTATGAATGTAGGGTGGAATATTCTTATATATATAGCTTAAGAATAATTAGATTAAATATTGAATAATTTAATAATTAGTAGTCATATAGAAGACACAGAATGAATCATATCAATAATTTCATATAGTTTAGGATTTATGATCAACCTAATATTCCTGATATGGAACAATCGAAGAGACCCCTTCTTGGACTTCTCCTTACAAAACTAATTGAGATTTTTTCCATTATATGTTCTTAGAATAATTCATTATAATTTTATAATCCATATATGTAGATCTTTATACCCCATATTTAGACTATTTCAATCATGTATTTCATTGAATATCATTTTCAAGACATTATTTTATAATGTAAAGTCGGTACATCATTTTCATTATGTAGTATGTCATCCACATATAACACTAGAAATACCATGATTCATCCAATAACATTCTATTAAACACAATTATCATATGTGTTTTTATAAAATCAAATTTATTTATTTTGTAACTATACCATATATCCCGACTCAAATAATCTTTCTCCAATCCATAAATAGACTGTTACAACATATAAACCTTTCTAGTCATATTTGACAACAAAACCATTAGGTTATATTATGAACATATCTTCAATTTTTTTTAGAGAATGTGATTGTTCACCCATTTGATATATCATATAATCATAAAGGGATTTCATGTAGTATATAAATGGACTTTATTATGGAGACAAGAAACAATAATATTATAAAAAAATAGATTTATTTTTAGAAAAAAACCATTGATGATTCAAAATATAATAACATTATAAAAAGTTATGAACATGTTTATAAATTTAAAAATTATTACCAAAAAATCAAATTATTATTAAAATATACAATTAATCACGAAATAAACTAAAATTAGTGTGAAACATTTTCAATATAAAAAAAATTAAGTAGTCAATGTAAATACAAAATTTAAATATTGGACTCCAATATCTCAGAAAATACATAAAATCATTAATGATTTAAAATTTAATATAATATTTTATTTATCAATTATTTAGATATAAAATTTATAATAGTGCTGACAAACAATATTTTGGAAAATACAAATTTTCATATGCTAGTCTAATTTTGAGATCCTACAGTAACATGATATAATATGTTTGAGAATTAATTGATAGTATTCTGGACTATTTACATATTTATTTCAAATGATATTTAAAATGAGATGACTTAGCCCATGGAGACCCCACCCTGGATGATTGTTTTCCAAGTGCACCACACTATGTCATCTAATAATAGGACGAGAGTTTGAGACTAGCCCCATCATGGAATATCACACAACATGATATAATATAATTTATTTATTCCACAATATACACATCTTTAACGCAAAATATAAATATATACCCCAGTAGGAAAAGCATATATAATCAACAATGTTGTGCATAGTGAATTAATGATTCATTAACAAAAATACATCCCCAAATATGTAAATATAAAGATATTGTAGATTTGAAAAATCCATGAATCTGATTGATGTAATACACTAGAAAACTCCACCCCATTGAAAGTACTCATATATTGGTCCCCACCTAAAATAGACTCTACCATAATCAAGCACTGCCTTTCCAAAAAATTTGTCATCATGCATTACAAGGCTTAATCATTGATGTAATTATAGCTTCACTTATATTGATACCATCATTTATCCTACACATCATCCGGAAAAAAACATCTGTGAAAATAATATTTTTGCACCTAATAATTCTCATAATTCATAAATGTCTACTAATTATGACATAAATATTCCTAAACTAAGATAATTCCCAATGGTAACTATGAAAAAACTATGGAGTCACATGCCTTGATGTTGTCCAGTCTCTCAAAAACTTCAAATAAAATGTTTCTACTAAATACCAAAAATTATCTCCCACTGATTTATGTACACATTCCTTCATTAGAAAAACCACACCATATAATTTGCAACCATTTGTATAGTTATTCTATTCTAAAATATTGTAGGATAACCCATGATTTTATTTACCAAAGAACCAAGTTAGGGGGGATGTAACCACTATTGTTAGAACCACCCATGTGTGTTGTAAAAGATATAATTTCTAAAATACAAATGATCCCATTCTCTATGTATGCCATCTATATGAGAAATCAACACAAAACACCACAAATTCAAAATACCTTAAAACAAAAACCCATGAAAAATTTATTGAATTCTAGTGGTATCCTCAAACTTCTTTTGATGAATCCTCAGTCAGGGTTATGTCAACCATATGTATAAAAGACTTGCACATCGCTAGAAGACACCTCAGTTGAGTGAGTATCAAACCCTATTCATAGTGTCTAGTAAACCTTCACCCAATCATACTTGATGTTGGACTGAATCCATGTAAATATTGATATATTATTAACCATGAGTCATGGGGTGGGTTCTAAAATCCAAAACGAAAAACAAGGTCCTAATGACCTATCATACAATTCTGCAAGGGGAGTACTAGAACTATAAATGCTCTGAATATGATGACCCAAATTCCATCATCAGACCTATGTAGCTAAATCCTAAAAAAAATATATCATTGAAAACGACCTCGTACAGCTGAATAGAAAACATCCATTATGATATATGACAAAAGATACGTTGGATAAGTTATGCATTTATGTGAAACATACTTCAAAGAAAAAAATAATGGAAATCAAACAAAAAATTGAGATTGGTGTACACATAGAATGCCTTGGGTGAGAAACATAGAATAATTAGGATGGGAGTGTTGGTGTATGTATCTCATTCACATCACATATGACATAACATGTTTGGTAGGGTTGACATACCCAACTGGATCACAGGTTGGACAATGCACTTGGGCCCTATATTGAGCTTCTCCGGAAGGCTAAAATGCACTACCTGACCCAACGTGGTATTATCATGCTAACGGTATCCCCACCCACAAATAAAAATAGAGTGCTTAAAAAATATTCTATTATTCTCAATATATTACTTTTTACAATCCAAAACACTCATAATTCAATATCTTTTTATGCTGAGGGTAAACACTCCACCTTGAAATCAGTCGATCCGTGAAATGATTTTTCTGAGCATTACACTTGACTAAGTATATCATTTTATATCTAGGGGGTTCTATAACCTAATAACACAAAAAATGGATAATTATTAATAGTGAAATTTTGTAGTAATAAAAAAACAACTTCTTTCATGTCCTAATCTAGAATCATTAAATAAATGATCTATGAACTCTTGAAATTCATCATGAATATTTGATGTTTACAAGTTTTCATGATTTAGAAATGCATTGGATAATTGTTTTCCCAGCCTATGTTAAATAAATTTTGTAAGTAATATTTACATATTCATAGGAGGTTAGAATGTATTATTTAAATCTAAATAAAATAAAGATGAAAAAAATTAATGAACGTATTATTATGCATGATAGAATACAAATTGGGATAATAATTTACAGCTGCTATTGATTTAAATGTTTTAATGTGGATTTGATTAAGATTTTACATGATTATAAAATATTGTTCTATTGTGGGATGATTTTACTGGTTTATATTTTGGATGATTATATATAATTTTGTGATATTTTTTATTAGGGTTATGTCATGTTTTCAGTTTTGATGGATTACGTTTATAACATGATTTGATGAGATCGGAATGTGAGGATGTTTTGATATAGTGTGGGCATGTTTTGGGGATGATGATGTTGTGGTGTTTGTGATAATGATATAACAGTATGATGCAGGAATGTTCATAACTGGGAATTCCTATTACTAGTTGATATGATAGTAATTTCTAAAAGAGGTTTAGAGTTGGGATTTGTTATTTTCGAGAATAGTTTTCTGGATTTGATGTTATTTCAGCAATTTTTATGAGATATTATGATGATTACCTTTCTTTTCCATGATTCATTCAATATTTTTATTCATCCGTATTAATTCTCAAATTCATTTCTTACTTATGATACTCTAATGTTTAGTAAGGTAGGGTGGTGAGAATAATGATTAAAGGTATGTAATTTATTGTATTCCCACTAGATTAATCACTCTATTTAATTTTTTTCACATAAATATGTCTATAAAATAACATTTATTACCCATTGACATAGCTAAGAACATTAATTCCCCCCTCATACATAGTTTTTAAATTGTTTTGATGGATAGTCTGTAAGAGATTCGAGATGTTGTTTTAGTATACTGGGTAGAGTTAATGGATTATCATGAGCTTTTGGATTCCATTACTGAATGTATTTATTTATGTTTTTATGACATGTAGTTAATAATTGGCATGTGGAAACACATTCTTTACTAAATGAGATCCTTTGGATATTGGTTTTTAGTTTTGTTTTATTTTATTGATAATTAATAGGGTGATGCTTCATATTGTTGTGTTAGATTACCTTGGTCCCAATTATCATCTCATGAATAATTGGTTGACGGTTTTGAGGTACAATATTATCCCCTTTTCCTATAGTTGAGGGTATTAAGTAGTGATTGGAAAACACTTGGGGAACTCAAAAACTCAATACTATAATATTGACACTACTTTACCTATCATTGTTTAAAACAGATTGAAAAATATGAATGTATTGAAAACCACAACTTCGTTAACTTCCATAGCACTATTTTCTTCCAATTTTCAATTAATATAATTTTTTAATATTAAACAAAGATTATCTAAACGAAAAATATATAAAATGTTACCCAATATTCATTACTACATCTATGGTAAGACTATTTAAAAAGAGGGAAATATTGAGAGAGAATGCATTTAATATTCCTATGTTGCATAGTAAAAATTGATGACATAAACATTGTGTGAACATCAAATAAATCTATAAAAAGAAACACAAATGATTGAAATTAGTTTCCCATCAAATTATTCGATTTTCAAATTCAATTAATAAATTTTATAATATAATATGAATATCAAATAATTCCACCTTCATCATTAAAGAATCATGAAATGGTTCGTCATTTAATATAGGTTCTACTGGCATAAATATATATTTAATACAATTTATCTATAATATAAAACATATTAAATAGTATTCCTTGTTAAAATATTATTCATACATAACATATAAAATTGATGTTAAAATATTGTTTCCAGATAAGGCAACAAACTAACAAAAAATTTGTAGAGTATCGTTGTCATGGGGGGTTAAAATTACACACATTGTGTATATTAGGGAAAAAATAAAACTATTATTCATAGTAACATAAAGAATACTAAAACAACATAAAATAACACATCAAATAAATTTTATGACCTCATGTAAAAACACATGAATATTAATGAAATTGATATTTACAACAAAACATGATATACTTAATAACTAAAGTACACTTTAGATAAATATTTTAATAAAATAATAAATAATTTAAAAATTATCTACATATAATGTACCAAAAATATATAAGAGAATCAAAATAAATGAAAAAATTTTAAATTGTTTTTAGTCCACTCCCTTTTTATTTTATCTTCTACACATAACTATACCTATTTAACATACTAATATTTCTCTAAGTAGGGGTATTGTATTTAAGGACAATATTTTTTTTATGCTATGTCATTTATGTATCATGGTACAATTTATTTTTTTAACATATTTTTTCATGAAAATAAACCAAAATTAATATTTAGAATAAAATAATAATTTAAACTAAAAATTTTAAACAAATTATAAAACAATAATTAAATTTGATATTGAAATTCATATTTCTATTATGTAATATTATGAATTATTACATTTGAATAATATTTCAATCCCTATAAAAATATAATTTTTAACACCAATATATTTATGTGTAATAAAGGAAATGGAATTGAAATGAATTTAGAGATATGTCTAAATATTTATCGACACCATCACATAAAGATGTTATGTAAATTACATATATATATATATATTTGTGTTTGTATGTTATATTAATATATTAATTTTCCTTTATATGTATTATGTGAATTCAATAATCACATAAAATATATTATTTAAAATATATAATGTATCAAAATATGGTCAATTATTATTCAACGAAATATTTTTTTTGAAGGCACGTTTTGTGAAATTGATAAATAATCCAATGTGGAAATTTTTTACAATAGAAAATTTTGAGAACTGTACATTTAAGATCATAACATGCATAAATGTATAAGAAATTATCCATTATGAAAAATAATTTAATAATAAAAAGATTTATTATATTTCATAAATATATAATGTCCATAAACAAAATTATGTATTAATGCTAGCAAATAGAAATATATAAAAACAAATCAAACAGATGACCAATAACTAAAATATTTTTGTTGTTATCCACATAACCACTTTAACAAGTTATATGTAGTCTATATATCATATCAATATATAATTTGTATTATACACATAATTTATGTGTATTTCATGTACATGTCATGCTCATGATATGTAATATATAAATCATAATGTGTTCAAACTCATATTTCACAAGAAATAATTAATCTCATTGATATTTACATAAAAAAATCATAAAAAAGTTCGATATAAAATTATTATGATCATAAGAAGTAGGAAATGGAGGTGGGTATAAATTTAGATGGGCCTCATTATGTGAGGTAAATGAGGAGAAATCACATTGGTAGTTGTCTTCTGGTGGATTTTGTCCAAAGCCATAGGATATGGGTTAGAGTTTTCTTGTGTAGTAGGTTACGAGGTGGTGGAGGTGTGAATTTTTTACAAGATTCAACTCTGTTAAAGTGTGCACATTTATCTGCCATTCACTATATAACAATTTAAATTTTGTCTGTTTTTGGAAAATTGTTTGATACCCCTTTTTAGATCATCTCATGGATGGTATTTCTATGCTACAAAAATCAGATATTCTGTATATAGTTTTTCTCCTGAATCATTGTGATATTCAACCACTCCATGAACAAAGATATTATTACCAAAATGACACCGTCCAGTGTGATATTATTATATTTATAATCTATTTGTTTTATTTTGTATTAAATTTGAGTGAAAAACTATCTTATCACTGTGAATCTCATTGGATTCATAGTAATTAATATATCAACAGTCAACATTTATGATCACACTAAAATAATATAATAAAAAATTAAGGAATTTTATATTCGTACACATTATTTTTTCATATTATTCAATATATATAATTATGAAACACTCTTAAATAAGAAGTAAAAATATGATTGAACTGTATTATATTGTATGTAATATATATTCTATGACAATTTCACAAGAACATACAAAGACACATCAGACATGGGATATTGATAGTGAAATTCAAATAATACATAATATGTGATAAATTTAGCATCGAACTTATTTAATTTATTTTAAAAAAACATAAACTATTTATTATTTTTGTCATATATATAAATTAAACATTTCACATTAAGATAATTAGATAAGAGAATCATCAAGTGCTCATGTTCATACCAACCGGATGAAAAATTAGGAAAATTCATAGCATAATACACATGATTTGTAATCATAATAAAGATAAATAATGATGATATTGTTGATATTCACATAAAAATTGATACTAGAATATTCTATCATATAATATGTTTTATGTGGCCTTATTTTATCTTCAATATACTCATACTTATATGATATTAATAAAGAGGTTAGATACGAAAATTCCATCCAAATCACATTGAATATAAAAACAACCACATCAATTACATGGCCCTTTAATTTATATGAAACACTCAACAATTGAACAAAAAAAATGAAAAATAGTCATTTATTGATAACTAAAAAATAATATCATCATTTTGAGAGAAGAGGACTACAACTATCACATTTTTTGAGATTTCTCAAGAATCACTTTTCATATGAAAAAATTAATGATAATGTGTATTCCATTAAAATTTAATGATGTTATAGAGATATACATTATGGAGTTTAACATGTTACTAACTTCTAATTATATCCTCATCTTTATATAAAAAGGGATGTGTTATGCCATGTATTGTGATTTGTATCGATCTTGACTAAGAAGAATTCTCTTTCCAAGAGACCATGTCATAGACGAGGACTAAAAAATTTAGTACAAATGAAAATAGTATTATATTACTCAAACTACTATTTTACATGCTTTGATAACATGGACCCACGGTCTCTTTGATGAAATGATTACATTTTTCATCAATCATAAGAGCCTTAATCGCATCCTTTCACATAGGGTCTTTAACATCAAGTAATGATGATGGATTGGGTATCTCTATGTGTTTTACATTGACCTAGTCTATATAATTTTGAAATTAAATAAAGTGGATGATGGTTTAGGTCAAAAATAATATAACATAGTGGTCAATTATGATCCTAACTAGTGCAGCTTGAAAATCGTACAATCCTGAGAAAAAGAATTCAATGTAATGAGACTGATAACATATGTTGGAATTATATTAATGCTCCACACTCCCTAATAATTACAACTTTCAACTACCAAAGTTTTTGATTTTGTTTTTTTACATTTTATGTTTCATTATTATCATAGATTATATATTTTTAGAGTTCACAACTATAAATTTTGAATCCACGTAATTTATTATTTTCATAATTAGTGGATTAATTCTATGAATAATATATTAGTTGGTGTGTGGGGATATTATTTGATGATTTTATATAATTTAATAATTAAGGAATAATAGAAAATAAAATTTTCATTAGTTTATTTTTTCATTTTGAAATATAATTATGATTTCACTTTCTATACCATTCAATTTTATATATAGATTCATGAGGCCACGGTTATATGATTGGAATAACTCCTTGATCATAATGAAATTCACTATATACCATGTTTTTTGCAAAAATGGCACATTTTCTTTTGTTTCCAAATTATAATATAGTTATTTTAGTCGCAAAAAAAATTAAATTCAGAAGCTACTATTGATGATTTCACTTACTTATTTAATTTTGAATGGGCGATTTCAGTAAAAAAATTATTATTAATAGTTTTATTTATATTATATATTATTCATAATTATTTATCAAATTTACTATCATATTTAAGAACATAGTGTTTTTATATTCGTTAAATATTTTCTAGAGGACTTCGGTGATTTCATTATTATTTCTCTAATTTATATTTTTTACATCCTGAAGAACAATGTTAAATTTCATATGTTTATGAAGAATATAAAGAAATGATTGAATATGACATATGGATATTTTATTGACGAAGAATATAAAAATATATTTCTATTTTAGATGAATTTCCATTACATTTCAAAAATAAAGAAACAATTTCATGAGAATATATTAAACAATAAAAACTAAAATTTAATTCAGTTATTTGTTATGGTAGAAACAAATTAATATGTTTTCCGAATAAAATTTTTAATGGATTAGTTCTTATAATTAATAATGGAATTATTCATCTAAATGTTTATTGAATTTATTTTTCATCGGTTAAATGATTATGTTTTTCTCCAAAAGGTGGAAAAAGATGATGAATAGTATATTTATTGTAATCATTCCCAGGTGCTCACATGTTGGAAATATGACTATATAGTATAATTTTTAATGTCTTCGACTATTGTGATGTATTTTATATTGGTGAATGGTTGCTATAAGTCAATAAAACGATGTGAGAAACATTGAAAAGAAGTTCATAATGTATTAAAAATAGGGTCATATTATTCCTTATCACAATCACACCCAAACTCATTATGCATTGTTCTTTCAGATGATTGTTGTTTATGAGATAATTTAATTTGTAATTATCCTATTAGAAGCCACATTTACAGCTGAATAGTATATATACAGATTTTTATTTCTCCAGAGCATGTATAATTTTCCACATTAGTGTAAAAACTCAATTATGAATTATTAATTGAATTGTTAAAAGGATTGGACAATTAAACACTATTGTATGAATATTGTTTTCAATTTAGTAATTCATAATTATAACCTGTAGGAATTTTATATAAGCTATTTAAAATTATTATATGAATCTATTGAAATGAGTTGTATTAATGAAATTTGATGGCTTTTTTATGGTGGTCATATCGAAGAGATTATTTAGTATAGTATGTTTATTTGTGAAACAAAATCATAAATTTCATTTTGCTTGATAAATTGTTTTAGTTAATTTAATGATATGTTAGATATTTAATGAATGTTACATTGAAATGAGATCTATTTATTTAAGTGTATTTTTCTATTTTATATGCATGTTGTTTTTTATATACATGTGATAAAGAGGGGACCTACTTACACATGTTTTGAATCACTGTTTGTATTCACATATTAGACTCCTTCATCCAACAATAGTGAATATTAAATTGCATTATACAAGGCCTAGAAAAAACATAAAAAGGAGACCTATATAGTGAACTGTGGGGTTAATATTTATCTCATATATGTCAACTTAAATCCCAATTTTTAGTACATTGGTGAGACCAAGGTTCCCTATCTAAAAGAATGCATCCATTATCGTTACAATGTAGTTCGATATCTTAATCAATGACATAAATCACCCAAGTATCAAAAATTAACTTCCTGATCAAGATTGATATATTTTCTAACACATGATTCCACAATATAATATATATTTTTAATCGACATCACAAAATTTTTTGATTTTGAACTCTGCCACCCAATAGAACAACTCTATAGGAAAAATATGAAATAATATTGAGATATAATATCAATTTTTTTAAATGAAGACTAGTTTAAGTTTAATCCCTTATAATGTCCTCATAATCACTATGAAATAAAAATAACATTTACTTAATTCATCTAATGTACTCAACGAATATTCTTTACAAAAACTAATTGAATCACCATATATATTGTATATCAACTTATTATATATAGATTATATGAAACAATGGGTCAAATAAAGAAAATATTACACATAAAAAATCATATTGAGGAAACATAAGTAATATTACCAGTCATTTCATGCAGGTTGGGTTCTAGTATATTCATCAGATTAGATCTATAAAAAATGGAAGAGACCCCTTCTTGGAGTTCCCCAAACTAAAATTCTTGATATGTTTTCCATAATAGGTTCAATTACATGGTCCAAAAAAACATTTTATCCGTCTATATAGATTTATGTACTCTATATATAGGCTTTTTATTTCATGTATTTAATAAAAAATCATATTCATATCATTTTAAAAAAATGTATACTCAAGAAATAATTTTCAATATGTAGTCTTTAATCCTCATATAAAATAATAATGCCATGATGAATCTACTAACCTACCTATATACATAATAATCATATGTTTATTTATGAAACCATATATTCCCACTCTATGATTCTTTAAACAATCAATAAATGGATCGTTACAACATAGAATCCTTAACACTCCCATTTTTTCAATTTAAAATTGATAGGTTATATTGTATACATATATTCAAAAAATATTGTGTAATAGATTTTATTTTGAAATCAGTTTGATATATCTTATAATCATAATCTTCTTTCAAGTAATATTTTAATTGTCTTCATTATTTCAACTAATAACCAATAAATCATTATAAAAACTACTATATGTTGTTTAGACCAAAATTCATTGTTAAATAAAAGACTATATATCATTATTAATCATTATTATAATGTTTATAAAATTATAAAAAATGATAAAAAATTAAAAATTATAATAATAACTAAATATAATCATAGAATAAGTGAAAATTAAAATTAATAAAATAAAATAAATGAAAAATACAATGTTAAAGTAAATATAAAATAAAAATATAGGACACAAATTTCTCATAAAACACATTAAAACATTACATATAGAAAATTAAAAATAATCTTTTATTTAATAGTTCTGTAGAAGGAAAATATATAATAGTGTTGATGAAACATATTTTGACAAATATATATTTATATAGTCTTGATTAATTTCTAGACACACCACTAATATGATACAACTTGTTTTAGGATTTATACGTATAATTCTTGAACTATTTACATATTAATTTTACATGAGATTTGAAATTACACAACTATTCTCATCGAGGCCCCACACAAGCCTATTATAAGCCGAGTTCACCACACTATGAACTCCAAAAATAGTATAATGGTCGGAGACAAGTTGCATGTTTCTATAACACACATCATGATATACTTTATCCTATTTAATTCGACAACAACAAAATTTTCAATAAAAATGTTTCACGAAATTATTATAGGACATAAATATATAATCTATGAAATAGTACAGAATGACATAATATGACATTATGAAAAAATATTACCCCCCATAGGTATATATAAATGATATACACATCTAACATGTTATTGAATCTGATATATTTTAGATCTTAGAGAACTCCTTCCCATTACAAGCCCATTTGTAATGGTCTCCAACTACAAAAAACACATCAATAATCATGTACCCTCATTCTCCATAATACGTCCCCAAGACTATTTAGGAATCACCTTTGAAGTAAAAAAAGTTACAATTCTATCTACACCATCATCTAACATGTTCACCTTCAGCATAAAATAACATGTGGGGAACAAAGCATATGCCACTATGAAAACATGGAATAATGAAATTTATTATTATTCAAACATAGATATGTTAATTGTATGATGTGTCACAATGGTAACTATGGAGAATCTAAGGAGTAAAAACCCGTAATGAAGACAATTCAATCAACCTCATCAACATTTATGTTTCTATTATATACCATTATAGAGTACCCAACTATTTAAGAATACATGTCATCAAATGGAATACCACACATTATCATTCATAACCACCAATATAGTGATTCCCTTCTATAAAATTGTTGAAGATGACAATACATTAAATATAATAGATAACTATTTGGGTTTGGGTGGGTATATAACCATACTATTAGAATCACCCATGTGTTTTCACCTTGATTTTATTGTGGAAGGACACCAGAAAATATATTAATGAGTACAATATTAATTTTAGACTAAAATTTACAATAATAATTTAAATATATTTATAATTCATAGGTATAAAAAATGATTTACATAACTCTTGAAACTGGTAAAATCATTTTCATCTAATATGAAATTTATTCACATACTAGAATGAAACAAATATGTTATGGATGATAAACAACATTTTGGGGTTCACATTCAATGTTATAAAATTAGGATGTTGTCATCATGAATTTGAAAAATACGTGGAATATTTTAATATATCAGAGTGACTAATTTACCCTAAAAATCATATATTAATTGTGAAAAAACATGCACCACAATGAAACCTAATTGTTCCCCTTATTAATTTAGCATGAATTAGTCTTTTATACAGTCTTTATAAGCTTACATTTTACTATGTATCTATCACCACGTTTTATAAAATACAATAAATATAAAACTAAAGTGTAAATTATTAAAATTAAGTAGAAATGTATTTGTGAGTGTTTGAACACCAATAATGGCTTCATATCACAAAATATCATCAAAATAATAAGCAGTGTTTAAAATAAATATGATCAATTTTCATAAAAAATTAACCATAAAATATCTATGATGATATTTCAGTTGAATAAAATAGATATCATGTTTGACATCAATCGTTTCCTAGAACTACATCATCATAAATTGTGGCTATAGTTGATTTTTTTATGATCCATCTAATCTCAAAAAATCCATTATTTCAAAATAGAGAATAAATATCATGAATATTTATATATAATGGGATGAATAAATAGAAAAATATAATATGATAGATAATTCATTGTATTGAAATCAAAAATTAATCTACATCTTATATAAATTTTATTTACAATTAAATAAAATAATGTGGTTTTCCATATAGATATATACTTCCACTATAATAAGTCACATTTTTTAGAGCTTTATCATTAACACACCTTCCATAGGGGAGGAAATTTAGGTGTCAATAGCATATTTTAATCGCATTAGTGATATTTACTAGATGAAAATTTGGAATTATGTGCTGAAATATTTCAAAAATAACATTTATCATTTGTGTTTAATAGTGCAGGATTATACTATTCTAGCATCAACTATAACCTAATAATTAAAATCATTAATTAATATTTATAATTAAATTTATTTACTATAATAATATAAAACAAATTTTATATATCTTACCGTGTGGATTATTTGGCCACATAATATATAAAATGACTAATCTCATCAGGAATATTAATCCCATCGACCTTAAATAAATATAATTTCATTTCATTAAAAAAATGTAATCAATATTTTGATTTTTGAAATTGGGGCATCAAATATTCACTAACAGTGCTCGGCCCCCATCTACACATACATGATCAATAATAGGTTCTCCATATTCACGATTCATCGTGGTTTTTTATGAACAATTAACCATTTATGATATCTATGAATCATATAATACCTCATAAAAAACAATTAGAAAATTAAATTTTCCAAATAAAATTAATATTTGTTTAATAAAAACAATAAAAACGCTTACCATCAAAAAAATCACAAATAACATCTCACATAGATGAACTTTTGACTACTTATCATCATAAAATATTTTATTCAAGTGAAACCATTCTTTATGTATGAAATAACAATATTAAGAGTTGAGATGGAATTCTCGAATATTCTTATCATTAATAATGCCTAATATTCATTGAATATATTTTGTTGTGATCACCATTGAAAACCTAAAATTGAACATTGAATATTTATTTTTTAATTGTAAAATGTTTTCATTTTTACAAATCTATCCAATGTGTTATAGATAAGATTGTCTCTATGATTATTTTTTTATAAAAATATATTTAGAACAACATGACCCTTATTAGCCCACTCAATCTAAATCGATCTAAAAATACCGGAGAATGAAAAAAAAGATTTTTAATAAACTATAAATACAAAAAATCATCGAGAAGTAGATTAATTTGTAATAAATACATTGTAACACATAGAATTCAAATGAACCAATGAAATCAAGGAAATTTAAAAACATCATCTCTAAATCACTAACTAATATATTTTAATTTTTTTAATGAGACCATTTCAATTAAAAATATATCATTTCTGATAAGAAAAGAATGGTTCATGAATAATGTATTATGGGAATAGAATGAAAATGTTATTCAATATATTGAATATAAGAAATCACAATCATGGAAATCACATTTTTTATATAAATATAGACTGAATAATATTATCCTCATGTTGTATATAAATAAATATAATTTTTCATTTTATTACAATGTTTTATTATAAATTTTATTTTTTTTTCATTGAATATTATTGTTCAATAAATAATAATTATTTTGTAATTTATTAGTATTTTGCACGATTGAATTTTTATTTTCCAAATTTTAATATGATTTTTATTAAATGACTTCAAATAAATTATATAAATGGATTAAATCTTATTTTTAATTAATCTAGCAATGATTCGAATGGTAATATTAATTTTTTCAAACTATCCCCAATGTTTTTATAGTAAAATGTTGTTTTTAAATGTCTATTAAATTATAGGGTATGATTTTGAGATCAATAATTCTATAGGTCTTGAGATTAATGAATTGGTTAGGTATTTTTGAAACAATTATTGAATAATATATTTTAAATACAAATTGAAATTCACAATTTATAAAAATTGATTTTTGATGATAAAAGGGTTATGTATATCAGGACATGTTTTTTAAAAACATATGATATTTGTTGTTCATGGTGCAATGTTTTATTTTAAAATATTTCATCAAGAAATGAAATACAAATTATTTTGAAGAATAAAATGAAAATGAAACTAAAATTTATAATTATAAATATAAATAGTAATTAATATAGAAATTGGGATTTATGATGTTATTATGATATATATTGAATTATTATATTATTATATTATTATAATCCCTACAGAAATCTAAATTTCTAAACAAATAAATGGATGTGAAAAAATTAAAATCAAAAAGAAAATATATTATATAGATATTTCACTATGTTACCCCACTATCACATAAATAATAAATTTTAATTATATATAAAAATATATATATTAAATTGTGTGTGTCATATTAATATGTGATGTTCTCTTTATATGTATTAGGATCATTCAATAATTACATTATATAAATTCGTTAAAAATTTATTTTTATAAAATGTTGTTCAATTTAAATTCAATTAATCACATTCTTTTCATGTCGTATTCAATGAAATTAGAAAAACTACAACATGAATCATTCTTCAACACCATAATGTAATTAACTAAAATTACAGGATCATAACATGCAGTAAATAACATAAAATTATACATTTAGAAAAATTAAAACAACATAAAACAAGTAATTAAATATTATAATAAATAATTTCTAAAGGCCCTACAAAAAATTAATTCACGATTATAATAAGTTGAATCATAAAAAAATAATATCAAATCATTGATATATTTCAATTTTTTTTCAGAAATACAACATTAACATGTATTACAAAATCTATATATGATATTGATATATTATGTGTAGTAAAAACACGCATTATGTTTATTACACATACAAGTAATGTCTATGGTATGTAATAAATATTTCATAAAGTATTGGAAGTAATATTATACATGGAATAATTCATCACTCTATCATTTCCCTAAATGAATCATCAAAAAATGAGAAATTTGGAACGATGGTTATGTTAAGAATCGGGGATTGAAAGAATGTATAGAATCTAGAAGGGTTGCAATCTACAAAGAGACATAACAATTGTGGATTTCATCGGGGGATGATATTTATCCTAGGTTATAGGATATTGGGAGAGATGACATCGGTTCATTGGGGTGGGTGTTATATGTGGGAGTTTATCCTGGGTTGCATGATATAGGCATGTGGTCATTAGAAAATTAGAGAAAGGAATATCCGAAGACGAATAGATTTTTAATATATATATTTTTTACTAATATAAATTATTTTTAAATCAATCACTAAATGAAATAAATGGAGGTTATTTTTTAAATAAACATTAACAATTGAAAATAATTTTAGAAAATAGGTATTGGTAAGAAGAAAAACAAATTTTTATTACCATCACGAATAAAAAACATAAAAACAACATAGAAATAATTTTATTTTTTGATCTCTCAATGTTCCATAACATTACAATATTTTCCACAATGCGGAATCCAAAATAGATTGAAGCTATTAATGTTCCCCAAATCTACAACCTTCCTTTCTCTATTAGATTCTAGTACAACCTAGAATTATAAAATGGTATTTATAAGTCGATTTTTATTGAGAAATAATTTTTTTATTTCGAAAGAGATTTCAGTAGAGATTTTAATGGAGGACTTCATAAGATCAATGATAGATATTTGGAGTTGTGAGATTATATTCGAAAGTAAAAACTCATAAAGAAATAGTGAATTTATGTGAAATATATCCAACATAGATGGGAGTAATTTTATAGAAATAAATGAAGATTTTCCAAATTAAATCTTGGGGAATTTGTTTTCTATATTAAAACATTTATTTACCAATTCTCATTAATATTTCAATACAATTTTAAAAAAATTAATAATTAATAATTTAAAATTATTTATGAAATTCCACATTAAAAATTGGAAAGAAATATTACCACATTAATCCCACCCCTAATAGGCTAGGGGATGGTGACTAGAACCAGGTATGAATATCTGAAAAATGGAGGCATTAGCCTTAAGAACTTGTACACATGCACACATTACAAAGACAAAAACATTGAAATTTTTAAACACAAAGTAAACAATTCATGAATCCCAATATATCCAACAACTAGTGTAAAAATTTGATTGTACTGGAATATTAATAGGAACAGAGTACAAGTCTACCAAAAAGAGTATTTTATTATGTCCAAAAAACATGGTGATGTGCTTCATGCAATGTCCCAGATTAAGAAAGTGAAAGCACAATTTCTAGAAACTCATCCACAGAAAACCCGAACAGACCTAACACAATTGAAATAATAAATTAGTACTATCTGATGTTGTGTATCACACCTCCTATCAGAACTCACTGATGACCAAAATGTTCCTTGTACACCTAGGACTCTATCAAAGGGTCGATCATTTGTAGAAGACATGAAATGTTTAATAAAATCTCGTCAATGCGTGAGTCAAAAAAATACTCAGTAGCACACCCAAAATCAGAAAGGAAAAATACCATAGTGGAAATATACAATAATGGAAAAAAGGAATCCCCATAATTTTATATTTCAATAGCAAAAATACAATGAATATCAAAATATGAAAAAAATTTAGACGTATGTTTCAACAAATTACCTGCCACAGGATTATACTAGATGCACACTCGTTTTGGGATGACTCATTCTTTGAGCCAAGCTATAATCATAATCACTCACCAAGAGGTCCAGATCATTTCGGCAATAAACAAATGAGAACAAATTTGTCAAAATATAATTATTTTACCACATATAGGGGTTCATGCCTAGACCTCTAGGGATATTCCGTAGATCACAACTAGATACACTGGGGGAAACCAAATACTAAATCTGGATCAGATCAAAATCCAGTGTATAAAAATCGGAAACTTTGTGGGATAGCATAGAGTGCACCCTAAAACTCATGGTGATACCACATACCATACATTTATGGCCCTAAAGTTTATGGAACATTTCCCAACTATCATAGGTTACGCCAATTCCTAAAAAACTCAACTATGGGTGAGAGAGGATCTTTCTCGAGTCTCAAGGAGGGATTACTAACTCTATATGGGACATATCCTATAGAAGTGATTATAATCTAGTGAAGTGGATGTAATACTATACTGAACCCTTGAGGTATGTATGTTGATGTCCAGTACCTATATTCCATATAACCGTTTGCCTGAGCCTAGTGGCCCACATTTCATCAAGAACAACTCCCCAAACGCTAGAGGATAACGACTAGCAATAATGGCCAATGGTATTTTCATGGAGAGATTATTCCCTCATCTCTAGAGTGTAGTGTAGTAGGTAGATATAAAATAAGGGAAATCAATGGAATCAATTTAAGTAAATAGTGGAAGAAATCTGAAGTAATATATAAACAAATATAACCATAAATGTATCAACTTGAACAATTGATGAAGGAATTCCATGTATTTAGAAAACCATAAAAACATATACATGAAAACATATATAACATGTTCCACAAAATAATAATTGAAAAAAATACTATCCTGAGAATTATAGGTTCCAAAATGGTCCTGAACTCTCATGCTCCAAACTAGACAACATGTATTCAAGTGTTCGAAGCATTCTGCTTCCCTTTATCTACACCTACAGTAATGTAGCCTAGTCTCAGTACAATATGACACCCAATGAGGGTGTGAGATAAATCAAATTTGGGCCACCACCAATGGTGTATATAACATAAAAAACATGTAATTTTATATTACGGTGTGAATGAATTCATCTGTTATGTAATGGAATACAATGAAACTAAATAACCAATTATCAGAATCATCCCTCGGCTACTGTATGAACATATAAAAATAATTTAGTTGATTTTTAACAATTTATAATATCCCATTATAATAATAGTTATGGTTTCAAGTTGTAAGAGAGAATCAAATAATGATATTTAATAATGAATATCCATGGTAACAACCAAGGTGACGTAGTCATGATGGGTCTCCGACTCAGTAATAACCATTTTATGGAATGTTTGAAGAGTGTAATCCATAGAATTCCACAAAGAGATTCCTAAATTTTACAAGGTGTTATCGTGACCACTCGGTTTACCGTGTGCCAGTCCTCCCACCCCACGTTTGACCAGGGTTTACAACGAGTCTACCTAGGGTCTAACTAAACCTATTATGTCTCTACTAGTGCTTTCCAGCACTAGCCTGGTTTGTTTCTATTGAAATAGTGGTTCCCATAGACAGAAAAATGCCATACTTTTGATTATCATATCATGTGTACATTAAGTTATACATGAATTAATCTTTCCATTATAGTAAATAATTTTGGGTGTCAACATTTATAATGGAAATCTACAAAGATTAATGGTAATGTAGAGAAGTTATATCGGACTCCATTCAATAATGGGAACATCTGGATACAATGAAGATAACCATAAATATATTTTCTATGGTATAGATACATATTACTGACTTGAAATTTTAGAGGTTTAACTATCAGAATATGGGGGATCACAAGCAATAAGTCTTTTTCTCATGAAGATTTCCCTTGGGGATCTCAGGTAGGGAGATTATGAGGACGAACCCAACAATAAGAACACCACATGTTTTTGGCTTCCATTTCCGGTTCATATTTTTGGACATGTGTATTGGTCTCTTAACATGAAACCATTACCAATGTGTATCATTTGATTATGTACATTTATATAAGGAAAATACCTTGATATATAAATCATGGCAATGTTGAATGATGTTTTTTAATATTTAGGGTTTGTTTAATATTATGAGGGAAAACGAGTAGATTTAAATCGATCAGTTTTTATCATGTAATATATTTAATAAATAAAACAAGATTGTTATAAAATAATTAATAATATTATCACAATTTACTTCATCAAAATTATTTATTTCTTTGATGTTGAATTAAATTTGTGTGGGGGAATAGTAATGGTCATTTATCAACTCCAACATTAATACAGGAGGATGCTCAGTCATTGATGGTGATCCACTATTCATTCTTTCTATGGAATGAAATCTAAATAATCTCTCTCATAATATTATTTATAGAGAGAAACTCTCGATCCAAGAAGATCATATCATGATCTCTCTCATGCAGTGAGTGGATCTCAATGATGTGATCATCAATATTTCGAAGACATCATCCAATCGTCACACTATCACCCGAAATTCAATGATCGATGTTCCAGCAGATTTTTTATGTGCTCGTAGATGGTCTAGAGTGATAATGCTTTGGATTATCCAAGAAGTGATTTCCAATGACGAGTTGTTGTCCCACACACCTATTAATTTTAAACAATTATGTTCTCAATTTAATTTTTTGCTCATTATATTTTATGTGAGATCCTCAGACCATAACGGGGCTCGGTCCATTGGCGTCGTTAATTACCATCGATCCGACGATTAAAATTTTTAAAATCCACAACCCACAGCCTTCCACTGATTTCCCAAAATTCCATTAGTGGTATCAGAGGTATCACACTTTTTTTGGAGTCTAATTAAATTAAATTTCATAAAATTTATTATAGGATTAAAAAACGGTCCCTGTTGTTCAAACCACTCATTGATCTTATCTTGAACGACCAAGTTATGGACATTTAAATTTTTTAGATTGAATAGCCTATATGGTTTGATCATATGTAATAAAATTAATTCATTTTGAAGGACCAGTCATGTTTAGGTATATCATTGGATATGAATAATATTATATGAAAATTATAAATTTTACATTTTTATAATTTTCATAATAATTTTATTATTATAATAACATATTAATAATAACTTTTTATTTCATCACAATAAATTTATTATTATTAAATTAAAAGAATTTATATCCTCTATATTAAAAGTTTTTTCCTTTATACATATGTATCTTCCCACAAGAAAAAACAAGAGAAATGGCTATGGTTGTCGACATGCTCCACCTCCTACAACATTGTCTGCCACTATACTAGCCAAAACATGCCACAAAATTACCATCACTCCTACTTTTCATCATGTGAAATAAGGAAAAACTCCTTTGGATCATTCTGCAAGTATCCAAGGATGCAATGATCGATCATCCACGATAGTTCTTCAATGAATTGGGAGGGAATGAAGAATGAAAATAAATGTTTGAAATTGGGGGTGAAAAAATCACAAATTTTTTTGAAGAAAGATACATGGCCTTTATCCAAGTTAATCTAAATTTTTATTTTTTATAAAGATAAAGGAAGAGTAATTTAACAAATCTCTTCGAATTATTACCCATAATTTAATACACATCATATAATTAGAAGAATAGAAGAATAATATATTCTTTGATTAATCTATATTCATTCTGAGAATAAATAACAAAGAAATGAAATAATTACACAACCTCTATAGATGGTATATGTATCATTTTTTAAATTGGATTAGTTTTCATTTGTGATTAGTCATGATTTTCATCTGATCAATTCCTTTTTCATTTCCACCAAGTGAATTCTACATGGATTCACTCAATATCATCCATTAAATTTCTATGGGTGTGAGTACCACACTCAGTTACTTCATAGGTATTCATTTAACGGATAAAATGTTATTTTGTGGACGTGGCATCAAAATAAAATAAATCTTCAATTTAATTTATACATTAAAACATCTAAAAACAATTTTTCTTAGACAACCAACATCGGTTGATTTTTGGACTCCCTGAGTCCAAACCCACTACTCTGAACATAACTGTGCAATCAGATTTCTGATGTGGAGACATTTTTTTGGTAGTTATGCCAATTTTTTTGGGAAAACATATCTCATGTTCTATTAAAAAGTATAAAATTATCAATCAATTTTTATTGAAAACTGGTCCACAAAAATCAACTCCTTCTCAATTCGTTGTCTCAAAATAATCCCACATTATTTCTAAAAATGATACATGGAAAAATATGAGATGTTACATTCTCCCAACCTTAGGTCTTTACATCTCGGAATTCTAAAACAAAGGATAATCAAACAAAAGAGTTAATTAGTAAAATATTTGATCCTCCCATTACCATGTGATTCAATATAAATTCATGTTCTTCCTCCAATCATGCACTATAAGAATTGATATCCCATAAAGGATCCTCTATTATTGAACCTCTATCTCATCCAACAACATCACAAAGGATTCCCCTTCCTAAATAGGTAGCTCTCTATAGTCTATGATGTGTTAATTTTATTTCACATATATCCTCATATGTGAGACATATAAGACATAATGTACCCATCAGAATTTAGTAGTAATTTCCAGTGGTATTTCACCACGCAAATATTATGTAGAATCTAGAAGGGGCCAATAAACTAACCATATAACATGCCATCCAGAACAAATATAAAATATCCTTATTGAGGTGAGACCTCAAGGAACATGCAGTCTTTATTATTGATATTAAAAGACCTCCACCAACTATCCGAATAAGAATTATGATATATCTGTATAGTTCTCATTATCTATTGGATGATCTACACATTCTGAATGGTATCCCCCATCAACACCAGTGGTAGGCCATCCCTCCTGCTGTGGCCAAATACCAACGTGAAAACTTGTAGTTCTTCCTACAGAATATCAATGATTCGCTCAGTCTAGGCATCCAATTTGGTGAAGAATGTTCTTATCAAGTGTGACTGAGTCCGGAATATCAATTTCAATCCCATACACAATTTAGAATTTAATGTGGGAATCACAATATGAAAAAATCTCTAATGTAACTAAATTTAGTCAAACTGTATACTACATAGAGAGGCATCTCAATCTCTCTTCTGAACACAACTCCTAGAAATCTAGGATGTGTTCCAACATGGTGTGTAACTCAATGATCACCCATATGGAAACATTGTAACACTCCAACCCCAAAATCTCAATGGTGGTTCATTATTTTAATACATTGGTAAAATTACAAGGAATATAATCCTTAAGGATGTAGAAGTTTAGTTGTTTTGGAAAACTATATACTAACATCTGTTAAACATTCAAAAATGAAAATAAATACATCATATATGTTTTATTAGGAACAACCACAACTCTATGTTTATCCCTGATGTTCATTAATAATAAACTTCTTCATTTCATGAGTAAATGAATCATAATGAACTGATCTGCTCAGATGCTCAATAAAGATAATAAATACAGTGGTTTATATAACGAGGATCACATTTGGAATGCTGAATAACTAAAAACAAAGGTATTTATATATAAAATTCAACATAATATGGCATGAATAATATCTGAATAAATATTTCTACAATAAAACATAATAATGAGTATTATAATAGTTGAGAAACCACATGAACTTTCCATTACTAGTTGCAAAATGAGGGATTTCATATTGTGGGACATCTTAAATATACTGTCAAAGAATCATTGCAAGACTATATATATCCATTTTGTTAAGGCCTCATTCCATTACCATAGTGTGTCTCATGTGACCTAACGATGCACATAGGGGGTATATCATGCCCGACCTAACACTTTCAATGTCTAATAAATTCCTCTTATGATTAAGTATAATGATAAAAACCATATAAATTCATATTGAAACTAACATATGAAATTTAAATAACATTCACAAGTCATTAAACATGAACAATAACCATTAAGAGAAATATTGTGAATGGAATCAAGATAGAACATCTATATTCAAACTAATCCAAAACTCTTCATCAATATATATTGTAGACGATATCCAATGATATTAACCTCTATGAAGTACAATATTCCTCATTGGATGTGGACATAAAAAAGATATTTTTAAAAGAGATCTAGGAAAATTTATTGTGCACATATTTCCTAATCATTCCAATGTGTAAAATACCACTTGAAACATTCAAATCATAATACATTTGAATATCATGAGAATAATGTTACTCTTTATATGATATACCAGTGGGTCGTACAGACATGAAATTCCGGGAATAGGTGGTTAATAAGGCATATATCTCATAAAAGCTAAATTTAAGAGAAACAAATCATTTTATTTTGGAAAGAATTGTAATTTTGTATTTGTCATTACATAAAATTTACAATCATTTATATCCCATAATTAATGAGGTAATAACATTGAAATTATATTTAAGTTATAAATGTTTTCCCAATGATGTGAGATCATGTAACTTTTTTTTAATGAATCGTTAAAAATAAAACATTTTACGGTGATTTTAGAATTTTATTAAAGATATTTTACAGAAAAAACTCCATGTTTGCATTCATAAAACCATAATTGTACAAAAATAACATTTTCAGCATAATTTTTTTGATTTTTGAATGTTAAATATAGCATAAAAAATATAATAGATTTAACTTCAAAATATGTAATAATATTTGATGTTCCGTGAAATGGGCATGCATTTCGGTGGTGTTTTTGAATTATTAAAGGAAATAATACAACACCACATAAAATAAAGAAGGATTATGATAGGTTAAAATATATAGAAAATTTTCAAATAATTTATGAGTAGTACATAATAATAAATAAAATTTTTATTGAGGTATGTAGAGAATAAGAGGAATCCAAATGAAAATGGATGTTTGGGTCGTAATTACTTACTACTTTGTAATCAATTGAATCATATGGCCCAAAATGAATAATCATAAAATGAAATATTTAATATCATTAAAATAAAAATATTTATTATAAAAAAAATTAATGGGAAGTATATATACAACATAACCAAGTAATATTACCTAATATTGAATACCTCACCAAAATCTATGTGAGATGAGAAAACCTTTACCTTAATTCTAATGATCTTCTTCACATGATATTAATGTCTTGTAAAACCAAATTAATTTAATTAATTAATATTTCAAGAACCTCTTATGTATGTAATTTTTTTAATAATATTCTTATTATGTTCATTTATTTCATTCTATATGGGTTTTGGAAGATAAATTTTATTGTTTGGTAGTGTTTTCTTCCTTGGTATTCATGACCGTTTTTTATATACATGTAAGGATAATCTTGTAATAAGGGAATGGTTGTCTGTAATAGATGTTTCATTTTATCTGTTAAGATCCATAAGATTAAGTGGATATAAAATTCATTTGGTTTTTGGGATTGAAGTTGAATCATTATATAAAACTTTATTTATAATTTTTTGGGTTAATAGTTTTTTTTACTACACTAGACTCATTTAAATTGGAAAATTACAATTATGTTCCCAAAAAGATTCCCAAACATTAAATAAGTTATAATACATGTATTATAGTATATTTTAGCCATCATAATGGTTTCATGACCATAATTGAATACGGAAAATGAAATTTAAAACATGTCGTCCTAGAATGTAATAAATTAACAAATCTCGGGTGGTGTTTTCATTTATAGTATTAAACTAATGAAAATGAGATATTATGATGAATTATTTTGTTATAAAAACAAAATAATAGTAAATATAAGGTAATATAGTAATCATAACTTATGGATTCTATGAGGATAGGATAGAAAATGAAATGATTGGAACTAAAAATAAAAGAATAGTTGATAAAACCCTTACAAAAATTTGGCAGCCTAACAACATCACATAAATATTAATAAAATATCTGGATTAGAGAGAATGGTGTATATAATCATTGTTAAATAATATGGAATGTGAGGTTGTTTTAAAACTACATATAATAAAATAATACAATTATAATTAAATTCATAAAAACATAATAAAATTTCTTGAAAAATTGTGAGATTTTGAGATGAAAATTTTACAGCATAACTGATATAAAACAAGGTTTTAGAAAACATTATCAATAGAGTGGAAAGGGGATAAAATTTCATAAAATACTAATAATATATTATAGGTAATAAAAAATGTATATAAGAACATGGTATGGAAACTTGAAATATGTACAACATAAAAGAAAATAGTAATGGAAAATAGATTTTTGAGAATTCCCTTACCATTTAGAGAATCCTATAAAACATGATGGATGAGACCATTAAGGATTGATAAAAACATGGTATGGCACATAGGGAGGAAAAAAACCAGATAATCAAGGATCTTGAGTTTTTAATGAATTAATACGATGGGATGATCGAGTATTTATAGTCAATTAGAGGGAGTTTTTTTATTAATTTCAAAGGACACCTCATTTGTGGTTCTTGAAAAACCATGGGCATGGCCATGCTATTAGAAACTTGTGAAACCTAATATAATAATTTAATATCCACATGTATAACAAAATTGTATAATAAATATTAAATCATTATTATTCCATTAAATATACCAAAAACTCAAAACTGTATTTTTACTATTCATGAAAAATTCAACTATTTTAGAAAAATCTAAAAACATCAACCTAACCATTTTAAATATGTTGAACTCAAAAATGAAACCCACTTTATGAAAATAATTTTTAAATATTTTTAATTTAATTTTTAAATTAAATCGTTATTAATTCCAAAAAACAACATTGAAACTATAACTCTATTTATAACACCGAGAAAATTTAACCAATGTCTCATAAAATTACATTATATCAATAGGAAACAAAATAACAATATATGATTAAATTTTATGAAAATAAATTTGTATATAAAAATATTAAATAAATAATAAAATTTTTAATAAAATATATTTGACATTCAAAATACCAATATGAATACTATGAAAATGTTTTCACTTATAAGATTTCAAAATTGTATTTTCATATTCATGGGTTATGGTTCTTTTTTTGAATAATTTATTATTAATTACTATTCATAAGATTAATAGTTATATTCATATGGGGATGTAACATTTCATAGAAAATTATGTTTGTACTATCAGACTCTAAATGACTTACACGACGCAACCAAGAATTTCAGTTTTTTGAAAATCAAATCATAGAGGAGGAAATATTATTTTAACTATATATTTTATAAAAATGGTTCTTTGTAGAGACTTAGTATTTCATACATTCTGTATTACATATATTTTTAAATTCTTGGGGTGTTAAATTATTCCCCCTATAACCAAATTGTGTCTTTGTAGTTTGAAACTGCACATTGAATGTTAATGGTTGATGATTGAAATTTCCATTGTGGGAAACTGAAATAGGGAATAGTTAACTAAAATATCCTCCAAATAAAAGATTAATAGAAATGAGGTGTTCAACATAAAATTTATTATATACGATGGGGTTAAATTAGTATTATGTAGAAACGTGGCCATGGAAGAAAAATAAAACAATGATGTTTTGGTGGAAATTGATAGAGAATAATTTCAAATGAAAGATAATCTCTACTAAACAATAAACTACTATAAAAAAGTAAATCAATATTATCAAATATTATTCTAACAATTTTTTTAGAATATTCTCATTGATATGAGTACTTTCTCTAATATATAAAAGTATAAATACAGATTTATATTTAAAAAATGATCATTTTATTTCTCATTTAACAATCTATAATTAATCACTGAGAAGATGTTACACCATATAGTGAAGTAATATATTATCATATAAATTCTTATAAAATGATCAACTGACACAATTTCATAAATTTTTAAACATTAAAAAAATCTAGTGAGAAAAAAATTCCGAACAGTTGTCTCATAATTTCCAAGATGAACTTATCATAGACCATTAATCAACATGAAGTAGTTCGAGATTTTCAAATTCTATACATGTAAATAAATTCGTCATGGATTCTTTTGAATTATGTTAATAAATTGAATTTACATAATAACCATATTGAAAATATGCATTGTCTTATATTCTTTATGTAAGGAAAATGATATAGGATATATTCCATAATTCGAAATGTGTTGTAAACTCCCTTAATTATAGAATAAAACACTTCCTGACATATGATTAATCCATTCCATTGTAGTCAGTACTTATCATAAACAATAATTTATTCTTCATTATATAAATATCAGATATATATTAATTGTTTACTTTACCTTAGACATGAATTTTCAAAAAAGTTTCTCTTCCACTAATTATCACATCATGGTATAATTCAACGTATGTTTTCAAATCATTAATGAAAAATTATTAAAATAAAATCACCGTATATTAATTAATTTATATAACCAGTACATTAGTGAAACAATAATCAAATTAAATGATTCTTAACTAGTCATATTACTCATTATTCTTCATCTGTGATATCATCATAACATGGTAATTATTAAAAAACATCATATGGGTGTTTTAATTTGATTCATATGACATTTATTCACATAGTTTACCATCTCAACTCATTTGAATCATTTTTCATTGGAAACATTTTTCTTACCTTTATAATAGCGAACATGATGTCCTTTTTCTCCAAACATATAATAAACACCCATTCCCTTTATGAATTTACAAGGGTGATTCCCTCTACAATTATAACATGTGGGAAAACCCTTTTTTCCCGTCATTACATTATTAATATTTTTCTCTACATTCATTTTATTTTTGGATTCCTTTCAAATCCATACGACTCATAGAATCCATTACAACCCTTCAAAAGAAATAATAGTATTTCCTCATATGATTATGACACATGGGAGAATATCTTCTTTTGAAATGATATCATAAGACCCTGAGAGATATTATCCTTCATACTATTTCCATAATGTCCATTGGTGATGATCTCATTCATTCTTTTGCACATGTTTTATAAATAATGTAATAAAATAGAATATATTATTTATCATAATTGGTAATCTCAACCTATTAAATACCTATTGTAAATATAAATCTTATCCATAACTAATCTCTTGATCAAATACATGGTTTCTTTGAGGAAAAAAATTACAATTAACACCTTCATAATGATTTGTAATGAAAATTTGAATTATCCTAAGAATATCCCCTATGAGTTCCAACTTGGTGTGCATTAAGACACATTTTCATGTACCTAAATAACCCAGGTCAAGCCAAAAACACAATGTTGGAGTTGTTAATCCTAGGTACATCTATGTCAGAACCACCTCCACTTGTAGTATCCAAATAGAAATTTATTGTCTACAAAGATCCATATAATCTATTTGATTCCAAAATTCTTGAACATTCTGGTATGCTTATCTTCATAGTCTATCTATGGATTTTGTTCCCAAATCTACATTTTCTAAATCTAGTTTCCACATTTTCTAAAACATTTCCTCTAAAACAAACTATAACGCCCTGACCCAAGTTTCCCATAGATAGTTAATTATTTTAATAAATTGTAATGAGTATAATGAATCAAATATTGAAGGACTGAGTTGATAATTAGTTTTGCAAAACATGATACATACATAGGTTCAATATTATACGTTTAAAATAAATAAAACATATATGATTGATTGTGAACATCAAAAACTCTATGGTTATCTATGAAGGTCATTCATAATAATTTTCTTTATGTCCTGAGAAAAAACCCCAATTCCCTTAATGAATTTACCAGGGTGATTCCCTCCACAATTATAACATGTGGGAAAACCCTTTTTTCCCTTCATTACATTATCAATATTTTTCTCTTCATTCTTTTTATTTTTGGATTCCTTTCAAATCCATACGACTCATAGAATCCATTAAAAATTTTCAAAACACATAATAGTATTTCCTCATATGATTATGACACATGGGATAATATCTTATTTTGAAATAATATCATAAGACCATGAGAGATATTATCCTTCATACTATTTCCATCATGTGCATTGGTGATGATCTCATTCATTCTTTTGCACAAGTTTTATAAATAATGTAATACAATAGAATATATTATGAATCATAATTGGTAATCTCAACCTAGTAAATACCTTGTGTAAATTGAAATCTTATACATAACTAATCTATTTATCATATACATGGTTTAATTGAGGAAAAAAATTACAATTAACTCCTTCATAATGTTTTGTAAAGAAAATTTGAATTAACCTAAGCATATCCCCTATGAGTTCCAACCCGGTGTGCATTAAGACTCATTTTCATGTACCGACGTAACCTAGGTCAAGCCAAAAACACCATGTTGGAGTTGTTAATCCTAGGTACATCTATGTCAGAACCACCTCCACATGTAGTATCCAGATAGAAATTTATTGTCTACAAAGATCCATATAATCAATTTGATTCCAAATTTCATGAACATTCTTGTATTCTTATCTTCATAGTCTATCTCAGGGTTTTGTTCCCAAATCTACATTTTCTAAATCTAGTTTCCACATTTTCTAATAAATATCCTATGAAACAAACTATAATGCCCTGAACTAAGTTTCCCATAGTTAGTTAATTATTTTAATACGTTGGAATGATTATAAAGAATAAAATATTGAAGGACTGAGTTGATAATTAGTTTTGGAAAACATGATACATACATAGGTTCAACATTATACGTTGAAAATAAATAAAACCTATAAGTTTGATTGTGAACATCCAAAACTCTATGGTTATATATGAAGGTCATTCATAATAATTTTCTTCATGTCCTGAGAAAATGAAACCTAAAAAAGTGGTTAGTTCATATGATCAGTAAGGTTAATAAATATAGCAGAATGTATCATAAACCGAAGAATTGGGCATGGTGAATAACTAAAAATAGATGAATTCAAAATTAAACATGAAAATCATATTGTGAGAATATAATATAATTAAATAATTCTAAAATAAAACATAATAATTAGTATTTTACTACTCTGAAAACCACATGAACGGTCACATTAATAGTTTCAAAATGAGGTAATGCATAAGAGTTGTTATAATCGAGTAGAAAATGCTATAAATGATCCAAGATCTACAGGTATCTGTAAATGTGGGATTTTATATTATATATAGTAATCAATGGATAGAAATTATATGATCCAATATTAATGGAAGAAAAAAATATTAACATATCACAATATCACCCCTTTTTCCAGCTAGAAATCATCATATAAAATAGAGCAGATACTTGGAGAGTATACCTATATAACCAAAAGTGGGGAACAAGAATAACACCCCAACTGCATCAGAGATCCCTATTTTTGATCACCCCTCTATTTAATGATTCTATCATTAATTTGATGGAAATACTAGTCCACCTCCTATCCCCATACCCATGATGAGAATTTAATCACCATCATCATAAACCCATATATTTATATAGACATTTAAAAAGAACATGTCATTATTCATTAGCTTTTTCTTCCCATTATATAGAAACGGCTTGTTCCCAATGACCATATCGAACTCCCATTATGTAGGGGAAGAAAAAGATTGATATTGGGGTAAAAAACCTACTATGAAAAAACTATTTCATGAATCTCAAACATATAATTGATGAAAATAAATAAATAGCTAGAAAAATATTGAGACATTGCTTTTTTTCCTGAAAAAACCCTCGAATATGAATTATTAAAAAACCATAAGGGAACTCAAAAAATTACACTAATACTCATAAATTACGAAATCCATGTAAATTATTGAAATATGTATTGAAAATACAATGTATAAGATATGTGTTAAAATCCACACACTAAAACACATCTATCTTCTAACTAAAAATTTAATTGATAAAGAATTTCACCTATCAGAGTTCAAAACAAAATAGATGGTGTCCTTAGATAACCTTTATAATATTTTTAGGCAACACAAATTTGGGATACTCTTTACTACCCACTCTCTAAATGACCATCACATTCATATGTTTTTATGGTAATGCGTTTTCTACTCACACATTCAATGTCAATCATATTTATCCCTTTTTACAAGCCCTAATAATCCCTAAAAAGACATGTGTGTGAAAATTTATATTCCAAAATAAAACCATTGGATAGGAAAAATATCCCTTTATTATGATACCATGTGATTCTATTAGGAGGTTTGATAATATTAATCCCAAATAAATATCCCTCATTTTCGTTTTAATCTCCTCATAAAAAAATTATAGAATGGTATAAACCCATCAATCCCCACCATCATGAAAGCAAATAAGGAGATGAATCCAAATGCAATGAATTGGAAGGGAGCCCAATTGTATTCTTACAAACCATTAACAACTATATATAATATTACAATGCTAATCTATAGGTCTAATAAAACCTCAACCCCCACCCCACAAAAGAAATATAAACACCAAATTCATCATCATATCTATGACTGCACTACCCCGCTACGGAAATCGATAATCAACAAACGACTACCCCATAACAATGATAACAACATAATAAGGAGTAACCATAGAAACTAATTTCCCCATATTCTCAACACCCTCTGAGAAATATGTAATAGTCATCTCATCACCTCAATCTATTATTTTATTTTTTTCATATACTATTGAATCACTTCAAGTCATGTGTTATGATTTACTATTCTAATAACCTGATGAAGTATTCTTAAAAACCGCATTTATAAAAACATTTCACGTCTTTTCATTAGTCATGTAATGTTTTTCAACAATATTTCATCATATATAAACCATTAAAACATTATATTGTGAAAATATTCCTTTTCTAAATGAACTCTTGAACCCAAAAATATAATTAATACAATGTGATAAAAAAAATGTGTATACATGGCACAAGTCACACATCCCATAATAGTCGTGTAAAATCATAATTTCTAGTGATAAAATATCACCAACGCTATTAATTTCAACATACCCATGATCTCAAAATTTCTATATACCAATGTCACATACATTGTCTAAATAGAAATAGTTTTCTAATTTTGTGTAACATATTATAATTTTTACGAATAAATCACCATTAATTGTAAATATATGAGATATGAACAAAATAAAACTAAAAGTATATCACCATCTCTATTTATAAGAATTATGAAGGTATTGTCAGATATGTTTGATGCATATTATTTTATTCAATAATATTTTTCAATGTTTTATAGATTATTTGCAAACCTAATGTACACCATCATTTGTATTTGAACGAGTCTCGTTCATTAAAAATTATGAGATTACATCATCCAAAATCATGCTTTCATTCTCTAATAGTAATGTGGGGAGAATAATATCAAATTAATCTTTTAATAAACACTATATAAACAATTAATTTTCTTTTTCTTCCATTTAAACCTATTTTGTTTTGCCTTTACAATTTATCATCACCTCCATTGATGAATGAACAATCAAAAGAATGGTGAAATCATCCAAATTGTTACCTAATTACCCATCCTCCACCAATTAGAAAATATAAAATAAATTTTTATGATCATTCATGGAATAACTACATCCATTTAGGTTTTTGAATCTATAAATTTAGAGTGTATTAAAATTTCAATTACTAGTATATCATATCAAAGAGGATTTATGGGGATGATCCCACATTCAGTGGGGAACACATTGATAAATTTTGACCGACGATTGGGTCATCCTATCTTTAAAGTATTTATTAATCTAATTTAATTATTAAAATTGGATAAATAAATTCAGATAGAAAAATAAAATAAACGGGTACTCTTTTTAAATGGTAAATTTTATGAAAAATATTAATTACCCTTAATAAAAACTAATTAGATTTAATATTAGGGAACCTGTTTAATTTCATTCATTGAAAAAATAATCAATCCCTATCAATATTCCATAACATCTAATATCATTTTGGTCTTAAAAATAAATATAAATAATTCTCATTAGGAATAGGTCAATGATATTTATTCCTAAAAAATGGATCTTTGAATGCCTCATTCAGACAAAGGAAGCCATGGATTCTAGAATATTGGTGGAAAGGGTATCCCTAGGATGTTATTGTGTCAGGACCTCTCTACGATAGTATCCATCCTCCACCAATAAATGAAAAAATGACTTGTCCAGATGTCATTATACAAGACCTAATAAGAAAAAAATGAGATTTGGTTCACTTTCTATACTCCTATGGATATATTACATATAAAAGATTATGAAGGGTCCACTATGGATGCTGGATTACTAGAGTATTCAAATTAACTTCATCCCATATGAAATCAGAATCATGGAATAGATCATATTCGTCATCGATGGTAATCACATGCATTTAATTCATGATATCATCATTGATGAGGTAGCGTGGTGTGTTCAGATAATTGAGGACAAATAAATGTGTTTATTTGAAAGGATTCATTTACCATTGATCACACTGTGATATATATAATAGGGATGAAAGATACTGAAGACATAGATAGATAACAAAGGTCATCACCCACACCCACTAGTGAGGACTCTACTAATGGTACAATACTAGATGTGGTTGAGGAGATCCTTGTTCTATTAGATGTAGTGTTTTTCTCCATGCCCCCATAAAAAATTGAAGTAGAAATAGATTCAAATCATTACGAAACACCAATTAAATTTTTCACCATCATAAAAATTGGCAGGATGACAGTGCCACCAAATTTTGTATTATGTGAGATAATCATTGACGAGTTTTACATTACTATGGATGAAAATTAAAACATTTTTGGGGATGCAGAACATCGCCAATGACTATGAAAAACAATTTTTGTGGATTAAATTAGGAAATAATCATCTATGGAAGTGATGGAGAACAACAACATGGAATAATAGAATTTTTTATCTTCGAAATCCTACTTCCATCCCTAAACAAAATTGGAAAAAATTCGTTCAAATGGATTACCAAATGATTTATGTGTCTCCCATGAAAAAACATATCGATGCCTTGGATTCCAAGACCACCTGCATGCATTAAACATTCATTATGTATAATCCATTGTAAGCGACAATGACTAAAGAGTTTAGTATTTCTCATAATCTCTCACGAAGTCACATGGATAAACTAGGTTTCTATTGTATCACGTGAATATTGATCTTGTTGCGACATGGTTATCATGATACAAATTAGGGGTTGATATTGTTGAAAAATTTCATGTGGAGATTAATTTAACTGTTTTTTCTCATCACCCTCATTATTTTCTTTCATTTTTTATATTTAATGCCCAACATGGTTTGGATTCATTAAATCTCCAAAGTGTTTTTAATGATGTCATAAATAAATCTAAATTTTTTAATCCATTGATATAAATTGGAATTCCCTAGAAAAACATCATTTATTGTGGTGATGAAAAACATTGGTTTTTTTCATTTGATTTCATACTTTTTAGAAATTTCATAGAATTCATGGGTAATGACTAGACACACATTTTCAATAGATACCATTTAATTATACTGCACTATTGATATCAATTTGATGTATATCAGCATTGTGAACTCTATGGCCTGAATTTTTCATATTAGTTAATAGAAACATTTTTAAAACATAGTATATCTAAACATTAAACACTATACAAGCACTCTAACAATTTGTATATTATGATCATTTTTAGTTTATACACAAACTAAATAAGAAGACTACTTATACATATTTCAAATACACTATAAAAGGAAACCACATATACATTAGATAATACCATCCATGGGATTCACCGTTTATTATACCATAATACTACATATGTCAATCCTGGAATTCATATACCAACAATATTATAAATATCCAAAATAAAAAATTAAATTTATTAGGATTTGTAAAAAAAATCATGCTTAGGTAGATCTTTGAATAAAAGTTAATTTTATACTATAAAAAATATTTTTACATTATTTATTCAACATCATAAATTAATATCTAAAAAATATATGTTTCATTGTTGATTAGTTCATCTATATTTTTTTCTCTATTCAATTAATTAATTATTAAATAATAGGAATATTTTTCATTCATTATTCAAATGAAATTTGTTTCTTTCTTCACTTTAATTACATTCTTCACTATGGAAAAACTAATGTGATAACATTCAAGAAGGAAAACTCATTAAAAAAACTTATTCAACTAGAAAAACTATAAAAAAAATCATCCCATATCTTCTAGAATTTGGAATTTGGAATCATTCATTACATTTGGATTAGTGTATCACTATTTGTTTCGATGATGTTGGGTAGGTTCTTACGACTCTTAATGAGCTCACAAATCATGTTGATGGAGCTCAACAGTGAGATATATTGTTATCGTAGGGGGAATTGTCCCCTACTCCAAGGGTTGGGGGGACCAAAGGCCCCCTTTAAAAATGCCAAATAACTATAGAAATTCGTACAACCATAGATGATTAGACCATGATACAACACTATGGTATGTTAGTAATGTAGATATTACAAAAACTATTTCATTAAATCAAAAATCGGAGACAGAAGAACTATTGATCAATATATTTATTTCCACCAGCTTTTTTAGTATCTTGGAATTGTTTTTTCATATAACTATTACACTGTAGACCTATAGATATTGTTCACTATCGCAATATAGACGTAATATACAGTTGGTGGAACACTATTTCATCCTCCTTTGTATCCCATTTTGACGTAGAGTTTTTTTATGTTTTAAAACTCTAATATTCTCTAGGTATTTATTCACCCAAACCATGGTGGAACTCAACTTATCTTTGGACATAGGGATTATTATTGAACGATATAAATCGTAGTTTCCTAGGATATATTATTCTCATTATTTTCATGTTGTTTTTTTCATTTCATCATCGCCAAACATGTTATATCACTACTACTTCAGGTGTTTTGGTTGCAATTACCATTTATAGTATTCACCCTTTATGTTCACAGTAGAAAATTAATGCAAAAATTAACGAGATTTATATTCATACACATTAGTGGGACTTATTATTCAATTCATAAAAATATGAAATGCTCTTAAATATTAATATATAATATCTGGACACTGATATATATATTTTTTAATATTTTATCTATGAAAAATTCAGATGGAACATAGAAAGTCACTTGAAACATGGAATATTGATAAAAATTTTAACATATTACATAAAATATGATAATGTCAACCATGGAAGTCTTCATTTTCAGTAAATTTTTATTATTTATGAGTTCCATCAATGATATAAATATTATGATCCACATTAATAGAAATATGTACCTGCATCGTTATGTTCTAATGTTGATTAAAAAATTATGATCAATAATTGAAAATCAAAAGATAACACAAAACATGTTTTTGATTTTATAAAAGAGTAATATAATTTTTTTTAAAATAACATTAAATATTTAACAATAAACCTCTCCCTATGATAATGAGTTTTATGTGTCCTTATATTATCTTGAAAATAATCATATTTCCATTGATTGTAAGGGAGATTCTATCCATTTTGTAAAATTCTTAATAAAATTGAATCTAAGGAACCTACTTATTTCATTGGGATTGTCAATTATAAGAAAAAAAGACCAGTTAAACCGTAAAATATTAAAAATTTCCTAGCATGAAAACTGCTGATGAATGAATTTTTGTTATATTGATTTCTAAGACTAGTAGACATTTATTGTCACTTTTTAAAAGACTTCTTATAATGTTGTACTCTTAATAATGACATTTACGAGAAGGGTATTCCTTTCAAATTGAATGATGATTATTAATAATCTATTTTGAATATTTTGAACCAACATACCTTTTCTCATATCCTAATCTTTCAATAATAAGGGATGAGTTTTTTAATTTATTATGATTAATGTAGATCGAAATTGTGTTTTTTCTTCAATAAGGATAACATTTCTTTGATAATGACACACAAATAAAAAATGATACTAGGAAATAATTATCTAACACCCAAATATAGTGGTCTATTGATTAAAAATATGTCCCCACAATTTATTTTAATAAATGATTAATGTCTTCATTGGTTATAAGCGCATAAAGAACATATTTTCATAGAGGGACATGAAAATCATTGAATGAATAAATATTGGGTCTCTCTATATGGATAAATTTTTTTTGTTATAGGAACATTGGAAAGAGACTTCTTTGAATGATGGTTTATGAAAAAATTGTATAACCATTTGTTCAGGGAGGATCATTACTAGAGACATTCAAATGTCACACACACCTATAAAATAGATTTCAAGGTAATTTCAATGATAACCACTGTTGGAATTATTTTTATGCACAAAAACCCATAATATTTTCAATTTTAATTAACAATACATTAGTATTTTGAGGTTTTACCATGTATTTTTTGTGATTTTCTAGGATTATCTATTTTTAGAGTTCAAGACTATAAATTTGTAATCCTAGTTATTTCTAGTTAGAACCATTAGTGATGAAATTTTATGAGAAATATATTATTTTTGGAATCATGTTATTATTTTCAATTTGATATAGTTTCATAATAAATGAATATTAAAATTAACATGATTATTTTTTTAATTTTTTGTCAATTTAAAACTATGTTTGAATTCACTTTCCCTACAATAAAAGTTTCTATACTAAGTCTTGATTCCATGTATATATACTTGTAATCAATCCTTGATCATAATTAAATACAACATTTCTCGTTGGTTGATAATAAATATATCATTTTACATTATTTCCAATTAAAATGATAGTTATTTTAATCCACACAACATTAAAAATTAAAGGCTACTATTGATGATATCAAAAATTTACTTTAATTTTTATTGTATGATTTTAGTAACAAATTCATTCCCTTGAGTCAGATTTAAATTCTAAAGTCATCATTATTTGACATCACATTATAAAAAATAATTAATCACATTGTGGTGTTTTTTTAATTAAATAACTTATATGTGACTTTATTGCATAAAATTTTAATTATCTGATACATATTTTTTACAATCCAATGATCTTTTATGGAATAATTATATCGATTTTTCATATCACAAAAATAATGTGAAATGATAAATTAAAATTTAATTTAACATGTTGATACTAATATATTTAGGTTTTATATTAATTTGAAATACTTTTCCAAAACATAATAATACAGTCATGAGCATGAAATAAACTATAAAAAATAAAATAACATAAGTTATTTTTTAATATGTTGGACCTAATGAATATGAATTTGTATTTTAATGGATAATGTTTGAGTTCAATGAAATAATACTATAATTGTTCATTTTAATGTTTTATTCAATTTATCTTTTCTTGTGGGGAATGGAAGGTATTCTCCAAACGGTGGAAAATGATATTGAATAATACATTTATTATAAGGGCTCACAAGTGAACAAATGATTTAAATTTGAATCTATTGTATATTTCATAATTTCATGGACTAATATGACATATTTATAATGTTTGAATAGTGGATAGAAGTCTTGTAGGGGATGTCAACAAGCTTGAAAATAATTTTTTTGATGTAAATATAAATTGTACCAACTTATTCCTTATAGAAATCACAAAAAAAAAATCATTTTTAATAATTTTATGATATAACTATTGTGCAAGGGAACACATAATTTTGAAAAATTGTACAATAATCTATATCACAAACTCAATAGAAAAATCATAGGTTGTTAATTCCTCTAATGTATAATTTGAAACATTTCTATAAAACACAATTCGTACTTTTAGATTAAATGGTTAAATAGATTGGACTATTCAACACCATTTTTATGATCCTATTAACAATTTTGTGATACATAATATTCATTGTATGAATTTTTCAAAAAATACATGGTGTTTCAATATTAATATAATGAAATGATTTTAATTGTGAGTATTTGATGAAATAATATTTTTTTCCAAGATGAAGATATTATATAGTATATTAGATTGATTATTGAATCATATTTCTTTATTTTCCATCTCTTGCAGAATAGTTTTAATTATTTTTAATATCTTGGATTTTTTTTGAATTTGAAAAAGAAAAGTATGCTTATTTCTGGTCCAGTAAGTTAAAAAAATTGAATCATATAATTTTACCTATACATGTCAAGATAGGGGACTTAATTATTGAAGTGGAGAACGGGTGGTGGTAGCTAGCTCATATATTTCATATTTTATCTCATGTACATGTTCAACTGGAGGAAATGTGACCTCCAAAAAACAAAAAATGCTAACCAATCAGGTGAGACAGGATAGTAACATCAATCATGTTCATGTCTACTTCTATAAATGTTTAAGGTATATTTGTGAGACTGAGGATCCTTTGCCTGAGGAATATATCCATTTTTGTCACGTAATGGTCAATTGAATACTCAAGGAAATTATTTACTAAATGTTAAACCACTAACATCATGCTGAGGACTAATAATTTCCCCATCATATGAGTTCATGATAGAATCTACCAAATTTTTTGACTTCTCTTAAAAATCATTTTTGGAACTCCACCAACCAATGGATAAACATCCAAGAAAGAACATGAAACCATATTGTGATCTCATATCATATTTATGAATTTGGGGATGAAAATCAGTGTCATCCCTTACAATGCATTAATCGTCACCACCAATGACATTGATGATTTCCTTAATTATTTTAATGTACTCATTGATATTCTATATTTCAACTGATTAGTTCACCATGAATAAGTTATATATACATATAATAATCTGATCCAATGAAACGTTAGGTCAAATAATGGTCATTATATACTTGGAACAACATATAAGAGACATATAATGAATCATATTCATAATTTGAAATAGTTTATGATCTATGTTCATAATTTTATTCATACTAGGGAACACTAGATGATTCACCTTCATGAAGTACTCCACAAAAAAACACATGAGAAATTTTCTTTCATATGTTCTTTGTATCTTTTCAGATTACCCTTTTATTTGCCTATATAGATCTTTATACACCATATGTAGGGTTTTTCAAACATATATTTCATTGATAAACATTTGAAATTTTTTTTTACTAAATGTAATGTTGGGAAAAATTTCAATATGTTGTATGACATCATCATATAACAATAAAAATTACATGATTCATTTTCAATAAAGACCATATCCATAGGATTAATTTGTGTATTAATTAAATAAAAAAATTGATATCATCATCAATCTATAAATTTCCATTGTGACAATCAAGATTCAATTCATAAATTGACAATTGTAAATTATAAAGCTTAAGGGTCTCGTTTGACCCAATAATACCACTAGGTTATATTGTAAAAATATCATTGAAATGTTTTGGTTAGAGAAATGGATTTGGAAATAAATTTTATATATCATATAATAAAAATGAAAAATTAATGTAATATCTAAATCTAGTTTATTTTTCTACTAAAAACAATATAATATTATAAAAAATATAATGTTTTTACAAAACAAATAACCATTGATGATTAAAAAACAATATAACTTTATAAAAAATAATATTTATTATATTTATTTATAAAATAATAAAAAAATAAATTTACCATACTAAAAAAAATAAATTCAAAAAAAAAAAATTAAAGTGAAACAACATAATATTTTTTTTAAAAAATAGCCAATTTAAATTGTAAATATTACTAGAATACTCCAATATCTCACAAAAAAAATTTATAACATTACATATTAAAAATGTAAAATCAACAATTATATAATAGTTTTATATACAGAAAATAAACAGTAGAGTATATGCAACAAAATAAGACAAATTCAAATTTTCATAAGCATTTTTGATTTCTAAATCCACTACATACATGATATAATTTGTATTAGGAATAATTCAATGTATTATATATATATATTTTTTTTTTCCTTTGGTTCAAAAATTAAATGACTCCACCTATCGAGGCCCTACCCAGGCTGATTTTAAGCTAACTGTGACAACCTATGTCCTCCACTAATTGTCTAATAAAGGATAACTATAACTTTTTTAGAATATCAAAAAACATGACACACCTTATCCAATTTCATTCTACAATAAAGAAAATTCAATGAATTATATAGCTATCTACACCCATAGGATATATATATATATAAAATCTACTAAATGGAACAAAACTGATGAATGATACATTAAGAATAACTACTACCCTAAATGGGTAAATTCATAGGAAATATAAATTTTAAAATTCCTTTATTAATTTATATGTTAGATTATCGATAACTACTTCCCATTGTGTGTAATAATAGAGTGGTATCCATCCTCAAAAAAAATCTACTACCACCATGGACCTCTGTGCTCCATAATATGACACGAATCCTTACCAAGTGTTAATATTGACGTAACAGTAGCTTAACTTCTAGGTAAACAATCATCTATCATACATATCATCATCAAAAACACCACATGTTTGGGCATAAAGCCTATTATACTATGAATACTCTAAAAAATGGAATGTATACTATGTCAGACATAAATATTTGTACTATATGTTGCATCACATAGGTAGCCATGGAGATCCTACAAAGTCATAATCCTCAGAGAAGTCAAATATCTCATCCTATACAACTATCATATTTTTATAAATTACCATAATGGGGAACTCAATCATTTATTCACACAATCCATCCATGGGAATAACAAACCCTATTATTTTTAACCATCGATATAGTGATTTTATTGTAGAAACCACTAGGAGAAACAATGAATTTGTCAATAATAGATTCTATTCAATTAGATAAAAACCCTTAATATTAGAACCACCCAGGTGTATTTTAAAGGAAATAATTCAAAAAAGATGTATGAGCCCCAACTCTGTATAGACTAGTTATAGGATAAATCAATACAGAATACAACAAATTAGAACTACCAAAAAGAAAAAACTATCAAATTTTTTTTAATAGTTGGAGACACATAACTCATTGTAATAAACCTTAGTTGGAGTATTATTGAACATATGTATATAATAATTTCACATATCTAGAAGAATCTTCATTCAGGGGAGTATATAATCATTTTCATAATGCGTGGTGGACCTGCACATAATCTCAATTGATAAACTACTGAATCCATATAGATATAGAGGACCCACACCCCATGTATCATGGGGTTTGTACATAAATCCTTAATTGATATCAAGTGCCTCATTCCCTATCATATCATAACTACATGGGAGTACTGGCCCTGTAAATGATCTAAAAATCATTCCCCAAACCTCATCAAAAACCCTAGAGAGATAAATCCTAAAAATTCTAATTTTGCATTGAAATTGACATTGTATGGATGAATATAAAATGTCCATTATGATCTATGTCAAAATATACTTAGGTTAGTATTTTTTTGATATGTAATTCTGACAAGAAAATCATTGAAATTTCACCAAATAGTGATTTGTGGCCATGAAAAGACCCTTGGGAGATCCACATGGCATGTTGTTAGTAGCAGATGTATGAATATGATTATCACTCATGTCACATTCCCCTCTTAGTCTATGTTGGGAATACTTACATTACTAGCTCTTGGGCGGGCCTATTAACATTGGCCCAACATTGAGTTGTCCTAGCTTCCTGACTTGGACCACCTAACCCATTGTAGTATTATCATTATCAAAAACCCCCACCCTCAAATTTACATGCTGGAGTAAAAATATTATATTATTTTAAATATAATATTTTTATTCCCCCAAATACTCATAATTTTATGTCATCTTAGCCCATGGGTACAAACAGTACATAAGAATCCGTTGATCCTTCAAAATAATTTTACAAGGATAAATAATTGGGTAAATATCTCATTTTATATCTAGCTTAGTTCTATAAATTTAAAACTAGAAAAATAAAAAAAATGTAAAAAAGAAAAATGCATGGTCACTACACAATACACACTATTTCAAGAAATAATCTTGCATTAGTGAACTTTGCATCCATGAAATATGGGACTGAATCATGCTTATGTGATATTTACATGTTTTCATTATTTAGATAAGTATTCGATAGATTATTTTTGGATTGTGAGGAAAATAAATTTAGGTAGGTATCATTATGTATTCATGGATGGATAAAATTATTGAATTAAATTTTATTGATTAATCTGTGAGATAATAAGTGAACATAGTATAAAGAATGATGGATACAATATAACGAAAACAATTTAAATGTTTTTTGTAAATGATTTAATGTTTCTAAGATTATAATTTTTATAGATTGTAAATGCTATATGTGGAATTAGAGGATTATATTTCCTATGTTATATTAGGGTTATTTTTTATTTTTTTTAGTGATTTCTTAGATTTATTAAATTTTTCCCTATGATGGATTAATGTTGTCATGTGATTTCATGAGGTCATGGTGTGAGGATGTGGGGATATATTGGAAGAATTTGGTGGTGATAATGACATGGTAGTGGTTTTGACTATGTGAAAATGGTATTATTCACATATTTAAGGAGTTATTTATTCATATTACTTGTAGATATATTGGTGATACCTGAAATAAGTTGACAGATCATCTTTCTTAATTTTATTGAATATTTTTATGATTGTTATTTTATGTTAGAAATTGTGTTGTGATATGATTATGATCAAGAAAAATTTCCATGATTCTTCACATATTATTATATATCCATAGAAATTCTAAATTTCATTCCATACATGTGATACTCCATAGTTTTATAATAGGAGGTGATGCAAAAAAAGTTGAATTACATTTAATTATTTTTTCCCTCTCGCATAATTAAACCCTTTATTTTCTATATTGATAGGAATATATATATCACAAAACCTAGATTCCACATTGATATAGCTGATTAAATCATGTTGTCAACAAAACAAAGGTTGTTAATTCTTTTTTATTATATTCCAAGTGAAATTGTAGTTATTATTTGTGTATCTAGGGTAGAGTTAAAGAATGATTTTGAAATTCTTGTTTCCAGTCAAGAAATTAAATTTTATGGTTTTATGGAATATTGGTAAAAATTTGTTTGTGGAAATAAATTAAATAATTATGGGGCATGTTTGGGTGTTTATTCATCGTTTTATTTTATTTTTTTGATAATTAATAGAGAAAATTCCTTTTTTCTTATGAAAGATACCAATAGATTTAGTTTTCATCTTATTACCTATTGGGGGATGTAATTTATGGACAATCTTATCACATATACCTACTAGTGAGAGGATTCAATATGTATTATAAACTATTAGTGGCACTCCAAAACTCAAAATTTTTATATTGAAAACATTTTCACTAATAAATTTTAAAATACTTTCAAAAAGATGGGAGGTACTAAAATATAAAACAACATTCTCTGAAATCTCTCTCTCTTTTCTACCTTATTCAATGAATATAATTAATTTAAATTAAACATTGATTATATAACAGGAAAACATAGATGCTCATTCCCAACAATTCTAGTCTCACAGTAACTAAAGGCATATATAAAAGATAGAGAATAATGGAAAGAGAATGGTTCTCTTATACCAATATAGCATTGTAAAAATTGATGAGAGACAGCTTGTGTGAACATTGCATAACACTACATCGAGCATCATAGGTTATTGAACATTGATTACATTTGAATTCATTTTAATATGGGAATTTAATTAATCCATATTATTTTGAAATATGAATTTCCTTTAATTCAACAACCCGAAACACTATATCTTGAAATTGTTTTTGAATTTATATATGTTTTTTGAGAATTTGTAGAAAAGTTAAAAAAATTATTGATAATAGAAAAGTAAAACAATGGTATTAATTGTAAAAATGTGATTCATTCAAAAAATATTCGATTAACGATAAAATATGGAAGTCATAGTAACCAACAAATAGTTATAATGGTCGTAGAGTAGAATATTTAAGGGGGAATACATTCTCAGTCATTGTGTATCATAATTTCTTATATCTAATATTAGGAAAAAATTCAAACCAATAGTCACAGTAATATAAATAATAATATAACATCAAAAAATCACAAATCAAATAAATATTATGGCCTTATGAAAAAATCCCATCGGTATTTAAGAAATATACATTTACAACACAACATCAAATAAAGAATAACTAAATCACAGATTATATAATAATTTTAATAAAATAATTTAGAAATGTAATATCCTCTAAAATATAATTTACATATAATAAATATAAGAGAAACTAAATAATAAAAAAATAGTTTGATGTGATTTTATTCCATTAACATCTTTCTTCCACTTTCATGAATCACTAGAACTGTTGAACATACATATGTTTTTCCAAGTAGGGGTAATTTTTTTTAAGTCCATGATTTTTTAGTAAGGTATTGTTTTTGTGGTCAATGGAAGAATATATTTTTTAAAACATATCTATTCAAAAGTTAAGTTGATATTTACTTTTAGATTAAAATTACAATTGAAACAATAAATTTTAAAAAATTTTAAATCAATAATAAAAGATGATATTGAAATTTATATTTTATTATGAAATATAATGAATTATTACATTTGAAGAATATTATAATCCATATACAAATCATTCTTATAACAATAATAAATGTAATTTATAAAAATAAAAGAAAATAGAAAAACATTACACTAAAATATCAATATATATCCACACCATCACCAAAACATTGTATGTGAATTATATATATATATATATATATCATTTTGGGTCATATAAATATAGAATTTTCACAATATATGTCTTATGAGAGTAAAATAATCACATAGTATATATTTTTTATGAAAATATAATTTATAAAAATATGCTCTATTTATATTCAATGAAATATTCATTTAAGGAATATTCAATAAAATGTACAAATAATCCAATGTGATTTTTTTCCAATTCCATTATTATGTCAAATTGACATACTAGATCATAACATGCATAAATGTACAAAAAATTATCCATTCCAAACAAAAAATAGAAAAAAAAGGAATTATTATCATACATAAATATATAATGTCCTTGAAAATTTACTAAATCTCAATGCTAATAAATAGATATGTAAAAAATAAAATCATATAATAGACAAATCACTCAGATATTTTTGTTTGTATCTTCATAATCACATTAACATGTTATTTATAGTCTGTATATTATATTAATATATTATGTGTCTTGCATACAAATATTATTATTTTTTCATTTACATATTATGTTCACAATATATATGATATAATTAATAATGTGTTCAAAATAATATTTTTCAATGAATAATACATCTCATTACTAATTACCAATATAAATAATAACAAAATTATAAATATAGAATAATGTTTTCTAAGGACTAGGTGATGGAGGCACGTATAAACTCCCAAATGTCTTTCTTAAGTGATGTATGTGAGGAGGAAGCACAAAAATCGATTTTATTAGGTGTATTTTATCATGGTTTGTAGGATATAGTGGGTGGGGGTGTGTTGTTCTACAGGAAATGTGTAGGGAGGGTGAATATATTAAAAGCTATAGTACCTATGTAGTCCATCATTGTAGCTAATGTTTACTGTCACAATATGACATATTGTGTTGTTTGTTGATAATTATTACATCTTTACTATTAGATAATTTCAAAGTAGTGTTTTTGTTTATGAAAAAATCTAATATTTGATCTAAATTTGTGCTATTGAATAATATTGATATTATGCATCTTTGTGGGCTAATTGATTATAACTGAATCATGTAAATAATTGTGTTCAATGATATGTTCTTCTAATTATTTGCATCTTGTTGTTTTTTTATTTTATACATGTGGAAATTTATTATGTCACTGAAACTCCTGGTGTTTCCAAAGAAATTAAAATTACTAGTATTCAACATCTATGTTCAAACGTGAATATTATATACACAAATGGAGATATTTTATGTTATTACCCTTCATGGTAGCTTATTATTCTATAATAAACATGTATATAATACTATTAATTAATAATATACAATGAGATGAAACTTTTATATTTTTTCTGTAATATTTATAATTTGAAAAATGCACATGGAACAAACAAATACCCCTATGGAATGCGATATTGATAGGGAAAATCATATATTACATAATATGTGGTTATTAAAACATTGGAAGTATTAATTTTCATTCAGAAAAACAATATATTTATGAGTTTCATAAACCATATAATTATGATGATGTTAGTGTTATATTATCCTTCTTGGCATCAAAAAGACCAATGAATGAATCCTGGTTGCAATGAATTTCTAAGTACAATTGCAGCACTATAGTAGTATTGTAGCCCTGGAAAAACTGTAGCATCAGAGGCACTATAACCTGAACTGTAATGGGGGATGTACTATAACAGGTACTGTAACGCCATATATACTATATAATTATTACTCAGCGAAGGGCACATATGGCAAAAAATGGGCTTTCATGCCTTGAATACAGTCTACTTGGTGTTGGCCTTAAGGCTAGGTAATCTATCTCCATATACATAGTTTTTAATAGGTATTTTATTAAAATAATAAATGATGCATTGTCGCAAACTTTGTCAAAATATGATGCACACTATGGTTTATAACTATTAAAATTCATGTTCTCAAGTTGATTTCTTAATGATGAACAATAGTAGAAATTCCATGAAAAACAAAAATGATTTTTTTATCTTAATAGTCTTTAATAATGAAGAAAATTGAGACATTCAAATCAAAAATGAAACTAGAAACTTCTCTCTTACATTCTTAGTATTATGTGGCCATACATTCTATTGAAAATATTCATATTAACAATATTTTAAGGGTGATGTTTGACAAAATATATCCATTGAAATCACATATAATCTATGACACCTCCACTTTTCCTTGGGTCATTAATTTATAAGAAAAGAACAGAAATTTACCCTAAAAAACAAAATTGGCAATTCACGAGAACTGGATGTGATTTTCTTTGAGATATAGAGATTTCTCAGACTATAGGTCCTTTACAGTTTCATTGCCTATGATTTCTCCAATCTCACTTCTCATATTAAAACATTAATTAAATAGGGTACTCAATTCAAATGGAATGATGATGGACATAAATACATTCAAGAGATTATGATTTGACTCACATTTTCATATATCTTCATTATTTAGATCTAGGGAAGGGTTATGTCATATATTTTTATTCATCTCTATGTAGACATATTTGAATTATTTTTGATGAAGACCTGTAATCTCACACGACTCGTCAATGTTTCAGATGAAAGCAAATAATTATCTAACAAAAAAATACAGTGGTCTAACAATTAATAACATGTCCCCACTATCTCTTTAATAAATTGTTTTATATTTTCCTCGATCATAAGTCCTTAGAGAAATCATTTCACACATGAAAATGAAACTTTGAAAATAGAAATGGATTGGATATCTCCATATGTTTTTCATTGACTTGTTTTATACATATGGGAATGTAAAATTGGCGGTAGATAGTGTATTCCAAAATTTGTATAACTAAGTGTTCAATGAGGACCATGACAAATGAGTCATGAAAATCATACACATGTATAAAATATAATTCAATTTAACATTTATGATAAATTCTATTGGATGTTAATTTATACAATATACTCCCTATAATTTCATATTTTGATATACATTATCTTTTTATTTTCCAGTTTTATAATATATTGTTCATTATTTTCTTGTATTCTCTACTTTGGAGTTCATAATAATCAATTTTTAAAAATTGTAATATTTTTAATTCACTGTTACTAGTGAAATTTTACAAAAAAATATATTATATGGTGTATCGTGTAATTAATTTCAATTTTGATATACTTTGATAATAAATGAATAATAAAAATTACATGTTCATTTGTTGATGATGTTCAGTTTGAATCTATAGTTTAGTGTTTCATTCTCTACCATTAAATTATCCATACCGAGTATTGAGGATGTGGATATATGATTAGAATAAATCTTTGTTATCAAAAAACACTATACCACATGCTTTGTGCATAAATGGAACATTTTCCTTTTCTTCCAAATTAAAATATTGTTATTTATACTAGTACAATATTGAAAAATAGAAGACATTATTGATGATTTAAATTATATACTTTAATCTTTATTTGATGATTTTAAAAACCAATTCATTCTAATGAGTCATATATGACATATAATTTCATCTTTATTTGATTTCTCATTTTATATCATCAATAAGAACAATTTGGTGATTTTTCATTAAATATATTCTCTAGGTATTTTGTGGATTTTTTTTATTTTATAATATATATTTTTACAGTATGATTATTATTGTAGAAATTCATATGCCCATGAAGCTATAAAAATGGTGCATAAATTAATAATGAATATTTTACTGGACAAGTCGATACAACTCTATGACTTTATACAATGAATTTTTATTTCATTTTGCAAACATAGAATCCCATGAAATAGAATAATCTAAATTATACAATCATAATTAAACTTCACTTATTTTTTATGGTGTGAAACAAATGATTATGTTTTCATATTGAAATTTAAAATGTTTGAGTTCATATAATTAATATTGGTATTGATCATTAAAATAAATAATGAATTTTATATTTTTTTTATTTTTGTTTTTATTTTTTCTCTAAAATTTGAAAAATGATATTTAATAGAACATTTTTTGGACAATAAACTTGTGCAAAAAGATGGAAATATGAATGTATGGTGTAATTTTGTATTTCTTGTACTTATGTGATGTATTTCCTATGGTTGAATGGTTGATAGAAGAACAGAAGGGGATGTCCTCAACCTTAAAAAATGTTTACAGAATACATATAAACAATATAATCATATTCATTGTACTAATCAATCTCAAACCCATCCTGCATTTTTTTGAGCTCATTTTATTGATGGGAACACACTATTGGGTATAAGCCACTTGGAATCCACATCAGTTACTCCCTATAAAAAATATCGGTTTATGTTTCCTCCTCCTATGTATAATCTTCCACATTATAGTAATAAAACAATTATAAATTGTAGTTATACTTGATAAGTGGATTGGAATTTTCAACTTCATTTTTTGACCTTGATAAAATTTTAGTGATTCATGATAGTCCCTCTAGGAATTTTATTGATCTTATTTTAAATTTTCATAATAATCCCTTGAAATAAATTTTATTATGAGTGGTTGATGATTTAAATTTACAGTTGTCACTCCAAGGATATTATCTTGAATAGTTATTGATTAGTAAATTATATTTTGATATTTAACATTGCTTGAATATTAGTTTTAGACCATTATTAGATATGTTAAGTGTTTCATTAATCTTTATATTCAATGATATATAATTTTTTTGATTTATTTTTTTTAATTATATATTAATGTTGTTATTTCTATACATGTGAATGAAAGGGGACTATATAAATTAGTGGCCAAATGATATTTGTAACAGTCTCACAAATTCATTATTCATTCATAAGTGAATATTCAGTTGTGTTAAATGAGACATACAACAAACATAAAAAATGGGACTCACTGAGTGAACCATAGTAGTAATAACTATCTCATACATGTCAGCTTACATACCTATTTTAGGATCTTTGGTGAGACTGAGGTTCCTTGGACTGAGAAATACTTCCATTTTGTAAAAAATAAAGGTTATTTTCATGATAACATATTGAAAACACACCATTTTCAACAATTAACATCATAATCATGACTTATATCATCTCTAACATGTGATTCTTGGATGTTATCTACCATTTTTATAAATATCACCACATTGCTTAATTTTGATCTCCACTAGCCAATGGGTCAAAATAAATGACAAAATATGAAATAATATTGAGATCTCATCTCATATTTATCAATTTGGGGACTAGAATCAGTTTAATCCTTTACAATTCGCTCATACACACTGAGAATTAAGATGATGATTTCCATAATTCATATACTATACTCATTGATTTTCGTTGCGAAAAAAAATGACCAAGAATATTGGGTATCATATTATATTCATAGTAAATAAGCAACATGGTACAAATACAAAACATCTTTTACATTACATATAATATGGAGTAAATAGAAGGACAATTATACATCATTTCCTAGGGGTTTGGATCATGGATATTATTATAATTTCTAATGTGAAACAATATAACTGACCAGTTATTGGAGTTCTCCAAACTAAACTACATAATAACATTTCCATTATTTTTTTGAATTATTCAAAAAATAATTTATCCATTTATGTGGATTTTTATACCCCAAATATAAGATGTTTAACTCCTGTATTTCACTAAAAGTAATTTTCAAAACATTTTGACATAATGTAAACACAAGAAGACATTTTAGATAAGAATAATGTTTTCCACATACACCACTAAAAATAGGATGATTTATCCACTAACAAATTTATATAAACAAGAATAATGTGTCTCATTTTATAACCAAATACATTGAAATCATCACCAAACCATATATTCACACTTCGATAATCTTGATTCATTCAATAAATGGACTGTTCTTACATTGAAAACATAACAGTCTCATTTGACCCATTAAAAACATTAGCTTGTATTCTATACATATCTTCGAAAAAATTTATGTTATAGAGTGTTATTTTTAAATTAATTTGATATATCGTATAATAATAATCTGATTTCATGTAATATCTGAACGGATATTATTTTCACCACTAAATTACAATACAACATTATAAAACTACTACGATATTTAGAAAAAAAATCATTGATTATTAATAAAACAATAATACATAATAAAATTTTAATATAATGTTTATAAAATTATAGAAAATATAAAATATTTAATTTATCATCAATACAAAAAATTAATCTCAAATAAATTAAAGTTAATGTGTAAAAATATTCAAATTAAAAAAATATTAAATTTCAATAAAATATTCAAATATTGGTCCCAAATATCTCATAATTTAATTTAAAAAAATATATGTTAATGATTTCCAATCATATTTTATTTAATAGTTTTATATTAGGATTCTATTTAATACGGTTGATTAAACAAATATAAAAAAAGAAATTTTCATATTCTTGTTGAATATATATATCATCCACTAACATTATATAAGTTGTTTGACGATTAATATATAGTATGGATTCACTATATAAATATTCAATTTACATGAGATTCAATATTACACGACTAGACCGATCAAGGACTCAGCCGAGCTGATTTAAAGCTGTGGGTACCACCCTATGTCCTCAAAAAATAGGTCGACGATTGGAGACAAGCAGCATGTTTCCATATCACACAACATTATTGAAAATAGTCTATTTAATTGGTCAGTAAACATATATTATATGAATAATATAACATGAACCATAGAGAGGATAATATGATATAATGTACTAAATGGTATAAAAATTAATGAATGGGACATTAAGCATATCTAAAACCACACATTGGAAAATATAATGAATCTGGACTTCTCACATGTCTCTAAATCAAAAAAATGTTATATGCAAGAGAAATCGCCCCATTGCGAGTACATCTAGATTGGTCACCATCCATAACAAATAATTCCGTCATTATGGACAACCATACTCCAGAATATGTCACCAAGCATCACCGAGAATTAGATTTGAAGTAATAAAAATTTGTCTTCTACTGAGACCATCATGTAACCTATGCATCATACACACAAACACAGCAACTGATTAAACAATAGATCGAAACTACGTATACCTGGATTAATAAACTATCTTCAAAATGTGACAATTACAACACAATGGTATATTACATCCCAAAGGTAACAATAGAAAACCATAGGAGTAAGTAGCCTCATATTAGTCAAACCCCTCAACCTCTCCAAATTTATTATTTCTACTAAATACTATAAAGGTGTACCCTCTCTTCAATGTAAACATGAAATCCATGGTAATACAGAACACAAGAATTCATAGCCATCAATAAAGTGCTTCCCTTCTAGGAATTCATAGGAGAACCCAATAGTATCTCCAAAATAGATCTTGATCAATGATGTAATAAAACCTATTACCAGTAACACCCATTTTTTTTATTTATTAGGCAATACAATTCCTATGAAATGTCCCCACAATGCATTGACCATATGTAGGATAATACAGCATAGAAATCCATAAATTTAAACTAAGAAAACCCCGGAAATATTAATTTAAAAATTATGGGAGACAAACATATCCTAGGAAGACACCTAAATCCAGATATTGTTGTAAATGTATATATATGACTTTCCCAATGAATGAATGCACATATTTCGAGGGATTACCGAACCATATTCAAAGAACCTGGTGGACCTATAGATAATTGGCACCGATGGAGTTCCATATCCACATCTAAATAGAGGAAACTGTCCCCAATTATATTGCACGGGGGGGGGGGGACTGAAATCCACAATGAAAAACAGATTCATTGTTCCGTTCATATTATTTAAGAGATTTAATAATAATGTAAGAAAATATATTTACTTGTCATTTAGGCTTTCATTCATTAATAAATTTTTACCACGAACCCATCTTTCACTCCAAATGGTAACAGAACACAAAAATATTCTATTTATCCTATTTGTATAAGGTTACAAATATTAACACGTACCATTTAGATTAGGAAAACTATTTTTTAATAACAAGGGACTTCCTGTAGGCTAGTGGTAGGTAATAAAGGCCTGTCGCACTATGGTTGTGGGTTCGATTCCTGCAGCTTTCTCCGATAATACGGGTTATGCCCCACCCTGCAGGTTGTCATTTTCCTAAAACTATAGTATTATAATATTCCAAAAAATAAACTTCATAAATGTTTTAACCTTAGAAAATACTTTCCAAAGTTCAACTTAATTCATTCCAACCTTTATAGTTATCCAAAATACCTCTATACAGACTTTCCTTAAAAGGTATCTAAATTCCAAAATCAATTGTAACATCAGATTCCCCAGACAATGTATAGTTTCTCTTATTGTCACATACTAAAAATATGATTACCTTCATTATATTAAAACCATAATGACAAAAAAACAAGTACTGTAGTACAATCCTTATATATATCACAATATCCTTATAACCAGAATATAATCCTTGAGTCCAAAATCACCAATACATTAATTAATCCACTTCTTCTATAGTAATGGCATAAGATTTTCCATTATCTCGTGGCCTTTTCTGAGATATGTTTCCCTGACGCTTAGGACATTCATTTGCATAATGCCCCGTTTCCCTACAGTTGTAGCATTCAAAATTGATACCCTCTTTCTTTCCCTTGCAATCACACGCCTGGTGACCTTTTCCCCACATTTGTTACAAACTCTCAATCCTTTTTGGCAAGTACCAGGGTGATTCTTCACACAATTATCGCATAATGTAAAATCCTTCTTTCCATTTTTCCCTTTATCTATCTATTGTTCCACCGTTCTATTCTTCTGTTGCTCTACTGTATTGTCATAAGATTTAGAGAATTCCTTTTCTGTCTTGATAGCACATGGGACAATATCTTCATATGACGAGAAGGATTGTGAGACTGAGGCTCGATGGAGAAAGAGTTTTCGCCCATCAAAGAAACGATCCATCTTACTTCTTGGGTTACATATATAATTTGATGCATGCCTCACTAACCGTGTAAAGTTAGACTCATACTTTGCGACATTATCATCCTCCCTCTGCCTCAGACTCAGAAATTGCCTTTCAATATCTGCTTGATGGTCATGTGGAATGTATTTTTCTAAGAAAAGACCATTGAACACTCCCCATTCCATATTTGATTCTTCTTCATCTTCCTTTGTGTTTAGAATCAATGACCACTATTGATCAGCATCTCCAGTGAGGCGGTAAACTAACATGATAACTTTTTCCCATTCACTACTCCCCAAGGCGTGGAATATTTTTCTCTAAGGAGTTTATCCATTGCTCATCTACTAATGGATTTGTACCCCCATTGAATGTTGGTGGTTCTTGCCTCATGAAATGATATAACATTGATCCTCCACATTGCTGATCAGGGTGCTCTATACAAGTAAGGTTATTATTCATAACCTGAGTGAGTTGTCCCAGTATTGTAATAATTTGATCAGCAACAGTTGTATCTCCAGATCCACAATAATTATCTTGAGCAGGAGGGCAATCTCTACACGGAGTGCGTGCATTGATACAGTTTCCATTCCTTCTGCTAGGCGCCATTTCTAAACAATGGCATAAACTAGATTAGTTTATGAATAAAAATACATAATTCCATACGTGTAAAATACTTAAAATAAATTGAACTATTTATGGATATAATCCATAAAAATGATTTCTTTGAGGAAATATATACTCATAACCCTTCATAGCGGTTTGTAAAGAAAATGAGAATTGTCCTAAGCATATCCCCTGGGAGTGTCGTAACCAAGAGTACAGCAAGGTGCATTGTCGTGCACCAGTTCCCATTCGAGTCTAGCTCAAAGCGGTGTTTCCAGGTTTTACCCATAGGTACATCTGTTCCAGAGCCACCTCTACCTGCTCGTATCCAGACAGGGATGTATTGTTCGGAAAACTCAAAACATCTCTATAATACCAAAATTATAATATGTTATTCTATAATAATCCTCAAAGTCTGTCTTTGGGCTATGTGCTCTAATCAGAGTTTATCTATCTCTAGCTTTCAAGGTTAGTAAAAAACTGCCTCTGAAACAAACTGTAACGCCCCGACCCCAGTTGGCCAGAGTCGGTGCATTATTGCTTAACATTGGCATGATCACAAAAGATCAAGTCTCGAAAGACTGATAGATTAGTAGCCTTGGAAACACTATATACATTCATAAATGATACATTGCATTATAAAGTAAAAAACTAAAATAACAAAGTCTCCATAGTCCACACTCATATCCTCTTCTGACTATCCCTGCATTTCATTCATAAAATACTTCTTCACGTCCTGGAAAATTTTAAAACATTGAAAGGGGTGAGCTCAGATGCTCAGTAAGGATAACAATATTGCTGAATCTTTCTTAAATAAACATTAACATTTATGGAAATGTACAACGAAAACAAAAACAATTTTAAACTTTAACTTCAACATTGTATGGAAAAAATAAATTAAATAATGCCATTTACTTACTCACATGGATATTCTACTAGTCGAATAATCACATGCAATACCAATAACCACTTTCATAATGATGGAATGCATAATGCCAGACTATCATAACCACGTAGCCAAGGCCTCATGCCAGGACTACAAATAATATTTTGTCAATGCCTCATTCCAAGACACTAGTTTGTCTCATGAGACCTGCTGATGCATCGAGGAGCTTTAGCGGGCTCCACCCGTCACTTATTAAGTCCAATGCATTCCTCATATGAATAGGTTTAAACACATCATAAACCATAACATAATTGTATCACATAAAACATGCATAAATGTAACATAACACTTCCATATTTCAATCAAAAGATATCAATAAAACACAATGATTTAATAAAAACACATTCAAAACCATTTTCAATACCAAAATAAAATAAAATTAAAACTTGGTATTTATTTTTTATTTAAAAAAAGTTATGGCTTGAGGAGGAAGCCAAAACTCAAATAATATTCATGGCTGTGGAGAAGTCGTTGTCACCGCATACGCAAGAAAAAACATTCCTTTTGTCGTTTAGTAAAAACACTTCATATAAAAATATTCCTTTTTGAATAAAAGTAAAAGTCAAAGGGGATTATACACCGTATAAAAGAAAGTTGTGTATAAAACAAAATATGCCTCAATGAATGGAGGTTGAGACGAAGTCCCTTAAAAGATCATTTTTTAAATAAAATAGATCTATTATGTGTATTCACTACAGTTAAACATAAATATAGTAAAAATACAATATAGTACATAATAATATAATGACATAATTTTAATGTAGGAGATTAACCAAAAGAATGGAAATTGGGTTAAGAAATTCCCTTACCTCATGTCCGAATTCACTCAAACGTTCTTTGATCTCTTGAATAATAATATATAGTTAATCTCTACCATCTTAATAACATTTTTAAAGTTCATTATTCCTTTTATATCACTTATTACCAAGTCATGAACATTATGTAATTATTTAAGTTTATAACGGTCATTTTGTCGATCTTAGGTACTTGATTCAAAAATAAACTTCTTATTATTAAGATTTGTTCATGTGGTAAAATATCCATTATATCCATAATTATATTCATGATTATATATCATATATATCATATATATCCAGTATATACATTCATTTATAATATTACATAACATTTAGAGGTATGAAATGAAATGCACCGTTCATGGAGACGGTAAGCCGTACGTATGCATGAACGCTACTTTCATTTCCATTTCATATTTAATGGAAAGAAGTTATAATTATATAAAGGTATAATATAATTCCAGTATAATATAATGCATAATACCATTTACTCCATCCTTTATACATCCCACATATGGCATTAAAGATTCAAATCACTTTGAGGGGGCGGTAGTCCGCACTTCCTAAAATGAAATTATAGCGTTTACCCATGAGGGAAATCATACATTATTCCATAAATGAGAAATAAAAAAGCATAAGGAAAACATAAACATAATATATATATCATATATGAAAATATTTTCATCAAAATGGCCACCATTAGAGGTGTTAAAAGAATATTGAACAATCATCATTTCGTGAGGCAGTATTTCGCCACCCACAGAAACAGTATGTTCTTTAACCAATAGACGAAGGTGTGTGTAAGTGTAAACCAAATAATTATCATAACAACATCCTAGTATATTGTATAAACTAGTGTTGTTACAAAATAAAGGAATAAATAGTGTTTATGGGGTTGGAGAATCCAAATAAAACAAAACAACATTAGAGAAGACATTACCTTAAAATCAGGCAACTCTTTTTGATTTGAGCCAAAGGCTTCCTGGGGAAGACTTCTGCCTAATGTGAGGATTCTAAGAGTAAGTGAGGGAAGTTGAGAGAGTATTTAGGCAGAGTTTTGCTGAGCCAAAAGGCTTTGAATGTGTGAGTAAGGTGGTAGTGGTGGGAACCTTTTATAAGAGGAGAGAAGGGGCACTCTTGGAGAGATTGAAATGTTACATAGTTATGAAATGATTTCTCTGGTTCTAAAGGTCCCACACTAATATATTTCAAGGATAAGGTGATAAGGGTTCTAAATCTACTCATCCAATTGTTTTTTGACAAGTTTAAGTCTTATATTTTACATTAACATTTCATTTTATTTAAATCGTTAATTAATGAGGTAATCGCTGCATCATCATGGTGTCATAAATAATTTATTTTATTTAATGTCTAAAAATTATAAAAATAGTATAATGATGTAGGAAATATTTTTATCTTTCTAATGAATATTTATTGTCAAAAATATTACTCGTATAACCCCATTTAAAAATTGTATTAGTAAAACAACTCTTGTTTGTGTCATTTTTATTTTATCATTAAATAAAAAGTTATTTATGTCATTTTCCTACCAAAGTGGCTCCATGGGGTCCCCAAGATGACCCATGGATTGTGTTGGTCGGACATGACACATCCAATAGGGTTAGGTCAAGTGTAAAGGTATTTTCATATTTTTAAAATATCAATTTACCTTAAATTTCACTAATTACCTTTAATCGCGATTAATTAAACTTAAAAGTTACTATTCATAAAAAAATTATTTTAATCCCATTGAACACCATTTTACTTCTTAATGACAACCATGTATGTATGATTTTTGAAAATCCAAACACAGAAGTGGTAATGTTTCATTTAAATGAAAATTTAGTTTATTAACTACCACTTAGTGGATTCACTATTCATCAAAAATTGAAGTTTTTCAGAACAATGCCAAAATTTCACCCTAAGCTATAATTTATATTCCGAATTCAAAGATGAGGTATATTATAAAAAATTCCAAACATATAAGTTTCGTCAAATAATTTTATAATTAATTCCCGCTGTCACTATAAATAGCGTGTTTTTAAGAAACAATATATATCAAAAGATTGACAATTGTTTATGTCCAATTTCAATGTTAATTTAATTCTAATGAACACCATTGGATAAAATGGTAAAAATATATTATAAATATAATTTAAAACCACTAAATAGAATAATTTATCACTATAAATTATTTTGATTAAAAAAGTTGTTTTAGGTATTTTCTACTATTCATAAAAAAATGAAAGTTCTTAGAAAATTACAAAAAATTCAACTTAGGATAATTTCGATATGATGAATACAAAAATGAAGTCCATTTTGAAATATATAATTTCTATAATTTTAAAAAGTGGGTATTACTATTCATAACGACTACTTTGATTGGTCGTAGTGTGTTAGAATCTCAAACTTGCGTACAATGCAAGCTATTGAATTATTAAAACAGAAGTGTAATGGAGGGAGGTTTAGAGAGTATTTAGTCAGAGGTTGGCCGAGCCAAAAGGCTTTGATGGTGTGATTAAGGTGGTAGTGTTGGGAACCTTTCATAAGAGGAGATAAGGGGCACTCTTGGAAAGATTGAAATGTTACGTTATTATGAAATGATTTTTCGGATTCTAAAGGTCCCACACTAATATATTTATATTATAAGGTGATATGGGTTCTAAATCTACTCATCCAATATGTTTTTGACAAGTGTAAGTCTTATATTTTACATTATATTTTCATTTTATTTAAATCGGTAATTAATGAGGTAATCGCTGCATCATTATGCTGTCATTAATAATTTAATTTATTTAATGTCTAAAAATTATAAAAAGAATATCATGATGTAGGAAATATTTTTAGCTTTATAATGAATATTTATAGTCAAAAATATGACTTGTATAACCCCATTTAAAAATTGTTTTAGTAAAACAACTTTTGTTTGTGTCATTTTTATTTTAACATTACATAAAAAGTAATTTATGTCATTTTCCTACCAAAGTGGCTCAATGGGGTCCCCAAGATGACCCATGGATTGTATTGGTCTCCATGACACATCCAATAGGGGTAGGTCAAGTGTAAAGGTGTTTTCATATTTTTAAAATATCATATTTACCTTAAATTTCACTAATTACCTTTAATCGCGAGTAATTAAACTTAAAAGTTACTATTCATCAAAAAAATTATTTTAATCCCATTGAACAACATTTTACTTCCTAATGAAAACCATGTATTTCAGATTTTTGAAAATCAAAACACAGAAGTCGTAATGTTTCATTGAAACGAAAAATCAGTTTTTTAACTACCACTTAGCGGTTTCACTATTCATCAAAAATTGAAGTTTTTCAGAACAATTCCAAAATTTCACCCTAAGATATACATTATATTCTGAATTCAAATATGATGTCTATTATAAAAAATTCCAAACATATAAGTTGCATTAATTAATTTTATAATTAATTCCCGCTGTCACAACAAAAAGCGTGTTTTTAAGAAACAATATATATCAAAAGATTGACAATTGTTTATGTCCAATTTCAATGTTAAATTAATTCTAATGACCACCATTGGATAAAATGGTAAAAATATATTATAATTATACTTTAAAACCACTAAATAGTATAATTTATCACTATAAATTATTTTGATTAAAATGTTTGTTTTAAGTATTTTTCACTATTCATAAAAAATTGAAAGTTCTCAAAAAATTTCAAAAAATTCATCATAGGATAATTTCGATATTAAGAATAGAAAAATGAAGTCCATTTTGAAATATAAAATTTCTATAATTTTAAAAAGTGGGTATTACTATTCATAATGGCTACTTTGATGGGTAGCGGTGTGTTAGAATCTCAAACTTGCATACAATGAAAGCAATTTCATTATTAAAAGGGAAGCGTATTTGAATGCTTGGGGTGTTACATTCTCCCTTCCTTTAATAAATTGAGTCCTCAAAATTTGAAAATGTTCTTCAAAAATAAAAGGATGAAAATAGAAAATACCTTTGTGGAAAACCCACATCGGATATAGGGTTAATAAGAATATAATATTAAATAAAAGAAAGAGAAGTACAAATGTCACCAGAGATCTCTCATACTTGGATTCTTTGAAAATATGGATATGGAGGAGAAAAAAACCATAATGGTCTGATGGAGGGTTGTAGAAAACAGGATTAGGAGAAAGTTAACCTTAAGAAAATCACAAACTTGTGATTGGTTAAATGGTCATTGAATCCCCAGTTGGAAAAGTTAACCGACAACGTTTTTTTTAAGTAAAATTTCATAAAGTTGAGGAATTTATTTAAGAGATTTACTAATAATGTAAGAAAATATATTTACTTTTCATTAAGGCTTTCATTATTTAATAAATTTTTACCACAAACCCATCTTTCACTCCAAATGGTAATAGAACTCAAAAATATTCTATTTATCCTATTTGTATAAGGTTCGAAATATTACCACATACCATTTAGTTAGGAAAACTATTTTTTAATAACCAGGGACTTCTTGTATGCTAGAGGTAGGTAATAAAGGCATGTCACACTATGGTTGTGGGTTGGATTCCTATAGCTTTGTCCGACGCGACGGGTTATGCCCCACCCTGCAGGTTGTCCTTTTCCTAAAACTAGAGTATTATAATATTCCAAAAATAATCTTCATAAATGTTTTAACCTTAGAAAATACTATCTAAAGTTCAACTTAATTCATTCCAACCTTTACAGTTATCCAAAATACCTCTATACAGACTTTCTCTAAAAGGTCTCTAAATTCAAAAATCAATTGTAAAATCAGATTCCCTAAACAATGTATAGTTTCTCTTATTGTCACATAATAAAAATATGATTACCTTCATCATATTAAAACCTTAATGAAAAAAAACAAGTACTGCAGTACAATCTTTATATATATCACATTATCCTTATAACCAGAATATAATCCTTGAGTCCAAAATCACCAATACATTAATTATTCCACTTCTACTGTAGTAATAGCATATGATTTTCCTTGTTCCCTTGTCTTTTTCTGAGATAAGTTTCCCTGATGCTTAGGACATTCATTTGCATAATGCCATGTTTCCCTACAATTGTAGCATTCAAAATTGATATCATGTTTCTTTCCCATGCAATCACGCGCCTGGTGATCTTTTCCCCACATTTATAACAAACTCCCAATCCTTTTATGCAAGTACCAGGGTGACTCTTCACACAATTATCGAATAATGGAAATTCATTCTTTCCCGTTTTCCCTTTATCTGAATCTGGTCCCACCGTTTTCTTCTTCTCTTTCTTTACTTTATTGTCATAAGATTTAGAGAATTCCTTTTCTGTCTTGATACCACATGAGGCAATATCATCGAATGAAGAGAAGGATTGTGAGACTGAGTCTCGACAGAGAAAGGGTTTTAACCCATCAATGAAATGATCCATCTTACTTCTTGGGTACATATATAATTTTATGCATGTCTCGCTAACCATGTAATGTTGGACTCATACATGGAGACATTCTCATCCTCCTTCTGCCTCAGACTCAGAAATTTCCTATCAATATCTGCTAGATGGTCATGTGGAAAGTATTTTTCTAAGAAAAGATCATTAAACTCTCTCCATTCCATATTTGATACTTCTTCATCTTCCTTTGTGTTTTAAATCAATGACCACCATTGATCAGCATCTCCAGTGAGGCGGTAAATTTCCATGATAACCTTTTCCCTTTCATAACTCCCCAAGGCGTGGAATATTTTCTCTAAGGAGGTTATCCATTACTCAGCTACTAATAGATTTGTACCCCCATTAAATGTTGGTTGTTGTTTCCTCATGAGACTATTTAACATTGATCCTCCACATTGCGGATCAGGGTGCTCTATACGAGTAAGGTTATTATTCATAACATGATTGAGTGGTACCAGTATTGTAATAAGTTGATCAGCAACAGTTGTATCACCAGAACCACAATTATTATCTTGAACAGGAGGGAAATCCCTACTCAGAGTGCATGCATTGATATAGTTTCCATTCCTTCCGCTATGTACCATTTCTAAACAATGGCATAAACTAGATTAGTTTAAGAATAAAAATACATAATTCCATACTTGTAAAATACTTAACATAAATTGAACTATTTATGGATATAATCCATAAAAATGCTTTCTTTGAGGAAGTGTATACTCATAACCCTTCATAGTGGTTTGTAAAGAAAATGAGAATTATCCTAAGCATATCCCTCGGGAGTGTCGTAACCAAGAGTACAACAAGTCCCATTGTCGTGCACCAGTTCCCGTTCGAGTCTAGCTCAAAGCGGTGTTTTCAGGTTTTACCCCTAGGTACATATATGCCAGAGCCACCTCTGTCTGCTCATATCCAAACAAGGATGTATTGCTCGAAAAACTCATAACATCTCTATAATACCAAAATTCAAGGATGTTCTTCTATACTAATCCTCAAAGTCTATCTTTGGCCTATGTTCTATAATCAGAGTTTATCTAAATCTAGCTTTCAAGGTTAGTACTAAACTACCTCTTATACCAACTGTAACGCCCCAACCCCAGTTTCCCAGAGTCAGTGCATTATTGCGTAACATTTGAATGATCACAAAAAATCAATTCTCGAAATACTGATAGTTTAGTAGCCTTGGAAACACTAGATACATTCATAAATGATAAATTACATTATAGAGTGAAAAACTACAATAACAAAGTCTCCATAGTCCACCCTCATATCCTCTTCTGACTATCCCTGCTGTTCATTCATAAAATACTTCTTCACATCCTGGAAAATATTAAAACATTGAAAGGGGTGTGCTCAGATGCTCAGTAAGGATAACAATATTGCTGAAGATTTCATAAATAAACATTAACATTTAAGGCAATGTTCAACTAAAACAAAAACCATTTTAAACTTTAACTTCAACATAGTATGGAAAAAATTAATTAAATAATGCCATTTACTTACTCACATGGATATTCTACTAGTCGAATGATCACATGAAATATCAATAACCACTTACATAATGATGGAATACATAATAATAGACTCTCATAGCCAAGTAGCCAAGGCCTCGTGCCATGACAAAAAATAATATATTGTCAAGGCCTCATTCCAAGACACTAGTTTGTCTCATGAGACCTGCTGATGCATCGAGGAGCTATAGCGGGATCCACCCGTCACTTATTAAGTCCAATTCATTCCTCATATGAATAGGTTTAAACATATCATAAACCATACCATAATTGTATCACATAAAACATTGATAAAAGAAACATAAAATTTCCACATTTCAATCACATGATATCAATAAAACACATTGATATAATAAAAAAACTTTCAAAACCATTTTCAATACCAAAATAAAAAAAAATAAAACATGGTATTTATTTTTCATTTAAAAAAAGTTATGGATTGAAGAGGAAGCCAAAACTCAAATAATAATCACGGCTGCGGAGAAGTCGTTGTCACCACATACGCAAGAAAAAACATTCCTTTTTTCTTTCAGTAAAAACACTTCGTATAAAAATATTCCTTTTTGAATAAAAGTAAAAGTCAATGGGGTTTACACACCGTATAAAAGAAAGTTGTGTATAAAACAAAATATGCCTCAATGATTGGAGGTTGAGACGAAGTCCCTTAAAAGATCATTTTATTAAATAAAATAGAACTATTATGTGTATTCACTACAGTTACACATAAATAAAGTTCAAATACAAGATATGACATAATAATATAATGACATAATTTGAAAGTTGGAGATTAACCCAAAGAATGGAAATTGGGTTAAGAAGTTCCCTTACCTCATGTCCGAATTCACTCGAACGTTCTTTGATCTCTTGAATAATAAAATAGAGTTAATATATACCTTCTCAATAACCTTTTTCAAGTTAATTATTCCTTTTATATCACTTATTACCAAGTCATGAACATTATGTAATTATTTAAGTTTATAACGGTCATTTTGTCGATCTTAGGTACTTGATTCAAAAATAAACTTCTTATTATTAAGATTTGTTCATGTGGTAAAATATCCATTATATCCATAATTATATTCATGATTATATATCATATATATCATATATATCCAGTATATACATTCATTTATAATATTACATAACATTTAGAGGTATGAAATGAAATGCACCGTTCATGGAGACGGTAAGCCGTACGTATGCATGAACGCTACTTTCATTTCCATTTCATATTTAATGGAAAGAAGTTATAATTATATAAAGGTATAATATAATTCCAGTATAATATAATGCATAATACCATTTACTCCATCCTTTATACATCCCACATATGGCATTAAAGATTCAAATCACTTTGAGGGGGCGGTAGTCCGCACTTCCTAAAATGAAATTATAGCGTTTACCCATGAGGGAAATCATACATTATTCCATAAATGAGAAATAAAAAAGCATAAGGAAAACATAAACATAATATATATATCATATATGAAAATATTTTCATCAAAATGGCCACCATTAGAGGTGTTAAAAGAATATTGAACAATCATCATTTCGTGAGGCAGTATTTCGCCACCCACAGAAACAGTATGTTCTTTAACCAATAGACGAAGGTGTGTGTAAGTGTAAACCAAATAATTATCATAACAACATCCTAGTATATTGTATATACTGTTGTTGTTACAAAAGAAAGGAATAAAAAGAGTTTAAGTGGTTGGAGAAGCAAAATAAAACAAAACAACATTAGAGAAGACATTACCTTAAAATCGGGCAACTCTTTTTGATTTTAGCCAAAGGCTTCCTGGGGAAGACTTCTGCCCAAAGTGAGGATTCTAAGAGTAAGTGAGGGAAGTTGAGAGAGTATTTAGGCAGAGTTTTGCTGAGCCAAAAGGCTTTGAATGTGTGAGTAAGGTGGTAGTGGTGGGAACCTTTTATAAGAGGAGAGAAGGGGCACTCTTGGAGAGATTGAAATGTTACATAGTTATGAAATGATTTCTCTGGTTCTAAAGGTCCCACAATAATATATTTCAAGGATAAGGTGATAAGGGTTCTAAATCTACTCATCCAATTGTTTTTTGACAAGTTTAAGTCTTATATTTTACATTAACATTTCATTTTATTTAAATCGTTAATTAATGAGGTAATCGCTGCATCATCATGGTGTCATAAATAATTTATTTTATTTAATGTCTAAAAATTATAAAAATAGTATAATGATGTAGGAAATATTTTTATATTTCTAATGAATATTTATGTCAAAAATATTACTCGTATAACCCCATTTAAAAATTGTATTAGTAAAACAACTCTTGTTTGTGTCATTTTTATTTTATCATTAAATAAAAAGTTATTTATGTCATTTTCCTACCAAAGTGGCTCCATGGGGTCCCCAAGATGACCCATGGATTGTGTTGGTCGGACATGACACATCCAATAGGGTTAGGTCAAGTGTAAAGGTATTTTCATATTTTTAAAATATCAATTTACCTTAAATTTCACTAATTACCTTTAATCGCGATTAATTAAACTTAAATGTTACTATTCATAAAAAAATTATTTTAATCCCATTGAACAACATTTTACTTCTTAATGACAACCATGTATGTATGATTTTTGAAAATCCAAACACAGAAGTGGTAATGTTTCATTTAAATGAAAATTTAGTTTATTAACTACCACTTAGTGGTTTCACTATTCATCAAAAATTGAAGTTTTTCAGAACAATGCCAAAATTTCACCCTAAGCTATAATTTATATTCCGAATTCAAAGATGAGGTATATTATAAAAAATTCCAAACATATAAGTTTCGTCAAATAATTTTATAATTAATTCCCGCTGTCACTATAAATATCGTGTTTTTAAGAAACAATATATATCAAAAGATTGACAATTGTTTATGTCCAATTTCAATGTTAATTTAATTCTAATGACCACCATTGGATAAAATGGTAAAAATATATTATAAATATAATTTAAAACCACTAAATAGAATAATTTATCACTATAAATTATTTTGATTAAAAAAGTTGTTTTAGGTATTTTCTACTATTCATAAAAAAATGAAAGTTCTTAGAAAATTACAAAAAATTCAACTTAGGATAATTTCGATATGATGAATACAAAAATGAAGTCCATTTTGAAATATATAATTTCTATAATTTTAAAAAGTGGGTATTACTATTCATAACGACTACTTTGATTGGTCGTAGTGTGTGAGAATCTCAAACTTGCGTACAATGCAAGCTATTGAATTATTAAAACAGAAGTGTATCGTGAAAGCTTGGGGAGTTACATTTTTCTCTAATAAATATATTTTATTAAATTTTGTGCGACATTGTTATGCTGCCGAATTTTCATGATAAATTTATTATCTTTTCTATTATTTTGAGTTCCTTTTTTTCTTTTTTTCCACATCACCCACATATAAATGATATGATAATTAAATTATTTAAATAAAATATAATATTGTTATGATAATTTAATATTTCTTCATCATATTTCATTTCCCATACTTTTATACTAAAAATGAGAACACCATCCCAAATGTGCTAATTTACCACATTCAAGGATGATGTGTTTTAAATATTTGTTATCATATAAAATTATGGTTATGAAACCATTATTTTTGTTGAAAAATAATATAATATATTTATTTTGTCATATTTTGGGTTCTGTAATATTTTTTTACAAATGATTTTGAAATATAAGTCAAATGAGTTTGTGGTGTGCGAAAACCACCCATTAACCCAAATAGTTATCATTAAAAAAATAATGATTCATCTTCACTGTATGTAACCAAATGAAATTTACAACAATGTATCCTTCTCGGATGTTCAATAATAACATATAACATTAATTCTAGAAAAAAATCCACAATTTAGATTATTCTCCATTAATTAATATAAGTATACTGATCATAAAAAGAAACCAAACAATGAAATCGAACCTCTTAACCCATTTAAAGATCCATGAATTAATATAATAATATTATACTAAACCAAGTATATGTAAAATAGGTTATGAATAAAATAAATACTGATTTTAATTTGGTTGTCCAGGACACTAAAATAAAATTAATAACACCCTTTGACTTAATTTAAGGGGGTTTCGTCATCTCCCTTCTATTTTTGTGAGATACTCTTTATTCCCTACCATTTCTTATGTAAATTTAATGCTCTCTACCAATTTATTTTTAACATACATAATATCTTTATTATAGTTATATTCAATATATCATTTGATGATTATTCATTTTTTTCCATACGATTCAATTGATTACAATGTTGTATGTATATTCTACCCAAACCTCAATTTTCATTAGGGATTCCCTTATTCTCTACTCACCTCAATTATATTATCATTTATTTTTATTTAATCCACATAATTCATTTAAAATTTTCTATAAATGGGTACCAAATCGAATACTACTTTTATTTTTGGGGAGTTTTTTAAGGATCTTTCAAAAATTCTTCTTGAAAAAAGGGAAATTCTCTATTTCATAGCAATTTTCAAGTGCTCCATGTAATAAACATTATGTAAAAAAGAATTCTTGTGAATGAATAAATTTTATCATGTAAACCCATCATGGATCATTTATGGTTTTATTAAAGGAAACACACCTTTATATTTTGAAATCTCTTTAATATTTTCCAAAAACTACCAAAAAATATTTTTTATATAAATCATATTTAAAAGAAAATTTTAAATTTTTTCACCACAATGGGAAATAATTTATACCTAAAAAATATGTTAAATTTTCTTACATCTAATTTTCTAGTATTTAAATTTTTAAAATATAATTTAATGGAAAATGAAAATGATTTTCCAAAACAACTTTTTCTTCAAATGTAAGAATGATTTTTATAATATCACTTTAAATTATATAACATATATTCCATGGTCAACAATTATTTCGTTCTTGTGGTGTCTGTACTGCCCCTTGTATTAGCATATAAATAGTCACTTTATTCCCATGATATTATACGGGATTATGATTTGATTGATTTAAGGTGGTATGTGACACTTCGGAATGTTCACAGAATATTTCCTCAAGAATTTCTTCAATAGTCTCATTTAAATGTATCTTCATCTATACCAACAACCCTGGTTGATTCATGTACTTTATTGAGTTTTATATCATATGATATCATCCACCATGTTTTATTTAATGGTTTATGATTTGTTTTAATGAGGAAGTGATGTCCTGAAACCAATCACTACATTACTCCGAATGGGTTGTGTTAATTTTTAATGACTAGGGAATGTTATATACATTTCAAATGTTAGTTTCAATATAAATGTATATATATTGATCTGTTTATCCCCATTCATTAGATAATTTCATTGGACATAGTATGTGTCGGTTTGGGCTCACTATAGCCCCTTGATGCATCGGTAGGTCTAATTAGATAAACTATCATCATGTCATAAGGCCTTGAAAAAATGTCTATTTATGGTCTTGGAACCAGGCCATGATGATATGGCTAGGATGTCCAGATCTATGAATTATCAAGACAAGAAAGTATTTTTAATGGTTTATGTGGTAATTTTTCTATTGTAATACTGATGAATATTTCTTATTATGTCATTATTTATACATATCTTTTTCATGCCATAATGTGTTCATGTTTATTTTTAATGTCATGCGTTTTTAGTTATTCACCATGCCCAATTTTTATCATTATGATATGTTCTGATTTTTTCATACCCTTAATGTGCATTTGAACTCACCGCTTTCATTTGTTTTTCCTACTCTAGGTCATGATGAGGAGATAATTCACTGATTTTTAAAGGATGCAATTTATTTTCATTTTTATGTATTATATTTTTTCCCTTAAATATAGAAAATGGGAAAAATTTATGTATCTATTTTCTTGAAGACAAAAAAAATGATCGGTCATTCGGAATTTGATTCCTCGTAATCATGATAATAAAATAAAATAAGACACTGAATCCATGATTCTGTAGTCGGTGTGTTACAGTTGGTATCTATGTATGTTTAGTAGAAACATTGGGAACTAGATTTTGAAAATGTAGGTTAGGATACAAAGCCCTAAGTTTATATTTAAGGATAAAAAAACAAGAACATAATAGAATTTTGACAAGTAATATATTTTTTGGATATTTCTAGAAAATAAATCCCGGTCTGGATACAAAAAAGTAGAGGTGGATCTGGACCATATGTAATATGGAGTGAATACTCCGAGAAGGTGTTTTGGGCTTCACCTGGGGTATCCTAGTACATGAATAGAGGACATGTTTCACTCTTGGGTGACATTTAGGGGGATATTATTAGAAGAATTCTCATTTTATTTACCCACAGTTATGAAGGCTTTATACCCCCAGTTATACAAATGTATATAGTTCTAGGATAAATTATGCCTAAATTTATGCTTTGTGCAATACCATGTTTAGATTTAAAGAGAGTTCATAATTTTATGAGGTAATATATAATACATAATTTATTTGAAATGGATCCTAGAAGTAGGAATGAAATGTTTAACTATGAAGGTGATGCATTGAGTATGAAGGACCACATCTCTTATGGTCTGAAGCCATCTTTTTAGATGATGATTGTCTCTCAAGTATCCTCATCATATGAAGAAATTGAATCATGTGATAAAATAGTATGCAAAGACTTTTTTGAGTCCTATGGATTTTATGGGATTAAAAATAATAAGTGGGTGGTAACGAAATATAAAGGTAAAGGGAAGAAGGGAAGGAAGTGTTTTCCCACATGTGATAACAATGTAATGAATCACTACTGTAAATGATTTAATTGAATGGTAGTTTGTTATAAGTATGGAATAAAAAGGTAACCATGTTCATGATTTCAAGGGTAAGAAATTGGTTTCCAAAATAAAATGCTTCATATTCAAGGATATAAGACACTATGTGACTCAATTTCCCAAGCGTTAAAGGAATATACTCCAAATGATGTTTTTGGATAATGATAAAGTTATGATGCTACCGCAGATGATGTTGAATTATTAAGATGACTAATCCAAAATCATGTTATGTGAATATTTTTTCAGTAATGTACAGGTTTTATGAATTATGAGATATTTAAGGATTGAACTATAGTACCATTTAATTAAGGATTTGTGGTTATATGATTATTGGTAGAAGGGAAAATTGTTTCATTATATTATTATAATTTCTATAAAAAAACAAGAAAGTGGGAAAGAAAACACATAGTATATATCTTATGTTGAGATATCGATGACGAAATGAATGATTGAGATAATTACTGTCTACCTTGGAACTGATTACTAACTTGTTGAGAAGTGGTATATTCTATAATCTATGGAGTTTACATCACTTTTGGATTAATGGATTATATCCAATTACATGTAAATTACATAAGGAATATGGAAGAATACATGTTTCCAATATGGTTTTTATAGTAATTCATGTTATTTACATATTTCAAGAGGATACATGATGAAGTTATTCACATGTTTGGAATATGAATTTTAAAGCTTCTTCTTCTTGATTAAGGTTTAATGATATTTTCATCATCAATATTTCAGTACCATCATTATTATTTGTTGAATATTTATATTTTGGAATTTTAATAAATTATTAAATGGTTTAATTTGATCATTGTAGGGATTTTATAGTATACTGTCATTACATGATGGTTTTATTATTCTTCCATGACGATGTTGTCCAATTAGAATGCATTTTTTAGAAACCTATATATTTCAGTTTCCTCATTTTAATATGATATTTTAACTGTACTCTTGATGGGGGTTTCCCATTAAACAATTTTCATGAATCAACAATTAACATTTGATGTTCAATTTTAATTTTTGAGGAAAATATTTTTGTAAGGAGGGGATAATATAATATTCAAATAATTACCTAATAGATTTAATATATTATGAATGAATCATTTTGTCTCAAAGAAACACCAAATTATTATAACCTAACCATGTAAAAATAATATTTCCTCCTCTATGATTTTAATTTTTAGAAACTGACATGCACGGTTGTGTTCAAAATGATATTTATATTATGACAAGACAACTATAATTTTTTGGGAATAGTAACATACCCATAATAATAGTAATGAACATAATTGAACAGTAAATTGAAAAAAAACAGAAACATTTCCAATCAATGTAAAAATCCAATTTAGACATCTTAAAAGTGAAAAAGTTATCATAGTACAATTTTACATAAGGAATATGGAAGAATACATGTTTCCAATATGGTTTTTACAGTAATTCATGTTATTTACATATTTAAAGAGGATACATGATAAAGTTATTCACATGTTTGGAATATGAATTTTAAAGCTTCTTCTTGTTGATAAAGGTTTAATGGTATTGTCATCATCAATATTTTGGTACCATCATTATAACTTGTTGAATATTCATATTTTGGAATTTTAAGAATTTATTAAATGTTTTAATTTGATCATTGTAGGGGGTTTATAGTATAATATCATTACATGATTGTTTTATTATTCTTCCCTGACAATGTGGTCCAATTGGAATAAATTTTTTTGTAACCTATACATTTCCATTTCCTCGTATTAATACGATATTTTAATTGTACTATTGATGGGGGTTTCCCATTAAACAATTTTAATGTTTCAAAAATTAACATTTTATGTTCAATTTTAAATTTTGAGGAAAATATTTTTGTAAGGAGGGGATAAATTAACATTCAAATAATTACCCAATAGATTTAATATATAATGAATGAAACATTATGTCTCAAAGAAACACCACATTATAATAACCTAACCATGTAAAAATAATTTTTCCTCCTCAATGATTTTAATTTTTAGAAACTAACATGCACAATGGTGTTAAAAATGATATTTATATTATGACAAGACAACTATAATTTTTAGAGAATAGTAACATACCCGTAATAATAGTATTTAAAATAATTGAACAGTAAATTGAAAAAAAGCATAAACATTTCCAATCAATGTTAAAATTCAATTTAGACATCTTAAAAGTGAAAAAATGATCATAGTATAAATATTGGCGTTTTTTCAGGTCATAATTATTTTAATTAGAATTTTATGATTATTTGAATAATTTTAAATGGTTTGGGGGATCTTTTGATATCTTCTTAAATTACTCGTATATTCGACAAATATTGAAATATAAAAAAATAATGTATAATCAACTTATAAGTTAAATACACTATTTATGAAATAATGATTGATTTAAGGCCACATTGTTCTAACTAAAATTCACTTATCACTATTAGGGGTGACATGAAACGAAACTATTTGTATTCTTGATGGAAATAATAAATAATGAATAAAATATTCAAAATTAAGTCATCTCCTAAAGTATAAACCCCCCCCCCCTCACTCCCTCTTCTCCTCACTATTCTAAGACTAGAATATCTTTAATGTTCTACGCAAATACCTATAACTAATTACTCCCCACATTCCAGGACTTCTTGGTCATTCCAAAAGTCTAAAATCTCTTCCTTAAAGAGGCTCTTATAGAAGATTATATCAAAATGTAAATTCCTCCTTTTATTTCTTTTTAATTTATGTTTTATTTAATGTGGTATGAATTTATTTATTTTATACCATGTTTTTATTACCATATTATTCAGTTATTATACTATTTTATAACTCTTTTATAAATGGTTGACCACATTCCCCACTATTTTTAATATTTTCTAAACTCTTGTTTCATAGACGATATGCTGCAGAATTTTCGTCTCAAAATCTACCTCTTGTTCAAGAACTCTTATAATATTATTATCCATTAATTTTTTTTATTCTGGTAAAGGAAATTACATATAAACTATACATTAGATATCATTTATTTATGATTATGTAACCTATATCTCTTATTAAAATATTTTTTGAAATTTTATGCTACGATGTTAGGATTCAGAATTTTCGTGTGGGATTTCTTAACTTTTCATTCATTTTGAGTTCATATTTTTAATTTTCATTCTTCGTCATCCTCCTAAAAATGATATTTTAATTACAATACCTTATATGAACTTAATTTTTACTATTATAATGGAATATTTATTCATCATCTATCATTTCCCATTTTTTATACTAAAAATAAAAACACCATCTAATATGTGCTAATTTATCACATTCAAGGATATTGAGTTTTCAATTTATAGTAATGTCTTCAATTCTGGTCAAGAAAACATTTTTATGGTTAAATCATAGTATAATAAATTTAAAACCACATAAACTTATTTATGTTCACTAATAACATATATCGTTAATTCTGGAATGAAATACACATTTTACATGATTCTCAGTTCAGGTATATAAGTATATCGGTCATGAAACAGATGGACCCGAACCATGAAATTGAATCAATTAACCCATCAAATAGGCTATGAATGTACATAATAAGGTTATATTGAATTGATTAAATATATAATTTGTTATTAAAATATTAATTAATGAATTTAATATGGTTATTCAGGACTCTATGATCAAGTGAAGAACACAATCAGACTTAAGGTAACGTGGTTTCCGCGCCTCACATGCATTTTTGTCAGATAGTCCTTATTGAATAAAATTTATTGTGTATAGTTTATATATGCATTCCAATGACTTATAATACCATGAATATATTTATTATATATATATATAATGTGTATCATTTAATGATAATAAATTTTATTGGAATAAGAATCAATTGATTACAAGGTTGTAATTATTTTCTACCAGATTCTCCAATTTCAATCGGGTTTTCGTTAATCTGCCCTCACCTTAAATATATTTTTTATGTAATACTAATTAATTTTGTTATAAATATATATATATATATAATAGAATACTATTTTCTTTTATGGGTAGATATATGTTTCACAAGGATCTTTAAAAATTTCTTGACGATGAAAGGGAACTTCTTGAATTCTTACAAATTTCCAAGTGCACTATTTACTATATTTTAAGTCATTATTATTTTTTGTAAAATAAAAAATTTTATCATGAAAATTAGTCTTGGAAAATTAATTTTATTATGAAATAAAACACTAATTTCAATTTTTATATCAATTTAATATTTTCCTAAAATTGATCTAAAATGTTTTACTTGTAATGCATATTTATATGATATTTTTACATGTTTTTAAGGAAATATGAAATAATTTATGCATTAATTATAATTTCATTGTTCTTATATATTATTTTCTTGTATTTAAATGTTTACAGTTTTATTTCATGAAAAATAAGCATGATCTTTCAAAATTACTCTTCTTTAAAAAGTAAAAATTAATTTTCTCATCTCACATTAACTATTATAAGATATATTCTATGATCACCACTTATTCATTATCATTGATGTATGTAATTAAAATTGTTATATCATATCAATGGTCTTCTTATTCCCATGATATTATAGAGTATTTTGATTTTAATGTTTCAGGGTGGTAGGAGACACTTTGGAATGTTCAATCAACATTTCCTCATTGATTTATCAATGGTCTAATTTAAAATTATCTACATCCATGTAAACATCCCTGGTTAAAATATTTTACATGACTAAGCATTTTGTTATATTATATAATTCACCATTTTTTATTTAATCATTTTTGATTTGTTTTAATGTGGATGTTCACTCTTGAAACCATTCACCATATTGCTCTAAAATGATAGGGTTTTGGTTTAGTGGATGGAGATTGTTATTTACATTTCATGTGTTATTTATAATATGAATGCATATATTGTTTATATTTATCCATATTCATAATATTAATGAATTAGAGATAGTATGTGTTGGGTGTGTCCCACTATATCCCCATGATGCATCTGTAAGTCTCATGAGATAATCTATGGTCTTGGAATAAGGCCTTGACAAAATGATTATTTATGGTCTTGGTATAAGGCCAAGAAATTATTTTTATAATGCCCCACATTATGAATTCCCTAGTTTTGGAAATAGTATTTATGGTTCATGTGGTAATTCATCTAGTATAATACCCATGATTATGTTTTTTATGGCATTATTTATTCCTCTCTTAATCCTACCATATTTGTTTAAAGTATATTTTTTATGGAATGTGTTTGTATATATTCACAATGCCAAATGATTATGATTATGATATATTCCTTTTTTTATATCCTTTATGAGTGTTCGATCTCACCACATTCATTTGTTATTCCTTCACCATTCTAGGAAAAGATATCATTTATTTAGTTTTCAAGAATACAATTTATTTTCTTTTATTATGCATCATCTTTTTTTCAATTAAAAATGAAAAATGGGTTCCATGAATTTCTCATGTTTTATTAAAGACATCTAAACAAGTTTTTTCCTTAGGTATTTTATTCCTTGTAATCATACAAATGTTTTAAAAATTTTATCCAACTCTATGTTTTTGTAGTCGAGGCATTACATATGGTATCAAAGGAAGTTTTGTAGAATGCTTGAGAAATAGATTTTGAAAACATAGGTCAGCGAAAAATCACCTAAGATGGTATTTTAGGATAAAAAAATATAACATCCTAGAAATTTTTTATGTAACAGATTATTGGATATTTCTAGATAATGCATCTTTGTCTTGATATAAACAAGTTGAGGTGACTCTGGAATAGATGTAATTGGAGTGAAAACTCCAAAAAAGATTTTCATGCTTGACCCAGGGTATCCTGGTACACAACAATGTGCGTTGATGATATATTGGTTTGGAACTCCAACGGTATATGCTTAATATAATTCCCCAATTATTAACCAACCATTGTAAAGGATGTATGCCCCAAATTTAACAAAATTATATGGTTCTAGGATTTTCAACGCTTAAATTTATGTAATGATATATACCATGATTAGAGTTATAGAATGATCAAATATTATGAGATAATATATAATATGTAATTTATTATTAATAGATAATCGGAAAACTAATGAGAACTTCACTAGTGCATTTGATGCAAATAGTATCAAGGGTCAATTCTCTATCATTCTGAATCCATTTTTAAAAGGAATATTATATCCCCAGTATCCTCATCACACGAGGATATAGTATCATGTATCGAAATTGTATTTAAAGACTTATATATCTCCTATGAATTTGAAGGGAACAAATGGAAGAAGAGGATCATAGTGAAATACATGGACAAATGGAAGATGGGAAAAAGTAGTTTTCCCACATGTTATAACTTTGGAAAGAATCACCATGATAATTTTTTGATGGGAATGGGAATATGATATAAGTTCAAAGAGAAATGGCACCATGTTCACGATTTTAAGGATAAGAAAATGGATTCCAATGCAAAATGATTCAACTGCACAGAGATGGGATATTATGCAAATCAATGTCTCATGTATCAGTGGAATATATCCAAAAAAGATGATTTTGGATTATCATCAAGTTATTATGCTACCGTAGATGAATTAGAATGATTACTATTAATATTCAAGAATATTTTCATTTGAATATTTTGTCTGTAATGTACTGGTTTTAAAAATTATGAGTTATATAAGGATTGTATTGCAACAATATTTCAGAATGAATTTGATGTTGTATGATGAATGGTATAAAGGAAATTTCATTCATTATGAAGTTAAATTTTTAATAGAAAACATGATTTAATGAACGAAAATCCATAATATATATCAAATGTTGAGATAATGACAACGAATTGATTGATTCAGATAAGTAATTATTACCTTTGAACTGATTACATACTTTTAGAGAAGTGTTATATTCTATCATTGATGGTTTTTATAGAACTTTTTTATTTATGTAATATATCCAATTTCATGTAACATACATAATCAATACAATAGAAATCATTTATTCAATATGGGTTTTAAACTCTCTCATGTTATTACCATAATTCAATAGAATTCACAATGAAGTTTTTCACATAATTGGAATGTGAATTTTAGAGATGCATCTTGTTGATTAGAGGTTAATGATATGTTCATTGTGGAAATTTAGGGACCTTCATTATAATGTGTAGAATCATTATATTTTGGAATTTTAAGTATTTATAAAATGGTTTATGTTGATCATTGTATGGATTTTTAGAGATTAACATAACTACATAACGGTATGATAATTCCTCTATGACCATGTTGTCGAATTAGAATGTGTTGTTTTGTAGTAACCCATACATTTCCATTTCCTATTATTATTAGGAAATTTTAACCGTATTCTTGATGTGGGTTTTCAATAAAGTAATTTTAATGTATCAACCATTAACATTGGATGTTAAATATTATGTATGAGGACATTATTTATGTAAGGAGGGGATAATGATACACCACAAAAACATCTAAATAGATGTAATTTAGAATTAATGAAACACTGAGTCTCTACAAAAAAAAAACTTTGTTATAAACTATAAATGTAAACCTAATTTTTCCTCCTCTATAAATTAAATTTCGATAAACTGACAGACATGGTTGTTTTATGTAATATATTTAGATTCTGACAAGGCAAACATAATTTTTTGTAAATTGTAACATACTATTATGAATAGTAATGAATATTAATTAAAAATAAAATGGCCAATATATAGAAACTTCACCCATAAATGTATAAATACTATTTAGACATTATAAAAGTGAAGAAAGTATCAAAGTTTATATATTGGTATTTTTATATATAAGGACCCGACCTTAATAAATAACATAATATTGAATTAAACAAATAATTAACACTGTGGATCTTTTCACGTTTACAGTTTTAGAGAATTAGGATATAATTTTTACATTTCATTTCGAATTCAAAGAACACACTTCTACTGAGTTTCCATTATTTCACAAAACAAGAACTCCTGAAAAAAATAATCATGTCTAGATCAATGATTAAGACAGTATGACTTTTACTTGATCTCATCATTGACTCTATTCCACATTATGTCATGTGAAAAACATTTCTAAAACTTGGGATTAGAATTAATATCTCAGTAAGGGGTACACAAAGAAGGAAAACTTTTTGTTTTTCTAAAAAACAAGTAAAACATGAATACATTAACAAAAGTAATAATTTTCACCTTTTTGATGTAGTACATAATCTTCACCGAATAAATGATCATTAATTATCCATATTTAAGAAAAATATTTCCATAAAACCCATATAGAGAATACATAACATATAAATGTATCTTGAGACATAAACATACTTAAATGAAATAACCATACAGTCGACTTACACACATATCACTATATGGAATAGCCATATAGCCGACATCTATAACCAATGCATTGGAGGTTATAACGTAACCACCCATCCTGGTTAATCACGACACCACATGTCTTTTGGTTTGTCATGTAACCACTTGTCAAATGTCTATGTACCATTCTAAAATCATAACACATAAAAACAAATATAATGAAAATAAAACATTCCCACTTTTCAATCAAAATATATCACATAAATATATTGACATAAAAGAATCCATTATCAAAACCATTTTCAATAAAAAAATACTTAAAAAAATAAATGATATTTATTTTCTTTTAAAACATTACTTATAGTTTAGGAAGTAAAAGTTCAAATAATACTCGCGGTGGAAGAATAGCCGTTGTCACTACTTACGTTAAATGAAACATTAATTTTTATCGTTTAGTAAAATAATTGGTAGAAAAAGATTCCATTTGAAATGTAAAGGTTGTCTCTACAGAGTATAAAAGAAATTTGTGTATTAAAACAAAATATTCCTCAATGAAAGGAGATTGAAACAAAGTCCTTACCTCATGTCAGACTTGACTGAATCGTTCTTTAATATCCTAAATTATAAAATAATGTTAATTTCAAATTTTTTATAAGAAACCATTTCATGTTTATTAATCCTTTTACATAACTTATTACCATTTTATAAACATCATGTAATCATTTATGATAATAACATTCGTTTTGTCGATATTTGGTACTTGATTAAAAAATGAACACCTTATATTTACAAGTTGTCCATGACTAAAAAACGAACACCTTATATTTACATGTTTTCCATGTGGTCAATAGTACATTATATCCAGAATGACAAGAATTATTTAGATTTCATATATACCATATATATCTATTATATATATATATATTTATAACAATACATATCAGTTGGAGATAAGAAATGAAATGCACTGTTAATGGTAACGGTAAGTCGTACGTACGCAAGAACGCTACTTTCATTTCTATTTATTATGTTAATGGAATTAAAACATAATGATACATAGATATATTAAAATTCTATTACAATATCATATATAATATAATATATAATATCATTAACTCCATCCTTTATATGTCCTACATATGGCATTAACGAGTCATATCACTTTGAGGGGGAGGTAGTCTGCATTTCCTGAAAGGAAATTATCACGTTTATTCAAAATGGAAACCATAAAGGTAAACTATAAAAGTAAAATATAGAAAATAAAGAAAATTTAAATACAATATATATCATATATAAATATAGTGTCTTCTTAATAGACAACATTACAGGTGTTAGGAGAAAATCGAACAATCATCTTTTCCAAAGGCGTCAGTTTTCCATCCACAGAAATAATATGTTCTTCACCCATTAGATGGAGGTGTGTATAAGTGTAGTTCAAATAATTCTCATGAAAAAATCCTAGTATATTTTGGATACTAGTGTTTTCATAAAATTATGGAATAAAAAGTGTTTAGGGGTTGGAGAAGTAAAATAAATGAATACAAATTAAGAGAAATTGTTACCGTAAATTTTGGTAACTTCATCTGGTTTAACAAAAAGGACTTCTTGGATTTCCATCTACCTAAGGTAAAAAATCTAGGAGAAGGACTGGAAAGTAGGGAGACTAATTGTTCAGAGTTTGGAAGATCTTAAATTCATGAGAGTTTTTGGGATTTGGTTTGAATTTAAGGCTTTTTATAAGGGGCAGGAGGGTCTCTTTAGGAAAGTGGGATAATATTATTCTATTATATAATGATATTAGGTTTAAAAAAGCCCAAAAATATTTAGAGTCAAAGATAATATGACACATAATCGAAATAAAATCATCAAATAATAATCGGACAAGATTTGGATGTTATTTTAATATTTATAATGTTATTTATTTTAATGATTTATTAATGAAGTAAACATTGCATTATTATTGTGTTATAAATATGTTGATTTATTTGATATCTAAAAATTTTAAAAAAATTTCCATGATGTAGGAAATAAATTTTTTTCCAATGAATATTTATAGTCAAAATTATTACTTATATAACAACATATAAATATTAATATACTAAAATAGTTTTGTTTATGTCATTTTGGCCTTTAAATTAAATTAATTAATCTAAAGTGTCATTATCATTAAGAAGTGGCTCCATGGGGTCCAACAATTTTTCTATGGATACCCATTGTCAGAAATTGTTCATCCAATGTGTTTTGGACAAGTGTTAAGGGAATTTTTAATTATTAAAAAAAAATTACCTTGATTTACCCTATATACCTTTAACAACGGTAAATAAAAATAAAAAGATATTATTCACCAAAAATTATTTTAATATTTTTGAACCACATATTACATACTAATAACAACCATGTATGTTGGATTTTCTAAATTCAATTCATAGAGGTGGTAAAGATCCATTTAAATGAAAAATTCAATTTTTTAACTACTACTAAGTCGTTTAACTATTAATAAAAAATTGATGTTTTTTCAGAAAAATTCCAAAAATTCAGCATATGCTATATTTGATATTCCAAATTCAAAAATGTTGTCTATTTTTCTAAATTCCAAAAATTGATGTGGAAATTGTTAATTTAAAATTAATTCCCGTTGTTAAAACAAATAGCGTGTTTTGAAGAATCTATAACTATCAAAATATTAACACTTGTTTATGTCCACTTTTAAAGTGTAATTAATTTCAATGACAATAATTGGATTATTAAGTAAAAATATATTATAATTACACTTTAAAACCAACAATAATGATAAACTATCCATATAAATAAATTAGATTAAAACCCAGTTTTGATTTAAAATACAATATTTTTCACTATTCATTAAAAAATGAACTGTATCAGAAAAATTCCCAAGATTTACAAAAAGTAAATTTTCATGTCCCCATTCTAAAAAATGATTTTATTTGGTTATGTAAAATTTATTAATTTGAATAATACTAGATTTAATGAGGGTTCTACATTAAAAGGTGGTAAATCGACCTTTTTATGTAAATTGTGTTAAAAATTAGATTCGTTCACATTTTAAGCCTCTAATTTTTAATGGATAAATTTAATTACATTTAAGAAAATGAAAAATAATATTGTATTTAGTTTCATTCATTCCCACTGATAAAATGTCTATGAGTTAACTACCATTTAAAAAAATAATAATATATTAATAATGTGCAACAAAAGATTTCACAAAAACCCATTGTTGTGTATCAAATATGCCATCGAAAATAGTGCCCCCATTAATGTAAAATTAATATTTAATTGAAAAATATTAATAAATATTAAAATCACTTATTCTTCATTTACCATGAATGTTAAATCATTCCACCCTTTTTGAAATTGAATCACCACAATTTTTATTTAATTATCAAATTAATTGTGGGAATTTATTCCTCATATAATTTTCAGATTCCCATGTTTCCACATCAACCATATTGTTTTTCAACAAAAAATTTACATAGTGAATTACCTTATTCGGAAAAAATTTCTATCTACGGTCAAAAATCTGGAATGGTTTTTCTTTATAAGAAAAATTCTCTTCCAACTGAACTACTTCTATGGTAAATAAATGAGATGGATCTGGCATATATATTCTCAACATCAAAACATGAAAAATATTCTATACTGATGATAAACGTGGGTATTAAGAAACTCTATATTCCACTAATCCATCTTTCTCCATGATTTCATGTGATCAAATGAACCTCAAAATCTACTTTCCCTTCTTACCAAAACACATCACACTATTCCATGGAGAGACTTTGAGAAAGACATGATCACCTACCTCAAAAGAAAGATCCTTCCTCCAATTATCTGCATATTTTTTCTGTCTTCTCTGAGCTATTCTCATATTCTTCTGAATAAACTAAACATTCTATTTCATATCTTCTACCAATTTTGGTCCCATTGGTGTCCTTTCACCTACTTCATCCCAAAAAGGAGTTTGACAACACTTTATATATACTACCAAAAATGGAGACATCTGTATACTAGAATGGTAATTGTTATTATATAAAAAATCAACCAATGAAAATGTTGGTCTCAACATCCATGATAATCCATTGAGAAAGAACATAACATATCCTACAATGACAGAATCGTTCGTTCGGATTAGCCATCGGAATGAGGACGAAACGTTGTGCTAAAATTTAATTCAATAGCCAATGACTTCAAAAGGCCTTTCCATAAGATAGAAGTAAACATGGTATCACGATCAGATATAATAGAGAGGGGAACTCAATGCCACATAACTATCTCTTTAACATACAACTGAGAATTTTTATCTAGATACAATGTATCTCAAATTTGAAGAAAATGAGCATATTTAGTTAATCGATCATTAGTAATCCAAATTGAATTATTATCTCGTGATGTCTTTTGTAATCCCACAATGAATTCAATGGATATATTTTCCCATTTCCACTCTTGAATGGGATATGGATGAAGCACCCCTTTTGGTAATTGCCTCTCTTATTTAACCTGCTGACAAGTCAAACACTTCACAGTAAAATCTACAATATCTCATTTCATTCCACCCCACCAATAATAATCACAATGATCATTGTACATCTTATTATTGCCAGGATGAACTGAAAAATGGGAACTATGAGCTTCACATAACAACTCATTCATCAACTGTGAATCATAGGGAACACACAATCTCATTCCATATCTCAAAACAAAATCATTTTCAATGTTAAACTCAGTCAAATTACCCTTCTGAACCAACTCAACCATTTTTTGTAACTCACTATCTACATTCTAGGATTTCTTTATTCTATTCGATAGAGATGATCTCAATGACACCTGATACAAAACATAAGAATTTTCAGCACCAACAACTTCTATTCCATATTTATCAAATCAAAATCCAAAGGATATTTTTCCAAATGTTACATTTTTAATGAATCATAACTTTTTCGACTCAAAGCATTATCCACTTTATTTTCTTTTCCCAGATGGTACTAGATCGTGCAATCATAATCCATGATTAATTCCAGCCATCACCTCCAACTCATCATTAAATCAATATGAGTGATTATATACTTTAAACTTTTGTGGTCTGTATATATTTCACATTTTTCTCCATAAAAATGATGCCTCCAAATTTTTAAAGGAAGAACAACATAAACTAATTCCAAATCACATGTAGTGTAATTTAACTAATGGGGTTCATCTAATGTGATGCATAAGAAATTACTTGATCATTATTTATTAGGACAAAACCAATTACATTCAACGAAGCATCACTGTAGATAACAAACACACCATTTCGGGATGGTAGTGCCAAAACTAGAGCATTCACCAATATTATTTTCGATTACTAAAAAACAATAATCACATTCTATTTTCCATATAAACATAACACCTTTTAGAGTTAACATAGCTTTTAGAATAGATGACCATGCAAAATTTTCAACAAACCTCTGGTAATAATCGGTCAAACCAGGAAAACTACGAATCTCAGTTATATTTGTGGGTCTGTGCCATTATTCAAAATCTTTTATTTTAGAATGATCAATAATTATTATTATTATTTTGAAACAATGTGTCCAAGGAAAGAAATTTTTTTCAACCAAAACTCACACTTGCTGAATTTCAAAAAATAGTTTATTTTCTTTTATGGTTTGCAGGAAAACCATAAAATGAACTTCATGTTCCTACTATATTTTAGAATAAACCCAAATATCATCAATGAACACAACAAAAAACTTATCCAGGAACTCATGAAACATTCTATTCATAAGATCCATGAATACAATTGGTGCACTGGTTAAACCAAAAGACATAATTACACATTCCTAAAGTCCATATCTAGTATGAAATGATGTCTTCAGAATTTCTTCTTCCATTATATTCAATTGATGGTACCCTGATCTCAAGTCAATCTCCAAAAAACAATGATCTCCCTAGAGATGATCAAACAAATCATCGATATGAGTCAATGGATACTAATTATTAAGAGTGATGTTATTCAATTCCCTACAATCCATCAAAATTCTCATTGAATAATCATTCTTTTTAACAAAAAATACAGGGGAACCCCATGGTGATGTTCTAGGTCAAATGAAACCTTTTTCTAATAACTCGTGCAGTTGATTATATAACTCTAAATGATTAATTTGAGCCATTAGAAATGGGGGTTATGAAATTGGCTTAGAATTATTTATTAAGTCAACAATAAATTTTAGTTCCTGATCACGTATAATACCAAGAATCTCATCACGAAAAAAATATAATAACATATTTACCACTGGAACATTGTTAATCTAAATAGTTCCATTATTTTCTACATTATGTTCAATGTAACATTCATTTCCATCTTTTACTAGTCTCTTAGTATCCTGATATGTTATCAAAATAACGGGTTAATTCTTGTACACAAATTGTAAATCTTTTGGAAAGGAAACCACTTTAGCTCTATAGTTAATCTTAGCATGATAAACAGATAGCAATTCCATTCCCAATGTAACATAAAACTCTACTAGTGGCTAAACATCTTGGTTTGTAGGAAGATTCTTCCTGCACACATGGTAAAATGGTTATTATGTTTTATTTTTGTCTCAACATTTCTTCCAGGTGTTTTTACCTTAAGTTCTTTATTCAAATCTTGATATTTTATTTCCAATATACTAGAAATATTCTTAAAAATCATATAGTGTGTATATCATGAATCTAACAACACATTGTCATAATTTGAACAAACAAACAGTGTACCTAATACTACATCCTTCGATGGCCCAACATCGGCAAGAGTAGTTGCAAATGATTTCATCACACCACTCTTCTTGTAGTCTAGTTATTTTCCCTCAGTTGAGTTCATCGCTGGACACACATTTTCATAATGACCCATTTCATTACACTTAAAACATCTTACTGATGGATTTTCATTTCCTACTTGATCATCTTCGTTATAGTTATGAGAAATATGACCAGAAATACCACAGCAGAACCACTTTCTAGACTTTGATAAACATTCTACTAGATTATTTTCACCATATTTCTTACAAGATGGATATTTAATTTCTTTACATCCATGCTTCTTTGATGAATTCTTTCTCTTTGACTGCTTACTAGAACTCTTATTCTTTTGTTTGTCAAAGGACACCTGATCATATGCAAACTCCATTTCCACCTTCACCACACATCAAAAATTATTTTCATAACATTTGAACTCATGAGATGATAATGATCTTCGATATAATGGCTTCAGTACTGAGTAAAATCTATTTATCTTAGTATCATGATCTCAGATTATATTCGGGTCATACCTTGCTAGTTGATTCAACATTGCTTCAAAATCAGCCTCTGAGTCATCCTCCTGCCTCAAATCTAGGAATTGTTATTCCAATCTAAGATGAACAACCTTTGGATAATATGTCTCTATAAAAATACCTTTTATTTGATCTAAATCATGAGCATAATCCTTCTCACTATCCCAGATATTTTTCAACATCGACTACCACTGATCATCTTCTCAGTTTCCATTTTTTCACATAATAAGAACTATTGAAAAAAAGAGTCATCTTTAGTTCCATGTTTAAGACAACAAGAAATTTCTGTGATCCAATCCTTGACCCTATTCCACATTATGTCATGTGAATACATTTAAAAAACATGGTATGGATATAAAAATCACTGTAAGGGATACACAATGAAGGAAAAGTGTTAGTTTTACAAAACAACATGTAAACCATGAATAATTTAACATTACTAATACATTTCACCTTTATGAAGTAGTAAATACTCTTCACTAAATAAAATATAAGTACTTACCCTTTTGTAACCAATATGTTACCATAAAACCCATATAATGAACACATTACATATAATATTAACTTGTGGAAAAACAATCTTAAAGGGAATAACCATATGGTCGACTTACACAAATATCACTAAATGGAATATCTATATGGCCGACTTCCATACCCAATGCATTAAAGGTTATAACGTAACCACCCATCCTGGATTATCATGGAACCACAAATCATTTGGTTTATCATGTAACCACCTGTTAATTATCAAAATACCATAAGAAAATCACAACACATAAAAACAAATATAATAAGGAACGAAAACATTTCCATATTTCAATCCAAATATATCACATAAATATATTGACAATAAATAATCATTTATCAAAATCAGTTTCAAAACCAAAATAAATAAAAGATTATATGGTATTTATTTTCTTTTAAAAATACTATGGCTTTTTGAGGAAACCAAAGATCAAATAATACTTGCGGCAGGTGAAAGGTCATTGTCACCTATTAAGTTATTAGAAGAATTCATTTTGTCGCTTAGTTATAAGATTCATTGAAACATATTCTCTTTGAAAAGTAAATGTTGTTTATACAACATATAAACTATAGTCATGTATTAAAACAAGATATACCTCAATGAAAGGAGATTGAGACATGTCCCTTACGTCATTTCTGACTTGACTGGATTGTTCTTTAACCTACTGAAAAATAAAATAATGATAATTCATAATTTCAAAATAAAATTTTTCAAGTTTATTATTCCTTTAATATGACTTATTAATATGTTATATACATTATGTAATCATTTATGTTAATAACAATCATTTTGTCGATATTTTGAACTTGAGTAAAAAATGAACACCTTATATTTACATGTATTCCATGTGATCAATAGTAAATTATATCTAGAATGAAATTAATTATTTAAATATAATATATATAATATATATCCATTATATATATATTTAGAAAAGTACATTTCATTTGGATGTAATAAATGAAATGCACCGTTCATGGAGACGGTAATCTGTACGTATGCATCAATGCTACTTTCATTTCTATTTCTTATTTTAATGGAATTAAAACATAATAATAAATAGGTATATAATCATTATAGTATAAAAACATATATAATATCATATATAATATCATAAGATTCATCTATTATATGTCCCACATATGGAATTAATGAGTCATATCACTTTGAGGGGGTGGTAGTCCGCACTTCCTCAAATGAAATTATCATGTTTACCAATAATGGAAACCATAAAGGTAAAGTATAAAAGAAAAATATAGAAACATAAAGAAAACATAAATATACTATATATCATATAGAAATATAGATTTATATTAATTTCCACGAAGACAGGCGGTAGAAGATAATGGAACAGTCGTAGTTTCCTTAGGTGTTAGTTTTCAATCAACGGAAAATTATGTTTTTCACCCATTAGCTAGAGGTGTGTGTATGTCTAGTTAGAATTCATCTCATAAAAAAATCCTAGTATACTGATGATACTAGTTTTGTTATTAAATAAATGTATAAACAGTTTTTAGGGCTTGGAGAAGTAAAATAAAATAAAAGATGTCAAGAGAAACTATTTGCTTTAATTTGGGTAACTTTTTTTTGTTTGAACAAAAATTACTTATTGAAGTGCCATCTGCCTATGGTAAGACATCTAGGCGGAGTATAGGGATTTAAGGAGCTTAATTGTACAGAGTTTTGACGAGCCTAGAGGCTTGAGAGGTGTGAGGAATTGGATATAAGTGCGTGTTTTTTATAAGGGGCGGAAGGGGCTCTTTAGGAAAGTGTGATAATATTATTTTCTTATATAATAATTTTTGGTTTATAAAGGTAAAAAAATAATTAAATTATAATATTTGATGACTCATAGTCGAAATAAAATCATTAAATAAGAATTAGAAATGATTTATCTATTATTTCAATATTTATAATCTTCTGTATTTCAACGATATATTATTAATGTATACACTACATCATTATTGTGTCATAAATAGTTTAATTTATTTGATATCTAAATATTATAAAAAAACATGTTATAGGAAATATCTTTATATTTCCAATTAATATATATATTCAAAATTATTATTTATATGACACCCTATAAACGATAATTTACAAAAAGATACTTGATTATGTCATGTTTTCCTTTACATTAAATTAATTAATCTACTATTTCATTATCATTCATAAGAGGCTCCATGGGATCCCAATGTAGTCCCAAGGATTCCCATGGTTGTAAATTACTCATCCTATAAGGATAGGACAAGTGTTATTGTAATTTTGAATTATTACAATATTATTATTTTTTATTTACCCTATTGACATTTAACCGTAGTAAATATAAGTCAAAAGTTACTATTACACAAAAATTAATTTTATTTTATTGAACCAAATTTTTATTACTAATTTCATCCATTTATTTTGGAGTTTTGAAATTAAATTCATTGAAGTTGTAAAATTTCATTTAATTGAAAAATTCATTTTCTAACTATTACAAAGTGGTTTCAATAGTCATAAAAAATTGAAATTTTTCAGGAAATAACAAAAAATTCAGCCTAATTTATATTTGATATTATGAATTCAAAAATGATGTCAATTTTTCTAAATTCAAAAACATAAAATTGGAATTAATTAATTTAAAACTAATTTCCATTATTAAAACAAATATAGTGTTTTTAAAAAAATAATAACTATCAGAAGATTGACACTTTTTACGTCCACATTCAATGTGAAAATAATTTCAACAACCAACATTGGATTAAATGGTAAAAATGTATTCTTATTACACGTAAAAAAAATTATAAAAATAAATCTGACTATACAAATAAATTACATTAAAATGAAATTTTGAATTAAAAGACAATATATTTCACTATTTATTAAAAAATAATGTTTATCAATTAAATTTTGATGTCCCCATTCTAAGGATAGAATTAATTTGGTAATATATAAAATATATTAAAGTGACCAAAACTAGATTTAAAGAGCGTTCTCCATTAAAATGTGCTAAATCGACTTTTTAATATAAATTGTTCTTAAAGTTAGATTCACTGACATTTAAAGCCTCTAACCTTTATTTGATAAATGTAAATACATTAAAAATACATGTATAATAATATTGTACATACTTTCATTAAATCCCGGCAATACAACGACTAGGTGTTAACTACCTTTTAAAATAATAATATTATATTATTAGTGTGCAACATAAGATTTCAAAGAAACTCATTGATGCAGATCTGGTACACCATCGAACATAGAATCCCCTTTAATATAAAATTATTACATAATTCACAAATATTAATAAATATGAAAATCTCTTATTCTTCATTTACCTGGGATGTTACATTACAAGTAATTAAAATTTTAATTACAATTTTATGAATAATATTACAATTTAAAATAGAAATGTATATTCATAAAATGTACCCTCAAATTGATATTTTATTTGATTATGGATATGAGATAAATTTATGGTACCTTGTTTAATTTCACAATGTGTTATAAAACGAGTCATAGTTTTAATGTTGCTTTTTTGGAATAAATCATGGTTTTATTTAAACATTAAATTAAAAATGTTTAGAAAATTAATTTAAAAAATGGATATAATATTAGGATTATAAACACAAAAAAATGTTTTGGTTGAATTTTTGATATTTTTCAGAAATACTCATATTTTTTGTGGTTATTGAAATACGGTAAAATATCGTATATAAAAATTTTTAGTTAAACATACTATTTATGACATCATGATTGATTTAAGACCACATGGTTCAAACTAACATGCACATATCACTATTAGGGGTCTGTTTTATTGATGGAAGTAATAAAATAATGAAAAAAATTGAAATTCACTCATCTCCTCCACTATATACCCCCATATTCCCACTTCTCCTCAATCCTCTAAGACATAAAACTCCTCAATGTTCTGCAAAAATAGATATCTCTAGTCATTCCCCACATATTAATATCATGTTATTATTTCTATATTAATATGTCCATATACTATTTTATGATTATTTTATGAATTGGTTACCACTTCCCCCACTCTTTTTAATGTTTTCTAAATCCAAGTTTCATAGTCGTTATGAGGCTGAATTTTTTCTTCCAAATCTCACTCTTACCAAGAACTCTTATTATGTTATTATCTTTTAATTTAAATCATTTTATTTGGGGACATGACAATCCATAACCCACTTACAGTTCATATAATTTATTAATGATGAGTTACCTGTTTTTTCTCATCAAAAGAATTATTTAAATTTTATGAAATGTAGTTATGGTTCTGATTTTTTGAGATGTGATTTCTCAAATATTAATTTATTTTCAGTTACTTTATTTTCTTTTTATATCATCATCACCCTCATCAAAATGATATGATATTTTCAAGAATATAAATGAATTTGAATTTTTTTTATTCTAATGTTATACTTCTTAATTATCTCTCATTTCCCATTCTTTTATACTAAAAAAGAAAACCACATCCTAGATGTGCTAATTTACCCCATTCAAGGTGGATGAATTTTAACTTTCAACTATCATCTTAAATTTCGTTCATGAATCCATTATTATGGTTGAAAACAGAAATAATATATATATTATTTCTCATCTATGAATTTGTAAATTTTTTTACTTATGGTTTTGATTTATAAATCAAATGAATTTGTGGTGTCTAAAAACCAACAATTAACCAAATCAGTTATCATTAAAAAAAAATTGAATTATTTCACTTCACTCTATGTGACCAAATGATATTTACATCTATTTAACCTTTAATATTTTCACTAATATTGAATAACTTCAATTTTGGACATCAATCATCATTTTACAAGATTCTTCGTTCATGATTATAAGTATATTGATCATGAAACAAACGGTCCCATCCAATGTAATTGAATCTCTTAACCCATCTAAAAGGATAATAATGAACATAATAGGGTATTAATAAATTAATTAAATGTATAATACGTTCTAGATATATTAATTAATGATATCAAATTGGTTATCCAGGATAGTAAGGTTACATTAATAACACCATTGGACTTTAGCTAAGGGGGTTTCATCGCCACACATCCATTTTTGTGAGATACTCCTTATTAACTACGATATTATTTGTATAGTGTATGTATAATTCACATTGATGATTAAAATTAATAATCCATTTGTTTTCTTGATATTTAATCTAACATTAAATTATTCTAAATTTTTTGGCCTACGATTCAATTGATTACATTGATGTATATATTTTCTTCCCTAGCCTCAATTTTCATCTGGGATGCCCTTATTATATACTCACCTCAATGATATTATTTTTTATTTTTATATACTCATCATAAATTCTATTTTGATCTTCTATATATGTATACCAACTAGAATAATACTTTCATTTATGGAGAATTATATGTTTTAAAACGACCCATCACAAATTCTTCATGATAAAAGGGAATGTCTCCAAATATTATCAATTATCAAGTATACGATGTAATCAATTTTAAGTCATTATAATATTTGTAAGTAAGAAAAATTTTATAATGAAAAAATATATTGGTTAATTTATGATTTTATGATATTATACATGTCATTTCGTTTTAAATTCTCTTTATTATTTCCTTAAAACTACACGAAAATGTTTTACTCCTAATTCTTGTTTTAATGTTCATTTTACATGATTTCAAAACAATGAAAAATCACTTAAGCCACACAAAAAATTTAAATTTTCTTAAATATTCTTTTCATGGATTTACATGTTTATAATCTGATTTCATTAAAAATAAAAATGATTTTCAAAACGAATATTAATTTCCAATGTAAAAATGATTGTTCTCATATCACATTCACGTTTATGAGATATATTCCCTGTTCACAACTTATTCCTTTCATGTGGTGTATGTACTTCCCTTTGGTATATGATATAAATATTCTTATTTTTCTCATGTTATTATATGGGATTATGATTTGAATTTTTCATGGTGGTACATGAAAAATTTGAATGTTTTAGGATTATTTCATCTAGGATTTTATAGTAGTCTTATTTAATGGTTTCTTCATCCATGGCAAAATCCTTGGTTGAATCTTTTAAAAGATTGATGTTTATATCTGATGATATAATTCACCTTGTTTTATTTAATGGTTTATTAATAGTTTTAATTTGTATGTGCTCCTTTGAAACCACTGACAACATTGCTATGAATAGTTAGTGTTTATCTTTAATGAATGGGGAAAGTTATAATCATTTCCAATGTTATTTACAATAGGAATTTATATATTGATTATGTTTATTCCCATTCATAATAAGAAATCATTGGACATAGTAAGGGTAATGTGGGGAGCACTATATCCCCTCAGTGCATCTGTAGATCTCATGAGACAAACTACGGTTTTGGCATATTGCCTTCAAAAAAAGAGTATTTATAGTCTTGGCATGGGGCTTGAGGATATGGTTCTGATGTCCCTCATTATTAATTCTATCATTATGAAAATTTTATTGATGATTCTTATGGTAATTTGGATAGTAGAATACCTATCATTATGTTTTTTTGATGCATTTTGTATTCATCTCTTATTCATTCCATATTTTGTTGAAGTATAGTTTTTTAATGAACATATTTTTAGTAATTCACCATTCCTAATGTTATGTTTATGATAACTTATGATATTTTTCTTAACCTTACAGATCATTTGATCTCAACCATTTTATTTGTTTTTCCATCCCCAGGTTAAGAAGAAGATATAATTTATTGAGTTTTCAAGGATGTAATTTTTTTTCTCTTGTTATGTATCACATTTTTATTCCTCTCAAAATGTAAAATTTATTCAATGTGAGTATCTAGATTCTTAAACACTACTAAAATAATCAGTATATATGGATTTTGTTCCTTATAATCATGAAAATAAAATAAAATTATTCACTCGCTCCAATCTTCTATAGTTGGGGGGTAACAATTTATATCAATGTATGTTTAGAAGAATGCTTGGGAAGAAGATTAAGAAAAAATAGGTTTGTAAAAAAATCCCAAATATGGTTATTGAGGATAAAAAACAAGAACATCTTAGAATTTTGGTAAGGAATAGATTAGGTGGATACTTCTAGAAAATACAGCTCAATCTGTATACAAACAAGTAGATGTGGCTCTTCCACAAATATAGCTAAGAGTTAATACTCCGACAATGAGTGTCCATCCTGACCTGGGGTATCCTAGTATATGAAAATTGGAATTTCTACACTCTTTTTTGGACACTACCCTGGGTTATTATTAGTATAATTCACATTTTATTTACCCAACATGAGGAATGATTTATACCCCCAATGTAACCAAATTATATCGTTTTGGGATTTACAATGATTAAATTTTTGTGATGTGCTATACAATGTTTAATGTTATAGAGAGATAATAATTATATGAGCTGATTTATAATATGTAATTTATTAGAAATGGATCCTACGAGAAGGAATGAGAATTTCACCATTGCACGAGACATGTATATTAAGAAGGTACATATCTCTAATTTTCATTATCCATTCCTCCAATGGCACATTGTCTCTTGAGTATCCTTGTCATAATAAGAAATAGTATCATGTGTTGAAAATGTATGTAAAGTCATCTCTGAGTCCTATGTCTTTGAAGGGGAGAAATTGGATATTGTGATGGAAGAGAAATACAAGGATATTGGGAATAAGGGAATGAAGAATTTTCACACATGTGATATCTATTGAAGGAATCACCATTGTAAATGATTGAAGGGAATGTGGTATTTCTATAAGTGTGGTGAAAAAGGACACCAAATTCATCATTTCACATGTATGGAAATGGTTTCAAATGTAAAATGGTTCAAATATAATTATATTGGACACTATGAAAATCAATTTCCCATGTGCCAAATAAATATACAACAAATAATGAATTGGAATAATGATCATGTTATTATTCATATGAAGAAGAAGTAGAATGATTAATATTCCTAGTCAAGAATCATGTTATTTGAATATTTTTACAGTAATGTACTGGTTATATGAGTAATGAGATATATAAAAATTATACTACAATACTGTTTTGTTAAGGATTTATGGTCATAATATAAATGCTATAATGAAAAAATGATTCAATATAAAGTTAAAAATATTATAAAAAACATGATGTAAAGAAATAGAACACATAATATATATCTAATGTTGAAAAAAAGATGACAAAATGATTGATTCAGATAAGTACTGACTACCTTGGAACTGATTACTGACTTGTCGAGAACAAGTATATTCTATAATCAATACAGTTTATTGATCTTTTGGATTTAAGGTATATATCCCATAACAAGTAACATTCTTGAGGAATACAGATGAATGAGTGTTTCCAATGTGGTTTTTACGATAATTCATGTTATCAAAATATTTGAAGATGATACACAATGATGTTATTCACTTGTTTGGAATCTGAAATTTAGAGATACCTCTTGTTCATTAAGGGTTAATTCTATGTTCATCCTGAATATTTAGGGTCCTTCATTATAATATAATGAATCATTATATTTTTTAAATTTTAATGATTTATGAAATGGTTTACGTTGATCTTTTTATAGGGTTTTAGAGTTTTATGCCAGTACATGATGGTTTTATTATTCTTCCATGACCATGTCGTCCAATTAGAATGCATTGGTTTGCAATAACTGATGCATTTCCCACTCCTCTAAATGATAGTACATTTTAACCCGATTCTTTATGTGGGATTCCCATAAGAGAATTTTCATTTATCAACCATTATGTTTGGAATTTCAATATCAAATTTTGAAGATGAAATTTTTTTAAGGAGTGGATAATGTTACAACACAAAAATTTAGAAATAGATTTAAAATAGAATTAATAAAAAATTGATTCTCTAAAAGCACCACATTGTTATAACCTCTCCATTTAAACATAATTTTTCCAACTCTATGATTTAAAATTTGAAAAACTAACAAACACAATTGCATTTAGTAATATATTTAGAGTCTGATAAGACAAACATAATTTATGGTCAATAGTAACATACCATTATGAATAGTAAGGAATAGTATATTGCCCAAGATAAATATTAACTTCACCCATAAATGTATAAATACAATTTAGAAATCATAAAATTGAGAAAAATGACCATTGTATAAGAATTTTTACCTTTTCATGTCATAAATATTTTAATTACAATTTAATGATTAACATAATAATTTATAATTGAAATGTATTGTCCTAAAATGTATTCAAATATTGTTTCCTTATGTTTTTATTGTTATAGGATAATTTTATTGGACCTTGATTTATATTTCAATGTGTTATAAACCATGTTATAAAATTAATGTTGTTTTTTTGGATGAAATTGTCAATTTATTTAAAAATAACAAAAAAAATTATTAAAAAAATTAATATCAAAAAATGGATTACAATTTTTCTTTCTATAACTCTCTGAATAGTTAGGGTGAATATTTTGGATGTTTCTGAAATACTCAAATTTATGATGAATAATGAAATACCATAAAACATCATGTATACAGATTATATATTTAATTCAATATTTATGATATCATTAGTGATGTAAGGCAACATGGATCGAACTCATAAGCACATATTACTATTAGGGTCACATTAAAAAACACTATTGGTTGTGTTGATGTAAATAATAAAATAATGAATAAAATATTCATAATTCACTCATCTCTTCCAATAACCCCCCCCCCCCCCCCCCCTCACGCCCTCTTCCACTCAATATTGTATGCTTTTAATCACATCAATGATCTTCCCAAATAACAATCCCTAGTCCCTACCCACGTGAAATGAGATTTTAGTATTTCCAAAAGACCAAAATCCTTATCGTAAAGGGGTTATCCTAGAAGATCACATCATGAGGTAAATTCCTCCTTTTATTTATTTTAATTCAATTTATCTTTTATGTGTTATATATTTAATGTTTCCATAACTTGTACTTATTTCCATTTAATTATTCCCCTTTACTATTTTTTTATACTTTTATGAATGGGTTACACATTACCCATCTATTTTTAATGTTTTATAAACCCTTCTTTCATTGCAATTAGGCTGAAGTCTTTTTGACTAAAGATATATCTCTTTTTTAATAATTCTTATTATGTTATTATATTTTAATTTAAGTTTCTTTATTTTGGGATATTACATTAAATATCCCCATTAATATCTATATTATTTATGAAATATGAGATTCCATTTTTCTCTAACAAATATATTTAATGAAATTTTAACTGACATTGTTAGGCTGTTGAATTTTCTTGAGGAATTTCTCAACATTTCATTAATTTTGAGTTCTTATATTTTCATTTTATTTCATCATCACACTAATACAAATGATATTATAAATAAAGTACCATAAATTAACATGATTTTTATTATACTATTTGAATATTTATTCATCATCTCTCATTTCCCATTCTTATATACTTAAAAGAAAACACTATCTGAGATGTGAAAATTTTCCACATTAAAGGATGATGAGTTTTCAATTTATACTACCATGTTCAATTATGTTCATGATACCATTATTATGGATGAAACAAACTATAATATATGTATTATGTCTCATCTATATCTTTGGATTATTCTTGTACATATGGTATTCATTTATAATGCAAATGACTTTGTGGTGTCCAGAAAAGGCCAATTAAACTAAAAAATTGTCATTAAATAATTTTTATAAATATTAATCCTCTATATAGGTAATAAAATGAAATTTAAAACCTTTTAACCTTTAGAGTGTTCACTAATAAAAAATAATAGAAATTATGGACTTCAATTCTCATTTTACATGATTCTCTCTTCATGTATATAAGTATATCGATAATGAATCAAAAAGATCCAAACAATGAAATTGAACCTCTTAACCCCTCAATGATTCCATGCATGAAGTTAATAAAGATATAATAAGTCAAATAAATTTATTATTGGTTTTGAAAATATTAATTTTGTTATTTAATTTTGATATTCAGGACACTATGATCATGTGAAGAATACCATCAGATTTATGAAATGGGGTTTTCTTTGCCTCACTTCAATTTTTTGGGATACTGATGATTCACTAGTATTTTGTGTGTATAGTTTATTAATACTACCCATTTATGTTTAATGTCATTAATATATTTATTTTCATGAAATCTAATGTATCATTTATTGAATATTAATTATTTGGCATACAAAACAATTGATGACAATATTGTAAGTATTTTTTAACCGAACCTCCATTTTTATTAGGGTATCCATATTATCTACTCTTTTAAATGATATTATTATTTATCAGTATTTAATCTACATAAATTGTGTTTTAATTTACAGTATATGTTTACCAATGAGAATACTACTTTTATTTGTGGGTATTTTTCTATTTTAAATGATCCTTAAAAAATTCATCCCACAAAAAGGAAACTTCTCAAATTATTACCTATTTTAAAATCAACTATGAATTATCTTTTAATACATTATAATTTTTGTAAAAGAGTATGTCTTTTTCGTGAAGACATGTATTGTTTAAATTGTGGATTTATGATATCAAACACACATTTCATTTTTAAAATCTCTTTAATATTTTCCTAAAACTATGCTTAAATGTTTTACTTCCAAATCATCTTTAGAAGCAATTTTTACATGATGTACCTACAATGGAAAATCAATTATGAGTAAAATATAATTTCAATGTCCTTACATTACAATTTTTGGGATTTAAATGTTTTATTATTATTTCATGACAAAGAAAAAATATTTCCGAAAATAATTATTCTTTCCGATGTAAAAAATGATTTTTCTCATCTTACTTTAACTTTTATGTTATATATTCCATGTAACCACTTATTCCTTGCTTGTGGGGTGTGTTACTCTCTTTGGTATATCACATCATTAGTATCCTTATTTTCATGATATTTTATGGTATTTGAATTTTAATTTTTCAAGGTTTTTTGGGACACTTTGAAATGAATAAGGATTATTTGCTCATGTATTTTTAATGGTCTAATTTAAAAGTATATTCATCCATGACAAAATCACTGATTATATATTGTAATTGATTGTGGATTATATCATATGATATCATCCACCTTGTTTTATTCAATGGTTTATGATTAGTTTTAATGTGGATGTTCTATCTTGAAATTGTTCACCACATTCCTCCGAATGGTTAGTGTTTATGTTTAATGACTGGGGAATGTTATTCACATTTCATATGTTAGTTTCGATATTATTATATATATGGTTTATGTTTATCATCATTCCTAATGAAACTGAAATGTACATAGTATGTCTATAGTGGGGCATGCTATAGCCCATCGGTGCCTCAGTAGATCACATGAGATAAACTACGGTCTTTGCCCAAGGCCTTGAAAAAATGATTATTTTTGTTCTCTGCATGATGCCTTGTAATTTTGGTTACGATGTCCCTCATTATTAATTAACCTATTATGAAAATATTATTGATGTTTCATGTGGTAATTTTGCTAGTAAAATACCCATAATAATGTTTTATTGTTGCATTATTTTTTTATCTCTTATTCCTGTCATAAATTGATCAGGTTTATTTTCCATGGAATGTGTTTTTAGTTATTCACCAAGCCTAATGATTATGTTTACGATATACTTCACATTTTTTCATACCCTAACCGATATTTTAAGCTCACCAATTTCATATGTTTTTTCACCCCCATGTTAAGAGGTAGATATCATTTATTAAATATTCATTGATTTAGTTTATTAGATTATGTTATGTATTATAATTTTTAATTTTCATAATGTAAAATGGGTTACAGGTATATATCTATTTTTTTCATGACTACTAAACTGATCAGTCCTGTACGATTTGACTCCTTGTAATCAATCCAATGTATTAAAATAATGCACAGGATCTGAGGTTCTAGAGTTGAGGCATTACAGTTGAAATCAATGTAAGCTTAGTAGAAACATTGGGATCAAGAATTAAAAAATATATGATAGGAAACAAATACCTATGATGGTCTTTGAGGATAAAAACAAGAACATTTTATAATTTTTGTATGAAATAGATTAGGTGGATATTTCTAGAAAATATATCCCAATATGGATATAAAAAATTAGTGGTTGATCTTGCATAGATGTACCTATGAGTGAATACTATGAAAAAGTGTTTTGAGCTTTACTGGGGGTATCAAGGTATAAGGAAGCATGCCTTTCTTCACTCCTGGTTTGATACTACTGGGTGATCTTTTTAGGATAATTCCCATTTTATAAACTCACCATTATAAAGGATTTATTCCCCCAAAGTAACCAAAGTATATGGTTCTTTGATTTATGATTCAAAAATTTATTCTATGTGCTATTAAATATTTAGAATTATAAAGAGTTAATAATTTTATATGCTAATATATAATATGGAATTTATTAGGAATGACACCATGTAGATGTAATTAGAACTTCACCCTTGCACGTGATAAAAAGTATAAGAAGGATCATTGGTCTAATGGTCAGAATCCATCGTTTCAAATGAAGATTGTCTCCCAAGTATCCTCATCATATGAGGAAATAATATCATGTTTTTAATAGTTATATAATAAATCTTTGTGTCTATTGAATTTGAAAGGAATAAAAAACAAGAAGTGGATGGATGAGAAATACATGGATAAATCGAAGAAGGGAAAGAAGAGTTTTCCCACATCTGATAATTGTGGACTGAATAACTATGGAAAATTCATTAAGGGAATGGGGGATTTCTATAATTATATAGGGAATGCACACCATATTCAGGATACCAATTGTAAGAAAATGGTTTCTGATGTACAGAGCTTCAACTCCAAGGAGACGACACACTATGTAAATCAGTGACCTAAGCGTCAAAGGATTATACCCTAAATGATGAATTTGGATAATGATCATGTTATGATCCTACCTCATATGATGTTGAATGATTAATATGACTATTCATGAGTCATATCATTTTAATATTTTGTATATAATTTATTGGTTATCTGAATTATGAGAAATAAATATTTTACTATAGTACTATTTCATTAAACTGTTCGGATTGTATGATGAATGGTATAATGTAAAAATGATTTAGTATATATTTAATAATTTTAGAAAAAAACATGATTAATGGAATGAAAGAATATAATAGATATCTAATTTTTTATTAATGATGAAGAAATGATTGATTCAGATAAGTACTTACTTCCTTGGAACTGATTAATGAATTTTCGATATGTGGTCTATGGAATCGTTGATTGAGTTTTAATTACTTTGGGATTTACAAGAATGTATCCAATAGCAGGAAATATACTCACGGAATATGAATGGATTCTTGTATCCAATATGGTTTTTCTGGTGATTCATGTTATTACCATATTTCAAGATGATGCACGATGAAGTTACTCACATGTATAGAATGTGAATTTTAGATCTTCTTCTTATTGATTAAGGTTTAATGATATGTTCATCATGGATATTTAGGGACCTTCATTATATTATGTAATTTTATGCATTTATGTAATGGTTTTTTATTATCTCTATATGAGTATTGTAGATTAATTTCAGGACATGATGGTTTGATTATTCTTCCATGACCATGTTGTAAAATTATAATGTATTTTTTTGTAGTAACTTATGCATTTCCCTTTTATATTATTAATAGGATATTTTAACCATATTCTTGATGTGGGTTTCCCATAAGAGAATTTTCATGTATCAAACATTAACATTTGATGATCAATTTCATATTTTGAGGATGAAATTTGTGTAAGGTGGGGATATTGTAACACCACAAAAATTTAAAAATTTATTTAATATAGAATTCATGAAATGATGTGTCTCTAAACAGAACAATTTTTATAACGTAGCCAGGTAAACATAGTTGTTCCTCTTATGTGATATGAATTGTGAAAAACTGGCATACATGTTTACATTCAATTATATATTTAGACTCTAGAAAGTCTAACATAATATTTGGGAATAGTAACATTCCCTTATTAATAGTAATTATAGTTAACTGGCCAAAAAAATAGAAACTTCCCAATTAAATTTATAAATACAATTTAAAAATCATATGTTTGAAAAATGATCATAGTATAAGTACTAGTATTTTTTCATTTCATAAATATTATAATTACAATTTTACGATTAATTTAATAAGTTTAAAATGGAATTTTATTTTCATAAAATATATTCATAAATTTTTACATTTTTGTCACTTGTTTAGAAAAAAAATTTGTGGGACCATTATTAATTTCTCAATGTGTCATTAAATGAGATATAGTTTTAAAGTCGTTTTCTGGAATAAATTATGATTTAATTTACAAATTAAATAAAAAATATATGGAAAATTATTTTCAAAATATGTATTTAATTTTTTAATTCTATACATCATGATATGTTTACGGATAATTTTTTATATTTTTCTGAAAAACAGTTATTTTTAATGAATAATGAAATATGGTAAAATATCGTATATAAAAATTTTTAGTTAAGTACACTATTTATTTAATCATGAGTGATTGAAGGCCACATGGTTTGATCTCAGATGATATTATATCATTTAGGGGTTATGTGAATCAACAATATTGGTATTCTTGATGGAAATATTAAAATAATGAATAATATATTCAAAATTTCTTCTTCTCCTCTACTATACCCCCCCTCACTCCCTCTTCTCCTCTGTCCTATAATATGTGAAAATCCCCTATGTTTTTCCCAAAAAACTATGCATAGTAACTTCCCATGTGTAAGGATCTTTTGGCCTTTCCAAATGTTCCAAACCTCACTCCTAAAGAGGCTCTAAAGGGTGATCACTTTAATAGGTAAATTCCTCATTTTTATCTCTTTTATTTCATGTTATCTTTTATGTGGTATGTATTTAGAACCTTGATACCATGTTTTTATTTCAATATTATTTTGACTCTATAATCTTTCATGAGTCTTTTATGAATGGATGATCCCTTCCCCCATTCATTTTAATGTTTTCTTAAAACATGTTTCATAGATGTTATGCTAGAGAATTTTAATCTTAAAATTTCCTTATTTTTCAAGAACTCTTATTTTGTTATTATGTTTTAATATAAATTTGTTTATTATGGGATATAAAATTACATATACCCATTAATTTCCATATTATGTATGAATGATGATATAACATTTTCCTCTCATAAGAATATTTTATTATATTTTAGTTGATGACGTTAGGCTGTAGAATTTTCATGTGGGATTCCTCAATTTTTCTTTTACTTTGAGTTCATTTATTTTCATTTTCATTCCTAATCAACCTATTAAAAATTACATGATGATTATAGTATCATAAATTAATTGGAATTGTATTACTGTAATATATTATTTCTTCATAATTAATTATTTCCCATACTTTTATAATAAAAAATAAAACACCATCTCAGATGGGCTAATTTCCCACATTCAATAATGATGAGTTTTCAATTTCTCCTATTGTCTCAAACTCGGGTAATGAAACAAATATTATGTTTGAACTCCCATATAATATATTTATTATGTATCATCTATGGTTGTGGATTTATTTACTTATGATTTTTATTTTTAGAGAAAATGAGTATGTGGTGTCCAATAACCGCCAATTAACCCAAAAAGTTATCATTAAATAATTTTTATAATGATTTAACTTCACTATAAGTATTAATATAAAATTTAACACCATGAAAACTTTATTATGTTCAGTAATAACATATAACATCAATTATAGAAAACATTTCTCATTTTAAATGATTCTCCATTCATGAATATAAGTATGCCTATCATGAAACAAACGAACCGAACAATGATATTGAACCTCTTAACAAATAAAAATTCTATTAAGGAACATAATAAGGTTATAATAAATCAATTTATTTTATAATATGTTCTAAAAATATTAATTAATGAATTTAATTTGGTCATTCCAGACACTTAGATCACATGGAGAACACCATCACACCTAATGTAAGGGAGATTCGTTGCCTCCCATCCATTTTGGTGAGATACTTCGTCATCATTACCATTTCATGTATGTAGTGTTTATATATTTCCCATTGATGTTTAATATAATGAATATATTTATTTTCATGATAATTAGTGCATCATTTACTAATTAAAAATTTCTGGGAGAATTATTCAATTGATTGCAATGTTGTTAGTATTTTCTACCTTAACCACCATTTTCATTCAAGTTTCCATTATTATATACACAAATCAATTATATTCTTATTTATTTATATGTACTTTTCATAAATTCTGTTCTTACATTATTTATATGTGTACTAACTAGAATAATAAATTCATTAATTGGGAGTTATATGTTTTAAAAGGATGTTTAAAAAAATTCTGGATATAAGGGAACTGCTCGAATTCTTACCTATTTTCAAGTGCACTGTGTAATAAATATTAAGTAATTATAATTTTTTAAAATAAAATATTTTATGAAAAAAATAATAATTGTTAATTTATTGTTTTATGTATGAAAACATGCCATTCTGTTTTAAAATCACTTCAATATTTTCAAAAAAATGTACAAAAATGCTTTACTTATAAAGCTTCATTAAAATCACATAATACAAGATTTCAATAATGTGGGTTATCAATTATGCCTAAAATATAATTTCAATGTTCTTAAAACTTCTTCTTTATGATTTACGAGTTTATAATATGATTTCTTGAAAAATAAAATTTATTTTCCAAAAGAACATTTATTTCCAAAGTAAAAATGATTTTTCTCATATCACATTAACATCTATGAGATATATGCCATGTTAAAAACATAATAAATGGTTGTGGTGTCTGTAATGTACATTGGTAGATCATATAAATATTATCCTAATTCCCATGATATTATAAGGTATTATGATTTGAATGTTTGAAGGTGGTGTGAGACACTTAGGAATGATTATAGAATATTTCTCCAAGGATTTAACATTGTACTCAATTAAAAGAATATTCAACTAGGTCTGAATACATAGTTAAATCATGTAATTGATTGAGATATATATCAAATGATATCATCCAAATTACTTTATTTATTTTTTTATGATCAGATTGAATGTGGATTTTCTATCTCGAAACCATTCACCCCATTTCTCCAAACGATTAGTGATTCTGTTTAAAGATTGGGGAATTTTATTTACATTTCATTTGTTACCTTTAATTTAATATTCATATTGTTTATGTTTATCCCCATTCATAATAGGAATTATTTGGACATATTTAGTGTTGGGTGGGGCCCAATATATCCACTCGGTAGATTGGTAGGTCTCATGAGACGAACTACTATCTTGGCATACAGTCATGATAAAATGATTATTTATGGTCTGGGAATGAGGCATTGACGATTTGGTTATGATGTCCTGCATTATGAATTCACTCATTATGAAAATATTATAGATGGTTCATATGGTAATTCTACTAGTAGAATACAAATTTATAATCTTTTATTAGGGAGTTATTTAATACATATTCTGAGAAATATGTATTAAAAATATGTAAAACCCAAAAAATACATATCAAAAAATGAAATTTGTGAAATTTTAAAAAATAATCACGTAATGATTTTTTAAAAAGTAATACTCTTTCTACTGGGATAATTTGGATTAAAAACTACTCAATCAAGAAATGGAATAACATGATTCCCAAAAAAATAACGAAAAGGCTTGAATATGAATTTCAAAATATTGAATAAATATTGTCACAATCATCAACATGTTCTTTTTGATACAAATCCAAGAAAAATAAAAATGTCTTCATGTTTTATATAAATCAATAAATTTTTTACTCTTATGTAATATGATTCTTTTGATAGTTGTAATTATATACCATCAAATAATTTCTTCCCAATATAATAATTATTTTTTCATTTAATCATATATTACCCCTTGTCATTTTTATTTACAATTTTAAATATATTACAAAAAAATGAAAAAAAAATTACATAAACATATTATATATTATTTTTATTTAATCACGAGATAACTCCCATTGTGAACAAATTTTTTCATAGTATTCCAATGTTTTTAAAGAAAAAATTGATTTATTAATAGACTTCTAAATATGAAGAGTCATTTTTGGAGTTATTATTGTCATATTGAATGAGATTGATTAATGTGTTTTTTTATTGTTGAAGCACTTATTAAATGATGGATTTTAAATACATAAAAATATTTATAATGCATAAAAATCATTTTGGTGGATGAAAACAAAACATGGGTACAATTTTCCATGCACAAGATCTTATGTGGTTATGATGTTTGTGCTTTTCAATATAATTTAGTTTTCTAAACATATTTCTTATTAAATTTAAAATGAATTTATTTTTTATATTAAAACGAAAAATAGTAGTAAATTATTAATAATATGTTAAAATATGAATAAAAATCGAAATAGAAATTTATTAAGTTATTAATAAATTTAATTGATTAATACATTGTAAGAATATTAGAATCCCAATAAAAATCCAATTATTAATACCAATAAATTGATGTGGAATAATGAAAATCTAATAGTAAAAATTTAGATATATATTTCAAAATGTACCCACACCATCAACTAAATAGGTTATGTCAATAATATATATTTAAAAATGTTAACTTCATCATGTTTTCATTTCCCATAATGATGCATCAATAAAAGAGAAAAATGGGATGGTTTCTTTTTTTAGCACCCGGGGGCTGGAGGGGTGTATTGAAGCAAGATGATGTGAATTCTATAAACAGACGTCTCACTAGTGGATGTCATCATATGGTGTGTTTTATCCTAGGATGTATGTTATGGAGAGAATTCACACTTGTTGATGTATATGGGTGGGGGTGGGGTTATCCCATGCGGTAGGTGATAGAGAGACATAAAGTTGTTTCATGGTGGTGTTTTAGGTGGTATATTTTCTGAGGATATTGGCTAAGGACATGTGTGAATAAGAATGGGAGTGATATACTTATTGGTAGGAGATAATATTACTTAATATATATTTTTAACAAATATTAAATCATATTTACTCAGTCATTAAAAGAACACTTTTTGTGTGATTTATTAAATAACAATTAATAGAGGACATTCGTTTTAGAAGAAGAGGAATTTGGGAAAAAAAGATTCGGATTACTATCAAATATCACAATGTTATCTAACATTCCCAAATCCAAATATTTTTAACTTATCAATGTTCCATAACATCCCAATATTCTCCACCATAATGAAACCCTCATTTCTTCATGATCTCAACGTCCCTCTATTAGATGTCCTTCAATTCCAGAATAGTTTTCTGAACATCCTAGAATTTTACATAAATATTTATAGGTTTATATTGAATGAGATTTAATCAGTCAATTTTCATTGATATTTTAGTGTCTAATTTAGTTAATGATGTTATAAACTTTACTGTATATATTTTGATGTGTGAGATTAAATCCAAAATTCAAAACACTTACAAAAAGTGAGTATTTATATGGCATATATTCCCATTTATGTAGGGGTAATTTTGGAGAGTTAAATGATTTTTTTCATGATGAAATCTAGAAGAATTTATTGGTATCGATATTCATAAATTTAATTTCCAATTTTTTGGGAGAGTTGAATTCATTTTTTAAAGCATTAATAATTATTTATTTAATAAACCTTAATAATGTTTTGGTATTTATATATTTTTAACTATTTATATTTATTCATCATTAATATGTGTTCATTTAATATTTTATAGTGCCTTCATAAATTAATATGTAATTTTACATTTTAATTCATTTATATTAAGTTTTTTTAAATTATTAAAATTTAAATAAATACTATTTATTTATTTATTATTATTTATTTCATGATTTACGCATTATACAGTTAGTATTTTTTATTTTTTAATGGTTAATTATATTATTTATAAATTTTAAAATTTTAAAAATATATGAATCATATTATTAATTACTTTTTAGATTTTATGTAATTTATATAATCAGAATTATTTAATAATTTTTTCGGTGTGTTTGTCAGCACTGACGAAACATTATAAACAAAAAAAATATTGTTCGTTAAATGTAATTCAATTTAAATTTAATATTACTATTTTTTTCTACATATTTATATATATATATTATTCAAATAAATATGAATATAATAAATTTTAAATATAACATTATTATTTTATTTAGTGCGAAATATTTATTCCTTTATAAAATTAATATTATTATTTAAAAACATAACTAATAATGTTTAAATTAATATTTCATAATATTAAATATATATTAATTTATTTCATAAATGAACATTTGATAATATTAGATAAATTATTAAAATATAATAAATATAATTATTTTTAATTAAATTTTTGTAATTTAAATAATTACTATTTTTAAAAAATGGTGCATGTGTTCACCAACCCAAATCCATTGGACCTCCCTATTCGCAATATCACTTAGAATTATGTTTTTTCCATATTTGTTAGGGAACATTCTGGTTCCACCACCAATCCTCGATCCCTCAATGAGAAGATAATCCTCCTCTTCATAAAACATTATTTTTATAATGATAATCTCATGGAATACACCCCCACTTCTTTATATTTTTCATTTATATCTTCATACGGCCAAATTCAATTCCATATCCCCATAACCCACACCCATTGTGTGGGGGAAGAAATATGTTGAAACTGGGACAAAAAACTGTTGTCATAAAAAAATTGTGAGAATCTCTAATGAAACATAGAAGCAAAAAAATAAATATAAGGAAAAAAATTAGGTTGCATTTTTTTAATGTGGAATCCCCTCCAAGTTGAAAGATTAAAAAACCGTAGGGGAACTCCAAAAAATATACCAAATAAATATACCATACAAAATCCATGTAAAAGTAAGAAACGTGAATTGAAAAGACAGAAAACAAAACATGTTTAAAAATAAACACCCTTATATGCTTCTATCTTCTCTCTAAATATGTTATAATGGTAAAATGTCACATATCAGAGGTCAAAATTGATCAAATGGTTTTTTTGTAGATCTTTCACAATGTATTAGTAGAAACTGAATTGATGTTACTCATTGATTCCCAGGCCCCAAAAGACAGTCACCGACATATCAACTTTCATCATTTCATATTCTATTGACACTTTTACAAGAACCCAACATTATCCCCTTTTAAAATCCTCTCAATTCCAAAAAAAACTCTTCCATAGATTGGCACATGGTCAATGCCATATTTTATCAGCACTAGAAAACAATTGCTGACAAAATGTAACCATTAGAAACAATATTCTTATAAATCTATATACTATTAAATTAGAAATATAATTAATTTATATAAAATTACAATATGTATATTCAATAATAATGTTTATTTACATACATTAAATAATAAATGGATTTTAATAATTTATATAATTTTTTTTCTTAATAATTAAAAATGTTATATAATGTCTGAAAAAATTATTTATATGATTATTATTCATCAAATATATAAATATATAAATAAATATACAATTATAATAACTTGTATAGAAAAAATTATTTGTGTTATTATTTTTATTATATATTTTAAATTATATTTAAACACCTTTTAAAATAATATATTTATAAAATTAATTATATTTATATATATTTCAATAAATATATGTTTCCAAAAAATTTGGTCCATAAATATATTTATACATATATATATATATTTAATGATATAATGATATATAAGATTGTCATTATTTATGTTTATATATATTTTGATCCGTGAACAAAAAAGGTGTCCCTGTATTCGTATGTTATATATTAATTACGAATTCTTATTTATATATTAACACATATTATTATTCATGCTTTCTATCTATGTGATGAATCATTTTTTTGGATATAAACATTACTAGGTATGTGATTCAGTTATGTACCCCTTGAACCTATTATGTTGTCATAAATATATATATAAATTATAATATATATATTTAAAATGTAATCAAATTTAATAATTTTGTAATAATTAATTTTTAATTACATATAAATACTTTTTCAAAATATTTTTGATAACTATAGTTATATGTATATAAATATATATAAATATATATAAAAATATAATACTAAATTAAAATAAATATATCTATTATAATTTTAGAAATATAATTATATATATATGTTTAATTATATACAAATATTTTTATATATATTTATTTAAAAATATTATTATAAATTAATTTACATATATTTTAATAATTTTTAAATTATAATAAATAGAATAAATTGGTCTATCAAAAAGGGGAGTTTCATACAAACTTATTAAATTAAAGAATAATAATCCAACCACATGAAATGAATGATGGGTTCAAACATAGGGATTAACCCTAATATATAGAATGAAAACACATGTCAAAAGTCACCATAATAATGATTAGATTCCTGAAAATGATCCCAAACATCATTGATGTACTCCCTCTCATGCATGGAGTTATTTAGATAGAATAGTAAAATATAATTATCCTTGATCTTCTCCTTACCAAGGGTGAGATGAGTCCTGGATGAAGTAGTTCAACCATGCCCTCATACTGCTACCTTGTCCTCCAGACCATGCCCGCTGCCACAATTTTTTGTATGATGACACTGTCTCCACGTCTTAGGTTGTTTCCATGATTAATCTGACTCTTCCCACCTGAATTCAGAAATATCTTCTAATGGGTTCACATTAACAATAGGTACTTATTGAAATGATTCAAGAAAATCAAATCTATGTTAGGTGATAACGTTCAACTCAAAGGTATATTTATTCACCAAAATCTTTATAACATTTAAAGCGGAAAACATATCATTAAACATACTATTAGGGACCAATCCGTGTTCTTAGATCAAGTCCTAGTGCACATCAGTATATATTTCAATTTCAAGATACTCAAAATCATAAGAATCATATGGTTGCCTACGAGAATAGAAACTACTTCATCACTATCATATTTGTTTCATTAATCATCATATTATTAGTTGAAACCATTGAACCACCAACAGGGGAATAACTAGCATCCTGATTTACCACATAAGATAAACACGGGTTCCCTATAAATGGTACATGATCATCCTCATGACCACAAGAGGATGATTTTTGGATTTAACAGAATTATCTCAAACCACCTCTGCTGTTCAGAGTGTATTATTTAGACCAAAGTAAAAAAAATCATTTAATCCGACAAAATCAATAGATCATCCTTCTACAATACATATCATTATTTTGACATAAGGTTTAGAAATCTTTTTAAATGTCATGATAATTTTCATATTCAACCAATAAATAAAATCAATTGCAATCCTCTATCAACAAAATGGACACATGAAAAGGGGAGACACTATAATTTTCAACATATAGTCTCAAAAAGTGACCATACATAGTTTTCTTAGATTCTTCATCAATTTTAATGGGAACTCCCACAGAAGATTCAATTTACCACAATTTTTGAGTACACCACAAAAACCATCTCAGACCATGAAAATGTATCCAAAGTTGAGTGATCAATTTCTTGATAATTATGGGATTACAATCAGGATACATGTTTTAATGTCTATGGATCCGGGGGTTAGGATTAATGAATTCATATACCTAGTATTTTTATTTATGAAGATATGATGCAAATACAATGCAAAAGTAGAATCATCCAAGGGATGAAATTTTCTATTCATCAAAGCCCCATTATTCTATAAGCAATTTCATAAGAAATGTAAGATTCAAAAAAAAAAATCATTTCTAAAAAAGAAATATTAGAAATAATTGAATGATACCGTTAATTGAATTCCCATATTTGAATACCAGATGTACCTTCAATAAATGTTGTATTTAATTTTCGCATTATTTTCGGAGGTAAGAGCTTCGTGTGACCCAAAATCCAATCAAAATCTATTTGGAAAGTATCCCATGAAATGGACAGCATGTTATGAGCTCCATTAATGATAGCAGTAGGAACATTTTATCAAGTTTCATTCCAGGAAATAGTGTTTGGGTCACCACTTGAATAGAAAACCTATCATCCATTGAGACATGGGATACTTCTGAATCCACCCACAACAGAATCATTATCGATTTGAGTAAACCATCAACCGACTTCAAAGGGGGGATGAAACACCTATTAATACCATCTATATAGTCTAAAGAAAATATTAATAAAAACCCCCTTTGAAAGAATAAATTAGACTGCAATAAAGAATGGAAGATGAAACCAAATCACACAATACCTCTTTGATATCATCGTGAATGGAATTTATGTCGGGATAACAATATCCATGAACACCATCCCTCCAAAACTGATTATGCACATATTCTTTCATTCCTAGTTCAACATGAAATTGGGACCCTCTATAAATCCCAATCCTTTTTGAATGATGGTAGTCTTTCAATGACTAATCTTGTAAATAAGAGATCCAACATGTTTCACCAGATTGACAGGTGTTGAGTTTGAATCCATCACTAGGAAAAAATGGGATTAACATGACAATCGCTTACCGAGAGCTCCCACAACCTGATTTCAATCATAATAATTATATTAAATGTATTTAGAATTTTATAAATATATATAATTAAAAAAATAAATATATATTTATATATAATAATATTTTATATATATAATTACAAATAAATATAGATATATTTAATTAAAAATATATAATTTTTATATTAATTATATATATTTAGAAAATTATAAAAATAATAAATACATTAATTTTAAAATTATAAATATTTAAATAAATATTTATATTAATTATATATATTAATTACATATAAATAAAAACATAATAAACATAATAACTCCTCCAATATTCTTGTTTTACATTAATATATTCATTCACTTAATTCACACTGCTTTTCCACCCATTCCTAATGCAAATCAAATGTTATAATAAAACATATTTTTCCTACAAGTCAAACATATAATAACTCCTCCAATATTCTTGTCCCACATTAATAGTTGACCTATTCAAAAAGATAGATAGATTGAGAGATAACGATTCCCATATTCCAATATAGCAGAGTAAAAATCTATGAAAAACACCTTGTATGAGCATCATATCACACTATATGGAAAATCACATATTTTTGAGCTATGTTTCCCTTAACATGAATTTATACAAAAAATAAATTAATCAATTTAATTGTGAAATATGAATATCCTACCATTTTACCATCATCACTATAGAAGCTTCACATGGTACATGAATGAATATTGGGTTTTTTTCCAAGAATATAAATGTACAAAAAATGTACTGGTAATTGAAGACATATCTAACAGTCCTGATAGTAAAAATAAAATTCATAAAAATTATATTCCATTCATGATAATATTTTATGGTCAGTGAAGCCAACAAGAAGATATAAAGGTTTTCGAGTTTCTTAGTTCAAGGGGATCTATATCCAAAGTCATTTTGTAGTGCAATTTCATATATCTAATATTAGTGAAAAATTAAATCTATGGGTCAGAGTAAAATAAATCATAATTGAACATCATAAAATCATACATATGCAAAATAGTACACCATTAGGTAAAAAACCAATGGTATTCAAAAAATAAAATTTTAATGAAAAATATATAAAAAAATAAATAAATCAAACTATAGATAATTCTATTAACTTTTTATTGAATCATTTCATAATAATATAAATTCAAAATAGTTAAACTAAAATAAGTGAGAAAAAATAATCCAAAAATAGTTCATAGGATATCATTCCAATCACATATTTTTAATCATCCACGATCTATTGACCCTAATGAGTTTCTCCAGCAATTCATCTGTAATTTATTATTCACAATGACACTAAACTATTATTATAATACAAAAAACTATGAAATTAAGGGGAAAAAATTGACATAAATGTTATCCATAGATTTATACAATAAATTCATTGAATTTCTCATAGATAGTGGAAATAAAATTTCCATATATGATGTTTAACATTGTATTTTATGTTAATAAAATTATTCAAAAATATGCTAATAACATATTAATATACAATATTATTATTAATAGAGAAAATAAATGCTTCAAAAAATTATATTATCCATGGAATTTCATAGTATTATCTATTAAAAAATTGAATGTATTCATTATTAAACGTCCCATTATATCCAGATATTTTTATAGATAAAAAAGAATCATTCATTTTAAGGTGGAATGACACTATACCATCGACAAAAAAAATTAAATAGGAATGATAGCCTACAAATTAAAATATATATTAAAATATAATTTGAATACATAAGCAGAATAAATATAATTTTCAACTCCATGAACTTGTAAAAAATATTAAAAATAACATTAAACTATGTCACATTCCATAATAAAATGAATCTAGTATGAATGATAAACATCCTTTTTTGCATCACATGTAATGTTGTAAAATTAGGATAATTTATTCTTCATTCAAAAAAAACATGGATTGTCTTAATAAATCCTGGTGACTAGTCAATACTAATTTTTTTGATAAGTTTGACATAAAATTCACAAAAATGAAGCTCATGTGTTTCCAATATTAATTGGACGGGCATTAGAAATTGATATTTTATTTCTACACTTACAAGTGACTGTTCATCTATAAGAAACTATTCAATCATCTAATGATCATATCTTTTCATTTTGGGTTTCTTTTGAGAAATAGGAGGATAAAAGACCATGTACTAGATCAAAACCTATCACATGATTTGTCATGGGGTAATATAATGTGTAATCCATGTACAAACCATTTACTATTGACCATGTAGTGGTTAATACCTATAGTGGGGGAAAAGGGAGTTTTTGGAAAATTTTGGATTATAAAAGGTATGCAAATTACTGAACATTCCATATATCTATTTTTTTGGGTAAAAAGCCCAATAGAGTAAATTTTCTTTCATTTCAATAGGCAGTTTTCTATGTATAGAAAAAAAAATCGCCAGACATGCTTTTTCCTCTTGAATCAGTGTTCAAAATCTAAATCAAATGTTTTCATTGGTGTTTGAACCCAATCGGTATGATATCGATTCCACTTAATCCATTCACTGCAATTTTTTATCTTGATGAAGTTATTTAAAATTTAGTGTGTTCCTTGTTTTGTAGATCCATATCTTTCTATGTACAATATGAGTTTGGCGCTAGACGATGAGAGTCACATGAGTAAAATTTAGGTGGTCTGGTGAGTGCTGTTAATTTTTTATTTTAATTTATGTGAAAAAGTTTAATGCACCAATTTTTGGGTGTCACTTTTATTTTTTGACAAATGTTTTTCAAAATAATGATATATTAATTTTATATGTCTAATTAATCTTGTTTATGGATAATTTAATTGGATTAGGTCCACCAAAGGGGTGTGTTTCCCATGAATTTATTATTATAGCAATTAGGATTAGGATTCCAATGATCACACTATGATTCCATTACATGGGTCATTGAAAATGATTTGATTACTTGATGGGATGGCAATTATGTTAGGGTTGTAATTGATTTGATTAAGGGTTTTTTATTAGTAGTATGCCCCATTGCCTTATGTTTTTTCCAATGCTAGTTTATTCTTGATTGTAATGTATTGATGTATATTTGACTTTACCATGTTAGATATTTGATGGGTAAAGCCTTATTATAGTTTAAATCCAATATGGGACTCTTTAACTAAAATTTTCCATGTGAGATAATAACTTTGTAACCCTCATAATTTTTAGGTTACATGATTTTATTAATATGGAATTTCACACAGTAGTTGTTAATTTATTAACCATATAATTGTGTATTTTACATGTGTTGTTGATATGTTGAAATTATGATATACATGGATTTTCCTTTCATATGGAATGAATAATGGGACCAAATAACAAATAGCGGTAATTACAAATTGGTTATCCATAAGCTCTGTTAAAAGATTGAGTCAGGAAAATATGACTAATACACAATATACACCTGGGGAGATCAAGGATCTTGATTAAAATAAAATTGATTAAATCAAGAGAAATTTATGTAAATGATTTGAGTGATTCATGATTCATTTTTTGGGTCATTGAGGTTTATTTCAAATGTCATGGGATCCATGAATCTAATGATCCATTTTCATGGTAGTGAATTAGTCGTAGCTTCTTATATGTCATGAGTTGACTAATAAATTATGGGGGAGGGGTTCATTAAGCCTAGGGTGAAGCTCAACAATTTTATAATACAACATGAATGAATAATGAAATCGGATATCTTATGATGTGGCTTCCAATCCAAAGTAGAAGCTTGGATATGGTCTTTTCCTATAAATTATTTGATGGTATCTGGAGACATATATTGTGCTTACATAGAGAACAACTTAATTTGGAGTTTCTTTTAGTTTACTACATTCACTATTGTAGACTTCATGTTATATATTTCACTAATCGGATTGGTATAGATTATTGGTTGTTGCCTACTAGTATTTAGTCTCACACCATATTTGGGTCATGATTTTGGTCCCAAAAAAATTATGTCATTGCACATGTTTATAAAGGAATGATCCCTTGTAGAGGTACTTGTTTTCCACTTTAGGAGTAGGACAGAATGTGATCAGTACATGGCTTTCGATGCAACATATTTTTCTGTTGTATTTCTCTAACATGTACTTGTATTATATTTGACTACAATATATCTTGTTTTTTCTATTTTCTAGTACATGAACATATATAATCATTTTTGTATGTTATGAAATTTTTTACCTAAATTATCATCCTTAATAAATTTAAACCAGTTGTATGTTATTTAATTCTTCATCTGTTCTATTATAATTTATTTCGATGTCTTATACTCGTCCAATGAGGTCAAATTCTCATCATAATCACACCATAGTGTCTCGTTGACAGTCCTCAGCCTCTGGCATTTTGGGAATTTCGCTTGAGGCCATGTTGCCAACTGAGTACGAGGAACCAGATGAGTGGCTTCAGAATATGGGAGGATACAAAGTTGTATCAGATGATTTTTTCTTATGGTTTACTATACTATTTGTCTATTATAAAAAGGATATGGAATTTTCTAATTAGTTGTTCCCAAGAGTAGTTACCCCATGTTCATGGAATACTCTTGTTGCCTAAATTTGAATTGTGCGTTTGGATTTTGAGCTATGACAACATATTTGATTTCACCTTTGGGCTACACATTTATATTTGTGAGGTAAGTACTGATATAATTGTGGTTATATTTTGTTGCATCCTAATGATATGATGATATTCCATCTAATGATTCATAATTCAACTTTCTATAGATCACATTCCATGAATTCCATACATTCCATTTAGAGAGAATTGATGATTTCATGATGTTGTCATAGATTACAGTGTAGATATTCATTCTATTGTGATAATAACAAGATTGAATTACCTATTATTTTGATATTTTTATTGGGACATGATATTTTTTTATTTGGATGGATGCAATGCATTGATCATTGAGGTATATGGGACCTCTTGGATTAGAATTTGGTGGATCACATTTCATCAATGTGATATATATTGTTTTGTTATGTTCTAGATGTGGATGTTAATATATGATTCATGGGGTATACTAGCCCCTTTGGATCATAATTTGGCAAACTATTGCTTTTTCATGAAAATAACAGGGGTTCTAGGGACTGTTCTTGAGCCTTACTATCTGGAAACCGAGACAACATTGCATGTGGTTTTATGGAAACATTTCATGTGTTCTTCTATTCGGGAAGAATGAATTTTTTTATGTCTACATTTTGTACGTTATGTACACACATGGTGATATGTGACTGTTTTATTGGTAATTTGAGGGAAAACATGGGTTTTAGGTTTTTGTGTAGAACATGTCATATACCGTATGTACACCCAGTGTAGTTTGGTAATGGAAGAACATGTGTTTACCTAGCTGTGTGGATTTACATTGTATAGAGAGTAGACCTATGTACACATTGTGTAAATGTCTAACACACCATGTACATGAGTTTTTTATTCCCCTAGATTGGTAGGAGTACACGACCATGTGAATTCTTGAGAGTACACATTTCTTATGGTTTTTACACATCATATACATTTATTTTGGTACCCCTTTTAGGGTATTTTCATGTTTTGCCCCCTTTGAAGGTTTTGGACATATGAGTTATCCATTCAGAGATGTTTTCCACATAGAACAGAATGGTGAAACCCATGGAGTGTTCTAAGGACTCTTAATAGGTATTTTGGGGATTTAATCTATATGGAGAAGTTCTTTATCCAGTTTCAATTTTAGTCACCTTCGGAGGAAGAGATGTAAAGTTAATGATTAATTTGGTGTTTAGAAAAACCTCGTGAGACCATTGATCTGAGATGATCTATGAGTTTTCTCCCATTACCTGTTCCATTGAGGGGGTTCCCATGCAAGAAATGCCATTCTCTCCCCTGAGGCCGTTAGATTATTTTTTATCAGGGACCCCCTTGTTAGATTCCATTTAAATTGTTTTGACATAGATGATCATAATTATGATGATTTTATATTTTTTTAGAGACCATGGATCCTGAGGTATTCCTTGTGTATATATGATCTAGGGTTTCCCTTGAAGGATCCCCATCATATATACTATTTTCTATGATTGTTTTAACAGGATTACTCGAATTGTTATCATTGAAAGATCTCGTGTTGGATCCCCACTTTTTCTTTTAACTATGGTCCCCGAGTACATTGCCTTCAATCTTATTTATCTAGATGATCCCATGTTTGATGCATTTCATTGTATGAATGGACCAATCCCAACCATAATTGTTGGATTTTTGTTCTATCTATTGTGTTTTGATACCTAGTACATACCGATGGGGAAGGAAGGTGGGTGAGTTCTTAGAGTTTGGTGTTGACATGTCTAGTTTTGAATATCATCACATTTGAGTGAATAGATTTTATTATACCTAGAGACTAAAGTGGGTTTCCTTTTTGGTTAACGAGGAACATTTATTTTTCAATCTTTAGTTTCCCTAATAAGAAATTGGTTTTTAAAGAAGAAATCCCTGTTAGGATGGGTGATCTTTGCATCTTAATCATTGGTATGGGAAAGATCATGAAGGATGGATCGGTTCAGCAGGTTAGACATGACTAAGTCATGGTAATTTTCTAAGGATGTCATTTGAATGTCTGTTTATTATATTATGAATGACTTGATAAATTTCCATATATGATAATGTTTTCAATAAAATTGAGGTAGACTAATGTGAGGCTTCTGGTAATAGGATTCATACTTTGGATAACCATGGATTATTACCCAAAAAGTTCCATTCTCTCTAGTAGACTCTTGTTAGTATATGTTGAAATATGTCATACCCATCCAGTCAGGAATGTTAATATGAGATGTTTAGTTCGGTTAAATAAATTATAATTAAAGTGATATGTATTCTCTTGGGTTAGATCTAGAGTATAGTGACTATAGAATTCTCGAACCAAGTTCGTCCCACTACTTGAGAGGAATTTCTAGGACAGATGTGTTTTGACATGCCAATTAGTTTTTCTTTTCAACTTTCAACCCATGTTTTATGTAGTGATCATTTTTCATGGAATGGCACTTTTTCTTTTATGTTGGTTCTAAACAAGTTCATTGACAGTATATGGTTCTGTTTATAAACATCTAAGGCAGTCATATGGGGTAGCGTCATGTCAATTCTATTTAAATGTGTCCTTCCAAGTAAAGGATCACAATTAGGGACAAATTGTAAATGTTTGTTTCTTCTTGAATGAATTTGAGACTTTCAATTCATGTTTCAAGTTGATAGATTCTTGGCATCATGTTGTTGGTGTAGTAGTAAGATATGTGCACGTCCCATGTAAGACCCTAATTATTATTGATAAATCTTAGTGGTTAAGAGTGATATATCATGTAAATGGACTAGGATAAGGGCATTGTGGTCATTTAAATAAATATATGTCAGCAATTGATGTTATGTTTTTTCTAGCAGGTGAGATAGTAGTTACATGGGTATCCTTTTCTATAAATGCATGAAATCCTATTAGTGTTGTCTTACATAAGATAAAAGAATGTACCCTATCATGGAATTGTACTTGATGCAATAAGAGAGCATCAATTATATTCTACACTACAGTTGAAAACCATTGTGCTTGTTTGTGATCTTTCTTGTGTTTTGCGCTATATGAGTTGATTTAAATGTGGCTTGGTTACTCCTAAGTGAAACATGGGTTTTGGTGCTGGAATTCCTTGAAAAGACTCATGGATTACTACCTTCTTCTATAATGGGACCGCGATGTGTATTCCATTCTAGGTTTTGTCATTCTTCTTGTGTTTACATTTCGACTTGTACCAATGTCTCACTAGAAACTGGGAGTATAGATCACCTTGGTGAGTTCCCAGGACTCTGAGTTAATGAATCCAAGGTTATCTTGAACTTGTAGTCAAGAATATATGTAATTATTTGAAAATGGTAATGATTCCAATTAGATGGAACTGGATTATGCATTTTCTCATTCTTTTGTATGACCTCCCGTTTTAAATGATCAAAGCATGGGTTGACACATTATCATTATTATTCCTCATTATTTATTTGAGTGAAATAGTTTGAAAACTCTACTAGTATATGGTGGTTGTGTTGCGGGAGTCTGGAATGTCTTTCGAGGGAATATTATGATACCCGTTTTCATAAGGCCAGTTAGGGTTTGGCAATTCTTTTCTAGGAGGAATTAGTTAAGACATTAGTTGTGTTTGGTTTAACCCAATTTAAATAAAACCATGGAGGTAGTGTCACTGGAATGCTCCGGGGCATTCTTGGCACACTTCTTCTAACATTGGAATTGTCTTGGTAAAGATTCCATATGTTTTTTGTTGTCAATCTCATGAAGGAGGAAATTTTCATTTGGATCAACGAATCATTCAGTGTTTTTGAGATTGGGATGTTGTACATTCTTCCTATTGTACAATTTAATGTGGTCCTTCTTTATAACATTACATTTAGGGACATCTATTTTAAAATCCATTTCTAGAAGGGATACATAGGGATTTGGTTACATAGGTCCTTTTGAACACAACTTACCACCATAAAACAAATTTACATTTAGAGCATAGGTTTTAGGTTTCATTAAATATGTACCCTTATGAGGATTTAAATAGTTGAGCATGCTGACCAGTTGAGATGACTTATAGAGTTCGAGGTTGGAGACCATGTTTACTTATGTTTTCCAGTAGGGTGGGGACACAAGTGGAACCTGAGATATGCTATTATTTCACTGAGTTACATCGGTCCATTTTAGTTTTGAGAAGGGATCGTGCGAGTTTATTATCCTTTCTTGTTACCTCACAGGTATTGGTCTATGCATGACTTCATAAAATTTTATAACATATAGATGTTTTTCTATTAAAACCAATTTCACTCTTTTCAAATAGAGGAGGATGAATTAGATGTAGATGTGTCTGTTGAGGAGAATCCTATCAGAATTTTTAATCATAGTATAAAGGTTCTTGATGGATGATTTGTTCTTTTATTATGGGTGATATGAAAGCACGGATATGTTTACGACAAGACCAGGGTTATAGAGACTGATGTACGATCATTGTGGCTGAATTTTTTTTCATATTTTCTTTCATCACACTTGGAGGGAAATTTTTTGGATGAATTTATTTAAATGGGGTGTTTTTAAGATACGGGTCCTTCTTTTAGGGTTTTTATATTTTAATTTTTTTTTCTAAATGTAGAGGATAGTTGGCCACATAATATCTCAAAACCTATCACACAACTTTTTTTGGGTTTACGTATTTTCTAATCCACTTACACACCATGGTTTCTTGACTACGTAGTGGGTCATACATGTTGGGTGCGACAAAGGGGAGGTTATGGACAATTTTGGAATATAAAAAACATGCATATTAATGTACAAAATATGAATGTTTTTGGCTAAAATAGTCATTTTCCATGTTGTTTCTATCATTTTGACAATGGGTTTGTTGTGTAACATTAATACCATCAACAGACATGATTTTTCCTCCCCAATTTCCATATGAACATCGAATCGAACACTGTCAGAGGCATTTGAACCTTTTTATAAAGCTATCAATTACTCTCTTTTAATTGATCATGATTTTTTTCCGAATGAAATTATTTGAGCATGATATTTTTTCCAAATTTTTTAGATATACTTTGTTCAAGGAAGAATTAGAGGCGAGCGCTAGACAACGAGAGTCACACAAGGACAAAGATGGTTATCGTCTGCCTCTTGTTAAATGTAGATAAATATTTATGTTCCTAAGTTTCATGCATCCATTTTGGGTGTCATCTTGATTTATTTTTGACATTTTTTAATTTATAATAATGATTTGGTAATTAAATATGTGGAATTATTCATGCATAAGGTTACTTTACTTGTGTTAGGGCCACTGGGTCGGCGTGTTTCCCTTGAGTTTTTTCTTATGGTCGTTTGTCTTCTGATGCCAATGAGCATGTTATGTTTCTATAACATGGTTAGATTAAAATTAATTGATTATTGGAAGGTTTTACTATTGTGTTTAAATTGAAATTTATTTAATGAAGGGTATGTGATTAGTAGTAGTTCCATCTTCCGTATGATAATGCAAATGCCTTTCTAACCTTGATTAAAATGTATAAATCCAAATGTGAAATATCCCAATTGAGATATTTGATGGTTATAGCCTTGTGATAGAATAATTCACATGACTGAATATTTATATAAAATTTACTATGTGAGATAATAATTGGTTATTCATTGTAATTGATTGGTTACTTGATTGTCTTGTGAAAGGAATTTCACACATGAATTGTTAATTTGTTTACCTAGTAATAGTTTTATTTACATGTTATGTTTATTTGGTAAAATTGTGAGACATTGGGAATGGACCTAATTATATAATGAAATGTGGATACCCCAGGCATGGACCTGATCCATTCATGGTATGCCTATGGGAGAGGATTTTTTATTCACAAGGGTGAGGATTTTCATATTGTTATTATGTCGTGGGTTGTTTAAATGAATAGTAATGTGATAACTTAATTCACTTGTTTTTTTTGTTATGGAATATATAATGGCACCAAATATTAAAGATGGATAAATAGAAATTGGAGACCCATAGTCTTGGATAGAAGTTAAGGTCAGGAACATGTGGCTCATTTCACCTTATACATCACTGGTGAACAAGTGTCTCAATAAAAAGACAATATATGACCTCAAGAGGTAATCATGTAATGGTCATGAGTGAGACATGATAGGGTGGTAATGCTCATTGAGTATTAGATAAAATGCAGAGAACCCCTTGAATCCATTGAGGGATTTTCAAGATCTAGATCTGTTAACGACTACTTATAATCCAAGAGATGACTGGTACATTATAGGGGGGGTCGTTCGGCCTACGAAAAACCATGGGAAATTAATTATCCAATGAGAATGAATAATTAGATAGAATGACCAATGACACATCTAGAAATAAAATGAAACATCTTGGATTCAGCCTTCACCTATACTTGCTTTGATGGTCTCTTGAGACATATATTGTTCATAATTGTATAACTACTTACTTTTTAGTATATTTTTTTTACAAATTTAACATTTTTACATGTCCTATTATATATACTAATTTATTATATTGGAATATATAATTTGTGGTTTCCTACTGTGATTTAGTCTCACACCCTATTTGAGTCATGATTTTCGGCCCAAAATTATTATGTTGGTGTGGGTGTCAGTTAGGGAAGGAGCCCTTCTACAGGTACTTATTTTTCTATTTAAGAGAAGGGGAGCATGTGACCATGATGAGTCTTGTGATGCATATTATTTTTCATTATTTTTTATTTCTGTACCGTGCTTTTTTATTGAATAAGACATAAGTGTATCATATTTTGTCCTTTTTTTTTCAAAACATGAACATGTAGACGCATTGTTTTATTTTATTACCCTGGTCTTCCTCTATTATTATTATTATTCTATTTACATCATTATTTTGTAGTTTACTACATATTATATTTTTTTTATTATTATTCCACTGTGTTACACTCTACCAATGATGGCATAATTTCTTCATTATCGAACCCTAGGCCCTTGCTACTGGTCGGAAGCCTCTTGCATTTGGAGAAATGATCTTTAGTCTAGTGGCCAACTGGGTATGATGCACTAGTTTAGTGGATTCCAGATTCGGGATGTTATAAGGTTTATCACTGCATTCTATAAAATATAATAAATAATAATCTAAATAATATAATTAAAAAAATTAGAATAAATGTTATTTTCTTTTGTTTGATCCTTATGAATGAAATTGTTGCACTAAATATCACAAAAACCACAATTAATTATTAATGTAATTAATATTATTTTTCATAAAAAATGAAACAAAAAATAATTAAAAACATATTATTGTTGAATTAATGATATATCAATCTTGACATCGACCATTTCATGGAATCACAACAGCATTAATATAATCTATAGTTGATTTATCATACATTCCTACCAATTTAAAGAAATAAAATATTAATAAATTATGAAAAAATAGTATAAAAATTTATAAATAATTTAAAAAAAGGAGAAGAAAAATTTTATTTCTCATTTTTATTATTGGAATCACCTGAGAATCTGCATCTTCCACACAATTTCATAGAATATGACGAAAATCATGTGGATTTTCTCTCGTAAATGAATGTATTTTTTAACCACTAGGTTTTTAAAAATCATTATCATTTATATGCATCCTATCGAGGAGATCTCTATATCAATATCTGACCTGTATAGGCCTAGAGATACTAACTGTAGAAGATTGGGAATTGTGCACTGATATAAGTCTAAAAACACATACATCCTTTCTAGTTATTAATGCACTTATATACAATTCTCAATATAAATATAACCTGAAATTAAAGAAAATTAAAATAATAAAGGTATTAAAAAAATTTAAACGTAATAATATTTTAAAAAAATTATGCATCATACTATATGGGTAAATTGTCCATGTAATCAATAAAATTACTAATATCATCTAGAATATTAATCACAGGGGTTAAAAATAAATGATGTTTTATATTATTAATTTTTTTTTTCATTTTTTGGATATTTAAAATTTTGGATCCAAATATTCATCAACATTTTTTGAACCTCACCATGCACAATGATTAACATTAAATTCTAAATAATTAGAATTCATAATGTTTTTAAGAACAAAAACACATTTATGAAAATCTGCATCATATAATATGTAATATAAACCAATTAGTAAAAGAAGAGCTCATATAAATGAAATATTCAATTAATAAAATCATTAAAAACTCGTGATCACCCAAAAATCATAATTATTTTCAATTAAAAAAGAAAACATGAATTATTATACCCATATTATATTTAAAGACCCTAATTTTTTCATGTAATTTTTTTAATTAAATGGGAATAATACGAGTCCGTAAAAATTGACAGCACACCATTCCGAGGCCTGGAGTGCCCAGAATGATTTTCTGAACTTTTTTAGGTATGTTAAGTAGATGTGTGAGTAGGTTTTTGTATCTTTTTAATGGGTGCTAAGAATTGAAATCTGAAGACACTGATGAACTCACAGTTCCAATATTCGCTTAAAGAGATCTTAACCTCGAACATTGTAAGTTGTGGGTGGAAGTCAGTTTTTCATAATTTTGTGGGAGAAGAAAAATAACATAAATAACATTTTTTATTTCTATGGAATCCTTCTTTTTCAATATAGTGGTGGGCCCCTCCCGAGATTGAATCCGCCCATTTGAATTTAGTGTTTGAGACCACCCGACCATTGAACTCTCACCATAATGTGTTGAAACCCTTGGAATCCTCCAACCTTAATCATCCAACCATATCATAATTAATGTTCTAAAATTAATTGAATTAATATTCATAACATATTCAGATAGGAACCATAAATTTGGTGGAAGAAATTGTTGGAAAAGGGAGTGCTTGTCCAAGGAGAGACTTTGGATAAATAACATCTCCAAGGAATAACACCCTCTCTAACGAAGAGCATCCTCCTAAATCAAATAATGAGGATGATGCTCGAGCCTTGATCAAGATAATTGTGTGGGATTGATAAACGTCAACATACCCTTCAACAAATTCATCTTCTTCTTCAGGAAACCTCCGAAGGAAGATATAGGTAGGGGGGTTATTTTAAATTATCATTGAATTTATTTGATAATTCTTCATATTATGGATTCACACCGACGATGGCAAACTAACATGGCTATCACCCCACAATTTTACATAGACCCTCTTCAGTCATTCTTCACATGTTCATCATGTGTTCTTAGACCCCAAATAATTAATGACACTCTAATACAATGTTTTGTTGAGCATAAAATATGAATGCGGAGCCCTCGAACAGATGATCGTGAATCTGCAAACATCATAATTTTCGTGCTTGGAATGAAGTCATGATGGATTTAAGATGAAAACTGCAGTGGATACCAAGCCTACTGCAAGTAAGGTGGGGCAATGTGCATCTGTAATGTCGGTTGAGAAAGAGGGGGTGACCTATTAGTGATGGAAAAGTAGGTTGGTGGCTCGGATCCGGACAGTCGCACGAGGATGTGGAAAGATGCGTCTGTGCTGCTGGAGTAGAACGGCATGGCCTCTTGGCCACGATGGATGCCAATGGGAGGCCAACACCCTTCCGGCTACAATGGACAACAACAATGTCGCACCATTGGGAGGAGGAGGACTAGCCGACGAACCAGTTGGCCGTGGTGCACTGAGCAGGACCAGCTCTGGCGGGGCTCTCCTCGAAAAATATTGAACGACCCTTTGACCATTTGGGAGACCTATGATGCACCACCCTCCAGGGAATCAGCTAGGGAGGACCCCACCATAGTGGTCCACCTGGCCATGGGCCTCACCTTCAGCTGTCGCAGCGGGCCGCACCATACCCATAGTGGTTTGGGCCAGACCACCGCCTGGCAGGCCAAGAACATTGAGGCCCAGGAGAACTGGGCCAGACATGGGTATAATCCACTAGAATATTTGATAATGTTGGTGTACGAACTGGTTGGATCAAACCCTAAATCCAACGTTCCATTTGAGAGGAAACACTAATAACTTACATATTGGGAGTCTGATTGTTGTGCCGTCTGTTTCATTATGTAACATATGACATGAAAGACCATTGTAATACTTCGTCATGGGACATCATGGTGGTCAAGGTACACCTGAAATCTCAAGGGATAGATTCTATGCAACTCATTCACACCAGGTGTAAGGAATCTATTGGTTGGTAGTGAGGCGGAGGTTGGAGATGGATAATACAAAGGTTAGCTACTTATCGACTCTGGCCAGGTCGGATCCTGTGCGGGTGATTATAGGGGTCAGTACCTATTGATCCTATATGGGCTAGTGCTCAAAAATCCTATTTGGATCAGTGCATACCAATCCTATATGGGATAGATTCTGTCTGTGTCAGCGCTCAACAATCCTATATGGGTCAGTGCATACCGATCCTGTGTGGGAAAAATCCTATGTGGGTCATCTCTCAATGATCCTGTGTCGGTTAGTGATTATTGATCCTGTGTAGGTCAGATGCAGTGTGGGTCACTGGGGGGTTAGTACATATCAATCCAATGTGGGTAAGATTCTGTATAATCAGTTACAGTGCATTTTTACAGAATAAAATGATCTAGCTTCGCAACAGATCATCTTTACTTCTATAATTCATGAATACCTAGTGTCAGGTCTCATTACCTTTATGGATATTAACTTTTTTTTATTTTTCTGTGTGGATTTATCTTTTTGGTACTTACCTTTGTGGTGTTACCATTATGGTATTAATTCCACTGTGGAACTCTTGATCTTTTGGCTAATGCGTTGGTCATTGTGTGGTGTCATGATTGAGATGGGTATACTGAAAAACATAAGAATTTGTATGGGCATATAACTAATTTGGATTGACTATTGATTCCATTATTTGTGGATTATATATTGTGAAGTATGAGATACCTTCAGGGATCTTAGGTTTCATAAAGAGTATTGTTATACTATCCCATGCATAGGATACACCTTCACATTGTTGTGTCCATTGCAGAAGAAGGACATCAAAAACTGAGGATGAGGCTACCAGGACTGGAGGTTGCTCAGAGGTGGTCATTAGACTATACAATAAGTAGATACGACGATTCAATAGTTGTACCTACCCTTATTTTTGGCTCCATTGTAGGTGTTATCATGATCAGTTTTTCGTTTTTCTTTTACTTTTCAGTTTTACTTGTAATTTTCAGTTGGGATTGTATTTTGGCCCCTTTACATACAGTACTCACTTTTTTTTGTAACAACCTGAGATTTTATGATAATTATTAATTTTAATTTCATTGATTTCTTGTGTTGTATACTACACAAAAATTTAGTTTGTTCTATACACAACATCGTATTTGTTTGCGGAATACGCAACACTATTCTTGGCTCGTGTTACACACATTTTCAAGTTTGTTTTGTAGAAATAATTATATTAAACATTATGTATAGATTTTTATTAATGTATAAATAAAATAAGTTTTTATTATATTATACGCAACAAAAAATTGAGCTTTCACTACACGCAACCTTGACCTGGCTTGCGTTACACCCAATCGCGACCTTCCTCAAAATCGTGTGTAGTACGCAATAACGAGATTCACTAAATAATGATATATTGTTATAATATTATTATGGACAAGAAATTATGAATAGTATTAAGTAAATATTGAATTTTATAACATTATTATTCATCTTTCACGTTTTCTATAAAATCATATGAAAATAAAATAAATGTTTCGGGTAAAATAAGTATTTTTAAAAAAATGCATTTTTGCCACCTTTTGACAGCGCACACACATTAAATATAATTTTTGACAAGTTTATAAGATAAATTTCACAAAATATAATTCTTCTTCAGAATCATGTGATAAAAATTTACTTTGGAGAAAATTTTCAGTTTATTCTGAAAACTTTTATATTTTAATGAATAGTAAAAACACGCTATATTTTAATTTAAAAATAAAATTCATCGTAATAATTAATATGGTTAAATTATAATATTTAATTGTTATAAAGTATAAATAGATTATATTTTTACCATTTAATATAATTTATATCATTATCATTGATTTTACATTGAATTCCTAGTTAAAATCATTTCAATCTTTGGCAATGTTTTAACTTTTAAAACTCCTTTTCATAACAACGGGATTAATTTTAAATTAATTTTTCCAACTTCTATGATTTGAATTTGGAAAAATGGATACAATATTTTGAATTAGTATTTCCATATTATGTTAATAATCTACGTTTTATTTTTAGTCATTATGAATAGTTACTACGGTAAATCTTATTTACCATAGTTAATGGTAAATCGGGTAATTAATGGTAATATAATATTATAAAATTACCCTAAAACATTTCCTAATGTAATTGGATGATTTTATTACCCAAAATCATAATTGGGTCAAAATGGAATCTAATTTTACCCAAATGTATTTGTCTAAGACCGTTTATTTATTTTATTTAAAGGAAAGTGAAATATCTCACTCAAACAATAATAATTTGAATATTTTAAATATAAGGTTATACAAAATATAAATTAGATTATAAATACTCATTTAAAATATAAATTTTTTTTACCATGTTAATTTATTTGTAATTTTTAAGAAATATTTAATTACTTTAATAATTTTAACATTAATGACGAAGAAATTATATATTTAGTGAAAAATCAACAATATAGTTTTTATTAAAAAAAATACCTATCAGAAGAACCAAAAACATGACCAAACATTATTGTTCGAGTATATATATACCCTAGGCATCCAAGGGTAAATTTTTGTTCCATTTGGAGCTTTATAAAACCGATTAAGACATTTATATTATTTTATTTTAAATGATGTCAAAGATGTCACCTTCAAAATTTAATAAATATTATAATTTAAATGTTGTTATTTTATGTTGATAAAATCGAGTAAAAATATTATTATGAAAGGTATTATATTTATATTCACCATATGACTTTATTTTTAATTTTTATTCAAAAAATAAGTATATTAAATATTTCTAAAAAAATGTTGTAGTAATTATTTTATTAATAGATATACATAATAAATGGTTTTAAAAACATTAAAATAAAAAATATATGAACAAATTAATGGGCCCCATGATTTTTTTGGACAAATATGATATTTTAGGGATCTATTATATATTTTTTTCTCAAACGCATATTTGGTGTGGTATTTATTTAAATTCAAATAATGAATAAGGTCAAAATTGACACTATTGATATTTTATAAAAATAAAATATTATTAAATAATTAAAAAATGAAAAAAATAAAATTGCCACTATTGATATTTTAAAATTTATAATTTTATTACCACAAATAAAATTAAATTGATTAAATATCGATAAATCAAGTTGATAAGGTTTAAAATAAACTTATAACATGTCTAAATTGTATTGGTTGATGAAATTACAACCCTATATCATCTCACATTCGAATTGAGTCCTTTTTTTGTTTATATTTGGGGGTTATTTTTATTATTAATTAATATTTTTTTGAGGTTTCTAAAAGTGCCCCTCTCCTCCATCATATAAGGGCACCTCATTCCCTCTCATCTTCACACACATTTGTGATTTCATGCTCAGAGAACCCCTAACCATTTCACTTCTACACTTCTATTGAAACCTACTAGAGGCTCTGATCTTCTTTAAGGACCATCTTTAGTTCCCTAAGAGGATAATAAGAGGAGCCGCAGAAGAGATAATCTCTTCTACCGATTCATTAATGATTATTTATTTTTCAACTTCTAATTCATTAGATATTTCTTTATACCGTAATAACATCAATATCACTAATATAAATATATGTTATTATAAATATGAAATATCCATATTTTACCTTCTATCCATCCTATGGAAAACTAAATCACCACTCGTGCATACGTACAGAATATCGTCTCCAAGTCGTGGTGTAATCTGTTTTTCCACCACCACCTTACTTGGTTGGGTATAATGGTGTAAATAATAACTATATAAATTTATTATAACATCATACTGATTCTGAGATATTATATCATCCACTCCAATCCAATTCAATTATTATGGGAACAATATCATTGCTCGTGCATACGTACGGATTACAGTCTCCATGATGCGATGAGATTAATTCTCCATAGTAACCACTCAAGAATGATTATAAGGTATATATAATGAATAATAATGAAATATATGACATGATAAAGTTAATTTATTTATGTATATATATATATATATATGTTTTTCATCTACTTATTACTATTCAAGTCAACAAGGAAAGGAAAACAATGTTCATGCATACGTACGACCAACCGTCTCCATCAACAGTGTATTTCATATCATTTTTCTATCTATTATATATATATATACTAAATATATATGATATATAAATCTTTATTTGCATTTTGGTTATAATTAAATAATTATATAATTAAAAAAATATCAACAACAGCAAGTCCAAACACGTATGATAAATAAAAGTATTTTTTCCAAAACTCTGTTGTAACATGGAATTTATAAAAGAACGGGTAATATAAAGTCATAAATGAACCATATATGATATCATGACAAAATTTATGATTCTGTATTATGTAAATGACATTGTTTATATCATTTTATAGGAGGTTCAGTTATATAAGAAGCATAGAAGACAGAAGGTAAGGGAAAATTGTTCTAATCTCATTTTTATCCAAGATTATTTATTCTTAAGTATTTACTAGGGTTATATTTATCATCCAGGTCCCTTTTTTCTAAAAATGGTATCATGTATTTTTAACGTCCTTTTTACCCATTTTAGACTTTTAGTACATATTATCTAACGAATCATTCTTTTGTTTACCATACGATGTACTTTTTGTACTTTTCTGGGAAAAGTACGAGAATAATGTTTTTTAACTTATAATGCATTAACAGATTTCTATGATTTCATAAAGTCTTATTTTCCTGAAGCCTACTCTAAAATATTTCATAATTATTTTCAACAATATCCTATTCATTTAAAATTTAATGGAATTTTCTGAAAAGAAAATTATTTTGAAGAAGAAAGGATATTTTTTCTAAAGAATACATTTCATGTGTTTTGTCAATACTATTTTTTATCTAAGATGAAATTATTTAGTATAATTATGTTTCAACTATAATTTCTCTATTATTTAAATGTTTTTATTTTTCATATGATGAAATTATATCCATTTTTTTATATGGATTACGTTATGATGGGAAGATGTTTATGAAACCCATTTTATTCTTTGGGTTATGATGAATGATTTATGTATATTTTGTAGCAAAAGTAAGAATGATTTCATTAAGAGATGCATGGTACCTATATATCCATCCAATTCATTGGGTAATGATTTATATCTCATGAGGTAGACATGGATGGAATGGTATGTTAATCCGGTTTGGTGACACAGTACTGGAATGAGGACTAAACTCGATAAAGAAAGGAATTTGTCCACTAAGATGGTCTTAGAAGCAATGCCTTGGCAACAATGGAAATAATAACATGTGCTTATTGGATTATGAAATAACATTTTTTATTCCCATGATATTTTATAATTATTAATGATTCATTATGATCTATTCCTTATGTACTGCCATGGTTTATGTCATTGCTCAAGATTTTGATGCTTAAAAATTAAGTTCATGTTGTTTTATGTTAAAATGTATATGATTTGTTTTATTTAATCCATGATTACCCTTAATAAGATTTTGAGCTCTCCCTTTATATGTTTTCCTTTTCCCAAGATTTAAAGAAAGGTTTTAGGTAAGACAAAAAAGGGGATGATCATTATGGGAGATGTTGAAGATCATTCACGACGATTAGAAGATTATATTATGAGTTTCCAAAGACACTAAACTATTAGGGTCCTTATGTGGCAGTGTTTGTTCTATATTAATTATTCCATAAAATCACTGTAATTTCCATGTACACTAGTCTATGGGTCTCTAAAATTGGTATCAGAGGAATGGTTTAGTTAACCATTGGAAAGTAAGACATGAAAATTTTAGTGAGATCTCTATTGATATTTATATGGTATGTCTAGGGATGTCTCTACGGTTAATTATAAGTATAGGATATAGTCCTAGAATTATTATTAAAATCTTAGAATTAAACCTATGATGTTATATATTTAAGGTACTCCCCCTTTATTATGTTTTTTCCTAGCATGATTTTGGCCTCTTACACAATTCTTTTTGGGTTTTAGATGATGGATGGAACCCGAAGGAACCGTGTTGATCAATGAAATGGGAAATTCAATGATTTTATTCCCGAAAAAACCAATGTTATGGGAGATAGAGTGAATAATATTATTTATATACTTACAAAAGATATGATTCATTCTGGACATTCGAATGAGTAGAGAGGGGAACAATATTCTATTAATTCCTTCATGAGGCAATTCCCACGTTCTTTCAGTGGGACTTTTGATCAAATTTTTACTGAACAATGGATCAATACCATTTAAATAATATTTTGAATACATAAATGTTCAGAATAAAAAAAATTAATTCTAGTTGTTTACCATTTAGATGTTGAAGTAGACTATTGGTGGACTCTAGTTAGAAATACAAGGCCCTACGGTAAAATTGACTCCATGGAATGGGATGAGTTCAATAACATATTTTTCAATAAGTACTTACCTAATATTCTTTGATCAAATATGGAAAAGGAGTTCCTTGAGCTTAATCAAAAGGATGATGAATCCGTTGGTTTATACGAAGCAAATTTTCAAGGCATGTAAGATATGCATCTTGCTTTATTGTCCAATATGAATGTAAAGTTGATCAATTCTTCGGTGTCTTAAAACCAATTCTTCGAAGGGAATTAGCTATATGAGAATTCAGTAGCTATGAAGAAATTGTGTGTTGTGCTATCAAGGTAGTTATGGAAGTTGTTGTTACATATCAATCTCATAGTTTTTACAGGAAACAAAAGATGGAGTTCAAGAAGAAATCTATGAATAATGGTGAACAGAAGATGAATGTTTATATATGCTCAATGTGTGGAATGAAAGATGGTGGATATTTCATAAAAGGTACTAGAAAGGTTTTTTGTGTGGAAAATATGGTCATCAAGCAGTTGAGTATCAATGTAATGGGAAAGAGGTAGCTAATGATGTGAATAAAGAAAAGACAATAGAGAACACTCCACCAACACTTCAATGATTCAAGTTCATGGAAATGGGGCATTATTCTAATCAATTCTCTAATCCAAGGGATAATGATGATTGACATGAGAATCCACATATGGCAAAGGACAAAGGGAAGTAACAAGTGATAACTATTGGCGATGTTGAATATGAAAACGATGTAGTGGAATGATTAAATGTTTATGTAATGGGATTCCAAAATAATGATGTATATATTATAATTGAATACTGGAATATTTATTTATTGGTATATTGTTGTTTTCAATAATTTTATGGTTTCGGTAACCATGGAATGTGATTGAGATATTTTTGGAAAGAAGATGATATGAACATATTGAATGGATTAGGAGAAAAAGAAATGATTGACAGTATTCATTAGTTCATGAATAATATAAGGAAAATTTTATATCATGGTTTGAGTATAATTAATTTTTGGTTTTTGGTATGTGGAAAGAGTTAAATTTTGATATAATTCATGTTTTCACTAAGATTTAGTGGGAATTAATTTTTCAAGAGAATACATGATTATGTTATTCACATGTTTGGAATGTGATCAACAAGATATATTTTGTGATATATAAGGGATAAATGATGGTATTTATGTTCTTGTAATATGACCATTTTAGTAATCGTTCTCTTTATACTATGAGCTTGAAAAAAAATATTTTGGATAAACCTAAATATTGTAATGTATTATGTTGAACATAATATGGTATTGTTTAAGGCTAGAAATTTTTAAAATATTATTGATAGAATGTTATAATAGTTTAGTTTAAGAAAATGTACAACCTACAAAACGGGCAACAACCTGTCGTGTCAGACGAGGATGTGGGAATCGAACCCCCAACCGAAGTGTTACAGGCCTTTATCTCCTACCACTGGTCTACATAAAGTCCATGGTTAGTATAAACTAGTTTTATTTTATTAATAGGTAAGATAGATGAAGTATAAGTTCTTTTTTTAATCATAAATGATTAATCTCATCATTAATGGACTTAAGTATATTTAATAAATTGTTCTAAACTTTTTTCAATAGAATCATATGGAGTGACCTATCATTCTATTGCATGATCTGCTAACACTTCATGAATGAAAAATTCAACTTCATTTCTTTAAGAGATGAAGTTAAAATTGTTCAAGGCATAAACAACGATGAAATTGTTCCAATATCATGTAAGTATTCAACAATTTTTCAAAATTAGGGAAATGATCTTGAGAACTAAAAACGTTTTCCTAGTGTCCTTATATCCAATGAATCAGAATGTACATTAAATCATCACGATTTTATGGCTATGTTATTGTTGTGTTTTTCATAGCCATGTCCTCTACCACTCTCCATCAGAACATGATGGTTAGATTTTTCTTCCATATCCATATTTCCACGTATGTTCTCCTATGTGGAAATCCAATGATGAGTTAATTTGGGTAACCGTTATGTTTCATACATTAATTTTTAAAATTATGTTTTAGTATTCCTTTTGGAAATGTGGATTTTATTAAAGAATCATTCAAGTAGTAAACCTTTTACAACCCTGACGAATTTCAAGGGAAAAAATAATTTTAAAGGGGGTAGAATGTAACAACCACATATTTTACGAGAATTATTTTTTTATTTTCATTTATTTCTGGTGTTGTACACTACACCAAATTTAGAATGTGCTATAAACAACACCGTATTAGCTTGCAGTATATGAAACAATATTCTTGGCTCGAGTTACACTCCATTTCACGTTCATTTTGTAGAAAGTATTCTACGAAACATTGTGTATAGATTTTGATTAATGAATAAATGAAATATGTTTTGATTATATTATACGCAAAAACAAAGGGATCTTTCACTACATGCATCCTTGACTTGGGTTGTGTAACACGCAATCGTGACCTTCCTCGATATAGTGTGTAGTACGCAATATCGGGTTTCACTAAACAATGATATATTGTTATAATATTATTATGGAATAGCCATTATAAATATTATTAACTAAATTTTGAATGTTATAAAATTATTATTCATCTTACACATTTTCTAGAACATCACATGGGATGAAAATAAGTTTTCTGGGTAAAATAAGTATTTTTTTAAAAATGCAGTTTTGATGCCGTTTGACAGCTCACACACATTAACTCTAATTTATCTTAGTTTTATAAATAAAATTTGACAAAATAAAATTATTCTTTGGAATCAGGATATAAAAATTTACGTTGGATAAGTTTTTCATATTACTCTGTTAACATTCATATTTTAATTAATTGTAAAAACAAGCTATATTTAAAATGAAAAGAACTATTTTCATCGTGATAATTTATTTGGTTAAATTATAATATTTAATTGTTATATAGTATAAATATAATATATTTTTACCATTTAAAATAATTTATGTCATTATCATTGATTTTACATTGAATTCATAGGTAATATCATTTCAATCTTTTGCAATGTTTTAACTTTTAAAACTCATTTTCTTAACAACATGATGAATTTCAAAATAATTTCTGTAAAATCATTTATTTGAAATTGGAAAAAGGGATTCCATATTTGGAAACCATAGTAAAATATTATGTTAATAAGCTAATTTTTTTTGTAATTATTAATAGTAACTACGGTAAACATTATTTAACAAAGTTAATGGTAAATCGGGTAATTAAGGGTAAATATAATATTATAAAATTACCGTAACAATTGTCCTAATATAATTGGATGATTATATTTTACCCAAAAGCATACTTTGGTCGAAATAGTATCTAATGTATCCCACATGTATTTGATTAAATTGTTTAATTTTATTTAAAAGAAAGTGAAATGTCTCACTCAAACATTAATAATTAGATTATTTTTAATATATTGTTATACAGAATATAAATACGATTATAAATACTCATTTGAAATCTAAAAAGTTTTTTTACCAAGGAAATTTATTTTTAATTTTTATGAAATATTTAATTCCATTAATAACTTATACATTAATGGGGAAGAAATTATTTATTTAGTGAAAAATCAAGAATATAGTTTTTATTAAAATAACAATACATATCAAATGAACCCTAAACATAAAAAAAATTAATTGCATGATTATATTTATACCATAAAAATCCAAGGGTCTATTTGTGGACTATTTTTAACCTTATAAAGGACATTTAAATTATTTTATTTTAAATGAGGTCAAAGAGGTCACCTTGATAATTTAATAAATATAAAAATTAAAATGATGTTATTTTAAGATGATAAATTCTAGTAAAAACATTACTATTAATGTTATAATATTTATCATCATCATAGGATATTACTTTTAAATTTTTTTAGGAAATATGTATATAAAATAATTATACAAAAATGTTGTAGTAATTATTTTATTAAGAGATTTACAAACTAATTGGATTTCAAAATATTAAAATAAATAATATATGAACAAAATAATGTTCCCCTTGAAATTTTTAATGCATATGACATGTTTGGGATATAATATATATATACTTTTGATCATATATTTTGTGGGGTTTTTATTTAAATTCAAATAATTAATAGTGTCAAAATTGACACTATTGATATTTTACAAAAGTAACTTATTATTAAATTATTTAAAAATAACAAAAATATTTAAAAAATACAAATAGAAAATTATATAGTAGAAAAGGATATAATGTATCTAATTATGGTAAATTGACAACATTTATGTATTTATTTATAACAATTTAAAATTTAGAATTGTATTACAACAAATAAAATCAAATTTATTAAATAATGATAAATCAAGGTGATATGGTTTAAAATAAACATAAAACATGTATATTTTTTATTATTTGATGAGATTACTACCCTATATTATATCATATTCTAATTGAGTCATTTTTGGTTGTTTTTATGTGTGGTTTCATTTTATTGTTAATTAATATTTTTAAGGTTTCAAAAAAAGTGCCCCTCTCTTCCCTTATATAAGGGATCCTCCTTCCCTATCCTCTTCACACACATTTTAGCCTTAAAGATAGGCCATCCCCTACTAATTTCACTTATCCACTTCCATATAAACCTACTAGAGGTCTTGTTCTTCAATAAATACCGTCTTTAGTTCTCTTAAAGGAGGATAAGAGGAGCCACAGAAGAGGTAATCTCTTCTACTGATACATTCATGTTTCTTTATTATTCAACTTTTTATTCATTAGTGATTTAGTTATAAATTAATAACATAAGTATCACTAATATATTTATATGTTATTATAAATATGAAACAAACCCATTTCACCTTCTATCCGTCCGACGGGAAACGAAATCACCATGCGTGCGTACGTATGGAATATCAGCTCAATGTTGTGGTGTAATCCGTTTTTTCACCAACACCAAATATGGATGGGTATAATGGTGTAATGAATAACTATATATAGTTATTATAACATCATACTAATCCTGATATATTATATCATCCACTCCAATTCAATTCAATAATTAGGGGAACGATATCACCGCTCATGCGTACATACGGATTAGCGTCTCTACGAACTAATGAGATTCATTCTCCATGTTAACCACTGAAGAATGATTATAAAGTATATATAATGAATAATAATGAAATATATGACATGATAAAGCTACTGGATATATATATATATATATATCATCTACTTACTTCCATTCAAGTTAATAAGGAAAGGAAAATAGCGTTCATGCATACGTACGACCTACCGTCTCTATAAAAAGTGTATTTCATTTCATTTATCTATCTATTATAAATATATATATATATATATATATATTGAATATATATGATATATAAATCATGATTTACAATATTTATGTAATTAAATCATTATATAATTAATAACAATATCAATAACAACAAGTCTAAACACATATGATATATAAAACAATTTTACCCAAAACGATGCATTAACATGGAATTTACAAAATAATGGGTAATATAAAGTCATACGTGAACTATATATGATATAATAATAATGAATAAGATTTCAAAAAAAGTCAATGACATTATTTAAATCATTATACTAGAGGTTCAGATACATATGATGCATATCATACATAAGGTAAAGGATAACTCTTTGAATCTCGTTTTTATCCGAGATTGCTTATTCATATGTATTTGATGGGGTTATATTTATCATCCATGTCCCTGTTTTCTATAAATGGATTAATTTATGTATAAAGTAATTTTTCCCATTTTGTACTTTTACTACATGGTATGTAAGGAATCTTTTTTTTACCATAAAAAGTACATTTTTAACTTTTCTAGAAAATGTACGAGAAGAATGTTTTATTAACTTATACGTCATGATTGGATTTTTACAGTTTCATAAAGCCTTATTTTCATGAAACATCCTCTACAATATTTCATGATTATTTTCAAAAAAATAATTTTCATTTAATATATAATGGCATTTTGTGAAATGAAAATGATTTCGTAGAAGAAATGAGATTTTCCCCAAGAATTCATTTCAATAGTTTTGTCAAAACTATTCTTTATCTATGATGACATTATTTAGTATGATTATGTTTCAAGAATAATTTCCATATTATTTACATGTTTTGATTTTTATTATAATGAAATGATATCTATTTCTATTATATAGATTACGTTATGATGGGAATATGTTTATGAAACCCATTTTATTTTTTGGGTTATGATGAAAGATTTTTGTATATTTTGTGGCATAAGTAAGAATGGTTTCATTATTAGATGGGTGGGACCTATATCTTCATCCAATTCATTGAGTAAAGATTTATATCTAATGATATAGACATGGCTGGAACGGTAAGTTAATATGGTTCAGTGACACATTACTAGAACGAGGAGTGAACTCGATTTAGAAAGGGACTTTCTCCACTGAGAAGGTATTGGCAGCAATGTCATGGCTACTATGGAAATAATAACATGTGATTAATGGATTCCACAATTACATGTTTTATTCCCATGATATTTTATCATGATTAATGTTTCTTTATCTTCTATTCCTTATGTACTTCCATGATATCTGTCATTGCTCATGATTTTTATGTTTAAACATTATGTTCTTGTTTGTTTTAAGTTAAAATGTATATTATTTGTTTTATTTTCACCATGATTTCCCTTACTGAGCATTTGAGCTCTCCCTTTATATGTTTTATTTTTCCCAAGATTTAAACAAAGGATTTAGGTAAGAAATCAAAAGGGGAAGATCATTATGGGAGATGTTGAAGATCTTTCACCCCGATTAGATGATTATATTTCGAGTTTCCAAAGAAACTAAACTATTACGGTCATTGTATGTCTTTTTGGGTTATGTATTAAGTATTATGAAAAATAAATGTAATTTCCATGTATTCCAGGATATGGGTCTCTACATGTTTACTATATAGTTTACCTTTTTCATGTATCCTACTGTGTTGGTGGATTGTGTGAGTTTGTTGGTCTTAAGGCAATACCTTCCCAATTTTAGGGATATGCCATTATGGAGTGAGTCTCTAGCCCCTGGCCTAGAGAAGGCATTCTTGGTGTAGTCAGAGCACGACCACTTGGGGACGGGTCATAAAACATTGTAATCAATGGAGTTCAGTTCTATCAAAGAACTAGAACTATGATCTATATATTCCGCAATAGTGTAATGTGTGATGAGTGTGGTTTTCAGTTCATGGAGTCCAGTGTTGGTGCAGTGGCTGAGGTACCCAAACACTAGGACCAAGAGTTCTGATATCCGACTCTGTACAATAAAAAAATGACTATGTGTCATTATTTTAATTTTTTTGTGATCCCTTTTGAGTCATCTCACAAGGTATAACTTATTTACTTTGGTGCACTTATTCCGTTCATGATGCCTCCACAAAGACATCCAGTCAGGGTTCTAGTTAGACTATGTGATGATTGCCCATCGAGCGATAGGGCTTTGGTAAAGGGCCCTCTTGTGGTAGTAGTAACTCCAGTTGGTGTACCAGCATCACCATAACCCTTTGGGAAGTCGATGCCACCATTTCCATCCACACATGTTGCATGCCATTTGAGCGCATTGCATGAGATCCAGTGCTAGAGGCCACTAAGGCTCTTATGTGAGACAGATCCATAGGAGGATGGGGACTAGCTGGAGGTTGTGGTTAGAGTATTTGGGCTGGAAGGACACCTGCTGATCTAATGGTGATCCTAACGTTCATCCTTTATATGTGAGCGGTGGATAGATGGTGGAGCTTGATTCTCCAAGATCACGATGAGGTCACACTAATTTGGGAGGATTTTGATTAGAAACTAAATGAGGATAATATTTATTGGTAATATATATAATATTCATGTTCTTTATTATTCATAATCACCATTTTAGTGCATTTTACACTTTGAACATTATTTCACATTATGATTGTAATACCCTCTTAAAATGCACTATTTTGTGGTACATTTTTTAACATAATTTAAAGTACCAAATGATTAATCTGATTATACATATTTGATAATTGATAGAAAATACACTATGAACATGTTACATTCAGGGATCAATAGAGAATTCATGGAGGTGATGGAGATATTTGGCAATGAAAGGAAGCAATTCTAGAGAAGGCAGATTGGACACCAACCAACTGATTAGACAGTTAGGCCCAACATACAGGCCCAATTAATCCCCAATTTCTTGGGATGATATAAGAAATGTATAGGAACAAATCACTACTCATGATCCAATGCTAATTCGGCCTCTAATGTGGTCATTGAGGCGGACCAAGTTAGAGATACAATTATGGGCCGGATTCTGCAGCCCAGAAAAAGAGCCCACTAATTTGATCATATCTAGGAATCCACAATTACAAATGGGCCCAAATATTACAGCCGGTTATCGGACATCCATATCTCCATTTTCTTCTTCTATTTCCTACTCTGTTTAGGCATATTATATGGTCTTCTAGATGCGTCTATTTGGTGAAGGAATGCTGGCTGCCACCTCGGGCCAAATGTGGAAAACTTCAAATTCCACAAGCTTTCCACCACCTATGGCCTACAAATATTAATTGAGATGCTTTGTACTATTGTAGGTTCGACACAAGGATGAAAAAATTCCTATTTAAGGTAGTCTTGGTGAATGAGTTTTGAATCATGGATGCTTTGTTCAATTGTAATGTTATGCTGCATTTTTGTTGCCTCAAATATATCTTTCACATATAAGTTGATCAATTCACTTTAGTTTCTTAATAAAAGTTCTTTATTTACTCTTATTCTGTTTCTCTTCATATCACTTTGATACCATTGGATCAAGGTGTGTATTTATGCACACGAACCCTTGTGAAATTATTCACACAACGGTGGGGTGATCATTTTATTTTTGTTGTTTTCTTTACTTCTCCATTTCCTCCCTCATGTGTCTACTTTCCGCTTCCATTGAAACCATTGGATCAATGGAGGGCTAACCCAGTTATGGGTTGATCCAAGGGAGTAGATAGGGGGTGGATTTGATGTTATTTATCACCTAATTAAGGTATAATCACTTTTTTAATTGGGATTTTTATTTGATGATTTTTAAACTCCATCGTCCTTGTTGTATTTAAGGCCACACACTTCAAGTACTAATACGAACCCTTACCTTGAAGTGCTCAAAAATTTGATCCTTCATGTGTATATGTGATTAGTATTAAAGGGTGTAGTCATTAAACCAGTAAGTGATGATGTTGTCTTATATCCTTGAATGAACCCATCTCAAATTTAAGAAATTGAAATCAATAAAAAGAAAATACCTCCAATTCACCCCGAGCGATAACTTAGGATCAACTCATTCTTTTAAATTGAATTCACTTAAATATATTAGATATCATTAAAACCCATCCAAAATCAAACCATGTTGGACACATCATAGATTAAAATAGTCCATAGAATGTATGTGCCTATAGGTTTCTTCTTACGTCTCTGTGGATTCGATAACCCAAGCTAAACTACAAGGACCGTCTTACCTTCTTCTCTTGTGTAAATTTGAGCGAGAATCCAATTTTGGATCCATTGCCGAGGACCCAAGTAAGTAATCTAAACACTCATTCTATTCTCCCCCATTTCTTCATTTCTCATCCAAATTCTTTTATCTTGTCCCTTTCTCGTTTTTTTTTCTTTTGGCGCATGTCCGCCTACACCCGCGATCAATCAAACCGTCTAGTTAGGGTGGATAGTCTGGGGGTCGGGGAATCAAGTACACCAAGGGAACTCATTCCATTAGATACTAATCTTCCTAACACCCTTGAGTCAAAAATTGACCCCATTTCAATGGAAGCTATTCAAAGAAACCAACTCATAAACCCGGGTGGGAACCAAAATGGAAACCCAAATGAGGCTGCCCCAAACATGGGGAATGCAATTGATCAAACCATGAATGACTACCTCACACCTTCCTAGACCAATTCCCCCTCAGGAGTTAGACACAATTCCCTAGGAGATTCCAACTACATATTTAAACCTCATGTCCTAATCCACCATCCCACATTCCATGGAATGGAGTCCGAGATGTCATACCTGCACATTAAGGAGTTCAATGACATTGTAGAAACCATGTGTCCCCCACATCAACTAGAATCAGATAAGATGAGGATATTTGCTTTTTATTTAAATTTCAGGCTAAAAATTTCCTAAAAAATTTGAGACCATCATCCATCAACTCTTGGGACCAACTACAAAGAGAATTCTACAAAAAATACTTTCCCACCATAAAAGAATTGCACTTAAAAAGAGTATCCAAAACTTTTATGAAAAGGAGGGAGAGTCATTCTATGAAACATGGGATAGGTTTTAAGACACTATAAACATGTTTCCACATCGTGGTTTTTCTATTCCTGAACAAGTGAGAATTTTCTATAAAGGGTTGGGTCCGGGGAACAAACAATTCATTTACATGATGTGTAATGGAACCTTTAAAAACAGAGCCCCAAATGATGCTTACAAGTATCTACAAATCCTTTCTGAACAAAACCAAACATGGGGAACTTCACCTTATTCTGAAAAGCCACAATGAACTACTGGAATTCATATACATAGAGAAGAGGAAAGCCTTAGGGATAAACTCGCAGCACTCTCTATGAAGGTTGAAGAGATAGACCGTAGAAAAGTCCATGAAATCCACACTGTTGACCCTGTTTGCACAATTTGTGACAAACATTACCTTAAGACAAACAACTTCCCAACCATCTCATCCATCATGGATGTTCACGTAGGAGGACCCCCAGTGGATGTAAATGCTTTGAACTTCCAAAAGCCTCAATACCAAAACACCTTTAACCCAAGGTATAAAGACCACCCATGCTTCCGCTGGAAAGATAACCTACAACCTCGCCAACCACAGGGACAAAAACCTTACCCCCATCAGAACTACCAAACACATAACCAGTTCCAAACCCAACCTATCTAATACCAACAGCCACCGGTCCATTTTCAACAAACCATCCCACATCCAAAATATCCCCCTGGGATAAACCAACCTACTCAAGCACCCACCCAAACTGTTCCAAAAAGCCTACTAGAACAATTGTGCAAACAAATGGAGAGGATGAACTCAGAAGTCTCTTCCCTAAAACAAGAACTTCAAACCATAAAAACTTGAAAGGCACCCATGCCTACTCAGGCGGATCCATCCTCATCTTCAAGGGGAGAGTCATGTTGTTCTTAATCAACTCATGAACAACTAAAGGCTGTGACTGTTTTAAGAAGTGGGGAATCAATTGAGAAACCTGAACAACTAATTAAGAACCCACCTGAAGAGACAAACTTGGATGGAAATTCAAATGAACCACAAGATCAAACTGATGAAACTGATAACAATATGAAAGAAAAAACTCTTCAATAAACAACCCCACTACCTGCACCATTTCCTCAATGCATGAGGGGGAAACCCAAGCCTGAAGTGAGTGAAACATTGAGGGAAATCTTTTCACATGTCAAGTTGAACATACCCTTTCTCGATGCAATCCAAACCATACCAGCCTACTCAAAGTACCTTAAATACTTGTGCACTTTTAAAAGAAAATTTTCACATAAAAACCAAGTCCTTTTGGATACAAATGTGAGTACCACCATTCAAGGGACCATTCCTCCAATGTTGAAAGACACAGTTTTCCCTTACATCAATGTTGAACTAGGAGAAAGAAAAGTTGTCAAAGCCTTTTGTGACCTAGATGCTAGTGTCAATCTCATCACATATGTTGTGTACTTCCAATTAGTCCTAGATGAACTCCAACCCACATCTGTCACACTTCAACTTGCTGATCGTAGCATTAGGGTTTCAATGGGTATTTTAAAGGACCTTCTGGTAAAGGTTGAAAACTTCATCTACCCTACTGACTTCATTGTCCTTGACAACCATCCAAACTTACGAAATAAGGAACAAACCCCAATCATCCTTGGCCGTCCTTTTCTTGCAACAATCAACTCTGTTATCCGAGTCCGAAATGGGAACATGACCATCACCTTTGGGAACATGAGTCTAGACTTGAACATCTATAATGCAAGCTCACAAATAGGGGATGACGATGAAATTCATCAAGTAAACATGATAGGAAGCATTGATAATGAATCCAAGGAACATCAAGGAATATTTGATGGATGTTTAAGTTAGGATGAGATTGATTTCCTTCATTCATATGAAAGAAGTTTATCTCCTTGGATTGAATCATTTTCAAATTGATCTTATGATGAATTATTAGGTCCAATAATCAGTGAAAACATTCAAGAAACCACTTTCATGGAGACCAGTCAAACCTCTTTCCCTCAATCTGATCGTGCCAATCTAGTAACTGAAACTTCTACATGTGGGGAATCAATCCAATCTAAAACTCTAAAAAAAGAAAGTGAACTTGATGAAATTTCCCAATCTTCTGTGGAAATTCCAAACCAACCTGATCTTGAATTGAAGGAACATCCCGCTACACTCAAGAATGCTTTCCTAGGGGACAATAAAACACATCAAATTGTCATTTATTCATCTCTTGAAGCCAATCATGAGAGGATTCTTCTAGATGTCCTTTGTAAGCATAAGAAAGACATTGGTTGGACCCATTCTGATATTCCTGGGATTAGCCCACTTATCGGGACTTATAGGATTGTTCTGAAATCTGATTCAAAGACATGTCGTCAAATTCAATGGCGACTCAATCCTAATCTCATGGAGGTAGTAAGGAAGGAACTTCTGAAATTGTTAAAAGCTGGTATCATATATCCCATAGATAAGAGTGAGTGGGTGAGCCCAATCCAAGTGGTTCCAAAAAAGGCCGGAATAACGGTGATAACCAATGAGGATGGAGATATTCTTCCAACAAGGGTGAGTAGTGGATGGAGGGTCTGCATTGACTACATGAAGCTAAAATCATTCACCAAGAAGGACCATTTCCCCTTACCATTCATTGACCAAGTCCTTGATAGAGTGGCAAGTCATGCCCTCTACTGTTTCATAGATGGGTACTCGGGGTACAATCAAATAGAGGTATCCCTAGAGGATCAAGGGAAGACTAAATTAACATGTCCATTCAGAACCTTTGCTTTCAAACGCATGCCCTTCGGGTTATGCAATGCCTCTAGAACCTTCCAACGGTGCATGATGGGAATCTTCTCAGACATGGAAGGGGATTTTCTTGAGGTCTTCATGGATGACTTCTCTATGTTTGGGGATACATTTGAGGGATGTTTACAGAATGTGGAGAGAGTCTTTTCAAGATGTGAAGAAAAGAATCTGGTCCTGAACTGGGAAAAATTCCATTTCATGGTTAAAGAGATACTTTTTCTACGCCATCTGGTCTCGAGTAGGGGGATTGAAGTTGATAAAGAAAAGGTTGACTTCATTCGTCACCTTCCATCACCCAAAACTATCATGGAAGTGAGGTCTTTCATAGGACATGCTGGTTTCTATAGAAGATTCATCAAGGACATTAGTTCAATATCTCATCCCCTTTGTGCTCTCCTAGTAAAGGATTCTCCATTTGTTTGGACAGAAAGCTGTGAGGGTTCTTTCTCAACCCTCAAATCCTCTCTCACCTCTCCTCCCATTATGAAATATCCAAATTGGAACCTTCCTTTTGAACTTATGTGTGATGCCAGGGACATTGCAGTTGGAGCTGTGTTAGGACAACGTTGTCATAAAACTCCCTATGTCATTTATTATGGATGTAAATCCTTAAATGATGCCCATATAAACTACACCACTACTGAAAAAGAGTTACTTGCTATTGTGTTTGCTTTAGAGAAGTTTAAGTCCTACCTCTTAGGATCTCCCATCACTATGTTCACTGACCATTCTGCACTAAAATACCTTTTCCAAAAATAAAATTCTAAGGCTAGACTAATTAGTTTGGTTCTTCTCTTACAAGAATTTGACCTCACAATCAAGGATAAAAAGGGAGTTGAAAATGTTGTAGCTGATCACCTCTCTAGGACGGAATTTAAAGAAAACTCAAATAAACTTTCTGTGTTTGATTCGTTTCTAGATGAACACCTATACTCTTTGAGTGACTGCCCTTGGTATGTTGACATAGCATATTTCTTAGTGATAGGAGTCATTCCAAAATTCATAGGGACTCATGATCGAAGGAAATTCCTTTCTGATGTTAGACACTATGTGTTTGATGATCCGTACCTCTATAAGTTCTACCCTGACCAAGTCATTATGAGGTGTGTTCCAGAATCTGAACAAGTGTCCATCCTTAAATTCTGTCACAGTGAGGCATGTGGAGGGCACTTTTCCTCTAAGAAAACATCTGCTAAGATTCTTCAATGAGGTCTTTTCTGGACCACCCTCTCAAGGTGCTCCTTCACATTTTGTCAAAGCTGTCCTAGGTGTCAACAAGTAGGGTCCATCACAAAAAGGAATCAAATTCCACTCACTCACATCATAGTGGTTGAAATATTTGACTGTTGGGGAATTGATTTCATGGGTCCCTCCCCAAACTCTCGGGGATACCTCTACATACTCTTAGTTGGTGATTATGTCTCAAAATGGGTTGAGGCCATACCCACTAAGTACAATGATCATCAAGTTGTGATTCGTTTTCTGAAAGAGAACATATTTTCTCGATTTGGAATTCCCAGGGCTATAATCAGTTATCGAGGAACCCATTTCTGCAACCTCCCATTCTCTTCACTCATGTCAAAGTATGTTATTTCTCATAAATTGTCCACTACATACCATCCTCAACCCAATGGTCAAGCTGAGTTAGCTAATAGGCATATTAAGAAAATTCTTGAAAAAACTGTCAACCCCACTAGGAATGATTGGTCTGAGAAACACTTAGATACTCTTTGGGACTATAGAAACGCATATAAAACCATTTTAGGAATATCCCCATATAGGTTGGTTTATGGAAAATCATGACATTTGCCAATGGAGATTGAACATAAGGCCTTTTGGGCAATTATGAAAATAGATTATGGCCTCTCATTGGCCGGAACAAAAGGCAAATTAGATCTCAATGAACTGGAGGAACTAAGGATGGAGGCTTATGAAAATTCAAGGATATATTAAGATAGAGTTCAAGCCTACCAATCTAGGAATATCAAGGTCAAAAATTTTGAACTGGGAAAAATTTTGCTCTTGTATAGTTCAAAAATTCATTTACATCCGGGAAAGTTATAGTCTAGATAGTCCGGACCTTTCATAGTGCATCTTGTATTCCCCCATGGGGCAGTAGAGATTCACGATCCCACAAGTGGTTACATTTTCAAGGTCAATGGTCAAAGGTTAAAACCATTCACTGAATCATTCAATAAACAGGAAATAGAGGTTCAGTTAACTGATCCAACATATGAACAAGAAAAAAATTGACAGATTTAGGGTCCATGTCGGGATAACAACGTTAAACAAAGCGTTGCATAGGAGGCAACCCATGGTTTTCAAGTTTCTTATCATTTTGTTGTTTGAATAAACATTATATTTTAAATAGGATTAATTAATCATTTTTACATTAAAAAAAGGACTATTTAACTATTCTTCTATTATGAATATGGATGTGTATAAAAGGGGAACATCGTATTCATCTGTGTGACGCGGTGTGATCCTTGAGTAATAACTTACCCAGAAAATTAAAAGAAGACAATGTATCATTAGTTTCATTTAAAACAAATAGAAAAACAAGAAAAACCATAAAAATGACGACACATGGAATTAAATAAGTCGTTGTGTTGTTTTTTGTCTGGTTTGTTCTTCTTTTTTTTAGGTAGTATTTTGGGTGATACATGTTCAATCAAGGAGGTTCCTACATCCCCCAAGAGATCAAAGGACTGATTTTGAGCCACAAGAACTTCAACTTCAACAACCAGGTGATTTCATTCCATGATCATTAGTTTCAATTTCCTTTCTAAACTTCCATTATCTTCCACTACTCCTTATAAATTTTTATTTCTTCAAACATTGGGGATAGTGTTCTTTTATTTTGGGGGGAGAGATAAAATTAAAAAAATGCTTTTGTGTAAAAAAATGAATGATTTGAAAAAAAAAATTAAATGGAAGGAAAAATTCATTTAACTTTAAACATGGTAATACACATTGCACACATTGAAACTGAATATCAAATAATTTAGCATACCGGGATTCTTATTTTAATCCTTGTATAATTTCATGATCATTGATTTTGGAATGTTTGGCTGTCCAATGTGATTTTTCATCGTTTATATTTTCATCCAAATAAAAAAAAGATCACAATGCACGTCCCTTGGTTAGTGGGGTATTAGTTTGCGTTCATGGGGTCTCCTAAATATATAGCATAAGTTTGGTGATCATTTTAGTTTAATAAGAGTATTCAAAAAATTATTATTAAAAAAAATTGCGCGTAGAGAAATGAAATGACCTAATACGTGGCTTTCGGCACTTGGGAATCGTGACTCCATAGTTGTCTGGCCCAGAGTTAGTAATTGTATCTCTATTTTTGGTCATTTGAATTTGTTTTTGAATGAGTGAACTCGAGATGATGACCAAGTATGTGGGCTTCACTTGGTACCCTAATGTCTTTGAGCCTGTGAGTCATCGGCAAAGTCTCGCTACAGGGGTTGACTCTATTGAGTGCAACATCATTTACCATGGAAAAATTGAAAAAACAAAAAAAAACAAAAAACAAATATACAAAAAAAATGAATACTCATCTTAATATTGAAATGTGATTCCACCTAGCGCTTCTGTAATTTCCCCCTTGAATAAAGATGAACCCCCATGTCTATTGTGATGCACAACACATCCTCATACATAATTGATATTGGATGAAATATGGCAATGAATTTGAACAAAGGAATGGGCTTGGGATTGGGAACTGCTTATGAAACTATCTTGTATTAAAATATTTTTATGGGTTTCATGATTGTTTGGTATAAGTTTTTTTGGTGATCATTGTGTATTAAAATGTTTTTGGAAAAGGGAATTTGAATTTCATTTTGTTGAGACATATTTTTCTAGAAACTAGCAAAACTCATGTTGGGGGTGTGATTAGAGACTACATGAGGCTAATATTCATTGTTAATATATATAACATTCATGTTATTTATTATTCATAAACACCAATTTAGTGCATTTTACACTTTGAACATCATTTCACATTATGATTGTAATACCTGCTTAAAATGCACTATTTTGTGGTGCATTTTTTATCATCATTTAAAGTACCAAATGATTCATTTTCCTATGAATATTTGATAATTTATCGAAACTCTAATATGAACATGTTTCATTCAGGGATCAATGGAGAATTCATGGAGGGTGATGGAGATATTTTGCAATGAAAGGAAGCAATTCTAGAGAAGGCATATTGGACACCAACCCACTGATGAGACTGTTGGGCCCCACATACAGGCCCAATTAATCCCAAAAATCGTGGGATGCTAGAGGACATGTATAGGAACAAATCAGTCTTGATGATCCAATGATAATTCGGCCTCTATGGTGGTCATTGAGGCCGCCCAAGTTAGAGATACAATTCTGGGCCAGATTCTGCGGCCTAGAAAAACAGCCCACTAAATTCACCATATATCCGAATCCACAACTCTAGATGGGCCCAAATTTTACATAAGGATAGAAGAAATCCAGAGCTCCATTTTATGAGTTTATGGACCACTATTATTCGGCCGTCTAGAAGGTCTTCCAGACGCGTCTGTTCGGTGAAGGAACGCTGGTTGCCACCTCGGGTCAAATGTGGAAAAGTTCAAATTCCACAAGCTTTCCACCACCTATGGCCTACCAAAATTAATTTAGATGATTTTTACTGTTGGAGGATCCACCCAAGGCTCCCATAATTCCTATTTAAGGCAGTGGTGGTGAAGGAGTTTGGAATCTAGGATGCTTTGTTCAATTGTAATGTTATGCTGCATTTTTGTTGCCTCAATTTTGTCATTCACATGTAAGTTGTTCAATTCACTTTATTTCATTAATAAAAGTTCATCTTCTACTCTTATATTGTTGTCCTTCATATCAATTTGATACCGTTGGATCATAGTGTGAATTTATTCACAGAAACCCTTGTGAAATTATTCACACAACGGTGGAGTGATCATTTTATTTTTGTTGTTTTCTTTACTTCTCCATTCCCTCTCTCATGAGTCTACTTTCCGCTTCCATTTAAACCAAGGGATCAATGGAGGTATAACCCACTTATGGTTGATCCAATGGACTAGCTATGGGATGGATTAGATGTTATTTATCACCAAATTAATTTATAATCACTTCTTTAATTGGTATTTTTATTTGATGATTTTTAAACTCCATTATCTTTGTTGAATTTAAGGCCACACACTTCAAGTACTAATACGAACACATACCTTGAATTGCTAAAAACTTTGATCATTCAAGTGTATAGGTGATTAGTATTAAAGGGTGTAGTCATTAAACCAGTCAGTGATGATGTTGTTTTGTCTCCTTAAATGAACCCATCTCAAATTTATGATATTGAAATCATTAAAAACAAAATACGTCCAATCCACCCTGAGTGATAACCTAGGATCAACTCATTCATTTAAATTGATTTCACTTAAATCTATTAGATATCATTAAAAACCATCCAAAATCAATCCATGTTGGCCTCTTCATAGCCGATAATAGTCCATAGAATGTGCGTGTCTATAGGTTTCTTATTAGGTCTCTGTGGATTCGATAACCCAAGCTAAACTACAAGGACCATCTTACCTTCTTTTCTTGGGTAAAGATGAGCGAGAATCTGATTTCAATAACCTTTTTTGGGAATTTTTTTTCCCAAAATTATTACTTTTAGTGTTTATACTAGTGATTCTCCACTTGTAGAAGGGTAGCATGACCACTGTTAAGTATTTAACAAGGTTCACCGACCTCTCTTGAAACACCACTAATGTGGTGCGGGGCCCTTTCATCAGGGCCTAGACCTTCGAGATGGGGATCTAATGGGAGATTATAGCTTGGATGGTTTAACTCATCATCTCAATGCATTTAGGGGTGTTAAAGAGATCACTCTTAGTGGAGACTCATTGCTGATCAGTCACCGGTAGCGAGACCCACCAACAAATGACCCGTATAAAAGTCATCGACAGATGGAAACAAATAGATGAAGAAGAGGTCCAAGAAGGCCAGACCTATGGGTGGTTGACTGCATGATATATGGTTAATAGTGTGTGGCCCTCGAGACCAAGCATGAAAAGTGTGGGATAAGCTGTGTTACTCGTGCATCGGCAGGGTCACATGGCCCGTGACTATCTGAGCCTCTGTACGAACGACCAACAGATATTCGAAGAACAGACTGGGAATATTCTGTGATTTTATCGAGGAGGTCCACAGACAAGAGTTAGACATGGCAGAAGAGATGGGAATGAAACAGGAGGTGAGAGGCATTTCGAGGTTCTACCACAACCACCACAAGGTGGACCACCACAACCACATAGAGAAGGTGTATAAGGTTGATCTTAATTCCTGGGTGCAAAGGCATACGAAAATAGTGATTCAAAGATAAATTGAGATATGATTTGTGTCTAATTATCCTTAGCTACAATACTTATAGACACACGTTCAAGTAATTCTTTTATTTCGACAAACCTTGTTCAGAGCCCGGAGATTCTGATGTAGCGTTTGCTCAATTATTTTGTCTAGAGACTCCTACAGGAGTAGATTCAACAATAACACACTGGTGCCGATAGTGTGAGCTTAATCCAGGAAGTGAGAGCTCTGGTGGGGTTCTTCAAGTAGCAGCCTCATGGCCATACGTCGTCATCATGGGTATGGATAGGTTATCCACAATCCATACTCAGATCGACTATATTATGGTCAATGTGCGGTGTATCTGCACTGATGGGACCAGGTTTTCCTTCATAGGTGAGTACGGATCCTTTGTAGCATATGAAGGACTTACCCAGAGGAGGGTGGAGCCGATCCCACATCAGTTTTCTAGCCTTACCCTTGGATCAATTGATGTTGCGAATCCGAGCAATCCTAGAGCGGTGGACTACTACGTAGTTGTTTTCCCTCATGTTGTACCAGGTCTACCTCGTTGTAGATAGGTAAAATTTTACAATGACTTATACCTTGGGATGACTCTGATATCTACATCATCATATCAGATAGATCCCGCATAGCTTAAAGAGCAGCGTGTATTGGTAGACGAATTAAAATGAATAGGGTTGATTAGGACAAGTGTTTCTCCGTGGGGATCTTCGATTTTGTTTGCCAAGAATGCAGGTGGGAGTTTCTGAATCTGTGTCGACTATCGGCACCTGAACTAGCTGACCGAGAAGAACAATTACACACTCCCAAGGATTGAAGATCTCTCTATCCATCTTAAGAGGGCACAATCGTTTTTGAAGATAGACCTAAGATCAGGATATCAACAACTCAGGGTAAGAGATGAGGATGTCCATAAGATGGATTTCAGATGTCAGTATGGCCATTATCAGTTCTTAGTTATGCCATTCGACATGACCAATTCCCCAACAGTTTTCATGGGACTAATGAACAGGATCATCCATCCATACCCCAATCTCATTGTAGTCTTCATCATCGGCGAAATCCTGATATACTCAACTACATAATAGGAGCACACCTATCATCTACAGATAGTTATGGATACACTCCGAGGGAACCATCTTTATGGTAAGCACTCGATGTGCTGGTTCTGGATACGGGTTGTTGACTTTCTAGGATACATCATCACAGAAGAGGGAGTTGTGATGGATGTAGTGATGATCGAGGATCTTCATTCTTTGAATCCAATCAGGTGTATTATAGTGGTGGTGATTTTCCAGGGATTGGCTGGTTACAACAAAAGGACTGTGCTTGATTTTTCCAGAGTTGTGGCACCCTTAGCATTGATAAAAAATAAGGGGAAACCATTTGTGCAGTCGAAGTGATTCCAAATGAGTTTTGAGGAGTTGAGGTTGATACTGAAGAGTTCCCCCATCTTTAGGATACTGGAGGAGGGTGTTGTGTATATTGTCTACTGCAACGAATCAGGGACCCGACTCGGATGTGTCTTGATGTATTAGTGAGTAGTGATCTTGTATTGTTCTCAACTGCTGAGGCAGCATGATGAGAACTATATTACCCATTAAATGGTGTTAGAGGAAATGGTCTTCACCTTGATGATGTGGTGACATTACTTGACAGGAGAAAATTTTACATTCAACTCTGATAACAAGAATATCAAGTATATCTTCACGTAGAAGGACCTAAACCTGAGATAAAGGCATTGAATTGAGTTACTAAAGGACTATGACTTCACGATAGTCTATAATCCATGGAAGTGGAACATAGTAACAGATGAACTCTTCCAGATATATGGAATACAGTTGCTGAGTGAGGTGACATAGCATCTCACCGCTTTGCGGTTATCCTACATGGATCAAGATGAAGGAGCGTATCTTCGGTCATTGATAGTCTCACCCCCACAACTTCAGCATGTTAGGGAGGAGCTATTTGGGGACTCTAACTGTGAGGCTAGAAATGCTTAAATATCCACAGGACCGGAACCTGATGTATTTTTTGAATGTTAGGAGCACATCATCCTTTTCAGAGGATGTACTATTGTATTAGTGGTTGCTACAGGGGGAAGTGTGTATAGAGTTCCATACATCCCCCCTAGTTGTACATCCATGAGTGGAGATGATTTACCATGACCTTTTATGTTAGCACTGGAGGTCAGGAATGATGAATGTAGTGGAAAAGTTGGTTTCATGGTGCCTCACTTGTGAGAAGGTGAAGGTAGAGCATCCAGTTACAGTTGGCTTAGATCATCCACAAGAGGTTCTATAGTGTTAGTGGGATTAAATTTCCATAGAATTCAGGACAGTACTTCCATGTACAGAAAAGTGTCATGATACCATCTTGGTGATCACTGAATGACTCACCATGTTGGACCACTTCCTACATGTCAGAGAGTAGGGTTCAACGGTGAGCATGAGATGCCACTAAGTGGAGGAGATTGTACTACTTCATGTAGTTTCATCGTCAATTGTCTCAAATTGTGATGCATGATTCACTTCCCATCTATGGAAGGGGTTTTATGAGGTTTTGGGGACAAAAATTCGCTTGAGCACCGACATCCATCGTCAGAAATAAGACCATACATAGCATACCATTAAAACCTATGAGGAAATGATGCATGCTTGTGACCTAGATTTTGGCCACTATTGGGAGGATAAAATGCCTTTGGGGGAACACATTTACAACAACAATTATCATTATGCTATTTTAATGTCACCATTAGAGGTGTTGTATGGTCAACCATTCAGATCACCCATATCCTAGACTGACCCAGGGGAGTTAGCACTTGTGGGACTACAAATGGTTCAGGCTACCACAATGAAGGTACAAATCATCCAGGAGCAGATGAAGACTACACAGAGTAGGTAGATGTAACACCCGAGAATTTTATGTTATATAAATCATCAAAGAAATCTTTCACTACACACAACACTTTCTTGGCTTACATTACAAGCAATTGCGACCTTCCTCGATAGCTTGCGTCATACGCAATACTGAGTTTCACTAAACAACGATACGCTATTAAAATATTATTAAAACTAGCCGTTATGAATAGTAATCACCACCTTTTGAAATTATGAAAATTTTATTTTGCAAAATTGACTTCATTTTAAGATTCAGAATATAGAAATTAGCCTAGGGTGAAATTTTTGTATTTTTCTGAAAACATTCAATTTTTGATGAATAGTGAAACCACTATGTGGTAGTTAAAAAAACTGAATTTTTCATAAAACATAATTTTACCGCTTATGTGATTAGAATTTCAAAAATCCGAGAGACACAGTTGATTTCAGTAAATACAATTTTGTTCAATGTAATGAAAATAATTTTTGGTCAATAGTAACATTTTACTTTTTTTTACCAGAGTTAAAAGTAAATAGGGTGATTAAGGGTAAAAATTATATTATTATTTCCCTAAAACGTGTCCTAATTCTATTAGATAACTGAAATTCGACCAAAAACATTCTTAGGAATAATATATGAACATTTAGGCCCACTTGGATTAGATTAGGACATTTATTATTAATTTATTTAAAGAAGGGTTAAAATAGTTAAAATCAATGTTTAATAATAAAATCATTTTTAATATAGGGTTATACATAAGATAAATTTGACTATAAATATTCATTAGAATGATAAAAATATTTCCTACATAATGAAATTATATTTGTAATTTATATACTTAATATAAGTTAATTTATAAATAACACAATGATGATGCAGTAATTATCTTATTAATGAAATATTGACATAATTTATGTTACAAATACCCAAATAAATTTAATTTGAGACTTTTATGAATTAAAATAATTTTCTAGGTTAATATATCACGTTATTATTGATTTAAGTAAATTTATTAGAACTAATCATTCTATTATGATTTTCTCAAAAATCAATTACTATATTGTGTCAAAATTGACATAAAATAGTTTTTAAAACAAATATTATATTATTAATAGTTATTTTATTCCAAAAAATCTAAGGTTCGACCAAATAACTTAGATAAGGTTATATATATTAATAATAAACAACTTGGGTTCGTTTGGCTTGTTATTGTGAGTTTATCATCCTTATAGTATAAGAACAAAAGAAGACATGATAAAAGTTAAATTATTTAACTTAATGTTAAATCTAAATGATAAGGTTAAAATAGGAACCTAAACTTGTCTAAATTCTATTGGATGAGATTATTTAGACCCATACCTACCTTAGATTCCAAATAAATCAATTTGGAGATATTTAAAGCCGAATTTTTCTTTATAATAAAATAATATTTTTAGTTTTTTCAAAGGAGACCCTCTCCTCCCTTATAAAAAGGAACCTCCTCCCTCTCTTCCTCACACAACATTGAGCTTTAAATCTCGTCCAACCCCTTCCAAATTATATTCTCCACTTCCATATCAACATCCTTGAGGACCTGGTCTTCTTCAAAGACCAATTTTAGTGCCCTAAGAGGAGGACTCAAAGAGGCGCTTCAAAGAAAAGGTAATGTCTGTTACCGATTTTTTTAACTTTATTTCTTCTTCCACTTCTTCTTCTTAGGATGTTTCCTTATGAAGTAATAACATAGGTATCACTCATATACTTATATGTTATTATAAGTATGAAACAACCCTATTTCATCATCTATCCATCCTACGGAAAACGAAATCACCGCGCGTGCGTACTTACAGAATACTGTCTCCACGCCGTGGTGTAATCTATTTTCCACCACCACCATACTTGGATGGGTATAATGGTGTACATAATAACTATATATGATTATTGTGAATTTTATTGATTCTAAAATAGTATACATACACACCAATAAAATTCCACGATCATAGGAACATATCATCGTTCGTGCGTACGTACAGAATACCGTCTCCACGATGTGATGCGACTCGTTCTACATGATCATCATTTCATAATGATTATATAAATGAATTTAATGAATTAATATGATATATATTACACTAATACCATTCTGGAAATGAGTTATCTATAAACTAAAATGAAAAATAAGAATTTATTCGACAATACAAGCATAAGAAAAAAAAGTAATAAACATCCATATAAGAAGTAGTAATGAAATATTACTAATAAGTACCTAAGAATATGATCATATATGATATCATAAAAATATGTATGATTCTGTAATAAGTCAATTATATTATTTAATTCATTATACAGGTGGTTCGGACACTTACAAAGAAAATCAGACCTAAGGTAAGGGAAATATCACAATCTCATTTTTATCCGAGATTGTTTATACATTGGTATTTACTGGCGGGGTATTTTATCATCCACATCCAGGTTTCCTCAATATGTAATATTTATATCCATCTACAATAGTTTATATCCAATTTTCCCCTTCGATGAGTATTTAGTAAAACATATGAATGAAATCTTTTGTCGTTTTTCGTACGAGGTATTTTTTGGATTTTCCAACAAAAATACGAAAAGAATGTTTTTTTAACTTATATGGCATGAATGGGTTTTTAAAAAATTATTTCCACGAAGATTACTCTAAAAATTTTCATTTTTATTTTTAATCAACTTCATTTAGTTTAGAGTTGTATGAATTGTTACGAAAAGAAAAGTGTTTTTGATGTAGAAAGGATATTTACCTCAAGAATGGAGTTCAAGTGTATTTTCAAATTTATTTTACATCTAAGCTAATATAGGGTTCTGTTTATATCACTATTATTAAATTTATTTGATTATGTTTTGATATAATTATTTTTATGAATTCCTTTACCTTATATAAATAGTTTTATGTTGTCATGTGTTTTAAGAATCCCATTTTTATTACAAGGGTTATTCAATGATGTATGATTTACGATTTTGTGGTACAAATAAGATTGGTTTCATTATGAGAAGTGTGGGACCTATATATCCCTCAAATTCATTGGGTAAATATTTTATATCTCATGATATAGACATGGCTGTAACGGCAGGTAAAACCGGTTCAGTGAAACAGGACTGAAACGAGGTGTGAACTCGGTTCAGAAATAGACTTCTTCCACTAAGATAGTCTTTGCAATGAGTCTTGACGAATAAGAAATGATTCTCTATGATTATATGTGTATTCCACAAAGTTTCATGTTTTATTTTATGATTATCGGGATTACATTTCACTAATATTGTTTATCCCATGTTATGATATTATGATCTCTTTTGCAGGTTAAGATTTCCAAAATGTTATTTTATTATTAATATGATGTGATTGATATTTCTTTTGTTTACCCTTACTGAGCATTTGAGCTCACCATTTTGTATGTTTTATTTCCCCAGGTCAGGAAGAAGTTTATTAAGTAGGATATTCCAAAAAGGGACTCTAGATATGATGAAATAAGTGGGAGGCAAAGTAGATGCTTTATGAACCGGTTGTTTATGTTTCCCAGTTTCTAATGACTCTATACCAATACCATCCTTTCCATGGTTTTTTAATATGTTGTAATAAGTTTGCTTCAATTTTGGAGTATTTACAATGTATGTAAAGTATGGGTCGTCATAGTTGGTATCAGAGGAAAGGTATAGTCAACCATTGGAAACTAGGATGTGAAAGCCTTAGTAAGAAACCTAAGGATAAGTCTTAGCATAGAAAACAATCTTAGAATTTTAGAAATGACCATGAATAACCTAGGATAAGACCTTAAATGTGAAATTTTATTCTTGATTGTGTGATTTTCCTATTATAATTATTGTTGCTCACACTATTCTTCTTGGTTTTTGTCAATGTCTTGAACCCGAAGGAACCGTGTTAATGCAGAATGCGACGGACAATGCAATGATTTTCCCCCTGAGCAACCACTCGTTATGGGAGCAGGAATGAAAAATCATGTATCCATGCTCACACAAATTTCTCAAGCTATGAATCATGCAGGACTTACAAACGAGAAAAGGAAGGAGCAACATTCTGTTGAATCCTTCATGTGGCAGCTTCCACCTTCATTTAGTGGGTCTACTGATCCATTAGTTGCTTAACAATGGATTTGTACTACTGAAAAGATATTTTCAGTTCTTCAATGTTCTGAACATGATAAATTCATCTTAGCAGTGTATAGTTTGGAAGGTGATACTGATCAATGGTGGAATCTTTTTAAGAATATGAGTCAAAGGGATGAAATTGAGTCCATGGAATGTGACGAGTTCAAGAACTTATTTTTCAATAAGTACTTCCCTTGTATTCTCCGATCAAAGATGGAAAAATAGTATCTTGAACTAAAGCAGATGGATGATGAATCTATTGGTACCTATGATGTAAATTTTACAAGACTTTCAAGGTACGCTTCTGGTATTATTATCCAACCTGAGTGTAAGATCGATCGATTCTTTAGTGGCTTAAAACCAAGTCATTGAAGGGCGTTAGCCATAAGGGACTTCAATAGCCATGAGGAAATCGTTCGATGTGCTCACAAAGTTGAGATGGAGATTGGAGTAACCCATCAGTCATATGGGTTTGATAAGAATAGGAAAATGGAATTCAAAGGAAAATATAAAGATCACACTGAAAAGAAAATGAGCTTTCCCTTAAGCTCAATGTGTGGAAAGAAACATGGAGGGATTTCTCTTAAAGGGACAAGTAAATGTTTCAAATGTGGAAAGAATGGTCATTGGGAATTTGAATGCCACAATGATGGGAAGAAGATGTTTAATGATGCAAACAAAGGAAAGGATACACAGAATGAAACTACTAGACTACAATGTTTCGAGTAGAAGGAGATGGGGCATTATGCCAATCAATGCCCAAATCCAAGGGTTGATGATGATGGTGGTCGTCAACAAACTCTTAAGGCCAAAGACAAAGGAATGTCACATGCAATTTCTATCAATGATGTGGAGTACGATAATGATGTGGTGAAAGGGACACATACCATCCACTATAAAGTAGAAATTTTTTATTTCATTCCGGATCCACCCACACTTTTATTTCTGAAGAATTATCTAAGGGTATCGCTGTATTACATCAACAATTAGATGTTGAGTTAGCTGTGACAACTCTTAATGGCACAACAGTAGCATCAAAAGTTTAAAATTCTTCTTCGATTGAAGTTTGTGGGAAAGTGATTCCTCCAAATCTTGTGATCCTTCCTATAGTGGAATTTGATTTGATTATTGGCATGTATTGGATTTCTTTATATAGAACTCATATCAATTTCCAAAGAAGGGAAGTCACATTTCATATTCCAGATCAATCTACGATCATCTTACGATGCAAGGATGAACATAACCTTCCAGTGGAAATTTCTTCCATCTTATGGGACTTGATTCCACTAAATGAAGGTTATTTATCTCAAATGGTTGGAGAGAAACTCACGATTAATAATATGCCCATTGGATGGGAATTTAATGATGTCTTTCCGGAGGAATTGGCAGGTCTTCCACCAAATCGTGAAGTTGAGTTTTCAATAGAAATCGTACCGGGTGCTTTGCCTATTTCAACGACACCATATAGAATAGCCCTAATTGAGTTGCTTGAATTTAAGAAGAAACTCCAAGAAAATCATGATAAGGGATTCATACGCCCTAGTGTGTCACCCTAGGGAGCACCTGTTCTGTTTGTTAAGAAGAAAGATGGATCAATGAGACTCTACATTGATTATCGAGAACTTAACAAAATCACTATCAAGAACCAATATCCTCTCCCACGCATTGATGACTTATTTGATCAACTACGTGGAGCTCAATACTTTTCCAAGATTCATATTCATTCAGGGTATCATAAATTATGGGTCAAAAGGGAAGATATACCAAAGACGGCTTTCCGTACAAGGTATGGACACTATGAATTTTTAGTGATGCCATTTGGTCTTACTATTTCCCCTGATATCTTCATGGATCTGATGAATAAAGTCTTTAGTGACTATATTGATTAGTTTTTGGTAGTCTTTATAGACTATATTCAGGAATATTCAAAGAGCAAGGAAGAACATGAAGATCACTTGAGAATTATATTGAAGACCCTGAGAAAGGAGAAGCTTTATGCCAAATTTACCAAGTGTGAAATTTGGCTTCAAAAAGTTTCATTTTTGGGTCGCATAATCTCTAAAGAGGGGATATTTGTGGATCCAGCAAAAACAGAGGTTATCAAAAGATGGTCGAGACCAACAACAGTGACTGAGATCCGAAGTTTTCTTGGATTGTATGGATATTATTAATGTTTTGTGAAATATTTTTCACTATTATCTAATCCACTGACCAGGTTGACTCAGAATGGAGTTATGTTTTTTTGGATGGAAGAATGTGAATAGAATTTCAAGGAGTTGAAAAGAAGGTTATCCAGTGAACCTGTTCTCACACTTCCTTGTAGTGGAGAAAGGTTTTTGATCTACAGTGATGCATCCAAGAAGGGATTGTGGTGTTTTCAAATGCAAAATGATATGGTGATAGCTTATGCCTCACGACAGTTGAAAATACAAGAGCAAAATTATCCAACTCATGATTTGGAGTTCGCTGTAGTAATATTTGCATTAATGATTTGGAGGCATTATCTTTATGGAGAAAGGTGTGACATTTTTAGTGATCATAAAAGTTTAAAGTATATTTTCACACAAAAGAAGCTGAATATGCACCAAAGAAGATGGTTCGATCTGATTAAGGATTATGACCGCTCAATCCATTACCACCCTGGGAAAGAAAACAAGGTGGAAAATGTATTAGGTCGTCAAGACCATGCCAGTTTATCCATGATGAGGATCACAAAAGATCCAATATTTATAGATTTACAAAGGATGGATCTTGGAATTATAATGGAAGGGGAAAAATCTAATCTGTCTCAAATGAATGTTCAACCATATATACATGTGAAGATTAAAGAGGCACAGAAAGAAGATATCGAGTTACAAAAGAAGGTGAGAAATGTTCCTGAATTCAATATTGATTGTCATGGTATAATAAAGTTCAGGAATAGGGTTTGTGTTCCTCCCATCCACGAATTAAAAATGGAGCAGCTGGATGAGGCTCAAAGTTCTTCATTCTCTAATCATCCGGGAAGCAAGAAGATGTATAGGGACCTGAAAGAGTATTTCTGGTGGGATGGCATGAAAAGAGATGTTGCTGAATATGTCTCTTGATGTTTGGTTTGTCAGCAAGTTAAAGTTGAGAGACAGAAGTCTAAGAGGATGTTACAACCATTACCCATACCCGAATGGAAATGGGAAAACATCACTAAGGACTTTGTCACAGTACTTCCTAAATCATCCAAAGGCAATAATGCTACCTAAGTCATAGTTGATCGTCATACAAAGTCTGCACACATCATTGCTATTAGAGAGGATTTATCTCTAGATCAGCTTTTTAAGATATATGTAAACGAAGTGTAAGGATTGCATGGAGTACCACTTTCTATTATATCTGATAGGGATCCATGGTTTACCTCAATGTTCGGTCGAAGTCATTAGCATACTCTAGATACAGAGTTGTGTTTCAGCACTGCTTATCATCCTCAGACAGACGGTCAGTCTGAGAGAACAATTCAAACTCTAGAAGATATGTTTATAGCTTTCTCTATGTATTTCAAATGTGGTTGGAATCAACACTTACCTTTGGTGGAATTTTCTTATAATAATCTCTTTCACTCCAGTATTCAGATGGATCCTTATGAAGATCTCTATGGAATGAAATGCATGACTCCAACTTGCTGGGATGAAGTTGGGTAATGAAAGCTATTAAGACCTGATCTTGTTGATGAGATGGCAGAAAAGGTCCGATCTATTCAACAACACATAAGAGCAGCTCAGATTCGACAGAAATGTTATGCCAACAACTGATGAAAAGACTGAGAGTTTGAAGTGGGTGATAAAGTGTTCTTACAAATATCTCCCTAGAAGAGGGTCATGGGATTTAGAATGAAGGGGAAGTTGATCCCTAGATATATCGGTCCTTTCGAAATACTGGATCGTGTTGGGAAGGTAGCTTACCGATTGGCGCATCCACCGAATCTCTCTCAAGTTCACGATGTGTTCCATGTATCTCTACTAAGAATGTACATACCTAATACTTCACATGTACTCAGCTGAGAAGTTGTACCGCTGGAGCAAGATCTTTCATATGAAGAACAGCCGATAGAGATTGTGGATCATAACAAAAAAGTCCTATGAAACAAGACCTCTCGATTGGTGAATGTTTTATGGAGGAACCACCAATTAGAGGAAGCTACATGGGAGATTGAGGATATGATGAGGGAGAAGTATCCTCATCTGTTTGTTACAAAGTGACAAATTTTGAGGACGAAATTCATCCTAAGGGGGGTAGAATGTAACACCCGATCATTTTATGTTATATAAATCATCAAAGGAATATTTTACTACACACAACTCTTGCTTGTCTTGCTTTACACACAATTGCGACCTTCCTCGATAGCTTGCGTCGTGCGCAATATCGAGTTTCACTAAACAACGATATGCAATTAAAATATTATTAATACTGGGGGTTATGAATAGTAATAACCACTTTTTGAAATTTTGGAAATTTAATTTTTCAAAATTGACTTCATTTTTGGATTCGGATTATCAAAATTAGCCTAGGGTGAAAATTTTGTATTTTTATGAAAACTTTAAATTTTTGATGAATAGTGAAACCACTAAGTTGTAGTTAAAAAAACTGCATTTTTCATAAAACATAGTATTACCACATCTGTGAGTGGAAATTCTAAATTCCAAGGGAAAAGGTTGATGTCAGTAAGTAAAATGTGGTTCAATGAGATGGAAATAATTTTTGGTGAATAGTAACTTTTTACTTTTTTTTTACCACGGTTAAAAGTAAATAGGGTGATTAAGGGTAAAAGAGATATTATTATTACCCTAAAACGTGTCATAATTCTATTGGATAAGTGTAATTCGACAAAAAACAATCTTAGAAATAAAATATGACCATTTAGGCCCACTTGGATTAGATTAGGACATATATTATTAATTTATTTAAAGAAGGGTTAAAATAGTAAAAATCAAAGATTAATATGAAAATAATTTTTAATATAGGGTTATACATAAGATAAAATAGACTATAAATATTCATTATAAAGATAAAATATTTCCCACATAATTATATTCTATTTGTAAGTTTTAGACTTTAAATAAGTTAATTTAATTATGACACAATAATAATGCAGTAATTATCTTATTAATGAAATATTAACATAATTGATGTTATAAATACCCAAATAAATGTAATTTAGACTTTTTATAAATTCCTCTAATTTTCTAGGTTAATATGACATGTTAGTATTGATTGAATTAGCTTTTTTGGAACTAATCATTCTGTTATGATTTTCATAAAAATCAATTCCTAAATACTGTCAAAATTGACATAAAATAGTTTTTAAAACAAATATTATATTATTAATTGTTATTTTATTCTTAAAAATCTATGGATAGGAAAAATGACCTAGATAAGGTTATATATAATAATAATAAACAACATGGGGTTCTTTTGTCTTGTTATCGTAAGTTTATTAACCTTACAGTATAACAACACAAGAAGACATGGTAAAAGTAAAATTATTAATCTTAATGTTAAATCTAAATGATAATGTTAAAATAGGAACCTAAACTTGTCTAAATTAAATTGTATGATAGGATTTCGACCCTTCCCCACCTTATCTTAGAAATAAATCCATTTGGATCTATTTAAAACCGAATTTGGATTTATAATAAAATAATGTTTTTAGTTTTTCCAAAGGAGCCCCTCTCCTCCCTTATAAAAGGGCACCTCCTACCTCTCTTCCTCACACCACATTGAGCCTTCAATCTCGGCCAAACCCTGCCAAATTATCTTCTACACTTCCCTAGAAACATCCTAGTTGTCATGGTCTTCTTCAAAGACCAATTTTAGTGCCCTAAGAGGAGGACTCAAAGAGGTGCTTCAAATAAGAGGTAATGTCCGTTACCGATTATTTTAACTTTATTTCTTCTTCCACATCTTCTTCTTAGGTTGTTTCATTATTAAGTAATAAAATCACTATCACTAATATAATTATATGTTATTATAAGTATTAAACAACCCTATTTCATCATCAATCCATTCTACGGAAAACAAAATCACCGCGCGTGCGTACGTACGAAATACCATCTCCACACCGTGGTGTAATCTATTTTCCACCACCACCTTACTTGGATCAGTATAATGGTGTAAATAATAATTATATATGATTTTTGTGAAGTGATATTTATTCTTAAATATTTTACATACACTCCAATACAATTCAAAGATCATAGGAATGATATCAACGCTCGTGCGTACGTACGGAATAACGTCTCCATGATGTGATATGACTCGTTCTACATGATCTTCATTTCATAATGATTATATAAATGAATTGAATGAATGAATATGATATATATTACACTAATACCATTATGGAAATTTGGTATCTATAACCTAAAAAAAATAAGAATTTATTCGACAAAACACGCATAAGAACAAAAAGTAATAAATACCTGAATAACAAGTAGTAATGAAATATTACTAATAAGAAGATAAGAATATGACCATTATTGATATCATAAAAATAATTATAATTCTGGAATAATTAAATAACATTATTTAAGTCATTGTGCAGGAGGTTCGGACACTTACGAAGCAAATCAGACCTAAGGTAAGGGAAATATCACAATCTCATTTTTATCTGAGATTGTTTATACTTTGGTATTTACTGGGGTGTTTTTTATCATCCACATCCATGTTTCCTCAATATTTAATATTTAAATACATATAAAATAGCTTATATCCAATTTTACGCTTTGGTGAGTTTTCAGTAAATGATATGAATGGAATGTTTTGTCGTTTTTCATATGAGGTATTTTTGACATTTCCGACAAAAGTACAAGAATAATTTTTTTTAAACTTATACAGCATGAATGGATTTTTAAAAAATTATTTCCAAGAATATTACTTTACAAATTTTCATGTTTATTTTTAATCAACTTCTTTTAGTTTAGAATTGTATGACATGTTAAGAAATGATTCTCTATGATTATGTGTGTATGGCACAAAGTTTCATTTCTTTTTTTATGATTATCGGGATTACATTTCACTACTATGATTTATCCCATGTTATGATATTATGATCTCTTTTGCAGGTTAAGATTTCTAAATTGTTATTTTATTATGAATATGAAGTGATTTATATTTCTTTTGTTTACCCTTACTTAGCATTTCAGCTCACCCTTTTGTATGCTTTATTTTCCCAGGTCAGGAAGAAGGTTATTAAGTAGGATATGACAAAAAGGGACTCCAGATATGATGAAATAAGTGAGAGGCAATGTAGATGCATTATGAACCAGTTGTTTATGTTTCCCAATTTCTAATGACTCTATACATATATAGTCCTTTCCATAGTTTTGTTATATATTGAAATAATTATGCTTCAATTTTGAAGTATTAACAATGTATGTAATGTATGGGTCGTTATAGTTGGTATTAGAGGAAAGGTATAGTCCACCTTTGGAAACTAGGATGTGAAAGCCTTAGTAAGAACTCTAAGGATACGTCTAAGCATAGAACACAATCATAGCTTTTTAGAAATGACCATGAATAACCTAGGATAAGACCTTATTTGTGAAATTTTATTCTTGATTTTCGGTATTTCCTATTATAATAATTGTTTCTCACACTATTCTTCTTAGTTTTAGTCAATGGCTGGAAACTGAAGGAACCATGTTAATGCGGAATGTAACGGAAAATGCAATGATTTTCCACAAGAGAAACCAAATGTTATGGGAGTAGGAATGAAAAATCTTGTAGCCATGCTCACAAAACTTTCTCAAGCTATTAATCATGATGTACTTCCAAACGAGCAATGGATGGAGCAACATTCTGTTGAATCCGTCATGAGGCAGCGTCCACCTTCATTAAGTGGGTCTAATGATAAATTAGTTGCTGAACAAAGGATTAGTACTACTGAAAATATATTTTGAGTTCTTCAATGTTCTGAACATGATAAAGTCATCTTAGCAGTGTTTCATTTGGAAGGTGATGCTGATCAATGGTGGAATATTTTTAAGAATACAAGGCAAAGGGTTGAAATTGAGTCCATGGAATCGGATGAGTTCAAGAACTTATTTTTCAAGAAGTATTTCCATTGTATTCTCCGATCAAAGATAGAGAAAGAGTTCCTTGAACTGAAGCAAAAGGATGATGAATTTGTTGGTACCTATGAAGCAAATTTTACCAGACATGCAAGGTACGCATCTGGTATTATTATCCAACCTGAGAGTAAGATCGATCGATTATTTAGTAGCTTAAAAACAAGACTTCGAAGGGCGTTAGCCATAAGGGACTTCAATACCTACGATGAAATTGTTTGATGTGCTCTCAAAGTTGATATGGAGATTATAGTAACCCATCAGTCATATGGGTTTGATAAGAAGTGGAAAATGGAATTCAATGAAAAATATAAAGAGCACACTGAAAAGAAGATGATCTTTTCCTTATGCTCAAAGTGTGGAAGGAAACATGGAGGGAGATGTCTTAAAGGGACATGAAAATGTTTCAAATTTGGAAAGGAAGTTCATCAGGCATTTCAATGCCGGAATGATGGGAAGAAGATGTCTAATGATTCAACCAAAGGAAAGGATACACAGAATGAACCTACTACACTACAATATTTCAAGTGCAAGGAGATGGGGAATTATGCCAATCAATGCCCAAATCCAAGGGTTGATGATGATGGTCGACGTCAACAAACTCTTAAGGCCAAAGACAAAGGAAAGTCACATGAGATTTCTATCAGCGATGTGGAGTACGAAAACGATGTGGTGAAAGGTACACTTACCATCCACTCTAAAGTATCAAATGTTTTATTTGATTCTGGATCAACCCACTCTTTTATTTCTGAATCATTTTCTAAGGGTATCTTTGTATTACCTCAGCAATTAGATGTTGAGTTAGCTGTGACAACTCCTAATGGAACAATAGTAGCATCAAAAGTTTATAATTCTTCTCCGATTGTAGTTTTTGGGAAAGTGCTTCATGCAAATCTTGCGGTCCTTCCTATAGTGGAATTTGATGTGATTATTGGCATGGAATGGGTTTTTTTATATGGAGCTCATATCCACTTCCAAATAAGGGAAGTCACATTTCATATTCCAGATCAATCTATGATCGTCTATCGATGCAAGGATGAACATAACCTTCTAGTGGAAATTTCTTCCATCTTATGGGTCTTGATTCCATGAAATGAAGGTTATTTATCTCAAATGGTTGGAGAGAAACTCACGATTAATAATATGCCCATTGTATTGGAATTTGGTGATGTATTTCCAGAGGAATTTTCCAGGTCTTCCACCAAATCATGATGTTGAGTATTCAATAGAACTCATACCGGGTGATTTGCCCATTTCAAAGACACCTTATAGAATGGCCACAATTGAGTTGCTGGAATTGAAGAAGCAACTCCATGAAAATCTTGATAAGGGATTAATACTCCCTAGTGCTTCACCTTGGGGAGCACCAGTTCTGTTAATTAAGAAGAAAGATAGATCAAAGAGACTCTGCATTGATTATCGAGAACATAACAAGATCACTATCATGAACAAATATCCTTTCCCACGCATTGATGACTTATTTGACCAACTACGCGGAGCTCAATACTTTTCCAAGATTGATCTTCGTTCAGGGTATCATCAATTAAGGGTCAAAAGGGAGGATATATCAAAGACAACTTTCCATAAAAGGTATGGACACTATGAATTTATAGTGATGCCATTTGGTCTTACAAATGCCCCTGCTATCTTCATGGATCTGATGAATAGAGTCTTTAGAGACTATCATGATCAGTTTGTGGTAGTCCTTATAGACAATATTCTAGTATATTCAAAGAGAAAGGACTAAAATTAAGATCACTAGAGAATTATATTGAAGACCCTGAGAAAGGAGAAGCTTTATGCCAAATTTACCAAGTGTGAATTTTGGCTTCAAAAAGTTGCATTTTTGGGTCACATAATCTCAGAAGAGGGGATATCTGTGGATCCAGCAAAAACAGAGGTTATCAAAAAATGGTTGAGACCAACAACAGTCACTGAGATTCAAAGTTTTCGTGGTTTGGATGGATATTATCGACATTTTGTGAATGATTTTTCACGATTATTTAATCCACTCACCAGGTCGACTCGGAATGGAGTTAAGTTTGTTTGGACGGAAGAATGTGAAGAGAATTTCAAGGAGTTGAAAATAAGGTTATCCAGTGCACCTGTGCTCACATTGCCTTGTAGTGGAGAATGGTTTTTGATCTACAGTGATGCATCCATGAAGGGATTGGGGTGTGCTCTTATGCAAAATGATATGGTGATAGCTTATGCCTCACAATAGTTGAAAATACATGAGCTAAATTACCCAACTTATTATTTGAAGTTAGCTGCAGTAATATTTTCATTAATGATTTGGAGTCATTATCTTTATGGAGAAAGGTGTGACATTTATACTGATCATAAAAGATTAAAGTATATTTTCACACAAAAGGATCTGAATATGAGCCAAAGAAGATCGTTGGAGCTGATTAAGGATTATGACTGCTGTATCCATTACCACAACAGGAAAGGGAACAAGGTGGAAGATGCATTAAGTCGACAATACCATGCCAGTATATCCATGATGAGGATCACAAAAGATCCAATATTTATAAATTTAAGAAGGATGGATCTTGGAATTATAATGGAAGGGGAAAAATCTTATCTTTCTCAAATGAATGTTTAGCCATCTATACATGTGAAGATTAAAGAGGCACAGAAAGAAGATGTCGAGTTACAAAAGAAGGTGAGAAATGTTCCTGAATTCAACCATGATTGTGATGGGATAATAAAGTTCAAGAATCAGGTTTGTGTTCCTCCCATCCCTGAATTAAAGAAGGATCTGCTGGATGAGGCTCATAGTTCTTCATTCTCTAATCATCCGGGAAGCACAAAGATGTATTCGGACCTGAAAGAGTACTTCCGGTGGGATGAAATGAAAAGAGATGTTGCTGAATATGCCTCTTGATGTTTGGTTTGTCAGCAAGTTAATGCTGAGATACAGAAGTCTAAGAGGATGTTACAAACATTACCCATACCCGAATGGAAAAGGAAAAACATAACTATTGGCTTTGTCACAGGACTTCCTAGAACATCCAAAGGCAATAATGCTACCTGGGTCATAGTTGATCGTCATACAAAGTCTGCACACATCATTGCTCTTAGAGAGGATTTATCTCTAGATCATCTTGCCATGATATATGTAAAGGAAGTGATAAAGTTTAATGGAGTAACACATTCAATTATATCTGATCGGGATCTGAGGTTTACCTCAATGTTCTGGTGAAGTCTTCCGTATACTCTGGATATAGAGTTGAGTTACAGCACTTCTTATCATCCTCAGACAGACGGTCAATCTGGGATAACAATTCAAACTCTAGATGATATGTTGAGAGCTTGCTCTATGGATTTCAAAGGTGGTTGGGATCAACACCTACCATTGGTGGAATTTTCTTATAATAATAGCTTTCACTCCAGTATTCAGATGGATCCTTATGAAGCTCTCTATGGAAAGAAATACAGGACTCCAACATGCAGGGATGAAGTTGGGGAAAGAATGCTATTAGGACCTGATCTTGTTGATGAGATGGTAGAAAAGGTACGATCTATTCAACAACACATAAGAGCAGCTCAGAGTTGATAGAAAAGTTATGCCGACAACCGAAGAAAAGACCTGGAGTTTGAAGTGGGTGATAAAGTGTTCATACAAATATATACCTGGAAGAGGGTCATGAGATTTGGAATGAAGGGGATGTTGAGCCCTAGATATATCATTCCTTTCGAAATACTGGATCATGTTGGAAAGGTAGCTTACCGATTGGTGGTTCCACCGAATCTCTCTCAAGTTTACGATGTGTTCCATGTAGCTCTCTTGAGAAAGTACATACCTGATCCTTCACATGTACTCAGCTCAGAAGTTGTACCACTGGAGCAAGATCTTTCTTATGAAGAATAGAGGATAGAGATTCTTGATCATAGAGAAAAAGTCCTATGAAAAAAGACCACATGATTGGTGAATGTTTTATGGAGGAACCACCAATTAGAAGAAGCTACATGGGAGCTTGAGTATATGATGAGGGAGAAGTATCCTCATCTATTTGTTACAAAGTGACAAATTTAGAGGAGGAATTTCATTTTACGGGGGGTAGAATATAACACCCGAGAATATTATTTTATATAAATCATAAAAGGAATCTTTCACTACACACAACAATTTCTTGGCTTGCTTTACACACAATTGCGACATTCCACCATAGCTTGCGTCTTACGTAATACCGTATTTCACAAAACAACGATATGCTGTTAAAATATTTTTAAAACTAGCCGTTATTAATAGTAATTGCCACTTTTTAAAATTTTTTAAATTTTATTTTTCAAAATTGACTTCATTTTTGAATTTGGAATATCGAAATTTTCCTAGGGTGAAATTTTGGTATTTTTCTGAAAACATTCAATTTTTGATGAATAGTGAAACCACTAAGTGGTAGTTAAAAATCTGAATTTTTCATAAAACATAATTTAACTGCTTCTGTGAGTGGAATTTCAAAAATCCTAGAGAAACGGTAGATTTCATTAAGTAAAATTTTGTTCAATGAGATGAAAATAATTTTTGGTGAATAGTATCTTTTTACTTTTTTACCATGGTTAAAAGTAAATAGGGTGATTAAGGGTAAAAATGATATTATTATTACCCTAACACATGTCATAATTCTATTGGATAAGATTAATTCGACAAATAACAATCTTAGGAATAAAATATGACCATTTAGGCCCACTTGGATTAGATTAGGACATTTATTATTAATTTATATAAAGAAGGGTTAAAATAGTTAAAATCAATGTTTAATAATAAAATAATTTTTAATATAGGGTTATACATTATATAAAATCGACTATAAATATTAATTATAAATCTAAGAATATTTCTTATATAATTATATTTTATTTGTAATTTTTAGACTTTAAATAAGTTAATTTTTCTATGACACAAAGATGATGCAGTAATTATCTTATTAATGAAATATTGACATAATTGATGTTATAAATACCTAAATAAATGTAATTTGAGACTTTTTATGAATTAAAATAACTTTATATGTTATTATGACAAGTTATTATTGATTTAATTAACTTTTTTGAACTAATCATTCTGTTATGATTTTCACAAAAATCAATTACTAGATAGTGTCAAAATTGACATAAAATAGTTTCTAAAACAAATATTATATTATTAATTGATATTTTATTCCTAAATAATCCATGTAACGATCAAATTACATATATAAGGTTGTATATATTTAAAATAAACAACTTTGTGTTCTTTTGTATTTTTATAGTAAGTTTATTAACCTTATAGTATAAGAACACAAGAAGACACGGTAATAGTAAAATTATTTAACATAATGTTAAATCTAAATGATAAGGTTAAAATAGGAACCTAAAATTGTATAAATTCTATTGGATAATAGGCTTTCGACCCATACCCACCATAGCTTCTAAATAAATCAATTTGGAGCTATTTAAAACCGAATATCGATTTATAATAAAATAATATTTTTTGTTTTTCCAAAGGAGCCCCTCTCCTCCCTTATAAAAGGGAACCTCCTCCCTCTCTTCCTCACACCACATTGAGCCTTAAATCTTGGACAAACCCTAATAATTTATCTTCTTCACTTCCCTAAAAACATCCTAGTGTTCCTGGTCTTCTACAAAGACCAATATCAGTGCCCTAAGAGGTGGACTCAAAGAGGCGCTTCAAAGAAGAGGTAATGTTCGTTACCAATTTTTTTAACATTATTTCTTCTTCCACTTCTTCTTATTAGGTTGTTTCATTATGAAGTAATAATATCAGTATAACTCATATTCTGATATTTTATTATAAGCATGAAAAAACCCTATTTCATCATCTATCCGTCCTACGGAAAACGAAATCATCGCGCATGCGTACGTACAGAATACCATCTCCACACTGTTGTGTAATCTATTTTCCACCACCACCTTACTTGGATGGGTATAATGGTGTAAATAATAAATATATATGATTATTGTGAAGTGATATTGGTTCTGAAATAATATACATACACTCCAATACAATTCCATGATAATAGGAACGATATCATCGCTCGTGCGTACGTACGGAATACCGTATCCACGATGTGATGCGACTCGTTCTACATGATATTCATTTAATAATGATTATATAAATGTATTGAATGAATGTATATGATATATATTAAAATAATACCATTCTGGAAATGAGTTATCTAAAACCTAAAAAGAAAAATAATAATTTCTTCGACAAAACACACATAAGAACAAAAGTAAATAAACACCCGAATAACAAGTAGTAATGAAATATTACTAATAAGAAGCTAATAATATGACCATATATGATATAATAAAAATAAGTATGATTCTGTAATAAGTCAATAAGATTATTTAAATCATTATACAGGAGGTCCAGTCACATACGAAGTAAATCGGACGTATGGTAAGGGAAATATCACAATCTCATTTTTATCCGAGATTGTTTATACTTTGGTATTTACTGGGGTGTATTTTATCATCCACATCCAGTTTCCTCAATATGTAATATTTATATCCTTATACAATAGTTTATATCCAATTTAACCCTTCAGTGAGTTTTTAGTAAATGATATGAAAGGAATCTTTTGTCATTTTTTGTACGAGGTATTTTGTGACTTTTTTTACAAAAGTACGAGAAGAATGTTTTTTTAACTTATACGGCATGATTGGATTTTTAAAACATTATTTCCAAGAAGCTTCCTTTACAAATTTTCAATTTTATTTTTAATCAACTTAATTTAGTTTAGAATTGTATGACATGTTAAGAAATGAATAATGTTTTTGAAGTAGAAAGGATATTTTCCTCAAGAATGGAGTTCAAGTGTTTTTTCAATGTTATTTTCCATCTAAGATAACACAGGGTTCTGATTATATCCCTATTATTAAATTGATTTGATTATGTTGTGATGGAATTATTTTTATGAACTCCTTTATTTGATATGAATAGTTTTATGATGTCATGTTGTTTAAGAATCTCATTTTTATTACATGGGTTATGCAATGATTTATTATTTATGATTTTGTGGTAAACATAAGAATGGTTTCATTATGAGATGGGCATGACCTATAACTACCTCCAATGCATTGGTTATTGATTTTATATTTCAAGAGATATACATGGTATGAATGGCAGGTTAAACCGGTTCAGTGAAACAGGACTGAAACGAGGTGTGAACACGGTTCAGAAATGGAATTTGTCCACTAAGATAGTCTTGGAAATGCGTCATGACTAATAAGAAATGATTCTCTATGATTATGTGTGTATTCCACAATGTTTTATGTTTTGTTTTATGATTATTGGGATTACATTTCACTACTATTATTTATCCCATGTTATGATATTATGATCTCTTTTGTAGGTTAAGATTTCCAAAATGTTATTTTCTTATGAATATGATGTGATTGAAATTTCTATTATTTACCCTTACAGAGCATTTGAGCTCACCCTTTTGTATGTTTTATTACCCCAGGTCAGGAAGAAGGTTATTAAGTAGGATATTCCGAAAATGGACTCTAGATATGATGAAATAAGTGGGAGGTAATGTAGATGCTTTATGAACCAGTTGTTTATGTTTCCCTGTTTCTAAAGACTCTATATCTATACGGTCCTTTCAATGGTTTTGTTATATGTTGTGTTAAGTATGCTTCAATTTTGATGTATTAAAAATTTATGTAAAGTATGGGTCGTTATAGTTGGTATCAGAGGAAAGGTATAGTCAACCTTTTGAAACTAGGATGTGAATGCCTTAGTAAGAACCCTAAGGATAAGTATATGCATAGAACAAAATCTTAGCATTTTAGAAATGACCATGAATAAACTATTATAAGACCTTAAGTGTGAAATTTTATTCTTGATTGGGTGGTTTTCCAATTATAATGATTGTTGCTCACACTATTCTTCCTGGTTTTAGTCAATGGTTGGAACTCGAAGGAACCATGTTAATGCGGAATGCGACGGACAATGTAATGATTGTCCCCCTGAGAAACCAAACGTTATGGGAGCAGGATTGAAAAATCTTGTATCCATGCTCACACAACATTCTCAAGATATGAATCATGCAGGACTTCCAAACGAGCAAAGGAAGGAGCAACATTTTGTTGAATCCTTCATGAGGCTGCGTTCACCTTTATTCAGGGGGTCTACTGATCCATTAGTTGTTGAAGAATGGATTAGTACTACGGAAAAGATATTTTCAGTTCTTCAATGTTTGAACATGATAATGTCATCGTAGCAGTGTATTGTTTGGAAGGTGATGCTGATCAATGGTGGAATCTTTTTAAGAATACGAGGCAAATGTTTGAAATTGAATCCATGGAATGGGATGAGTTCAAGAACATAATTTTCAATAATTACTTCCCTCTTATTCTCCGAACAAGGATGGAGAAAGAGCTTATTGAACTGAAGCAAAAGGATGATGAATCTGTTGGTACCTATGAAGAAAATTTTACAAGACATGCAAGGTATGCTTCTGGTATTATTATCCAAACTTAGTGTAAGATAGATCAATTATTTAGTGGCTTAAAACCAAGTCTTCGAAGGGCGTTAGCCATAAGGGACTTCAATAGCTACGAGGAAATCGTTCGTTGTGCTCTCAAAGTCGAGATGGAGATTGGAGTAACCCATCTGTCATATGGGTTTGATAAGAAGAGGAAAACAGAATTCAAAGGAAAATATAAAGAGCACACTGAAAAGATGATGTGCTTTCCCTTATGCTCGAAGAGTGGAATGAAACATGGAGGCAGTTGTCGTAAAGGGACAAGTAAATGTTTCAAATGTGGAAAGGAAGGTCATCGGGCATTTGAATGCTGCAATGATGGGAAGAATATATCTAAAGTTGAAAACAAAGGAAAGGATACAGAAGATGAACCTACTACACTACAATGTTTCAAGTGCAAGGAGATTGGGCATTATGCCAATCAATGCCCTAATTCAAGGGTTGATGATGATGGTCGATGTCAAAAAACTCTTAATGCCAAAGAAAAAGGAAAGTCACATTCAATTTCTATCAGCGATATGGAGTACTATAACGATGTGGTGAAAGGTACACATACCATCCACTCTAAAGTAGCAAATGTTTTATTTGATTCCGGATCCACCCACTCTTTTATTTCTGAAGAATTTTCTAAGGGTATCGTTGTATTACCTCAACAATTAGATGTTGAGTTAGCTGTGACCACACTTAATGGCACAATAGTAGCATCAAAAGATTATAATTCTTCTCCGATTGAAGTTTGTGGGAAAGTGATTCATGCAAATCTTGTGATCCTTCCTATAGTGGAATTTGATATGATTCTTTGCATGGATTTTCTTTCTTTATATGGAGCTCATATCAATTTCCAAAGAAGGGATGTCCCATTTCATATTCCATATCAATCTATGATCGTCTATCGATGCAATAATGAACATAACATTCCAGTGGAAATTTCTTCCATCTTATGGGTCTTGATTCCACTAAATGAAGGTTATTTATCTCAAATGGTTGGAGAGAAACTCATGATTAATAATATTCCCATTGTACAAGAATTTGATGATGTCTTTCCGGAGGAATTTCTAGGTCTTCCACCAAATCGTGAAGTTGAGTTTTCAATAGAACTCATACCGGGTGCTTTACCTATTTCATAGACACCTTATAGAATGTCCTCAGTTGAGTTGTAGGAATTGAATAAGCAACTCCAGGAAAATCATGATAAGGGATTCATACGCCCTAGTGCGTCACCTTGGGGAGCACATGTTCTTTTTATTAAGAAGAAAGATGGATCAATGAGACTCTACATTGATTATAGAGAACTTAAAAAGATCACTATCATGAACAAATATCCTCCCCCACACATTGATGACTTTTTTGACCAACTACGCGGAGCTCAATACTTTTCCAAGATTGAACTTCATTCAGGGTATCATCAATTAAGGATCAAAAGGGAGGATATACCAAAGGAGGCTTTCTATACATGGTATGAACACTATGAATTTTTAGTGATGCCATTTGGTCTTACTAATGACCCTACAATCATCATGGATCTGATTAATAGAGTCTTTAGAGACTATCCTTATCAGTTTGTGGTAGTCATTATAGATGATATTCTGGTATATTCAAAGAGAAAGGAAGAAAATTAAGACCACATGAGAATTATATTGATGACCCTAAGAAAGGAGAAGCTTTATGACAAATTTAACAAGTGTGAATTTTGGCTTCAAAAAGTTTCATTTTTTGGTCACATAATCTCAAAAGAGGGGATATTTGTGGATCCAGCAAAAATAGAGGTTATCAATAGATGGTTGAGACCAACAAAAGTGACTGAGATCCAAAGTTTTCTTGGTTTGGCTGGATATTATTGACATTTTTTGAATGATTTTTCAGGATTATATAATACACCCACCAGGTTGACTCAGAAAGGAGTTATGTTTGTTTGGATGGAAGAATGTGAAGAGAATTTCAAGGAGTTGAAAATAAGGTTATCCAGTGCACATGTGCTCACACTGCCTTGTAGTGGAGAAAGGTTTGTGATCTATAGTGATGCATCCAAGAAGGGATTGGGGTGTGTTCTTATGCAAAATGATATGGTGATAGCTTATGACTCACGATAGTTGAAAATTCCAGAGCAAAATTACCCAACTCATGATTTGGAGTTAGCTGTAGTAATATTTTCATTAAAGATTTGGAGGCATTATCTTTATGGAGAAAGGTGTGACACTTATATAGATCATAAAAGTTTAAAGTATATTTTCACACAAAAGGAGCTGAATATGCGCCAAAGAAGATGGTTGGAGATGATTAAGGATTATTACTGCTCAATCCATTACCACCCTGGGAAAGCAAACAAGGTGGCAGATGCATTAAGTCGATAAGACCATGCCAGTTTATCCATGATAAGGATCACAAAAGATCCAATATTTATTTATTTACAACGGATGGATCTTGTAATTATAATGGAAGGGAAAAAATATTATCTGTCTCAAATGAATGTTCAACCATCTATACATGTGAAGATTAAAGAGGCACAAAAAGAAGATGTCGAGTTACAAAAGAAGGTGAGAAATGTTCCTAAATTCAACCTTGATTATGATGGGATAATAAATTTCATGTATCGGGTTTGTGTTCATCCCATCCCCGAATAAAAGAAGGAGCTGCTGGATGAGGCTCATAGTTCCTCATTCTCAAATCATCCAGGAAGCACGAAGATGTATAGGGGCCAAAAAAAGTACTTCTGGTGGGATGGTATGAAAAGAGATGTTGCTGAATATGTCTCTCGATGTTTGGTTTGTCAGTAAGTTAAAGCTGAGAGATAGAAGTCTAAGAGGATGTTACAACCATTACCCATAACCGAATTGAAAGGGGAAACATCACTATGGACTTTGTCACAGGTCATCCTAAAACATCCAAAGGCAATAATGCTATCTGGGTCATAGTTGATCGTCTTACAATGTCTGCACACTTCATTGCTATTAGAGAGGATTTATCTCTAGATCAGCTTGCCATGATATATGTAAAGGAAGTGGTAAGATTTCATGGAGTACCAGTTTCTATTATATCTGATCGGGATCCGAGGATTACCTCAATGTTCTAGCGATGTCTTCAGCACACTCTGGATACAGAGTTGAGTTTCAGCACTACTTATCATCCTCAGACAGACGGTATTTTGAGAGAACAAATAAAACTCTAGAAGATAAGTTGAGAGCTTCCACTATGGATTTCAAATGTGGTTGGGTTGAACACCTACCATTGGTGGAATTTTCGTATGATAATAGCTTTCACTCCAGTATTCAGATGGCTCATTATGAAGCTCTCTATGGAAAGAAATGTAGGACTCCAACTTGCTGGGATGAAGTTGGGGAAAGAAAGATATTACGACATGATCTTATTGATGAGATAGCAGAAAAGGTCCGATCTATTCAACAACACATAAGAGAAGCTCAGAGTCGACAGAAAAGTTATGCCAACAACCGAAGAAAAGACCAAGAGTTTGAAGTGGGTGATAAATTTTTCTTACGAATATCTCCCTGGAAGAGGGTCATGAGATTTGGAGTGAAGGGGATGTTGAGCCCTAGATATATCGGTCCATTCGAAATACTGGATCGTGTTGGGAAGGTAGCTTACCGATTGGCACTTCCACTGAATCTCTCTCAAGTTCACGATGTGTTCCATGTATCTCTCCTGAAAAAGTACATACCTAATCCTTCACATGTACTCATCTCAGAAGTTGTACCGCTGGAGGAAGATATTTCTTATGAAGAACAGCCGATAGAGATTTGGGATTGTAGCAAAAAAGTCCTATGAAACAAGACCACTCGATTGGAGAATTTTTAAAGAGGAACCACCAATTAGAAGAAGCTACATGTGAGCTTGAGGATATGATGAGGGAGAAGTATCCTCATCTATTTGTTACAATGTGGCAAATTTCGAGGAAGAAATTCATTTTAAAGGGGGGTAGAATGTAACACCCGAGAATTTTATGTTATATAAATCATAAAAGGAATCTTTCACTACACAAAACACTTGCTTGGACTGCTTTACACGCAATTGTGACCTTTCTCGATAGCTTGTGTCGAACGCAATACCGAGTTTCACTAAAAAACGATATGATATTAAAATATTATTAAAACTAGCCGTTATGAATAGTAATAAACACTTTTTGAAATTTTGTAAATATTATTTTTCAAAATTGACTTCATTTTTCAATTAGGAATATCGAAATTATCCATGGGTGAAATTTTGGTATTTTTCTGAAAACATGTAGTTTTTTATGAATAGTGAAACCACTAAGTGGTAGTTAAAAAAATGAATTTTTCATAAAACATAATTTTACCTCTTCTGTGAATGGAATTTCAAAAATCTGAGGAAAATGGTTGATGTCAGTAAGTAAAATGTGTTTCAATGAGATGAAAATAATTTTTGGTGAATTGTATCTTTTTACTTTTTTTACCACGGTTAAAAGTAAATAGGATGATTAAGGGTAAAAATGATATTATTATTACCCCAAAACATGGACTAATTCTATTGGATAAGTTTAATTCGACAAAAAACAATCTTATGAATAAAATATGACAATTTAGGCACACATGGATTTGATTTAGACATTTATTATTAATTTATTTAAAGAAGGGTTAAAATAATTAAAATCAATGTTTAATAAGAAATTTTTTTAATATAGGGTTATGCAAAATATAAAATCGACTATAAATATTCATTATTAAGTTAAACATATTTCCTACATAATTATATTTTATTTGTAATTTTTAGACTGTAAATAATTTAATTTATTTATGACACAAAGATGATACAGTAATTATCTTATTAATGAAATATTGACATAATTGATGTTTTGAATACCCAAATAAATGTAATTTGAGACTTTTTAGTGATTTAACTAATTTAATAGGTTAACATGACTTGTTAGAATTTATTTAATTAACTTTTTTCGAACTAATAATTCTGTTATGATTTTCACAAAAATCAATTACTAAATAGTGTCAAAATTGACATAAAATAGTTTTTAAAACAAATATTATATTATTAATTGTTATTTTATTTTTAAAAATCTAAGGTTCGGCCTAATGACATAGATAAGGTAATATATATTAATAATAAACAACATGGGGTTATTTTGGCTTTTTATAGTAATCTTATTAAACATACAGTATAAGAACACAAGAAGACATGGTAAAAGTTAAATTATTTAACTTATTGTTAAATCTAAATGATAAGGATAAAATAGGAACCTAAACTTGTCTAAATTCTATTGTATGATATGATTTCGACCCATACCCACCTTATATTCTAAATAAATTAATTTGGAGCTATTTAAATCCGAATTTGCATTTATAATAAAATAATATTTTTAGTTTTTCCAAAGGAGCCCTTCTCCTCCCTTATAAAAGGGAACCTCATACCTCTCTTCCTCACACGACTTTGAGCCTTCATGCTCAGCCAAACCCTTCCAAATTCTCTTCTACACTTCCCTAGAAACATCCTATAGGTCCTGTTCTTCTTCAATGACCAATTTTAGTGCCCTAAGAGGAGGACTCAAAGAGGCGCTTCAAAGAAGAGGCAATGTCTGTTACCGATTCTTTTAACATTATTTATTTTTCCAATTATTCTTCTTAGGTTGTTTCATTATGAAGTAATAACATAATTATCACTCATATACTGATATGTTATTATATTTATGAAACAAACCTATTTCATCATCTATCCATCCTACGGAATATGAAATCACCGCACATGCGTACGTACGGAATATAGTCTCCACGCCGTGGTGTAATCTATTTTCCCCCACCACATTATTTGGATGGGTATAATGGTGTACATAATAACAATATATGATTATTGTGAAGTGATATTGATTCTGAAATAGTATACATACACTCTAATACAATTCCACGAACATAGGAATGATATCATCGCTCATGCGTACGTACGGAATACCGTCTCCACGATGTGATGCGACTCGTTCTACATGATCTTAATTTCATAATGATTATATAAATGAATTGAATTAATTAATATGATATATGTTACTCTAATACAATTCTTGAAATGAGGTATCTATAACCTAAAAAGAAAAATAAGAATTTATTCAACAAAACACGCATAAGTACAATAAAGTAATAAACACCCGAATAACAAGTAGTAATGAAATATTACTAATAAGATGATTTGAATACGACCATATATGATATCATAAAAATATGTATGATTCTGGCATAAGTTAATAACATTATTTAAATCATTATACAGGAGGTTCGGACACTTATGAAGCAAATTAGACCTAAGGTAAGGGAAATATCAGAATCTCATTTTTATCCGACTTTGTTTCTACTTTGGTATTTACTAGGGTGTATTTTATCATCCACATACATGATTCCGCAATATGTAATATTTATATCCTTATAAAATAGTTTATATCCAATTTTACATTTCGGTGAGTTTTAATAAAAGATATGAAAGGAATCTTTTTTCGTTTTTCGTACGAGGTATTTTTGGACTTTTCCGACAAAAGTACGAGAGGAATTTTTTTTAACTTATACGGCATGAATGGATTTTTATAACATTATTTCCAAGAAGCGTCCATTAAAAATTTTCAAGTTAATTTTTAATCAACTTATTTTAGTTTAGAATTGTATGAAATGTTAAGAAATGAAAAGTGTTTTTGAAGTAGAAAGGATATTTTACTCAAGAATAGAGTTCAAGGGTTTTTTCAAAGTTATTTTCCATCTAAAATAATATTGGGTTTTGTTTCTATCCCGATTATTACATTGATTTGATTATGTTGTGATTGAATTATTTTTATGAATTCCTTTAATGTATATGATTTGTTTTATGAGGTTATGTTTTTTAGGAATCCCATTTTTATTACATGGGTTATGCAATGATGTATGATTTACGAAATTGTGGCACACATAAGAATGGTTTCATTGTGAGATGGGTGGGACCTATATCTCCCTCCAATTCATTGGGCAAATATTTTATATTTCATGATATAGACATGGCTGGAACGGAAGGTTAAACCAGTTTAGTGAAACAGGACTGAAACGAGGAGTGAACATGGTTCAGAAATGGACTTTGTCCACTAAGATAATCTTGGAAATGAGTCTGGACTAATAAGAAATGATTCTCTATGATTATGCGTGTATGACACAATGTTGCATGTTTTAAGTTATGATTATTTGGATTACATTTCACTGCTATGATTTATCCCATGTTATGATATTATGATCTCTTTTGCAAGTTATGATTTCCAAGATGTTATGTTCTTATTAAAATGATGCGATTGATATTTCTTTTGTTTACCCTTACTGAGCATTTGAGCTCACCCTTTTGTATGTTTTATTTTCCTAGGTCAGGATTAAGGTTATTAAGTAGGATATGCCAAAAAGGGACTCTAGATATGATGAAATAAGAGGGAGGAAAAGTAGATGCTTTATGGACCAGTTGTTTATGTTTCCCAGTTTCTAAAGACTCTATACCTATACGGTCCTTTACCTGGTTTTATTATATCTTGTAATAAGTATGCTTCAATTTTTAGGTATTGACAATGTTTGTAAAGTATGAGTCGTTATAGTAGAAGTCCTATGCTGACAAGAGATATAGACCTCTTGAGTTCGAGGATGGTAACAATGTATTTCAGTGGATCTTACCCTGATGAGGTTTGAATTTATTGGGCTAAGGCATAAAGATATCTCGGAGGTACATTAAACCCTTTCAGCTCCTCAGCAGAGTTGGCGTGGTTGCTTATCGCTTAGCTCCTCTCCCTTAGATGCACTGGGTGATTTGAATTTTCAACATATCGCAACTAGTGAGATACATACATTATTATACACATATCATTGAATAGGGAGAATTGGAAATTAGTGATTGGTAAATGTTTTCACAGGTTCTAGTAGAGATTGAGGATTGACAAGAGATAGTCCAACGTGGTAGATCGATACCTCGGGTGTGCGTACGTTGGAAGCATGAGATCTTTCAGGAGAGCATGTTGGAACAAGAGGCTCATATTCGTGCTCAATACCACCACTTATTATCATAGATTATGTTGTGTATTTTGGAGACACAATTCACTAAAGATGGGAGACTATAAAGACACTAATTTTCCATGTAAATTGTTTTTAATTATATAGTAATAAAACAAGTCCGAAAAAATTGGAAGTGCATGATTCTGAGCCCCAAAATGACCGAAATGAATATCTGAACATTTTTTAAGTATGTTCAGTAAATGTTCAAGAGAGTTATTGTAACATTTGAATCGATAATCGAAATAGAAATCCGACATCATAGTTGAACTCATAGTGCTGATACTCAGTTATGAAGTCCTTCACCTCGACCATAGTAGGTCGAGGGTGGATGATATTTTTCCGTATTTATGTTGGAGAAGAAAAATAAATGGAAAAAAAATTATTTTCCTTGTGAAACAAGATTTTTTAATTCCGTGTTGGGGACCACCAAAAGATTAAAACTCCCATTTTAATTAAGTGGTGGTGACCACCCGACCCATTAAATATCACTTTAATGAGTGGAAACCCTTGAAATACTCACAACATAATGTGCCAACATTAATTTAATTAAAGTTATAACATTAATTGAATTAATATTCACAAAATATTAAGATTGGAACCATACTTTTGGTGGAAGAAATTGTTGGAAACAAGATATTTTTTAAAATAAGATCCTTTGGAGAAATAAACTCTCCAATGAAGAACACCCTCTCCAATGAAGAAAATAATCCAGAATCAAAGAATGAGAAAGATGATCGATCCCGGATTGGGAGCATCTTGCAAGAGAAACATACATCGGTGTCCCCTTCCCCGACATCAAACTACTCCTCATGACACCTCCAACGGACGATCGAGGCAAGCAATTTATTTTGAAATACAATTTAATTTATTTTTTATTTATTCGTATTTTGGATTCTCAAAAACAATGGCCAATAAAACATGGCCATCATACCATACTTTTACCTTGATATTCTTATTTCATTTGTCATGCGTTCATCATGCGTTCTTCAAAACCAAATAATTAATGAAGTTGGATTCGAAATTTTTTTGGAGAGGAACATATTCATGTGGAGCCATCGACCATGGGATCATGAATTTGGGAACAACCTAATTTTTGTTTTTGGAATGAAGATATGATGGATCGTATAAGAAGGTGGTGGCTAACACCTGGCTAACCGTGAGGAAGGTGGGGAGGCGCGCGTCTGTGCCGCTGGTTGAGCAAGAGGCCACAACCCATCAGTTGTGGTAGAGCAGGGTGACAGACAACATCCAACTGGGCATGCTGAAATGAAACGACATGTGTCTTTTCTACCAGAGTAGGAGGCCTCGACCGCATGGCCACCGCGGAGGCCGAAGTTCGGCCAACCCCCGGCTGGCCACAGAGGACAACTGCGCCATCGCACCAATAAGAGGAGGAGGGACGACGACGAACCGATAGGTTTTGGTGCACTAATACGGACACACTCCGGTGGGTTCCACCTCTAAAAAACAAACAGACCTTTAGCTGTTCGGGTAATCTGGGATGCGCACCCCTCTCAGACATTGGCTATAGTGGACCCCGCCACTGTAGTCTACTTTGCCACGGACCGCGCCCTGCGAGGCATGCAACCAGGCCACACCCAGCAGGTTAGGCCAAGCCATCCCCAATTCGTGGGTCGGTTAGGAACATGGCATGGTGGGTCGGGCCCTGCAAGGTGCTGGCCAACCGGGCAGGACTCAGGTCCGTCTAACTAGGTCAGACTGGACCGTTTCATATTCGGACCCTGTTTCACATTTTTTTCCATAACATGTATTCCGTGCATCTGTTTGATAAACCCTCTATGGAATTATAATATTTGGTTCAAGGTGGTACTTTTGGAATAATGTACTTGTTTTTTTGATAATATTGGAGAAGGGATGGGTTGGATCGAACCCCGAATCCAACTTGGTCATCAGTGCAGAAACACTAATAACATACAGATGAGGCGTCTGATTGATATGTCATTTTTTGAGTTGTGTTCCTTATGAAGTGATAGACCACTGTGATAATTCTACATGGAACATTGTAGTAGTTGAGGTATGACTGATATCTTGAGGGACAATTTCTATGTAACTCAAGCTCACCATGTGATTGGAATCCAGTGGCTGGTAGTGAGGTGGAGGTTGGAGACGGATAAAATGGAGGTATGTTATATATAGAATATGGGAGGGTCAGATCCTATGTGGGTCATCGAGGGGGTTAGTACCTATCGATCTTATTCGGGTTGGCACTCATTGATCTCGTGTGGGTCAGTGCATACTAATCCTGAGTGGGTCAGTGCTCAGCTATCCCGTGTGGGTCATCGCAAACAAATCCTGTGTGGGTCTTTGATCAGTGATACTATGTTGGTCAGTGCCTACTGACCATGTGTGAGTCAGATCCTTTGTGGGACATTTTGGGGGTTAGTACCTATTGATCATGTGTTGGTCAAACTCTGTTTAATCATTAGCAACGTCTCATGATAGAAAATGATTTTCTAGCTTCACGACTAATCATCTGTCTTCTATACATCAGTAATTCATGGTGCGAGATGTCATTACCATTGTGGAAATTTCATTTTTGGTATTCTAATATGTGGATATACCTTTGTGGTACATACCTTTGTGTTGTTACCTTTGTTTTATTCTTTCCTTCATGGAACTATTGATCTTTTTGCTAAATAGTTGTGCCTTGTGGATACATAGGATTGACATGTGTATACTCGACAACTTAGTTATATGTATGGACATATACCTATGTAGGGTTTACTATTGTTTCCAGGATGTTTGGAGTATAATTTGTGGATTTTGAAAGATCTAAAAGAGTCTCAGGGTCCTTACAATTACTGTTATACTCACCCCTGCACAGGCTACGCCTGCACCTTGTTGTGTTTGGTGGAGACGACAGACATCACCGACAGAGTACAGGATTAGAAGGACTGGAGGCTTCTCATAGGTGGTGATTAAATGACACTATCCACTGAGATGACAATTCTAGAGTTGTACATAACCTTCAGGTAGGATCCTCTGTGGGTTTTCAAAGGAGTTGTTTTTAGTTTTTATAGTAATTTTCAGTTTTACATGTACTTTTTAGTTGGACGTGTATTATGGCCTTTTTACTCAATGAATTCACTTTGTTTAATATATATATTACCTTGTTCTTGTAACCCATTATGTGTTTGGAGTGTGTGAGTTCATATGTTTAAAGGAAATGCCTTCCCAGCTTTAGGGATATACCTCTCCAGTGCTAGTCTCCAGCCTCTAACCTATGGAATGTGGGTTTGGGGTAGTCACAACACAGGCCTTGGGGGGCGGGTCATCACAATTTTTTTTAATAATTTTGAATAAACTATCTAGGATTGAAATCAAAATATTTAGATACAATATGCTATTATTAACTATTCAAGTTTTCAATATTGAAAAAAATATTTAAATGTATAGATTTGTAACTTGCATTAAAAACCTATTCATGTAGATTGAATCTCAATTTTTTTTGTGTTGAAAAAATGTTATTATTATTATTGATACATATAATGTTTTATAAAAATATGTTATCCCTCTTGAATTACCTTGATTGTTTGTTTTTCTAAGCAAAATTCCCCTATATTTCACCCAAACAGAAACATTAAATATTAAATTACTAGAGAATGAAGAAAAATAGAATATAAAAAAACAATAAATATACATTTTCAATAAATAATAGAGATATATGTGGTAAAAATTGTCAAACATATAAAATTAAAATCAAAAAATCTAATGAGGGAAACAAAAAATTAGAGACAACTAATCATAGACTAATAATTGTTTCTTTTTATAATCAGATCATTTTATTTAAAAAATCCCCATTCCTGACATGAATTTTTTTTTTCCAAAAACATTTTATTGGAACGGATTGGATATGATTAAAAAAATATTTATAAGATGATTTCATAGTCCTAGACTTCGCATTTTAGAAACAAACCCAAGATGAATGAGAGTACCTTCATGTTTAATATAAAATAATATATTTTTTCATAATTTTTCATTGTTTTAGGAAAATATTTAGTTCCTTCACAAAATAATTCACATAGTATAATTTAATCCCTTTTTACCCCTTTGCATTTTTTCATAAATTTATATATATTATAGATGAAATTACTTGAAATAAATTATATAAATAGATGTTAACTAATTTTTAATCAATCTATTGATGACTACAACTGTAAAAATATTTTTTTCATAGTATACTCAAGGATATTATAGTAGAATTTTATATTTTAAATAGATTTATAAATATGGGGACACATATTTGTATATTGTTATTCAATATTTATTGAGACTCAAGAATGACTTAAGTATTGTTGAAACCATTATTTGATGGTTAATTTGATTGAAAATAATTAACGCATAACGCATTAAAAAAATATTGAGGATGGAAACCTTGTGGTGGTAATGTTGATTAAGGCCCTATTTTTTCATGCTATGATGATTGAATTTTATTATACAATTTATAATTATGAATATATTTATTCATTAAATTAAGATTAAATTTACTATAGTTTTAAAATGAAAATTAAAAAAATCCATTCAATTGAATTTTAAAAAAATGAAAAAGCTAAAAATAAATTTTTATTCTTAATAAGAAATGAAATGAATTATTTCATTAAAAGAATATTATAATATATACAATATATACATTTTTACCACAATAAATGTAAGTACACAAAAAACTAAATAGAAAAAATATATTGTTATATATTAATATGTATCCACACCATCAAATAAGTTTGTAAGGTGAATTATATATATGTTTGTGTGTGTTACAGACACACACACACACAGATATATATATATATATATATATATATATATTAGTGTGTGTGTGTGTTTTATATTAATTTACTATATATTAAATTCACATTATATGTATTAAGTGAATTCAGTAATCACATAATAAACATTCTTTAAAATATATAATGTATATAAAATATGTTCAATTTATAATCAATGCAATAAATTTTTTATGAATATTCATTTTAATAAATCAATACTCCAATTGGCGTTATTTTTTCAACACCATAGCCAGGATAATTATAATTCCAAGATATTAACATGTATAAAAATACAAAGAATTATACATTCAAAAAAACAATAGAATACATATAATGAAGTAATATATTAAAATTATATCAATTGGACCTGAAAAGCAATAATTCACTATGATAATAAATAAATGTATGAAAAATAAAATAAAATTGAATGAGAATCATTGAGATATTTCAATTTGTATTAACATAATTTCTTCAACATCATAGCTATAGTATACATATTATATTAATATGTTTTTGTAACTATGACATTTCATAGATGTAAAATGAGTATTATTTTTGTTTTGTATCAATCCATACTAGGTGGATTAGGGAGTTTTCATAAAATGTGATATTACAGTACAAGTTGAATTTTTTTTGAAGATGTCATCATTCCCCAATGATTTGAATTTTTTTCAATAAATTATAGAATGGAGACTAGTTTTTTTGGAAATTATTGTTTCTTTTATGATTGAAGTTGTATCATAGTATTCATTTCATGTTATGTTTTAGCATCATCTCATCTAAATATGGTAATGGAAGGAATTTCTCTTAAAAGTTTTTTATGCATGAAATAATTTTTACATGTTAGAAAGTATTATATTGAAACCCAACATTTAATAAGAATCCATTAAGATAAAGAAAACATTAAATAAGTGTCATGTGTGACTGATGTTTTGAGATAGACCCTTCAAAAAATTTCAAATTATTGAGGTACACAAAAGTGATGATATTAAATGAAATATTCATACAATCGAAATTCAACAACAATTTTTGAAATATAAAAATGGGGTTGACGTGAAATGGAATTTTTCGTAGGGATGTTCAGGTCAATAATTTTGTGGTTACCCACCTTGAATACATAGAAATTTCTTTCCAACAAAAATAATATGTCTCTAGAAGAGGTAAGAGTTACATGAAATATAATTCATCATAGAAAATATTACATGCGAATTCTCCTTTTTGTCTATATATACCTTGTAAAACTTGTGGTGTGGATTCGTGAAAGTGATAGGGTTGTGTGAATGTAACTATTTGTGACAACCCTATAACATGTGCACAAATAGATATGTTGCATGAAATAGAAGTGATGGTCATATATAATATTTTAAATATCTATTTCAATTGATTAGTGTTATTATGATAAATAATTTATAATATCGAAGTAAGAAAAGTCTCAAGCATGTCAAGGATAAAGACATAAATTATGAACTACTTAATTTTATTAAATCAGATAAACTATGTTAGGATTCCTCAATAGAAGTGATCTAGGGGGATTCGACATTAGTGATTCATTGAATGCAGTGTTCCATTAATAGAATATTGTAATGAAAGTGTTCCTATAACAATGTCGATGTGTGTGATCAATCGTATTCCTCAACTAGTGAGTATTGATGGATTTATGACTGACAGAAACACTGTCAGCATATGCTCATTGGACTACCCCATTGTGGTGAACCATTCATAACTGATTTTGTGTCTCTCTACATGGGAATTATTTAATTATTATATATTATTATTTTATAAGATTAACTGTTTCCTATCGAAATGAGAACAAGAACTATCTCTCCAGAAGAGAATTTTGAAACCATGATCCACCCCTCCCCTCTCAGTGGGTTCAGAGGTTCTTATTGTGGTATCAAATTCTAAAAGTTTCTCAAGATAAATCATTCCTCTCATGTTATCATGGATAAATCATTAAATATAAATGGAGACCCACTATTTAACATAATAAAATTCTCAATATGGAAGAAAAATATGATAAGTCCTCTATTATAAATTGCAATGGAAGCTCTTTTCTGAAAAACACAAGAGATTCTTGACACTATTGAAACAATATTATCTATGATAGTTTAACATATAAAATATATTAATGTAGATGATAAAGAATATAATCCCCTCACAAAAATTAATTCTAATCAAATCTAATAAAAGGTGTTGATTTTTTACATTGAATAAGTTTATTTGGGAAAAGATATATAATATATATGAATGAATCATCAATGTTGAGGAAGTGAATGTCTATGTTCTTTTCAATCGGTTAATCAATCTAAATATTTGATCAGATGAAAAAGCATATAGTTTATATATTCACATTATTAAGGTTTCTAGGGATATTCGTGTACTCGGGGAATAAATTTAGGACATCAATATTTGGAAGAATAATAAAGAAGGATTCGACCATTTTATAATCACAAAGTTTCTACCCTTTAGGAAATGTTTCATAGAAAACATTGTCTATATGATCTAATATGAAGCATGGGGTAATATGAAATGACAGTACACGTGGATGATGAGACAAGTCATGTTAGAAAATAAATTTCAATCAATGTCCTGAAAAAAACTAGAGATTTCTAGAGATTGTGATAATGATGATAATGAGTAAGATGAACTAGTTTCTATATTATCCACGAAATTAAAGATATGAAAATGAAAATTGAATAAATATACCTCTTTTATTTTTTCTTTATGGTAGATTTTGAAAATTTTCCTCTAGGTGCTCAAGGTAGTATGATTATCATGACATTGATGCTGGGAACATGTAGAAGCCTCATAATATGTTTAACAGTAAATGTGAATTCAAATGAAGAATGTATTAGCAATGAAATATATTTTTTATAGTGATGAAGATAATAAAGAATAATTTTTTGAGGATGGAGAACCAATTTTTAAATCTACAACCCATTCATCCATTATGGGTACGATGGAAAATCGTAAACCACAAAAAGATAATTATAGAGACAATCAAATGACTCCTCATGATTATATCGATTTGGAATTTGAGGATACACATAGTACTCCTGAAAATTAATGAAACATAAACATAAAGGTGAGAGATGTTCTGGAATATTTTTTAGAATATATTTATCAGGTTTAAGAAGAAATTTATTTAGTGTGGAATGAATTTATATTGAGTCTCATTCATAAAAAAATATTAAATATCATCATCTAACATCAATCATTCAATCAAAAATATAAATTTGTTAACAATATTACTATATGAATCCTCAATAATCGATTTATTATCTCCCACAATGTTCAATTGTTACAACATTAACTTTAACAGTGATCTTGAACACCTCCAAGGATAAATCTATCAAATCTATGGGAAAATAATCAAATTTGATACACAAATATCCATTTTATAACATTTGTAAACAATAAAATAATATTTTGATTCACTCATGTGACATCAATACTTCCACTAAGTGAAATCAAAATATAAATTAAGAATGTACATAAACTACACAAACAACTATAGAATACCATTGAGTAAGTATGTCGTTGATCCCATAGAGAGCGGGGACACATCTATGAAATATTATGAATAGATGTGTTGTCCTAAAATTAATGAATGAATTTTAATATTGTATTGATTCAAATTGAATAAATTAATTCCAATAGAAAAATATAATAGAGTTATACTTGATTATTGGGATATTATAATAAATTAATTAATTCTCCATTACATTGAAAATAATTAGATTAAATAACTATGAAACCAGTAAATTTAATTGATCGAATACTAATCAATCCTGCTCAATTTACTATATAATCTCATTTAATTATGGTTAGATGAATAAAAAATAATATACAGAATAGCATCTCAATTATGCATATAAATCATAATGGAATGGGGTCACTGAATGGAACAACACAATCAGGAAAACCATGGCTCGTAGCATGCGGAATGCATTGGTTCCATCATCAGGATTTGATGTGAGGATATATCTACATCCATTTTCATCATGAATCAATAAATGACACAATGACCTGATGAGATTACATCGTAAGATCCCTGATTGTAAAAATAATATGTGATTCACATTGTCTATACCTTCAGCTATATTACAAATGTTATGATTTAGAATGATCAACTGAGGGAGCTTGATGACTAATATCAGATAATGAACTTCACCACATATGAATACATATCCATGGAATAAAACACGTAAATTCTCTTTGGAATGTTAATGAATGTATCACATGATATTATCATCAATGAGTCAACATAGTTTGATAAGATTTTTGAGGAAAAAATATGTGTTTAGTAGTGATGTGTCAGTCACCATTGAGAACATGAATGTATATATACCAAGGATGGTGGAGACGGAATTTTTATTGGAGAGTCAATATCAATAACCAAACCCACTAGTGTGTTATCTATAGACTCTTGAATATGATACAATTTTGATGATATTCTCACATAATGAGATATAATGGATTTCTCCATGATACCATTGAACAAGAAGGAATCACCTGATGCCAATCACGATGACTCCCCACTTTAGTTTCACACCATCGACAGAAATATCGGGCTGATAGCGCCTCCTAGATTTTCATAATGTGAGGTCAACTATGAAGTGTTTCACTTAACTACGACCAATAAGTCAAACTATTTAGGTTATGCAGAAAATCACCTGTGATGGTGGAAAATATTGTTTGAGATGTAACTAAGGAAATAATCATATGAGGAAGTGAGGTAGAATGAAAACATGGAATTGAGTGTGTTGTAAAAAATAAAAATATATCTCAGAACCCTAGGCGTAGGATGAAAAATCTTTTTCAATGAAGGAACAAATTTATGTGTGTGAACTCCATGATAAAACATATGTTTTATCTAGATTCCATTACTACCTTTCTACATGCCATGTTCATTGGGGGTAATAAAGGGAAAGCAACAAGGAATCGATTCATAATTAGTTCGTATAAAATATTTCAATTTCACATGACCACACTAGGTTTCTAGAGTTGCGTATGAAAAATGATGTTATTGAGTGCTGGTGAGAGTGATAAAAATTAGGGGATTATATTCTGACTAATTTCATGTGGTGATTAGTTTAGACTATTTATTCATCAACCAAATTTTTTTACATCATTTATTTTTATGTTTATAGGAAAATGTTTTTTGACCACAATAATGATCATGTGTGATTTTTATGGATGTTGTATATAAGTCTATATTTTTTATGTATATAATGAAGTTGAAAACAACTAGAAAATCCCCCATGTTTTTGGTGCATAAAAACAATTTTCTGTGGTCTTTTTATTTTCTACTTTGAATACACTTTTCATTAATCGTGGGTATTAAACGAATAGGAATTTTCAACACATACGTTTAATTCATATTTGAATCATGATATCCAATGGATTGATATTATTGTTACATTTTATAAGGCATGGATTTTATTATTAGTTGCCAAAAGTTTTTTCCTATCATTGTATACCAATACTATAAACCCTCTATAATCACACTATTACATCCTATATAATGATTATATTTGGTGTATATAATCACAGAAAATTAAGTATAAATATATATATATTTCTTATACACTATATAACCACCCAACATATTTATTTCATAAAAACATTCTTTTTTTCAACATTTGTCATACCACAATCCCAGATATGTTAAGCATGGATTTAAACTACCATTAAAATACTAAATAGCTTAGATTGAAAATAAAATTAATTTTCAATAAAAAGAAACATGATTATCATGGATATCTATGAATATTTTTTATGTTTTATACTAAAAAAATACTTTTCATATTTTATTAAATTAATTAAATTATTACTTGATAAATATATGTTTCATTCATTATTAATTAATTGGTATATGTTTTTTTATTTAATCAATTACTTCATTAATAACTAATAGTTATATGTTTCATTCTTTATTCATAAAATTATTTTTTCTTCACATTATTTATATTTTAATGGATGTTGAAAATTCAATCAACTACATTTGAGAAGCTGAAATCCTTAACACATCATCCTAAATAATAAATAATTTTGTAGAATCATATCCTATATTCTTGAATTTGTAATTTTAAATCATTCTTTAATGTTTGAATGGTCGAGAAATTTTTTTTGGGATTATGATTGGGTGATTCTTGCAACTCATACTACATAAAAAAATATAGTCGGACAATATTTATAGTGATATTATTTTGTGTCTCAGTATGGAAACCCCCTTACATCGGGGGCTTGGGGACCAATGGGTGCCTCGCCAAATGCTAGGAAAATGTAGAAAATCATACCAACAATAGTTTTGTAGATCATGTGATAGAAATAGAACACTATAGAGGTGTGGATAATAAAGAAATAGTTTTTGTAGCATAAAATTTTGAGATAGTGGTATTATAGAAGTATAGACATCCTTCTATAGAAAACAATACCATATTTGGATTGTGTGGCCGCATTACTCATTCAGTGCAGACTTCTAGCTATCATAATCTATAGCATAATCAACATAAATTAAATTTTGTGGAATAATGTCTCATTATCCTTTTAATCAAATTTCAAGGAAATATTTCAGGCGATTTAAAACTCTATTATTCTATATGTTTTTATGTTTCTAAATCATATTGAGATTATACCTCTCCGAGGACATCGAGATAAATAACGAACTACGTAAATCAATGTATTCTATGAGATATTATTATAATTGATTTATTATTATTGGATATTTTTTAATTAAATTCAATCATTGTGTGTCACTTCTTATCCATGTGCTTTTATAGATATTTATATTTCCAATACTCTCTATTTATGTTAACAATATAATATTATATTAACAAATTAAATGGTTTTATATTCATACACTTTAGAGTGGATTATTATTCAATATAGAGAAATATGAAATACTCTTCATCATTAATGTACAATATGTGGACCCTGCATTAGATTCCCTCTGATATTTATACTATTAAAAAACTGGATATAACATAAAATTATACATGAAATGTGGGATATTGAATGAAAAGATCACATATTACCGAAAAGGTGCTAAAGACAACTATAAAATCTTCATTTGAATTCAAAAAACATAATATATTTTTCAGTATCATTAAAAAATAAAATATAAACCACATTTAGATAAATAGATACCAGAAACATCTTATTCTCATGTTGATACAAACTTGATTAACAAAATTAGAACACCCAAAGATAACAGACATGATTTTTTTGATCCTAATAATGAGTATAATGAACAATGGTTTGATACTAAATTAAAAAATGAACCTAGAAACATCTTTATTTCATATTGATATTCAAGATTCTTAATATTATTCTGAAAATACTTATATATTAATAATTTTATTAAAGAGGTTAGAAATGTTGTTTCCTTCCAAATTTATTTTAATCTATCAAACCTCTGAATTTCCTTGGGTTCATAATTTCTAGGAATGTAACATCAATTGGCCATATAATGATCCAGACATCCATTTTAATACAACAACCTATGAATTTATTTGAGATTTAGTATATTCTAAAACTTAAAGGCAATCACAATAAATTTTTCATTTATTAGTCAAGATTACTTTCTCTTCTGATTACATTGACCTGAAAACGTATTCCATTCATATGGAATTTTGACAGTTAACAATCAATTCAGGATTTTATGACCAAACATACTTTTACACGTATCAAAACCTCAATAGAACATGAAGAGGGTTATGTCAGGTATTATGATTAATCTAGATCGGGATGGGATTGCATTCTTATTAAGGGAGACCATTTCACATTCCATGACACAAAATAATTACATATGTATAAAATGAATTATCTCACTCACAACTATGGTTTCATATATAGATTAATAACCATAAATCACTATCTCTCGGAGGAAATGTTTACTAAATTCATCAATCATAAGACTTTGATTCATATATTTTCACAAGGAAACATTAATGTCATGGATTGAGGATGGGTATGTTTTCATTATATGTTTGACATTTAATTGATATATATATATATATTTGGGAATGGAAATTCATTGTCATGTAGTGTGGTCTAAAATAGAATATTCATGGGGTGAGGGAGGTTTGTGACTAGAGAGGCTCAAATATCATACATAACCGATAAAGTGAAATCTATGTAATTTGATTGATAACTTTTTCCAGAATTATATTAATGCAAAATACACTAAAATTTTATAATTTCTGATACCATTCCTCTTGAATTTGTGGATATAAAATGTATTTTCATTATTTGAAATGATTTTCTCTTTCAAAAGTTCATTACAATAAATTTCACTTCCTCTTTATTTTTGGATTACACCTTTATCAGAGAAATTTTGTGAATAATATATTAGTTGTTTTCATCATGTAATTATTTTACATTTTCACATATATTTATAATAAATGACTAATAAATATAACTTGTTAAATTATTTATTATTTTAATCTTGAAATTATAGTTTGATGTTACATTCCCTACCATTTAATTTTCCCTACATAGGATTGAGGCCATGGAAATACATTTAGAAGAACCATTGAATCACAATTAAATAAATTTTATCCCATTATTTTCAAATAAATGATATATATTCAATTGTATTCTTATAAAATGATCGTTATTTAGGTCTAAAAAACTATAAAAATAAATAACCAATATTAATTATATCAATTATATAATATAACTTTTATTGGAGTATTTTAGCAACCACATCATTCTCATGATTCTTATTTAAATGATAATTTATTCCTTATAATTATTCCCATTTTAAATCATCTTTAATGAAAATATGTTATTTTCATAAATTAATTTATCTAGGACTTTTGTGGATTCATTTTTAATTCCCTAATAACCATTTTTAAAATCCAATTATCGTAGTTATATTTATTATATCCATGAATAATATCCTAAAAATTATTGGGAAATGATTAATGAAGATTTTATTGACCATGCCTATACAAATCAATTTATTTATTAAATTTACATAAACTAGTTTTAAGAAAGATTTAATAACATTCAAGATCATGAATTAAGATATACAAACTAAATTTAACATCAGTTATTTATTAAGGAGTGTAAAATTTAATATGTTTTCTTACTTTAACATTTGTTTTTGGATTTCATAAAATTAATATTTAAATATATCATTGAAATATTTATTAAATTTTAAATTTCTCAACATATAAATTATTTTTTCTCCAAATGATTAAAATAGAAACTGAAGAGAAGATATATATTGATGGTGGGCAGGTGCATAGAGTATGTAAATAAGACTATATGGTGTAATATCTAATTTATTGGACTACTTTTTATATTTATGATGGGGTAATGATTGTAAAAGTCCACTTGGGTTGTTATCATCCTTAATAATATGTTCACGTTGTACGTCTAAATTATATCATCATATTCATTGTAAAAATCACACTCAAACCCATCATGCATTGTTTTCTGAGTAGGTTGTTGTGCATAGAAATTCATCATGTACAAAAAGCCTGTTGAAAGCCACATTAGAAACTAAATAGAACAAATTCATGTTGTTTTTTCTTCTGTTAATGTATAATTTGACACATTACTATGAAAGCACAATTCTGAATAGTAAACATACATGTTAAATGAAATTAAATATTACATACAGATATTCTGATCTTGTTAACAGTTTAGTGATTCATAATAGACAATGTTAAAATTTTATACGACCTATTTGAAATTCAAATATTAATCCATAGAAATGAATTGAATTATTACTAGGTGATGATTTAATTTTATGAGTAATACATGAAATGAATTTATTGGATTACTATATTTTTTAGTGACATATATTTGAACAATCTCATTCTCTGGTAAAATATTCATATTACATTTTTAAATATATATCAGGTTCTATAATGTTTATATTAAATGAGATTGATTTTTTTGATTTATTATTTTATTTTTTATTCATATCAATCCTCATGTACATGTGCAAGAATTGGGAACAACATGGATAAGCGGTAAACTAGTGGTGGTAGCGACATCTTAGAAACCAAATTCCATCATATTTTAATGTAAAATTTCACTATTGTAGTCCAATTATTTTTAAGATTAGGGACCTTCCTTTTCCAACATTGTATAAACATCTATCTCATATATTTAATATTATATCCCTCTTCTAGTTATTTATGTGAGACTGAGGTTCCTCCTCCTGAGGAATACATCTATTGATGTAACAGTAAAGGTTAATTTCCTCATCAATTCAAGAAACCACCCAATGGTCATCAATTAAATTCATGATCAAGACTGGTACATTCACAAGCATTTGACGTCATGATGGAATCTACCATTGTTTTGGACTTGAATAAAATGCCATGTTAGGAACTCCAAAAAACAATGGATCAACTATCCTGGTAGAACCTAAATATAACTTGATATATCATCTAATATTTATCAAAATGTAGAAGAGAATCAGGGTTATCCCTTATAATGTATACATCATTACCATCAAAAAATAGGTTACTATCATTATTTCTTCTAATGAACTCATATATATTCCGTATGATAGCGGAATAACACACCTATAAAATAGGGTATCATATTATTATACTTAGAGAATATGAAAAATTATATCAAATAAATAATATTCTATATAGGTCACATCATTTTAATGACACATAATGAATCTTATACATCATTTTCTAAATATTATGATCCAGGATCTTCATAATATTTTCTCTAAGGAACACTGGAATAGACCCCATATTGGATTACTTCATACAAATCATCTTAAGATATTTTCCATTATCTATGCTTTGAAACTATCTAGAACATTATTTTATCAATCAATGTGTGTATTTATATACCATATGTATGTTGTTTACAGAATTTATTTTGTTGAAAAACATTTTCAAATAATTTTTTTAATGTACCATCAAGACATCATTTTCAACAAATAGTATGTCATCCAGATAAAACACTAAAAACACCATTTCACCTCAACTATACATCCAACATACAAAAAAATAATATGTTTTTTTATAAAATCAAATGCACTGATAGAATCATAAAACCAAATATTTCCAATCTGAGAATCATGCCTCACTCCACAAATGGACCATTGAAAATTATAACCCATAACAGTTTCATTTGACACATTAAAAGATTTAGGATATATTGTTAACATATATTTGAATCAATTTTTTGTTATAGAACGTGATTTTGACAACCATTTGATATATCATATAATCATAATGAGATTTCATGTAATATGTAAATGGTGTTTATTATCAACAAGGGAAAAAAATAAAAAATAATAAAAACTACTATTATGTTTAGAAAAAAACCATTTATTATTAAATATAATATATCATTAAAAATATTTCTATTATGTTTTAAAAATTATAAAATATTAAAAAAATAAAAAGTATCATAAAAACATACAATTAATCACAATAGAATTAAAAATTATTGTTATTCATTTTCAATTTCAATTAATCATAAAAAGTCAATGTAAATAAAAATTTATACTATTGCACTAAAATTTCTCATAGAACGAATTAGATATTATATATTAAAAACTAAAATACAACTATTATTAAAAAGTTTTATAGAAACATAATTTATATTAGTGTTGATAAACCAAATTCTGAAAAATTTATATTTTCATATTGTTGTTTCATTTCTAGAACATCTAATAAAAAAATCATCAATGCATAATATAACTATCATAACCATTATGTTATAAATATAATCAACTAAATGGTACACAATGTATGAATGATACATTATGCACAATTACAACCCCAGATCAGTAAATTTAAATGATCTTCAAATTTTAGAGGTCCATTAATATGAAAAATAAATGATTCTAAAGAATTCATCCCAATTGTATTTACTTTAATATTGATTTACAATCTCATCAAATAGTACCACCATCATTGAAATCCATCCTCAATAATGTGTCACTAACCATTACCAATGTGTTAGTTTTGAAGCAATACTGGCTTCACTCCAATCCAAACCAACATCTATCTAGCACATCATGAGATAAAACAAAGCATTTGTAGGAACTAATCATACAACACAAAGAAAACTATAAACTCTTAAAATTATACTATGTATGGAACTAATATCCCTAATCTATGACGTATCCCAAAGGTAAGAATGGACCACCTATGTTGTCACAAGACTCAATGTAGTTAAACAACTAGACCTCTTTAAAATTTATTTTTCTAATAAATACCATAAATTAGGACCCTCTAATTAATGTACACATTCCATCGAAGGGACTAAAACACCCTATCATTTGAAACCATAAATATAGTGATTCCATTCTATAATACCATAGTAGAACCCATTCCATTCTATAGAGCACATCCCCATCAAGGGGTGCTAACCCAAACTATTTGAACCACCCAGGTGTGTTATAAAGGATATAATTCCAAAAATATGAATAATACCATGGTCTAAATAGTCTATCTATGGGAAAAATCATCATGGAACACCATAAATTTGAACTAACCAAAAACAAGAAACCCACAAAACCATTATGGAATTATTGTGGGAGACACACACCTCTTTGGAAGAATCCTTAGTCCAGGAAATACTTACATATATTTAAAGGAACCATGTAATGTCCTAGATTTTCCATGAATTATTTTAAACATTATATGGAATTTTTAGGAGACCAAGATCAGAGACAACATGTCATTACAATGCCTGGTAAGCTCGAAACGATGATTTGATGTTTTTATTTTAGTGAGTCGGTATGTATGCATGGTTGTGGTAGTTTCCAAACTGATGCCCGAATTTAAATTATCAAGGAACTGTTGCGTTGTGAACAATTAATTTACCTAATAACAACCCTAACCATGATCTGTGCGAGTTAAGGGAAAAAGGATAGTTTTTTGAGTTTTCTATTAATATAATGAAAAATAAATTTTTAAAATATAAATTTTTTTTTATTTTTGAAACGTCTTCTACAACACAATGATAGAGAAACTGTTCATTAATTAATGACATGGAATCATGACTCTGAAACAACAACCATGACATGTTAATGTTGTAGTGTAATGAAACACTGAAATGTGTTCCCTTCAATTAATGGGTTAATCTAAGGTTGGTTGTTAATGGAAAATTGAGATAAAATATGGAGTAATATTTTAGCATTAGAGAAAACTCTCCATAACGAATGAAGTTGATTCAAAAGTGTGAATTGCTACACAAACAGAGTTGAAGGATCTCAGAAATGGTGTCAGCACGATGCATTTGTCAGTGAATGATCCCTTATTTAGGTATTGGTTTTGATGCATTGTGTTTTTCCCCATTCATTGATTAAATGAAGAACGTGGATCAACCCATGAATATGTTGATATGCAGGTCATTCATTTCTTGTGGGGGGTTTATTATTTTCCTTTTCTTTCAGGGATTGATTCAGGAGTTGATTGTGATTGTTGTTTGATTATAATTTGATTAATCGTGTTTATTCCTTATAATGGGAGTGAATCAACACTGTCAAAAATGATGGTGGAGGTGTGTTCACATATTGTTTATTGATTTGTACCACCTTTTAACACCTATTTATTTGAGTTATTCACAGGGTAATGAACAATAGATATTTGCGAGTCTGTTTCACAACACAATGATACAAGTTGGATATTGAACATTGCGGCGACCCATAAGAGTTGCAATGATGACGAAAAATGACGATTCATCTCAGATCTAGGAGGATCCTTAATTGAGCATTCTTCATGCAGGTGGATCAAAGCATGTTTTTGGGGCCAATAAGAATCCTGAAAACAACTGAATCATCTTTGTGGAATTGGGGAGACCACGATTTTGGAGCCTTGTTACTATCAGACATCAGAATAATAAATCATAGTTGTAACCGAGGTGCGACAGAGCAGGTTCGTCATTATGGAAATTTCAGTAACAAATGGAATGTATCCTGGTTAACACACCTTGTGGACTATCAGTGGTGTCAAGGGTTTGTGTGTTACATTCAATGAAGAAAAAAGTGTTCCTTTAGGAAGACATGCGTATAAACCTTGTAACTCCCCCAAGCTTCTACGGTACACTTCTCTTGAAAAAATGTGATAGCGTGTGTTGTACGCAACACCGAGTTCTAACACACCATAACCAATCACACTAGCCGTTATGAATAGTAATATCTAATTTTTGAAATTATATATATTTTATATTTCATAATGGACTTCATTTTTGGATTCAGAATATCGAATTTAGAATAAGGTGAATTTTTGGGACTTTTTGGATAAATTTAATATTTTGTTGAATAGTGAAAATTAATAAATTTTAATTAAAAACAACCTATCTAATCAAAATAATTAATAGTGATAAATTATGAATTTGAGAGGTTTTAAAGTATATTTAGATTATATTTTTAACATTTAATACAATGTTGGTCATCGGACATAATTTTACAATTAAACCGGACATGAACAAGTGTCAATCATTTGATAGTTATTATCTCTTAAAAACACGCTTTTTATTTTAACAACGAGAATTAATTTTAAATTAATTTTTTCCACTTATGTGTTTTGAATTTGGAAATATGGATTCCGTATTTGGAATCAGGATGTTAAAATTGTGTAAATATGTAACTTTTATTTTTAGACATTTTGAATAATTACTTCGGTAAATATTTTATTTACCATGGTTAAGGGTAAATCTGGTAAATAAGGGTTAAAAAATAATATTATAATAATAATAAATTACCCTAAAACGTGTCCTTGCCTTATTTTCTGATACTTTTTCGACCATAGGCATCATTGGGTCGATTTTGGGACCCCATGGAGCCACTTGTAGGTGATAGGGATACTTTATTTTAATTAAATTAAAATGAATACAAAAATGACAAAATCATATATCTTTTAGAAAAATAATTTTTACATAGGATAATATATGTTGGATTTTCGACTATAAATATTCATTATAATGATAAAACTATTTCCTACACAATGATATTTTATTTTTAATTTTTAGACATTAAATATTTTAATTTATTTATGACACAATGATGATGCAGTAATTACCATAATAGTGAAAAATTAAAATAATTGATATTATAAATACAAAAATAAATATAATTTGAGACTTTTAATGAATTAAACTAATTTTATAGGACAATATGACATATTAGGATATATTTAATTGAATTTTTTAGAAATAAATAATTCTGTTATAAGTTTCACAAAAATCAACTATTGAATAGTGTCAAAATTGACATAAAAGAGTTTTTAAAAAAACATTATATTATTAACAGATATTAAATTCCTAAAAATCTAAGGATTTGACAAGAGACTTATATCATGATAGTTGTATCATTAATGGACCACTTTGGGGGTCTCTTGAATGTATATGGTATGTTTATTAACCATATAATATAAAAATACAAACAGACATTGTAAAAGTGAAACTAATTAACTTAGAGTTAATACTTAAAGATAAGATTAAAATAAGTACCCAAACCTGTCTAAATTATATTGGTTGAGTGGTTTTCGACCCATCCCCAACGTAAAATTAAAATAATCCACTCTTGAGCCATTAGAAACCGAATATAAATTTATTATAAATTAATATTTCTAGCTTTTCCAAAGGTGCCCCTCACCCCTCTTATAAAAGGGCACTCTTCCTTCTCATTTAATCACACCATCAAAGCCTTTTGGATCGGCCAAACACTTCTCAAATACTCTACAAAATTCCCTCACTAAAACCTAGAGGCATTAGTTCTATTATAAAGCCATCCTATGGATCCCTTTTGATCAAATCAAAAGAAAGAACCCGAAGAAGAGGTAATGATTTCACCACCCTTTTCCAAGATCCTTTCTTCTTCCACTTCTTCTTCCATTGTTTTTACCATTATAAAATAATAAATCCAGTATCATATATATAGAGTGATGTTATTATTAATATGGTACAACCATATTCAGTATTCTATCCACCCTTTGAATAACATGTCACTATACGTGCGTACGTACGACTTACTGTCTCCACGTCGTGGTGTAATTGTTATTCATTATATTATTATTTGGATGGGTATAATAATGATGTATAACTCATGTAATTAATAAATATAACATGTTAAATATTATGTATATATGATATAACATCCATTCATATATTATTTTAATATCAAAAGAATGATATTGTCGCTCGTGCGTACGTACGGACTACCGTCTCCATGAACGCGATTAGATTCATTCTCCATCGTATCCATTCAAATATAATTATCATTTTATGATTTAAAAATAATGTTTAATTACTTTATATCATTATTTATATGAATAATATACAACCTATCTATGACAGACACGGCTTATTTAAAAAAACATACAAAAGAAAACGAGTAAGTTAACACCCGAAACACGATAATACTAAGATATTTTTAACAAATTAATGTTAAAAGATAATATATGATATCATATGAATGTATTTGATTCTTGTATAATTTAATAACAATTTTTTCACTATTATACAGGATGTTAACCTACCCCAACCAAGGAAAAGTACATGGTAAGTGTTATTGCACAATCTCTTCATTATCTGAGGTCGTTTTTACGTAATAATCTATTGGGATCTCTTTATCATCCACATCCATGTTTCTTAAAAATGTATTTAAAAACATTTTTACTATTTAAAATAATATGGGTTAAAGTCATTTATACCCTTGTTTTACTTTTTATAATAGTTTTATAAAGGCATCTTTCCGTCGTTTTCCAAATAATGTGCTTTTTAACCACTTCGACAGAATTAAGGTAAGAATGTTTTTTTAACTTATACGGCGGGTGCGGTTATTTTCCGCCGTTATAAAACTGTCGGAGCATCCATTACCATATTATAAGAATATTTTCAAAGAAAATGTTTCATTTTATAAATATATGACTCTTAAATTATTTCAAAATAGAAAGAGATATTTCTCTAAAAAGAGTTTTGATTTCATCTTTGTCAACATCATTTGATGGATTTTACGCTTATTTGAAGTTGATTTATTATGATACAAAATTCTATATTGTATTTAAGGATTTGTGATATGTTTGACTGTGGATGTTCTATTTTTATACCATTCATAGTTTATGGTGAAAATTATTGACATTTTGTATGCTAGTTTTAATACAAATGTTTATGTTATGTTTAAACCTTTTCATATGGGAATGCATTGGACTTAATATGTGACGGGTGGAGCCCACTATAGCTCCTCGTTACATCAGTAGGTCTCATGAGACAAACTAGTGTCTTGGAACAAGGCCTTGGAAAAATCCTATTTTTATTCTTGGCACGAGGCCTTGGCTATGTGGTTATGATAGTCTGGAATTATGCATTCCATCATTATGAAAGTCGTTATTTATATTGCATGTGATTATTCGATTAGTAGAATATCCATGTGAATAAGTAAATGGAATTATTTCATTTTACTTTTTCCATAGTATTTTGAAGTTCATGTTTAAAAGTATTTTATTTTAGTTATACATTTCCTTAAATGTTTATTCTTATTTATGAATGTTTCCGCTATATTTCTATCCTTACTGAGCATTTGAGCTCACCCCTTTTCTATGTTTTATTTTTCCCAGGAAGTGATAAAGTAAATTATGAATGAAATCCAGGGATTTTATGTGGGTATATGAGTGTGTAATATAGAGACAATATGTTGTTGTAGTAGAATTTTTCACTTCATGATGTAATGTAAGTCTTAAAAATAATTCTACTGTTTCCAAGGCTACTAAACCAATCGGTCTTTCAAAATTTCATCTTTCTTGTGATCATGACAATGTTATGTAATAATGCACTGACTCTAGGTAACCAGGGTCGGGGCGTTACAATTGGTATCAACAGAATTTTAGTAGAAACCTTTGAAGCTAGATTTAGATAAACTCTGATTAGAGCACGTAGACCAAAGATGGTCTTTGAGAATTAGTATAGAAGAACTTCCTAGAATTTGGGTATTGTAGAGATTTTGTTAGTTTTTCGATCAATACATCCCGATCTGGATACGAGCAGGTAGAGGCTGCTCTGGCACAGATGTACCTAGGGGTAAAAACCAAAAACAACGTTTTAAGCTAGACTCGAACGGGAACTGGTGCACGACAATGGGCCTTGCGCACTCTTGGTTATGACACTCCCGGGAGATATGCTTAGGATAACTCTCATTTTCATTAAAAATCATTATGAATGGTTTATGAGTATATACTTCCTCAAAGAAAACATTCTTATGATTATGGTTTATATCCATAAATAGTTCAATTTATGTTAAGTGTAATATAAGTATGGGATTATGTATTTTGATTCATAAACTGATCTAGTTTATGCCATTGTTTAGAAATGGTGCCTAGTGGAAGAAATGGAAACCGTATCAATGCACTCACTCCATGTATGGATTTCCCTACTGCTCAAGATAATTATAGTGGAGCTGGTGATGCAACTTGTGCCGATCAGCTAATCACCATACTGGGACAACTCACTTAGGTTATGAATAATATCCTTACCCGTATGGAGCACCCTAATCCACAGCATGGAGGATCAAGGTTAGATCGATTCATGAGGCAACAACCACCAATGTTCAATGGGAGTAAAAATCCCTTAGTATTTGTGCAATGGATAAATTCCATAGAGAAAATATTTGAGGCTTTGGGGAGTAGTGAAAGGGAAAAAGTTGTCATGACAGTTTACCGCCTCACTGGAGATATTGATCAATGGTGGTCATTGTTTCAAAAAAATGAAGGAAGATGAGAAATTATCAAATATGGAATGGAGTGAGTTCAAAGATCTGTTTTTAGAAAAATACTTTCCTCGCGACCATCGAGGAGATATGGAAAGGCAATTTCTGAGTCTGAGAAAAAATGTGGATGAGATTGTCACAAAGTATGAGGCTAACACTTCATGGTTATAAAGGTATTATATAGATTATATACATAACCCAAGAAGTAATATTGGACGTTTCTTTGATGGGTTAAAACGATTTCTCCGTCGAGCATTAGTATCACAATCCTTATCGTCATACGAAGACATTGGATTATGTGCTATCAAGACAGAAAAGGAATTCTCTAAGTCTTATGACTTTAAAGCAAAGAAAGAGAAGAAGAGACCTGCTGATCAATCTGGGAATGGAAATACGGGGAAGAAGGGAAAGGATGAATATCCATACTGTGGTAAATGTAGTAAGAAACACCCTGGTACTTTCTTGAAGGGAACATGAGTCTGTTACAAGTGTGGTGAAAAAGGCCACCAAGATCATGATTGCAAGGGGAAGAAGGAAGCTACCAATGTTCAGTGCTACAATTTCAGGGAGATGGGGAATTATGCAAATGAATGTCCTAAGCGTTAGGAAAACATACCTCAGAAAAGGCAATGGGATCAAGGACATGTTTATACTATCACTACTACTGAGGTAGAAGCTCCGAAAGACGTGGTGGCAGATAATTTAATGGTTTCCTAAAGTTTAGAAAATGCATTATTTGATTCTGGATCATCGCATTGTTTCATATCTTCCCAGTTTTATAAGAAAATTAGATATTTCCAATTGGATTTAACAAGGGAGTTTCCAGTTAAAACTCTTAAGGGAAGTATCATTGAAACAAAGTTTTGTGAATCAGTCCCCATTAGAGCACATAGATGTTCTTTATCTACTGATCTCATCATCATACCTATGATTTAGTTTGATATAATCCTCAGTATGTACTGGCATTCGGACTATGATGCGAAGATTTATTGTAAGAAGAAAGAGGTTACGATTCTTGATGATGATGATAAGGAACACCTTATCTTTAGAGAAGAATCGTCACCACCTAATTCTTATCTAGATCCTCCCCCAGTAGCTCAACTATATTCAATTATTAGGGAGGAAGAGAATGAAATAATTGTGGGTGAGGAAAGGAATGTTCAAATAGAGGATGTACCTGTTATGATAGAAGTTTTAGATGTATTTCCGGAAGATTTACCTGGACATCCTCCAGAACGAGAAGTTTAGTTTTCAATTGATTTAATTCCTGGATCAAGGCCTATATCAATGACCCCTAATAGAATGGCCACTGTAGAATTAGTTGAACTAAAGAAACAACTAGAGGAATTGAGTAAAAATGGATTTATTCGCCCTAGTGTTTCTCCATGGGGATCCCCTGTTCTTTTTGTTAAAAAGAAAGACGATTCTATGAGGTTATGTATTGACTATAGGGAGATCAATGCTATAACAATTAAGAACAAGTATCCCCTACCACGCATTGATGATTTATCTGACCAACTGTGTAACGCCCCGACCCTAGTTGCCTAGAGTCGGTGCATTATTACATAACATTGGCATGATCACAAGAAAGATCAAATCTCGAAAGACCGATTGGTTTAGTAGCCTTGGAAACACTAGATATATTCATAAGTTTTACATTACATCATAAAATCAAAAACTACTACAACAACATAATGTTTCCACAGTCCACACTACAATCCCCTCATAATATCCCTGCAGGTCATTCATAACATACATCTTCACTTCCTGGGAAAAATAAAACATAGAAAAGGGGTGAGCTCAAATTCCCAGTAAGGATAACAATATAGCGGAAACTTTCATCAATAAGAATAAACATTTAAGGCAATGTATAACTAAAACAAAATCCTTTTAAACATGAACTTTCAACATGGTATGGCATAAATAAAATGAAATAATTCCATTTACTTATTCACATGGATATTCCACTAATCGAATAATCACATGCAAAAATAAATAACCACTTTCATAATGTTGGAATGAATAATGCCAGACTATCATAACCACATAGCCAAGGCCTCGTGCCAAGACTACAAATAAGATTTTGTCAAGGCCTTGTGCCAAGACACTAGTTTGTCTCATGAGACCTACCGATGCATCGAGGAGCTATAGCGGGCTCCACCCGTCACTTATTAAGTCCAATGCATTCCCATATGAAAAGGTTTAAACATAACATAAACATTCGTATTAAAACTAGCATACGAAATGTCAATACTTTCACAATAAACTATGAATGGTATAAAAATAGCACATCCATAGTCAAACCTATCACAAAACCTTCAATACAATATAGAAGTTTTGTATCATAATAAATCAACTTCAAATAATCTTAAAATCCATCAAAGGATGTTGACATAGATGAAATCAAAATTCTTTTTAAAGAAATATCTCCTTTTATTTTGAAATCATTTAAGATCCATATAAAATAAATCATTTTCTTTGAAAATATTCTTATAAGCTTGTAAGGAAAGCTTTGAAGATTTTATAACGGCGTAAAATAACCGCACCCGCCGTATAAGTTAAAAAAAAACATTCTTACCTCGATTCTGTCGAAAAGGTTAAAAAGGACCTTGTTTTGAAAACGACGGAAAGATTCCTTTATAAACCTCTTATAAAAAGTCAAAAAAATGTATAAATGACTTTAACCCATATTCTTGTAAATAGTAAAAATGTTTTGAAATACATTTTTAAGAAACATGGATGTGGATGATAAAGAGATCCCAGTAGATTATTACATATAAACAACCTCGGATAATGAAGAGATTGTGAAATAACCCTTACCTTGTACTTTTCCTTGGTTGGGGTAGGTTAACCTCCTGTATAATGGTGAAATAATTGTTATTAAATTATACAAGAATCATATATATTAATATGATATCATATATGATCTTTTAACATTGATTTATTAATAATATCTTAGAATTATCATCGTTTCGGGTGTTAACTTACTCATTTTCTTTTATATGTTTTGTTACATAAGCCATGTTTGTTGTATCTTATTCATATCCAGAATGATATAAAGTCCTTAAACATCATTTTTAAATCATAAAATGATAATTATACTTGAATGGATACGATGGAGAATGAATCTCATCGCGTTCGTGGAGACGGTAGTCCGTACGTACGCACGAGCGACAATATCATTCTTTTGATATTAAAATAATATATAAATGAATGGTATATCATATATAAAGAATCATTAACATGTTATATTTATTATTTACAAGAGTTACACATCATTATTATACCCATCCAAATAATATTATATTGAATAACAATTACACCACGACGTGGAGACGGTAAGCCGTACGTACGCACGTATGGTGACATGTTATTCAAAGGGTGGATAGAATACTGAATATGGTTGTACCATACTTATAATAACATCACAGTATATGTGAGATACTGGAGTTATTATTTTAGAATGGTAAGAACAAAGGAAGAAGAAGTGGAAGAAGAAATGAACTTAGAAAAGGGTGGTGAAATCATTACCTCTTCTTCGGGTTCTTCCTTTTGATTTGATCAAAAGGGCTCCTTAGGTTGGCTTTCTGATCAAACTAATGCCTCTAGGTTGTAGTGAGGGATGTTGGGAGATTATTTGGGCAGATTTTGGCCGAACCAAAAGGCTTTGAAGGTGTGAAGAAATGAGAAGGAGGAGTTCCCTTTTATAAGAGGGGTGAGGGGCACCTTTGGAAAAGCTAGAAATATTAATTTATAATAAATTCATATTCGGTTTCTAAAGGCTCCAAAGTTGACTATTCAAAGGATGAGGTGGGGATAGGTCGAAAACAACTCATCCAATAGAATTTAGACAGGTTTGGGTACTTATATTAACCTTATCTTTAAGTATTAACTCTAAGTTAATTAGTTTCACTTTTACAATGTCTCTTTGTATTTTTATATATTATGGTTAATAAACTTACTATATACATTCAAGCGACCCCCAAGTGGTCCATTAATGATGAACCTATCCTTATATAAGTCTCTTGGCCGATCCTTAGATTTTTAGGAATTTAATATAAATTAATAATATAATATTTGTTTTAAAAACTCTTTTATGTCAATTTTGACACTATTCAATAGTTGATTTTTGTGAAACTCATAACAGATTGGAACAAAGTCAATTAAATCAATCCTAATATATCATATTATCCTAGAAAATTAGTTTAATTCATTAAAAGTTTCATATTATATTTTTTTGGGTATTTATAATATCAATTATTTTAATTTTTCACTATTATAGTAATTACTGCATCATCTTTGTGTCATAAATAAAATAAATTATTTAATGTCTAAAAATTATAAATAAAATATCATTATGTAGGAAATATTTTTATTTTTCTAATGAATATTTATAATCTAAAATCCAACTTACATAACCCTATGTAACAATTGTTTTGCTAAAAGATATATGCTTGTGTCATTTTTGTATTCATTTTGACTTAATTAAAATAAAGTGTCATTATCACTTACAAGTGGATCCATGGGGTCCCAAAATTGACACAAAGATGCCCCTGGTCGACCATGTATCAACCAATAGGGTTAAGACACGTTTTAGGGTAATTTAGTATTATTATAATATTATTTTTTAACCCTTATTTACCGGATTTACCCTTAACCATGGTAAATAAAATATTTACCGTAGTAATTATTCAAAATGTCTAAAAATAAAAGTTACCTATTTACACAATTTGAACATCCTGATTCCAAATATGGAATCCATTTTCTTAAATTCAAAACACAGAAGTGGCAGAAATTAATTTAAAATTAATTCCCGCTGTCAAAACAAAAAGCGTGTTTTTAAGAGATAATAACTATCAAAAGATTGACACTTGTTTATGTTCGGTTTAATTGTAAAATTATGTCCAATGACCAACATTATATTAAATAGTAAAAATATATTCTAAATATACTTTAAAACCACTCAAATTCAAAATTTATCACTATTAATTATTTTGATTAAAAAAGTTGTTTTTAATTAAAATTTAGTAATTTTCACTATTCATCAAAATATGAAAGTTATCCGAAATGTACCAAAATTTCACCCTAGGCTAATTTTGATATTCCGAATCCAAAAATGAAGTCCATTTTCAAATATAAAATATATATAATTTCAAAAAGTAGGTATTAGTATTCGCAACGGCTAGTTTAATTAGTTGTGGTGTGTGTTAGAACTCGAGGTTGCGTACAACACACGCTATCACATTATTCGAAGGGAAAGCGTACCGTGGAAGCTTGGGATGTTTCATTATAAATTTTTTGATGTCTCCATTTAGTCAAAAAGCATAAAATATTGTATTTAAAAAGGTTTCACTATCAAAAGTTGATAAAAGTGCAATACTGAAAATGAATCTGTTCTTGCATTATGACTAAGAAACTCATAATATGGATTCTAAAATTATAAGGATTATATAAAGTTAAAAATGTAGTTAATGATATTCATGACCTCTTTTAATGGCTTTTTTTGGTATGTCATGGTGCAATTGAACTCGGTGTTGCGTGTAGTGCAAGTTATTGAATTATTTTGAAGAAATAACACACTATGAAATCTTGGGGTGTTACATTCTCCCCTCCTTCAATAAATTGCGTCCTCGCAATTTGAAATTGTTCATCGAAAATAAAAGGTTGAAATTAGATAATATATTTGTGGGAAAACCCACATCGGAAATTGGGTTACTAAAATTTAGTCTTAATATGAGGAAAAGAGAAATGAAAGGGTCACCACCAAATTATGATCTTGATTAGGAGAACATTGGTGGCAATTAGGGACATATAATCGGAGGAAAAACGTAAATATTTATAGGTAGTGATTGAGGTCATCAATCACAAAAAAGTGTATAATTTAGGTCCTTAAACTCATCAATCTATGATGATTTGAATTACCATCGGTTCAACAAAATATAGGGTATTGGGATAACACATTTTTGAAGTTTCAAAATATCTTAGTTGAAATACCACATCGAAAAATGAATTAATGAGGCCTCTATTTAAAATAAAGAGTCGAAAGTATGAAGATTACCGAAAATAACACATACTAGGGTTCCATGTAAGAAAATATGGATATGGAAGAAAAATCTAACCATCAATTATCTGATGGAGAGTGGTAGAGAACATGGCTATGAAAAGGCCAACAATCCCAAAGCCATAAATTAGTTATGATTTAGGGTGCCATCTAGGAAAACATTTTTGTTCTAAGTTGCTTTTAGTAATATTGAGGAATTTATTTATGAGATTGGCTAAGATCATAAAGAGATATACTTACTTTATAATTAGAGTTTTATCCATTAATAAATTTCTACCACAAACTCATCTTCCACTCTAAAAGATAATAGAATGTAAAAAAAAATTCTATTTACACTCTTCGTATAGGGTTCCAAAATAAACGAATTTATAATTCATCTACAAGATCTTTTAATAAAAACTACATTATTTAATCCAGTACATCTCGTGGGCCAGTGGTAGGTGATACACCCTTGTCTCCCTTCGGTTGCGGGTTCAAGTCTCGCAGCCTTGCCGGACGTGACAGGTTGCCGCCCGACCTCCGGGTTGTCCTTTTATGGCAATCCAAAATAATCCAAACTAGAAATATCCAAAATACTTCTGTCCAAATTCACAGTCCAACATTTATAAGGAAGGTAAACATAATGTAGATCCTTTTTACCCCGTAATAGCATATGAATACCTTCATCATGTATTCTTTTAATACACTGAAACATCCTAAATTACCATATTCCTTATTGATTACATTTATGCTCCCTTATTCCATATAGAATGCTGGATATACTTCATCAATCCAAAAATGTTTTAAACCCCAACAATGATGGAATATACAAATCATTAATCAGTTCCAAGGTAGTCATGAATATCCAATATAATTTATCCAATGCAATCATGTATTATTCCAAAATCACTACCTCGGTATCAGAACTATATTATGGTTTATCATTCTATCAACCATATATTTTCCAAAAATTTATCCTGCTATTGAGTCACTTTTCTTTGTTCCACACAATCTCAAGTCCTTAATGAAATAGTACTGCAGTACAATCCTTATATACTCCATAATTATTATAACAAGTACATTGTTGATACAACACTCAATTGACATAATCAACATAAGAACTCTAATCATTCCTCTTCATCTGTGGTAGTATCATAACTTGATTATTATCCAATAACATCATTTGTGGCATATTCTGATGACTGGGACATAGGTTCACGTAGTGTCCAAACTCCTTGCAAATGAAGAATTGTACATTTGAAACCATTTTCTTACTCTTGCAGTCACGTACTTTGTGCCCTTTTCCTCCACACTTATAACAAACTCCCATTTCTTTCAGGCAAGTTCCAGGGTGTTTCTTTCCACAGTTACCACATATGGGAAAATTCTTCTTTTCCCTCTTCCCTTTATCCATCTTTCTCTCTTCCATCCTTTTCTTCTCTTGCTTCCCTTCAAAGCCATAGGACTTAGTAAACTCTTTACATATCTTATCAACACATGATATTATTTCTTCATATGATGATAATACATGGGAGACTATTTCTCTTATAAATTCTAGCTTAAGACCATGAAAGATATGATCCTTCCTTCTCTTTGGATCATGTGCATTTCTGGAGTTCTCATTCCTTCTACTGGGTGCCATTTCTAAACAATGGAATACACTAGATCAGTTTATGAATCAAAATACATAATCCCATACTTATGAAACACTTAACATAAATTGAACTATTTATGGATATAATCCATAATCATAAGAATGTTTTCTTTGAGAAAGTATATACTCATAATCCCTTCAGAATGATTTGTAAAGAAAATGAGAGTTATCCTAAGCATATCCCCCGGGAGTGTCGTAACCAAGAGTGCAGCAAGGCCCGTTGTCGTGCACCAGTTCCCGTTCGAGTCTAGCTCAAAGCGGTGTTTTCGGGTTTTACCCCTAGGTACATCTGTGCCAGAGCCGCCTCTACCTACTCGTATCCAGACAGGGATGTATTGCTCGGAAAACTCACAAAATCTCTACAATACCAAAATTCTAGGAAGTTCTTCTATACTAATTCTCAAAGTTCATCTTAGGTCTACGTGCTCTAATCAGAGTTTATCTAAATCTAGTTTCCAAGGTTTGTACTAAACTTCCTCTCATACCAACAGTAACGCCCCGACCCTAGTTGCCTAGAGTCGGTGCATTATTACATAACATTGGCATGATCACAAGAAAGATCAAATCTCGAAAGACCGATTGGTTTAGTAGCCTTGTAAACACTAGATATATTCATAAGTTTTACATTACATCATAAAATCAAAAACTACAACAACAACATAATGTTTCCACAGTCCACACTACAATCCCCTCATTATATCCCTGCAGGTCATTCATAACTTACATCTTCAGTTCCTGGGAAAAATAAAACATAGAAAAGGGGTGAGCTCAAATGCCCAGTAAGGATAACAATATAGCGGAAACTTCCATCAATAAGAATAAACATTTAAGGCAATGTATAACTAAAACAAAAGCCTTTTAAACATGAACTTTCAACATGGTATGGCATAAATAAAATGAAATAATGCCATTTACTTATTCACATGGATATTCCACTAATCGAATAATCACATGCAAAAATAAATAACCACTTTCATATTGTTGGAATGCATAATGCCAGACTATCATAACCACATAGCCAAGGCCTCGTGCCAAGACTACAAATAAGATTTTGTCAAGGCCTTGTGCCAAGACACTAGTTTGTCTCATGAGACCTACCGATGCATCGAGGAGCTATAGCGGGCTCCACCCGTCACTTATTAAGTCCAATGCATTCCCATATGAAAAGGTTTAAACATAACATAAACATTCGTATTAAAACTAGCATACGAAATGTCAATACTTTCACAATAAACTATGAATGGAATAAAAATATCACATCCACAGTCAAACATATCACAAAACCTTCAATACAATATAGAAGTTTTGTATCATAATAAATCAACTTCAAATAATCTTAAAATCCATCAAAGGATGTTGACATAGATGAAATCAATATTCTTTTTAAAGAAATATCTCCTTTTATTTTGAAATCATTTAAGATCCATATAAAATAAAACATTTTCTTTGAAAATATTCTTATAAGCTTGTAAGGAAAGCTTTGAAGATTTTATAACGGCGTAAAATAACCGCACCCGCCGTATAAGTTAAAAAAAACATTCTTACCTCAATTCTTTCGAAAAGGTTAAAAAGGACCTTGTTTTGAAAACGACGGAAAGATTCCTTTATAAACCTCTTATAAAAAGTCAAAAAAAGGTATAAATGACTTTAACCCATATTCTTGTAAATAGTAAAAATGTTTTGAAATACATTTTTAAGAAACATGGATGTGGATGATAAAGAGATCCCAGTAGATTATTACATATAAACAACCTCGGATAATGAAGAGATTGTGAAATAACCCTTACCTTGTACTTTTCCTTGGTTGGGGTAGGTTAACCTCCTGTATAATGGTGAAATAATTGTTATTAAATTATACAAGAATCATATATATTAATATGATATCATATATGATCTTTTAACAATGATTTATTAATAATATCTTAGAATTATCATCGTTTCGGGTGTTAACTTACTCATTTTCTTTTATATGTTTTGTTACATAAGCCATGTTTGTTGTATCTTATTCATATCCAGAATGATATAAAGTCCTTAAACATCATTTTTAAATCATAAAATGATAATTATACTTGAATGGATACGATGGAGAATGAATCCCATCGCGTTCGTGGAGACGGTAGTCCGTACGTACGCACGAGCGACAATATCATTCTTTTGATATTAAAATAATATATAAATGAATGGTATATCATATATACAGAATCATTAACATGTTATATTTATTATTTACATGAGTTACACATCATTATTATACCCATCCAAATAATATTATATTGAATAACAATTACACCACGACGTGGAGACGGTAAGCCGTACGTACGCACGTATGGTGACATGTTATTCAAAGGGTGGATATAATACTGAATATGGTGGTACCATACTTATAATAACATCACAGTATATGTGAGATACTGGAGTTATTATTTTAGAATGGTAAGAACAAAGGAAGAAGAAGTGGAAGAAGAAATGAACTTAGAAAATGGTGGTGAAATCATTACCTCTTCTTCGGGTTCTTCCTTTTGATTTGATCAAAAGGGCTCCTTAGGTTGGCTTTCTGATCAAACTAAGGCCTCTAGGTTGTAGTGAGGGATGTTGGGAGATTATTTGGGCAGAGTTTGGCCGAACCAAAAGGCTTTTAAGGTGTGAAGAAATGAGAAGGAGGAGTTCCCTTTTATAAGAGGGGTGAGGGGCACCTTTGGAAAAGCTAGAAATATTAATTTATAATAAATTCATATTCGGTTTCTAAAGGCTCCAAAGTTGACTACTCAAAGGATGAGGTGGTGATAGGTCGAAAACAACTCATCCAATAGAATTTATACAGGTTTGGGTACTTATATTAACCTTATCTTTAAGTATTAACTCTAAGTTAATTAGTTTCACTTTTACAATGTCTCTTTGTATTTTTATATATTATGGTTAATAAACTTACTATATACATCCAAGCGACCCCCAAGTGGTCCATTAATGATGAAACTATCCTTATATAAGTCTCTTGGCCGAACCTTAGATTTTTAGGAATTTAATATCAATTAATAATATAATATTTGTTTTAAAAACTCTTTTATGTCAATTTTGACACTATTCAATAGTTGATTTTTGTGAAACTCATAACAGATTGGAACAAAGTCAATTAAATCAATCCTAATATATCATATTATCCTAGAAAATTAGTTTAATTCATTAAAAGTTTCATATTATATTTTTTTGGGTATTTATAATATCAATTATTTTAATTTTTCACTATTATAGTAATTACTGCATCATCTTTGTGTCATAAATAAAATAAATTATTTAATGTCTAAAAATTATAAATAAAATATCATTATGTAGGAAATATTTTTATCTTTCTAATGAATATTTATAATCTAAAATCCAACTTACATAACCCTATGTAACAATTGTTTTGCTAAAAGATATATGCTTGTGTCATTTTTGTATTCATTTTGACATAATTAAAATAAAGTGTCATTATCACTTACAAGTGGATCCATGGGGTCCCAAAATTGACACAAAGATGCCCCTGGTCTACCATGTATCAACCAATAGGGTTAAGACACGTTTTAGGGTAATTTAGTATTATTATAATATTATTTTTTAACCCTTATTTACCGGATTTACCCTTAACCATGGTAAATAAAATATTTACCGTAGTAATTATTCAAAATGTCTAAAAATAAAAGTTATTATTTACACAATTTGAACATCCTGATTCCAAATATGGAATCCATTTTCCTAAATTCAAAACACAGAAGTGGCAGAAATTAATTTAAAATTAATTCCCGCTGTCAAAACAAAAAGCGTGTTTTTAAGAGATAATAACTATCAAAAGATTGACACTTGTTTATGTTCGGTTTAATTGTAAAATTATGTCCAATGACCAAAATTATATTAAATAGTAAAAATATATTCTAAATATACTTTAAAACCACTCAAATTCAAAATTTATCACTATTAATTATTTTGATTAAAAAAGTTGTTTTTAATTAAAATTTAGTAATTTTCACTATTCATCAAAATATGAAAGTTATCCGAAATGTACCAAAATTTCACCCTAGGCTAATTTTGATATTCTGAATCCAAAAATGAAGTCCATTTTCAAATATAAAATATATATAATTTCAAAAAGTAGGTATTAGTATTCACAACGGCTAGTTTAATTTGTTGTGGTGTGTGTTAGAACTCGAGGTTGCGTACAACACACGCTATCACATTATTCGAAGGGAAAGCGTACCGTGGAAGCTTGGGATGTTTCATTATAAATTTTTTGATGTCTCCATTTAGTCAAAAAGCTTAAAATATTGTATTTAAAAAGGTTTCACTATCAAAAGTTGATAAAAGTGCAATACTGAAAATGAATCTGTTCTTGCATTATGACTAAGAAACTCATAATATGGATTCTAAAATTATAAGGATTATATAAAGTTAAAAATGTAGTTAATGATATTCATGACCTCTTTTAATGGCTTTTTTTTGGTAAGTCATGGTGCAATTGAACTCGGTGTTGCGTGTAGTGCACGTTATTGAATTATTTTGAAGAAATAACACACTATGAAATCTTGGGGTGTTACATTCTCCCCTCCTTCAATAAATTGCGTCCTCGCAATTTGAAATTGTTCATCGAAAATAAAAGGTTGAAATTAGATAATATATTTGTGGGAAAACCCACATCGGAAATTGGGTTACTAAAATTTAGTCTTAATATGAGGAAAAGAGAAATGAAAGGGTCACCACCAAATTATGATCTTGATTAGGAGAACATTGGTGGCAATTAGGGACATATAATCGGAGGAAAAACGTAAATATTTATAGGTAGTGATTGAGGTCATCAATCACAAACAAGTGTATAATTGAGGTCCTTAAACTCATCAATCTATGATGATTTGAATTACCATCGGTTCAACAAAATATAGGGTATTGGGATAACACATTTTTGAAGTTTCAAAATATCTTAGTTGAAATACCACATCGAAAAATGAATTAATGAGGCCTCTATTTAAAATAAAGAGTCGAAAGTATGAAGATTACCAAAAATAACACATACTAGGGTTCCATGTAAGAAAATATGGATATGGAAGAAAAATCTAACCATCAATTATCTGATGGAGAGTGGTAGAGAACATGGCTATGAAAAGGCCAACAATCCCAAAGCCATAAATTAGTTATGATTTAAGGTGCCATCTAGGAAAACATTTTTGTTCTAAGTTGCTTTTCGTAATATTGAGGAATTTATTTATGAGATTGGCTAAGATCATAAAGAGATATACTTACTTTATAATTAGAGTTTTATCCATTAATAAATTTCTACCACAAACTCATCTTCCACTCTAAAAGATAATAGAATGTAAAAAAAAATTCTATTTACACTCTTCGTATAGGGTTCCAAAATAAACGAATTTATAATTCATCTACAAGATCTTTTAATAAAAACTACATTATTTAATCCAGTACATCTCGTGGGCCAGTGGTAGGTGATACACCCTTGTCTCCCTTCGGTTGCGGGTTCAAGTCTCGCAGCCTTGCCGGACGTGACAGGTTGCCGCCCGACCTCCGGGTTGTCCTTTTATGGCAATCCAAAATAATCCAAACTAGAACTATCCAAAATACTTCTGTCCAAATTCACAGTCCAACATTTATAAGGAAGGTAAACATAATGTAGATCCTTTTTACCCCGTAATAGCATATGAATACCTTCATCATGTATTCTTTTAATACACTGAAACATCCTAAATTACCATATTCCTTATTGATTACATTTATGCTCCCTTATTCCATATAGAATGTTGGATATACTTCATCAATCCAAAAATGTTTTAAACCCCAACAATGATGGAATATACAAATCATTAATCAGTTCCAAGGTAGTCATGAATATCCAATATAATTTATCCAAAGCAATCATGTATTATTCCAAAATCACTACCTCGGTATCAGAACTATATTATGGTTTATCATTCTATCAACCATATATTTTCCAAAAATTTATCCTACTATTGAGTCACTTTTCTTTGTTCCACACAATCTCAAGTCCTTAATGAAATAGTACTGCAGTACAATCCTTATATACTCCATAATTATTATAACAAGTACATTGTTGATACAACACTCAATTGACATAATCAACATAAGAACTCTAATCATTCCTCTTCATCTGTGGTAGTATCATAACTTGATTATTATCCAATAACATCATTTGTGGCATATTCTGATGACTGGGACATAGGTTCACGTAGTGTCCAAACTCCTTGCAAATGAAGCATTGTACATTTGAAACCATTTTCTTACTCTTGCAGTCACGTACTTTGTGCCCTTTTCCTCCACACTTATAACAAACTCCCATTTCTTTCAGGCAAGTTCCAGGGTGTTTCTTTCCACAGTTACCACATATGGGAAAATTCTTCTTTTCCCTCTTCCCTTTATCCATCTTTCTCTCTTCCATCCTTTTCTTCTCTTGCTTCCCTTCAAAGCCATAGGACTTAGTAAACTCTTTACATATCTTATCAACACATGATATTATTTCTTCATATGATGATAATACATGGGAGACTATTTCTCTTATAAATTCTAGCTTAAGACCATGAAAGATATGATCCTTCCTTCTCTTTGGATCATGTTCATTTCTGGAGTTCTCATTCCTTCTACTGGGTGCCATTTCTAAACAATGGAATACACTAGATCAGTTTATGAATCAAAATACATAATCCCATACTTATAAAACACTTAACATAAATTGAACTATTTATGGATATAATCCATAATCATAAGAATGTTTTCTTTGAGAAAGTATATACTCATAATCCCTTCAGAATTATTTGTAAAGAAAATGAGAGTTATCCTAAGCATATCCCCCGGGAGTGTCGTAACCAAGAGTGCAGCAAGGCCCGTTGTCGTGCACCAGTTCCCGTTCGAGTCTAGCTCAAAGCGGTGTTTTCGGGTTTTACCCCTAGGTACATCTGTGCCAGAGCCGCCTCTACCTGCTCGTATCCAGACAGGGATGTATTGCTCGGAAAACTCACAAAATCTCTACAATACCAAAATTCTAGGAAGTTCTTCTATACTAATCCTCAAAGTTCATCTTAGGTCTACGTGCTCTAATCAGAGTTTATCTAAATCTAGTTTCCAAGGTTTGTACTAAACTTCCTCTGATACCAACAGTAACGCCCCGACCCTAGTTGCCTAGAGTCGGTGCATTATTACATAACATTGGCATGATCACAAGAAAGATCAAATCTCGAAAGACCGATTGGTTTAATAGCCTTGGAAACACTAGATATATTCATAAGTTTTACATTACATCATAAAATCAAAAACTACAACAACAACATAATGTTTCCACAGTCCACACTACAATCCCCTCATTATATCCCTGCAGGTCATTCATAACTTACATCTTCACTTCCTGGGAAAAATAAAACATAGAAAAGGGGTGAGCTCAAATGCCCACTAAGGATAACAATATAGCGGAAACTTTCATCAATAAGAATAAACATTTAAGGCAATGTATAACTAAAACAAAAGCCTTTTAAACATGAACTTTCAACATGGTATGGCATAAATAAAATGAAATAATGCCATTTACTTATTCACATGGATATTCCATTAATCGAATAATCACATGCAAAAATAAATAACCACTTTCATATTGTTGGAATGCATAATGCCAGACTATCATAACCACATAGCCAAGGCCTCGTGCCAAGACTACAAATAAGATTTTGTCAAGGCCTTGTGCCAAGACACTAGTTTGTCTCATGAGACCTACCGATGCATCGAGGAGCTATAGCGGGCTCCACCCGTCACTTATTAAGTCCAATGCATTCCCATATGAAAAGGTTTAAACATAACATAAACATTCGTATTAAAACTAGCATACGAAATGTCAATACTTTCACAATAAACTATGAATGGTATAAAAATAGCACATCCACAGTCAAACATATCACAAAACCTTCAATACAATATAGAAGTTTTGTATCATAATAAATCAACTTCAAATAATCTTAAAATCCATCAAAGGATGTTGACATAGATGAAATCAAAATTATTTTTAAAGAAATATCTCCTTTTATTTTGAAATCATTTAAGATCCATATAAAATAAAACATTTTCTTTGAAAATATTCTTATAAGCTTGTAAGGAAAGCATTGAAGATTTTATAACGGCGTAAAATAACCTCACCCGCCGTATAAGTTAAAAAAACATTCTTACCTCAATTCTTTCGAAAAGGTTAAAAAGGACCTTGTTTTGAAAACGACGGAAAGATTCCTTTATAAACCTCTTATAAAAAGTCAAAAAAAGGTATAAATGACTTTAACCCATATTCTTGTAAATAGTAAAAATGTTTTGAAATACATTTTTAAGAAACATGGATGTGGATGATAAAGAGATCCCAGTAGATTATTACATATAAACAACCTCGGATAATGAAGAGATTGTGAAATAACCCTTAACTTGTACTTTTCCTTGGTTGGGGTAGGTTAACCTCCTGTATAATGGTGAAATAATTGTTATTAAATTATACAAGAATCATATATATTAATATGATATCATATATGATCTTTTAACAATGATTTATTAATAATATCTTAGAATTATCATCGTTTCGGGTGTTAACTTACTCATTTTATTTTATATGTTTTGTTACATAAGCCATGTTTGTTGTATCTTATTCATATCCAGAATGATATAAAGTCCTTAAACATCATTTTTAAATCATAAAATGATAATTATACTTGAATGGATACGATGGAGAATGAATCCCATCGCGTTCGTGGAGACGGTAGTCCGTACGTACGCACGAGCGACAATATCATTCTTTTGATATTAAAATAATATATAAATGAATGGTATATCATATATACAGAATCATTAACATGTTATATTTATTATTTACATGAGTTACACATCATTATTATACCCATCCAAATAATATTATATTGAATAACAATTACACCACGACGTGGAGACGGTAAGCCGTACGTACGCACGTATGGTGACATGTTATTCAAAGGGTGGATAGAATACTGAATATGGTTGTACCATACTTATAATAACATCACAGTATATGTGAGATACTGGAGTTATTATTTTAGAATGGTAAGAACAAAGGAAGAAGAAGTGGAAGAAGAAATGAACTTAGAAAATGGTGGTGAAATCATTACCTCTTCTTCGGGTTCTTCCTTTTGATTTGATCAAAAGGGCTCCTTAGGTTGGCTTTCTGATCAAACTAAGGCCTCTAGGTTGTAGTGAGGGATGTTGGGAGATTATTTGGGCAGAGTTTGGCCGAACCAAAAGGCTTTTAAGGTGTGAAGAAATGAGAAGGAGGAGTTCCCTTTTATAAGAGGGGTGAGGGGCACCTTTGGAAAAGCTAGAAATATTAATTTATAATAAATTCATATTCGGTTTCTAAAGGCTCCAAAGTTGACTATTCAAAGGATGAGGTGGGGATAGGTCGAAAACAACTCATCCAATAGAATTTAGACAGGTTTGGGTACTTATATTAACCTTATCTTTAAGTATTAACTCTAAGTTAATTAGTTTCACTTTTACAATGTCTCTTTGTATTTTTATATATTATGGTTAATAAACTTACTATATACATCCAAGCGACCCCCAAGTGGTCCATTAATGATGAAACTATCTTTATATAAGTCTCTTGGCCGAACCTTAGATTTTTAGGAATTTAATATCAATTAATAATATAATATTTGTTTTAAAAACTCTTTTATGTCAATTTTGACACTATTCAATAGTTGATTTTTGTGAAACTCATAACAGATTGGAACAAAGTCAATTAAATCAATCCTAATATATCATATTATCCTAGAAAATTAGTTTAATTCATTAAAAGTTTCATATTATATTTTTTTGGGTATTTATAATATCAATTATTTTAATTTTTCACTATTATAGTAATTACTGCATCATCTTTGTGTCATAAATAAAATAAATTATTTAATGTATAAAAATTATAAATAAAATATCATTATGTAGGAAATATTTTTATCTTTCTAATGAATATTTATAATCTAAAATCCAACTTATATAACCCTATGTAACAATTGTTTTGCTAAAAGATATATGCTTGTGTCATTTTTGTATTCATTTTGACTTAATTAAAATAATGTGTCATTATCACTTACAAGTGGATCCATGGGGTCCCAAAATTGACACAAAGATGACCCTGGTCAACCATGTATCAACCAATAGGGTTAAGACACGTTTTAGGGTAATTTAGTATTATTATAATATTATTTTTTAACCCTTATTTACCGGATTTACCCTTAACCATGGTAAATAAAATATTTACCGCAGTAATTATTCAAAATGTCTAAAAATAAAAGTTACCTATTTACACAATTTGAACATCCTGATTCCAAATATGGAATCCATTTTCCTAAATTCAAAACACAGAAGTGGCAGAAATTAATTTAAAATTAATTCCCGCTGTCAAAACAAAAAACGTGTTTTTAAGAGATAATAACTATCAAAAGATTGACACTTGTTTATGTTCAGTTTAATTGTAAAATTATGTCCAATGACCAAAATTATATTAAATAGTAAAAATATATTCTAAATATACTTTAAAACCACTCAAATTCAAAATTTATCACTATTAATTATTTTGATTAAAAAAGTTGTTTTTAATTAAAATTTAGTAATTTTCACTATTCATCAAAATATGAAAGTTATCCGAAATGTACCAAAATTTCACCCTAGGCTAATTTTGATATTCCGAATCCAAAAATGAAGTCCATTTTCAAATATAAAATATATATAATTTCAAAAAGTAGGTATTAGTATTCACAACGGCTAGTTTAATTAGTTGTGGTGTGTGTTAGAACTCGAGGTTGCGTACAACACACGCTATCACATTATTCGAAGGGAAAGCGTACCGTGGAAGCTTGGGATGTTTCATTATAAATTTTCTGATGTCTCCATTTAGTCAAAAAGTTTAAAATATTGTATTTAAAAAGGTTTCACTATCAAAAGTTGATAAAAGTGCAATACTGATAATGAATCTGTTCTTGCATTATGACTAAGAAACACATAATATGGATTCTAAAATTATAAGGATTATATAAAGTTAAAAATGTAGTTAATGATATTCAGGACCTCTTTTAATGGCTTTTTTTTTGGTAAGTCATGGTGCAATTGAACTCGGTGTTGCGTGTAGTGCAAGTTATTGAATTATTTTGAAGAAATAACACACTATGAAATATTGGGGTGTTACAAACTGCATGGAGCTCAATACATTTAAAAAATTGAACTTCAATCTAGATACCATCAGTTGTGTGTGAAGAAGGAAGACATTCCAAAGACAGCATTTTGAACCAGGTACGGGCATTACGAGTTTACTATAATGCCTTTTGGATTGACTAATGCACCCTCTGTATTCATGGATCTGATGAATAGAGTTTTCAAGGAGTATCTCTATGAATTTAAGGTGGTATTTATTGATGATATATTTGTATACTCCAAAAGATACAAAAATCATTAATATCACTTGCGCATTATCTTGAAGACTCTGAGAAGACATGAATTATATGGGAAGTTTAGAAAGTGTGAATTCTGGATTCAGGAGATTTCATTTCTTGGCCATATTTTCTCTAAAGATGGAATCTCTGTTGATCCTTCTATGACCTAGGCAATCCAAGAATGGCCAGCACTGACGAGTATAACTGAGGTACGTAGTTTTATTGGTTTAGCAGGTTATTATCAACATTTCGTCCAGAATTTTGCCAGATTGGATAACCCATTAACGAAGCTCACACGTAAAGGGGTTAATTTTTTTTTGAAAAAAGAGTGTGAAGAATGTTTCGAAGAATTGAAGAGAAGATTATTTAACGCTCCTATATTGACACTACCAGTGGGGAATGATGGGTTCGTTATTTATAGTGATGCATTGAAAAAGGACATTGTTGTTTCCTTATACAGAATAATAGGGTTATAGACTATGCATCACGACAGTTGAAAATTAATGAATAAAACTATCCTACTCATTATCTCGAGTTAGCGGCTGTGATATTTGCTTTGAAGATATGGAGGCACTACCTCTATGGTGAAAAATGTGATATTTATACTGATCACAAGAGTTTGAAGTATATTTTCTCACAAAAATAACTCAACATGAGGTAAAGGATATGGCTTGAATTACTCAGGGATTATGATTGTACGATACACTACCACCTGGGGAAGGAAAACAAGGTGGTAGATGCTCTGAGATGAAAAGAACATGGAGTTTTGAACGTGATGAGAATTGAAAAGGATCCAATTTTCATAGATCTAGTGAAGATAAACATGGGAATAACCAGGGAAGGAGAAACATCAATGCTTTTTCAAATGGTTTCCAAACCATCTTTACTAGAAAAGATTAAGAGTTCTCAGACTAATGATGGAGAATTTAAAAAGAAGATTAAAGCTCTGAATGATTGGAGATTGAGAGATTTTGTGTATGAAAATTGAATTTTGATATTCAGGAAGAGGCTTTGTGTTCCTGATATACCTGATATAAAAAGGAATTGTTGGATGATTCTAATAGTTCCAATTTCTCTATACACCCTAGGAGCACCAAAATGTATAGAGATTTGAAGGAACATTTTTGGTGGGACAACATGAAGAGGGAGATTGCTGATTTTGTGTCAAAATGTATGGCTTATCAAAAAGTGAAAGCTGAAAGGAAACAGCCTGGAGGAGTCATGCAACTTCTTCCCATACCTGAGTGGAAATGAGACAATATTACGATGGACTTTGTCATGGGGCTACCAAAGACACCTAGAAGGAACGATACAATATGGGTTAATGTTTATCGTCTTACCAAGTCAGCACATTTTCATGCTATAAGAGAAGATCTACCACTGGAACGTCTATCAAGACTATATATTAATGAAGTTGTGAGACTTCATGGAGTACCCCTATTGATTGTTTCTGATTGTGATCCCCGTTTTACATCATGATTCTGGAAGAGTGTTCAGAAATCCCTGAATACTGAACATCATTTGAGCACTTCCTACCACCCTCAGACAGACAGACTATCATAACAGACTATTCAAACCATATAAGACATGTTGAGATCCTGCTCACTTGACTTTAAAGGTATGTGGGATCAGTATTTACCTCTGGTAGAATTTTCCTATAAAAATAGGTTCCATTCAAGTATTCAAATGGCACCATATGAAGCGTTATATGGAAAGAGATGTCGCACACCAACTTGTTGGGATGAAATTTGTGAAAGAATACTTGTAGGTCTAGAACTGGTGGAGGAAATGATGGAAAAGGGTGAAGGTAATCCAAAATCACATCAAAGCAGCTCAAAGTAGGCAAAAGTGCTATGCCGATAATCGAAGGAAGGATTTGGACTTTTAAGTCGGTGATCATGTTTTCCTGAAGGTATCTCCATGGAAGGGAGTCATACATTTTGGTAAGAAAGGTAAATTGAGTCCCAGGTACATCGGACCTTTCGAAATTCCAGAAAAAATTGGGGTTGTGGCTTACCGATTGGCAATGCCGCCAAGTCTCTCCAAAGTTCACGATGTGTTCCATGTATCTCTATTGAGGAAATACATGCCTGACCTAACGCATGTACTCAACTATGAGGAGTTAGAACTATAACCTGATCCATCTTATTGTGAAGAGCCATCAAGATTCTTTATATGAGAGAACAAGTACTGAGAAACCAGACGACGCGTCTGGTTAATGTTTTGTGGAGAAACCATAAGATGGAAGAGGCAACGTGGGAACCCGAGGAACATATGAGGAAAAACCACCCGAGTATTTTTTTGTGATAAGTATTCTGTAAATTTTGAGGATGAAATTATTTGAAGGAGGGGAGAATGTAACTCCCCATGCTTCTACGATATGCTTCTCTTTGAATAGTTTGATAGCGTGTGTTGTACGCAACACCGAGTTCTACCACACCATAACCAATCAAACTAGCCGTTATAAATAGTAATACCTACTTTTTGAAATTATATATATATTATATTTCAAAATGGACTTCATTTTTGGATTAGGAATATCAAATTTAGCATAAGTTGAAATTTTGGTACTTTTCAGATAACTTTAATATTTTGTTGAATAGTTAAAATTTCTAAATATTAATAAAAAAAACTTTATTAATCAAAATAATTAATATTGATAAATTATGAATTTGATAGGGTTTAAAGTATATTTAGAATATATTTTTACCATTTAATACAATTTTGGTCATTGGACATAATTTTACAATTAAACCAGACATAAACAAGTGTCAATCTTTTGATAGTTATTATCTCTTAAAAACACGCTTTTTTATTTAACAACCGGAATTAATTTTAAAGTAATTTCTACCACTTCTGTGTTTTAAATTTGGAAAAATGTATGCCATATTTATAATCATGATTTTCAAATTGTGTTAATAGTTAACTTTTATTTTTAGACAATTTGAATAATTACTTCAGTAAATATTTTATTTACCATGGTTAAGGGTAAATCTGGTAAATAAGGGTTAAAAATAATATTATAATAATACTAAATTACCCTAAAACGTGTTATAGACTTATTGGCTGATACAGGTTCGACCATAGGCATCATTGGGTCGATTTTGGGACCCCATGGTGCCACTTGTAGGTGATAGGGACACTTTATTTTAATTAAGTTAAAATTAATACAAAATTGACACAAGCATATATCTTTTTGAAAAAAAAATTACATTGGGTTATATATGTTAGAATTTTCGACTATAAATATTCATTAGAAATATAATAATATTTCCTACATAATGAAATTTTATTTATAATTTTTAGACATTATATAACATAATTTATTTATGACACAATGATGATGCAGTAATTACCATAATATTGAAAAATTAAATTAATTGATATTATAAATACCCAAATAAATATAATTTGAGACTTTTAATAAATTAAACTAATTTAATATGATAATATTACATATTATAATTGATTTAATTGACTTTTTTTGAAGTAATAATTCTGTTATAAGTTTCAAAAAAATCAACTATTGAATAGTGTCAAAATTGACATAAAAGAGTTTTTAAAACAAATATTATATTATTAATAGATATTAAATTCCTAAAAATCTATATATCAGCCAAAAGACATATATCATGATAGGTGTATCATTAATGGACCACTTGGGGGGACTCTTAGATTTATATGGTATGTTTATTAACCATATAATATAAAAATACAAAGAGACATTGTAAAAGTGAAACTAATTAACTTAGAGTTAATACTTAATGATAAGGTTAATATAAGTACAAAAACCTGTCTAAATTCAATTGGTTGAGTTTTTTTAGACCCATAAACACCATAAAATTTAAATAATACACTATGGAGCCATTACAAACCGAATATAAATTTATTATAAATTAATATTTCTAGCTTTTCCAAAGGTTCCCCTCACCCCTCTTATAAAAGTGAACTCTTCCTTCCCATTTCATCACACCTTCAAAGCCTTTTGGATGGGCCAAAATCTACCGAAATACTCTCAGAACTTCCCGAAATACAACCTAGAGGCCTTTGTTTGATCAGAAAGCCAACCTATGGAGCCTTTTTGATCAAATCAAATGGAAGAACCCGAAGAAGAGGTAATGATTTCACCACCCTTTTCCAAGTTCCTTTCTTCTTCAACTTATTCTTCATTTGTTTTTACCATTATAAAATAATAACTACAGTATCATATATATACTGTGATGTTATTATAAATATGGTACAACCATATTCAGTATTCTATCCACCCTTTGAAGAACATGTCACCATACATGCGTACGTACGACTTACCGTCTCCAGGTCGTGGTGTAATTGTTATTAAATATATTATTATTTGGATGGGTATAATAATGATGTGTAACTCATTTAAATAATAAATATAAAATGTTAATTATTCTGTATATATGATATACCATCCATTTATATATTATTTTAATATCAAAAGAATGATATTGTTGCTCATGGGTACGTACGGACTACCGTCTCCCCGAACGCGATGAGATTCATTCTCCATCGTATCAATTCAAATATAATTATCATTTGATGATTTGAAAATAATGTTTAAGGACTTGATATAATTCTATATATGAATAATATACAACCTATCCATGAGAAACATGGCTTATGTAACAAAACATATAAAAGAAAACGATTATGTTAACACCCAAAACACAATAATACTAAGATATTATTAACAAAGAAATGTTAAAAGATCATATATGATATCATATGAATTCATATGATTCTTGTATAATTTAATAAAATTATTTCACTATTATACAGGAGGTTAACCTACCCCACTCATGTAAAAGTACAAGGTAAGGGTTATTTCACAATCTCTTCATTATCCGAGGTTGTTTATACGTAATAATCTACTGGGACCTCTTTATCATCCACATCCATGTTTCTTAAAAATGTATTTCAAAACATTTTTATTATTTAAATTAATATGGGTTTAATTCATTTATATCCTTGTTTGAATTTTTAAAAGAGTTTTATAATGGAATCATTCTGTCGTTTTCCAAACAAGGTGCTTTTTAACCTTTTCGATAGAATTTAGGTAAGAATGTTTTTTTCAACTTATACGGCATGTGTGGTTATTTTCCGCCATTATAAAATCGTCGAAGCTTTCATTAAAAGCTTATATGAATATTTTCAAAGAAAATGTTTCATTTTATAAATATATGAATCATAAATGATTTCAAAATAGAAAGAGATATTTCTCTAAAAAGAGTATTTATTTCATCTATGTCAACATCCTACGATGGATTTTACGCTTACTCGAAGTTGATTTATTATGATATAAAACTTCTCTATTGTATTGAAGGTTTTGTGATTTATTTGACTATGGATGTTCTATTTTTATACCATTCTTAGTTTATGGTGAAATTATTGACATTTCGTATGCTAGTTTTAATACAAATGTTTATGTTATGTTTAAAACTTTTTATATAGAAATGCATTGGACTGAATATGTGACGGGTGGATCCCGCTATAGCTCCTCGATGAATCGGTAGGTCTCATGAGACAAACTAGTGTCTTGGCACAAAGCTTTGGAAAAATCTTATTTGTAGTCTTGGCATGAGGCCTTGGCTATGTGGTTATGATATTCTGGCATTATGCATTCCATCATTATAAAAGTGGTTATTGATATTTCATGTGATTATTCGATTAGTATAATATCCATGTGAATAAGTAAATGGCATTATTTCATTTGACTTTTTCAATACTATGTTTATGTTCAAGTTTAAAAGGATTTTGTTTTAGTTATACATTGCCTTAAATATTTATTCTTATTTATGAAATTTTCCTCTATATTTCTATCCTTACTGGGCATTTGAGCTCACCCCTTTTCTATGTTTTATTTTTCCCAGGAATTGAAGAAGAAAATTATTAATGACCTGTAGGGATTTTCTGTGGGTATATGAGTGTGGAATATGGAGACAATATGTTATTGAATTAGTTTTTTTCACTTTATGATGTAATGTATGACTTATGAAAATATCTAGTGATTCCAAGGCTACTAAACCAATCAGTCTTTCGATATTTGATCGTTCTTGTGATCATGCCAATGTTATGTAATAATGCACCGACTCTAGTTAACTTGGGTCGGGGAATTACAAAACCCACCCAACAGTGGCTGATGTCCTGGGCAACATGAAGTGTAGACATGATATGTGACCATTTTCACATGGTGTGTGGGTCCTTACATGGGTATCGTCATTTATCTCAGATGATACATGGACACAGGGTGGATTACACGTTATGTACTCCACCACACGCACATACATGGCACGTAAAGCGGGTCACTCCATGTACTGATTACATGGGATTTCATATGTATGTTGATGGTGTGTACAGACCCATGGATAACATACATGTAGCAGACCCTAGATACTATGACATGGTTTGTGATCCTTCTTACATTATGTGAAGAATAATTTCTCATACCAATCCTTATAACTTGATACGTTGTACAAGGGCAGTACAAGGGGTCGAAAGAAATGGTGTGTGGCAATTCTACACACAGTGTATATATCATAACTTTGTTTGATCAACTTTTCCATAGTTCCTTGTATATGTTCGATTTTGGTTAGTGCCCCCTTTTTATATTCCTATAAATGTCTGGAATTGTTTACATTCACTGGTGTAAGATCCCTTTAAGAGGACATTCTATGATAGAGTTTGATATCTCTTCTAGAGGCAAAGAGTGAGATGCTATATCCATTCATGTCCCAAGGTAGATTCATGTATCAAATTAAATAATCCTATTAGACTCAAATCCTCAACATAGAAGGTGAATCTGGATGAGTAGTGGTTTGTTCAAAGGCCCTAACAGTTTTCCTCACCTGTGTATCATGTACTTTTTGCACATAGGACGGAATTCTCTAGAGATGTGTGTATCTATCGCTCATGGATTTTTAGAAAGAAATGTACTTCTCAAACATATGTCATCAGTGTGATCATAATGATGAAGTATGTTCTCCTTGACGATTTCATTGTGGAAGCTTCGAACAGAATCCCTTGTTGTGGTATGTAGTTGTGTGATTTATCTATAGAACAGTGTTCTGGGTTTTCAGTATATCATTATTGTGTTTCTCTAATTATATGATAATTAGAAAGATACTATATGGAGTTGACTAAACAATTACTTTGTGTATCACATTGTTTTTTTCGGGGTCTGCTACTATGTATTGTTATTCTCACCCACGCATGGTATTTTCCAAAACATGTGGCGTCTTGCGTAGACGAGTGGCCTTTCAATGGAGTCATCGGCCGAACAGGACCGTAACGATATTTTTTAGTTCCCTGTAGGCCCATGTGTTCCTACAACAACAAGTTGGAGTCCCAATATCTCTTTATGATTGCATGCTAGTCTTTTTTTCATACTCTTGCTTTTGATGGGCTTGTATTCTAACCCAGTTTTACATTCCAAACTTTACTTTTATTATACTATGACAATTGTGTTTAGTTGAATGGATAGATTTTGGTACTTAGGGAATTTTTTTTACATTTCTGTATTTGGTGGATTGGAGATATGTGGATATTTACATGTACATAGGCAATGCATCCTATTATAGTAATATTCCTACTCGGTGCAAGTCGACAAACCCTGGCATATTGGAGGCTATCTTGTGGAGTCATGGAACGGGCCCCACAGTGATGGATCCTGACAGAGTGGTATCAGATGGGCTCAGTGCTACATTACAATCTCGATTCTGTGTGTTTGATATGGGTATATAATGATATGTGTTTCAAGATTGGATTTCCGAATATAGAATCCAGTGTTGGCGTCGGCAACCGATATATCCATACACCAGGACTCTAATAACTTTCATTTAGACACTATACAAGAAAACACTTTTTTCATGGAATTAAATGTATGGAAGATGCATTATATAGGAATGAGTTTTGATTTTCATGTCTTTTGTGTTAGTTATCTAGATATACTATATGACCATGGTACATCTTGTTTCATTATAGGATGTCTCCACAATGCATACTCGTTATGATTCAGAAGTGTGATCACAAGAATGACCCCATTAATGATGAGGCTTCAATATAAGATCTGGTTCCCAAGGAGTATCCTCAAGGTCATTCACCTACTATACCACCAACAGTGGAGAAGCCTGTGGTAACTGCAATGCCAATAGATGGGTGGTGTATGTTGAGTTCATTCTATGAGTTCTAGATACATAGACCCCTCATGTTATGAGGCGATCTCGACCCCCAAGATACTAAGGACTAGCTTTAGGAGGTTAACAGAGTTTTTCGTCTAGTGAAGAAACTAGCAGACAAGATGGTGATCTTTGGAGTGAGCCTTCTTTAGGGTTCAGTGAGACGATAGTGCAAACTAACCACACATACTCATGACGAGGATACACCAGTAGGGATGTTTGACGGTGACTAACTATTCATAGAGTTTCACCAACCATTCAAAGTAATCGATGGATATGGTCATGTATCAGTACATCATATCTCATAACTTCTTACGAGGTGTGTGTCGGGATAAATGTTCTAGTGTTGTGCCACTATTAATATTTACTTATGATGGAGTGAACGAGTACCCCTAGGAGATTGAGAGCTTCCTGGAGTATCAGAGACACCTGAATATAGTGAGAAGTATGAAGACTAGTACGAAGACCTTAGAATTAGAAAGGTGAATTCAGGCACATGGTTCGAGGCATGTGAGACGTCACAAGAGGAACCGATATATGGGAAAGATGGTCCATGTCTTTTAGGATGGATCCAGTCAGCCTATGGAGAGGCGATAATACTCATGCAACAATATTTGACATCTCCCTAGAGACTGTCCAACTTATCGAGCTACTGGAAGGGAAGCGATGGATGGACCACCAAGGCATAATCATTTTGGGGAGCAGACAAACCATCTAGGAAGAGGATGTGGCAGAGGAGAAGGGAGAGCATAGGTGGTGGAAGACGCTTTCATCTACATCCGCAACCACCACCCATTATGGGTCCACACTAGGGTTAGGGAGCTGGCGGACAAGGGCGGGGGTTGCTGCATGGGGTTGAGGAATATGCCCCATTGACTCCAAGGATGATCCAAGTTGTGATCTACCTCTATTAAACCTTAGCTATCGTACATATAGACAGAGTTATAGTCTATCCATCCTATACACAAGTCTTGTCTAAAATCTATTGATACTGGTAGAGCCATTGACTCGAACCATAGGCTTGGAAACACATATGGAAGGTCAATCGATGATAACTAACTTTTTCCAAAAGTGTGATCTTAACCTTGTAGGCGAGAGTTTCTGTTCGAACCTCTTGGTGTCATCGTCTAAGACATATCTTTTAATTATCGTTATGGATTGGATAACTTCAATCCATTCTAATATTGGCTATTTTAGGTGATGAGTGCGGTGTGTCCACAACGATGTGACGATATCTTCCTTTTTCAATGAAAAGGTAATCTAGGAAGCATAGAATTGGAAATCGCATAGGAGGGGTTAGTTGATCACCTGTGATTTGGATATCCACACAATCAGAGCAGTAGATGTGGAGAGCTTCCACATCCCAGTGGTAGTGGTGGAGTATGAGGATGTCTTTCCAAATGATGTTCCAGGATTACCTCCCTGTTGGGAGATCAACTTCTTCATTGACATACAACTCAAGATGACACTAATATCCTCACAAGCGTTTTAGATGGATCTTGCAGAACTTCATGAGGTAATGTTTAAGATAGAGGATTTGAAGAGGAAGGGGTTTTTGAAATCTAGTGTTTCACCCACAGTGGCACCATATTTGTTTTCCATGAATGTAGATAGGAGTATTAGGTTGTGCATATATTACCTACTCCATAACAATGTGACAGTGAAGAATATGTATCCACCTCCAAGGATAGACAACATCTTCGAACATCTAAGAATGGAACAGTGGTTCTCGTAGGTTGAACATTGATCACATTACAACTAGTTCTGAGTACAGGATTTGGATATACTGTTGATGACTTTTAGATGATGATATAGTAAATATGAGAAGCTGGTGATGCATTTAGGTTTGAATAATTCCCCCGAAATGATCATGGGACTTATGAATCATATATTTCAATAGTACATATATTCATTCATAGTGGTATTAATCGAATACATCCTTGTGTACTTGGTGTCATGGGAGGAGCATGTGAGATCCCAATAAATGGTTTTAGACATACTCCTAGGGCACTAGATTTATGGAAAGCTCTCGAAGGTCTAGTTCATGATTTAAAAGGTCCAATTTCTAGGAAAAGACATCTCAGTAGATGGATTATAGGTGGACCCAACAATGGTGGAGGTAGTGTTTGAATGGGATCCACCACAGAGTGTGACAGAGCTGCATATATTCTTTGGTTTGGTTGTATATTACTAGAGATTCATTCATTATTTCTCATAGATATCAACACCGATGATTGCCATAACTATGAAGGGGAACCCCTTCATGTGTACAGAGATGTACCAGAAGGCCTTCGAGTAGTTGGGACTGAGTTTGACGAGTGCCCGGATTATGAGAATGCCAGACGAGGGTGTCGAGTTCATTGTTTTATTGGATGCATTAGGGACCAGGCATGGTTATTTCATAAGGTTGAGACAGAGAGTTATTTAATCTTTTTCAGATCATATTAGGAAACATGAGTTCAACTATGTGACCCATGATCTCATATTGGCAGTAGTAGTCGTAACATTGAAGATATAGAGACACTATATTGTGAGTGAGTAATTTATCATCTACTCTGAACACAAGAGCCTAAAATACGTCTTATCAAAAAAGGATCTGAATATAAGGCATTGAAGATGACTAGAGTTCATACATTACTATGATGATGAGATCATCTATATTCTTGGTAAGGGGAACTATGTGGCAGATTCACTTAGAAGAAGGTATAGCTCACATCTCTTGAGTGAGGCCATAGATCATTTGGCCTCATTATAGTTATCCATCAAATATAGTGAAGATGTATCACACCTTTTGTCAATGGATGTCTCCCCTCCACTCTAAATGAAATTTAGGGTGGAACAACTTTGGGATGTCATGTATGATAATTTATGTGCTCTTTTATTCACAAGACATGCTCTTGATGGATATTCTCACGGTGGGGAGAACATTGTTTTTTTCATGGGATTCGCTATTGTACCAATGGAATTTGGATGAAGGCCCTATGGGAGTATCACACACCTCCCATGGTGGTGTTTCCTAGCGTGGAAATATTTTACCATGACCTTTGGCGTCAGTTCTGGTGAACATATATGAAGAAGGTTGTAGAGGAGTTCATTTCTCAATGCCTTTGATGCCAATAGGTGAAGGATGAGCACTAGGTATCAGCTGGTTTAAATCACCCCTGGATGTTCCAGAGTGGATATGGGATGTAATATCGATGGAATTCATGAAGGGACATCCATCATCATCCATGGGACATGATTCCATCATGGTTATTGTCGACCGAATCACCATGTCTGCTAACTTCATAGCTATCTCGGTGCAGATTTACATAGAAAACATTGGATACCTTTTTGTGAATGTGATAGGTCACCTATATTGATTCCCTACAAAGATAGTCTCAGATTGATACAACCTCTTCCCATCTCATTTGTGGAATGGACTACAAGAGGCGCATCACACTCAATTTCTCTTGAGCATGACATTCCATCCCCAGAGATATGGACGAATAGAGAAAATTATTTAGGTTCAAGTGGATATGATGTGGGACTTTATATTGAGTTTGGTCTTAGTTTTGATGACCAACAACCACTAATGGAGTTTTTATACCATAATATCTACCACTAAACCCTTTTTATGGAACCGTTTGAGGCATTATATGTGAGACCCTTCTAGTCACCGCTTGGTTGAACCAAACCTGGAGAGTACTCACTCATAGGTCCATTACTGTAGTGAGCTACCACAGTGAAGGTGCAGACCATCTACGAGGTGATGTAGACAGCATAGTGATGACAATAGTGTTACTCTGATAGGGGATAGATCATTCTAGATTTCGAGGAGGGAGACCATGCCATCATTAGAGTCTCACATCGATGAGGGTTGTATATATTTGGCCATGGAGGCAAACAATATCATACGTTCATCAGACCTTGCCAGATAAAACAAATCGTTAGCGAGGAGGAGTATCACTTACCTCTACTGCAATAGTTGCATCAGGTACCTAATTTCTTCCAAGGGTCGCAAATAAGGATGTACGTACATGACCCATCACTTGTTATTTAATGGGGAGATGCTAAAAATCTAGTATAAGGAATCCATTGTTGAGAACATGGTGGAGTTCAAGGGTTAGAAAGAGAGGATCCTTCTCATGTGATCAATTCCCTTAGTCCATGATCAGTGGTATCACATAAATGTTTAATAGAGAATGTGGGAGTGGGAGGCTCAGATACATGTACAATACCAATATATTTTCAAGTACCCTATTCTTGGATTTTCGAAGACACAAAGCCACAAGGAGGGAAGAATGTAATGTCTCAACTTTTCCATGTATTATTTCTAAATATTATTTTGAATTTTAATGAGACAATGTGTGGATATTGAACAGTATTATGAGGCCTGGTGATCTCGGAATAGTGAATTGATCATTTTAGTTAATCGAGTAATCATGTTTCTTCCATTTTGGCCATTTCAAAATAGATGTTTAGATTAAAAAATTATAGGGTACCATTGCATTTGAAATGAAGAATTTACATATGATGGGGCCTAACATTGATCAGCGTTGGTCGAGAGAAAAATTTATATTTTGGATTCTTTTAGTAAAATAAAATTAAAAAAACACTGAAAAGAATATTTTATTTTATTTGGAATTATCTGATGCAGCGCAACGATGGGGAAAATGTTCGATAATTAATGACATGGTATTATATCTCTGAATCAACCGCACCGACTCATTAATGTCTCACTTTAATAGAATTCTTAAAATCATTCCCTCCATTTAATGGGTTAATTGAATTTTGGTCCTTGAGGAAAAAATGATAGAAACACTGGAATAATCCTGTAACTTTAGAGAAAACTCTCAACAATGAATGAATATGATGAAAAAGGGAGAATTACATCACTAATGGGGTTAAAGGATCTCAAATATTATGGCATCATGATCAAATCATCAGTGATCAATCATTTCTTGGGCTAGGGGTTTGGATTTATTATTATTTTCCCCATTTGAGGATTAAACGACAAATTCATCTCATCCCATGAAAAAGATGATATACAGATCATAATTTTCTTATAGTAGGGTTATTATTTTCCTTATCATTCGAGGTTTGATTCTTGTGTTGATTGTGATAGTATTTATTATCATTTGATTCATCCTTTTTAATCATTATAATGGGAGAAAATCAAATCCATGAGGAATGAGGTAGGAGGTGTGTTCCTTTTTTTCTAATGATTTATTCCTCTTTTTAACTCATCTTTCTTCACATCTCCGTAGGGGGTGAAAAATAGATCATTTTGAGTCCATTTCACAAGTCAATGATCCAAAATCGAATATCATGCATCACGATAAAAAAATTGAGGTGTGACAATTATGCCGAATGATGGATCATCTCAAAACAAGAAGGATATTTCATCCATCATTCATCATGAGGATGGATCAAAGATTTCTATTGGGGCCGATTGGATGACCCAAAATAATGGAAATATCTTTACATTGTCGGAGAGTCCATGAATATAGAGTTTAATTTCGATCAGACAGCCAGATAAAAGACTGGAGGAGTACTTGAGGCATAGCGGAGTAGGTTCGTGATTCTAGAAATTTTTGGAATAAACGACATGTATACTAATTAACATACCATGTGGACTGGAAATGATGGTCTGGGTTTGTGAAATGCATGCAATGGAGAACACAACCTGCCTCTAGGGAGACATGGTGTGTGGACCCCACCTGGTAGTGGCTCGAGTCCCGGGCGACATCAATCATAGACTTGGCATGTGACCACTATCACATGGTGTGTGGATCCATGAATGCAGATCGACATGTATCTTATAAAATACATGGGAATAGTGTTGAGTAAACAACATGTACTCCACTACACAGCCAAAGGAGGCCAGTAATTCAGGTCATGTTGTGTACCGATCAGATGGGTTGGCATACATGGGATGAGGCTGTGTGTGGGCACATGGCCAGTGTACATCGGGAGAACCTCATATACCTTGAAATGACTTGTGATCCTTCCTACACAAAGTGTAGTTGTGCTTTACATGACAATCCTTACTGCCCAAACCATTGTACACAGGAAGTACCCAGGGTTAGAAGACACAGTGTGTGTCACTTCTACATGTCGTGTAATTTTCGTACATGGTTTGATCTTCTTATCCCACAATCCATGGAATGATTATATTTGGTATAGTGCCCCTCTTTTTTTATTCCTATGAAGGTCAGGTATCATTTCTATTCACTATAGTTTGATCCCTTCAATATAACCATTCAAGAGCGAGTCTTCTATCCCAATGATAATCCTAGAGAGAGATCCTCTATCCATTATTGAACCTAGGTATATTTATAAATCAACAAGACTAATATTACTGAACGCCAATCCTCTAATTATCTAGTGAATCTGGATGATTCACGACATCCACCAGTGCATTATCAGTGATCCTCATCTATGTATTGGGACATTACTCTACCCAGGAGTGAGTTCATAGCATCAAATTTCAATGCTTCATTTTTACCCATTGATTCCCACATATACCCCATTTTCTCAATATTTTTAATGTGTAGGTGATCATCAACAAACTCCATTTCTACCCTCTCAGCACATCAAACAAAATTATAATAAATTTTGAACTAATGGGAATCCAATGACATTCGATATCATAGATTCACTCATGAGTTAATGTAGTTTATTTTCCAATCATGATCCAAAATATGATTTTCATCATACCTCTCCATTAGTGTGAAGTTTTCTTCTTATAGAACTAGTAATGCATTCCCATTTTACTTCAATTCAATGAATTAATTCTCCGTCATATGTAGAACAAATATAGGAAAATGATTTTAATGAATTTTTTTTTAATTCATCCAACTCTTGGGATTCAACCTCATCTCTATCTTTGATATTTTATACCACTGACAACAACTGATCAGTTTCACCTTCACAATGATAAATGGGAAGAATTACCCATTTAGTATTTAAACATTTAAAATCATAAAACATTTTTATTGGATTTAATCCTTCCATTATCCACATTTGGGTCAGTAGATCCACTAAAATTAATAGAGTGTTTCTAATAAACGATTCCACTATCTATATGCTTCATTGTGATAAATATGGTAGTTTTCATGCATCGATTAAACCTCCATTTTTTGTGTCAACTGAGCCATTACTGTAATAAAATATTTGGTTTAAATCCCAACCATTCGATGATAGAGATTGTAAGGTATTTCTTCATTCATGGCTTTCCACTTCACCTTCTCTATTTCTTATATGGGTAACCATTAGTAACAAATTTATCTTCATCAAAAAAATATGATTATCATTAAATTCTATATGATTTCAGCATAATGATAAGGTAAAATAATATATGTTATTTAATTAAAATCATCATAACCACAAATACTATGTAGACCATTTTATAATACCATTTATATGGAATCTACAATAAAATATTAAATAATCTTGAATTTTATTATGGAAGTCGAATCTTTTCACAGTGAGGATCTTTCCATTTTTTGAGAGTTATAGAATTTGAACATAATACATACAGACGAATCAACAATTACATATAGTGATACACAAAAACAGTATTAATTTCATCCAAAATATGAAATATTTAAAATAAAATAATATTTTATTTTAAAATAATCATAACATTTAACTTGAAATCAATATTTTTTTCTTGAATACCCTTATAACCATTGAAAATCATTCAATAAAATAGTATGCGCAAAAAAAAAACTATGTAAGGGGTAAAAAAAGTTGGAAAGAAAATATTATTCCATGAATACATATAATGATATGACATCATTTTTAAGTAGACATACTACTGACACATATATACTTACATTATAAAACCAGGTACTTCTAGGATAAGTTAACAACATATAATGAATAAAATTGATCCATAATGTTATCATTGGGAAATAAATATTTTTTTACCCTCATGGAAAACCTATGATTTTTACCCCTTATGACTACCAAACAATGTAACCCTCATGTCTACCTTATGGTGTAACAATAAACATAAACTTGGAGTAACCATACATCGAACCTCATACAGACACATACCCATCCATCATAATAATCAATTCCCATGAACAATAACATAATCATAAAAAAGAATGATTTCATTAAAAAACCCTTTTGAATTTTGTAGAATAGAATTACAAAATAGTATATTAATTAAAAATTCCCCTACAAATATCATATATTTGATATGAGAATTAATATAATGAAAATAATATGTTTATACATTATATATCCACATTATGATACATAATGTAACCACATTTCAATACCCAAATAATCTTAGTACCTAATCATTTATTATTTATAAGGTTAACCAAAAGAATGGAAATTAGGTTAACAATTCCATAACATTTTGTTCTTCATACAGAAAACGTGTGTAAATCTCATGTAAAATGATTAAAACAGTGTTAGTAATGTTTTTGAAAAAATTATTAATTGTTATAAAACTTTATATGATTTTAATAACATAATCCCAATTATTTATTATTAATAATTTTTTATTTCCATTGATTCAGGTGCATACATTAATTTGTTTCCCTAGTCAGTTCATATTTTATATTCTTGTCATATGGAAATGAAATTTAATAATTTTAATTAATCAGTATTTATATATTCATTGAATATTTAATGATAGCTTAAATTATTTTTTAAAAAAATATATAATGATGAATTATCATATGAAACAGTAATTAAAATTGTTTAGATAATTTCTATTGTTCTTCAATAATCATGAAATAATTTCATTATATACCAAAATTTCATGCATTAATTATCATCCAGGAATATAAAATAGGTTATATAATAGACATTAAAATATAATTCAGCCATTAATATGGTTTTACAAATAGTTTTTTAGGATGTAATGGAAAATGAAAAAAACATCTTCTATGATTTTAATAAAACAACACATCACGAATAGTTTGATTAATTTTAGAAAAGAGGGAGAGGAAATGAATTATGTTGATTAATTTTAAAATAAATATGATATAATCAAGGATATATAGGATTATCGAACATTATTTCATTTCAGATAATGGGAGGGTAGAGTGTATAATAAAGGAAAAATAATCGAAATAAAAATGAGAAAATAAATTATGATATTTACTTCTAGATCACTCTTCCTTGAGATCCCCTTTAAGGTCCTTTGTTTTGGAATGTTGGTGATACCATAAAATATTGGATGTGGGGATGAGAAAGGAAATGTGGATTTGGTAGATTTAAGACAAATATAACTGTTTGATATGTGTGAGAGGAAGAAGGGGTGAGGGTTGTATTGATAGTGGAGGAGAGGGGTGGTATTCCATTATTTTAATCCATTGTTTAATATTTTTTTCTCATGACTATGAATATTCATGATTAATGTGGACCAAAATAAAAAATAAAGAATATTACGTCGATATATGGTTTCTTAAATCATTCATATTTTAATATATTGAGTATTTAACTGATAATATATATATATGGTAAAATTCCTTATTTGACTAATTTAAAACAATCCATTAATTTCGTAAAAATCCAAAAAATATTAAACCAAACCTTTTTTGATGTGTATAATTCCATAATGAACTCCAGTTTTTGAAAATAATTTTATAAATATGATGAATTTATGTTTTAAATTATATGATAAGTAATTTAAAAAATAACAATTTTAAAACTATTAATTATTTTATATCAACATGAGAAATTAATCATAATATCATTACCATACATCCTTAAGATACTAAAATAATAAAATAATTTAATATATAAAGGGTGAAATAACAGTTAATATTAATATTCATATGGGTATGTTATTATTCCCCAAATATTATGTTTTTTCTATTACAATCCTAATAACATACGAATTGCAACCCCATATGTCTATTTTTTAATTTGAATCATAGAAGTTGAAACATTATGTTTAATGCCAATATTATAACCCTTTTTGTTAAAAAATGTTTCTTTATTTACAGACTCTATGTTTTACGAATTTAATTAAATAGAATTTTAAATCCTAAAGGTGTTATATCAACACCCTCAATGTCTTGTAAAAATTCCATAATTATTTTAAATAACTAATGGATATTCATTAATACAACTGATCTAATCACCCCAAAAATAGGGAATTAGGTTATTATTATTAATTCATAAAAAAAATAAGTCAAATAATTAACATTGTTTATATGAGACATCATATGGAAGACCAATAAAAAATCATGTCACATATTTCTAATAGATTGGGATTTATGATTGTCATAATATTCATTCTATGGAATATTCTAAGATACCCCATATAGGAGTTCTCTATAAAAAACAACATGAGAACATTTCCATTATTTATTATTTGGATATGTCCTGTTTTTTTATCCATCGATATAGATCATTATACAACATTTGTAGGAAATTCTTGTCTTGTATTTCATTAAAAAAATTCAAATCATTTTTATTGAATATTATGTCACGATATCATATTCAATTATTACACATTAAACTATATATTACAATAAAAAAATGAATCATCCACTAACCTTTTTATATACAATAGAATCATATATGCATTTATAAATTCAAATACATCGATATCATCATCCAAAAATTTATTACCACTGTGAGAATCTTTATTGAAACCATAAGATGACCATTGTAACATATAAACCTTCATAGTAACATTAGAAACATTGAATCTTTTATATAATTTTGCAAACATATCTTTGAATAATTTTTTGTTGTAGAATGTTGTTTTGGACTCTATTAAATACATCATATCATCATAATGTGATTCCATGTAATAACTAAAATACATTATTATAATAACTAAAAATCAATAAAACATTACAAAACTAACATTATTTTTAGAAACAAAATTACCATTTATAATTATAATCCAATATAACATTATAAAAATGTATTATTCAGAATATAAAAAATAAAATATTACAAAAATATAAAATTGACAAAAAAATATTATTAAGAAAAAGCATCATGATAATTATATTGAAGCATTTTAAGTTAAAAATACATAAATGGTTAATATAAATAGAAATTTCATGTATAAAACTCCAATATATCACAAAACAGATCAAAATATTACAATTTAAGAATTTAAAATTAACACTTATTTAATTGTTTTGAAGAAAAAAAATATATAAAAATATTGATACCACATATTTTGGAAAATTAAAATTTTCATATGCATATTTATTTTCTAGTTCCTCCACTAACATGATATATGATGTTTGGGGATTAATCCATAGTATTAGTGTACTCTTAACACATTCAAATCTAGTGAGATTCCTAATGAAATGACTTGACCCATCAAATCACCAACCTGTCCAATTGTAAATTGAGTGAGCCACTCTATGTTCTACTTTAATTGGCCATGACTTGGAGACTATCACAATGTTTTAAATTTAGACCACATGATAGAACATATAATATTTCACTCAAAAAATAAACAAGTATTAAATTCATAAGATAACTACAGAATCATATCAGATAAATATGTATAATAATATAAATGTAACACAATGCATGAATGATAAATTATGCACAAATACAACCCCAAATGGGTTAATAAAAACGAACTATAAATTTAACAATTCCCTCAGTGTGAAATATGAAACAATATATTATATTATTCTAAACTAAAAAACAACTAGGATAACTCTAAAACATGTAGTAAATTTGGTTATATCCATTATTGGAAGCTTCTTGGATTCATAGAGAATGAATCAAAATAATGTTGATTTCAAATTCAATGTAACACAAACATATACCAAAAGAAATAATAAAACAATGATAGTTATAAATATGAAATGGTAGAAAATTGAACACACATTTAATGAAAGAAATAATCTGAATGAGAGTGCGTAAAAATATCTCACTATAGTAAACTAGAAAAACATGACATTAAAATGAATAGAAATGTATTAATAAATATGCAATGGTATGAAACTGAAACATATGCCATTTAATCAGTGGATAGAAATGAAATGTATCCATAGATATATCGATGATAAATATCATTAATAAATAATAACTCAATGTAAACGAGGGATACATTATAAATATTGAGCATCGAGTATCCTAGGGACATGATACCTTCACCATTAAAAGAGAGTTTAAAATTTACAATTTTGTGTAACTAATTCATCCGGTTCGACTAATTATGAATCGATGGGATTTAATTAACATATCCCAAAACCATAAGGCTTATATTAACAGGTTTCTTACCCATAGGGATAGCATTAACCTGTCCCCAACCAGTATAGAGATTTTTAAAACCATTTAAATAGAAAACATGCCTTATAAAATATATGTTTTGAATAATGGATATGGGTTTATCAATATCGTACCCAATAATAAAATATAAAATAAGTATTAACTCCCATGAAATTTTTATTTACTCCATGAAAAATTATTTTCCTTTGATAAATGAATTGGAAAATTTTGGGGAAATTCAACATTCAATGATTATATGAGACAAAATATTTTATGTGAAATGGTAAATCATTCTATAAACGGAATAAAAATATATATTCAAAAACAATCTAAAATCATCTAGAGGAATAATCAAGATGATTTCAATACATTATATCCCATGTGGATTCAAAATTGATTGTTTTGTCAATGATGAAATAAAATAATTACTTGTAAAATTATTCTTGAGGAATATAACCTATTTTGTGAAAACCCATCGGAATATATTTTTAATTCAAAATAAATTTTATAACATTTTCAGTTAATATTGTCCTTATATTATTTAATATGATTCTTTAATGAAATTATGTCATATAAATTCATATATGTCGTACAAATTAAAAATAATATTCATTTTGTATTAAAAAAATGAAAAATGTGTTGTTCAAAAAGATATAATAATATACAATTTAAATCATTTGAAAATAAAAAAAATGGATTTTCTAAATCATTTTAAATACATTTTTTATATTTTTATTATTAAAACATGGTTTTATTATAATACATGTACATTGTTTAATGATTAATATAGAGTTTAGGTTTATGAAATCGTTTTCTAAATCAAAATATTACCAAAGAGTGGATAGATGATACTAGTACTTGAAAATGGTCCTAAATAACCATATAAGAATGATTTTTTATTTATCAATTATTATATTATTTCCTCATATGTATATTACATTGAATGATCCATAGGATAGTGTTAAAGAAAATAGTTTATAATAATTTAATTTTGTCCAATACCACACTGAAATTTTATAAATCACAACATTAAAAAGTAATTATATTAAATAAAAATTATAATATCAATATACTAATAATATTATTAATATATCATGAAATGAGTGAGTACAAACATGATATAAACGAAACTAGTTGCATGACAACACTTTATCCTAAATGGAATGTATTTTGAAAAAACAATCCCTTACATATGAATTGATATACCAAAAATTGATACTCAACCAATGAAACATATAAAATCCCTGATGATAAGATAATTCATTATATTAAATATAAAATTGGGAAGTAGTTATACCACGGAAAATATTTAATTGCTGTATATTAAAATAATCACATGGATGTAAAAAGTGAGATGGAAAACTCATACTTTGAGTTCCCGTTCTACTGAAAATAAAATTTACTTCTTGTATAATAAACCTACGTTAATTTTATAATTTAATATTACCCTTTATAATTTTTATAAAAAAAATTTATTTCAATTATCACCATGTTGTGTACAACAACTAAAAATATATGATTATGTCTTGTGTTTTGAGCAAAATCTATTTATTCATGAAAATCAATTTTTTAGGAAAACTATGGTCAATGGGGTGAATATATAATATATATAGAAAAAGAATAAAAACATAATAATCATTCATAAAATAATTATAACTTTAAATCAATTACATAAATATGGTTATTAAAAATGAAGCAATGATACAATGATATAGATGGTAGACCATATGTATGCGTGGGGAAAATTCCCAATTTTAATTGATTATTTTGAATAAAAGATAAGTAACAACATACATTAAAAGAATTATAATTATATAAAAATTCCATATTATTTAGTCATATATAATTACATATATAATTTTTTGACATTAATGTAATCACTTTATGTCGATGAGTTAGCAGACCATAGGACCACATACGGCATTATAACTTTTTAAATCCGTCTGAATGGTTAATAATGTTAATTATATATATTATATTAAAATAATGATAACTAATTCATTAATATCATATATATATTTTTACCTCATATTATTTACTATAACCATCATTTATACATTCCATGTATCGTGTGAATGAATCACATCACTTCCAAGGGCCTGTAATCCACATTTTCTAAAATAATGTTATCATATTATCATAACATAAAAATTATTAAATGTATGTGTTATAAATATTCAATAAAAGTATGAATGCATAATTAATACCATATATAAAATATATACATATTGTTTCTAACACAATTTCTTCCATGAAATGAGGTTAAAGAGAGTTGAACAATCATTGTTCCATGATATAATTGATTCTCGCACACGAAAACAGTAAGATCGATACCCATAAGATTGATGTGTGTGCAAGTGTAGGTCAAAACATTAAGATAAAAAAAACACTAATATATAAATAATAATTTTCTAATTATTTATTCATTAAATAAATATTTGATAATTATTGAATAATGTAATTTAAACTACAAATATTTATGGAAGGAGATAACATTTATACGTGTTACTCTTGTTGGTTTGTACCAATAAGCATATTTGAATTTATTCCAACCAAAAATTATGAATCAAGGTAGAGTGGATGATATTTTGGAAAATATATATTTTAGGTAATCACTGATACTATATGGTTTTCGAGTTATGAGAAATAGGAAGAGGTGTTGGCATATTATTTGGAATGAAAAAGACTCACTTGGAATTTTTTGGAAGCAAGTTACTTGTACACAAGTTTTTACATGAAAAATGACATAAATAGAAAAAAACTAAATAATTGAATATGAATGGCCAAATTATTTCTAGAAAATGTGTTTTCATTGGTGGATAGGTCATTTGGGACCTTAATATAAATTTTTAGTCCTTTAATAACCATAATATTACTTAAATAATTATAATGAATATTAATTATTTAGAAAGATATTTTTGGTCCGAAAAGGAATGTATTATTAAATATTATAAAATATTATTATTCCATATTTGGAATCTATTTTCCAAAATTAAAATCATATAAGTGGTAGATATGAAATTGAAGTTAATCCCATAGATTGTTCGACACTGTAGGGTTATAAAGTAAAAATATCCTAAATTCTCTGTGTTTTTGTTATCAATTTCAATGTGAAATGTATTCCAATGATGTAAATTTAATTAATTATAAAAATATTATGTAATTTAACATTAAAACTAATTAAATTTATATTTTATAGATATAAATAATTTATCTGAAAAATATGTTTTATAATTAATTTATAATTTCTTAACTACCTGTTATAAAATGACATGTTTTTGAAAAATATCATAAATTGAACCTATCCAAATTATTTTTCTTCAAATTAGAAACTGAAAATAATTTTTATATATTAAAACAATTAATGTGTAAATTGTTAAATTTAAAATTGATTCATTATTAAGAGGAGGTAAAATGTCATAAAAAATATAGGTTTTATGCATAATATTGGGATTGTTCATATCATATGAATATCAAACATAATGGATGAATATAAAAAATATATTATTGAATATAAAAATCCTTATTTAATTAAGATAATTTAATATTTGTATTTAATAATATTAATTATGATAAAATTCCAATGGAATTTTATAAGTTATAATATTTATTTTATGTCTAATTTGTTCTTATTTTCAATTCTCATTAATTAGTAATCAATTAATTAAATTTAAAATTATATAAACTATGTGTTTTAATATGTTATATAGTTCAATTCATAATATATTGATTATATATTATTATATTAAATCAAAATAATCTAATAATATATTATTGTTTTTTTAAAGAAGATATTGCATATAAGCCAATATATCATGGAAGGTCATTCTTTATTTAAACACAAGCTATCAAGGGTATTTTCTCATTATTATAAAAAATTATTACTTTGAATTTTATGCATTGAAATATAATGAATCTATTTTAAATTTTAAATATATTATAAAGTGTATAGATATTATATTACCTATCATGATTTGTTTATGATGTCATACTCACTATCAAATACATGGTTTTTTAGTTTTTAATGGTTTTACATTAACTCTATATTATATTAATCAAATTATCAAAAATTTAAACATGATCATGGTGATATATTGTTTGATACATCCTATGATAGAAATAAAACATCATGAGAAGGGTTCATAAGTAATCAATAATATAAGAGATAATGGAATGTTCAATGTAAAAATGGAGTAACATGCACCATAGTCTCTCTGTTGGAGAAAATCAGTGGAATGTAGAGATTTATACGTGGAGAAAAAGTGTATATTTATAAATGAAGTTAATGAGTTCAGCTATAAAATAATTAAATTATCAATTCAAATTTAAAGGCCTCAAAGACAAAAATCTAATATTATTTAGAAGACCATTAGCCCCAAATATTTTTGTTATAAGGACAACTCATTATTTCTGATTAATTTTCCTAGTGTTGAATAATTTTTCTACAAATAATGAAGTATCCATAGATGATAGGTTTTAATTTCATATGAAAAATCATAAATTTGGTTGTGCTTTGGTAAAATTATAATTCATGAATTACCTCACCTAATGGATTTCTTAAAATTAATGTGGATCTATGAAGCTCTTAAATAATCATTTAATGTATCGTATGTCCTATAAAAATGTAACAAGTATATCTTTTTTCATTAAATATCTTCCATAACCAACTTGGTTAATATATTTATACATTCTATTCAAAGTCATAGATTTTTTTAATCCATATCATTTACTCAAAAAATTATTTATCTAAAATTAATTAATATTTATCATGTTCATTTCATATGTCTTTGTTTGGCGTCAAACCCTTATCGCCTATCGGTCATGGGATCATGATATTCTTCAATGCTAGATTTGATTTGTTTCCACGTGACTTACATGATATATTAATCTAAAAAAAGATAATTTTATTTCAAAAATAAACATTATCGACATCCTTAGAATCAGGTTAATCTATAAATATCTTTTTATCAGTGCTTTTCCATAATTTTTCCATACATAATTAATTTTATTTTGACAGAGGTCATTCTTTAGTCTAAGTATTTTCCATATTTTGATACGTATGATCACTAGGAATGAAGTGAGTTTTTTAATATAAAACACATTAGCATTAAACTAAGATATTCATTTTTATTTTATATTTAAATATTTATTTTTAGTTTTTAAAAAAATTTGTATTATCCATGTAATATCGCTCGAGAGTGTCAAACTAGGTTCCCTGTAGGGCCTATTCTAGTGTACCAGGATACCTTATGTTTGGCCGAAACACATTATTGTAGTTATTATTCATAGGTATATCTGTTCCAATACCATATCAACATATAATATCCAAATATTAATTAATTGTTATAATAATACAAATCATCTATATATTAACAAATTTATAGTTTTTTTCCTATACATATCGTAAAATTAAACCTCATCGTTATGTTATATAATTTTTTTTCCTTATATATCATTACAATTTTTTCTAATAAACTTATTTTTTTTACAAAATTTAGTAACCCAAACCTAGATAACTTAGAGACAACGATTGTTACTAAATACATTGGCATGATTATAAGGAATCAATCCCTAAATGGTAAATAAGTTTACCAGTACTGGTAATCCGTACACATAAATGATTCTTGTATTTCAAATTAATAGACTAATTATAGATAAACTATTTTTCTTCTAAAATACAATGAAGATAACTCTAATCTGTGTAGTAAATTCATTCACGTCTTTAATAGTATGACTCATGGATTCCAATGAAATAAATGACAATAAGGCTGCGATCAAATTCTCAATAATGGAGAAATATATTGGATTCTATAATTAATCAATTAGAGTAGTCAATAAGGAAAGGTAAAAAACTCAATACACATTCCATGTTATCAATAAATTGATGAATGTGCTTAAACAATATGGAAAGGTAATAAACAAGATTTAATTACAACCAAATGGCAACAATAGTTAAAATAAATATTTTCATATATGAAACTGAAAACCATTCAATTTATTAAATTAATTTATTTAAAACATAAGAATAAATATTTCGACACAAAATATTAAAGATAAATTATAACATAAAACTAAATTAGGGAAACATCTTAATTACTAGATTTCATGATTCCCAAGAACACAATACCATTACAATAATAAAAATGTTTAACCATCCATATTTTCACAACTAATACATCCCATTAGAAAACTGATTCGTCAAGGGGATATAATTAATCAATACCAAACCCAAAGTTCTTGTATTAACCGGTCCATAACCCATAGAGATCGTATTAATTGTTCACAATACGTATTGTGCATAACCAAAGAATATAAATAAACTATGTGGCTCATAAAATATCTGTATTGAATAAGAAATACATGTTTATAATTATAAACCCAATAATCAATCAACTATAATAGTATTCTTCATATGTAAAATGACATAAGAATTTGGAAATTTAAAAATTCATGATAAATGAAATGTATTTTTCAAAGGAAATTCAATGTTCAATTATCATATGAGATTAAATATTTCATAGTGTGTGACAATTGAGTCATGGAAGAGAATGTGAATTCTATCCCTGGCCAAAAAGATCATAAATCATCCATTTAAAGGAAAAAATTGATATAAAAAAACTAATCCCATGATTAGTATAAATTGAGGGTCGCTATCATTGATGAAATAAAATAATAACATTTAATAAATTTATTGATGAAAATATCCTATGTTTTTGAATAATGTTGAAAATATTTATCATTTAAAATCCCTTTTAAAAAAATTCTTTTAAAAATAAGCCTTGTTATAATGAAAAAACTCAACAATGAAATGTGGGAGGTTAAATTTATTCATCATATACAAGGTTAAGAGAATATATCTTTTGTACGGTAAAAAGGAATGAAAAGATAATTGTTCAGAATGAGATATGAATATTATACATTGATGAAATTCGAAAACGAAAGAATGTGTAAAAAATTATTTTCCAAATTCATTGAATTTTTTTAAAACATATTTTTAAGACATGGGCATTAATAGAAAATACTCTCTCCATCTAAATGTAGATACGTAGTGGGATTTTTAAGAATTTTTTTTTAAATATATTAGTACCAAAAAGTTTAGAATTGGTACAAATAGATGAAAATTTTAATGAATAAATAGAAAATAATTACATTATTTATTTAATAATGGTTATAAAATTTCGATAAATATGAATTTTATTGTAATATCATTAGTATTATTCATGAGGAAAATAATTTTCAGAAATTCAAAAGTCACCCATATAATGTTGAAACGTTCTAAATCCTATCTTCATGAAGGAATAAAATTAAATGAAATTGAAAATATCATGGGATTTAGGATATTTAGTAAAATCAATGTATTTAAACCATATAATTGAAACTACATTCATAACAACAATTATGACACAATTTAATGTAAATAGAGATGTAAATACATTACATATGAATTGGAAGACCCAAAAGTGATATTCATCAAATAAAAAAACTAAATAAAATTAATATATTATAATTCATGATATAGTTTAGAAAAATGTTTTGTAGGTACACCAATGTAAATATGTAATTGGTGAATATGACATTAATCTAACATATGTAAATAGTGAGATAGAAATCACATACCTCGTGTTTCCTTTCGAGTAAATGTATTTTAACATCATTCATAATTTTTTTTGTTAATTTAATTTCTTATTTTGATCATTTTTCAATTATATTATTATTCTTATATCACTTATTACAATATTTTGAAAAACCACATAAAAATTTATGTTGGAATCAGGTGTTATGACCAAATTTAGTATAGGGATCAAAATCAACTTTGATAGGTCTTCTATTTTGAAAATGATCGTCAAATAATATTTCCAGGATATTAATCATTAAATAATTACTATAATTATAAATAAATTATAATTTTAAAACCAATAAATAAGTATTGTAATGTAAAATTAATCAATGTTTGGATCATATAGACGGGTGGTCGTATTTACAGAAGAGTAACGTTACAATTTATGAATGATTATTGTGGAATGAAAAAAGTTACACCTTCTAATTAAATTATAATTATTATATAACAAATAACATATTATTTGTTCATATACACTCTCACACACATACGCACACACACACACACAGATATATATATAATTATGTGATGTAAAATTAATCATATCATGTCGAGGAGGAGGTAACACTTCCACGAATAACATTATCTCTTTTGTTGTGTGTGGGAAATTCTAATATGGTAAATGATATATTTTATAAAACAAAAAAATTATTATTTCATAAATATCATAAATATTATTTTATTCATCATATGATTAATTATAACCATTATTTTTAAATTCCTTTTATTGCCTAAATGAATCAGATTTCTTTAAGGGGTTGTAGTCCAGACTTCCTCAGAATGTGTTATTGTAAAAATATAAACAATAATTTAAGAAACATATGTTTTATAAAAACATTGAATATTTATAAAAAGATAATAAATTTCAAATATAAACTATATAAATAGTGTATTTATTTTAATTTCCAACGTGGTAGGATTTAACAGGGAATTGAACAATCATATTTTCATGAGCCAGTAGTTCACCGTACTAAGAAAATGAACGTTCATTACCCATTATATGAAATTGTGTGTAAGTGTAGGTTAAATCCATATCATAAAAACATCAGAATTTTTTTATGTATTAAACTAATAATTATGGTATAGGAAGAGGATAATGGAAATGAAACAAAAATGTTGGAGAGAAGGTGTTACCTCTTAATAGGGTAACTTATTCCTGTTTGTAAGAGATGGATTTGTTGGATTGCTTCAAGACCAAAGGGAGGACTCGAGGTCGAGGGGATTATTTTTGGGAAGTTATTTCCATAGATCATGGATGATTCTATGATTTTTGATAAGTGTGAGGAATGGGGATAGGTGATGGGATATATTTGGAAGGAAAAAGACTCTCTTTGGATTTTCAGAAACATATTAGGTATACACATGTTATTACATAAAAAAGTAATAAAAACCCAAAATAATTATAGGATGTTTTTTGGATGAATTGAGGACATCCAATTGGTTTTAGAATATATGATAATTTATTTGGTCCCATAATCTAATAGTATGATCATTTATTACGCTTCATTTTACATTTTTAAATAAAATTATTTTTAATTATTTGCACTAATATTTTTGGTAAAAGTTTTATCCTTATTAGAAATTAGAAATTAATATTATTAAAAATATATAATTAATTACTCTAAATTATGATAATATAATTGGTAGAAATAAAATTAAATATAATCCCATAAATGGGTGGGAAGTGTTGGTTTTTAATGTAAAAACGTCCTAAAGTTTGCTAGGATTTTCTAGTAATTATCTAGTAAAAATTTATTCCAGTATCATAAGTTGTATTAATTGATGAAAATACTCTCTAGATATACATTATAAACTTTCAAAATTAATAATTATTTTTATTAATAAATTTTATTTAAATGTAGTTTCGATTATATAGTCAGTATTTTGAACTATTCATTATAAAATGATATATTTCCATGTAATATATAAAATTTCCAATAACCTTCTACATATAATTATATTTCAAACACTAAGAGTATTTTTAAATATTATATAAACTAAAGTGTAATTATTTTATTTAAAATGGGTTTTCTATTAAAATGTGATAAATTATCAATTTTAAAATTATATGGTTTTAGACGAAAATTAATGTGTGTTCTTATCTAATGCTTACGAAACATATGGGATGAATATCATAAATATATTATTTAATATATATAAATTATATATATTATTAAAATAATTTTCTATTGATAATTAATTATGTTTATTATAATAAAACTCCATTGGGTAAAAATAAAAATATTTCATTTTATATCAAATTTGATAATATTTCAATTTCCCACCTATGATGTAATTTTATATTTATATAAACCATTTATTTTCCTAATTTATATTATTTTAATCATAATGGCTATTTTATATATTATTATATTATATAATAATATTTTAATAATATATCATTGTTTGTTGAAGCTCGACCTTGCATATAATTCAAGCTATTGAGGAAGTATGATCTTGTGTGTAACTATAGTAACAATGGAAGGCCGATGTTGCGTATAACACACACCAAATAGGTGATTCATGCAATAAAATATTTAGTGTGATGACCCGTCCTCGGGGCCCGTTGCGTGACTACCCCAAGCCCGCCTTCCATAGGCCAGGGGCTGGCGACTAGCACCAAAGGCGTAAATCCCGATAACTGGGAAGGCATTGCCTTTATAAAGGAAAACAAGCACCACAGAGTACAAGAGGATGCAAAAAACTAAGTACAAACAAAATGCTGAAAGGTAAAATGGGCTAGAATACAAACCCAAAAGAAAGTACAACTACAACTGAACAAGGTACAATAGCAAAAAGACAATCATCTGGAAGAAGGAAGCAGCTCTTGGGTCGTCCTCCTCGAATCCTACCAGAAGGGTAGGTACAGATAGCACAACTCCTGGTTGTCCACCACAGTTCCTACCTGAAGGGTAGGTACAGATAGCGCAGCTCCTGGTCGTCCACCACCGATCCTACCTGAAGGGTAGGTACAAATAGCATCCTCCATGCTCTCGTCCGTCAACCTCCTCTGTGTGTCGTCTCGTCGTGTAGTCCACCTCCGGGTACTGACTTGTCGTGTAGTCCACCTCCGGGTACCGACCAATCCTCGAACACTCGGCCTCCGTCAGCACTGCCCGTCGTCTGCAACCAACACAACGAGGTACGGGCATAGCCTGTGTAGGGGTGAGTATAACGATACTCAGTAGGGACCATGAGACCCCCAAGGTCTCACTAAACCAACAAGGATAACCACAAGAAGATCTCAACAGATAACATCTACTTAGATATATGCCCATACATATACCTATGTTATCAAGTAAACCATCTCAATCATGAGAAAACACAAGGATTGTGAAATCAACGGATAACCACTACCCAGGTATATGCTCATACATATACCTAAGTTATCAAGTGACCCATCTCAATCATGAGGTAAACACAAAGTTCAAAAGTCTTAGCTCAAACCATGATTTTCATTATCGAAACCGTAACTATTGAATAGCCCCGTCTCCGGAGTGTACAGTGGTCTTGTCACGACTCCGAGGTACTGCTCACTAACCGAAGACTTCTGAGGTACTCCTCCTATCGAGTACTGCGGGTTTGCGGCCAACTACCGGGCGCTCCGTCCGCTGAAGGTCTATCGCCAAATACTGGGCGCTCCCCCTAATAGCCTACAGAGGTACTCCTCCTGTCGAGTACCGCTGGTCTGCGGCCAACTACCAGGCGGTCCGTCCGCCGTGGGTCTGTCGCCAAATACTGGGCGCTCCATCCACTGGGCTAGTCGACTCACTCCAAGTCGAGTCGATCAAGCATTCGTCAGGTCTCAGCCGTCTACACAGTTTTCGTACTCCATATGCTCGTCTCCGGGAGGGTCCTCTCCACGAGCTATAGGTCGATACTCCAAGTATCTCAAAGTCCCACGAAGAAGTATCTCAAAGGGCCACCTCGTCATAGGGGTCTCAACGCAATAGACGTCGCGTCAATCGGACGCCCGGTCTGTGAGTTGTTAGCCTTTTCGTCCCAGGGTCCCGGTTGGTTTCGTGTGCGAACCAATCCGGCCGTAACTCAACTATACCCCGAACACTCATAGGGTATACATATAGGGGCAGTTTCTCAATGTGATCACCAACGCCGCTGACGGTTCGTCAAACGGACGTCTGGTCTGAATGATATCAGCTTTTCCGTCCCAGGGGCCCGGTTAGATTTCGGGTATAATCCAACCCGGACACTATCCAACTACTTCCAAAACTCGGGCGAAGAATGCCAAAAGTTCCGTCTCATTAAGAGGAAAACAACGAGACAGACTGCGCGTCAATCGGGCGCCCGGTCTGTGAGTTATTGGTTTTTTCGTTCCAGGGGCCCGGTTGGTTTCGTGAGCGAACCAACCTAACCGCACTCCAACGACATCCAATCCTCGAGAAGAGTAATCCAAAAGATCTGTCTCACTTAGAGGAATTCAACAAAGCTGACGGCACATCAATCGGACGTCCGTAGCTCAAGATATGAGCGTTTCCGCTCCGAAGGCCCGGTTGGTTTCGTGTACGAACCAACCCGGCCGAACCCAAAGTATTCTGAAACCTTGAGTGCGATATACTGAAACGACCATCTCGATCCAAGGATCGTGTTTCCACTGACGGCGCATCGTTCGGAGGCCCGTAGCTCGTGTTACGGGCATTTGATAGAAAGTGGTCCGAAAACGGGGGGTCTGGGCCCGGGGCGACCCGGTCCGAACCCCCCTGGGTCGGACAAACCGGGTTGACCCGAACTGGGTCGACCCGACCCGGTCCAACCCGTCCAGACCTCGTCCGGTCCGGCAAGGGCGCGGCCCGGCCGGTCGGACCGGCCTGGCTCCGCTCGGCTGAGCGGCCGAGGAGCTGGACGCCGCGGGGCGCTGCCCCCGCAGATTAGAGGTGTCGCGGCCCAGCGTGGGGCTGCGCTGGATCGATCGGACGTGGCATGTTGCTGCATCCTGTGCGGGCGAGCCGGACCCACGCGGCCGTGAGTCCACTGAAGCCGCCGTGGCCCTGCCCGGCGGAGCGCCACCGGCTGCTTCCGCGGGCCACCGGAGTTTCTCCAGTGGTCCGTTTTCCTTCCCGTCTGCGCCGTTGTTCCTCCCGGGTTCCGTTCTTCACTGAGGGATCATCAAAACGCCCTTGCATCACGTTTTTCTATTGCCCGCCAAATCTGCACAACCACGAAGAATGGTGAAGGGTTGTCGGGCCGTGTTCGTTTGGCTCGCACCCTCCGTGTTAGATAAAAACAACGGGAGAAATTATTCAACACATGAACCAACAATTTTAATAAAATAAAATTGTTCATTTGAAACTGGTTCATGAATTTTAAAGAAATGTTCACGGGAATATAAAGGTATTCCGAAATAAAATCCCTACCTTGTCAAGTCATCGCATGAGCGTTCTTTCCGGATTTGATCGCCGCGGAAGAAGGTGATCGTTGCGTCGCGGAAGGGCGTCACGTCGTCGCGGAAGGGCGTCGCGTCGTTGAACTCTGAGGTTCAAAAACAAAAATATTTAATTAATAATAATTTAATCCTTGTGTTGATAAAAACTACAAAAGAGTTCTAAAAGGAACCAGGAATCTCTTACCTCCAACAGATGATTGAAGATTTTGTTGCGGAGGAAGGAACGTCGCAGAAGATGAAACGTCGGCGTCGCGGCACACGACGTTGTGTTGTCGATTTCCGCGGTTTCGGCGTTCTTCGTCGGAGGCCGGTATTCTTCACGTTCTTCGCGAAGAAGGGTGACGGCCCAAGAATTCTGTCAAAGGTCTCCCAACGTGTAATCCTCAAGATGTGGCGTTGGTCTTATTTTGTTACTACGCCAACGGATTTCAAACCGGTTAAGAAATGAATAAAGAGAAAAGTAACAACCCATTAATTCATAGAGTTAATTCAACGAAATAAACCGCCCAATTAATTCAATGAAGAAAACCGCCAAATTAATTGGTGCGTTAAGAAATTAAGAAAACGCGTCAGTTGACTTTCATAATGACGGGTTTTCACGGGTGCGTTACTTAGCGGAATGAAATGGTGGGGCTCGTGCGGGCCCCACCCCACAAATATCCTATCAAGAGGGTAGGATATTTCTAGATAGCACCCTATCTTCATCGACTCGGCTTATGCTGCTATAAGTGGCTTCATGTTGCTTCCATGCGGTTTAAGTGAAATAAAATAAAGTTTGTCGTACAACTTATTTTATTTCATAACTTTAAGCACAAAAATTAAAAACCACACCCGAGGAAATGCAACTCCGGAAGAGGCGTTTCTAAGAGATTACCAGTGCTGCGATTCCATCGGTGCCCTCAGAATTCGATTCTGAGCACCGGTTCAAAAGATATAAAAACACGCTCGTCCGTTCACTGAACTTACCCGAGCCAAACTTTAGAAAATGATTTCGGGCACACCGGGCCTCAGAATCAGGTGCCGTCAGAAACTGCGTTCTTGTAAAATTCCAAAGAAAATTATGAAAAAAAAATTTCCTTGGAATTTAATGGTCATTACCTTTAGAATGTATTTAATGTAATAAATTTTGTATAATGTATCTGAATATTATATTACCATACAGACTTGGTGTTCGGTGTTATACACACTATTGAATAGATGGTTCTTAATTTAAATTTTCTAGCAGTTACAATAATAAAAGGTCTACCTAGTCTTATATTGATTTCCATACTGAACACTCTTTCTGATATGAAAAAATTGAGAATCAATTAATTCATGATCCATGATGCAGTCGAATCACTCATCCTCTTCGACATTCATGTTTCCAGATAACACCATAAAGTATGATCCTCACCATGATGTGAACATTACACTCAAGGGAATAAAAAATCCTATTATTTATATCCATTGATATATATCTACCATTCATGAAACCTAAAGGTGAACCCATGTCTATCACTATAAAATATCCCATTAAATGGGGTACTATGTCCTACTATTAGAACAACCCATTAGTGTTGTAATGGAAAAAATTCCAAAAATATAAAAGATCATTTTCTTCTTATATGTATGATTTTTGATAAATTTTCAACCAATGATACAAATTTGGACTCCCCAAAAAAACCACAAATACATTAGGGAATTATTGTGGGAGACACACACCTATTTGGAGGAATCCTCAGTCAGTGGGTGTGTGGATCTTATGTATTGGGGGTTAGTTATACTTTATAATACAACTCATTTGAGGGATAAAAAAACCCTTTTCATAGAGTGTTGTGGACCTACTCTTAATCATTACCAGTGTAGTATCAAATCTATGTGGTTTTATAGGAAATAAACATGAAATATCTTGGGGTTATTTAATTTCATTCTAGAAAACAAGGGCCTGATGTCATGTCATACAACACTTCATGTTGAGTGTTGTACACGTGAATGATCTAAACATCATAACCCAAACCCCAACATAATCCCAATAGATATAAATTCAAAACTACCAATATCTCATTGAAAACAACATCATATATATTAAAAAAAATACAATATGATCTATAAAAATATACATAGAATATGTTAATTATTTATCTAAAATGTACAAATAACAACAAAATCCTAAAAATCAGATAACAAAATTGATTAGTGACCAAATTGAGACACTTAAGTGAGATACATGGGATGTGGGTGGAAATGGGTGTGTTTATCTGTATCTCATTCACATATCTTGAACCATCCTCAGATGGTTTAGGGAATAACATCATAACAGGTTCTTAGATTGGCCAATGAACATGGGTCATGCGTTGAGAATACTAAAATGGTTGACCTAGATGACCCAACCCTATATGGTATTCTAATTCAATAGGAAAACAAACCATAAAATACACTTTTAGGGTTAAAAATATTATATGATTTTTAATATATTATTTTTAATATCTACAACAATCATAACTCTATATCTAATGACTCTGATAGTATATAAAACACCTCGGAATTTGTTGACCAATAAAATGAATTTTCCAAGGATGAATAAATAGGTAAATTTATAACACTACATATATGGGGTTTTCAATAAATAAAAAAATGGATAATTATAAATTTGACAATGTCATGGTCAAATAAAAAAAACTCTCTTTAAATAACAAATATTGAAACATTTATTTTCTTATACATGAATTCTATAAATGAATCAAGATTATTGGATGATGTCATGTTTTAATGATTTAGTGATGTTTTCATTAAATTTATTTGCAAGTGTGAGATAATATATTGATGATTTTATGTATATGTTTTAATAGGTGGATAAAAAGGTTTAAATGAATTTTATGAATAAAAGGTGAAAATAATAAATGATTGTAATATGAAAAATGGGGGACAACTTATTCAGTAAATAATTTACATCCATTATTGAATAAAATTCATTTATATGGATTTTATGATTACTTTTCTTGAGTGTTAATTAATTTTGTGAAATTTTATGATTCTACTAATTGAAATTCTTTAGGGGTATGTCTGGTTTTATGTCTTGATTGAGTAGGGTTATGTTTGGTTTTAGGCTATGATGGATTAGGGATATATCATGATTCGATATGTCCATGATGTTTGGCTGTGTGGATATGGTGGGTGAGAGTATTGGTGATGAAGATGTGGTCTTGGTTGTGAAAATGGGATAATTGGATGATTCACACAGGTTGAGGGATGGGAAATCCTATTACTAGTTGATATGATATTGATTCTTAACACTAGTTGAGAGACGGATTTGATGTTTTACATAAATATCATAATTGTTGTGATGTTATTTCAGAAACTGTGATGTGATATGAATTTGGTGAACTTAATTTTCTTGGATTCATTTCATATTATTATATATCTTTCAAAAATCAAAATTTCATTTCTTACTTATGATACACCATAGTTTAATAATATATGGTGATGAGAGTAATGTTTATTTGAAATTAATGTTATTTCCCACTATATTAATAACAACATTTCATTGAATTATTTATTAACATATGTTTATCCCATAATAATTATTCAACATTCATATAACTGTGTAAATCTAATTACCTCACCAACATATTCTGTTAATTGTTTATCTTGATTATCTAAGCGAGATTTGTGATATTTAATGGATTTCATGGATAGAGATATTGAATGTTCTAGATATTTTTCTCTTCTTGCATGTATATTTTATTAATTTATTTAATATAGGTAATAATTGGGTTGTAGATACACATTTCTTACTCAATGGGATACATTTGGTGTGGATTAACCGTTCTTTTATTTTCATGAGAATTATGTGGTCATTTACTCTTATACTACTAAAATATACACTCTATTACAATTCTAATACAGTGATCTATTGGTGGAATTCTTCACGAGGCAATATTGTCCCATATTCCTACACATGAATTGATTCAGAAGTGATTATAAATAGCTGGTGGCATTCAAAAACATAATTATATAATATTGACTATTTTTCGACTAAATAAATTTAAAACACATTTCAAAAATATGCTACTACGTAAAAACACAACATCCTTCACTTACATCACCCCTTATTTTCCCTCATATTCAATGCATCAAATTTTTTAATATTAATCCTAGGATTTTTATAAGACAAACATAAAATAACTCCCCAATATAATAGAAGGTATTATAGAGTTCTAATTATAAATATATTCCCATAAATCATACAAAAAATTGATTACATGATCTTTATTTGAAAATCGAATCACACTCTATGGAGCATCATAGAGGCCTGCTTTCAATTTCGCATCAAATAAATCTATATAAGAATTCAATTAATCAATTTCTTGTTAATATAGGAATATCCTATAATTCAGCTACCATCACCATATAAGTTTCACATGGTCCACAAAAAAAATTGATTTGAGAGAATTAATAGAAATTTTAAAAAAATGTATTGATTATAGAAACCATATAGAACAGTCTTTCCTATAAAAATATGATTCATACAAATTATATTCCATTAATGATTAAATATTTGTATTAGAAAATCCATTAAATATAAATAAAAGTTATGTATTAGCCTTGTCAAGGGGAATATTTATTCACACTCATTGTGTATTTGAATTTACATTCATTATTTTTATGATGAAAATTCTAACTAGAGGTCACAGTAACATAAATCATACTTGAAAATCATAAAATCACACTTCAACAAAATATTACAACCTTAGGAATAAATCATATGGTATTTATGAAATAAATTAATAAAACACAACAGCAAATAAAAATTAACAAAATCACAATTTAGATAATAATATTAATAAAATATATAAGGATTGAAAATCAATATACATATAATGAACATAAAAAATAGAAGAAAAAATATACAATTCAAAAAATAATTCAATTTTTTTCGTTCCATTTTTATGTTTTTTTCATATCCAGTGAATCAATAAAACTATTGAATATAACAATGTTTCTACAATTAGTTATCCCTACAAAGTTAATAACAATTTAACAAAATTCTTATAAACATACAATAAAAATACAAAATAATGAGAAAAAATTAAAATTAATGTTAACCATATATTTCTACAATACATGTATATATTTTCTCGAAGATTATATAAATAACCTAGCCATATATAATGGTAATTTAGGTATTTCATGTTAATAAAATTATTGAAAAATTTATTAATAATATCTTAATATAAAATAATTTTCTCCCAAGACCAATGAAACTCAGAAAAATGAAATATATATTAATTGTGATAGAATAATGGAATTTATAATAGAAATTGTAAGGTATTCTTTATAAAATGTCCATTTAAATATATATTATTATTTTTAGTTAAAATAAGTTTAAATTGATTTTATGGAATAATGACACCAGAATATTTTCTAAAAATTACAATAGGAATTTTAGCCTACAAATGAAAATGTATATTTATATATAATTGAAAATTTTATGTTGAAGAAATAATCTAAACTACTCTTAGAATAGTAAAATTTATTAAAACTAATATAACACTTTTTCTATTAACATAATATAATGAATTAATAATTTATGATAATCATTTCTCTAGGGGTCATGTGGAATGTTGTAAAATTTGGACAATGTTTTCATAAATAATAAAGATACATGTAATATATTAAGGCATTATAGTGAATTGGCAATCCTAAAAATCATATAATAAGTGTAAAATGACATGTAAAACAATTTTTCCTGTCTGTATCCCTTATTATTTTTGTTTCCATTAGACATTGATATTAACATTCTACACATTATTGTGATTGTGGGTCTATAACCACATTCACTAGAATATATGAAATATCAATCTAAATAATAGAAAAATAAAAATAAATAATATAAAATTTTTCCTCATGATTGAACACAATGATTGACATTATTGAAATCATATGATCAAAAAAATATTTAATTATTAAATTAATATTTATCAATTTTTATATAAAAATATCATCAAATTGAAAGGAAGATCATTATATTAATGTCATTGAATATCAGGTACAACATTGGCCATTTCCTAGAAACACTTCATCATAAATAATGGTTGTATTTGATTTGGCTTATGATCCATCAAATACCTCATAATCAAATTTTTTTAATTATTGAATCAATCAAGGATATTTATAAATAATGAGAAAAATAAATTGAAAAATGAAACATGACTGATAATAATCTATATAAGTATCATCCAATAATATTCTCCTTCCACAAAATATCTATAAAATATAAGAAAATCATGCGGTTTTTCCTTATATGTAAATACTCTATAATAACGCATTACCTTTGGCAAATATTGATCATTAAAACACATCATATATAGGATTAATTTTTTAACTATATCTTTGATCGATATACTTAGATATTTTAACTATTTAAATTTATATGTTTTGCATAAACATATGTATAAAATATCATATCCCTTATCTCATTAACAGTGTTAGATGATTCAATTTTTGAATTAAATATAACCTAATAATATTTTATAATAATTTAATATAAGAATTTAAAAATATTAAATATAACAATATAAAACAAATTTTTTGTATCATACAACATGGGGAATGTAGCCATGTACCAGAATGATTAGAAAGATGTAAAACTTTTAATATTTATTGAAATAAAGGAAGAGTCATGCATGCAATCTCTATAAGAAAAAATATAAATTACATACAATCTAAATAAAACCCCTCACTACCACCATGATCAAAAACTACCATGGTGTACTTCTTTCTATGATTCAACCGCTCCAGTAAAAGGAATTTAATATTAGATTGCATACCATAATTAATAAAATTTATAAGATCATCTATAATATTAGTCCCATGGGTTATAAATAAATTTAGTTCGATATATTTAAAAAAACATGATCATTTTTAGGATATTTTAAATTGGGGTGACAAATATTCACCATGTTTTCTCGACCCCCAAACACATACACACAATCAAAAGTATGTTCCCCACAATAATGAATCATTATATTTATTATCCTAATACAACAGATTTATGAGAACTATGTATCATTTAATATGTCACAAATACAAATTTTAAAATGAAATAACACATATAAATATTCTAGTTATTAATAAAAACAATAATAACTCATATTCACTGAAAAATCATTACGAATTTTTTAATAATAGGACCACTTCAATTGTTATCATCATATAATATTTCTTTATTTTGAAACCTATATATTTGAGTTTAATAAATAGAATCGAAGAAAAAAATGTAATTATTGACTATTCTAGTCATCAACATTGGAAAAAAATATTAAAATTTATTTATTCTGACATACATGGAAATATTATATCAGTATATTGATGGTTCATTTTTTCATAGTAATATTTTTTATTCATACAATTCATACAACTGTGTTTGAAGAAAAACATTACCACCATTTTCATTGTGTTGTTTATATTTCATCAGAACAACATTCTCCTAGGTTGCACATACAAATGAAATCAAAGATAAACTATTTTAAAATAATGTAAAATTTATTTTTAGGATACTAAAAAATTAACACATTCATTGACCAATAGAAAAATATGTTTTAAAAATATTCAAAAACATAAAATTCAAATCCTCAAATCAAATAAAAAAATTTGTAGCTCTTAATCATTGAGTAGTAAAAGTTCCAATTTCAAATCAAATCAATATGAATATAAATTCTATTTTATAAAAAAATCATTTTTCTTAATAATTAATTTATTGGAAGGGAATGATAATTATTTTCAAAATATTTAATAATTGATGTGTCTATCATGGACATTTCTTGTTTGATACTAACCCAAAGTGAATGTCTATATAATCATGTTTTATATAATATAATATATTTTCCATTAATCATTTATTTTAATTTGTAAATATTTAATTGTCTACATATGTAATTCTCTTTGTGTTATTTACTCAAATTTTACCCATTTGATTTTTGACTTTGAGAATTTTCATATTTTGTTGATGAAAGGACTTGAAATAAAATATAAAAATAAATAATATCTGATTTTTAAATATTTTATAGATGATTATCATTATTAAGTTATTTTGTTTCATATTTTCCAAATTTATTATATAGTAAATTTTTATTTATTAACAGACTTGTAAATATGAGATTACTTTTTTTTAGTAAATTCTATATGGCTTGACATTCAAGAAGGATTCTGGTGTTTTTGGAAACCTTATTAAATGTTTGAATTTAATAAAATCAATAAATTTATAATCCATTAAAATATTTTTTTCTAATGAAACCCATGTAAGGGTAATGCTGCTTAAGGACATATATTTTTGTAAGGTATTATGTTTGGTTTAATTGGTGGAATTTAAATATATGAACCTATTTCTTCAAGAAATTAATTCTAAATATATTTTTATATTAAAATGAAAAATGTCACAATTTTCTTATTATAAATTGAAATATATAAAATAAATGAAATAGAATTTTATATTGTTAATATGAAATGTAATGGATTCATATAATAGAATAATATTATAATCCCTACACAAATTTCAATTTTAGAAACAATAAATAGAATTATAAAAAAATTCATTTATAAATTTTTTTGGATATATTTCAATGTGTATCCATGCAATCACATAAACATATTAAGATATATATATAAATATATATATATATATTAGTTTTTTCGTGTTTTATTAATATATTATATATTTTTTTCACATTATATATATTAAGGTAATTAAATAATCACACTATATATATTATTTAAATAATTATATTGTAAATAAAGTATTTTACAATTATATTCAATGAAATAAATTATATTAAAGGAATAATCAATGAAATAAATAAATAATCCCATTTTGAGTAATTTTTCATCAACATAAATAAGTTAATTGGAAATTAATTATTGTAACATTATTAAAATATATAAAATTTTCATTTCCATAAAATTATTACAGCCAAAACAAATATAAAATTATATTATATTATAAGAATATATAAAGCTCGTGCACATAATTAAGTCTCATTAAAAATAAAGAGAATTCAAAAAAATAAACTAAAATAGATGATAAATCATTAATTTATTTAAATTTGTATCCACATAATTTCATTATCATCTATTGTGTAGTTTTTATATTTTATTAATATATTATTGATAGATTAGATGCCTTCATAAGAAAGAAATGTAGTCAAGATTGTATTTATTTTCATCCCATATTGTTTTGAAGGGGGGTATTTCGTGAAAATGTGATATTACTTTAACTGTGGACAATATTGTTAAAGTTGTCATAGTTTCAAATTGTTTTCCAAAAATTAGGGTCAAAATTTTGAGAATAAAGAATGAAGTTTTCATATAAGTATTCTGAGAGAAAGGTTGAAATAGAATTTATATATTTCATGCATGGTATGTTTTCAGATCCTCTCATGAAAATATGTAAGAGTAAGAAATAATGAGAAATATATGATTCAATGAGAAAGAACATTTACGTTATAGAATGATTTACGGATAAATAAACAATTCCTATAAATCAATTGAGCTAAATACAATGTCAAAACAGAGTTGTATGTGAGTTATGTCTTGATATTTAGACTACAAAAATATGTAAAATACATGATGTCTTCCAAAAATATAATATTTAGAGGAATACATTTACACATCAAATTTCATGAAAATATTAGAAATACATATATGGGCGTTTATGTGCAAGGAACATGCTCACATGGATATCATGGTTTATAAAAATGTGGCAACCCCAATGAAGAACTATAATTTTTTTTCCAAATAATGTATATTTTATCTTTCATGTATAAAAAATGAACACTAATGATTTATGAATTGATAATCATGATTTTAGAATGATTTCTGTGTCTATATAGACCAAGTGAAACTCGTGGTGTGGTTGGAAAAAATATAACATGTTGTTTGAAAGACACTTTTCTAGAAAACAATAAAACATATGAACATGAATAGGTGTTGTGATCAAGAGTTGAGTTGAGATTATTTTAGGTTATGACTATCTATTATGTCTGATCTGTGATTTTAATTGAATAAATTCAAGATGTCGATGCAAGTATTGTCTCATGTTATAATAAGGATTAGACATAGATTCCAATCTATTTAACTAAACATCATGTAATAGAACTGGTAAAGTCTTCTCCCAAATAGTTAGCTAGGGGGAGACAATAGAAGTGTTTCGAGGGATATAGTTTAAAATACCTAAAATTTTGTAAAGGCTGTGTTCTTGGAATAGAATACTTATTTCTATGATCAAGATTTCCAAAACTAGAAAGTATGACTGTATTTAGATTTACACTACACACTATCACTATATTCTCATTATACTAGCCCTTAGTAGAGAAATATGTAAAACTACCACATTGTATCTAGGCATATGAATGATTAAATTAATGAACGTTTCTAGAAAATAGGTTTTATGGTAATTACCAATGTCAGGACAAGATCGATATTTCATGGAGAAAAGTATGACATCCTGATTCTCCACTTCCCTCTCAGAGTGTTCTGGGTTTCTTCATGTGGTAACATAGATTGTAGTTTTCTAATGTTAAATATTTCCCCTTGTTTTATCATGGTGAATTATATAAATGTCAAGGTTTTCCCTCTCATATATGGATGAAACATATAGTTATAATAGAAAAAGACGAAATCACATATATATTCTCCTTAATGGAATTTATATTCCACATAGGAAAAGGAATTTTGTTCAATAATGCAACATGACATTCTATTACTAATTTTGATCGATAAACGATTGATTCCGATTCTAAAGAATAAATTTTCTTTATTTACACTCTTTATTATAAAATATTTCTGAAGGGGATGAGTTGTACATCATCCAAATCTATATGAAAAAATCTAGAAAATATACATGAAGTAAACACCAATTTGATGGATGAAAAAATCCATGTTTCTCAAAATATGATTGAAGAGATAAAGATGCCATCGGATGAAAATTAAGATATTTTCATTATTCACATATCTGAAGATGTTGGAGCTATTCATGGACTAAGGAAGAAATTAAGGGAATTGATATTGTTAAGAAATTATTATGAATTGTTCCACCTATATATAGTCCGAAAGTGTCAGCCCATGAGGAATGATATATTTCTAAACATTATATGGTTATTATACAATATATCCTTGAGGAATATTAATTTATATTATACAAGAATACGCAACTAGGCTTGAATAAAAATAAATTGAATTCATGTCCATGGGATAAATTTAGATTTATAGAGACAATGTTGATGGAAAAAATAGGAAATATGAAAATTATTCTCTCTTTTAAAATATATTCTAGAAACGAAAAAGAAATATTTCTTGGAAAGCTTCAAATGAAGTGTTTTCATAGGTGAAAATTTTGACACATTACCTCTTACTGATCATGGTAATTTTATAATGAATAATGTGAATCATGAAACATGATGAATCCATAGAAAACGATTCATCCAGAAAGGATACATATTATATATAATGATGTTTCTAAGAATGGTTTTTCTCTCTAATGAATAATAGGAACACGATGAATTTCTTCTGGATGATAAACCGAATTTAAAATCTTGAAACCATGCATCCTTTATTACTATAGTTGAAAAGTCAGAACCATCAATAGATAAACATAGAGATATTCATTTGACTGTTTATGCTGTTCTGAAGATAGAACATCACTATTCTCGTGGTCAGATTGGAAATAAACTAAATAGAGAAAAAGTGGAGATATGTTATATAATATTCATTATAATATTTTCATCATCATTAATATTAAATCTATTGAAAATAACATGTTGTAAAAAATATTCAACTGCTGTTGAATTATTCGAAGATGTTATAAAATTGAAGCTCATATTGAAGAGAAGACAATGATTATCAATGTAAATACATCCAAACTAGAATGTAATTCTTGAGCAATTGTATTTCATGATGAATAATTTTTTACTATATTATCATAACCAATAATCAATAAAATTCAAGAGAATCAAATATAATATTGTCTTTGTAATATTGTGATGTAAATATCTATTATGAAGATAAAATAATGGATTTTAAGAAGTAGTGAATATTTTAAATTCTCAAAGATAAACATGTATGGGTAAAAATGGAATTTAATGCGGTGTCGAATCATAAAAGGCTACAAATAAACTAATAAAAAATAATGGGATGAATTAAAGTCAAACATATGACAATGACACCCCTTCTTACAAGAAAGAATCAATCCAATTAATTTAACAGGTAAAATCTAAAAATCCCCACGTGCATAGAAATGAACAAGAATTAAATAATTTTACATGAGAAGGTGAAATTTGTTTGAATGGAAATGTGAAGACAATTCGTATTCATATAGGACAATTTTGTGGCCTTATAAGCCATACGAAGTCATATCATGAATAGGAAATGAAATATATAAATGGGAAATCACTTAAATGTAAACCAATGAGGATGATAATATATAATTTATCTTATAAATGATTTTTTATGGGTTTTTTTAATATTAATATAAACATGCAAATAAAACAATTCATTGATTGAAAATAAAATACATGAACATTTCCAACAAATAATAGTGAAATTTAATATTTTCAATATAGAGATGTTATTATGGAAAATAAGTTTTATCCTTTAAAATATTAACATGAAAATAAAAAATCTAAGAATACTAATATTAGATTGCAATGTACATAAAATTCCACTTCTTAATCATTTATCTCCTTGATGGAAATGAATAAAATTGAAAAAATCAAACATTGAATAAATAGATCTCAATTGTATAAAAAACTGAAACACATAGATTCGTGATAGTGGATTCTGAAACCGTATGATGTGGAATGAATATTTATTGAATAAATATAATAAACGAGTTGATGGAATAATAATTTTTGGAAATTATTGTACATTGATGATCAATTGTAGTGCATATATAGATATGGAAAATGAAGATTTTAAGATATATGAAGTTCTCTATATTGATAGTTTGTTTCATAATCTATTGAGTGTGAGTCAACTATATTAATTAGGTCTGATAGTGAAATTTAATCCAAATGGATATAGTATCAGAAGAATGAAAATAAATTCCATCAGGAAATGATTCAGAAACATTGAAATTTATATCAGGTTAACCATAATTAAAACATTTGTTATAAAAAATGTTGAATAAGAAAACTACATGTGGCACTGATGTTTAGGTCAAAATAATAAAAAAAGAAATTGTAATGATATATATGAAGATTATTTTCATCGATATCCCTAATTTGATGCATTAACATGAAATGAAATTCTATTTTAGATAGAAAGAAATATTGGCTGCTAGATAATATCAACTAAAAAATAAAAGTTCATCAAATCATCTTGATATCATCAACATAGGTGAATGTGGTTCGAAAAATGATGTTGTAACATGTGAATAAATGTACATTTTCAATTTATTAAATATAATAGTTGAATGAATTGTGTAATGGTCATTCCTAGAAATAAATATTACATGACTGCATAAAATTTGAAGTCAATTTCATTAGAATTATTCTAGATTCACAATCAATGTTATATAATCCAATGAGGTTAGAGAATACACATCAAAATAATTTTAAAACTATCATAAAATAAATGAAATATAAAATGTGGTGGCTAATGTGATAACCACATATCATAATGGAACATTAGATCACAAGAAGTGATAGGTAAAATATATTTAGAGAACTATGCTGATGGAGAGTCGTATCCATCATTATTATTATAATGAGGATTTTCATGTGTATGCATTCAATCAAAATAGTACATAGATTCAAATGGGAGAAACCAAGACACAATATGAGTTATTTAAGGGAAATAATACCTCAGTGATTGATTTTAATGTTTCTAGAAGTATATGTTTCATCCCAAAAACAGGTAGTCATGGAATGTATGGTGTTTCCCCTATAGAAGTAGTATTTCTTGGATATTTTATGATGTGAAATGACAAAATGTGTTTTAAGAAACATCTTTGAATAATTTTGGAATGATGTTATGTCGGGGGAATATATGATAATGTCACAGATACATAGATATTGTCGTATGATGATATGATAAAAGGCGGAGAAGAAATTGGTCATGGAAGTAATTTTAATTCATAAGTAGAGGAAGGTGTCAAAAAATTCAGGCATCAAAAATACATAATGACTCAGAAGAAGAATCAGATTAGAAAACAATTTTTTATAAAACATCATCCAAACATCAAATTAAAAACCAAATAAAACAAATTGATCGATCCAATATCATTTAATATTAGACATCCCCCACACATAAAATAGGGGATTTGGATTGAGGATCACTCAGTCTTTCTATCAAAGGCGGATCCCCCATCATTTTTAGAAGTAGTGAGTGATGAATCATGGGATAGATCCACTGATGAAAAATTGCATTAAGTTAAAAATAAACATAATTCAGATATTTATAAGATACTTTAATATAAAATTGAAAATTATATAAAGTGGATCATTAGAAAAATATCATTTACATTGAAATTTATTCATAAATAAAAATCACTTGGTTTTTAAAAATGATGACTATATTGAATTTGTCGATGCTGAAGAAAGATTTGATCATGTTGTGATAATAGAATTGATCATGCATTTAAATTCTATTGATATTGTTAGAGTGTACAATTATTATCAGATGGATGTCAAAATATAATTCTTGAATGGTGTTATGGATGATGAAGTCCCCATTGAACAGCCATTGAAATTTATGATTGTTAATGATGTTCAAAAATATTGAAGGACAATGAAGGAACTTTATGGACTGATATAGGCACATTGAGTGTAGAAATCTTTATAGGATTCATATCTGAAGAAACATCAATCCAAATTATGATGTGTCGACCATGATCTCTTTATGATGAACATAAAAGAATATAATTTTTTGGCATGTATATGTGGATGATATTATTTTAGGAGTATGTAATCAATGATCAATGGAAGAATTTTCAATTCACAAGAATTATGAATTTGACTAGATAGTGACTGGTTTACTCACTTACATCTTGGGGATAAAAGATCTCCAAAAAAATATTACATCATAATTTCATAGGAATAATATTCAAAAGTCAAATGAAAGAAATTAAACCAGCATGATTCCAAAAAAATGTCATTTCCAATATGATTTTCCAAAAAACATGGATTGCCTGAGGATCAGGCATCTGTGGATCCACCTCATACAGAAGACCTATTCGAAGCCAATTATATTGAACTGTTGGTGCATTTTTCATTGGATATTACTATGTGGGCGGGCTGGGGATGAAACAATATATCCCTACTCTAAGTACAGATGAAGTTGAATATATCTCTCATAAAATTTCTTGAAATAATCTATTTTAGATCATGAAACAACAGTTTGTCATTATGGATGAGTCTATATAGTTAATGGTGAATCATGCTGACAATAAGATTAGTATTGAACTCACAAGGAAACTATTTCAGTTCTCTCATAAAATCATATTCACATCGGAAACCATTTCATTAGTAAAACGGTGAAGAAATATTGATTAAAATGGGGAATACATGATCTGATGACCCAGTGGACGACATACTGACCAAACCAAATACATATCATGTGTTTGAAAAACATTTTTTAATCCATGGGGTTATCCACCTACAACTGCATAAGAAGTTCTTAATGTTCCCCTCATTTTTTTTCAAAACATTTTTATATGTTTTTTTTGATGTAATGTATTTATATAAAGGATAAAAATATATTTGGATTTTTTTGAGCTACACAATTAATTTTTTTTATTATTATATTTCCATGAGGGATAGAAAGATACTACAATAGTAAAATGGGTTAGAATCATAAATCAGTGTTTTATTGAAACCAATAGATCATATCTCAGACATCCTTATGAATTCTAATACAGTTGTTCCCCATTAATTTTTAACCCTTATTTACTATAATGTGATTTTCTCACTTAGACATAGTGTGTTGGATGAATTTCATACCACGTTTCATTTTTGGATATTTTTTGGTGCACAAACAAATTTATCTACCAATTTCCAACACACCCAAAATGGAATATTATTACAACCAAGATATTTCATTTCATTAAATGGATTATTGTTTCAATTTTTTTTGTTAATCCATACTTAGTTGATCTTTGACTCTTCAAGAAATGTGATCTTATAGAACAAGCTAAAAACATTTTTGAAGATGCCATTGTTTCCATGATTTATATAATTTTCTGTGTTCCAAATTTAGAGAATGGATAATGGATTTATTGCTAATGTGTGTTTCAAAAGGATGAATATGTATCTGAATTTAGTGTATATCATATATTTGAAGATCGTCTCATAATAATTTGAAAAAATATGGAGTTTTGAAAAAGTATTGGTTCTGCATGAATTATATTTTATTTGATAGAATGTTTTACACACTAAAAAATTATGCATTAGAATATTTTATTCCAAATATGATGTAAAACTAGAGTTTAACATTATTTTATTTTTGAGATTGAATCTTAAAAATATTTAAAATGCATGAAGAGTGTGAAAATATTTATTTTGAGAAAATTAGACTTATGATTCAAATGTGAAATCAATTTCAAACAAATCTGCATGGGGGTTGATTCCCATGGAAAATGGGCATAGGGATATCTAGGTCTATAAATATATGACTTCCCCCCTATAAGAGAAAAAATATTTTTCAAATGAAAATACAATTTCACTTCCCTATGTAAGAGTTGGAGACAAAAGTCTAACGCATAGAATATCATACGCACAAAATATTCATTATGTATATATTTACAAATTGAATATCCCAATGTGGTTTCACAGATGATAATGGGTTCTGTGAATTAAATATCAAAAAATAACCCTAAAACATTTGTACAATAATAGGTGATTTGTGCAATAGATACATTGTTTTTTATTCAGGGATTGAATATCCAGTTTTTTTATTATAAATTCTAATGGAGTTAATTTAAGATGACCATTGAAGTAGAGTCCCATGATAGAACTGTACAAATATTTCAATACAATACTGTTCAAGTGAGCTTCAAGATGTTAAACTCAGTAAGGATTTTCCCAGAGCAATGAGCTGGGTGGAGTCAACTGAAGTGTTCCAAGGGATTTAGTGTGTCATCCCGAAAATATTGTTAGGATTGTGTTTATATAATAGTGTTATTATGTTCAAAATATTGTATTCTATGAGTAGTAAATATTAGAGTATTTAGGTACATCAGAAACAATTCCAACATATGATCCTTCGACTAGCCCTTAGTGTTAAACCAAGGCAAGCTGCATCATTTTCTATCTTCATGTGATTGTTTAAATTAATATGCATTACTATATGATAGATTCAACTGGGTTCATCAAATATTGTAAAAATATCCATCTCTTTTGAAAAAAAATTTACACCATGATTCTCACTTCCCCTCTCAATGTGTTCTAGGTTCCTCCATTTATTTGTATGAAAACACACATATAGATTAATTCATGTACAATTAATGTCTACTATATATAATTTCAAATATATAAAGAGGTTGAAATATTATTTCACTAGGAAAAATTCATCACATGACCATTTCATTAAATTAATAATAACAAAATGAGAAATATAGAATGAAGCATCTCTCAAGCACCAAGGTTTGGAGGCGTGTATATAATCTTGATGGATTTTTTTGAAGTGGGAGATATAGAGAGACATCATGCTAGAGTATATCATTTGGTAGAGTATATCACATGTCTCATGATAAAATGAGGGGGGCTACTGGGATAGTGTGTATTTATCCTTTTTTTATACATTGCTAGTGTGAAAATGTCTATCTACCATTGAACTTATCATAGTGGACACACTATATGGATAGTGGAAGAATGTTTCATCATAATTTTTATCCTAATTCATTGTATGGTTTTCTGTGTTTGGAAAATTTAGTATTCTCTCATTATTTTTGCTCAAAAATAATTGTGAGATATTTTATCTATGTGGAAAAAGGTATTAATACAGAACCACATAAATTTTTTTGTCATGTGAGATATTCCTTGAGTATTTTTTTGTGTGATTATTATTCATTTTCATCATATTTAAACCTATTATGTTTATGTGAATCCATGTTTTTATTTCATCAGTTCCCATTTCTTATATTCAAATTCATGTTGAAACTATAATATTATATGCACATTCTAAATAATATTTAATTCATACACATTAGAGTGTATTATTATTCCATAAATACTAATATGCAATATAGTTCAATAATAATACACAATTTGTTGAAACTACAATCTATGATATGTAATTTTTATACTATGAAAAAATCACAAGGAATAGAAAAATACACTTAAATCATGGGATGTTGATAGAATAATTAAAATATTATATAAATTTTAAAATGTAAACTATGGAAGTATTCAATTTCATTCAAAAAACATAATCTATTTATTTGTTTCATAAACCATTTAAATATGATGATGATCATTATGATAAATAGCTATTAGAATCATTATGTTCTCAAGTTGATGCCTACCAGATGAGAAATATTATAAAATTGAAACATAACACACATGATTACTTTGATTATAACAATGAGTAATAAAAATTTATTTGTTGATGTAAATATATAAGTTAAATTTCAAAATCTCCATCTATGATACTAAGTTTTATGATGCCATATATTCTATTGATAAAACTAAAATTTCCATGATTGTATTGAAGTGTTAGAAAATTTGATTCATTAAAAATAAAATTAAAACTCTTGATCATTTACATTTCCATGGGCATGTAATTTCATATAAATACACATCAATTGACACTAAATATATCATAATAGTCATCCCCTGAAACTGTATATGAATGTCTAAGAGATACTATAAGGCCCCAGCCTTAAACCTTACTTAATCTTGAGTTATTACAAGATTACACATTGAGGATCTTTTCGGGTTTAGAGATTTAGATAATTAGATCATAAAACTTTCATTACATTCCATATATAAAAAATGTGGTTACATAAAGATAGTATCCTTCATTCCCATAAATGGAAACATACTTAAGATAAAACATGGATTCTTTCTTGACACTTCCTTGACACTATCATCATATCATGTACCTTTCCCTCGACCTGTGAAAATCATTTCAAAAAAACATGGGATGAGCATAAAAAGCTCAGTATGGGTTATAAAAACATGGAAAGGAAACATGGGTACAAATATACACAAGAATGAAATCATAATTTACCCATAAAACATAATCACTTTAACATACCTCATCAAATCATGACTAAATCATAGAAATCATAAGACATAAAGGTAACTTGAGGCATTCATAACATTCTTAAGTTGGGAGTAACCCTCTTGGTTACGTTTGGAATACCCGTCACACTATATTCCCTAAATATCTTCGGAGAAACCTTAATGATTCACTCCTTTGCGTTACCCAATGCATTGGAGAGCTATATCGGGCTCACCCGCCCTTAGTTTATCACGGAACCACCCGTCTTCATAATAATGCCCAAGAACCTCAACATAATTGTATCACATAAAACATGCATAAAGGAAACATAACACTTCCACCATTCAATCAAAAGATATCAATACAACACATTGATATAAAAGAATTATGAAAACCATTTTCAATACCAAAACAAAATAAAATTAGGACATGGTATTTATTTTTCTTTTAAAAAGAAGGTATGGCTTGTAGAGGAAGCCGAAACTCCAATAAAGGTCACGGTGGCGGAGAAGTCTTTGTCGCCGCATACGTACGACAAAAACATTCCCTTTTGTCGTTTAGTAAAATGATTTGTATAAAAAATATTCCTTTTGAATAAACGTAAAAGTCAAAGGGGTTTATACACCGTATAAAAGAAAGTTGTTTATAAAATAAAATATGCCTCAATGAAAGGAGATTGAGACGAAGTCCCATACCTCATATCCGACTTGACCCGACCATTCATTAATCTCCTGAATAATAAACTTGAGTTAATATCTACTTGCTTAAGAACCTTTTTCAAGTTCATTATTCCTTTTATACCATGTTATGAACATCATGTAATCATTTATGTTAATAATGTTCATTATGTCGGTATTTGGTTCTTAAGTCAAAAATAGACTTCTTACACTTACATGTTGTTAATTTGGTCAAAGTTTAGTTATATCCTGAACAATATTAATGATTTGGATAACATATATATCATATATATTCATCATATACATGTATTTATAATATTACCTCACATTTAGAGGTAAGTAATGAAATTCACCATTCATGGAGACGGTAAGCCGTACGTACGCATGAACGCTAGTTCCATTTCTATTTCGTATTTTCTTGAATGGAATCATAATGATATAAGAGTGTATTATAATTCAAGTATAATAACATATATAATATCATTAACTTTATCCTTTACACATCCCACATATGGTATTAACGAATCAAATCACTTTCAGGGGGCGGTAGTCCGCACTTCCTAAAATGAAGATATCGTGTTTACCCATAATGGAAACAATAATGGTATGCTATAAATTAAAAATACATAAGATTAATGAAAGAATAAACTTATTATATATCATATATAAATATAGTGACATCATAATGGCCACCTTTTAAGGTGTTAAATGAGTATTGAACAATCATCGTTTCGGGAGGCAGAAATTCGCCATCCACGTAAACCGTATGTTCGTTAACCATTTGATGTAGTTGTGTGAGAGTGTAGCTCGAATAAATATTATAACAACATCCTAGTATATTTAAGATACTGGTGTTGTTACAAAAGAAGTAAATAAAATGATTTTAGGGGGTTGGAGAAGCAAAATAAAACAAATGAACATGAGAGAATGAATTACCTTTAAAAGTGTAACTCCTTTTGATTTGAGCCTAAAGGATTCTTTTGAAAGGATTATTCCCAAAGGGAATCCTCTAAGTTGAGGAGAGGGATATGGAGAGAGTAAATGGGAAGGTGATGGCCGAGCAAAAGTCTTGAGGAGTTTGTGAAATGAGGTAGAGGTGGGGGCCTTTTATAAGAGGAGAGTAGGGGCACTCTTGGAATGTAAATATAAGTTAAATTATTTTAAAATGAGTTTCGGATTCAAAAGGTCCCACATTGACTTAATTATAGTATAAGGTGATAAGGGTTCTAAATACACTCATCCAATAGGTTTTGGACATGTGTAGGTCATGTATTTTACATTATCATTCCATTTTATTTAAATCGTTAAATAATGAGGTCATCGCTGCATCATCATGATGTCATAAATAATTTAATTTATATAAAGTCTAAAAATGATAAAAAAAACTACTAACAATGTAGGAAATCTTTTTAGATTTCAAATTACTATTTATAATCAAAAATCTGACTTGTATAACCCCATGTAAAAATTGTTTTAGTAAAACATCTCTTGTTTGTGTCATTTTTACTTTAACATTAAATAAAAAGTTATGTATGTCATTTCCCAACCAAAGTGGCTCCATGGGGTCCACATGTTTACCCATGGATTGTATTGGTCGGCCATGACACATCCAATAAGGTTAAGACATGTGTCTAGGTCATTTCATATTATTAAAGAATTATTTTTACCTTAAACTACCCTAATTACCACTAATCGCGATTAAAAATTTAATAAGTTACTATTCACCAAAAAAAATTATTTTAATCTCATTGAACCAAATTTTTCTTCTTAATGACAACCATGTATGTCGGATTTTTGAAATTCAGAACACAAAAGTGGCAAAGATTCATTTAAATGAAAAATCAGTTTCTTTAACTACCACTTAGTGGTTTCACTATTAATCAAAAATTGAAGTTTTTCAGAAAATTACCAAAAATTCACCCTAAGCTATATTTGATATTCCAAATTCAAAAATGAAGTCCATTTTACAAAACTCAAAACATATTAGTCACAATAATTAATTTAATAATTAATTCCCGTTGTTATGACAAATAGCGTGTTTTTATGAAACAATAAGTATCAAAAGATTGACACCAGTTTAAGACCAATTTCAAATTGAAATTGATTCGAATGACCACCATTGGATTAAATGGTAAAAATAAATTCTAATTTCACTTTAAAAACAATTCAATAGATAATCTAATAATATAAATAAATTAGATTAAAAAGCAGTTTTGATGTAAAATGCAGTATTTTCCACTATTCATTAAAAAATTAACATTGTCAGAAAAATACCAAAAATTCACACAAAGTAAATTTTGATGTCCCAAACATAAAGAATAAAATTATTTTGAAAAAAATGGTTTATAAAATTGTCAAAATATAGATTCAAAAATGTTTTTCCATCATAGGCAGTAAAACAATCTTTTAAAAATATTAGTGTATTTCATGCTTAAGATTGGATTTATTTTCATTTTAAGCCTCTAAAAAATATCTAATTAATTAATAGACATAGATAAAATATATATTATTCATTACTTACTTGGGATGTTACATCCATCCCCCCTTTAGAAAATTGTGTCCCCGCAATTTATTTACTTATCGAATAAATGTGTGTACTTATCCCTCATTTCATTTTCAGATTCCCATGTTGCCTCTTCAATCATGTGGGTTTTCCACAAAACCTTTACCTGATTAATCACCTTATTCCGTAAAACTTGCTCCCTGTGGTCAAGAATCTGGACCGGTTGTTCCTCATAAGATAGGTTCTCTTCCAGCTGAACTACCTCTGGACTCAAAACATGAGATGGATCGGGAATATACTTTCTCAACATCGAAATGTGAAAAACATTGTGTACCTGAGATAAAATAGGAGGTAAAGCCACTCGGTAATCAACTGATCTAACTCTCTCCAGAATTTCATTTGGCCAATAAACCTTGGAATCAGCTTTCCTTTCTTACCAAATCGCATCACACTTTTCCATGGTGATACTATGAGGAAAACGTGATCACCTACCTCAAAAGTTAGATCCTTCCTCCTGTTGTCTGCATAACTCTTCTTCCCACTATGAGCTGTTCTCATGTGCTTCTGAATCATCCGAACGATTTCTGCCAACTCTTCTACCAATTCTGGGCCCATCAACTTCCTTTCACCCACTTCATCCCCGAAAGCTGGAGTTCGACACCGCTTCCCATATAATGCCTGAAATGGTGCCATCTGTATACCTGAATGAAAACTGTTATTATATGAAAATTCAACCCAAGAAAGATGTTGGCCCCAACTTACCTAATAATCCATCGAACAAGCTCGTTGCATATCCTCCAAGGTCTGAATTGTTCGTTCTGACTCCCCATCTGATTGAGGATGAAAAGTTGTACTAAAATTTAATTCAGTACCCAACGACTTCTGAAGCACTTTCCAAAAGATAGAAGTAATCCTGGGATCACAATCTGATACAATGGAGATAGGAACTCCATGCAACCTCACTATCTCATTAAGATAAAAACGAGAAAGTTGATCCAGAGAGAAAGTATCTCTTATAGAAAGGAAATGAGCAGATTTGGTCAAGAGATCAACTATAACCCAGATTGCCTTATTACCTCGAGATGTATTCGGTAATCACACAACAAAGTCCATGGATATATTCTCTCATTTCCACTCTAGCACTGGTAAAGGATGAAGCATCCCTTTCGGTAAATGCCGCTCTACTTTAACCTGTTGACATGTCAAACACATCACAGTAAAATCAGCAATATCTCTTTTCATTCCATCCAACCAGTAATACTCCTGCAAATCTCTATACATCTTAGTTCTGCCCAGATGAACTGAAAACAGAGAACTATGAGCTTTACATAACAAATCTCTCATCAACTGTGAATCACAAGGCACAGAAAATCTCTTCCCAAATCTCAAAACATAATCCTTATCAATGTTGAATTCAGGCAACATACCTTTCTGAACCAGCTCTACCTTTTTCTGCAACTCACTGTCTTGCTTCTGTGCTTGCATGATTCTATCTGATAGAGATGATATCAGTGATACCTGAAACAAAAAAGAATAACTTCCTGTACCAACAACTTCTATGCCAAATTTCATCAAATCTATAACTAAAGGATCAAATTCCAAACGCAACATTTCTAATGAAGCATTACTTTTTCGACTCAAAGCATCAACCACATTATTTGCTTTTCCCGGATGGTAATGAATTGTACAATCATAATCCTTGATTAATTCAAGCCATCTCCTCTGCCTCAAGTTTAACTCTTTCTGAGTGAAAATATACTTTAAACTTTGGTGATTGGTATATATTTCACACTTTACTTTATACAAATGATGCCTCCAAATTTTTAAAGCAAAAACAAAAGCAGCTATTTCAAAATCATGTGTAGGGTAATTTACCTCATGAGTTTTCAACTGTCGTGATGCATAAGAAATTACCTGATCATTCTGCATTAGGACGCAACCAAGTCTTTTCAATGAAGCATCACTGTATATAACAAACTCACCATTCCTGGAAGGTAGTACCAAAAATGGAGCATTCACCAATCTGCTTTTCAATTCCTGAAAACAATCATGACATTCTTTTGTCCAGATAAACTTAACACCCTTCCGTGTTAGCTTAGTCATTGGACTAGATAATTGTGAAAAATTTCTAACAAACCTTCGTTAATAGCCTACCAAACCATGGAAGCTACGAATCTTGGTTACATTTGTGGGTCTTGGACATTCTTCCACAACTTTTGTTTTTGCATGATCAATGGTTATTCCATCTTTAGAAACAATAGGACCAAGGAAAGAAATTTGTTGCAACGAAAACTCACACTTGCTGAATTTTCCATACAGTTTCTTTTCTTTTATGGTCTGAAAGATAACCCTTAAATGTCTTTCATGCTCCTCTTTACTTTTCGAAAACACCAAAATATCATCAATGAAAACCACCACGAACTTATCCAAGAACTCATGGAAAATTCTATTCATTATGTCCATAAATACAGCAGGTGCATTGGTTATCCCAAAAGGCATTACTAAAAATTCATAATGGCCTTATCCCGTACGGAATGCGGTCTTCGGAATGTCTGCCTCCTTTACCGTCAGCTGATGGTACCCCGATCTCAAGTTGTTCTTTGAAAAAACTGAGCTCCCTAGAGCTGATCAAACAAATTATCGATATGAGGAAAAGGATATTTGTTCTTAACAGTGATATTATTCAATGCTCTATAATCAATGCAAAGTCTCATAGAACCATCTTTCTTTTTAACAAATAAAATAGGAGAACCCCATGGTGATGTGCTAGGTCGAATGAAACCTTTCTCTAATAAATTTTCTAATTGCTCCTTCAACTTTAAAAGTTCAATTAGAGCCATTCGATAAGGAAGTTTTTAAATTGTCTTAGCATCAGGAACTAAGTCAACAGTAAACTCAACTTCCCGATCTAGTATTATTCCAGGAAACTCATCAGGAAAAACATCAGGATACTCATTTACCACTGGCACATCATTAATCTGAACAGTTCCTTTATTTTCAACGATGTGTGCAAGGTAACATTCATTTCCATATTTTACAACTTTCTCGGCCTCTTGATAAGTTATCAACAGTAAGGGTTCATTCTTGTACACAAACTGAAAGCCTTTCTGAAAAGAATTTTCTTTAGCTCTACAATCAATCTTAGCATGGTAAATAGAGAGCCAATCCATACCCAGGATAACATCAAACTCTACTAGAGGTAGAACAATAAGGTTTGCAAGTAGGTTTATTCCACATATAAGGATAGGAAGATTCTTATAAATTATTTTTGCCTCAACATTTCCCCCAGGTGTCTTTACCACATGTTCAGGAGTCATTTCTTGAGATGGTATTCCCATTTTACTAGAAATGGTTTCAGAGAAGAATGAATGTGTAGACCCCGAATCAAACAACACACTGGCATAATCTGAGAAAACAAAAAAAGTACCCGATACAACTTCATTTGATGGCCAGACGTCTGCAGAAGTAGTTGCAAAATTTTTCACCACCCCTTTTTTCTTGTATTCCAACTGCTTCCCATCACTCAAGCTCTTTTTCGGACACTCATTTGCATAGTGACCCATCTCATTGCACTTATAACATTTCACTAACTGTAAATCAAATTTGGTATTACCTTCACCTTGATCCTTTTCAGTGCAATCACGAGCCTTATGTCTCATCTTACAACATCAGTAGCACTTTCCAGAATTCAGAAGACATTCCCCAGCATGCCTTTTGCCACATTGATCACAAACTAGAAACATAGTTTTCCTACCATCAGTATTTTTTGAAGAATTCTTACCTTTCTCCTGCCACCTCGATCTCTTCGTCTGCTGTTTGTTATATAACACTTGGTCATCAGCAAACTCCATTTCCACCTTCTCAGCACATCGAACAAGATTTTCATAACTTTTAAACTCATGAGAAGCTAATGCCCTTCGATATTTTGGCTTTAATCCTGAGTAAAAACGATTGATTTTAATATCAAGGTTTCTGATAAAATTTAGAGCATACCTTGCCAATCGAGTGAACCTTTCTTCATAGGTAGCCACTGAGTGTTCCTCTTGCCTCAATTCCAAGAATTGCTCTTCCATCCTAAGTCGAACAACCTTAGGAAAATACTTCTCAAGAAACATACCTTTGAATTCATCCCAGTCTAGATCATCAATCTCATCAGCATGCCTGATATTTTTAACCATCGACCACCACTGATCTGCTTCACCCTCCAAATGATAAATTGCAAGACTAACCTTTTGATTTTATGAACACCCCATGACATCGAAAATCTTCTCCAGTGCTTTAATCCACCCTTCAGCTAACACATGGTCATATGATCCTCTGAATGATGGGGGATGTTGCCTCATGAAATGTTCCACCACTGACATGTTCCTCTGCGGTTGATCTGGCTGATCTCGTGCATGGATACCACCATCATTTATAGCCTGATTCAACTATGCCATCACTGCAACAAACTATTCCGTTCCAATTCCGACCATCTCGGGATGCTGATTCGGAAGGTTATTTCCTTCTGTATGCCTTCCTAGCACTGCTTCCCTATTTCCTATGCAGAAAACCATTCTGAACAACCATGTCATAGATGAAGCAACATGGTAATCTTCAAATGCTATATCATTTTAAAAAATATTTTTGGATAATCATTTAATAAAATTATAACTCCTACAGTTATCTAAACCGACCTTGATACCAACTATAAGGCCCCAGCCTTAATCCTTAATTAATCAAGAGTCATTACAAGATTACACATTGAGGATCTTTTCGGGTTTAGAGTTTTAGAGAATTAGATCACAGAACTTGCATTACATTCCACATATAAACAAAGTGGTTACATAAAGATATTATCCTTCATTCCCATCAATGGAAACATATTTAAGATAAAACATGGATTCTTTCTTGAAACTTCCTTGACACTATCATCATATCATGTACCTTTCCCTTGTCCTGTGAAAATCATTTCAAAAAAACTTGGGATGAGCATAAAAAGCTCAGTATGGGTTAAAAAAACATGGAAAGGAATCATGGGTACATATATACACAAGAATGAAATCATAACTTACCCATAAAACATAAGAACATTAACATACCTCATCAAATCATGAGTAAATCATAGAAATTATAAGACATAAAGGTAACTTGAGGCATTCATAACATTCTTACGTAGGGAGTAACCCTCTTGGTTACGTTTGAAATACCCATCACAGTATATTCCCTAAATCTCTTCGGAGAAACCTTAACATTTCACTCCTTCGAGTTACCCAATGCATTGGAGAGCTATATCGGGCTCACCCTCCCTTAGTTTATCACGGAACCACCCGTCATCATAATAATGCCCAAGAACCTCAACATAATCGTATCACCTAAAACATGCATAAAGGAAACATAACATTTCCACCTTTTAATCACAAGATATCAATACAACACATTGATATAAAAACATTATGGAAACCATTTTCAATACCAAAACAAAAGAAAATTAAAACATGGTATTTATTTTTCTTTTAAAAAGAAGGTATGGATTGTAGAGGAAGCCGAAACTCAAATAATGGTCACGGTGGCGGAGAAGTCGTTGTCACCACATACGTACGAAGAAAACATTACCTTTTGTCATTTAGTAAAACACTACGTATAAAAAAGATTCCTTTTGAATAAACGTAAAAGTCAAAGGGGTTTATACACCGTATAAAAGAAAGTTGTGTATAAAATAAAATATGCCTCAATGAAAGGAGATTGAGACGAAGTCCCATACCTCGTATCCGACATGACCCGACCGTTCATTAATCTCCTGAATAATAAACTTGAGTTAATATATACTTTCTTAAGAACCTTTTTCAAGTTCATTATTCCTTTTATACCATGTTATCAACATCATGTAATCATTTATGTTAATAATGTTCATTTTGTCGGTATTTGGTTCTTAAGTCAAAAATAGACTTCTTACACTTACATGTTGTTAATTTGGTCAAAGTTTCGTTATATCAGGAATGATATTAATGATTTGGATAACATTTATATCATATATATTCAGCATATACATGTATTTATAATATTACCTCACATTTAGAGGTAAGAAATGAAATGCATCGTTCATGGAGACGGTAAGCCGTACATACGCATGAACGCTACTTCCATTTCTATTTCGTATTTTCTGGAATGGAATCATAATGATATAAGAGTATATTATAATTTAAGAATAATAACATATATAATATCATTAAATTTATCCTTTACACATCCCACATATGGTATTAACGAATCAAATCACTTTCACGGGGCGGTAGTCCGCACTTCCTAAAATGAAGATATCGTGTTTACCCATAATGGAAACAATAATGGTATGCCATAAATGAAAAATACAGAAGAATAAGGAATGAATAAACATATTATATATCATATATAAAAATAGTGACATCATAATGGCCACCTTTGAAGGAGTTAAATGAGTATTGAACAATCATTGTTTCGGGAGGCAGAATTTCTCCATCCACGGAAACCGAATGTTCTTTAACCATTTGATGTAGTTGTGTGAGAGTGTAGCTCGAATAAATCTTATAACAACATCCTAGTATATTTAAGATACTGCATTTTCTACAAATAAAGTAAATAAACAGAGTTTAGGGGGTTGGAGAAGCAAAATAAAACAAATGAACATGAGAGAATGAATTACATTTAAAAGTGTAACTTCTTTTGATTTGAGCCTAATGGATTCCTTTGAAAAGATTCTGCCCAAAGGTAATCCTCTAGGATGAGTAGATGGATGTGTAGAGAGTAAATGGGCAGGGGATGGCCGAGCCATAGGCTTGAGGACTGTGTGAAATGATGTAGAGGTGGGGGCCTTTTATAAGAGGAGAGGAAGGGCACTCTTGGAAAGTAAATATAAGTTACTTTATTTTAAAATGAGTTTCGGATTCAAAAGGTCCCACATTGACATAATTCTAGTATAAGGTGATAAGGGTTCTAAATCCACTCATCCAATAGGTTTTGGACATGTGTAGGTCATAGATTTTACATTATCATTCCATTTTATTTAAATCGTTAAATAATGAGGTCATCGCTGCATCATCATGATGTCATAAATATTGTAATTTATTTAAAGTCTAAAAATTAAAAAAAACTACTATGATGTAGGAAACTTTTTTAGTTTTCCAATGACTATTTATAATCAAAAATCTGACTTGTATAACCCCATGTAAAAATTGTTTTAGTAAAACATCTCTTGTTTGTGTCATTTTTACTTTAACATTAAATAAAAAGTTTTTTATGTCATTTCCCAACCAAAGTGGCTCCATGGGGTCCCCAAGTTGACCCATGGATTTTCGTGGTCGGCCGTGACACATCCAATAAGGTTGGGACATGTGTCTAGGTCATTTCATATTATTAAAGCATTATTTTTACCTTAAGCTACCCTAATTACCACTAATCGCGATTAAAAACTTAATAAGTTACTATTCACCAAAAAATTATTTTAATCTCATTGAACCACATTTTACTTCATAATGAAAACCATGTATGTCGGATTTTTGAAATTCAGAACACAAAAGCTGCAAAGTTTCATTGAAACGAAAAATCAGTTTCTTTAACTACCACTTAGTGGTTTCACTATTCATCAAAAATTGAAGTTTTTCAGAAAATTACCAAAAATTCACCCTAAGCTATATTTGATATTCCGAATTCAAAAATGAAGTCTATTTTACAAAAATCAAAACATATAAGTCACATTAATTAATTTAATAATTAATTCCCGATGTTATGACAAATAGCGTGTTTTTATGAAACAATAAGTATCAAAAGATAGACCCCAGTTTAAGTCCAATTTCAAATTGAAATTTATTCCAATGACCAACATTTGAGTAAATGGTAAAAATATATTCTAATTTCACTTCAAAACCAATTCATAAGATAATCTAATCATATAAATAAATTAGATTAAAAAGCAGTTTTGATGTAAAATGCAGTTTTTTCCACTATTCATTACAAAATGATCATTGTCAGAAAAATACATAAAATTCACACAAAGTAAATTTTGATGTCCCAGTCATAAATAATAAGTTTATTTTGACAAACATAGTTTATAAAATTGTCAAAAGATAGATTAAAAAAGGTTTTTCCATCAAAGCTAGTGAAACAATCTTTTAAAAATTTTAGTGTATTCCATGCTTAAGATTGGATTTATTTTCATTTTAATCCTCTAAACACTATCTTGTTCATTAATAGACATAGATTAAATATCTATTATTCATTACTTACTTGGGATGTTACAGATACAATAATTTTAATGACAAAAATATTATTACTGATTCATTTTCTATTATTTCTCACGGACCTCAAATCTTATTATGACATTGAATGGATAGGGTATTGTATTAAAATTAAACTATGACTATTAAAAGCCCATTCAAGATTTTAAGACCTTACAAACTTATGAAAATATATATATCATTATTGAACTATTGATGGCATATGTCATGTTTTATGATTCATCTCGATAGGGATTTTGTATAGATAACTTGTAAAGAGATCATGACATAGCCCATGAATCAATCTAGACAAAAAATTTATGGCCCACAGTTTTGGTGTTTTATGAATAAAAAACACGGAACCACAACCTCTTCAATAAAAATTTAACAACCTTCATCAATCATAAGATCCTATATCGCAAATTTTCATAGAGGTACATGAACATCTACAAATAATTATAGGTGGGTTATCTACATATATTTTAACTTGACTTTGTTTACACACATGGTAATGGGAATTTATTTTCTAATGGTCTAGGCCAAAAATTATATATCCAAGTGGTTAGTGAGGATTATGACAAGGGATGATCAAAAATAATAAATTCCCAAGAAAATGAATTTAATGTGATGATATTGAAAAAAACTGTAGGAATTATATTTATTCTCCACAATAGAAACATTTTTCTACTTCTCTCTAACACACATTTTTTATCTGTAAATTGTATTTTTTTCTTGCTTTCTCTATTTTCATTGTTCATAACTATTAATTTTTTTTCCTTGTTACATTTGTTTTCCAGAATTAGTGGATAAATTTGATGAATAATATTTTATTCATTCCATTTTGTTATTTTTTTATATGTTCATATTGTTTCATAATTAATGAATAATTAAAATTACATTTTCATTTGATGATTTTTGATAGTTTGAACCAAAATTTTGACTTTACATTCCCTAATAGTAAATTTTCCGTAATAAGTCATCAAGAAATGGATATATAATTTTAATAAACCCTTAACCAAATTGAAATTCATTATAGCCCATGTTTTATGCATTGATATTAGATCGTTTCAATAAAATTATAATTTTATTATATCTTGTTCAGTGAAGAATGGTTGTTTTAATCCAAAATGTCAAAAAAGATGTTGAACATTATACTTAGTCTTATGGTGCATTATTGAACTCAAGATGGAATCTTAAATGTATTATGTAAATTATTATTAATTCCTAAGATGTTATGTAGGTTTTTTGGGTGAATGGTTGATATATCTTCATATGGGTATTTTAGTAGCATTCATTAGATTTTGATGATGTTCATATAAATTGTATCATCTTATTCCTTATAATAAATATTGTTACACCCATTAAATTTTTTTTGATCTGATTGATGTGTATGGGAATAAAATAATTTTAATAATCCTATTATAAACTCTATATGAATGTATATATATAAAAATATAGGTTGATTCATTTTCCTCCCATGTATAATTTGGATAATTAACATAAAAACACTATTATGAATTTTACACTAATCAGTTAAATGGAATGTACATTTCACCAACATTGTTGATATACATTTAACATTTAGTGATTTATAATATTCTCAATAGATATCTTATAGATCTTATATTAAATATCTATATTAATTATTTTAAAAAAGGTTATTACGATTTATTGAATAACTATTTTTTTAGTGGTCTAGCCGAAGAGATTATTTATTATTATTTATTTGATTAATGAAACATATATGGAAATTTCACATTATATGAAAAATAGGAATAATTAAATTTGATATGTTATATTTTTTATATATGTGAATAAGAAATGGGATCAAAATATTTTAATGGGGTATAGTTTTATTTTATATACTTAGTATTTATTCTATATTTGAGCATTAAATGTGTTCTACATACACATGTTGTGAATTATTGGTGGAAACTGTCACATTGATGAAAAATTCCCTCAACCATGCATTTTAAATTGCATTAAATGATTTTTACAGTATACATAAATAAATAGGGACTTACCTGGTGAAACATAGTAGTAGTAGGGATCTCATTGATGTATACTTATATACTGATATTTGGTACATAGGTGAGAACATTTTTTCAATGGTTGTTTGACTACTTCTATCATTGTCTTAGTAAAGATAAATTTCATCCACAATTAAATAATACACCTAATCTTAAACAATTATATTCATGATCGGCATTGATACCTTCACCAACTTGTGATGAAACAATATAGTCTACCTTTGTTCTTGTCTTCACAACAATGTCATCTTTAGAACTCCACCAACTAATGGATAAACTTCCAAGATAGAACAAGAAACCATATTTGTATTTACTATTACAAAAATCGATATGGATACTAGAAATAGTGTATTCCCTTAAAATTCATTGATAATCACCATAAAAGACTAGAAACATTTAATTGATTATTCTAAACTACTGAAGGATATAATTAATGGAAATTGATGACTCAAAATGAATATAGGGTATCATCTTAACATAGAGAATAAGATTTTTTTCAAATAAAGAAAATTAGGTTCATAAAATATATTATTGGTGATATAGTATGATTCATATACATAATTTTCTACATTTTGGTATCTGGGAACATCCTATGATTTGTTTTATGAAATATTGTTAGTGATCGATTCTTGGAGTTCCCTAAAATAACCTCTTGAGAACATTTACATTATATGTTCTTTCACTTGGTCCATCAAAACATTTTTATACATCTAAATGGATCATTATACAAAATTTTTAGGATATTTAACTCATTTATTTCATTGAAAAAAAATTTATAACTGTTGTACGCAATGCAAAGTCAAGACATCATTTTCAGTACATAGTATGTCATACAAATAAAATAAAAAAAATGCCATGATGAATCCACTAAAATTCGTTTAAAAATTAGAATCATATGTGTCTTCATAAAACATAAAACTTTATTATAATCATGAATTAATATATTCCCACTTGTAGAATCTTGATTCAATCAATAAATTGTCCCTTGTAACTTATGAACCATAATATTCTTATTTTACACATTAAAAACATTATGTTTCATTATGTATATATCATTTAATAAATTTATATTATAGAAAGTGATTTTGACATCAATTTTATGTATCATATATATTCATAATAAGATATTAAGGAATATCATAATAGACATTATTATCTACACTTGAAAATAATAAATCATGATAAAAAATACAACTATATCTTAAAAAAACATACGATGATCAATAAAGAATATAAGATTAAAAAAAATATGATAATATTAATAAAAACCTAAAAAATAAAAAATAAAATTTGTAATAAATACATAAAATTATTCACAAAATAAATGATAATAATTATGAAATTGTCTTAAAAAAATAGAAATAGTTATTATAAAAAGAAAATTAAAATACATGAAACCAATATCTTACAAAACAATTTAAAATATTTTAGATTAAAAATTTAAAATAATCATTTATTTAACAATTTTATAGATAAAAATATATATTATTGTTGATAAAAAATATTTTCAAAATAATAAATTTTCATATTCTAATGGTATTTAAAGATCATATAAGAACATGATATAAAATGTTTGAGGACTAACCCATAGTATGCTTAAGCAATTTACATAAGCATTTTCTATGAGATTCAAAATGACATGACAACAACCACAGAGGCCAAACCCTGTAATATTTTAATTTGAGTGGGCCACACTATGTCCTACTCTACTAGTCCAAGGGTTGTCCTTTAGGACCATGTTGGAATATTATAGAATATCATTATACTGTTTAGCCTATTAATTTAAAAATAAAAACATATGCATTGGATATTCTGTCAAGAAACAATTATAGGATATACATATATATCAAAAAATGGTACACAATTCATGAATGAGACGTTATGAAAAAATATAGCTCCAAATGGGTATAATAAAAAGAATAATACATCTGAAAAGACCCTAAATCTAACAGATTCAAGTTTCCCGAGAACTCCTCCCCATTGTGTATACTTTTTTATTTGTCTCATGGTTCAAAAAACATGTCTACCATCATGGAAGAATATACTTCATAATACATATGGAAACCTCATCCTATATTAGAATTGAAGCAATAAGTACATCACCTCTTTTGATATCACTATTTATACTACACATTATCAGCACAGGCAAAACATGTCAATAAACAATGCCTACACAACTATTAATACATGGAATAAATATTTTTCTAATATGATTTAAATTGATAGAAATTCTATAAAATACTTTTAAAAAATAACGATGTAGCTCATAAGGATGAAAAATTATCAAATAAGTTGAATCAGTCAAAAATCCAAACTATCATGTTTTTACAATATACCATAAAAGATGACCAGTTTTTTAAACTAAAAAGGTCATCCATGGAAATATCACCACTATTCATTCAAAGAAAATATAGGGTTCTTTGATTTTTGAATCCTATAGGTGAACCCATGCCTATCAATAGACTAGATCACAGTCAAGGGGTTATTAACCCCCAATATTATAAACACCCATGTCGGTTGTAATGGATATAATTTCAATTTATTAAAAGAGAACCCAATATGAATAGGCTATTTATATGAGAAATCTGTACAAAAATAAAAAAATTTAACATCTCTAAAATAGTAACCTAGTCAACCATTATGGAATTATTTGTGGACACATACTCCTTTTTAGAAGAGACCTTATTCAGGGGTGTAGTAAATATATGTTGTAGGAAACATGCCTTTCGTTAGGACACCATAATAATTGGAGTTTCAAACCCTATTCAACGAATTTCGTTGAATTTAATCTAAGAAACACTAATAGATTACCAAAACCATGTAGATTTTGAGGAACCATTCCACGGGTATAATGGGTGGGGTAATGTATTCCACGAAATAAGGAAAACATGTTTGTTCCCATCATAGAATACATACACTGTTCTGCTGTCCCTTTGAATGCTCAGAACAACATTTACCAAATAACTTCATCATCTATTAGAATATAAACTGTAAAACTTTTATCTCTCATTGAAAACATGCTCATATGGATGAATAAAGATAATATTTTTTTATATATGTCAAAAAATATTAAGGAGAGGTTATTAATTTTCTAAAAACATTCATCCTATAATAAAATATCTCAAATAACCCTATAAAGAAAATGGTTAGCCATGTAAAAATCCATTATATATCCACATGGAAAATTGGGAGTAGGGGGGTGTTTGTTTAATGACCCCATGAACATTTTCTTACACCACTGGAATATGGTTGGGAAGACACACACGACTAACATGTAGGATAGCCAATGATTTTGGTCCGTACATTAAGTTTGTCTGAATGGATGACCTGCACAACCCAACCCATTGTGTTGTGGTCTTGCCCAAGGGACCCCACCCAAAAATATATATATTCATTTAAATAATTTATATTATTTTAAAAATATTATTTTCAAGCTCTTCAATACAATTAATTCTATTTTAGCCCAACCAGAGGATAAACACTGCACCTTTGAAATATCATATCCATCAAATAATTTTTCTATGGAATAATTCATGGATTAATTTATCATTTTACATCTATAGAGATTCTAAAACATGAATAAACCAAAATTGAGAAAATTTTCAATCAGAAAATATATTGGTCACTACACAAAGCCCCCCATTGAAGCCCTAATTTATTATTTATTGAACTATTAATCCATGAAATCAAAAAATATATCAGGTAAACAAGATGCTAAAATGTTTTCATAATTTAAAGATGTACTATATAAATATTTTTCTTTAGTGTAAGATAAATAAATATATAAAGTTATTATTATTTATTCATTTTTGGATCAAAAGATTGATATGAGTTGTAATAAATAAATGGTGGGAAAATACGTTAACATACTATGAATCATAATGTATTACATATTGATAATTTTTTATTAAAATATTGATTTAAGTGTTTTAATATTTTTTAAGTGAATATTCATATAGATTGTTAAATTTTGGAGTCTGATGGAATGTTTCTACACGATGACATTACATAGGGTTATGTCTTTTTTTGAGCTATAACTGCATAGAGTTATGTATTGTAATTGGTTGGGATAAATTAAAGTTATAACATGATTTTATGAGTTTTTTATGTCATCATGTGGGGATATGGTGGGGACTTATGGTGATAATGACGATGTTTTTGTGGCTGTGATGATTTGATAATGGAATTATTCATATTGTGATATAAGTGGGAATGATTGGGGCTAGTTGACATACATTTGATTCCATACATAGGTTGAGAGATTGAATTTCCTAATTTTCTTGAATATTTTGATTGTTTTTATGTTATAGAATAAATTTTGATGTGGTGTTCCTATAATGAAGATACATTTCAATTATTCTTCTCAAATTATTATATATCCCCATTATTTATATATTAAACTTCATCATTATGATATTCTATAGATTAATATGGTCAGATGATGAAAATATAGTTTAATTTTAAATAATTTATTGTTATACAACATTCTTAATCATAGTCTTCCATTTAATAGTTCTTCCACTATATCATAACCACAAAACATTATTCCATATGAACAGAGTCGAGTAAATTATGTTCCCTCACCTACATAGTTTGTTAATAATATTACATGATTGACTTATGGATATTTAAATATATATGGGGGAATCTTGGGTAGATTTTGAATATAATAGATATAGATCATAATCATATACTTCATTTATTATCATTAGTTTATTATGTCATGTAGAAAAAAAATTGGTTGTACAAAAACATCATTTCCTTAATGGGAACCTTTGGTTGTTCATTTGTAGTTTTCTTTTAGATTCATGTGAATTAAGTGGATAATCCATCCTATTCATGTGATATGGATCCTTGAACAACTTCCAACATATGAATTATTTTTGTAAATCTTAATGTTTTAATTTTATACACTATTACAACAATAGAGAAGATTTAGTAAGGATTGTTAATCGCAGATGGAAATCCATTAATCAATTTTGTAACAATTACAGTTTTTTCAATTACGAATTTTAAAACACTTTGATAAATTATATATGTACTAAAATTCAAAACTTAATTATTATATATATCTCTCTATTTTACCCATTTCACAATTCATATCATCTTTTAGAATTAATCACAGATAATACACAAGATAATCATATATAAATCCAGCAGTATTCATGTTCTTCTTCAATTGTAGGACAATTTCAAAAGAGGGTGATTTGAAGTGATAATGATAATCATGTTTTACATTACAATTTTAAAAATTGGTGATAGAAACCTATTTTGGACATCATATCACTCAACAGGGAGAATCAAAGATGATTTCACTTGGTTTTCCTTCAAATACATAAACAAGAAGATTCAATTACTCAATTCCATAGTAGATTGTATATATCCTTTAATTCCACCAAAAACACCTAATAAGCTTCACATGGTTCATGAATGACTATATATTTGGAAACATTGAATTAATATGTGCTAAAATATAAATATAAAAGAAAACATAAGAAGTAGTCTATATTTTTAAAATATGATTAATAAAAATAATATTGCATTCTTGATAAATGATGTCCATCAGAGAATCCGAAAAACTAACATAGAGGTTGTAGAGTAACCATTTCAAAGGGGGGATAAATTCACCATCATTGTGGCTTTGAAATTTTTGTCATTAATGTTATACAAAAAATAAAAAACCAGTGGTCATAATTACATAATTCATACTTGGACAACAAAAAATCACACATAAACATTATATTATGCGGTCTTATAAAAATTTGTATAGATTCATGAAATAAAAGTTCATATCACCACATTAATAAAATATACCTAAACCAAAATTAAGATGAATATTTCAAAATAATATTCTATAATTGCATAATCATATACATTCAAGGTACTTAAAAGAGTAAGGACACTAAAAAATCCAAAAATATTTTGATTGATTTTAGTCGATTCAATTAATTTCATTTTCCATTATTTACTAGAAAAATTGAAAAAATTGATGTTTTTAAAAATATTTATCACAGAATATTTAATCACAATACCACTAAACACTTATAAACATATAATATAAGTGAAATTCTGGAGGAACAAGTAGTAATAATTTTAAATGGAGGTTTCTAAACTAAAAGTAAGGAATTTCTAATAGATTTTTGACCGAACATTCCCATATATAATATAGGGATGTGTATTACAAATTTGTAGTTATAATAAGAAAATATTCCCTTAAATATATATTTTTATTTTTAGATAAAAACCTACTATTATGTTTTTTAATGGAATGATATCTTACCATTTACTAAATTGTACAATTGGAATGTTAGTAGACAAATGAACAAGGATATTTAAAAAACATCAAATTAACAAGTTGAATATATAATGTAGAATAAACTTTGTACTTGTAAAATATATTATAAATTATATTAAACTATTCTACATACCATTCTCAAATGAATTAGGTAAGTATTATTAAGAAAATATATGTGTTCAAATGTAATGTTGTAAAATTAGGACAACAAATTAATAAATAATGAAAATGTATAAAATATTTTACTACATCATATTGATAGATCAATCATAGAAAACAAAAAATATGGGTGACATTCAAATAACCTTAATGAAGATCATTGTATACATTATTTGTATTTTTCCCATTAGACATTGTTATAATATTTACACCCTTACAAGTTACCGTAGGTCCATCACCACATTTAATTAATATAATAATTATCACTCTATATAATAAAATAATTAAACATAGACGAAATGTTTTTTTCATTCTATTTTAACCAAATTAATGGATTTTTTGCAATTAATATCATCAAAAAATTAATTATTCATTATATTATAATATATCAATTTACATAAAAAATAATCCTTAAATAGGTAAAATGATATCTCCATTAAACAAACTTTATATAAATTTTTAAATCAATAATTTCCTAAATCATCATAATTTTAATTAATGAAAATAACTAATTTAGTTTATGATCCAACCAATATCCTGAAATAGAATATATATAAATTATTATAAAATTTAATATCACAAATCTTGGAAACCAAAAGATGGTTCCATTGGTTTTCACATTGGAATGATCAAAATGAATAGAATCACAAAGGACTAAATAATATAGTTAGATTTGTAAAAAGATACAACAATATGTTATACATTATAACATTGAAGAAAAATCTACCATGAAACTCCACTAAAAACAACAATTAACATCAATATTATCTATCGAAGTCATTGATAATAAGAAACTTTGCATCGTGGGAAACAACAAAACCTAAGAAATTGATATGTTAAGATGCTTAATATGGGTAATAAATAAAACATAAGATATACATATCAATATGGAATGGTAAATAAATAAAAACACTAGAATATAGAACATAATCATGAGACTACTGTGCAAGGGATAAAAATATGGCTACATAATGTCATATAATTAAAGAAATGTGAATGAAACATAAATAGAGTTATTCAAATTGTCAAATAATGACCTTGAATATCAATTACTAGAATCATAGTGTTGGAATTTAGATTTTGGAATGACATAAAAATAACATCAAGGCCTTGGCTAAGCCTTCGGAAAATAAATTTGCAGGGGGCTCAGCCATGTAGATATCTGTTCTGTCTAGTAAGACAATCAGATGAATCAATGGGATATAATGGGAAGAAAAATTTACATAAACTATATAATTAACTTAACATGTGAAATGGGTGAATCATTAAAACATATAATTCTGCAATTTAAATAAATTTTCTCACCCAATAAATATATTCACTAACCATTTAGATTAATGTGGTGAATGATATCAAGATTGAACATCCACATTCACAATAATCATAAAAAATTAAATATAAATTTATAGATGGTATCCATAATAAGTAAATTTCATTAAATCATAATATTTATATTTTTTTTATATTATATGTTAATAATCTCATAACATCACCGTTGAATTATTTATAGAAGTACAAATTTTAGATCTCAATGAAATGTTTATTTGGGAAAATAATTTGTATTTGTAATAAATATTTTTATAAATCAAAAAATTAAAAAATATAGTTTTTGATGAAAAATTAAGTGATTTGATAAAATAGATGGTTTCTTTTTAACATGTTATGGATGATAATTCAAAATGGGTATGAATTCTGGATGTTCCAAAAATCAATCTTTCATTTTCGGATGAATTGAGAAGGGAATCATGTAAAACATGTATTCTCAAGTAAAATAATGACTAACTGATATAGATATAAGATTTTATAAAATATAAATATGATTTAGAAGAAGAATAAGAAAATTATTAATAATTAAATAGGGTTAGAGGGATTGATAGTGTTACTCGAATGAAATACAGAGGTTGGAGAAAAATCTCTTGCCTATGGTTGAAATGTTTTATGCACATGGGAATAAAGTACTAGATAATCTAATTATATCTATTGATTCATTAAATCAGATAATTAATATCTCTTAAATTATTTATTTTAATTTTATTAGTTTCTTTTTTGTTCATTTTTTTGAGTTAGATGAATAAATTTTGTCGTTCAAGAGTGTTCGTTTCCTTGGTTTCTAGGATTTTTTTACTTTTATAGACATAGGAATGGTCATGTAAAATGGAAAGATTTGTACATATTTGAAAATATATTTAATAAATTATATTATTGAAAAATTAAATTTTTATATAATTACCTTCGTTATTTTTTGTGATGATGAATTTTTAGAAAATACATTATTGATAATAATTTATATTATTTGGCGGTTTTTCGATCGTCAACAACTTGTTTTCTTCCATTAATTAAAATAATGTATACATACACTATTTACATAACATTAGATAATTTTAAAAACTTATATACAAAACTGGTTAAATCAATTAATGAATAGTGTATCCATTCATGGAGGCAGAATTGATAAACAAAAACATGGTGTCCATGACAACAGTAAATCATCACTCCAAGAACTATAGATTCATCTTTTCAAATAAATAGAATGAGAGATGAAATATAATGGTTTATTTTAATTTGATAGAATAAAATACCACTATATAAAAGGAACTAAATTTATCATGTCACATTGGATTGTAAAGGTGGGGTATTGAAAATAAATGAAGGAAAATTGAAATGAAAAAAAAATCGGTTTTTACCTCTTATATACTTCTCCTTGAAATCCACCATAATTGTATATTTTTTGCAATTTTGTTAATACCAAAAAATCATGGAAGAGGAAGGGTGTTTGGGAAGTTGATTGGGAATAAATTGGATAATGATCAAATATTGAAGGTGATTTTAGAGGAGGTGATGAGTGATGGTATAGTTAGTGGAAGAGGGGGATGTGTTGTTTTAATATTTTACACATTTGTTTATTATTTGGGTCAAGATAATGATTTTTTTGAGAATTATTATTAAATATATTAAAATAGTGAAAGTAATTTATATGATCATGATTCTTATAATTGTTATGATTGATGGAATAACATAATAATCATTCAATGTTTCTATATCAAAATTTGCATTATTTTTATATTCATAAAAAATAAACTACTTTAGGAAAATACAAATAATTCACACTAACAACTATTAAAAAAAATTATAATAAAATGAACTCCATTATTGGAATATTTATATATATTATATTTATGTTTAATAAAAATTCACCAATTATTTGAGAAAAATCATATTAAAAATTATAATTGATTATCTAACACATTGAAAAATATGTTAACGGCTCATAAAATTTAATTTAAATATTAAGACAAAAACATCTTAATTTATGATTATATTATATAAATTTCATTATAAATTATTATTTAATTTTAATATTTTAAATAAGAATTTATGTATTATAGAAACACCAAAACTAAATTTATCATTTTTAAAAATCATATTTACTTATTCTTTTACGTAAGTATGGAATATTTTTATATAGAAGACACTAATTTAATTATGCTTTCATAGTTGAAGATAATTTTATATTGGTCTTATTATATTTTTTAATGGTCAAATTATTATTCCAATTGTAATATTAATTAGTACATTAGAGTTTTAATCTCATTGTTTCATGTATCATAAACTAAAAAAATATAAAATTTTATAATTCTCATTCTATGAAATAATTGTTTGTTATATTATTTCTTCCAGAAGAGACAGAACCTTAATTTATCAAGTGTGTTACCTAAAAAAAGTATTTTTTTAGTTCTTCATATTATGTTCCTTAGGTTCCCACATCACCTCTTAAATTATATTATTCTTCAAAAGTACCATTATCAACCGAGTTATCTGATACCTCAACTTGGGTTCTCTATTATCCATAATCTATATATGATCATCTACGAATGAAAATATTGTACCAATTCAATTTCATTATAAGTGTCAACATGTATTGGTTTTGGAATTTAATTCTTTAATTTTGAGATGTGGAACACATCACGAACTTTGGAGTGGAAATGTGGCATTTTCAGATGATAATCCATAACTCCAATTCTCTCCATAATTTCAAATTGATCATTATTCATGGGGCATAGTTTCCCTTAATTTGAAAATATGATGAACCAATTCGATGGATATACATTTATCATGTCGTTATCTACCCCATAGATTTCCAAGTCATTACATCAATTATTAAAGTAACACTATTACCAACAATGATCTTCTTTGAAATGGGTTTGAATAGTCTTCCCCTTTGTTGTCCTTTCCTTCACATGTTATAGACCTATATGCTTCCTTTTAGCTATATCATTCCAATATGATTGTGAAAAATATATTATTCCATACAATGATTCATAATGATCCATTTGAATAATAGAATGGAAATTGATGTTGTAGGAAAACACTAAAAAAGGTAAATACTAATCCAACATGCCTTCAAAGTCATGTGATCCTGATTTCAACTTGTATAATATTGTTTTGACCATCATTTAATATTTATCATTAGTTTGGGTGTGATAGCAATTACTAAAATAAAGATCAGTATCCAAATATTTCTAACGTGGTTTTCAGAATATAGATTTGAATTATTGATAATGATAAAAAACAATCAAAATAGGTGATCCATGGTGCCTTACAACATTATTAATATAGTTTCCTAAAAGACCCTACAGTGTAAACACCTCACATATATTGATGAAATGTGTTGTTTCCGTAATTTTATCATTAAATACACAAATTATATCTTTATTTAATGGGGGTTTATGATAATATATTGGCAAAATCAATTTTATTGACATCCTATTTCCATGTTGAAATAGGCATAAGTTGCATGAATCATCTAGGATGTTTTAATTCAGCCTACACATATTTAGAGACTACATACCATGATACATAATGAACAAATTTCCACTTCATATTATACCACCATAAATCTTCCTACAAATATATAATCATATTTTTGATACTTTGGTGTATATAGATATTCATGCTATGGGTAACATTAAATCACTCTATTTTTTCCTTGGGTAACAAGGGAACATATAGACTCGTATAAAATTATAGAATTCAATCTGAATACTAGAATTCTTCATACATCCCATTTTTGAAAGAATTAAATTTCTTTTTAATATTCACATCCTTAAAAACCTGATACATAATCTATTCTAATAAATAATAATGCATAACCGACAGAAAAAATAACGAATTTTAACATTTCGTGATAATTCATATTTCAATTATTTCTAGATTCATGTACACATGATCCTTATTAATCATTGTTTTTTACATCATGCCATGATCCATCCTACTAAATGCATTTTATACCATAGTTTACTACCATTGGTGGGGGTTTATTTAATAATAACCATATTTGAGTAGCTTGATCCATGACAATTACCTGATGTTGATATTTTTTTTGAGAATATATATTTCATGATCTTTTGATATTAGAATATACCACATATTTCTACATAGATATAGTGTATCTATTCCATCAAAGTAAAAGGTTAAAACTACTAACTCATGATCACAATTTTGATATATATTTTCATGAGATTTTAACTAAATTGATGCATAAGAAATAATTCTATAATTCTACATAAGGACACAACATTTTCATTTCCTTAATGAATTTCTATAAATCTCATATCAACCATTTCCTAATAGTAGTGTAATTATTGTATTATTCAATAATATCCACATCAATTCATCAAAGAAACTGTGAAATTCCATTTACCATTCATAAAGAACCCATTCATGAGAAATTTTGGTTTACGAGTTAGAGAAATAAAAAAATATTGTGAATGAAACACTGATAGTAACCTACTAAACCCTTGAAACTACATTCCTCAATTATGTTTGTTGTTTTAGACCATTGTTAGACTTCCTTTGATTCATAGAATCAACATAAATTCCATCTTATGAGATTATATGGCTAAAAAAAACATTTTTAAGATATAATCCACACATTCTAAACCTCCCATATATATATTTTAATCTATGAGGCTCCAGAACAACCCAAATGTTATTGTAATCGTCCATATGGGATTTTAAATATACTATGATATCATTAATATATACAAAATGAAAATCAGTAGCATTTTCCTTTAACAATATATTCCATACATCCATAAAAATAGAGGGGTAATTAGTCATTCCAAATGGTATTACTCTATACTCATAATGACCAAACATAGTTAAAAAATATATCATTGGATTATTATTATTTTCTATATTCAATTTATGACAACTAAAACGAATGTCACTATGAAAAAAAATATTGAGTTCCATGATGTTGATCAAATAAATCATCAATTTGAATGAAATTATACATGTTATTAATTTGAATAGAATTTATTTCTCAATAATCGATGAAAAACTCATGGATACATCTTTCTTGTTAACAAATTTATAATGGTATCCTCATAGAAAAATAGATGGGGTTGATAAATAAAAAATCACTAATTTCATCTAATTGTTTGTTCAGCTCCACCAATTCTACATTATTCAATATATTAAGAGTATATTATATTTTCCTTATATAAATGATTAAATCAATATGAAACTCAACATCCTAGGCAGTATGTATTCAAGGTAAACCCTATAGCAGTAAATTAATATATTCATTCAAAATTGGTATATCTTCAATTTAAGATTTTTTCTTTCATCCATAGTTGAATTTTTTATCTTCTTCAATAATAATGTCATATAGTAGAGCTACAGGGGGTGGATATAGAGATTAATTATATGATTCTGTTTCTGATCTAAAAACTAAAGGTAAAAAATAATCCCTATAAATAGAAACTTATGTGTTATTGAAATAGTTTTTTCACCTCATAATTTGAAATCCAGTCAATACTGAGGAATATATTAATGACATTCACCTGTATGATGTCAAGGATAAGAGCTAAAGTATATTTGTGTGTCATATAGGGGACTAAATGGAACATCAATGTTCCAATGAGATTTCCTTAGGTGTTTTTACTAACAAATACCTTTTTAAATAAAATGGGGAATGTATAATTTTCAAGGAAAAATATAAAGACATAAATATATAAAATGATCCAAAAGAGAATTGTTTATTTTCTATGATTGAGGAATCAATTATTGTACCTTCCCTCTTATCATTTGGAATTTCAACCTCTACTGTTGTGATCACATAAGATTGGGTTTTCCCCTTATCATGTTCTGTGGAATGATTCATTATTGCTTTAGAAACTATTTTTCAGTGTGTACCATATCCCTACAGTTATAACATTTATTGTTAGAATCTTATTTATTTCCATAGTATTATTAATAAATTTTATCTTTCTCACAAGGGAAATCCTTTTCCATTTTAGCAGGCACCAGTGTGATTCCTTCCATAAGTATTGAACTTAAAAAATGTCCTTTTTACCCTTCCATTTATCTATTAATTTATTTAAAACCATCTTCATCACTTACATTCACTTAATGGCATAATAGATAGTGAACTCTAGATCAATCTTGATGTCACATGAGATGATATTTTCGTATGATTGAAAATATTGGGAGACTATTCCACTACGGTGGAATGGTTTTAATGCATCATTGAATTAATTAGTAATGGTGTTTGGATTACATATGTAGTCTACAAGATTCATTACAAACAGTGTATAATAATTTTCATACCTATAATGGTTTTCCAACTCTTTCTAGCCAAGTCACATGAATATCATCACTATATTTTATCATTATTCATGGGTGAAATATTTATCCCTGAAAATTTACATAAAATTCATTGATTGCATAATTTAAATTTCATCCTCCTATTTTTTTAACCAATGACCACCATTTATCAACATCTTTTAGGATATGATAAAAACCTCAATAACCTTCTCTCTTTTTATACTTTGGAAAGTGATAAATATATTATATAAAGAATTCACCCACTTTTTCGCCCTAAATGGGATTATAGTAAATAAATATTATTGAGGTTGTTTTATCATTAAGTAATGATAAATATTTCATCCACTATGTCTATTTGGATGAATCATACATGTATTATTATTCTATAGAACTACATTCAGTTGTTTGAGACTTTTTATAAGTTTTTCAACTCCAATTACAACTCTAGATCCAATATTACTATCATTTAATTGAAGGAAATCCATAAATGGGATATGTGAATTAATATAGTATAAATTATTTAAACATGGATCTGTTTCTGTACAATGGAAAACATTAAATTTGTTAATGAATCAAATTTAATAATTTAGAACTAGTATGAGACTAAATATAAATAAAAAATATTTATGCATAGATTATTTCATTATCGAATAGATGGTTTCATTGGGGATTTATTTAGATTTATATAATTAAAAATGGATTATAAATAAATTGGGAACTGTCCTAAGAATATCTCCTAGGAGTGTCAAAATATGTTTGTTGTAAGGCACACTTTTGAGTACCTAGTTACCCCATGACATGCCCACGACATCTTTCAAGAGTTGTTTCCCCAATGTATATTTGATCAAGAACCAAGTTCAGTTGTAGTATTCATTTATGTATTTCATTCTAAGAATATATACATAATCTCTACCATGGGGAAAATATATTATGTTCTTATATTCTTATCTACAAATACTATCATAGGTCCACATTACATAATCTATATTTTCTAAATCTATTTTACAATGCTTCTAAAAAATCATTTAATACTAACAATAAAAAATAGCACCTTAGATGGCTAGAGGATGTGCCTTAATTTTTTACATTATTATGATTTATTGGAATCAAATATAAAATGAATTCATAGTTTAATAGATATTGAAAACCAGATACAAACATAAGTATCAATATACATATTAAAAATAAAATCAACAATGAAACTCAACAGAAAACATTGATAAACTTATAGATTGTCACTACATGTCATCCGTAATAAACATATTCACATATTGGGGGAAAATAAAAAATTAGATATATGTGAAATCATATTCTAAGTAAAGATATAAAAAATTGAATAATTTCTCATAATAAATATGTAATGGAAAATAAATAAAAACACCTGCTACATGACCACAATCTTGAGCATAATTTCGAATGAATAAAAAGTCATCAAAATAATGACAAATAAATAATCCCATGAGAGTGAATCTTAATAATGGATATTCTACTAGTAAAATAATCATGTGAAATATCAATTACCAGAATCATGGAAATTGAATTAATAATATTATAGATCCTAAAAGTTCCATTGAGGCCTTGACCATGACATTTGAAAATAAATGGCCATGGCCTCGATGAATTTCATAACTGAATTTCCATACATTGCGTATATATTACACTTGTGTATACAGAGGGTCCCAACTATCTATTACAACATAAATTCATTCCTTATATGAATGGGGTAAAACATAATAGCTTATATGGAAAAATGGTAAATAAAGTTCCCACATAATTAATAACAATTGTTAGTAATATGGTGAATTGTATCACAATAGAACATCAAAAAATTAACTAATCAAAGTAAACATAATAAAATATGGTATATTATAGTCATAATAGTTATATTTCATTGAATCATGATATTAAATAGTGTTTTTTAAATATATTATAAAACTCTATTAAAACATTCTTGGAATTCCAATGAGAAAAACAAATTTTACAATTCAAAGAAGAGTACATTTGAAAGAAACAATTGTTAATTTCATTAATGTTTTTCTAAAACATGAAATTAAAAAATATAGCTTTTAATGAAAAATGTTATCATTTTATAAAAATAAGGGATTTATTAATTAAATAATGGATATTACATTAAATTTGTAAGAAACATGGTTATTCCCTCAATTCAGTCTTGATAATCGATAATAATAGAGAATGGAAATGCGTAAAACATGTATTCTAAAATCATGAATGGATGAGATAAATTTTATATATGAGTTGGGAACATATAAAATGAATGTGAATTTATTATATATAAATAATTAATAATTACGCATTTTTAAAGATTGAGATATCATAATCCAATTGAAAAATCAAGATTCGGGAAGAAACACATACCATTATTAATGTGTTTTTTACTTAACCATAGTACATTGGATAATGAAGAAATTGTTCATTGTACCTATGATAACTATAACCTATATCAGATAGGGATTTATAATTTTTAGTGATGCATCTCTTAAAAGTATTGGGTGCATTATTGTGTAACAAAATGAGTTTATTTCTTATTCCTCTTGAAAATTAAAGTATCTTGAGAAGAATTATCATACGCATGACTACGTTCTAGCTGTGATTTTTTTACTCTGAACTAATGGAGGAACTATCTTTGTGGGGAGAAATGATATATATACACAGACCTCTAATGTTTGAAGTGAATTTTAATGTAAAAGGAAATCAACTTGATACAAATGAAATGGTTCTAACAGAAAAAATACTACTATTTATAAATTCATTACCACCTAAGAAGATAAATCAAATTTAATGATGCATTAATTAGGAAATACTATGTTGTTCTGGATATGATGAGTATTCAAGGAGATCCATTGATCAAATTCCTAGTGAAATTGGATATTGGAATTATAATGTATGAGACATCGTCAACCCTATCTCAAATGATTTCTTAACAATCATTACTGGGGAAGAATAAATATCTCGATGTTATGATCATTTTTGAATTAAATGATAAATACTCTATGTATATAATGATTCCTCAGTTCAATATAGATCAATAATGTGTATTTAAACATTATACAAGACAATGTATTTGAAATATTTGGGAGATAAATATTGAACTTATAGATGAGTCTCATAGATATAAATTATCTATACATCATGGAGGCACAAAAATGTATGGGGACCCTCTTGATCATTATTATTATGATAACATGAAGTGAGAATCTTCCAACTACACTACTAGGTGACTAGAGTGTCAACAAGATAGGTCCATGAAAGCACATAAAAAATGGGAATTACAACCCCTACCCGTACCACCATGGATATAAAAAATATCTTTATAATTTTTTCCCCGTTCTATATAAAACAACAAATAGAAACATTATAATATATTTTATATTGGACCCCCACTCTAATAAAAGCTATTTTATCCATATTATTGATGATTTATCTCTTTAACAAATTTACAAGATATACATGATGAATGTGTATATGATGCATGGGGGACCACATTCAATCATTTATCATTATGATTTTAGGATCCCATTAAGATTTTGAAGATTTCTTTAACATTATTTTAATGCTGAATCGATTTCTACTACCTCTAATCAACCCCAAATTGATGGAAATTTTTATGGGACTATTAAAATTACCAAGGACATGTTGGAACAATTTCAATGGAATCTAATGTTGAGTGAGATCAACAACTCCAATTAGTTGAGTTCTCATTCCAAACCCGATTCTATTTGAGTATTCAAATGGAACCCATGGAATCACATTATGGAATGTTATGTAAAACTCTTATATTATGGGATGATTCTAGTGAGAAAATTATTCATGGAACTTTTTTGTGTAATAAAAAATAGAAATGGATCATGTCCTATATGAACAAATTAATGAGGCTCACAATAGATAGAAGAGCTATGTTGAAAACCATCGATGGGACTTTTTTTACATTAGTGATAAATTATACCTTACAATATCACCATAGAAGAGATTCAAGAGGTTTGGGATGAAATAGAAGATTATCCCATGGTACATAGGACCCTAAAAAATCTTTGATATCATCAATGAAACTCCCTATCAGATTGTAAAACCACTAAATATAGATCAAGTTGAGGATATATTTAACTTATCTCTATTGAAGAATTAGAAACATGACGATTCCAATTTACTTAATGTATAGTTGGTACAATTGTAAAATGTCTTCTTTTATGAGAAACATATGGTTGAGTTCTTAGAACATAAATACAAGGTTCTACGCAATAATTATCCACACCAAATTAGTGTATTTTGCAGGATCCATATATTTGAATAAGTTATGTGGGATCCAAGTGAAATAATGATGATGTAGTACCCACATTATATCTCTATTGAAATCATGAGTTTAAATTTTGTAGATGAAATTTATTATGGGGGTATAAATTTTATGATCCAATCATTTTAAATTATTATTTTATATAAAATGTATAATATATGATTTTCTACAAAAAGTTGCCCCTCTAATAATTAATAAAGTATAAATATGATTGTAAATATCTAGTTTTGACCTTTATATGAAAATAGGTCAATATGACCACAGGGAAATATACATTTGTAAAAACATTTAATACTATTATTTGTGTTAATAAGTTGAAATGATAATGAATAATTAATCAGGGCATGATAAACAATGGCCTTAACCAGTACTGTCTAATTATTCAATGGAAATTTTTAAAACATGGGAGGGTGTTATAATCATGTGGCTCAACTCTTGACTAATCATAGTATGAGATTTAGAATGTGAATCCTGAATGAAATTTCTTACGGGATAAGTTCATGTTATTTAAAATTACCATTCAGGTGATATAAGAATAGCCTCCCCATGAATCAATCACAATTAAACACCATACCATTAGGTCTTATGAGGGTTTTATAAGTGTTTATGTGTCATGAAACTAGTTACATAAATTATAATTCCTAATAAAAAATCTTCTTTATCGTTTTATGAATTGCGTTTTTCATAATAAAATTGAGATAAACATTAAAACTTGATTTTTTAGATATAAAATTCATTTTCTGAAAAGATATATTTGTTATAATAAAAAATGGTACTAATAATAATTTTATCTTTATTAAAATTGTAAGATTTAACAAATCATATTTAAAATGATTTGAATTTATTTTCAAGTGTCAAAAATTTGGAAATACATTTTTTATCCATTAGTATTTGTAATATATCAGGTTTTTTAAATTGAATATATAAATTTAAATTAATTAAGAATTATTATGAAACAATAATCAACATAGTTTGACATCAGGTATTCAAAAATAGTTGAGGGTTAATTAATGGGAAATTTCTAAAATATTATATTATTTGTGAATAGCAAAATACAGTTTGAGTTTTTTTTGTATTTTTAATGACATAATAATTACGTTATAATGATATAAACAAATTTTTTCCAAAATACAGGAATTATATATTTTCATTTTATTAATATAATATAATTTAATATATTTCAATCAATAATTTAATATTTGATTTAGTTTCCAAATTTTAAAATTGAAAATTTAATATTACAATGTTATTTTGTCTAATGATTTAGCCTTTATTCCAAATTAAGAAATATTATATTTTTCACGATTATTTTGGATCAAAATTACATTATATGTGTCTCTAATATCTAATATCATCAGAAAATACAATGGTAAGTCCCATTATATTTCATTAAACACTTCATTGGGGTTGATGAATATTAAAAAACATATCCACCGCTTTTGTTACAAATAACAACCAATTTATCCCATTATTTTCAATCTCAATTATTCCACAATAAAACATTGATATTTTAAATTTATATATTTTCCCGTAATGTGTCTTAAACACCTATTGTCCCAATCCTCAAGTTTTTTGATCATATCTTCCTAATAAAGGAAATCTCAACTTCTATTTTCTTTTCATGTTACATTTTTATGTGGTATGTATTTAAAATTTGAAAACTATGTTCTTCTATCCATTTTATTTTATAATTTAACTATTTTAAGATTATTCCAAGAATGGGGGACTCTTATCACCCATCTTTTTTATATTGTTTTATAATATTTCATTTTAGATCACATAGGATGCAGATTTTACTTCTATATTTTTTTAATTTACCCGAAAAAATTCAATGTTATTTTATCTTTTTGAAATACCAATAATCTTTATTTTCTAGGTTCATTAACCAATATCTAAAAATTATTTATTTTATTCCTGTATTAATGTACAGAAAAACCTTATTCCATTGATCTCGGTAAAAAATTGACATAGTGATCATGCATTTTATGCACCATTGAAACACCATGATTTTGATATGAAATCTACTTTCATTTCTTCTAGAAGGATAACTTAAGAAATAATTATTTTTATTATATGCTTTTAACATGAAAATTTTTACATATAAATATTTATCTGTTATATTTACCCAAAGATTTTCATAATGAAATTAATATCAATAGATGGAAGGTTTTAGAATACATTGGTGAAAAACCATGATAATATCTATGATGCCTTTGTGAAAAACCATTGTGATATAATAACAAATGTATCATTTAAATGACGTACCCTAATTTCAATTTAATTATTCATTTTAATTTTATTAAGATATGCACATTTTGCTATGAGAAATTTTTTATGATATTCTATAAATAAAATTTATACTTTTCAAAGTTATCATGTAAAGTGTCTCATATGTTTTCCTATAGTAGGAATAATTTTAATCATTTCTATTGATATATTTCCAAAGGATATAATTTGAAGGACATGTTCATTTGATAATATTTATTTGAATCCATTCAAGTGGATTAATATAATGTTTTATTATTTCTTCTATTATTTATAAAACATTTCCAAGAAATAAAACCTTAAATATCATCTATTTTTACAATTTAATGAATTGGTATGTTATAAAAATATTGGATCCCTATTTAAGCCATTATTTTTTATATATCTACTATGACATAAAATTTATAAATGTAACAAGATGATTATAAGTCCATATGTTTTCCTGAATTATAAAATTCATGAATAAATTGTTTTTTGAGTGTGAGATTAAAAAAATTTAAGGTAGGCATAAGTATTTATGTGTCGACAAAATGTTTAAAATGAATTTGAATAAATATTGTGTTAAAAAATTAAATGAACACGGTACGAAGCATAATTGATAAAATATTAAAAAATAATTTACCACCACATTTTATTTATGTTTTTTAAAATCGATTGTATGATGAAATTTCATCAGCGTAAAAGATATTTGTGAAATGGGATAATTCAATCAATTGATATTTATTATGTTTCCACCTTGTTTTGGTCGTTTATTTTAAAGGGTTATGTCATGTTTTTACCTATAATGGATCGTGGTTAAAACATTATTCAATTATGTTGTGATGTGATGATGTGAGGATATTGTGTGGGTATATTTTAGTGATGATTATTTGGTTGTTTCTGTGATAATGTGTTAATTTGTTTAGTCACATAGGTTGAGAGCTAGTAACTCTTGATATTTTTTGATATGTTGTTGATTCCTGTCATTGGTTGTGAGTTGGGATTTCTTGTTTTACTTGTTATTTTTGGTTTTTGAGATGTTATGTTATAAATTTTTTTGTGATGTGATTATGATGACATTGTTTTTTGGGGATTAATCTTATATTATTATATATCCACTAAAATTATAAATTTCATTTATTTATGAGGATACAAAATATTTTTCTATAATAATGTGTTGTGAAAATGGTTGAATTAAATGTAATGCATTGTTTTCTAGCTATATTAATTACCCTATTACGTTGCACAGTAATTTCACATATGTCTATCCAATTCCATTTATTACCAATTGATATAGTAGAGTACATAAAATTCTCACCACTATGTAGTTTGATAATTTTCATTGTGGATGTTCATAAGTGGATTTGGGATATTGTTCGGTTACCATTGGTATTGATATAAAATGATCAAGTGCTTTTGGATTAAATTCATGCATGTATTTTATTTATGTTTTTAATTGAGGTAGGTAACGACTATGTTGTGGAATAACACTTTTTCCATAATTGGTACTATTGGGTGTTGATTTGTAGTTTCATTTTATTTTCATGACAATTAAGAGAGTAATTCCAACTATTCTTTTAATTAATATCCTTGTCCCCCATTTTGAACTCATTTTTAATTTGTTTAGGCTTCATAAAAAATTTGTATCCCCTCTACGTACCCAGGAGGGGAATCCATAGGGATTGTAAATATATTTTGGAACTCTAAAACTATATTTCTCTACCAATGTAATAGTTTTCACTATTATACTATTAAATACATTAAGAAAATATTAATATACTGAAAAAACATTTAAATTCATATCCCTATAAATTTTCCCCATATTCAATGTATAAAATTTTATAGAATTAAATATATAATATCTACGAAAAATGTATATAATAAATCATCAAAAATTGATGACATACATTCATGGTAGGACTATAAAAAAAGTGGGAGTAATGTATAAGGAAACATTATCACATAATTATATATCGCTAAAAAAATTAATGACAATAACCTTGTGTGAACATCATATCACTCTATAAATATCATCATAGATAATTTACCATGGATTCCCATTAAATGCTTCTATAAGAAATTTCAATTCATTAATTTCATAGTGGAATATTAATACCCTATAATTCTACCAACAACATCATAAATGCTTCCAATGATTTAGTAATGAATATTGTTTCTGTGAGAAAGACTATAAAAGAGAGAAAATGAACCAATAATTGAAATATATATGAAATAGTCTATATTATATAAATAAATTCATAAAAATATATAAAATTCATCAGAAGACATGTTGGTAAAATAATCCGAAAAACTAACATAAGGTTGTAGAGTTTCCTTGTCATAGGGGATCTAGATTCATAATCATTATCTATATAAATTTCATGTCTCTAATAATAGGGAAAATATTTAATCCAATGGTTACTGAAAAATAATGAATACTTGAACATCATAATATCACAAATCTATTAAATATTATGGCCACATGTGGAAACCCTTATGTATTCAATGAATAACAGTTTACAAAAGAACATATAATAATAATAAAAAACTCACTCAATAGATAGTTATTTTAAAAAAATATTCAGTAATTAGAAATCAACTACATAAAGGGTACTTAAAATGTAGAAGAGAAACTAACAAATCCAAAAACATTTCAATGATTTTTGTTATATTTTGATTTTTTTTATATTTTATAAATAACAAGAACTATTTATCATACAAATGTTTATCAAATGGGTCATCCCTTCATAAGTAATCAAAAATGTACTAATCAATTAAGGTCATAAAATAAAATTTTAATTGTAGAGGTAGAATGGACTATCCTTTTATCGAGAGGATTATACACAACATTTAAGGAATTTCTCATGGATTGTGGTAATAACATGCCAATATATGATGTGTAACAAAGTATTTTATGTTTATAAAAAATTAAAATAATATATTATAAATGTGAAAATATATAATATTATTCTACATGAAGAAATGAAAAAAAAACCCTTCAAGATAAATATATTTATGATTTAATGACATAAAACAATCTATTAAAATTTGATATGTATATATTTTAAAACATCCAAACAAATATTTTTTTTAGATTTAAAAAGTTAACTTTTATTTTAATATGGGATAACAGTAGGGACTTCTTGGAAATGTAAAATCTGTAGGATAGCCAACAAATGTAAATATATATTTATATATAATTCAAATAAATACATAGAATAAATAATTTAGACAACTATAATGAATTTTAAAGTCTATCACTACTAATGTAAAACTATTTAACGTACCATAATAAAATAAATAAATACTCGATGATAAAAAAATTTGGGGTATGATGTAGGGGTGAAAAATTATGAAATTGTTTTCTTAAATAAAAAAACCACAAGGAATACATTAATACATCATAGTGACTAGTAATTTATAAAAACATAAAATAATAGTAAAATAACACACACCACATTGAAACCCGTTCATATACCTTATTAATTTCTTCACTAGTAGGCAACGATATTTTCCTAATACAATTTTAAGTTATTGTGGGTCTATCAACACAATCTCTAAAATATAATATATATCAATCTAATTAATAGAATAATAAAATTATAAAGAAATTTTTTTCATGTGTTTGAAATGCAAGAACGACATAATAGAAGTTAATATCACTAAAAAAATATATTTGATTATATTAAAATAATTAATTTAAATAAAAGAGAATAAAAAAATAACTATTATTATGTTACCTTTCAACAGACGGTATATCATGTTAGACATAAAGCATTTCAAGAACCACAACATCAAAAATGTTGGCTATATTTGATTTAGATTAAAATCGATCCAACATATAGAAATAAAATATTTATAAATAAGTATAATATATAAACTATATTTATAAATAATAGAGAAAAATAAAAAAATTGGAATATGATTGAAAATATTTGTATTATAATGTCTATATAATCTGCATGATCCAAAAAATTTAATGGAAATTCAAGAATATTATGGTGTTTTCAGTCCCTATATTATAGACATTTTTAATCACACACTTTTCCCTAAGCTTTTTCTGTTAATACAAAACATCCATGGGATAAAATTTATATATCTATATATATGATATCTAAAAAATTAGGTATTGTCTTTCAAAATTGGGATTTGTGTGTTGGTAAATGTCTAAAATCACGTATATATTTTTTGGTTAATAGTGCATAAAGATAGAAAGGTGGTTTTATATATAATCAAATAAATTTAAATTTTTAATTAATATACTTAATTAAAATATTTAATTTTATGCATATGAAAAAATTTGTATCCTACCATGGAGGCTTTATCCAGATAATCAATGAATCAACAAGCACACTAGGTAAAATAATCTCATGATTTTTAAATAAATTGAGTATCATATCATTAAAATAAATGTGTTAATTTTAATGATGTTTGAAATTAACGTCCCAAATATTCCCCATTATTTTTTGGACCCCACACCATGAACACATGATCATAAATAAGATCTCAATGATGACTATTCATTGAGTTTTTATGAAAAACAAACAAACTATATAAACAGTTCAACAAATTATATGTCATACAAACCAATTTAAATATTTAATAAATCTTATATACGTAATATTTTATTAAAAAAACTATTAAAAATCATACTCACAAAAAAATCATTAATAATTTCTGACATAGAAGTCCACATTAATTGTTATAACCATATAATATTTTACTCTTTTGAAACTACTTTATAACAGCCTATGTAACACCCCGAGATTTTATAAATTTTTTTTTAATTTCATTATGATCTTGTGTTTAATGCTACACCAAAAGGAGCTTGCACAACATGCATCCTTGGCTTTCCTTGCATTACTCACAATTGTGAACTTCCTCGAAAGCGTGTGTAGTACGCAATACTATGTTTCACTAAACAACGATATGCTATTAAAATATTATTAAAACTAGCCGTTATGAATAGTAATAACCACTTTTTGAAATTTTGTAAATTTTATTTTTCAAAATGGACTTCATTTTTGGATTCGCAATATCAAAATTAGCTTAGGGTAAAATTTTGGTACTTTTCGGAAAACTTTCATTTTCTGATGAATAGTGAAAATTATTAAATTTTAATTAAAAACAACCGTTTTAATTGAAATAATTAATAGTGATAAATTTTTAATTTGAGTTGTTTTAAATTATATTTAAAATATATTTTTACAATGTAATACAATTTTGTTCATTGGATGTAATTTCACATTTAAACCAGACATAAACAAGTGTCAATCTTTTGAGAGTTATTATCTATTAAGAACATGCTATTTGTTTTGACGATGGGAATTAATTTTTAAATTAATTAGTGCAACTGATATGTTTTGAATTTGGTAAAATAGACATCATTTTTGAGTTTATAATATGAAATATAGCTTAGGCCTAATTTTTGGTATTTTTCTGGAAACTTTCATTTTTTGATAAATAGTGAAACCACTAAGCGTTAGATAAAAAAATGAATATTTCATAAAACTTAATTTTACCACTTCTGTGAGTTGAATTTCAAAAATCTGAGAGACACTGTTGATGTCAATAAGTAAAATGTGGTTCAATGAGATGAAAATAATTTTTGGTGAATAGTAACTTTTTTTTACCACGGTTAAAAGTAAATAGGGTAATTAAGGGTAAAAATGATATTAATATTACCCTAACACATGTCCTAATTCTATTGGATAAGTGTAATTAGACCATAAAACAACCTTAGTAATTAAATACGACCATTTAGGCCCACTTGGATTAGATTATGACATTTATTATTAATTTATTTAAAGAAGGGTAAAGATAGTTAAAATTAACGTTTAAAAATTAGATAATTTATAATATAGGGTTATACATAAGATAAATTCGACTATAAATATTCATTAGGAAGATAAAATGATTTCCTACATAATGAAATTTTATTTGTAATTTTTATACTTTAAATATGTTAATTTATATATGACACAAAGATGATGCAGTAATTATATTATTAATGAAATATTGACATAATTAATGTTATAAATACCCAAATAAATGTAATTTGAGACTTTTTATGAATTACACTAATTTTATAGGTTAATAGGTCACGTTAGTATTGATTTATGTAACTTTTTTAGAACTAATCATTCTGTTATTATTTTCACAAAAATCAATTACTAAAATGTGTCAAAATTGACATAAAATAGTTTTTATAACAAGAATTATATTATTAATTGTTATTTTATTCATAAAAATTTAAGGATCAGACAAATGACTTAGATAAGGTTATATAGATTAATAATAAACATCTTGGGGTTCGTTTTTCTTGTTATAGTACGTATATTAACCTTATAGTGTAAGAACAAAAAAAGACACAATACAAGTAAAATTATCTAACATAAAGTTAATACTAAATGATAAGGTTAAAATAGGAAACTAAACTTATCAAAATTATATTGGATTAGAGTATTTCTACCCATCCCTACCTTAGCTTAGAAATAAATCAATTTGGAGATATTTAAAACTGAATTAGGCTTTATAATAAAATAATATTTTTTTTTCCAAAAGTTCCCCTCTCATCCCTTATAAAAGGGCACCTCCTCCCTCTCTTCCTAAAACCACTTTGATACTTTATGCTTAGACAACCCCAAACAATTTCTCCTCTCCAATTCCCTTGAAAAATTCTAGAGGTCCTAGTCTTTTTCAAAGACGAATTTTCGTGCCCTAAAAAGAGGTCTCAAAGAGGCTCTTCAAAGAAGAGGTAATGTCTGTTACCAATTCTTTCAACATTATTTCTTCATCCAATTATTCTTCTTTAGTTGTTTCATTATGAAGTAATAACATCAGTGTCCCTAATATACTTATTTTTTATTATAAGTATGAAACAACCCTATTTCACCATCTATCCATCCTACGGAAAATAAAAACACCGCGCGTGCGTACGTATGGAATACCATCTCCACGACGTGGTGTAATCTATTTTATACCACCACCTTACTTGGATTGGTATAATGGTATAAATAATGACTATATATGACTATTGTAAAGTTATATTGATTCTGAAATAGTATACATACATTCCAATACAATACCATGATCATGAGAATGATATCACCGCTCGTGCATATGTACGGACTACCATCTCCACGACGTGATGAGATTCATTCTCCCCGTTAACCATTAATGAATGGTTATAAAGCATATATAATAAGTAATCATGAAATATATTACTTAATAATGATACTGGATTTATGTGTATATATATGTTTTTCAGCTACTTAATTCCATTCAACTCAATAAAGAAACGAAAATAGCGTTCATGCATACGTACGACCTACCGTCTCCATGGACGGTGTATTTCATTCTCTTTACTAATCTATTATATATATGGATATTCTTAACATATAATATATATAAATCATGTTTTATATTCTGGAATTAGGAAATCATGATCGAAGTAATCATATGAATAATTACAAGTCAAAACACGGACGACAAATGAGATGATTTTACCAAAAATGCTCTTTAACATGGAATTTACAAATGAACGGGTAATATAAAGTCATATGTGAACCATATATGATATCATAACAATGATTATGATTATGTAATAAGTCAATGACAATATTTAAATCATTATACAGGAGGTTTGGACTCATACGAAGCAAATCAGATCTAAGGTAAGGGAAAATATCAAAATCTCATTTTTATACGATATTATTTATACTTTTGTATTTACTGGGGTGTATTTTATCATCCACAGCCATGTTTCTAAAATATTAAGTATTATTTCCATCCACTAATAATTGTTTAATTCCAATTTTACCCTTCGGTGAGTTTTTAGTAAAAGATATGAATGAAATCTCTTGTCAATTTTCATACGAGTTACTTTTTGAATTTTTCGACAAAAGTACGAGAAGAATGTTTTTTTTAAACATATATGGAATGAATGGATTTTGAAAACATTATTTCCAAGAAGCTTAATTTACATGTTTTCAAAATATTTTTTAATCAACTTCTTTTAGTTTAAAATTTTATGACATGTTAAGAAAGGAAAAGTTTTTTTTTGATGTAGAAAGGATATTTTCCTCAAGAATGGAGTTCAAGTGTTTTATCAAAATTGTTTTCCATCTAAGATAATAAAGGGTTTTGTTTCTATCACTAGTATTACAATGATTTGATTATGTTGTGATGGAATTATTTTTATGAATTCCTTTATCTTATATGAATTGTTTTATAATGTCACGATGTTTACGAATCCCATTTTTATTACATGGTTTATGCTATGATATATGGTTTATGATTTTGTGGCACACATAATAATGGTATAATTATGAGATGTGTGGGACCTATATCTCCCTCCAATGCATTGTTTAATGATTTTATATCTCATGAGATATACATGTCTTGAATGGCAGGTTAAACCGGTTTAGTGAAACAGGACTGAAATGAGGAGTGAACTCGGTTCAAAAATGGACATTGTCCACTAAGATAGTCTTGGAAATGAGTCCTGACTAATAAGGAATGATTCTCTATGATTATTTTTTTATTCCACAAAGTTTCATGTTTCATGATATGATTATTGGTATTACATTTCACTACTATGATTTATCCCATGTTATGATATTAGGTTAAGATTTCCAAAAATCTTATGTTCTTATGAATATGATGTGATTGATATTTAATTTTTTTTTACCCTTACTGAGCATTTGAGCTCACCCTTTTATGTTTTATTTTTCCCCAGGACATAAAGAAAGGTTTTAGGTAAAAAAAGGGAAGATCTTTTGGGATATGTTGATGATCTTTTACCACTATTAGAAGATTATATTCCGAGATTCCAAAGACACTATACTATTACCGTCCTTGTGTGTGTGTTTTTGTTATGTACTAAGTATTCCACAAAAGTAATGAAATTTCTATGTACATTAAGCTTTGGGTCTCTACAGTTGGTATCAGAGGGAAGGTTCAATCAACCATTGGAAACTAGGATGCAAAAAATTTAGTGAGATCCCTATAGATATTTCTAAGGTATGTATAGGGATGTCCATCAGGTTAAGTATAAGTAAAGGTTATAGTCCTATAATTTCAGTAACCTAAGATATTAGATATTGAAGGTACTCCCCCTTTATTATGTTGTTTTCCCTAGCATGATTTTTGCCTCCCACACTATTCTTTTTGGGTGTTAGACGATGGCTGGAACCCGAAGGGACCATGTTGATCAATGTAATGGACAATGCAAGGATTGTCCTCCTGAAAAAACAAATATTATTGGAGATGGAGTGAAAAATCTTATTGCTATATTTACACAAGCAATGAATCATTCTGGACATCCTAATGAGCAGAGAAGGGAACAATATTCTATTGAGTCCTTCATGAGGCAACGTCCACCTTCTTTCAGTAGGTCTTCTGATCTACTTGTTGCTGAACAATGGATCATTAGCACTGAAAAGATATTTGTATTTCTTCAATGTTCTGAACATGTTAACTTCGTCTTAGGAGTATATCGTTTAGAAGGTGAATCTGATCAATGGTGGAATATTAACAAGAATATGAGGCCAATAGATGAAATTGAGTACATGGAATTGGATGAGATCAAGAACATATATTTCAATAAGTACTTCCCTCGTATTCTTCAAACAATGATGGAGAAGGAGTTTCTTTAACTAAAGAAAAAGGATGATAAATCTGTTGGTATATACGAAGTGAATTTTACATGGCTTGAAAGGTATGCATCTGGATTCATCATCTAACCTGAAAGTAATATTGATCGATTCTTCAGTGGCTTAAAACCAAATCATCGATGGGCATTAGCTATAAGAGACTTCAGTAGCTATGATGAAATTGTGCGTTGCGTTTTCAAGGTAGAAATGGAAGTTGGTGTTACTTATACATCTCATAGTTTTGAAAAGAAATTAAAGATGGAGTTTAAGGAGAAATCTTATAATAATGCTGAAAAGAATATGAATGTTTCCTTATGCTCAAAGTGTGGAAATAAGCAAGGTGGAGATTGTCTTAAAGGGACAAGAAAATGTTTTAAGTGTGGAAAAGAAGTTCATCAAGCAGCTGAGTGTCGATGAAATAGAAAAAGTGTTTGTAATGATGTTAATAAAGAAAAGACTATAGAGAATGCACCACCAACACATCAAGGCATCAAGTTCAAGGAAATGGGTAATTATTCTAATAAATTCCCTAATCCAAGGGTTAGTGATGATGGACATGAGCAACCACTTAAGGAAAAGGAAAAGGGAAGTCACATGCGATCACTATTGGCGATGTTGAATTTGACATCGATGTGGTGGAATGATTAAGTGTTTATGTAATGGGATTCCAAAATAATGATGTATATTGTATCATGGAATATTGGAATATTTATGTATTGGTCTATTGTGGTTTTCAAAAATTTTATGGTATCGGTACCCATGTAAAGTGGTTGAGATATTTTTTGTAAGCAGATGATATGCACATAATGAAGGGATAAGAAGATAATTAGATGTTTGACTGTACTCATGAGCTCATGATTGATATAAGGGCTATGTGATATCATGGTTTCAGTATAATGAATTTTGAGGATTTTGGTTTTTGGAAAGTGTTAACTTTTAACTGCAATCATGTTTTAACTAAGGTTCAATTGGTATTCATTCTTCAAAAGAATACAAGATTAAGGTATTCACATGTTTTTAATTTGACCAACAAGATATATCTTATAATATATGGCTGATAAATGATGGCATTCATGTGATTGTTATGTGACATTTCAAGTAATCATTTTCTTTATACTATGAACTTGGACCGATGTATTTTTTATAAGCCTAATGATTGGAATGGATAATGTTGGACATAAGTTAGGATAGAACTTTTTTCGATATATGTAATAGTAATAAAGCTTTAGAAAAAGTACAACCTGTAGGATGGGTGACAGCCCATCGCGTCGGACAAGGCTGTGGGAATCGAACCCACAACCGAAGTGCGACTGGCCTTTATCGCATACCACTGTCCTATAGGAAGTCCCTGTTTAGTAGAAACTAGTTTTATTATATTAAGCAGTATAATATAAGAAGTATAAGTCCATTTTAGGAACCATATATGTTTAATCTCAATATATATGGACTTATGTAAGTTTTGATAACTTTTCTAACCTTTTGTTTGAGACAGAAGGAATGACCCATCATTATATCACATGATCTTCTAACACATCTCAAATTGCAAATTCAACTTCATTTCATTAAGAGTTGAAGTGTAAATTGTCCACATAATGACCAATGTTGAGACTATACCAAAATCACGAAAGTATTTCTTCTAATTCCAATTTCATCAACTTTAGGGAAATGATCATGAAAACCAAAAATGTTGTCCTAGTGATCTTATATCTGATAAATCAAATGGTACCTTAGATCATCACAAATTTATGGCTTTGTGATTTCTGGATTTTTCATAGCCATGTTCTCTACCACTCTCCATCAGAACATGATGGTTAGATTTCACTTCCTTATAAATATTTTCTCCTATGTGGACACCCAGTGATTAGTTTATTTGGGTAACCATTATAATTCATACTTTTGTTTTTAAATATTGGTTTCTGTATTCCTTTTTATGATGTGGGTTTCTATTAAAGAAACTTTCGAGTAGTAAACCATTAATAACCCCGACGAATTTCAAGGGCGAAATTCATTTTTAGGTGGATAGAATGTAACACCCCGAGATTTTATGAAAAATATTCTTTTTAATTTCATTAATGTCCTGTGTTGTACACTTCACCAAAAGGAGCTTCCAAAACATGCATCCTTGACTTTCCTTTCATTACACGCAATTGCGACCTTCCTCAATAGCGTGTGTAGTACACAATACCGAGTTTCACTAAACAATGATATGCTATTAAAATATTATTAAAACTAGCAATTATGAATAGTAATAACCACTTTTTGAAAATTTTGAATTTTTTTTTCAAAATGGACTTCATTTTTGGATTTGGAATATTGAAATTAGCTTAGGGTGAAATTTTGGTACTTTTCAGATAACTTTCATTTTCTAATGAATAGTGAAAATTATTAAATTTTAATTAAAAACAACTTTTTTAATCGAAATAATTAATAGTGATAAATTATTAATTTTAGTGGTTTTAAAGTATATTTAGAATATATTTTTACAATATAATACAATGTTGTTCATTGGATGTAATTTTACATTTAAACCAGACATAAACAATTGTCATTATTTTGATAGTTATTATCTCTTAAGAACACTATTTGTTTTGATGACATGAATTAATTTTTAAATTAATTAATGAAACTGATATGTTTTGAATTTGGTAAAATAGACATCATTTTTGAGTTCATAATTTCAAATATAGCTTAGGCCTAATTTTTGGAATTTTTCTGGAAACATTCATTTTTTGATGAATAGTGAAACCACTAAGTGGTAATTAAAAAAAATAAATTTTTCATAAAACTTAATTTTACCTCTTCTGTGAGTGGAATTTCAAAAATCTGAGAGACACAGTTGATGTTAGTTAGTAAAATGTGGTTGAATGAGATGAAAATAATTTTTGGTTAATAGTAACTTATTACTTTTTTTTACAACGATTAAAAGTAAATAGGGTAATTATGGATAAAAATGATATTATTATTACCATAACACATGTACTAATTCTATATGATAAGTTTAATTAGACCAAAAACAACCTTAGGAATAAAATATGCCCATTTAGGCCCACTTTGATTATATTAGGACATTTATTATTAATTTATTTAAAGAAGGGATAAAATCGTTAAAATCAAAGTTTAATAAGTACATAATTTTTAATATAGGGTTACACATAAGATAAATTCGACTATAAATATTAATTAGAATGATATAAGTATTTCCTACATAATGATATTTTATTTGTAATTTTTAGTCTTTAACTATGTTAATTAATTTATGACACAAAGATGATGTAGTAATTATCTTATTAATGAAATATTGACATAATTGATGTTATAAATACACAAATAAATTTAAACTGAGACTTTTGATGAATTACACTAATTTTCTAGGTTAATAAGTCACGTTAGTATTGATTTATGTATCTTTTTTAAAACTAATCATTCTGTTATGATTTTCAAAAAAAATCAATTACTAAATTGTGTCAAAATTGACATAAAATATTTTTTTTTAAAAATATTATATTATTAATTTTTATTTTATACTTAAAAATATAAGGTTTGGAAAAATGACTTAGTTAAGGTTATATATATTAATAATAATCAAATTGGGGTTCGGTTGGCTTGTTATAGTATGTTTATTAACATTATAGTGTAAGAACACAAAAAGACACGGTAAAAGTAAAATTATCTAACTTAATGTTAAAACTAAATGATAAGGTTAAAATAGTAAACTAAACTTGTCCAAATTCTATAGGATGAGAGGATTTAGACCCATCCCCACCTTATCTTCGAAATAAATCAATTTTGAGCTATTTAAAACCGAATTTTGATTTATAATAAAAATAATATTTTTTGTTATTCCAAAGGTGCCCCTCTCCTCCCTTATAAAAGGGAACCTCCTCTCTCTCTTCCTCACACCACTTTGAGCCTTCAAGCTCAGAAAACCCCTGAAAATTTCTCCTCTCCACTTCCCTAGAAACATCCTAGAGGTCCTGGTTTATTTCAATGAAAAATTTTAGTGCCCTAAAAAGAGCCCTCAAAGAGTCGCTTCAAAGAAGAGATAATGTCTGTTACCAATTCTTTCAACATTATTTCTTCTTCCAATTATTAATCATTAGTTCTTTAATTATGAAGTAACAACATCAGTATAACTCATATAATGATATGTTATTATATGTATGAAACACCGCTATTTCAAAATCTATCCATCCTACGGAAAATGAAATCACCGCGCGTGCGTACGTACGGAATACCGTCTCCATTCTGTGGTGTAATCTATTATCCACCACCACCTTACTTGGATGGGTGTAATTGTGTAAATAATGACTATATATGATTATTTTAATGTTATATTGATTCTGAAATAGTATACATACACTCCAATACAATTCCACGATCATTATAACGATATCATCGCTCATTCGTACGTACGGATTACCGTCTCCACGACGCGATGAGATTAATTCTCCATGTTAACCATTCATGAATGATTATAAAGTATATATAATAAGTAATAATGAAATATATTAAATAGTAATGATACTGGATTTATTTGTATATATATGTCTGTCATCTACTTAATTCCATTCAACTCAATAAGGAAATGAAAACAGTGTTCATGCGTACGTACGGCCTAGCGTCTCCATGAATGGTGTATTTCATTCTATTTACTAATCTATTATATATATGTATATTATGAATATATATTTTATATAAATCATGATTTATATTCTGGAATTATGTAATCATGATATTAGTAATCATATGATTAATTACACGTCAAAACACGGACGACAAATGAAACGATTTTACACAAAACGCTATTTACCATGAATTTACAAATGAACAGGTAATACAAAGTCATAAGTGAACCATATATGATATAATAACAATGAGTATGAATCTGAAATAAGTAAATGACATTATTTAAATCATTATACAGGAGGTTCAGACACTTACGAAGCAAATTAGACCTAAGGTAAGGGAAAATATCCCAATCGCATTTTTATTCAAGATTGATTATACATTGGTATTTACTGGGGTGTATTTTATCATCCACATCCATGTTTCCAAATACTCAATATTATTTCCATCCATCTATAATTTCTTAAATCTAATTTTACTCTTCAGTGAGTTTTTAGTGAAATATATGAAATGAATCTTTTGTCGTTTTTCGTACGAGGTACTTTTTAACTTTTCCGACAAAAGTACGAGAAAAATGTTTTTTTTAAACTTATACGACATTAATGGATTTTTAATACATTATTTCCAAGAAGCTTACTTTACATGTTTTCAAGATAATTTTTCATCAACTTCTTTACGTTTATATTTTCATGACATGTTAAGAAAGGAAAAGTGTTTTTTTGAAGTAGAAAGGGTATTTTCCTCAAGAATGGAGTTCAAGTATTTTATCAAAATTGTTTTCCATCTAAGATAATAAAGGGTTATGTTTCTATCCCTAGTATTACATTGATTTGATTATTTTGTGATGGAATTATTTTTATGAATTCCTTTATCTTATATGAATTTTTTTACGATGTCACGATGTTTATGAATCCCATTTTTATTACATGGGTTATGCTATGATGTATGGTTTATGATTTTGTGGCACACATAATAATGGTATAATTATGAGATGGTTGGGACCTATATATCCCTCCAATGAATTGGGTAAAGATTTTATATCTCATGAGATTGGCATGGCTGGAATGGCAGGTTAAACCGGTTTAGTGAAATAGGACTGAAACGAGGAGTGAACTCGGTTCCGAAATGGACTTTGTCCACTATGATAGTATTGGAAATGAGTCTTGACTAATAATAAATGATTCTCTATTATTATGTGTGTATTCCAGAATGTTTCATGTTTTAAGTTATGATTATTGGGATTACATTTCACTACTATGATTGATCCCATGTTATGATATTCTGATCTCTTTTGCAGGTTAAGATTTCCAAAATGCTTTGTTCTTACGAATATGATGTGATTGATATTTCTTTTTTTTACCCTTACTGAGCATTTGAGCTCACCCTTTTATGTTTTCTTTTTCCCCAGGATATAAAGAAATGTTTTAGGTAAAAAAAGGGAAGATCTTTATGGGAGATGTTGAAGATATTTCACCACGATTAGAAGATTATATTCCGAGTTTCCAAAGACAGTAAATAGTTACAGTCTTTGTGTGTGTGTTTCTATTATGTACTACATATTCCAAAAAAGTAATGAAATGTCCATGTATGTCAAGCTTCTGGTCTCTACAGTTGGTATCAGAGAGAAGGTTTAGTCAACCTTTGGAAACTATGATACAAGAACTTTAGTGAGATCCCTATAGATATTTCTAAGGTATGTATAGGGATGTCTCTAAGATTAAGTATAATTATGGGTTATAGTACTATAATTTCGGTATCCTAAAATGTTAGATATTGAAGGTACTCCCCCTTTATTATGTTGTTTTCCCTAGCGTGATTTTTTCCTCTCAAACTATTCTTTTTGGGTTTTTGACGATGGATGGAACCCGAAGGAATAGTGTTGATCATTGTAATGGACAATGCAATGATTGTCCTCATGAACAATCAAATGTTATTGGAGATGGAGTGAAAAATCTTGTTGTTATAAATACACATGTTATGAATCATTCTGGACTTCCAAATGAGTAGAAAAGGGAACAATATTCTATTGAGTCCTTCATGAGGCAACGTCCACCTTCATTCAGTAGGTCTTCTGATAAACTTGTTGCTGAAAAATGTATAATTACCACTGAAAAGATATTTTCAGTTCTTCAATGTTTTGAATAAGATAACGTCGTCTTAGCAGTATATCATTTGGAAGGTGAAGTTGATCAATGGTGAAATCTTATTAAGAATACGAGGCCAAGATATGAAATTGAGTCCTTGTAATGGGACGAGTTCAAGAACTTATTTTTCAATAAGTACTTCCCTCGTATTCTTCGAACAAAGATGGAGAATGAGTTTTTTGAACTAAAGAAAAAGGATTATGAATCTGTTGGTATATACGAAGAAATTTTTACAAGGCTCGCAAGGTATGCATCAGGATTTATCATCCAACCAGAAAGTAATGTTGATGGATTCTTCAGTGGCTTAAAACCAAATCTTCATAGGGCATTAGCTATAAGAAACATCAGTAGCTATGATGAAATTGTGCGTTGTTCTATCAAGGTAGAAATGGACGTTGGTGTTACTTATCCATCTCATAGTTTTTACAAGAAACGAAAGATGGAGTTCAAGGAGAAATCTCATAATAATGGTGAAAAGAATATGAATGTTTCCTTATTCTCAATGTGTGGAAGGAAACATGGTGGAGATTTTCTTAAATGGACTAGAAAATGTTTTATGTGTGGAAAAGAAGGTCATCGAGCAGATGAGTGTCGAAGTAATGGAAAAAGGGTTTCTAATGATGTGAATAAAGAAAAGACTACAGAGAAAGCACCACCAACACTTCAATGCTTCAAGTACAAGGAAATGGGGCATTATACTAATAAATGCCCTAATCCATGGGTTAGTGATGATCGACATGAACAACAACTTAAGGCAATGGACAAAGGGAAGTCACATACGATCACTATTGGCGACGTTGAATATGACAACGATGTGCTGTAATGATTAAGTGTTTATGTAATGGGATTCCTAAATAATGTTGTATATAGTATCGTGGAATATTGGATTATTTATTTATTGGTTTATTGTGGTTTTCAATAATTTTATGGTACCAGTAACCATGTAAAGTGATTGAGATATTTTTGGTAAGCAGATGATATGTGCATAATTAAGGGATTAAAAGATAATGTGGTGTTTGATTGTATTCATGAGCTCATGATTGATTTAAGTACTAAGTGATATCATGGTTTGAGTATAAAGAATTTTGAGGATTTTTGTTTGTGGAATGTGTTAACTTTTAACTGCATTCATGTTTTCACTAAGGTTCAATGGATATTCATTCTTCAAGAGAATACATGATTAAGGTATTCACATGTTTGTAATTTGACCAACAAGATATATCTTATGATATATGGAGGATAAATGATGGCATTCACGTTATTGTTATGTGACATTCCACGTAATCATTTTCTTTATACTCTGAGCTCGGACCAAAGTATTTTAGATAAGCCTAATGATTGGAATGGATTATGTTTGACATAAGTGTGGATAAAACTTTTTTCGATATTATTTATGGGATGTTATAGTAATAGAGATTTAGAAAAAGGACAACCTACAGGATGGGCGACAGCCCATCGCGTCGGACAAGGCTGTGGGAATCGAACCAACAACCAAAGTGCGACTGGCCTTTATCGCCTACCACTAGCCTACAAGAAGTCTCTGTTTAGTAGAAACTAGTTTTATTATATTATGTAGTATAATATAAGAAGTATAAGTCAATTTTTGGAACCATATATGATTAATCTCACTATAGATGGACTTATGTAAGTTTTGATAACTTTTCTTACATTTTGTTTGAGACAGATGGAATGACCCATCATTCTATCACATGATCTAGTAACACATCACGAATGAAAAATTCCACTTCATTTCATTAAGATATTATGTGGAAATTTTCCAACGAACAACCAACGGTGAGACTATACCAAAATCAAGAAAGTATTTCTTCTAATTCCAATTTCATCAACTTTAGGGTAATGATCTTGAAAACCAAAAATGTTGTCCAAGTGCTCTTATATCTGATGAATCAGATGGTACCTTAGATCATCACAAATTATTGTCTTTGTGATTTCTGGATTTTCTATAGCCTTGTTCTATACCATTTTCCATCAGAACATGATGGTTAGATTTCTCTTCCATATCCATATTTTCACCTATGTGGAAACCGAATGATTAGTTTATTTGGGTAATCGATACAATTCATACGTTTGTTTTTAAAGATTGGTTTGGGTATTCCTTTTTACGATGTGGGTCTCTATTAAAGAATCTTTCAAGTAGTAAACCATTTATAAACCCGACGAATTTCGAGGGCGAAATTCATTTTAAGGGGGTAGAAAGTAACACCCCAAGATATTATGAAAAATATTTTTTTAATTTCATTAATGTCTTTTGATGTATGCTACACCAAAAGGGTCTTGCATAACACACATCCTTGACTTTCCATTCATTACACGCAATCACGACCTTCCTCGATAGCGTGTGTAGTACGCAATACCGAGTTTCACTAAACAACGATATGCTATTAAAATATTATTAAAACTAGCCTTTATGAACAGTAATAACCACTTTTTAAAATTTTGTAAATTTTATTTTTCAAATTGAACTTCATTTTTGGATTCGGAATATCGAAATTATCTTAGGGTGAAATTTTGGTACTTTTCGGATAACTTTCATTTTCTGATGAATAGTGAAAATTACTAAATTTTAAATAAAAACAAACTTTTTAATAAAAATAATTAATTTCGATAAATTATTAATTTGAGTGGTTTTAAAGTATATTTAGAATATATTTTTACAATTTAATAAATTTTTGGTCATTGGATGTAATTTCACATTTAAACCAGACATAAACAAGTGTCAATTTTTTGATAGTTATTATCTCTTAAGAACACGCTATTTGTTTTGACGACGAAAATTAAATTTTAAATTAATTAATGCAACTGATATGTATTTAATTTGTTAAAATAGACATCATTTTTGAGTTCATAATATCAAATATATATTAGGCCTAATTTTGGGTATTTTTCTGGAAACATTATATTTTTGATGAATAGCGAAACCACTAAGTGGTAGTTAAAAAAGGAATTTTTTATAAAAATTAATTTTACCACTTCTGTGAGTGGAATTTAAAAAATATGAGAGACATGGTTGATGTCAGTAAGTGAAATGTGGTTCAATGAGATGAAAAATAATTTTTGGTGAATAGTCACTTTTTATTTTTTTTCCATGGTTAAAAATAAATAGTGTAATTGAGGGTAAAAATGATATTATTATTAACCTAAAACATGTCCTAATTCTATTGAATAAGTGTAATTCGACCTAAAACAACCTTAGAAATAAAATATGACCATTTAGGCCCACATGGATAAGTTTAAGACATTTATTATTAATTTATTTAATGAAGGGTTAAAATATTTAAAATCAAAGTTTAATAAGTAGATTATTTTTAATAAAATATGACCATTTAGGCCCACATGGATAAGTTTATACTTTAAATAAGTTAATTTATTTATGGCACAAAGATGATGTAGTAATTATCTTATTAATGAAATATTGAAATAATTGATGTCATAAAAACCCAAATAAAGGTAATATGAGACTTTTTATGAATTCCACTACTTTTCTAGGTTAATATGACATGTTAGTATTAATTTAAGTAACTTTTTTAGAACTAATAATTCTGTAATGATTTTCACAAAAATCAATTACTAAATAGTGTCAAAATTGACATAAAATAATTTTTAAAACAAATATTATATTATTAATTGTTATTTTATTCCTAAAAATCTATGTATCGCCCAAATGACTTAGATAAGGTTATATATATTAATAATAAACAACTTGGGGTTCGTTTGGCTTGTTATAGTACGTTTATTAACCTTATAGTGTAAGAACACAAAAAGACACGGTAAATGTAAAATTATCGATCTTAATGTTAAAACTAAATGATAAGGATAAAATAGTAAACTAAACATGTCCAAATTCTATTGGATTAGAGAATTTAGACCCATACCCACCTTATATTCATAATAAATCAATTTGGAGCTAGTTAAAACCGAATTTGGATTCATAATAAAATAATATTTTTAGTTATACCAAAGGTGCCCCTCTACTCCCTTATAATAGAGCACCTCCTCCCTATCTTCCTCACACCACTTTGTGCATTCAAGATTTTCCAACCCCTACAAATTTATCCTCTACACTTCCCTATAAACATCCTAGAGTTCCTGGTCTTCTTAAAAGACCAATTTTAGTGCCCTAAAAGGAGTTCTCAAAGAGGTGCTTCAAAGAAGAGGTAATGTCTGTTACCAATTGTTTCAACTTTATTTCATCTTCCACATCTTCTTCTTTAGTTGTTTCATTATGAAGTAATAACATAATTATCACTCATATACTGATATGTTATTATAATTATGAAACAACCCTATTTCACCATCTATCCATCCTGCAGAAAATGAAATCACCGCGCATGTGTACGTACGGAATACCGTCTCCACGCTGTGGTGTAATCTTTTTTCCACCACAAACTTACTTGGATGGATATAATGGTGAAAATAATGACTATATATTACTATTATAAAGTGATATTGATTATGAAATATTATATACATACACTCCAATACAATTCCACGATCATGAGAATGATATCATCGCTCTTGCGTACCTACAGACTACCGTCTTCACGACACGATGAGATTCATTCCTCATGTTAACCATTCATGAATGATTATAAAGTATATATAATAAGTAATAATGAAATATATGAAATAATAATGATACTGGATTTATTTGTATATATATTTATGTCATCTACTTAATTCTATTCATCTCAATAAGGAAACAAAAACATCGTTCCTACGTATGTACGACCTACCATCTCCATGAATGTTGTATTTCATTCCATTTACTATTATATTATACATATGTAAATTGTGAATATATATTTTATATAAATCATGTTTTATATTCTATAATTATGTAATCATGATCTATGTAATCATATGAATAATTACAAGTCAAAACACAGGCCACAAATGAAACGATTTTACACAAAACGCTCTTTAACATGTAATTTACAAAAGAACGGGTAATATAAAGTCATAAGTGAACCATATATGATATCATAACAATGATTATGATTCTAGAATAAGTCAATTACATTAGTTAAATCATTATAGAGGATGTTTGGACACTTACGAAGCAAATCGGACCTAAGGTAATGGAAAATCTCACAATCTCATTTTTATCAGAGATTGTTTATACTTTGGTATTTACTGGGGTGTATTTTATCATCCACATACATGTTTCCTCAATAGTCAATATTATTTCCATCCACATATAATTTTATAAATACAATTTTAATCTTCGGTGATTTTTTATTAAATGATATGAAAGAAATCGTTTGTCGTTTTTCTAATGAGGTACTTTTTTAATTTTCTGACAAAAGTACGAGACTAATGTTTTTCTAAACTTATACGGCATGAATGGATTTTTAAAACATTATTTACAAAAAGCTTCTTTTACTAGTTTTCAAGTAAATTTTTAATCAACTTATTTTATTTTATAATTGTATGACATGTTAAGAAAGGAAAAGTGTTTTTTTGAAGTATAAAGGATATTTTCCTCAAGAATGGAGTTCATGTTTTTTATCAAAATTGTTTTCCATATAAGATAATAAAGGGTTCGGTGTCTATCCCTAGTATTACATTGATTTTGTTATATTGTGAAGGAATTATTTTTATGAATTACATTATCTTATATTAATTGTTTTATGATGTCACGATGTTTAAGAATCCCATTTTTATTACATAGGTTATGCTATGATGTATGGTTTATGATTTTGTGGAACACATAATAATGGTATCATTATTAGATGGATGAGACCTATATCTCCAATATCTCCCTCCAATGCATTGGTAAATGATTTTATACCTCATGAGATAGACATCGTTGGAACATAAAGATAAACTGGTTCAGTGAAATAAGACTGAAATGAGGAGTGAACTAGGTTCATAAATGGACATTGTCCACTACGATAGTCTTGGAAATGAGTCTTGACTAATAAGAAATTATTCTCTATGATTATGTTTGTATTCCACAAAGTTTCATGTTTTATGTTATGATTATTGGTATTACATTTCAATACTAGGATTTATCCCATGTTATGATATTATGATCTCTTTTGCAGGTTATGATTTCCAAAATGTTATGTTATATGAATATGATGTGATTTATATTTATTTTGTTTACCCTTACTGAGAATTTGAGCTCACCCTTTTATGTTTTATTTTTCCCTAGGATATAAAGAATGGTTTTAGATAAAAAAAGGGAAGATATTTTTGGTAGATTTTGAAGATCTTTCACCACAATTAGAAGATTATATTCCGAGTTTTCAAAGACACTAAACTATTAAAGTACTTGTGTGTGTGTTTTTGTTATGTACTTAGTATTCCGCCAAATTAATGAAATGTCCATGTACGTTAAGCTTCTGGTCTCTAAAGTTTAAAATTATTATTCAGGGACACAAAAAAATCCTAGAAAATTATGGTCGTCAAAATAGAAAAATATTATTATAATTTATTTATTTTTAAATTCCTTTTTAAACTTATAAACATTGTTTGAATCATGATATTTCATAGTAATTTTTTTATCTGTAATAATTTGTAAAATTTTTAAAAAATTATATCCCCTTTTTACGGTCCTGTAAATATTTCATCGGTACAACATGCCCATACAGCAAACACAATCATACACAATCGATCTAAAATTATAGAATAATTATGAAAAATATAATATTAATCTACTAAAAATACAAACATTCATTTAATAATAGAGTAATATGTAATAAAAAACAATTGACACAATTTTTTTTTCAAATCTACAAATGTTATCTGGGAAATTAGAAAAATATCATTTTCTAATAATTTATAATTAAATTTTACTTTTTCTAATCAGTTCAGATTGATTAAAATAATATATTTATTGATTAGGAAAAAATGTTTCATAAAAAATATTTTTCATGAAATGAATTAGTATGCTTTTAAAAATGATGCAAAAAAAGAAGTTATAGTCATGGAAATTTCCTTTTTGATACAATCCTGGGTTGACTGACGGTGTCTTCTTGTTTTACATAAATTAATCCTTTTTTATCTTTTTTAAAAGTTAATCTATAAATATTTCTTTTTTTTTCATAATTAAATTTTAATTAGTAATATAAGGATATTTTAACTATTCTCAATTTTATATTTTTAATTTGAATATATTGAAGATAAAATTAAAAATAAATATATTTTTTATTAATTTTTATTAATATATGGATGACCCTGATAGTTTTTATTTATTTATATGGACAATGTTCTAATAGTATAATATTATTTTTTCACATAAATATAAATATAAAGAGATGTATTTTTATATAGAAACATCAAATTTCATTAAATGAAAGGATGAGGTAGATATTGTTGAAACTGTTATTATATGATATATGTTAATGAAGAAATATATTTATAAATCATAAAAATCATTTTTATATTGAAAATGATTTAGGGTAAAAAAATTTATGGTCGTGATTTTTCTGAATGTTATGATTTTTGTGTCTGATGGTGTAATTTATTTTTTAAACACATTTCTTCTAGAAATGAAAATGTTATTTCTACTAAGATTAAAATGAAAATTATTTCAAAAATATTTAAAAAAATTTAATATAGGAATGAAAATTTAAATTTAAATTTTTATTGACAATATCAAATGTAATGATTTATTAGATTAGATAAAAATTAGAATCCTTACCATAATTTGATTTTTTTTAAAAAAAATTGTTGTAAAAATAATAAAACCACGTTTAAATAAACTTGTATGGGTATTTCAATATGTATCCACACAATAAGGTAAAAATTTATCTGATATATATAAAAACATATATAGAAGAAAATTATATATATAAATATATATTCAACACACACAGAAATATATATATATATATATATATATAAAGGTGACTATTCATGTGTTATGTAGATATTTAATGTTGACTTTTTAAGTATCATGTAAATTTGATTATCAAATTTTATCTATTCCTATAGTTAAAACATTTTCAGAAAATATGATCAATTTATATTCAATGTAAAACTATATTTAAGAAATATTATATTATATACATATATACTCTTATAAGATAAATTTTTTCAACATCATATTCTAAATTACATGAATTATTACTTATTAACAGACATAAAAGTAATTAAAATTGTCTGTTTATATAAAAATTATAATAATAAAAACATAACATCAAATATTATATTACTAAATTATTAAAATTCAATCCACAAAATAATTTCTCAATGGTTATAAATATAAGTCTAAAAAATAAAATCAAATAGATGACCAATCAGTGATATATTCCAATTTTTATCCACATAATCAAATTAACATCTTTTGTGTATTTGGTATATTATATTACTATATTTTGTGTATGATAGACTCACATTATGTGTATATAGTGTACATTCCATGTCAATAATATTTAATAAATAATGCATAATGTGTTTGAAATTAATTTTTCAAAATGAATAAGTAATCCTATGGACATTTTCCTAAATGAATCATCACAAAATGAACAATATAGAAGTAATATTCTCAAAATCACTAGGGACTAGAGGTGTTTATAAATAATATAAGGGATAACTCAAGTGTGGTATATAGGGATACATTACACTGGATAATTTCATCATGTTTTTGTGGGAGAGTTTATCATAGGATGAATTCTATTGGAAGGATTTTACCCCATTTTTCAGGATAAAGGGAGGGGGCTACAAGGATGTGAGTTTATCTTGAGATAATGTAGTAAAATAGTATAGAAATCTAGCTATAGTTATATATAGAACATTGAAATTACAATTCATTTGTTTGAATAATCATTTATCCAATAGTTAAATAATTTTTTGGTATTATTTTCTATGTTATGAAACAATGTTATTCTCACTGTAATTATACCCCAAATCATAGTGAAATTTCACCTCTAGCTAGACATACATACCCTTACCAAACTACATAAATCACCAAATAAAGTTATATATTCATTATGTTCTTTTTGTATTCTTCTATTTTTATTCACATCATCTGTAGACCTATTATTACGCTAAAACACCTAGTGTTTCAACAACAATTATCATAGCATGTAATCAACATTTAGGATAACAATATAATATTAAAATAAAAAATTAATTATTTTATATGTTTATACCTTAGATTGGATTATTATTCAATACATCATAATTAGAAATAGTCATCAATATTGATAAATAATATGTGGAAAAATCGATATATGAAACGTAATATTTATCATATAAAAATTCTCATGGAAAATACAATGACCCCTGATATATGGGATATTGGTAGAAAATTCACATTTTAAAAAAATGTGATAAATTCACCTATATATTTATTCATTTTCATTAAAAAAACATAATATATTTTGAATTTTTATAAACCATATAAATAAGACAATGGTAATTAAGATAAACAGATACTAGAATCATTATGTTCTGACGATTATACCAAGTTTATCAACAATACTATAAAATCAAAACATAATAACCATAACTATTTTACACATATGAATGATTAATAAGGAATGAAATTCCAATATTAGAAACATAAAATCAAACTATAAAATTATCTCTTTGACACAATGTTTTAAATTTCCTTTCTTTCTCTTAAAAATACTCATATTTTATATATTATATGTAAGAGGATAGAAAATTAGATTCTTCTTAAATCAATTTTAATATATATCAACTAGTCATTTCTTTGGGATTTTAATTTCTATTAAATATACATCCATTTACTCTAAAAATATCAAAACATATATTTCGTGAAAAATGTTATTAAATGTCTTTCAAATACATATACTTCTCTTATTAGATGTCTATTACTGTCCCTTTCATTACAATTTATCATGAAATAATACTCTCATGATGACATTAAAAATAAGTATTATTCCATTCAAATGTAATTATGAAATTAATAAATTCGTTCAGGAGTTTAATACATGACTCCCCTCTACACATATCCTAATCATTCTAGAAAGAGATATAGGATATGAAATTTATTGTGATTCGTATCAATCAAGATTGGGATGCATTATATTTCTGGTACACCATGTAACATTCCATGACTCGTGATAACTTCATATGTAATAAATGAACTCTCTGACTCCCATGTAAGGTGGTCCATGAATTATAAACTTGGAACCTTATCTTCTTCAATGAAATGTTTACTATATTTTCCAATCATAAAATCTTGAAGGACATCATTTATAAAAGGAATTGAACATTAAACAATAAAAATGTATGGATTATATCCATATCATTCAATTTTCTTTGGGATGTACACACATGAAATGGAATTTAAAGGTTGATGGTTTGGGGGAAAAAATATAACTATATTGTTAAGGATGATCATGACCAGAGAGGGTTGAAAATCTTACATACTATGGAAATGAAATACACTATAATTTGATTGAAACCTTCTGTTGTAATTGTTTTTATACACCAAAATACCTAAAATTTAATTTTTTTTCTTATATAATATTTATTTATTTTAATTTTCATATATATTCACAATAAATGAATAAAAAAATAATTTGTTCATTTGGTGAAATTTTTATGATTGAAACTAAATTTTTATGTTACATTGCATTAAGATTAATTTTCTATATTGTGTCTTGAAGAAATGAATATAATATGAGAATAACTCGTTGATCACAATGAAATAAACTATAGGACATTATTTTTGAATAAATGGTACATTATCATTTGATTCCCTATTATAAGAAAATTTATTAAACCTTTTCAATATTAAATTTTAAAAGGCACTATTTATGAATTAACTTTTTTGTTATAATTTATTTTAGAAGATTTTCATAACCACTTCATTATAATGAGTAATTTTTATATTTTAATGTTATAATGTTTCCAAAATTTAAATCATCATTAAGGGATAGTTAATGTTTTTCATTACATATTTGTCATGGAATATGTAAAACTCCATTTTAAATCACTAATTTCTAATTTCTACATTCGATGTTCATTGTTCAAATTCTTATGTCTATAAAAAATATCATAAAATGACATGATAATGACTAAGGAATATTTTATTGACCTAGATGATACATATATATTACATTGTAAAATGAATGTTCATAATTTTTCACAGACATAGAAAAACATTTCTAATCATAAATTAAATTATTCATACTAAATTCCACTTCATGTATTTTTATTGGTTGTAAAAATGAATATATTTTTATATTGTAACAACTAATGTAGGGGTTCATATATTAATATATGAATATTTATTTGAAAATATAAATTCATTTTACATATTTCAGTGCTAAAATGATGGGTTTCTCTAAAATATGAAAAATTATGTTGAAGAGTACATTGATTCAGATGGTGAAGATGTGAACACAGGACGAAAATATGACTCTATGTTGTAATTAATATTTTTTTGGTCTAATGTAATGCATCTAGGTTAGAGGATTCATAGATAGAAATTCATAAGTTTTTGTGATAATCCTTAAACAATTGTGTATAACATGTATCTAAATTTTATCATATAATTAATTGTACAAATCATAGTCTATATCATCATGAATTGTTTTCTAAGATGAGTATTTTTTTAAGGGAACACATCATTTAACGGAATCCTATTATAAGACCCATATGAAACTCACTAGAAATAATATAGGTTATTGTTCATTCTTCCCATGATTAATTTTTAACAGTTATACCAAATAAAAATTCTGAATTCAACATTATCATGTAAAATTTATTGGATTGTATAACATTGTTGATGAGATCTTGTTAAATTTTTAATGATTCATAAAAGACCCTATAGAAATTTTATGGAACCGATATGAAATTCATATATTATTACTTCTAAATGAATTTTATTATTTGTAAATTATTATTTTATTTTATAGTGGTCAAGATGAATAGATTATATAGTATAATAGATTGATTTTTGAAACATATATGGAAATTTCCCCTTGATTGAAAAATAGTTGTAGATTATTTTTAGATATGTCAGATGTTTAATAAAGGTGAAAATTAAATGTGTTCTAAATTTTTTTCATGTTTTATTATTTTATATCCATATTGTTCATTCTAAACATGTGCATGAAAAGGGACCTATATACACAAGTGGTGAACCATTGGTGGATACTACCTCATATATTCCTTAATCACTCACAAAAGATTATTTAATTTCAAGAAAAGATACTTCCATCATACATAAAAAGGAGACCTTCCTTGGAATCCCTGGAAGAAATAGATGTCTCATATATGTCAATATCCATACAAATATTAGGTAGGGTGGTGTGACCAATGGTATATGGCTTGAAGAATAGAACCATTTGTATCGCAGTTGTAATACCACGACCCTTGTTACCCAGAGTCAGTTCATTATTTCATAACATTGGCGTGATACCAAGAATCATGTCCTGAACGACCGATTAGTTTAGTAGCCCTTGAATTACTAGATACATTTTATAAGTTTTAAAATACATATTAATATTAAAAACAACAACAACATTATATCATTTGACAAAATTCATTTCCTTCAGAATATCCATGCTGGTCAGTCATAATATACATCTTCACATCCATGGAAAAATAATTCATAGAATGGGGTGAGATCAGATTCTCAGTAAGGTTAAAAATAGACTAAAATCTTTAATAAATAAGAATAATCATTTAAGGAAGTGTAAAATACTAAATCAAAAGACTTTTAAAAACAAATTTCATCATAATATTGAAAATATAAATCAAAATAATGTCATTTATTAATTCAAATGGATATTCTACTAGACGAATGATGAAAGAAAATACCAATAAACAAATTCCTAATGATGGAATTCATAATTCTAGAAAAAATAAACACATATTCAAGGCATTGTTCTAAGACTACATATGTTATTTTTTCAAGGCCTTGTGCCTAGACACTAGTTTGTCTCATGAGACCCACCAATAATTCAAAGATCTATAATGGGATCCACCCTTCAATTATTATGTCAAATGTAGTCATCATATTATATGGTCTAGAAATAACAAAATCATTCATATTAAAATTAACATAAAAAATGTTAACACATTATCCATAAACTATGAATGGTAAAAAAATAAAACCTCCATTTTCAAATATATCACCAATCCTACAATAAAATATAGATGATTTGTATCATAATAAATCAACTTCAAACTCGTTAAAAATTCATAAATAGATGTTGGGTTAGATATGATGAAAACAATCTAAAAGAAACACATCCATCTATTTTGAAAACATTTAAAAGAAAATATTTATTTTTGGAATGAATATTATAAGATTGTAAGGGATGCTTTGATGGTTTTATAATGGTGGAAAATAGAAACAGTCGCCATATAAATTAAAAATACATTCTTTCCTTATTTTTTTTTTGAAAAGGTCATTAAGTTCTTTTTTTGGAAAATGATGGAAATATTCCTTTCAATAAAATATATTATAAGTCAACCTATCGTATAAATGACTTTAACCCGTAGTCTAGTAAATAGTAAAAATGTTTTCAAATATATTTTTTATGAAACATGGATGTGTATGATAAAGAAGTCCAAGATGATAATTACCTATAAACAACCTAGTAAAATAGATAGATTGTAGAATTAAACATTACCTTGTACTATTCCTTTTTTGACGGTACGTTAAAATCTTGTATAAATGTTAGTTAAAAGTAGTTAATTTATACATGAACCACATAAATAAATAAGATTTAATATTGGATCTTCTAATATTTATTTGTGAATAATATTTTAATATTATTATCATTTGGGTGTTAACTGATATGTTTTTCTTTGTTTTTTTATATAAGTCATGTTTTTTCGTGGATTGGTTGTCTTTGATTAATATCCATAATGTTAATAAGTTATCTAAATGTTATTTTCCATCATCAAATGAAAATTCTTTTTTACTGGTTACAATGGGGAAATAATAATCATTGTATTTGTGGAGATGTTAATCTGTACGAACGCACGAGCGACAATATCATTATTTTGATATTTAAATCTTGAGTAAATGAATGTTATATCATATATACAGAATCATTAATATGTGATATATATTATTTATGTCAAATATATATAATTAATATACTCATCCAAACAATAATATATTCAATCATTACTACACCATGTCGTGGAGACAACAATCCGTTCATATGCACGTATGGTGACGTGTTATTCCTAGGTAAGATAGAGTAATGAATATGGTTGTACCATTTTTTTAATAACATTAAAATATATTGAAGATATTGGAGTTTTTATTTTATAATGGAATCAACAATTAAATAGGATGATGAGGAATAATAGAACCTTAAATAGGTGATGATATATTTACCAATTCTTGGGGTTCATCATTTTTATTTCTTCAAAAGGGATTCTTATGGCAGCTTTATGATCATACTATGGCCTCTTAGTTGATGTGAGTGATGTTGGGAGGATATTTGGGTAGAGATTGTCTGAGCCTAATTGATTTGGAGCTGTGAATTAGGTAGAAGCGGATGTTCCTTTTTATAAGTTGGGTGAGGGGTACATTAGAAAAAACATGAGATATTATATTAATATAAATTCATATTCGGTTTCTAAAGGATCAATAAGAAATTATTTCTAGGATAATGTGGGTATGGGTCGAAATATTCTCATCCAATAAGTATTATATGAGTTTTTTTACCATATTAACTATATCTTATAGTTATAACTCTTTGTTAAATAGTTTTACATTTACCATGTCTACTTGTTCATTTATATTATATGGTTAATAAACATAAAATAAAATTTCAAATGAACACCCAAGGGGTTCATTAATGACATATATATTATTATTTAATTCATTCGGCCAAACCATATAAATCTAGGACAATTAAATCATTTATTAATATAATATTTGTTATAAAAAAAATTATATCAATTTTGTCACTATTTAGTAATTTATTTTTGAGGAAGTCATAGAAACATGATTACATCAAAAAAAATTATTCAATCAACCATATCATGTCATATTAACATATAAAATTATTTAAATTCATCAATAGACTCAAACCACATTTATTTGGATATTTATAATATATATTATTTTAGTTTTCCATTAATAATGTAATGACTGCATCATCATTGTGTTGTAAATAAATTTTTTTATTTAATGTTAAAAAATTATAAATAAAATACAATTATGTAATAAATCTATTTATATTTCTAATGAATATTTGTAGTATAATTTATCTTATCTATAACCCTATATATAAAATGTTTTTGTAATGAAAACATGAATTTAACACTTTAAACTCTTCATTAAATTAAATAATAATAAATGTCCTAATCTAATCCAAATGGACTAAAGATGATTATATTTTATTCCAAAGGTTTGTTTTAAAAAATGCTCCGTGGATGTGGGTAAATGATGGGAAAAAGATCAATTAAATTGTATATATCCAAACATATTATAAAATGACTCTAATAAATTAATGTTGAATATATATATGTATAATGTTTATATATTAACCTGAAAAAGATTAAATAAAATTAATAACTATTCAAATAAAAACTCAATTTCAAACAAACACGTAGTGTTTATCACTATTCATCGAAAATTTAATTTTTTCAAAAAAATATAAAAAAATCCACACTAAGATAATTTTGATATTTCAAATCAAAAAAATATGTCCATTTTGAATGATAAAATTTAAAATAAATAAAAAACTTTGTATTAGTGCTCAAAAAGGCTACTTTGATTGTTTATGGTGTGTTAGAACTCGAAGTTGCATACAACACAAGATATTGTATTATTTGAAGAGAAGCTTACAATAGAAGGTTGGGGTGTTTCATTATTCCCTCCTTCAAATAACATTGTCCTCTAAATTTTTAAAATAATACAGCCCAAAAAGACTCGGGTGGGTGAATTTCATAACTTCCTCGGGTTCCCATATCGCTTCTTCCATCTTATGATTTCTCTATATAAAATTTTCCATACTAGTCGTCCTGTTTCACAACACTTGTTCAATGGTATCTAGAATTATGATAGGCTCTTCACAATAATATAGATTGGAATCAAGTTCCATTTCATCATAGTGACTACATGAGGAAACCATTAAATTACCTTCCAACACGTAGTTTTGAGCTTCAACCTCAGATATAGTGATCACAAAAGGATGGCCTTGCTCCCTTGGACTATTATGAGGTACTATTCTATGACTCTGAAGTCTTTCATTTTTATAATGACCCCTTTATCTACAATTAGGGGATTCAACATTGATATCCTCTTTCTTGCCCTCACAATCATGAGTTTTGTGGAATTTTCACCCAACTTTTAAGAGAATCCCATTTCCTTCAGACAAGTACCAGGGTGTTTCTTCTGACATTTAATTCTTGCTGAATATTCAACCATTCCATTATTCCCCTTATTTAAATTTCTAGAGTGTTCAACATGTCTATTTTTCTCAGTCATTTCTTTAAAGTTATATGACATAAATAATTTGTTTCTGTCTTGATAACTGATGAGACTATATCTTCGTATGAAGAGAAGGAATGTGAGACTATTTCGTGATGGAGAAATGGATTAAACCCATTATAGAGTATATCAATATTATTATTTGGGTTACTTATATAATCTAATTCTTGCATATCTTATATTGAAATGTTAGTCTCATACTTCGCAACATTCTCTTCATCTTTTGTCCTCAGACTAAGAAATATTCTTTTCATATCTGATCAACAGTCACGAGGAATGTATTTTTCTAAGAAGAGATCTTTAAACTCCCTCCATTACATTTTTGATATGACATCATCTTACATTGTTTTTTGAATCAATGGCCACCATTGATCTGTATCTCTCATGAGGCGATAAACTACCATGAAAACATTTTCCCTTTCACTTCTCCCCATAACATTAAATATTTTCCCTAAGGAACAAATCCCTTTATTAGCTAAAAGTGTAATTATATTCCCAATTAATATTTGTGTTTTTTTCCTAATGAAGTGGTGTAACATAGAACCTTTGAGTTTTGGATAAGGGTGCTCCATACGGTATGGTTATTATTCATAACCTGAGTGAGATGTCCCAGTATAGTGATAAGCTGATTAGCCCCGACGGTATCACATGCTCAACTATAATTATCATCAGTAGGAGGGATATCCCTACAACGATTATATTAAATGATACATTTTTTGTTACTTCCACTAAGATTCAGTTATAAATATTGTCAAACACTACATTAGTTTATGAATAGTAATGCATTATTCCAAACTTGTAAAATACATACCATAAATTGAATAGTGTATGGATATAATCCATAATTATAAAAATAATTTCATTTGGGAGGTATATACTCATAAATACTTCATAATGGTTTGAAATGAAAATTACTAGAATTCAAGATATTTGCAACGGGTTATTTGGGATGGGATCCCGTCAAAAATAAGTTTTTTTGACAGGGTCCCATCGCAAATATCTGGTGGCAGAAAATGGCATTGCTAAAAATTATTTTCAACGGGCCCATTGCAAATAATATTTTTTGCAAAGGGCTACTCCCCTGTTGAAAATATGCCTCTAAATATATACTTTATATATATAAACATTTTTGTGATGGGCCCGTCACAACAAGTATTAGTGACAGGCTGGTAGTCTCGTCGAAAGTACGTTTATAAATAATATTTTTTTAGTCTATTTGTGACTGGCCCATCGCAAATACTTTTTGTGTTGGTTCCCTAATCCCATCAAAAATAATTTTTTAAATAAATTTATTTAGACTATTGGTGTTTTGAACCCATCACCACAGATCCCATCAAAAATAATAAATTATTAAAAAATTTAAATTTTATAAAATTTTTATAATTGACAAATTTATTTTAATATTACTAAATTAATTAAAATAAAAATATATTAAAATTATCAATATTCACAAATTAATATTTAAAAATTCATATAATAATATTATTATTATTATAAAAATAAAAAATAATTAAAAAATATAATACTGAAAAAATATTTTTAATAATAATATGATTAATGAAATAATAATATTAATAATATTAAAATAATAAAAAAAAATTATTAAAATTATTAAAATAATCAATATTCTCAAAAAATCATATAAAATTAAAAATTAATTTTTCTAATATTCACAACAATATAAAATACAGAAACCGTAAATAGTTCATTTTACAACAAATGTTAAATTTAAATTTTTTTAACATAAGAAAAAACATTGTGGGTCAACATCTGGAGGAGGTGGAGGAGATGAAGGAGATGGTGGAGGAAACTCCAACACCAATCTACGAGTCTGATGACGCATATACTCCATCTGCTCCTAATGCTGCTATTGTCATCGACACTTCTCCACCTCGTGATGATGCTTCTGCTACTACTACTGCTTACACATATTTTCTTACTGCTTCTACAAATTCTATATAATGTCATTCTGAGCTTGTAACTGCTCCAGATACTGTGAGGTAAATGATGTTGCCTCTCCACGAGCTCCTCTTGAACAAGACTCCGACATAGCAACAGTACCATAAAAATACTAGGAGCCACATGAGAGTCGATACCAACTACTCATCCCTTCTCAATGCCAGTCTGATATTCCTGCATCTCTCCCGCTTAGTTGAAATAGTGTGCATTGGTCTGATCAATCGAGTCCTCATGACCCTCAGGCTGTGTCTGAGAGGTCGCAACCTCATATAACTCATTTAATTTCAACATGAAATTAAAATTTTGAAAATATTATATGCATTTAATTATCAAACTGAAAAAAATAATATTAACCACTACCTAACGCTGGCAATCAAATCTAATCACTTTGGACAGTGTATAAGCAGAGTTTGGCTTCATTATCCTCTTTGATCTAAAATTTTCATATAGTTCAAGTTCTGGTCACCTGCAAATTTGGGAAAGCTCTAATTGTGCTTTTATAGTATCTTTGGTTTTACCTGGTGTATCAAAAATTGTATGAAATAAATTATCATACCATTTCATCTCAATATACATGAAATCCAACCTGTGGTAGAGCAACAAATCTGACCAATATGGGAGATCCCAAAAAATGCATCATTTTATACAATTATATTTTTTCAAAGAAATTAATTATCAATTGGTTTGTTTTTGGCCCAAATGTGATGAGAGGTACTGAAAATACAACAGATTTTAACTCTGTACCTGAGTTCATTTTTGGAGGATCATTCCATTCAATTATGTCTTTTCTGAAATAAAGTTGGTTCTTTAGAAAATGATGATCAGTTGGAAGAAATCTGCGATGACAGTCAAAATAGCAAGATTTTATCCATTGATGAGCGTAAAAGCTTTGTTTTCTTTCATACTGTAGGGACATGATTTAAGATAATGTTCACTTCATCCAGATAACACGCCATATTCCAGAAATTCACTAATCGTTCACATCATTGAATTTTTTAATGTGATATTTTGTTTCGTAGCCCCATCATATATACTAACACTACTACAAACACAGCCTTTATCAGCGCTAAAAATGGCCTTTATCAGTTCTAGAAAAGTGCTTATAAAGCCATCGTAGAATAGGGGGGGTCCCCTTTATCAGCGCTCCAGAATGCGCTGATATAGGACCCCTTTATCAGTGCTGAGAAAAAGCGCGGATAAAAGGGGTCTTTTATCAGTGCTAAAAAAAGCGATGATAAAAGTACCCCTTTATCAGCGCTTTTTTTAGCGCTGATAAAGGGGTCCTATATTAGCCCTTCCTTTATCAGCGCTTACATTTTAGGGCTGATAAAGGACCATTTTATCAGCATTTTTTGAAAAAGCGCTGATAAAAGTTTAAAAAATTAAAAAAATTTAAAAAAAATTAAAAAAAAAAATTAAATTTTTTATAAAATACTGCGAATTAGGTGGGGTTTTATAGAACTTTAGCCCCCCCACTTTACAGTGCATTTCGACCCCTGTACAGCACCCCCACGTACCCCACACACCCCCTTCACCCTTTAACAGCGCTTGCTGCTATATTCCCCCATGCGCACACGCCCCTGCTTCCCCCAGGATTTGAACTCGAGACCTCCCCCCTGCGCGCCTAAGCCTTTACCACTACTCTATTTTGATTTGTCTTCCAATTCATGATATATATATATATATATATTTAGTTATATTTATTCGTATAGTAATATATATTTACCTTAATATATATATAGTTATATTATAAAATATATATATAGTTATATTATAAAATATATATATAGTTATATTAATATATATATATATATAGTAATATTAATATATATATATAGTGATATTAATATATATCTATATCTACATATATATATATAGTTATATTTATTCGTATAGTAATATATATTTATATCAATATATATATAGTTATATTAACATATATATAGTTATATGAATATATATATATATAGTTATATTAATATATATATATAGTTATAGGATGTGTATACATACCTTCTTAGATTGTATTTTTGCCAATGCACATGAAACCTACATTGACCTGGCCCAAGCTTGTGTCGCCCAACCCTGTTTGGTCTTATTGTTCCTAAGGCACACCTACCCAAAAATACACACTGATGGTTAAAAATGAAATATACATATTAATATAATTTTTTCAATATTATCAACACTCTTATTACAATGTTAGGTCATCATGTTGGTAAGCACTACCCCACCGAATTAGAAAATCAATCAAATTTTTTTTCAATAGACGACCACTCAACTAAATTTACTATTTTAAATATAACCATGTTTTGAAATGTGAGAACATAAAAAAGGATATAATTATAAATCATAAAATACTTTTGTTGTTAAAAAACCCCATCATTAAAGAAAATTTTTTGAATCATTTATATTTTGATCCATGAACTCTAAAAATTCATCAAACATATAGGAAGTTCACATGTTTTAATAATTTAGAGAAGTGTTTTCTATATGTTTAATTGTTTTTTTGGTAAATAAATTATGGAATATAGGTTTATGTATTTATTGATGTGACAAATTATTGAAATTTATTTTAATGAATAGAAATAGAAAAAAACAATAAACATATTATAAAGCATGAAAAATATCATATTGAGAGAATAATTTACTCCCACTATTGATTAATGTGTTTTAATATGGATTTAGTGAATAATTTTCAAGAGTGAAAAATCTTTTTGTGAAATGGGATGATTCAAATGGTTGATATTATCATTGGGTTATGTTTTTTATGGGCTATTATGTCTTAATGTCATGTACCATATTTACTTTGGATGTATACAGGTAAATTTATTATTGATGAGGTCATGAAGTGATGATGAATGGATAAGGTGGGGGTGTCTGTTGTTGATGATGTAGTTATTGTGTGATGATGTGATAATGTTATGATTTAAAAATAGTGAAACATGGAAATGACTGTTTCTAGTGGATATGTTGGTGATTCAGGACATAGGTTGAGAGTCTAAATTTCCTTTTTTCATTAATACTTATATGGTTCAGATAATATTTTATTAATTTTTATGTTGTATGATTATAATTATATTAAATTAATTGGTTTTTGCGTTTATTAATATATATATATAATATCTAAATTACATTTCATAAATATGATATTACATTTTTTTAAAAATTAGATGATGTGAATGAATTTTAATTGTATATAATTTATTGTTTGTTCACTATCATAAACGCACTCTTTCATTTATTATTTATTTCATATATTTCTTTAAAAAACCATTATTTTTTATGGATAAAACAAATTTATTTATTTTATTACCCATAAATTGTGTTTTAAAAATTTTTATGGATTGTATGAGGGGGATTTTAACAGTTGTTTAGGTACCATGGTATGATTCTAGTAATGATATAAATATTTATTCATCCATTCATACATGTATTGTTTATATATTTTTTTTATGTGGGTAAAAATTAGGTTTCGAAAAATATATTTTTTCCATATTCAGATCATTTGTGTGTATATTAGTAGTTTTATTTATTTTCATGAGAATTAATAGTGTAACTCCTGCTATTAGATTGATAGGTAACCTAGATTCCATTTTTAATGTCATGACATATTTGTAGAAGGATACCAGGTACAATGGTATCCACTCTAACTACCCACGAGTGGATTGAATAGGTATTCAAAACCAATGGTCGAACTCCAAAACTCATTTTTCTAATAGTTACAATGTTTTTGGTTAAACATTTTTGAAAAAGTTTGAAAATATATGGAAGTAATAAAAAACATAAATCATTGTCTTACTGTTCTCTTTTCCCATATTTTCAATTCATATAATTTTTTAACACTAAAAATATATGATATAATAGAATATAATATAACAAATAACCCAATATTGATGTCTTGCGTGAATGGTAGGCCTAATTAAATAGTGGTGGAGATGAGGAGAGAATAAATCTAAAATTCCTATACAACACAAAAAAATTGATGATATAAACCTTATGTGAAAGTCATATCACTCTATCATTAGAATAATGAAATAATTCACATAGTTTCCCTTCAAAATCTCTAATATTGAAATTATATTAATGAATTTAACAGAAAAATATGAATATACTGTAATTCTACCACCAATACCAAATGAGTTTGACATGAATCAAAAATTTATATAGGTTTATAAAGCATGAATTGAAATTTGTGAAAATGTACAGATAATAAAAACATGTATACAATAGTCTCTCATGATGAAATATTATTGATACCAAACATATTCCAATCTGGATAAAATATGGAAGTCCTAGAAGCCTTCAAACTGACATAGAGGTATTGGAGTAGCCTTTTCTAGGGAGATATAAAATAACACTAATTTTGTATTTGAAATTATTATCTCAAATATTTGTTATGGAATTAAAAATAATTTTAGATTATCATAAAACATAGTATACCATCATAAAATCATACATCAACTAAATAATATGGCCTCGTCTAAAATACCTTGGTTATTTGCGAAATAAAAGTTTACAGAAATGAAAAAAATAAAAAATAATAAAATAACACATTAGATAATTATATTAATATAATATAATTTTTTTTAAAATAATCTATATACATTATAATTAAAAAATTAAGGAGAATCCAAGAAGTATAAAAACAATTTAATGTTTTTAAATATATTGACAAATTTTTTTCATCTATTATAAATAACTAGAACTATTGAACATACAGATGTGTCTCCAATGATTCATCCCTACACAATTAATCCCAATTACACTAAACTCTTATGAATATACATTAATCCAATGAATAATTCTTAAAAAATTCATAATGAGGTTAAACTTATGTTTTTACAGAATATATATTGAATATCTAATATATTTTTGTCAAACAATTCCAATTTTTGATTTGTATCAAAGTGTTTTCTGTTAATTTAATTATAAAAAAATACAATACTAATATATTATTACATAATATTATTCTTGACAGGTAAATCGAATTCCCCAAAAAAATCTATATTAATGGTGAAATTGAATAATAACACATTTTAAATTTTGTAATGATTGAATTAGAAATCATAGCATTTATTCTATATTTTTATTCATAGGTAAGTAAATTTATATTTGACTTTATGGTGGAATGATACAAAAAACATTTCATAAAATTATAGTTTGAATGTTATCCTATAAATAAACAATGATATTGAAATATAATATGAATGTATAATTATATAAAATACCTTAGACAACTCCCAAAACTCAAGATATTTATTAAAATTAATGCTATTCTATTTCACATATAATAATCAAACGAATTAGGTATGGATTATTTGTAATATTTGTGTGTTAGATGAAATTTTCATAAATTACTACCATGTTTTCATAAATTGAAAAGATTCTTGGAATATATTCATACATATTAATGACTGATAAATAAATGAAAAAATATAATAAGTGTGATATAACATGATCTAACTGAAGCTCTTGAGAAGCATTTACTATTTTTGTTGCAATTATACATTGATATTATCATTCAACGCATTTATGTGTATGTGGTCTATCATCATATTCTATAAAACTAAATATATTGATCATTATGAAGAATAGTATAATGAAATTCAAAAAAAAATCATGTTTTTGAACCACAATAATGTCTTCATTGTACTTAATCTCATCAAAACAATAATTATTGATTAATGCTATATATTTGAATTTAAATAAATAAAAAAACCATAAAATATTATGTCACTAAATGGAAGGTATAGCATTATTTACATCAATCATTTTCCTCAAACCACACCATCATATATGCATGTTAAAGTTGGTTTTTCTTATGGTCAAACGAACCCCTCAAAAAAAGAATATAGTTACATTATGATAATATATCATAAAGATTTATAATTAACGTGAAAAATAAATAGAAAAAATTAAAATTTAATGTTAATGAATAATATAGGAATCACATGAGAATCTTCATGTTCCACAGAATTTCTTGGAAATTCTAGAAAACCATGAATTTTTTCATTCTATTTGTATGTCTTTGAAAATAATGCACTATTTTCAAATCATTTTCATTGACATGCCTTGTCAATAGATGTAAATTCCTATATACACATCATAGATGGATAGAATTAGAAATATTGAATATATAAAATTATTCATTGTGTGCTAACGTACGTCTAAAATCCTGTCACTTATTCATTATTAATAGTGCATGATGATAGAATGCATCCATTAAATACAACCTAATAATTATTAAATATAAATTAATATATATAATTAAATTTATAAAATACAACCATAGAAATACACTTATTTGAATCTTACCATGTAGAAAATTTAGTCACATAATCAATAAAATAAAAAAACGCATATGGAATATTAATCCCTTGGGTTATAAATAAATTGCTAATCAAATCATAAAAATAATTATCATTTTTAGGATATTCATATTGGAGGAGAAAAATGTACCCATTTATTGCTCGACCTCCACCATCCACACATGATCAAAAATATGTTCACCATAATGATGTATTAACTTGTTTTTTATAAATAACAAACCATTTATGAGATCTCATCATCATTTGATAAGTCATAAAAAATAAAAAAATGAATGAACTTATATATTTGTAATATTTTATTAATAAAAACTATAAAACCCCATAATCACTGATATATTATTACTAATTTTTCCTTGAGTAGTAAAAATAAATAATTATTATTATAAAATATATTATTTTGTAGAAATGATGATGTAAGACTATAATCAATATATTTAGAGACAATATGAAATTCATGACTACATTGTTTATAGAAATTGAAAAACATTCATCGAATGTATTGATTTGTGACTTCCCTTTAATATATATACTAGTATATATAGTCTTGATTTTATGGTAGTAAAAATGTATTTTTTTTAAATCCATCAGAATATTTTAAAAAAAAAATTTATCACTATTTTGACGGTCTTCTACACATTTCATTAGGAAAACATGACCCATCATTTCAAACAAAAAAAATAAATCTGAATATACTGGATAATGATGAAAAATATAGCATTAAATGACAATAAATTAACACAATCATCTTCTAATAGAGATAAATGTAGTAAACATAGCGCCAAACACATTATATCAAAGTCAACAAATGAATTTAGGGAAATTAAATATAATTTATTTTTATCATTTGATATTAAATGATACATTTTCTATTCAAATAATTTTTAATAAAATCAAATCATTCATGGAAATAAAATATAATATTCTTTAGAAATATATGAAGGGATAGGGATGAATATGAATTTTAATATATTGAAAAAATATTTTCATTTTTGTGGATGTTTCCCTTTTGATAGGAAAATGGAGTAAATAAAATTTCATGCATGTTATATATAATATAAAATACATTTTTTATTATTTTGGATAGATTTTTCTAAAATATTTAATTATTTTCTGAAGAATACATTTTTTCATTAAAGAAATGTAATTATTTAATATATTCCCATTTTCTGCTTATCATTTTATATAAATTTAAATATAATAAAAATTAAATGACCTAAAATAAATTATAAAAATCGATTATATATGATACTTAATTTTTTAAAAGTTTAATCACATTAGTAAATTGATTTGATCATAGTATCCCCAAGGTTATTATAGTAAAATATTATTACTTATTATACATTAATATATTCAGTGGATAATATTTGTAGTTTGTTATACAATATTTATTTAGATTGGGGAATGAGATAGATATTATTGAAAACCATATTTTATAAAAGATATTAATGAAAAATATAATTTAATAACTCATAAAAATAATTTTTTTGGATGAAAACCTTGTAGGGGTAAATTTTTCTGCACTTGTTTTTATTAGGAATGATTTTTGTGATTCATGGTACAATTTATTTTTTTGAACATATTAATTCTATAAATGAAATAGATATTTATTTTGAGAATAACAATTATATTGAAAAAAATAATTTATATAAATTTTAAATTGTGAATTAAAGTTAAAATTAAAATTTATATTTTATTTATTCTTTTTAATGAATTCAATAAATATATGAATTTTAAAATCCCTGCACAAATACTATTTTTAATATCTACAAATGGCGGTGGAAAAAATTGAACATAAAACATTAATGAGGTATTTAAATAAGTATAAAAACCAAAAATTAAACATGTTATGTTACTTATATATATGTGTGATATATATATATATATATATATATATATATATATATCTGTGTATGCATGTGTTTTATATTAATCTATTTTGTTCACAATATATTTATTATATGAATTAAAAAATAACAGAACATATATTATTTAAAAAATTATAATTTATAATAATATGTTAAATTTATAATGAATAAAATAATTTTTAAATGGATTATACAATGAAATACTTAAATACATCAATGTGAATAGTATTCATAACAACATAACCAAGATAACTTGTATTAAAAGATCATAAACTGAATAAATGTCTCAAAAATTATCAATTCAAATATAAAACATTATAAAATATGTAATGAAATATTATATTACATGAATATCTAAAGGAACATCATAAAACATTGTCCAAATTATACTAAATAGAAGACAAAAAATGAAATAAAATTGAAGTCCAATCATTGATAATTTTAAATGTGTATCAACATATTCAATTTATCATGTAATGTGTAGTGTTTATATTATATTAATATAACATGTGTATGAAATGAACACATTATATGTATATGTAGTAAAGTTCATGTCCACGATATATATGATATAGTGAATAAATTGTTAGAACAAGTATTTCATATGGAATAGTTCATCTTGATACAATTTCTCCATATTTATCACCATAAAATGAGTAATATCTAATGATGATGCTATTAAGAACTCAACGATATAGGGTTGTATTGAATGTATATTTATGTCCTCAAGTGAGGGAAATGAGGAGGCATCATTTCGGTGGATTTCATCCGAGGAGTTTATAATTATATCCATGTTATATGGTATTTTTTCCTATGATGTAGGCTATGTGAAGTGAGAAGGATTTAAATTTTCCCATGATAAAACACTTTAGTAGTGTGTAATTCATACTTCATTTCACTATATCACAATGGACATATAGTGCGGTTTGTGAAAAAATGTATCATCCACATTTCAACTCATGTCGAGGAAGGGTTTTCTATGTTGTTAATCACTAATAAACACAATGTATTTCTTTTCATGAATCATAGTGAGATTATTACATGTTTTGGATGTATGAATTGTTAAAGTACAATGTAAATCAATGTTTCCCGGGAGTCTCTAAGCGCGGCCTCCCAAACAATCCATTGCAACCAAGGCATAATAGTCTCCCTAAGAGGGTTTTTATCAAAACATTTTTATCGCATTCATAAAGTGCCAAACGGGCATTTAATACATTTCACAAACACTACTCAAAGACAGGTACAACTTCTTTATGAGACAAAATCCAGTTTAAAACCGTTTAAAGAACCCTAATACACTACTTCACAGGTTGCCATTATTTTTATAAACCAAACCAAGCCATTTTCTTTTCCAAATAAACTTTAAGAGCCAACCGGGCAATTTCTCAAACAAACCAAAGTATTTGTTCATGCTTCAAAAGAAATCATTTCTCATTAAACCAGAACTCTGTTTTACATTCTGTGAATTATGTTTCAAAGACAAACGGGCATTCTTTCATTATTGGTTGTCCCCTCGTCAAAAGGATGTTTCATGTGTCGTGTATAAAATAAACGGCTCCTTTTGACATTAAATAACCATTTAAAAATTAACCATCTTACATTAATATGTAATTATCATATATTATCTCATATTTATTACAATTAATAAAATGTTGATTTTGAACAATTAGGGTGCGAAAAAAGCATGAAATAATATAACTTAAATTTTAAAAGCAGTGCAAAGGGGACCTACCTCAAAATCAAGCGCGTCGACAAACAACCTCGGATCCAAGGCGCGATGACACGACGTGTGTCCGAGACTACGTGACAAAGTCTAATACTCTGCATAATCAATTTGAAGGACTCAGACACAACCAAAAACTTACTAGAGCATTCGAAACCAAGAGGCGGGAATAAACGCTCACCTTGAAACTAAAGCGCAGCGTCGACGGAACCTCGGAAACAAGGCGCAGCGGTGGCGCACACTTGGAAACGCCCTGCGCGGGTCCTCAAACAATGATCATACCAAAAGAAACACAAATTGATAACCCTCTACAGAGCAAAGGCCAAGGCATGAATAATAATGGTAATAGTAATAATTATAATAATAATAATAATAATAATTGTAATAATAATATCAATAAAAATAATAATATTAATAATAATAAAAACAATAATAAGAATAACAAGATTAATAATAATATCAAATATAAAAATAAAAATAATAATAATAATAATAAGATTAATAATAATAATAATAATAACAATAATAATAATAAAACAACAATAATAATAATAATAATAATAATGTTAATAAGAATAAAATGAATAGTAATAAGAATAATAATAATAATAATAATAATAATAATATTAGTAATACTAACAATAATAATAATAATAATAATATTAATAATAATAATAATAATAATAGTATGAAAAACAATAAAAATAATAATAATAATAATAATAACATTAATAATCATAATATTAATAAGATAAAACAAATTAAATAAATAAAAGGAAAAAAACAGAGACCTGGCCGGGAGGGGGGCTGCGGGCTTGAGCAGGGAGCAAGCGGGGGGATAGGAGGAAGGAGAAAGAAAAAAATAAGAAGAAGAGAAGAAGAAGAGGAATACGAAGAAGAGAAGAAGAGAAAGGAGAAGAAGAGGAGAGAAGAAGAAGAGGAAGAAGGAGGGGGCGCGGGTTGGGTGGTTGGCGCTGCTGCGGCCGAGCGCTGCAAGGGAGAGCAGGCGGAAGGTCTGGCCGGAGCGACGGAGTAGGAGCCGAACGGGAGGAGGGTGCGGCCTCATGACGGGGAGGCCGGGGCGGCGTGGGGCGAGCATGAAGGCAGCGGGGTGGTCGGGCTGGGCGAGTCGGGACGACGAGCAGGGGGAGAGGAGCGGCCTCTGGATGTAGTAGGGAGAAGAAGAAGGGGGTGGCGGCTCCCGTGGGGGAGAAGAAAAAAAAATATAAATGGTGGGCCGCTAGGGTTAGAGAGGAGAAGAAAATAAAAAAAATAAATAAATAAATAAAAGAAACATAAATTAAATTAAAAGAACAAAAATAATGAGTAGATAAATAAATAAATCAAAATAATGACCAAAATTATATTGTCGTAATAATAATAATAATAATAATAACAACAACAAATAACAAACCTCATAGTGATAAAATAATAAAATAAAATAAAATAAAAACAATAACGGTGTTCATATCATTTTAATGATAATTAATTCTAAACGCACTAAAAATTTTAATGACGGAACAATTAACGCGCGATTTAAATATAAAGACTCTATTTAAAATTTTCCAAAGACAACGGGGTGCGAAAATACACCGGGCAGGGACGAGCGGGGTTTCCAGAACAGGCTCCGCTCACGCGCCCGACGACGTCGCGTCAAAAAGCGCACTTTTTAACAAAAACTCAAAAACCTAGTCCGATACTGAACACGAACCACAGCAAAAATAATTTAAGCCAAAGAAATCATAAAATAAAATAAACGCACGGTTTGGGGTGAGACATAGCATGATTGGTGGTGCAACAATGGAATGCTAGGAGGAGGGGTTAAGAGGATGTTTTGTAGGGTCTATTTGACAATCACCCGCATGGTGATGGAACATTTGTGCTATGCGAATTTTAGTGTTGGTCTGTCATCATGGGCCTGCTCGTTGGTGATGGAAACAATTATGGGAAGAAGAGGATGATGTTTGGTAGTCGACCTTGCATCATACCATGCATGCAACATTGAAGATCTAGTTATGATATGATCTCCATATATGGTGGGATTCCATTTGGAGGTCCTCAGGTTCTTAAATTATAGAGTGGTGTTTGGATATCATGGGTAAATTAATCCCTATATTATTAGCATGATAGTGACTGTTAGTGAAGGATATGGTTTTGGGGGACATCAATGATAAAAAATACTTGACCTAGGGTTTGTATATTATTGTCCTTTATTCAATGTTCATGTTTATTTGTTGTTTATTTAATGAGGTTTTTCCACTAGGCTCACATGACACTGAATTTTTAGGCTATATTCCTCTGACCCTCTGGGATTGTAACAGATTTCCCAAAATCCCAGTTTAATAATGGATCATGTTTTTTTTTAAATAATGGGATTTTCACCATCATTCAAGCTAAAATAGATTAATGCCTTTTATGCATATGATAGATAACCCTAATCCTAGTTGTAAACTCATGACCTATTGGTGGAAGGCTTTGATGGACAATCTAATCACTTCAGCCTACCATGTAGGGTATTTAGTATGGATTAGAAACTACATGTGTCACTATAAAAATTATTTTCTACAACATGAAATGATTTTCAAAAATAAATAATAAAATAGGTTAACAAATATTCAATTACTAACGAATAGAACATAATTCACTTATGTACCTATATATTTTATCTCTTTTTATTGAATATCATTTGTTAAAATTAATCATAGATTATCTATAAGACAGACATAGAATAATTACACCAATATTAATGAACTACTTCAATGGTGGGACATTTTAAGAAGAAGGATATATGGAGATAGAAGCATTCTCATATTAATATATATCGTATTAAAAATTGTTGACTTACACATTATTTGAACATCATATAACTATATAAAAATAATCATGGATGGTGGATCTAAATTTCCATTAAATTTATTCATCTTATAGAAAACAATTCATCAATTCCATAGTGAATGTTGAATATTCTATAATTCAACAACTTCACCGTAGGAGCTTCACATGGTTCTTAAATGATTTTGGGTTATCGAGAAATAATAAAAATATGTGAAAAAAGTTTTACTATTAGAAAACATATTGAATAATGATTCATAAAAAACATATTCAATTCAAAATAAAATATAGAGGCCAAAAAAACCAATATTTTGATAAAAACTGTGTGTTGTACCATTTTCAAGGGAGATCTAAATTCACAATTATTGTGTACATGAATTTCATATATCTTATTTTATGGAAAAAATTAAAACCAGTAGTCACTGTTACATAAATCATACTAGAATATTATAAAATCACAAATTATATAAATAATACTGAGTCTTTTCAAAACCCATGGATATTTATGAAATAATAGTTTACACCACTACATCAAATAATTCATACATAAATCACACTTTAGAAAATTTTGTTAATAAAATATTAAATCATCGTAAAATTATCTGCATTTAAGGAAGTTAAATAATTTCATAGAATCTAAATAGTAAAAAAATGATAAAAGTATTTAGGAAATTAATTTATAATTTCAAATACCATGGATCACTAGAAATATTTAAAATATTTTAATTTATCCAATAAGTCTTCCCTACATAATTAATCACTATGTCACTACAATATTTGTAACATTCAACAAACAATGAAATTTTGGAGTAACCGTTAACAATATTGGAATTAAAAGGATTCTACACAAAATATATGTAATTTTCATAGATTGTTCCAAGGACAATACCATTTCTGATGTGTAATGACGTATTATATTTTAATGAAGTGATTTGAAAATTCATTACTACTGAATGAATATGAAATGTTATTACTTATGGAAAATGAAATGATCCACAATGAAATATCTATTAATGGTGGAATGGAATATAAGCATATATTACAATTTTTAATGTATTCATTATAACTGATCCCACAAAATATATATTATTTATTATAAATAAAAAATTTAATATTGTTTTTTAAGTAGAATTGAACCAAAAAATTTACTAAAAATCATAATAAAAATATTATCCTACAACTACACAATGATATTTAAATATAATTCAAATGATTAAGAAGAATAATTAACAATTACATCTCAATGAACTGGTAAAATCAATTAAAACTTTTTTAAAACTATTTTAATTACCAAGATAAAATTAATTAGATATGGATCATAGAAAATATATTTAGGGTCATATGGATGGTTGTAAATTTAAGACATTGTTTTCTTGAATAAAAAAACACAAGTAATATTTTAATACATCATAGTGAGTATTCAATAATATGAAACCTAAAATAAGTTTCAAATACTATGAACAACAATGAATCCCATGTTTATCACTTATTAATTTGGTGTCCATTAAACATTGATATTTTCTTAATACTCATTTCAGTGATATTGTGTATATCACCACATTCGATAAAACATTTTAAATATCATTCTAATGAAATGATTAAGAAAATTTAGTAAATTTTTTTCTGTTGGTTTTAATCACAATAATGTCTAAATTTAATATAAAAACATCATGAAAATAAGTAATGATTAATTTAATATTTTCCAATTTAGATAAATAATAATAAATAATAATATAAATATTACAATTTAATTCCAAGTATATCATGTTTTAAATCAAACAAAGTATATAACAAAACAATCATAAATTGTGGTTGCAGTTGATCTATTCTAAGATCCAACCAGTCTCCTGAAATAATTTTTTTTTAAATTATGAGTAAATATCACAGGGATTTATAAAAATGGGAAAAATAAATAGAGAAGACGTATATGATTTATAATTCTTAGTATATTAATCAATCGAGAATATGCATGTTCCATTCGACATTATTAAAATTGATGAAAAAAATGATATTTTTTGCCCATATATGATTATCCTTTTTAATGCAGAACATTTTGTAAATCACTATCATTAACATGAATTTTCCAAAGGAGGAAATTCCAATATATGTTTCTAATTTTTATTTACATAGAGGTATTGATGTTAATAAAATTGTGAATTTAACGTTTATAATATTTTAGAATCACACCATTTGATTTCCCTTAATAGTGTTGGATGGTAGAACTCTTTCATTAAATTTGGTCTTATAGTTAAAAAATAATTATTATATATTACTAATTTAATTAACTACAAGAATATAATTCAAATTTTACATATATTTCCATGTATATAATTCAGTCATGTAATCAATAATATTACTAAGATCATCTAGAATATTAATATCAGGGATAATAAATAAATGGACTATCAGATCTATTTCAAAAAGGTGATCAATTTTAGGATGCTTGAAATTTGGGGGCCAAATATTCACTAACTTTTCTTGAAAACCACCATTCAATGAAATGTGTAATATGTTCTCAATGACGAAGATTCATCATGATTGTTTTGAACATCATACAATTTACAATATTTCTTCATTATACAATAAATCACACAAAATAAAAATAAATTAAATAACTCATTTAAATGTAATATCACATTAATAAGAACTATAAAACCTCATAAATATCGAAAAATTGAAACAAAATTTTCTCTCTGAAGACTAATTGAATTGTTATAATCATGAAATATTTTAATATTTAGAATAAACTTAAAATGAGTTCCATCAAGGGATTCAGAGATAAGATGCAATCATGTAATATATTGGTCCTCATTATTTCTTAAAAATTATGGAATTTATTGATTTGATACTTTTTTTGAAAAAATATACCAATCGTTCGAATCCAGATATTTTGGTAATAATGTTTTTTATTTTAAAACCCTATCAATTGTGATAGAAAAAAGGATTTTCCACATTTTGATGGTCTTGTAAATATTTAATCAGAACAACATTCCACTGTAATGCAGAAAAAAATAATCAAAATAAAAATACTAAATTATTAATAAAAATATAATTTTAAATAATTATGAATACCCACAATCACAATCTAATAGAGAATTATGTTGTAGAAAATTCACACATATAAAAATCCTATAAAAAATTCAGGATATTAAAAATCACAAACAACAAATCATTGAGTAATAAATTTTAATTTTTTATTCATATCATTCTGATTGAAAATGACTCATTACATAAACAAATAATGTATAAAAAATATTTACTGTAGATATGTAACACCCCAATACTTCATAGTAGGTTATTTTTTCAAGGCAATTCAATAAATTGCACTACACGCTACACCATGTTCCAGTGCACCATGACATAGAAAACTAGCCGTTCAAAAGTGGATATGAATTTTATTAAGTGAATTTTTAACTTTTTATAGTCTTTATAATTTTAGAATCAATATTATAAGTTTTTTAGACATAATATAAGAACGAATTCTTTTCTTAGATAAAAGAAGTAATTTTCATAAAAATGCACTTTTACTGCCTTTTAATGCTGAACCCTTTTTTAATCCAATATTTGAAACATTTATATATTAAATTTACAAAATAATATTATTCTTTAAAATAGGGACATAATAATTTTTTTTCAATAATTTTTTGTGTTTTTCTGATATTATTTATATTTGGGTGAATATTGAAAAATATTATATTTTAACTAAAAGCATATTTTTTAATCAAAATAATTTATAGTGTTAAATTATACATTTTAATGGTTTATAAGTATAAATATATTACATTATTTACATTTTATCCAATACAGGTCATTGTAAGTAATATCTGGTTGAAATTGGAAAAAAACAAGTTTTAAGTTTTTGATAGTTATTATTTAATAAAAATACGCCTTTTGTTTTTGACAATGGTAATTAATTTTATATTAATAAATTAAACGTATTTGTTTTGATTTTTGTAAGATAAACATTATTTATGAATTTGGAAAATCAAAATTATCATAGGGAATTTTTTTTTTAATTTTTCTGAAAACATTCATATTTTGATTAATATTTCAAAATACTAAGTTGTTATTTAAAACTAACTATTTATTTAAATAATTATTTATTATATTTAAATTTATTTTATGTCAAAATAGATACATAATACCTATAGAATTTAAATATTATTCAGTGGACTCATTTTATGATAATTTTAGATATATATAAATTTTGTTGAACTTGTTTCCGTATTTTACCCACCTACTAGGATCATTTGAAAAATTCAATAAAACATAATTTTACAGCTTCTGTGAATTGAATTTAAAAATATTTAGAGACACATCTGATATCAGTGAGTTCAATGTGGTCCAATAAAAAAATAATTTTTGGTCAATAGAATCTTCTTACTTTTATTTACCATAGTTAAAAGTAAATATGGTAATTAAATATAAAAATGATATTATTATTACCCTAACTCATTTTCTACTTGTTTTGTATAAATGTAATTCGACCAAAAACAACCTAAATAATAAAATATGGTCCATTAGGTCCACTTTAATTTGATTAGGAAATTTATAATTATTTAACACAAAGAAGATTTAAAAGAGATAAAATCAATGTTTAATAAGCTTATCTTTTTTAATATAGGGTTAAATATAAGATAAATTTGATTATAAATATTCATTAGGAATATGAAAATATTTCCTAAATAATGGTATTTTATTTATATTTTTTAAACATTAAATAATTTAATTTAAATATGACACAATGATGATGTTGTAATTATCTAATTAGTGAAATATTATAATTAATGATATTATAAATATCTAAATGAATGGAATTTGAGTCTTTTTATGAATTAAACTAAATATCTAGGTTAATATGATTTATTTTAGTTCATTAGATGAATTTTTTTTTAATTAATATTTTTTTTATTATTTTAGAAAAAAAAATACCAAATATTGTCAAAATTGGCAAAAAATAGTTTTTAAAAAAAATAATATATTATTAATTGATATTCTATTCCTAAAAATATAAGTATCTACCAAAAGTATTATATAATGATAGGGGTATCATTATTGAACAACATGGTGTTCTCTTGGAAGTATGTTGTATATTTATTAATCATATAATATAAAAATATAGAGAGACAAGGTAAATATCAAACTATTTAACATAGAGTTAGATAAAAAAGATAAAGATAACATAGTGACCCAAACCATTCTAAAACCTATTAGGTGAATGGTTTTAAACCCATTCCCACCTTTTCCAATAAATATTTCATTTTGGAAACATTATATAACGTATATTATTTTATTATAAAATAATATTTCTTGCTTTTCCTAACGTGCCCACCAACCCTCTAATAAAATGGCACTCTGCCTTATGTCTAATTAACAACATCTATACTATTTGGCTCAGCCAAGCACTGACCAAATACCCTCTATATTTTCCTACCTTCACCATAGTGGAATTAATTTATTCTTAAAGCAATCCAATGGATCCCATTTGATCAAATCAAAAGGATGAACCAGAAGAAGAGTAACATATTTCATCACCTCATTCAATTTCCTTTCTCCTTCCACTACGTCTTTCTTTGTTGTTTACATTCTAAAATAATAACCCCACTATATACAAAATATTTTTATGTTATTATGAATACGGTAAAACCATATTCATTATTTTTTCCATCCATTGAATGACATGTCACCATACATGTGTATATACAGATTACTATCTCCACATTGTGGTGTGATTTTTATTCAATACATAATAATTTTGATGGGAATAATAATTATTTTTAATTTATTTAAATAATAAATATAACAATATAAAAATTTGGTATATATGTTATTCCAAACAATTATATATTATTTAATATCAAAAGAATAATATTATCGCTCGTGCGTACGTAAGGATTATGTTCTCCAAGAAAGCGATGAGATTTATTCCCCATTGTATCCATTCAAGAATAATTTTACCATTATGGTTAAAAATAATGTTTATATACTTGATATCATTATATATATGAATATGATACATCCCATCCATAAAAAATATGAGTAACATAACAATGAATATAAATGAAAATGAATCTGTTAACACACGAAACTAGGTTAATACTCTGATATTATTAAACAAACATGTAAAATGATCATATATGATATTATATTAATGTATATTATTCTTGTATAATTTAACAAAAAATATTTCCCTATTATACAGTTGGTTAACCTAGCCCCTACCAAGGAAAACTAGAAATTAATGGTTAATTTCACAATCTGTTTATTATCTGAGTTAGATTTTACGTAAGTATCTACTAGGACCTATTTATAATCCAGCAGCCTATGGTCTCCTCCTTATGTCCAGTGTGCATGGTTTGGGATTCATCATGGTCTTCGAGTTCATTATGGTTGGTGGTTATAGGATTTGGGAGATAGATCTCCTTCTGGCATACCAGTGATATCTTCTGTTTTTGTTTTATTATAGATGTTTGGGATTTGGTTTCAATGGTTCATATTTCTGATCCTGCTTGACGGTTTTGGCTTTGATTTTTGTGGAGTCCTTGATTGGGTGTTGATCATCTGGTTCTTTGGATTCCAAGTATATTATGCTCTTGACTTCTCTTGCTGACAATGAAACATTTTTGACACTGAAGTCTCCATTTGATTTCTATTTGGAAGCATGCTTGTTTTTTGGATTGTGTTTGATTATTCATTATGTTCTAGTCTGATTTTGGATGAAACGAGGTAGTGATTTCTATTTTGTTTGAGGATGTTCGAGTCTGGGAGTTGGTTTAGTGTGCAAGTGTGTTTATATTTATGATGGAGGTATTATTCTATGGAATTGTGATGTTGTTTCCTTGGATTTAATATAATAATTTATAATTTGGATTTTAGAAGGCATTTCCTAACTACCTACATGGATTTTCTCCAGAAGAGGATTAGAGCAGGTGAATTAACTGGGTATGACTATCCATATTTAGATGTTTGAGAGGTTATGGCTCCGCCATCTGTACTGGGCCCATGCATTTCTTCACGAGACAACTTGTTGAATAGTCATGCATTGGTGGAGGTTTTTTGTATTGATGATTATTCTAGGGAGGATTTTGTCCCTGTAGGCTAGTTCTGAGCTTTGACCTGTAATTTTTGTTGATGTTTTATTTCCTTGAAGTCTTGTGATATTTTCTGTCTTTTTTCCCACAAAAATGTATTTATCCAAAAATTAATAAGAATTTAGGCCTTTGGAAAATTCAGTCAGTATATGAATTTTAATATATTTCAAATAGAATGATATATTTCTCTAAAAAAGGATTTCATTTCTTCTATGTCAACATCCTTTCATTGATTTTAATCTTATTTGAATTTGATATTCTATTATAATAAAAATCCATATTATATAGAAGGTTTTGTGATATATATGACTGTTGAAGTGTTAATTTTACACAATTTCTGGTTTGTGGATAAAGTATGGACATTTCGTATGATATTTTTAATACGAATGTTTATGTTATGTTTTAATCTTTTCATATGAGGACTTCATTGGAAATTGTATGTGATGGGTGGAGCCCACTATAGCTCATTGATGAATCAGTAATTCTCATGAGACAAACTAGTGTATTGGAAAAAAGCCTTGAAAAAATCTTATTTGATGTATTGGCACAGGGCCATGACTATGTGATTATGAAAGTGTTACATTATGAATTCCAACATTATGATTGTGTCTGTTGATATTGATTGTGATCTTTTGACAAGTAGATTATCCATGTGAGTAGGTAAATGAAATTATATTGATTTATATTTTCCATATTATTATGAAGCTTATATTTAAAAGGATTTTGTTTTAGTTTTATACACTACCTTAAATAATTATGCTTATTTTTGATGGTTTATGCTATATTTTTATCCTTACTATGCATCTGACATAACCCCATTCTAGGTATTATTTTTACCCTGATTTGTAGACGTATATTATGACTGACCTTCAGGGATAGTTTATGGGATCTCAGTATTTTATATGGAAACAATGTGGTTGTATTTTTCCATTTTATTATGTAATGTAAATCTTATAAACCAATCTAGTATTTCCAAGGATACTAAAATAATCGGTCATTTGAGACATGATTTTTTGTGATCATGCCAATGATACATAATATTGCACTGACTCTGGGTAACTAGGGTAACGGTGTTATAGTTTGTATCATAGGATGTTTAATACAATCCTTGGATTCTAGATATAAATAAACTCTAATTATTTCACATTACACTAAGTTAAAATTTCAGGAATAGTATAGAAGAACTTAATATAATTTTGGTATTGTAGAGATCTTGTGAGTTTACCAAGCAATACATCCCTGTTTGGATACGAGCAGGTAGAGGCGGATCTGGAATAGATGTACCGAGGGGTAAAACCTGAGAACACTGCTTTGATCTCGACACGAAAATGAACTAGTGAACGACAATGGGCCTTGCTACAGTCAGGGCTAAAACACTCCCGGGGTATATGCATATTATAATTCTAATTTTCATAAAAAATAATTATGAAGTATTTATGAGTATATACCTCCTCCATGAAAATATTTTTATGATTATAGATTATATCCATAAATATTTCAATTTACGTTAGATATTTTTCATGTTTGGAATTATTCATTGTGATTCATAAACTGGCCTAATGTATGCCATTGTATAGAAATGACACCGAGTAGAAGGTATGTGAACTTCAGCAATACATATGACCCAAAGAGAATGTATGATCATATCATTCATGGTATTAAGTGATCATTTAGACGGGAAATAGTCTCCTATGTATTCTCTACATATGAAGAAAAAACATCATGTCTTTATAAGATATGTAATGAATTATCTATGTCTTATGGATTTTAAGGGAAACAAGAGATTGAAAAGATGGTAGATGTAATGATGGATAATGTGAAGATGGGAACAAAATATTTTCCCATATGTGATAAATCTGGAAAGAATCGCCATGGTAAATTCATGAAGAGAATGAGAATTTTTTATAGTTATGGAGAAAAAAGACACCAAGTATGTGATTTAAAGGGATAGAAAAAGGTTTAAATTATACAATGCTTCATCTAAATGGATTTGGGACACTATGCGAGTCAATGACCAAATCATCAGAGTATACCCCGAATGCTGTTATTGGATAATAATCATGTTATGATACTATCGAAGATGACGGGTAATGATTCATAGTTCTTATGTGGTTATTAAATTATTGAGTCATTTGAGTATTGTATTAATGATGTACATGTTTTAAGAATTATAGAGTATATAAGGATTATACTGCATTACTATTTCATTAAGAAAATAACATTGTGTCGAACTAAGAAAAGTGAATCAATGAAATGTTAATATTTTTAAAAAATATTTTTTTTAGGATTGTGAAAACTTTATTATTGTCCAAATACAGAGGTGTTGATTTTGGAATAATAGATGATTGAATTGAATATTATTGACATCATTAGAACTGGTTAATGGTTTTTTTATTCCATAATTGTTGGAGTTTGCAATATTTCTATATCTAAGGATTATATCTAGTAATCAATAATGAATGAGGGAGCATGAATGTAACCAATGTGGTTATATTATAATTTAAAATGTTATGTTGTTTTAAAATAATACATGATAACGGTGTTCACATGTTATTACGTGGAATAAAGGATATTCAATGTATTTTACATCTTTATAAACTTTTTATAGTGAGTTTGGATAGAAGAATTTTGGATATGTCTAGTGGTTGGGCTAGATTATTTTTGAAATTTGATAATATTATTATGTTCATTTTTGGCTTTTTATTAAAAGGACAACACAAAGACTATATGACAATCTATCACGTCAGACAATACTGCGGGAATCAAACCCACAACCATAGTGATATTCAGATTTATCTCTTACTACTATAGTACATGAAGTCCCTGGATTGTATAATCTAATTTTTTAAAAGGTATGATAGGTGAATTATAAATTAGTCATTTTTGGAACCTTATACGATTAGGATAAATAGAATATTTTTTTGATCTACTTTGGAGTTAAAGATGAGTTTGTTGTAGGAATTAGTTGAAGGATGAAACATTAAATGTCAAATATATATATATATATATATATATTCCACTTATTTTATGGTTAAATTAATTTTTAAAATTTAGTAAAGGGAACATAATACAAAAAAAGTGTTATCCTAATACCATAAGATTTGTTGAACTGATGATATTATAAATCATCACAGATTGATGGATTTGAGGCCCTCAATTTTAAACATGTTTGTGATTGATGACCTCGATCACTCCATATAAATATTTTAATTTTTTCCTCAAATTACATGTCCCTAATTGTCACCAATGTTCTCTTAATCGACATCATAATTTTTTGTTAGCCCATTTATATCACTTGAAAACATATTATGACTAAATTTTATTAACCCAATTTTTGATGTGGGTTTTCACACAAAGGTATTTTTAATTTTCAATCTTTTATTTTCAAAGACTAACTTCAAATTTTGACAATGAAATTTATTAAAGGATGGAAGAATAAAACACCAAAATATTTCATAGTTCGTTAATTTCTTTAATGTAATTCAATAACATGAAATACATGCTACACCAAGTTCAAGCACACCACGACGTACCAAACTAGTCGTTCAAAAGTTTTTATTAATATTATTAAGTGAATTTCTAAAATTATATAATATTTATAATTTTATAATCTATATTATGAGTTTTTTATACATAATATAAGAGAAAATTAATTTTTTCAGATAAAATAAGTATTTTTAAAAAATGCACTTTTAACATTATTTAATGGTGAACCCAATTTAAATCCAATATTTGCAAATTTTATTTATTAAATCTGAAAAAATAAACATAATCTTTTGAATTGGGACATATAAATTTATTTTCATTAACTTTTTGGTGTTTTTTTGATAAATGTCATATTTGGGTGAATATTGAAAAATACTATATTTTAACTAAAAACAAATTTTTTAAACAAATTAATTTATAGTGTTAAATTATACAATTTAATGGTTTATAAGTATAAATGAATTATATAATTACCATTTAATCCAATTCAGGTCATTGTATGTAATTTCACTTTGAAATTAGACATATACTAATGTCAATCATTTGATTGTTATTATTTTTTTAAAATACGCCTTTGTTTATGACAATGGGAATTAATTTTAAATAAATAAATTTATCTTATGTGTTTTTAATTTTGTAATATAAACTTCATTTTTGGAATTCAGAATATCAAAATTAGTTTAGGGTAAAATTTTTGTATTTTTCTAAAAACATTAAATTTTTTATGAATAGTTAAAAACAATGAGTTATAGTTTAAAAGCATCATTTTATTTAAAAAATTATTTATTTCAATTTAGTTGATTAGAGTCATTTTATAATAAGTTTCGATATATAAAAATGTTATTGAACATTTTACAGTCTTTTACCCACCTCATATGAGCATTTTCAAAATTACAAAAAAGAAATTTTTACTACATTTGTGAATTGAATTTCAAAAATCTGAGAGACACGGTTCATATAATTAATTAAATGTGGTTCAATAAGATAAAAACAATTTTGGGTGAATAATAACTTTTTAGGTTTATTTACCACGATTAAATGTAAATAGGGTTATTATGTGAAAAAATGATACTTTTATTACCATAATACATGTCATAATTCTATTAGATAAGTTTAATTAGACCAAAAACCACATTACAAATAAAATATTATCTTTTGGGTCTATATGGATTAGATTAGGTCATTTATTATTATTTAATTCAATGATGAGTTGAAAGAGTTAAAATCAATGTATAATAACTAATATATTTTTAATATATGTTTACACATTAGTTAAATTCAATTATAAATATTCATTAGAAAACTAAAAACAATTCCTACATAATTGTATATTATTTATATTTTTTAATAATTAAATAATTTAATTTATTTATTACACAATGACGATGAATTAACTACTTAATTAATGAAATATTAAAATAATAGATATTATAAATATCCTAATGAATGTAATTTGAGAATTTTTATTAATTAAACTTATTTTATAGCTTAATATGACATATTAAAAATGGTTATATTATTTGTTTAGAATTAATAATGTTTCTATCCATTTATCAAAAACAAAATACCAAATAGAGTCAAAATTTTCATAAAAGAGTTTTTAAGACAAATATTATATTATTAATTCGTATTCCATTTCTAAAAATATATGGGTCATCCAAAAGTCTTATATATTGATAGTTGAGTTATTAATTAACATCTTGGTGTTCTCTTGGATGTATATTGTATTTTTATTTACTGTATAATATAAAAATACAATGAGACATGGTAAATGCAATACTATTTAACTGAGATTTAAATTTAAATGATAAAGATAATATAGTGACCCAAAACTATTTAAAACCTAATTTTTGAGTGGTTTTTGACACATCCCCACCATATCCTATAAATAACCCATTCTAGATCCATTAGAAACCTTAAATGAGCTTATTAAAAAATAATATTTCCAGATTTTCCTAATGTTCCCCTCACCCCTCTTATAAAAGGGCACTCCCCCTTCTCTATAATTCACAACATCAATGAAATTCAACTATCCCAACCTATGACCAAATACCCTCTAAACTATCCCATCTTCACCCTATAGGACTACATTTACTCCTAAAGTTATCTAATGAAGACCTTTTGAAAAAATCAAAAGTACAAACCTGAAGAAGAGGTAAATATTTCATCACCTCTTTCAAGTTCCTTTCACCTTCCACTTCCACTTTCTTGGTTGTTTCCGTTCTAAAATAATAACTCATGTAACGTCTAGATATTGTGATATTATTAGGAATATGGTACAAACATATTAATTATGTAATCCATAATTTGAATGAAATTTAACCATACATGCGAGCGTACAGATTACAATCTCCACGTCGTGGTGTAATAATTATTCAATACATTATTATTTCGAAGGGTATAATAATTTTGTGTAATTGATGTAAATAATAAATATAACATGATAATCAGTGTGTATATGTGATATACCATCCAATTATATATTATATTAATATCTAAAGATTTATATTGTTGCTCATGCATATATACGGATTACCGTCTCCACGAACGTGATGAGATTCATTCCCCACCGTATCCATTCAAGGAAAATTTTAACGTTATGAAAAAAAATAATTTTCAAATACACGATATAATTCGAGATATTAATATGATATTTCCCATCAATAACAAATATGACTCATAAAACAAAATAATATAAAGGAAAATGAATCTGTTAATACCTGAAACAATGAAAATACTAAGATATTATTAAAAAAGAAATGTTAAAAGATCATATATGATATCATATTAATCTATACAATTCATGTTTAATTTTATAAAAATTATTTCACCATTATACATGTGGTTAAACTACCCTTGACCAAGGAAATGTGCATGTTATGGGTTAATTTCACAATTTCTTTATTATCCGAGATAGTTTTTACGTAAGTATCTAATAGTACCTCTTTATCACCAATATTCATGTTTTCTTAAAAATGTATTTCAAATCATCTTTATTATTTACTAGGTTTTGGGATAAAGTCATTTATACCCTTGTTTTATTTTTTATAATTTTTTTAAAGGAATCATTCCTTCATTTTTGAACCATGGTACATTATAACCTTTTAACAAAACCAAGGTAATAATGTCTTTTTTAACTTATATGGTGGGTGTAGCTATTTTCTGCCATTATAATATCATCAAAGAATACCATACATAATTATATAAATATTTTCAAAATAAATGTTTTGTTTTATAATTATATGAATTTTATATGATTTCAAATAGAATGATATATTTCCCTAAAAAGGATTTGATTTCATCTATGTCAATATCATTTGATGTATTTTAATCATATTTGAAGATGATTAATTATAATAAAAATCATCCATATTGAAATTAAGTTTTTGTGACATTTTTGACTCTGGATGTTTTATTTTTTCAAAATTATTGTTTTATGGATAAATTATTGTCATTTCGAATGATTGTTTTAATATGAATGTTTAGGTTTTGTTTAAACCTTTCATATAAGGAATTCATTAGACTTAGTAAATGACAGGTAAGTCCCACTATAGCTCCTTGATTCATTGGTAGGTCTGATGAGACAAACATGTGTCTTGGCACATGGCCTTGGCTATGTGGTTATGAATGTCTGGAATGATGCATTCCACCATTATAAAAGTGGCTATTGATATTTCTTGTGATTATTAAACATGTATAATATCTATGTGAGTAAGTAAATGGAATTAGTTTGATTTATATTTTCCATAATATTATGATTTTTATGTTTAAAAGGATTTTGTTTTAGTTTTATACATTTCATTAAATCTTTATTATTATTTATGTTGGTTTCAGCTATATTGTTATCCTCACTGAGCATCTATGCTCAACCCAATATATGTTTTATTTATCCCATGATGTGAAGAAGCATATTATGACTGAAGTGTAGGTATATTTTATGGGATCTCAGGGTTTTCTATGGAAACAATGTTGTTGTATTTGTCTATTTTATGGTGTAATGTAATCATTATTAATGTATATAGTACATCCAAGGCTACTAAAAAATAAGTTTTTTGAGACTTGATCTTTTGTGATCTTCCCAATGATAGTAATAATGCACTGACTCTGTGTAACGGGGGTCTGGGCATTATAAGAGAAATGGAAATGCTTTTAAAAATAATGAATAAATTATTTCATAGTCCTGTACATAACATATTAGATAAAAATCCATTGTGAATTCTAGTGTCTTTATGTTATATAGAAAATAAATTATTTTTATCCGTTTTCTTGTTTTTTATAAATATTTAATTAATTACCAACGTAATTAGTATTGTTTAATCTACTAGAATTTAATACCATTTATTTTTTATATTCTAAATTTACATATATTATATATCAAATTAATTGATATAAATTTTATAAATGGATTATATCATATTTTTAATAAATCTATGGATGACTCCTATAAGTAAATTAATTTATTCGTAGTCTCCCCAATGATTTATAGTATAATTGTATTATTTAACAAACTCTTAAATATTTGGAGACTAATTTGTTCTTATTAATTTTATATTGATTGAAATTTATGAATTAGTTATGTAATTTTGAAACATTTATCGAATGACATATTTTAATAAAAAGAATTATAATCACAAAATGTAATATTTATGGATGAAAACTAGATGTGGTTAATGATTTATTATGGCCAATTGTTTTTAAAGGTATGTTTTATATTTTTCATGGAACAAAATATTTTTTGACATATTTCATATGGAAATGAAATTGGAATTTATTTTGTGAGTAATATGAAAATTGAAACATAAATAATTAATAATATTTAAAAATAGAAAAAAGTGAAGATGAAATTTATATTTTTAATAGGAAATTTAATTAATTATTACATTAGAAGACTATTATATTCAAAATATAGATTTTAAAAAAAATTAATAAATCAATGTAAAAAATGATAATCATATTAAAAAATGATATTGTAATTTCAATATGTATCTACTCAATAACATAAACATGTTATGCAAATTATATATATATATATATAAATTAGACTATTTGTGTATTAGTAATATTTCATTTTCACTTTATATTTATTTTGTGCATTTAGTAATAACATTTTTTAAATGCATTATTAAAATTTAATTTATAGAAAATATATTAAATTTATATTAATTGAAATAATTTTATTAAAGGAATATTCAATTAAATATATAAATACTCTTATTTTCACAATTATTTCATCACCATTACCTAGTTAATAAGAATTACATGATCATAACGTGTATAATTGTATAAAAAATCTTTTAAAATATATAATAATGACATATCAATTAATCAGTTATAATAAAAAAATATAAATCCCCTATACAAAATTAATATTCAAAGCTAGATAATAGTAGAATAAAAAATAAAATAGAAGATGAATTATTGAGATATTTCAATTATTATGAATATAATCACTATAATTTCTTATGTATTGTATATGTATTATACTGATATGTTATGTGAATGACATAAAAACATTATTTTGAATTCATGTAAGTTTAATATGGATGATATGTATCTTATAATGCATAAATTTTTCCAACTAATATTTCACAATGAGAAATTCACCATACTAACATTGTGTTATGTGAATCATCACAAAATGAGCAATATCAAGAGATGTTTCTCTCAATAACCAAAGTATGGAGGCATGTATAGAAGCTATAATGGAATCCTCATGTGAGGGCCATGGGAAGAGGTTATAGTGGTGTATGTCATCCTGGGTGGGGGGAATTTATCCTGAGTTTTTGGCCTTGAGGAATATGTTTATCAAATGATACTAGATATGTATATGGGGAGCCATGGGGGTGGTGACGATTTATCTGGGGTTGGTGCACTATTTCAATGAATAATTATAGCTATTATTAAAAATATCATAGTGTACATATTGTGTAGATTTTGGAAAAGTGATTCATAATCCATTATTTCTCATTTAATGGAATGGTTTTTTTTTTCAATCTCATATATTCTCTCTTAACTTTTTCTCTTGGTTTATTATGAGATTTTTCCTCACAATAGTCATAGGTATTGGTTCCAAACCAAATAAATCATTTTTTTCCTATGATATTTCTTCATGTTCAATTCTCATTCATTATTTTTACAATTTTCCTCATTTGTAGAGCTGTTATGTCATTTTGATTTCATGTTCATCTTAAACAATTACGATTTCGAGTTATAATCATGTATATTAACACTATATCTAATATGAAAAAATTATAGAGTTTTATATTGTTATACATAAATATTTCTTATTATTCAACCCAATGTAATATTAAAGAGTCTAAAATATTATTATACTATATAGAAACAATGTTAAATATTCTATGTAATTCTTACATTATGAAAATTTAACATGGAACAAGAAAAGACACTCTAGAGTTGTAAGATTAATAGAAAAACTAACATATTACATAAACTATGATAAAATAAATGGTATAAGTCTTTATTAACAACCAAAAATATAATATATTTAAGAGTTTCATAAACCATATAAATAAGAGGATATAAATTTAGATAAATAGATTTATGAAACCTCAAATGGTCATGTTTATGACAATTTGATGAAAATTGTAGAAAAAGGATTCATAAAAAAATTGATTTTTTATTCTTAATAAATATTTATAAAGAAGAAATTGTTGATTAAAACTCCAAAAATGGATCTAGATACTTATATATTTGATATAGAGTATTAATATGAACTATGTTCCATCGAAAATACACAAAATTTAATGATTATTATATATAGGTTAAAAAAGTTTTTTCCATCAAAATCACTTTGAATTTCCAACAAATCCTAATTTCCCCGAGATTAAAATTTTATTGAATGGCACAATAGTTGACCCAAAAAAATTAAATACCAATTTCATGACTACAACCTATGAATTTCATTATGAAATAATGCTTTCTATGACTATAACACAATTAAATTCCTTGAACCAAAATCTCCTTAAGGAAAAGTTTACAATCATGACCAATCATAATAAAATGAGAAACATATTTTCAATGATGAACATGAAATTTATAAAATTATAGTGGATGGGGTATAATAATGTGTTTAATTTGTCTTTCTTTATACTCATTGGAATGGAAATTTAGTGGCTGATATTTTATAGTAAATTTTCTATAACCATGTGGTCATTGATGATCCAGACAATAGAGGATGGGAAAGCATCCACACCTAGAAAATGGAATTCAATGTTATCATATTGATAACTCATGTTGGAATTATATTTTTGAACCACATTTATTTAAATCTTCAATTGGATTTTACCATTCCTATATATTTTGTAGTTGTACATTTAATTATTAATTATTTTCTGGAAATCATTATTTTGTGATTTCATGACATTCAAATTTTCCTCCAGTTCATTTTAGGTTTCAACATTTTGTGAATACATATTATTTATTATCTATTATTTGGTTCATATTTTTATTATTTTTAATTTTCAAATAGTTTCATAATAAATTAATAATAATAAAAACCTTTTCATATGTTGTTGTTTTTATTATTTGAAACTATAGTTCGATGTTACTTTCTATACCCTTCAATTTTTTATACCATGAATTGGGGCCATGGATATATTTTTGGAAAAGCTCATTGATAACAATGAAATACAGATTATCCCATGCATTGTTCATAAATGGTTCATTTTCATTTGTTTCCAAATTATGATATTATAGTTTAAGTACATGAAATATTAAAAATATCAATCCACTATTGATTATTTCACCTATTTACTATAATCTGGATTGGAATAATTTAGTAACCACTTCATTCTCATTTGTTTTCTATAACTCATAATGTATTCATTATTGAATAATCCATTTTCAATATTCATGTAGCATAAGGTGGTGAAATTTTTATTAAATATTTTCTTTATGACTTCATTTCATTCATTTATAATTCACTACACTCTAATTTTCACAACTTGATGATCATTGTTTAGATTATTAAATATAGTAAGTATATTAAAAAATTGGATTGGAATCGACTAATGAATGTTTTATTTACCAGTTAAATACAAATAAATTGCTTTGTTAAATTAATGTTCAATACATTTGACAAAAATTGAAACATATTCTTGATAATAAAGTATACCATAAAAACTAAATTTATACTCAGTTTTTTGAAATGGTTTCTAATATGTGAATATGTTTTCAAAGTTAAATATGTAATGATAAATATCAAAGAATTTATATTAGTATTGTTTATCTATATTTTTATAAATTTTTTACTCTTTGTTATAGAAAATAATTCATTCTCTAATAAGATAAAAATTATACTAAATTGTAAATTTAATTTGATGGTTCTCAATAATATATTAGACACTATTCTAATTATATAGTGCAATTTTAAATATCATGGAATAATTTGATTTATTTATAATGGGTTAATGGTGGATAGAATTCTATAAGTGGATGTCAGTCGTACTGAGAAGATGCTAATGACATAAATTTAATTATATCATAATAATAATTTTACCATCCAAACTCAAATTCATCATGCATTGTTTTTATACTAATTTATTATGATGTGATATTGTAATTTTCAATAATCCTATTTTAACTAACATTAATGAATCCCCAGGAAAAAATGGGTTGTTGATTCTTCCTCCGAAGTATAATTTAAATCATTTATGAAATGAAAAATTAGAAAACTTATATTTACCTATTATATGAATTTTAATATTCAACACAATTTATTAATATTATTTAAAATTGAATAACTGATAACATTCCATCTAAAAATTTTATAGATCATATTTAAAATTTCAATATTAATCATTAGAAATGAATTTTATTATGACTACTTAATGTTATAAATTTTAGGTTTATTAGCTAATGAGATTATTTCAAATAGTATATTTATAAGTTAAAATTATCTGGAAATCTCCTAGTGATTTAAAATATTAGAGAACATTTTTTTAATATGTTAGATGCTTTATAAATTCGAAAATTAAAAGAGATCTAATTTTCTAATTGTCCTAATATTTTATTTTTTATGCATATTGTTCTTTCAGTACATGTTAATGAATTGTTATATAAATAAAAAATGTGGTGATATAGTGTTGGAAACCAACATATAGAAAACATATTCCATCACAATATTATGTTCAATTAAAACAAATGAGACTAGCAGAGAATGTGAAAAAAGGTACCTTCCTGGCGAACCATTGTAGTAACAGGTACCTCATAGATGTCTTATCCTATCCATATTTATTGTACATTGTTTAGATTGAGTTTCCTTGATTTTAAGAAAAAAATTCATTCTTTATAGTAATGTTCAATTGCCTCTTCAATCCAAGCATCCACCGAAAGATCAATGATTAACATCAGGATCAAGAATGATTCCTTCACCAATATGTGACATCGCGATGAAATCAACCTTTTTTGTCAACTGAAATACAATATATAGATTAAAACTCCCCCAAAAAATAGATAAACCTAAATGATAATACATGTAATCTTATTGAGATCTCATATCATATATATTAGTTTAGATACTAGAATCATTGTATTCCCTAACAATGCACACATCATCACATTTTTAGAGTAGGAAAATTTAATTAATTATTATAAAATATGGATGTATATTATTTAAAAAACAATTTTAATCAACAATAATATAGGGTTAACTTTATTATTCATGGTGTATAAGTAACAATATCTAAAATATAGAACATTTTATACATGAAAAATCATAAGGAAGACACAGAATTAATGAAATCCATAATTTACAAGAGTTTAGGATCTAGGATCCTCCTATGATTCATGCTATTCAACATTTTAGGAGACCAATTCCTGGATTTATCAATACTAAAAAAAGGTAGGATCCTTTCCATTATGTGTTCATTAAATTAGTCCAAAATTTATTTATCAATCTATATAGTTTTTTATACCCCAAAATATTGTTTTCTCAGTCATGTTTTTCAATGAAAAAATATTTGAATTAATTTTAAAAAATTTACAAACATGACATTATTGTCATTTATTTTCATGTAACCCACATGTCACACTAAATATACCATGACACATCCACAAACATTGCATTATACAAAAGAATCAAATGTGTTTTTAAAATATAAAATACATTGACATAGTCATCAAGCCATATATTCCCACTCTAAAGATCTAGTTTCATTGGATAAATAGACCGTTGAAACTTATAAAACTTAAGAGTATAATTTTATTTTAAAAAAATATTATGTTATATTCTTTCAATCGATTTGAATAATTTATTTTACATAAACTAATTATGAAACCCATTCGATATTTCATATATTCATTAGGAGATTTATATTTATATCTTAATATAAATTATTATTTCCACTAGAAAACAATAAATAATTTTCAAAAATTATTTTATTTTTAGAAAAAAATAATTAACATTGATTACTAGAGAACAATATAAAATATTAAAATATTTTGATTCTATTTATAGAATTATAAAATATTTCAATAAATGTGAATTATTATAAAAATGAAAAAATTATTACAAAATAAAAGAAAAATATGGTGAAACATTTTAAAATTAAAATAATCATAAAGTGTTTTAGTATGCAGTTAAGTGAATAATTGGACTCCTATATTTCAAAAAACACGATAAAACATTTCTCATTATAATTAGAAAATCATCTTTTATTTAATTTTTTATAGACAGAAAATTAATAACAGTGTTGGTGGAATATAGTTTAAAAAATAAAGATTTTCAAATGCCAATTTGATTTCTATAAACTCCAATACCATGATCTAAGTTGTGTATGTATTATTTTATATGTTGATTGAACTATTTAAATATTCATTTTTCACGAGATTAAAAATTACACAACTCGAATCATTGAGGCCTCACCTGGCATGATTGTAATCTTAGATTGCCACCTAAAGTCATCCACAAATTGGTCAAGGGTTGGGGTCTATATCCACATTGTAAAATTAAAAAAATAAATATACCATAGACTCTTCTATAAGATAGTGATCACAATATCAATTTATAATATAACTATCAAAACATTCTAGATATTCATATAAAATCAACTATATGATAGATAATTATTCAAATATACACAAAGTAAATATATATCCCCATATGGGTAAATATAAAGGTAATGAGCATTTGAATAGTCCTTAAATCTCATAGATGTGAAATGCTAGATAACTCCTATCCATTTAGAGTTATCCAACATTGGTCACCAACTGAACCAAACACTTCTGCCACCATGGTACTAAATGCACCAAAATGTTTAACTCAGCATCACCATGTGTTATCTTGGAAGCAATACCTGCTTCAATTTTAAAGACAACATCAACAATCATGGGCATTATAAAAATTGGAACATTTATGGAAAAAATCATGTTCATTTATATATTCTAGGAATACTGAAATGTCAATTTTTTTTAATTGTTATCTGTATTGATCACTGGGTCTCAAAGGTAAACAAAGAGAACTTATGGATTCACAATCATCAATGAAGATAAATTTTTGTACCCCCAGTTCCAGGTATTTAAACCCTTTCCATCTATTTTTTCATTTCCTTATAGTGTAAGGGTGAATGATGGGAGATTTTGGTAGACATTGAATGATATTTTGGGGATACATGGGATTCATACTGGGCGGGAATGGGTTCTCTAAACCATGTGGTAATCTTATTAAGAATATTGATTCATGTTCATTGATGGGATCTTTTCTGGCAGTATCTTTTTCATACTTTGACTATATTTTGGGAAAAAGTGCATTGAGGACTATGGGTGTTTCCATAAGGTAATTTCTAACACATGGTTTACCCACAATTTGTATATTTTGGGGGTCATACAATGTGCATAGTCAAAAGCTAGATCCAATTTAAAAAAACATACTTGTTATTGATATATCATTCCTTGTTTCACTTATATGAAGACATAATTTGATTATTATAATAATTAATTGCTATAGTACCTCTCCCATTAAAATTGAATTTAATATGAATCCCTTCAATATAATTTTGAAGCTTGATTTTCATTGTATGTTTCGATCATTTATGTTCGTGTCTTTTTTTCTTAGATCTACATATATATACATCTACACTCAAAATAATCAAATACATGTGTGCCTGTTATGGGTAAATTTATAATTTTGGAATCAAAATAACATTATATATGGTACTGATCTTTCTTGGAGAAGAGATATAATTCAATTTCATAGAGAACCATCCCAGATTCTATAAAATTCATAATCTGTTGTTAAATTCATAAAATCCGTTGAGCTAAGTGGATTCACTCTCAAATCCTCTAGACAGAACTTATTGACTTATAAAACAATTTATTTGGATGAAATTGAATGTGAAAATCGTGGAATGTATCATTTTTAGTGATGATTTATTGTTTTTGTTAAATTGTGAAATCATGATTATTTGATGTGAAAATTAATTTATCCTTTAATTATAATATGGTGATTTTAAAATATGGATTTTCAAGAATTTGTTAATGATTTATAAAAAAATATTTTCAAAAAAAATATTTTTTATTTAATTTTTTGACTTTTGGATTGTTTTTATGGAAAATTATTTTAAATAAATTGTTATTTTATTAAATAGGATAGTTTGGCACAATTAATAGGAATATTTGTTTTTGTGTGTTAATATTTAATTATTATGATATTTTTGAAATATTATCTTGTCATCATTTAAAAAATTCAACTGGAACGCATGATATAATTAAATTGTGATGACTTTTTAGATCAATGATAAACCGCTCAGGAGTATAGAACTATCATTATAAAGAATTCATGGATTGTTTCATGGTTTTTTGGAATTGTTATAGTATGATAAAAAGAATAATGTGAAATGATTTCTAATGATTTTTAGAATATTTATTTAGAAAAACTTGATAAAAAATTAGATTTAATGGAAATCTGGTACTTTTCATTGCAAATGGTTGTAGAACTTGTTTATTATTTTTTGTAACCTCTTGGAAGAAATAGTTTTATATACAATATATTCTATAAATGTTGCAAACTCTTATGTCCTAGTTTCATTATTAGGGGTGTCATTGGGGGAAAACATACAATGTTTTATAATGAACCCAACAATGGAACATTGGTGGTTTTTCAAATTCTATCATTCAAGATATGGGAAATTGTATCATACCACACGTTTTTAGCATCAATTAATCATACTGGTGATATTTGGTTATCTTGGAGAATGGATCTTGAGGAGAATATGTTTTTTTAGTCTTATTGGATTCCTTATTTGGACTTACACTACATACTAATGTAATTGTTCTTTCTTCTACAGTTTCTTATTTTGAAGCTATTTTGTTAGAAATAATGTGGTTGAATTGCCTTCCACTGTTAATTATCATATAGTGAGCGTTTTGGGTATGGATTCATGAAGTAATGGATTTAATCTTAAAGGTTAAATAATCCCCCACATTCACTGAAATGCTTTGGCATTTATTTCAAAACATTGGTATCTTTTGGATGTCCCTTAATTCCATGTAATGAATTATTGAACATTTAATCCATTGAGATCTAATCTGTCATTACAGTTGGTATTATATAGTTCTATCATTGCAAAAAAACTATTCATCAATTTACATTGTTTAGTATTTGAAATTCATTTGTGTTAATTCCTTGCGATGGAATTTTAGAATGGAGAATGATTATTAGAACATGATATTTATAGAATAATATGACATAACTGACCCTTTTATATTGAACTTTAATATACCAGGTTGTTTTCTAAATTAGTTTCTTATAAACACTTCTATGATTTTGGAATATCATTGTCATGGGTTTTTTCAATGAGGTGATCATGTAATGAAGTATAGAGGAATGAATTTCAACAAAGAGTGCAAAAATCATTTGGAGTAAAGCTTTATGTTTTTTACAATTTATTGTTTTGAAATGTATGAAATTGATTATAAAATGAATGACATTGAAAAATAATGGTTGATGTAGTTTGAAAATGGATTTATTTTCAAATAAATGTAATTATTTTAATGACAATTGTGGAAAGTGGAAAAATATTATTTTTTAAACAATTTTTTGATAGTTGGTGTGATTGAATTTGAAACACTAAGCCATTAATTTATTGATAGGTAGACATATATACTTTTTATATTGAATAAATAATGGTGCCTTGTTGAAATCATAGGACATAATTGGATGAAGTTATTGATAATTTTGTTGTACACTTTGCAGATGTGCCAAATCAATTGGTCTAAAACATCATGTAGGATTTTCAAATAGTTGAACCGACAATGCAAAAAAGTCATCTTATTTATGATATCATTCACAAATGAAAATACTTGTGGAAGATGAATATTTTTTTCACAATATGTGGTCTTGAATCCAGCATTACAAGAAAAACAATGAGGGAATCTAATTCTTAGAGGGATAAAGAACATTATAATTTTACCGTATATGGAATAAACATCCCCCTATAACCCAAGAGTATGATTTGGTGTTTTTAGTGTGGTTCACTAGGCCACATCAAGTTTTAGTGTACAAACCAACTGAGATCATGAAATAATTTGAACAAGAATGGTAAAATTAAGGGGTATTATTGCATTAGTCCAAGGCTGGGTGTATAGAATACTATAATGGTATTATAACCTCCAAATACATTTATTGAGACATGGTAGTAGAATTTGTCTAATCAGTAGAATATAGATAGAAATGGTTATTCTCAGAATACCATGATGCATCAAGTTGGGCAGTCATATTATGTAAAAAATAGAAGAGTGTAGTGACCGATAAAATGTATGTAATTAAGAAAATGAAACTCAATGATCATGAATGGCCATATGTTGTGAGATGAGTGATTCTTATAAATTATAACTTTTCGAATGTTTTCTGACGCATTTGCATGAAATTTCATCATTTCTTCACATGTTGTTGACCTGCTATGTTTAAAACCTGAAATGATGCATTCTATGTTTAAATAAAAGACTCCTCTCTGTGATATAGAATTTTAGGCCTTTTGTTGTATTTGATGTTCTATAATTGTTGATGGATTTGGGCTGAAATGGGTCACCTCCATGATTGATATTGATGTATATAAAGTATTCATGGTTATGTGTTACTTGACAACATAAAAGGCTACCATCAGCTATTTTATGAGGACAATAAGTTTAATGATTGAGGACAAAGTCATGTATCTATTCAGATGATAGGGGGTTTTAATGAAATGTGAAACATGATACCCGACACAAAATGTGGGAATTATATCTTATTAGATTGAAACATTGACTTTTTCCTTCATTTAATAGATCATGAAATATTGTTTTCCAGTATTTGTGGATGAACATAATGATTTTTTTTCAAAATAACATCTTATGGTTCCCACCTATAAGGGATGTGTAGTTTACAATTGAACTCCATTGGGGGACAATTCTTATTTTAATTCCATATTATAGGATGGAACCAATATAGGTAAGGTAGATGAATAGTTTGACGAGGGATTGGGAAATAAAAGATTTTATTCATCCATGTACCCCTCCATGGGAATCACCGATTTTTTTATGATGAATGCAGAAGAATATATCCAGTTATGCATTGATTATCATAAGATTAACCATGTTATTATAATGAAAACATACAAAATACCACATATTTATGACCTATTTCATCAATAGAGGTGAGATCAATGGTTATTCCAAATAGACATACATTAAGGATATCAATAATTGTTAGTTAGGAAGGAATACACAACTATGACAGGCATGATAAGTAGATATGGCCTATTTGAATACATAGTCATGGACTTTGGACTAATGAATTCACCAGCAGTCTTTATATCATTAATGAATCATATATTTCAGTGATATCTGGAATATTTTATTGTGGGGGTTTTTATATTATATATTTTTTTATTAAATTAAAGGGTGGAACATGAGAGACACTTCTAAATAGTGTTGGGTATCTTTAGAGATCACTATTTGAATTCCAAATTATTTACACGTCAATCTTGAAAACAATATGTATAATTTCATGGCCATGTGATTTTTAAAAAATGTGTTTCTATGGGTCTTGGAATGATAGAAGTTTATATCTCATTTCATCCACCAAATAATGTCTTTGATGAAAAAAATTATTAGTCTATTTGTAAACTAATTACACTAATTGTGTGACATATCAGGACTAGATTCTTCAATGCTATATTTTATGATGATGAATACTCTACTAAAATTGAATAAATAATTAAATAAATCATTCCAGTTGATGAATGTTTATCAAACATCATAACCTATACTAATTTTTTTATAAATACGACAGATGTATGAGGTGTATTGTGATGCTTTAGAATCATCTTTGGGATGTGTACTAATACAAGGAGATCATGTGGATGCCTATGGTTCAATGATGTTGAGGGTGCATTAGAATAATTTCCCAACACATGATTTTAAATTCTCTATGTTCTTCTATGAAGTGATGAATTGGATACAATATATCTTGGGTGAGAAATTCACTATGATTACGAGTAATTAAAGAATTTAACACATTTTGTCACAATGTTATTTGAATAAGATGAAATGGAAAAAGATGATGTATCTCAAGATGTTTTAATTTTACATTATGTACACATCAGGAATAGTGAATTCAGTGGCAGATGCAATAATAATAAATTCATTCACTCAGTTTGGAAAAGAAACATCAGATGTATAGAGGTTGATGTCGGTCATAGCAGGCATTCATGTGGAATGTGTTGACCATGGAGATTTTTCAGTTTTATTTTCAATTATTCTTGTTCCGGATTCTAAGAAATGGTCAAAGAGGCCCAAACATCTGAGTCAAAATTCCTAGTTATGTGTTCCAAACTCAATGGCTGCGAGACCATTCATGGCATCAAAACATTATGGGATTTTGGTTTTCTGGTTCCTAGATTAGATGGTCATTCCTAAGGCATATCAATAACAACTACTTAAATCATTCCACCCTTAATTGTGGGATGTACATATGGGTATACACAAGATGTATAAGGAATTTTTGAAATATTTTTTTGAGGTGTATAATGAAAAAAGAATGGGGCTATGATCATATCACAAGAAGTAACATGTCAACATGTTAAGGCAAAGCATTAGATTCATGCAGGTATGTTTTAATGTTTACTGATTCCAGCATGATTGTGGGAGCACTTAGAGATGGATTTTTTAATACATATCACATGAATTTTCTGGAAACAAAAATCCATATGAGAGATATTAGATTGAAATAAAATGTAATCTCATTTAATCTCTATTTTTAAAATTCATGTGGTGGGTGATCTACACAATATCTATTTGCAAGAAGTGGTTATGAGAAATGTTTTACCAGTTATTTTATTCTAAGAAATAGATCCATGGTACACATCTTGTTTCTAGAAATCATTATATAATATCCAAGGGAATGAGTTGAATATATGTACATAGTACCATCCATAGATACACACCCAACCTAGCTGGAATATATAATCATTGGAGCTTGTTGTGGGATAGTGTATTGGATTTTGGTGGCTCATGGGAAGAGAATATACCCATAGTGTAGTTCTAATATAATAATAAATATTAAGCCTCGATATTTATATGTCTACATTTGAAGTGTTTTATGGGTGTCCTTGTTGGTCTCTACTATGTTGGGTAGAAATAGCTAAAACCTCACTAGTCATACCAAAATTATCCAATAAATAAAAATAAAGATCCAATGGATAATATAGGGGAACAAGATGAGTCAAAGGCCTCAAAAATCTTCTACAGATCGTCGTCGACAACATTTTTTGAATTTTGTGACAGATAATTTGTTGTTGAGTGTTTCTCCCAGGCATGTATATCATCATTATTGGAAACATGCCATGTAATATCCTTGGTATATTATTTTGAGATAATGTAACAAGTCATAGTGGTTTAATATTGGTTGGCATTACCACCATGGTTTAGTTCTCTACATAATGTGTTTCTGGTATCTCATTTGAAAATGTATCAGCCGGATCCTTACAATATGACCAAATGGGATCATGTTGACCTAGTTCCAGATGAATCATTTGGATGTATCTCGATGTAGATTATAGATATTATAGTAAATATATTGTTTTGTAAAAGCATCAGCCTAGTTTATGTTTTATAGAAACATTATCATATTTAGCAAGATACTTGGGGCTTTGTTAAAGAAATGAATGAACAATGGACGAAACTCTTTTATGGGATATAGGTTTTTCTATATTTTTAGGGAAAACAAAAAATTGATGGGGAGAATTTAGTACCCCAGATTTATAATATGTAACTCATTTACTTATTTTTTAATGATTATAAATAGTAAATGTGATGGTGGGAGAAGTTTTGTAATCATTAAATGGGATTTTTGGGTCAATGGAATTGTGCATGACATACACATGGTTTTCTTAAACAATGTGTAAATCATTGTAGAAACGACAAGACTTTTTTGGGATGTGAACTTTTGAGGTAGAAGCTACTTCTTAGATTGAAAATAGTTACAAAGTCAATTAGAGGAGGCCAAAGGGGAGTTTTGTTAAGGAAGTGTCTAATGCATGGTTAGCTCATGGTTTGTCTAACTGTGTTGTCAGACCATTTGTAGAGTCCAATTCTCTATCAAATTTTTTAAGATCTTATTTTATTTTTCACTATCACTATTTTTTTATCCAATGCGGCCATAACAATACAATTATCTCAATTTATATTTTCATAACCTTTCCCAAGAAAATATGAATCAATTCATAGCCCTCCATTGACATTCTCAAGCCAGATTCTCATGACATGTGTCATTCATCATGATTCATGAATTGGTCACATACATAAACATAAATCTACATCTCCTCTTCATGATATCATCAATTGATTCTTGTTATTGATAAATATATGATCCTGGATTCTATATAATTTTATATTTGTTCATGTCATTTCTAGGAGAATATATGTAATGTGGTTTTTTGGGGAAACAACCTAGATTATTGATCATTCATCATACATAGTCTATATCATAAAAACAGTTGAGGTAGGTGGATTCACTATTGGATTTCCCTACTACAATTTATTTTATTAGTATAAAATTGGTTTCATTAAATGAAATTTTTTATGAGAATCAAGAAATAAATCATCATTATTGATGAATAATTTTTTTGTGAAATTGAGAAATCATGATGAATTGTAATGAAACATGATTTAGCTACGTTAATTTAAAATGGTGATTTTAAAATATTGATTTAATAAAATTTATATATTTTTTATTGCTACGGGGGTATTCAATAAACATAGTTTATGATTGAAATAATTTTGAGATGGGATATATTTGATAAAAATTAATTTTAAATAAATAGTTTCATTTACTCAAAAATAATTCATTGTCATATTCCTTGTGAATATTAGTGTGTCTATTCATATTAAATTTCTAGGTATAGGTTTAAATATGACCTTGTTCTTAATTCCGATAGTCAATTGGAAGACATGATATAATTACCTTATAATGACTTCAAATATCGATGAGAAATTCCTCATGAGTATGGAGCTTTGATCATTTACCATGCATTGTTAGTTTCAGGGGATTTTGGAATGGTTGGGGTGTGAATAAAAGGATATTGTGAAATTTATTTTAAGAATTATAGTATTTTTATAAAAGGATAACATTCTGTAAAATTGGTCATAATATCTCCTGGGTTATAATTGTTGCAAACTGTTTTGGAGCTTGTTTGTATTTCGTAATAAAGTAATTTGAAAAATTTTATTATATTAAATATTTTATGTAAATATTTCTAACTATTATATCCATGTGGATTGATTAGTGATGCCATTGGAGAAATACGACTATGATTTATACTCACCCCTACTTTCACACTTTGTTTCTATTGTAGATGCTATCTTCCAAGATAGGGGAAAGGTAACATATCAAAAAAAAAATAGATTCACTTATTGATACATGGGTTGTTTGGTGTTCTTGAGCATGATTATTCTAGAGAATATAGTGTTGTGTTCTTCTTTGAGTCATTCGTTTTTTTTATTTTTACATTGATAGTTTTTGTTTCTTCTGTTGTTGAACATTTTGATGTTGTTTTGATTGAAATAATAATGTTGATTTTTCATTCATTTCTCATGAATCATAATGTGATCTGTATGGAGTAGTGTTGATGAGTTAATTATTATATTATTATAGTGTAAATATCCCCCCATATTCATTAAAACCCTTCATCATTTATTTCCATCCATTGGCATCTTGGAGATGTCTTCTAAGTCCATGTTATGACCCATTTAACTATCATGCCAATGACAATTAGTAGGGAATTACCTGAATCAGTCAACCTATCCAACATTCATGATTGTAATTAATAGCATAAAGGAGGACCCACAAATGGAAATAATCATTCCATCTGATGGAATACCATGAAATCTAATTTTTAACCATCGATATACTGCAACCAATATAGAATCCCATAGGTGAACACATCTGTTTCTCTTGAATATATCTCACAAATGGGGGAACTAACCCCTAATATTATAACAACCCATGTGAGTTTTAAATGATATAATTTAAAAAATATTAATTAAACACCTTACTATATAAGAATTCTATCGGTGAAATCAACTCGACGCCCTACAAATTAGAACTTCCCAAAACGTGCACCACCAGAAAACATTATGGAATTCATGTGGTAGACAGAAACCTTGTTGGAATAATCCTTAATTAGGTGGGTATTGACTATATGTACGGATGATATGTTACTCACTACAATAATCCTTAGTCAATGTAGTACCAAATCGTATTTAGAGATTTTGGCGAACTTCACCCAGTTGCCACTAATGGAGTTCTATAACCATGTAGATCTAGAGGACCCACACCACAAGTATCATGGGGTGGGTAGTAAAATAAAAGACAGAAACCCATGGTCACGTGCCTTGTTATATCACAATTCTAGGGGAGTACTTGCACTGTGAATTCTTAGAATATCATGCCACAAACCCCATCATCAATCCTATAGTGATATATACTAATACTACATATATCTCATTAAAACGTATCTTAGATGGATGAACAGAAAATAGTTATTGTTATTTAATTAAATATATACATAGCTTAAGATTGTTATTTTTATAAAAATGGCATATGTTAGAAAAGCATGGAAATCAGACAAAAAATATGATTAGTGGCATCAAGGAGACCCTTGAATGAGACACAAGTTATTCTAGGGGTAGGGGTTGTGTGTATATTAATATAATTCTAATCACATTCACACTCCTGGGACATTATAGAAGGATTTCAAAATTGGATCACCAGCTATCCAATGTAGTTAGTCCATGCATTGAGATAGCACGACTGGTTGACCTGCACAACCTGACCTAGTGTTGTCGTATAATTATCAAGGCCCCCACCCTGAAATACAAATTTTGGGATAGATATCTTAAATTATTTAATATATATTATTATTAATATTGTCAACACTCGTAATTCTAAATTGTCGTAACCCAAGGGTAATAACGACACCATGGAATTATAAGATCCATAAAATGATTTTTCTAAGGATGAAAACGTAGTTATATTTATCATTTCACATCTAGAGGGTTCATAAAATTTAAAACCCAAAAAAGTATCCTATTCTCAATCAAAAGAATTATCAGTCCCTAAACAAAACACACTCTTTCAGGTCCTATTTTTTCTTCATTGAACAACTGATCCATGAACTCCTATAATCTATGAATATTTTCAGGTGTTCAAATTTTTTCATTTTTTAGATATGTATTAAAAAAATTTATTCGGTAGTGTGATTTGATTTCATTATGTAAAATTTGTCTGAGAATTCGTTGTTGGATAAAATGATTCAAAATAATTTGAATGTAGAAAAACTAAAAAAGTAAAAGCACATTGAATATAGCATGAATAATAAAATACTGGGAAAATATTTCCCTAATATCATTGACTTAATTTTATTAATTTGTCATTGATTCATATTTTTATTGAGTATAAAAGATAGGTGAGAAAAAATTGCATTCGTCTTGATGTAATTTTTTAGTGTTTAGTCTTGAATTTGGCTATAATTTAATATTGTAATGTTACTTCTTTGGCTGTGATGGATTAATGATATTACATGACCTGATGATATATGGATGTGATGATATGGGGATATGCTAATATTGTGTTTTTTTATGATTATGTATTTTTGTTTGTTACAATTTGAGAATTGTATGATTCCCATAGGTTGAGAGCAGGGAATGCCTCTTACTAGTTGATATCCTAGTGATTCCTGACACGAGTAGAGAGCTCAGCTGTCATGTTTTACATGAATATAATGATGCTTCTGATTTTAAATTACAAATTACATGTGATATGATTATGATGACTTTCCCATTCTAGGATTAGTTTCAAATTATTATATATCTCGATATATTCTAAAATCTATTTCATAATTATGATAAACCATTGATTAATAACAAAAGGTTATGCAAATAATGATGAATGGTAAGTAATGTATTGTTTTACCACTATCTTAATCACAATATTTATTTTATTTTATGATTTACATATATCTATCCTATATCAATTATACCAAGTGGATATATCTAATTACATCAAGTGCTCACACTACGATGGTTTTAAATTATTCATTGGATAATATATGGGATATTTGAGTAGCTGTTATGATAGCTTCTGTAGAGTGAGAGAATAATATATTCATTTTTTATTCTAATCTTTTATTTATTTTTTATGGTTTTATGTCATGTTGATACCAATTGTGTTTTGGAGAAATATTTTTTCCATAAAGGGAACCATTTGGTTTTTATTTATAGTTTTTTTTACATTATTGATTATTGATAGGGTAATACCTCATATTCTTATGATACATACCTTTCGTCCTAGTTGTAATCTCATGAATTATTTTTCAAAGGACTTCAGGGAAAATATTATCCCTAATACCAACTAATTAGGGGAATCAATAGCGATTGAAAACCCATGGTGGCAGTCCAAAACATAGTTTTATAATAGTTACAGTAGTTTTTCTAATTTACATTAATAGAAGTTGAATAAATATGTACGTCTGGAAAAACATGAATTCAAATATATGTCATTCTCTTGCATATCCAGCTGTTTCAATTCATATAATTTATTATTATTAAACATATATTATATACATTAAAAAATAGAATAACATTCCCAATTTTTATGACATATATAAATCGTCATCATATTTAAAATGAGGGAGAGATTGCAAGTGAATTATACTCATATTCCTATATAGAATAGTAAATATTGCTGACAGATTGTTTTTGAGATCATTTTACAAAATTATAAAAACAAAAATAGATGCTTCCACTTATTTACCAAAAAATTCCAATATAAATAAATCTTGTCAATCAATATTATATTGAAAACTGAATATCATATAACTCCACCACCATCACCAAAAAATCATCACATTGTTCATGAAATTATAATGGTATTTGTGATCATGAATAGAAATGATAAAAATTACCTATTAATAGAAATCACATGAAATAAACTCCCTTTTAAAATGTTATTCATACAAAACATATTCCATTAATGATAAAAAAGGTGGGAATAGAAGAAAACTAACTAATATAGAGGTTGCAGTATTTCATTGTCAAGGTGATCTAAATTCACTATCATTAAATATATTAATTTTTTATTTATAATATTTTCTTAAAAATAAAAACAAATGGTTTTAGTAATATAAATAATTCTATATAATAATAAATTCAAACATCAACGAAATATTATATCCTTAAGTAAAAACCCATGGGTATTCATTAAATTAATGATTATAACAAATCAACTTATAAAAATTAACTATATCACAAATTAGAAAAAAAAATTAATAAAATTTTCAATAACTATTAAATTATCTATATATAATGTACATAAAAATATTGGAGAGAAACTATAGAATCCAATAATAGTGAAATTGTTTTCAGTACAACGAATTTTATTTCATATTCAATGAAACACTATAACTATTAAACATACTATTTTTTCTACATAGATTCATCCAAACATAATTATGAAAAATTTCACTAAACATTTATAAAGTGGATATAAACAGATAAAATAAGTTAGAAAATTTAACCACAACGTTATCCTGAGGTCTCTACACTACATGTAAAGAATTAGTCATATACTGTGGCAATTTGTGGCCCATATAAAATTATTAATGAATTAATTTTTGTTAATAAAATTATTTAAAATTAAATTAATAAAGTATTTGTGTACAATTCTATTTTTAAAATCAAAATCAAAGAAACTGCAAATAAATATTTATTAACGGTGTAATTACATAGTATCTTCTATTGAAAATTTTAATTTATACATTAGATAACATTACATTAAATCTATATTTGTCATTATCCCTAAAATAATTTCACTTCAATTTTTTTTGTGGAATGACACAAGACTATTTATAAGATGTATAATTGTAATTTTATCCAACAATTGAAGACATATATTGATATATAATGATGATGCATAAGTATAAGGAATAATTTAGGAATCTCTAAGAACATAAAAAATGTAATATAATTAAAATAATACTATTTCCCTTAACACAATAAAATAAACCATGTATGGATGATAAACATAATTTTTGTGGTCATGTGAAGTGTATTAAATTTTGGACAATTTTTTTCCTAAATCATAAAAACAAATTGAAAATTTGTTTACAACACATTAACGAGTCAATAATAAAAAAATATAAAATAAGTTTGAAATAAGATTCACTTAAATGAAGCTTGTGTGGATCCCGTATTTATTTTAAATCCTTTTAACTTTTATAATGTCTTCATAAACATAAAATTGATTGTTGGTCTATAAAAACATTATATAAATTATAATAAATATCTAAATAAATTATATTATTTTAAATGTTGTTATAAAGGGTTTTCCCTTATGTTTGAACACCATGAATGAAATCCATTATCTTAATTTCATAAAAACAATAAAAAATTTATTAATGTAATTTTTAATATTTTACATAAAAATAAATCAATAAATAGATAAAAATATCATATTATTGAACTCAATGTATTACATGTTTTACATAGACCTTTCCTAGAACCATACCTTCACAAATATAGGCTACATATGTTTTAACATATTATCCAAAAAATCTAAAACAAATATTCATAAATTATGGAAAAATATCAAGGATATTTATAATGAATGTGAAAATAAATTAAATGACTAATTTTCATTGAAAATTCCTAGTATCGGACTCACATGTGAATCTTTATGTACCACCCAATGTCTTGAAAATCTAAAAAACTCTAGTGGTTCTTCCACTCTATATGTTTGTACAAAATAATAACACAATTTTTAAAAAGCATTATCATTGAAAAAAATTAAAAGGGACTAAATAAATGTATCAATATCTCATATGGATACGCTTACATATTTTTACTATAGAAAATTGGGCATTGTGTGCCGAAAAAAGATGATATTTACATATATATAATCTAGTTATCAGTGTGGGTTGATAAAATGATTTATTTAAATAATACATTAAAAATCTAAAATAATAAATAATATATGTAATTTAATTTATTAAATATAGAAATGTTAATATAATTTTATGTATCATTCCATGTGGGTATTTAATTCACATAATCAATAATATGATCACACTCATATAGAATTTTAATCACATGGGTTATAAATAAATTGTGTTTTAGCACATGTTAAAAATGTTATTATTTTTTTGATGCTTCAAATTGGGGTGAAATATATTAACCAACGTTTCATGACACCCAAAAACACACAAGTGAGCAGAAATAAGTTCACCTTGATGATTATTAGTCATTCATTAGATCCAAAAACCATTTATGAAATAATTATTCCATATAACCAGTCAAACAAAAAATCATCAAATGAAATAGCTATTATAAATGAATAATTTTATTACTAATTAAAATTAAAAGTCATACTGATTTAAAATTAATTACTCTTTTTAATCATAGTACTAGTTAAAATTTTATCATCGTAAAATAATTTATTCTTTCAAAACAACTCTGTAAAAGTGTAATAAATAGATTCAGAGATAGTATACAATTACTAGCAATTTTGGTCATTAGTATTGCCAAAAATTATAAATTTATATTTATTTGTGACATATATATATTACATATACAAGTAGATTAAAACATTATTTTTAGGTAGTACAAATGTTTTTGTTTTACGAAATCCATAAAATGTGCTAAAAAAAGTATTCTACCCATTTTTACAGTGTTGTATATATTTCATTGGAACAATATTTCCCCAGATCAGAAATAAACCTGAAATCAATAAAAAAATATAGGAAATGAAGAAAAATATATTTTAAAATACTATAAAAATATCATTTACTAATTGATAATGATGAGGAAAAAATTCCACACACATAAAATTCAAATCAACAAATCAAATTAGGGTAATTAACAAACATTTCATTCTAATAATTGAGTATTAAATGTAATTTTTTTAATTAGATCATTTTGATATAAATGTTTTCTCATTCATATGATTAAAAAAACTATTTATGAAATATTATTGTCTAGGAAAGGAATGAAAATAATTTTCGAAATATTGAAAAATTACACTATAGTCATGAAAAACTTCTTTTTGATACAATCCTCTACCAAATGACAGTTAATTCTGGTTTTATATAATAATATCTATTTTTTAACAATTTTTATTTTTTTAGGTATTCTATTTCCTCACTAAATATTTCTTATTGTGTAATTTTCTCACATATTACCCAATTGAATTATTATTTTCTAAATTTAATTTTTTATAGATTAAATTATTTTTTATAAATTATATTAATGGTATATATTGGATTTTTAATTAAAAAATCCAAGATATCCATTGGAAAATTAATTTTTTTCACTGTATCCCCAATGTTCATATTGTATAATTTTAATTTATAATTTTATTTTAAATTTGGGGAAATATATTTTAATTTTGTAATGGAATATGGCTTAAGATTCATGATTGTGTTTGGAATTATGGATACACTTATTGAATGAATTTTTTAATAACAACAAAAAATGTATAATTCATAAATATTCATTTATCTTGATAAAAATAAAGTATGGATATTGATGTTTATGGGCATGTTTTTTTTAATGTATGATGTTTTCGTTTCATGGTACATTTTAATTTTTTTTAACATATTTATTTATGAAATTAAATTTAAATGTACGATGTGATTAAGATGAACAAGTAAACAAAAAATTTGAATTAAATTTTAATGTATCAATACAAATTCAATTGAAAAATATATTATTAATAAGAAATTTAATTAGTTCATTTAATGTTGGAATGTTATAATCCCTAAAAAAATATTTTTTAACAACAATAAAAGGACATAAAGAAGAAAATAAATTAGTAAACAAATTTCATAGATATATTAATAAGTATCTACATCTTCACATAACACATTATGTGAATTTTGTAATAATATATGTTCTATATATAAATATATATATTTATATTAGTTAATGATTTTTTTTGTTATATTAATATATTATTTTATATCTTAAAATTATATGTATTATATTCATTCAATAATCACATAATATGTATTATTTTATCAAATTATATTTCATTTAAAGTATGTTCAATTTATATTCAATCAAATAAATTAGTTTTGAATGAATCATGAATAAAATTTATATGTACACTTATGTGGATAATTATTTCAACAACATCCTAATTAGTTTTAATTACATGATCATTAAATTTATAAAAGTACAAAAAATTATGAATTAAAAAACAGTGCAAAACATATAAAGAAACATTCTATTTTAAGAATTTCTAAATGCCATATACAAAATTATGTCACAATTTTATATCATAGAAGCCTAAAAAAATCAAATAGAAGACCTATTATTGAGGTACATCAATTTATAACCACATAATCACATTAACTAATTATGTGTAGTATGTATATTTTAGGAATATATTATTATCAGAAGAAAGTCCATTATTTGATGGAAATGGTGTCAAGTTTCTCTTTATTTTCATTCCAGATTTATATTCATGATATATATATCATATATATCTTATATATCTTATATATCAATCATATATATGTATTTATAATAGTATATAACATTTGTAGAACCGAAATAAAATGCACCATTAATGGAGACAGTAAGTCGTACATACACATGAACACAACATTCATTTCTGCTTCATATTTTTATGGAATGAATACATAATGATATATAGGTATATTATTATTACAGTATAATATCATATATAATTTCATTAAATCCATCTTTTATATATTCCACAGTTGGAATGAACTAGTCATATAACTTTGAGGGGGTGGTAGTCCGCATATCCTCAAATGAAATTATAACATTTACCCATTATGGAAACCATAATGGTATGATATAAATGAAAAATACCAAATCATATAAAAAATATAAATATAATATATATAACATATAAATAATGTTCCATCTTTATATCCACCATTAGAGGTAGTAGGGGATAAATGAACAATCACCATTTCATGAGGCAATAGTTCGACTTCCACTGAAACTGAATGTTCTTTTTCCATTACATGGAGATGTGTGTAAGTGTAGCTTGAAGAATTCTAAAAAACAAACAAATTAGTATATTTATTAACGTGTTTTTGTAATAATAGTAAGTAATAAAAATAGTATTGGTGGTTGGATAATTAAAATAAATGAATATTTCATTAGGGAATATGTTACCTTAAAATCAAGCAACTGTCTTGGGTATGGTCCAAAATTATTTCTTAAAGGGCCTTCTTAATAAGATAAGGCTTCTAGGTGGAAGAGAGAGATCTTGATATCTTATTTTGGTAGTTTTGGTATGTTCAATGGGAAATGATAGGTGTGAGTAAGGGGTTTGTGATGAGGGATTCTTAAAAGGGGTAGGGGGCTCTTTTGGAATGCTTGAAAATATTATTTTTTATATAATGATTTTTGGGTTCTAAAGGTACAGTATTCAATAGTTTTATAGATAAGATGACTCCTATTAGAAATAAAAGCATTAATTTTTTTATAGGTTTTGGATATTTTTTTAATTTTTATAATCTTATTTTTTTAAATCATTCATTAATGATGCAAATGTTTCATCATTATTATGTCAAAAATAATTCTATTTATTTTTATTCTAAAAAATATTAATTAAATTCCATGATATAAGATATATATTTATATTTCAAATGAATATTTATTGACTATGTGATAAATTACATAAATATATGTAAAAATTTATTTACTAAAAGATACACGCTTTTGTTATTTTTTACTTTACATTAAATTAATTAATATAATGTGTCATTATTACTCCCATGTGGCTCCATGGGGTTCCAAAATAAACCCATGTATGGCCAATGTCATAAATGAATAAATCAATATATTTAAGACATGTCTTAAGGTAATTTATAATTCTATATTATTATTTTATCCGTGAATTACCCTATTTACCTTTAAATGAGTTAAATTAATGTAAAAAGTTATTATTCGCCCAAAATTATTTCCATCTTATTGAACCACATATTAGATACTGATAACAATAATGTTGGTCAGATTTTTTAAATTCAATTAACAAAAGTGATGAAATTTAATTTTAATGAAAAAGTGGGATTTTTAACTACTACTCGATGATTTAACTATTAATAATAAATTGAATGTTTTTAGAAAAATTCGAAAATTTTAGCCTATGATATATTTGATTTTCAGAATTAAAAATTTCTGTTTGTTTTAACAAATTCAAAAAATAGAACATGCGTTAATTAATTAAAAACTAATTATCATTGTCAAAACAGAAAATGTGTTTTTATGAAATAATAGCTATCAATAGATTGACACTTGTTTATGTAAAATTTCAAGATGAAAATTCATTCACTAAAAAGAAATTGGATTAATGAATAATAATATAAACTAATTAAACATTAAAACCAATAAATAAGATTATCTAACAATATAAATATATTAGACTAAAAGGAGTATTGAAATAAAATATTGTAATTTTCATTATTCATAAAAAAATGAGTTTTATAAGAAAAATACCAAAAATTTAACCAAAGTAAATTTTTATGTCCCCACAACTAGAAAATTAACCTATGTTCATAGTTAGGAACTATGGATGGAGGCCCGGACACAATGGATGTACAATATGACCACAGTTTTGGAAAATCATGGCTGCTATCAAAGTGACATGATACCTTTGAATTCCACGGTTAAACTAAGACAATAGGCTATTACTGCAATGGTTAAAAAATGTGTCCCTTATCCAATACTACACTTGTTAATTCTATTAAAATAGCATTCATATGATATAAAGAACAATTTTAGTCCCCCTGCTAGACAGCCGCTTTCATCCCTTGGACCCCTCGTGGACGTCCATCTTGCACCACATTAAACCACCCCTTGCACCCCCCATTTCCCCTACTCACCCCCATAAATCCCCCTAGACAGCCCCCATGCACCCCCTTAAACACCCCCATGCAGCCCCTTTCCTCCCCTGGACACCCCCCTACACACCCATTCCCCACTAGACAATCCCCCTGTATCCTCTTGAACACCCCTCCACCACCTTTCCTCCTAGGCAGTCCCCTTTCACCCCCTTGAACACCCCCATACACCCCACGCCCCCTTCAGAAATTGGATCTAAAACAATTAAATGAAATTTCATTTGTATTGATATAATGTTCACTTTAATTATATGAAAACATCATGTTCCTCACCAAACAAGATCCAAATAACACATCAATGCAGTGAAAAATAAACACATCATTCCTTATTAATTTTAGCAGATAGAAGATAAAAAAATATGTAAATGAGGTAGAATACATTCCTAAGTGAGAAATTACAATCCCAAGAATCATTCCTCTTTATCTATGTTGAAAAAATCTGGTAAAAAAATGGACTCATCTGTAAATTAGGAAATATCAGCCAATTAGATTCTTATTACCATATATACAATAGTTGAAACCATTAGAAAAATTTGTATTTAGCAATTATAACATAGCTTGATAGTGGACATGAATATAACTAATTCAAATTATAATATAATTTCAACAAATAAAACATGTAATGTATCCATCACCACATGAAAATGATATCCACAAGGAATAAAGTATGCACATTTATAGAATTCCATAAAATTAATTCCAATCAAATATAATGTATACAAGTTAAGCATAGAGAGAAGTGAAAATTATTAGGGTGGTTCAAATATGAAACATAATCTAAAATTTTAACATCTTTCAATATTCCATTTAACATTTTCCATTCCCCCTACCTCTTCAGGTACCCCCACGTACCCCTACCCCCTAACCGCCCCCTTGAACCACCCACCAAAAATCCCTCATGAACCATCTAGACAATCCATGCACCCATGCCTCCCTAGACATACCTCTTTCACCCCTTGAGAAACAATGATACACCCCCATGCCTCTGCACACCCCCCTGGACACCCCCTAAACAACTCCTTTGGCCCTCGGTGATAGCCCCCATTCACCCCCATTCACCCCTATTAACCCCCATCCCCCCTGGACAACCCCGTTGCACCCCCTAGATAACCCATTGAACACCCCCCCCCTTGCACCCCATGGATTGCACCTTTCACCCCCTTGACCACCCCCATGCACCCCCATGCCCCCTAGATAGTGCCCTTGAACACCCCTACACACCATTCCCACTTAAACCCCCTCTATACACCCTCCTGCATTTCCCCCTTACAACCCCTAGAAACCAACATGAACACCCCTACCCATTGCCCCTAGAAATCCCCCATGAACACCCCCTTTCCATGAACCCCCCACCCTACTGGACAACCCCACCTCTTAGACACCCACCCCATCACACCCATTCCCCTTGAATACCCCTTCACCCATCTGCCCTCCCCATGCCCCTTGAACCCCCCTGCACCCCATTCCACGGACCCCCTCCTAGATAGCCTCCCACCATGACACCCCCTCCCTCATAGACGCCCCCTGAAATGTATCCACCCCCCTTGAACAACACCCAAGCCCCCCTTGTAGTATCCCACCCCCTTGCCCCTGCCAGTGCACCCCCACACCCCCTTCTCTATACCCCCCCTCACACACTACCCCCATCCTTCACCCCCTACACAATACCCCAAACCCATGCCCCCCAACACCCCCTATCAACCCCTAAAGAGACAATTTTGATTTATTCGAGATAAAAAAATATAATCATACAACTTGATCAACTACATTTCTAGATGACATAATAAAAAAATAAGGGTGAAAAACACTATTATCAAAAAAAATAATGTAATGAAAACAGATTCAAACTTAGCTGTATTATGTTATTAACACACAACCTATAGTAGAAAAATATGGAAATAAAGTATTAAAATAATACATTAATGTTGTGAAACATGAACTCAGTTTTCATTATGAATTTAAGCGGAAAGAAGAGACAACAGAAATGTAAATGTGGTATAATACCCTCCAGATTGAAAGATTCTAATCCCAAGACTATTTCATCATTATCATTATTGTAAAAATCTTGTTTAAAAAATTAATAACCAGAAATTAGGAAATATTAGCTGATTGTAATCTTATTCCTCTATATACAATATTTGGAACCATTAACAAACTCATGATTTATAAATTATAATACACCTTGGCAGAGTACATGAATATAACTAATTAAAACTCATATCAAATTTCAACCTACAAAACATGTAATGTGTCAATCACAACTTTCAAATGATATCAACAGGTCATAAATCATGCACATACCTAGAATTCCATAGCATTAATTCCAAAAAAATATAATATATACGTGTCAAGTATATGGAAAATTAATGATTATTATAGAGTTTCAAATACCCAAAAATATACAATTTGATCATCATACAATATTTCATTTCATCTATTCAAATCCTCATAACACTTCAATGTACCCCCTTCCCCTTCCCCACCCCATTCCATCCCTCCTGCTCCCACACCCCTTGCACCCCTCTCATTCCAATCCCCCTAGTTTCCCACCCACGCTGCTAGTTTCCCCTTGCACTCCCCCTTGAACCCTCAACTCCCTCCCCCTACCCCTTCAAGTCCCCCTTCCCTTCACCTGCCAGTCCCCCACCACCTCCCCCTTCTAGTACCCCTCTACATTCCCCTTATAGTCACACCCCATTTATATAGTATAAAAAATAACTATAGTTCCAGCAAATTCCTCTCCCCCACTTCTAATTTCCCCTCACCCACCCCCTTCCCGTTCCCCCCACCCCTTTTACCCCTCCCACCTTCCAGTCCCCCAATTCCCCTTCCAAACCCCTATTTCCCTCCCCCTTGAACTCCTCCACCTTACCATCCCCCCTTCCCCTGACAGTCCCCCATGCCCCTTACACCCCCAACCCATGGACCCCCTCTATGCAAATCCCCACTTTCCCATGTTAGTCCCCTAGCCCCCTGACCCCTACCATGCTTCCTACCCCCTACCAGTCCCACTAAACCCTACTAGTCCCCCTTCCCCCTTGCAAGGCACATTTTACCCCCTCCCAATACCAGTATCCCCTTCCCCTCCTAGTCCATCCTACCCCTACTAGTCCCCCCTGCCCCCATGCCCCTGTCAGTCACCCCAACCCATGCCAATCCCCCTTCCCCAGTCTCTCCCCCACACCGCTTGCACCCCCACCCCTGCCCATCCCGCCTGCCACTTTTAGACCTACCTTTCATCCCCCATGAACCATGAACTACGAACAATACATATTATCATTAATCATAACTCTCATGTAATAAAAAAAATTAAATACAATATTTACCTTTAATGATTGGATATTATAAAGGTGAAATAAATTCCCTAATTGGAGGGAAACTGGCCCATATCTACAATCCCCTTAGAGAGTATCCTTTGAATCACTCAAAAATAAAAATTAGGAGATGTTCCATAAAACTAATTGGAAAACAATTGTGTAAATATGTGAAAATATTCATTGAAACATGAAAATTTGTATTTTAGGGTGATAATAATTTTCTCTGGGTGTACCAGCAAGGCTGGCCTCCCCAGTGGTAAATTCTAGCATACAAAAATAGATAATATATTAAGGTAAGACACAATGAAGAATTGAAATCACCTATTAAGGTCAATTAAAAACCTCAAACAACAGAATCATATTCATTATATAATTTATTGTATTCATGATGAATGCAAGATCGATTGCATTCCATCTTCATCGTTGACCCATAGAAATATTTTATTGTGGTTTTTGAGCTCAATGATGTATTATTTTCCTTTTTTAGTTGTTCTTGTTCCAATCCCCCAGTACACATAGAATAAGTTTCAAGAAAAAAAAATGGATTTAGATACAAGGCGTGATTGTGTTATTATTGAAAATAATATAGATTATATAACAATTTTGTTAATTGAATATAAATCCCTCCACCTTGAACCCAACCCATGCCCCTACAAGTCCTCCCCATTTCTCCTACCAGTCCCCATGGCCCCTGCCAGACCTCCACCACCTCACCACCGGCTCAACCCCCCACCCCTACTGGTCCCCTCCCCCCTGTACAAACTTTCTGTATACAAATACAACATACACATTCACCTTCATCGAAATTCAAAAACCATTATTTCATCTCATTTCCTCATAAAGAAACAACTAATACATATAAAATTTATATTTTATATTCCATGAAAACAATTTGATAGATACAGAAAATGTCAATAATGTAACTCCAAAATTTCATCTAAATACTTCACATCATTATCATCGATATCAAACAACATCATCATGTTTACAACCATCAGCAGCATCATCATCCCCATCCACAACATCTTTATCCTCTCCACCATCATCAGCATCGTCAGCCACTCCACCGTCAACAGCATCTTTAGAATCTTACACAAAATCTTCATCTTAACAATCAATGTCATCCTCATACATCGAGTTCAGTCTAGATAAACATCCTTCCATTATTGCTTCACCATATGGAAGATGTGAAGAGCATATATTTGATATCAACTTGATCAATTGTTCATTTTATTTTTTCCACACATTTGAGACTCTTATATAAATTCTTTCTTTGTTGTCTCAATGGAAAAATTTAATTGTTCTTCACTGAAACTTTATGCAGTATTTTTAGAAATTTCAAGAACTGATGTCAAAATTGTAGATGGTATAATTTTTATTCTAGGTTTATAAAGAACTCTACCCCCATGATCGTTGAAAAGAAAATGATGTAAATAATCATTTTATCCAAACATGTAAAGTTCCTTTTCAATTAGAGTTTGAAGAGATTCCTATAAAAGGGAATTACCATTTTAATATATAATCAAAATAATAAATAATTACAACTATGGGTAAATTTAAATGCTCATGCATGTGACACATGCAATTTCTACAGACTAAATTTTGGATCAAATCTAAACTAAAATGTATGTTGTGTTTGCCATTTGTATTTTTTATTCTACTTTTAAGAGTTTTTATAACTTATATTAGTATTTTGGGATGCTATTTCAGTTTATTGATTTATTAATTGTGGTTATGGAACTGTTTGAGAGTCCAAACAGTATCAATAACTAAATTGATTTCAGATGTACTTTTTGATCCTTATCATGAATTGATCTTATTATATTATTATTAAGAATAATAAAGGGAGTGGAAGATAATGTATTTTCCTATATAAAACCATAAAAAGTGATATATTTGACTCATGAATTTTCATTCCCTCTGAAGAAAACATAACTCATATAATTTTTAGTGATTAAAACTGCATACTTATAGTGATAAATTTAAAAACATTCTTACAATTTTTTCCTACATTTCCTCATTGATAGAAGTTTCATCATTCTTTTTCCTACTATAAAAATATAATAATAATCGGGTAATGGAATCTTGTTAATTTATTTCCCATTTCTGCATAAATATTTATCATAAATCAATGAAAAAATAAATCTATACACAATGTCTTATCATATATTACATGTGACCGTTCAAGATCTGGTAGTGTATTTCTCTCTAGATTATAATTATATATCATGGGTCCCTTATTTTTTATGATTCATTCTAATGAATCTAATTTGTAAACATAAATAGACTACCCATTCAACACTAAAATACGGATAAAAATACCTCATTTCAACTTAACAATTCAATGAGTTCAAGGCATCAATGAAACAACCAAGTCTAAAAAATAAAACTAAACCCAATCATATCTAATAAAATCATCCACTACATGGACCTGTTATTAATGAGAATAAGATATTAATTAAAATCATTATGAATGTAAATTACCATTAAAGGGTAATAGATCCAATATGCAATTAGTTCGTTGTATTGGGAAATTTGGAATTCGTTAAATATTGGTTCATTTTAAAGATGAGTACCAATTATTTTTTTAAAACAAACATGCATGTCATACATGTAGGAATTCCACATCACACCCTTTTCAATTAACATATCTCTCGTAGCATCGATACATTCCAAGAAGTTTTAGTAAAGCTGAATATTCAAATAAATCAATAATAATTTATAAATAAATATTATGTACTTTTTAAAAATATATTACCAAATTTTCCATCCCTGATTTGAATTGTATTTTTTGTCCAAATTTTCTCTAAATGATTTGTTGAATAGGAAAAATATTTCTTTGTCCCCTATGTTTCCCCATGAAACTCAGCAATTCCTTTGTACTTTCATCATTAATTTCTATTTCTTTGATATAATGAACTATAATTTTCATGTGTATATTCCATAAATTATTCATATTTGTACGACAATGTCTTTTAGTAGAAAACCATTATAAAAACGAAGGAAATATTTTAAACACTTACAACAGATATTTAATAAAAAATTATTAATTATAGTACTTTTTAAATATTTACTAGTAGCATTATTTGTTGTTGCTCGATCATGCACAATAATTTGTGGGGAACTAACTGGAGATGATTCCTCCATAGTCGACTATGAATGCTGAGTTGGTGTAGGAAGGTATGAGTATAATAGAGGAATAAACAATGGAGGTGTACCCACCATAGTAATCTGTGGATTCTATGGTTGGGTGAGAGGATACTTGTATACATGCGGCATAACCAATGCAGGTGTACCAGGAGGTGATGACGGTGGATAATGGTAAAAAGGCTTAGGTATAGATGGAGATGGACTACCCTTCTTGGTATGTAGAGGAAATTTATAAACCGGATGACCGTACATGAATGTATAAAGAATATTAGTGGGTGGAATGATTGGATGAAATCATCCCAGTGACTGTAGATTTATGGACTATGAGGCGATACATGTTGCGGGATGCATGTAGGTATGGTCTTATACTCTGGAATTCATCAACCATCTTTATTGAATGAATTTTACCTCCACGGTGATTAATATTCATATTATATATGATTTTTTTAATGTTCATACATAATCAATAATTAAATAAGGGATTCACTGGAACAATCATATTTGTCATTCCAGCTTCTCTATGTCGGTGATCATTTTCCACCATTTTTGTCTCTTATCCTCCTTATAAGATTAATAATCCCTTAAAATCCAATATTGATGTGCAATGTTTTAAAATATAATAAATCATTAAATAACTATAAGTAAGACATGAAAATTCATAATATTTTTCTAAAAATTACTTCTTCTATTATGTTTATTTCATTATTTTGTTAACTCACTAAAGAAACCATTACAAAACGAAAAAAGATGGTAATTTAATAGTTAAAAAAACACACTCCAGTTTAGAATAATATAATTTTAATAATTTGTAAAATGAAACTGTAGGCATTCTATGTTATAATTTATGGTTTACAATCCATTATAACAATTGAATCATATGTATCATTGAATGATATATTTGACTAAATACTGACCATTTCATCTAAAACATTAACATCATTCAATCCTTCCTAGAAAATGTTTCTGGGAATAAAATCAACAATATCTCAATATTTTGGTTTTAATGGTTCATTTACATAAATTACATGTCTACATTTTCATAATGAATGTAAGGAACATCTATTAAAATAATATATTTTATATCAATCACTCTATAACCGAAAATTTATATATTCAATCATTGTCATTTAATTGAATCAAACCACATGCATTTCACCATAGTGACATGACCATGTGCATATTAATTTAATAAAAATATTCTCTCAACAACCCCATAATACAACATATTTTTTTATTGAAGTTGTCTGCCTGATTCACTAGCATAACAATCTGTTGCTGGGTATATCGTGAAATCATTATGTTGTGATTCCTTCATTATTGAACAACTATTTATAAGGAATTTATAAACATTGACGTCTGTGTCTTCACGATCATGAACAATATTGTTCAGACTAAACAACAATGCACTTATTTTAGCAGATACATCATTTATTGGTAATATTTGTACCTGAAATATATCGACCATGAATATTGAACAAGTACCAACGATTTAGTAATGTATGAATTTTTTTTACCATTGACTTCAACCTAGAAGGTAATTATTTGTTGTGTAATCTCTCCCAACTCTTATTAGAGAAAGGGTGATGTGCACTTTTTTATAATATCACTTTGTTCTCACCAAATAAAAATATTTAATGATACCACGAACTATGAAAAAATAACAACAATATATATATTTATAATTCTACTTAATTTATGTAATAGTCAACCACCCCATAGTTAAAATATATTGTATGATGATCCATTTCCCATTTATCCCTATTCAATGTACACTACCTGTATGATGTAGATATCCCACCTATTTGGGGATGTGACATAAATGTTGGCTCATTGAGATCATACTTCTCATCATTAGTTCTTATGGACTGATTAGATATAGTGGTGAAATTCAAAAAATATATTGAACAAAAATCCATGCATTTCAGCACTAAATAATCTTTCAAAATAGATTATTTCGTATTATTCTTATTTCTATCATACGATGTCAATTTCAACATCATTCTTTCTATTGGATACATCCAATGTCTAGAAAAAAGACAACCAAATAGAACTTTAAATGAATTATGCATGGTCAGATCTAACGTATATGTAAAAATGATGGGGGAAATATTTTCTCTATGTCACAAATAATGATCTGTGCATCTTTTGTAGTTTTTTAAAAAAACTTTTGATTAATCTTTTATCACAATGATCATTCTAAAAGTGGCATAATCTATTCAAAACAACCCTGAAATTATGTGATAGTAAATTTAAATGGAAATATGAATCAATTCATGAAATAGGAAATGGTTTTCATGGGTATTGAGGGATTTTAGTTTTATTTATAACGTATTAAATAGTTTATAAATGTTACTTAAAAATGATTTAAATACTTAATACAATTCAACCATTGAAGACATTGTTTTTTCGCTAAATTTGTCATCAAAAAATATGAAGAAGGTACTTTTAACTGATTCTGAACAATTAACTATGGATGAATTGTTGGATTATACCCCAATCCATTAAATCATGACATGAGCACAAATCATCTTTTGTGTTTTCCATAACATTTAACATCTTTTCATGTATCATTTGACACACATTTTTGACAATATGAATTACATTTATGAAGTGATACAACATATTTGATGAAAAAAATAGAAAATAATAGTATAGACTTTTACCTCTCCAATTATTGATGGAATTCAATGAAACATTCTTCCACTTGTTTGAACTTAACCAACCCTTTCCATGAAAAAATTAAAATTATAATGTTCATTATGGATATCTCCCCTACATTCATTGTGGTATTTCATCTATCTAAATGGAATTATCAAACAATATTCTATTTTCTCTTTATGGTCGATCCATTTGTAGAAATCCCTGATTCCATATGAAGTTGAATGTTCATCTAAAAATTAATCTCCTTGAACGTGTATTTTTAAGTTGTAGTCCATTCTTTCAAGAAATGCATGGTTCTAGGAATGACAGGTAGAAACTAAAAAAATCATTACCCATGAAATTATTTGAGATATCAAACCCTACACATGACGCCCAACCACCTTCACCCCAAGCCCCCATCCAACTTCACATCCCTGCCCCACCAGCCCCCTTCACCTCATGCCCCATACTACCCCCTTTACCCCACTAACCTACACCCTTCACCATAACACCCCTCCCACATTCACAACCAGTAACCCAACCCTTCACCCCAAAAGAACTGATCCCCCCAATTCACCCACACTACCCCCTGCACACTCCCACCCCACTTGTCCCCCACAACACTCCCCTTACCCCCACCTCACCCCACACCTTCCCCCACTTCCCACCTTACCAACTTCACACCCCCTCCAATTGGCCTCACCTACACACTCCCCCCAACCCTCACCACCACTACCCCAACCTGCCACCATACCCCCCCAACTACCCACCCCCACCATTCACCATAACTTCACTGACCTTTACATACCACCCAATGCCCCCACCCCATCAATATTTATATTATTACATACAGTTTTAAGATGGTAATGAAGATATATTGTGGGAAATTATAGATCTAGAAATTTTGGGTTATGTGAATCTAGAATATTCATTTAGATTAGTGAAAGTTGGAAAGGAAGTAATTAGTGATGTTATATATGGTATATATTCACGGAGTTTGAAATGGAGACATGTGAATCTTTGAAAGTATTATTCGTGATATAATAATTTATTTTAATTATGTAAATGAGTAATAAGACCCAATACCAATGGTGATAATGATTTGGAGTGTGAAATTGTAGATCCACTATTCCGGGGATATTTAAATCCTAATAATTTATGTGGTTTAGTGAATGTTAAAAAAGAAGAAATTGATGCTACTATATTTGATACATATTCAAGAATATCAAAATATAAAAAATTATATGCTTTCCAATATTATTCAAGAGAGAATAATTTCTATAAATTATTTATAAGAGTGATAAGACCCAACATAGTTTCAATTCTATAACCATTGTGTGTCAATCATAAAAAGAAGTAAAATAGGTAGTTCTCTATGTGTGGAAAAAATAATGGGAAAAATGTGGGAATATGTAGATTAATATGAAACCAATAGTTCATGATGTTTATAAGAATAAGTAAAATGTTCCTCTTGTTCACACATGAATGAATGAGAGAGATGAAGTTGAATGTGTATTTTAGTTTATTCAGGGAGGAATATAACAAATAATTTATTGAATATCTATTTGATACTATGAATAAGAAGATATTTTATATAGTGATAAATAAAAATAAATATGTGACTTGAAATTTTTCAATGGAAGAAGAATAAGAAAATAGTAGTACATGGAAAATAAGGAAGTATTATAAATTTGTGTTATAATATCTTGTTATTACACCTATATTTATATTAAGGTTTGAGGTGTTCTTAAATGTGTGAAACACCAAATAAGTGTGTTTTATACACACATTATACTATCTGGAGACTAGAGTTGAATGCACAGAGGTATTTACTAACGGTTTTCTTGAACTTAGGAGTTAACAAATCACACTAAGGATTAGACATATCATACTGAGAGGTGAACTATAGAAATTGATATCCCACTTGTGTGTGTGTCTGTTTTATTATGATTTTAGAAATAATTATGGAATGACATAATAAAAGATCCACTCACTTAATAGTGATAATGGTAGAAAGGAAATGGATAAAACATTGAAAGTATGAAAAAGGTAATTAAAATTTACGAAAATTAATTCAACCAACACTCAATATGGATAATATTCCAAATATTCTACTTTAGTTGGTATTAGATAAAAATACACCTCAGAATGAATTCTCTAGTTTTTATGTTGTTCTATTTTAAATATTCGAAGGTTTTATTCCTAATATACATTGATGTTCAATTTTAGTAATGATTTTACTATCATAGAATCTAATTAAATTTCTACCAAGACTAAATTTCAATGTGTGGATCTTGAAATAATATAGAAAAATTAATCACTCTACTTCGATAATCTGATTTTTATTCATTTTTCATAAAAAAAATTTATGTGAGGATGAATCACATCAACTTAATATACCATTATTTCTTAATATTTATTGAATATAGAGTGATAGGGTTACAGATGATAGTTTGATGGTGGAATAATGAATATATGTTCAAAAATACATTATTCAATGATATCATATGACAACATTATGCTTTAATTGGCCATGGGTGAATAGATTAAAGATGAATAAGAGTATTAAATATAGAAGAAGTATAGTGGGTGATGTTATCCATTTTATTTTAAGGATAACATGAATCCTAGAAGTATTATTTAGGTTTAATACTGTTACTATTTTTAATGAATGTTCTCAAAATATAGAAATTTTACCTAAGGGATAAATCTCTAAGGACTCATAGGTTTTCTGGAGCAATGGATGTCAGATTTGTCTGTGGGTAGTGTGGTTTATAAAATAGGTTGAAATTTCAATGGATGACAGATTAGTGGTAATATATATAGAATTTTTAGAAATAAGGAATTATATTCCCTATCATTTAGTTTTTCACATCATTACTTTCATGCTATATTGAATTTCCAAATTTTTTTAGACAATTTTAAAACCTATAAAACAATTCAAAATATTCTGGAATGCGATCAAAACTTCTTCAAATAGATATTGTGGTCAACATAATTATAACTCTATGAAATTAAATAAATAGAATAAAATTATAACCTTCTCATATAAATTAAATATATTAAGAAATGTCTTCTTGGAAATTATAAAAAAATTGTTTCCGCAATTCAGATTCTATTACCCTTCAACCAAAAAAACATTTCTAATTTAATGGATCTCTAATAATATCCAATGAAAGCATTTATCGTATGAAAAAAAGTTCAAATTTTTTTAACCATGGTTTAGAGTAACCCTTACATGTTCACCTGCTAGAATGGGTAAATAGAGACAAATGGAATGAATATGGATCATCCACAAAAGCAGTGGCATTTAGGGCTCCATCAAAAAATCCAGAGAGCGTATTAATTTGTGAGAGCAGGGAACGAGTAGTCTTATTTCCCACAGCCTATGTCATGACAGTTGGGAGAGATAATCTGTGAGTGGGTTATTCATGACAGTGGTAGGGGGTTTGATTGTCTATAGGGTTTTGATCATGGTAGGATTGGAGAGGACCTCAATCTGAGAAGGAAGGAAAAAGGGATTTAATAATGCAAAGGAAAGAAGAGGGCTTCAATCACAATAGGATTGAGGGAGGTAGGGTGGTTTGGGTAACGTATCGGGATGTTGCCATAAATCATAGAAAACTTGTGTGTGATTACATATTTATAGCCACTGTTTATCTAACTGTGGAAACACAAGTGAGGATGTATTCATATTTTCTAGTTATTCCATATTATATATAATATTTATATTTTTTCAAATAAAATATATAAATGTGAACAAAACAATATTTAAATATTTTTCACCATGAAAAGGAAGTAAATAGACCTTTTAAAAAAATAATTGAGTATTTATCCATAAAATTAAATTGACTTATATTTTAAACCTTTAATATTTATTTTTTAAATATAAAAATATTTATGAAACATTTATAATCATATTTTAGTTATTTTTTTGTCATTCCTTGCATTACAACGGTTAGGCGATAACTATCCTTTAAAATAAAAATATATTATTATTTATCTGTATAACTAATCATTCTCTATAACGTAAGATTTCAAAGAAACCTATTATAATGTGTTGGGTAGTCCATAGAACATATCATCCCCCTGAAAAATTAGTATTTCATTAAAAAATATAAATAAATGTATAAATAAAATATTCTATATTTATCTGGGATGGTACACAACCCATGAATATGTTGGTCTATGGTGTCATCATTCCTACAAAGGTTTATTTTGGGGGGTTTTTTCAGGTGATTTGATTCATGAATAAATTTTTTTTCTTGATACTTATAATGGGAGTAGATAAAAGCCATAAAAAATATGGATTGGTTAAATTACTTTTTCTATGTGACTTCTCTTCCCACATTGACCACACTCATTCTTAGCTCATTGTAGGGTTATGAACGATCGATCATCATGCATCCATTATGCTACGCAATGATCCCAAATCATATATTTGTGATCGTGAAGACCCAATGTTGTTTCAATGGATATTTTAGTGGATAAATTGACATGGTATGAGAGAAAATGGTCTTTGATAATTTTTCTGTATAAATGAATAATATGTGTTTTTGGTGTTGATTGAATACCCAAAAGCTCCAGAATCAGGTTCATCAAGTTGATAGATTCTAGGATATTGAGTATGGAGAATATTTTATTGATGTATCTATGTTTTTAAATTGATTCAAAGGGAACTGGTGATGAATTGTGGTTATGGATAAATTTAATGAATATGATGTGTACCACGAAGAAGATGACGTGTGGGCGGCATTAGCAAAAACGTATGTTTTTAGAAATAAAAGGTTGAACACATCATTCAAATGTTTTCAGATGACATGTGGGCCTTACATGTACCTCTCTATGTGTCTTAGATGGTACCTGAACACAGGGTGTAGTACATGGAATTTAATCCACCATTGGTCCAGACAAGACCGATCACTTGGTTTAATCGTTTTATCAGTACTTAGGTTGGAGGAAATGTGTTTATGACATGTACTAGAACATGTCCATCACACATGGAGTAATTCCCGGATAGTAGGACTCATCATGTGAGAATTTCTACATCCCGTGTATACAGTTTTCTACACAACATGTCATTTAACTCGGCTCGTTGTAATGGGTACTACATGGAGTCATGGGACACTACATGCGATCCTTATATATGAAGTGTACTCTCTTCTACATGGACTGATATCCTTGTCCAGCATAACAAGGAGAATTATTCTTTGGGTTAGTCCCCATTTCTCATTCCACTATGGTTTTTTGGTATTGTTTTCTATTTGTATGAGTTTGAACCCTTTAGCCATACATTCTGTGTAGAGTTTACGTCCCCTATAGAGGATCAGAGTGGGACTCTCTATCCATTAATTTACCCATTGAATTGTCTGGATATCAGTGTGACCAATCCTAAAAGACATAAATTCTCTACAAATAAGGTGATTCATGAAGTGTCTTCGAATACTAAAAGGCCCTGGTAGTTATCCTTATCCATGTATCAGGATCATTCCACCCTATGATTGAGTTCTCCCAGAATGAGTGTATTTATTCTCGTTTCATATATATCAGCATATATATCAGTCCAATTAAAAATCCCAATGAACAATACATCTTGGACGATTGTACTTATTATATCAGACTTATGGAGTGATACCTCTTGGACGAGTGCTTCATATAAATCATCGTACATAAACCATAGCATTGGTATGTGTTTGTTGTTACATACCTTTAAACTACGATTTTGATTTTGGAGTGAGTCTGCATATTCTCTTTTATTATATTTTTTTATACATATACTATAAAGAGATAACTGTCCTTTTACATTTTTAATTTAATTGTGGCTTTCATGTTCTCAGACTAATTATTATTATACTTAATCCTACATGAGAATTTCCCACACGTGTCATGTCTTGTGAAGATGAGAGACCTTTTGATAGAGTCTATGGCAGACTATGACTAGACCAAGTATATTGAGTTTTCCATACCATATACTTTGTTTCATTGGCGCTGAGCTAGAGTCTTAGAACAATACATGATTTTATGTTATATTTTGTAGTTATAAGAATCTTTCTTTTGATGGACTTGTATTTTGGACTATTTACATTTCCTCACATTACATTCCATTGTACTCTAGGGGTTGGGTACCATTATATGAATTCATTTTATTCATTAGTGTTTTTTTCTTTTAAGAATTAGTGGGATAGGATAAGTGTGTGTGCATGCCTACATGTACATTGGAAATGCATCCCATGATAAGGATATGCATACTCGGTGGTAATCACCAGCACCAAGCCCATTGGTGGAATGAATGGGGAGTAGTGACACAGACCTCACTATGTCAGGTAATGAAACAATGATATCATAGATTTATGTTCTATAGTGGTACCTGGAGTCAGTTAGGTTTTCATGGGGTTACAATCTTATGTTTTCTGAGTTCATCATTTAGGATTGAGACTCTAGTGTTAGTTTGAGAAGCTCACACATGCATACCCCCAGATATTGACAACCTATTATTTGACATGGTACATGAGAACAATAGTTTCAAGGAAACAAAAAGAATGTTAAATTCATCATATTATGTTGGGTAGTGGTTTCTTAGTCCTTTTTTATGCACATATACATATATAATCACTAAATTCTGTACAACTAGTATTTTTATAGGATTACTTTGTAATTTATACCAGCAACAATTCAGTTTCTCGATCAAAAGAATGACCACCTCAATAATGAGGCATTGATTCAGGGGAATGTTCCATAAGATTCATCACTGGGTGGCACAACATAAATACCAAAAATATTTGAAAATCACATAGTACCTGCAGTTCCAGATGATGAGGACCACATGTTGAGTGCACTCTATTAGATCTAGAGACATAGACCACTTAGGTTTTAAGGTGATCCCAATCCTCCGGCCACATAAGACTTGTTTGAGGTAGTTACTACAGTAATCTATATATTGTGAACACATGTAGGCCATATGGTCATCGTAGTAGCGTGCCTTATTCTAGGTTCTATAGATGGATGGTGGAGGATTTCCAGGAAGACTCACGATGAGGATAATCATTCATTTATGGATTTTGAGGGTCTTTTTTAGAGATGTTTCCTTTGATTATGCATAGATTTGTATTTATCGAATAGGTTCCTCAGTTTCAGTAGAGCTATATGATGGGGGATGGCTATTCATCGACATCTCCCATCCTCACTAGTTACACGATGGATATGGATAGAGATCAGTACCACATAGCTTAGATCATCATGAAATGATTTCATCATGATATATGAGCTAGCGTTGTGCCTCTACCTATTCTAATTAATTCCGGAGTTATTCAGTGATCCTTGGTTATTGATTGCTTATTATGTGAGCAGAGACAACCAGTGGTTGTTAGCTGCATGCAGACATGTTGTAAGACATTCATAGCAATGAGATGAAGTGAGACCTAGTGATTATGAATTGGGAGACGTAACATGAGGTCCAAGTATAGGGGAAATGGAATCATGTTGTTTCTGGGCAGATCATTTTATCCTTAGGATATGAGATGCTACTCATGAAGCGATAGAGGACATCTATATTGATACTATATAACCAGTCAATCTACTAATATGTAGGCAGTGGATGTTCAACCGATGCATATATAATGAATGGTGCAGATAGACCCGCCAAGAAGTTGATGGGGCAGAAGAGTAGGGTGAGAAGTAGGTGGTGGTTGATGATTTTTCAGACTCCCCCACCACTCGCAATAGGTATGTTCTAGGATCAATGAGTTGCGTGATAGGGGTGGGGGAGATACATTTGTTCGATCAATACAACTTAGGGACTCCCTGGATGATCTAATGCACCATTTGTATCAATTTAGTTGTAGATTTCGTACATATAAGAACATAAACAATGCATTATTTACTCACTAAATTACTTTTACAATAAATTATTATTACAATATAGCAGTTTACTCAGCCCATACATGTATATAAACATTTCAGAGGAGACTCAATGATCAAAAACCATGGACGATGGTGTGATCATACACTTAAAGGTGAGAGTTTCAATTGGAACCTCTTGATGGCTGCATTGAGGCTTTATAACATCATTCACTGTATAGATTGGTTATCCTCTATCCATTAGAATTTTGACTACATTAGGCGGAGGGTGTTCAATGTTTGTAATGATTTGAAGAGGTTTTCATTTATTGGGGAAAATGTGAGAAAAGAATCACATGATGTGTGTATACATATGACTGTGAAACAGATCAATCATGAATTCAATATACTTGATCTTAGAGAAATAGATGCATTTAGCTTGTTGTTCTTAGAAGTCATGGTGGAGTATGAGAATGTCCTTCTAAAAGTGGTTCTAGTATTACATCCCCTCCATGAGATCATCTTCTACATCATATTGTAAATTGAGTCTGAATGACATTCAAACCAGAATATCATATGGCTCTCGTAGATCTATGTGAGTTATGGGAGTAGTTTGAGGATTTGCAAAGGGGTTCATAAGACCTAGTGTTTCACCTTGGGCAGCCCCAGTTTTTTTTGCAAGACCAATAATTTGAGATCCTGTTTGTATGTGGATTATCAATTCATGAAAAAGGTGACGGTGAAGATCATGTATCCACTACAGAGGTTTGATGACCTATTTGATCAGTTAAAAGATGAATGTTGGTTGTCAAAGATTGATCTTTTATTTTATTATCTTTATATTGAGTTATAATATTTTTATTTTCCCAAAAAATATTTTTTATGTTTCTTTAGTCTCTATGATTACTTTTAGATCCCCTTAGGTGTGTTGAATACCCCCAAAGTGTTCATGGGATAGATGAAATAGATCATTCATCCATACATGAACGGGTCATAGTGGTCTTCATTGGAAAAATCCTTGTGTCCTCATCATCATAACAAGGGAACATGATACCCCTATGGATGATTTTGGACGTCCTTTGAGAGAAAAAGTAATATGGGAATCACATAAATTTCTAGTTTTGGGTATTGGAGTTCAACATTATGGGAAACATCATTATAGAATATAGAGTAGATGTGGACCCTGTAAAGGTGGAGTAAATGTTATCATGGGAGGCACTAAGGATTATAATAGAGATAAAAATATTCTTTGGGCTTGCAAGAAATTACTATACATTTATCTTTGATTACTCTCGAATATGTGCAATGATGACTGCTCTGACTTAGAAGGGGAACACTTTTTATAGATGTTGATGTTCAAATTGTATTCCCTATAGTTTAGATAGATTTTGAGGATCGACATAATATTTGATATTTCTAGAGGAGGGTGTCGATAATGTAGTGCTATGATAAGAATCTCGGGCCATGAGTTTCTTTATTATGATGAATATATAGGTGGTGATTTCATGAGGTTCATTCCAACAGGGATAATATGAGTAGATCTACACAACCCATGATATCATGTTAGCTACGATATTCTTCTAGTTAAATATGTGTCATAACTAGCTGATTTGTAAGTAGTTTATCATCTATTATGAACACAAGTGCTTCAATTATATATTTTAATATAATAATTTGAATCTGAGGAAGAGGTGATGGTTAGAGATCCTCAAAGACTATGAATTTGAGATCTTCTATGCTTTTAGTAAGGGGATGTAGTTGATGATGTTCTTTGTAAGATATCATGTTTGTAGCTATTGAGTGAGGTGACATAGTAGTTGGCCTCATTACGATAATCCTTCATGGACATAGATGATGTAGATTGTCTAAATTCTATTATTGTCACACCTCTTCTCCATTGGAGATTCATGGAATGAAATATAGGGGATATTAAATGTAAGGAATTATATGCTCAATTATCCAATGGACATGCTTCTAATTGACATAAATAAGTTGAGAAGAACATTTTTATTTTTAAAGGGAGAAAAGTCGTACTATTGAGTTGAGGATGAGATTCATATGGAGTTTCATACATCCCCTTTTGTGGTACATCAATTTGTGCTGATGATGTGACTTGATCATTGATGTTAGTTATGGTGGAATCAGATAATTTAGTGTGCAGCAGAGATCATTTCTTAACATCTTACATGCTAATAAATAAATATTGAGCACTAGGTTCTAGATGGATTGGCACACCAATAAAACTTCTGTAGTGGATTTGAGATGGAATATCAATGGATTTCATGATGGATTGTCCCTATTTATCTTTTGGAAGGATTCCATATGGGTGACCCTTAACCAATTCACCATGTTCGCCCACTTTCTAGATATTAGGGAGATGATTTATGTAGAGAGATTGTGACACCTCTATGTACATTAGATAATTCGGCTTCATGGTGTCCCATTGATAATAGTCTCAGATCGCGATGTGGATTTGACATATCAATTTTTTATTGGATAATTGGAGACATTTAGGATTCAACTACACTTTAGTATATTTTTTCATCCCCAAACATATGTTAAGATATAGTTTTCCATTATACTTTTAGTGGATATGTGGAGTGACTATTTCAAGTTCATTATTTGTAGTTGGGAGCACCACATACCATTGGTGGAGTTTGATTACAATAAAATATCCCACTACACCATTGATGTGGAACCATTCAAGTCTTTATATTGGTGACAATGCCAATTTCCAAAATCATTGACCGACCTGAGAGAGATAGGACTCTAGGATCCACAGTTCCTACAAGATTCTACTAAGAATGTGAATACTGTAACACCCCAAGCTTCTACGGTACGTTTCCCTTCGAATAATGCGATATCCTGTGTTGTACGCAACCTCGAGTTCTAACACACACCACAACTAATTAAACTAGCCCTTGTGAATAGTAATACCTACTTTTTGAAATCATATATATTTTATATTTGAAAATGGACTTCATTTTTGGACTCATAATATCGAATTTAGCCTAAGGTGAAATTTTGGTACATTTCGGATAACTTTCATATTTTGATGAATAGTGAAAATTTCTAAATTTTAATTAAAAACAACTTTTTTAATCAAAATAATTAATAGTGATAAATTATGAATTTGAGTGGTTTTAAAGAATATTTAGAATATATTTTTACCATTCAATTTAATGTTAATCATTGGACATAATTTTACAATTAAACCGAACAAAAACAAGTGTCAATCTTTTGATAGTTATTACATCTTAAAAACACGCTTTTTGTTTTGACAACGGGAATTAATTTTAAATTAATTTCTGCCACTTCTGTGTTTTGAATTTAGGAAAATGGATTCCATATTTGGAATCAGGATGTCCAAATTATGTAAATAGGTAACTTTTATTTTTACACATTTTGAATAATTACTGCGGTAAATATTTTATTTACCATGGTTAAGGGTAAATCCGGTAAATAAGGGTTAAAAAATAATATTATAATAATACAAAATTACCCTAAAACGTGTCCTAACCTTATTTGTGGACACATACCCGACCATGGGCATCCTTGGGTCAATTTGGGGACCCCTTGGAGCCACTTGTATGTGGTAGGGACACATTATATTAATAAAGTTAAAATAAAAATAAAAATGGCATAAGCTTACATCTTTTAGAAGAACAATTTTTACATAGGGTTATACATGTTGGATTTTCGATTATAAATATTCATTAGAAAGATAAAAATATTTCATACATAATTATATTTTATTTATAATTTTTAGACATTAAATAATTTATTTTATTTATGACACAATGATGATGCAGTAATTACTAAAATAGTAAAAAATTAAAATAATTGATCTTATAAATACCCAAATAATTACAATATGAAACTTTTAATGAATTAAACTAATTTTCTATGATAATATGATATATTAGGATTGATTTAATTGACTTTGTTCGAAGTAATCAATCTGTTAGGAGTTTCACAAAAATCAACTATTGAATAGTGTCAAAATTGACATAAAAGAGTTCTTAAAACAAATATTATATTATTAATTGATATTAAATTCCTAAAAATCTAAGGTTCGGCCAAGAGACTTATATTATTATAGGTTCCTCATTAATGGACCACTTGGGGGTCGATTGGATGTATATAGTAAGTTTATTAACCATATTATATAAAAATACAAAGAGACATTGTAAAAGTGAAACTAATTAACTTAGAGTTAATTCTTAAAGATAAGGTTAATATAAGTACCCAAACCTGTCTAAATTCTATTGGTTGAGTGGTTTTCGACCTATCCCCACCTTAACCTTTGAATAGTCAACTTTTGAGCCATTAGAAACCGAATATGAATTTATTATAAATTAATATTTTAGCTTTTCCAAAGGTGCCCCTCACCCCTCTTATAAAAGGGCACTCCTCCTTCTCATTTATTCACACCTCTAAAGCCTTTTGGTTCGGCCAAACTCTGCCCAAATACTCTCCCAACATCCCTCACTACAACCTAGAGGCCTTAGTTTGATCATAAAGCCAACCTAAGGAGCCCTTTTGATCAAATCAAAAGGAAGAACCCGAAGAAGAGGTAATGATTTCACCACCCTTTTCTAAGTTCATTTCTTCTTCCACTTCTTATTCCTTTGTTCTTACCATTCTAAAATAATAACTCCAGTATCTCACATATACTGTGATGTTATTATAAGTATGGTACAACCATATTCAGTATTCTATCCACCCTTTGAATAACATGTCACCATACGTGCGTACGTACGGCTTACCGTCTCCACGTCGTGGTGTAATTGTTATTCAATATAATATTATTTGGATGGGTATAATAATGATGTGTAACTCATGTAAATAATAAATATAACATGTTAATGATTCTGTATATATGATATACCATTCATTTATATATTATTTTAATATCAAAAGAATGATATTGTCGCTCGTGCGTACGTACGGACTACCGTCTCCACGAACGCGATGAGATTCATTCTCCATCGTATCCATTCAAGTATAATTATCATTTGATGATTTAAAAATGATGTTTAAGGACTGTATATCATTCTGGATATGAATAAGATACAACAACCATGGCTTATGTAACAAAACATATAAAATAAAATGAGTAAGTTAACACCTGAAACGATGATAAATTCTAAGATATTATTAATAAATCAATGTTAAAAGATCATATATGATATCATATTAATATATATGATTCTTGTATAATTTAATAACAATTATTTTACCATTATACAGGAGGTTAACCTACCCCAACCAAGGAAAAGTACAAGGTAAGGGTTATTTCACAATCTCTTCATTATCCGAGGTTGTTTATATGTAATAATCTACTGGGATCTCTTTATCATCCACATCCATGTTTCTTAAAAATGTATTTCAAAACATTTTTACTATTTACAAGAATATGGGTTAAAGTCATTTATACCTTTTTTTGACTTTTTATAAGAGGTTTATAAAGGAATCTTTCCGTCGTTTTCAAAACAAGGTCCTTTTTAACCTTTTCGACGGAATTGAGGTAAGAATGTTTTTTTTAACTTATACGGCGGGTGCGGTTATTTTACGCCGTTATAAAATCTTCAAAGATTTCCTTACAAGCTTATAAGAATATTTTCAAAGAAAATGTTTTATTTTATATGGATCTTAAATGATTTCAAAATAAAAGGAGATATTTCTTTAAAAAGAATTTTGATTTCATCTATGTCAACATCCTTTGATGGATTTTAAGATTATTTGAAGTTGATTTATTATGATACAAAACTTCTATATTGTATTGAAGGTTTTGTGATATGTTTGACTGTGGATGTGCTATTTTTATACCATTCATAGTTTATTGTGAAAGTATTGACATTTCATATGCTAGTTTTAATACGAATGTTTATGTTATGTTTAAACCTTTTCATATGGGAATGCATTGGACTTAATAAGTGACGGGTGGAGCCCGCTATAGCTCCTCGATGCATCGGTAGGTCTCATGAGACAAACTAGTGTCTTGGAACAAGGCCTTGACAAAATCTTATTTGTAGTCTTGGCACGAGGCCTTGGCTATGTGGTTATGATAGTCTGGCATTATGCATTCCAACATTATGAAAGTGGTTATTTATTTTTGCATGTGATTATTCAATTAGTGGAATATCCATGTGAATAAGTAAATGGAATTATTTCATTTTATTTATGCCATACCATGTTGAAAGTTCATGTTTAAAAGGCTTTTGTTTTAGTTATACATTGCCCTAAATGTTTATTCTTATTGATGAAAGTTTCCGCTATATTGTTATCCTTACCGGGCATTTGAGCTCACCCCTTTTCTATGTTTTATTTTTCCCAGGAAGTGAAGATGTAAGTTATGAATGACCTGCAGGGATATTATGAGGGGATTGTAGTGTGGACTGTGGAAACATTATGTTGTTGTAGTAGTTTTTGATTTTATGATGTAATGTAAAACTTATGAATATATCTAGTGTTTCCAAGGCTACTAAACCAATCGGTCTTTCGAGATTTGATCTTTCTTGTGATCATGACAATGTTATGTAATAATGCACCGACTCTAGGCAACTAGGGTCGGGGCATTACAGTTGGTATCAGAGGAAGTTTAGTACAAACCTTGGAAGCTAGATTTAGATAAACTCTGATTAGAGCACATAGACCTAAGATGAAATTTGAGGATTAGTATAGAAGAACTTCCTAGAATTTTGGTATTGTAGAGACTTTGTGAGTTTTCCGAGCAATACATCCCTGTCTGGATACGAGCAGGTAGAGGCGGCTTTGGCACAGATGTACCTAGGGGTAAAACCCGAAAACACCGCTTTGAGCTAGACTCGAACGGGAACTGGTGCACGACAACGGGCCTTGCTGCAATCTTGGTTACGACACTCCCGGGGGATATGCTTAGGATAACTCTCACTTTCTTTACAAATCATTATGAAGGGTTTATGAGTATATACTTCCTCAAAGAAAACATATTTATGATTATGGATTATATCCATAGATAGTTCAATTTATGTTAAGTGTTTTATAAGTATGGGATTATGTATTTTGATTCATAAACTGATCTAGTTTATGCCATTGTTTAGAAATGGCGCCTAGTGGAAGAAATGGAAACTGTATCAATGCACGCACTCCATGTAGGGATTGCCCTCCTGCTCAAGATAATTATAGTGGGGCTGGTGATGCAACTGGTGCTGATCAGCTAATCACCGTACTGGGACAACTTACTCAGGTTATGAATAATAACCTTACCCGTATGGAGCACCCTGATCCGCAGCGTGGAGGATCAATGTTAGATCGATTCATGAGACAACAACCACCAACGTTCAATGGAAGTACAAATCCCTTAGTAGCTGAGCAATGGAAATTTTCCCTAGAGAAAATATTTCAGGCTTTGAGGAGTAGTGAAAGGGAAAAAGTTACCATGGCAGTTTACCGCCTCACTGGAGATGCTGATCAATGGTGGTCATTGATTCAAAACATGAAGGAAGATGATGAAGTATCAAACATGGAATGGAGGGAGTTCAAAGATCTGTTTTTAGAAAAATACTTTCCTCGCGACCATCGAGCAGATATGGAAAGGCAATTTCTGAGTCTGAGACAAAAGGAGGATGAGAATGTCACAAAGTATGAGGCTAACTTTACAAGGTTAGTGAGGTATGCTGGAGATTATATTCGCAACCCAAGAAGTAAGATTGATCATTTCTTTGATGGGTTAAAACCATTTCTCCATCGAGCATTAGTCTCACAATCCTTTTCATCGTACGAAGACATTGTCTCATGTGATATCAAGACCGAAAAGGAATTCTCTAAGTCTTATGACTTTAAAGCAAAGAAAGAGAAGAAGAGACCTGCTGATCAATCTGGGAATGGAAATAAGGGGAAGAAGGGAAAGGTTGAATATCCATCTTGTGGTAAGTGCGGGAAGAAACACCCCGGTGCTTGCCTGAAGGGAATGGGAGTCTGTTACAAGTGTGGTGAAAAAGGCCACCAAGCTCATGATTGCAAGGGGAAGAAGGAAGCTACCAACGTTCAGTGCTACAATTGCAGGGAGATGGGGCATTATGCAAATGCATGTCCTAAGCGTCAGGAGAACTTACCTCAGAAAAGGCCAAGGGATCAAGGCCAGGCTTATGCTATCACTACTGCTGAGGTAGAAACTCCGAAAGACGTGGTGGCAGGTAATTTAATGGTTTCCTCAAGTTTAGCAAATGCATTATTTGATTCTGGATCATCGCATTGTTTCATATCTTCCCAGTTTGCTAAGAAAATTAGATATTTCCAATTTGATTTAATAAGGGAGTTGTCAGTTAAAACTCCTAAGGGAAGTATCGTTGCAACAAAGTTTTGTGAATCAGTCCCCATTAGAGCACATAAATTTTCTTTATCTGCTGATTTCATCGTCATACCTATGATTGAGTTTGATATAATCCTCGGTATGGACTGGCTTTCGGACTATGATGCGAAGATTTATTGTAAGAAGAAAGAGGTTACGATTCTTGATGATAATGATAAGGAACACCTTATTTTTAGAGCAGAATCGTCACCACCTAATTCTTATTTAGACCCACCCCCAGTAGCTCAACTTAATTCAATTATTGGGGAGGAAGAGAATGAAGTAACTATCGGTGAGGAAAGGAATGTTCAAATAGAGGGTGTACCTGTTGTGAAAGAATTTGTAGATGTATTTCCGGATGATTTACCTGGACATCCTCCAGAACGAGAAGTTGAGTTTTCCATTGATTTGATTCCTGGATCAAGGCCTATATCGAAGACCCCTTATAGAATGGCCACTGTAGAGTTAGTCGAACTAAAGAAACAACTAGAGGAATTGAGTAATAAGGGATTTATTCTCCCTAGTGTTTCTCCATGGGGAGCCCCTGTTCTTTTTGTTAAAAAGAAAGATGGATCTATGAGGTTATGTATCGACTACAGGGAGATCAATGCTATAACGATAAAGAACAAGTATCCCCTACCTCGTATTGATGATTTATTTGACCAACTGCATGGAGCTCAATACTTTTCAAAGATTGACCTTCGATCTGGATACCATCAGTTGTGTGTAAAGAAGGAAGACATTCCGAAAACAGCATTTCGAACCAGGTACGGGCATTACGAGTTTACTGTAATGCCGTTTGGATTGACTAATGCACCCTCTGTATTCATGGATCTGATGAATAGAGTTTTCAAGGAGTATCTCGATGAATTTGTGGTGGTATTTATTGATGATATCTTGGTATACTCCAAAACCTACAAAGATCATGAAAATCACTTGCGCATTATCTTGAAGACTCTGAGGAGGCATGAATTATATGGGAAGTTTAGCAAGTGTGAATTCTGGCTTCAGAAGATTTCTTTTCTTGGCCATATTGTCTCTAAAGATGGAATCTCTATTGATCCTTCTAAGACCAAGGCAATCCAAGAATGGCCAGCACCTACGAGTATAACTGAGGTACGTAGTTTTATTGGTTTGGCAGGTTATTATCGACGTTTCGTCCAGAATTTTGCCCGATTGGCTAACCCATTAACGAAGCTCACACGTAAAGGGGTTAAATTTGTTTGGACAAAAGAGTGTGAAGAATGTTTCGAAGAACTGAAAAGAAGATTAGTCAATGCTCCTATATTGACTCTACCATCGGGGAATGATGGGTTCGTTATTTATAGTGATGCATCAAAGAAAGGACTTGGCTGTGTCCTTATGCAGAATGATAGAGTTATTGCCTATGCATCACGACAGTTGAAAATTCATGAACAAAACTATCCTACTCATGATCTTGAGTTAGCAGCTGTGATCTTTGCTTTGAAGATATGGAGGCACTACCTCTATGGTGAAAAATGTGAGATTTATACTGATCACAAGAGTTTGAAGTATATTTTCTCACAAAAAGAACTCAACATGAGGCAAAGGAGATGGCTTGAATTACTCAAGGATTATGATTGTACAATACACTACCACCCGGTGAAGGCAAACAAGGTGGCAGATGCTTTGAGTAGAAAAGACCATGGAGTTTTGAACAATATGAGAATTGAAAGGGATCCAATTTTCATGGATCTAGTGAAAATGGACATGGGAATAACCAGGGAAGGTGAAACATCAATGCTTTTTCAAATGGTTGCCAAACCATCTTTACTAGAAAGGATTAAGAGTTCTCAGACCGATGATGACGAATTCCAAAAGAAGATTAAAGCTGTGAATGATGGGAGATTGAGAGACATTGTGTATGAAGATGGAATTTTGAAATTCGGGAAGAGACTTTGTGTTCCCAATATACCTCATCTAAAAAGGGAATTGCTGGATGACGCTCATAGTTCCAATTTCTCTATACACCCTGGGAGCACCAAAATGTATAGAGATTTGAAGGAACATTTTTGGTGGGACAACATGAAGAGGGAGATTGCTGATTTTGTGTCAAGATTTATGGTTTGTCAACAAGTGAAAGCTGGAAGGCAACAGCCTGGAGGAGTCATGCAACCTCTTCCCATACCAGAGTGGAAATGGGACAATATTACGATGGACTTTGTCATGGGGCTACCAAAGACTCCTAGAAGGAACGATGCAATATGGGTTATTGTTGATCGTCTTACCAAGTCAGCACATTTTCTTGCTATAAGAGAAGATCTACCCCTGGAACGTCTAGCAAGACTATACATTAATGAAGTTGTGAGACTTCATGGAGTACCCCTATCAATTGTTTCGGATCGTGATCCCCGTTTTACTTCAAGGTTTTGGAAAAGTCTTCAGAAATCCCTGGATACTGAACTTCATTTGAGCACTGCATACCACCCTCAGACAGACGGACAGTCAGAACGGACTATTCAGACCTTAGAAGACATGTTGAGATCTTGCTCACTTGACTTTCAGGGTATGTGGGATCAATATTTACCTCTGGAAGAATTTTCCTATAACAATAGCTTCCATTCGAGTATTCAGATGGCACCATATGAAGCGTTATACGGAAAGAGATGTCGTACACCAACCTGTTGGGATGACGTCGGTGAAAGAAAACTTGTAGGTCTAGAACTGGTGGAGGAAACGATGGAAAAGGTAAAGGTAATCCAAAATCACATCAAAGCAGCTCAAAGTAGGCAGAAGAGCTATGCCGATAATCGAAGGAAGGATTTGGAATTTCAAGTCGGTGATCATGTTTTCCTAAAGGTATCTCCGTGGAAGGGAGTCATACGTTTTGGTTTGAAAGGTAAATTGAGTCCCAGGTACATCGGACCTTTCGAAATTCTAGAACGAATTGGGGTTGTAGCTTACCGATTGGCAATGCCGCCAAGTCTCTCCAAAGTTCACGATGTGTTCCACGTATCTCTGTTGAGAAAATACATGCCTGACCCAACGCATGTACTCACCTATGAGGAATTAGAACTGGAACCCGATATGTCTTATTGCGAAGAGCCCGTCAGGATTCTTGATACAAGAGAACAAGTACTGAGAAACCGGACGACGCGTCTGGTAAAAGTTTTGTGGAGAAATCATAATATGGAAGAGGCAACGTGGGAACCCGAGGAACTTATGATGAAGAACCACCCGAGTCTTTTTATGCAGTAATACCCTAGAAATTGCGAGGACGCAATTATTTGAAGGAGGGGAGAATGTAACACCCCAAGCTTCTACGGTACGTTTCCCTTCGAATAATGCGATATCGTGTGTTGTACGCAACCTCGAGTTCTAACACACACCACAACTAATTAAAGTAGCCGTTGTGAATAGTAATACCTACTTTTTGAAATCATATATATTTTATATTTGAAAATGGACTTCATTTTTGGACTCAGAATATCGAATTTAGCCTAAGGTGAAATTTTGGTACATTTCGGATAACTTTCATATTTTGATGAATAGTGAAAATTTCTAAATTTTAATTAAAAACAACTTTTTTAATCAAAATAATTAATAGTGATAAATTATGAATTTGAGTGGTTTTAAATTATATTTAGAATATATTTTTACCATTCAATTTAATGTTTATCATTGGACATAATTTTACAATTAAACCGAACATAAACAAGTGTCAATCTTTTGATAGTTATTACCTCTTAAAAACACGCTTTTTGTTTTGACAGCGGGAATTAATTTTAAATTAATTTCTGCCACTTCTGTGTTTTGAATTTAGGAAAATGGATTCCATATTTGGAATCAGGATGTCCAAATTATGTAAATAGGTAACTTTTATTTTTACACATTTTGAATAATTACTGCGGTAAATATTTTATTTACCATGGTTAAGGGTAAATCCGGTAAATAAGGGTTAAAAAATAATATTATAATAATACAAAATTACCCTAAAACGTGTCCTAACCTTATTTGTGGACACATACCCGACCATGGGCATCCTTGGGTCAATTTGGGGACCCCTTGGAGCCACTTGTATGTGGTAGGTACACATTATATTAATAAAGTTAAAATAAAAATAAAAATGGCATAAGCTTACATCTTTTAGAAGAACAATTTTTACATAGGGTTATACATGTTGGATTTTCGATTATAAATATTCATTAGAAAGAAAAAAATATTTCCTACATAATGATATTTTATTTATAATTTTTAGACATTAAATAATTTATTTTATTTATGACACAATGATGATACAGTAATTACTAAAATAGTAAAAAATTAAAATAATTGATCTTATAAATACCCAAATAATTACAATATGAAACTTTTAATGAATTAAACTAATTTTCTATGATAATATGATATATTAGGATTGATTTAGTGACTTTGTTAGAAGTAATCAATCTGTTAGGAGTTTCAGAAAAATCAACTATTGAATAGTGTCAAAATTGACATAAAAGAGTTCTTAAAACAAATATTATATTATTAATTGATATTAAATTCCTAAAAATCTAAGGTTCGGCCAAGAGACTTATATTATTATAGGTTCCTCATTAATGGACCACTTGGGGGTCGCTTGGATGTATATAGTAAGTTTATTAACCATATTATATAAAAATACAAAGAGACATTGTAAAAGTGAAACTAATTAACTTAGAGTTAATACTTAAAGATAAGGTTAATATAAGTACCCAAACCTGTCTAAATTCTATTGGTTGAGTGTTTTTCGACCTATCCCCACCTTAACCTTTGAATAGTCATCTTTTGAGCCATTAGAAACCGAATATGAATTTATTATAAATTAATATTTATAGCTTTTCCAAAGGTGCCCCTCACCCCTCTTATAAAAGGGCACTCCTCCTTCTCATTTCTTCACACCTCTAAAGCCTTTTGGTTCGGCCAAACTCTGCCCAAATACTCTCCCAACATCCCTCACTACAACCTAGAGGCCTTAGTTTGATCAGAAAGCCAACCTAAGGAGCCCTTTTGATCAAATCAAAAGGAAGAACCCGAAGAAGAGGTAATGATTTCACCACCCTTTTCTAAGTTCATTTCTTCTTCCACTTCTTCTTCCTTTGTTATTACCATTCTAAAATAATAACTCCAGTATCTCACATATACTGTGATGTTATTATAAGTATGGTACAACCATATTCAGTATTCTATCCACCCTTTGAATAACATGTCACCATACGTGCGTACGTACGGCTTACCGTCTCCAAGTCGTGGTGTAATTGTTATTCAATATAATATTATTTGGATGGGTATAATAATGATGTGTAACTCATGTAAATAATAAATATAAAATGTTAATGATTCTGTATATATGATATACCATTCATTTATATATTATTTTAATATCAAAAGAATGATATTGTCCCTCGTGCGTACGTACGGACTACCGTCTCCACGAACGCGATGAGATTCATTCTCCATCGTATCCATTCAAGTATAATTATCATTTGATGATTTAAAAATGATGTTTAAGGACTGTATATCATTCTGGATATGAATAAGATACAACAACCCTGGCTTATGTAACAAAACATATAAAAGAAAATGAGTAAGTTAACACCCGAAACGATGATAAATTCTAAGATATTATTAATAAATCAATGTTAAAAGATCATATATGATATCATATTAATATATATGATTCTTGTATAATTTAATAACAATTATTTCACCATGATACAGGAGGTTAACCTACCCCAACCAAGGAAAAGTACAAGGTAAGGGTTATTTCACAATCTCTTCATTATCCGAGGTTGTTTATATGTAATAATCTACTGGGATCTCTTTATCATCCACATCCATGTTTCTTAAAAATGTATTTCAAAACATTTTTACTATTTACAAGAATATGGGTTAAAGTCATTTATACCTTTTTTTGACTTTTTATAAGAGGTTTATAAAGGAATATTTCCGTCGTTTTCAAAACAAGGTCCTTTTTAACCTTTTCGACAGAATTGAGGTAAGAATTTTTTTTTTAACTTATACGGCGGGTGCGTTTATATTACGCCGTTATAAAATCTTCAAAGCATTCCTTACAAGCTTATAAGAATATTTTCAAAGAAAATGTTTTATTTTATATGGATCTTAAATGATTTCAAAATAAAAGGAGATATTTCTTTAAAAAGAATTTTGATTTCATCTATGTCAACATCCTTTGATGGATTTTAAGATTTTTTGAAGTTGATTTATTATGATACAAAACTTCTATATTGTATTGAAGGTTTTGTGATATGTTTGACTGTGGATGTGCTATTTTTATACCATTCATAGTTTATTGTGAAAGTATTGACATTTCGTATGCTAGTTTTAATACGAATGTTTATGTTATGTTTAAACCTTTTCATATGGGAATGCATTGGACTTAATAAGTGACGGGTGGAGCCCGCTATAGCTCCTCGATGCATCGGTAGGTCTCATGAGACAAACTAGTGTATTGTCACAAGGCCTTGACAAAATCTTATTTGTAGTCTTGGCACGAGGCCTTGGCTATGTGGTTATGATAGTCTGGCATTATGCATTCCAACATTATGAAAGTGGTTATTTATTTTTGCATGTGATTATTCGATTAGTGGAATATCCATGTGAATAAGTAAATGGCATTATATCATTTTATTTATGCCATACCATGTTGAAAGTTCATGTTTAAAAGACTTTTGTTTTAGTTATACATTGCCTTAAATGTTTATTCTTATTGATGAATGTTTCCGCTATATTGTTATCCTTACTGGGCATTTGAGCTCACCCCTTTTCTATGTTTTATTTTTCCCAGGAAGTGAAGATGTAAGTTATGAATGACCTTCAGGGATATTATGAGGGGATTGTAGTGTGGACTGTGGAAACATTATGTTGTTGTAGTAGTTTTTGATTTTATGATGTAATGTAAAACTTATGAATATATCTAGTGTTTCCAAGGCTACTAAACCAATCAGTCTTTCGAGATTTGATCTTTCTTGTGATCATGCCAATGTTATGTAATAATGCACCGACTCTAGGCAACTAGGGTCGGGGCGTTACAAATACCATCTTGGATTAGACGAAGAATACAAATTTCAGGCACCAATCTTATGAGGAATGACGGTAGAGACCTATGGAGTATGAGGAGGGAGGCCATGAATTCCAATGTGTCTCACCTCAATGATGGTTGTAGAGATTTGGTAGGTGAGTGATGTTTTCTAAATGGATTATCGTCCATTTATAGATACTGTGGAGAGTTGGTGAGATGGAATATCACATAGCTCTACTAACAATGTTATACTGGGAACCTGATACCTTCAACGTGTTGCAGCTAAGGAGGAACATGCACAATATTCTACCAATCATTGACAGGGGTTATCCAAACATTGATGATGGGGAAACCATTAGAGAGTACCAAATGTATGTTTACTATAGGTAGGAGGGGACCCCCCATGTGTGATTGATTTCATTTGTGTATGTTGGATGGAAGTAAACGAATCATTATGAGATCATGTGGTTGTGGGAGGATCATAATAATTCCAATTACCCACATCAATTTGAGTAGGATTTTGTTTTGTTCATTCTAGGATGTAATTACATATGTTGGGTAGAATACAATGTCTTATATTTTCCTTGTATAATTTTTAAATATTACATTGATTTATTTCAGTAATAGGGTTTTTGATAGATTTCCATTCCTAGGCTCGGTTTTTCTAAAATAAATATTTTATATAAATTAATCTTTTATATAATTCCATCCTATTGTATTTCCTAAAATAGTTGAATAAAATTTTATTGGCTGACTAGATCTGAAATATGCAGACACATTGTTATTCAGATTAGTGGCATTACCTTAGGAAAGGACTAATATCAATCATTTCGGGTCATCTACAAAGATAATTTTTTAACACATTAAAAGAAATAATATAAATTAACAACTGATTTTATATAAAATTTTTAATATTTTAGAAATGTGTTTTGTGGTTATAAATAAATAGTAGTCTATGGATATGCTCATAACCTTGGAAAACAAAATACTAGGACATATACTGAGGATCCTCCATTATATAAATCTCAACAAATAATGAAAAATGACAAAACATGGATTATAGTGTAGTGATATTAGATCTCATCAAGGATTGCAGAAAGATCACTCTTCGTTAATGATAAATCAATTGTGTTTGATAGGGGTTATTAAAATTTTTTTGTTACTCCTCGTTCATGGATTAAAATGTTTTACACATATCAACCCACAAAGTGGCTGACCTGAAGATTGATAGTTGTAAAATGAGGGTTGTTTTGCAGGTTATTTTCAAGGTATTTGATTTATAGTTGATTATTTTTATTGAAAAATTTCATGGGAGTGGATCAGAGCCATAAAATAAAATGAATGGATATTCTTTCCCAATTTTTTTTTGAATTTTTACTTCTCCATTTTACCACATTATTTCTAGTTCTTATAAGTTTTATTAAGGATGTATTGTTCTTCATCTGTTTCACAGCGCTATATTCCCAAATCAAAAATCCAGAATCATGAAGACCAAACAGAAGTACGATGATGATGGAAAAAGACTAATCAAATGTTTAGGTATAAATGTGCCTTCTACCATTTTTTAAACATGATCAAGATGAGTTCTCACGGTATATAGAATTTCTAAAACCACCCAAATCAGCTTCATAGTGGTGAAACATAACAGGATATTCATTTTTGAAGTGATTGAACAGTATAATTGATGGATATAAGTTCATTAATGGTGTTCTGGTGATGAATATTGTTTATTATGATATCAAAAAAACATAGAATGTATCACAAAAATATTACATTTTGGACTGGCCCAATGGTGGCTAGGGTTTTCGGTGACAGAAACGATGAATACAGCATGTGACCATTGGAACAAGACATGTGGGGCCTCACACAGACCTCGACATGTATCTCAAATGGTACACAACCATATAGTGGAGTACATTCCACATACTTCACCACATCTACAGTCTATACATGTGACACTGGTAACCCCGTGTACTGGTACACAGTTTGTTAGACATTCATTTGAGTCATATACTTGAACATGGCCCAAATTCATTTAGAATAACTTGAATAGAATGACATGACATGTGATCTTTTATAAAAACTATGTATATCATTTTCTACAAAATATGAATTTTCAATCTGGCTATTGCACAAAACTAGTACCCAGTGTCAAGGGATATTACATGTGACCATTCTACATGTTGTGTACTCCCTTTTGCATGGAATTATCTCCTTGTCCACCATTCCTTAGAAAAGTTTCATTTGGATTAGTTACCCTTTTTTATTCACCTGAAGGTTAATTGTATCATTTGTAATCCACATTAGTACAACCCCTGCAGCATGAGTTTCACATTAGAGTATGATTATTTTTTATAGGCCCAAAGTGAGACTATCTATCTTATCATGTACCATAAGTAGAGTTAGGTTATTGACAAGACCAATCCTTCCTAATGTCATTCCTATACATATCAGGTGAATATTAAAGATTCATTTTATATGACAATGACCTGGTAGTGATCCTCAGTTGTGTATCATGATCATACCAACTCAGGAGCGAGTTCTCCACGAAAAAGTCTATCTGTTATCTTTTTTGATATATCAACATATCTATCCCTATTACAAAAATTTTCAAATAAAATTAACTTCTTTGAAGAAATTCAGCAGAGATATAATGTTTATCGTGTGAACCCTCCCATATGAGTTTCTCATGGATATCTTTTGAATGAATCCCTAGCATGTGTATGAAATTTTTGTTACTTACCTATAGATTACAAGTATCGGTTTTGAGTATATCTATATATTTTATCTGGATATATGTTATACAGATATATTTTGTGTAGATATGACTATAACATTAATTTTATTGTATTTATCTGGTGTTTTTGGGGTTGGTTACTAAGTACTGTTATACTCAACCCTACACAAGCACTTCCAACACATGTCTTGTATTTCAAAGAAAAATGGGTTTTCGATGGAGTCCACGATGGGCCAGGATTGGACCATGATTTTTGAGTTTAACAAACAAGGTGAGGTGTTCAATTGTCACCGATCAGTAGTCACATTAGCATTATTTTTTACATGTTGGAATTCGTATTTATGAAACTCTTTTATATTTGGCATCTATTTTGGCCATGTTATAATTACACCCTTAACCTTAAATTATTATTTGATGGATGGGATTAGTTGTATGAATGGATTTTACACATTAGTGTTTTTAACATTACAATAGTGGTGGTCTTGGAAATGTGTGAGTGTGTAGAAGTACTTTGGAAATATCTATCATGATAGAGATATGCCTACTTGGTGTTAGTCACGATACATTATCATATTAGAGGAGGGAATGTGGGTCACCGCAAGGGCCCCATTAGGATGGGTCATGACAAATATAATAATGACACTCCTTGTTCAAAACAAGAAATTATCAAATCATAAAGATAGGGGAGCTGAAAATTATCCTCAGGTAGCAAAAAATAACCATTAATCAAAATATTTGATCAGAAAAGATGATATTTGGATAAATGGAATTGATAAGATACTTATTATTTTGAAATGGTAAGATTTTTTATTAATATTTCATACAAATTCATACTATGAAGAGATAGTGAGATATCTAAATGGGGATGTTCATGAATTTCATCCAATGATGATGATATCAAGTCATTAATCATATAGAATAAAATACTTCTAGGGATATTCATTTAATTATTTTAACTATGGACTCAATCCTATTAATTGTTGGTATATCTAGTATAAAACATTTTAAAAAAATTAGAGATAATTTAATACTCACCAACCAATAAAATATACTCTAACAAATAGGTTTTCTATACTTGAGGAGGAACATATGTATGAATAAAAAATTCATGCTGAACAGATATTGAGAAGTACATCTTTTCAATCCACATGATAAATTATGGTTTGGGGGGAAAATAATAAAATTGAAAAATAAAACCATTAATAAATTGATCTCAATGTTATAATGAACTGCAACACCAAGATTCATGATAGTTAATGGTCATACCCTATGACCAGAAATGAAAATTTATTGATGAATTTTTTGAATAGGGATAATGGAATACTATAGTTTGTTGATGATGGTTCCATGAAGATCAATGGAGTTGGATGTACAAATATAGAAAATTATTATCTTAATAAAATTTATGATTTATATTGGGATATGGTTGTATTAGAATCTTTAATATGGAGGTAAACAATGTGGCTTTGTGATGATTATGAAATTTAATCAAAAGGGATGAACTATCATATGAAGGACATGAAATTTTATCATGAATGGATACACATCCGGAAAAAATTAGGATAATGGTTATATTAATGAGAATACTTGTTACCATATTGATGAAGAATAAAACAACTTGTCACATGAATTTTTTGTTTACATTAATAATAAATAAATCAAAATTTAAATCAAAGGAGATGATAAACATCAATATTCTTAATATAAAGCATAATTATGATATGAATTGTGATTTATGTGGGTGAGGAATGTTGATTTTCAATTAATATCATACAGTGATGAAAATGGTATTAACTCATCTTGATCTCATCCACACATATGCATCTGGTCTTATAAATGTAGCTAGAAAATGTGGATAAAAGATTGTTTTCATTTTTTTTTTTAATATTATAGTATAATGTATTTTTATATGGTTATAAAAATATGAAAAATGTTATCAATTTCATTGAATATAATAATTGAATTGAATATAATGTTAAGTGTCCAACAATAATAGTTCTATGTTCTGATAATGGAATGTAAGACACATAGATTGAATTTTAAAATTACCTGATAAAATGTGGAATACAGAATGTGGTAGTTACAGTGATAACACATCACAAAAATAGTGGTGTTGAGAAAAAGAATAGAGAGGTAAAAAATATGGATATAACAATAATGATGGATAATCATATCCTTCGTAATCACATGAAAGAGGATATTCAAGAAGAAATATGATCTCATAACAGAACATGGATTTATATGGGAGAATCCAAGACAATATATTAGTTTTGGTAGAGATAGAATACACTATGATGTATTTTCATGTTTTCAGAAATAATCATCTCATCTAAAACATAGAGGGAAATCAATGAATTTTTGGTGATGTTGTAGACAGAATATCATTATTTGGATGATTAAAGATGATTGGAAGCATCAAGTGTTTAAATAAGCATCATGGAAGATTTATGGATAGAAGTTATGTTAATATCAAATAATATATTCTAAAAAATACATTTAGAATATTATAGTATAATCTGATACATGCTAGAGAATAAATTGGTCGAGGAATTGATTAAAATGTATAAATAGAATATTTTTTAGAAAATATATAGGAGTCACAAAATATCAATGACACAAAATATGAATCTGATGATGAAATCATCATTAATGAATCATCATCTAAACCCAAAAAAAGTTATTGAAGTAAAGAATTTAATCAATACAATGTAATTTCGGATTACAAAAAACCCACGTAGACTAGGATAATGAGTAATGAAAAACTCTACGAATTTATATCAGTGGTGGAAACAATATAATTTAAATAATAGTGAAGGATGAATTATGGGATAAATCCAAGAATGAATAACTGGATCATATTGAAAATAACAATACTCGATATCTGGTTAAAATACATTATTATCACATTGTTTTTAGAATCATGTAGACATTTTAACATAAAATTTAGGAGCATATAAATGTTAATTGAAACAAGTCACTCAAGTTCTGTAAATTCTATGCACAGATTGTAGATGCTGATGTTGATGAAAATTTTCTACAATTAGATTTTAGAAAAAATATGAATTTTGTCACTATGTATATTCATAGACATTATAATGTTTTCTATATGGATTCCAAATAAAAATTACTAATTGGAGTTTGTGAATAATAATTCTATATTGAACACCCTTTGGAATTTGTAATTACAAATTATGAGCAAATGGAATGCAGATTATACAAAGTACACTATCGCCTAAATTAGGATCCTCAATCATGGTATAGTCGACGTGATTCTTATATAAAGACACATCAATTAAAAATAGGTGGTTTTGACAATAATCTATATTTGAGTAATACACATGAATATCATTTTATAATTCTTATATAAGTGGATGATTTTTTGTTAGATGTTAGAATAAACTTTTAGAATACTTTTTTACTCACCTGGAATCTGAAATTGAGATGTCTGTGATTGGTGAACTCCCAGACATTTTTTGGCTCTAGGTGGTTCAAAATGAACATTTAAAAATAATTTATTGGGGATAATATAAAATTTTTATTATGAATAAATTAAAATCTAATTTTTTCAAAACAATTTCGAATCTGATTTCTATTTGAAAAAAACATGCAATCCATAAGGATGCTGATTCTTAAGATCCAACAATATATGAAATTATTATTGAAATTATGTTATAAATAAATCTAACACAATAATATATCATATTGATGACATGCTTAGTGGTCCACATTCAATTTTATATAGTGTAATAAAATATGGCAGTAGTTAAAAGAATGACTAGGAATATTCTAGGTAAACTAAACTTTTGAATATAATTTGATGCAGTAATAGATAATGTATTATAATATTTTTTTATACTGAATTGGATAGTGATGTGGTGCAAAGAAATTAAATAAGAAATGGGGAATTTTTTAGTTCAAATCAATTTGTGGGACGTATGATAAAAAAATCATGAAATACTTTATCTTATTACAAATTCAGTATAATATATCATTTCTACAATGTCTCGAATCAAACTGTCATAGATAATGATGAAAATAATTTACATTGGTGATGAGGATAAATAGAATTTAGAGAATCATAATGAAAATATGAGCATGTTAAATCTCACAAAGAACGTATATTTGTACTATCGTACAAAACAAATTTAGTTCAGATATTATTTCATTAGGAAAAAGATAAAATTAAATTTGATTGAAATTTATAATGATGGAGCTGATGGCCTAGCAGAAAAAAATATGAAAATTCTATTTGAAACACCTATGTTTGGGAAATGTATGTTGAACCTCATTTTTCAACCACCTCCTAGTGCATATAAAGGTAATGAATGCCCCCACATATCATTATTAAATTATTTCAATATTTTTGTTAAATGGATATATGTTTATTTGGGAGATACGATTAAGGAGGGACATTTTAGTGATCTAAACGCAAAAATAAAGGATTAATGGATTAATTTCAATAAGGGGATAATATTGTAAAATTAAACATTAGAATAATATGGTAGAATGATAATTATGTGTTTTGAGAAAACATATAGATTTCATGATGAAAATGTTTAACAATTCCAAATATGGAGACCCATATTCATAATATCCCAGTTGTATTATACACTTATCATTGATCTTTTAGACTTATATTTTTATTTGATTTTTCTCTCACATTTATGGTTTTAATTGTTTATAGTTCTTTATCAAATTTAACTGAAAGTTTCAATCAAATCTAAAGGGGAAGATAGTTTGAACCCTGGCTTTTATTATCTATAAGTTGATTCTAATTTTTGTTTATTTTCTTCTATACATTGTAGACTCATAACATTATTTTCATGGAATTATATCGAATAGTACATGTAACAATAATATTGATGATGAATTCATTTCCCAGTGTTTTACAAATTTTTTGGTTTTCAATTTAACGAATTTTGAAATGTTTATTTAGATAAAAAATAAACCACTAAATGTTTAATGAGTATATTAATGTTGTGAGAATTTTATGTTTATGATAATATCAGAAAAATATGGAAAATGATGGAATCATGTAAAAGATATGTTTTAGTGTGAATTGTAGTTTAAAGGATAGATTGAATTTAAATGTAATAAAATATAGAGGGTTTAATATTAAACTTCTAATATTATTTCAAACCATATATGGACATGAGAGATTTTTTTAGATAGATTATTCAAAATATTTATATGTCATGTGGTGTGTCAAAATTATGATATTTAATTTAAATATTATTATGAGTCATATTTGATGACTATTTATGACTTACATGCTTGGGGGATTATTTGAAAGGAACATTCATACATAGAAGTCTAGGTCTTTACATATGTGGATACTGTGTTGAAGGCATAGAACTTTTTTTAGAGAAAAGTCAGTGTCTCTACCATGCGCCTCATTTGTGATAGCTATTTTTATATATAGAAAATATTGTGACTTTAATGTCCCTTGTGTCTATATAGAACATGTCATGCTCATGGTTTTCTTTAACGAACAATTAAATGCTTCCTAAAAAATATCACACGATAACTTTAAAATTTATGTGCCAGAACATGTTTATCATGTTGAGCTGAGATGGGATTATTTTATGTTTATAAATCTATTGTGTTTGATTAGTTATTTCAATGTTATTTAATTAGTATATTTATCCTCTTATTATATCATTATTTATCGGGACAAAAACTTCATGGACAATATATTAATGTGACCATGAGGTTGATAATCTCTATAAGGATTATCCTAGAGAAGTGATCTAGTGGGATCCAGATGAAGTGTTCTAAATGACATAGTGTGCCATCAAAAAAGTATTTTAAAGGTGGTGTTCCTGTCACAGAGTGACTATGTTGTATCTTCAATATTCAACAACTATTTTAGATTAGTTGATTTATGTATAACCCAAATACTATATTAAATATTATCATTCACATAGACCATAGTGGTGAAACATGTAAGCCTATCGAGTTTTCTCCCTTCTTGTGAATTATGTAATTACAAAACATTTCAATAAGATATGTTTAATGAGTTCAATTCAATTTGGGAACATGATTTTTCACTTTTGATGAAAAAACGGACACATCTATTCTCTCCTCCCCTATCATGGTGTTTTGGGTTCCTTCAATTATATCCACGACCCCACACATTTGGGGTATTTCATATACATTTCCTGTCTATAGTCTGTTATATTAAATTCATAATGTTTTTTAACTAATATTTCACAATGATTAATTCATCTTGTTTCCATGTTCCTAAATAAATCTTAAAAAAATGAAAAATATCAAATAATTATACTACTTTTCACCATGGTCTGAATGCAGGTACAGAATTATGGAGGACCTTCAAAACTGAGAGATACAAGAAGATGTCACACTAGTGGATATCTTCAGGGGATATATAGGTAATTGTGATTTTATATCTGATTAATACATTGTTTCAGTGCATAATTTTAGCTAACTGTTACCATATCATAATGTGAATTCTGTGTGGCTAGTGGCAAAATGGTTCGTCATTAATTTTAGATAATTCTAAAGTGTTATTTTATGGGATTGAAAATTTGAAATTCTCTCCATATTATGATCCATAAAATCATGAGATTACTCCTCTCCGTGGACGTAAATATTATTATTGGACCACAGAAATTGTTGTGTTTAGTGACATCATCATTTTATTATTTCATTTTCATTTATATTTTATTTTTTGGGTCTTCCAAAATATTTTGTTAATATGAATCCTTGTGTTTCCACATAAATTAAAATTGTTAGTGTCCAACATTGATGTATATAATTTAATACCATAGAAGCTCAGTCAGAGGCAAGCCTCTGACAATTTATTAAAAAAAATTTCATTTTACAAAATGAAAAACTATTTGAAAAAATTAAAGGGTGTTATATTCATACACGTTTTTCTGGCTTATAATGACTATCATATCAATATGAAATACACATCAATATTAATATAAAATATATAAACATTTCAATATATGCAATCTAATTTAATAAAATAAAAAATTACATTGACATAGAATGAAACGAGATACATGGGATAAAGATTGAGGAATTAAAATATTACATAATATGTAATACAAAAATATATATAAGATTTAAATTTAATTAAAAAATTATTATCTTTTTATTACAGTCATAAAACATATAAATAAGATGATTGGAATTAATGAAAATATGTACCAAAGACATCAATTACTCAAGATGATGAGAACATGATAAAAAATTATAGATAATCCAAATATAAAACACATGATTGTTATGATCATTATAAAGACTAATAATGGAAAAAATTTCTTATAAACATCTAAAATAAAACTATATACATATCAATTTGATAATAAGTTTTATGTTGCATTATATTTTCTTGATAATAATGAAAATTCCATGATTCAAAGGAAGTTGTTAGACCATTTTTTTCTTTCAAATCACATTTTATTTATCAAAATACTGATTTACATAGGATTTTAATTTCAATTAAAGACACATATGTTGTCCTTAAAGGGATTTAAACAATCATATCATGACTACTAACTATGAATTTCTATTAGATACATAGCTTTCTGGGAAGAACACAATATTACTAAGTTTGTTTCCATTATTTCAACAAATTTTATTCTGTTATGAATACATTGATGAGATAGAATATTCCATTATATTAGAATGATGAAATTTTGAAATCCATTTTGGAGTTTTATACCTGAATGACTTATCATCATATCCTTATCATACAAGAACTCAGGAATGTTGTTTCATCTATTGATTTTCATCTTATTTGGAATTGGGATGCATTGTTTTACAAAGAGACGGTTCCAGAGACCACAAATCAATATAGTTGGCGATGTAGGAAAATAATTTTATGACTCAAAAATATGGTATTCCACACAATAAAAAGGCGGAACTATAAGCTTGGTGGTGAATGGTGTACTACCTTTATCGATCATAAGATCTTGAAGAACATCTTTTCACATAAGGAAATGATCCTCAGATAATGATTATGTAAGTGTTAACATCATACGTTTGAATTTGACATGGTTTATATTAATCGTAAATCGAATTTCAGGTATGAAGGTTTGGTTGAAAATTTATATAACCAATTGGCCCTAGAGGATAATGAGTTGTCATGCTTTAAAATCATACACACATTGGAACAATAATTCAATTTTATGTTGATAAATTTTGTTGGAATTAAATTTTTGCACCACACTACATTCAATTTCCTATTTTATTCTTCTATAGCTATGTATTTTTAAGGTTTACATTTTATTTGTTTTATTTTCCAGAATTTTACATTTTCATATTTTATAACTATCAATTTCTGTTCCTCATCAATGATTTACCATTTTTATAGAAATTTTATGAATATTATATTATTTTTTCATCATGTTATTATTTTAAATTTTCATATAGTTTTATATAAAAATAATAACATAATTAATAGGTTAATTTTTTGATATTATTCAATTTGAAATAAATGATTGATATTTCATTCACTACCAATCAATTAACCATAACGAGTCTTGAATCCATGCACAAATCATTGGAAGAGCCCCTTGATCAAAATGATATAATCTATAATTAATATATTTTGTATTAATATTTTCATTATAAATTAAAATTTTTAATTTATTATATCTTGTTCAATGAAGAATGGAAGGTTTTTTCCAAAAGTTGAAAATTGGAGATGAAAATTACATTTATCATAATGGTGCACAGTTGAATACATGATAGAATTTTTTAATATAGAAATTAATTTCAACATTATTTTTGTGATGTGATGTATTTTAAATGTGAGAATAGTGGATAGAAGTCCATAAGGGGATTTCACATGCCCCGAACATTAGTTGATGACATATATATGACTTGTATCAACTTAAAACTAATACCAATAACACTCAAAAAAATCCTGAATTTTTTTAATATATTATTAATATGGATAAAAAACAATCAATTGGAAGTTGTTGATTAGAATCATCATCTCTATCTCAGTGAAAAACATACCGGTTGTTACTTCTTCATACAATGTATAAATTTTAATAATAATGTAAAAACACAATTATTATATGTTCACTAACCAGTTACATGTATTGGACTATTAAAAACTATTGTTGAGATCATGTTATCATTTCTTTAGCTCAAAATTGTACTTATAAATATTATATAAAACATATTTCAATTTTATATATTATTTATATTTAATGATGTTAATTAAGAATAGTGTGTGATTAAATTTTATGTTGGTTAGGCCGAATATATTACATTGTATAGTGTTCTAATTAGTGAAACATATATGGAAAAGTAAATTCTATTGAAAAATAGTTGTAGTCCTTTTGTTTAATATGTTTATCATTTTCTGAAGGAGAAAATGAAATGAGATGAATAATTGGTTTGATGTATTGTTTTACTTTATTTACAAATCATACATTTTGTACATGTGAAAGAAGGGTCATACTTGTAGAAGTGGTGAACCGATGTTTGTATTTGAATCATTGATTATTCATTCCATCATATCATATTATTCAATTACATGAAATGAGTCCTGAAACACACATAAAAATAATGGGATCTTCCCAGTGAACCAGGGTAGTACCAGATGCCTTGTTAGTGACTAATTTTGTCCCTATTTTATGTATTTTAGATAGAGAATTTTTTCTTGGCCTAAATGAACAATTAAATATTGTGACAGAAAATGTAAACTAGATCAAAAATTCCAAGAAACAACCCATGTTAAGAAATTATATTCATTATAATGACTGATAAATTGTCCCACATGTGATGACCTGACATAATATACCTATGTGGTTGACTTCACAAAAATGTCAAATTTTATGATCCTCCATCAGTTGGATCAAATCCCAACATAGATCATGATAATATATTGAGATCCCAAATCTTATTTATCAATTTTGAGACTCGTAGAAGTTTTAGACAACATGATAATAGATTGAGATATCAAATCATATTTATCAATTTTGAGACATGTATCTGTGTAATACATTATAATGAAATCATCACCACCTTGAAATAGTATGAAAAGTTCATTATTTATTCTAAAGTACTCAAGGATATTATTTATGATGACTGATTGAATCAAAAATAATATATGTTATCCTCTTAACATAGAGCATAAGAAGCATTAGTTCAGTAATAAAACATTGTATACATGAATCATATTTTGGAATATATAGATAAAAACTTATCAATCATTGTTTATTATTTAGGATCTCGTATCTTCATATGATTCATTCTATGAAACATTTGAAGATACCACTTCTCATTTTCTCGATAAAAAACTCCTGAAAAAATTTCCATTATATGATCTATGAATCAGTCCAACAAAATTTGTTATCAACATATAAGGATATTTATAATACTTTTGGAGTCCATTTATCTTATTTATTTCAATTGAAAATATTTTTGAAAATTATTTTACAAAATATATTGTTGTGAATATATTTCTAATAATTAGTATGTCATCCACATAAAACACTAAAAACACCCTGATGCATCTACTAACATGCCTATGTACACCAGAATCATATGTGTTTTTATGGAACTAAATGCACTTATTGTTTCATCAAACTATATATTTCCACTCGAAGAATCTTACTCTAATATATAATTGAACAATTTCAATGTATACTCCTTAAAAAACTCATATGACACTTCAAATGAAATTTTTTAGATTTTAATCATATCATAAAATATATTTTTATCATAGAATGTGATTTTAACATCCATTTTATATATCATATCATCATGATTAAATATCTAGTAATATTTTAATAGATTTTATTATTTAAATTGAAAAAAATTATATCAATTTATATACAACTATTGCATTTAAAAAAATACCTTAATGATAAAAATATATAACATTATAAAGTAGTGTAAGAATTTTAATAGCAGTATTAAACATTAAAAAAATTAAATAAACATAAAAATGTAAATTTAATATTCATGTAATGTAAATGATGATGAAATCAATTTTTTAAATAGTTCATATATATATAATTAATAAAATTTACACCATTATATCACAAAACAATTTATAAAAATTAAAATAAAAAATATACAAATAAGGTTTAATTTAATAGTTTTAGAGAAGAAAATATATGACAATTGATACATTATATTTTGAATAATTCCCATTGTCATATACTAGTTAAATTTCTAGATAATAGACTAAAATTTTGTAAGTTGTTTGATGATTTTCCTATATTATTGTAGAAATATTTACATAGGCACAATCATTGAAATAAAAAATGATACAACTAGGCACATGGATGGCCCATATGGGTAAATTGTAACTGAAAAGTGACACTAAAATGCCTCCAATAATAGGCTTATAGTTGGAAGCAATTACCATGTTTTAATATGATACAACAATAGTGACCATATCCTATTTCTTTCAACAAAATAATCCTCATAGAATATTATAAAAAGAAACACATATAGGATATAAATATATTATAATATAAATTGTACACAATTTATTACAGAAAAATACGAACAAATATGACACCACTTAGGTAAAATATAAAACAAATGTACATCTGAAAAGTCCATAAATCTGACAAATACCTAATTCTAGAGAACTCATCCCCGTTGGGATTATGTAACACCCCGACCCTAGTTACCCAGAGTCGGTGCGTTATTACATAAAATTGGCATGATCACAAGAACGATAAAGTCTTGAAAAACCGATTAGTTTAGTAGCCATGGAAACACTTCATACAATAATAAAGTTTTACCTTACATTAAAAAAACACATTGTCTTCATATCCCCACATACTATCCCTGCAGGTCATTCATAAATTACTTCTTCATAATTCTGGGAAAAATAAAACATTGAAAGGGTTGAGCTCAGATGCTCAGTAAGGATAACATTATAGCCGAAGCTTTCATAGATAAGCATAAAAACATGAGGCAATTTATAATTAAACAAAAGACTTTTAAACGTGAACTTCTGCATAATATGGAAATGATAAAATGAAATAATTCCATTTAGTTATTCACATGGATATTATACTAGATGAACAATAACATGAAATATCAATAACCATTTTTATAATGATGGAATGCATAATGTCAGACTATCATAACCACATAGCCAAGGCCTCGTGCCTAGAATACAAATAAGATTTTGCCAAGGCCTTATGCCAAGACACTAGTTTGTCTCATCAGACCTATCGATGCATCGAGGAGCTATAGCAGGTTCCACCCATCACTTATTTGGTCCAATGCATTCCTCATAAGAATAGGTTTAAACATAACATAATCATTCGTATTAAAACTAGCATACTAAATGTCAATACATTAACCACAAACCATGAATGGTATAAAAATAGGACATACACAGTCAAACATAACTCATTCGATACAATATGGAAGATTTTATTGTATCACATTAACCTCAATCAAGAATAATGAAGGATGTTGACATAGATGAAAATAAACATCCAAACTATTTGAGGGAAATATAACCCTTTTTCTTGAAATCAATTAAAAGTCACACTATTTGTCAAGAAGCCATTAAAAAATAGATTTTTGAATCAAAGAGTCCCATACCACTTTGAGACATTTAAAAGGAGTTTTAATTTTATAACTTTAATGTCCATATAATTGAATCTTTAAAACCATTTTTTAATACATGGACATTAATGAGCAAGAATTAAGAGAATAAGTCTTTAGAACATTTAAAAATGGTATTTTAGTGACAGTTTCTAACCAAAAGAGAGACACTTGAATAAAAATAATTGAGCTAATCAAAACATTGTAATATAATGAGAATAAAGGGATTCATGATATACTATGTCATTGTACATTATATAAACCACATAAAAGTGATTTGGTGTATATCAACAAAGTCTCAATGGAATGTAAATTGAGATGAAATCTCTCATAAAGGCCATATCCTTAGGTTAAGGATAAATAAATGACATAGTTATGTGTGAAAAATCTAAATACACTAAATATGATTGGATATTCAGTGTAAAACCATCAAAGGACTTTCACACATAATCTTGTAAAAACAACACCAATGAATTGGATGTTTAACTCAACAAATGGAGAATGAGATAAAATTAATCTTATCAAATTCATATCGATGACATGAGAAATTATCAATGGAGTGATTATGTGTATCAAAATCTTATCCATAGAAAAGGGGAGTGTAAATTATGACATAAGCATATGAATAGTGATTCCACACATAATCATGGAGTAATATAATCAATGAAATATGCATAAAGCCAAATAAGTGGAAATTGTAATTTCAAATTCCCTTATCGATTAGGTAACATACGAAACATACACCCATGAAAGAACGATCATACCATGATGATGTAAATATCCATAAATTAATTTATATTACACAATCAATATAATCATGGGTAGTACACACACCACATGCAATAAATAAGTGGTGAACAATGGAATTCTCATGGAATAAAAAGTGAGATAAGAAACCCCTTACTTTGTACTTTCTCCTTGGTCGACGGTAGGTTAAACTTTTGTATAATGGTGAAATAATTGTTAATGAATTATAAAATAATCATTTACATTAATATGATATCATATATGATCTTTTAACATTTATCTATTAATAATATCTTGGAATTATGGTCATTTCGGGTGTTAATGGGTTCATTTTAATTTATATTCTTTGTTATGTGAGAGATATTTTTTAATAATCGTATGTATATTATTCATATCAAGAATGATATCAACTCTTTAGATACTATTTTTAAATCATCAAATGATAATTTTACTTGAATGGATATGATGGAGAATGAATCTAATCGCGTTCGTGGAGACGGTAGTTCGTACGTACGCACGAGCGAAAATATCATTCTTTTGATATTAAAATAATATATAATTGGATGGTATTTCATATATACAGAATCATTATCATGTTATATTTATTATTTACATGAGTTACACATCATTATTACAACCATCCAAATAATAATATATTGAATAACAATTACACCACGACGTGGAGATGGTAAGCCGTACATACGCACGTATGGTGACATGTTATTCAAAGGGTGGATAGAATACTGAATATGGTTTTACCATATTTATAATAATATCATAGTATATATATGATAATGGATTTATTATTTTATAATGGTAATAATAAATACAGAAGAAGTGGAAGAAGAATGGAACTTGGTAAGGGGTGGTGAAAACATTACCTATTCTTTGGGTTCTTCCTTTTTTTTGATTAAAAGGGATCTTTAGGATGGCTTTATGATCAAAATAATGCCTCTAGGTTGTAGTGATGGAAGTTTAGAGAGTATTTGGGCCGGGGTTGGCCGATCCAAAAGGCTTTGAAGGTGTGAAGAAATGAGAAGGAGGAGTGCACTTTTATAAGAGGGGTGAGGGCCACCTTTGGAAAAACTAGAAATATTAATTTATAATAAATTCATTTTCGGTTTCTAATAGATAAAAAGTTAATTATTTAAAGGTTAAGGTGGGTAGGGGTCTAAAACCACTCAATCAATATAATTTATACCGGTTTGGTTCATTATATTAACCATATATTTAAGTATTTACTCTTAGTTAATTAGTTTCACTTTTACAATGTCTCGTTATATTTTTATATTATATGGTTAATAAACATACCATATACATCCAAGAGACCCCCAAGTGGTCCATTATTGATACAAAAATCATTATATAAGTATCTTGTCCTAACCTTATATTTTTTGGAATTTAATATCAATTAACAATATAATATTTGTTTTAAAAACTCTTTTATGTCAATTTTGACACTATTCAATAGTTGGTTTTTGTGAAACTCATAAAAGAATTATTACTTCAAATAAAGTTCATTAAATCAATCATAATATGTCATATTAAACTAGAAAATTATCTTAATTCAGTAATAGTCTCAAATTATATTTATTTGGGTATTTATAATATCAATTATTCTAATTTTTCACTATTATGGTAATTACTGAATCACCATTGTGTCATAAATAATTAAATTATATAATGTCTAAAAATTATAAATAAAATATCATTATGTAGATAATCTTTTTATATTTCTAATTAATATTTATAGTCTAAACTAAAACATATATAACCCTATGTAACAATTGTTTTACTAAAAGATATATGCTTGTGTCATTTTTGTATTCATTTTCACTTAATTAAAATAAAGTGTCCCTATCACTTACAAGTTGATCCATGGGGTCCCAAAATATACTCAAATATTACCATGGTCGACCATGTATAAACCAATAGGGTTAAGACACGTTCTAGGGTAATTTATTATTATTATAATATTATTTTTTAACCCTTTTTTACCAGATTTACCCTTTAACCATGGTAAATAAAATATTTACCGAAGTAATTATCCAAAATGTATAAAAAAAGTTACCTATTTACTCAATTTGAAAATCCTGATTCTAAATATGGAATCCATTTATCCAAATTAAAATCACAGAAGTGGAATAAATTAATTAAAAATTAATTCCCATTGTAAAAACAAAAAGCGTGTTTTTAAGAGATAATAACTATCAAAAGATTGGCACTTGTTTATGTCTGGGTTAAATGTGAAATTATGTTCAATGACCCACATTGTATTACATGGTAAAAATATATTTTAAATATAATTTATAACCACCCAAATTAATAAATTGTCACTATTAATTATTTCGATTAAAAATGTTGTTTTTAATTAAAATTTAGTAATTTTTTACTATTCATCAAAATATAAAAGTTATCCGAAAAGTACCGAAATTTCACCCTAGGCTAATTTCGTTATTCCAAATCCAAAAATGAAGTCTATTTTACCATATTGAAAACATAAATGTTTCATTTATTAATTTAAAAATAATTCCTGCTTTCGAAACCAAAATGGGTATTTTTAAGAAATAACAACTATCAAAAGTTTGACACTTGTTTATGTCCAATTTCAGAGTGAAATTACATAAAATGATCATCATTGGATTAAATAGTAAAAATTTAATCTATTTATACTTCCAAACCATTTAAATGTATAATTTAACAATATAAATTATTTTGATTAAAAAATGTTTTTTTTCAGTATTTTTTCACTATTCACTCAAATATGAAAGTTATGAGAAAGACACAAAAACATTATTGATACTAAATTCATATGTCCCGATTCTAAATATGAATTTCATTTTTTTCAAATTTAATATATAAAAATTTCAAATATAGGTTTTAAAAAGGCTTCGCCATTAAAAGGCTGTAAAATTTCATTTTTTGAAAAATACTTCTTTTATCTAAAAATGAATTTGTTCATAAATCATGTCATAGAAACTCATAATATGGATTAAAATTATAAGGATAATATAATATTTAAAATTTAGTTAATAATATTCATAACCTCTTTTGAACGGCTAGTTTGGTAAGTCATGGTGTACTTGAACTCAGTGTTGCGTACAACACACGCTATTGTATTATTCAAAGAGAAGTGTACCGTGGAAGAATAGGGTGTTACATTCACCCCTACTTCAATAAATTTCATCCTCGAAATTTTAAAAATTGTGCATGAGAATATAATGGAAAGTCCCCCATTGGAAAAAGAGTAAATAAAACAATTACTTTAAAAGAAAGAAACAAATGTATAAAGGTCACCCAAGATAACTCATACTATGATTCCAAGTAGGAAAACATGGATATGGATGATAAACTAAGTGACATGTTATGATGGAGAGGGATAGAAATCATGATCAGGAGAAAGTTAACAATAAGAAAACCACAAACTTGTGTTGGGACAAACGATCATTAATCTCCTAGTATAAAAGTAAATGTACAACATTTTTTGTTTTAAGTTACTTTACATAAGGATGACGAATTCATTTATGATATTGACTAATAATATAATGATATATACTTAATTTTTAGGTAGGGATTCATTATTTAATAAATTTCCACCACTAACTCATTTTTTTAAACGATGAGTATTTAAGAAGACTTAGTCACACTAGAAGAGCAAGAATAAACTTCTATAGAATCACATGATCCATGCAAGTAAACTATATATTTACATTGTCTTTAGAGATTAATCAAAACAAAAATGGTTAGTAAAAGATCTAATGATCCCCAAAAAAAAATTCCTTGAGAGAAATAAACACGAATCTTAATTTCTAAAATTAAACCAACAATACCCCAAAGTTAAATAAATACCATTAAATACTCAATTGTCCTTAAAGTCCTTCAACATAATACAAACTAATATTGAAACACAAAACATAGAAGAATTTGATTATGTAGTCTCCCATGTTAAATTGTACCTCTAAATAACATAAATACTCTTAAAGTCATATACATAAAAGTAATTAACCTCATCACAAATTCGCTATTATAGGTTAATCATTTCCATAAATAACCTAAATCACTGTAAATCCACAATAAAAATGTAGATAAAAATATACCATTACTCCACAAATGAAACCCCATAGTATTCTATTTTCCTTGGGAATATAGTGTTCCAAACAAAGCGAACATCTTTCAAAATAAAATATATCACTTAATCACCAAATCATTTTTCTATACCAAGGGTATTCATTTGATAAGACATAAGAACCCAAATCAACTTATTATTGATCAATAAAATCATTTAACCAAAAATAATTAGTCACACTATCTAGGGACTTCACGTAGTCCAGTGGTAGGAGATAAATCCCAATCGCACTTTGGTTGTGGGTTCGATTCCCACATCATTGTATGATGCGATGGGTTGTCACGTGGTCTGTGCATTGTCCTTTTCAAAAACTATGTTTTATAACATTACCAAAATGAGATAAATATCCTTCAAAATAACCATAATCTTATTTAACCACAAATATTATCTCATACATTTCATTTTCATCCAAAATTATAATAACTTATAATTCTCTCAAACCCCAATGATCATATAAAACCAAATGGCTATTTAGTCCTATATCCACAAGAGAAGAGATAATTCTTCCTCAAATATCATTCTCACATGGCAAATTATGGGGTTACAAATACAAGAGAAAATTACTCCAAAGTAAACCCATCAACAAGGAGCACTAAAACTTTTTAAACATTTCTCCATCCATTTATTTCCACATTGCTTTTTCTTTGACCAAGAAAATATCCTATAGAATTGGGAAATCACTCGGGTAATGGCCAGGCCCCCTACATTTATGGAAAATGACTGTAAATGGACTCTTGGGACCATTTTTATCTTCTTCCATAATACTCTTCATTTTTCTTTGTCAATTATTCACATTATGTCCTTCTTTTCCACACATAAAGAATTTCTTGGTCCCATTGAGACACATTCCCGGGTGTCTCCTACCACATTATTGCATGATGGAAATTGAGGGTTCTTTTCTCCATGGTCTCCATTTCTAGAGCTCTTATCATTCATCACCTTTCACTTCCTTGTTGAGTCCGGGAGCTGGTTAATATATATGTTGTTGATCATATTTTTGGAAAATTGATTTATCATAAAGACGATATCTTTTACGCCTATCAACATTCCATTTTGCTGCTAATTTCCACCATCATTCCCACCTTATACATCATTTTCAATGTTACTTGGACTTCCTTGGAATCCAGCCATTGACTAAAAATAGAAAGCATTGTGTGTGTAACAGTAGTCATAATATCATTTAGAGATTAACATGTCACCATATTCTCAATTTGAAACACATTAGGATTAACCAAGGTCATTTACTCTCATCATATATATATATATTACATTAAATCGGTTTGTAATGAAAATGTAAATTATCCTAAGAATATCCCTCGGGAGTGTCATAACCAAGAGTGCAGAAAAGCCCGTTTTCGTGCACCAGTTCCCGTTCGAGTCTAGCTCAAAGCGGTGTTTTCGGTTTTTACCCCTAGGTACATCTGTGCCAGAGCCGCCTCTACATGCTCGTATCCAGACTGGGATGTATTGCTCTGAAAACTCACAAAATCTCTACAATACCAAAATTCTAGAAAGTTATTCTATATTAATCCTCAAAGTTCATCTTAGGTCTACGTGATCTAATCATAGTTTATCTAAATCTAGCTTCCAAGGTTTGCACTAAACTTCCTCTAATTCCAACTGTAACACCCCGACCCCAGTTACCCATAGTCGGTGCATTATTACATAACATTGGCATGATCACAAGAAAGATCAAGTCTAGAAAAACTTATTAGTTTAGTAGCCATGGAAACACTAGATACAAATCATAAAGTTTTACATTACATAAAAAACATCTTGTCTCCATATCCCATCATACTATCCCGGCAGGTCATTCATAAATTATTTCTTCGTAATCCTGGGAAAAATAAAACATTGAAAGGGGTGAGCTCAGATGCTCAGTAAGGATAACAATATAGCAGAAGCATTCATAGATAAGCAAAAAACATGAGGCAATTTATAATTAAAACAAAAGCCTTTTAAACTTGAACTTCAGCATAATATGGAAAAGATAAAATGAAATAATACCATTTACTTATTCACATGGATATTCTACTAGTCGAACAATAACATGCAATATCAATAACCACTTTTATAATGATGGAATGCATAATGCCATATTATCATAACCACAGAGCCATGGCCTCATGCATAGACTACAAATAAGATTTTGCCAAGGCCTTGTGCCAAGACACTATTTTGTCTCATGAGACCTACCGATGCATCGAGGAGATATAGCGGGCACCACCCGTCACTTATTACATCCAATTCATTCCTCATAAGATCATTTTTAAACATAACATAAACATTCATATTAAAACTAGAATACGAAATGACAATACTTTAACCACAAACCATGAATGGTATAAAAATAGGACATCCACATTCAAACATAACTCATTTGATACAATATGAAATATTGTATTGTATGACATTAACCTCAATCAATAATAATGAAGGATGTTGACATAGATGAAAATAAACATCCAAACTATTTGAGGGAAATATCCCACTTTTTCTGGAAATCATTTAAAAGTCACACTATTTGTCAAGAAGCTATTTAAAAATAGATTTTTGAATAAAAGTGTCCCATACCACTTTGAAACTTTTAAAAGGAGTTTTAAATTTAAACATTAATATCCATATAAATAAATCATTACAACAATTTTTTAAAACATGGACATTAATGAGCAAGATTTAGAAGAATAAGTCTTTAAAACATTTAAAATTGGTATTTTAGTTAGAGTTTCTAACAAAAAGTGAGACACATGAATACAAATAATTGAGGTAATCAAAACGTTGTAATATCATGAGAATAAAGTTATTCATGATATACTATTTCAAAGTACATTATATACACCACATAAAAGCGATTTGGTGTATATCAACAAAGAAGTCTCAATTGAATGTAAATTGAGATGAAATCTCTCATAAAGGTCGTACCCATAGGTTAAGGATAAATCAACGACATAGTTATGTGTGAAATATCTAAATACACTAAATATTATTGGATATTCAGTGTAAAACAATCAAAGTACTGTCACACATAATCTTGTAAATACAACACCAATGAATTGGATGTTTAACTCAACAAATGGAGAATGAGTTAAAATTACTCTTATCAAATTCATATCGATGACTTGAGAAATTATGAATGGAGTGATTATGTGTATCAAAATTATATCTACATAAAAGGGGAGTGGACATTATGACATAAGCATATGAATAGTGATTCCATAAATAATCTTGGAGTAATATAATCAATGAAATATGCATAAAGCCAAATGAGTGGAAATTGAAATTTAAAATTCCCTTATCGATTAGGTAGCATACGAAACATACACACATGAAAGAAGGATCATACCATGATGATGTAAATATCCATAATTTTACTTATATTAAACAATGAATATAATCATTGGCAGTACCTACACCACATGCAATAAATAATTGGTGAACAATGGAATTCTCACAGAATTAAAAGTGAGATAAGAAACCCCTTACTTTGTAATTTTTCCTTGGTGGAAGGTAGGTTAACCTCATGTATAATGTTGAAATAATTTTTATTTAATTATTAAATAATAATTTACATTAATATGATATCATATATGATCTTTTAACATTGATCTGTTAGTAATATCTTAGAATTATCGTCATTTCAGGTGTTAACGGGTTCATTTTACTTTATATTATTTGTTATGTGAGCCATATTTTTTATTAATGGGATGTATATTATTCATATCCAGAATGATATAAAGTACTTATATAATATTTTTAAATCATCTAATGATAACTATACTTGAATGGATATGATGGAGAATGAATCTCACCGCGTTCGTGGAGACGGTAGTCCATACGTACGCACGAGTGACAATATCATTATTTTGATATTAAATTAATATATAATTGGATGTTATATCATTTATAAATAATAATTATCATGTTATATTTATTATTTACATGAGTTACACCTCATTATTACACTCATCCAAATAATAATATATTCAATAACAATTACACCACGACATGGAGATAGTAAGCCGTACGCACGCACGTATGATGACATGTTATTCAAAGGGTGGATAGAATACAGAATATGATTGTACCATATTTATAATAACATCATATTATATATTTTATACTGGAGGTTTTATTTTATAATGGTAATAACATAGAAAGAATAAGTGGAATAAAAAAGGAACCTGAAAGGGGGTGGTGAAAACAATACCTCTTCTTCGGGTTCTTCCTTTTGTTTTGATCAAAAGGGCTCCTTAGGATGGATTTCTGATAAAACTAAGGCCTCTAGGTTGTAGTGATTTAGGTTTAGAGAGTATTTGGGCAGGGTTTTGCCGAACCAAAATGCTTTGAAGGTGTGAATAAATGATAAGGAAGAGTGCCCTTTTATAAGATGGGTGAGGGGCACCTTTGGAAAAGATAGAAACATTAATTTATAATATATTCATATTCGGTTTATAATAGCTCCAAAGTTGATTATTTAATTTTTAAGGTTGGTAGGGGTCTAAAAAACTCAACCAATAGAATTTAGACAGGTTTTGTTCAATATATTAACATTATCTTTAAGTACTAACTCTTAGTTAATTAGTTTCACTTTTACAATGTCTCTATGTATTTTTATATTATATGGTTAAAAACCTTTCCATATACATACAAGATACCTCAAAGTGGTCCATTAATGATAAAACAATCATTATATAAGTCTCTTGGCCTATCAATTGGTTTTTATGAATTTAATATCAATTAATAATATAATATTTGTTTTAAAAACTCTTTTATGTCAATTTAGAAACTATTAAATAGTTGAATTTTGTGAAACTCGTAACATAATGATTACTTAGAACAAAGTTAATTAAAGCAATAATAATATGTCATAGTATCCTATAAAATTAGTTCAATTCAATAAAAGTCTCAAATTATATTTATTTGGGTATTTATAATATCAATTATTCTGATTTTTCTCTTTTATGGTAATTACTGCATCACCATTGTGTCATAAATAAATTAAATTATTTAATGACTAAAAATTATAAATAAAATCTAATTATGTAGGAAATCTCTTTATATTTTTAATGAATATTTATAATCTAAATTCCAAAATATATAACCCTATGTAAAAATAGTTTTTCTAAAAGATATATGCTTGTGTCATTTTTGTATTCATTTTAACTTAATTAAAATAAAGTGTCCCTATCACTTACAAGTTGATCTATGGGGTCCCAAAATCGACCCATGGATGCCCATGGTCGAACATATATCAAAAAATAGGGTTAAGACACGTTTTACGGTAATTTTGTAATATTATAATATTATTTTTTAACCCTTGTTTACCGGATTTAACCTTTTACCATGGTAAATAAAATATTTACCGAAGTCATTATCCAAAATGTCTAAAAATAAAAGTAACCTATTTAAACAATTTTAACATCCTGATTCCAAATATGGAATCCATTTTTCCAAATTCAAAACACATAAGTGGCAGAAATTAATTTAAAATTAATTCTTATTGTAAAAACAAAAAGCGTGTTTTTAAGAGAAAATATCTATCAAAAGATTTGCACTTGTTTATGTCTGGTTTAAATGTGAAATTATGTTCACTAGCCCACATTGTATTACATGGTAAAAATATATTTTAAATAAAAATTAAAACCACCCAAATTCATAATTTATCACTATTAATTATTTCGATTAAAAAAGTTGTTTTTAAATAAAATTTAGTAATTTTTTTCTATTCATCAAAATATAAAAGTTATCCGAAAAGTACCAAAATTTCACCCTAGGATAATTTAATTATTCTGAATCCAAAAATGAAGTATATTTTACCAAATTCAAAACATAAAAGTTGAATTTATTAATTTAAAATTGATTCCTTCTTTTCAAAACAAAAGGCGTATTTTTATTAAATAATAACTATCAAAAGTTTGACACTTGTTTATGTCCAATTTCAAAGTGAAATTACATAAAATGACCATAATTGTATTAAATAGTAAAAATATAATCTATTTATACTTCAAAACCATTAAAATTTTTAATTTAACAATATAAATTATTTTTATTAAAAAAGTTGTTTTCAGTAATTTTTCACTATTCACCCAAATATGAAAGTTATTAGAAAGACACCAAAACATTATTGATACTAAATTATTATGTCCCAATTATAAAGAATAATTTCATTTTGTCAAATTGAATATATAAAGGTTTAATATATTTGTTTTAAAATGGATTCTCCATTAAAGGGCGGTAAAATTTCATTTTTTGAAAAATACTTCTTTTATCAGAAAAAAATGAATTCGTTCATAAATCATGTCTTAGAAACTCATAATATGGATTAAAATTATAAGGATAATATAGTATTTAAAATTATTAAATACTATTCATAACCTCTTTTGAACGGCTAGTTTGGTAAGTCGTGGTGTACTTGAACTCTGTGTTGCATACAACACACGCTATTGTATTATTCAAAGAGAAGTGTACCGTGGAAGATTGGGGTGTTACAGATTAAACCTATATTGGTATCCTTTTTACACAAACAGAACCACTGTCATCGACATACATACTCCATAATATATCACTATGTGTCAGTAGACATTATCTATTATGTAATAGAGGCCTCACTTATATCATGAGCATCATGTAACTAACACATCTTCAAAAAATGAAAAATATGCGGGGACGCAATGCATATGAAACTATGTAACATGGAATAAATATATTAATAGTAAATATGACATCAGTTGAATCATCCTTCCTATCAAACATTCATTTTTAAACTATCTTCCATAATGGATGACCTGTATTTGATGTAATCATTTAATCCAAGAAGTTCCACCCCCAATAATTTGTAACAATCAATATAGTGCTTCCACTATAGAATCCTGTTGGAAAACACATGACTTCTATGTAATAAAAAAGTCATTCGGGTAAAAACACCTCATATTATAATCATCAACGTGTGATGTACATGACATAATTCCAAAAAAAACAAATAGAACCCACTATGCATTTTCTAGTGATAAGGGAAATAAGAACACAACTCACAACATTAAAACAATAATAATACAATAACCATTATACATATTATGTATTTAAATTAGGTTAGCACACCAAATTTGAAGACACATCACATAGGTTATTTTTGACCATATGCATAAAGGACTCACTTCTCCCTAGAAGACACCTCGGTTGACGGATTACCAAAACCCATTCGTAGTATATGGTGCTCCCACACCTAATACTCTATGATGGAGAACTATTTTCATGTTGATTAAGAGGACCCAGACCACGTGTATCATGGTGGGGTAGGGGTACTAAAATTCTTGATGAAAAACTATGTGTCAGAGCACATAAAATCATAAAATCGGGGTTGTAGTGGCCCTGTGAATACTCTTGAAATCATTCCTAAAACCCATCAGTGAACTTATAAAGCTGAAGAAATTAAAATATTATTCTCATAGAAATGGTCATAGATTGATGAAAAAAAACATGTTGTGATACATGTTGAAAAATATATTGGAAGGGGTATTTATTTTCCATATCATACATCAGACAATAAAATCATTAAAATCAAACCACAAAAGTGATGTGTGGAAACACGGTATCGTTGAGATATTAACATTTAATTAGGGGGTTGCGGGTGTAGGTGCGTGGTTCCCAAGAATTCCAAACATTACCTCCTTGGTGTTGTTGGTTACACTTACCCAACTAGCTTATAGAATGGTAAATTCACTTTGGTTATGCGTTGAGCTGGGTTGGCTGGAAACTGGGGTCAGTCGACCCAATATGGTATGGTCAAGCACATGTCATACCCACATAAAAAAAAACACATATTTGTAATGGTAATACATGATTTTATAAATATTATTTTTAATATTTTCAACACTCTTAATTCTATGTCAGCTTAGCCTAAGGGTAATCTTTACACAATGGAATCAGAAGATCTGACAAATGACTATACTAGGGGTGAATAAATGATTTAATTTGTCATTTTAAATATACAGAGGATCCAAAAACATAATAGAAAAATATTGATAAAATTTTAAATCGAAAAGTATGTCAATTAATATAAAAACATCTCATTCAAGACTGCATTTTGAGATGTTTAACTATTGAGCAGTTAGCTCTAAAAATACATCTTACATATTGGAAATTTAAACGTTTTCATGATTTATAGAAATATTAAATAATTTCATTCATGAGTGTGAGATAAATAAATTTAGGAAGGTATTTTTTGTTTTCATTATTGGATAAAATGGTGGAAATGAATTTGAATTTTAAAATTGAGAGTAAATGAACAGTGCATGATGCATGATTGATAACATTTTGATAAATTTAATTACTACAAATTTATGATTAAATTCATTAATATTTATTTTATAAATATTTTTCTCATGTTTAAAATATAGGTGTTCATTGGGATGATTATAAATGTTGATATTTCATAGTTTTATGTCTTGTTTTGTGTTATGATACCTTACGATTATTTAACATTTTGGGATGTGATCACTATTTGATATAAGATTAATCGATGAGGTCATGATGTGGGCATATGGTGGGAATGTTTTTTTTTATGATGTGGGTTATTTTGTAATTATTTGACAATTAGATTATTCACATATGTTGAGAGGTGGGAATACCATTTTATAGTTGATATAATGCTAATTCCAGACACGTTTGGAGAGGTGGGATTTCTTGTTTTTCCTGAATACTTTCATGGTTGTGAAGATATGGTACATATTGTGATGTGTTATGATTACAATGATGTTAAATTAGTGGAAATATTCTTAAAATATTATCTATCTCATGAATTTAGAAATTCCATTTCATACTTATGATATACTCTACATATTTTTGATAAGATGATGAAAATGTAGTTAGATTGTATGAAAATTATTATTTCCCACAATTAAATCACACACTTTTTTTTTAAATATACATCCCAAAACCATTATTCGACACTAAAAGTGTAGTGTACATCATTTAATTACCACTATAATGATTGTTAATTAGTTTTCTGGATAGTCTGAGGGATATTTTTACAAGTGTTTGATTATAATTGGTTGAATTAGAGTATGATGTAGATATTTTCATATACAATCTTACAGGTGTTATTTCAATTGAATTTTGTTATGTAGGAAATTTTTTTTTGTGGAATCTAATTTTTTATGTAACAAGATCCTTTCTTTGTTGATTTTTAGTTTTATTTTGTATTCAAGATAATTAACTGGGTAATTCCTCCTATTATTGTGATAGATACACATGGTCCCTATTTTTGAAATAAATACCTATTGGTGGAAGGATTAATGTAACAGTTTTATCTACTCTTCTAACATAGGATGTGATCTAGTATGGATTAGAATCCATTGCTGGCAGTCCAAATCTAAGTTTTTTAATAATGACACTATTATCAAAAATCAATTTTAATAAACATTGAAAAAAACAAGAAATTACTAACAAAAATTACGTAATTTACTTACATATCTCTCGATTTCCATCATTTTTAAATTCTTGTTATTTTCTAACATTAAAAATATATTATACAAAAGAAAAACATATTATGACTCCCCCAATATTTAAGTCTTACATAATGTTTTAGCTTTATTAAAAGTAGCGATAGATGGAGATTGAATTATTACCATATTATATATACACCATAATAAAAATTAATGATAAAAATCCTATGATAACATCATATAAATCTTAATATATAAACATTGATTATATCAAAAAAAATTCCTTTAATTTCTTCAGTACATAAATTCAGTTCATCAATATCATTGTGGAATGAAAATAGCATATAATTCCACCACCTTCAAAATTATTAATCACTTGGTTAAATAATGAATATATGTTTTGTTAGAATAAATATAAATATCATAAATTTTTCTGATAATTTGAAACATATGGCACAGTATCCCATATAAATTTTCGATTCACAAAAATTATATTCAATTCAACATAAATGTTGTTAGTAAGAGAATCAAACACACAAACATAGAGGTTGTAGTGTTGACATGTCAAGGGGATAAAAATTAAACCTCATTGTATATTTGAAATTCATGTATCTTATATTAGGATAAAAATTTGAACTAGTGGTCATAGTAGAATAAATCATATTAGAAAATCATAAACTCGGAAATTAAATTAATATTATGGACTCATATAAAAATTTGTTGGTATCGAAAATATAAATTATTAAATAATAAAATCAAATAAATAATTAATAAATGACATATTATAAAATTATTTTAATAAATTGTTTGTGCATTATAAAATCAATTACAAATAATCTACATAAAAAATAGAACATAAACTATTGTACCCCAATATAGTTCAATGGGGGTAGTTAATTCACTTAATTTTTCATCTTATATGAATCACTAGAACTATTCGATATATAGATGTTTCTAGAATTAGTCATCCCTACATAATTATTCATAATAACACTAAAATACTATGAATATAATGTAAACAACATAATTAAAGATAATACGTTAGCAATGACGTTAACCAGAGGTTTCTAAACTATATGTGTCTAATTTCTCACGTATTGTAGCAACATCATTCCCATATAGGATGTGTACAAAATTCTTTTATTTCAATTAATTTAATAGAAAATAACATTATTAAAAATTAATAAAAAATAGTCATAAAAGACCAATGAAATTCACTAAAATATATATATATATTAATAGTGGATTACATAAGACCATCTAGTAAACATTTGCATCTATTATTTTGAAGAAATATAATTAAATCTTTACTTTTATTTTTTTATTAAAATAGAGAACATTAACATTATGGTGTACTAACACCAAAACATTTATATAAATGATTAATAGGAATGTTAAAATTAAAATTATCTTATATATTCAAATACAATTAAATATCTTATCACTACGGGAAAAAGGGGTTTTTGCGACGGGTTATTTGCGACAGGGGTATTTTCCTATCGCAAATAACCACTTATTTGCGACATGGAAATCTCACTCATCGCAAAAGGCTTGGCGCGCAAAGAGCGCCAAACCGCGGGAAAGTTTTTTGCGACGGGTGGTTACCACCCGTCGCAAATAACTGGAGCCGGTAAAAACTATTTGCGACGGGAATATACCCCGTCCCAAATACCCGTCGGTGGTAAAAACTATTTTTGATGGGAATATACCCCCCATCGCAAATAGTATGTCGGCAGGTTAATATTTGTGACGGGACCCGTCGCAAATAACTATTTAACCGTTGACCATGATAAATGCGGGCTCAAGTATTTTCGACAGGTCCAGTCGCAAATAATACTATTTGTGACGGGTATCCGTTCGCAAATACTCCTGTCAGAAATAACTATTTAATAGTTGACCGTGATAAATGCGGGCTCAATTATTTGCGACGGGTCCCATCGCCAATAGTATTATTTGCGACGGGTATCCCGTCGCAAATACTCCTGTTGTAAATAATCTAACCTATAAATACCCCCACCTGTTTTTTTCCATTCATTCTCAACTTCTCTCAAAACTCTATTTTTAGAGTTCACAGTTTCTTAAGTTTAATTTTTATTTCCAGATTTGATATTGATATCTTCAACAATTATCGAAGATCAATCTCAGATCAATTTTGAAGCTATTTATTTTCTTTTTAATTTAATATTTAATTTAAATTTTTTATTAGTTTTATTTATTTTTAATTAGTTGTAATTTAATTGTGTTTATATTGTTTTGTTTCTTAATAAATTTAAATTATTGGTATTAATTGTTCATAGTTAATCGTAATTAGAAGTAGATAATAATAATTAGAAATAATTAATAATAAAAAGGAATAATTAATAATAAATCGGAATAAACCTCCCCCATGCGCGCATTAAACTTTACAACTAAGCCATTTCATTTTTTTATACATTTAATGATCTATCTATATATATATAGTTATATTTATTCGTATATTAATATAGATTTATAATAATATAAATATATTTGGTTATATAAATAAATAAATATATATATATATATATATATATTCGTATATTAATATATATTTATTATATATATATATATAGTTATAAGTTTTTATTCGTATATTTATTTGTATATTAATTAATATATATTTATAAGCATAGTTTTAAATAAATTTATAAAATATGGGTTTTTATGTATATGTATAAATAAATAAATAAATAAATAAATAAATACATATATACAATAGATACACACACACACACACATATATATATATAGTTATGAATGAATACATAGGAATGAGGGGGTGAAAATCCACCGATAATGTTAAAATGGCTACAACTTCTAATCTGTAAGTCTGTTACAACTCCACAACCAGTCAAATCGAAGAACATGAAACGATCTTCGATATGATATTCGGTACAGGCCAAACGGACATCCGGATCGGATGTTATAGCCATTTGAATGTTTAAACGACAATAACTTCTAATCCAGAAGTTATTTTTAGCTCCACAATCAGTCAAATCGAAGAACATGAAACGATCTTCTATATGATATATGGTAGAGGTTTATCGGACATCGGGAGCAGAAGTTATAGTTGTTTAAACGGTGAAAAACCGGGGTACCCTGACTAAAAACTCAGTTTTGGATCCCTTATGGGCCTTTTTAGGCCTTGAAACAACATTTGACGGGTTACACCGGTCCATAGCGCTGTAGAGATCGTCGCAGGCTTCGATTTGAAATGCTGTGGAGCTTAAACGGAGTCCCGGATCAAAAGTTATGGTCGTTTGAAGTTTGGGTTTCATTTTTAACTTATTTTCCTTCTTTCATTATTTTTTTTATTTGTTTTATATTCAAAGAGTTATTAAATGACTATTAATTGATAAAAATTTCATAATTACTAATTAAAAATATTTTTTAATTTATTTTACAAGCCACTTTTACTGAACATCTTATAAATTCATATTTGATTTTCATTCTTCCTTTCTAAAACATATTTAAAATATATATATTATATTTATATCAATATAAATAGGTTTATTGATTTATATAATAATACATAAATTTTTAAATTTTTTTTAAATTTTTTTATCATTATTTGCGACGGGAATATATTCTCGTCGCAAATACCCGCTTCGAATCAACCATTTGCGACGGGAATATGGCATGTCGCAAATACTTTTTGCGATGAGCCCATCGCAAAAGATTTTTTAAAAAAAACCAGAAACCTATTTGCGATGGCGTTTTCTGCAACGGGCGATTTGCGACAGGGCCCCGTCGCAAAAGGCTATTTGCGATGGGATCTCGTTGCAAACGACCCGTCGCAAATATCTGTATTTCTCGTAGTGTATGTAGAATTTTTTTTTAAAAAAAAATCAAAGAAATGGTAAAATCCATGATGACTAATATAAAAATGCTTCAGTTACGACATCCAATAGAATCTGGTATAAATAATTAAATGTTTTTGAGGGTTTATATGTAATGTTGGTAAATTAATACAATGCTTTTATAATTTCAAATAATCAAATGGAATATTTAAATACCACATAATACTGATCAATCATTAAAACCATATAATAATTTTGAAATAACATTCAGAATATTTATGTTCATGTCTATCAATTGTTAAATTGGGGTTCAATGGATATTTATATTATCTTTCTGCACATACAAGTGATTCACGGTCAATATAGTAATTATATAAATTATAATAAATATCAATATAAATAATAGAATAATAAAATTCAATAGAATGTTTATTTATTGTATTTGATCCCTAAGAATGTTTTCATTGCATTTAATATTGAAAGAAAAATTTTATAATGTATAATGTATATGGTATAAATATATATAATATAAGTGGGAATGCTAAAAAGATATTACCATTGAAAAAAGTAATATCTATATTAACATAAATAATTTCACGTAGAAAAATTATAACAAATTCTTCTATAGTGGATTTATATTAATATACTACACATCTATAGAAATGAAATATAATTTAATGATCTAAAAATTTAATGACCTAGACCTTAAAAGATAGGATCTTATGAATTAATTTTTTATATTGGCACAACTAAAAAGAATAATAATGAAGGGGAAAATAGATATGTATATTGGTAAATAAAAATACAATAATTTATTTTACATTTTAACTAGAACAGAAAAATTACAAATGAACTCCACTGAAAACACCATGAAACTTTGATATTATTACTGGAATCCATTCTGATTAATCATCTACAAATACTCTCGGAATTTAAAACATAATAATTGGTTTACTACAAATTCTCATTATTGGTATACAATACCAAAATATCTATCATAATCAATAAGGAATTTTGAATAAATAAAAAACACATGTAACATGAACATACTCACGAGCCGTATATGTAATAAATAAAAAGTAGAATATATAATTCTATATAAATAATAACATGTGAATAAATCATAAACATGGTTATTATAAAATATTAATTATCACCTAGATTACAAATTAATATAATAAAAATGATGTAATTCATTATGATAGACATCATAAACATACCATAGAGGCATTGGAAAATGAAATCAAAATATAAATCTAGAGTGCCTCAATGAAGTCCATATCTGAATTCTCACATGAGAAATACTGATGAGATGAGGACGTATATCATCCCCATCCATCAATTTCTATATCCAATTAATTCTTCATAATAATAAGGTGAAAAATGACATCATATACATACAAAATGTAATTAACATTTGCCAACAATTAAACATAATCACTAATCATTTTTAGTAATGTATTGAGTGGTATCAAGAGCACATCCACATTAAACCTAATAAAATCATTTAAATAAAACATAGTATATGTTATTCATAATAGATACATTTAAATATATAATAACATTCAAAAATGGTGTTGAAATAGATAATAATATACTAATTAAATCATAAATTAATTCCTTAGTAAAATAAAGAAAATTATTTATATGAAGTGTTTTTTTCTAAAAATCAATTATATTTCTCATAAATGTTTTCATAAAACAAGTAATTGAAAAATATATTTTTAATAAATATATGATATTTTTTAAAAAATAATTTTTTCTTTAAGTAGATTATTTATTACACCCAAAAATGGGTATGAAATAAAGATGTTCCCTTAATTAGGGCCTGATTATACGGATGGATTAAGATGGGAACCCTATAAAACTTGTATTATTGAAGCAAAGAAAATTAAAATATCCAGAATAGATTAGTTTGGAACATATAAACAGTATTTAGATTATTTATATAAAAATAACGAAGAATTACAGATGGGTAGATAGTGATATATAGTAACCAATGGTGGTTCCGGAAGAAACCCTTACCTGATGTCTGATAGTGTTTTCCACATGACCTTAATGTCCAAGATAATAAAATTAAATCCATTAATTAATTCAATTAGAATATTTTAATCTTGTATTTTCTTTAAATTTTATTATGTTCATTTTATATCTTTTTTATTAGTTATAATATTAAATTACGTCCTTCATAAGTGTCCATTTCCATAGTATTCATGATCTGCATACTTTTATAACATATCGACAATCATTTTAAAGGAAAATAATTTTCCAGAATTAAAAAAATATATATGTAATTATCTTAATTATGATAAATTTTTAGTAATAGACTAATGGTTTTTTTGTGATAAATAATTATTAGATAAGTCATTAATTATAATAGTTTAGACTATTTGGGTAGTTTTTCTTCCATCCCCAACAAATTATGTTTAATTTAATCATTTTATGTATAAAAACAATTTGAAATAAACATGGAAATATATAATACATATATTATAAAATATTTCACAAAAAAAATTGATTTATGACCATCCTTTAAGGAATTATTGAAAACCAACAACATATCATTCATGACTGCAGTAAATCAGAACCCCACAGATGATTTATTAATCATTTAAAATAAATGGAATTGGATAATAGGGTTGATGGTTGATTTTACATTGACCTAATAAAATTGTTTTACATATAAGGGACCAGATCTATCATGGAACATTTGATAGGGGAGGTGATGTATAACTAAGAAAAAAACAAATTAAAATAATATAAGAAATAAAAAGAGATTTGTAACTCATGAATTATTATCCTTGAGTTCCTACTCAAGGATATTGGTATTCCACATTTTTTAAGACTGATATTTCTTTGGAATGCGGTATGGGATTGGGAGGTGAATTTTGATGTTATTGGACATGGGTAAAATATTAAAGTTATGAGGATAAGAGGTGATGATAGTTGGTATTTATAGTTGATGAGAGATCTGTTTTTTAAAAAATTTATTCGCTTTTTTATATATTCATAATAACAATATGAGTATATTTTTAATTATCAATGCATACAATAAAATAATTATGTGATTTTTGATATTATGGTTCTTGTAAAATTTATTACTATCGTAATAGTTCATTATTCCAATAATGTATATATACAATATATTACAATATTTTATTATTCATCATAAATTCACATATTTATGAAAAATGACATAAATTCTCACCAACCATTTGTTAACATGTAGAATTTAAAAAAACATATTTTTTTTAAATTAAATTTCTAAATATGTTTCGTTTAATTTTTAATTAAAATAATGATGTATATGAAAAATATAAGTTTATAAATAATAACTTATTTTATGAAATTTTTAAAAAATATAAAAATCCTCATAAATTAAAATCACAATAGAATGAATATATAATATTAATTTATTAATAAATATTATAAATATTCTTTTAAACTATAAAATTATTTATAGAATTATAAATAACCCATTATATTTTAAAAAAATACATACACCTAATTACTCCATTATAAAAAAATTATTTACTTATTATATGTTTTAAATATTCTATATATTTATTTATAGGACATAAAAATTATATTTATGCATTTAAAGGTTAATTTACTATTTTATTATTAATATTACTATTCATAAGGGTTGCATTAATATTCCAAAGATCACATTCAATTGAACATAACATGTTTAATCTCAATGTATCTGGAAGTATAACATCTCCATGATATTAAATTTCAAAAGAGTCATATCATATAATCATGGTGTGTTACATTATTCCTTTATATAATGGTATTGTTCTCATAATTCATGAATTGATCATATGTTCATTACCTATCCTCTTATCCTATTCAAATTTTTGATTATTCAAAAGTACATTTACCAGCTCAGTCATATAAATCCTCAACACATGTTTTCTATTGTCTAGAAGATGGACTGGCTCTTCAAAATTAGATAAATTTGATTCCAATTTGTTTTCAACAGAAGTGATAACATGCATAGATTTTGTCATGTACATACACAATATGGATATCTGGTACACATCATGATACTTAGAAAACCTAGGTGGAATTTCTAGATTATATAAAAACCTATAAATCTATACATAATTACAAAATGTCCAATGAATATAGGGATAATTTATATTTTATTTCAAAATATTATTAATACCTTACATGGAGATTCCATCAAAAAGACATGTTCTACCAATAGGAACATCAAATCCCCCTTTAATTATAGATATAAATCATATACCTAGTTTGTTCTTATATGATATGAGTTTGAATAGTCTTCAACATTGCTATTTTTTTCTCCACAATTTTTAGGCCTAAATACATCCTTACACTATCTTCATCCCAATAGGTTGGTGCTCGACATATCTTTCAAAAAAATGTTTCATATTTTATCATATGAATACTAGATTGGAATTTTTTTGTAGGAATACAAAACCAATGTTAAATACTAAAAATAAAAAACATTAAAGTCATGTGATCCTGATATCAAAATGTGGTATAATAATTTTATTATCATTTATGAATACACATATATTTTATAGTGCCATGAAATTTTAAATTGAAGCTTAGTATAAATATATTTTTTAAAACAACTATAGAATTTTGAAGTAAATCATGTGTCACAAACCGATACTATGGATTTTGGTTTTCCAAGTAGTCTTAAAAATTCATTAATATGTAGTTGTGTAAGTATATCGTGTGAAATTTCATCCATTATATTAATGAAATATATATATTTTATATATCGATCAACAATTACCCATATTTTATTCTTCATTAATTGGGATTTTGGTAATCTATTGAGAAAATATATATTAATGTCAACCCATATCCATGTATGTAGTGGAAGATATATTATTATCTCCTGTTGGATGTTGTAATTCATCCTTCACCTGTTGATATACTAATCATGTTGATACATAATAAGAAAATTATCACATCGCATTACACCACCAGAAATTTTCATTCTAATATATATACATTAATGTTCATCCATGGTGTATTGTTAAATTCGAACACTAAGAATCATCCAATAACTCCATTTTCTTTTCAGGTATATAGGGAAGACATGTCATCATTCCAAAATAAAGAATTAAAACATCATATTTAATGTCTGACAACATCACATCATTCAAAAGACTATTTTTTTAATATAATCATCATCATAATGAGAACAATTAATCATTTCTAATAAACATTATTAGGAATCCTAATTAAAAATTAATTATGTTTTACCTTCATGGCTAATTCCCATATCCACCATTCCTAGATCCCTCTACACATAGTCAGTGTTAATCCTCATTTTGTTCATAACTACATGATACATCCTCTAAATGGATCAGTTACATTATTTTCTTTCAATAGTTGTCATTTTATTGGTCATTAACAATCATTTATTAGCTTGAGTGATTTTATATTCCTCTTGTTGTGTTCCTTTTGAGAGAAAATATATTTCAATCTCTTGGAATATGTATATATCTCACAAATTCCACCATAGAGAAATTATCACTATATCATAAAATCAATATTCAAATATTGTAACTCATGACCATGAATTAGATATTCATATTAAATAGTTTTTAACTCTCTTGATGAATATTCCATAACTCAATCATTCTACAAAAGGATAAAACCATGTCTGTTTCTTGATGAATAACAATAAATCACAAATCTACCATTTACAATGTTAGTGTCACGATTGTAGAATTCACTAATTTTCAATTCAAATATTCTATACAGTCATCACATTATTTTTTCCATATTAACATAACCCATTTACATGTAACCTATGACAATGGGTTAGCAAATAGAGAAAAATTTTGAATAAAATTTCAATAATATGTTGTTAATCAAATGATACTACATAACTCTATAAAGTTCATTAGTTAGGGCCATTAATTGACTGGAATTGAGATTTGTAGGAGCAATTGAGATTCCATCCATTGATAAAATATGGATAGGAAACTACAATTCTTGATGCCAGAATTCACTCCTTCTAAATATCTTATAAATCACTTTTTAAGGGTATCTATGAAATCGTTCATTTGGTTCACACATTAATTGTATATATTATAATTTTCCAATATATCATTAATAAATGACTCGAAAAATTATCAATACATTCATTGAAATTATTTTTTATTATTTTATTAAGAACACATAGTTCATTAGTCAGTTTAAATGGCATTACAGTAAACTGGTAATGTCTATACATAGTTCAAAATGTTGTCATGGAAATGTCTTAAATTTTCACACACAATTGATGCTATCCAAAAGGAATTTCAATAATGAAAAAATTATTTATGTAATGATTATAAAATAATTCATCCATGTTACATAGAAAATACATGTTATTTAATGTAATTTAATTTACTTCACAATAATCAATGAACATAATCATAAATCAATCATTATTATTTATAATGATAATGAGAGATCTCCTAGGAGAATCACTGGGGTTTGAAAAATCCCTTATCACTCAATTCATATAATTTTTCCATAGATCCATTATTAATATAAAGGTCATTTTATAAGGATTATTTTATATAGGCCTTGCATAAGGTATTAAATAAATTGAATACTTTACATCCATCTTGGGAATATTTTCAAGTAAATCATCTAGAAACACATGAAGGTATAATTAAAAAATATATAAATTATAAAATCTAATATTTATATCATCATCAATATATGATGCTTTTAATTATTCTACAATAATTTCATTTATTATATCTACTTGTGGTGGATCTATATTATAATTATATTATGATGTTTCTTCTCTAATGATATGTTATTCCACATCTTCATCATAAATAGTAACTTCTTTCTTCGATCAATTTAATTTCATATCAAATTTTTATAGCCAAATCATAATGAGGATTATATATAATTAAACCATATGTATGATGAAAAGTATCACAATTAATGCACTTTTTTGTGTCATAATGGTGACTGAATGACTTATCTTTGTCACAATGAGTCTTCCCTTAGAATTGTTGACTTATAAAAACATTTTTGATGAAAAAGGAAAATGTAAGACATTAATGGGAAAAATTTATGAAATAAAATAATGTAATGATCTAAAATAAAATAATCCATTTTCCAAGTCTAATGAAACAATTAATGTACCATCCACCACATCATTATGAAGTTCAACCTAATATGTGGTGAAGACATAAGCATGGATTTTTTCAATGTCCTTATATGACGAAAGATGACTTGTCCCTTAAAAGTGTCATATGAAAAGTGTCAGTTTCCCTAAAAAGTAACATTGAAAATTTGTATCATATTTAATTACCTTGAATTTGTGCGCATGATGTCATTTCTCACTACACTTGTAGAAATCTCTTTTATATTTTAATCAAGAACCTAGGTGTTTACTTAGATAATATTCATATGTTGAAATGTTTACATTTCTATTCCTCAAATTTCACATTCCTTCATCAAATGCCCTCTTAATATCATTGTTTCCCTTAATGTCTTGTGAAATATAAAATTTTTGTCCATCATGATTTTATATGAGAATATATCATCATATGATGCTATATTTTAGGATACATGTTCCCTTAGTAGGAATGGATTAAAACCAATAAGTCATGAATATACATTATTCCATGTACTAATTCTGTTGTACGTGACATTCCATGATAACCATGTAAAATCATGTTTTTATTTGGTAATTTTTTCATCATATTATTTTCTTTGACTCATGAATTTATTCTCCATATCCTCCCAGTGTTCATAAATAAAATAATTCTCTCATTAAATTTACATAAAATACATCAATTAGTTTTTTAATTACATGTCATATTTAATGTTTTGAATCAATGAAAACCAATTATTATCATCTCTTTAGAGATAATAAATTTCTATGAGAACCTTATCTCTTTCATTACATCCCAATGTGAGAAATATCTTTTCTAAGGAACGTACCCACTACTCAAAAAAAATTGTGTTTGTTGTCCTGTTGAAATATATAGGTTTTTCTCTCATTATGTGGTCCAAAATTCTTCACACATGTTTTGGACTTGGAGTATCAATATGGTTAAAGATATTGTTTGTATCCTCAGTCAGTTGTTTCGGTATGGATATAATATATCCACATCTACTTGTAAATGTAACACCAATTATATTAACTTGAATATGAGGTAAATCCCTAAATATGATACATGTGGTTATACAGGTTCCATTCCATCAACTAGTACCCATTTCTATACAAAGTTATATGCTAATTTATCTTAATAATAAAAATGAATAATTTTTTACTAGTAAAACACTTAACATGTATTGAAAAATAAATTAAAATATCATCCTACAATCATAAAAATGTTTTCATTGGGGGGTATAATTTTTTAAATACTTCATAATAGTTAGTAGTGGAAATGTTATTTAATTTAATCATATCACCCAGGTGGGTCTATGTAGGTTCATATTATGGTCACTTTTCAGTTACCATGTTTCACTGATTTAGGTTTGTAAAACCATGTTAGTGTGGTTATCCCAGGACACATAATTAACAAAACCACATCCACATTTAGTATTTATAGATTGATGTATTTCTTAGAAGACCAAAATAATATATAACTTATGAAAATTCTCGTATATTATTCTATTTTTATCCCAACTGACTATTTTAGGTCAATGTTACCTAATATATGTTTTCTAAATCTACTTTACAATTTTTCTAAAAAACATACATTGATTCAAATTTTAATGACCCATATACTAAAAGACAGAAACCAGGGAATTAATTCATTAAATAGTAATTATTAGATTGTATAAAATTTTAAATGACTAAATATTTTATTAGATTTGGGAAACTAGATACAAACGTTAGTTTTTTATTAATACAACAATGTTAAAACTACAAAGTGCCTATATTCAAAACACCCATAATCTTTTATATTATACCCGCAATTAATTTATGGAAAGAATATTTTCATCCTAGGAAAAATTAAAACATAAAAATAGAGATTTATATGACAAATTTGAGGGTAAAAAATACAACATAATGTATCATAATAAATATGTCATGGGTAATAAAAAATTACATTCTAGTTTAAAATAATCTAGAGCATAATATGGAATCCAAAAAGATGGATAAAAAATGTGTAATATTATTCGCATTTGAATGAAACATAAACATGAATATTAAACGTGTTTTATATTCATACTGATTTTTAATTAGTAGAATCATAATAATGGAATTAATTAGGTATGAAAAAATTATCATACCGTTGAGGCATCGACAATGAAATGTGAAAATAATTGTGATAGGCCTTGACAATGTGCATATCTTATTTCTCACATGAGAAGTATCTATAAATTGATGTGAAATTGAAGCACCCACCATCTCTTAGTAACTCAAATTAATTCTCCATATCAATGAGGTGAAAAAATATATATATAGAGGAAATTTAAATATAATTCCCCATCCTATACAAATAATCACTATACATTTTGAGTAAAGTGGTGAATGATATAAATATAACAGATCCACAATAAAAATAATCCGAAAGAAATTAATAAAATGTGTTAGATTATAGTTATAATTAGTAAATTTAATTACAGAACATGATTCATTAATGATTTTTAAATATATACAATATAGTAACAAAATCACCAAAAAATTACTATGTGAAATACCCATTTCACTTGGAATATAAGAGTTCGTTGGACAAAATAATTTGTATTTGTCATAAATTATTATATAGAAATATAAATGATGAAATATTATTTTTCATAACAATATTTTATATTTTATAAAAATAATGTTGTCATCAGATATATTATGTGTAACACTAGTAATGAGTAAAAAATAAGGATGTTTACATAATGCATGCTTGTTTATTGGGAATAATTTACAAGGGAACCATATAAAACCTGTATTAAACAATAAGGTAAATATGAATTAATCTATATATTATTTTTTAATATATATAAAAAATTTATAAGAATTGAAAAAAATGATGAATAAAATTTGGCTAAGTTGAGAGATATTGTAACTCGAATGAAAAAAGGTGATTATTCAGAAAACCATAACATAGGTCTAAAAGTGTTTTCACAAGAAAATAAATATACTAGATAATTAAACAAAAACCATTAATTACTAAATTTATAAATGTTCCACACATTTTTTGTTTATTTTAAATGTATTACATTCATTATGATATTTTTTATGGCTTAAAAGATTTAATTTTGTCATTTGGGATGTTTTGATTCATTGGTTTTCTATATTTCATTAAATTTATATACATATAGAAGATTATATAGAATGAAAATAGTTATCTAAAAGTTAAAATATATTTTATTATTGATCTCACTAATTATTAAATGGATATATATGATTTTTTTGGTGAGGATGAATTATTAGATAAGATGTAAGTGATTGCCGTTTAAATTATTTTGTATTTTTTCGATCATCGGTAACTACTTTTTTTCATTAATTAGTAATATGGAATTATAAAATTTTAAAAAAAATTAGATTTTATGTAATATATACAAAATAATATGTTTTAAAAATTAATTTTTCTGTATGACCACCATTGAGAGTGGTATTGAAAAATGAAAATACGCCATCCCTGAAGGCGGAGAGGTGACACCTCAGATATGATATTTCAATCATTTAATATGAATTGAATGGAAGAAGAGGCTTGATTGCGAATTAGAAATTTGTATAATAAAATTATTTTATATAAATTAATCTAAATTTATTATGCCACTTTCTACTATTTAGGTGAAGAAATGATAAAAAATGAAATGAAATAAAAATAGAAATATGATTTTTAGTCATGATTTTTTTTCCCTTTAGAACCTTCTTAAAAGGATTTGTATTGGATAATTTAAAATAAAAAGGGATCTAAAATTAGGGGGAGGAACTGGAGAAACGTATTGGACATTAATTTTACATTTATATTTTCTTTGAAGGTGTGAGGAGAAGAGTTGATGATCGATTGTATTTATATTGGATGTGATTTGTGTTTTTTGAATATTTTTTTATTAATATTCTGGTTAATGAATATGGAATGTTTGAGAATTTCTAGTAGATATATTAATTTTATTATGAATGGTCCCATATTATGGTCTTACATAATTTATTACACATTTAATAGTTTATATATCTAATAATGAATATATACTATAAATTTACTTTTTCCCCTATTAATAAAATATTTATCGATTTTTTTATATTACATAAAATTTTCTATAATAATATGTTACATGTATAATAAACAATGAACATAATATTTTTAAAATTATTTACTATGTATGACTAATTTAATTTTTAATTAAAATCATCATTTATTCGAAAAATACCTTTTTATAAATTCTAACTGAATTGATGAAATTAAATTGTTAGTCAAGTGCTCATAAAATAATTTTATAACCAAAATAATAAATAGAAATATATCAATACATTAAATTATTATCATTTTAAATTTTAATCCTCTTTATAAAATATTATATAAAATTTATTTTTCATAAACATATTACCACTTTATTTTTAATTTTTAAACCATTTATTTTCTTATTCCATGATATAAATATAACCCACAAATATATATATTTATAAGACACAATTTTTTAATTCTATTATATGTAAGGTTAATATTAATTGGACATATTACTTGTCCTTAGGGGGGCATTACTATTCCAAATGTTATACTTGATAATTGTCACGACCCGTCCTTGGGGCCAGTGTCGTGACTACCCCAAACCCGCCATCCATAGGCCAGGGGCTGGAGACTAGCACCAAGGCGTAAACCCGGTAAAAAGGGAAGACATTGCCTTTGTAAAGTAAAAAAGCACCACATAGTAAGAAAGGGGAAAAGTAAACACTAAGTAAAAACAGAGTACAACTGAAAGTGCGGAAAAGTAAATGGGCCAGTATACAAACCCAAACTGAAAGTAAAGTACCACTTGAAAGGGAAAAAATCAACTGTTAAGTAAAAGCTGCTACACCGAGCTGTCCACTAGAAATCCCACCTCAAAGGTGGGTACAGATAGCTCCACTACTCCTCGGGTCCCGTCGTCCGCTCCGAGCACGTCCTGTCCAGTGGTCCACCTCCAGGTACCATCCTGCTCTGCCAGCTTCAACCACGATCAACGTTGTCTGTCGTCTGCAACCAACACAACGTAGTGCGGGCATAACCCGTGCAGGGGTGAGTATAAGCTACTCAGTAGGGACCCCGAGACCCCCGAAGGTCTCCCAAAATCCACAAAGGATAAACCACAAAAAGGATGATACAAACACGAAGTAATAACCGACACAGCTTAGGTATATGCCCATACATATACCTAAGTCATCAATTCCAATACGCTCCAACCTCCGAGCCCAAGTACAACTCAGTCCACATAGGAAAGTATACGTATTCCACACATGAAAGCAAAACAAAATCCACACAGGATAGCACAACACAATCCACACAAGAAAGCAACAGGATTCAGCTCACACATGTATACATCTTCGAAGATGATAGAAATGATCATTGATCCATCTAAGTCGTCAGACCCACAAAGGATCGATAGGTACTAACCCCCGCAAAGACCCACACAGGATTGGACCCACACAGGATCTGTAGGCGCTGCTCACACAGGACCGCTGAGCGCTGACCCACACAGGATCGGACCCACACAAGATCGGTAGCACTGATCCACACAGGATCGCAGAGTGTTGTAGTCGTTTTCGTCGAATCCACTAAGGATCTCTGCACAGTCGTCGTCGCAGTCAAAGTAGAAGTCGCAGCCAGCTCTAGGGTTCCCGCACAAAGCAAACTCGTTCGGGAGGGTCCGCTCCACGAGCCGAGAGGCTGATACATCAATTGTCACAAAGTCTAGAGTTGATGTATCCAAAAGTTCTGTATCGTCAATGGGAACTCAACGCAATCGACGGCGCATCAATCGGACGCCCGGTCTGAGAGTTATTGGATTTTTCGTCCGAGTGGCCCGGTTAGTTTTTAAGGCAAAACCAACCCGACCGTACTCCACCTGCATCCAAACATCTGGCGGAGAATTCCAAAAGATCTGTCTCACTAAGAGTAACACAACAAAGCTGACGACACGTCAATCAGACATCCATAGCTCAAGATATGAGTGTTTCCGCTCCGAGGGACCGGTTGGTTTCGTGTACGAACCAACCCAGCCGAACTCAAAGTCATCCGAAACCTTGTGTGCGATATAATGAGACGACCGTCTTGATCCAAGGATCGCATCGCCGCTGACGGCGTGTTGTTTGTAGATCCGTAGCCCTAGTTATGTGCATTTGAATCCAAACCGCTCGGTAACGGGGGTTTCAGGCCTGGGCCGTCCCGGTCCGAGAACCCCCGGTTGGGGGGGCCATTTATTCTGGCCTGGGGAATTAAATTCCCCCAGTTTATCTCCCTTCCGGCCGGCCCGACCTGGCCGGCTAGTTCTTCCTCAACAGGACCGGAAAAGGCCGGTCCCCTTCCAGCTTCCGACACCGGCGGCCCGGCTGGCCGTCGGTCATCTTGTTCCGCCGCAGCCCGGAACCGGCCGTGTCCTTCGTCGTCCGGCGCGGTGCGACGGCACCGCGCCCGTCCGCCGTGGCCCCACTCCGGCTGCGGCGCCTTCAATTTCTTTTGAAGCGGCGTGACAGCGTCGCATTCTTGAATTTCATTCCACGGCGCGGCGCAACGGTGCCGCGCAATAATTGCCGTGCGATTCCCGCATAGTGCGACAGCACCACGCCATCCCGTTCCATCCGCAAGAAAATAAATATGAACATAGGAGGGGGGTTCGACCGTGTTTGTGCGGTCCGACCCCCCTCTTGTTAAACGATAACATTTATTCATTTATCCTTGAAGTTCGACATTCTAGAATCAAGAATGGAAAAATTAAATAAAACAACAACAAAACCCTACCTCGGTTTCAAGAGAGGACCACGTCAACAAACCGCGGAAGACAAGTGTCACGGAGGTCGGGCGTCACAGAAATCGGCTTCGTTCCGTCAACGTTGGAGGAAGAAGCGCTCGGTGAAGTCGAGTCGAGTCGACACTCTCAGAATACTTTGTGTGCGGTGGTGCTTCCCTTCCTTGCTCCGGTTGAAGAAGGTAGAAGGTGTTTCTTCACGTTCTTTGGAGACGTGGATCGTTCTTGTTCGAGAGGTTGAAGGTCTTCTAAAAGTTGTTCTCCTCTCTTTAGTTCTCCCCACAAAGTTTATGCCAACCCAAAGAGAAGAATAGAATCACTCTTTTTAATGTTGGAAAAATGATTTCAAAAGAAATCAAACACTCAAAATAATTAATTAAGTTGGTTTTATTAATTAATTGCAATGTGTTGGGAAGAATTTCAAAATATTGAAATTCAAATAAACCACACTTAACTCACCTCATTAATTAAACAAGTTGTCAACATTAAAGTGGGAGTTGTGGGAGTTTTAAGGGGGTGTTGAGGAGTTAGGCTTTGTGTGGGCCCCACCACACTTAATCCTCTCAAGGGAGGTTAAGTGGATGTGGGTCCCACCTCTAAATCCCTTTGGGAGGATATAACCAACATGGTTAAAAATAAAATGTGTTACCACATTTTATTTAACTTCTTTTTAATTCCCCCTAAACTAACTCTCAACCCGCATAAAACTCAAACTCGGAAAAGGTATCCTTAAGCGAATATTGGTGCTGTGAGTTCATCGGTTCCCTTTGAATTCGATTCCGGGCACCAGTTCAAAAGATAGAAAATCCCGCTCGTTTGTTCACTGAACGTACCCAAGCCAATCTTCGGAAATTGATTTCGGGCACACCGGGCCTCGGAATCAGGTGCCGTCAGAAAACGCGCTCTAGTAAAATTCCAATGAAAATTAAGAAAAAATTTCCCATGAATTTTACAGGTTTTTAAATTACTCCCACCTCAGGGATTTGCGTCCCTGTAATGATACATCAAAACTAGGAAAAACAAATGAGGGTAATGAGCATGCATCTGAGCCTCCCGCTCCCAAGTGCTCTCCGGGAGATTTCCGTGCTGCCATCTAATATGCACTAGAGGAATCGACCGTCCACGTAGGACCTGCTCTTGTCGATCCTCGATCTCCACCGGGACCTCCGTAAAAGTCACCCCATCGTCAACATCATGCTCCCCGTGGTCAATGATGTGCGTCAGGTCGTGCACATATCTCCTCAGCTGAGACACGTGGAAGACGTCGTGCACCCGGTGCAACTGAGGTGGTAGAGCTAGGAGATAAACCACCTCACCAATCCTGCTGAGGACCTGGAAGGGTCCGATGAAGCGCGGAGATAACTTTCCGCCTCGTCCAAATCTCCATATACCACGTCGAGTTGAGACCCGCAAGAAGACGTGGTCGCCATCCTCGAACTCTAGTGGCCTCCGCCTCCTGTCAGCGTATGACTTCTGCCAGCTCTGTGCTGTCCTCATCCGCTCCTGGATGACCTGGACCATCTCTGTCGTGGCCTGGACTATATCTGGTCCCACAAGTGCTGACTCCCCAGGTTTTGTCCAGCACAAAGGAGATCTACAAGGTCGGTCGTACAACGCCTCGTGCGATGCCATCCCTATGGTGGAGTGGTAGTTGTTGTTGTACGCAAACTCCACCAAGGGTAGGTGGTCCTCCCAGCTACGACCTAAGTCAAGGAAACATGCACGGAGCATGTCCTCAAGAATCTGAATGGTCCTCTCTATCTGACCATCCTTCTGAGGGTGAAAGTCTGTACCCAGATGTAGATGCGTCCCGAACGCCTCCTGCAATCCCTTGCAAAGCCGGGAAGTAAATAGAGCATCTCGATCGAAGATGATAGATGATGGCACACTGTGAAGCTGTACAATCTCCAGAACGTAGAGACTCCCCATGCTCTCCACTGAGCCCTGCTCCCTGATGGGTAAGAAGAGTGACGACTTGGTGAGTCAGTCGACAATCACCCAGATGCAGTCGTGACCTCTGGAAGTGCGCGGAAGTCCAGTCACGAAGTCCATAGATATCCCGTATTACTTCCACTCCGGGACCTCTAAGGGCTGTACCAAGCCTACTGGTACCTGATGCTTTGCCTTCACCTGCTGGAAGGTGAGGCATTGAGAAACTAACTCTGCCACAACCTTCTTTATGCCCATCCACCAATGCTGTCGTCTGAGATCCCGATACATCTTCGCCACTCCAGGATGTACCGCCAAAGGAGAAGTGTGAAACTCTCTCAGCACCACCTCTCGCAAAGAGAGTGGTACCATGGTACGTCCTCTGAAAAGGATGTCGTGCTCTTCTCCAAGGGAGAAACCATCAGGTGCCTGTCCCGAGGATATCTGTGCACGCCGCATCTCACAGTCAGTGTCCCCCCGCTGTTCCTCTCTGACCCGCTGTAGAAGTGGAGGAGTGACTATGAGAGACTGAAGGAAAGATGCTCCATCTCTATCCACGAAGGATATCTGCAAAGAGGCTAGCTGCTCTGTCGCCTCCTCAAATAGTTGAATGTTTGTCCTCCTGCTGAGGGCATCAGCTACTTCATTTCCCATCCCAAGATTATAGACTATCTCAAAGTCATAGTCATGGAGGAACTCGATCCAACACCGCTGCCTCAGGTTCAGGTCCTTCTGCGAGAAGATGTACCTGAGACTCTAGTGGTCAGAAAAGACTGCAAAGCGCTCACCCATCAGATAGCGTTGCCATGTCTTCAGATCGAAGACCACTACTGCTAACTCCAGGTCATGGGTTGCGTAGTTCTGCTCATGTGGCCTCAACTGATGTGATCCATAGGCGATCACTACCCACTCCTGCATCAGGACACATCTGAGTCTTGTCCCTGATGCATCGCAGTAAACTACGTATCCAAATCCCTCCTCAGGCAACCTCAAGATAGGTGAGTTGTTCAATCCCTGTCTCAGCTCCTAGAAGCTCTGCTGACATCTGTCTGACCACATGAAGGGTTTCCCTTTCTTCATCAAATCTGAGAGTGGGGCCGCAACTCTAGAGATGTCTGGCATGAATCTCATGTAGTATCCAACTAGTCCCATGAAACTCAGAACCTCCGTCACGCTACTGGGTGGCTCCCAAGATAACACTGCCTCGATTTTTGCAGGATCCATTCCAACTCCCGCCTCAGAGATGACGTGTCCCAAGAAGTGGACCTCGCGTATCCAGAACTGACACTTCGAGAGCTTACCATAAAGCTGGTGCTCTCGGAGTGTTTCTAGTACAACCCGTAAGTGGTAGGCGTTCTCCTCCTCAGTCGTCGAGTAAATCAAAATTTCGTCGATGAAGACCATGACAAATCGATCAAGGTATGGGTGAAAGATCCTGTTCATGAGGGACATGAACACTTCTAGAGCATTGGTTACGCCGAATGGCATAACCAAGAACTCATAGTGTCCATAACGACATCTGAAGTCCGTCTTCTGCACGTCCTCGTCTCTAAATCTGAGCTGATGAGAGCCTCACCTGAGGTCTATCTTCGAGAACCACCGTGCTCCCTTGAGCTGATCAAAGAGGTCATCAATCCTTGGTAACGGATACTTGTTCCTCACTGTCACCTGGTTCAGGTGACGATTTTCAACACAAAGTCGCAACCTCCCGTCCACCTTCTTGGCGAACAAAATCGGGGAAGCCCAGGGTGAAACACTGGGTCGGATGAACCCCTTTCCCTGCAAGTCCTCCAACTGTACCTGTAGCTCTCGAAGCTCGGCGGGGGCCATCCGATATGCTGGAGTCGATATCGGGGTTGTCCCGAGGTATAGGTCAATATAAAAGTCTAACTCTCTGCGAGGAGGTAGCACTGGAACATCGTCAGGAAAAACATCCGCAAACTGATCCACCACTGTAGGAAAACCAGGACTCCGCACGTCAACTGCTCCTAGGATGAGGCTAGCCAACTGAATAGTGATGGGATGTCCTCTCCTCTGTGGAAGTCCATCCTATGCTGTGAAGGCTCCCTTCTCGCTGGTAAAGGTGAACCTGCTCCCGTCGATGCGTACACATCGCACCTTGCGCCTAAAACAGTAAATCTGTTCATGGACAGTAGATAACCAATCCATTCCCAAGATGACGTATTAAGGCCTCGACCCTGCTACAAGAAGATCTCAGCTGATTCTCTTGCCTCCTAGAGTAAGCTCACACTGCCGGCACCAGTGCGTTATCGTCGAGTCTGCTCCCGTAGGAGTATGTAGCCGTAAGGATCGAGCCAACGGCTCTCTCGGAATCTCCAAGCTCCGAACAAGGGCAGCGTCTACGAAAGAGTGACTCGCTCTTGAGTCTATAAGTACTGCAGCAAAGGTGGAATAGACATAGATAGTACCTCGAATCATCTCGGACATGCCGTGCTCGTAGGCCTATGCTGCCTGGAGCTGTGCCTGTCTCTGCCCGCCAGCTCCCTGTGGTCGGGGTGGACCTCCTGGTGGTGGTGGTGGTAAAGCCTCAAAGCGTCACCCACCACCTGCTGCTCATCCATCTCATCTTCCTCGTCCGCCTCCTCCCTAAAGACCGCCACGTTCGACCCTATGCCTCTGCCTCGGTGGTCCCTCAACCGTCTGCTGCCCCTCGGCATGGCGGGTCGGGCAATCACGAGCCATGTGGCCTTTCCCGCCGCACGAGTAGCACTGACTGCCTCTCGAAAGACTGGCTTTGTGCTGTGTGCCCCGCACTGCTGAGCTAGTGTCCTGAGGTCATATGCCTGAGGGTCTGGTCTGCCTGGACCCCTGAGTCGTCCGTCGACTACCTACTGCAGAAGACTCTGCTACGTGCCGCCCTGAGGTGGGTCTCGACGCTGGTGTAGACTCAGCAAGAAAACACTCGATCAAAAGGGCCTGCTCCAGTACTCTTGTATGAGTCGAAATGCTGAGGGAGATTAGAGATGCCCTGATCTCGTGTATCAAACCCATCTCAAAGGTCCGGGTCCGGAAGAATGGGTCCCATACCATGTCGGTCGAGTAGTGCGAGAGATCAGTAAATCTCGCCGAGTACTTAGCGACCGTCATGCTACCCTAAAGCAGCTGAAGAAGCTCCTGAATGCGCAACACACGGAGGGTGGCTGGGACAAACTCTGAGCGGAATAGGCTCTCAATGTCCATCCAAAGTAGAGATGCCTCATCATGCACTTGGAGCATCAAGATCCAGCATCGGCCCGCTGCTGCGTTCAGTAGGCTCGCAGCGAGGACCACCATGAGGTCTGTAGGTGTCCACACTAGCCTAAAAACTCATACCAATGCCTCCAGCCAGTCCTCGGCTACCTGGGGGGCCGTCTCCCCACGAAACCTGGGCGGTCGCTAGTGCTGAAACTCATGCAGTGCGCTGAGGCGATGTGCATCGTCAGCGGCTGGTGCTGGAAGTATCGGGGGCTCGGCGGGTAATGCTACCGCTGGTGCCACTACTGAACAAGGGCCCTGCACCGAGGCCTCATCGCTCGGTGGGCTGTCATCACGCTCAACTCTCGGAACCCTGGCTGGCTGCCATCGTGGGGCCATCCTGAAAAGGAAACAGGTGCGCCACGGTCAGAATAGTATACCTGGTAAGCTGATATAAAGTAATCACAAAGAAAACTTTTAAAAACACATGCAATCAATGTTTCCATGCATTAAGTCAGAAATCAGAAGTCAGGGTCCTGGTGTATGGATACGTCGGCCGCCGCACCAACACTGGACTCCCTGGACTGATAACCACACCCAATACACTAAACACTATTGCTTCACATAGAAATGATCAGAGTTCGCGGTAGAACTGAACTCCTCTGATACCAATTTGTCACGACCCGTCCTCGGGGCCCGTGCCGTGACTACCCCAATCCCACCTTCCATAGGCCAGGGGATGGCGACAAGCACCAAGGCGTAAATCCCGGTAAAAAGGGAAGGCATTTCCTTTGTAATTTAAATAAGCACCACAGAGTAAGCAAGAGGAAAAGTAAACACTAAGTAAAAATAGAGTACAACTGAAAGTGTGGAAAAGTAAATGGGCCAGTATACAAACCCAAACTGAAAGTAATGTACAACTTGAAAGGGAAAACAACAACAATAATGTAAAAGCTGCTACACTGAGCTGTCCACTGGAAATCCCACCTGAAGGGTGGGTACAAATAGCTCCACAGATCCTCGAGTCCTACCGTCTGCTCCGAGCACGTCCCGCCCAGTGGTCCACCTCCATGTACCATCCTGCTCTGCGAGCCTCAACCACGATCAATGTTGTCCGTCGTCTACAACCAACACAACGTAGTGAGGGCATATCCCGTGCAGGGGTGAGTATAAGCTACTCAATAGGGTCCTCAAGCCCCCGATGGTCTCCCAAAATCCACAAAGGATAAACCAAAAAAAAGGATGATACAAACACAAAGTAAGAACCGACACTACTTTGGTATATGCCCATATATACACCTAAGTCATCAAATCCAATACGCTCCATCCTCCGAGCCCAAGTACAACTCAGTCCACACAGGAAAGTATACGTATTCCACACAGGAATGAAAAACAAAATCCACACAGGTTAGCACAACACAATCCACACAGGAAAGCAACAGGATTCATCTCACACAGTTATACATCTTTGAAGACGATAGATATGATCACTGATCCATCTATGTCGTCATACCCACAAAGTATCGATAGGTACTAACCCCCGCAAAGACTCACATAGGATCATACCCACATAGGATCATACCCACACATGATCTGTAGGCGCTGGATCACACAGGACCGCTGAGCGCTGACCCACACAGGATCAGACCCACACAGGATCGGTAGCACTGATCCACATAGGATCACTGAGTTCTGTAGTCATCGTCGTCGAATCCACTGAGGATCTCTGCACAGTCGTCGTCGCAGTCACAGTAGCAGTCGCAGCCAGCTCTAGGGTTCCCGCACACAGCAAGCTCATTCGGGAGGGTCCGCTCCACGAGCTGAGAGGCTGATACATCAACTGTCACAAAGTCTAGAGTTTATGTATAGAAAAGTTCCGTATCGTCAACGGGAACTCAACGCAACTGAGGGCGCGTCAATCGGACGCCCGGTCTGAGAGTTATTGGCTTTTTCGTCCAAGGGGCCTGGTTGGTTTTTTAGGCAAAACCAACCCGACCATACTCCACCTGCATCCAAACCTTAGGAGGAGTAAACCAAAAGATCAGTCTCACTAAGAGGAACACAAAAAAGCTGACGGAACATCAATCAGACGTCCGTAGCTCAAGATATGAGCGTTTCCGCTTTGAGGGCCCGGTTGGTTTCGTTTACGAACCAACCCGGTCGAACACAATGTATTCTGAAACCTTGTGTGCGATATACCGAAACGACTGTCTCGATCCAAGGATCTCATTGCCACTGACGGCGCATCGTTTGGAGATCTGTAGCACATGTTATGGGAATTTGAATCCAAACCGCTCGGTAACGGGGGTTTCGGGCCCGGGCTGTCCCGGCCCGAGACCCCCCGGTTGGCCCGAACCGGGTCGACCTGCCCTGGACAGGGTCGACCCGGCCCGGCCGGGGCCCCATCCGGCGCATGGCAGCGCCCTGGGCGCGCTGCCAGCTCGGCCTTCGGCCGAGCTGATTGGAAAACGGGGGGGGGGGGGGGGGGGGCCCCCTTTGTGAAACTGCAACCCCCCTCATTATGGGGGTCAATTTATGCTGGCCGGGGGAATTAAATTACCCCGGTTTTTCTCCCTTCTAGCCGGCGCGACCTGGCCGGCCAGTTCTTCCTCAACTGGACTGGCAAAGGCCGGTCCCCTTCCGGCATTCGACACCGGCGGCCCGGCTGGCTGCCGATCATCTTGTTCTGCCGCAGCCCGGAACCGGCTGCGACCTTCGTCATCCGGCGTGGTGCGACGACACTGTGCCCCTCCGCCGCGGCCCCACTCCGGCCGCAGTGCCTTCGATTTCTTTTGAAGCGGCGTTACGACGTCGCGTTCTTGAATTTCATTCCACGGCGCGGCCCGCGCAATAATTGTCGTGGGATTTCCGTGTGGTGCGACAACACCACGCCATCCTGTTCCATCTACAAGAAAACAAATATGAACATAGGAGGGGGGTTCGGCTATGTTAGTGCGGTCCGACCCCCATCTTGTTAAACGATAAAATTTATTCATTTATCCTCGAAGTTCGACATTCTACAATCAAGAATGGAAAAATTTAATAAAACAACAAAAAAACCCTACGTCTGTTTCAAGAGCGGACCACGTCAACAAACCGCGGAAGACAACCGTCGCAGAGGTCAGGCGTCGCAGAAATCGGCTTCGTTCCGTCAATGTTGGAGGAAGAAGCGCTTGGTGAAGTCGAGTCAAGTCGACACTCTCAGAATACTTTGTGGGCGGCGGTGCTTCCCTTCCTTGCTCTGGTTGAAGAAGGTAGAAGGTGTTGCTTCACGTTCTATGGATACGTGGATTGTTCTTGTTCGAGAGGTTGAAGGTCTTCTAAAAGTTCTTCTCCTCTCCATAGTTCTCCCCACAAAGTTTATTCCAACCCAGAGAGAAGAATAGAATCTCTCATTTTAATGTTGGTAAAATGATTTCAAAAGAAATCAAACACTCAAAATAATTAATTAAGTTTGTTTAATTAATTTAATGAAAAGTGTTGGCAAGAATTTCAAAAGATTGAAATTCAAATAAACCACACTTAACTCACCTCATTAATTAAACAAGTTGTTAGCATTAAAGTGGGAGTTGTGGGAGTTTTAAGGTGGTGTTGAGGAGTTAGGATTCATGTGGGCCCCACCACACTTAATCCTCTCAAGGGAGGCTAAGTGGATGTGGATCCCACCTCTAACTCCCTTTGGTAGGATATAACCAACATGGTTAAAAATAATATGTGTTACCACATTTTATTTAACTTCTTTTTAATTCCCCCAAAACTAACTCTCAACCCGCATAAAACGCAACCTCAGAAAAGGTCTCCTTAAGCGAATATCGGTGCTTCGAGTTCATCAGTTCCCTTTGAATTCGATCCCGGGTACCAGTTCAAAAGTTAGAAAATCCCGCTCGTTTGTTTACTGAACGTACCCGATCCAAACTTCAAAAATTGATTCCAGGCACACCGAGCCTCGGAATCAGGTGCCGTCAGAAACCTCGCTCTAGTAAAATTCCAAACAAAATTAAGAAAAAATTTCCCTTGAATTTTACGAGTCTTAACATTACTCTCACCTCAGAGCTTTACGTCCCCGTAAAGATACATCCATACTAGGGAAACAAATGAGGGTACTGAGCACGCATCTGAGTCTCCCGCTCCCAAGTGCTCTCCTGGAGATTCCCATGCTGTCATCTGATGCGCACTTGAGGAATCGACCATCCACGTTGGACCCGCTCTTGTCGATCCTCAATCTCCACCGAGACCTCCATAAAAGTCTCCCCATCGTCAACGTCAAACTCCCCATGGTCAATGATGTGCGTCGGGTCGTGAACGTATCTCCTCAGCTGAGACACGTGGAAGACGTCGTGCACCCGGTGCAACTGAGGTGGTAGAGCCAGGCGATAAGCCACCTCACCAATCCTGCTGAGGACCTGGAAGGGTCCGATGAAGTGCGGAGATAACTTGTTGCCTCGGAAAAATCTTTGTATACCACATCGAGGTGATACCCGCAAGAAGACGTGGTCGCCATCCTCGAACTCTAGTGGCCTCCGCCTTTTGTCAGCGTATGACATCTGTCGGCTCTGTGCTGTCCTCATCCTCTCCTGGATGACCTGGACCATCTCTGTCGTGGCCTGGACCATCTCTGATCCCACAAGGGTTGACTCCCTAGGGTCGGTCCAGCACAAAGGAGATCTACAAGGTCGGTCGTACAACGCCTTGTACGGTGCCATCCCGATGGTGGAGTGGTAGCTGTTGTTGTATGCAAACTCCACCAAGGGTAGGTGGTCCTCCCAGCTATGACCAAAGTCGAGGACACATGCACGGAGCATGTCCTCGAGAGTCTGAATGGTCCTCTCCTTCTGACCATCTGTCTGAGGGTGAGAGGCTGTACTCAGACGTAGCTGCATCCCGAACGCCTCCTGCAATCCCTTCCAAAGCCGGGAAGTAAAGCGAGCATCTCGATCAGAGATGATAGATGATGGCACACTGTGAATCCGTTCAATCTCTTGAACGTAGAGATGCCCCAAGCTCTCCACTGAGCCCTTCTATCTGATGGGTAAGAAGAGTGCCGACATGGTGAGTCAGTCGACAATCACCCAGATGGAGTCGTGACCTCTGGAAGTGCGTGGAAGTCCAGTCACGAAGTCCATAGATATCACATCCCACTTCCACTCCGGGACCTCCAAGGGATGTACCAAGCCTGCTGGTACCTGATTCTCTGCCTTCACATTCTGGCAGGTGAGGCATCGAGAAACGAACTCTGTCTCAACCTTCTTCATGCCCGACCACCAATGTTGTCGTCTGAGATCCTGGTACATCTTCGCCACTCCAGGATGTACCGCCAAAGGAGAAGTGTGAAACTCTCTCAGCACATCCTCTCTCAAAGCGACCGGTGCCATGGTACGTCTTCTGAAAAGGATTCCATGATCTGCTCCAAGGGAGAATCCATCAGGAGCCTGTCCCGAGGATATCTGTGCATGCCGCGTCTCACAGTTAGTGTCCCCCTGCTGTGCCTCTCTGACCCACTGTAGAAGTGGAGGAGTGACTGTGAGAGACTGAAGGAAGGCTTCTCCATCTCTATCCACGAAGGATATCTGTAAAGAGGCTAGCTGCTCCATCGACTCCTCATGTAGTTGAATGCCTGTCCTCCTGCTGAGGGCATCGGCTACTACGTTTCCCTTCCCAGGAGTATAGACTATCTCAAAGTCATAGTCCAAGAGGAACTCGAGCCATCGCCGCAACCTCAGGTTCAGGTCCTTCTGCGAGAAGATGTACCTGAGACTCTTGTGGTCAGAATAGTATGTAAAGCGCTCACCCATCAGATAGTGTCGCCATGTCTTCAGATCGAAGACCACTGCTGCTAACTCCATGTCACCAGTAGCGTAGTTCTGCTCATGCGGCCTAAACTGACGAGATCCATAAGCAATCACTACCCGCTCCTGCATCAGGACATATCCGAGTCCTATCCCTAATGCATCGTAGTAAACTAAGTATCCAACTCCCTCCTCAGGAAACCTCAAGATAGGTGCGCTAGTCAATCTCTGTCTCAGCTCCTAGAAGCTCTGCTGACATCTGTCTGACCACACGAAGGGTTTACCTTTCTTCGTCAAAGCTGAGAGTGGTGCCGCAACTCTAGAGAAGTCTGGCATGAATCTACGGTAGTATCCAGCTAGTCCCAAGAAACTCATATCCTCCGCCACGCTCCTGGGTGGCTCCCAAGCTAACACTGCCTCGATCGTTGCAGGATCCACTGAAACTCCCGCCACAGAGATGCCGTGTCCCAAGAAGTGGCCCTCACGTATCCAGAACTGACACTTCGAGAGCTTACCATAATGTTGGTGCTCTCGGAGTATGTCTTGTACAACCCGAAAGTGGTAGGCGTGCTCCTCCTCAGTCGTCGAGTAAATCAAAATGTCGTCGATGAAGACCACGAAAAATCGATCGAGGTATGGCTGAAAGATCCTGTTCATGAGGGACATGAACAGTGCTGGAGCATTGGATACGCCGAATGGAATAACCAAGAACTCATAGTGGCCATACCGACATCTGAAGGCCGTCTTCTGCACATCCTCGTCTCTAACTCTGAGCTGATGATAGCCTGACCTGAGGTCTATCATCGAGAACCACCATGCTCCCTTGAGCTGATCAAAGAGGTCATCAATCCTCGGTAATGAATACTTGTTCCTCACTGTCACCTAGTTCAGGTGACGATTGTCAATAGAAAGTCACAAGCTCCCTTCCGCCTTCTTGGTGAACAAAATCGGGGAATCCCAATGTGAAACACTGGTTCAGATGAACCACTTGCCCTGCTAGTCCTCGAACTATACCCGTAGCTCTCGAAGCTCGGCGGGGGCCACCCGAAATGATGGAGTCGATATCAGGGTTGTCCCGGGGTACAGGTCAATATAAAAGTCTACCTCTTTGCGAGGAGGTATCCCTGGAATGTTGTCAGGAAAAACGTTCGCAAATTGATCCAACACTACAGGAAAACCAGGACTCCGCATGTCAACTGCTCCTAGGATGAGGCTAGCCAACTGATGAGTGATGGGTTATCCTCTCCTCTGCGGAAGTCCATCCTGTGCTGTGAAGGCTCCCTTCTTGCCGGTGAAGGTGAACATGCTCCCGTCGGTGCGTACACATCGCACATTGCACCTAAAACAGTCAATCTGTGCATGGACTGTAGATAACCAATCCATTCCCAAGATGACGTCTTAAGGCCTCGATGCTACTACAAGAAGATCCCAGCCGAAGCTCTCGCCTCCTAATGTAAGCTCACACTACCGACACCAGTGCGTAATCGTCGAGTCTGCTCCCGTAGGAGTCTCTAGCCATAAGGATCGAGCCAACGGCTCTTTCGGAATCTCCAAGCTCCGAACAAGGGCAGCGGCTATGAAAGAGTGACTCGCTCCTGTGTCTATAAGTACTGCAACAAGGGTGGAATAGACACAGATAGTACCTCGAATCATCTCGGGCCCGCTGTGGTCGTAGGGCTCTACTTCCTGGAGCTGTGTCTGTCTCTTCCTGCCAGCTCCCTGTTGTCGTGGTGGACCTCATGGTGGTCGTGGTGGTGGTAAAGCCTCAAAGCGTCGCCCACCAACTGCTGCTCGGCCATCTCCTCTGCCTCGTCTGCCTCCTCCCTGCGGACCGCCACAGTCGACCCTCTGCCTCTGCCTCGGTGGTCCCTCAACCATTTGCTCCTCCTCGGCACGACAGGTCGGGCAATCACAATCCATGTGGCCTTGCCCGCCGCACGAGTAGCACTGTCTTCCTCTCGAAAGACTGGCTCCACGCTGTGTGCCCCGCACTGCTGAGCCAGTGTCCTGAGGTCGTCTGCCTGAGGGTCTGATTTTCCTGGACCCATGAGTCATCCGTCGACTGCCTTCTGCAGAAGACTCTGCTACATGCCGCCCTGCGGTGGGTCTCGACGCTTGTGTAGACTCATCCAGAAAGCTCTCGATCAAAAGGGCCCGCTCCAGTACTCCTGTATGAGTCGGAATGCTGAGGGAGATCAGCGATTCCCTGATCTCGTGTCTCAAACCCTGCTCAAAGTTCCGGGCCCGGAAGAATGGGTCTCGTACCATGTCGGTCGAGTAGCGCGAGAGATCATAAAATCTCGCCGAGTACTGAGCGACCGTCATGCTACCCTACCGCAGCTGAAGAAGCTCTTAGAAGCACACCGCACGGAGGTTGGCTAGGACAAACTCTGAGCGGAAGAGGCTCTCAAAGTTAGTCCAAAGTAGAGATACCTCATCGTGGACTTGGAGAATCAAGATCCACCACCGTCTCTCTGTTGCGTGCAGTATGCTCGCTGCGAGGATCACCATGAGGTTTGTAGGTGTCCTCACTAGCCTAAAAACTCGTACCACTGCCTCCAGCCAGTCCTCGGCTGCCTAGGGGTCTTTCTCCCCACGAAACCTGGGAGGTCGCTGGTGCTGAAACTCATGTAGTGCACTGAGGCGACGTGCATTGTCAGCGTCTGGTGCTGGAAGTATTGGGGGCTCGGCGGATAAAGCTACCGCCGATGTCACTGCTGAACAAGGGCCCTGCACCGAGGCCTCGTCGCTCGGTGGGCTGTCATCACGCTCGACTCTCGGAACCCTAGCTGGCTGCCATCATGGGGCCATCCTGAAAAGGAAACAGGTGCACCACGGTCAGAACAGTATACCTGGTGATCTGATATATAGTAATCACAAAGAAAACTTTGAAACACACATGCAATCAATGTTTACATGCATTAAGTCGGAAATCAAAAGTCAGGGTACTGGTGTACGAATATGTCGGCCGTCGAACCAACACTAGACTCCCTGGAATGATAACTACACCCAATACACTAAACAATATTGATTCACATAGAAATGATTAGAGTTAGCGGTAGAACCGAACTCCTCTGATACCAATTTGTCACGACCCGTCCTTGGGGCCCGTGCTGTGACTACCCCAATCCCGCCTTCCATGGGCCAGGGGCTGGCGACTAGCACCAAGGCGTAAATCTCGGTAAAAAGGGAAGGCATTGCCTTTGTAATGTAAACAAGCACCACAGAGTAAGCAAGGAGAAATGTAAACACTAAGTAAAAACAGAGTACAACTGAAAGTGCGGACAAGTAAATGGGCCAGTTTACAAACCCAAACTAAAAGTAATGTACAACTCGAAAGGGAAAATAGCAACTGTAAAGTAAATCCTACTACACCGAGCTGTCCACTGGAAATCCCACCTGAAGGGTGGGTACAAATAGCTCCACTGCTCCTCGGGTCCCGTCGTCCACTCCGAGCACGTCCCACCGAGTGGTCCACCTCCAGGTACCATCTTGCTCTGCGAGCCTCAACCACGATCAACTCTGTCCGTCGTCTACAACCAACACAACGTAGTGCGGGCATAGCCCGTGAAGGGGTGAGTATAAGCTACTCAGTAGGGACGCCGAGACCCCCGAAGGTCTCCAAAAATCCACAAAGGATAAACCACAAAAAGGATGATACAAGCACGAAGTAATAACCGACACTGCTTAGGTATATGCCCATACATATACCTAAGTCGTCAATTCCAATACGCTCTAACCTCCGATCCCAAGTACAACTCAGTCCACACAGAAAAGTATACGTATTCCACACATGAAAGCAAAACGAAATCCACACAGGATAGCACAACACAGTCCACACAAGAAAGCAACAGGATTCAGCTCACACAGTTATACATCTTAGAAGACGATAAAGATGATCACAGATCCATCGAAGGCGTCAGACCCCCAAAGGATCGATAGGTACTAACCCCCACAAAGACCTACACAGGATCGGACCCACACAGGATCTATAGGCGGTGGTTCATACAGGACCGCTGAGTGCTGACCCACACAGGATCAGACCCACACAGGATCGGTAGCACTGATCCACACAGGATCGCTGAGTGTTGTAGTCGTCGTCGTCGAATCCACTGAGGATCTCTGCACAGTCGTCGTCGCAGTCGCAGTAGCAGTGGCAGCCAGCTCTAGGGTTGCCGCACACAGCAAGCTCGTTCGGGAGGGTCCGCTCCACGAGCCGAGAGGCTGAAACATCAACTATCACAAAGTCTAGAGTTGATGTATCCAAAAGTTCCGTATCGTCAACGGGAACTCAACACAACTGACGACATGTCAATCGGACGTCTCGTCTGAGTGTTATTGGATTTTTCGTCCCAGGGGCCCGATTGGTTTTTAAGGCAAAACCAACCCGACCGTACTCCACATGCGTCCAGACCTCGGGTGGAGTATGCTAAAAGATCTGTCTCACTAAGAGGAACACAACAAAGGTTATGTCACGTCAATCGGACGTCCGTAGCTCAAGATATGAGTGTTTCCGCTCCGAGGGCCCGGTTGGTTTCGTGTACGAACCAACCCGGCCGAACTCAAAGTATTCTGAAACCTTGTGTGTGATATACCTAAACGACCGTCTCGATCCAAGGATCACATCTCCGCTAACGGCACGTTGTTTGGAGATCTGTACCCTGAGTTATGGGCATTTGAATCCAAACCGCTCAGTAATGGGGGTTTCGGGCTCGTGCCGTCCCGGCCCAAGACCCCCCGGTTGGCCCGGACCAGGATGACCCACCCCGAACAGGGTCGACCCGGCCCATCACGGCCCGACGCGGCCCGGCCTGGTCTGGCGGACTGGCCAGGTGCCGGTCCGGCGCAAGGCAGCGCGCTGGGCGCGCTGCCAGCTCGGCCTTCGGCCGAGCTGATTGGAAAACGGGGGGGGGGGGGGGGCTGCCCCCCTTTGTGAAACCGCTTCCCCCCTAATTATGGGGGGCCATTTATGCTGGTCGGGGGAATTAAATTCCCCCAGTTTTTCTCCCTTCCAGCCGGCCCGACCTGGACGGCGAGTTCTTCTTCAACGGGACCGGCAAAGGCCGGTCCCCTTATGGCTTCCGACACCGCCGGCCCGGCTGGCCTCCTGTCATCTTGTTCCTCCGCGGCCCGGAACGGGCCGCGGCCTTCATCGTCTGGCGCGGTGTGACCGCACCATGCCCCTCCGCCGCGGCCCCGCTCCAGCTGCGGCGCCTTTGATTTCTTTTGAAGCGGCGCGACGACGTCACGTTCTTGAATTTCATTCCACAGCGTGGCGCGATGGGGCCACGCAATAATTGATGTGCGATTCCCGCGTTGTGCGACGGCACCACGCCATCCCATACCATCCGCAAGAAAACAAATATGAACATAGGAGGGGGGTCCGGCTGTGTTTGTGTGGTCCGGCCCCCCTCTTGTTAAAATATAACATTTATTCATTTATCCTCGAAGTTTGACATTCTAGAATCAAGAATGGAAAAATTCAATAAAACAACAACAAACCCTTACCTTAGATTCAACAGCGAACCATGTCATCAAACTGCGGAAGACAAGCATCGAGGAGGTCGGGCGTCGCAGAAATCGGCTTTGTTCTCTCAACATTGGAGGAAGAAGCACTCGGTGAAGTCGAGTCGAGTCGACACTCTCAGAATACTTTTTTGGTGGCGTGCTTCCCTTCCTTTCTCTAGCTGAAGAAGGTAGAAGGTGTTGCTTCACGTTATTTGGAGACGTGGATCGTTCTTGTTCGAGAGGTTGAAGGTCTTCTAAAAGTTATTCTCCTCTCCTTAGTTCTCCCCACAATGTTTATGCCAACCAAAAGAGAAGAATATAATCTCTCATTTTAATGTTGGAAAAATGATTTCAAAAGAAATCAAACACTCAAAATAATTATTAAGTTGGTTTAATTTTTAAAATGCAAAGTGTTGGAAAGAATTTCAAATGATTGAAATTCAAATAAACCACACTTAACTCACCTCAATAATTAAAAAAGTTGTCAACATTAAATTGGGAGTTGTGGGAGTTCTAAGGGGGTATTGAGGAGTTAGGCTTTGTGTGGGCCCCACCACTGTTAATCCTCTCAAGGGAGGTTAAGTGGATGTGGGTCCCACCTCAAACTCCATTTGGGAGGATATAACCAACATGGATAAAAATAAAATGTGTTACCACATTTTATTTAACTTCTTTTTAATTCCCTCAATACTAACTGCCAACCCGCATAAAATGCAACGTCAGAAAATGTCTCCTTAAGCGAATATCGGTGCTGCGAGTTCATCGGTGCCCTCAGAATTTGATTCCGGGCACCGATTCAAAAGTTAGAAAATCACACTCATTCGTTCACTGAACGTACCCAAAACAAACTTCGGAAATTCATTACGGGCACACCGGGCCTCAGAATCAGGTGCCGTTAGAAACTGCGCTCTAGTAAAATTCCAAATAAAATTAAAAAAAATTCCCTTGAATTTTACGATTCTTTATATTACTCCCATCTCATGGCTTTACGTCCCCGTAAAAATACATCAAAACTAGGGAAACAAATGAGGGTACTGAGCAGACATCTGAGCCTCCCGCTCCCAAGTGCTCTCCTGGAGATTCCCGTGCTGCCATCTGATGCGCACTAGAGGAATCGACTGTCCACGTAGGACCCACTCTTGCCCATCCTCGATCTCCACCAGGACCTCCGTAAAAGTCTCCCCATCATCAATGTCAAGCTCCCCATGGTCAACGATGTGCGTCGGGTCGTGCACGTATCTCCTCAGCTGAGACACGTGGAAGACGTCATGCACCCGGTGCAACTGAGGTGGTAGAGCCAGGCGATAAGCCACCTCTCCAATCCTGCTGAGGACCTGGAAGGGTCCGATGAAGCGCGGAGACAACTTGCCTCCTCGGCCAAATCTCTGTATACCACGTCGAGGTGAGACCCGCAAGAAGACGTGGTCGCCATCCTCGAACTGTAGTGGCCTCCGCCTCCTGTCAGCGTATGACTTCTGCCGGCTCTGTGTTGTACTCATCCACTTCTGGATGACCTGGACCTTCTCTGTCGTGGCCTAGACCATCTCTGGACCCACATGTGCTGACTCCCCAGGGTCTTTCCAGCACAAAGGAGATCTAAAAGGTCGGGCGTACAATGTATCGTACGGTGCCATCCCGATGGTGGAGTGGAAGCTGTTGTTGTACGAAAACTCCACCAAGGGTAGGTGGTCCTCCTAGCTACGACCAAAGTCGAGGACACATGCGCAGAGCATGTCCTCGAGAGTCTGAATGGTCCTCTCCGTCTGACCATCCGTCTGAGGGTGAAAGGCTGTACTCAGACGTAGTTGCACCTCGAACGCCTCCTGCAATCCCTTCCAATGCCGGGAAGTAAAGCGAGCATCTCTATCTGAGATGATAGATGATGGCACACCGTGAAGCCGTAAAATCTCCTGAACGTAGAGACGCCCCATGCTCTCCACTGACCCCTACGACAAATGGATCTATTTCCAAGACAATACATGAAACCAGATTGAGATATCATAACTTAGTTATTCTTTAAGAGACTAGAATATGCGATGTACCTTAAAATTATATCATTTTTATGATCCAACATGGTTTGAACCTACATCATTCACCCAAATTTATCCGCGACACGTCCCATAGGGAATTCCTAATCCCTTCAGGCTAGAAACTACTGGCAGGCTTTAAGAAAATATTTTTGAGGACCATAAATAAAATACATAAAAAAAATATAAACTGAAAAAATTAATATACACTATTAGTGGATAAATAAAACAATATTACATAAAATAAAAAACCTCCCAATGATCTTGGAATTCACTACCAATCAAAGAACCACACTCACTATAAGTGAAATATATAAATAGAATTACCTAAAACTGAAAAGTAGTGATCCTTGAGATGTTTTATTTGAATTATAAGGAAAATAAATCCCTATTCCCTTTCCATTAATAAGAAACATAGATCATTAAATGTTGAAAATAATACATAATATAATTATGTTTTCTATTATATTCAAATTCAAAATACAAGATTTCATTTTCACGAAAAGAATTTATCAACCATTACATTTTCAAAATAAATTCCTTGATTGAGTTGCCATTTCAAATTTAAAGCAATGGAATATATATTAGATTATGATTTTCAAAAATGAAAAATCATGTATGAAAAAACCAAAATGAAAATCACATCCCAACCATCATTGAAAATCCCTACGAAACTATAGTAACATTTGGAAAATGGATCCTCGTACCTCAATGAAATGCTATATAGAAATGAAAACTACTAGGATTCTCATGCACAATCCAGTATGATCATATAAATTTATTTATCAAAAAAATATTTCATCTTCTCATCACCTATCTACACCTTGGCTACATCCCCATTTTTTATCCATTTAACAAATAATAAACCTCTTCGTTATGTATATATAAGAAATAACACATTTACCATACATATAATTTTTATAAAACAATGTGTAATTATTTGGGTAGGGTTATAAATTATCAAAACCAATTATTTATATTAAAAACAATAATTTTAATTATAAAATTAATACTTTCACAATAAAAAAATCTTTTTACAAACACATTTAACTTCCCTAACCGTTTAAAAGTTCAAAAATGTAATTAAAAATTTAAAAAATATTGGATTAATGGACAAACACTATTTGACAATTCCAATTAAATAATATTATTCAATTGAAAAACCAATATATAATTCATGATTCACAGTGATACAAAACAAACACATATAACTTATTCTTAATAAGAATTACCCTTAATGCAAAATAATCAAGCTGCTAAAAAATGCAGTGAACAAATTTTTTTCAGAATTATATTTTAATACAATTTTTTTACATTAAATATAATTTAAACACCCTATAAAATATAAAAGAAATTATTATTTTAAATTTAATGATTAATATATTTACAAACGTACCTCAGTCATAAATATTTTTTAGGACGACCTCCAAAATCGACCTTTCAGTCAGAACACATATGAAACTAAACACACATATATAAATACCCCTATATTCTTGGATCAAATTCCCCTTTCCATGGGTGAATACGTAAATATTGGGAATATATATATATATATATATATATATATATATATTACCATATGCATGTACGTGTAGCCACTCTCAAAACCTACAACCCAGACCACCATAGTGATTTCCAACACAATCTATAAATATTTCAGACAACTCGAAATTCACAATTCCCCAAAATTAAAATTAATCCCAAATGAATAAATCAAAATAACTTCCCCATAGACCATGGGTATCCCACATACATTAATAATAATGGGTCGAATGATACACAATGGGAAAAAACTCACAATATACAAGAATCCCCCAAAAGGAAAACTCCCAATCAAGTTACTATTTGGCTCAAACCCTATGCACCCCATTGAAGAGATAAAAATAACAAAATAGTATGATAAATATGAGAGGAAACTCTCTAGAGAGATTCACAACCATAATCATGGGGAAGAACAATAAATAAAGGGAAGGAGTGGCACACCAGACCTCTCCTGGTTGGTTGTTTTTCCCTGAAAGGAGGGAGTTAGTAAATTTATGAAATGAGAAGGGGGACCAAAAGAGGTGATGGAGGAGGGACGACCAATGGAGCGGAGGTGGTGTATTAGAGGGGTCTAGCCGAGGGGTTTTTGGGTCACGCAAGAAATGAGAGTATAAGGGGAGATAGTGAATCCCATAAAGGGTAAGTGGGAGGATGAGGGAGGCAAAATATAGTGTTTTTAATAAAATTATTAAAATAATAACGTTATAATAATTTTATTAATAATAATGACAATAATAATCTTATGAATAATAATATTATTATTAAAAATAATATTATAATTATTAGTATAATTAATGGTTATTTTAATATTATTAATTATTATTAAATTAGTTCCCAACATAAGAAACATTGTTACTGAGGAAAATATTTACTGTTTCCATAAATCATGCTCTTCCCTTGCATTAGACGCTTCCATGGAAAAAAATATTTCCCAATGAAGACATAAATATTCAAACCCAGACATAACCTATACGTCAAAAATAATATCCAATGATAATAAAATAATCAAATAAATGAATTTAAATGGTTTCAGTGTGAAAATATTCCACATGAAAAAACCATTATTCCCCCAAAATGTCACCCAACCGAAAGATAAAAAAAACTATGTTTCATGACAGATAAAAATTAAAATTAACCACAATCCATGAGTGGACTTTTCATTCATCTAGTGAAACTAAAATTTCTTTAATAGAATCTATAATTAGAAGATCAATTAAAAACAAGAAAGGTTATCCACTCCACATGAATCCTACAATGACATATATCATTGAGACTCCAGATAGGGGATAAATTCCCAAATTCAAAATTGAAACAAAGCTGAATCTTCCGTCACCGAACAATACACCATCACTGAATAAAACTCAATCAAACCACATCACAATCTATGGTGGGTCCACCAACTATTTCTGAATCGAACAACATTGGAAAAGAAGCACATACCAAAACTAGAACATCAAACCCATTCTAGAAACACCTAAATATGGGAAACAGAAAAAAGAGAGTTCAAAAACAATATTGAACAAGTCAACAATTCATCTTTTAACAGAGGAATGAGTATCTCCAGTAATAACATGTTTTAAAACAAAAATGATCAAAAAATGGGGTAATGACACAATAGATAAAACCATTAAAAGGATAATTATTGAGGATGGAAAACCACTACAGTTACAATGAAAAATGATCACCACCCCATCTTATATTCATTGATGATTATTCAAATAAAATAGACCACAATGAGGAAAAATTACCTCAACACCTCTAACATCAAAACCAAAACATCAAAGATGATGAAACGACACCAGAAGAACTTAAACCATCTCCACTTTGGCACTCAAGGGAAATGAAAATCCATGGTTCTCCAGATTCAATTATTTATTTACTATGTGAAATTATTTTCTATTAGACCTATAGATGGAATATTAATGTTTTGGAGAAATTGTTTCCACATAGTCATGAATATAAAATCATAACTAAAACATCTCTTTTTCTAATGTATGACATATAGAACTCCTTCAAAAAACATAATCAACAATGATGAAAAGATCATCATTTCATATTTGAATTACTAATTCCAATATTTTCACAACTAATGAACATGGGAGACAATCCACAAAGGATAGCATTTGGTTCTAGTTTAGGGAATACAATTAATCTAGAACATAATTTCATGTTAGTGTATCATCATCAATGAAAATAAAAAGAGAAACACCCATTCAGAATTTCCCCAAAATGACTCACAACCATTTTTTTGACATGTTCAAACAACTATAAATTTATCAAAAATGATTCAAAAAACTGACCTTCAACTAAAAAAGAAAACAAGAACCCTAGAGTCAGACCATTCATTCCTATTTTGGAAAATAGTTTTTTAATATAATAATACAATTTAAAACCCAGCAATCGTATTATATAAAATCTAAAATATGTACATCCTTGGTCTAGATTTATAACACATCCATCCATACCACCAACTATCTGCTAACCAGATGAATTCGTACATATAAGTGATCATTCATATAAATTCAAATGAATATTTAAAAACATTTATTATTGAAAAAATAGAAAATTCAACTTAATAAAAATATAACCATCAAATTTTATGTCTCCCCATATCGTTAAATAAATACACTCCCATACATACAAGAAATTTCATTTTAAATTCCAAAACATGTTTCTAGAATTCCAATACAACATCAAAAGACCTTCTACTATTCTGTTTAAAACCCCATATTCAATTAAATGGATAAAATTTTCATTTCTAAAACCCTTTTCCTCTCAAAAAAAAATTACCATTTGAAAACTTCTTTTCAAAAAAAAACGTTTTCAATTTTTTGAAATTCATTCATGCTAATACAGACGAGGTCCAAACTTACCTCACGTCAAAATTTTGATAAATAATGATGTAGTGGGTATTCCATCCCCAAAACATAGATTTCCAGACCTTTCTCTGAGTAAGGATCAACCACATGATGTTTTTTGAATAATGAACTCGTGATACACATGAGACTCTAATGTATAAAAGATCGTCATGTTAAATTGGATCATTACAATTATCATCACTTACACACATTGTAATAAACTCAAAAAACTCTAGTTCTGGAATATCCATTTAAACCCAAGGTTCAATACGGGCAAGGGTACTTGATGCCCTTCCCATGCATAATTTTTTATTCAAGATCGTCATAATCTAATATCTTCCGAACATCCCAAATAATAGGTGTATTCTATGAGATGATATTATCATGATCCATGTTGGTCCCACCATAAACTGGTCGCCCATGTTGATCTACAACAAGTGCTGAATGGTGTTCCATATCCCCATGTGATGAAAACTACTGGCAGTCATCAAAATAAAACTATTTGGAATTATTTGACCAATAAATAATTTAATTATGGATAAATATTAAATAAAAATCAGTTAAACAATAGAATAAGAAAAATATATCCATGTTCCACATCTAATAAAACATCTATGTGACCACATGGTTCACCACCACACATAACCATTCTCACTCTAAGAGAGATCCAAAACTATAGAAACCCAAAAATGAAAATTAAACTAATCTTGAGCACTATGATTATCTGTAGGAATTCCAGGGATAAAAAAACCTATTCTATTTAATTTAAAATAATACCTATGTCAATCTACTTTGAAAAAAATTGAATATTTTTTTTCATTATATTATAATTAATTTTACACGTACTCCTTTCAAGAAAATAATTCATCTTCCACTATATTTTCAAAATATAATCCAAATATGATTTAAAAATTCAAAATTTATGAAATTCAACTTTGATTCAAATTTTCCTCCCAGAAAATATATATCAATCATGAATCAAATGAAATGAAATCACATAACATCCCCAATGATAAATCACTAATAAACTAGGGTTAGTCAGGGACCTAATAACATTACACCTTAGTGAACCCTATTATAAAAACCATAACTAGAGATATTATAATTCTCAATGCACTAAGTGCGGAAACCCCAAGTTCTTAGTGGTCTCTAATAATCAAAAAAAAAAATTAGAGTATTAGGGTCAATACTGTTTGAACAAAGCATAAAAAACAACTTCTAAATCATCTAGTTTAAATGTCCAAGTATATATACAAAGGTACACAGGGTTACCAATATTCACTATTCAAAATGTTGGTGTGATTAAATTAAGAAATCATATATGAATATTTCAATTTCTTCATCCCAAAACCCAATCAACTTGTCGTTAAGAATCTCATCAATGATTGCATCCTCTTTTTTATTACATAGATGAATGAATTATTCTCTTCAAAATGAACATATCTAAAATCACACATTTATATATCATATAAAATATCTAAATCTAGTTTAAACTTCTTGAGAAGGTTTTTCCACTTTCACAAACAATTCTTGATGTGAAAACTAGGATTTTCTATTTTAAATGGATTACTTTAACTTTAGAGAACACTATTTACAAACATAATTAAATTCCTAAAATGTTTAAATGATCAAACATGTAATTATAAATTTTTAAAACACAATTTACCAAAATGAAAAAAAAAATATTTAAATATTCACACAATATAATTCATTAGTTAAACCAAAGAGGAACTCATTAATCATATTGGTGGAAAACGAATATAGATGTTATATTTTTAATAAGATGGAATCTTAGATCTACATAAGGAATGTGATCAAAAAATGATGTAAAAATATTTTTTAGCCTTATATTTTTTATCAATTTGATAACATTATAATATAATTAAAAAACCACTAAACTAAAAAAAAGAAATTATTGTTTTCAATTTGATGCTTTAGACCTTGAGAGTGCTACCACAAACATTCCTCTTTTTAGGGATGACCAACTAAACCGACCCTTGAAACATACAACCACATTCATTTATACATATAATAAAAATTATAACTAGATTCATTGCATATATTATTATCTATATTAGGGGATATATACAAAAGAGGTGTTATATATATATTCCTTAACCTATATATGTACATGTATGTACTCATAACACCAACAGCATCAAACCACCTAAGAGAGGTACAACACACCGTATAAATATTGATAAAAAATAAAAAAAACCAAAATATTTAAATTATTCCAAAATTAGGAAATTGAAATCTATACATGTAAACCATTGAAAACAAAATACCTATTCAAACGTCATCTACAATTTTCTACAATGTGAGAAATGAATCACATAAATTGAGAATTTAGAAAAAGAAAAATCCACTAACTATTCAGGGGTCAGTTGGAAGCCTACACACCCCATGAATGAGTTAGAAATTAAAAAATATGGAAAGATTTTGGAGAGGAGAATAACAAGAGGGATTCACTCCATAATCGGGACACAAATAAAATTTGGTAGAAAAACTTATACCTAAAGTTTTCCCTCTTATACCCACAGTTTTGATATATATATTTATTAATATAGAAATATATAAAACTATATTATTTTATGGTCAGCTGGTGAGGTGCTATTTTTTATTCAATGGTGTTTCCAGATCAAATACTGTTGACCCTAGTTTTTCTAAAACAAGGGAGAAGTTAAATATATGATAGTAAATATAGAAAATTTCATGCATAATCTAGTTTGTTAGGTTGGTTTAGAATTTGATGTTTGAAAGTAAAGACATGGGATTGAATCCTTCAGGATATATTTTTATTCGATGTATAAAATATATATAATTTAGAAAATGTATATTTAATAAAATTTAATTTACATTGGCTGAGTGGTTAGACTTCGGGTCTTCAAAGAGTATTTCGTGGCTTCCAATCCACCTACATGATTTTGTAAAACAGATGAAATATATTAACATATTTAGGTAAAGGGACATATATGTATATATAATATAGTTAAGATAGTGTGATGCTGAGATGCTTCATGATAGAAGTGAAGGTTGGCAGATCAATTCTCTACACCTTATTTTTCCATTATATTTATACATGCCATTTTCTAACCGTGGGTAAAAGTAATTTATTGAGTGGGAAAATGGAGTGAAATGGTACAAATATATTCACATAGTTTCTAGAATTGTATTTATAGGATGTGGATCTATTTTGATTCCTCAGTGTCCCAAGGGTCTCAATACCGTGGGTATAGGTTATACCCATGGTTTTTTGTGATATATCCACATTTTTGAACTGTGTGTATATATAATTTTTTTAATTGTGGAACACTTTTACCTTAGGACATATGAGGGTGTGTTAAGAGGTTATGTGTCTAGGACCTAGCAAATTATTATGTAATCCATTTGTTTCAATAAAATTATTTTTTCAAGAGTTCAGTTGTTATTATATCTTTTCATAATCAAATATATGTTTATTGACAAAAATTTGATAAATTTATTTGAGAAATAATAATTTTTCTTTTTATATATATCTTATACATAGGGAGGTATTATTGTAAAATTAACATCAATTTTAAATTTGATATGTCACAATTAATCATGGGTGAATTATTTAAATGTTTTGTAATATGTTTTGTTTTATTTTATAATTGGTGAATAATTTTTTTTATGAATACAAAATGATGAATATTGTTTTTCCTGAATAATATAAAATATATTATTATTAAATAACTTCTTTTTATGAATTAGTTTTTGAAAATATTATATACATGGTTATAATCACGGTGAAAATTGTAGTACAAAAGGATCAAAATATTTGTTTGTGAATAGTTCCATTACCATTTAGAATTGTAATTTTACCTTCATTAATTGTAATTTCACAGATGGAATTGTAACATCACCTAGGGAAGTGTGAATATATTTTAGTCATCTTAAATGGAAATGTGAAATAATTATATCATAATACAATAGAATGTTTTAAAAATTATTTGTTAATTATTATTTTCTTTTATTAATTTAATCTAAAATGAAATAATTTTTTCAAAAATCATATTACAGTTTTGAATTGTACATGTCAAAAAATGGTTACAATAAATTTATGGAATTTTTCTGAAAGATATGAATTTTCATTGAATATTAAAAATTACGTTTGATGTTTTTGTTATGTTTAATGTCATCATAGCTTTATCATAATGATGTAATGAGTAATATAATATTCATATTGAAACTTATGGATTAATATTTGATATGAGTGTACCATGTGTCTTATACTATGTAAAAATACATTGTCATTGCCCATGGTTTTTCATGTACCACTAATGTGGTGTCCTTTGAAATTAAAAAAATATTCCCTCATATTTTCTATAAATAACCACACATTACATTATTTTTATTCGTTACAAAATCATTATAAACTATTTTATTGTTTTACTACATCTCAAGGATTCCTTCATATGCTCCACCATTCCCCAAGGTCGCAATCCTAGAGTTTTATAAGTTACTCAATAAGGTAATGGGGACCTTTCACCATCCTCTTTTACTCTAGACTTCTTTTATGGTATTCTATTTAAATTAAATTTAATTATGTTTTGGAATGTTAATTTATATCCTTATTTTATTCCTTTTTAATTCAATATGATGATATACCATTTTCCCTCTCATCAAATTAGTTTCTAAATTTTTTTCTACGCTGTTATGCTTCCAAATTTTCATAATGGAATTCTATACTTCACCTTTTAGTTAAGGATCTATTATTGGTGGTATTTTCTTTTTCAAATATATATTATCATGTACACGTATGAAGTTTATTATATCCATATATGGTATTATGTGCCTTCTATGAAGGTGGAACATATGTCCCCTATATTTTTATTATCTCTAAAATTATGTTTCGTAGTCATTTCCACATAATTTTCTTCTATAATTCTCTCTCTTTTTTGTAAGAGATTATTTTATTTTCATTATATTATTACTCAAAACTAATTCATATTCTATTGGTAATCATCAATAATTTAATTATTTGTTTTATTCAATAATTAATTTAGATAAAACAAAAATTTCTTTTCAGTGGGTTATAAATGACATAATGTTCATGTTTCTATAAACTTATTAAAATTCCATAATTTCATTATGTTGAAAATTTATATTATCCTATATGGGTTACTCACAAAATTTTGTATTATGATATATTTGGATCACATGAAAATAAATAAATTTTATGGGAGCACACTGATAGCACTCCAATGAATTGGGTAAATAAATTAATCTCATGAGATGACAAGTTTTCTGAGACCTTGGGGAATAGCCTTGAAAATTTTTATAACACATTTAGGGAATGCCCAGGGGGAAATTCATATAAATGTTTAAATTAAAGGATGTAGCCAAATTTTCATGTTATTATTCATATTCATATTATTTTTATATTCTTTTTTAACATTCCTTTATGATATTTCTCATTTTCATATTGATATTTCCCAAGTTCACATGAAAACTAATATAGTAGTTTTCCTTTATTGGGCCTTCTTATAAAAATTCATTAAATGTATGTACCCATGTTATGACATTCAATAATGGTATTTAAGATGAACCTATGATGAAGCTGTAGATGTGGATTATAATAATGTCTTTTATTTTGATGTATTATGCAGCTTATTTCCAATACACTAAAATTTAAGCACACTCAGTTACTAAAATGTATTGAAAAGTCATGTAATAAAAAGGCATGATTTCATATATGGTATCAATGGATAGTTTTGTTACATGTGGAAAATTATATTATAAAACATTAGGAAGAACCATATTTAAATTGTTAAATATTGAAAATCATCCCGGTATTGTGGTGAAATATTAATTATATGGTTTCTGAACAACTAAATCATTGTTTGGGTATAAAAAAGTGGATGTGGTATAGAACATATGAATATCAGTGTAAAACCCAAAAACAAAACTTTGATGAACTCTCATATGGGATATTGTGCATTAAAATAGGCCTTGATGTTCTCCTATATTAGCACCCCCAATGGATATTTCTCTCTAATGAGAATATTTTCTCTAATAATTACTATTGGTTTATAGGAAATGCAGTTGTTGATTATGAATATTTTTTTAAGCATAATTTTTTATGATATAAAAAATAAATTTGAGTTATATGATTAATAAATGAAACAATGTTCTCCCTAATGTTCTCTTATTTATGAAAATTATAGGTAAATTAGAGGAGCCATGTAAATGTTGACCTAAATGGACCATGCACAAAAGTCATTTATGATGAAACCTTGATTGGATTTGTTCATGTGAATGAAGAACCAATTGACACAAGATATGGTACATAAATTGAATCCTATTGATAGACAAATTTCATAATGATAGGAACTCCATTCTATTGATTCCTTTTGGCGTCAACAACCACAATCTTTTGGTGGATATACCAACCCATTAATTGTGAAATAGTGGATAAGCTCTATATATAATACTTTTTTCATATATTTTAGTCTGGAATAAGAGAATGTCAACACGAATGTTTACAGTTTAAATTTAGAAGCTTATTAGTGGTGGAATCTGATTACAAACACAAGTCCCAAAGTAAATATTGATGTTATTGAGTGGGAAATCATTTTTGTCTCTTCATTATTAATTATTTCACATAATCAATGAGAATTAAAATGGTTAATGAATTTCTTTAGTTGAAGACGAAGGAGAATGAATATTTGGGATTCTAAGAGATGATCATTACAAGACATTACCATGATATCTACATCTTTTTCATGGAACAAAATGGGATGTTTGATAGATTATTTGGTGGAATAAGCTCACATCTCTAGAAAAATATAGCCAGCCGAGACTATGATATCTTTGATGAGATTGTGCGTAGTGATATGAATGTCAAAATTGAGTTTGGTGAGATACCATTAAATCAAAAATCATATATAAATTACAGATAAATGGCGCTATGATTGGGGAGGAGCTTTAACTGATGAATTGGTGGAAATAAAGTGGGTCTATCCACATGGGACAAATTTAGTAATAATCATTTAATGAATTTCCTAATCAGGAGTAGGAAATGTTATTTTTATATATGAGAAGTCCTTGTTGCTCGAATTATTCTTAGTGAGGTGAAGCCTCTACATACCAACACTAAAAACAATGGAATGATGGTTTCAACCCTACCTTAAGTCCAATGATTAATGTTTGGATAACATGGGAATTTTTTTGATCACTGTCCATATTAGGGGGAATTTTTGGGGAATCAAAATCATCCTTATCATAGGCCATGGGATAATGTTTTTTCTTTTTCAATCCTAATTTCTTATGTTGAATATGTAATTGATGTGGGGGGAAGTACACTTGATGTTCTCTCAAAAAATTTCATTACTAGGAAAAATCATATCTTTAATCTAGTATTCATTCCCATGTTGGGATTTGTCATTATAGTAATGATACATTGGATCTCAATATATAATTCTAATATCAAATACAGAAGCAAGTAAATCTCAGTAGCCTATAATTGAAAACCTACAATTATCTTCCAAAGAGATATATCTAAACCATATATTTTTCAAGAGTAACCATCATTTATCCTAACATATGGAGTCGATCCATGATGAAGGAAAAGGAAATGAATGTATAAGGATTGAGAATGTCTCCATTTTTTAAGAATATATTTATATATTTAATATTTAATTACATGGACCACCACCAGTAAGAGAGGTATTGTTCTCCATTGAACACATACCTAGATCTCATCTAATATCAAATATGACAAATACAATTGAAAATGTGGAGGTGGAGGAACTATGAAAATAAATAAATGATCTTATAGAGAAGGCATTTATCTAGTTGGGTGTGTCTTATTTGTTAAGAACATTTTACTTTTTGATGAATAATGATTGAGAAATGAGGCTATTCATTGTTTATAGAAAAATAAATTTGATCATTGTGAAGAAAAAACAATCCTTTCAAAGAATTAATGAATTATTTTTTCTACTTCATATGGAACAATTATTCTATATGATTGATATTTTATCATGTTATAATCATCTAAATGTACAAAAATAAGGTATTCCAAAAACTACTTATTGATAATGATATGGGAATTTTGATTTTTTAATTATTCTTTTAGTGTTGAAAAATGTTGTTTCTATTATTATGGACTATATGGATAATGTCATTAATGTCTAACGTTGTTAACATTGTGGTAGTTTTTATTGATGGTATTTTGATATATTCTAAATGTTGTGAGTATCATAAGGATCATATAATGTTATACTGCAAATATGAGGAAGGAGAGATTATATGGGATGAATAACAAGGGTTATTTTTGGTTATAACAAGTTTCTTTCTTAGTGAACATTGTAACCAAGTTAGAATATCTATTGACCCATCCTAAAAAATGGATTTGAAAGAGTGTCCTCAACCTAAAATAATAAAATATATTTTTAGATTCCATGTATAATAATGATATTTTAAATGTTTTGGGAAAAACCTTTCATAATATTCTTATCCCTTAACAACTTTAACTAAATTAAGGGGAATTTTCATCCAGAAAATGGACTGTGAGGAATTTTTCCATGATCTTATGTAGAAATTGGTTACTATATATGTGTTCACTCTACCTTGTAGTGGATATAGTTTTATTATAATTATAGATGCATATCTAAAAGTAAATGGGTGCATCTTCATGAAAAATGAAAAGGTTATTTCTCATGCCTCTCAACAATTTAATAATCATGAGAATGACTATCCTAAATGTGATATAGAGATTGATACAATTGTTTAGGCGTTGAAGATATGGATGCACAATCTAGATTGGGGTAAGTGTGATATATACTAAAACCATAAATGTCTGAAGGTTATATTAAAAAAATTAATAGAACATGACATAGGGGAGATGGTTGGAACATCTTGAAGAGTATTATTGTTCAATTTTTTATCATCCAGAAATAGAAAACAATGTAGCTTATGCATTAAGTAGGAAAGACCATATTGTTCTATCTATGATGGGGATTCAAAGAGATACCTTGATCATCGTCCTAGTAAAACTAATCATTGAAATCATAAGTGTGGGGACATCATCGAAACATTCTCTAATTATTTATCAATAATAAATACAAGATAATATCAAAGAAATATCAAATAGACTATTAATTGTTACAAAATAAATTTTAGAATGTTAAGAATGGGATGTTTCATGAGTTCAGTAATGATCAAGAAGGTGTACTGATATTTACTACAAGGATATGTGTTCCATCGTTTCAAGAAATTAATGAAGGATTTGATAGATGAAGATCATATATCTACATTCTCTATTTATCCAAGATGCATGAAAATGTATCAAGATCATACTGATCATTATGGGTGAGATTACATGAAAATGGATATTGTTGACTATACTCTAATGGGCCAGGTGTTTCAACAATTGGAGGAAGAGTGGTATCTTTACAAAGGGGTATTACCACCAATACCATTACTAGCATGGAATTGGGAAAAATGATAATGGAATTTGTCACTAGTCTCCAAAGAAGATCTAAAGTAAAATAGGAGGTGTGGGGTATAATGGTCCATCTCACAATGACTTCCCATTTATCATTATTCAGGAATAATTTTCTCTTGATCAACATTCCACGATTTACGTAATGGATGTAATAAGGCTTCATGGTGTACCACTCTTTATAATTTTTGATCATCATATGAGGATCACTTCAAAATTATTTAAAATTATTCAATATTCATTTAGTACTGAATTGAATTTTAGTACAGCCTATCACCCATACATTGATGGTCAATCTGAAATAACTATTCAAACACTCAAAGACCTAAAAAAGAACATGCTCAATAGAATTTAAATTTGGATGGGATCAACATCTACCACTATTATAATTCTCTGAAAATAATAGCATCCTCTAGATTATTTACATGAAACCCAATGGAGATCTATATGGGAAGCGATGTAGAACTCATGCTTGTTGAAATGAAATAGGTGAGAGAATGCTTCGTGGGACTGATCAAGTTCAAGATATGATATAAATGGTTCATGAAATCCAACAAAACATTATGGATATTCATAGTCGACATATGATCTATGATGAAAACCATATAAGGGACATGAAATTTTACATTTCTTAAAAATTCATCCGACGAATTTCTCCACGGAATAGAGTCATGGTATTTGGAAAAAATGGTAATCTTAACATAAGATACATTAAACCCTATGAAATCATTGATCACATAGTAGTAGTATCCCATCGATGTACACTTCGTTGAAATCTATAAAATGTTCTGGATGTATTCCATATTTTCTTCTTGAAGAAGTACATACCTGACCCTCCATGTTTATGAAACCATGAGGTGGTGCAACTGGAACATGACCACTCTTATAAGAGCAACTGATAGTGAACTTGTGCTATAGAGAAAAGGTTATACGTAACAAGACTGACCACCTATATAAATTGTCTAGGTTGAACCACATATATGAAGAAGACATGTGACTACTATAGAAGTCTATAAGGTAGATGTATATACATCATTTCACTTTTGAGGGTATGTGTTGAAATTTCGTGGAAAAAATTTCTTATTGGGGGAATAATGTAATGACTATCAATTTATGAAAAATATGTAATATTAAATTTTTCTGAACAAAAATATGTCTCTTAATTAATGATGTTAGTATAATGGAAGTGAGGCTGTGGGGTTTCGAATGTTATATACAAGTTGGACAATATGACCATTGGAAGTTATACTACTAAAATTAGGATTAGTGGTTGTAAATTAAAATGATAATGGTACATTAATACAGAAAGAATAGTCAATAACCACATCATGTCAAATAAATTTTAATGAATCCCATTGTTCAGTGCGTGAGAAGGAGCTTTAATCAATGGGATTCACCGTAGGCCAAGCCCAAGACAAGCATCAATGTGTTTAGCAGTAATGAAATATCTTATATAAGAAGGTCAAGTTAGTATAGATTACCACTGAGGAAATTTTATCTGAACCTCCCTAAGAGTTGATCATGATAACACACCTTACCATTAGGTCGTATATGGGTGTTCTATGGGGTTATGTATAAATGTTATAGCTTCATTACATGTAATTATTTTGTTTTAACCAATTTTTTGTCTCATCATTTCCCTTTTTATGAATAAAATTGTTTAATAAAATAAAAATTTATTGAATAGAATTTGGTAATATTATTTTAGAATTAAAAAAATCTATATTTTAGAGAATTCTCGTACAGAAATAATTATTCTGGTTAAATGAACAACATTTATGAGTATAAAATGTAAAAATTAAGCTAGGGTGAATTTTTTAGATTTTAATAACCATATTCAATTTTGTAGTGTTTGATGAATAAAATTTGTTGAATAGTTATATTATTGGTGAATAATAATTTATCAATAGTGTTTTTTGATTAATATTACAAACAATTTTTTATTAAATAACAATTTTTGTGAAATGATTTTCAAATATCACACATATACAGTTTTTTTGGGTGATAAATGTAGTTCTATACGATTAAACTATTTTTAAGTGAACAATAACTGTACACTTTAGAATTGTAATATTACACTCATTTATAGTAATTTGTCAAATTGAATAGTAACATAACCTAATGAAGTATGAATATATTTTAGACATCTTAAATGGGAATTTTTATAATTATATCATAATATATGTAAATAAATGTATTAAAAAAAATATTATATATTTGTATCTAAATTTTTTAATTTCATATAAAAAATTTAATTTTTTGTAAAAAAATTCACTTTTTAATTATACACATAGAAAAAAAATTTGGGTGATATTATTGGATTTTTCTGAAACAGTTGAATTTTTATGAATATTTAAAATACACATTTATGTTTTCAGTTTGTTTAATTACACTATAAGTATGTAATAATGATGTAATGAGTAATATAAGATAGATCTAGACTCTTATGTATAAAATATGTTATTAGGATTCCCATGCAGCCATTAACATGGGAATATACCAAGGTATTTCCCATGTAATTTCAAATACCATTAATGATGTGTCCTTTTAAATAAACAAAATATTACCTATGATTTTATAAAACTACAGACACATTCATTCTTTTACATTACTTACTAAAAATTGTCCACAATTTTGTAGTTTTAATACCTCTCATGGGGTCTTCCAAAGGTTCAGCCAAGGTCCCGATCAAAGAGTTTTATATGTTACCCGAGAAGGTAAGGGAACATTTAACACTCATGTTTTAATCAAGGACATATTTTGTTGTATAAATTATAATATCAATTTTTTTTTTGTTGGGGAATGTTCTTATATATCCATATAGATGTTAATATTAAGTCAAAATTATGGGAGTCCATTTTCTCTCTCTTATCAACTCATTTTATAAAATTTAGTTGTTGTCGTTATGCTGTCGAATATTAAAAATCAAATTATCAACATCTCAATTCCATTAAAATTATCAATGATTTTCGTATGATATTATTTTATTATATTTATATGAATACCCATACCTTTTTATTTTCCAGTGGTATTCATCATTAAAAAATTATTTATCTGATTGTAAATTTTATATAAAATAATACCCTCTTTCTTTTTCATTTTGTTATAAAAGACATAATGACCATGTTTCTATGAAAATTTCAAAACAAAATTATTTTTTAACGAAAGATATTTATATTATTTTATTTCATATATTTATAAAATGATTGAGTATTATCAATGTGGATAACATGAAAAAAGACATATTAAGGGTCCTCTATGATAGAACTCCCATGAAATGGGTAATGAAATTAATCTCAAGAGATGAAAAGTTTTATGATAACATAGTGAATAACTATGTTTTTTTAATGAAACCTTGTTTATGGACATCGGTGATAAGCTTATAAATGAAAAAAATAAATTTTGTGGGAGCATTTTCAAATTATTATTCATGTTCTTAACATTATGATATTCTTAATGATCATACCATTATGATATTCCTCATGTTCATATTGTTATTCCTCATGTTCACATGTAAACTATTTCACTTCTTTTCTCATACTGGGCCATATAATCAACCTTTTGTTATATGTATATCCCTAGGTTATGAGACACCTGAATTGTATTTAGGATGAACCAATGTTGAATCCTTGAATGTTTATTGGAGTAATGTAATAATTTTTAGGTATTTTTTACCTTATTTCAAAGACACTAATCATTAATTATTTTCTATTTGTAAAATTTTTTGAATAGTAAAGTAAACAAAAGTTGGGATGCCATATACTGCAGGATACATTGATGGGTGGGGTGGTCTGTGTATATCCAAATATATAACATTGTTTCAATGTGGAATTATAGTTTTCAATCACTATATAATAGTTGATAGATTGTTTTTACCATGTCAATGCTTTTCCACTTACCTTTTAGCTCATTTCTAGGTTTAGTTTTTTGTGCTGTTAAACTACGATATTTTACCTATATTTGGGAGCCTATATGATAGTGAAATTCTTTATATCCATGGACATAAGGATTACTAGTAAACAATGTAAATAAATTTTTACAATAAGATATTATTCTAATTATCTTATTGTTTTTTTATGTCATCTTTTCACTATTGCAAAACATGTTATCTCCTTGTGACTTTCGGTGTTCTAAATAAATTACAATTAACACTATTCAATATTCAGGTACATACATGAATTCTATGAGAACAAATTATGATGTTTTATTTTATTTTACTTCATATTATATTATTATTTCATACATAGCTATATTTAATACTCATAAATTATAGTATTAACTATTAAAGAATTTATATGTATTCTTTATCACATTTATACTCGGAAAAATTACCATGGAATTTTCCAAGACTCTTGTGGAAATGGATATTGATTGAGAAATTAACATATTACAAGATATGTGATAAATATTACATTTAAGTCTTCATATTAATTCAAATAACATACATTATAAATGAGTTTCATCAACCTTATGAATAATATGAAGCACATTATGTTAAATAGAATTTTTTTTCATGATATAAAGTTGATTACTACAAGATAAACCATAGTAGATAATACAATCATGTGAAAAATTATTTTTTTTGATCTTAATAAAGAGTAATAATTACGAAAATGTTTATTCTAACTAAAAAAATGAATAAAAAAACTTATCTATTTTATATTGTGTTTTATGAGAGCATATATTATCTAGAAAATGCATGTATTTACAAGACTGTATGTAAGAGGATTGGATAATTGTTTCAATCCTAATCACATTAAATATAAACAACACAAAATTACATTTGTGTTTTAATTTATATAATAGAAACATCAATTTACCCTAAATGATCAACACAATCATTTCATAGAAACTACCTATGAATGTTTTTGTTAAATATTGATTTCATGTAATATGAGTCAGTTATAGTTACATTGTCTGAAATTTTTCATTAGTCTCTTCTGATATTATTACATTGTTGAGGAAGGGTATTCCATTCAAATTGAATTATGACCGAAAAAATTCATTCTATATTCTATGACCTGATTCACTTATGAATATAACAACATGTCTCCAGAACAAGGGAAAATTGATGTAGTGTATTGTGAATCCCCTCAATCTGGAATGGGTTACATTCTTTTAACAAGTGAAAATATTAAATCCCTCTACTCTGGATATTTGAGGATGCATGACATGATTTTTTTTAACTCACAACTGTGGTGGTTCAATCATAAAGTACATGGGACCACATTCTCTATGATAAAAAATTTACTATATTGATTGATCAAAAGTGCATGATGCACATATTTTCATAGAGTAACATAATACTTAGTAAATAACATTGGATGGGGGTATTTCTACATGTTTTACGTGGAGATGGTTTTTAAACAAGGTAAATGGAATTCAAGGGCTCACAGTTTAGGTTTGTAGCTGCATAACCAACTGGTCGTGGAGGATCCTGACCTAAGAAACTTGAATATGATACACACCAAAGATAGTTAATTCAATGGAGTGTGATTTTTAACATCTTTATAAGTTATTTTTATGCACTAAATTCCATAAAATTTGATATTGAATTATGCAATAAAACTATTTTTTTTTGTTTTACATTTTATTTTTCTTATTTTATATGATTTGAAATTTGTAGAGTTCATAAGTATCCTTTTTTATTCCTTGTAATTTTTTATTTTCACCTATAGTGAATAAACTTTAGGAATAACATATTATTTTTTTCATCATGTTATTATTTTAAAAATTCCAACTATTTTATAATAAATTAATAGTAAAAATAAATTGTTAGATTGTTAATTTTTTTCAGTTTGAAATATTTGATTGATGTTACTTTACCTTGCAATTATTATTATATAATGATTATGAACTCCATGGATTAATGATTAGAACAACTCATTGATCACGTTTAAATACATTATTTCTGATTATTTTTTGAATAAATGATTCATTTTTCTTTTTGTTCATCTTATAAGATTTTTTTATGTCCCAAAACATATTAATTTAAAATTCACTATTGATTATTTCCTATATTTTATATAATATATATAAAATTATTTTAGTATCCACATAATTATCATCAGTAAGATTAAACATATAATATATTCATTATTAGTTTTCTTATTTTTAATTATAATTAATAAAAATATTGTTAATTTTATTAAATATTCTTTTATGACTTCAATACATTCAATTTTCGTTCTACAATTTCTATTTTTTAAAAATCGATGATCATTGTTGTTGTTCTTAAGACCTCGAATCATATCCATATAATTGTAAGGAAATAATTAATAACCTTGTTTATTATCCATTTTGATACAAACATATTTATTTGTTAATTGAATTTTCTTTACGATTCAGAAATATAGAAACTCATGCATAAGAAAGAAGTAAACAATACCATCAAAATTCGTATTTAGTTGCTTATTTAGGGGAGTGATAACTAAATAATTTTTCATTGTATAATAGTAAATCAAGGAGTTTATTGAATTAAGATTGGCATTTTTCATTGAAATTCATAATGAATTTAATGTATTTTAGTATAGGAATGAATGTATTTTCCAAAAGGTAAAAAACCACATTGACCAATACACTTATTCTAATGGTTCACAAGTGAACCCAAGATGAAAATATTACTACAAGATATAATTTATATATTTTTGGATTCATGGGATGTAATTTTGATATCTGAATGCAGGAAAGATTGGTAGAATGGGATGTATGAATCTGTGTAATGAATTAAATGACATACATAAAAAATGTTTCATTTTATATGATGTACCAGTCATAATAAATAACATCATGCATTATATTTAAATTGATCCTTGTTGATGTTAACACGTCAATTTGAAGAACCCTATTGGAAGACACATAGAAACTCACTATTAATAATACATTTTGTTGCTTAGTCCTCATATTTATAATTTTTAACATTATTTTAAATACACAATTCTATATTGTACATTTTCTAAATAAAAGTATTAGTGTTTTAAAAATAACTACAATCCTTTTTTTTTTGATATGTTATATGTTTTTCGAAATTTAAAATAAATTATTTTTTATTTTTTATTTTATTTGATATTGTTATTGTTATTTCCATAAATTTGAATGAAATGGGAATTACATACACAAATAGTTACCCATTATTTTTAGTGGTCTTTTATATGAATACTTCCAAAAAATTTAATTATATAATTGCATGAACTGAGACATACAACAAACATAAAAAAGCTGACCTACCCAGTGAACCGTTGAAAAAAAATGTCTCATAGATATCGACATGAATTTATAATATAAGTTTTTTTGGTTAGATCATGGTTCCTAGGATTGAGGAAAAATTCAATTTTTCATTGAAAATGTAAATTTCCATCTAAATTTAATAAACATCCACAATTTATACAATTTATTTCATTATCAAGATTGAAACCTTCTACAAAATATGATGTTGTAATGTAATGCACATTTTTGTACATCACTACAATATCTAGTTCAGAACCCTACCACCAAATAGAACAAATTAAAAGGCAAAAAAGGTTATATAGATCTCATATAGTATTTATAATTTTTGTGAGATTAATTAGTTTAATCCCCTATAATGTGTCAATCCGCACAATGAAAGACAATTTTTTAGTTATTCTAATTCACCCGAGGATATTATTTTGGAAGACTGATTGACTTCGCAAGAAAATAGGGTATCCACTTATTATTTTTAGACCATTAGAAACAATATGTCAAATACATAAAATTTTATACATGACACATTATATGGTGTAAATATATAGAATCTAATCAATCATTTCCTAATGTTTAGGATCTATGATCTTCCTATGATTCTTGCTATAAAACATTAGAAGAGACTCCATCATTGTATTCTCCAAACAAAACCACTTTAGAACATTTACATTATATGTTGTTTAAATTGATTCTAAAAACATTTTTATCCATATATTTAGATCATCATATCAATCTATTAAATTTGAAATTTTTTTATTTCATCGAAAAACATTATGAAAACATATATACAAAATTTAAACAGTGGAAATTATTTTTGGTGAGTTGTGTGTCATCTACTTTAAACACTAAAAATACAATGTTAAATCTTCTAAAATACCTATATAAAGAAGAATAATATGTTATTTATAATAAATGTACATTTATACATCACCAAACCATATATTCTCACTCATAGAAGCTTGCTTCACTTTTTAAAAGGATCATTACTTATTAGAATCCTTAGAAGTAAATTTGACACCTTAATATCATTATGTTATTTTTTATACATATAATAGAATAAAATTATTGAATAGAAAGGGATTTTGACATCCATTTGATATACCATATAAATATAATTTCATTTCAATTAACATATGAATATACTTTATTATCACAAATAAAAAATACTAAATCATTATAAAAACTACTATAATGATTAGAAATAAAACAATGTTTATTAAAAAACATATAACATTAATAACATTAAAAAAATTCATAAAAGTATAAAATCATATTAAAAATATAAACTATCACATAAACATGTGAATAACCAAAAAATTCAATAAAATAACTGAGAAAACATTTTAAATGTTTAATAAAAATAAATAGTAAATTAAAATAGACAATTAAAATATAACACTCTGACATATCACAAAACAAATTAAAACATTATGGAATAAAATTTAATATATTCGTTCATTTAAAAAATTTATAGAATAAAAATTTATATTAATATTTTTATAAAATATTTTTATAAATTTATATTTTCATATGGTTATTCATTTCTATATCCTCCACTAACAAGATATAAGTTTTTTTATAATTAGTCCATATTGTTGTTGAACTATATATATAAGAATATTAATTTCTCGAATGGCCCGAAGGGCGTATTTTTTATTTTTATTATGGAATATATAAAAATATTAATTGATAGGTAATATTATAGGAAAAGACAAATTGAGGGCCTGACTAGGTGGGTTGTACGATGAGTGTGCCAAACTACGTCCTCATAAAATAGGCTGAGTGTTGGAAAATTTCACCATGTTTCCACTTCACACAACATGCTAGACCTTATCTAATTTAATTCAAGCATATAGTAATTTTAAATTCATATGAAAAAATGAAACACATGTATGATATACCTATATAATTTATGTTATGGAATTCAATTCATGAATGAGGCATTAAGAAAAAAATATGCCCCAAAATTGGTAATTATATAGGAACTCTATATCTGAAAATTCCCTAATTATGATAATTGAAAGACACTAGATATCTCTTCCATAATTCTAGAACTCTTAAATTGGTCATTATCCATAAAACAATATTACACCATCAGGTAGCAACATGATCCATAAGATGTCATAATCATCTCAATTGTTTGTATTTGAATTAATAATATTTTAACTTCTACTATGAGAAACATATAACATATGCGTTTTTATCTCAAATAAAAAATGTGTGGGACCAAATGATGTGGAACAATGAATACATGGAATAAATAAATTTCTAATAAGTCTACATTTTGTGGACATATTATGTGATGCATCACAAAGATATCAATAAATTGCTTTATGAATCACACAACAAAAAAAATTAATTCCCCGAATCTATACATCAATGATGTTTATATAAAATATCATAAAGTAGGACCCATACATTGAAATAACCTAGTCATACATGGGTATATGTCAACCAATCATTCATAACGTTCAATAATGTGATTTCATTCTAGAAACCTTTAGTGAACTGATGCCTTTCTCTAGAATATTCCTATTACAAGGGGCATCAAACTCTAATATAAAACAACCCATCTGTGTTTTAAATGAGACAATTATAAGAATTTGAATGAGCCACCATTCTGCATAAACTACTGTAAGAGAAATAATCATGAAACATAAAAAATTATGACTACCAAAAACCATAAACCCACATAGCCTTCATGAAATAATATTTATGGATACACACCTCTTAATAAGACATCACTATTACGGAAGTATTTTTCATATGTATAGAGAAATTTTCATTTTCAAGAAGACATCTCAGTCGATGGAGTACCAAACTCGTTTGGTAGTGTGTGGTGGGTTTACAAATAATCATCACTGATGGATTAACAAATATGTCTTGATCAAGAGAACACATTCTCTAATTATCTAGGGTTGGAACTAATATCCAATATGGAAATTAGGGTGTTTTATCTCTTTGTAGAATACTTCTTGGGTGTTCCCCCTATAAATGCGGTAAACATCATGCCCCAAACCAATCATCATCCCTATATAGAAAAATCCTAATTTTTTCTATCTCTCGTTAAAAATGGTCATCAGTTAAAAAACATCAATTGTCCTCTATGTTTAAAAATATCTAGTATATGTTTTTTCCTAAAAGAAACTTATGATGACAAAAGCATAGAAACCACACCATAAATGAAATGGATGTCCATGTTCTGACCCTTGGGGGAGCCACATGGCATGTTAGGGGTAGGGGTGTAGGTGTATGGCTCCCATTAATGTCACATGTTCACTCCTATGTTGGGTTTGGATGAAGTACATGACAATCTTGTGGGCTAGACAATGCACTTGAGGCATGCATTTAGATGTCATGGATATCCAACATGCGCTGCCGATCCCAGTGTGCTTCATTCATTCCCAATGAACCCCCACCAATTAATACACATATTAGGATAAAATTATTATTCAATTTTTTATATATTATTTCAATATTAACAACAAACTTAATTCCATGTTAACTCATCTTGAGGGTAAAAATTGCATATCAGAAGAAGATTATTCAACAAATAGTTCTTCCATGTATAGCTACATTGGTATATAAATCATTTTACATCAAGAGAGTCCATGAAACATTAATACCAAAAATATGATCTAATTATAAATACGAAAAATAATTTTCACTACAAGAACCCAACATTCATGCAATCACTTTTCATCATTGAACAATAGATCTTTAAAATCTATAAATTTGCCAACCATATTCGAAGATCAGATGTATTATTTACTTAGAAAATACATCTATAAATTGTTTCTTGAGTGTGAGAAGAAAACATGATGGTATTTTTATGAATTAATGGGTTGATCAAATGGTTTAAATTTGTTTAATGAATTGAAAAAGAAAAAATATCGAAACATTTTATAAATCATAAGTAATGTCATATTGAGAAAATAATTTACTACACCTACAGATTTGAATGTTTATATATATGTATTTAATGAATATTTTTATTGAATTTAATATCATAGTATTAAATGGGATTATTCTTCTGGTTGTAAATTTTTTTAGTGATCTATTGTTTTTAGAATTAATGGATTAGTGTTATGTAATCATTTGGACTGTGATAGATTAAGGTTATAATATTATTTGATGAGGTCCTGATTTGATGATGTGGGGAAATGGTGGGAGAATGTGGTTATGATTAAGATGATTTGGTTTTGACTATTTGATAATGGGATGATTCAAATATGTTGTGAGATAGAATGCATATTTCTAGTTTATATATTGGTGATTTTGGACAAATGTTGAGAGATGTACATTGCAATTTTTCATGATTATTTTTATGTTTTTGTTGTTATGGTAAAAATTATGATATGGTAATATAATTAGTTTATTAAATTTTTGGATTCTTTTTATATTATAATAAATCTACTAAAATTGTAAATTCCAAATTATACTTATCTTATTTCATCATTTAAAATGTTATGGTGACGTGACTAATGATAAATTTTATGTATTGTTTTCCCAATATCTCAATCACACACTTTATATTCTTACTCATTCCAAATATGAATATTTTAATTCCATTATTCCACATAGATATAGTTTATTATACTATGTGCTCTTATCACCATAATTTGTTAATTGTTTTAATGGATAATCTAATAAATATTTTATATTTTGTTCAAGTAGCTTGTGTTGAAATATAGAATCATCTAGAGATTTTGGAATCCATTTATTAACGTTTTTTTATATTTTAATGTCTTTTAGGTAATAAATATGTAGTAGAGCGATAATTTTTTAATTAATGATACCCATTTTGTTTTGTTTTTTAGTTTTTCTCTTTTGATGACAATTAATGGGGTAAATCATCCTCTAATTGTGATTGATACCATTTGTTTAGATTTTCAACTCATGGAAAGAATGTTTATGGATTCAAGGTAAAACTTATTCCCATAAAACTACAATAAGATGACTTATTATGTATTTGATGCCCTTGGTGGCACTCCAAAACTCAATTTTTAAAAAGTGTCACTATTTTCACTAAACAATTTTAGAACACGTTGAAATTATACTAATGAACTGAAATAAAATTAATTTAGTATGCTACCTGTATATTTTCCACAACATATCTATGGATATATTTTTTTAGAATTAATCATGGATGATATATATGTTATACATATTACAAATCCATCGATATTCAAGTGGTACATAAATGGTATGACAATTTAAATATATGGAGATATGGATAAAGAATGATTCTCAAATTCCTATATTGAATAGTAAAAAGTGATGATATAAACCCAATATGAACAATGAATCACCATAAATGGATATTCATATATTCATTTACTCATATTCCATTTAAATAATTAAATAATTAAATTCAATTCATCTATTTAATAGTTGAATATTGATATCCAATAATTCCACCACCAAAACCATAGAATCGTCAAATAGTTTTTGAATGAATATATTTTTGAAGAGAATTATTAGAAATGTTCAAAAATTACTTATAAATAAAAACAAAAGAAAATGTATCACTAGAATTTTTTTTAACAATTACCATATATGATTCACAACCAATGAGTGGGGTCATAGAATCCATGAAACTCACATAAATTTTGATGAGTAGCATTTTCAAGGGTGGTATAATTTCACATTCATTTTTTATTTAAAATTCAAGTGTATAACATCAGGAAATAAAATTCAACCCAGTTGTTAGAGTAACATAAGAATAAAAAAATATTATCAAATCAATCATCGACTATATATATGACCTCATGTAAAAACCCATGGGTATTCAAGGAAAATAAATTGATATCAAAACATAAAATTACAAATAAATAAATAATACAATAGATAATTATTTTTATAAAATATTCATGAATTGTATTTTAATTTATGTATAAGTAACATTAACAATAGTAGTGAAGCTGATTAATCTAAAAAAATTTCAACGGATTTCACTCAATTAAAATATTGTTCATCTTCCAGGAACCAATACTACTATTTAACATAGTGATGTTCCTCCAACATGTAATCCATACTAAATTGTGAATATTTTCTGTATATTCTTATAAATATACAATAAATAGTGAAATAATGGAGAAACATTTAATAATGATGTTAAGGAGTGGTTTCTACAAAACATCTAAGGAATTTATCATGAAATGATGTAATATTATTTTCATATAAAATGAGTAACAATGCATTTTTTGATAATATAATGATAAAAAAATAAATAACTAACATGTTAATATATAATATTTTTCATAACAGAGAAATTAATTTCACCATAAAATAATATATTTATCATTTAATAAAATAAGACCATATATTAAAAATTCAAATGTCTGTATTGGAAAAAATCGCAATAAAAATATATTTTTAGTCATATGTAATTATGTGAACATTGATTTCAATGTTAAATGAAAAAAGTTAGTTTAATAATAAGTTCAATAAGAATGGTATCATATAAATGAAAATATATTTTTAATAAAAATTCAAATTCATAAGTAGAAAAAAAAATATACGACTCCAAAAAATTAGAAAATTCAAAACAAATAATATAAAAGAATTTCACTGTCCAAAATATAATGATTATGGTATATATGGTAATTTCTTTGGAATCTTATGGAATTTATTAAAATTAAAAAAATGTTTTGTAAAATAGTAAAAACACATGGAATATTTCAATACATCATTTTGACAGATCAATCCAAAAAAGAAACAAATAATAAGCAAAAATTAACATACACCACATTGACGATCGTGTGTATCAACAGTTATTTTGGAAGAAAGTAGACCATGATATTTTAATTATATACTAACAAGTGATTGTGGGTCTATCAGAACCTTCAATAAAATATAATTAATATCAATATAAATATTAAAATAAAAAAATTTAGTAAAATTTTTTTCATTAGTTTTAATCCAAAAATTAATTAATTGATATTATCATAATAAAAACAATAATTCTTGTTTTATGTAATATGTATAGATTTACATTAAAAATAAATAAAAAATAATTAAAAATATATTACATTGGAATTAATGGTTTGTCTACTTTGACATCAGTTATTTCATAGAAGAACATTATCATAAACAATCCATGTGGTTGATTTAGTTTCAGATCCAACCAATATCCGAAAATAGAATATCTGTAATCTATAAAACAATTATAATGGAATATTATGAAAAATTATTAATAGAAACAAAAAATAAAATGTCCCTCATAATTATTATAATAGGAATCACCCGAGAATCATCATGATCCAAGATATTTCTTGAAAATATTATAAATTATAATATTTTACATTCGTGTATATGTCTATTGTTTGTAATCATTTAATGTTTCCAATTCATTAAAATCGACATGGATCTTCCACGGGAGTAAATTTTAATATCAATATTTGACATGGATAGTCATTGTAATATTGACATCAAAAAAATTTGTATTGTGTGATAACAAAAGTATAAAAACAAATTTCAGTATTCAATTTTACACTGATAGATGATTCAATTCATGATTGATGTATAACCAAATAATTATTAAACATTAATTAATATATATTATTAAATTTATTTAATGATTTAATATAATAAATAATTTATGTATATTAATAGTTATTGAATTTAACCATGTAATTTAAAAAATTACTAAGGTCATGTAGAATATTTATCCTATTAGACATAAATAAATACAGTATCATATCATCAAAAACAAATTTAATAATTTATAGGATCGCTGAAATTTAGGAACAAAATATGCGAAAACATTTCAAGACCTAACACCTCGCAAAATTGTTCAACAAAATGTTACAATTGAGGACAATAAATCATGTTTATTAAGATTCAATAACCATTTTTGATATCTCTACAACATATAATAAGTCATTAAACCCAATTAACATCACCAAATAACTAAAATACTTGTACCATTTTATTAATGAAAACCATAAAAACAGATAATTACAAAATATTGTTAGTAACTTTTCACATAGAATAACTATTAAATACTTATCCCCATATAATATTATATTATTTAGAAATAACTCTATAAGTGTGAAATAATATGATTCATATATGAGATTCATTTTGGGTCTATTATAGTAATAAAAATAAGGAAAACTAATCATAGAATAAATTTATTTGTGACATCCACTGAAATATAAATCTATCAATTTGAATCTATATTTTTTAGTAGTGAAATGTTTTTCTTTTTACAAATCCATCAAATGAGTTGAAAATCAAAATTTTCCCCATTTATTATTGTATACATTTCATCTATACAACAATCCCTTGGATTTGAAAAAAACTACATCTATCTATAAACTACATGATAATGAACAAAAATCAAATTTTAAACAACTACACAAAAAAAAGATTATTGACTAATAAATTAATAAGTAGTTAAAAAATTAAAACACATCAAATTCAATTCAAAAAATAAAATGTAGTAAATTGAAGAACATTCAATTGTAATATACGAGTAAAAAATATTCTTTTTTCTTATCAAATCGATTCGATTAAAAACTTATTATTCCTCACAAGAAAAACATGATTCGAAAAACTTACTATATATAAAAGGCTTGACTATTCTTTTCAAATTAATGAATAAATTATTTTCTAGTAATGGATTTCATTTTTGATTCAAACATGGTCTGAATAATAATGTCATATTGATAAATATAAGATAATCTATTTTTTCATCTTTTTCATTTTTTTGTAAACATTTAATTTGTTCTCTAAATAATTCTCATTGAATAATTTATAATAAATACACCCCTATTTATTTTGAGCATCCAATTTTAAATATATAATATATGAAATGACTGGAACTAAAATATATTAATTGATATTTGTAAATTTTAATTAATCTATGGATGAATCCCATTTCAAAGTTAACTAATGCATATAATCCCCATGGTATATAAAGTTATATTTAATTATTTAATAGTCTGATAAATATGGAGATACATATTTTTTGTTAGAAATTCTATAAGTAATGAGATTCAAGAATTTGTTTGGTAATTTTGAAACTCATTTAAAATGATATATCCTAATGAAAATAGAAAAATTATATTGATTAAAAATAATTTTGTGGATGAAAATTATGTAGGGGTAATGTTTTTAAGGGAATATTTTTTGTGAGGTATGATTTTATTATTCAAGATTGAATTTATTTTTTTGAAATTATTTCTTCTACAAATTAACATTAAATTTTTATTGAGATTAAAATGTAAATTGAAACCAAATAATTATATTTAAATTTTAAAATATGAATAAATACATAAAATGAAATTGATACTGTTACTATGTAATGTAATGAATTTTTACATTATATGAATATTAGAATCCATGTAAAAATATCAAATTTAACAAAAATAATTGTAATTAACAAAAAGGAAATCAAATAGAATTTTTTTATTGATAACTCAATATGTGTCCACACCATCCGTTAAAAAAATGTAATTTTAATTATATATATATATGTTTGTGTTTATTAAATATTTATAGAAATATATATATTATTGTTTGTATGTTATATTTACAAATTGTATTTTATTTTCACTTTAAATTTTTTTTGTTCATTAAATTATAACATTATGACTATTATTTAAAAAAAATGAACTTATATTATGTTTAATTTAACTTCAATGAAATATGAATTTTTTTATGGTATATTAAATTAAATACATAAATACTTATTTTTGTATCTTTTATTCTAGACAATAACCTAGTTAAGTAGAATTATAATATCAAAACATGCATAACCGTGAGAAAAATATATATTCCAAAATATAAATACCATATGAAACATATAATGGAATTTTTTATTATAATAATATCTTAATGGAATGTAAGACATTCCGTGTCAATTTAAATAAATAAGTGTATAAATATAAAATCATATAGATTTATAATGATTGATATATTTAAATATTTATCTATATAATCACTTAAACATATTATGTGTAGTCTGTAAATATTATTAATTTATTATTCTTTGGAAACAAGTCCAATTTAATCTTAAAATGGTGTCTATTTTCAATTTTTTTCAATCTATTCAAGTTGGAACAAGAAATTTTCATGTAATGACATTTTACGGTACATGATAATGACAATGTTGAAGATGGGATCGTTCTGTAATGTTTTCCCAGTTTTTGGGTCGAAAATTAGGAGATGGAGAAATTTTTTTGTAAGAGAATGCTACATTAAATCTTCGAAGAGAATCATAGTTTTGAACTCATGTAATGTTTCAGGAAAATTATATAATAATATAGAACAGGAATGAATCATGTGAAATATTTATTAACCTGCAAAAGACATTTTACATGATATAATGTTTTAAACCCAATGAAAAATATAAAATATTAAATTTCAAGCCAAATATGATAATAAAATAGATTTTCGAATGAGATATGTTTTTATAGAGACTCTTTAAAATATGAAAATAGCATGGGGTTCATTCAAAATATCATATTTATAGAAAGAGACTTACACATATAATTTGAAATAGATTTATGATATACATTCATGGAGGAAGACATGAATGGATCTTTAATGCATGGAAATCCATTTTTATAAATATGAATCTATCCACAAGAAGACATACAGCTCTTTTACAAAATAGAAATATGGTTTCCCTTACATGTGTATGAGTAGTGCACTAAAGAATTAGGAAAATAAAATCTTCTGTGCAGAAAGATCTTTGTTTCTATATTGACCATCTGAAAACCCTTGTGCGTTAGTGTGAAAGAGCATGTATTGCAAAAATTGAAATTTTAAGTGATAACCCTAAAAATTTCATTTATGAATTGGTGTTTCTCATAATATATGAGTTGATATTCATTAAATATTTAATATCAGCATTTTTTAATATATCATTTATAAATAATTAATTTAGCATGTTTATGTATGAGCAGTCTCACGCATGATCGAGACAACAACTTAAATTCTAAACAAGTAATATTACCATAATGTAGTTAAATAAAATAAGGCTCATCCTATATGATTGATCTAGGGGGAGTTTATGTATATTTTCCTAGCGCACATTGTTCTATCCCTAACAAATTATATTGACAGTGAGCCTTTCATAATGTTATTATTTTTGAACTCTTGAATTCCAAAAATTGTTACGATTATTGTAAATTTGTACCACTGACACATTTTCAACATATTATTATTGTACATGGACTTAGTGGTTAACTAAAAATACAATAATGTTGTCTCTCTATATGTGAATGATTTAATTTCATCACATCCCCATCTGAGAGGTATAACTATTTCTTGAAAAAGTATTAATAAGATAAATATTTCTTGAAGAAAAATTTTAAAAACTGATTATCCAAACCCCATTTACTGACTTTGGGGGTCATTCAATAGGTTTTAGTGACCAGAGGTTTCCTATGTTAGTTATTTCATTTTGTGTTATTATGGATAATTCAATAATTTTTAGAGGATTGATGATAATTTTTGGAAGAACCATTAATATATGATTTAACAAGATGATATTTCACATACTATAATTTGGAATGGATGTTATTTACATCAAAACATTGGGTATTGGGGGCATTGATGCAACATGACTGCCTATTATTGATTCAGATAGAAAAATGATAGATGTAGATGATAAACTAAAATATTCCCTACAAAATCTCATTCCCATGAAATATAAATTAGGGTGATAGTCTTGCTTTAGCCATGTATATATGGGAATAACTAGAAAATATATATTAGGGCTATAAAAATGTTATAGTAGTAAAACTCAATGTTTATCATAATTATTTTGACTATCTATTGAATTGATTAGATGAAAATGTAGAGAGTTTCTTTTAACACTTAACTGTGGTTTTTTCATCAATTCATTTTCATGGATAAGAAATTAGTTACATTTATATTGTGATGAAAATATAAATATGTTTTCTAACTTTATATAATACAAATGTATTGTCCCTGGGTTAATTGAACATTCTAAAAATTCTATTGTTGAGCTACTATGTATCCTGGTGGCATATGAAATGAGAGATAAACTATAACATTCAACAATCCATATATTAATATAATTCTAATTAAAGTAAATTGAGAAACATGAAATATTGTGAGAATTTTTTAATGATGATAATTATGATGAAGAACTTATATCTATATTTTCAATGAATTTCGTGAGAGTAAAATTAAACTTTCAAAAAAATATACTTATGGAAAATTTTCGTTGTCATAGTTTTGTAAAAATTTTCTCATGTTCTTAATGTAATTATTATAAATTAAAATGTAAAGCTAAAAAACAATGAAACATCCAAAATGGTTTTCCCAATATTTTGAATTCAAATTTGAAAACATGTTATATAAAAAGGGAATTTTCCGTAATGATGAAGATGATAGTGATGAATTTTTTAGCGTGAAAACCCATATTTTAAATCTAGATCCCATCAATCTATTATGGAAATTTTTTAAAAGCTAAAACAATAAATATATAATTCATATCATTATTTGTTAACAAGATGATGTTGATCTCATGTTGATACTTAAGGATTCTCTTGGTAAGAATTTAAATCAATAAAATTGAAACAATCTTGAGAGTAGTTCTAGAGAATTGTTCAAAATATGTTGATCAACTTGAAGTTGAATGTTTTTTACTACACGAAGTTATAAAAATATTCAATTATATTTTGAATCCAAGAATAAGTGATAGAATTGAATCTCATGATTGAAGAATAGTCCATGGTCATCGATGTCCATACAAAAATACTAAAAGAGAAATTCAATAGAGTTGAGGATTTTAAATAATACATAGTTAATGTATAACATAAACAAGAAAATATGTCGAATTAATGATTGGAATAGAATAAATTATAGTTTGGAAGAATTTATGATGCCATGATATTAGGAAGATCTAAGAGTGGTTATGATGGATTAGAGAAAGATTTTAATGACCCAACATCGACCTGAATGGCTAAATGTTTAATTGGACCTGATGATGAATCATCCAACCATAAAGGGAAAATAATTTGAACAAATGTAAGATAAATTGAAAAACATATAAAAAACTACCCCTTGTTCTAATGGTGAATTTTTTTTGTCAAATATAGAGGGGATTTGGAAATTATCACCAAGAACCTTTATATGATAATCAATCAAATTTGTTGATTGTAGAAGGTCAAGTGTGGAGGAATTGAAAATGAGAAGACATCTTCTTCAAGCATATACTAATTTTGTTGTTATCTGGACTATACAATTTCATATTGTTAGTATGTAAGGATCTATGTAATTATGTAGGACTTTAAATTAAATGTTAGAATAATAGATCATATCCTTCATCATGTATAAGTATTCGTTTCTATGAATATTTTTTCAGTGTACTAAATATGACCACAATGTTATTCATTAGAGGAAGATGAAATATGGTAACATTTCATACAAAACATTGTGAAAAGTAAATAATCACCCACCAAAATAAGTAACTTTTGAAAAAATGATTCCTCCACTGGAAGAGGATTATGTGTATGACTATCCCATGTGTACTGAAATCAGAGTGAAAATTCTATATTTTCCTTCCACCAAATAATGTATCTCGTTTAGGGAAATGAATAAAATGGAAAAATTAAAAATTTTAGAAATAGACCTCAGCACTACAATGATTTTTGGGACCCAGATTCATGAAAGTAGATACTCATTCCATATAATGTAAAATTCATATTTTATAGAATAATTCTAAGAAAGTTTTTTATGGAACAATAAGGTTTGTGAATAATGGTTCCATTGAGATAAATTGAATTGTATGAAAAGATATTGAAAATGAAGAGCTTATGAAAACCAATGTTGCCTATGTGGATGAGTTGCCTCACAACCCATGTCAGTGAGTCATCTTTGTGAAATATTACTAATAGGGACATTTAGTCTATAGGGATTCACTTTGATAAGAATAAAAATGAATTATTTCATGAAATGATAAATAACATATGGTAATTTATATCAGTATGAATGTAATAAAAGAATATGTAACATAAAATTGTAGAAAAAAGAAACTTGTGCCACTAAATAATATTAAAAATAATCAACAATATGTGGAAATTGTATCTAATAGGAAGATAGTCATCGATATAACCAATCTAATGTGTGAATAAGAAAAAAATGTAATGGTTTTATGACAGGAATGTTTGTCATCAGTTCATAATTTTCAAAAGGATAAATGGGAATCAAATATTTTTTATATCATCTACACCGAAGTATATAGCCAATAAATTTAGATTTAACATGCATAAATATGTTTGATATTAGTTTTAATTATAACTTTATTTTATTGGAGTGTGTTATTTTTATACAAATAAGAAAAATATTCTTGATTACAAGAATTATAATCATCAGGTTGGTGAGAATGATACAAGATGAACCATTAATGTACTACAATTTGACAACGGATTGTAATTAACATACATTGAATTTGAAAATTACCAAAAAATATTGAAATAGTCATGTGGTATATATAATGGGAATCAAACATTAAAATGAAGTTTGTGTGCGTAGTTATAGTCATGTATATAAAATATATTAACTAAGATGATTAATAATCATATCTCTAATTCATAATGGAATGAGGTAGTTAAAGTGGCAGTATACACAGAAAATTGAACATGTATTTATATGTGAGAATCCATGACAAAATAAAATTTATTGAATGGATGGAATCCCTCTATAAAATATTTTCATGTTTTTTATATTAATTTATTATTATTAATTATGAATGGAAATAAATTAATGGTTGATAATCATACAAATAATAGATTATTCAATGGATATTAAACAAATTAAAATAATACATGTATTTCAATAATCATCTTGGAAGGATTGTGGAATGAATTGACATCGAAATCATTGAATATAATGTAAAGAATACAATGAGAAATGAATATTTTGATCTGATTGAATAATTATATGAATGTGGTCATGGAATATATTTAAATACAGATGTAGAGGATGGTTCAGAAAACATTTATGGGTCTCATAATAACAATGAATTAGATAAATAATCATATGATGAGACAATGGTTAAAGAAAAAATGTTCGAACATCCCTAGAGAAAGAAAAGAAAAAAAATTGGTCTATAAAATATCCATGGGGATCAAAAAACTCCCAAATAGACTATAAGAATGATGATTGAGGCACAATCTATATTTATATCAATGATGGAATCAACCTCATATGAATAATGATTTATTAATTAATAATTGGTTATTGTGATGAATTATAAACAAAGTCATATTAAAAAAACCAAACATTGAATCATATTAAGATTCTTGAACATCACAATGTGACAAAATGGAATTGGATGTTTAAAAATATATTTTATTATAGTTTATGTGCTATCATTAATAAGGAATGATTATTTATAATGGTGTGAATTGATAGAATGTGTCATTCCATGGAATGGACCGATGGGTGTTCCGGATCCACATTGTCTAGAAAATGTTGTTGGGCATCAACATAATACAAAAAGGGAACTATTTGTCCCCTTAAATAAATGAGTAACTAAACATCATAAGATATAAAAGCTGAAATAATTTCAAACAAAAATATATTGAATATCATTTATACAGGAAACTAAAAATACGATGTAACTACATTACATAACCAACTGAACATATAGACCACACCATCTACATGGGACCTCATGAATCACTCTCCATCACAAAATCCACCATTTCCTAGGGCATCCTAACTCAAGAAAAATCGTGTGCAATGGATAAAAACCTAATAGAACAATATGTGTGAGTGATAAAACTCAGTATTCAAGCCTAATAATCTTTTCCAAATGTTATTTATTTAATATAAATTAATAATCTATTATCATGTTTGAACAATATTATATAAAATCAATAATTTATAATACATTTATTTAATAATAATTTTTACCCTTTTCCCTTCATCATTTAAAAAACCTGGTTAATTTCATTAATGATACATTATCATTTTCATGGGGTAAGTGATGTTTATATTTTTCTACTTGCACAAATATGTTAAAACACTTCCCTTTAAAAATAGGCTTTTCAAAAGTCTTACTAAAACCAACACATCACATTCATATTAAAAAATTACTCATAAAAGTACTAAATTAGACACACAAAAAGGGAAATTTAAATGGTAATAAAAGTATTTAAATCGTCTCTACAAGAGAATATGTGACAATATACAAAGGAGAACCCATACGATCAATAATATTCTAGAAGATAACAGTACATGAAATCCCATCCCCGATATAATGTTACACATGATTAAATAAAAATTCTTAATATGCCCATTATCCCTAACTCATGACAGCCAATGGGAAATCCCAAAAAATAAACCCAAATTTATATATCTACTATGGTCCACTATTTAGTACATCAACGACTAGGGAATCCATCCTTCCTATAAAAGTCCCTCAGTATTCTATGTTCTCATGTCTCCTTTAAATAATATGGTTGAGCTAACTTATCACATCTAATCATCAAATCAAATTAATATATAATAATAAATAAATAACATGCATCCCCTCGATCCACTCGAAAGACCGATCTCATTACATGATATAATTTGAACACTATGTTTCCAACTTAGAAACACTAATAATTTATCACAATGAATCCATATAATGGACATCTGATACATTATTGACATATACAATGAATGATAAACATCCAATTGATGTTTTTCTAATAAACACATTCATTATTTTAACAATCATTCCAAATGATATTTTATGCATTTTACCCAAAAGACATTTAACAATGATAAAAAAACATTTTTCATAGATAGGTGTAAATACGTAATTTTTAAAATAACAACATTGATAAATAACCTTAAATTATTTATATTACACATTATTGGTACAACCATTTTTATAAAAATATAAAATAGACCATTCATCTGCAACCCATGCCAGAACACCATAAAAACTAATACAAATTCTTTATAAAATCAAAACCACTGTGGAAACGCATCCAATGAACTCAAAATATAATTTGACATTCTTCCAATAAATTCATAACACTACACCCATATTTTAAAATCATGGTTAATTCATTAAATCCAACTAATAAATTTATCGAACACCATGCTTTCAATTTTTCAAAAATGAAAATTAATTTTACACCTAATGAGACCTAAAACCCAAAATTCATTCCATAACTTTTTTCAAATTTGTAAACATGTTTTTAATTTGAAGAAGTACTTTTTAAATCCATAAAATATTTTTATAAAGGAACATTGTTAACAAAAAAATATTTACCACAAAACAAGACATAATCCACTACTTTGAACACCCAATTATTTTTCCAAGGCTTATATTAAAATATATATGTATTAATTAATGTGAAAATAAAATTGAATAAAGAATCATAAATAAAATGGGAATGTAAAATAGGAATACATCTAGAATCCATGGGGGAATGTAATCACACACTCCAAATCACTCGATGAGTGTACCAAAATCCTAAATCCTTAAAGAAAATCCCAAAACCACCAAAACACCCATATATTAGAAGAATAATGATGTTGGAAGAGAAGAGATGTGGAATGGGAAGGAATTGAAGATGAAAACATGATGAATCATTACATTTGGTGACATATAACATAAATGAGGAAAATGGAAATTAAAGGGGGAATCCCTATTGTAGTTACCCATTAGTTTGGGAATTAAAATGGGATGTTGAAAAAAATTAATATTACTTTTAAATTTAAATATATTTACCTCGTAATGGGTGGCATGATTTTGCTACACGTTTTTGTAAAATATGTGAAAACCACGTGAATTCTAATAGAAAAATTCTAAAACAATACATTTTTAGGTTTCATGGTTTCAGAAAACCATGTTTTCTAAAAAATTATAAAATACCTATAAATAACACCCCAATCACTAGGTAAACACACCTAATGATATTTTAATTATTTTGAAACAATATAGTGACACTATGGGTGGAAAAAAAACTATAATAAGACACATTCTCTCAACAAAAAAATGGGATCAAATGCGAAAAATATTGACAATGGAACAATTCAAAATACAAAACCTATCACATAAAGAACCCATGAAAAAACCCAATATTCTTATCGAACTAGAGCATATAGAATAATTGAAAAAAAGGTTGTGAAAATTATCCAATATTTTTATTATTTCCAACCACAAAAAGTTGTTACACATTTAAGATAAATTATAAACACAATGGGATTAAACATAAACCCAATGAAACCACGAATTCTATGAAAATGTTTCCCACCATTAATGGAAATCAACCCCATTTCCCCAAATGAAACAACATCCCACAATTAATTTTTGAGAACCATGTAAGGAACTATCGACCGCATCCATATCCAATTCAATAACCGGATTGTTGGTACATGTCCCAGGAATCCTTACACTCACTAAAATTAACAGGGAACTGAAATAATAAATACCTTAAAAGCATCCACATCAACAGGATCAAACAAAAAACAATCCATAAATAGATCACCAGCATAGGGTAGTTCGAAAAAAAACCCACCATTAGAAATCAACTAGAACCATATGAATTGTTTAGAGAAAACCCAATGAGACCGATAGTGGGTATCCAAACCATTTTGGACAGACTAGGAACACTAAAAAAATTAGACTTCACCCAGAACATGTACTTTCCCACATAGGACATCCAAAACTCTTCCACAAATTCCTAACAAATACAAGGACACAAGTTAATAAGAATAGATCATGTGATTTTAAACAATCCACCATCTAATGGAGGGGAAAAGTACTCATCTAAATCATCCGACATAGACAAATAAACTCCACACAATATGGAGGTGGATGTTGCCCAATTATTAGACTTCTAAAACCACATCTAACAACCACCCGCCACTCTTGACTTGTGAACAAATAAATTACATGAGTACACCTTATTCAAAAGGGAAGTCCACACAATAACAATTTATGCAAAATCACATCCATGAAGACATAATCTGAGACACTTTTTGAGGGGTATGAACACCGTGCTCATGGATGAACTATGAAATTCTCTATGATAGGAATCCATATTAATACACTAGATATGGATCACCACAATTGTAAAGGCACAAAAATAGCCTAAATAATTAAACCATATGTATTCACAACTATGTTCATGGTTCACTCGAGGAAATATGGATGGAGCTCTATGTTTTGAAGTATCATCAGACTTGTAGACATGAGAAGCTATTCCTAGACCAAATCCCCTTTTTCTGGTGCCACATGAGGCCACATGCCACTCTCTGTTAAAAACAACATATTATGACACACACAAAATCATACCACCTCAAACAACACACATTTTCCCAAATAAGGACATTAAGATACACATTATCATTTTCTACCACATAAAATTAGGATAATATTGAATGAGGATCCTGATAAAACACACAATACATTAAAAAATTTCTATATTGTATGGAATTATAATAAAAAGAAAAAATTTAGATTGAGCACATTCAACTATTTATTCAATAAAATATGATAGTGAATAATTTTTAGAGGTGTATTTTACATTTGAATTAGGTAAATGACTCCTTAGGTTGATCAACATAAAATATTTACAACGACAAACCATTATTTGTGGTACCACTAAATCTATCACTACTCTATGTTGAAGAAATCAAGGCAACACGGAAACCATGAACTCTCTAAAAACTCACACATGAACCCAAAACATCACATATATGAAAAAAAAATCAGAGGGAAACTGACTCCAAGACCTTACAATAAAATTTCTTTAATAACTCTAAGATAATATTTCCAACTCTAGTTACCTAGATAATCAGAATACAATATACGACAATAGTGTTATATCTTGATCACAAGGATTATCATAGAAAATAAAAAACACATTTAATACACATAAAAAACACCACATAACCATTTTTAAAAAACACCACAATAACTATATAGAAACACTTTTGGAAAATATAACTACATGGTGATTTTTTTTACACTCACTTATGGTGTTACATCGACTCTAACTCACTGTGTGTTCTCATGCCCCCAGGAATCAATCCACCCTGCCATACTTGGAATCATACACATTTCCTAAAAAAACATATGTCAACACCCATGAAAACAATAAATTCTGAAGAAACTACCCAATATTCAAAACAATTTCATTTAACAAAATTAAAAAATCAAGAACCTGAAAAACCTCATTGACCATAATGATAAAAATTCATATTTCTAGATTCGACACAATAATCCTTCCTTCAATACTATTTGATCATATATCATTTCTTTTTAATTCAGATAAAATTTCTTATCAATTATCCCCATTCAAACAACCATTTTCCATTTTAAAAAATTCACCAAAGCCACTCTTCATAGTCTTCTTTACAAAAACATTTGTTTTACCAAAGCCCATCTTTTTAAAAAAAATATTAATTTAAATAATGGAAATCCATTTTCATTTTTTTCAATATCCAACCATTATATGAAAAATTATTTCTATAATTATCACGCAATGATTTTTCAAACCATTCTATTGGAGTAAATATGTTTTAAGCAGACCCAAATGATAGATCTAGTGTTAGTGGGTGACTTGACCTTATCATTAGAGGTTATAAGACAAACATACCACCATCAAAAAGAAAATTATTTGTCCATGACCCAGGCTTGACATGGATTTTCATGACCTATAATCTCACAAATACCACTATACAGACACTCCTCTTTATCCCAATCACTAAAAAATCACTAATGTTCAAGATAATGAAATTAAAAAATATATCATAGAAGCCCATGTATAAGAAGGAAGTAGATTTCATGACAATCTTTACACACCTACACCTTCAATCCCAAAAATCATAATTCATCTACCCTGAAATGCCCATATAAAATTTGATTCATTGAAATAAATGATTTAGTATGCGATGACCAACTATAATTCCATTTTTTCACGAACCAGCCTAAGTCAAACAAGAATTGGTCAACTTAGTCGATTTGTGGAACATATTGATGGGCGTTACTGATCACTACTGGCTGGAAACCTATGATGAGTATTATGTAGGTACATAATGGAATGATTTCTCATAGTAAATATCCATGAAAATAATCAACATAAGATTTAAAAATAGCTCCTTATATAAATTAAAATGAACTACACATCATTTATTGAAGATACTAAAAATATAAAGAAACTACACAATATAACCAAACAGGCATGAAGACAACACCATATCCATGTGACCATGAGGGTCAATATCCTACCAAATATCAACAATCGCCCATGGTGACTAAAATCAAACTAAAACCTACACAATTATGCAAAACTGAAATTAACTATAAACATGAGTGTTATGACTTAGTAGGCTTGCCCGATAGTCTATTTTAAATTCATTTACTTTAAAATAAAAGAAAACATCAATTTATTATTTGAAATATAATATATAAATGTATTATATTATATAAATTTTTCATAAAAACATTATATAAATGATTTACATTATTTATTTACAATATCATGTTATTTTTATTAGTGATACTATAGTATTTTCACAGGGAAAATGATGTTTATATTTTAAGCATTCACAATGAAGATAAAACGCTTTTCATTGATATTTTTGTTCATAAAATTTATTAAATCCAACAAATAAATTAATAAATAAATCATTACCCATGAATTTTCTAATGTATTAACTATTACATGCAAATTGAAATAATTATACAAATACCCAAATCATCAGTTCAAGTAATATAGTGCAATAGACATAATTAAAACATTGAGATCAAGAAAAAATTAATGATACTAATAAATGATACTCAACCCACCATATAAATTCAAACATGAGGAAATAAAATATGCTCAACATACCCTTCTACTGTATCTCGTGATTGGCTATGTGAAAATAAAATATTAATAAAAAAATATATCCACCTACTTTGGGGAACTACTCAGTATGTCAACTACATGTGCACCAATCATTCTCAAAAAAATCACTCAATATTATATGTTCCCATGTCTCATGTATATAATGAGATGAGCCATAAAATTATATTAGATAATCACATCACATGAATATATAATAATAAGGCAACAAATGGAGTCACATAAAGACATTCTAAAGAACGATATCATGCCAAATAATAAATAGAACCCATATAGTCCAACCCAAGGACTATTATAATTGATCACATGGATTGCAAATAAAGGATACCCAATTTATTTTTTACACAAAAAATTATTGTTAAACATCCAAACAATGTATCCCTAATAAATAGTTTCATCATTTTCACAATGTGTTCATAGGGGCAATTAACTATTTTACCAAACAAACATGTAACGAAGATACAAAATCCACTTTTCATAACAATGTTTAAAAAACAATTTTACATATAAAAAAATTTATAAACTCTCTTAAAATATCATGATTACAAATTCAAGGTGTATCCATTTTTATAAAAATGAAAAATGGACCATTCATCACCAACACGGGCTAATAACCATATAATCACATAAAATTCTTTGTAAAATAAAAACCATTTTTGTAACCCACACAATGAATTAAAAAAATAAAATTTTCATTATACCAAATAATTAATAAATCCATTACCTTAAATTTAAATCACAATTAACTAATAAAAGGAAACTGTGCAATTTATTGAACACTAATAATTCAATATTTAACAATAAAATTTCTATTTAGAAACCAAGGAGGGTTAAAGAACCAATTTATATTTCAAAAAAAATCAAATAGATATAATTTTTTTAATATATCAAACCATGAGTGAAGTTTAATGAATCATTTCATTAAACACCCGGTGTGAAAATTTTTAACAAAGCATCACTATTTATCACCAAACAAGGCCTAAACTGATACATTACACAACCAAATATTATTTACAAGGCTCATATAACAATAACTATGAATCATTTAATTTTAGAACAGTATAAAATAGATGATTCAAAAATCATAATGATAATTTCAATTGGAAACCCATATTAAATCCATTGAGAAATGGAAATACACTCATAATATCACATAAAAAGGGCTCCAAAACCATAAATAAATGATGAAATACCATATACAACCAAAAACCTATAAAAAACCTGGTAGAAAAATAATGTATTATGATAATGACTAGGTGATAAATCTAAATAAAGAAATAATATGTGAATTAGTATGATAGAAGCATTTAGGAGGGCAATGGTAGTATTTGATGCAGAAAACATGAACAATAAGTAACCTTTGGTTATTATTTCTGAAGAAGTTCCCAAAAAAGAAGGAGAACGAAGGGGTAGCTCTCTTTGGTGGATACCCAATACATAGGGTTTCAAATGGGAAGTGGAATCACATGTATTGTATTTCTAAATGAAATTACTTTTTTCCCATAATAGGTTGCATGATTTTTCACAATGGATTTGTATGTAGTGCAAAAATAGTGTGAATGATAATAGAAACCTCTAAAAATTTACGGTTTATTGTATCATATTTTTGAATAACTGTTATCAAAAATTTTAATTGGAATTTTATCCAACATGACACATATAACATCCCAAACACTAGAGAATCCCACTTAATCATAGTTGAATGATTAAAAACCATCATACTGACACCTAGGGTGTCAAAAAATATCCACATTACAACATTCTCCAATCAAATATAATAGAAAAAATCTAGAAAAATAATAAAATGGGAACAAAAAATCATCACCTACCATACCAAGAACATGAGAAAAATACCAGGATTCCCATCACACCATATCATCATAAAAAACATGACAACTGAGTGGGGCCACTCTGGTTTCTATACTAGAATGGATCATGATTTTCATACATAAGACAATTCAAATAGAGTATAATGGTTTTAAAATGTATTAGAAAACAATATTTCAATATTTTATTTTTTAAGAGGATGTTTACATTGAATAAAAATTGTGAATTTCGATTTCTAATGTTGAACAGAATGATTGTAGTTAAAAGTCGGCACTATGTAATATGATTCAAGAAGCTTGAGTTTTATATTCTTGAAAATATTCAAATCTAATTGATATAAATTCGAAATAAGAGTTATAAATAATAATACAAATTTGAGTAATTTATTGGAAGATAATTTTATGGTTCCTGAAATACATATATTATAGTATTTTTACTGGATGTAGGAAGTGATATGTTTATTAATATTTTAATATCATGTAACTGAATTTGATATGTCTATGATTTGTGAACTCTAAAACTACATGGTTCATTAGGTTGAGAAAATAAATATTATACATTTATTTATTTGAAAAAATATGAAAAATATATTATGAATAAAATTAAACATGCATGATTCCAAAGCAATGTCAACTCCAATTGTGGTTGGACAAATCATTGAATGTATGAGTATGGGGATTAGGTGGATCCCACATTATTTAAGAGAATTATTGGAATCATATTGAACTTAACTGAAACATAGTTAAATTTCATCTTTGCAACATGCATAGAAACAATATTTCCACAAAATATAAATGAATAAAATTTTATAAAATTAAATTAATCATGAAGTTCATTCAAGGTGAAATGAAATTTGAAATAAATTTAGCTTCATTAAGTGATAATTTTTTTTCATAATTCTTTATTTAAAATTTTGATGATAATGTGGTTGATATAAATTTTATTAGTGGATGGGAATATTTTTCTTTAAAAAAAATATATTCTATGTAAGAGAAAAAAAGAAATGACTTCTCCTAGTATTTATAAAGAAGAATATATCTCTCCAAAAGAGGCATTCACTCAATTGTTTTGGATTAAGCAACTACTAATTGATATTCGGGAGGGGGTTAAATATGTGATAGTGATTCATATTGACAATAAGATTGTGATCAATCTCACATAGTACATGGTTAAGTACACACCTGGAAAACATATTGAGTTTAGATATCATTTAATCTAGAAATATTAGAAAAAAACATGATTAAAATAGTGTTTTCTGGAACCGATGACCATGTGGTCGGCCATCTAACTTATCCTCGGGAAAAACATGTTACTGAAAAAAATCAATTGATCATCATTGTTTTGAAACCTATTAATGCATGAAGTGGTTTCAGATGTTCTCTTCTCCACAATTTCATTCATTATTTATATGTTATAGTGGATTTGAATTAGGTTTATAAGAGAGATATAATAAATGGGGATTGTTTTTTGTGATCTAAATGTAGAAATATATTCTCTTTTGGTTAAATTCAAAATAGGGAGAAAATGAAAAAATATTCAACAACAGTAAAATGGAGATGAATGACAAATTAGTGTTTTGAGGAAACATGTAGATCTTAGTGTGGCCATATTTATGCATTCTAATACACAATACCACCATTAATGTTATCCCTATTGTTTTCTACAGCATTAATTGTTCAGTGATATATAAATTGTTGTATTAATTATCTATCGTGGTTCATTTTTTGATAGTATCTACTGAAATATCGACTAAAACATAATATTTCGAACAAAACCCATGGGGGATATTATTGAAACCAAAGACATTGCTAGATAGAAATAGATACTTGTTTATGTTTATTATCAATCAATAATAAGTTGATCAGGGAGTTGTTATGTAACGTGACCTTATGGTGAAATATGGAAATATTGTTGAAGATTATGTGGATTCCCTGTGTTCCCAAATTTTTGGGTCATTAATTTTGAGAATAAAAATAGGTGTGTTTGAAAAAAGAAGGTTCTTGTAAGGTTTAAAGAGTATAACAATGATTTTTACAAGGTATTATTCAATAATATCTCATAAAAATATTGAAAATAATGGAATCCCAAAAGAAATGTGCTTCAATACGATAGTCAATTTATGGAATTTTAAAAAAATCAAGAATATAATAATCTTCAATTCCATATAAAATTTCAAACTATAGTTTAATATTATTGATATTTTGATACAGACATTTCAAAATTTGGATAATGTAGTTGGTGCATGAATAGGATGAGATTTAGAAATACAGACTTACACATCAAATGTGGCATCAATTTCATACATACATGCATGTGGGAGACATAGATGGAAATTACACACATGGATGTTAAGGATGATTAATATGTGGCTATCTCCCTTGAAGAGATGTCACATTCGTCCAATAAAAACATGGTGGTTTTTCCCTATGTATGAGTTGTACACTAATAATATTCAAATATAATATAATATTCACAATATTTTTTTGTGAAATCCCTAAAATATTATAATGTGAGTATGCCAAGAATTGTGTTATTGAATATTAACTCATTTATGCTACAAGTAGTGAATATTAGTGTATTTAGATATTTCTAACACTCTTTCTACAAATTCTCCTTATAATATCCATTAATAAAAAACAAAGTAAATTTGTCATAATTTATCACTTCTTGAGAATTATTTAATTATATCACATTACCATCTAAAAAGATTAACTAGTTTCTATCATCATGTGAAAAAGATCAGTCTATTTAATAGGAAAAATTTGACACCACGATTCACAATCCATTATAAATATATTATAGGGACCTTTAATTATGTGTATGACAACACACATTATGTATATTTAATGAGCATTTAATGTCAATAGTGTATAATATATAATTCATAATGTGTTTGAAATATTATTTTACAAGGATTAATTAATCATGGTACTATTTCCGAAAATAAATAATCAATTAATGATCAATATAGAAAAAAATTTCTCTCAAACACCGAGATATGAAGGTGTGTATAGTTGTTAATAGGACTACCTCAAGTGATAGCTTCAAGATACATCACACTAGTGGATATCGTTAGAGGGGACTTTATATCAGGCTATGGGTTATGGGGGGGGGGGGGGGTTATGTGGTGTATGATATAGATAGGTGGAAATGGGGTTTATGTGTGTTTTACTTGTGATGATGCACTATTTTTCTGCATACATCATGCAACAATTAATTTTATCATGGTGGACATACTGTTTGGTTTGTGTCGTAGTTTCTCAATCCCCATCATTAGATCATTTTATGGTAGTAGTTTCTTTTTTGTTTTGGAAATTCAAACATTATTTCAATATTTGTTCTCATGATTAGTAGCTAGATTCTTCCTCTCTATAGTTATATGGATTATTACAGAACCACATAAATCATTGTGTCAACTGAGAACTTATTCTACATGAATACTTTTTATATTTTTTATCTTTCGCATTTGAAGACCTATTTTTTCACTGTGACTCCTGGTGCATCCACAACAATTACCATTTCCTATATAAAACATTTATGTTCAAACTATAATACTATATGCATACATATTTTTTTATTATTACTCAAAATAGTGTATTATTATTCAATATATAGTATTATACAATACTATTCACTATTTTTATACAATATGAAGATTCATTTATATATAATATTTAATATTTACTCAACAAAAAATTCACATCTTACATTCAAGGAAACATAAAATATGAGATATTTAAAAAAACTCACATATTACAATTAATGTTATAAATTCAAGTATTAAATTCATTGTTTTCATTAATAACATAATATATTTATGAGTTTCATACAACATATAAATAAGAAAATGAAGATTAAGATAATGAGATACAAGTAACATCATGTTATCTTATTGATTCCAATAGGATGAAAAATAGTATCAAATCCCAGTAAATTTTTTTGATCCTAATAATGAGTATAATAGAATAAAATGAAAATATTAACAAAAAAATGAAACTAAAAAACCACTCTCTTTGATACTATATTCTACATTGTCTTATATTCAATTGAAAATACTCATATCTCAATGGTTTTAAGTTAAATAATGGTCAGTTTGTGTCCTTCTAAATAACATTGAATATATGAAACCATCACAATTCCATGTGCTATTCAATTTTAAAATATACACCTCAATTGACCCTAAAAATATTGATACATTTTTTTTCATGAAAACATCATTTGAATGACATTGTGAAACATCGATTAAAGGAAATAGTACAATATTGTTATCAATTTTTTATAGATTCATAAAAACTATTTTATCCTATTATGTCATATAAAAGAAAGGGTATTTCATTAAAATTGGAATATAAAATTGGAAAATAAATTTAGGCCTGTAAGACCTGACCCACTTCGGCACATATCCTCATATTCCTAGAACCCAAAATGGGTTATGACTTGAATAGTGATTTGTTTATGTCGAGATTTGATTGAATTCATTATCATAGAGACTATGTCATAGTCCATTATTCAAAATAGATTCAGATGCATGAATATTGTTTTATGACTCACAATTGTGGTGGACGTCACAATAAAAACATGTAAACAGAGCCTCCATGAAGAAATGTTTGTTGTCTGCATCAATCTTAAGAGTGTGAATAAAATCCATTCACATAAGGAATTTAACATCACACAATTACGATAGATGGTTTGTCTCCATATGATAAATTTTGACTTAGGATAAAAACAAGGTAATGGAAATTTAGTGGTGGATGGTTTAGTCCAATAATTGTATAATCCAGTGGATAGGGATGGCCATGACCAGAGATCCTCCAAAGTTGTACACACCATAGAAACAAAATTATATTTATTGAGATTGATATCTTGTGGTGGAATAATATTTTTCCATCACACTCTCTACATTTCTTTTTGGATTCTACAATAACTATTCATTTTTTAGTTGTTAATTATATTTTTCTATATTTTCGACGATTCTCTATTTTTATTGTTCATTACTATAAAATTTTCAATAACGTTATTTTTTAATTGAAACATTAGTAGGGAAATTTTATGAACCACATATAATTTATTACATTGTAATATTTTTTAAAATCATTAATAATGAATCATAAAAAATGAATATTAAAAATATCTCTTTATTACATGAATTTTTTTTTCAGTATGTAACTATTATTTTTTAGACTACACCCCTTTTAATTTTATATACTATGTTTGGAGCCAATGGTTTTATGATTAAAACCACTCCATGATAATTATAAAATACACAATAGCCAATTCATTTTGTATAAATGTTATATTCTTTTTGTCTATATTATATGAGAGTTATTAATGTCGTCAATGAATTAGAATTCAAAAAAGACTATTTATTATTACACATAATTACTATAATTTGTAATTAATGATTTCAGTAAACACATCATTCTTAGTTGTCTTATTTAACATCTAATTTCATCATTACTAATCAACACATTTTATATCAGATTTAATATTAAGGTAGTTTTTTAATTTAATATTTCATCGATGACTTTGGTGAATTCATTTTTAATTCTATATTCACATTTTTTTACAATCTAATATTCATTTTTGAAATTCTTATATCTATGCATAATATCATAAAAATTGTATGAAAATCACTAATTATGATTTTATTGGTCACGTAAATACATATATATTTCATTGGTAAATTAATTTTCATTAATTTTCACATACATAGAAACACATGAAACTGTAAAATGTGAAATATTTAATCTCAATTTAGGATTAGTTGTTTTTATGGTTTGAAAAAAATTAATTTGTTTTTTATATTGTAACACTTATTGATATATTTATTATAATTAATATCTGTATTGTTCAATAAAGTATTTAATGTATATTATCATGTTATGTGTAGAAGGAACAATTTTATCCAAATAGGGAAAAAGATAATGAACAATACATTTATTCTAATTGTGCATAGATTCATAGATGATGGAAATCAGACAATATGGTGTAATTTTAAATTTATTGAACTAAGGATATATATTTCAGATCAGTGAATGGTGTAAAGAAGTCCATAAAGGGATGTCAGCATCCTTGAAAATAATTTTTGTATGTACATCAAAATTAAATAATCATAATATTGTATCTATCATAATAATAATTATCATGCATTATTTTGTTAGCTGGGTATTCTTGTTAGAAACACAAAATATGGAAGAATCCTATTAGAATCCTGATTAGGTTCTTAGATGAAAACATATTAGGTGTTGTTTATTCCTCATATGTATAATTTTTCACATTACAAAAAAAACTCAATTCTTAATTGTATTGTACAATATTCAATGGATTTGACTGTTAAACATTATTTTTATATATTGTAAATATTTATAGGATTCATAATAGTCGTTATATTTATTTTATTGGACTAATTTAAAATTTATAAGTTAATAATATAAAATGAATTGGGTTATGAGTAGTTTATGATTTAATTTAATGGGGGATACGCTGAATATATTATTTTGTATATTATATTGATTTTTGAAACATATGTAGAATTCTATTTGCCAGAAAAATAGTTGATAACCATTTTCTAATATATTAGATATTTTAACAGGGAAAATATGTAATGATTTATAATTTTTTAATAGAGGTAATTTTATATTTTATAATGGAATTTTTCATTAAATAAATATCCTAGAATGGGGACCCACATACGAATGTGGGCATACATTGGTTGTAGTTTCATCATTGATGCATGCTTCCATCATAAGTGTATATCCAATAGAATTAAATGAGACATTAAAAAAAATGTGGACCCACCCGATGAACTATGGAAGTAACAGATGTATCCTAAATATCATCTTCAATCTTAATTTATAGGAACTTTTGTTAGATATAGGTTCATTGTATTGAGGAATTTTACCTTTTTTTCTATAGTAAAGATCAATTTCCTCCCCAATTCAAGAAACCACACCATGTTAAACAATTATATTCATAACCAATACTAATTCATTCAACAAAATGTGATTCCATGAAATTGTATACAATTATTAATGTCTTCACAATAATGTCAGCATTGGAATTCCACTAAACAATGGATCAACTACCATGATAGAAAATGAATCATGATTGGGATCAAATATCTCACTTATCAATTTGGGGACTAGAATCATTGTAATCACTTACAATGCACTCATCCTCAACATGAACAATTTGGAACTGTTACTTAATTGATCTAAAGTACACAAGTATATTATTAAATGACAATCGATTAACTCACCAAGAATTTGGGGCATCAGATTTAAATAGAGATTAAGAATCATTGGGTCAAATATAGAACTTTTTATACATGACACATCTTGGGGGGGGTATTGAAGGAATACAGTCCATCATTTACTAAGGACTAGGATTTAGGATCTTCCTAAGTTTTGTTCTCCAAATCATATGAAAAGACCATTTCATGGAGTTCTCCATACTAAACATCATGAATAAATTCCATTATATCTCCTCTCTTTTAGTCCAAACATCATTTTTGTCGATCCATTTTGAACATTATGCCCCATGTTTATGATATTTAACTCGTGAATTTCATTGAAAATTAATGTCATATATGTTTTTCATAATGTAATATCAAGAAGTCTTTTTAATTATGTACTACTTCAACAATATAAAACACAAAAAATACCATGATGTATTGAATAAAACATCCTATATACATAAGAATCATATGTGTTTTTATAAAACCTAATACAATGGTAGCCCCATTGAACCATATATTCACTCTCCATGAATCTTGCCTCAATCCATATATAGAACATTACAACATGTAGACATTAACAGTATCATTTCATACATTAAATCTATTATATTATATTGCATAAGTATCACTGATTTTTTTTATATAATGTCATTTTAATATCCATTTGATATATTTTATAGTCATGGTGATATTTAATGTCATGCCTTAATGGCATTTTTATTACTTATGAACAGTAAATTAACATTGCCAAAAAATCTATTATGTTACGAAATTAATCATTAATGATCAAAAAAGAATAAATCATTATGAAAAATGATGATTATGTTTATAAAATTATTAAATATTATAAAAAAATTAAAAATAAAAAAACATTAAATTAATCAAAATATAAATTAATATTATAGTGAAAAAGTATTCCAGTAAAAAGAAATATGAACAGTACATTAAAATATAAAATTAAAATATAAGACACTAATATATCACAATACACATTAAAACAGAAGGGATATAAAATATAATATTAGTTTTTATATAATAGTTATAGAGGTTGAATATATATAGTAGTGTTGATAAAACATATTTTAAAAAAGTTGATTTAAATATGCTTATTAAATTTCTAGATCGTCCACTAAAAAGATATAAGTTGGTTGAGGATTAATCCCTAGTATGATTGAGTTATTTCCATATTAATTTTATATGAGATTCAAAATGTCAAAACTAGACCATGGGAGGACTAACCCGGGCTGATTATAGGATGAGTCCACCATCCAATGTCTTCCACTAACATGTCATGTGTTTTAAAATAGCACTATATTCTCATATCACAAAACATAATAAACCTTATCCTATATCATTCAACAATAAACACATATGAAAGAATGAATAAAACATGAAAAGCCTATAATATCTAAAATATATAATCATATAAATTTTAAACAATTCATGAATAACAAAATAATCAATATTTTAACCCCACAAGAGAGGAATATAATAGAACATTGCATCTCAGAAGTCCCTAAATTTGACATATGAATGATCTTAAAGATCACCTCCCCAATGCGAGTGCTTCAGAATTAATATGTAGCTACAATAAGTATTTCTTATATCATTGATCTCAAATCTAAATAATACATCAGTGAGAATCACTAAATATTAGATTTTATGTAATACTGAAATCACATCCATTAACAACATCATATAACTTTCTCAATATCAGAAAGAAGATAATATATGTAGGAAAAATGCCTAGGAAACCATGAATACATAGAATACTATGATTTATACTACGTATGCTATTGATATATGTAGTATATGCTAAAACCTAAATGTAATAGGTGTTCACATAAAGTGTCAATATCCTCGAAGATGTTAAATTCATCAACCTATCTAACATTAATGTTTATATTTAATACCATAACATAAGAACCAATAATTGACGTAAACATGTCATCCAGTGGAATACCAATTCCTTTCATTAGTAACCATAAATATAGTGATTCTATTCTTGTAATTTATAGGATATTCCATTCCATTCTATAGAATACATCCGATTATTGTTGTACTAAACACAAAAATTAGAACCTATCATATGGGTTATCAACGAGAAAATTCAAAACATATAAAAGATCCCCAACTCTATTGTGGGGTAATGACCATATGTATAGAGGACTGCACCTCTCTAGAAGACACCTGGGTTGAGAGTGTACCGAACAATATTCATTTCATGTGGTTTACCTATACCTAATCATAAATTATGGACTAATGAGTATAGTTTGTTTAGTGTACTTGTGAACCAAGTATCATGGGTGGGGGTGGGGTGGAGGGGAGTAAAATACATCATGGAAAAACTAGGTTCTTATTTCCAATATATCAAACTTCCATGGTTGTACTAACCTTGTGAAGGGTCTAAACATCATGAACCAAACCCTCATTATCAACCCTATGAACTTAAATCCTATAAATGACAATCTATCCTTAAAAATTTCATCATAGGGATGAACAACCAACATCCACTTTGAACTATATAGAAAAATAACTAAGAGTGGGTTATTATTTAGATAATTCATACATGAAGAAATAAAATATTTATAATCACACCACAAAGATAATGGGTGGATACTTAGATACCCTTAGGAACGAAACACAGAGTAATATGGATTTGTCATTTAGGTATATATATCCCAGAAAAGTTTTGTGTTCCCTAAAACGTCGAGTTTGTTAGACATACCTGACAAGCTCTAATGTTGGATAATGCATTTGGGCCAAACGTTAAGCTAGCCTGCTAGCTATCCTATTTTGCATGACCCATTGTGGTCTAGTTGAGAAAAAATAACCCCCACCCCCAAATAAATACAGAAGGATAAAAATTTTATGTTATTATTAACTAAATATGTTCATTCTCTATATCACTCATTATTCTTTTTCATCACATCCTGAGGGTAATCATTTAACCCCGCAATCTACATATACATAAAATTATATTTAGAGGATAACTATTCCTATAAATTTCTAATATTATATTTATGTTTAATCTAAAAAATAAAACACACAAATTAAGATAATTCTCAGTTGTAAATTTACCTGATTTCTACAGAAAACCACTCATTCTTACCTGAAATTTGATTTATTGAGTTATTGAGCCACGAAATTGTAAAATACATCATGAATATTTAATGCTCACATGATTTCATGATATAGATAGGTCTTCAATAAATTTTATCTTTATTATGAGATACATAAATTAAGGAAGGTGAGTTTATGAATTCATTGTTGTATCAAATTGTTGAAATGAATTTGACTGAATAAAAAGTGAAAAAATAAACATATATTAAATCATTATTGAAAAAATATTTTAGATCCTCTATTGACATAAATGTTTAAATATATATTTAATGAATATTATATATATATAAAATCATTGTTTGTAAATGGGTCATATGACCAGATTATATTTATATAGGATATGACTTATTTTGGGATATGATTTCTTAAGGTTACGTAATATTTTAGGATGTGATTGATTAGTTTTATAACATGATTTGATGTGGTTTTTATTTCATTATATGGGGATATAGTGGGGGGGAATATTTTGATGAAGATGTTGTGTTGCTTATGATGATGTGGTAATCAGATGATTCACACAGGGTGAGATATGGGAATGCTTGTTTCTAGTTGAAATGATAGTGATTCCTAACACTGGTTGATATCTAGGGTTTCTTATGTTTCATAAATATATTTGTGGTTTCAATGTTATGGTAAAAATTGTGTTGTTTTTTTAATATGATGGAGTTACATTTCTATGATTCTTCTAATATTATTATATATCCCCAGAATTTTTAAATTATATTTGTTTACAAATGATAAACTATAGATTAATAAGTTAATATTATCTGACTATTGTTGAATTATAAGTACATTATTTTTCCCAACTACCTTAATCACACATTTTCATTTGTTAGTTGTTAAAAAATATTCATCCAAATATATTTATTAATCATGTATTGGGATAAGTACATCATATTCTCACCCCTATATAATTAGTTAATTTGTTTAATGGATAGTTTGAGGGATATTTTAGAAATTTTTCTAGTAGCTTGGGTAAGGTTAGTGATTTATATTATACATTTGGAATCCATTTTGACATGTATTTTTAAATGTTTAATGTTATTTAGGAAAAAATAGGGGTTTGGAAACATAATTTTCCTAAAATGGGAACCTTTGGGTGTTGATTTGTAGTATTGTTTTATTTTCATGAGAATTAAGAGGGAATGCCTCATATTAAAGCCTTAGATAGATAATGTCAATGTTTACATGTAGAGGAAGGATTTATGTGAAAATGGAAAACCATATTCTATCCTACGAGGAGGTGTAGAAAAAATTTATAAATGATGGTGGCACTCTAAATCTAAATTTAATAATAGTTATTAGTAATAATAAATTTTATAACAAATTGAAAAAATTAGAAATTAGTAAAAATCAAAACATAATACACATATATATCTCAATGAATTCATCATTTTTAATTGAATATTATTTGATTAAATAAATCAATTATAATCACATGACAAACATAAAAGTGAACCCCCAATATTCATGTCCTACATAAATGATAATCCAATTTAAAAATTGAATGTGATGGAGAGTGAACAAATATCATATTATTATTTAGCATTGTAAAAATTTATGATAAAAATATTTTGTGAACATAAAATAACTCTGTATGGTGAATCATCGGTGATATCACTTTGTTACCATTGATATAGTTTATATAAGGCTTTTCAATTCATCAATTTCATTTTGGGATCAGAATATCATATAATTCCATCACCTACATCAAGGATGTTTTCATGGTTTATAAAGGGATATTTTTTTGTGAGAATAAATAGAAATACAAAAAATTGTACTGAAAATAGAAATAATATGGAATTGTCTCCATTCTAAAATTTCCATTAAAACTAAATAGATTTTATTGAAAAAATGTGTTGAGGATATAGAATCCAAAAAACATACATGTTAGTTTTATATTATCCATTTCAACTCGGTTTTAAATTAAAAGTCATTGTGTTTTTTAATTTATATTCTCTAATGATATTAAAAAATTCAATATCATGGTAATAGAAACATATTTCAAACTATAACATCATAAAATGATAAAATTACGTAATATTATGACCTCATGTAAAAATCATGGGTATTCCAAAAAAATTATTTAATCGAAAAACATAAAATAAAAATAACTAAAAAACACATTAAATAATTATTTTAAATAAAATATAATCATTTTTAAAATAATATACATAAATGGTAGATAAAAGATGAAATATAATCCGAAGAATCCATAAATAGTTTAACGGTTTTTAATCCATTAACATATTTTTTCCATCTTCTGTGAATCACTATAACTGTTGAACATATTGATGATTCTATAATGAGTTATCCATATGTAAATAATCACAATTCCAATAATCACTTATAAATATACAATAAACATTGATATTAAGCCAACTTAATTATAAATTAATTTTAGTTGAGGTTAATATGAAACATTTAATGATTATCATGTAATTTAAGAAAAAAAAATTCACATATATGATGTTTTAAAAAGTAATTAATGTCAAACAAATTATACAAAATAATTTACAAATTTATTAATAAACAATATCATTATTAACTGATAAATGAAATTCACTAAATTATATATATTAATTGTGGAATTACATAATATTTTCAATTAATATATATATATATATATATATATATTTCAAATTTAGATTTAGGATAAGTAATTTAAATAACTCATACAACTGATAATATCCATTGGAAAAAATATTAATCTATTTCACATTCCACAATCAAATCAATCATGTATGGATTATTAAAAAATTATTGTGGTTCAGAGGAAATGTTCTAAATTTAGTAAAATGTTTTATTAAACTATTAAGACACATCTAATATTTTAATACATTATTATTTCTGATATATAAAAGAAAACATTTTAAAAGTGTTAAATAACATGCACCATAATGCATATCCTTTGTATCTCATTTTTCATTTTGTGGACATTACATATTCATTTTATCTTTTAACTATTAAATTTGATTGAGGTTGTATCAAAAAATTATATAAAATATAAAAAATTTCAATCTAATTAATAGAGATGAAAAATATTGAATAAAAAGATTTTTTCTTGTGTTTTAACCCCAATAACATCTTCATTCCACTTAATATAATAAGAAAATTATTTAATGAATAATGTAATATATATCAATTTACATAAATAATGAAAAACAAATTAGATTAAATGAATATACCTTTGAACACAGTGTATAACAAGTTTGACATAAATAATTCCCTGGAATATCACCATCAATAATTATTTTCGCTATTGATTTAGCTCATGATCCAACCTATCTCATAAATTCAAATATATCTAAATTAAAAAAATGTTATGAACGATACCCTAGAATGCTGGAGTCTGTTGATTACTATATAAAAATAGCATGATTATATGGAATCAAAAAATGAACGTCCAAATAGATAATTATATTTTGATAACCAGATAAGATCTTAAGATTTACATAATGACATGAAAGTGAAAAATATAAACAAATTCCAATAAAATCATACATAAATTTCCCAATAATCCATACATTTCATTCATAATAAAAATATGATCAGACTTGTGAAAAATAAAACCTAATAAAATTGTTATATCAAATTATTAAATAACAAAAATAAAAATAATCTATCATTTTCAATAAGGCGTGGTGAATAAATAAAAAACACAAGCTAGTTGAACATAATCTCGACCATTATATGGATGGAATAGAAATATGACAAAATAATTGAATATAAATAAACACATGAGAATAAAACATATACATTGATATGATTATAGTAAAATAATCACATATAATATCAAATAATGGAATCATATAGAAGAAATGTGTAATGTTAGTCATTTTAAACAAAACATTGAGTCCTCAACCCTGACATATGAAAATAAATGTCAATGGAATTTACTATGTCTATATCTGATCTATCTCACAAGACCTACTGATTCATGGAAATGATATATAAGGCCCCACACAACACATAATGAGTCCAATTAATTCCTCATATTAATTGGTTAAATCATAATATCATATATATATTTTCATATGAATTATAAATACATTTACTAATCAAGAAGAAAAAATCACAAACAATTATTAGTAATGTGTTGATTGTTATATAGATAGTGCATCTACAGTCAATAAATATCATAAAACATTTAATTAAATATGTTATATAGTACTCAGAATAGATCAATAGAAATAAACCATAATATTCCACAATGTTCTTTAAATATCTTACAATAATTTAATAAAATCATATAGGACGACTTGAGAGAAATACTCATTTTACTTTTCAATGAAGACCTCTTCTGGAAAATTCATTTGTATTTATCATTAATGATTTTATAAAAACAGAAATAAAATATTAATGTTTTTTATTAACTAATTTTGATATTTTAAATATAATTTTATATTTATTATGATTATGGGAAATAAAAGAAAATTGTTATATAGTCAGGAAGTTTTCTTCAATCGGGTTTTCTTATCTATATTAATTGAGATCGAAACACTATAGAACAAGTATTATCAAATCAATGAAATATGAATTGTGTAGAATATATGATTATTTGATGTATAAATAACTAATGAAGAATTAAACAGGGGTAAAGAGTGATATAGTGCAACCCGAATGAAATATGGGTGTTTGGGAGGAAACCCTTACATTATGCGTGAATGTGTTCTTCACCTAAACATAATGTCATGTATAATTAAATTAAATCAACTAATTAATTATGTCAGAAACTATCGCCATTTACATTATTTATTATAATTTTATTAATATCACTCAACATATATTTCATGAGATATATGATTAAATTTTTTCTTTTGTAGTGTCAATTTTATTTGTTATGATGATCATTATATTTATATACACATATAAAAGATCATTAAAAATTAAAATAGTCTACCATAATTTAATGTTTATGTTATTAATGTAATTATGAAGTATAAAATGACTATATAAGTCTACTTTTACATAGTTGATGACTTATTAATAGATATGAAATTAGTGATTATTATTTTCATATTTATGTTGATTTTACGTACATGAAAACCAAATTATTATTGTAAATTAATATTATGTTTATATAATATTTTCTGAACAATATATAATATAAAATAAATCAATTAAAATAATTAAAATAATTCTTTATGACTAGTCCTTAAGTTAGTATTGATAAAAGAAAGCAATTCATCCATGAATGTGGTAAATTATAACCTTATAGATGATATCATCATAGTTTACAATAAATGGAATGGGAGAATAAATTTGACAGTGGATTTTTCTTGGAAATAATAAAATTAAATTAATTAAAATAGTATAAATTTATCAGGTCAAGTTGTATTTGGGAGATGAGGGAAATGTATGAATATTATTGAAGTTGACATAAAAATAAATGAAAATAGATAGGGGTTTTACATCTTGAATTATTTTCCACAAGAACCCCCTTTAAAGGATAGGTTTTTATATTAGTTAAGGCCAATTGATCTTGGATATGTTGTAGGGGCTTGGGAAGTGAATTGGATTGAAATTTTTTAATTACTAATATTTTTTAGGTGTGTGGAGAATTGGTGATGAGGTGTGGTATTAATAGTCGACGAGAGTGGAGTTATTTGAATATTTTATTGATTTGATTATAATTTTGGACCATGACAATGAATTGATTGAAAATTATAATGAATTATATTAATATAATGATTTTATGTTCGAGGTTGTGGTTCTTATAACATTCATAACACCATGAATAGTGTTGTCATCATATAATATACATATATATATATATATCCTAAATTACACTATGTTACATTTCATGAAAAATTTAAATAAAATAGAAAAATTGTAAATAATAACCCTAAACGATATTTAACAGGTCAAATTAAAAAATAAACCCCAATTTTCAAAAATAATTATCTAAAAAAAATAAATTAAATTTTTTAATTAAAATCATCATTAATATGAAAAAATACAGTTATAATATTAAAACTACTTTTATGAAACATTGAAAAAATAGAAAAAATATAAATATTTATATGAGAATATTAAGAAAAAAAGTACTAATTAAGGAGTATATTTTTTAAATATTACATTAAATTATTCAGTTTTTTTAAAAGTGTAAATAAACATTTCTTTTTGATAAAATAATAACAAATAATTTATCATTTTTAAAACATTTATATACTTATTCCATGATTAAATATACTATATTTTTGTTTCTAATTCCAAAAAATATTAATTATACATTTATAGGTGATGTTACTATTTTATTAGTCGTATTACTATACATAATGGTCCCATTATTAATCCAAAGGACATATTCAATAGAATATTATTGTTTTAATCTCTGAATTTCATGAATCATAAACAACATAATATATTAAAATTTTAAATAATCATAAAATAAATTTTTGGGGAATTCCATTCAACAGTACAACAAAAATTCCTCCATAAAATTTCAAGAATGTCACTTACAATATATTTTATTAATTCTGTATCATAATTTCATTATGTTCCCAAGTCCCCACATCAATTTTATAATTCATCCATAGTACAATTACGAGTTGAGTCATCTTTGTCCTCAAAACTTATAATCAATTTTCCAGAAACTCAATAGGCTAATTAGATTAAAATAAATTATGTTACAATTATATAACATTAGAACTAAGAACATTAATTGGGTATTTCATTTTATTCCACATTTGGATGATTTGGAACATTTCATGAACATTGGAATGGATAAGTGGAATTTATAGACTATAAGACACATCTCCAATTATTTGTAGAATTTAAAAGTGACCAATTTAGTTAGGTCTTAGTTTCCATTTATTTTTCTAATATTAGGACACAAATACATAGAGATTCCATAAATAGACATGATCTACCAGAAGGAGCGCCAAATCATTCTATATTCTATCGGACTAACTCCTTTTCCTAATTTTAAATATTTTGATATGGTTTTGAATAGAATTCAAATTTTCTGTTGTTTCCTCCATATTTTTTGGACCTACAAGATTCCACTCACAAATATAATCATAACAAGTTAGTGTATGAGATATCATTCCATAAAATGTTCTATATGGTTAGATTTTAATACTATAATGTAGAATATTTTTGTATGAATACTATACCAAATGTATATATTAATACCACAATCCAAGAATTTCGAGTGACCATGATCTCAACTTGTGTTATATTTCATGAATCATCCTTTCTTATTACCCATCATCTTGAGATTGATAAGAAATTCTCAAATAAATAATCAGTATCCAAATATATTCAATTTTTTTTTCAAAATATTTATGTAAATCATGGATTATGATCACAAATAATTGAATTATTTTCGCATAATATCTAAAAACTTTATTAATATAGTAAATTTTTATATTCTCTAGGGAAAATCCTCCATTATAGCTACGAAATGTGTTGATATTGTATGTTGATCATCAATTATCCATATTTTATCATTATTACATGGTGTAATTTAATCTAGTGACAAAATAAACAGTAATGTCATTCCATTTCCATGTATGAATAGGCAGTTGTAACGTGGATCATCTTTTATGTTTTATTTCATCCTTCACCCATTAATAGACTAAGGATCCAAATATATAATATTGAATTCCCTACATCATATTATAACAAAATAATTGATCATTAAAAAATTTAAACATAATAGTTCTACTATGGGGTATAGAAAAATTCGAGCGATGAAAAAAATCCAACAACTCCATTTTAACTAGAGTATAATGGAACACATATAATCCAACAAATTTCATAATTCCATGTCATATATTATGTATGCCGACATCCCACCATAAATAACATTAATTTTTTTGAATATATCATAATTAGACATATGACATCTAATCCTTTTCAATATATATGGTTGTGAATCCAATTGAAAAAGTAATGATTTTCCACCTTCCATTATAATTAAAATATCCATATTTTGAAGATCAATGTATATATGATCCTTTTTAATACTCATTTTCATTATAACTCCACGATCCTTCCTACTTAAATCAGTAGCTCCCTTATTTTCTTTCTTTAGATGGTAGTGTATTGAAAAATAATAATATTTGATAGCATGACCCATCACCATTTTTTGATTTTGAGTTACTTTTGTGGGATCATATATTTCAAGATATTGTGATCTATATATATCTTAAATGTTTTTAAATAGAGGTAGTGTCTTCATATAATTAGAGAAATGATTATAGTTTCTAACTCAAAATCACGGGTTGGATAGTTTTGTTAAAGAGTTTTTAACTTCCCTGATGCATATGCAACAACTCTATCAATTTGAAAAAGTATTTATCTATGGAATTATCTTAATGCATAATTATAAATAAAAAATAAACTAACTCCTGATGGTAGATTCAATATCTAATAACTCCCTAATATCTTATTAAATTCTTAAAAAATTTCTACACATTCATTTCTCGATATATTATTGAACCCTTTATGAGTAATCAAGGATAATGGGTAAGCTAATATGAAAATATTCTGAATGAAAAATCATTTATAAACTGTTAAACAAATTAAACTATGTGCCTCAGTTATATTAATTATTGTAGGACATTCCTATATATCCTTTTCCTTCATAGGAAAAATAAAAAAAAAGATAATATATTTCCAAGAAAATATAATATTTGAAGATAGAATTAAAAAATCATAAACATCCCACATAACCCTATTACTATAAATGCCTCTAAAACAAAATGAAATTGTTCCTCATTGTCCTCTTAGCTTTATGAATATATTAAGATCATTCCTAAATATAAAAAATACAATTTTCAAGATATTCATTAAAAAAAATATTCATTAGATACATAAAATGAGTGAATTAGTCTATCCAAATGGAATTACTATAAACTAATTATGTCCAACCGTAGTTAAAAATTATATCTTTATAATATCTTCCTTTTTTACACACAATTGATTAAATCCATAATCAATGTCATTAATAGAAAAATATTTTTTCCCATGACGTAATAATATTAAAACATCAATACAAGGTATTGGATACTTATTTTAATTTTATTAGCATTTATTTCTCTATAATTAATGCACAACCTCATCGATTCATCATTCATAATCATAAATATAACTTGTGATCCACCAGGGGAAACACAATGTTGGATAAATCACTTATCACTCAATTCCTCTATTTTTTTATTTAGATCCACTAAATCCATATTGACCAGTCTATTTGTAGTGTTTGATATTGTCTTACACAAAGGATTAAATTATTAATGAACTCAAATACCTTCTCTAGAGGATGTATTGGTAAATAATATATATATATATATATATATATATATATATATATCTCAATGTATACTTGTATAGTATGTACATATTCAATTTGGTGATTTCTCTATTCATCCATATATGATTTATTCTCTTCATCTGTAATAAATTCCTTGATTTGAGAAATTGAGGTTGATCTAATGATGAATTAGATGATTATTTTTCAACTATAAATATATGGGATTCCACATCTTCTAAAAATCATTAACTTCCTAATTCATGATGTATATTTTTACATCATATATTGAAATCCAGAAAATACCATGGACTAGATCAAATTTGTTCATAGGTGTAATGACAAGTTTGATAATAAAATAACATTTATGTTTCAAAATGGGGATTAAAAAACACATATTTTTTACAATTATACTCCCCTTAAGTGTTTTTACTTCCTACTCACATGTTTAATAAAAAGGTAAATCTCTAATTTTATTGGTAATCCATGATGATATTAAAAATATAATGATCCCAAATCAAATAATTAATTGTTTATATTTGAGTAAACAATTATAGTACCTTCAACCACATAATTTTGAATTTCAACCTCCTTAGTTGTTATAGCATAAACATGGTCATTCTCTCTTTTACTATTCTAAGAAATGATTCATTTATTACTTTGATACTCACTTTCATAGGGTCCCAAATCCATATAATTGTAACATTGAACATTTTTATCTTCATTATTTCCATTCAATTCAGGAGCTTTATTTTCTTTCTCAATATAGTTGTATAAAAAATCATATTAATTTCAAGTAGAAACAACTGTATTTATTTCATCAAATATTATACTTTAGTTTATTTCCATTTCTATTATTCCCTGTGTACAGTAATTAATCCACTACTCATTATTTTCATGGTTTGAAATAATTTCATAAGAAAAATACAATTATTTTTCCATCATTATGGAATATTACACTATATCTTTGTATGTTGAGTCATTTTTACTAACTCATTCAATTTTAAAGAATGGTGATAAAAATAAATGAATTAATTAATCTTTCTCCTCAGATAACTTTTAAGCATGAATCATTCCTTACAAACCATGTAATGTTAGATTAATTGTTTTTAATGTTTTTATTCCCATTATTTCTTAAACACATGAATTTCCTCTCAATATGTACTCACTATTCGCAAAGTAATTATTTACCCATTAAAATTTACTCCAAATAATTCAATTTCATATTATTACTTTCATCATCTTATTTTGTTTGAATAAATGGATATCATTCATCAGTATATTCTACTAGATAATAAATTATATGATAACATTATATCTTTCATTATAAAAAAAGAAATATATATCATCTCTATTTTTATTATCCACTAATCAATCCAAATGGGTTTATAGTCCGTTTAGTGGATAGCGGGTGTTGTCCCATGATGTTGTCCAACATTTTTCATACAATTTTTTGTACATGTTTCTAAATATGGGAATGCTATTGTGAATAACCAAAGTGAATAATCTCAATGTGGTCAGAATATATTTGTATCAAGTTTCAACTCTAGCTCTAATGTAATTGTATTTAATAGGAGTATTTAAACTACCTGGGATACACACATGAATATAATTTTCATTCATTCTACTTAGATCTATTTCTATAAAATTGTATACATTAAATTAGTTTATGGATCAAAATTAATAATTTAAACATGTAAGTCACATAACACAAATTGAATGATTTTTTCAATAGTTACTCTCATTATAGTAAATTAGGCTTTATTATGGTAATAATATCTGTCAAATCCATAATAATGGTTTTTAATCAAAATTTGAATTATCATAAGCATATACCCAGAGTGTTTCAAAATATGTGCAAAATAATAATTGTTTGCATATACCATGTCACCTCTAATAGGGCTCAAGACACCCTGTTACAGTTGTTACCCAAAAGTTTATTTGTTTAAGAACTATTTCCACATATAGTATCTCGACATGGATGTATTTCAAGGAAGTCCCATATAATATCCATAGTACCAAATTTATATGATTTTCTTTTATGGTTATCTTCAAAGACATTAATAGTGTTATATTCCTTGATATTTGTATTCTAAAACAAGTTTCCAATGATTCTTCTAATCATCCATTTTTACAAATAAAAACCACCCAGACCATAGATGCATGAAGATAAGGCCATGCATTATTTCATTATAATTATTTAACGAGTAAAATTTGGTTTACTTAAATAGTTTACCTAGTTTGGAAAAAAGATACAATCATTTGGTTTAGATTACAATATTTATAGAAATTGAACAAATAATCGCTTATAAAAATAAAACATCTATTAGATTTTCCTAGAAATTTATTCATAATGAAAATATTTTCATCATTGGGAATAATCAAACATAAGATATGGGTGTTCTATGATTTTATATAAGGGTAAAAATATTTAAGAATATATCATAATCAATAAGTCATGGTGAATAAATAAAAATTCATTATAGTTGATCATAATATTGATTGAATTAAAATATTACTAAATAATGTTAGAAAGTTAATTACATGAGAATGAATGATAACCATGGATATTCATCTATTCAAATAATCATGTGGAATATCAATTACTAGTGAAATAATGAGTGAATTCATAATTTCATACATCATTAACAAATAGTTTAGACCTTTTTCCTGAAATCTATATATAAATAGCAATTTTCTCAACCATTTCTATATAATATTATACTCATGAGAAATACCAATACCTCAATAAGATATAGGGGGACCCACACATCACATAATAGGTCTAATGCATTCCTCAGATGAATGGGGTGAAATATAACAACATATACATGAAATGTTTAACTAAATATATTGAACATGTAAACATAATCACTAACCATTCTAGGTAATGTGTTGGAAGTTATCAAGATAGAACATCCACAATCAAACTTATAATAAAACATTTTATAAAATTTTGGTAGATTATAGTCATAATTTGTCAATATTAATAAATAATTTTAATAAACAATGGGTTTTAAATATATGTAAATACACAATTAAATTTATCATGTAATTAATGATACAATTATACATGTTACATCTCAATATAGAGTTTTTTTAGAAAAAATCATTTTTATTTGTCACAAAGGTTTGTATAAAAATAAATATGAAAAAATATTATTTTTCATGAAAAAATTAGTGAACGTAGAAAAATATATTTTTATTTAAATATATTATAGATTATACCTGATAACGGTTATGAAATTTTTATTATTCGTTAAATGAAGATTTCATGGAAAAATAATGGTATCTCTTCCACCCCCTTCTTCTCTTGTATTCCCATAAATTCATTAGACATTGAGGGATAATTTCTAATGATTATGACACATGAGACTATATCCGCATATGACGATAAATTGTGGGAGACCAGACCCCTTCAATGGAACACTATTAAACCAGCAATGAATCAACCAATCTTTCCCCTTGTATTATATATGTATTCTATGGAATGATTAGTTATCCTTGTATAGTCCTAATCATACATGGAAATTATTTCAACTGATTTCTAACACAAAATTCTAAGATTCTTATCCTTATCCACTCATTCATCTTGAGGGAAATATTTTACAATGATTTTTTAAAAATACTTGCATTATATTTTGAAATTTAATCCACTAAGTTATTGTTTTAAATCACTAATAACCATTTATCATCATATCCAGAAAGATTGTAAACATTTATGGTAACATTACATCATTTTATAGATAAAAATGTGAGGAATATAGTCTCTACAAAACTTATCCACACTTCAACCACAAATTGGGTGTATTCCCACTAAATGATAGAGGCTATTGTCTCATGAATCAGTCCATCATGTTCCACCACATTGTGGACCAGGATGACCCATATGGATCAGCATATGGCTCATTTCATGAATCACATGTTCCATTATGGTAATATATTTTTCTACTCTAGATGATACCCCATCTCAAATATCATTATACATTATAATATTAAAATCCATACATGGTATACAGTTATTTATTTTTTCCATTCCGTAAACTTGGAAATATTTCAATGTCAAGATAATAAGAAAAATTATGGTATGAATCATAAGGTTTAGTCTATCATATTAAAAAACATAACATAAATTGATATATTTATGTATAGATCGTCATATAATAATATACAATGATTATGTGGGGACATCTTTTCTTTTAAATACATCAAAATGGGTTGTAAATAAAATGTGGATTTTCATAAACATATAACCATGGATTGTCAGACCAGGTGCACAATAAGGCATGTGGTTATGTTCTATGTTATATTGAGTTAGGAATGAGAAAAATGATAGAGTCATTTCCCATAGTAACATTTGTACTAGAGCCACTTCCTCTTGTATTGTCCTTCCATGGAGGTAATTATATGAAGAATAGAATAATATATACCATTCTACAATTTTTGGATGTTATTATAGTCTTATTGTCAAAGATAATAATAATTATATTTTCCATAATATATGTTTTATAAAATAGGTTTGGATTGTTTCAAATATTCATTATTTGATACCAACTATACATACCCATACTTTAGATGTCGGGATCCATTGACTTGCAATATTATATTAGAATGATGAAACGGAATAAAATTATGAATGAAAAAAATACACTTTTTGATTTTGGAAAGCATATACAATCATAATTTATAACTAACAACATGAAATAAATATCTTCTAATAAAATTCACTAAAAAATCAAAAACATTCTTGTTTATCCGAAAATTTCATTCATATTAATCATCTTCAACTATTGGTAAAAAGGAATAATAAAGAACCATTTGAGATCAGATGCGAATTAAGGGTAAAACAAACATCAAAATATATCATTATCAATAAATCAAGGTGAATAAATAAAATCACATGCTACATCAACATAATCATGAGCATAAAATGGAATGAATAAAAAAATGATAAATAATGACATATAAATAACAAAATGAGAATGAAACTAAACCATCAAAACTATAAAAGTAAAATAATAATGTGTAATATAAAATATTATATTATTAATTAAGGATTTATTAACATCATACATCATAAACATTTCATCGAGGCCTCAACCATTAAATCTAAAAATAAATAAGAGTGGCCTCTTCCATGTCCATATATGACTTGTCTAATGTGTCCTACAATGAATTGAATGGTAAATTGGCCACCGAATTTCCCTTACTAAGTCCAATTTATTATTCAAATGAATGGGATAAAACATAAAAACATATAAATACCAAATTTCAATAACATTCCCCAAGTTTTAAACATAATCAAAACATTTCTGAGTAATTTGATGAATGATATAAGTTTAGCGCATCAATAATCAAACTAATCATCAATAATTTAACAAAATATGGTAGATTATATTCATAATTGATCAATTTCATTAACGAAAATTATTCAATGGAGGTTTCAAAATTGATGATAATACTCTAATAAAATCATCAAGGAAATCACTAGAGAAATTTCTATTTTACACCGAAAGGAATAATAATTTTGATATTTTCATTAGTTTTCATAAATGATTCTATAAAACCAAAAATTCAAAAACATATATTTTCTTGAAATTAGTAGCGATCTTTGATAAATAATGGTTTATTTAAATAGATTATTGATTATTGTTGAGAATGCGTATGGAATTGGGAAGTTCACCATAAATATGGCTTGCTTATAAGGAATAATTGAGAACGATTCCCTTTAAAACATAAATTATTTGATGAATAAAAAATAAATTTATTTGGATATATGAGTTTGGAAAATGTAAAATGAATTTAGAATATGCTTATAAAAATGGATAATTTTATTTTTGTAAAGAACGAGATAGAATAACCCAAATAAAATATGGTTGTTCACGAAGAAACCCTTACCATAATTTGAAATCTATTATGCACATGAAATTAATGTCCACTTTAATAAAATTAAATCAATTATTTTATAAATTGAATGTATTTTCCTTATTTATTTTATTTTTTATATTATTATTATATTCATTTATTGTATTTTTTTGACATATATAAATAAATATCGTTGTTTAGGTGGGATCCTTTCATAGGTTTTCCAGAAAGTAGTTGACCATAATTTAAAATTTATGTTATCGATGATCTTATTGGAGATTATAAAGATATATTTTAAATTTCATTATTTGTCGTGACGAAAAAATTATTAGATAATATTATAGTGATATTCGTTTGAATTATTTTAGCACTTTTTTTATCAGCACCAACTAGGATTTTTTAATAATTAATTTTTTTATATATATTGTGTTAGCATATCACACAACATGAAAGAACAAATCATATTTTATTTGACAATAAACACATCTTCAATGAATAAAATATTAAGAAAAACATGTTTGATATTCATATATAATCCACTAAATGGTACAAAATTCCTTAATGACACATTAAATACAAATATAACACCATATGGAAATATTTTTAAAGAATATCAAATCTAACAAGACCCTAAATACGAAATATGTGAAATGGTAGAGAACTCCTCCCTATTGTGAGTACTCCAATATTGGTCTCTAGATGTAACTGACACTATCACCATAAATGAGGACCCCATCAATTAATTAAACATTCCTTCAAATTAAATACTTCCACATGTAATTCATAATCATCATTACAATGATTCCATCAAGAAACTCATAGGAAAATCCAAAGCATTCTTATGAATAGATCCTAGTCAATGGGGGTATTATACCCCAATATTATATCCATTAAGGAGTTTCGTATATGAGTAAATACCAAACTTATTAAAGAGACCCTATAATGAATTTAAAATTTAAAGGTGAAGTTAAAATTGTACTCCACAAATTCTATCTTCTAGAAACTAGAATCCCACACAAACATTATAGAATTAATGCTGGAGACACACAACTCATTTAATGGCCTCTCTCTTAGCGGAGTAATGACCATATGTATATATGACCAACACAATGATAGAATAAAACGTGATCAAGGGAGAACTAAACCCTAAATGTGGCATGTGGTGGACCTGCACCTAATAAAAATAGTTTCGGTATTGGATCCTTGTTGATTTAGAGGACCCAATCCAAAAGTATATTGTGGGTGGGGGTAATGAAATACATGATGAAAAACAATGTTCGTGTTTCCTTCCTGCCATATATCAATGATTTTTTTGGACTCTTGGATTATCTAAAAATCATTACAAAACCAAATCATCAATAATAAATATTTAAAATCTAGAACTAGGTTTATCTCCTTGAAAACAACTTCATTTTGAAGAATAAAAACATTCATTGAGTTTTTTGTTGAAAAAAAAGGATATAATATTTATTTCCATAGAACGTACATATTATGTAAACACCCAGATTTTCCATGTATTTTTGTTATAAATTATATGGAATTAAATTGAGATTGTGAAAATTTATGGCACATGATTCTGAGTCTAGCTTTACTCGTAATGAATATGTGAAAATTTTTTAGGTATGTTTAGTAAATTCATGGGCGATGTTTTCTATCATTGGAACCTGTGATCAGATTAACTAACTAAGGGAACTGTTGAATCTGTAGAATCGAGATTCTCTAAATGGAGGATTCACTTACAACAAATAAGGCTGGGAGAAAAATATATTTTTTTGGACATTCAATAGAATAATAGAATTATTATGTTATTTTATTTCTTTTTTTACATTCCTCCAACCGAGGTGCGACGATGTAAGAACTAACAAACTGTCAAGCCATTGAATGGCATGACTCTATTTTACTTGTAACCACACCATTGGTTATTTGGGAGGCTATTAATTAAATTAACCTCATAATGTCCTCTGAACGTTACCAACAACATTCCCTCCTATTGATTTTGTTCTTGGGGTGGGGTGTTGTCGCAGCTTCAATAAGTGATGTATCTCAAGGAATGTTAAAAAAATGCCAACCAGCTGAAGGATGAGACATATTTTAGCGAGCAGTGAAAAGAACCAATGAATCAAAATCTGGTGTCTATTATAAAGGTTGTTACGTAGATCTTCATCCATGGATGTATTTTCCATTCAGGGGGTTGTTGTAAAGTTCTTATTTATGAGATAGCTTTTTGACCGTTGGATACGATGCTTATGTATATTGCGTAAGGAAGAAAAGTCGCAGACCCTCCACTGCATTGGTATTTGTCTCGTTTTTTATAATATTTTTATGCATGTAGTAGCAGGATGAAACAAGAGGGGACATAGTGTAGATGGTGACCCGAGAGCCTCATAGGCTTTGACAATACAAAAACAGACTACCATATTGCTTCCAGTGGCCCGCGAATGAATCCACTAGAACGGTATGTCAACAGCGGTAGGCAGTGGACAGAGGAGACCTATAGTGACTGACCACGAGTAGTCACATGTGTCACGTCGTTTCATGTCACGACTTATAGACATGGCCGCACGGGGTATGGACAGTGTCTAAATGCACCATCGATAGCATGAGGGTGTGACGAGTCCCTGCATTTCACAACGTAGTAAAAAGCCCGTCGGCCAGATGATAGACTGTTTCATGCATTGGGTCACCCCCCCTAGATGGGAAAAACTGCCCCTCAACCATCGGGTCAGTGGAGAAGGAGTTCCACCTTCTAGTTGGCCAGGCCCGAGGTATGCCGTCAAACTGTGCCAGACCCGCGGACCATCGGCCTAGTGTGGGTGGGCCGAGCCCCACCTAGCGTGCTAGGAAAACCGCATCTTAGGCCCTCAAACTAATGGGACGATCCGCACGGGAAGGACCCAGTGAACCGAGCCGACCCTTAACGGGCTGGAACCTGGTAGGTTTAGGTAGTCCCTAGGAACCTTTGCATTGGGCTGGTCACACCGAGTCAAACCGGGCATACACCCAGCCGGTCACTAAATAAATTAACGCATGTAACATATGAACCATGTGTATGTTTGACACGTCATCAGAGGTGTTGGGACCCATTATAGGAAGTGGTCCCTTTGTAATATTCTAGTGGGCTTGACTGAGTAGGGTTGGACCAAGACACGATCATCCCATTTCACGGAAAGGGATGTAACTAATCGTCCATGCGTTCGATCGACATGTTGTCTGTGACATTAGGACCCTTGTGACAAGTCGGTCATTTGAATATACAAAATGTGAGCTTAGATATATTTGGCATATGACATGGTTTGTATCAGACTCAAATCCAATGGGGCCCTTTTTACACAAGTTCAAATTTCTCATAGACCAGGTTTCTGATTGACATTTTTTTGCCACATTTGGATCATTAAGATTGGGTGGTCCATTGGGTATGGTTATTTCGGGTGTTCGTACCGGTTAAAATATGGATGATGGATTGAGAATATTTTCTCCTAGAATCAAGGGTGATATGATTGATAATTGGGTGACTGACTGCCTTTGAACTAGAGACCTTGTGTGGATCAACATCTATTGTCCCTATGTGGATCAACATTCCAGTGACCCTATGTGAATAAACATAATGTAAAACTGTGTAGACCAGCATCTGGAGAAACTTTGTAGATCAGCATTCTAGTGATCCTGTGTGGATTAGAATTTTATCAACCCTATCTGCATCATCATTCTAGGGAACATGGGTGGACGAATATTTGCGTGACCCGATGGGGACCCGCCTAGCAGTGGCCCGTCATGGAACCTCGACTTTGTTCAATGAGTGGGCCGATAGTAGGACAACATATTTTGGAATAGTTTTGGAACTTATAATGGAATAAGGTGATATATATTATGATTAATAATATATATTCTTGATCATTGAGTTTTATACCTAGTGTTAGATGACTAATGCTTTGGGATTTTTGATTGAGGTCATTGATTGTGATTATTCCTTTTGGGATATATTGGAGACCATCAGTGGTCATGGGGTCTCTACTGAGTATTTTTATACTCACCCCTGCACGATCTATGCCCGCAAATTGGTGTGTCTTATGTAGACGACGTACAGATTTGACCGAGGTATGGGAGTAAGGGCTCGATGGTGCCCGTAGTTGTACCTTTAACTGTGATTGTCCACATTGATGGAAGACCACAATTTGTGCCAACCCTTCATGTTGGAAAGTTGACAGTCATTTCTGTGAACAATTTTTCTATTGCATTTGTACTTTTTAGTAGGGATTATATTCCATCACCATTTCTTACTGTACTCTTACATTCAGAACACATCTTTTTTCTACTATAGTTTTACTATATGGGATGTACTTGTTGTATTCTTGGACAATGTTTGTAACCCCCATGAATTTTATGTTATATAAATCATCAAAATAATATTTCACTACACACAACACTTTCTTGGCTTTCTTTACACACAATTGTGACCTTCTTTGATAGCTTGCGTCATACGCAATACCGAGCATCACTAAACCACGATATGCTATTAAAATATTACTAAAACTAGCTGTTATGAATAGTAATAACCACTTTTTGAAATTTTGTAAATTTTATTTTTCAAAATTGACTTCATTTTTGGATTCGGAATATCGAAATTATCCTACGGTGAAATTTCGGTATTTTTCTGAAAACTTTCAATTTTTGATGAATAGTGAAATCACTAAGTGGTAGTTAAAAAAACTAAATTTTTCATAAAACAAAATTTTACTACTTCTGTGAGTGGAATTTCAAAAATCCGAGAGGCATGGTTAATGTCAGTAATTAAAATGTGGTTCAATTAGATGAAAATAATTTTTGGTGAATAGTAACTTTTTACTTTTATTTACAACGGTTAAAAGTAAATAGGGCGATTAAGGGTACAAATGATATTATTATTATCCTAAAACATGTCCTAATTATATTGGATAAGTATAATTCGACCAAAAACAAGCTTAATAAAAAAATATGACCATTTAGGCCCACTTGGATAAGATTAGGACATTTATTATTAATTTATTTAAAGAAGGGTTAAAATAGTTAATATCAATGTTTAATAAGAAAATCAATTTAAATATAGGGTTATAAATTAAAAAAACTATAAATATTAATTACAAATATAAAAAGATTTATAAATAATGATATTTTATTTGTTATTTTTATACTTTAAATATGTTAATTTATTTATGACACAAAGATGATGTAGTTATTATCTTATTAATGAAATATTGACATAATTGATGTTATAAATACCCAAGTAAATGTAATTTGAGATTTTTTATTAATTCCACTAATTTTCTTGGTTTATATGACATGTTATAATTGATTTAATTATCTTTTTTCGAACTAATCATTCTGTTATGATTTTTAGAAAAATCAATTACTAAATAGTGTCAAAATTGACATAAAATAGTTTTTAAAACAAATATTATATTATTAATTATTCTTTTATTCCTAAAAATCTAAGGTTTTCCAAATGACATAGATAAGGTTATATTTATTAATAATAAACAACTTGGGGTTCGTTTGGCTTGTTATAGTATGTTTATTAACCTTATAGTATAATAACACAAGAAGACACGATAAAAGTAAAATTATTTAACATAATGTTAAATCTAAATGATAAGGTTAAAATAGGAACCAAAACTTGGCTAAATTATATTGGATAGAGTATTTCGACCCATACCCACCTTATCTTCAAAATAAATCAATTTGGATATATTTTAAACCGAATTTTCCTTTATAATAAAATACTATTTTTAGTTTTTCCAAAGGAGCCCCTCTCCTCCCTTATAAAAGGGCACCTCCTCCCCCCTCTTCCTCAAACCACTTTGAGCCTTACATCTTGGGCACCCCTGACACTTTCTCCTCTCCAATTCCCTAGGTACATCCTAGAGGTCCTGGTCTTCTTCAAAGTCCAATTTTAGTGCCCTAAAAGGAGGTCTCAAAGAAGCACTTCAAAGAAGAGGTAATGTCTGTTACCGATTCTTTCATCTTTATTTCTTCTTCCACTTCTTCTTCTGTAGTTGTTTCATTATGTAGTAATAACATAAGTATCACTCATATACTTATATGTTATTATAAGTATGAAAAAACCATATTACACCATATATCCATCCTATGGAAAATGAAATCACCACGTGTGCGTACGTACGGAATACCGTCTCCACGTCGTGGTGTAATGTATTTTCCACCACCACCTTGCATGGATGGGTATAATGGTGTAAATAATGAATATATATGATTATTTTGAAGAGATATTGACTCTTAAATAGTATACATACACTCCAATTCAATTCAATGATCATAGGGACGATATCATCGCACGTGCGTACGTACGGAATACCATCTCCACGATGTGATGCGACTCGTTCTACATGGTCTTCATTTAATAATGATTATAATAATGAATTGCATGAATTAATATGATATATATTACTGTAATACCATTCTCTAAATGAGGTATCTATAACCTAAATAGAAAACTAAAAATTTATTCGACAAAACAAGCATAAGAACAAAAAGTAATAAACACCCGAATAAAAAGTAGTAATGAAATATTACTAATAAGAATATATGAATATGACCATATATGATATCATAGAAATATTTATGATTCTGGAATAAGTCAATAACATTATTTAAATCATTATATAGGAGGTTCGGACACATACGAAGAAAATCAGACCTAAGTTAAGGGAAATATCACAATCTCATTTTTATCTGAGATTGTTTATACTTTGGAATTTACTGGGGTGTATTTTATCATCCACATCCATGTTTCCCCGATATGTAATATTATTTACATCCAAATAAAATTGTTTTAATCAATTTTACCCTTCGTTGAGTTTTTAGTAAATGATATGGAAGGAATATTTTGTCGTTTTTCCTACGAGGTACTTTTTTACTTTTCCGACAAAAGTACGAGACGAATGTTTTTTTAACTTATACGACATGAATGGATTTTTAATACCTTATTTCCAAGAAGCTTCCTTTACACATTTTCATTTATATTTTTAATCAACATCTTTTAGTTTATAATTGTATGACATGCTAAGAAAGGAAATGTGTTTTTGAAGTAGAAAGGATATTTTCCTCAAGAATGGAGTTCAAGTGTTTTATAAAAATTATTTTCCATCCAAGATAATAAAGGGTTCTGTTTCTATTCTTATTATTACATTGATTTGATTATTTTGTGATGGAATTATTTTTATGAATTCATTTATTCTATATAAATTGTTTTATGATTTCACGATGTTTAAGATTCCCATTTTAATTACATGGGTTATGTTTTGATGTATGATGTATGATTTTGTGGCACACATAATAATGTTATCATTATGAGATGGGTGGGACCAATATCTCTCTCCAATTCATTGGGTAAAGATTTATATCTCATAAGATAGACATGGCTGGAATGGCAGGTTAAACTGGTTTAGTGAAACAGGACTGAAACGAGGAGTGAACTCGGTTCAGAAATGGACTTTGTCATCAAAGATAGTCTTGGAAATGAGTCTTGACTAATAAGAAATGACTCTCTATGATTATGTGTGTATGAAAAAATGTTCCTTGTTTTATGTAATGATTATTGGGATTACATTTCACTTCTATGATTTATCCCATGGTATAAAATTATTATTTCTTTTGCAGGTTAAGATTTCCAAAATGTCATGTTCACGATGTAATTGATTTTTCTTTTGTTTACCCTTACTGACCATTTGAGCACACCCTTTTGTATGTTTTATTTCCCCAGGTCAGGAAGAAGTTTATTAAGTAGGATATGCCAAAAAGGGACTCTAGATATAATTATATAAGTGGGAGGCAAAGTATATACTTTATGAACCAATTGTTAATGTTTCCCAGTTTCTACAGACTCTATACAAATACGGTCCTTTCCATGGGTTTGTTATATGATGTAATAAGTATGATTCAATTTTGAATTATTAACAATGTATGTAACGTATGGGTCGTTATAGTTGGTATCAGAGGAAAGGTATAGTCAACCATTGGAAACTAGGATGCGAAAGCCTTAGTAGGAACCCTATGGATAAGTCTAAGAATAGAACACAATCTTAGGGTTTTAGAAATGACCCTAAATAACCTAGGATATGACCTTAAGTGTGAAATTTTATACTTGATTTTGTGGTTTTACTATTATAATTAGTGTTCCTCACACTATAATTCTTGGTTTTAGTGAATGGCTGGAACCCGAAGGAACCGTGTTAATGCGGAATGCGACGGACAATGCAATGATTGTCCCCCTGAGAAACCAAACATTATGGCAGCTAGAATGAAAAATCTTGTAGCCATGCTCACACAACTTTCTCAGTCTATGAATCATGAACGACTTACAAACAAGCAAAGGAAGGAGAAACATTCTGTTGAATCTTCATGAGGCTGCGTCCACCTTCATTCAGTGGGTCAACTGATCCGTTAGTTTTTGAACAATGGATTACTACTACTGAAAAGATATTTTCAGTTTTTCAATGTTCTGAACCTGATAAAGTCATATTAGTAGTGTATTGTTTGGAAGGTGATGGTGATAAATGGTGGAATCTTATTTAGAATAAGAGGCAAAGGGATAAAATTGAGTCCATGGAATGGGACATGTTCAAGAACTTATTTTTCAAAAAGTACTTCCCTCATATTCTTCGAACAAAGATGGAGAAAGAGTTTCTTGAACTGAAGGAAAAGGATGATGAATCTGTTGGTATCTATGAAGCATATTTTACAAGACTTTCAAGGAACGCTTCTGGTATTATTATCCAACCTGATATTAAGATCGATCGATTCTTTAGTGGCTTAAAACCAAGTCTTTGAAGGGCATTATACATAAGGGACCTCAATAGATATGAGGAAATCGTTCGATGTTCTCTCAAAGTCGAGATGGAGATTGGAGTAACACATCAGTCAAATGGGTTTGATAAGAAGAGGAAAATGGAATTCAAAGGAAAATCTAAAGACAACACTGAAAAGAAGACGAGATTTCCCTTATGCTCAAAGTGTGGGAAGACACATTGAGGGATTTGTCTTAAAGGGACAAGTAAATGTTTCAAATGTGGATAAGAAGGTCATCGAGAATTTGAATGCCTCAATGATGGGAAGAAGATGTCCAATGATGCAAACAAAGGAATGGATACACAGAATGAACCTATTACACTACAATGTTTCAAGTGCAAGGAGATGGGGAATTATGCCAATCAATGCCCAAATCCAAGGGATGATGATGATGGTCGGCGTCAAAAAACTCTAAAGGCCAAAGACAAAGGAAAGTCACATGAAATTTCTATCAATGATGTGGAGTACGATAACGATGTGGTGAAAGGTACACTTACCATCATATCTAAAGTATCAAATGTTTTATTTGATTCTGGATCCACCCACTCTTCTATTTCTTAAGAATTTTATTAGGGTATCGCTGTATTACCGCAACAATTAGATGTTGAGTTAGTTGTGTCAACTACTAATGGCACAACAGTAGCATCAAAATGTTATAATTCATCTCCGATTGAAGTTTGTGGGAAAGTGATTCCTGCAAAATCTTGTGATCCTTCCTATAGTGGAATTTGATGTGATTCTTGGCATGGATTGGATTTCTTTATATGGAGATCATATCAATTTCCAAAGATGGGAAGTCGCATTTCATATTCCAGACCAATCTATGACCGTCTATCGATGAAAGAATGAACATAACCTTCCAGTGGAAATTTCATCCATCTTATGTGTCTTGATTCCACTAAATGAAGGTTATTTATCTCAAATGGTTGGAGGGAAACACATGATTAATAATATTCCCATTGTACGGTAATTTTATGATGTCTTTCCGAAGGAATTACCTGGTCTTCCACCAAATCGTAAAGTTAAGTTCTCAATAGAACTCGTACCTGGTGCTTTGCCTATTTCGAAGAAACCGTATAGAATGTCCCCAATTGAGTTGCAGGAATTGAAGAAGCAACTCCAACAAAATCTTGATAAAGGTTTCATACGCCCTAGTGCATCACCTTGGGGAGCACCTGTTCTGTTTATTAAGAAGAAAGATGGATCAATGAGACTCTGCAATGATTATCAAGAACTTAACAAGATCACTATCAGGAACAAATATCCTCTCCCACTCATTGTTGAATTATTTGACTAACTACACAGAGCTCAATACTTTTCCAAGATTGATATTCATTCAGGGTATCATCAATTAAGGGTCAAAAGGGAGGATATACCAAAGACGGCTTTCCGTACAAGGTATGGACAGTATAAATTTATAGTGATGCCATTTGGTCTTACTAATTCCCCTGCTATCATCATGGATCTGATGAATAGAGTCTTTAGAGACTATCTTGATCAGTATGTGGTAGTCTTTATAGACGATATTATTGTATATTAAAAGAGAAAGGAAGAACATGAAGATCACTTGAGAATTATATTGAATACCCTGAGAAAGGATAATCTTTATGCCCAATTTACCATGTATGACTTTTGGCTTCAAAAAGTTGCATTTTTGGGTCACATAATATCAAAAGAGGGGATATATGTGGATCCAGAAAAAACAGAGGTTATCGATAGATGTTTGACATCAACAACAGTGACTGCGATCCCAAGTCTTCTTGGTTTGGCTGGATATTAGTGACATTTTGTGAATGATTTTTCACGATTTTATAATCACTCACCTGGTTGACTCGGAAAGGAGTTAAGTTTGTTTGGATAGAAGAATGTGAAGAGAATTTCAATGAGTTGAAAAGAAGGTTATCCAATGCACTTGTGCTCACACTGCCTTGTAGTGGAAAAAGTTTTTTGATCTACAGTGATGCATTGAAGAAGGGATTGGGGTGTGTTCTTTTGCAAAATGATATGGTGATAGCTTATGCCTCATGAAAGTTGAAAATACATGAGAAAAATTACCCTACTCATGATTTGGAGTTAGTTGCAGTAATATTTGCATTAATGATTTTGAGGCATTATCTTTATGGAGAAAGGTGTGACATTTATACTGATCATTAAAGTTTTAAGTATATTTTCACACAAAAGGAGCTAAATATGGGCCAAATAAGAAGGTTGGAGCTGATTAAGGATTATGATTGCTCAATCCATTAACACCCTGGGAAAGAAAACAAGGTGGCAGATGCATTAAGTTGACAAGACCATGCCGGTTTATCTATGATGAGGATCACAAAAGATCCAATATTTATAGATTTATAAAGGATAGATCTTGGAATTATAATGGAAGGGGAAAAATATTATCAGTCTCAAATGAATGTTCAACCATATATACATGTGAATATTAAAGAGGCACAGAAAAAAGATTTCAACTTACAAAAGATGGTGAGAAATCTTCCTGAATTCAACCTTGATTGTGATGGGATAATAAAGATCAGGAATCAGGATTGTGTTCCCCCCATCCCCGAATTAAAGTAGGATCTGTTGGATGAGGCTCATAGTTCTTCATTCTATATTCATCCGGGAAGCACGAAGATGTATAGGGACCTGAAAGAGTACTTCTGGTGGGATGGCATGAAAAGAGATGTTGTTAAATATGTCTCTTTATGTTTGGTTTGACAACAAGTTAAAGCTAAGAGACAGAAGTCAAAGGGGGTGTTACAACCATTACCCATACCCGAATGGAAATGGGAAAACATCACTATAGACTTTGTCACAGGACTTCCTAAAACATCCAAAGGAAATAATGATATCTAGTTCATAGTTGATCGTCTAACAAAGTTTGCACACTTCATTGCTATTAGGGAGGATTTCTCTCTAGATCAGCTAGCCATGATATATGTAAAGGAAGTGGTAAGATTGCATGAAGTACCGCTTTATATTATATCTGATCGGAATATGAGGTTTACCTCAATGTTCTGGCGAAGTCTTCAGCATACTCTAGATACAGAGTTGAGTTTCATCACTGCTTATCATCCTCAGACAGACGGCGAGTCTGAGAGAACAATTCAAACTCTAGAAGATATGTTGAGAGCTTTCTCTATGGATTTCAAATGTGGTTGGGATCAACACCTACCTTTGGTTGAATTTTCTTATAATAATAGCATTCACTCCAGTATTCAGATGGCTCCTTATGATGCTCTCTATGGAAAGAAATGCATGACTCCAACTTGCTGGGATGAAGTTGGGGAAAGAAAGCTATTAAGACCTGATCTTTTTGATGAGATGGCAGAAAAGGTCCGATCTATTCAACAACACATAAGAGCAGCTTAGAGTTGATAGAAAAGTTATGCCGACAACCGAATAAAAGACCTAGAGTTTGAATTGGGTGATAATGTGTTCTTACGAATATCTCCCTGGAAGAGGGTAATGAGATTTGGAAAGTAGGGGAAGTTGAGCCCTAGATATATCGGTCCATTTGAAATATTGGATCATGTTTAGAAGGTAGCTTACCGATTGGCGCTTCCACAGAATCTCTCTCAAGTTCACTATGTGTTCCATGTATCTCTACTGAGAAAGTACATACCCGATCCTTCACATGTACTCAGCTAAGTAGTTGTACTGATGGAGCAAGATCTTTCTTATGAAGAACAGCCGATAGAGATTCTGGATCGTAGCGAAAATTTTCTACAAAACAAGACCACTCGATTGGTGAATGTTTTCTAGAGGAACCGACAATTAGAAGAAGCTACATGGGAGCTTGAGGGTATGATGAGGGAGAAGTATCATCATCTGTTTGTCACAAAGTGACGAATTTTGAAGAATAAATTCATTTTAATTGGGGTAGAATGTAACACCCAAGAATTTTATGTTATATAAATAATCAAAGGAATATTTCACTACACACAACACTTGATTGGCATTCTTTACATGCAATTGCGACCTTTCTCGATAGCTTGTGTCGTGTGCAATACCAAGTTTCACTAAACAACGATATGCTATTAAAATATTATTAAAACTAGCCGTTATGAATAGTAATAGCCACTTTTTGAAATGTTGTAAATTTTATTTTTCAAATATGACTTCATTTTTGGATTCGGAATATTGAAATTAGCCCAGGGTGAAATTTTGGTATTTTTCTGAAAACATTCAATTTTTTATGAATAGTGAAACCACTAAGTGGTAGTTAAAAAAACTAAATTTTTCATAAAACATAATTTTACCACTTCTGTGAGTAGAATTTCAAAAATCCGAGATACACGGTTGATTTCAGTAAGTAAAATGTGGGTCAATGAGATGAAAATATTTTTTGGTGAATATTAACTTTTTACTTGTTTTTACCACAGTTAAAAGTAAATGGGGTGATTAAGGGTAAAAATGATATTATTATTACCCTAACACATGTCCTAATTCCATTATATAAGTGTAATTCGACCAAAAACAACCTTAGTAATTAAATATGACCATTTAGGCCCACTTGGATTAGATTTGGACATTTATTATTAATTTATTTAAAGAAGGATTAAAATAGTTAAAATCAATGTTTAATAAGAAATAATATTTAATATAGGGTAATAAATGAGATAAAATTGACTATAAATATTCATTATAAATATAAAAAGATTTCCTACATAATGATATTTTATTTTTAATTTTTAGACTTTAAATATGTTAATTTATTTATGACACAACGATGATGCCGTAATTAACTTATTAATGAAATATTGACCGAATTGATGTTATAAATAACCAAATAAATTTAATTTGAGACTTTTTAGGAATTCAACTAATTTTATAGGTTAATATGACATGTTATTATTGTTTTAATTATCTTTTATAGAATTAATAATCCTGTTATGATTTTCAAAAAAATCAATTACTAAATCGTGTCAAAATTGACATAAAATAGTTTTTAAAACAAATATTATATTATTAATTGTTATTTTATTCCTAAAAATATAATTTTTGGCCAAAGGACATAGATAAGGTTATATATATTAATAATAAACAACTTGGGGTTTGTTTGTCTTGTTATAGTAAGTTTAATAACCTTATAGTATAAGAACACAAGGAGACACAGTAAAAGTAAAATTATTTTACTTAATGTTAAATCTAAATGATAAGGTTAAAATAGGTACCTAAACATTTCTATTTTCAATTGTATTAGAGTATTTTGACCCATACTCACCTTATCTTCTAAATAAATCAATTTTGAGATATTTAAAACCGAATTTGGCTTTATAATAAAATAATATTTTTTAGTTTTTTCAAAGGAGCTCTTCTCCTCTCTTATAAAAGGGAAACTCCTCCCCCCTCTTCCACACACCACTTTGATCCTTCAAGCTCGGCCCATCCCCGAAACATTCTCCTATACACTTCCCTAGTGACATCTTAGAGGTCCTGGTTCTCTTCAAAGACCAATTATAGTGCCCTAAAAGGAGGTCTCAAAGAAGCACTTCAAAGAAGAGGTAATGTTTGTTACCGATTCTTTCATCTTTATTTCTTCTTCCACTTCTTCTTCGTTTGTTGTTTCATTATGATGTAATATAATCAGTATCACTAATATACTTATATGTTATTATAAGTGTGAAAAAACCCTATTTAACCATCTATCCATCCTATGGAAAATGAAATCACTGCGCGTGCGTACGTACGGAATACCGTCTCCACACCGTGGTGTAATCTATTTTCCACAACCACCTTACTTGGATGGGTATAATGGTGTAAAGTATGAATATATATGATTATTGTGAAGTGATATTGATTCTGAAATAGTATACATACACTCCAATACAATTCCACGATCATAGGAACGATATCATCGCTCGTGCGTACGTACGGAATACCGTCTCCACGATGTGATGCGACTCGTTCTACATGATCATAATTTCATAATGATTATATAAATGAATTTAATTAATTAATATGATATATATTACCCCAATACCATTCCGTAAATGTGGTATCTATAACCTAAATAGAAAAATAAGAATTTTTTTGACAAAACACGCATAAGAACAAAAAGTAATAAACACCTGAATAACAAGTAGTAAAGAAATATTACTAATAAGTAGCTAAGAATATGAAAATATATGATATCATTAAAATAATTATTATTCTGGAATAAGTCAATAACATTATTGAAATCATTATACTGGTGTTTCGGACACTTACGCAGCAAATCAGACCTAAGGTAAGGGAAATATCACAATCTCAATTTTATCTGAGATTGTTTATACATTGGAATTTACTAGGGTGTATTTTATCATCCACATCCATGTTTCCTCAATATGTAATATTATTTCCATCCACCTAAAATTGTTTAAATCCAATTTTACCCCTTGGTGAGTTTTTAGTAAAATATATTGAAGGAATCTTTTGACGTTTTTTGTACGATGTACTTTTTGACTATTCCGACAAAAGTACGAGAAGAATGTTTTTTAACTTATACGGCATGAAGGGATTTTTAAAACATTATTTCCAAGAATCTTCCTTTACAAGATTTCAAGATTATTTTTAATCAACTTCTTTTAGTTTTTAATTGTATGACATGTTAATAATGGAAAAGTGTTTTTGAAGAATAAATGACATTTTTTTCAAGAATGGAGTTCAAGTGTTTTATAAAAATTATTTTCCATATATGATAATAAAGGGTTATGTTTCTATACATATTATTACATTTATTTGATTATGTTGGGATGGAATTATTTTCATGAATTCCATTATCTTATATGAATTGTTTTATGATGTCACGATGTTTAAGATTCCCATTTTTATTACATGGGTTATGCTATGATGTATGATTTATGATTTTGTGGCACACATAAGAATGGTATCATTATGATATGGGTGGGACCTATATCTCCCTCCAATGCATTTGGTAAAGATTTTATATCTCATGAGATAGACATGGCTGGAACGGCAGGTTAAACCGGTTCAGTGAAACAGGACTGAAACGAGGAGTGAACTCGGATCAGAAATGGACTTTTTCCACTAAGATAGTCATGGAAATGAGTATTGACTAATAAGAAATGATTATCTATGATTATGTGTGTATGCCACAAAGTTCCATGTTTTATGTTATGATTATTGGGATTACATTTCACTTTTATGATTTATCACATGGTATAAAATTATTATTTTTTTGCAGGTTAAGATTTCCAAAATGTCATGTTCATGATGTAATTGATTTATATTTTCTTTACCCTTACCGAGCATTTGAGCTCACCATTTTTATGTTTTATTTTCCTATGTCAGGAAGAAGGTTATTAAGTCGGATAAACCAAAAATGGACTCTATATATGATGAAATAAGTGGGAGGCAAAGTAGATTTCATTAGGAACGAGTTGTTTATGTTTCCCAATTTCTAAAGACTCTAAACCTATACGGTACTTTCCATGGTTTTGTTATTTGTTGTAATAAGTATGCTTCAATTTTGATATATTAACAATGAATTTAATGTATTGGTCGTTATAATGTTTTTACAGGTTTAAAGTAAATGACTTCTTGTTTTTTAGTGATATGCCATTCGATGCTAGTCACCAACCCATGTCCTATTGAATTCAGGATTGTGTTAATCATTCCACTGGCCGTAGGGGACGGTTTTTGACAAAGTGGTATTAGAGGAGTCCGTTATACTGAAGTACTGGGAAATTGATATTTTAAATGAATCAATACTGAAAAGTGTTATTACTATTGATTCAGTTTGAGGAATTAAGTGATGGTGTAGTGACTGATGAATCCGTTCTCCTAGATACTAAATTTTGAATTTCGACTCAGTCCACGAATGAACTGATTGCATGTGTTTTTTAAAAGTTTTTTCTTTTGATATTTTTTTATTTATCTTTCCACTTATAACCTAAAAATCGTAGGGAACCTATTCATTTTTTTTGTTACCACCATGTATTCAACAATTCATGATTCCATAGAGTGTACATTATGATGGCCAACCGAGCGATGAGGCTTCGGCGCAGGGCCCTCTTATGACGATAGTACCGTCAGGTGGTGTACCGGCAGCCCCACTACCCAATTGGAAAACGTTTCTAATAGAAACACTAGTATATGATGCCTACCGGCAGAGCACATTGAACTATTTCCAAAGGGAGAGGCCTCCAAGGATACGATTAAAGATGGATCCACATGCGGCAGATGAACACCTAGAGTTTGTGGCCAGATTTTTGCATCGGGTAAGGACTTTGGAGGAACAGATAGTGGTCGTAGCTACTAGTATTTTCCTGGCAGGATAATAGAGATGGTGGAGACAGAATATTCAGATATATGATGAGGTGACCCTCACATATTCTGGATTTTATGACCACTTTAGTGAAGTATTAGTTCCATCGGCATTATGCTCTATGTGTTTTCATGAGCTCCTACTCTTTTACAATGAAAATTCTAATCATGTCCTAGTTCATTGTGAGGTTCACAGACCACTTGCACTACCATACTCACATGGTTCTGGACATTTTCTTTAGGGACCATAAGTTTGAGGAGGTACTCTGACAGGATATCAGAGTTATAATGGTATCTCTTATCATCCTGATGCATGATGGAGTGCTATAGAAAAAAAGACTTATATGGTAGCATGCATGCTGAAAAGGAAATGACAACGAGACCCACCACTATTTTATAGGTAGGAGACCCATCTATGGATGGTAGAAGGCAAATGAAATAGAAGTCAAAGAGGATTAGACCATCGGGTGGACAAAACTATGACTTATGGTTGGAGATGTGAGTATCACGCTGTAGAGAATGTCCATATTGGAGAAAAAAATGCTTCATGTGTGGTGAGCATGGTCACATGGCACACAACTGCATCACCATCCACACTGATGGCTAGTATATGGTCGAGGGGATTCCAATTTAGAGGTCACGATTCGAACGATGAGGTTTGAAGGGCAGAAGACATTGAAAAGGATAAGGTAATACAGTAGGTTGCGGATGACCGTTCGAGTGTCAACCACCACCACCTAAAGTGTTTCCACCTTGACCATAGGGAGAAGGTTGATATGGATGATCATAGCTTTATGAAGCTAAGGCCTATGAACATGACACTGCCTAGATGATTATAGGTACGATCAGTGTCTAAACCACCTTATCTGCTATAATTATTGACATATGTTCTGGTCACTCATTAATTTCCATGACTATCGTTTGGAGCACAAAGATTATGGTGGAGTTCTTGGATTGATCCTTATGACTAGATACTATTAAGGGAGGGGATTCTATGATTACAAACTAGTGGATATTGAATGAGATAACTCAATATGGCGAGATATTCAGCCGAGATCATCTAGTAGAAGCATCAAGGAATTATGATAATATATTGGTTATGAAATTGTTATCTACAGTCAATGCACAGATTGAAAACAGTGGAACCAATGTTTGGTGTTTCTGTAAGGAGGGGCTCAGGTTTTCCATCAACGGTTCGAAGGAAAACTTTTAGCACATTATGGACTTACCTGGAGGAGGGTGCTGCCATTCAAACATATGTTTTCTAGCCATACCCTTAGAGTAGTTGATTTTTAGAGTTCGATCTATCCTATAGTGGGTGACCAATATATGATGTCTTCCCTAATGATGTTGCAAGAATACCTTCTTGAATGGTGGGGTCTTCTACATTGAATTGTATCTCGGGATGACATAGATATCAACACCAGCATATCATATGACTTTCACAGAACTTCGTGAGTTATGGGTACCACTCAAGGACCTATAGAGAAGGGGTTCATAAATCCTAGTGATTCCCAATGGAGAGCCCCAATTTTGTTAGCCAAGAAGGTAGATGAATGTTTGAGGATCTTCGTGGAATATCAGTGACTAAACCATATGACTAGGTAGAACAAGTATCCACTTACTAGGATTGATGATCATTTTGATTAGCTAAATAGAGCTTGTTGGTTTCCAAAGATAGACCTCAGATCAGGCTATCATCATCTAATTATATGATATGATGTTGTGCAGATGAATAACTACAAATGTCGGTATGGACACCATGATATCTTTGTTATTCCATTCGGAATGAAAAATTCTCCTTCAATGTTCATGGGACTCATTAACCGGATCTTATGCCACAACTCGATCACTTCTTGGTGGTATTCATTGATGATATATTTGTGTACTCAACGATGGAGGAGTATCATGCCTATCATTTGGAGATAGTTATATATACACTCCGAGAGAACCAAAATTATGGTATTCTCTCGATGTTACAGTTCTTGATATGGGAGGTCCAAATCCTGGGACACATTATCTTGGAGGCTGGAGTTGTAGTGGATTCGACAATGATAGAGGTTGTTCTTGCTTTGGAGACACCAAGTAGTTTCACTGAGGTGCAGAGTTTCCTATAGTTGGATGGGTACTACAAGATATTTGTACCAAAAATTTACATAGTTGTGGCTCCCATTTCAGCATTGATGGTGAATGGAAATCCCATAGTATAGATTTAGGGATAACAATAGTGTTTTCAGGAGATGAGGAAGAGACTGATGATTGTACTAAACTGGAGACAGTGGTGATGGATAATGTTTCACGATGAATATAACAATGATATTGTTTATACTTCTGGGAAGGGGAACATTGTTGCATATACACTCAACAAGAGGACTGTTCTACAGTTTCTAAGTAAGGCAACAGAGAAAGAATCCACATTTCAGATATCTTATATTGATAGAGATGGATATGCATACATTTAGTCTATGAAAGTCACTCTACCACTCCATCAGTGATTCAGGGAGGCGCAGCTTGGGGACATTGACTGCAAGGCTCGATGTGAACTTATGTCCTCACAACATGGAACACGATGTATTTATGGTATTTGTTGTGAATGTAATCCTCATCATAGGATGCACCATGGTACCAGTAGCACTACAATTGTATTTGTTGATGGAGTCCCATATGCCACAATAGTTGGTGTGTCCTAGAGTAGAGAAGATGTATCAGCCCATCCTCTGTCCTTACTAGTGTACAGTGATATTGAAAATAGTCGGAGAGTTTTTTTTTTTCAATTTCTCACTTCCCACCAAGTGATGGCCAGTAATCATGTTCTTGCAGGCTTATCACAACCAATAGAGGTGCTAGAGAGGATGTGGGATGACATTTACAAATATTTCATGATAGTTCTTCCATGTACATCATGGGGAAACGATTCTATCTAGTTTATCATTGACAGACTCACCATGTTGGCCAACATCCTACCCATCCAAGAGAATAGATCAGAAGATGGTTTGGGAGGCCTCAAGGTACAAGAGATTGTACGTCATCATTTGGTGTTGTTGATGATCATCTCTGACCATGAAAATGGAATTACATCCTAGTTGTGGACGATATTACAATAGGGATTGTGTACTTAGCTATGTATGAGAACCACCTTTCATTCTTAGGTAGATAGTTAGACTGAGTGCACCATTCAGACCCCATAGTACATGCTTCATGCTGGAGTCCTAAATTTTTTACAATATTGGTAGGATCAATTTCCATTTGTAGAGTTTCTGTAAAACAACATATATCAGTCCTTTATCAGTATGGATTTGTTTGAGGCCTTGTACGGTAGACCATGTAGATCAACCCTATTCTGGACAGACCTGGGGGAGTCCTCACTTATGTGTCCTGATTTGTTTTTGGCTACTAATGATAAGGTGAATATCATCCACGATTGGATGAAGACTACATAGAACATGAAGACGTTTTATGCTGATAGGATACAGATATCATTTGTGTTAAAGGAGGGATATCATGTCTTCATTTCGGTCTCACCTCAATGGGGTTTGTAGAGATTTGACCTTGGCAATAATCTATCTCTAAGGCTCATCAGACCCATTTAGGTTCTCAACAAGGGGTGTGAGGTCACTTATGTCCCAGATCATCACTGAATAATGCATCAAGTTCATGGTTTTTTCCATGTTTCACTACTAAGGAATTACATTCATTATCCATCGAACATTATTGAATGGGGAAGGTGACATTAATGATGGGGCGATGAATACAGCTATTCCAGTGGAGATAGAGGATTGACCAGAGTGGGTTGTTCGTGGCTGATCAATACCACTAGGGCACATTCATTGGTGGAAATAAAACCTCCAAGATAGAACATGGGGAAAGAGGCCTAGATTCATTCTTAGTACACCAATTGGTTTCCTTTGTACATGGCGTGGAATTTGGGGAAGAAAATCCGTAATTTTGGGTGAATATAATTACCTGGATTCCCCATGTAATTTTTTTTAATTATATGGAATTATTTTGAGTTTTTAAAAATTGATAGTACATGATTCCAAGCCATGGTGTTCCCAAAATTAATTTATGATCTTTTTTATGTTATACTTAGTAAACATGAGGGATGTTATTTAAATCTTTTAAATAGGTTTTTAGATAAAAACCCTAATTGAACTTTGAATCCATAGTGTCTGGATTCACATAAGTGATGATTTAGTTCAACCACAGATGGTTGGGAGAAGATTATTGTTTTTGAAATTTAAAATAATAATAAAATAATGATGTTATTTTATTTATCTTTTTAAATTCCTCTAATGGACGAGCTGCATTAGTGGAACCGATGACATGTTAATCCATTAAATGGCTTGACTCTCTTTTTCTTGTAACTTCACCATTTGTAATTTGGTTGGTCCATTAATTAAAAGGACCTCATTAATTCCTTGAAGTGTTATTCAACTCTTCCCTCTCCTATTTATATGGATCCCGTTTTTGGGTGTTGGCATAACATCACCAAGGGAAAAAGCTCTAGAAATGTACCACAACTCCATCCACTTTGAGGATGAGACATGTTTCAGTGATCAGGGATGAGTGCCGCTAAATCACGATCCGACGATAATGAAAAAATATGTTCTATATATCATTGTCAATTAAAATATTATATATGTAGGAGGATTGATTTAAATTTCATCTTTTTGAGATAACTTGTCAACAAGATGATATTGCGCTAACACAGATAGTGTAGGAAAAATGAACTAGTTCCAGACCCTCCACCTCTTTGGTATTTGTCTCGTATTTTTAAAATGCTTTTTCAAACAGATAGGTGTGTTGATACCGGGGGGCACACAGTACTGAAAGTGACCAGAGAGCATCAATGTTTTTGACATCACAAAAAAACAGACCACCAGAATGCATTTAGGGGCTCGTGAAAGAAACCGCTAGAGCACTATGTCGAATGCTGGTGGTGGTGGCCAGAGGAGATCCATGGAGAGAAACCACGACCGGTGGGAAGCAGAACGCTATCAAAAATGACAACGATTTAACCGACAACAGTTGTTGTGCCCGAGGATGGGGCGCCACCCCGTGCCATGTTGTTTTTGCGGATTCTGGATGGCCAAAGAGTTAACTGTTTCAGGTGGTTGGGCAGTGCCTCACTGGTTGTGCGAAATGCCCCCAACCGCGGGGTCAGAGGATAAGGTGGTCTGTGCTGGACACACTCAACTGGTTGGGCTAGACCCATGGCCCAGCGGCCCAGTTCGGGTGGTCTGAGCCCCACCCAGAGTTTCTTTCCATCTAAGGCCCACACCCACAAACCAATTGGTTGACCCTGATGGGATGAACCTAGAGAAATGGGCTGGACCCAGGTGGGGTTAGGTAGACCCCAAGACCCATTGTGTTGGGTCTGTCAGACTGAGTTGGATAGGGCACAGACCCAACAAGAAACCGAATAAAAAATACCCCCTAACTGACGAAAGTGGTGTCAGTTCGACATGATGTGAATGGCGTTGGGACCCTTTTTGGGTTGCTGTCTAATTGGAATATTCTGGAGGGCCCGACCATATTGTGCTGGACCGATTCTTGATCACCCCCGTTTAACATAAAGAGATGTAACTAATAGACTTTACGTCTGATCGACGCCCCATATGTGGCATAAGGACACTTGTGAAATGGTGGTTATTTGGAGATAATCTATGTCTGTTTTGAAAGTGTTTATGTATTACTTTTTTTGGATCATACCTGAATCCATCATGGCACATTTTAAAAAGTGACCATATCTCACAGCTCGGGCATCTGATCGACATGTCTTTTGTCACATTGGGAGACCTGTGATGGGGTGGTCCCTTAGGTATGATGTTTACAAGAATTAGTAAAGCATGAAATAAGTGTGATCTCATGATGAGTGGTTCTACTAGAATCATGCATTCTATGAGCAATATTATTATGACTAGTTTCCTTTGAACTAGTGACCCATTGTGGATCAACATCTCGAGACCCAATGTGGATAATCATTAAAACAATATTGTGTAAATAAATATCTTGTGACCCTGTTTTGATCGACATCTAGAGACACTTTGTGGATCAGCATTCCATTAACCCTGTGTGAATCATTTTTCTAGTTACCCTATGTGGATAAACCTTCTAGCGACCATGTGTGGATCAATAGTAGTAGGACTTGGCGAGGACCTTCCTTGTAGTGGACTATCGTGGGACAACATCATTCTTCCAAGGGTTGAATGATAGTACAAAAATTGTAATTGATTATTTACAGATCTTATAATGGAATATGTTGATATAGATTAAGACTAATCATATATATTACAGATATCTGATTTGTATACCTGGTGCGAGAGAACTAATTCTTTGTGATTTGTGAATGAGGTATTACTATAGGTTTTCCCTTTGTGGAACATTGGGATACCTTAAGGAGTCTCAAGATCCCTACTATGTACTGTTATACTGACCCATACATAGGCATCATGCACAAAATTTGGTGTCTTTTGTAGACGATACACAACATTGCCCGAGGATTGGGATGCATGGTTGGATGGTGCTCTGAGGTGGAAAATTAGGCGTGACGAGCTGTAGTGATTACCGACTATGAGTTGTACCTTCCATTCATTTAGGATCATTGGTAGACGATTCTAAGAGTTATTTTTATCCGTCTATTGTACATTTCAGTTGGGCTTTTATTCTGGCCCATTTTAGTATAGTACTCTTACATTCAGTACGCATATTTTTATTACTATTGTATTAATATGTGTGTTCTTATTATTGTATTCAGGGAAAGTATGTTTTTAGGTTTAATGGAAATGCATTATTGTTTTTAGGGATTTTCCATTCAGTGCTACTCACCAACCCCTGGCATATGGTAGGTGTGCTTGTGGTAGTCACGAAACGGGCCCCGAGGGATGGTTTGTGACATATGATAAGAAAATCCTAGAAATCAATCCACAAATGTAATGAGGGGAAACACTGAACCCCTAGGGTGAGAAACATGGAATGTTGGGTATCATGGGTGTGTGGGTTTGGATATCGTGAATGCAACATGTTTCCTCCAATTTTATTTTTTTCATACAAATCCATCTAGATTACATGCTTTCCAATGCACATGGGCCATGTGTTGAGATGACATGAATGAATGACCTGGGACACCAGACCTAGTGGGGTCTAGTCATGCCCAATGCAACACCCACAAAAAATACACAGAAAGGGATAAAAAACCATATTTTATTTTTAATTTATTTTCATCATTCTCAGTAACACTCTTAATTTTATTTCTGTATGAAATGAGGGTAAACACTGCACCTCAAAAGTAGTATATTCCTCAAATAATTTTTCCACAATTTATTTTTTGGTTAAATTTCTCAATTTACATACATGGATATTTTGAAAATAGAAAATCCAAAAATTGAACTAATTATCAATTTGAATGATTATCACTCACTACACAAAACACCCACATTCAATGACTAATTATGAATATTTGAACTACTAATCGGTGAAACATATAAATTCAAAAGGCATATTGGATGATAACATGTTTTTATGATTTCTAGAAATCCTCTTTTAATTTTGTCTTATTTTTGACATTAATAAATTTAGTAAGGTAGTTATACGAGTTCCTTGTTGGGTCGTACTGTTATGATGAATATGAATGAATAAATAAATAAATAATAAATGAATTGAGTGTAATGCATGAGGGAAAACATATCGAGAAAATAATTTATTACCACTATTTATTTAAATGTTTAAAATGGATTAAATTATGGTGTTATGTAAGGTTAAAAATATATGTGTGCAATGATAAGATTCAATTGGATGAGATTTCATAGGGTTGTGGAATGTTTTTGGTTTTGGAAGCTTAGGATTATGTAATGGTTTTGGATGTAATGGCTCAAGGTTATAAGCGAATTTGATGAGGTCATGATGTGATGATATTGGGATATAGTTTGGGTTATAGGAGTTGATGATGTGGTTTTTTATTTGACAAGGTTATAATGTGATGTTCCATATATGGTGGGAGGTGATAATGTTTTTCATTAGTTGATATGCTAGTGATGCCTGACATAAGATGAAAGATAGGCTTTCATGTTTTGCCTAAATATTTTGATGGTTGTGATGTTATGGTTCAAATTGGAATGTGGTATTATTATAATGATATAAATTTATATCATTCTTTGCAAATTATTATATATACCCAGAATTTATAAACTCCATTTCATAATTTTGACACACCATCATTTAATAATGTAAAATGATGTGACTAAATTTTAATTATATGTAAATTATAATTTTACAACCATGATTAGGATAAAATTTAATTGTTTATTTTTTTGAAATATGAATATTCAAAAACCATCATTCCATGTGGATATATATTAGTAAATCATGTGGTCAGTAATCATTTCTTTATATATTGTTCTTTCTGAATTTTTTGTGGGAGATTTTAGCTATTAATTGGGTAGATTGGGTAGAGTTATATAAGGATCTAAAGTTCTTGGAATTCATTAACCCATGTAATTTTGTGGTTTTATGTAATTTTTGAAAATATTTCGTTGTAGAGATATATTGATTCTCCAATGGGAAGATTTGGGTAATGATTTAGTTGTTTTTATTATTTTTCTGATTAATTATGTGTGTAAGGCCACTTATTTTTGTCATAGATTCCCAAGGCCCCTATGGTAATTTCATTAACTATAGGCATATGTATTTATTATAAAATATTATAACCTATTACAACCTTACAATGGTTTAATTAGGGATGAGATACCGTTTATGGAACACCAAAACATAATTTTCTAACAAGGACATGATTTTTTATAATAAAATTTAAATCCATTTTATTAAATTCGAATGTACAGAAAAACAAAAAATAATTCAACTAAATACCACTCTCTATTCCCCCTTTTTAATATACATCATTATATAGAATTATATATAGATGATATATAAGAAAAAAATAGAAGAAGTGCAATGATCTTCATGTCGTACGTCATTGGTAGGAATATTTGACGAGGTAGAAATGCATAGATAATGATTCACATATTCAAATATGGAACAATATTAATTAATAATCGAAACATTGGGTGAACATAATATCAATCTAATTGGATCATCATAGTTTCTTGCACTCATTTTTCCATCAAATGTTTAAATATGGAAATGCAATTCAGTAACTTAATATTGGAATTTGGATATACTATAATTACTCAACAAGAACCAGGGGAGCTTCACCTGGTTCAAAAATTCATATTGGTTTGGAGAAAATGAATATAAATATGAAAAATTTTACTCATAATATAAATTATATAAAATATCCTCTCGTGTAAATTTTTTTCACATATAACACAAATTACCTTTATTATTAATGAATGTGGTTAGAGAAGCAAAAAAAGACATTGATGTCATAGATTTTCCTTTTAAAGAGATATCTAAATTCACAAAAATATAATATTTTATATTAGTGTCTATAATATTTGGAATATAATTCAAACCAATGGTCACAATATCATCAATCCTGATAGGACATCATAAAATTAATCATAATCATAATAACAAAGCCTCATGTAAAAAAATTAAGTAATCATGAAATAATAAATTATATATAAATATAAAAAAACAAAAAAATAGATATTTATTTTAATAAAAAATTCATGAATTTTAAAATCCTGTGCATAAAAGGTACATAAAAATTGAAATGAATCTGAATAATAAAAATAACAGTTCAATTGTATTTACTCCAATCACTTCACTTTTCATCTTCCCTAAAAAACTAAAATTATTGAACATACTGATGTTTCTCACATGTTGTCCCTATATAATTTTTAACAATTCCCCTAAACACATATAAATAATTATTAAATAGTGAAATTATAGAGAAATAATAAATAATGATGTTAACTAGTGGATTCTACCGTACATGTATGTAATTTCATACAGATTTTTTCAATAACAAGGCCACATATGACATCTAACAATGAATTATATGTTAATAAAAATATCAGAAATACATTAATAATTTATAAATATACAATATTAATTTTAAAAGATATAATAAATTTTGGAAAAAATATAAATTACTGGTGGAATGAAAATTGAATGCCTTTTAAAAATTGTAGTCTATTCATTCAAAAATATATAAAAAATTCTATATTTTTATTTTAGATAAAAATTAACATTTTTTTAATGGTGGAATGAAAACAGACTGGTTACTAAAAACTATTATTAAATGTTAGACAATATTGAAACATGTATATTAAAATATAATTCAATTTCGTATGTAGGATAAATAATATCGATAACTCCTAGAACAAATAAAACTCATTAACACTTATAAAAAACTATTTCACTTATCATAATAATGAAAAATGTTTTCGATTATTATCAATTTATTGGGGGTTTAGCTTCTATGTTTTATAGTTAAGAAAATGATTAGTTAAATCATTACAACCCATGAAATATATTAATTTCTTATAGTGAATGATCAATTATAGAAAACATATAATAGGTATGAAATAACATGTTCTTATATGAATCATTTATTTTCCTATATTATTTTTTTTGTAATTAGACATTGATATTATCTTTCAGCAATTACATTTGACTATTTATATATCAACATGTTCTATAGAATAAAATAATTTTTATTATACCAAAAATAATAATAAAAATCATTATAAATGTTTTTTATGTGTTTAAAACCCATTATTGTCTTAATTTCAGATAATATCATTAGAACAATATATAAAGAAACAGTAAAATATATAAATTTTCATAAAAAAGAAACTAAATATAGCTTAAAACAACATACAAATACAGACAAGATATATCCAGTTTATCATCAATCATTTATTGGAACCACACAAACATAAATTTTGGTTTCCATTTATTTATCTTATAATCCAACCAATCTTATAAAATATAATATTTCAAAATTACAAAAAATTTCATTTATTTTTAAAAATAATAAGAAAAAAATTTTAAATATAATTATGAATGAAAATGAATAGTTTCTAAATCGACCCATAAAATACATGTTACATTCTATTAATGTAAAATAAAACAAAATCATATGGTTTTTCATCCCGATATGTATATGCTTTATAATAATTTATTTATGATTAAACAATTAAATACATTTTACAAGGATGGAAAATTATATGTCTATATCTGAGATGGTTAGACATGGATTTATTTTCTACATAAAATTGTTCATTGTTTGATTACCTATGTTTCATGTAATGGTTCTCCAATATATTTGATAGTGCATGATGATAAAAATCCTTCATTAGATATAATCTAAAAATTATAAAACATTGGTTAATATAATAATTAAATTTATTAAATGTCATAAAATAAAATAAATTTTATATATCTAATCATGTAGTGTATTTATCACTATTATAAACAAAATTACTATCATCATCTATAATATTAATCTTGTGGGTTATATAGAAAATGAGTAACAAACCATTAAAATATTGTCATCAATTTTAGGATGTTTGGAATTGGGGAGGCATATATGGAAAAAAAACATGACCCCGACCTCGCACAAGTTATCATCAATATGTTATCCCTGATAACATTTTGTTATAATTTATAATAATGAATCTCATTTATGATATATTTACATTATATAATATGTCATAACACAAATTAGAATATGACATATCCTAAATAAATGAACTAATTTTTTAATAAAAACTATAAATAATCATAATTACTAAAAAATCAGTACTAATTTTTTACTAAAATAAAAACATGAATATTTATATCCATATAATATTTTATTATTTTTATACCATTAAGTTGGATTTAAATAAACATATTCATAGTAACGATGCAATTCGGAACAATTCGGGTCATCAATAGTTCAAAAAATTCTTAGAGTTTATTTATTTTTCAATTACACTAAAAAATAATAGCATATTTAATCTAGTTGTTATGGTAGTACAATGGTATTTACTTTTACAAATATATAAAATGAGTCAGGATAAATATCATCACAATTTTGATGGCCTTTTACATATTTCACTAGAACAACAGGCCCATGCATTCCACACATAGAGGATATCAATTGGGAAATGTTGGAGAATGAAGAAAAATAGAATTATAATCAATTATAAATGATCAAAATCATTTATTAATAGAGAAATATGTTATATGAAAAAAAATCAAACAAATACAATTAAAATCACCAAATGAATTCAAGGTAATTATAAAACCTTTCCTTATAATCATTGAGTATGAAAAATTTATTTTCATAATCAGATTGTTAGGATTAAAAAATGTCATTCCTCACATAAAACTAATTTTTCCTGAAAAATATAGAATGGGATATTTAGGATCTTGATTTTCATTATATTAAATAATTTAGGTCGCAATTGTTGAAATCAATCATCTGATACAAACCAAGTCTGAATGATTGTGTCTTTATGTTTGGTATGAATGTATGTACTTTTTATCCCATTATTCATTGTTTTCAAAAAATATTTAATTATTCACAATAAAAAAATTTTATTCCTAAAATAAAACATATTCTGTAATTTACTCAAAATTAATTCATTCTTATTTTCCCAGATATTAAATATAGTACTTATGAAATTACATTAATAAATTAATAAAATTGGATTATAGACAATTTTTAATTAACCTAAGGACGATTCTCATTTGTAAATTAATATGTTCATAGTATGCAAAAGGTTTTATAGAATAATATTCTTACTTAATTAAAATAAAAATACATGGATATTAATTTTTATATAGTAATGTATTATGGAATGTGGATTAGAAATGAGATATTTATTTTTGAAACCCTTATTGAATGATATATTTTAAAGGAAAAAGTTGTAATGAATAAAAATAAGTTTTTTTAATGAAAACCAAGTACGGCCCTTTTTTATGGCCATGTTTTTTTCCAATATATGAGGACTGTGTTTTAATGAGAATATTATTTTGTAAAACATATTTCAGTGAATAATTATATTCATATTTAATTTGAAATTAAAAAAGATTGTGACTAAAAATTATAAATAAATTTTAAAATATAAATAACAACTTAAATAGATATATATATATTTATTAAAAAATTTAAATAAATGATACACTAGAAAAACATTAGAATCCTTTCAAAAATACTATTTTCAAACTCAATAGATGGATGTGTACAATATAATATCAAATAAAAAAAGTAGGTATATTTGAAAATGTATCCACATGATCACATAAACATGTTATTTGGAGTATATATAAATATATATATAAATATATATATATATTCAATAAATATAAATTTATCAATTTTTTGTGTTATATTAATAAATTATGTTAACATTATATTTATTATGATCATTGAATAATAGAACAATATCTATTCTCTTAAAAAATATAATGTATAAAAATATGTTAAAATTATATTGAATAAAATAAATTTTTTATGAATTCATATACTATAATATACATAATCTATCCAACATGATACTTTTTTCCAAAAATATAACCTTGTTAAGTGGAGTTACATGTCCATAACCGACATAAATTTATATAAAATTATCCATACAAAAAAATATATAAAACATATAAAGAAAACTTGTTTCAATGTTATCCAAAGGGCGTGCACAAAATTATATATCTAAGAATCTAAATGGAACTCTAAAAATTGAAATAAAATATTTTTCCAATATCATTTTATATCAATTTGTATCCAAATAATCACTATAACATATTATATGTAGTTTGTATATTATATGGATATATTATATTTATGATAAACACAAATAATATTAATATCTTAGAAATATCAAGTCCAAAATATATATTATATAATACATTAATGATCAAACACAAAATGAAGAAATATCAAATGATGCCTCTCTGAAGCACATGGTTATTGGGTGTTTTCATTGATTATGCAATAACTTCTTCCTGTCAGGGTAATGGAGATTCATCACAGTAGTGGTTGTAATCTAGGGAAAATTATCTTGGGCTGAATTCTATTAGGTGGTGGGGGTTATACAATTTTGTAGGCTTTAATGAGGAGGGGGTGTGCATTTGCCTAGTCTATATCACAATGGAAGTGAAAAATATTATCCATAGTTAAAGGTTGCATATAGTATATATTATGTTTTTGGTGGAACAGTGTTCCTCCTAGTTTTGACACATTTCAATATAGTGGTTTCTTTGCAGTGAAACATTGATACTCTATCTATATTTCTACTCATGAATCCTAATGATATTCTATATATCCCTGAAGTTGGGATTATTACTGAACCACATAAATCATTGTGTCATATGATATCTTTTTCATTTTCTTTTATTTAAAATTATTTTCTCTTTTAATCATGTTCAATCTTTTAATGTTTCTACGACTCTCAATTATCCCACAATAATTAAAATTTATAATTTTTTACATTTATCTCCACACTTTAATATTATATCCACATATTGATAATTTTTTTATTATTACAGTTCAAAGTGGTTTTTTATTCCATATCTAGTAATATGTAGTATAGTTAAAAAATATGATAAAATATGTGCAAACTGTTATAGAATCAATGTTGTATTTATACAGTGAGAAATTCACACGGAATATAAAAAGGTACTTGTGAATTGTGATATTGACCGATAAATACACATATAATGTAACATGTGATAAAATATACTTTTAAAGAATTAATTTTATTTAAAAAACATGATATATATTTGTTTTTCTTCATATATATAAATAAGATGAAACATATTAAGGTAAATTGAAATAAGAAACATCATGTGAAAAATAATATGCCATCGTAATGAAAAATATTCAAAATTCTGATCATGGATTGTGTAGTACTCTATTTTTATGATACCTGATCATAGCACACAAATCATGATAGTTGTGAATTATAGAAAAGAATTATATGACTCAAAATTGTGGTGGTCAATGGATTAAAAACATTTCACCACAATTTCTTGGATTAAATTATAAATATCGTCATCGGTCATAAGATATTGAAACATATTTTTCACATAGGGACATGTTTTTGAGGCAATGATGATTTATTACGTCTCCCCTTACGTTTGACAATGACTCGGTTTACACAATTGGGATATGGAATTTAGCGGTAGATATAGTGGGTGGAATATTTTATAACCAATTGGTTATAATTAACTATTAAAATATAGGATAAAATTTAATACACACATAGGAATGAGAATTCAATGTAATGTGACTAATAATATCTATTGGAATTAAAATTATGAAAATGACTCCAAAATATTGTTATTATATTCTATCATTCCTCTGCTTTTCGCAACTGTACATTGTGGTTTTATTTTTATTCTATGATATTATTTTTTCATAGTTCATAATTTAAAGAAAATTTATTTGTGGTTTTTGGATTGTAAAATTATGGGATAAATTTTATAAGTAATCTTTTTTTGGTACTTATTGTTTTTATATTTAATTTTAATATAGTTTCAATATAAATGAAAAATAAAAATAACTTTTTCATTTTAAATTTTTTTTATTTTGAAAGTATAATTATATTTTACTCCATGTACCATTTAATTGTCCATACCGAGTATTGAGGTGATGAATATATGATTGGAAAAACTCATTGATAAAAATGAAATACATTGTATCCAAGCATTGTGAAAAAATGGTACATTATCATTTTCTTCAAAATTATCTAATTGTTATTTATGTGAACAAAAATTTAAAAATTTGTAGAGAATATTGATCATTTCACTTAGTTACTATAATTTATATAAACATATTTCAATAACCACTTTATTATCATGATTCATAATTATTTTCTAATGTAATAATTATTTTTTCCCATTTTTATCATATTTACATTGAAGGTTATTTTTTAATGAAATATTGTTTAAAGGAAATCAATTCCTTCATTTTTAATTTTTTGATCACTATTTTTTAAAATTGGATGATCATTAATAAATTTTGAAGTCCAATAAGAAAACAAAATTGGATGGTTAATTACTAAAAAAATATTTAATTGACCAATTAATTAAATATATTAATCACTATTAAATGTCTTTTTATATCTTTTAACATATATATAAATCCATACACGAGTATAATGTAAAACATAAGAACTAAATTTTACTTGAGTTATGTGGTAATATATTTATTGAAATTTTTTATTCAATTTATGATGATAAGTATAGAAAATATAGTTATCTCCAAAAGGAGAATAAAATATGTTTAATAGTATGATTCTTCTTATGGTGGATAAGTTCACAAATTATTTAAATCTGACTGTTTGGTCTAAATTATAATTTCATTGACTGATATGATATATTTCCTAGAGGTGAATGGTGGAGAATATTCTAAAAGATGATGTCAGTAGTCTTGGAATGTGGATGGATATTTAAATATAAATTTTATAATCTTATTCCATATACCAATCAAACTCAAACTCACAATTCATTTTTTATAAGATGTCTTCTATAAATTTTTACACGCGAATTTGTTAAATAATATTGAAATCCACTTATGAAACTCACATTAATAAATATAAGTTTGTGTTTCTTTCTTCAATGTATATTTTATCACATTACTATTAAAACAAATTTATGATTTCTACATTGACTAGTTAAATAGAATATAAATTTCAACACCATTATTGTGATCTTGTAAAAAACTAAGTGATTCATAATAGTCCCTATATGAAATTTATAGAACCTATTAAAAATTTAATTTTCAATACATTGATGTGAATTTTATTATGATTAGATGATAATGAAATTTTATCATGGTGAGGCCGAATAATTTTTTTTATATTAAATTGATTAGTGAAACTGATATTAAAATTTATCCTTGATTAAAAAAGAATTATTGACCATTTTTATATGTGAAATATTTTACGAATGTTGAAATGAAATGAGATATATTTTTTTCGGATTTATTTTTTATTTTAAATTCATATTTTTCTTTCATTACCTTTGAATGAAAGACTACATACCAACACAATGGGTGAACTGTTGGTGGCAGAATCCTCATAGATTCCTACTGCTGTCACAAGTTCAAGTTCATTTCTATCACTGATGACCCAGAACAAACATAAAAATTGGGGACAGACATGATGAACCATGGTAGTAACATCGGTGTCATATATTCATGATTCCATCCCAATTTCATGAAAATATTTGAGATGGAGGTTCTTTGTGATGAGTATTACTTAAATTGTTTTTAAAATAAAGGTAAATTTGTAACGCCCCGACCCCAGTTACCTAGAGTCGGTGCATTATTACATAACATTGGCATGATCACAAGAAAGATCAAATCTCGAAAGACCGACTGGTTTAGTAGCCTTGGAAACACTAGATATATTAATAAGTTTTACATTACATCATAAAATGAAAAACTACTACAACAACATAATTTTTCCACAATCCACACTATTAACCCGTCATAAAATCCCTGCAGGTCATTCATAACTTACTTCTTCACATCCTGGGAAAAATAAAACATAGAAAAGGGGTGAGCTCAAATGCCCAGTAAGGATAACAATATAGCGGAAACTTTCATAAATAAGAATAAACATTTAAGGCAATGTATAACTAAAACAAAAGCCTTTTAAATATGAACTTTCAACATGGTATGGCATAAATAAAATGAAATAATGCCATTTACTTATTCACATGGATATTCTACTAATCGAATAATCACATGGAAAAATCAATAACCACTTTCATAATGTTGGAATGCATAATACCAGACTATCATAACCACATAGCCAAGGCCTCGTGCCAAGACTACAAATAAGATTTTGTCAAGGCCTTGTGCCAAGACACTAGTTTGTCTCATGAGACCTACCGATGCATCGAGGAGCTATAGCGGGCTCCACCCGTCACTTATTAAGTCCAATGCATTCCCATATGAAAAGGTTTAAACATAAACATTCGTATTAAAACTAGCATACGAAATGTCAATAATATCACCATAAACTATGAATGGTATAAAAATAGCACATCCATAGTCAATCATATCACAAAACCTTCAATACAATATAGATGTTTTGTAGCATAATAAATCAACTTCAAATAATCTTAAAATCCATCAAAGGATGTTGACGTAGATGAAATCAAAATTCTTTTTAATGAAATATCTCCTTTTATTTTGAAATAATTTAAGATCAATATAAAATAAAACATTTTCTTTAAAAATATTCTTATAAGCTTGTAAGGGAAGCTTTGAAGATTTTATAACGGCGGAAAATAGCCGCACCCGCCGTATAAGTTAAAAAAAACATTCTTACCTTAATTCTGTCGAAAAGGTTAAAAAGGACCTTGTTTTGAAAATGACCGAAAGATTCCTTTATAAACAACTTATAAATGTCAAAAAGGGTATAAATGACTTTAACTCATATTCTAGTAAATAGTAAAAATGTTTTGAAATGCATTTTTAAGAAACATGGATGTGGATGATAAAGAGATCCCAGTAAATTATTACGTATAAACAACCTTGGATAATGAAGAGGTTGTAAAGTAAACCCTTACCAATTTGGTAACTTATGAAACATACAACCCATGAAAGAGGTATCATACAATGAATATGGTAGTACACATAAATTATAGTGTATTACACAAAGAATATAATTATGGGCAGTACATACACCACACAAAAGTTAATGGTGGCAATATGGCATGAATCTCACGGGAATAAGGAGTGAGATGAAAACCCCTTACCTTGTACTTTTCCTTGGTTGGGGTAGTTTAACCTCCTGTATAATGGTGAAATAGTTGTTGTTAAATTATACAAGAATCATATATATTAATATGATATCATATATGATCTTTTAACATTGATTTGTTAATAATATCTTAGAATTATCGTCGTTTCGGGAGTTAACTTACTCATTTTCTTTTATATGTTTTGTTACATAAGCCATGGTTGTTGTATCTTATTCATATCCAGAATGATATCTAGTCCTTAAAAATAATTTTTAAATCATCAAATGATAATTATACTTGAATGGATACGATGGAGAATGAATCTCATCGCGTTCGTGGAGACGGTAGCCCGTACGTACGCACGAGCGACAATATCATTCTTTTGATATTAAAATAATATATAAATGGATGGTATATCATATATACAGAATCATTAACATGTTATATTTATTATTTACATGAGTTACACATCATTATTATACCCATCCAAATAATATTATATTGAATAACAATTACACCATGACGTGGAGACAGTAGTCCGTACGTACGCACGTATGGTGACATGTTATTCAAAGGGTGGATAGAATACTGAATATGGTTGTACCATATTTATAATAACATCACAGTATATGTGATATACTGGAGTTATTATTTTGGAATGGTAAGAACAAAGGAAGAAGAAGTGGGAGAAGAAATGAACTTGGAGAAGGGTGGTGAAATCATTACCTCTTCTTCGGGTTCTTCCTTTTGATTTTATCAAAAGGGCTCCTTAGGTTGGCTTTCTGATCAAAATAAGGCCTCTAGGTTTTAGTGAGGGATGTTGGGAGAGTATTTGGGCAGAGTTTGGGTGAACCAAATGGCTTTGAAGGTGTGAAGAAATGAGAAGGAGGAGTGCCCTTTTATAAGAGGGGTGAGGGGCACCTTTGGAAAAGATAGAAATATTAATTTATAATAAATTCATATTCGGTTTCTAATGGCTCCAAAGATTATTATTAAAAGGTTAAGGTGGGGATAGGTCGAAAACCACTCAACCAATAGAATTTAGACAGGTTTGGGTACTTATATTAACCTTATCTTTAAGTATTAACTCTAAGTTAATTAGTTTCACTTTTACAATGTCTCTTTGTATTTTTATATAATATGGTTAATAAACATACTATATACATCCAAGAGACCCCCAAGTGGTACATTAATGATGAACCTATCATGATATAAGTCTCTTGGCCGAACCTTATATTTTTAGGAATTTAATATCAATTAAGAATATAATATTTGTTTTAAGAACTCTTTTATGTCAATTTTGACACTATTCAATAGTTGATTTTTGTGAAACTCATAACAGATTTATTACTTCGAAAAAAGTCAATTAAATCAATGATAATATATCATATTATCCTAGAAAATTAGTTTAATTCATTAAAAGTTTCATATTTTATTTATTTGGGTATTTATAATATCAATTATTTTAATTTTTCACTATTATAGTAATTACTGCATCATCATTGTGTCATAAATAAAATAAATTATTTAATGTCTAAAAATTATAAATAAAATATCATTATGTAGGAAATCTCTTTATATTTCTAATGAATATTTATAATCTAAAATCCAACATATATAACCCTATGTAACAATTGTGTTTCTAAAAGATATATGCTTGTGTCATTTTTGTATTCATTTTAACTTAATTAAAATAAAGTGTCATTATCACTTACAAGTGGATCCATGGGGTCCCAAAATAGACCCAAAGATTCCCATGGTCGACCATGTATCATCCAATAGGGCTAAGACACGTTTTAGGGTAATTTAGTATTATTATAATATTATTTTTTAACCCTTATTTACCGGATTTACCCTTAACCATGGTAAATAAAATATTTACCGCAGTAATTATTCAAAATGTGTAAAAATAAAAGTTACCTATTAACACAATTTGAACATCCTGATTACAAATATGGAATCCATTTTCCTAAATTCAAAACACAGAAGTGGCAGATATTAATTTAAAATTAATTCCCGCTGTCAAAACCAAAAGTGTGTTTTTAAGAGATAATAACTATCAAAAGATTGACACTCGTTTATGTTCGGTTTAATTGTAAAATTATGTCCAATGACCAACATTATATTAAATGGAAAAATATATTCTAAATATACTTTAAAACCACTCAAATTCATAATTTATCACTATTAATTATTTTGATTAAAAAAGTTGTTTTTAATTAAAATTTAGTAATTTTCACTATTCATCAAAATATGAAAGTTTTCCGAAATGTACCAAAATTTCACCTTAGGCTAAATTCGATATTCCGAATCCAAAAATGAAGTCCATTTTCAAATATAAAATATATATAATTTCAAAAAGTAGGTATTACTATTCATAACGGCTAGTTTGATTAGTTATGGTGTGTTAGAACTCGGTGTTGCGTACAACACACGCTATCACATTATTCAAAGAGAAGCGTACCGTAGAAGCATGGGGTGTTACATTCTCCCCTCCTTCAAATAATTGCGTCCTCGCAATTTCTAGGGTATTACTACATAAAAAGACTTGGGTGGTTCTTCATCATAAGTTCATCGGGTTCCCACGTTGCATCTTCCATCTTATGGTTTCTCCACACAACTTTTACCAGACGCGTCGTCCGGGTTCTCAGCACTTGTTCTCTCGTATCAAGAATCTTGACGGGCTCTTCGCAATAAGACTTATCGGGTTCCAGTTCTAATTCCTTATAGGTGAGTACATGCGTCGGATCAGGCATGTATTTCCTCAATAGAGATACGTGGAACACATCGTGAACTTTGGAGAGACTTGGCGGCATTGCCAATCGGTAAGCTACAACCCCAATTCGTTCTAGAATTTCGAAAGGTCTGATGTACCTGGGACTCAATTTACCTTTCTTACCAAAACGTATGACTCCCTTCCACGGAGATACCTTCAGAAAAACATGATCACCGACTTGAAATTCCAAATCCTTCCTTCGATTATCGGCATAGCTCTTCTGCCTACTTTGAGCTGCTTTGATGTTTTTTTGGATTACTTTCACCTTTTCCACCGTTTCCTCCACCAGTTCTGGGCCTACAAGTTTTCTTTCACCAACGTCATCCCAACAGGTTGGTGTACGACATCTCTTTCCGTATAACGCTTCATATGGTGCCATCTGAATACTCGAATGGAAGCTATTGTTATAGGAAAATTCTACCAAAGGTAAATATTGATCCCACATACCCTGAAAGTCAAGTGAGCAAGATCTCAACATGTCTTCTAAGGTTTGAATAGTCCGTTCTGATTGTCCGTCTGTCTGAGGGTGGTAAGCAGTGCTCAAATGATGTTCAGTATCCAGGGATTTCTGAAGACTTTTCCAGAATCTTGAAGTAAAACGGGGATCACGATCAGAAACAATCGATATGGGTACTCCATGAAGTCTCACAACTTCATTAATATATAGTCTTGCTAGACGTTCTAGGGGTAGATCTTCTCTTATAGCAAGAAAATGTGATGTCTTGGTAAGACGATCAACAATAACCCATATTGCATCATTCCTTCTAGGTGTCTTTGGTAGCCCCATGACAAAGTCCATCGTAACATTGTCCCATTTCCACTCCGGTATGGGAAGAGGTTGCATGACTCCTCCAGGCTGTTGCCTTCCAGCTTTCACTTGTTGACAAACCATACATCTTGACACAAAATCAGCAATCTCCCTCTTCATGTTGTCCCACCAAAAATGTTCCTTCAAATCTCTATACATTTTGGTGCTCCCAGGGTGTATAGAGAAATTGGAACTATGAGCATCATCCAGCAATTCCCTTTTTAGATCAGGTATATTGGGAACACAGAGTCTCTTCCCGAATTTCAAAATTCCATCTTCATACACAAAGTCTCTCAATCTCCCATCATTCACAGCTTTAATCTTCTTTTGGAATTCTTCATCATCGGTATGAGAACTCTTAATCCTTTCTAGTAAAGATGGTTTGGCAACCATTTGAAAAAGCATTGATGTTTCACCTTCCCTGGTTATTCCCTTGTCCATCTTCACTAGATCCATGAAAATTGGATCCCTTTCAATTCTCATATTGTTCAAAACTCCATGGTCTTTTCTACTCAAAGCATCTGCCACCTTGTTTGCCTTCCCTGGGTGGTAGTGTATCGTACAATCATAATCCTTGAGTAATTCAAGCCATCTCCTTTGCCTCATGTTGAGTTCTTTTTGTGAGAAAATATACTTCAAACTCTTGTGATCAGAATAAATCTCACAATTTTCACCATAGAGGTAGTGCCTCCATATCTTCAAAGCAAAGATCACTGTTGCTAACTCGAGATCATGAGTAGGATAGTTTTGTTCATGAATTTTCAACTATCGTGATGCATAGGCAATAACTCTATCATTCTGCATAAGGACACAGCCATGTCCTTTCTTCGATGCATCACTATAAATAACGAACCCATCATTCCTCGATGGTAGAGTCAATATAGGAGCATTGACTAATCTTCTCTTCAGTTCTTCGAAACATTCTTCACAATATTTTGTCCAAACAAATTTAACCCCTTTACGTGTGAGCTTCATTAATGGGTTAGGCAATCGGGCAAAATTCTGGACGAAACGTCGATAATAACCTGCCAAACCAATAAAACTACGTACCTCAGTTATACTCGTAGGTGCTGGCCAATCTTGTATTTCCTTGGTCTTAGAAGGATCAACAGAGATTCCATCTTTAGAGACAATATGGCCAAGAAAATAAATCTCCTGAAGCCAGAATTCACACTTGCTAAACTTCCCATATAATTCATGCCTCCTCAGAGTCTTCAAGATAATGCGCAAGTGATTTTCATGATCTTCGCAGGTTTTGGAGTATACCAAGATATCATCAATAAATACCACCACAAATTCATCGAGATACTCCTTGAAAACTCTATTCATTAGATCCATGAATACAGAGGGTGCATTAGTCAATCCAAACAACATTACAGTAAACTCGTAATGCCCGTACCTGGTTCGAAATGCTGTTTTCGGAATGTCTTCCTTCTTCACACACAACTGATGGTATCCAGATCGAAGGTCAATCTTTGAAAAGTATTGATCTCCATGCAGTTGGTCAAATAAATCATCAATACGAGGTAGGGGATACTTGTTCTTTATCGTTATAGCATTGATCTCCCTGTAGTCGATACATAACCTCATAGATCCATCTTTCTTTTTAACAAAAAGAACAGGGGCTCCCCATGGAGAAACACTAGGGCGAATAAATCCCTTATTACTCAATTCTTCTAGTTGTTTCTTTAGTTCGACTAACTCTACAGTGGCCATTCTATAAGGGGTCTTCGATATAGGCATTGATCCAGGAATCAAATCAATAGAAAACTCAACTTCTCGTTCTGGAGGATGTCCAGGTAAATCTTCCGGAAATACATCTACAAATTCTTTCCCAACAGGTACATACTCTATTTGAACATTCCTTTCCTCACCGACAGTTATTTCATTCTCTTCCTCCCCAATAATTGAATTAAGTTGAGCTACTGGAGGTGGATCTAAATAAGAATTAGGTGGTGACGATTCTGCTCTAAAAATAAGGTTCTCCTTATCATTATCATCAAGAATCATAACCTCTTTCTTCTTACAATAAATCTTCACATCATAGTCCGAAATCCAGTCCATACCAAGGATTATATCAAACTCAATCATAGGTATGATGATGAAATCAGCAGATAAAGAAAATTTATGTGCTCTAATGGGGACTGATTCACAAAACTTTGTTGCAATGATACTTCCCTTAGGAGTTTTAACTGACAACTCTGTTATTAAATCAAATTGGAAATATCTAATTTTCTTAGCAAACTGGGAAGATATGAAACAGTGTGATGATCCAGAATCAAATAATGCATTTGCTAAACTTGAGGAAACCATTAAATTACCTGCCACCACGTCTTTCGGAGCTTCTACCTCAGCAGTAGTGATAGCATAAGCCTGGCATTGATCCCTTGGCCTTTTCTGAGGTATGTTCTCCTGACGCTTAGTACATGCATTTGCATAATGCCACATCTCCCTGCTATTGTAGCACTGAACGTTGGTAGCTTCCTTCTTCCCCTTGCAATCATGAGCTTGGTGGCCTTTTTCACCACACTTGTAACAGACTCCCATTCCCTTCAAGAAAGTACCAGCATGTTTCTTCCCGCATTTACCACAAGATGGATATTCAACCTTTCCCGTCTTCCCCTTATTTCCATTCCCAGATTGATCAGCAGGTCTCTTCTTCTCTTGCTTTGCTTTAAAGTCATAAGACTTAGAGAATTCCTTTTCGGTCTTGATAGCACATGAGACAATGTCTTCGTACAATGAAAAGGATTGTGAGACTAACGCTCGACGAAGAAATGGTTTTAACCCATCAAAGAAACGATCAATATTACTTCTTGGGTTACGAATATAATCACCAGCGTACTTCGCTAACCTTGTAAAGTTAGCCTCATACTTTGTGACATTCTCATCCTCCTTTTGTATCAGACTCAGAAATTGCCTTTCCATATCTGCTCGATGGTCGCGAGGGAAGTATTTTTCTAAAAACAGCTCTTTGAACTCCCTCCATTCCATATTTGATACTTCATCATCTTCCTTTGTATTTTGAATCAATGACCACCATTGATCAGCATCTCCAGTGAGGCGGTAAACTGCCATGATAACTTTTTCCCTTTCACTGCTCCCCAAAGCCTGAAATATTTTCTCTAGGGAAAATATCCATTGCTCAGCTACTAAGGGATTTGTATTCCCATTGAACTTTGGTGGTTTTTGCCTCATGAATCGATCTAACATTGATCCTCCACGCTACGGATCAGGGTGCTCCATACGGGTAAGGTTATTATTCATAACCTGAGTAAGTTGTCCTAGTATGGTGATTAGCTGATCAGCACCAGTTGCATCACCAGCCCCACTATAATTATCTTGAGCAGGAGGGAAATCCCTACATGGAGTGCGTGCATTGATATGGTTTCCCTTTCTTCCACTAGGCGCCATTTCTAAACAATGGCATAAACTAGATCAGTTTATGAATCGAAATACATAATCCCATACTTATAAAACACTTAACATAAATTGAACTATTTATGGATATAATCCATAATCATAAGAATGTTTTCTTTGAGAAATTATATACTCATAATCCCTTCAAAATGATTTGTAAAGAAAATGAGAGTTATCCTAAGCATATCCCCCGGGAGGGTCGTAACCAAGAGTGCAGCAAGGCCCGTTGTCGTGCACCAGTTCCCGTTCGAGTCTAGCTCAAAGCGGTGTTTTCGGGTTTTACCCCTAGGTACATCTGTGCCAGAGCCGCCTCTACCTGCTCGTATCCAGACAGGGATGTATTGCTTGGAAAACTCACAAAATCTCTACAATACCAAAATTCTAGGAAGTTCTTCTATACTAATCCTCAATGTTCATCTTAGGTCTACGTGCTCTAATCAGAGTTTATCTAAATCTAGCTTCCAAGGTTTGTACTAAACTTCCTCTGATACCAACTGTAACGCCCCGACCCCAGTTACCCAGAGTCGGTGCATTATTACATAACATTGGCATGATCACAAGAAAGATCAAATCTCGAAAGACCGATTGGTTTAGTAGCCTTGGAAACACTAGATATATTCATAAGTTTTACATTACATCATAAAATGAAAAACTACTACAACAACATAATGTTTCCACAATCCACACTATTAACCCCTCATAAAATCCCTGCAGGTCATTCATAACTTACTTCTTCACATCCTGGGAAAAATAAAACATAGAAAAGGGGTGAGCTCAAATGCCCAGTAAGGATAACAATATAGCGGAAACTTTCATAAATAAGAATAAACATTTAAGGCAATGTATAACTAAAACAAAAGCCTTTTAAATATGAACTTTCAACATGGTATGGCATAAATAAAATGAAATAATGCCATTTACTTATTCACATGGATATTCTACTAATCGAATAATCACATGCAAAAATCAATAACCACTTTCATAATTTTGGAATGCATAATGCCAGACTATCATAACCACATAGCCAAGGCCTCGTGCCAAGACTACAAATATGATTTTGTCAAGGCCTTGTGCCAAGACACTAGTTTGTCTCATGAGACCTACCGATGCATCGAGGAGCTATAGCAGGCTCCACCCGTCACTTATTAAGTCCAATGCATTCCCATATGAAAAGGTTTAAACATAAACATTCGTATTAAAACTAGCATACGAAATGTCAATAATTTCACCATAAACTATGAATGGTATAAAAATAGCACATCCATAGTCAAACATATCACAAAACCTTCAATACAATATAGAAGTTTTGTAGCATAATAAATCAACTTCAAATAATCTTAAAATCCATCAAAGGATGTTGACGTAGATGAAATCAAAATTCTTTTTAAAGAAATATCTCCTTTTATTTTGAAATAATTTAAGATCCATATAAAATAAAACATTTTCTTTTAAAATATTCTTATAAGCTTGTAAGGGAAGCTTTGAAGATTTTATAACGGCTGAAAATAGCCGCACCCGCCGTATAAGTTAAAAAAACATTCTTACCTTAATTCTGTCGAAAAGGTTAAAAAGGACCATGTTTTGAAAACGACCGAAAGATTCCTTTATAACCACTTATAAAAGTCAAAAAGGGTATAAATGACTTTAACTCATATTCTAGTAAATATTAAAAATGTTTTGAAATGCATTTTTAAGAAACATGGATGTGGATGATAAAGAGATCCCAGTAGATTATTACGTATAAACAACCTGGGATAATGAAGAGGTTGTAAAGTAAACCCTTACCAATTTGGTAACTTATGAAACATAAAACCCATGAAAGAGGTATCATAAAATGAATATGTAAGTACACATAAATTATAGTGTATTACACAAATAATATAATTATGGGCAGTACATACACCACACAAAAGGTAATGGTGGCAATATGGCATGAATCTCACGGGAATAAGGAGTGAGATGAAAACCCCTTACCTTGTACTTTTCCTTGGTTGGGGTAGGTTAACCTCCTGTATAATGGTTAAATAGTTGTTATTAAATTATACAAGAATAGTATATATTAATATGATATCATATATGATCTTTTAACATTGATTTGTTAATAATATCTTAGAATTATCGTCGTTTCGGGAGTTAACTTACTCATTTTCTTTTATATGTTTTGTTACATAAGCCATGGTTGTTGTATCTTATTCATATCCAGAATTATATCTAGTCCTTAAACATCATTTTTAAATCATCAAATGATAATTATACTTGAATGGATACGATGGAGAATGAATCTCATCGCGTTCGTGGAGACGGTAGTCCGTACATACGCACGAGCGACAATATCATTCTTTTGATATTAAAATAATATATAAATGGATGGTATATCATATATACAGAATCATTAACATGTTATATTTATTATTTACATGAGTTACACATCATTATTATACCCATCCAAATAATATTATATTGAATAACAATTACACCACGACGTGGAGACGGTAGTCCGTACGTACGCACGTATGGTGACATGTTATTCAAAGGGTGGATAGAATACTGAATATGGTTGTACCATATTTATAATAACATCACAGTATATTTGAGATACTGGAGTTATTATTTTGGAATGGTAAGAACAAAGGAAGAAGAAGTGGAAGAAGAAATGAACTTGGAGAAGGGTGGTGAAATCATTACCTCTTCTTCGGGTTCTTCCTTTTGATTTGATCAAAAGGGCTCCATAGGTTGGCTTTCTGATCAAACTAAGGCCTCTAGGTTGTAGTGAGGGATGTTGGGAGATTATTTGGGCAGATTTTGGCCGAACCAAAAGGCTTTGAAGGTGTGAAGAAATGAGAAGGAGGAGTGCCCTTTTATAAGGGGGGTGAGGGGCACCTTTGGAAAAGCTAGAAATATTAATTTATAATAAATTCATATTCGGTTTCTAATGGCTCCAAAGCTTATTATTCAAAGTTTAAGGTGGGGATAGGTCGAAAACCACTCAAACAATAGAATTTAGACAGGTTTGGGTACTTATATTATCCTTATCTTTAAGTATTAACTCTAAGTTAATTAGTTTCACTTTTACAATGTCTATTTGTATTTTTATATTATATGGTTAATAAACATACTATATACATCCAAGCGACCCCCAAGTGGTACATTAATGATTAACCTATCATGAGATAAGTCTCTTGGCCGATCCTTAGATTTTTAGTAATTTAATATCAATTGAGAATATAATATTTGTTTTAAGAACTCTTTTATGTCAATTTTGACACTATTCAATAGTTTATTTTTGTGAAACTCATAACAGATTGATTACTTCAAAAAAAGTCAATTAAATCAATCCTAATATATCCTTTTATCCTAGAAAATTAGTTTAATTCATTAAAAGTTTCATATTATATTTATTTGGGTATTTATAATATCAATTATTTTAATTTTTCACTATTATAGTAATTACTGCATCATCATTGTGTCATAAATAAAATAAATTATTTAATGTCTAAAAATTATAAATAAAATATCATTATGTAGGAAATCCTTTTAGCTTTATAATGAATATTTATAATCTAAAATCCAACATATATAACCCTATGTAACAATTGTTTTTCTAAAAGATATATGCTTGTGTCATTTTTGTATTCATTTTAACTTAATTAAAATAAAGTGTCATTATCACTTACAAGTGGATCCATGAGGTCCCAAAATAGACCCAAATATTCCCATGGTTGACCATGTATCAACCAATAGTGTTAAGACACGTTTTAGGGTAATTTAGTATTATTATAATATTATTTTTTAACCCTTATTTACCGGATTTACCCTTAACTATGGTAAATAAAATATTTACCGCAGTAATTATTCAAAATGTCTAAAAATAAAAGTTACCTATTTACACAATTTAAACATCCTGATTTCAAATATGGAATCCATTTTCCTAAATTCAAAACACAGTAGTGGCAGAAATTAATTTAAAATTAATTCCCGCTGTCAAAACAAAAAGCGTGTTTTTAAGAGATAATAACTATCAAAAGATTGACACTCGTTTATGTTCGGTTTAATTGTAAAATTATGTCCAATGACCAACATTATATTAAATTGTAAAAATATATTCTATATATACTTTAAAACCACTCAAATTCATAATTTATCACTATTAATTATTTTGATTAAAAAAGTTTTTTTTAATTAAAATTTAGTAATTTTCACTATTCATCAAAATATGAAAGTTATCCGAAATGTACCAAAATTTCACCTTAGGCTAAATTCGATATTCCGAATCCAAAAATGAATTCCATTTTCAAATATTAAATATATATAATTTCAAAAAGTAGGTATTACTATTCATAACGGCTAGTTTGATTAGTTATGGTGTGTTAGAACTCGGTGTTGCGTACAACACACGCTATCACATTATTCAAAGAGAAGCGTACCGTAGAAGCTTGGGGTGTTACAAAATTTCAACCTAATTTTAAGAAAACACCCCATCATCAAAAAATGAAATAATTATACAGACTGATACGTTAGCCAACAAGTAACTCCCCGATGTAATCTACCATTGATAATAATTCATCGAAATTTTTGTTTTCGAACACCAAATTCAATGGATCAACTTCTATGTAAAACGTGAAATGAATTTGAGATATCATATAATATATATCAATTTAGATACTATAATTAGTTTAATTCATTATGATTCACTCATCCTCTCCATAAAAGTTATGAAACATTTCTATAATTCTTCTAATTCACTCAAGGATATTCATTACAAAAACCATCGGAATCACTAAGAATATAAGGTTTGAAAAATTTATACACATATCAGAAAAAAATTAGGTCAAATATAGAATATTGAAAAAATGAAACATCACATTTTATACATAAAAATAATATTATCCCTCATTTTCATCAAATTATGATCTTGGATCTTTTTATGATTCGTGCTATGGAACAATAGAAATGACCCTACTTGAATTTCTTCATACTAATACTCATTATGAATTTTCCATTATATGATATTTGACTTCGTACAAAACAAATTTCTATCTAACTATATGGAACTTTTTGCACCATATTTAGGTTGTTTAACTAATGTATTTTGTTGAAAAAAAATTAACAAATCAATTATAGACTGTATATTCAAGAAATTATTTTTAATAAGTGGTATTTCATTCTTATATAACTCTAAAAATAACATAATGCACCCATTAACTTTCTTATGGAAAATATTATCATATGTTGTTTCTAAAAACTAAATACTTTGATAGTGTCACCTAACCATATATACCATCTTTGATAATCTATCTTCCATACATAATTTAACTATTTCAACATTGAATTATTAATAGTGTCATTCGATTCTTTAAAACCATTATGTTATATTTTTTATCTATACCAAAATAAATATATCTCATATAAATTTATTTTTATATTTAGTTGATATATCATTTAATCATGATGTGATTTCATGTAATATTTGAATGGAATTTATAATCACCTCTAAAAAAGAGAACCTATTAATATAATTAAAATGTTTAGAAATTAAGAAATCATTGATGAATATAAAACAATATTACAATATATTTCAATTTTATAATCTATAAATATTACAATATATTATAAAAATTTCAAATTTTCATGAAAACATAGAATTAAACAAAAAATTACAAGTCAATTACAATGAAAAAATTTTCAAATAAAGAAATTCATAAATAGTCGATTTAAATCGAAAATTGAAATACAAGACACCAATATCTCACAAAAAACATTAATATGTTACATATTAAAAAAATGTAAATTCACCATTTAATAAAATGTTTTTCTAAAACAAAATATATAATATTATTGATACAATAATTTTTTAGGAATTTTTTTTCAAAAGAATGTTTATTTCCTAGATCATATTCTAACATGTTATAATTGGTTTTAGGATTAATCCATAGGATGCTTGAACTATTTACAAATGGATTTTATGTGATAATGAAAATGAAAGTTTTCAAATCATTGAGGCCCCACCTATGCCTATTTGTAGCCAAATGCAATAGAAAATGTCATTAACTAATAGATTGAGGGTTAGGGAATAACACCATGTTTCCAAATCACAAAACTATATTGACCATAACAAATTTAATTCAACAATAATAACATCTTCATTTCAAATGATAAAAAGAAAAACCTATAGTATATATTGAAGTGCACTGTGTTGCATTTGTTGTCAATGAGGCATGAAGTTGTGTTGGAATGAATGGAAGTCAAGGAATGTCAAGATGTGAATGACAAAGGTTGTGATGGTGTTGGTGATGAAGAGAGAATGGCCATAGTACTAAGATGCATGTCACTTAGGAGATTCACTATGTGACATAGGAGATGATGGTTGAAACATTCTCTAAGAAAATCAGACGATTGTTGAGCTGCTCTTTAAGTTCAAAGAACTTGTATCAACTGGATACAATGTCACAACATGATTAGAAGACCATGCATTGTAGTGAAAATGCATGAGGAGTTGAAGAAGGAAGATGATCCACTCACTACTTCTAAGTGGATGAAGTGGTTTAATGAAGTCCATGCACTATCACTTAGTGCATGTGAATCAGAAGATGTTCCAATTGATCTCTGATTAGATCAATGAAGTTTATTGAAGAAATATTTGATTCAGGAGCTCGGTTGAAGATGAAGAAACCTTCGGGAATTCCATTCTTAAATGTTGATTATATGTTGAAGAAAAATGGAAGAATTCTAATGAAGAAGATTAATACTTGAATTCTTAAGAAGAAGATGAAGGAGAAGAAAGGCTTGAAGTAGTTCTCTTGATATGGCTTGATTTCATGGAGGACTTTGTTTTTTGACAAAGTCTTATTCAAGACTTAGCCAAAAAATGTGCCACCAAGGAGGCCAGCCGAGGGATCACCCAAGGCACATATGGGCCTAAGGCGCCACGCCCATGGGGAACCCTCAAGGCCAAGGCGCTCCCTGAGGCAAGGCAGGGGCCGTGTATAAGCCCTGAGGCCACGCGGTGATGAAGCCCGCGCAGTGTGAGCGAGAGGAGCGCGCCCGTGAGGTGCATAGTGGGCGCTAGGAGCGCGCCCGCAGGGTGCAGAGTGGGCGCAGAGCGCGCCCGCAGGGAGAACACAGTGCGTGGCGGCACCATGGACGGAGGAGATTCAATTGCGGGGTTGAGGCAGCGCGAGGTTGATAAGGCGCGGCAATTCCTCTCACCGATTCGATGTGGGACGCGGAAATTTCCCCGGGAGAAAATCTCAGCCGTCCGAGCCATCGCGCGATTTATCCACGCCGCACGATCCATCTCCGCGGCGATGATCTAATCCTGGCCGTTAAACATCGCATCTGACGGCCAAGAGATCGTCTTCATCATCGAGCTCGTCCGAGGCCTCCCCGAAGCCACCTGCTTGCCGCCGCTAAACCAGGCGACTCCCGAAGATGGTTTTTGAGTTCCCGGCCACCTCCGAGCAAACCGAGACCTCCATTGGGATCGTCTTGACGCACTGAACCCATCCATGCATTAAAATGTTGCATGCATGCATCAAGAAATGAATTCGGTCTAAGCCGAAGCAAACAGATGGTGCGAGGCGTTGAAGAATTTGTGTTTTGCATGGGATGGCCAAAACAGAGGCCGTGCATGCGTTCTAAATCGCATGCACGAGGAGGAAAGTAAAAGAGATGAAGCCCGCGTGAAATAGTGAAGGAAAACAAGATTTGAAAAGATTTTTAAAAGATCCGAAGATCTCGGGAGTTTGAGATTTATCACGCGGATGGGCCGAAGCCGCCTCTGCCTATAAAAGGATCACCCGAGGCTCTCGTTTATTCTTGCTGATGCGCTGAATATTTTTTGAGAAGTCCTGCGAGTGCCTTGCCTCGTGAAGAACAGCCTGCGCGCCCCATGCGCGGCAGTGAATCCCGGAGCCACCCCTTGGCCCCGTGAAGTTCCTTTTGCGCACTTCTTGTGCAAATGAAGGAGGAAGGGCAACGCTACCTTGCGCGCCCCCCCTCTGTGCACTGCGGCCCCCGGCGGGGTAAGCACTTGCGCGGCAGTGGCCACCCGAGGCCTTGCGCGCCTTGCACTGGTTTCACCCTTGAGGATTGCGTGGTTGTTGAAGTGAAGGAAGGCTGAGCCCCTTGCATCCTTCGGTGTGTGATAAGTGCAAAGAATACCCGAGGCACTTTGTGTGCAAAGGGGGGAAAGGCCGTAGCCCTGTGAAAACAAGAAGACCACACCAAGTTGTGTGTTGTGTGTGTGAAAAGTGGAGTGCCTTGTGTGAAGTGAAAGAACACACCCTTTGGGTTTATGTGCAAACAAGAACACAGAAGGGGTCGTGGCAGTGTGTGTGCAAGTGGGTGAAGTGAAGACCACCACATCCCTTGTGTGTGTGTGCCAAGTGAGGAGAACGCCCTACGGGCAGTAGCTTGTGCAAAGAGGGAGAACCCAAGGCTTAGTGCCTTTGTGTGAAAATTGAGCAAGGAAGGTCGTGGCCTTGTGGGTGCACACATTAAAGAACAAGAACACCCTATGGCCATTTAAGTGTGTGCCAAGTTCTAAGAAGACCACACATTGTGTGTGAAGTGAAAAAGGCCGAGAGGAAGTGTGTGCAAGTGGAATAGGCCGTACCCAAGTGTGTGTAAGTGAATAAAGCCAAAGACCACACCTAGTTGTGTGAAAAGTGGAGAACCTTGTGTATTCAAATTGAAGAACACACCTTGAGTGTGTGTGTGCAAACAAGAAACAAGTTGGCCGAACCTAAGTGTGTGCACTAAGAAGTGTGTATACACTTATAAGAAATAAGGAGTGACCCACACTAAAGTAGAACACACATTTATGTGTGTAATCAAAAGAGAATAAAGTGTATGATGTTCAAGGAGTTGGTGTGTGCTAAAAGTGTTACACCCTTTGTGGGTCTACTGCACCAAGAAGAGGAAAGGGGAAGTGCATGCATGCATGCATGCACATGCACACGTAATCAAAGTTCAAATCAGTGAGTGTGCATTTGAGTTGACCAAGACCAGAGGATCTTGAAGAAATTGAGAAGGCCATGCTATCAGTGCATGAGGATGAAGAGCTTCCATGCACTCAGTGCATGAAGTGAAGTTGAAGTGAGACTGAGCCAGACTGAAAGAAGAGATATCAGTTGTCTGAGTATTCAGTAATTGAGAAGAGCCTAATCAAGTGTAGTGATCAGAAGATTGCTGAGCAAGACCAACAGACCTTTTCAGAGGCTGTTGAATATTCTTGAAGAGAGAGGCCAGGTCATCCTGAGAAGAAGGAGATAAAGCCTGAGCAAGTTGAGGAGTCATGTTCATCAAAAGTGAACAGAAGAGAAGAGCAAGGCTAGCAGCCTTTATCCCAGGCTGCTGAAGTTACTTGAAGACCTTAAAGAGAAGAAGAGCTACTCGTGTGACTCGAGGAGCCAAGAGAAGACCCTGTGGGACTCAGGGAGAAGAAGTCTTCAGTGGGATTCTGGAGCAGGCCAGTGGGACTCTGGTAACACTGTGTGACGCAGTATAAAGACCCTCCTGTGGGACTCAGGAGAGATACAATGGGACTTTGTATCGACCATTGTAATACTAACAGATTATAATGGGAGAATCCATGCTGGGAGAGCATGGCAAGGATGTAGGCCTTTGGTGCCGAACCTTGTAAATCCTTGTGTCCAGTGCCTTTACATTTACTGCATCATTCGTGGAAAGGTGAGAGATACAAGAAGAGTGGATCGAGGCTTTAACCAGCCATAGAGGTTTAATTGATAAAGAATCAATTAGTAAAAAGTTTTAAGGGATCACTGATTCACCCCCTCCCCCTCTCAGTGATTCACACTGATCTGGGCACTTCAATTGGTATCAGAGGGAGGTTACCTCTAAAAGATACAAGGGAGTCTTTATGAAGTGCAGGTTTGAGGAAATGAAAGAACAGCCTCAAATGGAGATATCTGCCAAGACTCAGAAAAATACAAAGAAGAAACAAGCCAAGAAAATGAAGAAAGCCTGTCCTAGCTGTGATGAAGTTTGAACAATGAGAGATCTTCAAAGTGCAATCAAATATCTACAAAAGGCAGTCCCCAAGTAAGTGGTAAAGTGTATAGATACAGGCATCCATGATCTTCATGAAGAAAAATCCCAGTTAGAAGAAGAAGCCAATGCAATGGAAGATCAATTGGCTAAAAGGGTTGGCATAACCAACACTCCCAGAAAGCCGGTGAAGGCTAAAGATGAAACAATATCTCTTTGCAATGAAAGATATGAAGACACTACTTAAGAATTGCAAAGAAGCCTTTCTGAGAAAGAATTCATTAAGAATGTGGTCAAAGATTTTTTCCATGCACTGGAAAAGAGGCACAAAGTTTCAATGAATGTCAGAGATGCTCAACTTGAAGAAAAAGTCAAATTGGTAAAGGAGATGGACAATTCATTGCAAGAATTGAAAAAGGTGCATGAAGACCAGATGAAACAACTGGTGGAGAATTGGGAAGGAAAGCTAAGAACTGTTGAGGATGAGAAGAACTCCCTCAACATGAAATACTTAGAACTAGAGGTGATATTGAAAAATCAGCAATCACCCGAAGCTGAATCCTCCCAGTCAGCTGAAAGGAGAAATGTTGCTACTCAAGTATGCCTTGAGAAGGATGATTCTAAAAGAAAGACATCCTCAAATTAAAGGGCAACATCTTCTAGAAAGAAGGTACCATCCATCCCATCTTGTACTGATGCTTCTAAATGTGTTTCCACAAAAAGTGCAGGATGGAAAAATAATTCCAAACAAGTATGGATGAAGAAAATGAAGAAGCAGAGCTCTCCTGAAACAACACAGCAATTCAAGACAAGTACCCTACAATCAGAAGGAATCAAAAGGTCATGATTTGTGGGTCAATGTGGGTGTTGTAACAAGTATGGGCATTGTGCAAAGGATTGTTGGTACAATCCACTGAATGCCAAAGAACAGAGGAAGCCCATGCCTAGGGGGAGCAATCCAGAAGAAAAGAAGCAGCATCCACAGGTCCAGAGACATCTGTTTACTGCTAACAGATTTGGATTGCTTGACAACATTTGGGATGTTTGCAAAAGTGGTCAAAATGATACATGTCAATCTCCAACTGTATCCAATGATGGAATGAAGAGAAGATCACTGAACCTGGCTAAGAGAGATTCCTTGGGAAGCAAGCAGAAGACAGTGGAAAATGCTCCCAATAAGAGTTTGAAGAATGAAGAGAAGTCCTTGGAATTGAAATCCAAGAAGGGTGATGCATCCAGAAGGACCACCAAGAAAACATTATTCTACTGTGGAAAGAAAGGACACATCATGGACCTTTGTAAATAAGCCATGAAACTAAATAGAAGCAGACTGAACATCAAAAGACAATCAATCCAGAAGAAGAAGGAATTGGTTGAAAATAAGTTTCCTAAGAAAGGTGGCTTAACAGTATCAAAAGAACCATGTGGGATTTCCAAAACTGAGGCCTCACTTCCAAATGACTTGTTAGTCATATGGCCAAATCAGTTGCCACATGCCAGAGAACTGCAAAGAGTTGAAGATGAAGCACTGGCAATTGCTAAGGCAAAAAGGAAACAAAAGATTTCACATGAAGATGTGTTGAGATCCACACCAGCACAAACATCATTGAAGATCAAATGTGCAAGTGTGAAGAATGGTGAAAATGGGACATCTCGGTTGAGAGAATATTCTCAACCTTGTTGTTCACATTAACGAACCAAGGAGGTTCCATCTTATTCCCTAAACACTTGTATTTACATGTGCTAACATTGCAGGGAATTGAAGATGATGATCATTCTCATCTGGAGAGTGGTTTGGACAGAATGGAGTGCACCCCTTGATGGGGAGCCAATCTGAAGAAGATGATGTTCTGAAATTAATATCATCTTGAGAAATTAGATGAAAGGGGGAGCTTTATATTTGCACCTGAACTTTCTAATGAGTTTTGTGATGTATGTGCAGGATTTAGCAATTCATTGTTATATCTGAAAATTTTCAAACCCCTGATGCATGATCTCACATGTTTACAGTGAATGTGGATAGCATTTGGTTCCTTGGTTACATCACTCTTGTTTTCTACACCGGGTTAGCCCAAGTAGACTTAGATTTGATTTACTAAAGGTTATTTTCTAAAGAAGAACATGTGGCATCATCCCTCTCTTAGTGTTTTTCAAGAAGATGCTATTCGAAGGGAGGAAGAGATATTGTGGAAGAGAACCACACCACACCTTTTCATTTGATTGCCAATAAGGGGGAGAAAATATTGGCACACATATTGACCCATTCATATGTGATGAAGGAGTGTATTGACAACATATACAAAGGGGGAGATTGAAGTGCATTGTGATGCATTTGTTGTCAATGAGGCATGAAGTTGTCTTGGAATGAATGGAAGTCAAGGAATGTCAAGATGTGAATGACAAAGGTTGTGATGGTGTTGGTGATGAAGAGAGAATGGCCATAGTACTAAGATGCATGTCACTTAGGAGATTCACTAAGTGACATAGGAGATGATGGTTGAAACATTCTCTAAGAAAATCAGACGATTGTTGAGCTGCTCTTTAAGTTCAAAGAACTTGTATCAACTGGATACAATGTCACAACATGATTAGAAGACCATTCATTGTAGTGACAATGCATGAGGAGTTGAAGAAGCAAGATGAACCATTCACTACTTCTAAGTGGATAAAGTGGTTTAATGAAGTCCATGCACTATCACTTAGTGCATGTGAATCAGAAGATGTTCCAATTGATCTCTGATTAGATCAATGATGTTTATTGAAGAAATATTTGATTCAGGAGCTCGGTTGAAGATGAAGAAACCTTCAGGAATTCCATTCTTAAATGTTGATTATATGTTGAAGAAAAATGGAGAAATTCTAACGAAGAAGATTAATACTTGAATTCTTAAGAAGAAGATGAAGGAGAAGAAAGGCATGAAGTGGTTCTCTTGATATGGCTTGATTTCATGGAGGACTTTGTTTTTTGACAAAGTCTTATTCAAGACTTAGCCAAAAAATGTGCCACCAAGGAGGCCAGCCGAGGGATCACCCAAGGCACATATGGGCCTAAGGCGCCACGCCCATGGGGAACCCTCAAGGCCAAGGCGCTCCCTGAGGCAAGGCAGGGGCCGTGTATAAGCCCTGAGGCCACGCGATGATGAAGCCCGCGCAGCGTGAGCGCGAGGAGCGCGCCCGCGAGGTGCATAGAGGGCGCTAGGAGTGCGCCCGCAGGGAGAAGAGTGGGCGCAGAGCGCGCCCGCAGGGAGAACACGGTGCGGGGCGGCACCGTGGATGGAGGAGATTCAATTGCGGGGTTGAGGCAGCGCGAGGTTGATAAGGCGCGGCAATTCCTCTCGCTGATTCGATGTGGGACGCGGAAATTTCCCCGGGAGAAAATCTCAGCCGTCCGAGCCATCGCGCGCTTTATCCACGCCGCACGATCCATCTCCGCGGCGATGATCTAATCCTGGCCGTTAAACATCGCATCCGACGGCCGAGAGCTCGTCTTCATCATCGAGCTCGTCTGAGGCCTCCCCGAAGCCACCTGCTTGCCGCCGCTGAACCAGGAGACTCCCGAAGATGGTTTTTGAGTTCCCGGCCACCTCCGAGCAAACCGAGACCTCCATTGGGATCGTCTCGACACACTGAACCCATCCATGCATTAAAATGTTGCATTCATGCATCAAGAAATGAATTCGGTCTAAGCCGAAGCAAACCGAAGGTGCGAGGCGTTGAAGAATTTGTGTTTTGCATGGGATGGCCAAAACAGAGGCCGTGCATGCGTTCTAAATTGCATGCATGAGGAGGAAAGTAAAAGAGATGAAGCCCGCGTGAAACAGTGAAGGAAAACAAGATTTGAAAAGATTTTTAAAAGATCCGAAGATCTCGGGAGTTTGAGATTTATCACGCGGATGGGCCGAAGCCGCCTCTGCCTATAAAAGGATCACCCGAGGCTCTCGTTTATGCTTGCTGATGCGCTGAATATTTTTTGAGAAGTCCCGCGAGTGCCTTGCCTCGTGAAGAACAGCCTGCGCGCCCCCTGCGTGGCAGTGAAGCCCGGAGCCACCCCTTGGCCCCGTGAAGTTCCTTTTGCGCACTTCTTGTGCAAAAGAAGAAGGAGGAAGGGCAACGCTACCTTGCGCCCCCCCCCCCCCCTCTGTGCACCGCAGCCCCCTGCACGGTAAGCACTTGCGCGGCAGTGGCCACCCGAGGCCTTGCGCACCTTGCACTGGTTGCACCCTTGAGGCTTGCGCGGTTGTTGAAGTGAAGGAAGGCCGAGCCCCTTGCATCCTTCGGTGTGTGATAAGTGCAAAGAATACCCGAGGCACTTTGTGTGCAAAGGAGGGAAAGGCCGTAGCCCTGTGCAAACAAGAAGACCACACCAAGTTGTGTGTTGTGTGTGTGAAAAGTGGAGTGCCTTGTGTGAAGTTAATGAACACACCCTTTGGGTGTATGTGAAAACAAGAACAAAGAAGGGGTCTTGGCAGTGTGTGTGCAAGTGGGTGAAGTGAAGACCACCACATCCCTTGTGTGTGTGTGCCATGTGAGGAGAACGCCCTACGGGAAGTAGCTTGTGCAAAGAGGGAGAACCCAAGGCTTAGTGCCTTTGTGTAAAAATTGAGCAAGGAAGGCTGTGGCCTTGTGGGTGCACACATTAAAGAACAAGAACACCCTATGGCCATTTAAGTGTGTGCCAAGTGCTAAGAAGACCACACATTGTGTGTGAAGTGAAAAAGGCCGAGAGGAAGTGTGTGCAAGTGGAATAGGCCGTAGCCAAGTGTGTGTAAGTGAATAAGTCCAAAGACCACACCTAGTTGTGTGAAAAGTGGAGAACCTTGTGTATGCAAATTGAAGAACACACCTTGAGTGTGTGTGTGAAAACAAGAAACAAGTTGGCCGAACCTAAGTGTGTGCACTAAGAAGTGTGTATACACTTAGAAGAAATAAGGAGTGACCACACTAAAGTAGAACACACATTTATGTGTGTAATCAAAAGAGAATAAAGTGTATGATGTTCAAGGAGTTGGTGTGTGCTTAATGTGTTACACCCTTTGTGGGTCTACTGCACCAAGAAGAGGAAAGGGGAAGTGCATGCATGCATGCATGCACATGCGCACGTAATCAAAGTTCAAATCAGTGAGTGTGCATTTGAGTTGACCAAGACCAGAGGATCTTGAAGAAATTGAGAAGGCCATGCTATCAGTGCATGAGGATGAAGAACTGCCATGCACTCAGTGCATGAAGTGAAGTTGAAGTGAGACTGAGCCAGACTGAAAGGAGAGATATCAGTTGTCTGAGTATTCAGTAATTGAGAAGAGCCTGATCAAGTGAAGTGATCAGAAGATTGCTGAGCAAGACCAACAGACCTTTTCAGAGGCTGTTGAAGATTCTTGAAGAGAGAGTCCAGGTCATCCTGAGAAGAAGGAGATAAAGACTGAGCAAGTTGAGGAGTCATGTTCATCACAAGTGAACAGAAGAGAAGAGCAAGGCCAGCAGCCTTTATCCCAGGCTGCTGAAGTTACTTGAAGACCTTAAAGAGAAGAAGAGCTACTCGTGTGACTCGAGGAGCCAAGAGAAGACCCTGTGGGACTCAGGTAGAAGAAGTCTTCAGTGGGATTCTGGAGCAGGCCAGTGGGACTCTGGTAACATTGTGTGACGCAGTATAAAGACCCTCATGTGGGACTCAGGAGAGATACAGTGGGACTCTGTATCGACCATTGTAATACTAACAGATTATAATGGGAGAATCCATGCTGGGAGAGCATGGCAAGGATGTAGGCCTTTGGTGTCGAACCCTGTAAATCCTTGTGTCCAGTGCCTTTACATTTACTGCATCATTCGTGGAAAGGTGAGAGATACAAGAAGAGTGGATCGAGGCTTTAACCAGCCATAGAGGTTTAATTGATAAAGAATCAATTAGTAAAAAGTTTTAAGGGATCACTGATTCACCCCCTCCCCCTCTCAGTGATTCACACTGATCTGGGCACTTCAATTGGTATCAGAGGGAGGTTACCTCTAAAAGTTCCAAGGGAGTCTTTATGAAGTTCAGATTTGAGGAAATGAAAGAACAGCCTCAAATGGAGATATCTTCCAAGACTCAGAAAAATAGAAAGAAGAAATAGGCCAAGAATATGAAGAAAGCATGTCCTAGCTGTGATGAAGTTGGAACAATGAAAGATCTTCAAAGTGCAATCGAATATCTTCAAAAGGCATTCCCCAAGGAAGTGGAAAAGTGTATAGCTACAGGCATCCATGATCTTCATGAAGAAAAATCACAGTTAGAAGAAGAATCCAATGCAATGGAAGATCAATTGGCTAAAAGGGTTGGCATAACCAACACTCTCAGAAAGCTGGTGAAGGCTAAAGATGAAACAGTATCTCTTTGCAATGAAAGATATGAATACACTACTGAAGAATTTCAAAAAAGCCTTTCTGAGAAAGAATTCTTTAAGACTGTGGTCAAAGATGTTTTCCATGCACTGGAAAAGAGGCACAATGTTTCAATGAATGTCAGAGATGCTCAACTTGAAGAAAAAGTCTAATTGGTAAAGGAGCTGGACAATTCATTGCAAGAATTGAAAAAGGTGCATGAAGACCAGATGAAACAACTGGTGGAGAATTGGGAAGGAAAGCTAAGAACTGTTGAGGATGAGAAGAACTCCCTCAACATGAAATACTTAGAACTAGAGGTGATATTGAAAAATCAGCAATCACCCGAAGCTGAATCCTCCCAGTCAGCTGAAAGGAGAAATGTTTCTACTCAAGTATGCCTTGAGAAGGATGATTCTAAAAGAAAGACATCCTCAAATGAAAGGGCAACATCTTCTAGAAAGAAGGTACCATCCATCCCATCTTGTACTTATGCTTCTAAATGTGTTTCCACAAAAAGTGCAGGATGGAAAAATAAATCCAAACAAGTATGGATGAAGAAAATGAAGAAGCAGAGCTCTCCTGAAACAACACAGCAATTCAAGACAAGTACCCTACAATCAGAAGGAATCAAAAGGTCAAGATTTGTGGGTCAATGTTGGTGTTGTAACAAGTATGGGCATTGTGAAAAGGATTGTTGGTACAATACACTGAATGCCAAAGCACAGAGCAAGCCCATGCCTAGGGGGAGAAAGCCAGAAGAAAAGAAGCAGCATCCACAGGTCCAGAGACATCTGTTTACTACTAACAGATTTGGATTTCTTGACAACATCTGGGATGTTTGCAAAAGTGGTCAAAATGATACATGTCAATCTCCAACTGTATCCAAAGATGGAATGAAGAGAAGATCACTAAACCTAGCTAAGAGAGATTCCTTGGGAAGCAAGCAGAAGAAAGTGGAAAATGCTCCCAAGAAGAGTTTGAAGAATGAAGAGAAGTCCTTGGAATTGAAATCCAATAAGGGTGATGCATCCAGAAGGACCACCAAGAAAACATGATTCTACTGTGGAAAGAAAGGACACATCATGGACCTTTGTAAAGAAGCCATGAAACTAAATAGAAGCAGACTGAACTCCAAAAGACAATCAATCCAGAAGAAGAAGGGATTGGTTGAAAATAAGTTGCCTAAGAAAGGTGGCTTAACAGTATCAAAAGAACCATGTGGGATTTCCAAAACTGATGCCTCACTTCCAAATGACTTGTTAGTCATATGGACAAATCAGTTGCCACATGCCAGAGAACTGCAAAGAGTTGAAGATGAAGCACTGGCAATTGCTAAGGCAAAAAGGAAACAAAAGATTTCACATGAAGATGTGTTGAGATCCACACCAGCACAAACATCATTGAAGATCAAATGTGCAACTGTGAAGAATGGTGAAAATGGGACATCTCGGTTGAGAGAATCTTATCAACCTTGTTGTTCACATTAATGAACCAAGGAGGTTCCATCTTATTCCCTAAACACTTGTATTTACATGTGCTAACATTGCAGGGAATTGAAGATGATGATCATTCTCATCTGGAGAGTGGTTTGGACAGAATGGAGTGCACCCCTTGAGGGGGAGCCAATCTGAAGAAGATGATGTTCTGAAATTAATATCATCTTGAGAAAGTAGATGAAAGGGGGAGCTTTATCTTTGCACTTGAACATTATAATGAGTTTTGTGATGTATGTGCAGGATTTAGCAATTCATTGTTATATCTGAACAATTTCAAACCCCTGAAGCATGATCTCACATGTTTACAGTGAATGTGGACAACATTTGGTTCCTTGGTTACATCACTCTTGTTTTCTACACCGGGTTAGCCCAAGTAGACTTAAAGTTGATTTACTAAAGGTTCTTTGCTAAAGAAGAACATGTGGCATCATCCCTCTCTTAGTGTTTTTCAAGAAGATGCTATTCGAAGGGAGGAAGAGATATTGTGGAAGAGAACCACACCACACCTTTGCATTTGATTTCCAATAAGGGGGCGAAAATATTGGCACACATATTGACCCATTCATATGTTCTGAAGGAGTGTATTGACAACAAATACAAAGGGGGAGATTGAAGTGCACTGTGTTGCATTTGTTGTCAATGAGTCATGAAGTTGTCTTGGAATGAATGGAAGTCAAGGAATGTCAAGATGTGAATGACAAAGGTTGTGATGGTGTTGGTGATGAAGAGTGAATGGCCATAGTACTAAGATTCATGTCACTTAGGAGATTCACTAAGTGACATAGGAGATGATAGTTGAAACATTCTCTAAGAAAATCAGACGATTGTTGAGCTGCTCTTTAAGTTCAAAGAACTTGTATCAACTGGATACAATGTCACAACATGATTAGAAGACCATGCATTGTAGTGACAATGCATGAGGAGTTGAAGAAGCAAGATGATCCATTCACTACTTCTAAGTGGATGAAGTGGTTTAATGAAGTCCATGCACTATCACTTAGTGCATGTGAATCAGAAGATGTTCCAATTGATCTCTGATTAGATCAATGAAGTTTATTGAAGAAATATTTGATTCAGGAGCTCGGTTGAAGATGAAGAAACCTTCGGGAATTCCATTCTTAAATGTTGATTATATGTTGAAGAAAAATGGAGGAATTATAATGAAGAAGATTAATACTTGAATTCTTAAGAAGATGATGAAGGATAAGAAAGGCTTGAAGTGGTTCTCTTGATATGGCTTGATTTCATGGAGGACTTTGTTTTTTGACAAAGTCTTATTCAAGACATAGCCAAAAAATGTGCCACCAAGGAGGCCAGCCGAGGGATCACCCAAGGCATATATGGGCCTAAGGCGCCACACCCATGGGGAACCCTCAAGGCCAAGGCGCTCCATGAGGCAAGGCAGGGGCCGTGTATAAGCCCCGAGGCCACGCGGTGATGAATCCCGTGCAGCGTGAGTGCGAGGAGAGCGCCCGCGAGGTGCATAGTGGGCGCTAGGAGCGCGCCCGCAGGGAGCAGAGTGGGCGCAGAGCACGCCCGCAGGGAGAACACGGTGCTGGGCGGCACCGTAGAGGGAGGAGATTCAATTGCGGGGTTGAGGCAGCGCGAGGTTGATAAGGCGCGGTAATTCCTCTCGCTGATTCGATGTGGGACGTGGAAATTTCCCCGGGAGCAAATCTCAGCCGTCCGAGCCATCGCGCGCTTTATCCACGCCGCACGATCCATCTCCGCGGCGATGATCTAATCCTGGCCGTTAAACATCGCATCCGACGGCCGAGAGCTCGTCTTCATCATCGAGCTCGTCTGAGGCCTCCCCGAAGCCACCTGCTTGCCGCCGCTGAACCAGGCGACTCCCGAAGATGGTTTTTGAGTTCCCAGCCACCTCCGAGCAAACCGAGACCTCCATTGGGATCTTCTCGATGCACTGAACCCATCCATTCATTAAAATGTTGCATGCATGCATCAAGAAATGAATTCGGTCTAAGCCGAAGCAAACCGAAGGTGCGAGGCGTTGAAGAATTTGTGTTTTGCATGTGATGGCCAAAACAGAGGCCGTGCATGCGTTCTAAATCACATGCGCGAGGAGGAAAGTAAAAGAGATGAAGCCCACGTGAAACAGTGAAGGAAAAAAAGATTTGAAAAGATTTTTAAAAGATCCGAAGATCTCGGGAGTTTGAGATTTATCACGCGGATGGGCCGAAGCCGCCTCTTCCTATAAAAGGATCACCCGAGGCTCTCGTTTATGCTTGCTGATGCGCTGAATATTTTTTGAGAAGTCCCGCGAGTGCCTTGCCTCGTGAAGAACAGCCTGCGCGCCCCCTGCGCGGCAGTGAAGCCCGGAGCCACCCCTTGGCCCCGTGAAGTTCCTTTTGCGCACTTCTTGTGCAAAAGAAGAAGGAGGAAGGGCAACGCTACCTTGCGTGCCCCCCCTCTGTGCACCGCGGCCCCCTGCGCGGTAAGCACTTGCGAGGCAGTGGCCACCCGAGGCCTTGCGAGCCTTGCACTGGTTGCACCCTTGAGGCTTGCGCGGTTGTTGAAGTGAAGGAAGGCCGACCACCTTGCATCCTTCGGTGTGTGCTATGTGCAAAGAATACCCGAGGCACTTTGTGTGCAAAGGTCGTAGCCCTGTGCAAACAAGAAGACCACACCAAGTTGTGTGTTGTGTGTGTGAAAAGTGGAGTGCCTTGTGTGAAGTGAAAGAACACACCCTTTGGGTGTATGTGAAAACAAGAGCAAAGAAGGGGTCGTGGCAGTGTGTGTGCAAGTGGGTGAAGTGAAGACCACCACATCCCTTGTGTGTGTGTGCCAAGTGAGGAGAACTCCCTACGGGCAGTAGCTTGTGCAAAGAGGGAGAACCCAAGGCTTAGTGCCTTTGTGTGAAAATTGAGCAAGGAAGGCCGTGGCCTTGTGGGTGCACACATTAAAGAACAAGAACACCCTATGGCCATTTAAGTGTGTGCCAAGTGCTAAGAAGACCACACATTGTGTGTGAAGTGAAAAAGGCCGAGAGGAAGTGTGTGAAAGTGGAATAGGCCGTAGCCAAGTGTGTGTAAGTGAATAAGGCCAAAGACCACACCTAGTTGTGTGAAAAGTGGAGAACCTTGTGTATGCAAATTGAAGAACACACCTTGAGTGTGTGTGTGCAAACAAGAAACAAGTTGGCCGAACCTAAGTGTGTGCACTAAGAAGTGTGTATACACTTAGAAGAAATAAGGAGTGACCCACACTAAAGTAGAACACACATTTATGTGTGTAATCAAAAGAGAATAAAGTGTATGATGTTCAAGGAGTTGGTGTTTTCTTAAAGTGTTACACCCTTTGTGGGTCCACTGCACCAAGAAGAGGAAAGGGGAAGTGCATGCATGCATGCATGCACATGCGCACGTAATCAAAGTTCAAACCAGTGAGTGTGCATTTGAGTTGACCAAGACCAGAGGATCTTGAAGAAATTGAGAAGGCCATGCTATCAGTGCATGAGGATGAAGAGCTGCCATGCACTCAGTGCATGAAGTGAAGTTGAAGTGAGACTGAGCCAGACTGAAAGGAGAGATATCAGTTGTCTGAGTATTCAGTAATTGAGAAGAGCCTGATCAAGTGAAGTGATCAGAAGATTGCTGAGCAAGACCAACAGACCTTTTCAGAGGCTGTTGAAGATTCTTGAAGAGAGAGGCTAGGTCATCCTAAGAAGAAGGAGATAAAGCCTGAGCAAGTTGAGGAGTCCTGTTCATCACAAGTGAACAGAAGAGAGAGCAAGGCCAGCAGCCTTTATCCCAGGCTGCTGAAGTTACTTGAAGACCTTAAAGAGAAGAAGAGCTACTCGTGTGACTCGAGGAGCCAAGAGAAGACCGTGTGGGACTTAGGGAGAAGAAGTCTTCAGTGGGATTCTGGAGCAGGCCAGTGGGACTCTCGTAACACTGTGTGACGCAGTATAAAGACCCTCCTGTGGGACTCAGGAGAGATACAGTGGGACTCTGTATCGACCATTGTAATACTAACAGATTATAATGGGAGAATCCATGCTGGGAGAGCATGGCAAGGATGTAGGCCTTTGGTGCCGAACCTTGTAAATCCTTGTGTCCAGTGCCTTTACATTTACTGCATCATTCGTGGAAAGGTGAGAGATACAAGAAGAGTGGATCGAGGCTTTAACCAGCCATAGAGGTTTAATTGATAAAGAATCAATTAGTAAAAAGTTTTAAGGGATCACTGATTCACCCCCTCCCCCTCTCAGTGATTCACACTGATCTGGGAACTTCATATACATATATAATAAAATAAATAGTCCTAAATGCATGAGTGATACATTAAAAAATTCAATAAAACCCCACATGGATAGATATAAAGGAACATTACATTTGAAAAAGACCCTAAATTATACAGATTTTAAATGATAGAGAACTCCTCCCCATTACGAGAACATCTAGATAGGTCTCCAGTTAAAATAGACATTACAATAATCATGGACCAAAAATCCTTACAATAAATCACCTTGAAGAACTAGTTTATAGGATTAATGTAATTTCACCATTACTTTTACTGAGACCACCATCTATCCAGGGTAACATTAGAAAAACAACAACATGTCTGGGGAAAAAATCCTATGAATATATTAATATGTTGAATAGTAAAAATTATAATACTTCTAGTACTGATATCCCCACTTTACGATTGATCTGAAAGGTAACCATAGATCACAAAATAGACACAAACCTTGAAGATGATGAATCACTCATCATATCCATAATTCATGTTGCTTCTAAATAAAATAATAAAGGACCCACTGCTTATTATACATATTTCAACTATGGGAACACCACAGCCTTTCATTCATATCCATCGATACAGTTCTTCATGTTTTTAAACCACTAGGAGAAACCATTAAATTCTTTATAATTTGTCTCGGCCAAGGGGGTACTAACCCCTTCTATTAGAGTCCCACATGTGTGTTGTAAAAGTGATAATTACAAACATATAAATGATCCCCATCTCTGTGTAGGCCAGATAAATTTGAAATTAGCATGAAATGAATTAAATTCATTATATTCAAAATCAGAATCCCACAAAATCATTATGAAATTATAGTTGGATACAAAAACACCAGTTAGAAGAAACCTATGGAATGAGAGAATAACCACATGTATAGTGGACTCGTGCATCGCTTGAAGACACCTTAGTCGAGGGAGTACTGGACCATATTATTAGTGTATGGCAGTTCAATACCTAATCATCACTAATAGAGTACCGAATCAATATTGAAAATGAAAAACCACTCCCCATAATACTTAAGGAGGGCTTTGAAATCCAGTATGGAAGACAAGGTAACCATTCTTTATCATTTCATACCACCTTGGAAGTACTAGCCCTGTGGCTGCTCCGATCATCATGCCCCAAACCCAATCTTCATCCCAACCGAGATAAATACAAAAAATACCAATAAATTATTCAAAACAACAAAATGCGGATGAATAAAAACATTTATTTTATCAATGTAAACAAATACATATGATTGTCTATTTATTTTATATTACATACATATCACAAGGAAATCATAGAAATAACACCATAAAGGCAATTAGAGTCTAAATGGGAACCAATGGGTGAGCAAAATTTCACAATGTGGGTAGGGGATGTAGATGTATGACTCTAATTCACATCGTTTTCAACCTCTTATGATTGGTGGGGAAGACCAACCAGACTTCATCGAGACCTAGATAATTCATTTGGACCCATCATTGAGCTGGACAATATTGTGAGCCTACCCCACTCGGCCTGGTGTGGTGTAGTCATACCGGAGGCACCCCACCTGGTAATAATTTTTGGGTAATATGAATTTGATATTTTGTTCATTCTCCAAAATGCTGATAATTTTATTTTATCACATCTTGAGGGAAAACATTGCACCTTGAAATAAGAATATTCATCAAATAAATTTTTGAATGATGAATACTAGGAAAAATTTATCATTTTACTTCTATGTGGTTCTGAAACATGAAATAACAAAAAAAATTGATAATTACCAATGTTAAAAATATCATTCTACAGACTGAACACCCTCTTTAATGCCCTTGTTTTTCAACATTGAACTAATAATCAATGAAATCTAGAAATTCATTAATCGTAATTGATGTACACAAGTTATTCTAATGTATAGAGGCATTTGAAACATATTTTTATGACTGTGAGATAAAAAAATTGAGAAACTATTGTCTTATTTATTCATGTGTGGATATAATTGAAGAAATGAATGTGAATGAAAAACGAAAATGAACATTGTATGAATCATGATGTATAATATATATAAAAATTAATTTACAACCAATGTTTATTTAAAATTTTTAATATTCATTTTATGATGAATTTTTAGAGTGTAAAATCTAGTTCTGGAAGGGGATGATTATACATGTTTTTTATTCATAGCGTTATAACTTATTTTGAGATATGTTTTCATAGGGTTATTTCATTTTCTAGATTGTCATTACTTTTTATCATAACTTTATTCGATGTGATCATGATGTGATGATGTTGGGATATGGTGGGTCCATTTTGTGGTGCTGATGACGTAGTTTTGGATGTGAAAATGTGATAATGGTATTTTTCACAATAGGTGAGAGTTGGGAATGCCTATTTCCTGTTGATATGATGGAGATTACTCACACCGTTTGAGGGTTTAGATTTCTAATATTTCAGGAATATTTTTATTGTAGTGATGTTATGTAAGAAACTATGATGCGATACAATTATGGTGTTTTTAATTTTATAGGAATGATATCATATTATTATATATCCCCAGTAACTCTAAATTTATTTTCTTACAAATGAAATTCAATAGATTAATATGATTATGTGATGCAAGAAAAATTAAATTTTTAGTAATTTATCATTTTTCCATTATATTAATCACTCCATTTCTGTGTTTATATATCAAATGGTTTTATCCCAAAAACATTATTCAACATGAATATAGCTGAGTATATCATGTGATAACTGCTACATTGTTACTTAATTTTTTTCTATATAGTTTTAGGGATATTTAATCTATTTTTCATTTATATTTGGTAGTGTTACAGTAAGATCATATGATTTTTCCTTCTATTATTGAAAATATTTTTTATGTTATTACGTCATTCAGGTATAAAATTGGTTGTCTGATCATATTTTTTCATTAATGTGAACCTTAGATAGTTGATTTTTAGTTTTTTTATATTCATGTGAATTTAAGGGGTAATGTATCGTAACATTATAATAGATACCCCCAATCCTAGTGGTCAACACATGGAAAAATTGTGGATGCCTTTGAGGGATATTATTATTACATATTCCAACCTAGGAGGGTATTTATTTGTAATTCTAAAATGTAGGTTACAATCAAAAACTCAATTTTATAATATAGAAATAGTTTTCACTAATTAAATTTAAAACAATAAAAAATATTGATGTATTGAAAAAATACATAACTAACATATATCCCTCTATCATCCCCATTTTATGCGTATAATCTGTTATAATTAAACATAGATTTCCTAAAGGGGAAACATAGAATAATTCCCCCAATTATCATTTCATTCTTAAATTGTAGGTCCAATAAAAAAGAGGGAGAGATAGAGAATGAATGGTTCATAATTACTTTATAGAACATTAAAAATTGATGAAATACACCTTATATGGATATCTTATCTCTTGATAATTAGAATAATTGATTCTTGAAATCTATTTCCATCATAATGTTTGTATAATGAATTTTAATTCAGCTATTTTTTAGTGTAACATTAATATCCAATATTTTCACAACTATAACTATAGAATATTCACATGGTTTGTGAATATATATAGATTTTTTTATAATGAATAGAAATGAGTGAAACTATAATAATAATAGAAATTATAAACAATAATAATTATTTTTTAAAATATGATTCATTCAAAACATAATTCATTCAATATAAAACATAATGGTCAATGGAGACAACAAACTAGGAAAAAAGTTTTAGAGAATAATTTTAAAAGATGGATCTTAAAACACACTTATTATGCATTTGAATTTTGTCTCTCAAATATTAGGAAAAAAGTAAAAAATATCACTATTAAAATAAGGATTACTCTAACATCATAATATCACACATCAATAAAATATTATTTTCTCTTTTAAAATCCTTTGGTATTTGACAAATAAAAAATTATGGAACACCGACTATTAAAAATAACTATGTCACATGTTAGATAATTATTTTATTAATTTACAAAATAATATTAATGTAATCTATATAAAAGGTACGAAATGACCCCGGATGATAGAGTGAGATAAATCTCAGTAAGCCACCACTATTGATGACTATAACATCCATCTCATGTAATTGAATCTAGCAGTATGTCAACATGCATAAATTATATAATGTAGTATAATGTGGATAAAAACTCATGTATCTACTTTATCCCTTGGTTGGTGTCTTAACATGTAACCATTTCATTTATTTATTAATTAAAATATTATTTTAATAGATCACTTGTGGAATGGCTAGCACTAGCATCATCTCATTATATTATAAGTAGTGAAGGCTCAATGATGTTATTGGGAACCCTGAAATGATATTTGATTTGTTATATCAAATGTAATCCCTAAGGTAAGGTATATCCAATGAGTCACATAATCTATATTATCTTGGTCAATCTAATAATAACAATGTTATCCAATGAATGTAATCCATGGAATTTCACAAAAATGCACCTATTGTCTACCAGGTGATCAACTAATGTAAAATTTTTCTATGGAGTGATTGGTCTCGATGATCTATAACCGTGGAATCTATATGTTAATGTTGGATCCATTGAGTGTATCCGAGGTATACTGTAATAAATGAAATGGGTGATAAGGTGTCTTACACGGTATCCAAGGAATGGATTATGATTAGGGTCTTGATCGGTATCAAACAATACAGGACACAATCTTGATTCATAATGGGGTTCCTAATTTCTCATGGCATTCCCCTCTTTTATTAAAATATGAACTTGAGTCGGACCATTCATATTTGATTACAGGGTCAATAATAATTCAATCATTTCAAACGTTTAATTCCAATACTGTGAATAGTTATGGTATCATTACAACCCTTCATTTATTGGATCATTCCATGACTTACATTTGTTTGAATAGGCCAATTGAAATTGGAAACATTTAAAAAAGTCATAATTATTCTTTATGTCTATTCATTCTAGGCCATTCCTTTTATTTTTGTGATAAGGAAATGTAGCATGTATATTTTTATTAAAACCATTTTGGAATGTTCATTAATTATGTTCTACTCCAATAACGTCATACAAAAAGAAAATGGGTGATATGTACATGCATCCTTTATTCAATTACTCTTAATATGGAGAAGTTATGTACTTTTTACACTTCCCATCTAACATATCACATTAAAAATCAACTTGAATCGCTTACCATAGGCCTGCCAAGTGGATAACATACATGGTACTATCCATTATTTAATTAACATTATAAATAATAAATTTATTTAACAACCCAACATTTCATAGTATGTTATATATTTAATGTAATTCAATAGGATGTGCTACATGAAACACCAATATCGTGTGCACAATGACTAACTAACTAGCCCTTCAAAAAATGGTTATGAAAATTATTAACCAAATTTTAAATTTCATATATATCCAATATAATTTTACATTAATCGTTTTATTTTATTGGAGATATTACTAGGACAAATTAAAATTTTCAAATAAAAGAAGGAATTTTAAAAAAATGACTCTTTCTCATCCTTTTAAAGGAGAACCCGATTTAAATCCAATTTTTTAATATTTTATATATTAAATTTAGCGAAATTAAACTTTCTTTATAATAGGTACATAGAAATATAGTTTGCATTATTATTTGGTGCATTTTTAATAACTATAATATCTAGATGGAAAGTGAAAAATGCTAAATTGTAATTAAAAAAAACATTTTTAATTGAAATAATATATACTGATAAATTATTCATTTTAGAGATTTTAATTAATAATTAGATTAATTTTTTATCATTTAAAATATTTTAATTCATTTTATGTATTTTCACTTTTAGATTTTATATAAACACATGATAATCTTTTGATAGTTTATACTTTTTAAAAACTTGATTCCTGGTATTGGAAATGGGGATTAATTTTATATTAGTAAACTGAAATATATGTTTTAAATTTGGATAAATAGACTCTATTTTTGAATAAATAATATAAAATTTATCTTAGGTTTATGTTTTCGAATTTTCAGAAAACATTCAATTTTTTATGAATAGTGAAAAATAATATTTAATTATTTTAAACTGAATATTTATATAAATAATTAATTATTTAGTTAGCATTTAATTTTATGAAAATAGTTATATACTACCAATATAATTAAAATGAAATTAATTTGAGTTATTTTATAATACAGATAGGTATATAAAATTTTATAAAACTTTTTACAATCATTTACCCACCGTCTAGGCACATTTTCAAATTTTCATAAAACCCAATTTTTCCAGTACTGTGAATTGAAATTAAATTAAAAAAAGGGACACCATTGACATAATAATGTAACAAAATTTCAATTAGAGGAAAATATATTTTGTGAATTGTAACATATGACTTTTATTTTCAATGGTTAAAAGGAAATATGTAAATAAACATAAAAATGATATTATAATTTCTTTAACACATTTCATTTTTCTATTGGTTACGTTTATTTAGACCCAAATAAACATTATTTATAATATATGATACTTTTCACGCACTTGTATTAGATTATGACATTTAATATTATTTTACTTAACGAAGAGTTAATGTGTCAAATTCCACATTTAATAACCATCCCTTTTTAAATATAGGTTTATTCATTAAGATAAAATAGACTTTAAATATTAATTATATATATATACATTAATATTTCCTATATCATAAAATTTATTTAAAATTTTAGACAATAAACAAAAAAAAATTATAACCCGATGATGATGCACCAATTATGTTATTAATAATAGATTAAAATAATTGATGTAATAAACATGAAAATAAATTTATATTCATAAATTTTATGAATTAAACAAGTACATTAATATAATATGACATTTAAAGATTAATTAATATGAAAAGGTAAATTATTTAGCTAAGAGTTAAATCCAAATGATATGTATAATATGGTTACCTAAAAATATCTGAACCCAATTGGTTGAGATGTTTCAGACCCGTACCCACTTTATCCTCGAAATAAATCTATTTTGAGCCATTATAAATAGAATAAAAAATATAATAAATTAATAGTTCAAGATATTCCAAATGTGGCCCTCACATCTCTTATAAAAGGAAACTTCCCATACACTCAAATTAACTACTCCAAATCCATTTGACTCGTCCAAACCCTTATAAAATTTTTTCCAAAATACCGTCATTTCATATTAGAGTCCTTAAATTGATCAGAAATCCAACTTATGGAGTCTTTTTATATAATCAAAAGGAAGCACCTGAAGAAGAGGTAATTATTTCATCATGTCATTTAAAGATCTTTTCTTCTTCCACTTCCTCTTTCATTATTTTTTCCCTAAAAAAACTATAATACCTTATATAAACTGAGATTTTATTATAAATATGGTACAAAAATATTCATTATTCTATCCATCCTATGAATGATAACGTCACCATACGTGCATACATACAGCTTACTGTATCCACATCTTGGTGTATTTTTTTATTCAATACATCATTATTTATATGGGTATAATTAGTTGAATAAATTATGGGAATAATAAACATAACATGATAATGGTTTGGTGTATATATTAAACCATCCAATTTCATACTATTTCACCATCAATATAATGATATTGTAGCTCGTGCGTACGAACAGATTACTGTCTCCACGACGTGATGCGATTTCATTCGCCAACTAAACCATTAAAGAATAATATTCATTTAGAGAATAAAAATAAATTTTAGGAACATAATGTCATTCTGTATATGAATAAAATGCTTCCTATCCATAACAAACACGACTTAAATAGAAAATTATATAAAGTAAAACAAATTAGTTAACAATCAAAACAATGATACTATTGAAATGTTATTAGAAATGTTACATTAAAAGATCATATAATCTATCATATTTATGTATTTAGTTATTGAATAATTTTCTAAAAAAATTAATTAACAAGTATACAGGAGGTTAAAAACCCTCAACTATGGAAATGTACAAGGTAAGGTGTTTTCATTTCACTTTTTATTCCTATGATAATCATGCAATATTTTCCACTATTTCCTTCTGTGTGGTGAATATACTACCCATTATTGTATTAATAGTTTAATATACATATTTTTTTTGTTTATTTACATCATAATTTTAGAATAAATTTTTCATGGGGTTTATGTTTTGTATGTTACAAAATTGGTAATAGAATTTCTAATGACAATTTCCACTTATTGTATTTTTGACAAACATCATAGAATATTTTACTACATGATTATGTGTAGAATAACTATTAATTTATTTATTTAGTAAATTAATCTCCCCTTTGTGTTGATATTCTTCTTTTACATATAATCATTCTATTTATAAATTTTTATTCACTGATATGAAGATGAAAAAGCTAATGTTAACTAAATTTCCACTCATTGTGTTAATCTTCCATTTCATTGGTTTTATTTTTACAAGAATATGTTTGAATTTCATATGATTTATTTACACTAAATATTAAATCAATTTTCATGTAATTATATTTTTCACACATAATTATGTCACTGATTTATCCACAACATATGGATACGGTCATTTTAAGGGATATAATCACAATTTAAATTTCATTCATACATCTTTGTTGTTATGCACAAATTCAATTTTAAATAGTTTATATACAATCCTTTGACATATTATTTTGTTAATCCCTTTATTCTAATGATATTATAATATTTTCATTAATGTTATTCCTCAATTATTTTTATTCAATATTCTTTCATTTGGATATGAACTCTTTAAGTAAAACATTATCTGATATGTTTTGAAGATATATTCTTCTAAATATTTCTCCTTAATTTTAATTATTAAAATGTGGCTTTATGGATTTATTTATATGGACATTAATGTTTTAAAATTTATTTCCAACATTTAAATGTAGAACAGTGAAATATGATTCACCAATAAATTTAAAATGACTTCTTTGAAAAACAAATTCACCAATTAAATGTTTTCAAGAAAAAAGAGATATTTTTCTCAAATAGTTTTAGTGATTATTTTCATCTATGTAAACCTCATTCATTGTGTTTTATTCTTAATTGAGAATCATTTATTATAACATAATCATCCATATTATTTTTAATGAGTTATGTTAGACTATGTATGTGCCATTTTTATACCATTCATGTTTTATTTGTAAAGTATTGAAATTTCATATGAATGTTTTTATATGAATGTTTATGTTATATTTCAAACATTTTATATGAAGAATGAATTTGACTTAGTATGTGGTGGATTCAACTAGCTATAGCTCCTTGATGCATCAGTAGGTCTTAGGAGACAAACTACTATCTTGGGACAAGGCCTTGAAAAAAAATAATTTGTAGTCTTGGCACAAGGCCTGAACTATGTAGTTATGATGTTTGACATTATGCATTCCATTGTTATGAGATTAGCTATTTGTATTACTTGTAATTAATTAAATTTTAGAGTATCCATGGGAATAAGTAAATGGAATTATTTCTTTTAATTTCCCATATTATGTTGAATTTTATGTTTAAAAAGAAGGTGTTTTATTCGTATACTTTGCCATAAATGTTGATTCTTGTTTATGACAGTTTCTGCTTTATTGTTAACCCTACTAAGAATCTAATCTCAAAACATTGTTATTATTTATTTTTTCTAGGATCTGAAGAAATATATTACGAATAAATTTCAATAATATGATATGGGATATTATTATGTTCAAATGGGACACACTATTTTTTGTTTTTCGATTTCATGAAGTAATGTATAATTTATTTTTGATTCTAGTAATTCCAGTTATAGAAAACTAGTCTGTCTTTTGGGAACATGAACTATTGTGATCATTACAATGTTATTTAATAATGAACAGACTTTGGATATCTAGGTTCAAGGCATTACAATTGGTATCAAATGAAGTTTATTATAAGCATCAGAATGTATATATAAAAAACTGTAATTAAATAACATTATCCTAAGATAAATATTGATGATTAGAATATATGAGCATCCAAATAAACTATTAGTGTAAATATTATTATGGGTTTCTAAGAAAATACATCCTTGTATTGATATAAGCTGGTAACGGTGGCTCTGGAACATATGTAACTTAGAGTTAAATCTATGGAAAGGAGTTTCGGGATTGACCCCCAGTATCCTGGTACACGACAATGGGCCTTACTAAACTCTTAGTTACGACACTCCTAGGGGAAATGATTCTAATAATTCAAATTTTCATTAAAATTTGATTTAAATGATTTTTACATAACATGACAATAAATGACCTTTGTATATCATACACAATTTTATATTTAAAATTAGCTAATATGATTTTTTATATGATTTTAGGGCTATTATTACTCAAACTATGACTTCTGGTTTTAGTTTATTTGTAAATTTTATTGATTTCATAGTAACATTGAACAAGATGTACGGGGTTGGAACAGAGTTGGATATGAACAACCCAATGTAATTTTAAATTTTGTTAAAGATAGTGTGATCATGCTGAATCAGTTTTCCAAAAATATTATCAACTACATATACATTAACCCACACCCGAACACAACAAATAAGTGAATGGCGTAGAATGATAAGAGCTCTAGTAGTGGTGACTGTGGAGAATAGAAATCATAATTTCCATCATGATGGAAATGTGGAAGGATAATCCCAGTAATGTGTATCAATGGAAAAAATAAATTCATTATGCATGGTAAAAAGGGAATAAAGTAAATAATTATTGTGGAAAAATGATGATTTCTATAGTGGAAAATAAAAATGATCCATACAGTCAATTAATAGTCATTTTCTGTAAATGTAGGGGACCTAGGAAATACCCTACTCAATGTCTTATTCATTAGAATAACCTCTATGTCATGGATGAACATATATGTATAATAATTGATGGAGAAATGTTTAAATTCATTAATGCTCTTTATTGATGGGATTACATTGGATGAAATTTCTCTTATATGTGTAAAACCGTTTCTTTTTAAATTAAAATTTAAAAAGAATTATCTTTTCACTTGTGGATATAGTTATGAAGACCCATTTGGTTTTATATGATTATTGAATTTGATTCAATTAAAAATTATTACTTTTTGGGAGGAAAATGGAAGGAATGAGATAACATTTGTGGTTAAAATAAATTATGGTTATTTTTTGAGGAATTTATCTCATTTTTGGGAATGTAATAGAATAATATAGTTTTTTGAAAATGGAAAACATGTCAACCGTTTGATAACCCATATTTTCAGACAATGTAGTGGGAATCAAACCATCAACCAAAGTGAAACAATGATTTATTTCCAACCACTACACTCTGTGATGTTCAGGGTTAGTATAACTTGTTAATTTTAGTTAAATGATTATATGGATAAAAAATTGTGGATTTGGGAACTTATGATTTATCCTTAGTATAGAAAATGATTTGGTGATTAAGTTATTATTGTTATTTTGGAATATGTTCACTCTTCTATGTGCACTGTATGCCTTAGGAATATAGAATACTATGGGTTTTCATTAGAGTATTGTTAGATTTTTATTTTAGATGAATGTATGTTTTTATTGAGGACTTATAGTGATTTGGGTTATTTATAGAAATGATTAACCAATCATAGATAATATGTGATTAGGATAATTAGATTTATGTATGTTACTCTATGATCAACCGATGTTATTTGGAGATAAATGATATGATTTATCATAGAAGACTATGTGATCAAATCCTTCTAAATTATTTCTTTCAAAATTAGATTGTATTGTTTTGAAGAATTTTAAGGACAAATTTTTTAATTGTCATTGTTGAACATTGGTTATTATATATTTAAGTTGAGATATTAAGAGTATTATTTCAATAAAGGATTATTCTTTTGGGGGATCATCAGATATTGTACTAACCGTGTTGGTTATTGCTATTATCAAATGGTAGGGGGAATATATAATTAAACTTATTTGGATTTTTTGATTCAATTATTGTTTATTCTTTCATTTTAGTTTTGTCCAAGTCCTCATAAATACTCATTCTATGGAGAAATGATGAGTTTGTGGTTGAAACTTATTAAGGGATGAAACTCTACATGAAAATAATAATATCTCTTAATTATATTAGTAAATCTCTTAAATATATTAAAAACCAATATTAAAATGAACTTAAAACAAAATTGGTGTATGTTTACTCTTTATACTGGGTAATCAAAGTCCATTTAACCTATAAAAAGTCTATTTTTGGTAGATAACATTCTCATGATCATGTTTTCTATCACTCTCGATCAGAAATTGATAGTTTTTTTCTCTTTTATATACATTTTTCCTACAGGGATCCCTAGTATGTGTTTTCTTGGGTGACCTTAATACTTATATTTCATTATTTTAATGCTTCAATTTTATTGAAACTTTTTTTTGTGGGATTTAAACAATGTTGTTTTAAAATTTCAATCCCCTAGTTTTTATTTCATAGTATTAATTTTGAGTATTAAATTATTTGAATGAGTGTATAATTTAACACCCCAAGATTTCATATTACATTATCTCTTTAATGTAATTAATTTGCATGCACTACACACCACAACGAGTTCGAGCTCACCACGACATAGAAAACTGGAAATTTAAAAAGTGGGTATGAATAGTATTAACCACATTTTGAATTATATAAATATTCTATATCATTTTAACATTCAACATTTGAGTTACGTATAGATAATATGAGGAAAAATTCATTTTTTTCATATATAAGTAGTATTTCTGAAAAAATGATGCTTTTCATCCTTTTAATGGAGAACCGTTTTAAAATCATATATTATATATTTTTATAAATTAAAATTACTGAAATTAAATTAATCCATAGTATCAGGACATAAAAATTTAGTTTTGATAATTTATTTTGTACTTTAGGAAATCTTTCTTATTTAGATGAATAGTAAAAAATAAAAAATTGTAATTGAAAACAACATTTTTAATTGAAATAATATATATTGTAAAATTATTCATTATAGTGGTTTTAAAGAAAAAGTATATTATATTTTTATCATTTAATATAATATATTTCATTATATGTAATTACTTATTTAAATTGGACATAAAAACATGTCAATCTTTTGAATGATTTCAGTTTTTAAAAACCCGCATTCCAGTAATGAAAAGTGAAATTAAATTTAAATTTATTAATGAAACGTCTATTTTTTGAATTTTGTAAAAATATTATTCATATTTGAATTCAGAATATCAAGATTAGCTTAGGGTGAATATTTGGTTTCTTGATGAATATTGAAAATCACTGGATTATTGTTTAATACAAACTTTTTTTTAATAATTAATTATATTATATATATTTGTTTTAAGTAAAAATTGATACATAATACCTATATATGTCCAATATAATTCATTTGAGACAATTTATAATAAGATTAGGTATATTAAATTTTATTGAACTTTTTACCATCTTTAACCCTCCTTCTCTGCACAATTTCAAATTTGCATAACAACTAAGTTTACCACATCAATGAATTGAATTTCAAAATTATTAGATACATGGTTGGAATTGGTAAGTATGATTTGGTTCAATAAGAGGAAAATAATTTTTTTTGAATAGAAATTGTTTCCTTTTATTTACAACAGTTAAATGTAAATAGGGTAATCAAAGGTAAAAAGATATTATAATTTCCCTAGCACATTTCCTAATTCTATTAGATAAGTATATTTTGACCAAAATCAACTATTATAATAAAATATGATACTTTTTATCTCATTTTATTAGATTAGAACTTTTAATATTATTTTATTTAAAGAATAGTTAAAAGTGTTAAATTCAAATTTTAATAACTAAACAATTATTAACGTATGGTTATACATAAGATAACATCTTCTATAAATATTAAATAAAAATCCAAAAATATTTCCTATATCATGGTAATATAGTTATAACATTTTTACAATATATAATAAAATTTACTTATAACACAATAATGAACTAGTAATTAACTTATAAATAAATGATTAAAATAATTGACGTTATAAATATTAAAATAAATTTAAATTGAGACATTTTATGCATTACAAGAACTTTATTTGTTAATAATACTTTTTATGGTTAATTTAATGAATTTTTTTCGATGTAATAGTGTTTTCATTACTTTCAAAAAAATACTAAATAGCGTCAAAATTGAAAAAAAACAAATTTTAAAACAAATACTATTTTATTTTACGATAAATTACTCCATAAAATACAATATTCAGAAAAGGTACTTATATAATGTCAGATATTCCATTAATGAACTAATAGTTGTTCATATGGAATTTTATATTATATTTATTAACCATGTAATAGAAAAATATATGAGGACATAGTGAAAGTTAAACTATTTCAGTAAGAGTTAAATCCAATAGATAAGGTCAATATGGTGACAAAAAATTGGCTAAAAACTAATGATTGAGATGATTTCGAAGCATAACCACATTTGACTCAAAATGACTCCATTTGGAGTCATAGGAAACCAAAAACTATTTTTCTTCTAAAATAATTTTTCATACTTTTTCTAAAGTACCCCTCACATGTTTTATAAAAGGGCAGATCCCCATCTCTAAAATTTCTCCTCAAAATTTTATGGCTAATCCATCACCTACACAAATTTCTTAACAAATAACCTAACTTATATTAAGAGGCCTTACTTTGATCCAAAATACAATCTATATAGACATTTTGATCAAATAAAAATGAAGCACCCAATGAAGAGGTAATTGTATTATCACATCATTCAATGTTATTTTCTTGTTCTACATCCTCATTCATTATTTTTTCCATAAATAAATAATTACACCTATACCATATTCATAAATAGATTTTATTATAAATATGCTAAATCCTTATCAGTTATTCTATACATCCTATGAATGATAACATCACCATATGTGTGTACGTACGGATTAACATCTCCAAATCGTGGTTTAGTTTTTTAATCAATACATCATTTTTTTGGAAGGATATAATAATGAGTATAATTGTTTTAAATAATAAATACCACATTTTAATGGTTCTGTGTATATAAAATACCATAAAATTACATACTATTTCACCATTCATAGAATGTAATTGTTGCCCGTGCGTATGAACAGATTACCGTCTCCACGGTTCGATGCGATTTCATTACCCAACCAATCCATTGATGAATAATTTTCATTTTGACAATTCAAAATAATTTTTAAGAACATAATATGATTCTGTATATGAATCTAATATAACTTATAAATATCAGACATTACTTACATAATAAAACATATAAAGTAAAATGTATTAGTTAAAACCCAAAACAATTATAATATTGAAATATTAATGAAAAAGATATATTAGAAGATCATAAATGATAACATATTTATGTATGTGGATCTTGTATAATTTAACAACAAAAAATTGACTATTATAGAGAAGGTTAACATACACTCAAATAAAGAAAATTACTAGGTAAGGGTTTTTCATCTCACTTTTCATTTATATGAGATTCATGCTAAATATTTCAGTATTTCATTTTGTGTGGAATATTTTTTGGCCATGATTTTGTTCATTGTGTAATATACTTTAATTTATGGGTGTTAACAACTTCATTTTATATTCCTTCTTTCATGGGGTGTATGTTTTGTATGTAACCCAATCTGTAAGGGAATTTCTATTGTGAATTTCCACTCATTAGGTTTTATGCATACTTTATCGATTTTTTAACACAATGATTCTATGTGGAATCACTATTTATTTATATATTCATTAATCAACACTCCCCATTATGTGGATTTAATTTTGATACACATTATCACTCCATTGATAAATTCTAAAGACATTGATATGAACTTTATAAAGGTAATCATAACTCTATTTGCATTCATTGAGTTAAACATCCAATCCATTGCTTTTGTTTTTACATGAATATGTGTGAATAGACACTGATTTATTTAAAATAAATATTAAATAATATTTATTGTATTTATATTTGTCATAAATAATTTTTTTCATTGATTTATCCATATTATAATGATACAGTATTTATAATTGATTCCATCTCAATCTATATTCCATTGAGAATTCATTGTTCTTACATGCCAATTCCCTTCTATATGGTGTATATACTGTCCTTTGACATATTATACCATGAATCCATTTATTATCTTTAAATTATCACGTTTTTAATAATTTTATTCCACAATTATTTGTATTCAAGCTTCTTTAATTAGGTATGTAAATCTTTAACTAAAACATTATTTTATTTTTTTTAACGATTTATTATTATAAATATATGTCCTTAATGTCCTTGTTAAAAAAATTATGTACTTATTTATATAGATTTTTTTTAAATTACAGTCAAACGTTTCAAAGTGGTATGGGACTCTTTTATTCACAAATATAGTTTAATCATATTCTTTGATAAATATTGAGACTTTTAAATGTTTTCAATATAAATGGTATATTTCTCTAATAAATTTTAAATAATTATTTCAAAATATATAAACATCCTTTTTTGTATTTTATTCAGGATTGGGGTTAATTTATTATAACATTAATATCCATATTTTAATGAATGAGTTATGTTTGACTATGGATGTTCTATTTTAATAAAATTCATTGTTTATAATTAAATTGTAGAAATTTTGTTTTCTAGTATTAATAAGATTTTCTATGTTATGTTTCATCCTTTTTTGATGTGTAATGCATACAAAATAGTAAGTGACATGTGAAACCTCTATATCTCTTTGATGCATCGGTAGATCTAATGAGACAAACTAGTGTCTTGGCATAAGACCTTCGCAAATTTTTAATTGTATTCTAGGAACGAGGCCTTGACTAAGTGGTTTTGATGTCTGACATGTTTCCTTCCATCATTATGAGATTATCTATTTATATTATATGTGATTATTCGAATAGTATAATATCCTTTTGAATATTTAAATGTAAATATTTCAATTATTATTTCCATATTATACTGATATTTATGTTTAAAAGGCTTGTGTTATAGTCTTATACATTTCCATAAGTGTAAATGTTTATTTATTTCATTTTCCTCTAAATTTATATCACTACCGAGCATCTGATATCACCCATTTATTATGTTTTATTTTTCCTTGGATTTGAAGAAGTATATTACTATTAAATTACAGAAATATGCTAAGGGATATGACTGTGTTCAAAGTGGACACATTGTTGTCATGTTTAGATTTCATAATTTAAGGTAAATCAAAGGTCTGTTTCTAGTACTTATAATACTACTAAACCTGCCTGCCTTTCGAGACATGATCTTTTGTGATCATTCCAATGTTATGTAATAATTCACTAACATTGGGTAACTAGGGGTGGGTTATTGCAATTTAATATAGCAATGCGTACCATTAGGAAGGTCTTGACAAGGCACACATGAATGGTGGATCAAATGTGTTGAAGCACTAAAAAACCAATTTTGGCATACCATTATACATGGGCTAGATAGAGTGTGTCTGGAACCACAAAAAAGTGATCAAATATTTTGAGGGAGAATAACCACATTGTTTTAATGATTATAATAATGGAATTTTAATTCAGTAAACTAAAGCTGATGAAATTGGTGGGAACCAAAAAGTTATTCAAAAATCAATGAACCTTAGGGATGGGTTATATAACAGCCAACATAGGATTATATGACTCTCCTCCTAGGATGTCTACCCTTGATATTTTTCAAAACATTGTATATCTATGAAAAGTAAAAACAAATTCATACCATGATAACAAAGTCGAGATTGAATGGGATAAATAATGGGTCAAATACATTCGAGTACTTACAATTGGGAGTCTAACAGGATTAATGGAAGCTCAATAATTTTTTAGATGAAGGAAATATCTTTATCTCTTCCTTAGTTATTCAAAATATTCAAAAAATAGTGTCCAGAATGTAAATCCAACTAGAAATCATATTTGGCAAGAAGAGGGGGCTTAATTAGATCATTAAGGGAAAACATGAAATTTAACCATAAAAATAATTTGTATGGTTAGTCTGTACTATTTTTGAAACTGTGCACATAATGTGAAAAGTGTTTATGTCCAAAAAATTAATCATCTATATAGTTTCATCTTACTCGATGCAAACCATGCATGTGATCCTAGGAAAAATGTGTTCTTCCACGTTCTGGTTTCCCAAATATGCACCAACCACGCGTGATGGCTCTTGTCCTAAAAACATTATACACTAGGTTTTCCAAATAATGTCAATTTCTTGCACGGTTAACTTTAAACCATGGGAAAATACAGTTGATGCCAAAATGATGGGATTCAGCCTCTGAACAACCCCAAGACACCCATAAGCCATTAAATAACCAATTAAGAATCCATATTAGTTCCAATATAAATAATTAGACTGATAATTTAAGGATACATACATTAGTGAAAAAACTAGTTCTTAATGTCTTCCCACCCATAAATGAACAATCCCCTGAGTTCACATTCCATGGGAATAGAAACATTGTCTTAGAATAATTCTATCCAATGGGTAATTATGTCGCCATCTCACACCCATGTATCATTCTACGCATTGCTATGATGGAAATGCACTAATACCAAAGTGAAAACATTTCCCCAGGGAACCTATGTTCTTTATTCAATGATGCATAATATATATTCTTCAAATGTAGCCTCAAAAACCATCTCATCTTCCTTATGATCGTATTAATGAGGTTGGTTAGCAAACTAATAGGGAAGCTATGAAACATGTAAGACATCGGGCATGGAAAAATACCACTTATGTAAAATCAGCTAATATGCTATAATCTATCCTCTCTCTAGAATATGAAATCACCATATATTAGAAGGATAATTATTTCACTTCATTTTTCAACAATATATGAACTTTCCAAGGTGATAATTGGAGGAAAACACGATCCCCATCCTTGAACTGTAGAGGTAAATGAAGAATACATGCGTTAGATTTTCTTGTAGATTCAATCGTAGTCCAACTCATTTCAATCAGATGATCATGTTGTAATATCACCTAAACATGAGAAGGACCCATTAGGTCTGAATCATCTTCCTCTAGTCAAAACAGAGGTGAACGACATGACCTACAATATAAGGCCTCAAAAGGATTCATTATAACTGTGGAATGAATGTTGTTATTATAATCCAACTCAGTGAATGGAATATTATTTTACCATGAAATTCCAAAATTGTGTGCAGGTTCTTATGTAATGTCTGATCGAACATTTTTTTTGTTCTAAGTGTAAGAACCCCATTCTTACTTTTAGGGTATGGGTTTCTTCTTTTCACTTTTACATGTTTCTGAGAAAATAAGAAAAATGGGGGAAAATAAAAAAATTTGGGACTACATGCCACGTAATATTCCACACTCTGTTTACATTTGTTGTGTGGGATGAGTACGCAGTGAGAGTAGCCATATCAGTGATGAATGGTGTAAAAACCAACTACACGCCATGTGGTTGTCTTTTACACGCCGTGTAGTCAGTCGAAAGGTGAAACATTAAGGTGATGTAAGCAGCTGCTAGCTAGAAGACATTAAAAAATATGTAGTTAAGAATATACTCTGTGTACTCATGTCGACGAATGAACAGTTTGGCGGTGCCGCCGGAGGAACAATTAAATGATGTAAGTAGACGATGTGTACTCAAATGTAAACATTGTGTACATTGTTTTTTTCTCTTAAAATGTGCAGTAACCAACCTTGTTCACATGATTGACTTATAATTGGACGGGGTCTTGGGAGAGGATTTTCAAACATTCGTGGATCATCAGATCGAGTGTCGGGAATCCATTTCCACATCTATAGATCACGTTAGAACCACGCGGTTATGCCCTCCCTTTTCCTTGCATAGTTTTTCCAATTATTACACTAATGGATGTTATTTGGGTTTGAAAATGTTTTATTCTACATCAGATCTACATCGTTCTTGGGCATTTCTGGAAGCGACATTCAGGTATACCATTCTTATGTGTTTATGGTGGTGGCTTGGTGTTTAAATTCAAATTGTTTTGTGCATTTGTTAATTTTTGTGCTACGAACCCCTGTTAGGGTATTGTGTGGCTAAGGCCTTGGCTGTTTAAATACCTAGAATAGTATAGGTAATTAAATGTGATATTAAAATGCTGTTTGGGATTACTGTATGGATCCAGTACCACCCTGGGGTGAGTTCCCCTATTTATCCATTTGGCAAGGATACCTGTGGGTGTGCCTAAATTATATTATGCATTAATTTTTCCTTGAGAGGAATTGTAATTTTAACTTCTTGCTTATATGTTGGGAATGGCCCGGTAACGTTTTTTGCCCAAGGGAAGTGTTTTACTTATCTTAAGGGCAGTGCATCTTTATCCTGAGGGAATCTTCTTCTGTGCCTGAGGGAAATAGACTCTATGCCTGAGGGAGACACTTCGTTCTCTTGAGGGAAATATATGTTATACCTATGCGCAATTCCCTGCAGGTTACGATTCTGATTACCAGAGGCTAAGGGTTTTCATGACTAAGGACACTGACAGCTTACATAGAAATTCACGGTGGTGTTTTCTTTATATTGAATGATTAAATAAATAATGAAATTGAAATATAACTGGTAAAGTTAGTTACATTTCAGTACTTTATTGTTTTTTTAATACTGAACACTGTTGTTTCATATTTTCACACAGTTGGTAATGTGACTTTGGTGGGTGGATAATGGGATTTATTTCTCACAAACTGTTTGGGTCACGCCTTTTGGCCCAAACAGATTACATTTCTGCAGATGCTGATAGAGGCAAGGGCCCTTATATAGGTACTTGATTGTTGTTGAGGAGTAGGGGAGCATGGGACTAGGCATAGGCTCGTGATGCTACCGATGAATTTTTTTGCTTTTCTATACATTATATTGTATTGTACTTCTATGGAACATGTTCCGGATGTTTTCATATTACTTGAGACATGTTCAACCATATCTATATATCTGGTTGGTCATCTTTAACTCAAGTTGTTATACTAAATGTGTATGGTTTATTGCTTTCGTTGTTGATGTATGATTTTTAATGTATTCTGTTACGCTAAACATTGACAAATGAGGGCATAGTTTTCCCACTATCAGACTTGGGCCCTCATTGCTATTCAGAAACCTCTGGCGATTGTGGAAATACGCTTGTGGTCACGTGGCGAACTGGGTTCGTGGCACCCGTTGACTGGCACTCGGAACCGGGACGTTACAAAGTGGTCTCAAAGGAGGTTCTTTTCATTGACCTACTATTTGGAGCCTTAGTTAGAGATAGGATAGAAACAGTAGTTAGTAATAAGCTGTGCCTGGGAGTAGCTAACCCGTGTACAGGGAAAATCCAATTTACCTTGTGTTTCTATTTTTAGATTTTGCAATCTTATAGTTGATTAGATATTCATCGTTGGGTGACTCACTTGTGATTGTGTTTTTTACATTTTATCCATGGGTTCTATTTAGTTTCAACCCGATGAGATGAGCATATTCCATCTCATGCATCATTTAGGAACATGCTAGAAATCAAATTCCATGCATAGTTCCATTCCATGTATGTGCGTTAGTAATTTAATGTTGTTGTGATAGTTGTTGTGCTATATAATCATGTTGTTGTGATAGCTGCTTGATAAATATCTTTTATGTGATAGGGTATCTTAGTGTGATCCTATTGATAGAATAGACACCAAACCTTGGTTTTTGGGGAGTATGGCCCCCCATTGAATTGAATTTGGTGGATCATTGACTGTTTATTTTGTTATAACAAAAATAAGATGTCAAAAATTGATTCGTGGGGAGTATGGGCCCTCACGGGTTGGAATTTGACACTTATGTATTGTTTTTCAGTTTTTCTGTGTTTTGGGGAAGTTATTGAGGCATTCAATCTGGAAAAACCCAGTATACATGGTGTGTAGTACCTAAAACATGTCGTGTATGGTCTTCTGTTCAGGAAGAAATGAAAAGTTGTATAGTACGTGCAGTGTACCCTTACTACACATCGTGTATTAACTTCCTGTGTCACAAACCATGTGGGTGGCGATAGGGGGAAGGGATGAGCATGGTAAAAACCCAACATGCACCAGATGTACACACCATGTAGTGTTTACCTGGAGTCCGCCCGTGTAACAAACAACACGTACATAGGAGACCTTTAGACATACACGTTGTTTCCACTATGGAACACGACATGTAGTCTGACATGGGGACCCGGTCGTGTACTAACAACATGGATTTGTGTAATCCCTTCATATACATGTCGTGTGTATATATAACATTTCGTGTTGTGTGAGCCATGTGTCATGCCGTGTAACTAACAACATGGGTTTGGACAGCTCGTCTAGTACACACCGTGTACCTCTGGGAAATGCCTTGTAGTATTTTCCGAGGACAGACCGCGTGACTAAGCCATGTGGATGGAAAAAGTGGTGGTGTACACGCCGTGTGCAGGTTTTACACACTATGTAGTATCATGCCGAGTAGTCTACAATGTCACAAGAGACACGGGCAGTTGGAAAATTACAACATACATGCCATGAAGATTATATAAACTCCATGTAGTTTTTTTGAATGGGAGTCATGTGGCTTAGCCATGTAGAAGGACCCGGGCAGGGGAAGAGAAGTCATTTACATGCCGTGTAGTCAATATACATGCCGTGTAGTATTGTTTTTTAAATTTTGAATGCTCTATTCCTCCTGTTTCCTTTTGGGATCCTTCATTTTTCAGTATTTGATAATCTTGATCTAAGGTGTGCATTTGACCTTGTAGTGTCATGCCTCCTATACGACCACGCATTGTTCTCCAGTAGAGCGGTGAAGATTATACTCCAGAGATGGTGGGACATGGGATACCAGTGGACCCTTTAGTAGAGCTAGATGCGGCACCAACCATTATACAGGAAAAAGGCGTGGAGGTGTAGTTCTGTGAAGGCTTTATGCGGTTCATGCAGACCTTTTAGGGAGTACCACTGGCTACCACATCTATGTCTGAGCTGACTCATATCATATAGCAGTACCATCTGCCTACCTTTTAAGGGGATAACAGAACACTGGATGAGGAGTCTTGGATAGGGTCTATTCATACTATCTTCGATCACCTTCAGACTCCTCTAGGGTAGAGGTTCATGCTCGTGATGTATATGATGCATGATTCCGCCAAGAGGTGGTGGGATGTTACCAACCAGAAAGAGAATCACAGAGACATGGTGTGGGAAGACTTTCAGGCAGTCTTATATGACATCTTTTTTCCAGAGACACTGAGGGTAGATATAGCTTGAGAGTTAACGAATCTACTTCAGGGAAATATGTTGGTGATGGATTATTCTGCCCATTTTATCGAGGATCAATGTTTGGCACCCATTCTGGTGGGTGATGAGACATTGATGGCTAGATGCTTCGAGGATGGTCTTTGATATGACATCTGATATCTAGTGAAATTTTTCAGGTTGCCTTTGTTACATGATATTGTGAACAATGCACTGATTATAGAAATGAACCTGCAGGAATCTAGTGGTGTGGTCCAGGGCAGTTCAACACTATTTTCTGGTACTATCTCTACCGGTAAGAGAATGAGATAAATGGACTTATCTCACAGTTGCAGAACCATCCAGAAGGATGTTTAAGGTTGCCAAGTCAGGTGATACCAGTGTGGTATGGAGGGAAACAAGAGACCTCAGTGTCCACGAGACCCAGTGGAGTGCCAATCCTATGACATGATGGGTCATCTGTAGCAGTTTTTTAGGGAGATTACACCAGTGGCAAGTGATAGGGGTTCTGCATAGACTCTATTTGCGGGAGAAAGACCAGTGGCCTCTTAACAGTCGAGAAATTGGAAAACATCAGGGCATGCAGGCAGAGATGGTGGTCATGGTCGTTGTATCTAGACACCAATATCTCAGAGGCAGTAGGGCGGGACAGCTCAGGGTAGCTTGGCTAGGTCGCATGACCACGACAATGGGCAGGCCTATGCAGTGCATCATACCTAATAGGAGTAGGATCTCGGACCATCTATAGTCAGAGGTACTATTCTAGTTTATTCTCTCTTATATTCATTAATTTTCAATAATAGTGCTATACATAGTTTCATATCTGTTCCTATTGTGGAGAGCCTTGGGCTCCATGTTTCTTCTTTATATCCTGTTGTTATGACACTAGACACTCCTATGGAAACTAGAACGGCTGTTGTGTGTTAGTGCAAAGAGTTCCCCCTAGTGTTTGGTGGGTGTCACTTCCTTTGGGACCTCTATTTCTTAGAAATGAAAGCTTATGACGTCATTCTTGGGATAGACTAATTGGTTCCCATTTGAGCCTTTGTAGACTGCTATGGTGGCAGGGTGAGTTTCACATCATCAGAGGGAAGAGAGTTTATATACAAGGGCGAATGGAATGTTTAGGAATGTCGAGCTGGACCAGAGCATTGTGGTTGAGGTTGAGTCACAACCCGTATTGCGAGTTTATATTTGGATGAAAAGGGGACTTGTCAGACAGATTTAACTCCCGTGTTTGATTATTTCGGGGATTTCTTCCCAGATGACTTTTCAGGTCTTCCTCCAGAGCGTGAGGTAGATTTCTCTATTGGGCATGTTCTAGGTGCAGCAACAATTTTGATTCCTACTTATAGGATGTCCCCACTTTCAATAACTCAAGAGGTAGTTAGAAGATTTGCAGACAAATAGTTTTATCCGACCCAGTACTTCTCCTTTGGGTTCCCGAGTCCTTTTTGCAAAAAGACGGACGATACAGTCAGACTCTGTGTAGATTATCGGAAGAAGAACCAGTTGATGGTTAAGAACCGATATACCATTCCCAAGATTGATGAACTTTTTATCAAATTCATTGAGAATGAGTGTTATTGAAGATGGACTTGAGATCCAGATATCATCAGCTACGTGTGAGACCCTCAGATATACGGCTTACTGCTTTTTGGAGCAGATATGGTCTATACGAGTACTTGGTAATGACGTTCGGACTCACTTACACGACAGTAGTTTTCATGTCTCTAATGAATCATGTGTTACATCCTTATCTGGATTCATTTGTTGTAGTATTGGTGGATGACATCTTGGTGTACTCTCACACTCGAAACGACCAAGCCGCCCCTCATGAGATCGTATTGAGTACACTAAGAGGGAAAATTATATATTCTAAGATCTATAAGTGCCACTTTCGGATGGACCATATTCACTTACATGGTCATATCATCTCCGAGGTAGGTGTTTCAGTAGACCCAGAGAAGGTGAGAGTAGCAGTTTCTTGGGAGAAGCCTAATAATGTGTTTGAGATATGAAGTTTCTTGGGGCTGCTGGTTACTAATGATGCTTCATCCATGACTTATCCCACAAAATAACACCGTTGATAGGTCTGACTAAAAAGGTTGTGAAGTTTTTTTGGTCAGAATCTTGCGAGACAACCATTCAGGAACCGAAGAGAAGGTTGACATCAGCACCAGTCCTGATACATCCAAAGTAAGGGATGGGATATAATGTTTACTGTGATGAATCAGGTATTGGGTTGGGAGCTGTGTTGATGCAGTGCGATCAAGTAGTAGCGTATGGGTCTCGGTATTTTAGGACACCTGAGAGGAATTACCCGACACATGACCTTGAGTTAGCTGCAGTTGTTCATGCGTTGCGATGTTGGAGACATTATCTCTTGGGAGAACATATTTTAGTTTTTACTGATCAAAAGAGTCTCAACTATATCTTTATTCAGTGTGAATTAAATTTGAGGCAACGAAGGTGGGTCGAATACCTTCAGTCCTTTGATTTTGAGCATGCCTATACATCTTGTAAAGGTAACGCATTAGACGATGCAATGAGCAAGCGGACTTAGATACAGGCTTTGTAGGAGGCCAGTGATGAATGGAAGCTTATGTATTTGTTCTCTGAGATGCATCTGGAGGTACACGATAGTTAGGGGAAGATCTATTGTTCTTCTTTAGCTGTGACTTCTACCCTCATGGATAGAGTGAGGATGCGACAACTTTCAGATTCAGAAGGCCTAGTTATATGAGAGTCTATGCCAAGAGAGGACCCTCCTCGTGTTTGGAAGATATGAAATAATGAAATAATGCATTTCCATGGATGTGTATGGGTTCCATGGGATGTACGCAAAGAGATAATTCGAATGTTTCATTCTTCATCGTGGGAAATTCATCCCAGAATTACCAATATATATAGTGACATGAGTCATCAGTACTGGTGTCCGGGTATGAAGAGGGAGGGAGCTTGTTTTGTTACAAGGTGTTCTACCTGTCAGTAGGTGAAGGCGGAGCATTAGAAGCCTGTCGAACTGTTACAACAGTTACCCATTCCGAAGTGGAAATGGGATGATGTTGCGATGGACATCGTGACTGGGATGTCGTTTTCACCAAGAGGCAATGATTCCGAGTAGGGATGGTTGCTTATCGGTTGCTGTTACCATAGAAGTATTGTGCCATGCACAACGTCATCCATGTATCTTAGTTGCACCATGATTATTCTGACCCGTCTCACATCTTTCAGACCAAGGTGGTTCAATTTTAGTTAGATGTGTCCTTTAAGGAGAATATGATTTGTATCGTTGATAAAAGAACAATGGTTCTTCAAGGCTGGTCTGTTCTTTTCGTACCTGTGTTATGGAAGCATGACTGAGTGCAAGACGAAACCTGGGAGCTGGAGACCGACGAACGTGCTCGGTGGCCAGAGCTGTTCTGAGATTTATATTTGCCTCCCCTAGAAGGGCATTTCGTGGATTAATTGCTTTAAGGGGGGATGTTTTTAAGAACCTGTTTCTTACTTTTTAGGTAAGGGTTCCTTCTTTTCTCTTTTACTTAAGTGTTTTTGAGAAAACAAGGAAGATGGGGAAAATCCTAAATTTTCAGACGACACACCATGTACTAATCCACACAATGTGTACTTTGGCTATGTGGAATGAGTACGCAGGGTGTGTAGTCATGTCTATGAAGAAAGGTGTAAAAACCGACTACAAGTCGTGTAATTGTCTTTTACTTGTCTTGTAGTCAGTTAGCAGGCAAAACAATAAGGATGTCGAAGCAGCCACCAGCTGGATTACAGTACACACCGAGTAGTGGGGAATACATGTCGTGTACTCATGTCGACTGATTAATAGTTTGGCGGTGCAGCTAGAGGAACAGTTAAATGAAAGATGTACACATCGTGTACTCAAAAGTACATGCCCTGTACTTTGTTTTTTTCACTTAAAATGGGCAGTAGCCAAACATGTTCCCATGATTGGCTTAGAATCGGATGGGAGCACAATATAGGATGACAGAACCTTTGTGTATCTCCAGATCAAGCATCAGGAATCCGTTTCCACTACCGTTGATCATGTTGGAACTGCGCGGCTAAGCCCTCCCATCTCCTTGCGTAGTTATTTCCAATTATTCTCTTAATGAATGTTTTTTGAGTTTGAACGAGTTTTCTTCTGCATCAGATCTTCAGAATTCATGGGTGTTTCTAGAAGCAACATTCGAGTATACCATTATTAGGTATTTATGGTAGGTGGATTGGTGTTAAAATTCCATCTTTTATGTGCTTTTGTGTATTTTTGTGCTACAAACCGATGTTGCGGTATCGTGTGGCTGAGGACATGGCTGTTTAAATACCTAGAATTATATATGAAATTAAATGTTATATTAAAATGTTGTTTGGTATCCCTACTTTAATCTAGGACCACCCCGAGGGTGCGTTCCTCTTTTTAGCCATTAGGCCAAGATACCTGAGCAGATGCCTTTTTTATATTATGCATTACTTTTCCCATGAGAGGAATTGTAATTTGAACTGGTTGTTTATATGTTAGGCATGGATTGATTACTGGTTTATCCCGATGGTAGTGTTTTACATAGCCTGAGGGAAGTGAATATGTATCCTGAGGGAAACATCATTTGTGCCTGTGGGCAATAGACTATGTGCCTATGGGTGACACTTCATACGCCCGAGGGCAATATCGGTTTTGCCTGTGGGCAATTACTAGCGGGTTACAGTTCAGATTACATGAGGGTAAGGATTTGTATGTCTGAGGACACTGACTTCTTACATAGAAATTCCAAGTGGTGGTTTCTTTATAATGAATGATTAAATGAATAATGAAATTTCAATATAACTGGTAATGTTAGTTACTTTTGAATACTACTTAGTTTATTGATTTTTACTAATGTACCCCATTGTTGCATATTTTCAAACAGTTGTGCACTGGACTTTGGTGGGTGCCTACAAGTATTTATTACTCACACTCTATTTGGGTAATGCCTTTCGGCCCAAAAATAATAGGTTTCTACAGGTGTGTATAATGGCATGGGCCCTTATACAGGTACATTATTGCTGCTGAGGAGTAGGGGAGCATGGGACAAGGCTTAGGCTCACGATTCTACTGGTTGATTTGTTTTTCTTTTCTATAGTCTATGTTGTATTGTACTGCTACATATCATGTTCTGGATTTTTTCTTAGAACATGAGACATGTTGCATCATATCAATATATCTGGTTGGTTAACTTTTTCCGCAGTTGTTATACTAAATTTTTTTGGTTTATTGATTCCATTGTTGTTGTATGCTTTTTATTTTATTCCGATGCGCTGCACTTAGGCAAAGGAGGGAATAGTTTCCCCACTCTCAGACCTAGGCCCTCGCTACTAGTCGGCAGCCTCTGGCATTTGGGGAAATGCACATGAGGTCTCGTGGCGAACTCGGATCGGGTCACCCATTGAGTGTCACATGAAACCGGGATGTTAAACTAACTATTAATTGTCTTGAGTGATAAAATATGTTCTTAAAAGCTCGTGTTTCCAGATATCCTTTGGAAATACCTTTCTGATTTGTGATGTAAAATGAGAATCCTTATTATAAATGATAGTATGCGGAACATCATGAATCCATATATCTCATGGCCATGTAGTTTTTTCTGCTCAATAACTATGAATGTATCCCTATTAAGAGTAATTATGGTTTATTTTGATAGTTGGTTAATTACTACCCATATATAATTGATACCCCTTCGTGACCTAGGTAATCCTACTACAAAATCAATGGTAACATCTCTCAATTTCCATTCTAGGACTAAAAGTGGATGTAAAAAGCATGCAGGTCTTTGTAGCTCTAATGTCACATACTACCAGGTGGACCACCCATGTGATAAGGTCTGCTAGCTAATGTTTCATTCCAGTAACCCTATACTTGCTTCACATATCAGTATATATCATGTAGATTTCTGGATGAACTTCCCACTATGAAGAAAGGGACTCATTAATCAACTCCACTCTCAAGTCTCTATGAAACCATAGAGGTCCACAAATACATAGTATATAATCTCTATCCATAAAAAAATTCCTATATGGGTTATCTCCTTTTATGCCTTCACGAATAACCAATAATTAGGGATCTACAATAAGTCTACTCTTTACATTGTCAAGGGGAGAAGAGGTTACTGTGATGGAGGAGAGGTAAGACTACTTGTTAATTTCATGAAACTCAATTTGAATCTTAATAAATAGTTACATTAACAACCATTAATCGATGGATACCCATATTGGTTCTGTTTGACATTTTTTGAACCAACACATTAGAAACAACACTTCCCTTTCCAAGAATATAGGAAATCACAACGTCAATAGATTGATGATATTATACCCATCATTGTTTTTGGTGGTTCATGTCACACTATGAAAAGGAACATTGGATTCTATTGTGGTCAGTGTACACCATTAATCCCACACCCAGTATATAATACCACCAGAAATGTAAGGAATGGAAAAATGCTTGTAAATCATGGTCATCTATAGAGTAGTTTCTCCCATGAGTCCTCAATAAGAGATATCCATACCCATTGTATTTTTATTCCTGAATCTTCATTTCTCCTAGTATGATTCAATATGCTTCATAGAAGGATGTATATCTTTTCTAGGTTCATGAATTATCAGAACTGGTTTACAGAAAATCCACCTTTTTTCTCCAGAAATACTTTATCACATTCATCTGACCACAAGAATATAACACCCTTCTTTGTTTGAACATTAAGAGGTGAATAATGGAATGAAATATCTAGTACAAAACACAAGTAAAATCAAACATTCCCTAGGAAACTTCTGATATAAAACACATTCCTGGAATACTCCTTGAAAAAAACAACCCTAATATTCCCGAGGTCAACAGAGACTCCAAATACTGAGAAAATATTACCTATGAAGTGAACATTCTCAATCCAAAAGTGTCACATAGGAAGAATCATGTAATTCATATCGTCCCAATGTGTACTAAGAACAATCTCATGATTTTTGGCATGGCCAGTACAAGTTTGATATTGAACCACGAGGTCATCCATAATGACTATGAAAAATGAATCCTAATCGAGATAGAATACTGAATTCCTTAGATCCATGAAAATAGTGGGAACATTAATATGACTAAAGGACATCAAAATATAACCATATTGACCATACCATCTCCAGAAATTTTGTACGTGGTACGCATTATGATATGACATTCACCTGATGATAAATCAATCTCAAGTATATATTGGAGAAGACCTTAGATCCTCATAGGTGGTCAAAATGGTATTTTATATGAGGGAGTTGATGTATGTTCTTGATTGTTACCTATTTTAACGTTATATAATCCATGCATACATGAGAGGTTATATCTTCCTTCTTATGGAAGAGAAGATTTGATCCCTAATTGGATGAAATGGTTTGTATACTGAATTTCACCTCCAAGACCACAAACCGTATATTGATCTCTTAATGATGAGTGGGTTCCAGCCGAAAAAAATTAATGGATAATAGATCTACTCCTAGATCAACCTCAACAGTATACTCCACCTTTCTCTCAAGAGGTAAGCTATAAAAGTCATCACGAATGTCAATATTGAAATGATCAACTAATTGACATAAATCATCTGGACGTAAAACCTGATCATTTATAAATAGACTGTAAATATGGGAGATCACTCCACCTAACCCATGATGCTTTGGTCTAGGTCTCCCAGCATAGACTTCCCACTCACCTTTATATTGATAACTATATTATTCTAACGAAGTTAAAGATAACCTAAAATGATATAATTATAAAAAATAATGATAGTTGAATTTTCAGTCCATTATGAGAATGTCATTTATTCCCTTAATCTTATAAAATGGGATTCCCTTATGAAAAGTTAACTTCATATAACAATGGCATAGTCCATGAATGAGTTTATTCCCTCTATTCGTATTCTAGAAAGTATATATTAGGTAATTACACCATTGTGGTACTATATCTCTTATTAGAGACTCTTCACAGTATATATATATATAAATGGGTTTAGAATGCTTGTACCAAACAAATAAGATAAAATAGTAGATACTATAATATTACCTAGAACTGTTGGTAGTCTAGCTGCCTGATACTCAGGTATTGACTACTATGATGATAACTGCTTTGCTTGCATTGATTGTGATAAATTGTAATACTACCATGGTCGTGAACTCTTCCTCATATAGACTAGCTGATGCTATTAAAAATACCATCTTGAAGTGGAGTAGAAGAACTTTATTCGAAAAGAAGAGATGGTGCTGAATATTTTCCTCATGAAGAAAGTGGTATAGCCTTGATCAAATATTTAATATGTCATATGAATCCATGATACCAAACACTCCTTTGTTTCTTTATCAACTGAGGCTTCTTATTCCAATGTTGTCTATACTGACGACACATCATTGAACTATCAAATTGGATACTATGGCTACAAATTCTCAGTTGATAAACATAGAGGGAATATTTCCTACTAGTAGATAATCTATTGTCCTCAGTCATCCTGAATTCTTTAAATCTAATATTCTTTCCATATATCATGTTAGGCTAATATATAAGAGTCTGATCGACTATTCCATAATAGGATGGAAAGAAAAACACATTCCATTAATAATGTATAACATAAAGAAAACAGTTTTCTTGATTCATGATCTCTATAGCTCTTTGAGTGATCATAATCTACAAATGATCAGATCATATAAGGTAGTATGAAATTCAAGCCACTGCATGCTCAGATGATGACCATCCTAGGTATCTTAATTCCAACAATTCACGACCAAATCATAATGAATTCTTCAAGAAATGTTGAATCTCTACACTTGAGGTGTTTCTAGAGGGTCAAATATAGACAACATAAACTATATCCAAGTCTCAGTATCCCATATATATCCATCCATAGACAATGTAGGTGGATTCTACTGCTAAAATTCACATGTCAAATTAGGAATCATTGGTGAAACCCATGGAGCACCATGCATAAACTGCATCTGTTGTAGAAAACCATCATAAACTTTGGAGTCCATTCACGAATTGCGAAATATAGGTGGATCCCCAAGTGGAACGCTTATTGGCAGGACTGGTGGCCCAGGGTCTATCACATCTAGATCATGGTCGTCTCCACCATCCTGGCACACAATATGAGATCATCATGGTGACATTGGTATATGCTAACCAATAACAATCCTTAGAACTAGCAATGAAGAAGATATATGTAAACACTATTGGAAGTTGAACACATGAAAACACATTACCCAGGAATACTGGTCCAACTACATACATAAATATAACGTTATTGGTATGTTCATATATAATTGTTTTGTTTCATTTTTTAATTAATTTATAAAATCACTCATTTACCTTCACTCTACATGACATTAGAAGGTGAGGATGTGAAGCCTTTTACTTTATTTTTAGAATTTTCTTTTCTACATTTATGAAGTTCATTTATTAAGAGATGTATGTACATGTGAATCATGGTATAAATTAATTATAACTTATATTAACTCTCATTTTAATTTATAATAAATTGCCTATATCCGTAAATTTGTCATCCAAACCAATGAGCGATCATTAAACCTAATTAATTGAATCATTTAATAACTCAATAAATTCATTTATTTAGCACATGTACATAAACAAGAAATGATCACTCAACTGTCACATGCATAAAAAATAATGAAAATCCATGAAAAGAACATATATGGATTGGAAATATGCAGTACATTGGATTTCACGGAGCGTGAAATGATTCTTGTGAAATTTATCCTTTCTCTCTTATTATTGTGTAATGTATGAAATTATTTATCAATCACTGTAACAATAATCAACCCCACACAACATGTGAATCACCATAATATTAAATAAAATCAAATGTAATAGGAAAAATAGAAAATAAATTTTACTTGGAGTTATATCGCTTTTTACCCAAACATGGGTCTGTAATTCCATGGCTTGACATATGGAAAAGTCCAAAGAATTATGACTCTATTGACTATTATCACAAAATTGTAAATTATGAACTGAAAACCTATCGGATACATCATTTTGTTGTCTCAGACATGGATGCACATAATAGTGCCCCGACAATGGTTGGCCACATAGACTCAATCACATCATCGTGAACACCCGGGGCTTCCCCTCATTGATTTCATAGGGCGTGTCTATGGGGAGAAAATTCCCCCAGTACTTGTGTGTATTATAATATATATATTTATATTTAGAGTATATATGTAATTAAATATCGGTGAATATTGGATGTATAAAAATGTAATATACATCCATGGAAAATATTAACAGAATCAGCTATTAAAAAAGATGATATAATGTTATTTCGCTATAAAATAGGAAAAAATTGATACAATATAGTAGGAATAACATGTTCCAAAAATTTACATTGAATCCAAAGGAATACCCCAATCCTCCAAAGATCCAACTCACCCCTCTACTATCGAGCACCAACCTAGATAGAATGCAATCAATTGTTAAATGAGGAATGCTTCCCTTTATCAACACATGCAGTCATATAATCTACTCTGGGTAAAATACGAAACCCATATAGGGTGACAGATCATCATCAGCGGGACACCACTAATGCTGTCTATACATAATATCCTATTTCATTGAATATATTATTTTTCATGCTTGCATATATAAATAAAAGCAATAAATTATAACTAAATACCCATATACCTGCTTTATCCCTCGATTAGTGTCAAAACATGTAACAATTTAATTAATTAAGTAATTTACAAAAAACACATTAATAGGTCATGTAGGGAAAATACATCACTAAAATAACATTGTCATTGTATAATCAAGGAGGGTTCCATGACATAAAATGGAATCCTGAAATGATATCTAATGTGGGAGTTACTAGGTAATAACCATGATAACGTTGATCTCACGAGCCTCTTACATAGTAGTAATTGGGTATAGATAAGGTTAAGAGTGTAATACATTGAGAATAAACCAATGTAGTCCACAATAATTCCCCAACAATGTCCAAGGGGATTAGCTATGTAAAATGGTGCCAAAAAGTGATGAAGCTCGATGGAATGTAACCATGGAAACTACATGTCAGTATATGATCTAAAAAGTGAACCTGATGTATCCTCAAATAAATGTATGGGACCATATGGTGTCATAGCACGAATAAAATGAATATGTAAGGATCGAGATATAGATTTGATTCTACTTAATTATGTCGTATCATTGAATCAAAGTGGGGTTCCCGAGTGCTCATGTAATTCCCATCTTGAAATCCAAGACGAATTTTATTCTGACAATTCATATATAATAATGAAGTCAATAATAATTCAATATTTTCATGGGTTTCCTTACATTGGTATTGATATGTTATTTAAAATTGCAAAAAATAATTTATTTTTTTAATCCTTGAATTCCATTTCGGTGAATATGGTATATATCTTTACAACCACTTAATCAGGTTATAATTAATCATTTGGTCTATTTGGTCCAATCCTTGAAATTAATTAGTGTTACAAGGACATGTTTCATGATACTATTTATTAAATCCATTTAGTTATTTTTATTAATTATGATTTTCTCTTCTATCTTCCATCAACATGGAATGGGGTGCTATGAACTTGAAGCTATACATATAATAAGGTTTTTCCATGTACATAGTATATTTTCCTTTTCATAGTTCATAATTAATAATAAATTTGAATGAAATACATTATAAGGGTATGTCATTACCATATATAATACATTAGATTAGGTTATTATCATTTTAAATAATCCAATTAATATAGGAAATCTATCAATTAAGAAGATCAAGCCAAGGCAGACCTGAATCATGGCTCAAATGTGTCATAACTCTAAAAAACTAATTTTTCCATAAAATCCTATATGGGATGGATGGAGTTTTCGGTGTGAAAACTAACTAATAATAAATTAATTTGAATCATTATAACTACATGGTTATAATTAATATAACATTTACATGAAAACTCAATAAATGATATGAGATGAAATTTGTAGACTCCACACAGTTATTCCAAAATCAGTGCAAATTTAAGATGAGTTATATACCACCCTCCATAATATTTTTTGACTCTACTTATTCATTATCAATCTTTGATTTTACTTTGGTTGTAGTAAATCTATGAAAATGATAAAAACACTCATACCATTATGACTATGTTGATTGCAAAAGATATGAATAATGACTCAGACAAACTCGATTAATTATAGTTTCACATCCCACGTGATTAACAAAAGCTCGATCGGTTTCCAAAAGAAGGATATATCATAATCCCAACCGTATGCCTTCAAAATCATGAATAATGAGTGTCATGGAGGTAAATCCTTAAATAAATTGTATTTATGGAAGACAATGTGGCATAATTATATCAATAAGTCCTGAAGTAGGAATTTACCCAAAAAATTCTTGTCTGAGGTTTTTCTAGCTGGTTTGACAATCCATGCTCAAACTGTGTGATATAGTTCAATCTAAAAAAACATTAACTTCATACTTTGGTCAATAATTTCCCAATCCATTCACATGTACCTTGGAATAAGGGGAGTCCTAAGGGTTAGGTTTCACAACCATGGACCAACTTTCCATGATGTCTCTTAAAAAAACAACATCCACACAATTTCTAAACCATGTGGATTTCTTTCATGGATTACTATAAACCCTGAGACAAGATTTTTTTACCAAAAATAAGGGTTTCAGCCACCAAAAAATCACCAAAAACCATAAGTCCTTCACTAACTGATTAGGCATCCATATTGGGGTCCAAATTTTGGAAATATAACAAAAATTCATGTATCCATACCAGGTAAGAAAACACGATCGTTACACTACAAATGAACATGGATATTTGAATATAATTCATATTTAGAAGCAGATGAAATAACATAGACCATTACTAGAATTTTTTAAATCCATACCCAATAATATAGGACTACTTCATATACCACAATTAAATGAATCATGTACATGTGAATAATATATTAATGTGGAAAGATAAAATGTTGTAAAATTTAGACAATGTTATCCTTAATAAAAAAACACATGGATTATTTTAATACATCAATGTTACTAGTCTACCCTAGAAATCATATATTAACCTCAAAATGGAATCCACCATAATGAATCTCATGTTTATACCTTACTAATATTGTTTTAATTATTATTTTAGTTTGAATTTTATCAATTACATGTTATTATAGGTCAGTCACCTCGTTATCTAAGATATAATAATTATCAATAAAAATAATAGAATAAAAAGATGAATATACAGATTTTATTTTTATTCTATGAACCCAAAAAACGAATTCATTGAATTTAATATCAAATAAAATAAATTACAATTATTGTAATATGTAAACATATACATCAAATTTGTAAAAAAATATAAAAAATCATATCATTGAAAGTAAGGTTTATAATGTCTTAAATCATCTAGTTCCTAAAACTACCCCTTCAAAAATACCTGTTGTAGTTGACAAAAATTATTATATATCCAATCATTCAAAATAAAATATTTTTCTAATATTAAATTTTTTCATGGAATGGGAAAAATTAAATTTTCAATGACATATAATTGATAATAATTTTTAGTGAAATCACTCAATAATCTTCACATTGCACATAAATTAAGGAAAATCACAAAAACTCACGTGGTTTTTCATCACTATATGTATGTCGTATATAATCATATGCTTTGTTCAATGTTTTTTCACTGGAACACATTGTCCAGGGAAAGAGATTTTATATTCATATCTGATACTAAAAGATATTGAGATACATACTGTATCAAATTCGGTATTGAGTGATGAAATAATTCTAAAATAACATATCCCTTCAGGTTAACAATGTACAATGATTCGACACGTGCATTAAATATAACATAATAATTATAAAGAACTAAATAATATAATTAATTAAATTTATTAATTGTATATATATATATCATATATTTTTTATCAAACAATGTGGGGAATTTTTCCACATAATTAATGAAATGACTAATATCATCTAGAATATTATTAATATTGGATATATATTATTGGAGTATCATATCTGTAAAGAAAATTAAAAAATTATTATGATTACTGAAAATAGGGAAAACAATTTTCACAAATATTTCATGTCCCCCACAATCCACAGATGATAAACAATAATTTTTTCATGATGTTGGTTGATCATTTTCGATTGAACAAAAAAAACTTTATTATACATTCTCATTATATCATAATTCATACAAACAATTTATAAAATGAAATAACACATGTACTGTTAATATTATTTTAATAAAAAAATTAAAAACTCATACTCATTGAATGATCATTAATAATATTTCACTCAGAAGACCACATGAATTATTATCATGAATTATTATTTTATTATTTTAAATCCTCTATGTAAATGTGAAATAAAAAAAATCAAAGTCAAGATGAAATTTTCCACTATTCTGGCTGTCAACATTACAAAACCGTAATAAATTGTATTTTTTAATTTAAATAATAACATATACTAATATATTGAATTTTTTTTTAATACATATGTTTTCATTTTTTTCCAATCCATAAAATGTGATATAGAAAAATATTATACCCGTTTCGACGGCCTTGTACATATTTCATCAAAGCAACAGGGAAATTCATTTCACACAAGCACAAAATCAATCTTAAACTACTATGAATGAATAAAATTCAACTTTATACAATTATAATACACAAAATCATTGACTAGTCGATAAATTTTAATTAAATAAAGAATCCACAGATATAAAATTGAAATTATAACATTGAATCTAGTGAAACAAAAGGACTTCTTGAAGTGCATTCTGACTAAGCTAAAGCTTCAAGGAGGAGGGGAGGAATGTAGGGAGTGTAAATGTGTAGATTTTGGATGTCCCTAAAGGCAGGATAGGTGTGAGGAATTGTTTAGATGTGAGGGATTTTTATTAGGGGTACGTGCTCTTTAGAGAAGGGTGAAAATATTATTTTATTATATAATGATATTCGACTTCTAAATGATCAAAAGTCATTAGAGTCAAAGATAAGATGACTCATGGTCGAAATAAAATCATACAATATGAATTGGGAAGGATTTGGATAATATTATAATCATTATAATCTTATTCATTTAAATGATTTATTAATGAGATAAACACTGCATCATTATTGTGTCATAAATAATTTAATTTTTTCGATATATTAAAATTATAAAAAAAATACCCTGATGTATTAAATATTTTTTTATTTCCAAATAATATTCATGGTCTAAATGATAACTTATATAACACTATGTAAAAAATAATTTCCTAAAAATATTTTTAATGTCATTTTTGCCTTTACATTTAATTAATTAATCATAAGTGTCAATATCATTCATTAGTGGCTTCATAGGGTCCTAAAATAGAACTAATGAAGCCTATTTTCTTCCATTACTCATACAATAAGGTTAGTACATGTGTTAAGGTAATTTTGAATAATTACAATATTCCTTTTATATTGAATTACAATATTTATCTTTAACGGCAGTAAATAAAAGTCAAAAGTTACTATTCACCAAAACTTATTTTTATCTTATTGTGTAACACCCCAAGTAAATAAAGAGTATGAAATTTTCACATTTATCTTTTTTTTGAATAAAACATTAATATAACATTAAAGGGGACGCTATGCCCGGTGGCGTACCCAACACGCCAAAACGAGTTTCTTGGGAATATTACGTTGCACTCTAATTATAAAATAATATTTTTTTTAAATGGTAGTTAACGCCTAGCTTTTGTGTTGCCGGGAATGGATAGAAATAACTCCAAAATGATTATATATGTTTTTCAAATATTTTTACTTTTTACAATAAATGTTTGAGGATTAAAAATGAGAATGAATCCAATTTTAAGCTTAAACATTCTAATATTCTTTAAAAGGTCGATTAACCGCCTTTTGATGGCGAACCTCTTTTAAATCCAATTTTTTAAAATTTTATGTGTTATATTTGACAAAATAAAATTCTTCTTTATAATCGGGACATCAAAATTTACTTTGTGTTAATTTTTGTAATTTTTCCGAAAAAGTTCAATTTTTAATGAATAGTGAAAAATGTTGTAGTTTAATTCAAAACCACTTTTTAATATAATTTATTTATATTATTAGATAATCATTTTAATTGGTTTTAAAGTGTAAATAGAAAATATTTTTACAATTTAATCCAATGGTGGTCATTATAATTAATATCACTTTAAGATTGGACATAAACGAGTGCCAATCTTTTGAAAGAGATTATTTCATAAAAACACGCTATTTGTTTTAACAGCGGGATTTAATTATAAAATTAATTAATGAAACTCCTATGTTATTAATTTGGTAATGTAGACATCATTTTTGAATTAGGAATATCAAATATATCTTAGGGTGAATTTTTGGTATTTTTCTGAAAAACATCAATTTTTGATGAATAGTGAAACTACAAAGCGGTGGTTACAAAATTTGATTTTTCGTTTAAATGGGACTTTACCACTTCTGTGATTTGAATTTCAAAAATCCAATTTAAATTATTTTAATTGTTAATTAAAATTTGGTTCAATGGGATGAAAATAATTTTTGATGAAAACTAACTTTTAAGATTTATTAATCGCGATTAATGGTAATTAGTGTGATTTAAGGTATAAATGATATTATAATAAAATGAAAATATCATGACACTTGTCCTAACCCTATTCGATGAGTTAGGGATGACCAAGAAAATACATGGGATGATTTTGGGTACCCCATTGAGCCACTTGGGTATGATAATGACATGTATGCCTTTTATTTAAAGTTAAAATAAAAATGTCACAAACATGATTTGTTTTACTAAAACAAATTTTACATGTTTTTATTCAAGTCAGATTTTTTAATATAAATAGTCATTGGAAAGAAAAAATGATTTCCTACATCATAGTAGTTTTTTTATAATTTTTAGACATTAAATAAAATAAATTATATATGACATCATGATGATGCAGCGATGACCTCATTATTTAACGATTTAAATAAAATCCAAATATAATGCAAACTCTAGGACCTAAAAATGTAAAAAACCTATTGGATCGGAGGATTTAGAACCCTTATCACCTTATCCTCGAAACACACCAATTTTAGACCATCAAAATAAGAAATTAATTTGAAAATAATGTAACATTTTATACTTTTCCAAGAGTGCCCCTCCTCTCCACTTATAAAAGGCCCCCACCTCTACCACCTTACCCACACCTCTCAAGCCTTTGGTTCAGCCAAGATCTGATTATTTTGTCTCTCCACATCTTTCTACTCATCCTAGAAGCCTTAACATTGTCATAATGTCTTCAAGAAACCCTTTTCGATCAAACCAAAGAGAGTTACCCGATTTTAAGGTAACGTCTCCACTTGTGCTCTTTTGTTTTATTTTTCATCTCCAACCCCCTAAACTCTTTTTATTCATTTCTTATGTAATAACTACAGTATCATAAATATACTAGGATGTTGTTATAATAAGTATTCGAGCTACACTTACACACACCATCATCAAATTGTTAAATAACATACTTTTTCTGTGGATGGAAAATTTCTGCCTCACGAAACGATGATTGTTGAACACTCATATAACACCTTCAAAGGTGGCCATTAAGATGTAAATATGTTTATTTATGATATATAATATTTTTATGTTTTACTTAAGCTTCTGTATTTTTAATTTGTGGCATACCTTTATGGCTTCCATTATGGGTATATGCGATATCTTCATTTTAAGAATTGCAGACTACTGCCCCCTCAAAGTGATTTGATTCGTTAATTCCATATGTGGGATGTATAAAAAATGGATTTAATGTTATTATATATGATGTTATACTGGAATTATAATATAATGTTATATCATTATTTTTTTCTTTCCATTAAATTAGGAGATAGAAATGAAGTAGCGTTCATGCGTACGCATGACTTATCGTCTCCATGAACGGTGCATTTCATTTCTTATCCTCAAATGTAATGTACTATTATAAGTACATATAATGGATATATACGATGTATGATAAATCTAAAGGATAAATATATTTCTGGAATTAAAAATATACATATCTCTCATTTAGTTTTAATTCCATTAATATGACATAGAAATGAAAGTAGCGTTCATGCGTACGTACGGCTTACTGTCTCCCTGAACGGTGAATTTCATTTCTTCCACTAAATGATTATGTAATATTATAAATAGATGTATATTCAGGATATATATGATATTTATGATATCCAAATCAGGAATATCATTATTGAGATAATGGATATTTGACTACGTGAACAACTTGTAAATATAAGAAGTTAACTTTTGACTCAAGTACCAAATAACGACAAAACAACCGTTATTAACTTAAATGATTACATAATGTTAATGACATGGTAATAAGTGATATAAAAGTAATAATGAACTTTAAAAAGGTTCTTAAGGAATTATAAATTAACTCAAGTTTATTATTCAAGAGATTAAAGAACGATCGAGTCAAGTCGGACCCGAAGTAAGGGAACCTACCCCTCTCTTTCTTTTTAAGTACACTCTTTTATGTAATTCCATTTAATCTCATCTTACTTATGATTGGGATGTTATTTTATATTAATAATACTGTAATTTTTATGTTCATATGATGATAGACCCTATTTTCTCTCATCAATCCATTTTGGAAGTTTTAAGTGGCGTCGTTAGACTGCTGTGTTTTCGTAAGGGAATTTTCAACTCACTTTTATTCCTATGACATTTATGCTACATGTGCCCCCATTTCCATTGAGGGGTGTATGTACTTCCCATTATTATACTCATTGTATAATATTATTTCATTTTTGGGTATTTACATATTCATTGTATGACCCTTCTTCAATGGGGTGTACGTTTCGAAAGTTACCCAAGTCCGTAAGGGAACCTTTCACCCTCCTTTTTTAAAAAAAGGATTCTTTTGTTATGTCTTTTAAATTACAACTTATTATGTTTGGATATGTTCTTATATATCCTTATTGATGTAAATTTTATGTCCAAGTGATGAGATAACCTTTTTATCTATCATCAACTCATTTTCTGAATTTTGAAGTGACGTCGTTACGCTGTCGAATTTTTTCAACGAAACTTCTTAACCCAATTTTGAGTCTTTGGGATAAACTTGTAATCATTGAATATGTCTATCTATCTGAATTTTTTACACATAATAAAATCTTATATTTGGTGTGTTCGTTTTTCACACATAATTATGTTATTGATTTATCCTTAAACAAAGGATACCGTCTTTGTATGGGACTTCGTCTCATTTTCCTTTCATTGAGCCATATTTTGTTTTATACACAACTTTCTTTTATACGGTGTATAAAACCCTTTGACTTTTACTTTTATACAAAATCAATCTTTTACTACGAAGATTTTTACTAAAAGACAAAAAGGAATGTTTCTTTTATCATACGCGGTGACAACGACCTTTTCTGCCACCGCAAGTATTATTTGATATTTGGCTTCCTCAACAAGCCGTAATGTTTTTAAAATAAAATAAATACCATATACTCTTTTATGTATTTTGGTATTGAAAATGGTTTTGATAAAATATTATATTATGTAAATATATTTTAATGATATATTGTGATTGAACTGTGTAAAATTTATCATTCCTTTATGTTGGTTTTATGTGTTATAATTTTATAGTGGTACTTGGACATTTGACGGGTGGTTCCGTAATAAACCATATGACGGGTGGTCCCGTGAATACTAGGATGGGTGGTTACGTTATAACCTCCAATGCATTGGCTATGGAAGTCCTCCGTATGGATATTCCATTATGTATGTATGGAAGTTGGCCGAATGGCTATTAAATTAATTGATATGTGTGGAAGTCAACCTTATGGTAATTACACTTAAGTATGTTTATATCCCAAGTAACCTTTATATGTTATGTGATCTTTATATGGGATTTATGGTATTCGTTTGGTTACAGAAGGGTATGTAATGAACTTTTATTCAGTGAAGAGTTTTTACTACTTTGAAAAGGTGAAAAGTATTATTTTTATAAAGTATACATGGTTTACTTGTTGTTTTGAAAAACTAACAGTTTTCATGTTTTTTGTATCCCTTACTGAGCTTTTTATGCTCAACCCATGTTTTTGAAATGTTTTTCACATGACTTAACATGGAATAGGGTCAAGGATGGGACCAAGGGATAGTCATGCAACCTAAAACAAAGAACTAGACATGTTTCTTTTTAAGAGTTTTTATTTTATGGATACATAGTAAAAGGTTCTACTTTGAAATCTTTTGAGATGCAATTGTTATGTCCTAATTCTCTAAAACTCTAAACCTGAAAATATCCTCAATGTGAATTGTTCATTTAATTCAATATTAAGTAAGTTTTATATCTGGAGCCTTATAGTTGGTATCAAAGGTCAGTTTAGAAAACTTTAGGAAATAAGAGTTTTTGATAGACACATGGTTAGTACCTATATCTATTATTTCCGTTAAATCCTTATTTTATAACATTTCTCAGGTCAAGTAAAGTCAGTTACAAATGGAAGGATGGGGATCTCAAACGAAATTCCTATCTCTTCCTAATGACATGCTTGTAATAATTATTGCAAAGTCATGTTCGGATGATTATGAAACTTTTTCTAGCATACAACTTACTTGCAAGAAATTGATTAAGATATCAAACACCTCCACTATACCTCGTTATCATCGTGGATCATGGGTTGTATTTAGAAAAATACTATTATCCCAATATTCTCATATTTTCAAGAAAGGTAAATATTATCAAGGTATTTTCAAATTTTTTAACATATCAAAAGAATTTGAAGAATATTATGATTTTAAATATGGTGCTGAGGAAGGAGACCCTTGCAGAACCTATTTATATTTGCTTTTAAAATATAGTCTCACAGCACATACTTATGGTATTTTAAAAGTACCAATAATAGAAAGTTTCAACTCAATTTCAGTCCGACTATTTTATAGAAATCATGTTTTATCAGATGTTTTTGAATTATATGTCATACTTGATTATTTTCCAAAACTATATTTTTGTGAACACCCATATGACCCATGTTGTACGAGGTGTATTTGGATGCAGGAAGGAAATGATTTTGAAGGATCTCTAAATCATTGTTGTAATGAATGGGACTTCTACCTACGTGAACAAGATGACGATGAAACCGAGTGGATACCTTGATCAAGGTATGCGGTTATTCATTTTTGGAATCGTTTTATTTTATCTTATTGTGGTGAAATAAGACTTCAAGAATTATGATGTTGAGATCGTAATGAATTTGGATGAAAATGAGAGGTATAAGGAAACTATTGAGGGTAAAACATGTTAGGGTTATAAAAAGGACAACATTCTGACTGTGTGACATCCCGTCACGTCGGACAATGTTGCGGGAATCGAACCCACATCCAAAGTGCAATTGGTATTTATTGCCTACCACTGGACTACATGAAGTCCCTGGTTAGTATGACTTATTATTTTTAGTGAGGTGACTTTATAAACTAAGAGTAAGTTGATTTTGGGTTATTTATGAAAATGATTAACCTATCATGGGGGATATGTGATTAGGTTAATTACTTTTCAATACAAGACTTTAGGAGAAACTGATATTCTTTGGAGATAAATGTTATGATTTAACTTGGAAGACTATGTGACTAAATCCTTTAAATATTTGGGTTTCAATCTTAGTTTGGATTACCTTGAAGAATTTTATGGGAAAATTGTTTATCGAATGGTCCTCGTTGAACATTTGGTTTTGTTGGACAAATTTTGGTGATTAAGAATAGATTTTTTTTTATAAAGGGTTATCCTTTTCTAGATTATCTGATCTTGTACTAACCATTTTGGTTTGGGTTTTGGTTAGAGTCTAAAAACATGGGAAGTATATTGTTATCTTTTGTGGATTAGGTGAATCTCTAGAAATTGATTATAGTACTCTTAATGAAAACAAGTCTTCCTAAATACTCATATTTTGGAGAAAATATTAGTTTGATTAAGGAATCTTGTAAAAGTTTAAAGTCAACATGAAAAGTAAGTATGTTTCATTATGATTTCGTTAAGATCAAAAATAAATTCCTCCATGAAAAGTAACTTAAAACAAAAATGTTGTCTGTTAACTTTTCCTACTGGGGAATCGAATACCGTTTAACCCATCACAAGTTTGTGATTTTCTTATGGTTAACTTTCTCCTAGAAATGTTTACTATCACACTCCATCAGAACATGACCCTTTTTTTCCTCCATATCCATATTTTCATACTTGGAATCCTAGTATGGGTTAACTCGGGTGACCTTTGTACTTATCATTCTTTATTTTATATTGATTGTTTTTCTGACTCTTGTTCCGATGTAGGATTTTCAATGATGTTTCGAAGCCCAATTTTAAAATTGTGAGGACGCAATTCCCAAAAGGGGGGAAGGATGTAACACCCTAGGTAAATAAAGAGTATGGAATTTTCAAATTTATATTTTTTTTTGAATAAAACATTAATATAACTTTAAAGGGGATCTATGCTCGATGGCGTACCCAACATGCAACAACGAGTTTCTTGGGAATCTTACGTTGAACTATAATAATAAAATAATATTATTTTAAATGACAGTTAACGCCTATCTGTTGTGATGGAGAAAATTGACAGAACTAACAAAAAAATGATTATATATGTTTGTCAAATATTTTTACTTTTTACAATAAATGTTAGAGGATTAAAAATGAGAATGAATCCAATTTTTAGCGTAAACATTCTAATAATCTTTAAAAGGTCGATTAACAGCCTTATGATGGAGAACCTCTTTCAAATCCACTTTTTGACAATTTTATGTGTTATATTTGACCAAATAAAATTTTTCTTTATAATCGGGACATCAAAATTTACTTTGTGTAAATTTTTGGATTTTTTCCGAAAATGTTCAATTTTTAATGAATAGTGAAAAATGTTGTATTTTAATTAAAAACCTCTTTTTAATCTAATTTATTTATATGATTAGATTATATTTTTAATTGGTTTTAAAGTTTAAATATAATATATTTTTACTATTTAATCCAATTGTGGTCATTTTAATTAATATCAATTTAAGATTGGACATAAACGAGTGTCAATCGTTTGAAAGATATTGTTTCACAAAAACACGCTATTTGTTTTAACATCGGGATTTTATTATAAAATTAATTAATGAAACTTCTATGTTTTGAATTTGGTAAAATAGACATTAATTTTGAATTCGTAATATCAAATATATATTAGGGTGAATTTTTTGTATTTTTCTGAAAAACATAAATTTTTTATGAATAGTAAAACCCCAAAGTGGTGGTTACAAAATTTGATTTTTCATTTAAATGGGACTTTACCACTTCTGTGATTTGAATTTCAAAAATAAAATTTATATTATTTTATTTTCTAAGTAAAATTTGGTTCAATGGGATGAAAATAAATTTTTATGAAAATTAACTTTTAAGTTTTATTAATCGCGATTAAAGGTAATTAGTGTGATTTAAGGTAAAAATGATATTATAATAAAATGAAAATATCTTGAAACTTGTCCTAACCCTTTTGGATGAGTTATTTCCGACCAAGAAAACCCATGGTTCTATTTTTGGTATGCCATGGATCCACTTGGGTATGATAATGACATGTATGCCTTTTATTTAAAGTTAAAATAAAAATTTCACATACATGAGTTGTTTTAATAAAACAATTTCTACATGTGGTTATACAAGTCTGATTTTTGACTATAAATATTAATTGGAAAGATAAAACGATTTCCTACATCATAGTATTTTTTTTATAATTTTTAGACATTATATAAAATAAATTATATATGACATCATGATGATGCAGCGATGACTTCATTATTTAACGATTTAAATAATATCGAAAGATAATGCAAAGTCTTGCACCTAAACATGTCAAAAACCTATTGCATGGGTGTATTTATAACCCTTATCACCTTATCCTAGAAAAAAATCAATGTGGGACCATTAAAATCCAAAAATCATTTGAAAATAAGGTAACATTTTATTATTTTCCAAGAGTGCCCCTCCTCTCCTCTTATAAAAGTCCCCCCACCTCTACCACCTTACCCACACCTCTCAAGCCTTTGGTTTGGCCATGATCTGATTATTTTGTCTCTCCAAATAACTCTACTCATCCTATAAGCCTTAACTTAGGTGTAAGTCTTCAAGAATCCACTTTGGTTCAAACCAAAGGGAGTTACCCGATTTTATGTTAACGTCTTCACTTGTGCTCTTTTGTTTTATTTTGCTTCTCCAACCACCTAAAATCTTTTTATTAATTTCTTTTGTAAAAACTATAGAATCATCAAAATATTATGATGTTGTTATAATAAGGATTCTATCTACACTTACACACACCTTCACCTAATTGTTAAAGAACATACTTTTTCTGTGGATGGCAAATTTCTGCCTCACGAAACGATGATTGTTCTACACTCATATAACACCTTAAAAGGTGGCCATTACGATTTAACTATGTTTAAATATGATATATAATATGTTTATGTTTTACTTAATCTTCTATATTTTTCATTTGTGGCATACTTATATGGCTTCCATTATGGGTATACACGATATCTTCATATTAGGATGTGTGGACTACCTCCCCCTCAAAGTTATTTGATTCGTTAATCCCATATGTGGGACGTATAAAGGATGGATTTAAAGTTATTATATATGATGTTATACTGGAATTATAATATTCCTTTATATCATTATTGTTTTCATTCCATTAATGTATGATATAGAAATGAAGTAGTATTCATGCGTACGTACGACTTACCGTCTACATGAACGGTGCATTTCATTTCTTATCCTCAAATGTAATTTACTATTATAAGTACATATAATGGATATATATGATGTATGATTCATCTAAAGGATCAATATAATTATGTAATTAAATATATACATATCTCTCATTTAGTTTTAATTCTATTAATATGACATAGAAATGAAAGTAGCGTTCATGCGTACGTACGACTTACCGTCTCCATGAACGGTGCATTTCATTTATTACCTCTAAATGACTATGTAATATTATTAATACATGTATATGCTGGATATATATGATATATTGTATTTCCAAATCATGAATATAATTATTGAGATAATTGATATTTGACTACCTGACAAACTTGATAATATAAGAAGTTTACTTTTGACTCAAGTACCAAATAACGACAAAACATCCGTTATTAACATAAATGATTACATAATGTACATGACATGGAAATAAGTGATATAAAAGGAATAATGAACTATAAAAAGGTTCTTAAGGATTTATAAATTAAATCATGTTTTTTATTCAGGATATTAAAGAAATATCGAGTCAAGTCGTACCCGAGCTAAGGGAACCTACCACTCTCTTTCTTTTTAAGTACACTCTTTTATGTCATTACTTTTAAGATCATATTACTTATTATTGGGATGTTATTTTATATAACTCCCACTGGAATTTTTATGTTTATATGATGAGAGACCATATTTTCTCTCATCAATCCATTTAGGAAGTTTTATGTGGCGTCGTTAGGCTGCCGAGTTTTCGTAAGGGATTTTTCATCTCACTTTTATTCCTGTGACATTTATGCTACATGTGCCACCATTTATTTTGAGTGGTGTATGTGCTTCCCATTATTATACTTTTTGTATAATATAATTTCATTTGTGGGTATTTACATATTCATTGTATGACCCTTCTTCAATGGGGTGTATGTTTCGAAAGTTACCCATGTTAGTAAGGGAACCTTTCACCCTCCTTTTTTTTAAAAAGGCTTCTTTTGTTATGTCTTTTAAATTACATCTTCTTATGTTGGGATATGTTCTTCTATATCCTTATTAATTTAAATTTTATGTCCAAGTGATGAGATAACCTTTTTATCTATCATCAACTCATTTTATGAATTTTGAAGTGACGCCGTTACGCTGTCGAATTTTTGCAAGGAAACTTCTTAACCCAATTTTGATTCTTTGGGATAAACTTGTACTCATTTAATATGTCATTCTATATTATTGTTTTACACATAATATCCACTTATATTTGGTGTATTAGTTTGTCACACATAATTAGGAAATTTATTTATCCCTAATCCAAGGATACCGTCTTTGTAAGGGACTTCATCTCAATCTCCATTCATTGAGGCATATTTCGTTTTATACACAAATTTCTTTTATATAGTGTATATAACCCTTTGAATTTTACTTTTATACAAAAGGAATACTTTTCTATGAAGCGTTTTACTAAACGAAAAAAAGAATGTTTCTTTAAACGTACGCGGTGACAAAGTCCTTTTCCACCGCCGCGAGTATTATTTGATATTTGGCTTCCTCAACAAGCCGTAATGTTTTCAAAATAAAATAAATACCATATACTCTTTTATATATTTTGGTATTGAAAATGGTTTTGATAAAGGAGTCTATTATGTCAATATATTTTAATGATATATTGTGATTGAAATGTGTAAATGTTATCATTCATTTATGTTGGTTTTATGTGTCATAATTTAATAATGGTACATGTACATTTGACGGGTGGTTATGTGATAAACCATCTGACAGGTAGTGCCATTAATACCAGGATGGGTGGTTACGTTATAACCTTTAATGCATTGGTTATGGAAGTCGGCCGTATGGCTATTTCATTAAGTATGTATGGACGTTGGCCGGAGGGATATTCCATTAAGTGATATGTGTGGAAGTCGACTTTATTGTTATTCCACTTAAGTATGTTTATGTCCCAAGTTACCTTTATATGTTATGTGATCTTTATATGGTCTTATGGTAATATTTTGGTTAAATAAGGGTATGTAATGAACTTTTATTCAGTGAATAGTTTTTACTACTTTGAAAAGGTGAAAAGTATTACTTTGATAAAGTATACATGGTGTACTTGTTGTTTTGAAAAACTAATAGTTTTCATTTTTTTTGTATCCCTTACTGAGCTTTTTATGCTCATCCCATGTTTTTGAAATGTTTTTCACAGGGCTTAACGTGGAATAGGGTCAAGGATGGGATCAAGGGAAAGTCATGCAACCTAAAACATGGAACTAGACATGTTTCTTTTTAAGAGTTTTTATTTTATGGAAACATAGTAAAAGTTTCTACTTTGTAATCTTTTGAGATGTAATAGTTATGTCCTAATTCTCTAAAACTCTAAACCTAAAAAGATCCTCAATGTGAATTATTCATTTAATTAAATATTAAGTAAGGTTTAAGGCTGGGGCATTATATATTGAACCACAATTTACTTACTAATAACAATTAATTCTATAGGGTTTTCTAAATTCAATTCACAAATTAGGTAAAATTTCATTAAAATGAGAATGTCATTTTTTTAACTTATACTAAGTGTCTTAACTATTCTTCAAAAATTGATGTTTTTCAGAAAAATACCAAAAATTAATCATAATTTATATTTGATATTACAAATTAAAAACAGATGTAAATTTTTCTAAATTGAAAACATTGAAGTGGAATTAATTAATTTAAAATTAATTTTTGTTGTCAAAACAAAAACAATGTTTTAAGAAACAATAAATGTCCAAAGACTGAAACTTGTTTATTTCCACATTCATAGTAAAATTATTTCTAATGACCAACATTGGATTAAATGGTAAAAATATATTCTAATTAAACATTAAAACCTATTAAAAATTTAGTCTCATCATATAAATATATTTGATTAAAATGATGATTTGAATTAATATTCAATATTTTTCCATATTCATCTAAAAATGTACATTATCGGGAAAACACAAAAAATTACTAAAAGTAATTTTTGATGTCCACATTTTAAAAAAGTATTTTATTTGGTCATATAGATTATATTAAAGTGACCAAAAATATATTTTAAGATGGTTCACCATTAAATGGTGCTAAATCGACCTTTCAATATAAATTATGCTAAAAATTAGATTCTTTCACATTTCAAGAATCTAAATTTAATTTGATTAATGTAAATAAATTTAACAAACATGTATAATCAGAGTGTAGTTCGTTTTATTCATTCCTGCCTATACAACAACTAGGAGTTAACTACTATTTCAAATAATAATATATATTATTAGTGTGAAACATAATATATTCAAAGAAACCTGTTGTTTCATATCGGGTACGCTATCAGACATAACCACACCTTAAAAGTATAATTAATATATTATTCAAAAATATTAATAATCATGAAATATGTATTATTCATTATATTAATGGGATGTTACATACTTCGCCCCTTTTGGAAATTGGTTCCTCGCAATTTTTATTCACTTATCAAATTAATAGGGGTACTTATCCCTAATAGTATTTTCAGATTCCAATGTTACCTCTGCAACCATATGGGTTTTCCACCAACCATTACCTGGTGAATTAAATTATTCCTTAAATATTTCTCTCTATGGTCATGATTCTGTACTGTTTATCTTCATAAGAGATATTTCTTCCAACTAAACTACCTCTGGACTCAAAACATGAGATGGATCTTGCATCTAAAATTTCAACATCGAAACTGGGAAAACATTTTGATCCTGGGATAAACATGGAGGTAATGAATCTTTGTACGCAACTAATCCATCATTCCCTATGATTTCATATGGTCCAATGAACAGCGGACTCCACTTTCCCTACATAACAAAACACAACACACTTTTCTATAAAGAAACTTTGAGAAATACATGGTAACCTTTCTCAAAAGAATGATCCTTCTTATTATTATATTCATATATTTCTGTCTACTTTGAGCTATTCTCATGTGGTTTTGAATCAACTGAACTTTCTGTGCCATCACTTCTACCAATTTTGATTCTATAAGGTTCCTTTAACCTAGTCCATCCCAAATAGTTGATCATCGACAACGCCTTCCAGGTAATGCATCAAATAGATCCATCTGTATTTTGGAATGAAAAAAGTTATTATATGAAAATTCAAACAGATAAATGTGTTGGTCTCAACATCCAATATAATCCATCAAGAAAGAATGTAACATATCCTCCAATGTCTGAATTGTTCGTTCTGATTGCCTATCTGATTGAAGATGAAAAGTGGTACTAAAATTTAATTCACTACCCAACGACTTCTGAATTCCTTTCAAAAAGATAGATGTTATCCTGGAATCATTATCTGATACAATAGTGAAGGGTACTCTATGCACCTTGACTATCTCTTTAATATACAACTGAGAAAGTTTATCTAGATACAGTTTATCTCGAATAGGATGTAAATGAGCAGATTTAGTCAATTGATCAACAATAATCTATATTGCATTATTAACTCGAGATGTCTTTGATAATCCTACAATGATGTCCATGGATATATTTTTTTCTTCTACTACTTTGGCACTAGTAAAGGCTGAAGAATCCCTTTTGGTAACTGCTACTCTGATTTAAACTGCTAACAAATGAAACACTTCACAGCAAAATTAGCAATAGCTTTTTAAATTCCATCCCACCAGTAATACTCACCATGATTGTTGTACATATAGTACTACCAGGATAAACTGAAAACCGGAAACTATGAGCTTCACATAATAACTCATTCTTCAACATTGAATCCCAAGGAACACATAATCTATTTCCAATTCAAAAAACACCATCATTATCAATGTTAAATTCAGACAACTTACCCTTCTAATCTAACTCCACCTTTTTCTGTATGTCACCTTCTTCTTTCTGTGCTTTCTTTATTCTGTCTGATAAAGATGATCTCACAGATTCCTGATACAAAACAGAAGAATTTTCTACACCAAAAAAATCTATTCAAAAGTTTATCAAAACAAAAACCAAATGATTTTGTTCCAAATGTAACATTGTTAATTAAGTATTACCTTTTCTAATCAAATCATCAGCCACTTATTTTCTTTTCTCTAATGTTAATTGATCGTGAAATCATAATCCCTGATTAATTCCAACCATCTTATTTGTCCCCTATTTAATTCTTTCTGAGAAAATATATACTTTAAACCATTGTGTTTTGTATTTATTTCACATTTTTTCTTTACAAATAATACCTCCAAATATTTAAAGAAAAAACAATATAAGATAATTCCAAATAATGTGTAGGATAATTTATCTTAGGTGGTTTCAACTAACATGAAGCTGAAGAAATTACATGATCATTCTACATTAGGAAACAACCACATCCCTTCAACGAATCATCATTGTAGATAATAAACTCAAAATTTTTTCATGGCAGTGCCAAAACTTTAGCATTCACCAATCTTATTTTCATTTCCTAAAAACAATCATTACATTATTTTTTCCAGATGAAGTAAACACATTTTTGAGTTTACATATTCATTGGACTGGATAACCGTGAAAAATGTTCAACTAACCTCCAGTAATAATCTACAAAAGAAATAAAACTACTAATATTTATTAAATATGAGGGTCTTGGCCATTCTCCAACAACTTTTGTTTTATTAGGATCAACAATTATCTGTTTTTTTAAACAACGCGACTATGGTATGAAATTTCTTGCAACCAAAACTCACACTTGCGGAATTTCCCAAATAGTTTTTTTCTTTTAAGGGTTTGAAGACAACCCAAAGATGAATTTCATTCTCCTCTTTTCTTTTGGAATAAACAAAAATATCATCAATGAACACAACCGCAATCTTATCCAAGAACGTACAAAATATTCTATTCATAAGATCCCTGAATATATCATGTGCATTGGTTAAACAAAAAGGCATAACTAAAAATTCATAATGGCCATATCTTGTACGAAATTCGGTCTTCGGAATGTTTGTATCCATTACATTAATCATATGTTTCCCCGACCGCAAATAAATCATTGAAAATTACTAGGCTCCCTGGATCTGTGCAAACAAATCATCAATATGTGAAAAATGATACTTGTTCTTACCAGTGATGTTATTCAATTATCTATAATCCATGAAATGCCTCATTGAACCATATTTCAATGTAATAAACAAGATAGAAGAACCCCATGGTAATGTGATAGGTCGAATGAAGCCTTTATATAATAACTCTTGAAATTTATTCTTTAACTCTAAAAGATCTATTAAGTACATTCGGTAAGGGGTTTTGACATTGGATTAGAATTAGGAACTAAGTAAATAGAAATTCAACTTCCCAATCACGAATAATATCATGCAACTCATCTGGTAAAATATCAGGGAACTCATTTACTATTGTCACATCATTAATCTGAATAGTTCCTTTATTTTCAACAATATGTTCATGGTAAAATTCATTTCCATATTTTACTAATTTCTCAACTTCTTGATATGTTATCATAATAATGGGCTCATTCTTGTACACAAACAGTAAATATTTCTAAAAAGGAACCTATTTACCTCTAAATTCAATCTTATAATGATAAATAGATAGCCAATCCATGACATAAATAACATCAAACTATAATAGGGAAGAAAAAAATAAGGTTTTAAGGTAGATTATTCATGTACACAAGGACAAGAAGGTTATTATGTTTTATTTTTGTCTCAAAAATTCCTCCAGTTTATTTTACAGTATTTTCTGTATTCCGATATTAAGATGGAATTCCCATTTTATTAGAAAAATTCTCAAAAATGAAAGAGTGTGTGACCCTGAATCAAACAACACATTGGTATAATCTGAACAAACAAATAGTGTACATGATACTACTTCGATCGATGGCCCAACAACTTCTGAATTAGTTGGAAAGGATTTCACAGCCCCATTCTGCTTGTAGTTAGGCTACTCTACCTCAGTTGATTTTTTTTTCTATATACTAACTTGCATAATGAAAAATTTATTTACACATAAAACATCTTACTAATGGAATTTTAATGCCTTCTTGATCATCATCCTTAGATTTATGAGCATAATTTTCATACTTACCACACCAGATGCACTTTCCAAACATTGATAAACATTCTCCAGGATTCTATTTACCACACTTCTCACAAGTTGAATATTTAATTTTTTACCTCCAGGCTTCTTTGATGAATTTATTCCATTTCACTGCCTACTGGACCTCTTTTTCTGTTGTTTCATAAAGAACACATGGTCATATGAAAAATCCATTACCACCTTCTTCTCACATCAAAAAAGATTTCCATAACTTTTGAACTCATGAGAATATAATTCTCTTCTATATCATTGCTTCATTCCTGAGTAAAATTTAATTGTCTTACTATCAAGATCTCAGATGATATTTGTTGTATACCTTTCCAGTTGAGTGAACATTGGTTCATAAGAATCCACTGAGACATCCTATTTCCTCAATTCAAGGAATTTGTTTTCTATCATAAGGCAATCCACCATAAGAAAATATTTCTCAAGAATCATACCTTTGAATTAATCCCAATCAAGAGAATCAATATCCTCACTATCCCTAATATTTTTCATCATCCACCACCACTGATCAGAATCGCCTTCAAAATGGTAATCAATAAGACTAACATTTTTATGTTCTGAACACCCCATATCATTGATAATCTTCTCAAGTGATTTAATCCACCCATTAGCAAGAACAGGGTCAGATGATCCAATGAATGATTGGTAATGTTAACTCATGAAATGCTCCAATACTGACTTGTTCCTCTGTGATTGATCTGGCTGATCTCATGTGTGGATAACACCACCATTTATAGCCTAAGTAATCTGTGCCATCAATATAGCAAACTATTCAGTTCCTATTCTGACAACTCATGTTGCTAATATGGAAGGTTGTATCCTCCTTATGTTGTCCAATCATAGATGCCATGTTTCCTCAGCGGAAAACCATTCTAAACACAGAAATATAATAGGGGAAGCTACATGGTAATATGTAAATTCTATATTATTTCAATATTAACACAAATTTATTTATGGATATTAATTTAAAAATACCATAACTCCTAATGTTATATAAACTGACCTGTGATAACTACTATAATGGCTCGGCCGTAAAACATACATAATCTTGATTTAAATTAATAATTCAGAATAATGATCTTTTCAGGTTCAGAGTTATAGAGAATTAGGCCATAGCTATTAAATTAAAATTTAAAAAAATGTAGACACTTCTACTCAGTTACAAATTTTTCACAAAACCAGAACTCTTGAAAAAAAGATTCATGTTCTAGTCCCATATTTATGACAGAATGAATTTTCCTAGATCTCATAAATGATCATATTCCACATTATTTCCAGTGGAAAACATTTCAAAATCATGGGATGAGTATAAAAATATCAATAACGGATACACAAAGAAGGAAAACAGATTGTTAATCAACATAAAAAACAAAACCATGAATACATTAACATAACTAACACATTTAAGTATTATGATGATGTAAATACACTTCACTGAATAAAATATCACTAATTACCCTTTTGTAACCAAAATATTTCAATAAATCCCATATAAATTTCACATAACATATAAAGGTATAATGGGAAATAATCAAACATAAATGAAATTACCATACAATAGACTTCTTCACATATCACGAAATGAAATATAAATATGTCCGACTTCAATAACCAATGCATTGGAGGTCATAACATAACCATCTATCCTGGTTTATCACGTCACCACCATCCATTTAATTTATCACGTAACCACCCGTCAAATTTCCAAGCATCATTATAAAATCATAATACAAAAAAAATATAATGGAATGAAAATATTTCAATATTTAAATATAAATTTATCACATTAATATATTAAAATAAAAATCCATTATCAAAACCATTTTCAATACCAAAATACATAGTAGTTTACAAGGTATTTATTTTCCATCAAAAAAACATTACAGCTTGTTAAGGAAGCCAAATAATGAGTAATTCTCGCGGCGACAGAAAGGTCATTGTCACCGCTTACATTAAAGAAAAATTCCTTTTTGTGGTGTAGAAAAACTATTCATTGAAAAATATTACCTTTTAATTATCAATGGTGTATATATACTATGTAAAATAATGTTGTGTATTAAATCAAAATATGCCTCAATGAAAGAATATTGAGACGAAGTCCTTTACCTCGTGTCTAACATGTATGGATCATTCTTTAATCTCCTGAATAAAAAACTAAAGATAATTTATACTTTCTTATGTATATTTTTCAGGTTTATTATTCCTTTTATATCACTTATTACTATGTTATAAACATTATGTAATCATGTATCTGAATAACGTTTGTTTTTTCGATATTTTGTAATTGAGTCCAAAATCAACACATTATATTTACAAGTTGTCCACGTTGTCAATAGTCCATTATATCCAAAATGATATTAATTATTAATATATCATATATATCATATATATCCAGTATATATATATACATATATTTATATATTTATAACAATACATATCATTTGGAGGTAAGAAATGAAATGCATCGTTCATGGAGACGGTAAGTCGTACGTACGCATGAACAGTACTTTCATTTCTATTTATTATTTTAATAGAATTGAAACATAACGATAAATATATATACTATAATTACAGTATAATATATAAGATAATATCATTATAATCTTACTTTATATATCCCATATATGGAATTAACGAGTCATATCACAATGTGGGGGCGGTAGTCTACACTTCTTCTAATGAAATTATTTTGTTTATCCATAATGGAAACCATAAAGTTAAACTATAAAAAAATAAATAATCATTTATAAAACACAAAAATAATATATATCATATATAAATATAGTTTCATCTTAATGACCACCATGATAGGTTGTAGGAGATAATCGAACAATCATCATCTCATGAGGTGTTAGTTTTCCATCCACAGAAACAGTATGTTCTTCACCAATTAGATAGAGGTATGTGTAAGTGTAGTTCGAATAGTTCTCATAACAACATCCTATTATATTTATGATACTATTTTTGTTATGAAATAAAGGAATAAAGATAGTTCATGGGTTGGAGAAGTAAAATAAAAGAAATGAAGTTAAGGAAAAAAATTCTTTTTTTTACGTAACTTCCTTTGGTTTGAACCAAACAGACTTCTTGAAGTGCCTTCAGCCTGTGGTAAGGTTTTTAGGTGGAGTATATGGATGTAGGGAACTTAATTGGGATAATTTTGGACGATCCTAAAGGTGTAAAAGTTGTGAAGAATTATTTATAATTGATGGCTTTTTATAAGGTGGGAGAGGCTCTTTAAGAAAGTGTGAAAATATTATTTTATAATATAATGATATTCAGTTACTAAAGGTTTAAAAATCATTAGAGTAGAAAATAAGATGACCAATGGTCGAAATGAAATCATCTAATATAAATTTAATGGATTTTGTATAATATTTTAATCATTATAATCTTATTTATTTAAATGAATTATTAAAGAGGTAAACACTACATCATTATTGTTTCCTAAATAATATAATTTATTCGATATATAAAAATTATAATAAAAATACCATGATGTAATAAATATTTTTTTCTTTCCAAATAATATTTATAGTCAAAAAGATAACTTATATTACACCATGTATAAATTAGTTAACTAAAATATTATTAATGCCTTTTTCCTTAAAAATAAATAAATTAATCTAAAGTGTCATTATAATTCATTCATGTATCCATTGGGCCCCAAAATTGACCCAAGGATTCTCATTGTCTTCCATTACTCATCAAATAATGTTCAGACATATATTAAGGTAATTTTGAATTTTTACAATTATCTTTTTATCTTGAATAACCCTATTTCGCTTTAACCGTATTAAATAGAAGTGAATGTTACTATCATCAAATAAATTTCATCTCATTGAAGCATGATATACATAATAATAACAAACATTTATATCATATTTTCAAAATTAAATTCACAGAAGTGGTAAAATTTCATTTAAATGAAAAAGATAGTTTTTTTAACTACTACTAAGTGGTTTCACTATTCATTAAAAATTGATGTTTTTCATAAATATACCAAAACTTCAGCCTGAGATATATTTGATATTCATAAATAAAAAATAATGACTATTTAGATAAATATAAAAAATAAGTTTCATAAAATTATTTAAAATTAATTTTTGTTGTTAAAACAAATAACCTATTTTTGTGAAAAAAATAAGAGTCAAAATATTGACACATGTTTATGAACACTTTCAATGTGAAATTAATTCCAACGATCAAAAATGGATTAAATGGTTAAAATATATTCTAATTACACTTTAAAACGAATTATTAAGATAATATAACCATATAAATAAATTATATTAAAACGATGTTTTGAATTAAAATACAATATTATTCAATATTGATTTAAAAATCTACATTATCAAAAAAATTCCAATAATTTACACAAACTAAATTATGATGTCCCCATTATAACGAATGATTTTATTTGGTCATATAGAATGTATTAATGTTAGAAAAACATGATTTTAAGAGGGTTGTAAATTAAAATGTTGTAAATAAACCTTTTAATGTAAATTATGCTTAAAATTAGATTCATTCAAATTTATAGCCTCTAACTTTTATTGGACAAATGTAAATACATTTAAAAAACATGTATAATCATATTTTTGTTAGTTTCATTCAATCCCACCAATACAACAACTATGAGTGAACTAATATTTAAAATAATAATATATATTATTAATGTGAAACGTAAGATTTCAAAGAAACCATTTGTTGATTATCGGAAACGCTATCGAATATAGAAAACTATTTATAGTAATATTAATATTTAATTCATAAATATTAATATATATAAAATATTTCTTATTATTTATTTACCCGATATTGTACAACCATCCCCCCCTTTCAGAAATCATTTTCTCCCAATTATTATTCACTTATCAAATTAGTGGGGTCAGTTATCCATTATAGATTTTTCAGACTCCCACATTGCCTCTTCTACAATATAGTTTTTCCACAAATCCTTTACGTGGTGAATTAATTTATTCGGAAAATCATTCCCTCTACGGTCAAGAATTTGTACTTATTGTTCTTCATAAGATATATTTTCTTCCAACTTAACTACATATATACTCAAAACATGATATTGATCTGGCTTATACTTTCACAACATCAAAACATGAAAAACATTGTGTACAAGGGATAAAATTGGAGGTAAATCTACTCTATATGCCACTGATCCATCTTTATCTAGGATTTCATAATGGTAAATGATCCCCAGGCTCAACTTTTCCATCATACCAAAACACATCACACTTTTCCATGGAGAAACTATGAGAAAGACATGATCACCAACCTCAAAACAATGATCCTTCCTCCGGTTATCTGCATAACTATTCTGTCTGCTCTAAGAATTTCTCATGTGCTTCTAAATCAACAGAACGTTCTCTGCCTTCTCATCTACTAATTCTGGTCCTATCAGCTTCTTATCACCTACTTCATCTCAAAAAAACGGTGTTCGACAACACTTTCCATATAATTCCTCCAATGGAGCCATATGTATACTTGAATGAAAAATTTTATTATATGAAAATTCAACCAAATAAAGATGGTATTCACAACTTCCCTAAAAATCAATCAAGAAAGAACGCAACATATACTCCAATGACTGAATTGTTCGTTCTGATTACCCATCTAATTGAGGATTACATGTTGTACTTAAATTTAATCAAGTTCCCAATAATGTATGAATGCCTTTCCAAAAGTAAGATGTAATACTAGCATCACTATCAGATACAATGGAGAGGGTAACTCAATGCAACCTGAATATCACTTTAACATACAACTGAGAAAGTTGATCTATAGACAACATATCTTGAAAATGAAGGAAATTAGAATATTTAGTCAATAGAAAAAAAATAACACAGATTTCATTATTACATCGAGGTGTATTTGGTAATCCCACAACGAAGTCCATGGATATATTTTTTCATTTCCACTTTGGAACTGGTAAAGGCTGAAGCATTCATTTCGGTATCTGCCACTCTACATTAAAATGCTGACAATTCAAACACTTCACAGAAAAATCAACAACATATATTCCCATTGCATCCCAAAAGTAATACTCACTAAGATCTCTTTATATCATAGTACATCCAGGATAAATAGAAAATGAGAAACTATGAGCTTCATATAATAGGTCATTATTCAACTATGAATCACATGTCACATATAATCTCTTTACAAATCTCAAAACACAATCATTATCAATGTAAAATTCAGACAATTTACCCTTATGAACCAACTCTATCTTTTTCTATAACTCACTGTTTTCTTTATGTGCTTGCTTTATTATGTTTGATAGAGATGATCTCCTCAATAATTGATACAAAAAAGAAGAAATTTCAACACCAACAACTTCTAAGCCAATGTTTATCGATTTATAAAACCAAAGGATCTTATTCCAAATGTAACATGGTTAATGAAGCATTACTTTTTCGACTCGAAGCATTATCCACTTTATTTGATTTTCTCGGATGGTAATGGATCTTGAAATCATAATCCTTGATTAATTCCATCCATCTCCTCTGTCTCATGTTTAATTCTTGTTGGTTTAATATATACATTATACTTTTTTGGGGAGTATATCTTCATATTTTTCTCCATACAAATGATGCCACTATATTTTTAAATTAAAAAATAGCATCTATTTTCAAATCACGTGTAGGGTAATTTAACTCTTGTAGTTTTAACTTATGTGAAGCATAATCAATTTCTTGATCATTATGCATTAAGAAGAAAACCAAGTCCTTTAAATGAAGAATCATTGTAGATAACAATATCACCATTTATGGATAGTAGTTCCAAAACCGAAGATTTCACTAATTTTATTTTCAATTCCAAAAAACAATCCTCACATTTTATTGTCCAGATAATGTTAAATCCTTTTTGAGTAAATATTGTCCTTGGACTAGATAACCATGCAAATATTTTTACAACCCTCCTATAATAACCCGCCAAACTAAGAAAAAAACGAATCTCAGTTATATTTGTGGATCTTGGACATTCATCCACAAATTTTATTTTATCTGGTTCAACAATTACGCCATTTTTTGAAACAATGTGACCAATGAAAGAAATTTATTGCAACAGAAACACACAGTTGCTGAATTTCCAAAATAGTTTCTTTTCATATATGGTATTCAAGACAACCGTTTGATGAATTTCATTCTCCACTTTAATTTTTGAATAAACAAAAATATCATCAATTAACATAACCAAAAAAATACCCAAGAACTCACCGAAATTTCTATTCAAAAGATCCACGAATACAGCTGGTGTGTTGGTTATACCGAAAGGCATAACTACAAATTCATATAGGCCAATTCTAGTACGAAATGTGGTCATTAGAAAATATTCAGAATTTATATTCAATGGATGGAACCCTGACCTCAAATCATTATTCAAAAAATACTTAGTTCCCTTGATCTGGTCAATCAAATCCTCAATATGAGGCTATGGATCCTTGTTCATAACATTGATGTAATTCAGTGCTCTATAATCAATTTAAAGTCTCATTGAACCATGACCCTTTTAAAAAAAAGACGGGGGCACCCAATGGTGATGATCTTGGTTGAATGAAATCATTATCTAATAACTCATAAATTTTTTTTTATCTATAAATGTTCAATTTGAGACATTTGATAATAAGCTATTGAAATTGGGTTAGCATTAAGAACTAAGTCAACAGTAAATTCAACATCCCAGTCAGGTATAATACCATGCAAATCATTAGAAAAAACATCAAGGTACTCATTTACTAAGGGCACATCATTAATCTAAACAGTTCCTTTAATTTCAAAAATATGTGCAAGGAAACATTCAATTGAATAATTTACTAGTATCTCAGCTTCCTCATATGTTATCATAAGAAAGGGTTCATTCATGTACACAAACTGTAAATCAATTTCAAAAGAAAGCTCTTAAGCTCTGCAGTCAATCTTAGCATGATAAACAGATACCCAATCCATGCCCAAAATAACATCAAACTCTACTAGGGAAAAAACAATATGTTTTAAAGCTTGATTCTTCCTGCACACTAGGACATGAAGGTTATTATGTTTTATTTTTTTCTCAACATTCCCTCCATGGGTTTTTGACATATGTTCATTATTTCTATCTTGATATGGAAATACCAATTTACTAGAAAAATTATCAGAAATGATTGATTTTGTACACCCTGAATCAAACAACACATTGACATAATTTGAACAAACAAATAGTGTACTTGATACTACATCGTTTATTGGCCAAACATCTTTTAAGTGGTTTCAAAGGATTTCACCACCCCTTTTTCTTATAGTCTGGCTGCTTTCCCATTTATGAGATGGTTGTTGGACACTCATTTGCAGAATGACCCAATCCATTACACTTAAAACATATTACTGATGTCTTTTCATTATCTTCTTAATGATATTCATTACAGTTATAAGTAATATGACTAGACTTACCACACCAGAAGCACTTTATAGACATTGATAAACAATATCTAGGATTTTTTTTACCACAATACTCACAAGTTGGATATTTAATTTTCATACCTCCAGAATTCTTATATTAATTCTTTCCCTTTTAATGCCAACAAGAAATCTTATTCTGTTGTTTTTCAAACAACAGTTGATCATCTGCATACTCTATTTCCACCTTCTCCGCACATCTAACACATTTTTCATAACTTTTAACATCATGAGAGGCTAATGGTCATTGATATCGTGGAATCAGTCCTCAGTAAAATCGATTTATCTTACTATCAAGATCTCATAAGAAATTTGTTGCATACCTTGTTTGTCGAGTGAACATTGCTTCATAAGCATCCACTTAGTTATCATCCTGACTCAATTCTAGGAATTTTTTTTCTATTAAAATACGAACCACCATAGGTAAATATTTCTCAAAGAAAAATACCATTAAATTCATTTCAATCCACATCATCAATTTCATCCATGTCCCTAATAATTTTTACCATCGACCACCACTAATCATATTCACCTTCAAAATGGTAAACAAAACGACTATGCTTTTGATGTTTTGAACATCCCATAACATCGAAAATCTTTTCCAGTGCTTTAATCCACTCTTCAGCAAGCACATGGTCAGATGATCTTCTGAATGATGGAAGATGTTGCTTCATGAAATGCTCCACTACTAACATTTTTCATTGTGGTTGATCTGGCTGATCTCATGCATGGATACCACTATTATTTATAGCCTGAGTCAACCATTCCATCACTAAAACAAACTGTTATGTTCTGATTCTAACCATATCAGGTTTTTGATTTGGATGGTTGTTTTCTTCCTGATGACATCCCAATATAGCTACCCTATTTTCCAGACTGAAAACCAATGTGAACATAAGAAATATCTTAGGCGAAGCAACATGGTAATCCGTAAAATCTATATGATTTCAATATTAACATAAATTAATTTAAGGATATTAATTAAAAAATACCTTAACACTAATAGTTATCAAAATTGACCTCTGATACCAACTATAAGTAATAGAAATTAAAACATTCATAATCTCGAATTATGTTAATAATTCACAAGGAGGATCATTTCATGATTATAGTTTTATAGAATTAGGCCATAACTATTACATTTCATTTCAAAAAAAAATATGAAGTAGACACTTCTACTCAGTTTCGGTTTTTTCACAAAACAAGAAAGAATTAAAAAAATAGTCATGTCTAGTTCCATATTTAAGACAACATGACTTTTCCATGATCCCATCCTGGACCCTATTCCACATTATGTCCTATGAAAAAAATTTCAAAAACATGAGAAGAGAATAAAAAGATCTATAAGGGATTCACAAAGCAGGAAAACTGTTATTTTATCAAAACAAAAATTAAAAAATGAATACATTAACAGAAGAAATAATTTTCAACAATATGAAGTAATAAATACTCTTCAATGAATAAAATATCACTACATAACATTTTTTAACGAAAATATTACCCTAAAACTCATATAAAGAACACATAACATTTAAATGTATCATGGGACATAAACATTCTTAAATTGAATTACCATACAGTCGACTTCCACACATATCAATAAATGGAATAGCCATATGGCTGGCTTTCATACCAAATTAATTGGAGGTTATATTGTTACCACATGTCATGGTTTATCATGGCACCACCTGTCTTTTGGTCTATCATGTAACCCCCCATCAAATGTCCAAGTACCATTATATAATCATAAAACATAAAACAAATATAAAGGAAAGAAAACATTTCCCCATTTCTATCACAATTTATCACATAAATATACTGATATAGAAATACATTATCAAAACCATATTCAATACCAAAACACATAAAATAGAATAGTGTATTAATTTTCCTTAGAAAAAAATATTACGGATTGTTAAAGAAGTCGTAGAACAAGTAATACTCACGACGACAGAATTTTCGTTGTCACTGCTTTTGAAAAAATAATCATTCCATTTTGTTGTTTAGTATAACACGTCATAGAAAATGAATACCTCTGAAATGTATAGGGTCTACAAAAGTCTATAAAAGAAGGTCATGTTTTAAAATAAAATATGCCTCAATTAAAGGATTTATAGATGAAGTCCTTTACCTCGTGTCCGACTTGACAGGAGAATTCATTAATCTACTAAATAATAATCTAAAATTAATTTCAACATCCTTAAGGATCATTTTAAAATTTATTATTCCATTTATATAACTTATTAACATGTTATAAACATTATGTAATCATTTATGATAATAACATTCGTTTTTTAGAGATTTGGTACTTGAGTCAAAAATTAACAACTAATATTTTCATGTTATCCATGCGATCAATAGTAAATTATATAAAAGATAACATTCATTATTTAGATATCATATATATCTATTATATATATATATATATATATATATATATATATATTTTTAAGAGTACATATCATTTGGAGGTACTAAATGAAATGCACTATTCATAGAGATGGAAAACCGTACGTACACATGAATTATTCTTTCATTACTTTTTCTTATTTTAATGAAATTTAAATATAATTATTCATAGTTATATTATGATTCCAGTATAATACCATAAATAATATCATTAAATCCATCCATTATACATCTTAGATATGTCATTAACGAGTCATGTGACTTTGAGGGGGCGGTAGTTCGCACTTCCTCAAATGAAATTATTGCGTTTATCCATAATGTATACCATAAAGTTAAACTATACAAGAAAAATACCGAATCATGAAGAAAAAATATAAAAAATATATGTCATATATAATTATAGTGTCATCTTATTGGACACCATGATAGGCGGTAGGGGATATCGAACAATCATCATCTCGTGAGACATTAGTTTTCCATCCACATAAACATTATGTTCTTCCCCCATTAGATGGAGCTGTGTGTAAATGTAGTTTTCATACATATCATAAAAACATCCCAGTATATTTTGGATAATATTTTTGTTATAAAATAAGGGAATAAAATTAATTTAGAGTTGGATATGTAAAATAATAGAAAAGAAGTTACAAAAAACGGTTACCTTTATTTTGGGTAACATTCTTTGGTTTGAACCAAAAGGACTTATATGTGCCTTCTGTCTAAGATAAGGATTTTATGAGGAGTAGAGGGATGTAGGGAGATTAATTTTTCAGATTTTGGATGAGACAAAAATCTTGAGATGTGTTAGGGGTTTTTATATTGGGGTGGAGGTGCTCTTAAAGAAAGTGTGAAAATATTATTTTATTATATTATGGTATTTGGATTTTAAACGTAAACAAATCATTAGAGTCGATGATAGATGAATAATGGTAGAAATATAATCATTTAATAGAAATTGGATAGGTTTTGGATAATATATTAATCATTATAATCATATTTATTTATTTGATTAATTAATGAGGTAAACATTGCATCATTATTGTGTCATAAATAATTTAATTTGTTCAATATCTAAAAATTATTAAAAAAATACCATGATGGTGGAAATAATTTTATCATTTCAAATAATTATTATAGTTTAAAATATAACTTATATAACACCATGTATAAATTAATTTACTAAAAGATTTTAGATTATGTCAATTTTGCCTTTACATTAAATTAATTAATCTAAAGTGTCATTATAATTCATAAGTGGACACATGGGGTCCCCAAATAGATAAAAGGATGCCCATGGTAGGTCATCACTACTCCAGTAAGTATAAGACAAGTGTTAAGGAAATTTTTAATTATTATAATATATTTTTTACCTTGAATAACCCTATTTATCTTTAACCGCGGTAAATAAATGTCAAAAGTTTCTATTTACAGAAAAAAATTAATCATATTGAACCAAATTATACATTATAATAAAAAAAATGTATGTAGAATTTTAAAAAATCAATTTATAAAATCTGTAAAATTCCATTTAAATTAAATAGTCAGTTTTTTAACTACTATTACGTGGTTTCACTATTCATAAAAAATTGATGTTTTTCAGAAAAATAAAAATAATTCAGCATAATAAATATTTGATCTTCCGAATTCAAAAATGATGTCTATAAATCTAAATTCAAAACAAATTATTGTAATTTAATAGTTTAATAATAATTCTTATTGTTAAAAAGAATAATGTTTTTTTATGAAATAAAAACTATTAAAAGATTGACATTTGTTTAGGTCACTTTCAAAGTGAAATTAATTCCCAAACCAAAATTGGATTAAATGGTAAAATTATATTGTAATTAAATATTTCAAAAAATTAAATAGATAATCTAACCATACATACAAATTATATTTAAATTAAGTTATGAATTAAAATACAATACTTTTCACGATATATTAAAAAATGAACTTTATCAGAAAAATTCCTAAAATTAACACATAGTAAATTTTGATGTCACCATTTATAGAAGGATTTTATTTGGTTGTATATAATGTATGAAAGTGACCCAAAACAAATATTAATAGGGTTAACCATTAAAAGGTGGTAAATCATCATTTTAATGTAAATGATGTTTAAATTAAATTCATTCACATTTTAAGCATCTAACTTTTATTTGATAAATGAAAATATATTTGAAAAACATGTATAATCATATTTTAGTTAGTTTTTTTCATTCAATACAAAACAAAGGCTAGGAGTTAACAACCATTTTAAATAATAATATTCTATTATTAGTGTGCATCGTAATATTTCTATGAAACCCATTGTTACTTAACTGGTACACTATCGAACATAGAAACCACATTAAAGTAAAATTAATATTTAATTCACAAATATTAATACATATGAATACTGTCTTATTATTTATTTATCTAGGATGTTACAATAGTAGTCATGATGTTAATCAGACTCGTGGAGGCATCTATGCATACTCGTTTCATTGGATGTTCCTCGGGAGGTTCTGGAAAATGTTTCATAATGGGAAGACATGAAGAACAATCATGAGCTCGGAGAATGTGTGTGATATCATTATGATCACGATTAATTTCTGGAAATTATGTCATATTTTCAGAATGAATACCCCTTTTAGAGAAATTTTCATTATATGACTTTTGGATATGGGACTCTAATATTATCCTTGACCCGAGAAGTGACAAACAAACATAATGTTTCAGGGGAACCACATTCCAATACAAATGTTAAGAATTCTGATGGGATGGATCTATATACTAAAGTACCTCTACCGTAATATCACCCCATTTTAAAAGACGTATTAAGGAAACTTGATAATGTTTGAACCAATAGCTTGGACTTGTTCCATGTAAATAAAAAAATTTCTAAATCACACATTACATAAATATTGAAATAAAATATCCAATCATTTAAAAATAATATACATACATGTGACATAATAAAATAGAAGAGATACTAATGAGTCAAAATACTTTTCAAATGTTTTCATTCCATTAACTTTTTTTTAATCTTCCATGAATCACTACAACAATTTAAAATATAGATGTTCCACCAACGATTAATCCCTATATAATTAATCGTAATTCCTATAAAATCATATAAACATAAAATTTGAAGTGAAATAATGGGGAAAATTTTTTTAATAAAGTTTACTTGAGGTAAAAAATTATTTTCTATTATTAAATTATACAAAATTAAAATACAATTGTATTAATAGACAATTATAATAAAATAAAATAAATTAAATGATCTATAAAAAATATATACATTAAAATGTCATTAGACAACAAATTTAAAATTTTCCTGAATTCATTACAAAATATACCATTAAATATAAATTTTTATTAATAGATAAAATAGTTCCCTATGATTTTAAAGTTTAATTGCACGAGAACATCAACTATAATGTAAAATATGATGTTTATCCCACAAATTAAAAAGGATATTTAAATATAATTCAAATGAATAAGTATATGTTATATGAAAATCAACTCTGTGAACTGGTAAAATCCATGTAACTAATATATATATATTTCACATATCAAAATCAAATTAAATGAGTATGTATTAGTAAACATATATCAAATGGATATTGATGACCCCAACCATTATTAAATAATTCTAATTTATTCTACATAGGAATGTGGTAAAATGAAATCAAATATACATATGTATTTTATATAACATTACCCAACCTGTAAACCTTACCACTAAACATTTCGAGTAATGTGGTTAATGGAATTAATATATAAGATCCACCATCAATATAATCATAATGTATTAAATAAAATAATCTGGGTTATGTAAATAATATTTAAATTAAAATTATTAAAAAATTTAAATATTTTATTTTAAATGGAATGTAATACTATAGTAATGTCATCATGTATTTCATGAAAGAAGAACCAATTTTACTTTTAAAAGAAATGTTATTTTAGAAAATTAATTTCATTCTGAATTAGTAATTGTAAAAAATTATAAATGAAAAATGTAGTTTATAAAAAAGAAATCTGATTTATTAAAAATTATGACATCGTTAACATATTCAGGAAGATATATCAAATTAGGTATGAATTCAGAAAGTTCCCTTCAATAGATATTTTTTATGGTCATGGATTATTAATGGATCCATGTAAATCATTTTTCCTCATATGAAAAAAATTTGAAATGATCAGGATATATGACAAATGGACCAAAAAAATAATGTATATGAATTATATAAATTTAATAAATTATTACATTGGGGTATTTAGAGATATAGCATAAACCGAATGAAATATGGTGGTTTGGGATGAAAAACATACCTTATGTTTGATATTATGATTCACATGGAAATAACTCCATGGATAATCATATTAAATCCATCAAACAATTAAATAAAAAAATTACTCTTGCCTTTTATTTATTATAATTTTAATATGATCATATATGTTTTTTTGATGCATTATATGATTAAATTTTTTTGTTATGGATTGTTCATATACATTGGTTTTATGATTGGTTTATGTTTAAAAACATATGGAAGATCATGTAAAATAAAATTTTTTGACCAAATTATAAAAAATTGTGATGAATGATATTATACAAGACTAAATGGTTATATATAACCTTTTTTATTTAGGATAAGGATGAATTTTAGAGATTACATTAGTAATAATCGTTAAGATTATATTGGTTATTTTTCGATCATCATGAAAAACATTTGATTAAATTCAATGAATCCGTAAAATATCATTAAAATCAAATAGTCATTTTTAACTACTACTATGTGGTTTCACTATTCATAAAAAATGATGTTTTTCTGAATAATTGCAAATATTTAGCCTAAGTTAAATTTGATATTATGAACTCAAAAATGATGTCTATTATGATAAATTCAAAAAATATAAGTGGAATTAATTTATTTAAAATTAATTCCAACTGATAAAAAAATAGAGTGTTTTTATGAAAAAATAACATTCAATAGATTGACACTTGTTTATGTCCACATTCAAAGTGAAATTAATTCCAACGAAGAACAGTAGATTAAATGGTAAAAATATATTAAAATTACACTTTAAAAAAATTAATTAGATAATATAACCATATAAATGAACTATATTAAAACAATGTTTTGAAATAAATACATTATTTTTCAATATTAATTTAAAAATGAACTTTATCGGAAAAATTCAAAAAAATTACACAAAGTAAATTTTGAAGTCTCCATTCTAAATAAGGATTTAATTTGGTCATATAGAATGTATTGAAGTTACCAAAACTATATTTCAAGCGGGTTCTCCGTTGAAAAGTTGTAAATCGACATTTTAATCTAAATTATGCATAAAATTAGATTCATTCTTATTTTAAGCCTCTAACTATTATTACAAAAATGTAAATACATTTAACAAACATGTATAATAAAATTTTAGTTATTTTCATTCAATCCAACCAATACCACGACTATGAGTGGACTACAATTTTAAATAATAAAATATATAATTAGTGTACAACATAATATTTCAAAGAAACCCATTGTTTAATTTCGAGAATGATATTGAACATAGAAACCCCATTTAAGTAAAATTTATATTTAATTCACAAATATTAATAAATATGAAATATGTCTAATTCTTTATTTACCTGGTATGTTACATCCTTCCACCCTTTTGGAAATCATGTCCTCTCAATTTTTATTCACATATAAAATTAGTGGGGGTATTTTACCCTCATAGAATTTTCATATTCCCACGTTGCCTCTTCCAAAATATAGTTTTTCCACAAAGCCTTTACTTGGTGAATTCCTTTTTTGGTAAATCATTCTCCATATGGTCATGAATCTGGACTCCTTGTTCTTCATAAGAGTTATTTTCTTTCAACTGAACTACATCTGGACTCAAACCATGAGATGGATCTGCCATATACTTTCTGAACATCAAAACATGAAAAAAAATTGTACCTGGGATAAATATGGATGTAAAGCAACTCAGTATGCCACTGATCCATATTCCCTAGGATTTCATAATGTCCAATGAAAATCGGACTCATTTATCCCTTCATACCAAAAGGCATCAAACTTTTTTGTGGAGAAACATTGAGAAATTCATGATCACCTACCTCAAAAGAAAAATCCTTCCTCCGGTTATATTCATAACTATTCAGTCTTCTTTGAGCTATTCTCATGTGCTTTTGAATTAGCTGATCTTTCTCTTCCATCTCTTCTACTAATTTTGGTCCCATTAGCTTCCATTCACGTAATTCATCACAAAAAGATAGAGTTCGACAACACTATCCATATAAGGACTCAAATGGAGCCATGTGTATACTGGAATGAAAACTATTATTATGTGAAAAATCAACCAAAGATAGATGTTACTCCCAACATTGTGATAATCCATCATGAAAGCACGTAATATATCCACCAATGTCAGAATTATTCAATCTGATTACCCATCTGATTGATGATTACAACCTTTACTAAAATTTAATGCAGTACCCAATAACTCTTGAAGGCCCTTCCAAATGTAAGAAGTAAACCTAGGATCATGATCATATTCAATGGAGAGGGTAACTCCATACAACAAGACCATCTCTTTAACATACAACCAAGAGTGTTGATCTATATACAATGTATCTTGAATAGGATGGAAATAATCAGATTTAGTCAATCAAACAACAATAACCCATATTTCATTATTAACTCGAGGTGTCTTTGGTTATCCCACAATGAAGTCTATGGATATATATTCCCATTTCGACTCTGGCACCGGTAAAGACTGAAGCATCCCTTTTGGTATCTTCCACTCTACTTTAACATGCTAACAAGTCATAAACTACATAGTAAAATCCTCAAAATCTCTTTTCATTTCATCCCACCAATAATACTCACGAAAATCTCTGTACATCTTAGTACATTCAGAATGAATAGAAAACAGGGAACTGTGAGCTTCATATAACAGCTCATTCTTCAACTATGTATAAAAAGGCACACATAATCTTTTTACAAATTTCAATACACAATCAATATCAATGGTAAATTCAAACAACTCACCCTTATTAACCGACTCTACCTTTTTCTATATCTCACTATCATCTTTCTATGCTTGATTTGTTATGTCTGATAGAGATTATATCACTGATACCTGATACAAAACAGATGAATTTTCAACACAAAAAAATTATATGCCAATGTTAATCAAATTAAGAAACCAAAGGATCATGTTCCAAATGTGACATGGTTAATGAAGCATTAATTTTTCGACTCAAATCATCAATCACTTTATTTTTGTTCCAAGGATAGTAGTGGATCATAACATCATAATGATTAATTAATTATTTCCATCTCCTCCGTCTCATGTTTATTTGATTCTGGGTGAATATATACATCAAAAATTTGTGTTCAGTATATATTTCATATTTTTCACCATAAAAATGATGGCACTAAATTTTAAAACAAAAAAAACATCTTATTCCACATCATGTGTAGGGTAATTTATCTTATGTGGTTTCAACTGAAATGAAGAATAAGCAATTACCTTATCATTCCAAATTAGGAAACAACCATGTCCCTTCAACGAAGCATCCCTGTAGTTAAAAAACTCACCATTTCTGGATGGGAGTGCCAAAACTGGAGCATTCACCAATCATCATTTCAATTCCAAAAAACTATACTCACATAATATTTTCTAGATAAACATAACAGATTTTTTAGATTACATAGTCATTGGACTAGATAAACATGAAAATATTTTAACAAACCTCCAGTAACAAACTGAAAAAACAAGAAATCTATGAATCATGGTTATATTTGTTGTTCTTGTCCATTCTTCGACAAATTTGGTTTTCACATGGTCAACAATTGGGCCATTTTTTGAAACAATGTGACCATGGAATGAAATTTGTGCCAATAAAAACACAGATATTCTGAATTTCACAAATAGATTATTTTCATTAAAGGTATTAAAAAAACCCTTAGATGACTTTCATGTTCCTCATAACTTTTTTAATGAACCTAAATATTATCCATGATCACAACCAAAAACTTATCCAAGAACTCACCGAATATTCTATTCATATGATCCATGAATATATCAAGTGTATGGGTTAAATCAAAAGGTATAACTACAAATTCATAATGGCCAAATCTAGTATGAAATGCATTTTCTAGAATTTCTGCATCCTTTACATTCAACTGATGGTACCCTGAACTCAAATCAATCATTGAAAAATACTAATCTCCCAGTAGATTATCAAATAAATCATCGAGATGAGGCAATGAAAACTTGTTCTTAACATAGATGTTATTAAATGATCTATAATAAATAAAAAGTCTAATTGAACTATCATTCTTTTTATCAAACAGGACAAGAGAACCCCATGGTGATGTGCTAGGTCAAATTAATCCTTTACCTAATAACTCCTATAATTGATTAATTATCTCTAAAAGTTCAATTTGAGCCATTCAATAAGGGGGTTTTGAAATTGGGATAGCATCGGGAACAAAGTCACCAGTAAATTCAACTTTTAAATTAGGTATAATACCAATCAACTCATTATGAAAAATATCAATATACTCATTTACTACTAGAACTTCTTTAATCTAAACAGTTATTTTATTTTCAACAATATTTTCATGGTAACATTCATTTCCATCTTTTACTAGTATTCTGCTTCCAGATATGTTATCAAAAGAAAGGGTTACTTCATATACACAAACTATTAATCTTTGTGAAAAGAAACCTCTATAGCTCTGCAGTCAATCGTATCATATTAAACAGATAGCCAATCCATTCCCAAAATAACATCAAAATCTACTAGGGACAAAAAAAATAAGGTTTGAATGTAGATTCTTCCATAACACAATAACATGAAGGTTATTATGTTTTCGTTTTGTCTCAATAATCCCTCCAGGTGTTATTACCATATGTTCTATATTCGTATCTAGATATAGAAATACAAATTTACTAGAAATCATCACATAAATGATAGATTGTGTAGAACCTGAATGAAACTACACATTGGCATAATCTGAACAAACAAGTAGTGTACCTACTAATACATCGTTTGGTGCCCCAACATCTGCTAATGTAGTTGCAAAGGATTTCAACACCCCTTTCTTCTTGTAGTCCAGCTACTTTCCTATAGTTGTGTTGTTCGCAGGACATTAATTTACCTAATGACCCATTTCATTACTCTAAAAAAATCTTACTGATGTCTTTTCTTTGCCTACATTATCATCATTAGAGGAGATGATACTATTCTATAGGTCATATTATTATTCATAAAGGTAAAATTAATATTACAAAGGTCATATTTGAAATTATATAATAGTTTTTATATAGGTGTTATGTGAAGCATAAATATTAAATTTTATTATTTTTAAAAAAAATAGGCATTCAAAATAATTGTGTTTTGTCACATATATCATCCTACAAAAATATTGTCCCCAAAATGTATAATTTGCCTCCAAATAACTATTTTAGTAGTTATTAATCATAATTTATTTAGCTTAACAGAAATTCTCTTAAATTTTATGATTCTTCTAAAGCACCATTAACCGTCAATTCGTTTGATTCCTCAATAATTTTAACATATTGTCCAGAATACAACTACTCACATCATAGTAAGATAAATATGATTAAAATTATATTTATTCATAAATGATAACATGAAATTGTTATATAATTTTCTTCATAAATTTAGAGTTGTGAAAAACATCATCAATAAGGGATGTCTGGGTATCATTGGAAGATGATAAGGCAGACCCAATTTAATAGATAATTTCAAAAGAACCAATTAACATGGGAAATAATTTCTGTTTATTTCCAAATCATAGAAAACCCTTCCATGGAGATACCATGAAAATGAAATGATATCAAACATGAAACACCATATACAACGTTATATTAGCTATGAAACGTTTTATCTATATTGAGAAGCTATTATACAGGTTCCAATAATCATTACTTTTTTATTGTTTCCTCAACAATTTTTGGACCATCATGATTCCTAACATTTACTTCATCCCAAAAAGATGGTGTAAGACATGAAATTCTATTTAATTCATCATATGGATCCATTTTAATATTATAATAGAAACTATTCTTACTATAATTCCCTACCAAAGGAAAATTAGGATCCCACATACCTTGAATGTCATGTTAGAATGATTAAAACATGTCTTGTAATGTTTGGACAGTCCATTCGGAATTCATGTTTGTTTGAGAGTTATAATATGTGATCAAATGATGCTTAGTATCCAAATATTTCTAATGAATTATATATAATTTTGATTTAAATCAATGATCACTAATATATACAATAAAAATGTTTCTCTAAAAATTATTACATCCTGATAAGTATATAGTCACCAAAGACTCCTAGTGTAAAATATACCACTATAGTGTGTAAATTTATAGATATAGAATGTCTATAAACAATTACTACTATATTGAGATTATTAAATTATTATTTTTTAATCTAATGAACAAATAATATTTAATTTCTTTCCATTTCATATTATAATATAGAAGAGGATGCATGGATCCCCAAGGATGTTTTCTTTTAGTCTTAACCTATTGAAAGACTAATAATATTGATAAAAAATATGAAATTTCCAACTTTATATTATATAAACATAAATATTCATTCAAATATCTATACATAGTATTGGAACCAATGTGTATAGATTAATTGGAGATAGATAAAAAATACCATAACTCTTTTTTAGTTCAATTATAGAGGAAACACATTACCTCATCCCAAAATATAAAAATTTCCTCCTCGTATTTGATTTACTCCAAATTAACATCATTCAAAAAAGTAATATTCTTTCCAAGATTCTCATTATTATCCAGAGAACAATTAATAATTTCGAATAAATATTTATTAGAAACCTATTAAAAAACACAAGTTCATTCACCATCTATGTCAATTCCCAATTCTATTGTTTTTGGATCCATGTACACATTATCCATGTTAATAATTATTTTTTAGAACACAATGATACTTCATACTAATTCATCTTATACCATATTTTCCCTCCATGTGTTGTACTTTATGGGGTAATTGTATCATTATTGTAGTTCGATCCATAATTGTTTCCTAATGTCATGTTTTTGTTGTGAGATGATTTGTTTCATTCTCAAGTGATCCTTTTATATCTCACATCATTTTTCAGGGATACAATGTCTCCATATTTTCAGGAAAATTTTATGGCTACTAACGTAATATATTGAGTTCAGTAGTTGTATTCTAATGTTTTTGTATATATTTATGCATATTTAATAACAATATCATTCTATATAGGTATAAAACCAAGACTTTTCTTGTATGAATCACTATAAATGATAAATAAACTCTTTCCTAATGTTGGGGTAATGATCATATAATTAACTAATCTCATCTTCAATTTGTCAAAAAATTATTCAAATTCCATTATGAAAACAATCCAAACACATTTCTGGGTGGAATTTGTTAAGAGGTTTGCTAATTATGAAAAATTATGACTGAATCACTTATTACAACAAGGTGAACCAATGAAACTATGTACCTCACTATTGTTCATTGGTGCATGATAGTCAAGTACTACCATTTTCTTTTCAAGATAAAAATATATTCCATCCATAGAGATAATATATCCATAAAAATAACCTAGTTCATGCCATAAATAAAACATTCTTAACTTCCTTTATATCTCTTTTACTCTAAGTGTCCAAAGAAAAACTCATAAGTGGTTGCAATGGTCCTCCCAAATTTTGTAATATATCAATATATCATCAATAGATACAATGAAAAATTATTCAAGGCATTCCTTAAAAAATATATTCATAATATCCATAATAAAAAACGGTTCCTTAGTCAGCCCAAATGTAATTAATGTTAATTCATAATGTATATACATAGCGTGAAATGACGTATTTGAATTATCATACATTTATTCATGAAATTTATGTCATCCAAAATTATGTTCAATATTCAATAAATGTTCAGTTCTATGAACTTGTTTAAATTAATAATCAATGAAATTAATATGGTACTTGTTCTTTATTTTAATTTCATCTAACTATCTATAATCAATGTATATCCTATAGTATATATTTTTCTTCATCAAATAGTGAACATGGGATCTTCATGGAGAAACACTAGGAAAGATAAATCCCATGATACTCATTATATATAAATACCAACACATATTTTCCAATTCCACAATGGGAATTCAATAACTAGTATTTGATATTCTCTTTGTGACATGGATTAAATCAATAATGATCTCAACATCCTAATAGAGGGGAAGTCTAGAAAAATTCTCTTAAAATACATCAATAAATTCTTGCAGAATTGGAAAATCATTTTTTATAGATTTTACAATACATCTATAGATGATGGATTCTATTATTCACCAATATTTTTTTCACATAATGCAACTTGGTTTTGGAACTAGATAAGAATCAGATGAAAAGGATTCCTATCTAATGATAAGGGATTCTACATCTTCCTAATTAATAGTAACTTTCTTCACCTTTCAATTGAAATTCAAAACATATTATAAAATATTGTTCATTTTAATTACTATATCAAATTCAATCATAGTAATGATGATAAGGTTCATAACTAAATCACATGTTTATGTCATAATTGGGATTGACTAATACATCTTAATTCCAATGAGACATCCCTTAAAATTTTTATTTGAAAAATATCTTCTTAAATATAAAATGGAAGTTTATAATTTTCACAGAAAGATTGTAATATATAAAACAAAGTTATAATCCCGATCCAAATAAATAATTTGGAATGTTTGATGAAATGATTACTGCACATTCATCTAAATCAGTAGTAATTTTAACCACAATAATTGTGATTACATAAGATTAGAATTTTCCTGTTTTCATTTTTTGAGTATTGATTAATTGAGGATTCATAAAATAATTTTAAAATATTTCCCATATCTCTATTATTTTAAATTGACATATTAGTATCATGTTTTTTTTTGTTTCATTTTCGATCAGGAGGATATTTCTCACAATAATTTTATAAATTCCAATTTCATTTTATGTTTCCACTCGAGTGATTCCTTCCTCATGTTTCTCACATTGGAAAATTTCTCATTCTATTTATCAATTTATAAATTCCTTATACTTCCAACATATTATTTTATTTATTCTTTTAAGGTAATAAGACCTCTAGATTTTTTCCTCTATCTAAATTTCTCATCAGACTATATCATCATTCTATGAGAATTTTGGGGAGAGATGTTAACATTTATGGAATGATTCAGAAGTATATTTAAGTTATCATCCATGCTCCTTGGATTACATTTATATACCCAAAAAATATATTTCTTACCTTTTAATGTTATATTCATACAATGTAACATTTTTTTCATCATTCTATCTCAGACTCAAGAAATTCAACTCCATATCCGCTTAAATTTTTTGATGGAAATATTTCTCTAATAAAATCTCCTTAAAACCCTTCCATTACATAATTTATATTTTTTCTTCATTGGATTTTTTTAATCAAGGAACACGGTTGATCATTGTCTATTGATAGATGATAAATTTCAATGATAACCTTATAACATTACTTATGTTGGTGAGCGAGAAAGATCTTCATTAATAAATTTATACACTCTCAGAAAAAAATTCTATTTGTAGTCCCATTGAATGATTGAATTTGTAATCTCATGAAGTGGCCCATAATTTTTCATCCAGGATGGGGATCAAGATTCTCTCTATGTGAAATTTTATTTTCCATAACCTGAGTCACATATCTTAATATTGTTATATGTTGTTCTACTTCAATCACACCTCCGGCACAAATATCATTGACTCTCATAGGAGGGAAATTACTACATGGTATATGAGCATTGATATTTTTCCCATTCATTATAATTGGAATAATTTATAAAAAATTTAAAATATTATATTTGGTAATGAATATGTATTCAAAATTTCGAACATGAATCACTTAACATAAATTAGAAAAATTATACATTGATAATCTCATAATTTAAAATACTGTTTCATTAGGGATATATTTCCTTTTAATCTCATTCAAAAGTGTTTATAATGAAAATGTAAAATAAAATTATCATATCACTTTGGTGTATTTAACCATAGTAGTATTAAGACATGTTTTCATGTACATGGTTACACAGAGTCAGTCCTCAGACACCTTGTCACGACCCGCCCTCGGGGTCCGTGTCGTGACTACCCCAAACCTGCCATCCATAGGCCAGGGGCTGGCGACTAGCACCAAGGCGTAAATCCCGGTAAAAAGGGAAGGCATTGACTTTGTAAAGTAAACAAACACTACAGAGTAAGCAAGCGGAAAGTAAACACTAAGCAAAAGTAGAGTACAACTGAAAGTGCAGAAAAGTAAATGGGCCAGTATACAAACCCAAACTGAAAGTAAAGTACAACTCGAAAGGGAAAAAAGCAACTGAAAATTAAAAGCCGCTACACCGGGCTGTCCACTGGAAATTCCACCTGAAGGGTGGGTACAGATAGCTCCACTGCTCCACGGGTCCCGCCGTCCGCTCCGAGCACGTCCCGCCCAGTGGTCAACCACCAGGTACCGTCCTGCTCTGCAATCCTCAGCTAAGATCAACGGTGTATGTCGTCTGCAACCAACACAACGTAGTGCGGGCAAAGCCCGTGCAGGGGTGAGTACAAGCTACTCAGTAGGGACCCCGAGACCCCTGAAGGTCTCTCAAATCCACAAAGGATAAACCACGAAGAAAGGTACAATCACGAAGTAACAACCGACACTACTTAGGTATATGCCCATACATATACCTAAGTCATGAATTTCAAATATGCTCCAACCTCCGATCCCAAGTAAAACTCAGTCCACACAGGAAAGTATACGTATTCCACACAGGAAATCAAAACGTAATCCACACAGGATTGCACAACACAATCTACACAGGAAAGCAATAGGTTTCATCTCACACAGGTATACATCTTCGAAAGACAATAGAGATGATCTCTGATCCATCTAAGTGGCTGGGCCCACGGAGGATCGATAGGTAACTAACCCCCGATAAAGACCCACACAGGATCGGGCCCACGTAGGACCTGTAGGTGCTGGTTCACACAGGACCGCTGAGCGCAAAGACCCACACAGGATCAGACCCACACAGGATCGGGCCCACACATGACCTGTAGCACTGATCCACGTAGGATCGCTGAGTGCTGAAGTCGTCGTCGTCGAATCCACACATGATCTCTGTACTGTCGTCGTCGCAATCATAGTAGCAGTAGCAGTAGTAGTCACAGTAACAGTCGTAGCCAGCACTAGGGTTCCCGCACACAGCAAACTCGTACAGGAGGATCCGCTCCACGAGCCGAGAGGCTGATACATCAACTGTCACAAAGTCCAGAGTTGATGTATCCAAAAGTTCCGTATCGTCAATAGGAACTCTACGCAACAGACGGCGCGTCGATCGGATGCCCGGTCTGAGAGTTATTGGCATTTTCGTCCCCGAAGCCCGGTTGGTTTTTAAGGCAAAACCAACCCGACCATACTCCACCTGGGCCAAAATCTCGGGCAGAGTATGCCAAAAGATCCGTCTCACTAAGAGGAACACAACAAAACTGACGGCACGTCAATTGGATGTCCGTAGATCAAGATATGAGTGTTTCCGCTCCGAAGGCCCGGTTGGTTTCGTGAACGAACCAACCCGGCCGAACACTAAGTGTTCCGAAACCTTGAGTGCGATATACCGAAACGACCGTCTCGATCCAAGGATCGCGTTGCCGCAGACGGTTCATCGATCGGAGGTCCGTGGCTCAAGTTATGGCCAAAAGACCAAAACCGTCTCGAAAATGGGGGGTCAGGGTCCGGGCCGACCTGGCCCGACCCCCCCTGGTCAGACCCGAACCGGGTCGTCCCAAGTCGGATCCGAACCGAACCGGGTTGGACCGTCCCGGTCCGCTGGACCCCGCCCGGCCGGTGGCGGCGCGACGGCGCGGCCCGGCCAGCGGCGGCGCGGCCAGGGTGTCGCGCATATGCTGCACGCGGGGGGGTAAAACCCCCCCTTTTTTGGATCTCGGTCGGCCGCCTTCTTCTTCTCCGCCGTGGCCATCACCACGGCTCTTCCGATCTCCGGCGGCCGGCAAGGCCGACCGCCCCTGGCTGCTCCGCCGCGGCCGTAGGCCCGCGGCCCTTCTTGATCTCCGGCGCCGGCGGCCCAGCTGGCCGCCGGTCGCCTCCTCGTTCCGCCGCGGCCCGTCTCCGGCCGCGGTCTCTCTCGTAAACAACGACGCGGTGCATCGGCACCGCATTTCTTTATCGCTGCTCGCTCCGGCCATAAATTCTTTTGTTCCTGTGCGGTGCGACGACACCGCGCTTTCTCCACTAAATCAACACGAAAGATTAGAAGGGGGAGGAAAATCGGCCGTGTTCGTCCGGTCCGGTCTCCTCCCATTATAACGATAACAGTTGGCCAATCGTATAAACACAACAATGAACGTTTCACAAATTTTTAATAAAATTCGGAACTACGCCCAACGGATTATTCTTTCATGTTCGAGGGAATGAAAACATGTAATTTGAAAAGGACAAACCCCAACCTTGGTTCTGGAACGAAGTTCGATGATCAATAACGATTCACGGAAGTCGAACGTCGCGGTGGTTGGCGTCACGGAAGAAGAACGTCGATGTCGCGGTTATGTCGTCACGGAAGACAGTTCCCGAGAACATGGAGTTCTTCGTCGAAGTTCGAAGGTTCTTCGTGCTCTTCGTCAGAGTTGAAGAAGAAGAAGAAGGAGAAGCTCCCAAAATTCCTCTAAAGGTGGTAAAATAAATTCAACCAGAATCAAATAAGCTTTAAGCTTATATTATTAAATAACTTTACCACATGAATTTCAAAGGTTTGAATTGAACAACTCACCTCAATTAATACTTAAAGTTGTCAAACATTAATTAAAAGGAGGGTTAATGGGACTTTTGAGGGAAGATGGAAGGTTGGGTTTCGTGTGGGCCGCACCACACTTAATCTTCCCAAGGGAGGTTAAGTGGATGTGGTTCCCACTCCCAACTCCCATTGGAAGGATTTATAAAAAAACATCAAGTTAAAATAAAATTTTGTATTTCACAAATTTTATTTAACTTAATCTAAAAACCCAAAAACTAACTTTCAACCCATAATAAACGCAACTTCCGAAAAGGTCTCCTTATGCGAATATCGGCGCTGCGAGTTCATCGGTTCCCTCAGATTTCAATTTCGAGCACCAGATCAAAAGTTAGGAATTCCCGCTCGTTCGTTCACTGAACGTACCCGAGCCAAACTTTGGAAATTTATTCCGGGCACTCCGGGCCTCGGAATCAGGTGCTGTCAGAAACCGCGCTCTAGTAAAATTCCAAAGAAAATTAAGAAAAAATTTCCTTGAATTTTACGTGTCTTACATTACTCCCACCTCAGAGCTTTACGTCCCCGTAATGATACATCAAAAACTAGGGAAAAAAATGAGGGTACTGAGCACGCATCTGAGCCTCCCGCTCCCATGTGCTCTCCTGGAGATTCCTGTGCTGCAATCTGATGCGCACAAGAGGAATCGATCGCCCACGCAGGACTCACTCCTATCAATCCTCTATCTCCACCGGGACCTCCGTAAAAGTTGCCCCATCATCAACGTCAAGATCCTTATGGTCAATGATGTGCGTCGGGTCGTGCACGTATCTCCTCAGCTGAGACACGTGGAAGACGTCGTGTACCCGGTGCAACTGAGGTGGTAGAGCCAGGCGATAAGCCACCTCACCAATCCTGCTGAGGACCTGGAAGGGTCCGATGAAGCGCGGATATAACTTGCCGCCTCGGCCAAATCTCCGAATACCACGTTGAGGTGAGACCCGCAAGAAGACGTGGTCGCCATCCTCGAACTCCAGTGGCCGCCGCCTCCTGTCAGCATAAGACTTCTGCCGGCTCTGAGTTGTCCTCATCTGCTCCTGGATGACCTGGACATTCTCTGTCGTGGCCTGGACCATCTCCGGTCCCACTAGTGCTGACTCCCCAGGGTCTGTCCAGCACAAAGGAGATCTACAAGGTCGGCCGTACAATGCCTCGTAAGGTGCCATCCCGATGGTGGAGTGGTAGCTGTTGTTGTACGCAAACTCCACCAAGGGTAGGTGGTCCTTCCAGCTACGACCAAAGTCGAGGACACATGCGCAGAGCATGTCCTCGAGAGTCTGAATGGTCCTCTCCGTCTGACCATCTGTCTGAGGGTGAAAGGCTGTGCTCAGACGTAGCTGCGTCCCGAACGCCTCCTGTAACCCCTTCCAAAGCTGGGAAGTAAAGCGAGCATCTCGATCGGAGACGATAGATGATGGCACACCGTGGAGCCGCACAATCTTCTGAACGTAGAGACGTCCCAAGATATCCACTGAGCCCTTCTCTCTGATGGGTAAGAAGTGTGCCGACTTGGTGAGTCGGTCAACAATCACCCAGATGGAGTCGTGACCTCTGGAAGTGCGTGGAAGTCCAGTCATGAAGTCCATAGATATGTCGTCCCACTTCCACTCCGGAACCTCCAAGGGATGTACCAAGCCTGCTGGTACCTGATGCTCTGCCTTTACCTACTGGCAGGTTAGGCATCGAGAAACAAACTCTGCTACTGCCTTCTTCATACCTGGCCACCAGTGCTGTCGTCTGAGGTCCTGGTACATCTTCATCACTCCAGGATGTACCGCCAAAGGAGAAGTGTGAAACTCTCTCATCACGTCCGCTCGCAAAGAGACTGGTACCATGGTACGTCCTCTGAAAAGGATGCTGTGCTCTGCTCCAAAGGAGAAACCATCAGGTGCCTGTCCCGAGGATATCTGTGCACGCCGTGTCTCACAGTTAGCATCCCCACGCTGTGCCTCCCTGACTCGCTGCAGTAGTGGAGGAGTCACTGTGAGAGACTGTAGGAAGGCTGCTCCATCTCTATCCACGAAGGATATCTGCAAAGAGGCTAGCTGCTCCGTCGCCTCCTCAAGTAGCTGAATGCCCGTCCTCCTGCTAAGGGCATCAGCTACTAAGTTCCCCTTCCAAGGAGTATAGAATATCTCAAAGTCATAGTCCTGGAGGAACTCGAGCCATCATCTCTGTCTCAGGTTCAGGTCCTTCTGCGAGAAGATATACCTGAGACTCTGATGATCGGAAAATACTATAAAGCGCTCTCCCATAAGGTAGTGTCTCCAAGTCTTCAGAGCGAAGACCACTGCTGCTAACTCCAGGTTATGGGTAGCGTAGTTCTGCTCATGCGGTCTCAACTGACGTGATCCATAAGCGATCACTGCCCACTCCTGCATCATAAAACATCCGAGTCTGGCCCCTGATGCATCACAATAGACTACGTACCCTACTCCCTCCTCAGGCAACCTCAAGATAGGTGCGCTGGTCAATCTCTGTCTCATCTCTTGGAAGCTCTGCTGACATCTGTCTGACCACACGAAGGGTTTTCCCTTCTTCATCAAAGCTGTGAGTGATGCCGTAACTCTAGAGAAGTCTGGCACGAATCTCCGATAGTATCCAGCTAGTCCCAAGAAACTCCGAACCTCAGTCACGCTCCTGGGTGGCTCCCATGATAACACAGCCTCAATCTTCGCGGGATCCACTGCAACTCCTGCCTCAGAGATAATGTGTCCTAAGAAGTGGACCTCACGTATCCATAACTAGCACTTCGAGAGCTTACCATAAAGCTGGTGCTCTCGGAGTGTGTCTAGTACAACTCGCAAGTGATAGGCGTGCTCCTCCTCAATCGTATAGTAAATCAGAATGTCGTCGATGAAGACCACGACAAACCGATCGATGTATGGCTGAAAGATCCTGTTCATGAGAGCCATGAACACTGCTAGAGCATTGGTTAGCCGAAAGGCATAACCAAGAACTCATAGTGTCCATACCGACATCTGAAGGCTGTCTTCTGCACATCCTCGTCTCTGACTCTGAGCTGATGATAGCCTGACCTGAGGTCTATCTTCGAGAACCACCATGCTCCCTTGAGCTGATCGAAGAGGTCATCAATCCTCGGTAGCGGATACTTGTTCATCACTATCACCTGGTTCAGGCGACGATAGTCAACACAATGTCACAAGCTCCCGTCCGCCTTCTTGGCGAATAAAAACGGGGATGCCCAGGGTGAAACACTGGGTCGGATGAACCCCTTGCCCCGCAAGTCCTCCAACTGTACCCGTAGCTCTCGAAGATCGGCGGGGGCCATCCGATATGCTGGAGTGGATATCGGGGCTGTCCCGGGGTACAAGTCAATATAAAAGTCTACCTCTCTGCGAGGAGGTAGCCCTGGAACGTCGTCGGGAAGAACGTCTGCAAACTGATCCACCACTGCAGGAAAACCAGGACTCCGCACGTCAACTGCTCCAAGGATGAGGCTAGCCAACTGATGAGTGATGGGATGTCCTCTCCTCTGCGGAAGTCAATCCTGTACTGCTAAGGCTCCCTTCTCTCCGGTGAAGGTGAACCTGCTCCCATCGGGGCGTACACATCGCACCTTGCGCCTAAAATAGTCAATCTGTGCATTGACCGTAAATAGCCAATCCATGCCCAAGATGACGTCGTAAGGCCTCGACGCTGCTACAATAAAATCCCAGCCGAAGCTCTCGCCTCCTAGAGTAAGCTCACACTGCCGGCAGCAGTGCGTAATCGTCGAGTCTGCTCCCGTAGGAGTCTCTAGCCGTAAGGATCGAGCCAACGGCTCTGTCGGAATCTCCGAGCTTCGAAAAAGGGCAGCGGCTATGAAAGAGTGACTCGCTCCTGTGTCTATAGGAACTGCAGAAAGGGTGGAATAGACACAGATAGAACCTCAAATCATCTCGGGTGCGCCGTGGTCGTAGGCCTCTGCTGCCTAGAGTTGTGGCTGTCTCTGCCCGCCAGCTCCCTCTGGTCGGGGTGGACCTCCTGGTGGTGGTGGTGGCAGAGCCTCAAAGCGTCGCCCACCACCGGCTGCTCGTCCAGATCGTCTGCCTCGTCCGCCTCCTCCCTGCAGACTGCCACGGTCGACCCTCTGCCTCTGCCTCGGTGGTCCCTCAACCGACTTCTGCTCCTCGGCACGGCGGGTCGGGCAGTCACGAGCCATGTGGCCCTGCCCGCCGCACGAGTAGCACTGTCTGCCTCTCGAAAGACCGGCTCCTCGTTGTGTGCCCTTTACTGCTGAGCCAGTTCCCTGAGGTCGTCTGCCCAAAGGTCTGGTCTGTCTGGATCCCTGAGTCATCCGTCGACTGCCTGCTGCAGATGACTCTGCCACGTGCCGCCATGCGGTGGGTCGCTGCGCTGGTGTAGACTCAGCAAGGAAGCTCTCGATCAGAAGGGCCCGCTCCAGTACTTCTGTCTGAGTCGGTATGCTGAGGGAGATCAGTTATGCCCTGATCTCGTGTCTCAAACCCTGCTCGAAGGTCTGGGCCCGGATGAATGGGTCCCGTACCATGTCGGTCGAGTAGCGCGAGAGATCGGTAAATCTCGCTGAGTACTGAGCGACCGTCATGCTGCCCTGCCGCAGCTGAAGAAGCTCCTGGATACGCACCGCACGAAGGGTGGCTGGGACGAACTCCGAGCGGAAAAGGATCTCAATGTCCGTCCAAAGTAGATATGCCTCATCATGCACCTGGAGCATCAAGCTCCACCATCGTCCTGCTGCTGCGTGTAGTAGGCTCGCAACGAGGATCACCATGAGGTCTGCTGGTGTCCTCAATTGCCTAAACACTCGTACCACTACCTCCAGCTAGTCCACTACTGCTTGGGGATCCGTCTCCCAGCGAAACCTGGGCGGTCGCTGGCGCTGAAACTCATGGAGTGCGCTGAGGCGACGTGCATCGTCAGCGGCTGGTGCTGGAAGCATCGGGGGCTCGGCGGGTAGAGCTACCGCCGGTGCCACTGCTAACAAAGGGCCATGCACCGAGGCCTCGTTGCTTAGTGGGTTGTCATCACGCTCGACTCTCGGAACCCTAGCTGGCTGTCGTCGGGGGGCCATCCTGAAAAGGAAACAGGTGCGCCACGGTCAGAACAGTATACCTGGTGAGCTGATATAAGTAATCACAAAGAAAACATTGAAACACAAACGCAATCAATGTTTTCGTGCATTATGTCGGAAATCAGAAGTCAGGGTTCTGGTGTACGGATACGTCGGCCGCCGCACCAACACTGGACTCCCTGGACTGATAACCACACTCAATACGCTAAACAGTATTGCTTCACATAGAAAAGATCAGAGTTCGTGATAGAACCGAACTCCTTTGATACCAATTTGTCACGACCCGCCCTCGGGGTCCATGCCGTGACTACCCCAAGCCCGCCTTCCATAGGCCAGGGGCTGGCGACTAGCACCAAGGCGTAAATCCCGGTAAAAAGGGAAGGCATTGCCTTTGTAAAGTAAACAAACACCACAGAGTAAGCAAGCGGAAAGTAAACACTAAGAAAAAGCAGAGTACAACTGAAAGTGCGGAAAAGTAAATGGGGCAGTATACAAACCCAAACTGAAAGTAAAGTACAACTCGAAAGGGAAAACAGCAACTGAAAAGTAAAAGCCGCTACACCGGGTTGTCCACTGGAAATTCCACCTGAAGGGTGGGTACAGATATCTCCACTGCTCCACGGGTCCCGCCGTCCGCTCCGAGCACGTCCCGCCCAGTGGGCCACCTCCAGGTACCGTCCTGCTCTGCAATCCTCAGCTATGATCAACGCTGTCCGTCATCTGCAACTAACACAACATAGTGCGGGCAAAGCCCATGCAGGGGTGAGTATAAGCTACTCAGTAGGGACCCCGAGACCCCTGATGGTCACTCAAATCCACAAAGGATAAACCACGAAGAAAGGTAGAATCGCGAAGTAACAACAGACACTGCTTAGGTATATGCCCATACATATACCTAAGTCATGAATTTCAAATACGCTCCAACCTCCGAGCCCAAGTACAACTCAGTCCACACAGGAAAGTAAACGTATCCCACACAGGAAAGCAAAACGTAATCCACACAGGATTGCACAACACAATCCACACAGGAAAGCAATAGGTTTCAGCTCACACAGGTATACATCTTCGAATGACGATAAAGATGATCTCTGATCCATCTAAGTCGTCGGACCCACGAAGGATCGATAGGTAACTAACCCCCGCAAAAGACCCACACAGGATCGGGCCCACGTAGGACCTGTAGGCGCTGGTTCACACAGGACCGCAGAGCGCAAAGACCCACACAGGATCAGACCCACATAGGATCGGGCCCACACAGGACCTGTAGCACTGATCCACGTAGGATCACTGAGTGCTGAAGTCGTCGTCGTCGAATCCACACAGGATCTTTGTACTGTCGTCGTCGCAGTAACAGTAGCAGTAGCAGTAGCAGTCACAGTAACAGTCGCAGCGAGCACTAGGGTTCCCGCACACAGCAAGCTCGTATAGGAGGATCCGCTCCACGAGCCGAGAGGCTGATACATCAACTGTCACAAAGTCCAGAGTTGATGTATCCAAATGTTCCGTATCGTCAACAAGAACTCTACGCAACAGACGGCGCGTCGATCGGACGTCCGGTCTGAGAGTTATTGGCATTTTCGTCCCCGGGGCCCGGTTGGTTTTTAAGGCAAAACCAACCCGACCATACTCCACCTGCGTCCAAACCTCGGGCGGAGTATGCCAAAAGATCCGTCTCACTAAGAGGAACACAACAAAACTGACGGCACGTCAATTGGACGTCCATAGCTCAAGATATGAGCGTTTCCGCTCCGAAGGCCCGGTTGGTTTCGTGAACGAACCAACCCGACTGAACTCAATGTGTTCCGAAACTTTGAGTGCGATATACCGAAACGATCGTCTCGATCCAAGGATTGCATTTCCGCAGATGGTTCGTCGATCAGAGGTTCGTGGATCAAGTTATGGCCAAAAGACCAAAACCATCTCGAAAATGGGGGGTCCGAGTCCGGGCTGACCCAGCCCGACCCCCCCTGGTCTGACCCGAACCGGGTCGTCCCAACCCGGATCCGAACCGAACCGGGTCGGACAGACCCGGTCCGCTGGACCCGGCCCGGCCGGTGGCGGCGCGGCGGCGCGGCCCGGCCAGCGGCGGCGCGGCCAGGGTGCCGCGCATGTGCCGCACGCGGGGGGGGGGGGGGGGGGGGGGGTAAAACCCCCCCTTTTTCGGATCTCGGCCGGCCTAAGGCCGGCCGTTTCTCTTCTCACGCAGGACCCACGAGTCCCGCCTCCTATCCAAACCGGCGGCCGGCGCGGCCGTCCGCCTTCTTCTTCACCGCCGCGGCCATCGTCGTGGCTCTTCCGATCTCTGGCGGCCGGCGAGGCCGGCCGCCCCTGGCTGCTCCGCCGCGGCCATAGGGCCGCGGCCCTTCTTGATCTCTGGCGCCGGCGGCCCGGCTGGCCGCCGGTCGCCTCCTCGTTCCGCCGCGGCCCGTCTCCGGCCGCGGTCTCTTTCGTAAACAACGACGCGGTGCGTCGGCACCACATTTCTTTATCGCTGCTCGCTCCGGCCATAAATTCTTTTGTTCATGTGCGGTGCGACGACACCGCGCTGTCTCCGCTAAATCAACACGAAAGATTAGAAGGGGGAGGATAATCGGCCGTGTTCATGCGGTCTGGTCTCCTCCCGTTATAACGATAACAGTTGGCCAATCGTATAAACACAACAATGAACATTTCACAAATTTTTAATAAAATTTGGAACTATGCCCAACAGATTATTCTTTCATGTTCGAGGGAATGAAAACACGTAATTTGAAAAGGACAAACCCCTACCTTGGTTCTGGAACGAAGTTCGATGATCGATAACGATTCGCGAAAGTCAAGCGTCACGGTGGTCGGCTTCATGGAAGAAGAACGTCGATGTCGCGGTTATGTCGTCATGGAAGACGGTTCCCGAGAACGTGGAGTTCTTCGTCGAAGTTCGAAGGTTCTTCGTGTTCTTCGTCAGAGACGAAGAAGATGAAGAAGGAGAAGCTCCCAAAATTCCTCTAAATGTGGTAAAAGAAATTCAACCAGAATCAAATATGATTTATGCTTATATTATTAAATAACTTTACCACATTAATTTCAAAGGTTTGAATTGAACAACTCACCTCAATTAATACTTAAAGTTGTCAAACATTAACTAAAAGGAGGGTTAATGGGAGTTTTGAGGGAAGATGGAAGGTTGGGTTTCGTGTGGGCCCCACCACACTTAATCTTCCCAAGGGAGGTTAAGTGGATGTGGGTCCCACTCCCAACTCCCTTTGGAAGGATTTATAAAAAAACATCAAGTTAAAATAAAATTTTGTATTTCACAAATTTTATTTAACTTGATCTAAAAACCCAAAAACTAACTTTCAACCTGTAATAAACGCAACTTTCGAAAAGGTCTCCTTAAGCGAATATCGGCGCTGCGAGTTCATCGGTGCCCTCAGATTTCAATTTCGATCACCGGATCAAAAGTTAGTAATTCCCGCTCATTCGTTCACTGAACGTACCCGAGCCAAACTTCGGAATTTGATTCCGGGCACTCCGGGCCTTGGAATCAGGTGCCGTCAGAAACCACGCTCTTGTAAAATTTCAAAGAAAATTAAGAAAAAATTTCCCTTGAATTTTACGGGTCTTACATTACTCCCACCTCAGAGCTTTACGTCCCCGTAAAGATACATCAAAAACTAGGGAAACAAATGAGGGTACTGAGCACGCATCTGAGCCTCCCGCTCCCATGTGCTCTCTTGGAGATTCCGGTGCTGCCATCTGATGCGCACAAGAGGAACCGATCACCCACGCAGGACTCGCTCCTGTCGATCCTCTATCTACACCGGGACCTCCGTAAAAGTCGCCCCATCGTCAACGTTAAGCTCCCCATGTTCAATGATGTGCGTCGGGTCGTGCACGTATCTCCTCAGCTGAGACACGTGGAAGACGTCGTGTACCCGGTGCAACTGAGGTGGTAGAGCCAGGCCATAAGCCACCTCACCAATCCTGCTGAGGACCTGGAAGGGTCCGATGAAGCGTGTAGATAACTTGCCGCCTCAGCCAAATCTCCGAATACCATGTCGAGGTGAGACCCGCAAGAAGACGTGGTCGCCATCCTCGAACTCCAGTGGCCTCTGCCTCCTGTCAGCATAAGACTTCTGCCGGCTCTGAGCTGTCCTCATCTGCTCCTGGATGACCTGGACCTTCTCTGTCATGGCCTGGACGATCTCCGGTCCCACTAGTGCTGACTCCCCAGGGTCTGTCCAGCACAAAGAGGATCTACAAGGTCGGTCGTACAACGCCTCGTACGGTGCCATCCCGATGGTGGAGTGGTAGCTGTTGTTGTACGCAAACTCCACCAAGGGTAGGTGGTCCTCCCAGCTACGACCAAAGTCAAGGACACATGCGAGGAGCATGTCCTCGAGAGTCTGAATGGTCCTCTCCATCTGACCATCTGTTTGAGGGTGAAAGGCTGTGCTCAGATGTAGCTGCGTCCCGAACGCCTCCTGTAACCCCTTCCAAAGCCAGGATGTAAAGCGTGCATCTCGAACGGAGACGATAGATGATGGCAAACCATGGAGCCGCACAATCACCTGAACGTAGAGACGTCCCAAGATCTCCACTGAGCCCTGCTCTCTGATGGGTAAGAAGTGTGCCGACTTGGTGAGTCGGTCAACAATCACCCAGATGGAGTCGTGACCTCTGGAAGTGCGTGGAAGTCCAGTCACGAAGTCCATTGATATGCCATACCACTTCCACTCCGGAACCTCCAAGGGCTGTACCAAGCCTTCTGGTACCTGATGCTCTGCCATTACCTTCTGGCAGGTGAGGCATCGAGAAACAAACTCTACTACTGCCTTCTTCATGCCTGGCCACTAGTGCTGTCGTCTGAGGTCCTGGTACATCTTCGCCACTCCAGGATGTACCGCCAAAGGAGAAGTGTGAAACTCTCTCAGCACTTCCTCTCGCAAAGTGACTGGTACCATGGTACGTCCTCTGAAAAGGATGTCGTGCTCTTCTCCAAGGGAGAAACCATCAGGTGCATGTCCTGAGGATATATGTGCACGTCGTGTCTCAAAGTCAGCGTCCCCACGCTGTGCCTCCCTGACTCGCTGCAGTAATGGAGGAGTGACTGTGAGAGACTGAAGGTAGGCTGCTCCATCTCTATCCACGAAGGTTATCTGCAAAGAGGCTAGCTGCTCTGTCACCTCCTCAAGTAGCTGAATGCCCGTCCTCCTGCTAAGGGCATCAGCTACTACGTTCACCTTCCCAGGAGTATATACTATTACAAAGTCATAGTCCTGGAGGAACTCGAGCCATCGCCGCTGTCTCAGGTTCAGGTCCTTCTGCGAGAAGATATACGTGAGACTCTGTTGATCGGAAAAGACTGTAAATCACTTTCCCATCAGGTAGTGTCGCCAAGTCTTCAGAGCAAATACCACTGCTGCTAACTCCAGGTCATGGGTAGCGTAGTTCTGCTCATGCGGTCTCAACTGAAGTGATCCATAAGCGATCACTGCCCGCTCCTGCATCAGAACACATCCGATTCCGTCCCCTGATGCATCGCAATAGACTACGTACCCTAATCCCTCCTTAGGAAACCTCAAGATAGGTGCATTGGTCAATCTCTGTCTCAGCTCCTGGAAGCTCTGCTGACATCTGTCTGACCACACGAAGGGTTTTCCCTTCTTTGTCAAAGCTGTGAGTGATGCCACAACTCTAGAGAAGTCTGGCACGAATCTCCGATAGTATCCAGCTACTCCCAAGAATCTCTGAACCTCAGTCACACTCCTGGGTGGCTCCCATGCTAACACAGCCTCAATCTTCACGGGATCCACTGCAACTCCCGCCTCAGAGATAACGTGTCCCAAGAAGTGGACCTCACGTATCCAGAACTGGCACTTCAAGAGCTTACCATAAAGCTGGTGCTCTCGGAGTGTGTCTAGTACAACTCGCAAGTGATAGGCGTGCTCCTCCTCAGTCATAGAGTAAATCAGAATGTCGTCGATGAAGACCACGACAAACCGATCGAGGAATGGCAGAAATATCCTGTTCATGAGAGCCATGAACACTGATGGAGCATTGGTTACGCCGAAAGGCATAACCAAGAACTCATAGTGGCCATACCGACATCTGAAGGCCGTCTTCTGCACATCCTCGTCTCTGACTCTGAGCTGATGATAGCCTGACCTGAGGTCTATCTTCGAGAACCACCGTGCTCCCTTGAGCTGATCGAAGAGGTCATCAATCCTCGGTAGTGGATACTTGTTCCTCACTGTCACCTGGTTCGGGCGACGATAGTCAACACAAAGTCGCAAGCTCTCGTCCGCCTTCATGGCGAATAAAATCGGGGATGCCCAGGGAGAAACACTGGATCGGATGAACCCCTTGCCCTGCAAGTCCTCCAACTGTACCCGTAGCTCTCGAAGCTCGGCGGGGGCCATCCGATATGCTGGAGTGGATATCGGGGCTGTCCCAGGTTACAAGTCAATATAAAAGTCTACCTCTCTGCGAGGAGGTAGCCCTGGAACGTCGTCGGGAAAAACGTCCGCAAACTGATCCACCGCTGCAGGAAAACCAGGACTTCGCACGTCAACTGCTCCAAGGATGAGGCTAGCCAACTGATTAGTGATGGGCTTTCCTCTCCTCTGCGGAAGTCCATCCTGTGATGCTAAGGCTCCCTTCTCTCCGGTGAAGGTGAACCTGCTCCCATCGGTGCGTACACATCGCACCTTGCGCCTAAAACAGTCAATTTGTGCATGGACCGTAGATAGCCAATCAATGCCCAAGATGACGTCGTAAGGCCTCGATGCTGCTACAAGAAGATCCCAGCCGAAGCTATCGCCTCCTAGAGTAAGCTCACACTGCCAGCACCAGTGCGTAATCCTCGAGTCTGCTCCCGTAGGAGTCTCTAGCCGTAAGGATCGAGCTAACGGCTCTGTCGGAATCTCAGAGCTCCGAACAAAGGCAGCGGCTATGAAAGAGTGACTCGCTCCTGTGTCTATAAGAACTGCAGAAAGGGTGGAATAGACACAGATAATACCTCGAATCATCTCGGGTGCGCCGTGGTCGTAGGCCTCTGCTGCCTGGAGCTGTGCCTGTCTCTGCCCGCCAGCTCCCTGTGGTTGGGGTGGACCTCCTGGTGGTGGTGGTGGCAGAGCCTCAAAGCGTCGCCCACCACCGGCTGCTCGTCCAGCTCCTCTGCCTCGTCCGCCTCCTCCCTGCGGACCGCCACGGTGGACCCTCTGCCTCTGCCTCAGTGGTCCCTCAACCGACTTCTGCTCCTCGGAACGGCGGGTCGGGCAGTCACGAGCCATGTGGCCCTGCCCACCGCACGAGTAGCACTGTCTGCCTGTCGAAAGACCGGCTCCTCGTTGTGTGCCCTGCACTGCTGAGCCAGTGCCCTGAGGTCGTCTACTCGAAGGTCTGGTCTTCCTGGAACCCTGAGTCATCCGTCGACTGCCTGCTGCAGATGACTCTGCCACGTGCCGCCCTGCGGTGGGTCGCTGTGCTGGTGTAGACTCAGCAAGGAAGCTCTCGATCAGAAGAGCCCGCTCCAATACTTCTGTCTGAGTCGTTATGCTGAGAGAGATCAGCGATGCCCTGATCTCGTGTCACAAACCCTGCTCGAAGTTCCGGGCCCAGAAGAATGGGTCCCGTACCATGTCGGTCGAGTAGCGCGAGAGATCGGTAAATCTCGCCGAGTACTGAGCGACCGTCATGCTGCCCTGCCGCAGCTGAAGAAGCTCCTGGATACGCACAGCACGAAGGGTGGCTGGGACGAACTCCGAGCGGAAAAGGATCTCAAAGTCCGTCTAATGTAGAGATCCCTCATCGTGCACTTGGAGCATCAAGCTCCACCATCTTCCTGCTGCTGCGTGTAGTAGGCTCGCAGCGAGGATCACCATGAGGTCTGCTGGTGTCCTCACTAGCCTAAACACTCATACCACTGCCTCCAGCTAGTCCTCTACTGCCTGGGGATCTGTCTCCCCGCGAAACCTAGGAGGTCGCTGGCACTGAAACTCATGCAGTGCGCTGAGGCGACGTGCATCGTCAGCGGCTGGTGCTGGAAGCATCAGGGGCTCGGCGGGTAGAGCTACCGCCGGTGCCACTGCTGACAAAGGGCCCTGCACCGAGGCCTCATCGCTCAGTTGGTTGTCGTCATGCTCGACTCTCGGAACCCTAGCTGGCTGCCGTCGTGGGGCCATCCTGAAAAAGAAAAAGGTGCGCCACGGTCAGAAAAATATACCTGGTGAGCTGATATAAGTAATCACAAAGAAAACATTGAAACACACACGCAATCAATGTATTCGTGCATTAAGTCGGAAATCAGAAGTCAGGGTCCTGGTGTACGGATACGTCGGCCGCCGCACCAACACTGGACTCCATGGACTGATAACCACACTCAATATGCTAAACATTATTGCTTCACATAGAAAAGATCAGAGTTCACGGTAGAACCGAACTCCTTTGATACCAATTTGTCACGACCCGCCCTCGGGGTCCGTGCCGTGACTACCCCAAGCCCGCCTTCCATAGGCCAGGGGCTGGCGACTAGCACCAAGGCGTTAATCCCGGTAGAAAGGGAAGGCATTGCCTTTGTAAAGTAAACAAAGACCACAGAGTAAGCAAGCGGAAGTTAAACACTAAGAAAAAGCAGAGTACAACTGAAAGTGCAGAAAAGTAAATGGGCCAGTATACAAACCCAAAATGGAAGTAAAGTACAACTCGAAAGGGAAAACAACAATTGAAAAGTAAAAGCCGCTACACCGGGCTATCCACTTGAAATTCCACCTGAAGGGTGGATACAGATAGCTCCACTGCTCCACAGGTCCCGCCTTCCGCTCCGAGCACGTCCTGCCCAGTGGTCCACCTCCAGGTACCGTCCTGCTCTGCAATCCTCAGCTAAGATCAACGTTGTCCGTCATCTGCAACCAACACAACGTAGTGCGGGCAATGCCCGTGCAGGGGTGAATATAAGCTACTCAGTAGGGACCCCGAGACCCCTGAAGGTCTCTCAAATCCACAAAGGATAAACCACGAAGAAAGGTACAATCACGAAGTAACAACCGACACTGCTTAGGTATATGCCCATACATAAACCTAAGTCATGAATTTCAAATACGTTCCAACCTCCGAGCCCAAGTAAAACTCAGTCCACACAGGAAAGTAAACGTATTCCACACAGGAATGCAAAACGTAATCCACACAGGATTGCACAACACAATCCACACAGGAAAGCAATAGGTTTCAGCTCACACAGGTATACATCATCGAAAGACGGTAATGATGATCTCTGATCCATCTAATTCGTCGGAACGATGAAAGATCGATAGGTAACTAACCCCCGCAAAAGACCCACACAGGATCGGGCCCACATAGGACCTGTAGGCGCTGGTTCACACAGGACCGCTGAGCGCAAAGACCCACACAGGATCAGACCCACACAGGATCAGGCCCACACAGGACCTGTAACACTGATCCACGTAGGATCGCTGAGTACTGAAGTCGTCGTCGTCGAATCCACACAGGATCTCTGTACTGTCGTCGTCGCAGTCACAGTAGCAGTAGCAGTAGCAGTCACAGTAACAGTCGCAGCCAGCACTAGGGTTCCCGCACACAGCAAGCTCGTACAGGAGGATCTGCTCCAAGAGCCGAGAGGCTGATACATCAACTGTCACAAAGTCCAGAGTTGATGTATCCAAAAGTTCCGTATCGTCAACGGGAACTCTACGCAACAGACGGCGCGTCGATCGGACGCCCGGTCTTAGAGTTATTGGCATTTTCGTCCCCGGGGCCCGGTTGGTTTTTAAGGCAAAACCAACCCGACCATACTCCACCTGCATCCAACCCTCGGGCGGATTATGTCAAAAGATCCGTCTCACTAAGAGGAACACAACAAAACTGACGGCGGTCAATTGGACGCCCGTAGCTCAAGATATGAGCGTTTCCGCTCCGAAGGCCAGGTTGGTTTCGTGAACGAACCAACCTGGCCGAACTCAAAGTGTTCCGAAACTTTGAGTGCGATATACCGAAACGCCCGTCTCGATCCAAGGATCGTGTTGCCGCAGACGGTTCATCGATCGGAGGTCTGTGGCTCATGTTATGGCCAAAAGACCGAAACTTTCTCGAAAATGGGGGGTCCGGGTCCGGGCCGACCCGGCCCGACCCCCCCTGGTCTGACCCGAACCGGGTCGTCCCAACCCGGATCCGAACCGAACCGGGTCGGACCGACCCGGTCCGCTGGACCCGGCCCCGCCGTTGGCGGCGCGGCCCGGCCAGCGGTGGCACGGCCAGGGTGCCGCGCATGTGCCGCACGCGGGGGGTAAAACCCCCCCTTTTTCGGATCTCGGCCGGCCTAAGGCCGGCCGTTTCTCTTCTCACGCGGGACCCGCGGGTCCCGTCTACTATCCAAACCGGCGGTCGGCGCGGCCAGCCGCCTTCTTCTTCTCTGCCGCGGCCGTAGGGCCGCAATCCTTTTTCATCTCCGGCGCAGGCGGCCCGGCTGGCCGCCGGTCGCCTCCTCGTTCTGCCGCGGCCCGTCTCCGGTCGCGGTCTCTTTCGTAAACAATGACGCGGTGTGTCGGCACCGCATTTCTTTATCGCTGCTCGCTCCTGCCATAAATTCTTTTGTTCCTGCGCGGTGCGACGACACCGCGCTTTCTCCGCTAAATCAACACGAAAGATTAGAAGGGGGAGGAGATTCGGTTGTGTTCGTGCGGTCCGGTCTCCTCCCGTTATAACGATATCAGTTCTCCAATCGTATAAACACAACAATGAACGTTTCACAAATTTTTAATAAAATTTGGAACTACGCCCAACGGATTATTCTTTCATGTTCGAGGGAATGAAAACACGTAATTTGAAAAGGACAAACCCCTACCTTGGGTCTGGAACGAAGTTCGATGATCGATAACGATTCGCGGAAGTCGAGCGTCGCGGTGGTCGGCGTCACGGAAGAAGAACGTCGATGTCGCGGTTATGTCGTCACTGAAGACGGTTCCCGAGAACGTGGAGTTCTTCGTCGAAGTTCGAAGGTTCTTCGTGTTCTTCGTCAGAGTTGAAGAAGAAGAAGAAGGAGAAGCTCCCAAAATTCCTCTAAAGGTGGTAAAAGAAATTCAACCAGAATCAAATAAGCTTTAAGCTTATATTATTAAATAACTTTACCACATGAATTTCAAAGGTTTGAATTGAACAACTCACCTCCATTAATACTTAAAGTTGTCAAACATTAATTAAAAGGAGGGTTAATGGGAGTTTTGAGGGAAGATGGAAGGTTGGGTTTTGTGTGGGCCCCACCACACTTAATCTTCCCAAGGGAGGTTAAGTGGATGTGGGTCCCACTCCCAACTCCCTTTGGAAGGATTTATAAAAAAACATCAAGTTAAAATAAAATTTTGTATTTCACAAATTTTATTTAACTTAATCTAAAAACCCAAAAACTAACTTTCATCCCGTAAAAAATGCAACTTCCGAAAAGGTCTCCTTAAGTGAATATCGGCGCTGCGAGTTCATCGGTGCCCTCAGATTTCAATTTCGAGCACCGGATCAATGGTTAGGAATTCCCGTTCGTTCGTTCACTGAACGTACCCGAGCCAAACTTCGGAAATTGATTCCGGGAACTCCGGGCCTCGGAATCAGGTGCCGTCAGAAACCGCACTCTTGTAAAATTCCAAAGAAAATTAAGAAAAAATTTCCCTTGAATTTTACGGGTCTTACACACCTTGATAGAGTAGGTACCATATAGTACATATGTTCCAGAGCCACATCAACAAGTTGTATTCAGAAAAGGGTTGTATTTATATAAATACAAAAATAATTTATTCCATTAAAATAATACATGATGTTCTTCAATTCCAATACAAGAAACTACAATTTTGTTATATACCATATTCTATGTTATAAAAAACTATTTTTTAATGTCTTTAATAAACCTCCATTGATATAAACTATAATGGAATAGACCCCCAAATAAATGAGCATTCTAATTAACTTATTATCATAAAATGATTAAAAGTAAACAAATCTGCAATGTGAAAATAGTTTAGTAAATTTAGAATCCTAGATATAATCATTATTTTTTACATCACAACTTTAAATGAAAAACTATAATGAAACTCCACTAAAAACACCCAAAAACATCTAGATTATCCATTTTCATAATAATAATATCCATATATAGATAAAAATTAAAACATAAAAATGTGGTGATGTATAATTCTATGTTAGGGAATATAATACAACATTATCTATCATTGTATATAAGTAAAGGTTAATAAAAAAAACATCCCACATGAACATAATCTTGTACATAATATTTAGAGAATAAATATAAAACATAATATTGATATGTAAATAATCTCATGAGAGTGAGACTTAACAATGAATAATATACTTGTCTAATAGTTATGTTTAATATTAATTACGAGAATCTTAATCAGGGAACTCATAATTTCTATCCTTATAAAATACTATTGTGGCCTTGACCTTGACATCTGAAATAATTGGTTAAGGACTCAACAACGTCCATATCTGATTTTTCTAATTTGAACTAGATATAAAATGATTTGATTAAATGGGACCATGTTTCTCTTATATTTACAATCCATTATTCATATGAATGTGGAGATACATAAAAACATATACATATGACATTTTATAAACTATACCCATCTAATAAACATAATAACTAACCATTATGAGTAATGCATGAAATTGTGTAATGATTTCACATCAATACTAAAACTATTAATAAACTATTTAATAAAATATATCTTATGATGTTAATAATATTTTAATTTATATAAATCATAATATTCAAAATGGGTTTTAAAATATATGTTAATAATTTAATAAAATCATTATTTAATTCTTGTGAGAAACATCCATTTTACATGGTGATGATTGTTTATTTTAAATTTTATTTTTTTTGTCATAAATTACCCAATAAAATGAAACTTTAAAATTAATCAGTTTCCTAAAAATAATTTATTTGTTTATATAAATAATGGTTTCTTTAAACTAATTATGTATGATATATGATAATGGGTATGAGAATCGGATGTTCCTTCCATTCAAGGTTTCTTAACATGAAGACTTAAGATGGGAACCTCGTAAAATATTTCTTATATAATAAAAGAATGTCACAAACTGATTTTAATAAAAAAAATTTGAACATATATAATGAAATTTTACTATATTTTTAAAAACAATAAATAATTACATTTGGGTAAATAAATAGATACTGTAACCAAAATGAAAAATGGAGGATTGGGAAGAAACCATTACATCTTGTATGAATGTGTCCTGCACATGACCTTATTTTATATGATATTAAAATTAAATCCATTAATTAAATAACAATGAATAATTTATTAATTTATTTTATTTATTATTATTATTTTAAATTATTAATGATATTTCTTATGACTTATATGAATACATTTAATCATTCAGGAGTGTTCATTTCAATGGTTTTAATGATGTGTTTAGATTTCTACACAAATAGTAGATCATCTAAAATAAAAATAGTCATCAATAATATAGAATTTATGTATTTTATAATCATTCTGAATTTTATATGTTTATAGAGAAGTTATATTATTTAGGAAAAGGATAAATTAATAGATACTAAATTAGTCATAAATGTTTTTATTTTTTTTTTGCGGGTTTTTGATAATCACCAACATCTTTGTTATAATTTATTAATGATGTGTTTATCTATAATCTATCAAAAACATTATATAATATTTAATACATATATAGTAATATGTATTAACAATAAAATGGGTTTTTAATAGCCTTTAATTTAGTATTGAAAAGTAAATAATATAGTCCATGAATGCAGTAAATCTGCACCTCACAAACAATATTTTCTTTATCTGAAATCAATGGATATGGTGAAGAGATATGATGGTGTAATTTCCAATGACATCATAAAATTAAAGTATATAAATGAATCTATATTTATCATGAAACATTTTTTAGGGTTGTTGAGGGAAGTATATGAATAAAATGTAATTGAAATTAAAATAAAGGAAATGATATAGGTTTTTTACCTATTGAATTATAATCCTTGAGAACCAACATAATTGTATTGGTTTTGCAATTATTTAATAAAAATAATACTAGATATGATAGAGGTTATTAGACAGAGTATTCTGTATATATTCAACATGGATAGAATATTTTACGTTATGCAGATAACATGTGATGTGGGGTGGTGTTTATGGTGGAGTGGAGAGGTGTCTTTTGAATATTTTATACAATTGTTTATTATTTATGATCAAGACATTGAATAGTATGAGAATTGTCAATAAATATGTTAATATAATTAATGTATGATTGATATTACTTAGCATACATCATTTTGGACTCACATAATGGTTTCTTTATTTTATAAGTATATAAACCATAAATTTTCATTATTTTACTCTTCATTAAAAAATATATTTCAGAAAAATACCAACATTTGACCCTAAAAATTACCCAACATCTAAATTTAAAAAATGATCATTATTATTGGATAATAACATCCCATATATGAAAATATAATATTTAATTAAAAAAATCACTTAATATAAATTATATATTTTAAAATTATAACCAATTTTACTACACTTTAAAAAATCATTCAACGACTTAGAAAATATTATTATAATCTTATTTTCAAAAAATTAACTTATTTATATATTTTTTAATATTTATATAAAATTATATTATTATTTTAAAAAATTCAAATAATAATTTATCTTTAAAAAAATACTAACACATAGTTATCATATGGTAAACATTTATTTAAATATTACATGATGTAATAATACAATATTATTATATATACGACATAAAAAACTCATTTATAAATTCATGGGTGAAGTTATTACTCTTTTGGTCATATTAATATTCCTAAGGTTCAAAATACTATTCAACTGTTCATATTCAATAGTACATTATGGTTTTACTCATTGTGTTTTGGGAAGAATAATTTACTAATAATATTAAATTCAAAAAGAGGCACACAATAAAATATTTGGGGTCTACGTTCTTCCTACACAAAAAGGTTTTATCTTAAAAATATATATATTGTGACTTAAAAACCCGTTTGTTATTTATCTTATGATCAATGATTTTTCTTTTCTCATATTAAATTTTATTATTCATCTAATGTACTATTACCGGTTGAATCATATGATTCCTCAATAAATAATCTATATTGTCTAGACAATAGATTTGATCATTATTGTATGATAAATATGGTTCCAATTCTATTTAATCAGAAGAGATAACATGAATTTGGGTTTTCAGGTAATTCTATAATAAAGTGAGGTGGAAACAATAATGGGCATTGGAATGGAAGGGTTTCATTTCCAGATGATATGCCACAACTGAAATTATATCAATAATTTTAATGGAACCAATGTACATGTGGTTTAATTCTACTTTATTTCCAAATCATATGACACAATTCCATGAAGAAAACATCATGAAGACAATATGTACCAATTGGAGCTCCATCCCATATATTGATTGTCTGCATCCATCTTCTTCCTCTGTGATATACTTTGATATGGTTTGAATAGAATTTTAGCCTTCACCTATGGATAGAAATAATAATTTTAAACTTAACCAGTAATTTCACACTTCATATTATCCCACTATAAATTTTCCTTCAGATATGCATATATCAATGTAATACCATGGTGTATTGGGAAATATGAGCTATGGGATTCGACTAATATATCCCTTTAATCTTTGGTATAGAGAGAACACATTTCCTCCTCCAAAATATCAGAATTATGTCTTAATTAAAAAAATGTTTTCCAACATCCCATCATTCCTGATTTCAATTTTCCATTGAAGATTATCAACATCAGATAGATATATTTTAATCATTTTAAATAAAGTTTTTAGGCATTTATTAGAAAATTTAATTATATTTGACCATAAATGATTATTTCATATCCATACATGTTTGATTATTGTACATATGATCCTTGTAAATGATCATTTTAATCAGAAATCCATGATAATACATACTCAAAGCATCATCTAAAATATTTTCTTCACTCAGTTATGGTGTATTGAGCTATAATAATCTTTGAGTATCACATGAAATTAAATTTTCCATATGTTGAGTTCCTTTTGTGGGAGTATATATTTCATTCTCTTGGGATCTATATATATCTCATATATATCAATATAGAGATAGTGAATCAATACTATAAAAGAAAATATTATTGATGCTAACTGAAGATAATGTTGACAATATTTTTGTTCATGATTTTTTTATTAACTTGATTCAAAGGTATTAAAAATACCATTCTATATATTCACACAACCAAGTTCATTCCATGATGCAAAAATATAATCACAAATAAACTATTTAACATTGGTTTCGTAATGATCATATAAATAACTAATGTGATATTCTGTTTCTTGAATCATTAATCACATTATTTTTTTCAATAAAAAACATATTCCCTTTATGTGTATTCTTGGTTAACGGGTCATCTAATACAATAAAATTATGAATGAAATATCCATAATAACCTGCAAAACTAATGAAGATACTTACCTTGGATATATTCATTAGGGTAGGGAATTTATGCACTACCTTTTTCATTGTATGATCAATCAGGAATCTGTCCATAAAGATAATTTGTCCATTATTAAATACTTATTAATTCTATAATTCACTTTTTCAATACATCCCATACAACCATTAAATTATATAAGTCCATAGAATAACCAACAAGTAGTTCACATGGTCGTCATAGGTTTTTTAATTTATCATGTTATCCATAATAAATAAAATAAGTCATCCAGATATTCCATGAACACAATTCTCATTAGATACATAGAAATAGAGTGTTCATTTGTATGTAAAAATTGAATTTATAAAATATTTTACCATCCATACCATGTTCAAAATGTTGTATTTAGAATATATTCATATTTAAAACTAATTGATGATAACTATAAATATGTTATGTATTCAACCAAAAATTAATTATTGATGTTGATCAATTAAATCATCAATGTGATGTATTGGATACTCTTTTATTATCGTAATATAATTGTTTTCACTATAATCAATGAAAACCCACTTGGATCCATCTTTTTATTGAATAATAGAACTAGGGATCCACATAGAGAAACATTAGGGTAAATAAATCCTTTAACACTCCATTTATATAATCAATTCTTCGACACAATAATTTCACATTGGCCATTATAAAAGGAGTAATTCATAATAACCTTGAATCAGGGATAAAATCTATAGAGAACTCAATAGACCTGTCCGGAGGATGTCTATGTAAATCCATTTGAAATACATCAAAATATTTTTACACAATACGTCTACCATCAATTTGAATATTTACCACTTAATCTATTGATGATTTTTCTCATATTTTGACATAATTTCATTCAATTTTTCAACTGGGGGGTTTTAATCGCATAAAAATGTCCTTACTCTTATTCCCTTTTCTACAGAATGATTCCTCGACCCTTCAATCACTCATTATGATAGTTTCCCATATCCATAAAATTATAACATTAAACTTTGGTAGATATTTTTTCATTCCAATTAGTTCATGGGAATGATGACCTTTATCATCACACATGTAGAAAACATATTTTATATTTATGAATTCACCCAAATTTTTCCTTCAACAATTTATTCATGTTAGAAAATTTCACATTCTATTCTTCCCATTATCAATTGAATGACCACCATAATCTTCTTCTATTGAATTAAAATAAAGGCCTATGAACTATTGAATTCAATCTCCATTTTATATACCATGTGACTATATTTTTGTATAATGAGAAATTTTGGAAGAACATTTACTTTTTTAAGAATGGGTTTAAACCACCATAGAATTAATCAATCGTTATACATGGAATACATATGTAATATATTAAAAGAATTCATAACCCTTTATATTCAGATTCATACTAGGAAAATTTTTAATCCTCATTCTATCTACGTCTTATGAATTTCATCACTATATATCCTCAATGTTCACTAAGGGATTATATCTCAATGAAAATTACTATAAAATCCTTCGATTCAATTTTTTTATTTATTCATCTTCATTTTTGTTTGGAATAAATGAACCACATTTATTAGCATCACATGAGAGTTGATAAATTTCAATGATAAATATATATCCAGTGTTACTTCCCATGGAGATAAATAATTAAATTAACGAACATATGCACTACTCATCCACAAAAGTGTTTGTATTCCAATAGAATTATCATGTTTGTTGTCACATTAAGTAGAATGACATTGTTACTAAACATTATGGATCTAGATGATCTATATGTGTATGTTAATTATTCATTACCTGAGTGAGTTTTAGCAGTGTGGATATAAGTTATTCAGATATAGTTAAATCTCCCACAATAATGTCATTAGATTTTAGAGGAGTTAAATCTCTACATAATATATGTCAATTGATATGGTTTACAATATTTATAATAGGGTACATTTCAATACATTGGAATAATCTAAATTTGGTAGTGAATTTTTTTTTATTTTATTACAAGTAAAACATGATACAAGAATTGAATAATTTCTACATATCAAATCACATAGTTGTAAATATGGTTTCTTTGGGAACATAATATCTTTTATACCCATCAAAATGAAATGTAATGAATATTTGATATATTCTAAGAATTTCCCTAAGGAATTTCAAAATAGGTGCATAGTATGGCCCATTTTCTTGTACAATGTCACACCTTGTCAGGACTAGGACACCTTGTTAGAGTTTATACCCAATAATGAATCTCTACCAGAACCAATTACACTTGTATTAGAATGATAGGATTGTTTGACTAGGAAGACCCACATTATCTCTACCTTACCAAATTTTTTGGATGTTCTGATATTCAAATCCATTAATACAAAATTATGGAAATGTTCATTATTCATTATTTTCTAAATCATATTTCCAATGTTTCTAATAAACATACTTTGATACAAACTGCAACGAACAATATCCCAAATGTAATGAGAGGGTTACATTATTTATTAAATTGGAATGGTTAAAAGGTAGAGAATCTGAATAGTGTTAATAATTTAGTAGATTTGGATAGACATATTCAAATATATGTTTTACATAATGACCTGAAATAATTATCTACAATGAAACTACATTATCAACGTTAATAAACTTATAGATTAACCCAAAAATTCCTTCAGAATAAAAAGCATCACCTCATAGTAAATAAAAAAAATATTAAATGGGTGAGGTCATATTCTCAGTTTCGTTTATCATAACAATATAATCAATTTTAATCAAAAAGTCATGGGGAATAACTTAGAACACATGAATCATGAACATAATATTGATCATTATTTTGAATGAATAGAAAATTTCTATGTAATTCCATATTAGTTATTACATCAGATAGAAAATAAACCACATATATTCTACTTGTAAAATAGTCATGTTGGGTATCAATGACTAGGATAATATTTATTTAATGCAAAATTCATAAAAAAATAAACATAATGTCGAGGTATCATCAATGACATCTGAAAAAAGGGGGCATGGCCTTATCCTTTGTCTATATCTGATGCGTCTGATGAAGAAATAATGTCGCATCAAGAGGATATAGTGGGAATCCATCCCATAATATGTATAATTAATTATTAATGTTAATGAGGTGATATATAACAATATATATATAAAAAATGTAAATTACATTGAAAAACCATAAAATTTAATGACTAAATATTCTCAGTATCATGGTGAATGTTATCAGGATAGAACATCTCCCGTAAAAGTAAAGATGATTCATTTAATAAAATATAGAAAATGATTCTGATAATATACCAATATTATTAATGTATAAAATTCAAAATAATTGTTGAAATAGAAGAAAATAATTTAATAAAATAAAAAATTAAATCTTTGGTTAAATACTAGTTTTAAACTCAAAAATTGAATTCTTTTCAAATAATAATTTGTATGTGTCAAAATTGATTGTATTAAACATGAAATGAAAAATTAATGGGTATCATGTAAATATTATTGTTTTTATTAATATAATGGTTTCTATAAAGATATTATTAATGATTTATGAGAGTGGCTAATAAATCAGGAAGTTCATTTAATCAGGCTTGCTTATATGGATGAATAATTAGTGAAACATGTAAAACATGTATTTTTAAGTACAAAAAGATTATATTATCTTGATAGTTGAGTTTGGAATATATAAATATAATTTTTAATAGCTATATAAAAATAAATAATAATTAAATTTAGTTAAATAGAGAGATAGCAATACAGAAATGAAAAATAGAGGTTCAAGATAAACCTTTACATTTCATCTGAACATGTTGTATACTTGACATTAATGTCAAATATTATCAAATTTAATACATTAGTTAATTAATGAATAATATATTATTAATGCATTTTATTTAATAAAATTATATGATGTTCAAATATAGTAATTTTTAGATGTTAAAATATAAAATTTCATTATTTAGTGGTGTTCGATTCCATGGTTTTCATGATATGTTTAATTTTACTCACATATAGAAGATTAAGGAAAATGAAAATTGTATTATAAAAAAAACTAATTTTATTAGTGATATTAATTATGATAAAATGGTTATATAGCTATTTTTAGTAATTATTTTAATGGTGAATTATTAGATAAAATGTTAGTGATAATTGTTTAGATTATGTTGCTAGTTTTAGATCGTCACCTACTAGTGTTGATTAATTTAATAATATAATTTATTTATAATGTTTTTTAAATAGTAGTTAATATTTAATAAATTTATATTAAATTGGATTAAAAATTAAAATTACATTTTGACCAGACATGAATGTGGTAGTGAAAAATGATAAAACATCATCTATAATGGTGGTAAATCTTCAACTCATGAACAATATTTTTATCTTTTAAAATGTATTGAAATGTAGAAGAGAATTGATTTTGTAAATTCAATTATTTTAATAACATTTTAGTATATAAATGATATTATATTCATTATTTATCTGTTCAAATGGGAGGTGAGGGTAGGATATCAAAAGAAAAAAAATTAAATGGAAAATAAAAAAATGTTATGGGATTATTACCTCCCGAATTATTCTCATTGATATCAACATTAAATGGAATTTACATATAATTTTTGTATGAAAAAAGCTTATAGATTTATTTTATGTGATTGGTTAGAGTGTTAAACTATATTTTATAACTGATCATTGGAATGATGGAGTAAGGAGAATATATGGCGATGGGTGGAATTTATACATTATGTGAGGGTTGTTTTTTGAATACTATTTCCACCTACATGATATTTCAGAATAAGGATATGAATAGTTTTAGAATTATAAAAAAAATATTTAACTGATTAAAGGTAGATAGATATTTTGGTTCTCACATCATCCAGAATCAAGGAATTGTGTATTTATCCAATAATGAATATGTACCATAAATTTCCATGTATTTATATTTATCAAAAATTGAAATATATCTGAAAAATCCAAATAAAACCCTAACCATTATTCTATGCGATGAATTAAAAAGTAAACTATTTTTTTTAATAATTTTCTTCACAAGATAAATTTCATATTTAATTAAAATCATTAATTATTCTAAAATTAATATTTCTAAAATTATAACTGATTTTATGACACCTTGAAAAATTGGTAATGGGATTATAATATTATATTATAATCATAAGATAAAATAATAATTTATGAATATAAATTATAAATATATTTTAGAATTATTTTAATATTTTTAAAATTATAGATAAACAGTTTGTTTCTAAAATATTTTTAACAGTAAATTTTTTGTCTAAAAAAATTATTTACATATTAAATTATATAAAAATAAAATTTTTATATTTAGAAGATAAAATAATTATTTATACATTCATAGTCGATGTTTTTATTTTAAGGTCATATGACTATTCCTAACAGTCACATTGAAATACCCAATGTTGTATTCAATATTTGATATGATTTTAATCTTTGTGTCACATGATACATAAACTATCGAAGATGTTAAATTTTAATTAAACGATAAAAATTCACTGGATGCTAGAAAATATCAATGGGATTTATAAATAATGAGGAATATAAATATAAATATGATATATGATATATATTTCATAGTATAGAAATCACCCTATAATTTCTATGTTCAATTCAATTTCTCAAAAATCAATGAAACCCATGTAATTTTTCATCACAATATGTATTTCATATATAATTATGCAGTTTTTCAGATATTTATCCTTAACATGCCCTATCCATGGTATGAGATTTCAGTATCTTTTTTTATTAGGGCAAACATAAAGATACTCAATGGAAAATATAGATAATTTTCTAATTAAACTAATTCATAAATCACATCTTTATTTTATGGTTAATAGTGCAGGATAAAAAATTGAATCATTTTAAAATAAATTAATAATTATCAAAACATAAATTAATATTTGTATTTTATTTGTTTAAAATTTATAATATAGAAATTTACCAAGTAGATAATTTAGCCACATAATCAATAAAATGACTAATATCAAATGAATATTAATCCATTTCGGATATAAAAAAATGGACATACATATCATTAAAACAAATGTGATAATTTTTAATAAGTTTTAAATTGTGTTGGAAAAAACTGTCCTACTTTTCTCGAACTCCCACCACATACACATGATCATCAATATGTTCTCCCGGATAACAATTCTTTATTCTTATTATGATCAATAAACAATATATAATATTACCAAATCATATATTATGTCATGAATACCAATTAAAAAACGTAATATCATTTATAAGTATAATATGAGATTAATAAAAACTAAAAAACACATAATCACTAATAAAGTATTATCAATTCATCACATATAAATCCGCTTTAATATTTATCAACAAAGGATATTTTATTATTTTGAAATTGTGATTGATAGATAAATAAACATATTCAGAGGAAAGATCTAGTTTTGTACTATTTTGGTCATCAACTTTTCCAACATTTCGTAGTATTTATTGATTTATATCTTAAATTAAAAACATACACCAATAAGACGAAACTTGATTTTTTGTTATTATAAAAGTTATTATTTTTAAAAATCCATCAAATGTGTTATAAAAATTATTATCTACATTTTAACTATCATTTAAATATTTCTTTTAAAAACCCTTACCATTCATTTCATACAAAGAAAATCAATCTAAAAATACTGGAGAATAAAGAAAAATATTTTTTAAAACAATTATAAATACAATAATTCATTTAATAATAGTGAATTATTTACATTAAAAACATGACAAGCACAAAAAGATAAAATCAAAAAATGAAATCAGGGAAATTACAAATACATTCCTTTTTGTCAATGAGTAATATATGATACTATTCTTAATCTTATCATTTTGATTAAAAACATCTCATTTATTAAAAGAAATATATTATTAATGAAAAATATTAAAACGAGACAAAATGATAATAATTTTCAGTATATTCAACAAATGATGATGCAATAATGGACTTTACCTTTTTCATAAAAACCCTGGTCAAATGAAATTGTATTAATGATTAATAAAAAGTAATCTATTTTTTATCAAATTTCTTTTCCTTTTGTATATATGTAATTATATAACATATAATATTATTTTACCTAAATAAATCACATAGTGTAATTTACTCAAATTTTTCCCATTTGATTTTAATATCGAAATTAATATATATTATAGATTAAACTATTTTAAATAAAAAATTTAAATGTATAATTTATTAGTTTTAATGAATCGTTGGATGATTTCCACTAGTAAATTTATTTTTTCATATTATTCCCAATTTTAACGGAATAAAATTTTATTCTTTAATGTGATTAAAAAAAATTAATTTTCATATTTTTAGTTAGTAAAGAAATATATATTGAGGATGAGGAATGCTTTAGGTATTTCTAAAATCCATGTTGACTGATATATTTTAATGATAAAACAATAAATAATTCATAAAAAAGCATCTAGATGAAATCTAATTTTGGGTAATTTTTTAAGGCCTAGAAATAATTCGATGTTTAATGGTTATGTTCAATTGTAAAATCTATTTTTTCACATATTATATATATAAATGAAAATGAAATTTATTTTTACATTAAAATTATAATAAAATCTAATGTTTTTAAATACATTTTAAAATAGAAAAATATTTATTGTGAAATATATTTTATTATTAGAATATTTAATTAATTATTACATTAGAAGAATATTAGAATCCTTAATCAAAAAAATTATATCAATAAATTTAAGTGTGAAAATAGAAAACCAAACAGATAAAAAATTTATATATACATTTTAATATATACAGACACCCTCACATAATAATTATATTTGTATAACACACACACCCACACAAAAACATATATATATATATATATATATATATTCTGTGTGTGTGTGTTTTTGTCTAATATATATGTATATATATATATATAAGTGGTCATATGTTATGTTAATATCTAATTTTAACATTATATGTATTATGTTTACTCAATAATCACATAATATTTCTTTTTTAAAACATTATAATTTAAAATTATATGTTCATCATATATTTAATAAATTATATTTTTTAGAAGGAATATTTAAGGAAATATATAAATACTCTAAATTGATTCATTTTCCATCACTATAAGATGATTTTATAAAGTAAATATATATCAATTTGTGTAAATGTAACAAAAATTGTTCCATAAAAAAATATAACAGTAGAAAATTTATGATGATTTATTTTATAACACTAATATCTGAAGAACCTACATGAAATAAATACTTATATCTAATAAATATAAGTATAATCATTAAAATCCAATAGAAGACCAATAAATAATATATATCAATTTGTAACCACATATTCACATTAAAATGTAAAATTTAGTATTTATGTTATATTAATATGTTATCTATTTGAAAAACAGAAATAATGAGTTTTTTTGTACATGTAATATCAAAAATATCTATGATATAGTTTATAAATCATTCCAAATAATATTTCACAAGCAGAAAATCATCATGATGCCATTTCCCTAAATGAATCATTATCAAATGAGCAATATTTATTTATTCTTCTCTTAGGTACTAGGGTATGGAGGTGTTTATTGAATCTAGAAAGACATATTTATGTGAAGGAAATAGGGAGATGCCACAATGGTGGATTTCGATGGGGAATAGTTTATCCTAGGCTACAATCAATGGGGGGGCTCATATTAGGCTCTGTGGATTGGGGAAGTGTGTTTATGCTGGGCTATAACTCTATTACACTGTTAAATTTTATCTATCGTTCATATTAGCACAATATACATAATGAACAGTTAGTAGAAAAGTGTTTCGCCATAATTCTAAGTTCATTTGGATGTAGGTTTTTGGAGTAATGAGACTCTAATGTTCTCTCTATTTTTCCCTCCCATATCATAGTGTGATTCCACACCTCTGTGCACATTTTGATTCATAACACACTATATAAATCACAGTTTTTTATGATATATTATTAAGATTTAATATTTTTTTCTTCATCGGTATACCAGTTATGTTAATGTGAATCCCATGGTTTCTGTAGTAATTAAAATTTATAGTATTTTACATTTCGTTTAAAACATTAATAATATATGAAATAATTAATGTGTTTTATGTGTTTAAACTTCAACGTATCTTATTATTCAATACAAAATAAAATTCAATACACTTCAATTTTAATATACAATATGTGGGAACTAATAAATATTATATATAATATTTATACTGTTAAAAAAATCACAAGGAACATATGACGAAATATTATACATGATATATAGATATAGAAATTAAAATATTATATAATATGTGACAATGAAAATCTTGGATGTCTTAATATTATAAAAAATAATCATAATAAATTTATGATATTAATCAACCATTTAAATACTATTATGCTACTTATTAAAATAGAAACAAGAAACATCATCTGCTCTCAAGATGATACCAACTTGATAAAAAATAGAATAAAATGTAAAATAATATACATGATTTTATTGATCTTCAAAATGAGTAATAATGAAAATAATTTTTATCCTATCATAGAAATTGAAACTAAAAACATATCTCTTTGACACTGCATTTTATGTTTTCTAATATTCTCATGAATGTGTTAAAATTTTCAACATTGTTAGGAAGATGTGCTCAATGATGTTTCTATCCAATCAATTATAACTAAATGGGACATACTCATCTTTTTTGGGTTTTTTATTCTACAAAATACACATAAATAGACACAAAAATATTTAATCACTCATTTCATATAAACTCACTATTACATTTTTTGAGATACATGATTTCATGGAGTGATAGGCTATTAATATTGGGTTTTCTGATATTTCTCATGAATCAAATCTCTTATTGTAACATTAAAATAAATGTGTATAACATTAAAATTTCATTAAAATTGAAAAAAAATCAAATCATGAGTTTATGAATTGAATCAATTCATCACATATCTACAACATTCATGATCTAGAGAAGGGATGTGTGTTGTATTGTGAATCATCTGGATCTGAATAGGGTAGTTTTGTCTTTAGGATACTATTTTATTGACCATGACTCAATAAAATTTTATATTCATGAAATTAATTATCCAAGAAACCACTGTGGTGTTCTAATAATTTAAAACATTTCACCAAAATCAAATTAATAAAAAAGTTAATTATCGCCATCGATCATAAGAGCTTGATAAACATCTTTTAAAATTGAGAATAAAACAACATAAAATGATGATGTATGGAGTATACCTATATGTTTTACATTTAATTTTATTTTCAAATTTTAAATTGAAATTTAGTGGCTGATGGTTGGGGTCAAAAGTAGTATAACCAAGTGTTCATGGAGGATTATGACCAAAGTCGTATAAGAATCATACACCCCAAATACATGTAAATCCATTTAATGTGATCTATAACTTATATTAGGATTATATTTGTTGACAAAAATCTATATAATTTCATATTTTATTCTTTCATTGCTCTTTATTTTTCAGTTGTAAATTGTAGTTTTCATTTATCTCTATGATTTTAAATTTTCAATGATCGTAAATATTCCTTTTTCATCCTCCTATTTTATTTACACATTATTGGATAAATTTTATGAATAATTAATTATTTAGTGCATCATGTTATAAATTGTTAATTTTAAATAGTTTCTTAATAAATTAGTAATAAAAATAACAGGTTCATTTTTTGGAGTTATTTAGTTTCAAACATTTGTTTTATCTTATATACCATACTATTTAATTTTTAAAATAGACTGTTGATCCCATTAATCTATGATTCAAAAAACTACTTGATCACAATTAAATACACTATATCATATAATTTTTGAGAAAATCTTCCACTTTACTATACATCAATATTATATGATACTTATTTATGTCCACACAACATAAAAAATGAATCCATTATTTATTATTTCACTTATTTACTATAATATTTATTAAAATATTTCTATTACAACATCATCCTCATGACTCATATTTAACTGCTAATGAATTTATTAATGTTTATCATATTTCAAATAATCCATAATCTCAAGGTGGTGTATTTTTTATTAAATATTTTCACATGTTGTTCAGTGCATTAAAATAAACAATATTGGGAAATTACTAATGAAAATATTAATGTCTATGCCAGTAGAAATATATTTTTTTTGTTAAATTAATTTTCAATACATTTACGATAAATAAGACCAAATTAAAGATCATAATGTATAGTATAAAAACTAAATCTTACTTTTGTATTTTTAGGAGTGAAACAAATAAATATTTTTTCACACTCTATAATATAATGGTGATGTTATAATAATTAATATTGTAATTGTTCATTGAAATATTTTATTACCAATTTCTTGTTCAGTGGTGAAAGGAGGGTTTCCTCCAAAAAAGTGAAAAGATATGTCAAACATTATATTTATGGTGATAGTCCACAGTTTGACACATGAAAGAAATTAGAATGTAATGTGTAATTTCTAATATCCATGACTGATGTTATGTCTATCTAATGGGTGAATAATTTATTCAATTTTATAAGGAGATGTATTTAGGATTGAATTTAAGTTGTCGAAATATATATAAATTCTATCATTTTATATCTTATACCAGTAATAATCAAAACCAACATCCATTTTTTTATTTGCTTATTTCTGTGGAGGGGAACACATCATAGGGATGGTGCCTATTAGAAGCAAAATCTGTTAATCACAAGAAAAAAATAAATATTTTTTTTTCTTCTTCGCATGAATTATTTTATAAATTAATTTAAAACTCAATTAATATATGTATAATAACTTATTAATTGGATTGAGCTATTCGATACTATTTTTTCTATCTTCATAACTATCTACAGATTAATAATATTCCATATTGTAAATTTATTCAACAACCTTAAATTTTATATATTAATCCTTTGAAAATAATTGGATTATTGTAATTAATGATTTTTTTATAATTTTGTTTTTATAATGGGATTAGATATTATAGAATATTGAATAGTGAAATGTATTTTGAATTATCTCCTAGCTTGAAGAATAGTTGTATATCTTTTTCAAATGTTATATGTTTTTTGAATGTTAAAATTAAATTAGAATTAATTTATGTATTTCTGTATTTTTTTATTCGAGATGCCTACTGATCATTTTATTTCATTTTCAAATGCATGTTTACAGGTTTTCAGAGCCTATGATTACAATAACAATCTCCAAACAATAGAAGCACAAAATCTAATAGCTCAACCAACACATAAATACACATCATAATAACCACACACATACCTGTATCCCATGAATGATTCATCTTCTCTAGTAGCGGTTGCTGATTCTCATTCTGGAAATCTCCAGAAGCTTTCTATTTGAACCAGACTCCTATGATGATCAAGAATTGGTTATTCTGGTGAGGTCCTTTTGACCACAATACCCTTCTTAGAATCCACTTTCACCTCACTTTTCCTCTTAGATGCAGATCTTGTCTGCATCGGCCGCAGATGGCATGAATACAGTAATATTTTATTCAATATGAATTTTTTTCACTCTGCACATGTTTATAAAATTGTATCTTCTAATATATGTGGTGAACCGATTTTGGAAGAATACTCAATGATACTTGTATCCATAACATGTTCTTGTTCAATTTCAAGAAAAAATACTAGAAACAAATGTAAAAAAGGAGGACCTTCCAGTTGAACCATGGAATTAAAAACTATATCGTTGATGTCTACTTCCATTCCTACATCAGTTAATTTTGTGAGACTGAGGATCATTTTTCTGTGTAATACTTAAATTGTTGTCATAGTAATGTCTCATTGCCTCCTCAATTCCTAAATCTTCCACATTTTGAACAATTAAAGTCCTGATCAAGACTGATACTTTTACAAACACTTGATGTTGTGATATAACCTGACATTGTTTTCGACTTCACTAAACTATTTGGATTCGATATCCACAGACCAATGGAACAAGCTCAAATGAAAAATATGAAACCACATTGAGATATCAGATCATATTTATCAATTTGGTGAATATAATTAGTGTATGCCTTTACAATTCATTCATTCACACAAAGAATAATTAGGAAAATTTAATTAATTTTTATAGAGTACAAAAGGGTAATATTTAAGACAACATATTGACACACAATGAATATATGGTTTTAGTTTATTATTCTTCATCAATAAGAAACATTAGGTCATGTAAAAATAATTATATTAATTTAAAATATTATCAATTTCATACAAATAATATTATCATTTATTTAATATTTTTTACAATATATAATCCTTCAATAAATTGTTATATAAAGCACATTAAGATACCCCATAATGGATTTTTCCTTACAAAACCATGTGAATACTCTCACATTATATATTCATTGAAATAGTTTGGAAAACCAATCTATACATAAATATGGATCTTTATTACCCATATTTAGGTGGTTTCATTAATTTGTTTCATTTAAAAAAATTAATTTTTTTATAGAATTTATAGTTGATACAAAATATTAATTAATTAGAATGTAATTTTAATACAACACTAAAAATATGATGGCTTATCCACAAACCTCTATATATACACAGGATTTATAAGTGTTTTTATAATGTAAAATTCATTAATAGAATCATGATACCATATATTCCCACTCCAAGAATCATGCTTCGATCAAAAAATATATTGTCGCAACATAAAATCCCTAACATTATCATTTGAATCTTTATGAAATATTGGTTATATTCTTAAAATTTATCCAGATAATTTTATTTTATAGAATAATATTTTAAAATCCATATGATATATCATATACTGAAAATGATATTTCAATTAATATCTAATGGGCATCATTATTTCTACTATATAACAATAAAATATTAGAAAAACAATATATATGTTCTGAAAAAAAAACTTTTGGTGAATTAAAAAAATAATTTATAAAATAGTGTTCTTTTTTATACAAAATTAGAAAATATTATTGAAAATTCAAATTATTATAAAAACAAAAAACTAATAAGAAAAAAATGTATTATCCTAATTGAAGCATATTAAATTTGTGAGAATGACATAAATAGTTAATGTAAATTGAAAATTCAACTATATGACTCTAATATTTGAGAAAATAATATAAAACATTATTAAATAAAAATTTCTAATCATCTTATATTATAATGTTTTATTTATTTTAAATATATTGTAGTATTCATACAACATATTTTTACAAATTCATATCTTCATATGCTTGTTTGATTTCTCGATCCTACATTAACATAATATATGTTATTAGAGGATTAATAATTTTGTTGAATAAACTATTAAAACATTCTTTTTACAAGAGATTCTAAAAGAAATGACTCGACCCATTATGGCCCCACCTATTCTGATTGCATGTCCAGAACTCCATACTATGTCCTCTACCAATTATCAAAAGGTTGGGAACTGCCACCATGTTGGCATATCACACAACCTAATGGACTATACAATATCTCATTCAACAGTAATCACATATTCATTAGAAATGAATAATATAAACTCATATATAATGTACAGAAATAATTATCTCAATGGTACAGAATTCATGAATGACACATTAAGCACATATTTAACCCATTATTGATATATATAATGTAATTTTATAATTAAATGTATGTGAATTTGATAGATATGATATGGTAGGGAAATCCTAACAATTAAGAGTGCTCCTTGAATGGTATCCAATGACCATAAACATGACCACAATCATGGACCTCCCTGATACATATTATCACACCATGCGATATAGGGCATTAACATAAATTTTATTCCATATTAACTACCACTGAGGCCATCATCTATCATGAACATCATTAAAAACACAACTTGTTTTGGCAAAAATCCAATGAATTTATTAATACATGAAATACTGAAATATCTACTAAGTCTGACATAGATATCTCCATAGTATGTCGCTACCCAATGGAAACCAAGTATCAAATTATGAGTCTCATGACCTAAAGAGGTAAAATCAATAAACCTCTACCAAATTCATGTTTCTAATAATTACAAAAAATAAGGTCCCTCAAATTGATGTACAACTTTAATCCAATGAAATACCACATTTTCTAATATATATCCATCGTGGCAATTCATTCATTCTAGAAACATGTAAGAAACCACATGTCTTTCTCCAGACTATATCCAAATCTATGGGGAACTCGTCCATACTATTAGAACAACCCATAATCATTGCATAAAATATAATTACAAACAAATTAATGTATCCCCACTATGCATAGTCTAGTTATACGTTAAATCATCATACATCACTGAAAACATGAACTACTGAAAACAAGCATCCCTTGTATCCTATATGGAATTATAATACAATACACACACCATGTGTTATGAAACGTCAATCAGGGGAGTATTGATAATATCTATAAGGGACCCACACCTCACTAAAATACACCATTCTCAAGGGATTATAAAAAACTATCCATTATGTGTTCTAGAGTAGCACCTAACCACCATCGATATAGAACCAAATCGATGTCGATCTAGGGTATAAATTAAACAATTAAAATTTTGTGCATACTAAAATCCATTATGGAAAACACATACCCCATTCCATATCATATTATACTTCCATGGAATTGCATACTATGTGAATGATTTCAACATGATGCATCTTAATCCTTTATATCTCCATTAATCTAAATCTATAAACCGTCAATTTATATTTGAAAGAATTATTAAACTGATTAAAAGTAAATATTTATTGATATTCAAGTCAATATATTTTTATTTTGGGTTATTTATGTGACAAAAAATATATCTGACAATATAATCATATAAGTCACACAAAAATGGCGATTAGAGCCCACATAGTGGCCATTTGAAAATCCATATGGCACCTTTGAGATACATATTGTATGTTTAGGTCTCCCATTCTTGTCTTGTGCACCCTCCTTGGTCTTGTTGGTCATAATTTTTAGACTGGCTCATGAACTGGACAATACACTTGGGCCCATCTCTATGCTTTCTTGATTTAACTAACTAGAACCACCAGACCATGTTTTGTCTTGTCGTGATCAAGGTACCCCCACAGATATATACACATGCGAGGTTAATTCTTTTATTATTTTCAATACTATAGTTTTTGAATCATTAACAATAATTATTCTATCTCGACTCATCAGGAGAGTAAACACTGCACCTCATAGTCAGAATATTCATCAAATGATTTTTCTATGGATCAATACATCAGTAAATTTATCATTTTCCATCAGGGGGTTCGAAAACATCAAAACACAAAAAAAATATAATTCTCAATTGTAAAATACCTTTGTCCCTGAACAAATAAACATATTTCATTATAACAACGCTAAATTACTAATTAAAATTTGTTTTTTTAATGTGTGTTATATTACATTGTACACAAAAAAACCAGGAACATTTATTAATAAGGTTAATATATGTGGAAATGCGACTGCCTTAATTTGGATGTTATTCGAATGTTGGTCAATTATGATCATTGAAGAATATGACATTTTTCTACTATACACCTGTTATTAATTGTAACATTATAATTTATGATTAGATGTATAGATGATAAAGAATAATTATTTCTGAAAAGAGAAATATAGGCCTCAACAACTAAATTAATTCCATAAAAATCCAATTATTTAGAACATTGGAAGAAGATAGCACCACTCGGATTGAAACATTACAAGTCTGAATCCTAGAATAGATATGTTTTTCGTGAAATAAATTTCTACATTAGATGTTCATGTTAGTGGGAATTACCACTCAGATGATGTAATCTAAGTATCCCCATTAATATATCACCCTCATACACCATAACATTTGTTTTTAGGGTTCCAATTTCTTAAATTATAATTGATATATAAAATTAAAAACAAAATCTCCCCAATTTCTTTTTAAGAATGGTTTTGGAATAATTGAATTTAGATGAAATATGGTAAATTGATTTTTCAGATATTAATTTTACATTTTAAAAAATTCATAATTAATATAATAAACTATGATATTATTGATAATTTCTATTTTAATGAAATAGATTCATTAAAAAATTATTACATACCTCAAAATTACAAAATATATTAATTGTTAGAAATAATACAATGGATTGTATTTCACCTACATTTTTAGTAAATAAATATTTATATATTTAAAAGTTAAATTTATCATTCCTATTGAGTATTTATTGGAATGTAAACATTATTTTTATAATTATCTAATCAAAGATATGTTATAGTTAATATGTCAAAATTTTCTTAAATTCGTTATGATTTCATTATTAGAAAAAATACATCTTGATTTTGTTTGTAGATTTAATTACATCATAATTAGTTGATAATTATATAATAAATATTTAACCAATATAGAAAAAATAAATTATGTCATTTTATTAATATAAAATATTTTAATATATTTTAATCAATTAATTAATATATGATTCACGTAAAAATTTTTAAAATGGAAATATAAAAATTAAAAATATTATCTTGTGGAAACATTTTATTTTCATTACCAATTAAGTATTAAAAAAATTCTATCATACTCTTATGTATTAAAATAAAATACAATATGACCATGGTTTCTAATACCAACGACAAATATAAATGTCAATATGCTGGATTTTCATTAACCACTGCTTATTTGTTGAAGGATATTATTAAACAAATTCTCACCCTTTTCTATAAATACCAACCAATTTTTCCATTTTCCTTATAATTCCCATTTCATCCTCAAAAAATATATGATTTTTTAACACCCAATTATTATTACCAAGGTCTTGTAAACCCCACAATCTACCAACTCTTGCGTATTTGGAACCACTATTCCCATTAATATAAATATGAACATCTCTTTTTATTCAAGTTCATGTTCTTATGTTGTATGTCTTTCAAATATAAATACAATGTTACATTATCATTTTTATAATATAAATTTAAATGATTATGATTCCATTTATAATGACAATCCTTATCCCGTCTCTTTTGACCCATTTTGAAGAAAAAAATTAGACCTCTAATGCTTCTTATTTTACTTCTTAAATTTCTCTCTTCTCCCCAAAAAAACTAAATGCAATAATTTTTTTAATACCCATACCTCTTTCCTTACTTGGGGAATCCACCAATATGTAAATTTTTTATATTTTATATTGTTAATGAAATAGATAAATCTTTTATTCCATTTATTTGGGTCAAAAATGTAATAATCATTATACTTTTTAAGAAAATTTTAAACACTTGATTTTGTTATCAGCCACATTTTATTTTCTTCTCCAATGGTTATTTTTGGAATTATTATTTATGATATATTTTTAACTAATTAATATTAATATTAATTATTTTTGTGACTTTATAGTGTTGGAATTTATTTTGTAATGTATTTAATTTAATGAGATGAAATGTTTTTCGATACATTGGTAAAAACCCATGTTAATATTTATTGTTGTTCATTGAAAAACCATGTGTATATTCATATCATTGTACCATTAAATATCCGTTTACAAATTTTAGTTATATTATTTATGTTTTTTTATATTTCTCTTTTTTCATATATCATTCCCTTTTGACATTACTCATGTTAATATTCGTATTTATAAATGTTCACGTGAAAATTATTTATCTTATTTTCTCTTTGGGGCCATATTATCAACCTTTCATTTGATCTGTGTACCTAGATAATCTAACACCTTATTTGAACATAGGATTAACATTCTATTAATCATTTCATGTAGAATAAAATAATTTTTTATATTATCAGGTATGTGGTATACCTTATTTCCATCACACTTAACTATTATGATCCTCTGTTTGTATAATGTAATGAAATGTTATGTAAGAAAAAGATGGTATATCATAATTTGTATTATAGTATTTTTTATTTATTTCTATATTTTAGGATTTAAAAACATTATGATAAATCATATAGAAATTTTAAATATAGTAAACCATAATGTTAATATTTTGAAATATAATTTAATTGTTTTAAGAGAAAAATAATCCATGTTGACAAATGAATAAATTGTTGTGGTTTAGGAAAAATTATAACTAGGATAATAAAATATGACATGGTGTATCAAGACTCACTAATAATTACATGGTACATGATAATGATCATTACTACACACCTGTTTTGACAGTAATGATTGATATAAAAGTTTAATTAGTTTTTATGAACTATTATTAAAGATTTATTTAAAATGTAATTATTTTTAATGAATAACATATTTAATTATGATGTTTTACACATTATATTATATTTCAAATTTAATATTATTAAAATATATACATTTCACACATTACATTTTTACATTTTAAAATACTAAGAAATAAAAGGAACATTGTAAATGATGACAGTAATAGACCATGTGCTGATATCCCTATGATGAAATTCAGATTGGAAAACATCATGAGAATGATGAACGAACTGAAAACAGTTATGAAAATTTATATAAAAAAATATAGGGTACTATATTAACACTGAAGGAAAAAAAATTCTACCAAGTCATTTATGCATCAATGATCCCTATAATTCAGTTCATCTATTATACCACAGATTGTTGAATAATGAATAAGATATATAGAAATGTTCTTTAATATACATTTTTGTTTAGAAAAAGAGAAATTAAACAAAATTTTATACCACATATAATTTTAAGTTTATCATTGATGAAAACTGATTGAAATCATAAATCCACCAGGGAAGATAGATTTAAAGGGCTAGGAAGAGTTCAATAGTATTTTATCCAAAAATAATATTTCACCATTTGATGTGAACAAAATTAATGATGGAATGTCGAGACAAGATTCAAAAAAAATTGATTCCATTAGATTCTAGTAAAATAAATTGAATATAATTTTTCCATTACACATAAACTTATCTTATGGATCATAGTGGGATGTTTAAAGAATTAATTTGTTGACTAAGACCCCATATATTGAAGAATCTAATGAAATGAGAATTTGAATGATATGAGGATATGATGTGGGGGGACATAAATGTGGAAGAGTAGTTTGAAGAGATGTAATATTACCATATATCGAATGAAAATAGGAGATAATTAGAGCCAAACAAGATGATAACATCTTATCATATAGGATGGGAAATGTTAGTTCAACATCCCATGTATGAAAAATGTGGGAAGAAGCATTCGAGGAACTACCTTCTCATCAGTGTTAAGTGTTGCCTGTGTGAATGAGAAGTCCATATTTCTTAGAAATGTCATTGTGAGGTGAGGTATAAATTTCTCAACACAAATAAAATTAGGAAGATAATCCATGCCTTTACAAAAGTTTGATTATATAATTATGGAATGATTTGTAATTCTTCCTATCACATCCAAAATATAAAATAATTGGAATGAAATCATCACCCACCCCACGTAGGACAGAATATAAAAGTGATTATTTTTCATTCATGATGTATGATGATAAATCTACAATGGATGTTGTGGAAGACACTCTCACTATTCATTCAATGTAATAATGTAATTTTTTTATTCTCTGTCCAAACATTACTTTATTTCTTCCAAGTTTAAAATGATTATTGAATCATTCATTAACTGGTTGAAGAAGCGATATCATTTATGAATCCTGTAGATATTATCCAAGAATATACAATGTAGAGAATATCTTTTCATTGATTTTTAAATAATTATATCATCCCATATATTATCATCCTTCAAATTCTTGAATTTAAAATTATATTATAGATGTATTTGATCATGAAGTATAATGCGATTATCAATCGAAGATCCCTGTAAATACTAGTAGTATTCAACTGAAATCATAAATTTGTTTTAAAAGGAGATATATTATGACATAATAATTGTCAAAAGGAACCTCCTTATTCATTATTTATAGATTGTTTTTATTAGGGGTATGAATGAAATTAAAATATAAAAATATAAATTTTTCCAATCATTGCTGAACGCCTTAATTTATTTCCCATGGAATTATCAGGACCTCCCTTGGAATGATAGGTATAGTTATCTATTTCACTCATATGTTTGTAAAAGATGATTTCAAAGACCAAATATGGAGTAGAAAATGTAAATATTGGGGAATCAAAAAACAAGCCTAGTATCTATTAGACAAGTTGTTTATCTGTCCTTAGGTGTATCCATTGGGATCACCTTATCTTTTTTAATGAAATTGGATGGATAAATGCAATAATTATTATGATTATATAGAATACAATGTGATTATAGTGAACAAAAACTGACCCTTTCAAAGGATTAATGATTTATTTGGACAACTTTATCGTTCTCAATTCTTCTACAACATTGATCATCAATCTGGATATCATAATTTGTGGGTAATTAAAGAATTTATTGAAAATACGTCCATCCTATAAATGTAAGGGCATAATGATTTAGTTTCTATTCCATTCAAAGTGAATAAAGATCCAGATATATTCAGGTTTTTATTGAAAAAATTGGTTTTGTGCTACCTGAATTTTTTTTTATAGTTTTTATTGATTATATTATGATATATTCCAAAAATAATGTAGATCTTGAGGATCATATAAGGGTGTTATTGCAAACTATGGGGAATTAAATGATATTTATAATATTGGAAAAAATTAATTTGGTTTAAAATAAGTTGATGTCTTAGGGTACGTCATAAACAATAATGAAATCATTAGTAACACTACCAAGACAATATTTATAGAAGGGTAGAATCATCCCAAAATAGTAAACACGATTTTTATTTTCTGTTCATTATAAGGATATTAGATGTAAATTTTTTAACAAATATTCAAGAATTTCAAATCCAATAAAAATGTTAACTAGAAATGGGATAAATTTTATCGTGAAAATGAAATGTGATGAGCGATTCCAAGAGCTGATAATGTGATTGGTTACTGCACCGATGTAAACTCTAACCTAAATTTGTGAGGGATTCATTATTTTTAGTGTGTCATCTCATAATTCTATCGGGTATTTCATCATGAAAAATGACAAGGTCATTGCTTATGCATCTCAACTGTTAATGGATCATGAGTAGATGTATCCTATGCATGACATATTGATATCTACAATTATTTTTTATCTAATGATATAGAGGATGTTTTTTTTGTGGAGAAATTGAAATATATATAGTCCATAAAGTTGTTTTTATTTTTTACTCAAAAATTAATAGAACATGAGACAATAGATATGGTTTGATCATCATAGTAGATAATATTTTTCAATTCATTATCAATTCGAATGAGAAAACATAGTTTTTGATGCCTTATGTACGAATGTTAAAATTTTTCTATTGATTATATGAATTCAAAGATATCCTTTGTTCAAAGACCAGCTATATATAGATATTCGAATTTTAGGGTAAGTGATATCATTAACTTTATCAAAAATAATTTCAAAACCATCATTTCATTGATGATCAGAAAATCTCAATGTGATGATCCTTTCATTCAAAAGAAGACATAGACTATAAAGAATGGTTTTTATCTTGATATATATATTGATCATGATGTTGTATTAAAAATTAATACAAGAATTTATGCTCCATATATTCTGAATATAAAAAATGAACTGATGGATGAATATCCTAGACCTTCATTTTATATTTTACATAGAAGAACTATAATTTATAGGGGCCATATTCGTAATTATTGGATGGATAACATGAAATGATAGATTTATGAATAGCATACATGGCACCTATTTTGTAAAACAACTATGGTGGAACAACAACTTATTAATGGGATTATACTACACAAACCCATTGTAGCATGTAATTTGGAGTATATCACTATGGAATATGTCAATGGTCTCTCAAAAAAATTAAAATGAAAAAATTTGATATCAATTATAGTTAACTATCTCATCAATGTTCTCCATCTTATTCATATTCATAAGGATTTCCCTCACAACTACCTTTAAAAAACATAAAATAAATATGTGGAGAGGATTCCTAGGGTAAAAAATTATACTGGTTCTGATCATGATACATGTTTAAAATCAATATTATAGATCTGTATTATACATGCTCTATGTATAGAAATGAAATTCATTACGACCTACAACCCCCGAACTGATGGCCATTCTCATTGTACTTTTCAAACACTCATTGAAATGCTAATATCATTCTCATTATATTTTAATGGTGGATATGATCAACACCAGCCATTAGTTGAGTTTTAATATAATAAAATCATCAATTTGAGTATTCAAACTGATCCCTATGATGTTCTTTTAGGGAATGTAATGTAGAACTCTTACACGTTAGGATAATGTTTGGAAGAGAAATATTATTTGGTCTAACCATCATTAATAGATGATAGAAATGATTCATTCCATCAGTCAATACATAAATGCTTATCTCAGTTGGATGAAGACCTATGTTAGAAATCGTTGATTGGACAAGGATATACATTATACATTTGAATATTACTATGGATGAGAATCCGGAGGTTTGAGACGTGAATATAATCTGAATGTACATTATCCCCTAAGAAATTATTGATAGTATAAGACATGTTTCCTATCATCATAATCTTCCTCAAATTCTATATCATGTTCTGTAATTATTTCACATATCTCTCCTTATAAGTACATTCACAACCCTTTCAGATGTACTTAAGAAAGAGCTCTTACAACTACTCCATTACTATTTTTATGATGATCCTCTAATGGAGATCATTGAATGTAAAGACAAGGTTCTATGGAATAAGACTACCAACCCCATCAATGTGTTGTAGTGGATCTATAATGTTGGTGAAGTGATGTGGTAACCAGAAGTAATAATGAAGCAAAATTATACACTTATATTCACAACTATGTTATTTAGTAGAAAATTTGGGGATGAAATTTCTTAAGGGTGAATTTATATATTTTGTGTAACTTTTTCAATGAAATGTTTTTCCTTAAAATTTGTTTTATATTATTTTAAACACTAGAAAATAATGCAATACTAATAATTAATTGAGAATAAAATGAAAAGTGACAATAGAGTTAGGAATGTTATATGACCATTTCTCAATTATGACAATTAGTCCATACAACCATTGTGAACTGTTCTCATGTTAATAATATTATCATTATAAGTTGTGATTATATGTAGGAATGATAAAGAATAATAAATGCAGAAAAGAAAACAATGGCCATAACAAATAGTTTCATGTTTTAAAAATCCTATTTGTTAAAAAATATGATGGAGGTAGAAACACTATGCTCTAAAATTTACCAATCCCAATATTTGAATAAACTAGTGAAGTGTGAATAAAATCACATATCATAGAAGTTCAACTTATTAGAAAAATAAAATTTTCATTGTAAAATTATTTCCATATTTCATATAGTATCATAAAAAATTATTATTTAAATTAAATTTATTTGTTGATTTTATTCAGTTTGTAACACCATTTAGATGTTATGTTTCCTACCATTCAATTTTCAAAATATAGTAATGATACCATAGATATAATATTATTAAACTACACAATCACTATGAAAAAAATGTATTCCATAAGTTGTGCATAAATGTAATGTTATCCACTGATACCATATTATAAAATTATTTTTAAATTATGCACAATATTGAAAATTGAAATGATCTATTTATTGCTTCACCTATTTATTATAATTTTTACTAAAATATTTTTGCTACACCTTCATTATCATGTTTAATATTTAACATTTACTATCTTCATTATTTATATTACCAATTTAAATAATCATTAAGCTTAATATGGGGTTTTCATTGAATAATTTCTTAATATCATTCGTACATACTTTTTTAATTCACTAATAAATATTTCTAATGATCGAATGTTCATTGTTGAAAATATTATCTCTGGAATGAAGTACATAAAATTGTTTGTATGTCACTAATTAAAATTATATTGATCCAGTTGATACACATCTATTAATGTTTAAATTAATTTTTAATACATTAAAAATTCATTCATACACATGCATCTTAATAAGCTAAACTATATAAATTAAATTAATCTAGAGTTTATTTTAAAATATGTAAAAAATTAATACGTTTTAATAATGTTGAATTATTATTAGAGGAATTAGAAATTATTTTTTCATTCTTAATTTAAATGGTTAATGAATTTTAGTTTCATCAATGTATAATAGATGTTTTTATCCAGAAGGAGGATGTTTATATTGAATTTTAAATTTATTATGACATTGAATAGGTATAAAGATGATGAAAATATGTCTATATTGTGTTATTTTTATGTTATTGGACTAATATGATATATTACCATTGGTTGAAAAGTGGAATGAAATCTAGAAGTAAATGTAGGAATCCTAGATGAAAAGATTATATCTTACAACTAAATTGTATCATCCTATTACATGATCCATTCACACAAAAACCGATCATTTTTTGTGTAATAAGATGATTATTGTTTAGGGGAACATGTCATTTGGAATAATCGTACTATAAAAAATACATTTTTTTCATCCCACCATGTATAATCTCACACATTATTATAAAAGAAAAATTATTAATTTCACATTAACCTATTAAATAGAATCGATATTCAACACCATTTTCATGATCATTTTAACATTTTAGTGGGTCTATATTTTCTTTGCATGAGGAATAATTCCATGTTTTTCATAGAATATGTCATTTTCCTCCTTGATGCATTAAACCACCAGTAGTTTAATAATTAAATTCTTGATCACGATTGAATATTTCACTACCATGTGACACCGAGATATAATCTACCTTTTGTTGACTTCACTACAATTTCAAAAATTAATCTATACAAATCAATGGATCAAATTAAAAGATAAATCATGATTCTATATTGAGATATCATATCATATTTATCAATTAGGGGACTATCATTAATGTATTAAATTAAAAATTTCTGTCCTAAACCTACTTGAATATGAATACTTTATTTATTATTTTTAACTAATAAAGGATATTATTTATGATAATAGATTTACTCTAAAAGAATTTTCGTTACCATCCTATTACTCTTTGAGAATATGAAAGATTATGTAAAAAAAAAATATTGTATACCTGACCAATCTTATGTTGGAAGAAAAAGATTATCCGTAATTTCCATCATTTAAGGATCTTGGAAATCACTAAAATTCATGCAACAAAAAATGTGAAGAAACCACATTCTCAGAGTTCTAAGTTCTAAACCTCTTGAGAATGTTTTTAATTATATGTTCTTTGAATCAGTCAAAAAATCCATTTTTTTCCATATGAATGAATCTTTATGCCTCATGTATACAATTTTTAACACATCAATGTAACTGGTAAAATATTAAAAAATAGTTTTACATATTGTAATGTTAGGACACAATTTTTAATAAGTAGTACACCAGCTGTAAAAAAAAACTAACGACACTATGAGGAATCCACAAAAATACTTATATACAAATGAACAATGTTTTTTATTAATCCTTATACATTGATATTATCATCAAACACCAAATTAACACTCCGAGATGCTAGTATAAACCCATAAGTTGGCCATTGTATCTTATAAACCATAATAACATATAATTATAATTTAAAAACATTATGTTTTATTGTGTGGATAACATCGAATAAATATATGTTATTGATAGTGATTTTGACAATCTTTTGGTATATTATGTAATAAAAATTATATATCTTGTATATTATTAATCAAATTTATTATTGACATTAAAAAAATCACACATTATAAAAAATATTATTTTTATAAAAACCCATTGAGGATAAAATAAATATATCATTATAAAAAAATATAATTATGTTGATAAAATAAAATAAAATTACAAATTTATAACTATCATATAAAAAAATAATCCCTGTATAAATAATAATATTATTGATAACATTATAATATTAAAAAATAAATAATACTCAATGTATTTAGAAAATTCAAATATAAGAAAACAATATCTCATAAATAATTTTAAAACATTTAGGATTTAAAATGTAATTTTTAATTTTTATTAAAACAATTATAGAAAAAATTATCTTTGTTGATACAACATATTTTGAAAAATTCATATATTTATATTCCTGTTGTAATTATAGATCCGAAACACACACGATATAAGATGATTGAGGATTAATAATAGTATGATTTAACTATTTAAATATTAATTGTCCATGATATTCAAAATGACATTTTTATATCCATAGAGGCCTAAAATAGTCCAACTATAGGAAATGTGTGACCACTATGTCCTTTACTAATAAGAAAAAAATTCAACTAGCCCCATGTTCCCATATCAAACAGAATTATAGATCATAACCTTCTTCATTCAATAATACACACATATTCAATGCATAAGATAAATATAAATACTTGTAGGATTGCCATGTTTAATCAAGTAATTTTTATGCAATGAATGAATGTGACATGGTGTACAAATATAAAACCACATGGGTAAAATATAATGGAATTATACATCTAAAAATACTATGATTCGGACAGATCAGAGACATAAGCGAATTCTTCCGCATTACGAGTACCCTAGTATTGGTCTCTAGCCACAAATCACACTGCCCCCATCATGGACGTCTTTGATATATAATATATCACTAAGCATCACGAGGGATTATCTTTGAATCATTAAAAGATTCAATACTAAAAAGAAAATGATCTAACATACTCAAAATCAGGAAAAACACTACTTCGGAAGGCACATATCATGTGCAACCATGAATACATGGAATACTAAAATGTCTATTATTTCCAACATTTATTTCCCTACTACACACTACATCAAAAAGGATGCAATGGATCACCAATGTTGTCAGAATCCTAGAACCAATTGAATCATTCATCATTTCCAACACGAATATTTATGTTAAATACTATACTGGAGGACTCAATCATTGATGTACCCATTTTATCCTTGTTAATACAACATCATATCATCCAAAACCATTAATATAGTTATTCAATTATATAAATCCATAATATTACAGAGGCATTATCCAAAATTGAACCCATACAAGGTGTAAAAACCCCAACAATTATAACCCCTCATGTATGTTGTAAAGAATATAATTTCGATCATATGAATGTGACCCCAATCTACATTGAAAAATTGCAATAGAAATCAACACCCAAATCCACAAATTTTAATGAACCAAATCTAGAAACCCATATAACTATTATTGAATTATAGTGGGAGAAACACACCACATTGGATAAAACATCACTCGTAGAAGTAATGAATTTTTTTCAGAAGGCGTGAGACATATTAGAGGTCACAATGGTCAAGGGGGTTGAACCATATTTGTAGAGTGTCATGGACCTACACCAAAACAAAACTGATGGGGTACTAAATCCATATATATTTATATGACCTGTTCCCAATTTATCGTGGGGGTACAGATATCCAGGATTGAAAAAGGGTTACATTCCCTTCATAACATACTTTCTGGGTTTTACAAGTCCTTTGGGTTCTCTTAACATCATGGCCCAAACCCTATCATAATCCAAATGAAAAATAATCCAAAAACCTTGTATGTCACTTTAAAAATTGCCTTATATGGTTGAAAAAAAATCATGCATTGTGATATTTGTCAAATAATGTATAAGAAATGTTATATATTTTCCTAAAACATATAACTGGGATGAAAATCAAGAAAATTCAGATACCATTTGTGATGTGTGTCCACATGGAAACAATTTGGTGTGACAAATGGAACATTGGTGGTAGTTTATAATTGTATGGATCCCATGCATGTATCTCATGCCCACATGGGTTGGGTTATGAATATATACCCATCTAGATCATAGTATAGCCAATGTACATGGGTGTATTGATGATCTAGACAACCTGGATGACATGCACCTCACGAATGAGTGTGGTTTTTTTGGAGTTATATATCCTCTCACCTGCAAATACTGATATATGTGTATCAATTTTATAATAATTTTAAATTTTTATTTTTATTTTTATCAGAAATATTTTTTCTATTTTAGTTGAGCATGAGGGTAAACACTATAACTCAGAATCACCAGAACCATAGAATGATTTTTACTATGATGAATAATTGGTTAAATTTATCAATTTACATCTAGGGAGGTTCTAAAACATGAATACCCAAAAAATGAGAAAATTATCAGTAGGAAAATATATCAATAACTACTCAAAATCCCATCATTCAATCCTTAATATTGAATCATTGATCTATAAAGACATGAATTCTAAAAATACATCACAGATATTGGATGTTCACATGTTTTTATGATTTTGACAACACTTCCATAAATTGTTTTTTAGTGTGAGATAAATAAATTTAGGAAGGTAGGTTTATTTTTTCATGTTATATCAAATGATTGAAATAAAGTTTAATGAATAAAATCTGAAAAAATTATTTAATATATAAGAAGCATAATATATAATATATTGATAAAATAATTTACTACTAATATACATGTTTGAATACATTTTTTTAATATTTTTCTCAATTGTATCAATTAGGAGTTCAATGGGATGATTAAACAGTTTGATATTTATTAGGAATAAGTTTTGTCTTTGGATATGATTTCTTCGGGTTATGTAATGTTTTTGGCTATTATGTCTAATTTTTATAACATGATAGATGATGGTTTGATGTGATGATATTGAGATTTGATGAGGGAAATTAAGTGATGATGATGTGGATTTTTTTGTTTTAATAATGGGATAATTCACATAGGATGAAAGGTGGGAATTCTTAATTATATTTGATATGATGTAGTTTCCTGACATTGGTTGAGATATGGGATTTCTTTTTTTCCATAAATATTTTGGTTGTGGTGATATTATGGTAGAAGTTATGATATTTTATGATTATAATGATTCTACATATAAGGAATTATCGTGAATTAGGTTATATAGATATAATATATTTATTCCATTCCATATTTATGAAACTCCATCATTTAATAAGATAATATGATTCGAATTTGTTGATATGTAATTATTGTATTTATTTGGACAAACATTATCACAGTCATTGAATTCATAGTTCATTGACATATTTTTATGTAAATCATTTATTCTACATGGATATATCATATAACATCAACATATCACCCATACGTATTTTATTATTTGTTTTTCTAGATTATTTAATATTTATTTAACTGTGGTTTAGGTAGCTTGGTTAGAGTGAGACAATAATCTAGAGGTTTTAAAATCCTTTATTATTTTTATATTATTTATTTATTTATTTCATTTTGTTATAAATTGTGTTATGGAATCATAATGTTTCATTAATTGGATCCTTTTGTTGTTTATTTGTAGTTTTGTTTTATTTTCATGGGAATTATGTGGGTAATTCCTCTTATTGTTGTGAAAGATACACTAGTACCTGATATTCATCTCAAAAACTATTGGTGGAATGCTTTAAGTGACCATTTTATCCCATTTACATTCATTGGAGGGGTTTTCAGTAGTGACTGAAACCCACGGATGGAAATCCAATAGTGAATTATATATTAGTGACACTATTTGTCACTAATAAAATTTAAAACACTTTCAAAAAATATGAATGTACAGAAAAAGATTGTAAATCACATATTTCCCTATACATTTTCATATTTGTCAATGGATGTCATTTTTTAGTATTAAACATATATGATATATGAAAAACACTGAATACTACCATAATATTCTATTATAGCATCAATGGTACGTCTATTTAAAAACTGGGAGATATAGAGAGATAATGATTCTCATATTCTTATATAGTTTACTAGAATTTATTATCGAAACTTTTACTGAACCTTGTGTAACTCTATAAAGAGCATCATGGATACCTTCACTTAGTTTCTCATAAAATTCTTCAGTTAGGCAATAATATTAATCAATATCTTATTGAAATATGAGTTTCCTATAATTCCATCACATGTACCAAAGGTGTTTCACATGGTCAACCAATGGATATATGTTTAGTACTAACTAATAGATATATCTGAAAATTTAATGATAATAGAAAACATATATATTCATCTCCCTTTTAATGATTTATTTATACAAAAAAATATTCAATTCATGATAAATTATTGGAGTTATAGAAGCTAAAATACAGACATAGTGTGTGTATTGTAGTCTTTTCAATGGGGGATTCAATTCTAAAACATTGTGTATTTGAAATAAATTCATTTATATTAGGATAATAATTGACACCAGTTCGCATAGAAATATAAAATAATCTAGAACATCATAAAATCACAAATCAAATATATATTATAGCCTCATGTAAAAACCCATTAGTATTCAAGAAGTTATACTCTATAAAACTCCATTAATAAATAACTGAATAACACTTAATATAATTATTTTTTAAAAAATTATAGCATTATAAAATAATCTACATATAAGGTATATAGAAAATAAATGATAAACTAATGAATCAATATAGAGTTAAATGGTTTCAATACATTAACATTTTTTTCATCTCCCATGAATCACATGAACTATTGATCATAGAAGAATTATATAAATATTGGACCATATATAATAATGAACAATTATGTTAAAATATTATTAACATATAATAAATAGTGAAATTATGGAGAAAGAATTATCAATGATGTTAAAAAGAGGATTCTAAATCACATTTTTTGAATTTATCATACATTTTTGAAATAACATTCTTATACACGATGTGTCACAAATAACATTATGATAATAAAATTATAAAAATAGAGTATAGTAAAGTAATAATATGAAATATTACACTTAAACAATTAATTAAATACACCCCAATAAATTAAATGTATTGGATAAATTACAAAGGACCATAAATTTTAAACGGAACTCATTATAAAAAATCCCACTAAATCATTATTTATATTTAGAAATAAAAATATTTGAACATTGATTTTATTGGGGAATGTTAGATTACAATTTACTAAAAATATTTATAGAAATTTTATCCAAAAAATATACATGGATATTTAAATATAATTCCAATTCTTTTATAAAAGAAATATTTTGGTCAACTCCTAGATCTGATAAATTCTATTACAACAGATATTAAACTATTTAACATTCAAAAATCAAAAGCGTCATGTTTGCATATTTATCAATTATTTGTGGATTTGATGGATTTTTTTATAAAAATAAAATTATTTTTTTAAATCATATAAACACAAGAAATATTATAAAACATCTTAGTCATTGATCAATCATAGATAACATATAATATTTTCGAAATAACATGATAAAAAATTTATCTCATGTGTATCTCGTGTTAATATGGTTTTACATTAATCCCTATATTATATTTTTAAACATACAAGTTACTCTTGGTATATCCCCATATTCAATAAAATAAAAAAAATATAAATATCATTATTGGAATAATAAAATACACTTGAAATGTTTATTTCATGTGTTTGAGCACTTAGAATGTATTCATTTCACATAGTTTAACCAAAAAGTAGTTAGTAACTAATGTAATATATATCAATTTACAAAAAAAAGTAAAATAAAATTATTAAATGATTATATTAATTAACAAAATTTATATCATGTATGATTTCAATAATTTACATGAACCACACCAACATAAAAATAGGTTTTAATAGATTTTTATTATGATCTATTAAATCACATCAAATAAATTCTATATAAATTATGAAAAAATATGATGTAAATTTATGATTACATAAAAAAAATCGAAAAATTAAAGATTATTGATAACTCATTTTATCGGAATCAACAGGGGATTTGTATGTTCCATTCACCTCATGAATATTGATGAATTTTTTTTCATCCCTATATGTATTTCATTTTTAATCAGAAAATTTTTTAAAAACATTTTCATTGAAAATTTTAGTCTATGTATGGAAATTCATGTAAAAGTATCTAAGATGGACAGACATAGAGATATTAACTATATGAAATTTGGCATTGTGTTCTGACCTATGTCTAAAATCATGTTTTTCTTTTATAGTTAATAGTGTTTTTGGATACATTGATTGCATTAAATATTACCTAATAATTATAAATAATTATTTAAAATAAGTAATTAAATTTATTAAATGAACGAATATGAATAAACATTTATGAATCCTACCATGTGGTAAAATTAGAAACCTAATCAACAAAATGACTAAGCTCATCTGGAATATTGAACCCATGCATTATAAATAAATGGAGTAACATATGATTATAACAAATGTGATAGTTTTTATGGATGTTTGGATTTGGGTATCAAATTATTCACCAACATTTTTCAACACCCCACCATGGTCATGAGATAAACAATGCATTCCCCCAGATGAGGACTCATCATCATTTTGATGAACAAAAGACTTTTTATAATTTAATTGTATAATATAATAATTTATAAAAACCAATTGGAAAATTAAATAACATATATAAATGTACTATTTTATTACTAATAACTATAATAACTCATAATCACAAACCGATAAAAATTACTCATTTTTCTATTATAATACCACTATAATAATTATCATCATAGTATATGTTATTCTTTAAAACCCATGATGTTTGAGTGGAATCGATTTTTTTAGTAGATACAAATTATAGATTATATCAAGTTCATAAAAATCGATGGACAATATTAGAATGTAATTATTTGGGACTTGCATTTAAATCATCTACCATTTATCATAAATCATTATTTTTTTGAAAAGTTTAAGTTATTACAAAACAATATAATGTTTTACGAAAAAGAATATATTCATTTTTATTTCCATTAACATATTCGTTCATGACAACATGCATGACTATTGAATGCACACACACAATCATTATAAAAATGCAAGAGAATAAATACAACTATTATTTTAAAATACAAAAAAATGAACATAAAAATTGAATAATAGAAAAATATGTACTAAAAATCAGTCCAAACACATAAAATGAAAATAAAATCTGAAATCAAGAAAATTATAATGCATCATCTTTAAATCATTTGGTAATAAAGTTCACATTTTCTAATTGGATAATTATTATTAAAGTATATCATTAATGATAAGAAAAATGTGTTCATGAATAATATTGGCACAAAAAATGACTATATTTTTCAATATACTGAATAAAGGAAGTCCTAGTGGTGGGAATAATAATTTTGATATAAACATGAAGAGATTAAAAATAACTTCAAATTTTACAAACATGAATTATGTTTTTATAATTGTTTTTTGGAAATATATAATTTATTTCAAAGGATTATATTTTCAAATGATATTTCATATTGTTTAATTTACTCACTTTAAACACCATTATTTTTTTTCTAATGTTTTATTTAAGAATGAGGAAATGACATGAAATAAATTTTTAAAAAATATTATATTTAATCCTTAATTATTATTGGGATGAATACAATTGGTAGATTTAAATGAAAACAATATCCCTAATGATTTAATAGTAATATTTCAATATATAATAAAATTTAGAAAATTTGGAGATGATTTGTTAGATAATAATTCTATATGTATTCATATTAAAGAATGAGTTATTTATTTAGGAAAAACATATTGATTGATGAAATTTAATGACAAAAAAATTTATAATGTATAATTTTTTTTATTAAAACATATTAGGGTAGCTATTTTGATAATTCCATTTTTATTCCTAGGGATAACTTTTTGATTCATATTACAATATAGATTTTTCAAAATATTTTGTCACGATATGAAACTGAAATTTACATTGAGATAAAAAAATACAATTAAAAATTATGAGAATAAATAAATTTTATTATACATATAAAAAATAAAATTAGATATATGTTTTTAATTTTTTTTTCAATTCTTACATTATAATAGTATTATAATTTTTACACATATTCAATTTTTGACACCACTAAATTTATGGTTTCAAATGTAACTAAAATAATTAAATTTACAATGATTTTTCATTACATTTCGACATCATAACATAAATATGTTATGCGAATCATATATATAAATATGTAATATATATATATAAATATATATATATCAGTGTTTTTTAATTGGATTAATTTGTTATGTTCACTTTATATTTCTTATGTGTATTTAATAATCCCGAAATATATATTTTTAAAAAAATTATAATATTTAAATATATGTTATATTTATAATTATGGAAATAAATTATTTTTGAAGGAATATTCAATGAAATTGACAAATAAATCAATATGCATCATTCTTCCAGCGTTGTAACCTTGTTAGCAGGTATTCCAAGATCATAACATGTATAAAGTAAAGAAAATTATCTATTCTAAATAAAATAAAATATTTTTAATAAAATTATATTACAAAAATATCTATTTTACCTACACAAAATTAAGTCATACTGATAATTATAAAAGTATTAATAAATAATATAAAATAGAAGGATTATATTTTAGTTATTTCAATATGTTTTAACATAATCAGTATAAATTTTTTTTGCAGTCTATATATAATTTTAATATATTATTTTAATGGTAGATGCACATTATGTGTATTTCATGTATATGTAATGTCCATGGTATATAATATATAAATAATAAATTTTTCAATCTAGTATTTCACAAGGAATAATTCACCATGATACCATTAAAACTAACGAATCACTATAAAATGAGTAATATCAATTGATTTTTCACATATTAATTGGGGATGGGGGTGTGTATAAAATCATGAAGGTCTACCTCAAGTTATGAAAAAGGAGGGAAATTACAATGATGGATGTCAAAGGCTGGAGATTATCTAGGGCTATAAGAATTTTTGTGGGGGGTCCTATGTTGTAGGCTACAAGGAGGGGAGAGTTGAGCATTTATCTCAGGCTACATCAATGATGTATTGTGGACTAGCTTGTAACATTAAACACATCCCATTGAATTTATTTTAAAGAAATTTGTAATGTGTTCCATCTATATTAAAAAAACATTTTGAGAAATGGTTTCCTATGATGTGAAACTATTTAATTCTCTGAATAAGTATTTTCATGAATCATTTTGATAATATATCTCTCCATGGTGGTGGGGATTTTTACCAAAAAACATAAATTAATGTATCCAATCCTCTCTTCTTCCCCTACATTTCATGTTCATTAATTTTTTCTTTTATTTATCAACAACATGTTATATTGATATGAATCACATTTCTTCCCCAGCATCTATAATTTTCATTATTCATCATTTACATTCACACGTGAATATTATATTAAAAAATTAAGCAGTTTTATATTCATACACATCAAAGTGGATTATTATTCAATTCATATCTATATTAAACACTCTCCAATATTAAAATCCAATATTATATTTAAATTATATTTAAGCACTACATTCCAAATAGTTTCAAAATAGATTCTAACATACCTCTATATTTAGTGTCTCTACATTGAATATTTATTTGTTTTCTAATATTCAATATTTTATGTGTGAATAATTTTAATGTTCTCATCCTTGAAATATTTATTACCATTCATGGATAAATTTTATTAATAATTTTTTTTGGGATCATGTTATTAATTTAAATTATCATATTGGCTCAAATAAATGAATAATTAATATAACTTCCTTAATTATTTATGCATTTCATTTTGAAGAAACTTGTTTATGTTATGATCCATTCTACTCAAATTTCTATACTGAGTACAAAGTCTATCGATATATGAACTATAAAATCCTTGATAAAAAAATAAATGCACTATAGCACATGAATGGTGTAATATAGTATAAATTCCATTGAATGAAATTTTTGCCATTGTTATTTATGTCTTCACAACATTAAAAATTCCAATGCACTATTGATGATTTGAGGTATTTATTATTATAATTTTTTAATTATTTCAGCAACAAATTAATTTTCATGAGTCAAAGTTAACTAAAAATATATACATTTATGGGTTTCCCACGTTACATAATATTTAAGAACAGTGTGGTTTTATTTAGGTAAATTTATTCACATGGAAAACAAGGAATTTATTTTTAGTTATCAAATCAATATTTTTTTGTAACTTAATAATCATTATTGAAATTATAATATACGTTAAACATATCCAAAAAAAATTCTGAAATGACTAATGACTATTTTATTGAATAAGACAATACATATCGATTGAAATGTTAAATACATTTTCATTAATTAATAAATATATATAAACAAATTAATGAGCATAAAGTAAATAATACAAGCCAAATTTAACATCAGCTATTTGTTAAGGGGTGAGACAATTGTATATTTTTTTAATAATTTAGAATTTGATGTTGCAGTTATTATAATTCTTTTTGGAATTGTTCAAGAACATTTTTGATACATTGTATCTTTTTCTCAGAAGAAAGACTGGTTTTATCCAAAAGGATTAAAAATAAGTATATCAATTGCCCATATCTCGGGCTATGGACCTCCAAACGATGTGTTGTCAGGGGCGATGCGATCCTGGGATCGAGACGGTCATTTCGGTATATCGCACTCAAGGTCTTAGAATACTTTGAGTTCGGTTGGGTTGGTTCGTACACGAAACCAACTAGGCCCTCGGAGCGGAAACGCTTATATCTTGATCTTCGGACGTCCGATTGACGTGCCATAAACTTTGGTGGATTTCTCTATGTGAGACGGATATTTTGGCATATTCCTCCCGAGGTTTGGACGTAGGTGGAGTACAGTCAGGTTGGTTTGCCTTAAAAACTAAAAGGGCCCCTGGGACGAAAAATCTAATAACTCTCAGACCGGGCGTCCGATTGACGCACTGTCTGCGACGTTGAGTTCCTGTTGACGATACAGAACTTTTGGATACATCAACTCTGGAATTTGTGTTAGTTGATGTATCATCCTCTTGGCTCGCGTGGCAGACCCTCCCAAACGAGCTTGCTATGTGCGGGGACCCTAGTGTTGGATGCGACTTCGACGATGACGACTATAAAGAGATCCTCGGTGGATTCAACTGCGACGATTATGAGAACAGTACGGGAATTATCCGTGTTTCGGTAGATACTACTACGGTACATCTTGGGATACTTTTACTCCGGACTACATGTCATTTGATGCATCGACCTCTTACCTCTTGGAGTGGACCCTCCCGAGACTAGCAGGCCATGGGAGGAAACCCTAGAGACGGTTGAGACTTGACGACTGTTGATCGAACGACTCAGTGAGTTACGAATAACTAGGCAGATGTGCGCTTGGTTGTAGCGGCATAGGGGAGCGCTTGGTTGTAGCGGCAGACCCACGAGGGAGGAGCGCTTGGTTGTACCGGCACATGGGAGTGCTTGGTTGTAGCAGCAGACCCATGACGGAGGAGAGCTTGGTTGTAGCGGTACAGGGGAGCGCTTGGTTGCAGCGGTAGACCCACGATAGAGGTGCGCTTGGTTGTAGCGGCATAAGGGAGCGCTTGGTTGTAGCGGCAGACCCACGACAGAGGTGCGCTTGGTTGTAGCGGCATATGGGAGAGCTTGGTTGTAGCGAGAGACCCACGACAGAGTTGCTCTTGGTTGTAGCAGCACAGGGGATCACTTGGTTGTAGTAGCAGGCCGACAGTACCCGATAGGTGGAGAACTACATCAGTCCAAGGTAAGAGGGAAGTGCTTGGTTGTAGCGGCATAACCACTGTACTTGATGGAGAAGAAGTTTCCCAATAGATTTTGGTTCAACTTCATGATCGATCCTGTGTGGGTCTTTGTGAGGGTTAGTACCTACAGATCCATTGTGGGTTCGATGGCTTAAATGAATCAGTGGCTACAACTGATCATCTCTAACGTCATATGAAGAAGTACATGTGTGAGGTGATTCTTGTTTTCTTTCCTGTGTGGATTGTGTTGTGCTATCCTGTGTGGAATACGTTTTTCATTCTTGTGTGGAATACATTTACTTTTCTCTGTGGACTGAGTTGTACTTGGGCTCGGAGGTTGGAGCGTATTGGAATTGACGACTTAGGTATATGTATGGGCATATACCTAAGAAGTGTCGGTTGTTACATTGTGATTTTATCTTTCATTTGTGGTTTATCCTTTGTGGATTTTGGGAGACCTTCGGGGGTCTCAGGGTCCCTACTGAGTAGCTTATACTCACCCCTGCACGGGCTATGCCTGCACTACATTGTGTTGGTTGCAGACGATGGACTACATTGATCGTGGTTGAGGCTTGCAGAGCAGGATGGTACCTGGAGGTGGACCACTAGGAGGGACATGCTCGGAGTGGACGACGAGACCCGAGGAGCAGTGGAGCTATCTGTACTCACCCATCAGGTGTGACTTCCAGAGGACGGCTCGACCATGTGGCTTTTCTTTTCAGTTGCTGTTTTCCCCTTTCAGTTGTACTTTACAGTTGGGCTTGTATTTCTGGCCCCTGTTACTTTCAGCACAGCTTGTTACAGTTTTTACTTAGTGTTTACTTCTCCTCTTGCTTACTCTGTGGAGCTTGTTTACTTTTCAAAGGCAATGCCTTCACTTTTTTCCGGGATTTATGCCTTTGTGCTAGTTTCCAGCCCCTGGCCTATGGAAGGCGGGCTTGGGGTAGTTACGGTATGGGCCCCGAGGACGGGTCGTGAAAATACTAATTCATAAAGAGGATTTTATTTCCTTATCAAGTAGACAAAGGTCGTATGAAGCCCATCTATCAGAGCTTGGGAAGGAGGTAGCATCACTATGCTTTACTCTGGACCAGGACCAAGTCAATCTTTAACATGTTAAGCATGAACATAATCTCTTTTGGGAGAAGATCATGCATATAGAAATCACCAATGGCGTCGTGGTATAAGATATTCCACAAGATTCTACCACCATTGTATAGCTTAATCATAGGTCAAATGTAGGTTATTTAAGTGTCAATGTAACGAGGCATTAGTTATTATTTGCAATAAATTTTTATAAATAAAATTTTTATTTATAATTAATGTAAAATTTTTTAATTTGAAATGTCAAAATAAATATAGTATGAATTTTTAGAAGTTTCATATTATTGATGAATATCAAAAAAGATTATTTTGAAATATTTTTTGTTGTTTATGTAATAAATAATGTGAATTCATAATTAGAAAATAAACATATATAGTTGTAATTAGAATGATATTTAGAGTCGAATTAGATCGACATTAATTTTGGTGAATATAAAATTTTGAGTTGTAATATAACAATTACGAATAGTAATAAGAATAGTTAAATCGTAACCTTAATTAAGTAAGTTTAAATATATTTTTTTGTCTTAAATGTTAATATGATATAATTACATAAGTAAATAAATGTTTCAAATATTATTAGTTAAGAATTAGTATTTTAATAGGTAAAAAGTCATTTTACAAAAAAATTAAATATATCATATATAAAAATTTATATCCATAAAATGTATTTCAATTTTTTATTCATAACATTGACACAAGGTAAAAATTAATTAAACATATTCTTTTAAAATGTTTTGTTTTTTGGTGAATAGTAAAAATTGAGAATTTGATTTTTAGTGAGTTTTATTACTTCATATTGATATAATATGTAATTAAAAATGATAGTTGACTAATTTGGAATTATATTTTATATGAGTTGTCCTATGTGGCCAAAACCATGGGAAAATACCATGTTCATTCCCATGGTACTGAAAATTCATATAATTTTTCGTCCCAATGAAATTTAATAATATATTACATCACTTTTTCAGTAAAGACCCACCCTTTCATTCATTACTATCATTCAAAATTCCCACATAATGATGATCTGGTATTTCTAACATGAATGAAGTCCTCCGGTGGACTCCTAAATCCTGCAAGGTCCCAACCATTATGTTTTTTATGTTACTCTTCACTGCAAGGGATCCTTTCACCCTCCATTTTTATTCAAGACTTATTTTATGTTATGTTGTTTATTTCCAATTTTCATATTTTGGGTAATGTTCTTCTATATCCTTATTGATGTAGATATTATCTAAAAAAGAATAGATACACTCCCATCTCTCTACAACGCATTATCGTTTGTTTTATGTGATGCCATTAGGATGCCAAATTTTTTAAGGGAATTATCAAGATATATTTTTTCCATTCATGTTCTATTATATGTGGTATGTAATTCATGATTAGATACTATTTTTGTATTTACATATTAATCTATCCCAATACATTATTATGACTCTTTCATTATTGGGTGAACCATTTCCACTTCCTTTTAACTATATTCTAAATCCATGTTTATTCTGGATTTGGAATTCATAAAACACTAATTCCATTTCAATGGGTTATAAATGATATAATGATCATGTCATTAATAGATTTTTAAAATTCCATAATTTTGATATAAATCCCATATCATTTATTATGTTTTGGTTATTTATGATTTTTTTTATTTTCTACATGGATCACTTGAAAATAAATTAATATTATGGGTTTTACCAGATAGAACTGCAATGCTTTCGGTAATGAATTTAATATATAGAGATGAAAAGTTTTATGATACGTTAGTGAATAAAATTGGAAATTATGTTGACACCATGGGGATGTGACATGGTGATATGATTATGAATGTCAAAATTAAATTCTGTTGACAAACTTTGATTTATTGTTTCATATTTTTTTTGTTATTATTTTCCTCTCTTTACATTTTAAAGTGTAATTATGTATTTCATCATGTTCATATTGATATCATAAGTAAACTGATTCCCTTGTTTACTCTAACTGAGATTTATGATCACTCATTCCTTTAATTTATGTCCCTGGGTTATTAGATTATGTAGTATTTCATATTATGAACATTTCTCATTGCCTGTCAAAATGATTAAAATATTTTTTTACATTTTTAGATATTATGTATCTTTATTCCCAGATAATAGGCATTAAAGATCATCTATTTGTAAAATGTAATGAATAGTTATGTAATAAAACTTTGGGATTCTATATTTGGTATAAAAGTATTTTTTAGTAATTTACGGTAATTAGAATATGGAAATATTATAATGAACCCAGTAGAAATGTCCAAATATTAGTAATCTTCATGGTATTTTGTTGAAATATTATGTAAGTGGTTTCTGAAAAAACAGTTCCCTATATGTATACAAATAATTGGATTTGTCTCTGGAACATACGTATCTAGGGGGTCAAACCCAAAAACAACGTATGGATATAGACTTGAATGGGATTGGGTGAAAGACAACAGACCTTTCCACACTCGTGTTTTGAAACTCGTATGGGATATGATTGCTTAACTATGAAATTTTTATAAATCTTTATGAATGATTTATATAAAAATTTAGTTGTTTTTAATGAGTAATGTGACACACAAGGAATATTTATATTTTTAATATAATATTTCTATAATTATTAGTATTAATATTGTTTTTCTAAATGGGATCCATACAAAACTGTTGTTTTCCTAATAAAAATAAGACATCTTGTTTTCTATAGAAACACTAAAAAATTACATTGCTATAAGGACAGCGATCATTATTAACCTATAATAATTACCTGATGGCATATTAGGAACACTGAGAGACCACAATACACAACAAAAGCACCACATATGTAGTAAATATCCTTCAATTCTGTCACAATGAAAAACAATATGAAAGGAATAATAGAAAAAATATTATTCATCATGGTGATGTAGGGGACAATTCCTATAAGAATAAATGGATTTTGAATTTTGAAACACCCTAAATAAGTATTTATATATTCATCATGATAAAAATTATCATAGAAAGTCATTAGGGACTTTAGGTTACTGTTATTATTGGTAACATTCATATAATAGTATAACTGTTAAGTATTTTGACCAATTTAAGTAATCTAATTATTCTATGTATATATGTGTTTTAATAAAATAAATTTATTTTAAATTTCTATAATGGTAACTCATATGATAAATAATAAAATATTTTTTTTAAATATATACATTATATTTAGACTTTAAAAATATGATAACCATGATGTTTCTTTTAATGTTATTTTTTTATAAATTTAATAAAATGTTTTAAAAGAAGATGTATATAGAAATTTAATGTTTTAAAACTCAAATTAAATATAAAAAATTAAATAATGACATTTAGGATAAAAATTATTATATACATAAGGGAATAAAAATTTACATTATGTTATTTGAATTAAGATTATTAAATTTTGACCAATATTTTGGTGCCTACCCACCCAACTGAGGGATGCCTTGATGTCCAAGCCCTCACGGTGTCATTGGGAATCTGACCTAGAAAAATGAAGGCCTAAGATGTGTGCATCGATCTTTCATGATGATTCACACTTAAGACCATGTGTACGCCTATTTAGGATTGATCATGGAATGAGGAAGGTCACATACGAGTGTGGGTGAGGGTGGGCCAAGCCCTGCGGGTCGGGTCCCATTTATTAGGACCCCACAGTGTGTGCATGTTTTATTGGGATCTATATGGTTTTTCGATCCATACATTTTAGTACTCAAATCATTCAAAATATGATGTGGGAAATTTTTTTTTTTGGGAAAAGTTATATGAGTAGTCTGATAATGTCTAAATTGATATCAAACATTCAGTTGCACATCCCTTTTAAATCATTGGTTTTCCCCATGACCTTCTAATGAATTCCACATTATTATCATGATCATCATGGTTTAAAAACCATGGAATTCACCATAGAGATATGATAAACCAACACCAAATATGAACCATCCATATTTTCCACTTCTTCATCTATTATTCTTCTACTAACATATTCCATACCAGTAGACGATGTCCTCCTCCTACATTGTTTATCCCTTATCCCATGAGTTCTCCCATTACCCTCATTCAACCAAAACGTTTATTTTTTTCCACAAGTCCACTATGGGTGAATTAGTTTATTGAAAAATCATTTGGTGCATCATTTATGTTTTCCATTATATATATAGAGATATATTAAATGATGGTTTTATTCAATCCCTTCTTGATTAATGTTGTTATTCTTTTCATAATTAGTTAGATTTTGTTTTCATTTGGTCTCATTGTTTATATGTTTATATATAAACCATTGTATATAAAATTATATTTATTTATCTTAATAAACTTCAATTTTCACCATTATCCCTATATGATTTCCTCTATGCATCCTTCCTCTAACCTCTACTTGACTCCTCCTCACATTTGAAGACAGGTAAGGGTTTATATAGGTTGTGTTTTATTAAACCATATAGACACATGTGTGTATATACATTAATATATACATAATAAAACCTATTATAATTTATGTTTTTTTGAAATATTAATTATTGTATTTATATGATTTTTTTATTAATATAAGTCATGTAAGGTTTATTTCAAATTAATTTATGATATGAAATAGCCATATATAAAATTTGTGTATGTATGGTTTTATATATATCTATATGTAGATTTCAATCACAATCTGATTTAGGTATCCTTATAATTTAAATTGGTGATTAACAAATGTTTTTTATTGTATGATACTTGTAAGGATTCATCAAATATATTTTTTGGTTACTGAAATCACATATAAAAACTTTTTGTTTTTACTATTTTATATAATAATTAATTATTAAATTATTTTGGGGTTTTCAAGTGTTGATTATCAACAATTAACTACTATTTTGATACATATAACACTTTTAAATTGGTTACTAAGATAGTGCTTTGAGTTTCTATACTTATATATATATATATTGTTTTATATATATGAATATATTTTTTGATCATAATCTGATTAAGTTTTATTGTTTATGAAATAACTTTTAAAGGTGATCTCATTCAATATTCTTATTCATTTAATTCTGACTTCTAAACCCTCATTTATATTCATATATTTACAAAAAATACATAAATTATTGTCTTATTTTATTAAATTATCACAAGTACAGATATATATTGGAAAAAATAACAAAATATTATTTTTTTAATTTTGTGCCAAAATTCTTTAATATGGCATCGCTGTGTTATTATAATTTATATAATCTTCATGCATGTAAATTAATTATTATTGTATAAATTTTTAGAATTATATTTTGTTTAATATATACAAGTATATTCATAAGTATATAAATATATCAATAAACAACATAAAATATTATGATATCTTATAAATGAAGGGTATATAATATTAGATCAAAATGTTTGTGAAGTTAGTTTAACTAATTTCTTATGTTTAAATATCTCACATGAATTTATTGTATTAATTTTATATATATTAGGTATTAATTCATGAATAATCCTCCACAATGATCATTATTAGTTATTATAGTTTATAATTTAATCTCATTGATGCTTCCATTAATTATGGAATAATTTAATAATGGACGATAACTATCTTAAATCCAAATACATTTATTTTTGTATATTAAATGATTACATCATGAAATAAGGATTTTGAATTTATGAATTATTATTTTATGTGAAAAAACCCAAAAAAATATATTTTATATTATGTTCACCAATAGTAATCACATTTAAAAAAGAATTTATATTTTTCCATTCATGTCATTTTTAAATTTTAGATAGCTATATCCAAAAAAATAATTGAAAAGCCATATGGTTTTTTATTAAAGATTACATTTGATGCATTATACACAATATTTATTAATATAGATAGTAAATAAAAAAATAAATTTTTATCTTATAATAACTTTAGTATCATGAATTTATTTATTCAATGTGGTATGGGACACATTGAAGAAGAGAAAAAAAATTATTATTCACTGTATGGTCTTCGAATGATGCCTTGATAGTATGTTTATGATTGGCCTACAATTTTCATTTTTTCATTATTTGATTAATATTTAATCACCCATGTGATTATTCGACATGAAGAATTGCCTTTGTAAATAATTTCATGTTCTAGTTTGTACCTCCATCTTGTCATGTCACCCATAAATAAGTTGGATCAACTCCTTACATATATGAATTTCATAAAAGCTTGCATACTCTGAAATGTGTTTTACCTGTATCATATAAATAAATATATAAATTCTATTGTATGATATTTCAATAAATTTTTTTAATGTAATCTTTGAAAAAAGATGATGAAGTGAAAAAAGAAATGTTCTTTTCTGTTAGGAAGTTGTTTAGTCAATGTACAATTATTTCAAAGTTATATTCTTAAAAATTATTATATTAATTATATTTAAAACCCATTATTGGGAAGTTTATATTCTCACCCTATGTTTTATATTTTTTTGTTGGATTAGTATATTTTTCTAATTTGGGGTATTTTTTATCATGGTATCACTATGGAGATGATCTTTTTCAATTTTGAATAAATATATTAGTTGAATCCGGTTATAAAGAACATAGACCGTGAAGATCCTCTATGATGAGATGTGATGTGTTATTTTGACATTATATTTTAATTAAAAAATTACACACCATGTTTTAGGCACCATATCCATGCTTTTGGGGTCTTGGAACTATAGTTGGTATCAAAAGAATGGACTAGATAATTCTATAAAATTAGAACATAACAAGAAAATTTAAATATGATTTCTTGAGTAGAACCTTTTCTGAGGAGGTTCACTCGCAAGAAAAGATCCAAATGGATTTTTCAGAATGTGACTTTATTGATGTGCCACTGGGACCATCCTGTGATTTCATGGGAAGCCTAGCCAGATAGCCTAGCAATGGTGGAGAGATACTATAATGACAGAGATGATGGGGAGGGGCAGTTCCTTGTAGATAATCTGGTTAAATTCTCTAAGACCTTCGTGTTATGTAATATTATAATACTATCGGCCTGATAATCAATGATTCTACAGGCCTTATAAAGGATCGCCTTCATCTCTTAAAAGGGGGGTTATCTAAAATAAATAAAAATGAAGGCCTTCAGGCCATTCAAGCTCGAGGGTCATTCTTATTTTATTTCCCAATGGTTCATGTTGAACTACCATTATATGAACATTGGGGAACGTACATTGAGGGTTTGTGTAAATGTTTTACCATATTACAAGGATTTTTTTCCATAGGTTATTTCATAAAATCTGTAATAGTGGGTCACCTTCATGAAATATACCTATGTCATGTCTCGTACAATAGTTTAAATGGTCAAAATAGAGACATTGAAATTCTTGAGGTATATACTTTCAATTTCTATTATAGGCATCAAGACGATGGGAATGTATCCCAGTATTACACCCCTCTTTTCTTTATATCAAAATATTGTAGTTGTGTGCACAAGTTTGACCAATTTTTCTCATGCTGCATTTGGGACAAAGAGATTGATGAATTTACAATTGTACTAGGGATTAGATTAAACAGGAGGAAAATTTTAAATCATTGAACTATGTGGACATGGGGAATGTATATTCAAAATATATTTCAATAAAATATAGTTAATCAAAAACAAAAAAATATATATCTTGTAGGAAAATCATGGTTAATGAAATAAGTTGATTTTGTGGATTCATAATAGTACAATTGAAATACGAGGGAATAATTCTATTAATGGGGGATTATACGATTCCCCAAACATATATATATATTTTTTTAAAAAAATTTATTTGAATTATTAATTTTATTTGGTTTATATTATATCCATCAACCATAATGGTCTGCATAATAAATATAAGAAATATTTTATCCAGCACTGTAACTGAATCATTAAATATTAGTACTTCCAAAATACCATAACTAATAAAGAATACTTACTAGAAGGCCAGTCAAGATCACAGGAGTCCTCCAAATGCAAGAACTAGTCCATGAAAGTAGTTAATATCGTTTGTGTTTGTCATAATATAAAACATTATTTAATGTACTCTGGAAACCGTAATAATAAAAAAGTGTATCTAGAGCACCATTCTTATAATACCATATGAATTATGAATTTTTGACCACTCTATACAAGTATTTATAAGGGTATAAAAATAAATATGACTGTTGATTTCTATTGGGGACTTTTTGTGACCATTATTATTGGTAATGGTCATATTATTTAATAACTGTTATGCATTGTGAATATTTTCTGTAGTCCACCTATTTTAAATATATAATTATTTTATGAAATTATAATTTTTTCATGAGATATAATAACAAATCATTGGTGAATAATGAAATATTTTTAATTATATATATAATTTTTATTTAGATTTTAATAATATTATACCCATGATGTTTCTATTAATGATAATAATAAAATTTATAATGAAATGAAATGTTTTTAAATAAGCTGAAATTTAAAATATAATGTTTTAAAAATAAATGTAAATATAAATAATTGAAATAAGGTCTTTTTTGGGGTTGATTATTTTTATAAATATAAGGGAATTATTATGTGTATTATATTATTATAAATATTTCATATAATTTTAACAAAAATTTGGGTTAGTACCCACCCAACTGATGGCATCCTTGAAGATGAAGCCCTCAAGTTCTAGTGAGCATATATCATAGACCACTAAAGGCCAAAAATTACTGCATGCATGGTGCATGATGAGTCATACACATTCCAGGGTAATGGACTAGTCAGGAGAAAGCATTGGGTGAGGCAGGTCACACACTGCTACATGTGAGGGTGGGCCAAGGACATTGGGTGGGGGTACCTTGTATAAGAACCGCATGGTGTGTGATTTTGTTATTTGAATATTTATTTTATGTCGATCCATATTAGGTGGTCTCAAAACCGTTCCCATTTCGATGTGGGATGATAATTTTTTTGTGACAAAAAATATGAGCTCACTAATGTCGAAATGTGAGATCAGAACTAACTAATCAAGTGTAGAATTCAAAATCCACCACTTCCCCCATTTGCTATGATTTTCATCAATCGTCTTATCCAAACCTATTTCTTCTATTCCAAACATCCAAATATAATATTTTTGTTTCACCAGGACCATCTGATCAACTCCACATTAGAATCTTGACTATCCTTCTGTTTTTAAAAAAGTGGAAGTCATTGCAGCCATCCGATCGACCAATTCCCAATCTGAACTGCCCATCTTTTCCACTTATGATTGTTATCTTCTCCTTCTTTGTGCCGCACTATTAGTCATCTTACACATCCTCCAATGTTTCCCCCTCAGTTTGTTAGTCCTCCCCTCACTCTACTCGGGGCCATCTTTTTCTATTTTCCACAAGTCCACCAAGGATGAATTAGTTTATTGAAGACCCATTTGGAATATCCTATATGTTGTCTACAATATACATACATACATATATATATATATATATATATATATTATCAACAATTGGTTTATTCATGTTGTTCATTGATTAATTTTATTTTCATGTCGAAAATAGATAGTTTCTATTTTCTTTCTAAGTGTTTGATTTTATATTTATGTTTAATCCATATTATAGAAAATGATATATAAAAAATTTATGTAAACCATCTTAGACACCCATAAACCTATGGGTTTTCCTCTCCTAAACATTCTGAAATCCTTTGCTCGGCTCATCCTCAACATTGATAATAGGTATAAGGTATTTTTGTGTATGAATAATCTAAATAGACATATATGTGTATATATGTTTATAAATAATAACCCAACCTATTCAATTTTAGCTTTTTTCTAACGATGAATTTTTTTATTTAAATGATGTTATTTATTAATATAATTAATGTAAGGGTAATTTGAGATTTAATTTCAATATGAGAACCCCATATATTTACAATGTCTATGTACAATTACATATATATCTATATAAAGCATTCATCCCAATATGATTTAGGTTTTCATATATTTTTTATTAGTGTTTAACTAATGATTTTATGTGTATGATATTTGTACAGATTCATAAAAAAATGTTTTTATTATGATACTATCATGCATACATTTCATTTTATACATTTTTATATAATCCTAAAATCCTAAATATTTTGGGTTTCTCAAGTGATGAATACTAGTAATTAAATAATTTTTAGATACATATAACATATGTAAAGTATTTACTAAGAGTTCATTTTGAGTTTGTAAACTTATATATATATATATATTTTATGATTACATAGTTATATATATGAATTTTTTTAATCCTAATCCGATAAATTTTTTTTTTCTTAAGTAATTTTTTTAAAGAGGATCCTTATCCATATACTTATTATTTTAATTCTTATTTTAAAACCCAGATGTATATATATAAAATTAGAAAAATTATATATATGAAGGTCATATTTGATTAAATTATATCATATATAATTATATGTTGTAAAACAATAACAATATATTAATTTTTTATATTCCTAAAAATTTTAATAGGATAAGACCTTGTTATTATAGTTAATACTAAATGAAAGAAAATCAATAAATAATTTTTTTGTAAATGATTATAATTATATTTTGCTTAATATATACATGTACATGCTTGAACACATAAATATATTTATATATCTCTCATTAAATATTTTCAGAACATTTAAATGGAGGATATATAAAGTATGATCATAATGTTATTGAAGTAATTTTAAATATTTTCTTATTTTTTAAAATCTCACATGAATGGAATGTATTGCATTTATAAAAATTATATTTTTATTAGTGATGAATTTGTCACTAAAAACACTATTATTCATTAATGATTTTGATTTATGGTTATAGACAATTATATTCATCGGATTATGGTATAAAAATGAATGTTAACAATCAAAAATTCAAAAACATGTATTTTGGTATATTAAATGATTACTTCATGGAACACGATTTTTGAATTTAATTATTATTATTTTATGAGGAAAACCCAAACACTCTATTATTTTATGTTCCCTAGTTATCATCACATGTACATATGTATATCTATTTTTCCATGATTGTCATTAAATATTTTGAGATATCCCCAACCTAAAGTAAAGCCGACAAACCATGCACCTTTTAGATTAATGCGTATATTTGTTTCATGATTTAGTTTATTTATGAATATAACCAGTAATTTAAAAATGAAATATATCACTTATGATAACTTATTGATTAATAATTTAATTATTGGATTCAGTATAGAAAACTATGAAAAAAATTAACTTATTAATTATTGAAAGTGTTATTATCCACTTTAAATAAAAGATATAATTTAATAAATCAATTTTTTATTAGACATGTTGATTTAAAATAAATATTAAACATTATAGGAATGCGTAAGACATATAATGTAATGGGTGAGTCCCATTATAACCTTTCAATGCATCGATAGGTTTATGATACAACTATGGTCTTAGAATGTAGATTTTATACAATTATTATGTATGGTCTTTGTGCAAGGCCTTGAAAAAAATGATTAGACATGGTCACTACAGAATCCCTTGAAAGAATTTTTATAATTATCATGCATTGTTCAATCCATCATTATGTGATTAATATTCAGTCAATCAATACATTATTAAACTATTATAATAACCTTATTCATGAATTGTGTACTTAATATTATGCTAATAAATTCACATGGAATTATGGTGGAAGTACATGGCTAATCATTTATAATGAATTTGTAGAAAATAATTTCATAATTTTAAAACAAGAGTAAGATAATTCATCTATGTTTTCATGAATTGAGTATTATTTGATATGTTATTTATGATATTTATTCTTCTGCAATTATAAGAACGTTTTATTTCATGTTCTAATTTGTACCTGCATCCATTCATGTTAGTGTAAATTAGATTGATTGACTCCTATATTATATACATTTTCGTACATTTATTCATACTCTAAAATGTGTTTTTTCTATATCTTCTAAGTAAATACATAAATTATTGTTTATGATATTTCACTAAAAATGATTTCAAGTAACCTATGAAAATTGATCGTGACGTGATAAAAGAAATGTTATTTTATGAATGTAAAATTATTTTAAAGAGACTTAAAAAGATTTTAATAATTATATTTTAAACCCCTTACTAGGACTTTATTGTGCTCACCATACATTAATAATTTATTTTTACTTGATTAGTTGATTTTTCATCATTGAGTTATTATTTGTAGTGACGGGACTGGGGAGATTATATCGCTTAGTTGTGTAGTAAAGTATCAATTGTATCTAATTTTCATGAACATTGACTGAAAATATCCTCTATGATGAGATGTGATGAAAAATTTTATCAGCATATTTTTGTAAAAAAAATACACGCAATGTTTTTGGCATTGGCACTGGGATTCTGTGGTGGGAGAATTAAAAATTATATATTTAAGAATGATGTTTGGAGAGTAAAAAATTCATCATAGGTAAAATATTCAAAAATGAATTATGCATCTCAATAATGTATAATAATTTTAGGAATTTGAGGGTAATATAATAAACCCTGGAAATGTTGACCAAAATTAAACATTTGTTGATGGCCATATGATGGAATATAAATTGCTAACTTTCTTGATAATGTTTAACCAAATGACTTATGTTTTTGGAAATAACATAAACCAAGTTGAGATAAGAATTTCACAAGGAAGAGAAAACTATCTATTGTGTTCTTTATGTGTCAATGATCACCAATGATCAGTGGATATACCTACCCTTGGATTACAGTACAATATATCAGCTCTATTGAAATGATATTTTATGTGATCCATGGTCTAGAACAAGATAAGGTCAACATGGATGTCTACTACTTTGTGGGAGAAGCTAATCCCTTGTGGTAACTAAATAAACACATGAGTCTATGATTGAAAGTTGAAGAAATGGACTGAGAAGAGTTCAGATAGATATTATTGAATAAGTATTTTCCTTCATTGATGAGAAAAAAACATAGAAGGAGTTTCTCGATATGTGGAAGAATGGGATTGACTCTGTTGGAAGCTACAAGATGAATTTTACAAGTCATTCTCTTTGTACCTAATGATTTATCATGGATCTCAATGTAGAGGTTGGAAGATTAATTGGTGGACTAGGACCACAAATGTGGAATAATATAGCCAAATAATACAATGATAGCTGTAATGAGATCATGTGGAATAATTTTATTGTTAAACTAGTGTTTTCATGGACATTGTGGTCTCATAAATCTAATTGAATGAATAGATAAATGGAGCCAATATTAAGGTGGATATCTCATTAGTGATGAGTAGGAAAAAAGTGAAACATCCCAAATGTAATAAATGTGGGAAAAATTATTATCCCATAGACATCTCAGAAGTGGTACGTGCTACTGGTGTAGAGGATATGGACATATCACACTGAATTATCAAAAACGAGTTGAAGAAAAAACTTCCCAAAACTAATGACAAAGGGATGATTGTGAAGGCCTTCCCTAAAGTCAAATTCTTCAACTATGTATAGATTAAGAACATTTCCAATCACTATCAAAATACAATGGTAATGGAGGGGAATCACCATCAACCTCAGCAATGTCCAAGGGAGCATAGGGATTCAATTTCTATTACAACAACTGATGTAGATTCTCTAAATTATAATGTGGAAGGTACACTATTTGTTCTATTGAATTGAAAATATAATGTGTTTGATTCAGGTTCTATGCATTATTTTTTTCCTCCATTTTTTCAAATAATTTTGAATCAACCACCAAATTGATAAATATAGAGTTATTTTTCAAGACTCCTAGATGTACTACACCAAAATTTTTATTTAGCGGTGTTTTTTTATTTTGTGGTGTTTTAAACCACTGTTAAAACATTTTATGATTAGTTTTTTAAAACAACCACTAAATTTTGTGTGGGGAAACAATTAATTGTTCTTATTCTTGGTATTTTTAACCGTCGCTAAATCATTTTATTTTTTTTAAAAAATTTAAGTGGTTTTAATTTTTTTAATTTGAATATTTATTTTAATTTATTTATTATTTTTATATTAGTAATTTGTTGAAATATTTATATTATTTCATTATATATTTATTTATTATTTATTATTTCCATACACAAGACAATCTTCATGAGTAAGTCCATGTCCATGCAGATGCCCATTCAATATAAGGAAATTCATTATTGTGTGATATTTGAACCCCTTACCTCTTGCTTATTATCCAAATACATTACCTATTACGTATGCTCTTTATGATTCTAATAAATCATATTTAATACAGTTATACATATATATACATACATATATATATTAATTGAAAAAACAATTAATAAAGAACAAAAAGATATACACTAAATAATTTTTATTCTATAATGATTAATCAATAATCAATAATCAATATTATATAATATATGAAATATATTATATTACCTATAATATATAACATATATTATAAAAGATGTAATATATAAGACACAATATAAAATATAAGAATTATAATATATCATAGATACTATATAATATATATTTTATATTATATATTATCAATTATAAATTACCTATTATATCATTTCATATATAATATATATTATCTATAAATCATTATTTTTGTATTATGTATATAGTATATAGCATGACTTTAAAACCTTTTATATTCATATTCATTATTTGAAAAAAAAATATTATGGACATTCTACCACAGACATAAGAATTGTCACTACATATTATCTCCCTATTTACAAGGGAAATATTTCTCCAGTAATATTTCATTAAAAAATTTCTCTTAAATATTTTCAAATTACTCATTCTTCTTTGTGTTTAAGATTAATTATAACCATTGATCTAAATCTGTGAGGAGATGATAAAATTCATTTATATCCTCCTATATTTCATTCCATCAGAAGTGATACAAATATTTTCTATAGAACTTATCCACTTCTCAACATAAAATGTGATTTAGTCCAACTAAATGATAGATGGAGGTTTTTAATGAATCCTTAAAATATTTTTCATTAATTTTGTGAATTGGGATTATCAATATAGTTAATTTAGTTTATCATTACTTATGTATGATTTTGCAATAAGGTTATAATCTATTCCACAATAGTTTAACTCCCACTCCATTATCAATATATTGTAATGTATGTCAATCACTACATGAAATACATGCATTGATATTATTTCCATTCCTTCAACTATGTTCCATTTATATAATTTGGAATATATATAATTAGTTTATAAATCCAAAAATTTAATTTCAAACTAATAAAACTCATAAACATTATTTAATTTTTTTTGCATATCTAATCTCATAATTGTAAGTATGGATTCATTGGGGAATATTTCCATTAAGTATTTTATAATGGTTTTAAATGGAAAATTTAATTTTACTAAGAATTTCCCTCATGTGATTCAAAGAAGTTGTGCAGTAATGCCCAATGTCATTTTCCAGTTTACCCAGAGTTTGGTCAGAGACACAATGTTAGAGTTGTTTCCCCTAAGAACATTTGTCTGAAAACCATGTCATCATGTCTTATCTTCAAACATTGGTATTTCTATCAAGACCCACATAATTCGTATCATAAAATAATTTTATGATGTTCATATATTCATATCTCGAAAGAATATTATTGTGCATTGTTCCCCAATCTATGCTTTCAAAATCATGTTTCCAATGTTTCTAATGATGTTCCTTCGATACCAACATTAGGGTCCCGAACACTAGAATACCAGAATGTGGGGATGTCATTATTACATTTTCATTAATATAAGGAATAAAATCCTAGACAATAGAAATGTTTAGTAGATGTGGATATCTATATACAAAAATAAGTTTTAATTTACAACATTAATAATATAAATACAATGAAACTCCCCTGAAAATATCTATAACCATCTAGATCATCCATATAATACATCCATAATAAAATTATTTGTATCATATGAATTTTTAAAACATATGAAATGGGTGATCTCATATTCTCATAATGGGTAAAAAATACCACAAAAGTTACCATAATCAGTAACTCATGGTGAATAAATGGGCAACGCCTCATCCAAGTGCATATCTGGTTTATCCCCTGAGTACTACTGATGCATAATGGGGCATAGAGGGACGCACCAATCACATACTATGTCCAATAAATTGATCATATTAATGGGGTGAATCATTACAACGTATACATGTGAAATGTAAATAACATTCCTTAAATATTATATATTATAACTAACCATTATGAGTACTCTGGTAAATCGTATTAAGATAGATAATACATTGTAAAACAAATCATAATCAATTTTATAAAATATGGGATAAGATAATGATAAAAGATCAATTTTGATGAATCCAAAAATTTAATAATTATTCTAAAATAGATGATAATACTCTAATAACATAATCAAGTAATACTTGAGAGAAATACAAATATTACATTCCAAGAAGAGCTCTTTTAAAAAAATAATTTTAATTTGTAATTATTGTCTATATAAAACCATAAATTAACAATTGTAAATGTTCTTGAAACAACTAATTACTTTTTTAAAATAGTTATTTCTTTAAATATATTATATATAATTCATGAAAATAGGTATGAAATTTGGATGTTCCCACAAAGACGGAATCCTTATCGGTATGACTTGAGTAGGGAGGATTGTATGTCATGTGTTATTCATTCAGTGAAATAATATATGATTTGGATATATGAGTTTTGAGTATATACATATAATGTAGAATAATTATATAAAAATAATGATGAATTACATTTGGAAAAAGTGTAAAATATCTAACCTGATGAAAAAATGGATGTTTAAGATGAAACTCAAATAATTTGTTTGAATGTATTCATTACTTGACCTAATTTTGATATATAATCAACATAGATTAATTAATTATTTAATAAAGAACATTTTATTTTTTTATTTATTATAATTTTATTATATACATTATTCAACATTTTATAATTTATAAGATTAAATTTCAATTTTTAGGAGTGTTGTTTTCCTTTATCTTCATGATCGGTTTACATTTATACACTTATTGAAGATCATGTAAAATGAAAAATTATTTTTAGAATTGATTTTTTTAAATTATTTTATTGAATATTAAATGATTATAAAATTAAATCATTTATTTATTTATAGTGATGATGAATTAGTTGATAAGATGATAGCTATAAGAATTTCTATTTTTTTGTGTGTTTTGGATGATCACAAATTATTATGTTTTTATTAATTAAAATTATGTATATATACTAATTCCATTATAATATATATTATAATATATATATATATATATATATATTATAATATATGATTTTATTATGAGATTCCCTGAAAGAATTATTGAAATATGAATACACAACATCCATAGAGGCAGTAAATCTTCACCACACTAATAATATTTTCAACATTTAAAGTATATTGATATGGGGAATATACATTATGTTGGATATTCCTATGATATAATAAAATTATGAAATATATAAGATACCAGATTTTTCATGTCTCATTTGATATTAGAGATGATGTAGGGATAAGAAAAGAAAATAAAGAAGATTTTTACCTCTTGAATTCTTCTCATTGACAAAATCATTAAGTGGATTGGTTTTGGAATTTTGTAAAGAAAAAATGGATCCTAGACATGGGGAGGGGCCATGAATGTGGATTCTGTAGAAGTTGGACATGAATAAATTATTAGAATAAGTTCAATTAATATGTGATTAAGGGTCATATTTATAGTGGAGAAAAGGGGTGTTATTTGAAAATTTTAATCATTTGTCTATTATTTTGGATAAATACTATGAATACTATAAAAATTTTCACTTAATATATTAAAATAATTATGATTTGTTTTAGATTAGGGTTCCTACATCATTTTTGACTATAGTAATAGTGTATTTATTTTATAATTATTGTATATCACAAACTATTATATTTCACTACTCATCAATAACTAAACTTCTTCATAAAAATCTATTAATTCAAAGTAACACATTTTCAACATTTAGAATTCAAAAAAGATTAATATTTATTAAAAAAAATTATAATTATGATATGTTTTTAATAATAATTTGTTCATGAAATACATCTACGAAATTTAAAACTATTTTTATCACATGTTGAATCATTAGTAATGGGACAATGAAATTATATTATATTGTTAAGATATATTAATATTAAATTATGGATGTATTTTAGAAATATTCCATTAAATAAATATATTATATATAAAATTAAAAATTAATATTTATGCTTTACAGTAATACTAACATAAATTATATCAATTTAAAATAATTATTTTCTTATTCTATGATATAATCATACGTTATTTTTTTATATAAGGCAAATAATCTTTTATATATTTATTGCGGAAATTACTATTCTATTGCTTATATTACTATTACTAAGGAAAAATTACTATTCCAAAGATCATATTCAATAATAAATTATAGATTTAATATTTCCATTGTGTAATGACTATGTTATTAATGTTATTTAGTTTAAAATGATAAATACCATAAAATATAATGTGGTAGGTACACTAGTTGTTCTATTGAATCGAAAATATAATTTTTTTGATTTAGGTTCAATGCATTATTTTTTTCCTCCATTTTTTCAAATAATTTTGAATCAACCACAAAATTGATAATTATAGAGTTATTTTTCAAGAGTCCTAGATGTACTACACCAAAAATTTTTATTTAGCGGCGTTTTTTTATTTCGTGGTGTTTTAAACCACTGTTAAAACATTGTATGATTTGTTTCGTAAAACAACCAATAAATTGTGTGTGGGGAAACAATTAATTGTTCTTATTCGTGGTATTTTTAACCGTCACAAAATAATTTTATTTTTAAAAAAAAAATTAAGTGGTTTTAATTTTTTTAATTTGAATATTTTTTTTAATTTATTTATTATTTTTATATTAGTAATTTATTAAAATATTAATATTTTTTCATTATATATTTATTTATTATTTATTATTTCCACACACAAGACAATCTTTATGAGTAAGTCCATGTCCATCCAGATCCCCATTCAATATAAGGAAATTCATTATTGTGTGATATTTGAACCCCTTACCTCTTGCTTATTATCCAAAGACTTTACCTATTCTGTATGCTCTTTATGTTGCTAATAAATCTAATTTAATATAGTTATTCATATATATACATATATATATATATATTAATTGAAAAAAAACTAATACAGAACAAATAGATACACACAAAATAATTATTAATCTATAATGATTTATCAATAATCAATAATTAATAATATATAATATATATTATATATTATATTACCTATAATATATAACAAATATTATAAAAGACGTAATATATAAGACACAATATAAAATATAACAATTATAATATATCATAGATACTATATAATATATATTTTAAATTATATATTATCAATTATAAATTATCTATTATATCATTTCATTAATAATATATATTATCTATAAATCATGATTTTTGTATTATGTATATAGTATATATCATGACTTTCCAACCTTTTATATTCATATTGATTATTTGAAAAAAATATGATGCACATTCTACCTTAGACATAAGAATTGTCACTACATATTATCTCTCTATTTACATGGGAAATATTTCATCAATAATAATTCATTAAAAAATTTCTCTTAAAAAGTTTCAAATTACTCATTCTTATTTGTGTTTAAGATTAATTATAACCATTGATCGAAATCTGTGAGGAGATGATAAATAACATTTATATCCTCCTATATTTCATTCTATCAGAAGTGATACAAATATTTTCTATAGAACTTATCCACTTCTCAGCATAAAATTTGTTTTAGTCCAATTAAATGATAGATAGAGGTTTTTAATGAATAATTAAATCATTTTGAATTAATTTTGTGAATTGGGATTATCAATATAGTTAATTTTGTTTCTCATTACCTATGTATGATTTCCCCATAAGGTTATATGCTATTCCACCGTAGTTTAACTCCCGCTCCATTATCAATATATTGTAATGTATGTCAATCACTACATGAAATACATGCATTGATATTATTTCCATTCCTTCAAATATGTTCCATTTATATAATTTGGAATATATAAAATTAGTTTATAAATCCAAATATTTAATTTCAAACTAATAAAACTAATAAAATTTATTTAATTTTTTTTTTCATATCTAATCTCATAATTGTAGGTATGGATTCATTGGTGAATATTTTCATTAAGTATTTTATAATGGTTTTAAATGGAAATTTTAATTTCACTAAGAATATCCCTCATGTGATTCATAGTAGTTGTGCTGTAATGCCCAATATCATTTTCCAGTTTACCCAGAGTTTGGTCAGAGACACAATGTTAGAGTTGTTTCCCCTCGGAACATTTCTGTGAGAACCATGTCATCATTTCTTATCTTCAAACTTTCGTATTTCTATCAAGAGCCACATAAATCGTATCATAAAATAATTTTATGATGTTCTTCTATTCATATCTCGAACGAATATTATTTTGCATTGATCCCTAATCTATGCATTCTAAATCATGTTTCCAATGTTTCTAATGAAGTTCCTTCGATACCAAATTAGGGCCCTGAAAACTAGAATACCAGAATGTGGGGATAGCATTATTATATTGTCATTAATATAAGGAATAAAATCCTTGACAATAGAAATGATTAGAATATTTGGATATCTATATACAAAAATATGTTTTAATTTACAACATTAATAATATAAATACAATGAAACTCCCCGAAAATATCTATAACCATCTAGATCATCTGTATAATTCATCCATAATAAAATTATTTGTATCATATGAATTTTTAAAACATTTGAAATGGGTGATCTCATATTCTCATAATGGGTAATCAATACAACAAAAGTTACCATAATCAGTAACTCATGGTGAATAAATGGGAAACGCCTCATCCAAGTGCATATCTAGTTTATCTCTTGTGGACTACCGATGCATAAAGGGACATATAGGGCCCCACCAATCACATACAATGTCCAATAAATTGATCATATTAATGGTGTGAATCATTACAACATATACATGTGAAATGTAAATAACATTCCTTAACTATTATATATTATAACTAACCATTATGAGTACTGTGGTAAATCGTATTAAGATAGATAATACATTGTAAAACAAATCATAATCCATTTTATAAAATATGGGAGAAGATAATGATAAAAGATCAATTTTGATAATTCCAAAAATTTAATAATTATTCTAAAATAGATGATAATACTCTAATAAAATAATCGTGTAATACTTGAGAGAAATACAAATATTACATTCCATGAAGAGCTCTTTTGAAAAAATAATTTTAATTTGTAATTATTGTCTTTATAAAACCATAAATTAACAAATGTAAATTTTCTTGAAACAAAAAATTACTTTTTTAAAATAGTTATTTCATTAAATATATTATATATAATTCAAGAAAATCAGTATAAAATTTGGATAGTCACATAATGTTGGAATCCTTATTGGTATGACTTGAGTAGGGAGGATTGTATGTCATGTGTTATTCATTCACTGAAAGAAAATATGATTTGGATATATGAGTTTTGATTATATACATATAATGTAGAATAATTATATTAAAATAATGATGAATTACATTTGGTAAAAGTGAAAAATATCATAACATGAAGAAAAAATGGACATTTAAGATGAAACTCAAATAATATGTGTGAATGTATTCATTACATGACCTAAATATGATATATAATCAACATAAATTAATTAATTATTTAATAAAGAACATTTTATTTTTTTATTTATTATAATTTTATTATATACATTATTCAACATTTTATGATTTATAAGATTAAATTTCAAAGTTCAGGAGTGTTGTTTTCCTTTGTCTTCATGATCGGTTTACATTTATACACTTATTGAATATCATGTAAAATGAAAAATGATTTTCAGAATTGATTTTTTTAAATTAATTTAATTAATATTTAATGATTATAAAATTAAATCATTTATTTATTTATAGTTATGATGAATTATTTGATAAGATGATAGCTATAAAAAGTTCTTTTTTTGCGTGTTTTGGATGATCACAAATTAGTATGTTTTTATTAATTAAAATTATGTATATATACTAATTCCATTATAATATATATTATATAATATGTATATATATATATATATATATTATAATATATTATTTTATTATGAGATTCTCTGAAAGAATTATTGAAATATGAATACACAACCTCCATAGAGTCAGTAAATCTTCACCACAATAATAATATTTTCAACATTTAAAGTATATTGAAATGGTGAATATACATGATGTTGGGTATTCCTATGATATAATAAAATTATGATATATAGAAGATACCATATTTTTCATGTCTCATTTGATATTGGAGATGATATAGGGATAAGAAAAGATAATAAAGATGATTTTTACCTCTTGAATTCTTCTCCTCGACCACATCATTAAGGGGATTGGTTTTGTAATTTTGTAAAGAAAAATGGATCCTAGACATGGGGAGGTGCCATGAATGTGGATTCTGTTGAAGTTGGACATGAACCAATTATTAGAATAAGTTCAAATAATATGTGATTAAGGGTCATATTTATAGTGGAGAAAAGGGGTGTTATTTGAAAATTTTAATCATTTGTCTATTATTTTGGATAAATACTATGAATACTATAAATATTTTCACTTAATATATTAAATAATTATGATTTGTTTTATATTAGGGGTCCCACATCATTTATGACTATAGTAATAGTGTATTTATTTTATAATTATTTTATATCACAAACTATTATATTTCACTAATCATCAACAACTAAACATCTTCATAAAAATCTATTAATTCACAGTACCACATTTTCAACATTTATAATTCAAAAAAGATCAATATTTATTGAAAAAATTTATAATTATGATATATTTTTTATAATAATTTGTTCATGAAATACATCTATAAAAATTAAAACAATTTTTATCAAACATTGAATCATTAGTAATGGGATAATGAAATTATATTATATTGTTAAGATATATTAATATTAAATTATGGATGCATTTTAGAAATATTCCATTAAATTAATATATTATATATAAAATTACAAATAAATATTTATGCTTTACAGTAATACTAACATAAATTATATCAATTTAATATAATTATTTTTTTATTTTATGATATTATCATACGCTATTTTTTTATATAAGACAAAAAATCATTTATACATTTATTGGGGAAATTACTATTCTATTGTTTATATTACTATTACTAAGGAAAAATTACTATTCTAAAGATCATATTCAATAATAAATTATAGATTTAAAATTTCCATTGTGTAATGATTATTTTATTAATGCTATTTAGTTTTAAATGATAAATACCATAAAATATTTGGTTTGTTACATTATCACTTCATACTAATGTTTTAGCCTCAAAATTTTTAGAGTGAAAAAATTTCCTTGGGATCCCACAACACATCATAAATTATTTGATAATTCAAAACTACCATTAACATCTTAGTTCTCCAATTGATTATTTCTTGATATAAATTCTACTGAAATTCTATAGTTTATTCACAATATGTTTAATATGGTTTAAATGGTATATCATCATAACTAAGAACATGCATTGGGTCCTGAATGAGAATCCCCAATAAAGACATGTGGAACACATCATGGAATCTGTAAAGTCGTAGTGGCATTACCAAACAACAATCCATAAATCAAATTCTCTCTAGAAATGCTAAATGACTAATGTGTTTGGGGATTATTTCGATTTTAGAACCAAATATTTTAACAACCTTCCATCGAGAATCCCATAAATAAGGCATGATCTCAAATATGAAACTCAAAGTCCATCATTCAAATATCAATGTAAATCTGTTACAAACATTTATATTATTAGATATTGGTTTGAATAATCTTCATCATTGATGTTGTTTCCTACAAATGTTCTAGACCTACAAGCCTTCTTTCACAAACATCATCCTACCATGTTGGTGTGTGAAATCCCCTTCTATATAAGGCTTTATATTGTTCCATTTTAATACTACAATGGAAACTAATGTGGATGTACCACAATACCAAATGTAAATAATAATCCCACATTCCCACTATATCATGTGAGTGTGACCAAAAAATTTCGAATAATTAATGGATTATCCATTCTAGTTGTCCGTTAGATTGAGAGTGATAAGAAGTTGTCAAATGATTCTTAGTATCTAAAACTTTCAGATGATTTTTCCTAAATTTTGATGAAAATCTTGTATCAGGACTAGAATAAATAAAACCTGGTTTTCATATAAGTCTTATATATTTTTAAATATAGAGGCATGTAAGATTATCTAATGGAAATTCCTCTCTTTCTGTGAATAAATATAAAAATTAGGAGTTGTTCAACACATAACCATATTGAATCATTCATTCATTGTTCTTTTTGAAATCAAGTGACAATATACATAGTCATGTCATCCAATTAAAATGTACTAGTTGGCATAAGTATCAAGGATTCTCTAGGATGTTTTATTTCTATCTTCACCCCTTGAAATCCTAAAAATTATGATACATATACGGAAAGTTCTCAATTCATATTATCCCAAAACTCATTTATTGTTAAATATCTATATATCATAGTCATACGATTCTGTATATACAAATTTGAATAATGGGAATGATCCCATTACTATGTTCGATGCTCATGTATAGAGGTAACATAGAGCATTCTCCCCATTTTAAAATTACAACATCATTTGTAATGTCTGTCAACATTCTATCATTCAATAATATTTTTTTATGATGATACACATCTATATACAAATATTTTTTTACATTCAAATAAATTTGGTTGGGAATCCAAATTAAAATTTAATAATGTTTTACATTGCTTAATAATTCCAAAATCTATCAAATATATATCCATGTACACATTATCGTTAATAATTCTCAATTTATTCATAACTTTTTGATTCTTAATTTTTAGTGTTTCATCTATCTTATTTTTTTCATAGGTTTAGAGTGTGTTTAACAATTACAATCCCATGCATCCTGTTGCATCAGGGTTTCCTCATGTTGAGTTCCTTATGTGATAATACATGTTGCAAGCTCTCGTAATCTATAAATATCTCACATATTTTCCTATATAGATAATTTCACCAAATCATATAATAATATATTATTGATTCTAAATCTATATAAGGAGTTCTATATTTTTATTCATTTGTTTATAACAACCTATATGTGTAGGTAGAAACTTTATCATTAAATATAATGACATGACCATGTCCTTTCCTTGATGCATGACTTTAAATCTCAATTCCTCTATTTCACGATGGATGATTACAGTTTAAAGAATTCAAAAATATCATATTCAATTCATCAAAACATTATTCACATTATATTTTTTGTAAAATCTTACCCCATAAATGATTAATTTTTGTTAATGTGTTATCCATTTATGAAAAATTCTAAATAAATCTCCGATAATAACATACTAAACGTATGAACCTATATTCCTTGATTATGTCTATTGGTATAGGTCACTCTAGGACTACCTATGTTTTTAAGGATTAGATTATATTCCATCATTATAGACAAAATTTCAATGAAGAGATACTGCATGATGCTAGAAATCAATGAAGTTAAATTTCCCATATATGTCTTTTAATTTATGATTATCCACAAAAACCCAAAGTGGTTCTCATGGTCCTCATTGATTTTATAATATATCAAGATATAATTATTAAATAAAACAATAAATCATCAAGATATTCTTCTAATTATTTTATAATTATATTAATTAAAATAAAGGATGAATTCTTCAGTAAAAATGGAATTAATGTAAAATCATAATTTATATACCTATTTCGAATAGCAGTATTTGGAATATCATCGAATTTTATTGGTGTTTGATGAAATACATAAGGAACGTAAAAAAGTAAATAATAATAATATTTTTATTAATTTAATCAACAATAAATCATATGGGATACTAGTTAATTTTTATAATAGCAATGATTTCTCTAAAATAAATCAAAAACCAGCTGCATCCATATTTCATTTTGAAAAAAATAATAGTGGTTCACAGTGATGAAACACTAGGGATGATAAATATTGGGTCACAAAATTCATCAAATTATTTCATCACATTAATAAATTCCTCAATGGATTATATATATTTTTTCATGGATATTTTTCATTCATCATGGTTTAAATCAATAGGGAACAAGAATATCCCACTCCAGATGATGGCTATGTAAATAATCAAGAAATACATGATTTTATTATAGAAAAATATTTAAGTCATTGAATTTTTTACATTTATATTCATCTATATAAAGTGTATTATATTATTCCACTATAATTTTATTTGGTATAGCTACTGGGGGTGGATCCATATAAGGATCAAATATTGATGTTTTTTCTATAAAATTTAGGGATTCAAAATCATCCTCATAAATGGAAACTTCTTTCATCTTGCAATATAATTTCTCATTAAATTTTTTAATATTGACTATACCTAGGAGTATTTCAAAGTAAATAAATGGTATAATGACAATGATCATAGCTGATGCATGTTTTTGTGTCATAAAAGGGACCCACTGACACATCTTTTTTTTTGGGATACATATCTTTCCTGCTTTTACTCACAATGATTTTATTATATAAAATTTAAATTATGTATTCTTATTGGAATATAATATGATATAATTTAATTTGATGATAGATAGTCAAATAAATGATTAGATAAATTATAGGAAACAATTAATTTCCCTTACATCACATAATTACAAATTTCAGCCTCAGAAGTTGAGATCATGTATGCTTGGCTCAATTCCCCTGTCCTTTTTGGAGGAATGTTTCCCTGAAAATTCAAATAGTCATAGTGTCCCATATCCATAAAATTGTACAATTTACCATTTGTAGATTCATTCATTCCCATGAATTCAAGATCATGATTTTAATTCTCGCCAAACTTATAGAAAACTCATATTCCTTTTATGTAGGCACCATGGTGAATCATTCAAAATGATTGGTAATTTGAAAAATTTTCCCTCTCTATTTTCCCATTATTATATTTGACTCTACACAAAACTTTTTTCTCTTTCATTCCATTATATTAATTATACATAGATAATTGTTTCTCCAAATTGATTGAACGGATGTTAATATCATTATATAATGATACATTCTTGGAGACTAGTTCTGTTATAATGAATGGTTTTAAAACATCCATGAATTGATCAATCATGGTAACTGGATTTTATATGTTCCCTGAGGTATGAAATTATAATGTTATAAATTTAGATTCATACATAGAGTTGTTTTTCACAGCTTTCTATTTCAAAATAATGAATTACACCTCCATATCTACACACTATTCGTGATGGAAATATTTCACAGATGTAATATCAATAAAATCATTCAATTTAATTTATGTAATTTTTTACTCCTCCTATATGTTTTTTTAAATTACCACCACAAATTAGAATATACAAGGAGATGAAAAATTTCATAGATAAACCTTTCTTATTATTTATTTACCAATGTATGAAATATCACCTCTAAGGAAGTTATGATATACTCAAATACATATAGGGTTGTACACAGACTTAATGATTGATGTTTTTGTACCATGAATAGGTTTTACACTATTACTCCACATTGTGTATTAGGATAATCCATATGGGTATGGTTATTGTTCATAGACTGAGTTATCTATTCTATTATGGCTATAGGTTTTTCAAAACTAGTTTCAACTCCGTCTCCAAAATCATTGACTTGAATGGGATGCCAATATCAACATGGGATACATTATTCAATATGATTATAATTAATTTCAATCAAATTCATATATATGAAACTACATATGATAAATTATGTTATGAATCACAATTCATAATTCCGATCATGTAAAACACATATGCTAAATTGAATAATTTATGTATAACTAGTCTCACAATAGAAAACAATGTTTCATTGGGAAAATATTTTAATTTAAATAAAAAAAATAGTTTGTATAAAAAATTTAATTTATCCTCAGAATATGTCCTAGTAGTTTCAAACTATTGGCACAGTAATTCATCTCTCCTTGTATGAGGTTAAACTGAGTTAGGGCGGAGAGACCTTGGAAGTGTGTTTAACTCTATGTATATTTGATCCCTAACCACGTCAACCTGAAGTATAAAAAATTGTTGTATTTATGGGACTACCAACATAATATATTCAATAAAATATGTATAAAATGATAATTTTATATTATCCACAATGAAAATCATACAATTATTTTATATAATTTATGTTTTTTAATTCTTGTTTCAATAGTTTTTACTAATATTTATTTGGAACCAATTGTAATGACCCAGATCCTAGAAACCTAGATCTAGTGCCTCATGTTATTCCGTAAGCATGATTACAAGGAATTACAAACAAAATGTCCAAATTATTTTTTAATATTTACAAAGTAGTTATGAATATATGATTTACAGAACGAATTGAATGTAAAATAGAAAAATAAACATTAATGAATAAATCCATTAAATTCTATATTATCATATTAAACATCTCCTCATCCAGGGAGAAAATTAAACATAAAATAGGGATGAGAAAAAATTATTATTAAGGATACATAATAAAAAAAATATCCTAATCAATATTGTATGCGGGATAAATAAAAAACCATGAAACTCAATCATAATCATGCGCATAATAAGTAATGAATAAAAATAAGCCAACATTATTATATATAAATAATCACAAGAGAATTAAACTGAACCATTGATATTAAAATACAAGAATAATCAAGTTTAATATCAATATATTTATTTATAATGAAGGAATGAAAAATGTTGGTCACAATAGACATAACCTCGAGGCCTCAACCATTACTTCTGCAAATAGAATGCAAAGCCCTTGATTATGATCATATGAAAATTTTAAAATTAGAACTACTCACACATCGAGGGGATATAGTGTGTCCCACCAATTACATACTATGTCCAATAAATTACTAATATTAATGGGATGAAATTTAAACACACACATATATAAAATGTAAATAATTTTATGTAATATTTTAACATAATAACTTATCATTCTGAGTAATGTTGTGAATTGTTTCAAGACAACAATTACTTTGTCAAAATTATCATATTAAATTTAATAATATATGGTAGATGATATTCATAAAAGATCAATTTCATTAAATTAGAAGAATAAATAGTGTTTTTGAAATTCATGATAATATTATAACAAAATTCTCAATGAATTATTGAGAGAAGTAAGTATTTAACCTTTGATTGAAGAGATATTTTGGAAAAATATTTTGTATTTATAATTAATTATTGTATTATATTCGAAATAAATAAATATTTTATTCATGACCAATGTAGTGATTTTATAAAAATAATATGTGTCAAAATACATTATTAATGATACTTGTGAATGGGTATGATGTTGAGAAGGTACCTTAAATTGGGATTTTTTAATTAGGAATAATTTTGAAAGGAACATTATAAAACATGTACACACAAATAATAGAATGATGGAATTATTGATATATAAATATGGAACATTTTAAAATAATTTATTATAATATTATTATATTAATGACGAATTATATTTGATTAAATGGAGTGATTGAAAAACCTTAAAAAATATAACACCCCAATATTTCATATTACGTTATTTTTTCAATGTACTTCAATAACTCTCACTACACACAACACCGAGTTCGAGCACACCACGAATAAGAAAACTAGACGTTCAAAAGCTGTTATGATTAGTATTAACTGAATTTTGAACATTATATAATCATTCTAATTTTTTAATCCATATTATGATTTTCATAGACAAGATGTAAGAACTAATTCATTTTTTTCAGATAGAAGAAGTATTTTAAAAAAACATCACTTTTAAAGTATATGAATGGAGAAACCATTATTAAATACAACATTTGAAACTTTTATATATTCAATTTGACAATATAAACTTCTTCCATTGAATTGGGACATAAAAATTTACTTTTAATAAATATTTGGTGTTTCTATGATAACAATCATATTTGGGTGAATATTAATAAATATTATATTTTAATTACAATCATCTTTTAAAATCCAAATAATATATAGTGTTAAATTATAAATTTTAATAGTTTGGAAGAATATATTATGTTTATTAACCATATCATATAAAAATACAAAGAGACTTGGTATATTCTAAACTATTTAACTAAGAGTATAATCAAAATGTTGAGGTTCATATAGTGACCCAAACCTATGTAAAAACTATTTGTTGGGTGGTTTTCGACCCATCCCCACATTAGCTATTAAATAATCTATTATGGAGCAGTTATAAACTGAAAATTATTTTATTATAAATAAATATTTCTAGATTTTCCTGATGTTCCCCTCACCCATATGATAAAAGAGCACACCCCTTCTCTCTAATTCACACCTTCAATTGCTTTTGGAAAGTCCAAAACCTGCCCAAATATCCTCTCAACATCCCTCAATTCATCCTAGAGGCCCTTATCTGGTCATAAAGAAAACATAAAGAGGCCTTTTGGTCAAATCAAAAAGAATAACCTGATGAAGATTTATTAATTTCACCAACCTCTTTCATGATCTTTTCTTCTTCCACTACATATTTTTTTGTTATTTCCATTATAAAATAATAACACCACTATATTCTATATATTATGATGTTATTATAATTATGGTACAACCAAATTCATTATTCTATCCATCCTTTTAATGACATGTCACCATACGTGCTTACGTACGGATTACCGTATCCATGTCGTGGTGTAATTGTTATTCAATATATTATTATTTTGATAGGTATACTAATGATGTGTAATTATTGTAAATAATAAATATAAAATCATAATGATTCTTTATATATAATATACCTTCCAATTATATATTATTTTAATATCTAAAAATTGATATTATCGCTCATGCATACGTACGGATTACCATCTCCACGAACGCAATGTGATTCATTCCACTTCGTATCCATTCAAGATTAATTTTCATTAGATGATTAAATTTTTTTAAAGACATTATATCATTTTGTATATGAATAAGATACATCTCTTCCATAACAAATATGACTCACATCACAAATAATATAGCGTAAAAATAATCTTTTAAGACACAAAACAATGATAACACTAATATATTATTATCAAAGAAATGTTAAAAATAATATATGATATCATATTAATGTATATGATTCTTTTATAATTTATCAAAAATTATTTAACCATTATAGATGAGTTGATCTATAACAACCCAAGCTTCCACAGTATGCTTCTCTTTGAAAAATACAGTAGTGTGTGGTGTACGCAACATCGAGTTCTAACACACACCACAACAAATCAAACTAGCCGTTATGAATATTAATACCAAAATTTTGAAATTGTATAAATTTTATATTTAAAAATGGACTTCAGTTTTGGATTTGGAATATCGAAATTAGTTAAGGATGAATTTTTGGTATTTTTCTGAAAACATTCAATTTTTGATTAATAGTAAAAAAACAATGAGTTATAGTTTAAAACCGAATTTTTTATTAAATAATTACTTATTTCATTTAAATTTATTTTAGGTAATTATAGGCACATAATGTCTATATAATTTCAATTTAACTAATTGGAGTCAATTTATAATAATTATATATAATTATATATATATTATAGAACATTTCACAGTCTTTTACCCACCTCTAAGGAAAATTTGAAAATTCACATAAAACATATTTTTACTGCTTCATTGAATGGAATTTAAAAAAACCGAGAGACACATTTGATATACGTATTTAAAATGTGTTTCAATGAGATGAAAATAATTTTTGGTGAATAGTTTCTTTTTTCTTTTATTTATAACAGTTAAAAGTAAATAGGGTAACTAAGGGTAAAAATGATATTAATATTACCCTAACACATGTACTAATTTTATTGGACAAGTGAATCTCGACCAAAAACAACCATAGGAAAGAAAATTTTATCATTTAGGTTTACTTGGATTGTATTAGGTCATTTATTATTATTTAATTCAAAGTTGAGTTAAATGAGTTTAAAATAACATTTAATTACTAAAATATTTTTAATATAGGGTTATACACAAGATAAATTATATTGTAAATGTTAATTAGAAATATAAAAAAATTTCCTACATAATGTTAGTTTATTTATAATTTTTATAAATTAAATAATTTAATTTATTTATGACCCAATGTGGATGCAGTAATTATCTAATTAATGAAATATTAAAATAATTGATATTATAAATACCCCAATAAATGTACTTTTAGACTTTTAATGAATTACACTAATTTTATAGGTTATTATGACATATTATTATTGTTTATATGAATTTTTTCTTAGTAATAATGATGTTTTGAATTTATCAAAAACAAAATACACAGTAGTGTCAAAATTAACATAAAAGAGTTTTTTTATAAAATATTTTATTATTAATTAATATTCTATTCTTAAAAATCAAAAGTTAAGCCAAAGGACATGTATCATGATAGGTATATCATTAATGTACCACTTTAGGGTCTCTTGTATGTATATATTAATTTTATTAACCATATAATATGAAATTACAAAGAGACATGTTAAATGTCAAACTATTTAACTAAGAGTTAAATATAAATGAGAAGTTTTATATTGTGACCAAAACCTATCTAAATTCTGTTTGTGGAAAGGATTTAGACCCATATGTACATTAACCATTAAATAATCCCATTTTTATTAATTATAAACTGAATATGGATTTTTTATAAAATAATATTTCTAGCTTTTCCAAAGGAGCCCCTCACCCCTCTTATAAAAGGGCACTCCCCCTTCTCTCTAATTCACACCTTCAAAGCATTTTGGCTCAGCCAAACCCAGCACAAATATTCTCTAAAATTCCCTATATTAAACCTAGTGGCATTTATTTAATCATAAATCCTACATATGGATCCCTTTTGATCAAATCAAAAGGACGATCCCCAAGAAGAGATATTGTTTTCACCACCCTCTTTCAAGTTCATTTCTTCTTCAACATCTTCATTATTTATTACTTACATTATAAAATAATAACTCCAGTATCTTCTATATTATGTTATATTATTTTAAATTTGTTACAACCATATTCAGTATTCTACCCAACCTTTGAATTACATTTCACCATACGTGCGTATGTACAGCTTGTCGTCTCCACGTCATGGTGTAATTGTTATTCAAAACAATATTATTTAGATGGGTATAATAATGTTGGGAAATTCATATAAATAATAAATATAACATTATAATGATTATTTATATATGATATATCATCCAATTATATATTATTTTAATATCAAAAGAATTATATTGTAACTTCTATGTAGGTACGGACTGCCGTCTCCACAAACGCGATGAGATTCATTCCCCATTGTATCCATTCAAGTATAATTCTCATTTGATGATTAAAAATAATTTTTAAGGACATCGTATAATTATTTATATGATTATGATACAACCAATACATAACAAATATGGCATATGTTACAAAACATATAATTGAAAACGAGTAAGTTTACACCTGAACCGATGATAATAATAAGATATTATTGACATAGCCATGTTAAAAGATCATACAATATATCATGTTAATGTATATGATTCTTTTATAATTTAATAACAACTATTTCTCCATTATACAGGAGGCTAAACTACCCTCAACCAAGGAAAATTACAAAGTATGTTTTTATTTCACAATCTCTTCATTATCCTAGTTTGTTTATATTTAATTATCTACTGGGAAATCATTATCATTCACATCCATGTTTCAAAAAAATGTATTTCAAAACATTATTCATAGATTATAGACTATGTGTTAATGTCATTTATACCTTTTTTGACATTATATAATATGTTTATAAAGGAATCTTTCTGTTGTCTTCCAAACACGGTCCATTTTAACATTTTCGACAGAATTATGGTATGCAAGTCTTATTAACTTATACAACATGCGTGGCTATTTTCTGCCATTATAAAATCATCAAGGATACCTTACAATCTTATAAGAATATTTTAAATTTAAATGTTTTATTTTATAATTACTTTACTCTTAAATGATTTCAAAAAAATATATACTTCTCTCAAATAGTTTGGATTTCATCAATGTCAACATCCTTTGATGGATTTTAAACTTTTTGGAAGTTGATTTGTTATAATACAAAACTTACATATTGTATTGAAGTTTATGTGATATGTTTGACTGTGGATGTGTTATTTTTATACCATTCATGTTTTATGGAGAAAGTATTGGCATTTATATGATAGTTTTAATATAAATGTTAATGTTATGTTTAAACCTGTTCATATGAGGAATAAATTAAACTCAATAAGTGATGGGTGGAGCCCGCTATAGCTTTCGATGCATAGGTAGGTCTCATGAGACAAACAAGTGTCTTGGGCCAAGGCCTTGACAAAATCTTATTTGTAGTCTCAACACAAGGCCTTGACTACATGGTTATGATAGTCTGGCATTATGCATTCCATAATTATGGAAGTCGTTATTGATATTGCATTTGATTATTCGACCAGTAGAATATCCATGTTAATAATTAAATGTAATTAATTCATTTTATTTTTTCCATATAACGATGAAGCTCATGTTTAAAAGGCTTTTGTTTTAATTATACATTGCCTTATATGTTTAAGTTTTTTTATTAAAGTTTCCTCTATATTGTTATCCTTACCGAGCATGTGAGCTCACCCCTTTTAATGATTTATTTTTTCCAGGATATGATGAAGTATTTTATGAATGGCCTATAGGGATAGTATGAGGGGATTTGAATAAAAAAATTACTGTAATTTTTTTCATTTTATGATGTAATTGTAAATCTTATGAATATATTTAGTGTTTCCAAGACTAATAAAATAATCGGTCTTTTGGGAATTGATTCCTAGTAATCAAGCCAATGTTATGTTCTAATGGACTGACTCTGGGTAATGGGGTCGGGGTGTTACAGTTGGTATTAGAGGATGTTTAGTACAAACCATGGGAGCTAGATTTAGATAAACACTGATAAGAGAAAATAGATCTAAGATGGACTTTGATGACTCGTATAGAAGAACATCCTAGAATTTTGGTATTGAGGAAATTTTGTTTGTTTTTTGAGAAATACATCAGTGTCTTTATACGGGCATGAATAAGAGGCTCTTTCATAGATGTACCTAGGAGTGAAAATGTTGACAAGGAGTTTCGGGCTTGTCCCGGGGTAACATGGTACACAAAAATGGGCCTTGCTACACTCTTGGTTATGACAATCTCAAAATATATACTTATGATTTTTCTCATTTTCATTACATACTATTATGAAGGGTTTATGAGTATATACTTCATCATAGAAAATATTTTTTTTATGATTATGGATTATGTCCCTAAACTGTTGAATTTTTTGTAACTATTTCAGATGTTTGGAATTATGTATTTTGATTAATAAAGGTTTTGTTAGGTTTTCAAAGGATTGATTATTTCCTAGTTAATCAAAACAGAAGAGTTGATTAACTTTTGAAAATAACTTACTGATTTACAGCTAATATAAACACTTGTGAGTTTCATTATCAACGTGACTGTAAAACAGTTTTGGTTTTGAAGAACATAGCAACGAAATAAAAAAGAATAACATTGAAAGAAATAGCACAGCAGATATAACCTAGAGGTTCAGTCTCAAGCCAAGACTTTGTCCTCTCAGCAATTTATATAAATATGATCCACACCCAGGATCGGGGTTCACAACAGTTTACAACTTTCCAGGTCCAAGACCTCTACCACTGTTATCCGTGGGAAACAAAACAACAATAATCCAGCAGTTCAGGTCACACATGACCTCTACCACTATCCTAGTGTGAAATACAAGATGTAAAGAGTTTGTTGAGGATTTACAGATCCTCCAGTTATTGTATAGGAGACAGTGTCTGTGTAAAATACAACAGATAACACACACTGCTCAAAATGAAAAATAATGAATCACATAGTAGATATGCAGAGTTTAGAAATGGCTCTAGTGATTGTAGTGAAGCATTGGACTCCTTTGAGTTTGATCAGAAATGGTTCAGAGTCCTCTTCTGGTTTTTGTCTGAAAAGCAGAGTGTCATCTACTTCCTTGACTTCTAGGTATAGAGATAGAGGAGAAAGTAGTCAATGAAGTTCTTTTGTGGATTTTCTCGTTCTCATCTCTTCACTAGTATACAGTAATGAATGAGTTCTTCATCTACGTTCAGTCGTCTATTTTCATTCACACTCGGTTGTTCTTCCAGTACACCTTGTTGTATGTTTGTCTCTGTGTATTCCATTTTTTGGTCTATATGTTATTCTGTTGTCTAGAAGCAACAGGGACTTCTAGTATTTATAGCACATGCTCCAGAAAAGGAAATGATTTCCTTTTTGCAGGTACGAGGTACGGTTCCCAGACATCCAACAAACACCCATTAAATAAAGGTCAGTGCATTAAAATATACATAACATGACTACTGGTTAGATTAAAAAAAGATAAAGAAATTCAAACAGCTTTTTATGGCTATCAGTGAGTCAAGTGATCGGTAGGTCATCAGCACCAGCATCGGTGGCTAGACATCGGTGTGTCCTGATCGATGACTCAGATTATTAGCATTGGTGTTTCATGATCGGTGACTCATTTGATCAGCATCGATGTGACATCTTCAGTGACTCAGATTATCAGCATCAGTGTGTCCAGATCGGTGTGACATCTTCGGTGACTCAGACGATCAGCATCGATGTGACATCTTCGGTGACTCAGATGATCAACATCAGTGTGTCATGATCGGTGACTCATTTGATTGGTGTGACATCTTTGGTGACCCAGACGATCAGCATCGGTGTGACATCTTCGGGGACTCTGATGATCAACATCAGTGGGTCATGATCAGTGACTCATTTGATCAGCATCGGTGAGACATCTTCGGTGACTCATTTGATCAGCATCGGTGAGACATCTTCGGTGACTCAGATGATCATCATCGGTGAGTCAAGATCAGTGACTCGTTTGATCGGTGTCACATGTTCGGTGAATCGGACGATCAGCATTGGTGTGTCAAGATCAGTGACTCATTTGATCGGTGTGACATCTTTGGTGACTCATTTGATATGGATCGGTGCAACCGTTCACTTTGGATATGGATCGGTGCGACTGTTCACTTTTGATATGGATTGGTGAAACCATTCACTTTTGATATGGATCGGTGCGACCGTTCACTTTTGATAGGGATCGGTGCAATCGTTCACTTTTGATATGGAGCAGTGCGACCCATAACTTTTGATGTGGATCGGTGCGACTGTTCACTTTTGATATGGATCAGTGCGACCGTTCACATAGTTTCTGTTTGATCCATAAGACTTCTAGAATACATGTAAATCAAGCACAGATAAAAAAAACATGATCCAAAAGATATAAACAGATTCAATAAAATATTGTGACTATGTATATGAGAAATCCAACCGGATTAAGTAATGATGATTTGTGATTATTAAAACACCAATCATAGGAAGAATTCAACAATCTTCCGAAGGGCTCAACAATCTCCCCATTTTTGATAATCACAAATAATAGTCATAAATAAAAATAATATATCATCAATAATAGTGACAAGGCATAATAAGAATAAAAACACAATGAGATATAAATCTCCCCCTGAATTTATGCCATTGTATATTTATATAAACATTGATCCCATAGATATAAAGTTTCTCCCCCATAGATATAAATTTTCTCCCCCATAGATATAAATTTTCTCCCCCTTTGGGATAATCAAAAGGGAGGGAAAACATATAAAGAAGAGATTAAAAGAAGGCATCATAGAGAATAGAGAGAAAAAAAGTTTCGCAAAGTACATCAGAGTACAAACAGAACATTGTTCACCCTATCAACAATAAGACATAACTATTTCTTGAGATGTAACTGGGCTTTAACTTTGTCATAAGGATCAATAGTTGGTAAGTTGGAGGGCTTGGAGGCAGGATGAACTGGGAAAATTTGAAATGGTGGTAAGATGACTCTGGAAGGTTGAGGAGAGGATGCCACAAAGATTTGATATGGAAAAGTAGTAGCTGGTTGAGAAGATTGCGGAAGAACTCGTCGTAGTTGAGATAGAGCATGAGCAACTGAGAACTGATTTAGAGAAACATCAAATTCAATAAGAGGTTCAACAGAAGGAAGCACAATGGTTGTGTCTTGTGAATTCAGATAAGTCTTCAAAAGATTAATGAAATCCTGAATAACTTCTGCACCATACTGCATAGCCTTCTCAAAATCATCCTTATTCTCCATGAACCTTTCCTTGGTAGGAGTAAAATATTTCAACTGACGAACTTGATTCTTGAAATCTTGAGTGAATGGAGGTAGTTTCATATTATCAGCCAACACCTTGAAATTCACAGTCATCTCATGCTTGGTATAAATGTTTGAAAATTAATGATCAACCTTTTCCTTGATCTCTTTGGGAGCTTTATTGGCATCTTCTGAATATACTTTTTCCATCTTATGAATTTGATCACTGTGCTCCTTCATCTTCCTCAGCGATTCCAAATCAAGAACATGTCTAATGGCGGCCAATTCATCATGCACAATCTGTCATAGAGCATCTAACTCAGGAGTAGTGATCTTGGTTACTTTGGTTGTACTAGCTTGAGAAACTATATGAGTTATTTCAGCTTTCAACTTCCTCATACCAGACTTCTTAAGATGTTCTATCAGATTCCTTAACACTTCCATCATACCAAAGATGGTGGATCTAAATTTGTTTGATAGAGAAACTAAGTCAGATTTTAGATCCTTCATAGTCTGATTTAGATAGGCTATGTGCCTGCCAATAAACTCACCAATATTGGCCAGGTCTGGTTTAATTACATTTGATACTCTTGTTGAAAAGTCTTCTAAATAACCTTCAGAAACGTGCAGAGAAGCTTGAGTAAGAGCATTTGAAATTTATTTTATGACTGTATTTCTCACTGCAGAAAGCAACTCAATTTTGAAATTATCAAAATCAGACTGAGAGATAGTAGAACTAGGTAGATCCACATCTACAACATTAACAACATGGGCAGACCTTGTCTCAACTGGGTGGCCTTCCTTCAAAACAGCATTAGTTTCTGACTCTTCATCTTCTTCTTCAGTAAACTCTAAACCCAATACAACAAAACCAGGGTAATCGTCCCAGACAGCAGCACACAGAGTATATTTTGGTTTATCATAACTTTTTTTCAACTGGTTTCTAGAGAATCTCTCTTGCCACTAGTATTTTCCTCTTGCACAGTTTGATGTGGTTCTATTGGTGGTTCAACAAGACCATCCACTGTTTGGTTATCACCATCATCATTATCATCATCATCATCATTGTCATCTCCATTCCCATTTCCATTATTAATAGAAACATCACTGTGAGATACTTCAGTGTCACTAGTTTCTTCATCCCTAAGAACTGGTTCTGATTCAAGTAAGGCTAAAGGTGGACTGGCAGGTCCAAATTCTATTCTTCTCTTAGGGATCACGATATCAAGATCACTCCTATCATCAGGAGGTGACATACTTCCTTCTTCTGTTTTAGCTTATTATATCCCTTGTTTACCAGACTCTTCGGTTTCCTTATTCCTTTCAACATCTATTTCTTCCTTATCATTAGAATAGATTGGCTCCTCATCTGATTTCAAACCAGGGTCTCTCAAACCCTTCGTCCTCTTTCCATGATCAGTGGGATTGTAGGATTCATACAACTTGTCCACATCAGCAACCCTGTATTTTTTCCATGGGTTATAATTTATATTCATTTTTTATAAATCCCTTTGTTAACACAAAAAAGCACTATCAGATTCAGCTATCTCATCAGCTTCATCAACACATTCTAGATTCTTTAACATTGTAGATATCATTTTGGAATAGAACAGGGCAGTGGATTTCATAGAAGGTTTCACCATTCCAGCTATGTGCACCATTAGATATCTATACAATTTGATCATCTCATGGGTCTTTAGTAAAAACAGTAGAAAAACATCCTGGTATTTTACAGCAGCAAAATATCATTTCCTAGAGAAAATTTGTTGATAAAAAACATAAATAGAAGTCTACATTCACTATCCAACTCTGAGGATGTGATTCTCCTTGACTCTCTATTTCCATTAAAAAGATCTAAAGCTATCTCATAAGAGAAGTATTCAGTGGTTGGAGGAATGTTTCTAGCATAATCCTCATACCGACCCTCATAGGGTACATTTAAACATTCATCCCACTATTTAGATGAAAAATATATTTTCTTTCCTTTCACTACAGAAGACATTATGGAAGCCTCTACACCATCTAAAGTAACTTTCATATTTATATAAAACTCATGCACTAGCTTTGGGTAGTACACACGAGTGTTATCTGAGAACCAGGATTTCCATCCTTGCGATTCTAAAACTTGTAATAATAGTGACTTACTTGTCAAAAGCCAGGCAGAACCGACTTCATTTTCTACAACAACAATCCGAGTTTCTAGGTTCAGATTTACTGATCTTTGAGTGGTACTACTCTACTCCCCTAGAGCACGCTATGAAGTTATAGGGTTGTCTGATCCTTTTCTTGTTCTCTTTTGCTTAGCCATTTGAGGATTCTGGGAAATGAAGAAGTTTGAAGGTTTGATGTAGAGGAGAAGAGAGGATATAAGTCTTGGCGGGAAATGAAAGGTCGACAGTTTGGGGAAATAGAAATAGTCGCGTAACATTTATTTCATCGTTTAGGGTTCCCATAATAAAGATAAACAAAATTAATTAAATACAACATAATAAAAAGTAATAGAAAGATAGATTGGTTTGACTGATCAATTTCACAGATTGGTTTCACAGGTTGGTTTCACAGATCGGTTTCACAGATCGATTTCACAGATATTTTGACAGATCTGTTTCAAAGATCGGTTTCACAGATCGGTTTCACAGATCGTTTTCACAGAACAGTTTCACAGATCGACCATACACAACTCTTTTTTAGTAAAATTAATTCTTTTAGAGCATAAAGGCTTGGTAAAAATATCAGATAATTGATGTTCATAACTAATAAATTCGTGATAAATATCACCTTTCTGATAATGATCTCTTAGAATGTGATGTCTGACATCGATGTGATTAGTCCTAGAGTGAGACACAAGGTTCATAGATATGTTGATCGCGGTATTGTTGTCACAGTTAATTGAAACATGTTTAAAATAAAATCCACAGTCCAATAAAGTGTGTTTCATCCATAGAATCTGTGCACAGTAACTACCAGCAGCTATATATTCAGCTTTAGTAGTAGAAAATGCAACTGAGTTCCGTTTCTTACTACACCATGATTCTAGGGATTTCCATGTAAATGACATGTTCCAAATGTGCTCTTCCTATTTAACTTACATCCAGCAAAGTCAGTATCTGAGTAACTAATTAGGTCAAATGATTGTCCTCTTTGATAAAACAAACCTAAATTCACAGTATACTTAAGAAATTTAAAAATCATTTTAAGATCCAATAAGTGTGATTCATTAGGATTAGCTTGAAATATAGAACACATACATACACTAAATATAATATCTGGTGGACTAGAAGTAAGATAATGTAAACTCCCAATCATACCACTATAATTAGTTTGATCCACTGGTTCCTAGTTTCATCAATATCTAATTTACAGGTGGTACTCATAGGTGTATCACTTCCCTTAATACTATCCAAACCAAAATGTTTTAATAAATACATAGTGTATTTACTTTGGTTTAAAATAATACCATCATTAGTTTGAATGATTTTAAATCCAATAAAATACTTAAGCTCACCCATTAAGCTCATTTCAAACTCATTTTTCATAACCTTTGAAAAATCAGTACATAAAGAATTTTTAGAAGATCCAAAAATAATATCATCAACATAGATTTTTACTATTAATATATCATTTGAAATCATTTTTATAAAAAGAGTGGGATTAGCTATTCCTTTTTTAATCCTTTTGAAATAATAATGTTTGAATTTATTTCATACCAAGCTCTTGGATCTTGTTTTAAGCCATATAAATATATAGAAATTTTAAAAACATGATTTTTGGAATGAGGATTTGAGAAACCAGGAGGTTGATCTACAAAAAAATCTTCATCAATAAAACCATTTAAAAAAGCACTTTTTACATCCATTTCATATAACTTGATTTTTATATGTGATGCATATGCATGTAAGATCCTAATAGCCTCTAATCTAGCAATATGTGCAAAGTTTTCCTCTTAGTTAATTCCTTCTTCTTGATTGTAACCTTGTGCAACTAGCCTAGATTTTTTTCTAATGATGTTTCCAGATTCATCAACTTTTTTTCTAAACACGCATTTTTGCCTATGGATATAATGTCATTAGGTATTTCTACTAATTTCTAGACTCTGTTTCTTTCAAATTGATTTAGTTCTTCTTGCATAGCCATTACCCAAAATTCATCATTGATACCATCATTGAAATTTTTTAGGTTCTAACTATGACAGAAAAGATTGATGTTCCACCTGATTTCTTAGAGAAGCTTTAGTCTGTGTTCCTCTATCTAAATTACGTACAACAGCATATAAAGGATGGTTCTTTAGAATTCTAGTTGGTCTAGAAAAGGTAGAGCTAGAGATTTCAGATTCATGTACAGGTTGAGGTTCAACAGAAGCAGGTTCGGGAAAATTTCCAGAACATTATGTTTTAACTACAGGTCCACTGTCTTTGTCATTAAGGTTCAAAACATAGAGATCATCTTCATGATTTTCATGAGAGGTCTTAGATTCATGTGGATCAGTTTCATCTAATTTGATGTGAACATATTCTTCCACACATTTGGTTCTCTTATTGAAAACTCTATAGGCTTTATTAGAAATAGAGTAACCTAGGAAAATTCCTTCATCACTCTTGGATACAAATTTGTCTAGATTGTTTTTAGTATTATGAATAAAGGCTTTGCAGCCAAAAACACTGATGTAGTTAACCTTAGGGTTCCTATGGTTCCACAACACATAAGGGGTACTTTTAAAAACAGGTCTGATCAAGACTCTATTAATAACATAACAAGATGTATTGATAGCTTCAACCCAAAAAACAAACAGGTAGGTCATACTCATTAAGAATAGTCCTAGAAATTTCTTGCAGGGTTCCATTACTTCTTTCTACTACACCATTTTGTTGGGGTGTCCTAGGGGCAGAGAAATTGTAACTATAGCCACTGTGTGAGCAGTAAGATTCAAACTCATGATTTTCAAACTCACGGCCATGATCACTTCTTAGGGTTTTATTTTGGAGTCCACTAATGTACTCTACAGACATGGAATATTTAACAAAGTAAGAACAATCTTTACTTTTGTGAGCTAGAAAATATACCCAAGTATATATAGAAAAGTCATCTACAAGAACATAGACATAGTGCATCCCATTTAAACTAGAAACTCTAGAAGGTCCCAATAAATCAATGTGGACCAACTCGAGAGGTTTAGAAGTTGAATCTTATTTCATTGATTTAAAATAAACTTTATGTTTCTTTCTCTTTTGATAGGGATTACAAACTTTGTCTACTGGAAATTCATGTTTGTGTAGGTATCTAACTAAGTTCTTCCTAGCAAGTTTTCTAAGTGAATGCACATTAAATTGTCCTAATCTTCTGTGCCAAAGACATGACTCCTTATGAAAATAATTTTAACAAGTAATATTCTTCTTAGCTCTATAATTTAAATCAACAGCATAAACATTTTTATTTCTTAAAGAAGAAAACACAAAAAAATTAGAATTAAAAACTTTTCAAGAATTGTTTTAAAATTTAACATAAAAACCATTATCACATAGCTGAGAAATTCTTAACAAATTGTATTTAGGTCCATCAACAAATTAAACTTTAGAAATTAATACTGAGTTAGTTTTACCAATCTGGCCTAAGACAATGATTTTTCCTTTTCAGTTATCACCAAAAGTGACAAAGCCTCCATCAACTTTTAATAAACTCATGAAGCATGAGATGTCTCCAGAAATATGTCTTGAACATCCACTGTCCAAATACTAGGTCTTTCTATAGGATCTTTTTAAGAAGGTTTCCAACAAAAAAAATTTAAATAGGAAATTATTTTGGTACCCAGATCTTCTTGGGTCCAGACAGGTTATCCAATAAAACATTAGGTACCCATATTTGTCTAATGGGTCTCATAAGATTTCTACAGTCAAAAGATTTCGAAAGATAAACCTTATTAGATCCATAACTATGAATATAACTCGTTGAAGCATATGAGGTTTCAGAACTAGCTACATTCTGTCCAAATTTAGGAATGAATCTAGTTTTGGTAATTTTCTTTGTCCAGGTTGGTATCCTATACCAGTAGTGTATCTAGGTGCTATTTTCTTACCTAACATCTGAGATAGAGTATCTTTGCCATTGGTAAATTTCTCTAAGTCTTTCTTGAGTTTCTCATTAGATAATTTCAGTTCAGTATTCTCTTTAAGCAACTGGGCATTCTTTTCCATTTCAATATCAAGATCAGATTTATGTTTAATAGTTAAAGTGTAATGTTTCTTTAATCGTTTGTATTTGTCTTTTATCTCATTACAGGTTTCTTCTAACATATCACAATATTCAAATAGTTCATATTTTGACATGTTATCAGAGTCAGTATCATCTTCAGAAAAATAAGAATTTAATGAAGAGGTTTCAGTTGTTACCTCAGATGTCTTTGTCATAAAACACATATTTTCCTTATTTCTTTGTTCAGTTTCAGAAACATCAGATTCACTTGAGATATCCTCAGAAGCACTCCAAGTAGCCTTCATAGCCTTATTTTACTTACTGTCCTTGTATTCATACTTCTTCTTGTACTTCAGCTTTGTACAATCTACTTTTATGTGTCCCTTTCTTTTTCACTCATAGTACACAACTTCATCTTATTTGTTATATTTCTTGAAATCCTTTTTACAATGTCCCTTGTTGTCATACATACCTTTGTAATTTTATTTTCTGAAAAACATCTACGTCTTATAAAACTTCTGAAAACTCTTGGAAATGTGATCCATCTCAACATCACTATCAGAAGCACTTTCACTGTCTTCACAACTTGAACTTTCATTTATATCTTGGAGTTTCTCCTTATCCTTGTTCTTTGAAGTTGAATATTTGAAAGCAACAGACTTTCTTCTTGGTTCATCTTCTTCTTCTTTGTTAACCTTGAGTTACTCTTCATACATCATCAATTATCCAATTAGTTCCTTGACTGCCAGTTCACCAATATTTCATGATTCTCTAATTGAGACCGAAGTTCCTCTCCATATTTTAGGTAGACATCTCAGAATTCTCATAATTTGTTACTTTTGTGGAACATCCTTTCCCAGAGAAGTCATTGTGTTGAAAATTTCATTAAACCTGAGATACATGTCAGAGAAGGGTTTATCATGTATCATCATAAAATTATCATACTTAATAGTATAAGTCTTAAATTTCATTTATTTAACATTAGTTGTTCCTTCATGAGAAACTACTAAGGTTTCCCAAATTTCATAAGTAGTTTTACAATCAGGTATACTATTAAATTCCTCATCTCCTAAAGCATATTACAAGGAATCCATAGATTTGTAATTATTATTTTAGGCAGCCTTAGTAGCTTCATTCCAAGTAGATCTAATAGTAGTAGGAATTTTATATTCAAGTTCTATATCAGCCCAAATATCAAAACTCATGCTTTCTAAATGAATTTTCATCTTTATTTTCCACTGAGCATAGTTAGTGCCATTGAAAAATGGTGGTCTATTGGTAGAAACACCTTCAAGTCTATTATCCATGATAACTTACCTAAAGAGAAGATTTTAATGATAAAAAAATTTATAAATAAAAGAAATTTTAAGAACTATAAAATAAAACTATAATCACAGTTAAAAAAAGGGTACTTTAGAAATTATTTTAAATACTTTGATACCAAATGATGGTCGGAGTGGATACTAAAGAGGGGGGTGAATTGTGTTCCAATTAAAATTTCTGTTTAAAAACATTGTCTTAAAATCCCCAAAATAAAACACAAAATTAAACTATAGTGAATTTATATCCCAATAAAGGTTCAATTAGGTTCTCAAAGGATTGATTATTTCCCAGTTAATCAAAATCAAAGAGTTGTTTAACTTTTGAAACTAACATACTGATTTACAGCTAATATAAACACTTTAGAGTTTAATTATCAAAGTGACTTTAAAACATTTTTGGTTTTAAAGAACTTAGCAGCGAAATAAAAAAGAATAACATTGAAGGAAATAGCACATCAGATATAACCAAGAGGTTTAGTCTCAACCCGAGTCTTAGTCCTCTCAAAAATTTATATAAATATGATCCACACCCTGGATCAAGGTTCACAACAGTTTACAACTGTCCAGGTCCAAGACCGCTACTACTGTTATTTTTGGGAAACAAAACAACAGCAACCAGCTGTCCAGCTTACACACGACCTCTACCACTATCCTAGTGGGAAATACAAGATGTAAAGATTTTTCTGAGGATTAACAGATCCTCTAGTTAAAGTACAGGAGACAGTGTGTGTGTAAAATAGATCAGATAACACACACTACTCGAAATGTAAAATAACGAATCACAGAGTAGAGATAAAGAGTTTAGAAATGGCTCTAGTGATTGCAGTGAAGCTTTGGACTCCTTTGAGTTTGATCATAAATGGTTCAGAGTCCTCTTCTGGTTTTTGTTTGAAAATATGAGTGTTTTATACTTCCATGACTTCCTGGTGTAGAGATAGAGGAGAATGTAGTCGATGAAGTTCTTGCGTGGATGTTCTCGTTCTCAGCTCTTCACTGGTATACAGTAATGAGTGAGTTCTTCGTGTAATTTCAGTCATCTCTTTTCATTCACACTCAGTTGTTCCTCCGGTACACCTTGTGGAATGAATGTCTCTGTGTATTCCCTTTTTATATATTTTTTATGTTTTCTAGCAGCAATAGGGACTTCATCTATTTATAGCACACGCTCCGGCAAAGGAAATTATTTCCTTTTTGTAGGTATGAGGTAGGGTTACCTGACATCCAACAAACACCCATTAAATAAATTTTATTGCATTAAAATATAACTAATATGACCCTTGGTTATATTAAATAAAGATAAACAAATTCAAACAGATATTTATGGCTATCGGTGAGTCAAGTTATCAGTAGGTCATCAGCTTCAGCATCGGTGGCTAGAAATCTGTGTGTCCTGATCGGTGACTCATATGATCAGCATCAGTGTGTTATGATCGGTGAATCATTTGATCATCTTCGGTGTGACATCTTCGGTGACACAGATGATCAGCATCGGTGTGTCAAGATCGGTGACTCATTTGATCGATGTGACATCTTCGGTGACTCAGATGATCAGCATCGGCGTGACATCGTCGGTGACTCAGATTATCAGCATCAGTGCGTCATGATCGGTGACTCATTTGATCGGTGTGACATATTCGGTGACTCAGACGATCAGCATCGGTGTGACATTTTCGGTGACTCAGATGATCAGCATCAGTGTGTCATGATCGGTGACTCATTTCATCAGCATCGTTGAGAAATCTTCGGTGACTCATTTTATTAGCATCAGTGAGACATCTTCAGTGACTCAGATTATCATCATCGGTGTGTCAAGATCAGTGACTCATTTTATCGGTGTGACCTCTTCAGTGATTCAGACGATCAACATCGATGTGTCAAGATCGGTGACTCATTTGATCGGTGTGACATCATCGGTGACTCATTTGATATGGATCAGTGCGACCGTTCACTTTTGATGTGGATCAGTGCGACCGTTCACTTTTGATATGGATTGGTGTGACTGTTCACTTTTGATATGGATCAGTGCGACCGTTAACTTTTGATATGGATCGGTGCGACCGTTCACTTTTGATATGGATCAGTGCGACCGTTCATTTTGATATGGATCAGTGCGACCATTCAATTAGTGTTTGCTTGATCCAGAAGAGTTCTTGAATACATGTAAATCAAGCATAGATAAAAAACATGATCTAACCGATATAAATAGATTCACTAAAATATTGTGACTATGTATATGAGAAATCAAACTGGATTAAGTAACGATGATTTGTGATTATTAAAATAGCAATCATAGGAAGAATTCAACATTCTTCTAGAGGGCTCAACAATAATTATAGTGGAGATGGTGATGCAACTGGTGCTGGTCAGTTAATCACCATACTGGAATAACTCACCCATGTTATGAATAATAACCTTACCCATATGGAGCACCGAGATTGACATCGTGGAGGATCAATGTTAGATCGCTTCATGAGGTAACAACAACCAAAATTCAATGGGAGCACAAATCCCATAGTAGTTTAGCAATGGATAAATTCCTTAGAGGAAATATTCCATGCCATGGGGAGTAGTGAAAGGTAAAAAGTTATCATGGCAGTTTAACGCCACACTAGAGATGTTGAACAATGGTATTCATTTATTCAAAATAAACAGGCAGATAATAAAGAATCAAATATGGAATGGTGGGAGTTCAAAGAGGTTTTCGTAGAAAAATAATTTCCTCGTGACCAACGAGAAGATATGGAAAGTAAATTTGTGAGACTGAGACTAAAGGAGAATGATAATGTCACAAAGTGTTAGTCTAACATTACATGGTTAGAGGGGAATGCTGCAGATTATATACATAACCCATGAAGGAAGATTGATCATTTCTTTAATGGGTTAAAACCATTTCTTTATCCTCCATTAGTCTCACCAACCTTCTTGTTGTACGAAGTTATTGTCTCGTTTACTATCAAGACAGAAAAACAATTCTCTATGTATTATCACTCTAATGAAACGAAAGAGAAGAAGAGATCAGCTGATCACTCTGGAAATGGAAATAATGGGAATAAGGGGAATGTTGAATATCCCTCCTACAAAAAATGTGGGAAGAAACACCATGCTACTTTCTTGAAATGATTGAAATTGTGTTACATGTGTGTAGAAAAAGGCCACCAAGCTTGTGGTTGTAAGTGGAAGAAATAATCTAACATTGTTCAATTCTACAACAACAGGGAGATGGGACATTATGAAAATGAATGTACTAAGAGTCAGGGGAATTTACGTCATAAATGGCCAAGGGATCAAGGAAAATCTTATGCTATCACTACTGATGAGGTAGATGCTTCGAAAGATGTGGTGGCAGGTAATTTATTGGTTTCCTGATGTTTAGAAAATGTATTATTTGATTTCGGATCATTACATTGTTTTATATCATCCTAGTTCTCTATGAAAATTATATATTTACAATTTTATTTAAAAATGGATTTTTAGTGAAACTTCCTAAGAGAAGTATCATTGACACAATGATTTGTCAATCTATCCCCATTAAGTCATATAAATGATCTTTTTTGCTAATCTATTCATCAAACCCATGATTTAATTTGATATAATCCTCAGTATGGATTGTCTTTCAAACCACGTTTTGAAGATTTATTGTAAAAAGAAGTAGGTTATGATTTTTTATGATGATGATAAGAATCACCTTATCTTTATAGCAGAATTGTAACCACCTATTTCTTATGTAGATCAAGTCCTAGTAGCTCAACTAAATTAAATTATTGGGATAGAAGAGAATGAAATAACTGTGGGTGAGGAAAATAATGTTCAAATAGAGGATTTTCATATTGTGAAAGAATATGTTGATGTTCTTCTAGATGATTTACCTGGACATCCTCTAGAATGATAAATTGAATTTTCCTTTGATTTCATTCCTGGTTCATGGCCCATATCGAAGACCCCTTATAGAATGGCCACTATGGAATTATTTAAACTACAGAAAAAACTCTAGGAATTGAGTAATAACGGATTTATATTCCTTAGTGTTTGTCCATGGGGATCCCCTTTCCTTTTTGATAGAAAGAATGATGGATCTATGAGATAATGTATCGACTACAGGGAAATTAATTCTATAAAAGTAAAGAACAAGTATCCCCTACCTAGAATTGATGATTTATTTGACCTACATCATTGAGCTCAATATTTTTCAAAGATTTACCTTCGATCTAGATACCATTAGTTGTGTGTGAATTAGGAAGTCATTCTGAAGACATCATTTCTAACAATGTACGGACATTATGAGTTTACAATAATGCTTTTTGGATTGACTAATGCACCATCTTTCTTCATGGATCTAATAAATAGAGTTTTCATGGAATGTATAAATTATTTTGTGGAGGTAGTTTTTTGTCATATCTTGGTATACTCCAAAATGTGCAAAGATCCTGAAAATAACTTGTGCATTATTCTGAAGACTCTTAGAAGACATGAATTATTTGGAGAGTTTAGAAAGTGTGAATTATGGATTCAGGAGCACTCTTTTCATCGACATATTGTCTCCAAAGATGGAATCTATGTTGATCCTTATATGACCAAGGAAATCCATTAATGTCCAGCATTGATGAGTATAATTGAGTTACTTGGATTTATTGGTTTAGATGGTTATTATCGGCGTTTCGTCCAGAATTTTTCTCAGTTGGATAACCCATTAACAATGCTCACACGTAATGGAGTTAAATTTATTTTTCAAAAAGAGTGTGAATAATGTTTTGAAGAACCGATGACAGGAATAGTCAATTCTCATATATTTACTCTACCATCTGAGAATGAAGGGTTCATTATTTATAGTGATTCATCGAAGAAAGGACTTAGTTATGTCCTTATGCAGAATGATAGAGTTATTACCTATGCATCACGACAGCTGAAAATTCATGAGCAAAAATATCCAACTCATGATCATGAGTTAGCTACTGTAATATTTACATTGAAGATATCAAGTCATTATCTCTATGGTGAAAAAATGTGATATTTATACTCTTCACAAGAGTTTGAGGTATATTTTCTCACAGCAAAGACTCGACATGAGGCAAAGGTGATGGCATGAACTACTCAAGTATTATGATTGAACGATACACTACCACCCGAGGAAAGCAAATAATGTGGAAGATGATTTTTGTAGAAAGGTTCATAAAGTTATGAATAAGATGAGAGATGAAAAGGATTCTATATAAATGGATCTAGTAAAGATGGATATGCGAATAACCATGGAAGGTGAAACATCAATGCTTTTTCAAATGGTTGGAAAACCATCTTTACAAGGAAGGATAAAGAGTTCTCAAATAGGTTATGAAGAGTTTCAAAAGAAGATTAATGATGTGAATGATGGGATATTGAGTGACATTGTGTTTGAAGATTGAATTTCTATGTTCAGGCGATACATTGTGTCCCAATATACCAGATATAAAATGAAAATTTTTGGATGATGCTCATAGTTCCCATTTCTCTATAATCCTTGGGACCACCAAAATGTATAGAGATTTGAAGTAAAATTTTTGGTGGGAAAACATGAAGAGAGAGATTGCTGATTCTGTGTCAAGATGTTGGTTTGTCAACAAATCAAATCTGGAACACAACGGCATGTAGGAGTCATGAAACCTGTTCCCATACCTCAGTGGAAATGGTATAATATCACGATGGACTTTTTCACGGGACAACAAAAGACTCCAAGAAGGAATGACACAATATGGGTCATTGTTGATCATCTTATAAAGTCAGCACATTTTCATTATATAAGAGAAGATCTACCACATGATTGTCTAGAAAGAATATATATAAATGATGTTATGTGACTTAATGGAGTACCCTTAGCAAATTTTTCGGATCGTAATCCCCGTTTTACTTCAAGATTCTTGAAGATCGTTCAGATGGCCTTGGATACTGAACTTCATTTGAGCACTTCTTACCATCCTCAAACAAATGGAAAATAAGAATGAAATATTTAAACTATAGAAGACATGCTAAGATCAAGCTCACGTGACTTTCAGGGTATGTGGGATCAATATTTACCTCTGGTAGAATTTTCCTATAACAATAGCTTCTATTCAAGTATTCAGAAGGCACCATAAGATGTATTATAAGGAAAGAGATGTCGCACACCAACTTATTGGGATGATTATGGTGTATGAAAACTTATAGGACCAGAACTGGTGGAGGAAATGATTGAAAAGGTAAGGTAATCAAAAACCACATTAAATAATCTCAATGTAGGTAGAATATCTATGCCAATAACCGATGGATGGATTTGTAATTTTAGGTAAAATATCATGTTTTATCAAAGGTATCTCCATGGAAGGGTATCATTCTTGTTGGTAAGAAGGGTAAATTGTGTCCTAGGTACATCAAAACTTTCGAAATTCAAGTAAGAATTGGGGCTATAACTTACTATTTGGAAATGCCACCAAGTCTCTCCAAAGTTCACGATGTGTTTTAGGTATCACTATTGTGAAAATACATTCCTGACCCAATGCAGGTACTCACCTATGAGGGATTAGAACTGGAACCTGATCTTTTTTATTGAGAAGATCCTATAAAAATTCATTATACCAGAGAATAAGGGATGAGAAACCTGACGACTCGTCTGGTAAATTTTCTATAGAGAAACCATGAAATGGAAGAGGCAACGTGGGAACCTGAGGAACATATGATGAAGATCCACCCAAGTATTTTAATGAAGTAATATTCAATAAATTTTGAGAACGAAATTATTTTATGGATTGGAGAATGTAACACCACGATCTTCTATGGTATGATTCTCTTTGAATAATATAGTAGTGTGTGCTGTACAAAACTTCTTGTTCTAACACACACCACAACCAATCAAACTAGCCATTATGAATAGTAATACCAGCTTTTTGAAATCATATAAATATTATCATTCAAAATTAACTTCATTTTTAGATTCTGAATATCAAAATTAGCTTAGGGTGAATTTTTGGTATTTTTCTGAAAACATTCAATTTTTGATGAATAGTTAATAAAACTGAGTTATAGTTTAAAACTGAATTTTTTATTAAATAATTACATATTTTATTTAAATTTATTTTAGGTCAAAATATACACATAATTCATATATTAGTTCAATGTAATTCATTGGAGTAAATTTATAATAATTTTAGATATATAAAAATTTTATAGAACTTTTCACCGTCATTAACACACATCCTGGGAGAATTTGAAAAATTACATAAAACATAATTTTACCACTTCTATGAATGGAATTTCAAAAATATGAGAGACATAGTTGATATCATTCTGTAAAATGTCATTCGATGAGATGAAAATATTTTTTGGTCAATAGTATCTTTTTACTTTTATTTACCATGGTAAAAGTAAATGGGGTAATTAAGGGTAAAACTGATATTAATATCATCATAACACATGTAATATATCTATTGGAAAATAGTATCTTCACCAAAAACAATCTTAGGAATAAAATATTATCATTTTTTCCACATGGATTAGATTAGGACATTTATTATTATTTAATTCAATGAAAAGTTTAAAGAGTTAAAATCAATGTTTAATTACCAAAACATTTTTAATATAGGGTTATACACAAGATAAAATCTATTTTAAATATTAATCAGAAAGAAAAAAAGATTTCCTAAATAATGGTATTTTATTTATAATTTTAATTGATTATATAATTTAATTTATTTTTGACAGAATGATGATGCAGTAATTACCTAGTTAATGAAATATTAAAATAATTGATATTATAAATACCCAAATAAATTATATGTCAGACTTTTTATGAATTACACTAATTTTATAGGTTAATATGACATATTAGGACTGGTTATATGAATTTCAATTTTATGTAATAATGCTGTTATGAATTTATCAAAAACAAAATACCCAATAGTGTCAAAATTGACATAAAAGAGTTTCTAAAACAAATATTGTATTATGAATTCATATTCTATTACTAAAAATCTATGGTTCAACTATAATAACTTTTATCATTATAGGTGTATCATTAATGGACCACTTGGGGGGTCTCTTGGTTGTATATAGTATGTTTATTAACCATATAATATAGAAATACAAAGAGACATGGTAAATGTCAATCTATTTAACTAAGAGATAAATATAAATTATAAGGTTAATATTGGGACCCAAACCTATCTAAAATCTGTTGGATGAAATGATTTTGAACCATCCCCACCATAACCATTAAATATTTCACTTTGGATCTATATGAAACCGAATATGGATTTATTATAAAATAATATTTATAGATTCTCCAAGGGAGCCCCTCACCCCTCTTATAAAAGGGAACTCACCCTTTACTCTAATTCACACCTTCAAAGAATTTTGGCTCGGCCAAAACACTACCCAAATATTCTCTCAACATTCCTCACTTCGATCTAGTGTCAATATATTTATCTGAAATCCAACCTAATGAGTCCTTTTGATCAAATCAAAAAAAATATCCCAAAGAAGAGGTAATGTTTTCACCGCCATCATTCAAGTTCCTTTCTTCATCAAATTCTTATTTCATTGTTATTTACATTCTAAAATAATAACTCCAGAAAATTCTATATATTGTGATATTATTATAAATATGGAACAACCATATTCATTATTTTATCCATCCTTTGAATGACTTGTCACCATACGTGGGTAAGTTCGGCTAACCGTCTCCACGTCGTGGTGTAATTTTTATTCAAAACATTATTATTTAGATGGGTTTAATAATGAGGTGTAATTAATCTGAATAATAAATATAACATGATAATGGTTATTTATATATTATATACCATACAATTATATATTAATTTAATATAAAATGAATAATATTGTCCATCATGCATACGTACGAACTACCATTTCCACGAACGCGATGGGATTCATTCCCCATGGTTTACATTAATGTATAATTCTCATTTTATGATTAAAATGATTTTTAAGGACTTGATATAATTCTTTATATGGTTAATATACATCCTATCCACAACAAACATGGCTTATGTAACAAAACATATAAAATAAAACGAGTATGTTAACACCCGAAACGACGATAGTAATAAGATATAATTAAAAAACAATATTAAAAGATCATATATGCTATCATATTAATGTATAGGACTCTTGTATAATTTAATGTCAACTATTTCACAATTATACAGGAGTTTAAACTAGTCAGTCATTCATGACATGATATTTTGTGATCTAGCCAATGTTATGTAATAAGAAACGGAACCTGGGTAACCATGGTCGGGGAGTTACAGTTGGTATCAGAGAAGTTTAGTACAAACTATGGAAGCTCTATTTAGATAAAATCTGATAAGAGCACAAATACCTATGATTGTCTTTGAGGATTAGTATAGAAGAACGTCCTCGAATTTTGGTATTGTATAGAGTTTTTTGTATTTTCCAAGAAATACATCCCTATCTGGATACGAGAAGGTAGAGGAGTCTCTAGCACAGATGTACCTATGTGTAAAACCCAAAACACCGCATTGATCTAGACTTGAATGGGAACTGGTGCATGACAGTAGTCCATGATCCACTATTTGTTACGACACTCTCGGGGGATATGGTTAGGATAATTCTCATTTTATTTACAATCCATTATGAAGTGTTTATGAGTAAAAACTTCCTCAATGAAAACATTTTTATGATTATATATTATATACATAAACTGTTAAATTTAGGTTAGGTATTTTACAAGTTTGGAATCATTCATTACAATTCATAAACTGACCTATTGTATGCCATTTTATAGAAATGGCACCTAGTAAAAGGAATGTGAACTCCAGCAATATGCTTTATCCAAAGGGTAAGAATGATCATATCTTCCACGGTATTAAGACAAAATTTAGAAGGGAAATATTCTATCATGTTTTCTCAAGATATGAAGAAATGATATAATTGGATAATAAGATAAGTAATTAATTTCTCTGAGTCATATGTCATTGAAGGGGAGAATGAAAATAAAATTATGGAAGAGGGAACGATAGATAAAGGGAGGTGGGAAAGGAAGAATTTTCCCATATGTTGTAACAGTGGGAAGAAACACCCTAGAACATGCTTGATGGTAATGGGAGTTTGTTATAAGGGTGGAGAAAAATGAGACCAAGTACGTGATTGAAACTGTAAGAAAAAGGTTTCAAATTTACAATGATTCATCTGCAAAGAGTTGGGACACTATGAAAACCAATGTTCAAATCATCAGGTTATGCCCCAAGTGATTTTATTTGATAGTAATTAGGTTATGATACTACCATAGATGATGCGAAATGATTTGTGTTCTTATTTTGTTATTAAAGAATTATATCATTTGAGTTTTGTATCAAAATTATACTGGTTATAATAATAATGCAGTATATAAGGATTGTAATGCAGTACTATTTCATTAAGGACATGGGATTGGGTGAAACAATGAAAAGTGACAAAATAGTAGGTTAAATTTTTGTAAAATATTTGGTTGAGAGAAATATAAACCAAAATATGTTTCTGATACTGAAGTAGTGATTTTGGAATAATACATGTTTTCTATGGACAAAATTATATTGGATATTCATGAATTCCTTGAAACTGATTAATGATATGAATAATCAATGACTGTTGGAGTTTTCAATATTTTTCGAATGAATAAGTATATCTAGTATTCTATAAGGAAAAAGGCAGCATGAATGTAATCCCGATGATTTTATGGTAATTAAGGATGTTGTGGTGTTTTAAATGAATACATGATGAAGGTGTTCACATTTTATTACTTGGTAAAAGGGGTCTTCATTGTGTTTACATACCTTATAAATTATGCAATATGAGTTTGGACAGTATTATTTTGGATAAGTCTAGTATGATATTATTTTTGGATTTCCCTTAAAATTATAACCCAGAGGTGGGGCACAACCTGTCATGTCCGGAATGGCCGTGAGATTTGAATCCACAACTGAAGAATGACAAGGTTGTATCACCTATCACTCACCCACATGATGTCCTGGATGGAATAATGTAGTTTTTAAAGGGATTGGTAGATGAATAATAAATTCATTTTTTTGAACCCTAAACGAATAGGATAAATCGAATAATTTTTTATGTTCTATTATCTTTTATAGTGAACAGTGAGTTTGGGGTAGAAATTCGTATAAATATGGAACTCTACATATCAAGTATATATTTAATTTCTTCTCTCATTCTATGAAGAAAAAAATTAATTATCTTGTGTTAATCCATCTTAAATAAAAAATGTGTTATCCTAATGCCTTATGTTTTGTCGAACCGATGATATTTTAAATCATCATATTTTGATGGCTTTGAGGATCTCAATTCTACAATTGTTTGTGACTAATTTCCTCAAGAACTCCCTATATATATTTACATTTTTCTAAAATTATGTGTCTTTCATTTCCACCAATGTTCACCTAATCGAGATCATAATTTGGTGGTGACTTTTTCATTCCACTTATCCTATTATTAAGACTAAATTTTATTAAACCAATTTTTGATGTGGGATCTCCCACAAAGGTATTTTCTATTCTGAACGTTTTATTTTTAATGAACAGTATCCAATTGCAAGGATGCAATTTAATGATGGATGGAATAATGTAACACCCCAAAATTTCATATTAAGTTATTTCTTGAATGTAATTAAATAACTCGTAATACACGCATCACCAAGTTCAAGCACACCACGAGTAAACAAACTGGCCGTTCAAAAGCCGTTATGAATTTTATTAACTGAATTTTCAACTTTATATAATCCTTATAATTTTATAATCCATTTTATGAGTTTTTTAGATACGATGTAAGATCTAAATGATTTTTTCACATAAAAGAACTATTTTTCAAAAAAAGCAGTTTTACTGCATTTTAATGGAGAACCCTTTTTTAAATCATATATTTGAAGCTTTTATATATTCATATTGACCAAATAAACTTTTTCTTTAGAATAGGGAAATAAGAATTTAGTTTCAATAAATTTATTGTGTTTCTTTGATAACATTCATATTTTGGTGAAGAGTGAATAATACTATATTTTAACTGAAAATGAATTTTTTAATAAACATAATTTATAGTGTTAAATTATATATTTTAATGTTATGGAAGTACAAATTATATTTATTAAACATGTAATATAAACATACAATGAGACATGGTAAATGTCAAACTATTTAACTAAGAATAAAATCTAAAAGTTAAGGTTAAAATAGTGACCCAAACCTATCTAAAAACTATTGGTTGGGTGGATTGAGACCCATAACTACATTAGCATTGAAATAATCCATTTTGGATCCACTGGAACCCGAAAATTATTTTACTATAAAATAATATTTCTAGATTTTCTTAAGGTTCCCCTCACCCTTCTTATAAAAGGGAACTCCAATTTCTCTCTAATACACAACTCCAAATCCTTTTGGCTCAGCCAACCCTACAAAAATATCCTCTAAACATACCTCACATCATCATAGAGTTACTCCATTTGGTCATGAATCAATTTAAGGGAGGCCTTTTGATCAAATGAAATTGAAGAACCCGAAGAAGAAGTAATAATTTCACAAAACTATTTAAAGTTCTTTTCTTCAGCCAATTCTTATTTATTTGTTATTTACATTCTAAAATAATAACTCCATTATCATATATATATATATTGTGATGTTATTATAAATATGGTACATCCATATTCATTATTCTATCCATCCTTTGAATGACATTTCACCATACATTCATACGTATGGATTAACATATCCATGTTTTGGTGTAATTGGTATTCAATACATTATTATTTGGATGGGTTTAATAATGATGTGTAATTAAAGTAAATAAAAAATATAACATGATAATAATTCATTAAATATGATATAACATCCATTTATATATTATTTTAATATCAAAATAATGATACTGTTGCTTGTGCATACGTACGAATTACTATTTCAATGAACGTGATGAGATCCATTCCCCATCATATCCATACATGAATATTTTTCCTTATATGATTAAAAAATATCTTTAAAGGATTGAAATTATTCGGGATATAAATTAGTTACATCCCATTCATAAAAAATATGACTCACATATAAAAAATATAAATGAAAACGAATTTGGTAAAACCTGAAACAACGATAATACTAAGATATTATTAAAAAAGAAATATTAAAAGATCATATATGATATCATATTAATGTAACTTATTCATGTATAATTTAATAAAATTTATTTCACCATTATATTGGATCTTGACGTACTCTCCGCCAAGGAAATTTACAAGGAAAGGGTTAATTCCTCAATCTCATTATTTTCCTAGATTGTTTGTGTGTAAGTACATACTAAGAAATTTTTATCATCCATTTCCATTTTTCATAAAAAACATTTCAAAATGATAATTTTAAGGATTTATGAAAGTACATCTACATTTTTCTAAAAAATTATTTCAAAATTATCATTTGAAGGATTTGTGAAAGGCACTCTTTATCAAGATCAGAATTTTAATTTTTTTAATGATATATCTTTCTATGTCTTTTTAATTAATGTACTTGTTTTAAAAAAGCTTTTAAGGACTTATTTATATGGACATGAATGTTTTGAAATGAAAATTTATTTCAAAAGTTTCAATTTGGTATGTGAAATATTGATTAAAAATCACTTTAAATGTCTTCCTTTATAAATAGTGTGACATTTAAATGTTTTCATTAAAAATGGATATTTCTCTCAAAGAGTTTTAAAAATCATTTTCGTCTATGTCAACATCCATTAATGGATTTTATACTTATTTCAAGTTGATATATTAAGATAAAAATTTCTATATTGTATAAGAGGTTTTGTGATATATTTGACTGTGGATGTGTTATTTTTATACCATTAATGGTTTATGGAGAATGTATTGACATTTTGTATGCTAGTTTTTCTATGAATGTTTATGTTATGTTTAAACATTTTCATATGAATAATTAATTGGTCTTCGTAAGTGATGGGTGGAGCCTGCTATAGGTCCTCTATTCATCGGTAGATCTAATGAGACAAACTAGTGTCTTGGCACAAGGCCTTCAAAAAATCTTCTTTGCAGTCTTGGAACAAGGCCTCGACTATGTGGTTATGAATGTCTGGAATTTTTCATTCCATCATTATGAACGTGGTTATTGATATTTCAAATGATTATTCGACTAGTAGAATATAAATATCACTAATTAAATGGAATTATTTAATTTTATTTTTTCCATTTTTTGTTGAAGTACAAGTTTTAAAGGGTTTTGTTTTAGTTATATACTGGCTTAATGTTTATGCTTATTTATTAAAGTTTCTATTATACTATTATACTTACTGGGCATCTGAGCTCACCCATTTATATGTTTTATTTTTCTTAGGATGTAATAAAATATTTGATAAATGACCTGCATGGATTGTCTAAGAGGATATGAGTGTGAACTATGGAGACTATGTTGTTGTAGTTTTTCACTTTATGATGTATTGTAAGACTTATGAATTTATCTAGTGTATAAAAGGATACTAAAATAATTGACCTTTTGAGACATGATCTTTTGTGATCATGATAATGTTATGTAATAATGCACCAACTCTGCGTAACTAGGGACTATTCGTTACAAGAAATTGGGGTTCAAGAAGAAACCCTGAACTTTTATATGAACGTTTTTTCTGGTGACCATAGTGTGAATGATTATATAATTCAATAAATTATGTAACAAATTAATAAATTTTTCTACTTTTTAATATCTTTTATAGATGTATTAAATATGTTAATGGTATTCTTTATGTGTTATTTTAGTAATTTTTTTAATTTGATAGTGTTCAATTACTTGGTTTTCTTGATCAGCTTAATTTTATACAAATATAAAATATATTTTAAATTAAAAACAGTTTTCAAAATTGAATATTTATGTCATTAATGATATTTATAAATATTAATTTTTTAAAATTGATTTCAATATTTATATTTAGGATGAATTATTTGATAATATATTATTGAAAACCATTTAGATTATTTTTTCATTTTTACAAACATCACTATTATAAATTATTTCATTAATTTATATTAATTTTATGAACCATTTCCTAAACCATAGATAATATGTATTAAATATATTATAGTTCTTTTAAACATTAAAATTATTTTATATCCATCATTTATGGATGTATATAAAAAAACATATCTTCCACGAAGTTGGTAAATCCACACCTAAGAGGCAATTTTTTCATATATAAAATTAATGGATTTAATGAAGAGAAATGATGTAGGATATTCCACCAACATAATAAAAATTAATTATATAGAATATAATATATTATATCAAGTCCATTTGGAAATTGATGTTGAGGGAAGGATAAGAAAAAAAAATAAATCAAAATGAAAATAATAAAAAATAAATATTATTATTACGAATTAATTTTTTATAGTTGAGATCCTCATTAGGTGAATAGTTTTACACTGTATTTCATTCCAACATCTCATGGAAATGGGTGAGGTTATTGGGTAAATAAATAGATTGAAATTGGATTAGGTTCATATCATGTATAGTTTGAGGAGAACAGGGGATGATATGTGTCAATTACAGGGGAGGTGATGGTTTTTTTTAATATTATATTCATTTATTTATTTATTTTTCTCAAAAATTAAAATTTAATGAGAATTTTAACTATAAAAATTAATTAATGGAAGATTGAGATTATTATGTTTACATAATTCATGAACAAAGGAGTATCATATTTATCCTATAATATATATATACCTTAAATTACAGTATATTACTATTTATTAAAAATTAAAATATTTCAATGAAATCCAAATGTTTCTCCATAAAAATTTATCAACATGTATAATTAAAAAATAAAAGACATATTTTGAAAATAATTTTCAAAATTTCATAAATTTTATTTTTAATCAAATTCTTTATTTATTCAAGAATTAACAGTTTTAAAATTATAACTGATTTTATGACACATTGATACATTACTAAAGGTCTCATAAAATAATATTATAATCATAATACAAAAAATATATTTATGAATCTACTTTTTAAATATTCTTTTAAATTATTATACTTTTTTTAAATTTTTTTAAAAAAATTAATACAAAAACACTAATACGTAATTTATCATTATTAAATTTTTTCAACTATTTAATTATGTAAATATAACATATTTTTATTTATAACACCAAAAAATTATATTAATACTTTAATAGGTGAAGTCACTATTCAACTGGTCATATTACTGTTATTATATATCAGACTAAAATTCCAAATACATATTTAATTGAACAATAATGATTTAATGTCAGTGTTAAATGAATCATAAAATATTGTATATTTTATATTATAATAGAGGAATTACATAAAATCATGGGCAGTTGTAAATAATATGAATGATATTTATAATGAATTGTGAAAATCTAAAAATGAAATATGATTGATATTGCATAGAATAGTAATCTCTAGAGAATATATATATTCCATGATATTTTTTGATAATTGAAGAATCTCGTGCAGTTTTTTCATCCATACACACACATATATAAATATTATATAATCATGTGACTTTTCTCAAATCATCGACATTGAAATTATTTTCCAATAGTATGAAATTTTGGTATCAATATATGAGCTAGATCGAAATAGAGATACTAACTAATGAAATTTTGGCATTATGTGCTAAAATAATTCTATGAACACACCTATTTTTTGTTAACAAAGCTGGATTAATCAATTGATTATTTAAATATAAATTAATTATTAGAACACATTATTATAAATGTAATTAAATATATTATATATAAAAATATAAATAATTATTTAATTACCTTACAATCAGGAAAATATAGCCATGTAATAAATAAAATGAATAAACTCATCTGGAGTATTCTTCCATTAGTATATATCTAATTGTAGTAACATATCATCAATAAAAATGGGATCAGTTTTATGATATTTGAAATTCGGGAAAAAACTATTAAAAACCTTTCTCGACCACCAATATGAAATTGTGATCGTAAAAATGTTGTCCATGGAGACGATTCGTCATGCATTCTAAGAAAAATGAACCATTTTTTATATTTCAACAACATATATAATTCATTCAATCAAATTACAAAATTCCATAAATTATATAAATTTAATATTTTTATAATACACACTATAAAAGCTCATAATCAGAGTTAATTCATTATTAATTTTTAATTAGAAAACCACATGAATAATATAATTATATAATATTATATTATTTTGAGACCATGATGTAGTAGTGACATCAAAATATTCTGAGACAATATTCTATTATAGAATATTTGGGTTATCAACATTTTATAAAATTCTAAGATTGTATTGATTTCTATCTTCAATTGAATACATATACTAGTAGATGGAATAAAAAATTTGTAAAAAAATATTTTATTTTTATAAATATATCACATGTTTTTTAAAATTATTATTTCTCTTGTGATGGTCTTTGGAAAAACTCATCATAACAACATGACCGATTATTTTCCACATAAAAATATTCATTGTAAAAATAATTGAGAATGAAGAAAACAAATATTTTAGAAAACTATAAATAAATACAATTATAGAATAATAGGGAACTGTGTAGTAATAATACATGTCTGATATATAAAATTAAAATAAACAAATGAAATCATTGAAATTCTGAAAGATCATATTTTAATCATTGAGTAATAAATGTTTGTTTTGGTAATAAGATCATTTATACAAAAACAATTTTTTTTTTGAAAAGGAAAAATGGTTATTGAAAAATATTTGAAGGGAAATACATGAATATGATTTTCAATATGTTGAATAAATAATGTCGCAGTCATGGACATCACTATTTTAATACAAATAAATTCAAAATTAATTTATCTTGTTTGTTTATTTTTCATTTTCATTGTTTGAAAAATTGTAATTTCACTGAAACACATAGTGTTTGGTAGTAATTTTCATTGATATTATGTAATAAATATGTTCACACAAGAATATTATAATAAAAAGTAATATGTTTTATAGTCATAAATAATAGAGTGTATTATTATTCAACACATTCCAATAGACATTTTATTCAATATTATAATTCAATATAAGGGTAATAATACATATACTTTTTAATATGTATTCTTTGAAAACATAACATGTGTCACACAATGACTCTTGAGACATGTTATATTGATAGAATAATTGAGGAATTACATAATATCAGATAAAGTTTATTATATATGCAATCACTTTTTCAAATAATTATTTAAATTTATGATTTTCATCAACCATAAAAAGATATTATGTAAATGGAGATAAATTTACAAAAAAAATCATCATGTGCCCAAGTTAGTAACAACATGATGAACAATAGTAGATAAAAATACATAACATTTATGATTGTTTTCATCACATAATTCTTAAATGATGATATTAATATCTACAAATAAAACTAAAATATTTCTCACTTTGAAATTTTGTTTTATGTGGACTTATATTATCATTAAATTACTTATATATAAAGATTTTTAGGAAGTAGTTAGACAAGATGTTTCATTCTAAATCACATTGAGTCCATGGAACTGCCTTATTCCCTCAGGCTAGTCCTTTATAATAAATACTAAAAAATTTACCAAAATATTATCAAAATTTCCAATTTAAAAAAACTACCAATGATTGAGTGGGAGATACAATGGTATCTAGGGATATTAGACTATTACTTTCTAATTTTCTTATATTTCATAGTAATTGCTTCTATTATGATTACATTATAAGGAATTGAAATTCCATTCAAATGGAATGATGACATATATAAATCCATTCATTAGGTTAAAAACCATATGACTTTTTCACATAAAATCATATTTCACAAACCTGGGAATGATTATTTTATGTATTTTTATTCATCTTAATATAAATTGGGTTTAATTATTTTTCAAATAGACAATGTAATAACACAATTACCACAAAATATTTAGACGTATGTAATTAATTATCTTACTCACAAAATTTGTTGAAGAATAATTAAAAAAATGGAAGGAATGTATAATTTGTTAAATGCTTACTATCTTTATTGATTATAAAATATTTAAGAACCACTTTTCACAGTGATATATTAACCTTAGGAAACGAATATGATTGGGTAATCTCCAAATTTTGGAATTTTACTTTGATTATAAAAATTGGAAAATAAATTTTGTATTTGAATGTTTAGGAAGAAAATTTCATAACTAAGTGGTGATTGGGGATCCTTACAGGAGAGGCTTGAAAATAATACACATCCAAGATTGGGAATTATATTTAATGTAAGTAATAACAACTATTGTAAATTTAAATATCCCCCACACTCCAAATGGTTCAATATTTCAGTATATCGTACATTTATTTTTTTATTGTACAAATTATTTTACATTGTTTTCTAGTATTATATATTTTAATTGTTTTTAAAAATAAATATTTCTTACTCATAATTTTTGGTTTTAACATTTATTGAATAATATTTATGATAAATGTATTATTTCTTCACCGATTAAATTATTTTAAATTTTTATATTCTTTCATAAAATATTTATAAAAAACATAACTTGTTATTTTATTGTCATTTTTAATGGAAACTATAGTTTTATTTTACTTTCCCTACCATTCAAGTTTACATATCTAGTTTTCATTATATGAATAGATTATTGGAATTACTCACAGATAATAATAAAATACAATATAGGAAATTATATTCTTATAATGGCTTCATTTTACTTTGGTAATAAAATTATAAGATTTTTATTTATTTCCACACAACATAAAATATTAGAAGACAAAATTAAAGAATAAGGATTCCAACAATTATTTTTATTTTAATATATCAGTAATAACTGCTTTATCATGATCCATAATAAATTTATAATGTATAAATAATAGGTTTTCCAATTTTAAATAATCATTTAGCACATATTTTTGTTTTCATAAATGATTTATCTAGTATATTGGTGTATTAATTTTTAATTTTCATTTAAATATTGTTTACAATAAAATGAACATTTTTGAAATAATTATGTCCAGTAAATATATAATGATGTAATTTTGGAAATGTAAAATAAATTAGGATTGTCCATGTCTATACAAATCAACTTTTATATTAAATTAATATTTAATAATCATGACAAACATATAATCAAATCCGTGAGCATAAAATAAACAATAACAAATAAATTTATATTATGTAATTATTAAGGGTTTCAACAAATTAATATGTTTTCTTATTCTGAAATTTAATCGTGGTGCTTATAGAATTAATATTTGATTTTTTTGTTAAATTTTTTGTTGAATTTTATGTAATTTAGTCCAGAATGGATGGTTTTATATAGACGTTTAAAATATAAGTTAAAAAATAAATTTATTTTGATAGTGAATAGGTTCAAACATGAATGGAATCTAATTTTTTGGTGTAATATATAATATATTTGACTGATGTGATATATTTCAAATAGGTGTATGGTTGATAAATGTTTAGATTGGGATTCCAGAAGTCTTGAAAATAAGTTAATGATGTACGTTTAAATTGTATCTTATTATTCCATGTACCATTCACACACAAAATTGGCATGAATTGTTTTCAGTGATTATAGTTGTGTTTTTGAATTCTTTATTTTGAATAAGAATTTTACATGATACATCATAAAATCACTAGATTAAATAATGGTTTTTGTTTTATACATCCATGTATAATTTGACTAGTAATGGTAAAAACACAACTATGAATTGTATATTAAATATTTAAGTGGATTGTACTAAAACAAACTATGTTTCAATCTTGTTAACAATTAAGTGATTCATAATTACCCATAATTGATTTTTATTTAACCAATTTAAAATATATATATGAATCCATTGAAAATAATTATATTATGAGAATATTTAATTTAATTTTAAATGGATAAGGCTGAATAAATAATATATTATAATAGATTAATTAGTGACAAATATATGGAAATATTCCATTTTATGGAAAGTTGTTATATACCTTTTTTATTATCATAGTTCTTTTATTAAATTTAGAAAAAAATGTGATCTAATTTTTTCATTGATGAATATTTTTATATTATATGAATGTTGTTATTTTTTTAATTGTGTAGGAAAGGCGGCCTACCAATATAAGTGGTTATCCAGTGTTGGACACATTATTGTAGGCACATACTTATGTAAAACGTTCATGTTCAGTATCATTAAATGATATCTATAACAAACATAAAAAAGTGACATACCTAGTGAACCATGTTAGTAATACATATCTCATAGATGTCTTATTATATAACTATTTTAGATACATTGGTGTGACTAATGCCCTTGTATTTAATAATAAATATATTATTTTTATAATAAAGGAAAATTTACTCCTCAATGAAATAAACCACCACAGGTTTAATAATTAATATCATGAACAAGACTGATATGTCCCCAAAAACAAATTCCACAATGTAATCTAATACATTCTAATGACTTCACATTAATGTCTTGTTTAGAACTCCACTTCCCTATGTACGAACATCAATGGAAAAAATGAATTGAGATTGAGATTCCATAGTATATTAATAAATGTAGAAACCGATATTAGATTAATCCATTATAGGGATCTCATCCTCAAAATGAGAATATGGGAACAAATCATTAAATATTAAAATGTTCTCAAGGATATTAATTTTGAAGACTGATTTACTCAATGAAAATATAGGGAATAATATAAGTATAATTATAGGAAAACAATTATGTAAAAAACTGAAAATCCCAAACATGAGACATCATATAGAATACATAGAAGTAATTGACTCTATAATTTCATACAGGTTGGTATCTTGGACCTCCATATTATTTGTGATATGAAACACTAGAAGAGGAAAATTTTGGAAATCTCCATACAAAAAAAACATGAGAAATATAAAATTATATAAGCTTTGACTCTGCACAAAAAACCTTTTTAGCCATGTATATAGATCCTTAAAGAATTGTTTAAAACCTATATTAGTCATTAATATAATTTTAAAATTTAAATATTATATGTTATATTGTAAACATATCATTGATATAATTGGTATTATATAAAGTCACATTGACATCAATTATATATATATCATATATTCATAATGATATTACAAGTAGTATATGAATATACATTATTATTGCTAAGGATAAAATTTTAAACAATATAAAAAGACTATATTGATTAGAAAAAAATAGTGATGATAAAAAAATATATTACATTATAATACATTACAAAAATATTTATAAAATATAAAATATTATGTAATTTTCAAATTATCATAAAAAAATAATATTTTGAAAAAAAAAATTCAAATTTGAGTGAAATAATTTTAATAGAATGAAAACATAAATAGTCAATGTAGAATTGAAATTACCATATACGACAAAAAAATCTCACAGAAATCATTAAAACATAATAGATGAAAAATGTAAAACCATATTTTATTAACATGTTTTATTGAACGTAAAATATAGCATTGTTGATAAAAATTATTTTTAAAAATATAAATTGTATATACATGTTTCATTTCTAGATACTCTACTATGATGTTATACGTTGTTATGGGATTATTCCAATGTTTTTTGAACAATTTTTATTTTCTTTTTATATTATATGAAAAATAACATGATCTATCTAATTAATCCCCCAATTAAGATGATTGTACGAATACCATGCCACCATTTATTCTCCAAATATAGTCTCAAGGATTGGAGACTATAACCCTGATTACATATCAAAATTATATGATAAACAATATGATATTTCATTCGATAATGAACACATATTAAAGTAGAATATAATAAGAAACCCTTATAGGATTTAAATTTATAATCGATAAAATTATGAAAATTTTAATAATGAGACAATAATTAACAATAAAACCTCCTCAAGGGTTTGTATAAATTAATTATACCTTTGGAAAGACCCTTAATTTAACAAATTCAAGAAGCTATAGAACTAAAACCACAATGTTATAAATCCATGATTTTTCATCTGCCACATCAAACACATCCACCAACATGGACCATCATTATCTAAAATATGTCACCAAGCATTACATATATTTATCATTGATGTAAGAAATGTTTCACCTCTATTGATAATATCATTTAACCTATTCATCATCATCACGAACACATCAGGTGTGGGAAAAGATCTTGTGAATGTAAAACCCTGATCTTCCATGATACGCTTCTCATTCAATAATGCAATAGCTTGCATTGTACGCAACTTCGAGTTCTAACACACCGCAACTAATCAAAGTAGCCGTTATGAATAGTAATAACCACTTTTTAAATTAATAGAAATTTTATATTTCAAAATGGACTTCATTTTTGTATTCCTAATATTTAAATTAGCCTATGTTGAATTTTTTGTAATTTTCTGAGAACTTCCAAATTTTTATGAATAGTGAAAAATACTTAAAACAACTTTTTTATTCAAAATAATTTATAGTGATAAGTTATACTATTGAGTGGTTTTTAAGTATAATTAGAATATATTTTTACCATTTTATCCAATGGTGTTCCTTAGAATTAATTTCACTTTGAAATTGGACATAAACAATTGTCAATCTTTTGATATAAATTGTTTCTTAAAAACACGCTATTTGTTGTGACAGCGGGAATTAATTATAAAATTAATTAATGAAACTTATATGTTTGGAATTTCATAAAATAGACATCATTTTTCAATTCATAATATCAATTATAGCTTAGGGTAAAATTTTGGCATTGTTCTGAAAAACATCAATTTTGGATGAATAGTGAAACCACTAAGTGGTAGTTAAATAACTGATTTTTCGTTTAAATGAAATATTACCACTTCTGTGATTTGATTTTCAAAAATCCGACATAAATGGTTTTCATTATGAAGTAAAATGTGGTTCAATGAGATTAAAATAATTTTTGGTGAATAGTAACTTTTATGTTCTTAATCGCGATTAGAGGTAATTAGTGTAGTTTAAGGTAAAAATAATGTTTTAATAATATGATATGAGCTTGAAACATTTCCTACCCTCATTGGATGTTCCATGGCCGACCAAGAAAATCCATGGGTAAACTTGGGGTCCTCATGGAGCCACTTTAGTTAGAAAATGACATAAATACCATTTATTTAATGTTAAAGTAAAAAATGACACAAACATGAAATGTTTTAATAAAACAATTTTTACATGGGGTTATACAAGTCATATTTTTGACTATAAATAGTCATTGGAAAGATAAAAATATTTCATACATCATTTTATTTTTTTTATAATTTTTAGACATTAAATAAATTATATTATTTATGACATCATTATGATGCAGCGATGACCTCATTATTTAACGATTTTAATAAAATGAAAATATAATGTACAATACAAGGCTTAAACTTGTCCAAAGACTATTTTATGGGTATATTTCGAACCCTTATAACCTTATCCATGAATTATATAAGTGTGGACCTTTAGAATCCAAAAATCATTGTATAAAAATGAAAAATGTCCTTACTTTCCAAGAGTGCCTCTCCTCTCCTCTTATAAAAGGCCCCCACCTCTACCACCTCATTCACACTTTCAAGCCATTTGGCTCGGCCAAACTCTGCCCAAATACTCTCCCAAATTCCCCCTATTACTCCTAGAATCCTCACTTTGGGCAGAACTCTTCCCAAGGAAGCCTTTGACTCAAATCAAAAAGAGTTACCCGATTTTGAGGTAATGTCTTCTCTAATGTTGTTTTGTTTTATTTTTCTTCTCCAACCCCCTAAAATCTTTTTATTAATTTCTTTTGTAACAAAAAAAGTATCCTAAATATACTAGGATGTTGTTATAATAAGGATTCGAGCTATAATTACACACACATACATCTAATGGTTAAAGAACATACTGTTTCTGTGGATGGCGAATTTCTGCCTCACGAAACGATGATTGTTCAACACTCATATAACACCATCAAAGGTGGCCATTAAGAAGTAACTATATTTATATATGATATATAATATGTTTATCTTTTACTTATGCTTCTGTATTTATAATTTATGGCATACTTTATGATTTCCATTATGGGTAAACACGATAAATTCATTTTAGGAAGTGCGGACTACCGCCCCCTCAAAGTGATGTGAATCGTTAATGCCATATGTGGGATGTATAAAGGATGGAGTAATGATATTATATATGATATTATACTGGAAATATATTATACCTTTATATAATTATGATTTCATTCCATTAAATACGAAATAGAAAAGAAAGTAGCGTTCATGCGTATGTACGGATTACCGTATCCATGAACGGTGAATTTCATTTCTTACCTCTAAATTTTATGTAATATTAAAAATGAATGTATATACTAGATATATATTATATATATGATATCTACATAATGAACAGAATTCTGGATATAATGGGTATATCACCACATGACCAACATGTAATTATAAGAATTTTATTTTTGACTCAAGTACCTAAGATCGACAAAATGACTGTTATAAACATAAATAATTACATAATGTTCATAACATGGTAATACGGGATATAAAAGGAATAATGAACATGAAAAAGGATCTTATGTAAATAGAAATTAACTCTAGTTTATTATTCAGGAGGTTAAAGAATAGTCGAATCAGGACAGGACGCAAGGTAAGGGAACTTCTTAACCCAATTTCTATTCTTTGGGTTGATCGCCTACATTCAAATTATGTCTTGATATTATTATGTACTATCTTGTATTTGTACATTATTTATGTGTACTTATAGTGAATAAACATTATAGATGTACTTTATTTAAATTTTTTTATCTTTTTAAGGACTTCGTCTCAATCCCCTTTCATTGAGGCATATTTGGTTTTATACAAAACATTCTTTTATACGATGTATAAACCCCTTTGAGTTTTACGTTTATTCAAAAGGAATCATTTTTATACGAAGCGTTTTACTAAACGACAAAAAGGGAATGTTCTTCTTTCCATACTTATACGGAGACAACGACTTCTCCGCCGCCATGACCATTATTTGAGTTTCAGCTTCCTCTACAAGCCATCATTTTTTTTAATGAAAAATAAATACAAAGTTTTATCTTTCTTTTATTTTGGTATTGAAAATGGTTTTGAAAGAATTTTTATTATATTAATGTGTTGTATTGATATCTTGTGATTGAAATGTGGAAATGTTATGTTTTCTTTATGCATGTTTTATGTGATACAATTATATTATGGTTTATGATATGTTTAAACCTATTCATATGAGGAATGCATTGGACTTAATAAGTGATGGGTGGAGGCCGCTACAGCTCCTCGATGCATCGGCAGGTCTCATGAGACAATCTAGTGTCTTGGCACGAGGCCTTGACAGAATCTTATTTGTTGTCTTGGCACGAGGCCTTGGCTACGTGGTTATGATAGTCTGGCATTATGCATTCCATCATTATTAAAGTGGTTAAAGATATTTCATGTGATTATTCGACCAGTAGAATATCCATGTGAAGAAGTAAATGGAATTATCTCATTTTACTTTTGAAATATTATGTTGATGTTCAAGTTTAAAAGGCTTTTTTTTAGTTATACATTGCCTTAAATGTTTATGTCTATTTATGAAATCTTCCACAATATTGTTATCCTTAATGAGAATCTGAGCTCACCCCTTTCAATGTTTTAATATTTTCCAGGATGTGAAGAAGTATTTTAGGAATGACCTGCAGGGATAGTCAGAAGAGGATATGAGTGTGGACTATGAAGACTTTGTTATTGTAGTTTTTCACCTTATGTTTTAATGTAACATTTATGAATGTATCTAGTGTTTCCAAGGCTACTAAACTAATCGGTCATTCGAGACTTGATCTTTTGTGATCATGAAAATGTTACGAAGTAATGCACTGACTCTGGGTAGCTGGGGTCAGGGAATTATAGTGAAACTACAAAATACATGGAATATTGAAATGTTGACCATGTATGACATCAATATCTATATTATGCACTATGTCACAAAGGTAACTATACACCACATATAGACATACATGACTCAAATTATAAAATCCTTCAACCACTTTAACATTATTTTTTCTAATAAATACCAATAACAGGTACCCACTCATTTATGTAAACTTGTCATCAAAGGGAATAACATACCGTGTCATTCATATGAATCCAAATTGTGATTTCATTCTATTAAATCATAGTAGAAACCATACATTTCTCTAGAACTATTCAGATACATGTGGGTATTAACCCATTCTATTAGAACCACCCATGTGTGTTGTAAAGGAGATAATTCCAAACATATTAAAGTACACCCCCCCATTGCATATTCAAGCTACAAGAAAATTCACAAATCAACTCCACAAATGAATATGAGACAAAAAAATAAATCATTCATAAATTATAGAGTTATATAGGGAGTCACACACATAATCATATGAAACCACAATCAGTGGAGTATTGACCTTATGTATAGAAGACTCACATCCCTCTAAAAACACATTGGATGAAGAAGTATAAAACCCTATTAAAATATTTAGGTGGAAATAAAGATAATTATAAACGATGGTGTATAAAATCAAATGTAGATCTAGAGGAGACACCATCCATGTATCTTGGGGGGGGGGTAATAATATTTATGGATGAAAACTAAGGGCCTTTTCCCATTGTAGAATACTACCAAGTATGTGCGGGTCATGTAAATACTATGAATCTCATGACCCAACCATAGTCATATCCCCTATGTTGCTAAATCTTGTAGTGTCATATCTATCATTTAAAACACCGCATACGGATGAACAAAACACCCATTGTGATATATGTTAAAAAATACTTAGGGTATGTTATTTATTTTCTTAAATTATACATTCAAACAGAAAATAATGTCATTCACACTCCAAAGGTGATGGGTGGCCACATAGAAACCCTTGGGGGAGCCACATAGAAATTTTGGGGCATGAGGTGTAGGTGTATGAGTCCTATAAAATTCAGGAATTCCTAACTTGGTTGTGTTGGGAATACATAACAAATTGTCTTGTTGGATGACCATTGTACTTGGACCTGGCATTGAGCTGCCCCTACTGGCTTACCAAAACTGCCTGATCAAACGTGGTCTTGTAGTTCCTATATAACCCACACATATACATACACACTGAGGGTTAATATATATAAATGTATATATATATATATGTTATACCTCTAAAACCCAATGAATTATATTTACACTCATCACAATGGTAACACTACACCTTAGAATCAAGAGATCCATCAACTGGGTTTTCCAAGGATGCCTAAATTAGGAAATTTAAAATTTTACAAATTCGGTTGTTTTTATATATGAAAACAATAAATTTATGTATTTATCAATTAGTAAAAATATAAATCACTATACAAATTCCACTCTTTTATGCCCTCATTTTGCATCGTTGAACTACTAATCTGTGAACTCTAGAAATGAATCATTTTTAGTATATGTTTACATGGTGTCATGATTTAGATAAGTCTAATATATATAGTTCTATTAATGTGGGATAACTATATTTTGAAATGTTGGATTAATAATTTATCAGTTGACAAAATTAAAGTAATGAATTTGAATGAAGAAAATGTCAGAAAATAAATGTTAATAGTTTGAAGTAAGATGAAAAACATATTGATAAAATAATATATTACGATTATTGATTTATAAATTTCAATTTTTCTATCACAAACCATCCTTAGGGCCCATGCCATGACTAAACCAAACCCACCTTCCATAGGCCAGGGGCTAGAAACTAGCACCAAAGGAGTAAATCCTGATAAAAAGGGAAGGCATTGACTTTATGATAGTAAAAAAACACAACAAAGTATGCAAGATAAAGTTTTCACAAAGTAATACTCAACATAATGTATGTTTTTAAAGGTAAATGGGCCATAATACAAACCCAAATGAAATGTACAGTATAACTGAATGTCTAGTACAATAGTGGTAATGTTAAGCCACAACCACCGAGTCGTCCTCCGAAAATCCCACCAGAAGGGTAGGTACAGATAGGCTCGTCAGTACCTCGGGTTCGTCCATCCTGTCCTATTAGGTCCTTCCATGTGGTCTACCTCTAGGTACCGTCCAGCTCCACAGGACTCAATCACGATCAGTGTTGTCTGTCATTTGCAAACAACACAATGTACTGTGGGCATTGCCTATGTAGGGGTGAGTATAACAATACTTAGTAGGGACCCCGAGACCCCTGAAGGTCTCCAAGAATCCACGAAATATATTCCACAAAGGAAAGATACAATCACTAAGTATCAACCAAATCTAATTAGGTATATGACCATAAATATATCTATGTCATCAATCTCAGTTAGGATCCAACTCCTGAGCCTAAACAAAACCCGATCCCCATAGAAAAGAATTTAATCACATCGATGGTAATGATTTAAAGTAATGAATCATCTCCCACAGGAATACATCATTCATAAATAGATAAATATGATCATATGTATTCACTGATTCATCAATGCTAGTGGTCCCACATAGGATATTATTCTAGATAGGCTGTCGGACCAACGTAGTATACTAGACCAGCCACTCTGTCAGACCCACGTTGGATACTAGAATAGAAGTCAAATTGTCAGACCCACGTAGGATAGAAGAACAGTATTCATCGCTGTAAAAAACCATATAAGATTTCTAGTATGGTATTCATCGTCGCCGATCCCACAGAGGTTTCCAATATGGTAGTCATCGTATTCACAACCAGCTCTAGGGTTCCCGCACACAAAACACTCAATTCATGAAGGGTCCACTTATCATTTCAAGGTTAGATACATAAACAATCATGAAGTCCATGGTTTATGTATCCTAAATCTCTGTCTCATCAAGAGGAACCCAACACTGCAAACAACACATAAATCGGACACTCGGTCTGTGTGTTATTAGCATTTTTTCTCTCAGAGCCTAGTTGAAAATACGCTCGTTGAAACCTATAAATTTTACCAAGTTATCCAAAAATAAATTTGAGTATCACAAAAGGAAAACCACATCATGAGGGTCCCAGTTCCGTAGAGGGCATGTCGATCAGACATGTGGTCTTCAATTTAATCACTATAAAGTGAAAACGGGCCTGACCCCTTAAGCCTAGTGGGCTTACAGGTCAGGTAAACCAAGTTCTGGTGGGTTCGACTCAGCAGGGGGGTTGAACCGGCCCGATGAAACCCATGTATCGGCCCAAGGGGTGCAGCTTGGCTTGAAAGGCGCCGCCTGGCCTGAGTGGGCGTGGCCCGACCAAGCGGGGCGCGGCCCGACCCAGCGCGGTGCGGCCCGACCCGGAAGTGCGCGGGCCGACTGGGTGTGGCTGGGTGCGACGGGGGACTAGTGGCTCGAGGTTTGGGGTGCGGCCCCCCGACTGCCCGAACCGGTACTACCGAGCTACACCGCCCTCCCTAGCTGATCGGCTGAAGTCATCTTTCTTTCTCGGTGCAAGCGTCCCACTCTGGCGGGCCGCGTGTACTCCAGCATAGCACCCTCCTAGCACCGCGGCCTTCCTCCGCCAGGCCGGCCGTCGAGCTGGTCGGTTCTTCTACCGAAGTGTCCCACCCTTTGTGGGTCGCAGTTTTCCACAGCATTTCTCCGTGGGGTGCCACAGTTCCTCCCTTCGGCCTAGCCGACTATGGCTGATCGGTTCTTCCTCGGTCGAGCGGCCCGCGTTTGTGGGCCAAGGTTCTTCCGCACATGGCCGGTGCACGACCACCACATATCCCATCGTCGCCTAATCCAATTCACCTCAATTTAAATCAAGGAGACTACATAGGAACGTCAGGCGATGTGCGTTCAGCCCGAAACCACCACATTAAGCGTTAGGAATTGGTGTAGGATAAACAAGGTTTCACGAAGAATGAAGAAAAATTTTAGTCAAATAAAATTGTAGCAATCCACCCTAACTTGGAAAATAATCATGGTAGTCAAGAATAGAGGAAGACATAGTCATGGAATGATGGCATCAACTCATTGACTTTAGGGTAGAAGATCCGAGGATGGAGCATCATCGGCATTCCGTGCAGGTGGCTCCTTCTCCTTTGATTTGGCCGAAGATCAAAGGTGATGATGACGTTCATCGACAGTTCTTAGTTGTATGGATGTGTTATTTCTTTGAGATAAGAACACCCTTCTCTATTTCTTCATATCTCCCTCAAAGTTCCAACAGAAACAAGTAAACAAATAATATAATAGCTAAGCTATTATTTTATTCACATAAGTAATTCAATATTCAAACATTTCAATTAATTAATTAAAAAGGATGAACTGATTAATTAACATGTGTTGGAAAACAATTTATGAGAGAGTGAGGGGGAGGTGATAGGAACTCTTAAATAAGGGGGTTGTCGTAATAAAGGAAGAGTAATTAATTGGGGAGTTTGAGGAGAATTATGGGAGATGAAAGGTTGGGGCTCATGTGGGCCCCACATCTCAAATATCCACACATGTGATGTTTGGTCGGTGTGGGCCCCACAAATAACTTCCCATGGGAGGAAATAGCTTCCATTGATATATAAAATTGTTCTAAACAATTTTATTTAACTTCTAAATTAAACCTCAATTTTTAACATTCAACCCGCATAAAACAAAACTGTGGTAAAGGTCCCCTTAAGAAATTATCGGTGCTGGGAGTTCATTAGTGTCCTTAGATTTCTATTCTGAGCATTTGTTCAAAAGATAGAAAAACTTTCAGGTAGGTTTACTGAACGTACCTGAACAAAACATCAAAAATTGATTTGGGGAACAACAGGCTTCAGATTCAAGTGCCTTCGAGAGCCACAAACTTGAAAAATTCCATAGAATTAAAAAAACCATGAAAATTCTAGGTATTTACATTACTATGACATTAGGGATTTATGTCCCCATAAATCTATAACACACACTAGGAAAAAATGGGGATAATGAGCTATCATATGTGCCTCCTGCACCCAAGTGCTCTCCTTGAGGTTCTTGTGCTGCCAGCGAACACGCAAAAGAGGAATCGACCGTACACCTAGGAACTGCTCCTATCGATCCTCAATCTCCATTGGACCTCAACAAATTTCTCCTCGTCATCGATGTATAGATCCATGTGATCGACGATGTGGGTCGGTTCATGCACGTATCTTATCATCTGAGATATGTGAAAGACGTCATGGACCCGGTGCAACTGAGGTGGAAGGGCCAGGTGGTAAGCCACCTCACCTACTCTATTGAGGACCTGGAATGGTCATATGAAATTCAGATACAAAATTATTCCCTGCCAATTCTTCGTAGACGTAATTGAGGTGAGATCCATAAGAAGACGTGGTGTCCATCCTCGAACTCCTATGGTCTCCGCCTCCTAGCAGCATAGGACTTCTGTCTACTCTGTGCAGTCTTAATCCACTCCAAGATGATCTGAACCTTCGCCGTCATAGAATGAACTATCTCTGATCCTACATGTGCAGACTCCCAAGGTTCAGTACAACACATAGGTGATCTGGAAGGTCAGTTGTACAGTGCCTCATATAGTGTCGTCTTGATGGTGGAGTGGTAACTATTGTTGTATAAAAACTCCACCATGGGTAGGTGATCTTCCCAGCTGTTACCAAATACAAGGACACATGCATGGAGCATGTCCATGAGTGCCTATATGGTCCTCTCAGTCTATCTGACTGTCTAAGGATGGAAGGCGGTGCCCAGACATAACTGTGTCCCAAAAGCCTCATGTAACCCCTTACATTGCCAAGAGGTGAAACGAGAATCCCAATCAGAAATGATAGTCAACGGCACATCGTGAAGACATACGATCTCATGAATGTATAGGTGTCCCATGCTATCTACTGAGCCTCGATATCTGATCGGTAGGAAGTGGGACGACATGGTGATTTGGTCTACAATCACCCAAATAGAGTTGTGTCCTCTGGATGTATGTAGAATCCATATAATTAAATCTATTGATATCCCATCCCACTTCCACTCTGGACCTCTAAGGTCTATACCAATCCTACTGGTACCTAGTGCCCAACCTTTACATGATGAAATGTGAAGAATCTTGAAAAGAACGCTTCTATAGCCTTCTGTAGGCCCGACCACTAGTGCTTTCGTCTGAGGTCCTGGTACATCTTCGTCAATCCTGGATGTACCACTAGAGGGGGACTATGAAACTCCCTCTGCACTTCCTCCTACAGTGAAACTGGTTCCATAGTACATCCCCTGAATATGATTATGTGCTCCCTTCCTTCATAAAATCAATCAGGCGCCTTCCTTGAGGATATCTAAGCATGTCATGTCTCATAGTCAGCGTCCCCACATTGTGCCTCTCTAAATCGATGAAGGAGTGGATGAGTGACTTTGAGAGACTGAGAAAAGCTACTTCATCTCTAACGACAATTGATATCTGCAATGCGACTAGCTTCTCCCTCGCCTCTCATAGTAGTGGAATGCCTGATCTCCTACTGAGAGCATATGCCACAACATTTCCCTTCCCAGGAATATATACTATCTTAAAGTCATAGTCTGGGAGGAACTCGATCCATTGACGATGTCTCAGGTTCAAGTCCTTCTGCGATAAGATATATCTACGACTCTAGTGGTCAGAGTAGACTGTAAATCACTCTCCCATCAGATACTATCACAACATCTTCAAGGCGACGACCACCGCTACTAACACCAGGTCATGGGAAGTGTAGTTCTTCTCGTGTTGTCTCAACTACCATGAACCATATATGATCACTGCTCACTCATGCATCAAGAAACACCCGAGTCTGGTGCCTAATGTGTCATAGTAAACTACATACCTACACCATCATCCAATAGCCTCAAGATGGGTGCACTATTCAATCTCTGCCTCATGTCCTAAAATCTCTGATTAAATATATCTGACCACACAAAGGGTTTCCCCTTTTTTGTCATCACTAAAAGTGGTGCTGAAACTCTGGAGAAGTCCATCACAAATCTCTTATAGTGCTTTGCTAGACCTAGGAAACTCTGCACCTCCGTCGCCCTCCTGGGTGGCTCCCAAGAAATTATTTCCTCGATCATCGCAGGATCCACTAAAACTCCCACCTCCAAGATGACGTGTGCCAAGAAATGTACCTCTTGAATACAGAACTGGCACTTCGAGAGTGTATCATAAAGTTGGTTCTCTCGTAGTGTATCCAGAACAACCCACAAGTGGTAGGCGTTATCCTCCTCAGTAGTCGAGTATATAAGTATGTCGTCGACGAAGACTATGAATAAACAATCGAGGTAAGGTTGTAAGATCCTGTTCATGAGACTCATGAACACTACTGGAGCATTGGTTACACCGAAGTGCTTAACCAAGAACTTGTAGTGTCCATACCGGCACCAATAGGTTGTCTTCTTCAAATCCTCGTCTCGAACACTAAGCTGGTGATAGCCTGAAATGAGGTCTATCTACTAGAACCATCATTATCCCTTGAGGTGATCAAAGAGGTTGTCAATCCTCGAGTGGGTGTACATGTTCTTCACGGTCACCTAATTCAGTCAACAGTAGTCGACACATTGTCGTAAGCTCCCATATGCCTTATTGGTGAAGAAAATAGGGGAATCCCAAGGTTAAACACTGTGTCGGATGAATCCCTTTACTGGCAAGTCCTCAAGCTGTATCTGCCTCTCACGAAGCTTGGCGGGAGCAATCCGATATGCTGGAGTAGATATCAGTGTTGTCCAATGGTTTAGGTCTATCTAGAAGTATACATATCTACGAGGAGGTAGTCCTTGAAAATCAACACAAAAAACTTCTTCATACTGATCCACCAAAACAAGAAAACTCAGACTCCACACATCAACTACTCCAAGGATGAGACTAGCGATCAGATGTGTGATCGGCTTCCCTCTCCTCTGTGTATGTCCATCCTACACAACTAAGGCTCCCTCCTCTCCGTTGAAGGTGAACCTACTACCATCCGTGTGGATACTCCGCACATTGATCCTAATATCAGTGGTCATGACTCTTTAGGATTTCATGAATCATAAACATTATTTCTAATAAAAATTCATTGCCTCCATTTTAGTTTATATTATTTTTTAGGAAATATATTTCTCCATGATATATATATAAATATATTTCATTTTTAGTTCATTGATTAAATAGATTTTGTTTTTCTTTTTTTCTTTCCATATTTATTTTTCATTAATCTGTTATTCGTTCCTCTATATTTTTCACATACTAAGAATTTGATCTCACTCTAATTCTAATTCAATCCACAGGATTCCAATAAGAGTACTATGAATGATATGTATGGATATACTAGATGAAATTTTGTAATTATTAATGATATTTATTTATAATGAAGTAAATTTTTTACTATTATTCGTATATTAATTTATTAAACAATACTCATTTATTTATTTGGTTTACCAAGATTACTAAAATATAGTTCCGTTGGGATTTTTGTCATTGTAATCATGACAATATACATGATTGCAAAACTAATTTCGGGCTATCATGGGTTGGTTCACAACACTTAATTACATCACACCACCATCTGATAGGTTTCACTGGTTCCTATAAACGTGGGAACAAGATCTGTCACTTTTGAAGAAAATGCTGACAACATTATTCACCCCTCACATAACAAAGTGTCAAAGAGTTGTACAATTAATTTTATTTCCATTATTATTAATTTTATTTCATGTTTATATTATGTATATAGTATATAATTTATAATGTATAATGTGTTGATAAAAATATTTTACTATGAATATTTCATCATGATGTCATTTCCCAATATTAATCATCACAAAATTAGAAAAATTGAATTGTTATACTCTATTGCACCATTAGATGGAGCTGTGTTTTGGATTTAAAAGGGTTGAATAAAATGAGGTATATAGGTAGACTTCACACTAAATAGTGTCATTAGGGGGGGGTCATCTTTCCTTGACTGATGCACTACAAAAATGGAAACAATTACATTCATTGATTTGAGCCTAGTGTACTTACAGATTGGTTGGTTGAAGAATTTTACATCATCTATTTTACATCCTTTCGAGGGTCCTTTCATTTTGTTTGGAAACTATGATATTCTATGTTTTTTTGTGATCCCAAATAATATTGATATTCTACACCTTTTTTAATGTAGGTATCAGTTTATAACCATATAAATTTCATTGTCATGTGAGTTATACATCTAATTATTTATGGTTCCTTTATTTTTTCTTTCCTTTATCTAAAATCATATGTTGTTGATGTATCTCTATATATATATACATGAATTACCATTTCCAATATTAAAATATTATGGCCAAAGTATAATATTAAATTAACTATTTATAAAGTTTTATATTCATATACATTATAGTGTATTATTATTCAATTCACTGAAATATAAAATACTCTTCAATATAAAATTTAAATTTCAAGAAAATACTATACATGAAATATAATATTTATACAATTACAAATTCACACAGAACATACAAAAACACCTAAAATATGGGATAATGATAGAAAAAAATACAAATTACATTAAGGGTAATAAACTCAACTATGCATGTAGTCATTTTCATTCAAAAAATATATATTTATGAGTTTCATAAAACATATAAGTAAAATGATTCACATTAAGATAATAAGATACTCGAACCAAGAAGTTCTCAAGTTGATTCCAACATAATGATCATGAAAAAAAATTACATACATAACTGACTTGTGTTGTGTTGTGTATATTAATAAAGACTAAAATTCAATAAAATATTTATATTAACATCAAAAATGAAAGTATAATTTTCTATATTTGATATTGTGTTTTATGTTTCCTTTTATTCTCAAAATTATTAATTATATTTCCTCGATTGTAATGAAAAAGATAGAGAATTTTTATACTTCCAAAATTAATTTAATATTTGGAAAACCCTAACTTCCATGGGATTATTATATAAATGAATGAAATATACAACAACCTTAAAATATATAAAAATTAATTAAATGATATATACTTATGAATGTATTTGTGATATAGATATTTTTGGAAGTAAAAAACTATTAATGTGTATTTTTCAATGATTTTTCAAAACTTTCATATTTTATGAAGTATTTGATGAGAATGTGTATTAATATTAAATGGAATGGTCTTAGTTATATTCAAATTTATGATATTAGGTCCCTAATCACAACTATACATATCCTATTTTACTAGAGTATTATAAGGTTTATGTATTCTGTTGTTATTTTTTGGATAATGAATGGGATACATTTCTTTCCAGTGAGACCATGTCATAGAACAAGAATCCAAACACTTGTAGATGAAAATAATTATTTTTCGTCTCACCATTTTGGTGGACCACTAAATAAAAGCATGGCACCATAACATCTATGATGAAATGTTTAAAGACATCATCAATCATAAGGCCATTATGAAAATATTTTAAGAGAGAAATAGACATCATGTAATGATGATTTATGGGGTTTCTACAAATATTCGACATTGAAATGGTTTATAGACATGGGAATGTGAACATAGTGACTACTTGTTTGGGAAAAATTGTATAAACATGTGGTGCAGGGGGATCGTGACCAGAGATGCTTGAAAATAATGCACACCTAAGAATGGGATTTCAATGTAATGAAATTTATAACTACAGTTGGATGTATATTTATGATCCAAAATCCTTACAATTTAGTATTGTCTTCAACCAAATCTATTAGTTTTATAGACGTAAATTGTATATTTTTCTATGATTCATTATTTTCAAAGTTGTAATTATCAATTTTTCATCATTTTTATTTTATGCTTTTGCCTTTAGTGGAGAAATATTATCAATAATATATTATTTGTTTCATCATGTTATTATATTCCATTTTTATATAGTTTAATAATAAATTAAAATTAAAAATTAATTGCCCATTTGTTGATGTTGTTATGTTTTAATCTATAGTTTTATTATATATTACCTAACATTAAATTGCCTATACATTTTCATGAGGTTAAATATATATGCTTTGAATAACTCCATGATTTCAAGGAATTATGTTTTATACCATGAATTATGTTAAAATGGTAAATTATTCTCTATTTCTATACTTATGATATATATTTATGTTGTAACAACATTTAAAAAATGCACAATTTATGATTCCACATTTAAAATAATATTTAATGGGATGATTTAATTAACCACATCATATTCATTAGTTGTGTTTAACTAATAACTACTAATTTTTTTTTCCAAATTTATGCCTTCTTTATGTAAAATGTTGTGTTTATTTTCAATAAATACTTTTTCCATAACCAGTTTACATTCATTTTATATTATATAATTACTAATTTTTATAATACAATATTGATTGTTAAAGTTAATATTTCCTCATGTAATTTCAAAAAAATGGTATGGAAATGAATTACAATGATTTTCTTGACCATTTTGATATATATCATTTACATTATGAAAAGAGTTTTCATCACATATAAAATTCATAGAAACATATGCATTAGTATAATATAAAGAATAAAAAATAAATTTAACTTCAAATATTTAATATGGGGTGCAACAAATGAATATTGGTTCCCATTATAAAAGTTAATGTTGGACGTAATATAATTAATATTGTCGTTGTTAATTAAAATTATTAATTTATTATGTTATGTTTAATTTATAAAGGAAGTATTTCAACAAAAGGAGAAAAAATGTTTTGAACAATACATTTATTCTAACAGTGCATCGGCTGACACTAGGAAACAATAAGGCTTCATGGTGAATTTGTAATTTATATATATGATTTTTCGATCTCTATTGGGTGAATTATGGATTGAAAATTACAAGGTCATGTTAGCATCCTTGAACAAAAGCTGATGATGTATGTCCAAATTGTACCATCTTATTCCTTGAACCAATGAAACTTGAACTCATTATAGATTGTTAGATGAGATGATTGATATGTATGTGAACACATAATTTGGAAAAATACTATATGAATATTATTCAGAAACTCACTAAAAATAATATATGTAGTTTTTTATTCCTTCCATAAATATATTTCACTTTACCATAAAAAAATTTATGAATTATATATTAACTAGTTAAATATATCAGAATAATCAACACCATTGTAGACATCTTGTTATCATTTTAGGGACTCATAATAGTCCCTCAATAAAATTTATAGAACATATTTGAAATTTTTATATACAATCATTGAAATTAAACATTATTATGAGTATTTTATGAATTAATTTTAAAATAGATGTGCAGAAAAGTTTATTTAGTAATGTACATTTTTATTGAATCATATGGGGACAAAATTTGTTTCATAGATAATAGGTGTTTATTTTTTTTATTTAATTTATTTTTATGAATATTGAAACGAAATGACATCGAAATTTTATTTTAATGTGTTAATTTATTTTATATATAACTTGTTCATTATATGCATGTGCATTTTAGGGTTCCTAGGTAAATAATTTTTAAACCGGTTGTGGTAGCGGCCTTATAGAAACATACTTACATCACATGAGAAGTTTCAATTGAAGGAAATGTTGCCTAAATCAAACATAAAAAATTGGGGACCATCATGATGAACTATTGTAGTAACATCAAACCCATATATGTATGGTTCCATATCAATTTTATCTACACTGGTGAGACCGATGTTCCTTAGTCTAAGAAATACATATATTGTTGTCATAGTAATGGTCAATTACCTCCTCAATGAATGCAACCACCCAATGCTCTATAATTAATTTCATAATCAATATTGAATTATTAACCATCATGTGAATCCATGACATAATTTACTTTTTTTGGATTTCATTACATTGTTGGTTTTGTAACTCCAAAAACCTATGGATCAACTCCCAAGACATAACACGAAACTATATTGAGACCTCACATAATATTTATCAATTTGAAGCCATAAATTACAGTATTAACATAAAATTAAATCATCCTCACATTGAATGTGTAGGAAAAATTTCATTATTTCTTCTAAATTACTCAAGGATATTATTAACTACTACTTATTTACTCACAAGGAAAATATGGTATCAACTTGACATATAGAATAAGAAACATTCAGTAAAATTTAGATCATTGTATAAAAGAAATGTCTTAGGTGGGATATAGAATGAATATATTCTATCATTTCCTATAGTTTAGGATATATGATCGTCCTATTATTCGTGTAACAAAACATTTGGAGATACATCTTATTATAGTTCTCTAGAATAATACTCTTTAGAACATTTCAATTATATATGCTTTGAAACAGTCTAAAAACACATTTTATCCATTTATATAGATTATTATACCCCATTTGTAATTAGTTTAACTCATTTATTTCATTATAAACAATTTGAAATAATTTTTTAGGAATTTAATTTTGGGTATCATATTCCATATGTTGTAATCCAAATACATAAAACACTATAAATACCAAGAAGCATCTGATAATATAACGTTATTATCATGAATCATACGTGATTTTATAAGACCTAGTACATTGATAGCATCATCTAACTATATATTCATGCTACATTAATCTTAATTTAATTAATTAATCGACCATTGAATCATATAGACATTAATAGTATCATATGAAACATTAAAACCATTAGGTTATATTTTTTAGATAACTATGAAAATTGAGTAGTTAAATACTGTGATTTTGAAATACATTTGAAAACTCATATAATCATAATGATATTTCTAGTAATATATTATATAAAATTATTTTTTTAATGAAAAGTATTAAAAAATAAAACACAAAAAATATATGTAGAAAACAACTATTGAGGTTTAAACAGGAATATAACATTTTAAAAAATAAAATTGTGTTTTTAAAATTCTAAAATTTTAAAATTTTACAAAAAAAATTCATAAAAACAAAAAAATTATCAATAAAAAAATGAAATGTATAGTAAAAAAATTTAAAATTAAATTAATAAATTATAGTTATTTTAAAAAGAAAATTGAAAAATAGGACACTGATAACTCAAAAAACTCTCTAAAAAATTATGAATTAAATATGTAAAATATTCTTGGGTATAACAGTTTTTTAGAATTAAAATGTATAGGGGTGTTGAAAAAATGTATTTTTGAAAAACTAAATTTATGTATGATTGTTTGATTTTACGATCCTCCACTAATAGTATTTTATTTTATTAATCCATATTATGCTTGAACTAATTACATAATCATTTACGATGAGAATCAAAATGACACGACAATACACATGAAAGCCCAACCGAGTCTGATTTAAATCAATATAGGCCACCCTGTATCCTCTAATAATAGTGCAATTAATGATGACTAGAACAATATTGTCATATCATGTAACATGATATACCTTATAAATTTTCATATGACTATAGGCACAACTTAATTGAATAACATTAAATAAACACTATTAGGTAATACATATAAAATCTTCAAAATATTATAAAGTTCATGAATATGATATTATGAAACTAATATAACAACACATGAAAAAATTGTAATGGAACATTAAATATGAAAAGTCCTGTAGTCTAACATATGCATGATGCTAGATTACTTCTCTCCATTGGGAGTACATTGTGATTGGCCTCTAGATGAACAAACACTACACCCATCATGGACTTCCATGTTCAATAATAAATCACTAAGAATCACCAATAGTTGTCTCTATAGTGATAAAAACTTCAATACTACAACGACCATCATCTAACTTATGAATCATCTATATAAACAAACCATGTGTCATCACAAATGCTATGAAATTATTTATGGATAGAATAATAAGATGACTACTATTTAAATAATTGAAATAATTACTTTACAGTATGTCCCACTAGTTACCATTGAGAACCTATAGTGTCACAATCCTTGACATAATTGAATCAATACAACTCTCTATCATTCATGTTTCTACAAAAAACCATTTATGTGTACCCCATAATTTATGTAATCATTTCATCCATGGGAATACACCAACTTCCATTCATAAAAATAGATATAGTGGTTCCATTATATAAAACCATAAAATAATGGATCCTTTCCCTAGAATATATACTATTTAATGGAGTAAAAACCATTACGAATAGAACCAACCACAATGGTTGGAAAGGAGACAATTACAAACATTTGTATGTCCCCCCACATTACATAGAAATGAAAGAGAAATAGAGAAACACACAACTTCAGAAATTTAATGTTCCAAAACAAAAAATCCATACAACTATTTTAGTGTTCGAGTGGGATAAACACACCTCATTGGGTGAAAAATCACATACATTACAAATGATCAGATGTATTGTGAAATTTATTCTCTCTAGATTACACCTCAGTTGAGGGTGTATCAAACTGTATTCATTGTGTGTGGCCAATCATCCCCTAATTATAACCAATGGAGTAAAAACTCCATCTTTATTTAGTTAACCCATGCCACAATATCTTCAGGGACTAAAATACATGAAGTAAACCAAGTTTTATGTTCCTTTCAATGCATATTACCAGTGTCGTACTACCCTTATAAATGATCTAAAAAACATACCCCAAACCCCATTATCAAACCATTAATGATATAATCATAATACTTCCAATATCTCATTTAAAATGGACTCAAATGGATGATCCTAAAATTTCCATTGTGTTCATGGCCTAAAATACAATGGATATGGTTTTTATTTTCTCGAGTCATAGATCAATAAGATAGTCATTAAAATCCCACATTAAAGGTGATTTGTTTCCATGTGGTGACATGTGGTCATGCATGATGGCACATTGGGGGTAGGGGTTGTAGGTGTATGTCTCCATCCACACTGATCATTCCATGCATGGTCGGATTGGGTATGCATACCCAACATGTTTGTATGCTAGCCAATACACTTGGGACTTATGTATAGTTGGCCTGTCTGTGTGACCTATGCCAAAAGATGCATTGTGGTGTTGTAGTTATAATGAAAACCCCACCCTCAAATACAAAAAGAGGGATTAAAAATATTATATTATTTTTTATATATTATTCTCTTGGTTTTCAACACTCTTAATTCTATTTTGTCTTATCTCAAGGGTAATTCATACTCTTCAAAATCAACATATCCATCAAATGATTTTTCCATGGATTAATACCTTGTTATATTTATAATTATACATCTCCAAAAGAACTAATACATGAAATAACATAAAATAATCAAATACACAATCTGAAATTATAACATCTAATAAAATAATATAATATTCAAGACAAATTTTGAATTATTAAACTACTAATACATGAACTATAATAATGAATAAAGAATTTTGGAATTTCACATTTGTTTATGATATATGTAAGTCTTATAGAAATTTTCTATTTAGTTTTAGATAACTAAATAATGGAAGGTTGATTTATGTATTCATTAAGGGTTGAATGATTAAAATAAATTTGAATGAAGAAAAAGAAAAAAAATAATTCAACATATTATCAAAGCTGATGGATAACATATTGATATTATATATTACAAAAATTAATGATTTAAATTTGTTTATATTAATTTAATGAATATAAGTATGATGTTTAAAATCCCATTGTGCAAGGGGATGATTTTACAGGTTGATATTTCTTAATGTGATGTCTTTTTTAGGTTTTTATATTTGTTTTTTATGTATTATTTTTTGCTATATTGTCTTAATTATATAACATGATTTGATGAGGTCCTAATGTGATGGTGTGGGGATATATTGGGGTTTGTGGTGATGATGATGTTTTTTTCATTTTGATGATGTGATAATGTGATAGTTCAAATTAGTTGAGAGGTTGAAATTTTATTTCTAGTTGATATTCTAATGATTCTTGAAAAAAGTTGAGAGTTGTGATTTCCTTTTTAACATAATTTTTTTAATATTGGTGATGTTATGTATACTTTTTGATGTTTTATATTTATTATTATAATACATTTCTATACATCTTCTCATTTTATTATATATCCTCATTTTTTATAAATTCTATTTATTACAGATGATATTCCATAGTTGAATATAATAAAATTATGTAACGATATATGAATTGTATATTAATTATTTCTTTCCACTATATTTACCACACTCTATTTTCCTTTTATTTTTTTGTTTTTATATCCCAAAACCATTATTCCACATGGATAGAGCAGAGTAAATCATGTGATCATCACTTTATAATTAATTAATTTTTTATTTGACTAGTTTGAGGGATATTTTAAATGTTTTTCAGGTATCATGGGTAGAGTTGGAGATGATATATTTTTTTGGAATCTATTATTACATTTATTTTTTTAGAGTTATATATATTTAGAAAACTATAGGGTTTTGTAAATATGTTTTTTTCATTTATGTGATCTTTTGGTTCTGGATTTGTTGTTTTGATTAATATTCATGATTATTTAATAGGTAATTCTTCATAATGTTTTGATAAATATCTTAAGACCCTATTGGTAACTCATGACCTAATGGTGGAAGGATTCAAGTGATAATGTTATTCCCTCTTTCTACCTAGGTTAGGATTTTGATAGGATTTTAACCCGTTATTGTCAGGCCAAAACTATATTTTATTCCAGTGAAAAAATTTTCAGTAATATATTATATAACACCTTTTAATAAATATTAAATTTCTAAAAACAGTACATAATTCACATTATTATAACTTATTTTCATAGTTTTTCAATTCGAATCATTTGTTAGAATTAATCCTAGATGATACATAAGGAAAGATTTAATGATGTCACGCCACCCTCCCACCAAAGATGCCCCTCCTGAGCTGGCAATGGTGAAAGGGAGATAATGACCCCCAAGTCCTACCTCGAGTAGTCCCCGGGGTGGGACTAGAACAAAGGGTATGAGTTTTCACAAATATGGGAGGCATTACCCTGTTTATTATTTAGGATCGGGAAATAGGACAAGTCAACCACCAAAAAGTTAAAGAACATGTGTATAGAAATAAACCCAAAACAATCCCACATGCATGTTTAAACAATTTTATAATAGGGTACAAGTACAAGAAAGATCAATGTACAATACAAAAAATGAATCAAGTACATCAAACTGTAGCAACTCCAACTGTCGGACTAGTATGGTCCAGCACGGCCCTGTAAGTCCTCCTGGAAACCCGAAAGTAAACGTAGGATGAGCATACAAGTATACTCACTAGGTAAATCTAAAGCTCTCATGCACAAATGGGGAGACATTCTAATGTCCCGTGAGAACAACAGAAGAAACCTAGAAAGAAATTATATCCACCCAACATCACCAGCCACACTCACCAAAAAACAATCATGATATGTATTAGTAGTATAAGAACAAGAGTATTGGGTACCCCACACCATTTCCCTTTAGTTAGTTGGTCTTATTAATGGAGAACATCTTGATGCTGCCACACTCTCCCCGCCTGCACACACCTAGGCCTGACAAACCACTCATACCGCCCGCACACACCAGGGACTCACAACCACGTATCCCGCCCGCACATACCTGGGCCTCACAACCATGTATCCCACCCCCACACACCTGGGCCTCACAACTAGGTATCCCGCCCGCACACACTTGGGCCTCACAACCACGTATCCCGCCCGCACACACATGAGCCTCATCCCGAAGATTCTTGGGAAACCGTAGATCCTGCCCGAAGAGTCTTAGGATAAAACCACCGCAATTAAAACCTACCTGAAGATTCATAGGTTTAAGGTCGACTCAAGCCATCGTAGCCTAGGCGAGAAGGAGCAGGAAGGAGCTAGTAACTAAGGGAAAACACCCTCTCCCCTGAAATGGCAGTGTTCGGCACTAAGTGCTAAAAATGGGTGGGGTTCGATAAAACACAAAAGATACAGATATATATATGTATACCAAACACAAAGCCCAACCTATGGATTCTAAACAGAGAAACTGAGAACGTGCCTCGGCACTGCTACTACGAAGCATACATACAACAAACAACCACAACCCCATTTTGGATTTCATGTTTTAGCTGAATCAGTTTATTTAGTTCCTTAACTACTGGGAAACTATCCACAACCAACCACATCCATCGTTATTAAAACATATCCCTGTCATCAACAAATCATGTTAGGAAAACACAAGCAGCACAACCAAGCCCTTCTTATCAACTGACCAACCCCGTTGATTATTAATCCAGTTCCATTACCATGACCCACCATTTATTAACTCTCCAGCTTTTTATTTATTATTCCCAACCCACTATCCGTTCACATTCAAACCCATCCCTGCAGCCCCGCTGCCAACTACACCGTACATAATTATCCCTTTAATACCATTTATCACAGCCCCGCTTCCCGTTACCAACACAATATTCACACCAACCCACAACCAAATCAACAGCAACCCCACAGCTCACCCTATCCACAACAACCCACAAAATACCCCCATCACATGCCACATATCCAAGCCAACACCCACAAGTTCATTATTCCATTTTGTTTAACCAGGGAAATCACACAAGGTTTCCAGATTTTAAACAGCCAACATTACGTGATTAACCAATTTCCACATTCCACAATGTATCCACCCATAAGAAAATACAGAAGGAGATGGAAACATTTAATTACACAAGAAAAGGCCCCCAACGGCTGTGATTTTCAGTAGGTAGAAGCTCATTCAATTAAAAACATTATATCACAGGATATAAAGTAATAAAAAACACAACTTCCCATCCCCATTATATAATCCAGTTATTATATTTTTTCAAATGGTTCAAAAATGTTTCACATTAACAATAGAACATGCATCACGCATGATTCACAAACTAGAGAGATGAAGGTAATATCCCTACCTCAACAGGATCTGATCGCAACGCTCCTCCGGATCAACCTTAGAAGACATCCGTCAGCGTCAGTCACTTATGTCAGGTCCCGAAAAAACCTCCTCGGGTGGATGTCGGAAAGGGAAAGGCCAATGTAAAGACAATGGATCCAATCTCGAATGTTCCACCTCATCGTTATGATCTCGTGGCCGCTGACGGATCGTAAATCGGAGCTTGGATGAATAAGATATGGAGGATAGAGACTTAAAGTCTCTTGGGAGAACTCTTCTCAGAGGTAAGGGGAAGAGAGGGGTGAGTTGAAAGAAGGAGGGGACCCCTCCTTTTATAGGTGAGAAAATAAAATTTACCCGGTGAGTACTTTATGGTACACGGCATGCACTTGGTTATTTCACACGGTATCCACGCATCTTCCAACAAGTCTTTGCGACCGTTGACTGGTCAACACATGGTTTGAGGGTAACGCATACGCAGGGAGGGACTACACAGTGTGAAGTTTGGACACATGGCATGTACCCATTTATTGCACACAACAAGAACACGGCTCCAACATGGCACACGACCGTTGACTGGTAATGCGTACGCAGGGAAAGACTACACGGTGTGTAGTATCAGACACACGACGTGCACCCATTATTCCACATAGCAAGGACACAACCTTTAACACGGGGTATACCTGGAAAGGGGGTATACGACGTGTACTAAAAATACACGGCATGTAGTTTCAAAATTCTGGAAAGCGTGGGAAAAGTCCATTTTACCCTCCAGAACACTTCATGACCTTCTTTTTGACAAAGGAATGGGTCGAAGAGGTTCGGGCCATTATATCAGATACCTTTTAAAACATTCTCAGCCCCGAGAATTCAAAAACCAACACAGAGGAAACCCAACAAGATACATCATTGAGTTGTCATTATAACAGGAACCCAACCAACAACCCTAATCATTAGTGTTAGGAATTCGTTCTCCTCTATTGAGATATTATTTGCTTTAGGTGGCACTAACTTGCAAGAACGGGTTCAATCGCAGCCTCATTAATGCGTCTCTATTTTTAATTGGGTCTTCCCACTTTGATACATTAGGATTTTTATTTTTTATTTTTTTACTCGTACTACCTCCAACACCACACAACTAACTCACTACTCGAACACGTGGTTTTTGGGAAATTCCTGCCCCTATATCAAGATATTATCCGCTTTAGGCAGCACTGACTCGCCCGCACGCGATTGATCCCATACGCATTAATGCGTCTCGATTAAGGGTCAAGTTTATCCCTTTCCCCACACATCCAAACATGTCACACATTACTAGGGAACTAGAAATCAAAAGGTCTCAAAACTGAAAAACCAAGAATTCCATATATCAAAGGTACATATTACAACATCAACACAAAACATAGAAGAACAAGGTAAAACAAAAGTCAAAACAACTAAGGGTATCGAGCATGCATCTAGGTCTCCCTCTCCCACGTGCTCTCCTCGACTCCGCCATGCCTCCAAAACACGGGAACCAAGGGAATGGTTCGTCCAAGGAGCACCTTCTCTTTACGATCATCGATTCTGACTGTTCTTTCCTCAAAGGTCGCGTCGTCTCCCATGTCTAACTCTCCCCTGTTGATAACGTGAGAGTCATCGTGTAAGTACTGACGAATCGTGGAGATGTTGAAGACGTCATGACCTCTATCCAACTGAGGTGGCAGGGCCAACTAATATTCCACCTCGCCATCTCGTTTCAACACCTCAAAAGGTCCAATGAACCTAGGTGAGAGGTTCCTCCCCTTCCCAAACCTCTATTTCCCCCATCAAGGAACAGCCATTAAGAACACATGATCTACCACCTCGAACTCCAAGGGCCTCCTATGATGATCAGTATAAGACTTCTGTCGGTCCTGAGGTGCTTTCTTCCTCTTACGTACCAGCTGGACATTCTTTGTGGTGCTCCACACTACCTCTGGCCCAAGAGCACCTGTCTCACCAACCTCTGCCCAGCAAATGGGTGATCGACATGGTCTTCCATACAAAGCCTCAAACGATGGCATGACAATAGTAGATTGGATGCTTTTGTGGTAGGAAAACTCTACTAAAGGAAAGTGACGTAGCCATGATCCTCCGAAATCCAGAATGCATGCTCGTAGCATGTCCTCCAGCGTCTGGATAGTCTGATCTGTCTGCCCATCGGTCTGGGGGTGGAAAGAAGTGCTAATGCGTTGTTGGGTGCCAAAAGCATTTTGTAGCCCCCTCCAGAATCGTGAGGTAAACCAAGTATCCCAATATTAGATGATAATATTTGGGACTCCATGAAAACTCAAAACTTCGTCTACGTACCTTTGTGCTAATGTTCTCACCGGGACGGAAACCTTAATTGCTAAGAAGTGAGCTAATTTCGCCAGATGATCCACCACTACCCAGATATCATCATAACCACCCTGAGCTCTGGGTAGTCCTGTGATGAAGTCCATTGAGATGTCATCCAACTTCCACTCAGGGACATCTAACGGATGCAACAAACCACTGGGGACACGGTATTCAGCCTTCACTTGAAGACACACTAGGCATTTATCCACAAACTCTGCCACTTCCCATTTCACCTCGGGAAACCAAAACTGTTCCCTCGGGCCTCGGTACATTTTCAAAACTCCTAGATGTACCGCCAAGGCTGAGCTATGGAACTCATGGGGAACTCCCTCATGCATCGCCTCTAGAACAAACAACCTTCCATGTAAAAGAATCTGATGTCGGATGTCCACTGACCATCCTTTTGGAGAGTTACCCTGATCGACACGATACTGCATAACTTCCGCCTCGGAGTCCCCCCATTGAGACTCTTCGACCTGATGCAACAAGGTGGACTGCACCGTCATCTGAAACAAACAGCCTATAACACCTTCTACCCTAGAATCCATGTGCAAGGCATCCAACACTCCCATATCCTTCCAAGCATCAGTGGATTCCCAAACTACTTCCTGATGTGACTTCCTGCTCAATGCATCAGCCAAAATGTTTCCCATACCTTCAGTTTAAGAGATCACAAAGTCATAGTCTTGGAGAAACATGACACATTTCTGCTTCCGCAGGTTCAGGTCACACTGGGAGAAGATATAACGTAGGATCTTGTGATCTGATAAGCCCACAAAGCACTCCCCAAATAGGTAATGTCACCACAACATCAGTGTGAACACTACTGTTGTAAGCTCTAGGTCATGGATGGCATAGTTACGCTCGTGAGGGCGTAAATGCCTAGACCCATAACTGATCACTCCCTTATTCTGCATCAGCACTCACCCTAGACCAAGGCCAGAAGCATCACAAAACACCTCATACAACAAACCTTCTTCCGGAAACCTGAGTACGGGAGCACTGACCAACTTCTCCTTCATGTAGTCGAACGATTTCTGGGACTTCTCGATCCATAAGAAGACCTGGTTCTTCCTAGTCAAAGCTGTCAATGGAGAAGAAACCTAAGAGAAGTCTGAAACGATCCTCCTATGGTAACCTACTAACCCCAGGAAACTACGATCTTCTGCCACACTCTTGGGATCTACCCAAGAAACAACTTCCTCCACCTTCAACGGGTCCACCGATACTCCATGCTGAGACACCACATGCCCACAGAAGTGTATATCTTGTGTCAAGAACTTACACTTCGACAATTTCCCATAAAAATATGGTGTCGAAGGACTTCCAAGACTGCCCTGAGATGCTCAACGTGCTCCTCCTCTGATCTTGAGTAGATCAGAATGTCATCGATAAAAACAATGACAAACCGATCCAGAAACTCTCCAATTACAATGTTCATAAGTCCCATGAACACAGCTGGTGCATTCGTAACACCAAACGACATCACTACAAACTCGATGTGCCCACACCTGCACCTAAAATCTGTCTATGTGATGTCACTGTCCTTTACCCTCAATTGATGATATCCAGATCATAGATCAATCATGGAAAACCAACCTGCTCTCCTTAGTTTGCGAAGAGATCATCTATCCTTGGAAGGGGTTAACGGTTCTTGAAAGTTACCTGTTTCAACCTTCGGTAGTCTATGCATTACTTGAGACCACCATCTTCCTTCTTCATGAAAAAACCTAGAGCACCCCATGGAGATTTGCTGGGTCGAACAAAACCCTTCTCCATCAGATCATCAATTTGATTCTATAAATCACGCAACTTTGAAGGTGCCATCCGATAAGGGGCCATCGAAATCGGATGGGCACCAGGCTGTAAGTCTATCACAAACTCAACGTCACATCGGGGTGTAGATTCACAACCTCCTAAATAAAAACATCGAGGAACTCCCCAATAACCTCTAGGAAATCCATAATCTCTATATTAATTGGAACCACTGATAACCCGCCTAAAAAAGAAAGGAGAGGCTTCACATGCCGGCTTCCCACCTGATAGCTCCTCCTGCAAACAAAAGATACGTGATGGCCATCCATGTTGGAGAACATGACTCTTCTCCAGAAGCAGTCGATAATGGAACTAACAGAAAACAACCAGTCTATGCCTAGGATGACATCGTATGGCTGCATCTGTAATAGAAGAAGGTCCCCACTAGATCGATGTGGTCCCAACATCATCCCACATCCCCGAAAAACACATGATATGCTGGTCTTGCCTCCAACTAGTGTACTTAGTACCAGTGGTATGGAATGTCTCTCGACTTCTAGTCTCAAAGCATGGGCTAGACCATGTGCAACAATGGAGTCCAAAGTTCCCGAATCGAACAAAGCAGAAACAAGAGTGCTGAAAAAACAAATCATACCTCACACAACCTTTGGTCCTGTCACAGCTGTCAACTATGCTGCGTGCAACTGTCCACACACAGCTCCTCTTCCTCTCTGATGTCATCCACCTCCTTGACCACGCCCTGGTTGAGGTCCCTGAGGAGCACCATGAGGTCGGCTCCCTCCCACAGTGTCTGCCCTCAGAGGAGCATGGTCCTGCTGCTGCTGGAAGGGTCTCGCCGGCAACTGGGGCTGCTGAGGTGGGCGCTGAACCTGACCACCTCCACCGTACTGAGCTCAGGTCGGGCACCAACTCTAAATGTGCCTGAAACTTACACAAGGAAAAAACGCCAGTCCTGGGATCATGAAAAAGGGACGAGGACCCGAATATCTAAACTGGAACTGCTGGGGCCTACTCCTCACTGGCCTGAACCTGGAAGGTCCCGTCGAAGGAGACATGCTGCTGACTGCCTCCCCCTTCGACGAACCTGGCTGGATACCCTCTCGTGGTCCACCTCCCAGTGAGTACATCCTCTCTACAACCTCTACCTTCTTCTGAACTGCCAAGTACGTCAGAAGGTTACTGGGGGTGATAGCATACTGGAGTCAAGGACGAAGCACCTCCTCTAAAGGTCTCGCCCGAGAATCCTCATCAGGAAAGAGATCTGGAGCAATGTGAAGGAGATCCTTGAACTTTATCCCCAGCTCTCATACTGACATACTCCCCTACTGAAGAGAGATTAACTCCGGCAACTTCTACGCCTTGATCATGGAAGAAACGAATTCCTCTTGGAATTCATTCTTAAAGTCAGCCCATGGAACATCTGCCTATATCCTCTCTCTAAGGTAGAGCATCTACCAATGTCGCACTGCACCTCTCAGCTGACTAACTGCTAGGGGAACCCAGTACTCCCTCGGAGAACGGATCAAGGTAAAAATGATCCCTAGTTCCGCAAGCCACCACTCCATCACCATATCTGAAGTACTACACTCGTACTTCTTGAGGGACTGCCCTTGGAAAGAGCGGAGAGTCTTATTCCACTGGCTATCTTCCTCAACTCGGTCAATCCTCAACTGATCAACCACCTGGATCTACTGGGCCTTGGCATTCTGAGCCACCCGGGGATGACGTCCATGTTCCATATCAGAATGGTGAACAAGGATCGCCTAAGCCCTGGTAGTAAGGAAAACTCAAGGTTTTATTTTATCATTTTATTTCAATTTCATTCCCATAACACTCAAATGACGTAAAACACAATCATGATGATGCATGTACCTTCCCTAGGGTATTTACCCTGCAATCAATATAGTCTCACTTGGATGTTTGGTAAGCTCAGAGTCCTTCCATCGCATCACGGGGAGCCCTATGATCTGGTGTCCTAGCCGGTCTTCCCTGGCCTATGTCACACACCAAGATTAACTAACATTGTCACCCTACCATCCCATTCAATCCTCACTATACCTAACTCCAAACTCTATCCTATCTCTCAACCATCACCTCTGATACCATTCTGTCACGAACCCATCCCACCAAATATGCCCCTCCTGAGTTGGAAATGGTGAAATGGAGATAATTACCCATGAGTCCCGCCTCCAGTAGGCCCCATGGTGGTGACTAGCACCAAGGGTATCAGTTTTCACAAATATGGGAGGCATTACCCTTTTTGTTATTTAGGATCAGGAAATAGGAAAAGTAAACCACCAAAACAGAAAAGAACAAGTGTATAGAATTAAAACCAAACCAAGCCCACATGCATGTTTAAACAATTATATAACAGGGTACAAGTATAAGAAAGCTCAATGTACAATACCAAAAAGGAAACAAGTACTAAAAACTGCAAAAACACCAAATTTATGACTAGTAGGCTCCCACACGTGCCTGGTAGTACTCCTAGAAACATATATGTAAATGTAGGATGATCATACAAGTATACTCACTAGAGAAAGATAAATCTCTCCTGCACAAATGGGGAGACATTCTATTGTGCTGTCAAAACAACAGAAGAACCCTATCATGGAATTCTATCCACCCAACCTCACCAGCCACACTCACCAAAACACAATCTTGATAGGCAGTAGTAGTATCAGAACAAGAGTATTGGGAACCCCACACCATTTCCCTTTAGTTAGCTGGTCTTCCTAACGGCGAACGTCCTGACGCTGACACACTCTCCACACCCACACAGACCTGGGCCTCAAAAACTACACATCCCTCTTGCACACACCTGGGCCTCACAACCACGTATCCCGCCCGCACACACCTGGGCCTCACAACCAAGTATCCCGACCGCCCAAACATGGGCCTCACAACCATGTATCCCGCCCGCACACACCTGGGCCTCACAACCACATATCCAACCCGCACACACCTGGGCCTCATCCCAAAGATTCTTAAGAAACAGTAGAACCTACCCGAAGACTCTTGGGCTAAAACCACCCCAATAAAAACCTACCCTAAGAGTCTTAGGTGTAAGGTCTCCTCAAGCCATCACAGCCTATGGGAGAAGGACCAGGAAGGGGCAGGTAACTAAGGAAAAACACCCTCTACCAAGAAATGGGATTGTTCGACACTAAGTGCTCTACATAATTGGGGTGTGATAAAACACAAAAGATACAGATATATATATGTATACCAAACACACAACCAATCTTATGCTTCTAAACATAGAAACTAAGCACGTTCCTCAGCACTGATACTATGAAGCATGCATATAACCAACCACCCCAACCCCATTTAGGTTTACATGTTTCAGCATAATTAGATTATTTAGTTCCTTAACTACTAGGAAACTATCCAAAACCAAACATATCGATTGTTTGTAAAACATATAACTGCCATCCACAAATCAAGTTAGGAAAACACAAGAAACACAACATAGCCCTTCTTATCAACCAACCAAAGCCATTGATTATTAATCGTGTTCAATTACCATGACCCACCATTTATTAAATCTCCCACTTTTTATTTATTATTCACAACCCAATGTCCATTCACATTCAATCCCAACCCTGTATCCCCGCTACCAACTACACTGTACATCGTTATCCCTTTAATACGTTTTATCACAGCCCCGCTGCCTGTTACCAACAAACCATTCACACCAACCCACAAACAAGTCAACCGCAGCCCCGCTGCTCACCCTATCCACAAAAATCCACAAAACACCCCCATTACATGCCATGTATCCAAGACAAAACCAACATGTTTATTATTCTATTTTGTTTAACCGGGGTGATCACACAAGGGTTCCAGATTTTAAACAGACAACATTACTTTATTAACCAATTTCCACATTCCTCAAAGTTTTCATCCATAAGAAAATCCAGAAGGAGAGGGAAACCTTTAATTGTGAAAGCAAAGGACCCCAACAACAGTGATTTTCAGTAGGTAGAAGATCATTCAATTCACAAAATAATATCACAAGATATAAAGTAACAACAAACACAACTTCCCAACCCCATTATATATGCCAGTTATTATCTTTATTAAACCGGTTCAAAAGTGTTTCACCTAAACAAGAGAACACCCACCACACATGATGCACAATCTAGTGAGATGAAGTTAATATCCCTACCTCAACAGGTTCTGATCGCAATGCTCCTCTGTATCAAACTTAGAAGATGTCCGTCGGTGTCCGTCACATCTGTCGGGTCCCGGAAAAACCTCATAGGGTGGAATTCGGAAAGGGAAAGGCTGAAAGAAAGACAAAAGATCCAAGATCGGAAGTTCTGCCTCATCGTTACGATCCTATGGTCACTAACGGATTGTAAATCGGAGCTCGGATGAAGATGTTATGGAAGAAAGAACCTTTGATTCTCTTGGGAGAACTCTTCTTAGAGGAAAGGGGAGGATAAGGGTGAGTTGAAAGGAGGAGGGGACCCCTCCTTTTACTGGCGAGAAAATCACAAGTACATGGAATATACTTTATGGTACACGGTTTGTACTTGGTTATTTCACACTATCTCCACACGACTTCCAACACAGCTTCGCGGCCGTTGACTGGTCAACACACGGTTTGAGGGTAACACATAAGCAGGGAGGGACTACATGGCATGTAGTTTGGACACACGGCATGTACCCATTTATTGGACACGGCAAGGACACGAATCCAACACACCACATTTCCATTGACTGGTAACGCGTACGCGGGGAAGGACTACATGGCGTATAGTATCAGACAGACGGAGTGCACCCATTATTCCACACAGCAAGGACATGACCTTCATCACGGGGTATACCCGGTAAGGGGGTAGACGACATGTACTCAAAATACACGGCGTGTAGTTTCAATATTCTGAAAAGTATGGGAAAAGTCCATTTTACCCTCTAGAACACTTATTGACCATCTTTTTGACAAAGGAATAGGCTAGAGAGGTCCGGGACATTACAGAAGAACTCCCTCAATAAAAAATTCCTACATCTTGTAGGACAAAATTTATAAAGAAAAAAATTTATGGAGAGTGAACGATTCTTGTATTCCGATATATCACAATAAAAACCAATGATTGATACCTTGGGTGATATTCATGTCACTATATGAGTAGCATAACTAGTGCACACAAACAATTTACCCTCAAATGATTCAATATATAAATTCATTTCATTAATTTCATAGTGGAGTAGGTATATCTTATAATTCCATCACAAGCTCCAATTATGATTTAAATGTTTCATGAATGGATATATATTGGGAGAGCATGAGTATAAATGTGAGAAAATAATCTGATAATTAAATAAATATGAAACATACTTGATGATAAAAATGAGATTCATGTAAAACATATTCCAATCATAATAAAATATCGATGTCAGAGAATCCAACACTCTGGAATAGAAGTTGAATAGTTTCAAACTCAAGGAAGATCTAAATTCACAATCATTGTGTATTGGAAATTAGTTACTCTAATATTGGGATAAAATTCAATCTAGCATTAACTATATAACAAATCATACCAGAACATAATCATATCTCATAAGAATGAAATAATAAGGATTCATGTAAAAACAAATTGGTATTCAACTAATAAAATTTTTCAGAACTAAATCAAACATAAAATAACTAAATCAAAAAATCGATAATTATTTTAATAAAATATTCTAGTATTCTAAAATCATCTACATATAAGGTATATAAAAATTGAATAGAAACTAAGGAATCCAATTAAAAATTCAATTGGTTTTAGTCAATTCACCACTTTTTCATCGTCTATGAATCCTTTTCACCACTAAACTTATCAATGTTTCTCCAATTAATCATCCCAACATATTAAATCATAATGTAACTAAACTCTTTTAAAAATTCATTAAAAATTGTAATTAATGATAAACAATTAGAAATTATATTAACCATATGTGTCAGCAATACATCTATATAATTTCTCATAGATTGTGGCAATAATATTCCCATATATGACATGTAATAATGTATTTTATGTCAATTAAATTATATAAAATTACATTAATAATGAATTGATAAAAAATATTATTATAAATAGATAAAGGAAAAAAACCACATAAAATATAAATATATAAACTATGGAATAACATATGACCATCAACTGAATAATGTCATGTATTAATTATAAAATATCCAATTGAATATATATAATGAAATATATATAAGAAGTTCACATAGATTTTAATGTGGAATGCTAATAGATCATTTACTGAAAATTGAATTAGGATTGATTCCCTACAAATGAATGTATATATTTTAATAAAATTAAAATGTGAATGTAGAATAAATTATTCTTGAAATTATTAGAATTGGTAGTTTTTATTGAAATTAATTTTATACTATTTCACATAAAAAAAATATAATTAATCAGTTATTTATTGTATAAATTTTTTTATGGTTTATATTCTTTTTTTTTAAATATGAATTTTTTTTCTAAAATATTAAAAATTCATGGAATATAGTAATATGTCATAGTGAATAAAATATTCATGGAAACATATAATAAGTGTGAAATAAAAATCATTAACATGATTCTCAAGGGTGTCACTTTTTAAATTGTTGGCTATTATTCCTTTATTTATTTTCATTTTATACATACATGTGATTGCGGATCTATCAACATATTATATAAAACTTAATACATTTAAATATAAATAATAGAATAATTAAATTTTGTAGAAATGGTTTTTTCATAATATTGAAACCCGATAATCTCTTAATTTCACATCATATCATCAAAACATTAATTACTTATTAAATTAATATTTTTCAATATACATTAAAAAGTAAACAAAATATCAAAAAAGATCATACATTTCAACTCACACTTTATCATGTGTGACGTCAATCATTGATTGGAACCACATAATAAGAAATTCTATCTTCAATTTATTTTTCATATGATCCTACATATCTTAAGAAATAAAATATGTTTAAATTTATTAAATAAATAAATAAATAGACACCAAAACCCAAATGTTTGTTTATTTATTAAATTGGCTTTATTATAAGGAATAAAATCGAAATTTACAGAATAGTATAGTATATTTGGAAAACAAAATTCAAAAAATATTATTACATTATATATTTAATGAAAAAAATAAAAACAACTCCACTAAAAACATTTATAAACATCAAGATTATCCATACAAGTAAGTCATAATAAAAATAATTACATCATGGGGGAAAAATAATAAAAATGGTGATTTCATATGATCATTAAGGGTATAAAATATAATAGTATCTATCATAATAAATTAGTAATTGTGAATAAATAAAAACACATTCTCCTTGAACATAATCTTGATAATAATTTGGAAGTAATATAAATATGAATTAATAATTCTCTATAAATAATCACATGAATTTGAAACCAAACAAAGTTATTAAACTAACAGAATAATGAAATGTAATATCAATTAATAGAATCATAATGTGCTATTGAAATATTCACAAGATCATAAACAAAAAATTGAGTCCATGTCCATCATATTTGAAAATAATTGGGCAAGGCCTTAGACAAGTCAAAATATGATTTTCCCCATGAGACTTAATGATGAATCAATGTGATATAGTGGACCTCGTCCATTAGATACTATGTCCAATGCATTACACCTATGAATTAAATAAATCAAAATGCATATAAATATTACATGTAAATAATTTCACCAACCAGTAAACATAATCACTTACTAATCTGACCAATGTGGGGAATGGTAGGAAGATAAACCATCCATCTTCAAACTAATCATACACTATTTAATATTATATGATAAATAATAGAATTAATATAATAATTTAAATAAGTAATAATATTTTACTATGGTGTATAAATATATAATAATACGCCATCCAAACTATCAAGGAATTCTTGAGAGAAATACATATTTTATGTTTCAATGAAGAGTATTCTTTTAAAATTCATTATTATTTTCATGGAAAATTGTAGAAAACTATAAATGAAAAAAATATTATTTTTCATTAAAAAAGTGTGATTTTTTAATATTACTTTTTATCTTTAAAAATATTATATTTGATACTTAATAATGGATTTGTAAACCATCTGTTTATTTTATATAGGCATACTTATTGGGAATAATTGTTAAGGGAACCATTTAAGAAATGTATTCTCCAATTAATGATATAATAACAGATCATGATATATGATTTTGTAACATATATAAGAAAATTTATAATTATTATATAAATAATATGAATAATTAAATTGTGTTAAGGAGAGAGATAGTGTAACTTGAATAATATATGGAGGTTCATGAAAAACCATTACCTTATGTATACATGTGTCAGTACTGGACCTTAATTTCATTGATAATAAAATAAAATATATCAACTAATTAACATCAAAACTTTTAGTCTTATATTTTATTTATTTAATTTCATTAGGTACATTAATTTTATTTTTTTATGAAATATAAAATTAAATTTCATAGTTTGAGTGTTTTCATTTCAAGTGTTTTCATGATCGGTGTACATTTAAAAAAATATGAACTGTCATGTAAAATGAAAATAGTAGCATAAAATTGAGAATATATGTTAGTTAGTGTCTTATTTAATATAAAATTGTTATATAAGTATTTTTTTAATTTAGGGTGAGGATTAATTATTAGATACTACATTAGTTATATTCATTTATATTGTTTTGGTAGCTTTTAGATCAACAGAAAATAGTTGTGTTTTATTTTAAAATATTAGGTAAATTTAAAATTCCAGTATCATTAGATAATATGTAATGAAGATATTATAACCTCTTCAACCATAAAAATAGTTTAATTAAAAGATAATAATGTGGTATTTAAGAACTAAAACATTTCATCCATAGAGGGGGTTAATAAGAACCACAATGATTATATTTTAATCATTTGAAATAAATTAAAATGTGGAAGTGATTTGATGGTTGATTTTACATTGAAATAATAAAATTATAGTATATAATACATACTATATTTATCATGTCACATTATAAAGTACATGTGCTGGGAGGATAATAAATGAAAATAAATTTAAAAGGGAAAAAATTGAAATGAAGATAAATGAAAAGAAAGATGATTTTTACCTAATGAATGCACCTCCTTCAAAACCACCATCATGGTTATGGTATTGTAATTTTGATAATATTAAAGGGTTATAGACATTTGGTATGTTATTTAAATATGTATTGCTAATAAATTGACGACGTCTCAATTCAAGGATAGAGTAAGGAGAAGAGGTGATGAGGGTGGCTATTTATAGTAGAGTAAAGGGGTATTTTTTGATTATTTTATTAATTTGTTTTTGTTATTTTTGGACAAGACTGTGAATATCTTTAGAATTATAAATAAATATATTAAAATAATTAATATAATTTATAGATTATGGATAGTTTATCATTCAAATCTCAGAGAATAGTGTATATATCTTATAATTTTTATATACCGCAAAATACCATATTTTATTATTCCAAAAAAATTCATTTATTGTTGAAAAATTATAAAATTCATTCTATCTATCATTAATATATTATAAATAAAAAATGAACATCATTTTTAATCAAATTTTAATAAATATGAAAAAAAATTTCTAATTTTAAATAATCATGTATTCAAAAATTACATGTCTTAAAATTATAAATTATTTTTTGACACATTGAAAAAATATTTATGGGATCATAAAAATATATTATAATTTTATGAAAAAAAATTAATAATTTATAAATCTATTTTATAAATATTTTTTTATATTATTACACTATTATTATTATTTTTAATCATAAATTTATGTAAAAAATTACTATCACATAACATATTCTTTTGAAAATAATTATTCACATGTTTTATGGTATAAATATAAAGTGTTTTTATTTATAACAATATTATATTTTTTTATTATTTAATATTTGATGTTTTTATTATATTGGTCATATTTCTGTTCTTATGGGTTTTATTACTATTCAAATGTTGATATTAAATAGTATGTTATGGTTTTAATTATGCTATTACATAAGGAATATACTGTTGAACATTTTATCATTTAAAAGAGGTATATCACAAATTTTGGGCTGTAATATTTTCATCCAGACAATTTTTTTCCCTTAACGTATCTATATCGTCACAAAAAATGATATAGATAGTTCAACATAATATTTTCCTTGTGCTCCCACATCAACTCTTCAATTTTATAATTAATCCAATGTACACTCTCCAGACAAGTCATCTGATTCCTCAACAATTGATATCCATCGTTCATAATCATTGTTGTCTCTTCATAGTAAGATAAATCCATATATAATTATATTTCTTCCAAACTAATAAGATGTGTTGGTTTTGGAATTTACTTCCATAATAGATAGATGTGGAACATATCAACAACCATGGAAAGGCTATGTGGAATTAATACATGGAAATCCAAATCTCCTATTATCTCCTAGATTTGAGAATGCCAAATGTATATTCTACTTATTTTCCATTTATTTCCAAATATAATGACACTATTCTATAGAGATACCTTTAAGATGACATAATCATTCACATCGAACTCAAAATCCATCCTTATATTATCATCATAACTTTTTTCCTCCTTTTAGAATCATTGATATAGTTTGGAATACTCATCACCATTGATGTATTTTCCTCTACATGTTCAGGGAACACAGAAATCTAATCACCAATGTCCTCCCCAAAAAGTGGGTGTACGATATCTCTTTACATTGAATGCTTCATATGGTTCCATTTGAATAATATATTGTAAAATATTTTTTTAGGAAAACTATACCAAAGGAAAATATTTCTCTCACATACCTTTAATGTCAAGAGATAAAGATCTCAACATGCCTTATAATGTTTGAATAAACTAGTAAAACTACCTATAAGTTTGAGAGTTCTATGTTGTTCTCAAATGAATCTTAGTAAATAATTCTCTCTAATGAATATTATTAGATTTTTATGTAAATAATAGATCATTCTCGGAGAAAATTTAATGTGGTTCTCTAAGAAGTCTGTAATCATTTGAAATATAGTCTTGTACAAGATGAACTAGTAGAATGTCCTTTCATATAGCGAGGAAATGTGATGATTTGGAATTAAGATCAACAATTAAAAACTACATATCATTTTTTCGTGGAGATTTTGGTAATTTAGTGAAAAAATATCAATGTCATGGAATCCGAATTCAATGTAAGAATTTTAATGTGATGAATGGATCACATAAGATATGTATTTCAGCGTTCACATGTCAATATGCTAAAAACATTGATTCATAATTAGGAATTTGAAACATTATATTATCGCGCCTTTTATTTTTTTTCATACATCTATACATCTTAGTGTTACCATGATGTATTGTGAAATATGCACTATTGGAATTATCCAATAACTCGCATTATAGAATTGGTAAAGAGGGAACACATTAAATCGTAAGAAATTTAATAATTCCATATTTATACAGAATTTGTTCCTACTTCCCTTCAATCAAAACATTAATTTTATACTAATTATTCTCTATATTATATTGATAACCTATAATCCTTTATAATAAATATTTTATGAAACCAATTGAAAATGTAATGAGGATTGACCATCCCTGATAATTCCTATATCCATGATTTCTAGATCAATGTACACATAATATTTTTAGTCCATATTTTGTTTATAACTCCACGATCCATCCCTCTAAAACATCATCTATATTATTTGATTACCGTAGTTGGAAGTGTATAGAACAATCATATTCATTGATTAGCTCTAGCTGTCACCTCTTCTTCATGTTGATTTTCTTCTGTGAAATGATATATTTAATGATATTGTGATCTGTATATATCTCACATATTCTAGAGTAGAGATAATGTCTCTATAAATTTTTAGAAAATATTAGAGGTTTTAACTCAAGATCATGTGTATGTAGTGGTGTTAATATATTTTTAACTACCATTATGCATACACAACAACATTATAATTATACATTAGTGATAGCCATGTCCATTACTTATTGAATCACTCCAAATCACAAATCCACATTTTCATGATGCCAGATTCAATATTAGATAATGTATTAATCTTATTTTATATTCTTTAAAAAGTTATTCAAATTCTTTATACCATAAATATTTATCACATTTGTGACTAATCTTGGTTAATGGGTTTGTTAATCATGAATAATATTGATTAAAATATCTATAATAACTTGATAAACAATGGAAACTACGTATCTTAGTTATGTTTTTTATTGTAGACCATTTTTGGTATGATGTTTTAATCTTATAAACAATTGATATTATATGCATATATATATAGTATGTCCATTAATATAATCTTATTGGATCCATAATTCACTCGTTTTAATGTTCCTATATTACTCTTTTCATCTAGGGATCTATAGAACAATGTAAAAGTGGTTCAAACAGGCCTCATTAATATAGTAATATATCTAGATAAATTTAATAAATAAAAAAATAAAATTACTATGTCATTCCTTGATAACATTGTTTATTAGAGCTATACAATATTAGGTCAATTAGTTTTTCCAAATGGAATTAATGTTAACTAATAATATCAATAACTAGTTCAATATTTTGTCTTTATAATATATTCATTTAACAAAGGAAATGGATTATATCTATAATGGAGGTTAATTTTCATAAAAAATACTGATTTTTGTGGAGTTGAAGAATGAAATCAGCAATGTGATTTAGAGCATTCAAGTTCTATATTTTAATAGCATTTCATTCTTAATAATAAATGAACAACCTCATGGATCCATCTTTCTTGTTTAAGAAGATGATAGTGGTTCCCCATACAGAAATACTACCAATAATATATCCCTTATCACTCTATTCTTATAATTGTTTTTCCAGTTCTAATAATTCCATACTACCCGTTCAATAAGGATTTTTTGTTATTTAACTTGAATTAGGGACTAAATAAATAGATAAATCAATGACCCACTATGATGGATTTCAATTTAAATCCCATAAAAATATATCAAATTATTCATTAAATATAGTCACCTATTAAATTTTTGGATTTTTTCTTCCATATTATATTATGAATTATCCTCATCCCAAATAATTTCAATCATTAGAGCTACCACTATTTGATATATATAAGAATCATATGATGAGGTTTATTCTCTAATGATAATGGATTACAAATATTCCTTATAAATAATAACATTTTCATTCATGTAATATATTTTCATATTATAAATTGATAGACAATCCATACCATGTCATATATAAAAGTAAACCATATGTATTTTGATGAGGATCGAAACAAATGATTTTTTTATTTACATAATGGAGACTAATTGACACATCCTTTTATCAATGAGGCCTTGGGAATATTAACATATCAATACATTGTTAAATCAAAAGATACATTTATAATATTATTGGGAAACTGTGATGATTTAATTGAATGTGATGATCTAGAATTTAATAATGCTTTTATGGGATTCTATCTCTTTATAGTTATAATATTGAAAATTTGTAGATTTGTTCTTTCCCTTATATTTGGGAGGATAATTTCCATTCTCGCAACACATGTAGAGAAAAAAAATTATTTTCATAAGGCACAAGGGTGTATCCTTCCACTAGTATCACACACTAGAAAATTTCCCTTTCCATTATGAACATTATCTATTTCATTCCCCTCCTCCCTATTCTTCACAATTTTTTCATTAATGATAAAAGATATAGATAATTATTTTTATTTCATGATGGATCATGTGAATATATGATCGTGTGATGGTAAATTCTAGGAGACCAATGGATTTAGATGAATGGTTTGAAAGAATCAATGAATCAATTTCTCTATGTATTAAATTTATGTTCTATGGAATGCTTTGTTAAACATGTAATGTTAATTTCAAAAATGGAAATGTTTTTATCTAGTTTTTGTATATGATTCAATAATTGCCTCACCATACCTAGTAACTGTTAGTGAGTGAATAATTTCTCCATGAAAATATTATTATATTCTTTCTGTTCAATTTATAAAATTTCATCATCCTCTATTCAATTTTTAACCAATTTCCAACGCTAATCGATATATCCCAAGAATCGATTAATTTCCATGACAGCCATTGCACTGCCATTACATCCCAATGTGAGCAATACAATATCTATCAAACATATCTGTTGTATATACAAACATGTATTTTTAGAAAAATTTAATTTTAGAGGTTATTTTCCCCTAATGGGGTCTAAAATAGATCCAAAACAATGTAGATTAGAATGGTATATAATGGTAATCTTATTATTAAAAACATATGTTAGTTGTACCATTGTTGTTATAAGATGCTGATGAAAAGTTGAAACTCTGGGATGAATAATATAATCTTTAACAAGAGTTAAATCTCTTTATGTGGTAAATGTATACATATAATCTACATTAATTACATTATGTCCCATTTATATACAATAGAGTATAAAAAATTTGTCTATGAATCATATTTTGTTGTCTAAAACATGAAAAAAACATAACCTAGATTGAATTTTTTTTCATAGCTAATCATATAATTAGAAAATAATATTTGGGGAAATATTTTATTTTAAATCATTAATTATGTTTTTTAATAAAAATTTAAATTATCAAAAGAATATTGTATAGGAGTTTCAATCCTGGTGCACAGTAAGACATGTAGTCATGTTCTAAGCTACATTGAGTCATGCTCGAGCCACCCAGTCTGAGATATTTTCCCATGGAAAACATGTTCCATAACCATGTCTAGTAGTTATATACAAGTATGGATGCTTTTCTAAGATGATAAACATAATCTACGCATAACAAAAATCCGATGTTCAAGTTTTCTTATCAATGAAAAATATATCAAGGTTATGATCTCTATTAAATGTTTTCTAAATCTAGATCGTAGTGTTTCTACTATACATTGATAATAACTATAAAGTCCAAGACCCTATAAGCTCACAAATGATAAATTATTTTTTACAATTGAGATGATTATAAGGAATAAAAAACGTCAAACTAAATAGGTTAATAGACTTTAGATGTAAAAGAAAAATATAAGTTTTAAATTAAACATTTAAATGAATAACTTCAAAGAAAATCCATAAAAAACATCCTTATGATTCAAGATTGTACCTAAAAATCATTCATAATAATCTTCAATACATCCAATGATAAAATAAAACATATGATAGGCATGAGGTCAGATTCTCTATAAGGGTAAAAAATTTATAAAATTCTATCATAAAAAATATAAGTAATGGTGAACATATAGAAACACTTTCTACATGATCCTAATCATGAGCGTAATATGGAATGAATAAAATTCTGATTAAACAACACCATATAAATAATTACATGAGAAGGAAAATGATCCATGGATATAATACTATTTGAATAACAATCTAAACTATAAATGATGAGAATAATAAAAATTGAATTTATAATGTTAAACATCATATTCATATGAATTTGGAGAATCAAAACAACAAATACATATAATATGTTAATAACATTCCCCAACCAGTAAAAATATCACAAACCATTCAGAGAACTACGGTGAATTGTATCAATACAACACATACACAATAAATTTAATCATATAACATTTAAAAATATTTGGTATATTATAGTCATAAACGATAAAATTAATTAAATTAAAATATTCAATCATTTTGTTTAAATAAATGACAATACTCTATGAAAAACATCAAGGAATTATTTAGGGGAATACAACATTTACATTCCAAAAATGAGTTCATTTTAAAATAATTTCTATTTGTCCTATGTTTTTGTATAAAAAAAATTATGAAATTTAGTATATCATTAAAAAATAATGGTGTCCTTAAATTTATTATGACTTATAGTTGATAATGTGTATGAAATTGGGATGTTCTAATAAAATGGGATTGCATATCAGGATGAACTGATAATTTAACCTTGTAAAAAATGATTTTTCCATTAAATTAAGGATAAAATAATTTTGATATATTATTATGGGACTTAAAAATAAAATGTAGATGATTTATATTGAAATAATTAATAATTACATTGGGTTAATGATAGATATAGTGTAACCCGAAAGAAAAATTTAAGTTTCAGATGAAACATTTACCTTATGTATGAATGTGTTCTTCACATGAACATAACAGATTCCATAATAAAATTAAATCCATTAAATAAATAAGTTGTATACTTTTATATTTTTTTTATTTCTAATTATTTTAATAACATAATTTATCATTCTCTGGATGAGTTATAATAATAATTTTCATTATTCGAAAAGGTTCAATTCTTTGGTTAACATGAGTAGTTTACATTTATACACATATAAAAGATCATGTAAATTTAGAATAGTATTCCATTATTGAAAATTTATTTTATTTAGAATGTAATTTATGATTAAATGATAATATAATTATTTTGGTTATTTATGATGAGAATGGATTATTATATATGATGTTAATGATACTCACATGGGAAACTTCAACAGTTTTTCTGTCATCAATAACTACTTTTGATTCATTAATTAATATAATGTATACATTCTATTTCCCTAGCATTATGTAAGATGGAGTAAATATTTTGAAATAAATTTATTCATTGAAATGGATTTATGTCCAGCCATGACCGCTGATTTGATTAACAAGAACATGTCATCCATGAAGTTGTAAATGAGATCCTCATTGATGATATTTTGATATTTTAAAATAAATTGAAAAGGGTAGGTGTCTTGATTGTCGATTTTCCATTAACATCATAATATGACCATACATAAATTACATTAAATTTATAATGTCACATTGTATAGGGTAGGTTATATATGGATAAGTGTGGAAATAAAATTGAAATGAAAATAAAATTTAGAAATAAATATTTTTACCACATGAATTATTATCCTTGAGAACATCCTTAAAGAAATTTTTTAAATATTTGTTGAAACCAAAATATATTGGACATATAATTGAGGAATTTAAATTGTATATAATATAAATTAGACTATTCTCATAGATTGGAATGTGTGAGAATAGTAGGTGATGAAGTGTTATAATTATAATAGAGGACATGGTTTTTGAATATTTTATTCATTTCATTCATATTTTCGATCAATGATATAAATAGAATGATAATTATAACTAAATATATTAAATTAATGAATGGATGGTCGATATTATGGTTCCAAGATCATTTATAACTGGTGGAATAGTGTGTTTATCTTAAAATGTATGTATACAATAAATTGTCAGATTTTACTATTACTAACAAAATAAACTTTTTCAGAAAAATATAAAAAAGTAAACCTATGTATTCCTTGAGAACTAGATTTAAAAAAATTAACTCTATAACTAATAATAATATGCAAAATAAGTGAAAATGATTTTTAAATTAAAATCTCCTTTTATTGGAAAAGAACTATTTCCAAAATTGTAATTGAATTTATCACACATTGAAAAATAAATAAATGGATTAATGAATACTATTTTAATATTAAGAATTAAATTATTTATTTATGAATCTATTTTATATTAATTATTTTATATTTATTTATTATTTATATAATTTTAAATAAATATTTATGTTTTTTAAAAATACTATCACTTAATCAATTGTTATAAAGAATTTATTTTCTTATTCCATGATATGAAAAAAGATTTTGTTTATTTATTAGACACTAAATTTTTTTATGCCCTTTTATTTGAAGTTACTATTATTATTTTTATATTTCTTTTCCTATCGCTCACATTACAATTTGGATTTTTATGATAAATAGTGCTTTATGGTTTTAATCACAATGATATGTGAAGCACTATAAATCAATGATATAAATTTTTAAAAGAGTAATACCATAAAATAAAAGGGTTTTAGAAAAAATATTATGGAGATTTATTATTAATGGTGAAAATTAATGGAAATTATAATATGATTGATAATGCATAGTATATGAATCACCTGAGAATCTAAATGTTTCATGATATTTTATGGGAATAAAATATGACATTTAGTTTTATTAGGTATATTTATGTCTTATTTAATAATGTATTTTGTTAAATATATATCAATCGAATTGTTTATCTATAGTAAGAAGTTTATATTTCAATAATAGATCTCAATTGTCTTAAATATATTGACTATAGAAATTTTGGCATTGTGTTCTTAACTAACTCTAAAATCACATAACTTTTTTCCAGTTATGTGTATTAGATGATACAATTCCCACATTAAATAAAACATTTGAATTATAAAACATTAATTAATTTAATTTAATAAATTTATTAAATGTAAGAATATAAAACATATTTTATGTCTCTTACCATGTATGGGATTTATCCCAAAATTTATCACTATGATTTTAATTATATTAAATTAACGAAGTCACAGTCATGGAAATTTCCTTTTTAATAAAAAACCATGTAAAATGACAATATATTCCTGATTTATATAAAACAGTATATTTTGTCATTTTTTTCATTTTTTTATTATAAATTTTTTTTATTTACAATCAATTTTTTTATTCACTAAATAAATCAGATTCAGTAACCTACTAACATTTATCCACATTTCATTTTTTAATGTAAAATATAATTAATAAACAATTTCGTCAAAAAAAATATAGAGATGTAGTATATATTATACCTCATTAATATATGGATGAATCAAATTGGTGTATTAATATCATCATAGTATCCCAATGGTTTTTAAACAATCATTGTATGTTTGACGATCTTTTAAATTCAGGAAGACATATTTTTATTTAATAATTCCATGTGACTAGATATTGTGGAATGTGTTAGGTATTGTGAATAACAATATTTAATTAAATTTTTTAAAGAAAAAAATATATTATAATGCTTAAAAATAATTTTTTGGATGAATATTATTTTGGGTTAATGAATTTTAAGACCTAGATTTTTTGAAATGTATTATTTTTTGAATCTTGGAAAATATATATTTTTTCACATATTTATTCTAGAGCATGAATTGATACATATTTTGAGATTAAATTGAAAATAGAAATAGAAATATTTAAATATCATTTATAATTGGAATAAAAAATGAGATTGAAAATGATATTTCTATTAATAATTATAAAGAATGATTACATAACATGAATGTATGAACCCCTACAGATGTCTGATTAAAATAATTATAAATTGAAATTATAATGAAGAAAAAAAAATTGAAAAAAAAATTAAGGATATTTCAATATGTATCAACACCACCATTTATATTTTATTGTGATATATATATATATATGAATTTTTTGTGTGTTATATTAAAATATTATGTTCATATTATATGAATTTTGACCATTCAATAATCAACTAAGAATTATTGATTACAAAATTTATATTAAAATATTATTTGTTCCCTTTATATTCAATGAATTATTTTTTAAGTAATATTCATTGAAATACAATAATACTCTCATGTGAACTATATTATGATGACCATAACCTAGTTAAATAGAATTAGAAGTATATTAATATAAGAAAAGTAGATAAATTTACTCCATGATAATCATTTAAAAAAATAAATAATATAATAAATTATATTATTAAAATAATATCTACATTCCTAGCACACAATTATGTCACAAAGCTAATTAATATAAGTCTCAATGTATATTAGATATGATGATTCATAATGTGTTCCAAAAAATATTTATCAAGGAATAATTTGATGTTCATTCATTCGAATTATTGATTCATCACAAATGATAAATATTAAAAAGTATTTTTCTTAAGCACCAGGGGTTGTATGAATGTATAGAATCTGGAATGACAACCTAAAGTGTGGGAAATGTGGAGATGAAAAAATAGGTGGATTTAATCAGGTATGTTTGACCCTAGTAGTTGTGTATAGATGGATCATCATTTCTATGTTACAAGATATGGGGAGGGGGGAGGTGTGAATATATTTTAGTCTACAACCCTATTGTAGCAAGAAATTATCAAAATCCATCACTATATTGTAGTTAATATATTTTGTGGTTGGAGGAAATATGTTTGATCCTCTATCTGATATCATTTAACGGTAGGTTTTTTATATTGTTAAACTATGATATTCACTCTGTATTTATTATCTCGAATCAGAGTAAGATTCTGCATCTCTTTAGAACTAGTATTTCTTAACAAACTAAGTAAGTCACTATATTTGAGGAGAATTTATTCGCATTATTTTCTTATTATTTTTCTTATATTTTTCTTTATATTCAATCATATTATTATTTTTTGAATCTCATTGTTTCTACAAAAATTATTATTTTTAGTATTAAACATTTTTGTTCACACATGATTATTATATGCACAAATTATTGATTTATATATTCTTAAACATCAGATTATCTTATTATTCAATACATTGAAATTTAAATTACTCTTCATTATTAATTTAAAATACGTGGGTCAATTATATGGTTTATAATATTTATAGTATGAAAAATTTACATTCAGCGTACAATTTCACTTGATTTGTGGGATATTGATAGATAAATTCTTATATTACATAATATGTTAAAATATTATAAATTAATTCTTCATCAAAAAATAATAAAAATTTATTAATGAGTTTCATCGACCGTATAAATAATAAGAATCATATTAAGAATAATATATATAATAAAAACTAAGGCCTCATGTGGTTTCCAATATGATTAAAAACAATTTAATATAAAAACATAACACAAATGATCTTTTTCATTAAAAGAGTAATAAAATATAAAATATGGATATTAACATCATAAATTATTATGGATATTTCACCTTTGATACTGAGTGTTGTGTGGGCATTTAGACTCCTGAAAAAAAAATCAATATTGTAAGGATGTTTTTAGATAAGTTTTTTCAATAAAAATCACATTTATTCTATGAAACATTCTCACTTCCATGGGATTTTCATTTATATGAAAGATAATTCAATTGACCATAAAATTATTTAAAAAATTATTTCAGAATAACTAGCTATGAATGTATATTAGATACCATGATTTTCTATACAATTAGACAATTACTATCTAATTTTTGGGGAATTCAAAAGTCATGCATCACATAAGATGGAATTGTAGACCAAGGGTATTAAATTAAAATGTAATGATGTTGGTCAAATATTCATTTATTATTTTAATATCTGAATCAGTTCTACAAACATAAAAAAAATTTTATAACCAAGGAACGTTTATGATATGTATTATGATTCATCTAGTTCATGATTTTTTTTGTGTTTTTTAGGATACAATGCCACAACACATGACTCATCACAGTTATGAACAGATGAAATGAATTATCTAACTCACAACATTGGTGGTCCAAGAATTAAATACATGGATTCGCAATCTATTGGTTTAATATATTAATATATTAATCAATAAAATGAACCTAAAGAACATCTCAAAATATAATTAATTAAACATATTTCAAGGATGATGGAAGTTGTATATCCATGTGTCTGACATTATCTTGGTTTTCACCCATGGAAATATAAATTTTGTGGTTTATGGGTTGGTAATAGAATTTATAACCAAATTTTCACAGAGGACAGTGTTCATAGAGGTTCTAAAATCATGCACACCCATGACATGGAATTCAATATAATGTGATTTATAACATTTCCTGGAATTATTGTCATGCAACAAACTACCTCAAATTTTATATTGGATTCCACCATAACACTATATTATGTACGTATACATTGTATTTTTCTTTATTCTCAAGGATTCTCCAATTTCTGTGATCATAGTGATCAATATTTTTTCCTAATAATTTTTTTTACAAAAATTGTTGCAAAATATTTATAAATAATGGATTATTTTGATAATTTTGCAAATGGTGTAAGAATAAATGAATAATAAAAATAACTTGTTATTTTTTTCATGTTGTTATATTTTAAAATATAGTATGATGTTACTTTAAGTATACCCCAATTTTTCATATCAAATCATGAGTACATGTATATATTATTGGAATAGCTCCCTTATAATAATGAAATACATCATATCCCATTCATTGGGAATAAATAATAAATTTTCATTTTCTTCCAAATTATATGACAGTAATTTAATGGATAAAATATTAAAATTTATATTAAACTATTAATGATTTAACTTATTTATTATAATTGGAATTAAAATATTTCAGTAACCACTTTAGTCTCATGAATCATATTTAAATCATAATTTATTTTAAATTACTTTTTCCCATTTTCAATCATCATTAAGAACGCATTGGTTTTTTTTCATTAAATATTTTCTTAAGGAAATCATTAGAAAAATTTTTAATTGTACAATTGATATTTCTTAACACATGGTTATCTTATTTAATTTTCTTATGTTTATGAAGAATATTATCAAAATGCTTTGGAAACGAATAAAAAATTTGAACATTTTTTAACAAATCGATTAAAGTTTCCATCTGTTATATCTTTTTTCTTATATACAATCACATTCCTAAAATCTAGGTAATCTATACAAAAAAAATAAAAATTGTTACCTATTTAGGGTTACAAAAATTGAATTGGATTTCATACGGTAACAGTTAATGATTGACTTATAGGAATTAATAATGGATATTTTAATTAAAATGTATAATGAACATTATCATTTTATGTTTAGAATATAAGGTTATATTCAAAAGGTGGAGAAATCAGTTGAACAATACATCTATTCTAATTTCGTATAGAAGCACACATGATTTCTATCTAACTATATGGTCTAATTTCAATTTTTTTGACTTAAGTGATGTATTTTTGAAGATTTAATTGTATATATAAGTCATGATGGGGATGTTAGTATCCTTCAAATGAAGTTGATGAATTAAATATAAATTGTATAATCTTATTATTTATTTCAATCTTAATAAATAACATCATTAATTATTGTGTTATCTTATATTTGTATATGGGAACAAGTCATTTAAGAGAAACCTATTTGAATAAACAACAATATATCAAATGAAAAAATATATTATTTTTTATTTCCCCTTCTATAAATTTTCAAATTACAGAAAAAATAAATAATAATTGAAAATGAACATGCTGATTGGATGGGAAAATTCCATAAACTTTTCAAAATCTTGTTAAAAATATCATGATTCATAATAGTATAAAAATGAAATTTATATAACCAATTTCATATTTATATATCAATACATTGAGATGAGTTGTATTTTGAGTAGTTGATGATTTAATTTTATGTCTGTTAGGATGATGTGATTATTAAATATAGTAGATTTTTTAGTGAAAATATTTTGATATTTTCCTTTTTTTAAGAACTTTTTTAGAACATTTCTATTTGTTACATGTTTTATTAAAGTAAAAATGAAATTATATATACCATTTGGATTGATGTTTTTATTATTTTAGATGGATGTTATTATTTTTATACATGTGAATGAATGGTTACCTACATGATGATGTGCTGGTCCAGTGGTGGTATTAGGCTCATAATTTCCTCCTTCAATCAAAACAGCATGTCAATTAAATGAAATAATAAATTCCACAAATTTTTGAAAAGGGTGCTACTTAGTGATAAAGTATCATAAAATCTGTCTATTCATTGTCACCTTCTGTCAATGTTTTTGGCACATTTTTGTTGCCGAGGTTCCTTTCCATGATTATTACTTCAATTTTTTCAGATTAAAGGTCAATTGAGTTCGAAGAGCAATCAACCACGCCATGATGAAAAAATAACATAATCATCAACACTAATACATTCACCAACACATGATATCTGGATATAATATGCCTTTGATGGGGCTTCACTACAATTCCTAGTTTGGAACTCCAATGACCAATGTATCAATTTACAAGATATAATATGAAATAAAATTGAGATCTCATGTCATAGTGCACAAATTTTAAGACTACCATCAGTGTAATCCCTTGAAATTTTCTCATCATTACCTAGAAACACAAGAATCATTTACTTTATTCTTATAAAGTACTAAATGATATTTTTTAAAGAAACTGATTGAATCACTATGAAATTATGTTATCTATTTATTTATTTTAATTAAGAAGAAACAATAGGACAAATACTGAAAATTGTATACATTGAACATAACATGGCGATGACACACTGAATATTATTCCTCATTTATTACAATTTAGGATCTAGGATCATCTTATCCATTATTATATGAATTATTTTATGGAAAACCATCTAGAATATTCCATAATAAATCAATTTAGTCATTTTATATTTTATGTTATTTGATCCATGATTCAAAACCATTATATCCATAAATATTTATCTTTATAACCCATATGTAGGTTTTTTCACTCATGTATTTCATTGAAAACCAATTACAATTTTTTTCAAAGGATTTAGGTTTTGGGAATCATGTTGAATTATTAAAATGTTTTCCACATAGAACACTAAAAATAACAACACAAATCCACAGACCTCCTTATACATGAATCAATCATTTGTTCTATTATAAAATAAAATAAATTGATAGTGTCATCAAACTATGAATTCCTGCTACTTGAATCATTCTTCAATCTATAAATGGACCATTGAAACTAATAAACATTATCATCACATTCGAATCATTAGAACCATTAGGTTATATTTTATAAATATATTTGAATAAACTTATTTCATACAATGTGATTTTTTAATCCTTTTGATATATCATATTATCATAATGAGATTTCAAATAATCTCTTAAAGGATGTTTTTATCAGCATCAAAAACAAAAAAAATTAATATAAAAATAACTATTATATTAAGGAAACAAAAAAACAATGATGATTTAAAATCAATACAACATTATAAAATATTACGTCTATGTTGATTTTTTAAAATTATAAAAATTTCAAAATATCTTACAAATATAAATTTAATCACAAAATAAATGAAAATTATATTAAAAATATTTTCATTTGAAAAAAGGGATAAATTATCATGTTAAATATATTTTTACGCTCCTTTTTCGTCACAGAGTCCAAAGGAATGTAAAGGGAAATGGCTTAGCACATATTGATTCATCCTTTGAAGAAAACATCAAAAATCGACAAATTCATGAACAAGAGATCAAAAGCACATGTGCTGCGCAAATTCTATCACTGTCGCGCAAGTACACCTGCGCGATGCCTAGTGGTCGCGTAGGTGACTTGCGCGACCTAAGTGATAACCGCCCGGGGTCTTCACCTGCCTAAAAATAGACCCTATCGGCCACCCATTCAAAGAGGATTTTTTCCAGAAACTCAAAATTGAGCTCCCGATGCCCTAGTCTCTTCTCAAAGCTTCTGAAACACTTCTAAGGTAATTTATTACCTAGAACAGAAGATCTTAAGAGGGGAAGGAAGGCCTATGTGTTGAAACTCATCAACACTTGCGCGCCTGAGTGGCCAGCCCTTATGGGAAAAGTCCACACTTGTGCGCCGCCATACTCCTTCAATAGAACATGAATTCCCTCTTCTGGAAGAACCTCAAGGGGATTCTAAATGAATTAATTAGGAGTCACTCAAGTAGTACCATGCTGGTTAATCATTGCGCAACTACCCATGTGTCGCGCATGTATACCTTTATAACCAGGACTTGTGCGCCCACGCAGTACCTGCGGGCCTGCCAGGACTAGCGCACCCCTGCCTTTTTGGGTGCCCTTCTTGCCCATTGAACCCCTATTAAGCCATTACACCTTTCTTATTCAGGATTCAGTCTTCAAGACACACTTCAAACCCATTTATGGCATGATTTCTTGATTTTAATTCCTTATCTAAATGGAATTATGTGGAATATATATCAAAACCTAGTGATTTACACATCTTTGTGTCACTAAATATTGAGATTTCATTCATTAAACCTCATCATTTAAGATGAGATAATCCTTAACCTGTGTATCCTTTTTAGGAATAATCCCCATTAATAAGTCCACTAATTGGGGAATCCTCATTAAGAGTAAGCCCCATGTCCTCTAATTTGGGCATCCTCTTTAGGAGTAATCCCCATATCCCCTAATTTGGGCCTCCTTTTCAGAAGTAATCCCCAGTCATAATTCTACAAAATATGGGCATTCTCCTCAGGAGTAATCCCAAAACCTTAATTCTTTTTAACTTGGGCCTCCTATTCGGGAGTAAAACCTAGTCCAAACATGTGAATCCTATTCGGCAGTAAGCCCCAAGTCCCTTAATTTTTCAAATCTCTTAAATTGGGCCTCCATTTCAATAGTAAGCCCAAGTCTTACTTTCTCTTAACCAGTCCTAATTTACCATTGATCTGGGATTCCTTTTCAGGAGTAAAATCCAATAATAAGTCCTCTCCTAATTTGGGCCTTCTTTTCAAGACTATGCCCCAAGTTAGAGTATTCAAAATCTCCATGAAGCACATATACATTTATGGACCATGATCCTGGATTTCATTCCTAAAGTAAATCCTAACCTTCATTTATCTGGGTAGTCATACATACATAAGCCCCACATTATTTCTTATGATTTCATCTTTCATGGCACAATTGTTTAATTTTTACCAATACCTCTTGTTTCTCACACCGAGCATGACTCACGTGAGCTTAGAGTGTAAAAGTAATTATGACATCATTCATTGAGAGATCAATCATAAACATCATACTCCCTTACTCAAACTATGTGGGTTCTGATTCCTTTTTCAAACAAAGGATACGTAGGTAGCCCATCTGCAGTTTCGATCCCAACTCTGAAATAATTCATGTCCTTCTGAATGACAATAAACGTCAAGTGCCCCACTGAGTGGCTTTAAAACCAGCATGGTCATCATAATGATCAAGGGACATCTATATAAATGTGTCGAAGGGTACCATTGACCAAGAATCTCTAATAAATACATATGATTCTCTATCGATGAAGAACATTAAATACATATAAAAGATTCTTTAAATTTCATACATATTTAATCATTGATTGTCAAATATGAAGGAAAACTCATTTTATACTTGCTAATGTAATAAGGAATCACGAACATAACTTAAATCTATAAAGAGAGTCTGAGAGTAGAGAATAATTCCCCTCAAAAAGGTTTGATGAGTCTGACCTCCCATCCACTTGACCAAAGCAAATTCCTAAGCCTCATCTGTCCACAAACTAATGAGTTCCAACCTTTGGAATGTAGGTCTGAATGGATGTGGAATTATTTTATGTTTCCGGTTCTATGAACAAAACCGTTAGAAACCGATCGGAAAGTTTGAACCTCCCATCAATGCGGTCATCCCCGAAATCCGAAGGAAACAATATACAATTAAACTATTTGAATAAAATATCCCCCTAAAAACTCTACAATGTTATAAATTAAATTTGAAATTTCTAATATTATTTATCATTTTTATATAAAAAATATAATACTATTGATAGAATATTTTTTTGACAGATACCGATTTTCATATTACTGATTTACTTCTAGAACCAACACTAACATGATATAAATATTCTAAGAATTAATTCACAATATTATTTCCCTATTTAGATATGAATTTTACATGATATTCTAATTGACTTGGGTTGACCAGTTAAGGGCCCACGTAGACCAATTTGTCGCTATGTGGAACAACATATGTCCTCCACTAATAGGTCGATGGTTTGAGAATATAAACATGTTTTCATATCACACAACATGATACATATTTTAATATTTTAATTGAAAATAAACCAATATTTAATTCATTTGATAACTATCAACACTTGTAGGATATACCCGAGAAATAAACTATATAGTACGTCATGCATGAATGATAAATGAAATACGAAAAATAACCCATATGTGTAAATATAAATGAACAATACATTTGAAAATTTTCAAAATTTGATAGATTTGAGATTCTATAAAATTCCACCACATTGTGATTAATCATTGAAAGGTATAAAGATAAAATAAACAGTGCATCTATCAAGGACTTCCATTCACTCTAATAAATCACCAATAGTCACTTGGATTAATCATTGATGAAATATCAGATTCACTTATACCATGACCTTCAAATTTCCTACACATTGTCAGAAAATCTATAACATATGGAGAAATAAATCATATGCAACTATGAATACTCTAATTAATAAAATTTATACATTGTCTAACATCAATATCCCTATTGAACACCATATCTCAAAGGCAACCATAGAGTTCCTAAGGAGTCACGGTATATGAAAAAGTCATATCTCGCATCTTCTACAACATTAATGTATATATTAAATAAAACAACAAGGGACCAACTCGTTGATGTCAAAATTTCCACCATGTGAATTACACAACCTATCATTCATAATAATCTATACTATAATTCCTATATTGAATCAAAAGAAATTACACATTCCATTCCCTAGAATAGACCCCAATAAAATGGAAACAAACCCTTAATATTAAAACCACTCTTTTGTGTTGTAAATGAGATAATTCCAATCGTATCAATGATCCCATTATCTTCATTGTAAATATATAAGACAAATAATAACACATCATCCAAAATTCAGACTACCAAAAAAGATCAACCCATGTATACTTTATTGTATTATAGTGGTAGATACAAAACTTGTTGGAAGAAAGCTAAATCAATGGAGAATTGGCCCTTTGTATATAATAACCCAACCTCAATAGGATACACATTATTAGTTGGAGTCTAAAACTTTATTCATATCATGGGGTTGAATAGAAATTAATCATCACTAATTGAGTAAAATATCCATGTTGATCATGGGGACACATGCAACAAGTATGTTGGAATGGTTAATAAAATGTATGATGGAAAAATAGTCTCTCTTGACCTATCATGGAATACATAAAATGATTTAATGGACCTGTGAATGCTCTAAACATCATGCCCCCAACCCTAGCATCATTCCTAATCAGAGAAACCCAAAAACTATCAACCACACAATGAAAAGGTCATCAGATGTATGAACAAATCACATCCATTTTGATCTATGTCAAACAAAAATTTATATAGGTTATTTGAGTAAATGATATCTTCGTTTAACAAGAAAATAATTGAATTCACCCAAAAAAGGTTATTTGTGGATGTGGTAACCCATAGGTTAGCCACATGGAATGTTGAGGTATGTGGTGTGGGTTTATTTCTCTTAATTATGTTGTGTGACCCCTCTTGGGTCAGGTTCTGTTGTCACAAACCATCCCTCGGGGACCATGCTGTGACTACCCCATGTCATCCACCCATTATCCAGGTGATGGAGACTAACAACTAAATATATATTCCAAAAAATAATAAGGAATTCCCTTAAACATGTACAATAACATGGTTTGAGAATAGAACATGAAACAATTGTGATGTAACCAATTGTTTTAATAGTGTACTAAATTTAAATGGGCTGGAATACAAGCCAAACTGGAAAAGTACAAGTACAAATGAAAAGTAAAAAACTGTTGAATGTTAAAAGAAGATCATGGATTATCTACTGTATATCTTACTTTAAGGGTAGGTAGTGATCATCTCCATATTATTCAACCTTCATCCATCTCCTCCGCGTGACGACATGCAGGATGGTCCACCTCCGAGCATCGTCTAGTCTTAGCTCCCTCATCCTCTATCAACATTGTACACCATCTGCACCTGTCACAAAAATGGGTGTGTGAAGTGCATAAATGGTAGAGTATAACAATACTCAGTATTATCCTAGATAACACTCGTCGGTATCCTAGTGTTCCATAGATTAAAATACCACAATGTAAGTCCCTAATCACAATGCATGATGAAATATACATTAATTATACTGACGTATATGCCAATACATATAACAATGTTATAAATACATACTCATATAATACCTGAGAAATGAACACCACAAATCCATCGCCAAGATGTTAAAAGTACCACTTAGGCTACACCATCATGGTAGATGTACAACATAGTTTATACTAAAAAGATAGAAGTACCACAAAGGTAACACCATGAATATTGAAGTACCACACATGCAACCCCACAATGATAGAAGAGACACACCAGTAACCCCATGATGATAGAAGAGACTAAACCCACTATTAGGTATAACATAAGTACAGATGTAAAGATTATTATTCATAAGGATATATCATCTTATATAATTAGGTAGCACAACTTATGACTCACACAAGATCGATAGATAATTAACCTCCAGTGACCCACACAGGATCTGAACCAAAAAGTATCAATATGCACTGACCCACATAGAATCGATTAGGGATGACCCATACAGGATCTTCATAATCTGAACAACACTGGATCATTGAGAGATGACCCACACAGGATCGATGTTCCTCCTTCATGTTACAGCTTTCCAGTAGATTCCACGCACCTGGTGCGCATTATTTCTAAATAATATTTCACTCTAGATATGGATTTTACCTCGACATCCAATAATATCTACTTATGAGTAACAAAAATTACCATCATGTCATAGTGGTTCAAACGCGAAAGATGGTGCAACATTCTGACACCCAGTCTGTGAGTTATAAGTGTTTTAGATTCAAGCACCCAGTTGGATTCAGGTTTAATACAACCCAGTCATACAAAATATGTCACCAATTATCATGGGGATTATACCAAAAGAATGGTATTGCTCCATGATTCCCAACACTGTAGACCGATCATCGAAAATATGTTCAGATTTCATGATATGAACCTTTAGTGTTTTTGGGCTGGGTTGGCCCCTGGTCTAGTCCAACCCAGTTGGACCAAACCGACTCGGTCTGGGTGGGTCCGTGGTAGAATCATCACACTGGGATGATGTCGGGATTGGCCTACAATATGGGTTTCCCACAAGAGATGCCCGATCTGAATAAGGCCGCCCAAAAAGGGGCGTCCCATCCCGCGCAGGACAGTGCCTCGATCTGAGCGAGGAGGTCTAGTCCTAGGGTACCGACCTGTATTGAGGGCGATGCCCCGCACAAGGGGTGGGGGCCTGATCATGGGTAGAGGCCCTATCGAGTTAAGATGCCAGGGTGAGGATGGTGGCCCTGTCGAGGGTGGAAGCACAATTCTATGGGCGTCTTCCCTACTCTGATCTGACGTGTGGTGGTGTAACCCCCAGTCTCCCGGATTCCCGAATGGCCTGGAGGCCCTTTGGTTAGAGATGCGGCGACACTGCATGGTCATATCTTGGTCACCGCAAAACTCACTAGAGGTAGGTTCGGACTTTGCCGCAACATCAACCACATATTCTGTTCACCGACTACGAGGCAGTCGTGCCACCTCCATTCCCACGGCTGGCCATCAAGTCAGCTTCCTTCTCCATTCTTTTAGGTTGATTAGCCATGACCCTCCCCTTGCAGTGTGTGTCGACGTGCTTATGGTCTTCATTAGAGGGACAATGATATCATGGATTGCAGAGGGTTCGATACGGGTTTGTTAGGCTCAGGCCCTCCTTGATAGCTCGTAACATAAGGTGGATTCGGGGTTTAATAATCCATTGAAATAACAACAAGATAAACCACACATTATATACCCTGCAACAAACTCCAATAAATACAAATGAATTTTGGGTCAATACATTAGTCTTTTTTTCTGCATTCTTCATATAATTTCAATGAACAGTGAAGAGGGAAACAAAAATGCACAAACAAAATAACCCCATACCATGAAATATTGAAGAATCATCTGCGCTTGTCGGTGGATCGTGTTATTTGTTCCCTAAACCGACTCCCAAAGAGACAACTCACACATTCCCCTTGGGCCCAGCATCATCTGTCTTTGCCCAATGGGATGTCATCATCTTTTAAGGATCAGGTGTTGTAATGTTCTAATAGAACATCATTTCTTGGTGAGCTTTGTCTGATACCCCTCCACCAAGATCAATATTTATATGAGAGGGAGAGATTATGTAATGATGCATGGAGTTAATGTGGGTAATTAATAGGATGATTAATAAATTACCCCCAATGTTGTTGTTACATCGATTAAAGGGTCAATCCATTTATTGGCATCACACGTTTCTGGTCCCACCTTACTGCATGTCCATTGGAGGAATATAATAAAAATAAAATAATATTGTTATTTTATTTATTCAATTAAAAAGTTCCAAAAACATACATTTCCCACAGACATACTAGGTCAATTTAATGCCTCCATAAATAGAATCTGGGTGCTACAGATTAATCGATCTCCCCGGATTTTTAATCTGAGCTTCAGTTCGAAAGTTAGAAAACAACGCTCCCATTTTTACTGAATGTTCCATAAAAAATGTTCAAAAAATATTCTATAGTCACCCTCGGCTCGCTCTAGTCAAGGATGCGCTCTCCCTAAGTGAAACATTCCTTAATAAACCCAATGGTCCTCATGAATTTCAAATTCGAGTTACTATTTATATTTTATGGATTTTAAAATAAAATAATTGTAAAATAATTATTTTATTTATGGCCAAAATCAATCATTCACTGGTGGCTCATGCCGGAAATGTAATTATCTATCTAAAAAGATAATACACTAAATATTTCATTGGTGGTGTTATATATTTTATCTGAGATACCATTCATTAGTTATAAGCATTTGAAAAATAATAGAATTTCATTAATGTTGTTGTTTACTATTATGTCATTTTTGGGTTTTGTCACAGGAGGCCTGGACCAACTGAAATTAAGTCACGCCAAAGGTAAAATATCTATCTTGAACGCAACGGTGCCCTAGTATTTTTGATCTGGGAAACCTTTTATGGGTTATTCAACCTTTCTAGGAAAACTTCATACATGCGCTATTTAAAGTTTTACAAACCATATATGGTCCATTTCGGGAACTCCGAGCCTCCAAAATCCACCACTGTAAGATTTTGGGGTCTCAATATAATTCTCTATAAATAAAAAATTTACATGGAAATCTTGGTCTTTACGTTATCCCCCACATTTAGTGCATTTAATATCCTAAATCCACAATATAGACTAAGGAATAAAATGGGGTTACTAAGCACGAATATGAACATCCCACTCACATGTTCTCTTCTAAATGTTAATGTGCTGCTAGTGAATGCACACCATAGGTATCGATAACCCACAAATGAGCCACTCATGTCGATCCTCAATCTCTATTAGGTCAACTAAATGTGTCTCCCCATCGTCTATGTCCATCTCTCCATGGTCGATGACTTGAGATTGGTCATGCATGTATCTCCTCATATGGGATACATGGAAGACATCACACACGTTCTCTAACTATGGTGGATGTGACAAGATGAATTCCCCCTCACCTATCCACCAATGTTATAGAAATATCCCAATAAAACTCGTTGATAAATTCCCACCTCGGCCAAATCATTTTTGTCCCCATCGAGGAGACACTCTCAATAAAATGTGGTCCCACTCCTGGAACTCCAAAGGTCTCTGTCTTCTTTAAACATAAGACTTCCCTATGCTTTGTGGAGTCTTTATCTGACCCAGGATAATCTTCACCTTCACAGTGGTGTCCCATAACAATTCTAGACACATATGTGGTGACTCCCCAGGGTCTTTCAAGCATAGAGTTGATCTCTAGGGTTGGCCGTATAGGGCCTCGAATGGTTCCATACCAATGGTGGAGTGATAACTGTTGTTGTATGCAAACTCCCAAAAGGTAAATTGATCCTCCCATATACAGCCAAAATCTATGAAATATGCACGTATAATGTCTTCAAGAGTTTGTATGGTCAGCTCTATCTGACCATCAGTTTGAGGATGAATAGTAGTCCTCAAACATAGCTGAATTCTAAACGCCTCCTACAATCCATTCCACTACGGGGATGTGAAACGTGCACCCCAGTTAGAGATGATCATCAATTTAACCCCATCATGTTATCCAATCTCCTTCACATATAATCATATCTATCCCTCTATAGATCCCTTCTCTCAGATAGGTAAGAAGTGGGAAATCTTGTCGAGTCGGTCAATGATCACCCAAATGGAATCATGTCCCCATGATGTATGTGGATGCACTATCACAAATTCCATTGATATCCCATCCAACATCCACTCCGGCTCCTCTAGTGGCAGAGTTAAGCCTACTGGATCCTGGTGCTTTGCCTTCACTAGCTTACATGTGGGGGCATCGTGATAAAAATGCTTCAACTACTTCCATTATCCTTCCCTCTAGTACTAATGCTGAAGGTCATGGTAAATATTAACCACACAATTATGAACCATGAGAGGGTACATATGGAACTACCTTAACACCTCCTCCCATAGAGCCACTGGTACCATTGTATGTCCTTTGAAAATGATGACATGCTCCCACCTTCCAAAAATCTTTCAGGTGCTTGTCCAAAGGATATGTTAACACGTCGAGCCTCGCAGTCAGTGTCCCCAAGCGGCACCACCATGAATCACTGATAGAGTGGGGAAGCAACATTCATAGACGGGGTGTATGTTGAAACATCTAAATCCACTAAGGATATATGCAACATGTCTAGCTGATCTGTTGTCTCAGTCAACAACTGCAGACCTGACCACCTACTGACTGTGTCTTCTACCACATGGCCCTTCCAAGGAGTGTAGAATATTTCAAGGTTATAATCCTCTTGAAAATCTAGCCATCATCTATTTCTCAACATCTAAAATCTCTTATGACACTCATCCTTCAACAAGAAAGGATCCCCCCTTCTTCTTCATAACTGACATGGGCGACGCTACCCTGGATTAATATGATCCAAAATCTCGATAGTACCCAGCGAAAAAATAAGACAACACCCATTCGGGGAGGTAATCCTTGAAAACAATTTTGAGAAGATGCCTCCAAACTCTGACACTTATCTTGAAAACACAAAACTCATGCTTCCACGATGATGAGGCTTTCCAACTCAAGATTGATCAGTTGCACCGTGCTATAAATGAGTTTATCCTATGTTATCTGAGATTCCTTTTCCATCGACCCATGAAACCCCCATTCCATCATTTTATATAAACCAAATTCATTATACCTAATACATTTAATCAATGTGTGTACTGTGGATGTCATTTCCATACCCAAACAATCATCGTATGGCCACGATCCTACCACAAAGAGGTTCCAACTGAAACCCTCACCTCAAGGGTTAGCTCACACCATCGACATATGTGTGTTCATCTAGTATCCTCTTAGAGGTATCTCTATACGTGAGGGTCATGTAAATTGTTTAACTAGAATGTCTAAGACTTGGAAAAGATTATTGGATGAAAGGAATGATTTGTTATTATTTCTACTAATGCATTAACTAGTAGTAGACACATATTGTACCTCAAATAATTCATAGAGATCTTTTGTTTCACTCCATGACAGCATAAAACTACTCCATTCACATATCCTCTAGATCCTTGTGCCTAGTAGGGACCACACAGTGGAGGGGGTTGTTACATGTTGAAATTTTCACCACATCCTACTGCCCTCCTAGATCTGCTTCCACGTATGCAGCCCTATGAATTCATCTGTCCCTACCACATCCTCTTCTTGAAATATTTTATATGCCCATGCCTCTGAGACAGACAGCAGTTTCCTGCTTTCCCACATCTAACATTAAATACATGTATATACTCATCCATTCAAAATTCAACCACAATGGTTCGTTCTAGCACACTAATAGAAGTACCAATTCATAGATGAATAGAGTTGGAACAGATGTCCTTAAAGAAACCTCACTCATAGGTCCGAGCATTGAAGCACTATCGGTACTATATTCATCGAGTTCTAGGAATGGTCGATACACCTCTATGAATACTCAGCTACCAGAATTCCATCAAGAAGAAGCTGTAGGATCTCTATGTATCTCTCATCCACCTTCTCAAGCCAGTCCTTAGCCGCCAGTGATGCAAGCATGCCTTAGAACCTAAGGGGTATCCAATGCGGAAATAGTTGTAAGTCATTAAGGCTCTATGTGTCCTATAAAGCTACAAATGGTTGTAAATGATGACCAAAAATCATTGATATAGTCGTAAATGATTAGAATCTTTGACCACCATCTATTATACTGGTGTCACAAAATGGTGGAAAACTATAGACACAACCTCCATCCAGTCCTCATCCAATTGCGGGTCCGTCTCACCTCAGAAGCTCAGAGGACTCTACCACTGAAACTTGAGAAACTCACTCAGTCAACACGCACCCTCTATTGTTGGTGCTGGGGGAAATGATTTTCCAACGGGAAGTGGTGTTGATGGTACACCACCTGATGGTGCCAATGGCGAAAGGGGGCCCCTGCATCGATGATTCATTGCTCGATGGTCCATCATTACACACTCTCTCATGATACCATTGTGGTTGTCTAAATAGTGACATCCTGACAAGGAACAGGGTGCACAATAGTCATTAATCTCTACCTGGTGAGCTAACTCAACGTAATAAAAAGAAAAACTATTCAAAGCACATGCAATCAGTGTTTTCGTGCACTGAGTCAGCAATCAGAATTCAACATCCTGGTGTAGTGATACGATGGCCTCCGCATATACACGGAATTACCCGAACTAAAAACTTCACCCACAAAACTTAACACCATTTCAACATAGAAAATATTGGAGTCCTTGTTCTTTTTTAGATCATAACTCATTTGATACTAGTTTGTGACGACCCATCCCCCGAGGCCCATGCCATGACTTTCCCAATACCACCATTCATAGTCCTGGGTGGCGTCTAGAATTGAAAAATGTATTCCCTAAAATGGGAATTCATTATCTGTAATCACATCAATAACATGGTCTGATAACACATAATAAATAATAGAGAAGTATGATGCTTTAGTAAAAGTGTACTAAAAGTAAAGGAGTCAGAATACAATCCAAACTGGAAATGTACATGAACAAATGAATAATAAATAAATAAAAGGTGAAAATCATATCCTGGTTCATCCACCATGGATCATACCTTAAATGATTGTATTTATCTTCTCCACATAATTCCATGTTCTCCCATCTCCTCCGTTTCACGACACACTAAATGGTCAAACTTCGAGCACCATCCAGTCCTAGTTGCCTCAGCCTCGATCAATGTTTTATGACGTCTGATCTAGACTCAACAAGGGGCATGAAGAGCTTGTTCATGGTCTAGTATAAAAATATTAATCCGGGACACTAATACCCCATGCTGGTCTCCTTCAAATCAAGAGAGGAGAATATCACAAAGAAAGAACACATTATCATGGAATGAAGCAATAAAAATTAACTCTACTTGGGTACATTTCGACAAATATATCTATGTTATAATGAAATACTACATTCATAAATAATGGGAGAATACCACTAATCTAACACCTTGTATTTATAAGGACCACACAGGTAACCCGACGAAGTTATAAGCACCACAAAAGTAATTCTACGAAGATAGAAGCACCACAATGTTAAAACCATGAAGATTGATGAACCAAACGGGTAACACCATGATGACTGAAGTTCCATCTAGGTAATACGACGAATATGGAATAGAATATTCTAAAATAAGGTATAACATATGTATATATGTATAGATGATTACTCGTAAGGCTAGATCATCTTATTCAGTTACGTAGCACTGCCTCTGACCCACACAGGATCGATAGGTAACTTACCCCCAATAACCTACATAGGATCTGACCCAAAATGGATCGGTATGCACAGACCAACACACTATTTCTAGCATTGACCCACAATGGATATGACCCAGATAATATCAGTATGTATTGAACCACACATGATTGTTGAGAGTTTACTCACAAATGATTGATGTTCTTCTATCAATTTACATCCTACCACAGGATTCGTCGCACCCGGTGCACTCGAGATCCGTTGAATCTGCCTCTCGAGATATTGGTCGTACTGCATCTAACTTCAATTCTCAAGTGGAGTATTCAAAAATAAATTTATTTCTGTAAGGGTATTAATGTTGCAGACGATTCAACAAACCTACGTTCAGATATCAAGATATGGCTCCTTTAGTAATTCTATGCACAGTTGGGACTTGGTCCGGTCCCGACCCGGTCGGACCGTCCAGGCCCGTCTCAGTCTAGACCGGGCCAATATTCAGTCCATCCCACAAGAAGGGAGCCCTCAAGGGTGGCCCAACTAGAATAGGGTGACCCATGTGGGGCGGTGACCCTTGTGGGGCGGTGGCCCACTCAGGTGGCGGCCCTGTCTGAGGGCAGCAACCTGGATCTAGGGGCGGCGGCCTGACTCTAATCCGACTTGGGGTGGGGGGGGGGGGGGTTACCCTCTGGTCTCCTAAATTCCCAAATGAACTGGAGGTCATTTATTTTGAGAAGCGGTGACTACGTGTGGGAACCACTCAGTTTTATGTGGAATCCGCTAGTGGAGGGTTCGGCCTCTATCGTGGCTTCAACTGCGTGTTCTGTTTTCAGGTGGGATGACGGTCGTGCCACCTCCCTTTCTGTGGTCGACCGTCTAGCTGACCACCTCCTCCATTCATTATAGCTGACGATCTATGGCCCTCCTATTATTGCGTGCATCGACCGGCCTACATTCTTCCTTGGAGGGAAAATTATAGAAATGATAACCCAGGGTTCAGGACGGGTTTTTTAGGCATGCGTACTATATGATAGATTGTAGCATAAGTGGGATTAAGTGTTTAATAATCAATTTAATCGACAACATGATAAACCCCACATAATAAAACCTATAACAACTATTGTAATGATGAATGAATCATGGTTCTACCTGTTAGTTGTTTTGACCCACATTCATCATATAATTTCTATGAACATGGAATAGGGAATAAGAAACGGATGAAATAAATAACCCCTACCATGAATTTTCCGAGAATTATTCGTGCTTTTTGGATGATTTTGTTCCTAATGCATACGACCATCTCCAAATGACTCCACTCGAACATACCCCATTGGCTCGATGTTGTCCGTAGACTCCCACTTGGTAGTCTTCGACATCATTTGAAATGGCATCATGGTGTTCCAAAAGAACATTGTTTCTTTGCAACAATTTTCTGATACCCCTCCCCCATGTTCTACATTAATAGGAGAGGGAGAGAGGAATTAATAATTGTGGAAGATAATGGGGCACATTAATAAGAAGCTTCATAATTTCCCCCAATGTTGGTGTTACATTGATTGAAGGGTCCATCCATTTAGTGCCTTGACACGTTGTCGGTCCCACCTTACATCTTGTAAGTTGGATGAATAGAATTAAAATAAATAATAATGATATTTTATTTATTCTATTAAAATGTTACAAAAACTAACATTTTCTCCAAACCTACTGATTTCAATGTAAATCCTCCCATAAGTGAATCCCAGTGCTGCAGATTGAATGGAGTCCTTATATTCTTATTTCAAGCAATGGTTGAAAAGATAGAAAATACAGTTCACTGGTTTGTTGAACGTTCCTTAAAAATGTTCATAAAATTATTAATAGTAACCCTTGACCCACGCCAGTCGAGGTTAGGCTTTTTATAAGTGAAAAACTATCTAAATATCCAACAGTACACTCTGATTTTCAATCCGAGTTACCGTTAAAAAGGTATAGATTTTAGAATAATAAATTTTTAACAAAATTATTTAATTTATGGCCATTAACTAACATTCACTAGTAGACGGCGTCAGCCAATGTTATTATCATCCTAAATAGAGAACAACCTCACTAGTTTAGTGGTGGTATCAGATTTATTATCTGAGTTACCATTTTAGAGTTAAAAAAATTTGAAAAATAAAATTATTTATTTAATTCATTTATTTACAATTATGCCATTTTTGGGGTTTCACGTAGGAGGACCATGCCGACTAAAATTAAGTCACACCATGGGTAAAACCACCATCCTAAACACAATGGTGACATAATATTAAGGATCTGGGAAACAGATTTAGCATTATTCTATTTATTTTTGGAAAACTACTAACACACAAAATTTAAAGATTAAAAAAACTTCAACGGACCATTCTCGGCACTCATGGGCTCGAAATCACACATTGTCCGATTTTGCAGTCTTGAAATAATTCTATATAATAAAAAAATTACCAGGAAAATTATGGTCCTTACAAGTGCAGACGAATCTAACTAGATCATGTGTTTTCCAATGAAGTTGGGACCGACGTTGAGTTGGCTCATCTAATGGACCTGTGCCAGCTGACACATTTTTTTATTTTTGTGCATATTGAACAACCACAAAAAAATACACACAGAGTATTTAAATTATAATATTATTTTTAATATATTATTTTTAAACTCCAAAACACTAATAATTCTATCATGTATTTTCCCTGAGGTAAACACTACACATATGAATTAGAAAATTCATCAAGGGATTTTACAATGATGACTACTAGGTTAAATTATTCTTTTCACATCTAAGGGATTCCGAAACATGAAATCACAAAAAATGAACTCATTATGATTCAAAGAAACCATTCTCAGTACATAAAATCATCTTTATATGTAATGACTCAAAAATGTTGAATTATTTTTTTCTAGAAAATGTGTGTCATATTATATTTTAAAGTACAAAACCATGCCACAACATTAATTATGTGAGTATAAATGGAACTGTTACTATTTGGTTTTTACAATTTTATGATCATTGGTAAATTTTGAATATTGGTCAATATGAATGTTGGGAACTATAATCATGTTAATAATTTTTATGTTATAATTTGATTTTGTTTGTATAAATGATAATGAATAAATAATACCTAATAGTGAAACAAAAACCTCACCCAGAAGATTCATTCCAGACAGAGGCCATTTTTCAAACATGGGAGGGAGTTATCATCACTGGTATTCATTCATGACCATTCAATTTCTGAGATTCAAAATGTCTAACCTGAACTAAATTTCTTATAGGAGAAGTTATAACTTCTGAAAATTACCACTCTCATGATGTTAGGAGAGCCACCTCAATAATATATCACCATAACACACCTTAACAATAGGTATCAAGGACCTAGTTACCTAAATTATCATTCATTTGTATGAATAAAATTTTTTTTTCTTCAATGTCATTTAATGAATAGTGTTTGTGAATTAATATTTAGTTGAAAATTTTAAATTGAGTTTTCCAGTCAAAATTTAACTTTTTATGAAAAATATAATTTTTATAATAAAGTAATATATTTTTAATATTGTTTAGTTTAATGAAATAGTAAAATAAAAAACTCCTATTTTAAACTAAATGATTATATAATTTTTTTCAAGTGTCATAATGTTTACTATGCATTTTTTTCTGGAATTATTTTGAAAAAATAAGTAATTGTAAATTCTAAATACAAAATTTTAATTAAAAACGAGTTTTTGATATAAAATAAAAATAATTTTTTAGATATGAACTTTGAAATTAGGTCTATGTGAGATTATTAAAATTTTTAAAATAATTTTTTTTCATTTATAGTAAAAATAAAATTTATATTTATAGGTATTATTAGTGACTTCAAATTTTTTTCATAATCATATAAAAAATATTAAACAAAAAATTAATATAAAAATGATATTTTAATATAATAATGCATTTTAGTAGAATATAATCAATTTGAAAATAAATTATATACATTAAAAATTTTAAAATGGAAACATTAACATTAACAATTTAGTCATGTAGAATCATTTTGTCATTACACCAAATTTAGTAATAAAATATTATTTTTAAATGTTGTGGATTAAAATAGTATAATATGTTCCCCATGTTTCCAAATCTTATTGAAAATAATATGTCCAATCAAATGTTTTTTCATTTATCACTACCTCACTATCCTAGGATATTAATAAATAAATACTCTTATTTTTATATAAATACACAACAATTTATCTAATTGTGTTATTTCAAAAAAATCAATGATTCTATAATTGGTCTATATCACAAGTATTCTACAATCCCCCATGGTGGTAGTCCTCATTTTTTATGAACCAACATTCATGCTCTGGGAAATCTCAACTTCAAATTTTTATAAGGTATTTCTTTCATATTTCAAAATATTGTTCTATTTTTTATTTTATTATATACCATTAATTTATCAATAGTGTTGTTTTGAATGAGACAACCTTTTTCCAACTCTTTTTACACATTTTAAAAACAATGTTTTTGTTTAGTTATACAACTCTATTTACATATCTAATTTATATTTTCTCCATAATAAATTATATGTCATTATAATATTGAAAATAGTCAATGAAATTATTTTATAGTGATTTTATCCAATTTTTTATAGAATATATATTTTATTTTATTACGGAAATCATAAAACCCTCATTCAAATTATCTATGTAAAAAATTAAATAATGATCCATATATTTATTAAATTTTTAAACAACATGATTTTTTTGAAACACTTTTTCACTTATTCTTCATATGTATTTTATTAAATAATTAGTTTTTGAAATATGTGGAAAACATGAAAATTAATACATTTGAAGTCTAAAAAATAGTTGTTCTCCTGAGTATTGTGTAAATAATTTAACCTCAATAGATTACAAGTTTTATGATTCCTTGTTGGAAAATAATTATAATTTTATGCCACCTAGGTGAAAAACCATGGTTAAATTTTTCTGAATGTCTCATTTATATATTTTAACAACATTTAAAGGTATTATTCATCTTATATTCTTATGATAATCCACTTTTTTCTTTCATCATGCCATTATTATATCCTTTGAGTTATTATTGATATTTATCATTGTTCACATGCTTTATATTTCCAATGTATGGTTTTGATGCCTTATGATCACCATATACTTTGATTTATGTCCCCTAGTCCTGAAAAGAGAAAAAATATACATATAATGAACCATTTTTGACTCCATCCAAGTGGATTTATAATTTTTTATTTTATTTATTGTAAGATATATAAATGAAACAAATAATTAGATATCCACTATTTTTATAATTTAATGAAATGTTATGTTTTAAAATGAATAGATTATAAAGATGGTTTCTATGTAATGCTTAGTAATTTTTGGAAATTAGTATTTTTAATCATTTGTAATAATCTTATTGAAAATATTACATATTTAAAATAATTACTAGTATTTTATTGAAATACATTATAACTGGTTTCTGATAAAATAAATCCATATCGACATATGAATATGTTGAAGTGGTTATGGAAAATGTATAACATGGGGTAATAACTCGGAATTGGTGTCTGGGGCCCAACTCAATGTAACAACATACATTGAAATAGTCAATACATCACACATAGTTGGATAGTCTTAGAGGATATGTTTTGTTAATTTCATGCTTTTTATTAACAATTATGAAGGATTTATAGAAATGTAATTATTTTTAATGAATATAATATTTCTTCTTTATATAATAATACATCAAATTGTTTTGGAATTATAGAAACTAAATATATAAATGATTAGATAATTCATTATATGTGTTATCTAGTTATGATTTCATGTCACTGAAATGATGTAATAATCCCTCAAAACCCTCAACTACGTCCTCATATCCCTCCCCTGATCGGGATGTTCTTTGGCTACTACTAGTGTTCCATTTACACTTCTCATCACCCCAGTCCTAATAACATTCGTGAATCACCTCTCTAGACATTTCTCTACCAACGAATGCTCTGCCTTGAGATGCTCCTCCTTTGGATCATCTTTCTTCACCACCTTCTCAAACAGGGACATAATCTTCATCTCTTCCATGACCATGTCATCAACTCCACTGAGGTTTTTTCGCCCATGTTATTACATCGAGGGAACCATTGCATGTATATTATATACTTTATTGTCATTGTTTTCAGGAGAAACCTATGATTGATATCTCATGAAGTGTCTATTTCATTTTGTATATATTTAATGATGTATTGACACAAAGGTCTTTCTACAATTTATTTATCCAAAAAGAGTTTTGTATCTTTCCTCTATTCTACACTATCTAATTCTTCTTATTTTTATTTAGCATATAAACTAAATTTTTTTTCTTACTAAATACTTACTAGTAAGGGGATTTGTTAATTTGAATGTGGGAAATATGAATTCTTCACATGTGGTATTCTATTTCACTTATGAAAATGAATATTTTTAGAAATTATTAACTTTTCCTCTAGATAATTTAAAAAACATGGTCAATTATTATATTATAAATTATATTCATTTGATGTGTGGTTATGTGACTCATGGTATATATAGATGTGTATTATTTATTGAAAAATTAAGTTGGTATATATTTTATAATGATGATATTAATCCTTGATGGGTTCTTTTTGTGTTATATGTCATGAAAGCAGTTTATCCTGGAGCCTTTTTTTTGTGATATCCCATACCTTCTGCTTATCCTCCATGAAAAGAGCTCCAACGTCATCCTCAGAACTGGTAGACATAATATTCACCCCTGACCTAATATGTAATCTATATTTGTTTTCTATTTCAGAACCTTATTTATTCAATAAACCCTTCGATTTATATTCTTGAATGGGGGATAGGTGATAATATTATTGATTATTTTATTAATAATATTTAATCATTTGCAAAAAATACATCATTCCCCAAATTAAGATTTGATATGTTGTTTTTGAATATCTATTTTTGATGGATACATGTGTCTTTTCATTCAGATCAACACTTATATATTTTTAATCAATTTATTATTCTATTACAAATTATGTATCATTTAATTTAATTTTTTTTTTGATTTATTTCTTGGTGGATGAATATAGTGTTTTTATGAAAAACAAATAAGCTCCCAATGTACTAATCAGGTGACCTTTTTCTTTAACAAAACATGTTGGAATGATCATTTCAATCATTATACCATTCTATAACATAGAATGAGACATGTGTCTTTTCTCTTTATTCAATCATGTGGTTGTTTATAATGAACTCCCTGATAGCTAAGTTCCTAAATTTTTCAATATTAAAAAAAATAGTATTTCATAATTCATTTTTATTTCAATTTCCCTCAAACCCCACAAATAATACATGATTTTTTTCACCCATGAAATACCACACCATATACATTGATCATTTATTTCATCGCCATCTTTCTTCCATTATCCTTTTCATGTTTGATGAATAATGGGTGCAACAATTCGTGAAATTATTTTATTGCTAATTTATAATAGTACAACATTTGAAAAAAATCATTGTTCTTCCAAGAATTATTCGTCTTTTTGTACTTATACATTGTATTTTTTCGGATACATGTGTCTTTCCATGCACAAAAACAAATATATATATATATATATATTATAAATTATTATACTCTAGGAAATTACTTATGATTAGTATTGAACATTTTTTTCCTTATTTCTTTCAGGAAAAAATATATGGTTAGGAAGAAAAAGGAATGTGCACCAAAATTACTATAAAATAACCCATTTAGTCAAAGGTGACATGTTTGAATGTTCATTTATTTCTTTTTTCAGTACTACAACATGTATGATGAGATGTTTTATTTTCAATTATTCTGTCATCTTTATATCCATTTTGAACATACAGATTATTATGTTTAAACATTTATATGGATTAAAAACATTGATATGAAATTATTCATTTTTACTATTTATTGATGTTTGTGATTAAGAATTTCATTCATTCTACATATTTTCATAGAATTTATCTAAAAATACTTAGCATGAACATTTTTTCTATATAATTTCTTTTATATATATTAACACATTTCTATTTTATTTTATTTAAAAAACGAGTTACAGTATTTTATTTTATAGAACTGTAACATAAATATTCTAATTGATGCTTTAAAAGTAGACACATCTCAACCCTTTAAAAGAAATGCTATATTTTTTAATATTGTACATTTAATTTACCCTAAATGCTTTCCCAGTTACTCAATTTTGTATTGGATGACTTTCTAATTTTCCTTATATGAATATTTCGAACATACTTCATGAAATATCCAGTTATAATTGGATATTCATTGGTTCCATGTTAAAAATATTGTTTTCGAGATTATTTATCAATACATTTTGAAATATGAGACACTATTAATGTTATGTGGTCATTATAGAAATGATTTTTTGTTATTAATCTATATCCTTACATATTATGATATAGAATTAGCTATTTCATTACAATTATTACAGAAGATAATTTCTTCCAATTACATATAATAAAATTATAAAACATTAACATTAACATAAATCAAATTATAAGTAGATGGAAAATTTAATTGAATGTTTTTCGAATTGTAGTTATCATATTAATTTTGAAATATATATTTCCATTTATATTTAAATTAACCCCACATGATCTATCTATAATAAATATGTGTGAAATAATAATATCTATCACCCTAATAAGCTTCCATGTCATCAAAAAGGATCAATTCCTCCCTCCAAAAACTAATTCCATCTTGTGATTCTTCTCGCATGAACCAGTTCCCCTTCTTCCCTCTAATTAATGGTTCCCTCTACGATATGATATCTCTTTGTACTTATCTTGGAAAGTAGAATAAAAATATTCCTCACTGCATTAGTCCTTCATTGTAGTGGTAGATTCTCTACAATCAACTAATACTGTAGTAATTGATTCACATTTGATGGTTGATGTTGTGCTCATACATTAAACACTAAAAGATTCCTTTAATATCATTTTTTTTAAAATGATAACATTAGACTCCAATAAAAAAGAAGAATATATTTATTTGGATATCTTGTTTATAATGTAAACATGATTTAACACTTCAGTAACCTTGAGGAATGACAATGAACCTATGACATATTATTAATATTCAATCGAACAATGGTAACAATATTTTTTATTCTTTTTCCCCATTCCATGCAACCCATATAAAAATTTCTCCCCCTCATGATTCTATTTGAACTATAAATGTTTTCTATTTTATCTATATCTTCATTACCCCATGGTCACTCCTGTTAAATTTCCGAGGAAGTCTTCTACACCAATAAGATCATAACTTTGATTCATTAGTTCCTAAATGATATCTGCAAAACTAGATTGTAACAACACCATCACATCTTTCATAGATGAAACATGTATCCTTTTTTAAATTTATATAAATTACATTTGACTACCAATAAATAAAAAATTCAATTTTTATTCATGAAATTTTAAAATTATTGAGAATTCATTTTTTATTCTTAGTAAAATAAGTAATGATGATCATGAAAAAAAAATTGATATAGATTCAAACAATAATATGAGTCAATGATTCCTATACAATATTTGTTTCATTTTCCATTTTTTTATATTTTACTTTATTTTAATGTAAAATTTTTCATGTCATATGAATGGAGAATTGAATGTGTTTGGAGTCATGAATGAATGGAGTTTTTCCCAAAAGTGTTAAAGGTATGGGACTCAATGTATCTTTACATGATGAATGTTATGTTTTACTAAATCTATAGTTGTTTCCATCTTTCAAATACATGTTCTATATGTTTTTTTCAGTGTTTCTTAGGTGCATATAGAATTCTTCTTATTTTTTTGTTCGTTCTGATTATTGAAATAATATAACCAGTTTTACTCTAACTTTTATATTACATTCATTGTATATGGTAAATTATATGTATAAATGGAATTGGGGTGTTTTTTCCCATTTAAGGTGGATAATATAAATATTTTTCTCATAGAATAATCAACATGTTTAATTTTAAAATGTTGGACTTGAGGTATATTAATTATGTATTTCTTTCTCAATTTATCTTCAAATAATTTTTATATGGATTAAAAAAATTTCAACCAACACATTATTAGTGTATGTACAGTGAAGTGTAACTGTTTCTATGAATAAGTTCACTAGAATTTTTTTTTAAAATCATTTAAGAAAAAAATTCCCTAAAGTACGAGGTTCATTATATATATATATATGATAATTAGTGGAAATGAGTATTGTAGATTATTCTTTTTACAGATGGTTGATTTAATTTTTACATTTATTAATTTTTTTATATTTCTATGTGTTCATTGATTTTTTTTAATGAACGATTGAATGAAAATTTGAATGTGTTTTCTGTCATTACTGAATGATGTTATTTTCATGTAGGAAGCGAGTATGGGATTCTTGGGATCATGAATTTTCTGAAGGTATCATTCACTACTACAAATCTATTGGGAAATATTTTACTATGGAAATTGACGTTTTGTTTCTATTTCCATGGGTTATGTTTATTTGAACATTTTAATTTTACACTTATGTTTTCTAGTATTTTAGTAAACCCTTTCCTATTAAACAATAAATTTTTTCATATATGTTAAAATGTGGTATATTTTTTTACAATAAATATTACTGTTTAAAATATTACACAACATAATAATTAATTAAATATGTGATATAATATTAAACAATTGTTTAAATTATGCTGGATAATCAAAAAGGATTTTGTGTACTTACATTTTTATAATGTATTTTTGGATAACAATCCTTTATTTTCTTCCACATTTGAATTATCCCAGCAGTGGCCCCCAAAATTTATTCATGATTATAATTTCCACATTGTGGTGATTTTCTAGAAATAATTTACAATTTAAAATATTTTTTGTTTAATTTCCTTAATCATTTGATAGTTTCCTCTTGGATGGTTTATTTTCCAATTTCATACTATATATTTATCCATTAATTATTATTATATTGTTTCATCTCTCTTTTATATTATTGGAATAACATAATTTCATAGAGGGGTAAAATTTTGTAATTAGTGAGCATGTTATGGTCATCATATCACATATATTGCATTAGGATGCAGTTGATGTGTTTGTTAAGCCTATGAAATTGCGTTTTTCCCCATGAATCAGGGAATGTAACATTTTACTAATGTTTCTTGAAAGAAAAGTTATAACATAATTAACCAAATTTATTTATGTGGAATTAAAAATATATGGATTGTCACCTAATGATTACAAAAACAACATTAAGATGAACTATTATTGTAAGGGGCATTGAGGGTAGTGTGAAATTGATATTAAACAAGATTCTAGTATTTTAATAGAATTATATTAATATTGAATCCTAATATATATATATATATATATATTATATGTATTTTTGTAAATACTAAAAATTCAATATATATTATTATGGATTTTAGGTTTAGTGGAAATCATTCCAATAAATAATGTTATAATGGTGTTATTTATAGACTCTACCGAAGTGGGGAACAATTCAATGCATTAGTTGTTTTCAATTAAATGAAACGTTGTGTAATACCTCCTTATGATTATAGAGACTACATTCTTATTTGATGGGTTTTCCCAAAATGGGATCTTGAGAAAGTTCGGCGATTAATTTGATAAAATGGTTTGGATTAGGGGTCATTTTATTTTGATTTTTGTTCAACCTAAATACTAAATGAACCCCACACATTTTAGATGTGGGAAACTAAAACATATATGATGTTATTTCACGTATTTCTTATAAACAAAAAATAAAAATATCCATGCATTTTGATTCCCATTTCCTCTATGGTTTCATCATTTTCAACACCTATAAAGCACCAAAAATGGGCACATTCATCCTCTCATTCATATTATTTTCTAGGAATTTATGCTCAGCTCAAAATTCAAGTCCATGCAACATTGAGATTCTAGTGTCCCCCATTTTTTAATTCATTTTATAATATTTTTTTACTATAATGTTTCTAGTAGAATCGAAATGGAAGCGATATCACTCATAGAATGGTTGTTTGTTACGGTGAAGCAGCGTTGCCAGTTACAAGTCCTTATAAAACCATATTTTCCCTCCGGTAATTGAAATAAATCACTATGTTAATGAATAATCAATTTTTTCATGGTGGATTTTTATTTATATTAATGAAACTACCTAATTTATTGGAATTCACCATGTCTTATATTGATTCATACATCTAATGGTTTCTTTTTCTATTAACTAAAATTTAATTATTTTTCATCAAATTTTTTTGTAACATGTAGTCCATCATCAATCATGATTATACATCTCGTGTTATATTTTTTTAATTGACTCCTTGATTAATCCACTATTATTTAAATATTCTGTAATATTAATTTATTCATTCAATATCTTCAATATAATAATAATTACACCATGATTTTGATCATGCATACAAGGTGATTTGGTGGAGTAACACAAGACTTTTGTGAAATACACCATAATGGAAGACTTTATAAAAAGAATATTTTGAATCATTTCGTCATTTTTATTTATTTTAGTTGATATATTAATTTAATTTTAATTAATATGACATGTGATTTATTTGATAGATCACTGTATCATGTGCATATACTCTGTTTTAGTAGTGGATGATTTATTTTATTTTAGTAGTGTATATTTTTTAGATAATTCAATCATGTATATTATTTTAGTAATGTATCTTGAATTTTTAGCACTATATCATCTTTTAGATCATTGGATTTTGTCTCTGTGTGAATGAATGTGTGAATACATACGATTATTAGAATAAAGAAATTTATTACAATGTTTTTATTCTAACGATAATGATGGAAATATGAAGAACCATGTAAATGGTGATTGCAACAAAACATGCATGGATATTCCTAATATGGACGAATGATTTGAAAACATCATGTTAATTTTGATCCAACTGACTCAATCTATAAACAATAACTTGAATAAATCAGAGAAACCATATTTACCACAATTATAGGAACATTTTATTTAGCCCATTATTTTTCAAAAAAAAGAACATTTTAGTGGATCTACTAAAAAATTTGTTTCTAATAATCAGATAAGATTTATAGAATATATAATTTACTTAAATTTTTTGTCCCGAACAAAAAAAAACACAATTGTTGTGTACCACAAAGGGGAGACCCTGAGTAGTGGTGGACACTAATTAATATGTTATTACAAAACAAAATACATTAATTGTGTCGTGAAACCCTTTACTCGACACTGAGAAAATTGATTCAAACCATAAATAGTCCATGATCCCATATAACCCGAATTTGTCTCAGTTGACACATTAAAATGTAAAGGTCATAATGTATAGATTACATCAAATAAATTCATGTTATAGATTTTTATTTTAACATCCACTTGATATATTATATAATCATAATAATATTTCTTGTAATATATTCATGGACTAATTTTAGTATGAAAATAACATTAAAAATTATAAAAACTTCTTTTATGATTTAAAAAAACCATTGATGATGTAATAATTGGATAACAATAATAAATACTATTATTTGGTTTATGAATATATAAAACATTAAATTATCATAAAAACGTGTTATTATATATAAAATAAATGTAAATTGTAGTGATTGAATATTAAAAAATAAAAAATAGTCAACCTAAATAAAAGATTCATATATAAGACACAAATACCTCACAAAAAACATTATAAAATTTTATATTTAAAATTTAAAACCATATTATATTTACAATTTTAATATAAAAAAAATATATTATGAATTTTATACAACCTATTTTTATCAATACATATTCTCAAATTCATGTAGGATATATATATCCTATACTAATATGATATAAGTTTTTTGAGTGTTAATGTATATTATGATTGATCTATTTAAATATTCACATCCCATGATATTAAAAATGACATGACTAGACCCTTGGAGGCCCTATGCATGATGATTTTAAGTTGAGTGCAACATCCTATGTCCTCCCCAAAAAGGTTGTAGGTTGGAAACTAGCACCATGTTGACATATGAGACAACATGATATCCATTATACTATGTCATTCAACAATTACAATTTATTAAATTCATAAGATATAATTAATCACAAGTAGGATATTAATTTATACTAAAAAAATGGAACATGATCCATTAAAGAGACATTAATCAAAAATATTTCCCCAAATTGGTAAAATATAAAAGAACATTATATATGTAAATTCATTAAATTATACATATGTGATATGATAAATAAATCCTCCCCATTGAATGTACTCTTGCTTTAGTTTCCATCCACAAAATATCATTACCTCCATCATGGAATATCATTCTCCACAATACATCACCAAGGAACATGTTGGTCTAGATTTAAATAAATACCTCCATCAGTTCTACCAAGACCATCAGATAACCAACACATTTTTAGCACACACACAACATGTGTAGAAATAACGAATTTAAAATTATAAATATATGTAATATTGAAATATATAATATATCTGATGTTGATAGAACTATTTTACGGTGAATCCAAAATGAAACCATGTAACACCTAAGGAGTTAGAATCCATGTAGCATTTATTTCTTTAAACAACAATAACATTAATTTTTCAAATAAATGACATTATCTAGGACCTACTCATTGATGTTAACATTCAATCCATGGGAATACCAAATCATTTCATTGGAATCCATAAAATCAAGGATACAATTCTATAAACCCATAGGAGAACCCAATACATTCTCTATAATAGATAACATTTGAAAGGATACTGATCCGTACAATTAGAACCACATTAGTTGGTTTTAAATGAGATAAATCCAAATAGATTGAAGAGATCTCACACTACGTTATCTAGATACTAAAAAAATTTAGCACCTGACTCATGAAATTAAAATTAAACATAACTAAAACCTCACAAAACCTTTTGAGAATTAAAATAAGATACATATACATCATTGGAAGAAATCTCATATAGTTTAGTAATGACCATATGTATAGTGGACATGTTCCATGACCGAATTCACCTATGTCGTGGGATTATTGATCCCTATTCTTATTGGGGGGGATATAGACCTAATATACATTGATGGATTACCAAATTCAAGATGCTTAATGGGAGACACACCCAATGTATTATGGGTTGGGGTAATGATATCCTTAATTGAAAATGGGTCCAATGGAATTCATATCATACTGTTAGGATTTTTACTGGAAAAATGATTTCTCTTACCATCTTGTCTAAAACCAAATCATCATCCCAATACAAAAAGTCAAAAAATTCCTATATTTCATTTAAATTAGTCATATAAGGGTTAAAAGAAAATATATTATGATATATGGAAGAAAATAATGAGGATAGGTTATTTATTTCATTGAATCATACATCCATCAATAAAATCATGGAAATGAAACCACAAAGACGATGGATAGCCACATGGTTACCCTTGTGTAAGCTAAAAGGATTATTAGGAGAATGGGTGTGGGTGTACATCTCCAATGCATCCCACATGATCCCTCTAAGGTCATGTAAGGATGATTTAACAAACTAGATAACATAACAACCAATGCACATGGGACCAACATTTATTTTACCCGACTAGTTTACTATATTCACCCGACCTATTGTGTTTAGGTCTTTCATGAAGAACCCCCTACACTAAATACAAAAATTGAGATAAAATATATATTTTTAAAATATATATTTTTCAATATCCAAAACATCATTATTTTGTGTTATCTATGCATAAGGATAAGCACTGTCCCTTGGAAACAAATGACATGATAAATGATTATTACATAGAGTAATACATGGATAAATTTATCATTTTACAGCCAAGGAGGTTATCAAAATAGAAATCCCAAAAATTATATAATTATCATTCATAATATATATTTTTCGACACATTAATCCCCCTAATTCATGTACTAATTTTTTATCATTCAACTGCTGTCTAATAAATTCCAAAAATGTATCAAGCATGTTGGAAGATTACATGTTTTCTTGGATTTGTGTAGTCATCAATAAATTCTCTCATCATTTAGGTATAAATTAATTTAGGACTAAAATTTTATGTATTCACTAGAATATCAATCAATTGAAATTAATTTTAATGAATACAAATTGAAAAACATTAATATAATATGAAGCGTGTTGGATAACATAATGAAGAAATAACATTATACATATGTTGATTTAGATTTTTCCATGTCAAATTAATGAATATATTTTATTACTATTAAATTGAGGTGTGTAGTTTTATGATTATACTAGTTGATATTTATTTTAGTTATGTCTTTTTTAAGATGTGATGTCTTAGGTTTATATAATGTTTTGGGTTGATATTTCTTAATGTAATAACCTGATTCGATGAAGTCACAATGTGATGATGTGTGTATATATTGGATTATATTGGTGAAATTGTTGTGGTTTTGGTATTGAATATGTGATAAAGGGATGGGTCATATAGTGTGATATGTGGTAATTCCTATTGCTCGTTGATATGCTAACGATGATTGAAATAGGTTGTCAACTGTGATTTTGGTTATCCCTAAATATTTTGATAGTTGTAATTTTATTATAGCTATTTTATCTAAATAGATTAATCAAATTCATTATATTATTATTTAATTAACATATGGATTTCAAAATACCATTATTTTAGATGGATATAAATGATTACCTAAAGTGATCACCCGTACAATGATTGTTTGTTCATCTGCTAGATAGTCGGAGGGATATATTAGATATTGTTCAGGTGTCATGGAATAGTTAGAGACTGATCAAAAAATTTCAGTATCCATTCTTACATGTATTGATTTTATAGTATTATGTAATTTTAGTCAAGGAATGGATGTCAATATTTTCCTTCAATGGTAACATTTGGGTGAAGATTCCTATTTTTTGTTTTATTTCTTGATATTTAATATTATAGTGCAAGTTATTGTTTTGATAGATGTCATATTTCAATGTTTTCATCTATTGAAATATTGGTTGTAGGAATCATGGGACAATGTTATCACCTCATCAAACTAAATAGGGGATTCAATTGTGATTTTAGACGATTGGGGGAATCCTAATACTCAATTTCTAATAGTGAAACTGTTTTCAATAAAAAAAAATTAAAACAAAATGAAAAAATATTAATTTATTGGATAACAATACATAATTCACTTACATTACTCTCTCCATTCCCCACATATCAATGGATATTATTTTTTCGAATTAAAAATATATAACATCCATGAAAAATTACTTTAAATTACCAAATATTGATTCCCAACATAAATGTTAGATATATTTATAATGTGGAGTAGATGGAGAGAGAATGACACTCATATTCATTATAGCACTATAAAAATTGATGATAGAAACCTAGAGTGAACATGATATCATTCAGAAGTAGAATAATAGATTCTTGAACTCGGTTTTCATTCAAAATATTAAATCATGAAATTCAATTCATCTTTTTTAATCAGGAATATTAATATCCTAAAATTCCACGACTATAACCAATGAAGAATATCATGGTTTTGAATGAATATAGGTTTTACTAGGAGAAACATAAATGGGATAAAATAATTTAATAATAGAGATAATATTCAACGGTATATATTGTAGAAATTTCATGTATACACAACATATTCTATTCATGATAAAAGGTTATAGTCAGAGAAGATAGTATAGTGACACAATTTTTTAGAATATCCTTTTCATGGTGGATTTAAATTCAAAACAATGATGTATTAGAAGTTAGTTTCTATATTGTTTTGGGAAATAATTCAAACCATTGTTCATTGTAATATAAATAATAATAGAAATCATAAAAACATCCTCTTAATATTAAAACCTCACGTAAAAACCCATTGGTATCAATGAAATAGATGTTTACGACAAAAAATAAAAAAACCAAACGATTTATTTTAAAATAAATATTAATACAATATTCATTAATTTGAAAATAATCTACAAATAAGTTACATAATAAATATAATAGTGAAAATAAATAATAAAAAAATTCAATTATTTTCTATCCAGTCAATAGTTTTTTTTCTTCCGTGAATCACTAGAAAAATTATTCAAAATAATTCTTCATTAATTATTCATAACTAGATAATTAAAAATTCCACTACACTATTTTAAATATGAAGTAAACATTATAATTATGGTGAAACAATTATCATTGATGTTTACCATAGTTGTATAAACTACATGTAAGGAATTTATCATAGATTTTGGAAAAAACATGCCTATATATTCTGTGTAACAATATATTTTCAATTGAGAAAATATACAAACATAAATTACTAATGTATTAATATACATTATTATTTATGAAATTTAAATGAAAATCTATGAAAACAATTATATGTTTCTGGTGGAATAAAATGGCTCTGTCTATTAAAAATTTAAATGTATCAATTTGAAAAAAAAGGTTATGTCTATATTCTGAGTTATATATATAAAAGTCAGTATGTTTTTAAGGTGTTATGACACTAGACAAGTTTCAAAAAGTACAATAGGAATGTTATACTTCAAATAAATAGGTATTATAAAATATAATTTATATCCATATGTATGATTAATCCTTTTAATAACTCATAGAATTGTTAAAATCCATTACCACTAATATAAATTTATTGGAATTACCTCAATCAAATTAATCTGGTTTGTATTATAAAGATATTTTTGGGGTTTAGATGCAATTTTTGTAATATTGGGACATTGATTTCTTATATCGTAAATTCTCAATGTATATTTTAATACATACAGATGATTGATAAATCCAAGAGAACATATAATTCATGTGAAATAATAGGCACTACAATGTTTAATTCTTCTATACCTTATTGTCTTGGTGCCAATTAGACATTGATATTGTCATCCTATACATACATGTCATTGTGGATCTATCACAAAATTTTATAAAATATATTAAAAATCATAAATAACTATTATAATAAAATTCAATATGCCTTCTTTTCTTTGGTTTGAAACAATAGAATTTCTTTTTAAAACCTAATATTATCATAAAATAATAATAACATTTTAAATGGAAATATAATAATATACATTAATGAAGAAGCAAATATAGGTAAAAATTATAAACATTGAACACAAGGTATATAATGTTTGACATTAATAATTACCTAGAACCACATAATCTAAAATACTGGAATCATTTGATTTATATTATAATTCAATTAGACATCAAAATATAATAGACCTGTATAATTAAAAAATATAATGGATAATTATAAATAATGTTATAAATATATAGAAAAAAATATGATAAATATTGAATAGTTTAGGAATCAACCAATAATATGTTTGTAACATTATATTTAATAAAAATAGAATAAACACATCTGGGTTTCCTCCCTATATATATGTTCATTATAATCCCGAATAATAGGAAATGATTTTTCATTTAAATGTTCTATATAAGGTATTTAACTTCTCAATCAATATCTAATGTATATAGACATAGAGATATTGATTACAGAAAATTGGGATTTGTGTGATGAACTAAGAAAAAAACCAAATCAATCATTTCTAGTAAACAGTGAGGGTTGAAACATACCTTGAAAATAAATGTAACCTAATAATTAGGAAATATTAATTAATAAATTGAACTTATATTATTTCATATAATCATATAATAAATTTATAAATCTTATCACATGATAGAATTTAGGAACATAATAAATTAAATGAATAATACAATCTAAAATAAGCATCCCATGGGTTATAAATAAATAAGGAAATTTATCTTTAAGAAAATGAGAGCACATTAAGATGAATGAAATTCTTTACCCAAATAATTAAAAAAATTACTCGACCCCCCACCCACAATTCACATGTGAACGACAATAAACATTCCATGATAACTATTAATCTTGACTTATATAAACAAAAAACAATTTATGATTTCATATCATTGTAAAATAAGTCATGAAACCCAATTAAATAAAGAAGTATATTACATATATTTAATGATTTATTAAAAAATACTTTAAAAACTCATTTTCGATAAAAAAATATTTTCTAAATTTTCACTCTTAAAACAACAAGAATAATTATAACAATATAATATTTTATTATTTTGACTCCATGATGATCGACTAATATTGAAATATTCAGATAGAAGATGTAATTATGGTCTATTCTTGTCAGGAAGATTTCCAAATATTCTTATAATCTATTTATTTATGACAACCATTGAAAACTAATTGCAGTAGATTGAATATTGTTATTTTTTGTCGTAAACATATTTTTATTTCTATAAATCCAAAAAATATGATAGAAAAAATATATTCTACATTTTAACTTCTTAATACATATTTCAAAAACAATATGTACCTTAATTTGTAAAATATTCAAAATTAGTATAAAAATATTCTATGTTGAAGAAAAATTAAATTATAAATTACTATAAATACACACAATCATCTAATAGTAGATACATTACCAGAAAAAAAATTCTAAAACATATGATTCAAATCATCAAATAAAATTAGATAAATATAAAAAAATAAAAAAAAAATCCTTGAGTAATTAATGTAATTTTTTTAATAAGATATATTATATTAAAAATGACTGATTCATGACTTGAAAAACACAGTAATCAAAAAATATTTTATGTTAATGGAATTACTATGATTTTAAATATTTTTAAAAATATATTACCAGTCATGTACATTTACATATTGATACAAACTCAAGCTGTATGATTTTATCATTATGATTTATATAATGAAATATATGTGTTCATCCATAATCATTTTATTAAAAAATTAATTACTTAACATTTTATATTTTTGATCCCTGAATAAATATTAGTGGGTATTTTACTCAAATTTTACCCATTATAATTTTCAATAAATTAAAATATATTACTTGTGAAATTATATGAACTAAAGTAGATAAATGGATTATATCATATTTTTACATAATCAAGTGTTGACCCCCACTGCTAAATTAATTTAATCATAGTATCTATATGTTTTTGTATTATAACTTTTTGATTTATGTAATTATAAATATGAGGATAAATATTTTTCTATTATATTTCAATATGGAATTATATTGAGGAACGAGTTATGTATTGTTTAACGCTATGTATAATAATATATTTTAATCATAAAAACAAATTTCAATTTTTTTAAAATCATTTTTTTCAGAAATATCATGTAGGGGTATTTTTTTAAGGACATATTATTTTTGAAAGGATTGATTTTTGAGTTTCAGGGGACAATGCATTTTTTAAACACAACTCTTCAACATATGGAATTAAATATTACTTTTATACTGAAAATAAAATTAACACTAAATATATCAAATAAATTTTATAATATTAATAAATATTAATAAAGAAATTTATATTTTTATTAAGAAATATAATGAATTCAAATAAAAAATTAATATTAGAATCTGTACACAAATAAAAAAATTTAACAGTAGTATATTGAAGTGAAACAATTAAGTAAAATAAAAAATAATATTTAGGGAGATATTTTAATGTGGATCCATACCAAAAAATAAACTTATTATGTTAATTATATATATATATATATATTTGTTCACTAAATATATATATATATATATATATATATATTACGGTTTGTGTGTTTTACTAAAATGTTATTTTAACGTTATTTGTATTATGTTTATTAAATAATCTCATTATATATATTCCTTGAAAAAAAATTAATATATTAAAATATGATCATTTTTAATTCAATGATTTATTTTTTATATAGAATATTCCATGAAATACATAAATACTAAAACGTGGTTCATTTTTCTAAAACCTCAAACTAGTAAACTAGACTTGCATGATCTTAACCTTCATAAATGTATAAAAAATAATCCCATTAAAAATTATGAAATATGTAATGAAATATTATATTACATGAATATCTAAACACCCTATAAAATTACCTATCAATGATAATAAATAGATGTCTGAAAAATCAAATGAGATAGAAAAACAATCACTATGATATTTCAATTCTATCCACATAATTATATTAACCTGATATTTGATTTCTAGGAATTATATTAATATATTATGTTAATTGCATACAAAAATTGTGTTTATTTAATGTAAATCTCATTTCTACAGTATATATATATATATATATTTCAATATACACACACACACATATATATATATAAATATATATATACTTTTTTTACCTATTATAAAAATATATTATATATTATGTAAACATTATATTTATTATGTTCAATCAACAATAACATTTCAACTGTTCATTAAAAATTTAAATTATTAAAAAAATTGTATAATTTAATTAATAGAAGTATTATTATGTAATACTGATTTAATTACACAATACATCAATATGCAAAAAAATACAACATCAAAACCTTATAACCAATAATTACTTGATCATAATATGCATAAATATATATATAATTGTCCATTAAAAACAACATTAAACATATATTGAAATATTTTATTACAAGAATATAAAAAATACATAAAAAATTATTTCATAATTCTAATAAATAGTAATATAAATTTTAAATTCAAATATATGACAAATATTATTGATTTTTCATTTTGTATACACATAATGACATTAAATTATTTTTATTAGTTTTTATATTATATTATTTTATTATTTTTGGAACCAAGGACATTCGTAGTAGGAAAGGGACACCATTTATTATTTTATACCAATCCACATTGAATTGATTAGATTATTTTAAAAAAATATAATCTTATAGTTCCAGTTGAATATTGTGTTGAAGTTGGCATCGTAATATTTTGTTTTCCAACTTATTCGGTCCAAAATTTTATGAATAAAAGAAGGTGTTTTGGGGAGATGATGTTGCACGTAATTTTGAATGAGTATACGAGTGTTCAGTGCAATGTTTTTTTTAGGATCATCTCATAAAAATATTTAGCATGAAGGAATTGCGAGAAAAATGTGTTTCTGGACAAAATTTCATTTATAAGATAGAATGTTTTATGCACAAAATTAAACTATATAGATGTATCATTCAATCCAAATACGATGTCAATATTGAGTTTTGTATGAGTAATGTGTTGAGATAAAAAAAAAAAAATATTTCAAATGCATGAAAAAAATGAGATTGAGATAAAGAGACGTATATGTCCATTTCAATGAAAATTTTTAAACAGACATCAGGGCTGACACACACATATCTTATGATTAGGGATGTATTTTTCAATAAATTTGTGTATAAAACCTTTTCATCTTAGAATGTTTTCCTCCCAAAAATATGTTGTATTTATTATGTGTAGGAGATTCATGAAAAATTCTTACACATTAGAAATATTTCCCAAATAATTTTCATTTTGTTTATATATACCATGATAAATTCATGGCATGGTATTCTGAAATAGAAAGGGTTTCAAAATAGTTTCATTTCATGACATCCGTAAAAGGTTAATGCAAGAATATGTGTTTTCTGAAAGTTTTTCTTTGAGACTTATTCAGGTTTTTAGTATCTAATTTTCATGAAGAGTTCGTTCTAGGGAGTTAATTCAAGAGGTAGATGCATGAATATTATGATGATATTATGAGAGAAACACTACTACTCTAAACTACTAAAGAAACCCTCATATCTATATATTGAGTGAGGCCTCTCCCCTAGAAGTGAGATTGGGGGAGTTGATAGAAGTGTTATTGGGAATGTATAGCGCCATGACTAAAATATTGTAGATGAAAAATTCCTAGTTCAGAGTGACTACATCTAAACTATTGTATTCCACATCCTGTGAATAATAGTCGATTATGGTTTGATAGGAAAACTATCGATATATGATCCTTAGAAAACACCATAATTGTGAACCATGTAAAATAACATTGATATCTTTCTATATGTGTATTATTCTATTACATAATATTAAAATCTAATATGTTTAAAAACATCCTAGTAATGTTGGAATAAAATATTTATATCTTGAATAAAAAATTTACACCTAGATTCACCCATCACATTGTAGAGTGTAGCAGGGTCCATTATGTGGTATCATATCCTACTGTTGTTTGGACTTACATCATTATGTTTTTATTATCATAGATATTTCAGTAAATGTATGTGACATCCCACTCTTTGGAGGAAGAAACATCTCGGTATAGAAGAATAAGGTGCGATCTCATCTAATATTTATTACATTGGATGTTCATATCAACACAATACAATGGATTTCTGGTCACTAATGCAATAAGGCTATCTATGACTTATTCATAAACAAAAATTCATGATCAAAATTGAAATGCACATTATTACCATGCATCTAGTTATTTTGATAAAAAATATATCCGAAGGTGATGATTTTTACATCTACATTTTTTATATGGGAAAACTGTAAAATATAATTTTAGGTGAAAACAATATGAAGGAATTGAATCTCCATGTTTCTCCACAATCGGTTCAATGATCGAATGATGTGATCATATGTAAATGATGATTGTTTCTTTAGTCATACAACTATGGTAGTTCAATCAATTAAAATTCAAAGGGGTCAAAATAAGAAAATTTATACATTGAAGAAAATATTATGAAGGAATCCACTAATTTATTAACTACTAGTGTTATCCCTTGAGGAAATAGATCTTTCTAAACATTCATTGTATTCTCTTCAAAGTATCTTTTCTGGAAAATGAGATGATAATTACATTGAATAATGAAAATTATTATGTATGAAATGAAATTTAATTCACATAAATGTAAAAACATGAGATATCTAGATATTATGTTAATTATAATAACAAATATCATGGGCAACATTCTATCTTATAAATTTATATCAAAAATGATATTTTTAATTTTGAAGTAAAACTACCTTTTTAACATATTCATTATTGTTGAGTTGGGCATATTTTTTCTGGGTGTGCAACAAGGTTTTTTAATGAATATAGTCAATATAGAAACATGAACTATCCATAGAAAATGTTATTTAATAAAAGAAGAATTCAAATTTCTGTTGATGTTACAAAGAATGTGTCTTTTATTTAAAGTATAAGAATAAGATAATGATTTATTTAAGGATGAAAAATAATATTTAAATATGAAACCCATATATCCATTATGGATATTTTTGAAATGAAAAATCCATAAATATATAATTCTATAAGTAATAAATTTACTAGAAATTATATTCTCATGTTACATAGTTGTAGTGCTTGAAAATCATTGAAACAAAAATAAAGTGATCAAATTAGTACTAGGGGAGTCATTAGATTATGTTTATTGACATTGAAGAAAAAATTTATTGACTTTAAAATGAATTGAAATGAAATTATAAATCATTTTGACGCTAAAAATATCTGGTATATTTTATGTTTATGACTGATGAATAATCCAATGTCATCAATGACCATATATCCTGACTAGAGGAGAATTCCAATACAGCTGAGGGTATTGAAGGAGAAGATGTTATTCATTTAATTAAACACGTAAGGTATTTATGTTAAATAAGAACATATATAATATTTTAGTTTGAATGATTCACATATGAGATATTGATAGAAAGATCAATGGATGAATCTAAAAGAGTTTAGAAGGCACAGAATGGTCAATGATCCACATGTATGGAAAAATGTAAAATTGAATGTGATTCTAAATTAATAATTATTATTAGAATGAAAATCCAAAATAAATGGATTCATAATTTTGGCCTCATAATAAAGACATACATTGTTCTAATGAATAATGCATGAAATCAATCATCGAGGACAATTGGAAAATTTCCCCAATTACCCTAAAATGATCATCGGTAATATTATTTGAAATTATAATGTTGAATTTTGAGGAACTGAAATGATAATTCCTTTAATATTATTTAATTTTAATTTTGTGGCTGCTTAGGCCATATCATGTTATACTTCAAGAGGCGTGAAGCTCTCTTATTGTTGATGGACTTGAAATTAAAAAAATATTGGATAAATAATATCATTAATAATATAACATAAAAATTTTCTATCAATATTATTTTCACTATTCAAAATATATCCAAAAATAAATTCATTGCTGGAAGATAATAGAAGGTAACATTTCTAAAAAAACATCGAAAAAATTAAATACATTCCACAAAATAGTTGTTATTATGTTAAATAGTTTTTCTCATAGGGAATTAGAATAATATTGTGATGATCCCATACACACTAAAAGACATTGGAGATACCATATACTCCATCCAATCACTCGACTATCATGTGGAAAAAAAATACAAATATTTAAAAATGCATCCTTGTAGAAACAATGTCCAATTTTATAAAGAACTACATAACCCACATTCATAATACATGAATCTCCTATCATTTGACTGTAAATGAAGATTTATTGAACAATTATTTGAAAATAGTGGATATAAAATTATGGTTTGGATGATATTATAGCGACCCAAGTCTTTTACATAAATCATTTCAGGAATTTTTTTTATAATTAATCATCAGAGTAGAAGCCATGGATCATTAAGTATCTTGTCATGGAAAACTATGTACATAAAAAAAGTTTCCAATAAACAACTTTATTTAATCTCCATAAAGAGATAACAACTTCCTTTGAGCCCTTACATCAACATTGGTTACTGTGGGGAACACATGAACAATGGGATGGGCTAAAAATCCCAGTAAGTGAATGAGCATAAGGATACATCTCAAGCACATCAGTTAGGAGTAATGACATAATGATATCAAAAGCATGAAACTTATAAAATCATTTAATATAAGCATGGAATCATATAATCATTTAATCATATAAATATATAAGAATTATAAATCATTTATTTAGTATGGGTCAAGGCTAACCGCCAATCCTGTTTCCCATTATAGTACGAGACAAGGCTAACTACCAATTCCACTTCACATCTCATCTTAGGAGACATAACCTTGCCCAATGAATTCAAGTGTTATCTTGGAAAAACTATCTAAAAATTGGAATCAATATTCTTTCCACATAAATATTCTTACCACTTATAAAATCATACATAATCAACCATACATATACATATGGGTACCCATAGAAAGAATTGGGTACCAGAATCATGACATCAAACATATCCAATTGGTGTATCGTGAATGTGTCCATTTAATTAAAGGATTAGAACATACATAGACGATAATAGGGTAAAATAAGAATATAAAAAGGTAAGTGGTGTCAAATAGAAGTGACAACATATTATAAATGCATTTTAAAACAGTAGCATTAAAACATTTTTTGATGTTTTATGGAAAACACACTAGAGATTTTAACATAGTAAAGAATAAATTCTTTTACATAAAAGTAGAATTGAACAATGAGGGTTATTAGAATAAAAATACTGAATTTAAAAATAAAATGGTGCCTTAAAACAGAAGATATAGTGCACATGAAATTGGGTAAAAATTTGAGAATTCAATTAAAACTAGTGTGCTTATTGGAAATTATCGTGGAGTGATTTACATAAAAGTATGTACATCCATGATAAAGAATTAGAGATGGACCATGGAACACGACTTTGGAGCATATAAACAGAATTCTTATGATCTACATAAATGAAAAGAAAACTATATTTTTGTAATAAGAATGATAGAGAAACCCAAAGGAATAAAGGATGTTCGGTTAGAATCTATTATAGTTTATCAGCATGGTTTCAGGTGTAACTATGAGGGCCTGATGAGATAGATAAGGGGTTTCTAATCACTTATAATACATTAGCAAAGTATGGGTAAGGTGATTAAACTTACCACATCACTTGGTATAATACAAAAAGGAATTACATAGAGAACAATCCTGATTAAGAGTTAAATGGCGAGGATCCCTTACCTTAAATCCTTTGGTGTTCTCCACTTGTTATTAATGACTTGAATAAATAAATTATTCTTATTAATTAATAATTAAATAACTAATTCAATATTCCATTTATTAATTATAATCATTTTTAGTTCATTCAATGCCTTTTTAATTAGTTACAAGGTTCAATTTCATTGTTTGGGGACATTTTTTTACTTGGCTTTAGAAGATCGGTTCACTTGTATTCATGTTTGGATTTTATGAAAGATGAAAGTGGTTGCCTATATTTGAAGTCATATTATTCAGTTCATATACATGATATTACATGGTTTTAATTTTAATTAGGTTACTTATAGTGAAGTAAAATTATTATATATATAACCATATTGATAACTGTTTTTGTTAATCGTTGTATTTGATTACAAAGAATGTGTTTTTCCTTATAACATAATTCTATTTGTAGAGATGGATTATATAAATAATATTATTATTTATTACATATATAATAATATAGATAAACCATAAAACAAATGGTTTCATGAACTTAATTAATGATAATAATAGAAATTGGGAAATGTTTGTCCTTGAATGTGCTACATTATCACATCTCAATCGGTGCTTTCATTTCATTCAAATAAAAGGGTGGGGAAAGGAGAAAAGATAATGGAAAATACCACTATAATGAATAAATTACAGTAGATTTATATTACTGGATTTATTATACTATGATTGTGAAGGGTGTTAAATAATGAAATAAAAAAGAAAAGAACTTAAAAGAAAAGAAGAAATTGGGAATATGAATTTACCTCTTGAGACTTCTTCCTTTAATAACATATTAAATGGAGATGTTGTGGTATTTTTAGGAGGATGAGAGATTTTGGAAGTGGGGGAGGTTGTTGGGGATAAATATTGGGAAGAATAATGGCAAGGCACAAGGCATGAGAGGAGTGGAGAGAAGGGGGAGTGAAGGGGGGTTTTATATTTGAGGATAGGAGGGGTTTCATAATATTATAACTATTAATTAATTATATCTTCCCAAGATAAAGAGTAGTAATTATTCCATGTCCAATTATAGTGATTTTATCATGTGATCCCGAACCAACTGGTCTTACATCAGCATGACATCATCGATGACTCAATTAATCCATTATTGAACTTTTATTGTGAATTATAGGATTCTACTATTCAAAAAATGCAAGAATTTCAGAAAAATACCAAAAATTCTCCCGATCAATTTTTTTATGTATAGAATCAAAAAATGAAATCTATTTTTCCAAAATAATTTTCCAAATATGAATATTTTAATAATTAATTAAAATTAAAATTTATTTTCAAAACCAGTTTTAAGACATTAATTAACATATTCTAAAATATAGGTATATCGTACTTCAAACATGAATATCATTTTTATACCGCCATAGGTCAGGTTACTATTCATTATGGAATATAACTATTCATAATTGTATGTTATTATTCATTATGGTAGGTTAGTTTTCAAAAAAAATTACGGATTCCATATCGAACTGCATATTACATACTGATTACAATTGTGTATGTCAGATTTTTGAAATTCAAAACACAGAAGTGATGAACTTATGATTAATGGTCACATAAAACATAGTAGTTCATTATTTTGAGTATTCATTGGATTTTATTAAATACATATGAGAAGGGAATTTCAATAGAAAAATATTGGGTCGTTACTTTATTCCCCCTTTATGAAATTTTACCCTCAAAATTCCATTTTACATTTTAATCCAAAAAACGATGTTGGTACATTTCATTCAATGCTTCATCCAATTCTCAAGTTCATTATTCATAGTAATGATTTCTTCCTATTACCATGACCAGATGTGTTGTCTTGTGGCATATAAATTTTTATTTATGATCCAATATCTTCACTAGCTTCTCCACATAAGAGAGATCATCCTCCAACTATATCACCTCTGAAAAGAGTACATGCGAAGGGTCTATTATGAAAATCCTTATGTGGGATACATGAATGACATCATGTACATTCGACATTGTAGGTGGAAGTTCTATTCGATAGGCCACAACTCCAACTTGATGAAGTATTTATAAGGGGCGGATGTACCTGGGACTTTACTCCCCTCTTTTCACAAACCTCATTACCTTCTTCGTTGGGGATATACCAAGAAATACCATGTCTCCAACATTGAACTCAAGGTCTCGTCAAATGTTATCTTCTTAACTCTGCTATTGACTTTGGGATTCCTTGATATGCTGCTTAATGTTGGTGACCTTATCCACTATTTCTTTGACCATATCAGGTTTTATCAGCTTACGCTGACAGACATCATCCCAACATGCTGGTGTTCAACACCTTTTCCATTAAAGGGCTTCATATTGTAGAATTTCGATGCTCATATGGAAATTATTATTGTAGGAGAATACAATCAGTGGAATATTTTGGTCCCAACCTCGTTGGAATTCCATTGAGCAAGCTCTCAACATGTCTTACAATGTCTGAATAGTTCGATCAGATTGGCCATCAGTTTGAGGATGATAAGTCATACTAAAGTTTATTTTACTGCTCAGAGCATGCTCGAGACTTTTCAAGAGCATCGAGGTGAATATCAGACCACAATCGGATACAAGAGATAGTGGTACTCCATTAAGTGTTTACAACTTCTTTGATGTAAATCCTTGTATCTTGATCTAATGAGAAGTCCTCTCAAACTGCGATAATGTGAGTTGTCTTCATAATATGATTCTCAATGACCCACATATAATTTTAATCTCTATATGTCATTGGAAGTACTGTGAAATTTTCAATGGTAATGTTCTCCCGCATCCATGCTAGAATGGGTTGTGGTTTCATCATCCCCTTAAACTGTTGCCTCTCAACCTTCACTTACTGACATACATGGAAATTTGATATATATTCGGCAATCTCCCTTTTTATATTGTCCCACCAAATGTTTTCTCTGATATCTCGACACATTTTTTGTGCTTCATTGGTGGATAAAAAGGTCGATCTTTGTTCAAAATTAAAAAGATCATTCATTATCTCTGGATCATATGGTACAAATAATCGTTTCCCAAATCATACAACTCCATCCTCATAAATTTTGAAATTGGAAGATTTCTCATTTTTAACAGTTTCCACCATTTTCAGAATTTCCACATCCTTTCATTGAGCATAATATATTTTCTCTAAGAGGGATGGTTGTGAAATAATTTGAGAAAGGATTGATTATTTTACACCCTTAATGTTTCCCATGTCCATCCTTTGAAAATATAAGAAGATCAGATCCTTTTCAATTCTCATAATTGATAAGGATGCAGGATCCTTTCTATATAGAGCATCTACCACCATGTTTTCCTTAACGAGATGGTATTCGATTGAGAAGTCATGATAATTGGTGAGCTCTATCCATCATCATGGAGGAATATTACATTCTTTTGTTTGAATATATATTTGATATTCTTATGGTAAGTATATATCTCCCATTTTTCATCATAGAGATATTATCGCCAGCTTTTCAACGCTAGGATCACATCTGCCAACACCATATCATGCGTTGGATAGTTTTTCTCATCGATTCTCAACTGGCTTGAGGCATAGGCTATCTCATTATCATTTTTCATTAGCACACAACCTATGCCTTTCTTAGAAGCATCACTATACACCACAAAGAGTTATCTACTTGTGAGTAGTGTGAGTACCGGCATAGTGATAAGCCTTTTTATCTACTCCCTGAAACCATCGTCACATTCCTATGTCAAGAAGATCTTTACTCCCTTTCGTGTCATCATTTACATTGGGTTTGACAATCGTGACACATTCTTCATGAATCGTTTATAAAACCTATCCAGTTTTAAAAAGATATGGATCTCCATTAGAAAAGTTGGAATAGGCCACTCTTAAATTGAATTTGTCTTGTAAGGGTCCACATATATCACTTTCCTGGTGAAAACAAGACCCAAGAATGATACTTCGTCCATACAGTACTCACATTAAATATACATTTCATACACTTCCCCCTTTGCAATGTCTATAACATAGTTTCCAAATGCTGCTAATGTTCCTCTTTTCTCTTGGTGTATATCAGAATATCATCAATAAAGACCACCACAAATTTGTCAAGGTATTCTCAAAGACTCAATTCATTATATCCATGAATTTGATTTTGCATTATTGAGTCCGAAGAGCATCACTAAGAACTCATAGTGTTCATAGCTCATTCAAAAGGTAGTCTTGGGAATATCTTCATTCCTCCCCTTTAGTTGGTTATATCCAGACTGAAGTTCCACCAATGAGAAATAACTGTCCCCACAAAGCTAATCGTACAAGTCATCTATCTGTGGAAGTGGATACATGTTCATTATAGTGATTTTATTGGCCTCACTATAATCAATGTAGAGGCACATTGATCCATCCTTTATCATAATGTAGAAAACAAGAGCACCCCATGGTGATGCAATCTAGCCTATATAACCCTTATCAATATTCTAATGTTACTACATCTTCAGTTCTTGTAGCACTATGGTGGACATTCTGTAAGGTGTGATTGAGAATGGCATAGATCTTTGGATATGTCCAATTGAGAACATATCCTCTCAGTCAGGAGGAAGACCATAAAACTCTTTGGGGAATACATCAGTTTAATCCCTCATGATGGGAATGTCTTCAAGAATGATTCTATCATTTGTCCAAATAAATTGAGTTATATATTCTTTCTCACAAGGAATGAGTATCCAAACAAGAGATGAAGATTCTAATGGAGACTCATTTTCTAACTTAAACTTGTAAAGAATTAGAGGATTCTTCGGGATGTGAAAAACGATCCCTCATTTCTTATAATTGATGTTGGCCTTGTAAAATGATAGACAATCCATGCCAAAGATTTCATCGATCTCTACTAAATGAAGTATAAGAAGATTTTCTGGGAGGTTCAGTCCACAAACATTAACCAGGGATGAGATATAATCTATGGATTCAATAATTTCTCAATTCTCTGTTCTCAGTGATAAATTTTCCTCCAAATTTGGAGATGGTGTTTGAATCGTACTACTATACAGGCATGATATGAAAAAATACGTAGAACCAGAATCAAATAGTATGTTCACAATTATTGATTAATTAAATAGTGTTCCAATCAACACATAGTTTTCCATCTCCACCTTAGCATTGGATATTTCATAATCCCTTCCTTGTTTCCATGTAGGTTGTTGCTGATTGCCTCCAACTACTCTCTGCTTATTGAAATTTTTTGCATAATGCCCAAACTCCTTGAAGTTATAACACTAAATTATAGGATATGTTTTGATCTAATCCTTCCTTTCATCATCAACATTAGCATGATTTTTCATATCACTTCTCTAGTTCCTAGCCAGATGACCTAACATTCCCCATTTGAAGTAATTCATGGTTCCCTAGAGATAGTCACCATGATGATTCATCCGAAAAAAAATTCAAAAGGGGATACTGAGGCTTCATTCAATCATGTGATTTTTTTGATGAACCACCTATGTTGTTCTATATTTTACACTTCTTATCACTTTGCCCATGATACCACTGAGAGTCTCCAATATCAATTTAAACATTGAGGCCACAATGAAAAATATCTTCATAGCTATAGAAGTCTTGAATTGAAAACACTTTTCATAGACTCTCATTTAGTCTGCAAAAGAAGTGATCCACCTTTCTTTCATTGTTGATGACAAAGCCATATATGTACCATGAAAGCCTTGTAAAGTTCACTTAATACTCCCCGATGGACTCATTTTCCTCCTACTTGAGTCCAAGGAACTCTCATTTCATCTTGAGACTGAGTTTTCGAGTAAAATATTTGTTGAATACATTATATTTATGTCCTATCATTTTATGGAATCAATTTCCCCTTGAGAGATGGTATTCTTGATTATTGTTCACCACTGATCAGCTTTCCCATCAAAATGATAGACTTCTAGTACAAAAATCTATTCTTCAGAGCACTAGAGGACATATAAAATCTTTTCAATGGAGTTAATCCACTGTTCTGTGAGGAGGGGATCAGAATACCCACTAAACATGGGAGTCCTTTTCCGCATAGAGGATTCTATGCAACCTATTCTTTACATGGAAGAGGGGGATGTTCCACCTGATTCAAGTTATTATTCAGAACTCGATCCAGCTGAGAAAGTATTGCAAAAGAGTTTTGAGCACCTGCTTCTGTCAGATCAGGCATGGCATTAATATAATCATCACATTTCCTATCACATTGTTTGTTGGAATGTGTTCTTCTATTTCCTTCCATTTACATTTAAAAATAATATATAATTAGTGATTTTGAATACTAATAAATTGAGCATAAAAACAATATTTTTACATAAAAGTATGAACATATAAATAATAGATATATCCTAACTTGTGATTCCTTTGCCTTATATCTAGGATATCATCGATCTATTTCATAACATATATTCTTATGAACTTCTTCTTTTCCATTAAAAATAGTTTGTGCGTAGCTCGTGAATATACTGAAGCAGATCCCTTGGGAGTGTCGTAACCAAATTTGCGGCAAGGCCTGTAATCGTGCACAATTTCTCTTTTGAGTCAAGCTCCAAGCGATGTTTTCGAGTTTTACCCCTAGATCATCTATGCCAGAGCTGCCTCTACCATCTCTTTTCCAAACATGGATGTAATTTATTGATAAACCACTTACTCTATACTCACAAAAATTTAGGACTGTTTACTTATACTTAGTCTCATCCATAAGGTTCTCACTAAGCTATTCTATTTCTAATATCCAAAAATAATGTGACCATCCTCTAATACCAACTATAGAAACCCAAGCATTTTGCATTATACATTTCATGATTTTAATCATAATTAATCCTCTATGTCCAAGCCAGGGATTAATACGTTTAGTGTCTGGAAAGGCTAGGAACATAAAACATGGGGATAAAAAATCATTATTTAATCATCATAATGATAATCCTATATCCATTGAGCCCTTATATCTGCATAGTGTACCATGTGGAACACATGAACAAATGGATGATCTAAAAATCCCTGTAAAGGAATGAACAAAATGATACATCTCAAACACATGAGTTAGGAGGAATAACATAATGAAATCCATAGCATGAAAAATATAAAATCATTTATTATTAGCATGGGAACATATAAACATAGAATCATATAAATGTGGAATAATCATAAATCATGTCTTTATTATGGGTCAACGATAACCTCCAATCCCATTTCCCATTTTAGTATCTGTCAAGGCTGACCGCCAATCCCATTTCACATCGCATGTCATGAGACATAACCTTACACAATGCATTGGAGTGCTATCTAGTCACACCCATATTATCATTTTTGTTAATTTTCATGCCCCATTAATATTATTACAACATATACAATCATACATAATCAACCATACCTAAACCTAAGTGCACCCATGTAATGAATTGGTTACCACAGTCATGAAATATAACATATCCAATGGGTGTATCATGAAAGTTTCCATGAAAAAAAAAAGATTAGAACATACATGGACGTTCATAAGGTAAAATGGTCTTATATCATGGTAATTGTAGTAAAATAAAAGTTACAACAATTTATAAATGTATTTTATAAACATTAGTATTAAATCAGTTTTTTGCGGTTTTATGGAAACACACAAGAGATTTTAAAATAGTAACGAATACATTCTTTAATATAAAAACATAATTGAACCATGAAGAATTTGAGAATAAAAATAATGACTTTAAAAAGACATTTGTGTCTTAAAACAAAAGATAGTGTGAATGTGAAATTGGGTAATAGTTCGGGATGTTCCTTTAAAACGAGTGTGCTTATTGGGAAGTATCGAGGAGAGATTTGCTTAAAAGCATGTACATCCTTGAAAGGGAATGAGAGATTGATATTGGAACATGATTTTGGACCATATAAACAGAATTTTGATGTTCTATGTAAAATAAAAGACAACTATATTTCGGTAAAAAGTAATATAGAGCAACCCGAAGGAATAAAGGTTGTTCAGGTAGAATTCATTATAGATTATCAGAATTGTTTTGGGTGCAACTAAGAGGGATTGATGAAAGATATAAGGGGTTTCAAATCACATATAAAACAATAGGGCAGTATGGGTATGTTATATAAACGTACACCATTACTTGGTATTACAAAAAAAGTTATTGCTTAGAGAACAATCTTTATTAAGAGTAAAAAGGGGATGATCCCTTTCCTTAAATCTGTTGGTGTTCTCCAATTATTATTAATTACCTGAATAAACAAATTAGAATAATTAATTAATAAGTCCATAACCTCTTATATATTAAATTTATTTATTAAAACCCTTTTTAGTTCATTTATAGCCTTTTTGATTAGTTACAAGGTTCAATTTCATTGTTCGGGCTCATTGGATTACATGGCATTAGAAGATCAGTTCAATTATATTCAAGTAAAGAGTATATAAAAGATGAATTTTTTTTATCCAAAATAAATGTTATATTATTTTATTCATATTCATTATATTAAATGGTATTAATTTTAATCAGATTAATTATAGTGATGTTGATTTATTATATATATAACCATAGTGAGAACTGTATTTGTTAATCAATGGAATTGATTACAAAAAATGTGCTTTGCTTTAGAACATTATTCCATTTGTAGAAAAGGATTGCAGAACCAAAAATATGATATATTACATATATAATAATCCTCTCTACCATAACTCAAATGGTTTAATGACCACAATTAAAGATAATAATATAAATAGATAAACCATTGTTCTTGAATGTTCTAAATTAGCCCATCTCAAATGACTCTTTCATTTCTTTCAAATAAAAGGGTTGGGAAAGGAAAGAAGATAATGAAATATACAACTATAATGAAAACATTCCCATATATGTATGTTACTATTCATACTAATATGTTGAAGGGAGGCGAGGAAATAAATAAAAAATAAAATAACATAAAAGAAAAGAAGAAATTGGGAAGAGAAATTTATCTCTTGAGACTTCCTCTAATGAGAACCTATTAAGGGGTGTGGTTTTTGTATTTTGAGGAGGATGAGATATTTTGGAAATGGGGGAGGACCTTAAGGAGATATTTGGGCTGAATAATGGCACAAAACTATGATTGGGAAATGTGGAGAGAAGGTGGAGTGAAGGGGTGTTTTATAGTGGAGAAGAGGAGGTATTTCATAATATTATAATCATTATTTATTATTCCTTCCTATGACAAGGAATAATAAGTATTCCATGAACAATATTTTTTATTTTATCTTGTGATCTGAAACCAAGTTAGCTTACATCCGCAGAACATCAACGTTGACTCAATTAATCCATTATTTAGAATTTATTGTGAATCATCGGATTCTACTATTCATAAAAAATGCACGTATTTCAGAAAAATACCAAAACGTCACCCTAACCATTTTTTGACTAGATTAATCCAAAAATGAAATCCATATTTCATAAATAATTTTCAAAATATGATTATATAAAAATTTATTTAAAATAATAATCTATTATCATAACCATTTTTAAAACATTCATTAACTTATTATATAATATAGTTATATCATACTTTCAACTTGAATAATATTTTAATACCACCATAGGTGAGGTTACTATTCATTATGGTATATTCCTATTCATAATGGTATGTTATTATTAATTAGGGTTGGTTAATATTCATCAAAAATTATGTTTTCCTTATCGGACTCTAAATAACATACTGATTACAACTTTGTATATTCCTATTCATAATGGTATGTTATTATCATAACCATTTTTAAAACATTCATTAACTTATTATATAATATAGTTATATCATACTTTCAACTTGAATAATATTTTAATACCACCATAGGTGAGGTTACTATTCATTATGGTATATTCCTATTCATTATGTTGTATTTTTATCTGTTATTATGAAATACTTATGAAAAGGTAATTTTCATTGTAAATCATAGGGTCGTTACAGTTATGGTTCCTAAATGATCAAATTAATTTGACATTCTAATCATGAAAACGAAGAGCTTTAAAAATCAAATGTTCATTGTGTGGATGTGTTTAGTTACAATATCCTTATATTGATTTATCTAGAGATCATGGGACTTATGGATACATTAGATCAAAATTAATGTACTATTAGAGGATATATAGAGAAATATCTCAATAAGGGATCCATAAAAGATAGAAATTTGCAGTAGGATAAATGTAATTAGAACATTTGTTACCCAAATGTTGTTGATATAAACAACTTGTGGAACCAATGGTTAGGCTACATTAAAAATAAAATACATGGAAATTATATCTATGATAATGATAGTTTTTGATATCTCCACTATGTACTGTGATGAAGTAAATAATTGTGATGCATGTTTGTATCGACTATTGGTCTCTAGTTATTATCATCAAATGAAAGAGTGTGTATCAAAATTTCTTTATCATATCCAGAGAGATGTGGGGTATTAAATAAATTGTGCTCAGATCATCTGGAGAAATGTACATTGATAATTTTTTGATGGTTATTTTAGAATATTTTATGTAAAGGTTATACCTAAAAATAACAACTTCTTGATTTCCTGAAAAGCATTCATTGAATTTCAGATAATGATACTTGATACACAGTAAATGTTTTACAATGAAAAAATTAATGGGAATACACATACATTGAATTGTATAGGTAGTGTTCTTAGAATACTGTGAGTTTTCTGAAATCATTTTCTATAGAAATATTGAACATTGTTTGTTTTAGGTATGAATGAAACGTTGTCTACATATGCTCCCTGAACTACCCCTTAGTGGTGGTACAAGTAAAACAAATGTTTTTTATCTCTTCCTATGAATGATTTAATTATTTGAAATTAACTTCTGATATTTCTAATGGGTTCCCACCAAAATGGGAACAATATGTATCTATTTTGAAGATTATACTGAAACCTTTATTCACCTATCCCAATCATGTTGTTTTGGGGTCCTAGAATTATGTTTATGACGACAAAAATTATGTGAATTTCATGAACATGTCATTTTTATGTCATAAAATATATAATGAATAATTATTTAATAATGAATAATTACAATGCTGTCATTGACCTAACTGAATCCAAAAAAATAATCAATATTAACTAATGCTTCTCTCATGAACCGTGAGCAAGATGTAGGTTTTGATTCTAGAAGTACTACCACATTAGAGTGCAATATTGATATATCACACTAGTGTATTTCATATTTTTAGATTATACTTTGATTTGGTGAATGGGTTGGGTGGAGTTTATCATGTGCTTCCGGACACATGGAGGGGGGAAATAGTGGTGGGGTGGATTTATCTCAGGCTGAAGCACTGTTGTTGTGTGGAATTCTATATATCATTCTTATAACATCATGGATTTATAGAGTGGTTGGAGGAACTATGTTTCATCATCATGTTTATATCATTTCAATATACAATATTAATTATTTTGAAACATTGACCTTCTCTTAATATTTTTTCTCTAGAATCATAGTGTTATTCTACCTCCATGTGTATTTAGGGGTTATTTTTTAACCATAAAAAAAAATGTATTGTGATACATTAATCAGCATTATCAATTATTATTTCATTTAATAATTTCATAATATGATTAATGGTTCCATCCCCGTGACCACTAATGATTCCACATATAATACAATTTCAAGTATTATACATTTATGTCCACACAAGACTATTATATGGAAAAATTAAATAGTTTTATTATATATATCATTAGAGTAGATTGTTATCCAATGAATAGTAATATTGATTAGTATTCATTATTAATATACAATATTTTGAAATTTTAATAAATGATATATAATATTTACACTATGAAAAATTCACACCGAACATATAAAAGATTTACAAACATTTTATGTTTAAAGAGAAATTCACATATTACATAAAATGTGAAAAATTTAACTATAGAAGTCTTCATATTTTCCCTCTATATCAAAATCTATTTATGAATTACCAAATACATATATAAAAGATAATGTATATTAAGATATATATCTACTCATAAAATTATGTTTCATAGTTTAAGCCACAATGATGTCCAATAGTTAAAAATCCAAACACAACACATAAGTATTTTCGATATTAATAATGAATTATATAGAAGAAAAATTTATATTAACATCAAAATTTAAATAGAAACCACTCTCATTGATATTGAGTTTTAAGTGTCGTAATATTCTCTTCAAAATAATAATATTTATATGATAGTGGGGAAGAGGTTAGACAATATGTTTCCATCCAAATCACATTTAGTATTCTCAACTGACATATTTTAATTTGAAAATTTAATCCTACAATAGAAATGACCATTTACCCTAATAAATTCCAGGTATTCATTTCATTAAACTTGCCTATGAATATTATAGAGATATCAAGATTACCGAGACTATAAATTTATTACTATCACATTTTTGTGTTCACTCATGAATTCTTTCTATTATAAATACATTTACAAGAATGGTTATTACATTCAAATGGAATTTTTATAGTTAGAATACTACACTGATGTATATTACCTGAGTCAATTCAGCACATATACTCATAATTCTTGAAATAGGGATGGGTGGTGAATTGTATTATGATTCACATATATTGGGATTGGGGTTAACTATATTACATAAAGATCGTGTCATAACCCAAGACTCAACACTACTACATATGTATGAAAACATTTTTTTGATTCAAAAATGTGGCGAACCACGCATTAGAAACATTATACCACGTCCTCTAACATAAAAAGATTAATTTCTTTATGGGTTATTACATCTATAAAAAATGTTATCACAATGGGACATGAACCAAATGAAATAATGATTGACAGCGTATCTTCATAAGATTTAATGTGTCTTGCTTTTTAAAAAATTGTAATGGCAATTCAATGTAATGAGATATATATCTTCTATTGGAATTATATATAGTCTCCACACTCAAAACAATTTCCTATTTGAATTCTACCATACATATGTATTTTCTTCAAATAGATTTTATTTTTATTTATCTTCTATTATATTTTATTTTCGGAGTTCATAACTATCAATTTTTCTTTCCAATTATATTTGGGATTCAAGATTATAGAAGAAATAATAGGAATTATATATGATTTTTAGCCTCACAATATTATTTTTAATTTTTATGCTGAATCAGAATAAATGATTTCTAAAATAACATAAACATTTGTTGATTCTTTTTATTTGCATAATTCAATTTGATTTTATATTCTCTACCATTAAATTTTCCATGCTAAGTCTTTATCACTTGTAGAAATGATTGGAACAACATGATGGCATTGAAATACAATGTAATCAATGTTTTGTGAATAAATTTTACATTTTCATATTCTCTATAATATGTGATAGTTATTTAACTCTACAAAACATTAACTATAAATATAAATTATTTATTATTTAAAACATTTCCAATAATTTTTATTGAAATATTTCAATGAAATCTTCATTATCAATAACCGTATGTAGTTTATAATGTGTTTCTTATTGGATTTCAACTTTTATGTCATATTTTTTCATAATATGGTGTTTTATTCAGTAATGATTTTTTCATGTATATTGATTAATTCATATTAAATTCTACAGTCAATATTATTTACAATCCTATAATCATTTTTTAAATAATTATGTCAATAAATTATATCAAAAAATTGTTGGGTGATAACTAAGGATGATTTTATTGACGATGATGAAATAAATATATTTATTTCATAATTTAATTTTCATTATTTTTCACATACATAAAAAAATGAATGATCATAATGAATACAAAATAAACTAAATTTAACATCAATATTTTTTTAAGGGTGGAAAAATTTATATGTGTTCATACTATAATATATAATGATGTAATTCATAGAATTAATATTGGAATAGATTATTGGAATGTTTAATATATTATATATTGTATTGTGATAAAATGATTCTTTTCTCCATAATTTAAAAAATGTATTTTAATTTTACTTTTTTTATGGTCCACAAGTTAACACAAGATGGAATCCCTAATATATGTTATAATTTATAATTTATTGAACTGATGTGATATATGTTCAATTAGAGAATTGTGGATATATGTGTAGAAGAATATTTTCATATCAATGACCCAATTTTGATGACATATATCTAAATTGAATCATCATATTCCTTGTACAAATCAAAATAAATCACATCAAGCTTTATTTATGAGCTTATTGTTTTGAATCAGAACACATCATTTTAAAGAACCCTATTACATTCCTTATAATCATATTACTATAAAAAATTAATGTTTTTTTCTTCCTCCCTTGTATAACAAATAACATAATGGTAAAAAAAAATTAATTTAATACTAACAAGTTTAATGTATTTTACTGTTCAACACTATTATTGAGTTCATTTTACCATTTTAGTGATTCTTATTAGTATATGTAGATTTTTTAAATATCTAATTTTACATTTATATATTTATTCTTTGAAATAAATTGGATTTTTAGTATATTATGATTTAAATATATTACTGCTAGTTCAAATTTATTTTTTAGAATAGTATATTATTTAGTGAAATATTTATGCATATTTCAATTTCATTTAAAAAAATTATAACCATTTTATTGATATGTTTGATGTTATATGATTGTGTAAATTAAATGTGGGAATTCTTAATTTTTTGAGGTGTTATTTTATATTTATATATTATGTCCAATTTGTACTTGTTTTAGAAAGTAGGCCTATAAAATCATGTGGGGATCTGATGGTGGAAATCACATCAAAGATTCCTAATTTTATAATTTGTTGATGTTCAATTTACATTAAAAATACTTGAAATAAATGTAAACATATGGGTAACATACCATGGAACCCTGGAAGTATTTATTAAGTAATAAATGTGTAATTCAATCTCTATTTTATGTACATTTGTGAGACCAATGTTCCATGTACTACGGATAACATCCATTGTTTCCACATTAAAGGAAAAATTCCTCTACAATGTAATAATACTGCCAATGTTAAAAAACTATATTCATTATTAAGACGAACACTTTCCCAAACATGTCACTCCCTTATGTAATCAACTATTAATGTTTACATCCAGACCATGTCATCTTTGGAACTCTGCTAGACAATGGATAGACTGCAAATAGAAAACAAGAATCCAAATTGGCATAACATATCATATTTATCAATATGGAGACTAGAATCAGTGTATGGGACTAAAATGCACTCATCTAGACCATAAAATACAAGTTTCATTTCCTAAATTCTTTTAAAGTACTCATGGATATTATATACGATAATCGATTGACTAAGAATGAATATTGAGTATCCACATAACATAATGAATAATAAAAAGTATGAAAAATAAATAATTTTGTATACATGAAACATCTTATAGAGGATATAAAAGTTATCATATCTACTACATAATAAAATTTATGATCAATGATCATCCAATGTTGTGTGCTCCAAAATTTTGGAATGGACCGCTTCTTGGAGTTCTCCATACAAAACCTCTTGAGAACATTTCCATTATAGGTTCTTTAACCTAGTATAAGGAAAAACAGTTTATAAAACAATATGGAACTTTATACTCTATTTTTATTCCATTTAACTCTTTCATTTTATTGAATTCTTTAAAGAGAATTAAATTTCGGTACAACATTATCAAAAAGTCGAAAATCATCCACATAAAACACTAAAAATACAACGATGCATCCATTATCCTTCCTATATAAAAAATAATCATTTGTTTATATAATAAGAAAATATAATGAAAAAACCATCAAACCATATATTCCCATTCTGATAAGATTTCATCAATCCATTAATTGACCATTGCATCTTATAAACATTAATAGTATAATTTGACACATCAAATTCATTAGTATACATTTTATAGTTATATTTGAATAAATGTATGTTATATAATAGGATTTTGTCATCAAATTGATATATTATATAATTATAATGACAAGTCCTGTAATATCCTAATGGAAATTTATTTCACCAATTAATAATAGAAAAAAATATAAATAGTACTTTTGGTTTTATAACAAACCATTTATGATAAAAAACAATATAACATTTAAAATTGTTTGATAATGTTTATTAAAAAATAAGTATTTGTAAAAATTTATAATTTTCGTAAAATCAGAAAATTAATTATAAATTAATATGAAATTATTGTGACAACATTTAAAAGAACATAAAAATGTAATGTAATTAGATAATTCTAATATAGGACTACATTATCTCACAAAACACATTACAAAATTATAGATTACAAATGTAAAATTATCATCTAAATAATGTTTTACTAGAATGAAAATATATATCTATGATGATACAACATATTAGAACAAAAAAATTATATTTTCATATGCTTGTTCCATTTATATATGATCCATGAACATGATATAATTTGTTTCATGATTAATCAGAATTGGGATTGAACTATTAACATTTTCATTTCAATGAGACTAAAAATAAGATGGATAGACACATAGTGGTCCATCACTGTCATCTTGTATGCCGATTATAAATCCAATTTCCTCCACTAGTAGGCCGTTTTTTGGTGAATAGCACCATGATATCATATCCCACAATAGGATAGACCTTAACATATTTCATTTGAAAATAAGCACTTATTAAATGGAAAATATAACAAGAAATATCCATTAGATATAAACATATAATCATAAAATGGTAAAAATGGAGTTAATGATCCATTAGTAAATATTATGTCCCATCATGGGTAAAATATAAAGTAAATCTACATCAGAAAATCCCATTAAACTATAATGTGCATAACGCTACATAACTCCTCTGCGTTGCTTATACCTCGATATTGGTATCCATCTGTAAAAATCACTAGCACCATTATGGACCATAATTCCCAATTAATCATCATTAAGAATAACAATGTGTAATTTTTACTGTAATACTAACTTAATATATATCAATAACATCATAAAAATACACATCATAGATGAAAACAAAACATTGGTAGGCACAAATCCTGTGAAACTATCAATTCATTGATTACAGAAATCTCTACTTTTTATTACATCAACTAAACTATTATATGATCTATCCCAACTATAAAAATGGTGTACTAATGGAGCCGCTGTCCTTGTAGAAGAATAATTTATTAACCTATCTATCTTTAATATTTCTACTAAATACCATACTAGATGAGACATTCATTGAAGTAAACTTGTCATTTCAAGATAATACAACACATTTTCATTAAAAACCAATGATATTAATTCTTCAATTATATGATACCATGGGATAAAATAATAATTAATATAGAATAGATCCTATTCAAGGTGGGTACGAACACATAATATTTGAAACAAACATGTTAGTATTAAATAATATAAATAAAAACCAACGAAACAACCCACAATCAACATAGTGAATCTATATGTTAAATCAACATATTACTCCACAAAGTCAAATTACAAAAAACCAAAAACCCCCAAAAAAATTAAGGAATAATAGTGGAAGAATAAAATATACTTGGAATACACATCACTCAGGGGAGTGATGTAAATATTTATTTGGTGCATACACATCGCTAGAAGACTCCTTGGTCGAGGAAGTATCAAACCCTATTGGTAGCGTCTGGTGTACCTACAACTAATAAACACCAATGGAGTGTAACATATAAGTGTTTTTAGAGGACCCATGCCTTGTGAATAATTTTTAGTGATACATAAAGCCATGATAGGAATCAAGGGGCCTATGCCATTGATAGTATACTTCCAAGGTAGTACTGGCCCCATGGATACTTTGAACATCATACTCCAATCCCCATCATCGGTGATATGAATCTAAATTTAATAAATGATTGTCACTAATTCAAAATGGACTTATACTGATGAATATAAAACAACCAGTGTGATATATTTCTAAAAACACATAGGATAGTTTTTTTAATAGTATGTTCCATAAAAAATCCTAAAAATCACACCCCAAAGGTGTTGGTTGGCTATGTGGAGACCATTGGAAAATCCACATGGAATAGTGGGAATTAGAGAATATGTGTATGGATATTGTACATGATACATATTACCTTATGGTATTGGTTTAGAGGACATTTCCAACTACCTCGGATGATGGCCTATGCACATGGGCCATGTGTCTTGCTAACCTGGCAAGCTGACATGAATAGTCAGACCCATTATGGTATGGTTGTTCCCTAGGAACCCTACCCGACAAATACAAAAATGATATTAATACCAATATATTTGTTTTTAATATATTAAAATAAATCCATGATGGATCTTAATGAGAGTAAACAAAAGACCTCAAAATTACTAGATCCGTCAAATTGATTCATCCAAAAATAACTATATAGTTTAATTTATCCTATGAAATCTATTGGCGATGTAAATCATTAAAAACAAAAAATTTAGAAAATTATCAATCGTAAATTATCATTTTCACTACCCAAAACACTTCATTCAATCCCTATTTATGAATTATGAAACACTAGCGCCATGAAACCTAATATTCATCCAGCGTATTACATTTTCACATGTTTTAATAATTTAGGGAAGTGTTGTATTAATTTATTCACGATTTTAAGATAAAAATATTTAAGAATCCATGTTTATGTATTTTTTGGTTGATCAAATGGATATAATTAATATGACTTTATAAAAAGTGAAAAAACAAATTGAAATACTATAAAGAATGGTGAATAACTAATATGGAAAATAATATAATACCACTATTGATTTAAAATTAGTAATTTTTTATAATAATTATTCAAATTTGTGGAATAATATATTAATGTATTGGTATGATTCGAAAGTTTATATTTGTTACATTCATGTTTTTTTGTCTAGTGATGATTTATGTTAATGTTAAATTTTGGTGTTTGAATGATGATGGTAATAAATTGATAGGATGAAGTCGTGATGAGAAGATGTGGGGATATAGTGTAGAAATGTGGTGATGAAGTTGTTGTTTTGGTTATGATTATGGGATAATTAAATGATTTACATAGGGTGAGAGGTATGAATGAATATTGAATGATTATATATTGGTGATATGTGACACATGTTGAGTGAAGAAATTCTTATTTGGCGTAATTAGTTTTATTTTTCTGATGTTATCATAGAAATTATCCTGGATTTTTATTATTATTATAAAATTGTTATGTGATTATACACATATTTTAATATATCCTCGTAATAGATACATTATATTTCTTACATATGAAACATAATAGGTGTATAATATAAGATGATTTGACAATAGTTACACATATTTCCAAGATTTCAATGAAGTGGTTAGACTAGTTGTCTTTTTAAAAGACACATTGAATCTATGAATCCTCTTCATTTCCATGGTATATTCAAATCTATGAAAGACACTTCTGTAGAACATATAATTATATAAATATGCATCTCATTGCAACAACCAATGTATGTCTTTGAAATACTGAGCATTATAGAATTGAAACTGTATAATTGACGCATGGTCTGTGTTTTCTCCAGACACACTTCTCTTATGAATACATTGAAAAAGTTCATTCCATTAAAAAAGAATAATTTTAAATATAATTACATTCATCCATGTTATACCTGAATCACATTTTCACATATCATCATCTTTCATTAATCTGGGAAGGATAGAATGATGTAATTTTATTCTTCTAGATAAGCATTGGGTTGTGTTATTTTTCATAGAGACCATGTCATAGCACATGACTTAGATAAATTTCAGACATAATAAATGAATTTTGTGACAGATATATTTGGTGGTACATTAATTAAAATCATGATACCACATCCCCTCTGCAGAAATGTTTAATATCATCCTGGATAAAAATAGATTGTTGGACTTATTTTCATATAGGGGCCTGAACTTTTAGAAATTTTGATGTAAGGAGAATATAAATATGTTTTTCATTGACATGGTTTAATCAAATTAGATAGGTAATATATTGGTTGAGGGTTTGGGAAAAATAATTCCAAGAGAAGTGGTTAGGGAAGACCGTGTACAACAAGGATTGAAAATCATATAATTATGAAAAGTAAATCAATGCAATGTGACTAAAAAATTATATTTCAATTATATTTATAAACTATAATCATTTAAATTTCATATTGTCTTATACCATAACTATTTATTTTTTATTTTGAAATTTTATTTTTCTTCATTTTCTTGGAATCTATATTTTTAGTTTTCATAAATACAATCATTTCATCCTCGTCATTTTTTATACCAATAGTATAGAATTTTTATTATTATATATTATTTATTTAATTATTCTATTATATTCTATTTTGAAAAATCATTATAATAATTTAATTATATGAATAACCCATTCCTTTTTTATGTATTTCATTTCCAACTATATTATGATGTTACTCTTCCAATCATTTAATTTTCCATGAGTCATGAGGATTGGAAGTAATCGTTTTTCAAAATGAAAAACATTGAATCCCATGCTTTGTGCTTAAATGTGTCATTATCCTATTTTACATATTATATTGTATTTATAAATGTATTTCAAACATTGTAATATAGAATCTATTTTTTATGATTTCAGTAATTTAGAATAATATTCATTAGAAGGGTTTAGTATAATATTAATTCTCATGATTCTTATATAAATACTAATATAAATATTATTGTTATTCCAATTTTGAATAATTTTATGATCAAGATGATGTTTTTTATAAATAATTTCTCAAAGAAAAATCAATTCATTTATAATACCCTAACAATTTTTTATTAATATTTGATCATTTTCCAAATTAATTAGCTCATAAAAAATAATAATAAAATATTGTGAAATGGCTAAGGATAAATTTATTTACCAAGTTGATAAAAAAGAATTACTGCGAAATGACACTTTAGTAATTCATATTATCTAGTTTAGTGTATGTTTGTTCATTTTCCCCAAATGAATAAAAAGATGTTCAACAACACAATTATTCCAATAGTTCACAATTTCAGATATGATGAATTTATGATTGAAGGGTGTAATTAATATTTTTTTGGATAGATTTGATATATTTTTTTGGATGAATAGTGGATCAATGTCTAAAAGGGGATATTTTCTTATATGAAAAGAAGATGGTGATATATGTCTATGTTCTGTAATCTTATTCCTTTTAAAAATCATACACTTATTCATCATGCATCATTTTTTGAGATGATTGATATGGATGAGAACATATGATTTGGAAGAATCCTCATCAGAAACATAAAAGAAAAAATACATGTTGTGGTTTTTTCATCCCATGTATAATTTTTCACTTCAATATAAAAACAAATTTCCCAATTTTACATTAACCTGTTAAATGTATTGGACTATTCAATACCATTGTTGTGATCTAGTAAAAATTTATTTGATTCACAAGAGTCTCTATAGAAATTTTACAGAACAATTTTTTAATTTTTATAATAATCATTTGATATGAAATGTATTATGAATAGATGGTGATTTAAATTTAAATTGATTATGGAATATAGATTATTTAGTATAGAATATTGATCAATGAAATATATAAATAATTTTTTCATTTCTTGAAAAATATTTTTAGACATTTAATTGTATTTTATATGTATATTGAAGGATAAAATGATATGATATATATTTTTTCCATTGATGTATTAAGTTATTTCATCTACATATTTTTTATTTTGAATATTTGAAAGATAGAAAACCAAGAAACCGTTGGGTTAAACTAGTGGTGGATACTACTTCGTAGATTAACTACATCCATCACAAGTGTATGTTCAATTTCAATAAATGATACATATTGTAATCTTCAAAAAACGGGGACATTCTCAATGATCCATGGAAGTAATAGTTTTCTCATAGATATCTCCTTCAATCCCTATTTAACATACTTCTAGGATATTGACATTATATAGAATAAGTAATGCATCTATAATCATAATAATAATAGAATATTTCCTCGTCAATGAATTAAAACTCCGCAAACAAAAAAATAAAATTAGTATTAATGTTGATAATTTGAAAAAAAAAAATGTGACACAAGAACATAACATATCCTTATGGACGACTTCACCACACTATCAGCTTCTAAACTCAACCATCCAATGGCTCAACTTCCAGGAAGAAACATGGAACCATTCTGAAATATAATATCATATTTATCATTTTGAGGATTATAATTAGTGTAATTTCTTATAATGTGTTCATCCTAAACATGAATGACAAGGAATATTTCGGTAATCCATCTATTGTAGACAAGGATATTATTTACTGCAATTGATTAAATCTATAAGTGTATTGAGGATCAACATGTTATACATTGAACATATGAATAATTAGGCCTTATACTGGTATTTTTCAAACATTAATCAACTTATAAATTAAAAGGAATGAATATTATCCATAATTTCCTATAGATTTGGAACTAGGATCTCCCTATGAATTGTGATTTGAAAATATAGAAGATACATCACCCTAGATATCTCCACAATAATCATCTTTTGAACTTTTATCATATATGTTTGTTGACTAGGTCCAAAAAAACATTTTTTTTCATCAATATGATTATTATTACTCCATTTGTAGGGTATTTAACTTAATAATATCATTTTAAAAAATTAAAACCACTTTTGAAAAATCCAAATTTGGGGATACATTTTCTATAAGTAGTAATTCGTATTCATTGAACAATAATCATATTATTAGGCATCTACAAATAAACATGTATACATAAGAATTTAAAGTGTTTTTATAAAACATAAAACATTAATTTCATCAAACATCCCATATTACCACATTACGAAGATTTCATCAATCAAAAAATGGACCATTGAAACTTATAAATAATAATAATCCCATTTTAAACCTAATAACATTTAGGTTATATTGTAAATATATCATTGAATAAATTTATATTACAGAATATTACATTGAAATTTAATAGATGTATTCTATAATCAAAAATATAATTCAAGTAATATCATAATGGACATTATATTCTTCAATAAAAAACAATAAAACATTATAAAAACTACAATTAGGTTTGTAAAAAAACATATTTGAAATTAAAAAAATAAAAAATTGTACATTTATCTTTAGAGAATTTTAATGTATAAATAATGTTAAAAAACAAATAATAATTAACAGAATATATCAAATATAGAGTGAAATAATTTCAAAATTAAAAAATCATAAATACAAATGTAAATAGAAAACTCAAATATTGGACCACACAATCTCACAAAAAGTCTTCAATCATTTCAAAATAAAAATTAGAAATTATCTTTTATTTAATGGTTTTATTGGAAAAAATATATACCAATGTTCATAAAACATAAATTGATCATGAAGAATTATTATATACTTGTCTCAATTTTGGATCCTACACTAACATCATATAAGTTTATTGATGTTTACTCCATAGTCCACATGAATTTTTTACATATTCCTTTTCCATGACATTAAAGATGTCTTCACTAGACCCATGCAGGCATAACATAGACCGATTGTTGGTCGAGAGCACAAAACATAGTCTTCCAATAATATTCAGATGGTTGGTGACTCACTTGATAATAGAATATCACATAACATGAAAGACCATAAACAATTTCATTCGACAATAATCACATCTTCAATTCATATGATTATAAGAATCAATTATATGATATATATATATACATATATATAATTAACTAAATCTTACACAGTGCATTAATGAGATATTATGAACAATTATAACCCCACATATATAATATATAAAGTAATTTTACATCTAATAAGACTCTGAATATAGAGGATGTGAGATTCTAGATAACTCATCCCCATTTAGAGTAATCGTAGATTGGTCTCCATTATCAAAAAACATTTAATGAACCAAAATTTAAATTTAAATATTTATTTTGTAAATAAATTAGAAATTTATGAGTCCTCAAAAATTGATGGTGCATGATTTCAAGGCCCAGAGTGCTCGGAGTGAATTTCTCATCTTTTCTCTAGGTTAGTTCAGTAAATGTCTGACCTGGGTTTTCTATCATTTGAACCGGTGCTCAGAATTTAAATCATAGGGCACTGTTGAACTAACAGTTCTTGTATTCGCATAAGGAGCTATTCTCCTCGACGACAGTGGGTTGAGGGTGAATGAAAATTTTTGGGTTTTTTTGAATGAATAAAATAAAAAAACTGTTGTGTGGATTTTATTTTTTTTATTTGTTAAAACCTATGTGTACATGTTGAAAGTGGGTAACACCATTCCATAACCTCCCATGAGAGGTTACGATGATGGGTCCACCCGAGCCTAACCTCCCATGAGATGATATGGTGGTGGGGACCACCAATGTCCAAAACCTCTTGAACTCTCCTCTAAATGAGGGAGTAACCTCTCAACTCCCTCATTAACAAGGATGAGCCTCTTGATCATCCTTCATACTTAACTGTGTCAACCCCCCCCCCCAATAATTATGAAAACCTATGTGATAAATTAAATTCGGGAAACATATCACATTTTCAATATTTTGAAAATTTGGTGGAACTGGGAGACAAACGATATTGGAAGGATTACACTTCTCTACTGAAGAACTTCTGCCAATGAAGAACACCAACCTCGACATTGACTTTATTCCTCTGAACATCCTCCAATGTGGGACGTGTAACACCCCACCCACAGTTACCCAGAGTCGGTGCATTATTTTAATACATTGGCATGATTAAATGGAGTCAAGTCCCGATGGACCGATCAGTTTAGCAGTCATGGAAAATAGATTACATACATGAATGTTAAATTACTGTTGATAAAATAAAAAACAACATAAATTATACCTTATGAAAATCATTATTATCTTTTCTTAACCCTGATTATCAATCAAAATACACTTCTTGGAATCCTGGGAAAAATAAAACATAGTAAGGGGTGAGCACAGATGCTCAGTAGGGATAACAATACATCACAAACATTAACAAATAAGCATAAACTTTTAGGGAAACATATAACTAAAACAAAAGCCTTTTAAAATTGAACTTCAGCATAATATAAAAAAAATGAAGTAGTTCCATTTACTTATTCACATGGATATTATACTAGTTGAATACTAACATGCAATATCACTAACAACATTCATAATGATGGAATGAATAATTCCAAACTATCAAAACCACATAGTGAAGGCCTTGTGCCAAGACTAAAATTAAGATTTTGTCAATGCCTTGTGACAAGACACAAGTTTGTCTCATTAGACCTATTGATGCATCGAGGAGCTATAGCGGGATCCACCCATCACTTACTAAGTCCAATGCATTCCTTATATGAAAAGGTTTAACCATAACATAAAAATTTCTATTAAAATTGGAATATGAAATATAGAAACATTACCCATAAACCATGATTTGTATAAAAATAAAACATCCATAGTCAATCATATCACAAAATCTTCAACACAATATGGAAGATTTGTATCCTAGTAAATCATCTTCAAACATGTTTAAAATCCATTAATGGATTTTAACATAGATTTAAAGGATTTGTAAAACTCTTTAAGAGAAATATACATTTTCATGAAAACATTTGAAAGTACCAAAACATAGAAAGGAAGTAATTTAAATAAATTTTTTAATCAATGTGTCCCATACCACTTTGAAACAATTAAAATTAATTAACATTTTAAAACATTCATGTCCATTTAAATAAATCCTTATAACCATTTTGAATACATGGAAATTAATGAGAATGGTTTAGAAGAATAAATATTTTAAAATTTTAAAATGATGTTTTAGTAAAAAGTCCCTTAAAATATTCCCTTTTAAAACTATTTTATGAAACGTGGAAATGGATTATAATTCTGTCCGAGTAGATACTTACGTAAAAACAACCTCGGATAATAAAGAGATTGTGAAATTAACCCTAGCCAATTTGGTAACATACGAAAAATACACCCCATGAAATAGGTGTCCTACATTGAATATGTAAAAACACATAATTTATAGTTTATTACACAAATAATACAATTATGGGAAGTATATACACCACATAAAAATGTAATAGTGGCAATATGGCATGAATCTCACGAGAATAAGTTGTGAGATGAAAACCCCATACCTCGTGTGCGACTTGACCCGTTCGTTCATTAACATCATGAATAATAAAATAATGTTAATTTCTACTTTCTTAATAACCTTTTTAAAGTTTATTATTTCTTTTATATATCTTAATACCATGTTATAAACATTATGTAAGAATTTAGGTTAATAATGTTCATTTTGTCGATATTTGGTACTTGAGTCAAAAATGAACACCATATAGTTACAAGTTATTCTCAGGGTAAAAAGATCATTATATCCATAATGATATTCATTATTAGATATCATATATATAATATATATCATATATTTATATGTATTTATAATATTACATATCATTTTTTGGTAAGAAAGAAATGTACCATTCATGGAGATGGTAAGCTGTAAGTACCCAGGAACGCTGCATTCATTTCTTTTTCTTATTTTAATGGACATAAAACATAATTATTCATAAAAATATTATAATCCTAGTATAATATCATATGTAATATCATTAACTCCAACCTTTAAACGTCCCACATATGGTATTAATGTGTCATATCACTTTGAGTGGTCGGTAGTCCGCAATTCCTCAAATGAAATTATCGTGTTTACTCATAATGTAAACCATTAAGGATTGCTATAAAAGAAAAATAAAGAATAATAAAGAAAACAAAAACATAATATATATCATATATAAATACAATTTCATCATTATGGCCACCATGATAGGAGGTAGGAGCTAATTGAACAATCATCGTTTCGTGAGGCGTTAGTTTTCCATCCACAGAAACATTATGTTCTTCACCAACTAGATGGAGGTTTCTGTAAGTGTAATTTAAATAAATCTCATAAAAAAATTCTAGTATATTAATGATACTGGTGTTGTTATTAATTAATGTAATAAAAAAAATTCAGTTTTGGATGATTAAAATAAAAAAGAAATTAAGATACATCGTTACCATTAATTTGGGTAACATCCTTTGGTTTGAACCAAAAAGACTCCTTGAAGTGCCTTCGTACTAAGTTAAAGCTTCTAGGAGGAGGATAGGGATATAAGGAGATTATTTAGGCCGAGTATGGATGATCCTAAAAGCTTTAGAGGTGTGACGAATTGTTTATAAGTGGACACCTTTTATAAGGAGGGGTTGGGGCTCTTTAGGAAAGTGTGAATATATTATTTTAATATTTAAAGATATTCGGTTTCTAAAAATCCAAAAATCATTAGAGTTTTATATAAGAAGACTCGTGGTCGAAAGAAAATCTTCCAATAAGAATTGGACATGATTTGTATAATATTTTAATATTTATAATCTAATTTATTTGAATCATTTATTAATGAGGAAAATACTTCATCATTATATTGTCCAAAATAATTTAATTTATTAGAAATCTAATGTTTTTTAAAAAATACAATTATGTATGAAATTTTTTTATCATTAAAATTAATATTTATAGTTAATAATATTACTTATATAACTCCATATAAAAATTAGTTACTTAATGGTTTTTGTTTTTGTCAATTTTTCCTTTACATTAAATTAATTAATCTAAAGTGTCATTATAATTCATTTGTGGTTCCATTGGGTCCCAAAATCGTTAAAAAGATTCCCATGGTTGAAAATTACTCATACAATAAGGTTAGGACACGTGTTAAGGTAATTTTGAATTATTACAATATTATTTTCACCTTGAGTTACACTATTTACCTTTAACCGGGTTAAATAAAAGTAAAAAGTTGCTATTCATCAAAAATTATTTTTATCTTATTGAACCACATATTACTTCTTTATAATAACTTTTTCTATCAGAGTTTCTAAATTCAACTTATAGAAGCGTTAAAATTATGTTTTATGTGAATTTGCAAATTCTCCTAGGAGGTGGGAAAAAGACGGTGAAAAGATTGATAAAATTATTATATTTCTAAAATTATTATAAAATAACTACAATGAATTACAATTATCATATAAATGTATTATTTATATATTTTGGAATAAATTAATTTAAATAAAATAAATAATTATTTAAATAAAAATTCGGTTTTAAACTATAACTCAGTGTTTGTCACTATTCATCAAAAAATTAATGTTTTCAGAAAAATAAAAATAAATAACCCAAAGCTAATTTTGATATTCCAAATTCACAAATTATTTCTATTTAACGAAATTCAAAGCATAGTAGTTTCATTTAATAATTTAATATTAATTCTCATTGTCAAAACATAATGGTGTATTTTTAAGAAATAATAACTATCAAAAGATTAGCAATTGATTATGTCAAATTTCAAAGTGAAATTACTAACAATTACCATCCTTGGATTAAATTGTAAAAATATAATATATTTATTCTTCAAACCCATTAATATTTATAATTTAACACTACAAATTATTTCGATTAGAAAAGTTGTTTTTAATTAAAATGTATTATTTTTCACTATTCACCCAAATATTAAAGTTATCAGAAAAACACAAAAAATTTATAGAAACTAAATTATTATGTCCTGATTCTAAATAAGAAGTTTATTTTGTCAAATTTAATATATAAATGTTTCAAATATGGGATTTAAAAAGGGTTCACCATTGAAAGACGGTAAAAGTGCATTTTTTGAAAAATATTTCTTTTATCCGAAAAAAATGAATTAGTTATTACATTATGTCTAAGAAACTCATAATATGGATTATAAAATTATAAGGATTATATAATGTTCAAAATTCAGTTAATACTATTCATAACCACTTCGAACGAGTAGTTTGGTAATCTTTTGATGCGCTTGAACTCAGTGTTATGTGTAGTGAAAGATATTGAATTACTTTGAAAAATAATGTACTATGAAAATTGGGGCGTTACATTCTTCTCTCCTTCAATAAATTGTGTCCTCATAATTTGAAATTTTTATTCGAATATAAATGGATGAAAATAGAAAATACCATTGTGGAGAAATCCACATAAAAAATTTGGTTAATAAAAGTCACTCTTAATAAGAAGAAAAGGGGAATGATGGAGTAACCACCAAATTATTATCTCGATTAGGAGAACACTGGTGGAAATTAGAGTAACATAATTGGAGGAAAAATGTAAATATTTATAGGGATTTATTTAGGTCATCAATCACAAACAATTTTAGAATTGAGGGCCTCAAATACATCAATCTATTATGATATAAAATATCATCGGTTCCACAAAACATAAGGTATTAGGATTACACATTTTTAGTTTTAATATCCCTTACCTAATGTTTATGAAATAATTTCCTCATTGAATAATAGAAAAAAATATACTTGACAAGTAGAGTTCCATCCTTTAACTAATTTCTACCAAAAACTCATCTTTCACAATAAAAGATACTAGAACCTTATTGTTTTTCTATTTATCCTATTCGTGTATTTCTAAAAAATTGAATTCAAAATTCATCTACCACAGCCTTTAGAAAAACTACATTATTCAATCCAGGACATCACGTGGGTCAGTGGTAGGGGATACACCCTTTTTTCACTTCGATTGCGTGTTCAAGTCTCGCGGCCTTGCAGGACGCGACATGTTGCCACCCGACCTCCATGTTGTCATTTTTATGGAAATCCAAAAATAAAATCAAAATAGACTTATCCAATATACTTCTATCCAAACTCACAGTCCTAAATTTGTAGGTTTGTTAAGCACAATGAAGATTATTTTTTCCACGTAAAAACATGTGAACAACTTCATCGTGTATTCTTTTTAAACACTCAAACATCTTGAATTAACATTAAACTTTATTGATTACAATCATGATCCCTTTTTCATTATTGAATACTGGATATGATCCTTCATTCCAAAAATATTGTAAACTCAAACAATTATGGAATATATTCAAATCATTAATTACTTTCAAGTTACTAAAGAATATCCAATATAATTTATTCAAATAAATCATGTACTAATCCGAAATCACTACCTCTGTATCAAATCTATATTATGTTTTATAATTATCTCAACCATATATTTTCCAAACGTTTAACCTTCTATTCAGCCACATTTCATGGTTCCACACAATGTCAAGTCCTTAATGAAATAGTACTGCAGTGCAATCCTAATATAATCCATGATAATTTTACCCAGTACATCATTGATACAACACTAAAATGAAAATATTATTTAATAACAACATAAGAACTCTAATCATTCATCTTCATCTGATGATGTATCATAACATGATTTTTATCCAACAACATCATTTTTTCTATTCTCTAATAAATGGGACATTGATTCATTTAGTGTCCCAACTCTATGTAAATGAATCATTGTACATTTGAAAAAAAAATCTTACCCTTGTAATCACATTCATGGTGTCTTTATTCTCCCCAATTATATCAAACTCCCATTCCCTTGAAGTATTTACCAAGTTAATTCATTCCACATTAATCAGATATTGATAAATCCTTCTTTCCCTTATTACTTATATCGATATTTCTTTCTATCATCCTTTTCTTCTCTTTCTTCTCTTCAAAGCCATAGGATTCAGAGAATTCATTACTGATATTATGATACTATTTATTCATATAATGATAATACCTGGGAGGCTATTTCCTTTCTCAATGTTGGCTTAATTCTGTGAATGATATGACCCTTCTTACTCTTTGGATCATACGTATTGCTGGTGTTCTCATTCCTTCTACCGGGCGCCATTTCTAAACAATGTTATACACATGGTCAGTTTATAAATCGCAATTCATAATTCATAACATGTAAAATACCTAACATAAATTGATTAGTTTATGGATATAATCGTTATTCACAAAAAAAAAATTTATGAGGTATTTACTCAGAAACCCTTCGTAGAAGTTTGTAAAGAAAATGAGAATTATCTGAAGCATATCCCCCAAGAGAGTCGTAACCAAGAGTGTAGCAAGACTCATTGTCATGCACCAGTTACCATTCGATTCTAGCTCAAAGCGGTGATTTCTGTTTTTACCCCTAGGTACATCTGTACCAATTCTGCCTCTACCTGCTCGTATCAAGACAGAGATGTATTTGTTTGGAAAACTCACAAAAATATGTATATTACCAAAATTCTAGGAAGTTCATCAATACCAATACTCAAAATCTATCTTAGGGTAATGTGCTATAATCAAAGTTTATCTAAATATAGTTTCCAAGGTTATTACTAAACATTATTTGATACCAACTATAACGCCATGACCCTAGTTACACATATTTTGTGCATTATTTTAATACATTATCATGATTACAAGGAATCATGTCTCGATGAACCGATCAGTTTAGCAGTTTTTTTAAATAGATTACATACATGAATGTTACATTAAATATCATAAAATAAAAAAAATATAAATAATCCTTTATGAACACCATTATTATCTTGTCTTAACCCTACATATCAATCCCAATACACCTCTTGGAATCCTGGGAAAAATAAAACATTGAAAGGGGTGAGCTCAGATGCTCAGTAAGGATAACAATACAACGTAAAAATTAATGAATATGCATAAACATTTAAGGCAATGTATAACTAAAACAAAAACCTTTTAAACATGAACATCAGAATAATATGGAAAAAAAATAAAATGATGTAATTCCATTTAATTATTCACATGGATATTCTACTAGTCGAACAATCACTTAAAATATCACTAACCACTTTCAAAAGGATGGAATACATAATGTCAGTCAATCATAACCACATAGTCAAGGACTTGTGCTGAGACTACAAATAAGATTCTTTCAAGGCCTTGTTCCAAGGCAATATTTTTTCTCATGAGACCTACCAATGCATCGAGGAGCTATATCGGGCTCCACCCGTCACTTACTATATCCAATGCATTCCTCATATGAAAAGGTTTAAACATAACATAAACATTCGTATTAATAATGGAATATGAAATGTAGATACATTAACCTCAAACCATGAATGGTATAAAACTAACACATCTACAGTCAAAAATATAAAAAAACCATCAACACAAAATGGAAGATTTGTATCATAGTAAATAAACATCAAACAAGATTAAAATCCATTCCTTTATATTGACATAGATGAAAATGATTTGTAAAACTCTTTGAGAGAAATATCCTTTTTCATGAAAACATTTAAATGTCACAAAATTTAGAATGGAATACATTTAAATACATTTTTGAATCAAAGTTTCCCATACCATATTGAATCTTTTAAATGTAATTAACATTTTAAAACATTCATGTCAATTTAAATTAATACTTAAAATCATTTTGAAAACATGTACATTAATGACAATTGTTTAGAAGAGTAAATCATTAAATCTTTTAAAATGATGTTTTATTAAAAAATACCTTAAAATAATCCATTTGAAAACTATTTTATGAAACATGGACATGGATAATAAATATGTCTCAGTAGATACTTATGTAAAAGCATCCTTGGATAAAAAATAGATTGTGAAATTAACCCTTACCAATTTGATAACTCACGAAACATACACCCCATGAATGTGGTATCATACAATGAATATGTAAAAACACATAAATTAAAGTTTTTTACACAAAGAATGAAATTATGGGAATTACATACCCAACATAAAATGGTAATAGTGGCAATATAGCACGAATCTCACCAGAATAAGGAGTGAGAAGAAAACCCCTTACCTCGTGTCTGACTTGACCCGTTCATTCTTTAACATCCTGAATATTAAACTAAAGAAAATTAATACTTTATTATGTACCTCTTTCAAGTATATTATACATTTTATATCACTTATTACCATGTTAATAATTAGGTAATCATTTAATCTAATAATGATCGGTTTGTCGACATTTGGCACTTGAGTCAAAAATGAACACCTTGAAGTTAAATGTTGTTCAGATGGTCAAAACATTATTATATTCAGAATGATATTAATTATGTAGATATCATATATATATTATATAAAATATATATACATGTATTTATAATATTCCATATCATTTTTGGGTAAGAATGAAATGTACCGTTCATGGAGATGGTATTCCATACGTACGCATGAATGCTACATTCTTTTCAATTTATTATTTTATTGGAGATAAAAAATGATTCAAAGTTATATTATAATTCCACTATAATATCATAGATAATAGCATTAACTCCATCCTTTATTCGTCCCACATATGGTATTAACGAGTCATATCACTTTCAGGGGGCAGTAGTCCGCACTTCGTCAAATGAAATTATCGTGTTTACTCATAATGGAAACCATTATCGTATGAAATAAAAGAAAAATACCGAATAATGAATAAAAAAACATAATATATATCATATATAAATACAGTTCCATCATAATGGACACCATGAGAGGCGGTATGAGTTAATTAAACAATCATTGTTTCATGAGGCTCTAGTTTTCCATCCACAGAATCATTATGTTCTTCACCCATTATATTGAGGTCTGTGTAAGTGTAATTCAAATAAATCACAAAACAAAATAATAGTATATTCATGATAATTTTGTTTTTATAAAATAATGTCATAAAAAGAGTTTAATGGTTGGTGGAGTACAATAAAAGAAATGAAATTAAGAGAAATTGTTACCATTAATTTGGGTAACTTCCTTTTGTTTCATCAAAAAAGACTCCTTGAAGTGACTTCTACCTAAGTTAAGGCTTCTAAGAGGTGGGGAGGGATGTAGAAAGAATAATTTGGAGGAGTGCAGACAAGCCTAAGAGCCTTATAGGTGTTAGTAATTGGTTATAAGTGGTCTCCTTTTATAAGGGGGAGGAGGGGCTCTTTATAAAATTCTGAAACAAATATTTTATTATTTAATGATATCCAGTTTCTAAAAGTCCAAATATATTTAGATTCGAAGATAATATGACTTATGGTAGAAATAAAATAATAAAATAATAATTGGACATGTTTTGGATATTAGTTTAATATTTAAAATTGAAATTATTTATATCATTTATTAATGAGGTAAATACTGCATCATTATATTATCCTAAATAATTTAATTTATTTGATGTATAAAAATTATAAAAAAGATACCATGATGTAGGAAATAGTTTTATATTTTCAATGAATACTTATAGTTAAAGATATTACTTATATAACACCATATAAAAATTAATTACTAAAACGCTTTTGTTTATATCAATTTTGCCTTTACCTTAAATTAATTATTCTAAAGTGTCATTATCATCCATAAGTGTCTACATGGGGTCCAAAAATCTACCCAAAGATGTCCATGGTCGTCCATTATTCATCCCATAATGTTAGGTTATGTGTTAAGTTAATTTTGAATTTTTACAATATTCTTTTTACCATGAGTTACCATATTTACCTTTAACCGTGGTAAATAAAAGTAAAATGTTACTATACACCGAAAATTATTTTTATCATATTTTACAACATATTACTCTTTGATATTAACTGTTTCCCCTGGAGTTTTTAAATTCAACTCACAAAAGTGGTAAAATTATTTTTTATTTGAATACGAAAATTTTCCTATGAGGTGGGTAAAAGATGGTGAAAAGTTCGATAAAATTTTTATATTTCTAAAATTAATATAAAATTACTCGAATGAATTACAATTAACTTATATAAGTATTATTTATCAATTATGAAATAAATTAACTTAAATATAATAAATAATTATTTAAATAAAAATTTTGTTTTAAACTATAACCCAGTGTTTTTCACTATTCATTAAAAATTGAATGTTTTCTGAAAAATACAGAAAATTCACCCTAAGCTAATTTTGATATTCCAAATTAAAAAATGAAGTCTATTTTACCATATTAAAACCTTTAAATTAGTCTTTATTATTTTAAAATTAATTTTCATTGTAAAACAAAAAGACATATTTTTACGAAATATTAACTATCAAAAGTTTGACAATTGATTATGTCTAATTTCAATGTGAAATTACTTACAATGTCAAAAATTGTATTAAATGATAAAAATATAATCTATTTATACTTACAAACCATTAAAATGTATAATTTAACACCTTTATTTATTTTGATTACAAATTTTGTTTTTAATTGAAATATTGTATTTTTCACTATTCACCCAAATATGAAAGTTATCAGAAAACACCATAAATTTATTAAAACTAAATTATTATGTACTTATTATAAAGAAAAAGATTATTTTTTCAAATTTAATATATTAATGTTTCAAATATTGTATTTAAAAAGGGTTCACCATTAAATGTCGGTAAAATGCATTTTTTGAAAAATTCTTCCATTATCTAAAAAAAAGAATTATTTCATAAATTATGTATAACAAATAGATAATATGGATTCTAAAATTATAAGGATTATATAATGTTAAAAATTTAGTTAATACTATTCATAACCACTTTTTAATGACTTGTTTGGTAATCTTGTGGTGCGCCTGAACACGATGTTGCGTGTAGTGCCATTTATTGAATTATTTTGAAGAAATTATGTACTATGAAATATTGGGGTGTTATAGGACGTCAATCAACAATCGTATTTTGATACATTATGACGTCTTCTTTTCCCTCGTGATCTCTGTCGATGAATCAAGTCAAGGTAGGTGTTTATTTGTGAATGAAAACCATTCCCTTGTTATTTCTTTTATTTATATTTTCGGATTTGGAATAAATCTTTGTGGAACGTTGTAAATTTTTTCATTCTTGTTGTAGTTGTTGTTGAGCCATATGATACCCCCATAACGGGGAGGGTACGGTCCAAAAAAACATGGTTGGACCCCTCCGTAAATATTTGTGATGATCTATTGTGTTGAACCCAATGAAGGTGACGGTCCAACAACACCGTATCATGGTCACCGCTGCCTCATTACCTTCGAGCCCTTGTAGAACCCCTATTGCAGAGTTTCTCCACGACACCCATGACCAAGGCACCCTGTGGCCCCGCAGACCAACTCGCCACCACCATTTGTCAAGTCGTTGCCACATAACCGCTGAGCAGCCACAAAGCCAAAATGCCCTGGTCAGGATGCCAAGCTGAGATGAGGTGTCAAACCGCCCTCAAACCGAGTTGAGCCACCGAGCTGAGTCGAGCCAGAAAGTCGAACTGCTGAGCCACTGTCGCGGAGCCGATCCGTGGAGCATAATCGCTACAATGCCCTGGTCGAACCGTCACTGTGGCCTCCCAGAGCCACTCTGGGCGATCTTCCCTACAGCCCTGATGCGCCCCGACCATGATGACCTGCGCCCTCGTGTCATCCGTAGTCGTACCCCCACAAACCCTCACAGCATGTTGGACCACCCTGTAGGCCGGTCTGTCCAGTATAGGCCTGGCTGGACCCAACGAGCTAGGCCAAACACATTGGGTTGGGAACACTGCAAGATGGACTAGACCTAGCCGTTCGGGCTGGGTCAAACCGAACCTGGTAATCCCAAGCTGGGTCGGGTTAGGTCAGTCCCACCAGGTCGGGACCGACCTGGCCTAGTAAGATCCATTTATGTTCTTTTTCACATAACATTGGCACGAGATGTTCGTTTGAATAACCTTCATCGGTTCTGGAAACCTTGAATTGAGTTAGTCCCTTAGAGTTATTCCCCAATGATATTTGGATTGAGATGGGGTACAATCAGGTTGGATTAAGCATGAATCCAACTGGGCCCCTGGGAATAGAGGCTAATAAATCATCGAAAAAACTTCTTATTGACATGTCGTATGTTACGTTGATACCCATTTGATGTGGTGGACCATTGTGTTACATCCTTGTAATACTTAATTGTTCTTTGAGTATCGACCAGTAGCTTGTGGAGTGGATCTTCTCATAGACAAGCGAGCATAGTTCGCAAACCCAGTGTGTGGCTAAGATTTGATGACTACTGAACATTTCAACTTGTAGTGACTTGACATGCCTAGTGGGGAGTGCCTTGGTGACATGAAAGGCCCACGATGGGAAGGAACTTGGTTACACGACAGACCCACGGTTCTCAACACGTGGAGTACCTTAGTAGGACACGATGGGGAGTGCCTTGATTATGCAGCAGACCCATGGTGGGGAGCACTTTGGTGATGTGGTAGACCCATTGTACTCAATAGGAGGAGTATCTCAGTAGTTCATGGTTTGTAGGATGCACCATTGAGTGACACGAAAGGCCCACTATACTAAATAGAGGAGGATTTCTCTATAAGCTTAGGCGTTCGACGTTGTGAATATGAATTATTAATTATATTACTCCTAGAATAAATCATGGTGTGAGATGAGTCAGTGTCTCTGTGTTTTTCTCATGTTTGAGATGGATTACGTGATAAAATATGTATATGTATGGGAAAATAACTATGTAAGGTTATCTGTTGGTTTCCTACTTTGTGATTTATCTTTTATGTATTTTGTGAGTCCTAGAGGGAATCAGGATCCCTACTGAGTATCATTATAGTCACCCCTGCACGAGATATTCCCACACCATGTTTTTTGGATGCAGACGACGTAAAACCCAGATTGAGGCTAAGAGTACCAGGGCGAGACCGTGCCCAGAGGTAGATCATACGGCATGTCGATAAGAGGAGGAAACTGACGGATGTGGTGTGCTGAGGAGTTGATTTGTACGTACACTTTCGGTACGATCCTTAGAAGGATACCAAACAAGTGACTTATCTTTTTCATCAGTTGCATTATATCTCATTTTTACTTGTACATTCTAGTTGGGCTTGTATTCATTCCCCTTTAACGTACTGCACTCACTCTGTTTACAGTTCAATTTAACAATGTTCCCCTCTTTCTTTGTGCTTGGTTACGTGTGCTTATAGGATATAATGACAATGAATTATTTGTTTTAGGTAATATGCCTTCAGTTATAGTCACCAGTCCCTGACCTATGGATGGCAGGACTGGGGTATTTATTGAATGTTCCCTGGGGGATTGGTCATTACAAATTAGAATCATTGGAGTCGGTTCTACCACAAAATAGGACTATGATCTTTCTTTTTAACAGGAATAGTTTTATGTGTAGTGTGTGTTGTTGTCATTTTAGGGAATCCAATATTGGTGCAGCGACTATAGTATCCATACACCAAGAACCTGACTTCTGATTTCTGACATAGTGCATGGAAACATTGATTGTGTGTGTGTTTTCAATAGGTTTCGTTGTTATCTTCTACGTCATCTCACCAGGTATAACTTTTAACCATGCAATACCGATTACTTTTCGATTTGCCTCCTCGCAGACAACCAACTAGGGTTATGATATTTGTATTCACTGATAGCCAATGGAGCAATGAGGCCTCGATGCAGGGCCCTTTTCTAGTAGAGGCACCAGTGGTACCATTCCATGTTGGGCCACTGATTCCACCAGCCCTAGAAGCTAATGATGAACACTGCGTGAGCACATTGCACGAGTACCTACGCCAAAGGCCACCTATGTTAAGGGGATAGATGGACCCACATGTAGCTGAGGAATGGCTAGAGTCTGTAGTTAGAGTTCTCCAAATGGTTGGTACACTATCTAATCTCTTTTTGATCTTTGTAGCTATCATTCTATATGTAGCAGCATGCAGATGGTGGAGCATGATGCTCCAGGTTCATGATGAGGTGACACTTCATTGGGAAGACTCTGAGAGCCTATTTCAGGTAGTGTTTGACACAACTGCTCATCGCACAGTGTAGATACATGAGCTTCTTCAACTACATTAGGGCGGCATGACTGTGGCTCAATACTCAGCGAGGTTCTATGAGTTCTCATGATACTCCACAGATATGCTATATGACCCATTTTTCAGGGCTCGGACCATCGAGTAGGGGATCAAGTGCGAGATCAGGGGTTTGATGGTATCACTAAGATTCCTGACACATCTGGGGGTGACTGAGAGAGCCCTCTTGGTGGAGAGTTTCCTTCCTATGAAGTCACCAGTAGTGAGACCTACTACCATTCATCACGAAGCAGATTATTCTATAGATGGAAGTATTCATACATCATAGAGGTCCTAGAGGTCTATACCTATTAGTGGATGACAATATGGATTAGGATCTGTTGTGCTGGGAACCCATGAAAGAGGATGTCATGACAAGAGTGGTTAGTGTTTCACATGTGGTGAGCAAGGTCACATGGATGGTGACTATCCAAAATGTTGTACACATTATCATAGATGGTCAAAGAACCACCTTGGCAGAGACCATGATCTGATCGAGGAGGTCCGTAGGGAGTAGGTGGATATGGCATATGAGCTGGTCATGCAGTTGGCCGTGGGTGATGATTCGAGCTGTTACCGCCACCACCACCAAGAAGTCCACCCCAACCACAGGGAGCAGGTGGACATGGGAGTGATCAGCTCCAGATAGCTGAATCCTACAAACACGGTGTACTGGAGATGATATGAGTTATGATTTGTGTCTACTCCACCTATGATTTGGTACTTATAGACACATGATATAGTCGTTTTTTTATTTCCACTACACTCATTTGGAGATCAGTGATTCTGACGGAGTCGTTGTATTAATCCTTATGGCTAGAGACTCCAACAAGAGTAGATTCGAGGATTACGCACTGGTGCTGGGAGTGCGGGCTTACTCAAGGAGGGAAGCCTTAAAAAGTCATCTTGGTTATGCACTGGTTATCTATAGAAAATGCATAGATATAAAATATTAGGTGCAATGGGTGTTGTGTATGCATAGATAGGACCATATTTACCTTCGCCGTCTATAATGGAGCCTTTGCTGCACATGATGGACTTACCCAAATGAGAGTGCATCCAATCATTCATCAGTTTTCTAGCCTTACCTCGGAGCGGTTAATGTGAAGAGTCTTAATTATCATGTTGTGGTGGACTGGTACAAGGATTGTTTCCCTAATTATGTTCTAGGTTACCTCATCATAGAGAGGTGGACATTTATGTTGTCATGTACCCCACGATGACACACATATCTACTGCAACATATCAGAAGGTGCCCATGGAGCTTAGAGAGCTGTAGGCACAACTAAAGGACTTCTAGGGGAAGGGATTCATCCAGAAAAGTGTTCCATCTTGGGAAGCTCTGATTCAATTCATCAAAAAAGAGGATGGGAGCATGAGACTTTATGTTGAATAACGGCGTCAGAACAAGCTGACCATAAAGAAAATGTACCCACTCTTGACGATTAAACACCACATCGATAAACATAAGGGAGAACAGTGTTTCTCAAAGAAAGAACATGGATCATGCTGTCAATGGCTCAAAGTTCATGAAAAGGATGTGCAAAAGACATCTTTTTTATGATTATATGACCAATACATGTTCTTGGTGATTCCATTCAGTGTGACCAATTCTATCGCAATTTTCATGGGACACAATAATATGATCATTTAGCCATACCTTGATCACCTTTTTTTATTTTTCGTCGAACACATTCTGATCTATTTAGCTACAGATGAAGAGCATGCATATCATTTTGGGGAAGTACATAACTCACTCAAAGATAACAATATTTATGTTATTCTCTTGAAGTGAGTGTTTTGGATTTGAGAGGTTCACATCCTAGGACATGTCATATCAGAGGATAGAGTTGAAGTAGATCCCCTAATGATTGAGTTCATACTTTCATGGTAGCCACCCTGGAGTGTGAGGGTGGTACGATGTTTCCTAGTATTGGCTGGATACTATCTGAGGTTTGTGCCAGAATTCTCCAGAGTTGCAGCACCACTATCAGCATTGACGAAGAAGGGGAAACCCATTGTTTGGTCAGAGAAATGTTAGCGATTTTTTTAGGTGTTGAAGTAGAGATTGAATAATTCCTCCATCTTGAGGATTCTAGAGGATGTAGAAGGGTAACTAGATTACTACAACACATCAGGGAACAACCTTGGACTTTTCCGGATGAAGGAGCGAGCCGTGATCACATACGGTTCTCAACAACTAAGAAGAACAAGCAGAAAAATGCTACCCATGACCTAGAGTTTGCAGTAGTGATCTTATCCTTGATGATGTGGCAACAATACATGATGGGTGAGCATTTTACAATGTACTCTGATCACGCGAGTCTCAAGAATATCATCTCATTGAATAACCTGAACCTATGACAACAACATTGGCCTAAGTTCCTCTATAACTATGACTTCGAGACAGTTTATACTCCTTGGAAGGGGTACTTTGTAGCAGATTCAATCCATAGGAGGTTTGGTATACATATTCTTGGAGAGGTGAGGGAGCATCTAGACACATTAGAGATATCCTTTGTAGATAGAGATGGAGCAGTTTTCTACGGTTTCGTACAGTCACTCCCCCAATTCTTCAGCAAGTTAGGTAAGCGCAGCATGTGGACACTGACTGCAACACACGACATGATCCAATATCCACAGGACAAGCACCTGATAGATTTAATAAAGGTGGGGAGAACTTCATTCAATTTAAAAGACGTACCATGGTACCTGTGTTACTTAAAAAGTATTTTTTGTGGGAGTTCCACACATCCCCTCTAGCAGTACATCTAAGGGTTGAAAAGAAGTACAAAGTCCTCTGAAAACAACACTGGTGTCCCAGAATGATGAATGTTGTAGTAGATTTTGTCTTTTGAGGCCCCACTTGTCAGAAAGTGAAGGAGAAGCATCAGGTACCATCAGGATTAGTCCAACCTTAAGAGGAACCAGATTTGAAGTGGGATGTGATATCCATGAACATCGTGATAGGAATTCCTCATACACCAGAGGACATTACTATATCTTGGTGATCTTCGACCGACTCACCAAGTCAGCCAACATCCTACCAATTAGAGAGAAGGGTTCATTAGAGAGCTCGAGACACCACTATGTGCATGATATTGTGCAGATACATGAATTACCTTCGATGATTGTCTCTGATCCTGATGAATGTTTCACTTCTCATCTCTTGTAGGGGCTGTAGGTGGATTTTGAGATGCCGCTTTATTTGAGCACTACCTTCCATCCTCATACAAATGGTCAAAATGAGAAGACCATTCTATCCCTTGAGGGCATGCTGCATGCTTGTGTCCTCGACATCGGTCAGAACAGGGAGGGCCAATTTACTTTGGTGTAATTTTCATACAACAATAACCATCACTCCATCAATGGGATGGATTTTTTATGGTGATATACTAGCGACCTTGAAGATCACCTTTTTACGGGACTGTCCCTGAGGAGTCAGAAATAGTGGGACCAGAGACGGTATGTGCTACCACAGAGAAGGTGCAGATAATCCAGGAGCAGACAAAGACTACACAGAGCAGGAAGAAGTCATATGCCAGCAGGCAACGGAGACGTGCAGATTATGAGGATGGCTACCCCATCATTCTACAAGTATAACCCCAATGAGGTATCAGTAGATTTGGAAAGGTGGAAGGTTATCTCTGAGATTAATAGGACCTTTTCAGGTCCTCAGTATAGTTGGCGAGGTGGCATACCACTTTTCTTTTCCACATAAGTTGCAACTGCTTCATGACAAATTCCATGTATCCCAACTGAAGGGATATGTGCATGACACTTCTCACATCATCAACCATAAATAGCTGGATGTCGACAATGGGATGACATTTACTGAGGTACTACTAGAGATTTTGGATCGACAGGATCGGGTCCTTCATGGATGGTCGATACCTTTGGTACATGTTTGTTGGAAGCACAAAAACCTCTCAAATATCACATGGGGGTGGGAGAGTCAATTAAGTTCCCAGTACCCCCACTTATTCCCTTAGTTTGAGTTGTTTCTTATGAAGGTGTATATTATGATGTGGGGAGAATGTAAATATCCATAATTTCTATGTAATTTTTTTTAAAATAAAATTGAATTTTACGAGTCCGCGAAAATTGACAGTGCATGATTCTGAAGCCTACAGTTTTAGTAATGAATTTCCAAAAAAAAATTTGTTACGTTTAGTAAATGGGAAATAATGTTTTTATAACATGTAAACCAGTGTTCAGAATACAAATATGATGGAACCATTGAACTAGGAATGCCAATTTTTTCTAAAGGATACGTTCTCCTTGAAGATAGTGGATCAAGAATAAAAAATAGATTTCTGTTTTTCGTGATTGAATAAAAATAAAATAATGTTCTGTAGCATTTATTGTTAATTTATTTGTTAAAACTTCTAGCTGGATGTTGAGAAGTGAGAAATTCCATACCATAACCTCACTAGAGAGGTTAGGGTGTCGTTGACCACCCAAGGCCAAAACCTCTCGAACACCCCCTTTTAATTTTGGAGAAATCTCTCAACTCCCTCAGTAATGAAAAAGATCTTCATAAGATTCCTAAATCCTTAATTGTGACCCCCCCACTGATTTAATTAATCCAACATATGTGATTAATAATGCCAATTTGAAATTTTGCAAACAAGGAATTTGGGGAATCATATCACATTTTTTATACATAGAAAAAATCATGGAATTGTGAGGATTATACTTCACCAAAGAAGAACACCGACCTCAACTTCTACTTTCTTCCCCAAAACATCCTCCAAAGAGGGATGTCAATCGACAATCTTCCTTCCCTTCCCCACGACGTCATCTTCCCCCTTACGATCTCCATCAACAAATACTCCCAATGAAGGGGTTTATTTGTGTATGAAGTGTTTCCCATGTTCTTCCATTGATTTATTTTTTTAGATTGGGAATAAATCATTGCGGAAGGTTTTAAATCATGATAGTCTTCATCAAGATTTTGTTGAGCCATATGCTACCACCCTAACATTAAGGGTACGAGCCAAACAAATATCTATAGGAACCCTATACATCTTATTATGATTGGTGGTGTTGAACATGACAAAAGCGAAGGCACACCGACACAGCCCTACGGTTGTAACCGCCTTGTGACCATAGCATACTCACAGCACAACCACGGCCAAGTCTCTCTACGAAACACACTTTCCCTGCACCCTATGGACCTGTCGAGCTGTGTCGATTCCACCTTCCACTGAGATGCACCCACCGAACAGCTGAGCCGCCGCCAAGACGAACTACCGAGACTATCCATCGAGCCGAGCCGTCGAGCCAAACCTTTGATCCACCACCACCAGGCTGAGACGCTGAGCCAAATCACCATGCTACCCCGTCATAACCTCCATTGGGGCCTTCTCGAGTAGCTTCGGTCGAGCAAACCCATGATCCTGAGCCGGTCATCTTGAGCCACCCCAGCCAAGCCTCCATAAAACATTGTGACCTCATCAACCAAACCCGCTTAGCCCCTCCCAGCCTTCTTGACGCCCTGCATGTCGGGCCACCAGTACGGGTTGGGACAGACATGACGGGCGATACCAAACCCATTGGTTTTCACTGGGTTGGCCAGACCAGGTTCGAGAGGATACGGGCCCACTACGACCCATTTACTTTTTTTCTTGCCATATCTTTGGCACAAGACGTCTGTTTAAAGAACCGTTAGTGGTGCGGGGAAAATTTGAGCATGTTGTTCCCTTATAGTGATACCATATTGAGATTTAGATTTTGATTGGTTGTGTACTGGTTGGATCAAGCACAAATCCAATTGCCCCCAAGGCTAAAAGGCTAATAACTCACTCATCGAACGTCTGATTGACATGAACTCTATTGTGTTGAAACCCCTATGACAATATGGGACTTATAAATAAGTTCTTGTGAGAATTCGTGGAATATGTAGTATCGAAAAGTAGATTCTGGAGAAGATCCTTTAGGATACGAGCAGGAATATTGCGAGAACCCAATAGCTAGTAGAGGATTAATGACTGCTGTCCATTTAAAATTAGATTGAATATATAGGCACAGTGGGGAGCACCTAGGTGACATGAAAAAAAAATGGTGGGGAGTGCCTTAGTGATGCGGTTGACCCACAGTACTTGAAAGGAGGAGTACCCTAGCAGGCCACGAGGGGGAGCACCTAGGTGATGCCTCAGACCCATGGTGGGGAGTGCCTTGGTGACACTGCAGACCCATCGTACTCGACAAGATGAGTACCTCAACAGTCCAAGGATAGTGGGAACTAACTCTGTGTGACGCGGCATGCCCAATGTACCCAATAGAGGAAGTGTTTTCCAATAGCTGAGGTGTTCGATGTTGTGACTAGGATTGTTACATGATATTATCCCTATAATAAATATTGGATTATGTTGAGTGAGTACCTTTGTGTTTTCTCATTATTTTGATGGATTACTTTATATCATAGGTATATGTATCGGCATATACCTATGTAAAGTTATCTTTTGATTTTATATTTTTTGTTTTATCCTTGATGGATTTTTTGAGAACTAAAGGGTCTGAGGGTCCCTACTGATTATCATTATACTCACACCATCATAGGAAATTCCCATACAATTTTGAGTTGGATGTAGATGAAAAAAAATGTTGATTGCGGCTGAGAGTACCAGGACACGAAGGTGTCGGGAGGTGGACCATATGGCGTTTCAATTCACAGTGGAGATAGACGAACGTAGTGTGCTGAAAAGGTGATATGTACCTACCCTTCAGGTAAGATCCTTGGAGGGTGACCTGACAACTGACATTCCCTTTTCTTCAGTGGTATTGTATCACATTTGTACATATACTCTCCAGGTGGGCTTGTATTCTGGCACCTTTTAATTACTAAACCATCTTTATTACAATTCAAATTACTTTTGTTCCTATCATGATGTGTGCTTGGTTATGGGTTTATTCCAGTTATAAAGGCAATTCTTTCTTTGTTTTGGGGAATATGCCTTCAGTTCTTGTCTCTATCCCATGGCCTATGGAAGGTGACAATGGAGTTGTCACAGCACGGGCCCTGTGGGACGAGTTTTGACAAAACACTACAACAATCATGGTAGACCAACTTGTTTAATACATCACTATTAATAATGAGGAATTATACAATAATAAATAAAAATATAAATTCAATCGAGATCATCATCAATCCTACACATAGTAAACACAATCACAAAATGTGTTGGTAGAAATCATTTTCCACTATAAATATTGAAATGGTTATATTTATAATTCATCTGATATTGATATCTCTATAGTTCGATGCGTGAGAAATGCTACCATCAAGAACCTACAGAGTCAAAAGCCCTAAATAATTCGGGTAATTGAAACTCTCAAAAATTCATATTTATACTAATTATCATAATGGAGGACAATCTAATTGATATAAACAAGCCATAAAAGATAACATTACACCCTGTCATTTTTACCAATGATACAGTTATTACATTTAAAAACATGTAGGAGAAGTCGTGCCTATTTATATAGAATATATCCCTTTCAAGAGGGTACTATACACTACTATTAGAACCACCTATATGGTTTTTAAAGGACATAATTCCAAACAAATGAATGATCAACAACACTAAATTTCCCATCTATATGAGAAATTATCACACGAATCCAACAATATGAACTACCAAAAACAATAATCATTCAAAACCATTATCGAATTATAGTAGGGGAAAAACTCCTTGTTGGGAGAGATCTCACTCCAGGGAGTAATGACCTTATGAATAAATGAACCATGCCTCAACTATATAAACCTTGAACAAGGATGTATCGAACCATATTTTAATCATGTGGGTGACCTTCACCTCTCCAACATTTTTGTATTAATATATATATTGATTTTGAGGATCTACCCCCAATGTATCATGAAAGGGGGGTTCTGAAATATATGATTTGAAAATGGGTTCCATGAACATAATATCATATTCCTCAGATATAATGGAAACTATGAATTCTGCACATTCCCTCATGGGTCATGTTGGGAAGATATACCCAACTAGCACGTAGGTTAGGCAATGCATTTTGGAACTGCATAAAACATGTCTAACTGGAACACATGCATGATGCGAACTAGTGTGGTATGGTCATGGCCTTGATACATAGCCAGAAATACACATATGAGTTTAAATATATTATATTATTTTAATTATATTATTTTCAAGATCCTCAACAAATTTAATTCTATGTCTGAAAATCCTTAAGGTAAACACTGCACCTCATAATCAACAGATCCACAAAATTATTTTTCCCATGATGACTACATTGTAAAATTTTTTATTTTACATTTAGGGGTGTTCTGAATATTAGAAACCCAAAAATTCAAAGAAATTTATATTTGAAAATATATCATTCACTATTCATAACACCCTTATTAAAGCTTTGATTTTGATTCGTTGAACAACTATGCCATGATATCTAAAATACATTAATCATATTAGAAGTTCACAAGAATTCTTGAATTATAGAATTATTATATTGGTTTTTATTAATTATGCGAAAAATGAATTTCAAATGATTGGTTAATATATTTATTGGTGGATCAAATGGTTGAAATGACTTTTGAATGAAAAAAAATATAATAGTTAAACTATAAAATTAGGTTGCATGATGGATAATATTCATAGAAAAAAAATTACTACATTTATTGAGTAAAAATTATAAATGTGTATTTAATTAATATTTTAATTGAGTTTAAAATCTATGGGTGAAATTTGATGATGTTCTTGATAAATTTTTTTTGGTGATATCTCTTATTTTTGTATTTGATTGCTTAGTATTTTTTGATGTTATTTTCCATGATTTTTATTGGTTATAAAATAATTCAATGATTTTATGATGTGAGGATTTGTGGAAATGGTGGGGGCGTGTAGTAATGATGATGGTGTTGTGGGTGTGACAATTTTATAATGGGGTGATTCATATTGGTTGATATTTGGGAATACCTATTTCTAGATAATATAATGGTGATGAATGAAATAGGATGAGTGTTGGGTGTTCCTATTTTTCCTTTATATTATGTTGTTTGAGATTTTACGGTATCAATTATGATGTGGTATAGTTATGGGGATGTTAAATTTTTGGGCTTATTCTCATATTATTATTTGTATGCAGAATTTTTAATTTCTTTTTCTAACAAACGATACACCAAAGTTTAAAATGATAAGATAATGTGATTAAAGATGAAATTTATGTAGTTTATTGTTATCCCACTACCATAATCACAATTTATATTTTTATAGTTGTTCCAAAAATGTGTATCAAAAAAACCTTTTTTCCAAATTGATTGATTGTGGTAAATCATGTGCACACCCCTCTACAACATTGTGCATATTTTTATAGAGAGTCTGATGGATATTTTAAATGTTTTTTATGTTGATTGTGTATAGACAGAGTATGATCCAAAAATTGGGTGTCAATTAAATCGTTTATTTTTTATATTTTTATGTTATGTGGGTAACAATTGGTCTGTCGAAACTTATTTATTCATTAATGGTAACCTTTTGGGGGTCGGTTCATAGTGTTGTTTTATATTATTTAGAATTAAGAGGGTAACACCATCTATCTTGTAAAACATTCCCAATGTCTATTTTTTAAATCATTACCTATTCATAGAAGGATTCAAGAGACAATTTTACACTATATTCATCACCCAGAGTGGATTTAGAATGGATTTAAAACTGTTTGTTTCACTCAAGAACTCAATTTTCTAATAATTATATTATTTGAAGAAATCAATATTAAAACACATTGAAAATAAATGAATGTACTCTAAATCCGAAAATAAATCACTTACATCCACCTATCTCTATTTTCCCTATTTTAATAATTTATTTAATTAAACATAGAAGAAGTACAAGACAATCATAGTTCATCTCCGCCAATATTGTATCATAATAACAATGGTATGGGATTTGTTGTGATGAATATAAATGTGATAAAATGTACTGATAAAAGAAAACATACGCAAAAATGTATCTTTTAAAATTGAGATTCATACATAAAATATTCTATTCCTGAAAAATTACGGTGGAAATAGAAGATAATAAATTGATATTGGGATAATAGGGTAGTTTTTTCAAGGGTGGTGTTAATTCATAATCATTGGGTATTGGAAATTCATGTCACACTAATTAGGAAATAAATTAACAAATGTGTTCATAATATCATAATGCATACTAGAACCTTATAAAATCACACATCAATATAATCTTAAACCGTCATGGAAAAACACAGTCATATTAATGATATAAATGTTTACAACCTGTAATGGACCGGGTTTTTGGGGTCCATTGCTTTGTGAAAATATCATGTTGGGGCTTTCTGGTCTGGGAATCTATGTGGTGTAGGCCCACCGGTAGCCTTAACATACTGGTAGCAGGCCTACCGGTAGCTCGGTCTACCGGTAGCTGCATCCTACCAGTTTCTCAGGCTACTGGTAGCTGCTTCCTACGGATAGCTCGTTCTACCGGTAGCTGCAGCATACCGGTATCTCGGCCTATAGGTAGCTCTGACTACAGGTATCTCGGTATACCGGTAGGTGCAGCCTACTGGTAGCTCAGGCTACAGGTAGGTGCTGCCTACCGGTAGCTCGGTCAACCGGTAGCTGTAGCCTACCAGTAGCTCGACCTACTGGTAGCCACTGCCTACCGGTAGCTCTGGTTACCGGTAGCTGCTACCTACCGGTAGCTCCAGCTACTGTTTGCTGCAGCCTATAGATAGATCAGCTACAGGTTGCTGTCACCCACCGGTAGCTCTCAGCTACAGGTGGCTCTGGCCTACCCCTACAGGTTATTTCCTGTGGCATTCCTTCTTGCATGATTTAGGGTTTTAAACCCTATTTTGACCTGCTGAGCACATTTTAAATACCTGTAACACCCATAAGAGTTAATTAAATGGTTAATGAATTAATGAGTCAGTTTAAACTGCCCGACCCGAACGTGTCAACCCATGACCCCCACCCCTCACCTTGTTTCGTGTTTTTATCTCAACCGTCGGTGGGCCTTATAAAGCAAAGGGTTAGGCATGTTTTCTTCTTTCCTCAATCGCGGATTTTCACGAAAAAGCTTCTGGTGCATCGGGCGCACCACATCGTTATTCGTAAAGTTTTGCGCCTAGCCTAAGCGTCGATTGTTGATCAAACAAGTAGAGAATTCCTCCTTCGTCATTCTCTTTTGTGTATCATGTGGGGTGGGCGTGTTTTTGATTTTGTAGAATTGGATAAACCAGAACAAATTAAAGATAATTAATGAATCCTATAAAAAATTGAGGGGGGGGGGCTGTGATCGTTGATGTTATATTAAAATCATCTTTCTGAGTTGTTCTGGATTAGGCTTTTCTGAAATTCAAGGCCGATGTTGGTTGTTGTATGTGCACTAATGAACCCATCGTGATGTTTTAAATGGATTGTTTGTAATTGTGAACTCCTGCTGTGAAATTGGTTAATCACGTATACCCGGCTGAATAAATTGAAAGCCCCAGGATCAACCCCTCTGTGATAACTCCTGGTTAGAACACACGGAATTTGAAATCATGGTGTGTGTTAAATCTTTTAAATTTGAAAATACCGGGTGGGGAGGTTGCTGGAGATGTGGGAGGGGATGGGATGCCATGTTTTAATACTCTTGGTGGTTGTGGAATTGGGGATGGGATCCCCTGTTGTTATGAATTCAGTGTTAGTGGGATTTCGAGACCGGGTGGCTACCTTTTTTATATCACGAATTGGGGTGGGATCCTCTGTTGACAGAACCGGGTGTGGGTGTTATGGTTGGTTCATGACTGGTTACTTCCATTAGTTATGCTTATGGTTTAGTTTCCTAGTAGTGCATAAATTTATTTGAACATTTTTACTGAACATGAATCAAGAATGGGACAAATGGGTTTTGGTTGACGTGAGTTGTGACTCAGACTTGGGTGATGTCGTGTTCTTAGGCTGGCTGAAGAAAAACCTGAACATTGAGTAAGTGCTTGTTACCAATACTTGAATATTTGTAGTTTTTTGTTTCTTATTCGTGCCCCACCCAATTTTAGAACATAGTGCCGAACACCCACATTTCATGGGGGAGGGTGTTTTTCCGAACACTATTAATAGTGGCTGGTTATTAGCTCCTTTTCTGATCCATTTCCCGGATAGCCCAATTATCCTAGGGAAGGCTGCGATGGCCTGAGGTCCATTATTATCCCAAGAATCATCGGGCGGGGTAGTGCGGTGGTTTTCCAGGTGTCTCCAGTAGGTGGTTTCCCAAGTGTCTTCGGGATGAGGCCTAGGTGTCTTCGGGGGTGGCAGTTGATCTTCTAGCCAAGGTGTATTCGGGAGTGGTTACGTGAGACAGTTGTGTCCCAGGTGTTTTCAGGCGGGATTCGGCAGTGGGACTACATGTGGTTGTGGCCTAGGTGTTTGCGGGAGGGATTCGGTAGTGGGACTGCGTGTGGTTGTGGCCCAGGTGTGTGAAGTAGGGTGTGGTAGTGTGACTGCGGTGAGAATGGCGGGATTGGTCTGATGCGTAGGATGTCCCAATAACCAGTGGGAAAGTGGTGCGGGGTACCCGATCATCGATGTGATTTTTATGATATATATTACATGACTTGAGTTTTTTGGGGATTTTTCCCTGGTGTGTCTTGGTTGGATATTTTACCTTGATAGGAATTTGGTTTAATCCTTTTCTCACGGGACTTTAGCATGTTCCCCCACTTGTGGAGGAGAGTCATTGGTTTTCCCTACTGAGTGTACTTGTATGCTCACCATACCTATATAAAACTGCATTCAGGTTTCCAGGAGGACTTCGGGGATCGCGCGGGACCATACTAGCTCGGACCCCTTGGGTAGTTGTAGTTGCGGTTTTATTTCTTTGGTACACGCCTTTGTAGTCACCTTCTATACTTTGAGGCTTTTACTTTTGAAACATGCATGTGGGAATGGTTTACTTTTGGTTTTACTTTTCTTTTACCTTGTTGTTGTTGGGTTTCATCATCTTATATCCTGATCCCATAAAACAAAAAGGGGTAATGCCTTCCATTTTGTGATAACTTTATATACCCTTGTTGCTAGTCGCCACTCCGGGACCTATTGAAGGCGGGTCTCGGGGGTCATTATCTCTTCTTCAACATAAAGAAGGAAGGGCCTGGCAATCTGCTGACACTTCCCTACTTTTTTTGAAGGCGGGTTGTGACAGAATGATATCAGAGGTGGAGGTTGAGAGATATGATGGATTCTGAAGTTAGGCACAGTAAGGATTACAAGGGATTGTAGCACAACGGTGTTGGGTGACCTCGGTGCATGAATTAGGCCAGGGAAGACCGGCTAGGACATGAGATTTTAGAGCCCCCCGTGATCCAACGCAAGGACTCTGGACCTACCATACGACCAAGTGATGCCACACTGATTGCAGGGTAGAGACCATAGGAAAGGTACATGCATCATAATGACTTGTGTTCTCGTGTTTCAGGGGTGTTTTGGGAAATAAGAATAAATGAAAAAAATTTAAGAGGGTTTAAAGGAAATAATATGCACTACTTGGGCTTAGGCATTTCATGTTTACCTTGCAGCTATGGCACCTGGAAGGTGACTGTGTGTGGTACAGACGATCGAGGCCCCGCAGACTACCTTGGCCGATCGGTAGAGGGCCGACCGAGAAGAGTACGACCAGTGTCAGAGGACTCTTCGGGCCTTCCAGCGACAGACCCTCGAGAGGTATGAGGGCAGTACCTCCGACGTGAATACGGAAGGCTGGCTAGAGGAGCTAGATATAGCTTTCAGCCTGATTCGGGCTCCGACCTAGTACTGGGTTCCTCTAGACATTATCCAGATGAGGGGAGCAGCCCGTCAGTGGTGGATTCTTTACATGGGGGAGAGGAGAGAGGTCGAGGTGGCTTGGCTGGATTTCTAGAGGGAGTTCTGGGAAGAGTTCCTCTCTTCGACGATGAAGGCGGAAAATAGACAGGAGCTACTCTCCCTCCAGCAGTGGAGTATGTCCGTATGGGATCTAGGTATCAAGTTCAAGGACCTCTTACATTTTTCTCCAGACCTCATTCCCGATGAGGAGTCTGGGGAAAGACCTTTGGAGGAGGTGCTTCGACCATCCCTCCTATCTGTTGTTACCCCCTTTACCCTGCTGATGTACTTGGAGGTCCAGAAGAAGGCCGAAGTGGTGGAGAGAATGCATGCTCTAGGTGGAGTGTCACGAGAGGGGATCTAGCTGGGACCATCAAAGGGGAAGTCCATCAGCACCAGGCCTCCAGCGTCGGGACCCTTGAGGTTCCGACCCACAGGGAGCAGTCCGCAACAGTTTCATTTTTGATCCCCTGGTCTTCGCCCCTTTTCTTCAGGCCCAGCGCCATGATGCTTCATATGTGGGAGCCCTTGACATCTTCGGAGTCACTGCCCCGACTCGGTGCAGTACAGCAGTGGCAGTCATCCCTAGCACCCTCCCCAGAAGCAGCTTCTAGCCAGACCTTTCCAGCAGTAGCAGCAAGGACAGCGAGCTCCCGCTCCTCCGAGGGAAGACGTAAGAGGAGGATGCCGACCTCAGGCGCTCTACAGGGACCTCGACCAGGGCGTGGTCGGGGAGGTGGCCGACAGCCGAGAGGCAGAGGAGCCGGGCGTGGACAGCTACACGCCGTAGAGGCAGCAGTTCCAGCAGGACCAGAGGTTGTTCGAGGTACGATCAGCTTGTTTACCACTCTTGCTTATGCCTTGTTCGATACTGGAGCTTCGCACTCCTTTGTTACACCCAGTCTAGCCCGTGCCTTGGTTATAGATGTCGAGAGACTTCCAGTTCCCATGGTGTTGAGTACACCAGTCGGAGGTCAGACCAACTTGTTGTCTGTCTCTTGAGGATGTAGACTGATGATAGGGCTACATCAGTCGGTTAGGGATCTTCTTCTGCTATAGATACAGCCATACGATGTCATCCTAGGCAACGACTGGCTATTCTCTGTGTGTGCCGTCATCAACTGTTTCTGAGGAAGGGTCATGATCTCAGACATGGACAATCGGCGTGTTGTTTTCATAGGCGAGCGGAGCAGTCATAAAGGTAGCAGGCTAGACGAACCACTCCTCTCCCTTCTATCTGAGCTGTCAGTAGGGTCAGTAGATGCTGAAACGGCGGAAATTCCAAAGATCATCTGTGAGATTATCAACATCTTTCTTGGGGAGGTGACGAATCTACTCCCTCGATGGGATATTGAGTTCGGGATAGACCTACAACCCGGAGCTCGTCCGAACTCAATGTCTCCTTACCGGATGGCACATTAGGAGATACAGGAGTTGCGGGTACAAATTTACGATCTGATGAAGAGGGGTTATGTTTTTTTGAGTGTGTCACCATGGTGTGCTCCAGTATTGTTTGCAAAGAAGGCAGAGAGTGGCCTCAGGTTGTGCATAGACTACAGGAGGCTGAATCAGGTGATGATCAAGAATCACTACCCTCTTCCGAGGATAGATGATCTTTTCGACCAGCTGAAGGGGGAAGGATGGTTCTCGAAGATCGACCTGCAGTCTGGGTACCACTAGCTAAGAGTGAAGGAGAGAGACATCCCGAAGAGAGCGTTCAGATGCAGGTATGGACACTTCGAGTTCGTGGTTTTTCCCTTCAGCATTACAAACTCCCCAGCCGTGTTCATGGGACTTATGAACTATATCTTCCGGTAGTACCTAGATCAGTTCATAGTTGTGTTCATTGATGACATCCTAGTATACTCTGAATCAGATAAGGACCATGAGAATCACCTAAGGATGGTTTTGGAGGTCCTCCGACAGCACCAGCTCTATGGGAAGTTGTCAAAATACAAGTTCTAGACACGAGAAGTGCACTTCCTTAGGCACGTAGTGTCTGAGCAGGGGGTAGCGGTCAACCCATCAATGGTTGAGGCAGTTGTTTCATGGGTAGCACCCACGAATTTGGCGGATGTTTAGCAGTTTCTGCAGGCTGGCAGGTTACTACCAGAGATTCGTACTCAACTTCTCCCAAGTATAAGCCCCTTTGACAGCTCTGACTAAGAAAGACAAGGCTTTCACTTGGAGTGAGAAGTCCCAGTCAGCCTTTAGCTATCTGAAGGAGAAGTTGTTCAGTTCCCCAGTTCTGAGATTACTAGAAGAAGGGGCAGCTTATGAGGTGTTCTACGATGCTTTAGGACAGGGCCCGGGATGTGTCCTGATGCAGCGACACGGGGTGATCTCATATGGGTCCCGGAAGCTACATTTCGATGAGCGTAATTACGCCACCCACGACCTGGAGCTTGCAGCGGTCGTTTTTGCGCTAAAGTTTTGGCGACACTACATTATCGGAGAGTGCTTTGTGATCTTCATAGATCACAAAAGCTTGAGTTATATCATCTCCCAATGGGACTTAAACTTGCAACAGTAGATATGGGTAGAGTTCTTCTAGGTTTACGACTTCGAGATCTTTTGTACTGAGGGAAAGGGAAATATAGTGGATGATTCCTTGAGCAGGAGGATGCATTCCGAGAGTCGGCAGACGCCTGGAGAGCGATGGGAGAGTTGGCTGCCTTGCACCTAGATGCGAGGGTGGTTGGTGATAGAGGTTGCCTATATCAGATGATAGTGTAGTCATCCCTGTTAGAGAAAGTGGAGGAGTCTCAGTGGGGAGACCTAGAGTGCGAAGTGATGCATGATCGAGTTGACCAGGGTAATGCTCGAGAAGGATGTATAGAGGATGGTCAGAATTGGATGCTTTTCCAGGGAAGGTTGTTTTTCCCAGAGGAGATGCGCGACAAGGTTCTCAGTGAGTTCCACAACTCACCCCTGGCGGTACATCCAAGAGTTTCCAAGATGTACCTGGGTTTGAAGTGGTAGTTTTGGTGGCCCAGAGATAAGCGAGCAGTGGAAGATTTTGTGGCCAAGTGCTTAGTATGTCTGCAAGTGAAGGCTCAACACCAAGATCCAAGCGACCTAATGCAACCTCTAGTTGTTCCTAAGTGGAAGTGGGATGAAATCTCAATGGATTTCGTCACGGGACTACCAAAGGTCCAAGGAGGATACGATGCCATCTGGGTGGTAGGGGACAGGTTGATGAAATTGGACCACTTTCTGGAAACCAGGGAGTCAAGTTCAGTAGAGGCTTTGGCACTAAAGTTCGTCGATGAAGTAGGGAAATTTCATGGGGTTCTGAGGTCTATAGACTTGGATAGGGATGCACGGTTTACCACAGAGGTCTGGAGAGGATTGCAGCATTCCTTTGGCACCCAGCTGCATCTTAGAACTGCTTTCCATCCCCAGACAGATGGACAGATGTAACGCACCATCCAGACCTTGGAGGATATGTTGCGGGCATGTGTTCTGAACTCGGGGGGATCATGGGTGTGATAGTTGCCTCTGGTAGAGTTTTCCTTCAATAATAGCTACCACTCTACCATCGGTATGGCCCCGTTTGAAGCTTTGTATGGGAGGCCATGATGTTCACCTGTGTGTTGGACCGAAGTAGGAGAGGTAGGCATCCTTGGCCCGGAGGTGGTGCAGAGCATGACAGAGAAGGTTCAGCACATACGGGAAAGGATGAAAGCGGCCCAGGATAGAAAGATGTCGTATGCACATACCAGGAGGAGGCCCTTGGAGTTTGAGGTTGGAGACCACGTGTTCTTGAAGGTATCCCCTCGGCATGGGCAGCAGAGGTTCGGTAAGGGGAGAAAACTCTCTCCCAGGTTTATTAGACCCTTCAAAGTGTTGTGTCGGGTCGGCTAAGTGGCTTATCAGATAGCATTACCACCGCCGCTACTGAGGATACATGATGTCTTTCATGTGTCCCAGCTCCGTCGGTATCTGCACGACTATTCACACGTCCTTGATTGGGGTGAGATGGACATTGAGGATGACGTGACCATTTTGGAGAGACCAGTGGTGATCAAGGATCGCAAGGAGAAGGTGCTTCGTGGGGGAACCATTCCATTTGTTCGTGTGTTGTGGAAACATGGTGGTCTTGAGGATAGTACGTGGGAGAGGGAAGAACATATGCGTACCCAGTACCCAGTGTTGTTTTTAGATATGTTCTTTGTTGTACTTATTGTTGTAGAATGTTTCATCTTTTTGGCTATGGAATTTACTGGTTTTCATTCCTCTGGATGTTTGTGAAAAGCCCTAGATATGGGGGAGGAGTGGACCAGACCCCTAATCAAGACGCATTATGGTAGATGTGATTAAACCTGTGAGGGCGAGTCAGTGCTGCCCAAAGAGGATAATATCTTGACATGGGGGTGGAGACTCCCCAACCCACATTCCTGGGCAGTTTGGCATGGTATGTTGCTTGGTTCTTGACAGGAAAGTGTTTTTAGTTAGCATGGGTTCACTCCTAAGAGGTATCTTCCAAGGTGGTTGTTCGAACCCTCTCTTTCCTTCTGGTTTGTTTTGATTTTCGAGGACGAGAATCGTTTAAGAGGTATCTGATGTAATGGCCGGTGTTTTTGGGGTCCATTACTTTGTGAAAATCTCGTGTTGGGGATTTTTAGTGTGGCAATCTTGGTGGAGTTGGACCACCGGTAGCCTTAGCCTACTGGTAGCAGGCCTACCGATAGCACGGTCTACCGGTAGCTGCATCCTACCCGTAGCTCGGGATACAGGTAGCTCAGTCTACCGGTAGCTATAGCCTACCGGTAGCACAACATACCGGTAGCTCTGAATACAGGTAGCTCGGTCTACCGATAGCTGTAGCCTACCGGTAGCTCAGGCTATCGGTAGTTGCGGCCTACCGGTAGCTCGGCCTACCGGTAGCTGCGGCCTATAGGTAGCTCAGCCTATGGGTAGCTGCTGCCTATCAGTAGCTCCGGCTACATGTGGCTGCTGCCTACCGGTAGCTCCGGATACCATTCGCTGCACCCTACCGGTAGCTCAGCTACCGGTAGCTATCACCCACTGGTAGCTCTCAGCTACCGGTGGCTCTAGCCTACCCCTGCGGGTTCCTTCCACTGGCGTTCCTTCTCGCGCGATTTGGGGTTTTAAACCCAATTTTGACCTACTGAGCGCATTTTAAAGACCCGTAACAACCATAAGAGTTAATTAAATGGTTAATAAATTAATGAGTCGGTTTAAACTGCCCGACCCGAACGTGTCAACCCATGACCCCCACCCCTCATGCGGTTTCGTGTTTTTATCTCAACCATCCCTCGGCCTTATAAAGCAAAGGGTTAGGCATGGTTTCTTATTTCCTCAATCGCGGCTTTTCACGAAACAGCTTCTGGTGCATCGGGCACACTGCATCGTTATCCGTAAAGTTCCGTTCCTGTCCTAATCGTCGATCGTCGATCAAACAAGTAGGGAATTTCTCATTCATCTCTCTCTTTTGTGTATCATGAAAGGTGGGCATGTTTTTGATTCTATAGAATTGGATAAACCAGACCTAATTAAGTATAATGAAGAAATCCTGCAAAAAAATGATGGGGGGTGGGGGCTGTGATCGTTGATTTTATATTAAAATCATCTTTCTGAGTTGTGCTGGCTTACGATTTTCTGAAAATCGGGGCCATTGGTGGTCGTTGTCTGTGCACTAATGAACCCCTCATGATGTTTTAAATGCCTTTTTTGTAATTGCGAACTCCTAATGTGAAATTGGTCAATCACATATACCTGGATAAATAAATTGAAAGCACCAGGATCAACCCGTTTGTGATAACTCAGGGTTAGAACACATGGAATTTGAATTCATGGAGTGTGTTAATTCTTTTAAATCTAAAAATACCCGGTGGGCCGGGTGCTGGAGATGTGGTAGGGGATGGGATCCCGTATTTTTATACTCTCAGTGGTTGTGGAATTGGGGATGGGATCCTCTGTTGTTATGAATTCCGTGTTTGTGAGCTTTCGAGACCGGGTGGCTACCATGTTTATATCACGAATTGGGGTGGGATCCTCTGTTGACAGAACCGGGTGTGGGTGTTATGGTTGATGCATGACTGGTTACTTCCCTTGGTTATGCTTATGGTTTAGTTTCCCAGTAGTGCATAAACTTATATGAACATTGTTACTGAACATGAAATAAGAATGGGACAAATTGGTTTTGGTGGACGTGAGTTGTGACTCAGACATGAGTGTTGTCGTGTTCTTAGGTTGGCTGAAGAAAAACCAGAACATTGGGTGAGTGCTTGTTACCTATACTTATATATTTTTAGTTTTGTGTTTCTTATCTGTGCCCCACCCAAGTTGATCACTTAATGTCGAACACCCCCATTTCATGGGGGAGGGTGTTTTTCTCAACACTATTATTAGTGGATGGTTATTAGCTCCATTGCTACTCCCTTTCCCGGATAGCCCAAGTATCTTTGGGAAGGCTGTGATGGTCTGTGATCCATTATTAGCCAAAGAACCTTCGGGTGGGGTAGTGCGGTGGTTGGACAGGTGTGTGCGGCCTGTGGTTTCCCAAGTGACTTTTGGATGAGGCCCAGGTGTCTTCGGGCGTGACAGTTGATCTTCTAGCCCAGGTGTTTTTGAGCATGGTTACGTGAGGCAGTTGTGGCCCAGATGTTTCCGGGCGGGATTCGGTAGTGGTACTGCATGTGGTTGTGTCCCAGGTGTTTACAGGCGGGAATCGGCAGTAGGACTGCGTGTGGTTGTGGCCCAGGTGTGTGCGGGCGGGTGTGGTAGTGGGACTGCGGTGAGAATGGCGGGATTGGTCTAAATCGTAGGATGTCCAAATAACCAGTGGGAAAGTGGAACGAGGTACCCAAACATCGATGTTCTTTTTATTATATATATTACATGACTTTCATTATTTGGGGAGTGTGCCCTGGTGAGGCTTGGGTGGATATTTTACCTTGATAGGCTTTTGGTTTACTCCTTTTCTCACATGACATTAGCACGTTCCGCCACTTGTGAACGAGAGTCATTGAATTTCCCTACCGAGTGTACTTGTATGCTCACCCTACGTATATAAAACTGCTTTCAGGTTTCCAGGAGGACTTCGGGGATCGCTCGGGACCATACTAGCTCGGAACCCTGTGGTAGTTGCAGATGTGGTTTTCTTTCATTGGTACTTGCCTTTGTTGTCACATTCTGTTCTTTGTGGCTTTTACTTTTGAAACATGCATGTGAGAATGGTTTACATTTGGTTTTACATTTATTTTACCTTGGTGTTGTTGGGTTTCATCATCTTATATCCTGATCCTATAAAACAAAAAAGGGGTAATGCCTTCCATTTTGTGAGAAATTTCTATACCCTTGGTGCTAGTTGCCACTCCGGGACCTATTGAAGGCGGGTCTCGGGGGTCATTATCCCTCCTTCAACTTAAAGAAGGAAGGGCCTGGAAATATGCTAACCCATCACTCCATTTGGTGAAGGCGGGTCATGACACAACCTAACCATAAGTAAAAAATAAATATATTACACTTTATTTAATTATTTCAATAAAATATTCAATAAAATTAATAATATCTATATACATGTTTAAATTAAAATGAAATAATAACTGAAGAATCCAATAATATTTCAATGGTTTTTTGTACAACCAATTCTTTTTTCTTCATCCATGAATGACTGGAAAATTTGAATAGGTTTCCATTTCTCTAACAATTCATCCTTAATTAATAACAATTCCCCAAATATTTTTTGAACATTCTTTAAATAATTAAATTAGGGATAAATAATCAGAAACTAAATTATCAAGAGGTTTCTACACTAAATGTTTATAATTTATCAAATAAAAGGGACATCTCATCCACATAAATAACATGTAACAAAGTATTTTATTATAATAAAATTATACAAACAAAATTTACATATGTTTTATTATAAAATATTAATATTTATAGAATGTAAATTGAACCCAAACAAATAGATGTTAATTATGGAATGAAATATGACCGGCTATTAAAAATTGGCATGTTTTCATTAAAAATACCCCAATGTTAATTTTTTTTGATTTACAGATAAAAAATATGAACTTTTATTTTTTTAGAGGAACGACACAATCCATTTACCAAAAAATTACAATAATATTTTTTCCTACAATGAAACGATTTTATTTAAAGATAATTAAAAAATATACATAGAAGAAATAATTTGGACAACTCATAGAACTGTTAAATTCCATTACAGCTAATATAAAACGATATCACTTAACACATTCTAATGAATTAGGTATATTTTTTTAACAATTTTTTGGCTTCCATATGAAATGTTTTCAAATTAGGATAATTTTTTATTAAATAAAATGTACACATTGAATATTATAATACATGCTTGTAACTAGTCAATCATATAAACCATATAATAAGTTTGGAATTACATTAAGCAAACTGATTCTCTTCTGTGTCCATTATTAATATTATTTCCATTAGTCATTGATATTACATTTATAAACATACAATTGAATCTACGTTTATTACATCATTAAATAAAATATAATGAATATAAATATATATAATCAAATAATAAAATTTAATTGAATAATTTCTTAATTGTCATGGAACATCAAGAATGTCTTTATTGAACATAACATCGTATGAACAATAATTAATAAGGAAGGTAATATATTTTAATATATATATAAATGAGACAATTATAGCTAAAAAGATTTAACCACTGAATTTAATGTATATCATGATTTACATCAATCAATTCCTAGAACCACACATTCAAAAATTATGGTTATATTTGATTTATCTTATGATCCATCTAATCTATATTAATGAACTATATTTAAATTTTGAAAAAATATCTTGGAGATTTATAAATAATGGGGATAATAAAAAGAAAATCAAAATATGAATGATAACTCATAGTATAAAAATCACCCAAGAATTTTCATGTTCAATAGATTTTTTTTAAAAGTAAATTAACTAATTCCATTTTACATCCCTATATGCATGTTCATTACAATAATGCACATTTTGAAACACTATATAATTTAAATTTCATATTTATAGAAGGAAATGATTCCATCTATATATAATATATATATTCATAGAGATATTTAATACAAAAAATTGGGCTTTTTGCATTGTTATGTATAAAAAAACACATAACTTATTTGGTTAACAATGTATGATGACAAAATTTCAGCATTAATTATTACACAGTTATTGTAAAACAATAATTATTATATAAATTTTAATTTAATAAATGTAATAAAATAATTATTTTTGTATCACTAAATGTGTGGTCTTTAGCCACATAATAAATAAAGTGTCTAAGATCATATGGAATATTAATCCTATAGTCTATTAGTATGTTGAGTAATGAATCATTTCATCAAATCCAGTCATTTTTTGGATATTGAAATTATGGACACAAATATTCCAAAACTATTATGTATACTCCACCATGGACATGTGATCATCAATAAAATCTCCATGATGTTTAATCTTCATTAATTTAAGGAAAACACATTTATGGTATCTTTATTTCATATAATAAGTAATGATTACTTATTAGAAAATCCAATAGAGTATATAAGTATTAGAATATCTAAATAAACTTGATAAAATCATATTCATTGAAAAATTATTATTAATTCTTCACTCATAAAACCACATGAATAGGTATCAACATACAATATTTTATTCCTGTGAAACCATGATGTAAGAGTGCAATCAAAATATTCAAAGATGAGATGCAATTATGGACTATTATTGTCAAAAAAATTTCCAAACATTTATTTGTTTTTTTATTTATTACATCCATGGAAAAATTATACAGATATATTGAATGTTTATTTATTTTATTACATTATTTATTGGTTTTATAAATATATAAAATGTGATAGAAAATTTCTTATTGGCATTTTTTGTGTCATCTAAATATTATATAAGAAAAATGTTCCCCTACATTTCTCACAAAAACATAATAAATCAAAAAATAATATAGAAGGAAAAAAATAGAATATTAAAAATCTATAAATTTAGACAATAATCGAATAATAGTGAAATATGTAGTAAAAGAACATATCAAACCAATAATATTCAAATAAAAAATGAATTCAATGAAATTAAAAAACATCGACTACTAATAATTGAGTAATAAATGCAACTTTTTCTAATCAAATCATTTCAAATAAATAATTATCATTCCTAACATGTTAAAATCAGTTATCAAAAAATATTGGAAGGGAATGGAATGACCATGATTTTTAATATACATAGTAAATAGAGGTGTAGTTCTGGACATCAACATATTGTTACAAACCCAGGAGGAATGGTAGTTTATTCATATTTTATATAAAAGAATATAATTTTTCATCAATTTTCATTATATTTTTAAAAAAATTAATATCATTCCGATAAATATTATTGTACACAATAGAAATATTATTTTGTAATTTACTCAAATTTCCATGTTTGTAGTTTTTTTCTTAATTAAAATTTATTATAGTGAAATTACATGAAATATATAATATAAATGGATTATAACTTCTATTTAATTAATATAAATATGTCTCTCAGAGGTAAATTAAATTTTTAATTGTTTCCCCATGTTTATTACAATAAATTTTATAATATAATGGTCCTATAAATGCTAGGATATTTTTATTAGTTTGTAATTCATTATTTAATGAGATTTATGAATGAAATAGGTATTGATAAAACCATTATTGGTTGATAATTATTATGAACAAAATAATTATATAATGAAAAAAAATATTTTTAATTGATGAAATCCATTTAAGGGTAATTTTTTTAAGGTGGTGATTTTATTGCATGGTTTAACTTTTATTATCATGGTATAATGTATTTTTTCAACATAATTCATCCATAATTTAAATGTCAATTATTATTGAATTTGAAATGAAATGTGAAACAAATAATTTAAAATAAATTTTAGAATATGAATAATAATCGATATTGAAATTAAAATTTTATTTAATAAATATATCGAATCCATACATTAGATGAATATTATAATCCCAACAAAATATAATTTTTAACATAGAAATGGAAATGAAAATGGGAAAATCATGTAAAAAATTATATATAGATTTTTCTACATGTGTCCACACAAACACATAAACATATTATGATATATATATATATATATATATCAGTATGCATGCTATATATATATATATGTGTGTGTGTGGGTTGTGGTGTTATATGAATATATTATACTCAATATATATGTATAATGTGCATCAATATTATCATAATTTCATTCATTAAAAAATATATTGAAAAAAATGATTAATTTATATTCAATTAAATATATTTATTATGAAATAATATTCAATTAAATTGATAAATAATCAAATGTTATTTATTTTTCCAGCACAATAACATATTAAACTAGACATATAAAATCCTTACAGATATAAATGCATAAAAATTATCCATTAATAACAATTGAAAACATATAATCAATTTTCATTTTAAAAGAACATATAATTGTCCCGCAAAAAAATTAAGTCTCAATGAAAATAAATATAAATATAAATAATAAAATCAACCAAAAGACCAATAACTTCAATATTAAAATATATATCCATATAATCACATTAACAAGTAAATTTTAGTCTATATATTTTATTAATATATTATGTTTATGATAAACACATATTATGTTCATTTAAAGTACAAGTCATGTTTAGGGTATATAAGCTATAATGAATAAAGTGTTTGTAATAGTATTTCAAAAATAATAAATAAACCCATTATCATTTACCTTAATGTACAATCACAAAATGAACAATATCAAATGATGTCAATAATATGAATTGGGGGGATGAGGGCCTTAATAAATTTTTTAGGGAAATCCTAAAGTGGGAGAAATTGGGAGATGTCACATATTTTAATTTCATAGGGGGGCTGTTTAACATGGGATATATATAATGGAGAGTGGGGGGTATCTAATTCTATATTATATAAGAATTCAGTGGAGGAGTGAATTTATCCAAGGCTATAAAACAAATACACTACTGAATTTTAGATATCGTTCATTGTAGCATAGATGACATATTTTTTGGTTTGAGGAAAACTGTTTCACCCTCCTTTTTATCTCATTTCAATTTAGTAATATCAATATTGTGATACATTGATATTATCCCTATATATGTGCCCCTCAATATATATGAGATTATATATCTCGATGGATGAAGGGTTTATTTCTCAACTATTTAAATTATTGTCTCTTGTTTGATATTCTTCTAGATTATATATTGTTTATTTATTTTGAATTTATTTCATTGAAAACATGTTATGTCGAGATAATTTTTTGGGTCTTTTCCGCATTTTGGATTTGCACTGTTCAAAATTTATGTTCACACAAAAATATTATATGCACCAATTTTGGTGTATTATATTCTAACACTTTAGAGTCGATTATTATTTAGTAAAATGAAATATGCAAAACACTTAAATAATAAAATACAATATGAGGACATATATATAGATATATCATATAATATTCCATATAAACAAATTCACATCAAACATATTGAGTCAGTTCTGACAAGGGACATTGTTAAATAAAATCACATATTAGTTGATATGTTATAGATTCATCTATGGATGTATTAATTTTATTTCCAAATAACATAATATATTTTTGAGCTTTTTCATCAATAAAATTAAAAATGATTCACAATATGATACATATCTAATTGAAACATCAATAGGTCTAGTTAATTCTAAAAAAATGAATAACAGTAGACATATCAAGAACAAAACAAATGATTTTTTTGTCTTTATAATGTTTAATAATGAAAACAATAATGATATTAACATCAAAAATTAAAAATGACATTATATCTTTGATAATGATAATTATGTGGCCTTATAATATCTACAAAATACTCATATTTCCATGATTTTAAAGAAGAAGATAGTAATGATGTTTCAATCCAAATTAATCTGAATCTACAAATAATACCTCTTTCTAGGTGCCTCAAATTTCTATTAATGACGCATAAATTTACACTAAATGGTTGAAAAAGTAATTTCATGACAACAAACAATAAATTTCGTTGAGTTATACGTATTTTACGGATTATCAAACTATTACTGTCACATTGTCATTGTTTTCTAACAAAATTATTCCCATATAAAAAAATTAATGAGGATATATTTTCCATTCAAATTCTATAATGATAGATAGAAATACATTCTAGAGTTTATGACCTGACTCAATTATTAATGTATCCCCATCTTTATAGAACAAGGGAAAGATTATTTCATTTATTGTGATTATAAATGACCTTGATTGGGTTAAAATAATTTTCCATGATTCCAAGTCATATAACATGACTCATAAACATTACATACATATGAATATATAATTATCTAACTCACAACTATTGTTCTCAAATAATTAAAAGCATTTCACTATAATATCATCATATAAAGGTTTAAAATTTTCATTGATTATATAAACATGAAGCACATCCTTTCACAGATGTACATAATCATTAGGAAAATTAGATGGATGTAGTATCACCATATGTCTGACATTTACGTGGTTTATGTACTCGGGAATGTAAATTTTTTGGGTGGTGTTTTAAGAAGAAAATTATATAAACAAGTGTTTAAAGTGGATCGTAACCTAAGAGGCATCAATATCGTACACACCCATGAAGGGGAATTCAATATATTGGTATTGATAACTATTGTTGGAATTGTATTTATGCACCACACTCTATATAAATTATTATTTGATTCTTCGATTCCATTTTAATTTTGTAGTTGTATAACTATTATATTATTTTGGTTTTATTTAATTCATAGAAATCTATTTTTCATACTCAAATTTTTTGGTTCTCACCTTTAGTGAAAATGTTTTATAAATAACCTTTTAATTGGTGCATCATGTTATTATTTTAAATTATCCTATAGTTTCATAAATAATAAATAATAACAAAAAGTTCTTTTGTTGGCTGTTTTTAGTTTGAAACTATTGTTTGATGCCACTTTCCCAACCATTCAATTTTCTATATCAAATCTTGAGGCCATGAACACATTATCAGAATAAATCCTTGAAAAATGAAATATATTTTATCCCATAATGTTTTTTATAAATATTACATTTTTCATTTTTATCCAAATTATAAGATAGATATTTATTCCTACACAAAAATAAAAATAAAAATCCAGAATTTATTATTTCTGTAATTTAAAATAATATGTATTGGATTATTATAGTAACAAAATTTTTATGATGGATCATATTTAACATTTAATTTCATCATTTTTAGTCTTCCCATTTTAAATAATCTTTTTTTATAAGGTGGTGTTTTTTAATTAAATAATTTTTCTAGGACTTTGTTGTCTTCAATTTTAATTATCTAATCACTGTTTTTAACTATCAAATGAAAATTTTTATAATGAATAAGTCCATAAATACTATCATGAAAATGGTATGTAAATTGATAAGTAATATTGTATTAACAGTGTCAATACAAATCAATTTCTTTGTTAATATTGTTTTACTACATTTTAGAAACATGGAAACAAATTAATGAGCATTAAGTAATAAATAAAAAATAAATTTAACATTGTTTATTTTTTATGTGGTGGAAAAAATAAATATCATTGCATACTATAATAGTTAATGTTTGATTTCATGGAATTAAAATTGTCAATGTTTATCTGATTTTGTGATACATTTTATCTTGTTTTGTGTGGAAAGGTGGATTTTCCAAAAAAATTATATAATTATGTCATAAAATAAATTTATTCTGGCGGTTCTCAAGTGAATAGAAGATGGAAATTATATTTTATGGTGATGTTTTAATTATATTTGATATATGTGAAGTAGTAACTATTTTTGAATGGTGGATAAATATTCATAAGGGGATTTCAATAGCCTTGAAAAGTAGTTGACAATGTACGTCTAAATATTCTAATATTATTTCTTGTACAAAACACACAAATAGTCATCTTGAATTTCATTTTGAGATTCCTTTTGTGGATCAGAACAAGTAATTTGGTAGAATCCTATTAAAACCCAAATTATCAACTCCCTTGGAAAAATAATGGTTGTTGGTTCTTCCTCCAATGTACTCATTTCCACATTACAAGATAACACATTTCTTAATAGTATATTAACATGTTAAATGGATTGGACTATTGAACCCCTTTTTTGATGTTTTTATCAATTTATTGATACATAATAGGCCATGTAGGAATTTTATTGATCATATTTAATGTTTATATATTAATCCTATGAAATGAATTGAATTACATGTAATTGATGATGTATGTTATAGTTGTAAGGAATGATAGATAATTTTTTATAGTTGATTGATTATTGAAACATATTTTGAATTTTACTTTTTCTTGAAAATAATATAAACCATTTGTTGATATGTTAGATGTTATATTAATGTGATAATTAAATGAGATCAAATTTTTTTAATGAAACTTTTTATTTTTATGCATGATGTTCTTTGTGTACAGGTTCAAGAAAATGGACTTTCATACCCAAATGGTTAACATGTCCTGAAATAATACTCATATAGAACATCTTCCATTAATAGTGGATGTTCAATTATAATAAAAAAGACATGTAACTAAAATAAAAATTACTGTCTACCTAGTGAATACTTACAGTAAAATATTTCTCATAGTTGTTTTATTCCATCCATATTTTAGGTACAACTCCGAGACAAAGGTTATTTGGCATGATTAATACTTCAATTATTTTCACATTACATGTCAATTTCATTCTCATTGAATGAAACATATTCATGTACAACAATTAACATCATTATTATGATTGACATGTTAAAAATAATATGGCACTATGATAAAATCTACCTTTTTCATTGACTTCAAAATAATGTAGGTTGTCAAACTCCACCCACTAATGAATCAGTATTTATGAAAGTATAAGAACTGATATTGGTATCTCATATCATATGTTACAATTTAGATACATGAATCTAGTTAATCCATTTCAATGTGCACATCCTCATAATAGAAGACAATGAATATTTCGTTATTTCTTCTAATATAATAATGGATATTCTATGATTTAATGTATTGAGTGGCCAATAATATAATTTTTAATATTCTTATAAATAATAAATAAGTCACCTTTGGTCAAATATAAAATATTTTATACATGTCATTTCATGATGAGGGAACTAGACTCATATTCGTCATTTCATAAAGGTTAGAATCTATGATATTCCTATTATTTTAGCTATGAAACACTGGAAGAGATCCCTTCTGGGAGATCTAAACACTTATCCACATTAGAAATTTCCCAAAATATTTTCATTAAATCATTGAAAATAACTCTTTTATAAATATATATATAGATAATTTTAACCCATATATATGTTGTTTAACTCATCGATTTCATTAAAAATAATATTAATAACATTTGTACATATAGTATTGTACTGAAATCATTGAAAATAAGTATTATATCATCAACATACAACACTAAATATAAAATGATGCACCAACTAACATGCCAATATATACAAGAATCATTTGTGTATTTACGAAACAAAATAGATTGATTGAATCACCAAAAAATGCTTTCCCACTCAGGGAAGATTGATTCAATCAAAAAAAGGATTTTTTCTAACATAGAATCCTTAATATTATCATCTTTTACATTCAAACCATTTTGTTTTATAGTATAGATAACATTGAATAAATTTATTATATTGAATTTTTTTTTGAATTCCATTTGATATAACATAATATCATAATGACATTTCAAGTAATATTTGAATAGAAAATATAATTTATACTAACAAACAATAAAACATTATATAAAGTCTTTACCTATTTTGAAAAAAATAATAGATAATTAAAAAACAATATAACATTAATAAATTTATAAGGTAATTTATTAAATATTAAAAAAATTATAAAAAATTTCATAGAAACAAATAATTAATCAAAAAATATATGAAAAATATAGTTTAAACATTTTCAAAATAAAAAAGAATAAATAGTCATTGTATATTTAAAAATCAAAAATAGACTCAAATATCATTCAAAAAATATTAAATCATTTATTAGTAATATTTTAAAATAATATTTTATTTAACTTCTTTATAGAAAGAAAATATATATTATTGTTGATTCAAATTTATTTTGAAAATACTAAATTTCATATACCTACTGCATTTACAGATCCTCAAATAATATGGCATATGTTGTTTGAGGATTAATCCATATTATTCTTGAGATATTTACATATTCTTTTTAGATGATATTATCAATTAAACATGCAAGAACATCAATCCCCCATACAAAATTATTTTATGACTAGTATGCCACCCTATTACCTCCAATCAATCGTCGTCAGTTAAAGACAAGAACCATTTTTCTATATCACGCAACATGGTAGAAGATATCAAATTTTATTAGATAATAAACAAATATTCAATGAATAATATAACAATAAGTGAATGTAGGATATAAATATATAATATACATAATTTTACACAATGAATGAATGATATATTAAGTTAAAATATAACCCCACATGGGTAAATATGGAGGAACTTTATAGTTTAAAAGTCCCCAAATCAAACAGATATGATGCCCTAGTTAGCCCATTCATGTTTCAAGTACTGCCAGATATGTATCTAGATATATTAGAACCCTTCCACCATCATGGAAATCCATTCTCTATAATATTTCCAAATTGATCACTTGGTGTTAGCTTTGAATTAATAACAGTATAACTTCTATTGAAACAATCATTTAACCAGCACAATGTCTGCAAAAACACAACATGTGTGGGCAAAAGTCATATGCGACATCTAATACCTAGAATACTGAACGGTATTATATGTTTGACACTAATAACACTACATAATGGTTCCTCCCAATGTTATACATGAATCACATTAAGATTCGAATGCCTTATAGAGTTTTAGTACCAAAACCTCTCTAAATTTCTTCTTTTTACTAAATACAATAAAATAATACCCACTCATCAACGTACTCTTGTCATCCAAGGGAATACCACACCCTTCAATTCAAATTTTTTTTTAATTTGTTTTCATTATTTAAACTCGTATGATAACCCAACCAATTCCATAGTATAGATCCCAATCATGGGGGTATTGACACCAATGATTAGACAATTCCCATGGTATTTTTATATGTCTTAATTCCAAAAAAACAAATGATCACATGATCGGCATATTCCATCCACAGGATTATTTATCACAAATCTAAAAAAAATTACTACGCAATACCACCAACCCATACAAACATTATAGAATTATAAGAAGACGCACATACCTCAACGTAAGACACCTCAATCAGGGGAGTATGGACTATATTGGGAGAAGACCAATGTCTAGGTTGAAGACACTTCAGTCGAGTTATTATCGAAACATATTCAATGAATTTGGTGGACCAACAATTAATCGGAACAATTGGAGTACCAAATCCTTGTCGATCTAGGGGACAAACAACCTAATTATATTTCTCGATACAAAAAACCATTATTGATAACAATGTTCTTATTCCAATCATATCATATATACTAGGGATTAATTTCCCAATGAATGCTCTTAACATCAAGCCACATACACTATCATCTATTATAGTGAGCTAAATCTTAATGATTCATATTTGTCATTGAAAACTACCTCATATGGATAAATAAGAGAACATCCACTATGATATATGTTGATAAATATCTTGGATATTTTATTTATTTTCTTGAAATGTATTTCCAAAAAGAGAATCATGGAAATCACCCAAATAATGCAATGGGTAATACATGGAAACAATTTTGCCATAAAAATTGAATTTTGGGGTTAGGGGTGTATGTGTATGCCTCTATTTTATGTAACTTGTGTTTGGATCATAAATGATGGGTCCCTCGATACAACGATAATTGCGATATTAAAAATAAAGTGTAAAAGTGTGGAATTAAAGTGAACACTAGATGTAACATGGAAAAACCCCCAGATGAAAGGGGTAAAAAACCACAGGCAAATAGAAGGATTTCACTATGGTAAAATATGGTTAAAATTCTATCTTAATTACATAGAGAAAACACTCAAGAAAATCTCCCGTGTAAAATATTGAAAAACACCTCAAAAAATACTGCACTCCGGGATGAAGATGTGTCGCTACTGAATCCAATGATGAAAATTTCCAGGAGGAGATCTCTTTTTATAGCCTTCCTTCACACCCTTTGGTCTTCCTTCAATTAAAAAACTTTTACCAAATTAATTGTGGAAATAATTGTAGGGTTTCAAATTCATTAAACATAATGAATGTGGTGACCACCATTAATCTCTCTCCATGTCTTCCAACATATCTCCCACTTAGAGAATTTATTAAGTGTCAATCACATCTCCACACATCCTTTATATATGCACAATCTTCTGCTCATGTATCTCCAAGGCCACTTGAAGATCTGCACCATTTGAGATTTTCAAAATTCATCACCTTTTTCAGGAAATCTACCAGATTTTCTTTAGTGTGAATTTTCTTCATGTCCACACTTCATTCCTCCACCACATCTCGAACAAAATGGTATTGTACTCCAATGTGCGTTGTCCTAGAATGAAAAGATGTATTCCTTGCAATGTGCAAGGCACTCTGACTGTCACAGAATAAGGGAATATGATCATGTTTGTGCCCGAGCTCCTCCAGTAACCTTCTCATCCAAATTTCCTCTTTGCAAGCTTGTGTAGTTGCCATGTACTCTACTTCTGTCATGGATAAAGCCACAACATACTGTAGCTTTGAGATCTAGCTCACAACTCCTCTAGCAAGAGTAAACACATAACCCGTAGTGGATTTCCTCTGGTCAGAATCACCTGCAATATCTGAGTCAATATATCCAGTCGTAGTAAAATTTGATCCTCAAAAACATAATGCAACATCTGAGGTTTCCTGGATGTATCTCAGGATCCTCTTCACCATGCTCCCAAGCTCTCATCCTGGATTTTCCATGTACCGACTAACTACTCCCACTGCATGTGAAATGTCTTGTCTAGTACAATCCATAGCGTACGTTAAACTCCCCACTGCTGATGGATAAGGCACTCGAGACATTTACATCCTCTCTACTTAACTGCTAGGACTCATTGTATAGGATAAATTGTAATTAATGGGAAGTGGGGTAGAAATTGGCTTACAATCTTGCATATTGAAGCGTATCAAGACATTCCTCAAATAATTCTACTATTATAGCCAAATCTTTCCATTATTCTTGTCTCGGTAAATCTGCATCCCAAGAATCTTGTTTGTGGGTCCCAAGTCCTTCATATCAAACACCCTATCCAAATGTGACTTCATCTCCTGGATTTGATCACTTTTGGGGCCTTCAACCGACATGTCATCCACATACAACAACAAAATGATAAAATAATTACCATTTAAACCCTTAAAATATGAACAAGGATCTGAATTATGTCTCTTGTATCCAATGGTCATGATATAGGAATGAAATCTCTTGTACCAACACCTCGGTGCCTGTTTGAGACCGTACATAGATTTTTTCAACCTAAAAACCAAGTTCTCTTTACCTTTTTTGGTAAAACATTTTGGTTGGAGCATATATATTTCGTCATCAAGATCGCAATGGAGAAAATGTTTTTTCACATCTAGCTACTCTAGATGTATAGTGTATGCAACACACATAGCAAGAAAAACCTGAATAGTCAATAGTGTAACAATAAGATAAAATATTTCATTGAAATCAATACCTTCCTTTTGACATTATCCCTTGACCACCAGTCCTCCACGATATCTTTCCACCTGGCCTGTTTCATCCCTCTTGATCTTGTAGACCCATTTATTCTCAATGGACTTCCTTCCGTGTGGTAATGGAACAAGATTCCAAGTCTTGTTATTTTGCAGGGCTTCGAGTTCCTCCTGCATCACCTCTATCAATGAGGATACATCTGGACTCTGGTTCACATCTACAATAGAAGATGGATCTCCATACTCTGTCAATAAGAAATACACAATATTGCTCTCAATGACATAGTCTGAGTTCCATAATGGTGCTCTTTTCTACCGAGTTGACCATCGTGGTCCAAAATCAACTGGTACTTGATCTTCATGCTCTGTTAATGCCTCATAAAAAACTGGTTATTCCTTGGTTTCTTCCTTCACCTCGACTATTTTAGATTCTGTATTTTTCTTCTCCATGTCTTCATCAGTTGTCAATTTCACCTTGTCTTCTACAAAATAGACATCTCTTCTGACGATAAATTTGTGGGCAGTGGGATCCCACAAATGATACCCCTTCACACCATCAGCGTATAACAAGAAGATAAATTCTCTGGATTTCGAGTCCAACATCGATCTTTACTGGTCATGAAGCATTGCATATACATGACTTCCAAAAGTATGAAAATTTGAATAATCAGTAGGTTTACCAGTCCGCATTTCCATTGGTGTCTTGAGATCAATTTCCACCGAAGGGGATCAATTGATCACAAAGTAGGCGGTATTTACTGCTTCACCAAAAATGTCTTGTTGACTCTCGCAGTCTTCAGCATCGCCCATGTTCTTTCCAACAGGGTTCTATTCATACGTTATGCCACTCCATTCTACTGAGGAGTGTACAGCACCGTGAACTGTCTCTTGATGCATTCATGTTGACCAAAAGTATCAAACTCTTCACTTGTATATTCTCCACCATGGTCAGTCCTCAGACACATGATCTTCTTTTCCGATTCAATCTCCTTTCTCTCTTTGAATGTTTTGAAGACATTAAAAACATCTGATTTACTTTTGATTGGAAAAACCCAACATCTCCTGGAATAATCATCAATGAAATATACAAAGTAACTTTCTCATACTAGGGATATAACTAGTGCTTTCCAAACATTAAAATGGATCAAATCAAAGTTCACTTGACTTCTTGTTGTTGATGTCCCGAACATAAACCTGTGTTGCTTGCTCAAAAAACAATGCTCACAAAATGGTACGGATACCATGGCCTACCCAGGAAGAAACTACTGATCCGCAAGAATCTTCTGGCCTCATTCTGACATATGTCCAAGCTTCCGATTCCATAATGTCATCAACGCTTCCATTGATGTAGTTGATGAAACAACTATCTCTGCCTCTTTGTACATTTCTCCCATAAGAACGTATATGTTCTTTGAGGTCTTCTTCGCCTTCATTACCACATGCACACCGTTCAAAATTCTCATCACTCCATTCTCGGTGCGAGTATTGCATCTGATGTCATCAAATTGTCCCAAAGACAATATGTTCTTCTTCAGGCCTTTCACTTGACATACTCCTTGGACGTTCTGAATAATACCATCATGCATCTTCAGTTTGATGGTAACGACCCCAACGATCTTCAGAGTGTGTTCGTTCCCCATGTACACAAGTCCTTCCAGGACGGTTTCATATTGGTCAAACTATTCCTGTCGAGACTTCATGTTCCATGTTGCTCCTAAGTCTATAATCCATGCATCATCGAGGTGATGTCATCCTTCAATAGTCATCTCCGCATCGCTGACTAGTACGTCGCCATTTCCCGATGTACTCGCCACATTTCCTTGAGAGTTTTTCTCACCGCTCTTCTTATTCTAGTAGTCTTTTTTCACATGACCTCTCTTACTGCAATTTTAGCATTTGAAAATTTTCTTCTTTCACCTAGATATAGACCTTCCATGATTCTGGCTCCCACCGGAACCAAGCTCCATCATTCTTCCTCTTTCCATCGATAGAGCTTCCACTTGGTGTGAAGTTATTTGCCTATCTTCCTTGTTCTTGCGCTGAATTTATTCTTTTAGAACTGCAGCTGCAACATCATTTAAGGACAACATATCTGTCAATATATTATTGGTGAGGTTGATGATGAGTTGGTCATATGAATCTGGAAATCTTTGTAACATGATCTCCACACGTTCAGTATCCACAATTTTATATCCCAAAGATCCATGTTGAGAAAAAAGGGTATTGAGGGTGTTGATCTGTTCAGTCACCGATTATGACTCCGCCATTCGAAGAGTGTATAATCTTCTGTTCCAGAAATTTTTTTTGTGGAGTGATTTTGCCTCTTACAGTTTTGTTAGAGTATCCCAAATTTCTTTCACCGTCTTTTTCTCTGCTATGATTAACAGGATCCCTTCTGCTAAAGCCAAAAAAAGGTTGGAAATAGAATTCCCATCCATGTCGCTCCATTTCTCATCCTGCACACCTGTCGGTTTCTCTCCAACCGCCTATAGGCAATTATCCTTCCACAGCACTGCCTGCATCTTCATATTCCACAATGAAAAATTATTTCCATTGAATTTTTCAATCTCGTATTTCACCTCCATTTGGACATGTTGTTGGTCCTGAATTTTCTTGGGCCATGAACCTCCCTCGGATTCCACTTGTTAGGATCGTAAATTACGGGTCCTTTGATACAATGATAATTGACAGATTAAAATTAAAGTGAAAAAGTGTGGAATTAAAGTGAACACCAGATGTAACGTGGAAAAACCCCCAAATGAAAGGGGTAAAAAACTAAGGGCAAATAGAAGGATTTCACTATGATAAAATGTGGGTACAAATTCTCTCGCAATTACAAGGATAAAACACTCAAGAAAATCTCCATTGTAAAATATTAAAAATATGACAACACTGCTTTTTATTACAAATTAAACATGCTTTATTACGTAAAACATCACTTGATACAACAAAGAATATCGAGAGGTTTAGTGTATTTGGGGATTAGGATCATTACATAAAAACATAAAACATGAAATACAACAACTTTATTGAAAACATCCTTTACATGACCACTACATTCCCTCGTACTTAGCATTGCATGGGATAACATGAGGACATGCCTAAGAAAAGGGTGAGCTATAAAGCTCGGTAAGGGAGTACACATGGAATAACATGAGGAGTAAAAAACATGTTAGGAAATAGGAATGCCAATATATAATAAGAGAAACATGAAAATAAAGGCATGATAGAGAATGATAATCATAACATGGAAATGTGGCAACAATACTTAACATTGATTTATCATGAGTCGTGGCTCATTGCACATGGAGCATGAGTAAACCCTCATTACACATGAAGCACGAGTAAACCCTAGTTCCACTTGAATTAGCATTAGTCAAAACTCATTGAACTTTACATATCATTACTATATATTACCAAATGCATTGGAGCGCTATATGGGCGCACCCTTCTTAAACATTTCATTTCATGCATAATTGTGCCACATGGATCATAAAACATGGATTCATAAAACATAATCATTTATTCCACGATAAAGAAATGTGTAATAAATACATGAAATATTATAAAAAATAAGTAAATGTGCATAAAGGTGAATACCCTTGATGGAGAAATGGGCATGGTATTCACTACACAGTGGCATTGGCTAAGAAAATCGGTGTGATTTTGGCAGCGTAACGGCGTGACATAAGAATTCATAAAAAAGGTTTGATGAGAGAGAAAGGGTGTCTCATCATATTTACATGAAATGGAAAGTAAGGGGTTCATATAGATACATGTCCAGAAAATTCTAATGGAATTTAGATTCATGATACAAAAGTATTTCTTGAATATAAAAGAAGAGAGAGAAGTTCCTTTCGGAATTTCAACATCGTAACGGGTGTACATATGAGGCATTTAATGAGAGGGAATGGGTTCTCCCATCATTAAAACAATAATAGGGAAGTATGGGGGAGGTTTTAAACCTTACCCCAACAATAATAATTAAAAATAAAAGAGAAAACCACTTAATGAAAATTGACAAAAATGAGAAAGGAAGAAAAAACCCTTTCTTGGAAGTGTGCTTCCAAAGGCTAGAGAGAGGCTTGTGAGAGGCTTCATGGGAGATTGGAGAACATTGGGAGGATTATAAAGAGATTAGGGAAGAGGTTGGATGAACTACAAGGTATTTTAGTGAGGAGGAAGTGGGATATTGGGTTAGTTTATATAGGAAAGGTGAGATAATTCTTTATTATTTAGGTTTGGGACCCCTAATATTAAAATAATCCAAACCACAAACCATCCATTGGTATTTTCCCATGGTTTATAGAAAATTAAATAGGAAGAAAATATTTTACAAGGCCAAGGTCCTAACATATTATAAAATTAGGGTTTCTTATGTTGAGGTGAGTCACACTCCAATGGAAATTAATTTAAAAAGGCAAAGTGTTGAATAAGTTTTGAGGGGTTCATTAATGATTTGAAAAGTAAGTAAAACAAATCCAAAATCAAGTTATTTTAATGATAAAACATATATTGGAAGATCATAAGGATTCTGGTATTTTATTACACCACCATTGGGTCATTATGATGTCATAAAACACATTATATAATTAAATGGTATTTAATTTTTACCCAAAAATTTGACTGTCTCAGAAAATTATGAAAAATTCACTGTTGGATAATTTCAAAGTCCTGATTCCAGAAATGAAATTCATTTTATCCAAATAAAGTTTTAAATATGTTAATTTTCACTTTTAAAATAAAAACCAACATTTATCGAAAATTCACGGGTTTTGACAGAAATGGCTTTAAAACCTTTATAAAAATTTTAATTGCATTCGTAAATTTATAAGATCATTTATATTTAATAAAAATTAATTTATTATTTATAATAATATTTTATTAAAATATTATTTAATTCAATAATCCCTTAATTAAATAATATATATTTTTTAATTAAATAATAATTAAAAACAACATTTGTACTTTAAAAACTATTTACAATGTATCAAAAATGACTAGAAATTATATTCATTATTATATAAAAAAATAATGTACATGAACATAGTACTACTTATTTGTTACATAACCCCTTAAAACAGCCGCATAAGACCTAAGGGTAAGGTGTGCATTGGTGACAGACTCTTAGGGTGGCTCAGATAACATCACTCGAGTGGTAATTTCAATCAACTACCACTTTTCCAGTAGATGGTCATGTTAGAGATTGACGTAATGAAGCTCATCATGGTCTTAGTCAAGGGAGAAGCCCAAAGACGCCACCTCTTTTCCGAGATCCTACAAATGGGCTTCGTATGGGGCAATTCTACTCTATGAGGCCATCGCTTCCTTTGTCTGAGTAAAAATTGTGTTCTTTAAACCCTAACATTTATACTAATCGTGTGATCATTGTTCAATGGCTATATTAAAAACGGTCAAAATTCTTAACATGAAACCAAAGAAGTTGACATCTTATAAAAAAAATTCATAAAGAGACATTTAGCTGGATCAAGAGGGATTTTCCATTAATTAAACATTGGGTTGTTACAATATTCCCCGCTTAAGAAATTTCTCCCTCGAAATTTTCCTTTTCCCACACTAAAACAAATGTGGGTAACTCAGATTCATCATATCCTCTGACTCCCAAGTCGCTTCTTCAAACAGGTGGTTTCTCCACAACACCTTGACGAGGGGCATTTTCTTATTTCATAGAACTTTTTCTCTACGATCTAAGATCTTCACTGTTTGATCCTCATAAGAATGATTATTTTCCAATTGTACCACCTCGGAAGAGAGTACATGTGGAGGGTCCGGTATGTACTTCCTTAAGAGGGATACATGAAAGACATCATGAACCTTGGCCATAGTAGGTGGAATTTCTAGTCGATAGGGCACAACCCCAACACGATCAAGAATCTCGAAGGGGCCGATGTACCTTGGACATAACTTCCCTTTCTTTCCAAACGTCATGACCTTCTTCCACGGAGATATGCATAAAAACACCATGTCTCCAAATTTATACTCAAGGTCTCATCGACGATTATCTGCATAACTCTTATGTCGACTCTGGAATGCCTTGATATGCTGCTGAACGATTTTTACCTTCTCCACCATTTCTTCGACCATTTCTGGTCTAAAAAGCTTACATTCACTGACCTCATCCCAATATGCCAGTGTTCTACACCTTTTCCCATAATGGACATCATATTGTGTGATTTGGATGCTTGAGTGGAAACTGTTAATATAATAGAACTCAACCAGAGGATGATTTTGATCCCATCCTCCTTTAAAGCCCATTGATCATGCTCTCAACATATCCTCAAGTGTTTGGATAGTCCTCTTTGATTGGCCATCAGTTTGAGGATGATAGGCCATACTAAATTTCTGTTCAGTATTCAGACCATGTAGAAGACTCTTCCAAAACTTATAGGTGAATCTTGGATCTCGGTCAGAAACAATAGATAGTGGTACTCCATGAAACCTTACCACTTATCTAATATATATCCATGCCAGTTGATCCAATGAAAAATCCTATCGAATATCAATGAAGTGTGCAGTCTTTGTAAGACGATCCACAACAACCCAGATTGCATTGTTGCCTTGGGATGTCCTCGGATGTCTGGTGAAAAAGTCCATGGTGATGTTCTCTAATTTCCATTCTGGTATGGGTAATGGTTGCATCATCCCCTTAGACTTCTGCCTCTCTGCCTTCACTTGCTGACACACCAGGCACTTTGATGTATATTTGGCGATCTCCTTCTTCATATTATCCCACCAAATGTTTTCTCGGAGATCTCGATACATCTTTGAGACCCCTATGTGAATAGAGAAATTTGAACTATGTCCATCATTCAAAAGATCCTTCTTCAGCTCCAGACTTGATGGAACACATAGTCTTTTCACAAACTGCACAATTCATTCTTCATTAACAATAATATCTGAGGATTTCCCCATTTTGATAGCTTCCACTTTTTCTTTAATTCCCACATCATCCTTTTCAGCATCCTTTAACCTTTCCAAAAGAGATGGTTAAGCAATCATTTGTGAAAGGATTGATGATGTTCCCTTCTTTATGATTCCCACGTCCATCTTCATCATGTCTAAGAAGATTGGATCCTTCTCAATTCTCATCATTAATAGAATCGATGGATCCTTTCTACTTAGGGAATCCTCCACCTTGTTCCCTTTCCAGGGTGGTAATGTATTGAATAGTCATAATCCTTGATGAGATCTATCCATCTTATCAGGCGCATATTAAGTTCTTTCTATGTGAATATATATTTAAGACTCTTGTGGTCATTATATATTTCACATTTCTCTCCATAGAGATAATGATGCTAGATTTTCAAGGAAAAAATCACCGCTGCCAACTCCAGATCATGTGTTGGATAGTTTCTCTAATGGATTTTGAACTATGTTGAGGCATATGATATCACTTTATTATTCTGCATCAGCACACACCCTATGACCTTCATTGAGGCATCACTGAATACCACAAAATTTCCACACTTGTGGTTAAAGTGAGCACGGGTGCAGTGATAAGCCTCCTTTCCAACTCCTTGAATCTTTCTTTGCATTCATCACTCCAACAAAACATTAATCCATTTCGAGTTATCTTGGTAAGAGGGTTGGAAAATGATGAGAAATTTCTCACAAATCGTCGATAATATCCAGCTAGCCCTAAGAAGCTACGAATATTCGTTACCGATGTTGGCCTCGACCATCCCTCAATTGCATCTGTTTTGGTGGGGTCCACAGATATCCCATTGCTTGTGATGATATGGCCTAAGAATGTGACTTCCTTAAACCAGAACTGACACTTTCTATACATTTCATGGAGCTTCTTTTTGCGAAAAGTCTCTAGTACAGTTCTTAAATTCTTCTCATGCTCCTACCTAGTCTTGGAGTATTTTAGAATATCATCTATAAAGACTACCACAAATTTGTCATGGTAATCTCAAAAGACTCTATTAATCAAGTCCATGAATATTTATGGAGTATTGGTGAGTTCGAAAGGCATTAATATGAATTCATAGTGCCCATATCTTGTACGAAAAGCAGTCTTGGGGATATCTTCCTTATTCACCCTTACTTGATAATACCCTGACTGCAAGTCCACCTTGGAAATGTATTGGGCTCCACGAAACTGATCGAACAAGTAATCAATTCATGGTAGTGGATACTTGTTCTTTATCGTGATTTTGTTAAGTTCACAATAATCGATGCAAAGCCGCATTGAACCATCCTTCTTCTTGATGAAGAGGACTGGTGCACCCCATGGTGAAGAACTTGGGCGTATAAACCATTTATCCAGATTCTCTTGTATTTGTTTCTTTATCCCTTCAAGCTAAACAACAGACATTCGATATGGATTCATGGATATTGTTAATGCCCCAGGTATAAGTTCAATTGAGAACTCAACATCTCTTCGAGGAGGAAGACCAGGAAGTTCCTCGGGAAACACTTCTGTGAATTCCATCACAATAGGCATTTCTTCAAGGATGGTTTCTTCTTTGGACTCAATCATCTAAGCCAGATACGCGTTCTCATAGGGCAGTAATGTCCTTTCTTGAGATGATGGAGCTAAAGGAGATTCATCTTCCTCCTAACATTTGTAAAGAATCGGGGATCGATTCTCCATATGGAGTGTGATTTCCCCCACCCCGAAACTTATGTTGTCTCTATATAAGGAAAGGAAATCCATTCGAAGAATTGAATCAAATTCCACCAAAGAGTGTATGACGAGGTTAGCTGGGAAATTCAATCGACAGATTATAACAGGGGAGGACTTATATTCATGGGATGTAATGATTGCCCCATTTTCCGTACTCACCGACATCATTACTTCCATGATTTGTGGTGGTGGTGGAATTGTTCTACTAAACTTTCGAGATATAAAAGAATGCATAAAACCTAAATCAAAAATTACATTCGCTATTCTTGAATAAATAACTATCATACCTGTCACCACTTCGTTGTTGGGGTTCACTTCGGCAGAAGTTATGTCAAAAACTCTTCCTTACTTTCTTGGAGGTTGTTGATTGCCTCCGATAACCCTTGGATTAGAGAACTAATTTGGAAAATGATCCGGTTCTTTGTATTTATAGCATTGAACAACGTGTTGAGGTTCGATCGGAGCATTCTCTCCTCTGTCACAGCCACGGGTCCTTCATGCTGATAGTTAATATCTAGGTGCCCTTCTCTTCCACACCTAAATCATTTTCTCGTCCCCTTAAAGCAATTTCCACGGTGATTCTTTCCGTAATTTTGGCAAGTGGGGTGTTGGAACTTCATAGCGCCGTTGGATTTATCCATCAGACCACCAGCATTGAAGTCCACCTTACGCTTCTTGTCCCCATGATACCCCTGTGATTTTCCGATCTCCATTTCGACCATGAGGGAACATCAGACAATTTCCTCAGAGCTTTCAATGTCACGGATCGCTAATGATTTCCACAAGCTAGGATTCAGCCCACCAAAGAAGCGGTAAACCTTGCATTTGGGGGTAATGACAATGTCGGAAGCGTATCGTGCAAGCCTTGTGAAGTTTTCCTCGTACGCTCCCACAGATTCTTCATCTTTTTGCTTGAGGGAAAGGAATTCCCTTTCTATCTTAAGATGGAGGGTGCATGGAAAATATTTATCGAAAAACATCTTCCAGAATTCCTTCCATTCCAAATCCTCGATCTCCTCTTACGGCTTAGTATTTTTTATCAATGTCCCCCATTGATCTGCTTCACCCTCCATACGATAAGTCGCTAGGAGAACCTTCTCTTATTTAGAACATTGGAGGATGGATAATATCTTTTCAATGGATTTGATCCACTGTTCAGCGATCGTGGGATCGGATGATCCACTAAAAGTTGTAGGCCTTTGCCTCATGAAGCACTAGATAGAGACTTGTTCCTTCTTAGGGGGGTTTGGACGTTATTCTTGACCCGTGTTTCTATTCAAAACATGAGTTTTCAGAGTGAGAAGCATGACAATGTTTGTGATTCCCGCTCCCATTGGATTGGGCATCTCATTAGTACAATCATCACACTGATCTTCACAACGGTTGTTAGCTCGAGTCCTCCTATTACAGGTCATTGGAGGGAATAAAAGGAAAGTTAGGGGTAATACATAATGGGTAATCCAAAGACAAAAGTTGATGACATATAAATAAACATTTATTTCCTTAACTCCTGAGTCTATAGGATTCAATCTAGGATTTTCATGATCTACTTTCAAACAAATATTCTTAGGGGAATTTTTCCCTTAATACGGGTTCATACCTAGATTGTGAATTTATCAAAACATATCACCCAAGAGTTTCGTAACCAAGAGTGCAGCAAGGCCCGTTGTCATGCAACAGTTCCCATTAGAGTCTAGCTTAAAGCGGTGTGTTCGGGTTTTACCCCTAGGATACATCTGTGCCAGAGCCGCCTCTAACTGCTCGTATCTAGACAGGGATGTATTTGTTTGATAAACCACTTACTTAGTAATTACCATAACTTAGGGATGTTTTTATTATACTTAGTATTGTATCCAAGGATTTACTAGGGTTTCCTAATACCAAAATTAACTAATCCTATCCTCTAATACCAACTATGTCAACCCAGCTTTTTATTACAACTTAAACATGCTTTATTACATAAAAATGCACTTGATACAAGAAATAAGATCGAGAGGTTTAGTATCTTTGGGGATTAGGATCATTACATAAAAACTTACAACATGAAATAAGACATCTTTATTGAAAAATTCCTTTACATGACCACTACATTCCCTCGTACGTAGCATTGCATGGGATAACCTGAAGACATGCATAAGAAAAGGGTGAGCTATAAATCCCAGTAAGGGAGTACACATGGAATAACATGAGGAGTACAATACATGTTAGGAAATAGTCATGTCAATAGAGCATAAGATAAACATGAACATTAAGGCATGATAAAGCATGATAATCATAACATGGAAATGTGGCAACAACACTTAACATTGAATTAGTATGAGTTGTGGCTCATTGCACATGGATCATGAGTAAACCCTAATTGCACATGAAGCATGAGTAAACCCTCATTGAACATGAATTAGAATGAGTCAACACTCATTTCACTTGACGTGTCATGATACTATACATTACCCAATGCCTTGGAGCGCTATAAGGGCGCACCCTTCTTAAACATTTCATTTCATGCATAAGTGTGCCACATGGATCATAAAACATGGATTCATAAAACATAATCATTTATTCCACGATAAAGAAATGTGGAATTAATACATGAAACATTATAAACAATAAGTATATGTGCATAAAGGTGAATAAATGTGATGGAGAAATGGGAATGGAATTCACTACACAATGGTATTGGCTTAGAAAATCGCTGCGATTTCGGCAGCATAACGGCGTGACATAAGAATTAATAAAAATGTTTGATGAGAGAGAAAGGTTGTCAAAAAATATTTAGATGAAATGGATAGTAAGGGGTTTATATAGATACATGTCCAAACAATTGTAATGGAATTTATATTCATGATACAAAAGTATTGCTTGAATGTAATAGAAGAGAGAGAAGTTCCTTTCGGAATTTCGGAATAGTAATGGGTGTACATGGGAGGCATTTAATGAGAGATAAAGGGGACTCCCATCATTCAAACAATAAGAGGGCGGTATGTGGGAGGTGCAAAACCATACCCCAAAATTCATAATTGGAATTAAAAGGGCAAAACAACTTAATGAAAATTGACAAAAAGAGAATGGAAGAAAAAAACCCTTACTTGGAAGTGTGCTTCCAAAGGATAGAGAGTGGCTTGTGAGAGGCTTCTTGAGAGCTTGGGGCACCTTTGGAGGATTCTAGAAATATTAGGGAAATGGTTTGACGAAATCCAATGGATTTTAGTGGGGAGGAAGTAGGATCTTGTGTGGGTTTATATAGGAAAGGTGAGAGAAATCTTTATTATTTAGGTTTGGGACCCCTTATATTAAAATAATCCAAACCACAAACCAAGCCATGTTATTTGCCCATGGTTTCTGGAAAAGGAAAGAGGAAAACAATATTTTACAAGGCGAAGGTCCGAACATATTAAAAAATTAGGGTTGCTTATGTGTAGGTGAGTCACACTCCCATGTTAATTAATTTAAAAAGGAAAAGTGTTGAATAAGTCTTGAGGGGTACATTAATGATTTGAAAAGTAAGTCAAACAAACCCAAAATCACATTTTTTTAAATGATAAAACATATATTATCCAAACATAAGTATTATGGTATTTTATTACATCACCATTCGGTCATTATGATGTCATAAAACACATTATATAATTAAATGGTATTAAATTTTTACCCAAAAATTTGACTGTCTCAGAAAATTATGAAAAATTCACCATTGGATAATTTCAACTTCCTGATTCTAAAATGACATTTATTTTATCTAAAATAAATTCTAAATATGTTACTTTTACTTTTAAAATAAAAACCAACATTTATCGAAAATTCACAGGTTTTGACAAAAATGGTTTTCAAACCTTAATAACAATTTTAATTGCATTCATAAACTTATAAGATCATTTATATTTAATAAAAATAAATTTAGTATTAATAATAATATTTTATTAATATATTATTAAATTCAAAAATCCCTTAATTTAATAGAAGATATTTTTTAATTAAATAATAATTAAAAACACCATTTATACTTTAAAAACTATATACAATTTATCAAAAATGACTAGAAATTAAATTCATTATTATATAGAAAAATAATGTAAATGAACATATTACTACTTATTTGTTACATACCCCCTTAAAACAACCGCATAAGACTTAAGGGTAAGGTGTGCAATGGTGACAAACTCTTGGGGCATCTTGGATAACATCGCTCGAGTGGTAATTTCCATCAACTTCCACTTTTCCCGTAGATGGTCACGTTTGAGCATGACATAATGAAGCTCAGCTTGGGCTTGGTCACGGGCAAAGCCCAAAGACACCACCTCTTTTCCGATCTCTGAAAAATGGGCTTCGTATGGGGAAATTCTACTGGATGAGGCCATCACTTCATTTGTCTGAGTAAAAATTGGGTTCGTTAATGACTTACATTTATACTAATCATGTGATCACTATTCAACGGCTATATTAATAATGGTCAAAAATTTTAACATGAAATCAAAGAAGATTACATCTTATAAAAACATTTTTCATAAAGAGACACTTAACTAGATCAAGAGGTATTTTACATTAATGAATCATTGGGTCGTTATAGTAAAACGCCTCACAAAATTCTGCACTCTGGGACGAAGATGTGTTGCTTCTGAATCGAATGATGAAAATTTCCAGGAGGAGATCCATTTTTATAGCCTTCCTTTACGCCCTTTGGTCATCCCTCAATTAAATGAATTTTACCAAATTAATTGGGGAAATAATTTTAGGGTGTCAAATTCATTAAATTTAATGAATGTAGTGACCATCATTAATCTCTCTCTGCGTCTTCCAACAACTTGTACCCTCCTAGGACTAAATGGGAAAACATAAAAAACAGGCTCATAGTATTGCAAATGCAAATGGTCCATGGGTTGAGTATCCCTGACATGCCATCCTGTGAATCCCCAAGGTGTACAATTCATTATCACATCAGCCAATCCATAAACAAACATATGGCTAAAAATATTATAATTAGATGAATATTATATTTTTATGGTCTACATCAATTTTAATTATATATTGGGTTAGGCTTATAGTATACCTCAGAATCAAAGTATCTATAAAATATGTTTTCTACGGATTCATACTTGGTGTAAATTTGTCATATATAATTTATGCTGGTTCTGAAACAAAACATCCCAAATGATTATGTAATTCTAAATCATGAAAAAAAAAATATTCACTATAAAACCATCTATTTCAATACCTCATTATGCAACATTTGTCTACTGATCCTTGTACTCTTGAAATGAATCAATCAATTTAAATGTTCACATTTTTTTATGATCTATAATGATATACTATAAGTTTATTCAAGATTGTATGAAAACTGAATTTAATCTATATCATTTATGTATTAATGTGTGGATAAAATATTTGAAATGTATTTGAATAAATGTATAGTGAAAAATTATATGAAAATATTATGAATATTGGTGGATATAATATTAATATAATAATTTCCATCCCATATATTTTAAAATTAACTTAAATTTCTGTGATAAAGATACTTCTTGAGTTTAATAGATGCCTTTTCAATATGATGATTATACTCGATGATATTTATTTGTGTTATGTCATTTTTTGGGAAGTGATTGATTTGGGACATGTCATCTTCTTTATTATGACGTCTTAGGGTTCAAATGATTGTATGAGGTCATGATGGGATGATGTGGGGATATATAGGGGGGCATGTGGTAAAAATTATGTGGTTTTGGTTTTTATGGTATGGTAATGGGTTGATTCCCACAGGTTGAGAGCTAAAAATTACAATAACTTGTTGATAAGATAGTGATGTTGGACACATGTAGAGATCTATGATTTATTGTTTTTCAACAATAGTTGGATGTTTTCTGGTTCAGGTAGAAAGTGTGATGTGGCTTGATTTTGATAATTTTACATTTTTTGGTTTCTTATAATATTATTATTTATCATAAGAAAATATAAATTCCTTTTATTATATATTATATGCCAAATGTTAATAATATATGTGGATGCTACTAATCTTGAATTGTAAGTATTTCATCCTACTGTCTTATTCCCATTCTTTATATTTGTTATTTATCCATATATTTAAATCCCAAAACCATTATTCAATAATTATGTATCCTAGTACATTATATTCTCAGTAATTCATAATTTGGTTATTATTTTCCTAGATAGTCTATGGGAAATTTTAGCTTGTCATTGAGTATCATTTGTAGATTAAGAGAATGATCTAGAGATTTTAGATTCCATTTTTTTGTTTTTTTTTTCATTTTCTTGTTCTGTCGGTAAAAATTGGGATGTGAATACATTTTCTTTATTAGTGGGATCTTGTGCGAGTTTATTTTTAGTTTTTTTAGAATTAAGAGTGTAATTCCTCTTGTACCTCTGTTAATTACCCTTGATCCCTATTATCTAGTTATGGCCAATTTGTGGATGGATTTAGGGGATAATCTTAACACCAATTCCTACGCATGAGAGGATTCAGTAAGGATTGGCAATCACAGGTGGCTATCAAATACTCAATATTAAAATTATTAAACTATATTAATTAATAAATATAATAATAAACTTACAACATATGACAATAATGACAAACACCACATAATTTAATTACATCCCACTATTTATTTCCATAAAATGAAATCATATAATTTTTCTGATTTATACATTAATGATATACAATAGAAATATAGAACAAATCCCAAAATATTCAAGTCCTAAATTAATGATACTCAACATTAAAATGCGGAAGTGATGGAGGGATAATTATTCCAATATTCTTATATATCATAGTAAAAATTAAAGATAGAAACATATTGTGATAAAAATATAACTCCAAAAAGGGTATCATTGATGCTTATAGTAACTATCATGTCAAATTTATTCATTGGTATATTTAATTATCAATTTAATAGTAGAACATGAACAACCAATAATTCCACCAACAATACTATAGAATCTTTACATAGTCTGTGAATGAATATATGATTGAATGGAATGAATTGAAATGTTCAAAAATATATAGATAATAGAAAAAATATGCAAAAGTATCATATTAATAAATGTGAATAATTCAAATAGTATTTCATTCATAATAAACGACAGAAACCCAAGAAGAATAAGAATTTTCATAAAGGATATAGAGTAGGATTTTCATGGTGTATCTAAATTTATGATCATTTTTTATTTTAAATTAATTTCTATAATATTAGGAAAAAATTTCATAAGATTATGTCAATGTGACATAAATTATTCTTCAAAATCCTAAAATCACAAAATAACTAAATAATATTGCGTCAAATAAAAAAATATTGGTATTCATGAAATAAAAGTATATAGAAATACATCAAATAAAAAAAATCAAAATTATGATTTTGATAATTCCTTAAAAAAATATTCATGCAGCGTGTCATCATCAATATATAATGTTATTTAAAAATTGATGATAAGATATGTAATCCAAAAAAAGGTCAAATATTATTCCTCCAATATCATGTTTTTCATATTTCACGAATCAATAGAATTGTTTTACAATAAGATGTTTCAACTCTGTGTAATCCCTAAATAAATAATCATATTATAAATAAATCTCTATGAGCATAACATAATAGTGAAATTATGAATAAAAAATTAATGATGAAGTTAAACAAAGGTTTCTACACACCATATATGGAATTTCTCTCATATTGATAAAAAATCATGCCCATATATAATGTGAAAAAAATTAATTTTTTGTTACTAAAATGATTTTAAAAATTATTTACTAATGTGTTAATATAAAATACTATTCATAATATATAGTTGAAATTCTATAAAAATTATATAATGTAAATTTGGAATAACATGGGATTGTATATTAAAAATATTCTTGTATGAGTTAGAAAAAATCCCATTAAATCATTATTTTGACTTATATATAACAAAATAGAATAGTGAATTTATACTTGAAGGACAAGAGAATATTTAATAAAAAGTAAAATCTGATGGTTATACTATAAATGAACATGAATATTAAAATATAATTCAAATTCATTATTACAAGAAATAATATTAGCATCTCCTTGAATATGTATAATGTAATACATCTAATATAAAACAATTTCACTAAACAATATTATATGAATCTTATAAGGGTGAAAAACATCTTGTTGTCTGAATTCGAAGTTTTAAACATAGGACAAATTTTCATAACAATTACAACATCTAATTTATTATAATACTTCATAGTTACTGATCAATCAAAAAATATATAATATGTGTGAAATATCATTCAACGGATCGATTCTTGTGTGTTTCCCTTATTAATTCGGTGGACAATAGACACTGATATTATTATTCATTACATAAAAGGGATTTTGGGTTTACCAAAAAATTCTATAAAATATAAAAAATATCAATCTAATGAATAAAAAATCATTGGAAATGTTTTTTCATATGTTGGAACAATCAGAATACCTTCATTGTACTTAACATCATCAAGGAAAAAATTTAAGTTTTTTGTTGTTTGTATCAATTTACATAAACCTTAAAAAAAATATGATATAAGATAATACAATTGAATGAAATATTTATGATTATTGTAATCATTCATTTCTAATAAACACATCATCATAAATGTTTTCTAAAATTGATTTATCTTTTGTTCCAACAAATCTTTGAAAATAAAATTGTTATAAATTATGAAAAAATATAAAGTATATTTATAAATAATGGCATGAATAACTATTAAAATAAAATATTATTTATATTTATTATTATACTAATCAAATGAGAATCTGCATGATCCACACAATTTCATTAAATTCATCGAAAATAATGAGTATATTAATCTGTATATCTAAATGCATTCAAATAACACACAATTTCCAAGAATGTTCATTGTCACAACTCATCTAACGGAGTACATTTAATTATCTATATCCTAGAAGGATATACATAAGAAATTTACTACATATAATTGAGAATTTTTTTCTAACAAAAGATTAAAATCACATCCCTATTTCTGGGCTAATTGCCTGGGATGATACAACACATTAATAAAATATAACATAATAATTATATAACATTTATTAATATCTATAATGATATATATATATATATATATATGAATAAAAACAAAATTTAATAAATGATACAATGTTGGAATTTTTTACACCTAATAAAAAAATTTCTATTCTAATCTATAATAATTATCTCATGAGACATAAATAAATGGAGTATCATATAATTAAAATAATTGTAATCATTTTTTGGATATTTTCAATTTGGGATAAAAATAATCACCATATTTTATGGACCCCCACAATGCACAATTGGTCAAAAATAATTTAACACTAATGATTATTAATCTTGTTTTTATATATAATCAAATTATTTTTTATACATCTAAATCATTTAATGTTTTAAAAACAAACTATATAAGTCAATAACGAAAATTAATGTAATATTTTATTAAAAAAATCAATAAAAACTCAAACTCACTAAAAATTTATTACAAAACATTCATTTAGAAGGCCTATAAAAAACCTATCATCATACAATATTTAATTTTTTTGAAACCACTTTGTTAAAGTGAAATTAAAGGATGTAGAAAAGTGATGAAGTTCTAGACTACTCTAATTTTAATCCTTTCCAAACATTATTTGAATTTTGTGACTTTTTACCTCAAATTAAATATTATACTAGTATATTGATGGTATATTTTTATTAAACATGATTTAAATTTTATAAATTCATCACATGTTTTTGAGAAAAAGTGTATGCCCATTTTGATGGTCTTGTACATATTGAAATAGAAAAACAGTAACATACATTTTACCGAAAAACTCAATCAATATATATATATACTAGAGAATAAATAAAAATTGATTTTAAAATGATTAATACACACAATCATAAACTAATAGTGAAATATGTATTGAAAAACAATTCCAAAAAAATCATATGAAAAATTGATGCCAATAAAATTAAAAAGAAATTTTGCTTAATCATTGATCAATAAATTTTACATTTTCTATGAAGATCATTTCTATTAATTTATCTCATTCCAAAAAAGATGAATAAAGTTTTAAAAAATATTTGAGGGAATTTCATGGCTATTATTTTATATATATTTAATAAATGATTTCATGGTCATGGGAATAACCATTCTTATACCAAACTTTGATAAATGATAGTTTCATTATGATTTTTATATTTTAATGAATTTTTCACAATTTTTATGATTTTTTAATACATAAATATTTATAGTTGAATTTTTTTCCAAAGTAAATATTATTGTGTTTCTCACCCACATTTAACCAATTTAATTTTTTTATATATTTAAATATATTTCAAATGAAAATATTTGAATTAAATTATATAACTTTATTAAAACTGGTTTAATATTAATCCAGGGATGACCCTCATTAGTGAATTAAAACTTTCAACTGATCCACATGTATTTAATAATATTTTCATTGTTTAATTAAAATATATATAAGTGATACATATTTTAATTTAGTAATTAAATATGGACTGATATTGTGGAATGTGTTTTGTATTATTGAATCCCATATTGAATTATAGATTTTACTGGAAACAAAAATAGTATAAATCATAACAATCCGTTTTTTAGAAAACATCCAAGGAAGGGAAATGTTTTTTAAGACTATTTTTTTCATGGAATGATGTTTTTGATTCATGGTGAAATTTATTTCATTAATAATGATTCATTTACAAATCAATATCAATTTTATTTTGATATTAAAATTAACGTTGAAATGAAAACTATAAAATATATTTTAATTCATGAATAAAAATTTTAAATTTATTTTATTTTATTATTATGGAATATAATGTATAATTAAATTAGAATAATATTATAATCCTAACCAATGTCCAATTTTTAAAACCCATAAATCGAACTGAAAATTATCAAATAGAAAATCATTTACAGATATATTTCAATATGTATACACTCTATCCTTAAACATGTAATGTGAATTATATATATATATGGTCAATATATATATATATATATATTCTTCTGAGTTATGTTAATATCTTATGTTCCCATTTTATATATTAGGTTCATTCAACAAAAACATACAATCTCTTATTTTAAATAATGATTTATAAAATTATGTGACATTAATATTTAATGAATTTTTATAATATTAAAAGAAAATCCTAAAAACTCCAATGTGCTTACTTTTTCAAAATCATAACATTTATAACTATACATAATAGATGTCAACATTAATAAAACTTCAAAAAAAGTATCCCATTAAAATAACACTAGAAAAAATAAATTTTATTCTTATATTACAAGAATATGAAATGGCCCTATAAAAAATTATATCTCAATCCTAATAGGTAGACGTACAAAATGATTAATCCAACAGAAGACAATATAGTAATATATATCAATTTAAATTCACATATTCATTCTAAAAATGTTTTTTTAGAATTTATATTATATTAATATATTTTTGAATGATAAACATTAAATATGTTTATTTCATATATCTGTCATTTCCCTTGTATAAATGATATTACACATAATATGTTTAAATTATTATTTCCTATGGATTAATTATTTATGGCCACTATTTCAGTAATTGAAACATCAAAAAATGATTAATATATATTAATTATACTCTTATTCTATATGGTATGGATTCATGTAGAAAATATATAATGACTGCATGAAGTGAGTACCTCAGGGATACATTAATCTAATGGATGTAATCAAGGGGAGTTTATCCCGAGCTACATGATATGAGGGTTATATTGTGATTTAGAATATGTGGAGGGGTAGTTATGAATTTATCCTAGGAATAATCACTCTTTATGTGAGGAATTCTTGATATCATTCACTATCACATGGTGACTATATTTTTGTGTTGGTGGAAAAGTGATTCATCCTCCATCTATGCTCATTTCATTGTAGGGAGTTCTATATAGTGAAACTCTTGTTTTGTCTCTATAATTTGTCTCACGAATAATTTTGTAATTCTACCACTACTTATATAAACAGGTTATTACGGAACAACATAAATTGTTTTGTCTTATAATATTTTTTTCTAGTTATTTTAATTCTTTTTTATTTTATCCATTTCTTCACGTGCTATCATATTATGTTGTTATGACAGACGATGTTTCTAAACTAATTTCCTTTTCAAGTATTCCACATTTCAATCCACACATGAATATAAAATTCTCCAATTAAGTATTTTTTTTATTGTTACACTTCATAGTAGCATATTATACCATACATATCAATATAAAATACTCTTCATAAATAATATACAATATGGGGTAACAATTATATATGATATCTCATATTTATACTAAGAAAAATTAACATGGAATATTCAATGATAATTGATATCTGGGATATTGTTATAGAAACTCACATTTTACACAATAGGTTCTTCTGTCAATTGTGGAAGTCTTCATTTTCATTAAAAACAAATATAATTTTGTGTTTCTTCAACAAAATTAATATAATAATTCCCATTAAGATAAATATCTACTTGAAACATTATTTTATCAATTTGATGATAACATTATGAGTATTAGTATAAATTAAAAGAATATCATATAGGATGGATTTCACCATTAATAAGATAAACATCAAATAAAATTCTCATATTAAATTCAAAATTGTTATTAGAAAAGTCTATATTTGATATTGAAATTTATGTGGCCATATATTCTATAAAAAATAATCATATTTTTTTATTTATGGAAGAGGGTAGAAAATATTTTTCATTCAGATATCACTGAATCCATGGAACTTCCTCATTACATTTACAAATAATATAAAAACAGTCACATCAATAGAAATTAGAATGAACAATGTGTTCATTTCATGAAAACATCAAATGAATCTCATTGATATATAAAGATTTCTGGTACAATCACACCATTTCAATTTCATTGTATGAAATTAAAAAAACCTTTTCTCTTATAAAAAATTGTTGACAAATGGTATTCTATTTAAATAGAATGATGATAGATAAAAATCCATTCAAGTCATTATGAACCAACTAACAGAGGAACGTATCCTAATCTTTCTAGAAGAATTGAATGGTTATGTCAATTATAATGATTCTTCATCATATAGATTGGGATGAATTATTTTTCATGGAAACCATGTCATATACCATCACTCAGTAATGTATCATATGTAATAAAATAATTATCTGACACACACCCTTGTTGGTCCAAGCATTAATAACCTTGGACCACAATCTCATATATTTTTTTTAAATTATCAAGAACCATAATAGCATGGATAAAATCATTTCATAGATAGACTTTAACTTCATGAAATTATTGTGTGTGGCGTATGTCAATATATTTCAATTTTGTTTGGTTTCTACACCTTTGGATGGAAATTTAGTGGAAGATGGTATAGGGAAAAAATTGTATAACTACATGGTCACGGTTGATCTAAACAATAGTGGATTGAAAATCATATATGTCAAGGAAATGGAATTAAATGTAATGTGATTGGTAACTTCTATTTGGATTTATATTTATAAACCACAGTCCCTATAATTTTTTATTATCTTCTACCATAACCATTTATTTTTGAGCAGTACATTAATTTTTGATTTATTTTATAGGAATAACTATTTTCAGATATTATAACTATCAATTATTTTCCTCATATATTTTTATATTCATAATTAGAGGATAAATTTTATGAATATTTTATTATTTAGTCCATCGCTTTATTGGATTTATTTTTCATATAATTTAATATTAAATGAATAATAAAAATATTCGGTTCATTTCTTAATATATTTCTGTTTGAAACTACATACTAAAGTAATGTTACATTCCATTAAAATTTCTATAATGAGTCTTCTGGATAAGGAGTTATATGATTGAAAAACACACTGATTGAAAAATTGTAAACAATTTACAATTTTGTTTTCTTAAATTGTTCATTTTAATTTTTTTTGTATTGTAAAATATATATTTATTCTGGAAGACAATAAAAATTTGAAGACACCACTGACAATTTCAATTATTTACTGTAATTTGTAATATAATATTTCAATAACCATATTATTATAATGTTTAATATTTAACTTATAATTTTTACTTTATTTTATTAACAAATATAAATCATCTTAATGAACATGTTGTTTTTTTCATTAATCAAGATCTCAAGGAATTTGGTGCATTTGTTTATAATTCTCTGATCAATATTTTTGCAGTTTGATGTCCATTGTCAAAATCCTTATGTCTATGAAGAATATCATAAAAATATTTTTTAAATTATTAATGAAAACTATATTAACCATGTTGATACAAATCAATTTCATTGTTAAATGAATTTTAATTACAATTCACCAACATAAAAATGCATGCATGAGCAAATTATAATGTATTGAAATGATATTTGGAGTCATATTTTATAATTGGGGTGGAAAATGAATATTGTTTTCATTCTATAATAGTTAATATTGGAGTTATTATAAACAATATTTTCATTTATCATAAAACATTTTTATGATTTTTTTCTTTTTTTACTGTAGAAAAATGCTTTTCTTCAAAAGGTGATATAATAAGTAGAAATGTAAATTTATTTTAATGATTACCAGGTAATGAAATGAATTATATTTTAATGTATGGTTTAATTTATATTTTCATAGACTCATTTGAATTATTATTTTTTTGATGAATGGTGCAATGAATCTATAATGTGATGTCAATATCCTTTAAAAGTAGTCGATGACATACGTTAAAATAGAGTCATCTTATTCCTAGTTCCAAAAACATTCATACTAATGTTCCATGTATTTCTATGATGATTATTATTTATTAAAACAAATCATTTTGAAGAAGCCTATTAGAATCCAAATCAACAAAACACTAAAAATACATACATGTTTAAAATCCACCCATATATAATTTTCCACATTACCTTAAATAGACAATTTATTAATGTACATTGACAAATCAAATGGATTTCAATATTCAAAACCATTATTATGAACATGTTTAGAATTAAATAATTCCTAATAATAAATTATTGAAATTTATAGAAAATGTTTAAACATTCTATATTAATCCAATGAATATAATTATATTATGAGTAGTTGATGATTTAATTTTATGGCTATCATACTGATGATATTATTTAGTATAGATGATTTATTAGTGAAACATATTTCTAAATATATTTTTTCATGAAAAATAGTATTAGTATTTTCTTAATATATTTATTATAATATATTAATGTGAGAAGGAAATGGGATTTAATTTTTTGTTTGATTTATTTTTTATTTTATATTCATGTTGCTATTTTTGTACATGTTCAAGAAAGGAGACCTATATACACAATTTATAAACTGGTGTTGGAAGAGGTTACATATGTTCTTGATTCAAACAAATGTTCATGTTGAATTTCATGAAACAATACCTTCAAAAAAATATAAATTAGTGGACCTACCCGGTGAACCACGACAATAACAGATGTCTCATAAATCATTATGTGCATCCTTATATTAGGTACATTGGTGAGACCAAGGCTCTTTGGTTTGAGGAATGTTTCCATTTTTATCATGTTAAGGATATATTGCCTATTCAATTCAAGAGACCACCCAAAGTCCAATAATTATCTAATTATCATGACTAATATATTCATCAACATGTGGCACCACAAAGTAATTTACGTATTTTGATTACATCACATCATTTTCTTGTTTAGAACTCTACAAACCAACGGATCAAAATACATGATAAAACACAAAATGATATTGATATATCATAGCATTGTTAACAATTTAGATTTTGGCTTCAATTATTCCCTTATAATGCACTCGTCCTCACCATGAATGAAAAAAACAATTTCCATAAATTTTATAATGTACTGATGTATATTCCATGTGACTACTGATTGAATCGAAATATTAGGTGTCATTTTATTATACATAGTTGATAATGAAAATTATTTCAAATAAAGAACATTGTATAAATAAGACATCAATTCCAACAATTTTTTATCTTGGATATTCCTAAGATTCATGCTATAAATAACTGGAATAAACCCCTTCTTGGAGTTCACCATACTAAACTACATGAGAAATATTGAATTATAATTTATTCGACTCTATTAAAAATAACTTTTATAGAAATCAATATAATTTTTTATTTCGAATATATAGGATATTTAGATAATTTATTTCATTGAAAACATATTACAATCATTTTTACAGAATGCAATGTTAGGGAATTATTTTCAATAAGTAGTATATCATCAACATACAATACTAAAATATTTTGTATATTCCACTAACCTACCTATACCCACATGAATAATATGTGTTTTCATACAAACAATTACATTTATAGAATCTACAACCCATGTATTCCCATTCAAAAATGATTAATCCATCTATAAATAGACCTTTTAGAAATATAAACCATAACACTCTCTTATGACACTTTAAAAACTATAGGTTATATAGTATACATATCATGAAATATTTTTATTTTATTCACGGTTATTTTGATATAAATTTGATATATAAATTAATCGTAAATATATTTCATGTACAATTTTAACATATATTGTTTTAGAAACTAAAAAAATATATATCATCAAAAAACAAAATTTATGAATAAAATTAAAATTTTCATTATTGATTAATGAAAATATTATATTATAAAAATGTATGATAATTTTAATAATGTTAAAAAAAATAATTAGAAAAAAATTATCCTAAAAAAATAATATTAATCATAAAAATAAATGAAAAATATAGTGAAATTTTTTTCAAATTTGAGAAAACATAAATACATAATGTGCATATAAATAATAAAAAATGTGAAGGCATTTAATATTAAAAAATCTAAAATAATATTTTGTTTGAAATTTTTATGATTGAAAATATATAGTACTATTGATACAACATATTAAGAAAATACATATTTTCATATTCTTGTTACATTTTTCGTTCCTCTACTAGCATGATATATGTTTTTTATAATTAATCCATAGTGTGGTTGAAGTATTTACATATACATCTTACATGAGATAAAAATGACATGAATATATCCATTTTGGCCCCACAAGGGAAAATCATAAGTTTAGTGTACCACCTTATGTCTTCCAAAAATAGTACAAGGGCTGGAAAAAAGCACCAAGCATCCAAATCACCCAAAATTATAGATCGTATCCTATTTTATTAAAAAAACACATCTTAATAGCTTATGATTACAAGAAACACCCATGGAATATAATTATATAATTTAATAAATGAAAAAAAAATTCTATGTGACATTAATACAAAAATAGTACCCCCTATGAGTTAGTAAAAAGGATATATGCATATAACATGTCCCGGAATCTAATCGATGTGATACACTATAGATATCCTCTACATTGAGAGTACACATTTATTGGTCTCCATCCTCAAAAAACACATCAATCGTCATGGGATTCCATGATCTATAAAACAAACCAAGCATTTTTGGGGATTATCTATGATGTAATACAAGTTTCACTTCTACCGAGACCATCATATAACTATCAAATATTCGGAAAAAATCAAACATGTACATGAAAAAAGAATTTGACAATAATAATACCTAGAATAATAAAACTTATTTCAAGTCGGACATCGATAACCTAACAGGATGATGGCTCCCAATGGTAAATATAGATAGCTTATAGTGTTATATTCCTCTCAAGTAGTCTAATCCTTCAACCACTCTTACATTCATATATCTACTAAAAACTATAGAGTATAACCCAATAATTGAATGAAACTAGTCATTAAATGTAATAAATCCCCATGTAATTCAGAACCATCTATATTGTTCAACTATTCAATATAATCATAGTATGACTAAATCCATTGTCCAAAATAGACCAAAGCCAAGGGGGTACTAACAACTACTATTAGAACCACCCTTTTTTTGTAAAATATATAATTTCAAACATATGAACGATCCCACAACTTGTATAGGTAATGTATTTGACAAACCACCATGAAAATCCACTTTTTTTATCATGTCAAACCAGTAACCCATAAAACCATTATCTAATTTTAGTAGGAGACAAAAAATACAAGGTATTTGACTTAAATCAGAGGATTTTGGACCATATCTGAAGAGGACCTATGCCTCACTACAAAACACATCCATCGAGAGCATAATGAACACTTTTTGCATCATGTGGTGGAACTAAACTTAATTTGAATATATGGAGTATCAAATTCATGCATATCTAGGGTACATTTCCCCCTTGTATTAAAGGGGGGGTTCTGAAACCCATGATAGAATACCAAGGTACTATTGCCTTCATAGAATACATCTTGTGGTGTATGGGCACTGTAAATGTTATGTAGTGAATGACACACATATTTTTATCAACGCTATAGATCTAAATCCTAAATATTCTAACATGTCAATAAAAACAACCTCAGATGGATTATAAAAAATTACATTTTGATCTATGTTTTGAAGTACATAGGGTATGGTATTAAATTTTCTAAAACATACATCTCACAAAATTCATGGAAATCAAACCATAATGATGATGGGTGGCCACATGGGGACCAATGGGTGATCCACATTGCAAGTTGGAGGTTTGGGATTCAGGTTTTTCGAAATATTGTATATCACGTGTGCGCTAATCGGTTAGATTGGGCATTCTTACCTATCCAACTTGTGGGATGTCCAATGCACATGGGCCCTGCGTTGAGCTATCCCAACTAGCCATCATACGCTACCGGACCTAGTGTGGTATATTAATTCCCAAAGAATTCAAACCCATAAATACACACATAAGGTTAAAAATATTTTATTATTTATAATACATTATTTTTCATCTCAGAAACACCCTTTATTCATTGTCTTCACATCCTGAGGGTAAACACTACACCTCCGAATCGGCAGACCTTTCAAATGGGATTTCTATGGATGAATACACTGGTAAATTTATCATCATATATCTATGGTGGTTCTAAAAATTCAAATCCTATTAATTTAGTAAATTCTAAATTAGAAAAAAAATTGTTCACAATATACAACCCTCAAAATCAAGATGTCTTTTTGAATCATTTAATAATTGATTAATTAACTGTAGAAATTAAATAATCATATTGGAGAACACATTTTTTCATTATTTAGATTATTCTTAAAGGAATTGTTTTTTGAGTCTAATAGGTTATATTTACGATGCTAGGTTTATTTATTAATGGTAAGATCAAATGATTGAAATAAATATCAGTGAATAAAAATTGAAGAGATATATGAACATAGTATGAAGCCTAAGGAATAAAAAATTGAGAAAATAATTTTATACCAAAATTCATTTAAATATTTTACTATTGATTTAATTAATAAATTTATCTAGTTTAAATTCTAATTATGTGATGGTATTATTATACATGTTGATATTTAATAGGGTTATGTCGGTTTTTTAACTATGATGGATTAGGGTTATGTCACATTTTGGCCTGTGATCACTTATGATTATATCTATTTTTATAATGTCATGATGAATTGATTTGTGGATATAGTGGGGCCATGTGGTGAAGGAACCATGATTATAATTTTGATATAGTGACAATGTGATGATTCAAATAGATTGATCAATAAAAAAGGAAATTGTCCGTTGATATATTTGTGTTGCGGGAAATAATGTTAAAAGATTGAATTTCCAATTTTTCCCGAATATTTTGATGGTTCAGATGTTATGGTAGAAATTGTGATGTTATATGATTAAGAATGTAATAAATAAATGGTATTCTTTTGATATTATTATATATCCCCTGTAATAATAAAAACAATTTCTTATTTATCATATATGATAGATTACGAAGATATGGAGATGTGACTAATGTTGAATTGAATATAATTTTTCCATAAATAATAATATTAAAATTAAAATTTATTGTTGTTCCTCAAATTTATATACCAAAACCAATATTACTAATGGATATAGCTATGTATATCAAGTACTCAAAACTCAATAGTTTTTAAATTTTATTTCTTAATATTCTAACAAAGATTTGATCCTTTGTTAAAGTGTTTTGAGAACTCATAGAGAATGATCTAGATCATTTGGTATCAATTCATGCATAAATATATTATAGGTGTATTTTATGTAGATAAATATTGTGGTTTTGAAACATAATTTTTATTAATCCTAACCATTGTGTGTTTATTTGTAGTTTTTGTTTCATTTTGATGGGAATTAATAGTGTAATGCCTCATAATCTAATGATATATACCCATTGTACTAGTTCTCAACATGTGACTAATATTTGGCCATACTCAGGGGACAATCTAACCATATATACCTACATAGGAGGGGATTTATTAGGGATTTGAAAAAAATGTGGGCATTCATAAATTTAATTTTTTAATAGTTATGCTATTTTCACAAATCAATTTTAAAACACTTAGGAAAATTTTAATTATACTGAAAAGTCAAATAAATTCACTTACATAACTATATATTTCCCCCTTACTCAATGAATATAATTTTTTAGAAGATAACATAGTTGATATAAAATACATACATATAATACCTCCCCCAATATTTATGTCATTCATTAATCGAGGAAAATTTTAATAGAGGGAGCAAAGGATAGAGAATGATTATAATATTCCTATATAGTAATGTAAAATTCATGATCAATACATTGTGTTAACAACATATCACTCTATATTCAGAATTATAGATGTTTCAATTAGTTTAAAATTAATTTAATAAATTGTGAAATTCAAATAATCCATTTCATTTTGGAATACGATTATACAAAAAGTCTTCTACTCATACTAATGAATAATCACATTGATGGTGAATCCTTTTTATGAAAATGAATAGATAATCTAGAAAATATTATAAAATATAAAACATGGTCAATAATAAAAAATCTAAAAATATGATTCATGCATTAGAATTTCCAATCCTGATATAATTTGGTCGTCAAAGAATAAATAAGACTAACAAAAATGATTGAGAAGAGCCTTTTCATGGTGGGTTCAAATTCACTCTCATGGTGTATTTTATATTAATGTTACTAAATTTATAAAAATTTCAAACTAGATTTCAATGTTACATAAATCATTATATAACATTATAAAATCATGAATCTATTAAATATTACGAAGTCATTTAAAAAACATTGTGTATTAAAGAAAAAAAATAATATATCAAAACATAAAAAAATAACTAAATGAGACTTTATATTAATATTTTATTAAATTAGTTAAGCACATTAAAATCTTCTACATAAAAGGTACAAAAAATAGAATAGAAACTATATAATAAATAAATATTTCAATGGTTTTTATTCTAAATAAATTTATCTTTTCTTCACCCATGATTCACTGTAACAATTACAACTGTTTATGTTTCTCTAATGATCCATCCATACATAAATAAGGTTAATGTCAATCAACTCTTATGAATATAAAATAAATAGAGTAATTATTTGTAAACAATTACGTACTAATTTAACTAGAAGGTTCTTCCAACAATCTAAGGGTTTCGCATAGATTGTGGAAATATAATATTCATATAAAATGCATAATAGAGTATTTTTTTGTTAATTAAATGATAAAAAAATAAGATAATTTTTTTAATATACAGTATTATCACTAATAGTGTAATGAAATAATATATATATATATATATATATATATTAATGGCGTAATGACATAAAATTATCTATTAAAATTATTCATGAATGAATCTAAAAATGTCCAATTAAATATATATTTTTAATTATATATATAATTATGTGACAATAAAATTTCCTCTAAACGACACAAATAAATTTATTGAAAATTATAATTGGAATGTTATCATACAATTGAACGTGGATATTTAAATATAATTCATATGAATATGTTGAAGATATAGTTTAGAAAAATCTTTGATTTAAAAAATCCATTTCAATAAATATAATAATATATCACATACCGGAGTGAAATGAATCATATACGAATGAAAAAATAATTTTTTGGGATCAAATGAATTGTTTTAAAATTTGGAATTTTATTTAATAAATCATAGAAATAAATATAAAAATTTATTACATCATATTGTATGATAACTACTAGAAATATATATTATGATTTAAGTAACTATCCTCAAATTGAAACTCATGTATGTCCATTAATAAACTTCTATAGATTAGACTTTGTTATTTTATTTTCAAACACAAAAATCACTCTATATATATCACAGCATTCAATAAATTTTTTTAAAAATCAGTTTAACTAATTAAGTTTTGTAGAAATGTTTTTTTATCATCTTTAACCACATGAATTACATCATAGAGAATAATATGATAAATGAATGAAATAATGATTAATGATATATGTATCCATTTACATCAAAAATTTCTAAAAATGTACTATCATGGAATGCAATGTATAACATGTTTGAAATCTATCATTTCCTAGAACAAAATCTTAAAATTTTTTGGATATAAATGATTTTTCTTGTGATACATAAAATATATTAAAATCCTATATTTCAAAATTTGGAATAAATATAAACAATATTTCTAATGATTTGGAAAAATAAATAAAAAAATATTATTGAAAATTCTTATTATAGGTATCACTAGAGAATAAGCATGTTCAATGAAATTAAAAGGAAAATCAAAATACACATATGGTTTTTCATCCTTATATGACCACCACTTATTAACCAAAATATTTGAGAAATCATTATCATTGACATGCTTCTTCCAAGGGAAGAAATTTATATATATATATATATTAGAATGATAGACATAGTGTTTTTTAATATAGAGAATTGGGAATTGTGTTATGGAAATTGTCTAAAAAAATCTCTATTTTTCGGTTTACAATTCATCATAATGAAATGTATTCATCAAATAAAACTAATAATTATAAAAAATAATTAATATAAGTAATATGAATTATTTAATATATACATATATAACAACATTAATGTACCAAAATATTTGAGGGATTTATCAATGTAAATAGAAAAATGAATAATCTCATTAGAAATATTAATCTTATCGATCATAAATAAATTGAGTATCATATCTTTTGAAACCAATTTAACTAATTTTTGGGTTTTTTGAAATTTGGGAACAAAATATTCCCTATCTTTTCCCAACCACCCAATATGAAAACATAGTCCTTAGTAAGCTCTACTTAATGATGATTTATTAAATTTATTAAGAACAAAAATACATTTATGATATCACTACATCATATAATAAGTTATTGAACCGAAATAAAAAATTCAATAACTCGAATAAGTATAATATTTTTCCAATAATATTTATAATAATATATACTCAATGAAAAATCATTACTAACATTTCACTCAAAATAAAAAATTTATAATATTCATCATAAAATATTTTATTACTCTGTACGTATTCTGTAAGTGTACCATCAAATGGTTTGATAATGAGATTAAATTATATAATACTTTGGTTATCGACATTGCTAAACATTCTTAGACTACATTTTCTTTTGGCCTCTAATGAAAACTTATAATATTGTATTGAATCATAATTTGTTTTATTAAACCATATATTATTTTAAAAAACCTGAAATTAGGTTAGAGAAAATATTAACACCAATTTTATAGTTTAATACATTTTTCATTGGAAAAAATGCCCATTAATTAGAAAAACACACTCAATCCATCTAAAAATATTGTAGAATGAAGAAAAAATGATTAATCAAATGTAAATAAAAAATATCAGTCCCTAAATGAGAAATATAATTTTAAAAACCAATTAAAAAAAATAAAATTAATATAAAAAATTGATGTTATTGAAAAAGAAAAACCTAATTTTTTAATCATTTAGTAATAAATGCTACTTTTTGTAATGTTATAATTTTGAATAAAAGGTATCATATGGAAAAAAAATTACGTTATTGAAAAATATTAGAAGCAAAAAGCATGACGATGATTCATAAAATATTTAACAAATTTAGTTATAGTCATTGTTATATCATTGTTGATACAAAACTAATACTAATTATAATGTCTTTTTTTATTATATAATTGAATAAATTTTTCCCCAAATTTTATAGTATTTTATTAAAATTAAAAGTATTCAAGATGAAATAATTTTATTCCCTAACTAATTCATGTTGTGTAAATTAATCACATTTTAATCCTTTTAATATTTTTTATAAATTTCAATATATTACAAATGAAATGACGTGAAATAAATTAAATAAATGGATTACATGTTATTTTTAATTTATCTAAAATAATCTCCCATTGATAAATTAATTGTTTCCTTGTATCATCGAGAATTTTATAGAATAATGTTATTCGTTAATAATATTATAAATATTAGGATATGAAATTGTTGTTTTTTGGGATATTTGACCAGATATTGGGGAATGAGTATGGTTTTTCAGAAACCCTTATTGAATGGTATATTTCAATGACACTAAAAAATTTATAATTCGTAGAATACAATTTTGTGGATTAAAACCAAAATGTTATAATGATTTTTGAGACTACTATTTTATGTATTGTATGATGTTTTTTCTATATCATTCATGTTATTTTTTGACATTATAAATTCTATACATTTTGTTAAAATTTTATTTGAAAATAAAACAAAAATTTAATCTAAATGTTTTAATTAAATATTAAAAAATGAATTAAAATTAAAATTAAAATTTATATTATTAGTATGAAATTAATTTAATTATTGACTTATATGAATATTATAATCCTTTAAGATAATAATTAAAAACCATAATTAATTTAATTGAAGAAAATAAAATCAATTACTGAAAAATCAAAAGTTAAATATCAATATGTATTGACATCGTCACTTTCATTTGTCATGTGAATTATATATATGTGTGTGTGTGTGTGATTGAGTGTTACAACAATATATAATGTTAACAATATATAAATTATGTGAATTAAATAATAAAATTATATATATTATTTAAAAACCCTAATATATAGGAAATATGTTCCATTCAAAATAAACGAACTTCATTTTTTAAGGAAAACTCAATGAAATACATAAATTCTCCATTGAGAATCATTTTTTTAATACTATAACCTACTTTACTACAATATTTAGATCGTAAAATTTATAAAATTGTAGAATATAATCCATTCAATCAAAATTATACAACATAAAATAGATAAATGAATCATATATTACAATAATATCCACTGGTCGCACCATATCATGTCTCAGTTCTAACATATAAGAAGATTCGTAAATCAAATCAAATCCATAAGAATTTTTAATTTTTATCCACATAATTACTTTAACATTTTCCGTTTAGTTTTTATATGATGTTAATATACAATGTTTGTGATAGATACAATTTAAGTGTATTTCATGTATAATTCATGACCATGGAAAATATGATATTATACATAATGTGTTGGAACTATTATTTAAATGTAACAAATTATCACACATCTATTTCGAATTATTGAAAATTAAAAAATGAGCAATATTGAATAATGAAAATCTTATGATGTGGGGGATGCTGGTATGTATACAATATAGAAGGATTGTAGGCTACAAGAGGATGTCGTGGCGGCTGATGTCATCTGGGGTTGGGGTTTATCCTAGGGTGCTTGAGATAAGGAGATGTAAAACTATTCCATGATAATGGGGTGGGGTTAAACCCATGTTTCAAGCTATATGGATATGTCACACAGGTGCATGGTGTGTGTAATAGGTGTAATTTTACCCCAGGATGTACACTATGGGAATGTAATAATGTGAATGGGAGATAAAAGATTATCAGTGGGTTATAACGTTTTCAATATTTTTGTACAAAGATTCTATTTTTTTTAAATCAGTTGATATGTGAATAATATTACAGTGTTTTTTAAATAACAATTAAAAAATAAGTTCATTTTAGTATAAGAGTCAATCAGTTCAAATTACACTTGGATTACGGATACTAATCACAATTGATTCCTCCTTGCTAAATAATATTCTTTTTAAGTCTTCAATGTAACATAACATCACAATAGTTTCCACCATTGTGAATACCATTTCATTTCAAGATCTCAATTACCCTCATTTAGATGACCATCCACATCATAGTTGTTTCCAAAAAAATAATATAAATTTTAATAGGGTGTTATTAGTCGCTTATCACAGATAATTAAATGGTCAATTTGGAATGATATTTCATTGGATAATTTAATAGTGGAATTAATAAGATCAAACAATGATATTTGGAGGTTTCGAATTATTTAAAAAATTCAAAACTCAAAGAAAATTAAGGAATTTATGTTGAATATATTCCTGTTTAATTGTTTTTGTGGGGCTAGGGGGTAATTAAAGATAATGTTTTAATGATTATTAAGATGAAATATGGATGAATAATTTTAACTCTATATTGAAACACTTAAATTCTAATTTTCATGGAGTATTGAAAACATTTTTTTAATGAATTTAAATTATTCATTTAACATTAATTATTCATTTTTAATATGTATTTTGTTTTATTTATTAATTTTTAATATGATGCAATTTAATATTTTTGTTGTCCCCTAAGTTTATAATATTTATGTTTACATATTTACAGCTTATTTTTTAATATTTTTAAAACAATTTCAATTTACCTGAAAAAACATTTATTTATTTATTTATTTATTTTCTTTTTAGATTTAGTAAATAAATATTTATGTTCATTAGATTATTAATTTAATTTATAATATTTATTTAATTTTTTTATTTTTTAATGTTATATGATTAATATTATTTATTCCATTGCAATTATTCAGTAATATATATTATCAATTTTTATTTTCATTTTGTAGTGTGTTTTCAAGCAATGGTAGAACATTATAAAACATAGAAAATTTTATTTGTTAAATGTAATTCAAATTTAATTTAATATTTCAATTTTTATTACTAAATTATATTAAATATTTATTTATATAAATATTGTCATTATATTTATAAATTTAACCATACATTTTTATTTAGAGTAAAATATTCATTCCATTAAATAATTAATTATATATAAAACATATATAACAAAATATTTTTAAATAAAACATTTATAATATTAAAAATATATTCCTTTATATAATTAATAAACATTTAAAATATTAGTTAAAATACTTTAATAATTTTTTTAAAAAGTTCATAATTTATAAAATTTATGGTTTTTATAATGGTGTTCAGGCTAATAATCCCAACTTCATTGGACCTCCCTATGTTCACCCACCCCACACTTTTAGTTATCCCTCTACTATTAGAAGGAAATACAAATCAACATCCAATCCTAAACCCCACGATGAATAGATGATCATACACTTTGAATCCATTTAGTATTATATTCAAATGTTAAATGAATATGTCTCTCTGCTTTAGATTTTTTTCCCTTATCCATATAGATAAACTCCCTTACATATAAGCATAACCCACCAATAATGTGTTGGGTAGGAATCATATTCATATCATGAAGAAAAAACAGCAACAAAAAAATGATTGTGAGAATCTCCCATGAAAAACCAAAGCCAAAAAATAAATAAGAAGAAATATATTTACATGAAAATTTTTAATTTGTAAAAAAATTCCAATACTACATATTAAAAAACAAATAGGGAACTATAATAAATTTATTAAATTATCATCAAGTAAAGAATAAATGTAATAGCTTGAAAACTAAATTACATATAAAACATATAACACATGTATTAAAATACACTCCATAAAACCCATTCATCGTATATGTAAAAATTTACATGTAAAAAATCACAACTCATAGGTAAAAACAGATCACATACTTTCATTTTATAGCATTAATTAATTTGTTCCATGTGATGAATTAGGGATACTCATTTCTATCTATTCCCCAAAATACTGTTCCTCATGTATCATTTTTTCAAAATGCTTTTTTTTCACACCATCAATATAACTGATCATATTCCATTTTGATAAGAACATAGAACCCATAAATTGAACATGTGTGTAATAATTTAAATTTTAAATGATTCCCATATGATAAAAAAATTCACCTCATTTTGAGACCACATGATTCCATTGGGAGGATTGAAAATTTTAAACCCCTGAGAAGTCACCCTAAGTTTTAGTTTAATCACCTCATGATAAAATGAAAAATGCGAGAATCCTATCAATTTCCCCCTTTATCTTGATAAATAAGTATTCTAAATTAAAATAAATGAATTATATATAATGTTATATTTTGAAAACAACCATCAAACACACTAGAATATATGATTGAGAACTTCTAACGTTGTAATAGAAATCAGCTATATCCCCCTACAAAAAAATCCAGTCACTAAAGTCTTCATCCCACCTCTTTCTGCATTTCCCTATTGTAGAATAATATAACCAACATGGTGATCCCAAAAAAAAGTTATTACCATCATATTAATAGTAAACACATAAAATGATTACTTTATTTTCTCAACTGACAATGAGAAATATGAAACTATCAACAAATCACTTCTATGTTTTATTTTAATTTATTCAACATTTTTTATTCTCATAGAAGAAAAATAATTTGATGTACAAATGGAAATAAGAGGCCAATAATTATCTAACGTCAAAGCATTCATCGTCCTTGTCGATAGTCTTTGAATCATGAACAATTATTTATTCTTCCGAAACCTCATTAATTCATCTACCTAACAACATTCATTAATTATTTTTTCAACATTCTTGTTGGCCTTGTATGGTTTGTGAATTATATCTCATCACACATGATCCCTCAATATTCTTTATAATGATTATTATCCCTTTCTAAATTAACTAATGAACTCAACATTATAATTATTACAATAGGATTGTAAATTTTGGAAAATACCTGGCACATGTCACCCACCACTCAACATTAACATACAATATTCATTAGGAATTATAAAATATTACCATCACCAATTATTCCAACATAATATCTATTATTAATCATTGATACACCAATTTCACCTTCTTTGTATAATCATAATAGTTCCATCTTCGGAGTAATATGGTAAAATTATCCTGAATTAATTACTAATTCATTGATGATATTTGACTTGTGGTAATCAACTCCAACAAAAAGTATGTCACCTTCAACTTATATAAGATATATATTGGTCTCCTTAGATTCGTTTCATGAATCTTTTTTTATCCTTAATAATTTCAAACACTTTTAGTTTCTCTTCACAAATAATGAACACCATCGTTGGTTATTCTTTGAGTCTCTTCACTCAACAACGATGAAATAAAAACACATAACATTAATGTGTATTTCCAAAATTTAAATATATTAAAAGGAATACCAAATAAATCTACTGGGGAACCCAAGATAATAAAATCATTTACTTGAAATTCCATATAAATAACTAATACGTCTCATTAATCACCAATCGTGACCACCACAGATGAATGATTGGTAAATAATTTTGCAAACTCGTCCAAATAGTCACTCAAATATCTATTATATTAAATTAATAAACCACAATATCATTTTATTGATAAAATAACATTGAATAACTACATTAATTTAAGTATATAAAACTATAAATTTAAAATATAACTAAACTACACTAACTACATAAGAATGTAATAGAGATTTTATAAGGTCAATCCCATACAAAGTATTGAACATGTGGATTAATTTTGACAGATATTTGGATCATAAAAATTTTAAAAAATTAAATACCATTATTAACTATCAATATTTTTTAAATAGTTTAAAATAATAAAATAAAAGTCATGTGTACTAGTTTTATGGTAAATTTTAGTAAAATATTTCCCCCCTTACATACAAAATTATCAGTTTAAATAACTTCAAAACCATTATATTTAATTGATAAAAAAATATAAATATATATCAATCTATCATAGAATCTAAATTAATTATTTTTTTGGGAATAGATTGAAATATAGATCATTATTAGATTTTAAAATTTACTTATTAACAAAAATAGAATGCGTTAATTGAATTACCAAACTAGACCAATGTATCCATGTCTCGTAGCACAATGATAGAAGAGTGAAACCACGATAGGTTTTTGTGTAAGGTTGTTTCAACCACTATTTTAACCCTAAAACATGAAATAACTCAATGCATTGAACCCTTTAAAAACATAATTCTTTTAATTGGTGGTGTCATACAAGGCCTAACAAAAAAATTAATAGGTGGTGCAATTTCTATGCTATTTTTTATATATTATACATCTCAATATTTTGAAGGATCAAATGAGGAAGCTGGATGACTAGAAAATTATAACGACCCCCATCATGAAAGAATTCAGATCTAATACAAATAATGGGTACGTCCCATATCAAAATAAGAAGCATGAAATGCAAGAAATTTTATTTGTCTAGGCGGCATAGTTATATTTTAGTGTTGATGAAAAACAATATTTTTTTTGTGTAGTGAGTATTTATTCACCATCAAAAACACATCAATGTATATTCTAGTAATAGAAGATAATGACAACAATTTCATAGAATAGAGTCTGTCACCCGCACCCACTAGTGTATTCTATGTAGATGTTGCATTACTTTTCATGGTTGATGTGATAAATGAGCCATCTGACACTAAATATTTTACCATGAAACCATTAAAATGGAAAAAGAGATAGAATCTAATAACAACATCAAAAATAATAAGTTTAAAAAACATTTAAAAGATTATATGGAAATTATAGCCACTTTGTCTTTCTTGGAGAAATATCAAATATAACAAAATTTTATTTCACTGCAGTTGATGATTCGATCTATTTCAGATATTCGAAAAATCACCAATAATTGTGAAAATCATTGTATATGGAGTATCTGAGGAAATAATCATATAAGGAACTATGTGAGATATATAATAAGGAATTGTGTTTGTTTTTCAACATAGAATGTATGCTAACATCCCTAGGCACTGACATATAAATTCATACCATTAGAGTAAAAAAAATGTCTCTTTCTTCCATGAAAGATCCTTCCAATGTCCTAGAAGCAATGAAAACTATATTTCATGCCACATTAATTATACAGAATCCATTGAAAGCAATTAGCAATCTAGTGAAAATTAGTTTGCAGAATCTATCAGGAAGACACATCGATGTTCCAAGACTATAGACCCACATGTGAATATTGATGTTTTGGAGACCATTTGAACATGATAGAAATTTCGTGATGATATTGTTGACTAATTTCAGGTGGTGATTAATTTAACTAGTTTTTTAGTCCCCATGATTTTTTCCATATAATTTTTTTGCATTTATTGGTCAATGTTTTTTGAACTCATTATGGATCCCTCTTGGTTTTTATTGATGGTGTAAAAATGTCCAAAATTTTTTCAATATATATGGTTATAGAATCACCACTATGATGTTATCACTATTGGTGGTGTAACAAAATTTTTATTCATTTTATTTAATAATAATATTTTTTTGAATTCATGGGTATTGACTAATTGAAAATTTATAACACATACCAGTAAATCCTATTGCATATACATTTTTCAATATTATTATGGTTTATCGATATTTATCATACCCCAATCCTACATATGTGACACACGAATTTAAACTACCAAAATACACTAAGGGTACTAGATTTCAATTATAATTCACTCATATTTAATCTGAATAAAAATCACAGGAAGATATGTGAAGAAAATTTAGTTGTATAATCCTAACAAATGTGATTCAATTATTATTAAATTACATCAAATATATATAGACAAATATAAGTTTCTTTCATTATTTAATTATAGGTATACGCATTGCTATTTGTTCATTTAATTCATTATTGACAGAATGATAAATGTTTTATTTTTTGTTTAATAAAATTATGGTTTATTCTCCACAATAATTACTTTTTTTCTGTACGCTGAACTGACATGTTATAACATTTTAGAACATGAATTATTTAAAACATATTCACCAAATTGAAATATTATTTTAAAATATTATTTTATAATCTAGAATTCAAAATTTTGAGGAATTCATTACTATTGGGTTTGTTTAACGTGATTTGATTTGTTGATGATGGGCTGATTATTGTGACTTATGTTGTTCAAACAACTCTTGTGGGTCAAGCCCTATGGTGAGTTTTTTGGGGATTTAATGGTGAACACAATGCTCAATTGGTGGTTTATGGAACATATTACCCCATCTAAAGTATTAGGAAACTGTAGAAAAATTGAACAACCATAAAAGAGTATACCATATGATAGAATCATGGCACCATATCAGTTCATATGATTTCACTACTATTGTAGTAGCTTAAAATTATAGATCATGGTATGGTAGCTCCACAATCATCTTTTCTATGACCATTGTAGTTGCATGGACATGGTTACCCACCACAATTTCACAGTGTGGGCATCTAGTTACCATTCACAGTAGAATAATAGACTTATTTTGCAGTTTTTGGTAGAATGATTCAACATCCTTTTTATCTCATTTGTGGTAGAGTTGTATGTGTCTAAAATCTCATATATTCTATCTATATATATTATCCCAAATAATGATGAGATTATGCCTCTCCATAGATGAATGGGTTATTATATATCAACATAAATAAATTTTTCCTCTGAGATCCAATCATTGTACTCATCTACTTAGTTGTTTTATCTACAAATAAATTTAGTTGCTTCTTATCCTAATGTTCAAGAAAACAATTACCATTTCTAGTTTTCAACATTTACATTTACAATAGAATATTATATGATAAAACTAATGAATTTTATAATCATACACATTATATTATATTATTATTCAATACACATCAATATGAAATACACTTCAATTTCAAAATAAAATATTCGGACAACGCAATATAATTTGATTACAATTAATACTAGGAATATTCACATGGAATAAATAAAGACACCTAAACATGGAATATTGATAGAGAATATCTTATATTAAAAAATTTGATAACATTAACTATGGATGTATTCATTTTTATTCAAAATAATAATAATATATTTATCTATATTATCATCTACATTAATAAGATGACGCACATTCAAATATATAGCTATCAGAAACAACAAGTAATAAATCAAATTCTACTATTATGATCAATGGAATAAATTCAAAACATAATAGACAAGAATATTTCAATATTAATAAAGAGATATATTGAAATAATATTGATAATAAAATTCAAAATTAATCTAAATACATCACACATTTATATTTATTTTTATGTCACCTTATAATTTCATATGAAAGAATTACATTTTCATGTATTTATGAAAAGAATTTAGACAATTTGTTTCCTTCTGAATCAGTTTTAATCTACAATACCTCCTCATTTCAATGGGATGTTTTTTTCTATGAAGGACAAATTAATTGACCCTTTAAAATTGAAATTGTATCAACCTAAACTATTAGGAATAAAATAAACAATTTTTTATAATTATAGTTTTACATGATTTAAAATAACTATTATAATATTTTACATTGTGAATATAGTCATTGACTAAAGATTTCATGATTAGTATAAAAATATGGTTCTAAAAATCAATTTATCATAGATAAAGGATGTGATGGACTCAACCATTAGGATAATTACCTATTAACCCAATTTATCAAAGATTCTGATGGAAAAATAATTTTTGGGGTTTTCCATTCACAAATCACTCAATGATATCCAACAATTTAAGCATGCATGAATTTATTTAATATTTAATTACAAGCTCAATGAGATCATGAACAAAACCATGTCTATCAAACGACCCCATGAAACACCCACCTTCATGGACCTCCCACCAAGGTTAATGATCGTGTATCAAAAATACAAATTTAACAACCCAATATATGTTAATATATATCTTATTTTTTAACATATTTTCATTGTATTATTGTTACAATATGTGTTATTTTTATTTTGATATGGTAGTAAAATGTTTTTTTTATATTAAAATTAAATTATTGAATTTATGTATTAATTTATTTTTTAACTAAATTACATTTTAACAAAATAATATTATTAGAAAATATGTATCAAATATAAATGATATTATAATTTAATCATGTGAATTTTAATTTCTTATTAAGTGGTTGAAAATTTTTATTGTAAAAAACATAGTTTTTAATAAATTTAGTTTTTATATTATATAAAAAATTAACATTTTTATAATACTATTTATATAAATTAGTATTATTTTTTAAATTTGAATGTTTAAATTAAGAAATGGTTAATTTTTCACTTTTTTATGAGGCAATCTAATTTTTAGGTAAAAATATAATGTCGTATAAATATACATGGTGAATTATTACATCAAAATGTCTCAAAATGGGTAAATTAATAATATAAAAGCTATCGAATAAGAAATATATACTTTTCATTTAAAATATTAGTATATAATGTATATTTTTTATTTTATTAATCCATTATGATCCCTTATATGATGACGATATTTTTCATGGTTTTAAAATTAGTTCTCTATGAGTGTTACTCATATCAAGATAAGAAATGGAATTATTTTAATATTTTATTCCCTTGGCCTAATAAAATACTGTAATCCAATCTCTTTAGGTAGAAACCTTGGGAAAAACCATGGGATGTTTTGTGGTCATGGATATTATGATATGTTGAGTCCAAAACCAAAATAATAATAAAATCCCCATACTATCCAAAATAAACCTACCCATGTTCCAATTTCACATTACTCAAACTCTTCGAATATTTTCAATAGTCTCTCTCAACTCCCTATAGTCCTCCAAAGGCTCCCCATGATCTCAAGTTTCCTTTCTTATGAAATTTGAATCACACATTAATTTAATGGTTTTTGAATTATCCTCTTTTATTATTAACATCATTTATGTTATGTCATTCAATTCCCATTTGATTATGTTGAGATACAATATTAAATATCACCCATACTATCCATTTTCTATATAATTTATTTTGTCCCATTTCTCTAAATTTTATCCATACTATGAATCCTTATGTACACCTATTACAATGAGCATATTTTTTAATAAATTATTCTATCCTCCATTCAATTCTAGCTTCATCATCAGATTTTTTTTCAGAATTGCAATAGATTTTTACTTCTATAAATTATTAGCATACGCTTTTTGTCCAATTGATGTAATTTTAATGATATTGCATTTATTATATCTATTTTTTAACATTTAATAATCATTTACTATTCTGAATTTCCATAACAGAATACTCTCTTCTAATTATCCATTTAATTACATCTCTTATGTTATGTATATAAAATTCTATTTACATATGTTGTGATATGTTCTTACAATTTAAACCAAATATCCATTTATTTTATAAATAATTATTACCCTCTTTCCCTCTCATTAATCCCCCATTATCCTTTATGTACACATGTTACCATTACATAATAAAAATATGATTTTTTTAATTCATCACACATTGTAAGAATCATATGCCTTTTATTAAAAATTTATATATTGGGAAATCTTTTTTCATTTCTATATTAATACTTATTTTACATATATGTGATGATATGACCATTTATCTCCCATAAAACCATTTATTATTAATATTTAAATGACATTGTTATGATACCAAAATATCACTGTGATATTCCACGACAATCAAATTGTGTAGTGAGTACCATACACCTTCTTATCATGGGGGTTTGTCCTTCTAAAAATATTAACTCAATTTGGAAATTTAATTTTTTTATTCAAAAATCCATGAATGTGGCATAAATTATAATGATTAATTTATCAATTTTGTATTGTCTATGTTACACACATAATCATGAAAACAAAATAAATATGAATGGTGCTCCCAAAAAGTGCTTAAAGGAATTAGAAAATGGTTAGTATTATAATGAATCTTGTTGGGGTATGGGTGTACATGATTCCATTATGGGTCTTTATAGTCAATCAGATTTTATACGATTTATCTTTGAACTATTTCTAGGAATTTTTTATGTTTTTACAACATTTTACATGTCAACATTAAGATATTATGATATGTTATATCTATTTTTCTATGTTTTTTATTCATACCATTTTAGACAGATTGATATGAATATTGTCAAACATGTTTCATTGTATTAAAGGTTTTTACTTCTGCATTTCATTCAATTGGTATATATACCATAGCTTTCTAATGTTTTCCCTAGGATATCCCTTGTTGTTTTACATTCGTTAGAATATTATGATAATTCCAAGAAATTAATCATTACTTTTTTTGTATCACATGTCATAATATTTTTTTTAATCTATAAAATTCCAAAAGACACCATAATACATTATCATTATTTTTATTTTAATTATAATTATATGTAATATGTAATCTATTTATTTGTTAAAGATTTTTTAAATTATAGATTGTATCTAATTATTTTTTATTTATTTTTTGAATTAGTATAATAATCCCTAAGAGAATGAAATAGAGATAATACTCATTAGTAGACAACATCCATAAATTTTGGTGTGGATAGAGTAATACATTTTTCAAAAAATGCATAACAGGTCAGATATACAAGTCGATTTAGTTATGAAACATAAGTAACTAGGTGGAAAAAATCCAACAAGATATTTTAGAAATAACACTATGTAATCTTGTATATGACAATAATTCATACTATGCACCTTTTTTGTAACTATCAGGAGATATTCATTGGTAATTTCATAATCTCATTATAAACCACTATTATGGGAGCATGAAAAGTATGTAAGACTATATGTTAGGAAATATATCATAGATAACATATATTGATTTCTAGAAATGTATATATTAAATGATTAAATGAAATATATAGGTTATTACATAATTTCATTGCATTAAAATTTATGTATTTTATAGTTCTAAAATACTAATCATTAAAATGTAATTTATTCTAGCCAATTGCTGGTAATATGAGGAATAATGTTAACAAATGATATGTAATGCAGTGTGATTACTGAACTAATGAGATAACTAATTATATGTAAGAATGAATTGAAAATATTTCAATGGTAAAATCTCTGTGTACTAATACACTTAATTGAATATTGGATTAGAAGGAATGACTAACCCCCTCCCCAAGAGAGAAAAAAAATCAATCGGGAGCTTCATGCGAAAATGTCCTCCTTCTTTTAATGGATCATCTGATCCATTAAACCTGAAATATTTGATTGACTCCATTTAAATGATAATCTCTAACCATCAATGTTCTGGAAAAGTTTGTTTTTTATAGGTTGTTTATCATATAAGTGGTAAAGCTGATTAGTGTTTAACATTGATCAAAAATTAAAATCATGTGGAAGATATCGAAGTGATAGAGTTGATGGAAATATAGAAAATGTGTTTTATCATTATATTTATATCACCCTCCAACATAAAATAGAAATGGATATCATCTCAATCAAGATAATATATAATTCATAAATTTGGAAATATTAAGGAATCTACCAAATAAATTCATGGTACAGCTCTGGATATTTTGTTACCCTATAGTGTAAGATTGACTTCTGCTTTTGTTGGATATAACCAAATTAACAAAAAGTTATGTAAATCCACATCATAGATAGCCATGATGAAATTTTGTGATGTTCAATCATTGTAGAAATAAACATATTATAATTTAATGGTTATAATGGGGTTAAGATGTAGAAAGTGGATTTCAATTCTATTTGTGAAATAGATTGATTTAACAGTGCAATAAAATATTAGGATCCTATTTTTTAATGGAGGGGACGAATCATACCAAAAAATTTATAAAGGGAAACAAAGGAATTATTTTTATGTAGAAATATGTGACACCTAACTTAGACATTCCATCATAATATACTCATCGATGAAACATAGAATATGACTTATCTATTCATCCTTGATCACATTGTACATCACTTCAACTATAAGGAACCATGGGACATTAAAACCCAATTCCCTAATAGAATAGTTTTATGGGATGACCAACTACCTCCAAGGATATAAGGGAGAAATTTTACTATCAAAACCAATAAAAATAATCCCAAAAATTCTGTTTCATATGGTATATTTGTTTTTCATTTTCTAATTGATGGTTCCAGGCATAGCAGAATTGTGGATGGGATGGAACCTAATTTTGATTTTTACCATGATCAATTACTATTCTGGGGTCAATACAATAATGAACACCAGTCTCCATAGAAAATAATCAATCATTTAGATAATGAGAAAAGAGGCATAAAACCTTTAGATGGGATCTTTCACATCATGTTTATAATTATTTAAATTATTTTCATAATGAAAAATAATACATGTGTCTTTTTCTATTATTCATTGTTGACAATGTTGATCATCTGGATTAACCCTTTTGGATTATCACAATTCTCATGTATGTATCCAAACTAGAATCCCTCTAGCAGTGATCCACACGTGCTCTGATGGCCTCTGATCGAAATCCTTTGTTCTTTATGTGCTAGTGTGGTGAAATGAGTGTCTTGTGTTAGTCATTCTTGATCACTTGTACTTTAACCTTGATCAACGTCTCTCGTTATTGAGATGAGATAGAAGAGGATTCGAGAGAGAAATTGTTTGGCTCAACAATTCTCAATTCTCCAGGCAAGTTATGTAGTGTATGGGACAATAATGGTACTTGCCTATTTTTATAGAAGGAATTTTAGTTACAATATTTAATTGTATAGCAACAATTAATCACTTTCATTAATTTACAGAAACCCAATGAATTTAATAATAACAACATGTCATTATTTATAGTGCTCTAACATGCACAAAATGGAATTATTAATAAAATTCCCCATCACAATATAATAGTAGCGTTATTTTATTGGGTGCCAACTAGATAAAAAATTATTTATCATCTTGCAAATAATTATTTTACTACCAAACAGACCATTTTCATCACGAATTACACTTCCAATTGTTGATCAGCTGAATAAATAATAAATAATTTATTCTCTTAAATAAACATATTATTTCCAAACTAGTAAAAAAACTTTATGAAAAGTTCAATGAAATAAATACATAATTTTTATTTAATATATGCGTTTATTTTAACATGAATTAAATTATTCAAAATTCTTGGGAATAATATTTATTTCATTATTTAAATTCAAATATAATTTACCTGATATCACCAAAAAAACATAGTGTGTGACCATCTTTGATTATTTCTCAATAGAATTAGGCGGGTTTGCCCAATATCCATGAGTACCGACTATAAACGGGTCATAGAACCCATGATAAATAATGTAAAGTCACAACAACGACATCAACATATGAATGCTCTCTGTGTAATATAATGCCTTTGTCGTAATATCTCATCAAGAAGGCTTCATGATTTGGTCAACAATTTTTATGCATGAAACTTCTTTCATTGACTACCTAAAATAAACACGTTGTTACACCATGGCCATGGAATTTCGTGTGATGGTTCTATTTCAATCCATGTTCCGATATATCAACTTCTATAAATAGATGGGACACATACTTCCAAAAAAAATCCATTACGAACAAGCCACTTGTGACCCACCCATCATAACCTACTTCTCACCAAATGTTTTCATGACTGTTTTCATCAGAAAATCATAGTGTGTAAGTCATGACATATATTAATGGTAATCATAAAGTACATGGATCAGTACACATGCTCGCAGATAGAAATATCTGATGACAAAAAATCATGAGGAATTCCTACTAGTGTGTCTCTTTTCATAATATCATATCCTGCAGATTACCATGTGAGAACTTTGTGAGAGAAAGTCTCATCTGCTTACGAGTACTCGCAACTGACAATCCTCATGGTATCTGTCCCATCATAACATGTCATATAACTGTAGAGCTATATTTAAAAAAAATTATTTTATTTCATGGTTCTAATAATAGTGGGGAACTTCCATGACCTTATAAATGCAAGAAATACTCTAAGACATTATTAGAACATAATCGGGATAAATATTGAACAATATGTAATAATACATTAAATATCTATATAATCAAACTTAAACCAGTTGGTTATAGGAAATAAACTAATAGAAAAATCCAATTTGGAATAGAGGCAACTGCCAACCACTTTCAGTCTGCTAGACCTCACATGATGATAATGTTTCTGCTGAGTCCAGACATTAGTCAAGGGGTCCACCACATTGTCTTCCGTGGAAATACTGCTTACTGCAACTTCACCTCTTTGAGAAAAATACCTAAAGAGATGAAACTTCCAATGTATGTTTTTCATCCGTGGATTTTTCCTAGGTTCTTTTTTGAGAGCCACCACTATAGTATTATCACAGTACAGTTTGAAGGGATATTTAAAAGCTAGCTATCACATCTAGCTTCTAGATGAAGCGTTTTATCCAAAATACTTCCTTAGCTACCTCATAAGTTTCTATATACTCGGACTGTACTGTAGAATCTGCAACCACACTTTTCATTAATCTCTTATATCTCACTACACCTCTATTCAATGTGAGTATGTATCACGTTTGCGACTTCATATCATCTTGATCAGTCTAGAATGTAGAATCATTATATCATCAAATGAATAGTTCCTCATCTCTTCCGTAAACAAGGAATATATCCATAATTAACCTCAAATACTATAACATAGTCTTGACTCCCATCCAATGGCAGTCACCTGGGTCATCTTCATATCTACCTAACACACTCAATGCATAGGCGACATCCATCATAGTACATATCATGGATACATCACTGAACCAATTGATTATGCGTATGGAGACCATTCCATAATCTTTCAATCCTCATGTGTCTGAGGACACATTTTCATGGAACGATGAATTCCATGTGATGCTAGAAACAATATTCACTTGGATTGTTCCATACTGAATCTCTTCAGTATCTTATCAATGTATATACTCACACTTTGTCCCATCAATCTCTTCAATCTATCACGATGTATCATGAACCCCAGAATATACGATTCCTACCCAAATCATTCATAGAGAATCTTTGTTTCATCCATGCCTTAACATACTTTTATACTCGTATCTTGTTTCAAATGAGTAATATGTCATCAAAAGAATACTATTAGTAAAATTACTGCACTCCCACTAAATATTTTTTAGACACATGGATCACATTCATTTTTTATAAAACCAAATTTTATTGTGTATTCATCAAAATAAATGTTCCATGAAATGTACACTTTCATTAATCCATTAATGTATATGTGAAATTTGAAAACATTATTAGCATCCATTAGAGTCACAAACCCTTCAGGTTGTGTCATGTAGACGTATTCCTGAATGTTCCTATTATGGACTGTTGTTTTGATATCCATTTTTCATATATCATAATCATGGTAATCTATAATAGAATGTAGAATTATGATTATTTAGCATTGAAACTGGTGAGATGGTTTCATCATTGTCAATTCCATGAAACTGTTTAAAATCTTTTACAACCAATCGTGTCTTATAGGTATCTACTTGTCCATCCATGTCCAGTTTCATCATGAATATACATTTTCATCCAAAATTCATTTCATAAAATAGACGATCTAGCCAAATCCAAACATGGTTTTGATACATGGTATCCATTTCAAAATTCAGGGATTCATTCCACTTGGCAACGTTTGTGCTAATTACTGCTTCCTTTTTTATTAGTAGATCATTATTATTAACTAATAAGGAGTCACCATACTCTGTAATAATAAAACCATACCATTGTGGTTCTCTAACATATCTTGTACTCCTACATATTAAATTTTTCTCTGGAACAGATTCTTCTTCCATGTGGCTTTGTGTAATATGTTCTTATACTAACTATTGGGTACCATAAGCCTTGACTTCATCAAATTCAATCTCACTCACAATATATCATTTGGAGATATGATCCCTATCAAGGAATATGACATTTCTAGGAAATATAACATTTTTGTCTAAGAGGTTTTTTAGATTATATCCCCTTGTTTCCTTTGCGTATCAATTAATGATACACTTTGTTCCTCAAGGTTTGAATTCGTTTCCTATAGAGGCCATATCCAACGTTTCTCTACCCCATACATGTAAATTCAATAACATGGATTTTAATCCACTACTGAACTCATATGGAATACAGTTTATCTATTTAGTTGGAACTTGGTTTAGTATGTGTGATGTTGTTGGTAACATGTATCCACTAAAGGATAATGGAAGACTTGCATGACTCAACATTGATCTCACCATGTAAAAGAAGGTGTGGTTACTTCTTTCACATACACAATTCGATTGAGGAGTGTAAGGAGGAGTGAGTTGGGACAGGATCACAAACTATCGTAAGTAATCAATGATGTCCTGATTAAAATATTCCCCACCTCAGATATAGAGGTGTTTTTTAATCTTCTTACCAAGCTGGTTCTCAACTTCCTTCATGTATTCCTTGAACTTATCAAAGTAATCCCACACATACCTCGTTAATTAGTCATAACCATATCTAGTAAAATCATAAGTTGAAGTTATGATGTATGAGTACCCACCCCTTTAATCAACTAGAGATGGTGTAGAGAAATTAGTCTACACCAATAAAAGAATCTCTTTAGTCCTTTCACCTTTCCCATCAAATGAGGCTTTCGTTATTTTTCCTTTTAAACATGAATGACATACTCAAACTGGTTCTAGTTCAAAATAATATAAATATCCATCTTGATGTATATTTTTAAAGAATTTCTCATATATATAACCTATATAGTGATGCTGAATTTCGGTGTGTTATGAGTCATGTGATGTATATTTCTAATTGATTTCCATTACTTGGTTTGTGTAATCCTACTCATAATGACCATTGTATTAATGTTCCATACCAAAATAAATACTATAATTTTAAGTGATGCTTCAATGGTTTCCAAACATGAAAAAAATTCCATATATATATATATACTCTAGATACATTGATTATTATTTTTTGTTACATAAGGCTCATAAAAACACCCCATTAAAACCAAGATCATCCCAGCAGGCAACGTGAGGGGGTAGTCTCGCCGATATCTACAACAGCATGTCTGGCTCCATTGGATGCTCGTAGATCTACCTCCCCTCGATCAATCATCTTAAATTTACATGGTTCATGTAGTTGGATACATTTTTGAGCACCACAACTTGTAAATAATACAAAATTTTTAGAAACATAAAGATTTCATTCGTTAAAAACACCCCAAATGCTTCCCCTTGCTTCTTAGGATGAGTGCAGTTCTTCTTACTGTGGCCCTACATGCAACATTCAATTAAAATACCCTCATTTTCCATATCCACTCATTTGATATTACCTTTTATAGAATTTTGAGATGATGATTTTCTCTTAAATCTCTTCACCTTCCATTTCATCTTATTCACCATAAGGAAAAAAGGCTTTTCACACATCATATCTTTTTCCACTTGGGGAATGAGGATAAAAAGATCATATAGAGACATCTCAATGTTGTCCATATTTATTTTTACAATAATGTTAATGAATCTCAAAGGGAATGATTCAAGAATGATATTAGTGCCAAATTCATTGTGGATTTAATTACCTAGAACCTCCGGGAGCTCAATGTATCCAATGGGACTGGCTACATGAGGTATGGTTGGGGATACATCTCTGTGCATACTTTAATAGAGTGCTTTGGAGATCTCAAACCTTTATAGTCTCACTCTCTCCTGGTAGAGACCACAGAGGTGCTCATGCATGATACAAGAAACTATGTTTTCATGATACATCATTATCTCATTAAACATTTATTATAACATCAAACATATAACATCAAAGACACCGTTCATATGTTTCTCATACACCAAGAAATCCTCATCGATCACCTCCTTGAAAAGTGGATCAGGTAATGCTGACTCCAACACGTAAGACATATGTTCATTGAATAGGATAATGGAAAGGCGCCTAAAGAATTCTTGGAACTTAATACCGGTGAGGATATTGTATTTATCCCAAGTTTATCCATATGATAATGTGGTTTATGATCTGGTCATTTTTATTATACAATTAGAATAGAAGATCGTAACTACTTTTTTGATTACATTTTTTGAGAAATAATAAATTCAATTATATTTAAAAATATTTTATCAATCTCCAAAGGCCCTCACCATTAAACTATGAATATCCAGTGGCCATGAAATTCAAGTTCAAATGATCGACATTCCCCTTCACTTAAACCCAACGAGGGTTGGTCAAGCTATTAAATGGTATTTAGGTATGCAGATCATTTCCAACAGTGGGCTTGTAGCTCCTTGATATGCTGAGTGTACTCCACAATCCAGAAATCATGACTTTGGTTTTCCAAAACTCTTGCCTCTAATATTACACCAATTATATAAAGGGATACTCCCCTAGATGTAATATGGTTATGTCAGCCTGAAACCATTAATAAGGCATTCATCTATAAATGTATGTGTCCAAACCAAGTTTTCTCAAACACATAGTTTTATTGAGTTTTTCCTTAATCTAGTAATAGGAGGCATGTACCAACTTAATATTTTATTTTAGTGTCCTTTATCTCTTATGTGTGAATATTTTATTATCATTATCACACTCATGTTAATATTAAGTGAAACATACTTATGTGATAAACAGTGGCATGATAATATTTACATATATGTCTGGTTTATATTAGTTCCATCTTGAATGATTTTTTAATTCATTAATTATGTGATCGTGACAACACATACATAATGATAAACCATGATACTGACAAAATTGAAATGTCCCAGAACCTCATGACTCCTACCTTTTACAAATTCAGGTGCCACGGATCGGCGAGACCGATTGGCGCGACTGATCGTCAGGACTGATCGGCGCGACTGATCGGTGGGACCGACCGACGCGACCAATCGGCGTGAAGGATCTGTGGGACCGATACGCACGACAAATCGGCCAGGCCGATTGACGAGACTGAGGGGAGGGACTGACCTGGGCGACCAATTGGCTCGACCGATCGGCACAACTGATCGGTGTCATCCAGCCATAGCGGGCTTTTCGTCTGCAGCCTCCCCCATAACCCCACTTTTAGGACGTTTTAGCTTTTTGAAGAGTTTTATTGTAATTTTTAGGCCCATAATTAATATCAAAAAAATTCCAAGAAACCTCTACAGAAAATAACAATTAATCCAGTCTTGTGTAACCACCCAACCATGTGGATGAACCACGATCCGACTTCCAAGACATTCAAATTTCTTATCCCCTAACAACATGATTTTATCTATATATCGCAGGAGAGGTTCTTCTCCCCCCTTCTTCCATTCTAGATGACTTCTCTCTTCCCCCTGGGGCTTCTGACGTCCCTCCTTTCCAACAGTTCTAGTGTTCCTAGGCTGAAGTTTTATGCTTGTCCTTAGAGTTCCCGACGTCCCTCCCATGAAAATCACTCATCCCTTGTTCCATCCACATGGAGAAAAACATCGATAATTGATCAATCGAGGAGGGGTTTCAACTTTGTCTCTCCTTTATGTGTATCTTGAGGGATGGGTAGACTAATTTTTCTGTAGATTTGGAGGAAAAAAATCTTTAATAAAGATAATAAATGGATTTCTAAAGAATGAAGGTGGATAAGTGTGATCGATTTAATGCAGTACTCTTTACGTTGTTATGTGATGGGAACTGTATGAGCGTATTCTCACTGTAAATCATGGTCGTTGGTGGACTTTCATTATTCACTATTGAACCTTGGTGTCCCTATATGTTTAAATAAATGTATCATGGAATTGGTTAATTACGTATACTCGGTTAAAGAAATTGAAATCAACAGGATCAACCCTTTTCTGTGATAACCCCGGTAAAGTCACAATGAAATTAAAACCATGGAGTGTGTTAAATCATTTATATCTAAAAATACATGCATGGGCCTACCTTTTGTTGGTTTTAGTGGTTTGGTTGATTCTTTCACAGGCTGATTGCTGGGGTGATACGGGTTGGGATGGGTTCCCTTGTTGTTGTACTTTTGCTGGTTGTGATTTTGAGGATGGGTGATTACTCTTCTGATATCAATAATTGGTGTGGGATCCTATGTTGTTGAGAAACCGTTGGCTCCTGGATTTCTTAGAAATGGGGCTTTATCTCAGGGTTTCTTTGGTTCCAGTACTTCGAGTGTTCTTACTTATCCCATTGTTGTTGTGACTATTCTAGAGAACCAGGTGTGAATGATTAAATTGCTGTTGGTTGTAACTTTTTCCCTTGGTTTTTTCTTATGATGTTAGTTGCCCAGTAGTGAAGAAAAATATTTAAAAATTATTACTTAACATGAAAACATGGATGAAAAAATGTGGATTTGGATTGATGCGAGTTGTGACTTGGGCATTGGTGTTGTTCTCTCCTCTTATGAATGTATAATAATGATAATTTTCTTTAGGCTGGCTGAAGAAAAACCTAGATTGGGTGAGTTATTGTTACCTATAGATATATTTTTAGTTTTTGTGTTTCTTATTCGCAACCCACCCATGTTGAGCCCTTAGTGCCGAACACCCCCATTTCATAGGGGAGGGTGTTTTTCCCAAAACATCTATTAGTGACTGGTTATTAGCTCTCTTCTGCGCCCTTTCCCGGATATCCCAAGTAACTTCGGGCAGGCTGTGATGTCCTCAAAACCATTATTTTCCCATGAATCTTTGATCAGGGTAGTGTGGTGGTTGGACCTGGTGTGTGCGGGCAGGTGGATCAAAAGTATCATCAGGATGTGGCCTAGGTGTCTTCCAGCATGGCAGTGGTTCTTCAAGGCACGGTGTCTTCGGGCATGGGAGTGGTTGTTCTGGCCAAGGTGCTTGCTTTGAGTGGTTACGTGTGACATTTGTGGCCCATTTGTCTATGGGCAAGATAGCGGTTATGGCCCAGGTGTTTGTGGGAGGGATGTGTGGTTGTGGCCTAGTAGTGTGAGGGCGAGTGTGGCAGTGGGACTGTATTGAGAATGCATGATTGGTTTAATGCATAAGTTGTCTTCAATAACCAGTGTGAAATCGGTGTGGGGTACCCAAACATTGATGTGCTATTACGATGAATTACTTGAGTTGCGTTACTTGTGGAGTGTGCCTTGGTGAGGCTTGGGTGGTTATTTTTTTCTAGGTCCTTGGTTATCTCTTTTCTCACCGGGAATTAGTATGACTCCCCACATTGGAATGAGAGTCTTTGGTTTTTCCTTATGGAGTATACTTGTTTTCACACCCTACTTATATAAAACTACTCTCAGGTTTCCAGGAGGACATCTGGGACCGTGCTATATTGTACTAGCTCAGACCTTGTGGCAGATCATTGGAGTTGCTGTTATTCATTATTTTGGTATTTTTCTTTGTATTCTCCTCATACATTATGGATTTTACTTTTTTAACATGCAACGGGAATGGTTATTACTTTTACTTTTACTTTCAAATTTGGTGTTGTGGGATTCACTATCTTATCTCCCAATCCTATTAAATGAAAAAGGGAAATGCCTTCCATTTAGTGTGTGATCTCATGCCCTTGGTGTTGGTCGCCACTCCGGGATCTATTGATGGCGGGTATCAGGGGTCATTATATCTCCATCAACTTAACGAAGGAATGGCATGTAAATATGTTGACCCTTCCCTAATTTTGTTAAAGGTGGGTCGTGACAGAATGGTATCAAAGGTAGGTTGAGAGATAAGATTGAGACTGGAGTTAGGCATAGTTAGGATTGCATGGAATGGTAGGGCAATAGTGTTGGGTGACCTTGGTGCATGAATTATGCCAGGAAAGACCTGTTAGGACATGGGATTTTAGGGCCCCCCTTATTCTGATGCATGGACTATTGACCTACCGAAGGGCCATGTGAGGCTACACTGATTGCAGGGTAGAGACCCTGTGAAAGGTACATGCATCATAATGACTTGTTTTCTCGTGTTTCAGGGTGTTTTGGTGTTTCAAAAATAAATATTGAAGCTTATGAACTCTTAAGAACAGTATTATTCAATACATGGGCTTAGGCCTTCCTTGTTTACCTTACATCTATGGCACCCGGGAGACAACCATGAGTTGTACGGGCGATCGAGGCTCAGGAGCTTGACATGGCTGATCAGTAGAGGGTTGATCGAGAGGAGGAGGAAAAACAGTGGAAGAAGAAGCATCGAGCCTTCCAGTGATAGACCCTCAAGAAGTATAAGCGAAATACCTCTTACATGAATACAGAGGGCTGGCTAGAGAAGCTGGTGATAGCTTTCGGCTTCATCTGGGCTCTGACTGAGTAATGGGTTCCTCTGGCCGTCAGCCAAATGAAAGGAGATTCTCGCCAGTGTTGGACGCTCTACCTGGGGGATAAGAGGGAAGCTGAGGTGGCATGGGTTGATTTCGAGAAAGGGTTCCGGGCGGAATTCCTCTCTTCTACGGTGAAGGCAGAGAAGAGGCTGGAGATACTATCCCTCCAGTAGGGGAGTATGTCAAAAAGGGTGATTGGGATCACATTAAAGGATCTCCTCATCTTTTCTTCGGACCTCCTTCTGGATGAGGAGTCTCTAGTGAGTCATTTAGAGGTGGTGCTCTGACATTCCCTCAAGTACGTTGTTACCCCCTTTACCTTGCCGACATACATGGCGGTCCAGAAAAAGGCAGAGGTGGTGGATAGGATGCACATGCTTGGCATTATGTCACGAGAGGGGATTCATCTAGGCCCATCAAAGGGAAAGGCCGTCAGCACCAGACCTCCAGTATCAAGAACCTATAGGTTCTGACCGGCAAGGAGCATGCTGTAATAGTTCTAGTTCTGTTCCCCCAGTCCTCGCCCATTCCCTTCAGGCCCCGGACTGAGGTGCTTTGTTTGTGGGAGCCAGGGACATCTCCGAAGTGAGTGCCCGGACCGATTACAGTACGGCAGTGGCGGACGGGCCGTAGCACCCGACTCAGTAGCAGCTTCCAGGTAGTCACTTTCAGTAGCAGCAGAAAGGGCAGCGAGCTCCCGCTCCTCTGAGGGAATATGTTGCAGGGAGAGGACGACATCAAGGAGATCCTCCGAGACCTCGAACAGGGCGTGGTCGGGGAGGCGGCCGATAGCCGAGGGGCAGAGGAGCTGGGCATGGACAGTTGAATTATGTGGAGGCAACACTTCCAGTGGGACCAGAGGTTGTTCGAGGTACGATCTGTTTTTTTAGTACCCTTTCTTATGCCTTTATTGATACCTGAGGTTCGCAATCCTCTGTTGCACCCAGTCTATCCCGTTCTCTGGGTCTGGATGGAGAGAGACTGCCAGTTCCCCTGTTGCTGAGCACACCAGTCGGAGGTCAGACCAACTTGTTATTTGTTTGTAGAGGACACATGTAGATGATACGGCCACATCAGTCAGTCATGGATCTACAAATTCTAAGGATACATCCATACAATGTCATCCTCGGCAACGACGAGCTGTTCTCTATGTGTTCCATCTTCGAATGCGTCCGAGGAAGGGTTGTGTTCTCAGACTTGGGAGGCCGATGTGTTACCTTCAATGGAGATCAGTGTTTCCAGAAGGGTAGCAGGTGATAGGAACCCCTATTTCCTTGTTAGCCGAGATCTCAGAAGAGTCGGTGGATGTTGAGAAGGTGGAAGTACCAGAAATTGTCAGTGAGTTTACGGACGTCTTCCATGAGGAGGTGATGACTCTACCCCCTCGACAGGATATCGAGTTTGGGATAGACTTGCATCTTGGTGCATAACTGATTTCGATGGCTCCGTACAGGATGGTTCCTTCGGAGCTATTAGAGTTGCAGATTCTGATAGACGATCTGTTGAATAAGTGTTTTGTTCAACCGAGTGCGTCACCATGGAGTACTCCAGTCCTGTTCTCAAATAAGGAAGATGGTGGTCTCAATTTCTGCATAGACTATAGGAGGCTGAATCAGGTAACAATCAAGAATCACTACCCACATCCGTGGATAGATGATCTCTTTGAATTGTTGAAAGGGGGCATGATGGTTCTCGAAAATCAACCTATGATATGGATATCACCAGTTGAGGTTGAAGGAGGGAGACATCTCTAAGACGGCCTTCATGTGAATATATGGGAACTTCAAGTTTGTGGTCATGAGTTTCTGTGTTACGAACACCCTGGATGTGTTCATGGGGCTTATGATCCCCGTCTACCGGGTGTACCTGGATCGGTTCGTAGTTGTGTTCAACGACGACATCCTGATCTATTCAAGATCAGAGGAGGACAACACCGAGCAACTGAGGTTGGTTTTAGAGGTCCTCCAGCAGCACTGACTCAATTGGAAGTTGTCGAAATGCATGTTATAAATGCCAGAAGTGAAATTCCATAGGTACATAGTGTCCAATCATGGGGTTGTGCTGGACCAATCAAAGTTTGAGGAGTTTTTTCTTGGGCCGCACTGAAGAATGTGACAGAGGATCGAAGTTTCCTCGGGATGGCAGGTTACTATCAGAGGACTGTACCTAAATTCTCCCAAGTTGAAGCCCCTTTGACAAACATGATGAAGAATGTACAGGGTTTCACATGGAGTGAGAAGTGTGAGGCAGCCTTCAGCTATCAGATGAAGAACTTGGTTAGTGCCCCAGTGCTGAGACTACCAGAAGAAGGGGCAGAGTATGTGGTATTCTTTGATGCTTCAGGGTATGGCCTCAGATGTGTGTGGATGCAATGACATGGGGTGATCTATTATGGGTCTAGGAAGCTATGCAATCTTGACTGTAATTATTCCACCTAGGATCTGGATCTTACAGTGGTATTTTTTTCACTAAAGTTATGGCGTCATTACCTCATCGGAGAATTCATTGTATTCTTCACAGATCACAAAATAATAAGGTATATCTTCTCCCAGTGGGACCAAAACTAACTGCAGTTAAGATGGATAGAGTTACTCCAAAATTACATCATCAAGATGTCCTACACATGAGGAAAATGGAATGTAGTGGCTGGTGATTTGAGCAGGTGGCCGTAGAAGGATGTGGTCTGAGAGTTGGCAGACACATGGAAGGTGATGGAGAAGTTGGATGCCTTGCACCTGGAAGCGAGGATGGATAGTGGTAGAGGTTTGCTGTATCAGATGATAGTGAAGTTTTCTCTAATATGGAATGTGGAGGAGTCTCAGTGGGGATTCCCAGTGTGCGTAGTGATGCACGACTGAGTTGACCATGGTGATGCTCTGGAAGGTTGGATGGAATATGGTCAAAATCATATGCTCTTCTAGGGGAAGATGTTTGTTCCAGAGGCGAAGAATGTAAAGGTTCTTAGTGAGTTACACAAATCACCCTTAGCAGTACACCAAGGAGTTTCCAAGATGTACCAGTGTCCGTGGAGACAGTTTTGGGGGCCTGGAGTAAAGCGAGCAGTGGAAGAGTTTTTGGCCATGTGCCTAGTGTGTCAGCAGGTGAAGGCTAAATATCATGTTCTAGGCGGGTTTTTGCAACCTGTAGATACCCTCAAGTCGAAGTGGGATGACATCTCGATTGATTTCATCACAAGATTACCCAAAGTGGAAGGAGGCTGTGACACTATATGGGTAGTAGTGTACCGGTTGATGAAATCGGATCAATTTTGGACGATCAAGGAGTCGATTATAGTGGACACTCTTGCACAAAGATATGTGGAGGAGGTAGTTCGGTTGCATGGAGTTCCGAGTTCCATAGTCTTGGACAGGGATGCATGTTTTACCTCATGAGTTTGGAGGGTATTGCGGCATACTTTTGGCACCAACTACGTCTTAGTACTGATTTCCAGACCTTGGAGGACATGCTGCCAGCATGTATCCTGGACATTGGGGGATCATGTCTATACAATTACCTCTGGTAGAGTTCGCCTAAAATAATAGCCACCACTCTACCATTGGCATGGCTCCGTTCGAAGCCCTATGTGGAAGTTCGTGTCACTCACCCTGGTGATTGACTGAAGTTGGGGAAGTATGTGTTCTTGGCTCGAAGGTGGTGTAGAGCATGACAAGGAAGGTTCATCTTATACAAGAAATGATGAAGGTTGATCAGGACCAGACGAAGTCATATGATGATGATAGGAGGAGACCCTTGGAGTTGGAGGTCGACAATGATGTGTTCTTGATGGTCTCCCCTTGGTATGGGTACTAGTGGTTTGGCAAGGGAAGTATGCTCTCTCGCATGTTCGTCGGACCCATCTAAGTGTTTCACTCGGTCGGCAAGGTGTCTTATCAGCTAGCATTTCCACCACACCTGCAAAGGGTGCATGATGTCTTTCATGTGTCCCAGCTTCATCGATATCTACACGAAGACTCAAACTTCATCGATTGGGGAGAGTTAGATATTGAAGACGATGCAACCTTAATGGAACAGATAGTAGTGATTGAGGGTGGTGAGGAGAAGGTGGATCATGGAAGAACCATCCCACTGGTTTGCGTGTTATAGAGGCATGGTGGTCTTGAGGAGAGTATCTGGGAGAGGATAGCACAGATGCGTGCCCAATACCTAGAGCAATTTTGAGTTTTATCCTGTTTTTGCAGTACTTGATTGCTATGTAATGCTTTACCTTGTTGAGTATGGGATGTGCAGTTTCCTTTTCTGTGAATGTGTGTGAAGTGTCCTAATGGATGGGGAAGTGAGGAACTAATTCCAATATAGGACGCATTTATGTGGATGCACCTAAACCCATACAGGTGAGTCTGTGCTGCCCAAAGCGGCTAGTATCTTAACACGGAGGAAGGGAAACCCCTCTCCCATCTGGCCAAATGGTTTAGTATTTTGATTTTCATGGATGCACTGGGAAAAGAGTGGCAGAGCATCCATGGTTGTGCAAGAAATAAGGTGTTCCTATGGCATAGAGGTTCACTCCTGAGTGGTATCTTCTTTAGTGGTTCTTCGGACCCCCCCACTTCCCTTCGGGTCTAGTTATGGATTCTCAATGGTGAGAATCTTTTGAGAGGTATATAATTTAATGGCCCACACCCTCATGTCTCCTCCCTTTACCAAAGTCTGGCACGACTTATCGGTGAGACCGATCGGGGGGATAGATCGGCACGAACACTCGGCGAGACCGGTCGACGCGACCGATTGGGGGGACCGATCGTCGCGACCGATCTGCACAACTGATCTGTGGGACTGATCTGGGAGACCGATCGGGGGGACTGATCGGCATGAATGATCAGCGCGAATGATCGGTGGGACTGATCGGTGTCATCCAGCCTTGGCGGGCTTTTCTTCTGCAACCTCCCCCATAACCCCACTTTTATGCCTTTTTATTTTTTTGTAGCGTTTCAAGGATGTTTTTAAGCCCATAATTAATATAAAAAAAATCAATAAAAACACCCTACTAAATAAAAATTAATCTGGTCGTGTTTAACCACCCAACCGTGTGGAAGTACCATGATCCGACTTCAAAGGAGTTAAAATTTCTTATCCCGTAACAACCTGATTTTATCTATATTTAGAAGGAGAAGTTCTTCTTCCCCCTTCTTCCTTTTTGGCCAACTTCTCTCTTCTCTTTTGTGTGCCTGAAGTCCCTCCTTCCCAAGACTTGTGGTGGGCCTAGTCTGTTGTCGTCTCCTCTTCCTTGTAGTTCCCGACGTCCCTCCCCATCAAATCGTACTTCCCATGTTCTTGGAACATAGAGAAAAACTTCTATCGTTGATCAATCTGGTAGGGGTTTTACCTTCTTCTCTACTTTAGGTGTATCTTGCGTTATGGGTATGCTACTATTTTTGTACAATTTGATGAACCAATCATTATTTATGGTAAAAAACGGATTTCTAAAGAATGAGGGTGGATGGGTTTGATCAGTGTTCTGATGTACTCTTTATGTTGTTATGTGTTGTGAACTGTATAGGCCTATGCTCACTAAAAATCATGGTTGTTGGTGGTATTTCTCTGTGCACTATTGATCCTCGGTTCCACTGGATGTTTAAATAACCATAACATGGAATTGTTTAATTACGTATACTCAGTAAAATAAATTGAACGCACCAGGATCAACCATTTTTCTGGGATAACCCTGGTTAATGCACAGTGGAATTGAAACCATGGAGTGTGTTAAATATTTTAAATCTGAAAATATCTGCATGGGACTGCCTTGTGTTGGTGGTAGCGGCTTGGTTGTTTCGTTCACGAGTCGTTTGCTGGGTTGATACGGGTGGGGATGGGATCCCCTGTTGTTGTACTTTTGCTGGTTTAGATTTTGAGGCTGTGTGATTACTCTTCTTATATCCGAAATTGGGGTGGGATCTTCTGTTGTTGAGAAATAGTTGGCTCCTAGATTTTAGGGACATGGGGCTATATCGCAGGGTTTCTTTTGTTCCAGTACTTCGAGGGAAGTCACTTATCCCTTTGTTTTTGTGAATATTCAAAACAACCGGGTGTGAATGATTAAATTGTTGTTGGTTGTATCTTTTTCCATTGGTTTGTGCTTATGTTGTTAGTTTCCCAGTAGTGACGAAACATATTTAAACATTATTAATGAACATGAAAACAAGGATGGAAAAAGGGGATTTGGTTTTTTGTGAGTTGTGACTTGGGCATGTGTGTTGTTCTCTCCTCTTATGAACGAATAGTAAGGATAGTGTTCTTTAGGCTGGATGAAGAAAAACCGAGATTGGGTGGGTGATTGTTACCTATACATATATTTGTAGTTTTTGTGTTCCTTACAAATACATATATTTTTTTTCATTGTGTTCCTTTTTTTCAATTCATTCATGTGTTATCATAACGTTATATTGGAATGTGATCTCTCAGTTTTATATCTAAAATCATTGAAGATGATATGGTTGCTTCCTAGTCATTTCAATGTTTTTGGTTATAAAATTTTTATAATGTAGTATTGGGTTTCTAGATAAGGTTGGTTAAAAAAGTTCTAAGGATTATTAAATTCATTCACACATGTTATGTTTCCATTACATATCATCAATAAATTTCCAAGGAATAAATCAATTGTAAAATGTGTTTCTCTATGAAACACAATTTACCTAATAGAATGTTTTAACCACAATGAAAAATGCACAAAATTAATCATATGCACCTAATATAAGGTCAATTTGCAGATTCATGTGATTTATTAAATAACATATAATATTCAATAAATGAAAAATGAATGAGGTTAATTAAAAAAATGAGTTTGAAAGAAAGATACTTAAACCTCAAATGCAAGGTCAATTTCTATCTTCTACACATGTTAGATGATTTTTATGGAACATGTTCATAGGGATGATGTATTCTATACATATTGGGTTCCCACATGAAGCATTAGAACTTATTTTCAATGAAATACATTGCATCTTCCATACATATAGTTCCTCTAAAAATACATACACATTGAAAATCATGTGCGCGGAATGTTCCCTGTGTCTACATAGACCAAGTGAATCTCATGAAGCCATTGTGAAAAATATAAAGCATTCTATGAAATTCAAATTGTTATAGAACCATAAATCATGTGGGCAAGAACATGTTTTTTGTGAAATATTTGTGTTGATATTACATTAGGATTTGAATATTTAGTTTGTTTGATCGGTGCTTTCTAGCACAAAATTCCAGATGTCAATGCAGGAAGAGTCTCATGCTTGAGTAGGACAAATATATCCATTTCAAACAACTTCATTGACCTTTAATACAATAAATTGAGTAGAGAATCATGCAATGATTTGATATAGTGGGAGTCAGTGGATGGGTTCCGAGTTTTGTAGTGTTACATCCCTAAAATATTTTAATGTAAATGTGCGTGAAACAAAGTGACATTGATTGAACTCTGATATTACACAACTAGTCGATATTAGTGGATTTAGATATGACCAACACACTGTCAACATATTATCCATGGAATATCGCATAGTGGGTAACAATTTAAGACGGTTGTGTTGTCTCTCAATATGTGAATGATTTAATTTCAACTCATTACCATCTGACCGGTTTTTTGGGTTCCTACTAAAATGGTAATATATCCATATCTTATAAAATAATAATTAACACCTGGATTAACACCTCCCCTATTAGGGTGTTCCAGGTGACATTATTTATGTTTATTCCAACAGATTATTTGTGTTTCATATAAATTTCATGTACAAAATATAGAATATATAATTTATAATGTGTTTGTACTTACATTTCACAATGTATAACTCATTGTGCAACAATTTCCCTAAATGAATCATCACAAAATGAGCAATATGGAAGTATGATTCCCTAACGAACTAGGGTAAAGATGCATCTATTGAATATAGAAGGACAATAAGGATATTTAATTATTGTTAATGTCACTAAGGGGGGGTTTTCTGATGTTGCAGGATACATTGTAGGTGAAGTACAGTACCATTTGCTGCAAGATATAGGGAGGTGGTGGGGCTATGGTGGTCTTGTGCATTTATCATTGGATGATTCAAAATTTTATTCTATAATTATATCTATAATTCATCATAGCATTGTAGATATAATATAATTTTATTGGAACAATGATTTACATCCTTTTTTTATATTTCAACATATTGTTTTCTATTTTTTGGAACAATGATATTCTATCACCATTTTATCATCTGAATCAAAGTGATATTTTTCCTCTCCATGGATGTATGGAATATTATATAACTATTTAAATTTTCTGTACATTGAGATATTATTCTAGTTTGTTTCAATAAATTTTAATTCATCTTCATTTCATTCACAAACATGATATATTTTTGAAACAGAAGGTGTTTCCAAAACAATTATAGTTATAAGTATTAATCATTTATGATCACAATAAAATAATACATGAATAAATTAAAAATATTTATATTCTTAGACATCATATGGGCTTATTATTTAATACATATCAATATTTAATCCCCATAAATATTAATATATAATATGTTGACACTACTTTAAATGATATATAACATTTAAACTATATAAAATTCTCATGGAACATGAATGAAAATTGGAACATGGTATATTAATAGGTAAATTCATATTTTGTATAAAAGTGATAAATTTAACCACGTATGTTTTCATTTTCATTCCTAAACCATAATGTATTGATGAGTTCCATAAAACATTTAAATATAATTATGTACATTAAGTTGAATATATATGATAAGCATCATTTATACATATCGATTAAAACTTGATGAACAAAACTATAAAATCCAAATACAACAAACATTTTGTTAAATGAGGTGGTGTCTCATTCAAACCCTCAGACACAATTTATTAAAAATGAAGAAGAAACTACATGATTATGAAATAAGGGATATTATTATAATAATTAACATAAGAAGGAATAAGCTCAACTAGAATGGCATGCTTCCATGTAAAGTCTTGGCTTATTCCGTTATTAGCAAGACCATTAGCAACCTTGTTTGCTTCCCGAAAGGCATTCATGGAAATGTAATTGATCCCTATAAGCAAATCAAGGTAGTTCATCCTCCGTGTGGTTAGAGGCCATGAAATATACACAGCACCCTCCCAAATAGCATGTATAATAGTGGTTGAGTATCTTTCAATCCAAATATTGTTCCAGCCCTTTTTCATGGAAAAGGTGACTGTGGGTATCACACCCATCATTTCTTCGTCAAGAGCCGAAGTAGTACCACATCTTCCATAGCAGCATCCCAGGCACTGACCGAGGTAGTCTCTGAAAATCACACACCATCCCACATGTCCCAAACTGCCTTTATAATCATCATCCACATTCAGTTTTACCCATCCTGGAATTAGAGCTTCCCAAAAAAATCAGAAGTGTGCTTCATCTATTTGTAGATACCATCAATCTTAATCCACCAGAAAATCTAAAAATCACCAAATGTGTTATCACAGGTCACTATTTGTATTGAAGAAGCATCGTTAATGGAAATGAGAATTCATATCTTACATGAATTGAGATTAGAAGATGACATTTTGTGAATAAAAGAATTTCAATCACACTAAATTACATGATGTAGTTCATCAACTACAGAGAAGAATAGGTACTTGATTTGTTGTGAGAACTCAAGATCCACACAACTTCTTAACTGAAGGTTGAGGGAGTCTGTAAGAATCCTTCCTCAGCCAGAAATGTCAGATGTATAATTCCATAGGGTAGAGGCAGTAGCATAAGATAGGAAAAAATGATTATTATTTTCTATATGGGGGTGAATTAAAGGACACATGTAGCCATATTGGAAGCCAAAAGACTGGAGACACACCTCAGTTGGGTTACAATTGTAGGAAATTATCCACATTCGAGTAAGTCTTGAGGCTTTAATACAGGGCTTATCAAAGTCTTTCAGCCAATAAAAATCAATATCATAATTATTATCCTTGTGCATATAGAAAATTTTTTAATCTAGATTACCATTGTCGGCGGGCTCCCAACAATGGAATTCATCATAAGCCACAAAGATGTAGCTATCCACTAAAATCCTAATGTTCACATGAAAATTGGATATATAAGAATGTGTGACGTTTTTTATAGTAGCGTTAGTGTTTTCCTGTAATTTATTAGGAGGAACCATGGAGAAAAGTGTGGTTCTAGTCCAATTATGAGGCCAAAAATTCAGGGAAGCTTCCATAATAACCATCCATATATTATCGACCAAAATATTGGCAAAAGATTGTCTTATCGTTGGCCAGATATAGGAATTCATGCATCTCATACAACCTTTTTTTAACTTATATTGAAATCTATTTTTTAGAAAGTCAATATAATAAGAGTTATTATGAATAATCTTCCATGTGATGTTGGCTCGAAGTGCATCATTAAAATGACTAATATTTTTTATGCCAAGACCACCTTTTTCCAGAGGTTTGCAGCAAGTGGTCTAGGGCATGGTAACAAGTTTATTTCATGAATATTGCCTGACCGAACATGGTTCTTGATGTTAGTGTTGATTTTATTTAAAAGAACTGTATTCCATTGGTAAATCATCAATGAATATACCTTCTTGGAATAAATGGTTGATTTCACATGGTAGATTCTCCCTGTCATCGAAAGGGACATTCCTTTATAGGAGGATAGCTGCAATATGATCTGATCCATCACATTGTAAAAGTACATGGATTGAGGCTTTCCCCAGAAAATAAGAACACCATGGTAGGTAAAAGGGAAAGAACCTTGTTTAATTCATAGACTATCTATAATATTATTTTTTCTAGAAGAAGAATTGTTTTCCAAAAAATACACAGAATTTTTTCATGTTAATAGATTGACCAGAATCCTCTTCATATTGAGACAATGTGTTTTTTAAAATCTGAATATTTCTTTTTTCTTATTTTATGATTAAAATTATGTATCATAATATAGTAGATGCATAGGCATAGATATGTTTCTAGTAACCTGAATGGGGATTAGCTTGTTTTGATTCATTAAGAGAGTGAGAAGCCTACTAAGATAATCTTCGGAAATGGAAATGAGAATTGCCGATAGAGGATCACATTTCTATAAAACTAATGTGAATTTGAGGTAACCCTTTGGGGAACCATTGACAATGACCGAGATGGAGGATGAATTGAATAAATAATGTATTCTATTTATGAATGAATCATTGAATCTGAAGTACTGAAGGACTTTGAAAAAGAATCCCTAATAAATGGTATCAAAAGATTTTCTAATATCAAGTTTAATGGATATGTTTCCTCCTCTAATAGTTCTATTACGGGAGTTGGTACATTCAGAGGCTGAGATGATGCAGTCTTGTATATTTCTCCCCTTGATAAATCCAAATTTATTCAAGGAAACAATTTTATTTCATAAATCTTCAAGTCTATTCACAATAAGTTTAGTAATGATTTTGTAATAGTTATTTAGAAGTGGAATAGGATGAAAAACACAAATTCCAGAGGCATTTTCCACATTAGGAATTAGAGTGAGGAATTGAGTATTTGGCCCATGTGGAAGGTGTCCATTAGCGGAAAAGGCTCATAAAAGCTTGAAAACATCTAGTATTCCATTAAAATGAACTGAGAATAGTATGAAATCCATTCATTATTTAAAAACCTAAATCATTTATACAAATATCATTATCTTTATATAACATTGGAAGGGTTATGTTGTGTATTTTGAATCGTCTAGAATGGGATTTAGGTTTTTTACTTTTCCAAGGTGACTGTATCATTTCCAATAACACATGACAGATGATGATGTATGATATGAATTTACTAAATCACATATGTGGGGGTCTATAAATTAAAAACTGAGAACCACTACATCTTTGATGATAAGTTTATTCTCTTCATTGTTTTGAATAACTTTAATAACATATTTTTATAGATTGAATTGATCATATGGTAATGATGATTTGTTGGGAATATACATAGGTATTAATTTTATATGGTTTATAGGGATGATAATTGAATTTAATGGCTGATGGTTTGGGAGAAAAATTATATAACCAAGTGGTCCGGGAGGATCAAGGACATAGTGGATCAAGAATCATACACAGCCCCAAATGGAATTCAATATGATGAGGGTTTTATCATTTATTGGAATTGTATGTATGCACCACTCCCAACAATTTTAATATTTGATTCTAATATAAATTTTAATTTTGTTACTGTAAATTATATTTTTTTTGACATTTAGGATTCTCAATTTTCTATGTAGAAAATTAAATTTTTTTCTTCCTCATTATATTTTGATTTTCACTTTTAGTGGAGAAATATTAATAACAATATTTTTTTTCATCATGTTATTATATTCTATATTCATTTAGTTTCATAATAAATTAATAATAAATTTATCGTGTACATTTTTTTATTTTGAAATCATAGTTCAATTTTACATCTCGACCATTCAATACTCCATAAAGAGTTTTGAGTCCATGGATATATGATTTGAACAACTCCATGATCATAATGAAATACAATGTAGCCATTCATTTTCCATTAATACAGAAATTCTTTATTTGTATTTTTAATGTATTTTCTATTGTTTGGTGCATAAGAGAAGGTTTTCTCCTAATGATGAAACAATAATTTGGACAATATATTTATTATGATTGTACACATGTACATACATGATGGAAATTTTTCTGCATGATTTAAATTATAATTTATTAAACTTATTTGATGTATATTTGATGGTTGAATATATGATAGATTTCCAGATGGGGTTTTTAGTACCCTTAAAGATAACATGATGAAATACATAAAATTTGTATCATTATATTCACTATACCAATAATTATCAAACTCATCATTAATATATTTATAATCAGATAGATATGGATGAGAAAACTTAATTTATAATATGCCTTTTATATGACCAATCATAAAATCAGTAGAATAAAATTTGTTGTTTAATCTATAACCGATATATAATTTTTCAGATTACCAAAAAAATATATTCATAAATGCATATTAAATTGTTAAATCTTGTGGATATTCAACTATGTTACAATGATTTTGTAAAAATTTTAATGATCCATAATATTCCCTAGAGAAATATCATATAATATATTGTAAATTTCTATATTAATAATTTGAAATTATTGATATTTTGATTAGTTGTTGATTTATTATTATTGATGTCTATAAATAGAGGTTATTAATATTTTAAATGTAATAGTGAATCATATTTTGAAACATTCCTTTGGATGAAAATTACAGTTGGACCTTTTTTATATTAATGATATTTTGTGAAGATGAAAATAAAACGAGCTCTATTTATTTTTGGATGGGTTATTTTATTTTGTATAAATAATGTTCATTATTTACATGTTCATTTAAGGGGTCATAATTAAAAAAGTGTTGAACCAATGGTGGTAGTTTCCTAAATGATGTAGAACTCCTTTATAAGTTAATGTTAATTTTCATGAAATGAGACCTACAAAAAATAGAAAAAATAGGGACATTCCCAATGAACAAGGGACGAAAAAAGGGACTCATATATCTATGTATCCATCCCATTTTTTTGTACATTTAATTTTTTAGATTGAGATTTCTTGTCCAAAAGAATATTTCCATAATTATAAAATTAATGGTTAATTTCATCCATAATTTATTCTACCACAAAATCATCAAACATTGAAATTGTGATCATGAATGATATATTCACTAACATATGAGTCTGTGATGTAATCTCTCGGTTTAGTCAACATCATAACAGTTTCATACTCTAAACACCATCAACCAATATATCAACATCAATGATAGATCATGAATCCATATCAATACCTCATATAATATTTATCAATTTAAAGACTAGCTTTATCATAATCCATTACAATTCACTTGTACTTACATTGAGAGAATTGGAACACTTCATTAATTCATATAAACTACTCGATGATATCTTTTACATCAAACAGTTAACTCACCAAGAATATAGTGTATTAGATTAACATATATCATATTAATCCTTGGGTCAGATACAATATATTGTGTTCACGAGACATCTTATTGATGAAATAAATTGAATATTAAACATAATTTCAAACTATTTATTATATTGGATCTACCTAAGACTCATTTGAAAAATTATTAAAACAAACCACTTCTTGGAGTTCCCAAAACTAATTCTCCTACAAACTTTTACATTACATGTGTTTTGAATTTTTGTAGAAAACCGTTTTACCCATCATTATGGATTATTGCACCCCTTTTTTTGGTTTTTTTATATTATTTATTTCATAGAAAAAAATTGAAAAGATTATTATTGAATGAAATTGTAGGAAAACAATTCAAATATGTAGAATTTCATCCATATAAACCACTAAACATACAATTATATATCCACTAGCCTAACATTATACACAGAAACATAGGTTTTTTTACAAACCAATATCATTGATATTATCATCCAACCATATATTCATACTCCGATAATCATTATTCCATACAATAATAGCCCATTTTAACTTATGAAAATTAATTTTATTCTTTTCCACATTATAATCCTTAGGTTGTTTTATGTAGACAAATTTTAATAAATTAATCATATAAATGTTTTTTGAAATTCAATTTATATATCATATAATCATATGGGAATTCAGGTATTATCTAATTGTACATTATTATTAATATTAATTTATAATAATACATTATACAAAAAATGATTATGTTCTAAAAAACCTTTCATGGTTAGAAAACAATACAACATTATAATAAATTCGTATTATGTTTATAAAACTATATAATATTATACCAAATTTATAATATAATAAGAAAATATATTTAATCATAATCTAAATGAAAATTATTGTAAAATAATTGTAATTGAAGTAAAACATAAATAGTAAATGTAAATAGAAAACATGAATATAGGAAACAATTCTCACAAAACACTAATAATCCATTCAGATAAAAATTGGAAAATATGATTTTAAAAAATATAATAATCAGATAAACATATATAGAACTAATGAAACAACATATTTTTTACAAATATATTTGTTAATATGCATGATTCATTTTTGGATCCGAGACATACATGATATATTATATTGATGAATAATACATAGTATTCATGAACTATTTTCATAGTCATTTTATATGAGTTTCAAAATGACATGAATTGACCCATGGAGGCCTTAAATAGTAAAATTTTATACTGAGTGTGGAACCTTATCCCCTACACTAATAATATTATGTTCTGTTACATTCACTAAGTTTGAATATCAAACAATATTATAGACCATAGCCTATTCTATTTGACAATAAACCCATCTTTAATGCAAATAATAACATGAAACGATAGTATGATATACAAATATTATCAAATAAATGGTACACAGAGAATAAATGAGACATTAAGCACTAATATGACCCTATATGGATAAAATATAATGGAACTATACTTCTAACATGTCCATGAACCCGACTAATGAAAAATGGTAAAGAAAGCCTCCATATTGTTATTGCATGTAGAATTGTCTCCTACTGTAACTTAAAATTCCACAACCAAGGACCTCCACAAACCATAATGCAACACTAATTTCCTATTGGTGTATCCTTTGAAGCAATGTGAGCATCAATTCTACTAAGAGCATCATATGACATGCATATCATCAGCACAAACACAATACGTATAGGCACAAATCCTATGAAACTATAAATACTATGAATACTGAGATGTCTAATAATCCATACCTTTATAGAACTACTATACACAACATAAAAAATATAACCACAAATCACCTCAGGAGTAATGATCCTAAAATAATTTGAATAAATCTACCTATCAAACATTAATTTTTCTAAAAATTAATACAATGGAGGAACATTTATTTAGGAAAAAATTTCACCAATGGATACACCACCACCTATCATTAGTAATCATCGAAAAAATGATTCCATTTGAGAAACTCATACGATAACTCATCCCAATCTTTATAATAGACGATAATCAAATGGTTACAAACCCCTTGTATTAGAACAACCCATTTTTGTTGTAATGAAGATAACTCAAAACATATGAAAGTCCACAAATTATTAAAATATTGAAATATGAGAAATCATAACACAACTTCAGAAATTATAACTACCCAAAAGAAAAAAAAACCCGCACATCATTAATGGTATTATACTGTGAGGAACACACCTAATTGGGTGACGCCTCACTCATGGGCATATTGAACATATTACAATGAAAGCATACTTTCTAGAATACACCTTATTTAAAAGAATACCAAATTCAATTTGTATCATGTTGAGTAAATTCCCTTAATTAGCACCGATGGATAAAAAAATCAATATAGATTTAGAGTACAGATTACCCATGTTTCTTGGGGGGGGGGGGGGTACTTGTCACGACTTGTCCTAGGGGGCATGAGTCGCAACTCCCCATGCCTGCCTCCAATAGGCCAGGGGTTGCTAACTATCACCGAGTAGGCATGCTACTATCCTGGAAGGCATTTCTTATAAACCTGTACACACACAAACGCATCTCCAAGCCCAAAAAGATGAAAAGTAAAAACTACTAAAAGGAAAATGATGCATGCATACAGTAAAACCCAACCAATAGTGTATGATAGGAAAGTAAAGTAAAAGAATGTAAAACACAAGTACCAATGTACAATACAAACAAAATATAGTCTTTAACAATGTCTTACCTATAACGAAATGTGATAGGACTGCAATATGTAGTCGTAGGAATACACATCGGCATGTCTGATCTCACTAAGCACCGTCTGGTCCTGGTCCGCCTTGAATCCTATCAAAGGCTCGCTCATCTGCTGAAGACATGACAAGTGCGTGCAAAGACCATGCAAGAGTGAGTATAACAATACCCAGTAGGACACCCCAAAACAACAAAGGATTACAACAGGGGAAATACTAAACAAGAAAGGTAAATTCATCTCTACAGAGTATATGTTTATGGAACATATAACATGAATATCTATATATACATATACACAAATGACCATTTCGAAACCACAACTAAGATCCAGCTCGAAGATTCCACTATTCATACAACCAGGAGAACACACTCCTAGGTTTGAAGAGAGAGATATGAAGTACACCTTCCAGGAGAACACAATCAACATGTACATTGAGAAAATGATATTCAGATGAGGATCACCACCATGTCCTGGGGTGATTCCGATAACTTAGTCTAAGCTAATCCGCTAAGAGAGGATCGGGGCCTGGTTAATGTTGGTCACGTCCATACCAAGAACTCTACCTACTGTTACAGGAAGGAATAGAGGATCCAACTCTAAGTCTAATAGTGGGGATTCCAAAAAACTCTATATAGGAAGTCCTTCTGAAGGGATCATACTTCTATATGTAGGAAATGATTTTGTAACCCTTCATATGATATACCAAGGGGATGAATGCTAAGGAAACTAGCCCATGTCACAGAAGGAATTTGTCTCAAGCCATGAATAATTGGTTATATGACGTATAGTATGGTTACAAGCCGTGTTCTTTGGCTCCATGTACTGCGCGTGTAAACGACCCGTGTCATCCATTCAAGTTTTGTAAAACATGAACTACACGATGTGTAGAATAATCACATGTCTTGTTCCTTGACTGTGGGTACTGCCCGTGTAAATGGACCGTGTCATTCGTTTTGTCAGATAGAATGTAACTACAAGGCATGTATAAGAATCACATTCCATGTATGAGCACCTAGGGCTAGCTCTGTGTACGCTGGCCATGTGCTTATACATGGTCTCTGTCTGTGTTGCCTGCCCGGGTACCTGCACACGGGGTATCCTATGTATCTGGCAGGATCTAGCCAGGGAGGTGTATACATGTCTTGTCCTTGGTCGTGTACCCAACTGGTGTCCATGTACTCTCGGAGTACATGATAGGTGGTCCACCAATGAACACACACCGTGTAGCCCATACTACATGTCGTGTAGTCAAGATTTTTTCAGAAACGTTGTCTTCCTCCTCACGTCGCGGATGATCCTCTGGATCCACGATTTCTCATCTGTTCATCATGATACACCCGGGGATGGTTCATTTCATCATACGAACAGATTAATTTGTGTTTTCAATCCTTAAATCGGATCATAAACCTCGAATTATCCATCCGAATATAAACACCAGAAAACTCATATCTCTCCTTCCACTTCGAATCCTTCACTGAAACTGTCGTCACACCTCCATGACACCACTCAAGTGTTAGATCCACATTCTCGGATCATGGAGCCAACCAAAAAATGTTCAGTTATCGATTTCCTTCAAGAACACATAGAACATAATGATGAATGCTGGGGAGAAAGAAACAATGAATCAAACAAGAGGGACATACCACGATCGTTGTTCGTAACGATCTGGGTTCGTCGTTGTTAGATAAAAACCACAACATTCAAAAGATAATAAATCTCTAGTATTTTATCTCCTGGAAAAATCCCCAAATCACCCACACTAGCAAAAAAATCTATCTGCGAGTTAATCATTTCACAGATTAGTCCGCGTTCGTCATAAGAATCTATAACGGTGAAAGGAAGAAATATCAAACATCCTACCTGGAACCGCGACGTTCGTTGTTGAAGATATGGTCATCGTGTCATCTCTACTTTGAGAGGTTTTCTCCAGAGACACTACAACCGCTAAGGGTTTCTGGGTTATGAGGATTGTAACCCTGGACCCTATGTTATCAATTATTTAAAAAGGATAAGAGATATCTGTTGCAATAGATTTAAAATGATTTCGCTGTAGAGTAAAATATTTTTATTAAATATTTTATTACTTTTACATCCAAAAACAAGATTTTAGCACTGACCTGCGCTGGTCGATGTTAGGCCACACATAAGGTAAAAATAACTATACTAAATTCAATAGTTCCATTAGATTTCTGATCTGATCACCCGTTCAGGAGTTACTCAAAATTTTTAGGAAAACCGCACGTGCACATAAGTTTATAATTTAATTAAAATCAATCATTTTTTCGATCTCAATGGGACTCGATACTACATGTCTTCTCAAATACTGGTCTAGAAATAATTTCCACATATCCATATAAAATAGAGTATGGAAAATCCACGACATAACATCACACCCACCTTAGGGATTTTACGTCCCAAAAAAGCCAAAACAAAGGCTACTCAAAAAGATGTGGGTACTGCCGACGAATATGAGCATCCCACTCCAACGTGTTCTCCTAGAGATTCTCGTGCTACCAGCAGACACACACCAAGGGAATTGATCACCAATGAAGGATCTTCTCTTCCTAATCCTCGATCTCCACTGTGTATTAAGAAACAATCACTCAATCATCGATGTCCAGCTCGCCCCAGTCGATAACATGGGATGGATCAAGCACGTACCTCTATAGGTGTGACACATGAATAAAGATGTGAACATGGTCCATCTAAGGAGGTAGAGACAAGTGATATGCCACCCTGCCAACACTTCTCACGATCTGAAAAGGGCCAATGAACCTCAGAGATATCTTTCCACCTCGGCCAAATGTCGGCAATCCCCGTCGAGGTGAGACCCAAAGGAACACATTATCTCCCTCCTCGAACTCCAATGGCATCCACCTCCTATCGACAAAAGAATTTTTCTGACTCTGTGAAGTATTCATCCGCTCCTGAATGACCTACACCTTCACTATAGTAGCTCTCAACATCTCTGGGCCCTTGAGTGTTGGCTCTCCTGGGTCAGTCCAATAATGTGGTGACCTGCAAAGTCGCCAGTACCGATCCTCGAATGGTGCCATAACAAAAGTGGAATGATAAAAGTAGTTGTATGAAAACTCCACCAGTGGTAGGTGATCCTCCCAACTACGACCGATGTAAGGTATTCATGATCGAATCATATCCTTCAGAACCAAGAAGGTCTACACTGTCTAACCATCAGTCTAGGGATGAAACATTGTGCTCAAGCATAACTAAGTCTCAAAAGCTTCTGATAATCCCTTCCACAACCGGGATGTAAAATGACCATCATGATCTAAGAAGATCATGGATGGAACTCCATGAAGTTGAACTATCTCTTGCATGTAACGGCGTCCCAATCTCTCTACTGAACTCTGCTCCTATATGGCTAGGAAGTGGGCCAAATTGGAGATTTTATCAACAATAACCCAGATGGTATCATTTCCCCTGTACGTACTTGGTATACCCTTCACGAAGTCTATGGATATATTTTCCCACTTACACTCTGGAACCTCAAGGGGCTGAGTGAAACCCACTAGTACCTGGTGCACAGACTTTACTTGCTGACAAGTAAGGCAGCATGAAACAAACTCTTCCACACACATCTTCATTCCTGGACACTAAAACTGACGTCGGAGGTCCTGATACATCTTTTCCATGCCTTGATGCACTGCTAATGGGGACGTTTGGAACTCCATCAGAACATCCTCTTGCAACGTCACTGGTACTAGTGTGTGTCCTATGAAAAGAACAACATGATCCCAATATGTTGAATATTCATCAGTACCATCAATTGCGGATATCTGAGCTTATAGAGTCTCACATATAGCGTCCCCAAGCTGTGCTTCCCTAACTCGTAGTATGAGTGGACAGGTAACAACCATCAACTGAAGGTAAGACCCATCATCTTTATCCACAATGTTTAACTGTAAGGATGCCAACTGCCTTGTTTCCTCATCCAGCAACTGTGAACTGGATTTCCTGCTAAGAGAATCTGCCACAACATTCCCCTTCCCAGGTGTGTAATCAATCTCAAAGTCATAATAATGTAGGAACTCAAGCCATATTCTTTGTCTCAAATTCATATCCTTTTGAGAATAGATATATCTGAGACTCTTGCGATCAGAGTAGATGGTATACCACTCCCCCATCAGGTAGTGATGCCTCATCTTCAACGCGAATACCACGGCTTACAACTCAACAACATTGGTCTCATAGTTCTACTTATGTGGCCTCAACTGACGTGAGACATAGTAAATAACTGCTTGCCTCTACATCAGGAAAAAACCAAGCCCAGTTCCTGATGCGTCGTAGAACACTATGTACTCGACACCCTCATCCAGTAATCTCTATATTAGGGCACTCGTCAGACTCTGTCTCAACTACTAGAAATCCTGCTGGCATCTCTTCGTCCGCACGAAAGGCTACCCAATTTGGGTTAAAGATGTCATGGGTACAGAAATCCTGGAGAAATCAATAATGAACCTCCAATATTAGACTTCAAACCCAAGGAAACTTCTCGCCTCTGTTATGCTATGAAGTGGCTCCCATGCTATCACTTCCTCCACCATGGATGCGTCCACTGCTACACCATCTGCTAAGATAACATATACTAAGATGTGGACCCCCTGTATCCATAACTGGAACATAGAGAGTTTCTCATACAACCAGTCCTCTCAGAGTGTGTCCAGAACCATCCTAAGGTGACTCGCATGCTCCTCCTCGGATGTAGAGTACACAAGTATATCATCGATGATGACCACTACAAACCGATCCAAATAGGGATGAATGATCTCGTTCATGAGACCCATAAACACTGTCGGGGCGTTCGTCACACCGTATGGAATCACCATGTACTCATAGTGACTGTAGAGATATCTGAATGTTGTCTTTGGTATATCCTCATCTCTTACTCACAACTGGTTATAGTCTGGTTATAGATCAACCTTCGACAACCATCGTGCCCCACTTAACTGGTCTAAGTGGTCATCGATCCTCAGTAGTGGACAACAGTTCTTTACGGTCACCTGATTCAGGCATCGATAATCCACCCATACCCTCAGGATCCTGTATGCATTCTTGGAAAACAGCACTGGGGCCACCCAGGGTGAAACGCTGGGTTATACAAATCCCATCTTCTGTAAGTCTTCTTGCTACACACTCTTCTCACGAAGCTCTGCAGGAGACAACTGATATACTGATGATGATGTCGATGTCGTCCCGTGTAGCAACTCAATGCAGAAATCTATATCTCGATGGGTAGGATGTCAGGGGACATCCTCTGAAAAGACGTCCTCTTAATCAGCCACTACTGCTGGAAACTAGAAACTCGTAACATCTAGTGCGCTAAGGGCTAGGCTATCCAAATGATAGGATATCGGTTGCACCCTCTTACACACAAGTCCATCCTGCACTGCCTGGGACTCTCTTTCACCGAAAAAAGATAACCTTCTTCCATCACTGCAGACACACCACACCCTTCACCTAAACCATTCAATCTGGTCATGAACTTTGGATTTCCAATCCATACCAATAATGACATTTTATGGCCTTGATGCTACCACCAAGAGGTTCTAAATTAAAATCTCACCTCCAAGGGTCATGTCACACTGTCTACATAGGTGTGTGATCAATGAATCTTCTATGGTCGGTGTTTCTAATTGTAAGGGTCGAGTCAATGGATCAACTGGAATCTCAAGGCCTTGAACAAGATAAGCAGCTAGAAAGGAATGACTAACACCTGTGTCTATCAGTACGACAGCCAAAGTAGAAATTAAAGATCGTACCTCTAATAATTCCAAGAGCACATTGGCCATAAACCTCTTCTACCCGCAGTTGTCCCTTCCTATATCCACCAACTCCCAGAACCTGGGGTGGAACTCCTTGGGGTAGTGGTAAACGATCAAAATGCCAACCACCTCTAGCTGCTCACCCAGCTCCCCTACAACATCTGCAGCCACACTGATCTATCTGCTCCACACATTGCCTCTACCTCGGTGGTCCATCTGTTACTCCCATGTCATCAGTATGGTGGTTCGGACAATATCGAGTGAGTTGTACCCTGCCATCACATGAGTAGCATCACCTCTCTCGATGCTATCTTGATTCGCCTTTAGAACCTTGTACAGTAGATCCCCTACCATTGTATCTCCTTTGAAAATGTCTCCCATACCTGGGTCCCTAGCGTCATCTCCCTACTACCGAGGGATCTACTCTAGCTCGCTCCCTACTAACAATTGCTGGATGTCTATGCTCTTCCAAGTAGCTCTCAACCACCAATGCCCACTCGAGCACCCTAGAATAAGTAGGAATGCTCATAGGGACGATGATAGATCAGATATCTCTGCGCAATCCCCACTCAAAATTCCTCTCTCTGAAATACTGATCTCTGACCATATCCATCGTGTACCGCGAGAGGTTGGTAAACCTCGATGAATAGTCATCCACCATCATGGTTCCCTACTGGAGTTGAAGAAGCTCCTGTAAACGAACTTCCCTCAGGGTAACTAGTTAAAACTACTCTCTAAAGATATTCTCAAACTACGACCATGGAAGAGTAACCTCATCATGAGTCTGAATAACCAAACTCCACCATCGTCCTACCGAGCACTGCAGAAGGCTCATTGCCAGGATTACCATTGGGTGTGCTGATGTCCTGACCAAATGGAAGACTCTAATCACCGCCTCAAGCCAGTCCTTTGTTGCGTGAGGTTCAGGCTCACCTGAAAACATAAGGGGTCACTATCTATGAAACTAGTGGAGTGTGCTCAGCCTGCGCTCATCCTCCACTAGAACAGCAGGCACTAAACACTGCCCTGTGGTTTGTGGAATAGCTGGCACACCACACTGAGGTAAAACTGGGGGTTCTAGTCAATGAATCAATGCTTCATCACTGTGGGGTCATCCTCGTGATCAAGCATATGGATCCTAGCAGGTGCGTGTTACGAAGCATCCTGTAATAAAACAAGATTTAATCCACTCAGTGAGTATATCGGGAGAGATGACACAAGAAGGACATGGAATCCACATCCCATTCATATATGATGAACGTTCCATTATTTTCCCCTAAAATTAGTGTTCTCATGTTCCGAGTCGAAAAGCATGTTATCAGAGTCATGGTGTATGTATATGTCGGCCGCCCGCCCCTACACTAGGGTCCTAGTCCTGAAAGGAAAACTCTAAACACTTAACACTATTTCCCCATAACAACTCACAAACTTTCGGTCCAATTGGACAACATTCCACCTCTGATTCCACTATGTCACAACCCGTTCTAATGGGGACCGAGCCACAACTCCCTAAGCTCGCCTCCAACAGGCCAGTGGACGCCGACTAGCATCGAGTAGGCATGATACTAACATTGGAGCCATTGCCTATAAAATTGTACACCCACACACATATCTCTATTCCCAGAAAGTTTAAAAGAAAAAAAAAACTAAAACGAAAAAGTTTCATGAATACACTAAAACCCAACCGACAGAGTATGGAAGGAATGTAAAGTACAAAAACTAAAAACTTGATCCAAAAGTACAAGCCCACCAAAATAGTTTCTGTAACAAAGTCAAACCTATAAAGAAAGCTGATAGGACAATAATATGTAGCCATAGGAACACACCTCAACCTGACTGATCTCACTGAGCACAGTCTGGTCCTGGTCAGCCTAGAATCCTTTCAAATTCTTGCTCATCTGCACAAGACAAGACACATGCTGGAAAAGCCCGTGTATGGGTGAGTATAAAAATACCCAGTAGGACACCACGAAACCGTAAAAGAATAAAACAAGGGAAATACCACAAAAGAAAGGTACTGTCATGTCTACAAAGTATATGTTTACAGAATATATAAAATGAATATCCAGATATACCTATACACAAACCACCATTTCGAAACCACCACTAAGATCCAGCTCAAGGATTCCACTAATCATTAAACTGGGAGAACACACTCCTAGGTCTGAAGAGAGAGATACAAAGTACTCATTCCAGGAGAACATACTCCAGAAGTGCGTTGAGAACATGATTCTCAAATGGGGATCACCACCAATTCATGGGGTGATTCCGACAACTCTGTCTGATCTGATCTTCTAAACAGAGGATTAGTGCCCGGGTAATGTTGGTCATGCTGATACCAGGAAGTCTACCTAGGGTTCTAGGAATGAAAAGAGGTTCCAGCTCTAATTATCAAAAACGGGATTCCAAAAACTCTATTCATGAAGTCATGCTAAAGGTATCATACTCCAATATGAAGGAAACGATGTCGGAAACCTTCAGGAGAGAGTAAAATGGGACAAACCCTAAGAGACTAGCCCAAGTCACAATAAGAAACTAGCTAACGCCATGAATAATTGGTTACACGGCGTGTAGTATGGCTATACGCCATGTTCATTGACTTAAGGTACTACCTGTGTAAACAGCATGTGTCATTTGTTAAAGCTGTGTAAATCATCAACTACACGCCATGTAGAATAATCAAATGATGTGTTCCATGAATCCGGGTACTGCCTGTGTAAATGGCCCATTTCATTTGGATTTTCATATTCAAATAAACTACACGATGTGTATAAGAATCACACGCTGTGTCCGAGAACTTGGGGCTCACACCATGTACGCTGGCCATGTGCTCGTAAGAAATCTCTGTTTGTGTCGCTTGCATGTGTACAAGCACATGGGGTATCTCGTGTATCTAGAAAGGTCTGGCCGAGGATGGGTATACATGCTGTGTCCTTGGCCGGGTACCCAACCCATGTCTGTGTACTCCTGGAGTACATTCTAGGTGTTCCACCAATGAACACAAACTGCATTGCCCATACTACACGTCGTGTAGTCTGTATTTTTCTAGAAACGCTGCCTTCATCCTCGCGTCGCGGTTGATCCTCCAGATCCATGGTTTCTCTTCCATTTGTCCCGATACACTAGGGGTTGGTTCATTTAATCATATGAACACCATAATAGGTATTTTTGGTCCTTAAATCGGATCATAATCCTCGAACGATCTATATGAAGAAAAACACCAGAAAACTAATATCTCTCCATCCTCTCTGAATCGTTTTCTTAAACCATCGTCGCACCTCTGTGACACTGCTCCAGGGTAGGATCTACAATCTCAGATCGTTGTGCCGACAAAGGAATGTGCAATGATTTATTTCCTCCAAGAACGCGTAGAATGAAATGAATAACGCAAGGTAGAGAAAAAAAGAATTGAACAAGAGGGACGAACCTCGATCGTTTTCCATGAAGATCCGGGTTTGTCGTTGTTATATAAAAACCAAAACAATAAAAATATTATAAATCTTGACTATTTGATCGCCAGATAAAAACCCCAAATCACACCTACCCGCCAAACGATCGATCTGTGGGATAATTGGTTCACAGATTAGTCTGCGTTCATCATAGGAATTATGATCAGACATCCTACGTGGATCCGCATCATTGTTGGAGAAGATCTGGTCATCGTGTCATCGCCGCTTTGGGAGGTTTTCTCTAGAGCCTCCAGATCCTCCAAGGATTTCAAGGTTATGAGGTTTGTATCCCTGGACCCATGCGCTAGAAATTATTTATAAAGGATATGAGATATCTTTTTCAATATATTTAAAAATATTTCACTGCAGAATAAAATATATTTATTTAATATTTTATTAATATTACGTACAAAAAATATATTTTACCACCGACCTGTGCGGTTCGATGTTAGGTCTCACCTAAGGTAAAAATTGATGTTCTGAACGCAGTGGTGCCATCATATTTCTTATCTGAGCACCCATTATAGAGTTATATCACTTTTATCGGAAAATCTTACGATTGTGTAGTTTAATTTTTTAATTAAATTCAATCATTTGTTTTAGGCTAACCGGGCCTCGGAACTGCACGCCATCTCAAAGACTGGTCTCCAAATAATTTCAACATATCCATATAAAATAATGTATGGAAAATCTGTGACATTGTAGTACTGAAACCCATTTTGGAAACCAAGGGTTATGTAACCATCATAGAAAAAATAAATGGTTTTACAATCATTACGATTTTTCTAAATGTTATTACAAAAACAACATCATTATCCCAATGATGCTAAATTCTATCATTGTTAATCTCATTGAAAATATCCTGATATGTATAAATAGTAAATAGCCTTTTTAATTTTAGTTGAAAAATATTTCAGATTTTTTCTATGTTTTCCTGAATCAAGTAGCCAATATGAAAATCATTGAAAATTCAACACAAATTTGATAGGTTTCAACATGGAGAACATGGGTGCGAATCATTTCACTTTTGGGGAAGGGGTGTAGTTCTACATATCCCTTGCACTCCGCAAGAGTCTTCAGGTCCTAGTCGGGGAGACATACCTGACTATCTTGATGGTTGACATATGCACTTGGGCCACATGCTAAGCACGTATATCTAGATGACCTATGCCATCTGACACACTGTGGTCTAGTCATGCCGAGGGAACCTCCAACCACAAATACACTTAGAGAGATGAAAATAATATATTATTTTTTAATATACCATTTTCAAGATCATCAATACTATAAATTTTATGATGTATCACCCCTGGGATAAATATTACACCTCATGATTAATAGATCCGTTAAATGAAATTTACAGTGATGAATACCATGTTCTATTTATCATTTTACATCCACAAAGGTTCTAAAACATGAAAACCAAAAAAGTATTATCTAATTCCAGATTCTTATGTATTATGGTCAGTAAAAAGAACCCCCTCAGTCAATCCATATTTGGAATTATTGAACAACTGATCCACAAACTACAAATATGCATCATGAATATTGGAAGTGTACTTATTTTCAATATTTATAAAATTATTATATAATTGTTTCAGAATTGGGAGATAAATAAATTTTAGATGTTAGGTTTATTTATTCAATGAGAGCTCAATTAGTTGAAATTAATTTTATGATGAAAATGTGTGCACATTAATTAACATAGTATTAATCATTATTGATAATATATTGAAAAAATAATTTTAAACCACTATTGATTTAAATGTTGTAATATTGATATAATTAGTATTTTTCTCCACTATAAAATGTATTGTTTTAATTTTATGATTCTATAGGTTTATATTTATTAGTATTTTTTCTTGTATTTGAATTTGATGCTTAGGGATGTGTTACGTTTTGGATTTGATAGATTAAGGTTATAACATGTCCCAATTAGGTCGTGAGGTGATAATGTGGGGATATGGGGGGGGGGGGGTTGTGTGGATATTATTGTGTTGTTTTTGATTTAATTAGTTAATAATCGAATGATTAACATAGGTTGACAAGTGGGAATACCTATTTCTAGTCGATATGTTGGGGATGTTTTTCATAAGATGAGGGCATGGTTTTCCAATTTTTTCTAAATATTTTGATGGTTGTTTTTTATGTTAAAAATTGTGATGTGATGTGATTATGCTAATTTTACATTTATATGCTTATTCTAATATTAATATATATCAATATAATGTTCGTATTCAATTTACTACTTATTATACTTCATAGTTTAACAATATAACATGATGCGACTATAGTGGAATTGTATGGAAAATATTATTTCAAAATAACATAATCAAAACATTTAATTACTTAGTTGTTTAACATATGTCAATCCCAAACCAATTATTCTACATGGATAAGGATGAGTACATTAATTGATCACCATTATATAGTTTGATAAATATTGTTTTGGAGAATTTGATGGATATTTTAGATTTCTTTCTGGTTTCTTCGATATAATTTGAGAGTGATCTAGATATTTTGGATTCCATTCATCCTTGTATTAGTTATACAAATTTTTCATGTATGAAACAATTGTTTCATAGATATATAGTTTTAACTTCTTGGGGTCCTAAAGATGCATATTTGTATTTTTTTATTCATTTCTGGAGAATTAAGAGTGTAATGACTCATGTGATTTTGATAGAAAACCATTCTACCCGTTGTTAACTCATGAAATTTTGGAGTATGGAATCTTGTTAAAATGGTATCCATTAATCCTACCTTGTTGGGAATTCAGTAGGTACTTTCAACTTCTTATGGAACTCCAAAAATAAATTATTCAAAAGTGGAACTATTATTAATAATAAAATTTAAAACAATTTTCCAAAATATGAATGTAGTGACAAACAAAACATCAATTAATCACTTCCCTCTCACATTTACCACACTTTAATGTCTTTTATTTTCATATAATTAAACATAGACGATTCACAAGAATACATAAGTGACCTCCACGAATATTAATGTCTTACTTCAATTGTAGGCTTATTTAAAAGAGGGAGATATGGAGAGAGAATTATTTTCATATTATAATATAGTACAATAAAAATTGATGATATACACCTTGTTTGAAGATCATATCACTATATTAAGAGAATAATATATTTTTTCAACTCATTTTCCATTGAAATAATTAAATAAAGAAATATAATTCATAAATTTCATATTTGAATAGGAATATCCTAAAATTCCCCAACTAACAGAAAAGAAGCATTACATGGTTCATGTATCAATATTGTTTTTTTAGAATGAATAGAAATGTTATAAAATGTACTAATAATATAAAAAATATACAATAGTCTCACTTTATAAAATTTCAATCCTTCCATTAAAATTCAATTCATGATAAAATATGGTGGTAAGAGATTCCAACAAAACGGCATAGTGTTTGTAGAAAATCCATTCCAAGGGGTTTATAAATTCTCATTCATTGTGTATTTGAAAATTTTGACTAAAAATTTAAGAAAAAAATAAAACCAATTTTCATAGTAATATAAGAAATAATAGAATATCATAAAATCACTAATAAACAAGTTATTATGGAGACGTGTTAAAATTCATGGACATTAAGAAATTTATTTATTTCACCAGAATATCATATAAGAATTTTTAAAATAAAAATTTTGACAAATATTATAATGAAATATTTAATAATTGAAAAATAATATGTAAATAATGTACATAAAAAAATTAATAGAAACTAATGAATCCAAAATAGTTTAAAGGATTTAAGTAAATTTAAATTTTTTTATCTTCAATGAATCACTAGAACTATTTGACATATTGATGTTTCTCCAATGATTTGTCTATAATGAAATAATCAATATTCCAATAAACTATTATGGACAAATAATAAAAAATTAAATAAAGGATAAACAATTATGAATGATGTTAACCAATGGTTTGTACACTATGTGTATGTAATTTCTCATTGATTGTGGAAATAACATGAAAATATCTGACATTTCAGAATGTATTTTATGTCCATAAAATTATTTAAGAAATACATTACCAATTTAATAATAAGAAATCACACTCTTAATAGAGAAATGAAATTCAAAAATATATTTATATATATATTATAGGCGGAATTACAAAGGACTATCCACTCAAAACTGGCAATTAATCATTATGAAACTATTAATTAAATATGATTTTTAATTTATAGATATAAAAGGTCATGTTAATTTTATGATATAATGACACCAATACAATTCCAAAATTTTCAATTGGAATGTTAGGAAACATAATAACATTGATATGTAAATATAACTGTAATGAATAATTACAAAAAATAATTTTTAGAACTTATATAACTTGTAAACTAATCTAGTACTGATATTAATCAATTTCACGTTCCAATATAAAATCATTCATGTATGGATTATTATGGATTATCAATAAATTTTGGTGCTGAGATGGACCATTTTAAAATAATAAAATTGTACTCATATGTTTTAAAAGAGTTTGATTATATTAATTCATCATTGTGACTGATAAATGCAAGAAAACATATATTAATTGTGAAATTATGTTATCCACATGAAGGTCATGTGTATTAATTTTTAACATGGTGGCCCTTGTATATTGATTTTACCTTTATATATATAAAATTTATTATGGATCTATTAACACATTCAATAAAATATATTAAACATCAATATAAATAGTTGAGTAATAAAATTCATTATAATTTTTTTCATGTTTTTGAACCCCAAGAATGTATTAATTAAACATAATATCATCAAAAAATTAATTAGTTATAAATATAATATGTATCAATTTACATTAAAAAAGAAAAATGATATATCTAAAAAAATCTTACCATTGAAATCATGTTGTATCATGTTTGAAATCAAGCATTTTCTGGGAACACAATATCATAATTTTTTTGTTATAGATCATTTTTCTTTTGATACAACTAATAACTCAAAATCAAATATATCAGAATTATGAAAAATATATTAATGTCATAGACCCCAAAATTCGAGAGATGGTGACTTAATTTATTATATTTTCAGGATTAAATGGAATTAAATACAAAATGACTATGTAAATTATTATATTTGAAAAATAATAAGAACTTATGTTTTACCGTATAAGAAGAAATCAAAAACAAAAAAATTGTACATAAAAATTATCCTTAATCTTATAGATTATACCTATAATTAGTTGATAATTAATATATAAACATTATTTGTAAAAATAAAACATTTAAATGGGTGAAATCATATGCCAAATAAGGGTAAGACATGAAATATAAATTAATATAATCAATAAGGAAATGTGAATAAATAAAATAAAAATGATATTGCAACAGAATTTTTTAGTTTAATATGGAATGAATATAAATATTACAAAATAATGTCATATAAATAATCACATGTGAATGAATCTTAACCATGGTTATTCAACTAGCGAAATAATAAAAATGGAATATTAATTACCATAATCATAATTATTGAATTTAACATGCCAGATATTTTAATCATACAATTGAGGCCTCATCCATGAAATTTGAAAATAAATGGGCAAGGCCATACACAAGACCATATGTGATGTGTTTCATGAGACATATCAATGAATCAAGTTGATATTTAATTTAACATAATTAAACTACTAATTTAAAATAATTACCTATATGAATTGGATGAAAAAAAATCATATATATATATATATATTAATGTAAATGACATTCGTTATTTACTAAACATAATAACTATAATTTCTGAGTAATGTTCTGAATTGTGTCATGATATCACATCCACAGTCAATCTAATAATAATCCTTTAAATAAATTTTTATGTTATATTAATAATAGATAATTTTCTAAAATGAATAAGATTCAGTTTTTTTTGACAAAATATATTATAACACATTAATAATATAATTGAGGAATAAATGGGAGAAATACCCAGTTTGTATTTCAAAGAAGAGTTCTTTTAGAAAATAAATATTATTTGTAATTATTTGTTTTATAAATCCAAAAATAGATAAATACCAGTTTCATGGAAGAATAGATATATAATAACCATAATGGGGTCAATCAAATAATTTATTATGATACTCGAAAATGGGTTTGATATCGGGAAATTCATTTAAATCAATCATTACTTTTTGGGATGAATTGAGAAGGGAACCGTGAAAAAACTGTATTATAAAATCAGATAAAGGAGAAATGATCAATATATATGTGTTTTAATCCAATGAACATAACGTATAAGTGTAAAATAAAAAATATTTTGAGTTACATTGCACTATATAGAGATATATCATTACCCATGGTGGTTCAGGAAGAAAGCGTTACCATCTCTCTAAAAGTGTTATTTACCTAACATTATTGTCACAGATAATAAATTTAAATAAAATCAATAATTAAAAGGGAAATTTATATTCATATATTTAGTTTTTATATATTTTTTACTTCATTTAAGATCATTATTATTATTTATATTACTAATTTTCCTTGTTCAATAGTGCTTGTTTCCTTGGTTTTCATGATCAGTCTACTTTTATACACATATAAAAGATCATATAAAATGAATATAGTCTTCCAAATTTGAAAATATTTGTCAATAATGATATTTTTAATGATTGAGTGGTTGTATACTATATTTTTTCATATTGATGAGGATAAATTGTTAGATAAGAATCTAGTGATAATCATTTAGATTATATTAGTAGTTTTTGTTATCATCACCAATTACAGTTGATCCACTTTTTAAAATTTTGTATAAATAATAGTTTGAAATCATTTTATTAAAAGTAATACATATTTTATAACCTTTTTTACCAAAATATAATGGTATTATGACATGTATTAAATTATTTATTCCAAAATTAAAACATGTTATCCACGTAGGTGGTAAATCGGCAGCATAATGTCTATATTATCAATTTTTTAAAATAAATTGAAAGTGGAAAAAGAGTAGATTGTGTATTTTACATTTAAATATAAAAATAGCAGTATATAAATGATTTTAAATTTATAATGAAACATTGGATATTGTATTTTACATAAGGATAATTAATGAAAATAAATTGAAATAAAATAAATGAAAATGAATATGATTCACACCTTTTTAATTATACTCCTTGAGAACCTAATTAATGTGATTGGTTTTGTAATATTTTTCACTCCAATGGATGTTTGAATTTTGGTAGGGGATTTGGATGATTATTTGGAATTAATTGGATAAGAATCAATTATTTTAATTTGTGAATAAAAGTTGTTATGAGGGGTGGTATTTAAAGTTTACGTGAAGGGTGTTTTTTGAATATTTTTTTCATTTGATTATTATTATACCTCAAAACTATTAATTTCATGAGAAAAAAAATATATTTAAATTTTGATAGGATGTTTTATTATATGGTACACATATCATTCATGACTAATGTAATATTGTATTTGTCATATGATGTATGTATATTGTTTGTTGCCATCTTTTACTATTCATCAATGATTCAACTACTTTCAAAATGTAATAAAAATTAACACTAAAATTTTTAAAAGTGTCAAAATGAAAAATAAAATTCATTATTTTAAAATAAAATCCTAAATATGGAATTTTTTATTTTTATTTTTTAATTTCATCATTTTTAAAAAAAATTACCAGTTTTAAAACTATAACTGATATTATGATTTACAAAAATAATTACACATAATTTTTCATTTTTATAAATTTTTTTATCTATTAAACATTTGAATATAAAATGTTTTTATTTATGAGACACCACAATTTTATTTACACTTTATTAGATGATGTTACATTTCTATTGTTGATATTAGTATTTATAAATTTCTCATTACTATTAAAATCACCATATTCAATATTACATTATTGAATTTTTATTGGTGAATCTTAAAGCCTAAACTATAGATGATTAGAAAAATTAAAAGGTATATAAAATAATATATTATGGTTTTACATTAACCCCCTAGTGAAAATTTCATACTTTATTTTTCTTGAGTTTCACTACAAAAAATATTTCAATAGTTCATTATTTTTTCCTCATGTTCTCAAGATGCCTCTTCCATTTTTGGATTATTTTTAAGTACCATCACTATCTAGGTCATCTGACTCAACAACACTATTTCTCTTTTTTAATGAATCCAAATTGTCACCTCACAGTATTCTAATTCTAATTTCATTTATAATTCTTTATAAGATAATACATGCATTTGTTCGAGAATGAACTTACTCTATATGGATATATTGAACACATCATGAAAATTGAAATGGATAGTTATAAATGCCATAAAATAAGGAAAAACTCAAATTCTATACATTTTTCAAAATAACCCATGTTCCTTGTTCATAGTTTCCCGTTATTTCTATATCATATAACACCCAGCAATGGTGATATCATGAGGAAGACATGATCTCTAACTCATAATTCCAAATACACCAATCAACTATCAGCATAATTGGTTTTACTATATTTATCTATGTCGAGAGGTTTTTGAATTGTATTCATCATTGGTATTGATTCCCCTATAATATCTAAACCATCATTATTCCTTTCACAAACATCATCCCAAAATGTTTGTTCATTACATATCATTCCAAAAAAAATCTTATGGACTCATTTGAATACATTATGTAGAGACCCCGATCCCCGGGTGCCTTGTGAGACATTATATACATACATTTCATTACAACATTTACAAATAATAAATCATGTCTCAATACTACAGAAGATCATGAGGCTCAGGGTTCTGGGAAACCAGATTCATCTAAAAAATATTATTAGTACAAACTATGCCTAAAAATTTTAAAACAAAAACGTAGGGTGAGTAAATATGCCCAGTAAGGGGTTTTAAAACAATTTAATAAAACTCTTTCTCAAAGCAGTAATTTTGAATAAAATAATACACTTTAATAAAAAAAGCATTATCTTTATTTGAAAAATGAAAATCCAATATTTTTTAAAACCACTTGCACAGAGAAGAAGTATATACTTAAAATAAGCTCAGAAGAAGACATGAATCAGACAGCGAAATCATGTGAAGAATAGATGATGCATAAGTTACAAACATAATTACTTCAGTTCTAAAATATTGAGTGTAAACAGGTGAGACATTCATACCATGATACATTGGCACATAATGTTTTTTTATAACATCATACCACATGTGTTACAGTTCTTATATCATAAGTTCATTCTCATTGTCAAGGGAATTTTCAACTAGGGGATGTCTTGTTAGTTGGACTAACCCCAAGTTGACCATTTATCATCACATGCTGAAGGAATATATTATGTCGGACTTTGTCAAGACCTTGTGTCATGACCTTATAACATAACTTAGTATGGGTCAAGGAAAGCCGCCAATCCTGTTTCCCATAGTAGCAGAAGCCAAGGCAAACTGCCAAGACCGTCGCACATAAAATCACAACCCAAGGCTAACTGCCAAGACCGTCACACATAAAAGCACAAGCCATGGCTAACAGCTAAGATCGTCACAAAGAAAAGCATAAGACAAGGATAACCGCCAAGACCGTCACACATAAAATCAAAAGCCAAGGATAACCTCTAAGACCGTCGCACATAACCTCTCATGAGACTCTTACTTACCCAATGCATTGGAGTGTTATAAAATTCCGGTCGCACCCGTCCATAAACACCTAAGTCCAAAACATCTATCACATAACTTGACATGGTCTTTCATTCATAGGGTTTCATTCATACATTCTTAATCAACCCCCTTTTCACATACATATTCATAACTTGAAGTGGATCATAACGTAAATGTAAAAAGAACTAGGTTTTTAGATTCAGTTTAAGCATTGATGTAAATAAACTAAATCAACTTACTCTTGTACATGCAAAAATAACTGGAACACTGAACATAAAGGATTTCCATGTAAAATCACATCATGTTCATTAAATAAAACCAATAAATTCTTAGATCGTATCATTAATACATGCAGAAATTCATTCTTTACAAGTATAAATTTCATCGAGGGTACATAACATTGTAGGTTAAGCCAGTCCACTTGTGCAACATACATATTGGCTTAGCATCCAGTAAATTTTTTAGAAACTTATATGTCTCCAAAAAAATGTAAACCAAGTCCTGATAATAATTAATTGAAACAGGGTTTTGGAAACTTAACTTACAAATACACATTCACCTCGCCACATATAAATGCTTAAGGGGTTCATGCCACATATTTCACAAAAAGTGCATGATTTGTCAAAAAGGCTGATAAAAGAGATTTCCATTTGGAGGAATCATTTTGATATCAAACTAATCCTTAAACCTCATCGTACATATAAACATGTATATAACTAGTTTTGGGTATTGTTCTTGAAGTAATATTCTTAAAGGGTAGATATAATTTTAATAAATCTTCATGTCATTTTGTGGTAAATATTAAAGCAAATAAATAAGTTTGTCCGCATATTTTCACATAGATGTACATATACACCATATATAAACACATGTACATATATATCTATATGCTTCATATACTTACATGATTTTACATGTTCATAAAATTACACAAAATCTCCATTTTCCAAAGGTCAAAATAAAACAAGGGTCATTTACATATATAAAAGAAGGTAAATACCCGCATGTATTTCCTTATATATATATACATATATCTATATGTATATACATATATACATATAAAACAAGGGTATATAAGTGGGTGAAACTGAGACCCAAGAGCTTCCATTTGCTCATGTTGAATTCTCCACGTAGGAAGGGAATAAAATGGGTAAACCAGCTCTTATGGCCTAATATATATATGGATTTATATTCATATATACGTAATGTGTATATAAAAATGTCGGTTCACCAAAAACTGAAATAAAACAATATAGGAACTCGTACCTTGGTTCAACACACAAAACAGGATGAGTGAAAACCAGTACAATGAAGTTATTTACAGCCTTGCATATATATATATATAAGTATTTATATAAACATATACATACATATACCATAAATAAAATTGGTGCGTCGAACTGGAGAAGAGCAGAAAAAACAACAGATTTCCCTTACCTAGTTGGGGAGGAGGAGATGGAAGAAACAGACTACGCCGGACAGGTGGTCGGAGATCCAAGAAACCGGGTGAAAAAACTCCCCTTGCCTTCGGTGTAAAACGAGGTTTTTTTTAAAAAAAGAGGACTCTTCAAATGGGGAGACGTTTACTGGGTATCCGAGGCCGACATATAACTAGGTGGTGCCGACATTGTGGAAAGTGGGGGGGGGGGTGTCCACTGTCGGCTTAGGCAGAGAAAATGAGGCCCTATACTACTGGTTTGGCGCATGCGTGATGATGAAGAATCCGCGGGGAGAGAGAGACGCAAGAAGATTGGACGGCCAGGATCAAACACAGTTCGATCGAACGGATCAGATGTGGTGAGACATAAAAAATAATAGACGGGTGCGATTGAGATGCGCCATATCTGACGGTCAACAGGGTGTGGAATTTTAAAAGAAACGCGGGTCTCCCGCGGTTCCATATATATATATATATATATATATATAACATCAATAATTTTAAGTTTATTTTTTTATTATCCTTATTATATTAACTTTATTATTATAATCCCACAATTATTAATCACATATTATATTAAGAAAGGTCAATGGTTCATTAAATACACAAGTAAATTAATTAATTCACTCTTATCATAACCATATTTTTATTTTCCTTTATTAATTATCATAATTTTCCATAATTGAAGATTAATGTTATTTATTACAATTAAGCATTTTACATCACAATATTGTTAATTATTCTCAAATTCACAAATGAGAGTGCATTAATCCAAAAAAATAACATTATAAAATACATACTTAAATCATAATTTGACATCGTCTCAAAATTGTTAATAAAAGATCAAATTATAAACATTTGCGTTATTGTTATTACATAAATTTAATTTAGAGATAAATATAATACATTTAATTTAATGTTTTGATGCAACATATATAACTCAAGAGTTTGAGAGCATATTTTCTTAAACAGAATAAAAACCCATCAGATTCAATATAATTACAAAATAATTTTTTAATTTCTCAAGTTAAAAATGTGTATAGTAAATAGTGGAAAATAATAATAATATTAATTTTCACCATTTTGAAACATAAAATATAATTCACCTTTTGGGAGAACAACTAACAAATTAATTATATTATTATTGATGTCACTCTTTGAATATTAACGAAAATAACGTAATTAACTGTTTTTGAACCTTTCGGAGGTAAACAACTCTTATCTTCAACGGTCCACTTGAAAATTAAAACTTTGTAGGATAAGAGGATCATGGGAGAGCCAACAGGTATATTTATAGTCGTTAGGGTCTAACGGTCAGGTATGTTTTTATAAAAATCCTAGTCTCAGGGTATCCCTCACTCAAGGAGACTGAAGGAGAAAAAGAGGAGACGGTTCGTGTGATTCCTTTGGTGCTCAGTACGACTATGGTTGCTTCGGCCATCCTTATGTTTATTTTGATGGATGCCAAAGACCATTACCTCCTTCTCGGGGTTCTTGTGGTTGTAAGCGATCTCTCTATAATTTTAATCGGGTTTTTAATTGGGATTTTTTGTTAGCTAAACATCTTGTTCGATTTCCGTGAGTTGTAGTCACCAAGATGTAACTCATTTGAATAAAAGAGACTTTTCATTCATTTTGATGTGTTTTCACTATTTAATTATTATTATCATTTTATAAGATGATTCATCGTTCAATTAATGGATGACATTGAAAAATAAAATTTTCATTACTCAAAACACAGTTTCTTGGGTCGTTACATTTTCCCCCTTCAATGAATTGCATACTCACAATTCTATTCATAAAAAGAAAAAAAGAAACCCCAAACATACAACATTACTGAAATTGGGGATCTGGTTCGGTTAATGGGATACCAAAATTGTCACATAGTTCTTCCATTTCCCTAGCCCAGATGCACTTTGAGCAGTACGTCTTGAACACCTGCTCATGAGTAATGCACACAGGCTTCCAATGGGAGGCATGTGCAGTGAAAGGATCAGAAATGTATGAGTAGATAAATTCCCTTATAACTCTCCAGGATAAATCACGCTCGTGGTAATTGAGGGGAATGATGCGGTTGAGGAGAATGAAATTTAAGACCTGGAACATATAGGTTGCACTAAGCCGGCCATCCTGGGTAGCTATTAGGAAGCATGCTCTGGAAGAGATGTTTTACGCCAGAGTAAAACACTGAAGGAGACCCTCAAAGTATCTTCCCCTTTGCCTATAGTAGAGAAGTTGAGCGGTGGCGATGAGATGAAAAACACGATCATCCTCTTGACATGAATGAAGAATCTTATGACCATTTGCTAAATCAATAAGACGTTTTCATGACCGTTGTAAGTGGAGAAAAGATGGATAATCCACCATGCATTTCCTGATCATAATAACCTCTACTAGCTCATCGGGTAGTGATGAGATGTTCTTTTGACAAGCCATCTGAAAAAAAAAACAATCGAAAGAAAACTCTAAACAACACTGATAAGGTAGAGGCATGAAATGGAACATGAAACTTCCATTTAGGAAAAAGATTACATAACAAAGCCTGAGTTTACTAAACAAACACCACAAAGAGAGGGAAAACTCCCAAACTCTTCAAACCACACACATGCTGAACTGAGGGGGTTAAACTCATGGGAAGATCTATGACGCCTTCTCAGTTTACCATGAGGGGTATAGAGTTGGGAAACATCAGTATACACCTCTTTCCAAATAGATAATCGAGTGGACTCATCTTCCAACACCCCAAAGTCAATTAACTGTCCCCAAAAGCTGTAGTGAAAAATTTAGCATAGGTAAGACGCTCAGAGGTCTTCGGCAACAACAGCTTCTTGAAAGGGGTTATCAATCATCGTGCTAAATTCATCGCCAGTTGTGAACACTCAGAAGAGTCACTCGTGGTAATTTCCCCGATGTGCATAATAGGGGAATTGGGATTTCATCATTAAGAGATAATCCATTCCCAACCCCTAATGTAGTCTAAGAACTCTAGGCGAATTTGACACGTCATACAGGTACTTACATGTCGTGCAAATTAGGGAATAATTACGAAAGATCTCACAGATAGCTAGAGATACAATGTTCTCTATAGCCTCTGTGGGAAGTGACAGTAGGTCGGTTGGTACAATTTCATCATTCATCTGAAAGTTATAACATTTTTACTTAGTCAAACATAGTTGTATATTCATAATACCTAGTTTTCCAGAGTTTCCTGAACCTATCCTCTGATACCAACTATAGAGACCCAGATCCCCGGGTGCCTTGTTGGACATGATATACTAACATTTAATTAAAACATTTACAAATAATATATCATGTCTCAATACTATATATGATCACGAGGCTCAGGGTTTTGGGAAACCATCTTCTTCTGATAAACATCATTATTACAATCCATGCCTGAAAAATTTAAAACAAAAATTTAGGGTGAGAAAATATACCCAATAAGGGGTTTTAAAACATTTTAAGAAAAAACTTTCTCAATGTAGTCATTTTGAATAAGATAAAACACTTTAATAAAACAAATAATTATATTTTTTTAAAACATGAAAATCCTAAATTATTTAAAACCACATGCACATAGAAGAAGTACGTACTAAAAATAAGCTCAAAAGAAGACATGAATCAGAGAGCGCAAGCATGTGAAGAATAGATGATGCATAACGTACAACCATAATTACTGCAGTTCTAAATAATTGATTGTAAACACGTAAGAAATTCATAACGTGATACATTGGCACCTACGGTTTTTTTTATAACAGCATACCACATGTGTTACAGTTCTTATATCATAAGTTCATTCTCATAGTTATGGGAATTTTCAACTAGGGGATGCCTTGTTAGTTCGACTAACCCCTGGTTGACCATTTTCCATCACATGCTGAGGAAATGTATAATGACGGACTTTGTCAAGACCTTGTGTCATGACCTTAAAACATAACTTAGTACAGGTCAAGGCAAACCAACAATCTCGTTTCCCATTGTACCACATGCCAAGGCTAACTGCCAAGACAGTCGCACATAAAAGTACAGGCCAGGGCTAACCGCCATGACCATCGTAAATAAAAGCACAATCCAAGGCTAACCACCAAGACCGTCGCACATAATGTCTCATGAGACTCTTACTTTACCCAATGCATTGGAGCGCTATATAATTCTAGGTGCACCCGTCTATAAAAACATAAGTCCAAAACATCCGTCACATATCATGACATGGTCATTCATTCATAGGGTTTCATTCATACATTCTTAATCTAACCCCTTTTAACATATATATTCATAACTTGAAGTGGATAATAATGTAAACATAAAAAAAACTAGGTTTTGGGCTTCAGATTAAGCAGTGATGTAAATAAACTAAATCGACTTACTCTTGTACATGCTAAAATAACTGGGACACTAAACATAAAGGATTTCCATGTAAAATTAAATCATGTTAATTAAATAAAACCCATAACTTCATAGTTAATCTCTTTAAAACATGGGAAAACTCATTCTTTACAGGTATAAATTTCATCGAGGGTACATAACTTTGCAGGTTAAGCCAGTCCACTGGTGAAACATACATGTTGGCTTAGCATCCATTAAAATTATTAGAAACGTATATGTGTCCAAAAAAAATGTAAACCATGTCCTGATAATAATTAATTGAAATAGGGTTTTGGAAACTGAAATTGCGAATACACATTGACCTGGCCACATATTAATGCTTAAGGGGTTCATGCCACATATTTCACAAAAAGTGAATGATTTTTCAAAAACGTTGATAAAACAGATTTTCAGTTGGAGGAGTCATTTTGATATTAAACTAATCCTTAAACCTCATCATACATATAAACATGTATATAACTATTTTTGGGTATTTTTCTTGAGGTAATAGTCTTAAAGGGTAGATATAATTTTAATAAATCATCATGTTACATTGTGGTAAATTTTAAAGAAAATAAATAAGTTCTTCCTTATATTCACACATATGTAGATATACACCTTATATAAACACTTGTAAATATATATCTATATTCTTCATATACTTGCATGATTTTACATGTTCATAAAATTACACGAAATCTCCATTTTCCAAAGGGCAAAATAAAACAAGGGTCATTTACTTATATAAAAGAATGTAAATACCCCCATGTATTTACTTATATATATATATATATAAATATCTATATGTATATACATATATACATATAAAACAAGGGTATATAAGTGTGTGAAACCTAGACCCAAGAGCTTCCTTTTTCTCTTGTTCGATTCTCCACGTTTGAAGGGAATAATAGGGGTAAAACAGATCTTATGACCTTATATATATATGGGTATATATACATATATACGTAATGTGTATATAAACATGTAGGTTCACCAAAAACTAAAATCAAACAAGACAGGAACCCTTACCTTCGTTCGACTCAAAAAACAAGAAGTGTGAAAACAGGTACAATGAAGTTCGTTACGGCCTTACATACATATATATGTATTTATATGAACATATACATATGTAGACCGTAAATAAAATGGGTGCGTCGAACTGGAGAAGAGAAGGACAAACAACAGACTTCCATTACCTGCTTGAGGAGGAGGAGAAGGAAGAAGTAGGCGACGTCGGACCAGTGGTCAGAGATCCAAGAAACCGGGTTCAAATACTCCCCCTCTCGTCGGTGCAAACCGAGGTTTTTAAAAAAACAGAGGACTCTTCGACCGGGGAGACGTCGACCGGGTATCCGAGGCCAAACAATAACTAGGTGGTGCCGATTTTGTGGAAAGAGGGGGGTGTTCACTTTTGGCTTAGGCGGAGAAAATGAGGCCCTATCCAACTGGTTCGGTGCGCGCGCGAGGAAGAAGAAGTCGCGGGGAGAGAGAGAAGTGGAAAGGATTGGACGGCCAGGATCAAATGCAAATCGATCGAACGGCTTGGATGCGGTCCGTCTTAAAAAAGAATGGACGACTGCGATAGGGATGCGCCAGATCTGACGGTCAGTGGGGAGTGGTGTTTTAAATGAAACGCGGGTCTCACGTAGTTATATATATATATATATATATATATATATATATTTTAAAAACATCAATAATTTTAAGTTCCTTTTTTATTATCCTTATTATATTATCTTTATTATTATAATACCTCAATTATTAATAACTTATTATATTATGAAAGCTCAATGGTTCATTAAATACACAAGTAAATTACTTAATTCACTCTTATTATAACAATATTTTTATTTTCCTTTAATAATTATCTTAATTTTCCATAATTGAAGATTTATGTTATTTAATACAATTAAGCATATAACATCACAATATTGCTAATTATTCTCAAATTCACAAATGAGAGTGCATTAATCCAAAAAAATAACATTATGAAATACATACGTAAATCATAATTTGACATCTTCTCAAAACTGTTAATAAAAGACCTAATTATAAACATTTTTGTTATTGTTATTACTTAAATTTAATTTAAAGATAAATATAATACATTTAATTTAATTTTTTTATGAAGCATATATAACTCAAGAGTTTGAGTTCATATTTTCTTAATCAAAATAAAAACCAATCAAATTCAATATAATTACAAAATAATTGTTTAATTGCTCAAGTTAATATTTGTATAGTAAATAGTGGAAAAAAATAATAATATTAAATTTCACCGTTTTTATACATAAAATATAATTCACTTTTTTGGAGAACAAGCTATAAATTAATTATATTATTATTGATGTTACTCTTTAAATATTAGAGCGTGTAACGTAATTAACTTTTTTTTGAACCTTTCAAAGTTAAAAAACTCTTATCTTCAACGGTCCATTTGAAAATTAAAACATTGGAGGATAAGAAGATCATGTGAGATCCAACAGATATATTTTTAGCCGTTATGGTCTAACGGTCGGGTAAGTTTTCTATAAAATGTCTGCTCTCGTGGTATCCCTCAATCAATGCTACTGAAGGAGAAAAAGAGGATACGGTTTGTGTGATTGTTTTGGTGCTCAGTACGGCTGCGGTGGCTTCAGCCATCCTTATGTTTATTCTGATGGATGCCAAAGACCCTTACCAACTTCTCGGGGTTCTTTTGGTTTTAAGCGGTATCACTATAATTGTAATCAGATTTTTAATTGGGATATTTGGTTAGCTAAACATCTTGTTCGATTGTCGTGAGTTGTAGTCACCAAGATGTAACTCATTTGAATAAAAGAGCCTTTTCATTCATTTTGATGTGTTTTATCTATTTTATTATTATTATTTTATAAGATGATTGTTTGTTCAATTAATGGATGACATTGTAAAATACACTTTTCATTACTCAAAACACAGTTTCTTGGGTCGTTACACATTAACTGAAATTGTTTTTCATGATAACTATAATAAAGGTATATAATGTCCCATGATGCCATTAATTCCATGTGATCTTGATCTAAACTGGTCCTAAAATGTATTTATAATCTCTTTTTACTTACCGCCAGCTGGAGTGTGACAAGAAGATCCCAAATATAGCTTTCTAAAATTATATTTCTGAAGACTATTCCAAAATTTCTATGAAAATACTCGATCATGATTACAATGAATCTATATAAGTGCACAAATAAATCATACAACTAAATTAATAAAGATCATTTGAAAAACATATAGTGGAAAGTCACCCCTTATATTTTAGAAATCTTAATATTGGGTATGATGATTGAAAACTACCCATATTGTATCATTATTTCAGTTAGATGTTTTTTATGTTGTGAAAAAAATAACATTTATTTTCATCACAATTACATGTAGAAATAGGTAATGGTTTCATGGATCTTATAGAATGTTTTCTTTTACCTACATCTTTTGACTGACTAATCGTCTTGATACATAATAAATTAAATCAACTTCATATTTTCCCACTATAAATTTTTTTAAAGTCCACATACATCGTAGTTCTATTAGGGTATATATAAAAATTCAAGTAATTGGAAAAATCAAATTAATTCTTATTTTTCTCTGGAATAGATGGAACACATAGACTACCCCCAAATATCCGAATATATTATTCATTCAAGATATCTAACAATTTCACATCATTCACAACATAAATTTTCTTTTTAAAATACTCACAAAAAATCAAATAAAAATTAATCCCTTAAAATAATAATTTTTTGGAATCCCTTTGAAAATGTAATTATTTTTCTCAGTTCCGGATTATTACCATATTTATTGTTTCTATATCCATGTACTCAGTTTCTTGTTAAGCCAATAATTTTTCCAGAACTCCGTAATTCTTTTTAATCAAATCATAATATACTGTACTTTCTATCCTTGTGGAGTAGTGTATTGAATAGTAAAAATACATGAGTATCTCTCACCCTCTCCATTTCAACGTTGTTATTTTTCTGGTGAGAATATATATTTCATGCTCTAGTTATTTCTCTATATCTCACATCATTCGCAATAGAGTTAGTTTCCCAATATATAAAGAGTAAATATTACTATTTCAAACTCAAGATCATGTGTTGGATAGTTTTATTCATGATTTGATAACATCCTTGATGTGTAGAAAATAAATCTACCATTACGTATTAAGATACAATAAAATAAATTCCATGGTTCATCACACTAAATCTATAATACCACATTTCCTGATGTTTTAGTAAAGATCGTAGAATTAACTAATCTCTTCTTCATGTTTTCAAAACATTCAACACATAATTTTTTCAAAACTAACATATCCCATTTATGAGTATGTTTGGATAATGAGTTATCATGTTTGGAATACTTCGGAATGAAACACAAAGAGTAAAATACTAAACAAATTAAACTACATACCTTAATGATATCCATTTTTATATTCCAATACTAGACTGAAATTTTCATCAGATGATCGACTTACATTCAATCCTTAGAGACAATATATCCAAGAAAATAAACTATTTGAATAAAACATTCACACATTCTATACAACCATTATATCTCTTTTCATTGGTATGTCTCATGAAAACCCAGCATGTTTTTCTCTGGTTCTTCACCTCCTTTAGAATATATGAAGATATCATAAATTAATAAAAAAATCATAATTATATTCCATGTAATCCCAATTAATAATATCCATAAAAACCTTCGGTTTGTTAATCATACCTAATTAAATTAATTTAAAATCATAATTTATATACCTTTTTGGAATTATTTCATTAATATATCTTTCTTTCTTGGACGCAATTTATGACATCTATAATGATCTGATATCTAGTTAAAATATTAAATTTCATGAATATTATCTAATAAATCGACAATGTAAAGAATATGATACTCATTATTTATTGAAATAGAATTGTTTTATCTAAAGTCAACGCACAACCACATTGATATTTATTTATTATTGAAAAATATAATAAGGGCTTCACATGGATAAATAGTAGGGTAGATATATCCATTATCACACAATTCCTCTATTTGATTCATCAGAACCAATATTTCCATAGTGGTCTTTCTATATGTGTATTTGTTGTTTTCCTTTTATCATGGATTAAACCAATTGAGAACTCACCATCCCACTCATGATATTTTAGAGGTTAATCATATGAAAATACAGCTATTTATTCTTCGAAAATGGGTACCGATTCAATTTAATGAAATTTATCTTCATATAGAGAAGATATTTTCTCTTATTACAAAATAATTTCATTCAGTAGAGCTTCAATGAGTGAATATAGTTAAGAATTAGATGAATTGTTTTCTTCTCAAAAGATAAGGGATTCTACTTCTTCATCATTTATAGTATCTTTATTCATTTTTCAATTTATATTAGCATCATCTTTTGTTACGTGGTATCTATTGAGGATTATTATAAATACAATAATTTTTATGATGATTATGATCAAAACTATATAATTTTTTTCTCAAAAAGGGGGTTCTCTATTGCATCATGGTTTAAATAATACATCCCATTAATGTCTTTACTAAATGCTCCCTTATTATATAAAAACTAGAATATCTAATTTTTGTGGAAAACTAGGTATATATAAATGAATGTGATAATCTAGAATCCAATAAATAACATGATATGATTGAGGAAACTATTATTGTACCTTCAACCCAATCATTTGAAATTAAAACCTATGCAGTTGTGATCATATAAAATTTGATTTTCTCCCTTGAACATTTTTTATGAATGACTCATTGATTCATGGGAAACTAATTTTAATAGTTTTCCATATATATACAATTATAAAATGGAACATTGGTAGCTGTTTTTTTCACTAACATCAATGACAATCATGGAATTTCTCACCATTCAATTAGAAAACTCCTTTTCCATTTAAGGAGGCACTAGGTTGTTTCCTTCCATAGGTATCACATTTCAAAATATTTCCATAAACATCGTTCAAATTTCACACACTTTTCTCTCCAATTATTTCTCCATCTTGAATTAATTTGTGACTTTATAATCATATGATGTTAAATTTTGGGACACCAATTCCATTAAGAGGAATGGTTTTATGAATTCAATAAATATATCATTCACAATCCATGGATTATATATGGATTCTTAAAAATGCCTTTATAACTGTGTAAAGTAATATTTATAATTGAATGTGTTTTCAACATCTTCATTCCCTTAATTAATAATTGATTCATTATATCTGCTCAGTATTCATGACAGAAATTTTTCCCAATGGAAATTTTCTTAAAATAATTCCATTATATATTTATGATTAATGCCTCATCAATTATGTTTTTAATCCACGAACACCATTGATCAAATTATATTGAGAGAAGATAAATTTTCAGGATAACCTTTCATCTTTCATTACATCCCAAATTTGGAAAAATATTATCTTTGTAACATATCCCCTACCCAAAAAATGGTTTATATTACAATTGAATGACATAAGATGTTGTTATATGACATATTTTAATATTTTCCTCCACATCTTGGATATAGATGATTCATATGGTAATGATTGTTGTTTGTAACCTGATTCAACTATGCTTGAGTGGTTATAATATGTTCAACAATAGTTACAAAGCCTCCAACAATACCATTATGTTTTTTAGTTGGGAAATAACTAAATTGGATATGTCCATTGATAACATCTCAATTACAAACAATATATTCCATTTTTATATAATTTAATCGATTAAATTTAATTATGATTCAAAATTAATAATTTCATAACTACTAAAACACATAATAGAAATTGAATTTTTTATGATTAGATAATATCGTAATTGTAATCATGGGTTCATTGGGGGAATATTTTGTTTTGCAACTTAATGTTTTATAATGAAAATTTGGATTATCCTTAGAATCCACTATAGAAATGTCAATCTATGAGCACATTAAGGGATGTTGTTCTGTTCCAGGTTATCACGATTCATTCTCCAGATACCATATGAATGTTTATACCACTATGTACTTCTGTTCCAGATCAAAATCTAAATTTGTATATAGACATGATTTTTTTCTTGGAAGAACAAAATTATCTTTACCCTAAAAAAAGTCTTGTATGTTTGTATATACCTATTTAAAAATACTATCATTGGGTTATGAACATTAATATATGTTTCTAAATATTTTTTCAAATTTTTTTACAAAACATTTAGTGATAACAATGATAATAAACAACACCCCAGAATACTATAGTCATTACATTAAATTTTTCCATTTGCATGGTTATAAGAAATAATATTATAATGTTCTAAAAAGTTTAGCATCTTTTCAAAAAATGAAACAATCATAAATTTTACATTACTACATGAAATGAAAAAAAATGATACTCCAACCCAAACATCAAAAAATCAATTTTATACACGAAATCCATTCAATATAAAAAAATTTTAATCTAGGAAAAAAGATGAAAACAGAATGTGGTGAGTTCATATTCTCATTAAGTTTAACAAATACAACAAAATATATCAAAATAAATACGTAATAGATAATGAATAAAACAAAAAAAGATACTCGAACTTAATCATGGTCATAATACGATATTAATAAAAATCCTTCAAAATAATTGCATGTAAATAATAAATGATAATGAGTCATAGTCATATTTTTTATAATGGTCTTATAATAATGTTGAATATAAATTACTATAATTATATTGAGGGAATGCATAATTTCAGACATCATAAAAATAACATTGAGTCATCAACCATGAAATATTAAAATAAATGGGAAATGCCTTGGACATGTGAATATTTGTACGGTCTCATGAAAACTATAGATGAATTTTATGTAAATTGTGGGCCAAAAATAAATAAATAAAAAGTCCAATTCATAAGACATTTTAATAGGGTAGAACATAACAAAATATACACATTAAATGTAAAAATAATAAATAAAAATTATGAGTAATGTAGAGAATGGTATCAACATGGTACATGTACAGTCAATCAAATCATAATCCATTTAATAATTTTTTATGATATTCATTATAGATATATTTATAAAAATCATAATTTTCAACAGAGGTGTAGAAATATATTATAACAATGAAATAAAATAATCATCTTATTATTCAAATAAATAGAAATTTTATATTTCATATAACTGTAATTTTTTAATAATCATTCGTATTTTGGATAAATGTATTTTTAAATCCATAAATAATAAATATAGCTAGAATTAGTCATATTTAATGGGAAGAATTGAGAAGGGGACCATGCCAAAAAAGTATTTTACAATCAATAAATATTAAAACGATATATATATATATAAATATGATATTGTAACATATATATAGAATCTACATTATTTATATATAAAAAATGTATAATTACATTTCGATAAATATATAGATACTATTATACGAATGAAAAATTGAGGTTTGTGAAGAATCACAAACGATGTAACTGAAAGTGATCTTCAATTGACCTTAATATCCATGATAAAATAATGAAATTCATTAATTAATTAATAAATAACAACTTAAAATTTTAATTATTAAAAATACAATTTTATTATTTTCTTTTATGGTCCTTGTTCTGATTTATAAGATAAAATTTCATCTTTTGGGAGTGTTTGTTTCCTGGGTTTTCAGTATTAGTTTAAATTTTTTATCATATAAAATTTCATAAAAACTGAAAATAAATTTTTGGAATTGAAAATATATGTCATTAATGAACATATTGAATATTGAAAGGTTAAATATTTATTATTTTACTGCAGGGATGAAATTTTAGATAAGGCATTAATGATAATCATCTAGATTAAATTTGTGGTTTTTAGTTCACCACAAACTTGTTTTCCAAATTAATTATTCTTATGTATTTATAATATTTCTAGAACATTATATAAGATATAATAAATATATTATAATGTTTATTAATAATAAAACATTTTTGTTTTATTATCCAATATGTTGATGTTGAGAAACAAAAACACAGAATTGGTGAAGGTGCTAAATCAACACTTCACAAATGATATTTTCATTTTTAAAAATAAATTTAAATTGATAAGATAAATGTTGGATGATTTTTCCATTGAAATAAGAACAATTATATTGAATAAATGTTACTGTATTTATCAAGTAACTTTTGGATATGTTAGTTGATGTTGATTTAGAAATTTAATGAAATTGACATTAAAAAAATTAAAATCAATATTATTTTTATATTGTGAATTTTCCTATATGATAATGATTATACATGGATTAGTTTTGGAGTTTTGTTACAAAAAATGGATCTTGTACTTATTTTATGGTCATTGAATGTTTATTTTTCCTTAATTGGACAATCCCCAATTCCTGGTAGTTGTCAGTAGTAGAGGTGATATGGGGAGGTATTTTTAGTGGAGGAAAGTGGTGTTTCTTGAATATTTAATTATTTTTTCCATTGTTTTTTATTAGGAAAGTGATTATTATATGAATTATCACTAAATATATTATAAAAATGGAGGTATTTTTGATATTTTCATTATTATATCATTTGAGACTCAAATAATAATGTATTTCAATTATATTGTATATACTTGTTAAATTACTATATTTTACCATTCAAAAAAATCAATTACTTATTTAATATCCATGAATTAAACCCTAAATTCTTTTTGAACTATATAATTCAACCAAATTTAACCATTTTTTTAAATAATATCCTTAATATGAAAATTTTATTTTTTTTATACAAATAAATAAATTTTTCAAAAAACAGTCATTTTAAAATTATAACATTTTTAACAACACTTTGAAAAATTATTCAATGTATCATAAAATTATGTAATAATATTAATAAAAAAATATTAATTTATGAATATATTATAAAAATATAATATTTAATTATTACATTGTATACAAAATAGTAAAAAATATATTATTATCTAATAAATAATAAAAAATAAATTATAGTTTAATTTCTTTAGTTATTACATAATTTAATTAAACCATAATTTATATGTAAGACTCCAAATATTTAATTATACATTCATCAGGGGTGTTACTATTGTACTGGTCTTATTACTATTCCAAAATGTCACACCACTATTCCAAAGTTCATATTCAATAGAAAATTTGGGTTTTAATAACGATGTTGAATTAATCATGAAATATCAAGGATATTAAATTTTAAAAGAGTAATACCGAAAAATCATCTGGTATACATTCATCCCTCCTAAAAAAATTCATAGTTGAAAGTTTTTAGGGGAATCATATGTTCTGTGGTTCCCATGTTTCCTCTATAATTTTCATATTATTCTAATGTACATTTACCAGCTGAAACATTTAATTCCTCAAAATGTGTTTTTAATTGTAAAAATATCTTATTAGACTATCTAAAAAATATTAATTTATAGGAAATTAAATTTCAAGAGAAGTAAAAACATTCATTTGGTCTAGAATGTCCATCATCAATAATGATATTAGGAATACATCTTGATCAATGTAATGGTTTAGTGTCATTTCTAGATGATAATCCACTACTCTGATTTTATTCAATATATCAAAATGAATAATATACTTAGGTCTTAGTTCCTTTTTATTTTCAAAAAAGATGACAATATTTCAGGAGTATAACTTAAATAATTCATTATCTACAACTTGGTATACTAAATTATACCTTCTATTATCGGTGTAGTTCTTTTACATACACTGAGCTAATTTCATATGGGATTTGATAGTCTTTACATTTTTTATTATTTTATATTATATTTCTTGTATTATAATCATCCTTTTAAAAAATTCAAAAATAATATATTGTGTATGAAATTTTTTTCTGTAAAAAATTCATATGGTTCCATTTGAATAATTTGATAGAAAATAATGTCATTGGAAAACACTACCAAAGGTTAATACTAATCTAATATTCCTTGAAAGTAATGTGAAAGAGATCTCAAAATGTCTTCTAGTGATTGGATTTCCCATTCCGGCATAGCATCAATTAGGGTGTGATTGTTAGTGCTCAAATTAAGATCAATATCCAAAAATGTTATTTAAATTTTCATGAATTATGATTTATGTCGGTAATAAAAATAAAAAATTAAAACATGTGATCCAAGATGTCATCAAACGTCATTATCATTTGGTTTTTCATGATTTTCTAGTGGAATTTAATCCATTACAATGGAAAAAATTATAGATTTGGAATGTCTATGAACAATTATTGATATTATATCATTCATTATTGGGGTTTTCTCTATCCTTTTGACATAATCAATAGAAATTTTATCCCATTTATAAGTATAGAATATGCAGAGGATGCAAGGATCCTCTAAGATGTTGTATTTAAACCATAAAATGTCGAATGACTATATAATTTGATACATAATTAGAAATTTTTCTATTCATCTGTAATCCTTATAATTTTGAATAACTACTCATGTTGATACATAACAAGAGAATCCTCACTTCATATTGTCCCCCCATTAATGTTCCTTCAAATACCTATACATATTACTGCTACTAGGGTGTATATAGAAATTTGGATCTATGAAAATCTCCCAATAACACTATTTTTAGCATGAGTATTGAGGGAACACTTACGCTCATAACAAATTTTAGGATTCAATCGTTTTCTATAATGTCTTACAACTTCCTATTATTACAACATTAATTTTATTGGGATGATTCTTATCTTCATACTAAGAACATTAACCCATTCCCGGAAATATGGTTATGAAAAAATTAAAATATAATGATGTTTGTCCTACCTTAATAATTATCATGTATCTACATTTTATATTAAGATAAACAAAACCCTTATTAATATTCATTTTATTTATAACTCTCTGATCCTTCCCAATCCAAGAATCATACACCACATTTTCCTTATGTAAGTTATAGATTATTTGACAATCATAATAATGGAGTATCTAAATATGTCTCCTTTTCCACATGATGAGTTCCTATTGTGATATTATATATATTTCAAACACATCAAATCATTATATATATCACATCTTCACCCATATATATTGTGACATCATATATATAAAAAAATTAATGGTTATAACTCATGTTCCAGAGTTGGAAATTTTTGTTCATTGGCTTTTAACTACATTGATCTTATGCAAAAACTCTATCATTCTACATAATAACACAATCATGAATATTCCTTGATGCATCACTATAAATCAAAAATACACCATTTACCAATGGTAGAGTGAGGATCATAAAACTAACAAATCATCTATTGAATTCATAGAAGCAACATTCATATTCGTTGTATCTTTAATATTGAACCTTATTATGATTATTTGTGTTTAGTGGGTTTGTTAATCAAGAGAAATTATAAATGAATCACCAATAATAACATAAGGAACCAATGAAACTATGTACCTTGATTATTTTCATTGTTGTAAGATGTTCATAGAATACCTTTCTCATTGCATGATCAATAGAGATTACATCCTTAGAGACAATATGGCCATGAAAACAATTTCATGAAGCCCAAAACCACACATTCAAGACATCCCATATAACTATTTTCTTATAATAGTCTCTAAAACAAACCTTAATTTTTTCTATTTTTCCTCATAGATTTTATAATATTTCATGTTATTATTAATAAATAAACCAACATAATAATCAACATATTACTTGAACACTTTATTCATTATATCTATAAAAACAGAGGTTTCATTTTTTTGTCCAGATCAAATTACTAAAAAATAAAAATTTATATACATATTTTAAAATTATTTCGTTAGAACATTATCCTTTTTAAACCGAAAATGATGATATCCAAAACAATGGCCAATATTCAAAAAATAATGAATTATTTGACGTTGATAAATGAAATCATCATTGAATGGAAGGTGATACATATGCATTATTATAATAGCATTTTTTATACTCAATTCACAAACTCATAGATCCATCTTTATTCTTGAAATTGATAATAGGGGATCCTCATAGAGAATCACTAATAATGATAAATCCATTTTCATTCAATTCCTATAAATGTATATCAGCTATTATAGATCATTTGTAGCCATTATGTATGGTGACATTGAAATTGAAATTCAATAAGTTATTAAATCAACAGATAACTCAACATCCTACTTCGGCGGATTTTAATGTAAATCCTTTGGAAAAACACCAATATATTCAACCATAATACGTACATAATAAAATTCAATATTTACATGTACATCCATAGATGGGGTCTTCTATTTTTCACCAGTAATATCATTTAATATAGCTATTATGGGTGAAAATATATATATGAATAATATGATGAAGTTTCATCTCTAATTAAAAGAGATTACACATCTCCTCGTTAATAGTAAATTCATTCTTCTTACATTATATTTTTTTCATATTTTAGGTCTCATTCAACACCAAAGATTATATGAAAGATGATCATATGTGTGATGATAAGGATTTATAATAAAGCACTATTTTTGTTTCAAAAAAATGTACTCACCAATAATATTTTTTGAAATGATACATCCCATTGGAATTTTTACTTATAACTATTTAAAAAAACTGATATGTTTAATTTTCTTGGGAAAAATTGATGATATAAGATAAATAATTGACCTAGAATAAAATATTGAATTATCTACGATTTAGTAAAAGATTATAGTACACTCTACCACATCATTTTTAATATCCACCTCCCCTGTGGTGAATGTATAATTTTGGCCTTGCTCTCTTGGCCTTTTATGGGGAATCATTTCATGAAACATCATGTTTCCCATTTTTATATTGTCACATCACAATAAAATTTTAACATTGAACATTATTACATTTTTTCCATCCGTTCATGGTCATGATGTGCATTATAACCAAATATTTAGAAAAACCACAAATCTTTTTAAATAGAATTGTGGAGTTTCCATCAAAAAGTGTTACATGTAGAGAAACCTACATTTCTATTATTACTTATATCAATTCATTAACCCAACACCCCATTCATCTCTAAAATTCCACTAATTTTATATTATATAGAAACTTCTTTCTCCATAATCATTGATCATTAATCTATATGATCCTATAATGGGAAAGTTTATGAGTTCTATTCTCTTTAGTAGAATTATTTTATACCATGAATGAATATATCAATATTTCTCCTTAGATTACATATGTTTCCATATCATTCATTGAAAAACCTATTATTTAATATTCTTACGTGCAAATGTTTTTATTCTATTTCTATCTCAGACTCATGAATTGCCTCTCTATATCTTGCAATGTTCACTATGGAAAATTTTCTCTGAGAATATATAATTAATATCCATCCTTTCCATATTTTAAATTATACACATACTTTATCTTCTGAATCTCATTCCATCATTGTTCATATCATCTACAGAGATGATAATTCTCCATGATATCCTTCACTCTTTTATTACTACCCAAAGTGATAAATTACTTATCTAAGGATCATATCAACTGAATATAAAAAATTTAATTCATAGTCCTAAAGAATGATTGAAGTTGAATTCTCATAAATCAGACCAATATTGCTCCTCCATGTTTTTTATCACGATTTTCTATATAGGTAAATTTATTTTTCATTACTTATATCTATTATCCTAGTTTTCTTATAATCAATTTATCTCATATTCATTCTCCACCTCAAATAACATTAGTTTTAATAAGAGGGAAATACCAAAATTGGATACATGAATTAATATAGTTTATATTAATTCAACTATTCTCATTTTATATACAATTTAATATAATGAATTATGTTATTAATTACATTGATTTATTTTGAACTAATAAATCACATAACAAAATTTAGAAAATTTATGCAGTGAAAAAATAATAATCATAAACATTATTTCTTTGGGGACATATTTTATATTAAATATTAAATATTGGGTTGTTAAAAATAGGATATATCATTAGCATAACAACCGGGATTTTCAAATTGGGTGCATAGTATGGATCATTTTCATGTACTGAGTTACGCAACATCAGGACAGAGAGACCTTTTCTGGTATGTTACCTCTATTTACATCTATCTTATAACCACATCCAATAGTAGTATACATATAGAGTTGTATTTCTAGGAAGACCAATGTAATAAATCCCATAAAAAATTTAAAGTATGTTCCTATTTTATTATTCAAATTTAATATATTAGTTTTATGATTAATAATCTATTTTTTCTATATCATTTTTTAATCATGCTACAAGACATAATGTGATACCAACTATAAGGACCAAGACTGTAGAAGCCTAAGTCAGTGCCTTTATTTATAAAACTGGTAAAATTATAAGGAATTAAATCATGAAGTACTGAATATTATATTATATATGGGAAATTTGATACAATCATAATTTTTACGTTACATCACGTATGAAAAAAATATAGATACACTATAAAATCATCAAAAAACACTGAGATTATCCTTGCAAGTCATTTATATTAAACATGAACACTTAATAGAAAAAATAAATCATACTAAAGGATTATTATAAAAAGACCAATAAGGGTAAATATTTCGACATAACAAAATCATAATACCTATTTCATGGAGTGTAAATAAAAACACCTGCAAGAAGAACATAATTTTGAGCATAACATGGAATGAATAAGACCATATTAAATAATACTATACAAATATTAACATGATATTGAAAATGAACAACAAATATTAAAAAATTGAATAATATTGTGGAATATCAATTACTAGAATCATAAATTGGTAATTTTCAATGCTAGAATACATAAACATGCAATTGAGTCCTCGATCATGACATTTTAAAATAAATTTGAAAAGCTTCAATGATATCCATATCTAATTAGTCTCATGATACATATCAATTCATAATGGGTCTATATAGGTCCACATACATCAGATACTATGTATAATTCATTCTTCTTTAAAATTGAGTGAATCATGAAAATATATACATACTAATTATAAATAACATTTCACATCATGTATACAAAATCACTAACCATTCTGAGTAATTTTAGAATAGTATCCAAATAGAACATCAATGGTCAAAATATTCATAAACCATTTAATAAAATATGATTCATAATAGACATTATATATCAATTTCATTAAATCATAATATTAATTTAATTTTGAAATATATGATAATACACTATAAGAATAATCTTTATATTCTTGAGAGAAATAACAATTTTAAATTCCCGAGAAGAGTTATATTCAAAAAAATATTTTGTATTTGTCATAATTGATTGAATAAAAAAAGAAATGAAAATATATAGTAATTCCTGAAGAAATTAGTCATATATAAAAAATAATGATTTCTTGAAATAGATTATTCATAATAATTGTTAATGGGTTATAAATCATAATGTACAATTATATATGGCTTACTTATCTTGAAGAATTAAGAAGAGAAATTAGTAAAAAAAAGTATTATGAAATTAAATGTAGATGAAATAATCCTGATATAAGATTTTAGAACAATTAATTAGAATATATTATATTTATATAATAATAATTTAACCTTAAAATGGGTTAAATATGTAGACATTTTATCCCGAATAAAAAATTGGTGTTTGGAAAAAAACACTAACCTTATGTCAAAACGTGTTCTTCAATTCACTATAATATCTGAAAAAATAAAATTAAATGTATTATTTTTTTAATCCATAACCATTTATCCAATAATTTTATGTATTGTATATTTATTATGTTCATTTATTATAATTTTTATCTTTAATAATATATAATTTCATTTTTCGGGAGTGTGTAATTCCTTGGATTTCATGACCAGTTTATATTTATAGACATATGAAAAATCATATAATACAGAAATATTTTTCTAGAATTTTAAATTTATTTCATTAATGATCTTACTAAATATTTATTTGGTATAATTTTATTTTCATTATTTGTTGTGAATTTGAATTATAATATAAGACGTTAGTGAAAATCACTTAGATTATTTGGGTGGGTTTTCAACAATCCACAACTAGTTATGTTTCATTACTTAATATTAAATATATATATAATTTATAAAACATTAAATTAGATGTAATAAATATATAATAATATATTTTTAACAAGAAAATGGTTTTATGACCATACCTGAATGTGGTATTGAAAAATTTAGACATTTAATCCATGAAGGCAATAAATCAGAACATCATAGATGATTTTTTCATGTTTTATGGAAAATATAAATGGAGAGGTGACATGATGATGGATCATCATATGAAATAATAAGATTACAATATATAAGAGATAATTTAGTTATGATTTCCCATTTGATATGGTCAGTGAGGTAAGATAGGAATCTAAAATAAATTGAAATGAAAATAAATGAAAAGGAAAATGATTTCTACTTCTTGAATTTTTCTCCTTGAGAACATCATTAAAATGATATGTTTTGATCTTTTGTTAAAACTGATGTATCAATTATTAGAGGTAGTTACTTGGTAATATTATTGGATTGAAATTGGACTATGAAAATCACTTCAAATGTGTTAGGAGAAGAGGTGATATAGGTTGGTATTTATAGTATATTAGAGTGGTGTTTCTTAATATTTTGATCACGTTCTATTATGGTATCCCATTAATATGAATTTTTTTATAATTATCAATAAATATAATAAAAATATTGAATTGAATTCTTGTATATTTTATATACATCACTCATAACTCAATAATTAATGTATTTATTTTATAATGTATATATACTATAAATTAACATATTTTACTATTAATACAATAATAAATAATTAATATAAACTCCCAAAATTCAATATAATCATTAATCAACAAGTATAGTTTAATAATTTACTCCATTTTTAAAATAATTTTATAAATATGACTACATTAAATATTAATTAAAATAATAATAAATTTGAAACATTCCAGTTTTAAAATGTTAACTGATTTTATTACATTAAGAAATATTATTCAAGGGATCATCAAATTATATTATAATCATATGAAAAAATATATATTTATGAATATATTTATAAGGCCCTAGCCATAAACCTCACTTAAAATTGAATTAAATAAACAATTCACATTGAGAATCTTTTCAGGTTTAGAGTTTTAGATAATTAGATCATAACTATTACATCTCAAAAGATTACACAGTAATCACTTCTTCAAAGTCAAACTTTTTTTACAAAAACATGGACCATGAAAAAATAGTCATGTCTAGTTCCATGTTTAAGACTGCATTAATTTTCCTTGATCCCATCCTTGACCCCATTCCACAATATGTCCTGTGAAAAACATTTCATAAAATCATGGGGTTAGCATAAAAAGCTCAGTAAGGGTTACACAAAGAATGAAAACTGTTACTTTTTCAAAATAGCTAGTAAACCATGTATACATTATCAAAGTAATAATTTTTACCTTTATGAAGTAGTAAAAACTCTTCACTGAATAAAAGATCATTACATACCATTTTGTAACCAAAATATTACCATAAAACCCATATAAAGAACACATAAAAATAAAGGTGACTAGGGACATAATCATACTTAAATGGAATAACCATACGGTCGACTTCCACACATATCACTTAATGGAATAGCCATACGGCCGACTTCCATACCCAATGAATTGGAGGTTATAATGTAACCACTTGTCCTGGTATTCATGGCATCACCTGTCATATGGTTTATCACGTATCCAACCATAAAATGTGCAAGTACAATTATAAAATCATAAGACATAAAAAAATATAATGGAAAGGATACATTTCCACAATTCGATCAAAATATTTCACTTAAATATATTGACATGAAAAATACATTAAAAAACCATTTTAAATACCAAAATACATAAAAGAGTATATGGTATTTATTTCATTTTAAAAACATTACAGCTTGCTGAGGAAGCCAAAGACCATATAATACTTACTGTTGTGGAAAAGGTCGTTGTCGCCACATACATATGACAAAAACATTCCCTTTTTTCATTTAGTAAAAATATTCATATAAAAAGATTCCTTTTGATTTAAATTAAAATTAAAATGGTTTTATACACCATATAAAATAATGTTGTGCATAAAATAAAATATCCCTCAATGAAAGGAGATTGAGACGAAGTCCCATACCTCGTGTCTGACGTGACTCGATTGCTCTTTAATCTCATGAATAATAAAATAAAGTTAATTTCTAATTTCATAAAACCCTTTTTCAATATTATTATTCCTTTTATATCACTTACTTCCATGTTATAAACATTATGTAATCATTTAAGTTAATAATGTTTGTTTTGTCAATTTTTGGTTCTTAAGTCAAAAGTGGACTTCTTACAATTACATGTTGGTCATGTAGTCAATGGTTCATTATATAGAGAATAATATTCATGATATAGATATCATATATATCATATATATCCATCTTATATATGTATGTATAAAAGTATATAACATTTATAGTTATGATATGAAATGCACCGTTCATGGAGACGGTAAGCCGTACGTACGCATGAATGCTACTTTCAATTCTATTTCATATTTAATGGAGTGAAATCATAATGATATAAAGGTATATTATAATTAAATTATAATATCATATATAATATCATTAACTACATCCTTTAAATGTACCACGTATGGAATTAACTAATCATATCACTTTGAGGGGGCAGTAGTCCGCACTTCCTAAAATTAAGATACCAGTTTAACCATAATGGAAACCTTAATGGTATCCCATAAATGAGAAATAAAGAAACTTAAGGAAAGAATAAACATAATATATATCATATATAAATAGATTTACATCTTAATGTCCACCATTAGAGTTGTTAAAATAATATTGAACAATCATAGTTTCGTGAGGCAGAAATACACCAACCACAGAAACCGTATGTTCTAAAACCATTAGACGGAGGTGTGTGTAAGTATAGATATAATCATTCTCATAAACAAAATCCTAGTATTTTTATGATACCATTGATGTTACAAAATAAAGTAATAAAATTAGTTTAGAGGGTTGGAGAAGCAAAATAAAAGAGAATAACACAAGTGAAAACTTTACCTTAAAATCGGGGAGATATTCTTGGTTTGAACCAAAAGGGGTCCTTGAAGGGATTTCTGTCCAAGGTAAGGCTTCTAGGATGAGGAGAGGGATGTGGAGAGATAATGTTATCAGAGATTGGCTGATCCAAAGGCTTGAGAGGTGTGGGTAAGGAGGTAGAGGTGGGGGCCTATTATAAGAGGAGAGGAGGTGCACTCTTGGAAAGTTAAGAAAAGATAATTTATTATAAAATGATTTTCTGATAAAAAAAGTCCCACAATTATAAATTTCGAGGATAAGTTGATAATGGTACTAAATCCAACCATCCAATTAGTTTTTGACAAGTTTAGGTCTTATATTTCACATCATCGTTTCATTTTATTTAAATCGTTAAATAATGTGGTAATCACTTTATCATCATGGTGTCATAAATAATATAATTTATTTAATGTATAAAAATTAACAAAAAATATCATGATGTAGGAAATATTTTTATCTTTCCAATTAATATTTATAGTCAAAATTATGACTTCTATAACCTCATGTAATTTTTTTTAGAAAAACAATACATGTTTGTGACATTTTTATTTTAACTTTAAATAAAAATTATTTAATGTCATTTTCTTACCCATGTGGCTCCATGGGGTCCCCAAGTTTACCCATGGATTTTTTTAGTCTTCCATGACACATCCAATAAGGTTAGGACATGTTTTAAGGTAATTTCATATTATTGTAACATTATTTCTTCCTTAAATTACACTAATTACCTCTAATCGCGATTAATAAACATAAAAGTTACTACTCACAAAAAAATTATTTTAATCCCATTGTACGGAATTTTACATCCTAATGAAATCCATGTATGTCGGAATTTTAAAAATCAAGTCATAGATGAGGTAATGTTTCATTTAATCAAAAAATTAGTTTATTTAACTGCCACTTAGTGGTTTCACTATTCTTCAAAAATTGATGTTTTTCAGAAAAATACTAAAAATTCACCCTAAGGTATATTTGATATTTTGAATTAAAAAATTATGTCTATTATAGAAAATTATGAACATATAAGTTTCATTAGTTATTTTAATAAGTAATTCCCGCTGTCAAAATAAATATCTTGTTTTTATGAAACAATATGTATCAAAAAAATGACACTAGTTTAGTACAATTACATAGTGAAATTAATTCCAATGACCACTATTGGATTAAATGGTAAAAATATATTCTAATTGAAAATTAAAACCAATTAAAAATATAATCTAATCATATAAATAAATTATATTAAAAAGGTGTTTTGAATTAAAATACAACATTTCTCGCTATTCATTAAAAAATGAACAATATCAGAAAAATTCCAAAAAATTACACATAGTAAATTTTAATGTCCCAATTCTAAAGAATAGTTTTATTGGGTCCAATAGATTGTATAAGAGTGAGAAAAACTATATTTATAGATGGTTCTCCATCAAAAGGCGATAAGTCGACCTTTAGTGAATGTTAGAGTATCTATTCCTAAAATTGAATTCTTTATTTTAATCCTTTATATTTTATTAGATAAATGTAAAAACATTTAAAAATATATATAATCATATTTTAGTTATTTCTATGCATTCCCAACAATACAAAGTCTAGGTGTTAACTACCATTTAAAATAATAGTATTCTATTACAAGTGTGCAATATAAGATTTCAAAGAAACTCTTTGCTGCATATCGAGAACGCTATCGAACATAGCTACCCCTTTAATGTAAAATTAATGGCTAATTCGCAAATATTAATAAATATGAAAATTATTTATTCTTTATTTACTTGGGATGATACATCCTTCCCCTCTTTTAAGAATTGTCTCCTCACAATTTTATTCATGTATCAAAATAAGTGGTGGTATTTATCTCTCATAGCATTTTCAGATTCCCACGTTGCATATTCAACCATATGGTTTTTTTCATAAATCCCTTACCCGATGAATTACCTTATTCCTCAAAACTTGCTCTCTACGGTCAAGAATCTGGACTAGTTGTTCTTCATAAGATAGATTCTCTTCCAGCTGAACTACCTCTGGGCCCAAAACATGAGATGGATCTGGCATATACATTCTAAACATCAAAACATGAAAAAAATTGTGTACCTGAGATAATTTCAGAGGTAATGCCACTCAGTATGCAACTAATCCAACTTTATCCATAATTTCATATGGTCCAATGAACCTTGGACTCATCTTTCCTTTTTTATCAAATGGAATCACACTTTTCCATGATGAATCTTTGAGAAAAACATGATCTCCTACTTGGAAAGATTGATCCTTCCTCCTGTTATCCGCATAACTTTTTTTATTCTCTGAGCTGTTCTCATGTGTTTATGAATCAACTAATCTTTATCTGCCATCTCATCTACCAATTCTAGACCCATCAGCTTCCTTTCACCTACTTCATCCCAAAAAGCAGGAGTTTGACACTGTTTTCCATAAAATGCTTCAAACGGAGCAATCTTTATACTAAAATGAAAAATGTTATTATATGAAAAGTCAACCAAAGAAAGATGTTGGTCCCAAATTCATGGATAATCCATATATTAGGCATGTAGAATAGCCTCTAAGATATGAATTGTTAGTTCAAACTTCTCATTTGATTGTGGATGAAAAGCAGTACTAAAATTTAATTCATAACCCACTGAATTTTGAAGGCCTTTCCAAAAGTTAGAAGTAAACCTGAGATCAGGATCAGATACAATGGAGAGGAGAACACCATGCAACCTGACTATCTCATTGAGATACAACTGATCAAGTTGATCTTGAGATAATGTATCTAGTATAGGAAGAAAATGAGCAGATTTATTTAATCGATCAATAATAACCTATATTTCATTATTACCTCGAGATGTCCTCAGTAATCCCACAACAAAGTCCATGGATATATTTTCCCATTTTCACTCAGGAACCGGTAATGACTGCAGCATCCCATTCGGTAATTACCTCTCTACTTTAACCTACTTACAAGTAAAACACATAATAGTAAAATCAGAAATATCTCTTTTCATTCCATCCCACCAGTAATACTCCCTCTGATCTCTGTACATATTAGTACTGCTAGGATGAACTGAAAACAGGTAACTATGTGCCGCACATAATAACTCACAGTTCAACTATGAATCACAAGGAACACATAATCTCTTCCCAAACCTTAAAACACAATCATTATAATTTTTAAAGTCAGGAAACATACCCTTATGAACTAGCTCTACCTTTTTTTGCAATCCACTCTCCTTCATCTGCGCTTGCATATTTCTATCTGATAGGGATGATCTCACTGACACCTCAAAAAAATCAGAATAACTTCCTGCACCAACAGATTCTATGCCAAAATTCATCGAATTAAAAACCAAAGGATCTCGTTCCAAACGTATCATGGTTAATTAAGCATTACTTTTTCGACTCAAAGCATCAGCTAGTTTATTTCCTTTTCCGTATGGTAATGAATTGTACAATCACAATACTTGATTAATTCCCTCCATCTCCTCTATCTCATGTTCAATTCTTTCTGATTGAATATATACTTCAAACTTTTGTGATCAGTATATTTTTCACACTTTACTCCATACAAATGATGCCTCTAAATTTTTAAAGCGAAAACAACAGCAGTTAATTCCAAATCATGGGTAGGGTAACTTACCTCATGAGTTTTCAACTAAAGTGAATCATAAGAAATTATCTGATCATTATACATTAGGACGCAACCAAGTCCTTTAAATTATGAATCACTGTAGATAACAAACTCACCATTCCTGGAAGGAAGTGTCAAAACTAGAGCATTCAGCAATATTCTTTTCAACTCCTGAAAACAATCATCACATTATTTTGTCCACATAAACTTAACTCCCTTTCGAGTTATCTGAGACATTGGACTAGATGACCATGAAAAATTATCATCAAACATTTGGTAGTAAACTGCCAAACCAAGAAAACTATGGATCTCAATTACATTTGTGGGCATTAGCCATACTTCAACAACTTTAGTTTTATCAAGATCAACAGTTATGCCATTTTTTGAAACAATTTGACCATGGAAAGAAATTTCTTGTAACCAAAACTCACAGTTGATGAATTTTCCATACTGTTTCTTTTCATTTAAGGTTTGCAGGATAACCCTTAAATGACTTTCATGCTTGTCTTTACTTTTAGAAAACACCAAAATATCATCAATGAAAACAACCACAAACGTATCCAAGAACTCCTAGAAAACTCTATTCATAAGGCCCATGAACACAGTAGGTGTATTGTTTAACCCAAAAGACATAGCTACAAATTCTTAATTTCTTTATCTTGTATGGAACATTGTCTTCGGTACGTCTTCTACTTTTACTTTCAACTGATGGTACCACGAACTCAAGTCAATCTTCGAAAAATACTGAGCTCCCTGGAGCTGATCAAACAAATCATTGATATGAGGCAAAGGATACTAGTTCTTAATAGTAATGTTATTCAAGGCTCTAAAATCTATGCAATGTCTCGTTGAACCATCATTATTTTTTACAAACAATATAGAAGCACCGCATGGTGATGTTCTAGGTCGAATGAAGACATTATCTAATAACTCATGAAATTATTTCTATAACTCTAATAGTTCAAATTGAGCCATTCGATAAGGGGGTTTTGAAATTGGCTTAGAATCAGGAACTAAGTCAATAGTAAATTCAACTTCTCGGTCATGAATAATACCAGGAAACTCATCAGAAAAAACATCAAGATACTCATTTACCACTTGAACATCATTAATCTGAAGAGTTCCTTTATTTTCGACAACATGTGCAAGGTAACTTTCATTTCTATCTTTTACTTGTTTCTCAACTTCCTAATATGTTATCAAAATAAAGGTTTCATTCTTGTACACAAACTGAAAATATTTCTGAAAAGAAACCACTTTAGCTCTGCAGTCAATCTTAGCATGATAAATAGAAAGCCAATCCATGCCCAAAATAACATCAAACTATACATGAGGCCAAACAATAAATTTTTATGGTAGATTCTTTCTGCACACAAGGATATGAAGGTTGTTATAATTTCTATTTATATCAATGTTCCCTCCGGGTGTTTCAACCATAAGTTCAGTATTCATATCATGAGATGGAATTCACAATTTACTAGAAAACTTCTCAAAAATTAAAGAGTGTGTAGACCTGGAATCAAACAACACATTGGCATAATCTGAACAAATAAACAGTGTATATGATACTACTTCATTCGATGGACCAACATCTACTGAAATAGTTGAAAAAAATTTCATCAACCCTTTCTGCTTGTAGTCTGGCTGCTTTCCCTCAGTTGAGTTCTTTACTGAACACTCATTTTCATAATGCCTCATTTCATTACACATAAAACATCTTACTGCTGGATTTTCATTGCATGCTTGATCATCATCCTTACAGTTACGAGCAATATGACCTAACATACCACACCAAAAGCACTTTCCAGACGTGGATAAACATTCTCCATTTTACCACACATCACATAGGATGGATATTGGGTTGTCATGCCACCTTGCGTCTTTGAGAATTCTTCCCTTTTTCCTACCAACTGGACCTCTTATTATATTGTTTCTCAAAGAACACCTGATCATTGGAAAACTCCATTTCCACCTTCTCCACACATCGAACATGTTTTTCAAAACTTTTGAACTCATGAGAATATACAGTCCTATGATAATTTGGATTTAACACTGAGTAAAAATGGTTGATTTTACTATCAAGATCTCCTATGAAATTTGGATCATACCTTTCCAGTCGAGTGAAATTTTCTTCATAAGCAGCCACTGAGTCATCCTCCTGCCTCAATTCTAGTAATTGTTTTTCCATCCTAACACAAACCACCTTAGGAAAATATTTCTCAAGAAACATAGCTTTGAATTCGTCCTAGTGAAATCCTTAATATCATCACTATCCCTGATATTTTTCATCATCGAAAACAACTTATCAGCTTTGCCTTCAAAACGGTAAATAGAAAGACTAGCCTTTTGATGTTCTGAACACCCTATGAAAACAAAAATCTTCTCCAGTGCATTAATCCACCCTTTAGCTAGCACGAGGTCTGATGAACCACTAAATGATGGGGGATGTTGCCTCATGAAATGTTCCACAACTAACATGTTCTTCCGTGGTTGATCTGGATGATCGCGTGCTTGGATACCACCACCATTTATAGCCTGACTCAACTGTGACATCACAACAAAAAACTGTTCAGTTCCGATTCCGACCATCTCAGGTTCCTGATTTGGAAGGTTTTCTTCCTCCTGATGTAGTCCCAACATAGATTCTTGGTTTCCTCTACGGAAAACCATTCTAAACAAAGAAATATCTTAGGTGAAGCAACATGGTAATCTTTAAATGATATATCATTTCAATAATACCATAAATTAACTTATAATATAAAAATTATCTAACTCCTAAAGTTGTCTAAACCGACCTTTGATACCAACTATAAGGCCATGACCTTAAACCTAACATAAAATTGAATTAAATGAATAATTCACATAGATTATCTTTTCAGGTTTAGATTTGTATAGAATTAGATCATAACTATTACATCTCAAAAGATTACACAGTTTTCACTTCTAGAAAGTGAATCATTTTTTTACAAAACATGGACCCTAAAAAAAGAGTAATGTCTAGTTCCATGTAAAAGACAACATGAATTTTCCTTGATCCCATCCTTGACCCTATTCCACATTATGTCATGTGAAAAATATTTCAAAAAAACTCGGGGTGAGCATAAAAAGCTCAGTAAGGGATATACAAAGAATGAAAAGTGTTAGTTTTTCAAAACAACAAGTAAATCATGTATACTTTATCAAAGTAATACATTACACCTTTATGAAGTAGTAAAAACTCTTCACTGAATAAAAGATCATTACATACCCTTTTGTAACCAAAATATTACCATAAAACCCATATAAATAACACATAACATATAAAGGTAACTTGGGACATAAACATACTTAAATGGAATAACCATATAGTTGACTTCCAAACATATCACTTAAAGGAATATCCATACGGACGACTACCATACCCAATTCATCTGAGGTTATAATGTAACCACTCGTCCCGGTATTAATGTCACCACCCATCATATGGATTATCACATAACCACCCGTCAAATGTCCAAGTACCATTATAAAATCATAAGACATAAAAAAATATAATTGAAAGAAAACACTTCCACAATTCGATAAAAATATATCACATAAATATATAGACATGACAAATACATTATAAAACCCATTTTCAATACCAAAATACATAAAAGATTATATGGTATTTAATTCATTTTAAAAACATTACGTCTTCATGAGGAAGCCAAAGACCAAATAATACTTAGGGCGGCCAAAAAGGTCATTGTCGCTACATACGTATAACAAAAACATTCCCTTTTTTCGTTTAGTAAAACAATTCGTATTAAAAGATTCTTTTTGAATAAAAACCAAAGTAAAATGGGTTTATACACCATATAAAAAAAAGTTGTGTATAAAACAAAATATGCCTCAATGAAAGGATATTGACATGAAGTCCCATACCTCGTGTCCGATGTGACTCAATTGCTCTTTAATCTCCTCAATAATTAACTAAAGATAATTATTACTTCCTTAAGAACCTTTTTAAAGCTTAGTATTTCTTTTATATCACTTACTTCCATGTTATAAACAAAATGTAATCATTGAAGATAATAATGTTTGTTTTGACGATATTTGGTTCTTATGTCGAAGGTGGACTTCTTACAATTACATGTTGTTCATGTGGTCAAAGGTTCATTATATCTAGAATGATATTTATGATTTGGATGTCATATATTTCATATATATTTAGCATATACATGTATTTATAATAGTATATAACATTTAGAGGTAAGAAATGAAATGCAACGTCCATGGAGACGGTAAGCCGTACGTACGCATGAACACTACTTTCATTTCCATTTCATATTTTATGGAGTGAAATCATAATGATATAAAGGTATATTATAATTCCAGTATAATATAAGATATAATATCATTAATTCCATCCTTTAAACATCCCACATATGGCATTAACGAATCAAATCACTTTGAGGGGGTTGTAGTCTGCACTTCCTAAAATGAAGATATCGCGTTTAACCATAATGAAAACCATAAAGGTATCCAATAAATGAGAAATACATAAGCTTAATGAAAACATAAACATAATATATATCATATATAAATATAGTGACATCAAATTTCCACCATTAAAGGTGTTAAAAGTATATTGAACAATCATCTTTTCATGAGGTAGACATTCACCAACCACAAGAACAATATGTTCTTTAACCATTAGACTGAGGTGTGAGTAAGTGAAGCTCGAATCCTTCTCATAAAAACATCCTAGTATATATAAGATAATGGTTTTGTTACAAAATAAAGGAATAAAAAGATTTTATAGGGTTGGATAAGGAAAATTAAACAAAACAACACAAGTGAAAACCGTACATTAAAATCAGGTAACTCTTCTTGGTTTGTACCAAAAGGGTTCCTTGAAAAGATTTCGGTCCAAGTTAAAACATCAAGGATGAGGAGAGGGATGTGGAGAGATAAAATGAGCAGATCTTGGCTGAACCAATTGCTTGAGAGGTGTGGGTAAGGAGGTAGAGGTGGGGGCCTTTTATAAGAGGAGAGGAGGGGAACACTTGGAAAGTAAAGAAAAGATACTTTATTATAAAATGATTTTCGGAAAAAATGTCTCAAAAATATAAATTTAGAGAATAAGGTGATAGGTGTTCAAAATCCACCCATATGATAGGTTTTTGACAAGTGTAGGTCTTAGATTTTACATTATTGTTTCATTTTATTTTAATTGTTAAGTAATGAGATAATCGCTGCATCATCATGGTGTCAGAAATAATTTAATTTATTTAATGTCTAAAAATTATAAAACAAATATCATGATGTAGTAAATCTATTTAAATTTCCAATTAATATTTATATTCAAAGTTATTAAGTGTATAACCCCATGTAAAAATAGTTTTAGCAAAATAATACATGTTTGTGACATTTTTATTTTAACTTAAATTAAAAAGTTATTAATGTAATTTTCATACCCAAGTGGATCCATGGGGTCCCCAAGTTTACCCATTAATTTTTTTGGTCAGCCATGACACATCCAATAAGGGTAGGACATGTGTCATTGTAATTTCATATTATTGTAACATTATTTTTGCCTTAAATTACACTAATTACCTCTATTCATGATTAATAAACTTAAAAGTTACTATTTCGCAAAAATTTATTTTAATCCCATTGTACCACATTTTACATCCTAATGAAAACCATGTATGTCAAAATTATTAATATCAAATCACAGACGTGGTAATGTTTCATTTAAACGAACAATATGTTTTTTTAACTACCACTTAGTGGTTTCACTATTCATCAAAAATTGAGGTTTTTCAGAAAAATACCAAAAATTCACCCAAAGATATACTTGATATTCCGAATTCAAAAATGATGTCTATTTTAAAAAATTCAAAACATATAAGTTTTATTAATTAATTTAATAATAAATTCCCACTGTCAAAACAAATAGCGTGTTTTTATAAAACAATATGTATCGAAAGATTGACACTATTTTAAGTCCAATTTCAAAGTGAAATTAATTCCAATGACCACAAATTGGACTAAATGGTAAAAATATATTCTAATTGAACATTAAAACCAATTAAAAATATAATCTAATATTATAAATAAATTATACTAAAAAGAGGTTTTCAATTAAAATACAACATTTTTCACTATTCATTAAAAAATGAACCTTATCGGAAAAATACCAAAAATATACACAAAATAAATATTGATGTCCTGATTCTTAAAAAGAGTTTTATTTGGTCCAATAGCATGTATAAGAGTTACCAAAACTATTTTTATAGATGGTTTTCCATCAAAAGGTGTTAAGTCGACCTTGAGAGAATGTTAGAGTATCTATGCCTAAAATTGAATTCTTTGTTTTAAGCCTTTATAATTTATTGGATAAATGTAAAAACATTTAAAAAATCATCTATAATTACAATTTAGATATTTCTATTAATTCCCTCCAATAAAACTGCTACGTGTTATCTACCATTTAAAATAATATTATTATATTACTAGTGGGCAACCTAAGATTTCAAAGAAACTCCTTGTTGCGTATCGGGAACGCTATCGAACATAACAACCCCTTTAAAGTAAAATTAATATTTAATTCGCAAATATTAATAAATATGAAAATGCTTTATTCAATATTTACCTTGGATGTTACAATATTATATAAAATTTATTTTAATTTATTATATTATATATTATATTGTAAAATTTTTTTTTAAACAAATAGTAAAAGGTAATTTATAATATTAAAAACAATAATATACATATTCCTTGATAAAACTAAACCAAATGGTTATTAATTAGAAACAAAAAAATTTAATTTTGACATTCATAGGTTGTTATTTTTTTGAATGGCCACATTACAATTCATAAGGGTCCCAAAATTATTCAAAATTTCTAATTTATGAGTACATTGTTGTTTTAATCTTAGTGTTGTGTGAAACATGGAATATAGAATAAAATAAATTTAAAAAGATTAATTATGTAATGTCACAATGTATTATGAAATATGTAATTCATATTTTTAAATACTTGGGGAATTTAATAAAAATTTTAATTTTAATTGGTAATTCATAATATAGGAATCCCCCAAGAATCTGCATGTTTCTTGATATTTCACTTAAATCAATTAAAATCATGTGGTTTTCATCCCTAAATTTATTTATTATATAATCCTTTACATTTTTAATGATTTATCATTGACATTCATTTTAAAAACTAGTAAATTTATATATCTATATTTGAGTTTGATAAACATATAGATACAAACTATAGATTATTGGGAATTACATGATGACATATGTCAAAAAAGCACATCCCTATCATCTAGTTAAACATGAAGGATGATAAAATTATTTTATAATTATAGCCTGATAATTATAAAACATTGATTAATATAAGTAATTATATTTATAGAATTTATGAATATAAACATCATTTTTAGTCTCTTAACATGTGGGTCATTTAGCCCCGTAATAAATAAAATGACTATGATAATTTAGGATATTAATACAATTATGAATAAATAAATGGAGGAACATATATTTTAATCAAATGAGATCATTTATAGAATGTTTATATTTTGGGATACAAATATTAACCAACTCTTTTCCACCCACCCACCACGTACATGTGATTAGCAATAGGTTCCCCAGGATGATGATATTTTTTTTCTTATGAACAAAAACAAATTATTTTATCAATAAATCATATAATATGTCATAAAAAACAATTATAAAATCTAATAACAGATAAAAATGTAATATTTTATAAATAAAAATTATAAATACTCATAATTTCCAACGAATAAATATTAAATTTTCCTCCATAAAACAACATTAATAATAATCATATTATAATATTTTTCTAAACCATGGTAAAAGAGTGAAATCAAAATATTGTCTGACAATATGAAATTATTTACGATTTGGTTTGTCAAAATTACCAGAGATTATAAGAATGTGTTTATTTTTTAATTCCATTGATAACATATAGTAGTATATTGAATCATTATTTTTTGGTAGTAAACTTTTTTCTTATTTGTTTCTAAACAATCAAATTTGATTGAAAAATATTATCACCATTTATATTGAATTGTACTTATTTATAGAGAATAATATTTCTATTCATTTTGGAGACACATAATCAATCTAAAAATATTGGACTATTGGGAAAATTGTATATTAAAAAACTATAAATACACCAATCCTTATAATTATAGAGATATGTGTAGTAAAAAATTCTAACACATTGATTAAAAATAATAAAACAAAATTAGGGAAATTGAAAAACAACCACATTTAATCATTGATTAATAAATTTTACCTAAACTAATCTAATCATTTAGATTAATAAGATCTCATTTTTGAAAATAAAATCATGTTTCTCAAAAAATATTTGAATAGTAGGAAATATTTTTATTTTAAATATATTGAATAAATGAAGTTTTCATCATAGAAAACAAAATTTTCATATAAACCTCGGACGAATGACATTTTATTCGGGTTTTATATAAAATAAAATAATATTTTATCCTTTTTTATTATTTTTTGTAAATATTTTATTACTTTCAATTGAATATTTATGTTCACAAAATAAAAAAATAGCTGTAATATACTCACAAATTAACCATTTAGATTTTTATTTATTAATATATTAATACTAGAGATTAAATCAAGTGAAATAAAATAGTAAAATGAATTTTATATTATTTTTAATTAATATGGTGGTGACTCCCACTAGTAAAATAATTTTTTCATGGAATCCCATAGGATTGTATAGTACAATTTTATTATCTAACATACATCTAAATATGGGGTGAGATATTTTTAGTTATGAATTCTATATGGATTTGGAATGAGGAATCAGTTAGATATTGTTGAAATCCTTACTGAATTGTAGACTTTTGTGACAACAACAAATAAATAATGTGTAACAAAAATTTCAATGGGTGGAAACTATTGTGGGGTAATTTTATTTATTTATATAATTTTTTTCAAGTTAGGATGTTTGTGTTAAATGGTATAATTTATTTTTTTTGACCATATTTCTTCTTGAATTGAATTTGAAATATATTTTGAAATTAAAATTATTATTGAAGCTAAAATTTTAATATAAGTATTATAATTGGGAAAAAAATTGATGAGGAATTTTTTTGTTATAATTAAATGAAATATACACTTATATTAAATGAATATTATAATTCCCACACAATTCTAATTTCAACACCAAATAATGGAATTATAATAATTAAAATCTAATTGATAAAAATTATAGAGATATTTCAATATATATTAAAACAATCATATACACATTTAATATGGATTATATATATGGTTAATATATAAATATATGTGTATACATTTTTGTGTGTTATATAAATATATATTGTTCATGATATATATAATATATGTATTTAATGATCACATAATATATCATCATGAAACAAATACTGTATAAAATTTTGTTCAATATATATTCAATGAGATAATTTTTATTTTAGGACTATTAAATGAAATCCATAAATACTAAAATGTGAAACAATTTCCCTACACCAGATCCTTACTAACTGTAATTAAAGGATCATATCATTCATAAATGTAAAATATATTATCCATTCAAAAAAATATAAAACTATAGAATATATAAACAATTATTGAATTTAAAGATCCTCTAAATGCCCTGCAAAAAATTAAGTTTCCATTTTAAACACAAGAAGTCTAAAAATTAAATAAAATAGAAGACCAATCATCGATATATATTTTTTTGTATCCACATAATCACTTCGAAATGTTTTTTGCAGTATGAATATTATATTAATATAATTTTTGTATGATTGTCCTATATTATTTGAATTTGTTGTATATTTCATGTCCACAATGTACAATATATAATGGCTCAATTATTCCACTAGATATATCAAAAGGAATTATTTTTCCTCCAACCATTTACCTAAATTACTCATCATAAAATGAGAAATATTGAATGATGATACTCTTATGCACCAAGGGCTAGAATTGTGTACAGAATATTGAAGGACAACCTCATGTGAGGGAAGTAGGTAGAAATCACACAATTGGATTTAGTTAGGGGTAGCATATCCCGAGGCTGCAGGCAATAAATAACATATAATGCAAGATATAGGGAGGTGGTAGTTGTGTTTTTACCCCTAGAATATTACTTTAGAAGTTGCGACTTCTGGCTACTGTTCATTGTAACATAGTTCAAATAATGTGCGGTTGGTGGAAAATTGTTTCATCCTCTTTTTTAGTTCCATATATATCATGATTTTTTGTGTTTTTAAACTATGATATTCAATCTATATTTATGTTATAGAATCATACAGAGATTGTGAATTTATGTGGATATTGTGATTCATGCCAAACTGAATAAATTATTGTGACCATTGAGATATTCTTCTCATTCATTTTATCATCACTCATTTTGACAATCCATCATCTAAAAATGAGTTATGTCACTCTATATCAAAATTTTTCTATAGAAATTACCTTTTCATGTATTTAAAATTTATGTTCACACATGAATATTATATGCATCAATTTTTTATTTTTATATTAATAAAATTTAGACTAGACTATTATTATATACATAATAATATTCAATACTGATCAATATTATTACACAATTTGTAATAACTTCTATATATGCTATGAAATTTTAATAAAATGAATAATTCAAATGGAACAAAAAAGGGTCTTGAGACATGGGATATTAATAGGAAAATTATCATATTTTATAATAAGTAAAATGTAATATGTGGATGTATTTATTTTTATTCAAATAAAATTTTTTATGATTTTTGTCAATCATATAAATATGATGTTCCACACAATGATATAAATAATAAGAAACATCATGTTCTAAAAATTATGCTAGCATGATGAACAATAATTGATATTACAAAATTAACACACATCAAAAGTTTTTACATGATGAGAATTAATAATGACGAAAATAATGAATTTTACATCAAAAATTAAAATTGGAACTTCTCTCCTCGACAATGAGTTTTAAGTGTTCTTATATTATTTTGAAAATACCCATATTTTCAAGATATTAATGATATTATTAGAAATGATGTTTTCTTACAAATGAATTTTTTAGGGAACCTCATCGTTTCATTTGGATTTTAATTTCTATGAAATTCCAATCAATTCTCCATAAAATTATAGAAACAATCATTTCAGGAAAACTAAATATTAATGTCATTGAGATACAATGATTTTTGGGACATGATTACTATTAAATTCTAATTATATGAGATATCTCATGACTCACTTCTCTTATTTTGAAATTGAATAGAAATTGTATTCCATTCAAATAGAATGTTGATGGTCAAAAATCTATTCCAGATTTTAGGACCAGAATCACTTCAACAGATATGCTCATGTTTCTTGAACCCGAGTAGGTTTTTGTTGGGTACTGTTATTTGAATATATCATCATTTTGCTTTGTTATTTTTCTTGTATACCAAATCATTGTACCAGTCTCTTGATAGTTACAGATGGATTAAAAAAATATCTGAAAATATAATTTGTCTAATAAATAAAATCGTGGAACAAAACACTCTTTGATGAAAAGTTAACTGTCATAATCAATCATAAGAGCATGAATAACATATTTTCACCAAGGAAAATGACACCCAATAATGAATATGTATTGGGTATATCCATATGTTTGACATTGACTTAGTTTATAGTCATGGGAATTGAAATTTGGTGGCTTATGGTTTGGCCCAATATTTTAAAATAATGTGGACTTGGAGGATTGTGACCAGAGAGTCTCAATAATCAAACACACCCAATAAATGGAATTCAATATAATATGGTTAATATTTTCTTTTGGAATTATATTTACACACCACACTCTATAAAATTTCATATCATATTTTCTCACACGTCATTATTTTTTTGTTTTAATGTGAATTTTTCATTATTTAATAGGATTATAAATATTCTGAGTTCATAACTATTAATTTTGAATCCTTGTAATTATTTTTCACCTTTAGTGGACAAGATTTATGAATAATGTAATATTTAGTACATGGTTTTTTATTTTATAATTTGTATATTGTTTTATATAAATTTAATAATATAAATAACATGTTCTTTTATTCATGTATTTTTAGTTTGAAATTATAGTTCAATGATAAATTCATTATGAGTAAATTTTTCACATCAATTGTTTTGTCCATTCTTAAATTATTGGAATAACTCCTTGATATAAATGAAATACATTATATCCAATGGATTCTTTATAAAGGGTACATTTTATTTGATTCCTAATTTTATGATAATTATTTGAGCCTGCAAAAAACGAAATATTTAAATCCAATATTTATGAGTTGACTTACCAACATTCATTATATTGAATGCTTCCAAAAACCACTAAATTTAAATGAGACCTATTTAACTACAAATGAATTATTATTTTTCTCATTTTAAATCATATTTATTCATTTGGTGGTTTTTTTTTAATTTTATATTTTCTCATGGACTTCAGTGTATTGATTTTATCATGTGCAGTGTAGATATAAAGTATTTCTCCAAATGATTTTAAAGGATTTCCAATGATACATTAATTAAGATAGTCTATAGGTGTAAGAATGATTGTAATATGAATACATGGTGTAATTTTAAATTTATTTGATTGATGTGTAAAATTTTTCATTGAAATAGTTTTTGTTGATGTCCAAAAAGTGATTTCATCATCCTTAAGAATAATTTTTTCAAATACATCTAAATATTATTATCTTATTATTCATACCAATTTCTATTAATCTTATATCCATTGGATTTTTTGCGGACTTTTTTATATGAAAACATCATTTCAAATAATACTTTTAGATTCTGCTTTAGGAGTTCATGAGAAAATGAATTTCATTGTTTCTTCATCTTGTATATAATTTTCAACATTATGTTAACTACAAAATTTTGAATTATACACTAACCTTTTAAATTGATTGTACAATTCTACATATTTTTTGGATCATCATAAAATTTTCGTGACTGAAAATAATCCCTATATGAAATTTATATAACATATATAAAAAATAAATTATAATACTCTAATATGAATTTTTTTATAAAAATTATAATAATTAATAATATCGTGTCTAGGAAGAAGAAATTATATAATATTATTTATTTATAATTTAATCATATTTTTAAATTTCCATTATCTTTATAATAGGTTATTTTCACTTAATATGATATATTTTTATGAATGTTATCATGAAATGGTATCTAATTTTTTATTTGATATATTATATCATTATTTTGAAGTGTTTTTCTTATGTACATGTTCATGAAACGGATAATACTAACAGATGTGTTTAATATATGGCGGTATCTTCCTCATAAATGGAGGATTACATCTAAAGTCAATGTTCAATTCCAATAGTTAATACCTATAGAAAATGTAAAAAAGGGGACACGCTAGGTGAAACATTGTAGTAATGGATATTGTTTGATCCATGGATGATATATGATGGAAATTTATATTGGTTAGTGAATTTTTTCAATCATCTAGGGACCATGGAGATAATATATATTTTATGAATTCATTAAGATCATGGGAGTAATTTATTTCATGGAGTTCAATTGTGTGTTCTTGAGAGGCTATGTTACATTCACAAGAGCGAAGAGTTCATGGAGTGTTGTCATTCTTAGTCAACATGTGGAGTTTTGATTGTGATATATTTGTATGTATTTGTATATATAATGACCAATATTAAAAACATTACAACGAGGGTTTTACTTTATTTGAATTATGTGATTAATTCAATGACTACTAAAGCGGTTCGCATGAAGATAAATCTATGGAGGAAGAGGATTGGGTTGATTGATTCCATATAATGATAAGAGTTATGTGGAGATTGTTCATGGAAGTTATTTTTCTCAACAAATCATTGGATGAAGAAGAGATTCGTAGAAAACTGAATTTTCCATAACGTAAAATGTTATTCAAAAAATGAAATAGGGGCTGCAAAGTAGGGATAGTCCATGGAAGACAAAAGTGGTTCCCAAGATACTCATTCCACATGATTTATCACAGTTCATTGTTGATGCTTGTTTTCCATGAGAAAGTTGTTAGCTATATGAAGAGTTGATATTTTCGAAGAAGCACTATGAAAATAATTTTTCAACATAATTTTATAAGAAAATATTAATTTTATAGTGCATAAAATCAGGTTTGTGGTATATAAAAAGTCTCATGCTAGTCAGAGACAAAGTTATATTTGACATTTTCTTTAAGACACCATTAGTATTATAATCTCAGTAAGACTTCTCTCAATGTAGGGGTCAAGGGGAGACGATGGATATGTTACAATGGATACCTTACTGTATCAATAAAATTTTGTAATAGTATCATTCCAATAATTGATAGAATGTTTCTAAACACTTTTATTCGACCACTAGTGAATATTTATAGATTTTCATACAAAAAAAATATGTCGTCATATGCTCCTTAGAATTGACCTTAGTGGTAACCGAAGTCAAATTGTTTTGTTATATCATTGCATGAGATTTTTTAACTACTTCACATTCAATTCTCACTGGTTTAATTGGTTCCTACCAATATTTGTACAATATTAATCACTTTTAGAAGAAATTATAGACTCTGTCATTCACCCCTCATCACTGTGTGTGTTTTAGGTGCTTCAAATTTCTCATATAAGTTTTTTTATCGCTAATTTTTGTACATTAGTTATACCCAAGATCTTTAGAACAAGGAATACACCCATTTTGTTCTATTAATGTTATATTTACTCATTAATTAAAGTATTAACACATATTTTAAAATTTATCTTCCTGATCTAGATTGATACATTCACAAATATGTGAAATCATGATGCAATTTACCATTGTTTTTTACATCAATATAATGTATTGTTTATAATTTCACGAACCAATAGCTAAACTACAATAATAGAACATGAATACTAATTGGGTTATCATATCATATCTATAAATATGGAGACTAGAATCAGTGTAATCCCTTTCAATGAAATCATCCTCACCATTATAATCTTATAACATTTCCATAATTCTTTAAAATTACTCAATGATATTCTTTCCAATATCTTATTTACTCATCAATAATATAGATTCATAGGTTATTATAAATAGATAATAACAAATATTATGACAAATACGACACAATGTACACAAAACAAATCATATTGTAATAACAAAATTAATCTTATATGCAATTTCCTTTATTATAGGATTTTTTATATTCGAAAGATATTTTTTTCATTGAAACACTACCAGAGACCACTTAATATAGTTTCCATGGCTAAACAACATCATACAATTTCTATAATATATTGACTGAATTAGTCTAGAAAACCTTTTTATCAATATATATGGATCTTTATAAGCAATTTAAATGTTTTTTTCACTCATGTATTTTATTTAAAAACAATTTCAAAACATTATTATACAGCGTAATGTCAGACAATAATTTCCAATAAGTAGTTTCTCATTTCCATAAAATACGAAAAATGACATGATTCATCCTCATACCTTCTTGTATACACAATAATATTATGTTCCTTTATAAAATAAAATAAAATTATAGTGATATCACACCTTATATTGCCACACTGACAATGTTACCTCAATATATAAAAGGACAATTGAAACGTATAAATCCAAACAATATCATTGAACACTTGTAAACATTTAGGATATATTATAATAATATTTTGGAATATATTTATTTTATAGGAACTGATTTGGACATCCAGTTAATATATCAAGTAATTGTAATGAAATATAAAGAAATATTTTAATCGAATTTGTTATATCTACTGATGAAAAATAAAATGTTTTAAAAATACAATTATAACCAGAAAAAAACCATTAATGATTTAAAAAAGTATAAAAATGTAAAATATAATGATTATATTTATAAAACCATAATATATTAATAAAATTAAAAATATCATAATGATATAAAATTAATCACAAAATAAATGATAATTATTGTGAAATATTTTCAAATTAAAGTAAAACATAAATAGTAAATATAAATTTAGAATGTAATAATTTGAATCCAAAAATCTCAAAACACATTGAAACATTAAAGATTAAAAATTATATTTCGGAATTTATTTAATAGTTTTATATTAAAAATATATAGAAGTCTTTATATAATATATTTTGACAAGTATAGTTATTTATATGCTCTTTCTTTTTTATATCCTCCACAAACTTGGTACTAGTTGATGGATGATTGATCCATAGTACACATGGACTATTTATATATGAATATTACAAGGGAAACATAATGACAAGACTTGACCCATCGAGGCCCCACCTGAGAAAATAATATGTTGTGTGTGCTAATATAAGTCCTCCACTAATATATTGTGGGATAGCCAATATCACAATGTTGGCATATCAGACCAAATGATAGACCTTATCCTATTTTACATAACATTAAACAAATCTTCAATTCAAACTACAAAAATCTACACAAGTATGATATATATATATATATATATATATATATAATCAAATAAATAATATAAAAGGGATGAATGATACATTAAAAACAAATAAAATCCCACATCGGAAAATACAAAGATATATACTTCTAGAATGTCACTAAATCACATTGCTAAAAGAATACAGATAACTCTTATATTGGTGTCCATCAAAAAAAACACGGCCACCATTATGGACCTCTATACTTGAGAATATGTAACCAATGATCTATAGAAATTAGTATTGATTAAATAAGAGTTGTTCTTCTAATAATAACATCATCTATGATGCCTATAATCATCATGAATACATCATGTATGGACACAAATCTTATGAAAATGGGACTAAATTAAATAACGAAATGTCTATTAATTCAATTATTGATAGTCACACTGTAAGATGCATTCCAATGCTAACCATGGAGAAAATCAGGTGTCATAAGCCTCTAAGTAGGTAAATCACTCAGCTACTAAAAAATTAATGTTTCTGCTAAATACCATATGACATGCCACCTTAATTGTTGTAAAAATTTCAGCAATGGGAGTACAACACATTTTCATTAAATTCCATTGATATAGTGCATCCATTCTAGAAACATATAAGAGAAACGTTTCCATTCAATAGACTAGTTCCCAATCAAGGATCTACTCACCCCTAATGATAGAAAAACCCATGTGTGTTGTAATGAATTCAATTTAAAGAATATAAATGATCATGTTCTGTACATAGTCCAGCAATAGGGGAATTCATAATTAAATACCAACAACTTGAACTACCAAAAAAACCAATAATGGAATTATATAATTAAAGTGGGGGATACAAACATCAATGTAAGATACAATCATTAGTGGAGTATTGAAATTATGAATAGAGGAGTAACACCTCATTAGAATACACACATATCATGGGAGTTTCAAATCCTATACATAGCATGTGGTTGACTAGTTCCTAATAAATGAAAATTTTGTACCAAATGAATTTTTATATAGAAGAAACACTCCCAATGTATCTTGTGGTGGGTAATGAAATTAATTATGTAAAAAAAGGTCCCCAATCCCATTCGTAGCATACATAAAAGGGGTATTGTACCATTGAAATCTCAAAAAATGAATCCATAAAACCCATCAATTGATCAATGGAGATAAATCATAGAACTACCTATATCTATTTGAAATTACCCACTGATGGTTGAATGGAGAACATCCATTGTGAACGAAGTCAAAAAATACTTATCATAGGTTATTAATTTCAATTTAATAATCATCTGATAAAAAATCATGTATATCACACCACAAATGTTATTAGTGTGCTTGTGATAACCATTTGGTGATAAACATGACACATTATTGGTGGGTGTGTTGGTCTATGCATCCCATTAACATTGAATGCACCATCAGGATCCTGGTTGGATGGACATATCCATTTTTTCACAAACTATCAAATGCACTTGTGTCCGACAATCAGTTGTTCTAGATGGCCAACCTACACATCCCAACCCAATTTCATCTGGTTATGATCAATGAAACCCCACCCAAAAATACACAGGTATTGTTAAAAATCATATATAATTTTCAAATTTTTCTTTTATATATTTGAAACAATCATAATTCTCTAACAGATCAGACTGAGGATAAAAATTGAACCTCATTATGAACAGATGAATTAAAATGGTTTTCCCAAGATCACTAACTGGGGAAATTTTTCATCTAATATCATAAGGGGTTTTGAATAATGAAAACAAAAAAGAATTCATCAAATTCTGAGTCATAAACAATATCATTAACTACACATAACACACTCTTTTCAATTTCTGGACTTAATCTTTTTAAATTAAATTTCGTTCATGAAAATTTATGTTATATTATTATCTATAATACAAAACTATATTCATTTATTTAGTAAGTGTGTATAAAGATAAATGATACTATATTGTAATTATTATTATAATATTGTAGTAAAATATGATTGTTATCTAGTATGACCATTTCGTAATATATTGTTGTTAATAATTTTGATGTTATAATTTAAATTATATTGTGAAACTGTAAGTAATAATTAATACATAAAAAATAATCAATCATGTCATTATTTAAAACTCCCATTTGTCAAATCATGATTATGTGGTATCATCCTATAGATTCTCTCTTGGCCATTCCCAATTCTATTTTCAACTTGTAAATCTGTAATGAAATTGATTGAAGGAGAAATTCAAGTTGGGTAATATTATTGCTCGATTAATGTTAGCTAAGACACCTAGAATAATCATTCACTATATTACAACATACCAATTGTTTTCAAGGACATGATTAAATAAATTTTAATTCCTTTCTATAAATAAAACATTTGTTTCATCATTGTCATTTTATGAATAGTTTTTTCTTAATAAAAATAAATTTAAATTCAATAAATTGTTTTCTTATAATGAAATTGTAATTTTTTTTAAAATATATAATTACTATAGTCATATAAGGAAATATAAATAACTATTATTTTAGTGTAATTTTATGATTAAAACATTTTTATTTAATAGTAAATGATAAAAGTATTTTTTTCAACTGTTATAAAGTTAACAATGCATTTACAATGCATTTTCTATACACTATTTTTTAAAAAATAATGATATTTATATTTAGACATAAAATTTATCATTCATAATGAATTATTTTCTTAATATTATCATTTTTATTTAAATCATAATAAAAAAATTATTATATGTATAATTTATGAAAATTTTATATATTGCATTATTTTTCTATCAATAGTAAAAAAATTGAGATTTTCTATATGTCTAATGAAAGCATAATTATGTCATAATATTTTATTAACAATTATACAAAAATAAATTAAATAAAATATTTTATATTATTACAGTAATGTCTTTCAATATATTTTATTCAATTTCAAAATTTTAAAATGGAAACATTATCGTTAAATTAGTTATCCTATGGAATCATTATGATTTCAATTCAAATTATGTAATATAAAATTATTGTCATATCTTATGGATAAAATTAACACAATATGTTCCCCATTATTATAATACTATATTAATATTAAATCATTAATTCCATGGTTTTTAATTAACCATTACATAAGGGTACAAAGATATTTATAAAAAATCCATATTATTTATATAAATACCCACTCATATCTCCATTTCCATTCATTTATAATACTTCCTCAAAAAATTTGTGATGGTTTTACATCCTGATAATTCATCATAACGTGTCTTCATGCCACCATTTTCTGAATCCTAATTTTGTAGATTGTGATATTCAAGGTAACAGAAATCTCAACTTCTCTTTTCCTTTCATCTTCCATTTTTTATAAGGTATGTTTTTCAAATATTGATACGATGTTCATTTATTAATTATATCCTCTCCATTTTCAATATTGTTGGTATTTATTAATGTTATACGATTATCTAATCAATTTTTAACCTTTTTAAAAACTATAGTTTAAACTCTCTAGGCTTCAAAGTTTACTTCTCAATTATCTATCTTCTCCGTAAGAAATTCCCTGTTATTTTAAATTTTTTAATAACAAAGATCCATTATTTTCAAGATGTAGTCCCCATTAAGTTATCACAATTTATTATACATTTTTAATTTAATTTTGAATACACACAATTCCATACCATGTGTTAATAATTAATCAATGATCATTATTTTAAAGGAATTTGGAAACACAATGATTTGGTAATGAAAATAAATATCATTTATTATAAATGATTTATTTATAAAAAAATTTATTATTATAAAATATTTTCCTAATAAAATTAATTCATAAGAATGGTACTCTAATATAGTGTTCTAATGTATTAGGTAATGAATTTAATATCTAGATATAACCTGTTTTACTGTACCTTGTTGAATGAATAAGGTTATTTTAATGAAACCTTTGTCCAAATACATGGTGATGTGCTTATGAATGTATCATTTAGAAATTTTTTCACATTTATATTTTATTATTAATGTAATTTTTATTATTATATTTTTATTTTTCTTGAATCACTCTATTATGATATTCCTTATGTTATTATCGATATTTCTCAAATTTCACTTGTAAATTTTATTCCTTGTTTTCCCATACTAGAACATAAGCTCAACCGTTCCAATGATAAATTTCCCCATGTTATTAGATATAGTAAATTCACATTTTATTTACCATTGGAGACCACACTCATGTGGATTAAAAAAATTATGATTCCATATATTTTTTATACCATATTTACTTTAAACTATACTTTAATGACCTTGTGATTGTATAATTTAATAGTCAAATTTCTAAAATAATATATATATATATATATATATATTTAGTTTAATATCAATTATTTCTTTTTTTAGGGGGGGTTTCTAATGAATTTTTTGATGAATGGGTGACATTAATGAATGGGGACAAACCTTGAGCTCAATTACAGATTTAGAAATAATGTATTTTTCTTTTATAAGTCCATCATTTTTTAACAATTTTGATCCATTGAAATACTTATGTGTCCCCATGTCATATATTATAACAACCATAATAATTATGAACATTTAGGAATCTTTATTCATGGTGGATATGTGTTTTTATTTATGGGAATGGTCTGTCCTGGAATCCCATTTTCAGTTTAAAAATTCAAATTTGAATATTTAAAAACACATTAATTTTGTACTATTTTTTGTTATCCCACTTCCCACTAGAATATAACAACTTTATGCACGTCCCCATTAACTTTAAACCCTATTTGGAAGTCGTTTGAATCTTTAATTAGGGCAGTCACTCATAGGGGATCCCAAATCATCCAGGTTTGATGAGTTAAATTCATTCTTCCATAACTATTTCATTTGTCACTATTTTCCCCCTTTCCAGTTCTTAAATTATATAATAATTATTTTTAGAACCTCCATTAAATTTTTGGATGTATTAAAATTCATCTACTGGTGTATTAGTGAGATTTCTTCAAGTCCCTTCAAGTAAGTTGGTCTCCTCCATTATTCTTTCATCATATTTACGGTTTCTTTCTATTTTGAAAGGGTTTCATCCATTATCCTTAAGGTTATTAATTTCCGGAAACTATGGTTTCTATCCTAGGGTTTATCGTTGGTTCTATTAGTGAAATATTTATTTTTTATGTTCAATCATCCTTATTGAGGTGTGGCGGTGTTGCAATTGAATTTTTTGACAATTGATTCAAGGGTTTTCATTAATTTGGTAGGTGATTCCTTGTGTATGAAATATATGTTTTTTTTCATGTTGTTTCTATGATATTTTAATGTTCATAGTTTTTTTATTGATTTGAAAATTGGTTTTAGTGAAGATTGTAATACCAATGAATTTTTAGTGCCTATTTTAATTGAAATTGGTGTTGGGAATTTCGTAAAAATCATTTTTTGTTTCAATTGGGGATGCAGTATAAATACATAATTGATTTTATTGAAATTTAATAGGTCTTTAAATCAAGTTATTAATGTTTAACCCTTTTAGTTTTTTGGATTGAATGTTTTTTGAAATGTTTTTGTTGTCCTTTTAAACATTAAGTGCCATGTTTTGTTAAAAAATGGTGTTTATATAGTTAACATTTCTTTGTTCATATGGGGATGCACTCAAATTGATTTATTGGATTCCATGAAATTTATTTGGGCTTAAATTTCATTTTTGGTGACTTTTTATTATGCACATGGTATGCAATGTGGGGATGTCAATGATTTTTTGCTGTAAAACAATGCATGAATTTTGAGGAATCGTTTTATTAAATATTAATGTGTTTTATTGTGTGTTTTATGTGGTTTAAAATTTGTATAGATATTATACTTATTGTTTGATTCATGGAGGGGTGTTTTATATGAAAATTTATTTGTGAATAAATCTAAAATTGTATGATAACATAGGGGGGAGCCTAGGTACCTATGTGGGGTGGATATGTACTAGTACTGGTAGTGGACGAGATGTGGTTTGTCCTTGTTTCCATTTGAATTTGGATAAAAATACTCTATATAAAATATATGGATGATTATTGTGGAATAATACGTTATAGGTATGTTCTCTACTAGTGTATCATTCATGAGAGGATATTTTGACATGGATACATTACACTGAGGTACGAGGTACATGAGGCCCGATACTATCTAGAGCCCAAGGGTGTTTCTAATTTCATTTCACAAAGGATTTGTGGTAATTAAAATTGTATTTGGGTTTTTTGGAGGTATATTATATTATATAATAGCTTCATTTCTATGTGTTAACATTTTTAATGTATTATCACGAAATTTGTTTTCAATAGAAAGTTGCATTTCTTGAAATTTGTCACCGCTTTTCTTTTCATGTTTAAATTGCTTGATTTTTCACCATGTATTGAATGATCATTGGAATAATTTAGTGGTATCTTATTTTTAATTGTCTCACATTCTACATACACACCTTGTGTGTAATTAGATGTTATTATTATTGAATCGGGTAAAGGGAACGCTTTGGTTGATGGTGGTTCGAGGTGTATGTTCCATCCATGGGGATGAGTTGTGGAGACGACTTGTGGGTGATGACCCCCTGTCATGTGGTGTCATTTTTTATGTATTTCTTATTTTATTATATTTTTATTTGGTCCTCTTTTACCATATTCAATTACATGTATTCAATTCTGTATTTATATTATGAATTATTTGGCTACAAATTTCAGATTTAAATTATTGATTATTATTAAGGATTTATGATTTCATACACAGGAAAATCCTTCAAAACCTAATTGGTGGATTATTTGGAACTTTTCATATCTCATTTGGATATAAAACACACATTGATACCGATTTCTCATGATCCAAATCTGTTTTCCACTAATAACGGCACCAAACCCCCTTCAAACGATCAAATAAACAATCTATTTTGGAAAAATGGTATTTGTTCTCAATGATAGAATTGTGTTTGGGATATCATAAACACATGGTTAAAGAGTCTCATATTCCAAAAAAACTTTCCAACATAGTTATAGACACTTCTATTACTTTTTCATACCCTTCGGATTGATCGAGGCTCCAACGGTCTGTTTGGAACTCATGAACACGGTGTTCCACCAGTATCTTGATTCCATTGTTGTGGTGTTCGTGGATGACATTATGGTATAATATGGCTATGAGTATGACCACTAACATCATTTGAGGATCATTTTGGGTACCTTTCATGAATTTTATACTATGAAAAATAGTCAATTTTCACTTTTGAGATCAAGCAGGTGAAATTTCTTGGGCACGAGATCTCCTAGCATGGGCTATCAGTTGACCTAAAAACGATTAGTGTGGTTTTTTTATTTGAGAAGCCTAATAACGTATTCAAGATTATGATTTTTATTGGGATGGATCCTTATTACATTTTAATAATTTGGGATTTAACTCGGAATTCATCACTTATGAACGCACTCACCCAAAAGGGGTGACGTTTCTATGGGTCCTAGAACGTCAGGCATCGTTCGTGAAAATGAAAAGGTTGTTGAATAACACCCACATTATGATATTTAAAGTGTATTTAAAGGGTTATGTGGTATATTGGGATTCTTTAGGTATGTGTCTTGGGTGTGTGCATATGCATGATGCTCATTTGGTGGAATGTGGCACTCACCAACTCTAACAAAAAAAAATTAACTACCAATACCATGACAAGGTGTTAGCCCTGGGGATGCATGCTCTGAAGACATGGCCTCACTAGATTTTTGTGGAGAATATCATACTATACTATGATCACCAAATCGTTGACTATATGATCTACTATAAGGACCTCTACATTAAACATTTCCAATGGATCAAGTAAATGCATGTGTTCAGTGTTGACAATGTCTATACCCCATCCAAGGGTAACGTGGCAGCCAACAGCTTGAGTAGAAAGGGTTCAATGTAGGATTTGTAGAAGTCTAGTGATGCTTGGGCTTTGATGGGTCTATTTGATCAAATGAATGTTGAGACTAGGTAACACAATGGGGGTGTGTTCGTAGAAAGCATCCAGTTTAGTCATTTTCTCTTGGAGTTGATTCAGCATAAAAAATCGGGTGATGAGCTTTGTCAGTAGTTTAGGCATTTTCATCTTGGTGGGGATATGTACTCAGATTAGTCATCATCTGCTCAGGGAATCTTGTGCTTCATGGTCCATTCATTAGTCTGATTACCACTACGAAAGGTTCTGATGCAGGATTGACCATTATCTATGGGATATCCATCCAGGTGGAACAAAGATGTTTTATGATGTACGACGATAGTTTTGGTATCCAGGTACTTGAAGATACATAGCATAATTTATATAGAGAAGCTACACATTTCAACAGGTGAATGAAAAGCATCAAAGGAAATCTAGTTTCTTCCATCCATTATCCATTCCTACCTGGAAGTGGGTTAAGGTCACAATGGACTTAATTGTTTAATTTCCATGTATGGCTCGATGTAATAATGTAATTAATTTGTTAATTGATTGTTTGAACAATTTTTCCCACTTAATTCTGATAAAATATACAACTAGTGTGGATAAGATAGGTCGTTTGAATATTTATTAGGTTGTGACACTCTCAGACATGCCATCTGCAGTTGTCTCAGATAGAGACCTTTGCTTCACTTCTCGATTTTGGGAAGGCCTTCAGATGGCCTTGGTGTCTCAAATTAATATTTTCATGACATTCCACCCTTAGGAGGATGGTAAAATAGATCCGGAAAATCATAATATGGAGTATATCATTAGTTAATGTTTCATGGACATTAGTAGTTCCGTGGATAGATAATTGGGATTGGCTGAGTTTTCATATAATAATACATACCAATAATCGATTTGAGTGGGTCCTTTTTAGACACTCTATGGTCGACCTTGTTGTCCCACCATATTTTGGGATGGGTAATGTGAGACCTCATTGCTGGGGCTGAGTTTGGTGTAGGTGACCTCTGAGAATGTCATGTTGATCCAAAATAATTTATTTACATCTTATTGTCATTTTAAATCATAAGCTGACCAACGGCGTCGAGAAATAGAGTTATCTGTGGGTGACATGGTATTATTGAAATTTCCCTTGGTCTAGGCCATCGTCCATTTGGAAAGAAAGAAAATATGATCTTGCGATATGTTGGAAATTTTGAGATCACTGGGCATATTAGAAATGTGGCATACTTGTTGGATTTACCTTCTCAGTTTAAATCCAAACATGCTATCTCCCATGTCTCCCAGTTTGAAAATACAACCATGATATCTTCCTTATGATAAGTAGGGAAAAAATAGAGATAAAGCCTAACTTGTCAGCCATTAAGAGACCAGTGCATATAGTGGACTCCAAAGAGAAGGTGATTCAAGGGTAGTTTATTTTTTTGTCTGGGTTCATTGGTAGCATGATAGTGATACACTTATGACCTAGGAGAGAAAGTCACGGGTTGAGGAAGAGTACATGTTCTTGTTTTACAATCAAGCATCAGGTTGAAAATCTAGAGGGAAAGTATTTCATGGTGAGAAGAACAATCAAATCAATGAAATATTTTAAAGTTATTTTTTTTTAATTTACCATATTTCATAGTTTTGATGTTTTCCCATACATTTTTTGATGAATGGGTGAGTTTTCATGAATTGTTCCAAACAGTGAGCCAAATTATAGATTTAATAATAAATTACTTCCTTTATAACTCCTTTATTTTTCAACAATTTTCATCCATTACAGTATTTACATGGCCTCACCTAACCAATTAAAACCTCCAAATTAATTTGGACAATTTATGAATCCATAACAATGTTGGATTTGGGTTTTTAATCAACTGATTGGATGTTCCCAGAATCACATTTCACTTTTTAAAAATAAATTTTGTTTACTTAATAAATTATTCATTTTTAACTTATTTTTAGCGATTCCTCTTCACACTAGAATATAATATCCTTATGAACATTCCCATAACATTTTCCCTCTTTAGAGCTCATGTGCTTCACAAATTAGGGCAGACATTGATAGAGGTTCTTAAATCATCCAAATTTGTAGAGGTAAATTCCTTCTTTATTAACTCCATTATTTCTCACTATTTTTCCACCATTACAGTTCCTACATGATCTCATCATCATTGTTCAAACCTGCACTGATTTTTTTTCTATTTGAAAATTAATCTACTTGTGTATATGTGGATATTTATTCAAGATCCCTCAAGTTTGTGCATATTATTCATTCATCATTTATTTTTCATAGGGATTAATTCAATTTTTTTAGTGTTTCATTCATTATACGTAAGGTTACTAATGCTCCAAAACTAGTGATTTGATCCTAGTGTTTAAATTTGGGATTTTTGGTCCATTATTTTTATTTTAGATTAAATCTAACTTTCGTGAGTTGTGGAAGTGGTGCGATTGAATTTTCACACAATGGATTCAATAGTTTTTATTAATTTGGCAGGTGAATCAATGTGTATGAATTTTTTGTGAATTTTTCTTACTTTTTTTATGATATTTTAAGATTCATTTCATTTGATTATTGTCGTGAAAAATAGTTTTAGTGGTATATTTAATACATATAAATATTTAATACCATTATTATGTGGAATTTGGGGGTTTTCCCAAGAAATCTATTAATTTTTTATTTCGGGATTTCCAATAAAAACTTAGTTTATTTTATTGAAATGTAATTGGTCTTCACATGTTGGTTATAATGTTTAACTCCTTTGGACTTTTCTGTGAATGTGGGTTTTAATGGTGTTTGATGAACTTATGAACATTAAGTGATATGTTTGTTTAAAAATGAATGTTTTACAAAGATAACATTTCTTGGTAAACATGGTTATTCCCTATTATTGATTTTTTTGATTTCATTATTATTAATTTGGGATTCCATTTCTTATTTGACGACTTTTTTGGAGTGTGTATACAATGTGGAGATTTCAAAGAGTTTTCGGTGGAAAATAATGTGGGGTTTTTGAGGAATCGTTTTATTAAAAATCAATGTGTTTTATTTTGTGTTTTAAGTGTTTTAAAACAGGTATATCTAATATTATGATTGTATGTGACCATTAGTGGTGTTTTATATGAAAATTCATTTTTTAGCTTTTTTAAATTTTTTGATCAAAAAAGTGGAATCTTGAGAATCTAGGTGGGGAAGATATGTACATTAACTACTATTAGATGTGATGGGTTTTGTCGATGATTCACATATAATTTGGATAACGACAACTATAAAAAAATATTAATGTTTATTAGGGACCAATATGTTATGGGTATGTTCCCTACCAGTGGTTCTTTCACAAGAATGGATTTTTCTATGGCTACTTTACACAGAGGTATGGGATACATGTGGCCCGAGACTATTTAGTCCCTAGGGGTGTTCCCGATTTTGTTGCCCTTTAGATTTGTGGTATTTAACAATGTATTTGGGTGTTATTGGATGTATATTACAGTATAAAACAATACCATTTAAATGTGTTAAAATTGTGAATGATTTATCCTGAAAATGGTTTTTAATTAAAAGTTGAAATTCGTTGAAATTGTCACAGATTCCCAATGCATATTAAAACAATTAGATTTTTCACCTTGTATTTCATGCACATTAGAATAATTTTGTGGAATCTACTTGGAATTAGTATCATAGTCTACATACACCCCTTGGGTGTAAGTAAAATTTATTATTCCTGACTCGGGTAAAGGTAAGTCATTGGGTGATGGGTGTTTGTGGTGTTAGTTACCATCATTGGGGTGGAGTTGCGGAGATGACTTGTTGGTGATGAACCCTTTTCATGTGGTGTACTTGGGTATGTATTGATATTTTTTTATCTTTAATTTGTCCTCTTCAAGTGTATTCAATTAAATGTATTAAAATAGGGGTTTTATTGTGACTTGTGTGAATGCACATTTCATATTTATATTATAGATTGTTTTTAAGGTTTTATTCATTCATACTCGGGTAAATTGTACCCAAAATTATTTTTTTGATACATGGGACTTTGTGACAGCCTATGGGGAAATGGAATGCCCTACGGTCCTTGAAATGGGATACATTTGGTTACGGTATTGATGGATATTATATTCTGTTCGTGATAGTAATTAAATTATAATTATATGGAGGAGGGTTTCCATCGTTGGTATAATTGGATGTTTTAGTTACTTATTGAGATTTGGATTTTAATACAGGTGGATGAATCCTATATAAATGTTTTATTATAGTAAAACACTCTTGTAGTTGGGCTCAATTTTAGGTACATGGTTTCCATGAATATAAATCAATGTCTATATATAAACATGTGGTTGTGGTTATGGCATATATGATTGTATAGGGTAACAACATTGAAAAGGAATGATGGGAATATCTTCGTATATCCTTGTATATGATAAATGGCATTACAACTCCCCACTTTTTACACTTAGAGATGTTATGTTTGGTATATTATAATTTTATTAACAATTATGAATGATTTGTATAAAATATAATAGTTTTATAAGAATAATTTATTGATCGATGATGATTTAATATATAAAATTATTTTAAAATTATAAGATTACTAAAGGAAATTTTTTTCTCGCATCATTTATATTATTTATACAATCACGTCAAAAATGAGAAACCATGTAAATGGTGATATAAATAGACCATGATTACATTTCCCTATGACTGCTTCTGTATTGAAAAACACAATGATATGGTGGAATAATAGATATACTCTATTGAATTGTTATTTTATGAAGTTAATTTTCCAAAAAAAAGTGATATTCACCTTGTATTTATATCTCTTAGATGAATAATATTATTAGTGGTTGAGAAAAATTAAAAACATGAAGGAACTAAGGTGCATTGATGTTATAGAGTGGGAAGAGTTAAGGAAAAAAAATTTAAAAATGTATTTCCCATATTTGATGTTAAAACGAATGTTGAAGGAATTCCTAGTGATCAATATAAAAAAATGTTTCAATGAGAAGATATAAGAAGAAAATTTCTAGACATTCCCATTACACATCATGATTTTTTGTGGATCCTATTGGTAAGATTGATATATTCATCACTAGAGTAAGACCCAATATACTAAAGAATCTAGCATGTAGAGACTAGTAAATCTATTAGGAGAATTTACTGTATTCTATTAAATTTGAATGGAATTTTGGAAATACATAGTAGTCCCATGGACCGAACAAAAAGATATGATATTTATAACAAAAATGTGAATGAGATTTGATCATGAAAGTGGTTGGAAGAAAGTGAAATTTTACATGAGAAAAAAAATTTGGAGGATGAATTTAGGGAACTTCCTACTCAAGTGAGAGAAATGTTACAAGTGTTGAATATATTTCCATACTTCTATAAATGGTCATATTGACATGAAGCCTCTAATTTTCATCAATATATTTTAATTGATCATTGTAGAGGCCCTACCTAATTTAATATTATATAAGTGTGGTTATATATGGAAATTTTCAAATCATTGCCAAAATCTACTAGAATTGGATGATAATCACAAGAAAACCCTCCCAAGGCCTAGTTAAAATTGTTGTGATTTTTATATCATGATAGCTAAAGTTGAATCTCCAAATGATGTTGTTGAAGGAGCATTCTATTTTATCAAAAACATAGAAACTATTTTTTTATAGTATTAAAAATTAATGTATTTCCTCTATGTTTGAAATTCAAATTGAATCAATTATTAAACTACTAGATGTACAACGATTAGTAAATAATACTATAATGATTATACAATCATCAATAATTTATATAAACTCAAGTATTCAATTTCTCAATATTAATATCATTGAAAATGTAGTTGACATTTCCATGGGGAAATTTAATATTATACACGTAATGAAGTGCCTATCAATGAGAAAGGGTATTATCAAATGTTCAATCCTAGGAATATAATTGGTATTGTATTGAAAACATATAATTATTTTGAAATAATAAATATTTTTTAATTGGTCATTTTCATGAAGAAATTCCCATTGATTTCATTATGGAGCTTATTTTTGAAGTGAAATAAGTATTGTATAAAAATATAAAATGTCACCATTATTCAGGAAGACATTGAGATATTTCCTGACGAGTTACTGAAACCTCCCTAGAATGGTATGTAGATTTCTCTATTTAATTGGTACATGGATCATCATTGATTTTGAAAACCCCATATAGGATTGAATGTATGGATCATTAGGAATTTTCTAAACAAATACCAGATTATTTGGTGATGTGGTTTACTTGTGCCATTTTGTGTCCTTAGGGACAACCTATTCTCTTATTGATGTACAAGGATAGATAAAAGTAGAAATGAATTTATTATAGAGATCTTAATGGGATCATAGTGATGAAAATGTATCGTGTTCCAAGGAATGATGTATTTTCAGACCAGCAATATGGGTCTCAATTTTTTGGCAAAATTGATCCTCAATATGATAATTATAAATTGATGGTGAAGAAAAAATATATTACAGTGAAAACTATCACATCATGTTTTAGGAATTATGATTTTTTCTATTAACATTATCATTACTATTCATCATTTTCTTTTTATGGATTTCATGAATAGAGTCATTAATGAAAACATTGATAAACTTGTTCTATTGATTATTGATGGTATTCTCATATATTATGAATTTTGGAAGGATCAGAGAATTCATCTAATGGACATATTGAAAACATTTATAATGTGAATTCTATTTGAGAAGATCCTAATTTTTTTACTTTTGTTACAAAAATCTAATTTGTTTGGGCACATAATAACAAATGATGGAAACGTAGTTGAATTCACCAAGACAATGGGGTTGGAGGAGTGTCATCATCCTATAATAATTACTAATATTTGTAGTTTCTTCGGTAGAAAATTATATTATAGGAGGTTTGTGAAAAAAATAACAAATTTCAAATACACTCAGCATGATTACATGATACTATGCTACATTCATCATGAAAAGGTATTGTGAGGAATATTTTCAAGGGATGAAGATCATTTTATTAATTACAACCATGATAACTATACCATCTATTAGGTAATGATTCATTATTTTTAGAGATTCATATTTAAATGGTCTCTAGTTTTAGTTTAATGGATCATTAGTAGAATTATCTAGTAGATTAACTAATATTAGCTGCAGTTTGTTTCATGAATATATAGAGTCAATATCAATATTGTTTTAAAAGTGACATACAAATAGACCCAAAAATTTCTACATATATTTTCTTCAAAAATGAATTGATCATGAGACCAAGAGGATGGTTGTATATTCACAATTTATTTAATTTTTCAATTCAATGCAATCTAGATTAAAAGGTAAATGTCATCGAGGCATTGTGAACAATAGAGGATGTTGTTCTTGCAATGATGAGTTATCGTGGTGATCCTTTGATAAATGACGTAGTAAAACTACAATTGGGAATTGTATTGGAATATACAGCATAAAGTTTATACCAAATTATTTCTCTACCATAATTAATAGATAATATCAATAAATATAATATAGCAGATACTTTTTGAATAAGAAGAAAGAGGTTACGAAGCATGGGGAATTTCTATAGGTAAATATTTATCGATGTGTTGTATTGAAATTTTACAGAAGACCGTGTCTTCTATCTATTCTAGAGATATATAAATAACCTATAGATAAATATCATAGCTCTACATTTAATATACATCATTGAAGAAAAAAAATGTATAGGGTCCTTAATGATCATTGTTGGTGGGATTACATGCAATGGTAGACTGTAAACTACTCTATATGCTTCCTAGTTTTTCAAAAAGTATATGCATATAAAAATATTCCTAAAGAGATGATAAAAAAAATGACATAAATTTTTTTATGTGGGAATATATAACTATTGAAATTGTCACTCATCTCTCGAAAAAATAAAATGGAATCAATTGAGAACGTGCCTGTACCATTGTGGTATGGGCTCCTACTTGGCATCCAAAAGACCCATGATAAATTCTGGGTAGGGGAGAAATTATGATAACTATAGTAGTTGTGTTGCATGACAATGCAGTAGCACTTTTGCAGTTGCGGAACTGTAGCAGTGGCAGAAATGCCACTGCAATAGTACTGGAGCGGCAGAGGGACTGTAGCAGCGATGGTACCGTAGTAGGAACTGTAGCAGCATAGTTACTATAGCAGTAATGTTCACTAAGGGGTCCATTGTGGAAAAAAATAGGCTTTCAACCCTTGTATTTAGGCCACCTGGACTTGGGCCTTTTGACTATGTACTAGTTCTCCCTCAACCCATTCTAAAGTGACCTTTATGTTAAATAATAAATTTAAACTTTGTCCCTAATCATTAAAAAATATCAAATGTAATCAATTAAATATGGGTTATAGTGGACTGTCTCACCAATGCCACACATTTTATCATTTTTCGGGAAGATTTATAGCATGACCAACATTCCAATATATATGTTATGTAAGTTGTTATGATATATGTTTTGCCAATATTGACAATTTCAAATCATTATTCAAGGTTCGAATCAAATATTTGGCGATGTCTTCAACATTCTCTGATTACTGAATTGTAGTTTTTTACAACAAATCTCCCAAAAACTGAAATAAAATTTCAAAGTATTATTGAAATACAAGAGGAAATTTTGAAAAATTATAAATTTAATTTATAGGTGGATTTGATCAACACATACATTATTTCTGTATTGATACAACAATAGCTTCCATTTGAGTATTTGAATGGAACCCTATGAAGCAATTTTTGGAATGTGATGTATAACTCCTATTATTTGAGATGATGCTAATGAAAGAATGAATATGTTCTATGATATTTTGAAACAAATTATTGTAATTATTCATTAAATATATATAATCATAAACAATACTAATAATTGGTATAATATAAATGCTATAAACTGTAGAAGGGACTAGTATTTTAATTTTGGAGATAATTTATAGCAAGGAAACTTGTCATGGAAGGGAGTCAAGAGGTTTTGGACCAGAGGGAAGCATATACCCAGGTATAATTACACCTATGAAATCCTTGATCTAATAGGATTAGTAACATATAAACTAGAAATTACTTCTTAATATTGTGCAATTTCATTATGTGTTTCAGATTTATTTTATGAAGAAGTACATGCTTGACCCTTCACATGTACTAAATTGGATTATGGTACAACTGGAACACAACATCTCTTTTGAGTAGATGTTGGTGTATTTCGTGGATGATAGATAGAGGGTTATAAGAAACAACACATAACTACTCATCAATGTGTTTTAGAAGAATAATATGATTGAATAAGAGATGTTGTATCCCAAGGAAACAATAAAGAAAAAATTATGTCTCATATTTTCGTAAATGAAAGAAAGAGTTTGTATTAAAAGGATGAAATTTATTAATGTGTTAATAATGTTAAAAAAATGTTTTTAAATGAAACTTTTTTCCTAAACATTTGTGTTATATAATTTTTTACACAACAAAACCATTCCCCTTTATTAATTACATTAATATAAATGGAAATGGGACTATATTTTTTTGATAGATATATTACCATAGCTCAATTGTGACTATTGATTAATATAAAAGATGGGTATGATACTATTGTTAATATTTTTAATGATATAATTTGTTTTTATTAGTACACAAGATAAAATATATTTAACGTAGAAAAGAAAAACAGTTTACTTAACCAAGAGAGTCGTGTCATACAAGGACCATTTTTCAAAACATTATATGGAGGTAACATCCTTAGAATCCTATCTTTACTAATACCTAGCTGTGCTTCAACATTAAAATTATTAACAAAATATCCCCATAAATAATTTCATGTTAGAGGAAAATACCACTCGGGTAAAGACAGTTAATTCTACCCATAAATATATCACCCTCACAACCCTTAAACATAGGTTATACTAGGGTTTTATAGGTTTTTTTGTTTCAAGTACTAGATTACATAAATTTAAATATATTTGTATAAATAATTTTTTTTTTTCATCAACATAATCTTTAGATTTTTTTCATAGAAAACATGATATTTAATTACATAGAATGATTTTTTGGACAAAATTTGTAATTTTCAATAATATGTAACTATTATAAATAAGAATGATAATATTAATAATTCTTATTTTAATTGGATATTATGTTTAAAACAATCATTAATAAATTTAATTGATATTATTAATTGTTTCAATTGTCATATATTTTATTATACATTTACTATGCATTTTTTAGCCACTATTATTTTTAACAAAAAAGTAATTTTTTTACATAAAATTAAATTTATAATACATCTAGATATATTATTATAAAATAAAATTCACATTTGAAATCTTCACACAGAATAAAATTTAGGGTTAATTTATGATAAGTTTCTAAAATACATTATTTTTTATGAATAGTAAAAATATACTGTCTGTCTTTTGGTATGTTTAATGTCATCATAATTATGTCGTAATGATATATTAAATTTTTAACCAAAATAAATTCCATATAATATGTATTCCTTTTAATATCATGTATATTTTTTATATTTTAATAAATTTACAAATAAATGCTTTACAATCAAAATTAAAAAATAAAAGCAATAAATTTTTATATTTTATTTTTGAAATTATATGTTTTCAAGAAAAATTAAGTAATATTAACTAGTAGTTCAATATTTTGTGTTAAAATAAAAATTTATGTTTCCCCAATGTCAAATATTGTTTTAAAATATATTTGGGAAGCCTATATATTATCATTTACGACTAACTATGTGTCGACAGAAATTTATAAACAATTCTTTCTCTTTTGGTATAAGTACCCGCACATTTCTCCATTTCAATTCATTCCCAATTCTTTTTCAAGGAAGATATGATATATTTAAATCATATGGAATCTTATAAAGTTGTCTTCAAACCCTCATGGTTACAATTCTCATTATTTTTAAACTACTCTTCAAGGTAATGGAAATATGAACTTCTATTTTCCTTTCACGTTCCATTTTATGTGGTATGCCCTTTAAATTTAATAATAAGTATATCACTCAATTTTATTCGTTAAATTTACTATATAATGATTTATTTATATGTGTGATATCCCATCCCCATACCCTTTTACCCTTTTTTCATATTTTATTTTTAGACTCGATATGTTGTAAAATTTTCATCTCAAATTTCTCTCCACTCCTTAAAGAAATTCTATGTTATTTTGTTTTTCTCAATGACCAAAAAAATTTAAATTTTAGGGGGATTCACTTATATGTAGAAATTATTTATTTTATTCTGTTATTTTCATACATAAAACTCACATTCATTTTCTAAGGGTTAAAAAGGTGAAAAAGATCATTCTTTTTAAGGACATTACGAAAACATTGATTTTGTTATGAAATCCATTTTTTCTTACCCATGTGTTATTTAGGAAATTATTAATTAGGATATGTGTTGGCACATGAAAATTAATAAATATAAATATTTCAACCTAATATTGGTCGAATGCATTCAGTAAAAAATTTAATCTCTATAAAAGATATGTGTTATGATTAATTAGTGAATAACATTGGTGATATTATTATGAATGTATATTATAAATATTGTATCCATATTTACATTTAATGATTCATGTTATTTTTATTATTACATAGAAATATTTATATGATAATGTATTTATGAAATTCCAAACGTTATTATTGATATTTCTTGATGTTTAGACCCAAAATATTCACTCTTTCCCCCATGATGGGATGTATTCTCACCCTGTACATTTATGTATGCCCCAATATTATTAGATAAAGTAAATGTATGTATAATGAACATTGGTATAAGCCTTTCAAGTTTATTAAAATAATTTTTTATGATTTCCAATGTTTTTATTACCATTTTTCATTGAAACTAATCATTAATGTTCCTATGTATTCAAAATGTAATGAAAATGTATAAAATAAAAATATTTGATTCCATATTCCAGGCATAATATTTCATCATTGATCTATTGATATGTGAAATATACCAATTCCTAAATCATATTAGAAGTTAACATGTTTTCATTATTTAGATAATTCTTTAATAAAATAATTATTGAATATAAGTTATGTAAATTTACAAAGGTTGGTTTATGTATTCATGGGTGTATCAAATGGTCGAAATGAATTTCCATGAATAAAATATGAAAAAAAAATATTAACATAGTATGTTGAAATAGATAAAATATTATGAAAATAATTTACTACCCCTATTGATTTACATGTTTAAATATTGATTTTATTCTTATTTTGAATGAGGGTAAATTTTTGGTGTGAAATGGGTTGATTCTACAGGTTGATAATTCTTAGCATAATGTCTTTTTTGGGGAATTGATTACTTAGGGGTTCGTCATGCTTTTGATGGTGATATATTATAAATATAACATTATTCGATGAGGTCATGATGTGATGTAGTGAGGATATGGTTTTGGATTATTGTGGTGATGATGACATGGTTTTGGTTGAGATGTTGTGATAATGGGGTTATTCACACATGTTTATAGATTTAACTTCCAAGTAATCATTGATATTCTTGTGATTCCTGACACTATTTTATTTCTAATATTTCCTATATTTCATTGATATTTTGATGGATGTGATGTTATGATATATATTTTGATGTGATGTGATTATGATGACTTCTTTTTTTCAAGCATAGCCTTTAATTAATATATATCCAAAAAAATACAAAATATCATTTATTAATTATGATACACCATAATCTGATAAGAAAAGGATATACAAGAAACGAAAAATTAGTATTGTTTTCCCACTTGAGTAATCTCAATCATTATTTTTATTAGATTTTTAAACATTTATTAATCCCAAAACCATTATTCCACGTGGATATTGTAGGGTACATAACTTATCGACCCTACATAGTTAGTTAATTGTTTTTCTGGATAGTCTCAGCAAGATTTGATCTTATTTTGGGTATCGTCGAGGGAATTATATAATCTTGTATGGATTTTAGATTGTATTATATCATGTATTTTATTTTTGTATTTATGTCATGTTTATAAAAATATATTTATTAAGCCTATTTTCATTAATATAATAATTTACATATTTATATTTATGATTGTTTATTTTTATTGAGAACTAAGTGGGAAATGACTCTGCTTCTAGTGATACATACCCTCAATCAAAACTATCAACACATGACATATTGGTGCAGTCTTCTGGGGGAAAATTTCACTCCAATTTCCAACATATTAGGTGATTGAGTAGGGATATAAAATAGATAGTGTCACTCCAAAACTCAATTTTCCAAAATTGACATTATTTTCACGAATAAATATTAAATCACGTAAAAAAAATATGAATGTACTCGAAAACACAAAATAATAGTTATTATTCCATCACTATTTTCCCCATTAAAAATAATATCATTTTTTTATAAATAATAAAAAATTATATACAATACAAAAACTGAATAATCCCCCACCCCAATATTCATTTCCTACTTCAGAAGAAGTTATATTTCAAAAAACGTGGATATATAGAGAGAGAATGATTCCTATATTTACATATAAAATATTTAAAATTGATGAGAAACACCTTTTGTGAACATCATCTCAAAATAAAAGTAATATTATAGAGGCATTATCTAAGAATACCATAAAATTATTTAATAAGGAAATTAAATTCATCCATTTCATTATAGAATATAAATATCTTATAATTCTACCACGATCATCACTAAAGAGTCACATGATTCTTCAATGGATATAATTTATTCAATCATGAAGAGAAATGTACAAAAATGTATTGATAATAGAGAACATAAGCAATAGTTTAGTTTTTAAAAGTGTGACTCATTCAAAACATATTCGATTCATGACTGAAATATGGAGGTTAGATTAGGAAAAAAACATAAATGTTATATAGTATCCTTGTCACGGTGGACTGAATTTACAGACATTATGATTTTGAATTTCGTTTATCTCATATTAAAAAAAACTAAAACCAAGTTTCACATTAACATAATAAATAATAGAGAATAATCAAATAACATATAAAATAAATATTACAGACAATAGTAATAACAGATAGTTATTCTTGAAATAATATTTTATACAATAACCTAAAATAAAAAATAACTAAATAAAAAATTAGATTAATATTTTAATAAAATATTAATTCATTGTAAAATCACATACATACAAGGTATATAAAAAAGAAAAAGTGAACCTAAAGAGTCCAAAAAAATTACAAAGGCTTACAGTCGATTAATAGATTTTTACATCATCTAAAAACACTAAATATATTTATCATCTCGATGTTTCTCTAATGAGTCATTCCTATATAACTAAGTCTAAATTTAGTAAAATATGATGAAAATAAAATAAATAGTGAAGTTAAGGTGAAAAAATTAATAATAATTTTATCTTGATGGTACTACACTGCATGAATTAAATCAGGCACATATTGTAAAAATAAAATGCCCATATACAATGTGTAATACTGTATATTATGTAAATAAAATGAATCCAAAATAAATTACTGAATTATAAATATAAAATTTTATTCTTATCAATGAAGTGAAATTCACCAAAGTAAAATATATTTAAATGGTGGATTTACATCTATATAATCTATTAAATATTTTAATATATACATTGAAAATATTCCCATATATCTATTATTTTTTATACAAAAAAATTAAATTTGATTTTATGGTGTAATGACACCAAACTGTTTAACATAAATTACTATATGTATGTTATCCTACAATGGAAAATAGATATTTTAATATAATTCATATAAAAAAAGAGAAAGATAATTTAGGAAACTCCTATAATTAGTAAAATCCATTAGACTAATATAAATTATTTTCACTACACATAATCAAATGAATTTGTAGTTGACAATTAAAAAATTATTGGGGATAGATAAAATGCTTAAAAATAAGGAATTTTTTATATTCTATTATAAAAAAATGTGGAATAAATTAATAAACTTTAATTAATGATAAATTCTGAAGAACCTATAATAATTGGGAAATTACATCAACCATAATGAAAATAATTTGTGTCCCATATTAATATTTGTGTCTATAATTTTTTTTCATTGACATACATGAGACTTGGAAACTATCACAACATTATATAAAATATAGTAAATATCAATTTAAATAATAGACTTATAAAACACAATTGAAATTTTATCTCTTTGTATTGAATAATTATAATGAATTTATTAAACATAGTACCATTAAAACAATACTTAATTATTAATGTTAAATAAGTCAAATTACAAAAAAAATTAAAAAAAAATAGTTAAAAAGTATTACTGTTGAACATGGGATTTGTCATGTCTAATATACACCATTTCCTAGAATGACATAATTATTAATGTTGGTTAAACATTATATATCTTATTATAAAACCAATAACACTAAATAAATGAATTATAAATAATGAAAAGTATAATGTATATTTATAATTAATTAGAGAAAAAAATAAAAAAAAATTATTATTATTGACAATCATAGTGTAGGAACCAAAATAAAATTAGCATATTCTACAACATTTTTAGAAAATCAGACAAAACTATTCCCTTTTGATCAGCATACGTACATCCATTAAAATCACAAACATTTTGAAATTAATTTTCTTTAAAATGAATTCAACAAGGGGGAAATATTCTTTATCTATATATGCAGTAGATATAAAAAGATATTTTGATGGAAATAAATTTGGGATTGTTTGTTGATTGAAGTCTAAAATGCATCACTCTTTTTCAGGTTAGATGTTCTTGATCATACAGTGATTACTAAATAAAACCTAGTAGTTATTAATCATTAGTTAATATATGTATTTAAATTTTTTTACATGTATCTATATAAAACCAATTATATACAACTTACAATGTGGGACATTTATCTAGTTAATGAATAATATTAATAAAGTCATCTATATATTTAGTCCCATGTTTTATAAATAAATGGAGTATCATGTCATTATAAAAATGTGATCATTTTAAGGATATTTTAAATTAAAGAGACAAAGATTCACTCACTTTTCATGACCCACAACATGCACATATGATTAGTAACAAGTTCATTGTGATGTTAATTCATCATGTTAATTGGTAATAAAAAACTATTTAGGATATCTATTTATCATAATATATGCAAAAAAATCAATTTTTAAATAAAATAACTCTGATATATTAATATTAAATAAATAAAAACTATACAAAGTCGTATTCACCAAAAAAATTGTCACTAATTTTTCAATTAGAAGACCTCATAAATTATTATCATCATATAATATTTTATTCTTTTGTAACCACAATATTATAATGAAATCAAAATATTCGGAGACAAGATGCATTTCATCAATATTCTAGTCACCAACATTTCATAACATTCTTTGAATGTATTTATTTGTGACATCCATTTAAAACATAAAACAGTAAATAAATAATTATTTTTTGTTAGTACAAATGTTTTTATTTTTAACATTACACAAAATGTGTTAGAAATAATATTTTCAATATTTTAGTATTCTTGTAAAAATTTCAAAATATCAACAATACCATACACTAAACACACACACACACACACATAATCAATCAATAACAACTAAATAGATAAGGAAAATAGAATTTTATACAACTATAAATACACACAATCATCTACTAGTAAGGAATTATTATGAAAAAAACAAGTCACACAATTAAAAATAAAATTAAAAATTCATATAAGGTAAACTAGAAAACATTTTATTCAAATCATTGAGTTGTAAGTGTTACTTTTTGCATTAAATTAATTTCATTTAAAAGAGTCCCTTTCTTAATAATATTGACATGATTATAAAAATATATTGTAAGGGAATGTAATGGAATTGATTTTCCAGAAATTGAATATATGAAGTCGCAGTCATGGTCTTATCCTATTGTATACTAACACAGGATGAATGATATTGTAACCTTTTTTATATTATAGAATCTATTTTTTAATATATTTTTTAAATTTTTTGAAAAGATTTAATTTTTAAACAAAATAATTTGTATTGTATAATTTCCACACATATTACACCTTTCCATTTAAATTTATTATATTTATATATATTATAGAGAAAATGTATTGAAATAAAATGTATATAATGTGTTGTATCTTTTTTTAATATATTCTATGAATGACTCATAATGGGAAATTATTTTTTTCACAATATCCCAAATGAACACATAGTATCATTTTGTTTTTTAACATAATTAAAATTATCAGGAGACATATTTTTAGTTAGTTATTCAAAATGTCTTGAGATTCAAGAATGAGGTTGGTAAAGATGAAACCCCTTTGTAATGATAGATTCCAATAGCCACAAAACAAATCTAATATAAAAAAATATTTTTGTTGATGAAAACTAATTAGGGTTACTATTTTTTAGAGAAAAATGTTCATATAATGTATTATGATTCAATTTCATTGTAGAATTTGTTTTTTAAAATATATATTCAAAAAATAAAATTGTAATTTATTTTGAGAGTAAATTGAAAATTGAAAAAAAAAATAATTCTAAAATAGGAAAAAAATATAAAATAGGAATTTATATTGATAAGATGAAATGTAATAATATCATACATTAGATGAATTTTATAATACATATCAAATATGGTGTTTAAGAATAATAAATGTGTGTGACCAAAATAATATCAAAATGAATAAAAAATTATAGATATTTTTCAATATGTATCAACTCCATCACTAAACCACGTTATGTGGAATATATATATATATATGTATATGTGTATATATATATATATATTTGTGATTTATATTAATCTATTATGTTCACATTATATTTATTATGGGCATTCTATAATCACAATATATATTCATTAAAGATATTTATTCTATTAAAAATATCTACAATTTATATTAAATGAAATATGTTTTTAATGCATACTCAATGAAATAAATAAATACAAAAATTTTCATCTTTTTTTCATCACCCAAACATGGTTTACTGATTTAAATGATCTCAAAATGCATAAATCTATATTTAATTATACATTCAAAAAAATTAAATTAATATAAATCATATAATGTTATATTCTATTATAATAATATATAAATGAAATAATCTAAATTATATTTCAATGCTAATAAATAGATGTTTAAAAAATTTAATTCCAATCAATAAAATATTTCAATTTGTATACTCATAATAACATTAACATATAATGTAACAACCCAAGATTTTATAAAAAAATATTCTTTTTAATTTTATTAAAGTCTTGTGTTGTACGCTACACCAAAAGGAGCTTGCACAACACACATCCTTGACTTGCCTTGCATTACATGAAATCACGACCTTCCTCGATAGCGTGTGTAATACGCAATACCGAGTTTCACTAAACAATGATATGCTATTAAAACTATCCGTTATGAATAGTAATAATCACTTTTTGACATTTTATAAATTTTATTTTTCAAAATGGACTTAATTTTTGGACTCAGAATATCGAAATTAGCCTAAGGTGAAATTTTGGTACTTTTCGGATAACTTTCATATTCTGATGAATAGTGAAAATTAATAAATTATAATTAAAAACAACTTTTTAAATCGAAATAATTAATAGTGATAAATTATTAATTTGAGTGGTTTTAAAGTATATTTAGAATATATTTTTACAATTTAATACAATGTTGGTCATTGAATGTAATTTCACATTTAAACCAAACATAATCAAGTGTCAATCTTTTTATAGATATTGTTTCTTTAAAACACGTTATTTGTTTTTACAGCGGGATTTAATTATAAAATTAATTAATGAAACTTCTATGTTATGAATTTGGTAAAATAGATTTCATTTTGGAATTCGGAATATGAAATATAGCTTAGGATGAAATTTTGGCATTGTTCTGAAAAACATCAATTTTTGATGAATAGTGAAACTACTAAGTGGTAGTTAAAAAAACTGAATTTTTCATAAAACATAATTTTACCGCTTCTGTGAATGGAATTTCAAAAATCCGAGAGACACGGTTGATGTCAGTAAGTAAAATGTGGTTCAATGAGATGAAAATAATTTTTGGCGAATAGTAACTTTTTACTTTTATTTACCACGGTTAAAAGTAAATAGGGTAATTAAGGGTAAGAATGATATTAATATTACCCTAACACATGTCCTAATTCTATTGGAAAAGTGTATCCTGACCAAAAACAACCTTAAGTGTAAAATATTATCGTTTAGGCCCACTTGGATTAGATTAGGACATTTATTATTATTCAATTCAAAGAAGAGTTAAAAGAGTTAAAATCAACGTTTATTTACAAAAACATTTTTAATATAGGGTTATAAATAAGATAAATTCGATTGTAAATATTCATTAGAAAGATAAAAAGATTTCCTACATAATGGTATTTTATTTGTAATTTTTAGACATCAAATAAGTTAATTTATGCATGACACAAAGATGATGCAGTAATTATCTTATTAATGAAATATTGACATAATTGTTATTATAAATACCAAAATAAATGTAATTTAAGACTTTTTATGAATTCAAATTATTTTCTAGGTTACTATGATATATTAATGTTGATTTAATCAACTTGTTTTGAACATATAATTCTGTTATGACTTTAACAAAAATCATATATCAAATAGTGTCAAAATTGACACAAAATTGTTTTTTAAATCAAATATTATATTATTAATTGTTATTTTATTCCTAAAAATCTAAGGTTCGGCAAAATGACTTAGATAAGGATATATATATTAATAATAAACAATTTGGGGTTCGTTTGGCATGTTATAGTAAGTTTATTAACCATATAGTGAAAGAAAACAAAAAGACATGGTAAAAGTTAAATTATTTAACTTAGAGTTAAATCTAATTGATAAGGTTAAAATAATACCCTAAACTTGTCTAAATATTATTGGCTGATAGGATTTCGACCCATCCCCACCTTATCTTCGAAATAAGACCCTTTGGAGCCATTATAAACCGATTTTGACATTAATATAAAATAATATTTTGAGATATTCCTAAGGTGCCCCTCTCCTCCCTTATAAAAGGGCACCTCCTCCCCCTCCTCCTCACACCAATTTGAGCACTCAAGCTCGGGCAACCCCTGCCAAAATCTCTTCTCCACTTCCCTAGAAACATCCTAGAGGTTCTGGTCTTCCTCAAAGACCAATTTTAGTGCCCTAAGAGGAGGTCTCAAAGAGGCGCTTCAAAGAAGAGGTAATTACCGTTACCAATTCTTTCATCTTTATTTCTTCTTCCACTTCTTCTTCTTAGGTTGTTTCATTATGAAGTAATAACATCAGTATCACTCATATACTGATATGTTATTATAAGTATGAAACAACCCTATTTCACCATCTATCCATCCTACGGAAAAATAAACCACCGCGCGTGCGTACGTACGGAATACCGCCTCCACGCCGTGGTGTAATCTATTTTTCCACCATCACTTTACAAGGATGGGTATAATGGTGTAATGAGTAACTATTTATGATTATTATAAAGTAATATTGATACTGAAATAATATATATATACTCCAATACAATTCCATGATCATAGGAACGATATCATCACTCGTGCGTACGTACGGAATACCGTCTCCACGATGTGATGCGACTTGTTCTACATGATCTTCATTTCATAATGATTATATAAATGAATTGAATGAATGAATATGGTATATACTACACTAATACCATTCTGTAAATTAATTATCTATAACCTAAAGATAATAATAAGAATTTATTCGACAAAACACGCATAAGAACAAAAAGTTATAAAGACCCGAGTAACAAGTAACAATGAAATACTACTAACAAGAAGCTAATAATATGACCATATATGATATCATATCAATATGTATGATTCTGGAATAAGTCAATAACATTATTTAAACCATTATACAGGAGCTTCGGACACGAACAAAGCAAATTGGACCTAAGGTAAGGGAAATATCACAATCTCATTTTTATCCGAGATTGTTTATTCGTAAGTATTTACTGGGGTGTATTTTATCATCCACATCCATGTTTACTCAATATGTAATATTATTTCCATCCACCTAAAATTGTTTAAATCCATTTTTACCCTTCGGTGAGTTTTTAGTAATACGAATGAAAGGAATCTTTTGTCGTTTTCCATACGAGGTACTTTTTGACTTTTCCGACAAAAGTATGAAGAATGTTTTTTTAACTTATACGGCACGAACGGATTTCTACTGTTTTATAAAGCCTTATTTTCATGAAGCTTCCTCTAAAAGATTTCATGACTATTTTCAATAAAATCTCTTTCTTTTAAAATTGCATGATGTTTTGTGAAAAGAAATTGATTTTGAAGAAGAAAGGATATTTTCCTCAAGAATTCAATTCAAGTGTTTTATCAAAATTATTTTCCATCTAAGATAATAAAGGGTTCTGTTTCTATCCATATTTTTACATTGGTTTGACTATGTTGTGATGTAATTATGTTTATGAATTCCTTTATCTTATATGAATTTATTTATGATGTCATTATGTTTCAAGAATCCCATTTTTGTTACATGTGTTATGCGATGATGTAAGTTTTATGATTATGTGGCACACATAAGAAAGGATTCATTATAAGATGGGTGGGACCTATATCTCCCTCCAATGCATTGGGTAATGATTTTATATCTCATGAGATAGACATGGCTGGAACGGAAGGTTATTTCGGTTCAGTGATACAGGACTGAAACGAGGAGTGAACTCGGTTCAGAAAGGGACTTTGTCCACTAAGATAGTCTTGGAAATGAGTCATGACTAACAAGAAATGATTTTCCATGATTATGTGTGCATGCCACAAAGTTTCAAGTTTTATGTTATGATTATGGGGATCTCATTTTCACTTCTATGATTTATTCCATGTTAAGATATTATGATCTCTTTTGCAGGTTTTGATTTTCATAAAGATATGATATGATTTTTATTTCCTTTATTTGCCCTTGCTGAGCATTTGAGCTCACCCTTTTATGTTTTCTTTTCCCCAGGATATAAAGAAAGGTTTTAGGTTAAAAAAAGGGAAGATCATTATGGGAGATATTGAAGATCATTCACCACGATTAGAAGATTACGTTCCGAGTTTCCAAAGACACTAAACTATTACGATCCTTGTGTGTGTGTTTTTGTTATGTACTAAGTATTCCGCAAATGTAATGTAATGTCCATGTACGTCAGGATTCAGGTCTCTACAGTTGGTATCAGAGGAAAGGTTTAGTCAACCTTTGGAAACTAGGATGCGAAAACATTAGTGAGATCCCTAGAGATATTTCTACGGTATGTCTAGGGATGTCCCTAAGGTTAAGTAGACATATATGTTATAGTACTAGAACTACGCTAACGATCATAGAATTAAACCTAAGATGTTAGATATTGAAGGTACTCCCCCTTTATTATGTTGTTTTCCCTAGCATGATTTTTGCCTCTCACACTATTCATTTTGGGTTTTAGAAAATGGCTGGAAACAAGATGATTCACGATAATGGAGGATATGATGGACAATGGAATGATATTATTCTTGAGCAACCAAATGAAATGGGATTTGGAAGTCCAAAGATCCTTATTATGCCGAATCAGCAATCTCATAATATGATCAATAAAGTAAAATTTGGTAAGTTTTCTGACTCGGCTAATAAGAGAAAGATGGAGTTTCATGATGATCATAGAGGAAAGAAAGTTCAATTTCCCTCATGTAAATCATGTGGGAAGAGGCATCAAGGAGAATGTTTCAAGGGAACTGGAAGATGCTTTGGGTGTGGAAAAGAAGGACACAAAGCAAGTAAGTGCAAAGGAAAAGGGTCGGTTAACACCATGGATGAGGATAATGGTATTGCTACGACATCAAAAATGGTTAAGTGTTTTAAATGTGGAATGTATGGGCATTATGAAAACAAATTCCCTAAGGGAAAGACTCATGAAGAGAATCAGTATGGTCATATGGGTAGTATTTATGTGGATGATGATGAAGAGACTACAAATGATATGTGAGATGAAATTTTTTTTTGAAGCTCGGTCAATGGTTTGAGAATGTAATGGAATGATTACATGTTTATCATGTGTAATTTTGTATAAGTAATCTCATGCTACTATGGAATAAAGAGACATCTATGGATTGTTACACTATTGTCTTTCCTTGTGTTTTGAAAGTGTATGAAAGGTTATTCAGATATTTTTGGAATGTAGATGATATGCGCATAATGAAGGGATAAGGAGAAAATGAAATGTCTGACTGTATTCATGAGATCATGATTTATATAAGGACTAAGTGATATAATGGTTTGAGTATATATAATTTTGAGGATTTTGGTATGTGGAAAGTGTTAAATTTTAACTGCATTCATGTTTTCACTAAGGTATTCAAGAGAATACATGATTAAGGACTTTGAATGTTTGGAATGTGACCAACAAAACATATCTTATGATATATGGGGATCGATGATGATGTTAAATCTCTGGTAATCGTTTTCACTATGTTATGAGAGTGGACTGAAGTATTATAGATAAGCCTAAAGATTAGAATGTATTATGTTGGAAATAAGTTAGTATTGTTTAAGGATAGAAGTTTTCTCGATATTATTGATGGGATGTTATAGTAATATAGTTTTAGAAAAAGGACAACCTGCAGGACGGGCGACAACCCATCGCGTCGGACAAGGCTGTGGAAATCGAACCCACAACCGAAGTGCGACTGGCCTTTATCGCCTACCACTGGCCTACAGGAAGTCCCTGTTTAGTAGAAACTAGTTTATTATATTAAGCAGTATGATATATGAAGTATAAGTCCATTTTAGGAACCATATATGATTAATCTCACTATAGATCGACTTATGTATATAATTTTTGCTAACCTTTTGTTTGAGACAAATGGAATGACCCGTCATTCTATCACATGATCTGCTAACACTTCACGAATAACAAATTAAACTTCATTTATATAAGAGATGAAGTGGAAATTGTTCAAGGCACGAACAATAGTGAGATTGTACCAAAATAAAGTAAGTATTTATTCTAATTCAAATTTTCAACTTTAGGGAAATGATCTTGAAAAACAAAAAATGTTGTCCTAGTGATCTTATACCTTATGAATCAGATGGTACCTTATATCATCACAAATCTATGGATTTGTGATTACTGGATTTTCCATATCCATGTTCTCTACCACTCTCCATCAGAACATGATGGTTAGATTTCTCTTCCATATCCATATTTTCACCTATGTGGAAACCCAGTGATTAGTTTATTTGGGTAATCGTTACATTTCATACTTTAGTTTTTAAAGACAAGTTTTGGTATTCCTTTTTACGATGTGGGTTTCTATTAAAGAAACTTTTGAATAGTAAACCATTTATAACCACGACGAATTTCAAGGGCGAAATTCATTTTAAGGGGGGTAGAAGTAACAACCCAAGATTTTATAAAAAAATATTATTTTTTATTTTATTAAAGTCTTGTGTTGTACGCTACACCAAAAGGAGCTTGCACAACACGCATCCTTGACTTGCCTTGCATTACACGCAATCACGACCTTCCTCGATAGCATGTGTAATACGCAATACCGAGTTTCACTAAACAATGATATGCTATTAAAACTAGCCGTTATGAATAGTAATAATCACTTTTTAAAATTTTATAAATTTTATTTTTAAAAATGGACTTCATTTTTGGACTCAGAATATCGAAATTAGCCTAAGGTGAAATTTTGGTACTTTTCGGATAACTTTCATATTCTGATGAATAGTGAAAATTAATAAATTATAATTAAAAACAACTTTTTTAATCGAAATAATTAATAGTGATAAATTATTAATTTGAGTGGTTTTAAAGAATATTTAGAATATATTTTTACAATTTAATACAATGTTGGTCATTGAATGTAATTTCACATTTAAACCAAACATAATCAAGTGTCAATCTTTTTACAGATATTGTTTCTTTAAAACACGTTATTTGTTTTAACAGCGGGATTTAATTATAAAATTAATTAATGCAAATTCTATGTTATGAATTTGGTAAAATAGATTTCATTTTGGAATTCGGAAAATGAAATATAGCTTAGGATGAAATTTTGGCATTGTTCTGAAAAACATCAATTTTTGATGAATAGTGAAACTACTAAGTGGTAGTTAAAAAAACTGAATTTTTCATAAAACATAATTTTACCGCTTCTGTGAATGGAATTTTAAAAATCCGAGAGACACGGTTGATGTCAGTAAATAAAATGTGGTTCAATGAGATGAAAATAATTTTTGGTGAATAGTAACTTTTTACTTTTATTTACCACGGTTAAAAGTAAATAGGGTAATTAAGGGTAAGAATGATATTAATATTACCCTAACACATGTCCTAATTCTATTGGAAAAGTGTATCCTGACCAAAAACAACCTTAAGTGTAAAATATTATCGTTTAGGCCCACTTGGAATAGATTAGGACATTTATTATTATTTAATTCAAAGAAGAGTTAAAAGAGTTAAAATCAACGTTTATTTACAAAAACATTTTTAATATAGGGTTATAAATAAGATAAATTCGATTGTAAATATTCATTAGAAAGATAAAAAGATTTCCTACATAATGGTATTTTATTTGTAATTTTCAGACATCAAATAAGTTAATTTATGTATGAAACACAGATGATGCAGTAATTATCTTATTAATGAAATATTGACAAAATTGTTATTATAAATACCAAAATAAATGTAATTTAAGACTTTTTATGAATTAAACTAATTTTCTAGGTTACTATGATATATTAATGTTGATTTAATCAACTTGTTTTGAACATATAATTCTGTTATGACTTTCACAAAAATCATATATCAAATAGTGTCAAAATTGACCCAAAATAGTTTTTAAAATCAAATATTATATTATTAATTGTTATTTTATTCCTAAAAATCTAAGGTTCGCCCAAATGACTTAGATAAGGATATATATATTAATAATAAACAATTTGGGGTTCGTTTGTCATGTTATAGTAAGTTTATTAACCATATAGTGAAAGAAAACAAAAAGACATGGTAAAAGTTAAATTATTTAACTTAGAGTTAAATCTAATTGATAAGGTTAAAATAATACCCTAAACTTGTCTAAATCTTATTGGATGATAGGATTTCGACCCATCCCCACCTTATCTTCGAAATAAGACCCTTTGGAGCCATTATAAACCGATTTTGACATTAATATAAAATAATATTTTGACATATTCCTAAGGTGCCCCTCTCCTCCCTTATAAAAGGGCACCTCCTCCCCCTCCTCCTCACACCAATTTGAGCACTCAAGCTCGGGAAACCCCTGCCAAAATCTCTTCTCCACTTCCCTAGAAACATCCTAGAGGTTCTGGTCTTCCTCAAAGACCAATTTTAGTGCCCTAAGAGGAGGTCTCAAAGAGGCGCTTCAAAGAAGAGGTAATTACCGTTACCAATTCTTTCATCTTTATTTCTTCTTCCACTTCTTCTTCTTAGGTTGTTTCATTATGAAGTAATAACATCAGTATCACTCATATACTGATATGTTATTATAAGTATGAAACAACCCTATTTCACCATCTATCCATCCTACGGAAAAATAAACCACCGCGCGTGCGTACGTACGGAATACCGTCTCCACGTCGTGGTGTAATCTATTTTTCCACCATCACTTTAAAAGGATGGGTATAATGGTGTAATGAGTAACTATTTATGATTATTATAAAGTAATATTGATACTGAAATAATATATATATACTCCAATACAATTCCACGATCATAGGAACGATATCATCACTCGTGCGTACGTACGGAATACCGTCTCCACGATGTGATGCGACTTGTTCTACATGATCTTCATTTCATAATGATTATATAAATGAATTGAATGAATGAATATGGTATATACTACACTAATACCATTATGTAAATTAATTATCTATAACCTAAAGATAATAATAAGAATTTATTCGACAAAACACGCATAAGAACAAAAAGTTATAAAGACCCGAGTAACAAGTAACAATGAAATACTACTAACAAGAAGCTAATAATATGACCATATATGATATCATATCAATATGTATGATTCTGGAATAAGTCAATAACATTATTTAAACCATTATACAGGAGCTTCGGACACGAACAAAGAAAATCGGACCTAAGGTAAGGGAAATATCACAATCTCATTTTTATCCGAGATTGTTTATTCGTAAGTATTTACTGGGGTGTATTTAATCATCCACATCCATGTTTACTCAATATGTAATATTATTTCCATCCATCTAAAATTGTTTAAATCCATTTTTACCCTTCGGTGAGTTTTTAGTAATACGAATGAAAGGAATCTTTTGTCATTTTCCGTACGAGGTACTTTTTGACTTTTCCGACAAATGTATGAAGAATGTTTTTTTAACTTATACGGCACGAACGGATTTCTACTGTTTTATAAAGCCTTATTTTCATGAAGCTTCCTCTAAAAGATTTCATGACTATTTTCAATAAAATCTCTTTCTTTTAAAATTGCATGATGTTTTGTGAAAAGAAATTGATTTTGAAGAAGAAAGGATATTTTCCTCAAGAATTCAATTCAAGTGTTTTATCAAAATTATTTTCCATCTAAGATAATAAAGGGTTCTGTTTCTATCCATATTTTTACATTGGTTTGACTATGTTGTGATGGAATTATGGTTATAAATTCCTTTATCTTATATGAATTGATTTATGATGTCATGATGTTTCAAGAATCCCATTTTTGTTACATGTGTTATGCGATGATGTATGTTTTATGATTATGTGGCACACATAAGAAAGGATTAATTATAAGATGGGTGGGACCTATATCTCCCTCCAATGCATTGGGTAATGATTTTATATCTCATGAGATAGACATGGCTGGAACGGAACGTTATTTCGGTTCAGTGATACAGGACTGAAACGAGGAGTGAACTCGGTTCAGAAAGGGACTTTGTCCACTAAGATAGTCTTGGCAATGAGTCATGACTAACAAGAAATGATTTTCCATGATTATGTGTGCATGCCACAAAGTTTCAAGTTTTCTGTTATGATTATGGGGATCTCATTTTCACTTCTATGATTTATTCCATGTTAAGATATTATGATCTCTTTTGCAGGTTTTGATTTTCATAAAGATATGATATGATTTTTATTTCCTTTATTTGCCCTTGCTGAGCATTTGAGCTCACCCTTTTATGTTTTCTTTTCCCCAGGATATAAAGAAAGGTTTTAGGTAAAAAAAAGGGAAGATCTTTATGGGAGATATTGAAGATCATTCACCACGATTATAAGATTACATTCCGAGTTTCCAAAGACACTAAACAATTACGATCCTTGTGTGTGTGTTTTTGTTATGTACTAAGTATTCTGCAAATGTAATGTAATGTCCATGTACGTCAGGCTTCGAGTCTCTACATATAATATATAGTATGTATAATATATATAAATATTATGTCAATGGTAGACACAAAATATGTGTATTGATTTTACATTTCGTGTTTGTGGTATAAAATATATTGTGAAAGAAAAAATTTATCTAATATTTATTCCAAATTAATTAAACACAATTTTATTTTCCTAAATAAATCATCAAAAAATACATAATCTCGAATGCGACTAGTATCAATAATCAGGGGCTTGAGGCATGTATAGAATCCAAAGGGACTAACTCAAGTGAGTTTTATTGGGAGATGTCACACTATTGGATGTCTTCCGGGGATGTGGTTGTTTATTCTATGAATCAGGATATCGGGGAATGTTTATTCCATTCATTTACATTCATGGATTGCGGGGATATTGTGTTTTTGTGTGATTATTACTGATCCGCATAAATCACTATATCCTATGAAATCTTCATCTAAAACTTTTCATATAATTTTTTATATTCTTCATCTATAAACTGGTTATGTCATTACGACCCCAACTGTTTCTAACTCTGTTAAAAATTCGAGTATAATAAATATATATTCTCAATAAAATTTATATGCACAAATTGATAATTTTTTTAATAACAGCCATTAGAGTGCCTCATTATTCAATTGAAATAAATATACAATACACTTCAATATTAATATATGTTTTTCAAACAGTATTATATATTCTATATAATAATTATAATATTAAAAATTCACATTGATCATGAAATAATACCTAAACCCTAGGATATTGATATAAAAATTAACATATTAAATAAAAAGTGATAAATTAAATTTTGTAAGTCTTAATTTCCATTCAGAAAACATAGTCTAATTATTAGATTGAAAACCCATATAAATAAGATGATAACACTTAAATAAATTTCTATGAGAAAAATTTAGCTCATTAGTAGATGACAACATGATGAACCATAATATAAAATCAACAAATAATAGAAGTGTTAGTTTAGATCATAATATAGTCTAATAAAGAAAACCAATTAGATATTGACATATAAAATGACTCTAAAATATTCTCTTATTATTACTGAGTTTTATGTTCATATCTATTTTATTGAAAATACTCATATTTCAAATATTTTAAAGAATTTTTTATACATGGCATTTCCTTTAAAATTAATTCAAATCTCTAATAACTCCACACATCCAATGGATTTTGACTTCTAGGATTGATGAATCCAATGACCCTTAAAATATCAAAGCAATCATTTCATGTTAACAAACTAAAAATTCCATTGTGATATTGAGGTTTCAAACACTAGCACACTATTACTATCACTTTGTATGAAATTCCTAGATATTTTATTCTCATATGAATATATTAATGAGACAGGTTATACCATTCAATAGGTATGATGAAAGTCATAAATCTATTCATTTGTTTATGACATGACTCACTTCTTCACATATCATTACCATTCAATAACAACTGAAGGGTTATGTTGTGTATTATGATTAAATTGGATCATGATTAAGTAGAGTTATTTTTCATGGAGATTGTGTCATAGAACATGACTAAAAATATTTTTAGATGCATGATAAGAATTACCTGACTCAAAACTATGGTGTTTTATTATAAAAAAACATTGTAGCATATAATCATTGATGGAAAGATTATTTTCTTCATTGGTCATAAGATATTAAACCACATCCTTTAATAGTGGGACTTGAACCTAAGGAAATAATTATTGATGTTGTATCTCATTATTTTTTACATTTACTTGGCATATACAAATTGGAAATGGAATTTAGTGTCTGATAGTTTGGTATATAAATTATATAGCTATGTGGTAGGGGAGAAATGTGAAAATAGAGGATCAAAAATCATACACAACCAAGAAATTGTATTCAATTTAATGCGATTGATATCATTTTTCAGTATTATAAATATGAACCACACTCCCAAAAATTTTCTAGTGTCTTCTACCATACCATTTTAAAGTGTAGTGCAAAATATTATTCTTCATCAATTTATAGGGTTTCCTATTTTTATATTTTATAATTATAATTTTTTTCTTCATAGTTTTATCTTTACTCCATTAATTGAGAAATATAATAAATTATATATTATTTTTTCATAATGTATTATTTTCCATTTTCATATAGTTTCATAATAAGGAATGAATAATGTTATTTTGTTATTTTATTGATTTTTATTAGTTTTAATATAATTTTTTATGTTACCATACCTATCATTCCTTTTTCCATACTGAGTATTGAGTCCAAGATATATGATTGATAAACAAATTATACATTCTCTATTATTTCCATATTATATGATAGTTATTAATGACTACACCACATTAAACACAGAAGCCACAATTTCTGATTTCACTTATTTACTATAATTTTTATTGGAGTATTTATGTAACAACATAATTGTTGTGAGTTGTATTTATATACTAATATCATCATTATTGGTTTTACCATATTTGAATTATCATACTGCACAAGGTGAATTCTTTTTCAATAAATATTATCTCAATTACATCAGATCTTTAATTTTTTATTATTTAATCAATATAGTTTTTCAATATGATAATAATTTTTAATATTTATATTCCAAGTAAGAATATAATAAAATTTTATGGGAAAAAAGTACTGAATATTTTAATTAGAATGTTTATACTTATATATTTATTTGATAAATTTATTTTCATTTTTTTCACTCTCACAGAAGCACAATTAAGATCATAAATAAACCTTTACAAACCAAATATAACATTAGATAAATTTTAAGGGTTGATACAAATTTATATGTTCTGATCGTTTAATAGTTAATGATAGAGTTATTAAATTTTTTATTAAATTTTTTCATTTAAATGTATAATTAATTTTATCTTGACAAGTGAGGAAATGAAGGTTTTATCACAATTTTGAGAATATAAGATGAAAAGAATATTTTTTCTGAAGGTGCATAGGTGCACAAATGATGGTAATATGACTATTTGATATACATTCTGCTTTATTGGAATGATGTCGTGTATTTCCATGGGGTGAATGGTGGATTAAATCCATAAGGGGGTTTTAGTAGTCATGAATAAAAGATGACAGAATATGTCAAAATTATGTTAACTTCTTTCTTGTACAAATTAGACTAAATCTCATCACAATATATTTTTTGAGATTATTTTTGTGGATGTAAACACATCATTTGGATGAATCGTATACGTATAGCCATCCGAAAATCACCAGAATATATATATATATATATATATATATATAATTCTTCCCCCAATAAATTTTGTCCCAAAATACTATAAAAAATTAGGAATTTTAAATTTACATATCAAATGGATTGAAATATTAAATATCATTGGTCAAATCTTGTTATCATTTTATAAATTCAAAAATGTTAATGTAGAAATTTTATAGAAAATAATAAATAATATTTCATTAAAAATTTAAAATTAATGGCATAAATATTATTTGAGGATTTTAATCTATAGTTTCTTGGGTGAAGATATTATCCAGTATTTAACACTAATTAGTGGTAGGTATATTGAAATTTAGTTTTACATGAAAAATATTTTCAGTGTTTTTTTATATGAAAGAAGTTATATAATGTAGATAATTAAATGAGATCAAATTTTCTATGTGATGAATTATATTATATTATATATTTAGAGTTATTTATGTATATGTGCAAGAAAGGGGACATACATAAAAAATGGTGAACTGGTGGTGGAAGAGAAATTGTAGGCAACTTCTTTCATCAAAAATTCCTTGACAATTAATTGAAAAATATCTACAATAAACACAAAAATGAGACTAACCTATTGAACTATGGCAATATTTTTTGTCTCGTTGATGTTCAATTTTATCTATATTTTAGATACTTTTGTGAGACTAAGGTTCCTTATCCTGAGAAATACTTCCATTGTTATAACAGTAACGTTAAATTACATATAAAATGAAAATAACCAACCCATGTTCACCAATTAAATTAATTATATAGACGGATAATTTCACCAACATATGACACTTCCACGTAATCTACTTTTTTTTCATCTTCAATAAAATGTTAGATTTGATACTCCACCAACCTATTTATATGCATTAAATATATACCATGAAACTATATTGGGATATCATATCCTAATTATCAATTTGTGGACAAGAATTTGTGTAATTCCCCAAAATAAACTCTTCATCTCCATGAAATATAGGGATGTTTCCAAAATTCATAAAAAGTATGGAAGGATATTATTTAGGATAAAAAATTGACTCAATCAGAACATGGGGCATCAACTAATCATACTTAGAGCATTAGAATAATTACGTAATATATGTAAACTATTTATACAATTAGATTATGTGGATGATAAATATAGAATGGTATCCATAATTTCTTATAGTTTGGGGTCTAGGGTTATCCTAAGATTCATTCTACAAAACAATGGAAGTGATAGTTGTTGGAGTTCTCCATAATAAACCTATTGAGTAATATTAAATTTTATGTTCATTGAATAGTCATTGAAAAACTTATTATAGATAAATATTGATAGTTATCACACCAGTCTAGGTTGTATAACTTTTGTATTTCATTTATAAAATTTTTCAAAAAAATAAATAATTTTATGTTACTAAATCATTTTCCATAATCAGAATGAAATTTTCATAAAACAATAAAAATATCATAATGCATCAAATAATTAACCTATATATATTAGAATTATATTGGTTTTTATAATACCTAATACAATAATAGAATCGTCAAAACATATATTCCATCTCTGAAAAACATTTCCAATCCATAAATAGTCTAATGAATTTTTTCTCTAAAAATTTAAAAATAAAGAAAAATTAAAATTAACAAATAAAATTAATAACTATATATATGAAAATAATATGAAAAATATTTTCAAATTCAGAGAAACATAAACAATTAATGTAAATATAAAACACTAATATAGGACACTGATATCCTATAAAATAGATGAAAACATTTCAATTTATAAATTTAAAATTATAATATATTTTACATTTTTATAGAAGTGAAATATATAAAAATTTTCATATAATATATTTGGAAAATATATATTTTCGTATTATTTTTTCATATGTAGATTATACTATAACATTATATATGTTTTTTAGGATTAATACATAAAATACTTAAACTTTTTACATATTCTATCTCCATGCATTTATGAATGACATGATTAGACCCGTAGACACCCAAACTAGGCTAATTATATGCTGAGGGCAGACCCATCTTTACTCATATAATAAGAAAATGGTTTGATACAAGCACCATGTTGTCATATTATTAATCATGATAGACCTTATCCAATTTCATTTGAATATAAACACATCTTTAATAGATATGGTAAAAAGCTACAGTTGTAGGATAAACTCATATAGTAAAATAAATGGTACACAATTCCTAAATAAATAATTATGTAAAAAAAACCCCACATTGATAAATGATTGAATAATTGATCAAATAAAAAGCCCTTAATCTAAAATATGTAAAATTCTTGGAAAATTATCCCCATTTTGAGTACCGTTGGGTTTATCTATAGCCACAACAATATTTATCTCCATCATGGGCCTCCCAGTTCAATAATAAGTCACTACAAATTAAAAGGTGTTAGCATTGATGTATTAACTCCTTCACTTCAACTACTACCATCATATAAAATAATAAAACAGTACAATCAAAAAATTGTTACACACATATCGTATTAAAGATACTTTCATTAAATTAATGAAATTTATTCTAATTCTGACATTTATAAAACAATTGAATGATCCATCCCAAATGTTACCTGGGATCTCCAATGATGTCCCAAGACATAATGAAGTAAAATATATTATCCTCTCCAATGGTCAGGTTACTACTAAATTCCATTAATAATGACACACTTGTTTAATTAAACAATTCATATAAGGGAATACCATACCATGTATTTTATAGCCATCAGTAAATAACTTCTAATAAAGAAGCATGCCAGGCGACCTATGTCACCCCAAGAGTAGATCTGATTCCAGGGGGTACTAACCACCACTATTATAACCACTCTTGCTTATTCAAGTTTTAGAAGAGATTTTGATCCCCTAGTCCCACCTTTTATAGGCCCATGGGTGGAGACTAACATCATGGGTATGGGATCACACATAAAAATAGAAGGCATTGACCATTTTATTTTGTAGGATTTTGAGATTATATAGTAAATCCTATGAACACAAATGCTAGAAGTAAAAGTAAATGAAAAATATACAACTCTCGTATGCATGTTCAAATAATAAAGTGCATTATGTACATGAAAACTCCGAAGAGAAGTAACAAAAGAAAAGAAAATTAGTAACGATAATTATCCCATCGTCTGAACTAGTTTGGTCCTACACAGTTCTCTATGTCCTCCTGGAATCCTGAATTCAGTTTTATTATGTAGGGTGAGTAAACAGATGTACTCTGTAGAGAAAAACAAAAGGCTCTAGTGTATAGGTTTGGAGTCATCATAATTCCCAATAAATAAAGCAGATAACAAAATCACATAGTAAGGAAACTATCCACCCAAACCTCAAAAAAGAACACTCCCCAAATAACACAAGTTAACTAATGTAATAGTAATAAAAATTCAATGTTTTGGTACCCCATGCCTCTTTTCCCAGTTGTTATTGAAGACATCCTAGGCATTAGACCTTACCTGTAATTTCCACCATGCAGTTCAACTACCATACGCGGCCCACACACTCTAGGGATACCACAACGACACACCCAAATCACAAACACCTTGGTCACAACCATACATAACCACGTCCGCAGACACCAGGTCAAGAACAACTACCACAACACCCAAAAACAAATAGGCCAAAACAAATGCCGCAATGCTCGAAGTCACCTAGGCCTTATCCAAAAGACACATGGGAAACCACATTCACACACAGATGGGGCAACCACCACCATGAACCCATACCAATGAATCTTTGGATATAATGTACCACTAGCAGTCATAGACTGCTCGAAGAGTCTTCGGCTATCTGAGAAAGGGAGGAAAAAGGATCTAATAACCATCCCCACAAAGGTGTTTTAGGGAAAACACCCTCCCCCTTGAAATAGGGGTGTCCGTGTTGATGTTATCAACATGGGTGGAGCAAGAATAAGAACCATAAGATAAAAATTATACTTATAGGTAAACAATCACTCATCCCATCCATGGGATTCCAATACCATCTTATACAAAAACACCATCATTACAATTCATTCATATGAAGCACCACACCCGGAACCATGTCATGACTCATTCTCAAAAAAAAGATCCATTGAAACCATTTTTGTATTATTATTCATATGATTCCATTTATAAATTCCTCACTAATGGGAAACCTACAGGAATATCTATATTCCAAAGAATAACATCCAAGCCACAATTTATGCATTCACACCCAGTTCCCTTGTAAGGCCACAATAAAAAAAGGGATACATGAGATACCTCAATGTACTGGAACCAAACCGAGCCACAACACACGACCCCACAAAACCCTATATCTGTAATCCAACAACATCTTCAAGAAAGAGGATCCAATCCCCACCCATGCCACCACACAAGCATCAACCAGAACAACCACACATTTTTTCAAAATAGATAAGGTAAGGGTTCTTGATTTTTACAAACTGATCATTTAGTTCCTTCATTCATGATGGGTTAACCAGGGTGACCACATAGGGATTCTCGTTCATTAGGAATTCATTTTACCTACCAACTTTACATGATTATCATATTTACTTATATAGCCATTCAATTGCCGAATTTTCCAGAAACAATGGTTTATTAGTGCACAATGAAATACATCAAATGATCATGATTTTAAGTGGACATTAGTCTATATAATTAACAACATATAAGAAATTGCAAAAGACTATAGATGAATCATCAAACACACCCCCTCGTTCTTTAACACTCTGTTTGCTATATCTGAAAAGTGTAGATTTAACTTATCCTCATAAAAAAATTAGAATATGTTCCACGCATAGTAAACATTAATTAGATACTAAGGAATAACCCTACATAGATGATCAATGATAAGATCATTTCTCAAAGCACCATGAACTAGGGATGTGTTACCTTTTGGAGAGGAACATTGTGGACTCTATGAATGAGTCGGAAGGATCCAGCACAGTAGCACCACAATCATTGGGAAGGGGACCCCAAATGCACCAGGCCAAGGAAAAGACAATATCTATGGAGAAGAAGAATAATAAGACGATGGAATTCCCATGCTACAAAAAGGTGGGGTCCTGGAGTTACAGGATATGAATCATTGAACCTCTTTAAAGGCCGACCATGGTTTCTCCACACGGTTGTTTGGATACACACGATGGAATTAATTCTCATTAGAGTGGTGACTATAACAGTCGGGTATTAATCAATTTCTTTTAATATGGGAAAACATGCAACATGGAAAAACTGGAAGGTACAAGAAAAAGGGGTCTTACCCAAGGAAAGTCCAACGTTTTGGTATGACAAGGATAGCCTAACCCCATGGGGAATTATAGATATAAATTATGTGTTTAATGTAACGCCCCGACCCCAGCTGCCCAGAGTCGGTGCATTAATTACGTAACATTGGCATGATCACAAGAAAGATCAAATCCCGAAAGACCGATTAGTTTAGTAGCCTTGGAAACACTAGATATATTCATAAGTTTTACATTACATCATAAAATGAAAAACTACTACAACAACATAATGTTTCCAACGTCCACACTATAAACCCATAATATCCCTGCAAGTCAATCATAATTTACTTCTTCACTACCTGGGAAAAATAAAACATAAAAAAGGGGTGAGCTCAAATGCCCAGTAAGGATAACAATATAGCGGAACATTCAAAATAAGCATAAACATTTAAGGCAATGAATTACTAAAACAAAAGCCTTTTAAAAATTGAACTTCAACATAGTATGGCAAAAGTAAAATGAAATAATGCCATTTACTTGTTCACAGGGATATTCTACTAATCGAATAATCACATGCAATATCAATAACCACTTTCATAATGTTGGAATGCATAATGCCAAACGTTAATTTCATTGTCTAGGCCTCATCCCAAGACCTAGGGGTTACTTCTAACCGGAACCCAACCCGGAGTGCCTCTAATAACCTGACACCAACCCGGAGTGCCTCTAATAACCGGACACCAACCCGGAGTGCCTCTAATAACCGGACACCAACCCGGAGGGCATACTTCTACCAGTCCCTAACCTGGAGGGCTTAATTTAACCAGTCCCCAACCTGGAGGGCTTACTTTTACCGGTCCCCAACCCGGAACATACTTGTTTAGCACATTCATCTGAAGAAAAGTTTGAAATATAACATAAACATTTGGGTTAAAACTAGCATACGAAATGTCAATAGTTTCACCATAAACTATGAATGGTATAAAATAGCACATCCACATTCAAACATATCACAAAACATTCAATACAATATAGAAGTTTTGTATTATAATAAATCAACTTCGAAAAATCTTAAAATCCATCAAAGGATGTTGACATAGATGAAATCAAAATTCTTTTAAAAGAAGTATCTCCTTTTATTTTGAAATCATTTAAGATCCATATAAAATAAAACATTTTCTTTGAAAATATTCTTATAAGCTTGTAAGGAAAGCTTCGACGATTTTATAACGGCGGAAAATAACCGCACCCGCCGTATAAGTTAAAAAAACATTCTTACCTCAATTCTGTCGAAAAGGTTAAAAAGGACCTTGTTTTGAAAACGATGGAAAGATTCCTTTATAAACCTATTATAAAAAGTCAAACAAGGGTATAAATGACTTTAACCCATATTCTTGTAAATAGTAAAAATGTTTTGAAATACATTTCGAAGAAACATGGATGTGGATGATAAAGAGATCCCAGTAGATTATTACGTATAATACAACCTCGGATAATGAAGAGATTGTGAAATAACCCTTACCTTGTACTTTTCCTTTGTTAGGGTAGGTTAACCTCCTGTATAATGGTGAAATAATTGTTATTAAATTATACAAGAATCATATACATTAATATGATATCATATATGATCTTTTAACATTGCTTTATTAATAATATCTTAGTATTATCGTCGTTTCGGGTGATAATCGATTCGTTCTTCTTAAATGTTTGGTTACGTAAGACATGTTTGTAATGGATAGATTATATCTTATTCATAATCAGAATGATATTAACATTATTTTTAACCCTAAAATGTGAATAATACTTGAATGGATATGATGGAGAATGAATCTTATCGCGTTCGTGGAGACGGTAGTCCGTACGTACGCACGAACGCTACTTCCATTTGATTTTCATTTTAAAAGAATCAAATCCAAATGATACATAGGTATATTACTATTCCAGTATAATATAATATTTTATATATGTTACTTAAGTTCATTAACACCATCCTTTATACGTTCAATGTGTGGTATGAACGAGTCATATCATTTTAAGGGGGTGGTAGTCCGCACTTCCTCAAATGAAATTATCGTATGTATATACAACATGAAACGAATAATGGTATGAAATAAAATGGAATTACAGAAGATTATATATAAAATATATATCATTAATATCATATTTAATTACAGTTCCATCATAATGGCCACCATGAGAGGTGGTAAGATGTATTTGAACAATCATCGTTTCGTGAGGCGTTAGTTTGCCATCCACAGAAACATTATGTTCATCATCCATTAGATGGAGTTGTGTGTATGTGTAGTTTGAATCCATCTTATAACAACATACTAGTATATTGAGGATACTGGTGTTGTTACAAAATAATGGAAATAAAAAGATTTATGGGGTTGGAGAAGCAAAATAAATGAAAATAATTTAAGAGAAATCGTTACCTTTAATTTAGGTAACTCACTTTGGTTGGAACCAAAGGACTTCTTGAAATGCTTTCTTCCTAAGGGGAAGCTTCAAGGAGGAGGAGAGGGATGTGGGGAGCTTAGTTGGGCAGAGGTTGGACGAGCCAAGTGGCTTGAGAGGTGTGAAGAAATGAGAAGGAGGAGTGCCCTTTTATAAGAGGGGTGAGGGGCACCTTTGGAAAAGCTAGAAATATTAATTTATAAAAAATTAATATTCGGTTTCTAATGGCTCCAAAGTTGACTATTCAAAGGTTAAGGTAGGGATAGGTCGAAAACCACTCAACCAATAGAATTTAGACAGGTTTGGGTACTTATATTAACCTTATCTTTAAGTATTAACTCTAAGTTAATTAGTTTCACTTTTACAATGTCTCTTTGTATTTTTATATAATATGGTTAATAAACATACTATATACATCTAAGAGACCCCCAAGTGGTCCATTAATGAGGAACCTATCATAATATAACTCTCTTGGCCGAACCTTAGATTTTGAGGAATTTAATATCAATTAATAATATAATATTTGTTTTAAGAACTCTTTTATGTCAATTTTGACACTATTCAATAGTTGATTTTTGTGAAACTCCTAACAGATTGATTACTTCGAACAAAGTCAATTAAATAAATCCTAATATATAATATTATCATATAAAATTAGTTTAATTCATTAAAAGTTTCATATTAAAATTATTTGGGTATTTATAAGATCAATTATTTTAATTTTTCACTATTTTAGTAATTACTGCATCATCATTGTGTCATAAATAAAATAAATTATTTAATGTCTAAAAATTATAAATAAAATATCATTATGTAGGAAATCTTTTTATCTTTCTAATGAATATTTATAATCGAAAATCCAACATGTATAACCCTATGTAAAAATTGTTCTTCTAAAAGATGTAAGCTTATGCCATTTTTATTTTTATTTTAACTTTATTAATATAATGTGTCATTATCACTTACAAGTGGATCCATGGGGTCCCAAAATAGACCCAAAGATGCCCATGGTCGACCATGTATCAACCAATAGGGTTAAGACACGTGTTAGGGTAATTTAGTATTATTATAATATTATTTTTTTAACCCTTATTTACCGGATTTACCCTTTAACCATGGTAAATAAAATATTAACCACAGTAACTTTTCAAAATGTCTAAAAATAAAAGTTACCTATTTACACAATTTGAACATCCTGATTCCAAATATGGAATCCATTTTCCTAAATTCAAAACACAGAAGTGGCAGAAATTAATTTAAAATTAATTCCCGCTGTCAAAACAAAAAGCGTGTTTTTAAGAGATAATAACTATCAAAAGATTGACACTTGTTTATGTTCGGTTTAATTGTAAAATTATGTCCAATGACCAACATTATATTAAATGGTAAAAATATATTCTAAATATACTTTAAAACCACTAAAATTCATAATTTATCACTATTATTTATTTTGATTAAAAAATTTGTTTTTAATTAAAATTTAGAAATTTTCACTATTCATCAAAATATGAAAGTTATCCGAAATGTACCAAAATTTCACCCTAGGCTAATTTCGATATTCTGCATCCAAAAATGAAGTCCATTTTGAAATATAAAATATATATGATTTCAAAAATTAGGTATTACTATTCACAACGGCTAGTTTAATCGGTTGTGGTGTGTGTTAAAACTCGAAGTTGCGTATAACACACGCTACTGTATTATTCAAAGGAAAGCGTACCGTGGAAGCTTGGGATGTTTCATTTTAAATTTTTTTGATGTCCCCATTTAGTCAATATGTTTAAAATATTGTATTTAAAAAGGGTTCACTATTAAAAGTTGATAAAAGTGCAATACTGAAAATGAATTTGTTCTTGCATTATATCAAAGAAACTCATAATATGGATTCTAAAATTATAAGGATTATATAAAGTTTAAAATTTAGATAATACTATTCATAACTGCTTTTGAATGGATTATTTTTGTAATTCATGGTGTGATTGAACTCGGTGTTGCGTGTAGTGCAAGTTATTTAATTATTTTGAAGAAATAACACACTATGAAATCTTGGGGTGTTACATTCTCCCCTCCTTCAATAAATTGCGTCCTCGCAATTTGAAATTGTTCTTCAAAAATAAAAGGTTGAAAATAGAAAATATATTTGTGGGAAAACCCACATCGGAAATTGGGTTACTAAAATTTAGTCTTAATATGAGGAAAAGAGAAATGAAAGGGTCACCACCAAATTATGATCTCGATTAGGAGAACATTGGTGGCAATTAGAGACATATAATTGGAGGAAAAACGTAAATATTTATAGGTAGTGATTGAGGTCATCAATCACAAACAAGTGTAAAATTGAGGTCCTTAAACTCATCAATCTATGATGATTTGAAATACCATCGGTTCAACAAAACATAGGGTATTGGGATAACACATTTTTGACGTTTCAAAATATCTTAGTTGAAATCCCACATCGAAAAATGAATTAATGAGGCCTCTATTTAAAATAAAGAGTGGAAAGTATGAAGATTACCGAAAATAACACATACTAGGGTTCCATGTAGGAAAATATGGATATGGAGGAGAAATCTAACCATAAATTATCTGATGGAGAGTGGTAGAGAACATGGCTATGAAAAGGCCAACAATCCTAAAGCCATAAATTAGTGATGATTTAAGGTACCATCTAGGACAAAATTTTTGTTCTAAGTTCCTTTTATTAATGTTGAGGAATTTATTTATGAGTTTGTCTAAGATCATAAGGAGATATACTTACTTTATAATTAGAGTTTTATCTAATAATAAATTTCTACCACAAACTCATCTTTCACTCTAAGAGATAATAGAACGTAAAAAAAAAATTTATACAGGGTTCCAAAATAAATGAATTTATAATTCATATACCAGATCTTTTAATAAAAACTAAATTATTTAATCCAGGACATCTCGTGGGCCAGTGGTAGGTGATACACCCTTGTCGCCCTTCAGTTGCGGGTTCAAGTCTCGCAGCCTTGCCGGACGCGACGGGTTACCGCCCAACCTCCGGGTTTTCCTTTTATGGTAATCCAAAATAATCCAAACTAGAACTATCCAAAATACTTCTATCCAGACTCACAGTCCAACATTTATAAGTAAGGTAAACATAATGTAGAACCTTTTTACCCCGTAATATCATATGAATACCTTCATCATGTATTCTTTTAATACACTGAAACATCCTGAATTACCATATTCCTTATTGATTACATTCATGCTCCCTTATTCCATATAGAAAGCTGGATATACTTCATTAATCCAAAAATGTTTTAAACCCCAAAAATGATGGAATATACAAATCATTAATCAGTTCGAAGGTAGTCAAGAATATCCAATATAATTTATCCAAAACAATCATGTATTATTCCAAAATCACTACTTCGGTATCAGAACTATATTATGGTTTATCATTCTCTCAACCATATATTTTCCAAAAATTTATCCTTCTATTGAGTCACTTTTCTTTGTTCCACATAATCTCAAGTCCTTAATGAAATAGTACTGCAGTACAATCCTTATATACTCCATAATTATTATAACAAGTACATTGTTGATACAACACTCAATTGACATAATCAACATAAGAACTCTAATCATTCCTCCTCATCTGTGATAGTATCATAACTTGATTATTATCCAATAGCATCATTTGCGGCATAGTCTGATGACTGGGACATAGGTTCGCATAGTGTCCAAACTCCTTGCAAATGAAGCATTGTACATTTGAGACCATTTTCTCACCCTTGCAGTCACGTACTTTGTGCCCTTTTCCTCCACACTTATAACAAACTCTCATTCCTTTCAGGCAAGTTCCAGGGTGTTTCTTTCCACAGTTACCACATATGGGAAAATTATTCTTTTCCCTCTTCCCTTTATCCATCTTTCTCTCTTCCAGCCTTTTCTTCTCTTGCTTCCCTTCAAAGGCATAGGACTCAGTAAACTCTTTACTTATCTTATCAACACATGATATTATTTCTTCATATGATGATAATACATGGGTGACTATTTCTCTTATAAATTCTAGCTTAAGACCATGAAAGATATGATCCTTCCTCCTCTTTGAATCATGTGTATTTCTGGAGTTCTCATTCCTTCTACTGGGCGCCATTTCTAAACAATGGCATAAACTAGATCAGTTTATGAATCAAAATACATAATCCCATACTTATAAAACACTTGACATAAATTTAACTATTTATGGATATAATCCATAATCATAAGAATGTTTTCTTTGAGGAAGTATATACTCATAATCCCTTCACAATGATTTGTAAAGAAAATGAGAGTTATCCTAAGCATATCCCCCGGGAGTGTCGTAACCAAGAGTGCAGCAAGGCCCGTTGTCGTGCACCAGTTCCCGTTCGAGTCTAGCTCAAAGCGGTGTTTTCGGGTTTTACCCCTAGGTACATCTGTGCCAGAGCCGCCTCTACCTGCTCGTATCCAGACAGGGATGTATTGCTCGGAAAACTCACAAAATCTCTACAATACCAAAATTCTAGGAAGTTCTTCTATACTAATCCTCAAAGTTCATCTTAGGTCTACGTGCTCTAATCAGAGTTTATCTAAATCTAGCTTCCAAGGTTTGTACTAAACTTCCTTTGATACCAACTGTAACGCCCCGACCCCAGCTGCCCAGAGTCGGTGCATTAATTACGTAACATTGGCATGATCACAAGAAAGATCAAATCCCGAAAGACCGATTAGTTTAGTAGCCTTGGAAACACTAGATATATTCATAAGTTTTACATTACATCATAAAATGAAAAACTACTACAACAACATAATGTTTCCAATGTCCACACTATAAACCCATAATATCCCTGCAAGTCAATCATAATTTACTTCTTCACTACCTGGGAAAAATAAAACATAAAAAAGGGGTGAGCTCAAATGCCCAGTAAGGATAACAATATAGCGGAACATTCAAAATAAGCATAAACATTTAAGGCAATGAATTACTAAAACAAAATCCTTTTAAAAATTGAACTTCAACATAGTATGGCAAAAGTAAAATGAAATAATGCCATTTACTTGTTCACATGGATATTCTACTAATCGAATAATCACATGCAATATCAATAACCACTTTCATAATGTTGGAATGCATAATGCCAAACGTTAATTTCATTGTCTAGGCCTCATCCCAAGACCTAGGGGTTACTTCTAACCGGAACCCAACCCGGAGTGCCTCTAATAACCGGACACCAACCCGGAGTGCCTCTAATAACCGGACACCAACCCGGAGTTCCTCTAATAACCGGACACCAACCCGGAGGGCATACTTTTACCAGTCCCTAACCTGGAGGGCTTACTTTAACCAGTCCCCAACCTGGAGGGCTTACTTTTACCGGTCCCCAACCCGGAACATACTTGTTTAGCACATTCATCTGAAGAAATGTTTGAAATATAACATAAACATTCGGGTTAAAACTAGCATACGAAATGTCAATAGTTTCACCATAAACTATGAATGGTATAAAATAGAACATCCACATTCAAACATATCACAAAACCTTCAATACAATATAGAAGTTTTGTATTATAATAAATCAACTTCAAATAATCTTAAAATCCATCAAAGGATGTTGACATAGATGAAATCAAAATTCTTTTAAAATAAGTATCTCCTTTTATTTTGAAATCATTTAAGATCCATATAAAATAAAACATTTTCTTTGAAAATATTCTTATAAGCTTGTAAGGAAAGCTTCGACGATTTTATAACGGTGGAAAATAACCGCACCCGCCGTATAAGTTAAAAAAAACATTCTTACCTCAATTCTGTCGAAAAGGTTAAAAAGGACCTTGTTTTGAAAACGACGGAAAGAATCCTTTATAAACCTCTTATAAAAAGTCAAACAAGGGTATAAATGACTTTAACCCATATTCTTGTAAATAGTAAAAATGTTTTGAAATACATTTCGAAGAAACATGGATGTGGATGATAAAGAGATCCCAGTAGATTATTACGTATAATACAACCTCGGATAATGAAGAGATTGTGAAATAACCTTTACCTTGTACTTTTCCTTTGTTGGGGTAGGTTAACCTCCTATATAATGGTGAAATAATTGTTATTAAATTATACAAGAATCATATACATTAATATGATATCATATATGATCTTTTAACATTGCTTTATTAATAATATCTTAGTATTATCGTCGTTTCGGGTGATAATCGATTCGTTCTTCTTAAATGTTTGGTTACGTAAGACATGTTTGTAATGGATAGATTATATCTTATTCATAATCAGAATGATATTAAAATTATTTTTAACCCTAAAATGAGAATAATACTTGAATGGATATGATGGAGAATGAATCTTATCGCGTTCGTGGAGACGGTAGTCCGTACGTACGCACGAACGCTACTTCCATTTGATTTTCATTTTAAAAGAATCAAATCCAAATGATACATAGGTATATTACTATTCCAGTATAATATAATATTTTATATATGTTACTTAAGTTCATTAACACCATCCTTTATACGTTCAATGTGTGGTATGAACGAGTCATATCATTTTAAGGGGGTGGTAGTCCGCACTTCCTCAAATGAAATTATCGTATGTATATACAACATGAAACGAATAATGGTATGAAATAAAATGGAATTACAGAAGATTATATATAAAATATATATCATTAATATCATATTTAATTACAGTTCCATCATAATGGCCACCATGAGAGGTGGTAAGATGTATTTGAACAATCATCGTTTCGTGAGCCGTTAGTTTGCCATCCACAGAAACATTATGTTCATCATCCATTAGATGGAGTTGTGTGTATGTGTAGTTTGAATCCTTCTTATAACAACATCCTAGTATATTGAGGATACTGGTGTTGTTACAAAAGAAAGGAAATAAAAAGATTTATGGGGTTGGAGAAGCAAAATAAATGAAAATAATTTAAGAGAAATCGTTACCTTTAATTTAGGTAACTCACTTTGGTTGGAACCAAAGGACTTCTTGAAATGCTTTCTTCCTAAGGGGAAGCTTCAAAGAGGAGGAGAGGTATGTGGGGAGCTTAGTTGGGCAGAGTTTGGACGAGCCAAGTGGCTTGAGAGGTGTGAAGAAATGAGAAGGAGGAGTGCCCTTTTATAAGAGGGGTGAGGGGCACCTTTGGAAAAGCTAGAAATATTAATTTATAAAAAATTCATATTCGGTTTCTAATGGCTCCAAAGTTGACTATTCAAAGGTTAAGGTGGGGATAGGTCGAAAACCACTCAACCAATAGAATTTAGACAGGTTTGGGTACTTATATTAACCTTATCGTTAAGTATTAACTCTAAGTTAATTAGTTTCACTTTTACAATGTCTCTTTGTATTTTTATATAATATGGTTAATAAATTTACTATATACATCCAAGAGACCCCCAAGTGGTCCATTAATGAGGAACCTATCATAATATAAGTCTCTTGGCCGAACCTTAGATTTTTAGGAATTTAATATCAATTAATAATATAATATTTGTTTTAAGAACTCTTTTATGTCAATTTTGACACTATTCAATAGTTGATTTTTGTGAAACTCCTAACAGATTGATTACTTCAAACAAAGTCGATTAAATCAATGATAATATATCATATTATCATATAAAATCAGTTTAATTCATTAAAAGTTTCATATTATAATTATTTGGGTATTTATAAGATCAATTAGTTTAATTTTTCACTATTTTAGTAATTACTGCATCATCATTGTGTCATAAATAAAATAAATAATTTAATGTCTAAAAATTATAAATAAAATAAAATTATGTAGGAAATCTTTTTATCTTTCTAATGAATATTTATAATCGAAAATCCAACATGTATAACCCAATGTAAAAATTGTTCTTCTAAAAGATGTAAGCTTATGCCATTTTTATTTTTATTTTAACTTTATTAATATAATGTGTCATTATCACTTACAAGTGGATCCATGGGGTCCCAAAATAGACCCAAAGATGCCCATGGTCGACCATTTATCAACCAATAGGGTTAAGACACGTTTTAGGGTAATTTAATATTATTATAATATTATTTGTTTAACCCTTATTTACCGGATTTACCCTTTAACCATGGTAAATAAAATATTTACCACAGTAACTTTTCAAAATGTCTAAAAATAAAAGTTACCTATTTACACAATTTGAACATCCTGATTCCAAATATGGAATCAATTTTCCTAAATTCAAAACACAGAAGTGGTAGAAATTAATTTAAAATTAATTCCCGCTGTCAAAACAAAAAGCGTGTTTTTAAGAGATAATAACTATCAAAAGATTGACACTTGTTTATGTTCGGTTTAATTGTAAAATTATGTCCAATGACCAACATTATATTAAATGGTAAAAATATATTCTAAATATACTTTAAAACCACTAAAATTCATAATTTATCACTATTAATTATTTTGATTAAAAAAGTTGTTTTTAATAAAAATTTAGAAATTTTCACTATTCATCAAAATATGAAAGTTATCCGAAATGTACCAAAATTTCACCCTAGGCTAATTTCGATATTCTGAATCCAAAAATGAAGTCCATTTTGAAATATAAAATATATATGATTTAAAAAATTAGGTATTACTATTCACAACGGCTAGTTTAATCAGTTGTGGTGTGTGTTAAAACTCGAAGTTGCGTATAACACACGCTACTGTATTATTCAAAGGAAAGCGTACCGTGGAAGCTTGGGATGTTTCATTTTAAATTTTTTTGATGTCCCCATTTAGTCAATATGTTTAAAATATTGTATTTAAAAAGGGTTCACTATTAAAAGTTGATAAAAGTGCAATACTGAAAATGAATTTGTTCTTGCATTATATCAAAGAAACTCATAATATGGATTCTAAAATTATAAGGATTATATAAAGTTTAAAATTTAGATAATACTATTCATAACCGCTTTTGAATGGCTTATTTTTGTAAGTCATGGTGTGATTGAACTCGGTGTTGCGTGTAGTGCAAGTTATTTAATTATTTTGAAGAAATAACACACTTTGAAATCTTGGGGTGTTACATTTAAAAAAGATTAAAAATGGTTATTAAATACTTATACGTCAGAATATACATTGTTTGGGAAAATCTAGAAAAACTCAAGGAATTAGGAAATTAAAAGGGTGAGTCACGGTTTGGTGAGACATCGTGAGCAGTTTCACCATTCTGATGTGCAACCATCATGGTGCCACCATCACAGTGCCACCAGTTATGTGTGACACCGTAAGCGGTGCCACCATTTCAGTGTGCCACTGTCACGATGCCACCATCACGGTGAGGCACCTTCGGCGATGCTACCATGATTGTTTACCTCATAATATTTCTTCCATGACCAGTGCCACTTTTTTTGTGGGACTTTGTTTTTGGTAATGTAATATACCAGGAGGTTCTGTGACATTACATAAGATTCCACTCCAACAATTCTCACCCTCGAGAATCAATACTAGACTAGATGAAATGAGGGGGGGTCTAAGAAACCACGTCAAAAGATAAATCTTAAGAGTAATCCTCCGTGGAACCTAGGAACACCTCTTCATCATCAATTCCTTGAACAATCAATGATATACTACCACTACTCTCCCCTAAGAAACCATACAAACCAATAATGTCCATCTCATCCAGTGGTAAGGATTAGGGATTACCTTCATCTATGTCAAGATATCATATTATTTAGGTGTCATTGACTCACCAACATGGGTTTGAATGCATTCACTTTAATTCATATTTATTATGTATTATTCCACCCTCCCCATAATCAGTAATATTCACACACACATAAAAACACATTTCATAGTTATCTTTTACAAGAATTACATCATAAAAAAGTATGAAACAAAACATGATAATACTCAAAACAACTCTCGGTACAGGGCATGAATCAATGCCTCTCGTTACAAGGTACTCTCCTTTAGGTCACCATACCTCCATGACATAAGATCCAAGGGAATGGTCCACCCATGATGCACCATCTCTTCACAACCTTCGATCACGATTGGTCACCCAACAAACATCGCATCATCCCTCATATCTAGCTTTACCCAGTAGAGGATATGAATATCATTATGCAGATACTGATGGAGCTGCGACACAGGTAAGGCATTGTGAAACCTCTGTAGCGGTGGTGGTAGAGCCAGTTGATAAGCCACTTCACCGACCTACCGCAACACCTCAAAATGTATGACGAACTTGGGAGAAAGCTTACTTCCCATTCTAATTCCATGATTCCCATGTTGAGGGGAGAACATCAAGATCATGTGGTCCCCTGCTCCAAACTCCCAGGGTATCCTTCAATGATATGCATAAGACTTCTTCTGGTCCGGAGCCCCTTTCATCCTTTCTCGGATAAGCTAAACCTTTTCCTTGGTGTTCTACACTATCTCTGGTCCACGAACACTTTCTTACCCAACATTTTCCCTACACACTATCGAGAGATATAGTATCCCGTAAATTTATTTCAATGGATCCATGCTAATATAATAGTGATAGATATTGTTATAGGAAATCTCTACAAGAGGCTAGTGTCATACCCACGATCCTACATAGTCTAAAACACTTGTCTGTAGAATATACTCCATTATCTAGATGGTGCACTCTATATGCCTTTCTATCAGGGGGCTTTAAAGTAGTACTGAGGCATATCCCGGTGCCAAAGCTGGTTGAAATCCTTTCTAGACCTGTGATGTAAACTAGGTATCCCAATCAAAGATGATGGATCTCAGAAATACATGCAACCGCAAAACCTCAACCATGCACATGGGATCCCATTTTTTTCACAACCCTCGTTCACCCAGAAGAGGGAAGGGATAGAAAACTTACAGACCCTTCATTCTTCAAGTTGACAAGGAGATATTGACCCCTGAGTCCCACCTTCAATAGGTATCGAGGGGGCGACTAGATCCAAATGTTATTGGATCACATGTAGAAATGGAAGGCATTGCCTTTTTTATATAGTAGGACCGGGAGATAAGATATTAAATCCCAACAATACCAAAAATAGAAGTAAAATTAAATCCCAAAAAACCATTCATGTATTCGTGTTCCAATTAAAAATTACCGTACATACAAGAAAACATCAAAGGGAAGTACAAAATGTAATGAAATGTAGAAATAGCAACTGTCCAAAATTCCAAACTATTATGCTCCCGCACTATTCTCAAAGTCTTCATAGAAACCAAAAAGATTTTTTATATATGTCGGGTGAATATACAGGTATACAATGTAGGTAAAAACCAAAATCTCCTTTTTATAGGTGGGAAGGCATGGTAATTCCATTTGGGAAAAGAAGATAACAAAATAACATAGCAATGAAACAATCCACACAATCTTCACCAAGCCACACTCCCCAAATAATGCAAGTCAAGTAAATTAATAGTAAGAACACATCGATGTTTGGGTACCACACATCACATTCTCCACTATTTATTGAAGACATCTTATGTGTCAGACATTCCCATCCATTTCCACCAACTAGTCCCACTTCCATACCCCACCCACACACAATTGGGATACACAACCACACACCTTTCACAAAATTACATAGTCCATAATCACACGTAACCACGCCCGTAGAGTCCTGGTACAAAACTACCAACATCACTACCAAGTACACCTATCCCTGAACAACAACTTCCACACATGAAGACAAATTGGAATCATCCAGAAGACAGTTGGTGAACATCCCCCACACACTCCTGGGCCAACCACCACCACGTACCCAACCCATAGAATCATGGGCTAAAATAGACCATAGGTCAACAAATCCTACACAAAGAGTCTTGTTATATTCAAGAAAGGGAGAAGAAAATGATATAATAACCAGACAATCATAGTTGTGTTAGAAAAAACACCCTCCCCCATGAAATGGGGGTGTTCGTCATGAAGTTCTAAACTAGTGTGGGAACGGATAATAAAACTAAGAGCTATATAATACTTATAGGTAAACAAAAAATCATCCAATCCTAGGGGTTCCAAACCAGCTCATTCACAAACACCATCTTTATTATTCATTCATAAGTAGAAAAAATCCCAAAACCAAGTCACGACTCATTCTCAAAAAACAATTTCAATTGATCCCATTCGTGTTTTTCTATTCAAGTGATTCCATTTAAGAAATTATTTTCAACTGGTTAACTAACAAGAATATCCATAATCCAAGGAAAATCATCCAAGTAGCAAATGATGCATTTAAACCCTATTGTATTTTAAATTCTCAGAAAAATGGATCTATGAGATCTGTCAATGTAGTGGAACCAAACCAAGACCTAACACATAGCCCTACAAGACCCTATATCCCTAATCAAATAACTCCCCCTCAACAGGGCATCTCATCCCCTCCCATGTCACCCCACAAGAATTAAGTAGAAAGACCACACATTTTTACAAATCGGAGAAGGGATGGGTTCAAGATTTTAAAAAATTGCTCATTTAGTTCATTATTTCTTGGTAGGTTAATGAGGGTGATCACACATAGAATCTTGATCACTATGAATTATTTTACCAACCAACTTTATGAGATTAAAAAATTTCAATGTACAACCATTATATCACATAATTATCCATAAACAAATTTTTATAAGTTCACATATATGGACTTCCAATAGCCACAAGTTTTAGTGGACATAAGTACATATAATTCACACAATATAAGAAATTGAAAAGGATTACATTAGAATCATAAAACACACGCCCACAATATGAAAAAAAAATATTTTAATTAATTGGTGATTTCATCCATCCCAATATAAACATTATAATACCCTCCCATAATGATACATAGTATAGGGAGACGAATGAATAACTTTACCAGGATGATCAATGATCGATAATTTTCTATCAGCACCAAGAACTGGGGATGTACGACATGCATGGGTGGAAATTCAGGGACTCCAACGATGGGTAAAAAGGATCCAGCATTGGATGACAAAAATACATGGGAAAGAGACTCCAAATAACCCATGGGAATGAAAATTGTCCATCCATAGAGATGAATAAGATGAAATAAATTGACAAAAATGTAGGGGCCTAGAGGTATGGGATATGAAAATTTGAACCACATTAAAGTCTAATCGTGGGTTTTCCACATGGTTGGTTGGTTACAGAAGATGTAATTAATTGTAATTTAATAATTTACATTAGAGAGTAAACCATAATAGTTTTTAGTTAATCAGTTTCCTTTAATACGAGAAAATGATCAACAGGGAAAAACTAGAATGTATGGGAAAAGGGGTTTGACTCTGTGGAAAGATGCATGTTTTTGAATTTCATGGGTTTCCTAGACCCTTTATGAATTCTAAATATCATTTAATTGATTTAAAAATTCATAAAAAAGGGTTAAAAAACATTTTAATCAAATGATCAGTTATGGGGGAGAAATAGGAAAAACACGGGAAACTAGGAAAAGAAAAGGGTGAAACACGGTTTGGTGAGTCATCGTGAGTGGTGCCCACCATTCTGGGGTCTGACTATGACAGATCCACCGTAATTTGGCCACTATTACAGTGCCACTATCATGGTCCCACCGGTTCAGTATAACACCCTATGTGGTGCCCCCTTTTCTGTGTGCCACAGTGATGGTGACACCATCACTGTGCCACCATCTTGGGGAGACACCGTAAGTGGGGCTGCTGTAACCGGTGCCACCTTCATGGTGCTACAGTTACCATTTCCACCTTTTCTGTTACACCATTTTTTTGTTAATGTATTGGACCAGGAAGGTTCATGACATTACATTTGTAATGATGATAATTCCAAACATCTGAATTTTCCCCCTCTCATCGTTGGATAACAATATGAGAAATACACACAATACTCCACATATTTGAACTACCAAAACTATTAACTGATAGATCCATTATTGAATTATATTTGTAAAAATACACCTCATTAGAAAATACCTCACTCATGGGGGTAATGATTTACTATATAGAGGAAATGTTCCACGCTATAATACACATTAGTTGAGGGAGTAAAAACCGTATTCCTTGTGGTTGATGGACCTTGTCAAATTGTTACCGATGTAGTGTTGAATCCATGTAAATTTATAGGACCTAATAACTAGGTATATTTTGGGGTTACTGAAATATATTATGGAAATAATTGGGATCGTAATCTAAGTACATTTCTTCCCTTGTTTTAATGTCCCGGTCAATGCTCAAGACAACATTCCCCAAACCCCATTAGTATCTCTACAAATCTTAATCCAAAAACGACCTAGTAATATATGAAAACATCATCAGTTGGATGAACAAAAAAATTATATTGTAATATATTATAAAATATACATAGGGTAGGTTATTTATTCCCAAAAAACAAAAATCTAACATGAAAATAAAATATATTATACCACAATAGTGACGACTGGCCATTTTGGGAACCATATAATAATAACATGTAATGTTTGGGTTATGGTTTTAGGTGTATGAATCCCATTAACACCACATATACCCTTCTATGTTGGGATGGATAATCATACTAAATTTTCTCCTACAATGGAAAATGCATGTGGTTCATGCGTTGAGCATGTATGAATGGAGAACATATGCCTCACAACCCAATGTGGTCTGATGTTTTCCAAAGAACCCCACCCATAAATAAAAAAATAGTGTTAAAAATATTAGTTATATTAAATATATTATTTTCAATATCCATTGAATATGAAGATCCATAAAATGATTTTTCCAAGATTCACTACATAGTTAAATTTATAAATATTCTCAAATGGATATCCTAAAAAATGAAAAGCCAAAAAAAAACAAATTCACAATCATTAAACATCTTGGTCACTACATAGAACCATTCCATTCATGCCTTTTTTTAGTCATCGATTTACAGATCTATGATATCTAAAAATACATCACAATAAATTTATGTTTACTTTTTTTCATTTTTTATGGAACTATAATCTAATTTTTTTTTATTTATTTGAAAAAAAAACATAATAAGGTATTTTTATGTATTCATTGGTGGAAAAAACTTATGAAATTAATTTGAATGGAAAAAAATTGTAAAATAAAATAAACATATTATGAATCATGATTTATAACATTCTATGAAAATTAGTTTGCTATAACTTTTCATTTCAATGATTTAAAATTTATTTAATTAAGATTATTAATTATTTAAATAGAATTCATAGAATCTAAATGATTCTATTTGTTGAGATATCTTTGGGTTATTTCATGTTATGTGTTGTAATTGCATAGGGTAATGTGTTTTTTTGGACATTTATTGCTTAATGTTATAACATGATTTGATGTGTACATGATGTGGTGATGTGAGGATATGGTTGAGGTATGTGGTGATGATGATGTGGTTGTGGTTTTGGATGTGGTTATGATAATGTTAAAATGGAATGATTCTCGCAGTGTGAGATGTTGGAATGTCTTTTACAAGTAGATACTTTGGTGATGTGAGACACTTGTTGAGATCTAGGATTCCCTTTATTACATAAATAAAATTAATGGTTGTGATGTTTTGGTAAAAAACTGATGTGGTATAATTCTGGAGATTTTAAATTGTCTGTTATTCTATATATATTATTATATAACCCCATAAACTAAAAAGTCTATTTATGATATATGATATGTGATAATTTAATATGTTACGATGATTTGAATGAAGATGAATTGTAAGTAAAGTATTTTTTTCACACTATCATAATAATACTACTAATTTTATTAATTGTTTCACATATGGATGTAACAAAATCATTATTCTACTTGGTTAGAGAAGAGTACATCATGTGCTCACAGATATATAGTTTTTAGATGTTTTTTAGGTATCTTGAGGGAGAATTTTTTTATCATTATCGTAGAATGTATAGAGATAGATATTGATATAGAAAATTATTCACCCAATTTTAAGATAAATTTTTATAGTTTTATGTAATTAAGGTAAAAGTTGTGTTGTGGGAAAAAATTATTAAGGGGAAATTCTACATAATGATTCGTAATTTTGTTTTCAGTGAATTAAGAAGTTCATTCCCTCTATTCTTGTGATAGTTACACCGGGTCCTTATTTTTAACATTGTACATATTGGTGGTGTGATTTATGGGATAGTACAATACATATTTCTTACCCATAAGTGGATTATGAAGTGATGGGAAACCGTTGGTGGCACTCCAAAACTAAATTTACTAATTGATGAAATGATTCAACTACTCAATTTTAAAACACATTAAATATAAATAAAATTAATTTAAAACATAATGTATTTCACATTAATCCCTCTTAATATTCCCAGTTTTTTTATTCATGCCATTTTTTGAGTTAAACCTATATGATATTCTGGAATGACAATGAAGAACATCCCCAATATTAAACCCCTATATCAATGGTTGGTCTATTTAAAAATAGTGATAAATTGGGAAAAACATAATCTCATATTCCTATATAATATAATAATAGTTAATTCTATGAACCTTATGTGAACATAATATAACTAAAAAGGAAAATTATATATTATTTAACTCAATTTCTATGAAAATTCATTAAAAAGTAATTTTTATTCATAAATTTTATAGGCGAATATGAATTTTCTATAATTCCATGACTAAAAAAAGAATTTTAAAATAGGTTATGAATTGTTATCGTTTTATTGAGAATGATTATAAATTAGTTAAAATGCACTGATTAAAAATGAAAAATTATTTCTTATAAAAATGTTATTATTTCTAATGATATTCTATTCACGAGAAATTATGGTTGTCAGAGAAGCCAAAAAACAAAACAAAGTGTTGTAGAGTATCCTTTTTAAGTGTGGTAAAAATATTCAATCATTCTATATTTATAAATCATGTCTCTAATATTTAGAAATTAATTAAAAATATTGATCACCATAACATATATAATTTCATAACAACAAAAAATCTTACAACAAATAATTTTACTGTCCTCATGTAAAAATGGATTGTTATTAATGAAATAAATGATTGCAGCCCAAAATCAAATAAAAAATTACTAAATAATAGATTTGATAAATAATTAAATTAAATATTAATGCATTTTAAAATTATCAACATTAAAATCCCCTATTAAGAAAATACAAACCAAAGATACATAATATGGTTTTATGTTTTTTATTCAATGAACAACATTTTTCATCTATGTTGTATCATAATAATTTTTGAAAATGTTGATGTTTCTAAAATGATTCACCCTATCATAATTGATCATGATTTCCCTAAAATATTATGAACATAAATTAAAATTGTAAAATTAAGGTGAAATAATTAACAATGGTCTTAACCAGAGGATTCTACATTGCATATAAGGTATTTCTAACAGAGTAAGGCAACAACAGGACCATATATGAAGTGTATCAGTGTATTTTAGATTGATAAAATTATAAAACCATACATTAATAATGTATTAATATAAAATATTATACTAAATAGAGATGAAAAGTGAATTAAATATATTTATATATGAATGATGGAATTACATTGGACCGTCTATTAAAAATTGGAATGTATTCATTAGAAAAAATCCCATTAAATAACTATTTTTATTTATAGATAAAAAATGTAACTTTTTATATTATTTTATAATGACTCAAAAACATTTATTAAAATTTATAATTGGAATACTATCCTATATATGAACATAGTTATTAAATTGTAATTAAAATCCACATATTGGTGAAATAATTTATACAACTCCCAAAACTGGTAAAATCCATTAAAACTAAAATAAAAATATTTCTCATACCAAAATAAATATATTGAAGAATGGATTATTAATATTATTTTGGTTTTGGTACAATGTTTTAAAGATATTACAATAATTTATTAAATCGAATAAATTCATGGTATATTTTAATTTATAATACTGATAATCAATCCTACAAATCATATAATATTTTTTAAATATCATGAAACACAATGAATCTCATGTGTATCACATATTGAAATTGCCTATATTTGACATTAATATTGTATTTTGAATCATAAATTTCAGTATATGTCCATCAACTCATTCCATAGAATATAATAAATATCAGTCTAAATAAAAAAATAATTATATTTTGTATAAATGATTATTAATTTTATTCAACCACAATAATGTATTAATCTCAAATAATACCATCAAAAAAATATTTATGTATGAAAGTAAAATATATTTATTAACCTAATAATATTAAAATAGATAAAGAGCTGTTACCATTGAACAGAAGGTATAGAATGTATGACATCAATAATTTCCTCGAACCACACCTTCCAAATTGCTAGATGCATGTGATTTAACTTATTATCCAATCAATCCATTGAAATAAAATATATCAAAATTTCAATGAAATATTACTATTTTTTATAATTTATGGTAAAAATTAATAGGAAAATGAAATATAATAAATAATACATAGTGTATTAATCACTTGAGAATCTTAAGGTTCCATTAAATTTCATGAAAAATGATTAAACCCATATGGGGTTTCATCCCTATATATATAATATTTATAATCATGAACATTTTGGAGATCACTATCATTGGTGTCCCTTGTACATGGAAACAAATTATGCATCAATATTTTAGAAGTATATACTTAGAGATATTTACTACAAAAAATTAGGCATTGTGAGATGACCTGTTGATTAAATCAAATCTCAGTATTTGGGATAATAATTCAGGTTGTAACAATTATTTAATTAAATTTTACCTACTAATTTTAAAAAATTAATTGTTTTAAATTATTTAAATTATTTAATTTATGAATAAATAAAAAATGTTATTTATTATACCATGTTGCGAAGTTAGGCATGAAATCAATAAAATGACTAAACTAATTTGGAATATTAATTATGTGGGTTATAAATAAAATGTGTATATTATCTTAAAAAATGGTCATTTTAATGATGTATAAAATTAGGGATCCAACAATAAACCAACTATTATTTCCCCCACACCATTTATACATTATTCATAATATATTCTCTGTTATGATGAATCATTATTTTATTTTTGAACAGAGAACCATTTTATATATATCTACATAATATAATAATTTAAAAAACCAATTTAAAAATTTATTAACTTATATAAATGTAATATTTTGTTAATTAAAACAATGAAAACTCATAATGACTAAAAATTATTACAATTATTCACTAAGAGATCCAATTTGATAATTATCATCATACAATATTTTTGTTCTTTTGAAACCATGAGGTAATGTTTTAATTAAAATATTTGGAGATAAGATGAAATTATGATCTATTCTAATTGTCAGCATATCCAATAATTCATATAATGTATTGATTTTTGAAGTTGATTGAAAACATATTCTACTGTATTTATAAAAACTATTTTAAGAAGTAAAATAAATTTAAATTTCAAAAATTATTCAACGATGTTTGAAAAATTGTTATCCCAATTTTGGTTGTCTTGTACATTTTTTGTCAGAAAAAGATGTCCCTATATTGCACATAGACATAAAATCTATCTCAAAATACATGAAAATGAATTAAAATACAAATTTATGCTAATATAAATATACAAAATCATAGAATGACAGTCACATATATATTAAATAAAATAATTCAAACATTTAAAATTAATATCAACAAATGAAATAAATGAAATAAAAAACACAAAATTTTAATCATTGATTAATAATAATTAATTTTTCTTATCATATAATTTCAATTAAATATGTATCAATTTATATGGGAAAATTTATTTATCATAAAACAAAAAGCGAATTGCATGAGTATGATTTGTAAATATATAAAATAAACAACATCACAGTCATGAACACCAGGATATTAATGCAGTCGTAGTATGAATGATTGTCTATTGATGTTATATATAAAAGTAACTTGTTTTTATACATTTCAATATTTTCTTGTAAATAAATATTATTTTAGAATTGTATATTTTTATTCACAATATTATTATTATTATTAAATTTATTAACATTTTTCCCATTTTCCCTTTTTTATAAATTTAATTATATTAATTATTACTCGAATTGAAATAAATTATATATCTGAATTATATTTTATTTTTAATAAATCTTGTGTTTTATTATGTTTGTAAATTAATTTTTCAATCATATACTCATGTATTTTATAGCACAATTTAATTTTTTATTTGTCCATTAAATACGGAGATACATGTTTGTCGTTATTAATTCTATTGGGAATATGATTGTTTAATTAGTAAGAAATTGATGAAACCTGTATCGAATGATATATATTATATAATAAAATAACTAATGCCTAAAAATAATTGTTTATAGAAAACCAAGAAGGTTAATGTTAATAAGGATAATATATTTTCAAGGTATGATATTTATGATTCAGGGTTAAATTTATTGTTTCACCATATTTATTTATGTTATTATATTGAAACATATATTATAAATAAAAATAAATTTGAATCTAATTTTTGTAAAAAAATAATTAAAATAGTTACAAAAATGGTATTTAAATTTATATTATAAAAATGAAATATAATGAATTCATCCTTTGGATGAATTTTAGAATACCTAAAACATTATTATTTTTAACACTTATAAATGTGTGTTCAAAAAATAAAATCAAAGGAAAAATATAATGAGATATTTAAATATGTATCTACACCAACACATAAACATGTTATGTGATTAATAAAAATATATAATAAAAATATAAATAAATAAATATCAGTATTTTGGTGTGATATTAATATATTTAGTTCACATTATATAAATTAGGTTCATTCAACAATCAATTTATATCTATTCTTTAAAATAATTTATAAAAATATGTAAAATTTATATTATATGAATTTTCATGAAGGAATATTTAATGAAATACATAAATAATCTGATATGCATAATTTTTCTAAAAGTATAAAATCATTTACTAGAATTAAATGATCTTAACATGCTTAAATGAACAAAATGAATCATTTAAATAATCAATATAAAAAACTTATGAATTATTATATTTCACGAATATCTGATGGACCCACACAAAATTAATTCTCAATGATAATGAATAGAATTTTTAAAAATAAAAATCACGAAGAATAACAATAACTATGAAAATTGAATTTTATCCATATAAAAAAATTAAAATGTTATTTTTTGTCTTCATATTCTATTTATATATTATGTCTATTTTTTAGAGAGAAAATGTGTATTTCATATTCATGTTATGAAAATAGTCTATAATATATTATTCATAAAGGGTTCAGACATAAATATCACAATGAATAATTATTCTCGTGACTATTTCCCAAAATGAATATTCACAAAATGATAAATATTTAATGAATCCTCTTATGCACCGAGGTATAGAGGTGCGTATAAAATTTTGATGGACTACCTCACGTTAAAGAAATAGAGAGATATCACACTAGTGGAAATCATCATGGGGACTGTATACTAGGATACAGGCTATAGGAATAGGGGTTCTCCCATGATGCAGTATATAGGGAGGAGTGGTGTGAATTTATCCAAGGAAAAAACATTGTTGTATTACAGACTTCAATATATCTTTAATTTATAAAATTTGGATATTTTTTATGGTTGGTGACAATGTGTTTCATCCATCCATTTAGTTCATTTCATTATAGGGTTTTATGTTTTATAAAAAATGATATTTCTTATCTGTTTTTATATCTTGTATCATAGTGATATTGTAGTTCTCAAAAGAATTATAGATTATTACTGAACCATACAAATCATTATTTCATGTGAGATATTATTCATGTCATTTTCATGTTCTAGTATTTTTTTCCCTCACGAGAAATCCAGTTATGTCATTGTGACTCTCAGTGTTTTAGTATAAATTACCATTTCCAGTATTCAAAAGTTATACACAGAAATGAATATTATATGAATGAATTATGTAGTTTTATATTCTTACACAAAAAATTAGATTATTATTCAATAAATTAATAAATATTTCGTAATGTTAATTAGGGAAAGCCTAATATTCATTCATAAAACAGAATTCCTTAATGAGATTCTTCATCCATATAAATAAGATGATGCAAATTATGATAAATAGTTAACAAAAACATCATGATCCCATGTTTATTCCATCATGGTGAAAAATAGTAAAAATTTCAGACATTACTCAAATGATTTATTTTATCATACTAAATAGTAATAATGAAGGAAATGTTGATACTAACATAGAAAATGAATATAGAAACTTCTCTATTTTATATTGAGTATTATGTTGCGTTATATTCTATTGATAATTATCGTATTTAAAATAGTGGAAGTAATAGATTATAAAACCCAATTCCTTCCAAATCACATCCAATATACGGAACAATCATTTTTATTTGAGAATGTCATTTATTTTAATAAAACACAAATTAACACTAATAATATCAGAAAAATTATTACATGATTACTACCTATACATGAATTTGTGAAATAATCATTTCCTAGAGAATCATTGTATTACAGTAGATTTTGTTGAGACATTTGAAGACACTATTATCATATGATGAAATTTATGAGTATTATTATTCCATAAAAATGATATGATGACACATAGAAATATATCATGGAGTTTAATACTCGACCAACTTTTGAACATATCCGTATCATTTTGAAATGGGGTCGAGTTATGTCTTGTATTGTGATTCATCTATAACTATATAGGGTTGAATTAAATTTCATGGAGACCAAAAATATCTCATGACTCATGAATGTGTCTGATTAAAAAAAATAATTTTCAAACACAAAACTATGGTGGTCCTAGAAATAAAAACATGGAACAAAACTATATTAGATTAAATTCCCAATCGTAATCAACCATAAGATCTTTAAGAAAATCTTCTAAAAATGGAAATAAAATATTTTGTAATTATGATGAATGGGGTATCTCCATATGATATAATTGTACTGGGATTATACTGTTCATAATGGGAATTTAGTGGATGATGGTTTTTCCAAAAAATGAATAAAAATTTTGTCATAGAGGACTCTATCAACAGTGTTTTGAAATTTCTACACACATGGGATTGGTATTTCATTGAAATATTATTGATAATATCATTTTTAATTATATTTAGGCACAACAATCGATTAAAATTCCTATGGTATTCTATATTAACTATATATATTTTATTATTACATTGTGCGATTCATTATTTTCTAGGATTCTATAACATTTAATTTCATTAGTATAAATGTTGCAATCTCATTATATTTTGTTTCATCCATTAATGAATACTTTTTTAGGAATAATCTATTATTTGTTGCTTCATGTTATTATTTTCAAATTCCATGGAGTTTTATAATAATTTAATAATAAAAATAATTTTTCTATAGGTTGATACTTTTATGTTTGAAACTATATTTTGATGTTACATTCCCTACCATTCAATTTTCTATATCAACTATTGTGTCAATCGAAATATGATTCAAAAAAATCTTTAATAATTAATAAATATGGTTTCCCTAAATTTCTTCATTAAAAGAACATTTTTATTTGTTTCCAAAATATACCATTGATATATAAGTCAACACAACATAAAATAATGACAACACTGTTGATGGTTTCACTTATTTATATTAATTTTTATTATATTATTTCAGAGACAAGTTTTTTAACTTGAGTCATATATAACTTCTTATGTCTTCATTATTAGGATTCCCCTTTTATATATTCATTATGTATAAGGTGGTTTTTTTATTAAATATATTATCATGGTCTATAGTTCATTCATTTGAAATTCCCTAATCCTATTTTTACAATAAGATGTACATTTTTAAAGTTGTTATATAAAAGATGTATATCATTAAATTTTTTGGAAAATTACAAATTAATATTTAATTGAACCATTTGATTCAAATATATTTCAATTTTAACTATATTTTCATTAGTTTTTATCATCATTGAAACATGTTAATGGTCATAATGTAAACTATACCAAGTAAATATAAATTCATTTATTGGTTAATGGGTTCCAAAAATTAAAATTTTTTCATACTGAAACTATTAATGTTGGAGATCATATAAATAATATTAGATTGGTTCACTGAAATGGTTAGTGGATTCTATATTATTTAGTGTAGAATGTTTGGTTTTCTCCAAAAGTTAAAATACATTTATTCTAATGCAACACAAGCGCACACTAGAATGAAATATAACTGTATGGTGTAATTTCTAATTTCCATTACTGATTTGATGTATTACCAATGGGTGAATGCTTGATATAAGTGAAGAAGTGGACGATAGAAGCCTTGAAATGATATTTATGATATACATCATAATTGTATCATCTTATTCCTTTTACCAACAATAATTATATTCATTATTAATTATTTTTTAAGTTAATATTTGTGGATGGGAAAATGTTATTTGGGAAAAGCCTATTGGAATTCTCATCCACAATTCACTATAACAAATAATCGTTATTGAATCATTATCCCATGTATAATTTTAAATATTTCTGTAAAAACACATTTTTTATATATTGATTAAAATGTTAAATATATTTTACTTTTAAACACTATTTGTTTGTAATTTAAACAATTCATTCATTCATTATATTCCATTTATTAATTTTATAAATCCTACATTAAAATTCTATATTAAACCATTAAATAAAATTATGTTACCAGTAGTTGATGAAATAATTTTATAGTGGACATCCCAATGAGATTACATGATACAATAGATTGATTAGTGAAATATGAAAATAAATATTCCTTTAATTTCAATAAAGGTATAGACCATTTAATTATAAGATGAATGTTTGAAAAAATTAAATATGAAATGAGATCTAATTTATTTTTTGATGTATTTTTATTTATTTCCATGTTGTTTTTCTATACATGTTATCAAAATGGGACCTACCTATACAACTGGTGATTTGGTGTTTTTTGAGGCCTCATAGACCCTACACCCATAATAGGTGGATGTCCAACTTAAGAATACGAGTCCTAAAGAAACAAATGGGACCTACACGAAGAACTCTGAGAGTAATAGTTGTAACATAGATGTAGGAATGAATACCTATTTTTAATTATATGGTGAGAATGATCGTACTCAAATTTAATAATACATCGATTATTTTCATATTTAATTTTAATTTCATCCCCAATGAAAAATTCCTTCTATGTTTAACAATTATCTTCATTATCAATACTATTAAGTTCACCTAAAAGTCACACAACAATGTTATATATATTTTATGTTAACATCAATGAAATGTATGGTTTGGAACTACAACACCCTATGGAACAACATTTATGAAAAAACATTATATTAGATTGAGATATCATGTCAAATTTATCAATTTGGGTAATTTCATTTGTATAATACATTAAAAAGATATCATCCACACCACTTGAGACAAGAGTAATTTCCATAAATCTTCTAAAATACACCAGGATAGAATTTGTGGAAAATTATTGGATCACCATGAATATAGGTTATTTAAATATTATATATAGAGAAGAAGAATTATAATGAAAAATACAGATCATTGTAAACAACAGACATCGTAATAAAGATATGAATGAATTATATACATCATTTTATATAGATTCAGATCTAGGTTCTTCCAAATTTTCGTTCTATCAAACACTAGAAGATATCCCTTCATGAAATTTGTTAAACATAACCACATAAGAACATATCCATTATATGTGATATGAATCATTCGTTAAATATATTTCTTACATACATATAGATCTTTATACAAAAAAGTATGCATGATTATGTCATGTATTCTAATGGAAAAAATTTCCAAAGAGTTTAATAAAATGTAAATTTATGGAATCATTTTTAGAATGTAGTTTTTCATCTGCATATGACATTAAGAATATCAAAATTCTTTAAAAAACCTACCAATATACCAAATAATTGTGTGTGTTTTTATAAAACTAAAAATAATGATAGTGTCACCAAACAATATTTTCCTACTCAGAGTTGCTTACTACTAACCATAAAAGGAAAATTCAAACATAAAAACCATATAATTATCATTTAAAAAATTAAAACCATTAGTTTATATTGTAAACATATCTTCGATAATATTTTTTATAGAAAGATAATTTGACCTCAATTTGATATATCATATAAGAATAAAGGGATTTCATGAAATATCTTAATAATCTTTATTATGACTACTAAAAACAATAAAACATTATTAAAACTACTATAATGTTTAAAAAAAATATTGTAGATTAAAAAAATTACATAATAAATCAATAAGATAGTGATTATAAATTTAGAAAATATTATAAAAAAATATGTTATCACGATATCATAATATTAATCACTAAATGGATGAAATTTATAGGGAAATAGTTTGCCAAATAAAAAAACAATAATAGATTATTTAAATTGAACATTGAAATATTTGACATCAATATCGCAAAAAAAATCAACATTGTGGATTAAAAATATAATATCATCATTTATTAAATAATTTAATTCAATAGAAAAAATATAAGAGTGATGATACAAGATATGTTGATGAATATATATTTTAATATAATTGTTTCATTTATAGATTGTCCATTAACAACATATATATTGTTTGAGGAATAATCCATAGTATGATTGAACTATTTTCATACGAATTTTAGAGGATATTCAAAATGAAATAACTTGACCCATCGAGTCCCCATCTATATTTATTGTAACCTATGTTTAACAAAATTTTTCCTCCAAGAATAGGTCGATGGATGGTTACTTGAACCATGTTCTCATATCACAAAACATGATAGACCTTATCATACTTTACTATATAATAAACACATCTTACATGCAATGGATAATTTGAAATGACTTTTGGATAAACATATAAATATAGTCGACAGATTGGTAAAAAATTCATAAACGAGACATTAAGAAAAAAGAAAATATAATTTTTTTAAATATAAAGGATTTAAACAGTAACATTTTCGTGAATCATATAAATGATAAACTCTAGAAGAAGAATGCCCAGTGATAGTTTTCTAAGAAGGCTCTCAAGATACTGCAATCCAATCCACCATTAAGGACACCAATGATCCATAATTTGTCACCAAGAATCACTATTAATTATATATGATGTAATAATATTTTTACTTCAACCAAGAATGCCATCTATCATGAACACCCTCAACACAAACACAACATTTGTCTGCATAATGCATGTGCAACCATGAATGCATGTAAAACTAAAATATCTAATAAGTATTACATTGATAGACAATCTATACATTTTATCTAGAAGGTACCCATATATATCGTATAGAGCCACAATACATGAGGCATCCTGAATCCCTCAACCTCTACAACCTTCATGTTAATAATAAATTCCATAATGGAATACACATGCATTGATGTACACCTGGCATCCAAGGGTATAACACACCAATTCATTCATACCTATCAAAAAAGTTATTTCATTCATGAAAATAATAGTGGAAATCATGCTTTTCTTTATAATAGATTAAAATCACAGGGGTTCTACCCCTATTATTATAACCGTTGATATGTGTTGTAACAGTTTCAATTCTGAACATGTGAAAATCCCTTGCCCTTTATATTCTAGCTATAAAAGAAATTACAATGTAACTCCGCAAATTTGAACTACCCTAACAAAGAAACCCGAAAAACCTTTATTGAATTATAATGGGATAAACACACATATTTAGAAAAAACCTCAATGAAGGGTGTATCAACCATATATATAGATATATTGAACCAACTTTGGTGTAACCTTGATCAAAGTAGTATCAAACCCTATTTTTATGATATAGTGGACCTACACATTATCATCTTTGAAGTAGTAGACAATCCATGTCAATATAGGGGATACCCTCCATATCTATCATTGGTGGGGGAAAGGAAATACATTGTGGAAAATGAGAGAATCCATCTCATCATGATATACCTCCTAGGGGATTACAGGCCTAGTGAATGCTCTGAACATCATTCCCTAAGACCAATCATCCACCCTTTATTTGTTTGTCCTAAATATGATAATACCTCAATAAAAAGATTGTAATATTTAAAAAAATACACAATTATATATGTTGAAAAATAATTATGAAATATCATTTATTTCTTGAAATGTATATCCAATAATGAAATTATGGAAATAAAACCACAAAATTGATTGGTGGCCACGAGGAGACTCTTGGGAGAGCCCTATATAGCATTTTTTGTAGGGTTTTTTTTCATCTCATGCACATCACTTTTTTCCTCCTTAGATGATATGGGAACATGTACCCCACTGTCAAGTGGGCTGGCCAATGCACTTGGTACCTACATTGATCAAGACCACCTAGACAACATGAAACACCCAAACCAATGTGGTCTAATCACGACTAATTCAATCCATACCATAAATTAATATATAAGGGTAAAAATATTATATATCTTTTGATATATTATCATTGACATCAGTAACCCACTCAATTCAATGTGTGCTCAGCCCAAGGGATAATACTGCACCTCAGAATCAGATGATTAATCAAAACATTTTCCAGTGAATTCATACATGTGTAAATTTATCATTTCACAATTAGAGTGGTTATAAAACAAGAAAAACAACATTTTGGTACTTATTCTCTATTGGTACCATTAATTGTTACCTAATAAAGCCCTATATTTCAATCTCTCATTTTTCACCATTAAAATATTTTTCCATGAACTCTAGAAATACATAAATAATATTGTGAGTTCAAATGTTTTCATTATTCAGATAATAATTCTGTAAAAAGTTTTTAGAGAGAATAAAATTTAGTAATGTAGGTTTATGTATTAATAGGACGACAAAATGGTTGAAATATATTTGAATGAATTAAAAATGATAAAATATACAAACATTGTATGGAGAATAACTAATAATATATTAATCAAATAATTTAATGAAACTATAGATTAGGATGAATTAATATGGATTTAATGAATATTATTCTCATGTTTAGATGCTAGGTGTGAAATGGGATTATTATAGAAGTTTATATTTCATTGGACTATGACAAGTTTGGTATTTGAAGGCTTAGGTTAACATAATGTTTTTAATTGAAATTACATAAGGCTATAACAGGATTTTATGATGTTTTCATGTGATTATTGGGGCGATATGGCAGGGTAATGTTGTTAAAATATTGTTTCCGTGGTATTGATCATGTCCCACATGAATGATTTATATTCATCGAAAGATAGAAAAGGAAATTACTAGGTGATATGTTGGTGATGTCATATACAGGCTGAGAACTACGGTTTCATATTTTCCAAGAGTACTTTGAGTGTTTTGATGTTATGGTATTTATTTTTATGTGATATGATAATGATTCTATTATATTCCTGTGATGTTAGTTATATAATTATATAACCCCAAATATTATAAATTTTATTTCTTAGTTATAATATTATACAGTTTATTAATATATTCTCATTTGACTAAATAAGAAATCTATTTATTTGTTTTTCACTACCATAACAAAAATCCTTATTTTATTTGTAATTAATCATATAAATATCTGAAAACCGTTATCCCATAATTAATTTCCTTATTACATCATGTGCACATCCCTAGATTATTTTATTGTTTTATTTTATAGAATGTCTGTGGGATATTTTTTTTTCAAGTATCTAGGGTCGAGTAAGACAATGATAATATGTTTTTGAATAAATAAATTTATATATTATTTTTTTAAGTTTTATATACTGTTGATTTTTTGGAAAACATATTTTTTCTATAATTGAATCCCTAGGGTGTTGATTTTTAGTTTTTGATTTATTTTTAGGAGAATTAATGTGTTAATACCTCCTATTCTAGTGAATTATACCCTCAGTCTTGGTTTTCAAATCATGACTAATTAGTGTTGGGATTTGGGGAACAATCTTATTCATTATACCTACTATGGAGGGGATTTAGAAGGTTTTAGAATGTAATTATGGCAAACCAAATCATTATTTTCAATCAGGGGTTCTATTTTCCCAAATAAATTTTAATACAAATTGAAAAAATATGAATGTAGTAATCAACACACCAAAAGTCAATTAAATTCCTCAACATTAATCCGTTTTTCAAAGTATATAGATTTTTTAGAATTAACAAAATAATTATATAAAAGACAAACACAGTAGTACTTCCTATACATTCAAGTAATTCATTAACAGTAGGAAAATTAAATATGAGGGATAGATAGAGAGAGAATGTTTCTCAAATTCATATCTAGAAAAGAAAAAAAATCAAGGATAAAAATATTGTGTGAACATAGTATCACTCTATAAAGATCATCATTTATGCTTTCACTCATTTTCCCATCAAATTCATATATACTAAAATCTAATTCATCAATTTAATAGTGGAATTTTAATATCCTATAATTCTCCAACTAACGGACCTGAAGATTATCTGTGATCATGGAGGAATATTGTCATTGCAAGCATGTATCGAATGGTATGAAAATGTATTGATAATATAAATTATATAAAAAATTGTAACTTGTAAAAATGTGATCTATAAAAAAATATATTCCAATTATGATTAATGTTGGAGGATAGTTAATATGAGAAACTAACATAAAGGTTGTAGAGTATCCTTTTAAAGTGGAGTGCAAATTTATAGTCACTGTGTTATAGAAATTACTATAACTAATATTATGTATGAAATTCAAAATAGGGGTCACAATAACATAAATATTACTAGAACATAATAAAATCTCACATCAACTAAATATTACAGCCTCATGTTAAAAGCTTGTGGTATTAAAGAATTTTTTTTTTAAAAAACATGAATTAAAAACAAAATAAATAACACATTAAAAAATTATTTTTAAAAAATATTAAAAAATGGTTAAATCATTTAAATCCATTGATCTTAAAAAGTGAAGATAAAATAAATAATCAAAAAATAGTTCGGTTTTTTCGAGTCATTCTAATAATTTATTCATGTTCCATGAATTACGAGAACATTTGAACTTGTTGATGTATCAATAATAATTTTTCTCTATATAATTATGAATAATGTACCTAAATTTTTTTTGGCATATAATAACAAGTGAAATTATTGAGAAACACTTAACAATGATGTTAAACCGATTTTTCTCGATGGTATATACATAATTTATCATAGATTATAGAATATCGTTCCAAAATAGGATAGTTTAAAGAATATATTTTGAAATAATATATTAAAAAACTGTATTTAATAATGTATTAATATAAAATATTATTCAAAAAAAGAAATTATATAAAACCAAAATAAATATATATTATTGGTGTAATGAAAGATTATCGTCTATTCAAAATAGGACGGTATGATTTATAAAACATTTCATTAAATCATCATTTTGACATAAATTAAATACCAGTGCACTTTTATTTTAAAGTGTAATGACATCAGATCATTTAATAAAATGAAGAACATGTATGATATCATCAAAATGGACATGCTAATTAATTTTTTTTTCATATGCATAAGTAGATGAAATAATTTCTATGACTCATAAAATTGGTAAAATACATTACAAATAATATAAAACTATTTCCCTAACTAAAATCAAATTAATTTGTTATGACTGTTAATTGAATTTATGGGGATATATGAAATGTTGTAAAATATGGACAACAATTTCATAAAAATTATTATACATATTATATTTTTCAACTTCATATTGAATATTTAACACTAAAAAACATTTAAAAAGTGGGAAATAAATTGAACAATAATAATGACTGTTTTTGAATATTATCAATTTGATGACCATTAGGCTTTAATTTTATAATTCAAAAACAACTTACATAGGTTCTATCACCTCATTTAATCAATTATAATAAATATCAATTTAAAAAATATAAAAAAATGTAAAATGAAAATTTCATGTCCTTAAACCCCTATAATGTCATAAATTAACATAATATAATCAAAAAATAATTCTCAATAAATGTAATAACAATCAATTTGAAAAACAATAATCATGAAATATATAGAAATATATTATTTTTTTTCTCAAGGTTTATCAAGTTTGACAACGACCCTTTCTAGTAACCAAACCATCATAAATACTAGTTGTAGTTGATTAATTTGATTCTCTAACAAATCACTCTTAATTAAATTTTTTAAACTGATGATAAAATATCAATGATATTTATAATGAATAGAATGAATAAATATAATAAAAAAATATGATATATAATTTTTAGTATATAAATTACTTGAAAATATCCATGTTCCATTGAATTTCATGAAAATTGAAGAACTTCGTAGGATTTTTCATCGTTATTTGTCTGTCATTAACAATATATCATAATTAGAATAGACTTATCATTGAAATTCATTGCACAAGAGTGGAAATTTATATTAAAATATATGATCATGATAGAAATAAATATATTAAATGTATAAAATTATGAGGTGTGTGATGACATATGTCTAAAATCACATCCCTCTTTTTAGGTTAATAGTGTTTGATGACACAATATGTTATTTAAAAATAAAATAATTTTTAAAATACATTAATAAATAGTAGGAATAACATTTATAAATTCTTATAATAAAATTTTTTTGTGTAATACCAAGCGGTTCATTTATCGATGAAATAAATAATATGAAAAATCTCATATACAATATTAATCTCATGGGAAATAAATAAATTTATATTAACATCTTAATAAATAATGTGAACCTTTTAGGATGGTAGAAATTATGGAGACTGAATTTCCACAATATTTCTTGACCCACTACCTTGTAAATGTGATCATTAATAAGTTCAACATGATGATGATGCATTGTTTTTTAGATCAACAATCAATTTCGGATATCCCATTGTCATATAATAAGTGACAAAAGAAATTATAAAATCAAATAAATAACATGTATATATATCACATTATTAATATATTATCATAAGTTATATTCTCCGAAATATTATTCATAATTTTCTGTTATAAAACCAAATGAATGATTTTAATCATATAATATTTTATTATTTTGAAATTACTATGTAGGAATTCTATCAAATGATTCAAATAAAATATAATAATAATGACTATTTTACTCATAATAATTTTAAATAATGGATAAAATATTTTTATTTGTGACATCTATTAAAAACATATACCTATAGATCAAATCATGACTGTTTGGTAGTAAAAATGTATTTATTTTTTCAAATACATCAAATCTGTTAGATAGAAACACATCCCCACTTTAACAGACATTAACATATTTCTTAAAAGAAACACTCTTTTGTATTTCATAAGCAAATTAAATCAATCTAAAACTATAATAGAATAAATAAAAATTGAACCACATTCAACTAATAATACATATAATAATTCACTAATAGTGAAATATGCAGTAATAAAATTAACACAAATATAATTGAAATCGACAAACCATAAATGGGAAATTAAAAATCATCTATATATAATCATTAATAAATAAATAATATTATTTCTAATCATATCAGTATGATTAAAAACATTACATTCCTTACAATAAAAATAAATTTTTTAAAAAATATTTGACGTAATAGGTATGAATATGATTTAAAAAATATTTAATAAATAAATTCACAATCATGGACATCAACTTTTTGATATTAAACCCGAACAAATGAAAATTTCTTTAGGGTTTATATAATAGAATATTTTTTCCTTAATTTCAATTTTTTTACGTTGTAAAAATCTGTTTTCTTCCATAAATAATTTTCAATGTTTTATTTACTCACATTTTACCTATTTTTATTTTATATAATAATAATAAATACAATAGAAATTAAATAGATTTTAATAAGATATATAAAAAAATTATATATATGATTTTTTATTCATAATTTGATTAATCCCTTTGGTAAATTAATTTCATCATTGTATCCACAAGGAAAATATAATAAAATTTAATTATTTAATATTATTGTGTATTTGGGGAGATGTTTTTTTTTAGAAATGACACATGGCTTCAGATTAAGTAATGCATTATGTATTGTTAAAAACCTTATTTTATGATTGATCATAATGACAAAAACAAATTCTGAATGAATAAAAATTATTTATATAAATGAAAGCCATGTATTCGTAATTTTTTTATAGATACATTTTTTTACATAGTATGATGTTTTTTTAATGTTATAATTTATTTTTATAGTCATATTTTGCCTTTATATTAAATTTAAATTCATATTGATATTTTAACGTAAGTTGAAACAAAAAATTTTAATTAAATTTTAAAATATTATTTCAATCTTCAATTTAAATTTTTATTCGTAATATGAAATTAAAGGAATTATTATATTAGAATAATGATTGAATCCCTACTCAAATAATATTTATTTCCACAATAAAAGTAAGTACAAAAATTAAAATCAAATAGAATGAAATTTATAGAGTTATTTCAATATGTATCCATACAGTCACTAAAAAATATTACGGGAATTATATATATATATGAGTGTGTGTGTGTGTGTTCAATATATATATAATAGAGTTTTGTGTAATATTAAAATATTATATTTTATATTTTCTTTATAAGTATAATGCGCATTAAAAAATCATATTATATATATTAATTAATGAAATATAATTTCTATAATATATTTTCACTTTATATTCATTGAAATACTTATTTTGAAGTCATATTCAATGAAGTAAATAAATACTACAATGTGCATCATTTTTTAACACCATTAAAATGTTAACTAAAATTACAAGATCGTAATATGAATAACATTATAGAATATTATCCATTCCAAAATAATAAAAAAATAGAATCACTATATAAAAATATTCAATTACAATAATATATGATGCACTAGAAAAAATTGAAGTGTCGGTGATAATAAATAGGTGTATATAAATAATATAAAATATAACTCCATTCAATGTAATATTTATTATTTACATCATGATAACTTTAACATCATATATGTGGTCTGAATAATAAAATAATATATTATTATTGGAAATATTTCCTTCATTAACATAAAATGGTTCATAATTTTTATTTGTCTTCAATCCATAATTGTTTGATCAAGGAGTTTTCAAGGAATGTGATCTTATGTTACAAGGTGAAAAAAATTGTGATGATTAAATCATTCCCCCATTTTTTTATAAATTTTTTTGGTAATATATTTAGTGAAATGAAAATGGATTTTTTGAATGAAAAAGTCAGATAGATGGTTAAAGGGGAATCAGTTTTCTTTGTGTAAGGTATGTCTCATGATGATCTCATAAAAATATGGAAATAGGAATAATTAATTGAATGAAATGATTCTGAGAATAATAAAATTTACAAACTAAAATGTGTTATAAAAAAAGAACACTATGAAGAAAAATATTATGATCAAAATTAAATTTAAATGCAGAGTTTCATGTATGTGATGTCTTGAAAGAGAAACATAAAAATATTTCAAAGGAATGAGGTTCACGCACCGTATGTGATAGAGAGAAAGAGACTATTATTTCTAATTTGAAATTAATTTATGGAATAAAAACATGCAGTATACACACCTAAAAATTGATTGTAGTGTGACACACTTTTCTATAAAAATGTTGCTTCATCCATGAATACATAGAAATTCTATCCAATAAAAACACTCCGTCTCTACTACCCATAAGAGTTTCACACAAAAAAATTATACCTATAAAATAATGCACCATGAATGTTCCTTTTTTCTATATATACCAAGTGAAACATGTTATTTTTTTCAAAAAAAATATAAAGGGATACTTGAATTACACCTTTCATGAAAACCATAAAACATGCCTGAATGTGTAGTTATTATTTTAAAGAGAGTAGTTGAGGTTATTTAATGATTTGAATATAAAATGGTTTAATTATTTAATTCATTGAAATTAATTATACACTTTAATAATAGAAGATTATGAAGTTATAATGGTACAAATTATTCTATACAATACTACCAAAGATGAATTCAGGTCAATATACAGAGCAAGGACTCTCACAGATTAGTGGGTAATGGGGAGTTGATGGAAGTATTGAAAAAATTAGTGTTCCATCAAATAAATTTTATTATAAAAGTGTTCCTTGAATTGAGTGGTTGTGTATGACCATGTATATTAGATATCCAAAGTTTATTAGTGAATTTAGTTATGAATGACACTCTATATTTGAATTTTCCTTAGACTAGCCCTTATTAGTGAAATAGGTAAAACATCTATACTATATATCCTTATGGTAGTAATTTAATGGATATATATATCAATAAGAAAATATTAATTGCTTCTTATAAACATGGGAAAAATAACACACTCTCTTAAAAAAAGTTAGACACCACGATTCACCCCATCCCTTATATGGTTTTCCAGGGACAATCAAGTGGTATCAGAGCTATCGGGTTGCTTGAGTAATATAATTCAACTTATGTGATCATGGAACGATCACTATGTCTCATGCTAGACCCTCTATTAGAACGGACCAATGTCTGTATGTGGGATAATATGATAATATATCATATATATTAACATGTAATGTAACTTCATTTCTCTACATCATAGGGGACTAAGGTCATTGATGAAATAATACTATCAACAGCTGATTTAGATAAAAAAATGCTTGATGAAGATTTTAATGCATAGAATTTACTCACAACCATTCAGTATGAACAAATCTACCTAAATGTGATTTTTTAACCTTTACCAAGCCTATTTCCAAAAACGCAGAAAAAATATATAATGGTGAAAATTTTAGTAAGGGAATCTTCATTATTTAAGCAAATAGTTTGATGATATGAAGTTTCTGTTAATTAAAAATGAAGATTTTATATTGAATTAGATCAATATGGTTGTGGTATCTATTCGTGGAATGTGGGATGAAATTATGGACATTGAAATTTTAAATAATATCATACAAGCCTTCCACTTATTTATAATCAAAAAGTGTAATCCCTAAATGAATTAGATATTTTTATACATTAATTTGATGATCCATTATGTAGACTAGTGGAAGATTAAATTAGACTTAATCCATAGGATGCAAAAATTCATTTATGAATGTTAATGGAATGTCTTTCAATGGAAAGACTATATTTATAGAGACTTTAATTAATATTTTAATGAAGAATAAAATCTTATTTATCTCTTTGCAATAAAATTCATGAGATAAAAATGAAAATTTGAATGAATTCTAACAATGTAAGGTTTACGTAGTTGTATATTTGGACACATTTCTTCTCTGTAATCAAGGGAGTTTTTTGATATGGAAACTAAACTTATAAACATGCACAATCCCTAAAAACTGTTTCAACATAAATGTTACTTCAAATCTTGAAAAAATCTAATGAAATCAACAACATCAAATCCAGACTATAGGGCAAGTCCCAGATAGTGGTGTGTTATAAAGAATAATTTGTTACTATAATATGTAAACATGAAAATAATTTAAATTAAAATATAATAAAGTGGAAATTATATTTTTGAATATTATTAGAAGGAGAAAAATTATAAAAAGTTAAGAGTGGTTTTGAAGGTTTTGAGAAGTGTTTGAAGGATCAAAGATTCACATTTATTGGAAAAATATGAATTGGATATGATGATCAATCATCAATGGTTTGATACAAGATAATCCAAAATAATGGTAAGGAAAAAACATAAACTTATCATAATTAAACTTCTTATTCCTTCAATTAATGAATCAAATAAAATAGAGATGACAACATGATATTATCCCTATGTACCCATAATTGATCATCAGTCAAATTATTTGATGAGAGAAGGTTAAATTAGGAGTAATGGATATTGGAAGACATTTCCTATTATGGAATGCCAATTTTATATTTATCTAGGTCATTCCATGTCATACAGTCAATATGAGAGGTAATATCTATATAGGGAAGAACATGGATGTTATTTAAGGAGGATATGATCTTATTATTTTTCATGTAGAAAATTCTATAATGTAGATATTGTTTTTATTTTTCTAACAATATAAATGAATATATTAAATGCAGGATGATTAAGGGTGGGAACATATCCCTCAAAACTCAACAAATACTAAATGCATGACAACCATAACAATTTAATCTGGTGAATATGTTTTTCCTATGGGAGAGGAAAATGAGTATGACGAACACATTCATATGGAAATGAGACTTCAATGGTCATGTTTTTCATCCACCCAATCATTGATATGATTGATTGAAAATAAAATAAACTAAAAAGGACAACCATTATGAAATAGCTCTGAATCTTGCATAGAACTACAACACATGAATTCTTTATAGTGGATGCTCATCCCATATAATAGGAAATGGTGGTTTTAGGAATATTAATAATATTTATTAATGAATAGTATGGTTTTTATATAACAGTTTCTTAACAATCAAATGATATTGTTGAATAAAACAGGTAAATAATGATCTTAAGAAAAATGATGTACTCTATATGGATGGGGTGAATCAAAATCTTCTGACTATGAGCCAAATCAGATACATAGGATTTATAGTTAAATTTTACCAAAATGGATTCCTAGTCAGAGGAAGGAAATATATTTCTCACATGAAATGAGATATATTGTAATGTGAGCGAGATAATGACGAATGTAATGAGAACATTTTTTACATGATAGTTTCAGATGAAAACAACATTTGGACCTGAAGGTATGGTCACATGAATCAACAATATTTTCAAATTATAACGTTTTTAAATATGGTAATATATATACCCATTCATATACATGATCAAGAAAATACTTGTAAGGATTTTATTTAATGAATGATGTTATGTTGTCCATATCGAACAATGAATAAAATGGTATATAATATTCTGGACCTCATCCACAAAAATATATGTGGTTCTATAAATATGGATGGAACATGTGAATAAAGCTACAATATTCAAATAATTTACTATTATATTATAATTGATTGTGTTAGTGTTATTTATTTAATCATTAGGTGCTTGATTGCATAAAAAATTATCTTGGATTAGAAGGGAGTGATATTAAATGCATAATAAAAGATATATAGTCTGATAATGGAGGGGAATACACATTCGTTGAATTTTAAAATTACCTAGAATATCATGAAATAATGTATTAGTGGTTGTAGTGATAACCCCACATAAAAATGGTGTTTTTGAACATATTAATGGATAAGTAATCAATGTCTCCAGATCCATATATATTGAGAGATATATACCTCTTCTTTATTTAAAAAATGTTCTACATGTTTTAGTATACATTAATAGTAGGGTGAGGATTTAAATGGTAGAAACCATGAAAATGTCTGAGTTTTGGCATTGAAGGATGCCATATTTTATTTATTTTTCAATTTTTTAATTTATATGGTTGATTTGAAACAAATAATAAAATTAATGAATGTATGTAAATGAAAATGAAGAAGCAATATTAATTGGATATTCAATGATGTAAAAATCCTAATATTTTATCAATAAAATTCATGGAAGAATTTTTGAATGAAGTCAAATCAAAATAGTTAAATATAGAGTTAAATATACATAGTGATTTTCATATGATTTTCTGGTAGAAGATACGTATGAAAGTTGTCATGGAATAGATTTATATGTTTAATATGATAAAAGTGTGAAAAACATTTAAGGTTTACAAAATAACAAAAACTCAGATGAAAAATCTGATGATTAACCCATCATTGAAGAACATTCATAGGAACCTCAATGGAGGAATAGAAGATAATAAATTGATTACTCTTATATCATTGGGTATTGGACAAAACCCCTACAGACAAAGGGAATTAGGAATGAGGTACAATCTACAATTCTATTAATGGTATCCACAAACTAATTTGATGGAGGAACAAAGGGTTAATCATTGGTTAAACCTATTAATGAATTACTATATCAGGTTGATAATAACCATACATGGGATCTCTTTATGTTCATGGAAAATCACAATGGGATTGGAAAAAAGTGTAATGATAAATAATCATTGATATTAATGAATGTGTTTTCATAAAAATACATGTTTAATGTGTATAGTCTATGTATAGATAGAAATAATAAATGATAAATAAATATTCTCACTAGTTCGGATACTGTAATCGATCATGTTTATCCTTTCTATTTTCATTGAGATTTAGTAAAATAGTTATCATATATATTTCTATACAACATAACTGAATATATTTCATTAATAAGAAGACTATTATTATCAACCAGTACAATTTCAGATTTCTAATTAGAATCATGTTGTTTATAGATTAAAGAAAGCACTATTTTGATTGAAGTAGGAACCTAAAAAATGGTATTAAAAATTAGAATCAGATATTAATAAACATGAATTCAATATAGGAGGTTTCATTCATTTTCTCTATATCATAAATTCATAGGAATATTCATTTACGTTTCTTATACATATTGATGATATTATTAATTTTCAATTCTCGCTGAGATTGTGGAAGAAATTTTCTAATCACATCAAGACATAATCATGGGATCTCAATTATTGGTGAAATTACATAAATCATGGGGCTACATGTGTTTTAAAATAATTCTTAAAATTTTCTTTAATGGAATAATATGTAACATAGATTAATAAAAAATTTGATCATCATGATTTGAATCCAATTTTGATTCCATTTGAGGATGGATAAAAACAAGAAAAGCCTAAGGATGGTGATAAAATAAATCACAAAATTTTATATGAGACTTATTTGATTCCTATTATACAAAATTTCAACATTGTAATAAACCATCTTTGGAAAATACTTAGTGACCAAAAATTAATGTAATTGAGTGGAATAAAATTGGGGGTAGTTAAAAAAACATGGGGAACATTAATGAACAATAAATTTTGGATTATAATTTTATATAAGAATCCATAATAAATTATCCACATTTAATTATTTTAACTGGTATGTTGATAATCTGGAAAAAAGGTACAAATTTTATGGGGATGTTCTCTTTGGAAAAAAATATTTGTGCCATCTTAGAAATAAAGAAGAAATTATATCTCTTATTAAGATTGATGAATAATATATATCCACTAAAAAATAAATTCAATAAGTTATTGTGTATAAATAAACAAAAAATTGATATTCATGTGATGTTAAACAGGTGATCTTGATTCACTATGACAACAAGAGATTAACCATTCTCCAAAAGATCCCATTTTAGCACTCTCATAGAAAATGTATTGCGATCATATTTCATTATATCAGTATAATGTTGAACATATTATGATTATAATAGAGAATTATTTGACTATGGACTTTGTGGCTAACATTCAGACAAAGATAGATGCAACACAAGTGTTAGAAAATCATTGGTCTAACAAATATGTTCACTAAAATTCACATTTTCAATAACATTTTTAATTTGTTTATGGATTTCATGTAGGATTATATGGGAGATAAGATCCAAGGGATTGATTTTTAAAATATAAATTAAAAATATTGGTTCATTAGGTTTATTTTGAAATGTGGAAAAATTAAAATATAAAACCATAGTATAAAGGTGGAAACTAGAATTTTTGTGTTTTGAAGAAACTAATAGAGCATAGTGTAGATATCATTGAGAATTACGAAGCATGAGCACCCATATCATTATATCCATATTTTTTATACAAAAATATATCATAGCATAGAATTAGTGTGTCAGATTACTTGTCATTCACATTTTTGGTTTTTATTTTATCTTGAGAATTATGAAATATATATTAATATTTCCAAAGAAACCCAATTGGTTATATTATTGGATTAAAGACCATTATTATATAGACGTTAGGGCTTGTTTTTTTATTGTGACTCAGTACAACGTTTTTTATAATTTTTTCAAGAATCATATTGTATGGTAAAAGATGAAAACAATGCCAATGATGGTATAATTTCCTAGTGTTTTCCAATTTGATGGTGAACTTTTTAGGGAAAGGACAAATTTTTATGGGGAAAACCTGATGCAAAATGGTTGAAATATTATCAAATTATTTCCATAATAAATGATTTAGGATCGCTGCTTGTATGTTTGGAAAAAAATGAATCGTAAAAAAGAGTTTTTTTGCATGGAATATATATTACGTGGAAGAATGTTTTACGTACAAGGAAAACTGTGTAGAAGAATCTTATAATTTAAATAGGAAATCGTGGAAGTGTTGCATGTGAGTGAAGTTTTGAGAAATTATATTCATCATATTTAAATGGAATGAGATGTTTTAATTTTTTTAGAATGATATAATGAATCTTATTAAAGAAATATGGTAACAATTTTTGGCATACAAGCATGGGGTTGATGGATAAGGAAGAAGCCCACATGGACATACAAATCTATGAATATTAGGCTACCCCATTGATTACTAATAATAACTTTTTAATGAAAAAATGTTTTCTCAACCCTACATATGTGTCTCACCCAAAATACATACACATAGAAAATTATTTATGTGGACTGTTCCTTGTGCTCTATAGACCAAGTGAAACATGGGGTGTATTTGGATAAAAGAGAAAGGGTTGTGAGAAAAAGACTTTTATCGACTACCATAAACCTTTTCTTCATGAACATGTTTTGTGTTCAAGACCTATGTTTATTTTCATTGAGGATTTTAATATTTTGTTTCATTTATTATTTCATTTAAAGGATTCAATAGAGTACCTCAATTCAATTAGAGTCTCCTATCATATTGGAAAAAAGTGTTTAATTCCACACTATAGAAGTGACCTTCATGTTGATAAATTGTGAAATTCATATACTAGAGTAGTGAGCATGGGGGAGTCGAGAGATGTGTTATATTGGATGTGGTGATACATACCTAAAATATTGAAAACGTAGTCTTCCAAGAAGAAACTATTCTATATGAAATTTTGTATTCCAAAACATCTGACGATTAGTGGAATGAAGTAAAACTGAAAAAAAAATTTGTGTATGAGTCATTGACTATACCATAGTTATGATCCAAATAAAAAATATTTGTTTTCTCTCTATATGTGAATTATTGTATTGGTTCAAATTAAAATCTAATAGGATTTACATGTCATGACCCGTCCCCAGGGAATAGTGGTGTGACGACACCAATCCAACTTTCCATACACCAGAGGATAGTGACTAGCATCAACAATCTATTTCCCTAAATCGGGAAGGCATTTCCTTTATAACCTATATACAGACAAAACAAACAACACTACAAGATACATGCATAAACTAAACTATATAGTAAAACGAGTGAGTGCGATAAAAAAAGGGGGTCGGAATACAAGCCCAACTAGATAGTACTAGTAAAACTGGAAAGTACATGTAGAAATTGGAAAAAAACATTTAAGTACACACACCATGGATCCTTCCTTAAGGGTAGTAACATATATCTAAAGGTAATATCTACGGTACACCCCGTCTAATTCTCACCTCTGACAATCCTCCAGTCCTGATACCATCATCCTTGGTCAGTTATGCCCATCGTTAGTACATGACACAACAAGGTGCGGGAAAAGACAGTGCAGGGGTGAGTATAAAGTTACTAAGTTATTACCCCGAGACCCATAATGGACTCTAAAAATTTGAAAAGAAAAAACAAAAAGATATAGAAACAACCATCAACCCTACTTCGGTATATTCCAACACATATACCTAAGTTATCAAGTATATCCATTACATCCAGGATGAAACACAGTGCCCAAATCATCATCCAATAGCACAATGGTTCCACGAATGAAATATTACCATGATGTTAATACCACAATGTTAAGTACCACTAAGGTAACACAACACAAGTGAATACCCAAAAGGTAATGACTCATTTCACACCACGTATTATTGAATTATATAAGTACAGATAATCTGTCGTGATGCTAGATCATCTTCTTCTGTCAAAAGGTAATGTTGCGGATTATACTGAGTCTAACCCAAACAAGATCGATTGGTTCTAACCCCCACAATGACCCATAGATGATCTGACCCACACAGGACTAGTATGCCATGACCCACACAGGTTTGATGAGCGATGAACCACACATGATTGATATTGGCTATACCACACAAGATCACTTAGCATTGACCCACACAAGATCTGACCCAAAAGGATCTGTGCAGACCCAAATAGTATTTCTCTGTTCAATCCTCCGTATTATCTCTCCCCAACCTCCTCCATGCCATCCATAGGATTTCCGCTATGAGAATGTTTGGAGAACCACTCCTCAGTCCATCGACTGAACCTAAACCTCCAGTATGTTCCACGAAATAGTATCCCAATGGTCAATCATGTAAAAAGGGACCCAACATGATAGAAGGTGAGTCAATTGGATTCATGATCTGTATGTTATTAGTTTTTCCATTCCAAGGGCCTGGTTGGTTTTAGGATTATTCCAACCTGGTCTTAATCCATCCTAATCATAAATTCACGTGGGTTATACCAAAACACCCGTCTTGATCCATGGATTTTGGCCTTTCTTCTAGTTCATCAATCATTACCATGAATCACATGTTATAGCCAAAAATGTGAAATTGGGTCTAGATGGGATCGGGTCTGGTCCGACATGGCCTAGGCTATCTGACCCGATTTGGGTTGACCCGGCCCAACCTAGGTTCGTCCCAGCCAATAAAATGTACGGACCTGCCCGACCCCCTGGGGCGACCCTTGGTATGACCCACTCATGGGAGGACCATCATGACGTGGTCCGCCCTAGCCGACCCAAAAGAGATAGGTTCCTCAATGGTCACCTGATTGGACAAAGGGTCGTGCAAATATTGGTAGCAAGCCCTGCCCTGAGGGGGTCCTTCTCAGTGATCCATGGATGTCCAGTTATCCAACTGGTCCTACTCCTCCTTAGAGTGTGATGACGCCACTGTCCTCTGCAGATGACTGAGGGTTGGCTGCCCTTATGCTTTTTTTGTGGCCTCCTTCTCCACCAGCTTCATAGATGCGTGTCGCCGCTCTATCAAGAGGCTCACCAGCATGCCAGCCGCGAACCTGCCCACCACAACCAATGGGTTTCTACCTCATGCTTATACAGTTGCGTGGACGCATGCCACCCTAACTCTACGTGGAAGGCTGGTGTGCTGGTCCCCTACCTCTTACATGTTTCAATGCATCCCTGTTCTGTGATTGAAAAATATAACAACCGCATATTCGCAATCCTCGGGTCAAGTGATCCACGTCCATTGGTCGCGCTCAAAAAACATTGTGTTTTTAGCGGTGTTAAATATTTGGCATTAATGAGAAAACATAGAATGCACGAAGAACAAAAGATAAATGGGCATGGTATATATGTGGGACAATGACCATGTTAGTTTGTCCTTCATCGTTGTAAATCAAGAATATGAGTAATTAATAAATAAAATTCAATCATATTTTGAATTAAATTCCATACCTTAACTATAGTTTGAGATGTCTCAATGATGGAGTAGAAGTCGATGAAGGAGACATTGGAGTTTGTCACTCTCACAAAACAAATATTATCCATTCTCATGTATCTTCCTCATTCTTCGTGTCTTAAAGGATGCTAGTCATTGGAGAGGGTGTTCTTTGTTGACAAAGATATTTCTCCGAGGGATCTCCTTTTCCAAGCTATATCCTTGGCAACAATTCCCCAACTAGAAGATTATGAGAAAACTAATTAAATTATGTTTATTAATTTAATTAATGTTGGAACATTAAATTAATTAATTTGGAACATTAATTGATATGATGATGGCACATCAACTAGGGGGATTTCCAAGGATAAACTTCATATAAATGTGTTTCAGGTGGTCCTTAATTTTTGGTTTAAAATCAGAGGATTGAATTTCAAAATGAAATTAAACCATGTTTATTTTATTTTCTCCTAGGGGCCCATGCTGTGACTACCCCATGCCCAACTACCATAGGCCAGGGGATGGTGACTATCACCGGAAAGGCATATCCCAAAAACGGGTTTGCATTTCCTTTATTACATGTAAACACACCCAACCACGCACAATGAAAGATAAAATCACTATGTAATCTATATGGTAAACAGGGTGACTATATTAAGTAAGGAGATCCAAAATATAACCCCAACTGCAATGTATAAGTAAAATTGGAATGTACAAGTAAAAATTGGAAACAAATCCAGTGAACACTCGCTAAGGATCCTACCTGAAGGGTTGGTACACCTATCGAACGGTTACCTCTATGGTACACCTCATCTAATGTACACCTCAGAGTAGACTCGAGTCCTGATACCATTATCCTAGGTAAGAGATATCTGTCATCTACAGAAGGCACATCAATGTGGGGGAAAATATCGTCCAGGGGTGAGTTTAACGATACTCAATAGGGACCTCGAGAACCCCGATAATCTCTCAAAATCAACAATGGATAAACCACTAGGTATGGAAACAACATTCTACCCTAATTAGGAATATTCCCATACATATACAAAAATTATAAAGTATATCCATCTCATTCATGAAGAAACACAAGGCCACACAAATTAGCAAAACGATCAATGATTCCATGAAGGAACAATTATAATGAAGGTAACACCACAAATGTATGCACCTCAAAGGTAACACCACATAGAAGAATACCAAAAAGGTAAAGACTCTACTCAAACCATGTATTAGCGATGTATAGAAGTATAAATGATTAGTCGCAAATATAGATAATCTTATTATGTCAAGGGATACTACTGTTGATTATACAGAGTCTGACCCATATAGGATTAATAGGTAATAACCCACACAATGACCCACACAGGATCTAACCCACAATGGATCGGTAGGCGCTGACACACATAGGATTGTTCTCCGATTACCCACACTAAATTTCACCCACATAACATCATTATGCGCTGACCCACATAGGATCACCGAGAAATAACCCACACAAGATCATACCCACAAAAAATTGGTGCTGACTCACACAAGATCACTATGTACTAACCTTCATATGATCTGTCTCCATAATATGACTCACTAAAAGCCACTGGATTTCAGATATTTTAACATTTTGGGTAAATGCTCCTGACGATATCGGTCAAACCTCAACTGCCAAAAAGTTCTAGGATGATGTATTCCAACGGTCCTACATGTAATGTGGGACCATACTTGACAGACGACGCATCAATCTGATGCCCGGTATGTAAGTTATTAGTGATCCAGTAGTACTACAACTTTTTCCAAAATTCATGTTTTGTATAACAAACAGACAGTCTTTACCCAAGGATTCTGGTGCTACTGACGGTTCATCAAAAGAACTTCCTAATCACATGGTATTGTAAAAAAAGTGAAATTGGGTCTGGATGGGTCCATGTCTGATCCGACCCGATCGGGGTGACGTAGCCCAATCCATTATGGCCCATCCCGGCCTTGTTTGTGTCAACCCCTCATTACCCAGGTCTAGCCCATTTGGCCTAGGCCTCGTTGGGCCCACCCTGCTAGGCTGTGGTCTGGTCATACCTGCTGGGCACGAACCCCTAGTGTTGCCCGCTGTGGCATCCCATGGTGTGGCACATAGTCTAGTGGACTTCTGTGGTGGGGTATACCCTTGCTAACAGTAATAGGGAGAGGAGACGACATCAATTTCCACTACCGTCGGGCAGGTGCCAGCCACCCTTCAGCCTCTACTGCGGCCCAATGGCCGCGGCCACCTGTTCCACCGATGACACGGATGCACGCCGCCACTCCGCCACTTGCACGTCCAGTGTGGCGGCCATGATCTAGCATCGTCATGACCGATGGACCACAATATCCTTCTCATCCAGCAGTGCGAACGCACACCACCCTACCTCTATGAGGCCATAAGGGGTGCCAGTCTCCCGCCTCTTCCACAGTTCTCCAAATCTCTATTTTAAGCCCGAAAATTATAACGAATGCATATTCAGGATCCTCGGGTAGAGGGCTATGCATCCAAAGGACACGATAAAAAAAAATTGTGTTTTCAAAATGGCTAAACATATAGTGTTGATGAAAGGATGGTGAACATGTGAAGAACAAATGAAAAAGGGGAAGGATATACGTGTGGGATGATGGTGATGTTTCTTTGACCATCATCATTGTGAATCCATAATATGATGAATTTAGAAATAAAATTCAATCATATTTGGAATTGTATCCCCTACCATATCGTTAGCTAGAGATGTTTCAAGGAAGTAGATGATGTCAGTGAAGGGGATGCCAGAGTTTGTCACTACCACATCACATCTCTGATCTGGGATTGTGCATCATCCTTGTTCTTCGTGTCCTAGATGATGCTCTTTGTTGGGGATGGTGTTATTAGTAGATGATTTTATTTCTCTAAAGTCTCTCATTTTCCATGATCACTCCTTACAAACAATTACCCAACCAGAAGATGATGAGAAAACTTATTAAATTATGTATATTATTTTAGTTAATATGGAACATTAATTAAATTAATTTGGGACATTAATTTAATTGATTTTGGCACATTAACTAGGGGGTAATTACAAGGGTTAACTTCATATTAATAATGATTTGGTTGGTACCCAAATTTATGTTTCAAATGCGAGATATCAACATAAAAAATAAAATAAAGAATGTTTATTTTATTTTTCCCCATAGTCTATCTCAAAACTAACATTCACCCTCGACCTACTACGGTTGAGGTGAAGGAATTTATAAGAAAATATTGGAGCTGTGAGTTCAAAAGTGTCCTCAGATTTTAATTTTGAGCACCATTTCAAAAGCTACAAATCACTGCTCGAGCCTTTACTAAACGTACCTAAAAAATGTGTTCATAAATTCATTTCGGCACACAGTACCTCAGACTCACGTGCCGTTAATTTTCACAGACTCGTAATATTTCCATGTAATTAAAATAAATTACAAGGAAAATTTTGGGTGTATGCATTATTAGTTTATATGAATGTTGGATTTAGATCCATCAGTTTTGTAGAAAATGTGGATACTTTGATATTCCCATCCCCTATCAAGGTATTCTTTGGACCATCAATTTTATTGTTTGATAACACACAGTATGTGTATTTCATGTACATGTCACTCCCACAAAATATAATATATAATTCCCAATGAGTTAAAAATAATAGTTAACATGGAATATTTCATCATGATTCCATTTCCCTAAATGAATCATTCAAAAATGAGAAATAACAAATGATTCGCCTCTCATCCACCAATAGTTGTAATAGTGTGTAGATTCTAAAAATCAACCTCATGTAACGGATATGGGGAGACGTCATGTTATTGGATGTCATTGGAGGTAGTTTATCCATTTATTTGGGAAATAAGGGTTTGGTTTGGGTGGAGTTTATCATGTGAAATATGATATGGGGTTGGGAGTCTACGAGATGAATAATTCATTTTCCCCTATCTGAATCACTATTGTTGTGTGAAATTATAGTGATTGTTAACAATATCATAGTGGTATTATTTTGGGGTTTGTGTTATATTGTTTAATAATCAAATCAATGTCATTTCTAGTATATTTTATTTTTATTGAGAAACTCTATTATAATATATATACATGTCCTCCCCAGTCGAACTGATATTTTACATTTCTTTTTTATAGGGATTATTATCGTACCTCTGAAATTGTTGTGTGTAGTCAGGATTTATTCTAGGTTATTGTTATTTTATTTTTTATTTTCATCCTCATCATGAATGTTATGTCTCTATGACTACAAGTGTTTCCCCAGAAATTACCATTACCAGAATATTAACTCTATAATACTATATACACAAATTAAATATTAATATATTTTTAAACATTTTGTGGGATTTTTTTAATACCTTGAAATATACAATAATCATCATAATTAATAGACAATTTCTCGACCCTAATATATATTATCTATTATATTAATAATATAAAAATTTTATAATGAACAAAAAAAGACACATTAAACCTAGGATATTGAACGAAAAATTCTCATATTACATATAATGTGATTATGCGAACTATGTATGTCTTCATTTTCATTAAAATACATAACATATCAATGAATTAAATAAATCATATAAAAAATATGATAAACATTTAGATAAATAGATCCTAAAAACATTACGTTCATAAGTTGAGGACAATATGATTAAAAATAGTAGAAAATCCTAACACAATAGAAATTACTATTTTGTTCATAATAATGATTAATAATGAATAATATGTTGATAATAAATTTGTATATTAAAAAATAAAACTATCTCATTGATAATATTATTTATATGGCCTTGTATTTCCATTAAAATTCACATATTTATCTGATTGTAAGGAAGAGGTTAGTCATGTTGTTTCCTTGAAAAACACTTTCATTATATTAAACTTCCTCATTTTCTTTGGGATATTAATTTCATTGAAAGACACATTCATTGACCCTAAAAATATTTTATGTCATTTCATGTCAACATCCAATGAATGTGTTTAAGATACCATTCATTTTGAGACTAGAACACTATTATTTTCTATTGGTATGAGATTTATCAAGAGTCGCATCTATTAGGAATTCATTGAAGGGATATGGTATTCCATTCAAATGTAATGATGACTGTACTAATTTCATTGAATAGTTTAGGACCCATCTCACTTCTGCAGATATCCTTATCTTGGTCTAACAAAGGAAGTTTTATGAATTGTATTCTGAATCTTATAGAATGGTATTGTGATAAATTCTATTTCAAGGTGGAAATTTGAAATCCCATGACACAAGAATGAAACTCACACAATTCAACTCACAAATACTATGAACCATCCAATAAAAAAGTAAAACACATCCTCTCCAATGAAATCATATCTATCCATATCGATTATAAAAGAACGGGGAAAATATTTTCACCATGTGACAATAACATCATGAAATGATAACGGATGCAGTATCTCCAAATTTTTTAAATTGATATTGATTGAACTCTTTTGAAAAACAATTTAGTGTATGATTGTTTTGGGAAAGTAGTTGTATGACCATGTTGTTTTGGTGGATCATGACATGGGGTCTCAAAAATCATAAAAACCAAGGAATGTGTATTAAATGTAATGAGATTGATTAATACTGTTGAGTTTATATTAATACACAAAACATTCTAATTTTTTTTTCATATACCATAAATATTTTTTTGATCTACATTGTATTTTCCATTATTATTAGCAATATCAATTTTTTGTGTTCATAACAATGATTCTTTCTTCCCCAACATTATTGGTTTTCATCATCAGTGGAGAAATTGTTTGAATAATATTTTTTTTGTTGAATCATGTTTATATTTACTATTTTAATATTCTTTAATGAAAATAAATAATCGGAATAACATTTTAATTTGTTAATGTTTTTCTATTTGAAACAATACATTGATTTTATATTTCAAACCATTGAATTTACTTTATCGAGTCTTGAGGCAATGAATATGTTATCGATAGACATCATTGATCACAATAAAATAAAATGTACATCATGCTTTGTGGATAAATTGTACATTCCCATTTTTTCCAATATTATATGATAGATATTCAAGTCTATACATCAATAAAATAAATACCCTAATTAAGATTTCACTTATTTACTATTATTTTCATTTGATTATTTCATACTAATTAGTCATATTGAACTACTAATGTCTTTATCATTGGTTTCCCTATTTTATGTCATCTTTATGAACACTGTAGTGTTTTTTCATTAAATAAATTCTTGGGAACATCATTTCATGCATTTTTAATTATCTAATTGACATTTTCATACCATCTAATGATAATTGTTGAAATTATTATGTCCATAAATAATATCCTAAATATTGTTGGGAAATAAAAAATATTGATTTTATTAACTATTATGATAATTATATATTTCATGGATAAATAAATTTTTTTTACATTTTACCTACATAGAAAATATGCTTGTGTATACAATAAATTATAAAAAATATATTAAACATCACTTACTTTTCTTGTCTTTTATATAATAAATATATCTTCATATTGTAACAATGAGTGTTGGATTTGTTAGAATTTTAATTGACTTTGATTATTGTAATATTTAATTTATTTTAAATTATTATGTGCATAAATCAGGGTTTTATGAAAATTTTAAAAATGATGTTGAATCATAGATACATTATATAGGTACACACATGATGGAAGTCAAACTATATGCGGTAATTTATAATTTATCAAACTAATGTGATGTATTCCACATGGGTGAGTAGTGGATAGATGTAAAAAATGGGATTTCAACATCCATGAAAAAAATATAATGATATATGAATAAATTGAGTCTCTATTTCGTTATACCCATTACAATCAAAATTCTCATGTATTGATTTAGGAGTTGATTATTGAGGATGGTAACAAACCAATTTTATGAATATTACAAGGGTCCTAATTAAATACACACTAGAAAAAAATAAATATATTGATTCTTCATCTAATGTATTTTTTGTAAGATTATCTTAAAATCAAAATTCATGATTTTACATAAAACTACTAATGTGATTGGCTATACAACACCATATTTGAAATGTTGTGAACATTTCATTGATTCATATTTTTTACTATAGAATCATTATGGATCTTATTTTAAATTATTATATTAATTCCTTGAAATATATTGGATTATGAGTAGTTGGTAGTTTAGGGTAATAATGTTCGGGCTGAGGAGATTATTTAGTATTGAAGATTGATTATTCATTTATATATGAAAATTTCATTTTTCATTCAAAATATTTGTAGTTCATTTTTTTTGGTACATGATTTATAAAGGTGAAAATTAAATGAGATCTAATTTTATGTTAGACGTTTTATTTTATTTCATATACTTCTTTTTAATTTTGTACATGTTAAAAGAAATTGGACCTTCTTATTTAATTGGTGAACTAGTTGTGGAATCTTCCTTATAGACACTTGCTTCCACAAAATGCTCACGATCTATTGAAATAAATAATACCAAAAAATGGTAAAAAAATTGGTACCTTCATTGTGAATGGTTAAAGTAATATAAATCATTTAGATGTGTACTTTAATATCTATTGTAGGTATATTAGTGAGACCATGAATTTTTGGCCTATAGAATACTTCAATTATTGACATAGTAATGGTCAATTTCCATACTAATGAAAAAACAACACAATGTTCAGCAATTAAATTCATTATCATGAGAAATAATTTCATTAACATGTGATTACTTGTTGTAATATACCTTATTTGAACTTGACATCATTTTTAGGATTGGATCTCAACAAACTAATGGATAAAATTTTATGTCATTACATGAAACCATATGGATATATCAAATAATTTTTTTAAATATGAAGACTAACATTACATTCAGACAACATAATGCACTCATCCTCTCCTCCAAGACTTAGAAACATTTCCTTAATTATTATAATTTACTCATGGATATTATTTATTAAAACTAATTGATTAACATCCATTATTGGGTTTGAGATTAACATAGAGAATAATAAACATTATTCCATATACATAACAATGAATACATGAAACATCATATAGATTATATAGAAGTAATATGATCCATCATTCCTTTCATTAAGGATCAATGAACTTTTTATTATTCCTTATATGAATCAATGGAATATATGACTTTTTAGAGTTCTCCATAAAAAACTATTGAAAACTTTTCAATCATATTAACATTTACTAAGGAAAAAAATATTTTTTATCCATATATATTGATTCTTATACACCATATGTATGTTTATAACTCATATATTTCATTAAAAACCTTTTTTTAGAATTTAATTTCAATAAATTGGTTTCAATATGTTGTATGTAATCCACATAAAACAATAAAAATACCATCATGAATCCACTAACCATCATATATAATAAATAATCATATATATTTTTAAAAAATATAATACATTTATTTCATCATATAGCGATTATTTCCCACACTAAAAAGCTTGCTTCAATCCATAAAAACACAGCTAGAACATATACACAGTAATCATATCATTCTATACTTTAAAACCATTATGTTAAATTACATTGATATATTTTAATTTATTTACATTAAGACTATCATTTTAACTATTCTTTGGATTTATTATATAATCAAATTCATATTTCATTTAATATCTAAATGGATATTATTATCTTCTATAAAAAATAATATAACATTAAAAACTATTATAATGGTGAGATATATAACAATTGATGTAAAAAAATTAATATACAATCATAAAATATTATGATCATGATTATAAGATTTTAAATTTTTTTTTTGATATTGTAAATAATTTAATTTAATCAATAAATAAATGAATATTTCAGTGAACTAATTTTGATGTTAAAATAATAAGAAAAAAGTCAATTTTAGTATAAAGATACAAATATTGGAAAACAATACCTTAAAAATCCCATCAATACATTATAGATTAAAAACCAATATTCAGATTTCTTATATCGGTTTGATAGAAAGAAATATATAGCATTGTAGATAAAATATATTGTCACAAAAACAAATTCACATATTGTTTATTCACATCTAGATCCTCTGCAATTATGATATAAGATGTTATTTGATTAATCTATATTATGATAGAAAATTTTTGATATGAATTTTACAGGGGACTCAAAATGACACATGTATACCAAAGGAGGCCCAACACAGGCCGATTGTATGCAGAGTGTGCCACACTATGTTCTCAACCAATAGGCTAAGGGTTGGGAAATAGACACATATTGGCATACCACAACACATGATTGACCATAACCTGTATAATTCGTTAGTAAAAAACCATCAATTTACATGATATGAATAATCACATGTATGATATACATATATAATCATCTAAATTTAAAACAATGCATAAAATGGACATTAATCACAAATAAAACCACAAATTATTAAAATATAAACGATCTTCTTATCTATCATTTATTTTAATTTGATAGTAGAATGTTGCTAGTGAAATCCATTCCTTTATGATTAATCCTAGATTAGTCTCTATATAGAACAAACACGACCACCATCAAGGACCTCTTTTCCCAATAACACATCACTAAACATAACTAGGTGTAATATTTTAATTAATACTACCTTCACGCCCACTATGTCATTATTGGATATTTGTATCATCATGAAAAACATAATATTTATAGGAACAAAGCCTTTGAAACTGTGAATACTCAGAATGCTGAGATGTATACTATGTATGATATTGTTGAAACTATTTTATATTTCATCCCAAATGTATCATTGGATCACATAAAGAGTCAAAATCCTCAAAACATTTTAACAAATCTACCACTCTAAATTTCACGTTTCTATGAAATAACATAATGGAGTACCCTATTAGATATGGAAACATTTCATCCATTGGAACACCACCCCATACCATTCATATCCATAGATAATGTGATTCTATTATAGAAACACTTAGGGGAACTAATGCTTTTTTCAAGAACAGATCTCATTAACGGGGTTACTTACCCATATAATTATAGAAACCCATGTGGGTTTTCAATGAGATAATTCAACAAATATTAATGATTCCCACCCTATATATGCTATATAAAAGATTAATTACCACAAAACTCCACAAAATAAAAAATAGAAACCACCATAAATTTTTGAAAATTTATTTGGAGAAACAAAACTCATTATATGGTACCTCAGTCATTGGATTAGTGACCATATATGTATATGACATTGGCCTTTCTATAAGTCATCTTGAAGGAAGGATTACAAAACCTTATTCATACCATATGGTGGAAATGAATCTAATTGACAATGATGGAGTACTGAATCCATGTCGATTTAGAGGAACCATACACCTTGTATCATGGGTGGGGTTACGAAAATTAATGTTTTATAAAATGTGTGATGTTCCATTCATTGCATACTACTAGGGTTGTACCATCGTCCTAAATTCATTAAACATCATAACCCAAACCCTAGCTCCAAGACAACAACGATAAATTCTAAAACTACATTTCTTTCAATGAAAATTTCCTCATGTTACTTAACAAAAATATCTCCTGACCTATATGAATAAATACATAGTGTATGTTATTTATTTTCCCACTTCATACATCTAATAAGAAAATCATGGAAATATCGTGAAAAAAAGAATGTTTGGACAAGTGGTGAACCTTGGTAATGCAATATGGAGCATTGGGGGTAGGGGGTGTAGGTGTGTGGATCCCATGGATACACAATATTCCCTCTTTTAAAGGGTTGGGTATAACTACTGGAATAGCTCACGTGGTATCCAATTTATTTTGGACATACTTTGAGAAGGCCCAACTAGTTGTTCTACACCACCTAATACATTTTGGACTGTTCATCTGAAAGAACCCCCACATGAAAATAAATACCTAGGGTTAAAAATATTATACTATATTTGTTTTATTATTTTCCACATCTAAAAAACTCTTATTTATTTGTTGGTTCATCCTGAGGTTCAACATTGCACCTCAAAATAGACAAATCAATGAAATGATTCTTCCAAGGGTTACTACATGTTAATATTTATCATTTTACATCTAAGGAGGTTATAAAAAATAAAATTTCAAATAACTGATATAATTCTAAATAAGAAATTGTCTCAATCACTATAATAACACCATCATTCAAGAACTAATAAATATTTATTTAACTACTAATATAGGAACTCTAAAATTTCATTTAGCATTGTGGATGTTCCCATGTATTCATGATTCAACGAATTATTATTAAAATATTTTCATGAGTTTTATGTAAATAAATTTCCAAATAATGGTTTATAGATAATTTTTTTAATTAAGTGGTTGAATTAAATTTTACTAAATTAAATCTAAAAATATGATCATGGAATATATCATCATGGATATCATATTAAATAAATATTCTAATAAAACTATTGATTTAAATGATTTAATATTTATTTAATGAAAATTTATATCACGTTTAATATCTTGTCGTTAAATGGGAGGATTCAACATGATTATATTTTTTAGGGATATGTCATTTTTTGGGCTTATATGGCTCTGTGTTATGTATTTTTTTTTTTGGCGTGTTAACTTAATATTATAACACGATTCGATGTGGTAATTTTCTGATGATGTGGGTATATGGTAGGGGAATGTGACGGTGGTGATGTGGTTTTGGATATGGTCAATAGATAATGGAATGATTTGAACCAGGTGAGAGTTATGAATATCTATTTATAGTTAATATTATAGGGATTCCTATCATAGGTTTGGAGATAGTCATTTATGACTTTCTTGAATATTTTTTCTGTCATGAGGTAATGGATTAAATATGGATGTGGTATGACCATGATTATGTTAATTTAATGGGATTATACAGATATTATTAGATAACTATATAATTTGAATGTCAATTTCCTACTTCTATTACACCAGACTATGAAAATATAAGGTTATTAAACTATTGTTAAATTGCATGTAGGGTATTTTATTACACAAGCTTAATCACACTATTACTTTTCTACATTATTTACATATGTCTATATACAAACAATGATACCACATAGATTGAGATGAATACATCTAGTGATATGCCTCCATAGTTTGTCAATGTTATTTATGGACTATTTGATAGGGATTTTAGTTGATGTTTAGGTAGCTTGGGATGAGTTAGAAAATGGTCTAGATCGTTGGGTGACAATTATTTACAGTAAATTTTTATGTTTTTATTTAATTTATTATAAAATTGGTTTAGGGAAACAAATTTTTTCCTTACAAAAATGATATGGGTGTTGATTTTTTGGATTTGTTTTATTTTATTGGAAATTAAGAGGGTAATGCATCATAATATTTTGATTGATACCCACAGACAATGTTGTGAGATCCTAAAATATTGGTGGAAGGATTATGGTGTCAATATTATACCCCCAACAACAAGAGGGGTTTTCAGTAGGGAATTTCATCTGTTGATGGTACTCTAAAACAAAATTTTTCAGTAAATGATTTTTAATCACATTGAAAAAAATAAGGTATGGAAAAAATTCATATTTCACTTTAATCATTCTCTCATTCCCCATATTTCAATGAATAAATTTTTTTATAATTAATCATCGATAACACATAAGACAAATAGAGAAGAACTCTCCAAAATACTCATCTCATACTTCAAAGGTAGGGTAATTTAAAAAAGTAAACATAAGAATTGATAATGATTATCACATTCTTATATAGGACTGTAAGAACTGATGAAATACATCATGTGTGAATATAAAATAACTCTATATAGATCATCATAGAGTTTTTGACAATGTTTCCATTCAAATTCGTAAATAACGAAATTCAATTCACCAATTTTATATTGGAATAGTAATATCTTATAATTCCACCACCAACGTCAATGAAGCATCACATGGTTCGCGATTCAATATAGGTTTGAAAATCATATATAGAAATGTGATAAAATGCACTAATAATTGAAAACCAATACAGTAAACATTCTTTTAATTTTTTTATTCATACAATAAATATTCCATTATTTATAAATTATGGATGTCATAGAATCCCAAAAATTAACAAAGAAGATCAGGAGTGTCAATTTAATGGTGGATAAAAATTCACACTCATTATTAATTTTAAATTCTTGTCTCAAATATTAGGATCAAAATTCAAACCAATTGTCACACTATGATAATGAATATAAGAACACCATAAAATCACACATCAAATTTATATCAGTTTATCATTTATAAACTCATGGGTATTAGATAAAATAATGATTATAACACAACATTAATTAATAAATAAATCAATCAAATTGTAGATAATTAATTAAAAACATATTCATCCATTTAAAAATAATGAACATAAAATGTATAGAATAAAACAAATTGAAAATAATAATTCTAAAATAGTTAAATTATTTCCCTTTATATTCACGTAATTTCTCATCTTCATTTAATAACTAGAACTACTGAACATGTTGATGTTTCTCTAATGGTTAAATCCTACAAAATTAACCAAATTTCCAATAAACAATTATGAATATCCAAAAAATAATTAAATTAAGGAAAAAAATTATCTATGAAGTTAACCAATTGTTTCTACATAAAATGTTTGGAATTTCTCACAGAATTTGTCAATAACATTTTCCTATAGAACATTTAATAATGTGTTTTGTGTCAATAAATTTATAGAAAAAAATTACTTTTGTTTTAATAAACAATTCAATTCATATTTGCGAATTCAAGTGGACCACAAATACATATTTATTGACACTTTATAGGCATATGAAAATATTGTAAAAAGTGTAATATATGCATCAGAAAACATCTTACTTTATAAAAATTTAGATTTATAGATAAATAGTACACATTGAATTTAAGGTGTAATATAGAATTTCATTTACTAAAAAGAATAATAGGAATTTTATCTATTTAATGAAAAATAATATTAAATACAAAAAATATTTTTATGTAGAATAAATATTTTTTATAACACTTCAAACTAGTATATCCATCAAAAATAAAATAAAACAATTTCACTTACCCAGATCAAATTAATCAGGTATGGATTATTAACAATTATATGGGGATTAGATGAATAATTTTTAAATTATGATGGTTTTTATTAAATGGAAAAAATAAATGGAATATATTAATTTATCATTTTTAATGAGGAGTCAAAGAACACATATAAAACTTGTGAAATAAAAATCACCACAATGAAGATTGCATATATCCATTATTAATTTTGTGGCCATTATACTTTGATATTATCATTCTAAACATTCATGTGATTATGAATCTATCAAGACATTCTGTAAAATATTATCAAAATCAATATATATAATAGAATAATAAAATTCATAATAATTTTTTTTTAACTTTTATGTGAACAAGAATTATATTTTCATTAAACATATTATCTTTAAAACAGGAACTAAATGTTCATGTAATATGATTAAATTTACATAAATATGAAAACCAAAAATAGATAAAAAAATATCTGAATTGAACACATGGTATTTGAGGTTTTACATATATCATTACATGGAACCAAACCATGAAATATTATATAGATATTTGTTATAGAATATGATCCACTGTATCACCCAATATCAAATACATATAAATTAATAAAAAATGTACATACTGTGACCTATCTAGCATGGTGATGGTCTAATAATATATTATAATGGGATAATTAAATGGAATCAAATCCCCTAGGATGGAATAAAAGAAGTATATTTTAAAAACTATATACAAATATTTACATTTCATTATAAAATGAATAGAAAAACTATAATGTATCTACTCTAAAAACATAAATAAAAATATAGATTATACCAACATGTCATTCACATAATAGACTGATTCACAACCTGGAAAAGAAATAATTCATTAGAAATAAGTGATCCATGATGATCGTAAAGGGTATGTAATACATCATTTGTTATCATAATAAATAATTAATATGCTGAATAAAATAACAATTCTTATTTATCATAATCACGAGTAAAGTAAGAAATCAATAAAAATAGTACTCAATATTTTCATATAAATAACAACATGAGAATGAAAATTTATAATTGATTTTATACTAGTAAAATAAATAACATTGAATATCAATTACATGAATCGTAATGATAGATTTCATAATGATGGTTAATATAAACATAACATCGAGGCAATGTAGTAAACACACATGATATACTTATTTCTATGAGTTTATTATAGGAATGGCGTGAAACATAAAAAAATGTATATATGAAATAATAAAAATGATCCCTAACCAGTAAAGATAATCCCTCACCATTCAGAGTAATAAGGAGAATGGTATCAAGATTAGGCATCCTTAATCTACCTAATCATAAAACAATTACTAAAATATGGTAGATGATTTTCATAATATATCAATTTCATTAAATCATGATATTTCATAGATATTTTGAAATTTGTGATAATTATATAATAAATGTTTCAACAAATTAATTATATAAATACCCATATTACATTATAACGCAGAGTTCTTTTGTGAAAATCAATTTTTTTCAAAAAAGATTTTATGAAACCAAAAATCAATAAATGTTGTATTTCATGAAAAAATTAGAAATTATGTATAATTTACTGTGTCAATGGACTGATTATTTAGTATACTGTAAAATTAGTATGAAATTGGGTGGTTCCATTAAATATGGGGGATTATCAACAATAATGGGAAGGGATTCGTCTGAAACATTTATTATCCAATCGAAATAGTCTGAAATGATATAGATATATTATTTTGGAATAAATAAAGAAATTTTCAAATATTTAACTAAAAATAATGAAGAATCATGCTGTGGAAAAGAGAGGTATATTGTAACCTGAATGAAATATGATGGTTTAGGAAGAATCCAAAAAAAACATGTCTAAAAGGGTTATGGAAATGAACATACTATCATGGATAAAAAAATAAAGCAATTATAAATTAAATAATCATATATTCATAGTTTACCTTATTTGTTATATATTTATTATGTTCATTAAATTTTTTTTGAGGATTTGCAATATTTAATTTTTGTCGATCTGTTCGTTTCATTTTATCAATTTTCATTATCGATTTAAATTTATACACATATGTAAGATCATGTATTATTAAAAACAGTTTTCAACAATAGAAAATATATTTTAATAATGACATTAATGAAGATAAATTGGTTATATATGGATTTTTTAAGGGAGAAGATGAATTTTTAGATAAGTTATTAGTGATAATCAGTTAGAATATTTTGTAGGTTTTCAATAATTACCAACAATTTTTATTTCGTTAATTAATATTATGTATATAATATCTATTTAAATTAATAGATAATATAAAATATTTTAATTAAATGTTATTTTATAATATAATTATTTTATTACTATCCTTGAAGATGATATTGGAAAATAATAGAATGTTGTCCATGAAAGTCGTAAATCGACACCTCGAAGTTAATAATCTCATCATTTAAAATAAATGGTATCAGATATGAGTGTTGATGGTGGACATTATGTTGATAAAATAATATTATAGTGTATATAAGAAATGATATTTTTCATCACAATTTTTAAAGGGTAGGTTAAATATTGATAATAAAATAATATAAAATAGATAAAATTTGATGAAGAGAAAGAAAATTTTTACCTCTTGCTTTCGTCTCCTAAGAAAAACCTTAAGGGGGTTGGTAATGGAATTTGTAAAGAAAAAAAGGATCCTCGACATGTGTTTCTTCTTGGGATAACAATTTGGAATATATTAGAGATGTCTCAAATCACTGATCATGTGAGCAGAAGAGAAGATGAGTGATGGTATTTATAGTGGAGGAGTTGAGAGATTTTGAATATTTTATCCATTTATTATAATTTTTTCTAAAAAATTTGTAATATTTTGGAATTATTACAAAATATAAAATAATAATTAAGGTAATGTCACAATTATGGTTCTTACATCATTCATTAAAAATGGAATAGTTAATTAATCTTATAATTTATACATACTGTTAATTACTACATTTTACTTTTAATCAATAATTCAACTACATTAGAAATATCCAAAAAAATAGCATTACCATTTTATTGGTTTGAATTCAGAAATAAACTCCATTATTTGAAAATATTTTTATTAATATTATAAAATATATTCTAAATAAATAACCTTATTTCTTCATAAAATACTACTTTTAAAACTATAACTTGTTTTTTCAAACTTTGAAAAAAATACTCAAGGGATCATAAAATTATATTATATTATTATGAAAAAAAAATTATTAATTTGCTAACATATATTATAAATATTCATGTAAATAAATATATTTTTAATATAATTCAATATAATTTTATGTTATAAAAAATAATACATATTAATTTATCATTTTGAAAACATTTATTTACTTATACATTGATGTAAATATATGAAATTTTTATTTATAAGACACAAAATATTTATTTCCAATTTCATATGTGAAATTAGTAATATATTATTCATTTTACTATATCTAATGGTCACATTCATATCCCAATGTTCAAATTCAGTAGTTCAATAATGTTTTAATCGTTGTATGGTGTGAGGTATAAACTATCAATGATATAAAATTTTAAAAGAGGTATACCATAAAATATAGTGTGTTAAATTTATCCCTCCTTCAAAAATTTCATCCTAAAAATTTCTAGAGTGTCACATAAAAAATTATTTTTTAATTTCATCATCACATGTTCTACAAGATACCACATTTAACATTTTATTTTATTATTCTTCCAAAGTACATTTACAATACGAGTCATTTAAATCCTCAACACTTTTACACTATTGTCCAATATCAGAAATGACTCTTGAATATAAGAGAAATATAGTTACAAATGTATTTTAACAGAAATAATAACATGTTATGGGTTTAGAATGTATTTCCTCAATAATAACATGTTATGGGTTATGAATATATTTCATCATTTGTTCTTATTCCTTTTTGTATAGAATTTATGATAACCATAAATCAGTATCAATTGATAGGGGGAAAATTTATATGATAACCTCCCCTATTTCATTACTTACTATAGTGATTAATTTCATCTCAATGGAACATATCTTGTGCTGGACCACAAATGGTATTTTAGGCTGATTGAATGATGGATTTTATTTTCCCATGAATCAGAATTACATTTTTACTCAATATTGTTGATCTATATGCTAAATTGGTTAATTTCACTTTCATAACCTGAGTCAGTTGTACCCAATTTGTTATATGATATTCCTCCCTAGTTACAACTATAGCTCAAATACAATAATATTTCATTGGAGGGGAGTGCTAAAATGGGATACATATGAATTGATATGATTTTATTTCCTTCCATTATGTTCATTTTCTATATAATGTAATTCATTACATTAGTTTTTGAACCACATTGTGTAATTTTAGAAAAGTAAAATGATTAACATAAATTGATTCATTTATGCATAGGTAATGTAATTATCATAAACATAGTTTTATTGGTGGAAAATTTTATATTATATCATTCAAAATTGAATGTAAATATAATATAAATTATCCAAGGAATATCTCATAGTACTATCAAACCATGTATGCAGTTAGTCAAACTATTATGTATTAGGATTCCATGAGTCGGCCCCGGGACAACTTATCAGAGTTGTAAATCCTGGGTAAATTTTTTCCAAAACCACACCTACTTGTAGTATCTATATAAAAATTGTACTTATAAGAATACCAAATAATATATACCTTATTATTATTATAAGATGTTATTCTATTCATATACACAATAACAACCATAGGGTTATCCTAACTAAACTATGTTTTCTAAATATAGTCTCCAATGATTATATTAAAAATTCATTGATACCATATGTAATGATTGGGTCACATAGGCCCACAACCGATACCTATAATTTTTAAATTTTCAGGATTATAAGGATTAAAATCTTGATGTACTAAATAGTTTAATATATATGGATAGCAATTGTATTATATCTCAACATTAAATAAAAACCCACAAAAAACGATTCCTAAAATATTAATAAACTTCTTAATTATCCAAGAAAAACTCATATATAATATACATCATTATATATAGAGGAAAAATAAAACAAAAGCAAGTGGTTAGCTCATATTATAAGTAAGGGTAAACAAATCAACAGAATGTATCATAATCAATAATTGATTGTGAATAAATCAAAACAAATGCAATATTTACATAATCATGAGAAAAATATGCATGAATAAAAATATGTCTAAATAATTCAATATAAATAATTTCGTGAGAATATACATTATCCATGGATATTCAACTTGTAGAATAATCTTGTGGAATATCATTTTTTGGAATAAAAGATAAGGAATTCATATTGTAGTACATCATAAACATATACTTGATTCATCAGACATTACATCTAAAAATAAATGGGAAAGGGATCAGCCATGACCATATATGATTTGTCTCAAGAGACCTACTAAAGAATATATTGGATATAGAGGTCCTTACCCATCACATACTATGTCCAATTCATTAATCGTTTGATCGGAGGTAAATATTACGACATATAAAAATAACTATAAATAAATTTCCCAAAATAGTAAACATCATCAATAACCATTCATAGTAATTAATTGAATAGAATCACAATCGAAAATACACTAAAAAAATTTTAATAATAAATTTAATAAAATATGGTTCATTATAGTAATAATTGAACAATTTAAATAAGGAAAGGTATTAAATAGAGGAATTTTAATATATGATAGTACTATAATAATAACATTGATCAAATCATGAAAAAATAAATATTAACTTTTTTAATAATGTGTTATTTTAGAAAAATCATTTGTATTTGTGATAAATATTTCTATAAAACTATAACAAAAGAAATATAGTTTTTCATGAAAATTTTAATGATTTTGGAAAATTAGTGGTGTCTCTAAAAATATTATTGATGATACTTGATAATTGGAATGTAATTGGGATGTTCTCTTAAATAGTGATTATTAATCGAGAATAATTGTTAAAGGAACCTTCTAAAACAAGTATTATCCAAGGAAATATAGATGAAATGATCAGTATTTATGATTTTGTAATATATAAAAGTAATTCATAACAATTATATAAATATATAGAAGAATTACATTAGGGGAAATGAAGAGATATCAAAACCTGAATGAAAAATAGAGTTTTGAGAAAAACCCTTTGAAAATGACAAAAAGTGTTCTAGCATTGACCTAAATATTTTGTATAATCAAATTAAATAAATAAAATATTAAACTAAGAATATTTGGTTCATTTATTTTATTTATTATAATTTTATAATTTTCATATATGGTATTTATGATACATTATAATATAGAATTTCATAATTTGGGAGTGTATCTCTCCTTTGATTTAATGAAAGAGTATCATTTATACATATATATAAAATCATGTGAAATTAAAATAGTTTAATATAATATTAAATTTCTGTTATAAAAGATCATAATGATGAATAAATTGTTATATAAATGTTTTTTTAATTTAAAATGTTGATTAATTATTTGAAAATACATTTGTGATAACCATTTATATTATTTTACTAGTTTTTTATAATCAACAACTTATTTTGTATCATTAATTACAATTAGGTTACATAATATCGAAATATCATTTGATAATATTTATGAATAAATAATAATTTTATTAAAAAAATTTGTCTTTTCATGAATGCAATGTGATATTTAAAAATAAAAACATGTCATCCTTGTATCTGGTAAATTGGCACCTCACTGATGATATATTCATATTTTAAATTAAATTGAAATTGAGGAGAGACCTGATGGTGGATCTTACATTGAAATAATAACATTTTATTATATAAAAGATACTAGATTTATCATGTAAAACTCTTTAGGGTAGGTGAACGAATGATAATAAAATAAAATAAATTTATTGGAAAACAATATAAAACTAACGGGTTTAATATATCTTGAAATATTCTCAATGATATCATCCTTAAGGGAATTAGATTTGGCATTATGTTATTACCAAAGGATACTAAGTTTTTTTCAGTATCTTGGAATGATTACTGTGTTTGATTTGGGGAATGATAAAATATTGGACTATATGAGGGGAAAAAGGTTATGAGGGGTGGAATTTATATTGGATGAGGGTGGTGTTTTTTTAAATATTGTACTCTTTTCTTTATTGTTTGTGTCAAGAATAAGAATATTTTTATAATTTTCCAAAAATAGTTTTAAAAACTAAATGTTAGTTTGATGTTATGATTCTTACCTCATTCGTTAATCATGAATATTGTATTTATCTTATATTATATATTTTTTTTTTAATTACAGTATTTTTGTATTCAATAGAAATATATTATTTTTGAAAAATCCTAGATATTAAAACATACCATTTTAAAACAAGTAGAATTAAAAAATGATCTTCATTTTTTAAAAAAATCAATATATAATAAAATTAATTTATATATAAAATAATTATTTAAAAATACTCGTTCCAATATTATTAGAGAATTTATGACAGTATGAAAAATTAATCAATGGATAATAATGTTTTTTTATAATTTTATTATAGAAACATATTAATTTATGTTTCTATTTTAGAAATATTATATTTTATTGTTATATTATTTATGAAATTGTTAATAGGTATTTTTTTTACAAAATTAAAACCATGAAAATAAAAAAATTTTAAATATTTACATACATATTCCATGATGTAAATATAAAATAAATTCTTTTATAACATACCAACAATTTATTAATATTTTAATCGGTTATTTTACTATTTTATTTGTCATATTACTATTCCTTAGAGTCACATTACTATGAAAAATTTCATATTCAATACTATATTATTGTTTCAATATTGATGTTGTATTAAGCATGAACTATCAAAGATATTAAATATTAAAAGTGGAATAACATAAAATCATGGGGTTTTACATTCATCCATCATTGGAAAGATTCATCGATGAAATTTCCATAGTGTCACTAGAAAAAAAAATTGGTTTTTTCTAGATCACACATTTTTCATGTTCCAATGTCGCCAATTCAATTTTATGAAACTTCCAAATTACCATTACCATCCGAGTCATCTGATTCTTCAACACTTTTTAATTATTTTCCATAATACCAATAGTTTTTTCATAGTATGATAAATCCTATTTGAATTCTATTTCATCAGATCATAGAGAATACATTTGTTATGTCAGGTGCATCATTAATAAATAGATGTGGAACAAATCAATATCATTGGAAAGGATAGGTAGAATTTAATGATGATAGGTTCCAACTCCAATTATATAAATAATTTCATAATGACCAAGGTACCTTTTATTTAGCTTCCATTTATGTCAAAATATAATGAAACCCATCGATGAATACTTCAATAATAATACATAATGTCCAGCATGCAACTACATCTCTACAATTAGACAATCCTAATAAATAATATTCCTTCATTAAACTACATTTATGTATGTTTTTATTTTCATAACCAATGATTTTTTCCCCAAAAATATCTTTGCCTACAATAGCCAATTAACTATCTTTATCCCAACCTGTTGGTTTATGACCTCTCATTCCATTAAATGCATGGTATGGTTCTACTTTAATACTATATTGAATTTATTATTATAGAATAACTATAATGATGGTAAATATTGGCCAACAATTCCTATAATGTTATTTGATAATGGTCTCAACATGTCTTCCATTGGTTTGGATCTTCCTTTCTAACATCCATTTAGTTTATGTGTGATATGTAGTGATCAAAAGAATCTCTCTATTAAATGATTGAATGTATTTTCCTGATTTTATTCAAATCTTGAATGACGATCACATGTAACATAATGTGATCCCATAATATGTCTTACAATATCATTTATATAGATTATCGCAAGATTCTCATGTATAAAGTCCTCCCTTATAGATAGAAAATGTGATGATTTTCTGTTTCTATCAACAATTAACCAAAATTTAACATTTTTTCTTAGGGTTTTTTCTATTCCATTGAATAAATACATAGTAAATACATCCCATTTCGACAAATGAATGAATGTTGAAGAATTAAATCAATAGGATGTATTCTTTTAGTCTTATCTTATTGATAGAGTAAACATATTGAAACATAATCATCAATTTCCGCATTAATATTATCGCAGTAGAAATGTTCATTCAATCATATATACATGTTATGGGAACTAAGATGTATAGTGATATTTTAGCTATGAGAATTATCCAATAACACCCTATTAAATCAAGTATATACGGAACACCCAGTCTCCCCCCAAATAGTATAATTCCTTCATCATATGTGATATCTTTATTCTTCCCATCATTCATTTCCTTAATTTTCATCTGAGGATTTCATTATTTGATTTAGAAAATATAATCATTTCGAATAAATATGGTTCAAAAACCTATTGAAATATATATTTATGTTTTAACAGCCTTGATATGTCCCATATCAATTTTTTCTAGATCCCTGTACACATGATATTTATTTATTCGCATTATTTTCAAACGCAATGGTTCTTCAAGATCTATGAATCAACTACCTTTTTTCCTTCATTGAGTTGATGTGTATTGAAAAATCTTAATTTTCTAGTATATGTAGATGTTGCATATCCCTCATTTTTATTTCCTTCTGTGAGAATAAATATTCCAATCTATGATGGTCTTTATATATCTAAGATCTTTAAACATAAATATAGTGTCTCCATATATTTAGAGAAATGATTATGGATCCTCACTCAAAATCCTATGATGAAAAGTAATTTTCATGAAATTTTTAATACCTCTATATATTGTAAACAACTATATAATTATTCATAAGGATATATTCATTTCTGTTCTATCGTTAATCACTATAAATAAAAAATCCTCAATTTCTCACAAATATTGTCATGATAAGATAATGAACTAATATAGATTTCTATTAATTTAAAAAATATTAATATTAATTATTATATACAATAATAACCCCTTTACGACCAGTCCTGTAAAAAGTTTATCTTGTTGGTAAAAATTATTAATGAATAGCTGATAATACAATTCTAATCCAATGAATCTGCGTACCTCAGTTCTCTATGTTTGTTGTATGCCAGTCCCGGATCACCTTTGTATCACATGATATATTTTGATTCCATCTTTAGAGAAAATTTTCCCAATAATGAATCCACATGAATGTTTAATTCACACTTTTTAAAAATCCTATATAAGTGTTTCCTTCAAAGAGTATCCATAACCACCAACAAGTTGTTCTCCAGGTCCCCGTTCCATTAGTAATATATCATGATATAATTAATATATAATACAAAATAACGATCGAGTTATTGCATAGAATCTCTATTAATTACATCCATAAAAATATATGTACCATTACTCATTCCAAATTGAGCTACCATAAAATAAAAATGTCTATACATGGTTTGAAATATTATCATTTGAATAACATCTTTTTTGGCACGAAAGTAATTTTATCCTAAAATATGGTCAATATAAAAACATAAATTTCATAAAGTTTATCAAATAAATTATCATTTAAAGGAAGCAGATAATTTTACAAAATATTAATATCAATTTTTTCTCAATAATCAATGAATTGTTTCATTGATCCATAATTATTTTTGACAGGGAATATGGTATCCCCATGGAGAAAATATAGGGCATAATATTTCCTTATCACTCATTTCTTATAATTTTTCCTTTTAATCCTATAAAAAATATGTTTCCATTCTCTATGGATTATAGGATATAGACCTTGAGTTAGGGATTAAATCAATAGACCACAATACACCCTGCTTTGAAATATTTCCATGTATATTTTCTAGAAATAAATCAATGTATTATTGAAAATTATTTACATCATCATTTTGAAGATTTCCCACTTCATCATGATATTCTATATTATATTCTTCCTTTATAATTTCATTATGTAAATCTATAGGGGTGGATCTATATTAGAATAAGATAATGATGTTTCTTCTCTAAAAATAAGGGATTCCACATCAACCATAAATATATTATCTTCCTTATTCTTATCATTGATTTTCACATAATATTTTGAAATCCCATTTATAATTAGGAATATATAGAATTCAATCATTGTAATGATGATAAAAATCCTAGTAAAGTACATTTGTTTGTCAAAAAGGGGACAACCTGATACATCTTTTTTTTCATTGATACTTACTTTAAGAGTTTTAACTGAGAACTATATTATTAAATCAAAAAAAATTATTTCGTTTGGGAAACAATAAAGATCTAATGAAATTGGATGATACATATTCAAATAATTAATTGGATACAATTGAAGTGATTATTAATGTACCTTCCCCATAATCATTAAAAATTTCAGCATTAGTAGTTTTGATTTGATTATTTCGGCTTTGCTCACATGACCATTTCTTGGGAGTGTCTCCATAATACATTAGAAAATAATTCCCATAAGGTCCCTTATCACTAAAAATAAAAATTGAAAATTTATATCTTTTTTATGTCCCATAAATTTTGGAGGATGATTTCATTTCTATCCAGACTTGTAGAAAACACATTTTCCTTTTATACAGGCATCAAGTTTTTTCCATAAACATGTACTAAACATTTATGATTTACCTTTCTATTATTCCCTTTATCCATTCCTTTATATTACACCCCTTCATCTATTGAATTTACATAAATACTAAATACAATGTAAATTTTATAGCCACTGTAGTAGGACGTGGTACTAAAATGAGGCATGGTAAAAAAACATTATGTGAGATGAATGCTCTTCATAGGAATGGGTTTATTCATTCAATGAATATATTGATCATTCTTCAAATATTACATAATTGGATTGATTAAATCCTTGATAATCATGTAATGTAAAAATCTTACATGGAAATGGTTCTTAGAATTCCTATCTTAGACTTAAGATTCGTGTATCCATATCTTTACAATTATCGTGATTGAAATTGTTTTCATAATTTTTTTTAAATCATTCCATTGAATTTTCAAAATTTCATCTCCCTCCATTGGGTTTTGATTCAATTACTGACATTAAAAATAATATATTGTGAACCGATAAATTTCTGTGATGACCTTATATATTTTGTTACATTCCAAATTGAGAAATATATTCTACAAAGAAGTTATCCACTACTTAGTAACAAAAGTGTTTGTAGTATAGTTTAATGATGGTGGTTTTTTCCTCATGAAGTGTTCATACTTTGGATCTCCATGTTGTGGATCAGGATACCCCATACGGTATTTTTATTATTCATAACCAGAGTTAGATGTCCAAGAATGGTTATATGTTGTTTCTCTCCAGTTGTTACTCTAACTCCAAAATCATTATATTTTATTTGTAAGAAATTCCTAAATGGAATACATGCATTTATATAAGATTGATTCCTTCCCAAAGAATCCATTAAAATTCAATGAAATATTAAAAAATAGGTTATTATTCAGGGTACATAGTCCTGAACTTATAAATCATAGAATATAAATTCATTAATTAATGCATATATAATATATTAATAGTAAATATTGTTTTTGGGGATATATATTAATTTAAATACTCCATATGTTTTTTTTAATGTATAAGTTAATTAACCTAGGCATTCCTCCAAGGAGATCACATCAGGTAAGCGGTAAGGCCTATTTCGATCTACCAGGTAATAGTGATATAGCCTTAAGAAAAAATTGAATGATTTGATACTGTTTTGTACATTTGTGCTTGAACCAAAACAATTTGTAGCATCTATATTGGTATGTATTACTAGTAATAACATCATAATATCTTCCTTACCAATATTATGGGATGTTCTTCTATTACTAAAAATAAATATTTTCTTTGGGTAATCATCCAAGATCTATGTTGTCAATAATTAGATTACATCATTTGTACTTAACATCTATTGATACCATCTCTAATCATTCATGCACTAGAATACATAATTCGGTTCTTTAAATTACTAAATTGATATGATTACTTGAAAATAAATCATTAATGAGTGGATAGATTAGTATATTTTGGAAACATGATATAAATAAATTTTATTACATCATCAAGAGAATAAATACAGTAAAAATACAACAAAAACATCCATAAAATTCTATAAAATTGCAATAATTTATTCATAATTAACATCGTCACATCATAGGAAAAAAACATATGAAATGGATGAGATGAGATTTTCAGTAATGGTATAAAATATAGAAAAAGATATCAATTCAATAAAGAATATAGTGAATAAATAAAAAACATGATACATGAACAATATATGGACCATAATATTGAATGAATAGAAAGATGACTAAATAAAACTATATAAATAATCACTTATGAATGAAACTAAACCATGGATATTATAAATTTGGAATAATCATTTGTAATATAAATTATAAAATCATAATGAGTGAATGAGTAATGTTGTACATCTTAAACATACTCTCAAAGTATCATTCATTACATTATAAAATAAATATGTGAGGCCTCACCCATGTCCAAAAAAATTATCTCATGATACATACCAATGAATTTAGGAAATAAAGAGGGAAACAACTTTCAATTACAAATTTTAATTCATTCATCATATATGTGGGGTGAAACATGCTTATATAGTCATTTGAAATGTAAACAACATTACCATCATATAGACATATTCACTAACCTATCTTAGAAATGTGGTGAATGGTATCAAGAAAGAACATCCACAGTCAAAATAATTATAAATCAATTAATATTATATTTTTGATTATAGTATTAATATATCAATGTCATTAAATTAGAAGAATCAACCTAGGTTTTTTAATAGATGATAATACTCTAACAAAATGGAATGATTGTAGTCAGAAATCCATTCATAAGTTTAAAACCCGACACACTACTTCTCATATCCTAATATTTCTTGAAACATGGAACGATTATAATATATATTATGATTTGTTTTGATCTATAATGAGTATTGTAATTTTTCTAGGAAACCATTTAATATCACATGACTTCTGAAAACTAAAGTAGAATAAAAATAATTATCTTACTCACAATCATGTATGTCCAATAATATAAAAAATATAACCACAATATCTTCAAAGAACACAATAATATCATTATCGATAATAATATCTAGATGATGTTATTTCCACTATGGGACTTGAACCTCAAGAAATAATGATTGACTGGTTATCTCTATATGTTCTAATTGGACATGGTTTTTACAATTAGTTTTAACCAAAAGTTAAATAATCAGGTGGTCATGAAAGATCATGGCAAGAGAGGCTCAAAAATCACACAGACCCAGGAAGGGGAAGTTAGTGTAATATGATTGATTAATTCTGTTGAAGTAATATTATTGCACCACACTCCCAATAGATTTTTATTGTATTCTACCATTCCTCTGTATTTAGAGAATATATATTTTATTTTTCAATATTTTCTAGGATTATCTAATTTCAATGATTATAACAATCTATTTTTTTATTCAAAATTTCTTACCACCATTAAATGATAAATTTTATGAATAATATATTATTAAATTAATTATGTTATTATTTTCAATTTTCATATAGATTCATAATTAATGAATAATAAAAATATCTTGTCAATGGTTTTATTTTTTTACTTTTTATACTACACATTTATATTACATTGCCTACTAGTAAAATATTATATAACATTTTTTGAGGCCATTGATATATGTTTGGAGGAACTCCTTGATAATAAATATATATACTATATCCCATTATTTTAGTATAAATGTTACGTTATATATTTTTCCAATGTATATGATAGCTATTTATGTCCACACAACATTAACAATTAGAAAACCACTTTAAAGATTTCAAATATTTACGGTAATATGTATTTGATGATTTTAGTTTCCACATCATTATCATTAGTTGTATTTAACATCTAATGTATTTATTTTTAGTTTTCCCATTTTAAATAATCTTTAGGAGCAATATGATCTTTTTTATTATATACCTTTTGATGGAATTCATTCAAATTATTTTAAAATCTCTATTATATATTTATTATGATCCGGTGATAAATGATGAAATTCTTATGTCCATATAGCATATAATAAAAAAGTTAGGAAATGACTTTTTTTTACCAAGTTGGTACATATATATTTCTTTATTAAATGAAACTTTGTTTCTATTTACATATATAATGACACATCAATGAGATAAAATTAAATTATACAAACTAAACATAACATTAATTATTTGTTAAGGGGTGAAAATAATGAATATTTTTTAATACATTAATACTTAATGTTGGACTACATAGAAATAATATTCTCATTTGGCATTAATTTTTTTAATTAATTTTATATTATTTATATCATAAAGGATGTTTTAAAAAAATTGAATGATTTAGATAAATAGTACATTTATTAGGATGGTGCACATGTAGACACATGATGGAAATCATACAATATGACGTAATTTCCAATTTAATGGGCTTATGTGACATATTTATGATGGTTGAATAATGTATAGAAGTCTATAATGGGACATTAGTGTCGTTGAAAATTATTTGATAAAATATTTCTAGGATGAAACAATAAATTACTTATACCAGTTACACTAAAACTTATCTTGCATAGTTTTATTAGTAATCTAGATTAAATTTGAACACATCTATTAGAAGAAGTCTATTGGAAGCCACATCCACAAATCATTGGAAAAAATACAGGATCTTTTTTACTTTACTTGTATAATTTTTCACATTTAAATAAAAATAACACTCTTAACTATACATTAACTAATTAATGTGATTGGAATATTCAAAACTATTGACTAAATATTGTTAAGAAATAAATGATTCAAAATTGTGTTTGTAGGATATTTATAGTTCCAATTTAATATATAAATAATAATCCTTTTAGACGATTTTTATTATGAGTATTTGATGATTTAGTTTTTTGGTGGTCAAAAAGAATTTATTTTTTCTTAAAGATGACCGATTAGTGAAATGTATATATATATTTACTTTTTCAGTAAAAATAGTTTTATAAATTTTTTGATATGTTATATTTCTATGAAAGTGAAAATGATATGAGATCTTATATTCTAATGTATTTATATTTTTTTATGAATTTGTTTTTGTACATGTTTTTTAAATGTGACATAGTCATAAAAGTTGTGAATTGGTGTTGGGTACAGCCTTTTAGATGCATAATTTAATCAAAAGTTCAACGTCAATATCAGGAAATGAGACCTACTACAAACATAAATAAGTGGACCTCACCATTAAACCTTATAAGTAACAGATATCATTAAGACAATGACTTCTATCTCTATTTTTAGTAATTTGGTGATAGTAGGGTTCCATAGACTACAGAATAGTTTCATTACTCTCACACTAAAGGTCAATTTCTGCCGTAATTCTTGAGAAAACCCCATGTTCAACATCTAAAATCATGGTTCAGGCAGATACATTCATCAATGTAATGGCCCGGGGTTTTGGGGTCCATTACATGTTGAAAATCTGATGTTTGGGGTGTTTTGGGTGATCTGGAAGGCCATCCCAACTTCTCGGTGAAGCTTAAGTGTTTTAATGGTGGCCTTGGCCTACCGGTGGCCTCGGTCTACTGGTCGATCGACCTTCCAGTGGCCTTAGCCTACCGGTGGCCTCGGCCTAATGGTGGCCTTGTCCTATCGGTAACTCGGCCAACTCGTGGACTCGGACTACCGTTTTTCTCAGCCTACTTATCGCCTCGGCCTACAGGTAACTATGCTTACCGGTGGCCACATCCTACCGGTTGCCTCGGCTAACCCACAGCCTTGGCCTACCGGTAGATCTTCCTACCGGTGGCCTTGGCCTACCAGTCGCCTCGGCCTACTGGTAGCTCGACCTACTGTTTTTCGCGGCCTACCCGTAGCACGGCCTACCCATTGCCCTGACCTACCGGTAGCCTCAGCCTATCTGTATCCCCGACCAACTGGTAGCTTGGTATACCATTAGACCTAGCCTACTTGTGACCTCCACGGGTTTTCTAGTGGCACCTCCTGTTTGTGCGAATTGTGGTGTAAACCATGTTTTGACACCTTTAATCATGTTTTAAAGCCCATTAATGGTATTTAATTAAATGATTTGTGATGTACCCTCAATAAATGTAAAACCATGCGTTTTGGTCATGCCTTTAACCACGTTTTCAAAAACTCTACTACTGCATCCTGTGAGGAGTCCTTAGTTAAAGAGGTGTGTGTTGGTTTTAACCACCCTGAAGGGAGGGGACCTTTTATGTTGGACGTGTTGGGTGGCCCAGCCACGTGGTCAACCCACAATTACGTTTCTTCCATGGTTTCGAGTTTTTTTCTCCATATCATAACCGTCTCTGGGATGCTATATCTCAGCCTTTATAACCTAAAGTCTTCTCTTCTCCCTACATTTATTTTTATATATAACCATGCGCTCAAAATACCCTTCCTCCGGACGAGTTTTACCCCCACAAACTTTCTATGATCGTGTTCTGTAGAGTTCCTACTACTCATGTTTTCCAGTTTCCACGTGAGGACTTAACGTCGATCCTTGATCAATCAGGTAGGGATTTTCCCCTTCGTCTCTCCTTTTTCTGAATCATGCGGGGTGGGTATGCTTTTGTCATTATGGAAATTGATGAAACCAAACATAATGAATATAATGAACGGACCTAAAGAATGAAGGGGGTGTGATGGATGTCCTATTGTAATCTTTTATGTGGATATGTGTTGTGAATTATACAGGCCTATGCTCACTGAAAATCATGGTCGTTGGTGGTCTTTCTCTGTTCACTAGTGAACCTCGGTGCTTCTGGATGTTTAAATAAATGTAACATGGAAGTTTTTAATTACGTATATTCGGTTAAATATATTTAAATCACATATGATAACTCTGGTTAAAACCCAGTGGAATTGAAACCATGGAGTGTGTTAAATCATTTAAATCTAAAAATACATGAATGGGCCAATCATGTGTTGGTGGTAGTGGTTTTGTTGTTTCCTTTCACAATCTCAGATTGCTCGGATTATATGGGCAGGTATGGGATCCCATATTGTTATACTTTCACTAGTTTTGAATATGAGGTTGTTTGGTTGCTCGGCTATGACACGAAATCTGGTGGGATACTCTGTTGTGGAGAAACTGTTGGCTCTTGGATTTTGGGGACAGGGGGATATGACTTGGGGTTTGATTTTTTTCTAGTACATCGAGGGATCTCACTAGATCCATAATTTTTGTGACTTCACAAGAGAACTAGGTTTGAATGCTTAAATTACATGATGGTATTCCTTTATGCCTTATTTTTGGTTCATATGTGAATGTGCCTATTTGTTGCCCAGTAGTGAAGGGATTAACTCATACTGAAATATTATGAAATGATAACTTGAATAGGGAAACTAGGAACTGTTTGTTGTGTGCCAGTTTTCTAAGGCAACATTGCTTGGGAACCTGCTTGTATTTGATGGGGAGCCATAGGTTGGGATGTGTGTGGTCATATATGTGTAACAATATGTTTTTTTAGTCTCACCCCACCCACGTTGGGAACTTACTGTCGAACACCACATTTCATGGGGAATGGTGTTTCCCCCTAGGATTTGATTGGTGGTTGTAAGGCCCAGGTGTGTGCAGGCAGGAAGATCGTGGTAGCATTAGGACGTTTTCCATTAGGGATGAGTAGCTAGCTAGTTGTGTAAATTGTGGTGTGGGGTACCCAAATGTTATGTTTATACTATTATCTTATTTCTTGTGTTATTTGGTGAGCATGGATGGTGAGGTGGGATTGATATATTCCTTGATAAATGATGTTTCTTCTGCTTCTCACAGGACATTAAGACATCTCCCCACTTGAGAATGATAGATTTAGGTTTTCCTACTGAGTATACTTTGTATGCTCACCCTTCATTTACTTTCAGGTTTCCAGGAGGGCATCAGAGGTCGTGCAGGACCATACATTTCTGGATGTTTGAGTTTTTGTTGGTTGCTGTTGGATTCTACTTAGCTGCTTCCATTCCTGTTGGGTATTCTACTTTGGAGTCCTTGTACTTCGTTCAGTTTTATTATTAAAACATTCATGTAGTTTGGTTTTTACATTGATTTTTCTAAAATCGGTTGTGTTTGGTGTTGACTCATTGTTTCTCCCAATATTGGTTAACAAAAAAGGGGTAATGCCTCCTGTATTGTGAAAATGATATAACATTGGTTCTAGTGGCCACTCTGGGGCCTACTGGAGGCGGGACTCGGGGGTCATTATCTCTCCTTAAACTTAAAAAAAGAAAGGTTAGGGAAATATGTTGTCTATTACATTATTTTTTGTGAAGGTGGGTCATGAAAGAATGGTATAAAAGGTGATGTTGAGGGATAGGATGGAGTCTATAGATAGGAACAGTGAGGATTGTATGTGATGATAGGGAAAAAATGATAGGTGATCTGGGTTTATAAAATAGACTAGGGAGTACCGGCTAGGACATGGGATTTTAGGGCCCCCTATGATCCGATGCAAGGACTCTGATCCTATCAAATGGCCAAGTGAGACTACATTTATTGCAGGGTAGAGACCCTAGGGAAGGTACATGAATGATACTAATTGTGTTTTTAATTGATTTGGTGCACCGTGTGGAGAAAAATTTAATAATAATATTAATAATTATCTTGCTACTTGGTCTTAGGAATTCCTTTTTTACCTCGCATCTATGGCACCCAGACGTTATCCACTAGAGACTCAGGTGGTTGAGGCCCAACCGATCGAGGAAGTTGACCAGCCGAGGGTTAACCGAGATGAGGAGGACAACATGAGGAAGAGGAATCTACACTCCTTCCAGCGACAAACCCTCGAGAAGTATGAGGGAAACATTTCTGACTCAGTAATAGATGGATGGCTCGAGTAGTGAGACATCAACTTCTCTTTAATCTGATCTCTAAGGGAGAACTGGGAACCATAGGCCGTCATTCAACTAAGAGGAGCAGTGCGTCAGTGGTGGATGCTTTTCCTAGGAGAGAAGATAGAGGCAGATGTTTCATGGGACAATTTCGAGAAGGAATTTCATGAGTAGTTCTTCTCTTCTACGGAAAAGGCTGAGAAGAGACATGAGTTTCTCTCCCTTCAGCATGGAATCATGTCCATGAGGGAGATGGAGATCTTGTTCAAATATCTCTTTCACATTTCCCCATATCTATTTCAGATGAGGAGTCTTGGGAAATACAGTTAGAGGAGGCACTCCTTCATTCTATATAGTATGCATTCACTCCCTTCACTCTTCCGACATTCCTAGAAGTTCCAAAAAATGCTGAGATAGTGGAGAAGATACACTCTAAGGGAGGCACACCATGATAAGGGAACCAGCTGAGATCATAAATGGGGAAGGATTTCAGCAGCAGATCTCTAGCGACAGGGCCTTCCAAGTTTTTTCATCCAGGGATTAGGCTTCATCAGTTCTAGTCCTGCGCTTCTGGACCTCACCCATTTTCCAAAGGGCCAGGACCGAATTGTTTCTCTGGCAGAGTTTTCCGGCACATCCAGAGCAGGTGTCCGACTTGAGGTCCACATGGTGGATGGGGTTAATATCAGCACCCACCTCACCAACATTCATTGCCTATGAGGCCTTTCAGCAGCAAAAGTAGTCCACTGCTCTCTGAGGGACAACCATGAAGGGGGATAATGACACTAGTTTTCACCTCCAGGGACCTCGACCAGGGCTTGGTCAGGGTGGTGGTCAACAACAGCGAGGCAGAGGAGCTGGGCGTGTACAGTTTCACGACATAGAGTTGGTTGCTCCGGTGGGACGAGAGATCGTTCGAGGCACGACAAGTTTATTTAGCACTCTTGTTTCTTCCTTGTCAGATTTGGGAGATTCTCACTCCTTTGTTACGCTTGAATTATCCCATTCTCTAGGTCTGGATGTTGAGATACTTTTGGTGCCCCTAGTGTTGAAAACACCATTTGTAGGTTAGAGCAGTGTATCATACTTTTTTCGGGGATGTAAACTTATTTTGGGACCACATCAGTCCAGTGGAGACCTTCTTTCATTGACGATGTAACAATATTCTGTCATTCTAGGCATCGACTGGTTATTCACTGTGCATTCCATCATCGACTGTTATCGGAGAAGTATTGAATTCTCCAACGAGGATGGATGGCGTGTGGATTTTTTTGGGGAGCGGAGTTATCAAGAGGGGAGTCGACACGTAAAGCAACTCCTTTCTTTGCAGGATGGGGTGTCAGTGGATTTTGCTGATGCAGGAATGATGGATGTCCCATAGGTCATATGATAATTCCCTAATGTCTTTCCCAATGATTTTGTGACTCTACGCCCTCAACGTGATGTTGAGTTTCAGATAAAATAATAGAATGGTTCCCACCCGAGGTCGATGGCTCATTATAGGATGCCACCTTATATGTTGCAGGTGTTGAGGATTCAGATAGACGATATGAAAGAGAAGGGATTTGTTCGACCTAGCATGTCCTAGTGGGGTGCTCCAGTTTTGTTTTTAAAGAAGGAAGACGATAGTCTATGACTGTGCATAGACTATCAGAGGTTGAATGAGGTGAAGATCAAGAATTGATATCCCCTCCCGAGGATTCATGATCTTTTCGACCAGCTAAGGGGAGAAGTTTTTTTCTCTAAGAATGATATGTGGTATGTATACCACCTATTGAGAGTGAAAGAAGTTGATATCTTGAAGACGACGTTCAGGTGCAGATATGGCCATTTTTAGTTTGTGGTCATTTATTTTGGTGTTACAAACGCACCAAATATGTTCATGAACCTCATGAACTATGTATTCTGATAGTTTATAAACCATTTCATTATGGTGTTCATCGACGACATCCTTATCTACTCAAGATCAGAGGAAGAGGATGTTGAGTGTCTTAAGGATGTTTTGGGAGTCCTTCAACACCACCGTATTTATGGGAAACTATTTAAGTGAATGTTATTAACAGGAGAGTTACATTTCATTGGACATGTATTGTCTCATATGGGAAGAGAATTAGACTCATCTAAGTTCTAGGAAGTCATTTCATGGTCAGCACTAAAGAACATTGCGGAAGATTATAGTATCCTGGGTCTAGCAAGCTATTAATGATGGATATTTCGCGACATCTCTCGAGTTGCAGCTCTGTTGATAGCTTTGACTAGAAAGGACCATTCATTCATGTGGAGATACCAATGACAGATAGATTTTAGCTACCTAAAATAGTAGCTGGTTATTGCTCTAGTGCTCAGATTACCAGTTGAAGGGGTGGTGTTTTAAGTGTCTTGTGATGCTTCAGGAATTGGGTTGTATTGTGTGCTAATGAAGTAGTGAGTAATGATCTCTTATGGGTCTAGTCAGTTACTTCATCATGAACGTAACTATTCCACCCACAATCTGGATCTTGCAGTTGTGGTGTTCACATTGAAGTTGTGGTAGCATTATCTCATCAAAGAGCGCTTTGTGGTCTTCTCAGATCACAAGAGCATGTGTTATGTCTTTTCCTAGGGAGATCTGAACTTTTGGTAGAAGATATGGGTTGGGTTCCTCCAAGATTATGACATAAATATCTCTTATACAAAGGGAAAGGGAAATTTTGTGGCTGATGCCCTGGGCAGGAAATCGCAGATGTAATTAGTTCGAGAATCTGCAGATGCTTGGAGAGCGATGGAAGAGTTAGCGTCCTTGCATTTGGAAGCATTAATGGTAGGTGGAAGAGGTTATCTTTTTTAGATGACTTTAGATTCCTATTTTGTGGTGTAGGTGGAAGAGTCTCAGTGGGGGACTCGGATTTAGAAGTTATGCGAGATCATGTTTAGCATGGAAATTCTCCTTAGGGATGGTCTGAGGATGGTCATCATCATATTCTTTTCCATTGAAGGCCTTTTGTTCTGGATATTATGCCTAAAGGTGTTCTCTGTGAGTTCCATGGATCGGCATTAGTGGTATATCCTGGGTTCTGAAAGATGTACCAAGGCATGAAGGGACAGTTTTGGTGGCCCGTGGTAATGCGGTCGGTGGTAGAGTTTGTGTCTAAGTGCCTTGTGTGTCAGCAAGTGAAGGCTGATCACCATTATCCTGGAGGGTTGTTACAACCATTAGATGTTCCCAAGTCAAAGTGGGATGACATATTGATGGACTTCGTCACAGGGATACCCATGCATCAGGGAGGCTATGATGTCGTCTGGTTATTGGTGGATTGGTTGAAAAAATAAGCACCCTTCATGGAGATTAAGGAGTCGAGGTCGGTGAGCACCATAGCCCAATGGTTTGTTGATGATGTGGTGAAATTGCATTGGATTATGAGATATTGTTTCTTCAATAGAGACATGTGGTTTACCTCACGAGTCTGGAGGGGAATAAAGCATGCCTTTGGCACCCAGATACACCTTAGGACTGCATTCCACCCTCAGACAGATGGGAAAACAGAATGAATGATCCAGACATTGGAAGACATGTTGCAGGCATGTGTTCTGGATTTTGGGGGATCGTGGGTACGACACCTGTCTCTGGTGGAGTTTGATTATAACAATAGCTTCCACTCCACTATTGTCATGACACCGTTTGAGGACTTGTATGGAAGGCAGTTTCGTTCACCTGTTTGCTAGACAGAGATTGGGGAAGCAGCAGTTCTTGGTCCAGAAGTTGTGTAGGGCCCCACTGAGAAGGTTCAACTCATGCATGAGAGGACGAAGGCATACCAGGATTGACAGAAGTCTTATGTCGATCATAGGAGGAGGCCTTTGGAGTTCATGGTTGGGAATTATTTGTTCTGGAAGGTTTCTCCTTGATGTGGGCAACGAAGGTTTTGGAAGGGGTGTAATCTCTCCCCTAGGTTCATCAGACCTTTCGAGGTGTTGGGACGAGTTGGTGAGGTGGAGTATCCGCTAGAGTTCCCACCTCATCTGGAGAAAGATCACACCATCTTTCACATCTCCCAGCTTCGTCGATATCTACACGACGATTCCAACATCATCGATTGGGGAGAGTTAGATGTCAAAAACAATGGGACCTTCATAGAATGAACGATCAAGATCAAGGATCGTAAAGAGAAATTTCTTCAGGGATGAACCATCCCCTTGGTACATGTACTGTGGAGGCATGGTGTCTTGGAGGATAGCACATGGGAGCGGGAGGCCTAGTTATGCGTATAGTTCGCAGAGCTGTTTTGACTTCCTTATTATTGTTGTTGTTCTGAGTATTGTTGAGATGTTTCACCTTGTTCTTTAATATGCGAAATTCTTGTTCTTCCTGTTTTGACACCGAATGTGTGATGATGGGAAAACCTGACTACTAGTCAAGGCACATTAATGTGGATGCGAGTAAACCCATGAAGGTGAGTTAGTTCTGCCCAAAGTGGATAATATCCGGACATATAGGAAGGGACTCTCTGACACAGGTGTTGGACAGTTTGATCCATGCGCATATTGTGAATGTTTGTGGTTGATAACTCTTGGTGGAGTAATCCAGTATGTAGGGGGGATTCTGATCCAGATTTCGAACATCTTAGGGGTTTCCCTTGAGAAGTATCTTTATAGGGTGGTTGTTTGGGCCCAACTATTCTCTATTCTGGTTTGTTCTTATATTCTCGGTGATGAGAATAGTTTGAGAAGTATTTGATGTAATGCCCCGAGGTTTTGGGGTCCATCACATGGAGAAAATATGATGTTTGGGGTGTTCTGGGTTTTCTGGAAGGACATCCTAGATTCTCGGTGAAGCTTAAGACTCTTAACGGTGGCCTCTTCCTTTCAGTGTCTTCGGCCTGCCGGTGGCCTCGACCTACCGGTGGCCTCGGCCTACCTGTAGCCTCAGAATACCGGTAGGTCGACCTATCAGTGGCCTCTTCCCACCGGTAGACTCGACCTACCAGTTGCCTAGGCCTACCGGTATCTCGACCTACCGAGGGCCTCGGCCAACCTGTGGCTTGGCCTACCGGTGGCCTCGACCTACTGGTAGCTCAGCCTACTGGTCACCTCGGCCTACCAATATTCTCGGCCTAAAGGTGGCCTCAGCCATCCAGTTTATTGGCCTACCTATAGTCTCGACCTACTGGTAGCTTGGCCAACCGCTAACCCCGACCTACTGGTGGCCTCGGCCTACTGGTAGCCTCGTCCAACCGGTAGCTTGGTCTACCCGTAGACCTAGCCTACTACGGACATCCATGGGATTTCTTACGGTGCCTCTTGATTTCTCAAAATGGGTTGTAAACCATGTTTTGACCACATTAATCCTGTTTTAAAGACCATTGATGGTATTTAATTAAATTATTGGTGAGGTACCATCCTTAAATGGAAAACCATTCGTTTGGGTCAAGCCTTCGCATTTTCAGTATTTCCTCTACAACATCCCATGACGAGTCCTTGGTTACGGAGGTGTGCGTCGTTTTTAACCAACCCGAAGGGCGGAGTCCTTTTATATTGGACTGGTGGGGTGGCCCAGCTGCGTGGTCAACCCATGATTCCTCTTCTTCTGAGGTTTCAAAATTTTTTCTCAATATCTTAACCGTCGAGGGGATTATGTATCTCAGCCATTATAATATAACGAATTCTCTTCTCCCTACATTTCTTTTTCTCTATCACCCTACGCTCGGAATACCCTTCCTACAAACGAGTTTCACCCCCATGAAGTATTCCATGAGCGCATTCCGTGGACTTCCATCTACTACTATTTTACAGTTTCCACGCAAGGACAAAACGTTGAGACTTGGTCAATCAGGTAGGGATTTTCTCCTTTTTCTCTCCTTTCTGTGCATCATGCGAGGTGGGTATGCTTTTGTCTCTACGGAAAATGATAAAACCAAACTTAATGAAGATAATTATTGGACCAAAAGAAGGAATGTGGGTGTAATTGGTGTCATTTTATACTCATTTATGTAGATATGTGTTGTGAATTATACGAGCCTATGCTCACTGAAAATCATGGCTGTTTGTGGTCTTTCTTTTTGCACTAATGAACCTCAGTGCTCTTGGATTTTTAAATAAATGTAACATGGAATTGTTTAACTACATATACTCAGTTAAATAAATCAAAATCACTTGTGATAACTCTGGTTAAAATCTTGTGGAATTGATACCGTGGATTGTGTTAAATATTATAATTATGAAAATACCTGCAATGGAATGTCTTGTGTTGGTGGTAGTGGTTTGGTTATTTCCCTTCACGGGCTTATATTTATGGGGTGATATGGGCGGGGATGGGATCCCTTATTGTTATAATTTCACTGGTTGTGAATCTGAGGCTATGTGGTTGCTCTACTATGACACGAATTTGGGTGGGATCCATTGTTGTTGATAAATCGTTGTCTCCTGGATTTTGGAGAAATGGGGCTGTGTCTCAGGGTTTGTTTTGTTTCCGGTATATCGAGGGATCTCACTTGATCCCTAGATTTTGTGACTTTACAAGAGAACAAGGTGTGAATGCTTAAATTTCTAGATGGTTTTCCCTTCCGACTTATTTTTTTTCATCTGTGAATGTTAATGTTAGTTGCCCAGTAGTGAAGGTATTATATTATATTGAACTGTTATGAAATGATAACTTGAATAGGGAAACTGGGAACTATTTTTGGTGTTTCTATTTTCTGAGGCAGCAGTTCCTGGGCACCTGCTTATATCGGTTGGGGAGCCCTAGGTTGGGCTGTGTGTTGGAATATATGTGTAATTGTATGTTTTGTGTTTTGTCGCACCCCACCCATGTTGTGAACTTAGTGTTGGACACCCCATTTCATGGGGAAGGGTGTTTCCCCCTAGTTACTATCCTTTTTACTCCTTCTTCCCTCAGCTGTAATGGATGGAGGGGACCTTACACCCAAGATTCTTTGGGTACGTTTCGATTGGTGGTTGTAAGGCCCAGGTGTGTGTGGGTAGGAATGTGTGGTTGTGAGGCCTGGGTGTGTGCGGGCGGGGATTTGGATGGTTGTGAGAACCAGGTGAGTGCAGTTAGGAAGAGCATGGTAGCGTCAGGAAATTTGCATTTAGGGATGAAAAGTAATCTAGTGGGTGAAATGGTGGTGCGGGGTACCAAAATGTTTTTTCTTTCATACTATTATCTTATTGCTTGTGTTATTTGGTGAGTGTGGCCGTTGATGTGGGATTGATAGATTCCTTGATAAATGATGTTTCTTCTTCTTCACATGGGACATTATGATGTCTCTGCACTTGTGCACGAGAGCTTCAGGTTTTCTTATTGAGTATACATTGTATGCTCACCACACATTTACTTTTAGGTTTTTAGGAGGGCTTCAGAGGCCATGTGGCACCTTACTATTCTAGATGTTGGAGATGTTGTTTGCCGTTATTTGATTCTAATTATCTTTTTCCTTTCCTGTTGGGTATTTTACTTTGAAGTCCATGTAATTTGATCAGTATTATTATTAAAACATTCATATAGTTTGGTTTTTACCTTGAGTTTTCTATACTTGAAGGGGTTTGGGGTTGACTCGTTATTTCTCCCAATAATTGTTAACAAAAAAAGGGTAATGATGCCCATATTGTGAAAATGTTATACCCTTAGTTCTAGTCGCCACTCTGGGGCCTACTAGAGGCGGGACTTGGGGGTCATTATCTCTCCTTCATCTTAAAGAAGGAATGGATTGGAAATCAGATGCCCCTTCCTTTATTTTCATTGAAGGTGGGTCGTGACAATCAACATGTGACATCATGATGCAATCTAACTTTTTTAATGACATCAATATGATTTTGGTTAGGAACTCCTCCAAATAATGGATCAAAAACCAGGAAAAAACATGAAACCATATTGTGATATCATTTCAAAATTATCAATTTGGATACTAAAATTAATTTAAGTCGTTACAATATACTAATCCTTTCCCTGAAATACTCACAAAATTTTCCTATTTATACTAAATTAATCTAAGATATTCTTTTAGAAAACTAATTTAATCACCCAGAATATTGTGTATCACATTATAATAAATAAAGAATAAGAAACATTAGGAAAAATATAATATAATATATACATGATTCATCATATGGAAGACAAAGAGTGCATCTTATAAATTATTTACTATTTATTAGGATCTACAATCTTCTTATGATCTGTTATGTTAAATACTAAAATACAACCCTTCATGGAGTATTCCATAATAATACTCAAGATACATTTTACATTTTATGTAACATGACTCAGTCCAAAAACCCAGTTTTACATATATGTAGATCTTTAAACAGGTTATGTTGAAATTTTCACTCCTGTATTTCCTTTATTAAAAATATCACTAACCATTTATAGAATGTAAATGCATGACATCATTATCCACATGTAGTATTTCATCTACATACAACACTAAATATACTATCACACATACACGAACCTACATATATATTGAAGAATAATATGTTTTTTTATAATGTAAAACTCAATAATAGCTTCATCAATCAATATTTTCCCACTATGAGAATTTTGATTAAATCCATAAGTGGGCTCTATAATATATAAACCGTAAATGTCTTATTTGACACTTTAAAAACTATATTTTATATTATTAACATATATTTGAATAAATTAATTTTATAGATTTTTATATTGGCATCCATTTGAAATATCATATAATAATATTGACATTTCAACTAATATATATATTGAGGTAACTATCACCACAAAATAAAATAAAATACTATCAAAATAAATCTATTTAGAAATAAAAAATAATTTTTTGATTAAATAATAATATAATAATATAATACATTTTGATTATGGCGATAAAATTATAAACTATTATAAAAAATAAAAACTACCATACAAAACATAAAATTATTAATAAAATAAAAGAAAATTAGAGTGAAAAATTTAAATTTTTCAAATTTAAATTTTAAAATTTAAATTCAACTATAGGACTCAAAAATCTCTAAAAATAATTTAATACAATATAGATAATAAATTTAATATGATGGATTATTTAGCAGTTCTATAGAATCATAATATATAGCAATTTTCACAAAAAATATTTTGACAGATACATATTTTTATATTATTAATTCATTTCTACAACCTCTACTAACATGATATATATGGTTTGAGTATTAATTCTTATTATGCTTAAACTTTATAAAAATAAATTTTTCATGAGATTAAAAAAATAGTACTTAACCCACCGAGGACCCACTAAGTATGACTGTATGATGTCACACCACCCTACTTCCTCCACTAATAGTGAATGTGTTGTCAATGAGAACCATGTTGGCATATCACATAAGTTGATAAAAATTTCATTATTATTTTCTATACTAAATACTTCTTTAGTGAATATGATAACATTGAACACTTATAGGATATACATGTATAGTCAACTAAATGGTACACAATGCATTTATTATACACTAATCATTGATACCACCACATATGGTTAAATATAATGGAACAATACATATTGAACATCCTAGAATCTGATAGATTCAATAAAATGGTAAAATCCACAGCATTGCGCGTACTGTTGGATTGGTCTTCATCCATAATAAATACTTCCTCCATCATGGACATTCATTCTCTATAATACATCACTATGCATTACTAGGAATTATAATTGAAGTAATGTCGTATTCACTAATAGAGAGACCATCATTTATCATGTGCATCATCATAAAAAATATATTTTATGGAAACAATGAATGTTAAACATTGAACACTTGTAAAAGTGAAATGTATTCTAAATCTAACATCAATTTACCTATTGTACTCTCCATCCTAAATGTGACCATTATGCACAAAATGAGTCCCATGCCTCGAATCAGACAAATTGGTCAATGATTAAAACATACATGTCTATACTAAATACAATAAATGAATACCCACTCAAAGATGTACACATATTATACACAAAAATAACACACCCTATCATTCATAAGCAATGATGAAATGCATCAATTGTAGAAACATGTTGGAGGACAGATGACTTTCAACCAAAGATTACACAATGAAGGGGGTACTATCCTCAAGAATTAAAACCACTAATCTGTGTTGTATATAAAAAATATACAATAATATAAATGATCCCACACTTTTCATAGGCCAGCTACAATATCTATTACCATGAAACACCGAAATATTGAACTACCAAAAACCAGAAACCCATGAAAACATTATGAAATAATAGTGGGATATGTGCACCTGGTTTGAATAAACTTCACTAAATTGAGTATTAACTTTAAGTATTTAGGTCTTTATCCTCAGTAGAAGGCATCTCAACTGGGTGAGTACTAAACACTATTCATAGTGTGTGGTGGACCATAATGTAATTATCCCTAATAGAGAAGAAAATAAATGTTGATCTACTAGACAGGTTCCCAGTGCATTTTTTGTTGGTACTGAAATCAATGATGGAAAAAAATGTCCTTATTCGAAGTCATAGAATACTCCTTGGGGGTATTTTCATTGTTAATTCTCTAAAAATCATCCCCAAACACCATCATCATTAATGTGATGATAAATTATATAACTACCAAAATATCATTGTAAATTCCCTTGGATATCAGAACAAAAGACATAATTTATTATCTATGACATAAAAACATTGTCTAATTTTTTTATTTGAGTATAAATTTTATCTAAAAGATATTGTATGTTCCACCATTATGGTGATTGGTGTCCAAGTAGATATCCTTGTTTTATCCACAAGAGATTATTTTTGTATGGTGTGCATGTGTATGTCATATATTCATGTCACGTGAACCCTCATAGTTCTTGTTGTGTATACATATTTGATTGAATAACATAATTTCCAATGCAATTGGAATTTACGTTGTGCAGGGAAGGTTGGTCGACCAATGCTACCTTACCCAATGTGGCCTTGTAGTGCTCATGTAACCCCCATCCAAAAATACATATGTACATTTAAAATTAATGTATATTTTTTAATATATTATATTTATGATCTGAAACACTCATAATTCTATGTTAGCTCATCTTATGTGTAAACACTGCACCTCCGAATGAACATATCAAAAAAAGATATTTCCATGGATAAATACTTTGGTGTATTTATCATTTTACAACAAATTGGATCTGAAAATTGAAATCCCAAAAACAAATGATCTAAATAGAAAATCATATAAAATCATTTTCACTACATAAGTCACCATCTTTCAATGTAAGGATCCATATTTTCTAAATGAAATTTACTTTCAGAAAATGTTTTTTATTTAATTTTCTACAAAACAAAATATTATACCTTAATTAATTAATATATTATAAATGTAAATGTGACTATATAGATTTGACCATTATATGATTGTATGAGAATTAAGATTTTAGGTGATTAAGATGATTGGGAACGATAGTCTTATGAAAAATTATAAAATGATAATTTTCGTTTACATGTAGAATTGATAATTATTAATTATTGCATAAAATATAAAACAATTTTACTACTAGTATAGCCATTCACAATAAATATAATTTATCAAAACATGGGAGGGAGGTAGTATCTATATAAATTTCTCTTCCCCAGGCCCAATCTCTGATTCATCATGTGACACATGAAAAAATCACAAATAGATGAAGTTCAAGTTAGTGGAAAATGTCTCTCGGGGGAGGTAAGATGAGCAAAACATTGAATCTATCAAAATATTACACCATACCATAAAGGAAGACGTTTAATCATGATAATTGAATTATGAGTTTAAATTTATTCCAATAGGTTTGATTAAATCCCTTTCTATTTTCATGTATTTGATAAATAATGTATTTAAGGACTACATTGTCAATTTTTTGGTAGATTTCATTTGTGATATTTTGGTATATTCCAATCTTTTTTAGGAGCATATAGATCATTTAAGTGTAACACTAAAAATAAAAAGTGTGGAAAGACTATTGGGTATGTTCATAAAATATTCATTTTGTCTACAACAAGTGGATTTTGTGGGGAACATATTAAATAAGGATGGAATCTTGGTTGATCCTTCCAAGTCAATGGTTATGGAATAGTGGCCTCATATTACAAATGTTATAGAGATACATTATTTCATTTTATATAATAATTTTATGGAAATTTTGTGTAAAAAAATTCAACAAATTCTAATGCACTAAAATGATTAACTCTAAAAGGTTCTATGTTCAACTGGAAAACTGATTATTGTGAAACATTCCAAAGGATGAATAAGATATTGTTCACTAAACCTATGTTACCTCTATATTTATCGATGAATGATTCATTTTTATTAGTGATTCATCTTCGAATATACCTTTTTAGGACTTCATGGAAAATAATTTGGGGATTTCTTATTTTTCTCATCTATTGATGAATTAATAGCCAAATTCTCTAATTCTTGACATGAAGATAGATGTTGTTTCACATAGTAGATATAGAATCACAATAATTATGTGGATAAATGCCAAAAATACACAAAATATCAATGTTTTTAGTATATATTCCTTCAAAATTAATTTAATATGATATAAATTAGGGTGTTTAAACTTCTTAATGACTATAATGATTCAATTCATTATGATCCTAGAGGAGAAAAAAAATTTCATAGATAAATTGTGTAGGAAATACCTTGTTGTTATAGAATTGATGATGAATAATCACATCATTTGATCAATGATCTAGTAATACAATACACGGTAATTGTAAGGTAAGTGAAATCATTAACCCATTTACAAAATATTTCTCAACAATAATTAATGGATATGATCCAGAAATAAAATTGAAATTTTCCTTTTTTTTCAAATAAGATTGAGGATATTAAGAATGTGATGCCTCCAATATTCAGTATAGATCTATATGGTGTACTAAAATGTATACATGACTATGACTTCCATATATTCATTATTTAAAATATCAATTTTTGGATGAAACTCATAACAGAAAAATCACTATACAACCAATAAGAACAAAAATGTATAAGGACCTTCAAGATTATTATTTGTGGGATAATATTAAAAGGGATATTTCTAACTACACTATAAGGTTACTATTGACTCCATGATTTATGTTTTAGTGACAACTTTATAATGGGGTATTATAACCACTATCAATACCAACATGGAAGTGGGGAAGTATCACTATAGATAGTGTAACTAGTCTCCGGAAAATATACCAATGTTACATGTTTATTTGGGATCTATTTGACTAACATGCCAATAATTCCCATTTTATCAATATTAGAGATGATTTCTCACTTCACCAATATTCTATGATATATGTGAATGAAGTGGTTAGGCTACAAGGGATACCCCTCTTTTCATATTTTATTGTGAATCGTGGTTCTAAAAAATTCATTAGAAGAAATATACACGATCTGAGTACTGAATGGATTTTTATTATGGCCTATCTCCCCAAAACCCAAGGATAGTTTGAAAGGACTATATAATCACTATTGGGAATTTTGAGAAAATAATAAATGGAATTTATTGGTGTATGGGAAAAACAATTCATATTAGATGATTTCACATATAACTACAACATTCATTTGAGTATTCAAATTGGACCATATGAAGGACATTATGGAAATAGATGTGAAACTCACACTTGTTCGGAGGAATTGGGGAGAGACAAAATATTTATCCTGTTCATTTCCAATTCATGCCAGAAATGTTTCATTCCATTCAAAAAACATAAAGTCTTAATAGAGATAGCAGAACAGTTATGTTGTCATCCATCAATGGTATATGGAATTTGATGTCTGTGATAATGTATTCCTATGGATATTACCATTGAATAGAGTCATGAGGTTTGGGATGAAAGTGAATCATATCTCTACATACATTGCCCCATTTGAAATACATGATTGCATAAGTGAATTGGTTTATAGGCTTTCACCACCTCTAAATATAGTTCATCTCTTTTATGTATTCTGTGAATCTCTCTTGAGTACGTTCATATCTAATACATGAATATATGGAATTTAATATGGTAAAATTATAACATGACCACTCTTATGAGAAGTAGCCAGTGGAGATTTGGAATATTAGAGACTATATTCTATGCAACAAGAAAACCCACCTCTGTCAATGGTTATAGAAGGAACCATAAGTTTTATAAAATGGTTATGCAGCCAATAGATAACATGAGGGAGAACTACCCAAATATTTTCTAATTTGAGATAATGATTGATATTTCAGAGAGTAAATTTCATTATGGGGATGAATGTAATGAAAAAAAATTTATAAATGATTTTTTTTGGTGAAAATGTTTTTCATATTACTTTTTACACAAAAAATACATGTACCGTCATTAATTAAGTGTGTATAAAGAGAAATGATACTTTTTGGTTTGGAATGTAATAAGTATATTTTTGAATAAGGACAATTCATTAATGTTTCCATTTGTAACTATCCTATTGTAGAAAATTATAATGTTAAATTTTTGGTTTATTAGTATAAATGATAAAAAATAATTAGTGTATAAATATGAAATAGTGGACATAACTATTAGATTCATTTCATACAATGATTATTTTATAGATCATAAGAGTGAGGTAGCAACATTGGTATTTGGTCTGGCTCAATCCAATTCTGAGCATCAACTCTTTAAACTTGAACAAAATTTCATATAGGGGACGATCTTGTAATTGGAAATTAAAAATCAAGTGATGTTTGAAAATTTTTCCATTAAATCTATCAGCATCACCCACCTTTCCCATATGTCATATGTGTTTGTTATTATAATTTTTCTTCCAAGACCTTATTAACTTAAATTGAAATTAAATTGTGTAAAAAAATTATTTGATTCATCAATGTTGTTATAATAATTGTATTTTAATAATAAAATTTAGATGAAATTTGATAAATGGATTTTTTGGAATGATATTTTACATTTCATAAAATATATAATTATTAAAATAAGATGTTTATTTGTTAATATTACTTATTTTAATTAAATGTAAAGAAAAACATAGTTTTTTTATACTAAATGACAAAATAAATCAATTTTTTTCATGTGTCAAACATTTTACAATGCATTTACTATAGTGTTTCCATCATATAATATTTTTAATAATTAGGATATATATATATAAGTTATAAATATCATTAATTGAGGATAATAATTATTAAATTAATATTATTAATGAAATCAGAACCTTTGTGTTAGATTATGGTGAATTTATGATAATTTTAAATAATAATTTATTTGTGAATAATGAAAATACATATTGAATATTTTAGCTTGTTGAATGGAATTATAACTATGTCATAGTTATATAATAACAATTTAACAAAAATATTCTAGTTATAATAATATATTTTATAAATTTAATGTTTTTAATGCATTCTAATCAACATCATAATATATGTTTTACATGCCCAGTTTTTAAATGGAAACGTATCATTAAAAAATTTATGTTGTTGAAACATTATGTTTTTGTGCCAAATAAAGAAATATAAATTGTTGGTTGATTCTTGAGGATTTAAATAGCATAGTCTGTGTACAAAATTTCTATTACCATGTCAAAATAACTTTGTACTTATGATGAATTTAAATTTCTCAATACCTAGTTGTCTAAGGAAATTAGAAAACAAATCTACCTATTTTTCAATAAATATTTTAACATTTTTATTTTTCAATTCATTAAATATTATTACTAAAAGAATCTATGATATTTATAGTTTCTCAAGGAGTACAGCTAAGGTGTTATCAAGCCCCCAATTTCCAAATCATCATGATTTAGGATCCTCTTTTCAATGTAAGGGAAATATCATATTCCATTTTCCATTAAACTACCATTTTTATGGGGTATGTCTTTGAAATTAAAAAACTATGTTATTATATCCATTTACAAAATTAATAGTCATTTTTTAATTATAGTTTATTTTCCCTATCTTTTTACACTTTTTCAAAACCATGTTTTTGACCCATTATGGGACCTATTTTAATACTCACATTTATCTCTCCTCCCAAACAAATTTATTCTTATATGTTTTTTTGACTGCCCTAACCTCATTATTTTACAGGTATATTCATCAATATGTAAAATTGTGTTATTTCATCTGGTTTTGACTTAAATAAAACTCTCATTACAATTATGTTCATTAAAAATGAAATAATGATCATGTTTTTTTTCTCATTTAGAAAACCATTTTTTTATAACCATTTTTTTTCATCACCGTATATTATATAAGAAATGATTAATTATGATATAGGTGTACCAAATAAAAATTTATATATATGATGTTTGTTCCTAGAGAGCACTTTAAAGAATTGGTTAAAAAATTTAATATCTACTAAGGAAATATGTTATGATTCTATAGTGGAAATCCATAGTAACATTAATGAATCCACAGAGAAAAAAAATCATAGTATTATTAATGCCTCGCTAAAATGTAGTAGTCACATTTTCTTGTATTGATTCATGTTTGATTTTTTATTATATTCCCACTAGTTCATTGATCGTGACTTTTATGATATTCCTCATGAAATTATTGATATTTATCAATAATGACATGTAAACTACACTATTGTTTTCTATTTTTAGGACTTATGCCCACAAAATCCATTAATTTACATCCCTAGGTTATTATATGCTATATATTAAAAGATGATTATTCTTAAATGGTGCATTTAATGTGTACTAAAATAAAATTTTAGGTATTCATGTGTTTTTTGAACCTTATTTAACATAACTAACCATAAAATATAATATTTATATATAATGCAATTCATATTAAATTTGTAAAAATTAGGTATTCCATTTTAATCCCTAAGGTTGATTCGTTAAATATTTGAGCCATGAACAGAAGAAATGAAACATTATTAATGAAAATTAACATGATTTCATGATATAGAAAAGTCATAGATAATCTTTTTACGGAGTGTGAGAAAAACAAATTTAGGAATGTAGGTTTTAGTATTAATGGATCTATCAACTTGTTTAAATGAATTTTAATCAATAAAGATTAAAAATTAAATGATCATGTAATCAATCATGAGGGATAACGTATTGGGAAAATAATTTTCATTTAAATTTGTTTAAAATTATATTATATGGGTTTGATGAAGATTAGTATTAGGGTAAAATATATTTGTTTAATGGAATACATATGTGAGTTTATATTTCAAAGGGATATATATTTTTTGTTTGGATTGTTTAGGGTAATGTTAGGTTTCCTTCACATGATAGCTTACAGTTATGAAAAGATTTGATGAGGTGATGATATGATGATGTGGGGAAATAATTGGATAATTTTGTGATGATGATTATTTGGTTATGGGTGTGATGATGTGATTATGTGAATATTCACATATATTGGTAGATGAGAATGCATTTTTCTGGTGGATATGATGGTTATTCATGACACATGATGACAGATGAAACTTTCTAAATTTCATGAATATATTAATTGTTGTGATATAATTTAAAAATTTTGATTTTATGTCTTTATGATGAGGCTAATTTTATATTCCTCTACTAATATAAATATATATTCATAAAAATTTATAATTCCATTTCTAACATACGATATGCTCTAGTTTAATATGATAAGGTGTTGCAACTCATGTAGATTTTAATGTTATGTATTGTATTACCACTATTTTGATAAAACAATTTTTATTAATAGTCGTTACAAGTATTTCTATCCTAATACCTTTATTTCATGTTGAAATAGATGGGTAAGTTTTATGGTCACCCCAACATAGTTTGTTAACTATTGTGCTGCATAAACTGAGGGATATTTTAGATATTGTTTTCAGAGAAAGGAAAGAGTTATAAAATGATCAATTGATATTGGATTTGATACTTAAAGTATTTTATTTGTGGTTTTATTTAATTTAGTTTAAAATGGGGCTGTGAAAATTTATTTAATACACAATTCAATGCTTTGGTTGTTAATATTTTGTTTTTTTTTCTTTTAGGATAATTATTGGGTTATTCCTCATATTCTTATGAGAGATAGAAGAAATCGCATGTGTCAACATGTGAATTATTGGTGGAATTATTATTGGGTAAATCTTATACACTTTTACTCCAAAATAGATGATTCAGAAGGGATTTATCACTGCTATTGGAACTAAATTACTAATTATTTTTAACAGTGACACAATTTTCACTAATAAATAAAAAACCCTTTTAAAAAATAAGTTGGTAATAACCAACAAAACTAAATACACATACATACTTATAAATTTCCCCCTTTTTGAATGTATATCAATTTTTTAGAATTATTCATAGATTATATATATGAAAAATATAAAAGAACACCTAAAATATAAAACAACTACTTCAATGGTGGTCCAATGTAAATATAGGGAGAGATGAAGATTGAATGACTACCATATTACTGTATTTAATAGTAAAAATTGATGACAAAGACCATGTGTAAAAATAATATCACTGTATAATAATAATAATTGATAACGGAACTCAGTTTCTCTTAAAAAAATTTATATGTAATTTCCTTTTATCAAATTTACTATGGAAAATCAGTCTCCTATATTTCCATCTAGAGCACAAAATAATCTTCACGTGGTTTTGTGAATTAATATTTGATTAGTGAGCGTGAATATAATGTTATGGAAGTGAATTGAAAATAGAAAACAAATTCAATTGTCTCAAATGTAAAAATATGATTCATATAAAACATATTCCATTCAAAATATTTTTTTGTAGTTAGAGAATCAAAAAACATGCATAAAGGTTTTATAATAGCCATGCGAAGGGGGATCTAAAATCACAGATAATTTTTATTTAAATATTGTGTCTCTAATATTTTCAAAAACATTCATACCATAGGTTAGTGTTACAAAAAACCTAAAATAACATCATAAAATCAATCATCAACTAAAAATAATGGCCATATGTAAATAAATAAAATATTTAATCATTGAAAAATCATCTACATATAATATACATATAAATAATAGAAGAGAAACTAAATAATCCAATAAATATTTCAAGGGTTTTCAGTACATTCAATTCTTTTTACAACTTCCTTAAAAAACTAGAACTATTAAACATAAATATGATTATCTAATGAGTCCTCAAAACATAATTAATAATATTTTCCCAAAACACATATGAAAAAATAAGAATATTAAGGAGAAACAATTATCAATAATTTTATCTAGGGACTTCTACACTACTTCTATGGAATTATCAATAATTTTATCTAGGGACTTCTACACTAAAATAGATGAATTCGGTGTAGTTGAAAAAAACATTTTTTGGGACAAATTCAATGTTGTCAAATTACTAAAAAAATTCTTAAATATGAATAAAACATTGACAACTTTAATAAATCATTGTGACTAGTCAATCTTGAAAAACATATAATATGTTTGACATAACATGAACCATAGTAGAGCTCACATCTATCACTGCTTAATTTTTATTCCATTAGATATTAATATTTTCATTATAAACTGACACCTGACTACTATTATATAACCACATTGAATAAAATATAATAAACACAAATCTATAGAATAAAATAATAAAATTTAATAGGAATGTTTTTTCTTGTGTTTAAATGAATATAATGTCTTAACTACACATAATATCATCATACAAATAATTACTATTTAATTTTTTTGTATTATTTTACATTTAAAATAAAAAGAATAACTAAAATTATATTAACATTGATTTCAAGGTATATCTTATTTGAAATCCATTATTTTCTAAAATCTAACCATTGTAAATGGTGGATGCTAAAGATCTCGACTATGATAATACCAATGTATCACAATAAAATATTTCTAAATTATGAAATATTATTAAAGATATCTATAAATAATTGTAAAAATTAAAATTAAATTATAGTATTAATGAAAATTCATAGTATTAGAATCACCCAAGAATATTCATGTTTAATGTAATTTCTGGAAAATAAAAAAAATCATATATTTTTTCATCCCTATATGTATGTATATTATATTCACTTAATTTTTGGAATTTTTCTTCATTAACATGTATTTTTCATTGGAGGAAATATATGTACCAATATCTGAGATGGATATACATAGAGATATTGACTAATGAAAATTGGGATTTCTATGATGGAATTAGTCTAAAATTGCATCTCTCTTTTCTGATGAATAGATCTGGATGGTACAATGCTGGCATTAAATTTAACCTAATAATTACATACATTAAATAATATATGTAATGAAAAATTAATAAAAGTATCCATTTAAAAAAATTATTTACCATGCCACATGGGGTGTTAAGATATGTAATTAATAAAATTACAAAACCTCATCTAGAATATTAATCCCACAAGTATGAAATAAATGGATTATCATATATTATTTAAAATGTGATAATTTTTTCAATTTTTGAAATTTGGGATCCATATATTCACCAATATTGATCGAACCCCACTACACACACATGATTAGTATTATGTTTCTTATTAATATGATACAATATTTTTTCTGAGAACAACAAACCAAATATGATTACTCTTCCTTTTATAATTGGTCATACAATCTAGTTAAAAATTTTAATAACATATATAGATGTATTATTTTATTAATAATAACTATCAAAAATCATCCTCACTGGAAAAAATAAGGAAAATTTAACATGTAATACAACATTAATAATTATAATCATTTAAAATTTTATTCTTTTTAAAGTACCCATTAAAGAAAAAAATAATTAGAGACAATATAATGTTCCGTACTATTCTATACATCAACATTGCCAAACATTCTTAGGTTTTATTGATTTGTGACTTTAATTAAAAAATTATATGAGTATATTGAATTATGATATTTTTGGTTTTACTAATGATTTTATTTTAAAAAATTCTTCAAAGGTGTTAGAAATACCCATATATATATATATATTTAATGGTCTGCTACACATTTCATCCGAAAAATAGGCACATAAAATACAAACACAATAATAATGAATAAATCTAAAAATACTAGATAATGGAGTATAATATAATATTAGACAAGTATAAATATACAAAATCATGCTCCAATAATGAAATATATTTTAGAAAGACAATGTCACACATATAAGATTTAAATCAACAAATGAAATTAGGGAAACCCGAAAACATCAGCATCTAACAATTAAGTATTGAATGTTACATTTTCATAAGGGATCATTTTGATTAAATATATCTAATTACTGATAAGAAAAAAATGTTTAAAAAAATTGATGGAATGAAGAGACAATGATTTTGAGAATATTGAATAAATGAATTCATAGTCATAGACATTACCTTTTAGATACAATACCATGACAAATGAAAATTTCATGATGTTTGATATAAAAAATCTATTACATTATTATTTATTAATTTTAAATTTTAAATATTCATTATATTCCCTTAACTATTATTTTTCAATTTACCCACATTTTAACTTCTCTAATATTTATTTTATAAATTTAAATATATTATCAATGAAATGCCATGAAACAAATTATATAAATGGATTATATATGATTTTCAATTATGCAATGGATGGCTCCCATTGGTAAATTAATTTTTTCATAGTATCTCCATGTTTATCATACTTTACTATTAATGGTTAAGTTACATCTAAATATGGTGAGATCTATTTTATTTTAGTAATTCCATATCAATTCAAATTTATAAATTAGTTAGGTATTGTTGAAACTGTTTTGGTTTTATATATTTTTAGAAAAAAATTCATAATTAAAAAAATATTTGATTTAAATAAAATCAGGGATATTGTTTTTATGACCATGAATTTTTAAAATGAATTCTTTTTTTGATTCATGGTAAAATTTATATTCTTCAAAAATATTTATTATAGAAATGAAATTGAATTTATTTTGATATTAAGATGATAAATCTGAAAAAAAAAATATTAAATTTTAAAATATGATTATTGATTCAAATTGAAATTTCCATTGGAAATAATAAATGCAGTGAATTTTTAAATTATATGAGTATTACAACCCATAAAAAATATGAATTTTAGTAAAAAAAGGATGGTCAAAAAAGGAATGAAAATTGAAAAAAATAACATAGATATTTCAATATGTATCCACTCAATCACTAAAAAATGTTAGATTAATTATATGTATTATGTGCATTCAATAATATCATTTTATATATTCTTTAAATAAATATAACAAATTTAATAAATTTATATTCAATGAAATAAATGTTTTGACAGTAAATTAAATGATATACATAAACACACTTATATGTATTATTTTTTCAACTCCATAGCTAGGTTAACTATAAATATAGTATTATAAAAAACATAAAACTAAAAAAATTATATGTTCCAAAAAAAATATAAATCCTATTAAAAAATTTTATATTACTGAACTATCTAAATGTCATTCACAAGATTAAGTCTGAATGCTAATAAATTTAAGACTGAAATTGATATCAAATTGAAGATAAATCAATGAGCAATTTCAATATGTAACAATATAATAACTTAGAAAATTTATTTACAGGTATAGAATATTAAATTATTTTCTGTATGAAAGAAAAAAAATTATTAATTCATGTAAAGTTCATTTCCATTGTATATAATATATAATGAATTAAGTGTGTGAGATAATATTTAACATGGAATAACTCATCAGGCTATCATCGCCCTAAATGAATTATCACTAAATGAGGACTATTGAATGATGCTTCTCTATCGCAATGGGGGGGAAAGAGGAATGCATATATTCTAGAATGGATACCTCACGTGAGGGCTTTTGGGATACATCATATTAGTGAATATCATCAAGTGTGTGTAATCCTAGTCTATAAAAAAAGGGGGAGTTTATCACATTATATAAGTTTTAGGGTTGGAGCTATAGGGGAAGTGTGCATTTCTCATTAACTGATGTACTACTGTAGTGAACAAATCAAGATATTATTCATTATAGCATAGTGAAATTACAATTTTTTTGGTGGAAAAGTGTTTAACCAATCTTTTTAATTAATTTTTAGGTACAATATTCTATTCATAAAAACTATAATAATCTCTATGAATTTTCCACCCTAATCTTAGTGAGATTATGCATCTCCAGAGATGTGGGGATTATTACTGAACCACATAAATCAATGTGTAATATTCAATCTTCATCTAGTTGTTTTCATGATTATTTATTTTATTCTTTTCATCATATACAAACCAGTTATGTTTCTATGACTCCCAATAATTCCATAAAAATTATCATTTAGAATATACTTCATTAATATTAATAGTAGAATATTATATTAACAAATTAAAGTATTTTATATTCTTACACCTCAGAGTGTCTTACAATTCAATACATTACAATATAAAATTCTCCTAAATATTAATATAAAATATACAGACAATTATATATATGTTATGTAATAATTATATGAATATAAATTCACATGGAACATTCAAAGACACATAAAACGTGTGATATTTATAGAAAACATCAAATGTTATTTAAAATGTGATAAATTCAACAACGGAAGTCATCATTTTCATTAAAATAACATAATATATTTAATAGTTTCATAAAAGATATATATTAGTTGATTCACATTAAAAGAAATGGATTCCAAAAACATCAAGTTCTAAAGTTGACTCCAATTTGATGAACTATACTAGAAAATCGTAACATAACATGAAATATTTTTTTCATAATAATTAATAATTAAGAAGAAAATGTTGATATTAACATGAAAAGTATGTCAATAAACTTCTATATTTGATACAAATTTTTAGGATTCATTGTATTCTGTTGAAAATACTAATACTTCCATGATTGTAGGGATGATGATTGAAATAAATTATATCAAAATAAAAATAAAACTACAAAACCAGATCATTTATTTGGGAATGTAATTTCTATAAAATACACATCCATTTATTATAAAGATCAAATCATTCATTTCAGGGAAACAACTTGTGAATGTATTTTAGTTACAAAGAATTCATGGACTAGTGTACAATTATTATCACTTTGTATTATATTTCACAAGACTCATATCTATTTTTAATACTCATATAAATAAGGGTATTCCATTCTAATGGAATGATGATATTATAAAATACTTTTAGTAGATTAGAACATAATTCACATCTACACGTATCCTCATATTTCAAGAACCAGAGAAGGGTTATATATTGTATTTTGCATCATCTAGAATGTGATTGTGTTGTTTAATTTTTCCAAGGATGACATGTTATTACCCAAAAATCGTGATAGATTTAGATATATGAAAATAATAATCATTATCACAACTATGGTGGTCCATGCATGAAAAAAATGGCACCATAGCCTCTTCAATGAAAAGATTTTAATATTATTATATCATAAGATCTTGAATAAAATCATATCACATAGGGACATTAAACACAATGAAGTAATATGGATGGGGTTTTTCCTTGTGTTTTAATTTTACAAGGTTTATACACATAGGAATCATAATTTAATGGTTGATGGTTTTCATGGAAAAATTGTTAAATAAATTTGTAAGTGTGGATAGCTGCCAAAGGAATGAAAATAAAACACATATATAATAGGCAATTCAAGGTAATGTTATTGATAAAATCAATTATAATAATATTTTTGAACCACACTCACTCTAATTTTATAATGGATTCTACCTAACCATTTTAATTTTTATCATTTGATTTTATTTTTCATTATTTTCTAAGAAACTAATTTCTAGTGTTCTTAACTATCATTTATTATTCATCATTATTTTTGGTTTACCAATTTATTGGATAAATTTTATGAATAATCTACAATTTGTTACTTCGATGTATTATTATACATTTTCATATAGTTTTCAAATAAATGAAATATAAAAATTTCTAGTTCATTTTTTGAGGTTTATATATTTAAAACTACATTTTGATGTCACATTCCATTCCATTAAATTTTCCAAACTATGTTATGAGGCTCCAGATTTATAATTATAACAACCATTAATCATAATTATATATATTTTATCCCGTCATTTTAGAATAAATTGAACACTATATTTTGTTTCATATTATCGTATAATTATTTTTTTCTCATGAATATCTAAAATTGGAATGTACTATTTAGGATATAACTTTTTTACTATAATATATATTGAAAGATTACAATAACGAATTAATTATCCGGAGTAATATTTTAATGCTAATTTTTTCATTATTGTTTCTCTTATTTTAAATCATAAATAAGATTTTGGTTGTGTTTTTCTATTAAATATTTTTCAATAGCATCGATGAATTAAATTTAAATCCATTAATTGATATTATTTAAAATATGATGATCAATGTTGAAATTATTATGTCTATAAATAATATAATAAATTTTTTTGAAAAATGACTAATGAATATTTTATTAACAATGATCATACACATTTATTTCATTGTAAAATAAATTATTGTTATATATAAAATACAATGAAAAACATGAATTAGAAGAAAATAAATTATACATACTAACATTAACATTAGTTATTTTTCCAAGAGGTGGATAAAATGAAAGTATTTTAATTTAGAAACATATAATTAGGTAGTTATCAGAATTAATAATTACTTTTTTCTTTGAAATGTTTAATGATTTTTATATTCTTCACCATAGATAGAATATTTTATCCAAATGGAGTACAAAAGTAACAAAGAGTAAATTTTTTATAATAGTGATCAGGTGAACACATTATGAAAATTTGACATTGTGGTTTTATATCTAATTTACTTGTCATATGATGTGTATTTATGATGGTTTTATGGTGGATTGATGTTCAGTAGAGGATATCAATAGCCTAAAACCGATGTAGATGTCATGTGTCTAAATGGTATCATTTTTTTCATTGTACCAATGAATCTCAAACTCAGCCTGAATTATTTTATGAGCCGATTATTGTTTATATGAGAACATCATTTATAATAATCCTATTAGAATCCCAATCATCATATCACTAGAAAAAATATATGTTGTTGTTTCTTCCACAGATGTATAAGTTGTCACGATACCATAAATGAATAATATTGAATAGTACATTAATATATTAAATGGATTATAATATTCAATGACATTATTTATATCTTGTTAACATTTTTTTGACTAATAATAGTACATATTGAAATTTTATAGAACATATTTTAAATTTCTATATTAATCCTTTGATATGAAATAGATTAAGAGTGGTTGGTGAATTCATTTTTTTGTTTGGGAAGAAGTAATTATTTATTATTGTATTATGAATAGAGAAAAACATATTGAAATTTACCATTATAATAAAAATAGTTATAGACCATTTTTTGAAACTTTATAGTATTAATAATGTGAAAAATTATTTTATTTCATATGGATCTTGTTCATTCTGTACTGGTGAATGAAAGGGGTCCTACATGGACAAGTGGTGAACAAATTGTGGGTGTTGCCTCATAGACACTGTAACATTCTAGGTAAATAAATAATAATAAATTTTTATATTTATTAATATTTTCAAATTAAATATTAATTTTACTTTAAATGGGTTGTTATGTTCCATAGCGTACCAGATACTCAACAATGAGTTTCTTTGAAATATTACGTTGCACACTAGTAATATAATAATATTATTTTAAATGGTAATTAACACGTAGTCATTGTATTGGAGGGAATGAATAAAAATAACTAAAATATGATTATATATGTTTTTTAAATGTTTTTACATATATCCAATAAAATTTAAAGGCTTAAAATAAGAAAAAGAATTCAATTTTAGGCATATATAGTATAATTTTCACTAAAGGTCGACTTATCGCCTTTTCATGGTGAACCTTCATTAAATATAATTTTGGTCACTCATATACTTTCTATTCGACCAAATATAACTATTATTTAGAATTGGGACATCAAAATTCACATTGTGTAAATTTTTGGTATTTTTCCGATAAAGTTCATTTTTTTTATGAATAGTGAAAAATGATTTATTTTAATTCAAAACCTCTTTTTAATCTAATTTATTTACATATTAGATTATCTTTTGAATTGGTATTAAAGTGAAATTATAATATATTTTTACCATTTAATCCAACAGTGGTTGTTGAAATTAATTTCACATTGAAATCAGACTTAAACTAGTGTCAATCTTTTGATACTTATTGTTTCATAAAAACACGCTATTTGATCTGATAGAGAGAATTAATTATTAAATTAATTAATGAAACTTATATGATTTTTTTTTTAAAAATAGGCATCATTTTTGAATTTGGGATATAAATTATATCTTAGGGTGAATTTTTGAGATTTTTCTGAAAAACATCAATTTTTGATGAATAGTGAAACCAATAAGTGGTACTTAAAAACAGATTTTTCGTTAAAATAAAACTTTACCACTTCTGTGTTCTGAATTTCAAAAATCCAACATACATGGTTTTCATTATGAATTAGAATGTTGTTCAATGTGATTAAAATAATTTATTTGGTGAATAGTAACTTTCATGTTTATTAATAGCGATTAGAGATAATTTGTGTAGTTTAAGGTAAAAATAGTGATTTGATAATATGAAATGACCTAGACACATGTCCTACCATTATTGGATGTGTCATGTCCAAAAAAGAAAATCAATGGGTCAACTTGGGGAACCCATGGAGCCACTTTGGTAGGAAAATGACATTAATAACTTTTTATTTAATGTTAAAATAAAAATGTCACAAACATTAGTTTTTTTACTAAATCAATATAAAAATATTTTCATACAAGTCATAATTTTGACTATAAATATTCATTATAAATATAAAAATCTTTCATACATCAAGATATTATTGTAAAATTTTTAGACATTAAATAAATTAAATTATTTATGACACCATGATGACGCATCGATTACCTCATTATTTAATGATTTAAATAAAATGAAAAGATAATGTAAAATATAAGACCTACACATGTCAAAAACCTATTGGATGGGTGTATTTAGAACCCGCATCACCTTATCATCTAAATATATAATTTTGGGACCCTTTTATTCGAATATTATATTATAATAAAGTATCTTTTCTTAACATTCCAAGAGTGCCCCTCCTCTCCTCCTAGAAAAGTCCCCCACCTCTACCTCTTTACCCACACCTAAAAAGCCTTTGGATAAGCAAAGATCTTACCTCTTTGTCTCTCCACATCCCTCTCTTACACCTAGAAGCCTCACGTGGGGAATAAGTCTTCCCAAGGAAGCCTTTGACCTCAAATCAAAGAGAGTTACCCGATTTTAATGGTAGTGTTTTCTCTTGTGTTCTTATGTTTTATTTTGCTTCTCCAACCCCCTAAACTTTTTTATTCATTTATTTTGTATCAAATCCAGTATCTTCATTATACTAGGATGTTTTTATAATCATAATTCGAGCTACACTTACACATACCTTCATCTAATGGTTAAAGAACATACTCTTTCTGTGGATGGCGAATTTCTGCCTCACGAAACGATGATTGTTCAATACTCATATAACACCTTCAAAGGTGGCCATTAAGATGAAACTATATTTATATATGATATATAATATGTTTATGTTTTACTTAAGCTTCTGTATTTTTCATTTCTGGAATTCCTTTATGGTTTCCATTGTGGGTAAACACGATAATTTCATTTTTGGAATTACGGACTACGGCCCCTCAAAGTGATTTGATTCGTTAATGCCATACGTGGGACGTATAAAGGATGGATTTAATGATATTATATATAATAATATACTGGAATTATAATATACGTTTTTATCATTATGATTTCACTCAATTAAATTATGAGATAGAAATGAAAGTAGAGTTCATGCGTACGTACGGCTTACCGTCTCCATGAACGGTGAATTTCATTTCTTACACCGAAATGTAATTTACTATTATAAGAACATATATATAATGGATATATATTATTTATTTTACATCTAATGTATTAATATAATTTTGGAATTAAAATATACATATCTCCCATTTAGTTTTAATTCCATTAATATGACATAGAAATGAAAGTAGTGTTCATGCGTACGTACGGCTTACCATCTCCATGAACGGTGAATTTCATTTCTTACCTCTAAATTATTATGTAATATTATAAATACATATATATGTTATCCAAATCATGAATATCATTCTGGATATAATGAACCGTTGACCACACGAACTACTTGTAATTGTAAGAAGTCCACTTTCGACTAAAGACCCAAGTATCGAAAAAACAAACATTATTAACATAAATAACTTCATAATGTTTATAACATGGTAATAAGTGATATAAAAGTAATAATGAACTTGAAAAAGGTTCTTAATAAAGTAGAAATTAACTCAAGTTTATTATTCAGGATGTTAAAGAATGATCCAGTCAAGTCGGACACGAGGTAAGGGACTTCATCTCAATCTCCTTTCATTGAGGCATATTTTGTTCTAATATAAGGCTTTTCTTTTATATGGTGTATAAACCCCTTTGAAATTTCATTTTATACAAAAGGAATATTTTTCTAAGAATCATTTTACAAAATGACAAAAAGGTATGTTTCTTTTAACATATGTGGTGACAACAACCTTTTCCACCGCCGAATGTTTTATTTGGTCTTTGGCATCCTCAACTAGTCGTGATGTTTTTTTTAAATGAAATAAATACCATATAATCTTTTATGTATTTTGGTATTGAAAACGGTTTTTATAATGGATTTGTTATGTTAATATATTTAAGTGATATATTGATATGAAAGTGTGGAAGTGTTTTCTTTCCATTATATTTGTTTTATGTCTTATGATTTTATAATGGTACTTGGATATTTTATGGGTGGTTACGTGATAAACCATATGACGGGTGGTTCCGTGAATACTAGGATGGGTGGTTACGTTTTAACCTCCAATGCATTGGATATGGAAGTCGGCCGTATGGTTATTCCATTAAGTGATATGTGTGAAAGTCGACCATATGTTTATTCCATTTAAGTGTGTTTATGTCCCAAGTTACCTTTATATGTTATGTGTTCTTTATATGGTTTTTATGGTAATCTTTCAGTTAGAAAAGGGTAAGTAATGTTCTTTTATTCAGTGAAGAGTTTTTACTACTTCACAAAGGTGAATAGTATTACTTTGATAAAGTATACATGGGTTACTTGTAGTTTTGAAAAACTAACGGTTTTTATTCATTGTGTATCCATTACATATCTTTTTACGCTCATCCCAAGTTTTTGAAATTTTTTTTACAGGACCTAAAGTGGAATAGCGTCATGGATGGGTTCATGGAAAATTCATGCTATCTAAAACATGGAACTAGACATGTTTCTTTTTAAGAGTTTTTATTTTATGGAAACATTGTAGAAGTGTCTACTTTTTAATATTTTGAGATGTAATAGTTATGATCTAATTTTATATAAATCTAAACCTAAAAATATATTCAATGGGAATTATTAATTTAATTCAATATTAAGTAATGTTTAAGGTCGGGGACTTATAGTTGGTATCAGAGGTCGGTTTCGACAACATTAAGAGTTAGAAAATTGTTAAGTTATAAGTTAATTTATTGTATGATTGAAATGATATATCATTTGAAGATTTCCATGTTTCTTCTCCTATGATATTTCTATGTTAAAAATGATTTTTCATAGAGGAAACAGAACAGGTTTTCTAGGAAGGCATACAGTGGGAAATGACCTTTTAAAATAGTATCCCGAGATGGTCAGAATCAGAACTTAACAGTTTGTTGCAGCAATTAACTTTGGAATAGAAGTTGTTGGTGAAGGATTTTTTTCTGTTTTGTTTCAGGTATCAGTGAGATCATCCCTATCAGACAGAATTAAGCAAGCACAGAAGCAAGACAGCGAGTTGCAGAAAAAGGTAGAGCTGCCTCATAAGGGTATGTTGCCAGAATTCAAAATTGATAGTGATTGTGTTTTGAGATTTGGGAAGAGATTTTGTGTGCATTGTGATTCACAGTGTGAAGGGTGAGTTGTTATGTGAGGCTCATAGTTCCCCGTTTTCAGTTCTTCCTGGTAGTACTAAGTTGTACAGAGATCTGCGGGAATATTACTAGTGGGATGGAATTAAAAGAGATATTGCTGATTTTACTGTGAAGTGTTTGACTTGTCAGCTGGTTAAAGCAGAGCGGTAGTTACCGAAAGGGATGCTTCATTGATTACCGGTGCTAGTGTGGAAATGGGAAAATATATCTATTGTCTTTTTTGTGGGATTACAGAGGACATCTCAAGGTAATAATGCATCTGAGTTATTATTGATCGATTTACTAAATCTGCTCATTTCCTTCCTATTTGAGATACTTTGTCTCTAGATCAACTTGCTCGGTTGTATCTTAAAGAGATAGTCTACTGTCATGGAGTTCCCCTCTCCATTGTATCTGATCATGATCCCATGTATACTTCTATCTTTTGGAAGGGCCATCAAAAGTCATTGAGTACTGAATTAAATTTTGGTACATCTTTTCATTTGCAATCAGATGGGCAGTCAGAAAGAACAATTCAGACTTTGGAGGATATGCTACATGCTTTTTTGATGGATTATCAGGGAAGTTAGGACCAACATATTTCTTTGTTTGAATTTTCATATAATAACATTTTTCATTCAACTATATAGATGGCTCCGTTTGAATCATTATATGGGAAGTGGTGTTGAACTTCAGCTTTTTGGGGTGAAGTGGGTGAAAGGAAGTTGATTGGACCAGAATTGGTAGAAGATATGTCAGAAAAAGTTCAGTTGATTCAGAAACACATGAGAACAGCTCAGAGCAGACAGAAAAGTTGTGCAGACAATAGGAGTAAGGATCTATCTTTTGAGATAGGTGATCAGTTTTTTCTCAATGTTTCACCGTGGAAAAGTGTGATGCGATTAGGTAAGAAAGAAATGTTGGGTCCAAGGTTCATTGGACCATATGAAATCTTTGAGAGAGTTGGATCAGTTGCATATAGAGTAGAATTACCTCCAAGTTTATCTCAGTTACACAATGTTTTTCATGTTTCGATGTTGAGAAAGTATATGCCAGATCCATCTCATGTTTTGAGCCTATAGGTAGTTCAATTGGAAGAGAATCTCTCTTATGAAGAACAACCAGTCCATATTCTTGACCGAAGTGTGCATGTGTTGTGAAATAAGGTAATTCAACAGGTAAAGTTTATGTGTAAAAACCTTATGGTTGAAGAGGAAACATGGGAATCAGAAAATGCTATGAGGGATAAATACCCACACTTATTTTGGAAGTGAATAAAATTGTGAGGACGCAATTCCCAAAAGGGGGTAAGGATGTAACATCCCAGGTAAATAATGAATAATACATTTTCATATTTATTAATATTTTAAAATTAAATATTAATATTACTTTAAATGGTTTTCTATGTTCCATAGCGTACCCGATACACAACAATGAGTTTCTTTGAAATCATACGTTGCACACTAGTAATATAATAATATTATTTTAAATGGTAGTTAACACGTAGTCATTGTATTGGAGGGAATGAATATAAATAACTACAATATGATTATATATGTTTTTAAATGTTTCTACATTTATCCAATAAACGATAAAGGCTTAAAATAAGAAAAAGTATTCAATTTTAGGCATATATACTCTAATTTCCACTAAAGGTCGACTTATCGCCTTTTCCTAGAGAAATTTCTTTAAATATAGTTTTGGTCACTCTTATACTTTCTATTAGACCAAATAAAACTATTCTTTAAAATTGGGACATCAAAATTTACATTGTGTAAATTTTTGGTATTTTTCCGATAAAGTTCGTTTTTTTAATGAATAGTGAAAAATGTTGTATTTTAATTCAAAACCACTTTTTAATATAATTTATTTACATGATTATATTATCTTTTTAATTGGTATAAAATTGAAATTAGAATATACTTTTACCATTTAATCCAATAGTGGTCATTGGAATAAATTTCACATTGAAATTGGATTTAAACTAGTGTCAACCTTTTGATACTTATTGTTTCATAAAAACAAGCTATTAGCTTGGACAACGGGAATTAATTATTAAATTAATTAATGCAACTTATATGTTTTGAATTTTTTAAAATAGACATCATTTTTGAATTCGGAATATCAAATATAGCTTAGGGTGAATTTTTGGAATTTTTCTGAAAAACATCAATTTTTGATGAATAGTGAAACCACTAAGTGGTACTTAAAAAACTGATTGTTCATTTAAATGAAACATTACCACTTCTGTGTTTTGAATTTCAAAAATCCTACATACATGGTTGTCATTAAGAATTAAAATGTGGTTCAATGGGATTAAAATAAATTTTTGGTGAATAGTAACTTTTAAGTTTATTAATCGTGATTAGAGGTAATTAGTGTAGTTTAAGCAAAAAATAATGTTTTGATAATATAAAATGACCTAGAAACATGTACTACCCTTATTGGATGTGTCATAGACAACAAAGAAAATCCATGGGTCAACATGGGGACCCCAAGGAGCCACTTTGGTAGGAAAATGACATTAATAAATTTTTATTTAATGTTAAAATAAAAATGTCACAAACATGAGTTGTTTTACTAAAACAATATTTAAATAGGGTTATACAAGACATATTTTTGACTATAAATATTAATTAGAAATATAAAAATATTTCATACATCATGATATTTTTTTAAAAAAAATTAGACATAAAAAAAATTAAATTATTTATGACACCATGATGATGCAGTGATTACATCATTATTTAGCGATTTAAATAAAATTAAAATATAATGTAAAATCTAAGACCTACACTTGTCAAAAACCTATTTTATGGGTGTATTTCTAACCCTTATCACCTTATCCTTTAAATATATAATTTTTGGACCCTTTTTATCCCAAAATCATTTTATAATAAAGTATCTTTTCTTAACATTCCAAGAGTGCCCCTCCTCTCCTCTTATAAAAGGCCCCCACCTCTACCTCCGTACACACACCTCTGAAGCCATTGGTTCGGTAAATCTTTGATCTCTTTGTCTCTCCACATCCCTCTCTTACTCCTAGAAGCCTCACTTTGTGCAGAAGTCTTCCCAAGGAAGCCATTGAGCTCAAATCAAAGAGAGTTACCTGATTTTAATGGTAGTGTTTTCTCTTGTGTTCTTATGTTTTATTTTGATTCTCCAACCCCCTAAACATTTTTTATTCATTTCTTTTGTTACAACTCCAGTATCTTAAATATAATAGTATGTGTTTATAAGAATCATTCGAGCAACACTTACACTCACCTTCATTTAATGGTTAAAGAACATATTGTTTCTGTGGATGGTGAATTTCTGCCTCATGAAACAATGATTGTTCAACACTCATATAACACCTTCATAGGTGGCAATTAAGATGAAACTATATTTATATATGATATATAATATGTTTATTTTTTAGTTATGCTTCTGTATTTTTCATTTGTGTCATACCTTTACGGTTTCCATTGTAGGTAAACACAATAATTTTATTTTAGGATGTGCGGACTACTGCCCCCTCAAAGTGATTTGATTCGTTAATTCTATACGTGGGACATATAAAGGTTGTATTTTATGATATTATATATTATAATTTACTGTAATTATAATTTACCTTTTTATCATTATGATTTCACTCAATTAAATTATGAGATAGAAATGAAAGTAGCGCTCATGCGTACGTACGGCTTACCGTCTCCATGAACGGTGCATTTCATTTCTTACCCCCAAATGCAATGTACTATTATAAGTACATATATATAATGTATATATATGATGTATGTAACATCTAAAGTATTAATATAATTCTGGAATTAAAATATAAATATCTCTCATTTAGTTATAATTCCATTAATATGACATAGAGATGAAAGTAGCTTTCATGCGTACATACGGCTTATCGTCTCCATGAACGGTGCATTTCATTTCTTACCTCTAAATGATTATTTAATATTATAAATAAAAATATATGATATCCAAATCATGAATATAATTCTGGATATAATGAACCATTGACCATACGAACAACATGTAATTGTAAGAAGTCCACTTTCGACTGAAGAACCAAGTATCGACAAAACAAAAATTATTAACTTAAATGATTACATAATGTTTATAACATGGTAATAAGTGATATAAAAGTAATAATGAACTTGAAAAAGGTTCTTAAGCAAGTAGAAATTAACTCATGTTTATTATTCAGGATGTGAAAAAATGATCGAGTCATGTCAGACACGAGTTAAGGGACTTCGTCTCAATCTCTTTTCATTGAAGCATATTTTTTTCTAAAACAGGGCTTTTTTTTATACGGTGTATAAACCCCTTTGACATTTAATTTTATACAAAAGGAATATTTTTTTAAGAAGCGTTTTACAAAACGATAAAAATTAATGTTTCTTTTAACATACGTGGTAACAACAACCTTTTCCGCTGCCACAAGTATTATTTGGTCTTTGGCTTCCTCAATAAGCCGTGATGTTTTTTTTAATGAAATAAATTCCATATACTCTTTTATGTATTTTGGTATTGGAAATGGTTTTTATTATGGATTTGTTATATCAATATATTTAATTGATATATTGTGATCAATGTGTGTAAATTTTTTCATTCCATTATATTTTTTTTATTTCTTATGATTTTATAATGGTACTTCGACATTTGATGGGTGGTTACGTGATAAACCATATGACGGGTGGTGCCGTGAATACCAGGACTGGTGGTTACGTTATAACCTCCAATGCATTGGGTATGGAAGTCGGCCGTATGGCTATTCCATTATGTGAAATGTGTGGAAGTTGACCGTATGCCTATTACATTTGTGTATGTTTAAGTCCCATGTTACCTTTATATGTTATGTGTTCGTTATATTGGTTTTATGGTAATCATTCGGTTAAAAAAGGGTAAGTAATGATCTTTTATTCAGTGAAGACTTTTTACTACTTCATAAAGGTGAAAAGTATTACTTTGATAAATTATACATGGTTTTATTGTTGTTTTGAAAAACTAACAGTTTTTATTCATTGTGTATCCCTTACTGAGCTTTTTACGCTCACCCCAAGTTTTTGAAATTTTTTTCACAGGACCTAAAGTAGAATAGGGTCAAGGTTGCGTTCAAGGAAAAGTCATGCTATCTAAAACAGGGAACAATACATGTTTCTTTTTAACAGTTTTTATTTTATGGAAACATTTTAGAAGTGTCTACTTTGTAATCTTTTTAGATGTAATAGTTTTTATCTAATTCTCTAAACCTCTAAACCTAAAAACATATTCAATGGTAATTATTCATTTAATTCAATATTAAGTAATTTTTAAGGCCAAGGCCTTATAGACACCTTCTTCCATCACATGTTCATGATGAATTTCATGAAATGGGACATGCATCAAACAAAAATAAATGAAATTACAAGTGAACCATTTAAGTAACCATTATCTCCCAGATGTCTTCTTCTAATACTATTTTAGTATCATTAGTGAGACCAATGATCCTTGGTTCGAGGAATACATAAATTTATATAATAGTAATGGTAACATTCATCATCAGTTCATGTAACAACCCATTGATCAGAAATAAAATTCATGATCATGACTCATACTTTCACCAACATGTGATAAGGTGATTAAATCTACTTTTTTTACTTTACAATGTTACCATATTCATAACTCTAATGACCAATAGATCAATTTACATGAGAGGACATGAATCCATATTCAGCTCTCATATCATATATATATATTTATAGATTATAATTATTATAACCCCTTAAAATGTGATTATCCACACCATAAAAGTGTACTAAAAATTACATTTTTCTTCTAATATATTTAATGATATTACTTATGAAAAATTATTGTATCACCAAATATTATTTTGCATTATAATATATATATGAATTAATAAAAATTATGTAAAATATATAACCTTTTATAAATGATAAATATTATAGTGGATATAAAAGTAATTTAATTCATTATTTCATTCATTTTAGGATCTTTGATCATCCTATGATTTGTGCTCAGAAACATTGGATGAAACTACCTCTTATATCTCTCCTTACTAAACAACATGGTAGATTTTACAATATATGCTCTATAACCAAGTACAAAAAACATATTTATCCATCAATATATATCATTATACCCCTTATGAAGAATAATAAGCTTGTGTGTTTCAATAAAAAACATTATCAAAACATTTTGACAAAATAAAACATACAAATATCACTTTCAAAAAGAATTAAGTCATCTGTATAAAACTCTTACAATACCAGGATGCATCCACTAACCTATATATATTCAAAAGAAACATATGTTTTTTTAAAACCAAATACAATTATAGCATCATCAAAAAACATATTCCCACTACCATAATTATACATAAAACAATAAATGGCTACTGAAACGTAGAAATCAAACAGTCTCATTTGTCACATTAAATCCATTTTTTATATTGTATAAATATCTGTGAATAAAAATAGGTTACTGATACCAATTATCATATCTATTTCATATATCATAACTGATATTGAAATATCTATTATTATCATAATTGGCATTACTATCACCCCTGATAAACAATAAAATGATATAAAAACAACTACTATGTTTTGAAAAAAACATATTGCGTATTTAAAAGAAATATAACTGTATAAAATAGTAAGATTACATTTATAATATTATAAAACATAATCCAAAATTAAAATTATCCTAAATAAAAATTACTCATAAAATAAATGATAATTTTTCATAAAGAAATTTCATATATGAAATAACATAAATAATCAATGTAAATAGAAAATTAAAATATAGGAAACCTACATTTCAGAAAAAAAAAACATTAAAATATTTAATATTTTAAATAGGATATCAAAATATATTTAACATAATTATATTAAATATATATAGTAGTTTTGATAATAAATAAAATTAAAAAATATATTTTTAAATCATTATATATTTTCATTATCCTACACTAAAATTATATATGTTTATTGAATATTAATCCATTGTATCGACAAATTATTTACATATGTGTTTTCAATGTGATTAAAAATTAATCTATTAGACCCAATGAGGCTCGACTGAGGCTGATTTTTTTGAGTGAACCACCTTTATTCCACAACTAATAGTCTATGGGTTGTTGAGTAGTACCATTTTATCATATCACATAAGATAATATTTGTTATACTATTTCATTCAACAAAAGAAATCTACATTACCTTAGATAACATGAAACACTTGTAGTATATACATACATAATCAACTAAATGGTACAATTTGAATGAAAGATAAATTAAGAACAAATATAATATCACATTAGAAAAATAAAAAAATTATTCATTAGAATAGTAATGTATATGAAAGATGTGAGACACTAGAGAACACCTCCCCATTGAGAGTACTCCCTGATTGGAATCCATCTTAAAAAATATTTCAATGATCATGGACCACCAAACACCATTATATCTCACCAGTTATAACTAAGGTTTATAATTCAATTAATACCATATTTTCATCAATGTGAACCATCATATATTCAAGGCATTTCCTAAATAACCTAACATGTGTAAGCATATATCTTGTGCAACTATGGATACTTAGAATACTGAAATTTTTTATAAATTTAAAATAGATAGATCTATTGAATGATTTTTACCAAAGATAACCATAAAGAACCTATTCTATCAAATGATTGGAATTTTTTTAATCATTCAACCACTTCATCATTCATGTTTCTACTAAAAAATATAAGGTGGGGCCCAGAAATTGAGGTACACATGTAATCCTTGTAAATGATAAGGCATGACATTCACAAACATTTATACAGTTAATATGTTCTAGTAACATATAGTAGATCTAATACATTTCAACTGAATAGATAAATGTCATGTGGGTACTAAAAATATCAATTATGACCAACCATGTGTGATATAATGGATATAATTCCAAACATATGAGTAGTCACCCACACCGTATAATCAAACTATAGGATAATTCATCACAAAACACCATAAATTTGATCTACCCCAAACAAAGAACCCAATCAACCATTATTGAATTATAGTAGGGTACAAATACAACATTTTATTACACCATAGATAGGGGAGAATTTACCATGTGGTTAGAGGATTTGCACCATGCAAGAAGACACATCAGTTAATGGAGTATTGAACCCTATTCACAGTGTGTGGTGGACCTGAACCTAATAATTACATTAAAGTGATGAATCTATTTAAATTTATATGACCCATTCTAATTGAATGAATTGGGGGTATTGAAATAAATTATGGAAAAAGGGGTACATTACATTAATTTTATTATTCCATGGTGGTACTGGAACTACGAAAACTCCGGACATCATACCCCAAACCCCATCATCATCCATAAAAAGAAAAATTAAATAATTCTTTATATCTCATTTAAATACGCCTATGAATGAAAAAACGAAAAAATAAATTTTTACCTATTTTAGATAATACATATTATAAGGGATTTATTTTCATAAGACATATATCTAACCAGAAAAACATGTTAATCAAAAAAATGCCATTTTTGGCCTAGTAGAAACCGTTTGCGGACCCACGTGGAATGTTGGGGTGGATGTTTTATGTGTATGGATAACATCCATGTCATGCCTTGCCTCATTGTATTGGATATCCAATCATACCTGACTGGTCATTTTTTGGCCAATGCAATAGGGTCCTATGTTGAGCTAGACTAGATGGCTTACATGAGCTTCCCATCATAGTGTTATTTGGTCGTGCCCAAGGTTCCCCACCCGAAAACACATAGAGAGTGTTAAAAATAATATATTGTTTTATATAAATTATTTCATGACCTATAACAATATTATTTCTATTTTGTCCCATCCATATGGTAAACACTTCACCTATGAATTTACAGATCCATCAAATGTATTTTCTAAGGATTTATACATTGTTAAAGTAATCACTTTACAAATAGAGAGGTTATGAAGTCACACACCATTATTTTTTAGATAATTATCAATTTGAAAATATATCAGTCACTAAAAAACCATATCATTACTATAATATTTTTAAATAATGGAACTTCTAATCCATGAGCTTTAAATATGAATTAATAACATGAAATATTCAAATGTTTTCATGATATAGAGAGGTATTATATAAAATGTTTCTTGAGTACCTAAAAAATATATTTATTATGGTTGGTTTATGTAGTAACCATTCAATAAAATGATAGTAATGAATTTAAATCAATAAAAAGTGAAAAATTAAATTATCACATTACAAAGAATTATATATAACTTATTGATAAAATATTTTTCGTCCATTATTGATTTAAGTGTTTTAATATTGATTTCATGATGCTTTTTATCTAGTGTAAAATATTTGTGTGCAACAGTATGATATTACTAGTTGAGAATTCATAGGTTTATATATTCTTTTGGGTTTTGATGTACTAGGTTTATGTATTGGGTTTGGATTTGATGTCCTAAGGTTATAACATGATTCAATGAAGAAATGATGTCATGATATGGTGATATGGTTAGGTAATGTAGTGATTATGATTTTTTGTGGTTTTAAAAATTTGATAATGTGATGATTCACACATTGGTGTGTGGTGGGAAAGTATGTCACTAGTTTATATACGAGTGATTTCTAACATAGGTTGAGAGTTAGGATTTCGTATTTTTCCAAAATATTTTGATGGTTGTGTTGTTCTTGTAGAAATTATTATGTGGTATTATAATAATGAAAATAGTTTTTAAATATCATATTTTTTTTATCCATGGTATTCCTAAAATCGATTTCATAATTTTGATATTCCATAGTATGATAAAAAAATATTATGGGACTAATTTTAAATTCAATCAAACATAATAATTTCACACTATCTTAATATTAATCTTTTATTAATTATTTTATTCAAATATAACCATCCAAATACCATAATTTCTCGTGGATATTGAATAGAAAATATAGTGGTTACAAATACATTATTTGTTAATTGTTTTACTAGAATCTTTGAGGGAGTTTTAGCTTTTGTTCAAGTAGAATTGGTAGAGATAGATAATGATCATTTATTTTTTGTGTCCATTATTTCATGTATTTGTTTATTTCCTAATTTCATGTATCATAAAATTTTGTGGTGGAGACATATGTTTTTTTTTAATGGGACCATTTGTCTGTTGACTTCTAGTTTTGTGTTATTTTCATTAAAATTAAGAGGTAATACCTCAGATTATTTTGATAGATACCCTAGGACCTGGTTTTAAACTCATGAACTACATGTAGAATGAATTAGGGGAAAATTTTATCCTGTCTACCTATCTCGGTGGGGCATCAATATGGATTAGAATAAAATAATAGAACCCCAAAATATTTTTATTCAAATAATGAAATCATTTTTTCAATTAATTTTAAAAAAATATTCAAAAACTATGAATGTACTGACAGACAAAAAATAATTCACTTACTTCCTACGACCGTACGCCCTTTATCAATGAATATGGTTCATTATATTTGATCATGTTTTATATTCATTAAAAGCATAGAATAACTCCAATAATGTTAATTTCATACATCATTGGTAGTCCAATTTTAAATGGGGTGACATATGGAGAAAATGATTCTCATATTCTTATATACCATAGTAAAAAATGGTGATATAAACATTGTGTGAAAATCATAAATCTCATTAAGGAAAATCAATGATGCTTAAAATCATTTTCCCATAAAATGATTCGTCATGTTAATTCACCACATAAATTTCACTATGGAATAAAAAAATCATATAAATCATCGACAAGAACCAAAGGAGACTGACATGGTCCATGAATGAATATATGATTTATGATAATTAATATTAATGATTTAATATATAATGATATTTGAAAAAATATGATTCATTATCACTTGTGAAGATGTGAGTCATACTAATCATATTTATTTGATGATTATAGATTTTTGTCGAATAATCAAACAAACTAACATAGAGTGTGTATAGTTTCCTTTTCCATGGGGATCTAAAATCACAGTCATTGTGTATTTAAATATCATGTCTCTAATGTTAGAAAAATATTTGATTCCAATGATCACATGAACATAAAACATATGATTTTATCATAATAACACTAATAATACTAATAGTATGACCTCATGTAAAACCCATGGATAATCATGAAATAATTGTTTATAATGCAACATCAAATAAAACAAAACTAAATAAAACATAATATATTTATTTTAACGAAATATTGATGAAATGTAGAATCAACTACATACAAGGTACTTAAAATTAGAATAAAAACAATAGAAACCAAAAATAGGTAATTGATTTTCAAAATACTCACTTTATTTTTCACCGTCCATGAATCACTAGAACTATTGAACATAGTAATACATCTCTAATGAGACATACCTACATTATTAAGAACAAATATAGTAAACTCATATGAACATACAATAAACAGTGAAATAAAGTATAATCAGGTAACTATAAAGTTATCTAATGGGTATAATAGTATATGTAAGGAAATTATTATAGATTGTGGAAATAACATGTCCACATTGGATCTATAACAGAGTATAAGTGTTTATAAAATTATATAAAAAACATTACATACGTATTAATATAAAATATTATTCCTAATAGAGAAATGATATGAACCACAAACAAATATATATTATCAGTTAAATGACTTAGGGTTGTCTATTCAAAATTAGAATGTGTGAATTAAAAAACATCACATTAAAAATATGTTGTGATTAATAGTCAAAAAAATGCACATTTCTTATGGAGGTATAAGAGAATACCATTTACTAAAAATTATAATAGTAATGTTATATACAAAATGAACATGAATATTTAAATATAATTCAAATCCGTAAGTAGATGAAATAATTATTTAAATATTTCAACATGTAAAATCTATTTAAAATAAATTTAAAAAATATATCATACCACAATTAAATTTATCATGAATGGATATTATTAATTTTTTGGGATCAGGTGCAATGATGCAGAATTAGGACAATGTTTTCCTAAAATAGAAAAATATATGGAATATTATAACACAATATAGGGATTGTTTAATCCAAGAAAAAATAATAGAAGAATGAAATAAAAAATAACACAATGAAACATGTGGGTATCCATTAATAATTTGGTTTCCTATAGACTTTTATATTAACATTATACACATTAAAGTGATGATGGCCCTATAACCACATTCAATAAAAATTATCAATATGTATGAAATAATAATAAAATACATGAGAAATTATTTTTTTCACATGTTTGAAACACAAGAATTTCTTAATTGTAACTAACTTAAAAAACTAATGATTAATATAAAATGTATCTTTTTACATAGAATATAAATATAACATTGATAGAAATACCATGCTTGTGAAATCATGGTATTTCTTGTTTAGCATCAATTATTTCCTTGAACAACACCATCATAAATACCGGTTGAGTTGAATTTACATTATGAGCCAACCAATCTATCAAAATAAAATATATTAAAATAATGATAAAATTTGAAGGATATTTATGAAGAATTGTAAAAATAAATAGAATAATTAATTATTGTTGATAATTCATAAAATATAAATCACCAAAGAATATAAATGTTCCACGAAATTTATAGAAAATTGATGAATCTCATTTATGTTTTCATAACTATAGGTATTTCCTTTATAATCTTGATATTTTTAAAATATATTATCGTTGAAATGAATTATCCTTGGAAGGGAATTTATTTATCAATATATGAGCAGGAGATAATTAGTGATATTTACTCTTTAAAATTGTGGATTTTTTGTGACCATGGACAAAAATCCCATATCTCAATTATAATTAATAGTACGGGATGATTTAGCACCTAAAATAAATTTATTCTAATAATTATAAAATATTAATTAGTAGAGAAAATAATGTTTTTAAAATTTAAGCTTATAAAACAAATTTTATTTTTCGTAACATGGTGGGAATTTATCAATGTATTCAATAGAATTAAAAATATCATTTACAATATTAATCCAATAAGTTATAAATAAATATTGTAAGATAACGTTAATCATGTGATAATTTTTAGGATTTTTTGAATTGGGGAACCAAATATTCACAAAAATTTCTAACCCCCGTGAAAATTTGATAATCAATTAGTTTTCAATTATGATGATTCTCCATAATTTTTAAAATGAAAACACCATTTATTATACAACTAAATTATAGAATATGTCTAAAATAATTAAAAAAACAAATAACTTATTGAAATGAAATATTGTATTCATATAAATATGGAAAACTCATATTCATTGATAACCCATTACTAATTTTTCACTCAGAATACCACATTAATTATTACCAATATACAATATATTATTTTTTAACAACCATGACATAAGAGTATAAAAAATATTTTGACAGAAGAGATGTAATTCAGTACTATTATGGTTACCAACATTTCTAACCATTCATAGAATTTATTTATTTGTGACATTCATTGAATATTTATCCCATTAGATAGTATCTTCATTTATTAAGTATAAATGTTTTTTATTTTGTTAAATCTATCTAATGTGATGGAAAAAAGTTATCTCCATTTGAAATTTCTTGTACATATTTCATTAGAAAAACATGAATCATAATTTCACACATTGAAGAAATTAATAAAAATATTATATAGAATAATGAAAAATATAATTTTAAACAACATTAAATCAATATAATAGTCAATATATAAAATGATATATAGTACAAAAAGAATCCAATCATTTAAAATTAAAATGAACAAATGATTTCATTGAAATTAAGAATCATCGTCTATTTGTCATTGATTAATAAATGTTTATTTTTATATTATGACCATTTAGATTAAAAATTTCTCATTCTAACCATGAAATAAATATTTCCCAAAAAATATTGGAAGATATTGGAATGAATAAGATTTTCAATACTTCAAATAAATGAATTTGTAGTTGTTGGAATTTATCATTTGATACAATCCAAGGTTGAATTCTATTGTCTTTAAGTATTATATAATTGAAAATATTTTTGGATTATTTTCATTGGTATTTTGTAAATATTTAATTAATTCCATCAAATTTTAATTTTCCCAATATAATTTTTTTATGTAATTTTCTAAAATATTACCCCTTTTCATTTTTCATTAAATTTAAATATATTTTTAGTGAAATAACTAGAAATAAATTAAATAAATTTATTATATAATATTATTAATAAATAATGATATGAATCCTAGTTGTAAATTAATATCTTTGTAGTATCCTTAAATATTTTTATTACTATTTTATTATTTAAGAGACTTCCAAATACAGGGATATGTATTTGAATATAGAAATTTCGTATGGATTGATATTTAGGAATGAGTTAGGTTTTGTTGATACCCTTATTTTATGATATATTTAAATGAAAAGTATTAATAAATAATGAATAAAAATAAATTTTTTGATGAGTACTAAGTAGGGGTGATGTTTATTAGTACCGTGTCATTTCACGGGGTATAAAGAGTGTGTTTTAGGGTATAATTTATTTTCATTGATGATATTTCATATATAAAACATATTAACATTTATTTTGATATTAAAATGATTATTGAAGAAAAATATATTCATTAAATTATATAGTGTGAATAAAAATTGAAATTGAAATTTATATTATTATAATGAATTACTCCTCTAGAAGAATATATGTATACCTACAAAAATATGATTTTTAAAAAAATTAAATGGATGTTACCAAAATAAAATAAGTAGAATACAATTTAAACATATATTTAAATATGTATCCACAGAATCACTTAATCATGTTATGTGAATTATATATATATATATATATATAAATTCTTTCAATCTATATATACACATATATATCAAATTTTTTGTTTTATATTAATATATTTGGTTCACTTTATATGTATTATGTACATTATCAAATCACATAATATATATTCAATAAAAAAAATAAATTGACCATTAATATGTTCAATTAATATAGATTTAAATAAATGTTTTGAAGGTTTATTAAATGAAATACATAAATACTCCAATGTGAATCATTTTTCGTACATCATAGCCTTGTTAACTATATGAGCATGATCATTATAGAAAAAAAATTATAGAAAATTAGACATTCAAAAAACACAATATAAATCATATAGTGAATTGTTATATTTCAATAATATCAAAAGGACTTAAAAAATGTATGTCTAAATTATACTAAATAAATGCCAATAAAATTAAAAAAAAAATTGGGGGCCAATCACTTGGATTTTTTAATTTTTCCAACATAATTACAATAACATGTTATGTTTAGTATATATATTATATTAATATATTATATGTATGAAAGACACACAATAATTGTATTTTTTTGTAAATGACATGTCCATGGTATAAAATATATAATTCATAATGATTTAAATATATTATTTGACAATGAATGATTCATCAAACTTCCATGTACCTAAATGAATCACCAAAAAATTAGTAATATCGAATGATGAGAAATTTGAACATTTGGGGGTGGGTGTGTATATATTCTAGAATTACTGCTTCAGGTGATGGAAATGGGGAGACACCACATAGGTGGGTATCATCAGGGGAATTTATCCTATGATGTAGGATATTGATCTTATGGGTTTATCCCATGAATTTGGGTACTATAAGGTAGGGGAAGTTAGTTTATCCCATTCTACAACACTTTTGTAGTATATATTTATATCTAATAATCACTATAGCATAGTAGACATTTTGTGTGGTCGGGGGTCCAATGTTTAATAGCCTTTTTTCTAACTATATGTAGGGTTTTATATGTTGTGAAACTATTATATTCTCTCTATATTGGTGCTCCTGAATCATAGATAGATTCAATCTGTCTATGGACAAAGGAATTCTTAATGAACCATGCAAATGGATGTTTCCTGTAATATTTTCAACTCATTATTTTCTTATATATTTCTATTGTATTTTCTTCTTCATAAAACCTATTATGTTCAAGTTCCACTTAGTGTTTCCACATAAATTACCATATCAAATATTCAACCATTATGATCACAAATAAATAATATAAAAAAAAATTTAATTTTCTTTATATTCTTACTGTTCAGAGTGGGTTATTATTTAATACATATAAATATATATTAATCATTAATATTAATATCCATTACATAGGTAATGCTATATACACTATGAAATATTAATACTATAAAAATTTTACATGAAATATACATAGACACTAGAATCATGGGATATTGATATAAAAATTCACATTTTACATAGTGTGTGAAAAATTAAAATATATAGGTCTTCATTTTCATTAATAAAACATTAAATATTAACAAGTTTCTTCCACAATATTAATTAGATAATTCATATTATGATAGATATCTATTTAACATATTATGTTTCCAAGATTATTCCAACATGATGAACAATAGTAGAAAATAAACATATAACCAAAAATTATTTTCATCATAATAATGTTAAATAATGAAGAAAATGGTTATATTAATGTCAATAATGAAACAAGTTAAATAGGCCATTGATACTGAGTTTTAAGTGACATTTTTTATTTGATAATACTCATATATCCATGAATCAAGGAAGGAGTTTTGAAAATTTGTTTCGTTAAATAATAATCAAATGGCCATAATGATATAAAAGTAGTCATTTTTAGGAAAAAACAATGAATGTATTTGAGATATAGAGTTTTTATTGTCTAGTAATGTGTTACTATGCCTTTTTCTTAAATTTATATAGTCATGATTAACATATGATGAAGTTATTGAAAAATGGAATTAAATGCAAATAGAATTATAAATTTAAATAAATTAATGAGTAGTTTATGACCTGAAACACTTTGGCATATATTGTTTTATTTTTATAACTAGGGAAGTATAATTTAAAATATTTTGATTCCTAAATATCAGTATGGAGAAGTGTTCTTTTTCTAAGAGACCATGACAATGACTAAAACTTGTGACAGTTGTAGATGCTAGATATTAATTTTATAAATTATAACTATGATGGTCCTTCCGTTGAAAATATGTCCCCATAACCACATTTATTAAAACATTTCCTTCTTCATCAATCATAATAGCTTGAAGAACATTTATTCCGAGAGGAAATTAAACCTCATGTAGTGACAGCAGATGGATTATCTCTATATGATTGACTTTGAATATATTTAAAGACCTGAGAAATGGAATTAAATGTATGTTTGATTGGGATTTCTATTGTAGGGAATAGTGTTAAGAGATGATCATGACCTGTGAGGCTCAGAAATCAAACACACATAGGAAAGGGAATTCAATGAAATATTACTGATATTATCTATATGAAGTATATGTATGAAAAAAATTCCACAAATTTTATTTAGGTATTTTACCATACATATATATATAATTGGGGTAAATTTTATTTATTTATATTTTATAGCAAATTTTTCTTTCAGATTTCATAATTGTTAAAATTTATCCATGTAATAATCAGTTTTGAAATTTATTGTATAAATTCTATGAATAATCTATTATCACAATCATTGTTTTATAATTTTCAATTTTAATATATTTTCATGATAAATGATAAAATTATAATATGTTCATTTTTGATGATTTTTATTTTGAAACAATAGTTTCATGTACTTTACCTACTATTCAATTTTTAATTCCGAGTCCTGAGCCCATATATATATGGAAGTAACAACTCCTTGATTACAACATCATACTCTAAAGCTATTTTTTTGGAAAAAAAAATGTTAAATTTTACATTCTTTGCAATTTAAATCATAGTAATTTAATTATAAACAAACTAAAAAATTGGAATCCACTATTGGTGATTTATTGTTATTTAATATTGGTTTTATTGAAAGATTTCAATAACCACTTCACTCTCGTTTTTCGTCTTTAACAGTTAATGTATTTACTATTGGTTTTCTCATTTAAATTCTTCTTTATGAATATTGTTGTGTTTCATTCATTACATATATAATTAGTAAATTTTATGAGATCATGTTTAATTATATATTTTATATTTCTTACAGTTAGATGATAGTTGTAAAAATTATTATGTCTATGAATCCTATAATAAAAATGGTCGTAAAATGTCTAATGAAAAATTTTATTGACCATGTCAATACATGTCTACAAATTTGTTAAATGAATTTTTCTTTAGATTTATCATAAATATAAAAAATTATTTACAATGAATTAAACTTTAAAAACTATATTTATTATATATTTTTTATTAAGGGGTTCAATTAATTATTATTCTTTCATATTGTTACACTTAATTTTGGGGTTCATATAATTAATATTGGTGTTGTTCATTGGAATATTATATGCATTTTATCTTAATCGGTTTAGAAATGATTTTTTAAACAATGGGATAAATTTATTTTTGAAAAACACATTTATTAATTTGTTTCATAAATGTACACATGAACATCGTCTCATTGTATTGGGTAATTTCTAATTTCCTTGACTGATGTGATGTATTTACGATTGGTGAATGGATTATTGAATTGTATATTGGGATGTTAGAATCCATTAAATGACGATTATGATGTAAAAATACAATGTATCATCTTATTTCTTGTACCAATCACACTCAACCTCATCATGTATTGTTTTCTGAGAGGACTGTTGTTTATGGTAACACATCATTTGGAAGATTCCTATAGGAAACAAAATTCAAAACACACTATAAAAAATATAGGTTTTGGTTTCTTCCTACCATGAATAGTTAATTAAACTAATGTAAAAATATTATTAAAAATTATTAATTAGCCTATTAAATGAATTGGATTATTAAACACTATTTATTATATATTATTTTCAATTATGTGATTTATAATAATCCTTATAATAATTTTATAGAATATATTTAAAACATATTTATTAATCCAATGAAGTGAATTGAACTTTGAATCATTAAAGATTTAACATTAATATGGTAATAATTGAAGTGTAATTTACATTTGTACATTTATTAGTGAATCAAATTAATAAATTGTCAATTATTTTCATGACTATTATGGACCTTTTTATTGATATGATAGATGTTTTATGAATGTGACATTGAAATGAGATCTAATTTTTTTGTTTGATGTAATTTATTTATTTTTCTAATTATTTTTATACAAGTTAATGAATGTGAACATACTTCCATTGTTTTCAGTAATAATTTCAATTGCCTCCTCAATTCAAGAAACTACACCATTTATGAATATAATTTTATGATCAATACTTATATTTTAACAAATATTTGATTATGTGATGTAATATAACATTTTATGTTGACATCGATACAGTTTCTTCTTTGGAAATCCACAAACCAATATATCCAATGAAAATAAAAAATTAAAATAGATTGACATATCATATAATAAATATCAATTTTGATACTAGAATCAGTATAAGAACTTATATTTCTCTAATCCTCACTATGAATGATTAAGAACATTTCCTTTATTCGTCAAATGAACTCACAATATTTTTCTAAGACAATTGATTAAAAAACCAAATATATAGGTTATTAGCTTCTATTATTTAGAAAATATTAATCAATAATTAGAAAATAAACATTTTATATATGAAAATCAACATGTAAGATACATAAGGATTATTGTCCCTATTTTTTGTAGTTTAGGATCCAAGATTTTCTTATTATTTGTGCTATGAAACATAGGTAGAGACACATTCTTGGAGATCTCCTTACTAAACTAGTTGAGAACATATCCATTATATGTGCCTTGTCTCGGTCAAAAAATCCATTAATATATCTATATGGATCATTGTTCATCATATGTAGGGTGATTAGGTCACGTAATCCATTAACACACAATTTCATAAAAAAATGTATATACTTTATAGTTACTATATAATTTTAAAGTTGTGTATATCAACCTTTTAAAATTATTCATTTACAATAGAGAATCCACTAACTATCTTATATAGACTAGAGGTATATGTGATTTAAAAAAAACATTTATAGAATCACCAAAACATATATTCCCTATCTGAGAATAAGGCATCAATACATAAACGGAGTGTTGAAACATAGAAACCTTAACAATATCATTTGATACATTATAAAATTAGGTAAAATTATATACATTTAATTAACTAAATTTAGGTTATATAATTTTATTTTAACTCACCCTTGATATATCATATAATAATAATGATATTTAATTATATATATTAATGTAAATTATTATTTCCATGAAAAAATAATAAATCAATTTAAAAAAAATTTATAATGTTTTGAGAAAAAAAACATTGATTATTAAGAAAATTTTGAAATTATAAAATTGAATGATAATGTTTATAAAACTATAATATATTATTTCAATCATATGACACTAATATTTAAAAAAAATTAAAAATTTCCAGATTTACAATTTTAAAATATGTTTTACATAATTTTTTTTTTTTGAAAAATATATATACCAATGTTTATAAAAAATATTTTGATAAATAAATATTTTAATATGCTTATTTAACATATTAAATAATATATTATAGTATCAAAATTGTATGTGATCATTTTCATTCGAAAAACTCAATATATTCATGAGTATCATGAAAAAAATAAATTTGACGAATTGCTTTACAACTAAAATCTAACATAAACACAATTTTTTCTTCTTGATGCCAACATGACAAACAACAGTAAAAATTCTATGCATAAATATCATGATTTTATTGATCATAATTTATATTAATAACATAAGTTTTTTTATATTAAATTTAATAATGAAACTATATATTTCCCACTTTTATACTGAGACTTATGTGCCATATACTCGCTCGAAAATACCCATATTTCCATGATTGTAAGGGATATTTTTTATATGAACTATAAATAGATATAAATTTGGATCTATAATTCCTCCTCATTTATATAGGCCTATAATTTAAATTGATTAAAACACATTTGAACCTAAAAAACTATAACAATAATTTCATGAAAACCACTTATTGATGTCTTTGAGACACAGAGATTTAACAGATAAAAAGACTATGACTATTGCTTATTCTCAGATTTATGAAAACATGATTCACTTATGAGATCATTAAAGAATAAAGGTATCCATTTCTAATGGAATAATAATGGTTATAAATCAATTTATGAGATTAATATATGACTTACTTATACATATATAATCATAATTACAGAAATAGGGAATGAATATTTCAAGAATACTAATTCATTTCTATCTTGATAGGGTATAATTATTTCTCTCGGAGTCAATTTCACAAAACATGAATCCTGAAATATGAATAAGAATGAAAATAAATGTCTGATACAAAAATATTTTGGTCTAAGAATTAAGAACATGGCACCACAATCTCTTCAATGAAATGTTTAAAATATTAACTTATCATAAGAGCTTGAATTATTTATTTTCATAGAGTTAATTAAATATCAATAAATTTTGATGGATTTGGAATCTCAATACATTTGAAAAATAAGAATTCTGTACACTTGGGAATTGAAATTCAATGGCTGATGGTTTCCGCCAAAAATTGTATAACTATGTGGTCACTTAGGATCCTAACCGTAGAGTCTTGAAAATTGTACACACCAAGGAATGGTCATTCAATGTAATGTGATTAATAATAGCAGTTTTAATTATATATATGCATTAAACTCCTTAATATTTCTTATTGTATTATTCCATAACATTATATTGCAGTTTTAAATTGTATATTTCATTTTTTTCGATTCAATATTTTTATTGTACATATCTATAAATTTTTCATCCACATAATTGTTGGTTTTTACCATTAGTTGATATATTTTATGAAATATTCAATTAATTGGTACATTAAATTATTATATTAAATTTTCATATAGTTATATTATAAATTTATTGAAAAAATTACATGTTCATTTTTAGTTATTATAAAAATTTTAACTACAGTATGATGTTACATTCCATTATATTCAATTTTCCATACAAACTACCATGCCCATGGACATATGATTTAAAAATCTCCATAAACCCAATGCAATAGATAATATCCATTTCATTATGCAATAATGGTACATTTCCATTTTTTTCAAAATTATAATTTTTTTATTTAAGTCTACACTACATTAATAATCATAATCAACTATTTATGAATTTATTTATTTAATATTATTTTAATTGGAATAATATAGTAACCACTTAATTTTCATGATTCATATTTAACATATAATTTTGTAATTATTGGTTTTAATATTTTTAATTATCTTTAGAAACAAGTTGTTTCTTTTTTCATGAAATATTTCTTTATGACTTTATAAAATTCATTTTTTATGTGTTTTCACTGTTTTTATAAATTTTATTATAATTTTTATAATTCATAAGTCCATGAAGCATATCATAATATAATTTGAGAAATGAGAAATGTAAATTTTATTGAAAATTTCAATACAAATCTATTTCTTTTTTATACAAATTTTTTTTACTTGTCAGAAAAATGGAATGAAATTTATTTGAATTAAGTAGACATAAAAAAGTCAATTTATGTTCTTTTATTAGTTATGGGTGAAACAAATGAATTCAATGTCATAATATAGAATTAAATGTTGGTGGTCATAGAATTAATGTTGGAATATCTCATCCAATTGTTTAATGAATACTGTCACGACCCGTCCCCCGAGGCCTGTGTCGAGACTACCCCAAGCCCGCCATCCATAGGCCAGGGGCTGCCGACCAGCACCGAAGGCATATTTTTTAATACTGTGATGTCATTTCCTTTATAACTTATAACACAAACAACCTAGAACACATCAAGATACAAAATCATGTAAACTAAATAGTAAACATAGTCGGTACAGTAAGTAAAGAGGCCATAATACAAGCCCAACTGGAATGTACAAGGAAAACTGGAAAGTACAAAATGACCAGTAGGTGAAAATTAGATCCTAGATCATCCACCACGAATCATACATGAAGGGTACGTAAAACTCACTAAAGGTCATCTATGTGGTTAACCTCATCTAATTTCCACCATTTAGCTACCTCCAGTCCTAGTACTCTCATACTTAGTCAGCACTATCCATCGTCAACACCAAACACAATAGTGTGCGGCCATTGCCCGTGCAGGGGTGAGTATAACGATAATCAGTAGGGACCTTGAGACCCTCAATGTCTCACAAAATCCACCAAGGATAAAAACAAACCATGGAATCAAATGAAAACCATACAATGTTATATTCCCATACATATACCAAAGTTATCATTTACACCAATCTAAATAAAGAGGAAACCTCAGAGTCAACTCAAATCCCAAAGCTCCACTATTCCGCAAAGGAATGAAATCCCCGAAGGCAAGTACCACAATGTTATTCCACCCAGAAGAATACCACAAAGGTATTACAAAATAGTAAATTACCAAAAAGGTACATACTGAGCTCACACCAGGTACTTCTTAAGTACATTTGTAGAGATGATTATATGTAGCTACTGAATCATCTTACTATGTTAAGAGGCTCTACTGCTAACCCACACATGATCTCTTAGTGCTGACACACACAGGTTCACTCGGTGCTATCCCACACAAGATCTCTCAGTGCTAACCCACACATGATCTCTAGGTGTTGACCTATATAGGATCTCTCAGTTCTAACCCACATAGGATCGCTAGGTGTTGACCCAAAAATGATCGCTCTTCATTCTTCACATTAGAGCCAACTAATGGGTTCTGGCACTAGGCTTTCTCATTTTCGTGAGGGTCTGCTTCTCTAGATACTAGTCGATACTCTAAATACCATGAATTCCCATGAATAAGTATCTCATAGTACCGCCATGTTGTAGGGGTCTCAACGCAATAGATGGTGCATAAATCATATGCCCAGTATGTGAATTATTAGCCTTTTAGTCCTGAGGGCCCGGTTGGATTCATCCTCGGACGAACTCAACCATTTCCCAGCATTATCCCAAACTATAGTGGGATATAACTATGTTACTATATTTCCCCATGGTTGAGAGCACCGCTGATGTTTCATCAATCATACTTCTGGTGGAAATGTTAAGGTCGTTAGTGTGAAAAACTTGTAGAAGTTTCCGGTCCGGTCCGACCCGGGAGGACCGTCATACCCCGACCTGATCTGTGGTGCAGGCCATCCCAATCGGTCAGGCTTGGCCATACTGGGCGGCCTGGTTGGGAGGCGTCGAGGGATGTAAGGCCCACGTGGTGGTGAGGCCACAGGTAGGTGAGGCAAGGTGACAGTGCAGTGCGGCGGGGATGTTGGGCTTTGTTCCGAGGCCGCGGGGTGGCGTGCTGAGGCCATGGGGCGGAGCGGCATGCCACTGGTCAGTGAGTCCATGGGTGGCAGTGGAGTTCCACAGAGCGACACGGCTCCGAGCCTTCATTGGTAGCTGGCTAGACTGACCACCCATCATTCATCAGCTTCATCTTAGTTCTAGAGTACCACCAGTGCCAACCGCCGACACCAATCACCATCACAATGTCTCCCTATTCCATCGTGAAAGATACACCATCAAGAGGAATGACAGAGGGGTTGGGCCATGTTTGTTTATCCCCTACACTATCTGTTAGAGCGGTTTCATGTGGCTCAAAAATAACTTGAATGAATAACGTCTAACCCTATCCTCCCGCAATGATTATTCCCAATGTCTCAAAAGAAATCATCTTTGGATAATCTATTTTGAGGGTTGATCAACGTTATTTTTTTAGTAGGGAAGAACATGTGAATATAATCATAAAAATCTAAACCCCTACCTCTTTATTTTATTGCCTTTGATGATGAGGGAAGGATGGTTGTTGAAGACGTCCTATTTTGGTTGCCTCAACAAGATGCTTCTTATCTGGCTCGTGGTCTGTTTCCTCCTTTTTCGATCTTTGATGGTAGTTCTTCGTTGGTAGGATCATTCTTTGTTATAGAGATTATGTTTCTCCATGTTTTTTTCCTAACCTTATTTAACAAGAGAATAACCAATTTATATATTAAAATATGTATCATTAATTTACTTTTAATTAGCACCAATAATCAAGAGGTGATGGAATAATAAATCAATGGGGGTGACATAATTATAGTGGTGGATGTTTAAGAGTCTTCTCACAATTAATAGGAGGTTTATGGGGTTTTTTTCATCGGTTGGTCCACAACACAATAACCTCTAATGAGAGGTTTTGAATCGGTGGTCCCTATCTCGATAACCAATAATGGGATGTTTATGTTCAGGTGGTTCCCACCTGTGAATCATCCACATGGGAGTTTCAAAAGAAATAATATATAAAATGTTACAAATTTTTTTTTATTTTATTCTTTCACCAGTAGGTAAAAGACAAACATCCACCCTCGACCTACAGCGGTCGATGAGAAGGACTCTATAAGTGAATATTGGCACTGTGAGTTCAACAGTGCCCTTGGATTTGAATTCCGAGGACTATTTAAAATGCTACAAAAACTTGCATGTACGATTGCTGAACATACCAGAAAAAAGATAAGAAATTCATTTTGGGAAATCTGGACCTCAGAATCAAGCACAATCAATTTTTTTGGGCTCGAAAAAATCAAATTCATTAAAAAAAATTAATTGTAAATTCTGGGACTTTATATTCTTCATGCCTCATAGATTTACGTACCTATATGAAACATCTCAAACTAAGGGAACAAGTGGGTGACATAGCATGAATTTGAGCCTCCTACCCCCATTTTCACTCTTAAAGGATCATTTGCTACCAAAAAACTCACACCAGAGGTATCGACCATCCACAATGGACCTGCTCATGTCAATATTCAATCTCAACTAGATCCTCCATAAAAGTCTCCCCATTGTTGACACCCATCTCACTGTGGTCGATGGTATGAGAATAGTTGTGTCTGTATCTTATCAGCTAAGATACGTGGAAGACGTCATGCACCCAGTTCAACTAAGGTGGAAGAGTTTTGTGGTAAGACAATTCTCCAACTCTACTGTGGACCTAAAAGACTCTGATGAACCTAAGATATAACATGTCGCTTCGCCCAAATCTCCACAATCCTCATCTAGGTGAGACCCATCGAAAGACATGGGTTCCATCCTTGAACTCTAAAGGTCTCTATCTTTTTTTGGCATACGACTTCTTCCTACTCTATGCAGTCTTCATCCACTCATGGATGGTCTTCACATTCTCTGTGGTAGTCTGTACTATCTCTTGTCCCACTAGTGCTGACTCCACGGGGTTAGTCCACCACTAAAGTGATCTGCAAGGTCACCTATACAATTCCTCAAATGGTGTCATCCCAATGGTGTAGTGATATATGTTATTGTATTTGAACTCCACTAAAGGTATGTGATCCTCCTAGCTGTGACTAATTTTGAGGACACAAGAACGATACATGTCCTCGATGGTCTGTACGGTATGCTCAGTTTGTCCATCTGTCTGGGGATGGAAGGCGGTTCTCAAATGAAGTTGTGTCCCAAATGCCACATACAACCCCTTCCATATCCGGTAATTGAAACTCTCATCACGATCAATTACAATCTTTGAGGGTACTGCATGTAGAGACACAATCACCTGCACATATAGGCGTACCATTCTCTCAACTGAGCCCTGCTTTCTAATCAGTAGGAAGTGGTATGACATGGTGAGTCGGTTGACGATCACCCAAATATAGTCATGACCATTGGATGTACATGGATGTCCTATCATGAAGTCAATGGATATCTCATCCCACTTCAACTCTGGGACCTCTAAAGGCTGAACCTAGCCTGCTGGTACCTGTTTCTCCTCCTTCAATTGTACACAAGTGAGGCACCAAGAGACAATCTATGCAACTACTCTAATAATTTCTGTAAACTAGTGATGACCTTAGATATCCTGGTACATCATCATCACTCCTAGATATACTACTAGAGGGAATTTGTGGAAATCCCTCAACACTTCTTCCAAAATTGACATCAGTACCATGGTATGTCCTCTAAAAAGGATGATGTGCTCCCCACCTTAAAAAATCCACCAGGTGAATGTCCTATAGATAAATGATCCCATCGTGTCTCATATTCAGTGTCCCCATGTTGTTCCTCCCATACTTTCTATACAAGTGGGGGAGTGACTATATGATACCATAGAAAAAATGCTCCACCTCGATCCATAATGGATATTTGCTAAGCAGTCAGCTGCTTCGTCACCTCGCCTAGCAGCTGTATACCTAACCTTTTACTGAGCCGATCTGCTACAAAGTTATCCATACCAAGTGTATAGAATATCTCAAAGTCATAGTATTGTAGGAACTAAAGACAATGTCTTTGTCTCAGGTTTTGGTCTTTCCGAGAGAGGAAATACATGAGACTCATGAGATCCGATTAGACTGTAAAGCGTTCACCCATCATATAGTGCCTCCACATCATCAAGTTGAATACAACTAATGAAAACTCCAGGTCATGGGTAGAATAATTCTTTTCATGGTGTCTCATTTATATAGAACCATATGCAATCACTGCTCTCTCTTTCATCAGGACACATCCAAGTCTGTTCCATGATGCATCGTAGTAGACTAAGTACACTACATCCTCCTCTGGTAGCCTCATAAAGCTGGTCACAAGTTATCCTCTACCTCAGCTTCTGGAAACTTACCAAGAATATCTCTAACCACACTAATGTTTTTCCCTTATTTTTCAATACTGAAAGTCATGCTACAACTCAAGATAAGTCTGACACAAATCTCCGGTATTATCCGGCCAAACCCAGGGAACTCCATATATTCTCACACTCCTGGGTGGATCTCAAGAAATTACCACCTCAATCATCACATGATCCACTAAAAACCCAGCCTCCATTATGACATGTCCCCAAAAGATAACCTCTCGGATGCAGAACTGGCATATTGAGAGCTTACCATAAATTCTGTTCTCTCATAGAGGGTCCAGTACTACCCACAAATGATATGCATGCTCCTCCTTAGTAGACGAGTATAACATAATGTAATCAATCAAGACTACTACAATGAGATCAAGGTATGATATAAAGATTTTGTTAATGAGTCTCATGAACACTACTAGATCATTGGTTACACTGAATGAAAAAACACCAAACACGTAGTGGATATACAGATATCTAAATGTAATCTTCTACACATCTTCATCTCATACTATGAGCTGGTGATAACCTGATCTGAGGTCTATCTTAGAGAACTACTATGCTCCCTTCAGCTGGTAAATTAGGTAACCAATCCTCAAAAGTGGGTACATGTTCTTCATAGTCACCTGGTTTAGGCTCCAGAAGTCATCATAAACCCCCGAGCTCCCATCTTCCTTGATGAAAATAATTGGGGCTGCCCAAGGAGGAACACTTGGTATATGAACCCCTTCCACTGTTACTCCTCTAGTTGTACCCAATGATCTTGATGTTCTGCAGGAGCCATCTGATACGCTGGTGTAGAAATTAGTGTCACCCTATGGTACAATTCTTTGTAAAAGTCCACCTCTATGTGAGGAGGTAGACTCGGAACATCGTCAGAGAAAAAATCTGTACACTGGTCCACCAATAGAGCATAATTCATACTCTCTATATCAACCAATCCGATTGTAAGCCAAACCAATTGATGAGTGATTGGCAGCACTCTCCTCCGGGTATGTGTATCCTATGCTGAAAAGACTCCCTTCTCACCGGTGAAGGTAAACAATGTCCCAGTTATGCAGACACACCCAACATTGTGCCTAATTCCATCAAACTGATCCTAGACTATAGATAAATAGTACATACCCAAGATTATGTTGTAATGCATCGACACCACTAATTAGAGATCCTAGCTGAAGCACTCGCCTCCTGGAGTAAGCTCGCACTGCCAGTACCTATACATATCGTTGAATCTACTCTCGTAGGAGTCTTTAGCAGTATGGTTTGAGCCAATGGCTCCGGGAGAATATATGAGCTCCAAATGAGGGCAATGTAAAAACATGAATGACTGGATCCTGTGTCAATAAGTACTGCATCTATGATGGAGTAGACACAGATCGTACCACACATCATCTCTAGAGCATCGTTATCATAGGCCTCAATTTCTTGGAGCTGAGGTCACCCTTTTCCTAACTCTCCCTGTAGTCTAGGTGGATCAACTGGTGGTGGTGGAAGTAACATATTGAATCAAATCCCACTGCCAGCGGCACGACCAGATCTACTTTAACGTCTACCTAATCCATGAGGAACACCTCGGTCAAATATATGTCTATTCATGGGTGGTCCTTTGATTGTCTAATGATCATTTGTATGGAAGGTAAGATAGTAACGAACCATGTGACCCTACCCACCACATGTGTGACACTTCCCGTTCCTAGCACGACTTGATCTGTCTCGGTTTCCCCGCACAATCGACCTATAACTATGTTGTCATCCACCTATGGGTATTTTAATCTTTGACCATTTTTTAATCTGTCTTCTGCCAGCTGCAGAAGACTCCACTATGTGATGATTGGTAGTTGGTCTCACTACTGCTGACTACTCTGAAAGGAAACTATCCACTGAATGGGCTCTCTCTAACACCCATGCATGCATCTGGATTCTAAGTGAGATCATTGATGTCTTTATATCCCGCCTAAGTCCATACTCAATTGCTCGGGCACTATAGAAGGGTTCATGCACCATATCTGTGGATTGGGGTTAGTGTTTAGCGAACCTCGCTGAGTTCTGAGCCACATACATGCTACACTACTGCATTTGAAGTAGCTCCTAAATCCACACTGTGAAAAGAGTCGTTGGGACAATCTATTCCCGAAATAGTCTCCTGAAGTATTCCCGGAGAACTTTCACCTCGTCGTGAGCCTAGAGCATCAAGAAACACCATATGCCTATTACATCATATAGAATAGAGGAAGAAATGATCACCATGAGACTAGATTATGTCTTTACAAGTCGAAAGACTCTCACAACAACCTCTATTCAACCATCATCTACATGTTGTTCCATCTCTCCCCTAAAACTAGGTGGAAAATCATGTTGGAACTCATTCTATGCACTCAATAAGCGTGCACCATTTGTTTCTATTATTTGTGGAATTAGTGGCCTAATGGTTAATGGTACCACTGTTGTCTCTTCCAGTGCCTTCACTAGATGAGGGCCATGTACATTGGCCTCGCCGTTCAGTGGGCTATCAGTGTGTACTTCTCTCGAGAACGCATGCTGCCTATCTGTGTGGAGGTATCAAGAAAAGAAACAGATTCCCCACGGTCAATAAGATATATCTTGTGAACTGACTCAAAGATATCATAAATAAATCTCTACAATACACACATTCAATCTTTGTTTTCATGCACTGATTCTAAAATCAGAAATCAGGGTTCTGGTGTATTGGTACGTCGGTCGCCACACCAAGATTGGATTCCCTATACTGAGAACCACACTCACTTCTCTTCAAACATTTTTCATTAAAATAATATATCAAAATCTTATGTTCTACTGTTAAACCAACTACTATGATACCAATATTCCTTGACCCGTCCCCCGGGACTCATGTGGTGTCTACCCAAATCCCTCATTCATAGGCTAGTGGCTGGCGACTAGCACCAAAGGTGTATTCCATAAAACTGGGAAGACATTAACATTATAACCTATAACACACACAACAATTCACACCACAAGATATGAACACATGTAGAATTAATAGTAAATTGAGTGAGTACAGTAAGTAAATGGGCCAGAATACAATACAAATAGGAATGTTCAAGGAAAACTTGAAAGTACAATACAATCATTAGGTGAAAAGAAACTCCTAGATTGTCCACCATGAATCCTACATGAAGGGTTTGTACAACTCAAGAATGTACGTCTCTATGGTTATCCTCGTCTAACATACACATATGAACTACCTCCAATCCTAGTACACTCGTCCTTAGTCAGCATTGTCCGTCGTCTGCACGAAACACAATAGTGTGTAGGCATAGCCCGTACAGGGGTGAGTATAATAATACACAGTAAGGACCCCAAGACCCTCAAGGTCTCACAAAATCCACCCATGATAAACCACACTTAATGGAATCAACTGGCAATCCTAATTTTGTATATGTCCATACATATACCTATGATATCATGTAAACCAATCCCAATCACCATGAAAACACAAAATCCAACTCAAATCCCAATGCTTAACTTTTCCGCAACGGATGGAAAACCGCAATGGAGAGTACCAAACATGTATGCCACACAAAAGAATATCACCATGGTATTACCAAAAAGGAACGAACCACACATGTATAGACTTAGCTCACACTAGTTATATCTTAGGTACAATATTAGAGATGGTTAGATATAACTACCGAATCATCATACTCAGTTAAGAGGCTCTTCTGTTGACCCACGTAGGATCGCTCGATGCTAACCAAAACATTATCATTCATTACTGACCCATACAAGATCTATCAGTGCTAACCCACATAAAATTTCTAGGTGTTGACCAACACCGGATCGGTCGGTGCTGAACCACAAATTATCAATAGGTTTTATCCCACACAAGATAGCTCTTCATTCGTCACGTCACATCTAGCTACTGGGTTCTCGCACTAGGGTTGCTTGTCTTTGGGAGGGTCCGCTCCTCAACCTATTTTTTGGTACTTTATCTTCCACAAATTCCCACAAAGATTCATCTCAAAAGGATTCCACGTCATAGGGGTCTTAACACAACAGACTGTGTGTCAATCAGACGCCTAGTCTCTGAGTTTTTAGAATTTAAGTCCCAAGGGCCATGTTGTATTCATGCTCCATCCAACCTGACTATTTCCCATTATTATCCAAAACTCCTCTTTGATATACCAAATGTCCCATATTTCTCCAAGGTTTAATGTTCTTCTAACAGTTCTTCAAATTGACATCTGGTGCCGATGTTATGGATGTTAGAGTGAAAAACCTTTAGATGGTCTGGGGAGGCGCGGAAAGGCTGTGGGGTGGCACAGCAAGGCTGCAGGGCCGTGAGGGGTGTGAGTTCATGGGTCGGCATGCACGCGGGGCGGCAAGGCAGCCCGCAGTTCAGCGAGGCTGTCGGGCAGTGTGGGAAGCCACTGGTCGGCGAGGCTGCGGGGAGGCACGGAGAGCCAGTGGGCGACGGTGGAGTGTCGCGGGGTGGCGGGGTGTCATGCCTTCATCGGTGGCCATCGTGACTGGCCACCGTTCTTTAATCGCCTTCGTCACTATTCTCGGTTTCCACTGGTGCAAACCGCTAGCACCAATTTCCATCCCAATGTTTCCTTCTTCCATCGTGAATGATTCACCATCAAGATGAACAACTTAGGGGTCAGGCCATGTTTATTGGGTCCACACCCCCTGAATTAGAGTGGTAACAAGCGGCTCCAAAAGAACATGAATGAAGAACATCAAACCCTAACCTCCCACAATGATTATTCCCATACCTTCAAAATAAATCATCTGTGGAACCACTGGTAAGAGAGTTGATCTGTGTTCTTTGTTTTAGAAGGGATATACATGGGAATATAATCATACCCAACTAAACCCATACCTCATTAATTTTTTGTCATAGATGAGGAGGGAAGGAAGGTCATCGAAGACGTCCTACATTTTTTTCTTCTGTATGATTCTTCCGATCTAGCTTGGGGTCAGTTTCCTCGTTCTCCGATCTCCGGTGGTCGTTCTTCCTTGGAAGGTGTGTTCTTCATTGGATAGAATATGTTTCTCCAATTGATTTTTCAACCCCTATCCCAACAAAATAATATCCAGTATAAATTAAATTAGGTTTTATTAATTTAATTGTAATATTTACCATCAATTAAGACGTGTTGGTATATTAAATCCACGTGGGTGAAAAAATTAATGTGGGGGAATTTTATGAGGCTTCCCCACTTTTAAGAAAGAGTTCAGTGGGATTTTAGCCTCGGGTCGTCCCCACAACCATAACCTATCTTGGGAGGTGTAGGGTCGGTGGTACTTACCACTATAACCTCTCATGGGACGTTTTAGTTCAGGTGGTCTCTGCCTGTGAAACACCACATGGGAGTTTCAAAAGAAATAAAATAAAACACCATTTTATTTTATTTTATTCTTTCACGAATAAGTGATTGACTAACTTCCACCCTTGACCTACTTCAACTAGGGTGAAGGTCTCTTTAAGAAAATATCAGTATTGCGAGTTCAACAGTGCCCCCAAATTTTAATTCTATGAAACGATTAAAATGTTACAAAAACACACTCTCACATTTACTGAACGTACCAAAAAAAGTTCAAAAATTCATTCTAGGAACCCGGGTCTCCAGAATGAAGATTTTTCAATTTTCGCAGACTCATTACATTCAAATTCTTTCAAAAAACAATTACATGATAATTTCAGGTCATTACAACTTGTATATTTTTCATTGAATAATGTTTATTCTTCTACAAAAGGTGAAAAAAATAAGATGAACAATTTTTTTTGAAATGGTGCATGGGAGTAAACATGATGGAAAACTAACATTATGGTTTTATCTATAATTACTCATATTGATGTGATGTATTCCCTACATGTGAATGGTCGATAGATGTCTAGAAATAGATTACAACAACCTTGAATGTATATTGATGAAATACATCTAAATGGTTTCTTCATATTCATTATAGAAGTGACACCTAAAATCATAATAAATTGTTTTTTGAGTTGGTTAATATAGATGTGATCATTGATGATTGGTTTGATAAAAAAGTTGCCTTTGAAGGGAATTGCAGTCATCACTATGGAATACCTGGTGATTTTGATGAATTTACATTAATGTGATAAATATAAATTTCTAAAATTATAGATTGTTTCAATATGCTTTTCTGTTTATATTACCCCTTTAGGCATGTTTTTTAAAAAATATTACTATAAAAAATAATGGTTTTTTTATATTCGTCCGATTTATAATTTTACAGATTTATCTAAAAAAATAAGCTATATAGTATATTTAGCAATTAAATGCATTGGACTATTCAAAATGATTTTTTGGATCATGTTTTCAATTCAGTGATATATTTATTATCATAATTTTAATTTTATAGAACTAATATGAAATTTCCAAATTAAACTATGTAAACAAATAGGATTATAAGTAGCTAATGAATTATTTTTATGGTGGTAAGGCCTAGGAAATTATTTTATATACTAGATTCATTAGTGAAACATATTTGAAAAATTGCTATTTTTAGAAAATCAGTTTTAGAACATTTTTTATGATAAATGTTTTATGAAAGTGAAAATAGAATGAGAAATAATTTTTCATTTGATCTAATATTTATTGTATAATTTTTTTTTGTATATGTGTAGGAAAGGGGACCTACATAAACAAGTTGTGAACTGATATTCAAGGTTGCCTCAAAGATGCCAACATACACTAGATGTTTATATTCAATTACTGGAAAGGGGACCTAAACTAAACATAAAAACAAGTTATTATAGCCTTTGAACCATTGTAGTAACTCTTCCATGTATATGTTTGCTTCCATCCCTATATAATGAACATTATTTAGACCCAGGTTCCATAGCCAAAGGAATAATTCAATTATTTCGATATTAATGATCTCTTTCCAACTCAAATAAATAAATTAACCTATGATAAATAATTAACATTGTGATCATGACGGATACATTCTCTAACATGAGATTAAATGATGTAATCTACCTTTTTATCTAGTTCACTACAATTTCTTGTTTGAAACTACATCAAACAGTTGGTTTTCATCATGAAAATAACTAAAATGAGAATGAGATCTCATTTTATCTATATCAATATGGAGACTAAAATTAATTTATTCCCTTATAATGCTTTCATCCTCATATTTATAAATATAGAATATTTCATAAATAATGTATTTTACTGGAGGATATTCATTGCAAAAATCTACTGACATGCTAGGAAAATAAGGTATTGTATTATTTTTATCAGATATTAAGAATTATTAAGTCAATTAAATAAAATTATATACATGAAAGATCATATTATAGACATAAAAGTACTTTGTTCCATCATTTTATAAAGTTTAGGATCTGTCATATTTCTATATTTCATTCTAGTAATCACTTAAAGAGACCCCTTCATAGATTTTTCCACACTAAACCACTTCAAGTAAATTCTACAATATGTTCTTTAAATCGATTTAAATCATTTTTATAAATTGTTATAGATCTTTATAACCAATATATATGATTTTTAACTCTTGTTTTTATGTGATTTTTTTTCAAAATATGTTTAAAAAATGTAAATTTGGGACATCATTTTCCATAAGTATTATGTAATTTTCATAAAACACAATAAATATCATGATTAATCCACAATATCGATATATATATATAATAATTAGTATTATAAAAGAATAAAAAACATTTAAAGAACCGAAAACCATTTATTCTCACTATACAAAGAACAATTCAATCAATAAATGGACAATTCCAAGATAGATTCAATCACAAACATGTTTGATGATTTATTTCCTTCATTTTATATTTGATACATATCATCCAATAAATTTATGATTATGAAAATTATTTATACATGCATATGATATATCATATAATCATAATTTGATTTCATGAAATATATGATCACACATTGTTATTACCACTAAAAAAATATAACATTAAAATACTACTATACAGTTTAGAAAAAAAATAATTGATGATTTTAAAAAATATTATATTTAAAAATTTTATGATTATATTTAAAAAATGATAAAATCTTATAAAATTAAAGATTAATATATAAATATGAAATTTATAAAATGAAAATTGTATAGAAAAAAAATTTATTTAAAAACATAAATATTCTATATAAATTAGAAAATAAAATACATAACACAAATATCTCAACTAACATTTCAAAACATTATAGATTAAAAAGGTAAAAACATTTTTAATTTACTTGTTTTTGAGAGAGAAAAAATATTTGAGTACTGATAATAAGTATATTGAATAAATTAATTCATATAATTATTTCATTTATATATCATCCTTGAACATTATAATTTTATTTTGAGGATTAGTCGATAGAATAATTGAACTATTAATATATTTATTATACATGAAATGTAAAATTACTCCACCAGACCCATAGATTCCTTATCATGGCCAATTATAAGTTATGTTCTTCATCTTATAGACACTAATATTAGGCCAAGGGTCGGCGATAAAAACCATGATTCCATATCACAAAACATGATAGAAGATAACATTTTTTATTCAAAATTAAACACATTTTCAATGAAATATAACAACAGACACAAGAAATGATATTTGATTTTTAAGTGCCTAAATACAATACTTTGGATGAATGAGAAGGGAAGGAAAACTACAACACCACATGGGTGAAAAAAATGGTATTATACATCCAACATGTCCCTCAATATAATAGATTTGAGATGGTGGAGAACTCCTCTTTGTTTTGTGTACTCCTAGGTTATCTCTATCCCCAATAAACACATCCACCATTTTGTACCAACATTCTATACAATAAAAACCATTAATGTGAAAGAATTATCATTAAAGTAATACTATTTTTTCTTCCACTGATACCATTATCTAACATTTTCATCCTCAGCAAAAACATAACATGTGTGTGAAAAAATGATATGTAACTATGAAATAATTTAATATTGAAATTTAATTTATGCTTGATATCAATTTAACTATTGTATGATGTGTATTAAGGTAACCATGTAGAACCTATAGAGTTACAATCCAATGTCTAGTTGAATCCCCTAACCTCTCAAACATTCATGTTTATTCTAAATTCTACAAAATACTAACTACTCGTTAATATAAACATATACTCCATGGGAATAAAAAACTCTACGATTAATATATAATGATACTGTTATTCCATTATAGAAACTCAAATGAGATCCCATGCCTTACTCCAGAATACATCCCATCCAATGTGGTACTATCCACAATTATTTTACTAGTCGCGTTTTTTGTAATGGTTATAATTCCAATCATATGAAAGAGACAAAATACTTTAAAGTCTATTTATTAATGAAATAATTATGAAAATCCACAAATTTAAACTAACTAGAGTTAGGAACTTACAATACCCATTATTGAATTATAGTGGTGGAAACCCAACTACTCTGAATACACCACAATTAGAGGAGTATATAACAAATGTATAGGGGATCTTAATCTCTAAATACAATACCTCAATAGAGGTATTAACAAATGATATTCATATAATGTGATTGACTTACACCTAATATGAACCAATGGAGAAGCAAATACATTTAGATCAATAATACTGGAATACCTTGTATCTCACTGGGGTTCTAAAATCTTGTAAGGAAAATAAGGGCCATGTTCCCTTCATTATATATTTCATGGTCAGTATTGGACACCTGGATGATCTAAATACCATTCCTCAAACCACATCATCATCCCTATAGAGATAATTAAAAAGTCATCAAATATCTAATTGAAAAGTGCTTTATATTTCTTATAAGAATAAAATTTTTTTCTATGTCACAGAATAATTAAGATATGTAATTATTTTTCCTATAATATACATAAAAATAATTAAATTTACACTGCAAGGGTGATGATTGGCCATGTGTTTACCCTCTGCAGAAAAAAAAAATTGCATTTCGGGTGGTATGGGGTATATGTCCCATGAACATTAGCTATTCCATCCTTGGTCGGGTTGAGTAGACATTCCATGTTATCTCACAGGATGTCCAATGTACATAGGCCCTGAGTAGAGCTGGCCCAACAGGACAACCTACTCCACATGAACCATTTTTTTCTGTTTGTTCCTAATTCATCCCAACCCAAAAATACATCAATATATCTAAAAAAATTATATTATTTTTAATTAATTATTTTTATGAGCTCGGTAATGTTGTTAATTCAATATCATCTAATAATGATTGTAAACACAATACATTATAATATGAAGATCCATATAATGGATATTCCAGGGATGCATATTTTGGTAAATTTATAATTATACACCTGTTGTGATTATGAAAATTGACAAAATTATCATTCAAAAAAACATGGTCACTAATCAAAACCCTCTATTAAAATTATTAATTTTTATCATTGAACTACTTATCTATGAACTCAAAAACTCAATCAAACATATTTTATGTTAACACAATTTAATGATTTAAAGAAGTCTTCAAAAAATTGTTTCATGATTGTATGAAAAATAAATTTTTTAAGATAGGATTATGTATTCCGTATTGGATAATTTTTTGAAATGAATTTGAATGATAAAAAGTGAATAAGACATGATCATAATATAAACCATGATGTTTAACATATTGGAAAAATAATTTCATACCATTATTTATTTAAATCATTGAATATGGATTCAATGAAGGTTTGTCAAATGTGTAAAATTGTTTTATTAAATACTATGACTCTAATGGTAGATATTTAATTGGGGTATGTCATTTAAGGCTGTGATAAAGTATAGTTATGTAACGACCCGCCTTAACCGAAAAGAGGGAAGGGACAAAATATTTCCAATCCCTTCTTCTTTATGTTGAAGGAGAGATAATGTCCCTCGAGTCCTGCCTCCAGTAGGCCCCAAAGTGGCGACTCGCACCAAGGGTATAACATTTTCACAAAATTAGAGGCATTACCCTTTTTTGTCAACCATGAATTGGAGAAAGATTGAGTCAACACCAAACACCACCAAGTATAGAAAACACAAGGTAAAAAATAAACTACATGCATGTTTTAATAATAAAACATAAAAAAGTACAAAGACTCCAAAGTAAAATACCCAACAGGAAAAGAAAGAAGCTATGCTGAATCCAACAGCAACCAAAAAAAATCCAACGTACAGACTAGTAAGTTCTAGCATGACCACCAATGCCCTCTTGTAATCCTGAATGTAGACGTAGGGTGAGCAAACAAAGTATACTCAGTAAGAAAACCTAATGCTCTCGTGCACAATTGGGGAGATGTCCTAAAGACTCATGAGAAGTAGAAGAAACATCATTTTTCAAGGAAACTATACATACTACCACATTGATCATGCTAACCAAATAACACAAGTAGTAATATAATAGTATAAACAGAACATTTGGGTAACCTTCACAACCATTTCACCCACTAGCTAGCTACTCATCCCTAACGACAAACGTCCTGACATTACCATGCTCTTCTTACCCGCACAAACCTGGGCCTCACAAACATCCACATCCCTGTCTTCACACACTTTGTCCCCATAACCACTAATCCCTTCCCACAAAATCTTGGGCCTCACAACCACCAATCAAAACCTTCCCGAAGAATCTTGAGTGCAAGGTCGCCTCTAGCCATCATAGACGAGGGAAGAGGGAGATGGATAGAGAGTAACTAGGGGGAAACACCCTTCCCCATGAAATGCGTTGTCCGACACTATGTTCCCAACATTGCTGTGGTGAGATTAAAAGCAAAACATACAGTTACACATATATTCCAACACACATCCCAACCTATGGCTCCCCAACCGATACAAGGAGGTGCCCAAGCACTACTGCCTTAGAAAATAGGCAGACAACAAACAATTAACATTTTCCCTATTAATGTTATTATTTCATAAAAGAGTATATTGAGTTAATCCCTTCACTATTGGGAAACTATTAGTCACATTCACAGATGAAACAACAATAAGGCATAATAAAAACCATCAGGTAATTTAATCATTACCAATCGGTTCTCTTGTGATTTCACAACAACTAGGGATCAAGTGAGATCCCTCGAAGTACTGGAAACAAAAAACCTTGAGAAATATCCCAATATACCCAAAATCCAAGAGCCTATAGTTTCTTAACAAAAAAGGATCCAACCCAATTTCATTTCATAGTAGAGAAACCACACAACCTCTTATACACAACCAACGAAAATATAACAACAAGGGATCCCATCCCCGCCCATATCACCCCAAAAATCTATGCTCATGAAAGGAAACAACCAAACCACTACCACCAACACATGACAGTCCCTTTCAGGTATTTATAGATATAAAATATTTTACACACTCCATTGTTTCAATTTCCACAGGTTTTAACCAGAGTTATCATAGGTTCTTCCAATTTATTTAATCGATTATACGTAATTAACAAATTCAATGTTACATTTATTTAAACATCCAGGAGCACTGAGGATCATTAGTGCACAGAGAAAGACCACCAACAGCCATGATTTTCAGTGAGCATAGGCCCATATAATTCACAACACATATCCACATAAAAAAGTACAACAGGACATCGATCATACCCATCTTTTCCTTCTTTAGATCCATTCAATATCTTCATTATGTTGGGTTTCATCAATTTCCACAATGAAAAAATCATACCCCCCCCCCCCCGCATGATGCAGATAAAGGATAGATGAAGGAGAAAATCTCTACATGATTGACCAAGGATCGACATTTAAGTCCTCGCGTGGAAACTAGAAAATAGGAGTAGCAGGAACTCCACGAAACACGATCTAGGAAAAGATCATGAGGGTACAACTCACCTGGAGGAAGGGTATTCTGAGAACAGGGTGATAAGGAAAAATAAACATATGGAGAAGAGAATCCATTAGGTTATAAAAGCTGAGATACAACATCCTCGGGATGGTTAAGATATGGGGAAAAACTCAAAAACACGAAAGAAGTATAATCATGGGTTGAACATGTAGCTGGGCCACCCCACATGTCCAACATAAAAGGTCACATCCCTTTAGGGTGGTTAAAATCGACACACACCTTTTTAACCAAGGACTCCTCACAAGATGTAGTAGAGGCGTTTCTGAAAACGTGGTTAAAGGCATGACTGAAAAACATAGTTTTCCATTTCTGCGGGTTACCTCACAAATCATTTAATTAAATACCATTAATGATCTTTCTAATAGGCTTAAAGGGAACAAAACATGGTCTACAACCCAATTAGCGCATACAGGTGCCGCCCTGGAAAACTCATGGAGGTCACCGGTTGGCTAGGTCTACTGGTAGACCGACCTTCCGGTTGGCCGAGGCTATCGGTAGGTCGAGGCTACCTATAGGCCAAGCTACTGGTCAGTCGAGGGTACCGGTAGGCCGAGCCCATAGGTAGGTTGAGGCCACCGGTAGGCCGAGGCCACCGGTAGGTCGAGGCCACTGTTAGGAGTCTTAAGCTTCACCGAGAAGATGGGATGGCCTTACAGACCACCCAGAACACCCTAAACATCATATTTTCACCATATGATGGACCCCAAAACCCCGGCCCATTATATCAGATACTTCTAAAATGATTATCATCCCCTAGAATTTAATAAAAAACCAGAAAGGAGAAAAGTGGGGTCCAAACAACCACCCTCTAATGATACTTCTCAGGGGCAACCCCTGAGTTGTTCGAAAGATGGAACAGAACCCCCTCCCCCCCTACATCTGGAATACTTCCCCAATAATTATCAACAACAAAAAATCACAACAAGCACAAAGATCCCACTTCCCCACACCTGAGTCAGGGATTCTATTCCTACATGCCAAGATATTATCTGCTTCGGGCGGCACTGACTCGCCCACATGGGTTTAATAGCATCCATATTAATGTGCCTTGATTAGCAGTCAGGTTTTACCATCATCACACATTCGGTGTCAAAAAAAGAAGAACAAGAATTTCACATATTAAAGCACAAGGTGAAACATCTCAACAAAACTCAGAACAACAAAAACAACAAGGAAGTCAAAATAGCTCTGGGTACTGAATTCATAACTAGGCCTCCCGCTCCCAGGTGCTCTCCTCTAGGCCACCATGCCTCCACAACACACGAACCAAGGGGATGGTTCATCCACGATGAACTTTCTCTTTATGATCCTCGATCTTGACCAGTCATTCTATGATGGTCGAATCTTTTTACACATCTAACTCTACCCAATGGATGATGTGGGAGTCATCGTGTAGATATCGACAAAGCATGGAGACATGAATGATGTTGTGAACTTTCTCCAACTTAGGTGGCAAAGCCAGCTGATACACCACCTCACCAACTCATCGCAACACCTAGAAAGGTCCAATGAACCTTGGGGGGAGATTACTCCCCTTCCCAAACCATTGCGGCCCACGTCGAGGGGAATCCTTCAAGAACACTTGGTTCCCAACCATGAACACCATGGGCCTCCCCCTACAATCGGCATATGACTTCTTCTGGTCTTGTGATGCCTTCATCCTCTCACGCACGAGCTGAACCTTCTTAGTGGTTCCCTGCACCACTTCTGTCCCACGTATAGCTGCTTCCCCAATCTCTATCCAGCAAACGGGTGAACGAAAAAGCCTTCCATACCAGGCCTCAAACGGTGTCAATCCAATAGTGTAGTGGAAGCTATTGTTATAAGTAAACTACACTAGAGGCAATTTTCATACCCAGGAACCCCCAAAATCCAGAACACATGCCTGTAGCATGTCTTCCAATGTCTGGATCGTTCATTTTGATTTCCCATCTGCCTGAGGGTGGAAAGCAGTGCTAAGGTGAAGATGGGTGCCAAAGGCATGCTATAATCCCATCCAGACTCATGAGGTAAACCGTGTGTCTAGATTTAATAAAATAGATCTCAGAATCCCATGCAACCGCACCACCTCATCGACGTACCTCCTACTAAAATTTTCATCAGGCTCGACTACTTAATCTTGAATAATTGGGCTGATGTTTTCAATTGATCCACCACTACCCTGATGGAATAATTTCCTCTCTAAGCCCTAGGTATCCCTATGATGAAGTCCATCGATATGTCATCCCACTTCCACTCGGGAACATCTAATAGTTGTAACAAACCTCCCGGAAAATGGTGTTCACCCTTCACTTGCTGGCACACTAGGAACATAGACACAATCTCTACCACCACGTGGTTTACCCTGGGCCACCAAAACTGTCCCCCCTTCGTTGGTACATCTTTGAGACCCTAGGACATACCGCTAACGCCGAGCCATAGAACTAACAGATAACACCTTTACACATCATCTCCGGAACAAAAATACTTCCATAGAAAATCATCTGATGCTGACTATCCTCTGACCATCCCTCAAGAGCATTTCCCAGATAAACACGATCTCTCATCGCATCCACCACCGAGTCCCCCCACTGACACTCTTCCACCTATACCACTAAAGTGGAAACTATAGTCATCTAAAACAGAAAGACTCTTCCACTTTCCACACTTGCATCCAAATGCGAGGTCGCTAACTCTTCCAACGCTCTCCAAGCATCTGCAGATTCTTGAACTACTTCCTTCTACTATTTACTGCTCAGGGCATCAGTGACAAAATTTCCCATGCCATCAGTATAAGAGATCTTGATGTTGTAATATTGGAAGAACTCAACCCATATTTGCTGCCTCAAGTTCATATTTCACTGGGAAAAGACATAAAACAAGCACTTGTGATCTGATAAGACCACAAAGAACTCTCTGATGAGATAATACTACCACAACATCAATACAAACACCACGTTCGTAGTATCTAGATCGTGTATGGAACAATTACGTTCACTAAGACGTAACTGACTAGACCCACAAGATATCACTCACCATTGTTGCATCATCACACAACCCAACCCAAGGGCAGAGGCATCACAAAACACACAAAAAACACCACTTCCACTGTTAATCTGAGCACTGGAGCACTAACTAGCTTCACCTTTAAGTAGCTAAAAGCTATCTGGCACTGATCTCTCCACATGAAGGCCTGGTCCTTTCTAATCTAAGCTGTCAACGGAGCTGCAACTCAAGAGATGTCGGGAACAAACCTCCTGTAAGAGCATTCCTATCTCAATAATCTACAAATATCCACCTCATTATTTGGGGATTCCCATGAAACGACTGGCTCGACCTTCGACGAGACTACTTCCATTCCCTTCTAATACACAAAGTTTCCAATTAAATGAACTTCACCCATTATGAACTTTCCCTTAGACAGTTTCCCATAAATGATGGTGGTGTCGAACGACTCTCAAAACTGCCCTAAGGTGCTCAACATGCTCTTCCACTGATCTTGAGTAGATAAGGATGTCGTCGGTGAACACCACAATGAACTGGTCCAGAAACACTCGGAAGACAAAGTTCATGAGGTTCATGAACATAGATGGTGTGTTTGTAATGCCAAACGACATGACCACGAACTCAAAGTGGTCATATGTGAACCTGAATGTCATATTCAAGATATCACCTTCCTTCGCTCTCAACTGGTGGTATCCATACTGTAGATCCATCATGGATAACTAACTTGCTCCCCTCAGCTAGAATAAAATATCATCTATCCTCAAGAGGAGGTAATGATTCTTGATCATCACTTTATTCCACCTCCGGTATTATATGCACAGTTGTAGACTACCATCTACCTTCTTTAAGAAAAAAACTAGATCACCCCACAACAACACGCTGGGTCAAACAAATCCCTTCTCCAACAGATCGTCAATCTTAATCCGCAACTCCCACAACTCAGAAGGTGACATATGATAAGGAGCCACTGATCTGGGGTGGGCACCTGGTTGTATGTCTATCCCAAACTCAACATCACGTTGATGGGGTAGAGTCACATCCTCATCGTGAAAGACATCAGGGAATTCTCTTATGTTATCTGGGACATCCATCATTCTTTCATCCATCAAATCCACTGACACACCATCCAAAATTGAAAGGAGTGGCTCTTTGTGTCAACTCCGCTCCTAATAACACCTCACTCCAAAAAAATCCACACGCCGTCCATCCTCGATGGAGAATTCAATCCTTCTCCAATATCCATCGATAATGGAAATCATGTAGAATAACTAGTTGATGCCATGAATTACAATGTATTCCCTCATATGCAACAAAAGAAGGTATCCACTACACTGATCTGGTCCCAACATCAGTCTACATTCCCAGAAAAAGTAAGATACCCTGGTCTGACCCCCAGCTGGTGTTCTCAATTACAGGGGAACAAAAAGTCTCTTGGCATCGAGACCCAGAGAATGGGCTAATTCAGGTGTGACAAAGGAGTGTGAAGCTCTCCAATCAAACAAGGCAGAAACAAGAGTGCTAAATAAACATATTGTTCCTCGAACGACCTCTGGTCCCACCGGAGATACTTACTCTACGGCGTGCAACTGTCCATGCACAGCTCCTCTGCCACGCTATTGTGGTACACTCTCCGACCTCGCCCTTTTCGAAGTCCTTGAGGAGCACACTAATGACGGTCTCCTCCCGCAAGGTCATCCCTCAGAGGGCCAGGTGCCTGCTGCTGCTGCTAGAAAGGCCTTGCTGACAACAGATGCTGTTGTGGTGGATGCTGAAACCGCCCACCTCCACCATGTGGAGATCGAGTCGGAAACCTACTCTGGACGTGCCCAAAAACACCGCATGAAAACACTTTGTTCTAGGACCTGTGGGAAAGGAGCGAGGGCCAGAAGCTCGGGACAGGAATAGATGAGGCCTAATCCCTTCTTGTCGAAACCTAGAAGGCTCGGTCGCTAGAGACCTTCTGATGACCGCCTTCCACATTGATGAACTCAGATGGTTCCCTTCTTGTGGTGTGCCTCCCTTCATGTGTATCCTCTATACTATCTCAGCCTTCGTTTGTACTGCTAGGTACGTCATAAGAGTGACGGTAGTGGCCACGTACTGAAGTGAAGGACGGAGTGCCTCCTCTAACAGTCTTTCCCGAGACTCCTCATCCCGAAAGAGATCTGGGGAAAAGTGAAAGAGATCTTAGAACATAATCCCCAGCTCCATCACTAACATTCTTCCCGGCTGAAGGGAGAGAAACTTTTGTCTATTTTCTGCCATCTCCTTATAGGAGAGAAAGTCCTCACGAAATTCCTTCTCGAAACTGGTCCATGAATCCTCTGCCTCTATCTTCTCTCATAGGAGAAGTGTCCACCACTGACGGGCTACTCCTCTCAGCTGACTGACGGCCAACGGATGCCAGTACTCCCTCGTAGCACAAATTAAAGAGATGGTCATGGCTATCTCCTTGATCCATCACACTGTTACTGAGTCAAAACCACTACCCTTGTACTTCTCGAGGGTTTGTTGCTGGAATGAGTGCAGAGACCTCTACCACGAGTTGTCTTCCTCATCTCGATCATCCCTCTGCTGGTCAACTACCTCGATCCGTTGTGCCTCAACTGCCCGAGTCTCCCATGGATAATGTCCTAGTTCCATAGCTGCAATGTAAACAAGGAATTCATAAGCCCAAGTAGAAAGGTTATTATTATTATTATTATTATTATATTTTTCTTTCGAGGGTACCCAAAATCAATTAAAACACAATCATTATGATTCATGTACTTTCCCTATGGTATTTACCCTATAAAAATTGTAGTCTCATTTGGTCGTTTGATAGGCTCAAAGTCCTTGCATCGGATCACGGGGGGGGGGGGTCTAAAATCCCATGTCCTAGCCGATCCTCCCTGGTCAATTTCACTAACCAAGATCACCTAACATTTTTTCCCTAACATCACATGAAATCCTCAATGAGCCTAACTCCAAACTCCATCTTATCCCTCAACCTCACCTCTGATACCATTCTGTCACAACCTGCCTTCAGCAAAAAGAGGGAAGGGACAACAGATTGCCAATCCCTTCCTTCATTAATTTGAAGGAGACATAATGACCACTGAGTCCCGCCTCCATTAGTCCCCAGTGTGAAGACTAGCACCATGTGTATAACTATTTCACAAAATGGGAGGCATTGCACGTTTTATTGTTAACCAAGATTGGGAGAATGAATGAGTCAACACCAAACACAACCATGTACAGACAACTATATGTAAAAACCAAACTACATGCATGTTTTAATTATATAACTATACAAAGTACAAGGACTCCAAAGTACAATACCCAACATTAAATGAAAAGGCTAAGCAGAATCCAACAAAGAACAACAGTAATTCCAACGTCTATACTAGTAAGGTCCCTCACGGACTTCGAAGCCCTCCTGAAAAAAAAAGTAGAAATAGGGTGAGTATACAATGTATACTCATTAAGAAAACCTAAATCCCTCGTTCACAAGTGGAGAGATGTCCTAAAGTCCTGTGAGAAGAATAAGAAACATCATTTATCATGGAATCAATCCATCCCACCTCACCAGCCACTCTCACCAAATAACACATGATGTAATATAATAGTAAGAAAAAATCATTTGGGTACCCCTTAACACTGTTTCCCTCACTAGATAGATGATAATCTCTACGGGAAAATATCCTGACTCTACCATTCTCTTCCTACACGCACACACCTGGGCCTCACAACCACCAATCGAAACCTACCCGAAGAATCTTTGGTGTAAGGCCACCTCCAGCCAACATAGACGAGTGAAGATGGAGCAGGAAGGAGAGTAACTAGGGGGAACACCATTCCCCCTGAAATGGGGTGTCCGAAACTAATTTCCCTACATCGGAGGGGTGTTATTAAACACATAACATATAGTTACACATATATGCCAACACACAACCCAACCTATGGCTCCCCAACTGATACATGCTGGTGCCCAAACACTACTGCCTCAGAAAACAGGCACACAACTAACAGTTCCCAGTTTCCCAATTCAAGTTATCATTTCATAAATGTTTAGAATGAGTTAATCCCTTTAGAACTGTGCAACTAATAGGCACATCCACTGATGAAACAAAAATAAAGCAAAAAGGAAAACCATCGGGTAATTTAAGCATTCAAACCCTGTTATCTTGTGAAGTCACAACTACTATAGATCATGTGAGATCACTCAAAGTACTGGAAAAATAACAAACCCTGAGACACCACACCATGTCCCCATAATCTAGGAGCCAATGGTTTCATAGCAATATAGTATCCCACCAGAATTCGTTTCATAGCAGAGAAACCACACAGCCTCAGATTCACAACCAGCAAAAGTATAAAAATAGGGGATCCCATCCCCGCACATATCACCCCAGCAATCTAATCCCATGAAAGGAAACAACAAAACTACTACCACCGACACAATACATGCCCTTATAGATGTTTTTTGATTTAAAAAGATTTAACACGCTCCATAGTTTCAATTCAACTGGGTTTTAATCGGATTGATCACAAGTGCTTTCAATTAATTTATCTGAGTATACATAATTAACCAATTCCATGTTACATTTATATAAAAATCTAGGATAATCAAGGTTTATTAGTTGATATAGAAAGACCACCAATGACCATTATTTTCAGTGAGAATGGGCTCGTATAATTCACAACACATATCCACATAAAAGAGTACAGCAGGACATTGATCACCCCCCACCAGTTTCCTTCTTTAGGTCCGTTCATTATATTAATGAAGTTAGGATTGATCAATTTCCATAGAGAAAAAAGCATACTCACCCCGCATGATGCATATAAAGGAGAGACGAATGAGAAAAATACTTACATGATTGATCAAGGATCGATGTTAAGTCCTCGCGTGGAAACTAGAAAGTAGGACTAGCAGGAACTCCACAGAACACGATCAAGGAAAACTTCGTGGGGGTGCAACTTGTCCAAAGGAAGGGTATTTCGAGCATAGGGTGATAGATAAAAATAAACATAGGCAGAAGAGAAGACTTTAGGATATAATGTCTGAGATACAACATCCCCGGGATGGTTACAATATGGAGAAAAAAAACTTGAAACTGTAGAAGAAGCAGAATCGTGGGTTTACTACGCTGCTGGTCCACCCCACATTTCCAACATAAAAGGTCCCCACCCTTCGGGGTGGTTAAAACCGATGCACACCTCCTTAACCAAAGACTCTTTACAGGATGTGTTTTAAGATTTTCTAAAAACTTGGTTAAGGGCATGACCAAAACACATGGTTTTCCATTTAATGAGGGTACCTCACCAATCGTTTAATTAAATACGAATAATGGGTATTAAAATAGGCTTAAAGGGGTCAGAACATGGTTTACAACCCAATTCTCACAAATAGGAGGCGCCACTGGAAAACCCATGGAGGTCACTGGTATGATAGGTCTATCGGTAGAACAAACTACTAGTTGGCCAAGGCTACCGATAGACCGAGGCTACCAGTAGGCCAAGCGACCAGTAGGCCGAGGCTACCAGTATGAAGAGGACACTGGTAGGCCGAGGCCACCGTTAGGAGAATTAACTTCACCGAGAAGCTGGGATGGCCTTCCAGACCACCCAGAACACCCCAAACATCAGATTTTCACCATGTGATTGACCCCAAAAAACCGAGCCATTACAAGTTAAATCATGTTTTGAATTGTGATGTATTAAGGATATAAAATGATTCGATGAGGTATGGATGTGATTATTTATGGTTATGGGGGGATATTGGGGTGAATATGATGTGTTTTTGGATGTTAGGATGTGATAATGGGACGATTAACATAGTTTGGGAGCTATAAATTCATATTCCAATTTGATATGTTGTTGATGTCGGAGATATGGTAGGTGTTGGGATTTCCTTTTCTTTCTGATTCATTAGATGGTCTTGATGTAATGGTATAATATTTTTTTGTAATATGATTCAGATTATGTTACATTTATAGTTTTTTTCTTATATTAATATTTATCGACATAAATTATAAATTCCACTTCTTACTTATGATATAATGCAGCTTAAAAACAAATTTTGATGTAACTAAAGAACAATTGTATGTATTCTTTTACAACTATCTTAATCACACTCATTCTATTATTAGTTGTTAAAAATATTTCTATAACAAAACTTTTATTACACATGGATAAAACAATGAGCATCATGTTCTCACACCTCCATAGTTTTTTAATTATTTTTTCGAAGAATCTAAGGATATTTTATTTTTTTCATGTATCTTTATTATTGTTATAAACTGATCTAGTTATTTTTTCATCCATTATTGCATTTATTTATTTTATTGTTTTATGTAATATAGGAAAAAATTTGGTTTTGTAATCATATTGGACCCTTAATGGTAACTTTTGGTCCCTGAAATGAGTTTATGTTTTATTTACATGAGAATTAAGTGGGTAATCCCTCTAACTCTTGTTATAAAATCCTTATATCTTGTTTTTCAACATGTGACGTATTGCTAGACCATTATAAAATCACACATCTAATAAATATTATGGCTTCTTATAAAACCCTTTTCTATTCAAGAAATAAACATGAAAATCTAAAAATAAAATAAATACATACTATATCAAATTTATGATAATTTTTTTTTAAAAATTTACAATGATTGTAAAATCATATACAAACTATATAATTGAGAATTAGTGGAGGAACTAATGAATGCCAAAACTACATAAATGGTATTCATTCCATTGAATTATTTTTTCCAATTATATTAATATCTATAATTGTTGAACATTATTATGTTTTTGAAATGATTCATCCCTAAATAATTTTGAATAATCTCACTAAACTCTAACAAACATTAAATAAATACTAAAATGAAGGAAAAAAACTATAATTGATGTTAACAATACTTTTCATGACAAAATCTATGTAAATTTACATAGATTGGGTAAATATCAAGATGATATATGATGTGTAACAAATTTTTCTATAGATTCATTCAAAAATACATTACTAATGTGTTAAAATAAAATACTATTCTAAAAAGAGTAATTAAAAGAAAAAAAAAATACCTAATAATTGTGGAATGACACAAGATCAATCAATATAATTTGGCATGTATGCTTCAAAAAATGACATAGTGTATGCCATTATTTAAAAATGGTGTCCTGTAAAAGGAATGATAAATCCAACAATACGTATGATCTAAATAGTCTGAAAGAACATATCTTTTAGGGTATTAAAAAACATATAAAAGGGAAATGGTATCCCATGTATTATAAACATATTAAGAAATAGTATCATGTGTTAATAATATATGTAAATAATTTTCTGACCCCAGTGGCTTTGAAGGGAAGCAAGAGATGATAAGTATGGTATAGAGAATAATGGATAAAGAGTAAAGGAGAAAGAAGGATTTTCCCAGATGTGATAAATGTTGAAAAAATCACCTTGGTAAATGATTAAAAGGAATTGGTGGTTGTTATATGTTCAGAGAAAAATAAAACCATATATGTGATCTCTAGGTTAAGAAAAAGGATTCAAATGTTAAATGATTCATCTACAAGGTGTTGGGATACTACACGAATCAATTTATCAGTAAACAAAGTATACCACAAATGATGTTATTGGATAATAATCATATAATGATACTACCTCAAATGAAGAGGTATGACTAGGGTTCTTATGTTGTTATTATAGAATTACTTCATTTGATTGTTGTATCAACAATATAATGGTTATATGAATTATGAAGAATATAAGTATTGTATTGAAGTACTGTTTTATTGTGGATTTGAGATTATATGGTTCTATGAAAAGTGACTTAATAGTATGAAACCCTTTTTTATAATAATTTGTTGAAGGAAAAGTAATCCTTAATATGATCCTGATAATGATGTAGTGATTTTGGAATAAGATATGATTGATTTTGATAAAATAGATTAGATATTGTTTACTTACATGGAACTGATTAATTGTTTGTTTATTTAATCATTGTTGAAATATTTAAAATTTTGGATAGAAGTAATATATCCAGTATTATATAAAATATAAGGGAGAATGAATGTAATCAATACGATTTTATTGTAATTCAGGTTGTTACCATGTTTTAAAATAATACAATATGAAGTTGTTTACATGTTATTACGTGGAAAAAGTCGCTTTATTGTGTTTAACATCCTTATAAATTTCAGACTGTGAGTTTGGATAAAAGTATTTTGGATTAGTCTAATGGTTGGAATGGATTAAGTTAGAAATTGGATATAATTGTTAGGTTTATTTTTGGATTGTCAAAAAAAGTACAACCAAGAGGTCGGTCGACAACCAGTCATAGCCAGTAAGGCCGTGAGACTTGAACCCGCACCCAAAGGGTGACATGGTTGCATCACCTACCACTTTTATATGTGATTTACTGTATTGTAAAATATTGTTTCTTTTTTAATAGTTTAGATACGTAAATTATAATTTCATTATTTTTAGAACCCTATACAATTAAGATGAATATAATATTTTTTAAAATCATTTGGAGTGAATGATCAGATTGTGGTAGGAATTAGTTAAATAATGTAACTCTACATGTCAAGTATATATATATATATCCCTCTTATTCTATGACTAAATTAATTCATAAATTTTTTTAAGGGAGTATGTATCAATCTCTTTTAATTATGACATCCTTTGATTTCTATATGAATTAATTTTATACGGTTTTTAAAACCCTTTTACATTTCATTTCATGGTGAATCTTTATCTATGAAAAGTATTACTAAACAATAAAAAAAGGAATTTTTTTTCAACATAAGTGCTGAGAACAAAATTTCTGCCACCGTGAGTATTATTTTATCTTTGGCTTCCTTAACAAGACAATATATTTTTTAAAAATGAAAATAAATTCCATATTCTCTTTTTACATTTTTTCGAATAGAAAATGGTTTTGTTAATGGATTTCTTATGTCAATATATCTAAATAATATATTTTGATTGATGACCTCAATCACTCCCTATAAATATTTAAATGTTTCCTCTAATTATGTGTATTTAATTTCCAATATTTTTCTCCTAATCTGGATCACAATTTTGTGGAGACCCTTTCATTTCCCTTTTCCATTTATTAAGACTAAATTTTATTAACCCAATTTTCAATGTGGGTTTTTCCACAAAGTTATTTTCTATTTTTTAAACTTTTATTTTTGAAAAAAATATAAAATTGTGAGTATGAAATTTATCGAATAAGTGGAGAATATAGCACCCCAATATTTCATAGTATGTTATTTCTTTAATGTAATTCAATAAATTGAACTACATAAACCCCCATGTTCAAGCGCACATCGACATACCAAACTAGTCATTCAAAAGAGGTTATGAATATTATATACTAAAATTTGAACATTATATAATACTTATAATTTCAGAATCCATATTATGATTTCCTTCACATTAATGAAAAACAAATTATTTTTTCTGATAAAAGAATTATTTTTTAATGCAATTTTAAAGCGTTTTAAGGACAGAACCTTTTAAAATAAAATATTTGAAAATTATATATATTCAATTTGACAAAATAAACTTCTTCTTTATAATCAGTATATTGGAATTTAGTTTCATTAAAATTTTGTTGTTTTTCTGATAAGTTTCATATTTGGGTGAATAGTAAAAAATACTATATTTAAACTGAAAAAAAACTTTTTTAATCAAAATAATTTGTAGTGTTAAATTATAATTTTTAATGGTTGGTAAATATAAATAGATTAAATTTTTAACAATTAATACAACTTTATTCATTGAAATAATTTCACTTTAAAATTGTACATAAACAAGTATCAATATTTTTTTAATTATTATTTATTAAAGACACACTTTTTTGTTTTTGACAATGGAAATTAATTGTAAATTAATAAATTAAACTTATATGTTTTTATATTGGTAAATATTATTTATTTTAGTATTCAGAATATCCAAATTAGTATAGAGTGATATTTTGGTATTTTTCTGAAAACATTCAATTTTTTATGAATAGTGAAAAAAAATTGTGTTATTGGTTAAAACCAAATTTTTTTTAAATAATTATTTATTTTAATTAAATTTATTTTATGTCAAAATAGATAAATAATACCTATATATGATCAATATAATTCATTAGACTCATTTTATAATAATTATCGATATATAAAAAGTTTATTTAACTATTTACTGTCTAATACCTGCCTCCTTGGAGAATTTACAAATTTGCATAAAATAAAATTTTAAAATTTCATTTAGTTGAATTTGAAAAATCATATAAACAAAATTAACCCTATTATGTTAAATGTTGTTCAATAATATGAAAATAATTTTTGGTGAATAGTAACTTTTGACTTTTATTTACCGCGGTTAAAGATAAATAGGGTTACTCATGGTAAAAATAATATTATAATAATAATAAATTCATTAACATTTTTGCTAACCTTATTGTATGAGTCATTTATGAACATGTTCATCCATGGGATGATTTTGGGACCCCATGGAGCCACTTATGAATGATAATGAAAATTTATTTTCACTTACATAATTTAAAGGCAAAAATGACAAAAACAAATATATTTTAGTAAATCAATTTTTACATGGAGTTATATAAGTCATAATTAAGAATATAAATATTAAATGGAAAGATAAAAAGATATAATAAATAATGGTATTTTATTTATATTTTTTATATATTATATAATATAATTTATTTATGACACAATAATGATGTAGTAATTACATTATTAATGAAATATTAAAATAATTGAAATAAGAAATATCCAAAAAAATTAAGTTGAATATTTTTCTGAATTAATCTAATTATATAGGTTAATATTAAAATTTATTATCAATAATATTGATTTATTTCTATGTAATAATGTTTTTAGGACTTTAACAAAAATCATTTCATAAATAATGTCAAAATTGACATAATTGTGTTTTTAAAACCAATACTATATTATTGTTTGATATAATATTCCTAAAAATCAATGAATCGCCCAATGGGTCTTAATAATATTATATATATCATTAGTTAACATATTGGGGTTCTTTTAGAAGTTTATATCTTGTTTATTAACTATATAATATAAAAATATTAAGAGACATGGTAAATGTAAATCTATTTAACTAAGAGTTTAATCAAATAGATAAGGTTAATATGATGACATAAACCTGTCTAAAACTTAATGGATGGGTGATTTTAAACCCATAAATTAATTAGTCTTCAAATAATTCATTTTTTAGCCATTAGAAAACGAATATGATTTTATTATAATATAATATTTCACGATTTTCCTAAAGTGACCCTCACTTCTCTTATAAAAGGGAAATCCCCCTTCTCTTAATATCACACCTCTCAAGCCCCTTGGCTCGGCAAAACCCTGACCAAATATCCTCCCAACTATCCTAGAATCATCCTAGAAGCCATCCATTGGTCATAAATCCATCCTAATTATCCATTTTGATCAAATCAAAAGGAATAACCTACAGAAGAGGTAATGGTTTTATCACCCCCTTTCATTTTCATTTCTTCTTCCACATTTATTAAATTGTTATTACCATACCAAAATAATAACTCCAGTACCATATATATACTATGATGTTAATATACATATGGATGATCCATATTCATTATTCTATCCATTATATATATGATAATGTCAACATGTGTGCGTACGTACAGCTTACCATCTCCATGTCGTGGTGTAATTTGTTATTCAACAATATGTTATTTGGATGGATATAATTATGATAATATATATATAAATAATGAAAAAACCTGATATATTCTCTTTCAACAAAATATATCATCAAATTACACAAGTTTATGGAAATTATATTTTCTCTCGTGAGTACATATGGATTACAGTCTCCACGACGTGAAGAGTTTCATTTCCACGTTCAACATTCATCGATGATTATAAAAATATATATTACAAATAACAATGTAATATATGACATAAAAATTCTACTGAAGATATGTAATTATATGAGTGTGTGTGTGTACTTTTTTACTTTCATATATCATATTCACTTACTTTCGTTCAATACGATATGAAAACTGAAACAACGTTTATGCGTACGTACGGCCTACTGTCTACATTAATGGTGATTTCCATTTCACCTATCGGTCAATTAAAAATAATTATATTCATAATATATATGATTTATATATCATGTTTTATATTCTGGAAATATTTAAATCTTGATCTAAATGATATGATCATGAATTTCATGTCAAAATACATATGATAATGAAAGCAATTATTATATGAAATGTAAATTTCACATGGAAATTATTATCAATTAGTTAGAATAATGTCATAAATGATTCATTAATGATATCATAAATATTAATATGGTTATTTTATAATTTAATAGCATACAATGTTATTTATAAAAGAGGATAAACATACCCTCGACTGAAGGAAAGTAAAAAAGTAATGGTTAACTTCTCAATCTCTTCCTTAAATGAGGTTGTTTTAAAGTATGTATCTACTGAGACATATTAATTATCGATTTCTTTGTTTCATAAAAGTTTTTTCAAAGGGATTATCTGAAGTTATTTTTTTACTAAAACATCATATTAAACATTTTAAATATTAATTCATCAAAATCATTTTTATTACTGTACACGTTTCAAAATGGGTTTTTGATGATTTATTTACATGAACATGAATGTTTTTGAAATTTTAATTCCATTAAAATGTTTCAAAGTGGCATGGTACACATTGATTCAAAACATTATTTAAATGTCTTCCATTCTAAATTATGTGAATTTTAATTGTTTTTACAAAAAATGGATTTTTATAACAACATGTTTTAGAAATTATTTTCATCTATATCAATATACATAGATGGATTTTAAACATGTTTGAAGTTGATTTATTATGAAACAAATCATCCATATTTTATTGAAGGTTTTGTGAAATGTATGACTATGGATGTTTTATTTTTATACCATTCATGGTTTCTAGACAATGTATTGACATTTCATATGCTAGTTTTAATATGAATGATTATGATATGTTTAATCCTTTTCAAATGATGAATACATTGGACATTGTATGTGATGGGTGGAGACTCCTATAGATCCTCAATGCATCCTTAGGTCTTATGAGAAAAACCAGTTTCTTGGAATAGGGTCATGACAAAATCTTATTTGTAGTCTTCACACAAGTTCCTGGCTATGTGGTTATGATGTCTGGCATTATGCATTCCATAATTATAAAAGTTTCTATTGATATTTAAGGTTACTATTCGACTAGTAGAATATCCATGGGAATAATTAAATTGAATTATATGATTTTAAAGTTTCCATATTATGCTGATGTTTAATTTCAAATGGCTATTTTTGTAATATTGTACATTGCCTTAAATGTTTATACTTATTTATGAATTATTTCGATATATTTTTATCCTTACTGAGAATCTGAACTCATTACTTTCTATTTTTTATTTTTCTATGGATTCCAATGAAGTGTATTGTGATTGACATGCAGGGTTAAACTAAGGGAATAATGGAATTCATAAAGGATTATTTTTTTTTTGTATATAATAATGTGTAATTTAACATTGATGTATGTAATCTATTTTCCAATACATTTGAATAGATCGGTCCTTCGGGACTTGATTCCTTGTAATCATGCCAATGTATTAAAATAATGAACTGACTCTGGTTAATTGGGGTCGGGGCATTATACCTACTATTAGAACCATCCAAGTGTTCTATAAATTATATAATTCCAATCATATTATTGAGCTTGTTTACATCATAAGACATCTATATGATAAATTAATATACAACACCGAAAATTAGAAATTCCAAAAAATTGAAACCCATGAAACATTTATGGAATCATAGTGATGTACAAACACCACATTGAAGGTAACCTTATTTAGGGGAATATGGACTAGAAGTATTAAGGACATGCGCCTCCCATTATGACACATCAAACTAGGGAGTACCGAACCCTATTCATAGTGTGTGGTGAAATAGCACTTAATCATCACCGATTGAGAACCATATTCTTGTCGATCTTGAAGAATATATCCCCAAATAACTTTTCCTAGGTAATACAATCCAAAATTAAAAAAAGTACCCATGCCCTGTCAAAACATACTGTCATGGGATTACAGTCCATGTGAATTCTCATAATATCATGTCATAAACCACTTATTTAGATCGATTGTGTTAAATACAAAAACCACTTATATATCTTAGGAAACAACCTTGGATTATTAAAATGAAATACCCATTACGATATATGTAAAAATATATGTAGAATAAAATATTTTTTTCAATGTATTATACATCTAATAATAAAATTATGGAATTTAAATAATAAATGTGATTTTTGGTAATGTGTTTATTCTTGGATGAGCCACATGTCATGTTGGGGGTAGTGTTGTAGGAGTATGGATCTCATTCACATTGTGAGATCCCTCCAGGTTCAGGTTTAATAGAATTTTCTAACTTGATCCCGATTTGGCCAATGCACCTTGGCCCTGTGATGAGCTGGCCTGACATTCCAACCTACACTGTCTAACCCAATATGGGATTCTTGTTCTCAAGGAACCCCACCCTATAATAAATAATGAGGAATAATATTATTATATTATTTTAAATATATCATTTTAAGCGCGCCAACAATCATAATTTTGTTATGGATCAACCAAAGAGTAAACAAGACACCCTAGAGTTAGTATACACATAAAATTATATTTCCAAGAGTGACTACATGTGTAAATATATCATTTTATATATAATGGGTTCGAAAACTTGATAACCCAAAAAATTATTTAATTCTCAATCATAAAAAATTCGGTTCACTACACAGAACACCCTCTTTCAATTTAACAACACAGACATTTTAAATAATTTTTTTCATAAATTTTTTTGATATTATTCAATAATCATTAAATCCATGCCCCTTTATTATTTAGGTGATTATAAATGGAAAATGAATATCTGGTTTTGAACATTATATGTTTGTTGGTCAATATGATCATTGTGAACTATACTCAAGTTAATAACTTTAATTTAATAATTTGTGTTTTAAGTATAAATTTTATAAATTAATTAATATATAAAGGATAAACAATAGAATAAACCAGTATATGCCTTCTATATAAAGCCAATTCTATAAAAAATCGGAGGGATTTAGTATCATCAGGCTTCACTCTTGACCAATCCCATCTCTAGCTTCTTTAATGAAGCTTGAATGATATCTCCAATGGGATAAGTACAAGTTATTAGAGATTACCACATTGTGAAATTTTAACACAATGCCCCATGAATCATTCAACATTGCACACCAAAACTGTAACATCCTGGGTTAATAAAGAATATGACATTTTCATATTTACTAATTTTTTTGAATAAAATATTTATATTACTTTAAAGGGGATGTTATGTTCGATGGCGTACCCAATACGCAACAACGAGTTTCTTCGAAACCATGCGTCACACACTCAAAATATAATAATATTATTTTAAATGGTAGTTAATGCCTAGCCGTAGTAATGTAAGGAATGAGTAGAACTAACTAAAATATGATTATACATGTTTGTTAAATTCTTTTACATTTATCAAATAAAATATAATGGCTTAAAATAAGAAAAAATTCAATTTTAGGCATAAATACATTAATATTCACTAAAAGGTCGATTTATTGCCTTTTAATGGAGAACCCTATTTAAATATAGTTTTTCTCACTCTTATAAGTTAAATTGAAACAAATAAAACTCTTCTTTAAAATTGGGACATCAAAATTTACTTTGTGTATCTTTTTGGTATTTTTCCGACAAAGTTTACTTATAATGAATAGTGGAAACAGTTGTATTTTAAGTCAAAACCTACTTTTAATCTATTTTATTTATATGGATATATTATATTTTTAATTGGTTTTAAAATTTAATAAGAATAAATTTTTACCATTTAATCCAATTATGGTCATTGGAATTAATTTCACTTTGAAATTGGACATAAACAAATGTCAGTCTTTTGATAGATATTGTTTCATAAAACACGCTATTTGTTTTGATAACGGGAATTAATTATAAATTTAGTTAATGAAACTTATATGTTTTTAATTTTTCACAATATACATCATTTTTTAATACGGAATATCAAATATAGCCTAGGGTGAATTTTTGGTATTTTTCTAAAGAACTTCAATTTTTGATGAATAGTGAAACCACTAAGTGGTAGTTAAACAAACTGATTTTTTGTTTAAATGAAAGTTTACCTCTTATGTGTATTGAATTTCCAAAACCCATCATACATGGTGGTCATTATTAAGTAAAATGTGGTTCAATGGGATTAAAAAGTTTTTGGTGAATAGTAACTTTTCAGTTTTCTTAACCGCGATTAGAGGTAATTAGTGTAATTTTAGATAAAAATGATATTATAAAAATATAAAAATATCATGAAACATGTCTTAAATTTATTGGAGAGGTGATGGAAGTCAAATACAATAAATGGGACAATTTTTGGGACACCATGGATCCACTTGAGTGAGATAATGACATTAATACCTTTTATTTAAAGTAAAAAATAAAAATATCACAAACATGTATTGTTTTAAAAAAACAATCATTACATGGGGTTATATAAGCTATATTTTTTACTGTAAAAATTAATTAGAAATATAAATATATTTCCTACATCATATTAATTTTTTTATAATTTTTAGACATCAAAAAAATAAATTTATTTATGTATCAATGGTGATGCAGTGTTTTTGTCATTAATGAATGATTTAAAAAAATAGGAAGAAAATTTTTAAAATAATATCCATCACTTGTACAATTATTATTGGATGATTTTATTTCTAACATGGACCAATTTATATTTGACTTTAATTATTTTTGGAGCTTTAGAAACTGATTTTAATTTTATAATAAAATAATAGTTTCATGATTTCCAAAAGAGCCCCTCCTCTCCCTCATAAAAAGACCCCACTTCATACCAATCTATCACACTTCTCAAGCCCATTGTACCGTCCATTATATATTCAAATAAGCTCCCAATATACCTATCTTCATCCTAGAATACTCAAATTAGGGATAAATCTCTTCAAGAAACCCTTTTGGTTCAAACGAAGAAGAGTTACCCGATTTAAAGGTAATGTCTTCACTTCTGTTCTTCTGTTCTTTTTATGCTTCTCCAACCACCCTAAACTCTTTTTATTCATTTAATTTGTAAAAATACCATTATCTTCAATATAATATGATTTTATTTATATGGTGGATTCTATCTACACATATACACACCTCTGTCTAATGGTTAAAAAACATTCTGTTTCTGTGGATGGAGAATTATTGCCTCACAAAATGATGATTGTTCAATATTTTTTTAACACCTTAAAAGGTGTCCATTAAGATGTAACTATATTTATATATGATATATAATATGTTTAGTTTTTCCTTAATATTCTGTATTTTTCATTTATAGAATACCTTTATGGTTTCCATTATGGGTAAACGCGATATATTCATTTTAGAAAGTGCGGACTACCGCCCCCTCAAAATGATTTGATTCGTAAATGCCATATGTGGGACATGTAAAGTATGGAATTAATAATATTATATATTATATTATCCTAAAATTATAATTTAGATTTATATCATTATAAATGTATTCCATTAAATACGAAATATAAATGAATGTAGCGTTGATGCGTACGTACGACTTACCGTCTCCATGAATGATGTGTTTCATTTCTTACCTCTAAATGTTATTTCATATTATAAATGCATTTATATACCATATATATATGATATATATGATAACTAAATCATTCTATATATAATTGATATTTTACCACATGAACAAACTGTAATTATAAGGAGTTTATTTTTGACTCAACTACGAATGATCGACAAATCGACAATTATTGACATAAATAATTACATAGTGTTCATAACATGGTAATAAGTGATATAAAAGTAATAATGAACTTGAAAATGGTTCTTAAGAAATTATAAATTAACTCAAGTTTATTATTCAGGAGATTAAAGAATGATCGATTCAAGTCAGACACGAGGTAAGGGATCCTTCCTCTCTCTTTCTTTTTAAGTACTCTCTTTTATGTCATTACTTTTAAGATCCTGTTTATTATAATGGGGATGTTATTTTATATTCATGTTAATTTAATTTTTATTTTAATTAGTTGAGGGACCCTATTTGATCTCATAACACCATTTTTGGATGTCTTAAGTGGTGTCGTTAGACTGCCACGTTTTCGTAAGGGGTTTTTCATCCCAATTTTATTCCCATGAGATTAATGCTACTTTTACCACCATTTCCTTTTAGAGGTATATGTACTGCCCATTATTCTAATCATTGTGTAATATACATTATTTTATAAGTATTTACATCAATTTTGTATTTTCCTTCTTTCATGGGGTGTGTGTTTTGAAAGATTCTCAAGTCGGTAAGGGAACCTTTCACCCTCCTCTTTTTAAAATAATTCTTTTCATTAGGTCTTTTAATTTACATCTTCTTATGTTGGGATATGTCCTTATATGTCGTTATTTCTATAAATGTTATGTAAAATTGATGAGATACCCTTCTTATCTCTCATCATCTCATTTTTAGAATTTTAATGTGACGTCATTAGGCTGTCGAATTTCTATAGGGGAACTTCTGAACCCAATTCCAATTATTTGGGTTAAACCTCTACTTCATGATTATGTCACAGTATGAATATCTGTGGATGACCTTCGATTGTTTTACACATAATATCCTCTTATATTTGGTGTATTTTTATTTTTCACACATAATTATGTAATTGATTTATCCATAATCTAAGGATACCGACTTTGTAAGGGACTTCCTCTCAATCTCCTTATATTGAGGCATATAATGTTTTATACACAACATTCATTTTTATGGTGTAAAAACCCCTATTAATTTTTCTTTTATTCAAAAGGAATCTTTTTATACAAAGCGTTTTACAAAACGATAAAAGGAATGTTTTTTCTTACGTATGCAGTGACAACTACTTCTCTACCGTCGTGACCATTATTTGAGTTTCGACATCCTCTACAAGCCATAAGCATTTTTTAAATTAAATATAAATACCATGTTTTACTTTTATTTTATTTTGGTATTGAAAATGATTTTATATCAATGTTTTGTATTGATATCTTTTGATTGAAATGTGGAAATGTTATGTTTCCTTTATCCATGTTTTATGTGGTACGATTATGTTATGGTTCATGGGAATTGTTTAAGAAGACGGGTGGTTCCATGATAAACTAAGGGCGGGTGAGCCCGATATAGCTCTCCAATGCATTTGGTAACACGAAGGTGTTAAACACTATGGTTTCTCCGAAGAGATTTATGGAATATACTATGATGGGTATTCCAAACGTAACCTTGAGGGTTACTCCCTACATAAGAATGTTATGAATGCCTCAAGTTACCTTTATGTCTTATGATTTCTATTATTTATTCATAAATCTTATGATTTCATGAGGTATGTTAATGTTCTTATTTTTTATGAGTAAAGTATGATTTCATTGATTCATATGTATACATGAACTAATGTTTTCATGCCGTATTTTTATATCCCGTACTGATCTTTTTATGCTCATCTAATGTTTTTGATATGTTTTTCCTAGGTCAAGGGAAAGGTACATGATGTGATGATAGTGTCAATGAAGTGTCATGAAAGAATCCATGTTGTATTTATAATGTGTTTCCTTTAATGAGAAGAGTGAATATTGTCTTCTATGTAACCACATTGTTTACAAGTGGAATGTGATGCATGATATATGATCCAATTCTCTAAAAATCTAAACGTGAAAGGATCCTCAATGTGAATTATTGAAATAACTCAATATTTTGTAATGTATAAGGCTGGGGACTTATAAAAGCATTAGTATTCAAGGCCCTATATTATTAAATAGTAATTCCTTTGTACAGATAAAACTTTTTTTCATCAATTTTTTATTAATAGTTTTTCTTAATGAAATTGATATGAAAATTGATAAATTTAATTTTTTTTGAAATTGAAATTATTAGAACCCTAATAATTATCGTATTAAATTAGGGTAATATAAAAATTTGAGTTTCAATGAAATGGTAGGATTAAAACATTCATATTTAAATCAAAATGATGAAATATATTTTTTATTGTGTCATAAATTTTATTGTGCATTTACTTGGCATCTTCCATCACCTATTAATTTTTATAAATAAATATTTATGTATATAAATGTTAAATTAATCATTTATAGATTATTATTATGATAAATTAATGATCATTTATGATGTCGTTAAATTTAAATTCTGTTACGGTAAATTTATGATAGTTAACTAAAATACTTTTATTTGTGAATTTTAAAAATATTGTATGAGTTTTTTGGATGTTTTATGTCATTATATTAATTAAAAAGGATATAATATATATATAACCATAAAAAAGATATAATATATTTTATCTTATTAATATAATTTATTTTATATGATTTTAATCAGTTTCCAAGTATATGATTTACTTTCCAAACTCTAAAATCGTATAGTTAACTATAGAAATTTTACATTGTGGAATTATTCTTTCATCAAGAAATATTTAGATATATAATATTATGGTTAAATAATATGTATTTAAGTAACCTGATAGGCTTACCAAGTTTCCAATGCCTTAAGAAAATACAGTTGTTAATCCCATGTTTTTTCATTTTACCACTATACTGGTGTCCAACAAAATAAATAAATAAATACACCTTTATTGCTATAAATATTCACCAATTTATTTATTTCCATTCAATCATAATTCAACGTCAATGAATCTCAGATATTTTTACCTCCTAGTGTGTACTCAATCAAATTATGACATGAAACTCATGTATTATGAAAAACTCTTAAAAGTATGGGATGTCCCAACATCTCTTTTCCAATCATGATTCATTTTTATGTGGAATATATTCAAATTTCAAAACTATGTTTTACTATACATTTAATTATATCAATTTCTCTATAAATAGAATTTTTTTTAATGTTATAGCGTTTTCCCCACTCTTTTAACGCTTTTCGAAATAATGATTTAGACCCGTTAAATGGCCAATTATATCTCCCAAATTTCTATCATCTCATTAAGTTTTATTATTATTATTTTATATGAATATTAAAAAATAACAATTTTCCATGGGTTTTATATAATATGTAAAAATTATGTACTATTTCATATTATTAATATACATAAGTCCTTTATTCAGATTCTGTTGGTCGATAATGACATAATGATCCTTTTTTAGAACTTTTGGACCACAATGGATTTTTTTATGAAATTGTTTTATATTATTCTAGAGTTATTTATTATGAAATTGTTAATTATGATATATGTGTCTCACATTAAAACTAGATCATATGATCCATTCATCCTTTTGTTGATCAAAAGCATTGTGTAATGAATTTAATCTATAGTGATGAAAAAATTTTAATACCGTGGAAAAAAACCATGGTATATTTTATAACACCTAAGTGAATAAACATGGTGATATGCATACGAATATCTCATTTAAATTTTCTATCCACATTTAGTTCTTATTATTTAGTTTATTTTTAATATGATATTTCCATTTTATCTTTGATCATTCCCTTATTATATTCCACATGTTATTATTTACATTTCTCAATGATCACATGTATATTATTTCTCTTGATATCCCTTACTAGGAATTATGGCCACACATTAAATTTATCTATATCCCCATGTTGTTAGATTTAATAAATATTAATATTATGAACCATTGGTCAATCCTCTTATCTTAATTAAACATGTGTTTTATGTTTTCATTATTTTTTTTAACTAATTTTTCAGGGAACTAAAATATAATAATACTCGGTTTTTATAATGTAATGAAATGTTATGTAATAATGAAGATGGATTCCAATATTTTTATTAAATGATGGTTTTGTTAATTTTAAAAAAAATTTAAAAAAATTATAAAGTTTCCTAAATAAATTTCTAAATATAGTACCACATCTTTGAATATTGGTGAATTGTTATGTAATTTTAATTACGAGGAAATAAATCCATACCTAAATATGATCACATAGGTGTGAATCAAAATGAGATGTACCTAGGTTTAAACTATTGGATTTGTTACATTATAAATCAATAAATATAACCTGATAAATGTAATCAAGCCTTATGGAACACCTGTTATGACACTTTATGGGGTTATTTTTGAAAAAATACAAAATTTTTATGAACCATTATGAATGATTTATAGAAACTGTAATTATTGTTAATGAATAATGTTTTTAAAATTGATGTTTTAATACATACATAAAAAATAGGTGAGCAGTAAATTCCAATAATTGAGTATAGAAGAAATAAAAAAAGAAGAATAATATACATGTTAGGTAACAAGAATATCAAGGGAAAACAAGAGTAACATTAACAGAAAGGAATGATTTTTCTTGGTTATCATAAAATGGAAATGTGGGAACACCGTACAAATTGGTATTACCAAGATCCAAGGCTAATTACACATGGATTAGCACGAGCAAACCATAATTGAAAATTAATTATAATAAATAAATCTCAATGAAAATGTTGTATAGTGATACTAAACATTATAACTATCATTGGAGAAATATCAAGTCACACCAATCATAATATTTTCAATATCATGAATAGCGGTGCAACATAGATCATATACAATGGATTCATTCAATATCATGAATTATTAAAAAAATTAAATAATTTTTAATAAATACATGTATGTACCATTAAATTAGTGTATATTCATAAAGTGTAATTCCATTGAAAGAGAAATGTGTATGGTATTGACTATTTTATGATTTTGGCTTGGAAAATCATGGTGCAATCTCAACAGCATAAAGAAGTCATATGGAAATTCATAAATTGGGTTGACGAGTGAGAAAGGTGTATCTCATCATTAATATGTGAAAAAGACAGTAAGGGGATAATTTGAAATAATTTCACAAAATATTAAATAGAATTTTGATTCAAAATATAGGATAAACGTTATAAATGAGATAATAAGAGAAAAATACCTTATAAAATTTTGGCATGGTAATTGGTTAACACGCAAGTCAAAAATGGAATTTATTGTTATCTATCATCATTCTAAAATATGGACTGCAGTATGGGGAGCTGTGAAATAACAACCAAACATTTATAATTGAAAATAAAATGGTATAAAAATGAAAAGATTCTTGGATAAAAATGAGAAAGGAATGTTAGGATCCCTTACTAGACTGTGTTACTTAAAATCCTAAAACTGGGGCTTCATGACATAAATGGGAACATTGGGAGGATTATAGAGATGCTCTGTTAGTTTAGTTATGTTCCCCATGTACATGTAGTGATGATAAGTGGAATATTAGGTGGTTGTTTATAGGAAATGAAAGGGGAATATTTAAATATTTCACAATCTTAGGTTTTCAAATCAATATATATATATATAACCACAAACCAATACATGGTTTTTGCTCATGGATATTACAAAATATGAGTGGATTATTGACTGTGGTGAGTCTCACCCTCAAGGATATGTATTTAAAATCAAAAAATATATTATACACTTTGGAGGATTGACTAAGGCATAAAAAAATAAGTCAAATATAAATAAAATCATTTATTTTATATGTTAGTCATATATTGGTCCAATAATACATATTATTGTATTTATTACATCATTTTTGGGTAATTATGATGTCATAAGACACATGTTTCATTTATATGGTATTTAATTTTTACCCAAAAATTTGATTGTCAAATAAAATTATGGAAAATTTCTCCATTTTATAATTTTTATGTCCTAATTCCAAAAATAATATTCATTTTATATAAATAATACCCTAAACATGTGAATATTCAATTTAGAAATGGAAAAATACATTTATTGAAAATTAATGGGTTTTGTAAAAATAATTTTCAAACACTTATAGAAATTACGTTAAAACTCATAAAAAATATATATTCAATTTTTAATCGAGAAATTAATTTTATAATAATATTTTATTAAATTATTTTTTTATAAAAATCTATTAATTCATTTAAATAAATTCATTAATAATACAATTTTTGATTTATCGTCTAAAAATATTACTCGTATCAAATTGGTTACCTAATAATTTTCAGATAATGAATTGATATATTAATCATTGATAAGAATTGTTTTTATAATATTATTAACAAAATAATCAGATTAATATAATTATGATTATATTTCAAAAAATTATGATTTTATTGAAAAAACATTTATCACATTCATCATTTTTTAAGAAAGTCTATTCTTATAATGGAATGGATGGAATATGAAATTTATTTATAAAATGTAAATATTGAATAAGTAACTAATACCATATCACATAACTCTTTATAAAATCCTCATAAGATCTAGGGTTAAGGTGTGTGATGGGGATAGACACTTGGGGGGCTTGGAAAACATTACTCGGGCAGTAGTCTATATTAACATTATCTTCTCTAGAAAGAGATTCAATTCATGTTTAACATGTTGAATCTCATCTTGGGATTGGTAATGATAAAATACTAGTAAGACATCCTCATTTCTGAGCTATAAAAATAGAGCATCGTATGGACCGAGTCCACTCGATGAGGACATCAACTCATTTTTCTGTGTCAAAATGATTTTTTATAAAAAAATAAACTTATATCAGTTGTGTGATCACATTTTAATTTCAATATTATCACACGAAATTATAATTAATGGTCATTTAGACACAATAAAAAATTAATAAAATATTTCATGTTTCCCCAAATTTAACAAGTCAGTAAAAGAAATGAAATTTTATTTATAAATTATCATGTTGTTATTGAATTCCCCTATTACAAAGAGGGTAACTCTACATCATCAATTCCTCTACCTCCCACATTTCATCTTCATACATTTTGTTTCTACAAAACACCATGATTTGGGGAGTTTTATTATTTTGTAGAACTTTTTAAATACTATCAGAGATCGTCATCAGATTCTCTACATAAGAGAGGTCATTCTACAAAGGAAGCACCTCTAGATTGAGTGCATATGAAGGGTCCAAAATGTACTTCATCAAGAATGATACGTGGAATAAATCATGTACTTGATCCATGTTATGTGGGAGTTCTACTCGATAGGACATTTCTCCAATGATATCATGTATCTAAAAATCATTGATGTACCTTAGATAAATCATTCAATTTTTCAAAAATAGCATAACTATATTCCATGGTGATATACGGAGGAATAAAATGGCTCCAAAATAAATCTCTAGGTCTCTTAAATTATTGTCAACATTCTTCTTTTGTTTATTATGAGTGTCATTAATGTTCTACATGGTTGTAGAGACCCGAAGCTTGACGTACAAGGACATTACATTACTTTTGTGAAATACTTAATACATAAGAAAAACAAACACACAAGGACCGTAATAGTTTAGTGTATTTGGAAACTCGGAATAAAATCTTCTAATCGTGGTGAAAGATCTTCAACATCTCCTAATAAAGATCTTCCTTTTTTTCTTACCTAAAACATTTCTATGTATCCTGGGGAAAAGAAAAAAAAGGGTGATCTCAAATGCTCATTAAGGGTAAACAAAAGAAATATCAATCACATCGTATTCATAAGAACATATCTTTTGGAAATCTTAACCTGTAAAAGAGATCATGATTTCTTAACATGGGATAAATCATAGTAGTGAAATATAATCCCAATAATCATAACATAAAACATGAAACTTTGTGGAATACACACATAATCATAGAGAATCATTTCTTTCTAGTCAAGACTCATTGCCAAGACTATCTTAGTGGAAAAAGTCCATTTCTGAACCGAGTCACCCTCGTTTCAGTCATATTTCACTGAACCGGTATAACCTACCATTCCAGCCATGTTTATCTCATGAGATATAAAATCTTTACCCAATGCATTGGAGGGAGATATAAGTCCCACCCATCTCATAATGATACCATTCTTATGTGTGCCACAAATTCATAAATCATACATCATTTCATAACCCATTTAATAAAAATGAGAATCTTAAACATCATGACATCATAAAAAAATTAATATGAGATAAAGGAATTCATAAAAATAATTCCATCACAACATAATAATATAAATGTAATAATATAGATATAAACAGAACCCTATATTATCTTAGATGGAAAATAATTTTGATAAAACACTTGAAATCCATTCTTGAGGAAAATATCCTTTCTACTTCAAAAATACTTTTCCTTTCTTAACATGTCATACCGTTTTAAAATAAAAGAAGTTGATTAAAAATAAACTTGAAAAATTGTAAAGGAAGATTCTTGGAAATATTGTTTTAAAAATCCATTCAAGCCGTATAAGTTAAAAAAAACATTCTTCTTGTACTTTTGTCAGAAAAGTCAAAAAGTACCTCGTACAAAAAATGACAAAATATTCCTTTCATATCTTTTACTAAAAAAATACAAAAGGGTAAAATTGGATTTAAAAAATTATAGGTGGATGGAAATAATATTACATATTGGGGAAACGTGGATGTGGATGATAAAATACACCCCAGTAAATTTCAAAGTATAAACAATCTCGTATAACAATGAGATTGTGATATTTCCCTTACCTTATGTCTGATATGCTTTGTACGTATCCAAACCTCATGTATAATGATTTAAATAATGTAATTATCTTATTAAGGAATCATATTCATTGTTATGATATCATATATGGTTCAATTATGACTTTATATTACCCGTTCTTTTGTAAATTCCATGTTAAAGAAGCATTTTGGGTAAAATCATTTCATTTATCATAGGTGTTTGGACTTGTTGTTATTGACATTATTATTACTTATATCATGATTTACTTACTTCCAGAATATGAAAAATGATTTATATATCATATAAATTCGGTATATATATATATAATAGATAGATAAATGAAATGAAAGACACCGTTCATGGAGACGGTAGTCCGTACGTATGCACGAGCGATGATATCGTTCTTCTGATCATGAACTTGTGTTGAAGTGTATGTATACTATTTCAGTATCAATATAACTTTATAATAATAATATATAGTAACTCATTACACCATTATACCCATCCAATTAAGGTGGTGAAGGAAAATAGATTACACCATGGCGTGGAGACGGTATTCTGTACGTACGCACGGGTGGTGATTTCCTTTTTCCGTATGATGGATAGAAGGTTAATTAGAGTTGTTTCATATTTATAATAACATATCAGTATATAATAAATATTTTTGTTATTACTTTATCATGAAACAACTAAAGAAGAAGAATTTGAAGAAGAATGAAATTGAAAAAGATCGGTAATGGAAATTACCTCTTTTTGACGCGCCTTCACTTAACCTCCACTTAAAGAACTAAGGATGGTCTTTAAAGAATACCAGGACCTCTAGGATGATACTAGGGAAGTGGAGAAGAGATTTTGGTAGGGTTTGGCCGATCTTGAATGCTCAAATTGGTGTGAGGAGGAGAGGGAGGAGGTGTCCATTTATAAGGGAGGAGAGGGGCACCTTTGGAATAACTAAAAATATTATTTTATTATAAAGTCAAGTTCTATATTAAATAGCTCCAAATTGATTTATTTCGAGGCTAAGGTGGTTATGGGTCGAAATAATCTCATCTAATAGAATTTAGACAAGTTTAGGTCATTATATTAACCTTATCATTTAATTTTAACTCTTAGTTAATTAGATTGACATTTACCATGTCACTTTTTATTTTTATATTATATAGTTAATAATCTTACCATATAAATCCAAGAGACCCCCAAGTTGTGTTTTATTAAAATATATAACATTATATAAGTCATTTTGCCGGACCTTATTTTTTTATGAATAAAATTACAATTAATAATATAATATTTTTTTAAAAAACTATTTTATGTCAATTTTGACACTATTCAATTGTTGATTTTTTGAAACTCATAACAGAATGATTAATTGGACCAAAGTTAATTAAATAAATACTAACATGTCATATTAACCTATAAAATTAGTTTAATTCATAAAAAATATCATATTATACTTATTTTGGTATTTATAATATCAATTATTCTAATTTTTTACTATTATGGTAATTACTGCATCAACATTGTGTCATAAATAAATTAAATTATTTAATGTCTAAAAATTACAAATAAAATACCATTATCTGGTAAATCGTTTTAGATTTATAATGAATATTTATATTCTAATTTATCTTATTTATAACACCATATTGAAAATTATTTACTTATTAAACTTTGATTTTAACTATTTTAACCCTTCTTTAAATAAATTAATAATAAATGTCCTAATCTAATCCAAGTGGGCCTAAATGGTCATATTTTATTCCTAAGTTTGTTTTTGGTTGAATTTCACTTGTCCAATAGAATTAGGACATGTGTTAGGGTAATAAAAATTTCATTTGTACCCTTAATTACCCTATTTACTTTTAACCGTGGTAAAAAAGTAAAAAGATACTATTCGCCAAAAATTATTTTCATCTCATTGAACAAAATTTTACTTACTAACATTAACCGTGTCTCTTGGAGTTTTGAAATTCCACTCACAGAAGCGGTAAAATTATTTTTTATGAAAAATTCATTTTTTTAACTACCACTTAGTGGTTTCACTATTCATCAAAAAATGAAAGTTTCAAGAAAAATACAAAAAATAAGACCTAAGATATATTTGATATTATGAACTAAAAAATGATGTCTATTTTAACAAATTCAAAACATAGCAGTTGCATTAATTAATTTAAAAATTAATTCTCGTCGTCAAAACAAATGGCATGTTTTTAAGAGATAATAACTATCAAAAGATTGACACTTGGTTATAACTGGTTTAAATGTGAAATTACATCCAATGACCAACATTGTATTAAATTGTAAAAATATATTCTAAATATACTTTAAAACCTCTCAAATTAATAATTTATCACTATTCATTATTTCGATGAAAAAGTTGTTTTTAATTAAAATTTAGTAATTTTCACTATTCATCAGAATATGAAAGTTATTCGAAAAGTACCAAAATTTCACCATAGGCTAAATTCAATACTCCGAATCGAAAAATGAATTCCATTTTGAGAGATAAAATTTCAAAAAAATTAAAAGGTGGTTATTACTATTCATAACCACTAGTTTTAATAATATTTTAATAGCATATCGTTGTTTAGTGAAACTCAGTATTGCATACTACACACACTATCGATGAAGGTCGCGATTGCGTGTAATGCAAAGCAAGTCAAGGGTGCATGTTGAGAAAGCTCCTTTTGGTGTAGCATACAACACAAGACATTAATGAAATTAAAAAGAATATTTTTCATAAAATATCGGGGTGTTACATTCTACCCCCCATAAAATGTATTTCGCCACGAAATTCGTCGGGGTTACAAATGGTTTACTATTCAAAAGTTACTTTGATAGAAACCAACATCGTAAAAAGGAATACCAAAACCATTCTTTAAAAACAAAAGTATGAAACATAACGGTTACCAAAATTAACTCATCACTGGGTTTCCACGTAGAAGAACATAGGTGAAAATATGGATATGGAAGAAAAATCTAACCATCATGTTCTGTTGGAGAGTGGTAGTGAACATTGATATGAAAATGACAACAATCTCAAAGCCATAAATTTTTGATGATATAGGGTACCATCTGATTCATCAGATATAAGATCACTAGGACAACATTTTTGCATTTCAATATCATTTCCTTAAAGTTGAAAATTTTTAATTAGAAGAAATACATACTTGATTTTGGTACAATCTCACTGTTTTTCGTTCTTTGAACAATTTACACTTCATATCTTAAAGAAATGAAGTTGAATTTTTTATTCGTGAAGTGTTAACAAATCATGTGATAGAATGATGGGCCATTCCATCTGTTTCAACCAAAAGTTTAGCAATTGTTATCAAATATACATAAGTCCATCTTTGGAGAGGTTAGTCATATACTATTCCAAAAATGAACTTATACTTCATATATCATACCTCTTAATAAAATAAAACAAGTTTCTACTAACCAGGGACTTTCTGTAGGCCAGTGGTATGCGATAAATGCCCGTCGCACTTTAGTTGTGCGTTCGATTCCCACATCCTTGGCCAACACGATGGGTTGTCTCACATCCTGCAGGTTGTCCTTTTTCTAAAACTACATTATTATAACATCCCATCAACAATATCAAAAAAAAGTTTTATCCTTAAACAATACTAAAATATGTCCAACATAATCCATTCCAATCTTTAGGCTTATCTAAAATACTTCGGTCCAAGCTCATAGTATAGAGAAAATGATCACGTGAATGCCATCATTTATCCCTAATATATCTTGTTCATCACATTCCAGTCATGTGAATACCATAATAATGTAATCTATTGAAAAATGAATACCCATTGAATCTTAGTGAAAACATGAGTGCTGTCAAAAGATAACTCTTTCCATATACCAAAATCCTCAAAATTCTATATACTTAGTCCTTATATCAATCATGAGCTCATGAATATTATCAAACATATTAGATTCTCTTTATCCCTTCATTATGTGCATATCATCTGCATTCCAAAAATATTTCAATCACTATTCATGGTTACTGATGCCATAAAATTATTGAAAACCACAATAGACCAATACATAAATATTCTAATATTCTACGATACTATATACAACATTATTCTGGAATCCCATTACATAAACACTTAATTATTCCACCACATCACTGTCATATTCAACATCACCAATAGTGATCTCATGTGACTTCCCTTTGTCCTTTGCCTTAAGCGGTTGCTCATGTCAATCATCACTAACCCTTGGATTAGGGCATTTATTACTATAATGCCCCATTTCCTTTCACTTGAATCATTGAAGTGTTGGTGGTCCATTCTCTGTAGTTTTTTCTTTATTCTCATCATTAGAAACCCTTTTTCCATTTCTTCGACACTCTGCTGCTCGATGACCTTCTTTTCCACACATAAACCATTTTCTAGTCCCTTTAAGACAATCTCTACCATGCTTCTTTCCACACTTTGTGCATAAGGAAACATTCATCTTCTTTTCAACATTATTCTGAGATTTCTCCTTGAACTCCATCTTTCATTTCTTGTCAAAACCATGATATGGATATGTAACACCAACTTCCATTTCTACCTTGATAGCACAACGCACAATTTCTTCATAGCTACTAAAGTCTCTTATAGCTAATTCCCTTCGAATACTTGGTTTTAAGCCACTGAAAAAACGATCAACTTTACTTTCAGGTTGGATGATAATGCCAGATGCATACCTTGAAAGTCTTGTAAAATTTGAATCGTATATACCAACAGATTCATCATTCTTCTGCTTCAGCTCAAGAAATTCATTTTCCATCTTTGTTCGAAGAATACGAGGGAAGTACTTAGTGAAAAACAATTTCTCGAACTCGTCCCATTCCATGGACTCAATTTCATCTCTTGGCCTCGTATTCTTGATAAGATTCCACCATTGATCAGCTTCACCTTCCAAACGATATACTGCTAAGATAAAATTATCATGTTTAGAACATTGTAGAACTGAAAATATCTTTTCAGTGGTACTGATCCATTGTTCCGCAACAAGTGGATCAGAAGACCCACTGAAAGAAGGTGGACGTTGCCTCATGAAGGACTCAATAGAATATTGTTCCCTTCTCTGCTCATTTGGAAGTCCAGAATGATTCACAACTTGTGTAAGTGTAGCAATAAGATTTTTCACTCCATATCCCATAACATTTGTTTGTTCAGGAGGAAAATCATTGCATTGTACATTACAGTGATCAACACGGTTCTTTCGGGTTCCAACCATTGTCTAAAACCAAAAAAGAATAGTGTGAGAGGCAAAAATCATGATAGGGAAAACAACATAATAAAGGGGGAGTATCCTCAATATCTAAAATCTTAAGTTAAATTCTATGATCTTTACCATAGTTCTAGGACTATATCCTATACGTATACTTATCCTTAGGGACATCCCTAGACATACCTTAGAAATATCTCTAGGGATCTCACTAACGTTTTCACATCCTAGTTTCCAAAGGGTGACTAAACCATTCCTTTGATACCAACTGTAGAGACCCGAAACTTGACGTACATGTACATTACATTACTTTTGAGGAATACTTAATACATAAGAAAAACAAACACACATGGACCGTAATAGTTTAGTGTCTTTGGAAACTCGGAATAAAATCTTCTAATCGTGGTGAAAGATCATCAACATCTCCCAATAAAGATCGTCCTTTTTTTCTTACCTAAAACCTTTATTTATATCCTGGGGAAAAGAAAACATAAAAGGGTGAGCTCAAATGCTCAGTAAGGGTAAAAAAAGAAATATCAATCACATCATATTCATAAGAACAAATCTTTTGGAAATCTTAACCTGCAAAAGAGATCATGATTTCTTAACATGGGATAAATCATAGTAGTGAAATGTAATCCCAATAATCATAACATAAAACATGAAACTTTGTGGCATACACACATTATCATATAGATTCATTTCTTGTTAGTCAAGACTCATTGCCAAGACTATCTTAGTGGACAAAGTCCATTTCTGAACCGAGTAACCCTCGTTTCAGTCCTGTTTCACTGAACCGGTATAACCTACCATTCCAGCCATGTCTATCTCATGAGATATAAAATCTTTACCCAATGCATTAGAGGGAGATATAGGTCCCACCAATCTCATAATTGTAACACCCAAGACTTTTATGTTATATAAATCATCAAATGAATCTTTTTCTACACAACACTTGCTTGGCTTTCTTTACACGAAATCATGACCTTCCTCGATAGCTTGCGTCGTACGCAATACCGAGTTTCACTAAACAACGATATGATATTAACATATTATTAAAACTAGCCGTTATGAATAGTAATAACCACTTTTTGAAATTTGATAAATTTTATTTTTCAAAATGGACTTCATTTTTGTATTCAGAATATCGAAATTAGCCTAAGGTGAAATTTTGGTATTTTTCTGAAAACATTCAATTTTTGATGAATAGTGAAACCACTAAGTGGTAGTTAAAAAACTGAATTTTTCATAAAACATAATTTTACCGCTTCTGTAAGTGGAATTTTAAAATTTCGAGATACACGGTTGATGTCAGTATGTAAAATGTGGTTCAATGAGATGAAAATAATTTTTTTGTGAATAGTAACTTTTTACTTTTTTTTACCACTGTTAAAAGTAAATATGGTAATTAAGGTTAAAGATGATATTATTATTATCCTAACACATGTCCTAATTCTATTGGACAAGTGTAATTAGACTAAAAACAAACTTAGGAATAAAATATGACCATTTAGTCCCACTTGGATTAGATTAGGACATTTATTATTAATTTATTTAAAGAAGGGTTAAAATAGTTAAAATCAATGTTTAATAAGTAAATAATTTTTAATATAGGGTTATACATAAGATAAATTCGACTATAAATATTCATTATAAATATAAATAGATTTCCTACATAATGGTATTTTATTTGTAATTTTTAGACATTAAATAATTTACGTTATTTATGACACAACGATGATGCAGTAATTTTCTTATTAATGAAATATTGACATAATTGATGTTATAAACACCAAAATAAATGTAATTTGACACTTTTTATGAATTAAACTAATTTTATCGATTAATATGACATGTTAGTATTGATTTAATTAATGTTTTTCGAAATAATCATTCTGTTATGATTTTAAAAAAATTTAATTACTAAATAGTGTCAAAATTGACATAAAATAGTTTTTAAAACAAATATTATATTAGTAATTGTTATTTTACTCCTAAAAATCTAAGGTTCAACCAAATGACTTAGATAAGGTTATATATATTAATAATAAACAATTTGGGGTTCGTTTGGCTGCTTATAGTATGTTTATTAACCTTATAGTATAAGAACACAAGAAGACACGGTAAAAGTAAAATTATTTAACTTAATGTTAAATCTAAATGATAAAGTTGAAATAGGAACCTAAACTTGTATAAATTCTATTTTATGAGATTATTTCGTCCCATCTCCACCTTAGATTAGAAATAAATCAATTTGAAGCTATTTAAACCCAAACGTGACTTTATAATAAAATAATATTTTTAGTTATTCCAAAGGTGCCCCTCTCCTCCCTTATAAAAGGGCACCTCCCCCCTCTCTTCCTCACACCACTTTGAGCCTTCAATCTCGGCCAAACCCTACCACTTTCTCCTCTCCACTTCCCTAGAGACATCCTAGAGGTCCTGTTCTTTTCAAAGACCAATTTTAGTGCCCTAAAAGAATGTCTCAAAGAAGAACTTCAAAGAAGAGGTAATGTCTGTTACCGATTCTTTCATCTTTATTTCTTCTTCCACTTCTTCTTCTTTAGTTGTTTCATTATGAAGTAATAAAATCTATATCACTCATATACTGATATGTTATTATAAGTATGAAACAACCCTATTTCACCATATATCCATCCTATGGAAAAAGAAATCACCGCGTGTGCGTACGTACGGAATACCGTCTCCACGTCGTGGTGTAATCTATTTTCCACCACCAACTTACTTGGATGGGTATAATGGTGTAAATAATGACTATATATGACTATTATAAAGTAATACTGATTTTGAAATAGTATACATACACTCCAATACAATTCCACGATCATTGGAACGATATCATCACTCGTGCGTACGTAAGGAATACCATCTCCACGATGTGATGTGACTCGTTCTACATGATCTTCATTTCATAATGATTATATAAATGAATTTAATGAATGAATATGATATATATTACACTAATACCATTCTGGAAATGAGGTATCTATAACCTAAAGAGAATAATAAGAATTTATTCGACAAAACACACATAAGAACAAAAAGTTATAAACACCCAAATAACAAGTAACAATGAAATATTACTACCAAGAAACTAAGAATATGACCATATATGATATCATAACAATAATTATGATTCTTCAATAAGTCAATAACATTATTTAAATCATTATACAGGAGGTTCAGACACTTACGGGGCAAATCGGACCTAAGGTAAGGGAAATATCACAATCTCATTTTTATCCGAGATTGTTTATACTTTAGTATTTACTGGGGTTTATTTTATCATCCACATCAATGTTTCCTCAATATGTAATATTTATATCCTTCTACAATAGTTTATATCCAATTTTTCCCTTTGGTGAGTTTTTAGTGAAAGATATGAAAGGAATCTTTTATCGTTTTTCGTACGAGATACTTTTTGACTTTTCCGACAAAAGTATGAGAAGAATGTTTTTTTAACTTATATGGCATGAATGGATATTTAAAACATTATTTCCAAGAAGCATCCTTTACAAGTTTTCAAGTTTATTTTTAATCAACTTCTTTTAGTTTTGAATTTTACAACATTTTAAGAAAGGAAAAGTGTTTTTGAAGCAGAAATGATATTTTCCTCAAGAACGAAGTTCAGGTGTTTTATCAAAATTATTTTCCATCTAAGATAATAAAGGGTTTTGTTTCTATCCCTATTATTATATTGATTTGATTATGTTGTGATGGAATTATTTTTATGAATTCCTTTAACTTTTATGAATGATTTTATGATGTCATGTTGTTTAAGAATCCCATTTTTATTACATGGGTTATGCAATGGTGTATGATTTATGATTTTGTGGCACACATAAGAATGGTATCATTATGAGATGGGTCGGACCTATATCTCCCTCCATTGCACTGGGTAATGATTTTATATCTCATTAGATAGACATGGATGGAACGGTGGGTTAAACAGGTTCAGTGAAGCAGGACTAAAACGAGGGTAACTCGGTTCAGAAATGGACTTTGTCCACTAAGAGAGTCTTTGCAATGAGTCTTGACTAATAAGAAATGATTCTCTATGATTAAGAGTGTATGCCACAAAGTTTCATGTTTTATGTTATGATTATTGGGATTACATTTCAATGCCATCATTTATCAAATGTTATGAAATTATGATCTCTTTTGCAGGTTAAGATTTCCAAAAGTTATGTGCTTATGTATACGATGTGATTAATATTTCTTTTGTTTACCCTTAATGAGCATTTGAGCTCACCCTTTCGTATGTTTTCTTTCCACAGGTCAGGAAGAAGGTTATTAAGAAAGATATGATAAAAGGGACTATATATATTATGAAATAAATGGGAGACAGCGTAGACGCTTTATGAACCAGTTGTTTATGTTTCCCACTTTCTAAAGACACTATACCTATACGGTCCTTTCATGGTTTTGTTATATTTTGTAATAAGTATTCTTTAAGTTTGAAGTATTAAAAAATTTTGTAAAGTATGGGTCATTATAGTTGGTATCAGAGGAAAGGTATAATCAACCTATGGAAACTAGGATGTGAAAGCCTTAGTAAGAACCCTAAGGATAAGTCTAAGAATAGAACACAATCTTAGTGTTTTAGAAATGGCCATGAATAACATAGGATAAGACCTTAAGTGTGAAATTTTATTCTTGATGATGTGTTTTTTCTATTATAATTAGTGTTTCTCACACTATTCTTCTTGGTTTTAGTCAATGGCTGGAACCCGAAGGAACCATGTTAATACGGAATGCGACGGGCAATGCAATGATTGTCCCCCTGAGCAACCAAACGTTATGGGAGCTAGAATGCAAAATCTTGTATCCATTCTCACACAACTTTCTCAAGCTATGAATCATGCAAGACTTCCAAACGAGCGAAGGAATGAGCAACATCTTGTTGAATCCTTCATGAGGCAGCGTCCACCTTCTTTCAGCGGGTCTACTGATATATTAGTTGCTGAACAATGGATTAGTACTACTGAAAAGATATTTTCAGTTCTTCAATGTTCTGAACATGATAAATTCATTCTAGTAGTGTATCATTTGTAAGGATATGCTGATCAATGGTGGAATCTTATTAAGAATATGAGGCAAAGGGATGAAATTGAGTCTATGAATGGGACGAGTCCATGAACTTATTTTTAAATAAGTACTTCCCTCGAATTCTCCGAACAAATATGGAGAAAGAGTTTCTTGAACTGAAGAAAAAGGATGATGAATCTGTTGGTACCTATGAATAAAATTTCACAAGACTTGCAAAGTACGCTTCTGGTATTATTATCCAACCTGAGAGTAAGATCGATCGATTCTTTAGTGGCTTAAAACCAAGTCTTCAAAGGGCGTTAGCCATAAAAGGCTTCAATAGCTACGAGGAAATCGTTCGATGTGCTCTCAAAGTCGAGATGGATTTTGGAGTAACCCATCAGTCATATGGGTTTGATAAGAAGAGGAAAATGGAATTCAAAGGAATATCTAAAGAGAACACTGAAAAGAATATGAGCTTTCCCTTATGCTCAAAGTGTGGAAAGAAACATGGAGGGAGTTGTCTTAAAGGGACATGTAAATGTTTCAAATGTGGAAAGGAAGGTCATATGGCATTTGAATGCCGCGATGATGGGAAGAAGATGTCTAATGATGCAAACAAAGGAAGGGATACACAGAATGAACCTACTACACTTCAATGTTTCAAGTGCAAGGAGATGGGACATTATGCCAATAAATTCCCTAATCCAAGGGTTGATGATGATGGTCGACGTCGACAAACTCTTAAGGCTAAAGAAAAAGGAAAGTCCCATGCAATTTCTATCAGCGATGTGGTGTACGATAACGATATGGTGAAAGGTACACTTACCATCCACTCTAAAGTATCAAATGTTTTATTTGATTCTGGATCCACCCACTCTTTTATTTCTGAAGAATTTTCTAAGGGTATCACCGTATTACCTAAACAATTAGATGTTGAGTTAGCTGTGACAACACCTAATGGAACACCAGTCGCATCAAAAGTTTATAATTCTTCTCCGATCGAAGTTTGTGACAAAGTGCTTCCTGCAAATCTTGTGATCCTTCCTATAGTGGAATTTTATGTGTTTATTGGCATGGATTGGCTTTCTTTATAAGGATCTCATACCAATTTCCAAATAAGGGAAGTCACATTTCATATTCCAGATCAATCTATGATCGTCTATCAATGCATGGATGAACATAACCTTCCAGTGTAAATTTATTCCATTTTATGGGTATTGATTCCACTAAATGAAGGATATTTATCTCAAATGGTTGGAGAGAAACTCACGATTAATAATATGCCCATTGTAAAGGAGTTTGATGATGTCTTTCCGGAATAATTACCGGTTCTTCCACCGAATCGTGAATTTGAGTTTTCAATAGAACTCGTGCCGGGTGCTTTGCCTATTTCAAAGACACCTTATAGAATGGCCCCAATTGAGTTGCAGGAATTGAAGAAGCAACTCCAAGAGAATCTTGATAAGGGATTCATACGCCCTAGTGCGTCACCTTGGGGAGCACCTGTTCTGTTTGTTAAGAAGAAAGATGGATCAATGAGACTCTGCATTGATTATCGAGAACATAACAAGATCAATATCAAGAAAAAATATCCTCTCCCATGCATTGATGACCAATTTGACCAACTACACGGAGATCAATAATTTTCCATGATTAATCTTCGTTCAGGGTATCATCAATTAAGGGTCAAAGGGAGGATATACCAAAGACGGCTTTCCGTATATGGTATGGACTCTATGAATTTATAGTGATGCCATTTGGTATTACTAATGCCCCTTCTATCTTCATGGATCTGATGAATAGAGTCTTTAGAGACTATCTTGATAAATTTGTGGTAGTCTTTATAGACGATATTCTTGTCTATTCAAAGAGCTAGGAAGAACATGAAGATCACTTGAGAATAATATTGAAGACCCTGAGAATGGAGAAGCTTTATGCCAAATTTACCAAGTGTGATTTTTGGCTTCAAAAAGTTGCATTTTTGGGTCACATAATCTGAAAAGAGGGGATATCTGTGGATCCAGCAAAAACAGAGGTTATCGAAAGATGGTCGAGACCAAAAACAGTAACCGAGATCCGAAGTTTTCTTGGTTTGGATGGATATTATCAATGTTTTGTGAGATATTTTTCACGATTATCTAATCCACACACCAAGTTGACTCGGAAAGGAGTTATGATTGTCTGGACGGAAGAATGTGAAGAGAATTTCAAGGAGATGAAAAGGAGGTTATCCAGTGCACCTATGCTCACACTCCCTTGTTGTGGAGAAAGGTTTGTGATCTATTGTGATGAATCCAAAAAGGGATTGGGGAGTGTTCTTATTCAAAATGATATGGTGATAGATTATGTCTCACGACAGTTGAAAATCCATGAGCAAAATTACCCAACACATGATTTGGAGTTAGCTGTAGTAATCTTTGCATTAAAGATTTGAAGGCATTATCTTTATGGAGAAAGGTGTGACATTTATACTCATCATAAAATTTTAAAGTATATTTTCACAAAAAAGGAGCTGAATATGCTCCAAAGAAGATGGTTGGAGCTGATTAAGGATTACGACCGCTCAATCAATTACAACCCTGGGAAAGCAAACAAGGTGGCAGATGCATTAAGTCGACAAGACCACGCTAGTTTATCCATGATGAGGATCACAAAAGATCCAATATTTATGGATTTACAAAGGATGGATCTTGGAATTATAATTAATAGGGAAAAATCATATCTGTCTCAAATGAATGTTCAACCATCTATACATGTGAATATTAAAGAGGCCCAGAAAGAAGATGTCGAGTTACAAAAGAAGGTGAGAAATGTTCCTGGATTAAACCTTGATTGTGATGGGATAATAATGTTCCGGAATCGGGTTTGTGTTCCTCCCATCCCCGAATTAAAGATGGAGCTGCTGGATGAGGCTCATAGTTCTTCATTCTCTATTAATCCTGGAAGCACGAAGATTTATAGGGACATGAAAGTGTAATTCTAGTGGAATGGAATGAAAAGAGATGTTGCTGAATATGTCTCTCGATGCTTGGTTTTTCAACAAGTTAAAGCTGAGAGACAGAAGTCTAAGGGGATGTTACAACCATTACCCATACTCGAATGGAAATGGGAAAACATCACTATGGACTTTGTGACAGGACTTCCTAAAACATCCAAAGGCAATAATGCTATCTGTGTCATAGTTGATCATCTTACAAAGTATGCACACTTCATTGCTATTAGAGAGGATTTCTCTCTGGATCATCTTGCCAGGATATATGTAAAGGAAGTGGTAAGATTGCATGGAGTACCACTTTCTATTATATCTGATTGGGATCCATGATTTACCTCAATGTTCTGGAGAAGTCTTCAGCATACTCTGGATACAGAGTTGAGTTTCAGAACTGCTTATCATCCTCAGACAGACATTCAGTCTGAGAGAACAATTCAAACCATAGAAGATATGTTGAGAGATTCCAATATGGATTTCAAAGGTGGTAGGGATCAACACCTACCATTGGTGGAATTATCTTATAATAATATCTATCACTCCAGTATTCAGATGGATCTTTATGAAGCTCTCTATGGAACGAAATGCAGGACTCCAACTTGTTGGGATGAAGTTGTGGAAAGAAAGCTATTAGGACCTGATCGTGTTGATGAAATGGCAGAAAAGGTCAGATCTATTCAACAACACATAAGAGCAGCTCAGAGTCGACAGAAAAGTTATGCCGACAAACGAAGAAAAGACCTAGAGTTTGAAGTGGGTGATAAAGTGTTCTTACGAATATCTCCCTGGAAGAGGGTTTTGAGATTTGGAAAGAAGGGGAAGTTGAGCCCTAGATATATCGGTCCTTTTGAAAAACTGGATCGTGTTGGGAAGGTAGCTTACCGATTGGTGCTTCCACCGAATCTCTCTCAAGTCCATGATGTGTACCATGTATCTCTCTTGAGAATGTACATACCTGATCCTTCACATGTACTCAGCTCAGAATTTGTACCGCTAGAGCAAGATCGATCTCATGAAGAACAACCGATAGAGATTCTGGATCGTAGCGAAAAAGTCCTACGAAACAATACCACTCGATTGGTGAATGTTTTATGGAGGAACCACCAATTAGAAGAAGCTACATGGGAGCTTGATGATATGATGAGGGAGAGGTATCCTCATCTGTTTGTTACAAAGTGATGAATTTCGAGGGAAAAATTCATTTTAAGGGGGGTAGAATGTAACACCCGAGACTTTTATGTTATATAAATCATCAAAGGAATCTTTTTCTACACAACACTTTCTTGGCTTGATTTACACGAAATCACGACCTTCCTCAATATCTTGCGTCGTATGCAATACCAAGTTTCACTAAACAACGATATGCTATTAAAATATTATTAAAACTAGACGTTATGAATAGTAATAACCACTTTTTGAAATTTTATAAATTTTATTTTTCAAAATGGACTTCATTTTTGGATTTGGAATATCGAAATTAGCCTAGGGTGAAATTTTTGTATTTTTCTAAAAACTTTCAATTTTTGATGAATAGTGAAACCACTAAGTGATAGTTAAAAAACTGAATATTTAATAAAACGTAATTTTACCGCTTCTGTGACTGTAATTTCAAAAATCCAAGAGACACAGTTGATGTCAGTATGTAAAATTTTGTTCAATGAGAAGAAAATAATTTTTTGCTGAATAGTAACTTTTTACTTTTTTTACAACGGTTAAAAGTAATTAGGGTAATTAAGGGTAAAGATGGTATTATTATTACCCTAACACATGTCCTAATTCTATTGGACAAGTGTAATTAGACCAAAAACAAACTTAGGAATAAAATATGACCATTTAGGCCCACTTGGATTATATTAGGACATTTATTATTATTTTATTTAAAGAAGGGTTAAAATAGTTAAAATCAAAGTTTAATAAGTAAATCATTTTTAATATGGGGTTATAAAAACGATAAATTAGACTATAAATATTCATTATAAATCTAAAAATATTTCCTACATAATGGTATTTTATTTGTAATTTTTAGACATAATATAATTTAATTTATTTATGACACAACGATGATGCAGTAATTATCTTATTAATGAAATATTGACATAATTGATGTTATAAACACCAAAATAAATGTAATTTGACACTTTTTATGAATTACACTACTTTTATCGATTAATATGACATGTTATTATTGATTTAATTAACTTTTTTAGAACTAATCATTCTGTAATGATTTAAACAAAAATTAATTACTAAATAGTGTCAAAATTGACATAAAATAGTTTTTAAAACAAATATTATATTATTAATTGTTATTTTATTCCTAAAAATATAAGTTTCTGCCAAATGACTTATATACGGTTATATATATTAATAATAAACAACTTGGGGTTCGTTTGTCTGGTTATAGTATGTTTATTAACCTTATAGTATAAGAACACAAGAAGACACGGTAAAAGTAAAATTATTTAACTTAATGTTAAATCTAAATGATAAGGTTAAAATTGGAACCTAAACATGTCTAAATTTTATTGGATGAGAGGATTTCGACCCACCCCACCTTATCTTAGAAATAAATCAATTTGGATCTATTTAAAACCGAACATGACTTTATAATAAAATAATATTTTTAGTTATTCCAAAGGTGCCTCTCTCCTCCCTTATAAAAGGGCACCTCCTCCCTCTCTTCCTCACACCACATTGATCCTTCATGCTCGGAGAACCCCTTCCACATTCTCCTCTCCACTTCCCTAGAGACATCCTAGAGGTCATGGTATTCTTCAAAGACCAATTTTAGTTCCCTAAAAGAAGGTATCAAAGAATCACTTCAAAGAAGAGGTAATGTCTGTTACCGATTCTTCCATCATTATTTCTTCTTCCACTTCTTCTTCATTAGTTGTTTAATTATGAAGTAATAACATCAGTATCACTAAAATACTTATATATTATTATAAGTATTAAACAACCCAATTTCACCATCTATCCATCCTACGGAAAAAGAAATCACCGCGCGTGCGTACGTACGGAATACCGTCTCCACGCCGTAGTGTAATCTATTTTCCACCACCACCTTACTTGGATGGGTATAATGGTGTAAATAATGACTATATATGACTATGATAAAGTAATAATGATTCTTAAATAGTATACATACACTCCAATACAATTCCACGATCATTGGAACGATATCATCACTCGTGCGTACGTACGGAATACAATCTCCACGATGTGATGCGACTCGTTCTACATGATCTTCATTTCATAATGATTATATAAATGAATTCAATGGATGAATATGATATATATTACACTAATACCATTCTGGAAATGAGGTATCTATAACCTAAAGAGAAGAATAATAATTTATTCGACAAAACACGCATAAGAACAAAAAGTTATAAACACCCGAATAACGAGTAGCAATGAAATATTACTACCAAGAAACTAAGAATATGACCATATATTATATCATAACAATAATTATTATTCTGTAATATGTCAATAACATTATTTAAATCATTATACAGGAGGTTCGGACACATACGGGGCAAATCGGACCTAAGGTAAAGGAAATATCACAATCTCATTTTTATCCGAGATTGTTTATACTTTAGTATTTACTGGGGTGTATTTTATCATCCACATCCATTTTTCCTCAATATGTAATATTTATATCATTATACAATAGTTTATATCCAATTTTACCCTTCGGTGAGTTTTTAGTGAATGATATGAAAGCAGTCTTTTGTCTTTTTTCGTACGTGGTACTTTTTGACTTTTTCGAGAAAAGTACGAGAAGAATGTTTTTTTAACTTATACGGAATGAATGGATTTTTAAAACATTATTTCCAAGAATAATCCTTTACAAGTTTTCAATTTTATTTTTAATCAACTTCTTTTAGTTTTGAATTGTACAACATGTTAAGAATGGAACAGTGTTTTTGAAGGAGAAAGGATATCTTTCTCAAGAATGAAGTTCAAGTGTTTTATCAAAATTATTTTCCATCTAAGATAATGAAGGGTTCTGTTTCTATCCCTATTATTACATTGATTTTATTATGTTGTGATTAAATTGTTTTTATGAATTCCTTTAACTTTTATGAATTATTTTATGATGTTATGTTGTTTAAGAATCCCATTTTTATTACATGGGTTATGAAATGGTGTATGATTTATGATTTTGTGGCACACATAAGAATAGTATAATTATGAGATGGGTCAGACCTATATCTCCCTCCAATTAATTTTGTAAAGATTTTATATCTCATGAGATATACATGGCTGGAACTGTAGGTTATACCGGTTCAGTGAAGCAGGACTGAAACGAGGGTAACTCGGTTCAGAAATGGACTTTGTCCACTAAGATAGTCTTGGAAATGAGTTTTGACTAATAAGAAATGATTCTCTATGATTATGTGTGTATTCCACAATGTTTCATATTTTATGTTATGATTTTTGGGATTACATTTCACTGCCATGATTTATCCCATGTTATGAAATTATGATCTCTTTTACAGGTTTAGATTTTCAAAAGTTATGTGCTTATGTATACGATGTGATTAATATTTCTTTTTTTTACCCTTACTAAGAATTTGAGCTCACCCTTTTGTATGTTTTCATTCCCCAGGTCAGGAAGAAGGTTATTATTTACGATATGCCAAAAGGGACTATAGATATGATGAAATAACTGGGAGACAGCGTAGACGCTTTATGAACCAGTTTTTTATGTTTCCCAGTTCTTAAAGACACTATACCTATACGGTCCTTTCGTGGTTTTGTTATATGTTGTAATAATAATGCTTTAATTTCTAACTATTAACAATGTATGTAAAGTATGGATCATTATAATAATGATACCATTTTTATGTGTGCCACAAATTCATTAATCATACATCATTGCATAACCCATGTAATAAAAATGAGAATCTTAAACATCATGACATCATAAAAAAATTCATATAAGATAATGGAATTCATAAATATAATTCCATCACAAAATAATAAAATCAATGTAATAATAGGGATATAAACAGAACCCTATATTATCTTAGATGGAAATCTAATTTTGATAAAACACTTGAAATCCATTCTTGAGGAAAATATCCTTTCTACTTCAAAAATACTTTTCCTTTCTTAACATGTCATATCGTTTTAAACTAAAAGATGTTGATTAAAAATAAACATGAAAACTTGTAAAGTATGATTCTTGGAAATATTGTTTTAAAAATCCATTCAATCTGTATACGTTAAAAAAACCTTCTTCTCGTACTTTTGTCGGAAAAGTCCAAAATTACCCCGTATGAAAAATGACAAAATATTCCTTTCTTATCTTTTACTAAAAAAACACCAATGGGTAAAATTGGATTAAAATAATGTCATTAAATTATTACATAATCATATTCATTGTTATTATATCATATATGGTTCACTTATGACTTTATATTACACGTTCTTTTGTAAATTCCATGTTAAAGAAGCGTTTTGGGTAAAATCGTTCCATTTATCGTAGGTGTTTGGACTTGTTGTTCTTGATATTATTATTACATATATCATTATTTACTTACTTCCAGAATATAAAACATGATTTATATATCATATATATTCAGTATATATATATATATAATAGATAGATAAATGAAATGAAACACACCGTTCATGGAGACTGTATTCCGTACGTACGCACGAGCGATGATATCATTATCATGATCATGAACTTGTGTTGAAGTGTATGTATACTATTTCAGTATCAATATCAATTTATAATAATCATATATAGTTACTCATTAAACCATTATACCCATCCAATTAATGTGGTGGTGGAAAATAGATTACACCACGGCGTGGAGACGGTATTCCATACGTACGCATGCTGGGTGACTTCCTTTTTCCGTAGGATGGATAGAATGTTAATTAGATTTGTTTCATATTTATAATAACATATCAGTATATAATAAATACTGATGTATTTACTTTATCATTAAACAAATAAAGAAGAAGAAGTTGAGGAAGAATGAAATTGAAAAAGATCGGTAATGGATATTACCTCTTTTTGATGCGCCTTCACTTAACCACCACATAAAGAACAAAGGATGGTATTTGAAGAAGACCAGGACATCTAATATGATACTAGGGAAGTGGAGAAGAGATTTTGGCAGGGTATGTCCGAGCATGAATTCTCAAATTGGTGTGAGGGGGAGAGGGAGGAGGTGCCCTTTTATAAGGGAGCAGAGGGGCACATTTGGAATAACTAAAAATATTATTTTACTTTAAAGTCGAGTTAGGTTTTAAATAGCTCCAAATTGATTTATTTCTAGGATAAGGTGGGTATGAGTAGAAATACTCTCATAAAATAAAATTTAGACAAGTTTAGGTCATTATATTAACCTTATCTTTTAGTTTTAACTCTTAGTTAATTAGATTGACATTTACCATGTCACTTTTTATTTTTATATTATATAGTTAATAAAGTAACCATATACATCCAAGATACCACCAAGTTGTGTTTAATTAATATATATAACCTTATCTAAGTCATTTGGCTGAACCTTAGATTTTTAGGAATAAAATAACAATTAATAATATAATATTTGTTTTAAAAACTCTTTTATGTCAATTTTGACACTATTCAATAGTTGATTTTTTTGAAACTCATAACAGAATGATTACTTAGACAAAATCTAATTAAATCACTCCTAACATGTCATATTGACCTAGAAAATTAGTATAATTCATAAAAAGTATCAAATTATACTTATTTAGGTATTTATAATATCAATTATTCTAATTTTTCACTATTATGGTAATTACTAAATCAACATTGTGTCATAAATAATGTAAATTATTTAATGTCTAAAAATTACAAATAAAATACCATTATGTAGGAAATCATTTTATATTTCTAATGAATATTTATAGATGAATTTATCTTATGTATAACCCCATATTAAAAATTATTTACTTATTAAACATTGATTTTAACTATTTTAACCCTTCTTTAAATAAATTAATAATAAATGTCCTAATCTAATACAAGTGGTCCTAAATGGTCATATTATATTCCTAAGTTTGTTTTTGGTCTAATTACACTTGTACAATAGAATTAGGACATGTTTTAGGGTAATAAATATCATTTGTACCCTCAATTACCCTATTTACTTTTAACCGTGGTAAAAAAAAGTAAAAAGTTACTATTCACCAAAAATTATTTTCATCTCATTGAACCACATTTTACTTACAAACATTAACCGTGTCTCTCGGATTTTTGAAATTCCACTCACAGAAACGGTAAAGTTATGTTTTATGAAAAATTCATTTTTTTAACTACCATATAGTGGTTTCACTATTCATCAAAAAATGAAAGTTTCCAGAAAAATACCAAAAATTAGACCTAAGATATATTTGATATTATGAACTCAAAAATGATGTCTATTTTACCAAATTCAAAACATATCAGTTGCATTAATTAATTTAAAAATTAATTCCCGTCGTCAAAACAAATGGCATGTTTTTAAGAGATAATAACTATCAAAAGATTGACACTTGTTTATAACTGGTTTAAATGTGAAATTACATCCAATGACCAAAATTGTATTAAATTGTTAAAATATATTCTAAATATACATTAAAACCACTCAAATTAATAATTTATCTCTATTAATTATTTCGATTAAAAAAATTGTTTTTAATTAAAATTTAGTAATTTTCACTATTCATCAGAATATGAAAGTTCTCCGAAAAGTACCAAAATTTCACCTTAGGCTAAATTCGATACTCCGAATCCAAAAATGAAGTCCATTTTGAGAGATAAAATTCCTTAAATTTTAAAAGGTGGTTATTACTATTCATAACGGCTAGTTTTAATAATATTTTAATAGCATATCGTTGTTTAGTGAAACTCGGTATTGCGTACAACACACGCTATCGAGGAAGGTCATGATTTTGTGTAATGCAAATCAAGTCAAGGATGTGTGTTGACCAAGCTCCTTTTGGTTTAGCGTACAACACAAGACATTAATGAAATTAAAATGAATATTTTTCATAAAATATCGGGGTGTTACTATGGTAGTATTATCCATATCAACAATTTCATCAATAATTTAAAGAGATTTAAGTTTTCTCTTTCCAAAATCATCCCAGCATGCTAGTGTTCTACACCTCATCCATAAATGTATTTTATATGATTTTAATCGGTTTCCAAATATATGATTTACTTTCCAATCTCTAAAATCATATAGTTAACTATAAAATTTTTTTAATTGTGGAATTATTCTTTCTTCATGATATATTTATATATATAAAATTATGGTTAAATAATATGTATTTAAATAACCTAATAGGATTACAATGATTCCAATACCATAAGAAAATACAGTTGTTAATCCCATGTTTTTTCATTTTAACACTATATTGGTGTCTAAAAAAATTACTAAATAAATACTCCTATATTGCTATAAATATTCACCAATTTATCTATTTCCATTCTATAATAATTCAACATCAATGAATCTCATATATTTTTACCTCCTAGTATGTACTCAATTATATTAGGACATGAAACTCGTGTATTATGAAAAACTCTTAACAGTATGGGAAGTCCCAACATCTATTTTCCATTCATGATTCATTTTTAAGTGGAATATATTCAAATTTCAAAACTATGTTTTACTATCCATTTAATTATGTCAATTTCTATATAAATATTTTTTTTAATGTTATAGCATTTTCCCCACCCATTTAACCCTTTTTCGAAATAATGTTTTAGACCCGTTACACGGCCAGTTTTATTTCCCTAATTTCTATCATCTCATTAAGTTTTATTATTATTATTTTATATGTATATGAAAAAATATTAATTTTCCATGGGTTTTAAATAATATGTAAAACTTATTTATAATATCATTTTTTTTAATATACATAAGTCTTTTATTCAGATTATGTTGGTTGATAATGACATAATGATCCTTTTTTAGAACTTTTGAACCACGATGATTTTTTTTATGAAAATTTTTTATATTATTCTAGAGTTATTTATTGTGAAATTGTTAATAATGATATATGTGTCTCACATTAATATTAAATAATATGATCCATTCATCCTTGTGTTGATCCAAAGCATTGTGTACTGAATTTAATCTATATAGATAAATATTTTTAAATACCTTGAAAAAAAACCATGGTAAATTTTATACCACCTAAGTGAATAAACATGGTGATATGCTTACGGATATCTCATTTAAATTTTCTGTCAACATTTTGTTCTTATGATTTAGATTATTTTTAATATGATATTCCCATTTTGTCTTTGATCATTCCCTTATTATATTCCACACGTTATTATTTACATTTCTCAATGATCACGTTTATATTATTTATCTTGATATCCCTTACTAGAAATTATGGTCACACATTAAATTTATCTATTTACCGATGTTATGATATTTAATAAGTATTAATATGATGAACCACTGGTCAATCCTCTCATCTTAATTAAACATTTGTTTTATGTTTTCATTATTTTTTTAAATTATTTTTCAGGGAACTATAATATAATAATACTCGGTTTTAATAATGTAATGAAATGTTATGTAATAATGAAGAAGGATTCCAATATTTTTATTAAATGATGGGTTTGTTAATTTTAAAAAAAAAATAAAAAAAAATTATAAAGTTTCCTAAATAAATTTCTAAATATAGTACCACAAATTTGAATATTGGTGAATTATAATGTAATTTTAAATACGAGGAAATAAATCCATATCTAAATATGATCACGTAGAGGTGAATCAAAATGAGATGTACCTATGTGTAAAATATTGTATTTGGTACATTATAAATCAATAACTATAACCTGATAAATGTAATCAAGCCTTATAGAACACCTGTTATGACACTTTATGGGGTTATTTTTTGGAAAAATACAAAATTTTTATGAACCATTATGAATGATTTATATAAACTGTAATTATAGTTAATGGATAATGTTTTAAAAATTGATGTTTTAACACATACATAAGAAATAGGTGAGCTGTAAATTCCAATAATTTAGTATAAAAGAATTAATAACTAGAATATTATACATGTTGGGAAACAAGAATATCAATGGAGAACAAGAGTAAAATTAACACAAAGGAATGATACTGCTTTGTTATCATAAAATGGAAATGTGGGAACACCGTACAAATTGGTATTAGAAAGATCCAAGGATCATTACAAATGGATTAGCATGAGTAAACCATAATTTCAAATTAATTGTAATAAATAAATCTCAATGAAAATGTTGTATAGTGATACTAAACATTAAAACTATCAATGGAGAAATATCATGTCACACCAATCATAATCTTTTGAATATCATGATTAAGGGTGAAACATAGATCATATACAATGGATTCATTCAATATTATGAATTATTAAAAAAATTAAATAATTTTTAATAAATACGTGTATGTACCAATAAATTAGTATATGTTCATAATGATGAATACCATTGAAAGAGAAATATGTATGGTATTGACAATATTATGATTTTGGATTGGAAAATCGAGGTGCAATCTCACCAGCATAAAGACATCATATGGAAATTCATAAATTGGGTTGACGAGTGAGAAAGGGATATCACATCATTAATATGTGAAAAAGACAGTAAGGGGATAATTTGAAATAATGTCACAAAATATTAAATAAAATTTTTATACAAAATATAGGAGAAATGTTTGAAAGGAGATAATAAGAGATATATCCCTTATAGAATTTTGGCATGGTAATTGGTGAACATGCAAGTCATAAATGGAATTGAATGTTATCTATGATCATTCTAAAATATGGACTGCCATATGGGGAGCTGTGAAATAATAACCAAACATTTATAATTTAAATTGAAATGGTATAAAAAGAAAAGATTCCTGGAACAAAATGAGAAAGGAATGTCAGGATCCCTTACTGGACTGTGTTACTTCAAAACCTAAAACTGGGGCTTCATGACATAAATGGGGACATTGGGAGCATTATATAGATGCTTTGTTAGTTTAGTTATGTTCCCCAAGTACATGTAGAGAAGATTAGTGGGATATTGGGTGGTTTTTTATTGTAAATGAAAAGGGAATATTTAAATATTTCACAATCTTAGGTTTTCAAATCTATATATATATATAACCACAAACCATTACATGGTTTTTGCTCATGGATTTTACCAAATATGAGTGGAGTATTTACTGTGGTGAGTCTCACCCTCAAGGAAATGTATTTAAAATAAAAAAATATATTATACACTTTGGAGGATTGAATGAGCCATAATAAAATAAGTCAAATATAAATAAAATCCATTATTTTATATTTTAGCCATATATAGGTCCAATAATACATATTATTGTATTTATTATATCATTTTTGGGTAATTATGATGTCATAAGACACATGTTTAATTTATATGGTATTTAATTTTTACCCAAAAATTTTATTGTCCCATAAAATTATGACAACTTCACCATTTTATAATTTTTATTTCCTAATTCCAAAAATAATATTCATTTCATTTAAATAATACCCTAAACATGTGAATATTCAATTTTGAAATGGAAACATTCATTTATTGAAAATTATTGGGTTTTGTAAAAACATTTTTCAAACACTTATAGAAATTATGTTAAAACTCATAAAAATTATATATTTAATTTTTAATCAAGAAATTAATTTTATAATAATATTTTATTAAATTATTTTTTTTTTAAAAAATATATTCATTCATTTAAATAAATACATTAATTATACACTTTTTTATTTATCGTCTAAAAATATTACTCGTATCAAATAGTTTACCTAATAATTTACAGATAATGAATTGATATAATTATAATTGATAAGAATTGTTTTTCTAATATTATTAACAAAATCATTAGATTAATATAATTATGATTATAATTAAAAAAATTATGATTTTCTTGAAAAAAAATTTATCACATTCAACAATTTTTTAAGAATGTCTATTTTTATAATGGAATGGATGGAATATGACTTTTATTTATAAAATGTAAATATCGAATATGTTACAAATACCATATTATATAACTCTTTATAAATTCCCCATAAGATCTAGGGTTAAGTTGTGAGATGGGGATTGACTCTATGCGGGGCTTGGAAAACATTACTTGGGAAGTAGTCTATATTAACATGATCTTCTCTTGAGAGAGATTCAATTCATGTTTAACATATTGAATCTCATCTTGGGATTGGTAATGATAAAATACTAGTAAGACATCCTCATCTCTGAGCTATAACAATGGAGCATCGTATGGACTGAGTCCACCTGATGAGGGCATCATCTAATTTTTCTGTGTCAAAATGATTTTTTATAAAAAAAATAAACTTATATCAGTTGTGTGATCACTTTTTAATTTCTATATTATCATAAGTAATTATAATTAATTTTTATTTATACCCAATAAAAAATTAATAAAATACTTCATGTTTCCCCAAAATTGACAAGTTAGTAAAAGAAATGAAATTTTGTTTATAAATAATCATGTTGTTATTGAATTCCCCTATTATGAAGAGGGTAACTCTACCTCATCAATTCCTCGGCTTCCCACGTTTCATCTTCATACATTTTGTTTCTACACAACACCATGATGTGTCGAGTTTTATTATTTTGTAGAACTTTTTCAATACTATCAGAGATCGTCATCAGATTCCCTACATAGGAGAGGTCATTATACAAAGGAAGATCCTCTAGATTGAGTGCATATGAAGGGTCCAAAATGTACTTCATCAAGAATAACACATGTAATAAATCATGTACTTGATACATGTTCTGTGGGATTTCTACTCGAAAGGACATTTCTCCAGTGATATCATGTATCTAAAAATATTTGATGTACCTTAGATAAATCAGTCAATTTTTCACAAATAGAATAACTATATTCCATGGTGATATACGGAGGAATAAAATGGCTCCAAAATAAATCTCTAGGTCTCTTAAATTTTTGTCACCATTCCTCGTTTGTTTACTATGAGTTTCATTAATGTGTTACATGGTAGTATTATCCATCTCTACAATTTCATCAATCATTTAAAGATCTATAAGTTTTCTATTTCCAAAATCATCCTAGCATGCTAGTGTTCTACACCTCATCCATAAATGTCTTCATAATGATCAATGTCAATTGTTGAGTGGAAATATTTTTTGTAAGAGATATCAAAGTGAATAATATATAGGTCTGATCCTCCATTGATTTCAATTGAGCATGCTTTATAAAACGTCCCAATGTATTTCAATAGTACACTCATATTGGCTATCTATTTAAGGATGATAAAATGTACTGATGATTTGATCAGTATTCTTAGAATGTTACTGACACTTCCAAAACATAGAGGAAAATATCGTATCTCAATCAAATACAATCCATAGTGGAACTCCATGCAGCCTTACCACATCTCTAATGTTTATCGGCCCCAGCTGATCCAATGAGGAATCTTGTTGAGTCATAATGAAGTGTACATTCTTTGTAATACAATCTGTAAACCGAGATAGAATTTTTTCTATTGGATGTCATTGGATGTCCAATTAATAAGTTAATAGTTATTTTATACGATTTCCCAGTTGGTATGGCTATCGGTATCATTATACCCTTATACTTTTTCCTCTGTATTCATTTTCTTACATATGAGGAACATTTATTTATACTCATCCATATCCTTATGGAGGATGACACACCAACAATTCTCTTGGATATCTTGACTCATTTTTGTGTTTCCATGGTGAATGGATAAATTTAATCTACGTGCATCATCCAAATGTTATTTCATTATCTCTATATTTTATTTAACCCATAGTCTTAACCCAAATCTATAAATTCTTTCCTCATTAACATTTACCATATAGAATTTCACTTTTCTAATATTTTTCACATTTTTCTAAATACCCACATCATCCATTAGAGTATCCATTAACATTTCTAATAGAGACAGATAATAAAACATTTCAGAAAGTATTTATGATGTTTCCTTTTTATGATTCATATTACCATCTTCATCAAGTATAAGGAAAGTGGATGCATCTCAATTACATTCAATGAATTTGATTTTGGATCCTTTCTTCTTAGAGCATCATCCACATTATTCACTTTCCCTAGATGTTAGATAATTGAGTATTCAGAGTCATTGATCACCTATAACCATCTTTGATGGTTCATATTTCGATATATATAAGTTTAAATATTTATTTGATGCTTTTGTGATCTTTAAAATTAAAAACTATTCTCTACTGAGGAAATTTCACCAAATTTTAAAATGAAGGATCAGTGAAAACAACTCCAAATCATGTATTAGATATTTATATTAATTAAAATTCAATTTCCATGAAGCATATTCAAGGACATTGTCTTTTTTCATCAACAACATGACTAGTACCTTCTTTGACGAATCACTAAAGACAATTCAATGTTCTCCATATAGGGGAAGTGTTATAATTGGTGCAGTGATAAGCCTCTATTTTAAATCCTTGGTGCTCATTTCTCATTCATAAATCCAATAAAACGTGACTCCAATCTGAGATAACATGCTTTTAGGGTTTGAAAATCGTGACAAATTATTCAAAAATAAATTGTAATATCCACTTAACCCCAAGAAGCTATGGATGTCTATCAAAAATGCTGGCCTCGTCCATCTCTCAATTTCTTTTTTCATGGAGTGATCTACAGATATCCAATTACATGTGATGAGATTTCCCATGAATGAGTCTTTCGTCAACCAATGCTCACTATTATTATACGTTAAATAGAGATTTTCCATTCACAAGATCTCTAGTATAGTGCAATGATCCTCCACATTCCCCTTTTTTGTTTTTGATTATATTAGATTTTTCTTCTATAAAAACTTAAAAAACATTGATGAGGTAATCTATAAAGTTTCCATTCATCATGTCTATGCAGAATGTTAGAGCATTGGTGATTTTGAAATAATTACAGATAGTTCATAGTTCATTTACATTGTCTGAAAAGAATTCTTTTTGATATACTCTTTCTTCACCATTATATTGTAATATCCCAACCATAGATAGAACATAGATAAGCATTGTTCTCTACATAGCTGATCTAACAAGTGAACAATTTGTGTAAAATGATATTTGTTCTTTATCTTGGTTTTGATGAGATCATGATAATCAGTGTTATGTCAAATTCACCCATCCTTCATCCTAACGAATAGGACTGGTGCACCACATATTGAAGCACTTTGGAGTATAAACCTTTTATATTTATTCTCCTATTTTAGTTTCTTTAGATTCTCAATATCCAGAAAAACCATTCTATATAGATTCAGTGATATTGTTAATAACCTAGGTATATGATCAATTGATAATTCAAGATCCATTCTAGGAGGAATTCCAAAAAATCAATGGGAAACATATCATTCCATACACTCACAAACTACATGTCCCGAGGGATGGTTCTATACTTAGACTCAATTATATTATCAAGATAAACATTCTCTTTTAGAAGTAAAATCCATGATGGACACGATAGTGTTAAAGAAGATTCATCCTCCTAATTAAACCTATAAATAATAAGCAATTTATGTTGTCTCTATATAGGGAAATTCAATACATGAAAATAATTGCATCACATAGCACCATATATTGTATAAAAAGGTTCTTCAGGATATTCAATTCATACATTGAGTCTGGGGAAGAATTATATTCTTAGGATTCAATAATTTCACAGTTTCCCATTCTCACTGATAGCTTAAATTACATGCCTTTGGTTTGTTTTTATATTGTTCTAATAAAAAATTATGATATAAAACAATTAATAGAAGAAGAATAAAAAATTAAATTTTCTATTATGGAAAAACTAATAGGTGTACCCTTCTCCAATTCATTTTTAAGATCCTCTTTAGTTGTAGTGATGGAAAAATCAAACCCTTGTTTCCTTGGATGTGGTCAGTTTCATTAGAAAGCCATTTTTATAGTGATGTAGTTGTTAAAGTGCCATAGTTCATCATTGTTTTTGTAACAAAGAATGCATCGTGGGTCAAATTTAGTGTTCCTATCCTCTATTATAGAATCAGGTCATTTGTTGTGGCAATTAGTGGAATATGTACCCTTCTATTCTGCACATAAAACATTTCCTTGTCCCCATCATGAAATTTCTGAGGGTTTTCTTTCAGAACCATTGGCTAGTAGGGTGATATTTCTTATCACCATTTAATTTATCCATCACAACTAAATAATAAATGTTCACATTCCACTTCTTATCCCCTTAATACCCTTGTGATTTCCCTATCTCTATTTCATATTTGAGGGAACATGGGACCATTTCCCCACAGCTAACAAAGTCAGAGATCGTTAGAGCTTTTTGTAGGCTTGGTTTTAGCCCACTTAAGAATCTTTCATCCTTGAATTAAGGGGTAATGACAATGTTAGAGGTGTACCATGAAATCCTTGTGATATTTTCCTCATATTGTCTAATAAATTCAATGTCTTTTTTAACGAGGTAAAGTAATTCCCTTTCACACATTTGTCAGAGGGTTTAAAGAAAAGATTTATTGAAAAAAAAAATGAGATCTTTCCATTCCAACCCCTAGATATCTTTCTCAATGTTAATATTTTTTATCAATGGCCTCCATTGATCAACTTACCCCTCTATTTAATAAGAATCCAGAAGAACCTACTCTTTTTCAGAACACTATAGGATACTGAATATCATCTCAATGAAGTTGATCCATTGTTTGACTTTTGATGGATCATATGTTCTGTCGAAAGTAGGAGGCCTTTGACTCATGGATCTCTCAATTGTGGATAGTTATTTAATGGTGGTGGGGTGAAAGTACCTCGTAACCCATGATTATATTCAATTCATAAGTTTACTAATAGAGTTACATGATATATATTGTGATTCCCACTCCCATCGGATTGGGAATATCATTATAACTCTCATCACATTGATATGTGAATCAGTTGTTATCCTGAGTACTCATATTATCTGCCATAAGATAGAATAAATTGAATGATAGTGGTAATTATTTTGAACTATTAAACACATAATGGGAAATTCAATGACCCGCAATTTATGTTGTTTAAATTACATTGATTCCACTAGCATATTAATATTTATGATTCAATCTTTGTTTTCCATGATCTACTACCCAAAATAGATTCTTAAGGGCATTTTTTATTACCTTAAGAATGGTTCATACTAATATTATTAATTTAAAAAATCATAACCCCCATGATTATTGAACCATTAGTGAATAAATGACAATAGATTTTCACTAGTTCACATTTGAGTCTATCTCAAAGTAGTGTTCTTAGTGATTACCCATATATACATTTGTGCTAAAGCCCCCTCTACATGTTCATATCCAAAAATGACTGTATTTTCTTTATAATCAATTTAATAAATTTTAAAAAAAAAATATGTATCATTTTATTATACTCAATCTTATATTTACGACTTTCACATGATTTTCATAACCCTAATACCAAAAATAATTAAACCAAACATCGGATACTAACAATAACAACTCTAATATTTATTACACCATTAAACAAGATTAATTACATAGACATGAACTTAATACTACTCCGATGATTGAGAGGTTGATCGTCTTGGGAAATTATCAACATTACATAAAAAACAAAAAACATGAAATACAACATCATTATTCCAATTTCATTGACATGACCAACTCATTCCTTCGTACCTAAATGAACAAGGGATATTCTGAGGTCATACATAAAAAAGTGGTGAGCAATAAACCCTAGTTAGTTGGTAAAAAAGGCATATTATGAAAAATACAACACATGTTAGGAAATATTCATATCAATGCAGCATAATAGAAATATGAACATGAATGCATGATATAGCATGGATATCATAACATTGAAATTTAGGAACAACATACATTATGGAATGTGCATGAACCAAGGCTCATAAAACATGAATTTGAATTAGTAAACCCTTATTCCACGTTAATTAGAATGGTTAAACCCTTTTTTCACATGGTGTATCATGATACTAATTCTTAACCAATGTTGGGGACTTCTATTAGGGTGCACCCTTCATAATCATTAAAATCTCATGCATATGTGTGCCACAAAGATCATATAAAATTGATTCATTTAACACAATAATTTATTCCACACAAAAATAATTAGAAATACATAAATGTATCTAAAATAAAATAAATATACATTCTTAATAAAGAATACCCTTGAATTAAATGAGTATTGTTTTCACTGTAGGATGAATTTGGCTTGGAAAATTGTGGTGCAATTTAGACAACATAACCACATCATACAAACATTCATAAATTGGGTTGATGAGAGAGAAATGGGTATCTCATAATTTATACACGAAATATATAGAAAATTTATATTGTGAATCAATATCAAAATATATGAAATGGTGTTTTGATACCTAATATAGAATAATTCTTTGAATGGAAAAAAGATGAGAGTAGTCCCTTAGAAAATTTCAGCATGGTAACATAGTACATTGAAAGCATTAATGAAAGGGAAAGGGTTCTATAATAATTTAAAAATAAGGATGGTAGTATATGGGATATGTGAAATCGTTCCCCAACTTATGTAAATAAACATAATAGGGTATAACAACATAATTAAACATGTATAAAGATGAGAATTAAATGAAAGTAAGGATCTCTTAATTGAGTGTCTGACTTCATTAGATTTATGATGGGATTCATGAGATCATGGGTATATTTAAGGGGATTATAGGTATAGGAGGGAATATTCGTTATTTTTTACATTTACTTTGAGTGAATTTATGTTGGAGATTGGTTTGGTTTATATAGATATTGAGAGGGGAATTATTTAATATTTCATAAACAATGGTTTTGGAATCTGTTTAATTAAATATTTAAAACCAAAACCATTTTCATGGTCTATTCCCATTGTTTTTACAAAAGAGGAGTGGAAAAAATATATATTATAAGTCCAATGTCCAAACATATTAATATATTAGCCATGATTATATGGTGTGGAGTTAGAACTTCAAGGAAATTAAATTATACGCATCAAAAAATATTATACACTTTGTAGGATTCACTAAGGTATTATAAAATAAGAAAAAATAAATTTAAAATCATATTATATTAATGGGGAAACATATATTTGAATGAAAATTCCCTTTATAATATTTATTAAATTATTTCGGGTTTATTAGGATGTCTAAAAATATATATTTTATTTAAATGGTATTTAATATATACACAAAAAATTAAATTCCTTTGAAAATTATGAAAATATAAAGATTTGAGATTTTTTTAATCCTTATTCAAAAAATAAAATTCGTTTTAAAAAAATATTTTCTTAGATATGTAAATTTTCAATTTTTATATGGAAACCAATATTTAATGAAATTTCATGTATTTTGACAATAATTGTTTTCAAACATTAAAAAATTTATATTTTACTTAATAAAAATTATACATTTATTTATTATTAACAAAATTATCTTGATAATAATATTTTATTAAAATATTAACTATTTAACAAATAATTAATTAATTAAAATTTAATCTTCAAAAATAGAATATATGTATTATCATATTAAAAACATAACACTTATCATACTTATTACCTAAAAATTTACAGATAAAGAACTGATATAATCATCTTTTATAATATTTTTTTATTTTTTAAAGATAGCCTTTGTAGAATTTAATAATATATATATGTCTGAAAATTATTATTTTAACAAAAATAAATAAATTTATCACAAAAATAATTTTATTAAGAAAGCATATTATTTTAACAGAGTAGATTAAATATGACTTTTATTTATCAAAAAAATATGGAATAAATAAAGTATAACTTATTACATAACCCCTTATAAAACATGAATCAGAACTAAAGGTAAGGTGAGTGATAGAGATAAACTCTTGGGTTGCCACAGATAACATCACTCTTATGGTTATCACTATTATATTGAATTTAACTCTTAGGCGATCATGTTCAAGATTAACATGTTAACGTTCGAGTTGGGATTGGTCAAGAGTGAATCCATGGGGCACTTCATCCTTTAAGAGCACTAAAAATTAGCTTCATATAGACTGAGTCTAAGATATTTTCCAATCCTCTGATTTTTATGTCTCGAATTTTTTTCCTCAAAAACCATATATTTATTTATGTTGTGTGATCAAAGTTCAATGACTATTTTATCAGTGGAAATGGTACATAATTGTCGATTAAAAAAATAAAAATAGTGCATGTTTTTTCAACATCTATAAGCCATTAAGTGAAAGGGAATTTAATTCCTAAAATACTCGGTCTTAATACTCGATGTTAAAATAAAATGATTCTATGGAATGATATGATATGAATTTAGTAAGACATTCCTATGACACTTAATTAATTTTCATTGATCATAATGAAATGGTTGATAGTTTTTTTAGTGGACAGAGAAATCATATATAAAATAATCGAGACAACTGAGAATATGGAATCTATGAGGTGATCATGAAGAGTGTTATATAATACAAGTAGGAGTGTGGAGTGAGGTAGCAGTCCAAAAGATCGTGTGGAAATAAGATATCATTAGAGAGAAACATGGGGATGATATTTGATCATGGAGGAATTGGAATCCAGTTGCAACATGCCACATGAATCAAATATTGGAAGAAGTATTTAAGGAAGATCCCACCTAGAGTGGGTTGTATTACAAGTGTAGAATACGCAACCATGTTTCATAGATGTAAAGACCCATAAAATTCAAGGGAAATTTTTTCTTAATTTTATTTGGAATTTTACAAGAACGCGGTTTCTGACGGCAGTTGATTCCGAGGCCCGGAGTGCCCAGAATCAATTTCCGAAGATTGGCTTAGGTACGTTCAGTGAACGAATGAGCAGGACTTCCTATATTTTGAACCGGTGCTCAGAATTAAAATCGGATGGCACCGATGAACTCAAAATGCTGGTAATCTCTTAATGAAACCTTTACTGTTGTTGCATTTGTACGAGAGAAGAGGTTAATTAATGGGGTTTAATTAAGAAGTAAATAAAATTGTTGGATCAATTTTATTTTATATCAAGGTGGTTATTTTTCTCCCATGGGAAGTTGGTGGTGGGGCCCACATCCACCCAACTTCCCATGTGTGGATAATTGAAAGGGTGGAGCCCACACGAGCCCCAACCTTTCACCTTCCCCCTTTAAACTCATTAACCCCCCATTTAAGTCTTGCCAACTTAACTCCCTTACTCCTCTTAACCCCTCAACTTCCTAACTCCCCATTAACTCACATTCATTAATTTTTTGACAACTTGTTATAATAATTAAGGTGAGTTACTTAATTTCAAACTCTTGAATTTCAAATGGTTTAGTGGTGTTAATAAAATTAATACTTGGTCTTATTTTATTACTGTTAGAGTTTTTGCCACATTGAGAGGTTTGGGAAGTGTAATGTCTTATTCTTCTTCAACCTCGACAAAGAACGTGAAGAACACCTCGGACTCCGATGAAGAACACTGTTCTTCAACGAAGAACATCTTCGCTGAAGAATGCAACGTATTCTTCCAACGACGTTTCTTCTTCGAATGCACCTCGATGACAACAGAATCGATGATCGTTTCCTGCGATTCCCGACCTCCACGACGCTCATCTTCCGCGGCTTGTTGACATACATCGTTCCTGAAACTGAGGTAGGGGTTTGATTATTTTAAGTTGGTGATTCTTTCCTTCGAATATGAAAGATAAATCTGACGGCCATATTCAAATTTTTATTTAAATTAAAAATTGTGAAAGTTAAATGTTATACGTTTCGGAAAACTGCTATCGATATAACGGGAGGGGATCTGTCCGCACAAACATGGCTGATACCCCTCCCCCTTTTCTATTCATCGTTTTGATTAGAGAAGACGGTAATGCATCGTTGCACCGTGCTTGAGAGAAAGGAGACGTGAAAGATGCGTGCCACGATGAAGAAACATGACGCCATCGTGCTGCGTCGAGGGTACGAATGAGGCCACGGCTGGAGTTGGGCCACGGTGGAAGGACGCGGCACCGTCACGCCGTGCCGGACGAATTTGCAGCCATCCTGGAAGTAGCGGTCGGAAAAACCACCCACCGGAGAATTCGAAGAAGGCTTCCAGAACTCCGGCTGCCGACGTCGGAAGGCGCGGGACCATGGGGTCCCGCGGCGAGAAACCGGCCGGCCATGCGCTGGCCGGCCCTTATAGGGGAAAATCTGGGGGGTTACACCCCCGGGTTGCACACCTGCCGCGGCCCCTTGAAGGGGCCGCCGTTTAAAATTAAAGGAGGGGCATAGCCCCTCCCATGGGCGCGCTGGCCGCGCTGGCTGGCCGGGCATCCGGGCTGGGTCTGGTCGTCGGGCCGGGTCACCTCCCGGGTTGGGTCGACCCGGTTCGGCCGACCCATGGGGGTACTGGGCCGGGTCGGGCCGGGCCCAGACCCCCCGTTTTCAGACGTTTTCGTTCAAATGCCCATATCATGGGCTACAGACCTCCGATCGACGCACCATCTGTTGTGTAGCGATCCTTGGAATGAGATGGTCGTTTCGGTATATCACACTCAAGGTTTCGGAATACTTTGTGTTCGGCCGGGTTGGTTCGTACACGAAACCAACCGGGCCCTCGGAGCGGAAACGCTTATATCTTGAGCTTCGGACATCCGATCGACGTACCGTCGACTTCGTTGAATTACTCTAAGTGATACAGATCTTTTGGCATACTCTGCACGAGGTTTGGACGTAGGTAGAGTATGGTCGGGTTGGTTTTTCCTTAAAAACCAACCGGGCCCCTGGGACGAAAAGGCCAATAACTCTCAGACCGGGCGTCCTATCAACGCACCTTCTGCGACTTTGAGTTCCTATTGACGATATGGAACTTTTGGATACATAAAATCTGGACTATGTGTCAGTTGATGTATTAGCCTCTCGGCTTGTGGAGCAGACCCTCTCAAATGAGCTTTCTGTATGCGGGAACCCTAGTGCCTGCTGCGACTGCTACTGTAACTGTAACGACGACTGTACAGAGATCCTCAGTGGATTCGACGACGACGACTATAGCACTCAGTGATCCTATGTGGATCAGTGCTACCGATCCTGTGTGGGTCTGATCCTGTGTTGGTCAGCGCTCAGCGGTTCTGTGTGAGCCAGCGCCTACATATCCTTTGTGGGTCCGATCCTGTGTGGGTCTTTGCGGGGTTAGTTTCCTACCGATCCTGTGTGGGTCATTGCGGGGGTTAGTACCTATCAATCCTTTGTGGGTCCGATGACTTAGATGGATCAGTGATCATCTCTATCGTCTTCGAAAAAGTATACCTGTGTGAGCTGAATCATGTTTTCTTTCCTGTGTGGATTGTGTTGTGTTATCCTGTGTGGATTAGGTTTTTCCTTCCTGTCTGGAATACATATACTTTCCTGTGTGGACTGGGTTGTACTTGGGTTCGGAGGTTGGAGCATACTGGAATTGATGACTTAGGTATATGTATGGGAATATACCTAAGCTGTGTCGATTGTTACTTCGTGATTTTATCTTTCTTTTTCGGTTTACCCTTTTGTGGATTTTGGGAGACCTTCGGGGGTCTCGGGGTCCCTACTAATTAGCTTATACTCACCTCTTCACGGGCTATGCCCGCACTACGTTGTGTTGGTTGCAGACGACAGACAGCGCTGATCGTGGTGGGGGCTTGTGGAGAAGGACGGTACCTGGAGGTGGACCACTGGGCGGGACACACTCGGAGCGGACAGCAAGACCCGAGGAGCAGGGGAGCTATATGTACCTATCATTCGGGTGGGATTTCCAGTGGATAGCTCGGCGTAGCGGCTTTTACTTTTTAGTTGTTGTTATCCCTTTCGAGTTTTACTTTACTTTCAGTTTGGGTTTGTATACTGGCCCACTTACTTTTCCTCACTTATTGTTGTACCAGTTTTTACATAGTGTTACTTTTAACGATTGCTTACTCTTTGGTGCTTTTTTACCTTACAAAGGCAATGCCTTCCCTTTTTACTGGGATTTACCCCTTTGTGCTAGTCGCCAGCCCCTGGCCTATGGAAGGTGGGCTTGGGGTAGTCACGGCACGGGCCCCGAGGACGGGTCATGACAAATTGGTATCAGAGGAGTTCGGTTCTACCGCAAACTCTGATCTTTTCTATGTGAAGAAATAATTTTTAGAGTATTGGGTGTGGTTATCAGTCCAGGGAGTCCAGTGTTGGTGCGGCGGCCGATGTATCCGTACACCAGGACCCTGACTTCTGATTTTCGGCTTAATGCACGAAAACATTTATTGCGTGTGTGTTTCATGTTTTCTTTATGATTACTTTGTTTCAGCTCACCAGGTATACTGTTTGACCATGGCGCACCTGTTCCTTTTCAGGATGGCCCCACGACGGCAGTCAGCTAGGGTTCTGAGAGTTGATAATGACGACAGCCCACCGAGGGATGAGTCCTCGATGCAGGGCCCTTTGTCACCAGTGGCACCAGCGGTAGCTCTACCCGCCGAGCCACTGATGCTTCCAGCACCAGCCGCTGACGATACACGTCACCTCAGTGCACTGCATGAGTTCCAGCACCAGCGACCACCCAGGTTCCGTGGGGAGACAGACCCCCAGGCAGCCGAGGACAGGCTGGAGGAAGTGGTACGTGTGTTTCGGTTAGTGAGTACACCAACAGAGATCATGGTGATCCTCGCAGCGAGCCTACTGCACGCAGCAGCGGGCCGATGGTGGAGCTTGATGCTCCAGGTGCACGATTAGGAATCCCTACTCTGGACAGACTTTGAGAGCCTCTTCCACTCAGAATTTGTCCCAGCCACCCTCCATACGGTGCGCATTCAGGAGCTTCTTCATCTGCGGCATGGCAGCATGATGGTCACCCAGTACTCGGAGAGATTTACCGATATCTCGCGCTACTCGACTGACATGGTACGGGATCCATTCTTTCGGGCCCGGACCTTTGAGCGGGGATTGAGACACGAGATCAGTGCATCGCTGATCTCCCTCAGCATTCTGACTCATACAGGAGTACTAAAGTGAGCCTTTTTGATCGAGAGGTTTCTTTCTGAGTCTACACCAGCGCCGAGACCCACCACAAGGTGGCACGAAGCAGAATCTTCTGCAGAAGGCAGTCGACGGATGACTCTTGGGTCCAGGCAGACCAGAACCTCACGCAGACGACCTCAGGACACTGGCTCAGCAGTGCGGGGCACACATCGTGGAGCCAGTATTTCGAGTGGAAGATAGTGCTATGCATGCGGCGGGCAGGGCCACATGGCTCATGACTGCCTGACCCACCATGCAGAGGAGCAGAAGACGGTTGAGGAACCACCTAGGTAGAGGTAGAGGATTGACCATGGAGGTCTGCAGGGAATAGGTGGACGAGGCCGAGGATCTGGTCGAGCGGCAGGTGGTGGACAACGTTTTGAGGCTCTACCGCCACCACCACCCGGAGGTCCACCCCGACCTCAGGGGAGAGCACAGCTTCAGGTAGCTGAAGCTTACGATCACAGAGCTCCGGAAGCGGGTGGACTAGTACGTGACTAGCTCTAGGCATAGAGGCCTTTGCCCATAATGCATCTAGCTTCGTAGTTTTTGTTTCCTTGTGTCCTTGTACTTTGAGTTGAAGTAATAAAAGACACTTGCAATGGTGACGTTTGCTTTCTTGTCTTCTGTTTGTTATTATTAAGAGGTGCCAGTTAAAAACTGTTGACTTGACCCTCACTTGTGAGATTCTTACTGGATGAGACCCAGTGACCACACACTGATTCTGACAGTGTGACTCAACCCTTGGAGACGAGAGTAACGGTTGGATCTCTTGGTAGCAGTGTCGAGGCCTTACGACGTCATCCATTACATGAATTAACTAATCATGATGGGATTGACTATATTAGGAAAGTAATGTGGTTCATCCAAGGGATGAGACCAGATTTCCCTTTTCGGCAAAGGATAAATCTTTGCCGCTTTTTAGATCATTAAGGAGGAATGGGAAACCCTTCGTATGGTCAGACAGATGTCAGTAGAGCTTCCAGGAGCTGAGACAGAGATTGACCAGCGCCTCTATCTTGAGGTTTCCATAGGAGGGAGTAGGGTACGTAGTCTACTGGGATGCATCAGGGACCAGACTCAGATGTGTCCGGATGCAGGAGCGAGAAGTGATCGACTATGGATCATGTCATTTGAGGCTGCATGAGCAGTACTGTGCTACCCACGACCTGGAGTTAACAGCAGTGGTCTTCGCTCTGAGGACATGGCGACACTGTCTGATGGGTGAGCGCTTTACAGTCTTTTCTGACCATCAGAGTCTCAGATACATCTTTTCTCAGAAGGATCTGAATATGAGACAGCGACGATGGCTTGAGTTCCTCCAGGACTATGACTTTGAGATAGTCTATACTCCTGGGAAGGGGAACGTAGTAGCTGATGCTCTCAGTAAGAGGATATGCATTTAGCTACTTGAGTACGGGACAAAGCAGCTAGCCTCTTTACAGATATCCTTCATGGATAGAGATGGGGAAGCCTTCCTTCAGTCTCTCATAGTCACTCCTCCACTACTGCAGCGAGTTAGAGAGGCACAACATGGGGACACCGACTGTGAGACGCGGTGTACACAGATATCCTCAGGACATGCACCTGATGGTTTCTCCTTTGGATCAGAGCACGACATCCATTTCAGAGGATGTACCTTGGTACCATTTTCTTTATGGGAGGAGGATCTGAGAGAGTTTCACACTTCTCCCTTGGAGAAACATCCTAGAGTGGAGAAGATGTACCAGGATCTCAGACGACAGCACTGGTGGCCGGGCATGAAGAAGGTTGTGGCAGAGTTCGTTTCTCGATGCCTCACCTTCCAACAGGTGAAGGTTGAGCACCAGGTACCTGCAGGCTTGGTACAGCCCTTGGAGGTCCCGGAGTGGATGTGGGATGAGATATCTATGGACTTCGTGACTGGACTTCCACGCACTTCCAGAGGTCACGACTCCATTTGGGTGATTGTTGAACGACTCACCAAGTCGGCACACTTATCACCCATCTGAGAGTAGGGCTCAGCGGAGAGCTTGGGGCGTCACTACGTTCAGGAGATTGTACGGATTCGCGGTGTTCCATCGTCTATCGTCTCCGATCGTGATGCTCACTTTACTTCCCGACTTTGGAAGGGGTTGCAAGAGGTGTTCGGGATGCAGCTACGACTGAGCAGCGCCTTACACCCTCAGACGGATGGTCAGACGAAGAGGACCATTCAGACTCTCGAGGACATGCTTCACGCAGGTTTCCTCAACTTTGGTCGTAGTTGGGAGGACCATCTAACCTTGGTGGAGTTCGCGTACAACAAAAACTACCACTCCACCATCGGGATTGCACCATATGAGGCATTGTACGACAGACCTTGCAGATCTACTTTGTGCTGGACATACCCTGGGGAGTCAGCACTTGTGGGACCAGAGATGGTCTGGGCCACAACAGAGAAGGTCCAGGTCATCCAGGAGCAGATGAAGACAGCTCAGAGCCTACAGAAGTCTTATGCTGACAGGAAGAGGAGGCCACTAGAGTTCGAGGTTGGTGAGCACGTCTTCTTGCATGTCTCACCTCGACGTGGATTACGGAGATTTGGCCGAGGCGACAAGTTGTCTCCACGCTTCATCGGACAATTCCAGGTCCTCAACAGGATTGGCGAGGTGGCTTATCGCCTAGCTCTACCACCTCAGCTGCACCGGGTGCACGACGTCTTCCACGTATCTCAGTTGAGCAGATACGTGCACGACCCGACACAAATCATTGACCATGGGGAGCTGGACGTTGATAATGGGGCGACTTTTTTGGAGGTCCTAGTGGAGATCGAGGATCGACATGAGTGGGTCCTACGCGGATGATCGATTCCTCTTGTGCGCATCATATGGCAGCACGGGAACCTCTACGAGAGCACTTTGGAGTGGGAGGCTCAGATCCATGCTCAGTACCCCAATTTATTTCCCTATTTTTGATATGTCTTTACGGGGATGTAAAGACCTAAGGTGGGAGTAATGTAAAGACCCGTAAAATTAAGGTAAATTTTTTCTTAATTGTCTTTGTAATTTTACAAGAACGCGGTTTCTGACGGCACTTGATTCTGAGGCCCGGAGTGCCCGGAATCAATTTCCAATGTTTGGCTCAGAGCGGGACTTCCTATATTTTGAACTGGTGCTCTGAATTGAAATATGATGGAACCGATGAACTCACAAAGCCGATAATCGCTTAAATGAACCTTTACTGTAGTTGCGTTTGTACGAGAGAAGAAGTTAATTAATGGGGTTTAATTAAGAAGCAAATAAAATTGTTGGATCAATTTTATTTTATATCAAGGTGGTTATTTTTCTCCCATGGGAAGTGGATGGTGGGGCCCACATCCACCCAACTTCCCATGTGTGGATAATTGAAAGGGTGGGGCCCACATGAGCCCCAACCATTCACTTTCCCCCTTTAAACTCCTTAACCCCCCATTTAGTACCAAATAATTAAAATTAATATGATCATTTTTAGGATGTTTTAAATTCAGGATCAAAATATTCAACAGCATTTCATGACCCCCAACATAAACATGTGATCATCAATATGTTCTACATGACATAGACTCATCATGTTTTTTGATAATAATAATCAATTTTTGAATTCATTGGATCATATTATATGTAATAAAAAATTATAAAATGAAATAAGTCATATATTTGTAATACTGTATTAGTAATAATATTAAAAAAATTCACCCAAATAACATTACAAATATTCCACTTAGAATATCACATTAATTATTGTCATCAATAATAATTGACTCTTCAAAAACCACTATGAAAGAATGAAATCAAATGATTTGGAGACAAGATGTAATTCTGTACTATTCTGGTCATCAACATTGATAAAAAATCATAAAATATTTTAATTTGTGAATTACATAGATAAAGTATAGACATAAATTTATTCAATTAATTTTGTTATTAAAAATGGTTTTATTTTCACAAATCCATAAAATATGTTTGAAAAGTAATTGTATTCCAATTTTTTTGGTCATGTATATATTTAATCACAAAAACATTCTCTTAAATTTGACACATACATTAAATAAATCTAAAAATAATAAATAATAATGACTACAATAATTTATTAAATCTATTAATAAACGAAATCATCCATTGATATATTAAAATAAAGTAAAAAAAAACTCACATGTAAACAATTTAGATCAAAAATAAAATCTGGGAAATTTAAAAACATTTGCTTAAAAATACTGAGTAATAAATTATATGTTTTCTCTTTTGATCAGCTTGATTACAAAAAATAATTCTAAACATGAAATACACTATAATGAAAAAAATATAATAGAAAGGAATGAATATGGTTTTCAAAATATTGAATAAATGAAGTCACAGTCATGGACATTGCTTTTTTATACAAACCTAATATGAATGTGACTGTATTTATGTTTACTATAAAATAATATAATTTTAATTATTTTTTAATTTCATTTTTAAAAAACATAATTAGATTCACAAATAATTATATTTTTCTAATTTACCCACATTTTATACAGATTCATTTTTTTCATAATTTATGTATAGTATAAAATAAATGACATGAAAAAATTATATATATAAATTATATCTGATTTTAAATTAATATTTGGATGACTCGCATTAGTGATTTTATTTTTAAATTTTAACCATAAGGATCATATATTAAATTTTAATTATTTAATGGAATTATAAATCTTGGGATTCATATATGTAGTTAGTAATATGATATTGATTGACATTTATGAATGAGTTATGTACTATTGAAATCCTTATTTAATGATTGATTTTAATTAAAAAAATAAATGTAAAATTCATAAAAACCATTATTGTGAATGAAAACCTAATCCATGTAATGTTTCAAGGCTCTTTTTTAATGTATGATGTTTATATTCCATGGTACATATTATTTTTACTTATTTAATTTAGAATTCAAATAAGAATTTATTTGGTGATTAAAAACCTAATATAATCCTATAATTTTTAATTATTCTTTAATATAGGTAAAAATATGAAATTAAGCTTTATATTGATAATAAGAAATGTAAATAACGGTTACATTATAAAAATATTAGAATCCCAATAGAAATTTGATTTTTATCAATAAAAAATAGAAGTGAAAAAATCAAATAAAATAGATAAAAATTACTATGATATTTCAATATCAATCCACACCATCACATAATATTTTATGTTAATTATATATATATATATATATATTAAATACATAAATATATATAAGTGACTTTGTGATATATTAATATATTATGTTCACTTTATTTGTATTATGTGAATTAAATAATCATGTAATATTTGTTATTTAAAAAAATAATAATGTGGAGAGAATATCTAATTTATATTCATAAAAATAAATTTCTAAAGTCATATTCTATAAAATAAATAAATACTACAATGTGCATAATTTTTTCAACAACATTACCCTATTAACTATAATAATAATATCTTAACCTGAAAAAATACAAAAATTATCCATTAAAAAATAAAACTATAGAATTTATATAAATAAATATTCTATTATAAGAATATAAATGGCCCTACAAAAAATTATATTTCAATTCTATTAAAAATAGTTATATAAAATCAAATATAAGTTCAATAATTCATATTTTCCAATATTTGTCAACCTTATCACATAATCATATTATATATAGTCTATATATTATATTAAGAAAATTATTTGTATTATAGAAAAACATTATGTGTATTTTATATAGATTTCATGTTCCCGGTATATAATTTATAACGAATAATATGTTCAAACTAATATTTCAGAAAGAATAAATTATCATAATTTAATTTACCTAAATTAATCATCACAAAATAAGATATATTGAACAATGATACTCTCATGGTCTGGGTGTTGGAGCCTTGTATAGAATCAAGAAGGACTACCCCATGCGAGGGATCCGAGGAGAAATCACGATGGTGTATGTTGTCATGGGTGTGGTTGTATATCCCAGGAAGCATAATAAGGGGTAATATTTTTCTAATGTTGTAGGATAAATGAATGGGGGTATTGGGGGATTGTATGCCTTTATCCTAGGTTGTTTCACTATTGTAGTGAGGAATTCTAGCTATCGTTTACTATATCAAAATTAAATTACAATGAATATCATGGAAAAGAGTCTCAACATCATTTTAAGCTCATATGATGATACAATTTTCATTGTTTGGATACTATGATTTTCTTAATGAATTTTTTATTATACGTCACATTTAGATTTTACCTCAATATTGACACATGTTTTATTACAAAGCCCTGCAAATTGATATGTCTATGGAGGTCTTATTCTAGTTCATTTTAATTATTTTATATTATATTCTTCTCATATGTAAAACAAGTATGTGGATGTAACACCGTATATTTTAATTGAAATTTTCATTCCCAATATTCAATATTTATGTTCAGACTAAATTTGATATGAATATATTAATGGTTTTTATGTTTTTACAATTTAAGGAGTTTTATTATTCAATACATAAAAATAGGGATTACTCTCCATTATTGTTATTCAAAATTGGGAATCTTCAATATATTATATATAATATTTAACCTAGAAAAACATTATATAAAACAAGAAAAGACACTTGAAACTTGGGATATTGATTAAAAAATAAATATATGAAATAAAGTGTTTTAAATTCCACTTTGGACGTTACCATTTCCTATCAAATACATTATTGATATTTGTATTTCATAAAATATATAACTAAGATTATGCACACTAATATGACTAACAATGATAAACATCATGTGCATAAGTTAACACAAACATGATGAAAAATATTAAAAAAATACAAACATAACATATGATTGTGTTGATCTCAATAAATAGTTATATATATTAAATTGTTGATATTAACCTTCAATAAAATTTATAAAATCAACTCTGTTATATACTAATTTTATGAGACCATTTATTTTGTTGAAAATAATCAAATATTCAAGATTATAAGGAAGATGTTTGAAATTTTATTTGATACAAAATCACATTGAACCTACAACACCACTTCTCTTACTTGGGCATGTCAATTCAACGAAAGACTAATCAATTGTCCATAAAACATTGGAATTGTTATTTCATGATAACCACCAAGTAATTTCATTGAGGTAAAATGTTTTTTATTTTAATGGAACAATATTACTATCACACTATCTAATACTTATCAACAGAAACATATCTTATGAATACATTTATGAGAATAGTTATTATATTAAAATTTAATGTTGATAGTCTGAAATTAATTCATCACTATTAGACCAAACACTCTTGTTTCACATATCCTTATCCTATATAATTTTGGGATGGGTTATGTCATGTATTGTGATTCTTCTAGATCATTTTTGGGTTGATTTCTTTTGTATGGAGATAATGAAATATCACAGGAATCACGGAAGTTAAATATGAAATAAATGAATTATATAACTCATAAAATTGTTGGTCCATGAATAAAAAACATGGACCCATAGACTCTTTTAATAAAACATGACTATCTTCATCCATCATTATACATGAAGGACATATGTTTATAAAGGTATTTGAACTTGAAATAATGATGACTGATGGGGTTTAACTATATGATTTAATTTGGCTTCATATATACACATGGGAAGGAAAATTTTGTTGTTATGTTTTGGGCCTAAATTTTTTTAACCAAGTTGACATGGAGTATCATGAATATATATGCATAAAATATTACACACTTGAGAAAGGAAATTAAATGTAATGTGATTTATAGATTCTATTAGAAAGATATTTATGATTCACATTCTCTAAAATTCATTATTATATTCCAAAACCCGTAGGTATTTTTTAAGTGTACATTATTTTTTATTATTTTATAAGATTCTCTATATTTATTTTTTATAAATATCAATATATTAACTGTGTTATTTTATATTTTCTCATATAGTGGTGAAATTATATGTATAAAATATTATTTGTCAAATCATATTTTTATATTCCATTTTATATAGTTTCATAATATATTATGAATATTTTTTTTTTTGATTTTATTCAATTTCAAAATACATTTTGATGTTACAATACCGATCATTCAATTTTCTATAATGAATCTTGAGGACAATGTAAATTCCTTCAAACAATTCCAAGATCTAAATAAAAAAAACTATATCCAATTCTTATTCACAAATAGTAAATTCAAAAAAAAATCTATGCTATAGGATAGTTATATAAGTATTCAAAACATTAATAATAAGAAACCACTATTTACGATTTCACATAATTATAAAAAATAACATTGGAAGATTTTAGTAACCACTTCTTTCTCATGAGACAAATTTTTCTTTGAATGTCTTAAATCATGGATATCCCATTTTAAATTAATTTTATTCACAAGGTGTTGTTTCTTCAATAAATATTTTAATAAGTAAGTCATCGAAATTATTTTTAATTCTCGAATCACTATTTTTTACAATCTTATTATCTTTGTTGAAATTCATATTTCCATAAACTATATCATAGAAATTGATGGAAAATTACTAATGAAAATGATATAGACTATGTTGATCCATACATATTCCTCTATTTAATGATTTGCATTTATTTTTGCATATTCTTGATCATTAAAAATCCAGAAAAACTAAATTTACATTCAGTTACTTCTCAATTGATGAAACAAATAAATACATTTTCATAATATAATAGTTAATGGTTGAGTTCTTTGAATTAATATTGGAAATTTTCATTGAAAGTTTTAATACATTATATCTTTCTCAATGTAAAACAAGAAGGATTCCTCCAAAATTTTAACATAGACATTGAATAATACATTTATTGTTCTAGTTCACTAGTGCACACATTAAGGAAATCTGACAATATGGTGTAATTTTTAATTTATTTCACCTATGTGATGTATTTCCAGTGTGTGAATACTAGATATAAGTCTAGAAAAGTGTATTTTTTCCATGAATTAATCATGAAGATGCATGTCTTAATTTTATCATCGTATTCCATGTACCAATAACATCGAAGATCCTCAATCATTGTATAATTATAAGATGTTGTGGATTGGAATATTTCATTTACAAGAATCCCCATTAGGAAATCAGTAGAAGTGGAATAAGTTTTTTTATTACTCAAATTTATAGTTTTTCATCGTAAAATAAAAAATTAACAAATTGTGCATTAACCTATCAAATGGAATTTACTATTCAAAATTGTTTTTCAGATCACTTTATCATTCAGTTATTCATAATTGTCCATATTAAATATTTATAAAAACTATTAGAAATGATTATATTAATCATTTGAATTGAATTAGACTATGATTAGTTGATGATTTAAATTTATAGTAGTTGGGGAAAATATATTGTTTAGTATAGTACATTTCGTAGTTAAATATATATAAAAATATGAAATTTCAAGAAAATGTTTCGTAGCCATTTTTTAAATGTGAAACAATTTACAAAGGTGAAGATTAAATTAGATATTATTTTTAGTTTGATGTGTTATTTTATTTTATATTTATCAGGTTCATTTTATACCTTGGAACAAATGAGGTCCTACATACACAATTTTTGTATAGGTGGTGGTTGATGTCGTGTAAGTGAATGCATCCATCAAAAATTCAATTTCAATTACATGTTACGAGCCTTTCAAAAAGAATAAAAAATGGGACCTTTCTAGTGATACAAGAATGAAATTTTTTCTCATAGATTTTAAAACATTAACTAATTTAGGTAAATTGGTGAGACCATGGTTCTATGGCCTATGGACTAATTCCATTGTTTTAACAGTAATTTTATATTGCATTATCAATCAAATAAACCACCTGATGTTAAACAATTAAATTAATGATCAAGATGGATACTCTCACCAACCCGTGATGCCACAAAAATATATAACATTTTTGTGGACTTCTCAATATTATTCTCTTTTGAAATCACAAATATTGTGGATTAATTTCAAGAAGGGACATGAATATATATTGATATCAGATATCATATTTATCAATTTGGTGACTTTAATCAGTATAATCCTTTACAATTCACTCATTCTCAAATTTAAATACTAGTAATAGTTCCTTAATAATTATGACGTACTTAAGGATATTTATTATGAAAACAGATTGACTAACCATGTATATCAGGTAAAATCATAATATATATAGAAAATAAGGATAATTAAATAATATTAAGAACATTTTATATATAACAAATCAAATTGGGAATATTGAAGGAATTTTCTCCATCGGTTCATATAGTTCGTATTCTAGGATGTTCCTAAGATTATTTCTATAAAACAATGAAAGAGAATGCTTCATTTAGTTTCTTGTAATAAACCACATGAAATCATTTCAATTATATGTGGTTTTACTCGGTCCCAAAAACCATTTTATCCATTTATATAGATCTTTATATTCAATAATTAGGATTATTAACTCATGTATGTCATTTTCAATCTTTTTGTTACCATTTTTTTCAAAATGTAATGTCTAAAGGTAATTTTCAATTAATATAATTTCATCTAGAGACAAAACTAAAAACATTTTTATGAATCACGTAATATTCCTATAAAATAACAATCAATCATGTTTTTATAAATCCTAATATATTGAAAGCATTTAAAAACCATATATTCCAATTATTAGAAGATTTCATTAACCCATAAATAGACCTTTGAAACTCAAAAACCATAACAGTCCCATTTCACACTTTATATACTATGAGATATATTATATTGATATTTGTGAATAAATTTATGTTAAATAAAATGATTAAGATATACATTTGATATATCATATTATTATAATGATATTTCATGTAATATCTTAATGGACATTATTTTCGCCACAAAAAAACACAAAACAAAAATTATGAAAACTAAGGTTATATTTAGATATAAAATGTTGATACCTAAACACAATGAATTATTGTGAAATAGTATGTTTTATATAAAATTATTATATATTTTAATAATAATAAACCATAAAATTAATCAAAAAATAGTTGATTATTATAATAATCACATTTTTAAAATTAAAAAAACAAATATAATCAATATAATTATAAAATTTAAATATAATAAACCAATATCTCACAAAAAATATATAATTTTATATTAAAAATTTAAAATAAACTCTGTTTTAATAGTTTTTTAGAAAAAATATATAGAGAAGTGTTCATACAACATATTTTTAAAAATACAGATTTTCTTATTCCTGTTGCATTTCTAGATCATACACTAACTTTATTTAATTTTTAAGAGGTTTAATCCATATTATGCTTGAACTATATACAGAATCATTTTCCATGAGAATAAAAAATACACAACTGGACCCTTGGAGGCATAACTTGGGTTGATTGTAAGAGGAATTCACCACCCTGAGTCCTATATTAATAGGTTTAGGATTGGAGACTATAATCATATTTTAATATCAAAACAAAATATAACATAACATCTTTTATTCACCAATAAACACATATTCAATTTAAGAAAAATTAATAAATCCCCATTGGATATAAATATAAAATCCGATAATTGGTACCCAATGAATATATGAGACATTATACCAAATATAACCCAACATGGTTGAATTATATTATTACTATACATATGATAATTACTTGAAACTAACATATGAGAGACACAAGATATGGAATCCCCAGTGTGAGAACAATAAGATTGGTCTACCTACACAACAAAGACATCAACCTTTGTAGACAACCATGTTCCATAATAAATCACATAGAGTCTCCCTGAGTTATGTTTTAAGAAATACCACCTTCACTATAACTGATACCATTATCTAATCTACTAAATGTAATCACAAACAAATCTTTTATAGGTACAAAGAATGTAAAAGAATGAATAATCTGAATACTAAAATGCCTACTATGTCTGACATTGATTTCCATATTGTATGATGCATTCAAATTTTATTCATCGAAAACATATAGAGTCAAAATCCATTAAGATATCTGAATCACTACACCCCTTAAACATTAATGATTCTACTCAATAACATAATGTATGACTCACTCATTAATATAAACATTCCATTAAAAGTGATTATTGCACCCTGTCATTCATAAACATTGATACAGTGCGATGATATTTTATACTCATAGGATAACCCATAAAATTCTACAGACTAGATCCCATTCAATGGGGTACTAACCACTATTATTAAATCGACCCTTTTGGGTTATAAAGGAGATAATTCTAACCAGATGAATGATCCCCCACTATCCATTCGCCACTTATAGATGGAATAAAAAATGAATGGAAATTTTTGAACTACCGAAAAATAGTAAACCATACATCCTTTATGGAATTATCGTAGAAGGCACAAAAATTTTCAGAATACACCTCACCCAGTGGAGTAATTGTAATATGCATAGTGAATGTTTTTCCCGCTTGAATACACCTCATTCAAAGTTGTACCAAAACAAATTTAAATCATGTGATGGACATGACACTAATAGGAAGAGATAGAGTAATAAATACATGATCATTTAAAGGTCTCATTCCTTAGGTATCAATGGGGGTAATATGTTCTATGTTGGAAATCAAGGGACTCATTATCTTCATAACATAAATCCAGGGTTGTACCGACCTCATGAATTCTTTGAACATTATTCCCAAAGTCCCATCATAATTACAATGAATCTAAATCCTAAAAAACTAATCTCTCATTGAAAACAACCATAGAAAGAAGAATTTAAAACGTCGATTGTGATAAAATGATGAACTATACATAGGATTCATTATTTATTTTCTTCAATCATACATATGATGTGAAAATAATGTAAATCTCCACCAAAAGGGGATGGATATCCACATGGTGACCATTGGGTGAGGTACAAGCCATGTTTGGTGTAGTTGATGTAGGTGTATTGTTCCCATCCATAAGGGTCCAATGATATATTTTCCCAACTAAGAGACCTACTCTAATAGGCAGTGTGTGGTCTAATAATTCCCAAATTGTCCACATCATTAAATATATATAGATGGTAAAAATCATTTATTATTTTTAATATGTTATATTCATGCTCCAGAAAACTCTTAAATCAATGTCAGCATATCCTGAAGGTAAGCACTACACCTCAGAATAATATGATCAATATAATTTTTTTAAAAAGGATGAATACTTGTATAAATTATTAATTTTACAAATATGATTCTTATTAACATTGAAAACCCAAAAATGGTGTAATTTCAAAATCAAAAAATATCTCAGTGACTAAAAAATACCCCCACATTCAACCCCAAAATTTGAAACATTGTACTACAGATCCATGAACTCTAAAAATGAATGGACCATATTGAATGTTCACATTTTTTCATGATCTTTAATAGTCTTATATAAATTAATTCTTGAGTATGAAAAATATAAATAGTGGAATGTATGTTTATGTATTAATTTGTGGATCAAATGGCTCAAATAAATTTGAATGTATAACAAGTTAAAAAAATAAATGAATATTTCATGAAGCATGATTTATAACAAATTAAGAAAATAATTATAATCAAATATAGATAAAAATGTTTTAATATAGATATAATGAAATTTTTTCATGAGTGTAAAAGCATACTATTAAATGAGATTATCAATCTTGTTTATATTATTTAGGGTGATTTATTTTTTTCGGACTACAATTAGTAATGGCTTTGTAATTTTTTGTGCTCATATTACGAAATGATATAATTTGATTGGATATTGTCATGTTGTGATGATGTGGTGATATTATGGGGGAAATTATCATCATTATTTGGTTTTGTTTGTCATGATGTTATAATGGGGTGATTCACAGATGGATACTGGTGGGTGTGGTTATTTCTAGTTGATATGTTGGAGATTTTAGAAATTGGTTGAGATATTGTATTTCCTATTATGCCTATAATATTTAATGATATTGATGTTAAGGAATCATTTTATATGTGGTATGATTATGATGATGTATCATTTTTTGGATTCTTCTCATATAATTATTTATCATCGAAATTTCATAATTTCATTTCATACATATGATAAGCCCTTGTTTAATAATATAAGACGATGCAACTGAATTTGAATTGCATGTATTGTTTTAATTTCCCATTAGTTTTATCAGACTCTTTAATTAGTTAGAATTTTCTAGTATTTCAATCCAAAATCCATAATTCCTCATGGTAAGATATATATTCATCAAGTTCTCAACAATCAACAGTTTATTAATTTTAATTTCTAGGTAGTCTGATTGATATTTTTTCCATTGTTTGGGTAGAATTTTACGAGTTCGAGATGGATCTTGAAAATTTAGAGTCCTTTATTTCAGGTATTTTATTTATGATTATGTATTATATGTAAAATTTGGTGTTTGGATACATATTTTTTCATTAGTGTGATCATTTGGGTGTCAATTCATATTTTTGATTTTTTTTAATTATAATTAACAAGTTAATGCCTAATATTGTCATGATAGATAACCTGGAACAATCTTTTCAACACATGACCTATTGTTTAAAATATTAAGGGGAAAATATTAAAATCAATTTTAATGAAGGAGGGTATTTAGTTGGTAATGAAATAATTTTTTTCCCTCCAAAACTCAATGTTATAATAATTAAGTTGTTTTAATAAATCTATATTGAAACAAATTGAAAAAATAAGAAAGAAATTGAAAAAACAAATTAACTCCATCAATTAACTCTAAATTTTTATCCTTTTTAAATGGAAATAATTTTTTAAATTAATCATATATTATATAAAGGTGAAATATAAATAAACACCCCCAGTCTTCAAGCCTTACATCCATAGTAGACCTATTTAAAAAAATCAGAGATTAAAAGTGAATGATTATCATATTCCTATACAGATGTGTAAAATATTATGATAGAATCATAGTGTGAAAATAATATAACTCAACAAGATGCATCATATATGATTTAACTCAATTTCCCATCAAATTCATCTATAAATAAGTCAAATTCATCAATTTATTAGTTGAATATGAGTATCCAATAAATCCACCCCCATCACTAAATAAAGATAAACATGGTCCATGATTGAATATAGGTTTGGTGATAATCAATTTAAATGTTAGAAAATTTACAGATATTATAAAACAAATGCAATGAAAATTCTTTTAAAAATTATATTAATTGAATGGATGTCTTATTCAACATAAAATAGAGTTTTCAGATATGCCAATATACTAACATTGAGATTATAAAGAAACCATTTCCAAGGGCATAGAAATTATGAATTATTTTTTTATTGAAATTTGTATCTCTAATTTTAAGAAAAAATTTGATATTAGTTTTCATAATTGTATAAGGATACTATAACATCATAAAATAACCCACCAACATAATATTACAACATCATGCAAAAATACATCGGTATTAATGAAAAAAAATTTACAATACAACACCTATTAAAAAATGAATACATCAATTTTAAATAATTATTTAAATAAAATGTTAAAATTTTATAAAATAATCAACTAAAAGGGAAAATAAAAAATAAAAGAGAAAACAAATAATCCAAAAATAGATCAATATTGTTTTTCCATTCACTTGTTATTTCATCTTCTTATTAATCTATAGAAATATTCATCATATTGATCTTTTTTCAACAATTAATCCATAAATTATTAAACCCAATTCCACTGAACTCTTACGAGAATAATATAAACTATGAAAATACAGAGGGACAATTAAAAATGAAGTTAACTACATGTTCTACTTTAATATGTGTGATTTCCCATATATTATTACAATAACATGATCATATATGACATGTAAAATTTTTTTTTATGTTTATAAAAATATAGAAACATACTATAATAAATTATTAATATAAAATATTATTCTTACTAGTGAAAGAAAATGTACCACATATAAATACATATTAATGATGTAATGACATAGTTGTGGACATTAAAAATTGTCAAGTATAAAATAGAAAACAACACATCAAATATATATTTTTATTAATAGAAAAAAATAATTGACATTGTATTAAATGTGTAATAATACCAGGCTATCTACTGAATTGTACAATATAAATTCTTTCTTACAAATGAACATTGATATATAAAATTAATTCAAATACACACATATATATATATATGAAATAATATATATAACTCTAAGAAATAATAAAATATATCCATAATAATATTAAAATATTTAAATTAAAACAATAAATTGTATTAGGTATTAATTATTAAGAAACTAATGGGGATTATGTGTAATGTATTGAAATTGGGACAATGATTTCATTAATTAAATAAATTTATTCTATTTTTCAGAACATCATGGTGAATGGTAAATCCTAGATAACATATAATATATGTGAAATAACATGCACCATAATGAAACTAATATACATACATTAAACACTTGGTGGCCATTAGTCATTGACAATATCTTTATACAAAAAAAATTTACAATGGATCTATCATTAGATTCTATAAAATAAAATATATATCAACCTCAAAAATAGAATAATAAAATTTATTATAAATGTTTTTTTTATCAAAATTAATGTCATTATTTAACATAATATAAGTGAAATGATTAATTTAATATATATAAATTTACATAAAAATTTAAAAAAAAATAGAATATAAATATCAGACCAATGACCATAAGGTATGTCATGTTTGACATCATCCATTTATTATTTCCATAAAATCTTAAATAATAGTATGAGTTGATTATTTTTATTATCAATCCATTCATTCAAATAAATATATCTAAATAATGAAAAAAATATCAAATAAATTTATAAAAATAGTAAAAATATAAATATTAAGTTTGATTGAATATGCATAATATATTAATCATCTAATAATGTTAATTTACCATTCAATGTTTTTTAATATAAATGAAAATCTTGATTTTTTTTCTTCATTTTATTTATTTTTTTATAATCATTCATTTTTTTAAAATATTTATCATTTACATGCCTTTTCCAAGGTATAGATTTTTTTTCTATTTCTTAGATGGAATGACATAGAGATACTGACAACAAAAAATAGGGCATTGTGTGATAAACTACGTCTAAAATAAAAAATCACATTTCTAAATAAATGTGTGATAAAATAAAACACTTCCTTTAATGGTAACATAATAATTATAAAACTTTAATTAATATATACTAATAAATTTATTAAATTTAGTTCAAAAAAATTATTTGTGTCGTAATATGTGGCGAAATTAGCAAAATTTTCAATAAAATGACTAAGAACCTCTCATAAATTAATCTGATGTGTTATAAATAAATGGAGTAACATATCAGTAAAAAAATTTGTTCATTCCTAGGATACCTAAAATTAATAAACCAAAATTTCACCATCTTTTATTGAGACGCCACCATGAACACACAATCGACAATGAGCCCTTTAAGATGAAAATACATCATTTTTATGAAAAAATAACCATTTATGATGTAATTGAGTCATATAATAATCCTTAAAAACAAATTATAAAACACAATAAATTATATAAATGATATATTATATTAATTAAAACTATTAAATAATTAATCACCAAAAAACATTACAAAATTTACACACAAAAAACCACATGAATGATAATCATCATAAGATATTGTATTATCTTGAATCAATGAAGTAAGAGTGCCATAAAAATATTTGTATACATGATAAAATTATAGAAAATTATGGTACTCAACATTACAAAATATTCGTAAAATATTTATATATTTGAATTTTATTGAAAACTTATACCAGTAGACTGAATCATTATTTTTTTGTATTGTAAATATTTTTATTTATAAAAATCCATAAAATGTGTTATAAAAATTCATATCTCAATTTTAACGGTCCACTATATAAATTATCAGAAATACATGCCCCTTTATTTCCCACAGAAAATTAATCAATCTGAAAATCTAGATAATGAAAAAATTAATAATTTAATATAACTAAATGTATACACAATCATCTACTAATAGAGAAATGTGTAGTAAAAACCCATCTAAACAAATAAAATTAAAATTTAGAAATTAAATTATGGAAATAAATGGCATAAATGATTAATAATTTTGTAATAAATTTTCCCTTTTCTAATCAGATCATTTAAATTAATAACAACTAATTCCATAAAATACAAACACTACTCTCGAAAAATATTTTAGGAGAAAGGAATGACTATGGTTTTCACAATTTTAAATAAATGTAATTACATTTGTAGGAATTTAATTTTCCAAACAAAGTGATTATAAATTATTATTTCCTCACATTTTATATTATGGAAATTCTTTATCAATATTTTTTATGGTTTATTTAAATAATTAAATTTTTTCTATCGAATAATATTATTCCCTAAAAAATATGATTTTTTAAATAACATATATTATACACCATTTATATTTTTTTTAATTTTAATATAATATAATAGAAATGACATGAAATAAATTATATTAATTGATTATATCAAATTATTATTTATTTTATTAATTACTCCTATTGGTAAATTAATTATTTCATAGTATCCCCATGGTTATTATAGTAAAATTTCATTTTTTAACAAAATTCATTGTAGAGGGATATCTATATTCATTTAGTAATTCCATGATTCTATATATTGATGATTGACATAGTTATTTTGGAAACCCATATAGGATTATTGATTTTAATTACAAAAAATATATAAATTTCATAAAAATATTTTTTATGGATGAATCCCAAGTAAGGGTAATTTTTTTTACACCATAGTTTTTTTTCAATGTATGGAGTTTGTGTTCTACGGTACCATTTATTTTTTCATCATATTGCTTCAAGGAATGATATTGGTTTTTATATTGATATTAAAATTAAAATGAATGCTAAATGTTTTTAATTCCTTTTATAATCGGTATAAAAATTTATTTTGAAATATGTTTTTATTAAAAATTATATTTAATTCTTACAATAAAAAAATTATAATCCCAAAAAAAAATCATATATTTAACACCTATAAATTAAAGTGAAATATAGAAAATAAACTACATAAAATATACAGATCTTTCAATTTTTATCCACACTCACACTTAAACATGTTATGTGAATAATATATGTTTTATCAATTTCTATATATACATATAACCGTGTTTCTATGTAATATTAATATTTTATGTTCAATTAATATATATTATGTGCATTTAATAATAATCTAAAATATATTCTTTATAAAAATATATTGCGTAGAAATGTTCCCATTTTATATAAAATGAAATAATTATTTTTTAATTTATATTAAATTAAATAACTAAATACCCCAGTGTGCATCATTTTTTAAACACCATAACCAGGTTAAATAGAATTAAAATATCATAAAATGCATAAAATTAATAAAATAGAGCCATTAAAAACATTATAAAACATATAAATAATTTGTATAATACATGAATATTGAACACCCCTATAAAAAATTAATTCTCAATTATAATAAATAAAAGTATAAAAAATCAAATCAAACAAAATAAAAATCCCAAAGATATATCAATTTGTATACACATAATCACTATAACATGTTATCTATAGTAGGTATATGATATAAATATATTATGTGTATGTTAGATAAACAATATGTGTATTTCATTTATATGTCACATCCATGGTATATAATATATATTGCATAATTTGTTTAAACTAATATTACACAAGAAATAATTCACCATACTTCCATTGCCCTAAATAAATCATCAAAAAATGATCAATTTCAAATAATGATTTTATGGTCCACTTTCTGTATGATAAATTTATTTAATCTATGAGGACCACCTCAAGTGAGTGAAATATAGAGATTTCACCATAGTCTATTTCATCGTGTGTAGATTATCTAGAGCTGTAGGCAATGAGGAGTTATCACATGATTCATTCTATAGATAGGGGGAGGTGCATGTTTATCCAAGTCCATATAAATCTTCCTATGCATAAATGAAGGTATCATTTAGTGTATCATAGTTGGCATATTATAAGGATGGTGTAAATGTTTTTCATCATCCTTTTTAGCACATTTTATTGTAGGGTTTTTGGTGTTGTGAAAACATGAAATTTTATTTGTAATTGCTCTCTCATATCATTGAGAGATTGTACCTCTCCATGGAGGTAAGGATTATTTATTAACCACATAAATAAATATTTACTATGATTTCATCTTATAGTGGATTATTTTTTCTATTATTTTGTCATTTATTAATGTGAAAACTAGTTATGATGTAGGGATACTCAACATTTCCCTAGAAATTACCATTTCCAATATAAATTTTATTTTTCACACTTCAATATTATATGACCAAATTATAGAGTTTTACATTATTAAACATTTGAGTAGATTAATATAAAAACATTTCAATATGGATAACTATACTACAATAATATAAAATTTTCTGGTACTAATATATATTCCATGTAATATTTGTACTACAAAAAATTCACATGGATTAAACAAAGACCCATGAAACATTGGATATTTATAAATAAATTATCATATTATACAATATTTGATAATTAAAGTTGTTTAATTCATTATATTCCTTATAAAAACATAATCAATTTATGAGTTTCATTAAGCACGTAAATATGTTGATTCAAATTTAAAAAAATAGTTAAAATAAACATCATGTTTTTTTTATTATAACATGAAGAAAAATATATGAAAATATAAACATAACACCCATGAGTGATTTTATCATAATAACGAGTAATAATAATGAAAATATTTATTCTGGCATAAAATATGAAACAAGAAACTTCTCTCTGAGATAAAATGGTTATATGGGAAAGTATTCTGTTTAAAATACTCATATTTCCATTATTTTATGGACGAGGTTAGACACGTTGTTTCCTTCCATATCACTATGAATCCATGGATCCTACTCCTTACGTTGAGATTTTCATTTCTAATAATGAAACATCAATTGAACCTCAAATTATCAAAATAATCATTTCAATATAACTTTCAATCAATGACTTTTAAAGATTGGGATTTCATGGACTAAGAGAATATTTCTATCACATTTTCTATTAAACCTCAATATTAACTTTTCTTGTGATGACATAGATGTGAATGGTCATTTACTTCAAATCAAATACTTATAGATAGAAATCCATTTTGGAGGATAAGACATGATTCATTTCTATACATATCATCATTGTTCTTAAATTAAAGAATGATTATGTCATGTATTGGTATTCAAATCAATCAAGATTGGGTTATATTATTTCTCTAGGGTACATAGTAATATCACATGACACATAAAAATTTACAACTTAATAAATGAATTATCATAATCGAAAAAAATTTGGTCTATTAATTAAAAACATGTAACCTATATTTATTCAATTAAAAGATTATGATATTCACCGATCAAATGATCTTGAATCCCATTTTTCATATACGAACTTGAACATCTATAAATAAAGTTGGATGTGGTATCTTCATTTAATGACCCACACTTGAAATACAAGGGTATTTCTTTACTTTCACAGAATTCATAATACATGACAAAAATATATGATGATTGACCATATGAGTTTAGTGTATTTAGATTGAACATAATATTCTAACTCAGGGAATGATCTTCCACATCTCCCATTAATATATTCCTCATTTTTTATTACATACAACCTATAATTATTTCCTCGGAAAACGATAACATTGAAAGGGTTGTCTCAAATGCTCAGTAGCGGGAAACATGGAGATCAAACCATAAACATAAAAATGTAAAAACATATACATAATGTTTAAATATCAAAATACTGAGTCATGAAATAAATCATGGAAGTATGTTACACATAGATCATAAAGGAACATTATCTAGGATAAAATAGAATTGGAATAAAACATATAATTGTGGAAAACTATTAAACACATAATATGATTTCTATAGTGGAAAATGCATTTCTTCAAAGACCTTAATTATTGTAAATGTACATTACTGAACTGGGTTTACATTCTATTCCAGCAATGTGTTACTAAAGATGATCTAATTAACTTTGCAACCATATATTACTGAACTGGATTTACATGCCCCTGAAGTCATGTCTATCTCAAGGGATATAAATATTATCTAATTCATTGGTGGGATATATAGGTACCACCCATATTATAAGGAAATAATTCTTAAATGTTACACAAAATCATAAATCATTAATCATAGCATAACCCATGAAATAAATAGGGTCTATAAAATATCGATACATCACTAAATAATCTATAAAAAATAAATTAATATCATAAAAATAAATCCATCATTAAAAAAAGTCAAATAAAATTAATAATAGGGATGTAAATATAAACTTTTGTCAACATAGATGGAAAATAATTTTCATAAAACTTTTGAACTAAATTCATGAGGAAAATATCACTTATTTTATAAAAATACGACAATATTATAAATGAAATTAATTTAGTATAAAATAAATAGGATATCTTTAATAGGAAGCTTCATTTAAAGAAAGAGTTATGGAGACATAAAAATATGTTCATCCTGTATATGATAAAAAACATTCTTCTCATAGTTGTTTTTAAAAAAAGTAAAAAAGTATTGGTTACATAAAATGAATGAAATATTCCATTATTAATGTTTAAAAAACTTCAATGATGGATAAAATTGACATTAAACATTATTATAAGAATAGAAATAATATTACATATTGATAAAATATTTATGTGGATGATAAATGTATCCTAGTAAATACTTACTAATAAACAATCACGAATAATAAATTAATTGAAAAATTATCCCTTACTATAGGTCGAATTTCATTTGTATCATTCTGAAACTACTATATGGTGAGTATAAAAATAATATTAACTTGTAACATAAATATAAAAATATTTTTGATATTATAGATTATTCAATTACGACTTTATATAAAATTTTTATTTATCAATTCCATGTTAAGGAATGTTTTGGGTAATAATTGTTTTATTTAGCATACATGTTTTGTCTTGTAATTAATAAACATATTACATATATCCGGATTATATTACTTTATTAATATAAAACATGACTTTGAATTCATAAATATTTAATATATATATATATATATATATTAGATAGATAAATTACCTAGAATACATCATTCAAAGAGATGGTAGCTTGTACGTATGCCTGAACAATGTTTTTGTTTCCGTATTGAATTGAATTGAAGCAAGTAAATGATATATATATAACTAAAAGTAGTAGTATCATTATATCATCTATATAATTTTTTATTTTTTATATATACTCTATACTAATTTTTTGAATGGTTAACGTGAAGAGTAAATATCATCGGGTCATAGAGATGGTAAGTTGTATGTATACAGGAGCAAACAAATCATTCCATTGGTGGGTAAATGGTATGGAAATGAATGGTATATAAAATTTAAAGGAATAATTTCATAATATATTAATTATTTACATCCATTATACTCATCAATATATTCATCCAAATTAGTTAATGTTAAATAAAAAATTACACAATGGCATGGAGAAGATAAATTTTTTTGTACGCACACATGATGGTATTGTTATTCGTAAGATGGATATTATAAGGTATAAGGTATTAAAATAATTATAATAAAATATAGAATGTATTATTTACTATATTTATTACATTAGTATAGAAACAACATAAAATGAACACGTATAATAAGAAATGATTTTTGAAGGTGATAAAACAATTCTCCATTTTGCAAGTATCTCCTTTTGATTTTCACAAACGGTATCCTTAGGATGGATTTTTTCACAATGTGTAGACTATAATAGGATGTTATGTATTTTGGATTATTATTTTAGAATAATTTTTTCATTTCAAGGTATGTCAACAATGTGTGTGAGTGGGTAGATGTAGTGTCCCTTAATTAGAGGGAGGGGTGGCACATTGAGAAAGTAGTACAATATTAATATACTTTAAAATTATTTTCAATATCTAATAATAAAAAACACATTTATTTCTAGAATAATATGATTGTGGTTCTAAATAGTCTCAAAAAATATCTTCTTATCTATGTTATGTCCAAAAATTAACCTTATCTTTATTCATTAACCATTAGTCAAAAAATTATTATAACCATGGGTTGTTTTATTTTTAAAATATATTGTAAAAGAAGAAACTATAAAATTTTGATCATACCACAAGTGGTTCATTAATTACATTTTTAAAAATGTATAATTATTTTGGCACAATATTTTATTTTTTGGACTATTATAGAATTTAATCAAATAGTATTTGTTTTAAATACTCATTTATGTCAATTTTGAAACTATTTTGTAATTTTTTTTTAATAAATTAAAAAAAACATGATTACTTCGACATAAATAAATTAAATCAAATATAACATTTCAAATATATACATAAAATTATTTTATGGAAAAATATAACATTAGAATATCATTTATTTTAATATCTATAAAATCAATTTTTTAATTATTTCATTAATATTGAAAATACGGTATCATTATTCGGTCATAAATAATTTTAATTATATAATGAATAAACGTTAAATATAAATACATCATTGAATGAAATATTTTTATATTTCTAACTACTATTTTTTATGTGGTCAATTATATGACTATAAATAAAATAGTATTATTAATAAGATATATGTCTATGTTATATTTCTCTTTACTTCATAATTATTATAACCTATCATTTTCACTTTTTATTGGCTCTATGGGGTCCTCAAATTGACCAAAAAAATGACCATGTTCTTAAATATATCATAAATTAAGATTAAGACAATAATTAGAGCATTTTTAAATTATTATAATATTTTTGGTTACCCTTATTTATCTAACATACCCTTCATCCATGGTAAAAAAAATCTAAAGTTAATTTTAATAATGTCCAAAAATGAAACATACATATTTTTAAAATTAGGAAAATTTGTTTCAAAATATGGAATCCAGTTTTCTAGTTCAAAACAGTAAATATGGATTAAATTAATTTAATAATAATTATCTTCGTGGTGATGATAGTCCATATGTTCGAACGACTGAAAATATCATTTTATTATATTAAAATCATATATAATTTAATGATATATCATATATACAGAATCAGTATAATGTTTGTACCCATCCAAATAATAATGTGTTGAATAACAATTACACCACAACATTGAGACAGTTACCCATACATACGCGCATCTGGTGACATGTCATTTAAAGTATGTATAGAATGATGAATATGGTTTTAACATATTTATAATAACATACAAGTATATAGAAGATACTGGAGTTATTATTTTATAATGTAAACAACAAAGATAGAGGAAGTGGAAGAAGAAATGAACCTGAAAGAGGTGATGAAATTCTTTCCTCTTCTTCGGGTTCCTACTTTTTATTTGATCAAAATGGCTCATTAGGTTGGATTTCTGACTAAAGTATGGACACTTGTTTGATGTGAGGGATGTTTGGAGGATATTTGGGCAAGTTTTAGCCGAACCAAAAGGCATTTAATTACTGAAATTGTGAGAAGGGTGAGTTCACCTTTATAATAGTGGTGAGGGGCACCTTAGAAAAAACCTAAACTATTATTTTAAAATGAATTCATATTCATTTTATAGTGGAAAAAAATTGATTTATTTCAAGGATAAGGTGGTGATGGGTCGAAATCCACTCAACCAATAGGTTATAGAAATGTTTGGGTCACTATATTAACCATATATTTTAGATTTTACTCTTAGTTAATTTGTTATCATTTACCATGTCTCTTGAATTTTTATAATATATGGTTAATAAACATACTATAAGCTACCAAAAAAACCCCAAGTATATCATTTATGATATACCTATCATTTTTTTCTATTGGTAGAATCTTCAATTTTTTGGAATATTATATCAATTAATAATGTAATACTTGTTAATGAAATTATTTTATGTCAATTTTGACAATATTTAAAAACTGATATTGGGGAATGTCCTAAAAAATTCTATTAATTCTCAACAAATAAATTTAATGAATCTTAACATGTCATATTAACCTAGAAATTTCGTTGATGATATCAAAACAATCAAATTATATTTATTTTAACATTTATAATACCATTTAATTGATGTTTTTTCAATATTAAGGAAAATAATTAATCACCATTGTGTTATATATAAATTAAATTATTCAATGGCTAAAAATTATAAGCAAAATACCATTATGTAGTAAATCTATTTGATTTTTAATTAATATTAATAGATGAATTTATCATATGTGTAACCCTATGTAAAAAAAATTTACTAAAAGATATATGCTTATGTCATTTATGTATTTACTTTAAAATAATTAATTTAATGTTTTATTATCACTTACAAGTGGCCCTATGGGGTCCCAAAATCGACCAAAAGATGTCCATGGTCAGTCATGTATCATCCAATAGGGTTAGGACATGTGTTAGGATAATTTAATATTATTATAATATTATTTATTACCCTTTTTTAACTGATTTACCCTTTAACCATGGTAAATAAAATATTTACCATATTATTCAAAATGTCTAAAAATAAAAGATACCTATTTACAAAATTTGGACCTCTTAATTCTAAATATGGAATCCATTTTTTAAAATTCAAAACATAGAAGTGGAAGAAAATAATTTGAAATTAATACCCGTAGTCAAAACAAAAAAGCCCGTTTTTTAAGAAATAATAACTATCAAAAGATGGACAGTTGTTTATGTCTAGTTTAAATGTGAAATTACGTCCAATGACCAACATTGGATTAACTGAAAAATAATATTTTATAATTATACTTTAAAACCACTCAATATTATAATTTATCACTATAAATTTTTTTGATTAATTTTTTTAATGAATTTCTAGTTTTTTAACTATTTATCATACATTTGAAGTTCTCAGAAAAATAACAAAAATTCACCCTAAGCTAATTTTGATATTCTGAATCCAAAAATGAAGTCCAATTTGAATAATAATATTTATAAAATTTCATAAAGTGGGTATTACTTTTCAAATTGCTACTTTGATTGGTCCCGGTGTGTTAGAATCTCTATGTTTTGTACAATGCAAACTATTTCATTATTCAAACGGTAAACATACCTTGGAATCATGGGTTGTTACATTATCTCCTCCTTAAATTAATTTCATCATTAAAATTTCTAAAATAATATCACGCAGAAAGATTCGTGATATTCTTCATCATAAGTTCCTTAGGTTCCCACGACGCCTCTTCCATAATAAGGTTTCTCTATATAACTTTTACCAGACGAGTCATCCGATTTCTAAACACTTGGTCTCTGGTATCAAGAATACTAACGGTCTCTTCACAATAAAAAAAATCAGGTTCTTGTTTTAATTCATCATAGGTGATATCATGCGTTGGGTCAGGCATGTATTTTCTCAACAGTGATATGTGGAACACATCGTGAACTTTGGGGAGACTTGGTGGCATTGCCAAATAGTAATCTACAGACCCAATTTGGTCAAGAATTTCGAATGGTCCAATGTACCCGGTACTCAATTTACATTTCTTACCAAAATGTATGACTCCCTTCCTTGGAGATACCATCATGTAAACATGATATCCTACCAAAAATTCCAAATCCATTATTCAGTTATAGGTATAGCTCTTCTGCCTACATTGAGCTTCTTTAATTGGGGTTTTGATAACCTTCACCTTTTCTATTGTATCCTCAACATTTTCTAGGACAACGAGTTTTCATCCACCAAAATCATCCCAACAGGTTGGTGTGCGACATCTCTGTCATTATAATGCTTCATATGGTGCCATATGATTACTTGAATGGAATATATTGTTAAAGGAATATCATACCAGAGTTAGATATTGATCCCACATACCCTGGAAGTCATGTGATCAAGATCTCAATTATCCTTCTAATGTTTGAATAGTCTTTTCGGATTGTCCATCTGTTTGAGGGTGGTAGACAATGCTGAAACGAAGTTCAGTATCTAAGACTTTCTAAAGACTTTTCCAAAATCATGATGTAAAACGGGGATCAAAATTAGAAACAATTGATAGGGGTTATCGATGAAGTCTCACAAATTCATTAATATATAGTCATTCTTACAGTTCAAGTGATAAATATTTTCTTATTGCTTGAAACTGTGCTAACCTTGTAAGACGATTAACAATGGCCCATATTTTATCGTTCCTTATTGGATTCATTGATAGTACCATGACAATTTCCATAGTAATATTATCCCATTTCCACTTAGGTATGGGAAGAGGTTGCATGACTCCGCTATGATTTTTCCGTCTAGTACTAACTTTTTGACAAACCATACATCTTGACACAAAATCCGTAATCTCCCAATTCATGTTGTCCCACCAAAAATGTTCCATCAAATCTCTATACATCTTTGTGCTACTAGGGTTTATAGAGATATTGTAACTATGAGAATATTCCAACAATTCCTTTTTTAGATTAGCTATATTGGAAACACAAAGTTTCTTCCCAAATTTCAAAATTCTATTTTCATACACGTAGTCACTCAATCTCCCATCATTCACATCATTAATTTTCTTTTGAATCTCTTCATCATCACTTTGAGAACACTTTATCCTTTTTAGTAAAGATATTTTTTCCACCATATGAAAAATTATTGATGTTTCACCTTCCCTTTTTATTCTCATATCCATCTATACAAGATCCTTGTATATAAGAACCTTGTCTACTCTCCTCTTGTTCAAAAAAACATGATCCTTTCTGCTCAAATCATCTCTAACCTCATTTTCCTTCCTCTAGTTGTAGTGTGTCGTGCAATCATAACCATTGATTATTTCAATCCATCTCCTTTGCCTCATGTTGAGTTCATTCTATTTGAAAATATACATCAAACTCTTATTATCAGTATATATCTAACAATTTCACAATGAAGATATTTTCTCAAAATATTCAAAGAAAAGAATACTGTTACTAACTCAAGATAATTAGTAGGATAGTTTTTCTCAGGAATTTTTAGTTTTCATGATTCATAGGCAATAACCCTATCATTCTGCATAAGGACACAACCATGTCATTTAATTGATGCATCACTATAAAAAATGATTTCATCATTCCTCGATGGTAGTGTCAAGATATGAGAATTGACTAATCTTCTCTACAGTTCTTTAAAACATTCTTCATACTATTTTTTCCAATAAAATTTAACCCCCTTACGTGTGAGCTTGGTTAATGGGATAGGCAATTGAGAAAAATTCTGGATGAACCTCGATAATAACCTGCTAAACCAATAAAACTGATTACATTAGTTATATTCGTTGGTTCTAGACATTCATGGAAATCTCTTGACATAGAAGGATTAATAGAGATTACATAATTAAAGACAATATGGCCATGAAAATAAATCTCCTTAAGACAGAGGATGAATTAGTCAATCCAAAAGCCACTACTGTAAACTCGTAATGCCCATACCTGGTTGGAATATCTATTTTTGTAATGTCTTCTTTTATTACACAGAACTGATGATATCTAGATCAAAGGTAAATATTTGAAATATATTGAGCTCCATGAAGTTGGTTAAATAAATCATCAATGTGAGGTAGGGGTAAATTCTTCTTTACTGTTATAGAATTTATCTCTCTATAGTCAATGCACAAGCTCATAGATCTATCATTCATCTTAAAAAAAGGAAAGGGTCTCCCCAAGGAGAAACAGTATGGTAAATAAATCCATTATTACTAAATTCCCCTAGTTTTTTCTTTAGTTAAACTAGTTCCACAATGGACATTCTATAAGGGGTCTTTGATATGGTCCTTGAACCATAAATTGGGACAATGGAAAAATCAATTTATCGTTCATTAGGATGTCCATGTAAATCCTCTGGAAAAACATCAACATATTCTTTCACAATACATACTTCCTCTATTCAAACATTCCTTTTATCACCCATAGTTATTTCATTCTCTTCTTCCCCAATAATTGAATTTAGTTGTGCTACTAGGGGTGGGTCTAGATAAGACTAGGTTGTGACGATTCTAATCTAAAGATAAGGTGTTCTTTATCATTGTTATCAAAATTAATAACCTCCTTCTTCTTAAAATAAATTTTTGCATCATTTTCCAAAAGCCAGTACATACCGAGGATTATATCAAATTTAATCATGGGTATGATGATGAGATCAGCAGATAATGAACATTTATATGTCTTAATTGGGACTGATTCACAAAACATTGTCACAACGATACATCCCATTGGAGTTTTTACTAACAACTACCATGTTAACTCAAATTATAAAAATCTAATATTTTTAGAAAACTGGGATGTTATGAAATAACCTGTTGATACAGAATCAAATAATGATTTTACTAAACTTGAAGAAACTAATAAATTACTTGCCACTATGTTTTTCAGAGATTCAAACCCAACAGTAGTTTTCACTTAAGCATGGACATGATCCCTTGTACTTTTTTAGGTATGTTTCCCCAATGCTTAGGACAGTCATTTTAATAATGTCAAATATACCTGCAATTGTAGAATTAAACACTGGTAGCATCTTTCATTCCCATTCAATCACCAGCGAGATGGCCTTTCTATCCACATTTTTAGCATACTCTTTTTCCTTTTAGACAGGCACCAGGGTGCTTCCTTACACAATTTTCACAAGGTGGATATTCAATTCTTCCCTTCTTCAAAATTTCTTTATTTTATTTCCCATAGTGTTAAGCATATCTCTTCTTGTATTTCATTGTTTTAAAGTAATAAGACATTAGGAATTATTTTTCATGAGATAATATCTTCATATTATGAGAAGGATTTTGAAACTAATGCTCGACGAATAAAAATTTTTTAACCTATCAAATATACCGTCAATCTTAGTTCATGGGTTACATATATAATATACATCATTCTTTGTTGACACTGTAATGTTATACTCATACATTGCAACATTCTCGTCCTCCTTTTACCTCAGACATAGGAATTGACTTTCCATTTCTGCTCGATGTTCATGGAAAAATTATTTTTCTAAGAAAATTTATTTAAACTCTCTCCATACCATACTTGATATTTCTGAACCTTCCTTTATGTTTGGTATCAATGACCACCATTGATCAAAATCTCTAGTTAGGTGATAAACTACCATGACAACTTTTTCCCTTTCTCTACTCCCAAAATCCTAAAATATTTTCTCTAGGGAACTTATCCATTGCTCAGATACCAATGGATTTGTACTCCCATTGAATGTTGGTGTTTTTTTTTCATGATGCGATCAAACATTGATCCTCCATGTTGTGGAATAGGGTGCTCCATATGGGTAAGGTTAATATTCATAACCTGAGTGGGTTTTCCCAGTATGCTGTCTAGCTGATCAGTAGCAGTTGTATCACCAGCTCAACTATAAATATATTCAGTAGGAGGACATTCCCTACATGGAGTGCATGAATTAATATAGTTACATTCCTTCCACTAGACACCATTTCTAAATAATGTCATAATCTATATTCATTTATGAATCGAAATACGTAATTCCAAACATGTAAAACACATAACATAAATTGAATAGTTTATAGATATAATCTATAATAATTAATTTTTTTCAATGAGGATTTATATACTGATAAATCCTTGATAATTGTTTGTAATGAAAAATAGAATTATTCTATGCATATCATCTAGGAGTGTCTTAGCCATTAGTGCATTAAATCCTGTTGTCGTGCACTCGTTCCTGTTAGAGTCTATCTCAAATCGGTGTTTTCAGGTTTTACCCCATGGTACATCTGTTCGAGAGATTACTCTACATGCTCATATCTAGACTGGGATGTATTTCTCGGAAAACTCACAAAATATCTACATTACCAAAATTCTAGGATGTTATTCTATACTAATCCTCAATGTCTATATTAGGTCTATGAGATCTATTAAGAGTTTATCTAAATCTAGCTTCCAAATATTGTACTAAACTTCCTATTATACCAACTATATCTCCCCTACCCCAGTTACCCAGAGTCGGTGCATTATTACATAACATTGGCATGCTCACAAAAAAACATTTCCTGAAAGATGATCAGTTTAGTATTATTGTAAAAAAGTTTCATACATAAGTTCAACATTACAACATGAAAAGAAATGAAAAAAAATTATTCATGTAGAAACATAAATACCTTCTCTATTATGCCTTCAAGTCACTCATATTTAGCTTCTTCTTATCCTGGGAAAATGAATCATTATAAATGGGAGAGCTCAAATTCTTAGTAACGGTAATCAATATAGTTGAAGATAACATAAATATTAAGCATGGTGAATAATTGAAACGACATGCCTTTACCATTAATAAACATGAATACTTTTATGCATGGAATATGAGCTGAGTAAATAATTCAATAATAAAACATAATCATGGGTATTCAACTAGTACAATGACCACATTTACCATCAATATTATGTTCATAATAATGTAATGTATAATGTCAGAAATTATAAATCATTTTATGAAGGTCTCGGACAATTCCATTTCTACTAGTCTCATGAGACCTACCGATGCATCGAGATGCTATAGCGGGCTCCACTCATCTCTTACTAAGTACAATACATTCCTTGTATGAATAGTTTGAAACACAACACAAACATTCGTATTAAAACTACTATAAAAAATTTCAATACATTAATCATAAATCATGAATGGTAAATAAATAGCAAATCCATAGTCAAACATATCACAAAACCTTTAATAAAATATGGATGTTTTGTATCATAATAAATAAATTTCAAATAAACCTAAAATCCATCAAAGGATGTTGATATAGATGAAATCAAAACCTTTTTTAGAGAAATATCTCATTCTATTTTAAAATAATTTAACCATCACATAATTAAAAGGAAAAAATTTATTTTGAAAATATTCTTATAATATTGTAAGAGAAGATTCGACGATGATATAATGGCGGAAAAATATCCACACCTGATGTATATGTTATAAAAAAGACATTCTTACCTTAATTTTTTTGAAAAGGATATAAAGGAACTAGTTTGGAAAACAATGTAAAGATTCCATTATAAATATCATAAAAAAGTCAAACAAGGGTATAAATTACTTTAACCCATAGTATATAAAATAGTAAGAATTTATTGAAATACATTTTTAAGAAACAAGGATGTTGATGATAAAGTGGTCCAAGTATATACTTACGTAAAAAAAACCTCAGATTATAAAGAGATTGTGAAATTAACCCTTAGCTTGAACTTTTCATTTGTCAAGGTTAGTTTAACCTCATATATATTGGTGAAATAAGTGTTATTAAATTTTAAAAGAATTATATACATTAATGTGAAATCATATATGATCTTTTAACGTTTCTTTGTAAATAATATTTTAGTATTTTCTTCGATTCGAGTGTTAACTTACTTGATTTATTTTATGTGTTTTGTTACATAAGGCTTGTTTTTTATGGGTATGTATTTATTTATTAATATAAAAAATGATATCAAGTACTTAAAAAAATTAATCAATAAAAATAAATTATTCTTGAATGGATACGATGGGGAATGAATCTCATCGTGTTCGTGGAGATGGTAGTCTGTACGTACTCATGAGCGACAATATCATTATTTTTATATTAAAATAATATATAATTGAATGATATATAATATATAAAGAATCCTTATAATGTTATATTTATTATTTAAATCATTTATACTTATTATTTAACCCATCCATATAATAATTTATTGAATAACAATTACACCACGATGTGGAGACGGTAAGCCGTACGTACACACGTATGATGACATGTCATTCAAAGGATGTATAGAATGATTAATATGGTTGTACCATATTTATAATAACATAAAATTATTAGAATATATTGATGTTATTATTTTGTAATGTAATAAACAATGAAAGAGGATGTAGAAGAATAAAAGAACTTTAAAGTTGTGATAAAATATTTATCACTTCTTCAGGTTCTTCTGTTTGATTTGATCAAAATGGATCCATAGGATGGCATTATGACTAATGTAAGGACTCTAGGCCAAAGTGTGGGATTTGGGTAGTATATTTGGGAATGTTTTGGACGATCCAAAAGGATTTGATTGTGTGAATTTGAGAGAAGGTTTCATGCCTTTTATAAGAGGGGTAAGGGCAGCTTAGGAAAATTTTAAAATATTATATTATAATAAATTATTATTATTTTTATATTGGATTGAAATTGATTTATTTATAGTATATAGTGGTTATGGGTCGAAATAAACTCAACTAATAGGTTTTAGACAAGTTTGGGTCTCTATATTATCCTTAAATTATTGATTTAACTTTTAGTTTATTAGTTTGACATTTACCATGTCTCTGGTATTTTTATATTATATGGTTAATAAACATACAATAAACTACTAGGAGAACTCAAAGTGGTTCATTGATGATATAAATATAATTATATAATTCATTTGGATGAATATTATATTTTTAAAAATATTATATCATTTAATAATTTAATATTTGTTTTAAAAATTATTTTATGTCAATTTAAGCACCATTTAATATTTTTTTAATGTCCTAAAATCATTATTATATCTTAATAAATTAATTTAATGAATCCTAAAATTACATCTTAACCTATAAATTCTTGGATGACATCAAGACATTCAATTTATATTTATTTTAACATTTAAAATACAATTTATTTAATTTTTTCATTAATACAGAAAATAATGTATAACCATTGTGTCATATATAAATATAATTATTCAATCTCTAAAAATAATAAATAAAATACCATTATGTAATAAATCTATTTACCATTATAATTAATATTTATAGTCGAATTTATCTTATGTGTATCCTTATTTATAAATTGTTTTAAAAAAATATATATGCTTATTTAATATTGGTATTTAATTTAACTAAATAAATATATACTGTCATTATCATTTACAAGTGGCTCCATGGGGTCCCAAAATAGAACCAAATATGCCCATGGTTGGACATTTATCATCCAATAGGGATAAGACATGGGTTAGGGTAATTTAATATTAATATAATATAATTGGTTACCCTTATTTAACAGATTTTCTTTTTAACTATGTTAAATAAAATATTTACCAATATAATTATTTAAAATGTCAAAAAATAAAAGTTACATATTTACAAAATTTTGACCTCATGATTCTAAATATGGAATCATTTTTTCTTAATTCAAAACACATAAGTGGAAAAAATTTATTTAAAAACAATTATCGTTGTGAAAACAAAAAAGAGGGTTTTTATGAAATAATAACTATCAAAATATTGACACATATTTATGACTAGTTTAAATGTGAAATTACATTAAATGACAAAAATTATATTAAATGATAAAAATATATTCTGAATTCAAAAAATCATGTCCACTTTGAATAATAAAATTTATAAAATTTCAAAAAGAATGTATTATTATTCATAACAGCTACCTTGATTGGTCGTGGTGTGTTAGAATCTCGAAGTTGCGTACAATTCAAGCTATTTAAATATTAATTTGGAAAAATACAGTGGAATCTTGAATTGATATACAAGTAAATTAGATTAAAATAAATGTTTGAATTAAAATAATTTATTTTTATATATTCATTAAAAAATGTATTTTATTAGAAAAATACCAACAATTCATCCAAATTAGATTTTGAAGTCCCAATTATAACGAATAAGATTATTTTTAATATAAAATTCATATAAGTGGTAAAAATATATTTGAAATGTGTACTCCATCAAAAGGATGAAAAATTGCAATTTTTGAAAAACAACTCATTAATCCAAAAAATGGATTTTGTTCTAATATCATTTCTAGATAATCCATAAGATGAATTTTATTGTTATATAAAATTAAAAATTTCATTAATAATATTCATTAATGCTAGTTTATATCCCATAAAACAATAATATATTTGTAATATATTGTTGTTTAGTGAAACATGGTATTGCGTACAACACAAGCTATCGATGAAGGTCTACCTTGCGTGTAATGATATCCAAGTTAGTTTTTTGTTTATTGAAATCCTCCTTTGGTGTTTTTTACAACATAATGAAATCATATTTTTTATCACTTGAATAAAATGTATACTCAATGTTGCATCCATCATGTTCTAGTTTGGGTTTTCATGTAACATACGACAAGTTAGTTTAGAGTGAATGGAATGTTTGAATAATTTCATTCCAAGATATAAATAGAAATTCTAATATATTAGAAAAAAATCAAATAAAATTCTGTTTATTAAATTGTACCCCGATTAAAAGGATTTTATCCATCGAAATTCATTAGGGATACAAAAGTGTCACTACTTGATTATTTCATTCATGAAAACCCACATCGTAAAAAAGAATAAAATGACATAATTTTAATTTGGAATGTTATAAACATAATGATTTATTAATGTAAATCATCAATTGGTTTTTACATATATAAACATAGGTGGGATGGTTGAACAAAGATAAGTAATAAAAATCTATCCATCATATTCTGTTGGATAGAGATAGTGAACAATGGTTAGAGAAAGATAAAAATAATAAATCTATAAATCTACAACAATTTACGGGACTATATGATTCATCGTATAATTATGATAATTTTTTTTGTTTTCAATCTCATTTTCCTAATTATTAAGAAAAAGAGAAGAAATAATTAATTTATTATAGTACAATTTCTTCAATTATTATTCCATGAACAACTTCCACTTCATCACTTATTCAATGAAATGATGTTGAATTTTTCATTCCAAAAGTGTTAGCAGATAAGGTTACCCATAAATATAGATATGTTCATTCTATATGCCATTATCTCAAAAAGGTTATCAAATGTTTTCAAATATACATAAGTCCATTTATGGTGAGACTAGTCATATGTAGTTAAAAATGGACTTATACTTCATCTATTATACAGATTAACTAAAATATAACTAATTTATACAAACAAAGGGATCCCATAGGCTATATATTAGAGATAAATGCATGTCTCTCTTTGGATGGGATTCGATTCCCAAGGCATTGTCAGACATGATGGGTTGTCGCCCATCCTACAAGTTGCACTTTTTCTAAAACTATACTATTATAACATTCCCAAAATAATTTTAAATTTTTTTTCCTTAATAAATACTATATAATGTTTGTATTAATCCATTCCATCCTTTAGTCTTATCAAAATTACTTATAACAAAACTCACAGTAAAAAACATTTACTAGAAAGGTCATATTTCATGCATGTTAATACGTTCATTTATCCCCCATATAACAAAAGATATAACTTGTTGGTTAAATTACAAAATTTTTAATGACTTTATCAGGCATTATATTTATCGTGGAAATAACCTAAGATATTCTATTTCCTTATTTAATATATGTATATATCCTTATTCCAAATTTTATTGGATATTTTCCTTAAGACCCAAAAAGATTAATACTTCATCCATGATAAGATAACACACATTAATATATTTCCATAATTATATATCATAAAATTGGTATCATCAAATAAACTTAATTAAATCTAATATATAATTATCCAGGAATCATTATCTAAAATAAAGGGACGTATTAATGGTTATCATTGTTGTAATCATGTGTTCTCCAAGTATATCACTTTTCCCATAAATCTCCTTTTTGGATCCTTTGATCTGATCATCATATCCTTTCCAATCATTAATTATAAACATATACCCAAAAGATATATATATATTTATTTATTCATATAACATAATCATGGTTTTCTATAATATATAAACCTCATGAATCCTTATTTTTTATAAAATCATTACTCAAGAGCAATAATATTTATCTTTCCTAAAAAATTAATCATCTCATAAGGATTCTCAACCACAGGCTTCTTTTGTTTAATGTATACAATACTGGAGGAAAATCACATTTCTTTCAAATATCGTTTAAAATCTATTTATCCTCAATAGTATATCCAAAAATACTATCCTAGTCTTGATTATTATCATCGTATTTCCACCTAGGAAATTATTATAACTATTCCTATAGTTTCCACATTTAATACATTTAATGGTTTATTATGTTAACTGTTGTTCTAGCTATAGACTATGTCTAGAAAAAATATTTTGAAATACATCACAGCGAATAGAAAAACGTAAGTAAGGAATATTACTTATAAAATTTCAATCTATGATATCTTTAGTTTAACCATTTGTTTTTCATGATAATGAGAAGAACACCAGGATTGTTTCTTATACATAAAATTATGCATAGAATATACAAAAAACTATCCTTGGAAACATCTCCTCGAATCTTAGTAATGTTTTTACATATAAGATTCGAATGGTTAACTAATCAATTACGCTGATAACAACATTAAAGACCCATGATTTACATACATGTACATTATGTTTAATCATTGTAATTATGAATAAATGACACAAATATTGGCCCAAATACCATATTAGTTTATCGTATTATTAATCATGTAAGATTATATTCTAACTGGGTTAATTATCTTTAACATATCCTATAATGATCTCCACCTTTTTATTTCCTACCAAAAATCATTCATTATATCCTTGATAAAATAAAACATAAAAAAGTGTGATTTAAAATTCTCATTAAAGAAAATCAAGGAGAAAAATCCATAAACATATTATTTTCTAACAAAAAAATAAAAATTAAATATAATAATCTGGAGTCATGAAATAAATCATGGAATAACTTAACAAATAGATAACAAAAGAACATAAATCACGATAAAATAGCATTGGCATAAAAAATGGATTTTAAAAAAATAATAAACACATACTATGGGTTTTTTATTGGCCAGGTAATTTCATAGAATACAATCATTATTGAACAATTCAATTAGAGAACTGGTTTACATGTCGTTCCAGCCATGTTTTACTAATCCATATGGGCTGGTCATTTCATCCTTGTATTGTTGAACCATATATAAATGACATTTCAGTTATCTATATCTTATAAGATATAAATCATTACCCAATGCATTGGAGTGAGATATTGGTCCCACCCATCTCATAATGAAATCGTTATTACATGTCCCACAAAAATTTAAATCATTCATCTTAGAATTACTCGTGAATTAAAATTTATTTCTTAAACATCATTCCATCATAACATAATCCATATAATTTAAATGAATTTCATAAATTTATTTCCATCAGGAACACAATAAAATAAAATTTAATAACAAAAATAAAATCATAAAACTATGTAATCTGAGATAGATGACACATGAACATAATTCATGAATAAAATATCATTTCTTTTCAAAAAATGATTCATTTTCACCAAATTCCACAAAATTTTAAAATAAATGAACATAGTTTAAAATTAAAATGAAAGAATGAATATTATGATTCAAGGAAATAATGTGTCATGAAGACATAAAAATTAGTTCATGACGTATAAGTTAAAAATCATTCTTCTCATTCTATTATGAAAAATGTCAAAATGTAACATGTGTGGAAAATGATATAAGTAATCCTTACATACCATTTAATAAGACATCACTAATTGGAAATATGAAATTAAAATATAGTATATTAATATACATAATATTATATATTAAGGTAACATAGTGGTCGATAATAAATATACCATAGTAAATTCTTACAAATAAATAATCTTGAATAATAATGATATTGAAAACTTATCCCATACCACAGGTCCAATATCACATGTATGTGCCTGAAATTCATATATAATTGGTTTAAATATATTACTAACTTTTAATAGATCCATAATAATATTTATGAATACATATATGACTCATATATTACTTTATATTAATCGTTTATTTAATAATTCCATGTTAAATAATTTTTCTGTAATAATTGTATTATTTATCATACCTGTTTTGAATTTTTATTCATAATATTGTTACATATAATATCAATTAATTAATTCTAGAAGATAAAAAATAATTAATATTTATTAAATATTAAGTATATTAATATGTATACTTGTGGTATAAATGTAATGTAATACCCCATTCATGTAGACAATTGGCCATACGTATGCACAAATGTTGTTTCATTTTCCTTATTGAACTAAATGGAATAAAATAAATGACATAAATATACCTAAATATAATATAATTATTATTTCTTATATTTCATTATTATTTTTAATATATACATTATTATCATTCTTGAATGGTTTACATGTATTATGAATCTCATCACGTCATGGAGATGGTAAGTCATACGTACGCATGAGCGACAATATCATTACCTTGATGGTTAAAAGTTATGTAATTGGATGATATATGAATGCGAAATATATCATGTTATATTTCATATTTACATCCATTAGGGTCATCAATATACACACCAAAATTAACTATTTCGGAATAACCAATTACACCACAGCGTGGAGACACCTAGTTGTATGCACGCACACATGGTTATAATATAACATATAATATGGATATAAAATTTATAATTTTGTACCATAATTATAATAACATCTAAAAATTTATAATATACTAGATTTATTACTTTATTTGGGAAAAAAAAAATAATAGGAAGTAGAAGATGAAATGAATTTTAAAAGAGGAGATAAAACAATTGCATCTTGTTTGGGCATCTTCTGTTGATTTTTACAAAAGGTATCCTTAGGGTGGATTTATGAAAAAAAAGTGTTTCCTCTAAGAAGAAGATAAGGATTATGGGATATTAATTAAGAGTAATTTTTTTTGATAAAGGGGTATTTATAGGTGAGAGTAAGGGGTTAGGTTTTGTGGCCATTTATAAGATGGAGGAGCGGCATTTTATGAATGTCTTAAAATATTAATTTATTATAAATTTAATGTTGGATTCAAATGATCCCAAACTCATTAATATCAATGATAATATATGTATAGTATAAAGTACCATCATCCATTATGTTTTATACATGTTTTGGTTACAAAATTAACCATATCATTTTTCATTAACCTTTAGTTTAAAACAATAATTCATACCATGCCTTTTTGTATTTTCATAATATATGGTAACTATATTTTATATAAAATGACATGAGAACCACAAGTGGATCATTAATGAAATTTTAAACAATATATAAGTATGTTGGTTGAATCTCTTATTTTTACAACTATTATTACAATTAATAAATACTATTTTATTTCAGAATACATTTCTATCAATTTTGACCGAATTAAGCAATTTATTTATGTTAAAGTCATAACAACATTATACTTTAAAAAATATTTAACAAATAAAAATTAACATGTCAAAGTAATTCATATAATTTATTTATGGAATAAAAACATTTAAATTGTATATATTTTAATATTTATAATATAATTTGTAACATTTTTTATTAATAAGTCAAATTATGCATCATTATTGTGTCCAAATTATATTTAACTATTTAATGTCCCAAAATTATATATAAAACACCATGATGTATGAGATATATTTATCTTTATAATTACAATTTATAGTTTTACAGATCACTTATATAACTCTAATTAAAACTGTATTTGTAATAAGATGGTTGTTTATGTTATATTTTCCCTCAATTTTAATTAATTATTATAACTTGTCATTTTCAACCCGATGTATCACCAATGATTCATTAAATATACATTAAGGTTGATCATGGTCGTAAATATATCATAAAATAATATTAGAACATGTGTTAGGGTAGTTTTATATTATTATAATATTATTTGATACCCTTGTTTACCTGATTTACCCTTTAGTCATGGTGAGTAAAAATAATTACTGAAATTAAAATTCATAATATCAAAAATTGAAAGGTAAATATTTATGAAAATTTAACCTCATGATTCAATATAACAAATCATTTTTTCAAATTCAAAACATAAAATTTGGAGAATTTAATTTAAAAATCATTCTTGTTGTCAAAACCAAAAACAAGTGGGTTTTTAAAAGTTAAAACAATCAAAATATTGACATGTGTTTATGTACAAATTCAATGTGAAATTAATTATAATCACCATAGTTGTAATAAATAAAAAAATATACAATTAATCATTAAATCCAATTAATAATATAATCAATATATATAAAAATTAGATAAAAATGTCGTTTTTAATTAAAATATATTATTTTAAACTATTCATTAAAATATTAATTTTATCAAAAATATCAAAATATTAAACCAATATAAATTTTTTTCCCACATATAAACAAATTATTTTGTTAGATAGTATATATAAAAGTTTTGAAACCTATATTTTAAATGGTTGCACAATCAACAGGAGGGAAAAATGAAATTTATTTTTTAAAATACTTCTATTTTAGAAAAAATTGAATTTTTTCATATATCATTTATGGAAAATACAAAAGATGACTTTTAATGTAATATAATGTTCAAAAAGTTGTTAATACAATTCATAACATCTAGTTTATATCTTATTAAATAATAATATTTCAATAATTTAATGATGTTTAGTGAAACTCGAAATTGCATACAATGGAAGCTATCAAGGAAAGTTGCTCTTGTGCGTATTGACAGCCAAGTCAGTTTCGCATGTAGTGAAACATTAATTTTTTGTTGCATATATCATTATTAATACATAGTAATTTTATACATTGAACAAAATATAAACTAACATTTGGGTGTATCGAATGCCAATTCAGTGTTGCGTGTAACATATGAAAATACATTTTAGTGTGGATGGAATTTTTTTCATAGTGCATATCTAGATATAAATGAAATTTTAATTTCATTGAAAAAAAAATCATAAAACATGGGGTGTTACATTATACCCCCTAAAATGTAATTTCTCCTTCTAAAATCATCAGGGATACCAATGATTACAACTGAAAATATTCTTTCATGGTAACCGACATCATTAAAGTGTGTACTAAATCATTAATTTAAAAATGAATGTTAGAAACATAATAGTTACCCAAAGTAACACATCACATATTATCTTGATAGGAGAATATAGGTGGGATGTGAAAAGTCTACATGGATGAGAAATGTAACCATCGCGTTCTGATGGATAGTGATATAGAACTTGGTTTGGATAAAGATAACAATTATAAATCCATAAATCTATGTAGATGTAAGGGATATCCTGATTCATTGGAATACTAGGAAGAATAACATTCTTTATAAGATCATTTCCCTAATTTTTAAGAACATTGGAACCAATAAAACATGATTTCAATAAAATATATTCATTATTAATGACATGAAAATTTTCAACATCATCTATTTATCAATGAAAATAATTTGAATTTTTCATTCGTAATGTGTTAGAAGATAATGTGATCCATAAATATAATGATATGTCATTCATTCTATCTTTATCACAAGTAGGATTCCATAAGTTATCAAATATAAATAATTCAAACTATTTTGAGATTAATATTCTACTATTAAAAATGAACTTATAATTCCTAAATCATTTCATTTAAATAAAACAAAACAAATTTATAATAACAAAGGATTTCATGTAGGCTAGTTATAGGTATTAAAGACCTGTCGCATTTCAGCGGTGTGTATGATTCCCACATCCATGTCTGACATGATGGGTTGTCTCATATCTTTTATGTTGTCCTTTTTCTATAAGAATACTATTATAACATTCCCAAAATATTATTAAAAAAATGGTTCATCCGTAAACAATACTATTTTAAGTCCAACTTAATCCATTCAATCCTTTTGGCTTATCGAAAATTCTTATGCCCAAACTCAATGTAAAAAAATAATTACAAAAAACCTGTCATATAACAAGAATGTTAATACCCTACTGATGACCTTGAATGGTTCGATGAAGCGTAGATATATCTTGACACCCTGGCTAAATCTCTGCAATCAACACCAAGGTGAGACCCGTAATAAAACGTGGTCGCCATCCTCGAAATCCAGTGGTCTCTGCCTCCAATCAGCATAGGAATTCTATATGCTCTATGCATTCCTCATCCGCTCATGGATGATCTGCACCTTCTCCGTCATAGTAGGAACCATCTCTCGTCCTACGTGTGCTGACTCTCCAGGGTCAGGCCAGCACAGAGGTGATCAGCAAGGACGGTCGTATAGTGCCTCTTAAATTGCTATCCCTACGGTGGAGTGGTAGCATTTGTTGTATGAAAACTCCACCAATTGTAGGAGATCATCCCAGCTATGAACAAAGTCAAGGACACATTCACAATGAATGTCCTTTAGTGTCTAAATGGTCCTCTCATTCTGGTCATCCGTCTGAGGATGAAATGCGGTGCTCAAAAGTAGCGGTGTCCCAAAAACCTCCTGCAACCCCCTCCAACGCACGGAAATAAAGAGAGCATCTCGATCAGAGACGATCGTCGATGGAACACCATGAAGTCATACAATCTCTTGGATATAGAGGCTTCCCACGCTCTCTATTGAGCCCTGCTCCCATATCAGTAGGAAGTGGGATGACTTGGTGAGTCGGTTGACAATCACCTAGATAAAGTTGTGCCCTCTAGAAATACGTGGATGTCCCATCACAAAATACATCTTTATTCCATCCCAATTCCACTTCAGAACCTCTAAGGGATGTAACAAGACTGTAGGTACCTGGTGATCTACCTTCTCTTGCTGACAAGTGAGGCATCAAGAAATGAACTCTACTACAACCTTATTCATACTCTACCACCAGTGTTGTCGTCTGAGGTCCTAAAACATCTTCTCCACTCATGGATGCGCCTATAGAGGGGAGGTCTAGAACTCCCTCAACACCTCCTCCTACAATGCAACTGGTAACATGGTACATCCCTAGAAGATGATGACGTGCTCCCTGACTTTAGAAAATCCATCGAGTGCAAGACCTAAGGATATCTGTGCACTTCGTGCCTCACATTCGACATCCCCTCACTGTGTCTCGCTGACCAGCTGAATTAGTGGAGGAGATACTATAAGGCACTATAGAAATTCTTCACCATATATAACCACGAAGGATATTTGCAAAGCGGCTAACTGATTTGTCGCCTCTCTAAGTAGAAGAATGCCTGATCTCCTGATGAGAGAATCAGCAATAATTTTACCCTTCCCAGACGTATAGACTATCTTCAAGAAATAGTCCTAGAGGAACTCGATCCATCGCCTCTCTCTCAGGTTCAGGTCCTTTTGTGAGAAAATATACCTAAGACTCTCGTAGTCTGAGTAGACTATAAAGCGATCTCACATCAGATAGTGATGCCACATCTTCAGGGCGAAGACCACAGTTGCTAACTCTAGGTCATGGGTAGCGTAGTTCTTCTCATGCTGCCTCAACTACCATGAACCATAAGTGATCACTACTCACTCCTACATGAAGTCACACCTGATTCTTGTCCCAAATGTCTCACAGTAAACTCCGTACCATACGCCCTCCTCTTGTAGACTAAATATGAGTGCACTGGTAAATCTCTACCTCAACACCTGAATGCTCTCCTAACATCTGTCTGACCACAAGAAGGGTTTCCCCTTCTTTGTCAAGGCTGTAAGCGGTGCTGCAACTATGAAGAAGTCTAGGACAAATCTACGATAGTACCCAGCCAGACCTAGGAAACTTCGCACCCCTATCACACTCCTGGGAGGCTCCTATGCAAGTACTACCTCTATCTTCGCAAGATCCACAACAACTCCCACCTCTAAGATGATGTGCCCCAAGAAGTGAACCTCTCGAATCCAGAACTGGCACTTCAAGAGTTTACCAAAATGATGGTGCTCTCAGAGTGTGTCTAGTACATCCCGCATGTTGTAGGCGTTGTCCTCTTCAGTAGACGAGTAAATCAGTGTGTCATTGATGAAGAATACGAAAAAACGATTGAGGTGAGGAAAGATGATCCTATTCATGAGACTAATGAACACTTCTGGTGAGTTGGTTACACCGAAGGGCCTAACCAAGAACTCGTAGTGGCCATACCGACACCTGATGGTCATCATCTGTATATCCTCATCTCGAACTCTTAGCTGATGATATCCTGACCTGAGGTCTATCTTCGAGAACCATCGTGCTCCCATGAGCTTATCAATGAGGTAATCAATCCTCAAAAGTGGATACATGTTCCTCACAATCACCTGATTCATGTGAAGGTAGTGGACACATAGTTGTAATCTCCCATCCACCGTCTTGGAGAATAAAATCAAAGAAGCCCTGGTTGAAACACTAGGTCAGATTAGTCCCTTTCCCTGTAAATCCTCCAGTTGTACCCGCAGCTCATGAAGTTCAGCGGGATTCATTCGATATGCCGGAGTAGATATCGGTGTTGTCTCAGGGTACATGTCTTTGTATAATTTAACATCTCTGCGAGAAGGAAGCCCTGGATCAACTGCTCTTAGGATGAGATTACCCAACTGATGGGTGATCGGTTGCCCTCTCCTCCATGTAAGTCCATCATGTGCATCAAAGGCTCCCTTCTCACCAGTGAAGGTGAACCTTCTCCCATATGTGTGAACACACCACAAATTACGCCTAATATAGTTTATCTGTGCATGGACTATAGATAATAAATCCATACCCAAGATGACATCTTAAGGCCTCGACGGCACTATAAGAGGATCCTAGTCGAAGCTCTCACCTCCTATATTAATCTCACACAACCGACACCATTGTGTAATCATATAGTATTCTTCTATAGGAGTCTATAGCTATAAGAATTGAGCCAAAGGCTCCATCAGAATATACAAGATCCGAATAAAGGCAGCGGACATAATATAATGACTCGAAATTGTGTCTATAAGTAGTATAGAAAGGGTGGAGTAGACACAGATAGTACCTAAAATCATCTCAGGTGCGCCGTGGTTGTAAGCCTCTACTGCCTGGAGATGATCCTGCCTCTACCATCCAGCTCCCTATAGTCAGGGTGGACCTCCTGGGGGTGGTGGTGGTAGAGCCTTGAAGCGTTTTCCACCACCCGTTACTCGGCTAGCACCTCTGCTTCATCCGCTTGCTCCCTACGGAGCGCCATGGTCGAACCTCTGCCTCATCCTAGCAGGTCCCTCCACTATCTGCTGCTTCTCTGTAAGATGGTTCGTACAGTCTTAGGCCTTGGGGACCTACCCACCGCATGTATTGTACTATCTACTCAAAAAGCTGGAAATGTGTCGTGTTCCCCGCACAACCAAACCTATATCCTGAGGTCTCCCACCTGATGACCTGGTCTGCTTGGACACCGATGACATCTGTTGACTTCCAGTTGCTATAGACATTTCTCTGTGTCGTCCTACGGTGGGTCTCGCTGCTTATGGCTGCTCGGTGAGAAATCTCTCCACTAAAAGTGCTTGTTCCAGCACCTCTTTCTGCGTCGGGATGCTGAGGGGAATCATCGAATCTCTGACCTCATGCCTCAGACCATGATCTTAGGTCTAGGCCCTAAAAAATTGGTCCTGTACGATATTTGTGGAGTAGAATGAGACATTGGTAAATCTCACAGAGTACTGGGCTACTGTCATACTGCCCAACCGTAGGTGTAGTAACTCTTAGATGCACACCGCATGGAGGGTTGCTAGAACAAACTCCGAGAAGAAGAGGATCTCGATGTCCATCCAAAGTATTGATGCCTCTTCGTGCACCTAGAGAATCAGGCTCCACCAACTATCTACTACTACATGCAGAAGAATCACAGCAAGGATCACCATTGGGTATGCTGTTGTCCCTGCCAATCTGAGTACTCTGATGATATCCTCCATCCAATCTTCGGCTGCCTAAGGGTCCGTATTTCCGCGTAACCTAGGAGGCCTCTATCGCTGAAACTCGTGCAATGCACTCAGGTTGGATGCACTCTCCGCTGCTGGGGGTGGTGGTATTAGTGGCCCAGTGGGTAGTCGTACCGCTGGTGCCTCTGCTGTAATGGGGCCCTGCACAGTGGCCTAGTCACTTGGGAGGCTTCCCTCCCACACATAACTGGTTACCCTAGCTGGTTGCCTTTGTGGGGCCATCTTGAGAAGAAACAGGTGCGCCACAGTTAGTACAGTATACCTGGTGAGCTGATTCAAAGTAATCTCATTGAAAACTTTTGAAACACACATGCAATCAATTTTTTCGTGAACTGAGTCGGAAATCCGAAGTACGAGTCCTGGTGTACGGATATGTCGGCCGCCGCACCAACACTGGACTTCATGGACTGATAACCACACTCAATACTTTTAACACTATTGATTCATAGAGAAGTAATTATCAGATTCATGAGTTCTACGGTGGAACTGACTCCTCTGATACCAATTTTCCAAGACCCATCCTTGGGGCCCCTGTCGTGACTACCCCAAGCCCGCCTTCCATAGGCCTGGGGCTGGCGACTAGCACCAAAGGCATAAATCCAAAAGAAAATAAGGCATTTCTTTAATATAAGTAAAAATCACAACAGAGTACGCAAGTGATGTAAGCACTAAGTAAAACTGAGTACAAAAGTAAGTGCTAAATAGTAAAAGGGAAAGTATGCAAACCCAACTGAATGTATAGAACAACTGAAAAAGAAGAGTACAATAGCTGTAAAGTAATGTGGAAAACACTGAGTCGTCCTCCGGAAGTCCCACCAGAATGGTGGGTATAGATGGTCTCCTCGGCACCCTGGGTCTGTCCGTCCGCTCCATGCATGCATCACAAGGTGGTCCAACTCCGGGTATTGTCCTGCTCTACAAGCCTCCTCCATGATCTGTGTTGTTCATCGTGTTCATCCAACACACCATAGTGCAGTAAAGCACATGCAGGGGTGATTATAAGTTACTCAGTATGGACCCTGAGACCCCTGAAGGTCTCCTAGAATCCATAAAGGATAAACCAAAATTGAAATATACAATCACGAATTATCAACAAACCCTACTTAGGTATATGCCCATAAATATACCAATGTTTTCAATCACAGTTCGGCTCTGGATCCCGAGCCCATGTACAACCCAGTCCACATAGGAAAGAAGTCAATCAAATCAATGAAAATGATTGAATGTCTAGACTCAGATCACACAGGTATATATCATTCATATAGAAATAGAGATGATCAGATGGATTTAATGATTCATCTAAGCTTTCAGACCCACACAGGATACAATTCCAGGTAAGCAATCGGACCCACCCAGGATACAAGACCAGCTACTCTGCCGGAACCACACAGGTTACAGGTATAGTGTTCAATACTTTCGGACCCAAAAATGATATAAGAATAGTAGTCATCACTGTCGAACCCATGGAGGATCCCAGTAAGGTATTCATCACTATCGAACCCATGGAGGATTCCAGTACAGTAGTCGATGTTGTCATAGCCAGCTCTAGGGTTCGCACACACAATGTAATTGATTCCTAGAGGGTTTTCTCCACTAGTAAAAAGGGGTCGATGCATAAACTGTCAGGAAGTCTAGAGTTGATATATCCTGAATTTTTGTCTCGTCAAAAGGAAATCAACGTGACAGACGACACCTCAAATGGACGCCCGGCCTGAGAGATGTTGGCATTTTCATAATAGGGGCCCGGTTGGAAATATGCTAGTTCCAAACCCATCCATTTACCAATGATGTCCAACACTCACCTATAGTATCTGAAAAGGATATTCTCTTGAATGGGTCCCATTGTTGAAGATTTCATGTTTATTGAACTCACGGTCTTTATGTTATTCAAGTTTATGAGAAAAACGGGCCCGACCCGTTTAGCCCTATGGGCCCACGGGCCGGGTTAACCTAGTTTGATGGGTCCGACTAGGAAAGGGTGTCAGATGGGTCTGAAAGAAAACACAGCTCAGCCCCCGATGTGGCCCGGTGGGCTCGGCCGGCCGGTCGAGCGGCTCGACCCGAAGGCCGAGCAGTTCTGAGGCGAGGGCGCAAACCCCAGTAGCCAAAACCGGTAGCACCTCCCTTTCCCAACCGTCCGACAAGGCATTCCGGCCTTCTGGCGCAAGAGGCCCACACGGTGGGCCATGAATCCTCCGACGGGAAGCCCTCCTAGCACCTCAAATCTGCAACGCTCGGCCGGTTCTCCGGCGTGACGCTCTCTGGGAGCCGCGGATTCCCTTTTCCCGACCGGCTGACGGGCCAGACGGTTATGCCACCGAAGCGGCCCGCAATGTGGGCCACGATTCCTTCTGCACAACTGGTATGACAACACCTGTTTCCTTCACCGCGTTCTCAGCACGGTGCAACAACATCGTGCCTCCTCCACCTTCGATTTCCGATTCTAATAATAAATAACAAGATAAACGGAGGGTCGTCGGGCCTAGTTCGTTTGGCCCGCACCCTCTGCGTAAGATATAACAAATGGAAAAGGTATTCACATGACTACACGAGAACGAGAGATTAATTTATTTAAAAAAAATTAATCAAACCCCCTACCTCAATAATTGATGATGAATATCGGTGTCACTGTAGATGGCATCGCGAGGTGAGGATTCGCAGACGTTGACGGAGTGCCTCTAAGGAAGAAACGATGTCTCCTCACTTTTCACGGAGAAAAAAATGGGTGGCGCATCATCGTTCTTCATGGAAGTAGATTTTATTCTTCATCGGTGGCCGATGTTCTTAAATAATCTCCAGAGATCTCCCAATATTCCTTAGAAAAACGAATGCTCTCCCCCAAAATAAAATAATATAATCCTCCTATTATTTTATTGCACATGCAAGTTGACTTTCAAAATTCAAATCACCTCATTAATTAAATTTATTGGAAATTAATTAATGAGAAGGAGAGGAAAGCTCATAATCAATTAGATTCATTGGAATTTAATTAAAGATAGGGAGAGGAAAGTTCCTCATTAATTTGAGGGGTTGTCAAGGATTAATTGATTGAGGGAGGTAGAGATATTGTCAATTAATGGGGGTTTACAAATTAATGAGGGGGTTTAAAGACATTAGAGGAAAATAAATGGTTGGGGAATGTATAATCCCCACCTATATAATATCCACTCTTGGGTAGTTAGGTGGTTGTAGGTCCCACCCATAACTACCCATGGGATTAATTAACCTCCTTTGATATAAAATAAAATTGTTCCAATAATTTTATTCATTTCTTAATTAAACCCCAAAAATTAACTCCTCCTCTCACACAAAAGCAACTACGATAAAGGTCCCCTTTTGAAATTACCGGTGTTGCAAGTTCATCAGTGCCCTCATATTTCTATTCTGAGGACCTACTCAAAAGATAGAAAAACCAACTCATTCGTTTAATGAACGTACCCGTGAAAATTTTTGAAAATTGATTCTAGGCACACTGTGCCTCAGAATCAAGTGTCATCGGTAAAATTCCAAGTTATTTATAAAAACATTACTCGAAGCTTCTGGTTCAGTACATTAATTTTTATTAATTTTTACAAACATAAACACACAACAATAAAATAAATGTAAATGTTCAAAACTAAATTTTTAATTAGTAGTTTTAATGTTGTTCAACAAATGAATAATTTTTAGTACATTAACAGTTAATGTAGGATATCATTGAATTAAGATTGGAATTATTCATTGAAATTTTTTAATCATTTTATATTTTCCCATGAAGATAGGAATATTTTTATTTAATAAAAGAATAATATAAGTTTAATAGAGCATTTATTCTGATGTTTCATCGGTCCACACGTGATTGCAATCATATTATATAGTGTAAATTTAAATTCATAGAATTATGTGAAGTATTTATGATGGGAGAATGGTGGATATATTTCCCAAAGGGGATGTTAGCCACCTTAAAATGAACATAATGATGTACATCTAAAATATATCATAATATTCCAAGTGTTGATCTCAATAAAACTAATCATGATTTTTTTGAGTATTATAGTTGTAGATTGGAACACATCATTGAAAGAAGCATATTTTAATACACATCAAGAACTCACTAGATGAAAAATATAAAATATTTTTTCTTCCTCCAATATCTAACTATCTACTTCACTATAAAAACAATATTTTAAATTGTATAGAAACCTATTTACTTGATTAAAAAATTCAATTCTATTGTTGTTATATCATTATTTATTTATTAATTCATAACATCCCCAGTTAAAATTCTATATATCCTTTTAAAAAAATTTATATTAAGATTTTGGAAGGAAATGGATCATGAGTAGTTTATGATTTAATTTTTCGGTTGGTGATGTCAATGTTAATATTTTATATAGTAAATTTATTACTGAATTTTTTTTAAATTTCTTTTATATTGAAAAAACAGTTTTATATATTTTTTATATGTTTTAGGTTTTATTATGTTTGGAAAGAAATGAGATATAATTTCTTATTTTATTTATTTCTATATTTTATATTCCTGTTGTTATTTAAAAACATCTACATGAATGTGGACCTATATACACAAGTGGTGAACTAGATTTTACACCAGCCTAGTGGACACAGACAACCATTACAATTTGTTGTTCAATTACATTTAACGGGGCCTAACATAGACATAAAAAAGTTTAACTACCATTTTAACCTTGGATGAAATAAATTTCACATTAATGTGTGATTTGACCCATATATAAGGTATATTGGTGAGATAGAGGTTCCTTGACATAAGGAATATTTAATTGTTTTCATATTAAAGGTACATTGCCTATGAAATGAAATAAAAACCCAAATATAAAAAATTAACTTCACGATCAAGACTGATATTATCACCAACATGTGACTCTATGATGTATTGTGCCATTTTTCGACTTCACTAGAATGTCTAGTTTGGAACTCCATGAACCTATAGAATAACATCCAAGACATAAGATGAAATGGGATTGAGATGTCATGTAGGATTTATTTATTTGGGGACCAGAATCTTTATAAGACCTTATAATTGGGTCATCCTCGCCATGAAATAGAATGAACATTTACATAATTATTCAAATGATCTCACATATATTCTTCATGAAAATAGGTTGAATCAAGAATAAAATAGGTTATTATTTTATTATACATTGAGAATAAGATGCAGTAGGTAAAATGAATAACATTGAATACACGACACAACATATGATAGACATAGACAATGTATTTTAAATATTTTCCTATAGTTTTGTATATAGGATCTTCCTCTGATTTGGTCTGCGAAACACTAGAATATGACCCATACAATAGTTTCTCATATTAATCCACATGAAAAAATTTCCATTATATGGGATTTTATTCGGTCAAAAAACATCTTATCAATCTATATGTATCATTATTTCACATTTTTAGGTTTTTAAAGTCATCTATTTCATAGGGATTTTTTTACAGAATTTAAATTCGTGGAAAAATATATCCCCACTCCGGCAAGGTTTATTTAGTACATAAATGGACAGATCCAACATTGAATGTGTAATAGTGTCATTTGACACTTTGAAACCACTAGTTCATGTTGTATACATATCTTCAAAAGATTTATTCTATTGAAAGAGAGGATGAAATATATTTGATATATCATATAATCATAATTATATTTTATGTAATATATTAATGTAAATTATTATCTCCACTGAAAAAAATAAAACAATAGGAAAACTACTATAATGTTTACAAAAAAACTCATTAATGAGTAAATATATATATTATATTATACAATTTTATGATATTGTTTATAAAAAAAATATTATATAAAAAAATATCATATAAATATATAATTAATCAAAAAAATCAAATTACTGTGAAAAAATTTTCAAATTGAAAAATGATAAATATTTCATCAAGATATATATTTAAATTATAGGAAAACCATATCTAAAAAAATATATTTAAACATTATGGATTAAAAATGTAAAATATTCTTCTATTTAATTTTTGTGTAGAATGAAAATATATAGATGTGTATATAAATTTTTTTTTTGGATAATTACTATTTCTATATGCTTGTTTCATTTATATCTCATCTGGTAACATGATGTAAATTGTATGAGGATGAATATATATTATGATATAACTATTCACATATGGATTTTACAAGAGATTCGAAATTACAATAAATTACCCTTCAAGGACCCACACTGGTTGATTGTAATCCATTGGTTCCACCCTATATCCTATAAAAATAGGTCTAGGTATGACATCTAAAACATTATATCCATAGCACACAACATGATCGACCATAACCTATTTCATTCGATAGTATAAAAATCTTTAATAGAAATGATAACTAGTAACACGTGTGGGATAATAATTTATAATCGAATAAATGGTATGAAATAAATAAAATATATATTAAGAAAAAAATGAAACCTCGTGTGGCTAAATATTAAAGAAATATTCCTCTATAATGTCCCCAAATATGACATATGTGAAACAATAGTGAACACCCCCTTGTTGTGAGTACTCCTAGATCGTTCTCCATCCTCAAAATAAACTTCCACCATCAGGGAAAACCATAATACATAATATGCCACTTAGTATCACCATGAATTATCATTGAAGTAATAATTATTTCACTTCTGCTGAGACCATTATCTGATATGCACATCATCTTCACCTACATAACATTTTTAGGCACAATGAATGTGAAACAACAAATAAATAGAATACTAAAATGTTAATTAAGACTAGAATTAACATCCTTAATATAAGCATTTTCCTAAAGGTAACCATGGATTATCGATAGAGTCACATACCTAAAAACAGACACATCTATCAACCTATCCACTTTAATGATTCTACTGAATTCCATAAATGAGTACCAACTCATTGAAGTACACAAATAATCCACTTTAATACCATACCCTATAAATCATAACCATCAATAAAGAGCTTCTATTCTACGCAAATGTAAGAGAAAACATGAATGTATACATAATATATTTATGTTAAGGATAAATTGACCCCTAATATTACAACAACCCATTTGTTTAGTAATGTAGATATTTCAAAACATATAAAAGAGATCATTCTCTACATAGACTAGATACATGAGAAATCTGTATGAAACTATAAAATTTTGAACAACCCGTAACAAGAAACCCACACAACCATTAGAGAATTATAGTGTGATACACACACCTCCCAAAAATACACTTCAAATCGAGGACAATTTACTATGTTTATATCATACTCTTTTATTCCAAGAATACACATCAAATGAAGAAGTATTGATATCTATTCATAGTTTTTGGTGGACCTAAACATAATTATAATTTATGAAGTACCGTATAAAGGTATAGATAAAGGAAATGTGAAACATGTACACATGGAGGTACTAAAATCCTTGATGAAAAACTAGATCTTTCTTCCCTTAAAATCATAATGTGTAATGAGTGAAATCCTTATTAATTCTTGTAACATCATGTGCCAAACCACATATTAATTACTACATTCCTAAATCCTAAACAACCTATCTCACATTGAAGACACCTTATAATTATCAAAAAAATCCATAGTGATCTATGATAAAAAAATACATAGGATATCATAATTATTTTTGTAAATTGTACATCCGAAAAAAAAATCATGGAAACAAGAGCACAAATATTATTTGTGGCCCAATTGATATCCTTGAAATATTCACATTGATCATTAGGGGTAGGGTGCGTGGGTGCTTGGATCCCATGCACATCATATGTTTCTCCTTTGATGGGTTGGGAAGACATACCTAACTATCCCATAGGCTAGATAATGAACCTGGGCCCTGCATTGAGCGGGCATGGCTAGCCAACCTATGATTCCCAACCCATTGGGTTGTTGTCTTAACCAAGGCACCCCACCCATAAATCCACACATAAGGATAATTATATTATATTATTTTTATATATTATTTTTTTGCTCCATAGTCCCCTTAATACTATGTCACCTCATCACGTGGGTATACAGTAATCCATAGAGTCATCAAATCCATCAAACTATTTTACAAGGAATGTAACACCCCAGGATTTCATAGTGTGTTATTTCTTAAAAATAATTCAATAACTTGCACTACACGCAACACTGAGTTCAATCACACCATGACGTACAAAAAAAAGACATTAAAAGAGGTCATGAATAGTATTAACTACATTTTGAACTTTATATAATCCTTATAATTTTAGAATCCCTATTATGAGTTTCTTAGTCATAATGCAAGAACAGATTCATTTTCAGTATTGTACTTTTATCGACTTTTAATAGTGAAACCTTTTTAAATAAAATATTTTAAACTATCTTAATAAATTGGGACATCAAAAAAATTTAAAATGAAACATCTCAAGCTTCCACGGTACGCTTTCCTTTGAATAAAATAGTAGCGTGTGTTGTATGCAACCTTGAGTTTTAACACACGCCACAACCAATCAAACTAGCCGTTATGAATAGTAATACCTAATTTTTGAAATTTTATAAATTCTATCTCTCAAAATGGACTTCATTTTTGGATTCGGAATATCAAAATTAGCCTAGGGTGAAATTTTGGTACTTTTCGGATAACTTTCATATTTTGATGAATAGTGAAAATTACTAAATTTTATTTAAAAACATCTTTTTTAATCAAAATAATTAATAGTGATAAATTATGAATTTGAGTGGTTTTAAAGTATATTTAGAATATATTTTTACCATATAATACAATGTGGGTCAATGAGCATAATTTCACATTTAAACTAGATAAAAACAAGTGACAATCTTTTGATAGTTATTATCTCTAAAAAACACGCTTTTTGTTTTGACAACGGGAATTAATTTTAAATTAATTTCTGCCACTTCTGTGTTTTGAATTTAGAAAAATGGATTCCTTATTTGGAATTAGTATTTCCAAATTGTTTAAATAGGTAACTTTTATTTTTAGACATTTTGAATAATTACTGCGGTAAATATTTTATTTACCATGGTTAAAGGGTAAATCCTGTAAATAAGGGTTACAAAATAATATTATAATAATACAAAATTACCCTAAAACGTGTCCTAACCTTATTAGTGGACACATACCTGACCATGGGCATCCTTGGGTCGATTTGGGGACCCCTTGGAGCCACTTGTATGTGGTAGGGACACATTATATTAATAAAGTTAAAATAAAAATAAAAATGGCATAAGCTTACATCTTTTAGAAGAACAATTTTTACATAGGGTTATACATGTTGGATTTTCGATTATAAATATTAATTAGAAATATAAAAAGATTTCCTACATAATTATATTTTATTTATAATTTTTAAACATCAAATAATGTAAATTATTAATGACACAATAATGATGCAATGTTTACCTCATTAATAAATCATTTAAATAAATAAGATTATAATGATTAAAATATTATCTAAAACTTGTCCAATTCTTATTTGTTGATGTTATTTAGAAAATGCGTCATCTTATCTTCGACCTCAATGATTTTTGGACCATTATAAACCGAATATAATTATATTATAAAATAATACTTTCACTCTTTCCTAAAGAGCCCCTCCTCTCCCTTATAAAATGAGACCACTTCTACTCATTCCTCACACCTCTCAAGCCACTTGGCTTGTCCAAAACATGCCCAAATACTCTCCCAACTTCCCTAACTACAACCTAGAGTCCTTAGTTTTATCAGAAAGCCAACCTAAGGATCCTTTTTGATCAAATCCAAAGGAAGAACCCGAAGAAGAGGTAATGTTTTCACCACCCCTTTTCAAGTTCCTTTCTTCTTCCACTTCTTCTTTCTTTTTTCTTACCATTCTAAAATAATAACTCCAGTATCTCACATATACTGTGATGTTATTATAAATATGTTACAACCATATTCAGTATTCTATCCACCCTTTGAATAACATGTCACCATACGTGCGTACGTACGGCTTACCGTCTCCACGTCGTGGTGTAATTGTTATTCAATATATTATTATTTGGATGGGTATAATAATGATGTGAAACTCATGTAAATAATAAATATAACATGTTAATTATTCTTTATATATGATATAACATCCATTTATATATTATTTTAATATCAAAAGAATGATATTGTCGCTCGTGCGTACGTACGGACTACCGTCTCCACAAACGCGATAAGATTCATTCTCCATCGTATCCATTCAAGTATAATTATCATTTTATGATTTAAAAATAGTATCTAAGGACTTGATATAATTCTGGATATGAATAATATACATCCCATTAATAACAAATATGGCTCACATAACAAAGAATATAAAGTAAAATGAACCCGTTAACACCCGAAATAACGATAATTCTAAGATATTATTAACAAATCAATGTTAAAAGATCATATATGATATCATATTAAAGTAAATGATTCTTGTATTATTCAATAACAATTATTTCACCATTATACAGGAGGTAAACCTACCATCGACCAAGGAAAAAGTACAAGTAAGGGATTTTCTTATCTCACTTTCAATTCTGTGAGATTTCCATTGTTCGCCACTAAATTATTGAAAGTGGTGTATTGTGTACTGCCATTTGATATATATTATCATGACTATATTTATATTCATGTTATTCTGTAAATAATTTGGTGGTTATTAAATTTTGGCCATACTAATTAGTTGATTAACGTGGTAAGGGATTTTCTTATCTCACTTTCAATTCCGTGAGATTTCCATTGTTCGCCACTAAATTATTGAAAGTGGTGTATTGTATACTACCATTTGATATATGTTATCATGATTCTCTTTATATTCATTATATTCTGTAAATAATTTGGTGGTTATTAACTTTTTCCCATATGACTCAGTTGATTAATGTGGTAAGGGATTTTCTTATCTCACTTTCAATTCCGTGAGATTTCCATTATTCGCCACTAAATAATTGAAAGTGGTGTATTGCGTACTACCATTTGATATATATTATCATGATTCTCTTTATATTCATGCTATTCTGTAAATCATTTGTTGGTTATTAACTTTTGGCCATACGACTCAGTTGATTAATGTGGTAAGGGGGTTTTTTATCTCACTTTTAATTCTGTGAGAATTTCATTGATCACCACTTAATTATTGTATGTGGTGTATGTGTACTGCCCATGATCGTATTCATTTTGTAATATACTTTAATTTATGGGTATTTACATCATCATGGTATGATACTTCTTTCATGGGTGTATGTTTCGTAAGTTACCTAATCGATAAGGGAATTTGAGATTTCAATTTCCACTCATTTGGCTTTACGCATATTTCATTGATTATATTACTCCAAGATTATGTGTGGAAACGATATTCATTTGATTATGTCTTAATTTCCACTCCCCTTTCTGTGGATATACTTTTGATACACATAATCACTCCATTGATAAATTCTCAAGTGATCGGTATGAACTTGATAAGAGTAATTTTAACTCAATCTCCATTTGTTGAGTTAAATATCCAATTCATTGGTGTTGTTTTTACATGAATATGTGTGAATTTCATCTGATTGATTTACACTAAATATCCAGTCATATTGAGTGTATTTATATTTTTCACACATAATTATGTCGTTGATTTATCCTTAACCTAAGGGTACGACCTTTATGAGAGATTTCATCTCAATTTACATTCCATTGAGACTTTTTTGTTGATATACACCAAATCAGTTTTAGGTGGTGTATATAATGTACTTTGACATAGTATATCATGAATCCCTTTATTCTCATGATATTACAAAGTTTTTATTACCTCAATTATTTGTATTCAAGTCTGTCTCTTTTGGTTAGAAACTCTAACTAAGATACCATTTTTAAATATTTGAAAGAATTATTCGTCTAAATCTGGCTCATTAATTTCCATGTTTTAAAAAATGGTTTTAAGGATTTATTTATATGGAAATTAAGGTTTTAAAATTAAAACTCCTTTTAAAAAGTTTCAAATTGGTATGGGACACTTTGATTCAAAAATCTATTTTTAAATGGATTCTTTACAATTAGTGTGACTTTTAAATGATTTCATGAAAAAGGGGGATATTTCTCTCAAATAGTTTTGATGACTATTTTAATCTATGTAAACATCCTTCATTATTCTTGATTGATGTTAATGTGATACAATAAAATCTTCTATATTGTATCGAATGAGTTATTTTTGACTGTGGATGTTCTATTTTTATACCATTCATGGTTTGTGATTAAAGTATTGACATTTCGTATGCTAGTTTTAATACGAATGTTTATGTTATGTTTAAACCTGTTCATATGAGGAATGCATTGGACTTAATAAGTGACGGGTGGAGCCCTCTATAGCTCCTCGATGCATCGGTAGGTCTCATGAGGCAAACTAGTGTCTGGGCACAAGGCCTTGGCAAAATCTTATTTGTAGTCTTGGCACGAGGCCTTGGCTATGTGGTTATGATAGTCTGGCATTATGCATTCCATCATTATGAAAGTGGTTATTGATATTGCATGTGATCATTTGACCAGTAGAATATCCATGTGAGTAAGTAAATGTCATTATTTCATTTTACCTTTTCCATTTTATACTGAAGTTCAAGTTTAAAAGGCTTTTGTTTTAGTTATAAATTTCCTTAAGTGTTTATGCTTATTTATGAAAGCTTCTGCTATAATGTTATCCTTACTGATCATCTGAGCTCACCCCTTTCAATGTTTTATTTTTCCCAGGATTATGAAGAAGTAATTTATGAATGACCTGTAGGGATAGTATGAGGGGATATGAAGACAAGATGTTTTTTTTGATGTAATCTAAAACTTATGGATGTATCTCGTGTTTCCAAGGCTACTAAACCAATCGGTCATTCGAGATTTGATCTTTCTTGTGATCATGCCAATGTTATGTAATAATGCACCGACTCTGGGTAACTAGGGTCGGGGCGTTACAGTTGGTATCAGAGGAAGTTTAGTACAAACCTTGGTAGCTAGATTTAGATAAACTCTGATTAGAGCACGTAGACCTAAGATGAACTTTGAGGATTTGTATAAAAGAACTTCCTAGAATTTTGGTATTGTTGAGATTTTGTGAGTTTTCCAAGCAATACATCCCTGTCTGGATACGAGCAGGTAGAGGCGGCTCTGGCACAGATGTACCTAGGGGTAAAACCCGAAAACACCGCTTTGAGCTAGACTCGAACGGGAACTTGTGCACGACAACGGGCCTTGCTGCACTCTTGGTTACGACACTCCCGGGGGATATGCTTAGGATAATTTACATTTTCTTTACAAACCGATTTAAGTAATATATACATAAGATGAGAGTAAATGACCTTGGTTAATCCTAATATGTTTCAAATTGAGAATATGGTGACATTTTAATCTCTAAATGATTTTACGACTACTATTACTCACACAATGCCTTCTGGTTTTAGTCAATGGCTGGATTCCAAGGAAGTCATAGTGACTTTGAGAATGATGTACAAGGTGGGAACGGTGGTGGCGATGAGCAACAAAATGGAATGTTGATAGGCGTAAAAGATATCGTCTTTATGCCAAATCAGTTTTCCAAAAATATGATCAACAACATATATATTAACCAACTCCCAGACTCAAAAAGGAAGAGAAAGGTGATGAATGATAAGATCTCCAGCAATGGAGACCATGGAGAAAAGAAACCTCAATTTTCATCATGCAGGAAATGTGGAAAGAGACACCCAGGAAAGTGTCTCAATGGGACAACGAAATGTTTTACGTGCGGGAAGGAAGAACATAAGGGGAAGAATTGCCAATGAAAAATGAAGAGTACTATGGAAGAAGATAAAAATGGTCCCAAGAGTCCATTTATAGTCATTTGCCGTAAATGTAGGGGACCTGGACATTACCCGAGTGAATGTCCTATTCTATTGGATATTTTCTTGGTCAAAGAAGAAGCTATGTGGAAATAAATGGTTGGAGAAAAATTTAAAAAGTATTAGCACTCCTTGTTGATGGGTTTACTTTGGAATAATTTTCTCTTGTATTTGTAACCCCGCAGTTTTCCATGTGAGAATGATATTTGAGGAAGAATTGTCTCTTATCTTGTGGATATAGGTATAAATAACCATTTGGTTTTATATGATCATTGGGGTTTGAGAAAATGATAAGTTATTATAATTTGGGATGAAAATGCAAAGTATGATATAACATTTATGGTTAAATTATGTTATTTTGAGGAATTTATCTCATTTTGGTAATATTATAAAATATAGTTTTTGAAAAAGGACAACACGTAGACCGTGTGACAACCCATCGCGTCGGACAAAGCTGTGGGAATCGAACCCACAACCAAAGTGCGATTGGGATTTATCACCTACCACTAGACTACGTGAAGTCCCTGGTTAGTGTGACTATTTTTTTTGTTAAATGATTTTATTGATCAATAATAAGATGATTTGGGTTCTTATGTCTTATCAAATGAATACCCTTGGTATAGGAAAATGATTTGGTGATTAAGTGATAAATGTTATTTTGGAAGATGTTCGTTTTGTTAGGAACACTATATGCCCAAGGAAAATAGAATAAAATGAGGTTTCATTTGTAGAGTAATGGTGGATTTTTATCTACGTTTTTATTGTTGATTTATAGTGATTTGGGTTATTTATGGAAATGATTAACCTATAACAGAGAATATGTGATGATGTTAATCACTTTTAAGTATGTGACTTTAAGAGTATTTGATGTCATTTGGAGATACAATGTAACATGGGAGACTACATAATCAAATTCTTCAATGTTTTGGGTTTCAATATTAGTTTGGATTATATTAAAGGATTGTAAGGACAATTCGTTATTGAATGGTATCTTTTTAACTTTGGGGTATTGTTGGTTTAATTTTAGAAATTAAGATTAGTGCATATTTATCTCAATGAATATCCTTTTGGGGGATCATTAGATCATTCACTAACCATTTTGGTTTTGATTAATCTTCAAAGACAATGTAAATATATTGTTTATCCTACATGGATCATGTGATTCTATAGAAGTTTATTCTAGTTCTTCAAGTGTGACCATGTCTTCTTGAATACTCATCGTTTAAAAAAAATTGAGTTAGTGGTGGAAATTTATTAAAGAATGAAAATCTACATAAAATTTAAGTATATCTCATAATGTTCTTAGTCAATATCATAAATGAATTCCTCTTCCTTATGTAATGTAACTTTAAAAAAAAAATTTCCTAGATGGTACATTAAATCATCACTAATTTATGGCTTTGGGATTGTTGGCCTTTTCATAGACATGTTATCTACCACTCTCCATCAGATAATTTATGGTTAGATTTCTCTTCCATATCCATATTTTCCTACATGGAACCCTAGTATGTGTTATTTTCGGTAATCTTCATACTTTCCACTCTTTATTTTAAATAGAGGCCTCATTAATTCATTTTTAGATGCGGGATTTCAACTAAGATATTTTGAAACGTCAAAAATGTGTTATCCCAATACCCTATGTTTTCTTGGACCGATGGTATTTCAAATCATCATATATTTATGAGTTTAAGGACCTCAATTTTATACTTGTTTTTGATTGATGACCTCAATCACTACCTATAAATATTTACGTTTTTCCTCCAATTATATGTCTCTAATTTCCACCAATGTTCTCCTAATCGAGATCATAATTTGGTGGTGACCCTTTCATTTCTCTTTTCCTTATATTATGACTAAATTTTAGTAACCCAATTTCCGATGTGGGTTTTCCCACAAATATATTTTCTACTTTTAACCTTTTATTTTCGAAAAACAATTTCAAATTGCGAGGACACAATTTATTGAAGGAGGGGAGAATGTAACACCCCATGATTTCATAGTGTGTTATTTCTTAAAAATAATTCAATAACTTGCACTACACGCAACACCGAGTTCAATCACACCATGATGTACAAAAAAAAGCCATTAAAAGAGGTCATGAATATTATTAACTACATTTTGAACATTATATAATCCTTATAATTTTAGAATCCCTATTATGAGTTTCTTAGTCATAATGCAAGAACAGATTCATTTTCAGTATTGCACATTTATCAACTTTTAATAGTGAAACCTTTTTAAATAAAATATTTTAAACTATCTGAATAAATTGGGACATCAAAAAAATTTAAAATGAAACATCCCAAGCTTCCACGGTACGCTTTCCTTTGAATAAAATAGTAGCGTGTGTTGTACGCAACCTTGAGTTTTAACACACGCCACAACCAATCAAACTAGCCGTTATGAATAGTAATACCTAATTTTTAAAATTTTATAAATTCTATCTCTCAAAATGGACATCATTTTTGGATTCGTAATATCGAAATTAGCCTAGGGTGAAATTTTGGTACTTTTCGGATAACTTTCATATTTTGATGAATAGTGAAAATTACTAAATTTTAATTAACAACATATTTTTTAATCAAAATAATTAATAGTGATAAATTATGAATTTGAGTGTTTTTAAAGTATATTTAGAATATATTTTTACCATATAATACAATTTGGGTCAATGAACATAATTTCACATTTAAACTAGACAAAAACAAGTGACAATCTTTTGATAGTTATTATCTCTAAAAACACGCTTTTTGTTTTGACAACGTGAATTAATTTTAAATTAATTTCTGCCACTTCTGTGTTTTGAATTTAGAAAAATGGATTCCATATTTGGAATCAGGATGTCCAAATTGTGTAAATAGGTAACTTTCATTTTTATACATTTTGAATAATTACTGCGGTAAATATTTTATTTACCATGGTTAAAGGGTAAATCCGGTAAATAAGTGTTAAAAAATAATATTATAATAATACAAAATTACCCTAAAACGTGTCCTAACCTTATTTTTGGACACATACCCGACAATGGGCATCATTGGGTCGATTTGGGGACCCCTTGGAGCCACTTGTATGTGGTAGGGACACATTATATTAATAAAGTTAAAATAAAAATAAAAATGGCATAAGCTTACATCTTTTAGAAGAACAATTTTTACATAGGGTTATACATGTTGGATTTTCGATTATAAATATTCATTAGAAAGATAAAACGATTTCCTACATAATGATAATTTATTTATAATTTTTAAACATCAAATAATTTAAATTATTAATGACACAATAATGATGCAATGTTTACCTCATTAATAAATCATTTAAATAAATAAGATTATAATGTTTAAAATATTATCTAAAACCTGTACAATTCTTATTGGTTGATGTTATTTAGAAAATGAGTCATATTATCTTCGACCTCAATGATTTTTGGACCATTATAAACCGAATATAATTATATTATAAAATAATACTTTCACTCTTTCCTAAAGAGCCCCTCCTCTCCCTTATAAAAGGAGACCACATCTACTCATTCCTCACACCTCTCAAGCCACTTGGCTCGTCCAAACCCTGCCCAAATACTCTCCCAACTTCCCTCACTACAACCTAGAGGCCTTAGTTTGATCAGAAAGCCAACCTAAGGAGCCATTTTGATCAAATCAAAAGGAAGAACCCGAAGAAGAGGTAATGTTTTCACCACCCCTTTTCAAGTTCCTTTCTTCTTCCACTTCTTATTTCTTTGTTCTTACCATTCTAAAATAATAACTCCAGTATCTCACATATACTGTGATGTTATTATAAATATGTTACAACCATATTCAGTATTCTATCCACCCTTTGAATAACATGTCACCATACGTGCGTACGTACGGCTTACCGTCTCCACGTCGTGGTGTAATTGTTATTCAATATATTATTATTTGTATGGGTATAATAATAATGTGAAACTCATGTAAATAATAAATATAACATGTTAATTATTCTGTATATTTGATATAACATCCATTTATATATTATTTTAATATCAAAGGAATGATATTGTCGCTCGTGCGTACGTACGGACTACCGTCTCCACAAACACGATAAGATTCATTCTCCATCGTATCCATTCAAGTATAATTATCATTTAATGATTTAAAAATAGTATCTAAGGAATTTATATAATTCTGGATATGAATAATATACATCCCATTAATAACGAATATGGCTCACATAACAAAGAATATAAAGTAAAATGAACCCGTTAACACCCGAAATATCGATAATTCTAAGATATTATTAACAAATCAATGTTAAAAGTTCATATATGATATAATATTAAAGTAAATGATTATTGTATTATTCAATAACAATTATTTCACCATTATACATGAGGTAAACCTACCATCGACCAAGGAAAAAGTACAAGTAAGGGATTTTCTTATCTCACTTTCAATTCCGTGAGATTTCCATTATTCGCCACTAAATTATTGAAAGTGGTGTATTGTGTACTGCCATTTGATATATATTATCATGAATCTATTTATATTCATGTTATTATGTAAATAATTTGGTGGTTATTAACTTTTGTCCATACGAATTAGTTGATTAACGTGGTAAGGGATTTTCTTATCTCACTTTCAATTCCGTGAGATTTCCATTGTTCGCCACTAAATTATTGAAAGTGGTGTATTGTGTACTACCATTTGATATATATTATCATGATTCTCTTTATATTCATGATATTCTGTAAATAATTTGGTGGTTATTAACTTTTGGCCATACTAATCAGTTGATTAATGTGGTAAGGGATTTTCTTATCTCACTTTCAATTCCGTGAGATTTCCATTGTTCGCCACTAAATTATTGAAAGTGGTGTATTGCGTACTATCATTTGATATATATTATCATGATTCTCTTTATATTCATTCTATTCTGTAAATAATTTGGTGGTTATTAACTTTTGGTCATACGACTCAGTTGATTAATGTGGTAAGGGGGTTTCTTATCTCACTTTTAATTCCGTGAGAATTCCATTGATCACCACTTAATTATTGTATGTGGTGTATGTGTACTGCCCATGATCGTATTCATTTTGTAATATACTTTAATTTATGGGTATTTACATAATCATGGTATGATACTACTTTCATGGGTGTATGTTTCGTAAGTTACCTAATCGATAAGGGAATTTGAGATTTCAATTTCCACTCATTTGGCTTTACGCATATTTCATTGATTATATTACTCCACGATTATTTGTGGAACCGCTATTCATTTGATTATGTCTTAATTTCCACTCCCCATTCTGTGGATATACTTTTGATACACATAATCACTCCATTGATAAATTCTCAGGTGATCGGTATGAACTTGATAAGAGTAATTTTAACTCAATATCCATTTGTTGAGTTAAATATCCAATTCATTGGTGTTGTTTTTACAAGAATATGTGTGAATTTCATCTGATTGATTTACACTAAATATCCAGTCATATTGAGTGTATTTATATTTTTCACACATAATTATGTTGTTGATTTATCCTTAACCTAAGGGTACGACCTTTATGAGAGATTTCATCTCAATTTACATTCCATTGAGACTTCTTTGTTGATATACACCAAATCAGTTTTAGGTGGTGTATATAATGTACTTTGACATAGTATATCATGAATCCCTTTATTGTCATGATATTACAAAGTTTTTATTACCTCAATTATTTGTATTCAAGTCTATCTCTTTTGTTTAGAAACTCTAACTAAGATACCATTTTTAAATATTTTAAAGACTTATTCTTCTAAATCTTGCTCATTAATGTCCATGTTTTAAAAAATGGTTTTAAGGATTTATTTATATGGAAATTAAAGATTTAAAATTAAAACTCCTTTTAAAATGTTTCAAAGTGGTATGGGACACTTTGATTCAAAAATCTATTTTTAAATGGATTCTTGACAATTAGTGTGACTTTTAAATGATTTCAAGAAAAAGGGGGATATTTCTCTCAAATAGTTTTGATGACTATTTTCATCTATGTCAACATCCTTCATTATTCTTTATTGATGTTAATGTGATACAATACAATCTTCCATATTGTATCGAATGAGTTATTTTTGACTGTGGATGTTCTATTTTTATACCATTCATGGTTTGTGATTAAAGTATTGACATTTTGTATGCTAGTTTTAATACGAATGTTTATGTTATGTTTAAACCTGTTCATATGAGGAATGCATTGGACTTAATAAGTGACGGGTGGAGCCCGCTATAGCTCCTCGATGCATCGGTAGGTCTCATGAGACAAACTAGTGTCTTGGCACAAGGCCTTGGCAAAATCTTATTTGTAGTCTTGGCACGAGGCCTTGGCTATGTGGTTATGATAGTCTGGAATTATGCATTCCATCATTATGAAAGTGGTTATTGATATTGCATGTGATCATTCGACCAGTAGAATATCCATGTGAGTAAGTAAATGGCATTATTTCATTTTACCTTTCCATTTTATGCTGATGTTCAAGTTTAAAAGGCTTTTGTTTTAGTTATAAATTGCCTTAAGTGTTTATGCTTATTTATGAAAGCTTATGCTATAATGTTATCCTTACTGAGCATCTGAGCTCACCCCTTTCAATGTTTTATTTTTCCCAAGATTATGAAGATGTAATTTATGAATGACCTGCAGGGATATTATGAGGGGATATGAAGACAAGATGTTTTTTATGATGTAATGTAAAACTTATGGATGTATCTCGTGTTTCCAAGGCTACTAAACCAATCGGTCTTTCGAGATTTGATCTTTCTTGTGATCATGCCAATGTTATGTAATAACGCACCGACTCTGGGTAACTATGGTCGGGGCGTTACAAGGACATTTATTTTAGTAAATATATAATTTTACAACTATGGTGTTTCTGAAACATGAAAACCCAAAAATTGATCTAATTTTAAACAATAAAAAAATCGGTCAACAAAAAAACCATTCATTCATGCCCTCTTTTTTCTTCATTGGTATAAAAATCCATGAACAATTCATATTCAACAAGAATTTTGGAAGTTTAAATGATTTCAATATTTAAAGGAAAATTATAAAAAAAATTATTGACTATTATATAAGTAAATTTTTATAGAATTTCTATGTAATTAATTGGTGTATAAAATAGTATTAATGAATTTAAATTAATAAAAAATGAAAAAAAATATGATTATATCATAGTGCATGAGGGAAAACATATTTACTGAATAATTTACTAACAGTATAGAATTTAATGTTTTAATCTAGATTTGAGGAATATTGTTTTCAGTTACTAAATCAAGGTGTTTAATGTTAAGGTTCTACTAGTTGATATTTCTTTGGGTTATGTATTATTTTGTGTTATGTTGGATTATGGTTATGTCTCTTTTTGGACTCTGATAACTTAAGGTTATAACATGATTCAATGAGTTCATGATGTGATTCTGTTGTGATATAGTGTGGAATGTGTGGAAGATGATGTGGTTGTGGTTGTGATGTTGTAATAATGGGATTATTCACACAGGTCTAGAGATAGAAATACTTATTTCTAGTTGATATATTGGTTATGTCATCCATAACTTGATAGCTATGATTTCTTAATTTTCAGGAATATTTTTATGGTTGAGATGTTATGGTACATATTGTGAAATTATATGTTTATGATGATGATATATTTTTTATATTCTTCTCATATTATTATATAACCCCATAATCCTAAATTCTATTTCTCACTTATGATACACTATCGTTTAAAAATATATAGTGATTGTACTAATGTTTAATTGTATGTATTTTTTTCCCACTATCATAATCACACTCCTTATTTTAATAGTTATTCCTCATATATCTATCCCAATACTTATATACCACATTGATATAATAGAGTACATCATGTGCTCACCCCTCCATAGTTTGTTAATTTATTTGTTGGATTGTCTGAGTGACATTTGAGCTGTTATTCAAGTATCATGGATAGAGTGAGATAATGATCTCGAGCATTGGGAATCCATAATTACATCGAATTTTTAATTATCATGTTACATTTAGGTGAAAATATGGTTGAGGAGACATTTTTTTCATTATGGGATTTCATTTAGTTTTGATTTTTACTTTTTTTATTATCTTGATATTGAAGGGGTTAGTTCCTCTTATTCTTGTGAATGATACCCTCAGTCCTAGTTGCCCACTAATGACCAATTAGTGACATGCTTCAAGGGATAATCTATACACCACTGCCTACCTGTGAGGGGATTCATTAAGGATCGAAAACCACTAGTGGAACTATAAAACACAATTTTCAAATAGTGAAACAATTTTCACTAATAAATTTTAAAACCATTAGACAAAATATTAATGTATTTTCAAGGACAGTATAATTAAATTACATCCCACATTCATTTCAAAAAAAAATTTGGATATAATATTTCCAAATAACTCATGGATTATATACATGATAAAAATATAATAACTACACAAATATTAAATTCCTACTGTAATTGTAGGCTAATTTAAAAAGAGGAATATTTAGAGATGGAATGATTAACATATTCTTATTTACAATAGTAAAAATTGATGATATAAAACTGGTGTGAACATGATATCTCAATATAAGGATCATCATAGATGCTTTCACTTACTGTCACTTCAAATTCATAGATAGGATGTTCAGTTCATCAATTTAATATTGGAATATAAATATCCTAAAATTCCACCACCAGCACCACTAAAGCATCACATGGTTCATTAATTAATATAGGTTTTAATGGAATGAATAGAAATGTTAAAAAATTTACTAATAATAGAAAATATATTTAATGGTCTAACTTGTAAAAATTTCATTCATATAAAAAAATTCCATTCATAATAAAATATTTCTATCATTGAAGCCAAACAAAATCCATAAATGTTATAATGTATCCCTTTCAAGTGAAATCTAAATTCACACTCATTGATTATTTTAAATTCATGTCACTAACATTAGGGAAGTAACTAAACTAGTGTTTATAGTAAAATAAATCAAACAAGAAATTCAAAAAATTACACGTCTATATAATATTACTGCCTAATTTGAAAACACAGGGTATTCAAGTAATAAAATATTACAATAAAATATCAAATAATATCCTTCTAAATTTCAGTATATATAATTAATTTAATAAAATACTCATTCAATGTAAAATCATCTATATATAAGTTACATAAATATTGGAGAGAGTCTAAATGATCCAAAAAACATGTTATTGGTACCATTCTAATCACTTATTTCTTCATATTCCATGAATCACTCAAATTGTTGAACTTTTTGATGCTTCTACAATGATTAATACCGACATAATTATTAATAATGTAAATAAAATATTTTTATAGTATAATAAATTAGTGAAATTAAGAAGAATCAATTAAACTTAATATAAACAAGGGGATTATAAACAACATCTAATGAGTTTCTCATAGATTGATGAAATATCATTCACATATTCGACGAGTAACAAATTATTCCATGTTAATAAAAAAAGACATTAATAGTGTGTCAAGACGCAATATTATTCATAGCAGAGTAATGGAATAAACAATATATATGTATATATTAATCGTGGAATGACATACGATCATATATTAATAACTTTCATGTATGAATTATAGTGAATCCAATAAAATCTATATTTTGACATAAATGTAACAAATTACACATTTAATTTATGTTGGAATAACACCAAAAAAATTAATAAAATGTATTATTGGAATGTTATCCTATAAATGATCATTTATATATAAATATAATTTATATTCATAAAAATAATAATTAATTTGGACAACCCATAATAATAGTAAAATCCATTACAACTAATATAAAAGTATTTCACATAACAAATTTAAATAAATAGGTTATCTATGATAATTAAATATTGAGGTTAATAGGAAATGTTGTCAAATTAGGAAAATATTTTCATAAATTTGAAACCCCTGAAAAATATTTTAATTCATTATAGAGAAAGATAAATACTAAAAAACAAATAATATGATTGAAATAACATCCACTATAATGAATCTTTTCTGTTTCCCTTATTAATTTGGTTGAATTATACTTTGATATTAATTACATATAAATACAATTTATTGTGGGTCTATCAGAACCATATATAAAATATAATTAATTTCAATCTAAAGAATTAAATAATAAAATTCAATATAATTTTTTTCATGTTTTTTAACCCTAAAAATGACTCCATTACACATAATATAATCAATACTATAATTAATCTTTATTTTAATTTGTATCAATTTATATAAATAATATTCAAAAAAGAGCTAATTTTTTTTCCATTGAATGCGATGTATATAAAATTTAACTTCAATCTTTTCATGGAACAAAATCATCATAAATGTTTGTTGTCGTTGATTTTTCTTATAATCGAACAAAAATATTGAAATAAAATATTATTAAATTTATAAAAAATAGAAAAGTTATTTATAAATATTTAAAAATAAATAGATTAATAACAAATGATTGATAACTCCTCGTATAAGAATCGCTATAGAGTCTTTATATTCCACACATTTTAGTGAAAAATAAGGAAAATCCTGTGATTTTCCATACCTAAATGTACATATATTATAATAAATCACTACGTTAAATGATATATCATTGACATTCCTAATCTAAGGAAATATATTCCTATATCTATATCTGAGTGAGATAGACGTAGAGATATTGTTATTAGAATATTGGCAATGGTGTGCTTACATAATTCTAAAATCACATCAATGTTTTCTTGATAATAATGAATGATGATCCCATATTTTATTCAAATAGATTATAATGAATATTAAAAATTAATTAATTAAATTTATTAAATTTATTTAATGTATGAATATAAGAAAAATAATGTTTATCTTACCATATGATGAATTTATCACCATAATCAATAAAATGTCTATGATCAACTTGGACATTAATACCATGGGTCATATATAAATGTAGTTCAATATTCTAGTTTCAAATGTATTCATTTTTTGGATTATGAATATTGGGGAACCAAATACTCACCAATATTGCACAACCCCCCACCATGCACAAGTGATCAATAATAAGGACTCCATGATGATGAATACTCTTGAATTTAAGAAAAACAACTATTTATCATATCTATACATCATATAATTAGTCATTAAAACCAATTATGAAATTAAATAATTTAGATAAATGTAATTTTATATTAATAGAACCTATAAAAACTCATAATCACTAAAAAATCCTAAGGAAATTTACATTCAGAAGTCCTATTGAATAAATATCATTAGAAATAGTTAATTATTTAGAAACCACTATCAATAAATGAAATCAAATTATTCATAGATATTATGAAATTATGCACTCTTCCATTCATCATGATTTAAAAAATTATAAAAATTTATTGATTGGTTACATCCATTGAAAACATATAAATGTATATTAAATATTGTTTTTTGTATAAAAAATTTTCATTGTAAAATCAATAAAATATATTAGAAAACTATATTATCTTTATTTTGATGGTCATGTACATATTTCATTGAAACAACATTCGAATGTATTTCACAAACAGAAACGATAAATTTAATTCTTCTAGTTAATGAAAAATAACAACATTTAGAAAAACAAAAAATATGCATAATCACCAGCTAATAGATAGATATGTTTTAAATAAATTGAAACACATAAAATTGAAATCAACAATTCAAATAAAAAAAATTAAAAAACATTCAACATATAATCATTGAGTAATATATGATCCATTTTTTTATTAGATATTTTAAATAAAAAATGACTCATTACTGAAAATAAAAACATATTTCTAAAAAAATTAATGTAAAATTAATGACTAAGGTTTTCATAAAAATGAATAAATGATGTCACTAGGGTGGACATAATTTTTTTGATAGACCCCCATTCTAAATGATAGTGTCATCATGTTTTTAGTAAATAATCATTTTTTCATCCTTTTAATTGTTTTTATAACTATTAAATCTAATAAGTAAATTCTTTAAATATTTTAATTTAATCACATTTTACCCCTTTCCATTTCGATCATCTAAATTTTAATATATTACAGAATAATTAACTTTATATAAGTTATATTCATGGATTACATATATTTTTAATTAATCAAGGGATGTCTCTATTTAGTAAAATAATTTTTTTCATATTTTCCCTGGGGATGTTATTCTTCGTTTTTATTGTTAAATTGAATTCCAAATATGGGGAGTCAAATTTTTATTTATGTAATTCCATATGGATTGGGATTCAAGAATATGTTATGTATTGTTGAAACCCATATTGAATGATAGATCTCACATATAACAATAAATATATAATTCATAAAAATAATTTTTATGGATGAAAGCCATGTATGTGAAATGTTTTTTATGGAAATGATTTTTTTTCATGATATGATGTTTTTGTTTAATGGTAAAATTTACTTTCTTAAAAATATTTTATCTATAAATGAATTTTAAATTTATTTTAAGGTTAAAATGAAATTTTAAACTAATTATTTGAATTAAAATTTATAATAAGAATAACGAAATTTAACATTAATTTCCTAAAAACAAATGTAATAAATAATTATATTAAAATAATATTATAATCAATTGAAAAAAAATATTTGTAAAAATATTATATTTATGTAGAAAAAGGAAGATCAAATTTATAATAATTTATAGAGAATGCAAATATGTATATGTACCATCAAATAAACATATTATTTCAACTATTTATATAAATATGTTCCATACATACATAAAATGTATTATATATATATTCTATTTTTTGTTATATTAATATATTATATATTTTTTTAACCGTATATGTATTATATGCACTGGATAATAAAATTATATCAAATTTTTTAATAAAATATAATGTATTGAAAATATGTTCAATTTAAATTTCATGAAATACATTTTTAAGGAATATTCAATGAAATACATAAATATCCCAATGAACATTATTTTTTCAACACCTTGTCCCAGTTTACATGAGTTATAATATATTACCATGCATAAATGTAATGAAAGTTGTTTATTACAAAAAAAAATAAATCAATATGAAATATAAAATGTATTATTAAATTACAATAATATATAAATTCCCTATAAAAAATGATGTGTCAATTATAATAATCAAATGTCTGATAAATCATATATAATACCAATCATTAATATTAGTTAATTTATATATATATATATATATATAATCACATTAATTTCTTGTGGTAGTATATATATTCTATTAATATTTTATTGTTAGAACTAGTGACCTTTATAGTTGGAAATGTAGTTTGGTTAGTGTTTTTTTCAATCTATATTGTGTAGATAATGGATTTTACATTGAATGTGATCTAATAATATAATATGAGAAAATTGTATGCATGATTGAATATGTTAGGTGCAAGTAATGTTGTGCAGAAGATTCATTGGTGCCAAATATGACGCCAAACTAGAGTAGCGTGTGAATGTTGTTCAATGATCGACTCTTAAAAATATTTAAAATTCATGAGGTGCGTGAAGAAGATATGATTTACATAAAGAGACATATGCCTCAAATTGTACGTCAACTTCAGAATTACTTACTTTGGGGTTTATGAACGAGAATCATTTTCATTGAGACATATAGGCATAAAGACAAGCATTTCACACTTTAATACATTGATATTTCTTCCAATCAAAATACAGTGTCATTTCCACATGTAAACGTTTCACACAAAAGATGTGAACATAAAAAATCATTCAAACAGAATGATACTTTTGTCTATAATGACCATGTGAAACTCATGGTGTGGTCATGCAAAAACTAATCTCATGCAAGAAATAAATTTTAAATTAAAACCCTAAAATATGTGCGTAATAATAGGTGTTGCATCCAAAATAAATGTTGATATTCTTTCTTGTTTTGAATAATGTCTTTTTTTATTAGACCATTAAACAGAATTTATTATTGATGAAAAAGCCTTCGGTTTCTCATGACAGTCTAGGATAATGAATTCAATTATATAATGATGAAGCTATCTTCATATTGGTAAACTGAGTAAATATTCTCCCAGAATAGTGAGTTATGGGGAGATGATGGAAGTATTCTACGCAATGAAGTGGACCAATTCTATAACATTGTAAATGATGTTTTCCTAGGACCTAATGAATATTTTTTAATAGTTATATTCCAAAACTACTAAATAATAGTGGATTTTGGTATGATCGACACATTTTCGGCGTATAATCCATTATCTATACATTAATGGGGAGCCATGTAATACATTAGTGTTGTCTAGTTACATGAGAATTATTTTATAACTTCACATTACCATCTGGCAGGATTAACTAGTTCCTACCAATGTGGAAACAAGATCTATCTCTAATGAAGAAAAATGACACTCTAATTCACCAAAACATTTTTTTCCATTTTCCAAAGCCGGTTTATGGGTTCCCGGTACCCCGCTACATGAGTCCAAAAAGCCACATAAACCAAAACATAAAAACACCAAAAACACTAACCATGTGTATGAAACCACAAAACAGGGCACCATGACATCATAGAATATGAACAAAAACACCCAGGATTACCTTGAGCATCCTCCGGCGTGACCATTGACGCCGCCCCAAATCCTCCCATTGGAAAATTCTTGAGGAATTACCACATCCTTCAAGAGATGGAATGGACCAAGGATCCATCCTCGAGGGCATCATGAAAATCTATAATGAGGATGACCATCTCTTGATACCATTAGCACCCTGACCGCAGACAAACCAAAATAAAACCCACCAACAACTTTAAAGACAAAGTGAGAGGCAAACCAAATCAGTCTGGGGGCGATGCTTCATAAGAAAAGGAAAAGTTACCAAAACATAGCCTTAGCCTATTATTGATTTCCTCCCTGTAAAGATTCCAATTCATTATCCATACCTTAGAATCAGGGTATTCCCCAATAACATCTTCAAAACGGCCATCCATTTTATCCCATGTACAGATATATTCTTCTTTGCTGATTTTCTGATCATTGAAGCCTCTCATTAGGATCATATCCTAATTTTCATTCCACATAGCCTGCTCGTTGTTAACCTCCACTCTTACAGCTCTTCCCATCATATCAGCCTCATCCTTTGGGATGTCAACATATAGAAATTCTTCTACCATGTCCTCCTCAGAGCAAAGGATTTGTTCCTTTATGTTCTTTACATTTTCAATAGATCTTCCCATTTCATTGTTGTTCTCCTTGATTAAAACCTGAGAATCCTCCTCCACCGCATTGTGAAATACCACCGACAACTTCTTCGAGGACAGGGTCTCCAAAGGTGGGGGAGCGATGAGTAATCCTTCTTCCCCTTCTTATTTTTAAAACCGATGTTGTTCTTTGGGATTGGTATCACTTCATCTGGATGGTCCATCAAGTATTATCAGAGCCAATATGATTTTGGATTTATAACTATCCTCATGTTTTATTATTGATAATTAAATAATTTTTTTTGTGATTCTAACTCATTGATAAAATATTCTTCTAGATATGTAACAATATGATGATATTTCATCTAATATCATTCTGGAATGGATGATCAATTTTCTATATAATAGTTGATTCTTTCCCATGATGCTACATGAATATCTATGAATGATTTGGATAGAAAAATTCATGATAAAGATTCTAAAGAACATGATTCCCACACTTTCACTCATTCATATCAAATCTATATGATGGTGATGAGTTTTACATCAGCCACGTCAATTTAATAAAATATTGAAAATATTTATGAAACCAACATTAAAATTAAGGAAGTGGAAATATATGTTTTCCAAAACCAATTTGAAAACTTGAAGATGGGATAAGATTAAAATGTATATGGTTTCTTTTATAAAAAAACTATGGTTGTTGGATGCATTTGTGGATTAGGGGACGTCATTAAGGTAATTTATATTGTGATGAAAATATAAAAAATGATTCCACCTCTGTAAAATCCAAATATTCCTATACTCGGTGAAAGGGGTATTTCTAATAATTTATGGATTATATACTGAATATCATGGTGGGATCTGAAATTATTTTTAAAACATAATATGAAAAAAACAATATTATAAATGATATGGCATTGGATTCCCTGGAAAAAATCAATATTTCTAGTGATATTATTGATAACAATAATGAGAATGATGATTGAATTTCTCCATTTTTTATTTATATCATTTGTATAAATGGAAAAATTATGGAAAGATACATGTGACATATTAATTTTTTCATATAGTTGGACACATTTCCACTTGTTTCTCAGTGACGTTCGATGATGAAACAAGTGATGTTAGAAACATAAAGAAGCCTCGGAAAAGGTTTCCCCAAAATGGATTCATATAATATGGAATGAGTTTATATAGAATATTTTTAGTCTCTAAAGAATAAGAAGATGATCAAATTTTTGGATTTGAATAACCATATTTTCAATCTAGAACCCATGCATCAATTATGGATACTGTTTAAAATCCCATACCATCAAAAGATAATGCTATAGATAATCATTTCACTCTTGATTTTCATCTCATGTTGAACCATGAGAATTATCATGGTCATCTTAAAAATAAATGAAACCTAAAATAAATTATGAGAGATCTAATATAACTGTAATCATAATACATTTACCTAATTAAAGATGAAACTGATAGACTGTAAAAATTAATAAAGAAAATTCTATAACTTATGATATCTGATAATATTAGGTAGAATTGATGTTCAATATTCATGAACTAGACATGGTCTTTAATGACATTTCATTTGGACATGAGAGGTCCAAGAAAATTTAGGTCCTGGAGGAATAAGATATTAATCTAATAAGTAAAAATTAAACAATGTTAAATTTATAAGAATCCAAGAATATATTACATATTGTAAGAATCTCACATGTAGAGTTATTTTAATGTCCTAAGAGTGTATATGAATTTATATATAATGATTTAATTGATCAATGATACACATTTAAGGGTATAAATATTATTTAATGTAATTATAAGTCATTAAATGTTGGAAATTATATGATCAAAAATAATGGTTACAAAAAACACGAACACGTCACAATGACATCCCTTATTACATCATAGATAGCATTAAATCAATTAAAGTGGGGATCTTGAACATATGACCATGTACCATGAAATTAACAATGAATAAATAATTTTATGAGAGAACGATTCAAGTGGAGGTATACAAATGAAAACAAATTTCCTCTTATGAAATGTCAATTTCATTACCTCCAGGCCATGTCATGCGATATTTTTAAGAGGCAAGGAGATATCTAAATAGATAATTTCCTTGATGTAAAAAAAGAGGATTACATCATATTGTTAATCATATAGAGTAAATTATTTCTATGTATATTTTTTCATTATTATAACTATAGTGAAAAATTAATTCATTTCACGATGATAAATGAAGGGAATATTTCCTATATAATTCAATGAAATGTAAATACTCTACCACCAATAGTTTTGACTTTGGTTCATAAATTTCCTCGTATATAAGTGTTTTATCTTTTGGAATAACATGTGCATACTAAAATGAGAGTGACAATTCCATCCTTTCCTTCCACATAATTAAGTATCTACTATAAGGAAAAGAATAAAATTTAAGATGTAATCTGAGAATAAATCTATCTCAATGATTCAATGAACTGTAGCACCAAGATTATTGATAGAAGATTCTCATCCCTTATGAAAATGAAATCTATATTTATGAAACAATTTTTTGAAAAATTTCGATACAAATATATGGTTTTTAATCATGACACCTTTAATTTAAAATGTAGTGGTTGAAGTTAAAACTGATTGATAATGGTGGAGAGGTTAAACGTTTGATGTTTATTTATGATGAAACAAATAGCATGATCTATCTCACAAAAAAACTAGTTTACCACTCTAATAAAAAACATATTGGGATCATAAATAATTTTAACAAAAATATATTAATAATTTGTTATTAAAATGGAAAATGATGGATCTTATAACCATATTGTTGACTTTTTTACCATTCCAGTTGTGATACATGTGAAAGAAATACATTGGTTGAACTACAGTGTCACACCACCTGAAAATGTATCATGATGATATGAATATGCACCACTCTCCATTTACAATATCTGTTTTAACTAATTTTTTATAACTGATTAGGGTTTTCTAGGGGAGATACAAACTATATGTATTTTTTTAGATCTACAACAACAACTATTTGTTTATTTGGTTAATTTACTATGTGGGATAATGTGGGAAAATTATATAATTGTATAAAGGGGAAGAATGAGAATTCAGTGTTTTGAGGAATTCGATAGGGAAAATATTGGACAACATTAACAATTCTAAAACATTGGAACCCTATTAATAATATTCCATCATGTATTTTACACCGAAATTTTCTAAAGTAGAAATTTATTTTAGGATGAAATGAATATCATGTTTTAGGATTCGATCGATTTTGGATATTTATTGAATTTATTTGATGATTTCCAACAAATAAAATCAGGGAGATTAATGGAACAATGGGATTTGTTATCTTTAAATGGAGTATTCATTGTGTATTTTTTCAATCCATACTATGATGATCAAGAAGATTACAATTATATTGATCTTATGTTTAAAGTTAAAATAGTGATTATGATGGCATCGTTTCGTAATGTTTTCCATGTATTGGGGTTGAAATTTTGATTAATGGATAATTTTTATTTTTCAATACAATGTTGTCTTCAATTATGAATATTTATAAATATGTTCCACTCAAGTTTTCTTTTATTATCATCTCATAAAAATACAGATAAGGAATGAATTTCATAAAAAATGTGTTTCTATGTGAAAGATAGATTACACAATAGAATGTATTAGGAGTAATGAAAATTGCACAAAATACTATTATAAACACAATATGATTTCCAAAATTGGATTCTCATGAGTGATGTTTTAATATACATTAATCATAATATAGAAATGTCATTACATTTGTATAAAAGATGAAATTGAGAGAGATTGGCTATCACATTAAAGAGAAATTCAATTTCAGATGTACCCACATGTGGGATGATATTAAAGGATCATTAACATTGAAACTCACATGAATAAAAATATGTAGATACCCCCTTTAAGACATATAATTTTATTCCTATGAAAATATGGTGTCTATTCACTATGTTATAGTTGTGTGAAAAAGATATACGAGTTGATAATCTTTCACATTGTGTGTTCATTATTTCTATATTAACCAATTGAAACACGTGATGTGGTTGAATTAAAGATAAAGGGTTTCACAAAAGATACATTATATGAAAACCCTAAAACATACGTTCAAGTAGAAGAGTTGTGAAAAAGATGTGAGTTTATATTCTTTTATGTTTCTAATTTCTTTTTTCTTGATTAGTTATTTCATTGGAATAATTTCAGGAAATCCAGACTATCAAATAAAATTCTATACTACGATAATGTCATCAGTACCAAATTATTGAAGTGTTCATCTTGTCAATAAACTGAGTAAGGATTCTCCCCGATAAGTTATCTTAGTGTAGTCAATAAAAGTGTTCTAAGGGATGTAGTTTTCAATAATATAATATTTTAAAGATAGTGTTCATGGAATGTAGTGATTGTTTCTGAACTCTTTTATAACACCACTAGTGTATAATAGTATATTTATGTGCCACCGACACAATTTCAGGGTATGCTCCATGGACTATACCGTAGTGGTGAACCATGGAATACTATTTTTTGACGCTCTTCATGTTAAACTTGTACTTACCCATGCATTCGCACAGTACCATAATTCAAATTTGATTTTCTAAATGCATTAATAATATAGGAGGTGATCAATGGTAATAAATAATAAATACGTTGAAATTACAAATATGGTCATTATTTTCATATATGAATAAGTAAAAATGAACACTATTATGTAAAATTAAGTTAAACAGAACTAAAAGATGAAAAGGGAACTGATATAAAGTTGAAGTATCTATAACATGGAAATAGAACCACAGAAACCTAACACCAAAAAACGGAAATAACACAATGGTTCATTGACATCAAAGAAACATAAACATGGACTATTCTTTCACTATTTAAATAGAACTATAAAATGTTCTGTCACCGTGGTCACATAATTCTAATAATATTTCAAATACATTCATTCTATAAACCCATGAAAATTGATCGATATTTAAGATCTTATCTATTCAAGGATGAGAAAAAATAAAGTATTTCTGAAATCACTTTAGATATCACCCAATGATCTATACCATTGCTATTAATCTGTAGCTCCATTGGATTTTCCCATGAGATCAATATCCCATAATGGAGACAATTCCCTCTGAATCCCAACCTAATCATCCAAAAATACAACCTTCACAAGGCTTGGAAAATTTGTTCAAAACACAGTAGCCAATATAATATGACACTAAAAAAACTAAAATGAAATTCACATAAACATACAGATAACATTTAAAAAACACAAACTTACATGTAAATCATAACGATGATAGACGAAAATGTATAGATCACATCTCAAAACATAATTTCTCATCAGATTATCAACGAGTAAATAAATGATAGTAATTGTGCATAAAACTATTGTATGTAAAAAAATATTGGATAAAATGAAGTAATCAAAAGAGCCTAATGTTCAACAAAAATAGTATTTGTTCTTATTCAAGAAAAAACCTGTTTGGTGAGTGACCTAATGAAGTATCCATAAAATTTACATCAAGTACTAAACAACGATGGTTTCCGCAGAGGAGGAGAAACCCTAAACGATGATGACTGCATACACGGGAGCTAACTGTTTGATGATGAGCTGCCTACGTTCAGAGTACCACCAGAAATTGAAGTGAAAACCAAAATCGTTAATAAAATTTCATTTGGAAGAAGATTCATCAAATAAGTATTATGTACATAAAATTAAATGAGCAAAGTGTCGGTCATAACCATAATTTATAAACAATTAATGTTGCAATAAGGCATAACAATAAAGTTTATAGTAAGGAATAAGAAATTCTAGAACATAACAGATGTTGGAACATTACAGATGGTGGAAGTAACATGCTTGTTCAGCTGTTTGAAGTTGAAGTGACATATCTACAACATTCAACTTCAAGTTATTTATTATTGATGAATATTTAGTAATAGCATGAAAAAAGTAAAATAGTTGAATGTTGATAATATATTGTCGAATTTGACATACCTCTGAACTGGAATGAAGGATATACATAAGAGGTTGTTGTAGGAGTAGTTTCCATGCATGTACCTCTCATTGAATGTTGTTCATCAGTCGTTTGTGTAGAACCTGCATGCTTATTACTCTCTCCTTTGGAAAAAGGACAGGTGAAAATGTTATAGGATATTATAAATTGCTTATATATAAAGAGATACATAGATAATAAATCTGAGATTCTAGTTGAAATGTGAAACATACCTGTGGATGAGAAAAGTAAGTTGTTTCCAATAGCAGTATAATAAGAATTGTTCATTAAAGTAGTTGAATGCGTAAGAGTCAATATTTAACTCACATAGAAACATTCACGTAGTTGAATGTTCATTGCTTACTATGATGAGTATGCATTAGTTGACTCCACAATAGTATGACCATTTGAATCCGTACCTTGTAAGAGTGATATTAGGACATGAAGTTGTGAAATAGTAATGTATCATATTGACTATAAAGGTAACCAAAGTTTAAATGTGAAAATGTTTACAGAAATAATGGTCGTGTCATGTCATGGTGTTCAATCGTTTTTTCTTGTTCGATCCACCGTATATCATTGATAGATTTGAATACTCTTGAGGGACTGTGGAACAGGAATATGAACAGATATGTTTAGTTGTTTTTTAGCATGAAATCATAATAAATAAATGGGAGATAGTAAATAGAACTAACCATTGATGAATATAGATGATAATGGAATGTGTCGGCGTATTTCTATGTTAGTAGCTGGTGTGACCAGTACAGCTGTAAAACATTCTCCTATAGTTAATGTTAAAATAAAAATTTCAATACTGTTAGAGAATACATTATCAGACAACATTATACTTTTTTAAAGTGTTTGAATATATAGTTTTGAAAATATGATAAAAATATAAAAAGTAATGGGTCACGAAGGAATACACCTTCTTGTTTGTTTGCTTCCTATTGGCGTGACAGGTTCAGTTGCATTAATGTTTTTAGGAGACATTTTTCCTGTGGATTAGGAAATGTAGTAAACAGGTAAGCAGCTGATTGATAAATAACGAAACTATTTTTGGAGTATAGAATAACAAATTAAATGTTATGTAAATGTAAAACTCTAGCAACAACATGGAATATCACATACTGATAATAAAGAAACAATTGAAAAAAGCATCTTACTATATTTGATGCCATAAGAAATAAATAATCCATTTCAAGCTGTCAGTTAATACATTCTAGGAGAAACTCAAAGACAAAGAAAGAATAAATAAACCGACATAGAAAATGAAATTATTATAGTAAAATACCTTCACAACAAAGGAGGACCACATAATCATTGAACTTGAGACTAATTAATGACGATGCCTGTAATAGTAAACTGTTTTAGGCAAAGTTGTAAGGGAATAGTTATCAGTAAGTCTCAATGAAGCAGGAAATAACAAAATATCATAGAAAAGGTGAAAGAGATGGGGAATGAAAAAATGGGAACAAAAATTAACATCACTAACTAATTGCAAGGTAACCATAGATAAAGGAGAAAAAAAGCAGGAGTTGAAGGTGTTTAGGGTGTGGATACTAACCACATACCATATGAGAATGCAATGGACGAATACCTTATCAAGGATTGGAAAAAGCTGTTGAAAACATAGTAGTCATTATAATTAAAAAATGATAACAAAACTGACTATCAGGACATAGAAATTAGCAGATCAGATTGAAAAAACAAAACATAGCCTGAAACATAGAATTTTGAATGAAAAAAATATATAGCTCATAGTTAATAGCATAAATCATTCCATTTTAATTCGTGTATGATGCATTAAATTACCATTTCCGGATTGATGTACCCCATCAAGAATGAGAACTTCTTATTATGTTTTTTTCAACTGATGTACCCCTGCAAACAGAAACAGTATAGTATGTTCATCTTCATTTAACGCACACCATATGCATCGTTGTATTGCCTACAGAAGCTGTAAATCAAACCTTTTATGCATGGACCCGATATGTGTGCTTTGCACTTGTTGAACGGTGCCGGTTCTTTTTCTTCGTGTAGCAGGGAATTATGGAAACACTTCTATATAGTGCTGTATTTTTTGGGCAATGACAGCACAATTTTTAAATGTTGCAACTATTCATAAACATCAAGACATATCAATCTATCATGAAATCCATTTGTGAGGAATTTGAAAATATAGAGTCATGAATAAAGGGATAGAAATCTGCTTGGAGGCTTACCGTTTGCATCTGTGTACTCCTATTTCCATACAAATTTGGTCTTCTATCACCTGGTTTCTCCATGAAACCATGTCACGATGACCTGAATACATATTGAAACAAAATATTGATGCATAAAAAGGGAATATAATTGGATAAAATAAGAACACCATTAAAATACATGAAATATGATTAATAACCTAATTGAATTGATTATGTAATCTGAATACGTGTATAACCTGAATGTTGTTCATACATTGACATCATCCTTGACAAAGGGGACATCATATTATGCATTGCATTATGGTCTCTGAGTAATATTGATACATATGAAATTTATAACATCAGTATACAAGAAAGAAATTGAAGAACATTGAATACCTTAATGAAAAGATCAGACATACTTCAAATAGGCTCACTTCTAGATAAGAGAGTCCTAAACTTCAATTGTAAAACATAGTAGTCCGGTGCATGCTGTAAATACAGAGCCATGCATCAGTCAAAGCCAAATAGGTAGCAGTCTGAAACCATCATGTGTGATGGATTTGATCCATCCTTAAATCTCTCAGGATCCTCATCAAACCCAGACAGCCATGAATATAGCAGATTAAATGGGAAATGAGGCCGGAAAACCATCCAAATAGAGGAGGAAACCCAAAAAAGTCAGATATGTTCAAACAATAAACATGTCAACTGAAAACTCAACTGACCATAATCCAGGCATATATAGAATAGGATGACAGCTTCAATCCAGATAAATTCGGTAATCAGCATTATGTACATCCTTCTTCTCTATGTATAACTATCCTATGTGCACATGACTTGTGTGGCATTAATAGTAGGTAAATCTTATACAAGTTAAATGGGCATGTCTCGCATACAAATTAAATATTAATATGTAAGTCATCTAAAACATTGAAAATAATGAAGAAACATACACCTGAATGATTGTTTACATAGAAAATAGTAGTAGTATTCAATCCTGAATAGGTACGTAAGATGGTGGCCAGCTTATTCCTGCCCATAAAACACACAAAAAATTGTTGTTAAATAGTAAAATAACTAAATAAAACAAAATATGAGAAACGGGACAAGAAATTTTGGGTTTAAAACTTAGAACATGTGATGTCGTTAACCTTTTCTTAGCAGGAAAATTCTATCAGGTCAACCAATCTGGGAATGATCATATATTTTAGACGCATTCTATTATAATGCAGATGGGTTGAGCCAAAGCTGAACATGAATTTTATTTACTAATGAAATTAAAGAGACCTGATTTATTAAATATCAATATATTTCTTATAACATATACATTGTGCGTCAACAAAGAAAGATAAATTATTTTTTTTTAAAAACTGATATCCTAATTTTGTATATTAAAATAGTGTTTATCCATTCAAAAAAAACATTAGTGTCACATATATTGTTGAGAAAAAATTCAATGACACCCTAAAAAACACAGCATTATAGATATTTTAAAAAATAAAATTCCAACTTCATTTAAAAATGGCAGTCTAAATATTATTTGTTTAAAAGCCTGAAATAAAAAACATATTCTCTTGTAAATATCCTTATAAATATATTACAGAAAATAAAAAATAAAAGTAAACAAAACAATAACAGAATAATTATCAAAAAAAACTTAACAATTTGAATATTAATCAATAATTAAAATGTAATATTCCATTAAAAATAATGATACACAGATGACATCAAAATTATTGACAAAAAAATTACTACTAATCAAAAATTTCAAGTGATTTTTACTTTGAAGGAAAAAAATCAAAACAAAATATATGTTTTGTATAACAACTAAACAAACTGCAATATATCACATGTACGTTTCTCTATAAAGAAGAAGTAAAATAATACAAATAAAAGTAATATTGCCACTAATGATGGAAAATACAACAATATTGTAAATTGAGATGACAAAACAAAAAGAAAAAGCATGTTCTATTATGATGATTTGAACTTCAATAATCAAAACTTGCACCTAATCAAATGAATACGAACAATGTGTGGATAAACAGAGAAAATAAACCTGAATGGTTGAATTACCAATCAATATAATCATCCAATGAACATAACTCAGGTGAGTGCGATCAATCATAGTACTTCTCATCTACAATAACAAATGATTATCATCATCCAATGAACATATATTGGAATTCATTTACAAAGATTATAACCTAAATAGTCTACATAATTTTCATACCATAACTCTCCCCGTCCTTATAATCATCTTCATCATCATCAAAATCAATATTCTGCAAGAAAACAATCTGAAACCAAATCATAGGTTTGGCTTAATACCAATGGTTAGAGAATGTTTGATTGATATTCTGTGAGAACCTTATTGTAATCATTGTTATCACATGTTATCTTCTCTATAAAGAATAATTTTAATAATACAAATAAATGTATTATTGCCACAAATGATGGAAAATAAAACAATATTGTAAATTTAGATAACAAAAAAAAAAGAAAAAGCATGTTCTATTATGATTATTTGAACTTAAACAATCAAAACATGCACCTAATCAAATGAATACAAACAATGTGTGGATAAACAGAGAAAATAAACCTGAATGGTTGAATAACCAATGAATATAATAATATAATGAACATAACTCAGGTGAGTGCGATCAATCATACTTATGCTCATCTACAATAACAAATGATTAACATCATCTAATGAACAGATATTGGAATTCATTTACAAATATTGTAACATAAATAATATACATTATTTGCATACCATAACTCTCCCCGGACTTATAATCATCTTCATCGTCATCAAAATCAATATTTTTCAAGAAAACAATCTGAAACCAAATCATAGGTTTGGCCTAATACCAATGATTAGAGAAAGTTTGATTGATATTCTGTGAGAACCTGTTTGTAATCATTGTTCTCACTCTGTTCATTATTCTCATTCAAGATCTCATCATCTCATTCACCTTCCTTATTTTCCTTCATGCCTTCACCCTCATGCCCCCACCTAATTTGAAGTAGAAGAATAATTGTAAGATCATTGGGCATAATTATTATGATAATGCAATGTAGAGTGTATTTATATGTTGATAATAAAATTTCATTTGGAAGATACTGCATCAAATAATAAGTATCTACATAACATTAAATGAGTAATAAATATAGACATAAACGAATCACATTGAAGATAGGGAGAACGGGGAGTCGTTGATTATAGATGAGTCGAGCTGAGGAGATCTTTGAAATAAAGAACGTATGAAAATTTACCATAGTTCATTTTGTCCATTTCTTTCAAAACGTGGATGTACTGATAAAGCAACCTGAGTAAAAGAATAAATTTAACATCATTGTGCACAATTAATATGATAATGCAATGTCGAGTCGATTTACATGTCGATAATAAAATTGCATTTGGAAGATGTTGCATCATATAAGAAGTATGTACATAACATTAAATGAGTAATAAATATAGACATAAAATTTAACAAAAATTAATAAGTCTGCACATTATGAAAAAATGAATAGATTATACAGACAAATGGAAATTGGATGAGATCTTACTGTTTGACGATGAGCTGACTACGTTCAGAGTACCACCCGAAATTGAAGTGAAAACCAAAATCACTAATAAAATTTCATTTGGAAGAAGCTGTATCAAATAATTAGTATGTACATAACAGTAAATTAGTAAAGCTCGAATTCCATAATTTCTAGAACCAAAACAATATAACCAAGAATCTCAAAAACCTGACCTCAATAGGCCAAACCCAGAAACCCTGCTAGCAGAAACCTCTAGTTCTTTGAGATTATAAATTCATTCCCAAGAGGACGATGCGTGATGTACCTTCACACCTGCTAAAACTGCGACCATCTGTATGAATATACTAATCGTAGGTAGAAACATATGATCAGAACTGATAGGATAGAGTTTAGATCATACCATAGAGGAAGAGGTAGTCGCAGATATGCAACAGCTTGTTTTTTTGGAGGATATGAAACCCTATTCGTCGGGCACTGGATACGCTGGAGGTAATCCAAGGGGAGTGGATACGCGGGAGTGTTAGGGGTATCCACAGAAATGCAGGAGATGGGTTTCCGCGGAGGAGGAGAAACCCTAAAAGACGGCCACTGCATACGCTAGAGCAAATCGGCGGGCAGTGGATAGGTGGGAGTGTCGGGGGTCGGATTTACGGATTATAGAGGAGAAAACTAGGGAAATTAGGGCCTCAGTTGGAGGATCTGGAGGTGGATCCACTGAATGCGGAGGTACTGAAGATCGAGCATGTAGAGAGAGCTATTTTGACAACGGCGAAAAAAGATTGGAGTAGCAGATACCAGTGATTAGGGAGAGGGAAATCGCGACATGGTCGGAGGTGGATAAGACAGAGTAGGTGAGGGGGATGGAGGTAAACCTTGTGGAGGCAGGTGATGAAGGAAATCGTGAGCGGTAGATGGAGAAATCGATCAGTGGAACCCTAGTAGAATCGATGTCCAAATGCGACTGGTGGATCGAGGCAGTCGGGGTTGCAAGAGGATTGTGAGGGTTGAAGAGAGGACTTTAGATATGCGGCTTTCTATGGTGGTGACACATCAGCAGAAAAATGCCAAGTTTAGAAGATATATATTTATTTAAATAAAACACATTAACAGATGATTTGATAAATTGGATCCTTCTAATATGGTAATAAGATTTATATATTTTAAATAAATTTCTGACACATTGATTTACCACTCCTCTCTCAGGGTGTTCAATGGACCTTAAATTATTTTTACGACAACCAACATTATTTATTTTTAATTTACATGTCATGTACATGGTATATAATATATAATTTATAACGTGTTCAATTAAATATTTCAAAAGGAATAATTCATCAAACATTAATTACCATAAATGAATCATATATAAATGGGAAATATCGAAGAATTCTACTCTTATGTGCCGACATATGAAGGAGTCTGTAGATTCGAGATGTAATTAATCAAGTATGTGATATGGGGATACATCACACGGGTCAATTTCAAAGGTGAATATTATATTCTAGGATCTGGGATATTGGGTGTGGGTGGATTTTATCCTGTACAACATGGTACATGGAGGATGGGATATGGGGGAGGTCTGCATTTATATCAGGATGATGCACTGATGTAGTGAGGACATCTATCTAACATTCACTATAGAATAGTGGGCATATTATATGGTTCTTGGAATTACTTTTCATCATCCATTTCACCTCATTTCACAATAGAGTTTTCTATGTTTTGAACCATTGATATTCTTTCCTCATTTTTACTTTTGATTCATAGTGAAATTTTGACTCTCATTAGACCTAGGTATTATTAACGAGCCACATAATTCATTTTTCTTTGTGATAAATTCTTCTAGTTTTTATTGTGGACATTGATTCTGTTTGATCTTCATCTAAAAAAGTGTTATGTTGTTGTGACACTTGATGTGTTGGTAAAAATTACCATTTCCAATACTCAACATTTCTATTCATAGAAGAATATCATTTACACAAAAAAATTAGTTTTATATTCATACACTGTTTAGAAGTTATTTTTCAATACATATCAATATTCAATAGTGTTCTATATTAATATATAATATGATAAAATTTCTAAAATTTCAATATAATATTAATACAATGAAAATTTTACATGGAACAAACAATGACAATTGAAACATTTTATATTGATTGAAAAATCAAATATAACATATAATGTGACAAATTAAACTATTAAATTATAAATTTTCCATAAAAACATAATATACATTTGAGATTGGTAAAAAAAATTATATGATAGACCAAAAGATAAATATATTCTAAAATCACCATGTACCTAATTTGATTCATCATGATGAAAAATAGTAACAATTTTACAGCTAACACATTTTAAATCTTTAATCTCTATAAATAGTAAAAATGAAGGAAATGTTGCTATTAAAATAAAAATTGGAACTAGAAACATATCTCATTGATATTTTGTTTTATGTGGCCTTATATTAATTTAAAATACCAATATTTATTTATGGAATATGTTTGTGAATTTTTTTCACTCTAAATTAATTTTAATATAATGAACCCCCACATTTCTGTGGTCTAAAAATTTATAACAATGAAACATACATAGACAGAAAAAACTAAAATAGTAATTTCATGACAAACACCTATGAATGTATATGAGATACAGTGCTTTATATGAATGAAACACTATTAATGTCGAATTTTATGAGATTTCCCATGAATCACTTATCTTATGTTGACATTGTTTGAATGGGTATTCCAATCACACGGAATGCTTATATTCATCAATCCAATCATGATTTTAATTCAAATTATAATTTTCATATATCCACTTCCTGAATGAACCTTGGAGGAGTTTTGTAATGTATTATGATGCTTCTATATTGGAATTGGGATGCATTATTTTACAATGAGATCATGTTTCATTCATAGAATCATGTAATTTTTAGTGGTAAGAAAATAATTTTCCGACACACAACCATGGTGTGAAATTTATTAAAAACATGAATCGCACAGCCTCCTAGATGAAATTATTAATGTCACCATCAATCTAAAGAGCTTGAAGGAAATAATATCATTGATTAAAATGATCCTCCGGAATTGGAATTGGATGTTATATATCCACATGTATAAAATTTACTTGTTTTTTAAATAGGGAAAAGTGAATTTATTGGCTGATGGTTTGGGAAAAATATTATATGACAAAGTGTTAAAGGAGGATCATGACCATAGAGTCCCAAAAACAATTCACAACAAGGAAAGGGAATTCAATTTTAAAAGTATTTCCCACTTCTCTTGGAATAATATTTATGTACTACACTCCCTATAATTTTATAATGTCATTAATATTACGTAAGTATTTTTTTCATTATATTTTATATTAATTTATTTTTATGGATTTTAGTTTTTAGATTTTATAAAAATGAATTTTTATTCCCATTTATTTATTTTTTCTACCATTAGTGGAGAAATTTTAGGAATAATATATTATTTGTTTCCTAATGTTAATATTTTTTGTATTTTTATATAGTTTCATAAAAAATATAATACTAAAAATAACTTGAATCATTTTTCACATATATTAATTTGATACTACAATATGATTTATCATTCTGTACCATTCAATTTTTCATACTTAGAACTTAGGCCATGTATATTTTATTGGAACCACCCCTTGATCGCAATAAAATACAATCAGATGCATGCTTTGTGGATAAATTGTAAAATCTTTTTTATTTATATTATATTATAGTTATTTATGATCATGCATCATTAAAAATTACAATACATTTTTTATGATTTAACTTATTTAATATATTTTTTATTGGATTATTTTAGAAAAAACATTATTCTCAATGATGATTTTTAATTAATAGTTTATTGTTTATTGTTTTTCTTATTTCGATTCATATTTAGGCACATATTGTTTTTTATTTATATATTTTCAAGGAAATCAGTGAATTAATTTTTAATTCACTAATTCCTATATTTTAAAACACGTTGACCATTGTTTGAATTTTTATTTTCATAATTAATTTTTTAATTTTTTTTAAATGTATAATTAATAATTTATTCACCATGTTGGTATATATCTACTGGTTTTGTATTTGTATTTCCATTGCTTATTAAACACATAGAAACACATGTATGACCATAAATAAAATGTAGTTTTTTTCTCACGTGTATATTTTTTCATATTTCAGTAAAAAAAATTCTAAATTGAACATTAAAATATTAAATTGATTGTATAATTCAACATCGTTTTTGAGATCATTTAATTACTTTATAGATTCATAATATTTCATATATAATTTTTAATTATTTTTTAAATTTATATATTAATTAATTTAATTGATTTATATTTGGAGTAGTTAATGATTTGGTTTTATGATACCCAGGGCGATGACATTATTTAATATATTTGAATGATTGGTGAACTATATATGGAAATTTCACATTCCATAAAAAGAAATAAAAACAATTTTGTATACGGTATATATATGATGAAGGTGAAAATAAAATGAGAACTTATTTTTTGAGTAATTATATAATTTTATATACAATTCCTTCCTTCTATACATGGGATAGAATTGGGAACTACCTACACATGTGGTGAACTGGTGGAGATAGCTACCTCGTAGATGTTTTCAACCTCATATGCATGTGTAATTACAAGAAAATGGGGACCTGGAATGAACTTAAAAAATTGGGATCTTTATAGTGAACTATGTTAGTAACAACTATCTCACATATGTCTACTTCCACCTCTCTGTAAGTAATTTTCGTGAGACTAAAGTTCCTTGGCATGAGGAATTCATTGTTATGATAATAAATGAAAATTTCCTTTACAATTAAATGTGACCACACCATGTTCAAAAGTTAGCCTCATAATTAATACTGATATTATCAGCCACATGTGGTTCCATGAAATAATCAAACTTTGTTCTGGAATTCACTATAATGTAATATTTTGAACTTCACCAACCAATGTTACATCCCAATGTTTTTTAAATATAATTATCATATAGTATAACCACAGAATATTACTTATAGAAAAATATATGATAATTATAAATGGAGAATGAGTTAAGTGAAAGCTATCTATATATGTTAAGGTACAAATAAATATGAAATTTGAAATTGAACATTGGAAAAGTATTGTAACCCTTATGAATAGAAAACTAGAAACTGTAGTATTAAACACATCAATTAAATTATAAATAAAATTTATCCTTCTTATAAGTGACAGTATGTTATAATTATATAATAATATAAAAAATATATATTTTAAAAATTTATAATTTTCCATTTTTATTTTTTTAATTAAATAATTTATATTTTTAGTAATTTTAATAATTAAATAAATTAAAAGAAATTCCATTTTCTTAAAATGTATTCTTATATTTTTATTTTGATTTCTTTTGATTATAATATAATTTTAATATACCTTAAATAATTTTCCAATGTCTTATAAAATTTGTATTAATTTTAAAATTTGTATTTTTGAAGTAAATTATGATTTTAACTAAAACATTAATTTTACATAATTAGAAAATTATTTTTAAAAATTGGAGTACATTTTTGAATTCTAAACGATGAAAAAATGTTTATGGTTTATTTTTTTTATCTTCATAAAATACATTAATTTTTATAAATTGTAAAATATAATAATTTGTTGTATATACACATTATATGAAAAATGCCATATTCCAGACATTATGGCTTATTTAAGAACCTCTATATCGAACTCATATGATATAATTATTTTTATTATTATCAACAAGTAGCACAATTTCTTTTCATGAGAAAAATAATAAATAAATGATTATGGTATTCAAAAATTACCCCTCTCATCCACTATAAAAACTACACTCAACCCCACTTCTCTTCACTCCTCTAATACCTTGTTCCTTTACTAAATTATTATAAAATCCTTTCATAACACCCTCTCCACATTCCTAGAGCTATTTGTCTCATCAAAAGAACAACATCACTCCCCTGTGGAGTTACTAAAGATGAAGGGATCATGGGGGAAAACACTCTTCCATTTTCATACAATTCCGTTTCATGATACAATGCTTTCAATTATATCCTTGCCTATCTTCATCCAGAAGGATTGAAAACTCGAGTACCACCCATTTTCAGTTGTTTTTTTATGATAATGGAATAATTAATCACCATATCCCCTTTCATATCATTTTATAATTTAAATCAAAACATCATTTGACATGTGTTAATTTTTCAAATTCTAAGACGATAGGTAATCAATTACCATTATCAGTTATGGTTATGAAAACATTTTTTGGGTTGAACCTAATTGTAATATATGTTATATATTATATTAAATGTTTTTTATACTTTTTAAGAAATTTAATAAATATCCAAAACCAATGGAGTTTGTTGATATATGAAATCACCAAATTAATCCAAGTGTTTATCATTACATATTTTTATAATGATTCATCCTCACTCAATATTAAAAAAATAATTTTATACTAATTTAATCATTTAGATGTTTATTAATAACATATACCTTAAATTATAGACAATCATCATCATTTTACATGATTATATCTACATGTACATAACTAAACCGGTCATGAAAACTAATGAAACAAACACTCCCAAAAATGGCATCGAAATAGTTAACCCATTAATAAGGGCCATGTATGAACATAATAATGGTATAGTAAATTAGTAACATGTATAAATGGTTATAAAATTATTAATTAATGAAAATAATTTTATTATTTAATGAAATTATGATGACGTGAAAATCACATTCATACTTAATGTAATGGATTCAAACCAAACCTCTATTATTCCATCAGATCGCACTATCATTCTGTTTACCCATATGAATTTATCATTTATTTATTTTTTATATTCTATGTTTTGTTAAAAAATTAAAAAATAAAGAATCAATATCTTTCTTCATTTTCTGTTGGGGATATATTTTTTTATGTGGTACCCTCCTCAATTAATCACTATAAGAATACTCGTTTTTAGGGGAATTCCAGGATTTGTACCCAAATTCAACTGAAATATAAAATCTTCATAAATTTATATTTATTTTTATAAATAACTCATAATATTATGAAATTTTACCTAGATAAATTTTGGTTTTATATATTTTCTTATTCACCTTTTTTAAGGATCATTTATATTTTCCTTCAACCGCAATAAAATGTTTTCATTATAATGTAACTGTTATAGGATTTTTATCATCTTATCACATAACATTGACATTAATTATAGTGATATATTCTTATTCCACCATATGAATTTCCATGCAAGTTCTAATTCCATTCATTCATGGAGACTTTTATTATATTCCCATTTGTTTTGTTCTTTGACATGAATATTACAACTAATTCATACTATGTGAAACCATTATGTATATGTATGGATGATTTTATATGATTCTTTATGTGGAATGAAAATTCATGAATGTGTTATGATGCGTGTTCCGGGATAGTCTCCAATGAATTATGTAATGTTTAGTCTCATCACACATTACGTACAATGGTGTTGATAGTTATCCTTCAATCCTGCTCTATGTGAATTGATTTTGGTTTTAATCCTAGAATTATGCTACTCTAAGTTAAAAAAGAATTTACTCATTATAAATTCATATTTCATTTTTCTTTCTCATTTAAATTTTACCACTATTATATGTTCCCTTTTTGATTATGTTATGATTAAGTATGATTATTATGGTTTGATTCGTTTTTGTATCACTATGATATATTGTCTAACCAATATGCTATGATTTATTATTATTTTTAATCTCACACTATGATTTTCTTCTCATCCCTATTTTCATGTTATCCAAAAGTTTTATTATGTAGATGTAAGGGGTAAGGGGATGTTATGATCCATTTATGAATATTAATTAATGAATTTTTTTAGTTTCTTGATTTTAATATTATATTAGTGGTAATCCAATTAACTACACAATACAATCCATTGTTATTAATTTAGTGTTTAATTATGCTCAAAATAATTTATTGTTATGTTTTAATGGGTAGGTTCACTATATTTGGTATCATACAGTCTTCTAGCGGTTTTTTGAGATAAGGAGTAGAGAACTTTAGTTATATCCTTCGGGTTAACCTTATGAATAAGAAAACCTTCCAATGTTTTTGTTATTATGTAGTATGTGTTTTATAAATAAAAACATCCCCTTAGATATACTAAAATATGACGTGGTTTTGGTATAATTTTACCTAGAAATAAAAACTCTGAAAATGTGTCATGTCTTGACTCCTATTAACCAGGTACATGAAGATAGGCCTTAATGCACACATGGTTTGACTATACCATGGGATATGATTTTCGTAAATTAATATGCTCATTTTTAACCATTAGTAATTGAACTAAAAAAGGCATGTAAGAATATATTATTTGAAATATATTAGAGATAACCGAGATTGATACTAAGGGAATCAAAAGTTAGGATATACTTTTCTATTTAACATTTATCCTTTAATGTTTAATGTTTAATTTTAATTCGTATTATATAAGAATTCAAGACCCCTCATTTAATGTTATTTTTATTGGTTAATGTTAAATAATATAGTTACACATTCCAGTAATCAATTAGATAGTCAATGTGACAATATCTCTAATGACATGCCAGATATGATGGAAACATGTGATCAAAACATAATTACTGTATTAGATTATCTACATAATGTTATGAATTATAACATGTATCATGTGAAACACCCTCCTCATATAAGGAAAGAGAAAATATACATTGAATCCATCATGCGGTAATGTCCCCCAATGTTTAGTGTATCTTTTGACCTCCTCCTATCAGAATAGTGGAATAACTCCATTGAAAAAATATTATCTATCATCCAATGCTCAGATGAATAGAAATGCATGCTATATGACTACTGTTTTGATGTAGAATCAAATCAGTGGTGGAACCTAATCCTTAATATGATGTTCTAGGAGGAAATTGATTCCATGGATTAAGAAGAATTCACAAATATTTTTTTCAAAACATAATTTTCTCAAACACTCCGTCTCAAGATAGAAATAGTGTTCCTCAAAATTATATAAAAGGAAGGTGAGTCTATTGGGTATTTTTAAAAAACGTTATAATCCTTTAAATATACTCATCCATATTTTTCATGATCATTAAATGAATTTGGGATCACTTTTTTAGCTGACTACATCCAATTCAACAGAAAGCATTGATAGTTTCTGATTTTTATAGTTATAATGTGATTTTCTATTGTGCACTCATGGATGAAATAGAGATTGGAGAGGCTCAATGGTCCCTGGTAATGGTGAAAAAAGTATAAAATATTGAATAATATCATTGTTTTAACAAATAAACATATAATTTTATAAAGACTGAACATACCTTTTTATAAATTTTGGGAAGAAGCATCATAAGAACTGTCTAAAGGGAACCATTAATTTCAAAAAATGTGGAGTAATAGGACATCAAACTAAAAATACAGAATGGTTTTGAAGAATTACACTAATGTAGATGATATAGTAAGGTTCAAATAAATACTCAACAAATTTTGAAAGCTTCAATGGTATGGAACATGGACATTATGTGATCAATTTTCCTAAGAAAAGGTTTGTCGAAGGAAATCAAAATTTACCTCCAAATAAACAAGGAAGGTATTATGCAGTCACTAATGATGAGGTGAAGTCAGAAAATGATGTAGAGATATATGTTATGGTTATTCCTTCAATAATATGAAGCATACTATTTTTTTAGGATCTACACATTCTATCATATCATGAATGTAGAGTAGAACTATTCAAACACCACTGAAAGTATGGAGTTTGAGTTATTTATTAATATATATAATTGAGAAATTATTCTGTTCATTGTATATAACTCAGCCATAGAAAATGTGTTTTTACATAACCACCCAAAAAATAATATTATATTCCCTTTTGTTGAATATGATGCAATTTGTGTCATGGATTTCATATCATTATATAAATCCTATATTAACTATCATCAATCTGAGATCACTCATCACATCCAAAATCATCATCCAATCATGTAAAAGTGTAAGGGAAATAATAGTCTCTTTAATAATAATCATCCTATCTGTGGATATTTTTTCCTTATTATCAAGCATATCATACTAAAATGATAGATGAAATGGATGAAATCATTCTTGAAGACATCCTTATCATGAGGGATTACATTGATCAGTTCCCCAAATAGTTTCTCAGTCTTCCTCTTGATCGATAGTTTGAGATCCTGATTGATATTATTTGTACATAACATCACATATAAAAGACACTATATAGAATTCCCATCGTATATATGGAAGAACTAAATAATCAGTTATAGGAGAATCTGGAGAAAGGTTTTATACAACCAAGTGCTTCACCCAAGGATGTAAATGTCCTATACATCAAGAATAATTTTGGATGAATGCACCTAATAATTAATTATCATTATGTCAATAAAATCACAATAATGAACAAATATCACATTCCATGGATAAAGGGTTTGATCGTTCAGCTATGTGGGGCATGTTATTTCTCAATGGTGGACCTTTAGACCGATTATCACCAATTAATTGTGTAGAAGGACGTTATTTCCAATATATCAATTCGAACAATATATCAACACAACTAGTTCACAGTTATATCCTTAAGACTCACTAATGAACATAAAATTTTCATGTATTTAATGAGTAGTTTCCTTATGGATTACATGGATAGATGTTTGGTCATTTTTGTCGATGTTATTTGGATAAACATAAAGTGAGTGGAGGAACATTAAGCCAATATAATATTATGCTAGATAACGTGATATGGGAAAATAATTTTGTAATGTATAGTAAATGTGACTTCTAAATGGGTGAAGTATCATTCATGGGAAATGTTATCACCAGAAAAGTGATATCTATAGAACCTACCCAAAAATATGAGATTAAGCAGAAGCCTAGGAAAATATCTGTAATGATGATTTGTAAATTCTATTGTCCAGATCAGCATATCCAATGATTTGTGAATAATTTATCATTATATAAAAAAAATCCAATATGAAATGGATGGGAGTAAAACTTTTCTATACTCAATAATGTGAGGAAATAATTATGGATCTCAAAAATAGGTATATAACTGCTCATGTACTCACACTCTTGATAAGGGTACCTCTTTTTTGGATTACAAAGATTTTTCAATAAAGGCCTATGGTTGGGTACTAATAAAAAATGTTAATGTGATAGGATATTCCCCATGGCTCATGAAAATTCAAGAAAACAATCTATCCCACACATTATCTTATGTTGACGGTTGTGTTCATTGAATTAAAAATCTAGAGCCATTATCTTTATGCGGAGAGGATTAATATATATATATTGATAAAAATAGTCTCAAATATATATCCACATAGAAGGATATTAATATGTGCTGGAAAAAATTGTTTGATCTCATCGAATATTATGACTTTTCAATCAATTACCATCTGTGTAAGGCAAATAAGATTGCAGATGCTCACTGTAGAAAAGATCCAACATCATTATCAATGATGATAATTTAGAATGATCCAATATTCTATGATATATAGAGGATTGAAAATAGAAAAATTATGTGAGAAAAAAACATAAATCCTTTCTCAAATGATTTCTCAACCATCCGTCATGGGGAAAATAAATGATGCACAGTGAAATGATGTGGTCATTCAGAAAATGTTTCAAACAATACGAAATGAGAAGCTATATATATTCAATAATTAAAAGTAATTATTTGTGAAATTTTGGTCACAATAATACTTATGATCCAATCCATATATAAAAAATATCTTTGGAATGATTCACATTGATCATCATTCTGTATTCACCCAGGGATAATGTAGATTTATCCAGATCTCCAGGAGAACTATAGGTTTGAAAATATGAATAATGAGATAGATGAGTATACATAAATTTCCATGGTATGTAAACAATTGAATTCTTTAAGAAAAAATTATATGGGATAATGAAAAGTCTAACCAGAAATATTTGTAAGTGGAGGAAAGTTACCATAGAATTTTCCACGGGACTACCAAGGACATTCAGAGGATACAATAATATATGGGCAATTATGGATAATTTTATAAAGACAACTCACATTATCTCAATTCATGATGGATTATCATTGGATTTGTATTCATGTATATATATCTAATATGTGGTAAGGTTTCATTAAGTACCACTATCAATATTTTATAATCGGGAACCTAAATTCACCTTAATGTTATGGTGATGACTCAAAAATATTCTAATCACTGAGCTAATATTCATTCCAACATATCATTCTCTAAATGATGGAAAAAAATGACATATTCCATCATTGAAAAATATTGGTAGACAATATTATATGGACATAAAATGAGTATTAGGGTGACATCTTCTACCTGTCGAATTCTCTTACTACAATAGTTTCTACATGAGCATCTGAATGACACCATATGAAGCTCATTAAAGTAAAAGGTTCATAACATTAACATTCTAGGATGATTTTGGTGACTGTAAGCTACTAGGGCTGAATATTGATGACGAAATGAAGTGGATGGTGAAAACCATTTAACAACATATCGAGGAATACCACAGTTGATAGAATTTTTATGCATAAAATCAATGACAGGTGCATCAGTATAAATTTGGTGACATTGTATTTCTCTGGATATATTTATTGAAGAATGACATGTAGATTAGGATAAAAAAAGAGTGTACTAGGTTCGTCAGTACCATCGATGCCTTTATTCATGTCAGTATTTGGGCCCATCGACTAGTACTTTCTCCATCTATGTCAAAATTACATGATGCCTTCCATATATTTGAATGAATAAATTACATACATTATTTTTCACATGTATTGACTTCAGAGGTGGAAAAGTTGGAGAGAGATCTTTCAAACAAGGAGTAGCCTTAGAATATATTGGATCATAGATATAATGTTCTACATATCAATGATGCTCACCAAGTCAAAGATCAATGTAGTAACTATATATATAATGTGGAAGATTATGAAGTAAAGGAAGCGACGAAGGAAAAATACAAAAACATGTTTTCATAATATAAAGTAAAATGAAAATTCTAGGGTATGTTTTGTATGGGAAGAAGAATTCAATAACCAAATGAATTATTAATGAAATTTTCTTATATTATAAATAATAATATTACATATAGAAAACAATAAATAATTTATAAATGAATTATGATTGAAAGTAACGGTATATCTTGAATCAAGGATGAATTACCTATGGAATAGTGACATGATGACTGCAATATTAATGTGATCCTTATGAACACTAAAATAGAAAATGTAATATTAACCTCACTAATTAAAAAATAAATAATATTTACCCACAATAATACTGAAAATATGGTATACTTATATCATAGTATAATAAAATATGTATTTTAAAACTTATTGATTATGTTTTGGTATTTTCATAGCGAATAAATATTCAATTACAATTTTATGATGAAAATAATAAATTAAAATAAAATTTATTTTCACAAACTGTTTTAATAAATTGGTATTGTGATGAATTATGACCCTAACATTATTTAAAGAGACCATAATTAATTTTTTTAATATGATAGAAAAGAAGGTTTAATTTAAAAATAAGTAATTTTCATTTAAATAATGAATTTAATTGAAAATTATAATTCACATATTTAGAAAATTATTTTTGAAATATAGGGTGCATTTTTTAATTCTACATGTTAATAAATACTTACAGTGAATATTTTTTTTTGAAATACATGAATATTTGGTGTATAGTAAAATATGGTAATTTAACGTATATATAAATTATTATTTTAATGCACTATTCCTAACATCATGGATGATGTATGTACCCTTATATCAATTTCACATTATCTAATTATTTTTTATAGTCTCAATAATTATAACTAAACATTTCATGATAAACATCATAAACAAATAAAAAATATATTCAAAAATCACACATCTCCTTCACTAAATAAACCTATCTCACCCCCTTCCCTTAAATCCTATAAATCACTGTTAATTTTCTAAAATCTACTCAAATATATATTTAATCCCATATAACATGTCAAATAACTCATGTTCACATAAAAAAAATCTCTCTTCTAAAGAGTTTCTCATGAGGATGGAATACAGAGGTAAAACCCTCTTTTAGTTTGATTCAATGTGTTCCCAACATCCATTGTAATATTTACTATCCTCACCTCTCATCATAAAAGAGGTATGAAAAATCTAGTTCCAAACCTATTGATTAATTTTGTTATTCTAATGGAATAATTGATCATTATTTCTCTTTTCCTCTCATTTTATACTTGAAATTAAAACACAATCTAAGATGTTTTAATTTATCACATTCAATGATGATGGGTTTTAAATTATCTTCATGAATTATGGTTATGAAACAATAATTATGTTTCATAGAGATTATTATATATGTAATATATTATATTTAATGTTCTGGAATCTTTTTGTACAAATAGTATTGATATACAAAACTAAATGTGTCTCTTGTGGTGGAAAAATCTCCAAATTTAATCAAAGTGTTTATCATAAATGTTTTATATAATGATTTATCATCACTAAAAATAAACAAACTAATTTTATAACTATTTATTATTATATATGTTATCTATTATAATATAACTTTAATTTTTAAAAACTATCTTCATATTTCATGATTATATGTACATGTAAATAAATAAACCAATCCTAAAAGCAAAGAAAAAATGCTACCAAACAATGAAATCAAACTTGTTAATCCATCAAAAGTTCCACGAATGAACACAATATCATTATAATTAATAAATTATATGTATAATAGTTTATATATTTATTAAATTGTGAATCTATGTTTATCATATGAACATTATCATTAATGTAGGTATTCTTTCAGACGAAGGGTAATTTATTATTCCAAAACATCCATTTTTTCTACAGGTTATCTATATTAATAATTACCCAAATGAAGTTATCATATAATTTTTTTTAAATATTCTAAACTAATTTAATAAATTAAAATATCATGTATCAATATCCATTTATAATTCTCATTTTGGGATATACATTTTTTATGTGGTTCCCTCCTCAATTCTTCCCGATAAGCATGCCTATTTTAACTGAACATCCAAAATACTTATCAAATTTCATGTTCACAATATAATCATCATTAAGTTGTCATTATTTTTCTATAATAACCCATTATATTAATAATACCTTCTTATTTCACTTCGGTCTTTATATATTATATTATTCCTTTTTTGGTTTTAAATTATCTTTGATATTTTCCTCAATCCGCTCCAAAAGGTTTTAATTCTAATGTTTTATAAATATTTTTTACATGTTATCTATTCCATTTAAAATAACAAATCGTAATATATTTATATTCTATATTATTATGGTCTATTAATGATCCTATTTATATAATTTATGGACTATTTTATGATACAAAAATATACTATGCTTCATGACATTATTAAGATTGTTAATTCCTTCCATGGGTAAACACTATGTTTATATATCATTGATTATCTATGATTTTTTATTGGGAAAGCCATTTATTTAAAAAGATTATTATAGGTTCTCCCAAATAGTTCTCTAATTAATTGTGCAATGTTTTGGATCAAGATATATTATGGGCAATTTTCTTGGTGGTTATCCTTGAATCGTGATACATGTGCAGTCTTGGTGGTTTGCATTGACTTGTGCTACTCAATGTGCAATGAGACATGAATCATGGAAATTCATGCATTATGTTTGATCCAAATTTAAATTACTACATTATTATATGATCCCATGTTCTATATCTTATTACTACATATGAAAATTCATGTTTAATGCCTTTTTATATCACTATGATATTCATTCGAACCCAAGTTATACGATTTATTCATATGTTTACTAACATACATAGATTTTTAACTCATCCTTTTTTTCATGTTATCCCTAGTTTATACAATGATGATTTATGTGATCAAGGGAAGTTAATATATCTTTATTAATATTAAATAAATAAACCTTTTATTTAGTCATATGTATTCAGTTTTATGTACATAGTCTTCCAATAAAGTAGACATTACGATCCTAGGATTATAATTTCAAGATTAATTATACATAAAATCATGTAATGATATGTGTAAAAAGGATAGGGTCACCTTAAAATATATATCAACATTCATAATAGAACATGAAACCATATTGAGTTCTCATATCAAATTTTTCAATTTTTAGAATAACATCTTTTCAATCCCTTATAATGCGCACAAAGTAACCTTAAATAATTACATACATTTCCCTAATAATTAAAATGTAATTATAGATATTATTTAAAAAAATATATCAACTCACTAATAATATAGTATATCATATTAATATGGATTATAAGAAACATTAGGTCAAATGTTGGACATCATATAAAAGACATAACTTTTGTCAGAAATATGATGAATAATATCCACCATTATCTATGGATTAGGATCTAGGATCCTCCAAATATTAATGCTATGAAACAAGGGAACAGATTGCATCTTGGAGTCCACCAAACTGAACCACATGAAAAAATTTCAATTATATGTACTTTCAATCAGTCCAAAAAACATTTTATTCCATCAATATATATCATTATACCCCATGTGAAGGCAGTATTACACATTTATTTCATTGAAAATAATTTTCAATACATTTTTACAGAATTTAATGTTATAACATCATTTTCGATACGTACTATGTCAACCACATAAAACATAAAAAGGAATAAATAATCCAATATCATACCTATATACACAAAAATTATATGTGTTTTTATAAATCATAATACATTTATACTATCATCAAACCATATATTCCATCTGTATTTGGATTTTTTTCAATCCATAAATGGACAATTGCAAATTATAAACAATTAAATTACTATATGATACATTAATATCATTAGGTTATAATTTATAGTAATCTAAAAATAAAATTATGTTATATAAATTGATTTTGAAATCCATTTTATTTATCACATTATCATAATGAAATTTCAAGTAATATTTTAATGGGAATTTTTATCACTAATGTAAAATATTAAATATTATAAAAACGTTTATTATCTTTTGAATAATACCAGTGATGATCACAAAAAATATAACATTAATGAATATTATGAATATATTTATAAAATTTTATAATATAATAAAAAAAATAAAAAAAAAATATTAATCAAAAACTAAATTAAATTTATATGGAATTTTTTTAAAATATAAGAATATATAATAATCAATGTAAATAGAAAATAAAATTATAGGACACCACTATCTAAAAAAATAGTATATATCATTATGGTTTAAAAATGTAAACCCATAATTTTTATAACTATTTAACAAAATGAAAATATATATCTATGTAGATAAAACCTATTTTGTCAAGTATATGTTTTTATATGCTTCTTGAATTTCTAGATTCTCAAGTAATACAAATAAGTTGATTGAGGATTTATCATTTTAAATAAGGAAAACAAACATATACATTTTCTAGGATATTCAAAATGAAATTACTATACCCAGGGAAGCCCAACCTAGGCCAATTAAAAGACAAGTAAACTACCCTATGTCCTCCAGTAATATGTAAACGGTTTGAGACTGGAACTATGTGGTCATATACCACATCATTATAGACATAATCCAATATCATTTGACAAAAAAACATAAATGAATAAGAAAAAAATAAAAACATGTTGGATACACAAATACAATATACTAAATGTAACACAATGAATGAATGAGACATTAAGTAAATAATTTACCCCACATGGGTAAAATATAATGGAAATGTACATTTGAGAAGTCCCTGAATGTTACAGATGCCAGACACTATAGAACACATCCCCACTAAGAGTTACCCTATATTGTTCTATAGTTGAATCATAATCTATGACCAACACGGAACTCCAAGCATAGTAATACATAACAAATCATCACAATGTGTAGTATTTGAAGCAATACTAGCTTCCCTTCTAAAGATACCAACATCTAAACTAAAAATCTTCAATACAAACAAAAAATATGATGGAATAAATCATGTGCAACTATAAATAAGTGGAAGACTAATATTTCTACAAGGATAGATATCAATAGAACTACTATAAATTATAGTACTAATGTAATAATGGAGAATCAAAAGATTCACAATCCTCAAATATTATTTATTGACCGTCCACTCTAACTTTCATGTTTTTACTAAATACAACCGAAGAAGACCTAATCATTGATGTAAACACATCACCCAAGGGAATAACACTCCTTGTCATTCATATCCATCAATATTGTGCTTCCATTATAGAAACACGTATGAAACCCCATGACTTTACATAGAATATATCCCTGTCAAGGGGGTAATGAAACCAAATATTAGAACCACCCGAGTGGGTTGTAAAGGAAATTATTCCAAACATATGGAAGATCACCAACTCTTTATAGGAAAGATAAATGAGAAATCATCCCACAACACCAAACATTCATATTAAGGAAAACTAGAAACCCAAACAACATTTATTAAATTATATTAGGAGACACAATTCCTCATTGGAATAAACCTCACTCATGGAATTAATTAGTTTGTGTTTTGAAGATGTATGCCTCACAAGAATAAACCTTGATCGAGATTATACTGATCCATATTCATAACATGTGGTGGAACTCTACCTAATCAACACCAATGTATTACAGAACCCATATGGATTTATAGGACCCATAACCAAAATTTCTGGGGGTACAGAAATCCATGTTGGAAAATAAGGGGCATTTTCCCCTCATAGTATACATATGCAGCGGTACTGGCCCCATGAATTCTTTTAACTTCATGATAAAAGTATTTTCATCATTGGGGAAAATAAAATAAAGGAAATGTGTGAGAATATAAACTTCTTAAGGGTAAAAAATACAGTAGAATATTTCATAATTAATAATGTATGGTGAATAAATAAATACACTTACTACTTGAAAATTATATCAATTATAATATGGATGGAATAAAATAATGAGTTAATAATATCCTATAAATAATCACATTCAAAAAAAAATATGGTAATTATACTGGTGCAATAATCACATGATAAATAAATGAAAATAAATATAATGATATAATTTATAATTTTGGTAGTTATTAACAGAACATTACGGAATTTTCCAAGACATGTTTATATAAATGGTATTCAAGTACACCTTTTTTTATATGATATGTCTCAAGAGACCAAAAAATGCATTATGTGGATATTGAAGGCCCCAAAAAATGCATTATTTCCTCAATAGATAACAATTATTAAAGGATTGAAACATAACTTCACATACATAAGCAACATAAATAACATTCCCCAACCAGCTAACAAACTAACTATCCATTCTGAGTAATGTCGTAAATTATATCAAGAAAGATAATCCACAGTCAAACTAATCATAAACCATTTCATAAAATATTGTAGATCATATTTAGAATAGATACATTTTGATAAATCATATGTTTAAATAGTTTTGTATAAATATATTATAGTACTCTAATAAAATGATCATGAAATTGTTGAAAGAAATACACATTTCACATTGTAGTGGATACTTAATTTTTGAAAAAGCGTTTTATTTTTTCATAATGTTTTTGATAAAACCAGAAAAAATATATTTTCAATTGTAGTTATTTTATGAAAATAATGTTTTCTTTAAAATATTATAAATGAAACTTTAAAATTGTTATGAAATTGGGAAGTTCCCTTATATCGGGCCTACAATAAAAAAGAATTTAGAATAAAACCATGTAAAACATGTATTCACCAATCGAATAAAGATTAACTGATCAATTATATATGTTTGGAACAAATTAAATAAATTTATAATAATAAAATAATAATTATTAATAATTATTTTGGTGTAAATTTATTGATAGCGTAACATGAAAAAAATGTGGAGGTTTATGATGAAACTTTTAAATTAGGTACAAAAGTGTTCTATACCTAAATTTAATGACCTAAATAATCTAATTAAATCCATAATTAAATAAATTTACACACATTTTTTCATATATTTTATTAATTATAATTTTATTAAACTAATTTATGTTAATTTTCATGTGTTATTGGAAAAAATGTAATAATTAGAGAGTGTTTATTTCCTTGGTTTTCATGATCGGTTTTCTTTTATACACATATGGAATGTTATGTAAATTGAAAATAGTTTTCCAGAATTGAAAATATTTAATACTAATGATCATAGAGATGATAAAATTGATATATAATTGATTTTTGTTATTTATGATGAAGATAAATTAGTATATAATATTTTAGTTCTGATCATTTATATTATTTTGGATGTTTTTCAATATTTAAATACTTGTTTTTTTACAATAATTAATATTATGTAAATATATTATTCATAGAACATTGAATAATATTTAATACATAAATTATAACATGGTTTAACCCTAAAAATTATTTTATGACCTTCCATGAATGATATATTTAAAAACGAATGAACAACGTCCATTATGGCCTTAAATAAACAACTCAACGATGTTATTTTTATATTTACAAACAAATTGAATGGGAGTGGATAATCGAGGGTCGATTTTTCAATGACAAATTATCATTAATTTATATGAAAGATAATATAGTTAACATGTCACTTTGGACATGGGAGGTAAGGTAAAGATAATAATATAAATAAAAATGAACATAAAATAAAATAAAAAATGGAATTTTTACCTCATGAATTCTTCTCATTTTGATCCTCCATAAAGGAATTGGTTTTTTTAGTTTTGTTAAGTAAAATGATTCCAAGACACGGGGGAGTGTCTGGGGAAATGGATAGGAAAAAATTATAGGACCAATGAATTGTTGGATAGAGGAGAATTTATTATGGGAGGTGCTATTTATATTGATGGAGAGGGTGTTTTTCGATTAATTTTTTATTTTTTTAAATATTTTGTTTCCAAACATTATTTTTTTTTAATTTTAACTAAATATTTTAATGTTTTTTTTTCCAAATCAATATTTTGGTGTGTAACTCATTCATCACTCCTGTAATATTTTATTTATCATATAATGTTTATATATTATAAATTACCATATTTTATTATTCATAAAAAATATAAATACATTACAAATATAAAAACATTTTAGTCTAAATATTATTATATTTTTAGAAATAAAAAATTAACAACATTATTTGAAAAATATTTTCTAAATATATTAAATTTAATTTTTAATTAAAATATTTATTTATTTGAAAAATACAAGTTATAAAGTTATATATGAATTTAAGACATGTTAAAGAATTAGTCAAGGTATCATAAAATTATATACAATACTAAGAAAAAAATATTTATTTATGTATATAATTTAAAAAATCGCTTTTAAATACTTAAATTATTTATGAAATTAAAATTAAAAATTTAAGTGTTACAAAAAATCTAACACTTAAATTATCATTTTAAAAACATTTATTATATTATTAAATTATTCGTGTATTGAATAATATTATTTAAAAGAAAAAAAATTAAACTTATATTATAATAGATAATGCTAATATTCTATTGGTCACACTACAATTCATATGGGGTTACATTATTATTCTAAAATACATATTAAATAATACATTATGTTTTTAATATTGTTATTGTGTGAAGAATATAATATCAAATTTATTAATTTTTTAAAATAGGCATACCATATAATCATGGGGTCGTTCATACATACATCATTCCAACATTTCATCCTCTTAATTTCCAAACTGTCACCTCAAAAAAATATTGGGGTAGTTCTTCATCATACGTTTCTTAGGTTCCCACAAAACCTTTTTAGTTTTAGGATTCTTCTAAAGTACAATTACAATATGAGTAATCCAATTCATCAACAATTGTACTCTATTGTCATGAATCTGTAAAGGCTCATCACAGTAAGATAAATCAATTTCCAATCCTATTTCATTAGAACTGAGAACAGATATTGGGTCTGACATTTTCTTACTCAATAAATATATTTTAAAGACATCATGAACCATTGTAATTCAAGGTTTCATTTATTGATGATAATCAAAAACTCAATTTCACTCTATTATTTAAAAAGGAAAAAATTTACATGGGTCATATAATATCATTATTTCCAAATCATATGACAAAATATATTGGATATACATTCATTAAGACATGGTATCCCAGTTGGATGTGCCATTACTTCCTTCTATTATCAACATAACTATTTTTCATACCTTAAGATGCTTTGATATGGGTTTTAATAGTATTCAAATTTGTTGTTCTATCATCGAAAATTTATAGACCTACATAATTTCTTTCACCAAATTCTACCCAATATGTTGGTGTAGGACATCGCATTCAATACAATGCTTCATGTTGTTCCATTTGAATACTTGAATGTCAACTAATATTGGGATAAAAATCTACCAATGACATATACGTACCCCCTGACATTAAATTCAAAAGTTAATGGTCATAACATATCTTATAATATTTAGACCATCCTTTCTAAATTCATATTAGTTTTAGTGTGATATGTTGTGAACAAATGAACATAGTATCCAACGATATAAAAATAATGTTTTAGATAATATATCTAAATCATATATAAAAATTATAAGTAATCAAAGTGGGGGTCCAATAATTCATAAAACATCATTAATATAGATTAACTCAACTTAGAAAATTTGGAAATCCTCACTTATAACATGTAAATGTGGAGATATAGTATTTTTATCAATAATTACCCATATTGTTTCATTATTTTATATGGTTTTCTGAATATAATGATAATATCTATAGTAATGTCATCACATTTAAATATATGAATAAGAATATGTTTCATAGATACTTATAGATGTTGTCTTTCTACCTTAACCTATTGATAGACTAAAAATCATAATAAATATGTTTCAATTTCCATATTCAATTTATCCCACCATAAATGTTCCGTAAAATCTCTATACATCATAGTGCTACTAAGGTGTAGATTGAAATTAAAGCTATGTGAATCATTCAATAACACCATTTTTAGAACATATATTTAGGTAACATGTATTCTCCTCCCAAATATTATACATCCATATTCAAAGATGAAGTATTCAATTCCCATAATTCAAATATATTATTTTCATATGAAAATTTTCATTAGAAGACAATGAAATTATAATCCTATATAATAAATATGGATGTTCACCTAATTGAAAATGTAAGGATTATTTAGCTTCCTTGATAATTCTTATATATATTTATCATGGATCCATGTACAAAAGATAATTTTTAATCCTCACATTATTCATAAATCCATGATCCATCCTTCTCACTTCATCAACTAACTTATTTTATATCACTAGGTAGTACTATATTGAATAATCATAACATTTTAGTAGTTCAACCAATCTCCAATTCTTCATGATGTGTTATTTTTTTGAGAAGATATATTTCAAAATCTTCTGATCTGTAAATAAATCATATGTTTCTCTGTAGAGATAGTGTATACATATTATCAAAGAAAAGATTACGGCTTCAAATTGAAAATCATGAGTAGGATAGTAAGGTTCGTGAGTTTTTAACTTCCATGAGGCTCATTAAATAACTCTATAATTAAAAATAAGGACACAATCAAGTCATTTATTTCATGATTAAATATAAATAAAAAATCCACCCTTTCCCAATGGTAGAGTAATGACTGTGGAATTCGCTAATCTCCACTTTAATTATTAATAGACCTCTTAACATTATTTTGTCTCGTCAAACATAATACCTTTATAAGTAACATTCATTAATAGACTAGGGTATCAAGAAAAATCCTAAATGAAAGGATGGTAATAACCTATTAAACCAATGAAACTTTTTACATCATATATTATCTTTAGAATAGATAAGTCATGGAAAACCATTTTCTTCAAAGGTTCAACTATGAATCCATATATAGAGAGAATATTACCATGGAAAAAAATAATTTTAAGCTATAATACTTACTTGATAACCTTCCCATATAACTATTTACTTATAGAGGTCTACATAACAACATACAACTCATTCTTATGGTCCATGTATGTTTTAGAATATATTAGAATATTTTTAATTACTATAACCATGTCATCATGATATTTCTTGAACTAACTATTCATAAGGTCCATAAAAATATGGGATGCATTAATATATCAAAATGGTAATAATGTATACTCATAATTACCATTCAGGGTTATAAATTATGACATTGGAATATCTTCATTCATTACTTGAAATTAAAGATATCTAGTGCAATGGTAAATCTGCAAAAAAATGTTGAGATATGTGAAGTTGATAAAATAAATAATTAATGATAGTAAGAGGATAATTATTCATTATTGTACTATAATTTACTTCTATATATTCAATTTATAACCTCATGGACCCATCTTCCTTCTTTACAATAGAAAATTGGGGATCCCCAAGAATAAAAACATGGGAAGATATATCCTTTATCACTCACATTCTCTTAATATTTATTCATATTTACTAATTTCGCATCGGTATTTCTATAAAGAGTATTTAATAATGTAATTGCATCATGGATTTAATCAATTAGTAACTTAACTTACAATTGAAGATTATGTCTAGGTAAATCCTCTTGAAATAAATCATCATAATATTGCACAATAGGTAGATATTAAATTATAATATTTATCTCTTCATCCATATAAGTTTTTTATTTATTCCCTAGGAAATTTATTTAGTAATGCTATTAGGTATGGATATAGACTAAAATCAGATGTTTGGGTTTTTTTCTATAATTATATGGGATTCTACATTATCAATATAAATATTTACTTCCATATTCTTACAGAATATTTTTAATTAATATTTCAAAATGCTATCCATACATAGGACTATACAAAATTCAATCATAATAATGATTTTAATGTTCACAATTAATGATATTAGTTTTTTCATAAAGAGGTATAACCCACACATCAATGATTCAATGAGACTACTCTTTAATGTTTTAACTGACAAATACTAAATAAAATTAAAAGGAAATTTTGTTATTTTTATTAAAAAATACCGCGATGAAAAATAATATGATGTTCTACAATCAAATAAATCATTTTCTATGTTTGAGAAATCACTTAAATTGCATATCACCAAATAATTAGGAATTAAAACCACATCAATTGTGATAGAATAAGAATGGTCATTATCCCTTGTTATATTCAAAAAAAGGTTTCATTGTCACTTTAGAAACCCATTTACATAGTTTCCGATATCCTTAAAATAGTAACATTTCTCAACCATAACATCTTTAGTTTTCATTCATTAATAAGAAATACATGCTTTCTCACCACACTTTAATCAAACACCTTTTCCTTTGAATCATGCCTGAGCATGTTTCCTTCCACATGTATTGCTATTTGGAAAATTTATATTTCTATTCTTCCCTTATTCTATTCCTATATCTATCATCCTATTCTTATCTTGATATACCATAATGTAAAAACAAATAGGGAATTATTTGTCAAAATTTATATCACATGAGATGATATCTTCATATGATGAAGAATTTTGGGAGATGATTTCCCTTTATATGAATGGTTTCAAACTAATAAGTAGTTTACAAATATATCTCCTTTGAATATGCACATACTCCAAAACATTCCATACTGTCCATATAAAGTCATATTGACAATTGTAATTGTTTCCATCCTCATTATGTATCAATCTCAAGAATATCCTACACATATATTCTCACTATTCAAGAAGGAAATATTTCTGATAACAAATTCATTAAAATACTTTCATTAAATATTTAAAATTTCTCCCTTATGTGTGTTTTGAATTTGTGAGTTCCATTGATTAGTATCTCATGAAAGATGATACATTTTCTTGACAACTTTATCCCTTTAATTACGTCCAAATGAAATAGTATTTTATCTAAGTAACTATGTATTGTTTAGTCAGAAAATAGTTTGCAGTCCTATTTAATTATGGAGGTTTTGTCTCATGATGTGGTCCATCATTTTTAGTATACATTACAGTTCATGAATCTCTATATGGGTAATTCTATTGTTCATAACCATAGTCAGCAATCACTATATGGTTACAATTTTTTCATCTCAAGTTGAAATTTCAACTCCCATATCAGTATCATGTAGAGGAATGAAATACCTCCAAGGGATATGTGCATTTATATGGATTATTTCCCTCAATTATGTAAGATTTAAATAAAATATAATATGTAAAAGTATGCTAGGAATCATAATTGATAATTTCAATATACTAAAACACTACAAATAAATTTAAAATCATATTCATATCTAATATCATAACGTTAAGCATGGGTTTGTTGGGAACATATTTTTTTAATCCCTTATAAGTGTTTGAAAATAATATGTTTATTATCATAAGTACATAACCTATGAGTTCCAAAATATGTGTGCAGTAATGCCCACTATCATGTACTAGGTTACCCTTTGCTGTGACTGGGACACCTTAATTGTGTTGTTCACCCAAGATACATTTGTGCTAGAACAACATCAAATAGTAGTATCCAAACATGGTTGTATTTCTAGGAAGACCAACATAATCAATAACAAACCAGAAATCTATGACATTCTTCAACGATTATCTATAAATACTATCTTAAGGTTACGATTCCGATTCCATATTTTGCAAATATATTTTCTATTATTGTTAATAATTTCACATTAATAAAAACTATAATTACCGAGACCACAAAAACATAGATTTGGTGCATTAAATTATAACATTTTCAAGATATCATGGAATAAAATCCTAAAGGATATTTTTTTGAATATTTGGAATTCTAGATACAAACATACATTTTAAATTACAATGTGAAAATAACATTTAAAAATAAACTCCATTGAAACATCCACAAATTCCTATATTAAAAAGACATTTCATTAAAAGCAAACTTCTTGGTATCTATTGTGAAAATAAAACATATTAAAGGGGTGAAATACAATTTTTATTATGGTTATTCAACACAATAGAATCTAACATAATTAGTAAGTCACTGTGATTAAATAAAAACACATGATTGTTTAACATAATCATGACCATAATATGTAATGAGTAAAAAGTAGAATAAATATTTCCCTATAAATATTCAACTGATAATGAATCTTAACCACAAATAATTTATAATCCAAAAAAACTTGTGGAATATCAATTAATATAATCATAATGTGGGAATGAATAATGTTGAACATCCTAAACATATGTTGCTGGCCTCATCCATGACATCTAATAAGAAATGGTCAAGGCATCATCCAAGTCTATATAATATTTTTCTCATTAGAACTACCAATTATTTTATGGGGTATAATGTTCCCTACCAATCACATATAATATCTGACACATTCCACATAGAATGGGGTGAAATATTACATCATATACATAAAAAATGTAAATTTATTTTCTTCTCAATAAAAAATAGTCACTAACCATTTTAACTAATGTGGTTAATGGTATCAAAATATCACATCCACAATAAAACTAATCATAAACCATTTAATATAATATTTTAGATTAAAGTTATAATACATAAATTACAAAACTAATTTTATTCAGAAGTAGATATTAAATAGATGATAATAAAATAATTAAATCATCATGGAATTATTGATAGAAATTCCCATTTTATGTTTCAATGAAGGTTTCCTTTGTAAAAATTCTTTTTATTTGTCCTAAATGTTTTTATAAAACCTATAATGAAAAAATATTGTTTTTGATGAAAAATTATTGATTATATGAAACAAATTCTCTATAAATAGATTATTGATGATACATTTTAATGGTTTATAAATTAGGAGGTTCCCTTAATGACTTGAATGTGGTAGTGATAAACATTAACATGTCAACCATGAATGTAGTAAATCAGCAACTCACATATTATATTTTCATCTTTTATAATAAATTGAAAGGGATGAGAGACTTGATAGTTGATTTTCAACTAACATGAAAAATTTCTAATATATAAAAGATATTGAATTTATCACGTAACATTGGATAGGGATGTGAGTAAAGGAAAGTACTATAATAGAACATTTAAATAAATGAAATTAAAATAATGGGGATTTATTCCTCCCAGTGTCATCTCCGTGATAACCACCTTAAGGGGATTGGTTTTGGATTTTTTTTTTTTAATAATTTCTCTTAGAAGTATGGGAATTATAGTGTATAAATTGGATAAGGATAAAATATTTTAAGGTGTCTGGATAAGTGGTGGAGAGAGGTGTTATTTATAATGGATGGGAGGAGGTTTTTATAATATTTTATTCATTTGTAAATAATGTTGGATCAAGACACTTAATAGTATGATCATTATCATGAAATATGTTAATATAATGATGTAGTTTTTAATATTATGGTTCTTAAATAAATCATGACTTAATTAATATTATATTTTTCTTATAACTGATGAATATATTAACTAAATGTGTTTTAATATTCATAAAAAATACAAATGTTTCATAGAAATCTGAAAATTTCAACATAATTTTTTTAATGTTCTAAATTAAAAATTGAAATATAGTTTTTATATTCATATACTACATAATAAATATTTAAATTTAATTTAAAATTATCTTTAATTGGAAAAATACTGGAATTAAAATTAAACAAATTTTTTTGTACATTGAAAAATCTACTCAAAGGATAATTGAAATATATAATAATTAGAAGAAAAAAATATAAATTTTAGAATATATTTTATAGATATTTAATAAATTATTTTTATTATTTAAAAAAATTAATTAACAATTTTTTTATTACAAAAATACAAAAAACTAATTTATATTTTTTTTAAATATCATTATTAATCCATGATTGAAAAAAACCAAAAAAGTGTATATGATAAAAATAATAATTTATACTATTATAGATGTTTTTAAAAATATATCTGTCATATTACTTTTCCAAATGTTTAAATTATTGTCCCAAAGGTCATATTTAATTGTACATTATCATTTAAAACATGGTGTTGCATGAATCATAAACTATCATAGATATTAAATTTAAATGAGGACTTCCATAAAATATTTTGGTGTTAAAGTATTACCTCTTAAAAAAGTGGATTCCTCAAAATTTACAGATTTTCACCTCAAAATAGTTATGGGTATTTCATCATTATAATTTCAGTACGACTCCAAGTCACCTTTTTAGATTTCTGATTCTTATAATGTTCCTTTACTAGCCAATTCATATGATTCCTGAACACCTTTTCACTATTTTCTAGAATCCAAAAAGGTACTACACTATAATATATAATCATTACCAATTATATTTATTTATAAGTGAGAACATGTTTTGGTACAAGTATTTTCTTCCACAACATGTAGATGGAGAACACAACATGATGTTTGGATATGAAGTATAGAATTTTCCAACAATAATCAATAGATATGGTTCAATCTATAACTTTAAAAATAATAATGTATTTGGATCTAAGTTTCCATTTGTTTTCCATAAATATTACTCTCTTCCATATACATACCTTTATGAAGACATTATCTCCCACTTGGAACTCCAAATACATCCCACAGTTGTTATATTAACACTTTTTCCTACTTGTGTTGCTTTGCTATGGATTTGAATATTCACCACCATTTTGGGAATACAAGTATCCTTTTAAAAACATTATAGTAACATGTTTTTGTATGAAATCTCCTTAAATAAAATTCTTAATATTGATCTATTTTAATACTATAATGGAAGTATTTTTTGTGGGAAGAAACTAACAAATGTTTATTCTAACCTTACATTCCTTTAATGTCATGTAAGAATGATATAAAAAGGTTATATATTGTTTGGATCACACGTTCTGATTTCCTATCTTTTTGAGTGTGATATGTAGTGCTCAAATAAAGCTCAATATCAAAATCATTATGAATAATTTTCCAATATATCAAATTTAATTGAGGACCTCAATAATAAAAAATCTAATGTGGTTCTCAATGAAGTATTAAAAATCATTAATATAGAGTTATCCATGATACTGTAGTAGAAATTCATCCCTTATAGTGAGAAAATGTATAGATTTGATAAGTTGATCGACAATTATCCATATTGTAAGACTTTTCCATGGAGTTGTTGTAATATATTAAAAAAAATATCAATGTAATCTAATTTCCCTATAATAATTGGGAGAGGTATCATGTATCCACTTCGAGGTTGTATTTTAGCCTTCACCTATTGAGAGACTAATCATCAAGATACATAATCAGCAATTTCACACTTAATATTATGCCACCGAAGATGTTCCATCAAATCCCTATCCATCATAGTGCTTCCATGGTTTATATACAAATTAGATCTATTAGAAATATCCAATAACTCAATCTTTATATCTTTTATAAAGAAAAATCATATACTCCCCAAAATTTTCATCATTCCATCTTCCTATGTGAGGTCTTCTAACATCCCATCAATCAAAACATGACATTTCATTTGGATATTCCCAACATCAAACAAAGAATATTTAATCAATTCTATTAAATATGAATGGGAAAAATACAAAATAATTAATGATGTTTGACCTTCCATGAAAATTATTATATGAAAATTTTCAAAATCATTATAAACAGTATCTTTATTAAATCTCGGTTTCAATAAAACTCCATTATCAATATTTTTTAACGTTCCAGCTTCCTTATTTTCCATTATTTGGTTATAGTGTATTAAAAAATCATAATCATGTTGTAGATCGAGCCATCATATTTACCTCATGTTTAGTGAAATTTTTGATAATATATATTTCAATCACTTTTGATTTATATACATTTCACATCTTTCACCACAAAGACAGTGTCTTCATATTGCTTGAGAAAATTTTACTTCCTCTAACTCAAGATCATGAGTTGGATTGTTTTATTTATATGTTTTATCTTCATTGATGTAGAGGCGACAACATTCTAATTACTCATAATGATAAAACTATTTCATTTACTTGATTCATCTCAAAATATAAAAAATACACTATTTATCATTGGAATATTCATATTGGAGGATTTTCTATCCTCCTCTTCAATTATTCGAAACATACATCACATTGTTTCTTCGAAAGGAACATAACCCATTTACATTAATGCTTGGTTATTGGGTTAGGGAACCAGGAATGATTTTGAATGAGACATTAATAATTACATATGAAAACAAAAAAACTATATACCTTGTTTATGATTTTTTGTGTAGTCTATTCATGGACATCTATTGAGTTTGTCGGATTAACTTAGATTCCATCTGTAGAGACAATATATAAAAAAATAAATTAACAGATTATTCATTGTTCATAAACATATCATATTACACATTTCTTATAAGAGTATCTATAATGACCCTCAAGTGGTTCTCAGGGATCTAATTTATTTTAGTATAAATATAGATATCATTGAGAAATACAACAAAAAATTATAATGAAATTCAATGGACACTCTATTAATTAAATCCAAAAAACCCAATATGAATTATTTAGTCATAATAGAATTACTATAAACTTGTAATTTCAATAACTAGTTTAAAATTTTGTCTTGGGAATATCTTTTTTTTACAAATAGTTGATGATATCAATAAAAAAATTTAGTACTCAAAACATATTGTTTTCTGTGATGATGATAAAATAATTCATATATTTGTGTAAAATGCTACTTTTTTGTTATTATAATATCAATTATTTCTCAATAATAAATTCATAACATAATATATACATATTTATTCATGATAAAGAGAATAGATTCTCACAATTGAGAAACAGTAGGGGTAATAAATCACTTAACACTCAATTCCTATAGTTAATTTTTTATATCAGCTAATTCTATTTTGTACATTCTATAATTTTTCATTGATATTGTTCATGTATTAGTGATTAAATTTATAGAGAAATAAACTTATATCAATATAGGATTTTCAATGAAAATCCTCTAGAAACATGTCAATATATTTTTTACTAATTAGTAAATCTTCATTTCTAAAATTTATCTCCTTATCCAATGATGATGTTTTAAATTCGTCCCTATTTATTTTATTCTTTAGTTCTACTGGGGTAGGATCTATATAAGAATATGGTGATGCATTTTCATCAATATTGATAATGGATTCCTTATTATCATCATAAATATTATTTTCATTCTTCATTAAATAGATTTTTTCATCATATTTTTAATGTAAATCCATATGATGGATTATATCAATTTTAATCATCAGTAATATAATAATGATTGAAACTATTGCACATTTTTGTTTCATAAAGGGAATTTACTGAAAATATTATTTTAAATGAGACTTCCATTGTGAGTTTTTTCAAAAAAAAACTCTTTTATTAAATCAAAATGTAATTGTGTATTTTTTATGAAAAAATGTAATGGTATAAAATAAATTGATGATCTAGAATAAAAGAAAGAATTTTCTAGGATTCAAGAAATGAATAATTTAATTACAACTAAATCATTATGAAATTCATCCTCAGTATTAGTTATTAGAAAATATAGGCCTATCTGCCTTTTCATTTTATGGGAAAACCTTATGGGATGCTTCAGACACTCATTTTATAGTGTCTTGTATCCCCAAAATTGTAACATTAACCATTGTTAGATTATTTATATCCCATTCATTAATTTTCATTATTTCCATTCTCACCATGCATTTATAAAAACACCTTTTTTATTTTATGTAGACATATGTGTGTTTCCATTCACAAGAATTGCATGTGGTAAAATTTTATGTTATATTCATTCATTTATCAGTTTCATGAACCACCCCCATCTTTTTATCTTTCTACACAATAAATTAATAAAATTTATATAAATATTTTCCCATCATGATGTTAAATGAGACTATATCATCAAATTATAACAGATTCTCTGAATACAGTGCCCCTCAGATGAATGGTTTTATAAAATAAAATAATTGTTTAACATCTATCCATGGATTATGTTATTGGCCCACGAAATTCCATGAAAAACATGTAAATTATGATTCATTATTTTCAATGTTTTCATCAACTTTTAGTCTCATACAAGAGAATTTACTCTACATATCCACTCACTTTTCATGAGAGTTGTATTTATCTGACAAAATTTTATAGAAATACTTCCATTTGTTTAGTAAAATTTCTTCATCTTTCGTTGATATTTGAATTGATGAACATCAATAATGAAAATATCCTTTGAGATGATTAATTTCCTTGGTAATAATTTCTCATTCACTACATCCTAATATAATAAATATCTTCTCCATTAATCATATCCCCTATAATGCCAAAAATGGGGACATACTCCCATTGATTGATGGACGTTTTTGTTTCATCAAGGGGTACAAATTGTTCCACTAAATTATAGATTTGGAATCACTATATTGGTATGGTTGATATTAATAACATGATTCAGTTGTCCTAGAAAGATTATAAGATGTTTCACTTCTTTAACGATTCAATCTCCAATATAACTATTTTCATAGGAGAGATGTCCGTACATGGGAGATGATCATTGATATAATTTCCATTACTTCCATTAAAAACCATTTCTATAAAATAGAAAATGTAAATATTTTTTATTCATCATAATTAATTGTCTCAAATAGGTAAAACACTTAACATACATTGAAAACATTATGCTTCGTTAATTTTATAATATTATAAATGGTTTCATTGGAGGAATATTTTATTTTAAATCCTTCATAACAGTTTTTTAAAAAATTGAATTGTATTAATCATATATAAAGGGATTTCCAAACTAGGTTCGTAGTGAGGCTCATTCTCTTGTACAATGACACATCGATTCAGGACTAAAACACCTTACCGAAGATGATTTTTCATGGAACATCTATTAGAGAACCAAGCCCAGTTGTAGTATTCAAATATGGTTTTATTCCTCATAAGAACAACATAATAAACACCTTATCAAAATTCAAGAATTTTATTCTGTTATTGTCCACAAAAACAATATTTGGTTTATGTTCCCCATTCCATGTCTTCCAAATCTACTATATAGTTTTTCTACGGAATAAAATTTGATACCCACTATAATGACCCAGACCCTATAATCACAGATTTGGTTCCTTACATTATTACATTGGCATGGATGAAATGAATAATATACCAAAGTACAAAATAGGTTAGTATATTTGGGAAACATGATTCAGACATTAGTATTACATTACATTTTAAAAATAATAAATACAGTTAATCACCACAAAAAATAGTCATAATCTTCTAGATTATCACTAAATGTCACAAAAATTGAAAATATTCACATCTAAGGAAGAAGATTAACATATGAAATCAGATATATCATAGAGATAGTAAAGGTGAAAAAAAACATTAGAATATATCATAATTATTGATTTATTTGGAATAAATAAATACACAAGTTTCATTGACATAATTATGATCATAATATAGAAAGAATAAAAAATAGACTAAATAAGGACAAATAAATAATCACATGGGAATGAAAATAAAAAATTGATATTATAATATTCAAATGAAAATTTGGAATACCAATTACTAGAATTTCAATGATGTAATGTGTAGTTCCATTGATAAATAATATACCATTGTCACCATGGTTGTGAAATAATAAAATAAATGGGACACACATCTACCTTGTCCATATATGATTTGTATGAGGAGACATAATGATGCATTGAGGTGATACATTGAGCACATAGCATGACATACAATGTTCAATTTATTATAAATGAATGGGTTTAAAATGAAAAAATATATAAATAAAAATTTAAAAAACAATCCCCACCATATAAACATAATCACCATCCATTTCGATTAATGTCATGAATGGTATCAAGATAGGACATCAACAAACAAACATATCAGAAACCATTTAATAATATATGTCAGATTATATTTATAATTGATAAATTTTATTAAATATTATGTTTAAATAGAGATGTTAAAATTGATGACTGTACTCTTATAAAATCATTAATTAATTTTTGAGAGTAACACCCATTTTACATATCAATGTAGAGTTGTTTTTTGAGAAAATATTATGTATTTTTCCTAAATATTTGTATTAACACATAAATGACAAAAACAATTTATAAAAATATTATTGATATTAAAAAAAGATATCGTCATTAAATATATATTGGAAACACATGATAATGGGATAGAAATCAAGAGGATCTGATAATTCTGGCTTTCTTATCAAGAGGAATTTAGATGTGATCCTTGTAAAAAAATTATTCCACAGAAAATGAACTATTAAATGTTTTTTATATATGATTTTTGAAAATATAAAAATAATTTTTAATAATTATATAAAAAATAATAAGGACATTAATAGGGGTAAAGAATGAAATAACCTAAACCATATGAATAAATGGAGGGTTGGGAAAAACACTTACCTTATGTATGAAAGTGTTAGGCACTTGACCTTAATGTTAGGGAAAAAAATTTAAATACACTAAAATGTAATCTCCTAAACCATTTTTCATGTACTTTATATATTATAACATTATTATGTTCTTTTGATTTTTTTATTTTTAATGTAAAATTTAGTCATTCTTGAGTGTTCATTTCTTTCGTTTTCATTATCAGTTTAAGTTTATAATCATATGGAAGATCATGTAAAAATAAAATGGTTAACTATAATTGAAAATTTATGTTATTAATGATATTACTAAAGAGTAAATGATTTTATACATTTTTTTAAAATTTAGGGTGAAGGTGAATTATTAGATAAGATTTTACTTATAATCGATAGTATCATTTTAGTAGTTTTCCGATCATCACAAACTTTTTTTGGTTGATTAATTAATATTTTGTATTTATAAAATTTATAGTATATAATATAAGATGTAATTCATGTTTTATATTCTGTTTTAAATATAAAAATGATTGTATGTATAGCCATGATGGTAGTGTTAAAAATTAAAATGTGTCGCCCATGAAAGATGTCAACAAACACCCCACGGTTGACATTTCTATCATTTAAAATAATTACAAAGTCAAATAGACCCCATTGTGTATTTTAAATTTCCATCATAACATTATAATATATAAAATACACTATATTTATCATTTCAAATTGAAAAATGGATTTCAAGGATTTATTAAAAATGGATGAATGCAGACATGAAAATAAAATAAATTAATGTGGATTTTTTCCTCTTTAATTAATCTCTTTGAGAACCTCCATAAATGAATTTGTTAATGAATATTTAAAATACCAAATAATTCTGGCCCATGGGGGAGGTTATTTGAATGTCTATTATTAATAAATTGGATAACTATCAATTTGTGGATGGTGTGAGTATATGTGAGGATGAGGGGTAGAATTTTTAATGGATGAGAGGGATGTTTTTGGATTATTTTCTTCATTTGTTTATTTTTTTTCTAAAAAATAGTTTATTAATTACAACTTAATATTTATAAATAATGATTGGAATTGGGATATTTTTATTCTTACATCATTCATGGCTCAAGGAAGAGTGTATTTATCTTATAATGGATGTAGATAGAAAATTATATTGTATTATTATTCATCGAAAATTCAACACTTTAAAAAAAATCTCAAATAATCAACCCAACAAATTTTTAATGGGTAGAATTAAAAAATGAAATCCATTTTTATAAAAACAATTATCAATATGAATATTTTTAATTTTTAATTAATAAAATCATGTATTCAAAAAGTATTATTTTTAAAATTCTAAATTATTTTGTGAGATTATGAAAAATTAGTTATTAGGTAATAAAATTATATTATAATCTTAGGAGAAGAAAATATTAATTTATGACTATATTTTATAAATATTCTACTAAATTATTATAATATTTAGAAAATTTAAATAATCAGTTGTGTCGTACGCTTTTTTTCTTAATTTACCCAAATTAATGAATTACTAACATATTCCATGTTGTAAATAAATCATATTTAATTTTATATGACACCTTAACCAAATTTATACTTTTATTAGTGGTGTTATTATTTTATTTGTAATCTTACTATAACTATGAGTCCTATTACTATTACAAAGGTCAAATTAAATAATTTATTTTAGTTTAAATATCAGTGTTGTGTAATGCCTAAACTATGAATCATATCGCATTTTAATGGAGTAATACCTTTATTTATTTGGGGGTTACAATCACCCCTCCTAAAAATATTGATCCTAAAAATTTCTTGACTGTCGTTATAAGTAGACTCAGGTAATTATTCATCAAAATTTCCTTCGGTTACCATGTAAACTCCTCAGTTTTGTGATTCTTCCGAAGTTTTGTTACCATCTATGTTATCTGATTACTCAACAATTGTTCTTTATTGTTTAGAATGTTGATTGGTAGTTCAATGTAATATAAATCTCGTCACAATTATACTTCTTCATAAGTCACAACATTTGATTGGTATGACATTTGCTTCCTCAATATGGATATGTGGATTGGATCATGAATTTTTGGAAAGGCAAGCTGTCATTTCTAGATGATATGACATAGCTCAAATTCTCTCCAAAATATCAAAAGGATTGTGGTACTTGTTCCCTAAATTCACTTTATTTCAAAATCACCTGACACCCATCCATCGAGATACCTTTTTGAAGAAATGTTGTTCAACATGCAACACCAAATCCTTACATCCATTGTTGGGATAATACTTTTCTGTAAATTTACATTCTTTGATGTGGGTTTTAATATACATCACCATTGTCATTGTTTCCAACACAATTTATGGGCTTACCTACATACATTCATTAATTTTACCCAAACATGTTTTTGTAAAACATCTATTTCCATTCAATGATTCATATTTTTCCACTTGAATAATATAATAGAATGTATTATTGAAGAAAAACTCTACCATAATATATACCAATCCCACAAGCCTTGAATGTTGGGTTAATAAGATCTCAAATTGACTAATATTGTTTGGATCACCCATTATAACTGCCAGTCTATTTGAGACTGATAATAATTACTCCAATGAATCTTAATAACCAGTTCACTATTAAGGCTTATAAAAAATGATTACTTTAAATTTTGGATCATGATGAGAATAATTATATATTTGTTCTGCATGAAGTATAAAAACAACTTTAATAAATAGTCATACAAGAGCGTCTAGTGGATAGTCAACCAATATAGTTGTGAAAATTGCATATTAGGTACTTATATCATCAATTACAATTATTTAATAATTGTTTCTGGGTTATTTTGTAAATCCATTGAAAAAATACATAGTAATATTATCCCATTTCCATGTAGGAATGGGCAGAAATTTCATGGATCCCCCTGAGTAATGATTTCTAGCCTTCACATTTTCATATACTAATTATCTTGATATGTAATAAGTAATTCCCGAAATCATATTTCTTTACCATAAATTTTTCATTGATTCTATATAAATAATAGTGCTTCCATGGTTTAAAGAGAAATTTGAGCTATGATCATTATCTAATAAATCCATTTTTAGATCATGTATAGAGGGATCACATATCCCTATCCATGATTTTAGAATTTCATCTTCACACATGAAGACTTTATGCATCCCATATTAAAAATTATGATTTTCATTTGAATATTCTCTTCATCAGACTGAGAAAAATTATTCCTTTAAAATAAATATTGTTTAGAATACAATAGATGAATAAATAATGGTTGACCTACATTGAAAATTCCCAAAACCATCTTGGCTAGATCTATGAGCATATGATCCTTTCTAATCAACGCCTTGATTCTAAGATATATTATTATTCCTTACCAATGAATAATCTACCTAATTTTACTTCTCTAGGTGGTAGTATATTAATAAATATTAATCTTTGAGTACCTCGAGCAATCAACCTTGACTCATGTTGAGTGCCTTTGGTGATAGGATACAGTTCATGCTTTGGTAATTTTTATATATGTAACAAATTTCACTATAGAGACAATGTCACCAAATCATCATATAAATTACAACATATCCTAAATCAAAATCAATTGTTGGATATTTCTGTTCATATGATCATAACTTCCATGAATCATAGGCTATAAATTTATCAATGTTCATCAGTACACAACCATAGAATTATCTTGATTATCACTAAAATAAAAAATCCACCATTTCCCTATGTTAGAAACATTATTGGAGCACTCACCTATAACCTCCCCAATTCTATAAAAAATTCGAGAAATTATTATTTTCATATGATAATAACCCATTTAAAACTATACTTGGATTACAGGATAGCTAACCAAAAATTATATTGATGGAAACACCAATAATGACCTACTAAACCAATAAAAATATATATGTAATCACTCAAATATTTTAGTAGTTAATATTTATAAATCAATTTGGAAAATTTTGAGACTGAGCATTGAGACGACACGAGATCTTGAGGCATGGTGTGCTTGAAACAAGTCATTGAATAATGTTCAGTATTTAATTAAATATTATTCAGAAGAAATCATAAAAATTTAATAACATATAAATTTATTCTAGTATTGAATATTCAGGGGCACAATTGTGTTTTGAATAAAGACCTTACCATCGGTAGGGCCAAACCACTACCAGCGCAGGTCAAGGGTGACAATTAGTTTTTTGACCTAAATATCATTAAAATGTTAAATAAAAAAAATTTAAATTTATGTCACATAGAGACACATTCTCGATTTCCATTTTTAATAAGTATTATCAGAGGAAATAAAGGTTATCATCAAAACCCAAGTAATTCTGTCATGACTAGGAAAACACAAACCTCTCAATGAAAAATGTTGGTGAATCGACTATTGAATTCAGTGTGGAGGTCAATGGATTTGTGGAATGAAGAATGTAGGATTCAATCTGCGTTAGTGAATGATCCAATCAAAGGTAGGAAATGAATTTTAAATGTTAATCCCTCTTAGTAATTCATTCTGTTTCCTTGGAAAAAATTGAATAAACTGATGAACAGATTATTTCATGAGTCATTTGATGTATGGGTTTGGGATTATTTTTGTTTTATTATTATAATTATTGATCCATGTCAGAGTTGAATTGGTTTTTCCCAATTTTATTCAATTATAATGTTGACATATTGAGGCCTACATAGACAAGTCCTAGATCTATCCATATTAGGTGCTATTTTGTTTCCCTTATTTCCCCCAATTTCTCCTATTTCATTATTTGATGCATCTTTTTTGAGTGAGATATGGGAAATCAACGATGCGTGGTAGGAACATCTTAATGTAGCTACTATAGGGGGAAGATCTAGCCTTTTCAGTAGAGCACGGCGAGACGAGTCCACTGATAGGGTGACAATTTTCCTATGTGTCATCCGCCTAGTGGAGCCTTAGGAAAACTAAATCATGAAGGACAACCACCAACATGGAAGTCCATGGTGGGGTCATCCTACAATCTAGATGGATAGCGGTCATAGGATGGCCCATAGTTAGAGGTCATAGGTACTGGGAGAGCACGTCGTTGGCATAACAGACATCAGTGGGAGCTCATGGATGCAACAGCCGTATGCAGGGGAAAAAGTCTACAGAAGGAGGCTGCATTGGTTAATGAATTCAGATCATAAAATTCATGATACAGTTATGTGTGTTCCCTCATCAGATGGATCAGTCGTATGAAACATTTTCTAGCCACATTGACCTAAGGAAGTAACTGGCATGTGGTCAGGTGACCGTCTGGGATTGGGTGGGGCATGACCAACCAACCCACCTCTGCTGGTGCTAGGCCAGCCCGAATGTAGGGGACTAGGATGGACAGACTGAGCTATAGGAGTGGATAGGCAGGCTAGACTGCACATCCTAATGGGCCAGGGTCTTTAGGTCGGGCTGGTTTGGACATTCCTAGATAGATCGAGTTGTGTTGGGTCAACATGACAGGGTTAGTTCGAGTCGGCCAGACTGGGGCGGGTCAGACCCTAATCGGTTCGTTCCCTATTTCACTAAAATGTGTATAACATTTAAACTGAAGTTCCATTTTACTAGACTTCTATGTCTTTGGGACCCTAAAGACAAGATGCTCATTTTGAGGTGTTCTTGTGGGTTTTCTAGTATTGAACACTATAGGTTCTGACATTCACTTGTTTCATTCTTCAAGGGTTGAGTACGACATTACAACTACATCTCTAGAGTGTATAAATATCTAGAGGAAATGTCTTTGATATTTTTGTGGTATCCCTCATTGGTTTTTGGGTTATCCACTATCATCTCTGATAGACTATTGTTCATATTAACGTTGCCTCTGAGGGAAAGGAGTTATTCCAAAAACTACTGTGTCATATCGACTGGGTTTTTGGTATTCATCATGGAGGATACATGATGTTGTGAGCTGCATCAGTGGGGGTTTTCAGTATTCTCTAAAGAGAATCCCCTTCATAATATGATAATATAGATTAGGTTGTTTTAATTCTCTAGGAAGGATCCACTCTCTATTTGTCATGTATAATAACTATTGTGTTCTCTTTGTGTCAGGAAAAAATTAGCATGATCTCTTAGTAAGAGTCAATGTAGACATCTTGGTTTCGGTGTATGTTCTCTCATAATGGGCATTCCTTTAGAAAAATCCTATGGATAACTTCCAGGTTTTGAGTATATCTATATATACAGGTTTTATGTGTTCATTTCATATATATGTGTATATATTAATGTTAATTACTTTGGGGTTATTCCATTGTGTTTTTTACCATTTTGGTTTTCGAGGTGACCTATTGAGTATTATATTACTCAACCCTACACATGTTTTTCCAAAATGTGTCACGTCTTGTGAAGATGAGAGAAATTTTAATGAAGTCCAATGTGAACCTAGACAAGGATGATACTAGTGATTTCAACTCGGTGATCCGTACGCCTATGGATTTTGGAATTTTTCATTCTCCAACCCTTCAGGTAAGGTTTTCCACTAACATGAATTTGGTTATTTTACTTTAATATGTGATTAGTCATTATTTGGTGGTATTGTATTCAGTAACTGATTACGATTTGTCCATGAAATTCCGATTTCACTCTGGTTGTGTTTTATATATAGTGAATTTCAGGCATGTTTTATATAGTTTCTTTCCCATTTTAGCATTTGTTGGCTTGGAAATTTATGTGTCAGTACTAGTTCATAGGAAAATGAATCCCATTTATGAGATAATATTACACAACACTAGTCACCATCACTAGGGTTATTAGATGTGGGCTTGTGGTATTCTAGTGTAGGGACCATTCGGACGGTTGATGATAGAGTGGTATCAGAAGGGGATCAGATCCACATACGGACCTAGAGTCAACGATATTGTTTTGGGGAAAAAATTTCATTTGTTTCGAGTTATAATTTCTAGCAAGTGACTTAATTAATGATTTGATAGCTAACATATAAAAACACCATGAATCTTGGAAAATCCATTATGACTCAGTTCAAGAAATCACATGTTGCATGGATTAAATTGTACATGCATCATATTGGAATGGTTTGTGTTTTCCATGTCCATCTTTTGTCAAATATGTAGATTCACTCAATTGACCATCGGTCTTCTTTATCTATTTATAGATGACTATATCTAGCTAGATTTCATGGTTTATATTGATTGACCATGAGTTTGGTAGGCCTAGAGGTTAGGCTTCAGTACATGGAACTATACTGGATAGACATCATGAACATTGTATAGCAACCCTGAGTGGTTCACCAACTGTTTCTTCCCCCATAAAACCATTGTTGTTACTAACACTTCCAGTATAGTTTTCATGCAAGCTGATTATGTTACATAAGTTCCAGTGGCAATTACATCATTGGATAAGTGGTGATACATACCCCTTGGTATCTGAGGATTGGATGGAGGTGACCAATCATTTATTCCACTTAGTGAGGATTCCGACTGACCATATGGTGGTCCTACCTGCATGTATATTTCATGATTTAATGGGGAGATGATGGAGCATAGTGACCCAAAATCATGATGATGTTACTCTCCCTTCTTCAGGCATTGATTTATTCTTTCGAGACGTGTTCTTTCTAGTTCAGTTATCAGAAGTGTGCACGTAAGAGTTCTTGAATCGATAGTAGGGAATTCTGATAGTATTAGAGTTTTTTATGATGTTCAAGGACCTATCTCATTAGTCCAAAAATATGGTGTGAGAAACATTATTTATGGATAACACCTTTGATAATGGGCAATGTCAGGTGATCATGGTGTTGATGATATCCCTCAGCATTCTGAATTATGCAGAGTTATTGGAGTGGGATATACTAGTAAAGAGATTATCGGTGGAGAAGACGCCGACATTGGGAGCTACTAGCTGGCACCAGGGAGTATAGACTTTGGCAGCGGGTATCTGATTATAGTCACTGGGTCCCAAATAGGCTAGGAATATTAGGATATGACCACCAAGATACCAGGTCAACTGTGTAAGTCTCCTAGGGTGGCTCAATTTATCTTAGATAAATAATGTTCTATGCATTCGATGGCTTGGAGCATATGGAACATGATTTCCCAACCTGATATAGTGTTTTTCGAGGGACATCCAAGGGTACTTCGAGGCAGAGGTAGCAGTTCATGATGCATAATAAAATGTTTGTTTACATGGAAGGGGAGAAGGTAGTGTACTAGGTAGTGGGAGGAGGTTTAAGGTACTACTGCCACTACCATAGGGTGGTCCACAATAGACTCCTATTGTGAGTGTATATTGGTGAGTCTAGATTTAAGAGACAAAGGCTTTCAATTAGAGGGATCTATATATTATTTTTTGTGTGATATTGGTTTCTTCCACCATAGATGCATTTCTAATAGACACAAATTCCATTCCATCCTTCCTTGCCACAAACCATGTTCAAAATTAATAAATTCTAGGGGAGTTGTTGGCATGATCCTTACATTTTGATACTCGAATGGGAAGAGATTTGATTATCACACACTAAATCTGGAAGATTGATATTACTCGTTGAATTGAGATATATGGATGGGATCATTTAGTAGTTGATTTGAGGCATTATGATGTTATTCATGGTATTGACTAGTTTTTAAACATCATGCTTAGATTGAATGTTTTAGTCGTAGAGTGTGGTGTGTCCATAGATATGGGATAACATTTTCCCTTACCAAGAAAAGGCAAAATCATGAAGTGTAGGGTGAAAATCCTCACAAGAGGCTACATTTGATTAATCACCAGTTTTCTATGCTAAAACATGTTGTTGTATGTGAGATGATACATATATTTCATTTAGTCATCGACTAGTATGAAAACATATTCTTTGATAATCTAATAGAACTACCTCCTAGTAAAGAGGTAGAAATCTACATTTATTTGTACCCTAGGACAACACCAATATATAAAACTATATTTTTTATGGATCCCGCAGAGCACCCTAGGATGATCGTATAGTTTTAGGATTTGCATAAGAAGGGTTAATTGAGACCTTGTTTTTTTCACTAGTTGGCCACATTTTAGTTCGAAAAGAAGGCAAAAATAATCTAAATGCTATGTGTAGACTATCAATTCCAAAATCTGGTAATCGTGAAGAAAAATTAACCACTGACATGAATTGAAAAAATATTCAATCAGAAAAATGTATCATGGTTGTTCTAAAATATTGAACTCACCTCAGGCAATCACAAGTATCATGTATGTGATGAAGATGTACCGAAAGAATTATTCAAATGTCAGTAAAACCACTAAGATTAGTTGTAGATGTAGTTCAAAATTACATATGAACTGATATTTTTTATAGGACTCATTATCAGAATCTTTTGGAATTTCTTATATCATTTCATCATGTTTTTCATTGATTACATCCTAGTGTACTCAGTATCCAATGAAGTGCATGGGATACACTTGAGGATTTTCCTGGATACACATTGAGAGAACCATCTCTTTGAGAATATATTTGAAGTTTTAGTTCTATAATCAGGAGTTCAATTTTACGAGACTTTCTTTTTTATATTATATATTTTTTTTGGATCTAGTTAAGATAGATGAAATGCATTTTCGGTACACAACGTAGATTGTGACTGAGGTGATGAGTTTCATCTAATTTTTGAATACATTAAAATGTGTGTGCCTCTATTTTCTATTGTAGAAATACCCTTTACTGCATTGAAACATAATAGATACCCTTCATGTGGATGGATAAGTTATAAATATGTTTTTAGGAGCTGATGAATAGGTTCACGAGGGCCACCATCTTAAGACATGAAGAGGAGGGAATCTGGTATGTTGTGTTTTGTGATACATCAAGGACAAGAGAAAGTAGTTCCCTGAGGTAGGGAAAATTGGTTATTGCCTAAAGATCACCACATTTGAGACATAGTGAGCAGAACTATGAAACCCACAATCTTGTGCGACTAGTAGTTGACATCACACTGATTCTGTGGTGACAGTGCTTCAGGGGTGATTAGGATACCATTTAATCTAACCACATTAATCACAAGTATCTATTATCTTATAAGGATATTAAATTGATACATAATAAGTGGATCATGTTCCTCCTATAATATTATTTTCATATTTTCTACACTCTGGTGAAGGGGAATGTGTTGGAAGACACATTCATTTAGAGGTCCAACATGATGTTGCTGAGTGAGGAATCAGAGTAGTCATATTTACTACCGATATCCCTTCTGGATGATGATAGAGTAGTTATCCTATAGTTTATTATTTTCACTCCTCCTCTCATAGAGATAGCCATGGTGTCACAACAAGGGGATGTCAACTATGAGGCATGATGTGCTCATTTAATCTTATGGAAACCCCCAGATGTATATACAATAGGTGGGGAGAACATATTCATTTTTAGTGGCCTCAATGTTTTACCTAGGGTGTTCATGAGGAGTTTCTAAGGTATTTCCACCCCCCCCCCCCCTTAGTGGTATTTTCAGGTGTGGTGAATTTGTACTTGGACCACCTGTGTCAGTTTGGGTGTCCCGTGTAAATGAATGAAGAAGCAGGGTTCATTTCATGGTTCCTCACATGTCAATAAGTGTATCTACTTTATCATTTGAATAATATATGTTTCTTGAATTTGTTGATATTTTATTTTATAGTCAACATAACTTTATACTTTCATTAAAGGTGTGAGTATAATTAATATAATAACATTGGGTTTCAACATTTATATGACTGTTAGTCAATATTAGTGTTGGAAACTAAACTCTTTGCAATATAATTTTTTTATATAAAAAACGTTCATGGTTAATGAAAATAGAATTATGTTTCAATGGAATCATCTAGTAGACTCAGGCCATACGAGGCCCATCTATTAGAGCTTTATAATGAGGTAGCATCACAGGGATTTTCTCTGGACCAAGACCAATTAGAGCTTCAATATATTAAGCATGAAATTAATCTCCTTCGGGATAAGTTCAATCTGATTGAAATCACCATTCTAGCATTTTTTTTAAAATGCTACCACGTGATTCTATCACATTTCACACCATAGTTTTTGGTCCTATGTAGGTTTTATAAGGGGATATGTAATGAGTCCTTCGTTTCTTTTTGTAAATAATTATTAAAAATAAGATTTCTATTTCACATTATTGTAAAATTTTGAAATTCATATATCAAGATAAATACATGTTGAATTTATTGATGTTATATATTATTAATGAATATTGGAAAAAATGAATTTTAAAATATTTTTTTATTTAAATAATTAATAATGTAATATTATTTTCAAAAATTTCTCCTTTACAGTTTTTTTTAGTATGAAATTTAAATTCAAATAAGACCAATATAATGTTTGGTGAATTGAAATTTATGAATAGTAACATTATCATTATAAATAGTAATGTGACTAATGGAATTGTAAAATATATTATGAATTAATAAATTTAATTTATGAATCTTTTTTGGTAATGTGTTATAATAGCATAAGTAAATAATTGTTTGAAAATTTGTTAGCTAAGTATCAGTAATATTTTTGTTAAATCATGTTTTACATAAAAATTTAATATTTCATAATTAGAAAATATTTTTCATAAATTGTAGTCATTATTTTAATTCATTTAATAAATATTATCTTAGGTGAATTTATGAAATTTTTTAATTTTTTAGTTTTTTGAATAATAATAATACTTTTTTTCATTTCAATGTGTTTAATGACATAATTAATGATGTATTAATTTTGAAAGAATTATTGTGAAATTATGTACAGAAAAATATGATACTATGTTTCCCAAGTGGCAAATATAATAGGAAAATACCATGGGAATTCTAATGGTTTTTCAAATACCACTAATTAGGTGTCCCTTGGAAATTAATAAAATATGCCATCACAATTGTGACGAATATCAACTCATTGCATCATTCCAATACTTAAAAATTCCTCTTAAATTAATATAAATTCCATTTAAATCCCATGGTGTCCTCCCAAGGTTCTCCCAAGCCCGACAATGTCCCGACCATTGTTTATTTGATCCTACAATTCATGGTAAAGGAACTTTTCACCCTCTAGTTTTAGTGAACATTTCTTTTATGTTATTCCATTGAAATTACGATATCATTTGTTCATTTATTATATTATGTATTCATATTATTTTCCATTTATTGTCCATATTAAGAGATACCATTTTTTCTCTCATCAATTCCTTTTCATAATTTTTAACTGACGTCTCCAGGATGCAATTTTTTTTTAAAATTAATTGCATCGTCTCTTTAATGTCATGTTTTATTTTTATGTGGTATTTCTTTAAAATACACATACCATGATATAATTTATATTTTATTATATCCCTATACTTTATGATGAGTTATTTTGGTGACACATATACCCCTTTTTTTTAATGTTTTATAAAACCATGATGTATTGTCCTTATGTTTGAGAATTTTCATCTAAAAATATCTCACATTTCTCAATAAATTCTATAATTTTATTTATGTGAATGCCCAAGAATATTTCATTTCCATTGGTTTTCATGGATACATAAAAATTGTATACTTTATTATGTAATTGACAATTATATAATCCTCATTCCCATTCCATGGGTTATAAATGATAAAAAGATCATGTTTTTAAGCACTTTTCAACCCGGCCCTATTTTTATATGAAACCCATTATTATTATTCTCATCATATTATTTATAAAATTAATGATTTTGATATATCTAGATCATATGAAAATAATTAAATATTAATGGTGTACACTGATAGCACTTTAATGCACTGTGTAATGAAATTAATCTCTTGATATTACATGTTTTATGATACCTTGTTGAAAAATCACAGAATATTTCATGACACGATGTGGATAGACATTTGTAAAAAATTTATGAATGTATGAGTTGAATTTTTTTGCCAAATTTTCAAGTTATGTTACATGTAATTATCGTTATTATATTCCTATATATCCCAATGTTTTTATTGATATTTTCCATGATCACATGTAAACTGTTACACATGTTTTCCCTACTGGGCCTTTCGCTCCCCATTTTCTTTGATGTATGTTTCCAGGATATGTGATGCATTAATTGTACATAGGATGGATTTTTCAACATTTATATATATAGTATAAGTATAATTTTTTATGTGTTTATGTATTATGTTCATTTTTAACCACATAGTAGACATTAATAATCATCTATTTGTAAAATTAAATCAAAAGTTATGTAATAAAAATTAGGGATTTCATAGTTGGTATTAAACGATAGTATAGTTTATTATTGAAATTAGGCTATCAAATATTTAGGAAGAACCCTAAAATAATCTTAGAATATATGAAATCATCTTGGTATTTCGGAATAATATTATCTAAGTGGTTTCTAAGAAAATAAATACATATCATGATATGAACAAGTGGATGTGGCTCTGGCATAGATGTATATAGGGGGAAAACCCAAAAAACAATATTGATATAGACCTGAATGAGAACTGGTTCCTAACAACGAGCATTGATACACAACTAGTTAGACACTCTTAGTGGATGTGATTGGTCAATAACATGATTTTTTTTAATCTTTATTACTGATTTATAGAAAAATTTAATTGTTGTTAAAAAAATAATATGTTTATGCAAAAAAAGTAATACATAAAATTATTTTATAGTAAAACAATTCCCAAATTAATTAATATTTTTAATAAGGTTTTATAATTTTATAAAATGGACTAAAAGAAGAAGAAATTTGAATATTTTTACTACAATGGACCATGCACATATGACCCTCCAATGGAATCAAAAATGGAATCATTCTTGAGAATGATGAACCAACAGACTCAAGTTATTGGAAATAACTAGAAACAAGCTGAGAAACCAATTACAATGCCAATGAAAAAGTATTCTATTGAGTTATTTATGCATCAATGATCACTAACCATCAATGGCTCTATCTACCTAGTGATTGGTGAATAATGGAGAATATCTATCAAGATGATCATTTCTGTCCCATGATGTTCAAAACAAGTGAAGGTCACCCTGGTTGTTTACTGATTAGATGGAGAAGCTTATTAGTGGCGATAAATGATTAAAAACAATTGTCCAATAGTGAAGGTTTAATTTAGATAGTGGGAAGAGTTTATAGGTGTCTTCATTAAAAATTATGTCACTCATTCTATTATAAAAATAATGGAGAAGTAGTTTCTCAAAATAATGTTGATGTATAATGAATCTGATGAAATCTATAATATGATCATCACAAGGATTTACAGCTACAACTCATGATTATTCATGGATCCTAATGGTAATGTTGGTAGATTAATTGGTGTACTATGAACTTATATATGGAAGAATCTACACAACAGAGACAATAATAGCTATGAAGAGATGGTGTGGAGTTAGATGAAAGTCGAACTGATGTTCTGAGAGACGTAGTAGTCCTATAAATCCAATGAAAGTATAAGATCAATATATCATAACTTTGGGATGACATTTAATTAGTGAATAGATGGCATGTAGGTACGATGTCCCACTTTTAATAAATGTGGGAGGAAGAATTTCGGGAATAGCTTACTCCAGAGTGGGTCTTGATACATTTGAGGAATAGATGGCCATAACAAAAGGAATTGTCAAAGTGAGGTGAATCCTCAACATCCAAACACTAATTAAAAAGGGGTGATGGGGAATTCCCTACCTATTGTCCAATTCATCATGTGTGGACTACATGGAACATTCATAATCAGTGTCCAAATTGGAGGTATGTGGAGAAGAATCACCATAATCCTCATCAAATGCCAATTTACCAGGGTCTCTATTTGTCAATTATGACATATAATGGTGGTGATTCAAATAGTGTTGTGATAGGTACACTTATTTTCTCTCAAATATAAAAAATAATATGTTTGATTGTAGTTCTATGAAATATTTTATTTCATTCAGCTTTTCAATGAATTTTGAACTAACCCTATATTCTAAATGTAGAATTTTTAGTCACGAATCATGGTGGGGTTATTTGAGAATTATCAGGGTTTAGAAACTCTAATATTTATATAATTAAGCAAAATATTATTCGAAACCTATTATTAATTCACATTATGTAATTTGACATTATAATATGTATGGACGGGTTCATAAATTATAATGCTATGATAAAATGTAAAAGAAAAGAAATATCAGTAGTATTGAAAGTAAAACCTATAGTTATATTCCATAGAAAGATATCTAAACATAATATTTGTCTATAATAGATTCATATGTCCTTTTTTATATAGTTTATTAGTGGTGAAAAATAAAGAAATAAGAGTATAAGGATATAAATTGTCACCATCATCTAGGAATACAATGATATATTTCTGGAGGAGTTACTCAAAACTCCCCTAGAAAGAGAGGTAGAGTTATACCCTGAACATGTACATGGATATTAACTGATAACAATCACCCAATATAGGATGGAAATGTTGAGGTGTATGAATTAATTAAATAACTACACAATTGTTTTGGATAATAGTTTTATCTGTCCTAGTGTTTTTCGATGGGGAGAACCTATTCTATTTGTGATGAATAAGGGTTTATTAATGTGGATTTTCATTGATTATAGAGATCTCTCTGAGATAATAGAGAAAAACAAATACCCTCTTCCAATGATTGATAACTTATTTAACCAGAATCCTGGGGATTAATTCTCCAAAAAATTTATCTTTGATATAGTCCTCATAAATTATGGTTGAAGAAGGAAGACATTCCAAACAGCGCCTTCCAATCAAGATATTGGAATTAGGAGTTTTTTTTTGTGTCCCTCAGACCTACTAATGTGCCTTTTAATTTTATGGACTTTATAAATAGAGTCTATATAGACTACATAGAAAACATTGTGGTAGTATTTATTAATGATATTCAGGTATATACCAAATATCGTGATGATCATAAGGATCACATTTGTGTTATGTTGCAAAATCTAATGAAGGAGAATATTTTTGGAATGTTCAATAAATTTGAATTCTTGTGACAAAACATTTCATTCTTCCGGAACATTGTAACCAATGAATGAGTCACAATTTACCCTTCAAAAAAAATAGTAGTAGAGGAGTGGCTTCATCCTGAAACAATAAATTTTATTTTTAGTTTCCACGAATAATCAGGATATTATAGTAGGTTTGTGAAAATAATCATGAAATTATAATCCAGTAACTAAATTAACTCAAGAAGGGGTTTTGTTCATATAGACATAAGAGTTTGATGGATTTTTCCAAGGGCTAAAAAAGAGATGGTAAATACATCCCCATTAAATATCTCCTCAATTGAATAATGATTCATTATTTTTAGTGATCTATCATTATAAGGGCTGGTGTGTGTCAATATAAAAGATGAAAACATCATTTCTTATACATCTCAAAAGTTGAAGGCCCATGAGAAGAACCACCCTACGCATGATATTGAGTTGGTTGTAGTATTTTTTAAACTGATGATATGTAAGAATTATATTTATGGGGAGAAATGTGATATAAAAATAGACAATCAATGTTTGATGTATATTTTCACACAAATGGAATTGATCACGATATCGAGTGATGGTTGGATATTCTTAATGACTATGTTTGTCCAATTTATTATCATCTTGGAAGAGAAAACAATTTCACTGATGCATTATGTAGGAAATATCTAGTTGTTCTATCAATGATGTGGATTCAAAGAGATCCTTTTCACAATTACCATGTAAATAAATACATGGGAATTATATGGGAAGGTACATCATCAACACTAACCCAAACTATTTATCTATAGTCGTTACTAGAGAAGATCAATAATTCATAGAAAAAAATATCCTCTGTTATATAAGAAGGATTCTACTATTATAGATGGGAAGTTTCATGACGTCAATATTGATGAAGAATGAGGACTGAAATTCCATACAAGACTATGTGTTCAATATATTCCTGGAATAAAGAAGGAGTTGATGGATGATGCTCATATCCCTACATTTATTATACATCCTTGAAGGATGAAAATTTATAGGGACCTTTATGATCATTATTTGGGAGATAATATTGAATGGGGAGATTTTGACTACACTAATAGGTTCTTGGTGTGTCATTACAGGAAGGTAGAGGGACAAATTCCTAATGAGGTATAACAACCACTACCCATACCATCATGGATGTGTGACAATACCACTATGTATTTTTTCATTGGTCTCCTAAGAACATCCAATGGAAACAATGTGGAATGTGTTATAGTAGACCATCTCACCATGACTACCCAATTTGTCTATATTTCATAATATTTCTCTCTTGATCAACATGACATGATTTACATAAAGAAAGTGGTGTATATTATTTGATTTCCACTATCTATCGTATCTGATCATGATACAATGATAAAATTAAAATTATGGAGAAGTCATCATCATGAACTGTGTACTGAATTGTATTTCAGTAAGTATTACCAAACCTAAAATGGTGGATAATCTGAATGTAATATTCAAACACTCGAGGTCATGTTGAGAATATGTTCATTGGAATTTAAATATGGATGCGACCAGCATATCCCATTAGTTTAGTTCTATTACAAAAATAGATTCCACTCGAGCATTCAAATAGTATCCTTTGAATAAAAATATGTGAAGGGATGTAGAACACCAGTTTTTCTGGGATGAAGCTAGTGATAGAAATCATATTGGTCATTATCTTTTTCAATTGATTCCTGACAAGGTTCATTACATCTAGTAACAGATTAAGGCTGATCAGAATTAGAAAATGATTTATACTAACAATCGTTGAAGGGACGTGGTGAATGATGATGGTGACAAATTCTTTCTATTAATCTATCTTTGTAAGTGATTCATGATTATTGTGATTCAATGGAATCTCGCCCCTATGTACATTGGACCCTATCAAATCCTTGATCAGGTAGGATTTGCAGCTTATCGTTTAGAACTTCTATAAATAATTTACATGTTCATGATGTATTCAATGTTTCCCTCTAGGGGAAGTACATTCCTAACCATTCACTTGTACTATATTTAGAGGTGGCACAACCGAAACATGACGTCTCTTATTAGGAGAAACTGGTGGAGATCATAGAGACATGTTTTTGCGCAAAAAATAATTATATTCTTATTAAAGAGTTATGGAGGGACCAAAATATTGAAAAATTATCATGGGAACCATAAGATACTATGAGGAAAAAATACCAACACCTTCTCTCTTAAGAGGGTACGAGTTGAAATTTAACAGTCAAAATTTCTTATGTGGGGACAAATGTAATGCCCCGAACTACAATAAAATATTGGTTTCCTAAATTTCATTATGAATTTATTTTTACACCACAAAAATATATCCATTTATCAATTAAGTGAGTATAATATAAATAATACCACTTGGTTTGAACATTTATATATCTATTGGTCAAAATGATCTTTGGAAAAAATACTCTAAATGTTATTATTATAAGTTATAAATAAAACTGATCATGGTAAATTTATATATAAAAAATGATGGCCTCATCCATTAGGATCAGGAAATAAGTACCCCATCTATCAGAGCATGGGATGGTGGTAGAATCACCAGGATTCGCTCTAGATAAAGCCCAAGCCATGTTTCAACATATTAAGCCTGAATGTAATCACCTTCAGGATATGTACATACTAATAGAAATCACCAACATGGAAATGTTTTCTAGGCCATCCAATGATTCTATAATCATTTCACAATATACTCTAATGTCATGGGCATGTGTTATAACTGTCTATGTAATGAGTCCTTATTTACATTTTTCAATTTTTTTATATAAATAAAAATACTATTTCTTATTAGGAAAAAAAAATTGAATCTAAAATATAAGGATAAATATATGATGTACTTATTTAAGTTCCAAATTATTGATTATTATTAGAAAAAAGTAATTTAAAATTTTTATTTATACATTAAATATTTATTAATAACAAGTGATTATCAAAAAGTAGTCTTCTACAGTTGTGAAAAAAATGAAATTTATATTATAATAAGATCGATTTATTTTTATGGTGAATAATATATTATTAATACTAATATTTACATTATGTATAGTAATGTGACAAATTGATTAGTATTTTCACTTTAAGAAGTATAAATATAATTTTAGAATCTTTATTGGTAATGTGATATAATAGAATGTGTAAATATCTGTTTCAGAAATTATTAGTTAAGTATTAGTATTTTTCAAGAAAATATTTTTTATACATAAAAATTAAATATATCATAATTAGTATATTATTTCCATAAAATGGATGTCCATTTTGAATAAAAATAATTTATATTAGGTTATGGAGAATTTTTTAAATTTTTATAATTTTTTTTTGTTTTCTAGTGAATTGTAAAAATATTATATTCAGTTTCTGTATTTTTAATGACGTCATTAATGACTTAAAAATTATGTTTTATTTATGGTATAATTGTGTAAATTAATATATTTTAATAGGTGACCCATGTGGAAAATACCATTGGAATATGCCATGGTATATCTCATGGTATTTTAAATACAACTAACGAGGTTTACCTTGGATATTAATAAATTATTCCATCACTTTTGCTATAAATACCAACCCATTACATCATTCAACTCATTTGAATTTCATTCTAAATAATTCATTTGGAATTTTACCTCCCATGGAGTTCTCCAAATTATCCCTCAAACTCCCAATATCTTAATCCATTAGTTTTTAAGTTATTCTTCAAGGTAAAGGAACCATTCATCATCCACTTTTAGTCAATATTTCTTTAATCATTGGTCATTGAATTTCCATTTTCATATGTTTTGGAATGATATAATGTATGAATATAACACCCCATTTTATATCCATATAATGAGATACCATTTTTTCTATCATCAATTTATTTTTATGTATTTTTATGTGACAACCTTAGGTTTTTGAATTCTCGCAAATGAAATCGCATCTTCTATTTTATTTCAAATTTCCTTTTCATGTGGTATTGTATTAAGATATAAATACCATGATCATATTTACATTGTATTGTGTTATATACATTTTTATTAGATATTTATGAGTGGGTGACCCTGGTCCTAAATCTTTTTATTGATTTCTAAAACCACGTTTTATAGCCATTATAATGCGGGTTTTTCTTCTAAAAATATTTTCTTTTTCTCATGAAATTATATTATTTTATTAACATGAACACCAAAAACTATTTTATTTTCTACGGTATTCATCATGACATAAATATTAAATATTTTAGTTTTGGGTTGATATACTTGACCGTCATCTCAACCATTACATTGATACATGTCTCCACATTATGAGATGTTGTAATTGTAGATTGGATGATCATTTCATGAATATTTTCATGGGTATTAAAATATTTTTTAATTTTTTATGTATTATGTACCTTTTTCTAATACAATAGTCATTAAAGATCGTTTTTTTGTAAAATGAAATGAAAAGTTATGTAATAAAATGTCGGATTCCATAGAAAGTGATGTTATAGAAATAGGTTATCATAGGATTGATCTAGCTAATTGGGGTGTTAGAGTGGATGTGAGATGCGATTTTGATGGACAATTTGATGGGTTTTCCATGCATGTCCTGGGGGCACGATACCATATGATTTATCATTTATCAAAAATACAAGCCATACAACTTTATACCAATCAGGGAGCATAGTTCTGTAGAGGGCATGGGAAATCTTTATTTGCAGGAGATAGTTCGACTCCATGATGTTCCCTCAACGATCATTCTATACTATGATTCACTTTTCTGATCTTGCCTATTAAATGTATTATAGGAGGAATTTGGGACTCACATGTGATTCAACACATCATTTCATCCCCATAAGGATGACATGTTATAGAGGACCATCCATGTGATTGAGGACGTGATACATTCTTAGATTCTACACTTTTTCAGCATTTGGGAGGATCACCTAACTATGGTGAAGTGTGTGTAAAAAAATATCTTCCACATTAAAATTGTTATGAAACTATTTAAGGCCTTATATTGGCAACCATGCAGGTCACCGCTCTGTTGGACAGACCAAGGGAGTCATTTCTCATGGGTTATGAGTTGGTTCGAGCAAATACTAAAAATGTGTATATCATCTAATAGTGTATATAGACTATATATTTTATACATTAAAAATATTTGATCTAGATGTTGTGTCCCTTGGGATTTATGGATGGAGACCATGTATTTATTCCAGTATCACCTTAACAGGGATTGTAAATATTTTTCCTAGAAGGCAAGTTATCCCCGATGCTTATTTTCCCTCATCAGATTCTGGTCAGAGTTGTTGAGGTGGGGAATTTCATATCTATACCCCCCAGTTAAATCAGGTGCACTATAACATTCATGATTCACAATTGAAGTGGAAATTCCTGATCCATCCTTCATTCTCGATTAGGTTGAGCTATACATTGATGATGGGGTGACGTTTGTGGAGTACCTAGTTGAGATTGGGGATTGAAATGACTGGATCCATAATGGGTGGTCAATTCCTTTGACATGCATTTGGTTGTATCACAAAAATATCCAAGAGTGCACTTGGGTGTGGGAGGCTCATATTTGTGCCCAGTACTCTCATATTTTTATTGATTTTCTGTTTATTTGGCTTACAAGGACAAAAATACCAATGGTGGGGAGTATGTAATGAATAAAATTTTAATCCAAATTATTTTCATAAAATAAATTGTAAAATTATGAAACCCAGTGCTAAGATGGAATGATATACTAAGGATCAATGTTCAAAAATGAAATCATTGAATAACATTCAGTTTTTAATTAAGAACACTCTGGTGGGTAACTTCCCATAAAATAACTTCAAAATGGTTTCCTAGATTAGAAATTTTAGGTCATCATTGCGTTTAGAACAAAAAATATACATTAGGTGGGGCCTAACCTCAATCAACAAAGGCTAAGGGTGAATGATAATTATTAGACGTGAATGTCTATAAAATATTCAACAAAAATATTTTAATTGAGGTTACGTGGTGACACAACATCAGTTACCCTTTTTAAAAATCTTTTTCATGGGAATTAAAGGTTATTGTCATTACCCTTGTAATTCATCTGAGTCAAGGAGAAAAAAACCTCCTGATGACGAATATGAGTGGATCTATGATCAGATTCAGAGCAGGCATCGACAGATTGATGAATAGATAACCCATGATTCACTCTATGTTAGTGATCGATACAATCCATGTTTGTGAATGTGTGTTATACTGTTTACCTAAATATCTTTTATTGTTTTTTCCTAAAATTTGCATGTATCTATCAAAAAACGAATGGATTCAAAGGTCATGCATAGTGTGAGTTTGGAAATATATTTTCTGGATGATTATCAAAATTGAACGATGAGAGAAATGAATTTGTTTTTTCCATTGTTATTCAATTATAACATGGAAAGATCAAGGCTGACAATAACAAGGCCTAGATCTGTCCATGTTGTTCATTCCTATGTTTTACCTCTTTCTTCCAATTACTCCTCATTCTTTATTAGGTTCATTGATCTAGAGAATAATTTTGGACTACAATGAGGTGACGATACAGAATCATGAGGTATTGATCAGAGGTGGCCTCTATGGCCTTTTCATGAAGAGAGATACGACACAAGGTCCCCGATATTATGGCTAGTAGTGAAGCTGAAACTGGCCTCATTGTGGGGAAGGGCTAGTATGATCCTTTAGAACATCCACTGTTATGGTGGTCGGTGGTTACGTCATCCCATAGTCATGTAGGATGATGTATGTGGCACTACCCGTGGTAAGAGGTCATGTGTTGAGGAGGAATAGTCCCCCACATCAATAGCTAGGGTGAAAAACAATATAGATAGATGCCACATGCAGTGGATGATGGTTGTGACATGATGTTGTGGCTATAAAGGAATGAGGAATGTCATACTCACGTCATACAGAGGACCAACTGCAAGGTCGTGGTTGTGTGGTGGTCTCACAGACTAGTCTCATGAAACACAGTTTGGCCATGGTGACATGAGGAGATACCCAGTATGGTATTGGGTGCGGACTGCATCTTAATTGACAGCCCAGTGCGAAGCTCGTCCATGTTCACCATCGTGGTGTGCCACCTCCATTCTGATGACGGTGCTGAAGTCCACTACGGGTGGCCTCTTCAGCAGACCATCTGGTTTTCTTTAGTGGTCCGTTCGTTTCACCAATTGGGCCTATGTCCTCTATGGGGTACCGCCTCCATTGAGAATGCCTTTGATCAACTTTTTTTACCATTAAAAATTCTTTTCCATGAAGAACGAACAAGAAGAGGGTCTTGAGCCTTGTCCATATTGGCCCACACCCTCCGCATTAGAGTTTTAAGAAGGGGGACAACAGGGTATGTTGTTTTATCAACAATAATTCAACATTAAGTAGAAATACCATGAAACATCAACATCCCTCGTGAATAGATTATCAGTGTATCAATTTTTTCATAGGATGATTCACATTCTCTATTTGGAATAAATAGTGGGGAAAACACAAAACAAATATACTCCTCTTTTGATCGGAATTTTTCATTGACGTGCTCTTATCTTGAGGGTTTACACTCTATTTTCATTAGACGCATCCTAGTCTTGTTCATCGAAATGTGTCAATGTTGATAGAGATCATCATGACCTTCGTTATAGGGTAGGAATTTCACCATAGGTTCAGAAGAGGAAAATTCCTCCAATTTATTTCCCATCATGTTGTCACATAAAAAGGAAACATGTCACATGATTTTTGTTATGCTGCCACGATGTGTCAATACACTATTTTATTTAAAAATCGTCATATATGTTACGCTTCTAAAAATGACTCATTATGGAGATTCAATTATTACACCTCATTACTACACTGCAACGCCGATGTCTTCCACTCAATGTTGAAAAATAAAATTAAATAAAATAATGTTTTATATATGTTTATTATTTTCAGAAAACTCTGAAAACTAACATTTTTGGCTAACTGATTCTGGTCGAAGTAAGGTCCTTTCGAGGGAAATATAAGCATTCCTTGTTCAATAGTGCCCTTATATTTTTATCAGAGAACCAGTTAAATGCTAGAAAAACAAACTCCCACAATTAAATATTTGAACTAAAAAAATTTCCAAATTCAGTTTCGGGATCACTGGGCCTCAAAATCACATTTCCTTAAATCTGGTGGTCTCTAAATAATCCCATAAAATATATATATATATATATAATGGAATTTAATTCTCCCCACCTTAGGAATTTATTTCCTCCAAATCCAAAAATTGGATAATAAAACAAGTGGGGGTACTGAGAACTAATCTGAATCTCCCACTCCCATGTCCCCTGCTAGAGATTCCCAAGCATCCACCAAATGTGAACTAGAGAAATCAACCACCAAAGAGGTATTCACTCCTTTCAATAATCTATATCAACTAGGAACTCTACAAACGTCACCCCATAGTTAATTTCCTACTCACCACACTTGATAGGGTGTGATAGATCATGCAAGTAACTCCTCAGTTGTGATAGGTGGAAAACATTGGGAACCCAATGAATCTATGGGGGATGATCTTGGTGGTACGTTACCTCACCAACTATTCTGATGATCTAAAAATATCTGATGAACCTTAGAGATAACTTGTTGTTGAATCCAAATGTATACAATCCCCATCAGGGTGAGGCACCTAGGAAAATATGGTCTCTATACTCGAACAATAATTGTATGTATCTCCTATAATAATTTCCTTAATAAATTATATGTATAATACACATCCTCTCATGGATGATCTGCACCTTCTCAGTAGTAACTGGTAAGAACTATAGACTCATTAGTGCTGACTCCCCAAGGTCAATCCACCATAGAGTTGATCTTTCTACTACTCCCATAAAAGGACTCAATCATTTCCATGACAATTGTGGAGTGATATCTTTTGTAGTATTCAAAATAAACAAGTGGTAGGTGTTCATCCAATCTACAACCAAAATCAAGGAAAATATCATAAATCATATCTTCCAATGACTATATGGTCCACTCCATCTCACAATCTTCCTCGGGGTGAAAAACTGTTCTCAAATGCAGCTGAGTCCGGAATTCCACATGTAACCCCTTCCACAATATGGATGTAAATGATACATCATGGTATAAGACGATCATTGAAGGTACCCAATGAAACTGTACATTCTCTTGAACATATAGGAATTCATCTGAAAATTTGGAAGCATTTATATGAGTACCTTTACTCATGAACACAAAACCAATTAGAAAAACTATATAATTAATCAAGTCTTCAAAAAAACAACCACTGGGTACATGTAAAACTGATAGTCAAATGGGATAGAATACAAACACAAAAAAAGGGTAACGAGTAATTATGAAATTACAAAATAAACTATGGATGTTGTCCACTATAGATGACACATAATGTGTACATACAGAGTAGCTGCTAAGAGCCTTAAAAATATGCCCCACCAACCTAGACTTACTAGGATCCACTAGGTCTGGTCCACCAAGTCCTCTATAACATTGATGGTCATCTACACCATTCACAATATGTGTAGGTGAATCCTATGGTGAGTTGTGAAACAAAATACTCAGTATGGACCAAAATCAAAAAATTTAAAGATGAAAAATTGATCCACAAAACAAGTCATTAAGCTATATCAGGATTCAAGACACCTCACTCCAAGTATATTCTAGTGTATAGAAGGTAGGTCCATCAGTCATAAAATGAAACACCATGTTTTGTAGGAGAGCACCTTATCAATTATTTTAGTGGGAATAACAGGTCACACAAATGCCACTTCCCACTATCCTAATACTGGTTTGGTACTCATACCTAATTAGTACCTTGGTATTCTTTGACACCCAAAAGTCGCAACCATCAATTTTCATTTCGGGACACATAGAATCTTCTTCCCATCTTGGTTATACTGAGGTACTACTCGTTCTGAGTATTGTGGTTATATTAAGTCACAAAAAAGTTTATCCCCACCATGGGCCTACCGTATCACACAAAAGACGCTTCCCACTGGACCATAATATCTGATCCACACAGGGTCACTCGTCAGTAGCATTTAGGTCTCAGCCAACATTATGGTATCCATGTGTAGGACACATGATCTCCGAAGAACCCCTCCCGAAGCCATTATTTGAATTCCATAATCCATGAAATCCTCCATAGAGTATATCAAATGAACATTCTCATCGAAAGGGTTCAATCTCTATTAACATATCATCAATCAGACGCACCTTTTGAATGATATGGGAGTTTTAAAAAAAATGTGATGGTTGGGTCCAGGTCTGGTATAACCTTGTCGGACCAACCCGATCGAGGGTCCAACGGCCCAACACGGGTGCATTGAACCAACCCGAACTCAGCCTGGCATGGGTTCGTCTTGGTCTAGCTCTGCTCAATGGGTTGGGTTCGGCCCGATGTCCTGCCTGATCCGCCTCAAGTGGACCGATTCTCTGCTTGGTTGAGATGCGGTAGGTGGTCGCATCCTAATCCACTCATCCTGCGCGTGGTCCATGAGGATAACATGAGCCTTCATCTCAAAAAGAGGCTCCTCCTAGTAAATAACCACAATCTCCTGACCACCACCATCGGGATCTTTCTCGGACCACTATGTTCGCAATTGTTGTTAATTCTTCAATGTAATCATGCCTTTGGCCTCCATGACGTATTACCTTCCCTAAAAAGGCCTTGGATAGTCCTTACCGCCACTTTTATAATACTCATCCATGATGAACAGAAGAGCGGAGGGGCTCATTCCTTGTTCAAGTCAGTCTACACCCTCCACAACCGAGTTTGAAAACAAGGGGATGTTTGAAGATGATTTTATATCAAGAATAATTCAATCTCGAATATAAATCCCAGCATAAATTACCCTCCTGCAGGAACATGCTATCAACTGGTCAATCTGTTTGGGGTTTGAACCATGTTCATAATTTAGAAAGAAGAATATGGATAACATAAAACAAATCAACTACTACCTTGATTAATGTTTGTCATTGAAACACTTTGTCCCTGAGGTTTCAATATCCTTTGGGGTTCATTGTTTTCTGGTCCCGTTATTTGTAAGGTATAAATGTTGCTAGAAATCTTGTCGGTATTCATCATAGGGGATGAATATTTTGATTGTTTTTTAGAGGAAAATTACTCCAATTGATTTCCCCCATTTCTTATATCATTAAAATGAAACATGTCTCAATGTTTCTGTTACATTGTGATGTCATGTCATTACTCGGATTCATTTATGAAACATGATATTTGTGACACTACACAAAAATGGTTCAATAAGGACCTTCCTTTAATGCTCCTAATCGCCGCACCGCAATGTAGCCATTTGATGCTCAACTATTAAAAATAAAATACAACAAAATATCTTCTTTTTGTTATTTTATTATTTTGAAAAATGATTGAAAAGTAACTTTTTCTTTTAACCCTAGGTTCTCAATGTTAGGTGCATTCAAGGTGAATCTCGGCATTCAATTTCAATGGGGTCCTTGTATTTTTGATTCGATCGCTATTTCAATAGTTAGACAAACCCATTTTCAAATTTTAGTTAAATGAAATAAAAATGGGCAAAATTCTGTTCGAGGCTCAATGGGCCTTTGAATCAAGTGTTGTCAAATAATGTGTTCTTGAAATAAAAAAAATACAATTTATTAAAAATTCAATGGAAATTATAGGAAATTATAATTTCATCATGTTTTATATAAAATAATCCATATTTTCACCATTAGTCATTATTTTTTGTAAGTAAATAATTTTTTCTCTAAATAATTGTCATTTTTTAATTTAGACACATTTTACACCGTTGAAATTTTTATTTTATAAATTTATATATTTTAGAGATGTAATAACTTGAAATAAATTATATAATGGAATATGTTGGATGTTTAATTAATCTATGGTTACTACAATTGGTAAATTAATTTTTCCATTGTATCCCAATGGTTCTTTTAGTACATTTTTATTGTTATAGATATTTCTAAATATATAGAGTGGTATTTTGATATTGTAATACCATATTTAATGAGGTCTAGAAATGAGTTAGGTATTTTTTAAATCCATAATGAATGATATATTTTAATGAATATAAAAAATAAAAAATGCATAAAGATCATTTTTTGATGAATTAAACCTAAAATGTGTATTATTTTTTAGGGCCAACTGTTTTAGAAAGTTATGATCACTACGTTTAATTGGAAAATATGTTTTTTGAACATATTTCTTCTAGAAATGAAATTGAAATTTATTATGATAATAAAATAAAAACTACAATGAATTTTTTTAAAAAAATTTAAAATAAGAAAAAATTGAAATGTATATTATTAATAATAAATATTATGAATTTTTACATTATAAAAATATTATTATCCTTACAGAATTTTTTTTTTAACAACAATAAATGTATGTGAAAAAAAGAAAATTAAATAAAAAAAATTTACAATGATATTTCTATATATATCCACTCCATCGCATAAGAATATTTTGTGAATTATATATAAATATATATTTTTAGTATATATATATATATGTTTTTTTGTAATATTAATATATTATGTTCACATTATATTTATTTTTTCCATTCAGTATCAATATTATAAATTTTAAATTAAAATATGTAATGCATATAATGTATTCTAAATTTATATCCAATTAAAAATATTTTTAATGAATATTAAATGAAATAAATATATTCTCCAATGTGCATCCTTATTTTAACACCATAACCTGGTAAACTAGAATTACAATATCATAACATGCATAATATGATAGAAAATTATCTATTAAAAAAATAAAAAATAGAAAACATGTAAATAAATTTTATATTAAAGGAATATCTAAAATCCATAAACAAATTTATGTTAGAATTCAAATAAATATAATTCAAAAAATAATACATAATACCAATAATTTACATGTTTAATTTTTTTTCATGTATTCACGTAAACTTCTTATACATAGTTTGTATAATATATTAAAATATTCAGTGTATAAATGAAATGCATTATGTGGTTTTTATGTAAATTTCATGTCCACATAAGATAATATAAAATACATTATTATTTTGACGTGATATTTCACAAGGAATATTTCATCACTTTTCCTTTACACAAAATAAATCTTCACTAAATGATAAATATCAATCGATGTTACTATCATTCCCGGGGGGCTGGAGGCTTGTATAGAATCAAGAAGGACCCCATCAAGAGAGGGTTAAATCGAGATATCACATTAGTGGATGTCATTTGGGGTTTTTAACTAGGTATTGAAGCTACATGGGTGAATTTTATCTCATGCACTATAAAATAGGGATGATATGGCTACGGGTTGATGTTTTCATTTTATTCGCTTGAAAATAATCATCTTTCCCTGATTCCATGGATGAAGTAAGAAAGGAGGTTTCAGTTAAAATAACATTGAATCTATTACACATATTTATTTCCATGAGATTTTTATTTCTAAAAAAGACACATACATTCTCCCAAAAAATATTGAAATAGTCATTTCATGACAACCTTCAATGACTAATGTTGAGATAAAAAGCATTCAAGGACTAGAATTATTTTATGGTCTCATTTTTAAAGTATTATCAAGAATAATCTCTTATGATTACATTTTTGTGAATGTAAATTCCATTAAAATTGAATGATGATAGTATGAAATTAATTCTAGAGATCAAGACCTGACTCACTTCTATACATATCTTCATTTTTATTGAACAAGGTGAGGGTTCTGATGTGTATTGTGAACCATTTAGATCAATATTGGGATGAGTTCTTTAAAATAGAGATAATGTAATAGCCCATTGAAAAATATATATATACTACAAATGAATTATCAGAGATAGAAATGTGGTGGACCATGTATTATAAACATGATACCTTAGCCTCTTTGTGGAAAACATAAATATCTTAATCAATCAAAAGATCGTGAAAATATATTTTCACTGACAAACATAAACCACATCAATTGATAAAATATGGGTTATCTCCATATGTTTAAATATTACATGGTTTATAAAAATTGGAAAATGAATTTTTATAATGATTTTCTGGCCCAAAAATTTTATATGAAATCATCCGGGGGGGATCTTGACTACAGAGGCTCGAAATTCATTGAAACACAGGAAAATTAATTCAATGTAATGTGATTGATATCTTCAGTTAAATTTTTAGCTATGAACGACATTCCTACAATTTTTCTATGGGATTCTACCATACCTAGTAATTTTGTAGTTGTACGCTGTATTTGTCTTTATTTTCAAGGATTATCTATTGTAAGAGATCATAGCTATCAATTTTTCATCCTCATTTTTGTTATTTTCACTTATAGTGGATAATTTTTTTAATTATATATTATTTATTATCCATGTTTTTATTTTAAAAAATCATATTGTATCTATATAAATTAATAAAAATTGAGTTCATTGGTTTATTTCTTTTAGATTTAAACTGTTGCTTTATATTAAGAGTCATAAAATGAAATTTTCCATACTATGTTTTCCATCCATGGTTATATGATTGGATGAACTCATTGATCATAATGAAATAAACTATATCCCAAAATTTATTCAATAATTTTACATTATATTATGTATCCTTATTATATGATATTTAGATAAGTTCTCACAACAATTAAAATCCGAATCTTTTATTTTTCATCTCACTTATTTACTTTAACTTGTGGTGGATGTTTACAATAACACATTCATTCTCCAGAGTCGATTTTTATACTAATGGCTTCATAGTTGGGTATCTCATTTTAAATCATATTTATGCACAAGGTTTTTTTTATTTAATATTTTCTCACAACCTTCAGTGTGTTTCATTCTTATTTCATAAATTTCCATTTTTTACAGTCTGAGGATCATTTTTGAAATTCATATGTCCATAAATAAAACCAAAAAAATGGTTTTACAATTAAAAGATAAAAATTTTATTGATCATGATGATATATATAATTTTTTTTATTTCAATTTTTATTTATACGAAAATACAAAGAATCGCATGAAAGAGAATAAAGTTAACAATACAAAATTAATTTCTCTTCAGTTATTTTGTAATGGGGATAATTAATGAAAATGTTTTCATAATGTAATAGTTAATTTGGTAGTTATATGAATTAAAATTGTCATCTTTCGTTGAAATGATAAATTCATTTCATCAAGTTCAAGGGAGAATAGAATGTTTTATCCAAAAGCAGAAAAAATGTTCAATAATATATTTATTGTATTTATTTAATGTTCATCATATGATTGAATTCTAACTATATATTGTAATTTTTAATTTTATTGATTGATGTTGTATATTTTTATTGGGTGAATAGTGGATAGTAGTCTTGAAAGGGTTTTTAGCATCCTTGAACAGATGTTAATGATGTATATCTAAATTTTATAATCATATTCCATATACCAATCACACACTAACTGATGATTCATTGTTTTAATAGTTGATTTATGTGGATGGGAACACATCATTTAGAAGAAACCACATAAATAAAACATTTGGAAAAATATAGATTGTTTTTTCTTCCTCCTATATATAATTTTTCAAATTATCATAATTTTTTTTTGAATTGTACCTTAACCTATTTATCAGATTGGACTATTAAACATAGTTGTTGATATCTACTTCACATTAAATTGATTCCTAAAATAACTATTGAAATTTAATAGAACTAATTTTAAATTTATATATTAATCATTTGAAATTAATTGGATTACAAATAATTGATGATTTTTTATATGGTGGTCAGGGTGGATTAGTTACTATAGTATATTCATTAGTGAATTATTTACAGAAATTTCTTTTTTCATTCGAAATAGTTGTTGACCTTTTTATGATATGAAAGATTTTTTAAGAAGTAAATATGAAATAATATATTATTTTTTGTTTAATATATTTTTACATTCTATATACATTTTTTTTCATTTTGTACATGTTCACAAAAGGGGACCCCCATTAACAAGTGGTGAACTAGTGGTGGAAGTTTTCTTGTATTTGATAGCTTCCATCACACATGTGTGTTCATTTGAATAAAACAAGACATGAAATAAATGTAAAAAAATGTGACCGTCCCTATAAACCAAGTAAGTAACAGTTGTCTCATTGATGTTTGCATACATTATTTTATCAGGTATACTAGTTACACCAAGGACCATTGGCCAAAGGAATACTTCCGTTGTTGTAACATGAAAAGTTATATTACCTCCTTGTTAAAAAAAACAACCCAAAATCAACAATAAATATCATGATAAAGAATGATAATTTTTCCAACAATTCACGTCCTGGAATAATCAACCATTCTTGCTGACTTCAGTATAGTAATTTATTTGGAACTCCATAATATAATGGCTCATCATCTATGACAGTACATGATACCAGATTAAGGTCAAATATATTATATATCCATTTGGGGACTAGATTCATTTAAAGACCATTTAATGAACTAGTCCTTAACAAGAAATTATAGTATGATTTTCTTAATTCGTATAAATTACTCGTGTATATTATTTTCACTAACTGATTAGCTCAAAATTATATACAGTATTAGCTTATTATTATTTTGAACATAAGAATAATTAGGTAAAACATAGAACACTTTAATCGTAACACATCTTATATATGATATCGAAGGAATATTATCCATCATTTAATACAACATAGGATCTAAGATATTCTTACAAGTTGACATAAAAAACAATATAATAGAACAGTTCTTATAGTTCTATGTAATAGACATCATGAGAAATTTTTCATTACATGTGCTTTGACTCAGTCCAAAAATCATTTCCATACAACATATTGATCATTATTTACCATGTGTATATTGTTTAGCTATTTTATTTCCTTGAAAAGAATTTTCAAAACATGTTAACATAATGTAATGATTGTAGATAATTTTCTATTACTAGAATTTCATCCTCATACAATACTGGAAATATCATGATTCATTGACTAATTTACCTATATAAACAAGAATCATATATGTTTTTTTAATTATAATTCATTTATAACATTATTAAACCATATATTCCCAATCCTAGATGCTTGCTTCAATCCATAAATACACCATTTAAATTTATAATCCTTAATAGTCTCATTTGACATATTAAAATCCTTCTATAATATGGTATTTATATCATTGAATAAATTAATTTTATTTAAAGTGATTTGAAATAAATTTGATCTATTATATAATCATAATACAATTTCATGTAATATATTAAGGGACTATATTTTCACAACTAAAAAAAACATTATAAAAAAAGCTATTATGCTTATTAAAATGTAATTATGATAAAAACCCTTTAACATTATAAAAAAATACAATTATGTTTTTGAAATTATAAATTAATAAAACAATCATAAATAATTAACTTTAATGATAATGTAAATTAAAATAATATTATTATTTTTTAAAATAATATATATAATTAGTAAATTTAAATTGAAAATTCAAATGCTGGACCCCAATATATCACTAAACAATTTAAAACATTTCATATTAATAATTTAAAATCAACTTTTTTTCATTGATTTATAAGAAAATATTTTAATGTTTTCATAAAACATAATATAATAAATATATATTTTCACAATCTTGTATCATATGTAGATCCTACTCCATAATGATATATTTTTTTCGATGATTAATCCATATATTTCTTGTAATATTCACATATTCATTTTTCATGAGATTGAAAATGCCTTTTCTAGACACATGGATGCCAAACCCGATCCAGCTATAAGTTGAGTGCACCACCCTAGGACCTATAGTAACAGTTAGAGGGATAGATACAAGAACCATGTTGGCATATCATACAAAATTATGAACCTTATCATATTTCATTCAACAATGAATTCATTTTCAATGCCTATGATTACATTAAAAACCTATAGGACTTACATATATAATCAACAAAATGGTAAAAAATTCATAACCGAGATATTAAAAACACGAATTAACCAATATGGGAAAAATATATAAGAACAATACAACTATCATGTCCCTGCATATAAAATATGTGAGACCTTATAGAACTCCTATCAATTGTGGGTTCTTAATGACTGGTCTCCAAATACAATAAACACTAAAACCCTTATAGATCTCAATGATTTATAATAAATTTCTAACTACCACTAGTATTTATATTTGATTCAATAACATCTTCACTTCTATAGAAACAATAATCTAACCTACACATCATCATCACAAACAAAATATTTGTAGCCACAAAACATTTGAATCTAGGGGTACTTTCTATATTGAAAATTATACTAATTCTGACATCAATAGACCAATTATATGCCTCATACAAAATGTAACATTTGAACACCAATGGATTTAAAAACCTCAGATTAGACAAATCACTTACCCACTCAAACATTCTTTTATTTTATAAATATCATAAAGGAGGATCTGGTTATTAGTGTAAACATGTCATCTAATTTAATCTCCATAATGTAATTTGTAACCATATTTATAATTCATTAATTATAGAAAATCATAAGGTAGCCCAGTCAATTCCCTATAATAGATCTCATTCAACGGGTACTAACCCCTACTACTAAAACCAGCCATGTGGGTTGTAAAGGAGATAATTTAAAACTTTTGAATAAGCCACCACTCTAATTTTTCCATATAAAAGAGAATTTATCACATGAATCGAAAAATTCTAAATACCTAAAACTATTAACCCATACAAAATTTATGGAATTATAATGTGATACAATCACTTTATTCGAAGAAACCTCACTCTAGGGAGTAATGTCCATATAAATAGATGACTCTCACCTTGCTAAATGAATCATCTGTCTAAGGAGTAATAATAAATATTTGTAGTGTGTGATAGGCCTACACCTAATTTCAATTGATGGAGTAAGAAATAAAAGACTAATTAGATGACCTCCTCCCCATCTATCGTGATCTTTACTAAAATCCATGATGGAAAACAAGGGGAATGTACCCGTTAATGCATACTGCCAGTGTTGTACTATCCCTGTGAATCATGGAACATCATTCCCCAAACTTCATCATCATCACTAAGAATATAAATCCAAAACTTATTAACTCTCATTTCAAACTCCTTCAGATGGAATAAATATAAATAATCTATTGTGATCTTTTTCAAAAAAAATTAATAACACTTATTTATTTTTTTAAATAATACATTGGAGAAGAAAATCATAGAAGTAAAACCACAAAGATGATGTGTTTCCACATGGAGACCCTTGGGTGAGCTACATGACATGTTGGTGGTAGTTTTTGTAGATGTATGGCCCCCATGGACTCTACATGGGAATTCGTGGGTCATCTTTGGGGGGTGTACCAAACTGGCATACATGCTAGCCAATGCACATGTTCTTGGTGTAATGATGGTTCAGCTGGAAGAACTGGACCTCCTATCCATGTGTTTTCTTGTTGTTACCAAACCACCTACACACTCAAATACACTCAGAGGTTTAAAATATTAAATTATTTTAAATATATTATTTTCAATCTCCACATCATAGTTATTTATATTTCAACTCAACCTAAGGGTTAACACTACACCTCATAATTAGCATATCAATCAAATGATTTCTCTACGAATGATAACTTGGTTAAGTTGATCATTTTACATTGAGGGAGGTTCTTATACATGAAAACCCAAAAAATTGAAGAAACTATCATTAATAAAATTTCAAAATCACTATAAAAATCCATGATATTTAATCCGTAATTTTTAATCATTGATGTATTGATCTATGATGTCTGAAAATGAATCTTACTTATTATAGGGTCACTTGATTTATTTTTTTGTTGATGTATTCTATAAATTCATTATTTATTGTGTGAAAAAAAAAATTAAAGAAGGAACATTAATGTATTCATTGGTGGATTAAATGGGTGAAATTCATAAATACATTAATGTGAATACTTTTTTAAACACTTTGACCGGGTCAACTATACTTATAATATAATTTCATGAATAAATGTAAAAAATTATCAATCAAAAAACAATAAAAAGAAACTAATGAATTATTAAACTATAAGAATATGTAATGTAACTATTATATTATTAATTATCTGTTCTTATAAATAGAAGCCTAAAAATATAAACCATATATGAGGCCATTCAATTAGAAATTTTAGTTTGTATCAATATAATCATATTGACATGTTTTTTTCTAGTCTATATATTATATTAATAAATTATGTGTTTCATAAGAACAAATTATTTGTATTTCATGTACATTTCAGGTCCATTATATATTATATAAAATGAATAATGAGTTCAAGCTACTTTTTTACTATAAATAATTCATGATCCTACTATTTCCCTAATTCAATCAATAATAAATGATCAATATCGAACAATGTTTCTCTTTTGAACTAGGGGGTGGAGTCATGTATAGAATATAGAAGGGAATCCTCATGTGAAAGAAATGTATAGACATCACACTCGTTGATTTCATCAGGGGGATTTTATCTTGGGCTATAGGCTTTTGAGGGTTGTCTCATGCTGCTGGATACGAGGTGGTGGGGAGTTGTGCATTTATCCCTGGATATAAAATTTTGAAGTACAGACTTCTTGATATCATTCATCGTATCATAATGAACATATTGTGAGGTTGGTGGAATGTATTTCATCCATCATTTATCTCATTTAGAGTTACGGTATTGTATGTAGTGAAACAATGAAATTCATTCTAGATTTGAACAACTGAATCATATCACGATTATACATCTCTTTGAATGTCAGGATTTTTAGTGATCTATTTAAATTATTTTTTCTTTTGATATATTCTTGTAGTTCTATTCTTGATCAATTATATTGTATTTTATTCATGTTAATAAAAATTGTGTTTCTTCTACTCGTAATGTTTCAACAATAATTATAATTTAATGTATTAAACATTTATTTTTACACATGAATATTATAATAAAAAATTAGGGGTTTTTATATTATTTAACATGATATATGTTTATTATTCAATGCATAGAAATATTAACTAAAATTTTATAATATTATAAATTATTTCAAAACTAGTATATATTCTATGGAATATTTATACTAAAAAAAGTATCATGGAACATATAAATACACTTGAGATATTGTATATTGATGGATAAATTCAGGTATTATATAATATGTGGTAAATAAAATTGTGGATGTATTTATTTTCTTTCAAAAGAAAATTCTATTTATGAGCATCATGAACAACATAAATATGATGAATCACAATATGATAAATAGGTTACATAAACTCAAGTCATCAAGTTGATGCCAACAAGATGATCGATAGTACAAATTCCGATCAAAAAACACAAGATATATTTTATCTTAATAAAGATTAATAAAAAATATAATGTTTATATTTCCATGATAAATGAAATGAAAAAATTCCTTCTTTGATACGAAGTTTTATGTGGCCATATATTCTCTAGAAAATAATAATGATTCCATGATTGTAAGAAATTTGTAAAATAAGACGTTTCCATCTTAATTAGAAGGAATCTCTAGAACCTCCTCATTTCCATGGGTATGTAATTTATAATAAAGACCCATCAATTGACCATAAAATGATTAAAACCATATTTTCATGAAAACTAACTATGAATGCCTTTGAGATTTAGAGATTTCTGGGATTATCAAACTATTAATATAGCATTGACATGGATTTATCAAGTCTCGATTCTCATATGGAATCATTTAAGAGAAATATTGTTCCATTAAAATGGAAAGATGAAATATATAAATACATTTAATTGTATAATATCATAATACATTTTTAACATATCATAATATTTCTTGAACAAGGAAAGGGTTATGTCAGGTATTTTGATTCATCTCGATTAGGATTGGGTGGACTTCTTTTTTCAGGAGGCCATCTCATAGGCCATAAAACACAAACTAAGTGTATGTGTGACAAGAATTATACCAATAAAAAATTTATTGGTCTATGAATAAATAAAATGGAACCAAAATCAACTTGATAAAAGTATACAATTTTTAGAGATAATAAGAACATTGAGTGAATCCATTAACATAGGTACAAGAACATCATGATATGATGATGAATGGGGTGTCTCCATATTTTTTAGATTGAAATGGTTTATAAACATGACAAATGAAATTATATGGATGTTGGATTATGTTGAAGATTGTATAACTAAGTGGACATGGAAGATCTGGAAAAGAGAGCCATGAATATCATACACACCCAGGAAAGGGAATTCCATGTAATGTCAGTGTAATGCCATTAATAACTTCTAATAGAACTATATTTATGCACCATAATCCCTAAAATTTCAAATTGTATTCTACCATAACTTTTTATTTTTCACTTGTACAATGTATTATTCATTATTTTCTATGATTAACTACTTTTAGTGTTCATAACTATCAACTTTTCCTCCTCATAATTTTTTTATTACACCTTTAGGGGATACATTTTTTGATTTATCTATATTTGGTTCATCATGATATTATTATCATTTATTATACAGTTTCATAATAAATTAATAATAAAAATATATTTTACATTTGTTGGTGCTTTTCATTTTGAATCTTCAGTTTGATGTTACTCTCCCCATCATTAAATTTTCCATACCGAGTCGTGAGGACCTTTATATACAATCAGAACAACTCCTCGATCACAATGAAAAGAAATATATCCCATGATTTTTGCATAGGTGATACGTTTTCCATTGTTTCCTAATTTTAAAATAGTTATTTAAATCTATATAAAATTATAATTTTTAATCCATTATTGATGATTTTACATATTTACATTTATATGTATTGGAATATTTCAATAACCAATTTATGCTCTTGAGTCATACATAACTTCCAATTTAATCATTATTGGTTTTCAAATTTCAAAAAAAACATTAAGTGCTAGGTGGTGTTTTTTCTTTAAATATATTATCTAGGACTTCAGTGAATTCCTTTTTAATATCTAGTCAATATTTTTTATACATCGATGATCATTGTTGAAGTTCTTATGTCCATGAAGAATATCATATAATGTATTTTGGAATGACTAATTATTTTTTTTATCAAGTCAATTAACATCTATAGCTTTGTAAAATAAATTTTTATTTCATTTGAAAAACAATGAAACACATGAATGATTATAATGTAATCCAAAAAAACTAAATCTAACATGACTTATTTCTTAATAGGTGCAACCAATGATTTTTTATGGAAATATTTAATATTGGAGTTATTTGAATTAATAATGGCATTTTTCAATGTCTTTTTAAATGATTTTTTCCATGTTCAAGTCAAAAAGGTTGTTTTTCTCCAAAAGAAGAAAAAAGATCAATTTGAAATTTATTTTAAGGGTGAAATGGGGAACACGTGATGGAAATATGATAGTATGGCATAATTTATAATGCCTTGGACTGATATAATGTATTTTTTATAGGAGAACTATAGATGGAAATTTAGATGGGTATATCAAAAGTCTTTGCATGTAGTTTATGACATATGTCTAAATAGTATCATATTATTCCGTGTACCAATAATTATTAATCACTTCATGCACTATTTTATGAGATGATTGTTGTTTAAGGGAACACATCATTTTGAAGAAGGCTATTTGAAGCCACATTACCAACTCAAAAAAAATATAGGTTTTGGTTTCTTCCTTTCATGTATAATTTTTAACATTAATTTAACAAAATATTCATAAGTGTACATTAATCACATAAATGGATTAGAATAATAATATTTTCTTTTATGAACATGTTTACATTTCAATGATTTATAAATGTCCCCGTATAAATTTTATAGAACATATTTAAAATTTAAATATTAATACATTGAAATTAATTGGACTATTAGAACATAGTGATTTAATTTTTGGGTTTTCATTTGAAAGATATTATTTATTATATTATATTAATTAGGGAAATATATTTGTAAATATAGATTTTATTAATAAATAGTTGTAGACCATTTTTGATATGATATTTCTTTATGCATGTGATTGTAAAATGAGATCAAATTTTGTGTTCAATGTAATTTTTTTAATTTATATGAATGCTGATCATTATATATATGTGAATAAAATGGCACTTACATACACAAGTAGTGAAGTGATGTTAGTAGTGGCATCATAGATTCCTGATCCATCAAATGTTCTTGTTCAATATCACGAAGCAATACATGAAACAAATATAAAAACGTGGACATGCCCGACAAACAAAGGCAGTAATTGCTACCTCATAGATTCCTTCATACATCATTATTTTAGATACATTAGTGAAAACAAGGTACCTTGGCATATGGAATAAAATAAATATTATAAAAATAATCCGAAATTAACTCCATAATTCATGAAACTCGCCCATGTTTAACAATTAATTTCAGGATCTATACAGATATGTTCTTCTATATTTGACAAAATGATGTAATCTACCATTTTTATCGACATTATTATAATGTTTTGTTTGGACATCCTCCAACCAATGGATCAACATCTAAGAAAAAACATAAAATCTGATAGACATTTAATATCAAAATATTCAATTTCAATACATTTATTAGTTTAATCCCTTACAATTGATTCATCCTCAAAATTAATGATAAGGAACATTTCAATAATTTTTTTAATATTCATAAGGATATTCCTTGCAATGATTGATTGAATCACCATGAATATAGGGTATCATATTATTATACAATGATTAGAAGATAAATTAGATGAAATAAAAAAATTTATACATGAGGCATCATATTCATGACATTGAGTGACTCATATTAATCACTACCTAATGATCAGGATCTTGGATACAATATTGATTATTGCTATAAATCACTAGAATATACCCCTTCATGGAGTTCTCTATAAAAAAACCACTTTAGAATATATCCATTATATATACATATAATTATTCCAAATAACATCGTTATACATATATATAGTTTTTATACCCCATATTTAAGCTGTTTAAATCATTTGAATCATTGAAAATCATTTTCCAATTATTTTTGTAGAATGTGAAGTAAAGAAATCGGTTTCAATAAGTAGTATTTAATACTAATAAAAAGATACTATGTTTCATCCACTAAACTACCTATATACACAAGAATCATATGTGGTATTATATAAACTAAAATTTTGATAGCATCTCTAAACCAAATATTCCAACTCTGAGATGCTTGATTGATTATATAAATGGATCACTCTATCAAAAAAACTGTAACAATCTCATTTGAATGATTATTACGTAGATGTTATCTAGTATACATAACATCAAATAAATTTGTGTAATAAAATTTTTTTTACATACATTTGAAATTTGAAATAATCTTAGTGAGGCTTCATGTAATATCTGAACGAACGTTATTATCACCAATACAAAAGAAAGAAATTATTTTCTAAACATATTTGATTTTTAGAAAAAAAATTAATGATGATTTGAAAACATTATTACAATATTTAATGGTGATATACTGATTATAAAATTATACAAAATTATAATAAATACAAATTATAATAAGAACTTAAATATAATCTCAAAATAAATATAATTTAATGTGAGAAATTTTCAAATAAAAAATCATAAATAGTAAATATAAATTTATGAATCAAATATGGAAGTACAATATCACAAAAATAACTTTATAATATTTTGTATGAAAAACATTAAATCCACATTTATTTAATAGTTTTTTAGAATGATAATATATAATATGGTTGTTACAAAACATTTTTAAAAATATATTTTTTCATTAGAATGATTCATTTCTAGATTGTCCGCTAAATGATATAATATGCTTGAGGATTAATCTATTGTATTCTTGAACTATTTACATATTCATTTTACATGATATTCATAATTACAAGGCTAGATAAATCAAGACACCACATGAACTAATTTTAATATGATTGTGTCACCCTATGCCCTTCAAATATATCATGAGGGGTTGTGATAAGAACTATTTTTCCCTATCACAAAACATGATATACCTAAAGATATTTCATTTTAAAATAAAAAAACATCAATGAAAAATATGAAAAGAAAAACATTTAGGTAATACATATCTATTCTAAAAAATGGTTCAAAATGAAATAATGAGACATTAAGAACAAATAAAACCCCACATGTGTATATAGAATGGAACTTTACATCTAAAAATACAATGAATCTGACTGATGTTTGACACTAGAGAACTCATCCACATTGTGTGAAATCCTAGATTAGTCTCCAGCAGCAAAAAAAATAGATCCACCATCATGGACCCCCATTCTTCATAATAACCACCTATTTTCACTACGTGATTGCTTTGTAGTTATACCAATATCTGTTATATTGATCCCATTATCTATCATTCACATCGTTAGCATAGATAAAATATGTGTGGGTATAAGGAATGTTAGTCTATGAATACATGAAATACTGAAATTTATTCTAAGTATGACATCTATATCCATATTAAATGCTGCATAACAATGGTAACTGTGGAATGCCTAAGGAATCACAAGAATTAAATTAGTCAACACACACATAACATTCAGGTTTGAACAATATACCTTAAAGGAGTACACAATGATTTATGTACACATATAACCCAAGGGAATACCACTCCCTATCATTGAAAACCATATTTAAAGTGATTCCATTATTGAAGCTTATGGGATAACACAGTACTTTCCCAAGAAAAGTTCTCTTTCATGGGGTACTAACCTCTAACATTAAAACCACCCATATGTTTTTTAAATGAGATAATTCCACACATATAAAAGAGCACATGATCTGTATAGTCCATCTATTGGAGAAATTAGCACCCAATTCCACAAATTAAAACTACCCAAAACAAGCTACCCATGATACATTTAAGGAATTATACTGAGAGATTCACACCTCCTCGAAATTCACCTTAATCTAGGGAGTAAGGAACATATGTATAGAGGCCATGCACCTCGTATTAATACACCTCAGTCTTTTGGAGTACTAAACCCTATTTGTAGCATGGGGTGGACTAACACCTAATTATAAATAATGTTGTACCAAATCCATGCTGATCCAGAAGACACACGCCAAAAGTAACTTGGGGTTACTAAAATCCATGATGGAAAAAAATGTCCCCCTTCCCTTAAAAGCATACTATATAGGGAGTATTAGCCCTGTGAATACTTGAATCATCATCCCACATACCTAATCATCATCCATATGGTGATAAAACATAAATAATCATATCACTCATTGAAAACATATTTAGATTGATGAACCAAATATAATTAAATGTTTTCAATGTTTAAAAATACTTAGGATTTGATTTTATTTCCAGAAATGTAAATCTCATAATAAAATAAATAAAATCCTCACAAAAATGTGGTTGCTTGACACATTATTATTATATAGAAAATTATATGGCATGTTGGGGGTATTGGGTGTAGGTGTTTGACTCCCATCAAAATCACATATTACTTCATGGGATAAGTTTTGAATGACATACCTGACTGGCTCCTAGGCAGGTCAATACACATGGGACCTACATTGAGTTTTTTCGGTTGGCCAACCAATGCCACCTAACCCATCATTGTCTAGTTGTTCCCAATTCACCCCACTGATAAACATGAAATGAGGTTAAAACTAATTTATTTATTTATTTATTATTTTCTAGCATCTCTTGTTTAATAATTATATTTTTTCTAAGCTAGAGGATAAACATTAAACCTTAAAATGAGAAGATCCATCAAATGGGTTTTTCAAGTATTCGGAATTCGGGTAAATTTATCATTTAATATATACGGTGGTTCTGAAATTTGAAATCCAAAAAATCCAAGATAATATTAAATCCGAATGAATCTTGATCGCTAAAAAAACAACTATTTCAACTGGTTATTTTTTACCATTGGACTACTGATCCATGAACTCAATAAATTCATCTAGAATATTGGATGTTCACTTATTTTAATTATTTATATATGTATGTTAAAATTTGTTCTTAGGTGTAGGATAACTAATTTTATAAAGGTAGGTTTTAGTATTCATGGATTCATCAAATATTTCGAATGAATTTGATTGAATAAAATTTGAAAAAAAATACAATTGTATTACAAATGATGATGTATAAATTTTTATGAAAATATTGTAATACTATTGTTGATTTAAATATTTTAATATGTCATTGATGAATATTTTTCCCCATTGTAAAATATTGATGTTAAATTAAAGGATATTACTAGTAGATATTTCATATTGTTATGTTATATGTGGGGTTGCAATGGTTTAGGGTTATGTAATGTTTTTTATTGTGATTGATTTAAGTTATTACAATATTCAATGAGTTCTTGATGAGATGATATGGGGGTATTTTGGGGAAATGTGGTGAATATGTTCTTGTTGTCCTTCAAAAGATTCTTTAATGGTAAAAATCACATAGGTTGAGAGGTGGAGACTCAAATTTCTAGTTGATATGTTGGTGATGATGGACATAGTTTGGGATATTCACTTTACTATTTTAATAGAAATTTATTTTTGTGATGTTATGGTATAAATTTTAATGTGATATGATTATAATTTTTTTACATTTCTCAGAATCGTCACATATTATTATATATCCCTATAATTTCTAATTTCCATTTCTAACTTATGATATAAAATAATTTAAAATTTTATGTTGATGTGACTAACGTTGATTTGTAAGCATTTTTTATTAATATATTATTAAAAATAAATATTTTATTAATAGTTCTACATATTTCAATCCCCAAACCATTATTCAACAAGGATATTGTTATATTAATAATTTGAAAAATTCCTTATACATTGTTAATTATTTTTCTAGATAGTCTAAGGGAGAATTGATCTATTGATCAAGTAGCTTGGGTTGATATAGAGACTGATATAGGGATTTTGGAGTACATTATTCACTGTATATATTTTATAGTTTTAAGTAATTTAATTAAAAAAATAGTTATCGGATACAAATTTGGTCGTTAATAGTAATCTTTTAGTTTAGTTTTTTATTTTATTTTTTCTAGATAATTAATAGGGTAATGCCTCATATTCTTGTTATAGAAACCCTCATCCCTAGTTTACAACTCCTGAAATATTTGGATGTAGTATTTTTTGGAAAATCATATATCCTATGACAAAAAATGTTGTAAAATAGTAGAGATTGGAAACCACTTTTGGAACTCCAAAACACTATTTTATGTCCCGGATACTATTTTCACTAATTAATTTTAAAAAAAATTACTAAATATGAATTTACTACGGAAACATAATTCTCTGAATTCACTAAATAATTTTACAAATATTCAATGAATATCATTTTTTATTATTAAACAAATATCATATACATGAAAAACATAGAATCACTCCCATGATATTCATGTCATAATATAATGGTAGGAAAATTAAAAAAGTGGGAGAGATATAGGGAGAATGAATTTCGTATTCCTATATTGCACATTAAAAAATGATTTCAATTTTTTTTTCTTAACAGCATATAATCTACACAGAGCATCTTAGATTCATTCACTAATTTTCCATTAAAATTCATAAATAAGAAATTTGAATTCATCTATTTAATAGTGGATTATTAATACCCCATAATTCCACCACTTGAACCTAAAAAATGTAACATAGATTTTCAATGAATATAGGTTTGATGTGTATAAATAGATATGTTCAAAAAATTTCTAACAATTTAAAACCTATGAAACAAGCTCCCATTAACAAAATTTTACTCATACAAACCATATTCCAATCGTTATAAAATATGGCGGTGTGATAATCCAACTAACTATCATAAAGTATGGAGAGTATCATTTTAATGGGGGATCTAAATCTACACTCATTATGTATTTTAAATTCATCCCTCTAATATTGAATTATGGAAAATTTTGATCGTTAACATTTCAAAAATTACATAGAATATATTGACTTGTGACCTCGATTGAAAACATATAATATTAGATTGAATCTTGATTTTTTTGTTGTACACAAGTTTTTATAAAAATCTATCAAATGGGTTAGAAAAAACATTATCAGAATTTTGGTGGTATTTCTTATATTGCATAGAAACATCATATTTCTCCATTTCACACATACACACAATTGATCTAACAATGAATATAGGTTTGATGAGTATAAATAGATATGTTCAAAAATTTACTAACAATTTAAAACCTATGAAACAAGCTCACTTTAACAAAATTTTACTCATACAAACCATATTCCAATTGTTATAAAATATGGCGGTGTGAGAATCCAACTAACTATCATAAATTATGGGGAGTATCATTTTAATGGGGGATCTAAATCGACACTCATTATGTATTTTAAATTCTAGCCTCTAATATTTATTAAAAAATTCAAAACAATAGTCACAACAATATAAAGCATACTAAAAAATCAACAAATAACACATAGGTAAAATATTATTCCCACTTGTAATAATCCATGGGTTCTCAGAAAATAATTTGTTTTAAATTATACTTTGTTATTTTATTTCTACACATAAAACTTACTGTGATCCTTCCAAAACATTCAAAAAAATATTATAAATATAAATGTAAATAGTTATATAAAAAATTATGTAGAAATTTTTTTCCTGTGATTGGACTCCTGGAATAACTTCACTAAATGTAGTATCATCCAAAAAATTATTAATGTTTTATTTAATATGTATCATTTTTCATGAAATAAAAAGATTAAAATTTCCTATAGATCTTACTGTATAATGAATGGTTTAATATGTTTTAAATTTATCATTTCCTGGGACAACATCCTTATAAATTCATTTTTTAGTTGATTATATTAGTGTCCAACCAACATCTAAAAAATAATAATTATTTATGAAACAATAACAAGGATACATACAATAAATTGTAAGAATAAATTAAAAATTAAAATATGATTTATAATTCTTAGTAGATGAAACACCCCCCAGAATATGGATGTTCCAAACAATATCTTGGTAATCAAATAAAATCATGTAGTTTTCGATCCATATATGTTCATTCTTTATAAAAACATACTTTTGAAAAAAATTATTATCATTTACTTGCCTCATTAAAATATGTGTACATTTCATTATCTATATCTATGAAGGATATACCTCAGAATATTGACTGTAGAAAACATGTCTATGTGTGATGACATAAGATAAAAATCTCATCTATATTATCTGTTTAACAGTTTGAGATGATAAAAAAATTATTCAAATATAATTTTATAATAATGAAAACAACAATTATAATAAGTAATTAGATTTTTATAATGTATTAATATAATTAAAATTTCATCTTTCATGTAATGTTGATCATTTAGCCACGTTATTAATAAAATAAATAATCATACCTCGAATATTAATCCCACTTTCCATAAATAAATGGTGTATCATTTCATTAAAACATATGTTGTCATTTTAGTAATGTTTTCAATTAGTGATCCAAATATTCAACATCATTGAACGACCCACTCCACGCACAAATGATTAGGAATAAGTTCTTTATGATGATGATTCATCGGGTTTGTTATGAACAAAAAACCTTTTCTAATATCCCTAAATTTTATAATATTTCATAAATACCAATTATAAAATTAAAAAACTCAAATGATTGTAATAATATAACAATAAGAATTATAAAGAACTCATTCTCAACAAAAAAAACATCACAACACATCACACTCAGAATACCACTTAAATAAATATCATCAAATAATATTTTATTCATTCGATACTACTCTATATGAGGGAAATCAAATTAATTGGTGATGAGATTGAATTATTGCATATTTAGATCATTAACATTTCAAAAACTACATAGAATATATTGACTTGTGACCATGGTTGAAAACATATAATATTAGATTGAATCTTTTTTTTTGTATGCATGTTTTTTAAAAAATCTATCAAATGGGATTGAAAAAACATTATCAAAATTTTTATGGTATTTATTATATTGCATAGAAACATCATATTCCTCCATTTCACACATACACACAATTGATCTAACAATTAATATATGTTTGATGAGTATAAATAGATATGTTCAAAAATTTACTAACAATTTAAAACAAATGAAACAATCTCACTTTAACAAAATTTTACTCATACAAACCATATTCCAATCGTTATAAAATATGGCGGCGTGAGAATCCAAATAACTATCATAACGTATGGATAGTATCATTTTAATGGGGATATAAATCTACACTCATTATGTATTTTAAATTCATGCCTCTAATATTGATTAAAAAATTCAAAACAATAGTCACAACAACATAAAGCATACTAAAAAATCATCAAATCACCTATCGGTTAAATATTTTTCCCACTTGTAAAAATCCATGGGTTCTTAGAAGATAATTGTTTATATGAGAAAATCAAATAAAAATCAATTAATTCAAAATTTAGATAATTATTTAAATAAAATATTCAATTATTATAAAATTATGCACATACAAGGTACTTAAAAAATAAGAGAAACTAAAGAATCCAAAAATAGGTCAAAAGTTTTCATTCTATTCACTTTTTTCTGTCTTCCGTGATTCACTAAATCTATTGAAAATTAAAATGTTTCTCTACTAATTCATACAAAAAATTTGATGATAATTTCACTAAACTCATTACAAAATGCAATAAATAAAGTAATTAAGGAGAAATAATTAAAAATGATGTTAACTAGAGGTTCTTAAACAAAATTTAACAAATGTCTATTAGATTGTGGAAATAACATGCCAATTTTTTATGTGTAATGAAATATTTAATTATTAATTAAAAGATACAAATATAATTTTTTAATGAATTAATATAAAATACTATTCATTATATAGTAATTAAATACACAAAAATATTAATTATTCAATTATATAAGACCGTATATTAAAAAATATAATGTATGAATTTGAAAACATCCCATTAAATTTGTATTTTGACTTATATATACAAAAATTTCACATTGATTTTACAGTTGAATGACACCATACGATATAATAAAATGGAAAATAGGACAATTATACTATAAATGACCATATATATTAAAATATAATTCTAATTTATATGTATATGAAATAAATTAGACAAATCCTATAACTGGTAAAATTATTTATAAATAATATAAATCTATTGAACTTATAACAATGAAATGAATCAGGTATAGATGATTAAAAAAATATTTTTTATATAAAATGTTGTAAAGTTATGAAAAGTCCCTATTAAATCAATATAACTCATGGAATATTTTAATACATCATAGTGAATAACATATAATAAAAAATCATTTAACAAGAGTGAAATAACATGATCCATATTTAGTCTTGAGTGTGTCACCTATTAATTTGTTTTAAATTAGACTTTGTTATTGTATTTCTACACATAAAACTTATTGTGGTCCTACCAAAACATTCAACAAAATATAATAAATATAAATGTAAATATTTATAAAATAAAATTATGTAGAAATTTTTTTCCTGTGATTGGACTCCTGGAATAACTTCACTAAATGTAATATCATCCAAAAAATTATTAATGTTTTATTTAATATGTATCATTTTTCATGAAATAAAAAGATTAAAATAGCCTATAGATCTTACTGTTTAATGAATGGTTTACTATGTTTTAAATTTATCATTGTCTGGAACAACACCCTTATAAATTCATTTTTTAGTTGATTATATTACGGTCCAACCAACATCTAAAAAATATTAATAATTTATGAAACAATAACAAGGATACATACACTAAATTTTAAGAATAAATTAAAAATTAAAATATGATTGATAATTCTTAGTAGATGAAACACCCCCCAGAATATGGATGTTCCAAACAATATCTTGGTAATCAAAGAAAATCATGTAGTTTTCGATCCATATATGTTCATTCTTTATAAAAATATACTTTTGAAAAAAATATCATCATTTACCTGCCTCATTAAAATATGTGTACATTTCATTATCTATATCTATGAAGGATAGACATAAGAATATTGACTGTAGAAAACATGTCTATGTGTGATGACATAAGATTAAAATCACATCTATATTATCTATTTAACATTTTGAGATGATAAAAAAATTATTCAAATATAATTTTATAATAATGAAAACAATAATTATAATATGTAATTAGATTTTTATAATGTATTAATATAATTAAAAATTTATCTTTCATATAATGTTGGTAATTTAGCCACATTATTAATAAAATAACTAATAATACCTCGAATATTAATCCCACTTGTGATAAATAAATGGTGTATCATTTCCATAAAACATATTTTGTCATTTTAGGAATGTTTTCAATTAGTGAGCCAAATATTCAAAATCATTGAACAACCCACACCACGCACAAATGATTAGTAATAAGTTCTTTATGATGATGATTCATCGGGTTTTTTATAAACAAAAAACCTTTTCTAATATCCCTAAATTTTATAATATTTCATAAATACCAATTATAAAATTAAAAAACTCAAATAATTTTAATAATATAACAATAAGAATTATAAAAAACTCATTCTCAACAAAAAAACATCACAACACATCACACTCAGAATACCTCTTGAATAAATATCATCAAATAATATTTTATTCATTTGATACTACTCTATATGAGGGAAATCAAATTAATTTCTGATGAGATTGAATTATGGAATATTTTGATCGTTATCATTTCAAAAATTATATTGAATATATTGAATTGTGACCTCGATTGAAAACATATAATATTAGATTGAATCTTGATTTTTTTTGTTTTACACATGTTTTTTATTAAATCTATCAAATGGGTTAGAAAAAACATTATCAGAATATTATGGGATTTCTTATATTGCATAGAAACAACATATTGCTCCATTTCATAAAAACACAAAACTGATCTAACAATGAATATAGGTTTGATGAGTATAAATAAATATGTTCAAAAATTTACTAACAATTTAAAACCTATGAAACAAGCTCACTTTAACAAAATTTTACTCATACAAACCATATTCCAATCGTTATAAAATATGGCGGCGTGAGAATCCAACTAACTATCATAAAGTATAGAGAGTATCATTTTAATGGGGGATCTAAATCTACACTCATTATGTATTTTAAATTCATGCCTCTAATATTGATTAAAAAAATCAAAACAATAGTCACAACAACATAAAGCATACTAAAAAATCAACAAATCACACATAGGTTAAATATTTTTCCCACTTGTAAAAATCCATGGTTTCTCATAAAATAATTTTGTATACCAAAAAATCAAATAAAAATTATTTAATTCAAAATTTAGATAATTATTTTAATAAAATATTCAATTATTATAAAATTAAGCACATACAAGTTACTTAAAAAATAAGAGAAACTAAAGAATCCAAAAATAGGTCAAAAGTTTTCAGTCTATTCACTTTTTTCCATCTTCTATAATTCAATAAATCTATTGAGAATTCAAATGTGTCTCTACTAATTCATACAAAAAATTTGATGATAATTTCACTAAACTCATTGCAAAATGCAATAAATAAAGTAATTAAGGAGAAATAATTAAAAATGAAGTTAATTAGAGGTTCTTAAACAAAATTTAACAAATGTCTATTAGATTGTGGCAATAACATGCCCATTTTTTATGTGTAATGAAATATATAATTATTAATTAAAAGATACAAATATAATTTTTTAATGCATTAATATAAAATACTATTCATTATATAGTAATGAAATGCACAAAAAATATTAATGGTTCAATTATATAGGACAGTATATTAAAAAATCTAATGTATGAATTTGAAAACATCCCATTAAATTGGTATTTTGACTTATATATACAAAAATTTCACACTGATTTTACTGTTGAATTACACCATACGATATAATAAAATGAAAAATAGGACAATTATACTACAAATGACCATATATATTAAAATATAATTCTAATTTATATGTATATGAAATAAATTAGACAAATCCTATAACTGGTAAAATTATTTATAAATAATATAAATCTATTGAACTTATAACAATGAAATGAATCAGGTATAGATGATTAAAAAAAATATTGTTTATATAAATTGTTGTAAAGTTAGGAAAAGTCCCTATTAAATCAAAATAACTCATGGAAAATTTTAATACATCATAGGGAATAACATATAATAAAAATTCATTTAACAAGAGTGAAATAACATGATCCATATTTAATCATGAGTGTGTCACGTATTAATTTGTTGTAAATTAGACTTTGTTATTGTATTTCTACACATAAAACCTATTGTGGTCCTACCAAAACATTCAACAAAATATAATAAAAATAAATGTAAATATTTATATAATAAAATTATGTGGAAATATTTTTCCTATGATTGGACTCCTGGAATAACATCACTAAATGTAATATCATCCAAAAAATTATTAATGTTTTATTTAATATATATCATTTTTCCTGAAATAAAAAGATTAAAATAGCCTATAGATCGTACTGTTTAATGAAGGGTTTACTATGTTTTAAATTTATCATTGTCTGATACAACGTCCTTATAAATTCCTTTTTTAGTTGATTATATTATGGTCGAACCAACATCTAAAAAATATTAATAATTTCTGAAACAATAACAAGGATACATACAATAAATTGTTAGAATAAATTATAAATGAAAATATGATTGATAATTCTTAGTAGATGAAACACCCCCCAGAATATGGATGTTCCAAAAAATATCTTGGTAATCAAAGAAAATCATGTAGTTATCGCTCCATATATGTTCATTCTTTATAAAAACTTACTTTTGAAAAAAATATTATCATTTACCTGCCTCATTAAAATATGTGTACATTTCATTATCCATATCTATGAAGGATAGAAATTAGAATATTGACTGTAGAAAACATGTCTATGTGTGATGACATAAGATTAAAATCACATCTATATTATCTGTTTAACAGTTTGAGATGATAAAAAAATTATTCAAATATAATTTTATAATAATGAAAACAACAATTACAATAAGTAATTAGATTTTTATAATGTATTAATATAATTTAAAATTTATCATTCATATAATTTTGTTCATTTAGCCACATTATTAATAAAATAAATAATCATACCTCAAATATTAATCCCACTTGTCATAAATAAATGGTATATAATTTCCTTAAAACATATGTTGTCATTTTAGGAATGTTTTCAATTAGTGAGCCAAATATTCAACATCATTGAACGACCCACACCACGCACAAATGATTTTGAATAAGTTCTTTATGATGATGATTCATCGGGTTTTTTATGAACAAAAAACATTTTCTAATATCACTAAATTTTATAATATTTCATAAATACCAAATACAAAATTAAAAAACTCAAATAATTGTAATAATATAAGAATAAGAATTATAAAAAACTCTTTCACAACAAAAAAAACATCACAACACATCACACTCACAATATCTCTTGAATAAATATCATCAAATAATATTTTATTCATTTGATACTACTCTATATGAGGGAAATAAAATTAATTGGTGATGAGGTTGAATTATGGCATATTTTGATCGTTAACATTTCAAAAATTACATAGAATATATTGACTTCTGACCTCGATTGAAAACATATAATATTAGATTGAATATTGATTTTTTTGTTGTACATAAGTTTTTTAAAAAATCTATCAAATGGGTTAGAAAAAACATTATCAGAATTTTGATGGTATTTCTTATATTGCATAGAAACATCATATTGCTCCATTTCACACATACACACAATTGATCTAACAATACTATAAAATGAATAAATATGAAATTTTAGACTACTATAAATATACAAAATCATCATCTAATAAAGAAATTTGAATTAAAAAAAATGTCCAAAAATTGTGATTCAATCAAATAGATGATATCTATGAAATTCATAATCATCAACTCATTATCATTGTGTAATAAATGATACTTTTTAGAATGAGATCATTTTTATTGAAAACATCTCATTCATGGAAAAAAATGTATTTTAAAATTTAAATTTATTTTGATATTAAAAATAAATTTTAAATATAAATCTTTTAATTGTATTTTAAAATTATAGTAAAAAATTAAATTTAAATTTATAATTTTATAATTAACACTGTTGAATTCATACATTTGACTAATTTTAGAATCCCTACACAAATATTATATTTAACACCCTTAAATTAATGTAGAAAAATTAAAATCAAACAAAAATAAATTTTGTTAGATATTTCAATATGTATCTCCACCAGAAAATATTCATGTTATGGAAATTATATGTATATATATATATATCAATGTTTGTTGTTTTATTAATATATTTTCATCACATTATATGTATTATGTTCAAACTATAATGAAATTATATTTATTCATTTATATAAATGTAATGTATATCAAATATTTTCAATTTATAATAAATGAATCTCATTTTTTGATGGTATATTCAATGGATTATATAAATATGTCCATGTGGATCATTTTTTAAAAACCATAACCTGGTTAACATGAATTATAGGATTTGAACATGCATAAAAGTACAGAAAATTGTCATATCAAACGAAAAAAACAATAAAAACGTAAAAATATATCTTATATTACATGAATTTATAAAGGACCTACACCGAATTATTTCTCAATGCCAATAAATTGAACTACAAAAAATCATATCGAATCACTATGATATTTAAATATCTATCCCCATAATATCTTTAATTTGTAATTTGTAGCTTGTATATGATATTAATATATTATTTGTATGATAGACACACGTTACGTCCATTTCATGTACTTTTCATGTCCACTATATATTAGATATAAAGAATAAACTATTGTAATTAAGAATTCATAAGGAATAATTCATCACACTTATATTTCCCTAAATTAATCATCAAAAAATGTGTAACATGGAACAATGATGAACATAAGAAATGTAGGTTGTATGCATTTATAGATTCTCGAACAATTATAGGCTACGTGGAGAGGTCACATTAGTGTATGTAAACTATTGGTGGGGTTTATTTAATGAAATCACAATCTTGATTTGAAATATTTTGCAGTGTGAGATTAAATAGAACATTAAAAACTCTTACAAATATATAGAATTTGATTGTCATACATTATCTATTTAGTGGGAGTTTTTTTAGAGAATTAAATGATTATTTTGATAATGAAATCCATAAGAATATATATTTTTTAATATTGAAACACTTAATTTTCAATTTTCATTGAGATTTGAATACAATTTTTAATTCATTAATAAGTATTATTTTCATATTATTTATTAATTTCTTAGTATTTATGCAACTTTAACATTTTATTATTTATTCATTTTTAATATATGTTCATTTAATATTTTTATAGTGCATTCATCTTTTAATATTTATTTATAAATTACTATTCATTATTTTTTAATATTTCTGGAATGATTTTAATTTATATAAATACTATTTATTTATTTATTATGTTGAGATCTTTTTTCAATCATTATTTATTAATTAAATTTGTAATGTTTATTCATTTTTATTAATTGTAAAATTAATATGAGGAATATTATTTATTCATTTTTAAATTTTTTGTAATTTTTCTATTAAATTTTATTTGTTCGTTTTTTAGTGTGCAAGTGAGAAAGGATGAAAAATTAAAAATAATTTCAGTTGTATTTGTTCGTTGTAACTTTTAGTGAATTTAAATTTTCTATTTTTATTAGTAAATTATATTGTATTTTTATTTAAATAAATATGTGTAACTTGTTGGGATGGATTCGTCTCGCTCAAGGAGAACGCGCCGCACACACTTGATGATTTTCAAATCTGCCCGCCTGGCCCTTTACCGGCGTCGTGCTCTCCGGCGGTGATCCCATCTACGATGGCGTTCGATCCTGGGGTAGGGTCACCGGCAGCAGGATGCTCTTCACCTTGGTGGTCGCCTTCTCCTCCTTCCATCCAGCGACGTCCGGCCACGTCGTTCAAGGAGGTGGTTTGCGGTGAGGAGTCTAAGGACTCTGATCTATGCTTCCCGAGTATCGATCCGTTCTCTCACTCGAGGGTGCTGGAAGGGCAGCGATGCGAGGTTTTGGTCCCTTATTCGGTGTTCAATCAGGCAGTGGAAGGTATCAAATGGTCCCTGGTCGCACGTTTTGGAGTAGCGAAGCCACCGCTTGCCGTTTTCAAGCGTTTCGTGGGATCTTGGGGCCTGATGGAGGAAGCATGGGTAGGGTCAATCCACAGGTTCTCCTTCTGCCTGGAGATGGATTCAGAGGCGGATTTCATCCAGGATTGGTTTAACGTGCCTCGGGTCTTTGGCAGGTGGAGCTTCAATCTGTCCCGCTGGTCGACGGAGTCGCATCGGGGGAGGGAGGATTCTCGGTTGGTAGTGTGGGTAAGCATACCTGGTCTTCCGCTACCCTTTAAGAACCTCACATTTCTAAAGTTTTTTGGAGATGGGCTGGGCGGATTTCTCTGTGCAGATGGGCACACTCGACGTGGTGTGGAGATGATTGCCCCCCACATATGTGTTGATCTGGATTTGGCGCAGAATCTGCCAGAGTGTTAATCGTTGAAGGTGCAGGGTGAGGCTCTCTGGCTTTAGGAAATTGACTACCCGATATATCCTCGGTTCTGTGTGGCCTGCTCTTTACAAGGGCATTCGGTGCAGCGATGCAGGAAGAAACATCCATCGGTTCGTTCAGTGGGTGCCCTCAAGCCTGGGGTCCTTCCTCGTTCTGTGGCGGTGGGTAGATTCCCAGCACACACACTGCAGGGCTCGGTCGTCGCGCGTGGGCCCAAGGGCGTCTGCTCACCCACTTCGGTGGTTCGTATGGGCGGAGGGATGGCCCTTCCTCTTGCAGAAAACTCCCCAGGGATGGGGCCAGTTCAAGCGGTTTAGCGTGGCGTTTGTGATGATCTTCAGGTCCCCCCCCCCCCCCACCCCAGACGAGCCCTTCCTCCCACGTGCTAGTGAATGGCGAAGGGTTGGTTTCTCTGCTGAAGGCGGTCCTTGGTTTGCAGAGCTTCTTGTCCCAGGGTTATCATCATGTGCAGTTGGGCACACTCGACGTGGTGTGGAGATGATTGCCCCCCACATTTGTGTTGATCTGGATTTGGCGCAGAATCTGCCAGAGTGTTAATCGTTGAAGGTGCAGGGTGAGGCTCTCTGGCTTTAGGAAATTGACTACCCGATATATCCTCGGTTCTGTGTGGCCTGCTCTTTACAAGGGCATTCGGTGCAGCGATGCAGGAAGAAACATCCATCGGTTCGTTCAGTGGGTGCCCTCAAGCCTGGGGTCCTTCCTCGTTCTGTGGCGGTGGGTAGATTCCCAGCACACACACTGCAGGGCTCGGTCGTCGCGCGTGGGCCCAAGGGCGTCTGCTCACCCACTTCGGTGGTTCGTATGGGCGGAGGGATGGCCCTTCCTCTTGCAGAAAACTCCCCAGGGATGGGGCCAGTTCAAGCGGTTTAGCGTGGCGTTTGTGATGATCTTCAGGTTCCCCCCCCCCCCCACCCCAGACGAGCCCTTCCTCCCACGTGCTAGTGAATGGCGAAGGGTTGGTTTCTCTGCTGAAGGCGGTCCTTGGTTTGCAGAGCTTCTTGTCCCAGGGTTATCATCATGTGCATTTGGGTTCGTTCCCGAGCAGTGGTGAAAAGATTAGTTCGGCACTGTCTGGAGTTTGCGGTGCAGGGGAGGTCTTCCTCTTCCGGGTCTAGGGAGCAAGCCCTCTGCAGCGGGGGTGTGGTTGATGATGTTCCCCAGGACGGTTGGGACCCTCCGGAGGGTAGGATGTTGGAACGTGCTGGATGGGCCAGCGGTCCCTCACATCCTTGCGGTGAGTTTCTACTGCAAGAGGGAGATAAGGGAAGGTCTCCCAGTGAAGTTGTACAAGGGAGGGTGGACAAGTGCCCTCCATTCATGTCCCACTCCCCTACTGTTCTTGGGGGAAAAAGATCCGGCGTAAGCACCAGATATTCCATGAGGAAGTTGCAGGCTCAATACTATGTTGTTTCCGTCTAAAAAGTGACCATGTCGCCTGGGGTCAAATCCAGGCAGCCCCGATTCTCATGAATCCATTCCTTATTTAGAATGCCTGTGGGGTTGGGGCAAGGGATAAATCGGACTATATTGCTTCGGAAGTTATGAAACATATGGTTAAGGTGGTTGCCATAATAGAGCACAAGAAGAAGGCTCATAAGATCATGGAGTTCTCCCGCAAGGTTAGGATGCATGCTTCTCTGCAGGTGGAGCAGGTTAACAGGCATATTTGGGTCCTCTTGCATAGAGAGGTTTCAATGCAGTTGACTCAAGCGGGGGATCAGTACATTACAACAAGGGTGTCCCATGATGGGTTCTCTCTTTCGTTGTCTATCATTTATGGCAGTTGTGATGCTCATAGGAGGGAGACCCTGTGGAGTGACATGAATGGGTTCGAACCAGGGGATCGACCTTGGATTTCGGGCACGACTTTAATGTTGTGGCAGATCAAGTGGAAAGGATGGGGAGAGGGGATTTCCCATGGTGGGCTAGCATGTCCGTCGGTCAGTTTATGGTAGGGAAAAGGATGTTGGACTTAGGGTATTCAAGGGATCCAGTCACTTGGAGAAACTATCAAAGGGGTAATGGTCGTTGTTGGGGAAGGCTCGATCGTTGTTTGTCTAATGTTCATGTGGCGTCAATGTTCCCTGGAGTGAAGGTTGCACACTTGACCTGTAGCATTTCTGATCACTCCCCCCAATTTTTGACCTTGGAAAAAGGGGGGCATCGCATTTTGGATTCTAGTATATGAGACACTGGGCCGGTGTCCCGGGCTATCACCAATTAGTCAGAGAAAGCTGGGAGGTCCGATTAAGGGGAATTTGTGGGTATCTTTGCATGGGAAGTTGAGAAGGCTCATGTAGGCTATGCAGTCTTAGGGCAAGGGTATCCCACCCTTGACTAGAATTTGGATGAGATCAAAAGGGAAGATGAGAACCTCAAGTCATTCATCGAGGAGGTATGGGATGATGATGTATTTGGCAAGCTCTTGTAAAAGAGGAAATCCCTAGAGGATTTTATTTTTTCGTAGGAAAGCAGGGCAAGGGAATGCTCGAGGATTAAATAGCTAAAGGAGGGCGATAAGAACACAGATTTCTTTCACTATTGAATTAGGGAGTGGGGGTGGATAGTTAAGCTGAATATGGCACTTGAGGACAGTTCCATTTCTGATGACAGGGATGTGGTCGGGTGTATGGCATTCTCGTATTTCAAGGACCAACATGCGGGTCCCAATCTAAATATGCCTCAAGGATACCCTGTGGGGTGTGAGGATTTCTGGGAGATAATTCCCCGACTTGTATCTAATCAAGATAATGAGGTGTTGGAGAGTGTCCCGGAGGAGGGGGAGATAAAGGCGACCATGCTAAACCTTAATCAAGATAGTGTTGGAGGCCCAGATGGCTTCTCGAGGTCATTCTACAACCAATCCTGGGTGGTCCTGAACAGGGATATCATCAATTGCATCCTTGTTTTCATCAGAGGGGGATGTCTCCCAAGAATTTCCTTGGCCACGACCCTCGTCTTTTTTTGCGAAGATTAAGGACCCAACATCCCTTCTTCATTATAGGCCTTTGAGTAATTGCAATTTTTCTTGCAAAATTCAGGTTTGATATATTAACAGGAGGCTGGCTGGGTACCTGGATAAATGGGTATCCAAGTACCAACATTGGTTTTTGCAGGACCAATCTATCCAAGGGGCCATAGCGATGGCCCAATATATTTTTAGGGATCTCTCATTCAAGTCTCAAGGTTCCAATGTGGTTATCAAGCTTGACATGAACAAGGCGTATGATAGGATCTAATGGGGTTTCATCAATATGGTCCTCTAGAAGATGGGATTCTCCAGATGGACTAGTGACATCATGTTCAGGTGTTTCAATTCATCTTGGATGGCAGTGTCCTTTATGGTTTGGACCCATGGTTTCTTTAAGATAGATAGAGGTCTCTGGCAAGGGGATCTGTTATCTCCGAGCATTTTCATTATCATGGAGAACACTTTAAGTAGGATGATTGACATCAGTCTTGCAAGAGGGGTTTTACTTCCTTACCAGAGGCGGCTAAGGCTTCCTCCTATTTCTCATTTGATGTATGTGGATGATACCCTGATTTTCATTAATGCGAGGAAGGGTTCCATGAATGGCTTGTCCAAGATCCTTGAGGATTACATCCACTGGAGTGGTCAACAAATCAACGAAGAAAAGAGCAGCTTCTATGTGGCAGACACATTTAATCCGAACAGGGTGGCAGTTTTGGATGGAAGATTGGGGATGGGTCATGGCCTATTTCCTATGAAATATCTTGGTACACCTGTGTCCCTGGGCCATATCGGAATCAACGATTTTGATAGTGTGGTGATCAAGATCATGGGCCAAATTCTTAATTGGATGAACCACTTCTTATCCTTTAGTGGTGGGATCACTCTCATGAATAGTGTTCTTTTAGCCATTCCCATGCATGCTCATTCGACACCCAATGTGCTGAAGGGAGTCATGAGAGCTATAGATAAAATATTGCCTCGGATCATTTGGAATGCATCCTCGGAGGGGAAGCGACATTAGGTGTCTTGGGGGAAGATGGCTCATCCTATTTCGGAGTGATGGATCAACGTTAAAAGTTTTGATACTGATATCAAGTACATGCATGCAAAGCTATATTGTGAAGTGATTGAAGAGTGTACATTATGGGGAATGATGATGGGCAACTGTTTAGTTGTCATTGCTTAAATTTCATCATGGAGGGACACTCCGATTTGGTCTTCAGTGTGCAGCATGTTCCCGAGTCTACTTAATTCATCAAAGTGGATCATTGGAGAGGGAAATGTCCTATTCTGGAAACACCATTGGGCAGGATGTGACCTCTGTTACTAGGGCTATCCATCCCGATTGATTTCATTAAGGGAGGCATGTCAATACCCCCTATTCTTTATAGAAATCCTCAACACAGATCAGCGGGAGCGTTACGACACCATAACCTTGAGTTCGGATCCAGATCGATGTGTTTTTACTCCCTCCATTTTAGGGGGATTAAATTCAACGGACTCCCATAGTCTCAGCTCTAACTAGGGGCATCAAGGGGGCTGGTTTGGTCAGGTATGGTGCAAGAAGATACCGACCAAATTCAATTTCTTAACCTAGTAGATACATCATCGGGCCCTTCCAACTGATGGAAATATCAAAAGGCTCAGGATTAGTAAGCCATATAGTTTCCATTATTGTGAGAATAAAAGGGAGGAAGATATCGAGCACATTTTCATTGATGGGGAGTGGGCTAGGCAGGTCTGGGATTTCTTTGGGAGTTGTACGGGTTACTCTTCATCAGCGACCAGCATCAGGGACTTTTTGGAGGGATGGTTTTAGGGGGCGACAGGGGCGGGGAAGGAGAGCTCGGTGTGAGCCTGCATTTCCATCGTGGGATGATGCACGCTATGGAATGCGCAAAACTGGGCTAGGTATGAGGGTGTGAGAACCACGAGCTATAGAATTATCTTCACCACGAGATGCAGTCTGCTTGATCTGTGTTGTCTCGAGGGTTTCTGGTCGGCCACACAGTCATTATGGGGGTTGTATACACTGCTGACGTCTATCTAGCAGGAGGGTTAGCAGCATGCCTCTATCCAGCAGGTGGGTTCGTAGTAGGTTTCTGTAAAGCAGGGGCTGTGATGCAAGCTGTTGTCCAGTAGGGGGGCGTGTAGCAGGCAGTCCAACTGGGGGTCAGCAGGCTGTCCAGCAGGGGCGCGCATAAGGAGAGGGGCGTGCTATAGGCTGTCCAGCTGGGGACATGCTCTAGGCTGCTGTCCAGTAGGGGGGCATGCAGGAGGCGGATGTCCAACAGGGGGCGCACTGGATGCTACTGTCCTACAGGTGGGAACACTACAACAGGGATCATGTGAGAGGTGGAAGCCCACTGGTGTTGTTCTCAAGTTGAATACCAATGGGTCAGGTGTGATGGGCGACATGCGCCGATGAGGTATGGTCCGGGATAAGAAGGGTAGTGTGTTTTTAGCATTTACAGTGCATTATGGTGTTGGTAACTCCCAACAGGCAGAGGCACAGGCTGTTCTTTTGGGTATCTCATTATGTAGGCAACATAAGCTCCATATCCCTCAAGTGGAGTCAAACTCAATGTTAATTTGTGGGTCTTTTCATGGAAACAGTACAATAACCTGGTCCACAACCTACACAATCAATAAATGTAGATCTCTCCACGACGGTAATACTCGGGACACTCACACGTGGAGGGAGAGGAATAAGGTGGCCGATTATTTGGATTCTATGGCGACCCTTAGTATCTCGTTTCAATACATTTACCATGTTTCTCACCATAAACCGGAGGGGGTGAACTAGATCCAGGGGGATGCCCTTAGTCTCCGTTATTTCTGGCCTCCCTGAGCTTTTCTATTCCTCATATTGTGTTGTGTTGAACTGTTCTTGTTTCTTTGAATAAAAATTGAAACGTTGATGAAAAAACAGTTTACTTGTATGTGTGTATGTTATTTATAAATATAACTATACATTTATATTAACTTATTAGATATTTATCCATTTCCAAAATTAAAAATATTCTTAAAAAATGTAACTAACAATGTTTAACTGATTATTTTGTAACATTTAATATTTATTTATTTATATAATTAATCAATGATTTAATATATTAAATTAAACATATAAATAGAATTATTATTAATGTTTTTAACAAAATAATGTTAATTTATATAATTATTGTTATTTAATGTGGTGCGCATGTGAAACAACAAAACTACATTGAAAACAGTTGTTTTTAGTCACCCACCAATTATATTTTCCCTCTTCCATTTATTGGTAATACTGATCCGTCCCTAGTCCCTAACACCAGGATGAGAAGTTAATCACCCTCTTCCCTGAAAATACATTTTATAATGCAATTCGAATGGAATACAACACTTTTCAATTGGTTTTGATTTTGATTTTGATTTTGTGTTTAAATACATGGAAAATATGCTTTTAACTTCTCTCAAAATAATTTCTCGTGATAAAATTTACAATCTTAGAGGTTAAAACATTACACAGGGTGTCATTGTAAAACCTTCAGTATGTCATTTCACTAACTATATTTTGTGAGATGCCATGATATGAATTCACGAAAAGACATTGTCTCAGGTTCGTCTTTATGTTATGCCTTTTCAATTCACACCTTTAAAATCACTAATGTTGCTCCCATTTTATATTCTATTGGAAGCCCTAAATAACCAATTACAAATATCTATGCATGGGTAGAACCATATTTTATCAGTGGTATGAAAAAATCGCTCATAATAGATCAGATTTAATAGTGTTATTTAATTGCGATACAAATGGTAAGACTTATTATCTCTAAAAGTGTGTTGATAAATTTGAAACATTTAACAAAAATTTATTTGGCTTTTATAAAAGAGTGATTTATAAGCTCTATTCTTATTCTTTATAAATGTTGTTAATAAAAAATATTATTAATTTAAATAGTATTTTTATATTTATTTTCAAAAATAATGTTAATATATATATATATGAATATAAATTCTATGCTTAGGAGTATACAAATAATTTCTATTTACGTACAGTAAAAGAAACTGCATGTTTCTAATTTAACATATTTATTAAAAATTCATATATATATATATATATATATAATTTCATTTTATAAATAATATAAAATATTATAATTAAATAAATATATATTTAAATATATACAAAATTATAATAAATTTTATTAAACAATAAAAATATTTCTGATATTTACAATTTTCTTTTAGTAATAATATATTTCAAATTATATTTAAATACATTTTAAAAATAAATATTTATATTTTTAATTTTAAATAAATTATTAATTATATATATAATTGAATAAATATATGTCTCTAATGAATATGTTCAGTAAATATGTATACATATATATCCCATGAGAAAATTATTGAGATGATTTTCAATATTTATGTTCATATATACACTGATGATTGAGTATAATACACACGTACATAAGAATATTTTATGTATTCATCATGAATGACCATTTATACGTTGACACATATTATTATTCGTGTTGTCCATCAATGTGATCACTCATTTTTTAGGTGGGATTTATTCATGTACCTTGTGATCTTATTATGTAGTAATAAATACGTATAAATTAATAATAAACATATTTATCATATTTTTAACTATAAAATTTTAATTGTGCATAATTAATTTTTAATAAATTTTTTATAATTGATATTATAACTATATATATATTTAAATAATTATATTATTTTAATATATACATCAATTATAATTTTATAAATATTTATTCTCATATTTATATACACATTTATAAATATATTTCATTATACTAATAACTATAAATAAATTAATATATATTAAAAAACATTTATTATAAATATATTTATTATACTTATAAATTTATAAATGTGTATTGTTAAATAAATATATTCATAAATATATAAAAATATATATATCTAATATTTTAAATATATATAGAAATATTTTACAAATTAGAAATTTATAATAAATATAATAATTAAATATATTTATAAAAACATAAATATAATAAATATTTTTGTTATAATTTCATAATTATATAAATAAATATATAAAATTTTATATATTTTAATTATATATAATTAAAAATATCATATATGATGTGAAATTGATCGAATGATGTTTGAAAATGCGATGCATTTCAACACTGGAAATGTAAGATCGATCGTAGGGGAAGTGCATCGTTGAAAAAACGAGTGTAGAATTTTCCAGTGATGATGGTGAAGACAAATGGAAATACAAATACAATAGAAATAAAAAAGTAATGAACACACTAAAGAGCCAATAGTCCATCTCATTTCATTTAAATATCACCATATTTATAGAGTACATGAGATTTGATCCAACGGTGAGAATATGAAAGGTTGGCCATTAAAAGGGGAATTAATTGGGAATTGAGGAGTCATCATTATTTTCATAATTATGACATCCATTAAAAACAATTCATACCACTCCCCATTGGATTTCATTATTTTATGGAACCTTATTTAGTCTTAACATAAATAAAACCCTGAGGAAAATATAAGTGAAGCCAAAATAAATGAATTCCATGTCATGCTACCTCATTAGAATCGTTATCAAGAAAACCCAGTGGAAAAAACTGATTAAGGGAAAATGAGTACATCATTCCCAACTCCCCCTGATTATATCATTTAGTTATATCATCAGGACATCAAATAATATTATTATTTAATTATGTCTTTGGGACATGGGAGGAAGACTATAGGTAACAGTGAATAGTCTAATTAAAATTTACAACTCATGGGGAAGACCAACAACATCAATAAATTATATATATCCATAATAATTTATAACATTCCCATGGATATTTTTTTATGATTCATGATTCCACATTAAAACCATCATCAAGGAAAACCCCTTCAGGGGAAAACAATTGATTAGGGAAATTAAAAACCTTATCAATAAAACCCATTTAGAAAAAATGGACTAAGGGAAAAAGAGTACAACTGTTAAATCTCCCATTCATAATGATCATCATTTATCTAATATAATTTCAATGATAAATTCATAAACAAAACATTTAGTTTTGAATTTTGTAATGACAATAACTTATACACTTTAGATTTCAATGAAAGGGAAAGAACATTAACCAGCATCATAATTTGATTTTTTGTTATATGCAAGGTACGTATGGACATGTACATTTAAATCCCTCAAAGATTAATAAATTTTATATTTAATCCTAATGTTATAATTATGCTCTATCAACCCCTTAGGTATGAAATATATCACTCTTTGAAAAAGGGATATAATTATTCATTAAGGGTAAAACTTTTCTTAATATAACATTTCTTCTTCAGGATGATTAATTCAATGTACAAAGACATTGAATGTCAGTTCTTGATCAAATAAATCATTGATTTTAGAAATCTCTTCAATTGAATAGATGTTTATCAGAACACCTTAATATTATGATGAATATAATGATTCTTACAAACCATGCGATGATAAAATAAATTTATATTCCTTATTAACTTAATATAGATTAATAATGTTCAGTTCACCGCATAATTTGTCATATTGGGTGAAACATCCAAAGTTTTGAATATATTTTATGCATTTCAAATCCTTTTGGTATTCATAAAAATCTCCAAATATACATGGAAGAATATTTTTTATAATAAGATCATTGATATTCAATATTGTTGATAGTTTAGATAATCTATATAGATCTTTATATGTTGGACATTTCATATGATCCTTTAATAATTTTGGCCATTTATTATGATGTCGACATCTATCAAAATACATTGCCATAAATGAGTTTTAAATGAATTAATAGAACATATATCATCAACAACATTTTATAGAGATATCATAGTATTTATGGCACCTATGTCACATCAGAGAAATATCTAGAAAGATATAATGATGTGGATATGTTTATTTTCCTCTTCATGGGAAAATATAATTATTTCTTTCTACTCAATAAGAAAAATGATTTTATGTAATCAGTTTAAACACACTTTAGATGTGTATAATCAGATTATTGATTTCCATCATTTTTCATTCATGTAATTGTTTTTGGAATCTTGTCAATGGTTCAATAGGACCATATAATATATGATACTCTGTATTTCATTTAATCAACATGCATTGCATTAAATGTATACTCACCCGCAACAAATAACAAATTAATTCATTTAGTGGATTCATCGTTCAAATAGATTTATCACATGGTTGCTGCACCCAATATATACTTCTTCGTAATTATATGAGAAATTTATTTTCATAAAAAGTGCTAATGATATAAATAATATACCTAAAAAATTGGTACCTCATGGTAAATTATTTTCTAGGTGGAATTCATAATGACTAAATGATAATAAATTCATTTATAATTCATTAGATATGCATCGATTAAATAAATTCATCATTCCACCCTAGATGGATATCTACTATGTTATCAATAAATCGATGCTCATGTATACTCGAATCAATATTGTTCATTATAATTGATCCCAAATGCCCTAAATCATCATTTCATATATTTGATGTGCCAGGATTAGTTACCTACTGTTTTACCATTATTGATTCGATTGTAAACAACACATTCCTTATAATCACTGTTATGAATGCTTGTGACATATCGAGGTACCTCTTTTGTCCCCATATAATATTCATTTTCAAGAATACCATTCATATATCTCTTTGAGACATTATATATAAAAAATCATTAATAATTAGAACTAGAGAGTAGGAATATATTCTATCTTCTAAATTCGTTTATAAATTTTCACTACCAGTAAAAGTACTTATATGAGCATATAAAAATGCATATATGAGTTATTTTTAAGCATTTAATCAAAATAATATCTGTAAATACTTTTCTTCAAGATCAATGCATATAAGATCTTCAGGATCATTCATTGTGGAAACTAATTTTTGTAGTTATAATTTCCACTTATGGTGGTTGATGAATTCATAATATAATCAATAAAGGATATGACCTTCCCCAATAATATTATTTCATAATATAGAACATCTAGCAAAAATATTTTGGAAAATCGAGTCCAAATATTATTTTACAATACATCTACCTAGGATAGGAGCCCCCACATATTTTAAAGCTAGTGAATGTGGAAGTATGAATCAATGTATAAGAATCTTATAGATTCACAACACACACCTCATTGCCATCCAATATAATAAATCATTGAACAACATTCCCATTACCAATTAAAGAATTAATAATTTGATCAAACATCATCAACTGTGAAATATTACTGATTTCAAAAATTACATAAACAATTTTCATGAATAATTTCATTATCTTCAAGGAATGATATAAATTAACTAATTCTACATTCACATAAGTTAATTCATTCATTCATAGGATTTATGATTCCATGAATGAAATTTTATTATTTATAAATAATTATAATCTTGAAAAAAAATATTTTATTGATTATGATGATAATTGTTTTAACCACTACAAGAGGTAAAATCATTTTTATAATATATATTGGATTATCAAAACTATATAATTCAATCAATTCATTTATTAATTATACGAACAACAACATCCTCATTAGGGGATAAATGAATTACATGAGATTATATTGACAATCCATAAGAATATGATACGTAATAATGTTTCTTTTGATATAGTTGTTGCAGGAACAATAATTTATAAATGAAGATATTCTTCAATATAATTTCAAAGGACTTTATATTCATATAATTTTTAGGGATTCAATATTTTATAAATATCAATAAAATTCATTATGCTCTGTAAATATTTACTATCTTCAAACCACTTCTAGTGGTTATATTTTTATTATTTTTTATAAACAAATACAACACAATGATCCTTCGAAAATCATCATATTCACCTCGAAAATGAATAATTATAAAATCAGGTATATTTTCATTCACTTCGTGGAATAAAATAAATCATTTTCAATAAATACTATAATTCACTCTTAGGAACAAAATAAAATTATTTGTTCATGTTTTGTACTGTTGTCATGACAATTGCATGACTATTAAATTGTGAAATTTCATAAATTTCATCCACTAATAGGGATTAATATATATAAAATATATTTATACTTGTTCATCAAGAATATTTAGTTTCTATAAAACATTTTATGAGGAATAAAATAAAGAGAAGAAATAAAACAAATATACTCAAATATTAAAATTAATTATTATCTCCATCATGGACCTTTATATAGTATAATAAAAATTATCACCTTTAGGGTGAACATCAAATAAGATATATAAAATTTCACGGTTCATAGAATGATTAGCGATATTCAGATCGACGTACGACATGTACGCGATTATCATGAAACTTTGGCTCGACGTACAATGGGTACACAATTTTCATCAAACATCATCTCAACATATGAGGTGTCCATGATATTCCTCAAAATTCAGCTCGACGTACAACGGGTACGCAAGGTTCATCATTCAACGGCTTGACCTACAATGGGTACACGAAATTCATCATTTAGTGGTTCGAAGTATGATGGGTACGTGATGTTCATCATTCAACTGCACAACGTACTACATACACATGATGTTCAACATTCAACCAATTCTAGTGGTGTAGTTTCTTATTGATTTTATGAATGTTGTTTTTCTCAGCATCTAATACATTAGTTTTTAATCACACAAATTTTCTCTAAGGAATAATGTGAAAATTTTCTTCCATGAGTCATTACTGCTCTTCAGGAGCTCATTATTTTTCCCGCAGGAAAAAATTGTGAAAAACATATATTATTTTCAGATTTATCAAGAGGGAAAAAATGAATGTAATAATATCATAAATATAATATAAGTATAACCTTTGGATGAATCTCCCTGAACGAGTGGAGTCGATGCACATACGAATGAATATGTAAAAATACAATTGTTTCTAAAAACATGTGACATACCCTGTTCCTATGAGAATTTTAAAATGCAGATGATGGGGATGAAGATAGAGATGTCACGATGCACAATACAGTGAAGACGATCATGATGATAATGTGTTTTGAAGTTGATAGAATGCCAATTGAAACTACGATGCATTTCAAAACCGTAAATGTAAGATCGATCATAGGTGAAGCGCATCGTTGAAAATTTGAGTGATGAATTTTCCTATGACGATGGTGATGAATAATAAAAATAGAAATTAAATAGAAATAAATGAGTAAAGAACACAATGTATAGACAAAATTACTCCTCATTTCATTAACATATCACCATATTTATAGAGTACATCAGATCTGATCCAATGGTGAGAATTTGAATGGTTGGCCATTAATAGAGGAATTAATTAGGAATTGAGGAGTCATAATTACTTCCATAATTATGACATCCATTAATAAATATTCATAACTATATATTTATTAATTATAATATTATATTTAGAAATAAATTTTTATTTATTTATAAAAATATGAGTCATGGTCTAAGTAGTAAAGGCACCCCATAAACATGCATCAAACCTGGGGTTAAATTTGGTTGGGTGTGAATTTCCACTCTGATGTCACGACACACACATGACATAGGCAGGTGGTGACATAGGCATGACACAAGCTGGTGGTGAACATTATAGAAAAAAAATTATGAAAATTTTATTAAATATTTATATTAAATATATATATATATTTATAATAAATTTACTAATTATATATATTTATAACATATAATTATAAATATAGTAAATAATATTATTATAATTTCATATTTAAAAATAAATCTATATTTATTTATAATATATGTATTTATTAAAATATATATCGTTATGTAATAAAAAATAGTTTAAAATATATTTAATATATATATATACTGTTTTTATTCACTTAATCTCTAATCTATTTCTACTTTTTTGAATGCATATTATTTTTTATAGCTAAACCTAAATTATCTATAAGACAACCATAGAAGATCTCTCCCAATATTCATGTCCACCCACAAGGGTAGCCCTGTATAAAAATATGTAGAGATGGAGAGTGAATGATTATTATATTCCTATATAACATTCTACTAATTTTTGATAAACTCCATGTGTGAACAACATATTAATCTAAAAGGAGGATCATAGATACTTGAACATAGATTCCCTTTATATGCTTATATACAACAATTCAATTATTCAATTTCATTATGAAATAGGAATATCATATTATTCCACCACCGACACCATATAAGCATCACATTGTTCGTGAACGGATATATATATTTTGACCATCAATATAAATGAACAAAAATTGTACTAATAATATAAAATTATTCAATAATTTCCACTGTAAAGAATTGATACATACAAAACATATTCAATTCATGATAAAAGATTGTGATCTGAGAATCCAATAAACCAACATAAAGGTTGTATTGTATCATTACCCAGGATGATCTAAATCCAAACGTATTGTGTATTTGAATTATGTGTCTCTATTATAAGGAAATTTTTTTTGTCTAGTGGTCATAGTAAAATAAATAATAATAGAACACCATAAAATCACACATCAATTAAATATTATGGCCTCATGTAAAAACCCATTGATATTCACAAAATATGTGTTTACCAAAAAAATATAATATAAATAATTACTAAATATAACATTAGAAACATCCTTTGAAAATGTATAAATAAATTGTCAAATCATCTACATAATGGTAGTTAAAAATTGAAGAGAGACTAATGAATCCGAAAAATATTGCAAAGTGTTTTAGTCATTTCAATTATTAGTTTTATCTTCCATGAATAATTATAACAGTTTAACATAATGATGTTTCTAAAATTATTCATCCATATATAAATAAGAATATTTTCACTAAAATTGTATGAATGTAAAATAAATAGTGAATTTATAAGTAAATATTTATTATAAAGGTTAATTAGAGGTTTATATAATATATGTAAGGAATTGATCATACATTTTGGTAATATAATTCCCACATACAATGATTAAGGAAGTATTTTATATTAATTAAATACTTCAAAAATACATTACCAATGTATTAATAGAAAATATTATTCATAACATTGAAATGAAACACACCATAAGAAAATATATATTAATGGTGGAATGAAATTGGAAATTCTAATAAAAAATTTCATATATTCTTCAGAAATATCATATTAAATCTATATTTTTAATGGATAATAAAAGTGAAGATTGATTCTATGGTGGAATAAAACTAGTCCATTTAGTAAAAATAAAAATATTAATGTTATACTGAAAACTGAATGGATATTTAAATGTAATTCAACTGAGTTTGTAAAAGAAATAATTTAGACAACTCCTATAACTGTTGAAATCCATTATAACTAATATAAAACTATTTTACATACTTCAATCAAATGATACCTGGAATATTTTAATACATCATTATGAATATTCTATCCTAAACAATATATAATAAATGTGGAATAACATGCAATAAAATGATGTATGCGTGTATCCATTATTATTATGGTGGTCATTAGGCCTTGATATTGCCTTTCTATACATACAGGTCATTGTGGCTATGTCACCAAATTCCACAAAATATAATAAATATCATTCAAAATAATGTAAAAATAAAACATAGTAGAAATGTTATGCACTTTATATCATCAAAAAAATGATTGATGATTATTTTAATATATATTATTATACAAAAAAATGAATTAAATATATCTCAAATTATTTAATCATTGAACTCATGGTATATAAATTTCAACATCAATCGTTGCGTGGAACCACAAAATCATAAATAAAAATAGTAGTTGATTTATCTTATGACCCTACCAATCTCTCAAAATGAATTATTTATAAAATATAGAATATATATCTACGTGTTTTAATACAAATGGTAAAAATAAAAATAAAAATAATATAATTTATAATACATAGTACAAATTCACCTGAGAATATTCATTTTCCACACAATGTTTTAAAAATTTATGAAACAATTGATACATTTCATCTCTATATGTTTTTCAAATATAATCACGAACATTATTTAAAGCTTTATAATTATCACAAATTATCCAAGGGAGGAATTTTTTGAATCTATATCTATGCCGGATATAGTAAGTGATTTTGACTTTATAAAATTAGGAATTGTGCGCTGAAAATTGTCTAAAAGAACATATCTATTACCTGGTTTACATTGTTGGATAATTCAGTGATTTATTTAAACATAACCTAATAATTATATAAATAAATTTACCAATGTTATTTAAAATATTAAATGTAAGAATACAAATGACATTTTATTTCATACCATGTGGGGAATTTATTCGTATAACAAATAAGATGACTAATCACATCTAAAATATTAATCCCATGGGTTACAAATAAATTGAGCAACATATATTTAAGAAAAATTATCAAATTTAGGATTTTTTAAATTGGGGAATGAAATATTCACCATCTTTTCTCAACCCCCACCATAAATACATGTTCAGCATTTAGTTTTACATAATGATTATTTATCATGTTTTTCAAAACAACAAACCAATTATGATAACTCCACATAATAAAATAAGTAATACGAACCAATTAGAAAATAAAATAACTTATATAAAAGTAATAATTTAATATTAAATGCTATAAAAACCTGTACTCGCTAAAAATAATTACTAACTATTTTCTCAGAATACAACTTAAATTATTATCATAATATAATATATTATTCTTTTTAAACCACTAACTAAATTTTAAATTAATATATTCTGAGAAATATGATATTATGGACTATTCTGGTTGTCGGTACTTTCGATAATTCAAAAACTGTATATATTAATGACTACATTTAAAAAATAATAACAAATTATTGAATCATGATTTTTGGTTGTCCAAATGTCATTATTTTTTAAAATCCTTAAAATTCATTATAAAAAAATTTATCCTCATTTTGACAGTCTTGTACATATTTTATCAAAACAACAATCTCCTAGATTTCACAAACCAAAAACTACTCAAGAATGAAGAAAATGGATTGTTAAACAACTATAAATACAAATAATCATCAACTAATATATAAATATGTATTAAAAAATTCACACACATAAAATTCAAATATGAAAATTATATGATGAAAATTTAAATTCATCAGTTTTTATTCATTGAGTTATAAATGAAATGTTTTCTAATTAGATCATTTCTATTAATATTTTATCATTATTATTAAGACAACATTGTTATCAGAAAATATTATATGGTAATGGAATTAATTTTGTTCTCAAAATATTTAATAATTTATTTCAAAGTCATGGAAATCATATTTTTTTACAAACCTCAGTCGAATAAAAGTGTATTTAGGTTTTAGATAATATATTAAATTTTTTCATCCTTTTTCATTGTTTTATATAAATATTTAATTTGATCCATAAATATTTTAAATTGAATAATTTATGAACATTTTACTCCTTGCATTTTGATTTGATATATTTAAATATATTACAGATGAGATGACTTGAAATAAATTATATATATAAATTATATCAAATTTTAAATTAATATATGGATGAGTTCTATTATTAAATTAATTATTTCCTTTTATCCTTATGATCTTTATACTACAATTTTATTGTGTAACATACTTTTAAATATTGGGATACATATTTTTAGATAATAATTCCATATCGATTGAGATATTTGAATGACTTATTTTTTGGTGAAACCATTATTGAATGATAGATTTTATTGGAAACGACCATTGGATAATGCATAAAAATAATTTTATGTAAAAAATCAAAGCAGGGGTAATGTTTTTTAAGGAAATGTTATTTTTTCAAGATATGATGTTTTTATTTCATGCTACAATTTATTTTCCAGAAATTATTCCATTTATAAATGAAATTTATATTTATTTTGATATTAAAATAAAACCTATTAAATTAAAGTTTAAAATAGAAATAAAAAATTTAATTGAAATTTTATTTATTAATTGGTAATGTTATGAATTGTTACATTATAGAAATATTAGTATCCCTACACTAATATTATTTTTTACAATAATAAATCGATGTAAGAAATGAAAATCAATGAGAAAAAATTTATAGAGATATTTCAATATGTATGAACTCCTTTAATTAAACATGTTAGGTGAATTTGATATATATATATATAGGATAAATACATTGATATATTATTGTTTTTTTGTTGTATTTATATATAATGTAAAATTTCCACTTCATTTGTATTATATTCATTTATTAATAACATTACATTTCAATTAAAATTAATATAATGTGTAGAAAATATGTTTAATTTATATCAAAGAAAATAAAATGTTTTGTGGTTATATGAAATGAAATAAATAAATACTCTTATCTGTATCATTTTTTCAACAGAATAATCCGGTTAACATTAATTATAAGATCTTAACATGCATAAAAGTACAAATAAATATCCATTAAAATGAAATTAAAAAATTGAGAACATTTAGATAATTCAACTATTATATGAATATATATTGTACCTACAAAAATTAAATTCTAAATGATAAAAAATATTTTTATAATAAATAAAATAAAATAGAAGATCGATAAATTAGTTCTTTCAATTTTTATTTGCATAATCACTTTATCCTCTTCTGTGTAGTTTTTATATTATGTTAATATAATAATTTTGGAACTATTGACTTTTATAGCAAGATATGGATTCTAGTTTTTTTAATCTTCAATCCCTAATTGGTTGATCATGGAGTGATCAAGGTATGTGATCTTATTGTAAATGATGACAACAATCATGAATATGTCATCATTCCGTATTGTTTCAAAAATTTTTGCATCAAAAATTTTGAGAATAGAGAAAGATGTTTTTTGGAAAAGATGGTTCACGCATGAATGAAGGTGTACCTGAGTGTTGAACACAAGGTATGTCTCAGAATCTACTAAATATGTCAAATACATGAGGTCCATGAAAATGTTTAGAATGCATGAAAGATAATTATGCGTCACATGCAATGCCAATTTCAGACTTATGATTATGGGGGTAGATTCACAAGGAACATTCATGAAGGGGATCACATGACTATTAATTTGTGGATACACCTTAGATAATTAGATATTTTTCATAATGAAAATACAGTGTCTCTATCATATGTAAGGGTCACAGAGAAAATAAATTTTCATAGAAAATCTACTACGATGAATGTTCCTTATGTCTATATAGTCAAATCAAAACTCATGGTGTGGATTTGAAAAATAGTAAGGGTTTCATGAAAGACACTTTTAATGAAAACCCTAAAACCCAATTGTGAGATTATGCGTTTAATTCATGAGATGAGTTGAGATTATTTTATGTTTTGAATATTTGGTTTGTTTGATCTTTACATTCAAGGGCCTTAATTCAAGACATTAATTAAATCAATGTCTCATGATAGTATGGGAAAAAAAGTTCAGTGATAAACTACTAAAGATACCTTCATGTTGATAAACTAATTAAGGAATCACCCAATGCGTTGAGTAATGTGGAGTTAATAGAAGTGTTTTGAGGAAATAATTGTATCATCCCTAAAATATTGTGAAGGTATTGATCCTAGCATAGTCTGAATGTTTCTAAACTCTTATATTCTACAAATAGTTAATATTACCTGATTTAGGTGTAATAGAAACACTGTATAAATACTATCTATGGAATATCCCTCAGTGGTGAACCATATAAAGTTGATATGTCATCTTTCTTCAAGTGAAAGATTTAATTAGTGTATATTACCACCTGATAGGCTTAATTGGATTATACCAAGATGGGAATGATATATATTTCTATTTTCAGATAATATGACTCCGTAATTAGCCCATCCCCTCATAGGTTGTTCTGGGGTCCATCAAGTTGAATCAGATCCTAGAGGTTTGTAGAGTTAAATCAGTCCACTTATGTTATCATGGTTAATTCAGTAAATTCCACTGGGGTCCCTCTCTTCGATGGAAGAAAAATAATTATATATAATAACATAATGAAATATCATGTAATATATCATGGAATGGATTTTATTTTCTCCAAAATATATTAAATTTTTGTCACTAATGTAATAAGACTATTTATGATACATTAATATTGAAAATTTCTTGATTCATATGTTAAAGAACAAAATTCCCACATTGAAAATAATTCTAATAAATTCTATGTAATGGTGATGATTTGTACATCGACACAATCTATGTGGGAGAACATGTAAAATATATGTGAATTATACAAAAATGTGATGTATTTGAAACTCTAGAAATTTAATAGTCTACTAGAAAAAATAAAGATTCTATCACATGGAAATTAAAATAGTTTCTATAATAACCAAATCGCGTTTCTTGAAAAAATTCAAGTACCAATGGAAGAAATTATGGAAAATGATATTTTGAAGAAAATACAATGAAAGATTCCATGGAATTATAATAAAAAAGCTACATCCCATGTGTTAAGGTATCGTTCTATAAATTCTATAAATGATATAATAATTATCCTATAGGAATATAAAATAAGAGTAAAAATGGGAGATGCAACAATTCATGTATGCATGAAAATTATATTCAGGGAAATGAAATAATTTGAAATTTAATGATATTTTGTTGATGAATTTAATAAGTAATATGAACATATTTATCTATATTCAATGATAATAAATATAGTAAAACAAAAATTTGAATGAATTTTGCTTCTATACTATTATTATTGTGGTGGAGTATGACAAATTTCCCATTAGTTCTCAATGATTTATGTTGATAATGAATGAGAAACTAGAAAAAGTAAAAATCATAGAAAATTTTCACTCAGAAAGAGACATAAAATATGTAAATTTTTTGGAGAGAAATATTTTTCTATAATTAAAATGATTATGATGCGGTACTTTTTGAGGCCGAAGAAAATGATTTTAAATCTAGAACCCATAGATCCATTACAAAAACTATTGAAAATCTGTAATCATAAAATGAAAATTCTAGAGATAATCAGTGGACTACAAATGTTGATCTCAAATTGGAACATGAATATTATATTTGTAAGCATTTAATTAATGAAAAATAAATAAATATCAGAGATAATTTATTGAAAAGCCATTAGAATATTTACATTGGCCTAAATATAAAATTTATAGGTTAGAATAAGTATTAATAGTTCATTTAACATCTCTTTAAATCTCAAAATATGTGGTATAAATATACCTCTGTATCGAAGAAGAATACATGTTCATCAATGGAATTAAATGAAAATTTGAAATTAATTTGGTGATATATCTAGGTCTTGATGAAGAATTTGTATCACTAACAAGTAAACATGTGAATGTGTTTATTTAAAGAGAAAAATGGTGAAATTAAAATTTGGGAGATTCTGTGATGCAAAAATATTAGAATAATCTATGAGTGGTACTCATGGAGTTGCAAAAACATTGAAGCGTCAAAGATACACATGTATGGATAAAAATTTGAATTAAATGAAATGATATGACATAAAATACTTGAAAAAAGATGGTCTAAAATAAGTTGAAGAAAAAATAGATAATATCACATAGAAAAAACATGTTAAAAAAATAATGCTTTGTATCAAACATATTGAAGAGCTATAAATTATCCCCCAATAGCTAGAAATGGTAAGTGTGCACATCACCCCAACTACATCAGACCTCCCAATTTTTGGTCATCCATCCCATTCTATTTTCTATATTCTATTAGTTGGAAAAATGATCCACCTCCAATACCCAATACCATGAGGATAAATTAATCCCCTTCTTCATGGACACATAGTTTTATATAGATATTTTAATGGAGTACATCCCTTTTCATCATATTGTTTTCCTCCATATATATATATATATATATATATATATCCAAAATTCACTTACCTATCATTATAACCCATACCATTATTGATGGGGTGAAAGTATATTGATATTAAAATGTAAAACATTTGTGATTAAAATATAGTGATAATATCCAATGAAAAATAGATGAAATAAAGTCCGAAATAAATTGAGACATGAATCTTTTAAATAAAAAAAAACCATCCAATGTGAAAGTTCAAAAAAATAATAATAAAACCATAATATTTCGGTTATAATCATACATTATATTATCCATGTATAAGATTGAAATATAAATTTCAATTAAAAAATAAAAAATAGCATTAAAACACACACCCTAATACACATCTGTCTTTATTCTATAAATTGTCTCATCACCAAATAACACCTCTCAGATGCCAAAACTGAAAATATGGTGTCATTATGAAAACTTTACTAAGTCAATAAACACCCATAATTATTGATTCTCCATGCTTCCCACAATAAAAAATATAATGTCTCATATATATTCTCTCTATAATGCCTTTTTTCTCACACCATCAAAAGCACCCATGTTGATCACTTTTTCTAATCACTCAGATTCCCCAAACAACCCATGTGTTTAATAATTGAAATTCAATAATATAACAATTTTTTATGAAAAATATCCCTTTACTATTAAACCACATGAATGCATTGGGATGATTAAAAATTTTAAACCCCCAAAAATCTCTCTTGCATGTGTTATAATCTCCTCAAAAAATATTAAAAAGAGACTAAAAAATAAATATCCCCCTAGAGCTTAAAAAATTAGATGAATTAAAATGGATTGAGTGAGAAATAAATCATAATGGTTTCACACCAACTGTAACACCCCAGGTAAATAAAGAATATGACATTTTCACATTTATCCATATTTTTGAATAAAATATTAATATTACCTTAAAGGGGACACTATGCTCGATGGCGAACCCAATATGTAACAACGAGTTTCTTGGGAATCTTACGTTGCACTCTAATAATAAAATAATATTAATTTAAATGGTAGTTAACGCCTAGCCGTTGTAATGGCGGGAATGAACAGAACTAAATACAAAATGATTATATATGTTTGTCAAATAGTTTTTACTTTTTACAATAAATGTTAGAGGATTAAAAATTTGAATGAATCCAATTTCAAGCGTAAACATTCTAATATTCCGTAAAAGGTGGATTAACCACCTTTTGATGGCGAACCTCTTTTAAATCCACTTTTTGACAACTTTATGTGTTATATTTGACAAAATAAAATTCTTCTTTATAATCGGGACATCAAAAATTTACTTTGTGTAAATTTTTTGTATTTTTCTGAAAAAGTTGATTTTTTTTTATGAATAGTGCAAAATGTTGTATTTAATTCAAAAGAACATTTTAATCTAATTTATTTATATGATTAAAATATATTTTGAATTTATTTTAAAGTGAAATTAGAATATATTTTTACCATTTAATCCAATAGTGGTCGTTGTAACTAATTTCATCTTGAAATTGGACTTAAACTAGTGTCAATCTTTTGATACTTAATGTTTCATAAAAGCATGCTATTTTCACTGACAGTGGGAATTAATTATTAAATTTATTAATTTAACTTATATGTTTTTAATTTTTTAAAACAGAAATCAATTTTGAGTTCGTAATATCAAATATAGCTTAGGGTGTATTTTTGGTATTTTTCTAGAAAACATCAATTTTTGATGAATAGTGAAACCACTAAGTGGTACTTAAAAAACTATTTTTTTTCTTTTAAATGAAATTTTCCCACCTATGTGTTTTGAATTTAAAAAAATCCGACATACATGGTTGTCATTATGAAGTTAAATGTGGTTCAATGGGATTAAAATAATTTTTTGGTGAATAGTAACTTTTAAGTTTTAATCGCGATTAGAGGTAATTAGTGTAGTTTAAGGTAAAAAGAATGTTTTAATAATATGAAATGACCTAGACACATGTCCTACCCTCATTGTATGAGTCATGTACGACCAAGACAATCCATGGGTAAACTTGGGGACCCCATGGAGCCACTTTGGTTGGAAAATGACATAAATACCTTTTTATTTAATGTTAAAATCCAAATGTCACAAACATGAGTTGTTTTACTAAAAAAATTTAAATGGGGTTATAAAAGTCATATTTTTGACTATAAATATTAATTATAAATATAAAAAGATTTCGCACATCATGATATTTTTTTTATAATTTTTAGACATTAAATAAATTAAATTATTTTTGACAGCATGATGATGCAACGATTACCTCATTAATAAGGGATTTAAATAAAATGAACAGATAATGTTAAAACTATGACATAAACTTTCCAAAAACCTATTAGATGGGTGTATTTAAAACCCTTATCACCTTCTCCTCGGAATATATAATTTTGGGACATTTTAAATCCGATAATCATTTTATAATAAAGTAATATTTTATAACTTTCCAAGAGTGCCCCTCCTCTCCTCTTATAAAAGGCCCCCACCTCTACCACATTACCCACACCTCTCAAGCCTTTGGCTCGGCCAAACCCTTCCCATTTTGTCTCTCCACATCCCTCTCCTTATCATTGAAGCCTCACTTTGGGCAGAATCTTTTCCAAGGAAGCCTTTGAGCTCAAATCAAAGAGAGTTACCCGATTTAAAGGTAATGTCTTCCCTTGTGTTGTTTTGTTTTATTTTGCTTCTCCAAACCCCTAAAATCTTTTTTTTACTTTTTTTTTGTAACAACACCAGTATATTAAATATACTAGGATGTTTTTATAAGATGGATTCTATCTACACTTTGACACACCTCTGTCTAATGGTTAATGAACATACTATTTCTGTGGATGGCGAATTAGTGCCTCACGAAACGATGATTGTTCAATATTCTTTTAACACCTTCAAAGGTGTCCATTAAGATGTAACTATATTTATAGATGATATATAATATGTTTATGTTTTCCTTAATCTTCTTTATTTTTCATTTATGGTATACATTTATGGTTTCCATTATGGGTAAACACGATATCTTCATTTTAGGAAGTGCGGACTACCGCCCCCTCAAAGTGATTTGATTCATTAATGCCATATGTGGGACATAAAAAGGATGGAATTAATGGTATTACATATGATATCCTACTGGAATTATAATATACCTTTATATCATTATTATTAAATTCCATTGAATACAAAAAAGAAAGAAATGAACGTAGCGTTCATGCGTACGTACGGCTTACCGTCTCCATGAACAGTACATTTCATTTCTTATCTCCAAATGTTATGTACTATTATAAGTACATATATATAATGTATATATATGTAATATATTAAATCTAAATGATGTATATCATTATATAATTATAATATATATATATATCTCTCATTTTGTTTTAATTCCATTAATATGACAAAAAAATGAAAAGAGCGTTCATTCGTATGTACGGCCTACCGTCTCCATGATTGGTGATTTTAATTTTTTTATCTCAAAATTCTATGGAATAGTATAAAATGAATATATAATGGATATATATGATATTTAAATCATCAATACTAATATAGTTATGATGTACCTATAACTACATTAAAAATTCATTTCCAATAAGTTCAATTTTTACTCATGTACCGAACATCGACAAAAACATCTGATATGAACTCACTTTATTAACCAATTATTATAACATTATAATATGTTATATGAACTGAATAATAATCTTTAATGTAGGTCCTTACGAAATTATAAATTGACCAAATATTATTATTCAGGAGATTAAAGAACGATCGAGTCATGTCAGACACGAGGTAAGGGATCCTACCACTCTCTTTCTTTTTAAGTACACTCTTTTTTGTCATTAATTTTAAGCTCATATTTCTTATGATTGGGAAGTTATTTTATATGAATATTACTGTATTTTTTATTTTCATATTATGATAGATCCTATTTTCTCCCATCAATCCAATTTGGATGTTTTAATTGGCGCCGTTAGGATGCCGAAATTTCTTAAGGGGATTTTTATCTCACATTGTGTTTTCGTGAGATTCATGATACATTTTTCAATATTTCCTTTTGAGTGGTGTATGTACAATCCATTATTCTACTAATTGTATAACATACTTTTGTTTATGATTATTTACATCAATGTTGTATAGTCCTTCTTTCATGGGGTCTACGTTTTGAATGTTACCAAAATCGGTAAGGGAAACTTTCACCCTCCTCTTTTTAAAAAACTTCTTTTGTTATGACTTTTAATTTTAATATTATTATGTGGGGATATGTTCTTATATATCCTTATTGCTGTAAATTTTATTTCCAAGAGATGATATACCCTTTATCTCTCTCATCAACTCTTTTTCTAAAATTGGATGTGACGCCGTTAGGCTGTCAAGGGAACTTCTTAACCCAATTTTGATTTCTTTAGGTTCAACATGTAGTTATTGAATATGTCATCCTTTGAATAGGTTTGAATGACCTTTGATTACATTACAATTAATATCCCCATATATAAGGTGTATTTATATTTGTCACACATAGTTATGAGATTGATTTATCCTTAATTTTAAGGATACCTTCTTATAATGGATTTTATCTCATTTTACATTTCTTTTGAGACTTCATTGTTGTTATGCACTAATTCACACTTATATGGTGTATATACTGTCCTTTGGAATATTATATCATGAATCCCTTTATTCTCTTGATATTATAAAGTTTTGATTATATTTTATTCTTCAATTATTGTATTCAAGTGTCTCTCATTTTGTTAAAAACCCTTTAACTAAAATATCATTTTAAATGTTTTAAGGATTTATTCTTATAAGTATTTCTCATTAATATCCATGTTTTCAAAATGGTTTTACAATTATTTTTATATGGATATTAATGGTTTATAATTTTAAAAGCTTCAATGTGGTATGAGGCACTTTTATTTAAAAATATCTTTATTAAATGTTTTAAATGGTTTTTTATAATGGATTCATTATTTCAATAACGTAAAATGTTATATTGTTATTGCAATGTGGGAATGTTATCTTTCCTTTATGCTTAAGTCATGTGATATGATTATGTTATGGTTCTTGGTCATTGTTATGAAGACGGGTGGTTCCATGATAAACTAAGGGCGGGTGAGCCCGAAATAGCTCTCCAATGCATTGAGTAACGCGAAGGAGTTAAATGTTATGGTTTCTCCGAAGTGATTCAGGGAATACACTATGATGGGTATTCCAAACGTAACCAAGAGGGTTACTCCCTATGTAATATTGTTATGAATGCCTCAAGATACCTTTATGTCTTATGATTTCTATGATTTATTCCTGATTTTATGAGGTATGTTAAAGTGCTTATGATTTATGGGTAAAGTATGATTTCATTCTTATGTATATATGTACTCATGTTTCCTTTCCATACTTTTTATAACCCTTACTGAGCTTTTTATGCTCATCCCATGTTTTTGAAATGTTTTTCACAGGCCATGGAAATGGTACATGATATGATGATATTGTCAAGGAAGTGTCAAGAAAGAATCCACGTTTTTTTTAAAATATGTTTTCGTTGATGGGAAAAATGAATACTATCTTTTATTTAACCACTTTGTTTAAATGTGGAATGTAATGGAAGTTTTATGATCTAATTCTCTAAAACTCTAAACCTGAAAAGATCCTCAATGTGTAATCTTGTAATATCTCAAGATTATGTAAGGTTTAAGGCTGGGGCCTTATAGTTGGTATAAGAGGTCGATATAGATAACTTTAGAGGTTAGGGTATTCTTTAAGCATAAGTGACATTTCCATAATGGTTAGGATTTCAGAAAGAGTCCTAGTTTTAGATAAAGTGAATGAGTAATTATATCATAGTGTTTATATTCCACATTATTACATGATGGTTTTGTTGATATACTCACACTGACATTTCTGTTTTTAGTGAATGGATGGATCTAGTAGGCACTAAAGTAACAATAGGTTTGAAGGAAACTGTGGTGGTTATCTGATTAAGAGACTGGATGAAATGGGGGATTCAATGAGGAAACTCGTAGTTGTTCTAAACAAACTATCAAGGAGTCATGATCAACCACTTGAACCTTGTTATGATCTGTAATGAATCATGAACGAGATGACCAATCGATGTGGAAGTTCAGGTAATAATTATAAAGGTAACCATTATGGTATATATGATCCTTACTTTTGAGGTCATTATGGGTTATTATATGTTATGATGGAAAATGAATGGAATGAGATAAACATGATGTTAAAATATGTTATGATTATTTTGGAAGATTTTATCTCATTTTGGGGAATGTTGTAAGAATTATATAGTTTTGGAAAAAGGACAACACGAAGACTGTGTGACAACCCGTCGCGTCAGACAAAGCTGCGGGAATCGAACCCACAACCAAAGTGCCACTGGTATTTATCGCCTACCACTGGACTACGTGAAGTCCCTGGTTAGTTTGAATAATTCTTTTTAGTTATATTATTTTAGGAATCAAGAGTGATTTTATTTTGGTTTATCAATGGAAAGGATTAACAAATCATGGAGGATATGTGATTAGGTTAATCACTTTTCAATATGAAAATTTAAGATCAACTGATGTAATTTGGAGATAAAAGTAAATTTGTACCTTGGAAGACTATGTGATTAAATACTTAAAATATTTGGGTTTCAATCTTATATTGGTTTACTTTGAAGAATTTTATGGACAATTGTTTATCGAATGGTCTTCGTTGAACTTTGGGTTTTTCTTTTGGACAAATTTTGGAGATTAAGAATAGATTTTCTTTTTATAAAGGATTATACTTTTGTGGATTATCTGATCGCATAATAACAATTTTGGTTTTGGATTTTGTCTAAACACATGGGAATACATAGATCTCTTTTGTGGATTAGGTGATTCTCATGAAGTTTATTATAGTACTCTTAATGCGAACAAGACTTCCTAAATACTCGTCTTTTGGAGAAAGTATGAGTTTGATTAAGGAATCTAGTAAAAGTTAAAAGTCTACATGACAAGTAAGTATGTTTCATTATGATTTAGTTAAGCTCAAAAATAAATTCCTCAATGAAGAGTAACTTAAAACAATAATGTTGTTTGTTAACTTTTCATACTGGGGAATCGAATACTGTTTAACCCATCACAAGTTTGTGATTTTCTTATGGTTAACTTTCTCCTAGACATGTTTACTATCACTCTCCATCAGAACATGACCCTTTGTTTTCTCCACTATATCCATATTTTCATACTTGGAATCCTAGTATGGGTTAACTCAGGTGACCTTTGTACTTATCTTTCTTTATTTTAAAGAGATTGTTTTACTGACTCTTATTCCAATGTGGGATTTTCAATGATGTTTCCAAGCCCAATTTTAAAATTGCGAGGATGTAATTCCCAAAAGGGGGGAAGGCTGTAACACCCCAGGTAAATAAAGAATATGACATTTTCACATTTATCCATATTTGTGAATAAATTATTAATATTACTTTAAAGGGGACTCTATGCTCGATGGCGTACCCAATATGCAACAACGAGTTTCTTGGGAATCTTACGTTGCACTCTAATAATAAAATAATATTATTTTAAATGGTAGTTAACGCCTAGCCGTTGTAATGGCGGGAATGAACAGAACTAACTAAAAAATGATTATATATGTTTGTCAAATATTTTTACTTTTTACAATAAATGTTAGAGGATTAAAAATGAGAATCAATCCAATTTTAAGCGCAAAAATTCTAATATTCTTTAAAAGGTCGATTAACCACCTTTTGATGGCGAACCTCTTTTAAATAAAATTTTTGACAATTTTATGTGTTATATTTGAAAAAATAAATTTTTTCTTTAGAATCGGGTCATAAAAATTTACTTTGTGTAAATATTTGGTATTTTTCCGATAAAGTTCATTATTTAATGAATAGTGAAAAATGTTGTATTTTATTTCTAAACCTCTTTTTAATATAATTTATTTATATGATTATATTATCTTATGAATTTGTTTTAAAGTGAAATTAGAATATATTTTTACCATTTAATCCAATAGTGGTCGTTGGAACTAATTTCATCTTGAAATTGGACTTAAACTACTGTCAATCTTTTGATACTTATTGTTTCATAAAAACACGCTATGTGCTCTGACAGTGGGAATTAATTATTAAATTAATTAATTTAACTTATATGTTTTGAATTTTATAAAATATAAATCATTTTTGAATTCAGATTATCAAATATATCTTAGGGTGGATTATTGGTATTTTTCTCGAAAACATCAATTTTTGATTAATAGTGAAACCACAAAGTGGTACTTAAAAAACTGATTTTTTCATTTAATTGAAATTTTACCACCATTGTGTTTTGAATTTTAAAAAATCTGACATACATGGTTGTCAATAAGAAGTAAAATGAGGATTAATGGGATTAAAATAATTTTTTGGTGAATAGTGACTTTTAGGTTTTAATCGCGATTAGAGGTAATTAGTATAGTTTAAGGTAAAAAAAGTTTTAATAATATGAAATGACCTAGAAACATGTCCTACCCACATTTGATGAGTCATGGCAGACCAAGAAAATCCATGTGTCATCTTGGGGACCCCATGGAGCCACTTTGGTTGGAAAATGACATAAATACCTTTTTATTTAAAGTTAAAATTAAAATGTCACAAACATGAGTTGTTTTAGTAAATAATTTTTTAAATGGGGTTATACAAGTCATATTTTTTACTATAAATATTTATTTTAAAGATAAAAATATTTCATAAATCATGATATTTTTTTTATAATTTTTAGATATTAAATAAATTAAATTATTTATGACATCATGATGATGCACCGATTACCTCATTAATAAGGGATTTAAATAAAATGAAAAGATAATGTTAAAACTATGACATACACCAGTCAAAAACCTATTGTATGGGAGGATTTAGAAACCTTATCACCTTAGACTAGAAATATATCCTTTTTGAACCTTTTAAATCCGAAAATTATTTTATAATAAAGTAATATTTTATAACTTTAAAAGAGTGCCCCTCCTCTCCTCTTATAAAAGGCCCACACCTCTACCACCTTACCCACACATCTCAACCATTTGGCTCAGAAACCCCTGCCCATTTTGTCTCTCCACATAGCTCTCCTTATCATTGAAGCCTCACTTTGGGCAGATTCTTTTCCAAGGAAGCCATTGAGCTCAAATCAAAGAGAGTTACCCGATTTAAAGGTAATGTCTTCCCTTGTGTTGTTTTGTTTTATTTTGCTTCTCCAAACCCCTAAAATCTTTTTTTTACATTTTTTTGTAACAAAACCAGTATATAAAATATACTAGGATTTGTTTATAAGAAGTATTATAGCTAAACTTTCACACACCTCCGTCTAATGGTTAAATAATATATTGTTTCTGTGGATGGCGAATTACTGCCTCACAAAACGATGATTGTTCAATATTTTTTTAACACCTTCAAAGGTGTCCATTAATATGACACTATATTTATATATGATATATAATATGTTTATGTTTTCCTTAATCTTATGTATTTTTCATTTATGTCATACATTTATGGTTTCTATTATGGGTAAACGCGATATCTTCATTTTAGGAATTGCGGACTACCGCCCCCTCAAAGTGATATGATTCGTTAATGCCATATGTGGGACGTATAAAGGATGGAATTAATGGTATTAAATATGATATCATACTATAATTTTTATATACCTTTATATAATTATTATTTAATTCCATTTAATACAAAAAAAAAGAAATGAAAGTAGCGTTCATGCGTACGTACGGCTTACCGTCTCCAGGAACGGTACATTTCATTTCTTATCACCAAATGTTATGTACTATTAAAAGTACATATATATAATGGATATATATGTAATATATTAAATCTAAATTATGGATATCATTCTGTAATTTTAATATATATATATATATATATATCTCATTTTGTTTTAATTCCATTAATATGACAAAAAAATGAAAGTAGTGTTCATGCGTACGTACGGCCTACCGTCTCCATGAATGGTGCTTTTAATTTTTTTATCTCAAAACTATATGGAATAGTATAAAATAAATATATTCTGGATATATATGATATTTAAAACATCAATACTATTCTGGATATGATGTACCTATAACTACATGGAAAATTCTTTTCCAACAAGTTCAATTTTTACTCATGTACCGAACATCGACAAAAACATATGATATGAACTCACTTTATTAACCAATTATTATAACATTATAATATGTGATATGTACTGAATAATAATATTTAAAGGAGGTCCTTATGAAATTATACATTGAATAAATTTTACTATTCAGGAGATTATAGAACGATTGAGTCATGTTAGACACGAGGTAAGGGATCCTACCCCTCTCTTTCTTTTTAAGTACACTCTTTTATGTCATTCCTTTTAAGCTCATCTTTATTATGATTGGGATGTTATTTTATATTACAAATACTGTACTTTTTATGTTCTAATTATTAGAGATCCTATTTTCCCTCATCAATCCATTTTGGATGTTTTAATTGGCGTTGTTAGGCTGTCGAAATTCCGTAAGGGGATTTTTATCTCACTTTGTGTTTTCGTGAGATTCATGCTACATTTTCCAATATTTTCTTTTGAGTGGAGTATGTACTGTCCATTATTCTAATCTTTGTGTAACATACTTTTGTTTATGTGTATTTAAATCAATGTTGTATAGTCCTTCTTTCATGGGGTGTACGTTTCGAACGTTACCCAAATCGGTACAGGAACATTTCACCCTCCTCTTTTTAAAAGACTTCTTTTGTTATGTCTTTTAATTTTCCTCGTATTATGTGGGGATATGTTCTTATATATCCTTATTGAAATAAATTTTATTTCCAAGAGATGAGATACCCTTTATCTCTCTCATCAACTCTTTTTCTAAAATTGGATGTGATGCCAATAGAGTGTCAAGGGAACTTCTTAACCCGATTTCGATTTCTTTGGGTTCAACATGTAGTTATTGAATATGTCATCCTTTGAAAAGGTGTGAATGACCTTTGATTATTTTACAATTAATATCCACTTCTATTGGGTGTATTTATATTTTTCACACATAGTTATTAGATTGATTTACCCTTAATTTTAAGGATACCATCTTGTAATGGATTTCATATCATTTTACATTTCTATTGAGACTTCATTGTTGTTATGCACCAGTTCACTCTTATATGGTGTATATACTGTCCTTTTGAATATTATATCATGAATCCCTTTATTCTTAGGATATTATAATGTTTTGAATAAATTTTATTCTTCAATTATTGTACTCAAGTGTCTGTAATTTTGTTAAAAACCCTTTAACTAAAATATCGTTTTAAATGTTTTAATGATTTATTCTTATAAGTATATCTCATTAATATCAATGTTTTCAAAATTATTTTAAGGAATTATTTATATGGATATTAATGGTTTAAAATGTTAAAAGCTTCAATGTGGTATGGTACACTTTGATTTATAAATATCTTTATTAAATGTTTTAAATGGTTTTTTAGAATGGATTCATTATTTCAATAACTTAAAATGTTATATTGTTATTGAAATGTGGTAATGTTATCTTTCCATTATGCTTAAGTTATATGCTATGATAATGTTATGGTTCTTGGGCATTTTTATGAATACGGGTGGTTCTGTGATAAACTAAGGGCCGGTGAGCCCGATATAGCTCTCCAATGAATTGGGTAATGTGAAGAAGTTAAACGTTAATGTTTCTCCGAATATATTTAAGGAATATACTGTGATGGGTATTCAAAACGTAACCTAGAGGGTTACACCCTATGTAAGAATGTTATGAATGCCTCAAGTTACCTTTATGGCTTATGATTCCTATGATTTATTCATGATTTTATGAGGTATGTTAAAGTGCTTATGCTTTATGGGTAAAGTTTGATATCATTTTTATGTATATATGTACTCATGTTTCCTTTCCATACTTTTTATAACCCTTACTGAGCTTTTTATGCTCATCCCATGTTTTTTAAATGTTTTTCATCAGGTCAAGGGAATGGTACATGATATGATGATAGTGTCAAGGAAGTGTCAAAAAAGAATCCATGTTTTTTAAATATGTTTCCATTGATGGGAAAAATAAATAATATCTTTTATGTAACCACTTTGTTTAAATGTTGAATGTAATGCTAGTTTTATGATCTAATTCTCTAAAACTCTAAACCTAAAAATATCCTCAATGTGTAATCTTGTAATAACTCAAGATTATGTAAGGTTTAAGGCTGGGGCATTATACCAACCATATAACTCTGTAGAAAATATCATAGTTAACTTTTATAGCTCCCATAAAAACCTGATATCATTCCCCATAAATGAAATCCAAATATTATATTCATCATCACACTTATGTATGCACTGACCTCTTATAGACGAATGATCAAGCAATTGGCTCCCACATAATAGTGATAAGCACATAATCATGAGTACTCAAAGAAATTATTTTCTAAATCTACTAAACACCCTCTAAGAAATATGTAACTCTCAACACATTAGCTGGATATTTGATTTTAATTTCTTCATCACTAGTGAAACTCACAGAAGAAAATTATTTTCATGTATGGCCAAAATCACCAGACCTGACATGCTTTAACGATGAATCCTTCATCATCATTTTAATAGTTTTTATGTCATTCAAAATGATGACCTTTTCCAAAAACCTGATGAATTACTATTTCTAAAAACATTCATTAATGCATTTCACACATTTACATATGTCTTATAAATGGTCATAACCATATTTCATCAAACATCTTCCTTCGATCCTATGGATAATAATCTACAAATATTTTCAAATGAACTCTTGAACACATTATTATAATGAATACATGTAGATAAATATTTTGGGAAAATCTTTGTCACTTTCCGCACATCCTTCAACATTATTGTACAACCTATAATTGTAGTGATAAAATATCACCATAAACAATGAAGCTAACATAAAATCCATTTCTGATATTGAATATATGAAAATCACATTATTGTTATGAATAAATTTTTCCCCTATTTGGTGTAATATGGTGTGAATATACATGATTAATCACCCCATAATATTATAGATCTGACCAATGAAAATCATATCAATTAAAAACTGTAACACCCTCACATTGTATAAGAATTATTCTAGTTTCCTCATAATATTTTAGGAATATTCTATTCATCCATAATTTGTTTTCAATTTGTATCTATTACTCTATAAACATGAATAAAATCACAATTGGTGTTTCACTCAGTAGTATTAATAAACAATGATGAAATAAAATCTTTTAACGTCTATGAATCATTCCTGTGAAAAATGTTTGTGACAATAGTATCATCTAAATCATGGGGAAACCCTGAGGGATGAAAATCATTTTCTTCTTTATCAGTTTCTATTTGTGTTTTGTGATCGATATAATTGATCCTTACTACCACCAAATATAGATCCATCAATTTTTTGGTCAACACAACCAAATATTTACCCAAATATCTATTCTCTTACATTTGGAAAAAATAGACTCTTTTTTGATTCACAAACATAGAATTGCTACACCCACACATGGATGTCTGACTATAAATATATAATGTACTCAAACATGAATATCATCTTAGGAATATTATAATGGAACTATAGGTTCTATCCCATTAGGAGAGGGGTAAACATCAATGAATTTTGACAAATGATTCGGTCTTCCTAATTTTAATTAATTAATTATTCTATTTTTATGATTAAAATTTAATAAATAAATTATATTTAAAATGGAAGAGTGGTGTACTTTTTTCAAAGGGTGATTTTAAAAAATAAAATAATTCCCCCTTTCATAGAAATTAGTTATATTAAATTGTTTATCATCTATTTAATATAATTGATTGAAACATGGTATATCCCTATCAATCTACTATATAATATCAATTCATTGTGGTCTAAAGTTTACCACCCAATAAATTTATCTATAGAGAGCTAATAATATATTATTCACCATAATAGAACATGTTCATTGTATGCCATAACTAGATCGAGGTAGACATTGATCTTAGAATGTTTATGGAAATGGTCTCCCTGGGAGGTTTTTCTGTTAATCATCTGTAGAACCGTTTTCACCCTCAATAAATAAAAGACATAATTCCTTAATAGGATGATGTTGTATAAGTCCTTATAAGAAAATTGGCTTGTGGTTATCATTATCCACACCATTAGATCTATTATGAATTTCATGCTTTGATAGATAAGATTAAAAAGTTGGATTACAGGAGTATGAAAATTAACTTTATCATTTATGAATTCAGATCCATGGCATACTAAATTTACTTCCCCGATGGGAAGCATGTGAATATAACTCATGATTTCATCCATCATGAGACAACCTTGAGGGGTTGGTGTATTTAGGAAAAAGATGATCTCCTATGTTGTGAGGAGTCATTCACCATTTATCACACTACGATATATATAATAGTGATGATTGAGACTGAAAACACTGTCAGAGGCTATATATCATCACCCACACCCAGTTGAACATGCTATACGAATGTTGAAATATGAGATGTGGTGGAGGTGACTCACACTCTATCATATGTAGTAGTGTTATCCATGGAAAAATAAAATATATTGGAGAACTATATTCCAATCATGATGATTCCCAATTCAATTTCAAACTATAAAAACTTTATCAGGTTGATAGGTTTACCTAGGTTTTCAATGTGTGAGATCAACTATGAAGATTTGTATATCATTAAAACCAATGAGTAAAACTATTTTTGTGATAAATAATATCACCAGTGATCATGAAAAACAATGTTTGATGTGTAACTCAGTAAATAATCATTTTCGGAAGTGGGGGAGAAGGAGAATATGGTTAGTGTGTGTCGTTTAACAGCTAAATATTTCTTGAGAACATAGGCACTGATAGAAATTGACATTACAATAGAGCCCCAACTGTATGTCTGTGTCAATAGTGATAAAACCTATTGATTCCCTAGCTACCAAGACTGCCCACTTGAATTCCACATTTATTGTGGAGACTCAGTGTAAAGAGATGAGGAATCGTGGGATAAATAGTTTGACGATACTATCATTAATTCACTTAAACAAACCATGTTTCTAGAGTTTGGTTGGAAAATTGATATTATTGACAAATAGTGAGCATTATAGAGTTCATGTAATGAAATTGTTGATTGATATTGTGTATTAATAATTTTCATTAATTTTTTCCTCACCCTTAATATTTTACCGCATTTATTTATAGTATTATCCAACAACACATTTTGACATCAATAAGGATTCCACATGGTTTTTAATGGCATTGTAAATATGTCAATATTATTTTGTTTATGTAAAGAAATGAAAACCGAACTAAAAAGATTCCATTTTGGTGGTGCAAAAAAACATCTGTTATTTTCATGTTATTTCTTAATTGTAATAAGTTTTTTTGTATTCATGGTAATTGACAAGATAATCATTTCCAACATATATCGTTAAATTATTTTTCAATCTATAAAACCATTGGATAAATATTATTATTACATACTATAAAGCGAGGATTTTTCATATTAGTTAAACAAATATTGTTCTAATTAGTTAAAAAAATTCCTAACATTCGATCTACAAATTTTAAATAGTCATCAAGAAATATATAAATTCTTATATATTGTTTATAATATGTAATAGACTAAAACCTCAGGGTCAATTACATTTCCATATTATTCTCCTTGGGGTGTCCAGAACACCATAGATGAGTCAAGAGGGCATTTTTATCAGTGGCAGGGTGTCATCAATGGGTTTAACTATCAGTTCAACCGATTGGTCTCACTGATTAGTGTCACACCTTAACGGTGTCACAGTGGGGTGTCTTGGTTCTTTCCCCAGTTTTCCTGTAAAAACAAATTTCTTTTTTAAAACCTCTTAAAATGTTTTTAAGGCTGTTTTTAAGACCATAAATGGTTTCATTAATCCCTTAATGTTGAGGAAACCCCTGATTTAACAAAATGTGTGTCTTTTTATCTATGTTCCACTATTTAACGCATTTTCCAAATCATCTGTTTTCTCCCAGTTATTCCCCCGACATGTTTTTTCTCCATTTAATGTAGACTTATTAACAAAAATCCATTTGCAGATCTATCTCAACCATCTCTTATGAAGTTATAAAATCTTAAATAATTCTAACCTGTCAAACTACACAACCACGTGGTCAACCCATGATCAGCTTCTATGAGACATCCGTATTTCACATCCAGTTTCTCTGGATTTGATCCTTTTATAACACTATGTTATTCTTATTCATTTTTTTCATTTCAATTCCATTGGTTTACTATAGTCCCTCTTCATAAGATGCTTCAGGCCTATGTGAGATCCCTCTTGTTCAGTTCTTCAAGGATTTTCTTGATGCACGACAACATTTCTTGGTACTTGTAGGAATCATAGATCCTTGATCGTCTAGGTAAGAAGTTTTTTATCATATATCATTATTTTTTATCATGAGTGGTGGGTATGATAAAATTCTATTAGGATGTAGATTAGAACAATATTAACAATGATTATAATCAGGTATTTAATGAATGAATTGGTTGTAAAGTGGATGATGTTGCTGTGTTTTACCATTATTTTTATGTTTCTAATTCTATGATATATTTTCAATTAAAAATCATATCTTCTGGTCATCCATTCTTGATCACTAATAAAGATATATTTTTAAATAATCTTATTGTTGAATGGATGAAACATGGAATATTATTAATCATGTGAACTTGGTTGATTAAATTGGTTCCTGGTGAATAATAACTATTGTGTTATCAAATTGGTTAACAAACAGAAAGAATGAACATAATAAATGGTATTGGCTATATTTGAAATACATCCTTTCTATATTCTGGTGATGTACATGGTTGTCGTATTTGATGTTTGTTGGGTAGGGAAAAGAAGAATCAGATATATAGTTGATAGGTTGTTGTCATATTGATCCGTGGCCATGTGGAGACAATTTTAAATGTTTTGGAGCTTGTAATTCAGGGATTTGTTTGTTTCATGTGAAGTGAGGGATCTTAAATTTCTCTTTTGATGTTGTTACTTACAAGATAATTGAGTTTGAACGATTATTTTATTTTTGGCTCTTTTTCATTCTGTTTTTCTTTGGATTGTGGTTATGACTGCTAGTTTACCTGTAGTGAAGGAATATTTAAATGGGGTCACATAAAAATTATTACAAGAATCAGTATAATGAAGAACTGTTTTTCAGATTTAGGATCTTCTCTAGTTGTGGATGTTATGAACTTCTTCATGTAGGAATAGTACCAAGAGATGTTGTTTGTGGTCTAGTGGTTGATTATAGGACCCTTACTTTCAGATGAGTTCTCCATTATATATTTGTATAAAATTTAGATCTTTTGTTACTTATTCGCACGAACCCATGTTGAGAACATGTGGAAAACCCCCTCATTTCATGGGGGATCCTTTTTTTTCTAACATTCCAATTAGTGGGTGGTTATTATCTCCTTTTTAATCCCTTACCCTGACAGGGAAGGATTATTTGGGAAGGCTATGATGAGCTGAGTTTCATCATGGTTCAAGATTCTTCGGGAATGTTGTGTTGTGGTTATTGGATTAGGTATGTGTGAGAAGGTTTGTTTCCCAAGTGTCTATGGGATGATTCCCATGTGTCTTCAGGTGTAGAAGTGTTTGTTCTATTATTGGTGTCTTCAAGCATGGGAGTGGTTGTTGTGGCCCATGTATCATATTTCATGGTTATGTGTGGTTGTGGTGGCCTAGAAGTCTGTGGGAGGGATGTGTGGTTGTGGTGTCCTAGGTGATTGTGAGATGGATGAACGTTTTTTTAGGATTTCACATATGGTTGTAGATGGAGGGTGGTAGTGGGACTGTAGTGGTATTTTTGGGGGAGATCTGATTTGTAGGATGTCCAAAATAACCAGTTTGATAGCATTGATGGGTACCAAAATATCAATGAGATATTAATGTAATTTTAAGTGTCTTGTTTTATGTAAGAGTGTTCTATAGTGAATGTAGGTGCATATTTTTACTTTCTAGATGTTTTGGTTACATCTATTTTCTCAATGGCCATTTTATAGCCTCCCCGAGTGGGAAAGAGAGATTTTTGTTTCTCTACTGAGTATAAATTTATACTCACCATACATAAATAAAACTATTTTCAGGTTTCTTGGGGGACTTTTAATACCATTTCAGACCTTAATAACTTAGTTTTGGGTAATATTCTAATACAATTTTTCCTTCATTTGGTACTTTCTGTCAGAGTATTTTGGTACTTTGTGTCACCTTAATTTTAACAATAATGTTGAAAAAGGAGGTTTTTCTTTACATTTACCTGTGTTTTTTTGAGTTATTTCGGTTTCACCATCCTAGATCCTAATATTATTCTATCAAAAGGGTAATTCTTTCTATGTTACATGATATTTTATACCCTTGGTTCTAGAATCTACTCTAGGGCCTACGGAGGGTGGGACATGGTGGTCATTATCTATCCATTACCATGAAGAATGAATGGATGAGAATCTTTATGTCCTTTACCTCATCTTGTAGATGGTAGGTCGTGACAGAATGTTATTAGAGGTTGATGAATGAGAGATAGGATGGAGTTTAGGGAATGGGAGATTGTGTATTTCCTGTAATGGTAGGGAGATAGTGTTTAGAAACCTTAGTGTGTGAAATAGTCCAGGGAAAACTAGCTATGACAAGAGATTTTTGCCCAACTATGATCTAATGAAAGGACTCTAGACCTACTGAATTACCATGCGAGGCTAAACTGATTATGGGGTAGAAACCCTAGTAATTATAAATTAATTATAATTACTTTTGTTCTTATTTCAATTTGGATTTTTTTGGCATTTAAAATAAATTTAATATTGATAATAAATTCAAAAGGGAACCCTTACACTAATTCCGCTTATGAATTATCTATTTATGTTCGGCTATAGAACCCAAATGACAACGATTAGTAGTGCATGTAGTCAAGTCCCAGAAACTCGATATGGTCAATCAGAAAAGGATTGACTGAGAGATAGAGGATGAAAATTGGTAGAAGTCTATACGATCATTCCAACATCAGACCCTCAGAATGAAAGAGGGATGTGTTTTGGGCTTAGAGACATAGGGTTGGATTGATGTGTTAGTGATCACCTTTACCTTGAACTGTGCTCTGAGGTAGTAATAGGTTCTATTATTAGTTTTTCAGATGAGGGGAGTAGTTCACTAGTGGTGAAATCTAAACATAGAGGTGTGGATAGAGACTGATGTTTTGGGGGATGACGTTTAGAGGGAGTTCTGGGTAGAATTCCTTTCTTCTACAATGAAGGTAGGGAAATGGTAAGAGTTTCTATCCCTCTAGTGGGTGAGTATGTTAGTGATAGTTGGGGATCATGTTAAGAGATCTATTTTTCATTTTTCATAACCACTTTCTAGCAGAGGATTTTTAGGAGAGATGTTTAGAAGAGGCACTCTAACCCTCTCTTCAGTATGCAGTTACTCCCTTCACATTACCGACACACATTATGATTCAGAAGAATGCTGATGTAGTGGAGAGTTTTCACACACTAAGAGGTGTTCAATGAGAGGGGAACCAATTGATCTCATTAATGGGGTGGGCTGTCAGCAGTTGGCCTCCATAATTAGGGCCTACTAGGATTCTTCCAGTGGGGAGTCGGCCTCAGTACTTCAAGATCTAATATTACCGAGATCTCCATTTCACCATGGGTCCTGGATGGAGGTGTTTCCCATTTTTGAGGGTTTGAGAACATCCATAGTGGGTTCCTAGTTTGATCTTGCTACAGTATGGCTGCACGTGTTCAACGCCGACTCCACCCATGGATGACGATACCAAAGGATGCTAACCCAAAGGCACTCATCAGGGACCTCAACCAGGGTATGGTCTCTGAGGCGAATGATATCAAATGGGAAGTAAAGTTCGGTGTTGGATGTATCAAACCCCAATAGTATTTGTTCTTTCAGGACTACATGTCATTCGATGTGTTAATAGACTATTTTGAGATCTTGCATATTCTGTTTTTTATTCAGTAGTTTTCACTCCTTCTTTTCACCAAGTTTATCCCATGCATTGGGTTTAGACGTATAGAGACATTCCATTCCCTATGTGTTTAGTAAACTACTTCGAGGTTAGACCAGCATGTTGGATGTTTGTCAATGATGTATACTGATGGTGGGGTAGCATCAATCCTTTGGGGATCTCTTACTCCCGTAGATGTAGTCGTACGATTTCATCTTTAGCATCTATTGGTAGTTTTCTATTAATTCTTTTATTGACTTCTTCTATATGAGGGTCATGTTTTTGTTATGGGAGGAAAACATGTAGCATTCATGTGTGAGTGGGGTTTCCATGACAGATACATGTGTGTGCAACCCCTTCTGTCCTTGTTAGTCATGTTGTCGGTGGAATCATAAGACTTAGAGATGGTAGAAGTAATAGTTATTTTCTGTAAATTCCAGGATGTCTTCCATAAATAGGTTGTGACTCTACCCCTCGAATTGATGATGAGTTTTGGATTGACCTACATCTTGGTTCACAACAGATTTCAATGGCTCCCTATCAGATGGAAGCTTCAGAGTTACGGGTATTGAGATTCATGATGATGGCTTGATGAAGAAGGGTTTATTGGACCACGCATGTCTCCATGGGGTCCTCGAATCATGTTACCGAATAAGATAGACATTGGTCTCAAGATGTATATAGACTAGTAGACACTAAATTATGTGATGGTAAAGAACATTTACCCACTCCCAAGGATCTACGGCCTTTTTTACCAGTTGAAGGGAGTAGGCATGTTCCCTAAGATCGACATGTGGTATAGATATCAGGAGACGAGGGTGAATTAGGTTGATATCTTGAAGATTTAATTCACATGAAGATATGTGCACATCGAGTTTGTGGTCATGTCATTCGTCATTAAGAAAAATCTAGCTATGTTAATGAAGCTCAAGAACACTGTTTTCTACAAGTATCTTGACTGTTTCATGTTCATGATCATCGATGAAATCCTGATGTACAATAGATCATAGGAGGATCACACTAATGATCTACTGATAGTTTTGGTGGTTCTATGACACCACTAACACTATGGGATATTTTACATATTAACATAATGGACATGAGAGGTGGACTTCTTTAGAAATGTGGTCTCCTATTATGGAATAACATTGGACACATCCAAGGTCGAGGCCGTTGATTCTCTAGCAGCACCCAAGAACATCTTAGAGGATCATAGTTTCATAGGACTAGTATGTTACTACAGAAGGTTTGTACCTGACTTCCCTCAAGCTTCAACACCTTTGACGGCAATTACAAAAAGATACCAAGATTTACTATGGAGTAAATAATTCCATGAAGCCTATAGTTATCTTTATGTCAAGCTGGTCAGTGGGGTATTGTTGATGTATTGTGAGGGAGGGGTAACATTTAATGTTTTCTGTGACGCTTCCTGTTTAGGATTTGGGAGTGTGCTGATGAATTAGTAGGGATTGATTTCATATGGATCTAGGCTGTTACATAGACATCAATATAAATATACCACGAACAACCTAGAGATTAATGTTATCGTATTTGTAATGATGTTAGGGAGGAATTACCTAGTCGAGGAAAGCTTCATGGTCTTCATCGATCACATGAGCATGAGGTATGTATTCTCCCAGTGAGATCCAAACTTGTGACAATGAAGGTGGATGAATTTTCATCCAGACTATGACTTCTAGATCTCATTCCCCTCAATAAATGGTAACATAGTGTTTGATTCCATGAGTAAGAAGTCACATTATAATTTAGTTTGGGATTCAATATATACATGGAATGAAATAGAGGAGTAGGATTCTTTTCATATGGGGATGAGAGTTGAGGATATTTGATGCTGCCTATTTTAGATGAATTTGTAGAATTCTTTGGTATGATAGTTTGATTAGTCTCAGTGGGGAGACTCAGAGTTTGACGTAATGTGTGATCATATCATCCATGGTCCTGCTAGAGAAGGACGGTCAAAATATGGTCAAAATTGGCTGTCATTTCGAGGGGAACTATTTGTTATGATTGTAATTTGTGAGGGCCTCATCTATGAGCCCCATATCTTAGCCCTAGGGGTACACCCAGAAGACTCCAAGTTGTACAAGGGATTGTGAAGTCAGTTATGATTTCCTCGAGTGAAGCAAGAAGTGGAAATGTTTGTGGAAATGTTATATGTGTGTCAGTAGGTGAAGGCTGAACATGGTGTTCTTGGTGGACAATTTCATCCCGTAGACATTCCCGAGTGGAAGTGGGTTGATCTATCGTTGTATTTAATTGTAGGACTACCTAGATCTGAGGGAAGTTGTGATGTCATTTGGGTTGTGGTGGAGCATTTGATGAAATCAGATCACATATTAGTGATTATTTTGTTGAGTGTTGTGGATACATTAGCATCAGAGTATGTGGGTATGGTTATGAAGCAACAAAGAGTTCCAAGAACGGTACTTTCAGATTAAGATAAATGATTTACTTCATGCATCATGATGGTATTACCGTGTGATTTTGGAACCCAACTATTCATTATCATTGCTTTCCACCCTTAGACAGATGAGAAGACATAGAGAACCATCTAGACATTGGATGATGTGCTGCATGCATGTGTTCTGGACATCAATGGATCATGGTTACAACACTTTATAGAGGTAGAGTTTTCATACATCAATAGCTATCACCCTACCATTGACATTGACCCATTTTAATTCATGCAAGGTAGATTGTGTCATTCACCTTTGTGTTGGAAATAAGATGGGAAGGCTAGTCATCCTGGCCTGAAGGTGGGGTAGAGGACAATGGAGAAGGATCACCTTGTGCCTGAGAGGATTAAGGTGGATTACGACTAGCATGAGTCATATGCCAACCATAATAGGAGAAACATGGAGTTTGAGTTTGGATACTGCATTATCCTAATGGTATCCCCTCAGCATTGACTATATAAGATTGTTAGGGTGAGTAAGCATTCTCACAGGTTCTTTGGACCCACCATGGTCTTATAATGAGTTGACTATATGGAATATCATCTAGCATTACCCCCACCACTATAGAAGATCCACATCATCTTCTATGTATCTAAACTTATTTAGTATCTACACGATGACTCCCACTTCCTCGACCAGGGATAATTGGATATCGAGAAAGATTCAACATTCGTGGAGAAAATGGTGATGATCAAGGATCGTAAGAAGAAGGTACTTCATAGACAGACCATTCCCTTTCTTCATGTGTTATAGAGGTATAGAGGCAACGAGGAGTGTACCAAGGAACATGAGACATAGATCATTTCCCATGTACACAGAGTTATTTTGGGCTTTTCACTTATGTTTTTCATTGTGTTTTGATAGTAGTGGATTCTTCAATTTGTTTTCTATGAGATGAGCTATTTCCCATGTTTTCTGAATGTATGTGAAAAGTCCTAATATTGGAGAGGATATACCATGATCACAAATCAATTCAAATTAACAAGGATGTGATTAAACATGCGAGGGAGAGTTGGTGCATCCTGACACAGATTGTATATTAACCTGGGGAAAATATCTCCATAACCCGTATTTCTCGATGTTGTGGATTTATTACTTTCCATTGTTAGTTAGTGTTTCTAATGTTGTAAAATAGATAGATGAGAGAGCTGTTAAAGGATAATGAGGTTTTATTTTCATCTTTAGAACAACTCATTGGTTGTGTTCCCTTGGGAGGTTTCTTATTAGAAGGTTTTTCTAACCCCTCCCCTTTCATTGGGTATAGTTTTGATTTTAGAGGATGAGAATATTTTGACAAGTATCTCATATAATCTCTTGGACCCTCATGGTCCATTACACTGCCATATTTTTTGATTTGGGTGTCATGGACACCATATGTGATTCAAGAGTGTGTTAGTATAAGTGGAAGGGGTTCACCATGTTGTCCCATATTGGTGTCTCTCTTGAAAAGTGCCACAGAGAGGTGTTAGGGTTCTTTCAATAGTTTTCCCATAACACATATTTTCTTTTTTAATACATCTATTAATATCATTTGAGGTCATTTTAATCCTATATATTGTATCTTAAATCCCCTAAGGGTGGGGATACACTTGATTTACAAAAAAGTGTGTTTTTATCAGTGTTATACCCTCTTATATTTTTTCCAAATCTTACATGTTCTCCCTTTCTTCCCCTATTACGTGTTTTCTATTTTTAAAGGCAATTTATCAACTCACAATTGTGTAATAGTCTATATCAACCCTCTATAAGGGAACTAATAAATCTTAAATATATCTAACGTATAAAACCACCAAACCGTATGGCCAAACCAACATCATATTTGTAATCACCTCCATATTGAACATCTTGTAACTCTTGGATCATGACTTTTGTCAGAATAAAATCTTATTATTCCTTAGTCACCTTTAATTTCCCTTAGTGCGCTTCACGTCCCTCATATGGAGATGTTTCATGCCTGTGTGAGATCAAATCTATACGCTTCTTCATGGAGTTTCCTGACGCACAAACAATGTTCTTGGTGCATTGATGAATCATTGATCCTTGATCATCTATGTAGGGGTTTTTCCTTAGTCTCACTTTATTTAGCATCATGTGAGTTGTGTCTGATGATGTTCCATAAAGATGTAGATGAATCCAAGTATAAAAAATATTTTAAATGAACATTTAATGAATTAATCTGTAGTAAAGATGGTGTTTTTATTTTTTATTACCTATGTTTTTATGTTTTGAATTGTATGATCTCTTAGTACATTAAAATCAAGGTCGTTGGTGGTCCTTTCTTGCACACTAACGAAACTTTGTTTTCTGAATAATATCATGAAATTATTGATTAAAAATATGAACTGAATAATCAAATAAAAATGGTTGATTAAATTTATGGGAAATAAATAATAACCATTGTTTGATCACCCCTGGTAACCAAACAGAACGAAGGAACTTAATGAATGGTGATGGATAAATTTTAAAAACATCCTTGCTCTATTTCGGTGATATAAATATTTGTCATGTTTGATGTTTGTGGTGTCATGTAAAGGGGAATTGAGTATATGGTTGAGAGGTTATTGGCTTGTGAATTGGGGGTCTTCTGAAGATGGTGGTAAATGATGTGTATCTAGTAAGAAGGGGATTGATTTTTTTCTAGTACTTTAAGGGATCTCATAGATCTATTTTGAGGTTGTCACATACAATAGTACTGCATGGGGAAGTTTAATCATATTTTAAATTGTTTTCCTTTCAATTGTTTCTTTGGCTTGTGGTTATGAATTTTAGTTTCACCGTAGTGAAGGAATATTTTAATGGGGTCAATTGAACCTGATAATTAGAATGTGTACATTGGGAAACTGTTTACCAAAATTGGGTTATGTACTGTTTACTAATGTTGTGTACTTTTTCATGTAGGAATAGAAGCAAGAGTGGTTGTGTACAGGCCGATGGTTGAATTTAGGACCCTTAGGATGTGATGAGAGATTTATTAAAAATATGTATAAAATTTTGTTCTTTTGTTTCTTATATGAACCCCACACATGTTTATCACATCGTGTCGAACACAAAAAGTTAATTGCTGTGTGTGTTTTCCCAATATTTTTATGGGAGGCTATTTTTAGATCCATTATTATCCCTATCCCAGATAGCCCATGATTCAATGGGCATGCTATAATGGCGAGTGGTTCATCCTGGCCAAATGATCGTCGAGCAGGGTGTCTTGTGTTGGTTTTCCAAGGGGTGTGTGGGTAGTTTATCTTCCCATGTTTCTTTTGGATGAGGCCTATGTTTCTTCATATGTGGAATTCATTGTTCTTAATCATGTGTCATTAGGCATGATAGGGGTTTTCATGGCCCATGTATCTACATGCGTGTTTATGTGGTATTTTAGTGTCTCAAGTGTCTGCAAATGGGATGTGTGGTTGTGTTGGCACATGTTTTTGTAGACGTGATGAAAATGAATTTGGCATAGACCATATGGCTATTTTTGGGAGCAGTAGTAGGACTACAATGGGATTTTTGGGACGTTTGATGTGCATTATGTCATAAATAACTCGTGGGAAAGAGGTGTGGGGAACAAAATATCGATGTGCTACTACTATTATTTTACCAGTCTTGCATTATTTAGGAATTGTGTCATGGTGAGGTTGGGTGGACAATATTCATTTCTATGTTTTTTGGTTATATGTATTTTTTCACTAGGAATTTGAATTTCTCCCATCTTGAGAACAAGATATTTTGGTTTCGTCTTTAGTAATCCTATATACTCACCCAACATATGTAAATCTATTTTAATATTTCCAAGAGGACATTGAGGATCGGTTGGACCTTACTAGATTAGAAACAATATATAGTTGAAGTTTATTCTCTTCATTATTTTCATACATTCCATCAGTGTTTTCTTTAACTTTTCCTATTTTTATTTTGAACATGCATGTGGAAAATGGTTTTTTATATACTTTTTCATAATGTATTTTGATTTGTTTGGGATTCACCATCTTATCTCTTTATTGTGATCTATTAAAAGTGAAACGACATCCATATTAAATTATATTCTATACCCTTGATGCTAGTTTCCACATTGAAGCATACTAAATGATATAATCGTGGGTGATTATCTCTCATTCACCTAGAATAAGGAATGTAAGGTCATCTATTTGTACATTCCCTCATCTTTGAGAAGGATGGTCCTAAAATAATAGCTTTATAAACACACCACAATTGAAAACTACGTATACATATTACATTTATAATATATAACAACACTACATCTACATTTCCAAATACTGTTATTCTATTGCAGTTTTTATCATAACACAATTTTAGGTATGTCAAAAATTTATTTCATCTACCAACACTCTTATAACGATCTGAGATTACAAATAAAATTTATCAGGATTCAAAACAATCATGATGATCTATTATAAAAATTGTTTTATACAGCATAAAATATGGTTCATATATTATTCAGTTACCTAAATTATTTATAGAAAAATTAATGATTTTCCATTATTAATTTATTGGTATATCTTTTTTCTTTATAAAATTATTTCAGCTTAAACTAATAGTTGTATGAATCAATATTCATTTGAAAAAAAAAATGTTTTTTCTTCAAAATAATTACATTATTATGTATTGGGAAACATCAAAAAAAACATTCATGAAGATGAAACCATTAAAATATCTTTAATACTTGAAAAAAATGGTTCCATCATCTCCCATCTTCTTGAATTCACAATTTGGAATCATCTACTACTGTTGGATTAGTGTAGCATGATAGGTCTAAATTATATTGGGTAGATTATTGTGACACATACTACGTATGCAACAATAGTGGACTGAGCTCAATAATGAGGTCGTTTGGAATTGTGGGGGGAACACACCACAACTCTGGGGTTTTGGGTTCCATTGTCCCCAATCTCAAATGTTGGGGTACTATATGAAATCTGACCAACCATAGTATTATAAAATAAGATGAAGTAACATGGAACTATAGAAGTGAAAACATTGGAACAACTATTTTAGTAGCTCAGCCATTGGATATAGCTATACAATACCTCCAAAAACATATCTGCGCCGGCCCCGGTAGAATCATGGATTGGGTGGCTATATCACTTTTTCATTATAGACTTCTAGAACCTATCATCTAGAGCATAGTGGACATACTATGCAGTTTTTTGACAATTTAGCATCCTCCTTTTTAGATAATTTAAATTATATATTTCTATGTTTTAAAATTCAAATTTTCTCTCTGTATTTATACTTATGAATCATAGTGAGATTATACCTCTCCATGTACTAATATATTATTACCAAACAACCTAAATGATTGTTTCATGTGATATATTCTGCTTATTTGTTTATTGATTTTTATATTGTCAATTCTGTATCTACAAACCAGATATTTCTACTTTGGGATTTTTCATTATTATTAAAATTTCAATTATTCTACATTTATGTTCACACAAGAATATTATATGAACAAAATAATGAGTTTTACCTTCATAAACATCATTGTAGATTATTTTTTTGTGCATAGAAATATGAAATACAATTCAACATTAATATATAATTTTTGTACACAGATATTTATAAAATGTAGTGTCACAATCTAGGCTGGGTACCCAGGTAACATGATATGTGATCTGGACATGACATTGACTGAAGGGCCTTCCTGATCCTTATGGGTCGGTGACTAGCACAAAGCATTACACAACATGAAAGTGAGAATAATTTTTTACACTAACAATGTGGAATATAATAAACAAGGAAGTGCACATAACAATAGAAACTTCATATGGAGTAATGTTTTAGAAAAAAATAATTCCTAAACTATCCCTAATAACTACAACCCAAGTACCAAAACATAGGAAAAACAACCCCATGTCCCTAAGGAAAAAACTCACCTAGGCCAATGATAAATTGTTGTATCCACCTCCAAGGGATTATTTCTCATTGTTCGAATCTGGAAGAAGATAAACTACTAACAGCTGAAGGAAAATGTAGTGTGTGAGCTGAAGAGTACAAGGATAATTCTGATGATTTTTTAACAGATGCCAAACACATGTTTTCCAAATAAAAACAATCAATTTTTTAGAATATAATCATTTTGAAATTCAAAATAATATTTAAAAATAAAATGGTATAATTTTTATTAATGATGGAAAATACAATAAAAGCACAATATTTACTTTAAAAGATATGGAATATTTTTAAAATAATGGATTATGTATGAAATTTATGTAAAAAATTTTATATAAATTCTGTAGGTATTTAATTCAGTTACAAAAAAATGGCATAATTTTATATATTAAATATAAATAATCAAGTGAGAAACATGGATATCCTCCAAAAGGTATGATATTAATAATCATCTATATGATTCTGCAATCTCTTTGTGATCTTAGAAAAACGTGTATACAAATAAACCTATGACACAAGCCAAAAGAGGTGGGTCACCAACCCGTCAGGTGTGTGACCCAACACATGTATGTTTTAAATCATTGTTGTAGTTTGGATTGTATCCAAATAAATCGCTATCTTCATAATGCTTTCATGAGATATTACATGAATGGTGAAAAAGCTTAATTTTATATAAAAAGTGATCAGTTCTTTTCTTCCATTTGAAACATAAAATTTTCTTTCATTTTGAAACCAAAATGGGGTTTATTTAAAAACATTCATTTTTCACAACATAAAATGAATAGGTTTCTATCAAATCAATTCAATCCATTTTCACAATTTAAAAATAAATTAATAACACATTCCATCATTAGAAAATTTATTTATGCAATGAAATTCAATAATTTAATAGAAATCATTCACATTGAATGATCAATTTAAAATAAACAATTTAATCAGCCAATATCAATAATAATACCTAATTCAATGGATTTGGGGGTCTTCCAAATGTGTATTCTATAACAATTTCAAATATCTTGATAATATCGAATTAGTTTTCTATCAATTTAATTGAATGAAAATTTGAGAAATTTGATTTAAATCAACAATTGAAATAAATCAAGAAATACAAAGATAATAAATTTGGCTAATAAAAACTGAACCACCTATCTCATGTTTTTCTATATTAGTAGTAATGATAATATACCTTGTGTGGTTCAATACACATCTTCAAAAAATTATTATCACAATCATCGACAAACAAATTTTCAATGTTCTTCAGGGGTACATAGAACCAAAACATTTATTTTAGTCCACAAGGATGTAAAATATTACTTGTCTTTACATTTTCTCTCTCTTGTATAATATCTAGATTATTTTTTATGTTAATGCCTTAAATCCCATGAATTATCAATGATATTAATTAAAAACCAAATTTGATATTTATATCCCTTTATTTTGGTATACAAGGAAATAAAATATTACATACGATTACATTTTCTTTCTCCGGGGTAATATTTGGATTATCGTTTTATGTTAAAACATTTAATCACAAGAAATATCCATATGATTAATTATAAACCTAGTTCTATAATTATATTCCTAATATAATTTGAGAACATAGGTAGTATTACTCATAATTATTCATCTGTTTTTAATATATATATGCATATAAATATATATATACATATATCAAAATATCATTCAATAATGAAATTATAGTTTATAAAACAATTCATTTATATAGTGATTAATTGTTAAATAAATAACATTATAAAATTTTAAGAAATTATAATTTTATAATATTAAAAACTATCAATTTTTAATCTCTGTATTTATAGTATGATAATTTCTATAAACAACATTTAAATCCAACTATCATCAATAAATTTACATATTTAACTCATGATAACTTACTTCATGATTATCTTGGATAAATATATATTTATAATTTCATAAATAATATTAAAAGATTTCGATAATTGGATGAAATTATAATTTTATAAAACATAGACAATGAGCATGTACCTGAGATGTCAGGGCTCTTGCTTGCCATCCAAGGGACCCAGGTTCAAAACCGAGTGGTGGTGAACTTCTGGGTACTGTAGTTGTACTGTAGTGGGTACTGTAGTAGGAAATGTAGACAACACTATTGAAGAACTGTAGAAGTACTGTTGTAGGTACTATAGTAGTTACTGTTCGATACTGTTGCAGTTAGAACTATTTAACGGATTTGGGCCTTCGGGCCATTGGTTTGGACCTAAGGGTGTGAAGGTCCTTTGGTTAATCAATGGCCTTCATTCCATATGGACATCGGGCCTCAGTGACCACACAGTAGCCTAGTTCACACAGAGAAGGCCTCAAAAAAGGTTCAGAGCAACAAGAGTAGCAGTCACCAGGAGCATCGCTACTAGATTGGATGAATGAGAGGGTATGTCAACCACCATTGGGTCCAGGCACAATGCATGATTGTATGTGGAAATCTTATCTGATCAGAAATGCAATGTGTGGAACTAGGTAATCAATGATGCAGAAGTTGGGGAGGGGAAGTTCTAATTGGTTGGGACTACAGGTCTTGTAATGGGCATAGTATGCCTCTAGGCCTTCAGGTCATGTATTACAAGTCTTGACGAGCCTTGCTCTTTAGGCATACGGGTCATGTACATGTTCCCATTCAATCCTTAAAATTCGGATTATCTATAATAAAAAAAGGCCTTGGGCAATTCAGGATATAAAACATTATAATTATTAATCAATAATTTGACACAATTTTTCCTTGAAAATTGCGTTGAAGCTATCTTTTGATAATCCAAATCGAATTTGAATTATCAATTTATAATTTTTAGATTATCATATGATAATATAGGTATTTATAATTATCTTTTAAATCCACCATTATTTTATTCTTATTTAATATATATTAAATTAAAAGGAAGAATATAATAAAAAATGATACTATCTTATCTTATCATCTTTTTAAGGTGCATCATGCACAACAAAGGTGTCCACCGGGTTCCCCTAAATGTGTTGACGGTACAAGAGGGTTCATGAATCATTCATAGAGGAAATTATCAATCTTTCAGACATGACATGATCGACCAATGGGAAGGAAAATGCTTGTTGTGATTTATGAACTCTAAAATCGAATCATTTAAAACCCCCATTTCAATCATCTGTTTTAACCAAAATTTTAACCAAAATTTAATTATGAAAAAATTAATTAAATTTAATAAATGACTTTAATCATAAACACATTAAAACAATATTGAAAAGGATTTTTTGGGAAAAATAATCATCCATAAATGGTTGTACAGGTTTGGGGAAGAAGAAGAAGCGTTGAAACACTGTGTGGAAATTATTGTTATTATTTAATATAATTTTTATTTTAAAATTAATAAATACATTACCATAAAGAGCAATGTGACCAAACACATGTTTATCATGAATGTTATAGTGTATCTATGGTATGCACTCTATCCCTGATCCTACAATAGTCTCATATTTCTCATATAATATGCTGTTTAAAATTTATTAATGATTTATTATTTAAAAATCATAATAAATAATTAATTAATGTAAAAAGGGTTGTTTTTTAGTGAGCCATCCAAACACCAGATGCTAAAAATATTTATATCCCTCATGGTTATAACCATAATTATGGTCCCATCGGTGGTCTTGAATTTCCCATATGATGCACATTTTTAGAGATATAAAATTATTTTTAATAAATAATATATTAAATATTTTTTTGAGAAAATTAATTCTTGAGATAGGCATCCATATGTCATGTTAATTCAAATTTTATACACCTCTAAGGGTAAACAACACATTTTAGACAAAACAGTATGCTCATATTTGTCACACGATAGACTGTTTAAGAATTATTAAATTATTTTGAATTAATTTACAGCATATAAAATAATATTTTTAATATTTTTAAATCATCCTATAAATGGATTTTTAGACCTAAAAAACACATATTTTGAAAAAAAAAATTACCCTAAAAAGTATTTAAATGAATATTATGGAGTATTAATTGGGCATTTTTCCATTTTTCAACATGTTTAAAAAAAACAAATTACACTGATAAACCATTTTTACCATTTATGTTAATAATAATTCAACATAAGATGATTTGGAAATTCAGGAAATGGTAACTGGATGTCGCAACCTCGACACTATATGATCATTTTGTCACTAGAAATCCTACGAAGGAGCCTCCTCGTCAATAATACAAGACTGCTATTATCTCATCAGTGCCTCAATCTCTCATGTATCAAGAGAATTATAACCATGCTTCTATATCATAATGAACGTAGTTATCTTACTCCCATGATGTACATTGGTCTTAGAATCAACAACCATGACTGTTGGTTCATTCATAGATAAATCCGGTTCTACTTCCATATCAAGTTAAACCAAAAAATAATATGGCCAGGATAAATGTTTTCCAAGATGAGAAACAGGATGCATATTATGTATTGATGTAAATTTTGGTTGTATTTCTAAATGGTAAACAAATTTACCAATAAATTAAACAACCTCAATAGATCCCACAATATAAGGGGAAAGATTCTCTTTCCTATCAAGTTGTTGAGGACCCCACTAGGGTGAAACCATTAATAATAAATTTTCACCAAAACTATTGATTCAAGTAGTAGTATAAGGGCCCGGCCATAAAACATCACTTAATCTTGAATTAAATGAATAATTCACATTGAGGATATTTTCAGGTTTGCTGTTTTAGAGAATTAGGACACAACTATTACACCTCAAAAGATTACAAAGTAGACCCAACTACTCAATTTCCTTTTTTTCACAACATAAATTCTCTTGAACAAAAGATTCATGTCTAGTTCCATGCTTTAGACAACATGAAATTTCATGAATCCCAATCCATGACCCTATTCATCATTACGTAATGTGGATAAAATTTCAAAATCATGGGATGAGCACAAAAAAGCTCAGTAAGGGATACAAATAAAAACTGTTAGTTTTCAAAAACATCATGTAAACCATGAATACCTTATCAAAATTAATACATTTAAACTTTATGAAGTATTAAATACTCTTCCATGAATAAAAGATCATTACTTACCGTTTTTGTAACCAACAGATTACCATAAAACCCATATAAATAACACGTATCATATAAGGTAACTTGGGACATTAACATACCTAAATAGAATAACCATACGGCCGACTTACACAATTTTCACTAAATGGAATATCCATACGGCCGAATTCCATACCCAATGCATTTGAGGTTATAACGTAACCACCAGTCCTGGTATTCACGACACCACCTGTCACATGGTTTATCACGTAACCACCCGTCAAATGTCATAGTACCATTTTAAAATAATAACACATAAAACCAATATAAAGGAACGATAACATTTCCAAATTTCAATCACAATATATCATTTAAATATATTTTCATAAAAGTATCCATTATCAATACTATTTTCAATACCAGAATACATAAAAGAGTATATGGAATTTATTTTCATTTTGAAAACATTATGACTTGTTAAGGAAGCCAAAGTTCATATAATACTAGGGGCGGCAGAAAGTTCATTGTCACCACGTACGTTAAAAATAAACATAATTTTTATTGTTTAGTAAAACATTTTTTAGAAAAAAGATTCATTTTGAATAAATTTAAAAGTCAAAGGTGTTTATACACCGTATAAAAGAAAGTTGTGTATAAAAGAAAATATGCCTCAGCGAAAAGAGATTGAGACAAAGTCCCTTACAAAGAAGGAATCTCTTGATTAAAGATAAATCATTTACATAATTATGTGTGAAAATACAATACACCAAATATATGTAGATATTAAGTTTAAAACAATCAGAGGTCATTAACACATATTCATAGGATGACACATTAAAGAAGTACAAGTTTTACCCAAAGAATTGAAATTGGGTAATGAAGTTCCCTTACCGATTTGGGTAACTTTTGAATCGTACACCCCATGAAAGAAGGGTCATACGATGAATATGTAAATACCCATAAATTAAATTATATTATTCAAAGAATACAATCATTGGTAGTAAATACACCACACATAAAGAAATAGTGGCACATGTATCATGAATCTCACGGGAACCAAAAGTGTGATAAAACCTCCTTACCTCGTTGTGATCAATCGAGTTGTATGACCAAAAGATAATAAACACCAAATTTATCACATAATAACATGAATAGAATCATGATAATATATATGAAATGGCAGTGCACAATTCACCACATGTAATAAATAAGTGGCGAACAATTTAAATCTCACGGAATTGAATGTGAGAAAAGAAATCCCTTATGAAATTTCAGCAGCCTAACTACGCCACTTAAAACTTACCAAAATCGATTGATGAGATCAAATAGGTTATCTCGTCATATGAACATAAAAGGAATTTATGATGGAAATATATATCACACCCCAACATAATAAAAAGTAACATAAAATACTTGACATGAAAATTGAACTTTGAAAAAAAAGAAGGGTGAAAGAATCCTTTATAAAAATTCGACAGCATAACGGCGCCATTTAAACATTCTTAAAATGAATCGATGAGAGAAATAGAGGTTATATCATCATATTAAAATAAATAGGATAGTATTATGAATATAAAATAACATACTCCAACATAATAACATAGAGCATAAAAGGAATGACATAAAAAAGTGTACTTGAAAAGAAAGAGAGAGGTAGGATCCCTTACCTCGTGTCCGACATGACTCGACCGTTCTTTAATATCCTGAATAATAAACTTGTGTTAATTTATGCATGATTAAGCAAATTTTTCAAGTTAATTATTCCTTTTATATCACTTATTACCATGTTATGAACATTTTGTAAACATTTAAGTTAATAACGGTCGTTCTGTAGATATTTGGTACTTGAGTCAAAAATAAACTGTTAATAATTACAAGTTGTTCATGTGGTAAAATATCCATTATATCCAGAATTATATTCATGATTTAGATACCACACATATAATATATATCCACTATATACATGAATTTATAATATTACATAACATTTAGAGGTAAGAAATGAAATGCACAGTTCATGGAGACGGTAAGCTGTACGTACGCATGAATGCTACTTTCATTTCTATTTCGTATTTAATAGAACTAAAAGTAAATGAGAGATACATATATTATAATTCCAGAATGATATTAATCATTTAGATGTAATATATATCATATATATCCATTATATATATGTACTTAAAATAGAACATAACATTTGGAGATAAGAAATGAAATGCACCGCTCATGGAGACGGTAAACTGTACGTACCCCTGAATGCTACTTTCATTTCTATTTCATACTTTAATGCGATGAAAACATAATAATACAGAATTATATTAAAGTATAATATCTTATGTAAAATCATTCACTCCATCCATCATACATCCTACATATGGCATTAACGATTCAAATCACTTTGAGGGGGTGATAGTCCGCACATCCTTAAATGAAGATATCGTGTTTACCCATAATGGAAACAATAAATGTTATGTCATAAATGTAATATAAATAAGCTTAAGGAAAACATAAACATATTATATATCATATATAATTATAGTGACATCTTAATGGCCTCCTTTGGAGGTGTTAAAAGAATATTGAACAATCATCGTTTCGTGAGATAGTAATTCGCCATCCACAGAAATAGTATGTTCTTTAACCATTAGACGGAGGTGTGTGGATGTGTATATATAATCCTTCATATAAAAACATACTAGTATATTGAATATACTTGTGTTGTTACAAAAATAAATGAATAAAAAGAGTTTAGGGGTTTGGAAAAGAAAAATAACACAAAAGAACATTAAAGAAGACTTTACCTTTAAATCGGGTAACTCCTTTTGGATTGAACCAAAAGGGTTTCTTGAAGAGATCTCTACCCAAGGTGAGACTTCAATGATTAATAGAGGGATGTGGAGAGATTAAATGGGTAGGGGTTGGCATATCCAAAGGATTGAGAGGTGTTAATAATGAGGTAGAGGTGGGGGCCTTTTAAAAGAGGGAGGAGAGGCACTCTTGGTAAGTCATGAAATTTGAATTTATTTTAAAAAGTGTTTCGGATATAAAATGTCCCAAAAAGATATATTTCGAGGATTAGATGATAAGGGTTCGAAATATACTCATCCAATTTTTTTTTGACTTGTTTATGTCTTAGATTGTACATTTTCTTTTCATTTTATTTTAATCGTTCATTAACTAGATAATCATTGCATCATCATTATGTCATAAATAAATAAATTTATTTAATTTCTAAAAATTACATAAAAATACCATGATGTAGGAAATATTTTTTTCTTTATAATGAATATTTATAGTCAAAAAAATGACTTGTATATCTTCATGTAAAAATTGTGTTAGTAAAAAAATACGTGTTTGTGTCATTTTTATTTTAACGTTAAATAAAAAGTTATTAAAGTCATTTTCCTACTAATGTGGCTCCATGGGGTCTCCGAGTTGACCCATGGATTGTCTTGGTCTTCCATGACTCATCCAATAAGGGTAGGACATGTGTCCAGATCATTTCATGTTATTATAACATTATCTTTACCTTAAATTACACTAATTACCTTTAATCACGATTAATAAAACTTAAAAGTTACTATTCACCAAAAATTTATTTTAATCCCATTGAACCACATTTTACATCCTAATGACAACCATGGATGTCGGATTTTTGAAATTCAAATCACAGAAGTTGTAATGTTTTATTTAAAAAAAATCAGTTTTTTAACAACACTTAGTGGTTTCACTAGTCATCAAAAATTGATGTTTTTCAGAAAAATACCAAAAATCACCCTATGATATATTTGATATTAAAAATTAAAACTAATGTACATTTTAAAAAATTCATAAAATAGAAGTTTCATTAATTAATTTTATAATTAAATCCCACTGCCAAAACAAATAGCGTGTTTTTAAGAACAATATCTATCAAAAGATTGACACTTGTTTGTCCAATTTCAAAGTGAAATTAATTCCAATGACCACCATTGGATTAAATGGTAAAAATATATTTTAATTACACTTTAAAACCATTTTAAAAGATAATATAAACATATAAATAAATTATATTAAAAGGAGGTATTGAATTAAAATACAACATTTTACACTATTCATTAAAAAATGAACTTTATCCGAAAAATAACAAAAAATTGCACAAAGTAAATGTTGATGCCTCGATTCTAAAGAAGGATTTTATTTGGTCCAGTAAAATGTATAAGAGTGACCAATACTACTTTTAAAGAGGGTTCTCCATCAAACGGCGATAGATCGACCTTTTAGTGAATATTAGAGAATTTATGCTTAAACTTGAATTCTTACCTTATTTTAAGCCTTTATATTTTATTGGATAAATGTGAAAAAATTTAAAAAACATATATAATAATATTTTAGTTATTTCTATTCATTACTTCCAATACAACGGCTACATGTTAACTACCACTTGAAATAATATTATTATATTATTAGTGTGCATCGTAAGATTTCAACCAAACTCGTTGTTGCGTATTGGGTATGACATCGAACATAGCATCCCTTTTAATGTATTATTAATATTTTGTTCACAAATATTAATAAATATAAAAAAAGGATATTCTCTATTTACGTAGGATGTTACATCCTTCCCCCTTTTGGGAATTGCGTCCTTGCAATCTTAAATTTGGGTTCAGAAACTTCTTTGAAAGTACCACATCAGAAAAAGAGTCAATAAAAATATTATTTTAAAAGAAATAAAGACAAGTAAAATGGTCACCCGAGACAACATATACTAGGATTCCATGAAAATATGGATATGGAAGACAAAAAAACTATCAAGGCCTGTTGGAGAGTGATAGAAAACATGATTAGGAGAAAGTAAACAATATGAAAACCATAAACTTGTGATGCGTTAAGCGGTATTTGATTCCCCAGTAGGAAAAGTTAACAGACAACATTTTTTTAAGTTACATTTCATTGAGGAATTTATTAATGAGCTTATCTAAAACAGAAGGAAACATACTTACTTGTCACGTAGACTTTATATCTTACTAGATTTCTAACAGGAACTCCTATTTTCTCCAAACGATGAGTATTTCAGGATTACTTGTTCATATTAAGAGCGCTATAATCAAATTATATTGAATCACCTAATCCAAAAAAGAAAACTATACATTTCCCATGCCTTCAGACCCTAACCAAAACAAAAATGGTTAGTACTAGATCAGATAATCCCCCAAAAGGATAGTCATTTATAAAAAGAAAATCTACTCTTAATCACAAAAAGTTGTCCAACAATACCCAATGTTCAACAAAGACCATTCAATAAAAAGCTATCTATATAATTTTTCAAAGTAATCCAAACTAAGATTGAAACCCAAATATCTAAAGGATTTAATCACATTGTCTTCCAAGATAAATCCTAACATATATCTCCAAATAACACCGGTTACTCTTAAAGTCTCACATTGAAAAGTAATTTACCTAATAAAAAATTCTCCATGATAGGTTAATCATTTTCGTAGATAACCAAATATAAACTTATTATTTATTTAAAAATTCATCTAACTAAAAAGAATTAGTCAAACTTACCAGGGACTTCACGTAGTCCAGTGGTAGGTGATAAATACCAGTTGCACTTTGGTTGCAGGTTCGATTCTCGCGGCTTTGTCTGATGCGACGGGTTGTGACACGGTCTGCGTTTTGTCTCTTTTCAAAAACTATACAATTTTATAACATTCCTCAAAAAGAGACAAATTCATCAAAAATAACCATAACATATTTTAACATCATGTTTATCTCATTCCATTCATTTTCTATCATAACATATAGTAACCCATAATTACCTCAAGAGTAAGGACCGTATAATCCCTAATGGTTACCTTAATATAATTATTTCCTGAACTTCCACATCGAGTTGGTTCTCTCGTACACGATGCATTAGAGAACTCACCAAGGTTCAAGTGCTTAATCATTACTCCTTGATAGTTTGTTTATAATAACCATGAGATTCCTTATTGAATCCCCTATTTCATCAAGTCTCTTAACCAGAGAACCACCATAGTTTCCTTCATACCCTTTGTCACATTGGTTCCTGCTAGATCCATCCATTTACTAAAACCAAAAATGTCGGTGTGAGTATAACAACAAAATCATCATGTACAATGAGGAAGATAAAAACTAAGATATACTTATCCAAGTTATCTCAAACTCATTTCAACTTTCAAAAATAACAATGACTCCATCTAATATACTAACCATTGTGGTTATACACAACTTGTCATGTATGCTTACTGAACACCCTAACCTCTAATGTTCTATAAACCAACCTCTAATACCAACAATAAGGACCCGACCATAAAAAATCACGTAATATTGAATTAAATGAATAATTCAGATTGAGGATCTTTTTAGGTTTAGAGTTTTATAGATTTCAGACATAACTATTACACCTCAAAAGATTACAATGTAGACACATCTACTCAGTTTCCTTTTTTTTCACAACATAAAAACTCTTGAACAAAAGGGTAATGTATAGTTCCATGCTTTAAAAAACATGAAATTTCCTTGATCCTAATCTTTTAACCTATTCATTATTAAGTTCTGTGGAAAACATTTCAAAAACATGGGATGAGCACAAAAAAGCTCAGTAAGGGATTCAAAGAAAAACTGTTAGTTTTCAAACACATCAAGTAAACCAGGAATAATTTATCAAAAGTAATACTTTTCACTTTTATGAAGTAGTAAATACTCTTCAATTAATAAAATATCATTACTTACCGTTTTTTGTATCCAATAGATTACCATAAAACCCATATAAAGAACACATATCATATAAGGTAACTTGGGACATAAACATACATAAATGGAATAACCATACGACCGAATTCCAAAAATTTCACTAAATGAAATAGCCATACGGCTGACTTCCATACCTAATTCATTGGAGGTTATAACGTAACCACCTGTCCTTGTATTCACGGAACCACCAGTCACATGGTTTATCACATAACCACCCGTCAAATGTCCAAGTAAAATTATAAAATCATAACACATAAAACCAATATAAGGAATGATAACATTTCCACATTTCAATCACATTATATCATTTAAATATATTTACATAAAATAATCCTTTATCAAAACCATTTTCAATACCAAAATACATAAAATAATATATGGAATTTATTTTCCTTTTGAAAATATTACGACTTGTTAAGGAATCCAAACTTCAAATAATACTCGGGGCGGTGGAAAGGTCGTTGTCACCGTGTATGTTAATAAGAAACATACTTTTTTTAATTTAGTAAAACATTTCATAGAAAAATATTCCTTTTGAATAAAAGTAAATGTCAGAGGTGTTTATACACCGTAAAAAAGAAAGTTCGGTATAAAAGAAAATATGCCTCAACGAAAAGAGATTGAGACGAAGTCCCTTACAAAGACGATATCCATTGATTAAAGACAAATCAATTACATAATTATGTGTGACAAAACAATACACCAAATATAAGTGTATATTATGTGTAAAACAATCATAGGTTATTCACACATATTCATAGGATGACACATTCAATAAGAACAAGTTTAACCCAAAGAATTGAAATTGGGTAATGAACTTCCCATACCGATTTTTGTATCTTTAGAATCGTACACCCCATGAAAGAAGGGCCATACAATGAATATGTAAATAACCATAAATTAAAGCATATTACACAAATAATACAATCATGGTCAGTACATACACTACACAAAAAGAAATATTGGCACATGTAGCATGAATCTCATGAGAACAAAAAGTGAGATAAAAACTCCTTACCTCGTTGTGATCAATCGAGTCGTATGGCCAAAAGATAATAAACACCAAATTAATCAAATAATACCATGAATAGAATCATGATAATATATATGAAATATCAATACAAAATAATCCACATGTAATAAAATAGTGGAGAAAAATGGAAATCTCATGGAATTGAATGTGAGATAAGAAATCCCTTACGAAATTTCAGCAGCCTAACGATGCCACTTAAACCTTACAAAAATGGATTGATGAGATAAAATAGGGTATCTCATCATATGACCATAAAAGGACTGTATGATGGAAATAAATATCACACCCCAACATATGAAAAAGTAACTTAAAATGCTTGACATGAAAATAGAACATAAAAAAAGAGAATGGTGAAAGAATCCTTTACAAAAATTCGACAACCTAACGACGCCACCTAAACATTCTTAAAACGAATTGATGAGAGAAAGAGAGGTTATATCATCATATTAACATAAATAGGACAGTAGGATGAATATAATAGAACATCCTATAACATAAGAACATGGAGCATAAAATTAATGACATAAAAGTGAGTACTTGAAAAGAAAGAGAGAGGTAGGATCCCTTACCTCGTGTCCGACTTGACTCGATCGTTCTTTAATCTCCTGAATAATAAACTTGAGTTAAATTATAATTTCATAAGAACCTTTTTAAAGTTAATTATTCCTTTTATATCACTTATTACCATGTTATGAACATTATGCAATCATTTAAGTTAATAACGATCATTTTGTCGATATTTGGTACTTGAGTCAAAAATAAACTCTTTATAATTACAAGTTGTTCGTGTAGTAAAATATCCATTATATCGAGAATTATATTCATGGTGAAGATATCATAAATATCATATATATTCAGTATATACATGAATTTATAATATTACATAACATTTAGATGTAAGAAATGAAATCCACCGTTCATGGAGACGGTAATCCGTACGTACGCATCAACGCTACTTTCATTTCTATTTCGTATTTAATGAGAATGAAACTAAATTAAAGATACATATATTATAATTACAAAATGATTTTAATCATTTAGATGTAATATATATCATATATATCCATTATATATTTGTACATAAAATACTACATAACATTTGGAGATAAGAAATGAAATGCACTCTTCATGGAGACGGTAAGCCGTACGTACGGATGATGCTACTTTCATTTCTATTTCATATTTTAATGGAATAAAACATAATAATACAGAAGTATATTAAAGTATAATGTCGTATATAAATTCATTCACTCCTTTATACATCCTATATATGGAATTAACGATTAAAATCACTTTGAGGGGGCAGTAGTCCGTACATCCTTAAATGAAGATATCACGTATACCCATAATGGAAACCATAAAAGTTATGCCATAAATGTAAAATAAATAAGCTTAAAGAGAACATAATCATATTATATATCATATATAATTATAGTGACATATTAATGGCCACCTTTGTAGGTGTTAAAAGAATATTGAACAATCATCGTTTCGTGAGATAGTAATTCGCCATCCACAGAAACAATATGTTCATTTACCATTTGACGGAGGTGTGTGGAAGTGTAGATAGAATCCTTCTGATAAAAACATCCTAGTATACTGAAGATACTGTTGTTGTTAAAAAATAAATTAATAAAAATGTTTATGGGGATGGATAAGAAAACTAAAACAAAAGACCATTAAAGAAGACTTTACCTTTAAATCGGGTAACTCCTTTTGGTTTGAACCAAAAGGGTTTCTTGAAGAGCTTTCTGCCCAAGGTGAGGCTTCAATGATGAATAGAGGGATGTGGAGAGATGAAATGGGTAGGGGTTGTCTGATCAAAAGGTTTGAGAGGTGTGGGTATGGAGGTAGAGGTGGGGGCCTTTTATAAGAGGGAGGAGGGGCAATCTTGGAATGTCATGAAATGTGACTTTATTTTAAAAAGTGTTTCGGATTTAAAAGGTCCTAAAAAATATTTTTCTTGGATAAGGTGATAAGGGTTAAAAATATACTCATCCAATTGTTTTGTGAAATGTTTAAGTCTTAGATTTTTCATTACCTTTTCATTTTATTTAAATCGTTCAATAACGAGATAATCGTTGCATCATCGTGATGTCATAAATAAATTAAATTATTTAATTTTAAAAAATTAAAAAAAAATACCCTGATGTAGGAAATAATTTTATATTTATAATGAATATTTATAGTCAAAATTTCAACTTGTATAACCCCATGTAAAAATTGTTTTAGTAAAATAATACATGTTTGTGTCAATTTTATTTTAACTTTAAATAAAAAGATATTAATGTCATTTTCCTACCAATGTTGCTGTATGGGGTCCCCAAGTTGACCCATGGATTGGCTTGGTCAGCAATGACTCATCCAATAATGGTAGGACATGTGTCAAGGTCATTTCATAATATTATAACATTATCTTTACCTAAAATTACATTAATTACCTTTAATCACGATTAATAAAACGTAAAAGTTACTATTCACCAAACATTTATTTTAATCCCATTGAACCAAATTTTACATCCTAATGACAACCATTTATGTCAGATTTTTGAAATTAAAATCACAGAAGTGGTAATGGTTTATTTAAATGAAAAATCTGTTTTTAACTACCACTTAGTGGTTTCACTATTCATCAAAAATTGATGTTTTTCAGAAAAATACCAAAAAGTCACCCTATGATATATTTGATATTCCGAATTAAAAAATGATTTCCATTTTAAAAAATTTATAAAATAAATGTTTCATTAATTAATTTTATAATTAAATCCTGTTTTCAAAACAAATAGCATGTTTTTAGGAAACAAAATCTATCAAAAGATTGCCACTTTCTATGTCCAATTTCTATGTGAAATTAATTCCAATGACCACAATTTGATTAAATGGTAAAAATATATTTTTATTACACTTTAAAATCATTTTAAAATATAATATAAACATTTAAATAAATTAGATTAAGAGGAGGTATTGAATAAAATACAACATTTTTCACCATTCATTAAAAAAATGAACTTTATCAGAAAAATAAGAAAAATTTGCACAAAGTAAATTTTGATGTCTCGATTATAAAAGAAGGATTTTAATTGGTCCAGTAAAATGTATAATAGTGACCAAAACTACTTTTAATGATGGTTCACCATCAAAAGGTGATAAATCGACCTTTTAGTGAATATTAGAGTATTTATTCTTAAAATTGTATTCTTTTCTTATTTTAAGCCTTTATCCATTATTGGATAAATGTGAAAACATTTAACAAACATATATAATAATATTTTAGTTATATTTTTCATTCCTTCCAATAAATCGGCTACGTGTTAACTACCATTTGAAAAAATATTATTATATTATTAGGGTGCATCGTAAGATTTCAAGAAAACTCATTGTTGCGTATTGGGTATGCCATAGAACGTAGAATCCCTTTAAAAGTAATATTAATATTTTATTCACAAATATTAATAAATATAAAAATTTAATATTCTTTTTTTACCTAGGATGTTATAAGTAGTATGTCTTAATGCTTTAGGGGTTACCAACCCATTTGAAATTATGGAAACCCCCTATTATAGCCTTCTATGTCACTTATGGTTCAACATAAGAGTTTCGATAACACATAACAACCTCTTTGGAGAATGACCCCTGGGTATTAGTGTCCCCACCAAGAACATAGTCTCTAATTCTTACTGAATCCATCAACAATATTCTGATCCTGAATAATCATCTTTAGAAGATATGATGTCAGGGAACCATCATCATTGATGGAGGATTGAACTAGCGCTTCCCAAGGTGACACACATGGGTGAATAATGGATTTCTCAAGAAGATCATACAACTAGGAAATTAATTCATTTATTTTAGTTCGATCCATTTGGTAAGAGGGAAAAAACTGGTTGAGTACTGAGCATCGAGCTAATGGAATAATAAAAACATATTACTTGTGGTAAACTAGAAAAATATGAAGGAAACACATGGGAAAACATTAGGACATTTTTAGGAAGATCACTACCCAATGAATCTATGACCAAATAAAACGTCAAAACTAATTAGACATTCCAACCTCTAATTAAGAAGGTCTATCTTTGATCGACCTTAGGTTTCATTATCCTTTAATGATAAAAGGCACACCACATGGTGTAGTAATGTATACATGTAAAAGATAACAATAAATTTGGGATTTAATGGAAATTATCAAATCTATCACAAAATATAATGTTAAAAGATTTCATGTCGAGAACCAAAAAACACAATGAAAGCTCGACATATGATTGAGAGAAGACACATGGGGGACTATGGAGAACATACCCTCTCTTCACTCCACGTGGTGTATTAATATCCTTTGCACATGATAATATACCCTTAAGAATATTAAAAATATGAACAATATGGGTAAAAAATGAGTGAGATGAACTGGTATCAAATAGATCAGTCACTATTGAGGAAACTACAATAATGATACCAACCAGTATCATTAAGTTGTATCAGCTTCCTCTATAGACTCTTCCACTACATGAAGAATCATTATTCCAGATTATTATGGCTAGAACTATTTTTACATGAAACATTTTATTGCCCTTCAATTTTTGATGTTGTTGATGATCTCGTTCAACTACATTGAATATTAATGTTGTGGCATAACTTCTAAAAGTACCATAAAAATCCATAGGATCCACAGTTATAGAATCCTGATCAAACATGAAAGGCTCCCTATATTTGGGAAACACTATTGACTGTGGATATAAGTGGTCTGTGAAAATAAATTTGATATCCTTCCACTATATGCCCTCATATTTGTTTTTCATCACTATATTATCCCGAAATCTCATTCTTGGTCCCTCCAACCCAAATGTTGCACACATCACCATGATCTTGTTCGATGTATCCATGAACTCAATAAGATGTTCTATTATGACCAACCATTCCTCAACATTTTTTGGATCAGTTGATCCATTAACAAGAGGTGGTTTCTGTAAATAGAACTCTTGAGAATGATTTCAAAGAACATTCTCCAAAGTATCCTCATATGGACCTTGAATGGGGACTAGTGGTGGTGCTTTCGCCAAAGCCTGGATAGTATGACTGGCCACCTCAACTAGATTTGGAACCAATACACGATTCTCTTACTATGATTTAGCTATAACCGCCTCATGGATTTGATTGTCGCATCTTCCCGAGGTAATATTGTTATAAATCATCAACATTCAAAATGATGACATTAGATTAACACTCAAACTGAGTAATGATTAAAATTATTCCCAATAGAAGGAAAAATGATTTGGATTACAATCTATCCATATCACAATAGGGAAATAATAGAAATAAAACACAATACTTCCTTCCTTAATCACCCATAGTGACATAAGGTTCATTATGGTGAGATCTGGCTAGGCACTCAACCGGAACTACCACCTAAGTCCAGAAAAGATTTCAGAAAAGAATATTGTCTTTAATACAAAGGCTCAGAAACCCTCTCATACCATTTTGTCAGGAACCGGACTAGGTACACTGGAAACTTGATAACTGATCTATCCCCACCATAGACCATAGGGCACTCTTGATCCCCATGGTTCAATGACTACCACTTGGCATCACATGAAATGGAAGTGGGAACAATTTTTCTAATAACAAATAGGAAGAGAAGAAACAATTAAGTATATGAAAAGAAACTTTATAAGGGGTAATATACTCAATGAAATCAAGGCATAAACCAGCCCAAATAAATACAACCCAAATACCCAAATAGAGGGAAAAAAACCCCAAGTTATTAAGGATAAAACTCACCAATCTCGAAGTTAAACATCTTGATCCACCTCTAAGGGATCCATTCCCATATTTCAAACATTGAAGAAGATAAACTACAAACACCAGAAAGAAAATGTAGGGTGTGTTACTAACACCACTAGGATACCACCAAATATTCTATAAAATATTCCAAATATATGTTTTCTAAATATAATCTTTTAATTATTCATAATAAAATTGTATTGAAATTAAAAATCATATTTATATAAAACATGATATACATTTTAAATATGATGGAAAATACATTCAATGCTCACAATTTACATTACAATCGATGTAATATTTAAAAAAAAAAAGATTATTTAAGAAATTTATATGAAATAGTTCATATATAATCAAAAATGATGTAATGCAGTTCCAAAAAACAATGGAATACATTTATATTTTATAAATAATTAAACTAGTGAGAAACATAGCCCTCTTCCAAAAGGTAAGATATTATTAACCATCTATAGAATTCTGCACTATCATTGTTAACTCAAAAAAAATGTGAATACCAACGTCCCTATGACACTGGCCAAAATGAGACTCATCCCCAACCCTTCGGGGATGCCACCCACTATAAGTATGTTTTAGAACATTGTTATAGTGTAGAGTGTATCCAAATTACTCAGTAACTACCTATGGATTGCATGTGATCTTACATGATGGAAGAAATATTTTATGACTACATAAAATAAAATGAATCTAATTATTCCATTTCAAATTTATCATTTCCCTTCCTTTTAAAACCATATCATGTTTTATTCGAAAAGATACTTTTTTATAAGATAAAATTTATAGGATTCAATGAAATCATTTTAATCTATTTTAAATTTTTGGAAATCCATTCAAAAATAATTCCATCATTACAAAATTAATTTCCACAATAAAATTCAATAATTTAATAGATATCATTCCAATCAATCCACAATATAAACTAATGATTTTAAATCGGCCACATTCCATAAAAACACCTAATTCCGCAGAATTTTTGGTTTCCCAAATATTCATGATAAAACATTTTCAAATATATTGAATTACTCATGTAATGTTGTTATCAATTTAATTGAAATAAAATTTGAGAAATTGGATTTAAATCTACAATTCAAATAAATCATGCAATACAAGGAAAATCAATTTGGTTAATCAAAACAGGAAAACATACCTCATGGTCGCTCATGTCTGCGGCAATGATAATCCACCTACTGTGGTTAAATACACCACCACACCACATTTTTATCATAAAGGACACATAAATTTTATATGTTCTTCATGGGTTCCTATAACCCAACAATTTATTTTATATCACTTGGAAGTAAAATTTTATATGTGATAGAATTTTCTCTCTCTTTTATAATCTCTAGATTATCGTTGTATGTTAATGCATTAAAACACAGAAAATGTCCATAAGAATAATTATAATCCTTATTCGATAATTATATCACTATATATTATTTGATAAGAAAAAAAAACATTATAACCGATTATATTTTCACTCTCATGGATAATAAATGTATTGCCATTTAATGATAATGCATGCAATTACAAGAAATATCCATAAGAATAATTATAAACATTGTTTGATAATAATATAACTAAGATAATTTGATATCATATGTGGTATTACACATTCAAATTCTTCTATTATACATATATATGTAAAAATATCATTCAACAACACAATAATTGTTAAATAAAACTATTCCTTTATCTAGTTATAAATTCCGCAATATCAAACCTTTGATAATTTCATGAATTTATCATTTGACTATAATAATAACTATCATTTTTTCATCAATGTAATTATTGTATGATAGTTTCGATAAACTATTTTTCAATAAAATTATCATAAATAATTTTCTATATTTATTACATGAAAATTTACTTCAATATTATATTTTATATATCTATATTTATCTTTTTATAAATAATATAAAAATATTTTGATAATTTGATGAAATTATCATTTTATAAAAACATCATAATTATCATTCAGTAACTTGATGCAATTGTTTCGTGTCAGTTAATTTAAAACGATCTTCTAATAATTAAAAATCTACTTAATTTATTAATTAATAATTTTTTGATTTTCATTTGATAATATAGGTCATTATAATTTTATTTAAAATCTTCTATTATTTTATTTTGATTTATTATTTATGAAAATAAAAGGAATAAACGATTTAAAGAATGAAACTAATTTATCTTACATTTTTTCATAGGTGCAACACACATAGTAAGGGTGTTCAAAGTGTGTGAATAAATGTGACGACAACATAAGGACATTCATGAATCATTCCTAAAGGACATTTATAATCTCTCATACTTGATAGGATCAACCAATAAAAAGACATTGGATTTTTTTTATTTTTGAACACTAATATCAAATCATTTAAAACCCCAATTTCAATCATTTGATTTAATCCATGTTTTCACTAGAAATTCATTTAAGATACATTAATTTCACCTAATAAATGGAATGCAATATAAATAGATTATAATGGTGTTGTAAAAGATTTATTTGGGAAAATAATTGTTTGTCAATGCTGGTGTGGGTTTGGAGAAGAATAATTAGCGTTCAAACATTTTATGATAATTAATGTTGTATTTTTAATAAATTTAATATATTAAAATTATTAAAACACCACAATAAAGAGAAATTTGGCCAACCACTTGTTTATCAGGAATGTTATACCCTATATAGGGAAAACACTCAATTATAGATCCAACTATTGTCTCATATTTCCCATATAATGAACTATTTAAAACATATTCATGATTTATCATTTTAAAATTAGAATAAATATTAAATTAAATATAAAAAAGGGTTGTTTTTGCATGCGAATCATCCAAAATATTGATGCTAACAAATTTTAAACCACTTCTAGGGTAATCCCATCATTCCAGAAACATATGTGTTGTTAGATATTCCATACAATGAACCATTTGAGATATATTTAATTATTTTTAATAAATAATATATTAGAATATTATTTAATTAATTTATCTCATAAGTGAGGAATCCAGAAGTATGGGGATTTATAATGTTATACCACTCATAAGGTAAACACCACATTTTATACATAACAGTATACTCATTTTATTCATACAATGGACTGTTTTAGAGTTATTCAAATATTTTTAATATATTCCTTGTAATTAATATAATATATTTAATAATTTATTCCATCCTCCCTAAAGATTTGTGGACCTAGAAAAATCATTCATAATCAATGTTTAACTTATAAAATATTTTAATTGAATATTTTGGTGTATTAATGGGGAATTTTACAATTCCATGATGTCTTTGACAAAAACAACTTTTCACTAATAACCCATTATTTCACAAATAACGTAATAAAAATTAAACACAAGAAGATTTTTTAATAAATTAAATAGTAAATAGATATTACATGTAATATTTATACTATGAAATTATCCCATGGAATATACAAATTCACATGATAAATAGGATATTGATAGAAAAATTCCCAAATTATATAAATTTTGATAATGTAAAATGAGTAATTCTTCAATTTATTTCAAAAAATATTATCAATTTATTATTTTCATCATCAAATATAAATTATATTATCCAAATTAAGATAAATAGATACATGAAATAATATGTGCTCTGATTGATGTTAACATGAAAAAAATTAATAAAAACACCAAAGAAAACACATAGGATTGTTTTGATATTAATAAAGAGAATTAATGATCCAAATTTAGATAATAAGTTCATAAATTAAGCATGAAACTTATTTCATTGATATAGTGTTTTAAGATTCCTTTTATTCTTTTGAAAATACTCACATTTCCATGATTGTAGGGAAGAGGATAGACTTGTTGATTCCATAAAAATAAATTATAATATATAAAATATACTCATTTCCATGATACTTTAATTTCAACTAAAGTAGAATCAATTTACTAAAAAAATATTGTAATATTCATTTCATGAGAATTACGTAATCATGCCTTTGAGATATAGTGATTTTTGGGACTAGAAGACTATTACTGTCACATTGTCAAAGATTTATCAAGAATCCATTCATTCATGATGACATTGATGAGAATCGTTAGTCCATTCCAATGTAATGATGATGGATAAAAAATCATTTTAGATTTTATGACCCAAAATACATCTTCACAAATCGAAATCTTTCTATAACTAGTCAAGGGTTATATCAGGTATTATGATTCATCAGGACATGTATTGTTTTTCCTTCATACGTAGGTATGCCATGCCATAAACAAAAAAAAATATATTTAGGAATGTAATAAAATAATTATCCAAATATGAACAATTCCATTCTATTTATTCATAAAATACTACCATAGTTACATTGATGAATAATTTTTCGATTTTCATCAGTCATAAAGGATTGAATCACATCTTTTCATTGAGGTACATGAACTTCATGAATTTTAAATGGATGGGGAATCTCCATATATTTTTTAATTTACATTGTATACACAATTGGGAAAGAGAAGTTATGGGTGGATGGTTTGGGCCAAAAATTGAATAAACAAGTCATCATGGGGGATCACAGCTCGTGATGATCAAAATTCCTACACACCAGAGAATGTATATTCTATGTAATTAGAATGAATACATCTATTGTGATTATATTTCTTCACTAACATATATATATATAATTTCATATTTTATTCTTACATTACATTGTATATTTCATCTATTCGTCGTATTTTTCATTATTCTCATTTATTATTTATAAATCGAGTTTAAAACATTAAATTTTTTTATCCTAAATTTTTTAGAAATAACCTTCAATAGAGAAAATTTATGAATTATATATTATTTCATTCATTGTGTTGTAATTCTATATTTTCATATTGTTTTATAATAAACAAATAATAATAAAATTATATTTATTTGAAAAAAAAAATTTAGTTTAAAAGTACTGTTGTATGCCACATTTTCTAGCACTCAAAATTTCCATATAGATTCATGAATCCAAGGATATATGATTATGAAAATAGCTTGATAATAATGAAATACATTGTATCACATTAATTTTTAATAAAGAGTACATTTTCCATTGTTTCCAAATTATATGATAATTATTTATATTAGTAAAACATATTAAATAAAAAGCCACAATTGAGAATTTCATTTATATATTATAATTTTAATTAGAAGATTTTAGTAACAACTTTATTCTCATGAATTATATTTAAATGCTATAGTATTCATTATTTTTATTATAATTTAAAATTATCATTATGTATAATTTGTTGTTTTATTCATAAAATATATTCTATTAGACTTTAGAGAATGTGTTTTTAATTCTCTTATTGAATTTTTTTTACACAATGATAATCTAATTGAAATTGTAAAGTCTATATTTCAAATAATAAAAAAGGATGGGAAATTACATTTTAGAATTTTATTTAAAAATTCAATAAAAATATATTTCTCTATTAAATTTATTATCATTAATTTTCAAAAGTATAGAATCAAATTAATGAGCGTAGTTTAAACTACAGAAAATATATTTAACTTTAGTTATTTGTTAAGTGGTGAAGAAAAATTAATGTATTTTCATACTGTAATAGTTAATGTTGGGGTTCTTAGAAATAATATTTCAATTATTTATTACATTTTTTTGGATTTTGTCTTGTTCAGTGTAGAATCGATGGTTTTCATGAAATGTTGAAAAAAGATGTTTTATAATGCATTTAATATGACATTGAACTGGTGGAAATGTGATGGATAACTAAAGGTATGGTTTATTTTTAAATTTCTTGGACTGATGTGATGTATTTCATCGGGGTGAATTTTATATAGATGTCCACAAGTGGATTACATCTACCATGAAATGATTTTGATGATGTATGTCTAAGTTGTATCTTTTTATTCAATTTAACAGTCACACTCAAACTTGTCTTGTATTATTTTCTATGTTGAAATATGTGGAATGTAACACATGATTTGGGAGAAGCCTATTGGAATCTACATCAACAACTCTCTATAAAAAATTAGTTATTGTTTCTTCCTATAATGTATTATTGGACAAATTAATATAAAAAACATTTTTTAAGTGTACAATTACATATTAAATGAATTGTACTATTTAACACTGTTTTTGTGATCTTATTAAAAATTTAAGGAATTATTATTATCCCAATAATAATTTTATTGAAAATATTTAATATATCAATTTTCATCCATTGATAGATATTCTATTATGTGTAGTTGAGGGTTTAATTTTTTGATTGTTACTTGAAGTGAATATTCATCGTATTATATTTATTGTTGAAACAAAATTTAAAATTTCCCTTTTCATTCATATTAGTTATACTTTTTTTAAGGTTAGAAATTATAAGAATGTGAATATGAAATGAGATCAAATATTTTTGTTGAATTATTTTATTTTGTATGCATATTTTTTTCTGTACGTTTTTACACAAGGGGACATTCATAAAGAATAGTTAAATAGGTTGTGGAATCCTTCTGAAAGATGAGAAATTCCATCACATGTTCATGTTAAATTGAAAAAATGAGACATGAAAAATAAGTAAAATAAGGGGAATAACCTGGTTAACCATGGTAGTAATATTTATCTCATAGATGTTTACTGCCATCCCTATTTTATGTAGATTGGTGCGACATAGTTAATATGGTTTGCAGAATTCTTCCATTTCTGTCACAGTAATGGTCAATTACCTATTTAACTCAAGAAAAAACCGATTGATCAATATTTAACTTCATGATCTTGACTGATGGTTTCAAAAAAATAAGTCAACTTAATGAAATCTACATTTTTTCATCTTAACATCAATGATTGGTTTGGAACTCCCTAAAAAGATATCAAATTCCACGATAGAACATGAATCCTTATTGAGATCTCATGACATATTTATCAATTTAGGGACAAACATCATTGTAATACCATACAATTTAGTCATCCTCACCTTAAAGGACAAGAGAAATTTACATATTTATCTAATGTACTAAATTATATTTTTTACTACAATTGATAGAATAACATAGAATATAGGGTATTTTCTTATTATACTAAAATTATTAGAAACATTATATCAAAAAAATATTGAATACATTACACATTATATTTAATACATATAACGAATCTTATCAATAATTTCCTACATTTTTGGTTATGTGACATTTCTAATATTCATTCTATAGAACAATAAATGTGTCTCCTTCTTGGAATTCTCCGTACAAACCCACATGAAAAATTTTCTATTGTATCATCATTAACTCTACCTAGAGAACCTTTTTATTAGTCTATATGGATAATTATATCCAATTTTAATACTTTTTTCACTCATGTATTTCATTGGAATACATTTTCAAAACATTTTTACATTATGTAAAGAGGAGAAAACATTTTTAATAAGTAGTATAGAATCAACATATAACACTAAAAATACCTTGATATATCCATTAACCAAAAAACATACAAAATAATCATTGGTATTTTTTATAAATTCATATACACTAAAAGAATAATCAAACAATACATTCTAAACCTATGAATCATTCTTCAATCCATAATGGGGAATTTATAACTTATAAACCGTAAGAGTCTCATTTGACACTTTATAACAAGATGGTTACATTGTGAACATATCATTGAATTATTTTTTTGTTATATAATTTGATTTTGAAATCCATTTCATATATCATATAATCATAATGTTATTTCAAGTAATAAGTAAATGCTATTTTTTATCACTACTGAAAAACAAAAAACATTATAAAAAATATAATTATGTTTAAAATGATAATAATTTATGACTAAAAATTATATATCATTATAAAAAAATTATTATGATTATAAAATTATAAAATAATGAAAAAAATAAAAATTATCATAAAATAATAATATTAATAAAAAAAATAAAGGATTATTGTAGTGAAACATATACAATTTAAAAAAACTGAAACAATCAATTTAAATATAAAATTATATTATATGAATTCAATATCTCACAAACCACTTTAAAATATTAAATAATAAAATTTGAAATTATCATTTATTTAATATATTTATAGAAACAAAATATGTCAGAGTGTTGATATAACATATTTTTAGAAATACATAATTTCATTTTCTTCCATTTCTAGAACCTCTTCTAACACTTTATAATTTATATGAGGTTTAATTCTTTGTATGGTTGAAATAACTACATATTCATTGTATTTGGTATTCATAATGATACAACTCAACCCATAAAGGACCCACTTGGGATGATTGTATGTCAATTCTTACATACTATGTCATCCAATAATAGGCCATGCGTTGGTGACTAGCACCATTTTATCATATCACACAACATAATAGAAAATATCACATTTCTATAGGCAATAAAAACATCATCAATGCATAGGATTACTATCTTCACCTTTAGAGTAATTATATATAATCATCATAACTGTACCCAATGCATCAATGATACCAAAATCCAAAATACAACCCTAGATGTGTTAATAAAAAGGAACTATATGTTTAACAAGTACATATATTTGACAGATGACAGACACTTGAAACTCCTCCCCATTGTAAGTACTCCAAGATTAGTCTCCTTATAGAAAAAACACTACCACAAACATAGACCACCATGCTCTATAATACATCAACAAGAGTCACCCGTCATTAGATTCGATGTTATACCAACTTCACTTCTCCTGATACCATCTTCTATTCTGCACATTTGAAGAAAAAAACACAACATCTAGGGGAAACAATCTTTCACAACAATTAATACATGGAATAAAAAAATGTCTATTACGTCTGATATTGATATCCCTACTCTATGTTGTGTCTTGAAGGTAACCACGTAGCACCTGATGATTCACAATCCTCAAATCAATCCAATTGATTAACCTCTCCATCATTAATGTTTCACTTAAATAACATAATTGTTGACCCAATAAATTATTTTCATTCCATTAATTGGTATACCACACCATATAGTTTATAACTATCTATATAGTTCTTCCATTATAGAAACCCATTGGAGAACCCATGTTTTTCTCTAGAAGAGATCCCAGTCTAGGGTTATTAACCACTTCTATTAGAACCCCCCATATATGTTGTAAAGGAGATAATTACAAAAATATTTATGATCCCATGCAAGTTATTGGAAAACTATAAGATAAACCATCTTGAAAAATTGAATATTGGAACTACACAAAACCAAAAAACTAAAAAAACCATTATGGATGTATAATGTAATAAAGACACCTATATGAAAGACACCTTAGCTAGGGGAGCATTGACCATATGTATAATGGAACAAATTCTCCATAGAATACACCATAGTCGAGGAGATACCAAACTTTTATCCTAATGTGTTGTGGACCTTCACATAATCTTCACTGATGGAGTAGCGAATCCAGATGATCTGGATGTCATGTTCCCCATGTATCATGGGGTAGCAATTGAAATATATGATAGAATATTGGAGACCCATTTCATATCATCACAATCTTCCAAGGGTGTATTGTCGGAATATTTCTCTTAATATTATGCCCCAAAACCCATCATCTTCCATACAGAGCTAAATCATAATAATACTAATATTTCATTGAAAAATGCCTAGTATTACTGAATAGATATCATCCATCATGATAAATGTCAACAAATAATTTTGATTGGTTATTTATTTTTCTGAAATGTTCATATTATAATATGATAATGAAAATCATACAACAAATGTGATTGGTGGCCACTGGGAGACCCTTGGGAGAGCCATATTACACGCTAAGGGGTTTGGGATTATGTGTATGGCTCTCATTCACATCACATATTCCCTCATGGTCTGATTGTTAAGACATTACTGACAGGCTTACGGGTTGGCCAATGAACATGGGCCCTCGTGTTGGGATTTCCTAGTTCGCTGACTTGCATTACCCACCCAGTGTGGTCGGGTCATGGTAAACTCACCGCCACCATCAAGTACACCTAGACGGTTAAATATCATATTTTATTTTTAATATATTATTATTATTCTTTGTAACACTCATACTTTTTTTGAAATTGTAGCCTAAGGGTAAACATCATACCTCAAAATCATTAGATCCATCAAATGATTTACTATAGATTACTATTGGGTTAATATTATAATTTTACATTTAGTGGGTTGGAAATGTGAAAATTTAATTATGATATAATTCTCAATGGGAAAAATTCCTATTTTCTATAAAACAATCCCACATTCAATCCATAATCATTCATCATTTATCTACTAAGTCATTATTTCTAGAAATGAGTCGAGCTTATTGGATGTTAACAAGATTTCATGATTTATAAAAATATTCCATAAATTTATTCCTTATAGTAAGATAAATATATTTAGTAATGTAGTTTTATGTTTTCATTGGCAGATAAATTGGTTGAAATTAATTTAAGTAAATTAAATGTGGGAAAATTTAACATTGTATGAATATTGATAAATATCATATTGATTAAAAAAATTACAGCCAATATTGATCCAAATGTATTAATGTGACTTTTATGATGACGTTTATTGAGTGTAAAATATAGATGTGAAATTTGATGATTCAACTAGTTTATCTTTCATAGGGTTATGTCTTATTGTGGGTTATTATTTCTTTGTGTTATGACATGTTTTGGGATAAGATGGATTAATGTTATAACATGATTCGACAAGGATAAATGTTTTTATGTGTGGATATTGTGGGGGTGTGTTGTGCAGACAATGATGGGGTTGTGATCATGATAATGTGATTATGGGATGATTCACATAAGATGAGATATGGGAATTATTATTGCTGGTTTATATGCGGGTGATTCTTGATATAGTTTGTGAGTTGGGATTTCCTATTATCCATGATTTTTTAATAGTTGTGATGTTATGTTATCATTTGTGATGTGACAGGATTTTGATGATGTTAATTTTGGAAGCTTCTTCATAGATTATTATATATCCTCACAAATTATATATTCCATTTCATATATATGATACACCATAGTTCAATAATATAAGACTATGCTACAAATGTTGAATTGAAATTAATGTATTGTTTTCCAAATAAATTATTCACAGTCATTCTTTTGATTGATTACTATCTTTTGTTTATACCATATCCTTTATTCCACATTGATATAGCCGAGTACATAAAGTGCCCACACCTACATAGTTTGGTATTTTTTTTTCCTGGATACCATGATGGAGATTTGACATGTTTTTCGAGTAGCTTGGGTAGAGTTATAAAATGATATAAAACATTTGGGTTCTATTATTCCATGTAATTTTTTATCATTTTTTGACATGAAGGTAAAAATTTTATTTTGAAAATACGGTTTCTGTAATAGGAGACATATAGATTTGATTTAGAGTTTTATTTTATTTTTTTAGGAATTGAGAGTGTAATCCCTTATATTCTTATGATAGATACCCTATGTCTATGTTATTGTTTCATGTCCTATTTTTGGAAGACACATGGGAACATTTATATCCCCTCTTTCTACCCATGAAGGGATTATGTAGAGATTGAAAACCCATGGTGGAACTCAAGACCTCAAAATTATAATAGTGAAACTGTTTTCACTAATATATTATATCATGTTGAAAAAATATGCATGTAGTAAAAAATAAATTTTTTTCACATGCTTCTATATTTCATTTCCCCATTTTTCATTCCATATTATGTATTAGAATTAATCATAGATTATCTAAAAGCCAAACATAGATATAAATCTCTAATATTAATCCCAACTTCAATTATAGGCCAATTGAAAAAGTGGGAATGATGGAGAGACAATGATTATCATATTCCAATGTAGAATACAAAAAAATTAAGATAGAATTTTTTTTGAACATCATATCACTCTATATTGAGCTTCATAGATGAATGAAGTCAATTTTCAATCAAATTAATTTATATAGAAATTAAATTAATCTATATCATTGTAAATATTAATATCCTATAATTCCACCATTACCACTATAGTATATTAAAATGGTTAATAAAAGATTAAAGATATTGTATTCATCAATATATATGTACAGAAATTTAGGGATAATAGAAACAATGTAAAACAATCATTTTTTTAAATGTGAATCTTTCAAAACATATTCCATCAATGATTAAATATCAAGGTCAGAGAAGACAAAAAATAACCTAAAGGTTTTATATTATCCTTTTTAGGGAGGTTTAAGTTCACATTAATTGTCTATTAAAATTTCATGTCTATACATTTTGGATAAAAATTAAAAACCGTGGTCATAGTAACATAAAAAATACTCGAACATCATAAAATCAAACATCAACTAAATATTTCAGCCTATAGTAATAAATTGAAGGTATTCATTAAATACATTTTTACAATATAACATTAAATAAATAAGAAACAAATAATACATTAGATTATTCTTTTATTAAAACATTAAGGCATGGAAAAATCATCTATATAGAATGTACATAAAAAATAATAGAAACACGAGAAACCAAAAAATAGATCAATGATTTTCAGTCCATTGACTTCTATTTTTGAAATCCATTAATCAATAGAACTATTGAACTCACTAATGTTTCTAAAATTTGGGGTAATTTTTTTTAAGGCTATGTATTTTTTCCTGGGATAACATTTATATTTCATAGAACTATTTATTTCTCTATCATATTTCATCTAATAATGAAAATGAAATTTATTTAGAGATTAAAATGAAAAGTTACACAGAAAATTTCAAATAAGTTTTAAAAAATGAATTAAAATGGATAATAAAAGTTATATTTGAATTATGAAATTTAAAAAATTATTACATTATTAGAATATTAAAATCCTAATACAAATTAAAATTTTTAACACCAATCAATTGATGAGAAAAAATGAAAATAAATTATAGAGTTATTTCCATGTGTATCCACAACATCATTTAAACAAGTTATGCGATATATATATATAAATGTGTGTGTTTAATATATATATATATAGAATAGTGTTTATGTGTTATACTAATATATTTTTCACATTATATGTATTATTTTCATTAAATAATGAAAAAATAAATATTCATTAAAAAAATATAATTTAAAAATATATATTTCATCTGTATTTAATAAAATAAAGTTTTTTTAATGAATATTAAATGATATTAATAAATAGTGTAATGTTCATAATTTTTAAAACACCATAACCTGGTCTACATGATTTAGTGATCGTAACATAGAAAAAGACAAAGAATTTATCATTTAGAAAAATATAAAACTTATTTTGAAATCTTAAATAATATAAATATATACGGGCCCTGTACAAAATTATGTTTCTATGATAATAAATTAACCTCTAAAAATTTTAATCAAATTGACAACCAATCACTAGGATAATTTAGTTTGTATCTGACTAACCATGTTAACATGTTTAATATAGTATGTAAATTATATTAATATATTATGTGTCTGAGAGACACACATTATGAGTATTTCATTTTAATTTCATTCCCATGGTGTATATTGTATAATTAATAAATTTTTTCAAACAAATATTTCACAAGGAATAATTCATCCTGATATTATTTCCTTAAATTAATCATCCCAAAATGTTTAATAGAGAATGATATGATTCGTAAAAACCATGGGCATGTGTTGAATCCATAAGTTCTTCATCAAGTGAGGTAAATGAGGAGACACCAAACTAGTTCAATTCATCGGTTTAGTTTATATAGGGAAGTTTGTTATGGTTTTGGGTTGGCGGTTGTCTTGTGCTATAGGCTACCGGGTGGGGGGAGGTGTGAATTTATCTTAGGCTACAACACTATTTTAGTGAACACATATAGCTATCATTCACAATAACACATAGAAAATATAGTATGGTTGGTGGAAAAATATATCATAATTATTTTATCTCATTTTGAGGTAATGGTTTTGTTGTTATAAAACTCGATATTATCTCGATGTTTTTACTCCCAAATCATAATGAGATTTTGCCTCTCAATAGATGCGGTGATTTTTATTAAACCACATAAATAATTGTGTTCTATCATATATTCCTCTTGTTATTTTCTTTTGAATTTATTTCTCCTTTTATTCCTGTCAATAACAATTATATCTCTATGAAAACTATTTTTTCCATAGAAATTACCATTGTCAATATCCAAAATTTACAATCACACATGAATATTATATGAAAAAAATATGTAGATTTATATTTATAAAAAACATTTTTCTTATTATTTAATAAAAATACAATTAAATTATAAAATAAAATATTTAGGAACTAATATACATTCTATGTAATATTTATACTATGAATAATTTATATGGAACATACAAAGACACTATATATATTATATATTTATGTTGAAATTACCATATCACAAAATAGGAGATAATTTCAAATGTGGATGAATTAATTTTATTTAAAAAACATAATTTATTTATGAGTTTAATCTTCCATATAAATAATATCATACACAATAATATAGATATATAACAAATATTTATAGAGCTCAATTTGATGTGAATGTGTTGAAAAATTGTAAAAATTCCATCTATGATTAAAATGAATTTTTTATCATAATAATGAGCAATAACTATAAAAAAATATATTATCCTAGAAACATAATCTAAGAACTATTATATTATAATGAGTTTTAATAGACCTTATACTCTAATGAAAAAAACAAACATTTTAATTATTTTATGAAAGAGGATAGACAATCACAATCATTCCAAATAACTTTGAATCAATTGAACCACCTCATTTTCCTTGGGAAATTAATTTCTATGAATAAACCATCAATTGACCCAAATATATCAAAACATCCATTTCATGACAACTACCTATGAATGAATTTTAGAAAAATAGATTTTTTGTATTAGAAAACTATCACTTTAATTGTGTGTAATAATTATCAATGCTCTCCTCCCTTATGAAAACATTGATGAGAAAGGGTATTCAATTAAAATGGTATGATGATGGAAATAAATATATTCAACAATTATAGATTTGACTTAAATATGCACATATCATAATCTATCATGAACCAGGGCTGGCTTGTGTTAGGTATTGTGATTCATTTCGATATATATATATTTTTAAATTTTTTATCAAGGATACCATGATATATCCCGTGACACACAAAGTTTACAGATGCAAGAAAAGAATTATTTTAATCACAATGTGGTAGTCCATGAAATAAATACATGGAATAACAATCTATTGAATTTAATGATTAAAATTTTCTTCAATCATAATCATTTCAGTCACACCCTTACACATATGGACTAGAACCTCGAGTAGCAATGATCGATGGTGTATCTCCATTGGTTTTAAATTAAATTGGTTTTTCCACATTGGGATGTATATCCAGTGGCTGATGGTTTTGGAAAAAAATTGGATAAAACTAGAGTTATATAGGATCATGACCAAATAGTCTTGAAAAGAATACACACTTGGGAAATGGAATTTAATGTAATTTGATTGATACCATATATTGAAAATATATTTAAGAACTAAACACCCTACATTTTAATATTTCTTTTTTCCAGAAATTTTTTATTTTAAGTTGTACATTGTATTTTTCCTTATTTTCAAGGATTCCATATTTTCATTGTTCAAAAAAATGGATTTTTATTCCTCATAAGTTTTTCTTTTCACCTTTAGTGTATAAATTTTAGGAGTAATATATTACATGGTGCATTGTGTTAATATTTTAATTTTTCATATAGTTTCAAAACATATGACTAATAAAAATTACAAGTTCATTTTTTGATGTTTTTATTTTTGAAACTATAGTTTGATGTTACATTCTATACCATCAAATTGAACATATAGCATCTGGAGGCCATTATTATATTTTTAGAACAACTCATTGATAATAATGAAATAAACTATATCCTATGAAGTGTTCATAAATAATACACTTTCCATTGTTTTAAAATTATAAGAATGTTATTTATGTCTGCACACAATTAAAAATCATAATAAACTATTGATGATTTTACTTATTTTCTATAAGTTTTATTGGAATATTTTAGTAACTACTTCATTATAATGATTCTTATTTAACTTATAATGCCTTCATTATTGTATTCCCAATTTTAAACCATCTTTAAGCATTAGGTGGAGTGTTTTTTTTCAAATATTTCCTCCAAGAATTTGGGGCATTCATTTATAATTATATAATCAATATTTTTATATTCTAATGATCATAATTGAAATTTGTAAGTCCATAATGAATATTTTAAAAATTACGGGAATTGAATAATGAATATTTTATTCATCAAGTAAAAAATATATATTGTTTTGTTAAATGAATTTTCATTACCATTCACAAATATAGAAACAAATTCTTGAGCATAATGTAAAATTTAAAAAATAATATTTTATTAAATTATTTGTTATGTGGTGGAACAAATGAATAAGTGACGTACTAATAAATTTATTGTTTCAGTTCATAGAATTAATATTGGCATTTTTCCTATAAATTATTAATACATTTATTCTTGTTTATCGATGAATGGAAGGTTTTTTCTATAAGTTGAAAAAGAAGTGGAATAGTACATTTATTCTAATAGTGCATTATTACAAACAAGATAGATATAATACTTTATGGTTTAATATATAATGGCATGGATTAATGTGATTTATTTTATATGGTTGATTTTTCAATAGTAATATAGAAGGGGATTTTAGAAGAATTCAAAAGATGTTTATAACCAAGTTCTAAATAGTATTATCTTAGTCCTTAAACCAATAAAACTAAAACTCATCATGCATTGTTTTCATAGATTATTCTTTGGATGTTAACATGTTATTTGGATAAATCATATTGTACGCCACATCAATAAATAACTAGAAAAAATTCAGATTTTGGTTTATTACTCAAACGTATAATTTTTCACATTTCAATAAAAATACAATCCTGAAATGTAAATTTACAAGATAAATGGATTGGAATATTCAACATAACTGTTAAAATATTTTTAAAAATTCAGTGATTGATAATTGTCGCAATTTGAATTTTATTGATTCCATTTAAAATTTCAATATAAATAATTTTAAATAAATTGGATTATGATTAGTTGATAATTTAATTTTGTGGATGTCATTCCAAATAGATTAATTTTTAAATTAGATTGATTAGTGTAAAATATTTGAAAATTTGAATTTTAATGAAAAATAGTTCTATAATGTTTTTCTATATGAAGAAATTTTTATGAAAGATAGAATTTAATGAGATCTAATAATTTTATTGATTTATTTGTTTATATATTAATGTTTCTCTTTATGTACATGTGAATGAAAGGGACCTACATACAGAAGTGGTGAACTATTTTTTGTATTTGCCTCACTGACACATACTTCCATCACAACTCCAAGTTTAATTACAAGAAACGAAACCTACAAAAAACATAAAAAATGAGACCTACATGGTTAAACATAGAAGTAACTTCAATCTCATATATCACTTCTTCAATTACTATTTTTACGTACTATATTGATAAAAGGAACTTGTTCCCTAAGGAATACTTACATTATTGTCATAGTGAAGTTTAATTGTCATCTCAAAGAATAAAACCACCTAAATATCAACAATTTACTATATTATCAAAACTAAACATTCTCCATCATGTGGTGTAATGATGTAAAATAAAATTATTATCAATATAACTAAAATTAATAGTTTGTAAGTCAACTAACCAATGTATCAAAATCAATGACAAAACATGAAATGATATTGTGAAATAATATGATATTTATCAAATTTAGAGACTATCATTAGTTTAATACCTTAAAATGTGCTTATCCTCCCCCTCAAATGAAAGGAACACTTTATTAATTCTTCTTATTTACTCAAGGATAGAATTTATTATAATGAGTTACTTGCCATAAATATATAGAATATGATTATTATGCATCGATCATAGAAACAAAAGGGAAAATATAGACATATTATACATGAAACATCATAGGAAGGAAACAAAAGGAATCATATCCATCATTTTCTATAGTGTTAGATCAAGGATATTCCTTAAATTCGTGATATCAATCATTGGATGAGACCCCTTCATTGGGTTTTCCATACTAAACCACATGAAAAATATTTCATTGTTTCTTCATAGAATATATCCCAAAAAATATTTTACTATAAAATATGGATATTTATACCCCATATATAGGAAATTTCACTATGTTATATTATTGAAATACATTTTGAAACTATTTTTTTAGAATGTAATGTCGGGACTTAATTTTCAATAAGTTGTTTTTCGTCCTCATTCAACACTAATAATACCATGATTCATCCACTAACATACCAATATACCCAAGATTCATATAAGTTATTATAAAACAAAATGCATTGTTAGAATCCCCAAACCTTATATTTCAACTCGAAGAAGATATATTCCATTTATTAATGGGATATTAGCATTTATAAACTATATATTTTTCATTTGTAACATTAATATCATTAGGTAATATTCTATACATATATTATGTGATGACCGGGACCTGGATGCCACTATACGGGTGCCCCATGCCTGGTGGGACAAATACCCTCAAGCACATCATCTCAAACGCCAGAGGCTGCCAAATAGAAGCAAGGAGATAGGGTGTGTCTCTGGAAAACTATTACCTCAATAGTAGATTACAAAACATCAGAAAATATATAAATTAATAGTAATAATTTGAATCTATATAAATAAATAGAGGAAGAAAACTAATTCAATAGATAAAAAAGAATAACAATAACTGTTATAGCTGGAACATTAATTATGTAATGCCAACTCACCAGAAAACGTGAAACCATGGATACAAGACAATAAACATAAAATATTCTATATGGTAAAAGAAAAAAATGTCTACTACAAGCATCCCAAGATCCTACTCGGTCATCTACTATCAAGATCTATCTTACCAGCACACAATCAGATATTTGAATCTACATGATTCTAATTGTTAATACCTACAACCAAGTAATTTACTTTGGGTACCAAACAGATCACGAATAGGTCATGGTATAAATCTCAATGGGCTACAACCAATGGTGTCTATAACATTCGACACTTGTAATAGAATATAAATGTGTACTCATAGGCATATGTAAAGTATTGAAAGTTTTACGGTATAACTAAAAAACCAGTTACCTATATCATCCCATGGCTGGTGTCTGAACATGTAACAAGTTTATTTATTAATAAATTACCATTTAATTTTAATAGGTCACATGAGGTATATCAAATGCTGCAATCACCATGTTATAGTTTATATAATGAAGGTCCCATGATGTAACTAGGAAACAAAACAACGATATCTAGTGAGGGACTTCTTTGGTAAAAACCAAGGTAACGTCAAATCATGGATAGATAAATCAATAGTATGTGATTTTAAATAAGGTGTAAGAGTGTAATCTAAGCAGAATAATCCAAGGAGTTACACAACAAGTGTCCTACCAAGTCCATGGTGATCGACCAAGTTAAAATGAGGATGAGAAAGGATAGGGCCTGATGGGATTTAACCATTTCTTATACTAGTCGAGATTGGGTCCCATGAGTGTATCCAAGGTATCCTGTAATTAATAATGGGGCCCGACGATAATATAACTGGCATCCAAGGAATATAAAAGAAACCTAATCTAGGTGGGTATCGACATAGGGAAACCATATCCTTTAATTTGAATGGGTTTCAAGATACCCATGGTATTCTCCTATTAGAATCCAAGGCGAGAACAAGTCATTACATTACCATTAGATATTGTAAACATGTAACAATTTAGTTGGTTCTACTTTTTCCCTCTATTAGTGTTGATAGGTCATGCATATTTGAATTATTTGGTCCTAGACTTGTCTTCCATTAGTGTGGATTTTCCATGTAGTGTTGCAAACATTTAATCATGTCCTACATAGTTATTATGTCTTTTTCAATTATTGAGGTTCACTCAGCTACATTCCATCAACATGGAATGGGTTTCCATGTAAATGGAACATTTATTCAATATTTTTTGATAATGCAATGTTATATTCTTAGTATACATTCCATTTCACATTTCATATTTCAAGTTTAATAATAATTTAGAAGCAATTACTATAGGGGTGTCAAGTGTATAGCATACATGGAACATGCCATTATAAAATTCTCAGTAAGTACAATTCATTTATGATAAGAAGACTCAGAATTATAAAGGTCCAGAAATGGAACACCCGAACGGTCGCTCAAATGTGAAAAAACACTAAAAACTCAATTATGGCATAACCTTGTACATGAGACTGATATAATTGTGGGTTTAACAACTAACAACTAAAAACATATTTGGAAAGGGAATAATCACATGATTATAATGAGTATAATCATGACATGTAAATTTATTAAATGGTTTACAATGTCACTGGTGGGCCCCACACGAACATTCCAAAAACAACGAACATTAAAAATGAGTTATAGACCACCCACATTAGAGTTGTATGACTCTCCTCCTCCTGTATGAACACTTGATTTTCCATAGATTCCATTAGATCTAAGAAAAGGTAAAAATATCTCATGTGGTGATATAATTTTCGAGAGTGAAAGAGGAGAATAATTGCTAAATAAGACTCAACTAATTATTGTTGTGCATCCAATGTAAAAAACAGAAGGTTGATATAAAGCAGGATGGTGAAGATCTACTGATTCCAATTATTTTCTCATTAAAACACTCAAAATGATGGAGGACTAGGTTAATCCCACACAAAAAGTGATAAATGAGGAAAGGGTTTAATTAATAGATCATTAAGGGAATCTTATACTTTTTACATATGTTTTTATCAAACACAGGGTTTTTCTGCACAGTTTCACAAATCATACCCAAACCATGTGAGATGGTTCTGCTCAAACCTAGGAAAAAGTGGGTGTGCATGGTTAGGCAGCATGGCTATGCACAAACCATGAAAAAACCCTCTAGAATGGCATTATTTGAAAAAACACAAACCTCATGGTTAAGAAAACTATGCACAAACCATGTGACATGGAGTGGGGAAATGGGGGGTTTGCATGGTTTGGCAGCATGGCCATGCGCAAACCACATGAGGTGCCAGTGTCCAAAATTACAAAAATGTCAAGGATAGGCAAACCTTGAGAAAACTCTATGAATTGTTCCATATTCTTAAAAATATGTGTTGTGAGCTCCATACAAGCCCAAGACACACTAAGAGCCATTTCTAACCCATTGTGAATCTACATTTGGTCCATTGTAATGATTGAGACTAAACATCCATGGAACCATACCTGAAGGGAAAAATTGGGTTCCTATAGCCTTCCCCCCTTAAATGACCCCCTTCCTCGAGTTCTCTATCCTAGGGTAATGAAACAGTGTCCGAGAAAAACATTGGCCACTGAGCACATACATCGGAATTCCTACCCCAGGTCACTCCCCATAAACGGTTGTACTCCCATAGAACTTGTAGGAGAGAGACAACTATTACTCAATGAACCTTCATACTTATGTCAACAATGAATACTGGATACACCTCAATGGTAGATGCGACATCAAAGTAATTTTAATTTGGATCAAAGGTATCAGATGGATCAGTATGATATTGGGGAAGCTATGATACATGATACAAGTTATTAATGGAGCAATACATCTGAGGTAGTAGAAACTGATAGTCAACAGAACCGACTCTCTCTATTATTTAAAAAAGACCGACATCAATCGGCGAAAGCTTTCCTAGCTTCCTTAACATTTTATTCCCATGCACGGGAGATACCCAAAAAAACATGACCACCATCATCTAACTAATGATTTCAAAGACGAAGATCTACATAAGATATTTATCTAGAATGAGAAGAATCCTTACACTTCATGATCATATGGACCTGTTCTAAGGTCTCTTGAATGAGGCAATGTTCTAGTAGGGTTGCCCCACATGCCTCTAGCCTACACAAACTTGAATGGTTTTACTTATCATGAATATAATTAAAAGGATCCATCATAATAAACTCCTAGAAAATGTTATTATTGGTGAAATAGATGATAGGGATATGATTCTCTCATGAAATTCCAAAATCAAGGACACAATCTTGGAGAATATCCTCTAAAACATGTATTTTTTATTCTGCTTTTCCGTTGATCTAAGGGTTATATGTTATTCTTAGATGCAACTGAGATCCCATTGATTTCTATAAACCAAGCAAGAACCATGTTGTGAAACGGGTATCCCTATCGGATAAAATATTACATCGAACCCTGTCTAGTCATAGGATCTCACAAACATACAATCTTCCAAATTCATCAATTGAGAAATTCTCCCTAATAGGAATGATGTAGGACAATTTTTTAGTTGGGAAATCACTACCCAGATAGCATCGCTACAACTCATCGACTAAGGTATTTTGACTACATAATCCATAACAAAATCTTTCCATTTCCATTCTGGTACTGGAAGAGGCTGTAATAAGCCAGCAGGCCTCTGGTTACTTGCCTTCACCTGCTGACACGTTTACCACCTAGTGATGAAGCCTGTAATAAGAAGTATCATCCTAGGCCACCAACACTTGTGTCACTTATCTCAATACATCTTCATGATTCGTGGATGAACTACCCACTGGGAAGCACATGACTCCTTATAGAACTCCTCTCTCACATCTTCAAGAACCCATATACATCCAGGTAGATGCATGACGTTATCTCTATCGACGGAAAAATATGGAGGTGGGTTATTTCTGGTCATACTCTCGTGGGGAACCAATCCTTCAGGATCTAAAAACTGCCTATTATAAGCCATCTTTACAAGAGAATGGAAAATTAATATGGATGAGAGGAAAGACTGATCTTGACTGTCATCAAACTCCATATGAATCTCAAAAAAGAGGGCCATTAGCTTCCTTTCATCATTGGCTTCTGGTATGGCCTATGTTTGAGTTTTCTGACTCAATGAATTTGTAGCCAAATTGAACTTCCTGTCATATATGCATGCACAAAATCAATGGATTTCAAATATTTGACCCATATTCTCTATTGGGGGATTAATCATTTCTGAAAAAATATATACTTGTGGATCTTGTTATCATTATACACCCCAATTCACCACACAATAGATAAATTGTCCAGCAACGTAATGCATGGACAACTGATGCAATCTCAAGGTCATGCATCAGGTAACTTTTTTGTGAGGCTTAAATTTCAGAGATCCGTATGCATAGACTTTTTCTTCCTACATTAGAACTTATCCTACTCCAATTCCTGATGCATCATAGATAAATATATATGCTTTACTTGGTTCTAGAAGAATCAGAAACGGTGCCGATACTAGCCTCTCTTTTAGCTCCTGAAAGGATTTATCACATACTTCTCATCATGTGAACTTGAAAGCCTTATTTTTAAGACAAGTAAGATGTGAAACAAGATGATAATAGCCTTTTATGATATTCCAACAATATCCAGCAATCCCTAAGAACGTATTGATATCCAACACATTCCTATCTAGATCCCAAGAGACTACATATTTTTCCTTTTTAGGGTCAATAAAGACTCATAATTTTGATATAAAAGGACCCAATAAGTGGTACATTTATATCCATAAATCACATCTAGAATTATTGGAATAAATTTTATGCTCACTCATTGTACTCAAAGAGAACTCTAGATGTTGGGAATTTTCGTTACGCGTGCACGAATACACTATGATGTCATTCACAAATACTAAAACAAAAGAGTCCAATTATGTATGGAAATGTTATTCATAAAAGCCATAAAAATAGAAGGAATGTTCATAAGAACTAAAGGAATAACTGGATACTAATAAAGATCATACCTGCTACAAAAATCTATAAGAGGTATATAGGATGACCTGACTCACACTTGATGATAACCTGATATCAGGTGGATCTTAGAGAAAACAATTTCTCCTTAAAGCTGATCAGGGATATAATTTATTCGAGGAAGTGGATTTCAGTTCATGACCATAATCTATTTCAACCTTCTATAATACATTCATGAACAACGAGTTTCATTCACCTTCGCAGCAAAAAGAATATGGGAACTCCAAGGGGATGTAATAGGCCGTATAAAACCATTGGCCTTTAGGTACTCTATTAGCTGCCTGTCCTCCTGAAGATCTATAGGTGTCACCCTGTAATGAAGAATGGTCAATGGATTTGCTCCAAGAATAATCTATATAGTATACTCTACCTCCCTTTCAAGAGGTAACCCAAAAAAGTCATCAGGAAACACTTCCTGAAAACAATCAACAACTTGAGGGAAATCAGTTTGAAGAAATACAAGATCCTCAATTAAGTGATTTTCAATCTAGATGGCCACTTCACCAAGCCATGATGCCTCATCCATGCTCTCCTAGCCTAGACATCCCATTCACTATTAAAAAGATAAATTCTTCTTTCATCTTATGTAAAAGAAAATTAGAGTTGATAACTAACTACAAGGTATTAATAGTAGACAAACTTGTCCATCCCAAGAATGACATCGAAGCATGTTATAATTAGAACAAAGAGATTCCAAAAGAAAGGGAAATAGCCTACCTAATAGGGGAATTCCCTACACTAGTGTATGCCATATGTCTATAAATCCAATGGTGTATTGAGGGACATTACACCGTTGTGATACTTTATTTCTAGTCGAAGAATTTTCACAATTGATACAATAATAAAAGTTTTTGAAGCACCTGTATCAAACAAGGAAAAGATAGTAGTAAAGGATACTATAATAGTTTATTGTACTGTAGATTGTCCTACGACCTAATCCTCAGGCATCGATAGTATGGAATGAAACATACCTGATCTATGACCCTTTGAAATAAATTGACTACCATGATCATGACTACTCTTTTGGCACTGCAGCAGATCAGGGATCAGACTAACACATCCCTGACCTCCTCCTCTGCCAAACCAGTCGGTCCAACTCCAACGTCCCACCTAAAGGGGACAAAAGAACTCACTCATGAAGGTGGAGCTAATAATGATCATTTTCCAGTTGAAGTTGGGTTAAAAGTCCACCAAAAACACTAAATATGACTCATACAACAACAATCTTATCACTCCATAGGTTATCTATAACACTATGGATTTAATTCCCTTTTTTTCCACACTGATGACACACTAAAGAGCTATTAAAATAAATACTTTGGCTACAACATCCTGAAAAAATATCATCCAAGGAACGTTTGCCTCTACTAGAAGAACTTCTGGCATGACATGTTACTAATCCTTCAAACCCAAATCTCACTCCATCTCTTCGGTTATGCTCAGTGATAAGGTCATGATCAACTACAACATAGAAGTTATGAAGGAAAAAGGCATTAAAAAGTGTTTGATTCGTGTACTGGAGACCATCCTCATAACATCTAGCACACAAATGATCATCATTGGCTAGAAATAGTGCAAAACACTGTAAATCAGTGCAACGTGATAGATATTACATAACTAAAATAAAACTGTGATCGAGATTCTTGAAATCACTATCTTGATCATCTCTAAATGTTTGATGAATGATTTAATCCTTGAAGGTAGTCTGGAAGTCAACCCATAACATTCCATGATGACGTTCGACTAGGGTAATGAAATCCTACCCACAATTGGCCATATCAAGAAGTGTGTATGTAGAGAGCAACACTCTTTGATGTGGAGGAACTTATAGATGTTCAAATGTTGAAAAATTTACCTCTAGAAATTAATAATGAGCCTAAGATCCACAATCCCCAGAAAATGTAGGAGAATGCTACTACTGGAACTCATAGGTCAGATGATCCATCGTTGGTACAGCTAGTACAACACCATCTAGTGACTGCATCAGATGTAAAAAAACTATCATAGACTTGGGAATCTATTCCCGTATTAGGTACAGTGGGTGATTCCTCAATTGGATATCCCTGATGTAAGATTGGTGGTTTTGGGCCCAACATGTCTATAGAATGTTCATCACTACCCTCCTTGCAAATGGAATGAGGATGTCATGGTGAAATTTGTTTACATCATCGATACACACACCTTTGAAGAAGATTATAAGCAAGGATATAGCATCACTAATTGAAGATGAACGTATGAAAACTCCCTACCCATGATATACTACTGAAAATACCTTCTAAAATGGCTAGGTATCGGTATGTTATCAATTATTGTTTTTATATAATTTCACAGTTAATTCATAGGTTAAATCCATTATATTTCATAATCATGACATGTTGGGTTAAAGATTTCGAACCGATGTATTTTATATTTCAGTATTCACCAATACAATGGATATTCATTTATGATGAATCTGTGCCCATATATTTATCACAAATAATGACACCCACTTACATATAACATAATGTCCTGACTGGGTAAATTACTTATTCCAACCCATTAGGGAACATACACCTCAGGATTTGAAACATGCAATCCTCTATAGAATCCAATGTAATACAAGTACAATAAACTATCACAAAAATACTCAACACTCATTGTCATATCATGCAATAAAATGCAGTGTAATGCACCTATATTGAAGGAAAATATTGCATGATATGTGAATTATATGTTCCAATAATTATGCATGTAGAAATAATTTGTTCCCTCAGATCAGACCATGGATGAAATAAATTCCAATGCGTAATAATTAACAACACAACACAACATATGAGTCACCCAATGACCAAATAATATCAACTTTAAAAGTAAAAATATAATAACCATAGAATTATAGGTAACTTGGATTCTTCCCCGAACATGGGTTTGCAACGACCAAGCATTGATTATGACCATTTACCTAGAATTACTATTCTCCAATCTATTTTATCCAAATTGAAATGAATGAAATAAAACCTCCTCTGATACAATTTTGTGATGACCTAGACCCGAATGATAGTTAACTTCAGCCCTATGCCTGGAGGTCTACAAAAAATCCAGTGAATCTTCAAGAATGGTAGAGGCTACCGAATAGAAGCATGGGTCTAGGGTGTATCTCTGAGAAGATCCTTCCCTCGTTGAAAGAGTACAAAACCACAGATGAGACATAAATGAATATAAAACTTTGGAAACAATATAAATAAATAGTGGAAGAAAACAAATGAAATATATAAACAAGAATAACATTAAAGGTATCTGTTGGACCAGTAATGATGTAATGTCATGTCACTAGAAAACTAGAAATCATGGATACATGATAATAAGTAAAACATGTTCCTCAAGGTAAAAGGAAACAAGGTCTACTCTAACAATCACGAGATACAACTCATTAATATGCTATCAAGATCCATCCTATCAGTACAAAATTATGTACTAAAGTTGTATGCTTACCTTAGTAAATACCTACAACCATGTAATCTACATTGGGTACCAAACGGTTCACAGAGAGGTTTTGAGAGAAATATCAGTTGGCCACCACCAACGGTGTGTAGAACATTTGTCTTGTGTAATGGAATATAATAGTGTGTAGGCATGCATATATAAAGAAATGTATGTTGTACAATATAACTAAATAACCATGTACCTGCTTCAGCCCTTGGCAGGTGTCTAAACATGTAACCAATTCATTAATTAATCAATTACCATCTAATGTTATTAGGTCACATGGGGTATAACCAACACTGACATGACCTCATGACAATATAATTATGGAAGGTCCCAAGGCGTATCAAGGAAACCAAACAATGATATCTAGTGAGGGAGTTCTATGGATTAAACAAAGGTATCATAAACTAATGGAAATGTGACTCTATAGTATATTAGTCTTCTAAAGGGGTAATATTGTAACCAATGGTGTATAATCCAAGGAATTCCACAGTAAGTTTACTACTGAGTCCAAGGTGATCGACCAAGGTAAAATGGGAAAAAGAAAGGACATTGCCTTATGGGATTTAACCATGACACCAAATCGATATTTTTGGATCCATGGAGTGTATCCAAGGTATCATACAGTAAAGAAAGGTACCCAATATAAGTATACTAGGCATCCAAGAAATATACATGAACCTAAATCGTAGTTGGTATCTACCAATGCAATTTGTATCCATGAATCATAGTGGGGTTATCGATTCCCACGATATTCTCTACTTGAAATCCAAGGCGAGAACGAGTCAGTACATTCCTATTTGATATTATTAATATGTAATATTTCATTTGGTACAAGTCATTCCATCCATTAGAGTGTATATTTCATTTTGAGTTGAAACCATAGATCCATGCTTTGTCTTCCATTAGTGTGGATAGGCCAAAGTAGCTTCCCTACTAATTAATCTATCCTTATTTAGTCATTAAGGCTTATTCAATTATTGAGGTTCACTATGCTACCTTCTATCAATATATAAAGGGGTGATATTAAAAATTAACTTTTATTCAATCTCTATTAAAAAGGCCATGTTATATACATATTATACATTAAATTTCACATTTATTATTTCACATTTATTAAAATTTTTGAAGAACATACCTTAGGTAGTTCAAGTGGTGAGAAAATATGGTACATTCCATTATTAAATTCTCATTAATTAAAATCCATTTTTCATAAGAAGACTCACTTTTAGTAAGGCCAGACAAAGGTACACCCGAACAGTGGAAACATGTCAAAACACTAAAAACCCTATTATGGAGTAACCTTGGACATGAGGAGGATTGATTTGTGGGTGTAATGAATAAAATCTAATCACATATTTGGAAATTGCATAATCATAAGATTATAACGAGTATAATCTTGACATGTTAATTTAAGAAACAGTCTCCAACGAAATCATTGGTCCCCTTATAAACATTCCCAAAAAAAAACTATAGGGATTAGTTATAGAACACCCACATTAGGGTTTTACGAATCTCCTCCTTTAGTATAGGGATTTGATTTTCTACTAATCAGAGTAAATCTATGGAATGCTTAAAAATACTCACATGACAATATCTTGGTCATGATTGAATGAGAAGAAGAACGACTAATGAATATTCAATTACATACCAGTGAACATCCAAAGTAATAAAGTGGAGCTCGATCGAAAGGTTGACAAAGACAATATCTTGATTACAAGATATGATATTCAAAACCCCCCAAATGAAAGAGGGATAGGTTAATCCCGCAAAAACATGGATTGCAATGGAAGGGATTGGATTAATAGATCACTAAGGGAATTGTAGACATTTTACATAGGTCTTTAGCCTACACACGGTTAGTTTGCATGGTTTTTCAAAACATGTACAGACTATGCGATATGGTTCTATTGGATTCTAGGATAAATGGGGAACTCATGGTTAGGCCACATGACCATGTACAAACAATGTGAGATGCATCAGTCCAAAACAACACACACTGTATGGATAGGAAAACCAAGCACATACCATGAAACTTGGACAGAGAAAAAGGGGGTTTTCCGGGTTTGGCATCATGGCCTTATGCAAACAATGAATGATTACACTTTCCAACATAACACAAACTGCATGGTTAGGAAAAACACATGCAAAACATGTAGAAACCATGAGATTGGGCCCATTTTCCTAAAAAAAGGTGATTTGAGCTCCAAACAAGACATCGACACCCTCATGACATTTTCTAACCCATTTTTCATCTACATTAGTTCCAATGTAAGTATTGACACCCAACATTAAAGGATCCATACACAAGGTTAAACCAGGATCTTAGATATTCCGAAAAAATATATGATATATAATTTTATTTTGACATCAATTTGATATATCATATAATCATAATGATATTTCATGTAATATCTGAAAATAAATTATTATCACCACTTGAAAACAATATATCATTTTATAAACTACTATGTTATTTAAAAAAAATTGATAATTAAAAAATAAAATAAAATAATAAAAATGTATGACTATCATTATAAAACTATAATGAATAATAAAAAATTTATAATTATCAAAAAAAATGTAAAGATAATAAAAAAATAAATGAAAATTACAATGAAAACATTATTAAATGAAAAATTTTAAATATTCACATTAAATAAAAATTTAAAATATTGTTCATCAATATTTCAAATAAATCATTAAATTATTATTGATTAAAAATGTAAAATCATGTCTTATTGAAAAAAAGTATAGAAATGAAATATATAGGACTATTGATAGAACATATTTTAAAAATTACAAATTTTCATATGGTTGTAGCATTTTTAGATCATCCACTAACATGATATTAGTTGTTAAGGATTAATTCATTTTATACTTGAATTATTGACATATTCATTTTACATCAGATTCTAAATGACATGACTAGACCAATCATGCCCCACTCAAACCGATTGTAAGACAAGTGTTCCACCCTACGTCTACCAAAAATTCGTCGATGGATGGTAACACACTCAATGATTTAAATATCACACAATAAGATAGACATTATCCCATTTCATTCAATAACAATCACATCTTTATGCATAATATAACAATAAAATTCATGTTGGATATAAATATATATTCCTCTAAATTGTACATAATGAATCAATTTGAGGTAGAGAAGATATAAAATCCCATATGGGAAAATATAATAGATCTAAACATATGAAAATACACTAAATATAACATATTTTTGAATCTGGAGAACTCTCCCCATAGTAAATAACCCATTATTGTTCTATATATGCAACAAACACTTCCACTTTTATGGACGACCATACTCAATAATATGTCCCCAAGAATCACTAGGAATAATATTTGAATCAATATTGATTTCACTTCTAACAGTACCATCACATAAACATTATATCTTTAGTAAAAAAATGTTGGGGAACAAACCCTCTTAAAATAAGAAAACATTGGATGTTGAAATTTCATCCTAGTATAACATAAATATCCACATTGTACACTACTTCACAATAGGAACCATTTAGTTCTTAATGAGTCACAATCTTCAATTAGTCAAATCCCTCACCCTCTCTGACAATAAATTTTTCAAATAATAAAATAATGGAGGACCCACTAAATATTTTTAACGTGGCATAAAATGGAATACCACTACATTTAATTCATTACCATTGCTTCAATGCATACAATTTAGAAACTCGTAGGAGAACCCATTACTTTCTCTAGAATAGATCCAAATCAAGGGGTATTAACACCAAAAATTATAACCACCGATGTTTTTTTAAATGTGATATTCCAAAATATATGAAAGATAACCTCCACTACATTTCTTAGCTATATGAGAAATCATATTGCAACTCCAAAAATTTTAACTACACCAAACCTGCAACCCACGAAACATTTATGAAATTATATTAGTTGACACAAACCTAATATAATGAAACTTCAATCATGGGAGTATTTACCATATATATAAAAGAACCTTATCCTTTCTAGAAGACACATCGGTCGAGGGAGTATTATACCCTATTTGTATCATGTGGTGGACCTACACATAATCTCCACTGATGGAGCACCATGTCCATGTTAATCTAGAGGACACACACCCCAATCATCATTGGCGGTATTGAAATCCATTATGTAAATAAAGGGCCCCATTACCTTCATATAAAACATTCTAGGGAGTACATGACCATTGAATACTCAAAACATCAATCACCATACCTCATAATCATCCCTACATAAGAAAATCCTAAGGATTCATATCTATCACTGAAAAGGGCTTTATATTGATAAAGAAAAAACATCTGATGTGATCTATGACTAAAAGTACTAATAATTAGATATTTATTTTACTGAAACATATATCTAACAACAAAATAATTGAAATCACACCACAAATGTGATGTGTTGACCCTTGGTGACCCTTGGCCATTCCAAATGGAATGCTTGGTGTAGGGGTGTTAGCTTATGTTTCATGAGAATGTCATCTGTTCCCTCTTTGGTTAGGTAGGGAAGTATTAACCTACTGGCTCAAAGGATGGACAGTGCACATGGCACGATTTTTGAGCTATAAATTGGAAAATTGGTGTTTCTTTATCGAGAGTAGAATAGTAATACCTAATTAATCCCCAAATGTAATTACCCACATAGGATTAAAAAAGTTATATTTTTTAATATATTATTTTCGATCTCTACAGCCCCCTTCATACATTTTTTGGTGACCATGGGGGTAAACTCCAATACTCAATATCAGCAGTTTCATCAAATTGTTTTTATAATAATTCTTAATTGTGTAAATTTATCATTTTACATATAGAGTGGTTCTAATTTTTAAAATCCCAAAAATTTAGCAAATAATCATTCAGGAAAAATCTATGTCCCTATGGAAACCCTCTTTTTTCAATCCCTTCCATTTAGTCATTCAACTATTTATCTTTGAACACTATAAATTAATCTAGTATATTATGATGTCACATGTTTTCATGATTCAGATAATTATTCGATAAATTGTTATTCAATATAAGAAAACTAATTTAAGTAATGTATGTTAAATTATTCACTGCTAGATCAAATGTTCAAATGAAATTGAATGAGTAAAAATTGAAAAAATTATGAACCTTCTATGAAGCATGTGGGATTAAATATTGATAAAAGTAATTTACTAACACTATTGATTTCAATGTTTTAATATGTATTTGATTAATATTTTTCTCGTGTACAAAAACATGTAGTGCATAAGGATGATTGAATTGGTTGAAATTTCTTATGGTTATTTATAGTTTTGTGATTTGATATACTAGGGATATGTCTTGTTTCATACTGTGATGGCTTATGATTATAACATTATTTGAGGAGGTAATGATGTGATGATTTTGGGATGCAGTTGTGGTATATTCTGAAGATGTTACCATTGTGGTTGATACGATGTGATAATGTAATGATTCCGATAGGTTGCAATCAAGAAATTCATTTTTCTGGTTGATAAGTGGGTGATTTCGGATAGGGATGAAGAGTTGATATTTCCCTATTTTCTAGAATATTTTGATGTGTGTGATGTTATGATAGAAAATGTGATTTGATATGATTCTAATGATGTTAAATTTCATGGATTCTTATCATATTACTACATACTCCCTTAATTTCTAAATTTTATTTAATACTTATGATTCTCCATAGTATAAAAAGATATAGTTATACAACTAATGTTGAATAAGAAGTATTGTTTTACAAATATATTAATCACAGACTTTATTTACTTAGTTGTTACACATGTGTCTATACAAAAATTTTAATTCCACATTGATAAATCTGAGTATATCATGTTCTCAGCCCTCTATAGTTTGTCAATTAATTTTTTGGATACTTATGGGAGATATTAGTTGTTGTTTGAGTGTATAGGTTGTAGTTAGATAATAATCTAGATATTTTGGATTATGTATTTTAATATATATTTTTTAATATTTTAATTCATATTGGTAACAATTTGCCTTTGGAAACATAATTTTTCATTAATTAGAACCTTCTGGTGTAGATTTGTAGTAATTTGTTTCTGAGAAATAAGTGGGTAATGACACTTATTCTTCTGATAGATACTATTACTCCTTATTGTCAAATCATGACCTATTTTTGGTAAGATTTAGGGGACAATATTATCCAATCATCCTACCATGGATGGGATTAAGTTGGGATTTGAAACATCTTGTGGAACTCTAACATTCAATTTCCAATGAGTAACAATTTTCTCAAAAATATTTTTGAATAATCATTTTAAAAATATGAATATACTCACATACACAACATAATTAACATACATACATCTATCTATTACCCCTAATTCAATTCATATCATTTTTTAGAAATAAACCTAGATGATATAAAGGAAAATCATAAAATAACTCCCACCAAATTCAAGTTCTACTTTAATAGTAGTTTAATTGAAAAAGGGGGAGATATGGAGAGGGAATAATTCAAATATTCTTATATAGAATAGTAAAACTGATGATTTAAACCTTGTGTTGGTATCATATAACTCTATAAATATCATAAAAAAATTCATTCACTATGATTCCCTTCAAATATTTCTATAGAGTAATTCAATTCGTTAATGAATATCATATAATTCAACCACCAGAACAATAGAATCCTTAAATTGTTCTTTAATGAATATATGATTGACGTTCAGTAATATAAATAATTGAAAATAGAAATAAAATAGAAAACATATGCAACAATATTACTTTTTAAAAAATATTCATACCTGAAAAATTCTATTAACAATAATTTATTTTGGACATAGAATCCAAAAAACAATCATGAAGGTTGGAGAGTATCCACTTTAGGGGTGGTTGTAAATTAACATCTATTTTTAATTAAATTTTATTTCTCTAATATTATGAAAAAATAATAAAATTTTCGAGCATAGTAACATAAAACATACAAGAAAATTAAAAAAATAATACACCAACTAAATATTATGGCGTCATGTAAAAACCCACTGGTATTCATGACATAAAATACTATAGTACAATATAAAATAAATGTCAAATAAATCACACCTTTTTAAATTATTTTAATTAAATTTTTATGCATTTTAAAATAATATATATACATGGAAATTAAAAAATAGAAGAGAAGATAATAATTCTAGAAATATTTCAAGGGTTTTCAGTGAACAGAATAATTTTTTAATATTTTATTAATGACATGAACTATTGAATATGTCTGTTTTACATCAATGAGTCAACCAAAAATAATTTTGAATAATGTCTATAAGCACTTATTAACATTCAATAGTGTAATTAAGGATAAAAAATTAACAATGTAGTTAAATAGGTGTTTGTCACAAAATATAATTAATTTCTCATTGATTTTTTCAAATATAATTCCCATAAACAAAATGTATTAAATTAATTTTTTTACAAAGGATACAAAAACATTATTAACATGTTAATATACAGTACTATTCTTAATAGAGTAGGGAAATTCATAAAAATTTATTTATTAATGGAGGATAGACATAGGACTGTATACTAAAAATCTTATTCTATATATTAGAATAAATCACATTAAATCTATATTTTGACATATATATAAAAAATGTTCTCATTGATTTTATGTTATAATGACACTATAAAATATACTAAAAAGAACAACAGGAATGTTAGCCTATAAATGAACGTGGATATATAAATATAATTCAAATGCATAAGTAGATTAAATAATTTTGGAAACTCCTTGAATTGGTAAAATTCATCAAAAATAATATAAATCTATCCCACTTACCATTATGAAATGAATCTAGTATGGATGATAAAAACCTTTTCAGAGGTGAAAATACAATGTGTTCAAATTATTACAATTCCTTCATAAACTCTAAAAAAATGTAATATTTTAATTCACGAAAATGAATGATCGATCCAAAAATTCATATAATACTTGTAAAATAACATGAAACACAATAAAGCATGTGTGTTTCTATTATTAATTTGGATGGCATTATAATTTTATACTATCTGTCTATACATTTAAATTCCTATGTTTCTATCACTATAATCTATAAAATATAATAAATATCTATCAAAAGAATAAAATAATAAAATTTTGTTGATTTTTTTCTTGTTTTTGAAAAAGAAATCCTTAATTTCACATGATATAAAAAAATTATTTTTTCATGTAATATGTAATATGTATCATTTTACATAAAATAGAAACAATAAAATATCTAAAATGATCATTCAATTCAATTTGTGGTATATCGTGTTAGACATTAACCATTTCCTAGCACCACTTCACCAATGGATGGCTATGCTTGATTTAGATTATCATCAACCCAATATCTCGATGTCAAATATGTCCTAATTTTGAATAAATTTAAAATTGATTTATAGAAGACTATAAGAATAAATAGAAAAATATAATATTATTGATAATTTATAATATAAGAATCAACTGAGAATATTCATGTTCCACGAAATTTCATTGAAATCCAAGATACTCAAGTTATTTTCCATCACTATATATAGATCCATTATAATAATGAAATTAATGAAAACATTTATCATGGACATGCCTTATCCGTGGGAGGAAATATTTGTATCTATATATATGTTTTTTATAAATAGATATATTTAATGGAGAAAATTGATAATTATGTACTCACATAAGTCTACAATCGCATCTCTCATTTCTAGATAATAGTGTGGATTAATACAATGCTCGCATAAAATATAACCGCATAATTATAAAAATAATAATAAATATATGTAATTAAATTTATTTAATGTAATAATATAAAAATTATTATGTATCTTACCACTAGAGGAATTTAGCTACATAATAAATAATATTTCTATGTGCATTAATAATATTAATCCCACATGTTAAAAATAAATGTATTATCATAAACTTAAATAAAATGTATTCAATTTTAGGATGTTCAAATATTCTTCGACTAATATTCAACAACATTTCATAACCCCCACAATGCGTACATGATCAAGAGTAAGTTATCCAAGTTGAAAATTAATCATGTTTATAAGAACAATAATCTATCTATGATATCTCAACATCATATAATAATTCATACAATCCAAATATAAAATAAATTAACTCTAATTAATAGAATATAATGCTATTAAAAATTTTATAAACCCATACACCATGATAAATAGTTACTAAAATTTCACTAAGAAGTAATTTTGAATAGTTATTATCATAAAATATTGTATTTATTTGGAACCCCTTTATTATAGTATAATAAAAATATTTAGAGTTGTTTTTCAATTCTTAAATATTTTGATCATCAATGTTACCAAGCATTCTTATAATGTATTAACTTGTTACAACTATTAGAAAATTATACCAGTACATTGAATCTTTATTTTTTTTAGAACACATGTTTATATTTTAAAAAATCCATAAAATGTTTTAAAAAAATTATTATTTCCATTTTTATGGTCTTGTACATATTTCATTATAACAACAGGTCTTTGTATTGCACAGACACACTCAATCGATCTAAAATTATTGTGTAATGAATGAAAATATATTTTTAAACAATTATATGTACACACAATCATTGAAAAATAGTGAAATATGTATTAAAAATCATGATAAATGCATAAAATTAAAATTAACAAATGAAATCATGGAAAATAAAAAAAATAAAGGCTCTTCATCATTGAGTAATAAATGATACTTTTTCTAATAAGATCAATTTGATTAAAAAAATTGTTTGTAAAAATAAAAAAAATGATCTTCAAAAATATTGGAAGGGAATGCCTTGCCTATGATTTTTAATATATTGAATAAATGAACTCACATTAATAGACATTTAATTTTTGATTGAATCCCATTCTGAATGATAACTTCTTCATGTTTTATATAAAATTATCTAATTTCTCATCATTTTTCAATTTTTTTTAATTTTAATTTTATACAATCAAATATTTTGGTACCCTAAATAATTCTTATAGTGTAATTCACTCAAAATTTACCCATTTTAATTGTAATTTTGTAAATTTAAATATCTTATATATGAAATTACTGGAAATAAATTATACAAAACGATTATATCTTATTTTTAATTAATGAAGATATGTATCACATTGGTAAATTAATTTTTTGATTGTATGAGCTAGGATTTAATGTTCCATTTTATTATTTAACATTCTTAAAAATACGTGTCGATGTTTTTGTAGTTAGTAATGTGGTATTATTTGATATTGATGAATGAGTTATGTACTAAACGGTCATTTATTCAATTATAGTTTTAAATTACAATAATTAATTTATAATGCATAAAAATAATTTTTTTTAGATTGAAACCAATCACGAACCGAATCGATCGCCACCAAAAATGGCACCAAACCCAACCCGTGACAAGGCCCAAAGGGCGTTCCCGATCCCCACGGGCTGGCACAAGTGCCCAAGTATCATAAAACGAAAAATTGGGAACGATTTACCCGAGTTTATAAACATAAAACAACAAAAGAATCCAATGAAACAAATCTGGATTTTTCAAACCATACAATCTTTTACAGAAATTTAAAACTGAATTACATAGCTTAAAACAACTCAAAAGGGTTATAACAAAGGTACAAAACCAAATAAGTTCATCTCAAGAACCCTCATGGCAAGGGGCACCGCCCTAAAGCCACCTCTATATGACTTCACCACCAAGGACTTGCTACAATCCCGAACTACTGGAACAAAAAAACTGTAACCAACCTGCGACAACAAAAATAACCAGGTCTACTTACACCCAAGGGTGTTAGTAGGGTGTGAGCCTGTAACACCCCAGGTAAATAAAGAATATGAAATTTCATATTTATCTATATTTGTGAATAAAATATTTAAATGACTTTAAAGGGGAAGCTATGCTCGATGGCGTACCCAACACGCAACAACGAGTTTCTTCGGAATCTTACGTTGCACTCTAATAATAAATTTTAAATAAAATGTAGCCGTTGTAATGGCGGGAATGTATAGGAATAACTAAAATATTATTATATATGTTTTTTAAATGTTTTTACATTTATCCAATAAAATCTAAAGGCTTAAAATACGGAAAGAATTCAATTTTAAGCGTATATGCCCTAGTTTTCACTAAAGGTTCACTTGCCGCCTTTTGATGGCGAACCATCATTAAATATATTTTTGATCACTCTTATACATTCTTTTGGACCAAATAAAACTCTTATTAAGAATCGGGACATCAGATTTTACTTTGTGTAATTGTTTGGTATTTTTCCGATAAAGTTCATTTTTTTTAATGAATAGTGTAAAATGTTGTATTTTAATTCAAAACCTCTTTTTAATCTAATTTATTTATATGATTAGATAATATTTTGAATTGGTTTTAAAGTGAAATTAGAAAATATTTTTACCATTAAATCCAATAGTGGTCATTGGAATTAATTTACTTTGAAATCAGACTTAAACTAGTGTCAATCTTTGGATACTTATTGTTTTATAAAAACACGCTATTTGCTCTGACAGCCGGAATTAATTATTAAATTAATTAATGTGACTAATATGTTTTGAATTTTGTAAAACGGACTTCATTTTTGAATTCGTAATATAAAATATAGCTTAGGGTGAAGTTTTGGTATTTTTCTGAAAAACTCCAATTTTTTATGAATAGTGAAACCACTAAGTGGTAATCAAGCAAACTGATTTTTCAGTTAAATGAAAGTTTACCACTAATGTGTATTGAATATTGAAAATCCGACATACATGGTTGTAATTAAGAAGTAAAATGTGGTTCAATGGGATAAAAATAATTTTTTGGTGAATAGTAACTTATTAAGTTTTTAATCGCGATTAGTGGTAATTAGTGTAGTTTAAGGTAAGAATGATATTATAAGAATGTGAAAACACCATGACACTTGTCCTACACCTATTGGGTGTGTCATGGCCGACCAAGACAAGCTATGGGCCAACTTGGGGACCCCATGGATCCACTTTTGTTGGGAAATGACATAAATTACTTTTTATTTAATGTTAAAGTGAAAATGACACAAACATAATATGTTTTACGAAAACAATTTTTAAATGGGGATATAAAAGTCCAAATTTTGATTATAAATATTCATTGGAAAGATAAAAAAATTTCCTATATCATAGTATTTGTTTTATAATTTTTAGACATTAAAGAAATTAAATTATATATGACATAATAATGATGCAGCGATGACATCATTATTTGACGATTTAATTAAAATGGAAAGATAATGAAACATCTACAACCTACACATGGACAAAACCAATTGGATGAGTGGATTTAGATTCTTTATCACCTTATCCAAGAATTATATCAATTTGGGACCTTTTGAAACCGAAACACATTTTCAAATAAAGTAATAGTTTTTACTTTCCAAAAGTGCCCCTCCTCTCCTCTTATAAAATCCCCCCACCTCTACCTCTTTTCCCACACTCCTCAAGCCTTTGGCTCGTCCAACCCCTGCCCATTTACTCTCTCCACATCCCTCTCCTAATCCTAGAGGATTCCCTTTGGGCAGAATCCTTTCAAAGGAAGCCTTTAGGCTCAAATCAAAAGGAGTTACACTTTTAAAGGTAATTCACTCTCTCATGTTCATTTGTTTAATTTTGCATCTCCAACCCCCTAAACTCTTTTTATTTACTTCTTTTGTAACAACACCAGTATCTTCAATATACTAGGATGTTGTTATAAGATTTATTCGAGCTACACTCTCACACAACTACATCAAATGGTTAAAGAACATAAGGTTTCCGTGGATGGCGAAATTATGCCTCCCGAAACGATGATTGTTCAATACTCTTTTAACACCTTAAAAGGTGGACATTATGATGTCACTATTTTTATATATGATATATAATATGTTTATGTTTTACTTATGCTTCTTTATTTTTCATTTGTGTCTTACCTTGATGGCTTCCATTATGGGTATACGTGAAATCTTCATTTTAAGGAAGTGCGGACTACCGCCCCCTCAAAGTGATTTGATTCGTTATATACCATATGTGGGACTTATAAAGGATGGAACCATGATATAATATATGATATTATACTGGAATTATAATATACCTTTATATAAGTATTATTCCATTCTATAAAATAGGAAATAGAAATGAAAGTAGCGTTCATGCGTACGTACGGCTTACCGTCTCCATGAACGGTGCATTTCATTTCTTACCTCTAAATGATTATGTAATGTAATAAATGCATGCATGTACTGGATATATATGAAATATATGATATATAAATCATGAATACAATTCTGGATATAATAAACTTTTGGCCACACGAACAACATGTAATTGTAAGAAGTCCACTTTCGACTTAAGAACCAAATATCGACAAAACAATCATTATTAACTTAATGATTACATAGTGTTTATAACAAGGAAATAAGTGATATAAAAGGAATAATAAGCTTGAAAAAGGTTATTAATCAAGTAGAAATTAACTCAAGTTTATTATTCAGGAGATTAAAGAACGATCAAGTCAAGTCGGACCCGAGGTAAGGGACCCTACTCCACTCTTTCTTTTTAAGTACACTCTTTTATGTCATTCCTTTTAAAGATCATATTTCTTGTTATTGGGATGTTATTTTATATTAATCATACTGTAATTTTTATGTTCATGTGATGAGAGACCCTATTCTCTCTCATTAATCTATTTTGGAAGTTTTATGTGGCGCCGTTAGGCTGCCGAGTTTTCGTAAGGGATTTTTCATCTCACTTTTATTCCCGTGATATTTATGCTACATTTGCCACAATTTCCTTTGAGTGGTGTATGTACTGCCCATTATTCTACTCTTTGTGTAATATAATTTCTTTTATGAGTATTTACATCAATGATTTATTGTCCTTCTTTCATGGGGTGTATGTTTTGAAAGATACCCAAGTCGGTAAGGGAACCTTTCACCATCATCTTTTTAAAAGACTTCTTTTGTTGGGTCTTTTAATTTACATATTGTTATGTTGGGATATGTTCTCATATATCATTATTGATGTAAATTTTATGTCCAAGTGATGAGATACACTTTTCATCCCTCATCAACTCATTTTGACGTGATGTCGTTAGGCTGTCAAGGGAACTTTTTAACCCAATTTCGATTTCATTGGGTTCAACATGTAGTCATTGAATATGTCATCCATTGAATATGTGTGAATGTCATTTTATGGTTTTACACTTAATATCCACTTATATTGGGTGTATTTATATTTGTCACACATATTTTGAGATTGATTTGTCCTTAATTTAAGGATACCTTCTTTATAAGGGATTTCATCACATTTGACATTTCTATTGAGGGTTCATTGTTGTTATACACCAATTCACTCTTATATGGTGTATATACTGTCCTTTGGAGTATTATATCATGAATCCTTTTATTCTCATGATATTATAAAGTTCTGACTAAATGTTATTCCTCGATTATTGTATTCAAGTGTCTCTAATTTTGGTAAAACCCCTTTAACCAAAATATCGTTTTAAATGTTTTAATTATTTGTTCTTATTAATATCCATGTTTTCAAAATGGTTTTAAGGATTTACTTACATGGATATTAATGGTTTAAAATGTTAAAAGCTTCAAGGTGGTATGGGACACTTTGATTCAAAAATCTCTTTATTAAATGTTTTAAATGGTTTTGGAAATGGTTTCTTTTTGAATGGATTCATTATTTCAATATCCTAAAATGTTATATTGTGATCGAAATGTGGAGATGTTATGTTTCCTTTATTCATGTTTTATGTGATACGATTATGTTATGGTTATTGGTCATTGTTATGAAGAACGGGTGGTTCCGTGATAAACTATGGGCGGGTGAGCCCGTTATAGCTCTCCAATGCATTGGGTAACGCGAAGGAGTGAAAAGTTAAGGTTTCTCCGAAGAGATTTTAGGGAATATACTGTGATGGGTATTCCAAACGTAACCAAGAGGGTTACTCCCTACGTAAGAATGTTATGAATGCCTCAAGTTACCTTTATGTCTTATGATTTCTTTGATTTATTCATGATTTGATGAGGTAGGTTAAAGTGCCTATGTTTTATGGGTAAATTATGATTTCATTCTTATGTATATATGAACTCATGTTTCCTTTCCATATTTTTATATCCCTTACTGAGCTTTTTTATGCTCATCCCAAGTTTTTTAAATGTTTTTCAGATCAAGGGAAAGGTACATGATAAGATGATAGAGTCAAGGATGTGTTAAGAAAGAATCCATGTTTTATTTTCAATATGTTTGTGTTGATGGGATGAATGAATACGGTCTTTTATGTAACCACTTTGTTTAAATGTGGAATGTAATGCAAGTTTCATGATCTAATTCTCTAAAACTCTAAACCTGAAAAGATCCTCAATGTGTAATCTTGTAATAACTCAAGATTAAGTAAGGTATAAGGCTGGGGCCTTATAGTTGGTATCAGAGGTCGGTTTAGATAACTTTAGAGGTTAGGGTATTCTCTAAGCACAAGTGACATTACCATAATGGTTAGGATTTCAGAAAGAGTACTAGTTTTAGATAAAGTGAATGAGAAAGTATATATTAGTGTTTATCTTACTCATTAGTACATGATGGTTATGTTGATATACTCACACTGACCTTTTTGGTTTTAGTAAATGGCTGGATCTAGCAGGCACCAATGTGACAATGGGTTTGAAGGAAACTGTGGTGGTTCTCTGATTAAGAGACTGGATGAGATGGAGTATTCAATGAGGAAACTCGTGGTTGTTCTAAACCAAATATCAAGGAGTCATGATCAACCACTTCAACCTTGGTGAGTTCTCTAATGCATCATGTACGAGATGGCCAACTCGATGTGGAAATTCAGGTAATAATTATTAATGTAACCATTACGGTTTATATGATCCTTACTTTTGAGGTAATTATGGGTTATTATATGTTATGATGGAAAATGAAAGGCATGAGATAAACTTGAGGTTAAAATATGTTATGATCATCTTTGAATATTTTATCTCATTTCGGGGATTGTTTTAAGAATTATATAGTTCTGGAAAAAGGACAACACGCAGACTGTGTGACATCCCGTCGCGTCGGATAAAGCTGCGGGAATCGATCCCACAACCAAAGTGCGACTGTTATTTATCGCCTACCACTGGACTACGTGAAGACCCTGGTTAGTTTGAATGATTCTTTCTGGTTATATGATTTTATGAATTAAGAGTAAGTTGATTTTGGGTTATTTATGAAAATGATTAACCTATCATGGAGGATATGTGATTAGGTTAATTACTTTTCAATGCGAGACTTTAGGAGCAACTGATGTTGTTTGGAGATAAATGTTACGATTTAACTTGGAAGACTATGTGACTAAATCCTTCAAATATTTGGGTTTCAATCTTATTTTGGTTTACTTTGAAGAATTTTATGGACAAATTGTTTATCTAATGGTCCTCGTTGAACTTTGGGTTTTGTTGGACAAATTTTGGAGATTAATCATAGATTTTCTTTTTATAAATGGTTATCCTTTTTTGGATTATTTGATCTTGTACTAGCCTTTTTGGTTTTGGTTTTGGTTAAAGTCTAGAGACTTGGGAATTATATAGTTCTCTTTTGTGGATTAGGTGATTCTCTAGAAGTTGATTATAGTACTCTTAGTGCGAACAAGTCTCCCTAAATACTCGTCTTTTGGAAAAAAAATATGAGTTTGATTAAGGAATCTAGTAAAAGTTGAAAGTCAACATGATAAGTGATTATGTTTCCTTATGAATAAATTCCTCAATAAAAAGTAACTTAAAACAAAAATGTTGTCTATTAACTTTTCCTACTGGGGAATCGAATACTGTTTAACCCATCACAAGTTTGTGATTTTCTCGTGGTTAACTTTCTCCTAAACGTGTTTTCTATCACTCTCCATCAGAACATGACCCTTTGTTTTTTCCTCCATGTCCATATTTTCATACTTGGAATCCTAGTATGGGTTAACTCGGCTGACCTTTGTACTTATTTTTCTTTATTTTAAAGTGTTTGTTTTATCGACTTTTGTTCCGATGTGGGACTTTCAAGGATGTTTCCAAGCGCAATTTTAAAATTGCGAGGACGCAATTCCCAAAAGGGGGGAAGGATGTAACACCCCAGGTAAATAAAGAATATGAAATTTCATATTTATCTATATTTGTGAATAAAATATTGAAATGACTTTAAAGGGGAAGCTATGCTCGATGGCGTACCCAACACGCAACAACGAGTTTCTTCGGAATCTTACGTTGCACTCTAATAATAAATTTTAAATAACATGTAGTCGTTGTAATGGAGGGAATGTATAGGAATAACTAAAATATTATTATATATGTTTTTTAAATGTTTTTACATTTATCCAATAAAATCTAAAGGCTTAAAATACGGAAAGAATTCAATTTTAAGCGTATATGCCCTAGTTTTCACTAAAGGTTCACTTGTCGCCTTTTGATGGAGAACCATCATTAAATATAGTTTTGATCACTCATATATATTCTTTTGGACCAAATAAAACTCTTATTAAGAATCGGGACATCAAATTTTACTTTGTGTAATTTTTTGGTATTTTTCCGATAAAGTTCATTTTTTTAATGAATAGTGTAAAATGTTGTATTTTAACTCAAAACCTATTTTTAATCTAATTTATTTATATGATTAGATAATATTTTGAATTGGTTTTAAAGTAAAATTAGAAAATATTTTTACCATTGAATCCAATAGTGGTCGTTGGAATTAATTTCACTTTGAAATCAGACTTAAACTAGTGTCAATCTTTTGATACTTATTGTTTTATAAAAACACGCTATTTGCTCTGACAGCGGGAATTAATTATTAAATTAATTAATGTGACTAATATGTTTTTAATTTTTTAAAACAGACTTCATTATTGAATTCGGAATATCAAATATAGCTTAGGGTGATGTTTTGGTATTTTTTTGAAAAACTTCAATTTTTTATGAATAGTGAAACCACTAAGTGGTAATCAAGCAAACTGATTTTTCAGTTAAATGAAAGTTTACCACTAATGTGTATTGAATTTTGAAAACCCGACATACATGGTTGTCATTAAGAAGTAAAATGTGGTTCAATGGGATAAAAATAATTTTTGGGTGAATAGTAACTTATTATGTTTTTAATCGCGATTAGTGGTAATTAGTGTAGTTTAAGGTAAAAATGATATTATAAGAATGTGAAAACACCATGACACTTGTCCTACACCTATTGGGTGAGTCATGGCCGACCCAGACAAGCCATGGGCCAACTTGGGGACCCCATGGATCCACTTTTGTTGGGAAATGACATACATTACTTTTTATTTAATGTTAAAGTGAAAATGACACAAACATAATATGTTTTACTAAAACAATTTTTAAGTGGGGTTATACAAGTCCAAATTTTGATTATAAATAGTCATTGGAAAGATAAAAAGATTTCCTATATCATAGTATTTGTTTTATAATTTTTAGACATTAAAGAAATTAAATTATTAATGACATAATAATGATGCAGCGATGACATCATTATTTGACGATTTAATTAAAATGGAAAGATAATGAAAAATCAACAACCTACACATGGCCAAAACCAATTGGATGAGTGTATTTAGATGCTTTATCACCTTATCCAAGAATTATATCAATTTGGGACCTTTTTAAACCGAAACACACTTTCAAATTAAGTAATATGTCTTACTTTCCAAAAGTGCCCCTCCTCTCCTCTTATAAAAGGCCCCCACCTCTACCTCTTTTCCCACACTCCTAAAGCCTTTGGCTCGGCCAACCCCTGCCCATTTACTCTCTCCACATCCCTCTCCTCATCCTAGAGGATTCCCTTTGGGCAGAATCCTTTCAAAGGAAGCCTTTAGGCTCAAATCAAAAGGAGTTACACTTTTAAAGGTAATTCACTCTCTCATGTTCATTTGTTTAATTTTGCTTCTCCAACCCCCTAAAATCTTTTTATTTACTTATTTTGTAACAAAACCAGTATATTAAATATACTAGGATGTTGTTATATGATTTATTCGAGCTACAATCTCACACAACTACATCAAATGGTTAAAGAACATACAGTTTCCGTGGATGGGGAAATTATGCCTCCCGAAACGATGATTGTTCAATACTCTTTTAACACCTTCAAAGGTGGCCATTATGATGTCACTATTTTTATATATGATATATAATATGTTTATGTTTTACTTATGCTTCTTTATTTTCCATTTGTGTCTTACCTTGATGGCTTCCATTATGGGTATACGCGATATCTTCATTTTAAGGAAGTGCGGACTACCGCCCCCTCAAAGTGATTTGATTCGTTATATACCATATGTGGGACGTATAAAGGATGGAACCATGATATTATATATGATATTATACTGGAATTATAATATACCTTTATATCAGTATTATTCCATTCTATAAAATATGAAATAGAAATGAAAGTAGCGTTCATGCGTACGTACGGCTTACCGTCTCCATGAACGGTGCATTTCATTTCTTACCTCTAAATGATTATGTAATGTAATAAATGCATGAATGTAATGGATATATATGAAATATATGATATAAATCATGAATAAAATTATGGATATAATAAACTTTTGGCCACACGAACAACATGTAATTGTAAGAAGTCCACTTTCGACTTAAGAACCAAATATCGACAAAACAATCATTATTAACTTAATGATTACATAGTGTTTATAACAAGGAAATAAGTGATATAAAAGGAATAATAAGCTTGAAAAAGGTTCTTAATCAAGTAGAAATTAACTCAATTTTATTATTCAGGAGATTAAAGAACGATCAAGTCAAGTCAGACCCGAGGTAAGGGACCCTACTCCACTCTTTCTTTTTAAGTACACTCTTTTATGTCATTCCTTTTAATGATCATATTTCTTGTTATTGGGATGTTCTTTTATATTAATCTTACTGTAATTTTTATGTTCATGTGATGAGATACCCTATTCACTCTCATCAATCTATTTTGGAAGTTTTATGTGGCGCCGTTAGGCTGCCGAGTTTTCGTAAGGTATTTTTCATCTCACTTTTATTCCCTTGAGATTTATGCTACATTTGCCACAATTTCCTTTGAGTGGTGTATGTACTGCCCATTATTCTACTCTTTGTGTAATATAATTTCTTTTATGAGTATTTACATCAATGATTTATTGTCCTTCTTTCATGGGGTGTATGTTTTGAAAGATACCCAAGTCGGTAAGGGAACCTTTCACCATCATCTTTTTAAAAGAATTCTTTTGTTCGGTCTTTTAATTTACATATTGTTATGTTGGGATATGTTCTCATATATATTTATTGATGTAAATTTTATGTCCAAGTGATTAGATACACTTTTTATCTCTCATCAACTCATTTTGACGTGATGTCGTTAGGCTGTCAAGGGAACTTTTTAACCCAATTTCGATTTCTTTGGGTTCAACATGTAGTCATTGAATATGTCATCCATTGAATTTGTGTGAATGTCCTTTTATGGTTTTACACTTAATATCCACTTATATTGGGTGTATTTATATTTGTCACACATATTTTGAGATTGATTTGTCCTTAATTTAAGGATACCTTCTTTATAAGGGATTTCATCACATTTGACATTTCTATTGAGGGTTCATTGTTGTTATACACCAATTCACTCTTATATGGTGTATATACTGTCATTTGGAGTATTATATCATGAATCCTTTTATTCTCATGATATTATAAAGTTCTGACTAAATTTTATTCCTCGATTATTGTATTCAAGTGTCTCTAATTTTGGTAAAACCCCTTTAACCAAAATATCGTTTTAAATGTTTTAATTATTTGTTCTTATTAATATCCATGTTTTCAAAATGGTTTTAAGGATTTACTTACATGGATATTAATGGTTTAAAATGTTAAAAGCTTCAAGGTGGTATGGGACACTTTGATTCAAAAATATCTTTATTAAATGTTTTAAATGGTTTTGGAAATGGTTTCTTTTTGAATGGATTCATTATTTCAATATCCTAAAATGTTATATTGTGATCGAAATGTGGAGATGTTATGTTTCCTTTATTCATGTTTTATATGATACGATTATGTTATGGTTCTTGGGCATTGTTATGAAGAACGGGTGGTTCCGTGATAAACTATGGGCGGGTGAGCCCGTTATAGCTCTCCAATGCATTGGGTAACGCGAAGGAGTGAAACGTTAAGGTTTCTCTGAAGAGATTTTAGGGAATATACTGTGATGGGTATTCCAAACGTAACCAAGAGGGTTACTCCCTATGTAAGAATGTTATGAATGCCTCAAGTTACCTTTATGTCTTATGATTTCTATGTTTTATTCATGATTTGATGAGGTAGGTTAAAGTGCCTATGTTTTATGGGTAAATTATGATTTCATTCTTATGTATATATGAACTCATGTTTCCTTTCCATATTTTTATATCCCTTACTGAGCTTTTTTTATGCTCATCCCAAGTTTTTGATATGTTTTTCAGGTCAAGGGAAAGGTACATGATAAGATGATAGAGTCAAGGATGTGTTAAGAAAGAATCCATGTTTTATTTTCAATATGTTTCTGTTGATGGGAAGAATGAATACAGTCTTTTATGTAACCACTTTGTTTAAATGTGGAATGTAATGCAAGTTTCATGATCTAATTCTCTAAAACTCTAAACCTGAAAAGATCCTCAATGTGTAATCTTGTAATAACTCAAGATTAAGTAAGGTATAAGGCTGGGGCCTTATAGATCCAATGCCCAGTAGGATACCACCACTAAGAGATTCCATGTGATAAACATTTAAAGACGAAAAGCATTCATGTTTTCAAAAACATGAAAAGCTTGTTACAATTTCTAAAAGATGCAACTTTGAATAAAAACAGTTTCAAGTGGGATATCATTAAGAATAAACACTTTTAAAAATAATGTCAACACTAATGAATTTTCCAGCCAACTATACTGTATGTCGACGGTAAGTACAAAGTAAATAATGAGCACAAGAAATAGGAAATAACCCCTAGGCACTAGCTAGCTGTGGGTCCCAGGTACCTCGTATCTCGGTGTGAGTAACCATCACAAATATCCATTCTCGTGCACGAGACACTAGTATGGAACATAACCATAACCTAGTGGTCCCCAATCATCATCATCATAGTTTAGTTAGAGTTGTAAGCGTCAATCTTGCTATGTGAAACTGAGGCCAAACCCCACAGATTCACTAGCATACTAGTACACGTCCACCCACCTAGATACCCAAGTTTTCCCCTTGTGCTCAAGCAAGTTCAACAAGTCAAGAAATATAAATTGAACATGAAAATATCATTTCCACATCATAAATTCACCAAACATCCCATATGTATATCACACAAGTCACAAAAATTCATTTTTTCATTCAAAATGATTTTGAAATCCGAATCACACCAAAATAGCCGACAACACATTTCACATTTCTTCAACACTTACACAAAACCATTAAATTTTTTTATAAAACTATTATATGATATTTAAACTCATATAAAATCCCACACACATTGAATATAACACTTCATTCATAATGAAAAATTCAATTTTTCACATCACACTCACACAAAACACTCCACATCACTTTCACATCACATTCACTCCTCAATATCTCCTAAAAACAATTTAAAAAAATATTTCCAAGATGATACATATCACATAACAACCTTTTCACAAATTAAATGGACCTTTTAAAAATATACTCCTACCAAAACAGTTTTCTGATATAGTTTCACCTATTACACAACCCAATAAACCATTCAAAACTTTTATAAAACAAGTATAAAGAGTATACCCAAACATTGCACATAAAATCCATTTCAAAAACCTTTATTTACGCCAAAAGCACACCAAGATCCAATCAAAACAGAATTTTCATCCCAATCAACATGTAATAATCCACTTTCAAATGTTATATAATCACCTTGTATAATATCACAAAAGATACCCATGAGAACACACAAATCCATAAAACACTTTCAAGGAGTATAACAAGGTTATACAAATAAAACCATTCAAATACACCCCCTTTTTAGGACCACATGGAACTATATAATTACCCAAAAATAATTGGCAGCCCCTTTCAACAACTAATAAATCACTTCCACATTTTACAAAACTACCACAAGAGATACACATGAAATACATTTGAAAAATACACACTTCAAGTAAAAAATGTAACTTTAAAAACAAATGATTTACTATTGCTACCAAAAATGGTTTTCTCATAATGTACAAAACATAAGGAACATGTAAAATTATTTAATCAAGAAAACTAACTCATCATTAAATGGTTATCCACGGAATCACCTACCGAATGTGTCGAAACCCTCAAATATTGGGGAGAAACATCAACCGCATGACCGCCGCACCTCAGGAAAGTTAAAAGAAACCTAAACCTCAATATTTCACCCAAAATAAATTAATTTAGATCCCATGCACGAACCCTAACTTCTGAAATTTTTATAATTCAAGAATTAGGGAAGAAACCATAAGCAATTAGAAAGAGGAAAAAATAGACTCACCTACTTGAAGTATCCTGAATTAATCACTCCAAAAACAATAGTTTCTGAAATTTAAAACAGCCAAAATTCAGGGATTGTTCTAACATGATTTAGGAGGTAATTTAGGAACTAGAATGGAGGTAAGAGAGTAAGAATTGAGAGAGTTAAGAAGGGATGAAGTTACCTCTTCAATTTTGGCCGATTTGAGACACCCTATGAAGGTCAGCCCTAATTAGCTATTTCAAATAGCTCCAAGGAGGGAGGAAAGGAAATGGGAGCGTGCCTGGGTTTCTAAGGGTCGAGGTGGAGGTGTAATCACTGAAAAAACGAAAATATTGAAGTATATATAAAAAAACTAAAAATTATTTTTAATGAATGAAATGGGCCTTCGGGCAGGCCCAATATCTTAAATAAAAACCCATATCCACCATGATTATGGATTTATAATGGCTCCAAATTTGTATTATGGTGTTAATAGGTTAGAGGAGACCATTTAGGAATTAGAATGAGGGGAAAATATTAATAAATTAAAATGTTATAAAGGAAACAAAATTTATTTTTAAATCCGGAATTGAGCTCACGGTTTGGCCCAATTCATTAAAACTCATCTATTTCTCCATAAAACCTTTGGAAACCATCCAAAACAAAGAATGAAAGGAAAATAAATGAAATTTAACTTCAAAATAATTCATGTATGTGACTATTCTCTCCACCATGAAAACATTTCATCCCCGGAAAGCTACAGAAAGGCCAGATACGAAAGCCAAACCGAACTGATAAACGAAGATGTACTCCCTTTCCAGGATTCACCCCCAAAGGCCAAAACAACTCCATTGATCAATTAAGTTAATAATACTTCACGAAAAAATCATACAGCACATTCCTGAAACAATCAATCACATTCAGGCATTATCCCAAAGGAAATCTCCTCAAACACTATCCAAACAAGACTCAAGCAATTTACTAAAACGAACAACAACATCGAACAAGGTTACACATACCTTGCTATAACTAAACCATTGAGCACTCTCCAATCTCAATGGTAACCCAAGGAAGGTTTAGGTAGCTTGATAGATCCGAATGAGACTACCTACCACCAATCCTTGACCATGGATAAGTCTATGTTATTGGTACGGGAAAAAAATAGGCTCCCCGCCACAAGAACCAACAATCTTAATCGACCAGCATGGGCCGGTATAGAAAGACCCCAAAATATAAAGTGTTGGGATGACCACATGGTTATTAAGCACGGTTTGGGAAACCATGAACTAACAGTGGAGATTCTTCTATCTACATGGTTTTTTTGGGGGGGCATGGTCACTACTAACCAAGTGCAAACCGTGTGGTAAACCTGTCTAGAAAAACATCATTCCATTCTCTAAAGACTCAATGGAAACCAAAGGGGGAGGGAATAACATTGGGCGATGACAAGGGTATAAGGCCCTCCACCTATTTCCACCGAACATGAATAGTAGATGAAATATGATGAAACCATAGGTTTAAACTCTTCTTATCTTTCATATTGAGGATAGGACTTTGCACAAGGGTTTAAATGACACTGGGGTTTCCCCTGACTACGTGCCAGCTTCCCTCCAGGACCTATGGCTGGTGCTCAAAATATTGAAGCATCTTCGGCCTCGCAGTTAGGCTTTGGAAACCACCGTAATGAGAATTCTTTTTTCGTTGCAAACAAAAACTACATCGAAATCCCCGATATGTTTTTCCAAGACATAACACATTCCAAACTCACTTTACCCTAACTCGATATTTCACTGAAACAAGGGATTAGAAGATGTACACACATCACACCTTCTTTTTTTCGGGTGAGAAACAATAGAAGTAAAGAATACTTATACTCAACTTCCTCTAAAATGGAATATTTTTTATGTTTTTTTTTCAAGGGAGAAATTCTCCCAAAATAATAGAGACTCTCAGATGATTGCCCAACTTTCACCTTTATAGTCAATCGAGCACATGACATCACATGGAATCATCGAAGATGACCATTGCAACTGATATAAATAATGAATAGAGAGGGAACTTGTACAACATCCCCAAACAACACACAATTCTAGAAAGTGGCCATAATATCCTCTCATGACCAGATTTCCCACACTAGTTATTTAAATGAACTCTTTCTTCAAAGAGACTATGAAGGACCGAGAGTTCCTCTTAGACACTATCCAAATACTCATCCATGCTAACAACCCCAGAACACATCCACCTTCGAAAAATTAGGAAACATAAGAGGTTAAGGTCACTTTAAACCATCCATAATCAATCTCCCACTACAAGAGGATACACAAAACCAATAAAGGAAGGGTATATACTCAATCTAAAAAGATCAAGATATAGATTCCTTATATTGATCAACTGGAGGATTTTCCAATGGAGAAACAATCTGGGTTGTGCTTCAGTTATGAATTAACCTTTAATGGGAGCATACCTTATCCAATGAGAGAACCCAAGGACCCAACCAATCTGGTCCATTGGTCAAAACAAGCCATATACTAGCTCCAAACACATGAAGGGAACCACCGTAAAGGCATCCCAAAACATTTATCAAAAGAGACCACTAACTGTCCCTACAACAGAGCTTATTGACCAAACACAAACCCAAAACATAGGTCAAATAGAAGGGGTTCTTGGAATGAAAACATCCCACAACATCAATATTTAAAGAAGACCCATAATACAAACCATACAAAAATATTCATCAAGACATCATGTTTTTATTTAAAAGTAATTCTTTGAGAATAAACAGTTTAGCAGTAAGCGTATCAACCAATGGTACCCCATGCGCCTCACACATGCATGTTTTTGTGCCACACCAGACACCCTCCTCATATCCGTCCCGGCACTCATCCAGTCGTGCCATCAACTATCCATCATCCCATATAACCCCATGCATGTGGTCGATAATGGAAATACCAAAGGTTAAAACAAAAATTCTTTCCACTTTTCAAAACCAAAATGGTCAACCAACACATCCTTTTTTCTCATAACCGCTAACCACGAGATCAAAATCCCAACTCACATCTTAAAAAAGTTTTCAGAAAGTCACAACCATTTAGAAAATAACCCACTTTTAAGATATTCACATCAATTTCAAAACATCTCATCCCATTAAAACACACTCTGATTGTTTAGAAAAATCTATTGGAAACACTTTTCAAAACCAACTTCAATATAGTTTCTTCTTTCAAAGAGGTGTAAGCGCACCATTTTACATTTCAAAACAATTCTGAAAATTCAGTTCCGCCATTTCATAAACCAAACCTTTCCCTCTTTATTTGAAAATCATTTCACAAAAAATATACACTTCTTAAAACCAATGTTCCAAGATTGCAAAACCTAAGCACAAAACAGTGCGAGAGGAAACTAGTTTCAGTGGGTGACTTGGAAATATGGTTGGCGGCCATATTACAATCACTTCACTTTCACAAAGAGTTTTATAGGGAATATCGTTGGCTCCACATGGCTTCCAGGCCCTGCGATCTCACTTGGACCATTAACCCAACTCTCTTTTCATTTCCCTTAATCATCATCGAACCAAGAAAACTAAAGGACGTAGATATATCCCAACTTCTATTGGAAACTTGAATCCCATTATGCGGTGTGGTGATCAGGCACACTACCCATAACTAGAATTTAATGTCCCAACAATCCTAACTCAAGACTATCCTGACTCTTCCCCAAATAACATGACCTAAAGAGTTAACCTGAATCTACTTTGATACAATTTTTTCACGAACTGAATCGATCGCCACCTAAAATGGCACCAAAACCATCCCGTGACAAGGCCCGAAGGGCGTTCCCGATCCCCACAGGCTGGAACAAGTGCCCAGGTATCATAAAATAAAAAATTGGGAACTATTTACCAATGTTTATAAACATAAAACAACAAAAGAATCCAATGAAACAAATCTGGATTTTTCAAACCAAACAATCTTTTACAAAAATTTAGAACTGAATTACATAGGATAAAACAACTCAAAAGGTCTATACAAAAGGTACAAAACCAAATAAGGACATTTCAAGATCCCTCATGGAAAGGGGAACTGCCCTCAAGCCACCTCCACAAGACTTCACCACCAAAGGACCTGCTAGAAACCCGAACCACTGGAATAAAAAAACAGTACCCAACCTGCGACAACAAAAATAACCAAGCCCACTTACACCCAAGGGTGTAAGTAGGGTGTGAGCCAATGCCCAGTAGGATACCACCACTAAGAGATTCCATCTGATTAAAATTTAAAGACGAAAAGCATGCATGTTTTCAAAAACATGAAAAGCTAGTTACAATTTCTAAAAGATGCAACTTTGAATAAAAAAAGTTTTCAAGTGGGCTATCATTAACAATAAACACTTTTAAAAATAATTTCAACACTAGTGAATTTTCCAGCCAACTATACCGTATGTCGATGGTAAGTACAAAGTAAATAATGAGCACAAGAAATAAGAAATAAACCCTGAGCACTAGCTAGCTGTGGGTCCTAGGTACCTCGTATCTCGGTGAGAGTAACCATCACAAATATCAATTCTCATGCACGATCCACAAGTAGGGAACATACCCATAACCTATTGGTCCACAATCATCATCATCATAGTTTAGTTAGAGTTGTAAGCATCAATCTTGCTAAGTGAAACTGAGGCCAAACACCACAGATTCACTAGCATACTAGTACACGTCCACCCACCTAGATACCCAGGTTTTCCCCTTGTGATAATGAAAGTTCAACCAGTCAAGAAATATACATTGAACAGGAAAATATCATTTCCACATAACAAAATCACCAAAAAGCCCATATGTAGACCACACAAGTAAAAAAAATCCATTTTTTCATTCAAAATGATTTTGAAATCCGAATCCCACCAAAATAGCCCACAACACATTTCACATTTCTTCAACACTTCCACAAAACCATTAAACAATTTTATAAAAAAATTAAAAGATATTTAAACTCATATTAGAACCCACACACATAGAAAATAACACTTCTTTCATAATAAAAAATTCAATTTTTCCCATCACACTCACACAAAACACTCCAGATCACTTTCACATCACATTCACTCCTCAATATATTCTTCAAACAATTTAACAAAATATTTTCAAGATGATACATATCACATAACAACATTTTCACAAATGAAATGGACCTTTTAAAAAAATACTCCTACCAAAACAGTTTGCTGATATAAATTCACCTATTACACAACCCAATAAACCATTCAAAACTTTCATAAAACAATTATAAAGAGTATACCCCAACTTTGCATAGAAAATCCATTTCAAAAACATCTTTTTAAGCCAAAAGCACACCAAGACCCTACCAAAACAGAATTGGCAGCCCAATCAACATGTAATAATCCACTTTCAAATTTTATATAATCACGTTGAATAATATCACAAAAGATACCCATGAGAACACACAAATCCCTAAAACACTTTCAAGGAGTATAACAAGGTTATAAAAATAAAACCATTCAAATACACCCCCTTTTTAGGCACAGATGGAACTATATAATTACCCAACCATAATTGGAAGACCCTTTCAACATCTAATAAATCACTTCCACCTTTTAGAAAACTACCACAAGAGATAACACATGAAATACATTTGAAAAATACACACTTCAAGAAAAAAATAAACTTTAAAAACAAATGATTTACTATTGCTACCAAAAATGGTTTTTTCATAATGAAAAACACATAAGGAACATGTAAAATTATTTAATCAAGCAAACTAACTCATCGTTGAATGGTTATCCACGGAATCAACTACCGAATGTGTCGAAACCCTCAAATATTGGGGCAAAACATCAACCGCACGACCGCCGCACCTCAAGGAAGTTAAAAGAAACCTAAAACCTAAATATTTCACCCAAAATACAGTAATTTAGAACCTAGGAACGAACCCTAACTTCTGGAATTTTTATAATTCATGAATTAGGGAAGAAACCCTAAGCAAATAGAAAGAGGAAAGAAATAGACTCACCTACTTGAATTATCCTGAATTAATCACTCCAAAAACAATAGTTTCTGAAATTTAAAACATCCAAAAATCAAGGATTGTTAGAAAAAGATTTAGGATGTAATTTAGGAACTGGAATGGAGAGAAAAGGGTAAGAATTGAGAGAGTTAAGAAGGGATGAAGTTACCTCTTCAATTCTGGCCGATTTGAGACACCCTATGAAGATCAGCCCTAATTCGCGATTTCAAAGAGCTCGAATGATGGGGGAAAGGGAATGGGAGCGCACCTGGGTTTATAAGTGTCTAGGGGGAGGTGGAATAACATAAAAAACGCAAATAGTGAAGTAGATATAAAAAAAGTAAAAACTATTTTTAATGTAGGAAATGGGCCTTCGGGCAGGCCCAATATCTTAAATAAAACCCCATATCCACCATGATTATGGATTTATAAAGGCTCCAAATTTATATTTTGGTGTTAATAGGTCAGTGGAGACCATTTATGAATTATAATGAGGGAAAAATATTAAAAAATTTAAAAGTTATAAAGGAAAAAAAATTATTTTTAAATCTGGAATTGAGGTCACGGTTTGGCCCAATTCATTAAAACTCATCTATTTCTCCATAAAACCTTTGGAAATCATCCAAAACAAAGAATGAAAGGAAAATAAATGAAATTTAACTTCAAAATAAGTCATGTATGTGAAAAAAATATATTGGGGTAATGATGTTTTGGACATTTTTTGCATGGTATGATGTTTTTTCTTCATTGTTCAATGTATTTTCTTCAACATATTTATTCTTGAAATAAAATTGAAAATTATTTTCAGATCTAATGGGAAATTTAATGTTAATTTTTAATTAATTTTTAATATTGGAATAAAAATTGAAGTTAAAATTTATAATTTCATTATTAAATGTGTATAATTATTAAATTAGAATAAAATTATTGTCTCTACACAAATACTGTTTTTCCATCAATGGTCGGAAGTGCAAAAAAATAAAACATAAAAAATTAAAGACAATTCAATTTTCATCCACAAAATCAGATAAACATGTTCTGTAAATTATATATGTATATATCAGTTTCAGTTTGTTATGATAATATAGTTTGTTCCCGTTGTAGGTTTTTTGGAATTCAATAATAAAATTATGTATTATCATTATAAAATATCTATATATATAATATGTTCATTTTATATTCAATGATAGAAATTTTTTTGGAATACTCAATGAAGTACATATATACTCTAATGTGAATCATTTTTTCAACACCATAAGTAGGTTAACTTGATTTACAAGGTCTTAAAATGAATAAAAGAATAAAAAATATCCACGCAAACAAAATAAAACAATAGGAAAAAAAAATTGAAATCATATATTACATGAATATATAATGTCACTTCACAAAATTTAGTCTCAATACAAATAAATAAGATGTCTAAGAAATCAAATCAAATCAATAAGATTATTCAACTTGTTTCCACATAATCACTTACACATATTATGTGATGTCTTTATATGGTGTAGATATATTATGCATATGATAGACACACATTATGTGTATTTCATCTACATGTAATGTAAATTTTATATATGATATAATGCATAACCTATCGAAACAAAAAATTCACATTGAATAATTCATCACAATTTCAATACACGAAAAGAGTCATCCCACATTGAGAAATAAGAAATGATGAGGCTCATAAGTACCAGGGGTTGGAGGGATGTATATAATATAGAGATATTGTAAGATATAAGGAGATGTCACACATATGGATTTCATCGGGGGTTATTCCAGGTAGTTGGTAACTGTGAGACGTCACGTTGGTTGATGTTAGTGGGTGCGGGGGTATATCCCAGGATTAATGTTATAGGGAGATGCCACAAAAGTGCATGGGGTGTTATAGGTAGATGTTTATCCCATGCAATATGCTATAGGAATGTAAGAATAATAAAAATAGAGAAAGGTTTACCAGGAGGGTATTATGTTATTAATTTATTTTTATTAAAAATATATGGCATGATTTAATAAATCTCTAAATGAAAAATTTGGTGGGGATTTTTTCACTGACCATTAATAATGGACATTTGTTTCAGAAGAAGTGGTATTTGAAAAAACAAAAAAAGATTTTGATTACTGTCACCAACCACAATATTTTCCACCATGTCGAAATCATAGTAATTTTGAGTTCTCAATGTGACTAAACATCTAAACAGTATCCACCACGATGAACCCATCATAGTTTGATGCGTGTAGTGTCTTTCATTTTGATAGCCTTCAATGCCACATCTGTTACTAGAACATCCAAGAATTTTAAATGGGTATTTATAAAAAAATAATGAAGGTTAACGAAATTTTATATTTGGATGGAGATTATATTATAGAATTTAATTGAGGAAATCATAATTTTGGCTTGAGATATTTGGAGGAGTGATTTTAAATCAAAAAGTCCATAATATTACAAAAAAATAGAATTAATGTATAACATATTCCATTTTCCACAAGAGTAACTTTGGTGAATTATATGATCATTTTCATAATGAAATTTGAAATAATATTCTTGTTTATATATTCAGACACTTAATTTAAATTTTCCAAGAATATTTCAATACATTTTTATAACATTAATAATTATTAATATAATATTATTTATGAATTTTTAGTATTTATAAATATTTAAAATCTTTTATCTCAATATTAATATTTGTTCGTTTAGTATTATTCAATGAATTTAACTTTTTTATATTTATTTCTACATTATTATTCTATGTTATTTAATATGTTAAATTATTTTATTATTTATATATATATTATTTCTTAATATCATTTCTGTTCAGAGATTTATATTAAATTTATTTATATTTTTTAAATGGAATTTTATATATTTATATAATTATAACATTTTTGAGATTAATATGATTAATAATATTTTTAAATTTTAATTTGTTTAATATATATAATCATTTTCATTTTTACATTTTTTAGCACTGATGACAAAAGTGACAAAAAATTATAAAACTACAAAAAATTTATTTTTAAAATTTAATTCATAGTATATTGAATATTGATTATATTTTTATTAATGTATATATATATATTAACATATATGGCTATAAAATTTGTAAATATAACTATATGTTTTTGTTTAATGTAAAATATTTTTTCCATTATAATTTTTATAATATTTTTTCAAAATATAACTATCATTGCTTAAATTACTATTTTATAATACTAAATATTAAATCATTTATATAGATATTGAATGATTTAGAATATTTCATAAAATATTAAAATATAATTAATATTAATATTTTTTATAAATTTTTATAATTTATGTAATTACATTATTTTCACCACTGGTGTGAATGCGTAGCACAAGAAGAACATTTTACCTCCATATTTTTTTGTCACATCTTCCTTTCTATTTTATCTCATTCATTATTTGGGAATAGAGATACACCTCAAATCCTAAACCCCATGATTAGTAGTTCATCCCCCACATTGTGTCCCAATAGTTTTATATAGATATTTAATACTAGGATAAAAATCGCATGTGATAAAAATAGTGTGGGCATATTAATAAAAATTCAAAAATCACAAAAATAAATTGTAAGAAATAAATTTACATTTTGATTGTAAATGATGTAAAACCTTACAATGTGAAAGATTAAAATACAATGGTGGATGTCCAAATAAAGAACTAATAATCATAGAGTTCAACATCCAGGAAAAACCCAAAAATTAGAATTCAAAATCCATTTTCGAAATCTTGTGTTAAATCCACAACCTTATCTGATTCCATCTTCTCTCTAAAAATTTTCTCATGAAAAACAGTAACATCTCAGGGGTCAAAACTAAACACATGGTATCATTGTGGAACCATAACTAAGTCATTGTTGAACCAGAATATGGTGGTACTCATTACTACAAAACAACAAAAATATTGTTACTCACGTATCTTCTGGGGGAGAATCCCGAATCCGGGCTGAAAATTTCTTTCAAAAAATATCTTGAGAAACCCGTCGAAATATGGGAGCGATATAAGTAGAATAAATAAATCAACACAAAGGATTTTTTAATGTGTAAAATCCCTCCCTTCTGAAGGATTAAAAAAACCACGGGGCAATTCCCAAAATATCCACTATAAATCAGAGAATACAAGAATACAATTAATGCCTAAACCTGAATTAAAAATAAGAGAGTGTAGAAAACTTGTGTGAAAACCACACCCTGATATGCCTCTTCCATATCTTTGATATACATCTCACTGACGCCTTGTATCAGAAGATCAATCTGTGACAAAATGTCACTCATCTTTCGACGAAATGTCCCTACCTAGGAGATCTTCACCCGAACATGCGTCAACCTCGCACCAACTTGCGACACCTAAAAGATCTCTCCATCAAGATGTACTGCCGATCTCTAATAGGGAAACGCAACATGATCACCGCTATTAGGAAGACTTTCGATACGTGTCCATGAACATCAATTCTGTAGTCACTGCTCTACAACTGTCAAACACTGACGTGCCGCACATGCTACCGCCAACGCAACATCCCCCTTCATACTCCTGGTAGACTGCATCTTGAACACCCTTCCATGAACATTGCCACACGTTCATGATAATTGCGTCGTCTTTGTCATGCCACACGGGCCCCTGCAAACATGACGAAACCTTCCTGGGTCTCCCTTGCCAACTACATCTTGTTGGCTCACCCTTTTTCATGAAATATGTTAACAAATCCTCTTATATAGACACCAAGTCCATAACCACCAATTAATGCAGCCAACGTCCATTATTCTATCAATTAATATTGAGATTTAAATATCCATTAATTTTGGGAGAAAATCCTCAATTAATGGTGATATAAATATCCCCATTAATAATATTCTTTTCTAATCAATAAATGTGATGAATCCCTCCATTAAGAATTTTCCTCTCTCATTATTAAATGTGATGAATCTCAACAATCTCCCCCTTCATCACATTATGGAATTGAACCATCCAACAAACCCAGTTGGAAATAAAATATATCGGTATCAAACCAACAATCATAAATTGCAGAAAATATGACGACGTCCTTTTGCACTTATGATAAAAAAAATATCAGATCCCCCTTTAAAAAAAATCAAACGCGGAAATATTCATCACATTTGTATCTGCACCATCCTTCTCATCCCGCTGAACAAGACAAGAAACAGAAACATCAAGCTCCCCCATAATAGTGATTAACACATAATCTAGAGCACATGCAGGAATAAACTGCTCCCCCTGATCAACATCATATGAGCGGACATGCGTATCACCTCTTTCAACCTGCTTTAATTTCAAACTTTATTCTGATCACTGCACGCATCTACCATCCTTTACAAATCTTCCAAAATCCTCACATTAAACAGCACGCACAATCCAACCTCCTCTGATACCATTTGTTGGGGGGGGGGATCCCGAATTCGGGACAAAAATTTCTTGCCAAAAATATCGTGAGAAACCCATCGAAATATGGAATATATATAAGCAGAAAAAATAAATCAACATGCATGATTTTTTAACGTGGAGAAACCTCCCATGCAAAGGATAAATATAACCACAGGGAAATTCCCAAAATATCCACTATGAATCAGATAACACAAGAATTGAAGTACTACCCGAACATGACTTAAAAATAAAATAGCGTAGAAAACCATTGTGGAAACCACACCACGATACACCTCTTCCATACCTCTAATAAACATCTCACTGACAACATGTATCAGAAGATAAATATGTGACATAATGTCACCCTTCTGTCGAAGAAACATCACTACCTCGAAGATCATCACCCGAACAGGCGTCAACCTCACACCAACTTGCGACACCCGAATGATCTCTCCATCATGATGTATCGGCGATCTCCAATCGGGACACGCCACCTGATCACCGCAATCAGGAAGACTTTCGATACGTGGCCATGATCATCAATTCTGTAGTCACTGCTCTGCACCTATCAAATGCTGACGCGCCACACATGCTACCACCGACGCGGCAACCCACTTCTTGCTCCTGGTGGACGACATCTTGAACACCCTTCCAAGAACATCGCCACACGTTCAAGATAATTGTGTCATCGTCATTGTGCCACATGGGCCACCGCAAATAGGGAGACCCCTTCCTGGGTCTCCCTTTCCAACTACATCTTATTGTCTCACCCTTTTTCATGAAATATGTTGCCGCATCCTCTTAATAAAGACACCAAGTCCATAATAAATAATTAATGCAGTCAACATCCACTATTCCATCCATTAATATTGAGAATTAAATATCTATTAATTTTGGGGGGAAATCCTAAATTAATGGTGATATAAATCTCCCCATTAATAATTTTCTTCTCTCATCAATAAATGTGATGAATCTCTCCATTAATAATTTCCCCTCCCATCAAAAATTGTGATGAATCTAAAAATTATCTTCTTTTTACAATGCATCTTTTTCTATGAAATTTAAAATCACCCATGTTGCTCCCTTTTTGTATGCCCTCAGATACACTAAACAACCACTACCATAAATATGTCCAAGGGAATCATCGTATTTTATCAGTACATTGAATATTGCACTGATAAAACTTCACAATTATTTTCACTTGTTAAATTCACTAATAAATGCCACATTTGTCAACTCTATTCATAGTTCTGATTAAATTTATTAATAAAAAAATATTTATTTTATATGAAATTAATATATTTCTCATAAAAATAATTTTAATTTAAATAGAAAATATAAAAATGGAATGTTTATAATTAAAATATTTATTTATATTACTCACACATAGATATATATATGGTTTTAATAAAGAATTTCCTATATTATAATTAAATAAATAATATATTTCAATGATTATAAAATTAAAAAAAATTAATTATTAAAAAAATATAATAATTATATTTATAAATAAATTTATATAATTATATATTTATAAATATATTTAAAAAAATTGAATATATTTTATTAATTTAAATTATAATTAAATGAAAATTTAATTAAATTAATATATGACTCTAACTAATTGATTCAGTAAATATATAACAAATATATATCCCATAAGGTAATGCTGGACAAGACTGTCATTATTTATGTTAATATAAATATTGATTTGTGACTAAAATTGATACACACATGTGCATATGTTATGTATTCATCATGAATGTTCATTCATAAATTGATAGACATTATTATTCAAGATTTCCATCAATGTGAAAACTTTTTTATGATATATTCTTTACAAGGATTCTGATTCATTCACGTATAATATGAACCTATTATATTTTCATAAATCCATATAAAATAATATTAATTATATTAAAATAATATAAATAATAACTATATATTTTATTATTCAATTTTATTTAAATATAAATACATTTTGAATATATTTATTAATAATTTTATCCATATATATATAATTAAATACCTATTACATTAATATAAATTATTCTATTATAATTTTATAAACATATATGTAAATATATTTCTATATATATACATTTATAAATATATTAAAATATTAATAAATATATTTATAGATAGTTATAAATATATATATATATATATATATATATAATTATAGAAAATTTACGATTGAGCTCTAGCCAGAAGGAATTGTTCCTAACAGTATATTAAATTAATGAAAAATAATACTATCTTATGAAATGAATGATGGGTTCAATCATAGGGGAAATTGCTCATCAATAAAAAACATTTCAAATGTCATGATAATCATGATTAATGTAATTAATAGGATCACAAACATCATTGGAATATTGCGCTTATATTGGGAGTTCTTTTTAATGAAGAGGGAAATTTATTTCCACTTGATGTTATCTAATTCCAAGGTGAGTTGAGTCATGCAAGACATACATTGGACACACCCTTATGCTACAACCTAGTAATCTTGATCATGTATTCTGCCATAATTAATTGAATGAAGACTTTGAATCCACAAGATAAGTTATTTCCAACCCTCTTATGACTCATATCTATGCAACTCAGATATTCCTTCTGGAGGCTGCTCATTAAAAATTGTTACATCCAATATCAGATCCGAAAAATAAAACTTATCAAAGGTGATAAATTTTACCATATAGAATGTTTTATTCAACATTATTTTCTATGAATTCAGAGAATGTAACATATCTATACCCTTCATCTTCTGGACCAAACATGTTCTTTGATTATTTCTTTCTCCCTTTCAAATTGGATATCATTTTCAATCTTAAAAAAAGCCTTAGAATCTTTGTAGTTTCTACCAGAACACAAAAAAACCTATCACCATATAATCCTCTTCACTAATTACCATCTCACCCTATAAAACAATGGATCAAAAAATATGGTCATATCTTGTATCATGAATGAGAAAATAAGATAAATACATGCTCATTGAAACAATGACGTGATTTACCTCATGAACATTAGATATAGTGTCCACCAAAGTATGGTGATGGGTTTAAACAATAGTATCAACCACTAAATATTCTTTATATCTTGGTTTCATTTATACAATATTCAAGATAATGCCTTTTCATCTGAAAAAATCAACTGACTATCCTTCTACAAAAGTTATCATATGTGTGTCTATTGTTGGTACCTCATTTCCAGAAGTATAGAGATTTTTTATATTCATCCAATAAATAAATAATATTTCAGTATTTTTCAACCCAATGGACATTACTAAAGGGGAGTTGATATCCACATAAACCTATAACCTATAAAATTCAAAATTAAATTCATTAATAGTTTCATTATCCATTATAATGTGATATCCCAAAATCAATTCAATTTACCTTAGTTTTTTAGGATTCCACATGAACTAACTCAGAATACAAACACATTTTAATATTTGGGTGTTCATGTTACTGATATATAATGGATAAAAATGTTGATCACATTCATGAAGTCTAAGGATATCATGATTATAATTAAGGAATCCATATCACAATGATTTTGATTTTAGTAGAAGTTATGCAATGAAAATGAGAATGCAGCCTCTTATAAGGGATATCATTTTCTATTAATCAATGCTTTTGCATTCAATAAATCTACTTCTAGGAAAATAATGATTCAAAAAATACATTCCTAAAATAGAATGATTTCAAATAAGTGAATGCTTAAATTCACTAAACTCATATGATAAAATACAATATATTACATTAGAAATTGTTGTATCACCATTTCTCTTTATCTTTTTAGGTAAGAGTTTTTTTGACTATGAATCCCATCAAAAGCGCCTTTTCCATAATCCCAGGGACATGAAAAGAAGCAATGATCTTGATTTATGAATCCCACATGAACCATTATTGATGATTCATTTTTTAAAACCAACATGGGGGTTTCTATGTGAGGAATAACTCCATCATTCATTGAGACTAGGGAGGCTTCTTGATCTACCCCCATAGGAATATCCTGCAATTTGAGCAGATCAGAGACTGCCTCTATAGTGTGAGATGCAGTGCCTATCAATCCAACCTCCATATTCCTAGGATAGTATTTTGAGAACCCCTATTGAATGAATCAAATTGGATATAATAGAAAATGGAAGTTGAAAAAAATTCTACTGAATAATAATTTTTATCAATAGGAAGAGAACCAAAGTTCAGAGAAACATTTGCAAGAAATTTCATTCTCCAAAACTAGTAGCATAAAAATTTCATATTTCCCAAATACATTGGAAATATGTAGTTTCCCCTTTGCAAATCATAGAATCCTTCTGAAGGAGGAATCACAAGTATAGATCAAGTAGTCAAAGACCCAAAAATCCTCACTATATCAATGAGATCTATGTTTGAATCAATATCTAGATGAAAAGAAAATCCCAATGAGAATCACATATTGAGAGCTTCCAATCCTAGATCACTATCAGAATATATATATATATATATATATATATATATTTAATTATAAATTGAAATAAATATATAAAATTATCATAATTTTATATTTGATATATTAATTATATATGTTAATAATATTATAAATATAATAAATATTTTTATTATAATTGTATAATTATATAAATAATTTTTTTATTTAAAATTTAATAAATATATATTATTAACATATTAATAATATAAACTAATGAAATTATTAATTTAAGAAATATAGTTATAATTATTTTATAAATATTTTCATAAATATATATAAATATATAGTTATAAATATAAGTAAATATTTTTGTATTTAAATATTTATAAAATTATTGTAAATATATATATTATATATTTATAATTATATGTAATAAGTATAAAAATTTTATATTTTATTTATATATAATTATAAATATAATAAATATATTTATTTTAATTGTATATTTATATAATTTTTTTTAATTTTTTATAATAATTATAATACACAAAATGTATATAATTATATAAATAAATACGATGATTTATAAATATTTCTATTATATATATATTGAATTTTATAAAAATATATAAAAAAATAAATTTAATATTTACATTATTGTAAATATTTATATATAAATTTTTACAAATATTTGTATATATATATATATTGTATATATTGTATAATTTAATATTTATTATTAAATATATATTTATTTAAAATATTTATTAATTTGAAAATAAATATAATTTTATAAATAAATACAAGTATTTAAAATTTATTTAACAACATACATAAATAGATATAAATATATATTTATTACATATAGCTTCATTCACTTACTTCCCACTATCATTCCCCCCTTTTTATTTGCATATAATTTGTTATAATTAAACATATATTATCTATAAGACTAACATTGAATAAATCCCCCAATATTCAAGTCCCACATCAATGGTAAACCAATTTGAAATGTGGGAGATGGGCATAGTGAATTATTCTCATATTCTATTATATCATAGTAAAACTTTATGAGATACATCTTCTTTGAACTTCATTTCACTATATAAAAAGCATAATATAAGCATGAACCCAGTTACCCTTCACATTATCATATAAATAAATTCATTTTATCAATTTGAAAGTGAAATATGAATATCCTATAATTCCACCACCAACACCACAAAAGAATCACATGGATTGTGAATCAATATAGGCTTTGCGACCATTAAACGAATTTAATGAAAATGTACTCATAATAGAAAACAAATGCAATAGTATCACCTATAAAATGTGATTCATTCAAAATAAATTCCATCCACTAGGAATGATGTTGGTCAGATAAGCCATAAAACTGAAAAAAAATATTTTAGATTATCCTTGTTTAGGGGGATATAATTCCATAGTCATTTTGTATTTGAATTTAAGGTCTCTAATTTTAGAGAATTTTTTTTCATGGGTTATAGTAACATAAAACATAATAGAACATCATAAAATAACACATCAACTAAAAATTATATCCTCATGTAAAAACCCATGGTTTTTCAATAAATAATATTTGATGGCACCACATCAAAAAAATAGGTAAAACTCACAATATATTATTATATTAATAAAGTATTCAATCATTATAAAACCATAAAAATAAAAGGTACTAAAAAAATAAGATAAACTATAGAATCCCAATATAGTTCAAGGGTTTTATGTCCATTCACTTCTTTTTTTAATCTTTCATGAATCAATTAAAATATTCAATATACTGATGCTGGTCGAAAAAGTCATCCATTCATAATTATGAACAATGTCACCAATATCTTATGAAGATAAAATAAATTTTAAAATTATGGAGAAACAATTAAAAATATAGTTAACTAGAGGTTTCTACAATATATGTAAGGAATTACTCAGAAATTGTAGAAAAAACATGCCCATATATGATGTATGGCGAATTATTTTAGGTTAAAAAAAATATTCTAAAAATATTCTATAATGTGTTGACTTACAATTTTATTCTTTACGGAGAATAGAAATTCACCAGAGACAGATATATATATATACAGTATAATGACATTGGATTATCCATTAAAAATGGGAAGATATGTATTAGAAACATCCCAATAAATCTATATTATTTTTTATACATAAAAAAGATCACTTTGATTTTAAGGTGTAAGGAAACAGTAGTATTTAAAAGAAATACATTGGGAATTTATTCCTATGAATTTTTAAGATTATTTTAATATAATAAAAATTACAAAGTAGAATAAATATTATAGGAAAATCCTAAAACTGATAAAAATCATTTAAAAGAAATATAAAATTATATCACTTACCAAAAATGTATGAATCATGTATGAATAATAAATATATTTTTTCTTTTCAAATAAAATGATGAAAAATTATTAAAATTATTTCTTAAATTAGAAAAATTCAAGTAATATTTCAATACATCAAAGTTATTGGTCAATCCTAAATAACACATAATATGGGTGCAAATAACATTCACTATAATGAATTTCATTTTTATACCTTATTTATTGGGTGTACATTAGACATTGATATTGTCTCTCTAAACATACATGTGACTATATGTATATAACCATTTTCTCTAAAATATAATAAAGATCAATCTAAATAACAAAACAAAAAATTTATATAGAAATGATTTATTCTTTTGTTTGAACACCAAGAAAGATTTTATATTTTATCAAGATATAAAATACAATATAGACTGTATATACATCAAACACAAGTAATATGTTGTGAACATGGTATATATCTCATGAAAATTATAAGCGAGAGGCAATTCCCTTATGTTAGGTCTGATACCCTCTATACCTATATGAGACTCTTTTATAATTGTTTAAAACATATTATTAACTTATAAAAGAATCATAATATTATTTATGATATCATATATGATTCAATTTTGACATTATAGTACTGTTTTATTATTATTTAATGGTTAATGAAATGATGCGAGTAATAATCACATTCCTTGTTGGACATGTTTTAACTTGTCATTCTTGATAGAATTGCATAGATAATTACTTAAATAATTCCATAGAGTATAACATGATTTATAAATCATATATATTCATTATATAAATATGTATAATAGATGTATATATTAAATTGAAAATGACGTTCATGGAGATGGTAGATCGTACTTACCCATGAATGGTTTTTTGTTATAATATCACATTAAATTGATTTAAATGATATATATATATATATATATATTTCATTACTATTATTATGTCAAATATTTCATACATATTTGAAAATTTTATTATTATAATCATTCATTGATGGTGAACGTGGAAGATGAAACTTATCGATACATGGAGACGGTAACCCTTGTGTATGCATGAGAGAAAATGTCATTTTATTAATGGTTAAATGTTTTAGTATATTATAGAATATGAATTATATAGATAAAATATCATGTCATATTTACTATTTACCTCGTTTAAATTTATTATAATACCAATTGAAATAATTTATAGATGAATAACATTTTAGACCACAAAGTAGTGATGGTAAGCCGTGCGTATGAACACATGATGATATTGTTATTCATATAATGGGTAAACTAATGAATATTGAATTAAAATAATTATAATAAATTATTATCTTGTAGAAGGAACTAGATTTATTTTTTACTATGTATACAATATGGAATGAGGGAGTAGAAGAAGCAATTAAATTTCAATGATGTGATAAAAGTATTAACTCAACTGAGGGTATCTCATTTTGATTGGAACAAAATAATTCCTTAAGTTGGATAGATGACCAATTTGTTTCCCCTAGGAGAGGTGACTATCACTTTTGGAATGTCTTGAAATATTAATATATTATAAATTAATTACAAGTTTAAAATAGATCCAAAGTTATTTATTTCAAATTTAATATTAGGATGTGTATATATCCTCTCAAACAACATGTTTTATAGTTTTTAGGACAAAAACGTGACCTTATCTTTTATATTTAACCTTTAGTTAAATGATTTTACTCACACCATGTCTTCATTTTTTTAAACTACATGGTTAATATAGTTAGTATAAAATGAAAAGTGAACCTAAAGATGATAATTTATTAAACAATTATCAATATCCATGTTATATGGTCTACTATTATATTTTTTATGACTTTTATATCATATAATAGAATAATATTTATTTTAAAATCACATTTAATAATATTTTGACAATAATTAATACATTATTTTTGTTAAAGTCATAACAACTTGAATATTTTGAAAAAACATCATCATATCAAAAATAATATGTTATATTCATCCTGAAAATTCCTGTATAGATCTAAATAGTTCATATATTTTTGAATTTCATACTTATTGTATATTTTATTTCATTCTATTATAAATAACACTAATATTGAATCATCATTGTGTGATAATGAAATTTAATTATATAATTCATAAAAATAAAAATAATTAACTATGATTTTTTGAAATTTTTTATATTCATAACGACATTTTATAGTCTAATATATCACTTATATAATACCATATTAAAAAAATTAGTAATAAGAGTCATGTTTATGATATTTTAACCTTTACCTAAAATTTAATGTTATAAATATATTAATCAAACCCAATTGCATAGAAAATCCAAAAGAAATAACCAAGTAATGTGTTGGTCGGTAATGAATCATCAATTAATTTTAGTTCAAGTTTTAAGGTAATTTTAAATTATTTTAATATTTTTTTACCTTTTATTACCCTATTTACCCATAACTGTGGTAAATAATATTCAAAGGATTCTATTCAAGAAAAAATATTTTGATCCTATTAGAGAACATTTTTCACCATGACTACTAACATTTATGTCATATTTTTTGAAATTCAATTCATATAAGTGGTAAAATTAGGTTTAATACTAATACACAACTATGTTTACAAGTGGGTAAAAAGACGTTAAAAATGTTAAATGAATTTTTATATCTAATAATATTATATAAATCATTCCAAATATAAAAATTGGTTTAATATAAGTATTAATTTCATATTGTGACTATTGAACCATCTTAATGTAAAATTATAATTGAAATTTATAATTTGGTCTTTAAGCAATAATGTAGTGTTTTCACTTTTCATCACAAATTTAATGTTTTCAGAAAAATAAAAAATATTGACACAAACTAATTTTGACAATTAGAATTAAAAATTAATATAGATTTTACCAAATTCAATTTTTAATATTGTGTAAAATTTATTTTTTAATTGTAAAAAAAGGAATAAAAACTAGTTCATTTAAAAAAAGTATATTACTAAACATATAAATATTTTACAGAAACATATACATTTCATTATAAATATGTTGTATTCATTTGAAAAAATTACTAATAAAATTATAAAATTAAATATATATATATATATATATATATTACTATATTATTTATGTAGGTTATATATATATTATTCAAATAATTATAACACTAAACTGTCGTTTTGTAAAAACTAATTCTTCCGTGTAATAAGAACTATGTCACTGTTGAATGCACATATGTTATTGAGGAAAACATAACACTAAATACTAGTCTATTGTATTCACCCCTACTTTAAAAAATTTCATCCTTGCAATTATAAATTTTACATCGAAAATAAAATATGGAAACAAGAAAATACAGTTGTGGATAACCCACATTAGAAATAGGTATAAAAAATGTACTCTTAATAAGAGTTAAAGGGAAATTAAAAAGTCACAAAAAATAGTATTTCAAATAAGAAAACATTAGTGGATTGTATAGATATGTACATAGAGGAAAAATATATATATTTATAGGTAGTGATTGAGGCCATCAATCAAAATCAAGCGAATAATAAATGGAAAACATTGGGCCTAAAAGCCATATTTCTATAATGTTTTAAAATATCATCGGGTTCTAAAAAACAAAACTTTTTATGATAGAATATTTTTTAGATATATTGTACTAGTGTTGGGAGGATATATTACTATCTATATAAGAACTCGAGAAAACTAACTAGATTTTATTCCATGTATTAATGTTTTTATATGCTTGGGCTTTGTCTCTTTTCACTTCATTTCATTCACTTGGTGATTGATATTGAAGATGATACTTTGTGCATTAAGAACATTAATCAAATCATATTTTCCATAAGTATACCACTCATTTATTAAATATTTACTGAAACCAAATAATATAGAACATAATATCCAATATATCGTACTAACACCACAAATAATAATATCCAATGTTTTCCTTATCACATAACAACCTTAAGACTTATACAATATACCTCTTTCCAAATTCACTGTCCAAAAGTCATTGAATTATTCCAAAATAAACCATAAAATTATTTTCCAAAAAAACAGGTAATATATATATTATTATAAAAAACCAGATATTTTGTCACCTAGAAATACATAAATGGAAACACTTGTTCATTCAAATACTTATTGAAGTAGTACTTCAATACAATCATAATTATTTTTATAATCGTTGATGTAATAATTCTTGATTCTAAGTGAAAAATAACCTTGATCATTCCACTTCATCTAATACATTATCATAACATAATCATTAACCAAAAATATCATCCATGGTATATTCCTATGACTATTAAAACATTTACTCGTATAATGTCTCTTCTCTAGGTGGTCGAATCATTTTATATTGGAAACATTTTCATTACCAATGAAATAAATAATTTGGTGTCCTTCTGTCTCACATATAACAAACCCCCATTCCCTTCATCCAATACCTGGGTGATTCATTTGATGGATATCACATGAGGGAAAATCCGTCATTCTCTTTGTCCTAATATTCATCTTTTTTCTATGTCATCATCTTCTTCTCTTTCTCACTTCAAATCTATAAGACATAGATAAATCATTACTTCTATTAATTAAACATGATACTATTTTTTTCATATGTTTATAATATATTAGAATCAATTTCCTTTCGAAATGTTTTCTACAATACTTCAATGATCTGATCCTTCTTAATATTCTGATCATTGTCATTGGTGGATCTATCATTCTTTCTACTAGGCGTCTTTTCTATAAGATGGAATATATTGTATTTGTTTATGAATCCTAATATATAATTCCAAACTAGTAAAATATATATCATAAATTTTATCGTTTATGCCTAACCATAATAATAGTTTCATTGTGGACATATTTACTTCACAATCCTTCATAATTTCTTGTAATGAAGATGTAAATTATCCTACGACTATCTCCATGGAGTGTCAAACCAGGTGTGTGGTTACACCCGTTTTAATGTACTAGGTTACCCAGAGTCAAGATCAGAACACCTTGACAGAGTTGTGACTCCTAGATACATATTTTTCAAAACCACTCCCACATATAGTATCCTAAAAGGGATGTTTATATTAGAATACACACACAATATCTACTTAACCAAAATTATTATATGTTTTTTATTTATAAAACCCAATTTATATTGTAGGTTCATAATCCCAAATCTATTTTTTTATGTCTATTTCAATGGTTTTTGATAAAATACAATAGATACCAACTGTAACTCTCTGACCCAAGAATCTAGGAGCCGAGACATTATCTTAACACATTTGCATGATTACATGGAATCAAAAACAAAAGGACCAATCATTTTAGTAGTCTATGAAAATAGATTACATTACAGAACTTTACATTAAATTTTAGAACATTAAATCCATCATAGATAATCATTTGGGGAATACATTATTCCCCTAGCATAACTATTCATATAAATCATAATACACATATTTTCATCCAATGAAAATAAAACCAAAGATATGGGTGATCTTATATGCTCAGAAATGATAAACAATATATAGTATTCTCCCATAAATAAGAATAATCCATTAATTCAATTCATAAAACTTAAATAATATACCTTTAAAACATTATCTTCATCATTACATGGTAGAAATAAATCATATAATTCCATTTTTACATTCACATGGATATTATACTATTTGAATGATCACATGTAAGATCTATAACTAATCTTATAGTAAGGAAATGCTTAATGTTGGAAATCATAAGCATAATTTAAATACATCAGGCCAAAACAATTTCCATATTGTCAAGGCATTCTGTCATGACACTAGTTTTTCTAATGAGACATACCAATGAATCCTTAGGCTATATATAAGGCCCCAGCCTTAAACCTTACATAATCTTGAATTATCACAAGATTACACGTTGAGGTCCTTTTCAGGTTTAGAGTTTTAGAGAATTAGGACATAATTATTACATCTCAAAGATTACAAAGTAGGCACATCTACTCAGCTTCCATTTTTTCACAAAATAAAAACTCTTGAACAAAAGAGTCATGTCTAGTTCCTTGTTTTTGGACAGCTTGACATATCTTGATCCCATCCTTGACCCTATTCAACATTAGGTCCTATGAAAAAAAATTCAAAAACATGGGATGAGCATAAAAAGCTTAGTAAGGGATATAGAAATATGGAAAGGAAACATGAGTTCATATATACATAAGAATGAAATCATACTTTACCCATAAAACAAAGGCACTTTATCATACCTCATCAAACCATGAATAAATAACAGAAATCATAAGACATAAAGGTAACTTGAGTCATTCAAAACATTCTTACATAGGGAGTAACCCTCTTGGTTACGTTTGGAATACCCATCACAGTATATTCCCAAAATCTCTTCGGAGAAACCTTAACGTTTCACTCCTTCGCGTTACCCAATGCATTGGAGAGCTATATCGGGCTCACCCGCCATTAGTTTAGCACGGAACCACCCATCTTCATAATAATGCCCAAGACCCATAACATAAACGTATCACATAAAACATGCATAAAGGAAACAAAACATTTCCACATTTCAATCACAATATTACATTTTAGTATTTTGAAATAATGAATCCATACAAAAAGAAACCATTTCCAAAACCATTTAAAACATTTAATAAAGAGAATTTTTCATCAAAGTGTACCATACCACCTTGAAGCTTAAAATTTTAATCCATTAATATCCATATAAATAAATACTTAAAACCATTTTGAATACATGGATATTAACAAGAACAAATAATTAAAACATTTAAAACGATATTTTGGTTATAGGGGTTTTACCAAAATTAGAGACACTTGAATACAATAATTGATGAATAACATTTAATCATAACTTTATAATATAATGAGAATAAATGGATTCATGATATAATATTCAAAAGGATAGTATATACACCATATAAGAGTGAATTGGTGCATAACAACAGGGAACCCTCATTTGAAATGCCAAATGTGATGAAATCCCTTATAAAGAAGGTATCCTTAAATTAAGGACAATTAAATCTCAAAAATCTGTGTGAAAAATATAATTACACCCAATATAAGTTGATATTAAGTGTAAAACAATAATAGGTCATTCACACATATTCAATGGATGACATATTCAATGACTACATGCTGAACCCAAAGAAATCGAAATTGGGTTAAAAAGTTCCCTTGATAGCCTAACGACATCACATCAAAATGAGTTGATGAGAGATAAAAAGTGTGTCTCATCACTTAGACACAAAATTTACATCAATAAGGATATATGAGAACATATCTCAGCATAACAATATGTAAATTAAAAGACCCAACAAAATAAGTCTTTTAAAAAAGAGGAGGGTGAAAGGTTCCCTTACCGACTTGGGTATCTTTCAAAACCTACACCCCATGAAAGAAGGACAATAAATCATTGATGTAAATACTCATAAATGAATGTATATTACACAAAGATTAGAATAATGGGAAGTAGATACACAACTCAATGGAATTTGTGGCAAATGTAGCATAAATCTCACTGGAATAAAAGTGAGATGAAAAATCTAATACGAAAACTCGGCAGCCTAATGGCGCCACATAAAACTTCCGAATATGGATTGATGAGATCAAATAGGGTATCTCATCAAATTAAAATAAAATTTACAGCAAGAGGAATATAAAAGAACATCCCCCAACATTACAAAGAGGAGCTTAAAAGAAGTGACACAAAGGAGAGTACTTAAAAAGAAAGAGAGAGGTTAGATTTCTTATGAAAGTTCGGCAGCCTAACAGCGCCACTCAAAACTTCCAAAATGGATTTATGAGAGAGAATAGGTTCTCTCATCACATGAACATAAAAATTAAAGTATGTTTAATATAAAAGATCATCCCAATAACAATAAATATGAGCTTTAAAAGGAATGACATAAAAGTGTGTACTTAAAAAGAAAGAGAGGAGTAGGATCCCTTACCTCGGGTCCGACATGAATCGATCGTTCATTAATCTCCTGAATAATAAACTTGAGTTAATTTATACTTCCTTAAGAACCATTTTCAAGTTCATTATTACTTTCATATCACTTATTACCATGTAATAAACATTATGTAATCATTTGAGTTAATAATATTTGTTTTGCCGATATTTGGTTCTTAAGTCGAAAGTGGACTTCTTACAATTACTTGTTCTTCGTGTGGCCAAATGTTTATTATATCCAGAATTGTATCCCTGATGTAGATATCATATATGTCATATATATCCAGTACATTCATGCATTTATAACATTACATAATCATTTAGAGGTAAGAAATGAAATGCACCGTTCATGGAGACGGTAAGCCGTACGTACGCATGAACGCTACTTTCATTTCTATTTCGTATTTTATAGAATGGAATAATAATGATATAAAGGTATATTATAATTCCAGTATAATATCATATATAATATCATAGTTCCATCCTTTATACGTCCCACATACGGTATTTAACGAATCAAATCACTTTGAGGGGGCGGTAGTCCGCACTTCCTTAAATGAAGATATCGCGTATACCCATAATGGAAGCTATAAAGGTAAGACACTAATGAAAAATACAGAAACGTAAGTAAAACATAAACATATTATATATCTTATATAAAAATAGTGACTTCATAATGGCCACCTTTGAAGGTGTTAAATGAGTACTGAACAATCATCGTTTCGGGAGGCAGAATTTCAGCATCCATGGAAACCGTATGTTCTTTAACCATTTGATGTAGTTGTGTGAAAGTGTAGCTCGAATAAATCTTTTAAAAACATCCTAGTATATTGAAGATACTGTTTTTGTTACAAAATAAGTAAATAAAAAGAGTTTAGGGGGTTGGAGAAGCAAAATAAAACAAATGAACATGAGAGAATGAATTACCTTTAAAAGTGTAACTCCTTTTGATTTGAGCCTAAAGGCTTCCTTTGAAATGCTTCTGCCCAAAGGGAATCCTCTAGGATGAGGAGAGGGATGTGGAGAGAGTAAATGGGCAGGGGTCGGCCGAGCCAAAGGCTTGAGGAGTGTGTGAAATGAGGTAGAGGTGGGGGCCTTTTATAAGAGGAGAGGAAGGGAACTTTTGGAAAGTAAGAAATATTACTTTATTTGAAAATGTGTTTCGATTTTAAAAGGCCCCACATTGATATAATTCGTGAATAAGGTGTTAAGGGTTCGAAATACACCCATCCAATAAGTTTTGGACATGTGTAGTTCATATATTTTACATTATCTTTCCATTTTATTTTAATCGTTAAATAATGATGTCATCGCTGCATCATTATGATGTCATAAATAATTTAATTTATTTACTGTCTAAAAATTATAAAACAATTACTATGATATAGGAAATTTTTTTAGCTTTCCAATGACTGTTTATAATCAAAACTCTGATCTTTATAACCCCATGTAAAAATTGTTTTCGTAAAACATATGATGTTTGTGTCATTTTTACTTTTACATTAAATAAAAAGTTATTTATGTCATTTCCCAACCAATGTGGCTCCATGGGATCCCCAAGTTGACACATGGCTTGTCTTGGTCGGCCATTACACATCCAATGAGGTTAGGACATGTGTCAAGTTTATTTCATATTATTAAAACATTATTTTTACCTTAAACTACACTAATTACCTCTAATCGCGATTAAAAACTTAATAAGTTACTATTCACCAAAAATTTATTTTTATCCCATTGAACCACATTTTACTTCTTAATGACAACCATGTATGTCAGATTTTTAAAATTCAAAACACAAAGGTGGAAAAATTTCATTTAAACGGAAAAATCAGTTTTTATAAGTACCACTTAGTGGTTTCACTATTCATTAAAAATTGAAGTTTTTCAGAAAAATCCCAAAAATTTACCCAAAGCTATATTTGATATTCCGAATTCCAAAATGAAGTCTATTTTACAAAATTCAAAACATATAAGTCACATTAATTAATTTAATAATTAATTCCCGCTGCCAGATCAAATAGCGTGTTTTTATGAAACAATAAGTATCAAAAGATTGACACTGGTTTAAGTCTGATTTCAAAGTGAAATTAATTCCAACGACCACTATTGGATTTAATAGTAAAAATATATTCTAATTTCACTTTAAAACCAATTCAAAAGATAATCTAATTATATAAATAAATTAGATTAAAAAGAGGTTTTGAATTAAAATACAACATTTTACACTATTCAATAAAAAAATGAACTTTATCGGAAAGATACCAAAAATTTACACAAAGTAAATTTTGATGTCCCGATTCTTAATAAGAGTTTTATTTGGTCCAAAAGAATTTTTAAGAGTAAACAAAACTATATTTAATGATGGTTCAACATCAAAATGTGATAAGTGAACCTTTAGTGAAAACTAGGGCATATACACCTAAAATTGAATTCTTTCCGTATTTTAAGCCTTTATCTTTTATTGGATAAATGTAAAAACAATTAAAAACATATATAATCATATTTTAGTTATTTCTATCCATTCCCTCCAACAAAACAGCTACATGTTAACTACCATTTAAAATAATATTATTTTATTATTAGAGTGCAACGTAAGATTCCCAAGAAACTCGCTGTTGCGTGTTGGGTACGCCATCGAGCATAGCGTCCCCTTTAAAGTCATATTAATATTTTACTCATAAATATTGATAAATATGAAAATTTCATATTCTTTATTTACCTGGGGTGTTACATCCTTCCCCCCTTTTGGGAATTGCGTCCTCATAATTTTAAAATTGCGCTTGGAAACATCCTTGAAAGTCCCACATCGGAACAAGAGTCGGTAAAACAATCACTTTAAAATAAAGAAAGATAAGTACAGAGGTCACCCGAGTTAACCCATACTAGGATTCCATGTAGAAAAACATGGAAATGGAAGAAAAAGAAAAGGGTCATGTTTTGATGGAGAGTGATAGAAAACATGTTTAGGAGAAAGTTAACCATGAGAAAATCACAAACTTTTGATGGGTTAAACGGTATTCGATTACCCAGTAGAAAAAGTTAATAGACAACATTTTTGTTTTATGTTACTTTTTATTGAGGAATTTATTCATAAGGAAACATAATCACTTATCATGTTGACTTTCAACTTTTACCAGATTCCTTAATCAAACTCATATTTTTTCCAAAAGATGAGTATTTAGGGAGACTTGTTCGCATTAAGAGTACTATAATCAACTTATATAGAATCACCTAATCCACAAAAGAGAACTATATACATCCCATGTCTTTAGGATTTAACCAAAACTAAAACCAAAAAGGTTAGTACAAGGTCAGATAATCCAGAAAAGGATAACCCTTTAAAAAGAAAATCTATGCTTAATCTCCAAAATTTGTCCAACAAAACCCAAAGTTCAACGAGGACCATCCGATAAAAAATTTGTCCATAAAATTATTCAAAGTAAACCAATCTAAGATTGAAACCCAAATATTTGAAGGATTTAGTCACATAGTCTTCCAAGTTAAATTGTAACATTTATCTCCAAACAACATTAGTTGCACCTAATGTCTCGTATTGAAAAGTAATTAACCTAATCACATATCTTCCATGATAGGTTAATAATTTTCATAAATAACCCAAAATCAACTTACTCTTAATTCATAAAATCATATAACTAAAAAGAATCAGTCAAACTAACCAGGGACTTCATGTAGTCCAGTGGTAGGTGATAAATAACAGTCGCACTTTGGTTGTGGGTTCGATTCCTGCAGCTTTGTCCGACGCGACGGGTAGTCACACAGTCTGCGTGTTGTCCTTTTTCCAAAACTATATAATTCTTAAAACATTCCCCAAAATGAGATAAAATCTTCAAAGATTATCATAACATATTTTAACCTCAAGTTTATCTCATGACTTTAATTTTCCATCAGAACATATAATAACCCATAATTACCTCAAAAGTAAGGATCATATAAACCCTAATGGTTACCTTAATAATTATTACCTGCATTTCCACATCAAGTTGGCCATCTCGTACATGATGCATTAGAGAACTCACCAAGGTTTAAGTGGTTGATCATGACCCCTTGATAGTTGTTTTAGAACAACCATGAGATTCCTCATTGAATCCCCCATCTCATCCAGTCTCTTAATCAGAGAACCACCACAGTTTCCTTCAAACCCATAGTCACTTTGGGGCCTGCTAGATCCAGCCATTTACTAAAACCAAAAAGGTCAGTGTGAGTATATCAACATAACCATCATGTACTAATGAGGAAGGTAAAAACTAAGATACACTTACTCATTCAATTTATCTAAAACTAGGACTCTTTCTGAAATCCCAACCATTATGGTAATGTCACTTATGCTTAAAGAATACCCTAACCTCTAAAGTTATCTAAACCTCCCTTTGATACCAAATATAAGGCCCCAGCCTTAAACCTTACATAATCTTGAATTATCAAAAGATTACACGTTGAGGACCTTTTTAGGTATAGAGTTTTAGAGAATTAGGACATAATTATTACATCTCAAAGATTACAAAGTAGGCACATCTACTCAGCTTCCATTTTTTCACAAAATAAAAACTCTTGAACAAAAGAGTCATGTCTAGTTCCTTGTTTTTGGACAGCTTGACATTTCTTGATCCCATCCTTGACCCTATTCAACATTATGTCCTGTGAAAAACATTTCAAAAACTTGGGATGAGCATAAAAAGATCAGTAAGGGTTATAGAAATATGGAAAGGAAACATGAGTTCATATATAAATAAGAATGAAATCATACTTTACCCATAAAACAAAGGCACTTTAACATACCTCATCAAACCATGAATAAATCATAGAAATCATAAGACATAAAGTTAACTCGAGGCATTCAAAACATTCTTACGTAGGGAGTAACCCTCTTGGTTATGTTTGGAATACCCATCATAGTATATTCCCTAAATCTCTTCGGAGAAACCTTAACGTTTCACTCTTTCGCGTTACCCAATGCATTGGAGAGCTATATCGGGTTCACCCGCCCTTAGTTTATCACGGAACCACCCATCTTCATAATAATGCCCAAGACCCATAACATAAACGTATCACATAAAACATGTATAAAGGAAACAAAACATTTCCACATTTCAATCACAATATTACATTTTAGTATTTTGAAATAATGAATCCATACAAAAAGAAACCATTTCCAAAACCATTTTAAACATTTAATAAGGAGAATTTTGAATCAAAGTGTCCCATACCACCTTAGAGCTTAAAATTTTAAACCATTAATATTCATATAAATAAATACTTAAAACCATTTTTAAAACATGGATATTAACAAGAACAAATAATTAAAACATTTAAAACGATATTTTGGTTAAAGGGGTTTTACCAAAATTAGAGACACTTGAATACAATAATTGAGGAATAACATTTAATCAGAACTTTATAATATCATGAGAATAAATGGATTCATGATATAATATTCAAAAGGACAGTATATACATCAAATAAGAGTGAATTGGTGCATAACAACAGTGAACCCTCAATAGAAATGTCAAATGTGATGAAATCCCTTATAAAGAAGGTATCCTTAAATTAAAGACAAATCAATCTCAAAAATATGTGTGACAAATATAATTACACCCAATATAAGTGGATATTAAGTGTGAAACAATAATAGTTCATTCACACATATTCAATGGATGACATATTCAATGACTACATGTTGAACCCAAAGAAATCGAAATTGGGTTAAAAAGTTCCCTTGATAGCCTAATGGCATCACATCAAAATGAGTTGATGAGAGATAAAAAGTGTGTCTCATCACTTATACACAAAATTTACATCAATAAGGATATATGAGAACATATCTCAACATAAAAATATGTAAATTAAAAGACCCAACAAAATAAGTCTTTTAAAAAAGAGGAGGGTGAAAGGTTTCCTTACCGACTTGGGTATCTTTCAAAACATACACCCCATGAAAGAAGGAAAATATATCATTGATGTAAATACTCATAAACGAATTTATATTACACAAATAGTATAATAATGGGCAGTACATACACCACTCAATGGAATTTGTGGCCAATGTATCATAAATCTCACGGGAATAAAAGTGAGATGAAAAATCCCTTACGAAAACTCGGCAGCCTAACGGTGCCACATAAAACTTCCGAATATGGATTGATGAGATCAAATAGGGTATCTCATCACATTACAATAAAATGTACATCAAGAGGAATATAAAAGAACATCCCACAACATTACAAAGAGGAGCTTAAAAGAAGTGACACAAAGGAGAGTACTTAAAAAGAAAGAGAGAGGTTAGATCTCTTACGAAAGTTCGGTAGCCTAACGACGCCACTCAAAACATCCAAAATGGATTGATGAGAGAGAATAGGGTCTCTCATCACATGAACATAAAAATTACAGTAAGTGTAATATAAAAGATAATCCCAATAACAAGAATGATGAGCTTTAAAAGGAATGACATAAAAGTGTGTACTTAAAAAGAAAGAGAGGAGTATGATCCCTTACCTCGGGTCCGACTTGACTCGATCGTTATTTAATCTCCTGAATAATAAACTTCAGTTATATTTTACTTCCTTAAGAACCTTTTTCAAGTTCATTATTCCTTTTATATCACTTATTACCATGTCATAAACATTATGTAATCATTTAAGTTAGTAATATTTGTTTTGCCGATATTTGGTTTTTAAGTCGAAAGTGGACTTCTTACAATTACATGTTGTTCTAGTGGAAAAATGTTTATTATATCCAGAATTGTATTCATGATTTAGATATCATATATGTAATATATATCCAGTACATTCATGCATTTATAACATTACATAATCATTTAGAGGTAAGAAATGAAATGCACCGTTCATGGAGACGGTAAGCCGTACGTACGCATGAACGCTACTTTCATTTCTATTTCGTATTTTATAGAATGGAATAATAATTATATAAAGGTATATTATAATTACAGTATAATATCATATATAATATCATAGTTCCATCCTTTATACGTCCCACATATGGTATTTGACGAATCAAATCACTTTGAGGGGGCGGTAGTCCGCACTTCCATAAATGAAGATATCACGTATACCCATAATGGAAGCCATAAAGGTAAGACACAAATGAAAAATACAGAAGCGTAAGTAAAACATAAACATATTATATATCATATATAAAAATAGTGACATCATAATGGCCACCTTTGAAGGTGTTAAATGAGTACTGAACAATCATCGTTTCGGGAGGCAGAATTTCACCATCCATGGAAACCGTATGTTCTTTAACCATTTGATGTAGTTGTGTGAGAGTTTAGCTCGAATAAATCTTATAAAAACATCCTAGTATATTGAAGATACTGTTGTTGTTACAAAATAAGTAAATAAAAAGAGTTTAGGGGGTTGGAGAAGCAAAATAAAACAAATGAACATGAGAGAATGAATTACCTTTAAATGTGTAACTCCTTTTGATTTGAGCCTAAAGGCTTCCTTTGAAATGCTTCTGCCCAAAGGTAATCCTCTAGGATGAGGAGAGGGATGTGGAGAGAGTAAATGGGAAGGGTTTGGCCAAGCCAAAGTCTTGAGGAGTGTGTTAAATGAGGTAGAGGTGGGGGCCTTTTATAAGAGGAGAGGAGGGGCACTTTTGAAAAGTAAGAAATATTACTTTATTTGAAAATGTGTTTCGATTTTAAAAGGTCCCACATTGATATAATTCGTGAATAAGGTGTTAAGGGTTCGAAATACACCCATCCAATAAGTTTTGAAAATGTGTAGTTCATAGATTTTACATTATCTTTCCATTTTATTTTAATCGTTAAATAATGATGTCATCGCTGCATCATTATGATGTCATAAATAATTTAATTTATTTAATGTCTAAAAATTATAAAACAATTACTATGATATAGGAAATCTTTTTATCTTTCCAATGACTGTTTATAATCAAAACTCTGATCTTTATAACCCCATGTAAAAATGGTTTTCGTAAAACATATGATGTTTGTATCATTTTTACTTTTACATTAAATAAAAAGTTATTTATGTCATTTCCCAACCAATGTGGCTCCATGGGGTCCCCAAGTTGAAACATGGCTTGTCTTGGTCGGCCATTACACATCCAATGAGGTTAGTACATGTGTCATGTTCATTTAATATTATTAAAACATTATTTTTACCTTAAACTACACTAATTACCTCTAATCGCGATTAAAAACTTAATAAGTTACTATTCACCAAAAATTTATTTTTATCCCATTGAACCAAATTTTACTTCTTAATGACAACCATGTATGTCGGATTTTTGAAATTCAAAACACAAAGGTGGCAAAATTTCATTTAAACGGAAAAATCAGTTTTTATAAGTACCACTTAGTGGTTTCACTATTCATTAAAAATTGAAGTTTTTCAGAAAAATCCCAAAAATTTACCCTAAGCTATATTTGATATTCCGAATTCAAAAATGAAGTATATTTTACAAAATTAAAAACATATAAGTCACATTAATTAATTTAATAATTAATTCCCGCTGTCAGATCAAATAGCGTGTTTTTATGAAACAAGAAGTATCAAAAGATTGACACTGGTTTAAGTCTGATTTCAAAGTGAAATTAATTCCAACGACCACTATTTTATTTAATAGTAAAAATATATTCTAATTTCACTTTAAAACCAATTCAAAATATAATCTAATCATATAAATAAATTATATTAAAAAGAGGTTTTGAATTTAAATACAACATTTTACACTATTCAATAAAAAAATGAACTTTATCGGAAAGATACCAAAAATTTACACAAAGTAAATTTTGATGTCCCGATTCTTAATAAGAGTTTTATTTGGTCCAAAAGAATTTTTAAGAGTAAAAAAAACTATATTTAATGATGGTTCAACATCAAAAGGTGATAAGTGAACCTTTAGTGAAAACTAGGGCATATACACCTAAAATTGAATTCTTTCCGTATTTTAAGACTTTATCTTTTATTGGATAAATGTAAAAACAATTAAAAACATATATAATCATATTTTAGTTATTTCTATCCATTCCCTCCAACACAACGGCTACATGTTAACTACCATTTAAAATAATATTATTTTATTATTAGAGTGCAACGTAAGATTCCCAAGAAACTCGCTGTTGCGTGTTGGGTACGCCATCGAGCATAGCGTCCCCTTTAAAGTCATAATAATATTTTACTCATAAATATTGATAAATATGAAAATGTCATATTCTTTATTTACCTGGGGTGTTACACTATAGCAGGCCCCACCCATCACCTACAAATTCCAACAAATTCCTCATATGAATGGGTGAATCATAACAACATAATCATTCAAATTTATACTTGTATATGAAATGTGAAAAATTTTATCATAAAAAAATGTTATCTAATATGTACATCTATAGTAAAACATATAAAAAAAACCTTATATAATATATAGAAGATTGTATCAAAATAAATTGGCCTCAATTGAGAAACAAAAATATGATAATGGATGATGACATGGATGAAAATTCTATATTCATATAATTAAATATATCATGATACAAATACCTATTTTTCTTCAAAATAAAATTTTCAAAAGTCACACACGTATAAAAGAATACATTTAAAAATATTATTATAAATCAATGTATCATATACCACATTGAAACTGTTGAAAGTAATTAACTTTTTAAATCATTAATGAATGGATAAATAAATAAATAAAACCATTTTGAGAACATGTACATTAATGAGAAGGATATTGAAAGAGTAAATAAATAAAACATTTAAAAAATATGTTTTAGTTTAAGAATACCATAATTAAAACATTAAAAATATTACTTTTTTAAAAAATTGAATTAAATTCAAAAATTATATAAAATGTTCTTTATAATCCATTATAAATATTTTATTTAGAATGTTGAAATGGAGAAATGATTAATTCTATACACATTCAAAGCATCCCATACCTAATTGAACATTTAAATCATAAGTATGACGACTATAAATGAGTCATTAAATACCATTAATATAAATTTATTCATTATATGAAATACAATAGGGAAATTGTATACACAGAACACAAGAAATAGTAGGAAAACATGACATATATCTCATGAAAATTAAAAGTGAGACGAAATTACATTACATTAGTTCTTAGAATCTTCATACATGTCTAAAATACTATAAATTAGTTTAAACATATTAAGAAATTATTCCAAAATCATAACATTTTAAAAATATAATATATGATTCATTTATGACTTTATATTAACTGGTTTTTAATAATTCGATGTTCAAAAACGTTTCGGATTATAATCACTTTCAATATCACATGTGTTTTAACATGTTAATAAAGATTGAATTAAATAAATGATGATTTATTTTAATAAAAAATGCTTTAAATTATCTATATATCATATATAATCCAATTAAAAATATATATAATTGAAAAACATATAAAATGGAATACACCATTTGTAGTGATTGTAGGTCATACTTACACATGTACATTGTTTCCATTTTCATATCATATAGAATTTATATAAGTGAATGACATAAGTGTAGATATAAATATGTATTGAAATTATCCTTATTATATCATATAATTCATATATATTCAAAATATGTATTTTTAAAATCATTCTTCAATTTTGAACATGGGAGATGAATCACATCGTGTTGTGGAGATGATTAGTTGTACATACGAATGAGCGATGATATCATTTTCATAATGGTTAAATGGTATAGAATTGGATGGAATTTTAATTTTAACAAAAAAATATAATGTCTTATTTATTATTTATAGCCATTATATTTATCACAATACCCTTTGAATTAATATGCATATGAAAAACTATTTACATCACAGCATGACGGTAAGCCGTACATACACAAACATCATTATATTATTCTTCATAGGATGGATAAAAATTAATATGGTTGTCTGTTAATTATAATAACATCTATGAATTTACAATGTACTTGAGTTATTAAATTTTTATGGAGGAAATAGATAAATAGGATGTGTAGGTAGAAAAGAACATTAAAACAAGCGAAAAAATGTTTACCAATTTTTTGGTTATCTACTTTTGATTTGCAAAAAATGACTACTTAAGATGGACTTCATCCAATTCTTATTAAACATGGATGAATTATGAAATTCATAGAAAAAAAAGTGGACAGGTTCTGGCCGATCTAAATGTATTTGGAGGTGTGAATTAAATATAATGTGAATTGCCCATATATATGAGAGGTGAGGGGCACTTTAGGAATGTCCTTAAATAATAAGTTATAAAAATTATTTTCAGTTTATAATAGCTCCAATGTGACATATTTCTTGGATAATATGAGGATGTTTAGAAATACTCTTAACCACCATGTTTTTGATATGTTTTTGTTATAAAATCGTCCTTATCGTTGAAATTTAACTCGTAGTTAAATTTTTTATCTCTTACATTGTCTTCCTGTAATTTTACACTATATGGTTAATAAAGAAACAATAAAATTACAAGAGAACCTAAAGAAGATAATTTATGAATATTTTCTATTTTTTCATGTTAGTTTGTTGATTCATATATTTTTACGACTATTATGTCATTTAATTATATAAAATTTATTTTAAAATTTATTTTTTGTCAATTTTTACACTATTTAATACTTGATTTATTTAAAGTCATAGGCACTTTTTTATTTTTAATGAAATGTATTATATTAATCAAAAAATTTATTTTCCATCCAAAACATTCATTTTTGGAACAAAATATTTAAATTAATAATTACATTAATACTCGTAATATCATTTATTTAATTAAATTATTAATAACTATAGTATTGCAGCATCATTGTGTCATAATGATATTTATTTATTTAATTACTATAAATTTAAAATAAATAACGATGATGTAGGAAATATTTTAATCTTCAAAATTAATTTTTATAGTCTAATATTTCACTTATATAACCACTTATAAACATTATGTTATTAATAAGAGCCATGTTTATGATATTTTTACCTGTACTTAAAATTAAATTCTATTAATATATTAGTCACACCCAATTGTATCCAAAGGAAAAAATTTATACACAATTATTGTGTTGGATAGTAATGACTCATCCAATATGGATTGTACAATTATTAGGGTAATTATATATTGTTATAATATTATTTTCACATTTAAATAACTAATATAACTTTAACCTTTGTAAGTAATATTCATAGGTTACTATTCACCAAAAATTATTTCCCCCCTATTAGAATATATATTATACCCAGACTTCAACAAGGAATGTCAAATTTGTTTAATTCAATTAACACATGTTGTAATATTCTGTTTAATGCTAATGCGTAAATGTGGTTAAAATGCAGGAAAAATACATTATAAATGTTCAATGAATTTTTAAATATAATTCTATAAAAAATGATACTAATGATCTAAATTAAGTTAATATATATTTTTTTATCTAATATGAAATTAATAACAATTTTAATTACAAAAATTATTTAAATGAAAAATTCGTTTTTTAACCATAATGTTTTGTTTTCCATGATTCTTCAAAATATGAATATTTTAAGAAAAATATATAAAATTCACCATAAGATAATTTTTAATTTTACAATTAAAAAATCAAATTTATTTGTTAAATTTAAATTCCTAAAAGTAATTTTATTATTGCTCACAAATGGACATAAACAGTAGCTCTTTTACAAAATTTGTATCTCTAAGCATATAAATATTTAAATGAAACATATACTTTTCATTATATATATAATTTATTTATTTCAAAACATTAAAAATAACATTTAATATTATTTATTACTATTTATATTACTATATTTAATTGATATGTTATAAATTTATTTTTCAAATAAATATAATACTAATTTATTGATTAAAATAAACTCAATCTTGCGTGTAACATAAGCCAAGTCAGTGTTGCGTGCTACACAATCTATTGAAGATGAAATACTGTGAAATCCTGGTGTGTTACGATGTTAATCCCATTGAATATTAATTAATAAAGTTTCATATACTTAATAAAAGGTGATCATTTTTAGGATTATTGAAATTATGGTGCCAAATATTCACCACCTGTTCTTAACCTCCCACCATGCACACGAGATAAGAAATGAGTTCACCATGATGAATATTAATCTTTTTTTAAGAACAATAAACCATTTTTGATGTATCTCCATAATATAAAAATTAATACCAACTAATTATAATAGTGAATTAAAAATGTTAGAAGACAATATGAAACTCTGGGATATTCTACTAATCCACAATGAAAAAAATTCCTTAATTATATCGATTTGTGACAATCATATAAAAATTATACCATTATATTAAATCTTAATTTATATGTTTTAAAAATGTTTTTATTTTCACAAATTGATAAATTTTTCTAGATAAAATAATATTTCCATTTTAATGGACCGATACATATTTTACTGGAACATTATTTTCTTAGATTCCATAAACACACACACAAACCATCAATCTAAAACTACTAAATACTGAAGAAGAATAAAATTTTAAACCACTATAAATAAAGAAAATAAATGACTAATAGATAAATAAATAATAATGAATTTCACAAACAAAAATTCCATTCAATAAATCAATTTAGAGAAATTAAAAATCACTATCATCTAATAATTGAGTAATAAATTTATTTTCTTGAAATAAGATGATTCCCATTAAATGCATCTATTTCAGGAATAGAAAAACATTGATCTCATTAAACATTGGATTGAAACTGAATTACATTTCATTTAAAATTGTTGATTAAATGATGTCATGGTAATGTGAAATGATTTTTTGATACAAACATGATCTAAATGCAAATCTTTTCCTCTTTATTACTAAAGAGTACATTTTATCATCATTTTTCAATATGGTTTGAAAATATTTAATTTTATCAATAATTAATTTTCATTGTGTAATTTATAACATTTAACACATTTACATTTTTTCTTGAAATGTTAATATATTACTAATAAAATGACTTGAAATAATGGTTATAAATGTATTATATCTGATTTTAAATTAAAATAATGATAACTCTAAATCTTAAATAAAATTTTTCATACATTTACCATGGTTTTTATCATAAAATTATATTTTTAAATGGATTTCTTAATATATGGGTAACATATATTTAGTCAGAAAAACATTATATATTGATAATCATGAATGAGTTAGGGTTTTTTTAAAACCATATCTAATGATATATACTAATGAAAACATCAGATGCATAATACATTAAAATAATATTTCTAGATGAAAACAATGTAGTAGTAATGTTTTTAGGGGTATGTTTTTTTTCAAGGTATGATATTAGGGTTTTAGTGTTCAATTTAATTATTAAAAAATATTTCTTATAGATATCAATTTTAATTTTATTTTTCAAAATTAATTGAGAATTTATAAATAACATTTAATTAAATATTAATATATGAATAAAAGTAGAAATTGATTCTAATACTGTTAATAATAAATGTAATGAATTCATAAATTATTATAATATTAGAAATCAAACTCCATTTTAATTTTTATCAACTATAAATGGTATTATGAAAATTATGATCAAATAGTACAAATTTACTGATATATTTCTATAACTATCCAGACCATCACCAAAACACAACAACAGAATATTTATAAATGTTTAATACATATATATATATATATTATTGTGTGTATGTTATATTAATATATTAAATATTATGTTCATGTAATATGTATTATTTTCAATCTATAATCACATTATATCTATAATTTAAAAAATATAATTTGAATAAATAAATATCAATTAATATCCCATGAAATCAATTTTTTAAATTGATATTAAATGAAATACATAAATACTCCAACATGCATTACTTTTTAAACACCCTATCATTGTTAATTAATATTAGAAGATCTTAAAATGTATTAAAAATATCTAAATTATCAATTCCAAAAAATTAACGAATTGAAAAATATAAATAAATCATTAATTAAAAATTATCAAATTTAATTGAACAAAATTATGTATCATTCGTAATAAATAGAACATAGAAGAATAATATAAAATAGATGTAAAATAATTTATATATTTCATTTTGTATCCACAAAATCAGTTTAATATCTTATGTGTTTTTTCTATATAATAATAATATGTTACTATTGGTACTAAGGACCTTATTAGCTAGAAATGGAGTCTAGTTTTTATTTTTTATTAATCCATACTAGGATGATAGGGGAGTTTTAAAGGATATAGATCTTATTGTACCAGATGAAAATTGTGTTAAAGATGACATCTTTCACCTATGTTTTCAATTTTTTTAGGTCACATGATTCGAGAATATAGGAATGTGTTTTTGATAAAGTATGTTTCAGGAATGATTAAATTAGTTGCTGAGTGTTGTTAAAAACATATGTATCAGGGTAGTTATAAAAAATATTGTAATGTACGAAATAACATAAATGATGTGTTTCTATGTGAATGGATGTTTACATGAAGGAATATTATTTTCACAAATATAATTTTGCATAAGTTTATTTCAATCAAAATAACATTTAAAACCAGAGTTGAATGTTGGTGATGTTTTTATTTATAATCTTCAAAATATGTCCAATTTATGAGGAACAAAATATATAAAATATTGATCGAAAGAGTCTTACACTACAAATTTGACATAAGATTCATAATAAACTGCATGAGGGTTAATGTGAGAGGACGATGTGCGCATGGATTTTCAGGTCAATAAATTTTCTTTACCCCCTTGACAACATATAATTTTTTTCTAACTAAAATAAGTATTCTCGTCCACATTAATGTGTTGCGCACAAAAGACATACCAATTAAAAATATTTTGATAAAAATGTTTATTTTTTCTTTATAAGCAATTTTAAACTCATAGTTTAGTATGGAAAAGGAGAATCATTTTATGAAAGGCACATTGAATGTAAACAAAAAAGAATGCATAAATTAATGTATTTTTCACACAAGTTATATGTTGAGATTCTTTTATTTTATGAAAATCTAGTTTGTTTTATCAATTCCGTCAAGGGAAATAGTTCAGGATGTTGAATCATGAATATTATGTAGCTACACAAGTATAATGAATTTAATTATTAACTTATAAAGTGACCTTTATATTGATATATTGAGTATGACTACTCCCAAATCAGTGATATAGTGGTAGTGGACAGTTTATTTGGAACCCACACTGTGTTCCATCACTAAAATATTTTAATGGAAATGTTCCCTAAAATGAGTGAATGTTTCTGAACTCATGAACTTCACAACTACTGTAGATAAGTGAATTTAGGAATGGTCAAAACTTGGTCGGCTTATGCAATGTAGACTATCCCAAAGTGGTGAACAATGTAAAACTACATTATAGTCTCTCTGTATTTGTATGATTTAATTTCTATCCATTACTATTTGACATGTTTCACTAGTTTATACCAATGGGTAAATAAGATATATCTATCTTGAATAAAAAAATTACACGAACATTCACCCTTCCACTTATAGGGTAATATGATTTCGTTCAAGTTGTATCAGATCCTATTGGTTTGTGGAGTTAAATCTATCTACATGTCTTTTTAGGGATAATTCAGTAAATGTTACTAGATTCCTTATTTATGATTTGTGCAACATCATGTTATAGAACCAAAATATTAGATCTAATCAAATATCTCTTTGATGGAATTTAATTTCACTAAAAAACCTGATATTTATGTTACTGATGCAACCAGTCTGTCTAAGACAAATTTACACAGAAAAATGCTTGATGCATATGTAAAATCACATATTTTATTCACAACTACTCATTATAATCAAATATATCCTAAGGTAAGGAGTTGTACATTGGATATGTATATGTAATAAATGATGAAAAATATACATGATGGAGAAAAAATTTGAAGCATGTGAAACTAATAGTTTTTCATAATCAATTCAACAATATGAATTTATGAATATATGAAAATGAGAATAGTTTCTTTAATCACATAGTTGTGGTTGTTGGAGCTTTTTGTTGACTCATCGAAAAAATTAAAGAGATTGATATTTTGAATAAAATATAAAAATTTATCCACTTCAGTAAAATTAAAAAGCTTCCACCCTCGAGGAAAGGGATATTTCTAAACATTCTCTGGATGATATATTATGTAGCCCTGATGGAAAATGAAATTAGTGTTAAGCTGGGAGGAGCATCATGTCACATAAGAAATGGAAATTACATTCGAGGCGATGGAAAAAAATGAGATTTACAATGAATTTTTTTTAATGATAACCAAGAATATGGAATTCATTCTCCCTTTTTGAATAAGTTATATAGTGGGAACGGAAAAATTGAAGGAAAAACCATATGGAATTTTTCAGTTATTGTATATATTGACACAATTCTTCTTGGTCATAAAATAATTAATGTTGATGATTAATGTGAATATGGAAACATGAGATTCTTCCAAGAAAATTTACACAAAAAGGTGACATAAAATCTAGAAATAAGTAACAGAGAATGTGTTTTTCCCAAATATGATTGATGATGATGATGAATTTTTGGAGGATGAAGAAATAGACATTTAATCTGGTATCCATGCATCAATTATTTATAATATTAAAAATCCAAAACCCATCAAATTATAATTCTATAAATAATCATATTACTACTAATTCTAATCTCATGTTGGATATTTTGGATTCTGTTGGTAAGAATTAAAATCAATAAAAAAAATGAAAAGTGGAGAGAATATCTGTAAAATTAATCGTAATATTTTTTACGACTTGAAGCAAAAATTGACTAACTATACAATGTAGTTAAAAACATTTGATGTCTTTTTGAAGAAAAACAAATGTGATACAATTGATTCTTCGGAGAAAAAGAAAAATAGATGTTTATTACGGACCTTACATCTAAAATAAATGATAAGAACATGATATTTGAGGTTCTTGGAGATGAAATTATTTTTTATGAAGATAACTTCAAACTGTGTTAAATTCATGAGAATCAATGTAAAAAATTTATTTTGGAAGTTTATTAAATGAATTGCTATTAGAAAGTGCTAAGAATGGTTCTAAAGTTATAGAGAAATATATTAATGATCTATGATCCAAAAGTATGGGTAATTGTGGAATTCAATATGATTATTAATATTCTAAAGTTGTAAAATGATTATACAAAGTAAGAAAAAGAAAAAATTTGAACGTATCATAAATATACCAATTGGTCAAACGATGAAAGAATAAAATCAAACATAAAGTAGAGTTAGAATGTTTCACCAAGTTCCCAGAAATGGGGCATGTGTAGAACACCCAAACCTAATTAGACCTCCCTATTTTCAGTCACCCATATCATTTACTTTCTCCCTCTAATTAGTTTGAAATACTGACCCACCTATAATCACCACCCCCACAATGATAATTTAATCCCCATTTTCATATTCACATTTTTTTATACATATTAGAATGGAATACATTCCTATTATTTATATTTTTCATTCCTATCTTTATATAAAAAAATTCCATTCACTATCACCATAAGAAACACCCATTATGTTGAGTAAAAAATAAATTAATATAAGGAAAAAATCAGCTATGATGAAAAGTATTGTGAGCCTCTCCAATGAAAAACTGGAGCACAAAAATAAATAGGGAGAAATAAATTGAGACACATATTTTTAAATTGAAAACCCCATCAAATGTGTAACAATTAAAAATCAATGGGGAACTACAATATGATTATACCAATAACAAAATATTAAAAAATCCATGTATATTCTTAAAACATGAATTGAAACTTTTTCTTTGAAATCATTTTTTAAATTACACACCCTTTTACGCTTCCATATTCTCTAGGAAAATTATCTAATTAGAAAATTTCTCCTTATAGAAGTAAAACCAAAATACATATTGTCATCTAGGAAACATTACTACATCATTACTTAACCCAAATTGGGGATACTACTTACATCCTATAACCCACAAGACATTCTCCCATGTATCAAAATTCTGCAATCCCTTTTCATTTCACACCCATAATTGACCCCATTTTTCTACACTTTATTAACCATCATAATCACTAAAAAAAATATTTTCAATAACATAAATTATAATATATAACAATTTTATAAGAAAAATATCCTCTTATTTTTGAACCATTATATTTTAATGGGAGGATTCAGAATTTTTAACCCCTAAATATTTACCCCCTCTTTAATTTTAATCTCCTCAGAAAAATTTGAAAAAAATGGGGAAATCAAATAAATGACCCCTTTTAACTAGGAAAAAATGATATGAATTAAAACCAACTGAATTAGAAATAAGACCAATTGGTTTGACACTAACCATCAAAATCTATAGAAAATATGATAATACTATTTTATATATCTCATAAAAACTGAATATCTCCCACTAAAAATGAAATCCAAACATGAAAAAATTCATTATTCTTATGTCTTCACTACCCTGATCTAGATGACTAGAACCAAAAAATGGCTTCCCAAACCAGTAATTAGAAAATAATCATGTGTACCCCTAGAAACTAATTGCTTCATCTTCTCAACACACTCGGACAAATATGTAACTCTCTATTTATCCCCTCGATCTTTTATTTTAATTTTTCCTTCACTATAGAATCTCACAAATGAAAAAGAAGTATGTGTAATACAAAATACAACAGAACTATCATACATAAATTTATATATTTCATAATATTTTTCCATTTTCTTGGAGTCATTCACACTTATTTTGTAATAAAAAACCTGATGAAGTCTACTTTGTAACTACATTAATTATATCATTTCACACATTTACATAAGTCCTATAATTTGTGTCAACCATATTTCATCTCACATATACAATAATTAGTCTTGATAATGGTCATAATCATTTTCCAAATGAATATTAAACCATGTATTATACTGACAACAAGGAAAAAATAATATTTTAGTAATACCCAGCACATGTCGCCCATCCCTCAAAAATAGAACAAAAACAGAATTTTCAGTGATAAATTATGACAAAATACCATGAAAAAATTTAATATCCATTTCCCATAATCATTATAACAAAATAATCTTCTTTTAATGAAAAAAATAGATCCCTCTTTTGTGAAATATGGTGTGAAGCGTCATAATTTATGAACATTTCATTATACTGTTATAATCTCTGATAATCAACACTAACTAAAAGTATATCACCCCAAATCTATATTATATTTATGTAGGTATCCGAAAATTTATATCATGCTACTTAATTTTTTCCTTAATAGTTTTCAAAGTGTATCGATTTCTATGGACACTTGAAGAACACCGCCATTAATTTTTCAATGAGTCTCGTTCACCAACAATGATGAAGTAACATAATCCAAATTCAAAGTGAATTTCCCGAATAGAAATGTGGTGACATGAATATCATATGAATCTAGTAACGATCCAAATAGAGTAAATCATTGTCCTCATCTTACATTTCAATCGGTATTGCATTATCCTTCTAATTGATCAAGACTACCCCGAAAGAAACATCATTCAAATGTATGGTCAAATTGTTCAAATGGTTACCAAAATATCAATTCTCTAACATTAATAAAAAAAATCATTTATTGAATAAATTTTATAGAATCACTATATCTATGCAAGGCTGTCAAACTATAAATTTGAAATGTACTCAAACATCACAATGTACTATGTCACAACATAGTGGACGAATGAGGTTAATCCCATAGATATCAGGGAATGCATCAACAGATTTTGACCAATGTATGGGTCTTAATAAATTTAATTAATAAATTTAACTAATTTAATGATTAATATTATATAATTAAATTCATAAATACAAAACAAAATAAAGTGGTACTAGTTTCTAGGGTGATTTTAAAAAATTATGTAATTCCTCCTTATATAATAATTAGATTAAATTGTTGTGAAACCATTAAATTTTATTGATTGAATAAATGGTCAATACCTATCAATCTACCATAGAATTTTTTTCCATATATCGAATAAAAATAAATACATAGCATTAATAACTGCTCAAATAACCTCATTCACCCCAACATAATTGATTTATTTAATGCCACATCCAAACTGTGTTATTCATGACTTATAGCAAGATGAACACAAAGGGTCTCCTCTAGGGTGTTTTGGAGTAAGGTCATATCAACCAATGTTTTCATCCTCAATAAGGAAATGTCACAATGAGATTACGAGTTGACATCGTACAGGGCCAAATAGGAAAAAAGTTTATTGGTGCAGTTTCACTACAATGTTGGCTATATTATAAATTTCAGGATTTTGATACCTCATCTTAGGAAGTTGGATGACCAGATTATTCTATATAACTTCATCACATATAAATTCGTATCCATGGAATAACACATGTGGGTTCCCAATAAAAGGTGAGTTTATAATTCCTTTTATCATTATTAATGAGGCAATGTAGTGGGATTGGAGCGTTTATGACAAAAAAGATGTTTTGTGTAGTGAGGATTCATTTCCCACTAAGAACATTATGGTATATATAGTAGGGATTGAGAAGACCAAAAACACTATCAAATATAATACATCATCACCCACTCCCACTAGCGTGATGTCTATTGATTTTTTAATAAAATATTCAGTTAAGGTGATTCCTACTACATCAGATGTAGTGGATATCTCAATGTAGCTGTTAAAGAAAGAGGGAGTACTTGATGTTAATCACGATGAAAATGAAATTAGTATAGCACCATCGATAACATTATATGGATAATTGAACCACAATGTTTTTCATTGATTGAGATAAAAAATGGCATGTCGAAATTCACTACGACCAATGAGTAAAACTCTATTGGAAAAGAGAACATCACATGTGATGATAAAAACAATGTTTGAGGAGTAACTAATGAAAAGAACATTTGAGGTTGTGAGGGAGTTGGAGAATATGGAATAGAATGTATTTTTCAACAAAGAAATCATGCTCACTTTCCTAGTAAGAAGGGAAAAATTCATTCCTTTGGAGGTACAACGGTATGTCAATGTCTTCCATGACCAAATCCATAGAACTGTTAGCCATAATGTCCACCTGAATCCATTCTAAATTATTTGTGGAGATGTTGTGGATATCGATGTGGGATCGAGGGACAAATAGTTTGAAGAAAGAATCATGAAATAATAGGAAAATGACAGGTTTATGAAGTTCTATATGAAAATTAATGTTCTTGAGACCTTGTGAGCTTGGAAGAAATTAGGAGATGAAATTGTGACTAATTTCATGAATTGATTAATTTTCTTTGGTTTATCACCACCTTCATTATTTTCCTTAAATTTTTTATAGATCAATTGCATTTTACCTCATTACAATTACTCCATATACATCCTCAAATATGACCGAAAATAAACATAGACATGGATAGTCGTAGAACTATTTCATTGTTGACTTCTCAATACCTTTCACAATAGCCCAGTGTACATACAGTGCAGTTGATGGAACAAGTATTCATCCTCCTTTATATCACAAATAGAGGTGCAATTATATTTAACACTATAATATTCTATAGTTATTTATTTTATCCAGTCATATTGAGATTATTCCCCTCCATCATCCTCAATATAACCATTTTTTTAATGTAGAAAACTCCAATGTAAAACTACAGTAGGGAAAATAACCTAGATGGATAAAATAATGGATTCCAAGCCCATTCCCATAGATAAAATGTGTTACCTTGGGCTTAAAGAGAGAAATTTTTGATAAACATGTCACATTGGATAATTTTTCTGTTAGAGAGGCATGATAATCTTCTAGATTTTTTCCTTCATTTTATGTGAGGGTTACATTAAATTGTTATTGAGGAGGCTCTTGATAGACCATGGAGTTGAGCCTATACTATGTAAGAAACCATGAATGATCATATAATCAGTTTCCACTTGGGAGTGGGGAATATTATGTTGAGTGCAATGGATAATCCCATATAAGTCTGTTCTTCCTCTTCCATCATGAAGGATTCACAATCGTAGTTTTTTGTGAAAGCTATCCAAACACTTCCCCTATGATCATGAATGACCCCTCCACTACACATGTCCCTCGAGATGCAAGATCCATCTTTATTGAGCATGATGCTGATTATTGGGGGAGACCACCTCAGTATGTGTCCCTATATATTGGAAATGTTTATTTTGTAGAAGAATTTAGTATATAAAGTGATGAAATCAATATCCAATTTGTCTTCAGTGACACCATGTCTTCCAACAGACTCTATCATTGAAATGAAGGACCTCCCGGTAGAATTACTCCCCTCATATCATTCCTAGTTTTTGGCTTGACATAGGCTCCAACGCCATACAATGAGAACCATCGTTCTCTCATTCTTTTCATTGACATTTTTTTCATCCCCCTAAAACCATTTTTCAATGAATGGAGTCTCACATATATCACAAAAATAATAAAGAGTAATCTCACTAAATGTACACTGAAACAGATATGCATACTCACCTAAAATGAAAATGCGCTTTCACTCTACTCCAACCCTCCTTATTGCATTGGCATATGGAAAGATAGTAGATTTCTATTCTATTGACATTTTTATCTAAAGGTATTTCCTTATTCTTGATACTGAAAATTATAATTTTTCATTTTCTAGGAATAATATGTCACCAAACACAATCATTCCATTTGTTCTATTGATCAAGATTGTTGGATTTCTTGTAATAATATTTTGAGATGAACTTTCTCGATTTGGATGGAGTGAACACACATACATCATGGTGTGAATTATATATTATTGATTCAAACATCTATTTTTGAATCTTTTAGAGTACCGACATGATAAAAAATGGGTGGAGGCTCACCTCTTTAATGGGTATGATAGGAGGTACGTTTCTCAAATAGAAAATTTCTTTGGCAACCCATTTGTTGTACCAAAACAGAATATTACCATCCCCTACTATTCATTTGGTGTTCAGAAGGATGTTTGGTATGATTTTTATTATTTTTCACTTTATGGTAGAGACAAGTGCATCGCCAGTATGTAAATTAAATCCCCTATTTATGTACATCAACTTTCCATACAGGGTACGTTTCTCAATAGTTTCCCACACATGTTTTGTGTGTTTGCATTCGATCAATATATCATTGATCTTGATGTAAATATCCCCCGTCATGAATACGACTTTCAATGATGTCCCATGAATCCTATTTTCTTTTTCCTACCAATAGATCATCCTATATTAACCCTGCCATAATTTTATCCTTGACCTTGAAGACCCCGTTCGAAAAATTAGTGGTGGCCAGAGCATAGATCGACATAACTGACATTGAACTATTAACTAAGGAAATTCTATGCCCAATGTATAAGAAATTAATATTCCAATTGATGAATCGTCTCATGATCATTATCACCACATTGTCAAAATCACATATGTGCTTTCTGGCCAGGGAGAAGGGGGTGCCAAGATACTTTATGGGGTTGGTTCCTCACTGCATGCCCAGATTGTGATAAAGATAATCATCCCAGCTAGAAAAAAACATGTTCAAGATAGAGAAGATTATTTTCTCATTATTAAAAAAATATCCACTATAGGGGAATTACTCTACTTAATCCAAATGATTACATGCATAGATATCCTAGCCACATTTGTGAAAATGAAGGTGTCATTATTGAACATCAGGTTGAAATTTGAGGGATGTTTCAATTTCATTCAATTGGGGAGAATCTCAACATTGGACATACCACTGATGATAATGCAATAATGATTTTACTATATCCCAAGGGATATTATAGGGGAAATGGGGTCTCCATGATGAAACCCTGTAGTTTCCTTGAAGGAGCCCGGATTTTTCCCCATAAAGGACACCACAATTCAAGAGGAATTGTAGCATATGAAGAGGATATCACATGCCATGGTGGAGAAACCAATGCTCACAAGCCCTCTATTATAGAAACCCCATTCATAACTACTATAATACTTATTCATATATAAATTTATAGTGATATTGGAACCATAGGTCTTGGTATTGTGGTCTCCCATAATTTCCACAGACAACACTATTTCTCATTGTATAGATCATCCTTTTACAATGATTTATTACTCGAAGGAGCTACATATGGGTAAGAGAATTGACAACATCACATTAATGATACTATAATGAATCTTGTAAGGGACGTTTCACATACTAACAAGTCTATAGTGATGGTGGGAGGAGGGATAATTAATCTTTTGAAAGGGAATAAGTGTCATCACACATGCAACCCATGGTAGGATTCATATAAAAAAAGGTCCATAACTACTAGGATAATATTATTCTTGACCACCTATCATGAGATACTATAGAAAAAGCTAGAAAAGTAGTCCGGTCTGGACATACTATGAGGAATCAAGTTCCTCATTGCCTCAGGGATCTCCTCCTCCTCTGGTGCACCTTCCATGAGATCATTATCATCGACATAACAAAAGACTAGAAATCATCCCCCGACTATCCTCACCCCGAGGCATATATTCATCCGTCATATTATTATATCGATTGATATGAATACATTAATGGAAATAATGATCCTTAACCCCAACGATCTCTCTATCATTCGTGAATGTTCCATCTTCCCAAGCAATGATGGGATTAATATGACTCCTACTATCCTTCATGAATGCATGAAAATATGCAGTATTTTTGTCCCCATCATGTAGAAAGTTTATCCCGGACCATTCCCTTCACTTACATTTTGTAGAGAAAACCATCTCCACTAGTCTGTCCTATTTATCAAAATGGACTCTGAAGGAAAGATCTTTACTAAACGCCTCAAGGCTGGATTCCATCTGTTCATTGTCCCCTCCTATCTGTTCTTTTATATTTTTTATATATTCAATTTTAATGAAATTATGATGCTCCTACTACAGGTCGGTCCATAGTAATTACCATTGACAATATTCAACATTTATGTTCACACATGAATAATTTCTACACAAAATAATGACTTTCATACTCTTACACATTAAATTGGCTTATTATTTAATATATAACAATATGAAATACTTCAATATATTAATAAAAAATATGTGAACACTATTATAAATACTATTTAATATTTATACTATGAAAAAATTATATGGAACATATGAAGATAGTTAAAAAATAAGGCTTCATAAAAAAATTCACATTTTATTTAAATTATGTAAAATTAAACTATGGATGTCATCACTTTCATTCAAAAAACATAAAATATTTATTTTTTTCATCAACCATATAAATAAAATTATGCACAATATGAAAAGTAGATATTATAAGCATCATGTTATCAAGTTGATGTAAGCATCATGGTCAAAAAAACAAATCCAAAGATAACACAAATAATTTTTTATATCTTAATAAAGGTAAATACAAAATAGTCATAATAACATAAAATATCAAACCAGAAAATAATATCTTTGTAAATGTTAATATGTGGACTTATGTTCTATTTAAATAATCATATTTCCATGATTGTAAGGAAGAGGCTTTGAAAAGATGTTTCTATCCCATAATGTTTAATCTATTCAACCTTCTCATTTACATGGACATTTTATTTCAATGAAATTCTCATTAGATGACTAAAAAAATAGAAAAATAATAATTTTATGACCACTTCCTATGAATGCCTTTTAGATATTTCGATTTATAGGACTAGCAGACTATAAATATATCTTTGTAAGTGATTTCACTATACTGTCATCTCATGTGATTACATTGATGAAAAAGGGAGTTGTATTAGAATGGAATGCTGAAAATAAAAATTTCATTCATGATTTTATGAACCAAATTGAATTTTAATATATCATAATCTTTTTATTACTAGGTATGGGTTATGTCATGTATTATGATTCATCTGGATTGGAATTTGGTTGTGTTCTTATGTAGGGAGCCCATGTCAAATCCCATGACACTGGAAAACATCGGATGTTTAAATATACATATATGACTCACAACTGTGGTGGTCTATGGGTTAAAAATATGGGACCATAATCATTGTAATGAAAAGTAAATAGTCTTCATCAGTTATAAGATATTGAAAATGATTTTTTCATATTGGGATGAAAATATTATGGAATGATGTTGGATGAGGTATCTCAATATTATATACACCGATATTATATATACAATAGGGAAATGAAATTAAATTTATGATGGTAAGGGCAAAAAATTATTTAATCAAGTGGTCATGGAGGATCATTACTAGAGAGTATTGAAAATCATACACACACTAGATTGGTAATTCAATTTAATGTGATTACTAACATCTATTGGAATTAACTAAAAAAAATTTCCAATTATATATGACCATAAATTGTCATTTGGTGGTTGTACACTTTATATTTCATTATATTATAGGATTATAAATTTTTATGTTTCAAAACTATAATTTTTATTAGATAATTCTAGTAAACCATTCATTAGAATGAGTCATATTTAACATATAATGTATTAATTATTATTTTTTCAAATAAAATCATTTATAATTAGAATGGGGTGTTTATTTCCTTAAAACATTATTCTATGAATTCTGTGCATTAATTTTTCATTCCCTAATTGCACTTTTCTATAATATAATTATCATTATTGAAATTTATAATACCATGAATCATAACATAAAAATGTTTCAGAAATGACTAATGATAATTGATTACACCATGTCGATGAATATATATTTATTTGATAAATTATTTTTCATTAATTTTCACAAATACAGAAATGCATGCATGAAATAAAATAAATTATAAATATAAAATTATGATTAGGTATTTGTTAAGGTGTGAAGTAATGTTATATGTTTTTATAATGTAACAGTTAATGATGGAGTTATTAGAATAATCAGTACAATTGTTTATTGAAAATGATGACGTATATTAACATGATTAGTTATGAAAGAAAGGTTTTATCCAAAATGAGGAAAAAATTAGTTGAATCGTTCAGTTATTCTAACAGTAAAAAGATATAGAAATTATTACAATCTAACTATATAGTGTAATTTATAATATCTTTGACTAATGTGTTGTAAATAAAATTGGTGAAAGGTTGATAGATGTTCAGATGTTTATATCATCATATTTGAAAAGAAGTTTATGGCACACGTGTAAATTGTATCGCCTTATTCCTTGTTCCAATCACACTCAAACTCATCATGAAATGTTTAATGAAATTATTATTGTGTATTGGAAGACAAAATTTTGAGGAGGCTTATTGGAAACCACATCTCAAAATAACTATAAAAATTTAGGGTTGTTGTTTATAACTCTAATTTTTAATTTGACAAATTACTATAAAATCATAATTATGAATTGTACATTAACATGTTAAATGTATTACACTATTCAACAATATTTTTGAGATATTGTTAATAATTCAGTGATTCAAAATATTCCATGTAATAATTTTATAAAACCTATTTTAAATTTCAATATTAATCTTTTGAAATGGATTTAATTATGATTGGTTTTTTATTTAATTTTATGTTGAAAAAAGTCGAAGAGAATATTTAGTATAGTAGAGTGATTTGTGAATAATATTTTATTGTTATCCTTATCTTGAAATATAGTTGTAAAAACATTTTAAATAGTTATATGTTTTATGAATGTGAAAATGAAATGAGATTTATTTTTTTGTTTTTTTATTATTTTTTTTCTTGCATCTTGTTCTTTCTATTATTTATCAAGATAGAGGAAATAAATAGGGAAGTGGTGTTCTGGTGGTGGTAACCACCTCATAAACCCCTAAATAAATCACAAGTAAAAGAAAAATTTAAATAAATTAGACATTCAAATAATTTAATAAACGGGGAACTCCATTGTGAACCATGGTAATAACATTTATCTCGTTGATGTATCCTTCTATCATAGTTTAATGTACATTAGTGAGACCAGCATTCCTTGGCCTGATGAATACATCCATTTTTGTCACCGTAACGGTAAATTGGAACCATAATTAAATAAACCATATAAATTACATCAGTTATATTCAAATTAGATACTAATACATTCAACAACATGTGAAATCATGATGGAATCTACCATTATTGTCGACATCGCTATAGTGTCTTGTTTTGAAAGTCTCCAACAAATAGATCAACAGAACACATGAAACATGAAACTAGATTGATATCTATTGTCATATTTATAATTTGATGACCATCCGTAGTGTAATCTGTTAATAATAACTAATCCCCACCATCAATGATTCTAAAAATTACTTTAATTCCTTAATGTGCTCATGGATATTACTAAAATAAACATATTGAATCACCAAGAACATAGGGTATCAACTTATAATACATAGAGAATAAGTAACTTTTTGTAAAATAATTACCATTTTATACATGGATCATCATATGGATATGTGAAATTGTATCTTATCCATCATTTCCAATAGTTTAGGATATGTGAACATCCATGTATTCATTCTATGTTTCACTTAGAGAGACCCCTTCGTGGTGTTATCCATACAAAACCACTTGGGAACTTTTCCATTATTTTTTATTTGACTCAATCCATAATACCTTTGTATCCATCTAAATTGACATGTATACCTCGTGTTAATGTTATTTCAATAACTCATTTCATCAAAAGAAGATTCAAAATAGTTTTACAGAATGTAATGTTAGGATATCATTTTCTATAAGTAGTATACCATCAGTAGATAAAACAAAAAATAACATGAATCAACCACTATGAAACCAATATACAGAAAACTCATTTATTTTTTATAATATAAAATACATTTATATCATCATAAATCCATATATTCCCACTCCGATAAACATGATTCAATCTATAAATGGTATTTTGAATCTTATAAATGATAACAGTCACATTAGAAACGTTGAAAGTAATAATTTATATTATAGAAATATCATCAAATAATTTTTGTGATAGAATGTGTTCTTTAAATCCATTTGATATATCCTACAATCCAAATGATATTTCATGTAGTAATTAAATATACATTATTATCACTAATGAAAATTAATAAATCATTATTAAAATGAAATTTATGTTTTGAAACCAAATAATTTTTTATGATTAAAAAAATTTAACATTATAAAAATGTATGACTATGTTAATAATATTAAATTTTTTTTAAAAAAATTATAATATTAACTATTTATAAATCCCAAAAAATGAAAATTATAGTGATGCATTTTCAATTTCAAAAAAATAACATAAATGATCAATGAAAATATAATTTTCAACTATAGGACAACAATGACATATAAACACATTAAATAATTACATATTAAAAATTTAAAATCATCTTTTATTTAATCTTTCAAAGGAAAAAATAACAGTGTTGATACAACATATTTTGATAATTATAGATTTTTCTATACTTGTTTCATTTAATGATCATCCACTAACAGGATATTAGTTATTTGAGGATTAATCCCTAGTTTGATTGAACTATTTAAATATTCATTTAGATGAGATTCAATCAAAATTTATTCAACCCATCGAGACCGAACCCGGGATAATGGAAAGACATGTGTGCGACCATATGACCCTCAATAATAGGTGGAGGGTTAGACACTAGAAACTTTTTGGTGGATCACACAACATGATATACCATTGCCTGTTATATTTGAAAATAAATGCATATTAAAGGCATAATATAACTATAAACTCATGTAGGTAATAAATATTTAATCAACTAAATGGTACACAATTAATGAATGTTACATTAAGAATTAATTAAACCCTAGATGGTAAAATATAATTGAACTGTAGATTTGAAAAGTCATTAAATATAATAGTTTTTATATTCTAGAGAACGACACGCCATTCAAAGTACTCTTATAATTGAGGCCATCCATAAGAATCACTTCAACCATCATGGACCAATATGATCCATCAAATGTCATCATGTGTTACTAGGAATTATGTTTTGATGTAATACCAGCTTCCCTTCTACAGAAACCTTCATCTATCCAGTGAATCATAAGAAATAAATCTATATTAATGGGAACAAATCCTATGAAACTATGAATAAAATTAATATTTAAATGTATATTATGTTTCAAATTTATACCCCTACTCTATGATGCATCCAAAAGGTAACCCTAGAGAAATAATGCAGTCATAATTCTAAAATCATACCATTCTCCTGACCTCTCTAACATTCTTGTTTCTACTCTATACTATAATGGTGTAGCCACTAATTGATGTAAACATTCCATCCAAGTGAATACCACACCATATCATCTATATCCATCAATAATGTACAGAAATTCTAGAAACCTATGAGAGAACCCATTAAATTCTCTAGAATATATCCCATTAATGGGAAATACTAAACCTCGCAAATAGAACCACTAATGTTTGTTGTAATAAATATAATTAAGAAAATTAAATGATCCCATATTTTTTATAGTCCAACTATATGGAAAATATACTATCAAAAACTCAAATTTGAACTTCCCAAAACCAACAACCAAAAAATCCATTATGAAATTATAGTGGGAGACACACACATCATCAGATCAAACATGTGTCAGTGGAGTATTGGTCATATGTAAAGAGGACCCACACCCCATTAGAATACACCATGGTAAAAGGAGTACCAAACCCTATTTGTAGTATTTGGTTGATTGACACCTAATCATCATCGATGAATTACCAAATCCATGTTTATATATAGGTCTCATACACAATGTATCATTGTATGGGTACTGAATCTTGTGATGTAAAAAAGCCACCCACATGTTGTCATATTATATTTCTTGGGGAGTATTAATTTAGTTAATGCACTGAACATCATTCCCCAAACCCATCGTCATCCCTATGTAGAGAAATCATAATATTATCAATAAATTCATGAAAAAATTCTCATATCGATGAATATAACAATCAAATTACGATCTATAACAATGGATTCTTGTGATAGTTTATTTATTTTTCTAAAATGTACAGCTTATATGAAAATAAAGGATGTCACACCACATATGTTATGGTGTTCATGTGGTGACCCATGGATGAGACACATGGAATGTTGGGGGTATTGGTTGTAGGTGTATATCAGTCACTAACATTACATGCGCCCTACAAGTTTGAGTTGTGAAGACATAGCAGACTTGATCGCAGGTTGGCCAATCAACAAGGGCCATGCATTGAGGATTCTTAGATGGCTGACCTGTAAATCCAAATATAGTTTTTATAGTTATGCTTAAGGTAAACCTACCATTTAATACACATATAAGGTTAACACTCATTTATTATATTTAATATACTATTTTAGTGATCTAAAACATTGATATTTCAATGTCAACTAAGTTTGAGGGTAAACTATTCTCCTCAAAATCAGAAGATCATTATAATGATATCTTTATATATGAGTACTTGTGTAAATTTATAATTTTACATCTAGGTGTTATGAAACTTTTAACACACAAAAATTAATAAATTATCAATTTTATTTTTTTGGTCATTATAAAAACACCATATTTCTAGACTTAATTTCATATAATTGAACTGATGACCTATGAAATCTATATAATTATCATTTTTATTTTAAGCTAACAGGTGTTCATGATTTAGTGATTTGTTTGATAAAATGTTTCATTATTGTGAGACAATTTAATATATGAGGTATTTATAATTATTCCTTGGTTGATATAATGGTTTAAATGAATTTTAATGAATAAAAACATAAAAATAAATGAATATAGTATCAAGAATGATTGATAACATGTTGAGAAAATTATTGAAAATAACTATTTATATATATATTTTGATGAGGGTTTGATGATGATTTCTATTGAGTAAAAATTCATGGTGATCAAGGGTATGATTCAACTAGTAGACATTTCATAGGGTTACGTATTGTTTTTTTGGTTGTGATTACTTTTTTATGTCATGTTTTAGCTTTTGATTGATTAATGTTATAACATGATTAAATGATGTTGTGATGTGAAGCTATGGGGATATGGTGGGAGAATTATGTCGTTATGATTAAATGGTTTTGGTTTTGAAAGTGTAAAAATGGGATAATTCACACAAGATGAAATCTGGGAATTCCTATTAGTTGTTGATGTGTTGGTGATGCCAGACATAGGTTGAGAGCCGAGTTTTCCTAATTTTTTTTAAAAAATTATGGTTTTTATGTTATGTTAGAAATTATGTTGTGATATTATTATGATAATGATAGTTTTTAATGAATCTTCTCATATTATTATATATCCCATGAAATTATAAATTCTATTTATTACATGTGATGTTCCATAGTTTAATTTGATATGGTTATGTGGTTACTATTGAATGGAATGTAATTTATAGTATTCCCAACATCATAATAATACTATTTGTTTTTTTATTCAAATGATTCCATCCCATAACCATTAATATACATTGCTTTAGGTGGGTACATGAAGAGATCACCCATACATAGATTGTAAAATTTTTTAGGATAGTGTAAGAGAGATTTCAACTGTTATTGGGGTAAGATGGGTAGAGTTAGAGATTGAACTCGGGCATTTGGATTCCATTTTTGCTTATATATATATATATTTTATGTCATTTAGGTAGCAATTAGGGTTTGGAAACATATTTATTCTTTAATGGGATACATTGGGTGTTCATTTATTGTTTTGTTTTATTTTATTTAGAATTAATAGTGTAATGGAACATATTTTTATGATTTATACCCTCGTTCCATGTCATCGTCTAATGATGTATTCAATGAAGGATTATAGGGAATATCTTATCCCCTCTACCTACCAATGACAGTATTCAGTAGGGATAGGAAACTTCATAGGGAATATTCACACTAAAATTTTTAATAGTGACACAATTTTCAATAATAAATTTTAATATACATTGAAAAAATATTCATGTATTGAAAAATACATCTTAATTATCATACTTCACCCTTTAATTTTTACTTTTATCAATTCTTATCATTTAATTGAATTTATCATAAGTTCTCTTTAAGAAAAACATATAATAACATCCCCAATATTCATGTCCTGCATCAATGGATTTCCTATTTAAAAAGGTGAAATGATGGAGAGATCATGATTATCATATTAATATATAGCATAGTAATGATTGATTGAAACCACCTTGTTTTAACATTATACTAGGACATCATAAAATAACACATCAGCTAAATTGTATGGCCACATGTAAAAACCCATGTGTATTGATGATATAAATTTTTACAACACAACATCAAATAATGAAACAACTAAATAAACGTTTAGACAAGTGTTTTAATATGATATTCATTCATTGATAAATCATCTACACACAATGTACCGAAAATAAGTGAAACTAATTAATCCAAAAATAGTTCAATGTCTTTTGGTCTATTCATTTCATTTTTCATCTTCCATGAATAAATATAGCTATTGAACATAATAATGTTCTACAAGTAGGTGTAATATTTTTTAAGCCCCTGTTTTTTGCAATGTATAATTTATATTGTAAATTGTACATTGTTTATTTTGAAAATATTTCATCTACAAATGAAATTTATATATATTTTGAGAATGAACTGAAAAATGAAAATAAAAAATTTAAACAAATTTTATAATTAGAATAAAAATTGGTATTGAAATTTACAGTGATATTATTATATATAATGAATTATTACCTTGAAATTATTTTAGAATCCCTATACAAATCATGTATTTATCATCAATAAATAGAATTATAAAAAAGAAAATTCAATAGAAAAATAACTATAGAGATATTTCAATATTTATCCATACCATCACATAAATAATTTATTTGATATATATATATATATATCTCGTTTTTTATTCAATATATATTTATATTCCATTTTTTTTGTCATATTAATATGTTACTTTAACTTTATATGTATTATGTGATTTCAATAATAACATAATATTTATTCAATAAGAAATATAATGTATAAAAATATGTGTCATTTATATTAAATGAACTGAAATTTTTGAAGTCATATTTAATGAAATTCATAAATATTCCAATGTAAATAATTTTAAACACATCATAACCTAGTCAACTAGATATTCAAGATCTTAACATGAGTAAGAGTACAAAATATAATCAATTAAAAAAATAGAAAACATATAAAAATATCATATATTAGAATAATATCTAACGGTGCTAAACAAATTATGTCCTAATGATATGAAATATAATCCTAAAAATAAAATCATATATAAGACCAATAACAAAATATTTCAGTTTGAATCCACATTATCACTTTAACATCTTATTTATAGTATTTATATTATATTGATATATATCTGTATGACATAAAAATATTATGTGTATTTCATATACATGTCATTTCCATTGTATATAATATATAATTCATAAAGTATTTTAACTCATATTTCACATGTAATAATTCATTTTGTATTAATTTCCAAAATGAATAATTTGGAAATGATCAATATCGAATGATGATGATTTTATAATCCAGGGGCTAGAGGAATGTCTATAATCTATAAGGGATTCCTCATGAAAGTGATATAAGGAGACATCACACTCGTTGATGTCATCTGGGGGAATATATCCATTGTTTCTGGCTATGGTTGGGGGGTTGTCCCATGACGCAGTATATGGGGTGGGTGGGAGGTGTGCATTTATCTGAGGGCACAACACAATTGTAGGAAGTACTTATTACTATGATTCATTATAGATCTATATAAATATAGTGCTGATAGTGAAAAATTATTTCATCCTCCTTTTTGCCTCTTTTTGAGGTAAGGTTATTCGTGTTGTGAAACTCTGATATTCTCTTTATATTTCTTCTCTTGAATCATTTCAATATTATTCCTCTTTGTGGATGTAGTGATTATTAAAGAACTGTGTAAATATATGTGTGATGTGTTATAGCGTTCAACTTCATTTCTTATTCATTTATTTTTTCCCTTGGTAATTTCATTCCAATGTAATACACATCAATTGACCTTAAAAAGATCAAAATAGTCATTTCATGACAAATACCTATGAATGTATTAGAGATATCATGATTTCTGGGACTAGAAGACAATCAATCTTCCATTGTGAGGGATTTTTCAAGACCCACTTCATTTATAAAAACATTAATGAGAAACGGTATTCCATGAAAATGAAACAATTACCAATTTAATTCCATTTTGGAGTTTATGATCTGTCGCTCTTATCCATGTATCATCATCTTTCTTGAACCAATGATAGGGTATACCAAGTATTGGGATTCAACTAAATCTAGATTGGGTTGACTTCAACTGCAAGAAGACCATTTCGAATCATGAAATGTGTCGAAAAAATAAAAGAATTATATAACTCAAAGTGTTGGTGTTCCATGCATTTAAAACATGAATCACAAATCTCTTCAAGGAAATTTTTTCATTTTTCATTTGTAATATGTTCTTAAAGAACATCTTTTCACATACGGAATTGATCCAACGGAAATTTTTATGGATTTGGTATCTCCATATGTATAATTATGGCCTGGTTTATACACATTATAAATGAAATACAATGGATGATGGTTTATGAGGAATATTTTAAAACCAAGTGGCCATGGACAATAATGACTAGTGAGGCATAAAAATCATACAAACCGAATAAAAAGAATTCAATATATTGTGATTTATAACTTATATTGGAATTAAATTTACCCATGGAACTCCCTAAAATATTCTATTGAATTCTACCACATCGGTTTATTTTTCATTTTGTATATTGTATTTTCAATTTTTTTAGGATTAACTATTTTAGAGTTTATAATTTTCAATTTTTCATCAATCATAATTTCTTGTTTCCCCCACTAGTGGATAAATATTATGAATAATATATTAGTCTGCGCATCATGTTATTTTTTTAAAATTTCAAATAGTTTCTTAAAATGAAAAATAAAAATAACTTGTGCATTTGATGATGATTTTAGTGAGAAACTACAGTTTGACGTTACATTACCTGCCATTAAATTTTATATACTGAGTCTTGAGTCTATGGATATATGATTTGAACAACACATCTATCACAATGAAATACACTATAGCTATCATTTTTTTTAAATTAGAACATTTTCATTTGATTCCAATAATAGGATAGTTATATAAGGCCACAAAACATTAAAAATCAGAATCTAACATTGATGATTTCACTTATTTACTATATTTTGTATAGGAATATTTTAGATTCCACTTCATTATAATGAGTCATTTTTAAATTATAGTGTATTAATTATTGGTTTTCCAATTCTAAATATACTTTATAAACAAGGTGCTATTTTTTCATTTAATATATTCACATAGACATCTGTGCATTCATTATTAATACTCTAGTCACTATGTTTTACACTATTATGATCATTGAAGAAATTACTATGTCCATAAATAATATCATAAAAATTGTTGAGAAATGACTAAAAATAAATTTATTGAACATGTCGATGCAAAAATAATTCACTAATAAATGAATCCTCATTATTTTTTCCCAAACATTGGAACACATGATTAAACATAAAGTAAAATATACAAACATAATTTATTTTCATTTATTTGTTAATCAGTTTAGTAAATTAATATGTAATCATTCTAATGTAGATAATTTTGTAGTTCATATAATTAACATTAGTCTTGTTCATCAAAAAATTTAATGTTTTTTTAGTGAAGAAATGTAGTTTGTTTTCAAAATGTGAAAAATATTGTTGGGTCGAACATTTCTTCTGATAAAAAACAAGTTCACATATGATGGTGAGAAGATTGTATACTTTAATATCTAATTACATGGACTGGTGTGATGTATTTCCTATATGTGAATGGTTGATAGAATTCCCAAAGGGGATTTCAAGAGTATTAAAAATAATTAGATGATGTACTTGTGAATTGTTACATCCAAAGTAAATAATGAATAGTACATTTGAATATTTATTAATTTTTGGAATTAATTATTAATTTTATTTTAAATGGGGGTCTATGTGTGATAGTGTACCTAATACACAACAATGAGTTTCTTTGAAATCTTACACTGCACACTAATAATATATTATTATTATTTTAAATGGTAGATAACACCTAGACATTATAATGGAAGGAATGAATATAACTAACTAAAATATGATAATACATGTTTGTTAAATGTATTTATATTTATCCAATAAAATTTAGAGGCTAATATGTAGAAATAATCTACTTTTAATCATAAATACTCTAATATTCTTTAAAAATGTCAATTTACCCACTCTTAATATAGAACCCTCATTAAATCTAGTTTGGTCAGTTTTATACAGTATATTTGACAAAATAAAATTATTCTTTAGAATTGAGACATCGATATTTACTTAGGGTATTTTTTTTATTTTTATGACAAAAATCAATTTTTAATGAATAATGAAACATACTATATTTTAATTGATATGTTCTTTTTAATATAATTTATTTTTGGGGTCATATTATATTTATAATTATTTTTAAAATTTAATTACTTTATATTTTCACCATTAAATCCAATGATGGTCATTGGAATTATTTTCACTTTGAAATTGGACATTAACAGGTCTAAATCTTTTGATAGTTAATATTTCTAAAAAACACGCTTTTTGTTTAGAAAATGGGAATTAATTTTAAATTTATTAATCCATATTATATGTTTTTAATTGGATAAAATAGAAATATGTTTTGAACTTAGAATATCAAATATATCATTGGATAATATTTTTGGTATTTATCCGAAAGACATCAATTTTTAATGAAGAGTGAAAACACCGAGTAGTAGTTAAAAAGTTGACATTTTCATTTTAATGAAATTCTACCACTTCTTTAAATTGAAATTTGAAAATAAAACATACATGGTAGTTATTATTATGTAAAATTTCGTCCAATAAGATGAAAATATTTTTCTATTGAATAGTAACTTTAGACTTTTATTTACAGCGATTATAGGTAAATAGGGTAATTCAAGGTAAAAATAATATTATAATAATAACATAAAATTACTTTAAAATTTCTCATAATCATATTGGTTGAGTAATTTCTGACCATGTAAATTCTTGGATCGATTTTGGGACCCCATGGTGCCACTTAAGAGTGATAATGACACTTTATTTCACATAACATAATGTAAAGGAAAAACTGACAAACACAAACATCTTTTTGTAAATTAATTATAAAATTGTGAAATATATGTTATCTATTCAACTATAAATAACATTTTGAAATATATAAATTCTTTATACATCATATAATTTTTCTATAATTTTTATACATCAACTAATTTATATTATTAATGACACAATAGTGATGCAGTGTTTAGCTCATTAATAAATGATTTAGATAAATAAGATTATAAAGATATAAATAAAATACAAAACCTATAAAATTCTTAATAAATGAGTTTATTTCAACATTGAGTCACCATGAAATATAATTTAATGAGTTTTGGTGATTTAGAATCTGAATATCATTATATAATTTAATATTATTTTCACACTTTCATAAAGAGCCCCTCCTCGCCCATATAAAAAGCCTTCAAATCAAACCCATTACAAACACCTCTCAAGTCCCATGGATTGTCCAATATCAGCCCAAATAATATATCAATATCACTCTCTTCCACGTAGAAGCCTTACCATAATAATAATTCACATCTAGAAGTCATTTCGGTTTAAACCAAAGGGAGTTAATAGAATTATTGTTTACAATTTCTCTTAAATTCTATTCTTTTATTTTATTCTCCAACCCCTAAAATCTATTTATTCTTATATTTTATATATGATATATATTATTTTTATGATTTAATTATTCTTCTGTATTTTTCATTTATATCATAACATTATGGATTCCGTTATGGGTAAAAACGACAATTTAATTTTAGGAAGTGTGGGCTGCTGCCCCCTCAAAGTGATATGACTCGTTAATGACTTATTTGGGAATTCTAACAGATTCAGTTAATGATTTTATATATTATATAATACTGGAATTATAATACACCAACGTATCATTATGTTATAATTCCATTAAAATACAAAATAGAAATTAATGTAGCGTTCATGCGTACATACGGCTTACTGTCTCCATAAACAATGCATTTCATATCATAACTCCAAATGTTATATACTATTATTAATACATACATACATACATAGATATATATATAATTGATATATATAATTGATATATATAATTGATATATATAATATAAATGATATCAAACTCATAAATATAATTCTGGAGATAATGGAATTTTGACCACATTAAAAATTTATAATTATAACAAGTTCATTTGTAACTCATGTTCGGAACATCGACAAAATGTCCGATATGAACTCAAATAATTATCTAAATTTTATAAAAAGGTAATATGTGATATAAATGAAAAAATTAACTAGAAAAAGTATCATATGAAATTTGATATAAAATTAATTTTATATTTCAGGATATTAAATAAAGAATAGGACTAGTCGTACACGATGTAAGAGAACTTTTTAACTCAATTTCCATGATTTGGCTTAATGTTATAATTTTAAATATGTTGTGCTATAATTATGTAAAAACATAACTTTTTAATTATTTATTTTATGTATAAACTACTTATGCGTAATATATTCAACACACATAATCAATCAATTTTATTTACAAAATTCTCTTTGTAAGGGACATCATCTCAATCTCGTTTCATTGAGGCATATTTTTTTACACAACGGTTATTTATATTATGAATAAAACCCTTTGAAATTTACTTTCATTCATATGGAATATTTTTTCTATGTCCCATTATTCTAAATTACTGAATGATTTTTTTAAACATTTACAGCGATAATGACCTCTCTATCATGGCAATCATTATTTGGCTACCTCTATAAGCCTTTATTCTTCTTTAACAAATAAAAAAGGAAATTGTTTATTCTTTTTTGGGATGTTTTGTTATTGAAAATGGTTTTTGAAATGGATTTATTATTTCAATATCTTTGAATTATTTCTTGTCGTTTAAAATTAAATGTTAATATTGAAATGTTTATATTTTCAATATTTTATGTGTTATGATTATATAGTGGTACATGGACATTTTATGGGTGGTTACGTGATAAACCAAATGATGGGTGGTTTCGTGATAAAAAAAGTGAGGTTACATTATTACCTCAAATGAATTGGATATAAAAGTGGGTCGTATAGATATTTCATTTAGGGAATTGAGTAGAAGTGGGCCATATGGTTACTCAATTTATGATTTTTTACATACGAAGATACCATTATTGGTTATTAGATATTTATATTGGTTATATGTTAGTATTTTGGATACAAAATGGTTATAAATGATCTTTTATTTAGTGAAGTGTATTTTCAAATTCATATGGGTGAAAAGTATTACATAAGATAGGGTATTCATGGTTTACTTGTTATTTTAAAAAACAAACCATTTTCCTTCTTTCTGTATCCCATAATGACATTTTTATTCTCATCCCACGTCTTTGAAATGTGTTTCATAGGACATAAAGTGGAATTGGGTCAAGGATGGGATCGTGGAAAAGTCATGATGTCTAAAACTACGAAATATATATGACTCTTTTTTTGAAGACTTTTTATTTTATGAAAAAATGGAAATTGAGAAGATGTGTCTACATGTAATATTAAAGTTGTAATGTATATGTCATGACCTAATTATACAATGTAGTAAACCTGAGAAGATATTCAATGTGAATTATTATCATTATTCACGATTATGCAATGTTCAAGGATGGGCAATATAGTTGGTAATATAGGTCGGTTAAAAAAACATTAGGTGTTCAAATAATGTAAAATTAAAATCCATAAATTAATTTTTATTAATATTGAAATGATATAGAAGATATATATTACCATATTGCTTCACAAAAGATATTTATATGGTAGGAATTGTTTTTCAGATAGGAAACAGTGTAGTTGTGCTGGGAAGTAATACATTGTGAAATTACCTTCCAAATAAGCAACCTGAAATGGTTAGAATATGAATTGAACAAATTGTTTCAGTGATGACTTAGTTGACTTAGGTGATTTGTTTGTTGTTTTGATTATCGAATAAATTTTGGAACATTATAAAAATAATGAGTAGAATGAATGTCATTTAGGGTTTTTCTCCAACTCCTGAACAAAATATAAAGTAATTAGAAAATTAAGCTACTGTGTGTTTTGGTTATATCAAATTTCATTACTTTGATACATTGATTCATAAAAATGCATAAATGTTGATCCTCCAAACAAAATTTGTCGAAGAATGTCCAATACTGACAAATATAATGGATATACATATTTTTCTTGGATTATGAGGTTATTACTAAAAGCGTGTTGAAAATTTTTGACAGTTATCTTAACTAATGGCTATATTTAATAGAAAAGATGTTAAGTTCATTTGAAAAAAAAGTGATTATTGTTTTTTTGAATTGAAAAGAATATTTTTACATGTTCCAGTTTTGGAAATTCCCTTCCAGAAATATTCAGTTTGTTATTTATAGTGATGATTCTTTTAAAGGAATTGGTTATGTCCTTATGCAGAATGATTAGGTAATTCTTTATGCTTCTTGTCAGTTCAAACCTCATGAGTTAAATTACCCTAAAAATGAATTGGAATTTTTTGCTGTTGTTATTTATAAAAAAATTTGGAGTCATCATCAGATTGGAGAAAAATATGAAATATATACTGACCACAATAGTTTGAAATATATATTCACTAAAAAACAATTGAAAATGAGACAGAGGAGATGGTTGGAATTAATCATGGATTATGATTGAATACATCATTACAATCTAGGAAATGAAAATAAAGTGGTTGATGCATTGATTCGAAAAAGTAATGTTATGTTAACCGTATGACATTTGGAATGATATCCTTTGGTTTTTGATTTGATAATCTTTGGCATAAAAGCTATTGGGGCAGGAAATTCCTCAATTTTGATTGAGGTATCAGATAAATATACTCTATCAGACTGAATAAATCATGTGAAAAATGAATATAGTGAGTTAATGAAAAATGTAGAGTTGGTTCAGATGTGTAAGTTGATTGATTTTAACATTGATAATGATTTTGTTGTGTGATATAGAAATAGATTATGTGGGACTTGTGATTCAAATTTAAATAATGAGTTGTTATTTGAAGTTATAGTTCTCTATTTTTTGTTCCTCCTAGAATTACATATATGTACAGAGATCATCAAGAGTATTACTGGTGGTAAGGAATGAAAATATATACTGTTGACTTTACTGTGAAGTGTAAGACTTTTCAGCATGTTAAAGACAAGTGGATGTTAACAAAAGGGATACTTCAATTTTTACTGTGATGTGTATGAATTTTTAGCTGATGTTTTCTTTGATTGATTTACAATATCTTTTCATTTCCATCCTATTTTAGATACTTTGTCTCAAGATCAAAATTCTCAGTTGTATGATAAAGAGATAGTCATGTTACCTAGAGTTCCCCACTACATTGTATATGATTGTGATTTCATTTTCACTTCTAACATTTCGAATGACCTTCATAAGTAATTGGGTACTAAATTAAATTTTAGAACAACTTTTAATACACCATCAGATGGGTAGTCAGAACGAACAATTCAAACCATGGGGGATATGATATGTTTTTGTTCAATAGATTACTAATGAAGTTGGGAATGACATATTTCATTGGTTGAAGTTTCTTATAAAAATAGTTTTAATTCCAGTATAATGATGGAAGCATTTGGAAAATTATATTGAAACAGTTGTCAAACTTCAGTTTTTTGGAATGAAGTAAGTGAAAGGAAATTGATGGTACCAGAATTGGTTGAAGAGATAGTAGAAAACATTTAGTATAATCATAAGCATTTCATAACAGAACAGAGTAGGAAAAAATGTTATGCAGTTAACCAAATGAAGGATCTCCCTTTTGAGGTATGTGATCTTGTCTTTCTCGAAGATCCATCATGGAAAAATGTGTTCCATTTTGGTTTGAAGGGAAATTTGAGTTCAAGGATCATTGAAACTTATGAAATACTGGAGAAAGTTGGATTAGTGGCATACAGAGTGGCATTACCTCAATGTTTATCCCAGATACACAATGTTATTCCGGTTTCAATATTGAGAATGTATATTACAGATCCATCTCATGTTTTGATTCCAGAGGAAGTTTAGTTAGAAGGGAATATCTCTTATGAGGAACTATCATTCTAGATTCTTGACCGTAGGGAGAAAGTTTTGAAAAATAAGGTAATTCATCAGATAACGGTTTTCATAAAAAACCAAATGGTTGAAGAGGCAACGTGGGAATCTGAAAATTTGATAAAGGATAAATACCCCCATTAATTTGATAAATGAAAACAATTACAAAGATGTGATTTTCAATAGGGAGAAGGATGTAATATACCATAAAAATAAAGAATAATAGTTTTGAATATTTATTAATTTTTTGAGTTAAATAATAATTTTAATTTAACATTGATTCTATTTTCGTCAGCATACTAGATATGAAACAACATGTTTTATTGAAATCTAATGTTGCACACTAAAAATATAATATTGTTATTTTAAATGGTAGTTAACCTTTTTCCATTATAATGGAATAAATGAATATAACTAACAACAATATGATTATACATGATTGTTAAATGTTTTTACATTTATCCAATAAAATTTAGAGGCTTAAAATTAGAAATAATATAATTTTAAACATAAATAGACTAATATTCATTAAAAGATCAATTTACATCCTTTTAATGGAGAAACCTCATTAAATCTAGATGTAGTCATTTTTATATTTTTTATTTGACAAAATGAAATTCATCTTTAGAGTCAGGGCATCAAAATTTACTTTGGGAGATTTTATGTTATTTTTTTGATAAAATACCATTTTTAATGAATAATGAAAAATTTGTTTTTTGAATACAAATCTACATTTTAATATAACTTATTTATATGGCTATATTATATTTTTAATTAGTTTTAAAATGTAATTAGATTATATTTTTACCATTTAATCAAATTTTGGACATTAGAATTAATTTCTCATTGAAATTGGACATAAACATGTGTCAATCTTTTAATAGTTAATATTTCTAAAAAACACGTTTTTTTGTTTTGACAAAATAATTAATTTCAATTAATAAGTAAAACATCTATGTTTTTAATTTGGTGGAATAGAAATCCTTTTTGAATTATGAATATCAAATAAATCTTATGCTAATGGTTTGGTATTTTTCTGAAAAAATTTAATTTTTGATGAATAGTGAAAACACCTACTAATAATTAAAGGGCTGTCTTTTTCATTAAAATTAAATTTTACCACTCCACTGAATTAAAATTTGAAAATCCGACACACATGGTTGTTATTAGTATGTAAAATTTCATTCAATAAGAAGAAAATATTTTTTTTATAATAGTAATTTCATTCTTTTTTTACCACGTTTTAAGAAAAATAGTGAAATTCAGGTAAAAAAATCTTATAATAATTCTCAATTACATTAACACTTGCCATAAACTTATTGATTTATTTGTGGCCCACCGTGGACATCCATGGGTCTATTTTTTGACCACATGGTGCCATTTTAGAGATATAATGACTATTTTTTTAATTAACTTAAAATAATGGAAAAAATGACAAAAAAATTATATTTTAGAAAATTAATTTATACATTGTGTTATATAAATTATCCATTCAACTATAACTATTAATTTGAAATATAAAACTATTTCTTACACCATTGTATTTATTTATAATTTTTAGACATCATATAAATTAAATTATTTATGACACAATAATGATGCATTGTTTACCTCATTAATAAATGATTAAGATAATAATATTATAAAAATTAATATAATATCTAAAACCATTCCAATTTGTAATGGATAATTTTATTTCAACCATGAGTTACAATAGTATTTACAATAAGGACTTTTGGACCTTTAGAAACTGAAAATAATTTAATAATAAATTTATATTTTTACACTTTCCTATAGAGCCCCTCCCTCTCTTATAAAAAGCCTTCGCATCTAAACCATTTGTCACATCTAAAAAGCCCCATGTTTCATCGAACCAATGCTCAAATAAGCTCTCAAGATCTCTCTCTTACTCCTAGAAGCCTTACCTAAGGCAGAAAGCACATCAAGAAGTCTTTTTGGTTCAATCCAAAGGTAGTTACCCGAATTAAAGGTAACAATTTTTTCTCTTAAAATCATTTCTTTTTATTTTACTCTCCAACACCTAAACTCTTTTTATTCTATTATTTTATAACAATACCAATGTCCTCAATAAACTTGGATGTTTTTATTATATGAATTCGAACTACACATTCATACACCTCCATCTAATGGGTAATGAACACCATGTTTCAGTGGATGGAAAACAAATGTGCCACGAAACGATGATTGTTCAATTATCTCCTACTGCCTCTCATGGTGCCTATTAATATGGAACTATATTTATATTTTACATATATTATGTTTTTTCTTTATGCTTTTGTATTTTTCATTTATAGCATACCATTATGGTTTCCATTATGGGTAAACATGATAATTTCATTTGAGGAAGTTCGGACTACCACCACTTCAAAGTGATATAACACTTTAATGCCTTATGGATGGATTTAATGATATTAAATATTATATTATAATGTAATTATATCATACCTATGTATCAATATTTTTAAATTCCATGAAAATACAAAATAGAAATGAAAGTAGCATTCATGCGTACGTACGACTTACTATTTCCATTAACAGTGCATTAAATTTCTTACCTATAAAGGTTTTGTACTATTATAAATACATATATAAACTTGATATATGTGATATATATGATATATAAATCATTAATATCATTCTGGAGATAATATAATTGCTCCACATTAACAATTTATAATTATAACTTGTCCATTTTTAACTCATGTTCCGAACATCGACTAAATGTCTTATATGAAGTCAAATAATTAACTATTTTTTAGTAAAATGTAATAAGCGATATAAAAGGAAAAATACACTTAAAAAGGTTCTTAATCAAGTATAAAATAACTTAATTTTTTTATTTAGGAGAATATAGAACTAACGGGAAAAATCGCTCAGGAGGTAAGGGAACTTCTTAACCCAATTCCATTCTTTGGGTTAATATTCTATTTTTAATATTGTCATGAAATGATTATGTAAAAGTATCTTTTTATGTGTTTATTTTATATATACATTACTTATGTGTACTTATATTGAATACAGATAATGAATCTATTTTATTTACAAAATTATCTTTGTATGGGACTTCATCTCAGTCTTCTTTCATTGATGCGTATTTTTATACACCACATTCTTTTATACGTTTAATAAATCCATTTGACATTTATTTTAATTTTAATAGAATATTTTTTATACATTGAATTTTACAAAATGACAAAATGAATATTTTTAATTTTTGCAGCAACAATGTTTTATTTGTCGCTGTAATAGTTATTTTGCTTCCACTATAAGACTTATTGTTTTTTAAATAAAAAAGGAAACCCATTATTATATTTTTGGGTGTTTTGGTATTGATTTTTTGTTAATGGATTGATTATTTCAATATCTTATAATTATTTCTTTTGATTGAATATTAAATGTTATTAGTGAAATGTTTATATTTTTGCAATATTTTATGTGTTATGATTTTTTAATGTTAATATGACATTTGACCGGTGGTTACGTGATAAACAAAATGGCGGGTGGTGCCGTGATAAAACTAGTTGGGTGGTCACGTTATAACTTCCAAGACATTGGGTATGGAAGTTGGCCGTATAGCTATTCCATTTAGTGATATGTGTGGATGTTGACTGTATGGTTATTCCATTTATGTTTGTTTTTGTCCCAAGTTAACATTATATGTTATGTGTTTTTTATATAAGTTTTATGGCAATTATTTTCATTCAAAATGATTACCAATGATCTTTTATTCAGTGAAGAAAACCTATTACTTCAAAACGGTGAAAAGTATTACTTTTGATAGAGTATAAATGGTTTTCTTTTTATTTTGATAAAATACATGTTTTACATAATTGTGTATCTTTTAATGAGCTTTTTATGCTCATCCCAAGTTTTTTAAATATATTTCGAAGGACATAATGTGGAATAGGGTCAAGGGTGGGATCACGGTAAAGTCATGTTGTCTAAAACATGGAACTATACATGACTCTTTTTTCATGAGTTTTTATTTTATAAAAAAATAGTAACTGATTAGATGTGACTACAAGTAATATTCAAGTTGTTATGTTTCTGTTATGACCAAATTCAATAATGATCTAAACCTGAAATCAACATTAATGTGAATTATTATAATAATTCATGATTATTCAATGTTTATGGTCGGGAAATATATAAATAGTATCATATTATTCCTTGTACCCATCGCACTGAAACTCATCATGAATTTTTTTTGCGATGATTTTTGTGGATGGGACCATGAAATTATTAAAAAAATATTAGAAGCCACATCAATATCTAACTCGAAAAAATAAATGTTTTTTGTTTTTTTCTCCAATGTATAATTTATCACAATACTATAAAAACATAATTATGAATTATATATTGACATGTTAAATGGATTACAGTATAGAACATTTGGGTTTAATCATGTTAAAAATTTAATGTTTCATAATCATCCCTATAGTAATTTTATGGAATCATTTTAAAATTTAAATATTAATCCATTGAAATAATTTAAATTAAGAGTAGGCTGTAATTTATTTATATGGTGGATAAACCAAGGAGATTATTTAGTATTATATATTTATTAGTGAATCATATCGGGAAATTTTACATTTCTTTATAAATAGTTTTAGACCTTTTTTTGATATGTTATTTGTTTATTGAATGTTATAATGAAATCAGATATAATAATTTATGGATTTATTATTTTACATTATATGAATGTTTTTATTTTTGAACATTGAAATAAATGGTGACCTACTAACACAAGTGGTGAATCACTATTGGTATATTCCTCATATATGGATGTTTCTTTCAAAAGGAAATGTTCAACTACATGGAACGAGACATGCAGCAAACATAATAAAAGGGTAGCTACTCAGTGAACAATAGTAGTAAAATTTTCATTGTAGATTCTACTTCTATTCCTATTTTAGAAACATTGGATTGACAAAGGTTCCTTGGAAATATGTATACATCCATTTATTTCAAAGTAAAGGCAACATTCCTCCTCAATAAAATAATGCACCCCATTTTCGACAATTAACATCACGATCACAACTGATATGTTTACCAATAATTGATGCAACATTGTAATCTTCCTTTTTATTGGAAACACTTCAATTTCTAGTTTGGAACTCCATGATCCAATGGATCAACTTCTGAGAAAAAAACTAAAATTTAATGAAGTTATCATGTCATATTTATCATTGTAGATACTAGAATAATTTATGTCCAATAAAATGTTATCATCATAACAATGATAGGCAAGTAATATTTCATTAATTCAACCAATATACTCACTGATACTCTTTAAGAAAATAAATTTAATCATCAAACAAATAGGATATCAGGTAATTATACTAATAAAAAAGTAAACATTTGGTCAAATATAAAACATTGTATACATGACACATTATATAGAAGATACAGAAGGACTATTATCCATCATTTTATACAGTTTAGGATCCTAGATATTCCTCATATTCGTGCTATATAAAACTACAAGACACCACTTCTTAGATTCATCCATACAAATCCACTCGACAACATTTCCATTGAATGTTCTTCTGATTTGTCCAAAAAATGTTATTATCTATCTAAATAAATTTTTATACACCATATATACTCTGTTTAACTCATTTAGTTCATTGAAAATATTTTTTATATAATTTAATTTAGGGAAATAAATTTCCATAAGTAGTATGGAATCCTCATAAAACACTAATAATACCCAAGTGCATTCACTAAACTACCAATATAAATAAAATTGGTAGTGTTATTTGAAAACCAAATACATTAATAGCATTCAAAAAATATATATTCTCACTTCAAGAATCTTGATTCAATTTTTAAATGGAATGTTCCAAAAAAAATTCAATAACAATCTCATTTGACACATTAAAAAAATAATCTTATAATTTATGAATTTCATTATATTTATTTATGTTATATAATGTTATTTTGACATAATATTAGTTATTTATTTAATCGTAATGATATTTCAATTAATATCTGAATGAACATTATTATCACCCATAAAAAATATATAAAATTATTTAAACATATATGATGTTTAGAATATAGGAAAATCATCAATGATTAGAAAAATATTACATTTTAAAAAAGTACTCTAATTCTTATAATATTATAATAGATAATAAAAACTCAATTTATCATAATACATAATAACATCACAATATAAATTAAAATTATTGTTCAAATATTTTTAAATTATGAAAAACATAAATAGTAAATATAAATAAAAAATTCAAATATATGAAAACAATATCTCCCAAAACACTTTATAACATTATGGATAAAATATAACACCTGATGTTTTTAAGGTCCATTTTTGTAAAAACAATTATATATTTTCATTTATATATTGATATTCACAAATACAAATAATCATTCGACACTAAACTAAATTATCATGTGTTACATGCATCATCGAGTTTGTAGATGAAAAGTGAAACACATAGTTTCTACAAAACACCTCTTTTAATAATTTAAAAATGATTAATATTACCTATATGCTAAACATAGTTATATGAAGAGTAATAACTAATTTTCATATATTTTATATAATTTTTGTATATAAATAAATAATCTTTATTATAAATTATATGATTAATTGTAATGCCCTTTACTGTTTAAAATATAGTTTTATCGAATGAACTATTTTTTATATCATTTTATGAACAATAATAAAATTTATTTTAGGAGCTCTTAATTTAATTTTTTAAAATAGACTTTATTTTTTTTTATTTTTTAATCAAAAATTAACTTAAGGTTGTTTTTTGTATTTTTCTAAAAACCTTCAATTCTAGATGAATATTGAAAAATAATAAATTATTGGTAAAAGACCATCCTTTTCGTTTAAATAATTATTTTTCCTAAAAATGATTTTAAATTCATAATAAATTTATAATATATATACTAATTAAATGTAGGTTATTGGAATATTTTTTATTATAGGATTATATATAACAGTTCATTGAACATTTTAAAATTTTTTTTACCAACCTTTTAGCCACATTTTGATAATAGAATTAAATATATCATTACCACTTATATTAATTGAATTTAAAAAAATACAACAAACATGGTTATAATCATGGTAAAAAATGTTTTCTAATTGGATAAAATTAATATTTTTTAATAGTAACATTTTATTTTATTTACCATACTTATAGGTGAATAGGATAAATAATGTTAAAAATAATTTAATTATAACATAAAATGACCCTAAAACTAGTCCTAATTTCATGGGATTAGTGTTTTTAGTCACAAATAAACCATTTTTCAAAATGAAGATTCTTTTTAATCCAATTGTTTTATACTATGAAATTTATTATATTTTAATAAGAGGAATGTTTAAGATGTCATAGTTAAATATTAATAACTATTTGAATTTTAAAACAAGGTTATATAAGTGATATGGCCGACAATAAAAAGTATTTACGAATTCAATTAATTTATATACCTCATTATAATTTATTATAAATTTATAAAAAATAAATAATTAAACTAAAAGGAGAGATAATGATGATGTAGTAATTGATTGAGATGTCTAAAAAATGATATAAAAAAATTTAAAAAAAATAAAAATTTTCCTATATATTTAAAACCAAAAATTATATAGATAAATTATATATTTTAATGAAATATTGTATTTTTTTACGTTATCATGTTGAATTGATATTTTCAAAAATATAAATATTGAATTGAATCACAATTTTCATCAATTATATTATAAAAATAAAAATTAATTTTTAAAATTTTATAAAATTCATAAAAATCTATGGCTAGGCCAAATAACATGGATAGTGTTAAATAATCTATTAATGTTATAATTGGGTTTTATATGGACTATTATAGTAACTATATTTACCCAAGAGTGTAAAAAAGACATTTTTTTTAATGGAAAAAGATTAATTGTTTAACATACAGTTAAATTAAAAAGATAAGGTAAATTCTACAACCTAAACATTTCTAAAATTATTTGGTTTAGAATACATCAAACCACACACATCAAAAGATAAAAATAACTAAATTTGTATATATTTTAAATATAAAATAATTTTATAATAAATTCATTGTTTGGGGATTCCTTGAAGTGCCCCTCCTCACACTTATAAAAGGCCACAACATATACCAACATACTCACACATCTCAAGCCACAAAGATCATTGAGAATCATGTCAAATATGATCCCAAAACCCCACCATTAGTCAAATAACCCCTAACATATACATAATGCAACTCAAAGAATCCATTTGGAACAATCATAACGGAGTTACCTGATTTAGAGGTAGTGTCTTCTATCAAAATCCATTCCATTATTTATCATCTCCACCCACTCCACTCTCTATAATCCATTATTTTATGAAAAAATGTATATTCAATATAGTATTCTATTTTTATTCAATGGGTTCGACCTACACCCACACACACCTTCAACAAATAGATATAGAACATATTCTTTCAGTTGACGGCGAACTACTACCTTATGAAATGATGATTGTTCATTTTTCATTTACCACCCATTATAGTGGAAACTATGATAATATATATATATATATAACAATATTGATTATGAATATAATATTTATTACTCAAATATACATCAAATACTATTTTACTATCCATTTCATGTTAATATGATAATCTCGTTTGAGGAAGAGTGGACTACAGCCCCCTCAAAGCCATGTTATTCATTCACACAACACATGGAATGCATTATGGATTGGTTTAATTAATGTATATTATATATATAATATAATAATGATAATGGAATAATGATATATATACCTATATATAAATATTTCATTTACAAAATTTCTTTTAATATGACATTTATAATGGAAACAACGTTCATGCGTACGTATGGCATACCATAACCAAGAATGGTGTATTCCATTTCATACATTATTATGATATATATTATTTTAATATAAATATAATATCTATAAGTTATATATATATATCATGATTTAAATGTTTGAACTGTGGTCATCTATACATGAATTGGAGTGTGGTTTGTGTTTGTTGTCAATCCTTAGTGGAAGTTCAGAGTGTGTTACAGCAAAGTGATCATATAGTTCAAGCAGACAATAGTATTGAAGGTGGTGGAGTTTCCCAGTGTTTCGGAATCAGAACATCAAAAAATGGAAAAGGAATGGGTTGTGAAAAAAAATTGGAGACGTGCGCGAAAAACGATACTGGCGCAAATGATTACGTGCCCGATAAGAAGTTTTTGGCGCCACATGGGTTTTTGCGTTCGGGGGTCTCAGATGCCTATAAATAAGAGGTGACACCCCTCATTCATCACAGTTGAATACATAGAGAAGGTATGAGGTATGATGCACGTAAAAGGATTGCGCAAAGGGTCTTGCACGAAATTGTCTAGTTTGCGGGAAAAATACCATCATGTGCGAAAAAAGGAAGAGTTTCACATAAAAATTTAGGCGACGCTTAAGAGAATCAATTGTGCGCATAATGGTGTTGTTGCAAGAAATATTTTTTCCACGTGAAAAAGAAAATTTCGCGAACAATAGTATGGTCTTGCGTTCAAAGGGTAGGTGTTGCGTGCAATTGTTAGTGAAACCTGTTTATGCATTCTGGTTATCCGGTTCAGTGGTTCAGTGCGTACAAGTGAATCATTTCCGAACTTCGACGCATGCAGATTCTTGTGATAAGTAGAGACAAGGACATCAATAGAAATATATTGATGAGACCTTCATGTCTATAAACTGAGTGGGACTTCACCAAAGGTGGTGAGCCAGAGGGAGTCAATGGGAGTGACCTGAGGGACTCAGTGAGCTATCCCTGAACATTGGGATAGACAGTGTGCCTAGGACAGAGTGACTATCCCCAATCCTTTATAATACACAACTACTTATATTTAGTGGAATTTGGTACTACCGAAAACCAGCCGACGTATACTATTTGGACGTTTCCCTTAGCTGTGAACCATGTAAAAATTCCTCTATCCTCTCTCGACATGTGAATGTTTGTTTTCTGATCATTTTAATCATACATGTTTATCATGTTCCTAACAACATGGGAACAAGATCCATTATATTTAATGAAAAATTTGTCACCCTGATTCACCCCTACCCTCTCAGGGTGTCCCAGGGTCCTACCATAAATTCTATAATCATGATATAATAATATTGACCAACGATTTAACAAATTTAGAAACATGCGAGGAACAAAATGAAGAAAATAAATACACAGGATAAACGGATTTTTTATATCAAATTTATTTCTATGAGTCACATTCCTCATACAGTACATGTCTCTTCAACATGGTATATATACATCAAAAAAATGAATTTCAGGACTCATATCTAGGATATTATTATATTTACATTATCTTTTTATTTAATTTTATACTTGGAATATGATTATAGTTATTATAAATTAATGAGTGTTGATTTCATAATCTATTCTATATCTGAGATGTTTCTCTTTAATTCTGCATTGGGTAATATTTATCGTCCATTTCAATTCAGTCCAATATTTTTTTAATAAAATGTTTTATAATCCTTTTATAGATGATTAATGGAAATTTAACCCATTTTCAATTTTTTTACACAGTTTGATTGGAATATTTCCCTAGATTTCAAAACAAGGTACATATTTCCTTTTTCTTTAAAATGTTTAAGAATAATGATTTATTTTATCTTATATTTCATGAATAGAATTATATTATTTTATAATACATTATTTATGTGTTTCATTCCCTACATGTTTACATGGTTATTTTAAAATACAATGTCTTCATTAAAAATTGTGAGGTATTTTTTTGAAAAGAATACTACTTCATCAATGAAAAGATATTTTTATCTAGAACTTTTTTATATTTTTTTCATGATTCTATTATATAATATGATTTTTGTTTCAACGTAAAGGATTTTTGAAATTATTTATGTTTTAAAAATTTATTTTTATGTGAAAGTCGAGTTTAATTTTTACTTTCAAATTATTTCACCATATTTGACGACATACATTGTTATAGTTCAGAATACTATTCATGTTCATTATCTGATTGGTTTAGGTTTTGAGGGAATGATGTTTATGAACCACACATATTTTCATGGGTTATTCAATGGGTTAAATGATTATGAAACCTGTTTCATTTCCATAAGAGATGAAATGATTACATGTTTATGATTCCAATTTTATTTCATGGGTCATGATGTGATTGTTTATGATATTTTGTAACATATATGTATTATTTAATATCATAATTATTTTTGTGGACCCGGTTTTCACGTCCATAATTTTATTTTTGGACACAGTTTTCATATTTATAATGGTATACATGGACATGATTACAAGTCCAAAGTTCTATGCATGATCCAAATTACATGTTAATAATGCATGGATTAAACCTGATTACATGTTAACAATTTTATTATTGATCATTAATTAGTGTTTAAATTGTTTTTATTGGACATTGTTTCATTTCCTTATGTTTATTCAAGTTAATGATTTCATGTCATTAATTTAATGTTTGAACCTATAACTATTAATATGTGTTCACTAATTTATAATTTCATGTTAATAATATAATTTTAGGACTTTTCTTAATTTTACGATCTTATGGATTATGTAATTTTTTTCCTTATGATTCATGTATATTTTTTATATGCAGTTAATGATCATATAATATTATGATCAAAATATGATACACTTATTCTCATTATTATTCATTCATATATTCCATGTTTTACCATACTAAGTATTTGAGCTCACCCCTTTGTTATTTTTTATTCCCCATGTTATGAAGAATAGTTTTATAAAGAATAACTAAAGGTGGAATTATTTATTGGAGAGGGTGAAGAAATTTCACCATGATAGAATAATTATTTTCATAGATTCCAAAGACACTATAGCATTATGGTCCTCAGTCATCAATTATTTTAATGTATTAAATATTAATCTAAAATAATTTAATATATATGTATTTTAATATTATTCCTCTATAGTTGGTATCAAAGGTAATTTTTAATCAACCTTTAGAAACTAGTATGAGAAAACATTTGTAAAATCCAAAGGAATGTTTCAAAATATATGTTTATTGATGTCTCTAAGGATAATTGTATAGATGAGAGAACTCTTGGAAAATGTCCTAGAATTTTCATAAAGGACAGATTGATTTGTTTCATATAAATACATGACTGTTTGGAAACAAAGAGTGGTTGTGGCTATGTAAAATATGTACCTAGGATTATCAACTCCGAAACGATGTATACGGCCTAAATCTGTATAATTTGGTATATGACAATGGGGTTTATAGCACACCTGGGTTGACACTCCAATGAGATATGCTTTGGGAATTCACATACTCTTTAGGAATAATCATGAAGGATTTATATAGGAATTTTTTATGAATAACATTAGATAAACACGATGATTCATATTTTAAGAATGGTGTCATAATTTATACATTATATTGGTTGTATTCATGATTATTTGATTCATCTCTTTGATAATTTATTTTCAATCAATTTTTCCTTATTTTTTTCAGTCTATGGAACATAAAGAAACCATTTTATTGGGGAATGTGATGTAGAATGAAATAAATTTCATTTTGAGAATACAAATGTAATGGGATCTGCAATGAAAAATCATATTGCAATACTCACAAAAAATATAATCCTTTCTAGACATCCAATATATCATTGGAGGGAACAACATTTTAATGAGTCCATCGTGATGCAATGTCCACCTTCCTTATGCTGGAATGTTTATCCACATGATTCTAAAAAATGGATAGGTACCACTAAATAGATATTTTCTAACATTCAATGTTCTGAACATGAAAAATTCATGTTGGCACTTTATCATCTGTAAAGTGAATCTGATCAGTGGTGGAATATTATTAAGAACATGATGGATCAAAAAGAAATTAAATCTATTGAAGGGAAAAGGGTTTTATGGGATATTTTTGAGTAATTATTTTACTCATATCATAAAACAAATAATGGAGAAAGAATTAATTATTCTAAAGAAAAAATGATTATAGGTCTATTATTACATATGAAAATAATTTTAAAAGACTTCCAAGGCATGGTTATAGGTTATTCATAAGCCCTGAAATCAATATTGATCGATTCATTGGTGGCCTAAAACCATTTTTTAGAAATTACTTATTCATAAGGGACTTTTAATACTTTGAATAAGTAATTATTTGTGCACTAAAATTTTAAATGGGAGGTAGTAACACTTAAGATTCTACAAAAAAATGATGTTAGAGATTAATGGAAATACTGATGTCTTCCAAGAAATAGAAATGAAATTGTATCAAAGTCCTACATCCAAAAAATGTGGAAATGAGTACTTGAGTGGATGATTTAATGGAATAATAAGAAGCTTTATGTGTGGGAAGAATGGTCATCGAGGAAAAGAGTATTTGAGTGATGTAAAAAAGACCATTAAATGGAGTGAAATCTCAATAAAATGTACCACCCACACATAAATTATATATGCGAAAGGAAATTAGAGTATTTTTCTATATAATGCCCTAATCCAAGCTTTATCAATGATGGTCAGCATCAAATTCCTCTTATGGTCATAAAAAATGAAAATATTATGTGATCCTTATTGTCAATATTGAGTACAGTAATGAAATTGTGAAGTGATTGAGTGTTTATTTAAATGTATTACAGAATAATATTTTTGAATAACATTTATGGGGTTATGGAATATTTATCCCACATTGTATTTCTATATTTATATAGGATTATATCTTGAATTTTATGGGAAACCACAAAAAGTTATTGAGGTAAGAAGCTGATATTTTTGGAAAACATGTGATCAAGGTATGGATAAACATTAATATGATTATAATTTCATGATAATGATATTTTGATAAATATATATTGGATATAAATACTAAATTAGATGACACTAGCTACCTATGAACTAATTAATGATATTTTTACATGTGGGTTATGCTATCATAGATGAAATTTACTTCTTATTTGAATTAAGAATAAATAAATGTTCCTGTTTTAAATTAGGATATATTTTATTACATTTTATTCCCATGTTTCCCTAGAATAAATGAATAAGGTTTTCAAATTTTTGTAATGTGATGGCTTGGAACTACCATATGATATATGATATATAAATTATAATTTGATTTAGTTTCTTTCTTTCTAATGTTTTGGATTTTTATATTTCAAAAGGATTGGTAGATTATCTACATATAGAGATTTTAAGTAAAACCAAACATATTTTAATGTGAAAAACATATTATATCACCATATGTATATTTATACTTATTTAGTAACTCATTATATGGAATAAAATATAATTGTATTTTGTGATATCATGATATAATAACAATTTAGAAATTAAAAATAAAACATAGTTTCATTGAATAAGAGATGATTTAGAAATTTTTCTAGTCATAGAGAAACATGACATTTACCTGAAATCAATTTAATATTTCATCTCATAACAAAATATGAATCATGAGGTAAAGGATATTTAAAAAATAAATTAAATAATAGTACATTATAATACAATGAATCAGAAGTTCCATTAGAACATCACATGTTTATGGCTTGGTGAATGTTATCATTTTAAAAACCATGCCTATATCACTCTTCATGAAAGCATGGTAGTTTTATTTTTCTTTTATATCAATGTTTTCACTTCCCAACAATATTATCCTCTGTAGAAACACTGTGATGAGTGACATTGATTAATCATAATGTATCTAGAATTCATTTTAAAAATGATGTTTCTGTATTCATTTTTATAATGACGATTTCTATGCATGAAAATTTCAAGTAATAATCATTTGATAACCCATAAAAATTTTGAGGGAGAGGTTCATTTTAAGGGTTGTAAAATGTGACTCTCTAAGTTTTTATAGAAAATTTATTTTATAAAATTAAAATTTTCATTTATATCATTCAAATTACTATGTGAATTATTATTTTCACTACGAACAATCTTATCATACACTATATATAGCCCTAGGATGTCGTACGATACCCATAACACTAAGATTAAATGAAACATATCTATTAATTAATTAAATAAGATAAATATAATCTAAATGTTATGAATAGTTATATGAATAGTAATAAGAAATTTTAAAATATTTTTTGTAATTGTTTTATATAAATAAAAAATATTTAAAATAAATGATACTATTCTGGGAAAAGATCATTTATGCTTAAAATACAGTTATATCGAATGAATAACTTTTTATATCATTTATTGAAAAATTATAAAATTAATTTAAGGTAGTCATAGGAATATAGATTGGTAAAATAGAGTTCATTTCTTATTTTATTTTTCAAAATTAGCTTCAGGTGTTTTTATGTTCTCTGTCTGAAAACATTCAATTTTTTATGAATAGTGAAAACCACAACATTATTGTTAAAAAGAACAACATTTTCATTTAAAAAATTATTATTATTTATTTTATTTTAATGTTTCAATCGAAAAATTACACAAATATTAACCCAACATATAATAATGGAATCGTATTTACAATACAATTAGATATAAAAAATCATTGATATTTTTTAACATCCTTTTACCTGCCTTCTAGTCAAAATTTTCATATTTGCATTAAGCATAGTTTTTCCACTACATTCTATTTAATTTCTATAATATGACATACATGGTTGTAATCAGGGTGAAAAATATAATCTAATGGGATAAAAATAATCTTTGCTGAATATTATATTAAGATTATTATTTTACAATGTTAAAGGTAAATTGAGTAATTATATGTAAAAATAGATTTATAATAACAAAAAATTTTCCTACTAATTTTGGAAATTTCATTTGATATGTTTTTTTCTAAAAAAGATGAACCTTATGTTGAAAATATTATCCTTTTTATTGAACATTGTTTATAATAAGATATTTATTATATTTTATTAAAAGAATAGTTAAATATGTAATATTCAAATATTAATAAATATTTTGTTTCTAATAAATTTTATATATTTGATGTAGTCACGAATAAAAAAAATTATGAATCAATGAAATTTATCTGACTCATGATTATTTATTAATTGTTTTTAGGCATTAAATACTTAAATTAAATTTTCACACAATGATGATGTAGTAATTGTTTGAGATTCCAAATAAACTATATTTAAAATATCAAAATAAATATAATTTTATTCAATTAATGATATCCAAAATATTTATAAAAAACTTATACATGTTAGTGATATATTAAAATTATTTGTTCAAAGTCATAATGTTGTTTTGAAATTTTTAAAAATGAATATATTGAATAGAATCAAAATTGAAAAAAATGATACAGTAAAATAAATAAAATATTATTAAAAATTATAATATTCTTAAAAATATTAAGTTCATCCAAATATCAGTGGGTTGTTTTATATATTTCTTAAATGACACAATTGTTCCTTTTTATTTTATAGTAAATATATTAACAAGTAGTGTAAAGTGAGAACATGTCATGATAAAAGTTAATTTGTTTAACTAAGGACGAAATCCAAATGATATGGTTATTTATTAGACCTAAACATTTATAAAATTAATTGGTTGAGGTGATTTTGACATATACTTATCTAAAATTGGAAATAACTAACTTTGGTGATATTTTTTATGTAAATTCATTTTACAATAAATTAATTGTTTTGGGATTTCCTAAAGTTCCCCTCCTCCCCCTTATAAATGGCCACAATCTCTACCCGAACCCTCAAAAATCTCAAGCCTATTGGCATGCCAAAAATCAGATAAAATAATATCCCATATTATTTCCATTCCTCATAGAGGCCTTATATTGTGAAGAATGAATCTCAATGAATCATTTTCACATAAACCTAATAGAGTTACTCGGTTAAGAGGTTACATCTTCTCTCATGCTCCTTTCCATTATTTTTTTTCTTTAACCCCTTCACTATATTTATTAAATTATATTAATAAAAAAATAGTTTACAAAATATAATATTAAATTAATGTGAAGTGTTCAACATACACTTACACAAACCATCATCTAATGGAATTAGAAAAATAATGTTTCTGTGTACGGTGAACTACTACCTCACAAAATGATGATTGTTCCTTTTTTCCATTACCACCAATTACGGGGGCCATTATGATGGACACTCTTTCAATATATGTTATATATAATATTTATTATGTCCTTATGATTTTTTATTTTTTTACAAAAAATTCATTTTTACATTTCATTTGTGGTTAATATGATATTCTTGTTTGAGGTAGTGTAGACAACCTCCCCCTCAAAGCAAGGTGATTTGTTCACACACCACATGGAATTTATTGAGGATTGTTTTAATGAAAATATATCATACATATGATATAGTAATTCTACATAAATAATGATATATATATAAATATATATAAATATGTCATTTATATAATTTCATTCAACAAAACTTTTAAATTGGGAACAACGTTCAAGCGTAATTACAACATACAATATCCATAGTTGGTGTATTCCATTTCATACATCATTTTTTATATATAATTTAAATATACATATAAATTATATAAATTATATTTATATCATGATTTACATTCTTTAATTGTTTTATATATATAAGGACCTATGATATAACAAATTAAGGCACATGTGAAGAACACCGCGAATATTACATGATGTCAAACATTAAAATAAGATCATTAACAAGTAAGTAATACAATATCATAATAAAAACAAATTTGGTATTAGATATACCATTATTATTCTATAAAATATTTCCATTAAAAAAATATTTATTATAAATGAAACATTTTTTAGTACAAATAGAACCATTAATCATGTTAAGGGAATTTTTGTTTCACATTTATTTATGTGAGATGCATTACTCATACACAAATTTTTTCTTCTATGTGTTTTATATACTACCGATGAATATATTTTATGATAATTATCTATATGATTATGATATTTCCATTTTCTTACATTTTTCATTTTTACGTGGGGAGAATAATTATAATGAGTATAAATTTATGAGTGTTGATTTGACAATCTATTCTATATTTGGGATTGTTTCACATTATGATTTTGTTCCGTAATATTTATCAACCACGCACAATTTTTCTAAGATTAATTTAATAAAATGTTTTAGTATAATCTTATATATGTTTAAAATCATATGTATAACGTTTTAATTTATCTTATATAGAATGAATGGATTTTTTCTCTTTAATTACAAATAATTTCAATTAGTCATACCCTATATGGTTATTTTCAAATAAAAAGTTTTCGTTAAAAACATCACATCATTTTATGAAAATAAAACTATTTCAAAAAAGAAAGGATATTTTCCTCAAGAATTATTTTAAATTATCTTCATTATTCTTTTATATGAATTGAAAGTAGTTTCTAAGAAATGGATTCTAAAATTATAAAATTTTCAAAAAAAGAATTTTATATACAATTAATGCACCATTTGACCATTGATATCCCTTCGCAATCTGTGTTGACATACTATATTATAGTTTATGAATTCCATTTTGATTTATTATCTAAATGGTTTAGGATCTCATAGAATGATTTTTTATAACACAACTTCTTCTCATGGGTTATGCTTTTGATGAAATTATAATTAATCTAGTGTATTTTCCATAGGTGATTATATGAATACATGTTTATGATTCCCATATTATTACCTGGGTTATAAAGGGATTCTTTATGATCCTATGGCACAAATATGTATGCTTTAATGTCAAATTTCTATACAATGACCTATTTTTCATGTCTATATTTCTATTTGTAGACCAATGTTTCATGTCCATAATGTAATGTGTTAATCGAATTACATGTTAACAATGGTATGTGTGAAATGGATTACATGTTCACCATGTTATTAGTGAACTATATTTAGTGTTAATGTTGTTTTGTGTTGACATGTTTTCATGTCCATATGGTTATTCAAGGGCCTAATTTCATATCCCTAATTTAATGTGTGAACACATTATTATTTATACATATTCACAATGTTATATTTTTATGTTTATAGAAAAATTCAAAGTCTTATGTAAATATTTTGATCATGAAGATAATTTTAATTGACTTATTCATGATTCATATATACATTTTATATGTAGGGCATTGAAAATCTAATGTTATTATCCCGTTCGCATACCCTTTTTCTCACAATTATGCTTAAATATCATTCTTTTTTACACTTACTGAGCATTTGATCCCATACCATTATTGTGTTTCCATTCACAATTTTTCATAGAAAGGAATTAAGTAGAAGTAATAAAGTTGGAGAACATTATTGGAGGTGTTGAAGATCATTCACCGGGATAGATGAATTTGTTTCCATGTTACCCAAGACACTGAACTATTATGGTCCCCGAGCATGTATTATTGTAATGTACTTAATAATAATCTAAAATCATGTAACAACCATGTATGTCAGGCCAGGATCACTATATAAGTTATCAAAGGAACGATTTTGTGAACCATTAGAATCTAGGATGAAAAAATATTAGGGAAATCACTGGGTATATTTCTAATAATATATCTAGGGATGTCTCTATGAATAAGTATATGTATGAGTCAACTTTAGGAAATTATAAAAGAATATTTGTAAAAGATATACTGAGTGGTTACATATAAATACAACCATGTATGGATACTAGAAGACATTGTGGCTCTGTAATAGATGTAACTAGGAGTATCATCTTTGATCAGATGTTCCAAGCATGACGCAGGATAATCTTCTACACGACGAGGGGCCTTTCTTCACACCTTCTTTGACAATCCCAGAGGATATGATTTTGGAATTCAAAAACAATTAATGAACCATAATAAAGGATTTATATAGGAGTTTATTATGAATAACCAAGTATAAACATGAGTTTTCATATTTTAAAATATGTTTCATAATTTTGAAATCATATAATTTGATTTCATGGTTATGTTGTTACTATATATGATAATAATTTGACACTAAAATTATCCTTGTTTTAGACAATGGATGGAATGTGAACAAATCATGTTAACGTGGATAGAAATGGCCAATAAAACAATTGTCCTTATCAGCAACTGAATGTAGTGGGAGATGCAACATAAAATATTTTTTGCAATACATGTAGATGTTATAAATCATGTTTGACTTCCAAGTGAACAGAAAAGAGTATAACTCTATTTTGAGTCCTTTATGAAAAAATTTCAATCTTCTATCAGTGGGACATTTTACCCAATAGTTTCTGAAAAATGGATTGGTAAAATGAAAATATATTCTCTAATCTTCATTTTTACAAACAAGATAAATACTTTTTTCAGTGTTTATCTTATAGAAGGTGAAGTCGATAAGTAGTGGATAATTATTAAGACCATGAAGGATCAAGAAGAAGAAGATTCTTTAGAATGGGAAGAGTTTAATGAGTTATTTTTCATTATGAACAAACAATGTATTCTATGAATAAATATGGTGATGTAAATCATTATGCTTAAGAAAAAGGATGATTAATCCATTATTACCTATAAAACTAATTTTTCTAGACATGAAATTTATGCTTCTGGGTGTAGCGTAAGAACATAAATAAAAAATTGATCGATTCTTTGGAGGCCTAAAACTATGTTTTTACAAGCCCACATACATAAGGGACATTGTATATTATGAAGAAATCATTTTTAGTGAACTACATATAGAAATAAATGTTGTTAAGTCTCAATGTTTTTGAGATAAGAAATTCAAGATGGAGATTAGTGGAAAAATTTATGGATTTCTACAATTAGTGAAGAAAAATTCACAACATCCTACTTTCCGTAAATAAGGAAAAGATAACTCAAGGGAATGCCTGAATAGAACAATTATATTATTTAGTTGTGGGAAGCATGTTCATTGAGTAAAATAGTGTTGGAGGGATTTAAAAAGGTCATTCAATGGAGTGAATTCTCAAGAAAGTTAACCAACCACACTTCAATGCCTCAAGAGAAAGTAAATCATGAATTATGCTTACTAAATCCATATTACAAGGTTCTTCAATGATGGTGGACATAGATAGTCTTCTATATCCAAATGCAAAGGAAAACCACATGAGATCACTATTGTCAATGTAGAGTACAATAATGAATTTGGGGAATGATTGTGTGTTTATGTATTAGGATTATAGAATAATGTTTCACAGTCACTTTTCTATTATTATGGAATAAGTGGTATACATTTTTTCCATTTTTATTTGAGATCATATGTTGAATGGTACAAGAAACCATGAAAATTGGTTGATGTTATAAGTTGATATTTATAAAAAACATATTATTAAGGAGAGGATGAACATTAATATGAAAAAAATGTTGATATAATTATTTTTTATATTGATATGTGGGATATGATTATGTAAAATGGATGACACTAGTTACCTTTGATCTAATTAAGGATATTTTTACATGTGGGTTATGCTATCATGAATTAGTATTATATCTTTTGGTGTCACGACCCCCTCCCACAAAAGATTCCCCTCCTGAGATGGAAATGGTGAAAGGGAGATAACGATCCCTGAGTCTTGCCTCCATTAGGCCCTAGGGTGGCGACTGGCACCAAGGGTATGAGTTTTCACAAATATGGGAGGCATTGCCCTTTTAATTATTTAAGATCGGGAAATAGGACTAGTCAACCACCAAAAAAAGAACATGTGTATAGAAATAAACCCAAACCAATCCAACAAGCATGTTTAAATAGTTCTGAAATAAGGTAAGAGTACAAAAATGCTCAAAAAGTACAATACCAAAAGAAACAATAGTACATCAAACTGCAACAACTCCAACTGTCCTGACTTGAAGTGTCCCGCATGGCCCTGGTAGTCCTCATGAAACCTGAATGTAAATGTAGGGTGAGCATACAAGTATAATCAATAGGGAAACCTAAATATCTTGTGCACAAGTGGGAGAGACATCCTAATGTCCCGTGAGAACAACAGAAGAAACCAAAACCTAACAAGGAATTCTATCCACCCAACCTCACCAGCCACACTCACCAAAAACACAAACAACAGGTATTAGTAGTATATATGATCAAGAGTATTGGGTACCCCACACCATTTCCCACTAGTTAGCTATTCTTCCTAATGGAGAACGTCCTGATGCTGCCACACTCTTCCTGCCCACACACACCTGGGCCTCAAGAACCACAAATCCCGCCCGCACACACTTGGGCCTCACAACCACACATCCCGCCCGCACACACCTGGGCCTCCCAACCACGTATCCCGCTCGCACACACCTGGGCCTCAAAAACCGATATCCCACCCCCACACACCTAGGCCACACAACCAAGTATCCCTCCTACACACACCTGGGCCTCACAACCACAAATCCTGCCCGCACACACGTGGGCCTCATCCCGAAGGTTCTTGGGAAATAGTAAAATCTACCCAAAGTGTCTTGGGCTAAAACCACCCCAATCGAACCCTACCTGAATAATCATGGGTGTAAGGTTTCCTTAAGCCATCACATCATAGGAATGAAGGATCAAGAAGGATCTAGTAACTAATTGGAAAACACCGTCTCCCATGAAATAGGAGGGATCAACACTAAGTTCTCGACATGGGTGTGGTGCGATAAAATACAAAGATATAGATATTTGTATATACCAAACACTCAGCACAACCTATGGCTTCTAAACAGTGAGACGAAGTACGTGCCTCATCACTGCTATCATGAAGCATGCATACAATGAAAAATCCCAAAACCCCATTTAAATTTTCATGTTTCAAGAAAATCAGTTTATTAGTTCCTTAACTACTGGGAAACTATCCACAATCAACCACATCGATCGTTCGTAAAGCTTATCCCTGCTATCCAGAAATCAAGATAGCAAAACACAAGAAACACAACCAAGTCCCTTCTTATTAACCAACCAACCCATTGATTATTATTCTCATTCCATTACCATGCACCACCATTTATTAACTCTTACACTTTTTATTTATTATTCACAACCGATATTTTGTACACATTCAATCCCATCCCCGCAGCCCCACTGCCAACCACCATAACCACAACCACACCGTACATCATTATCCATTTAATAACATTTATCGTAGCCCCGCTTCCCATCACCAACAAAGCATTCACATCAACCCACAACCAAGCCAACCTCAGCCCCGCTGCTCACCCGATCCACAACAACCCACAAAACACCCCCATCGCATGCCATGTATCCAAGACAACACCCACATGTTCATTATTCCATTTTGTTCAACTGGGGTGATCACACAAGGGTTCCTGATTTTAAATCAGCCAACTTTATGTGATTATCCAAATTCTGCATTCAACAAAGTTCCATTCACATAATGTTCTAGAATGATATGGGAACATTTATTTGCGCAAGCAAAGGCCCCCAACAACCGTTATTTTCTGTAGGGATAAGCCTATTCAATTCACAACATAACAATATCATAACCAAATATAAACATAACATCTTCCCCATCCCTGTTCTTTAACTAGTTATTATCTTCGTTTAATGGTTCCACCATTTCTCATGAAAACAAGAGGATACCCAACCCGCATGATGAAAAATTTAGAGAGACGAAGGTAAGATCCCTACCTCAACAGGTTTTGATAACAACGATCCCCCCAGATTAACTTTAGAAGACATCCGTCGGCGTCCGTCACTTCTGGAAAAACCCGGAAAAACCTCCTCGGGTGGGAGATGGGAAGGAACGGCTGAACGAAAGACAACAGATCCAAGATCAGAAGTTCCACCTCGTCATAACGATCCCGTGGTCATTTAGGTATCGTAAATCGGAGATCGGATGAAGAAGTTATGGAAGGAAAAAGTCTTTGAGGCTCATGGGAGAGCTCTGCCCAGATGAATGGGGAGGAGAGGGGTGAATAGAAAAGGAGGAGGGGACCCCCTCCTTTTATAGGTGTGAAAAACAAAATTACACGGAGTTTACTTTATGTTACATGGCATGTACTTGGCCATTTCACACGGTCACCACGCGGCTTCCTACACGGCCTTCAACGTGGAACACGACCGTTGACTGGTTAACACACGTTTTGAAGGTAACGCATACGCAGGAGGGACTACACTGCGTTTAGTATTGGATAAATATAATGTAATCATTTATTTCACAGGGCAAGGACACGACTCCAACATGGCACACAGTCGTTGACTGGCCAACAAACGATTTGAAGGTAACACATACGTGTGGAGGGACTGCACGACATGTAGTATTGGATACACGGTGTGTACTCATTTATTTCACATGGAAAGGACATGGCCTTCAACACGGGTGTACGAACCCAAGTTTTTAAAAATAGGTTAAATTCCGACTTTGTTTAAACTTTTGACTGGTTTTTGAGAATTCTAGAAAATATGAGAAGTTTCTGGAAATTTCTAGACTACCCACTGTGTACTTTAAGTACATGTCGTGTATGAGTTACCCAAGTGACCGGCCATGTTCTCGCCGAGTATATACCATGTGAAGACCATGTAGAACTTCCTACTACACGACGTGTATTTGTAGACACTCTGTGTATCCCTTACCCGTGCGAGGCCAGGTACATGTCCTGTGGGGCCCAGGTGTAAATTTCCATCTACACGGCATGTATCCTTCCTTGACACGCCGTGTACCCTTGCCCCGTGTAGCGGCCGAGACCCTGACCGTGTGCTGACCATATACCCAGTCCAAGCCATGTGCTGGACTCTGCTTAAGTTGGTCTAGAGACCCGTATCTTGACGTACATGGACATTACATTACATTTGCGGAATACTTAGTACATAACAAAAACACACACACAAGGACCGTAATAGTTTAGTGTCTTTGGAAACTCGGAATATAATCTTCTAATCGTGGTGAAAGATCTTCAACATCTCCCATAAAGATCATCTTTTTTTTTATACCTAAAAACATTCTTTATATCCTGGGGAAAAGAAAACATAAAAGGGTGAGCTCAAATGCTCAGTAAGGGTAAACAAAAGAAATATCAATCACATCATATACATAAGCACATAACTTTTGGAAATCTTAACCTGCAAAAGAGATCATAATTTCATAACATGGGGTAAATCATGGCAGTGAAATGTAATCACAATAATCATAACATAAAACATGAAACTTTGTGGCATTCACACATAATCATAGAGAATCATTTCTTGTTAGTCAAGACTCATTTCCAAGACTATCTTAGTGGACAAAGTCCCTTTCTGAATCGAGTAACCCTCGTTTCAGTCATGTTTCACTGAACCGGTATAACCTACCATTCCAGCCATGTCTATCTCATGAGATGTAAAATCTTTACCCAATGCATTGGAGGGAGATATAGGTCCCACCCATCTTATAATGAATCCTTTCTTATGTGTGCCACATAATCATAAAACATACATCATCGCATAACACATGTAACAAAAATGGGATTCTTGAAACATCCTGACATCATAAAACAATTCATATAAGATAAAGGAATTCATAAACATAATTCCATCACAACATAGTCAAATCAATGTAAAAATATGGATAGAAATAGAACCCTTTATTATCTTAGATGGAAAATAATTTTGATAAAACACTTGAATTGAATTCTTGAGGAAAATATCCTTTCTTCTTCAAAATCAATTTCTTTTCAAAAAACATCATTCAATTTTAAAAGAAAGAGATTTTATTGAAAATATTCATGAAATCTTTTAGAGGAAGATTCATGAAAATAAGGCTTTATAAAACAGTAGAAATCCGTTCGTGCCGTATAAGTTAAAAAAAAACATTCTTCGTACTTTTGTCGGAAAAGTCAAAAAGTACCTCGTACGAAAAACGACAAAAGATTCCTTTCATACATATTACTAAAAACTCACCGAAGGGGAAAATGGAATTAAAAAATTTTAGGTGGATGGAAATAATATTACATATTGAGTAAACATGGATGTGGATGATAAAATACACCCCAGTAAATACTTACGAATAAACAATCTCGGATAAAAATGAGATTGTTATATTTCCCTTACCTTAGGTCCGATTTGCTTTGTTCGTGTCCGAAACTCCTGTATAATGGTTTAAATAATGTTATTGACTTATTCCAGAATCATACATATTGATATGATATCATATATGGTCATATTATTAGTTTCTTGTTAGTAATATTTCATTGTTACTTGTTACTCGGGTCTTTATAACTTTTTATTCTTATGCGTGTTTTGTCGAATAAATTCTTATTATTATCTTTAGGTTATAGATAATTCATTTACAGAATGTTATTAGTGTTGTATATACCATATTCATTCATTCAATTCATTTATATAATCATTTTGAAATGAAGATCATGTAGAACGAGTCGCATCACATCGTGGAGACGGTATTCCGTACGTACGCACGAGTGATGATATCGTTCCTATGATCGTGGAATTGTATTGGAGTATATATATATATTATTTTAGTATTAATATTACTTCATAATAATCATATATAGTTACTTATTACACCATTATACCCATCCTTGTAAGGTGATGGTGGAAAAATAGATTACACCACGGCGTGGAGACGGTATTCCGTACGTACGCACGCGCGGTGATTTCATTTTTCCGTAGGATGGATAGAAGGTGAATTAGGGTTGTTTCATATTTATAATAACATATCAGTATGTAAGTAATACTGATGTTATTACTTTATCATGAAACAACTAAAGAAGAAGAAGTTGAAGAAGAAAGAAATTGAAAAGATCAGTAATGGATATTACCTCTTCTTTGGAACGCCTCTTTGAATCCTCCACTTAAGGAACTAAGATTGGTCTTTGGAGAAGACCAGGACCTCTAGGATTATTCTAGGGAAGTGGAGAGGAGAAAATGGCAGGGGTTGGCCGAGCTTGAGTGCTCAAATTGGTGTGAGGAGGAGGGGGAGGAGGTGCCCTTTTATAAGGGAGGAGAGGGGCACCTTAGGAATATCTCAAAATATTATTTTATATTAAAGTCAAAATAGGTTTATAATGGTTCCAAAGGGTCTTATTTCGAAGCTAAAGTGAGGATGGGTCTAAATCCTATCAACCAATAGGATTTAGACAAGTTTAGGGTATTATTTTAACCTTATCAATTAGATTTAACTCTAAGTTAATTAATTTAACTTTTACCGTGTCTTTTTGTTTTCTTTCACTATATGGTTAATACAATTACTATAACATGCCAAACTAACCCCAAATTGTTTATTATTAATATATATATCCTTATCTAAGTCATTTGGCTGAACCTTAGATTTTTAGGAATACAATAACAATTAATAATATAATATTTGATTTAAAAACTATTTTGTGTCAATTTTGACACTATTTGATATATGATTTTTGTGAAAGTCATAACAGAATTATATGTTCGAACCAAGTTGATTAAATCAACATTAATATATCATAGTAACCTAGAAAATTAGTGGAATTCATAAAAAGTCTCAAATTACATTCATTTGAGCATTTATAACATCAATTATGTTAATATTTCCTTAAAAGGGTAATTACTGCATCATCGTTGTGTCATAAATAAATTAATTTATTTAAAGTCTAAAAATTATAAATAAAATATCATTATGTAGGAAATCTTTTTATATTTCTAATGAATATTTATAGTCGAATTTATCTTATGTATAACCCCATATTAAAAATGTTTTAGTTATTAAACTTTGATTTTAACTATTTTAACTATTCATTAAATAATATAATATTAAATGTCATAATCTAATCCATGTGGACCTAAATGGTCATATTATATTCATAAGGTTGTTTTTGGTCGAATTACACTTATCCAATAGAATTAGGACATGTGTTAGGGTAATAGTAATATCATATTTACCCTTAGTTACCCTATTTACTATTAACCGTGGTAAAAAAAAGTAAAAAGTTACTATTCACCAAAAATTATTTTCATCTCATTGAACCACATTTTACTTACTGACATCAACCGTGTCTCTCGGATTTTTGAAATTCCATTCACAGAAGCGGTAAAATTAAGATTTATGAAGAAATTAATTTTTTTAACTACCACTTAGTAGTTTCACTATTCATCAAAAATAGATGTTTTTCAGAACAATGCCAAAATTTCATCCTAAGCTATATTTCATATTCCGAATTCAAAAATGAAGTCTATTTTACCAAATTCATATCATAGAATTTTCATTAATTAATTTTATAATTAAATCCCGCTGTTAAAACAAATAGCGTGTTTTTAAGAAACAATATCTATCAAAAGATTGACACTTGATTATGTCTGGTTTAAATGTGACATTACATCCAATGACCAACATTGTATTAAATTGTAAAAATATATTCTAAATATACTTTAAAACCACTCAAATTAATAATTTATCACTATTAATTATTTCGATTAAAAAAGTTGTTTTTAATTATAATTTAGTAATTTTCACTATTCATCAGAATATGAAAGATATCCGAAAAGTTCCAAAATTTCACCTTAGGCTAAATTCGATACTCCGAATCCAAAAATGAAGTTCATTTTGAAAAATAAGATTTATAGAGTTTTAAAAGTGGTTATTAATATTCATAACGGCTAGTTTTAATAATATTTTAATAGCATATCGTTGTTTAGTGAAACTCGGTATTGCGTATTACACATGCTATCGAGGAAGGTCGTGATTGCGTGTAATGCAAGGCAAGTCAAGGATGTGTGTTGTGCAAGCTCCTTTTGGTGTAGCGTACAACACAAGACTTTAATAAAATTAAAAAGAATATTTTTTTATAAAATCTTGGGCTGTTACATTCTACCCCCCTTAAAATGAATTTCACCCTCGAAATTCGTCGGGGTTATAAATGGTTTACTATTCGAAAGTTTCTTTAATAGAAACCCACATCGTAAAAAGGAATATCAAAACCAATCTTTAAAAACAAAAGTATGAAACGTAACGGTTACCCAAATAAACTAATCATTGGGTTTCCACATAGGTGAAAATATGGATATGGAAGAGAAATCTAACCATCATGTTCTGATGGAGAGTGGTAGAGAACATGGCTATGGAAAAGCCAGTAATCACAAATCCATAGATTTGTGATGATATAAGGTACCATCTGATTTATCAGGTATAAGATCACTAGGACGACATTTTTGGTTTTCAAGATCATTTCCCTAAAGTTGAAAATTTGAATTAGAATAAATACTTACATTATTTTGGTACAATCTCACTGGTGTTCGTGCCTTGAACAATTTCCACTTCATCTCTTAAATAAATGAAGTTGAATTTGTTATTAGCAGATCATGTGATAGAATGACGGGTCATTCCATCTATCTCAAACAAAAGGTTAGCAAAAATTATAGGCATAAGTCGATCTATAGTGAGATTAATCATATATGGTTCCTAAAATGGACTTATACTTCATATATCATACTACTTAATATAATAAAACTAGTTTCTACTAAACAGGGACTTCCTGTAGGCCAGTGGTAGGCGATAAAGGCCAGTCGCACTTCGGTTGTGGGTTCGATTCCCACAGCCTTGTCCGAAGCGATGGGCTGTCGCCCGTCCTGCAGGTTGTCCTTTTTCCAAAACTATATAACATCCCATCAATAATATCGAAAAAACAAACAATACTAACTTATGTCCAACATAATCCATTCAAATCTTTTAGGCTTATCCATAATACTGCAGTCGACTCTCATAATATAGTGAAAATGATTACCATACATTTAACACCATCATCGATCCCCATATATCATAAGATATGTTTTGTTGGTCACATTCCAAACATTCAAAGTCCTTAATCATGTATTCTCTTGAATACCTTAGTGAAAACATGAATGTAGTTAAAAGTTAACACCTTCCACATACTAAAATCCTCAAAATTCTATATACTCAAACCATGATATCACTTAGTCCTTATATCAATCATGAGCTCATGAATACTGTTAAACATTTCATTTTCTCATTTTCCCTTCATTATGCGCATAATATCTCAATCACTTTGAATACCACATTAGACCAATACATAAATATTCCAATATTCCAAGATACAACATTATTTTGGAATCCCATTACATAAACACTTAATCATTCCACCACATCGTTGTCATATTCAACATTGCCAATAGTGATCGCATGTGACTTCCCTTTGTCCTTTGCCTTAAGCGGTTGCCCATGTCGATCATCACTAACCCTTGGATTAGGGCATTTATTAGCATAATGCCCCATTTCCTTGCACTTGAAGCATTGAAGTGTTGGTTGTACGTTCTATGCAGTGTTTTCTTTATTCACTTCATTAGAATCCCATTTTCCATTACTTTGACACTCAGCTGCTCGATGACCTTCTTTTCCACACTTAAAACATTTTCTAGCCCCTTTAATACAATCTCCACCATGCTTCTTTCCACACTTTGTGCATAAGGAAACATTCATCTTCTTTTCACCATTATTCTGAGTTTTCTCCTTGAACTCCATCTTTCGTTTCTTGTCAAACCCATGAGATGGATATGTAACAGCAACTTCCATTTCTACCTTGATAGCACAACGCACAATTTCTTCATAGCTACTGAAGTCTCTTATAGCTAAGGCCCTTTGAAGACTTGGTTTTAAGCCACTGAAAAATCGATCAACTTTACTTTCAGGTTGGATGATAATACCAGAAGCGTACCTTGCAAGTCTTGTAAAATTCGCTTCATAGGTACCAACAGATTCATCATCCCTTTGCTTCAGTTCAAGAAACTCTTTCTCCATCTTTGTTCGGAGAATACGAGGGAAGTACTTATTGAAAAATAAGTTATTGAACTCGTCCCATTCCATAGACTCAATTTCATCCCTTTGCCTCGTATTCTTAATAAGATTCCACCATTGATCAGCATCTCCTTCCAAACGATACACTGCTAGGATGACTTTATCATGTTCAGAACATTGAAGAACTGAAAATATCTTTTCAGTAGTACTAATCCATTGTTCAGCAACTAATGGACCAGTAGACCCACTGAAAGAAGGTGGACGCTGCCTCATAAAGGATTCAACAGAATGTTGCTCCTTCCTTTGCTCGTTTGGAAGTCCTGCATGATTCATAACTTGAGAAAGTTGTGTTAGCATGGCTACATGATTTTGCATTCCGGCTCCCATATCGTTTGGTTGCTCAGGGGGACAATCATTGCATTGCCCATCACATTCCGCATTAACACGGTTCCTTCGGGTTCCAACCATCGTCTAAAACCCCAAAAGAATAGTATGAGAGGCAAAAATCATGCTAGGGAAAACAACATAATAAAGGGGTAGTACCCTCAATATCTAACATCTTAGGTTAAATTCGAAGATCGTTAGCGCAATTCTAGGACTATAACTTATACGTATACTTAACCTTAGAGACATCCCTAGACATACCTTAGAAATATCTCTAGGGATCTCACTAACGTTTTCGCATCCTAGTTTCCAAAGGTTGACTAAACCTTTCCTCTGATACCAACTGTAGAGACCCGTATCTTGACGTACATGGACATTACATTACATTTGCGGAATACTTAGTACATAACAAAAACACACACACAAGGACCGTAATAGTTTAGTGTCTTTGGAAACTCGGAATATAATCTTCTAATCGTGGTGAAAGATCTTCAACATCTCCCATAAAGATCATCTTTTTTTTATACCTAAAACCTTTCTTTATATCCTGGGGAAAAGAAAACATAAAAGGGTGAGCTCAAATGCTCAGTAAGGGTAAACAAAAGAAATATCAATCACATCATATACATAAGCACATAACTTTTGGAAATCTTAACCTGCAAAAGAGATCATAATTTCATAACATGGGGTAAATCATGGCAGTGAAATGTAATCAAAATAATCATAACATAAAACATGAAACTTTTTGGCATTCACACATAATCATAGAGAATCATTTCTTGTTAGTCAAGACTCATTGCCAAGACTATCTTAGTGGACAAAGTCCCTTTCTGAATCGAGTAACCCTTGTTTCAGTCCTGTTTCACTGAACCGGTATAACCTACCATTCCAGCCATGTCTATCTCATGAGATATAAAATCATTACCCAATGCATTGGAGGGAGATATAGGTCCCACCCATCTTATAATGAATCCTTTCTTATGTGTGCCACATAATCATAAAACATACATCATCGCATAACACATGTAACAAAAATGGGATTCTTGAAACATCCTGACATCATAAAACAATTCATATAAGATAAAGGAATTCATAAACATAATTCCATCACAACATAGTCAAATCAATGTAAAAATATGGATAGAAACAGAACCCTTTATTATCTTAGATGGAAAATAATTTTGATAAAACACTTGAATTGAATTCTTGAGGAAAATATCCTTTCTTCTTCAAAATCAATTTCTTTTCACAAAACATCATGCAATTTTAAAAGAAAGAGATTTTATTGAAAATATTCATGAAATCTTTTAGAGAAAGATTCATGAAAATAAGGCTTTATAAAACAGTAGAAATCCGTTCGTGCCGTATAAGTTAAAAAAAAACATTCTTCGTACTTTTGTCGGAAAAGTCAAAAAGTACCTCGTACGAAAAACGACAAAAGATTCCTTTCATACGTATTACTAAAAACTCACCGAAGGGTAAAATAGATTTAAACAATTTTAGATGGATGGAAATAATATTACATATTGAGTAAACATGGATGTGGATGATAAAATACACCCCAGTAAATACTTACGAATAAACATTCTCGGATAAAAATGAGATTGTGATATTTCCCTTACCTTAGGTCCGATTTGCTTTGTTCGTGTCCGAAGCTCCTGTATAATGGTTTAAATAATGTTATTGACTTATTCCAGAATCATACATATTGATATGATATCATATATGGTCATATTATTAGTTTCTTGTTAGTAATATTTCATTGTTACTTGTTACTCGGGTCTTTATAACTTTTTATTCTTATGCGTGTTTTGTCGAATAAATTCTTATTATTATCTTTAGGTTATAGATAATTCATTTACAGAATGGTATTAGTGTAGTATATACCATATTCATTCATTCAATTCATTTATATAATCATTGTGAAATGAAGATCATGTAGAACGAGTCGCATCACATCGTGGAGACGGTATTCCGTACGTACGCACGAGTGATGATATCGTTCCTATGATCGTGGACTTGTATTGGAGTATATATATATATTATTTCAGTATCAATATTACTTCATAATAATCATATATAGTTACTCATTACACCATTATACCCATCCTTGTAAGGTGATGGTGGAAAAATAGATTACACCACGGCGTGGTGACGGTATTCCGTACGTACGCACGCGCAATGATTTCATTTTTCCGTAGGATGGATAGAAGGTGAATTAGGGTTGTTTCATATTTATAATAACATATCAGTATGTATGTAATACTGATGTTATTACTTTATCATGAATCAACTAAAGAAGAAGAAGTTGAAGAAGAAAGAAATTGAAAAGATCGGTAATGGATATTACCTCTTCTTTGGAACGCCTCTTTGAATCCTCCACTTAAGGAACAAAGATTGGTCTTTGGAGAAGACCAGGACCTCTAGGATTATTCTAGGGAAGTGGAGAGGAGAAAATGGCAGGGGTTGGCCGAGCTTGAGTGCTCAAATTGGTGTGAGGAGGAGGGGGAGGAGGTCCCCTTTTATAAGGGAGGAGAGGGGCACCTTAGGAATATCTCAAAATATTATTTTATATTAAAGTCAAAATCGGTTTATAATGGTTCCAAAGGGTCTTATTTCGAAGCTAAAGTGAGGATGGGTCGAAATCCTATCAACCAATACGATTTGGACAAGTTTAGGGAATTATTTTAACCTTATCAATTAGATTTAACTCTAAGTTAATTAATTTAACTTTTACCGTGTCTTTTTGTTTTCTTTCACTATATGGTTAATACACTTACTATTACATGCCAAACGAACCCCAAATTGTTTATTATTAATATATATATCCTTATCTAAGTCATTTGGCTGAACCTTAGATTTTTAAGAATACAATAACAATTAATAATATAATATTTGATTTAAAAACTATTTTGTGTCAATTTTGACACTATTTGATATGTGATTTTTGTGAAAGTCATAACAGAATTATATGTTCGAACCAAGTTGATTAAATCAACATTAATATATCATAGTAACCTAGAAAATTAGTGGAATTCATAAAAAGTCTCAAATTACATTCATTTGAGCATTTATAACATCAATTATGTTAATATTTCCTTAAAAGGGTAATTACTGCATCATCGTTGTGTCATAAATAAATTAATTTATTTAAAGTCTAAAAATTATAAATAAAATATCATTATGTAGGAAACCTTTTTAGCTTTTCTAATTAATATATATAGTTGAATTTATCTTATGTATAACCCCATATTAAAAATGTTTTAGTTATTAAACTTTGATTTTAACTATTTTAACTATTCATTAAATAATATAATATTAAATGTCATAATCTAATCTAAGTGGACCTAAATGGTCATATTATATTCATAAGGTTGTTTTTGGTCGAATTACACTTATCCAATAGAATTAAGACATGTGTTAGGGTAATAGTAATATCATATTTACCCTTAGTTACCCTATTTACTATTAACCGTGGTAAAAAAAAGTAAAAAGTTACTATTCACCAAAAATTATTTTCATCTCATTGAACCACATTTTACTTACTGACATCAACCGTGTCTCTCGGATTTTTGAAATTCCATTCACAGAAGCGGTAAAATTAAGATTCATGAAGAAATTAATTTTTTTAACTACCACTTAGTAGTTTCACTATTCATCAAAAATAGATGTTTTTCAGAACAATGCCAAAATTTCATCATAAGATATATTTCATATTCCGAATTTAAAAATGAAGTCTATTTTACCAAATTCATATCATAGAATTTGCATGAATTAATTTTATAATTAAATCCCGCTGTTAAAACAAATAGCGTGTTTTTAAGAAACAATATCTATCAAAAGATTGATACTTGATTATGTCTGGTTTAAATGTGAAATTACATACAATGACCAACATTGTATTAAATTGTAAAAATATATTCTAAATATACTTTAAAACCACTCAAATTAATAATTTATCCCTATTAATTATTTCGATTAAAAAAGTTGTTTTTAATTATAATTTAGTAATTTTCACTATTCATCAGAATATGAAAGTTATTCGAAAAGTTCCAAAATTTCACCTTAGGCTAAATTCGATACTCCGAATCCAAAAATGAAGTTCATTTTGAAAAATAAGATTTACAGAGTTTTAAAAAGTGGTTATTACTATTCATAACGGCTAGTTTTAATAATATTTTAATAGCATATCGTTGTTTAGTGAAACTCGGTATTGCGTATTACACACGCTATCGAGGAAGGTCGTGATTGCGTGTAATGCAAGGCAAGTCAAGGATGTGTGTTGTGCAAGCTCCTTTTGGTGTAGCGTACAACACAAGACTTTAATAAAATTAAAAAGAATATTTTTTTATAAAATCTTGGGCTGTTACAGTTGGAGTATGGAAAAACATCTTCACGGCATGTACTTTGGAAATACATGATGTGTACTATTTTTTATTTGATCGTTCGGAGCGTCATCGCGTCTTATTTCCATAAATTTATTCTTCTTCAATTTTGGATGGACTGTTCGTCCGAGAACCTCCGAAAAAATCATACCCTTACAGACTCTCCGTACGACCTCTGTTCTTCGAGCAGTCAGTGGCAGCATGACAACATCGGAAAGGCTAACCCCACGCACCCTTCTTCGTCCTTGATCCCTCACCTATTTATCCGTAGATTCCATCCGAACGTAATTGCCGGATTTGAAGGAAACACATATCTACCACGACTCAGTCCGATTCCAAGGCTGAAATCACTGGAGTGTCATCGTACGAGTACTAGGTAGGTGGTGCATACCTTCATTCATGTTTTCGTCGACTTTTGGGGGATTGCGACCTTCGGGCGTGATGTCGGGTGTTGAGAAAGACCCTGTTTATTTGTTTTTATTTAATTATATGCATTGTGGAATGACTATGGGTATTCCCTAACCTTGTTGCGATTGATAGAGACCGGGTTAGAGTTTGTTGCTCGTTTGGGGAAATTCGGCCAGGGAGCTGGAATTCATGTGTTTTGGACCAATATTAACTACTAAGTTTTGACTGCCGTTGATGTTGTTGAACTAAAATTCTGAGTTCGATTTTCAAAGCATGATGTTAAATTGTGTAAGGTGTTAAGACCTTAGGTTTTGGTTTGTATTATCACATGTAAGTGCATTTGGACCGTCTAGTAGTTGTCTTTAAAATGTTATGCTTTCAAGTATGTTTTTATAATGTGTGGCTTTCTTGTGTTGGACTTCTTGATTGTTGGGAATGGCCCAGATATAAGTTGTTGTGTGATGAGGATCACAGGTTGGGGCCATTGGCTCGGGTTACTTTGGGTGGTTGCTACCATGGGATTGGGCGTCATGGAGGTTGGTTGAGCCAGTTGTACTATCAGGTTGGGCTTTGGCCCGGGTTACTTTGATGGAGATTCCATCTGACTTAAGCGACAGGTTCGCAGGGACATGAGGTGTCAGAGGTGTTGTGTCTTGGGACACACTGTGGTGATTACCGCTCGATGGGTACTTTTGAGTAGTGTGCACACAGATAGACACTGAGATGAGGTGGTATGGCCACTCGCTAGGTAGAGACCCCCAATAGATGCGGTTAGGTATATTTGGTTTGGGGGTGATTTCCATAGGAAGCCACATGGAAGGTGAGGAGCCTTCGACAGACAGATTTGAGCCGGTCAAGTTGGGGGTAGAGGCTCGCCGTGATTTGAGGGCAGACATCATTTTCCATCCGGTTATCATTTAAGGACAGGAATCGTTGTTCCTCCGGATGTTGTGCCATGGGTAGGTTGAGCTTTCGAGCTGGGTTACGACGGTTGGGTGTGCCTTCGAGACGTCGGTACTTGTGAATCATGGTGTCAGGTGTCACGAGGTGTCGGGCTACAGATCATACTTTCTGGCATTGGACGATGCAGGTGAAACTTCATGGTGGCTGCTAAGCACCAGTGTAGTCTTGTTTACTTTTGGGCATTTCACTGTTTATTGTTTTCTTATATAAACCAGTCTGCATAAACACTTATATTAGTTACGTACCTCTGGGTGGTATCCTACTGAGACCTATCTCACACCCTACACGGGACCTTCAAGACGCATGTAGACTTTATGAAATTGCGTGCAGGTAAAGGGTCAGCCTCAAGAGATGGACATTAGTGCTGTTGACTTGGAGGATTTCACAGAACTTAAGGTCATGCCATACTGGAGTTACTTGATTAGTATTATTTTCTTGCATCAGCATGTTTATTTTATATTGTAGCTACAGTTGGTTTTCCATTGGTCCCATGATGTATATATATTGATTTGTATGAGTTTTTTGGATTCCTGCTTGGTTGTATTAGCAGTTATTACAGTTGATTGCTGGCATGACGTTCTGTTTAGTTTCCTCTGTTGCTATTTTTATATTGCTTCCACTGTTTATTTTTTTTGAATGTGTTTCTTCTATGCGGGTCTGGTTCGAGTCTGCCGAGTCATTTATTTCTGCTGCATATTTTAGTTTATTACTTGGACCTATAATTTTAGTTCCTCCGTGAGGGTATAGCCACCCCACTATACCTAACAGACCCTCGCTGCTAGTCGGCAGCCTTTGGCATTCAGGGGAGGTGCGCCGAAGGTAGCGAAACCCGACCCGTTCGGCAATGTTCGGGTGGCTGGCTGGGTCTGGGTCATTACAAAGTGGTATCAAAGGGGTTCTCGACAATGATTTAGTAGCAATGTTTTTCTGGCTACTAATGAGATTGAGACTTCTCTTTTTATTTCAGCTGGTTTTACTTTTTTGGATAAGGTAGACTAGAGATAGGTTGTTGTTGGAACTTGATTTTGGAACTTTTTCATGGGATCCTGCTACCCCATGTACGAGGGATGGATTGAGTTGCCAGGGGTGGGAATTTCTATTTTCTTTTTTGCTCAGATTACAGTTGATATGATTTCTACCTTAGTGGCTCACTTGTTGTGTGATGTTATTGATTATGATATGTAAACCTTTGCCGGTATGGCAAGGGTTTTTTGCTTGGCATTTGATAGGTACATTTTAGGGTATTTCAATTTCATAACTGCACGCATGCTTTGTCAAGTGATAATACCATGTGAATAAAATCAATTTTCATGCTAAGTATGCTCTGAAATGTGAATATGTACAACTCCTGATAAAATTTCTTGTTTATGGTGATGTATATGCCATGCTTTGTATTTTGTATAATTTCATGTACATGACATATGGGTCTGGCTCTTATGAGAGCAGGAAGGTACTATGGTTGAGGCAGTGTAACTATCACGACTGGGAGATTTGGTCATCGGGACTGAGGTAACGTTGGTTGTCAGGACTGGAACGACCCGAGGTACTATTGATAATAGGCTCTGTTGAGGGCGGGTAACGAGGTCGTGAGGTCGGGATGCCGAGGGCATCAGTTGCGGTGAGGGGGAGTAAGGGTAGTTGTTATGCACAACATTTTACAGCATTCCTTATCTATGTAGAATATATTGTTATATAGATTTATTTGGGATGTATGACCATTTATGCTATTCATCGGGTAACTTATTCAGGACATGATGGAGTGACAGGAAGTAGAGGATATGGTACCGCAGGATCAGGTTAAGAATCTGGTGCAGGAAGAGCATGAGCCACATGTATAGGCTCAAGTATAGGATCAAGTTCAAGATCCAGTGCAGGCAAGGCTGCATCTGGGATTGGTAGCGTTCGGACCGTGGCTTGATGAGCAGCTCTGAGCTAGCCTAGTACGTGTCTTGCAGGGGATTGATAGAGGCGCGTAGGGTAAAAAGCCATCTATGGCGTATCTGACATGGGAGTTCCAGTCGCAGCACCCTCTGCCTTTTCAATGTGACGGTGGTCCATAGGGGGTAGAGAAATGGATAGAGAGTGTGCACATGATCTTCGAGCAGCTCGAGACTCCTTTAGGGCAGAGGGTCAAACTGGCGATGTACATGCTGAGAGGACCGGAGAAATATTGGTGGGATGTGAAGGTACAGGCTCGTAGGCACGAGTGGCTGGCGTGGATGGACATCGAGAAAAGGTTCTTCGAGTAATTTTATCCAGAGACACTGAGGGAAGAGAGATCTCGGCAGTTCTTGAATCTTCAGCAGGGAGATATGTCTATCATGGACTACACAGCTACTTTCACAGAGTTGTCCCATTTTTCACTTGGTATGGTGAGCAATGATTCAACAAGGGTGAGGTGCTTCGAGGAAGGCTTACGACACGCCATTCAGGTCCAGGTGAATATCTTTAGACTGGGTTCTTTCTATGAGGAAGTGAATTAGGCGCTCATAGCAAAGGGAAATGAGATACCGAAATCTCGTCTTGGAAGGGTGACAACCCCAGGTGATGGTTCAGACAACAGGAAGTGAGGGAGAGATGAGTTCCATCAAGGCGGGCAGGCCAAGGACTCAGCTAGACCACCTCATGGCAGTTCAACTGTGGTTTTCTTTCATTGCGGACAGCCTGGACATGTTCGGGCTCAGTGCGATAGTCCCCCGAAGGAGTATCAGGCATGTGGACATGTCGGGCATCTGGAGGGGTTTTGCAGGCAGCCTTCTCAGACAATCGGCAGGCATGTACTAGGACAGACTGTGGAATCAAGAGTTGGTTCAGTTTCATTACCAGGAGAGGGTGGCCGAGGTCCAGCTACACACAGAGGACGTGATAGAGACAGTAGCACCCAGCTGAGGGGTCCATGGCCGGAGACTGGGGAAACACCGCAGGGAGGTCAGGAATCAGGCAGCCATGCTTTAGGCCAAGTGCACGCTGTGGAGCTGCCAGGGATTGAGCAGGCTGGAGAGCCGACGACGGTTACAGGTACACCGCGGGTGTGTCCGTGAGATTAATTACTTTCTATTGGCATGGCCTCTTGAGGAATGTCTGGTTGAGTGCACAGGCTTCACAAAAAACTTGTGGACTGACTAGATTCTAGTTAGTTGGATTGGCATCATATCAAATGCATTTTATATTTTATTTATATATTTGAGATGTGTGGCATCATGAGCATCAAGGATGCATGTTACATGAGGTGCCATGGGCATCAGGGAATCGTGGATGCTGGTTACTTGAGGTGCATGGCACCAGGTTTGAATTGAGCATCTATTAGAGGCAGCACCTCAGGTAGGAAGACGTTGATGTGGTGAGAGTTACGCTGGGTGTCAGAAGCGACACGCGAGCACCGAGGAGGTGCAAGGGTGAAGATGCATCACGAGGGGAGCATGGGTGAGGGAAATGGGTCATTGGTCCTTATTTTTTTATTTGTTTCCTTTGAGCCTTGTTCGAGTTGAGACCGAGTAGGTGATTCCTAAGGTGGGGATCCCCATTTTAGGAATTTTTCCAGAACCTTGAGACCGGGGTAGTCTGGGTTGTTTAACTAGGATGGGTGTCTTTGGTTCCATCTACTAGTTTCGTTTGGTAGATCAGGGATGAGCTACGTTAAGGTGGGGAGTTTTTAAGAACCCGTGTGTTTAGAAACGGTTCAAATTCTAACCCTTTTTAAACTTTTGACTAGTTTTTGAGAAGTCTGGAAAATCTGGGCAGTTTTTGAAAATTTCCAGACTACACGCCTTGTACATTAAGTACATGCTGTGTATGAGTTACCCGAGTGACCGGCCGTGTGCTGGCCGAGTACATGCTATGTGAAGACCATGTAGAACTTCCTACTACACGGCGTGTATTTATAGAAACTATGTGTATCCCTTACCCGTGAAAGGCCAGGTACATGTCGTGTGGTGCCCAAGTGTATATTTCTATCTACACGGCGTGTAGCCTTCCTTGACATGCCGTGTACCGTTGCCCCGTGTAGCGGCCGAGACCCAGACCGTGTGCTGACGATATACCCAGTCCAAGCCGTGTGTTGGACTCCGCTTAAGTCGGAGTACAAAAACACATCTACACAGCATGTACTTTGGAAATACACACCATGTACTTTTTTTTATTTGATTGTTCGGAGCGTCGTTGCGTCTTCTTTCCATAAATTTCTTCTTCTTCCCTTTTGGACAGACAGTTCGTCCGAGAACCTCCGAAAAACTCAAACCCTTCCAGAATCTCCATACGACCTTCGTTCTTCGATCCTTCCGTGGGAGCGAGACCGCATCAGAAAGGCTAACCACGCACACCCTTCTTCGTCCTTGATCCCTCACCTGTTTATTAGTAGATTCCATCCGAACGGAATTTCCGGATTTGAAGGAAACACAGATCTCTCGTGACTCAGTCATATTCAAAGGCTGAAATCAGAGGAGTGTCATCGTACGAGTACGAGGTAGGTGGTGCATACCTTCTTTCGTGTTTTCGTCGACTTTTAGGGGATTGCGACCTTCGGGTGCGATGTCGGGTGCTGAGTGAGACCCTGTTTATTTGTTTTTATTTAATTATATGCATTGTGGAATGCCTTTGGGTATTCCCTAACCCTGTTGCAATTGAGTGAGACCGGGTTATAGGTTGTTTCTCATTTGGGGAAATTCGGACGGGGTGCTGGAATGCGTGTGTTTTGGACCAATATTAACTACTAAGTTTTGACTGCCGTTGATGTTGTTGAATTAAAATGCTGAGTTATATTGTCAAATAATGATGTTAACTTTTGTAAGGTGTTAAGACCATTGTTGTACATTTCTATTAGCTCAAGTTAGTTCATTTGCACCGTTTAGTAGTTGTCTGTTAAAAGTTAAGCTTTCAAGTATGTTTTAATAATGTGTGGATTTCTTGTGTTGGACTGCTTGATTGTTGGGAATGGACCGGATATATGTTGTTGAGGGATGAGGATCACACGTTGGGGCCTTTGGATCGGGTTACTTCGGGTGGCTGCTACCACGGGGTTGAGCGTCATGGACGTCGGTTGAGGTAGTTGGACTATCACGTTGGGCTTTGGCCCTGGTTACTTGGATGGCGTGGCCATCTGACTTGAGTGACAGGTTCGAAGGGACACAAGGTGTCATAGGTTTTGTGGCTTGGGACATACTTAGGTGATTACCGCTCAACGAGTACTTTTGAGTAGTGTGCACACAGATAGACTCTGAGATGAGGTGGTACGACCACTCGCTGGGTAGAGACCCCCAATAGATGCGGTTAGGTATATTTGGTTTGGGGGTGCTTTCCATAGGAAGCCATGTGGATGGTGAGGAGCATTCGGAAAACAGCTTTGAGGCGGTCAGGTTGGGGGCAGAGGCTCACCGTGATTTGAGGGCAGACATTGTTGTCCCTCCGGTTATCTTTTGAGGATAGGAATCGATGTTCCTCCAGATGTTGTGCCATGGGATGGTTGAGATTTAGAGCTGGGTTACGTCGGTTGGGCATGCCTTCAGGACGTTGGTACTTGAGAGACATGGTGTAAGGTGGCACGAGGTGCCGGGCTGCAGATCAGAATTTCCGGCGTTGGGCGAAGCATGTGACACTTCATGATGGCTGCTAGGCACCAGGGTAGTCTTGTTTACTTTTGGGCATTGCACTGTTGACTGTTTTCTTATATAAACATGTCTCCATAAACACTTATATTAGGTATGAACCTCTGGTTGGTATCCTACTGAGACCTGTATCACACCCTACAAGGGAACATCAGGATGTGTGTAGACTTTATGAAAATGCGTGCAGGTAAAGGGTCTGCCTCAGGAGATGGACTTTACTACTGTTGACTTGGAGGCTGGAAAAGAACTGGAGGTTGTGCCTTACTGAAGTTAATTGTTTAGTATTCTTTTCTTGCATCAGCTTGTTTATTTTATATTGTAGCTACAGTTAGTTAGCCATTGGCGTTGTGATTTATATATATTGATTTGTATGAATTGTTTGGAGTCATGCATGGTTGTATTAGCAGTTATTACAGTTGATTGCTGGCATGAAGTTCTGTTTAGTTTCCTCTATTTCTTTTTTTATATTGCTTCCGCTGTTTATTGTTATAGAATGTGTTTCCGCTCTGCGGGTCTAGTTAGACTCTGCCGAGTTATTTATTTCTGCAGCATATTTTAGTTTATTACTTGGACCAGTACTTTTAGTTCATCTGTGAGGATAGAGCCTCCCCACTATACCTAACAGACCCTCGCTTCTAGTCGGCAGCCTTTTCTGTTCAGGGGAGGTGTGCCTAAGGTAGTGAAACCCGACCCATTCTGCAATGTTCGGGTGACTGGCCAGGTCTGGGTTGTTACAAAGTGGAATCAAAGGGGTTCTCGACAAGGATTTAGTAGCAGTGTTTTTCTGGATACTAATGAGATTGAGAATTCTCTTTTTATTTATGCTGGTTTTACTATTTGGGATATGGGAGACTAGATATAGGTTGTTGTTGGAACATGATTTTTGAACATGTTCTTGGGAGCCTGCTACCCCATGTATGAGGGATGGATTGAGTTTCCAGGGGTGGGAATTGCTGTTTGCTTTTTTCTCAGATTACAGTAGATATGATTCCCACCTCAGTGGCTCGCTTGTTGTGCGATGTTATTTATTATGATATGTAAACCTTGGAAAATATGGCAAGGGTTTTTTTCTTGGTTTTTGATAGGCACATTTTAGGGTATTTCAATTTCATAACTGCAGGTATGCTTTGTGAAGTGATAAAACCATGTGAATAAATTCAATTGTCATGCTAAGTATTCTCTGAAATGTGAATATGTATAACTCCTGATAAAATTTCTTGTTTATGGTGATGTATATTCCATGCTTTGTATTTTGTAGAATTGCATGTGTAGGACATATGGGTCTGGCTCTTATGAGAGTAGGCATGTACTATGGTTGAGGCTGTGTAACTGACACGATTGGGAGACTTGGTCGTCAGGACTGAGACAATGTTGGTTGTCAGGATGGGCACGACTCGAGGTAATATTGATACTAGGATCTGTTGAGGGAAGGTAAGGAGTCTGTGAGGTCGGGATGTCAAGGGCATGGGTTGCGGTGAGGGGGAGTAAGGGTTGTTGTTATGCACTGCATTTTACTACATTCTTTATCTACGTAGAATATATTATTATATATATTTATGTGGGTTGTCTGGCCATTTATGGTATTAAGTGGGTTACTTCTTCACGACACGATGGAGCGACAGACAGTAGAGGATATGGTACCGTAAGATCAGGTTCAGAATCTGGTGTAGGCAGAGCATGAGCTGGAGGTACAGGCTCAGGAGTAGGATCAGGTTCAGGATCCAGTGTAGGCAGGGTAGCATCCGAGTTTGGCAGCGTTCAGACTGTGGCTTGACGAGCATCTCTATGCTATCCTAGTATGCGTCTTTCAGGGGATTGACAGAGGCGCGCAAGGTACAAAGCCTTCTATGGTGTATCTGACATGGGAGTTCCAGTCGCAACACCCGCCACTTTTTCAAGGTGCTGGTGGTCCATAGGCGGCATAGAACTGGATAGAGAGTATGCACATGATCTTCGAGCAGCTCGATATGCCTTTAGGGCGGAGGGTCAATATGGAGATGTACATGCTGAGAGGACCGCAGAAATGTTTGTGGGATGTGAAAGTACAGGCTCGTAGGCATGAGGGACTGGCATGGATGGACATCGAGGACAGGTTCTTCGAGAACTTTTATCCGGAAATGCTGAGGGCAGAGAGAGCTCAGGAGTTCTTGAGTCTTTAGAAGGGAGATATGTCTGTCATGGACTACGCAGCTACATTCACAGAGTTGTCCTGTTTTTCACCTGGTAATGTGAGCGATGATGAAAATTGGGTTAGGTGCTTCGAGGAAGGCTTACGACACGCCATTTGGGTCCAGGTTAACATCTTTAGGCTGGGTTCTTTCTATGAGGCGGTGAATTAGGCGCTCATAGTCGAGGGAAATGAGAGAGAGAAATATCGTTTTGGAAGGGTGAAAACCCCAGGTGACAGCTTGGATAGAAGGAAGCGAGGGAGAGATGAGTTCCAGTAAGGCGGGTAGGCCAAGGACTCAGCTAGACCACCTCGTGGAAGTTCAACAGTGGTTTTCTTTTAGTGCGGACAACCTGGACATGTTTGGGATCAGTGCGATAGGCCCCCGAAGGAGTGTCGGGTATGTGGACAGGTCAGGCATCTGGAGGGGTTTTGTAGGCAGCCTTCTCAGACATTCGAAAGGCAAGGACCAGGATAGACGGTGGCATCAGGAGTTGGTTCAGGTTCGTTACCAGGAGAGGGTGGCTGAGGTCCGGCTGCACGTAGAGGATGTGACAGGGACAGTAGGACCCAGTTGAGGGGTCCATGGCCGGAGAATGGGGCAACACCATAGGGAGGTCAGGAATTGAGAAGCAGTGCTTCAGGCCAGGTGCACGTTGTGGAGCTTCCAGGAATTGAACAGGCTCGATAGTCGACGACGGTTGCAGGTACACTATGGGTGTGGTCGTGAGTTCCATTACATTATATTGGCATGGCCTCTTGAGGGATGTCTGGTTGAGTGCACAGGCTGCACAGAATACTTGTGGACTGACAAGATGCTAGTTAGTGGGATTGGCATTATATCAGATGCGTTTTATGTTTTATTTATATATTTGAGATGCGTGGAATCAGGAGCATCAAGGATGCAGGTTACATGAGGTGCCATGGGAATCGGGGAATCATGGATGCAGGTTACTTGATGAGCATGACAACCGGTTTGAATTGAGCATCTATTAGATGCAGGACCTCAGGTAGGCGGACGCCTATGCGGTGAGAGTTTCATTGGGTGTTAGAAGCGACATAAGAGCACCGAGGAGGTGCAGGGGTCACGATGCATCACGGGAGGACCATGGGTTCGGGAAATAGGTCGTTGGGCCTTGTTTGTTTATTTTTTTCTTTGATCCTTGTTCGAGTTGAGACTGAGTAGGCGATTCCTAAGGTGGGGAGCACCTTTTTAGGAATTTAGCCAGAACCTTGAGACCGAAGGAGTCTGGGTTGTTTAACTGGGATGGGCTTGTTTGGTGCCATCTACTGGTTTTGTTTTGTAGACCAGGGACGAGATACGTTAAGGTGGGGATTTTGTAAGAACCCTAGTTTTTAGAAATAGGTCATATTCTGGCCCTTTTTAATCTTTTGAATGGTTTTTGAGATGTCTAGAAAATCTGGGCAGTTTCTGGAAATTTCCAGACTACACGCCATGTACAATAATTACAAGTCGTGTATGAGTTACTTGAGTGACCGACCATGTGCTCACTGAGTACATTCCATATGAAGACCATGTAGAACATCATACTACCCAGCGTGTATTTATAGACATGCCGTGTATCCCTTACTCGTGAAAGGACAGGTACATGTCGTGTGGTGCCCAGGTGCAAATTTCCATCTACACGGCGTGTAACCTTCCTTGACACGCCATGTACCCTTTCCCCGTGTAGCGGCTGAGACCCCAACCTTGTGCTGACCGTATACCAAGTCCAAGCCATGTGTTGGACTCCGCTTAAGTCGGAGTACGGAAACACATCTACACGGCGTGTAATTTGGAAATACACACCGTGTACTTTTTTTTATTTTATCATTCGGAGCGTTGTCGTGTCTTATTTCCATAAATTTATTCTTCTTCCCTTTTGGACAGACAGTTCGTCCGAGAACCTCCGAAAAACTCAAACCCTTCCAGAATCTCCATATGACCTCCGTTCTTCGATCCGTCAGTGGAAGCGAGACATCATTGGAAAGGCTAACCCTGCTCACCCATCTTCGTCCTTGATCCCTCACCTATTTATCCACAAATTCCATCCGAATGGAATTTCTGGATTTGATGGAAATGCATATCTAACGCGACTCAGTCCGATTCAGAGGCTGATATCAAAGGAGTGTCATCGTGCAAGTACGAGGTAGGTGGTGCATACCTTCTTTCGTGTTTTCGTAGACTTTTGCGGGATTGCGACCATCGGGCGTGATGTCAGGTGTTGAGCGAGACCATATTTATTTGTTTTAATTTAATTATATGCATTGTAGAATGCCTCTGGGTATTCCCTAACCCTTTTGCGATTGAGCGAGACCGGGTTATTGGTCATTTCTTGTTTGGGGAAATTCGGCCGGGGTGCTGGAATGCATGTGTTTTGGACCAATATTAACTGCTAAGTTTTGACTATCATTGATGTTGTTGAATACAAATGCTGAGTTCAATTGTTAAAGCATGATTTTACCTTTTTGAAGGTGTTAAGACCATAGTTGTTGGTTTGGATTAGAAAAAGTTAGTGCATTTGGGCTGTTTAGTAGTTGTCTATTAAAATTTATGATTTCAAGTGTGATTTTATAATGTGTGGATTGGTTGTGTTGGACTGCTTGATTGTTGGGAATGGACTGGATATATCTTGTTGAGTGATGAGGATCCTAGGTTGGGGCCTTTGGCTCGGGTTACATTTTGTGGTTGCTACCACGGGATTGGGCGTCATGGACATCGGTTGAGGCAGTTGGACTGTCAGGTTGGGCCTTGTCCCGGGTTACGTGGATGGCGAGGCCATCTGACTTGAGTGATAGGTTCACAAGGACACGAGGAGTCAGAGGTGTTGTGGCTTGGGACATACTAAGGTGATTACCGCTCACTGGGTACTTTTGAGTAGTGTTGACACAGATAGGCTCTGAGATGAGGTGGTATGACCACTCGCTGGGTAGAGGCCCCCGGTAGATGCAATTAGGTATATTTTGTTTGGGGGTGCTTTCCATAGGAAGCCACGTGGAAGTTGAGGAGCCTTCATGAGACAACATTGAGGTGGTCAGGTTGGGGGCAGAGGCTCGCCGTGATTTGAGGGCAGACATCGCAGTCCCTCTAGTTATATTTTGAGGACAGGTATCGCTGTTCATCCGGATGTTGTGCCATGGGCTGGTTGAGCTTTCGAGCTAGGTTACAACGGTTGGCCATGCCTTTGGGACGTTGGTACTTGGGAAACATGGTGTCAGGTGACACAAGGTGCTGGGCTATAGATCAGACTTTCTGGCGTTGGCCGAAGAAGGTGACACTTCATGGTGGCTCCTTAGAACCAGTGTAGTCTTGTTTACTTTTGGGCATTGCACTGTTTACTATTTTATTATATAAACATGTCTGCCTAAACACGTATATTAGGTATGCACCTCTGGGTGGTATCCTACTGAGACCAGTCTCACACCCTACACGGGCCCTTCGGGATGCGTATAGACTTTATGAAATTGCGTGTACGTAAAGGGTCAGCCTTAGGAGATGGATTTTAGTGTTGTTGACTTAGAGGCTGGCACGGACCCTGAGGTCATACCGTACTGGAGTTACATGTTTAGTATTGTTTTCTTGCATCAGCATGTTTATTTTATATTTTAGGTACATTTGGTTAGCCATTGGCGCCGTGATGTATATATATTGATTTGTATGACTTGTTTGGATGCATGATTGGTTGAATTTGCCGTTATTGCAGTTTATTGCAGGAATGCCGTTCTGTTTTGTTTCCTCTTTTGTTGTTTTTATATTGCTTCCACTGTTTATTATTATTTAATGTGCTTCCTCTATGCAGGTCTGGTTCGAGTCTACCGAGTCATTTATTTCCACTGCATATTTTTGTTTATTACTTGGACCAGTAATTTTAGTTCCTCTGTGAGGGTATAGCCTCCCAACTATACCTAATAGACTCTCGCTGCTAGTTGGCAGCCTTTGAGGTTTAGGGGAAATTCCCCAAAGGTAGTGACACATGACCCATTCAGCACTATTCAGGTGGCTGGCCGGGTCTGGGTCGTTACAACAGGGTATACCCGGCGAGGGGGTACATAGCGTGTACTCACACTACACGACGTGTAGTTTAAATTTTCGAAAAGTGTGTGAATAGTCCATTTTACCCTCCATAACACTTTGTGACCTTCTTTTTGATAGAGGAATGGGCCGGAGTGGTCCGGGCCATTACATCAGATACCTATTAAAAATTCTCGTCCTCGAGAATTCAAAAGCCAACTTAAGGGATCCCAACAAGATACCTCATAGGGCCCTCATTATAACAGGAACCGAACCATCAACCCTAATTATAGGTGTTAGGAATTCCTTCTCCTATGTCGAGACATTATCCACATTAGGTGGCACTGACTCGCCTACATGGGTTTAATCGCATCCACATTAATGCGTCTCGATTAAGGATTGTGTCTTCCTCATTAATGAGTATCGATTAAGGATAAGGTTATTCCCCTTTTCCCCACACATCAATACATGCTTCAAACTTCCAGAGAACAATGAAACAAAAGGTCTCACAACCAACAAGCCAAGAATTCCAAATATCAAAGGTACAAAGTACAACATCAAAACAATGCTTAGCAGAACAAGGAAAAACACAAGATATGCTGGTCTGGCCTCCTTCTGGTGTACTCAGCACCAGGGGTATAGAAAGTCTCCCTACTTATAGTCCCAAAGCATGGGCTATACCAGGTTCAACAAAAGTAGTGTGATGCTCACGAATCAAACAATGTAGAAATGAAAGTGCTGAACAAACAAATTGTACCTCGCACCACCTCTGGTCCTGCTGGAGCTGTCAACTCAGCTGTCTGAAACTGTTCATGTCCATCTCCTCTGCCTCTGTGATGTCGACCACCTCCCTGACCACATCCTGTTTTGGGGTCCTTGAGGGGCACCCTGAGGTCGGCCTCCTCTTGAAAAGTCTACCCGCAGGGAAGAAGGGTCCCACTGCTGTTTGAAGGGCCTCACCGACAACTAGTGCTCCTGAGGTGGACGCGGAAACTTCCCACATCCACCGTACTGATCTCGTGCCGGGAACCAACTTTGAACGTTCCCAAAACCTCCACAAGAAAAACACTTCAGACTGGGGCTCGTGAAAAAGGGATGTGGACCTGATGATCTGAACTGGATCTTCTGGGGCCTACTCTCTACCGGCTGGAACCTGGAAGATCCCATCGCAGAAGACCTGCTGCTGACTGCCTTCCCCTTTGATGAGCCTAGCTGGATCCCCTCTCGTGGTGCACCTCCCAGCGAGTGCATCCTCTATACAACCTCTTCCTTCTTCTGTACTTCCAAGTACGTCAGAAGGGTGAAGGGGGTGAAATCATATTATAGAAAAGGATGAAGCGCCTCCTCCAAACGTCTTTCCCGAGACTCCTCATCTGGAAAGAGATCTGGAGCAAAGCGTAGGAGATTTTTGAACTTTATCGCCAACTCTCGTACTGACATACTTCCCTGCTGGAGGGAGAGTAACTCCTACCACTTCTCTTCCTTGATCATGGAATAAAAGAATACCTCTTGGAATTTCTTCTCAAAGTTAGCCAACAGATCCTCTACCTTTATCCTCTCTCTGAGGTAGAGCGTCCACCACTTTTGCGGTGCACCTCTCAGATGACTGACTGGTAGGGGAACCCAGTACTCCCTCGGATCATGAATCACGAATCACAGTAAAAGTGAACCCTATCTCTTCAAGCCACCCCTCTGTCCTTGTATCTGATGTACTACCCTTGAACTTCATGAGGGTTCGCCGCTGGAAAGAATAGAGAGTCTTCTACCACTAGCTATCATCCTCCTCTCGGTCGATCCTCAACTGATCGACCGCCTGAATCTGATGGGTCTTGGCCATTTGATTCACCCGGGGATGACGTCCATGTACCATAGCTGTACTATAAACAAGGATCTCCTAATTCCAAGTAGTAAGGTTTTATTTTATCATTTTATTTCAATTTCATTCCCAGAACACCAAAATCAAGTAAAACACAATCATGATGATGCATGTACCTTCCCTAGGGTCTCTACCCAGAAATAAATGTAGTCTCACTTGTTCATTCGGTATGCTCAGAGTCCTTGCATCGGATCATGGGGGCCCCTAAAATCTCCTGTCCTTGCCGGTCATCCCTGGCCTATGTCCCGCACCAAGATTTACCAACACTGTTGCCCTACCATCCCATGCAATCATCACTGTGCTTAACTCCAGAATCTATCCTATCTCTGAACCATCACCGCTGATACCATTCTGTCATGACCCCCTCCCACCAAATATGCCCCTCAGGAGTTGGAAATGGTGAATGGGAGATAATGACCCCCAGAGTCTCACCTCTAGTAGGCCCTAGGGTGGTGACAAGCACCAAGGGTATGAGTTTTCAAAAATATGGAAGGCATTACCCTTTTTATTATTTAAGATTGAGATATAAGACAAGTCAACCACGGAAAAGAAAATAACAAGTGTATATAAATAAACCCAAAACAATCCCACATGCATGTTTAAATAGTTCTGAAACAAGGTACGAGTACAAGAAAGCTCAAAAAGTACAATACCAAAAGAAACAAGAGTACAACAAACTACATCAACTCCAACTGTCCCAACTAATAGGGTCCCACACGGCCCTCGTAGTCCTCCTGGAAACCTGAAATTAAATGTAGGGTGAGCATACAAGTATACTCAGTAGGGAAACCTAATGTTCTTTTTCACAAGTGGTGGAGACATCCTAATGTCCCGTGAGAACAACACAAAAAAATCAAGACCTAACAAAGAATTGTATCCACCCAACCTCACCAGCCATGTTCACCAAAAACACAAACCAAAGGTAGTAGTAGTATATAAGGTCAAGTTTATTGGGTACCCTGCACCATTTCCCAGTATTTAGCTTCTATTACTATAAAAGAACATCCTAACATTGCCACACACTTCCCACCCACACACACCTGGGCCTCAAGAACCATATATCCCTCCCGCACACACCTGGGCCTCACAACCATAAATCCCGCCCGCACACACTTGGGCCTCACAACCATATATCCTTCTTGCACACACCTGGGCCTGACAACCACGTATTCCGCCTACATACGCCAGGGCCTCACAACAACGTATCCCACCCATACACACCTGGGCCTCACAACCACGTTTCCCGCCCGCACACACTTGGGCCTTATCCTGAAGGTTCTTGGGAAATAGTAAAACCTTCACGAAGAGTCTTGGGATAAAACCACCCCAATCAAAACCTACCCAATGAATCTTGGGTGTATGGTTGCCTCATGCCATCACATCCTAGGGAAGAAGTAGCAGGAAGGATCTAGTAACTAAGGGGAAAACACCCTCTCCCATGAAATGGGAGTGTTCAACACTAACTGCTCAACATGGGTGGGGTGCGATAAAACACCAAGATACAGATATATATATATATATATATATATATATATATACCAAACACTTAGACCAACCTATGACTACAATACAAAGAGATGGATCATGTTCCTCGACACTGCTATCACGAAGCATGCATACAACGAACAATTCCTAAACCCCATTTAAGTTTTCCTGTTTCAACAGAATCATTTTATTAGTTCTTTATCTACTAGGAAACTATCCACAACTATCCACATCGATCATTCCTAAAGCATATCCATGCAATCAACAAATAAATTTAGGAAAACACATGAAACACAACCAAGTCCCTTCTTATTAATCAACAAACCCATAGATTTTTATTCTCATTCCATTACCATGCCCCACAATTTATTAACTCTTACACTTTTTATTTTTTATTCACAACCCATAGTTTTTACACATTCAAACCCAACCCTGCAGCCCCACTCCCAACCACCATAACCACAACCACATCATACATCATTATCCCATTAAAACCATTTATCACAGCCCCGCTGCCCATCACCAACATAGCATTCAAACCAACCCACAACCTAGCCAACCGCTGCCCCGATGCTCACCTAATCCAAAAAAACCCACAAAACACCCCCATAACATGCCACATATCCAAGCCAACATCCACATGTTCATTATTCCATTTTTTTCAACAGGGGTTATCACACAAGGGTTCCAGATTTTAAATCAGCAAACTTTACGTGATTATCCAAATTCCACAATCAACAAAGTTCCATTAACAAAATGGTCAAGAAAGATAGGGCAACATTTAATTGCACAAGAAAAGGCCCCCAACGACCATCATTTTCATTAGGCATACGAATATTCAATTCACAGCATAATAATAAGATAAACAAATATAATCATAACAAATTCCACATCCCCGTTCTTTAACCAATTATTATAATCGTTTAATGGTTCAACTGTTTCTCTTGAAAAAAAGAGGATACCCACCCCACATGATTCAAAATTTAGAGAGACAAAGCTAAGAACCCTTCCTCAACAGGTTCTGATAACAAATCTCCACCCAGATCAACTTTAGAAGACGTCCTTTGGCATCCGTCACTTCTGGAAAAACCCAAAAAAACCTCCTCGGGTGGAAGCTAGGAAAGAAAGGCTGAAGGGGAGACAACAGATCTATGTTCAGATGTTCCACCTCATCGTTATGATCCTGTGGCTGCTGACAGATCGTAAATCAGAGCTCGGACGAAGAAGTTATGGAAGAAAAAGAGCCTTCGAGTCTCTTGGGAGAGCTCTGCTCAAGGGAATGGGGAGGAGAGGGGTGAGTTGAAAAGAAGGAGAGGGCCCCTCCTTTTATAGGTGTGAAAAACAAAAAGTAAATGGTGTGTACTTTATGTTACACGGCGTGTACTTGGCCATTTCACATGGTCACCACGCGGCTTCCAACACAGCCTTCAACGCAGAACGCGACTGTTGACTGGTCAACCCACGGTTTGAAGGTATTACATACGCGGGGAGGGACTACACGATGTGTACTCATTTTTTTCAAATGGAAAGGACACAACTCCAACATGGAACACAACCGTTGACTGGCCAACACACAGTTAGAAGGTAATGTATACGCGGGGAGGGACTACACGACGTATAGTTTTGGATACACGGTGTGTACTCATTTATTTTACACAGCAAGGACAGAACACTCAAAACGGGGTATACCCGGCGAGGGGGTACATGGCGTGTACTCACACTACACGGCATGTAGTTTCATAAATTTGAAAAGTGTGGGAAAAGTCCATTTTACCCTCCAGAACACTTCGTGACCTTCTTTTTTCAAGAGGAATGGGCCAGAGAGGTCCGGGCCATTACATTTGGACATAATAATAATTAATCATACATGTTTTTAAAAAGGATTTATGGTAATTAGGTTTATTTACATGTTTCAAGATAATTAATTATGATGGTATTCAAATATATTGAATATGAGGACCAAAAACTGCCATAAAATATATGAGAGAATAATGATATGTTGATTTAGTTAACATAATTATAATGTTTATAACAAATAATTTTTGGAAGAATTTTGGGCTTATGCTTTTTGGAATGTAAATGTGACACTTTATTTACGTTTGTGAGATTTAAGTATTATCTCTCCATTGGTAGATTTATAAATATTTTACAAATTATTCAATCATTTTAGTTATGGTAATGATAGATGAAATATACTATAATTATATTTAGTATTTTCATCATTCAATAATAATTCATGAGTGAAAAATTCATCTTCATTTAATTGAATAATAGATGATGTGGAAATTTTTCATGGCATGACCAATATTGAGTTTGTACAGAAATCAAAAAAATATTTCTTCTCATAAAAAATTATGGAATGTTAGGGAAATGATCATGAAATAAAAAAGTGATATCCTAGTGCATTCTTATTCAATTAATGTGATGGTCTATTTGATTATGGAAGATTAATGTCTTTGTGAATTTTAACATTTCACTAACAATGTTCTGTATCGCATTCCATTAGAACCTGATTGTTTGATTTGAAATCCATATCTATGTTTTCACATCCAACCTCAGTTATCTTATGTGGGAAAATAGTGATGAGTTAGATTGGTTAACCTTTATGTATCTAGAATTTATTTTTCAAAAGAATTTTTTCTATCCATTTTTACGATATGGATTTCTATGAATAAAAAATTCCTGTATGAAACCATTAATAACTCAGAAGATTGAGTGATAAATTTATATTAAGGGGGGGGGGGGTAGAATGTAACATAGCGAGTTATAATGTAGAATTTTTTGAATATATTGAAAATTTCATTTATATCATGCAATTAAGTTAGTAAAATATTAATTTCTTAATAAAATGAATTATAATATTTTACGGGTAGCACTAAGTTGGCGTATGATACATGCATGACTCAGTTTCTTCCAGACAGCTCATTTAATTATTTAAATAAGATAAATATAACATAGTTGATAAAAATTGTTGTATTAATATTAAATACTAATTTATAGATATTGTATATAATTGTTTTATATAAATAAAATATATTGATAATAAAATATATGATTCTGTATAATGTCTTCTTATGATTCAATTTTTTTTTCGAATAATCAAATTTTTATATCATTGTTTGAGTAGTAGTTAATGTAATTTGAGACATTCAATGAATGTTAAATATGTACAGTAGACTTTATTTTTATATTTGAATATTAAAATTAGTTTATATTTAAATTTTTTGTATTTTTTTCAATGCATTCAATTTTTGATATATCTGAAAAAACAATGCATTATTGTTAAAAAGACCATCATTTTCATTTAAATAATTATTTAACATTTTTCAATTGTAAAGTCACAATAGATAAATAATACATATATTAACCAAATTTAGTTCATTGGAATCTTTTATATAATATAATTAGATATAAAAATACATTGAACATATTTAACGCCTTTTTACCCACCTTCTATGCACATTTACAGATTAGCATTAATAATTATTTTAATGCAACTATGAAATGAATTTCAAAAATATCACATACATGGTTATAATCATGGTTAAAATGAATTATATTGGGATCAAAATAAATTTATCTAAATAATAACATTAATATTTTTAATTGCAGTTAATGTAAAATGGGGTAATTAAAGGTAAAAATAATATTATAATAATATAAAATTATCCTAACTCTTGTAGTAATTTCATTAAATTGGGTTTTTCAGCCCATTTCTACTTTTCTCTAAAAATATAATTCTTTTAAGTCTCGTGAGTAAGATTAATACATTTATTATATTTTATTTAAAGTAGAATAAAATATTTATATTCAAATATTAGTCTTAATTTTATTTTTATTATATGGATATATTAGTGATATGGTCAAATATAGATAGTAATTAGAAATATTTTAAATTATCCACCTCATGATATCTTGAATATAATTTTTTGACATTATAATATTAAATTAAATTGAGACCAAATGAGGACACATTAATTGTTTGAAATATCTAATAAATGATAATAATATTTACTAAATTAAAATCATTTTACATATTTAATGTCATCCAAATGTTTTATTGATAACTTATACATGTTAGTTAAATATTTTAGTTGTTCAGAAAATTAAATGTTATGGATATATATTTTAAAAAATGAAAATATTGAATTCTATCCAAATTGTTATAAATGATACTTTAAAATACATAATGTTTTATTAAATGTTTTATAATTCATAAAAAATATTTGGATCAGAAAAAATTAATTCATAATTTTAAATATGTCACAAATTATCCAATTGGTGTTATTTTGGAATTTTATAATAACTCTATTAACCCTATATTTTAAATAGACAAGTTGTCACGGTAAAAGATAAATTGTTTAACTTGGGATTAATGCCTAACGATAAGGATAATTATATGAAATAAACATGTTTAAAATTCAGTATATTATATGATTTAGACACGTCCTTGTCTTAACTTCTATATAAATCACATTGGATCTATTTTATATCGAAATTCATTTTATAAGAAATTAATAGGTTGTGAATTCCCTAAAGTACCCATCCTCCATCTTATAAAGGGATTCCACCTATGCCAACATCCTCTCACATCTCAGGAATAATGAATATCACAAAATCTATAAAAATAAGATCCCAAAATCACAATATTCGTCCTCAAATACTTTTATTTTTCTTAAATATACTCAAGGAAGCCTTTAGGAACAATCAAAAAATAGTTACCAGATTAAGAGATAACATATCCTCTTAAGATCATTTATTGTAGTCCCTTTCTCCACCCATAAATTCTCTTTATTCAATTATTTTATGAAAAAATTGTTATCCTCTATAAACAAGGATGATTTTATTGAATGTGTTTGTCTTACACGAACAAAAACCTCCATCTAATGGATATTGAACATACTATTATTGTGTACGCGGGACTACCACCTCACCAAATGATGATTGTTCATTTTTAATTTACTATCAATTATGTTGGCTATTATAAAAGAATATATATCAATATATATTATATATAATATTTATTATTTAAAAATTATTTTCTACTCATTTGTATAATATGTACCTTTTTACTTTCCATTTTATGTTAATACGATAATCTCATTTGAGGAATTATGGACCATCGCCCTGTAAAAGTGATTGATTCACTCACACACCACATAGAATGTATTAAGGATGGTTTTAATCAAGATATATGATATATGTGATATAATTATGCTACTAAAATAATGATATATATTAATATATACATATTGGATTTATAAAATTTCTTTTAATATGATATTTAAAACATAAACATCGTTCATGTGTACATACAACTTACCATCTCCATTAATTGTGTATTCAATTTCATAAATATTTATCTTATATATAATATTAATATTGATATAAAATCTATAAATTATATTTATATCATGATTTATATTCTATTATTATGACATAAGTATAAGGACCAAAGATATAACAAATTACGACACATGTGAAGAACAAAGAAAATGCTACCCAAAGTTAAAATTTAACATAAAGTCGTAAAAAAGCTTGTAATATAATTTCATAATAAAATATTATGTACTATTATAAATAAGGTTATTCTTCTGTAAATAATTTATCAAAAACCAATAATTATTATATAAGACTTTTTTCACGTTCGAATAGAATCATGACACCAGGTATGGTAATTTTTGTCTTGCCTTTATTTATGTGAGACACTTGCATCATTCACGGCTAGAATTTTCTATGCGGTGTATATTCAGAACAAGAATTTATTTTATTATTATTATATTGAATATTATGCTATTTCCATATTCTTATAATTTTATTTTTACATGGTGAAATGAATTATAATAATTATTAATTGATTAGTGCTTATTTCACAATCACATCAATATTTGGGATTATTTCACATCAAGTCTCACGGAGAAAATATTTTTCACCCATTTCCTTGTTTTCTATAAAAATTCATAAAATGTTTTATTGTCCTCTTATATATGATTAAATTTATTTTTATCCATTTATAACTTTTTACTACATGGTTTTAATGGAATCATTCTATCATTTTCCAAACGATGTTCATTTTGACATTTATAGTAAAAGTTTGAGAAGAATTATTTATTAACATATACGAAATGAATGGATACTAATTATTTTATATAGACTAATTATCACGAATCATCCACTATTATCATATAAGGTTATTTTCAACTAAATTTTTTTCTTCTAATATAGTGTGTCATTTTTTGAAAAGAAAACTATTTAAACAAAAAAAGTATATTTTCATCGAGAACTATTTTATATGATTTTCTTGATTACTTTATATGATTTCAATTTGGATTAAATGAAATAGATTTTGAAAAATTTTCTTTGATTGAAGAAGTTAATTAAATTTAAAATTCATGTTCCATTTTACTTTTCTAATTACTTCAACATATAAGATTACACACTTTTCTATAGTTCAAGAATACCATTGATATTGTTTTCTATAAATGGTTTATGTTTTGATTTAATGATTATTAAGAACCCCATACATTTTCTTGGGTTATTCCTCTAATGAAATTTTTAATAATCCTTTATTTTTTCCACGTGTGATGATATGATTACATGTTTATGATAACCATTTTATTACATGTGTTATGATGTGACTGTTTATGATCTTATGGTACATATATGTACGAATTCATGTCATAATTTTATGTGTGGACATGGATTTAATGCCTGTAATTCTATGAATGTACCTAGTTTCCATGTCCATAATGTTATGTGTGAACCCGATTACATGTTCACATTGTTATACATGAACGTGATAATATGTTCACAATTCTATGTGTGAAGCTGGTTACATGTTCACAATGTTATTACTAAACCATATTTGGTGATCACATTGTTATGCATGGTCTTGATTTCATGTCCATATGTTTATGCGAGGACATTTATTCATTACTATAATTTAATGAGTAAACTTGTTACTATTTATATATGTTCACAATGTTTTAGGTTTATGGTTATACCCTAATTTCGTTACTTATGTCAATTGTATGATAATATGTATTTTGATCATCGATTTCATTTGGATTCTTGTATACCAATGAAATGTCAGGCATCATCTTCTATTGTTATGATCAAAATCTAATTCCCTTATTATCATGATTATGATTAAATATATTCCATGTTTACACATTCGAAGAATTTGATATCACCCCATTCTTATTTATCCTTTCCCCATATTATGTATAATGGTTTTAGGAATAAGTACTAAATGTACTGATCTTTATTGAAGATGTTTAAGATATTTCACCAGGATAGAAGAATTTTTTGGTTGTTTGCAATGACACAAAAATATTATGGTCCTCGGGAATGTATTATTGTAATGTTCTGAAAATTAATTTAATATGATATAATATCTATTTAGGTTAATACTGTGTCAATGTATTAAAATATAATATCACATTTTTTAACAGTTTTATAGAAAGAAAATATATAGCAACATTGAGAAAACATATTTTGACAAATATAGATTTTAATATTTTTATTACATTTCTAGATCCTAAACTAACATGATATAAGTTGTTTGAATATTAATATATATTATAATTTAATTATTTACATATTAATTTTAATTGAGATTCAAAATTTCATGACTAGACCCATCAATGCCCAACCTGATCCAATGGTATGATGAGTGTGAAACCCAATGTCCACCAAAAATAGGTTGAGGATTGGAAACAAGAACCATGGTTCAATATCAAAAAACATGAGAAACCTTTGCCTATTTTATTCTTCATTATACATATATTCAATGAATAATATATCAATTAACACATATAATATGTAAACATATAAAAGTTGAAATGTACTCAAATAATTAATGAGATATTAAGGAAAAATTAAACACCACATTGGTAAATATAAAGGAACCACACATCTGACATTTCCATGAATATAGGAAATGAGATATTCTAGAAAACTAATGACCATTTCATGTTCTACTGGATTGGTCTCTAGCCAAAAAATATTGATACACCATTATGGATTTACATTATCAATAATATGTCACCCAGAATCAACATGCATTAGCTTATAATTTATACCATTTTATCTACAAATGCGACCACCATCTTACATCTGAATCATCATCACAAACACATCATTTTGGGGAGAAATCCTATTCATCTAAAAATACTTATTATATTGAAATTTCTTCTATGTGTGACATTGAATGCCATATTTTACAATTCATTTCAAAGTGAAACAGTGAGATCCTTTAGAGTAACATGCCTAGAAGCTGTCAAATCCATAAACCACTCCAACTTCAATGATTTTACAAAAACCATAATTTAGTAACCAATAATGGTAGTAAACATTTCATCCATTTTAATACCACACCCTGCTATGCATAGGCCAGCTGCTAGAGAAATTACCATGAACCTCCAAAAATTAAAACTAGTCAAAACCAATAGCCCAAACAACCGTTATGGAATTAAAGTGGGATTCAAAAACCTCTTTAAAAGACACCTAAATTAGGGATTATTTACTGTATGTATGTAAGACTCATGCCTTTGTAGAAATCACCTCATTTTAGGGTGTACCATACCTGATCTATAGCATTTAGTAGACCAGTACCTAATCAGAACTGATGGATTACCAAATCCATGTAGATCTAGTGGAAATGTGCCCCATGTAACTTTTGGAGGTACAGAAATTCCAGATGGAAACCATGTTCTCCATTCCCTTCCTTTCATACTATCATGGGAGTACTGGGAATGAGATTGTTCAGATCATCATGCACCAATACTCATCATCATCCATATTGATCTAAAACCTTATGCTTCATAAATCTCATTGAAATTGACTTATATGTCTACATAAAAACACAATTGTTGTAATTTATATATAAAAAATACATCAGATGGGTTATTTAATTTCATGAAACATTCCTTCGATAATAAATTCATTTAAATTGCACCATAAAGGTGATGGGTGGTCATGTGGTTACCCTTCGGCGAGGAACATGGAATGTAGGGGTAAGGGGTATAGATGTATTGTTCCCATGAACATCATGTGTCACATACTATGTTATGTTGGCAGACTTACCCAATTAAAACCTCAGTTGGATTATAAACTTGTTCCCTATCATGAACTTTCCTGGTTGGCCATCCTCCACAGCCAGACCTAGCACGACTGAGTTATGCCCTATGCACCCCAACATTTAAATACACATTGAGTGTTAAAATTAATATTTTTTTTAATATGTTTGTAACACCCTGAGATTTTATGAAAAATATTATTTTAATTTCATTAATGTCTTGTGTTGTATTCTACACCAAGATTACCTAGCGCTATACGCAACACCGTATTAGCTTGCAGTATACGCAACACTATTCTTGGACCGTGTTACACACAATTTTGATAATAGTTATTCTACGCAACATTGAGTATATATATATATATATATATATATATATATATATATTCAATGTATAAATGAAATATGGTTGGATTCTGTTATATGAAACAATGAAGGATTCTTTCACAACACGCAACCATGACTTGGCTTGCATTACACGCAATCACGACCTTCCTCGATAGCGTGTGTTGTACGCAATACTGGGTTTTAATAAACAACGATATATTATTATAATACTGCCATGAACTAGCCGTTATGAATATTGTTAACTAAATTTTGAATTTAATAACATTATTATTCATATTACACATTTCTAGAACATGGTATATGAACAAAATAAATTTTTCGGGTAAAATAAGTATTTTTAAAAAAATGCAGTTTTGCCGCCTTTTGATGGCGCACCCACTTTAAATCTAGTTTTTGAAATGTTTATAAGTTCAATTTTAAAAAATAAAATTATTCTTTTGAATCAGGATATAAAAATTTACATTAGATAATGTTTTGATATTTTTCCGATAACTTTCATATTTTAGTGAATAGTAAAAACACGCTATATTTTAATTAAAAACAACTTTTTTCATCGTATTATCTTATGTGGTTAAATTATAATATTGAATGGTTTTAAAGTATAAATAGAATATATTTTTACCATTTAATATAATGTATGACATTAGCATTGATTTTACCTTGAATTCGTAGGTTAAATCAATTCAATCTTTTGCAATGTTTTAAAGAAAACCCGTTTTCTTTCGACAACGGGATTAATTTTAATTTAATTTCTGAAACTTTTGTGTATTGAATTTGGTAAAATGGATTCCATATTTGGAATCAGTGGATCCGAATTATGTTAATATGCTATTTTTTTTGGGAATTATGAATAGTAACTACGGTAAATTTTATTTACCATAGTTAAAGGTAAATCGGGTAATTAAGGGTAAAAATAATATTTTAAAATTACCCGAACAAATGTCAAAATCCTATTGGATGGTTAAAAGTCGACCCATATCACCTAAGGGTCGGATTAGATTCATTTAATAAAATTTTTTCAATGAAAATATTTTAATTATTATTAAAACCAATGAATGTGACAACATGTCACTTTCTTAAATCTTAAAAGTATAATAATTTTAATCTAGTGATAAACTTCATGAAACTTCAAACACGAATAGTCTCCAGAAAGATAATACAATTATCTACATCATAAAAATTTATTTAGATTTTTTAGGGATTAAATAATTATCATTTATTATGACACAAAGATGATGCAGTAATTGTCTTATTAATGAAATATTAACATAATTGATGTTATAAATGCCCAAATAAATGTAATTTGAGACTTTTTATGACTTATACTAATTTTCTAGGTTAATATAACATGTTATTGTTGATTTAAGTTACTTTTTTCTAACATATCATTCTGTTATGAATTTCATAAAAATCATGTACCAAATAGTGTCAAAATTGACATAAAATAGTTTTTAAAACAAATATTATATTATTAATTGTTATTTTATTCCTAAAAATCTAAGCTTCGGCCAAATTACATAGATAAGATTATATATATATTAATAATAAAAAACTTGGGGTTCTTTTGGCTTGATATTGTAAATTTATTAACCATATAGTGTAAGAAAAAAAAGACACGGTAAAAGTTAAATTATTTAACTTAGAGTTAAATCTAATTGATAAGGTTAAAATAATAACCTAAACTTGCATAAATCCTATTGTATGAGAGGATTTCGACCCATACCCACCTTATCCTAGAAAAAAATCAATTTGGAGCTATTTAAAACCGAACTTGACTTTATAATAAAATAATATTTGTAGTTATTCCAAAGGTGCCCCTCTCCTCCCTTATAAAAGGGAACCTCCTCCCTCTCTTCCTCACACAACGTTGAGCCTTCAAGCTCGGCCAACCCCTGCCAAATTCTCTTCTCCACTTCCCTGTCAACATCCTAGAGGTTCTGGTCTTCCTCAAAGGCCAATTTTAGTGCCCTATGAGGAGGTCTCAAAGAGGCGCTTCAAAGAAGAGGTAATTTCCGTTACCGATTCTTTCACCTTTATTTCTTCTTCCACTTATTCTTCTTAGGTTGTTTCATTATAAAGTAATAACATCAGTATCACTCATATAATGATATGTTATTATAAGTATTAAACAATCCTATTTCACCATCTATCCATCCTACGGAAAACGAAATCACCGCGCGTGCTACGTACGGAATACCGTCTCCACACCGTGGTGAAATCTATTTTCCACCACCACCTTACATGGATGGGTATAATGGTGTAAATAATAAATATATAATATTATTTTCAAGTGATATTTATTCTGAAATAGTATACATACACTCCAATTCAGTCCCACGATCATGAGAACGATATCATCGCTCGTGCGTACGTACGGACTACCGTCTCCACGACGCGATGAGATTCATTCTCCACTTTAACCATTAATGAATGATTGTAAGGTATATATAATAAGTAATCATGAAATATATGACATAATAATGATACTGGATTTATGTGTATATATATGTATGTCATCTACTTAATTCCGTTCAACTCGATAAGGAAACGAAAACAACGTTCACGCATACGTACAGCCTACCGTCTCCATGAACGGTGTATTTCATTCCATTTACTGATTTAATATATATATGTATATTCTGAATATATATATATATAAATCATGATTTATATTCTGTAATTAAGTAATCAGGATCTATGTAATCATATGAATAATTACAAGTCAAAACACGGACGACAAATGAAACAATTTTACCCAAAACGCTCTTTAACATGGAATTTACAAAAGAACGGGTAATATAAAGTCATAAGTGAACCATATATGATATCATAACAATTAATATGATTCTTTAATAAGCCAATTACATTATTTAAATCATTATACAGGAGGTTCGGACACTTACGAAGCAAATCGGACCAAAGGTAAGGGAAATATCACAATCTCATTTTTATCCGAGATTGTTTATATTTAGTATTTACTGGGGTTTATTTTATCATCCACATACATGTTTCCTAAATATGTAATATTTTTTCCATTCTCCTACTATTGTTTAAATCCTATTTTACCCTTTGGTGAGTTTTTAGTAAAAGATATGAAGGGAATCTTTTGTCATTTTCCATACGAGGTACTTTTTGACTTTTCCGACAAAAGTACAAAGAATGTTTTTTAACTTATATGGCATGAATGGATTTTTAAAAAATTATTTCCAAGAAGCTTCCTTTACAAGTTTTCAAGTTTATTTTTAATCAACTTCTTTTAGTTTAAAATTGTATGAAATGTTAAGAAAGGAAAAGTGTTTTTGAAGTAGAAAGGATATTTTCCTCAAGAATGAAGTTCAAGTGTTTTTTCAAAATTATTTTCCATATAAGATAATAAAGGGTTCTATTTTTATCCCTATTATTAAATTTATTTTATTATGTAGTGATGTAACTATTTTTATGAATTCCTTTATCGTATATGAATTGTTTTATGATGTCACGATGTTTAAGAATCCCCTTTTTATTACATGGGTTATTCTATGATGTATGGTTTATGATTTTGTGGCACACATAAGAATGGTATCATTATGAGATGGGTGGGACCTATATCTCCCTCCAATGCATTGGGTAAAGATTTTATATCACATGAGATAGACATGGCTGGAATGGTAGGTTATACCGGTTCAGTGAAACACGACTGAAACGAGGGTGACTCGGTTCAGAAGGAGACTTTGTCCACTAAGATAGTCTTGGAAATGAGTCTTGACTAACAAGATATGATTCTCTATGATTATGTGTGTATGCCACAAAGTTTCATGTTTGATGTTATGATTATTGGGATTTCATTTCACTGCTATGATTTATCCCATGTTATGAAATTATGATCTCTTTTGCAGGTTAAGATTTCCAAAAGATATGTTCTTATGAATACGATGTGATTGATATTTCTTTTGTTTACCCTTACTGAGCATTTGAGCTCACCCTTTTTATGTTTTATTTTCCCCAGGATATAAAGAAAGGTTTTAGGTAAAAAAAGGGAAGATCTTTATGGGAGATGTTGAAGATCATTCAACACGATTAAAAGATTATATTCCGAGTTTCCAAAGACACTAAACTATTACGATCCTTGTGTGTGTGTTTTTGTTATATACTAAGTATTCCGCAAATGTAATGTAATGTCAATGTACGTCAGGCTTCGGGTCTCTACAGTTGGTATCCGAGGAAAAGTTTAGTCAACCATTGGAAACTAGGATGTGAAAACGTTAGTGAGATCCCTAGAGATATTTCTAAGGTATGTCTAGGGATGTCCCTAAGGATAAGTATACGTATAGGATATAGTCCTATAACTATGGTAACGATATTAGATTAAAAAAAAGATGTTAGATATTGATGTTACTCCCCCTTTATTATGATTTTTTCCTCTCACACTATTCTTTTTGGGTTTTAGAAAATGGCTGGAAACAAGATGATTCACGATAATGGAGGATATGATGGACAATGGAATGATATTCTTCCTGAGCAACAAAATGAAATGGGATTTGGAAGTCCAAACATCATTATTATGCCGAATCATCAATCTCATAATATGATCAATAAAGTAAAATTTGATAAGTTTCTTGACTCGACTAATAAGAGAAAGATGAAGTTTCATGAAGATCATAGAGGACAGAAAGTTCAATTTCCCATATTTAAATCATGTGGGAAGAGGCATCAAGGAGAATATTTCAAAGGAACTGGAAGATGCTTTGGGTGTGGAAAAGAAGGACACAAAGCCAGTAAGTGCAAAGGAAAAGGTTCAGTTAACACCAGGGATACGGATAATGGTATTGCTACGACATCAACAATGGTTAAATGTTTTAAATGTGGAATGTATGGGCATTATGCAAACCAATGCCCTAAGGGAAAGTCTCATGAAGAGAATCAGTATAGTCGTATGGGTAGTATTAATGTGGATGACAATGAAGAGACTACAAATGATATGTGAGATGAAAGAATTGTTGAATCTCGGTCAATGGTTTAAGAATGTAGTGGAATGATTACATGTTTATCATGTCTAATGTTGTATAAGTAATCTCATAAAGAGACATCTATGGATTGTTACACTGTTGTCTTTCCTTGAGTTTTGAAAGTGTATGATTAATGTTACCAGTATCCATGAAAGGTTATTCATATATTTTTTGAATGTAGATGATATGCGCATAATGAAGGGATAAGGAGAAAATTAAATTTTTGATAGTATTCATGAGCTCATGACTGATATAAGGAGAAGGTTATATCATGGTTTGAGTATATAGAATTTTTTGATTTTGGTATGTGGAAAGAGTTAACTTTTGACAGAATTCATGATTTCAATATGGTTCAATGGGTATTCATTCTTCAAGAGAATACATGATTAAGGTATTTACATGTTTGTAATTTGACCAAAAAGATATATCTTATGATATATGGGGGATAAATGATGGCATTCACGTGATTGTTCTGTGACATTTCAAGTAATCATTTTCTTTATACTATGATCTTGGACCGAAGTATTTTAGATAATCCTAAAGATTAGAGTGGATTAAGTTGGACATAAGTTAGGATAAAACATTTTTCTATATTTTTGATGGGATGTTATAGTAATATAGCTTTAGAAAAAGGACAACCTGTAGGACAGGCAACAACCCATCGCGTCGGACAAGGCTGTGGGAATCGAACCCACAACCGAAGTGCGGCTGGCCTTTATCGCTTACCACTGGCCTACAGGAAGTCCCTATTTAGTAGAAACTAGTTTTATTATATTAAGCAGTATGATATATGAAGTATAAGTCCATTTTAGGAACCATATATGATTATTCTCACTATAGAATGACTTATGTATATTTAATAACTTTTTCTAACCTTTTCTTTGAGACAGATGGAATGACCCGTCATTCTATCACATGATCTGCTAACACTTCACGAATAACAAATTCAACTTCATTTATTTAAGAGATGAAGTATAAATTGTTCAAGGCACGAACAACAGTGAGATTGTACCAAAATAAAGTAAGTATTTATTCTAAATCAAATTCATCAACTTTAGGGAAATGATCTTGAAAACCAAAAATGTTGTCCTAGTGCTCTTATATCTGATTAATTAGATGGTACCTTAGATCGTCACAAATTTATTGATTTGTGATTGTTGGATTTTCCATAGACATGTTCTCTACCACTCTCCATTAGAACATGATGGTTAGATTTTTCTTCCATATACATATTTTCACCTATGTGGAAACCCAGTGATTAGTTTATTTGGGTAACCGTTACGTTTCATACTTTTTTTTAAAGATTGTTTTTGGTATTCCTTTTTACGATGTGGGTTTCTATTAAAGAAACATTCAAGTAGTAAACCATTTATAACCCCGACGAATTTCGAGGGCGAAATTCATTTTAAGGGGGGTAGAATGTAACATCCCGAGATTTTATGAAAAATATTATTTTAATTTCATTAATGTCTTGTGTTTTATTCTACACCAAGATTACCTTGTGCTACACGCAACACCATATTAGCTTGCAGTATAGGCAACACTATTGTTGGACCGTGTTACACACAATTTTGATAATAGTTATTCTATGAAACATTGAGTGTATATATATATATATTCAATGTATAAATGAAATATGGTTGGATTCTGTTATACGAAACAACAAAGGATACTTTCACAACACGCAACCCTGACTTGGCTTGCAACACACGCAATCGCGACCTTCCTCGATAGCGTGTGTTGTACGCAATACTGGGTTTTAATAAACAATGATATATTATTATAATATTGTCATGAACTAGCCGTTATGAATAGTGTTAACTAAAATTTGAATTTTATAACAGTATTATTCATCTTACACATTTCTAGAACATGGTATAAGAACAAAAAAAAAATCGGGTAAAATAAGTATTTTTAAAAAAATGTATTTTTGCCGCCTTTTGATGGCGCACCAACATTAAATCTAGTTTTTGACATGTTTATAAGTTCAATTTGAAAAAATAAAATTATTCTTTTGAATCAGGATATAAAAATTTACATTAGATAAAGTTTTGATATTTTTCTGATAACATTCATATTTTACTGAAAAGTAAAAACACGGTATATTTTAATTAAAAACAACTTTTCTCATCGTAATATCTTATGTGGTTAAATTATAATATTTAATGGTTTTAAAGTAGGAATATAATATATTTTTACAATTTAATATAATGTATGACATTAGCATTGATTTTACCTTGAATTCGTAGGTTAAATCATTTCAATCTTTTGCAATGTTTTAAAGATAACCCGTTTTCTTTCGACAACGGGATTAATTTTAATTTAATTTCTGAAACTTTTGTGTATTGAATTTGGAAAAATGGATTCCATATTTGGAATCAGTGGATCCAAATTATTTTAATAAGCTACTTTTTATTTTTGGGAATTATGAATAGTAACTACAGTAAATTTTATTTACCATAGTTAAAGGTAAATCAGGTAATTAAGGGTAAATATAATATTTTAAAATTACCCTAACAAATGTCAAAATCCTATTGGATGACTAAAAGTCGTCCCATATCACCTAAGGGTCGGATTGGATTAATTTAATTAAATTTTGACAATGAAAATAATTTAATTATTATTAAAACCAAAGAATGTGACAACATGTCACTTTCTTAAATCTTATAAGTATAATAATTTTAATCTAGTGATAAACTTCATGAAACTTCGAACATAAATAGTCTCCAGAAAGCTAATACAATTATATACATCATAAGAATTTTTTTAGAAATTTTATGGATTAAATAATTATCATTTATTATGACAGAAAGATGATGCAGTAATTGTCTTATTAATGAAATATTTGACATAATTGATGTTATAAATACCCAAATAAATGTAATTTGAGACTTTTTATGACATAAACTAATTTTATAAGTTAATATGACATGTTATTGTTGATTTAAGTAACTTGGTTTGAACTTATCATTCTGTTATGAATTTTATAAAAATCTTGTACCAAATAGTGTCAAAATTGACATAAAATAGTTTTTAAAACAAATATTATATTATTAATTGTTATTTTATTTCTAAAAATCTAAGTTTCGGCCAAATGACTTATATAATATTATATATATATTCATAATAAACAACTTGGGGTTCTTTTGGATTGATATAGTAAATTTATTAACCATATAGTGTAAGAAAACAAAAAAGACACGGTAAAAGTTAAATTATTTAACTTAGAGTTAAATCTAATTGATAAGGTTAAAATAATAACCTAAACATGTCTAAATCCTATTGTATGAGAGGATTTCGACCCATCCCCACATTATCCTAGAAATAAATCAATTTGGAGCTATTTAAAAAGGAACTTGACTTTATAATAAAATAATATTTTTAGTTATTCCAAAGGTGCCCCTCTCCTCCCTTATAAAAGGGCACCTCCTCCCTCTCTTCCTCACACAACATTGAGCCTTCAAGCTCGGCCAAACCCTTCCAAATTATCTTCTCCACTTCCCTAGAAACATCCTAGAGGTTATGGTATTCCTCAAAGACCAATTTTAGTGCCCTAAGAGGAGGTCTCAAAGAGGCGCTTCAAAGAAGAGGTAATTTCCGTTACCGATTCTTTCACCTTTATTTCTTCTTCAACTTCTTATTATTAGGTTGTTTCATTATGAAGTAATAACATCAGTATCACTAATATACTGATATTTTATTATAAGTATGAAAAAATCCTATTTCACCATCTATCCATCCTACGGAAAACAAAATCACCGCGCGTGCGTACGTACGGAATACCGTCTCCACGCCGTGGTGAAATCTATTTTCCACCACCACCTTACATGGATGGGTATAATGGTGTAAATAATAACTATATATTATTATTTTAAAGTGATACTGATTCTGAAATAGTATAAATACACTCCAATTCAGTCCCACGATCATGAGAATGATATCATCGCTCGTGCGAACGTACAGACTACCGTCTACACGACGCGATGAGATTCATTCTCCACTTTAACCATTAATGAATGATTGTAAGGTATATATAATAAGTAATCATGAAATATATGACATAATAATGATACTGGATTTATGTGTATATATATTTATGTCATCTACTTAATTCCATTCATCTCAATAAGGAAACGAAAACAGCATTCATGCGTACGTACAACCTACCGTCTCCATGAATGGTGTATTTCTTTCCATTTACTGATTTATTATATATATGTATATTATGAATATATATATATATATATATATATATATAAATCATGTTTTATATTCTGGAATTATTTAATCATGATCTAAGTTATCATATGAATAATTACAAGTCAAAACACGGACGACAAATGAAACAATTTTACCCAAAACGCTCTTTAACATGGAATTTACAAAAGAAAGGGTAGTATAAAGTCATAAGTGAACCATATATGATATCACAACAATGAATATGATTCTGTAATAAGTCAATGACATTATTTAAATAATTATACAGGAGGTTCAGACACTTACAAAGCAAATTGGACCTAAGGTAAGGGAAATATCACAATCTCATTTTTTTCCGAGATTGTTTATACTTTAGTATTTACTGGGGTGTATTTTATCATCCACATACATGTTTCCTAAATATGTAATATTATTTCCATTCTCCTACAATTGTTTAAATCCTATTTTACCCTTCGGTGAGTTTTTAGTAAAAGATATGAGAGGAATCTTTTGTCATTTTTCATACGAGGTACTTTTTGAATTTTCTGAAAAAAGTACAAAGAATGTTTTTTAACTTATACGGCATGAATGGATTTTTAAAACATTATTTCCATGAAGATTTCTTTACAGGTTTTCAAGTTTATTTTTAATCAACTTCTTTTAGTTTAAAATTTTATGACATGTTAAGAAAGGAAAAGTGTTTTTGAAGTAGAAAGGATATTTTCCTCAAGAATGAAGTTCAAGTGTTTTATCAAAATTATTTTCCATCTAAGATAATAAAGGGTTCTGTTTTTATCTCTACTATTACATTGATTTGATTATGTTGTGATGGAATTATTTTTATGAATTCCTTTATCATATATGAATTGTTTTATGATGTCAAAATGTTTAAGAATCCCATTTTTATTACATGGGTTATTCTTTGATGTATGGTTTATGATTTTGTGGCACACATAATAATGGTATCATTATGAGATGGGTGGGACCTATATCTCTCTCCAATGCATTGGGTAAAGATTTTATATCGCATGAGATAGACATGGATGGAATGGTAGGTTATACCGGTTCAGTGAAACAGGACTGAAATGAGGGTGACTCGGTTCAGAAAGGGACTTTGTCCACTAAGATAGTCTTGGCAATGAGTCTTGACTAACAAGATATGATTCTCTATGATTATGTGTGTATCCCACAAAGTTTCATGTTTTATGTTATTATTATTGGGATTTCATTTCACTACTATGATTTATCCCATGTTATGAAATTATGATCTCTTTTGCAGGTTAAGATTTCCAAAAGATATGTTCTTATGAATACGATGTGATTGATATTTCTTTTGTTTACCCTTACTGAGCATTTGAGATCAACCTTTTTATGTTTAATTTTCCCCAGGATATAAAGAAAGGTTTTAGGTAAAAAAAGGGAAGATCTTTATGGGAGATGTTGAAGATCTTTTACCACGATTAGAAGATTATATTCTGAGTTTCCAAAGACACTAAACTATTACGATCCTTGTGTGTGTGTTTATATTATGTAATAAGTATTCTTCAAATGTAATGTAATGTCAATGTACGTCAGGCTTTGGGTCTCTACAATGTTATTTCTTATATCCACACCCATAATAATTTATTATAATATTATCTTGAGGTTAAACACTACACTAAGATTTAGAAGATCCAACTTATGGTTTTTTAAAGGTTGCATACATTAGAAAATTTATCACTTTCCACCTTGGGTTGTTCTCATACTTGAATTACCATATGTATAGATATTTATGAATCATAAAAATTATTGGTCACGATAGAAAAACCTATCTATAAAGACCTCTTTTTTTTATTATTGAACTAGTCATTCATGAACATTAAAAATAAATAAATAATATCGGAAGATCACATGTTTTCACTTTTTTTTAAAGTAATCAATAATTTGTTCCATGGATGTAAGATATAGATGGTTTGTAATATATGTTTTTATATATATGGGTTTTTTAATGGTTGATAAAAATTTGAATGAATAAATAGTGAAAAAATATAATAACATTTTTAAAAGCACGATGGATCAAAAATTGAGATATTAATTTACTAAAACTATTGATTTAAATTTTTTAATATGGATTTGATGAAGATATTTCTCATGTGATTGATATATGTGTGAAATAGGATGATTTTATTTGTTGATATTTCATAGGGTGATTCCCAGTAATGGGCTGTGCTGGATTATGATAGGCCATGATTTAAACATTGATGGTGTTGGGTTATAACATGACTAAATGGGGTTATGCTTTGATGATGTCGGATATGGTGGGGGCATGTTGTAAAGATGATTATATTGTGGTTAGGTTTACATGATAATGGGACGATTCACATATGTTGAGTGCTGAAAATTCCTATAGATAGTTGACAAGTTATTAATTCTATATAGAGTTTGAGAGAAGGGTTATCTTATTTCACAAGAATATATGGAGGGTTGTGATGTTTATGGTAGAAAATATGACGTGATATGATTATGAAAATTTTATATTTCTGGGATTATATTCATAAAATTACATATATATTGATATTCTAAATTCCATTTCTTACATATAAAACACAATAGTATAAAATGATATGGTGGTGCGACTAAAGTTGAAATGTATGTTTTTTACACTATCTTAGGCACAATTTATTTTCATATTTATTCCACATATGTCCATACAACAACCATTATTTCACATGAATATAGTAGAGTTCATCATCTTCAATCCCCTCAATAGATTGTTATATTTTTTGATAATCAGAGGGAGTTTTGATTTTTTTATCGAGTAGCTTCTGTAGAAATTGATAATGACAGAGTGATTTTACAAACATTTCATGTATGCCTTCATTTCAATATATATATTTTTTGAATTAATCATAAATGATTAAAAATATTGACATATAATAACTCCCCCGGTATTCATGTTCCTATTTAAAGGTATTCAAATTTTGAAAGTATGAGATCTGGAGAAATAATGTTTCTCGTATTCCTATAGAGCCCAATAAAAATTGTTGATAGAAACCTTATGTGATGATCAAATAAATATATTAATAGCTTCATATATGTTTTCTATCAGTTTACATAATAATAATTTAATAGGGAAATTCAATTCATCAATTTAATAGCCGAATGTTAATATACTATAATTCCACCATCAGAATCAAAAAAACATCACATGGTTCATCAATGAATATTTGTTTGATGAGCATGAATATAAATATTTGAAAATTTTCTGATAATAGAAAAAATATGCAATTGTCTCACAAGTAAAAATGTGATTCATAAAAAGAATATTCCATTACAAATAAAATGTGGAGGCCAGAGCAGCCAACAAATTGACTTAATGTATATAGAGTAGCCTTTTCATAGGGAGGTGTAAATTCAAACTCATTGTGTATTTCAAATTTTTGACTTTAATATTAGGAAAAAAATTATGACTACTGGGAATTGTATCATAAAGCCTAATAGAACATCAAAAAATCACATATCAACTAAATTTTAAAGCCTCATGTAAAAAGCGACGGGTATTCCATAAAAAGGTGTTTACAACCCAACATCAAAAAAAAATTATCTAAATCACACTTTTGATAATTCTATTAATAAAATATTATATAATTTCAAAAAAATGAAGGTACAAGGTATATAAAAAATAAAAGTGATAATAAGGAATCCAAAATCAATTTAATGGTTTCCATTCCATTCACATATTTTTTACTTATTCAATGAATAATTATAACTATTTCACTTGTAAATGTTTCTACAACATTTATCCCTTACATAATTATTCATAATGTCACTGAAATGTTTTGAACATACAATAAATAGTTGAAATAAGGAAATAAATTGACATTATAGTTAACCAGATTTTTCTACACATCATCCAAGTGATTTTTCACAGATTTTTGTAATATCCATCCCAATTAATATATGTAACAATGTAATTTTTTTATAAAATGATAATTTTTTTGTTAATGTGTTGATATTCAATAATATTCCTTATAGATTAATTAAATGCACAATAAAATTAAATATATTAATGGTGATATGAAATTTTTCCATATATTAAATATTTTCATGTATGAATAAGAATATACCCCATTAAATCTATGTATTAACTTATATATAAAAAAGTGCACTTTAATTTTATAGAGGAATGACAACAGACTATATAACAAAAATTACAATAGTATTTTTAGCTTATAAATTAACATGGATATTTTAATATAATTCCTATGCAGAAGTAGATGAAATAATATAGAAAACACATAGAACAAGTAATGTTCATTACATCTAATATAATCCTATTTCACTTATCACAATTTAATGAATACGATATGGATGGTAAACATCATTTTACGGTTCAGATGAAAAGTTGAAAAAATTTGACAATGCCTTATTAAATAAGGGAAACATAAGGAATATTTTAATAGATAATAGTAAATAATCAATCCAAAAAATGATATAATATGTGTGAAATAACATCAGCCACATAGAATCCCATTTTTGGCCCTTAATAATATATGGTGAATTAGACGTTGATAATGACATTCTACAATTATATGAGATCATTGACCTATCAAATTATTCTATTTTATTTAATATAAATCAATCTAAAAAATAAAATAATAAATTTAGTATAAATGATGTATATATATGGTTGATCCACAATAATGACTTCATTTCACTTAATTCCATCTATAAAATAATCATTGATTAAAATAATATGTATGAATTTATATAAAAAGAAATCAATTAAATAGATATAGAAATCATACAGTTTAATGAATTGTATATATGGTTTTACATCATTTACTTCCTTGAACCACATAATTATAAATTATTAATATAGTTGATTTATCTTATGATCCACCCAATCCCTCAAAATAGAATATTTATATATTTTCAAAAAAATATCATGGAGATTATTATATAATAGTATAAATAAATAGAAAAATAAAATATTATTGATAATTCATAGTAAAAGAATCTCATGAGAATATGCATTTTCCACAAAATGTATTAAATATTAAGGAACTTAGCTGGTTTTACATCCATATATATCAGTCCTTTATAATCACACACTTATTTCAAATCATTAGGATTGATAGGCCACATATATGGGATGTAATTTTTATTTCTATTTCCAAGATAAATATATATAGAGATATATACTGTAGAAAATTGGGATTTTCTTGGTGAAATAAGCCAAAAATCACACATCTCAATTCTAGTTAATAGTACGGGATGAAAAACCACTTCCCTCAAAGATAACTTGATTATTATAAATCATTAATCAGTATAATAATAGAAATATATTTAATATAATCATATATTAAAAAATTTATCTATCTTACCATATGGGAAAGGTATTCACATAATCAATTAAATAACTAATCTCAATTATAATATTTATCCCATGAGTCATATATAAATTGAGTATCATATCCTTAAATCCAATGTATTAATTTTTTGGATCCTTGAAATTGGGTTACAAAATATTTACAAACTTTTCATGACACGTAACAACACACATATGATTAATAATAAGCCTTCCATAGTAATGATTTATCAGGATTTTAAGATCATAAAACCATTTATGATATATTTACATCATATAATAATCCATACAAACAAATTAAAAATAAAATAACTCAAAGAAATGTAATATTTTATTTTAAAAAACAATATAAACCTATATTTATATGTTGGATATTTATTTATTTTGTAGTAAATTGTTTTTAATTTTTACAAATCCAGAAAATGTGTTTGAGGAATATCATATAACTATTTTGATTGTCATTACCATATTACATCAAAACAACATGCCCCTAAATTCCACACACATAGACAATCAATATAAAAATACATTTTGGGGAAGAAAAGTAAAATTTTAAGCAACTATATATACAGAAAATAGTCTAATAATTTTGATATAATTATATAAAACAAGTTAGGAAAATAAATTTTAAATAAAAAATATTAAATAATTATATTTAGAAAATATTGGTTAATAATAATTGAGTAATAAATGATATGTTTTCTAATGATATTATTTGATTAAAAACATCATATTCTGAACATGAAAAACACGATTCTCCAAAAACATTAGAAGGGAAAGGAATGACAATGATTTTCAATATATGGGATAAAAGATGAGGTCTTCATGGATATAATTTATTTGACACAATCTCATTCCAAAAGAAAAATACTACATGTTTTATATAAATGTATCTTTTTTTCATCATTTTTTAATGTTTATTTATTTTATATGTTTAGAATTAACTATATTTATTCAATAAACAACTATAATTGTGTAATTTCATCAAATTCTATCCCTTTCCATTTATTTCTAATTTTAAATATTTTATATATGAACTAAATTGAAATTTAATATAAAAAAATAGATTATATTTGATTTTTAATAAATCTATTAATGAATCACATTGGTAAGTTAATTTTTTCATCATATACTAATGGCATTAATAATACAATTTTATCTGTTTAATAGTACCCAAATTAAGGGGTTATTAATTTATACTGACAAATTCCATATTTATTGTGATTGAGGAATGAGGTATTCATTTTTGAAACCCTAAATTAAATGAATTTTTTAATGAAAATAACAAATCTATAATGCTTGAAAATCAATTTTCAAACCAAATAGGGGTAATTTTTTTAAGGAATGGTTATTATATCAAGGAATGATGTTTGTTCATCATGATTAAATGAATTAATTTGAATATATTACTTCTTGAATTGAAATTTTAATTTAATTTGATATTGAAATTAATAATGAAAGAATTTTTTTGTTAAATTTTAAATTATTAATAAAAATAATTATTGATATTAATTATGTTATTAAGAAATATATCGAATTTTTACATTATAAAGAATAATATATTCACTACAAAAATAGGCTTTTATCACAAATAAATATATGCAAAAAAATTAATATCAAATGAAAAAAAGTATGGAGATATTTTAATTTGTATCCACACTAACAAATAAAGATATTGTGTCAACAATATATATCAGGGTCTATGTGTTATATGAATATATTATTTACATAATAAAATTATTATGAGCATTCAATAATCATATTTTATCTATTAATTAAAATATATTATTTATATAAAATATGTTATATATATATATATATATTAAATAACATGAATTCTTCTAATGAATATTCAATTAAATACATAACTAATCAAATATGATTCATTTTTAAAAATTCATTACGTGGTAAACTATAATTACAGGATATTAAAATGCATTAATGTAAAAAAAATATGTATTCAAGGAAAATAAAACAATTGTAATAATATAAGTTAATATTATTTTATAAGAATATCTAAATTCCCTCCTAAAAAATAATTCACAATGGTAAAAAATGTAAGGTCAAAAAACAACTCAAATAACTGAGATATTTCAAATTGTACCCACATAATAAAATTAACATGTTATGTGTAGTCTGTATATGATATTGATATATTATGAGTTTGATAGGCACACAATATGTGTATTTCAATTACATGACATGTTCATGGTATATAATAAAAAATTCATAATGTTTTGGAACTAAGATTTCACAAGGAATAATTCATCAGGTGTCCATTACCCTAAATGAATCATCGCAAAATGTGAAATATGGAATGATGATAATATTTCCCACTTGGGGATGGAGGCTTTCATGTAATCTAGAAGTATTTATGGCTATAGGGAGATGTGAAACAAGTAGATGTCGTGATGGTGTGGTTTGTCCTATTATTCTTGCAATGGGGAGACATCACATGAGTGGATGTCATTAGGGTGGGGTATATCCAATTTTGTTGGCTATGGGGAGATGCCTTACTAGTTCATGCGGGTGTTATTGGTTGGATATTATCCTAGGAAACATGGTATGGGAATGTGAGCAAATGAATGGGAGAAAAAGGATTATCGAGAGGGGATAATCTTTTTAGTATTTTGTAACAAATATTCAATTTTATTAACTTAATCTTGAAATAAAAAAATTGGTTTTTATTATTAAAATAAATGTTAATAATTGTAATTTTTTATAGATGAATATTTATTTGAAAAATATATATTTTCATTACCAACACCAATCACAAGTGTATCCTTCATGGCCTAATTTTTACAGTTTCGAGATCTCAATGTTCCATAATATCAAACATTCTACACTATGAAAAAAAACTGGATCTTTTCAAACTTGCGATTTCACTCAATTGAATAACCCTCCACACAACATTAGTTGATAGAAAAACTCTATAAATTTCAATAGGTTTTTTTCGGAAAATTTTACAAATAATTAAATGGACAATTTTAATTGGGATTTTAGTGAAGAATTTGTTTGAGGAAATCATAAGCTCAATGAGAGATATTTTGAGGTGCTAAATTGAATCCAAAACTAAAAACTCTAAAAAAAATTAGAATTTATGTTTCATATATTACCATTTATATTAGAGAAATTGTGGAAAAATAAATTAAGATTTTCTTGATGAAATTCGAAAGAATCTTTTTATTCCTATATTCAAACACATAATTTCCAATTGTTATGGATATTTTAATAAATTTTTAATACATTAATAATATATAATTTATTATTATTTATTTACATTTAGTATTTATGGATTTTTCATATTTTTATTATTATTCTGTATTAATATGAGATCAATTAAATTTTTTAATGCATTTATTTATTTTTATTTATGAATACATTTTATTATTTGATCATTAAAATATTTAAATTAATATTAATTTATATGAAAACATTTTATCTATTTAATTAATAATTTATGGGTTTAAGGAAATTGAAAAACATTATTTCTTTTTTAAAATGACTTTTTTAATATTTAATCATTTTTTACATTTTTGAAATTTAAATGACTAATATTATTCATTTCATTTTTTTTCTAATTTATATAATAAATTTTATGTATTCATTTTTTCAATGTCCACATCCAATTTGATGATACATTATAAAACAAAAAAAAATTGTAAAATGTAATTCATATTGAATTTAATATTTCTATTTTTATTAGTAATGTATATTTAATTTTTATTTAAATAAATATTGTTATAACATTCATAAATATAACTATTTCAATTTCAGTGCCATATATTATTTGGTTTATAAAACTAATAATATTATTCCAAAATTAAAATAACAACTTTTAAATGTATTTATTATAATATAGATTATTTATTCATGTATATAATTAGTGAACATTTTAAAATATAAAAAAAATATTTAAATACAATTAATAATTCCTTTTAAATATTTGTAATTTTTATAATTTAAATTTTTTAATGGGGTGCATGCACAGCTCTCGAACTTCATTGGGAATCTCTATTTTTCGTCACTCCTCTTTTTTGTTTTATATCTTCCATTAGTTGGAAATACTAATCCACATCCAATTCTTGATCACATGATGGGATGTTAATCCTCCACTTTATATCCCAATAGTTATATGTATACATATTTGAATGGAATAAACCTATCTTCTTTAGATTTTCCCCTCTCTCCATATAGAATGTTCTGTTATCTATCCCCATAATCCACCCCCAATTTATTGGGTATGAAACAGATTTATACCATGTTAGAATCTCAGATGCGATAAAAATATTTTGATAATATCCAATTAAAAAAGAAGCACAAAAATAAATAAAATATATAAATTTAAACACCTATTTTTAAAATGGAAGAACCATCTAAAGGGAATGATTACTAAAACCAGGGGTAACTCGGATAAATTACACCAATAATCATTGATTACAAAATCCATGTAAAATCCTGAAACATGAATTTAAAATTAAACATATAAAATTTATTAAAAAATACACTACATAATACACTTTTGTCTTCTCTTTCAAAACTATATCTTGAAAAAATGTATCCTCTCATAATTATAAAATGAACTCATTTTTTTCATTATGACATATTAACTAAGTCTTTTCTCAACCGGGATTGGGGGTACTCCTTGAATTACATGCCCTCAAATATTGTCGCTCAAATATGTTCTTTCAACAATTCGTTTTCTCATCACACCATTAAAAGAACCCATGATGATCGCTCATTATAATCCCTTTTATATCCTAAAAAACCAATACCAATGATCATCATAAGTGTAGTGCTATATTTTATCACAACTAAGAGTATAGATCTAATAAAATATAACCATTATTAGTGATATCTAAATGCACTGATAAAGTAGAAAATTTTAAGTGCTATTTTAAGCTGATAATTTTTTTTGTAAAAAACATTATTAACTAATATAAAGTTTTTATATTTGTATTCAAATATTATATTTATATTTGTAATTTATATATATATTTTAATAAATCATATTTATATAAAATGTATTAATAAAATTATTGATATGATTATAATTAAGTAATTGTTTATTTAAAAAATTATAAAATTATAATAAATTTTATTAAAAAATACCTATATTTATTGTATTTATAATTATATATTTATAATTAGATATTTATAAATATAATTTTTTTTTAAAATATAATAAAATTTATATATAAAATACTTAAAATTTAAACTATAAATATATTAATATATAATTGAATAAATATATTTCTCCATTTAAATTGATGAGTATCTATATATATATATCCCATGAGATAATGATGATCATTTAGAATAGAAATATAAATGTAGACTCTCATTACAAGAGGGGGATGAATTGTAGGTTTAAAAACATTCCCCTTTTAAGGCTAAAAGTAAATATATGTTTAACAATGCTAAACAAGGTAATCCTATTAACCCTATCTATTACTAACTAATTTCAATAATTGTAAGGTCCCAAATCCAATTATAAGAAACCTAAACATTATCATGAAAAATATAATGAAACGTAAGCATGTTTTTCATACAGAAATATTCTACCATAAAACATATAGAATGTTATTTATCATATTATACATGTATAAGATAGTATATGAAAGTTATAATTTGATTAATAAAAATTATATAGAATAATTAAAAACATGTAGCAAAAAAAATCAAATTGAAAACATTTTAACCCATTGAGAATGGTATCCAACCACCTTGGATAAAGGAACCTTAATTTATATATTCAAGAAAGTCTATCATTCCCACACCAAGGTATGAACTTGATAAGAATATAAGAGTATTTCTTGCTATACCCGCCCACAAATGAACATTAATGTAGTAATATCCTTAGCCTTTATATCTCAAGAAGCCATCGATTTTACTAAGAAACAATCAGATTCACACAAGTAAGTCTGAACAAGTTGTTCATAGTTGAACAAGTTGTTCACAGTTTTCACATAGCATGATATTTTTTCTTTCCCTAGAAATCAGTACCCAACATCATTAAACATAATCTCTTGATCTATCTTTACTCTTTAAATGGACCAGGTATTTATAGTTTGAAAATCCAATGGTCATCTCCTCCTCCCAGTGTCATATTTTTTAATTAAATTCGGAGGGACATGGATACATTTCAATCAGCCAATGGTTAGTTAGAAAAACAATTGTACAATATAATTCCATTGTAATATAATCATATATAATGAATTATAACTTGTAAGAAAAGCATTTATATGATTAAGAAACATATGTAAACTATAATATGATAATGTTGAAACAACAACTTATGAATGAAAAATTACATTAAAATTTATGAATAATCAGACACTAAATATGGTTTTAAATAGAGACAATATATATAAACAATGACTGATGTATTGAAAAAATGGAGTATTATTTCATATGTAATTGATGTCTAAATTCTATTGAATTTGTATTCTTAATTATGAGGAATTATGAGTTTGAGTTTTAGAGAATTGGCAATCTGAATTATGATGAATTTAGAGTCATAATTTTCGAGAATTCTGAGTCTGAATTTTGGATAATTTGGAGTATAATTTATGGGAAACTCAGAGTCTCATATCTATGTGAAACAGAGTCTCAAAACTACGTGAAACATAGTATTAAAATAGTGAGACTCAGAATCTACAAGACTATAAACTTTTGCGATCATAAAAAAGATACAATTATAATTTATGTAATTTGGTCTTAAGAGATATAAGGTTAGTCTTATATATAGAACATTAAGCATAAAATTTAATAGAAATTTAAGCTTAAAAAAATTAATTTCCTTTGAGAATAAAAATAATCATTATTAAAAAAGTGTTTTTTATTTTCAAAACATAAAATAATGGGAAACATAATTAAATAACATTTTGATTTAACAATATCTCCCTTTTTTGAAATCCTAAAACACTTATCGGAAAATTATATTATGTTTGTAAAACCTGAAATAAAAACTTATCCCCATTATAATTGTGGCATAGTAAATGTGACAATCTCTCCCGTAAGATTTTTCACCTTATGGATTGTATACATTGGCATAAAAACTGTCTTGAAATAGACATTAATTTTTTAAAAAGATTTTTATTAAGATTAAGCACCCCCTTTCTTATGAAATTTCTTCTTTTGGGTAGACTCCCCTAGTACAGTATTTATTTAAACACTTATCCTCAGTTTTGTTTTTCAAGGAGTGGAATGAAGAAAAAATTTGGTACCTCAATTTTTTGATAGGAAAAACATAAAATACAAATTATAACCATTATATTTTGTTAACAATGAACAAAACGTTTTAGTACAAAAAAAATATTAGCATTCATAAGATAATTAATCATCTTAGTTGTATTATATAATAATCTTCATGAGTATGGATTTCATCTTCTTTAAATCCTTATGATCTTCAATTTACTTCTTTAGTATCCCTTCTTGTTCTTGGTTCTTCTTCACTAGATTTTGATCCATATATTCTTGAGAAAAGATAACATTTTCTTGTGACATGAAATTCTCTGTTAACTAACATGTGGTATTGGTTTATCTCGTTTGTTAATTGAAATTAAGTTAAGATTACTATATAGATCATTATATACATGGATCCTAGAAGTAGTCTTTTGAGAATTCATTTCATAAAATTTCGTTAACATTTCATCAGACATATTGCAATCATTTTTGACTGAATCTGTCTGATTATCAACAAGTTTTTTAACATAAACAACTAACTTCTAAAATTTTATAATCATTTTTCAAGACAATCTATGAGATTCTTCTTTGATAACGGAATATTTGAAATTAGATTCATGCTTGATTAATGTTCCAATATAAAAATTTGTAGAACTTGTATTCATGTTTATTGATTGCTGGATAAGCTCACACTGGGATTTGGGGCTTGAGAAACAAGACATTGAATCAAAAAGATACTTCACGGATTTCACTGCAAAGCCATGTGCAGGACCGAAAAGGATTTGGATTCAAAATAATATTTCCCAGTATGGGTAATTTCAACTTCATTATAATCTAATTCATGGGATGATTCCGAAACATCTCATTTAAAAGGTGTATCTAGAATGATTAATTTTCTTTCTCCTACCTCATTTTCAACAAAACTAGTTATCTCGTGATTTTTTCTCCATTGTTAACATCTTCTTCATCTTCATGAAAAATTTCATCATTTTCCTCATTCTCTTCAACAGAATAGCCTTTGCTAACGTTCTATTATTTAGAATCTTTATTCTTCTAATCTAAAAAAATAGGGGGGATGGAGCATGGTATGTTATTATTGTGAATTTATCAAAGAGATTATCTTTTTAATGATATTATTCAATAATTTTTATTTTTTCTTCACATTCTTCATCTTCTTATTTTTTTGTAGTATTTATTCTTCTTCAAAAACCTATTGCACAAGTAAGGCTTCTATCAATAAGGATTGTTGTAAATGAATCTATTCTAAATATTACAAAATATCTTACAAAAATAATTGAGAAACATTTGATTTCATTTCTCTTTCAATATTCTTTTTCTCCTTTTTATATTTTTCATTATTTTGATATCCAATAAATTTTAAGTCATTAGCCTTCATAGGGTCATGTCCAATGATAGGATCACTTAACATTCTCTTATTCTTCTACTCCCTCCACATAAAAAACATTTCATCAGAAAACATTTTTGTTTCTTTGATTAGGGGGTGATGACTGAGGTTCTGGAATGGGTTTAGTTGGTTATTATTACAACTCTTTATCCTTTATTTTCATTTTAGGATTAGGAACATCATCTTGTTTAGCTTGAGGATTATCATCATTATCAGTAAGATCATAAAACTCTTCAGATTCTACATTAAATTGTATTTTCATCCTCCATAGTGTATCCTCACTGAGTAACATAATATTGAAATTCCTAACCTTTGATGTGTAGGGGGTCTCGAAATATTTTAAGCACAAGACAATAATATTTTTAATTATCGTTGGATAAATAGAAATTTGAGACTTGATTTTTCCAAGGATGATGTTACTATTTGTTATGATGATATATTACACAAAATTTATCTTTCATTTGTTTACAAAGAAGTCTAAGAGAAATATAACCCATATCTTGAGTTAATCCTTATCACCCTTCCTTATAATAAGTAATACTTGCACTCATAAACCTACAAACCTATGGTTGCTTGAAGGATGAGAAATATTAGGATTTATAAAATTTTGGTTTCTAAGGCATTCATTAGCATCACTCTTCAAAAAAGATCCTTCATTTCCAGGTAACTTGTTTGAGAATAACATATCATCACCATGATAGGGATATATAAGATTAATTATAAATTGTTGAAGGATTGAGAGTACTATTTTCAATAGCTTCTGAAATTAAACATCTCTCTTCCAACATGCTCAAAGAGACGGAATGAAAAATTGAATTCCACCATACACTGCCACAACCATGGTAGTTTGGTCATTCTTAATGAAACTCAACTAGTATATACAAACATAGGGTTAGAAATATTATATTTTTTTAATATATTATTTTTATGCTCTGCAACACTCAGAATTATACGTCACCTCAGCTCGAGGTTAAACACTGGACCTCAAAATTCGAAGATCCATAAAACGGGTTTTCCTAGGATTTATAAGGGTAAAATTAATATTTTAAATCTAGTTTGGATCCAAATAAATAAAATTACACAAATTGAGATAATTCTAAATTAGAAATAATCTCAGTCATAAAAAACCACCCTTTTCAAGACCTCAATTTTCAACATTGAAATATTTATCCATGAACTCTTGAAATTAATAATCATTATTCAATGATAACTTATGTTTTTAAGTTATTCAAATCAATTTATATACTCCATTTACTTATTTAACATGAAATGTGCATAATTTTTGTTCAATATTAATTTTTAAATATAAAATTTAATTTGTGAGAACTATTTGAATACATCCAGATTCAAGTCTATTTAATGTATTAAAGATAACTATAACCCTACTAGTCCTAATTGTATGGTTCTTATTTTTTATGATTTATAATTCAACATAGAACATTTTATTATAAGGAATCATGGTTAAATTCATCCATTTTAAAGGTCATAGGGATTACACAAGAAGGGTTCAAGAATTTGGGAAAAACTAGACCAACTATGAATATTTAATTACTAGGCTCAATCCAAAAGTATGAGTTCCATTATTCTACTCCAATGTTCGGGGAACAATTCAAGGAATCATGGGTTAAAATTTTAGGGCAAAACTCCAATAAAAATGGGTGTAATTGATTCTATTATGTCCAGTCCACCATTTAGTCAGAGAAATGAAATCAGCACAAAAAATTGACTCTTCTACTTATATAGCCATCAATTTGAACTTATATTTTTCAATTAAAAAGAGGAAATATATATTTCCAAAATTGTGGAATAATATATTCCAAATTTATGTTATTTTTCTATTCAATGACCAATTAAAATTTTAGACATCAAAATAGTGTTGATAAAAATGGATAGGTGAAAACTATTTAGTAAAATAGCCATATGTTTCGCTCCAAAATTTCAATGGCCTCAAAAAATTGAAGGATGATAGTACATAACAATATATACAATGTTTAATAAGACATATTCTCTAGATTTAGTTGTATGGAATAGAAAATTTGTCATGCCAGTGGAGTGGATGATTTGGAATTCAAACCGTCCACCTCCTTGGGCTTTAAATAAAACTCCCTCTTCTCCTTGCATGTGTTGGAATTTCGAAAAAATATGGATAGGTCGACCTGACCAAGGATCTTCCAAAGGATAGGTATGTGCTTACATATTAATTTTTTAACTTGAGAAACGATTCATCCTTTCTTCCATTCATTTAATTTTTTGTTTTTCATTATTTATAATCGTGTAACTGTTGGTTTTTTGTAATTTTGTTTTAATGAAAGTTTCATCTTCAATATCTCGTATTCTCATCCAAATTCTGTTGGTTAATATTAATGTACATGAAATATTTTATTTTATGTTAAAACACCTTCCATTTTTTTTCATCCACATTCAATCGAAAATTTTTTTTAACACTCTTCGAAGATCGTGTGTGTGTTTTACACACTTCTCTTTTCATATATTGTCATTTTCAAATTATTTATAATTCATCACCATAAATATATTTTACTAGATTATAAATAATTTTGATTGCTGTGTAAATTTACCATTGGGGTGAGTTTTACTTTAGTGATATTAATTGATTGGGATCATTTTCCCGATGAGTATTTACTGATTTAATATTGTCTATATTGGACTTAACATGTTATGGATTAATGACATGTTTTGTTTAATTTGTGATTTCCATTGATTATTGGAAACATACATACACCACCATCAACAATATATGAATGATATTATAACACTATATTAATTTATGGCTTGGATTAAATACATAACACTTAGGAATTCTAATCAACTTTATCTAGTGAAGTAGATGATAATTTAAACCAATTATAAAGAAAATGTCAAGGATATATCAAGCTTAACTCCCTAATTATGAACTCACCACAATCATTAGGAAATTGTTTAATAAAACACAAACTACTAATAACATCATTTATGATCTGCAATAAAACCCCCCAATGAGAATACAATCATCCAAAAACAATAAGCTATTAAATTATATAATCACTGATAATTCGACCAAGGTGATGTTGTACACATTAGTAGAACATATGAACCTTAAATGGTTGATATGAGACAATCAGTCACACATTCAATTAAAAATTTCAAGGATTTATGGAAGGCTTCTATAAATTATTCAACGAGTGAATTATAAATACATTATTTTAGTTAGGGTTCAAACCCTTTGAAAAAATATGGAATTAATGAAGAAAGAAAACTTAAATCACATACGTCCTACTATATCTTCAAATTATTTCAATGAATATTAATTTTTTTAATTAATCATTGATGATATAAAAGTAAAATATAGAATAAATACCCCAATATACAAGTGCAAATTTAATGGTATGAAAATTTAAAAATTAATTAAGATAGAGAGAAAATGATTCACATATTCTTATATGAAACATTAAAAATTGATGATATAAACCTTATGTTGATGAAATTTTACTCTAAATGATGACTAATATATTCTTGCTCCTAATTTCTCATCATATTATTAAATAGAGAAATAAAAAATCATAAAATTAATAGTGGGATATGAATATCCTATAATTTTACTACCTATACAATATAAGCTTCACATGGTTTATGAATGAATATCTGGTTGATGATCTCGAATAGAGATTTTCAAAAATTTACTAATATATATAAAAATATGAAATATTATCACATATAAATATTTTTATTTATACAAATCATATTCCATTCATGATAATATATGGTGGATAGTGAATAAAAAAACGACAAAAAGGGTGTAGAGTATCATTTTTAAGGGGGATCTAAGTGCATTCTTTTTGTGCATTTTAAATTCACGTCAACAATATTATATAGAAAAATAATACTTGAAATCAAAATAACATAAATCATAATAGAACAAAAAAATCACACATCAAGTAAAAATTAATGCCTCATCTAAAAAAATTAGTATTCAATAAATAAATCTTTACCGCTGAATATAAAATAAAAACTAACTAAATAACAGTTTAGGTAAATATATTTAGAATATATTGAAGCATTTTAAAATCATCTAGATACTTGTTTCTCAAAAAATTGAAGTGAAAATAATGAATCCAAAAATATTTCAAAGGATTTCTTTTTTTTACCTTCATCAATCATCTTCCTTGAATCCCCAGAACTATTGAACACATCGATGTTTCTACAATGAATAATCCCAATATAATAAATTATAATGTCACTATAGTCAAACTAAAATATATTAAATTGAGGAATTAATGAGAAAAAATTAGCAAAAAGGTTAAAAAGTGGTTTATACACAACATATTATGATTTTTTCAAAAATTATGGAAATATCATTCTTGTATATGATGTGTAAAAAAATATTTATTCTAGGTAAAATTATTCCAAAATACTTTCTTAATGTGTTATTATCCAATATTATTCATAATAAAGTAATTAAATTCACAACAATATATATATATTATTGTGTGAATGAAATATGACTGTATATTAAATATTATCATGTATGTATTAGAATATAGAACATTACATCTTTATTTTTTATTACCTAAAAAAAGTGGACCTTGATTTTAAGGAGGAATGACACCAGAAAATATCCCAAATGTACAATAGGAATTCCTTCCTAAAAATTAAAGTTGATTTAAGAACCCGATCCACCAATTCATAAATAGATCATTCCCTTTCAGTTTATATTTATGAATGTGGTGGAAACTAGGTCAAGGCCTGGATGCAAGCCTATTACACGAGGTGAGTAGAGCATACACACCATGTACATTCAAATACACCTTGTTTATGAAGGTCTACACTCCATTTAATCCAAGCATAGTTCCATGTAATGGTTTATCTAGATTTTGTACGCACACAACATGTATTATTATGTACATGTTGGGCACCTTCCATTTTATTGATTAAATTAGGAAGTGGAATCATTTTTGGAAAATCACAAAAAACGAACCCCTTCGATGTACAATGCTCATAGAAAATCTGAACAAGATTTTTTCTCATGTTTCATCATCTAGAACCGGATTCTAATGTCGTTGGATCTGTAAGAATCCTCTCGGTGATTGCTTGATTCCTCTTGATAACTTATCACTGATTTCATCATTGGACCATGTTGTCAATAGTTTAGTGTTGTTATCATTTTTTTATCAACATATGTTTATATGAATTTGGGAGGCGAAAATGGAATAGTAGAGTCATGAAAGCACATGGTAGGTGGTGTTGTTTGTTTTGTTGCATGTCATGATGATTTTATATGTCGTAGTGTCGTGTTTCCACTATTAGGTAGTCGCATGATTGAATAATGAACCATGTTATTTCCTAAGGATCATTAGGAAAATAAATAGATGATTTGATAGAATTTTTATTCTCGTTAACCATAATTTAGGTCCACTCTATGCATGTGTATACCTTGGATGGTAATATGGCGGAAGAATTCAAAAAAAATCATGACATGAACTTCCAGTCTAGGGTTATTCAATAAACTATTTCTGTGATATTATTGCAAAAGTGAGATAACTATTTTTTAGAGTTTTAATTGTTTAAATTTAATATTAGGATTGTTAGATTTTTTTCCATGTGTGAGGATTATATGATTAAATTATTATATAATGGTCTTGGCCCTGATTAAATGTTGAAATAATTATACACTAGGATTGGCCCTAATTATTTGATGAAATTATAATATACCAGGTTCTGATTTAGTTTGGTGTCATGTTATACAATGGATATATGGTTTGGTTAAATACAAAAGGAGGGATACATGTATTCCATTTTTGGATGTCAAGAGATGACTTAGCTATAAATTAAATAATGAATTGTTATGACTAATGATGCATCTATCAAGAGAAAGAATAATCTTGGATTCAGTCATCACATTACTTTTTCGATGACCTACTAAGACAACTAATGTGATCTATTTTATACGGGGATCATCGGGCCTGGACCAGTCCTCAATACATATGTAATTAAATGTAATTGAACTATATAATTTGTGTACATCATAGCTTAATTTTTTCTAAATTATAAATGGAGTGTTATATATATAAATATATATTAACTAACAGGTTGGCATAGATTATTTTTTGTTTAATTATATGATTTATTCTCACACCATATATGTGTAATTATTTTTGTTCCAAATCAAATTATAATATTTCTGGTGTTGATCAGGGAAAGCGATATCCAACCAGAACATGATTTTCTACTTAGGAGTAAGAGCGCATGGGACCGAGTTAAGGATTTTGATGAATCGTATATTTAGTTTCTTTTGTGATTTTGTAACATATTGTGGATATTTGCAGTGTACATGTTTTGGCTTTTTAATACAAAATATATCATGTTTCACCATCTTTTCTACGCAATAATGTTTGTTATTTATCATACCACTCTTCCGTTGTTCAGTTAAATTTCATGATACATATTGTTTCTTCTGTTGTATTATTATATGTTCCATTGTTATAAACTCTATGAATGAGAGTATAGATATCCAACAATCACACCATAGGCCCTCACTACTAGTCTACATCCTCTGGCATTTATGGAAATTCTCTTGAGGCGATAAGGCCAACATAGTATGGGTCCCCAGTTGAGTGGCTTCCAGAAACAATACTTTACAATGTGGTATCAGAGGGAATATTTCCATGTTTTATTTATTGTATAGTTATGATATAAAGTTAATGAAATGTTGTATTTATTTAATCCCAATATTTTCTACCCCGTGTAATGGGTAAATCCAAATTGGCTCGAATTGAATTGCGCTTTTGGATTTGGTGCTATTAAAATTGATTCAATTTCAGCGTTGGGTGAAACACTTTTATTTGTGTTGTTATAATTGATACCATTATTGGTCTATTTTGTAGAAACCCAATGAGACGAGGGAATTCCATCCCATTAAAAATATTGGAACTTTCAAGAAATCACATTTCAAACATTCTTACCATGCCATATAGAGAGTATTGATTATTGCATATTGTTGTGACAATTATCGTGGTAAATATGAATGATTTATTGCAACATAAGATTATAGATATGCATTCTATTCTAATAAGTTTATGTTACATGATATAATTCAATTATAATGATTGATAATATTGGGTAAATATGTTATTTGGGCCATCTTATGTTAGTATTTTTTGGAGCATGTGGCCGAGGTAGACTATTTATTATCCTTATGTGCTAAATTTAGATGCCAATCTATTATTCGTGCGGTGATTTTCCACCCACTGATCGGAATTTGACATATTTTTGGTTTGTTTTGGCTAAAATTGAGGTTTTGAAGATGTTTTGAGGATTAATATCTAGATACCAAGAAAACATGATGTGTGGTTCTATGAAAACATGCCATGTGTTCATCTATTCATGAAGAACAATGTTTCTATGTACACACTGTGAGCCCTATTTAAATGTTGTGTAGTATGTTACTATGTGATCTGCAATTTGAGAGATAACACAGCTTGATGTGTTTTTAATAGATCATGCCTTGTACCATATTTACACCCTCTATAGTTTTGTATAGGTAGATCGTGTATCTCTATGGACAAGTAAAAGTACATGTCCAGGAGGGAAGACCGGAGTACATGTCGTGTGTCAGCCTAACATGTCGTGTACTAAAGAAGGTTACAAAACCAAGTTAATTGGACTTATATGCCAATGTTAGAGTCTAAGAGGACATTCCATGGTTAGGTTATACACAAAATGTAACTAATATATGTGATATTTTTAGGATTTCCTTTCCCTGTTTAATTCTGATGCTGTTTAAATGTGTATATTGATAAATAATCTTATACTGATGGGTGTGTGATGTTCTTTATAGAGAAATGCAACGATGACATCCTTCTTCAGTACACAAGAATTGTGGCGATGATCATACCTCAGAGGTGGTAGGTCGTAGGCTACAGGTACACCTTCTAATCATGCCAGATTTGGAAATAGTGGTTATTCCAGACATAGGTGATGACTCACAGTTCCATGAAAACTTTGTGCGCTATATGCATACATTATTGGGACCACCTCAGTCAGCCACACCAATGGATGAGCTAACTCGAGTGTTCCAACAACAAAACCTCCCAAATTTTCATGTGATGGGGGACCATAAGTTATATTTTCATGGCTAGAGGACATGTTATCAATTATTAAGAATCTAGAGATGTCTGATGACCGGATGGTAAAACTCTCATATTATTTTTTTTGTGATTCTGGTAAGTGGTGGTAGGATGTTATTACTCTGATAATAAATCATTAGGATATTCCTGGGGGACACTTCCAAAGAATATTCAATGAATATTTCAATCCTATATGTTGAGGTAAGAAAAATACCACATGTCAATGCTTCTGAAGCAGGTCAGTATATCATTTATGGATTACACCACTCGTTTTATAGAGACATGGTGAATCACACCTATCCTAATGGATGACAATATTTCATCTCCTAAATAATTCGAGAATGGTATTCGGAACGACATTTGATCTAATGTGAATATCTTTCTTCATGCTAATATATTTGGAAAGGTGAACTAGACAATGATTAATGTGTAGAAGAAAAGGGAGTCTGGAGGTGTGAGTTATGGTGGTTTGGCATCGACATCTGGTACAATCTCAGATGGTAAGAGAAAGCATTATATGAATTTGACTCATAGTGAATCGAGTGGTCATAATATTTCTTTCGGTAGCCTAATGAGGTGCTACCAATGAAAAAAAGTTGGGCATATAAATCATTATTTCCCTATAGACTTAGTGGAGATTATAGGTTGTGGCAAGATAGAACATCTTCATGGATTCTTCAATATTTTTTCTCCTGCGACTAGTGAGAGAGGATCTGCGTGGACTCCATGATCAAGAGAAAGAACAAAATCTCCTCACTAGTCAGGGAACTGGAATATGTTTGGCCGCTCTAGATAAGGTGGTGGTTGTTGATGTGGAAAAAACCTCTATGTTTTATATGATTGTAGAGTGGATCACCTCAGGGAATCTATGTCGGGTCACAGGGTTGTGATACATGAATACTTTTGCAGTCGAGAAGACTCAAGAAGATCAGGATCATTTACGTTCTACTATAAGAGGTATGATTATACTCACCTCCCTTTTAGACTCCACACTTTATGATGTAGGGGCTTCCCATAGTTTCATATATGTTCTTATTTTAGAGTCACTTGGCCTCTGTGTTTTCATTATTTATTATATAATGATGTTAAACACCACGTAAGTGATTATAATGGAAGGTGTTATATAGAGAAAAGAGTTCCCCCTTTAGGTTTGTGGATGTCACATCATTTGCGATCTATATGTCATTAATAAAATAGTTTTTGATGTCATCTGTGTAATTGATTAGATGGTATCCATTCAGGACATTATTGATTTCTTCCACCATAGGGTGAGTTTCATGTCACCAGAGGGTGGTTTCTCTTTACACAAGGAAGAGTGGTATGTACACGGAATATGAGATGGACTAGGGCAATGGTTGTTGAGTCGGATGACAACCCAATTAGAGATTATCTTTCTATATGACCAGGTTTCATGTTAGATTATTTTCCCTCAAGTAGTTGATAAATTTTGGGCCCCGTTTCTAGAAGATTTTTCAGGTTTAACTCTTATAAGGTAGGTGGAATTCTCTATTGAGCTAGTTGAAAGAGTTTTACAACTATCCATTCCTCCTTATTGGATGGATATAATGGAGTTATAGATGATAGAGTGGATAATAGTGGACTTGGACGTTAAGTGGTTTATGAGACCCATTACATATCCAAGGGATTCACTGGTCCTTTTCGTGCAAAATCCAAATGGTTCCCTTAGACTATGTGTGGACCACCAGAAGCTGAACCATCTGCTATTAAAAATAAATATCCATACCACAGTCAGTCGACTTTTTTGATCATCTTTGATGAGTTCGGGTGTTATCCAAGATCCACATGAGGTCCGGATATCATTACGATTTGTTTCTACTAACAAGCATACCTCAAACAGACTTTCGTATAAGTTATGGGTTATATGAGTATTTTGTTATGTTCTTTGGTCACATGAATGCGCTAGCGGTTTTCCAAGAAATGATGAACCTAGTGTTCCATTCCTACATTGATTATTTTTTTGTGGTTTTCTTGGTACGTATCATGGTGTATTCTCATAATAGACATAAACACCCCACTAATATTAATATAATTTTGGGTACACTGAGGGAGCATTAGTTATATTTTATGCTAACAAAATTCCACTTTAAGATACAAGATATTCACTTCTTGGGACAATTCATCTTGGTTATATGTGTATAGTTGGAACTAGAGAAAGTGAGTGCCGTAGTTTCCTAAGATCAACCAAAATTTTTTGGAGGTAAATAATTTCATATGCCTAGATTGTTATTAAATGAGTTTTATTTAATAATTTTCATGCATGGAAGCACGTCCTACATGCTTCAATATGAAGGGTGTGGTATTTTTTATCTTATATTATTGTGATACAAACATTGATGTAATGAAATGGAGGTTGGAATCCGCAATAGTCTAAAAACATCCAGAGCAGGGCAGGAGTTATAAAGTTTATTATGATTCATATAATATAGGATTGGGGGTTGTTATGAATCATGCGGATGGAGTTGTGGAGTTGGGGTCTCGATATAAATTTCCACATGAGAGGACATACCGTACAAATGATATATATTTAGCTACAATTGATCATGATATGACTTGTTATATATATGATTTTCTGGGAGAGTGTGTTCTAGGGTTCAAAAACCACAAAATCATCAAATATATATTTACACAATTTGATCTGATGCTCAGGTAGATAAGGTGGGATAAATAGTTTCATCCCTTTTATTTTGAGCTTACCTACACCCCTAGAAAAGGAAATGCAATTGTTGATGCACTGATTAGAAGGACGTAGATACATGTAGTGTAGTGGGACAACAGAGAGAGGAATATAATGGCATTATTCTATGATATTCATCTAATGTTTCAGGACCAGTAGAGGAAGACATATTATACATTCCTTAGTTGCGACATCTAACATACTGGATAGAGTTATGATGAGGCAGTTATCAGAAACAGAAGGCCATGTTCTAAGGGAATGTTATAGTGGCGAGTTCCCTCATCCTTGTTAGACGGTGGGAGAGGATGAGAATTTTTGTATCCATGGATGTGTTTGGGTTTCAATGGATATCTATGAGGAGATAATGAGGGGGTTTCGTGAATTAACATGGGAACTACACCTCGGGGTCACCAAGATGTACTGTGACTTGTGGATGTTTTATCGGTTGCTAGGAATATACAAGGAAATATCAAGATTTGTTACAAGGGGTACATCTTATTAGTAGGTAAAGGTAGAGCAACAATGACCATGTAGGCTATTACAATAGTTACATATTCTGTAGTTGAAATATGATGATGTTTCAATGGATATTTTAAATATTTTTACATGGTCACCTCAAGGTAATGATTCTATGTGAGGAATTTTGGATATTCTTATGAAGGTGACTTATTTATTACTGATCAAGGAGAATTTAAGTGTTGCTGATATTGAGATGTTGTTTATCATAGAGGTGGTGCATCATCATGGGGTTCCCTACTCCATAATTTTAGATATGGAATCCAAATTTATATATAGTTTCTAGAAAAGTTTTTATAGGGTGTTGGTTACACAGGTGCTTCTAAGCATAGCATATCACCCTCACACTAATGCCCAGTCAATGAATATGATACAAATAGTAAAGGATATGCTACAAGCTTACATCTTGGATTTTTGTGGCTCTTTATAGAAGAAAATTCCCATTGTGGATTGTTCCTACAAAAATAGTTATCAGGTGAATATACATATGGAACCATATGAACAATTATATGGTAGCCCATATTGTTCTCTCTTATGCGGTTAAGAATCTGGTGAGGAAGCTTTACTGGGGCCACATCTAGTGGAGGAGACTTTTGAGCATGTCCAGTTGATTTACAAGTTGATGGATACTGCACAGTCTCTTGAAAAATCTTATGTCGACTGCTGCTGATGACTATTAGAGCTCATGGTTAGGGATCATTTATTTTTATGTGTCTCACCCAGGTTGGGACACAAAAGGATTATGAGATATGATATGATTTTATCACAATATGTTGGGAAATTCGAGATTATAGAGATATATGGACAATTTTATTATCAGTTGAAGTTAACTCAATGGTACTGAGACAAAAATGACATATTCTATAAATCTCAGTTGTGATGCTATCATTCAGACTCATCTCATACCTTTGATCATGAGGAAGTTGAGTTTCTGGAAGATTCCTACTTCGATGTGAATCTTATTCATATTTTAGATCATGGAATGAAGGATCTAGGTGGATGGTCTGTTCCATATTATGGGTGTAATAAATTCCCTCATGTTTTAATGGGGATAATTGGGAGAGGGAGGGTGACAAATTATCATAGTGGTCAGAATTTTTCCCTGATGTTCCTTCATCACCATTAGAGGAGAAATTCTAGGATAATTTTTTCTAAGTGGAGATGATGGTGAGAATCAAATTCATCCATTGAGCTATGAATCATTCACATTAAATTTATATTTATGAAAGTGGGGGAAAAGAGGCTATGGGATGGTGATCGGAAAATTACACGGGGGGAATAGGGACTACACACAACATACTTTAATATATACGGTGTGTATTAAGGGCTACATGCAATGTGATCCTAGTACATGCCCATGTAATGGACTTTCCATATTTTATATGGACATGGAATGTCCGCATAAAATTATTTTCCTTAAATATTTTGATTATATTGTCCAGTGGTGTATTTTTTGAAAAAACATCGAGAAAAGAAACCCTTCGACTAATGGATCACCCTGAAAATCCAAACAGGATATTGTTTCAAGTTTCATCATCTGAAATCATTTTGAATTTTGTTAGATCTATTGGAATCCTCTTGGTGAGTACCTGATTCCTCTTCATCCTTTCTCCGTGATTCATCTCTTGACCTTATTATCAATGCTTTAATGTTTTTCTCCTTTTCATATATCTACATTGTTTTATGTTGATTTTGCAGTCGAAAATAGACAAGGAGAGTTATACTAGCACAAGGAAGGGGGCCTTGTGAGTTTCGTTGATTTTCATGTAGATTATATATGACGGAGTATTGAAAAAATACATTTAGGGTGTCACTTGATTGAATAATGAGCCATGTTATTTTCCATTGATTATTAGGAAAATGGATAGATGATTTGACGCCATGTTTAGGGTGGTAAACTATAATTTAGGGTCACCATGTTTGTGTGTTTCCATTGGATGGAAATTTCTCCAAGAATGAAAAAACAGATTTACTAGAACTACCATTATGGTGTAATTAAATGTACATTTTATGAGATATGATTTCCCACATGAGATAAATATTTTTATAGGCCTTCTATTTGTATAAATTTCATATTAGGATTGTTAGAATTTTTTCCCATTTGAGGTGAATAGATTATAAAATGAAAATACACCAAAATTAACCATTATTAAATGATAAATTGATTATACATTTTGATGGACTTAATTAAATATTGAAATGCATATTCATTGAGATTTTCCATCATTAAATGTTGAAAGGATTATATAGTTGGTTTTGATCATGTTTCTTGTCATGTTATACCATGGTAATATTGTTTGGTTAAATACACATTGAGTGATAGTTTTATTCAAAATTTTTATGTCAAATTTGGACATAGTTATAAATTTAATAATGAAATGAAAAGTATAATGACATTTCTGCATATCCAAAGAACAATAATGGATTTAGACTTCACCTTACTTGTTTTTATGGTCTACTAAGACATTTATTTTTCTTACTTCTATACAGGGATCACCGTGCCTATACTTAATCTCAATATTTATGTAATTCAATGTAATTGAATGGTATACATTTGAGTTATTCCTAGATTATTACAGTCAATATTGTAAACTTCCTATAATATATATATTAATTGATAGGTTGTCACTTATCTTTGGTGGTTTCCAACTAGGACTTAGTTTTATACCCTATTTGTGTCATGAATTTGGCCCCAAATTGATTATATGTTTGTAGGTCTTGATCAGGGAAAGAACCCTTCTACATGTACTTGATCTACTGTGTAAGAGAAGGAAAGGATCAGTCCATGCAAAGGAATTTGATGCTTCTTATATTTAATTTTTTATTTTTTTCTTTTAGAACATATTTAGGATCACTGTTGTGTAACTATTTTGGCTGTTTTCCTACAACGTATATCATGTTGCATCATATGTTGTATGGAATTATTCTTGGTTATTTATCTTATAACTCATCCTCTATTTATTTAATTTTATTATTTTTATATATTCTTTTGTTATTTTATTATTTATTCCACTATGCTCCCCTTTGCAAATTAGGGCATTGTTTCCACACTATCACACCATAGGCCATCAATGCTAGTCAGTAGTCCATGGGGTTTGGGGAAATACACCTGAGACCATGTTATCAACTGGGTTCGGGGCACCGGTTGAGTGGAATCTAGATCCACGACATAACAATGGATATTTAAATATAACTCAAATACATAATTATAATAAATAATTTAGACTACTATAATTAATAGTAAAATCTAATAATACTAATATAAAACCATTTCACTAACAACAATGAAATAAATTAGGTGTGGATGACAAAAAAATGGGTGTTCTGATTCAAGGTTGTATCATTGGGACAATTTCATCTAAAATTGAAATAAATATGGAATATTTTAATACATAATGATGACTTATCAAACATTAAAAATCATGTATCACATGTGAAATAACATTCACCACAATTAAGCACATGTGTGTCCCTTATTAAATTGGTTGTCATTAAACATTGATATTTTCAATCTACACTTGCATGTGAAGTTGGGTATAAGAAAATATTCTATAAAATGAATACAATATCTATCTAAATAATAAAATAAAAAATTCAGTAGGAACATTTTCTTATGATTTGACACAAAGATTTAATTAATTGCACTTAATATCATCAAGACAACAATTCAACTTTAATGTAATTAGTATCAATTTACAGAGAAAATGTAACACAAAATAGATTAAAATAAATTCTTATTGAATGAAATATATATAATGTTTGAGATCAATAATTTCCTGGAAACAAATCATTATAAATGTTGACTTCATTTGATTTATATTATGATCCAAAAAATTCTCTCAAGATAAAATATTTAAAAATAATGAAAAAATATCAATGTGTTTTATAATGATTTTGAATAATAAATAGAATAATAAAATACAACTGATAATTCATAGTATAGAAATCACCCGAGAATCTCTATGTTTCTCATATTTTCTTCAAAAATATAAGAAACTCAAGTTGTATTCCATATCGATATGTATTTAATTAATAATCAATACATTTTTTCGTATAATTATAATTGAAATGCATCGTCAAGAGGGGGAAATTAATGTATCTTTATCTGTGTTGGATATGCATTGAAATATTGACTATATATATAAGGAAATTGGGATCTAATATAATTCTAAAATCACATCTTTTGTTAATGTTTGATAGTGTGGGATGACACAATTCTTGAATGAAATATTACCTAATAATTATATAATAAATATAAAACTAAATTTATATATTGTAATAATATGAAACAAATTATTTATATCTTATCATATTGATCATTAAGAAATGTAATTAAAAAAATGACTAAGGTCATTATGAATATTTATAACAATGGCCTCAATTAAATGGAGTGTCAAATCCATAAATGAAATGAAAACATTTTTAGGATATTTAAAATTGGTGCACAAAATATTCACCAACATTTGTCGACCCCACCATGCTCACAAGATCATCAATAATATTATCGTCATAATGATTCATTGTGTTTTTTATAAAAAATCCAATTTATGATATAACTCTATTATATAATAATTTATAACCTTCAATTAGAAAATTTAAATATATAATAAATGTGATAATGTATTAATAATAACTATAAAATTCATACTCAATGAATAAAGGTTACTAACATTCAACTGTGATTAAATTTCTATTAGTTATCAGATTAAATTATTTTATTATTTTGAAAGCACAATAAAGGTTGCAATAAAGATATTTAGAGAATAAATATAATTCTGGACTATTCTGATTATCAATATTTCCATACATTCATATAATTTATTGACTTGTGACCTCCATTATAAACATATACTAGTAGAATGAATCTTGAATTTTTTTATTGCACATGTTCTATTAACAAATAAATAAATTGTGTTTATATAAAATCATCTGAATTTTAACGATCACGTACATACTGCATAAGAACAAAAAGGCCCTATATTTAACACACACTCAATAAATATAAAAATACCAGTGATTGATGGAAAATTGAATTTTAAATAGCTATAAATACACAAAATCATCGACTAATAAAAATATCCTTATTTAAAAACATGTCAAACACAAAAAATTCAAACCAACATATGAAATCAAGAAAAATGAAAGACATCATCTATTAGTCATTGAGTAACAAATGTTATTTTTTATGTGGTCATTTGGATTATAATGTATCATTCCTTATAATAAAAACCTAGTTCTATAAACATATTTTAAGGGAATTGCATGAATATGATTTTCAATATATTGATTATATGAAGTCACAATCATGGAAATAAACTTTTTATATAAAAATAGGCTAAATGATAGTGTATTCATGTTTTATATAACAGAATCAATTTTTTTCCACATTTCTCATTTAATTTTTTTTGTAAATTTTATTATTTACCATAGAATGGTTTAGTTCCCAAAATAATTATTATTGTGTAATTTACTCACATTTTCCCGTTTTCATTTCTAATTTTGAATGTTAAAAATCTTATATATAAATTGACTGAAATAAATTATATAAAAGTATTGTATCTGATTTTTAATTAATCTTGCGATTACTCCCATTGGTAAAATATTATTTTCATAGTATCCCCATGGTTCTTTTAGAAAACATTTATTATTGAGTGGTATTCCAAATCCAGGGAGATGTTTTTGTAGTTAGTAATGTTATATGGCTTGAGATTCATGAATCTGTTTGGTATTTGTGAATCCATTATTTAATGATATATTTTAATGACAAAAAAATGTATATTGCATAAATACAATTTTTGTGGATGAACAGCCAATGCAGTTACTGTTTTTGTGGCCATGTTTTTCTATAATCTATTACATTTGTGCTTCATGGTACAATGCATCTTTTTTAAACTATCTATTCTATAAATGATATGGATTTTGAATTGAGATTATTATAAAAATGGAATGTATATTTTTAAATAAATTTTAAAATAGGAATATTAAATAAAATTAGTAATTTATAACGTTATTATGAAATATATTGACATTTTAATTAGAATTAAATTAGAATCCCTAAAAAAGAATATTGTTAACAGTAATAGATGAAATTGAAAAAAAAAATCAAATAGAAATAAATTTAGAGATAAATTTCTATATGTATCCACACTATCACATAAACATGTAATTTTCATTATATATATATATATTTATCAGTGTTTGTGTGTTATATTTATATATTATTTTCACTTTATATATATTTTTTTCTTTCTATAATCACATTATATTTGTTATCTAAAAAATATAATTTTTAAAAAACATGTTCAATTTATATTATTTGAAATAACTATTTTATGAAATATTCAATGAAATACATAAAAAACAACAATGTGATTCATTTATTCACAACAATAACCCAGTTGAATATATTTTTAATATCCTATTATGCATAAAAGTTCATATAATTTTATATCAAAAAAATAAAAATTTGAAAATATATAATGAAATATTATATTACAATAACATTTAAAATCCTTAATCAAATTGACATCACAAATATAATAAATATATGTATAAAAAATTATATCAAATAACTGGGATACTTTAATTTTTCTCCATATAATAACTTTAAAAGTATATTAGGGGTGGGGTTTACCCTTGGTTGTTGGGGATGGGGAGAAATCACACTAGTGGATGTCATAGGTGGTGGGTTTTGTCCCATGTTATAGTCTATGGTAAGACATCATACTGGTGAATTTGTGGGTGTTATAGGTAGGATTTTATCCCATCATGTAATACATGGGAATGAAATCATATAAATAAAAGATAAAGTCCGATCAAAAGGTATTATGTTTTTAAAATTTCATTTTTAAAAATATATTATTATATAAAATCAATCTATAAATTAACAATTAGGAGGTTGTTTTTTAAATAATACTAATTGCAGAAATTAGTTTTTTAAAAAGAATATTTTGAAAAAAAACATAGATTTTGATTACAATTATCGATCACAATTATGTTCACCATGACAAAATCATAGTAGATGAATGCTATCAAGGTACCGGAACATCACAATGGTGTCCACCAAACTGAAACCATCATTTCTTCAATGTCCAAATTTACTTCATGTTGATGACCTTTGACAGCACTGTTGTTCTCAAAACAACCTATAATTTTAAAATGTTGTTTATAGGTCGATTTTAATGGATAATTAATTGGTCATTTTGGATGGAAATTTGTGGACGATATATTAGTGTACTCTCACACTTGACAAGACCTTCTTACCCATCATTATATCATTCTATGTTCACTTATAGGGAATCATTTATATGATGATTTCTTAAAATTCCACATTTTATGGACCAAAATTCAATTATTGGGTCATGTAATCTCAGATACATGAGTATATGTAGACCCAAAGAAAGTGATAGTAGAAGTTTCTTGGGTGCATCCAAAGAACGTCTTTGAGGTATGGAGTTTTCGAAGGCTGACTAGTGAATACAAGCACATTATTCATGACTTTACAAGCTTAGCAGTTCCACGGATGGGTCTCACTAAGATGGGTCCAATGTACATATGATCAGATTCTTTTGAATCAGCCTTTCGAGAGAAAAATAATATGTTTACAATAGCATTGATACTAGTTATTATAGAGCCGATAAATAGCTATACTATTTACTAGGATGCTTTATGTATCAGACTGGGAGTAGTTCATATGTAGTGGGAAGGATTCATTATGTACGAGGCTCGTTAGTTGAGGCCACATGAGAGGAATTACCTAACAGACGATCTTCAGTTGGCTGCAATTGTTCATTCATTACCTTATAGGATATTTTATCTGATAGGAGAGAATTTTGTGGTTTTCACCATTAAAAATGCCTCAAGTACATCTTCACTCAGCGTGACATGAATTTGAGACCGTGAAGGTTGGTTTAATACCATCAGTCCTTCAACATTGAGTTTTCCTATATGACTGTGAATAATAGCGTATTAGCTAATGAATTCAGGATTAGGATGAATATAAATGAAGATCAGAAGGCCATATGTGAATGTATGATTATAGATCTATTCTTTATGATGCATTTGGAGGTTCATGATTGATAGGGGCATACATTTCATTCTTATGTGGGTGTTACATGTACTTTTCATGATTGAGTGTAAATGATGTACCTATCAGTTTCTGAACGCCTAATATTATGGGAGAGTGTGTCATAGAAGGACACTCCTCCTGGATTGATAGTAGCCGAGGATGGGAACTTGAATTTTCCTGGGCGCATATGGGTTTCAGCAGACATATGCAAGGGGAAAATCCATAACATTGATTCCTCATTTTGGGAAGTTCATATTTGTGTTACCATGATGTATCAAGATCTTCACAATCAATATTGGGGGCCAGGTGTGAAGAGAGTTGTTGATTGTTTTGTCAGGATATGTTACTCCTATAAGTAGATGAAGGCAGAGTATTGGTGACTAGCAGGACTTTTGAAGTAGCTATATATTACCAAGTGGAAGTGAAGTGATGTTGTGAGGGAATTTGGGATAGGATTACATAGGTCACATTAAGGAAACAATGTTGTTTGGGTTTTCATTGATAGAATAATAAGGTTTCTCATTTCTCTCCAATCTAGAAAAAAATTTGTGTTGATGAGTTGGGGATGTTGTATGTTCGAGAGATTATACTATTACATATAGTTCAGCACTCCATTGTCATAGATAAAGAATCCCATTTTACTTCTCTGGCCTGGAAGGGACTCTAGAGGGTGTTGGATACACATGTTATTCTATGTATAGAATACAATCCCTAGACTGATGGCTAGTCCGAGCTTATGATTTAGGTGCAAGAGGACATGCTACAAGCATAATTGTTATACATTGGAGGTTCATGGGAGAAGCATGAATTTTTTTTATGTTTTTCTATAATAATAGTTTTCACGAAACCATTCAAATGGAACCTTATGTGTCTTTCTATGTTAGTTCATGCTGATCAACCATATGTTGGATGGAAACATAATAGCAAGTTAAGGTGGGACCTCGTCTTGCCAACGAGACCACAGTGTAGATACAGTTTATTCGATAGAGGATGGCTAAAAGAATTCCATGGAAAAATCTTTAAGATGATCGATGGAGATGACCAGTGGAGTTTGAGGTCGGAGACCAGGTTTTCCAATGTGTCACAATGGGGTTAGGACACATGATAATTAGAAGGCAATGCAAGATTTGATGGATATATGTCCAACCATATGTGGATATAGAGGGATTTGGTCAGGTTTCCTATTGGTTATAGTTACCTCAGTGGTACCGGCCAATGCAGAACACCTTCTATGTTTTGTAGCTATGATGTTACTTCTCATATTAGTCCCATGTTTTTTAATCTGTGGTGGATACATCGGAGGTGGACACCTCGTTCGAGTAGCATCCTATCCAGATTTTTTATAAATGTACAATGGGTATTTGTGGCATGTATTTTCCTAATGTATGGGTGTAAAAGAATCATGGGTGTGTACATGACAAGAGATGGGAGAGGGAGACCGATGTGTGATCATAGTGGCCAAAGTTGTTTGAGGAATCTTCTTATCCTCATTGTTATGGAAATTTTGGGATGAATATCATTAATGGGGGATGTTTGTAAGAACCAAAATATTCTTTTCTTGTATGGAACCTATTTTATGGTGTTTTTAGAAAATAAAGGATGAAAAAATGGAAATTTAATGAGTACAAGTCGTTTAATTAGGATTACATGCCATGTGGGGTGACATAGAGACCACCTATAGTGGTGGACATTTATAGAAAACACACACCTTGTACCATTAAAGTACACACAACTAAATTTTCTTTTTTATTCCATTAATAATATATGGTTCATGTATAATTGACAGAACACCCTTCTTCTCAGCTTGTCTTGTCCAAGAGTGACCAATGAAGATGTTTCTTCTATGATCCCCTGGTCAATCATTTATTCCCTTAATTGAACACTGTTGATTTGGTTGGAATCACAGAAGTATGTACTTCCTTATACATGAGCCATGTGGCTTGATTTCTCATATTTCATTCGATTTCCTTGGTTGAACGTTTTAGACATTTGTGTAGATATATGTCATTTGAGGATTATTCAAGGTTTAGAACCAGGGTATATCGATTGTACAATGATGAGGTAGGCGTGTTGGTCATTTCCAAAGCTAGTCCCCACTTTTTATGAGAAAAAGTGACCAATACACTAGAATGGGGTATTTCATGTTTAAGGAATTTAACCTTGTTGATACTTGGAATGATTTTTTTCTTTATCTAGGTCTATTTTTTGTATATATGGTTATTTTTTCATGCTATAGATGTTTTTCCCATGTTTGATTTTATATTGACCATTTGATCTAGTTTTCCTACTAGGCTACTTTGTTTCCATGCCTAGTATTGTCGGGATGGAATGTTTTATCTAATGATGTTATATACTTGTATTTGTTTAGACAAGTTATTCTAGAAAGCTGTTATCTTAGTAGTTCATAAGGTTTAATTATTCCATTGAACATCTTTTTTCCTGATTGAATTACGCAGTACTGTGGGAACCTCGTGTAGTAGACGATAGGGCTAAAGAATGCTGATGCTTTCCCTAGAGTGTATGTTTTTTTATGTTGTGAGACCATAAGGGGGTAGAAATTGTGATCCCACAGAGTGTATATAGTTCGACATTGTGACACATGAGTGGGAATTGGATGTTCAATGCTTCCTCTGACTATCAATAGTTACTGATACAAGACAACATGTTGTATTAATGGTGAGTTCATCCACATAGAGTCTTTACTGATGCTGATCCAAAGGGGTTAGACAATGAGTACTTCTCAGAGTGTTTCTTATTCTTAATTGTTTGAAATATAGGTGTTAGGTTATAAATGCATCCTAGAGGGTTACATGTTTATGATTATCAGAAAACGTGATATAATGAATATGAATTCAATTGTAATGTTACAATTGATTACTTTTGAGTACTTCTTTATTTACTATTCATTTTTCTTATTTCATACCATATATATTGATTGATTATTATGAACAAATCATTGGGTGGTTGCCTAGTGGGATTCATCTGACACCCTTTTTAGGTCATTCTTTTGGGCCCCAACATGTTATATTTTTTCATTTATATATAAGGGAAAGAGCCATTCTAGTTTAGTTAATTGATTATGGTAGAGCTGGAAGGAATGGGACCAAGCAGAGGCTTGTGATGCTGCTAGATTTTTTTTTACTTTTTTTTGAACATTGGTTTAGAATTGTTTTCTATCATTGTGACTTGTTTGGATGTTTTCCTAGATACATGAGACATGAATCATTATATATATATATATATGCCGGAGCTATTTATATACATTCATTCTTCCATTTCATACATATTGAATAGTATTACTACTTCTGTTGTTGTATATTATTGTTCATACACTATGTTACTCTATCAATTAGGTCATCATTTCCCCACTAAAACCCTCAAGGCCCTCGCTGCTAGATAGCAGCCTCTGGTGTTTGGGGAAATTCTCTTGAGGCAACATGATGTACCGTGTATGGGGCACCCCTTGTTGGAACCTGGAATCGGGACATTGAAACGTGGTATCTGATTAATTATATTCTTCATGACTTACTATTTAGAGTCTATATACAGGGATAAGAAGGAATATGTACTTTGTAATAAACTGTTCCTAGGAGTAGCTAACTCGTGTACATGAAAAATCTAATCTTCCCCATTTATTGTTTTTTTTTTCAGATTTGAAATTATTAAAGTGGATTTGATTTCACCGTTGGGTGATTCACATGCTTTATGATTTTATAATTTATATTATTGATTTTCTATTTCTCTTTCATCCCAATTAGATGAGGGTATTCCATATCATGCAACATATATACACATTGTAGAGATCACATGCCATGCATTCGTGTCAAACCATTTAGGGTGCAGTAGAGAATGCATTTTGTTATGATAGACATTGTTCTAGATATACATTCTATTTCAATAGATTCTTAGATAAAATAACATTTGGTTGTTAGGGTATTTAATTGTGTGAGGTTTTGTTCGAATGAACACCACACATTGGTCATTGAGGTGTTATGGGGCCTCCTGGATCGAAATTTGTTGGATCACGTGATTGACTGTAATTTTGATCCTTTTAATAAACATTAATTATATATCAAGCTTTGATACGCAGGGATAATGATCCCCATGGATTTTAATTTGTGACATTAATTTTTGTTTCAGTGTTTTTATGGGTTCTAAGTAATTTATAATGCTCACTATCTGAAAAAACAAAGAATAAATTATTTGTATTGATGATTAAATTCCATGTATCCTTCTATTCTGGAAGGAAATGTTTTTCTTAAGTATACGCCATGTAAATTAGTACATGTTGTGTAGTATCTAACTGAGTTACTGCATATGTGGGAAGAGAAATGGGGTTGAGAAATATCTGTTTGAACATGTCGTGTATAAGACGTACACACTGTGTGGTATAGACCATGTGTCCACCCGTGTGATCAACGAAACATATCTATGAAACATATGAATTACATGGTTTGTGTAGCTTTAACACTTCAGTTAGATTCAATTGTGTATCCAGTTGTGTAACTAACAGCACAGATCAGTGAAATCCTTCAAGTACACGTTGTGTCTAGCACAAACACGATGTGTAGTCTTGTTTCATGAGAACTATGTGGGTTAGTCCGGAATTAGAACATGGGAAGGAGAAAATGATTCACGTACACACTGTGTCATGGGGAACAAAACTTGTGTATGTGGTCTATCATGAGAAGTTATGGAATAAGTACATGACCATGTAATGTTTTAAGGGAACATGTCATGTAGTGGTCCTACATGTTGTGTACTCTTGTTTTTTAAAACATGAATGATTTATGTCGCATGTTCCTTCTTTGTATTCTTAGTTTCAGTCCTAGAGATTTTAGAACTAAGGTGTTAGCTTTACCTTCCCTATTTAGGCCACTTAGACATTCTTTGATTGTACGCTAGATATAGGTAAATGATCAGACACTAGACATGGTAGATTAGGGACTAATGTAGTTCCTCAAGCTGTTCCTGTGTTGGCACCATCTGTCCTTCCCGATACAGGTGCTGATGCACAGTTCCGAGAGGGCCTTATGGAGTTTATGTAGACCTTTAGGGGAGTACCACATCCTGCCCCATAAATGGATGAGTTGACACGAGTCCTTAAGTAGCAGCTTAGAACTACATTCTTAGTGGTTGGTGGGACTCAGGCTGCATATTTGTGGTTAGAATCCATGTTGTCGATCATCGAGAATTAGGAGACGCCTCTAGAGTGGAGGGTGGATCTCTATATGTATATGTTTCGGGACTCCTCCAAGAGATGGTGGGATCTGATATCACAGGCGGGATGCCAGTAGGTTATGGATTGGGCAGAGTTCCATTATTCTTTTTATGATTACTTATACCCAGAGAGGATTAGGGCTGATTGAGCCTGGTAGTTCATGAGTCTAGAACAGGGTAACCTCTTAGTCAGGGAGTATTCTTTTCGTTTCATAGATTTGTATTACATCACACCTAAACATGGAAGGGAAATGTTATTCCTGGAGAGGAAATTTGAGGATGGTCTCAATCATGTCAGAAAATCATATGTGAATATATTTAGGTTGAGTTACATCACTTTATTAGTAAAACATGACCTGAAAACTTACCAAAACATGAGGGTTTCCGAGGCTATGAACCAGGGTGGCTCATCATTCAGAGTTGGTGCCCCAACCAATTGAGAGTAATAAGTACCACATGGAGTCTATTTGTGGAGATCAAAGGAGGTGAGACACTTTTTCTGGTATGCATGTGGTGTTCTACCAGTGTGGGAAATGTGGGCATATGAGGCCACATTGCCAGAGTGACCTGATGGAGTGCAGAACATGCGGAAAGATGGGTCATCTTTAGCATGTATGTCAGTTTTTATCACAAGAAGCTTGTGACATAGGATCTTATATGACACCTCATTCAAGAGCAGGACCACCATTTTCTCATCAGTTAGATAATTGGAGTCCATCTAGCCCTTCTGGCCGATGTGGAGGTCATGGCCAAGGTATATCATCTCCATAATTTTAGTGACAACATGGTGGATCTTTTTGGGGTGTTCAAGTAGTTTCATAATGCCAGGGTACATGCGAAACAATTTTGGTAGATTAGACCCAACATGAGAATGATCTCATGCCCTCTATAGTTTGTGGTACGATTCTAGTTGCCTTAGTTTTAGATTCATCACTTTTCGATGCAGGGGATTCCAATAGTTTCATATCTGTTGCGGTTTTGGAGATCCTTGGGCTCTGTATCATTACCTCTGCATATTTCTTGGTTGTAGACACTTCATTGGGGACAAGAATGGCTATTGTACGTCAGAGGGAGGAGTTCCATTTTGAGGATTGTGTCTGTCACTTCAAATGGGACCTCTTTTTCATAGAGATGATGGGGTATTACATTACACTTGGAATGAAGTTGTTAGTTATATTAAAGGATTTTTTCGGCATGTATCATTTTAGGGTGAATTTCACATCACTATAATGTTGTTTTTCCTTAAATTAGGGAGAATGGGATGTCCAGGAATGTAGAGAAAGACCCATGAAACATGGATTGGCAGGAGTTATATCTCATATTTCTAGTCTAAATATGGATGACAAGGGAACTTCAAAGTCGAACATTCCTTCAATGATGGATCGTCTTAGTGATGTATTTCTGGAGAAATTTTCTCGCACACCTATAGAAAGAGAGGTGGACTTTTTATTGAGCTTCTTCCAAGAGAAAACCTGGTGCCCATTACACCTTATTGGATGGAAACACAAGAGTAACAAAAGCTCCATAAGAATTGTGAGGATATGCAGTGAAATGATTTCATCCAACCTCAAACTTCTCCATGTGGTTCTCGAGTCTAGTTTGCGAAGAAGGCAGATGGTACTCCCATGAATTTCATGGATTATCGGAAGCTGAACGAGTTCACAATTAGGACCCAATATCCCTTGCCAAGGATTGATGATATTTTTGACCATCTTAGGTCTTAGGAATGGGCATGAAATTTCTATAGAACTGATGAACCAAGTGTTCCATCCATAAATGGATTTTTTTGTTGTAGTCTTCGTGGAATATATATTTTTGTACTCTCACACTGGACAAAACCCTACTACACATCTTGATAACTCTTTGATTAAACTGAGAGAGCATCCTTTATATTATATTATATCAAAATTCCACTTTTGGATGGACAAAATTCACTTCATGGGTCAGTTTATCTTATAGGCATGATTATTTGTTGACCCAGAGAATGTAAGAGTAGTAGTTTCCTGGTAGAAACCAATGAACATATTTGAGGTATGTAGTTTTATAGGGCTGACTTGTTACTTAAGAAGTCTTATTTGGGACTTTTAATGCTTAGAAGTGCCACTGAGGTGCCTCACCAAGATTGTTGTTATATACTTATGATGATATTCTTGTGAGTCATCCTATCAGGATCTTAAAGATTGGTTGACTTCATCATTGATACATGTTTTTCTAGACAATTTAAAGATCTATATTGTATATTTTGATGTTTCAGGTATTTGGCTGGGAGAAGGGCTTATGGAGGGGGAAGGATTCATTGCATATGGGGCTCAAAAGTTTATACCACATGAGATGAATTACTAGACACACAATCTTGATTAGGCTGCAGTTGTTCTTGATTTATTCTATTTTATACATAATCTTTTAGGAGAGAATTTTGGAGTTTACATCATCCACAAAAGTCTCAAGTACAAAATCACTCAGCGAGATCTAAATTTGAGAAAGTGAAGGTATTTAGAATACCTTCATCCCTTCGACATTGAGTGTTCCTAAATTCCTAGGAAATGAATCACATTAACTTAGGAATTGATTTTGAGGATGAAAATAAATGATTTTCAAGGGGTCATCAATTAGTGGCTGTTAATGGATATGTTCTCTGTGATACATATGAATGTGCATGATAAACAGGTGTAGAAGATTCTTTCTTATGTGGTTGTCACATCTACAACACATGATCAAGTGAAAATGAGGTAGCTATCAAATTATGAAGGCCAATAATTATGGCTGACTATGTCACGGAAGATAATCCTAGTGTAACCAATATGTATCAGGTTATGTACCATTAATATTTGTGGCCAGATATGATGAGAGATGATGCTAGGTTTTTCATGAGATGTTCCTCCTGTCAGTAGGTGAAGGTAGAGTATCAGCGACCATCAGAGATTTTAGTAGTTAATCATTCTCTTGTATAAGGGGAGTGATGACTTGATGGATATCGTGATAGTCTTAACAAGGAATCCATGAGGAAAAAATTCTGATTGGGTTATCATTGATAAACTCATGAAGGTTTATCTCTTCTCACTGATAATGGCGACCTTCAGTGGTGATGAGATGGTTAAGTTATACGTTTGAGAGATTATATTGTTACATGGATTTCCACACACCATTGTTCCCGATAGTGATAAATGTTTTACTTCTCCGATATGGAAGGGACTATAGAGGAAGTGGGGTAGAAAGGTATTTTGGTGTATAGCATACCATCCCATGACTGATGTCTAGTCTGAGCATATGATTCAGGTCCCGGAGGACATGATATGGGCATGTTACATATACATTAGAGTTTATTGGGATATTCATGTATATTTTGTTGAGTTTTCCTACAATAATTGATTTCAAGAAACGATTCAGATGGATCCTTATGAGGATTTGTACGGTCGGCCAAGTTGATCACCCATATGTTGTCTAGAAGTAGGAGAGGCAGATATGATGGGGCCTCATCTTGTCCATGAGACCACATAGTAGATAGAGTTGATTTGGAAGAGGATGACTACTACAATGTCATGACAAAAGTCTTATGTAGATCGATGGAGACAACCTCTGGAGCACGAGGTCTGAGACCTTGTTTTCTTACGTGTCACAATGAGGATAGGACATTTCATAATTAGGAAACATAGTAAGAATGAACTAAGAAATGCTGGACCGTTTTATGTTTTTGAGAGTGTAATGCCAATTTCAAATCAGTTGAAGTTACCTCATAGGTATTATGCTATGTAGGATGACTTCCAGGTTTCTTAGCTAAGGTGTTACTTCTCAGACCCTTCCCATGTGTTTTATCATAAGTATGATGAGTTGGAGGTGGAGGCCCCATTAAAGGAACATCCAATCCAGATGCTCAACCATAGTATGATTGTTTTTTGTTGTTGCTCCCTTCCCCTTGTATGGGTGATATGGAAACACAGACGATTACGTGACATGACTAGGGAGAGGGAGACTGATGTGCGATTGGAGTGGCCAAAGCTATTCGAGGATTCTTCTTATCCTACTTTTTAAAGAAATTTTGGGATGAATTACATTAAGGGAGATATTTATATGAACCTAGAAATTCTATTCAAGTATGGACCCTATTTTTACGTGTTTTTAAAAAATGGTGTAAAATATAGAAATTTATGGAGTATACGGTCTATAGATATGAGTTCAAAACATTTAACTGGTTTCCGTGGGTGACCTTGTACTGACCATTTAACAGCTAAGTAAATGGTTGTGTGAGGTGACGTGGATATTGCGTAATTTTATTATGGTTTCAGCATGTACATGCCATTTACTTTTCATTTTATTTCATTTATCATACTACGGTTGCGTCTTATCGACATAACACCCTTCTTCATAAATCATCACATCCATGAGCGAATGAAGCCAACGTTTCATCATTGAGACACTGAAGGACCATCTGTTCTCCGAATATAACACCATTAATTTCTTTTTAGTCGCTTCGGTATTTTCTTACATTTACAAGATCCTTGTTTCTTGATTTCTCCTTGTTTGTTAGATAGCCTTGGTTGAATGTTTTAGATGTTTTTTAGATATATATAATAATAGGAAGATTCAAGGGTCGACACTAGAGTATATCAATTGTAAAATGCTGAGGTAGGTGGTGTATTCCTTTCCATAGTTAGTACTTGAATTTTATGTGAAAAATTGCCCAATACCCTAGAAAGGGGTATTGCATGTTTAAGGATTGTAACCCTATTGATGGGTTCTATGATTTTTTTTCTTGATTTAGGGATATTGATTGTAAATAGGGTTGTTTTTTCATGATAAGCAATTGTTTTCCATTGTTTGATTTGATATTTATCTTTTTGTCTAGTTTTTCATGTTAGGCTGCTTACATTCCATGCATAGTTCGGTAAAGATGTAGTGTTTTATTGGATACTATTATATGCTTTTAGCTCTTTAGCAAAGTATTTATTTAATTTTGTTAACAATGTAGTTCATAAGGTATAATTTGGATTTTTAACCTCATTGTGCATGATTTACATACACAGGGATATGGGAACCTGGTGTAGTACACCATAGGCAGAATGGACATTGAGGGCTTCCCCAAAGTATATGTTTACTATTACGTTGCAAGACCAAAGGGGGTATGGAATTTTTTATCCCTCAGAGTGTTTTTAGTTTTACATTATGAGGAAAAAGGGGTCATTTTATATTGAGTGCTTCCTCAACATTTTTATAGTCACAAATAAAATACCGCAAGGGGAATTGATGACGAGTTCTTCCCCAGAGAGTATTTCTTGAAGCAGAACTAGAGGGGTTAGACTGTGAGTAACTCTCAGAGGGTTTATTTTGTTTTTATGGTTGAACCATAGGGGTTAGGTTGTGAGTACATCCAATAGGGATACTTGTTTTTTATTATATTCTTACTTGATATAATGAAAATGAATGCAATTGAAACTATAAGATAGTTTACTTTTTAGTAATTCCTTGTTTACAAATTCATTTTTCTTATTGACTGACATATATTTTTACTGACTATTAGGGACAGATCATTGGGTAGTTATCTACTGGGATTTGTCTCACACACTATTTGATTCATGATTTTGGCCCCAATTAGACTATATTATAGTAGGTATCGAAAATAGAATTCACCCTTCTACCTTAAGTACTTGATTGTTGTGGATATGGAGAGTATGGGACCAAGAAGAGGCTTGTGAAGCTGATGGAGTCGTTTACATGTTTTCATTTGTACTTTGGGTTACTATTGTATTCTAGTATTGTGAATTGTTTTTCTATTTTTCTAGATACTTGATACATTCATCATTAAAAATGTATCTTTACTGACATGAAAATAATAGTTATAAAAAATAATTAATGGGAAAAGAATAAATATGTTGCTAAAAATATTGAATAATTAAACTCACAGTTATGGATATCTCCTTTTTAATACAAACCTGACATGAATGATAGTGTCTTCATTCTATATATAAACAAATCTATTTATCCAACTATTTCATTTTTTTCTATATATATTAAATTTGGTCCATAAATAATTCTCATTGTATAATTTACTAATTTGACCCCTATTCATTTCAATTTTCTAGTTTTAATTTTATTATATATGAAATTACTTTAAATAAATGATATTGTTATTTTATATCTGATATTTAATTAATCTATTGATGACCCCACTGTAATATTAATTGGTTCATTTTCTCCCCACAGCTTATATAGTTAAATTTTGAAGTTCCATGGGATTCTAAATAAAGTGATACATATTTATAGTCAGTAATTTTATATGGATTGATATTCCAGAAAGAGTGAGTTATTGTTGATACCCATATTGAATGTTAAATTTTACGACAATATAAAATGTATAATGCATAAAAATAAATATTTTTGTATGATAAGAAATTAGTTTTAATGTTTTTAATGACATATTTTTTTAAAGGAATGATGTTTTTTCTAAAGGTAAAATTTATTTTTTTGAACCTATCTATTCTAGAAAAGAAATATCAAATTATTTTTAAATTAAAATGAATATTGATTCTGAAAAAAATTCATTATATTTTAAAATAGTAACAAATTATGAAATATAAATTTATATTGATAAAAAAAATGTTATTATTTATCACATTAGAAGAATATTAGAATCCATTTAAAACAACTATTGTTAAAAAAAATGAATGTAGAGAAAATCAAATTGAAAAAAAAATTCTGAGATATTTAAATATGTATCCACACTATCACAAATATAGATTAAAAGAATTATATATATTTCTGTATTAAATATATATATCATTGTTTTTTATATTATATTAATATAATTTAATTTATTTTTATTTTATTTGTATTATGTTCTTTCAAAAATCACATTATATATATTGTTATAAAAAATGAATATAAATTTTATTACATTAATATTCAATCAATTTCCTTTTTTGAAGATAGATTCAATGAAAACATAAATGTTGAAATGTGTAACATTTTTAACATTATATCCAGGTAAACTAGAATTAAAAGATCTCTAGAACCATAAAATGAAAAAAAAATATCCATTCAAGAAATAAAACAATAAAAAACATATCCAAAATCCTCTATTACAATAATATCAGAAGTCTTGGAATGTAATTATTCCTCAATATTAATAAATATAATTTTAAAAAATAAATTCTACGAGAAGAGAATTCATTGATATAAATCATCTTTTATCCATATAATCACCTAAGCATCTTATGTGTACTCTTTGTGATATATTAATGATATATTATTGGAAGAAATGACTTCCTTAGTTGGAAAAATACTCTAATTTGTGTTTCTTGTCAATATATATTGGGTTCATTTGGGATTTTTCCAGAATTTTATCTTATTGGTCAAGCAGAAAATAATGTGTAAGATATCGTCAATCTCTAATTCATTCCAAATTTTTGGGTAAAAAAATTATAGAATAGAGAAATGTGTTTTTGGAAAAGGATGTGTCACATTTGAGTGAATATGTATAGAAGTGTTTAATGGAAGATATGTTTCAGGTTTTCCTCAAAAAAATATTGAATTCGTATTTCATGAAAGATGTGTTTATATGCGAAATAATGTATACACCAGAGAATGTATAATGTGCAAAGGAAACTATGCAGAAGGAACATTCGTTCCAAATAAATCATCAAACCAGAGCTCCAAATGAGAATTTTTTTTAAATTGAGTAAGAAAAAAATGTAAATGAATGTGGATCATGCAAAAGATGAGATTTAGAGAAACATATATACGTGCGTGGATGTTGATGTAGAAGGAACATTTACACACGGATGTCCTAGTCTATAAATATGTGGATAACCCCTTGAAGACATATAACAATTTTCAATAAAACAATAGTATCTATAACATGTAATATTTTCACACAAAAGTCTTAAACATATATAATCTTTCGAGAATAATGTTACTTGTTCAAATATAAACCTAGATAAACTCATGTTTCATTTTCATTAATGAGAATAGGTTTTCTGAAAGTCAGTTTCTTGAAAACCATAAAATATGCTCAGAAAAATATGTGTCGTTTGAAATAGTAAAATGTAGCTTCTTTCTAGGTTTGAGTATCTGGTTTTTTTATCTGTTCTCTAAAGGGACTTAATTCTAGTGGTCGATTCAAGAAGAGTCTAGTTCAATATCGCCACAAATACATCAATGATGAAATACTGAAGTTCCCTTCAAGTGCATAAACCAACTAATGATCACATAGGTGAATTTATCTATAGTGTTTGAATAGAATTATTCCATGGAACATAGTTTTACATCAATAAATATTTTAATGACATTTTTTCAAGCACATAGTTACTCTATCTAAACTCTTGTATTCCACAACTAATTATGATTTTTTGTTTTAGGTATGAATGATACATTGTTAGTGTATACACCCTGAAGTATCCCATAGTGGTGAACACTATAAATTTTTATTCTCATGATAATATTCTTAGTAGCCTGAGTGTAATATTACATGATAGATCAATTGGAAGATGAAACAAGTCATGCAAGCAATTGAATTGAATTCAAGTCTATATAAATACCTGAGATTTCTAGAGATTTTTCCGATGATGATAATGATAATGATGAATTTATTAATTTCTTATCCAATAAATTTATTAGGGGAAATGGAAAATTTTAAGTAAATATACCTATTTCCTATTTTCAATATGGTATAGTTGGACACATTGCCTCTTTGTAAGAACCTGCTTCTTGTTTTAGAGGTACGAGCTTCTTCTTTTCCATTGATTAGGTGATTTTGAGAAAATATGGAAAATGGGGAAAATCCTAAATTTTGGAACTACATGCCATGTACTTTATCCACACATCGTGTACTTTTGGTCCTGTTCGGAAGAGTACACGGGGCGTGTAGCCATGCCTGTGACGAGGCGTATGGGAACCGACTACACGCCGTGTAGTAGTACATTACACACCGTGCAGTTAGTCGAAAGGCTTAAACTGTAAGGCAGTGGAGCAGCCGACAGCTGGGCGACTATGCATGCCGTGTACTTGGGAGTACATGCCGTGTACTCAGGTCGACAGATGAACAGTGTGGCAGTGGTGCCAATTGAATAGTTAAATGAAAGGAGTACATGCCGTGTACTCAGAAGTACATTCCATGTACATTCTTTTTTCGGCTTAAAATAGGCAGTAGCCTCCTCATTTGGTAGAGGAGGCAGTTGATCCATTTTGGAGCAAAAGGCGGAGGCCAGATCTTTGAATATCCACCGGGCGTTCGTCTGGAATTAGATTCAGCTTGAGACGAGCTCATTGGAACCGCATGGGTGAGCCCTCTCCCCTCCTAGTACCGTTCATAACAATTCTCTCCTAATGTATGTTATTTAAATTTTTTTGGTTCCTGTTCTTTGTTAGATCTATGCCATTCGTGGGCGTTTTAGGAGTCGTTGTTCGGGTATAACGTTCGTTGTCATTTTTGGTGGGTGGATTTGTGTTCATTTTCAAACTGTCATGCGTTTTTGTGCCACGAACCCATGTTGGGGTGTCGTGTGGCTAAGGCCATTTCTATATTTAAATGCCTAGAATTTCATAGGTGAATAAATTGTGATAATAAAATGCTGGTTGGGATCATTTCTTGGATCCGAAACCATCGCTGGGGTGTGTTTCACTGTTTAGCAATTTGTCCAGGATACAGAAGTGTACTCCTTTAAAGTAATAATAGTAGAGTTTCCTTGAGGGGAATTTCTTGTTACTGCTTGTTTACCATTTGGGAATGGCCCGATTAACTATTTAGCTTGAGCGTGTTGTTGTTATTAGCCTGAGGGCATGACTGTTTTTTTCCCGAGGACTGTCCTTATTCCACCTAAGGGCATCCTTTCGTGCCTGAGGGCTTGACTTCTGTGCCTGAGGGTGACACTTCTTATGCCTAAGGGTGAGAATTCTGTTATAATGCCTGAGGGAGAGATTATGTATAGCCTCAGGGCGTGGTTCACTATATTAGCCTAAAGGCGATATATTGGTTGGCCTGAGGGCTTGGTGCTGTTGAGCACAATAATGTTACTAAATTAAATAAATTAAATGAAAAATAAAACAACAATTTAATTGTTAATTTAGTTACTTTTTAGTACTACTTACTTTATTTCATTTTATTACTACACACTATCGTTGCATGCTTACACGCAGTTGGGAACGAGCCTTTGGTGGGTTCCTACTGAGATATATTTCTCACACCCTGTTTTGGTCATGTTTTTCAGACCAAACAGATTACATTTCTACCAGTGTAGATAGGGGCAAGAGTCCCTATTCATGCACTTGACTGTTGCTGAGGAGTAGGAGGGAATGGGCCCTAGCCTAGGCTCGCGATACCACTGCCAGCTGTTTTTCATTGTTTAGTTGTAATCTGTTTTTGGTTGTATCGTATTGATGTATAACATATTCTGGATGTTTTCATAGAACTTGAGAAATGTAACATCATCATTTATATATATTGCTGGTTATATCCACTGCTATTGTGTATTTCAGTTGTGTATGGTTTACTACTTCTTCTGTTTGTTGTATGTTTTATTTAAATTCCTCTATGTTACACTTTGACAATATGAGGGCATAGTTTCCCCACTATCAGACCTGGTCCCTCGCTGCTAGTCGGCAGCCTCTGGCGTTTAGGGAAATGTGTTTGAGGTAACGTGGCGAACCGGGCTCGGGGCACCCGTTGAGTGGCACCCGGGTCCGTGATGTTACAAAGTGGTATTATAGGGGTTTCTTTTCATGACTTACTATTTGGAGCCATAGTTAGGGATAGGACGACACAGTAGTTGGTAATAAGCTGTGACCGGGCGTAGCTAACTAGTGTACAGGGAAAAGCCAGTCTACCTCATATTTTGCATTCCTTGGATTTAGCAATTTTATGGTTGATATGTTTTCACCATTGGGTGACACACATGGATTGTGCTGTTTATATTTTATTGGTGGGTTCTATTTAGTTGCAACCCGATAAGATGAGGCTATGCCATCTCATGCATCATATAGGCACATGCAAGATATCACATACCATGGATAGTTTCCATGCCATGTAGGTGCATTAGAATTGCATGTTGTTGTGATAGTTGTTGTGATAATAAAGTATGCTGTTGTGATAGCTGCATGATAAATTCCTTCCTTGGGATACGGGATTTTGGTTGAGCTTGTTTCTATAATTGATGCCAAACTTTGGTTTTTGGGGAGTACGGGCCTCCATTGACTGATTGTTGGTCATAACACATATAAGATGGAAAACATTGATTCAGGGGGAGTATGGGCCCCCACGGGTCGGAATTTGACACTTATGTGTTGTTTCTCAGTATTTCATGGGTTCCAGAAAAGTTTCTGAGGAATACTGTCAGGAATCCCAGTATACACGCCTTGTAGTATTATTATACACAACGTGTATGTACTTCTATTCAGGAAGAAAAATGAACTTTTTGAGTACACGCCGTGTAACCTAAGTACACGCCGTGTAGTCTCTTCCCATGTCACAAACTGTGTGGGAGACAAAACAGGGTAGGGAACGATTTGGGTAGAACAAGTCGTGTAGTTTTTGTACATGCCGTGTAGTGTTGACCCGGAGTCTGGTCGTGTAACTAGAAACATGGGTTGGTGAACTCCTTGACAGAACATGCCGTGTCAATTATGGACATGCCGTGTAGTGTGACCTGGGGACTCGGCTATGTAACTTACAACACGGGCTGGTGTCACCTCTCCTTGAACACGCCGTGTACCTATGGGACACGCCGTGTAGTCTTGTCTGAGGATATAACGTGTGGACTTAGCCGTGTGGATGGGAAACAGGGTGTTGTACACGCTGTGTACGGGTGTAACATGCTGAGTAGTTGTAATCCGAGTAGTCGGCCGTGTCATAGACGACACAGACAGTTGGAAAGTAACCCTGTACATGCCGTGTAGATATGATACATGCCGTGTTGTGTTGTTGAACAGAAGCCGTGTGGCTTAGCTGTGTAAAAGGACCCGGGCAGGGGAAGAGAAGTCAAGTACACGCCGTGTAGACGTTGTACATGACGTGTATCCTTGTTTTGAAAAATTTTGAATGCCTTCTTCCTCTTGTTCCCTTATGGTTCTTTCTCTTTTTGGTATTAATAATATTGTATTTGAGGCGTTCTTTTGACCTTGTAGTGTCATGCTGCCGAGACAACCGCGAGTTGTTCTCCAGGAGAGCGGAGAAAATTATACTTCGGAGATGGTGGACCATGGGTTACCAGTGGATCCACCAGTAGAGCCAGATGCGGCACCAGCTGTTATACCGGACACAGGAACAGAGGCGCAGATCCGTGAAGGTTTTATGTGGTTTATGAAAACCTTTCAGGGAGCACCGTAGGGTGCTACATCTATGGCTGAGTTGACTCGTATCTCCCAACAGCAGCATCTGCCTACGTTTTCAGGGGATGGAGGACCACATGCTACAGAGTCTTGGCTAGGATCGATGCAGACTATTTTCGAGCATCTTGAGATGCCTCCACGGAAGAGGGTCAAGATCATGACTTACATGCTGCGTGATTCTGCCAAGAGGTGGTGGGATGTCACCACCCAGTCAGAGCATCACAGAGACATGGCATGGGAATATTTTCAGGCAGTCTTCTATGACTTCTTCATTCCTGAGACGTTGAGGGCAAGTAGAGCATGAGAGTTCATAAATATGCAGCATGGAGCCATGTCAGTGATGGACTATTTTGCTCATTTTACGGAGCTTCAGCACTTTGCACCCATACTGGTGGGTGATGAGATGCTGAGAGCCATACGTTTTGAGGATGGTCTTCGGTATGACATCCGAGTGCTGGTGAATGTTTTCAGGTTACCTACTGTACACACGATTGTGATCCAGGCATTGATTACAGAGAAGAACCTACGAGAATCTGGTGGAGTGGGCCAGGGCAGTTCATCACCAGTTACTGGTACTATTTCTGCTGGCAAGATGAAGAGACATATTTACTTCTCTTAGGGTGGAAATACTAGCCAGGTAGCTTCTACGGGTGGTCCGATCAGGTGCTACCAGTGTGGTGGAGAGGGGTACAAGATACCGCAGTGTCCACGAGACCCAGTGGAGTGCCGAGCTTGCGAAAAGATGGGTGATCTGCAGTGCTTTTGTAGGGCGTATCCACCAGTGTCTAGTGAGAGGGGTTCTGGGAAGACTCCACGTGCGGGAAGAGGACCAGTGGCTTCTTACCAGTCAGGGAACTGTAATACGTCAGGGCGTGCAGGTAGAGATGGTGGTCGTGGCCATGGTAGCCAGACACTGGGATCGCAGAGGCGGCAGGGCGGGACAGCTCAGGGTAGCCAGGCTGTGCCGCAGGGCCGCGACACTGGGCAGGCATATGCAGTGCAACAGACCTAGCAGGAGCAGGATCCCGGACCGTCTACGGTCAGAGGTACTATTATAGTAGCTCTTGTCTTGTGTTTAGTACTTTTTGATACGGGTTCTACAAATAGTTTCATATCTGTACCCGTTGTGAAGAGACTTGGGAACAGTGCTTTTTCTTCTTCTGATATCATGACTCTAGACACTCGGTTGGGGAGTAGAACGGCTGGTGCACCTTAGTGCAAGGAGTACCCCCTTGAGGTTGATGGGTGTCACTTCCTTTGGGACCTTTATGTCTTAGAGATGATGAGAAATGACGTCATTCTCGGGATAGACTGGTTGGTTCCCTTCATAGCTTTTGTAGACTGCTATCGTCGCAGGGTGAGGTTCATGTCACTAGAGGGAGAAGAGTTTCTATACAAGGGAGAATGGAATGATCAGGGGAGTCGAGCTGGACCAGAGCATCATGGGTGAGGTGGAGTCACAGCCCAGATTTCGAGCTTATATCTGGATGACCAGGTGACTTGTCAGACGGATTTCCCTCCAGTTGTCGATCGTTTTAGGGATTTCATCCCAGAAAACTTTTCAGGTCTACCCCCAGTGCGTGAGGTGGATTTCTTGATTGAGATTGTTCCAGGAGAATCACCAGTGTCCATTCCTCCTTATAGGATGGCCACGCCTGAGTTGGAGGAGCTCAAGAGGCAGTTAGAGGAGTTGCAGGAAAAGGGTTTTGTCCGACCCAGTACATCTCCTTGGGGTTCTTCGGACCTTTTTGCGAAGAAGGCGGATGGTACCCTCAGACATTGTGTGGATTATCCGAGGATGAACTAGTTGACGGTTAAAAATTGATATCCCATTCCGAGGATAGAAGATCTTTTTGATCAGCTTCGTGGAGCACGAGTGTTCTCGAAGATTGACTTGAGATCTGGATATCATCAGCTACACGTGAGACCATCAGATATACCTCTCACAACTTTTAGGAGTATGTATGGTCTATATGAGTATACGGTTATTCCGTTCATACTCACGAACGCACCAACAGTTTTCATGGCTCTGATGAATCGTGTGTTCCATCCGTATCTTGATTATTTTGTGGTAGTATTCGCGGATGAAATCTTGGTGTACTCAAACACTCAACACGACCATTCTACCCATCTTGAGATCGTATTGAGTACACTAAGTGAGCATTGGCTATATGAAAATCTCTCAAAGTGCCACTTTTGGATGGACCAGATTCACTTCCTGGGTCATGTTATCTCACAGGCAGGAGTTGCAGTAGACCCATAGAAAGTGAGAGGAGTAGTTTTCTGGGAGCAGCCCAAGAACATGTTTGAGATACAGAGTTTCTTAGGGCTGGATGGTTACTACAGACGCTTCATATAGGACTTCTCCCGCTTAGAAGCACCATTGACAGGTCTGACTAAGAAGGGTGTGATGTTCATTTGGTCGGAAGCTTGCGAAGCAGCTTTTTAGGACCTAAAGGGAAGGATGACATCAGCACCATTCCTGATACTACCAGAGCAGGGGAAGAGCTAAACAGTTTACTGTGATGCATCAGGGATTGAGCTGGGAGCCGTTTTGATGCAGGGTGACCGATTTGTGGCATACTGGTCTCGGCAGTTGAGGCCACATTAGAAGGAATACCCTACACATGATCTCGAGTTGGCTAAAGTTGTGCATGCGTTGCACTGTTGTATCCATTATCTACTGGGGGAGCATTTTGTGGTTTTCAATGACCACAAAAGCCTCAAGTATATCTTTACTCAGCGTGACCTGAATCTGAGGCAGAGAAGGTGGGTTGATTACCTACAATCCTTCCATTTTGAGCTTTCCTATACACCTGGTAAAGGTAATGCAGTAGCAGATGCACTGAGCAGGAAGACTCAGTTACAGGAAGTGCAGGAGGACAGTGGTGAGTGGAAGCTTATGGCTTTGTTCTCTGAAATGCATCTGGAGGTACATGACAGTGAGGGGAAGACATGTCTTTCCTTATTAGCTATGACCCATACCCTCCTGAACAGAGTGAGGATGAGGCAGCTATCGGATTCAGAAGGCCTAGTTATACGGGAGTCAGTGGCAAGTGTGGACCCTCCTCCCGGTTGGACGATAGTAGATGATGATGTTTTGAATTTCCATGGACGTGTATGGGTTCCAGGGGATATACGTGAGGAGATGATGCGAGAGTTTCATGCTTCAGTTTGGCAGTTCATCCCGGGGTTACTAAGATGTACTGAGACTTGAGACGTCAGTACTGGTGGCCTGGTATGAAGAGAGAGATAACTAGGTTTGTTACGAGTTGTTCCACCTGCCAGCCGGTGAAGGCAGAGCATCAGAGACCAGCTGGACTATTACAGCAGTTACCCATTCCGGAGTGGAAATGGGATGATGTCGCGATGGATTTTGTGATGGGTTTACCGAGGTCACCTCGTGGCAATGACGCCGTGTGGGTTGTTGTGGACAGACTCACGAAGGTAGATCACTTTTTTCCGATCAAGGAGACCATCAGTGTAGACGAGCTCAGAAGGCTGTATATCCATGGCATCATACGTCTTCCTGGGGTTCCTTGTACTATCATTTCAGATAGGGACGCCTGCTTCACATCTCTTTTCTGGCAGAGTTTTCAGAGGGCGCTGGGTATACAGGTGATTCTGAGCACAACATACCACCCTCAGACAGATGGCCAGTCAGAGCGGACGATACAGCTGCTAGAGGACATGCTGCGCGCATGCGTCCTAGAATTTCGAGGCTCTTGGGAGAAGCATATACCCCTTGTCGAGTTTTCCTATAACAACAGTTTTCAGGCAACTATTGAGATGGCTTCATACGAGGATTTTTATGGTAGGCCATGCCGATCACCTTTGTGCTGGTTAGAGGCAGATGATGCAGCATTACTGGGACCACAACTCGTGCATGAGACATCTGAGCAGGTCCAGTTAATTTGGAAGCAGATGGCTACCGCACTGTCTCGTCAGAAGTCTTATGCTGATCGCCGCAGATGAACTTTGGAGTTCGTGGTTGGGGATCAGGTTTTCTTGCATGTTTCACCGAGTCTAGGGCACAAACAGATCAGGAGACAGGGTAAGCTTTCACCATGGTATGTGGGACCATTTGATATTTTGGAGAGATTCGGGCTGGTTTCCTATCGGTTGCAGTTACCGCAGCAGTACTGAGCCATGCACGACATCTTCCACGTGTCTCAGTTGCGTCGCTGCCATTCAGACCTACCTCACTCCTTTTAGCTAGAGGATGTTTAGATTCAGCATGATGCATTCTTTGAGGATCATCTGATCTGTATCGTTGACAAGAGAACGAAGTTTCTTTGAGGTCGGTCAATTCCTCTCGTATGGGTGCAAGGGAAGCATGGCTGATTGTAGGATGAGACCAGGGAGAGGGAGGCCGACGTATATGCTCAGTGGCCAGAGCTTTTTTGAGCTTTCTCTTCGCCACCCATGAAAGGGAAATTCGGGGACGAATTGCTATAAGGGGGGATGTTTGTAAGAACGTGGTTCTTGTTTTAGAGGTACGAGCTTCTTCTTTTCCATTCCTTAGGTGATTTTGAGAAAATATGGAAATTGGGGAAAAATACTAAATTTTGGAACTACATGCCATGTACTTTATCCACACGCCGTGTTCTTTTGGCCATGTTGGGAAGAGTACACGGGGCGTGTAGCCATGCCAGTGACGAGGCGTGTGGGAACCGACTACAGGCCGTGTACTCAGTCGGCAGGCTTAAACTGTAAGGTGGTGGAGCATCCGATAGCTGGGCGACTGTACATTCCATGTAATTGGGAGTAAATGCCGTGTACTCAAGTCGATGGATGGATAGTGTGGTGGTGCTACCAATTGAACAATTAAATGAAAGGAGTACAAGCTGTGTAATCCGAAGTACATGTCGCGTACTTTGTTTTTTCGGCTTAAAATAGGAAGTAGCCTCCTAATTTGGTAGAGGAGGCACTTGAGCCATTTTGGAGCCAAAGGAGGAGGCCAGATATTTGAAGATCCACTGGGCATTCATTTGGAATCCCATTCGGCTTCGAATGATCTCATTGGAACCGTACGGGTGAGCCATCTCCTCTCCTGGTACCGTTCTTACCCATTCTTATCCAAACGTAAGTTATTTAAAATTTTATGGTTCTTTTTCTTCGTTAGATCTACGCCGTTCGTGGGCGTTTCAGGAGTCTGCGTTCGGGTATGTCATTCGTTGACCTCTTTGGTGGGTGGCGTTGTGATCGTTTTCCATCTGTCGTGCGTTTTTGTGCGTTTTTGTGCCACGAACCCATGTTGGGGTGTCGTGTGGCTGAGGTAGTTGCTATATTTAAATTCCTAGAATTGCATAGGTGAATAAATCGTGATAATAAAATGCTGGTTGGGATCATTGCTTGGATCTGGAACCACCCCCGGGGTGTGTTTCACTATTTAGCCGTTTGGCCAGGATACCCGAGGGTATGCCATTAAAGTAGTAATAGTAGAATTTCCTTAAGGGGAATTTCTTGTTACTGCTTGTTTACCTGTTTGGCATGGCCCGGTTACCTGTTCATCCTAAGGGCGTTTTTGTGATTAGACTGAGGGCATGACAGTTTTAGCCCGAGGGCTGTCGTTATTCCACCTGAGGGGAACCTTTCGTGCCTGAGGGCTTGAATTTTGTGCCTGAGGGTGACACTTCATATGCCTGAGGGCGAGAATTCTATTACAATGCCTGAGGGAGAGATTCTGTATAGCCTGAGGGTGTGGTTCACTATATTAGCCAGAGGGTGAGATAATGGTTGGCCTGAGGGCTTGGTGCTATTGAGCACAAGAATGTTACTAAATTAAATAAATTAAATGAAAAATAAAAAGGCAATTTAATTGTTAAGTTAGTTAATTTTTAGTACTGCTTACATTATTGCATTTTATTACTGCACACTATCGTTGTATGCTTACAGGCAGTTGGGCACGAGCCTTTGGTGGGTGCCTACTGAGATATATTTCTCACACGCTGTTTGGGTCACGTTTTTTGGCTCAAACAGATTATATTTATGCAGGTGTAGATAGGGGAAAGAGTCCCTATACAGGTACATGACTATTGCTGAGGTGTAGGAGGGCATGGGACCGAGCCTAGGCTCGCGATGCCGCTGTCAGCTATTTTGCTTTTTTTAGTTGTACTCTACTTTTGGCTGTATCATATTGATGTATAACATGTTCTGGCTATTTTCATAGAACTTGAGCCATGTATCATCATCATTTATATATATTGTTGGTTATATCCACTAGTGTTGTGTATTTCAGTTGTGAATGGTTTACTACTTCGGCTATTTGTTTTATGTTTTATTTAAATTCCGCTACGCTACACTTTGAAAAAATGAGGGCATAGTTTCCCCACAATCAGACCTGGGACCTCGCTGCTAGTCGGCATCCTCTAGTGTTTGGGGAAATGCGCTTGAAGTCACGTGGCGAACCGGGCTCGGGGCACCCGTTGCGTGGCACCCGGGTCTGGGACGTTACACTGTCGATGCTCCTATAACACCCCAAAATTATGACGAACATAGTATTTGATATCGTTCATAAAAGGAAACAGGAAACGAGTAACATAATATTAGGTCCCATTTATTTAAAATATATATAATATTGTAAATAAATTTAATAAAATTTTCAATTCAAGAGATACCGTGTTATAGTGAATCCAAAGAAACAACGACCTTCTTCGACATCTTTTGTTATATGTAAGAATGATTTTTCACCGAACAGTAATATATTAATAAAATATTATTATTGCATATAATAATAGTAATAATATACATTAAATAAGAATTTATTAATCATCTAAACAAAATTATGAAAATACAGTGTTTTGAAAATTTAAAATGAACTGATATGTTAACAATTAATTAGAAATGAAAATATAATACAAATTCATATAATAGAAATATTAATATTTTTTTCTCACAGAGGTGTTTTGTGGTATTATATTAAATAAATTACATTTATTATATGATCATAGTACGATATATATTTTATATATTCAATAAAATATGTTGACTAATCATCATATTTATTTGATATAAGTAAGATAAGAACAAACTCAATAACACACATAAAAAACATTGTTTTAATGAAGGTATTTTTATTACCTCAAATTGTTCATATGATGTAATTATGAATTTTGAATGATTAAGTTATTATATATGTCAAAATAGTATTAATCTCTATAATAAAACCATATTAATTTTTTAGGATTATTTTTTTGGTATTTTTCTACATGGATTTTTTTTAATGAATAATAAAAAATATCAAATTTTAGTTCAAAACAACATTTTCTTCTTAATTAATTATATGGATAAATTATGTCTTATATTTATATATAAGATAAATTAGATAATATTATAATCAACTTATCCAATTTAGGTTATTGAAATAAATTTCATAATTAAATTTATAATAAAGCATTGTAAACATTATAATGTTTTTACATTTAAACCATAATTATTTTCCCGTATGCTGGATGAATTATTAATTAATTTCTTCACCTTTTGTGATTAGAATTTAGAAAAATTCATTTGATATTTGGAATAATAATAATTTATAATTTCCTATAATGTCATATTATTTTTTGACGAATAATATTATTAAATTTAATGATAGTGATTTATAATGACAAAGTTTAAATTAATCTTAATAAAGAACTAAACAATAACCTTAACTCCTAAATAAACCTATAAACCTATCCAAGACATATTAGTTGGACATATTTTTACCATATTAATAATTTTATAGACATTATAAAATTAGTTATCTCCATTAAATAAATAAATGTTAGTGAGATTCCATTCATTTAAATTAATACAAGAGATTCCACGAGTCCACCATTATAAAAGGCCCTCTCCCCCTACCATTCCTCACACCTCTCAAGCGACATTAACTCAACCAAACTCGGCCAAAATGGATTCCCAAAATACGTCCCTTAATACTTGAATCCTATTTTGGGCTGTAATTTATCCAAGGAATCCTTTTGGAGCAATTTCAATGGTATTACCTGAGTAACATGTAACACTCTCCCTCAAACTCTTCTCTACTATTTCATTTATCCACTCCCTAAAATATTATTAATCCATATAAATATAAAAATTCCCATATCCAAAATAAGCTAGTATGTTTCTATGATAATATTTAGACATTCACTTATAAACACCTCCATAAAACGGTTAATGAAAAGAATGATTATGTGTTACGTGGACTACTACCTCACAAAGCAATTATTGTTTAATTTTCCATTACCACTTATCATGGTGGACAATATGATGGAAAATAATATTATATATGATATATAGTATATATTTAAAATACTTATTCTAAATTAATTACTATATATTAGATACCATTAAACATTACATTTTGAGTAAAAATGATAACATCGTTTGTAGATGTGTAGACTACTACCCCCTCGATTTGATATGATTCATTCATTCTATTCATAGAACCTATTGAGTATAATTTTAATAAACCATTGTATCATATATATGAAATATATAAGATTCTATAATTATAATATACATACTTATCATTTACTCTTCATTTTCATAATACAAAAGAATATAAATTTAGTGTTCATGCGTACGTATAGAATATGATATTGGAACCTCATATAGTTAAATTAATTAATTTTTGATAACCAAAAAGTAAAGAGACATTATAAAAAGATAATATGTGGTTTTCTAAATAATATTTTGGTATATTTATTTGTTTGTAAGACAGTTTAAAACCACTATATATGAGGATAAATAACACAAAAATAAATGATGGTTAATGTATGTGATTTAAATCTCACATTCTACATCCGAGAGATAAATGTTATATTCACCACTTGTTTTGTGTGGTGTAAAAACTACCCTTTTTATATATTATATCCTAAATTAATTTTCTATCATGGTATTTATATTTTCAATTTTTTATTATCACTTTTAGGTATTTTAATTCATATGTAATTGATTCTAGTATTTATTTCATTACATGATACACACTTAATTTGTGTGGAAATATTTTATTATATATCTTGTAAGACTAAAACATTGAAAAATAGTATCATGAATTATATTTTCCTCATGGAATTTAGAAGTTTAAATTAATAATTATTATATTTGGGTTTTCAAATTCATATGTTACAACATTCGTATGGATTTCATATCATTTTCATTTCATTGAGGCATATATTATTATTAAGCACCTGTTTTCCGTTATATGGTGTATGAGCATAACTGTTAAATGTAATATTCTAAATCCCCAAATTATTATGATATTTTAATTTTAATTTAATCTCATAATTTTCTATGTAAGTTTATTTAAATGTTTGGATGTGGTTTTTGGCACTTTGGAATGTTTAATAATTATTCTCCTTGTGACTAATTCATAATATATTACATTTTTCTTTCCAGTCAAGGAAAATATATGAACATTGTTCAATAAAAACTTTCATTATCCCCTGTTTATTCATGATAATTTTAAATAATTTGTTCCAATTTTCTTCTCATTGTTACTCCATGTGTTTTCAAATTTTTTTTAATGAAAACCCGATGTCATTTATCTCATTATTCAGAAAACCTCTTTTCTTATAAATTTTTTTTGTGATAAATTTTTCAATGTTTTTTAAAACATTAAAAGATTATTTGGAAAATTAATTTTTTCCCATTTTTTATTTTACCCATGTTTTCAATTGGTTATTCTTGTATCTTCCAAGAAAAATATATTTTTCAAACCTTTTTATCATACAAAAGAAATATTATTTTTACCTAATAAAATATGAATATATATATATATTGTCATTTAATTAAATCATCTTATTCATGTTCAAAAAGTTAATTTTTAATGGAAATATTTTTAAAATGGATATCCAATGAAAAATATTTTAAATTTTTTTCAAAAGAATTTTTTTCATCAAATATATTATTAAAAGTTATTATATTATTTCATCAATGACAATGACCCTATAGTTTTACTCTATAACAGATTTTTTATTGATATCATCCTTTTTATTCTTATATATGTTTTGATATTATGAACTGAATGCATACAAATTTTCTATAACATTTTTCATAGATATTAATATTTCCTAAACATTAAACCATTTTACATAAAGTATTTACATTTATTGTTATTTGATTAAATGGTAATTATTGAGGAATCTCTATTTCTAAATCAATATGGTATTATAATAAGGAGAATTATTTATTTTGATTATAAGGAATTCATTGGATTGGAAATGATGAGTGGATCCCAAAAACTATATAGCTCTTCGATGAATTGATAGGTACTCATGAGATAAATATTTATGAAAACAAAATGGATGACAGAAACATAGTTTTAAATAGTCCAGATGATTGATATTGATAGTATATGACCACATGTTCCATAGAAATGATGTCCATTAATGTATAATTTCCTTCATATTAGTTTCATATAATCTTTATCCATGACATTTTGTGTCGACAAACCTATTGAGTTATTTCATTCTCAATTTTTTGATTCATGAACATTGAATCATTTTCATACTTTCCTTACTATTTATATGTTATTTAGTAATGAAAATGGAATGTATCCTCATTATTTAACTTTCGATATATATTTATTAATGTATACATTCACTATATTTATCCTTACTAAGAATTTGATATCAACACTTTTATGTTTCATTCCCAAGGTTATGAAGAAGAGAACATTGAATAATCATTCAATGATGTAGTTTAATATTGTTTTTTATGAAGTGAATTTAATTTTTTTCCAGTGTATTTTGGGTGTCATGTCTGTAAATTTGATTTCATGATTACTGAACTGAATGGTCTGTTAGTATTTGATTCCTTGTAATAATGAAAATATAATAAAATATTGCACTGGAACCATGCATCTATGGTCGGGGTGTAGTAGTTGGTATCATAGAATGTTTAGTAGAATCCAGGGAAACTTAATTTTGATAAAATAGATTAGGGTGATAAATAATAAGAAAAAAATTGTGGATAGGTATTATATAACATCAAATTGTTTTTTAATGTTATATATTAGTTGATTATTCCATGAAATGCATCAGTTTGTAGATACTACATATGGTAATGGTTATGGAGAAATGATCCTTGGTGTAATATTGCTGACACGGTGCATCGGGCCTCACTCTAGGTATCCGGGTACATGAGAATGGGCCTTACTACACATCTGGACTGTCACTCCTGGGGGATATTCCAAAGATAATTCCCATAGCTTTTACCCATTATTACTAAAGATTTATTCCCTAAATTTATACCAAATATATGTTTCTATGATCTAGGATGCATGACTTAATGGGATGTTTTATGTCATGTTTAGATTCATAAGATGATAATAATTTTAGGACATAATATAGTATATTGAAGATTTTAGAAATGGATCCTATAAGATGTAATGAGAACTCCACCAATGCATGTGATTAAAAAATTAATAATGATCACATATTTCGTGGTCTGAAGACATAATTTCAGTGGGACATAGTCTCCAAAAAATTCTCATCATATGAGGAAATAATATCACGTGTTAACATGATATGTAAGGAATTATCTGAGTCATATGTATTTGAAGGTAAAAAGGAATATAAGAAGAAAGATGAGAAAAATTTAGATAAATAATATAGGGGAATGAAGGGCTTTCCCACATGTGATAATTGTGGAATTAATCACCATAGAAAATTCATGAAAAGAAATGAATTTTTTTATGTTTTGACAAAAAGGAAACTATGTTCGAGACCATAGGGGTTAGAAATTTTTTTCCAATGTAAAATGATTTAACTTTTAGAAGATGGGACACTATGCAAATCAATGTTCCCAGTGTCAAATTAATATACCCCAAATGTTTATATTGGATAATTATTAATTTATTCTACTACTGCATATTATGATGAATAAATAATAATTCTATACATGAATTATATCATTTGAATATTTTATCACCAATGTATTGGATATGAGAATAATGAAATATTTAAGTATTGTACTAAAAAAAATTTCATTAAGGATTTGAAACATATTCTGAATGGAAGAAAGAAAACTTATTAAGTAGAAAGTAAATATTTTAATCAAATATATGATTAAAGGAAATAAAACTCATAATATATTCATAATGTTTATATAATAATTATTATGTGATTTATTTGGATATATACTGACTACATTATAACTGATTAATGATTTGTTTATAATTTGTCAATGTTATTATTGATTTAGTTTATAACACATTTGGATATAAGGAATATATCGAACAACATGTGTATTAAATAAAGAAGAACAAAGTATGCATTTTGTAAATAAGGATTTATTTTAATTAATGGTATTACAATATTTCAAGAGGATACATGAGTAATTTATTAACATGTTTGAAATGTAAAAAATTTTGTGTTTCTTCTTGTTAATTAAATGTAAATGATAATTTCAGTTTGGATATTCGTAGACCTTATTTCTAAGGTGATGGGCCATAAATTTTACGAAATTCAAGTAGTTAAAAATAGATTATGTTGATAATCGGATGATATTTTAGAAGTTAATTTGTCACTTCACCATATGATGCATCAGGTTCTATGAAATGAAGTTAAATGGTTCAAGAAATATTCAAAGGAAATGAATATTTTTATAGAAATATATATTTTATAATATTCATAAATAATGAAATAATTCCTCAACTAGAAGAATATGGATATTTAATCAAAAAATGTGTTGTGATAAGACCTTAAATGTTGCTTAATAAATGGGATACAAAATCATACTAGATTTACGAATCATTGGCCCTCGACATTCATTTGATAAATCGATTTATTATAATTTTTGAACTCGATATTAGCCAATAAATTTTCATTCTTTTCCAGGTGGTATGTGTATCTACATGCCATTAATTTTATCCGACATAGATACCTAAATGCAAGGTAGTCCATGTGAGAATTTTACATTAAATTATATATTTTCAATAGGATGTTTGAGGAAATATTCTACTAATGTGGGATTTCAAAGTAATAAATATAAAATAATATAATACCAAGATCATGTTCAAATTTAAAGAACACAATTTTAATAAAGTTGGGAAAATGTAACACCCTGACATCTTAATGTTAGAACCATGAATTCGATAGTGTGTATTACATGAGACAAAAAATGTAATGGAATATAATATCCTATGTATTGATATTATTAATAATTTTTTAAATTATTTAATTGTAATTTTCAATGAAATTGATAATGAATTAGTGTGAATCACAAGCAACAATGACCTTCTTCGATATGTTGTGTTATAAAGAAGACATAACTTCAAATAAATAATAATATATTAAGAAAATCATATTATTTAATAAAATAATACCAAAACTAGTAATTAAATTTTTGGTATTTAATACCATTATCTAATATATGAATATATATGAATTAAAAAAATTGAAAAGGAATTAATTGTTATACAATCAATTATTAATGAAAATATTACCCTATTGAATATAAAAAAAATATTATTATATTTAATGTCAAAATGTTTATTTTATTTATAAATAAAATTAATTACAATAAGATAATTATATTATTGAAATATATATGTGTTATATATTCAATCAAATAAATTTTATAATAATCCAATAGATTATGTAGTCTTAGGATATGAACATACTTAATAACAAATATAAAAAATAATGTTTTTATCAATTTATTTTAAAACGTTAAGTCGATAACCAAATTTAAATCACAATTTTGACACATTTATTGATTTAATCTATCAAAATAAACTTAATCAATTATATATAAACATAAAAATTTGGTCAATATTCATTTTTTGTATTTTTTTATAGAATCATTTTTAATGGAATACAAAAACAATGAATTTTAGTTCCTAACTAATTTTTCATCAAATAGAATTTAAATATGAATAATGTTTTATAATTTTTTTAATTTTTAATTAGATAATATTTTTATCAAATAAAAAAAATTAGGTAATTTTATTTATTTTCAATAAGAATTTTTTTATAAAAACATATAATACATTAGGATATTTTTTCCTAAAAAGCCCGCATTGTTGTCCTTCTAGTGGGATGAATTAAATTTAATTTATGAAAAAAATGTAATTAGAATTTTGAATATTTTATTCCATATTTGGAATTAGAATAATTTATAATATCTAATGAGGTCAACATAGTTTTTCTCTAAAAGTATTAGTGAATGTAATAAAAGATTAATACAAAGATTACTTTTAAATTAATCAAAATAAGAGACTAAACCATAACCTTGAGCCCTAAATCGACTTATAAATTATTCCAAGAACTATTGAATGGAAAAATTTAGAAACTATACACCATTGGATCATGTTTGGATAATTATTTATCAACAATAAAGAATATATTTCTGTGGTAATTATTCTATTTAAACAAATAAAAAAGATTCCGCCTCTCCTCTATTACAAAATGCCTTCTTCACCACCACTTCCTCACACCTATAATGCAACGTTAGATTGATGAAACATTTCAAAAATGGATCCCATGAATACATGTCATCATCCATAAATAACCCATTTGGATGAATGAAATCCCAGGAATATTTTTGATAAAAACCAAAAGGAGTTACCCGATTAAGAGGTTACACCCACCCCAAAACTCCCCTGTTTAATTTATTTTTAGAATTCCAAAAAATATTATTATTCCATATATATATATATCCATTGTAGATAACATATTATGATGTTTTTTTTGAAATATATTCCACCTTCACTTACGTACAATTACATAATCATTATATTTTTGTTAAAAATGACAACATCATTGGTGGAAGTGCGGACTACTACATCTTCAAAGCGATGTGATTCATTCATGATATAGACAGAATGTATGAAAATAATATTAAAAAAACAAAATAATATATATGAAATATATATGATTAATGAATTATATTATACATACATTTCATTTAAATTTCAACATCCCAATATGAATGTAAATTAAAGTAGCATTTATGCATACGTACAAACTACCGTCTCAATGAATGGTGCGGTTCATTTAATATCTCAAAAACTGTATATATATTTCTAGAAACATGTATATATAGTTCATATAAAATTTATTTAAATCATGGTTTAAATTATATAGATTATCAAACCATGATAACAACAACTACTAAAAAGTAAAAAACATACTTGACAAACTATGAAATTAACTCCTAATAGTGTTTAAAAATGGGTGTTTGATAACAAAATGTTAAAGAGATATTATAATAAGATAGTCTATGGTTTTATAAACATGATTATATGTTGGAATGAGTTATTAACTAATTTTAAACAAAAATATAAGAGGATATAGAACATACAACAAAAGGATGGTTATGGTATGGGATTTCCATCAAACATTTTACATGTGTCAGATAAATGTCATTTCTACCACTTACTAATTTTATGTTGCGTACCTACTTCCCATTTTTATATATAATATCAGTAATTATTTTTTTATCATGTTAATTAGATATTTAATTTTAATAATATCACATTTGGGTCTTTTTATTTTTTGAATTTGATTTGTGACTCATATTTATTCTAAGATGCGTACATAATTTTTTTCCAGCAAATTTCTAATATATGGTATACATACTACCCCACTGAAAAATAATTCCATGATTTATTTTATAATAATGGTGTTAATTTATTAATTGATTATTTCCTTCGGGATTCCAATTCATTTGTTACCACATTGGCAATGGATTTTGTATCAATTACACATCAATGAGGTATATTTTATAATTAAACACCTACTGTCTTTTATATGATATATTTATTTCAATATTATATGTTACATCATGAATCCACTTATTATAATTATAATATATAATTGATTTGAAATCATATTTTAAAAGTGATTGTGATTTAAATGTATCAATGTTTTATGTGACACTTTGGAATGAATAAATATTATTCTCCTCAACACTAATTCTAATGGTATTTCAATGGTGATTCCATTTTATGATATTATATAAACATTGATAAATAAACCATATCATTGTCATTAGGATGGTAACAACCATTTCAATGTTTTAGTACAATGTTCTCATTGGAATATTCATGTCACTTCCCCGGTAAGGCAAATTTTTAATCGTTAGTACCAAAAAAAGTCATACTATTTTTACCTCATACGACATATACATAAATTTACACCGCCATTTAATTGAAGAATCATTTTAATGTTTAAATGGATTATTTCTAATGATAATTATTTTAAAAGTAAATAACAATATAAAATATTATAATTTTTTTCCGGAATCGATTGATATTTTCTTCAATTTTTTTATGTTATGCTTTTATTTCATCAATGATAACAACCATAAATTTTTACTCATCATTTTTTATTACATTGATATCATCATTATTATTCATATAAATTGAATATGATTGGGTATTGAATTTCTCTTAATTATCTATATGTTTTATCATGGATATAATATTGCATAAACTATATATAATTTTACATACAATGTTTACGTTGATAGTTTTATGATTAAATGTTCAATTATTGATGAATATATGCCTCTAATTAAATACTATTATTTGTTAAGTAATATTATTTATTTCGATTTTGAGGAAATATTCAGATTGACAATAAAATATGGACCTGAACAATATATAGCACCTCAATGCATTGATAGGTTCTAATGAGATAAATATTTTTTGGAAATTAGATAGAGGATAGATTCATAGTTTTAAACAATCTTGAGTATCGATATTGGTAATATACATCCTCAAGTACCATATACATGATTATTATTAAGATATAATTTCTTTTATATTAGTTGCATTTTTTATTTATCAATGAGATCTTGCATCGACATATCTATGGATGTAGTTCATTATGAGTTTATCAATTCATGGAATGTGTTTTATTTAATAACTTTCCACTTTATTTATTAATTATCTAGTTATTTTAATAGAAATTGTGATATGTTATTTAACATTACGTTTAGATTAATTCATTAATGATTCCATTGTATTAACCCTAATTGAGAATTTGATCTCACTCTTTTTATGTTTGCTCTTAGGTTATGATGAAGATAGCTCTGAATAGGCTTTCATGGATTTAGTTTAGTTCAGTTTATTGTTAATCATGATTTAATTTTTTTATCAATGAATTATTGGTATCATGTATGTAATCTAGAATGTAGTTATAGTGAACGAGTTTTGTCTCTAATGAAGAAGATGACTATAATGAATTTATAAATAATGAAAACCCAGATTTTATATAAGGAACCCATTAATTCTTTCAGAATATTTTAGCAAATCCTGAACAATAAAAAGATAATTCAAGTGATAATTTTATAACTACTGTTTCTTATATCAATTTGGAACTTGAGGATGCTCTTGGTAAGATGTAAAATTAATGAAACAGACTAAAATTAGAGACAAATTATAGAAGAGACCACAGAATATGTTGATTTCCTTGAATCTAAAAATGAGAGACTAGAATAAGCCTTGTAATATAATTCCACCACTTCTGAAATCTCAGAAAATCTGATATAATTGATGCTTTGGATCAAAGAAGAATATAATCTCATCAAAGACCTTACATCCACGTAGGTGGAGAAGTCCTAGAAAGATCATGTTCTGGAAGAATGTGTTTTTTCTCTTAGAAGAAAACATGAAACTATGTTAAATTCAAGAGAAACAAAGTGCAAATTATTGTTTGGAAGTTTATTATTTGTATATCTATAAGAAAGTTCTATGAGTTGTAATAAATGAGTATAGAATTATTTTAATGATCCAAGAAACACATGTATGGGTATTAGTGGAATTATATGTGATGATGAATCATAAAGGATAGAAACAATCCAATCCAAAATAAATGGAAGAAAAAAATGTTGATCATATAATAATGATACTGCATGTTCTAACCAGAACGAATCAAAATAATCTCTGTGGATAATAGGAAATAATACACATGTACCCACAAATAGTGTGCATTCAAAACACCCCCAATGCATTGGTTCTCTCGAGTTACTGTGACCACTTTACTTCTATTTTATCTCTTCCAGTAGATGGAAATAATAATCCACATCTAATACCAACCCCATTTTTAGAATATATTCCAACACTTCATATACCCTTTGTTTTAAATAGATATTTGAATAGAATGCATCCACTTATTTATATTTTTTACTTCCCGCGATATATACTAATTCCATTACATATCACCATAACCCACATACATTATATGGGGATGGAAATAGATTTATATCGAGAAAAAAACCCAACTCAAAATAAAATATTTTGAGAATATCCCACAAATAACAATAGATTATAAATAAATAGGAATAAGTAAATTGAGATTTAATTTTAACCTGAAAAACCCTTCAATGAGAATAATTAAATAACAAGAGGGGAACTCCAAAAAATCCACTAATAATAATAGAGTAAAAACACCATGTAAAACCGGTATAATAGATTTGGAATTTCAACAAAGAATACATGTATTAAAATCCACACCCAAATACTCTTATGTATTCTCAACAAAAATTATCTCATGAAAAACATTCACATCATGTTGGTCAAAACTGAACAGATTTTTTCATTTATAAAACCTCACTAATTTGTTTCAGAGCCTTATTGGGGGATACTCCTTGCTTATCATACCCCATAATATCATCGATCATGTATTAATTTCCCTAATTCCTACTCTACTCACAACTTGAAAAGCACACATGTTTTTTTCTTTTTATAATTCCATAGAAACCCAGATCAAAAAATATTTTTAATGATTGAATATAAAAATATAACCATTTTATTAGAAGATATACATTCATTTTAATGACACATGATTCCTCATAGAGGGTTGAAAATTTTAAACCCCTAAAACATGTCCCTCATTTTTTTAATTTCTTCATGAAAAAATGATAAAATGGGATGAACCTATTATAATTAACCATAAGTCCGACAAAGAAGGAGTTGAATTCAAATAAACTATGATTTAAAAAACCATATAGGTTTTATACCAATCATAATGAGCTATAGATAATTTTATAGATCCTTTTTAGAGATCTTATAGAATCAAGATAGAAACCCCAAAAAATTAAATCCAATCACTAAGTAGTACTTCATACCTCTGTTTGAACAATAGTTCTATAGAATACTAGAACCAACACATGGATCACTCAATATATGTTTACCACAAAATCAGGAGAACTCGTGGAAACTAATTTCTCCTTCTTCTCAACACCCTACAAGAAATATATAACTCACAATGCATCTCATCGACCATTGAGAATAATTTATTCTTCATTGGTAAATTTCATTGTAAAACTAGAATTTGGTGTAAGACCTTAAACACCTGACATGAAATGATTCAAAATACAATCATTCATCATCCTTTTTGATAGTTTTCAAGTCATGCATGAAGATTTCGAAAGAAAAAAAAACTAATGAATTTTGGTTCATAAATATATTCATTACATCATTTAACACATTTACACCAGTCCTATAATGTATTTAGACTATATTTTATCACACATATAAAATTGATCCATTTTATAATGATAGTCTTCTATTTCTACATGAAATCCGAAATATAATAATATAATGAGTAGAACCAGATAAAACATTTGGAATATATGTATCCCATATCGTACATCGATTAAAAATTGCGTAAAAACTTCATTTGTATTGACAAAATATCACCAAAACCAATGAAGAAAAAATAATCCCCATTTCTCATTTTTAGTATACCCATTTCACCATATATTATTTAAGAAATGTGTTCCATAATTAGTGTAATATGGTTTGAAGTAGTCGAATAAATCACACATTCATAACAAATATCTGATTGGAGACAATAAAAACCAACAAATTATATATCAACCTCATATGGAATATGAATTATTCTAGTATTCATATTTTTTTTTCATGAATCATCTTTTCGTACTTGATTATTTTCGTTGTGTAGCAGTTTCTCTACTCACATGATAAACACTATCATTGGTCTTTTGCCAAGTCTTGTTCATCAACAACAATGATATATCAACACCCTACATCAACGTGACTTTACCAAATAACAATATGGTCACAATATAATCATAGTAATCCAGTAACAAAATCAAAAGCACAAATTATTTGTCTTCTTCTTCCATTTAAACAGGTGATGTGTTACCTTTATCATCAATATTGACCACCACTAATGATAAATCCCTCAAAATTATGTTGAACTCATCTAAATGGTTAAAAAAATCAATTCTCTAAAATTTATAAAGAATAAATTAATTTTTTTATTCACTCATGTTGCATCTCTACAACCACGCAGAACTATCGAACTATAAATTTAAAATGTACTCAAATAGAAATAACTACTATGTCATTGCTTATATGATATTTAGGGTCGAGGCCATTGATGGAGGGGAACACATTGATGGATTTTTACTGTTGGTAGGGTCATAGTTATTTTAATTAATAAAATAATATAATTTAATGAATAATATTATAAAAAAAATTCAAATAGTAAAATAGAAGATAGGGGTACTAAATTTCATGGGTGATTGTAATAAATAAATAAATACCCTCATTACATAAAAAAATATTACACTGATGTGAAACCATTCAGTTGAATTGATAGAAAAAATGATCAATCCCCATTAATCTACCTTAAAAACGTAAATCATTGTGGTCTATGTTATAATAATATATAATTTACATTATGAATATCACATAGAAGCTTATTTATCACAACAGTATGGGGTCATTAAAGGCCGAAAATAGATCTGGGAAGCCATGGATCATAGAATGTTGAAGGAAAAGGTTATCCCCATGATTTTTTGATGTGATGTTATTTATATAGATGGTTTCATCATTAACCATGAAATAACATGAATCCATGGTGGGATGGAATCATACTAGGCCTAACAAGAAAATGCTGGATTGTAAACTTTCTCTGAACATTTTTTTATATTATGGATTTCATTATTATGAATGATCAGTTTTAGCATCCAGATTAATTGATTATGCTATTGAACGTCATTACATATGAATTTTTTTCCATGGAATACCAAATGTACCACCCCCCATTGAAAGGTCATTCATGTAATGAATGATATCATCTTCTATAAAGAATCATAGTTGGATCTTATCGTTGATGTTAAACAAGATGTCTTGAACCTTGATTATTTATTAACCATTGGGTATAAAAAGATCTATATACCCTAGATGGATGAAATTGAAAACACTATCATATATTGTATATCATCACCCACACTCACTGGAAAAAGCTCTATAGATGATGCAATATGATTTTTGGGAGAGGTGACTCATGCACCATCATATGTAGTCAAGTTCTACATGACAGAATCAAACATTGTAGAAGAACAAGAAACAAATAATGATGACATCATCTTTAGATTCGCACCCTGGAAAAAATTATCAGGATGACAATGCAACCTTTATATTCATTATGTGAGTTCAACTTTGAAAAGTGGCAGATCGCTACGAATAAGCAGTAAAACACTATCGATGATGCTAAAAATCAGATGTGATGAAAAAAAACAATGTATGAGGCATAATTGAGGAAATAATCATCTGTGTCCATGAGGGAGAAGGATAATATGGAATTGAGTTTATTTTTCAACATAGAATACCTTCCTATGTCCCTAAGCAATAGATGAAAAAAATACAATGGTGGACCAATTGTATGTCTTCATCTTCAATAAAAAACATTGTCATTTCCTTAGCCACACAGACCACCCGCTTATATACCACATTCATTGTTGAGAATCAATGTAATTTAATGATGTCTCAATGGATAAGTTGTTCATTGGATCTCTAATGAATTCACATAGACATTCTAGGTTTCTAGAGTTGCATGATAAAATTGATGTTGTTGGGACCAGGGGAGCATGAATGATATTTGGGGATTATATTTTTTAATAATTTAAACTAGTGATTAATTTCCCCAGTTATTTCTTCAACCCTATTGTTTTCCATCATTTATTTATATTTTTATCACTTAACATGGTTTTACCTCATTATCTCTCACATGTGGTTTATAATGACATTGTAAATAATTGTAGATATTTATGTGTGAATATAATGCAATGGAAACCCCCTAGAAAAGCATCCTTGCTGATGGTGTAAAAAATTAATTGTATTTCTATTATTTACAACTTCATGAAGATTGTTTGTATTTGTTGGTATTTACTAGCTAGAAATTTTAAAAACAGGCCATTAAATAATATTTTAATCTTAATATACATTCGATGCATATTCGTATTGTGTATTCTAAATAGAAATTTTTTTATTTAGTCAATGAAAATATTTTACTATCATTGTATATAAAAATATTAAACACTCTACAGGATTGATATTAATTCCAATATAACTATTATATTTGGGGTATAAACACACCACATATGAAGACTACATATGCATGTTTCATATACACTATATAACCACAATGCATACAGATTTTGTAATACCATTTATCCATTACACCATTTATCATTCAATAAACCTAAATATGTCACACATGGATTTCAAAATAAAATTGCTGTTATAAAGATCCAAGATTTCAAATAAAATTAAATATAATTAAAAATAAACATAATGATCATATAAACCTCTGAAAGAAATTAGTTTGACAATATAAAATTTTATTTATTTTTATTCAATTATGTCACGTATTAATAGAAAAATATATGTTTAATTAATTATTAATTAACAGGGATAATTTTATTTCATTATTTAATTAAAAAATTATTATCTAACATGTATATGTTTAATTCTTCATTAAAAAAATATGTTCTGTTCTTTTCTTCAATTACATTATTATGTATGGTGATACTTCAAGAGATAACATTTGAGAAGATGAACCTATTAAAACTACTTCTCCCACTAGAAATAATATCTTAGAATATTCTCTTATCTAATATTATTGAAAATTTGGAATAATTCATTACATTTGGATTGGTGTGGAATGATTTTTTGGATGATGTTCTATTGATGCATGAAAATCATATTATGCACCCAACACATGGGGGTCATGGTCTATAGTGAGCTCATTGGGTGTTTTAGGGGGACACTCCACTATTCCCTGGATTTGTGGGCCAAATTCATTCATTCCAAATGATGGGGAACAACAGAAAACCCTACCAACCATATTAGATCTGAAATAGTGACAACATCATGGCATTGTAGAAGTGCAAACATTTTCACTACTATTGTAGTTGCTGAACTTTTGGTGGTAGTGGTACTATAGCTCCACATACTTCTTTCCCATGTATAACATAACATCTTGGACATGGATATGTACATTACTATTGTAGGGTAGACATCTATTTATTTTTCACTATAAATTTTTGAATTATTATGGAGTTGGTTGAAAAATGATTCATCTTTCGTTTTAGATCATTTAGATGTAGTGTTCTTTATATTATAATACTCTAATATATTCAATGAATTTATGATCTCGAATAACAGTGATATTCTGTCTCTCCATGGACATAACGATTATTACCGAACAACATAAATTCTTGTTCCATGTGATACTTTCATCTCGTTTTCTTCTATTTATTTTAATTTTTTTCTTTTATTTATATGAAAACCTACTTTTCACTACTATTTATGGTGTTTTCAATATAATTTACATTCCCATTTTTCATCATTTATGTTCAATATATAATATTATATTCATAAATTAATGACTTTTATATTCTTACAATTCACAGGGGACTGTTTTTAAAAACATAGCAATATGAAATACTCTGAAATATTAATCAAAAATATGTTGACACTGCTACATATTCTATATAATAATTATATAACCAAAAAATTTCATATGACATAAAACGTCACTGAACACAAGATATATTGATTCATGTATTCACATATTATATAAAATTTGAAGAAATAGTCCATGAAAGGCTTCATATTAATTAAAAATATCAATAATCTACTTATGAGTTTTACCAACCATATATATAAGAGACACACATTATGATAAATATCTATAAGAGACATCAAGTTTTCTAGTTGATGGAATCGTGATGAATAATAATAGAAAAATAAAATATCATGAAACTAATTTGTCAGATATTATTAAATCGTAATGACTAAAAAATGATGATACAAACATCAAAAAATGAAACAAGAAACATATCTCTTTGAAAATATGTTTTATGTGGAAGTATATTTTCTTGAAAATACGGATATTTATATTTTTTAAGGAAGATTTTACAAAAGTAGTAACCTTCCAAATAAAATTTAATCTATTGAACCTATAATTTTTTAATGGCTTCTTGTTCCAGTGAAAGTCACATAAATTAAGACAAAAATATATAAATTGTAATTCATTGACAGCCTCCTATGAATGTCTCCGAAATACAATGCATTCTAGGACTAAAATACTATTACTATCACTTTTTCTATGATGTATCAGGATTTTCTTCTTATAGAATAACATAGTGATGAATGGGTATTGCATTAAAATGGAACGATGATGTTAAAAAATCGATTCACTATTTTATTACACAACTAAATTCTTTATATATCCAAATATTTCTAGATCCAGGGAAGGGTTATGTCATGTATTTTGATTCATTTAGATGAGGATTTTATTGTAGTCATATACATGGAGACGATGTCATAGTCCATGAAAAAAGACAATTGAGGATGCAAGAAAATAATATTTTTACATAAAACTTGGTGGTCAATGGATTAAAATCTTGGAACCACAATCCCCATGATGAAACATTTAATATTTTCATAAATTATAAGATCATTAAGAATAAATATTCATATAGGGTCTTGAACCTCTGGTAATGTTGATGGATTGGGTATCACCATATGTTTGACAGTGACTTGGAATATACAATTGTTAAATGTAATTCAATGGTTGATGGTTTGTGGAACAAATTGTATAATAATGAGGTCATGGAGTATCATGAGAAAAGAGTCTCACAAAAAGTACACAATAGAGAAACAGAATTCAATGTAATGTGATTTAATACATTTATTGGAATTATATTTATACATAAAACTCCTTGAAATATATTATTTCATAATACCATACATATATATTTTTCGGTTTTATAATTTAATATTAATTATTTTTTTGGGTATCTCTATTTTCATAGATCATAAATATTATATTTTATTCCTTTTGAATTACTGATTTCACCTTTAGTTAATAAATTTTATGAATAATCTGTTATTTTTTGAATCATGTAGATATTTTCAATTTTGATATAGTTTTATAATAAATGAATTATAAATAAAACTTTTTCAATATTTGACTTTTCATAGACGGAAAAGATAGTTAGACGTAACTTTCCACACCATTCAATCTTCAATACTGAGTTGTGAGTCCATTGATACATGCTATGAAATACTCCTTTGTCTCAATGAAATTTAACGTATCCCATTATTTTTTTATTTATGTTAAATTTTCATTGGTTTCCAAATTACATGATAGTTATTAAAGTCTCCATAATATTAAAAAAAGAACCCAATATTGATGCTTTGAATTATTTACTATAATTTTTATTGTAATATTTCAGTAATCACATCATTATCATGAGTCCTATTTAATAGGAAATGTATTCATTATTGGTTTTCCAATTTTAAATCATATTTAGTCATTATGTTTCTTTTTAATAAATATTTTTTCTAGTACTTCAGTGAATTAATTTTATATTATCTAATATATATTTTTTAAAATTTCATGATCATTTTTCAAATTCAACTGTCCATGTTGCATATCATAAAAATGTTTTGGACATTATTAATAAAACAATTTACAACATGTTGATAAAAATTAGTTTGATTGTAAAATAAAAATTCATTACTATTAAAAAAATGAAACAAATGCATGAGCATGACATAAACTATACAAACAAAATTTGATATCCGTTATTAGAGTAGGGGAAAAAATGATTATGTTATCATTCATTATTACTTAAGGTTGGAGTTATTAGAATTAATATAGGCATGGTTCATTGAAATTTATAATTCATTTTATCTTTTTTTATGTAGAATGGATGTTTTTCTAAAAAAGTTGAATAATTAAGTTCATCAATACAATTATTCTTATGGTTAATATGTGCACAAATGATGGAAATCTAACTAAATAGTGTAATTTTAAATTTCCTAGACTACTGTGATGTATTTATAATGTCTCAGTGGGGGATATTAGACCCTATATGGTTCTTAGTAGCCATGAAAAGATTTTTAAGATGTAATTAAAAACTATATTATCTTATTCCTTTTACCAATAATTACAAAGAACATCATATATTGTTTTATGATCTGATTGATGTTGTAACACCCCGACCGTAGATACCCAGTGTCGGTGCATTATTACATAACATTGGAATGATCACAAGAAATATCAAGTCTCGAAAGACCGATTAGTTTGTAGCCTTAGAATAACTAGATACATTAATAAAGTTTACATTACATCATAAAATGAAAACTACAACAATATAGTCTCAATAGTCCACACTCTTATCCCCTCATACTATCCCGACAGGTAATTCATAAATTACTTCTTCACATCCTGGGAAAAATAAAACCTAGAAAAGGGGTGAGCTCAAATGCTACGTAAGGATAACAATATAGAAGAAACTTTAATAAATTATAATAAACATTTAAGGCAATGTATAACTAAAAAAAATACTTTTAAACTTGAAATTCAACATAGTATGGAAAAAATAAAATGAAATAATTCTTTTTAATTATTCACATGGATATTCTACTAATCGAATAATCACATGATATATCAATAACCACTTTCAAATTGATGGAATTCATAATTCTATACTATCATAACCACATAGCCAAAGCCTCATGCCAAGACAACAAAAAAGATTTTGTCAAGGCCTTGTTCCAGAACACTAGTTTGTCTCATGAGACCTACCAATGCATCGAGGAGCTATAGTGGGATCCACCCGTCACTTACTAAGTCCAATGCATTCCCATATGAAAAGGTTTAAACATAACATAAACATTCTTATTAAAACTAGCATACGAAATGTCAATACTTTCTCCATAAACCATGAATGATATAAAAATAATACATCCACAGTAAAACATATCACAAAACCTTCAATACAATACGAAAGTATTGTATCATAATAAATCAACTTCAAATATGCTTAAAATCCATCAAAGGGTGTTGACATAGATGAAAATCAAAACTATTTGAGAGAAATATCTATTTTCTCAAAATTAATGAAAAGTCACACATTTATAAAGGAAGTAATTTAAAATAGATTTTTGAATCAAAGTGTCCCATACAAATTTGAAACTTATGAAAAGTGATATCATTTCAAAACATTCATGTCTATATAAATAAATCCATAAAATCATTTTGAAAACATGGATATTAATTAAAAATATTTAGAATGATAAATCTCTAAAACATTTAAAATTATGATCTTGATAAAGATTAACTTTTAAAAATTCTTAATATATTCATTTTGAAATCATTTAAAAGTCACATAATTATAAAATAAAACATTTAAATTTAAAATATTCTTATAAACTTGTAAGGGAAGCTTCATTGATTTTATAATGAAAGAAAATAACTGCACCCGCTGTATAAGTTTAAAAAGACATTTTTACCTTAAATTTGTCGAAAAGGTTAAAAAGTACCTTGTTTTAAAATCAACGGAAAGATTCCTTTCAAAACACATAAGGGTATAAATAAATTTAACCCATTGTCTAGTAAATATTAAAAATGTTTTTAAATACATTTTTAAGGTACATAGATGAGCATGATAATGAGATCTCAATAGATAATTACTTATAAACAACCTCAGATAATAAAGAGATTGTAAAATTAACCCTTACCTTGTACTTTTCCTTGGTTGAGGGTAGGATAAACTCCTGTATAATGAAGAAATAATTGTTATTAAATTATAAAAGAATCATATACATTAATATGATATCATATATGATCTTTTAACAATGATTTGTTAATAATATATTAGTATTATCGTTGTTTCGGGTGTTATCTTACTTGTTTTATTTTATATGTTTTGTTATGTAAGCCATGTTTGTCATGGATAGGTTTTATCATAATCATATACAGAATGATATCAAGTCCTTAGATACTATTATTAATTATCAAATGAGAATTATACTTGAATGGATACGATGGAGAATGATTCTCATCGCATTCGTGGAGACGGAAGTCCGTACATACGCACGAGCAACAATATCATTCTTTTGATATTAAAATAATATATAATTGGATGGTATATAATATATATAGAATCATTATCATGTTATATTTATTATTTAAATGAATTATAGATCATTATTTTACCCATAAAAATAATAATTTATTGAATATCAATTAAATCACAACGTGGAGACGGTAAGTCGTACGTACGCACGTATGGTGACATGTCATTCAAAAGATGGATAGAATAATGAATATGGTTTTACCATATTTATAATAATATTACAGTATATAGGAGATACTGGATTAAATATTTTAGAATGTAAATAACAAAGAAATAAGAAGTTGAAAAAGAAATGAATTTGAAAAAGGGTGGTGAAAACATTACCACTTCTTTGGGTTCTTCCTTTTGATTTGATCAAAAGGACTCCTAAGGTTGGATTTCTGATCAAACTAAGGCCTCTAGGTTGTAGTGGGAGGAAGTTGAGAGTGTATTTGGTCAGGGGTTGGACGAACCAAAAGGCTTTTAAGGTGTGAATTAATGAGAAGTTGGAGTTCCCTTTTATAAGAGGGGTGAGGGGCACCTTTGGAAAAGCTAGAAATATTATTTTATAAAAAATTCATATTCAGTTTCTAATGACTCCAAAGTAAATTATTTAAGGGATAATGTGGGGATGGGTCTAAAAACACTCAACCAATAGAATTTAGACAGTTTTGGGTTATTATATTAACCTTATCTTTAAGTATTATCTCTTAGTTAATTAGTTTCACTTTTACAATGGCTCTTTGTATTTTTATATAATATGGTTAATAATCTTACTATATAAATTCAAGAGTCCCAAAAGTGATCCATTAATGATAAAAATATCATGATATAAGTCTTTTGGCTGATAATAAAATTTTTAGGAATTTAATATCAATTAATAATATAATATTTGTTTTAAAAACTCTTTTATGTCAATTTTGACACTATTAAATAATTGATTATTTAAAAAATTGTAATAGAATTATTACTTCGAACAAAGTGAATTAAATCAATCCTAACATGTCATATTAACCTATAATATTATTGGTATTTATAAAAAGTCTCATTATAAATTTACTTGGGTTTTTATACTATTAATTTTTCTTATTTTTCATTAATTAGATAATTATTGTATCACCATTGTGTCATAAATAAATTAAATTATTTAAAGTCTAAAAATTATAAATAAAATACCATTATCTAGGAAATCGTTTTCTATTTCTACTGAATATTTATAGTCTAAAATACAACATATATATCCCTATGTAAAATGTTTTTTCCTAAAAGATATATGTTTATGTCATTTTTTGATTTATTTTAACTAAATTAAAATAAACTGTCCCTATCACCTACAAGTGGCTCCATGGGGTCTCAAAAATCAACCCAAAGATTCCCATGGTCGGGAATGTACCCACCAATAAGGTTATGACACGTTTTAGGGTAATTTATTATTATTATAATATTATTTTTTAACCCTTATTTACCGGATTTACCCTTTAACCACGATAAATAAAATATTTACCGAAATAATTATTCAAAATGTCTAAATATAAAAGTTACCTATTTTTCACAATTTGAACATCCTGATTTCAAATAAGGAATCTATTTTTCCAAATTCAAAACACAGAAGTAGCAGGACTTAATTTAAAATTAATTTCCATTGTTAAAACAAAAAGCGTGTTTTTAAGAGATAATAACTATCAAAAGATTGACACTTGTTTATGTCCAGTTTAATTGTGAAATTATGTACAATGACCATCATTGTATTAAATGGTAAAAATATATTCCAAATATACTTTAAAACCAATCAAATTCATAATTTATCAATATAAATTATTTCTATTAAAAAAGTTGTTTTTAAATTAAATTTAGAAATTTTCACTATTCATCAAAATATAAATGTTACCCGAAAAGTTCCAAAAATTCACCGTAGGCTAAATATAATATTCCGAATCCAAAAATTAAGTCCGTTTTGGGAGATAAAATTTATAAAATTTCAAAAAGTAGGTATTACTATTCATAACGACTAATTTGATTGGTTGTAGTGTGTGTTAGAACTCGAAGTAGAGTACAACACATGCTACTTTATTATTCAAAGGTAAGAATGTCGTGCAATCATGGGGTGTTACTTTGAATATTTTTGATGTCCCCATTCTAAAGAATAAATTTATTTCATCAAATTGAATATATAAAAGTTTAAAATATTATATTTAAAAAAGGTTTTGACTATTAAAACTTAGTAAAGAGCATTTTTTGAAAAATACTTCTTTTATCTGAAAAAAATGTATTTGTTCTTACATTATGTCTAAGAAAGTCATAATAAAGATTATAAAATTATAAGTATTATATAAAGTTTAAAATTTAGTTAATACTATTCATAACCTTTTTTGAACGGCTTGTTTGGTAAGTCATGGTGCGCTTGAACTCAGTGTTGCGTGTAGTGCAAGTTAATGAATTATTTTAAAGAAATAACACACTATGAAATATTGGGGTGTTAAAAATGTGGATGGGAACACATCAGAAACTCACAATAAATATTATTGGTTATTTCTTCTTCTTCTAATGTAGAATTTTTCACATTACTATAAAAAAACATTCTTGAATATTACAATATCTTATAAAATGGATTGTGCTACTCAATAATGTTGTTGTGATCATGATAATAATTAACAGATTCATAATATTCCATGTTGTAATTTTACAGAACCTATTTGAAATTTCAATATTAATCCTTTGTAAAAAATGAATTATTAGTAGTGGATGATTTAATTTTATAGTGGATGAGACTATTAGACTATATTGTATAGTAGATTTATTTAAAAATCATATTAGGAAATATATATCCCCATTGAAAATATATTCAAAATATTATGAAATATGTTTTATGAGTTTTTAATGTTAATTGTAATGAGATATATTTTATTGTTTGATTAATTATTTTATTTTTTATGGATATTGTAATTTATTTACATGTGTATTAAAAGTGAAAAATATAGAAATGTGGGGAATCAGTGTTTGGTGATGCCTCATAGATTCCCAATTCTATCACAAGTTCAAATTCAATTTAATGTAATGAGACATGAAATAAAAATAAAAAATAGGACCTCCCATGGGAACCATGGAAGTAATAGTTATCTTGAATATACTTGATTCTATCCCAATTTTAGGAACATTGTTGAGACCGAGCTACCTTTGATTCATTAAGACATATATATTTTCATAGTAAATGTAAATTTTTTCCTCAATGAAAAAAAATACACAATGATCAATAATTAACTTCATGATAAATATAGATACTTTCACCAACATTGAAATTATGATAGAATCAACCTTTGTTGTGAACTTCCCAATCATGACTACATGGGATCTAAATAAATAAATAGATCAACTACTAAGATATAACATGAAAATAGATTGAGATCTGATATCATATTTGTCAATTTGGAGAATATAATTAGTATAAGACCTTACAATTCTCTCATTCCCACCTTCAATTACTATGAGGATTTCTATAATTCATCTAATGTATTTAAGAATAATCCTTTTGACAACCACATGTCTAAAAAATAATGTATAGTATTAGATTATTATAATTAGAGTATTTGAAACATCATGAAAAATATAAACATTTCATATACAACACATGATATGGAAAACACATAATGATTATTCTTTATCATTTCTTAAATTATAGGATAAAATATCTTTCTAATAATTGTCAATAGGAACGATAGAATATTCCTCATCTTGGAGTTATCCACACAATACCACTTGATAAATATTCCATTATATGTATGTGGAATATTTCAAGAAAACATTTTAATCATCCTATACTGATCATTGTACCCAATATATGGGATGCTTCTCACATGTATTTCATTGAAAAATATTTTCAAAACATTTTTCCATAATGTAATGTCAAGACATAATTATCAACAAGTACTATTTAACCCACATATAAAACTAAAAATTCAATGATAAATCAACTAACATTTCAACAGACACAAGAAAAAAAATTTCTTCATCAAATAAAATACCTTTATTTCATCATCTAACCATATATTACTACTTTTAGAATCGTTATTTAATCTATCAGTTGACCGTTGAAAATTATAAACTAGAAAATACCCATTCATAACATTAAAACCATTAGCTTATATTGAAAACCAATATTTGAAGAAAATTATGTTACCGAATGTGATTTGGACATTAATTTGATATATCATATAATCATAATGAGATTTCATGTAATATCTAAATAGAATTTTTTATCACCATTGAAAAACCATGAATTGTATAAAAAATAGAATTATTTTTATAAAAAAATAATCACTTAGGATTAAAAATAATATAACATCACAAAAAGTACTATTATTTAAATAAAATTATCAAATATTACCAAAAATTCAAATTATCATAACAATATAAAATTAATCTGAAAATAAATTATAATTATAGTGAAACATATTCAAATTAAAAAAAAACTAGTTAATATAAATATAAGATTCCACTACTAGACTCCAATATCTCATAGAAAAATTAAAAACAATATAGATGAAATTAAAAATTTGTTTTTTGTTTAATTGTTTTATCGAAAAAAATTATATAGCACTGTATATATTAGAAGTCCCCAAATCTAAGAGATAGACGATTTCGGATAAATACTCTACATTGCGAGTACTGATATACTAGTATCCAACTAAAAAAACAATACCACATTAATGGGCCTCCAAGCTCTATAATACATCACCATGTTTTATTGTGCATTAGGATTGAAGTAATACAATCAAAACTTCAACCAAGACCATCATCGATATTGTTCATCATCATAAAAAATGTCATGTGTTTTCGAAAATGATGTTCAACTATGAATACATTGAATATTAAAATGTATACTAATTATGAAATCCATATCCCTACACCCCGCTATGGCCGATTGGTTATCATTTATAATTAATGGAGTCACAAGACTTTTTATGTCCAATTTCTCAAAGTCTATGACATTCATGTTTGTAAAAAAAGAATGGTGGACCCAGTCATTTGATGTACACATTCCTTCTAGTGGAATACAACACCATTTCATTCAAATCATCTATATAGTTCTTTATTTTAAGAATCCTATAAGAGTACCGACTCCGTTCTCAAGAGTAGATCCAAGTAAAGGGGTACTAACACCTCCAATTAGAACTACCCATGTTTGATTCAATGGAGATAATTCCAAAAATAAAAATGAATCTTAATCTATTTTTTCAAACTACAGGTGAAATCATAATGAAATGCCACAAATTCAATGTACCCACAACTATAAAACCATAAATATTATTGTAATTGTAGTTTAAAAAACAATACACATTTGAAGAAACCTCAATTAGGGGAGTATTGAACTTATTTATAGAAGAAATATGCCTTTCAAGAACACCCCTCATTTAATAGAGTAAAAAAATCAATTCATAGTGTGTGGTGGGACAACACATAATTATCACAAATGGAGTGTCGAATCCTTGTATATCTAGAGGTCCAACACATCGATATTAATTTGTCATGTATTTTAAATCCAAGACGGAATTCATGGTTCCTATGTCATATCGTATAATACTACCAGGGGAGTACTTACCCTGTTAATGCTAAGAACATCATGGGGACCCATGTGGCCACCCAAATGGAACTTTTGGGGCAGGGTTTAGGTTTATAGATCACATTCATGTTAGAAACATAGTCCTTCATTGGGTTAGGATGAATGATCAACTGGATTATAGGCTTTCCAATGCACTTGGGCCGTATGTTGAGTTGTCCTAGCTGGCAGACCTACATCACCCAAACATGTGCGGTATTATCATTCTTAATTAACTTTCACCGTAAAAAAAATGGAGGGTTAAAAATTAGATATTATTTTTAATATGTGATTTTTATGTTCGGAAACATAAATAATTATATTTCATCCCATCTTGAGGGTAAGACTGCACCTCAAAATCATCATATCCATCAAATAATTTTTCTACTTCTGAATACTTGGGTAAATATAACAATTAAATCATAGGAGTTATGAAATAGGAAAACCCAAAAAATGTAAAAATTATCAATCATAAAAATTGTTGTGCAGTACCAAAACCACCCGATTTGTTGAAATTTTTTTTTCATAATAGTACTACAGATCCATGAACAGTATAAATGAATAAATTTTATTAGCATATAACTAGTTTCCTTTATTTTTATAATTATTGGACATTTTTATTGAATGTGTGAGATAAAATAATTTATAATGGTTGATTAAAGTATTCTTGGGTGGATAAAATGGTTGAAATTAATTCTAATGAATAATTAGTTTAAAAATAAATTAACATAGTATGAATCATGATATATAACATATGGAGAAAATAATTTTAAAAAAATTTTATTTAAATGTTTTAATATGGTTATGATGATGACATTTCAATATTGTAAATTCTAGGTGTGCAATGGGATGATTCTACTGGTCGAGTCTTATTAGGATTATGTCTAGTTTTGGGTTTTTATTACTTTGGGTTATGAAATGTTTTAGGTTGTGATAGAGTTATATTAGAACACGATTTCATGTGGTTGAGATATGAGGATGTGGGGATATGGTTGGGGAATGTTATGGTGATGGTGATTTGGTTTTGGTTGGGAAAATGTGATAATGACATCATTTACATTTGTAGAAATATATTAAATAATATTATTGGTTAACATAATGGTTATTCCTGATATAGATTGATAGTTGGGCTTTCTTATTTTTCAAAAATATTTTGATGTTGGTGATGTTAAATTAGAAATTATGATGTGATATTATTATGATGATATTAAATTTATAGTTTTGCCTATTTTTATTTTAGATCCCAAGATATTATAATTCCATTTCTTACATATGTTACATCATTTTCAAATAAAATAAGGTGATGAAATTAAGGATGTATTGTATTTAATGTATTATTTCCAACTATCATATTCACTCATGTTATTTGATTTGTTGGTTTACATTTTTATTTTCTATAACCGTTATTTCTACATGGATATCGTTTAGTACCTATATTTCTCACCCCATTATCATTTTATACTTCTGTTGTGGGATGGGGAAAGGGAGAATTGAGATGGGATTCTAGTAGTTTGCGTAGAGTTTCAGAATGATCTATAGATTTTATTTTCCATATGTTCATGTATATTTTATGGGTTTATTTCATGATGGTAAAAATTATGCTGTGGAAACTTATTTGTTATTTAATCAGATTCTTATGTAGATGATTTAGTTTATTGTTATATTCTCTCATATTCCAATATAGAATTGTAAAAATTGATGATAGACAGATTTTGTGAATATCATACCACTCTACAAAGAGAATCATAGATGATCAAAATTAGTTTCTCTTAAAATAATTAAATATAGAAAATCAATTACTCAATATCATAGTGAACTATAAATATCAAATTTTTACAGAATTGTAATCATAGAAGATTCACATGGTTCATGAATGACTATTGGTTTTGCGGGCATGAATTGAAATTTTAAAAAAACACTAATAATATAAAAAAATGAAATATTAATGATAGTAAAAATATTATTCATACAAAGAGTATTCCATTAAAAATGAAATATGGTGTTTAGAGATGACAAAAAATTGATATAGATATGTATTATGAAAATAATTTACACAAGTGGTCATAGTAACATAAAGGATAATAGATCAAAATAAAATCACACATCAAGCAAATATTACGACCTCATGTAAAAAACCATTGAAAATAAAGAAAAAAATGATTCAACAAATAATAAAATAATAAATAACTAAATAACAACTATTGATATTTACATAAATAAAATATTCAATCATTTTAAAATCATTTACATACAGTATAAATAAAATATAAGATAAATTATTGAATCCAATAACTATTTAAAATTTTTTAGACCATTCGATTCTTTTTTATTATTCATGAATCACTAGAACTATAGAACATGCAAATGATTCTCCAAGTATGAGTGTTTTATTATGTTCATATGTATTTGAATGTTGTGTTGTTTTTATTTCATGGTAAAATGTAAATTTTTGAAGATATTTATTATATAAATTACCCATACCTTTTTTTAGATTTAATTGAAAATTTTAACTATAGATATTAAACAAATTATAAAAATGGAATGAAAAATGACATTGAAATTTATATTTCTATTAATAAATATATTGAATTATTACATAATAAGAATATTATAATTCTTTATATAATTATAAATTTTAACACCAATAACTGTAAGTGACAAAAATAAAATCATATTGAATAAAAAACTACAGTGATATTTCAAAATATATCAACATCGTCACTAAAACTTGTTATATGAAATATATATATATATATATGAATGTGTATATCAGTGTTTGTGTGTTATATTAAGGTACTATTCTCACATTATATGTATTATTTTCATTCAATAATCACATAAAATGTAATTTTTTTAAATAAATATCATTTATAATAATATGTCCTATTTTTATTCAAAAAAATAATTTTTTTTCAAGCCTTCAATGATATTCATAATTAATCCACTGTGCTTAATTTTACCAGAAACATAACCATGTCAAATATATGTTCAAGACATTAACATGAATAATAGAAAAAACATATCCATTCAAAAAAAATAGTAAAATTGTAATGAATTTAAATATTACAAAAATAGATAATGGCCATACACAAAATTAAGTCACAATGATAATAAATAGAAGTAAAAAAACTCATATAAAATTGATAACCAATTACTGAAATATTTCAGTTATTATCCACATAATAAATTTTAAATGTCATTTTCAGTTGATATATTAAATTAATATAAAATATTTATGAAAAACACACATTATGTATATTTGATGTACATTTCATGTCCCTGGTATATAAGATATAATTCATAATGTGTTGAAACTAAAATATATCAAAGAATAATTCATCCCACCAATATTTCCATTATCGAATCATCCCAAAATGATCAACATAGAATGATGAAGCACCTAAAAATAGGGGTTGGAGGTTTCTAGTAAGTCTATAGGTGTTTCATTAAGTGAGGTAGAAGAGGAGATGTCCCAACTGTGGATGTCATCGGGGAGATTATCCAGGGCTATATTCTATTTTGGGGGGGGGGTGTCCCTTTATATAGGTTTTGGGGAGGGCTGTTCATTTATCCTAGGTTACAACACTAATTTAATGAAAATAAATAGCTTGCATGCACTATATCACAAAGGACATATTGTGTGGTTGGTGTAAAAATGTTTTGCCATCATTATAACACATTTAAATGTAGGGTTTTCTATGCTGTCCACACCATATATTCTGTCTATATTTATTCCGCCAATTCATAGTGTTATTCTACCTCTATGTGTCTGTATGGATTATTATAGAACCACATCGATTGATATTTCCTATGATAACTTCTTCTAGATCTTTTATTATTCATCAATTTTTTCTTTTATTAACGTGATGACATGTTATGTCACTAAGACCCTCGTTGTTTCCAATGAAATTATCATTTCTTTTATTTTACCATTATATTCACTGATGAATATTTTATTACCAAATTAAATTGTTTTTTGTTCTTACACATCTATGTTGATTATTATTCAATAAAAAGTTATATTAAATACTTTTTTGGTCTAATATAAAATATACGGGCACTATTATATAGGCTTTGTAATATTTATACAATAAAAACATCCATTCGAACATAGAAAATATATTATAGAAAAGAGATATTGATTGAGAAATTCACATATTACATAATATTTGATAAATTCACCTTTGGAAGATTTCATTTACTTTCAATGGTCATAATTTATTTTTTATTTCTATCAACCATAGAAATAAGATGATTCATATTAACATAAATATCTAATATAAACATCTAGTGCTCATGTTTAGGAAAATATGATGAACAATATTAGAAATTCCATTCATAACACACAAGATTTTTTGGATTTTAATAATGAGTAATTACGAATAAAATTATTATATTGACATTAAATTTTAAAATAAAAACATCTCTATTTCATATAGAGTTTTATGTGGAATTATATTCTATGGAAAAAAATTATTTTTCATATATTGTAAGTAAGATGTTAGGAAAAAAAATACTTTAAATCCTAATTTAATCTCAGAAACCTCCACATTTTTATGGGCCATTCATTTCTATTAATTACAAATTAATTAGGTCTAAATTGATCAACACATTCATTTCAAGATAGCTGCCAATGAATGAATTTGAGATAAAATGTTTTCCAAGTCTAGATGTCTATTGATGTCACTTTGTATGAGATTTCAAAGACTCACTTCTCTTAAGGAAAAATCAATGAGAAAGGATATTCCATTGAAATTGAATTATTATGAAAAAATACATTCAGGATATTGGGATCTGACTCAATTATGCACATATCCTCATTTTTCTAGATATAATAAATAATGATGTCTTGTGATTCGTCTTAGTCTATATTGGGATGATTTTTTTGGAGAATCAATTATAACCCATGACTCTAGAATGGTGAATATGAATAAAAATAATTATATGTCTCACAACCATGGTCTTTAAGAATCAAAATCATGGAACAAAAATCTCTACAATGAATAGTTTACAATTATTATCTATCATAAAATATATTTTTACATATTTTCACATGGTTACATGAAATATGTGAAATTATGATTCATAAAATAAATTGATGTGATTGAATTAAACGTGGTATATATACTTTGGAATGAAAATTTTGTAGATGATGGTTTTGGGAAAAAAATGTATAACTAAGTGGTAATTGAGGATCCTAACTATAGATGCTTGAAAATTTGACACAACAAATAAAGGGAATTCAATTTTTATTTGATTGATATCATCTGTTAAAATTATTTTTATTCCATGAATCCCTTGAATTTAATATTGGATTCTACTATACCTATTAATATTCCATTTGAACATTTATTTTTCATTATTTTCTAGCTTTATCTAATTTCAATGTTCATAACTATCAAATTTTCATCGTATAAATATTTTGTTCAACACCTTTAGTAGGAAAAAATTATGAAAATTATATTATTAACTGAATGATGTAATTATTTTAAATTTAAAAATAGTTTTATAATAAATTATTATCAAAAATAACTTTTTGAATTGTGTATCTTTTTTAGTTTGAAACTACAATATGCTATTACATTCTATGCCAATCAATTTTCAATACCGATTCTTGAGGCAGTGAGTATATGTTGGTATAAACTCATTAATCCTAGTCAATTACACTATATCACATGATTTTTTCATAAATGGTACATTTTAAATTATCTAGAAATTATACGATAATTATTGAGGATCATACAACATAAAAAATCAGAACCCACTATTGATGATTTCACTTATTTAATATAATTATTATTGGAATATTTTTTTGAAACACATAATTATTAAGGTTCACATTTAACGTTTAGTGTTTTCATTATTAGTTATCCCATTCTAAGTCATATGGAAGCACAACGTGGTGTTTTTCATTAAATGTTTTCTCTATTATTAAGGTGCATTAATTTTTAATTGAGAAAATTCTTATTTTTAAGAATATGATAATCATTGGTGAAATTATTATGTCTATCAAGAATATTATAAAAAGTGTAGAAAAATCATTAAGGATTTTATTAACCAACTAAATAATTATCTATTTTTTATTAAATGAATTTTAATTAATTTTCACAAACAAAATTACACATCCTTTTGAGTAAGGTAATCTATAAAAAAATGTTAAATTTATATGTTTATTAAAGGGTGAAAAAAATGAATCTGATTTCATTCTAAAATAATAAATGTTGGAGTTATATAGATTAAAATTATATTTTTTTTATCATAATGTTTAGTTCATTTTATACAGTTCATTATATAATGGATGGAATTATATAAAAGGTGAATAAATATGTTTAATACTATAGTTATTCTGATGATTCATAGGTGTACAGATGTTGTTAATATGACTACGTGGTGTAATTTCCAATTTATATGACTGATGGGATGTATTTTATAATGGTAAATATTAGAAAGAAGACCAATAGAAAATCTCAAAAGATTGAATAATAAGTTGATGAAAAATTTCTAAATAGTATCATCTTTTCGTTATACCAATCACTATGAAATGCATCATGCATGGTTTTTCGAGCTGATTGATGTCGATGGAAACATGTCATTTGGATGATGAATATTGGAACCCGCATCTATAGCTCACTAGAGAAAATACAGGTTTATTTCTTCATCCCATGCATAATTCTCAACATTATATTAAAATACCATTTTGAAGTACACATTATCCTGTCAAATTGACTTGACTATTCCACCCATTTTTTGAAATATTCTAAAAAACTTACTGATTTATCATAGGCTCTTTAAGAATTTTATATATCATATTTAATATTTCAATATTAATCCATTTAAATGATTTCGATTATGATTAGTTTATGATTTAATATTTTAATGGTCATGCTTATGAGATTATTTATTATAGTAAATTGATTAGTGAAAAACATTTAAAAATTTATGGTTGCATTTGAAAAAATTGTATACTTTTTTTGGATATGATAGATGTTTTATGAATGTGAGAATTAAATGAAATATAATTTTTTGGTTGATGTATTTTTTCATTTTATATGTATGTTTTTCATTATATACATTTGTATGAAAGGGGACCAATTTTGACATGTGGTGAACAACTATTGGCTGCGACCTCCTAGATGACTACGTCCATTACAAGTGCATGTTATATTACATGGAACAATTCCTAGTAAAAATATTAAAAAATGGTAAGTTACCCAAAGAACCATGGAATTAATAGATCTATCATAGATTTATACTTTTGTCCATATTTTATTAAACACAATGATTCTAATGTTTTTTTCATGAGGAATACATCCATTTTTTGCATAGTAAAGGTCAATTTCCTCATTGATTCATGAAACTGCCCACTGTTCAACAATTATCATCATGATCAAGATTGAAACATTCAATAACATATGAATCCATGATGAAATATACCATTTTTATTGAATTAACATAATTTTATGGTTTGGAACAGTACAATCCATTGGATCATGTTCCCAAATAATACATAAAATCAGTTTGACTACTAATGTCATATTTATACTTGTGAGACTAGCATCTATTTAAGGCTATACAATTCCCACATCCACTCCATAAAGGACATGATTCGTTTCCATAATTCATATTATATACTCAAGGATATTATTTTTAAGATGAGTGTGTCACCATATGTCCTCAAATATATGTAGAGGGTTGGTGACATTGCTATGTTTTCATTTCATTGAACATGATAGACCATAGCTAATTTCATTCCATAATAAACACAAATTCACCGCATAAGATAACTAGATACACTTGTAGGATATAAATATATAATATACTAAATGGAAAAAAATGCATAATGAGACATTAAATAGAAATACTTCCCTTCATGGGTTAATATAAAGGAAGTGAACATCTGATATGTCATGGAATCTGATAGAATCAAGATTCTTGAGAAATCCAACCAATTGTGAGTAATATTCTATTAATAACTAGACAAGAATATTAAATCCACCATCATGGACCAACATTCTTAATAATACGTCACCAATTATCACCATGTATTGACATTGAATTAATAGCAGTTTCACTTCAATAGATACCATCATCAAACCCGCATATCATCAGCAATTGCACAAAATGGGAGGGAAAAATCCCTATGCAGCTATGAATACATATAATACTGAAATTTTTTATGTCTAACATCAATATCCCTATTGTACAATATGAACCAATGTTATCCTTGGATCACTTATGGATTCAAAATCCTCGAAATAGTAAAACCCCCCAACCACTCCAGCAGCCATGTTTTTCATATATATCATTATAGAGTACCCACCCATTGAAGAACACAACTAATCCAAGGGAATGATACAAACTATCATTCATAAACATTGATACAATGATTCACATATAGAAAATCGAGGGAGAACTGAATCCTCTATCAAGAATAGATCTTAGTTATGGGTTTGTTAAACCCTTCTACTAGAACCACCCATGTGTCTTATAAAGGAGAAAATTCCAAACATATGAATGAGACCCCGAATTGAATATTCCAATTATAGGGGAAATCATAATCAAAATACAAATATTTGAACTACGCAAAACCAAGAACCAACATAACCTCTTTAGAACTGTAGTGGGAGACACACACTACCTTAGATGACACCTTAATAAATTGTCACGACCCCCTCCCACCATAGATGCCCCTCCTGAGCTGGAAATGGTTAAAGGGAGATAATTACCCCTGTGTCCCGCCTCCAGTAGGCCCTGGGGTGGCAACTAGCACCAAGGGTATGAGTTTTCAAAAATATGGGAGGCATTACCCTTTTTTTATTTAGGATCGGGAAATAGGACAAGTCAACCACCAAAAAGGAAAAGGACAAGTGTATATAAATATACCCAAACCAATCCCACATTCATGTTTAAACAATATTATAACAAGGTACAACTACAAGAAAGCTCAAAGTACAATACCAAATGAAAATAAGAGTACAATAACTACAACAACTCCAACTGTCCGACTAGTAGGGTCCCGCACGGCCCTGGTAGTCCTCCTAGAAACCTTAAAGTAAACGTAGGGTGAGCATACAAGTATACTCTGTAGGGAAACCTAAATCTCTCATGCACAAGTGGGGAGACATCCTAATGTCCTATTAGAACAATAAAAGAAACCTAGCATGGAAATATATCCACCCAACCTCACCATCCACACTCAATAAAAACACAATCACAACAGGTAGTAGTATATAAGAAACAAGAGTATTGGGTACCCCACACCATTTCCCACTAGTTAGCTACTCTTCCTAACGACAAACATCATGACGCTGCCATAATATTCCCGCCCGCACACACATGGGCCTCACAACCACCATCCCACCCGCACACACCTAGGCCTCACCACCACGTATCTTGACCGCACACACCTGGGCATCACCACCACGTATCCTGCCCGCACAAACCTAGGACTCACCACCATGTATCCTGCCCACAAATACCTGGGCCTCATCCAGAAGATTCTTGGGAAAAAGTATGCATGCCCGAAGAGTCTTGGGCCAATCCACCCTAATTGAAACCTACCATAAGAGTCTTAGGTGTAAGGTCGCCTCAATCCATCACAACCTAGGGAAGAAGGATCATGAAGGAGCTAGTAACTAAGGGGAAAACACGCTCTCCCATGAAATGGGAGTCTTAGGCACTAAGGGATCAACATGGGTGGTGTGTGACAAAACAAAAAAGATACAGATATATATATGTATATAGGAACCACTCAACCCAACCTATGGCTTCTAAACCGATAAACTGAGCACGTGCCTCAGCGCTGCTACCACAAAGCATGCATACAACAAACAACCCCAAACCCATTTAGGTTTTCACATATCAACAGAATTACTTTATTAGTTCCTTTACTATAGGGAAACTATCCACATCCAACCACATCTATCATTCGTAAAACATATCTCTTCCATCCACTAATCAAGTTAGGAAAACACAAGCAACACAACCAAGTCCCTCTTATTAACCAACCAACCCAATTGATTATTATTCTCGTTCCATTAACATTCCCCACCATTCATTAACTCTTCCACTTTTATTTTCTATTCACAACCCATTGTTCGTGCACCTCAAGCCCATCCATGCAGCCCTGATGCCAACCACCATAACCACAACCACACCAAATCTTATACATCATTATCCCTTTAATACCATTTATCACAGCCCCACTTCCAATCACCATCATAGAATTCACACCACCCAAAACCATGTCAACCGCAACCCCGCTGCTCACCTGATCCACAACAACCCAAAAAACACCACCATCACATGCCACGTAACCAAGCCAACTACCACATGTTCATTATTCCATTTTTTTCAACTAGGGTGATCAACAAGGGTTGTAGATTTTAATTACCCAACTTTATGGGATTAACCAAATTCCACATTCCATAAGGCTCCATTCACAAGAATGGTCTAGATGATAGGGCAACATTTAATTGCACAAGAAAATTCCCCCAACGACCGTGATTTTCAGTAGGTATAAACATATTCAATTCACAAAATAATATCACAGGATATAAATAAAAGTATCTGCATTCACAAAACATCCCATCCCCATTCTTTAACCAGTTATTATCTCTATTTAAAAGGTTCAACTATTTCTTATGAAACAATAGGATACCCACCCCGCATGATGCACAAATTAAATAGATGAAGGTAAGATACCTACCTCAACAGGTTTTGATCACAACGCTCCCCCTGATCAACTTTAGAAGACGTCCTTCGGCGTCATTCACTTATGAAAAAACCCGGAAAAACCTCCTTGGATGTAATTAGGAAATGAAAGGCGGAAGTAAAGACAATGGATCCAAGCTCGGAAGTTCTGCCTCGTCATTACGATCCCGTGGCCGTTGACGGATTGTAAATCGGAGATCAGACGAAGAAGTTATGGAAGAACGATTCTTCGAGTCTGTTGGGAGAACTCTACTTAGAGGAAAGGGGAGGAGAGGGGTGAGTTGAAAAGGAGGAGGGGACCCCTCCTTTTATTGGCATGAAAAGAAAAATTACACGGAGTATACTTTCTGGTACATGGTGTGTACTCGGTTATTTTACACGGTCTCCACATGGCTTCCAACACGGCTCCACGACCATTGACTGGACAACACACAGTTTGAGGGTAATGCATACGCGGGAAAGGATTACAAGGCATATAGTTTGGACACATGTCGTGTAGTTTGGACACACGGCGTGTACCCATTTATTTCACACGGAAAGGACACAACTCCAACATGGCACACAGCCATTGACAGGTATTGCGTACGCGGGGATGGACTACATGGCGTGTACCCATTTATTGCACACCACTAGGACAATGCCTTAAACATGGGGTATACCAGGCGAGGGGGTACACGGCGTGTACTCACACTACATTGCGTGTAGTTTCAAAATTCTGTAAAGTGTGGGAAAAGTCCATTTTACCCTCTAGAACACTTCGTGGACTTCCTTTTGACAAAGGTATGTGCTGGAGAGGTCCGGGCCATTACATCAGATACCTCTTAAAACATTCTCATCCCCAAGAATTCAAAACCATCCCAGAGGAACCCAACAAGATACCTCTTAGGGATCTTGTTATAACAGGAACACAACCAACAACCATAATCATAGTTGTTAGTAATCCTTCTCCTATGTCGAGATATTATCCGCTTTAGGCGGCACTGACTCGCCTGCACGGGTTTAATCGCATCCATATTAATGCGTCTCGATTAAGGATTACGCCTTACCACTTCCATACATTAGGATTTTTCAACTAACACTGCCCCCAACACCGCACAACCCACACACTGCCCGAACACGTGGTTTGGGAAAATTCCATTTCCTATGTCGAGATATTATCCGCTTTTGGCGGCACTGACTCACCAGCATGGGTTCAATCACATCCACATTAATGTGTCTCGATTAAGGGTCAATGTTTTCCTTCCACAAATTCCCAGACATGTTACACACTCCCAGAGAACAAGGAAACAAAATGTCTCACAACCGACAATCCAAGCATTCCATTCATATATCGAAGGTACATTGTATAACATCAACCCAAAGCTCAGAAGAACATTGGAAAACAAAAGTCAAAACTACTCCAGGTACTGAGCGTGCATCTGGGTCTCCCGCTCCCAAGTTCTCTCCTCGAGGCCGCTATGACTCCACAACACACGAACCAAGGGAATGGTTCATCCATGGAGAAACTTCTCTTTACGATCCTCGATTCGGACTGGTCGTTCCTCGAAGGTCGCGTCGTCTCCCATGTCTAACTCTCCCCAGTCGATAACTTGAGAGTCATCGTGCAAGTACCTACGAATCTGGGAGACGTGGAAGACTTCATGAACCTTCTCCAACTGAGTTGGCAAGGCCAGCTGATATGCCACCTCGCAGACTCACCTCAGCACCACAAAAGGTATGATGAACCTAGGTGAGAGCTTCCCCCCTTTCCCAAACATCCGCTACCCCCGTCGAGGGAAACCATCAAGAACAAATGATCACCCACATTGAACTCCAAGGGCCTCCTCCGATGATCAGCATAAGAATTCTGTCGGTCTTGAGCCGCTTTCATCCTCTCACGTACAAGATGGACTTTCTCCGTGGTGCTCTACAGTACCTCTAGCCCAAAAGGACCTGTCTCACCAACCTCTACCCAGCAAATGGGTGAACGAAATGGTCTCTCATACAAATCCTCAAACGGTGTCATGCCAATAGTAGAGTGGATGATGTTGTTGTAGTCAAAATCTACTAAAGGCAAGTGTCGTACCCATGATCCTTTGAAATCTAGAACGCATGCTCGCAACATGTCCTCCAACATCTGGATAGTACTCTCTGTCTGCCCATTGGTCTGGGGGTAGAAAGCAGTGCTAAGGCATATCTGGGTGACAAAAGCATGATGTAACCCTCTCCAAACTCATGAGGTAAACCGAGTATCCCGATCTGAGACGATAGTCTTTGGGACTCCATGTAACCGCACAACCTCGTCTACGTACCTCTATGCTAAGGTACTCACCGGGCCTGACTCTTTAATTGCTAAGAAGTGAGCTTATTTCATCAGTCGATCCACCACTACCCAGATCACATCATGACCACCCTGAGCTCTGGGTAGTCCTGTGGTAAAGTCCATTGAGATGACATCCCACTTCCACTCAGGGACATCTAAAGTATGCAACAAACCACTGGGAACATGGTGTTCAACCTTCACTTGCTGACACACTAGGTATTTAGCCACAAACTATGCCACTACCAATTTCACCCAGGGAAACCAAAACTGTTCCCTTGGGCGTCGATACATTTTTTAAACTCTTGGATGTACCGCCATGGCTGAGTTATGGATCTCACGGAGAACTCCCTCACGCATCACCTCCGGAACAAACAACCATCAATGGAAAATCATCCAATGTTGGCTGTCCTCTGACCATCCTTCTGGAGCGTTTCCCTGATCAACATGATATCGCATCACTTCCGCCTCAGAGTCCCCCCACTGAGACTCTTCCACTTGCTGCGACAAGGAGGACTGCACCATCATCTGAAACAAACAACCTCTAACACCTTCTACCCTTGCATCCAAGTGCAAGGCAGCCAACTCTCTCATCGCTTTCCAAGCATCAGCAGATTCCCGAACCACTTCCTTATAAGACTTCCTACTCAGGGCATTTTCCAAAACATTGCCCTTACCTTTAGCGTAGGAGATCTCGAAGTCATAGTCTTGGAGAAACATGACCCATCTCCGCTTTCGTAAGTTCTGGTCACCCTGAGAGAAGATATAACGCAGGCTCTTGTGATCTGAGAAGACCACAAAGCGCTTTCCAAAGAGGTAATGATGCCATAACTTCAGTGCAAACACTACTTCTTCAAACTCTAGGTCAAGGGTGGAACAGTTATTCTCGTGAGGGTGTTATTTCCTAGACCCATATCAGATCACTCCCTTCTTCTGCATCAGCACACACCCCAGACCAAGGCCAGAAGCATAACAAAACACCTCATACAAAAACCATTCATCTGGAAACATGAGTGCGAGAGCACTGAACAACTTATCCTTTAGGTAGTTGTAAGCTTTCTCGCACTACTCGCTCCATAAGAAGATCTGGTTCTTCCTAGTCAAATCTTTCAATGGAGCAGCAACTTGAGAGATGTCTGAAATGAACCTCTGATAGTAACCTGCTAACCCCAAAAAACTACGAACTTCTGCCATGCTCTTGGGAGCTGCCCCAGAAACAACTGCCTCCACCTTCGACGAGTCCACTGACACTCCGTGCTGAGACACTACGTGCCCAAGGAAGTGTACTTCTTATTTAATTAACTTACACTTCGACAATTTCCCGTAATGCTGGTGGTGTCGAAGGACTTCCAAGACTGCCCTGAGATGCTCAATGTGCTCCTCTTTTGATCTTGAGTAGACCAGGATATCATCAATAAACACGATGATGAACTGGTCCATAATCTCTCAGAAGAAAATGTTCATAAGCACCATGAACACAGCCGGTGCATTCATAACTCCAAACGGCATCACTAAAAACTTGAAGTGCCCATACCTGCACATAAAAGCCATCTTCGAGATGTCACTATCCTTCATCCTCAGCAGATGATATCATGATCGTAGATCAATGTTAGAAAACCAACATGCTCCCCTCAGCTGGTCGACGATATCATCTATCCTTGGAAGGGGGTAACAGTTCTTGACCGTTACCTAGTTCAACCTTCGGTAGTCTATACATAGCCTAAGACCACCATCTGCCTTCTTTGTGAACAAAACTTGAGCACCCCATGGTGACACGCTGGGTTAAACAAAACCCTTCTCCATCAGATAGTCAATCTAAATCCACAACTACCAAAACTCCGAAGGTCCCATCCGATAAGGGGCCATCTAAATTGGACGGGCACTAAGCTGTAAGTCAATCCTGAACTGAACGTCACGTCGGGGGGGGGGGGGGGGTAGAGTCACAACCTCCTCAGGAAAAACATCGAGGAACTCCCCAACAACCTATGGGATATCCATCATTTATTTATCAGCAGGAACCACTGATAACCTGCCTAACAAGGAATGTAGAGGATCCACATGTCGGCTTCCCACCTGATAGCTCCTCTCACCAAAAAAAAGCTACATGTTGCCCGTCCACGTCAGAGAACACGACCCTCCTTTGGAAGCAATCAATAACAACACTAACAGAAAACAACCAATTGATACCTAGGATGACATCGTATGGCTGCATCTATAACAGAAGATGGTCTCCACTAGATCGATGAGATCCCAATGTCAGCCCACATCTCTGGAAAACACAAGATACGCTGCTCTGATCTCCAACTGGTGTAGTCAACACTAGTGGTATGGAAAGTATCTCTACATCTATTCCCAAATCATGGGATAGAATAGGTGAAACAATGGATTGTGAAGCTCCCAAATTTAAACAAAAACATAAAAGAGATCATTTAGGTAAAACTGAAATCATATCTCTTGATCTCAAGCCTTGCTAGGGTTGTCGCTTCTGTTGCGTGCAACTGTCTGCCTCCCACTCCATGACCGTTCTGTTGAAATTTATATTCTATAGCGGTACGGTAAACAAAGATCGCCTATTCCCATCTAGAAAGAAATTTCATAGGGTTTCATTTTATTTCAATTTCTTTCCCAGAACACCCAAATCAAGTAAAACACAATCATGATGATGCATGTGCCTTCCCTATGGTCTCTACCCTCCAATCAATGTAGTCTCACATGGTCATTTGGTAGGCTCATATTACTTGCATCGGATCACGGGGGCCCTAAAATCTCGTGTCCTAGCCAGTCTTACCTGGCCTATGTCACGCACCATGATTAATCAACATTGTTGCCCTGCCATCCCATGAAATCATCACTATGCCTAACTACAGACTCCATCCTATCTCTCATCCATCATCTCTGATACCATTCTGTCACTACCCCCTTCCACCAATGATGTCCCTCCTGAGCTGGCAATGGTGAAAGGGAGATAATGACCCCCGGGTCCCGCCTCCAGTAGGCCCTAGGGTGGAAAATAGCACCAAGGGTATGAGTTTCCAAAAATATGGGAGGTATTAACCTTTTTGTTATTTAGGATTGGGAAATAGGACAAGTCAACCACCAAAAAGGAAAAGAACATGTGTATAGAGATAAACCCAATCCAATACCACATGCATGTTTAAACAATTTTATAATAATGTAAATGTACAAGAAATCTCAAAGTACAATACCAAAAGAAAAAAAGAGTACAACAACTGCAACAACTCCAACTGTCTAACTAGTAGGTTCCTGCATGGCCCTAGTAGCCCTCTTGGAAACCTAAAAGTAAACGTAGGGTGAAAATACATGTATACTCAGTAGGAAAACCTAAAGCTCTCGTGCACAAGTGGGGAGACATCATAATGTCCCGTGAGAATAACACAAGAAACCTTGCAAGGAAATCTATCCACCAAACCTCACCAACCACACTCACCAAAAACACAATCACAACAGGTAGTAGTATATAAGAAACAAGAGTATTGGGTCCCCCACACCATTTCCCACTAGTTAGATTCTCTTCCTAACGGAAAAAATCCTGACGCTACCACACACTTCCTGCCTGCACACACCTGGGCCTCACAACCACACATCCTGTCCGCACACACCTAGGCCTCACCACCACGTATCCTACCCGCACACACCTAGGCCTCACCACCACGTATCCTGCCCGCACACACCTGGGCTTCATCCTGATGATTCTTGGGAAAAAGTAAGCCTTCACGAAGATTCATGGGCCAATCCACCCCAATAGAAGCCTACCTGAAGAGTCTTAATTGTAAGGTCACCTCAAGCCATCACAGCCTAGGGAAGAAGGAGCAGGAAGGGGCTAGTAACTAAGGGGAAAACACCCTCTCCCATGAAATGAGCGTGTTTGGAACTAAGTGCTCAACATGGGTGGGGTGCAATAAAACACAAAAGATACAGATATATATATGTATATAGCAACCACTCATCCCAACCTATGGCTTCTAAATAGAGAAGTTGAGCACGTGGCTCAGCACTGCTACCACGAAGCATGCATACAACAAACAACCCTAACCCCATTTAGGTTTTCACGTTTCAACATAATTAGTTTATTAATTCATTTACTACTGGGAAACTATCCACAACCAACCACATCGATCATTCATAAAACATATCTCTGCAATCCACAAATCAAGTTAGGAAAACACAAGCAACACATCCAAGTCCCTATTATTAACCAACCAACCACATTGATTATTAATCCTGTTCTATTACCATGCCCCACAATTCATTCACTCTTCCACATATATTTTCTATTCACAACCCATTGCTCGTTCACCTCAAGCCCATACCTGCAACCCCACTGCCAACCATCATAACCACAACCACACTGAAACCCATACATCATTATCCCTTTAATACCATTTATCGTTGCCCCACTGCCCATCACCATCATAGTATTAACACCACCCACAACCAAGTCAACCTCATCCCCACTGCTCACCTGATCCACAAAAACCCACAAAACACCCCCATCACATGCCACTTAACCAAGACAACTCCCACATGTTCATTATTCCATTTTGTTCAACCGGGGTGATCACACAAGGGTTCCAGATTTTAATTATCTAACTTTACGTGATTAACTAAATTTCACATTCCACAAGGCTCGATTCAAAAAACGGTCTAGAAGATAGGGCAACATTTAATTGTGCAAGAAAAGGCCCCCAATGACCGTGATTTTCAGTAGGTATAAAATATACAATTCACAACATAATGTCACAGGATCTAAATAAAAGTAAGTGCATTCACAAAACTTCCCATCCCATTCTTTAAACAGTTATTATCTCAGTTTAAAATGTTCAACTGTTTCATATGAAACAAGAGGATACCACCCAGCATGATGCTCAAATTAGAGAGATGAAGTTAAGATCCCTACCTCAACAGGTTATGATCACAATGCTCCCCCGGATCAACTTTAGAATATGTCCATCGACGTCAATCGCTTCTGGAAAAACCCCGAAAAACCTCCTTAGATGGAAGTCAGAAAGGAAAGGCCGATGGAAATCCAACAGATCCAAGATCGGATGTTCTAGCTCGTCGTTACGATCCCGTGGCCACTGACGGATCGTAAATCGATGTTTGGGCGATGAAGTTATGGAAGAAAGAGCCTTTGAGTCTCTTGGGAGAACTCTGATCAGAGGAAAGGGGAGGAGAGGGGTGAGTTGAAAAGGATGAGGGGACCCCTCCTTTCATTGGGATGAAAAGAAAAAGGACACGACATGTACTTTATGGAACACGGTGTGTACTCAGTTATTTCACACGGTCTCCACACATCATCCAACACAGCTCCACGGCCATTGACTGGTCAACACACGATTTGAAGGTAATGCATATGCGGGGAAGGACTACACGATGTGTAGTACTAGACACACGACGTGTACCCATTTATTGCACACAGCAAGGAAACATCCTTCAACACGGGGTATACAAGGCAAGGGGGTACACAACGGGTACTCACACTACACGGCGTGTAGTTTCAAAATTCTGGAATGTGTGGGAAAAGTCCATTTTACCCTACAGAACACTTCATGGACTTCATTTTGACAAAGAAATGAGCCGGAGAGGTCTGGGCCATTACATAAATGGAGTATTGACCATATGTATAGGGGACCTAAAAAATCTAGAAGATACCATTATTGAGGGAGTACTGAACCATATTTTTTTTCATGTGGTGAAACTATTACTAATCAGCACTGAAGGTGTTCCTAATCCATGTCGATCTCGAGGAATCACACCACATGTATATATGTGGGGGTGGGGGTACTGAATAATATGATGTAAAATAAGGGCCTTGTTCCCATCATATAATATTTCCAAAGAGTATTATCCTCGTGAATTCTTTAAAAATCCCTCCCAAAAGGTTTTCGTCATCCCTATATATCAAAATTTTAATGATTCTTTTCTCTCATTGAAATCAACGATAGATATATAAATAATAAACCTCTATTGTGATCTAGGTCAAAAAAATATGTAGTATTGATTATTTATTTTCTAGAAAAAACAAATCTTAGAAGATTATAATTGAAATCACACCACAATAGAAATTGGTGGCCACATGGAGACCCTTGGGAGAGCATCATGGAAATATTGGTGAAGTAATGATCGTGTATGTCTCCCATGAACATCACATGTTCCCTCAATGGTGAAGCAGGATTGACATACCGAACTGGATTATGGGATGGCCAATACAGTTGGGAATTGTATTTAGATGGCAATGTTTTCCATCTGACACTGCCAGAACCATTTTGGTATATTCATTCCCAATGAACCCCAACCTATAAATTATAATAAAGGTTAAAAATACTATATTATTTTTATTATATTATTTTCTACGTCCCTATCCCTATGAATTCTAAGTCTTCTTAGCCTAATCTTAAACACTACACCTTATAATTAGCATATCCATTAAATAGTTTTCACAATGATGCATAATGTGGTAAATTTTTCAGTTTATATAACGAAAGTTTAATAAAATTGAAATTTGACAAGTTGATCCACTTTTAAATCATAAAAAATATCACCCTATACATAAAAACCTTTCTATCCACCCCCCATTTTGCATCATTGAACTAAAAATCAATGGACCATCAATATGCATCAATAATTTTAGAATTTTACATGTTTACATGATTTTGATAAGTATTCTATAAATTTTCACATTATTGTAAGATATCTAAATTTATGATGGTAGGTTTTAGTAATAATTAGAGGATAAAATAGTTGAAATGCATTATATTTAATAAAATGTGATATAATATATGAACATTGTGTAATTTATGGTGGATAACATATTTAGAACATAGGTTACTAACAATATTTTTTTTAAATGTTTTAATATGGATTTTATAATGTTTTTTATTGATTGTAGAAGAAAGGTAGAAAATTCAATGATTCTACTAGTTGATATTTGTTAATATTATGTCTAGTTTTGGGTTGTGGAGTCTTAGTGTTATGTTATATTTTGGACTGTGACAGCTTAAAGTAATAACATGATTCAATGAGGTTGTTTTGTGATTATTTGGGTATATGTTGAAGGAATGTGATGAATATGGTGTGGTTTTGGTTGTGATGATGTCATAATGGGATGATTCACAATGGGGGAGAGCAAGAAATGCATATATATAGTTGGTATGTTGGTGATTACAGAATGATATTGATAGATGGGACTTCCTATTTCTAAAAAATATTTCGATGTTAGTGATGTTATTGTAGCAATGTTGATGTGATATGATTAAGATGATGTTACATTTATGTTATTCTTATCATATTATTTTATATCTCTATAAATTATAACTTCCATTTCTTACTTATGATACACCATGATTTAGAATGATATTATGATGATACTATTGTTGAATATGTATGTTTTGTTTCCCAATATCTTAAAAACACTCTTTAATTTAAATTATTTACCTCATATTTCTACCTGATATCGTTCAGTCCACATGGATATATTTGAGTAAATCAAATGTCCACAAATCCATAGTTTGAAAATATTTTTTATGGATAGTTTGATGGAGATTTGCGATATTGTTTAAGTAGATTTCATATACTGATAAATGATAAAGAGCTTTCTGTTTCTTTTTTTTAATGAATATTTTTTTTTATTTTTATGTCATGTGGGTAACAATTTTTTTTGGAATCATATTTTTTTCTTAGTTGGATGTTTTTTGTGTGGATTTTATGTTTTTGTTTTATTTTTATGGTGATTATGAAGTTAACGACTCTAATTATTGTAATAGATACCCTCGGTCCCAATTGTCTACTAATGACATATTTATGGTAGGAACAATGATAAATTTTTATCACCTATACATACCTAGGAGGGGATTCAAATGGAATTAGAATCTAATGCTTTCACTATAAAAATAAAATTTCAAATAGTGGAAGTATATTCACTGGTAATTTTTAAAAATGTTTGACAAAATATAAATGGGCAGACAATAAAAACACAATTCACTTACTTCCCTCTACCTTTTCATCTAGTTTAAATGAATATCATTTGAAATAATTAATCATATATATATACATGAACAAAATCTAATATCTCCTCTAATATTCACGGCCTACATCATTTGAAGGACAATTTCAAAAAGTTGAAGAGATGGATACATAACGATTCTCATATTCTTGTATAGCACAATAAAAAATGATGATTAAAACCATGTGTGAATTTCAGATCACTTTATGAGGAGACACATAGATTCAATCACTATGATTCCCTTCAAATTATTAAATAGTTTAGTTAAATTAATGAATTAAATAGTTTAATGTGAATATCCTATAATGCCACCACAATCAACGTAGATGATTCACAAGGTTTTTGATTGAATATAGGATTGATGCACAATAATATAAATGGTCATAAATGTATTAATAATAGAAATAATTTCAAAATATCTCACTTCTAAAAATGTGATCTGTTCAAAACATATTCTCTTCATTTTTCAACATCCATGAATCACGAGAACAAATGAACATGATGATGTTTCTTAAATGAGTGATCCCTACTTAATTAAGCATAATGCCACTAAACTCTTATGAAAATTAAATAAATAATGTAATTAACGAGAAAAAATTAAAAATAAAGTTATCTAGATGTTTCAACACAACGTCTATTGAATTTGCTATATATTGTGGTAATATCATGCCAATATATGATGTCTAACAAAGTAATTTTTTTATGAAAATGAAAAAAAAATATTTTGATATTGTGTGAACATACGATACTCTTTCAAATAGATTAATTGAGTTGTTGAATAACATTTGTTTATATATATTAATGGTGGAATGTCATAACACTATATATTAAAAATTGGAAACTATAAATTAGAAAATATACCATTAATTATATAGTTCGACTTATATATAATAATAGTGAACATTGATTTTACGGTTGAATTACACTAGATAACATACTAAAATGTACAATTGGAAAATTATCCTAAAAATGAAAATGGATAATAAAATTTAATTCAAATCCAATAATAGAAAAAATAATTTAAACATATTCTAGAACATGTAAAATTAATTACTAGTTAAATAAAACCATATCACATAATACAATGACATTAATAGAGTACAAATGATAACTAAATTTTTGGGGTCAAAAGCAATATTTTAATGTTAGGAAAATTTGTTTTTAAATAGGAAAAACATCAAATATTTAATTTCATCGTACTAACTGATAAATTATAACAATACAATAATAAGAGATATATAACATTAAACTCAATGATGTTCTTGTGTGTCTCTTTTTAATGTATTGGGAGTTAGACTTTGATATCATAATTTTACATATATAAGTGATTATGCATCGATTAGAACATTAATTAAAATATAAAAAATATAAATATAAATAAAAAAATAAATAAAATCAGTATAAATGTTTTTTAGTTTGTTTTATGCCCATGAATTACATTAGTTAACATAAAATCATCAAAACAATAATAATGACCACTATAATATATAAAAATTTACATAAAAACAAATAATCGATAAAAAGATCATACCATTAAATGAAATGTATATCTAGTTTTACATCAATAATTTCTTCAAAACACATCATCATAAATGCTAGTGGTAGTTTATTTTTCTTATGATACACAAATCTCTCAAAATCAAATATTTTTATATTTCTAAAAATACAAAGGAGATTTATAAATAATTGGAAGAATAAATATAAAAATTACATTTGATTGATAATTATTATTAAAGGAATCACTCAATAATCTGAATGTTCAATTAAATTTCATGGAAATCAAAGAAATACACGTGGTATTCCATCTCAAAATTTATGTTATTTATAATCATGAACATTTTACAAATCCTTATCATTGAAACACCTCATCCAAGGTAGGTAATTTATGTATATATATCTGAGATTTATAGTATTAGTGATATGTACTGTTGAAAATTAGGCATTGTGTGATGAAAAAATTTCAAAACCACATCTCCAATTTTTGATTTCTAGTGAAGTAGGATACATCTCATTCATCAAATATAACATATAAATTATAAAGAATTAATTAACATTTTTAAATAAATTTATTTTATTTAATTATATAAAAAAATTACGTAGCTTACATTGTGGGGTATTAAGGCACAAAATAAATTAAATAACTAAACTCAAATAAATTATTAATCTTACTGGTCATAAATATATGGATTATGATATTTATAAGGCAATTTTATTCATTTTGAGGATGTTTGAAATGGGGCTGAAAAATATTCAGAAACATTACTTGACCCCTGACCATGCACACATAATCAATAATAATTTATCCATGATGAAGATTAATTTTTTTTAGAACAGAAAACCTCATACAATATCATTGCATCATTTAATATTTCACAAAAATTAATTAGAAAACTTAATAACACAATTAAATGTAATATTTTCTTAATAAAATAAATAGAAAATCATACTCATTGAAAAATCATTAGTGACATTTGACATAGAATAACTTTATAGTAAATATCACCATACAATATTTTTTTCCTTGAAACCCCTTTTTGAGAGCGATATGAAAATATTTGGAGATGTGGTTCAATTTTGGAAGATTGTAATCATCAACATTTCCAAATATAATCAGAATGTATTGAAATGTTATATATATTGAATATTTCTACTATTATATTGAATCATAATTTTTTGTATTACGAAAGTCTATATTTTTAATAATCCATCAATTGTGCTAGAAAAAATCATATCCCCATTTTTATGGAATTGAACACATTGCATCAGAACTAAATTACCCTTCATTAAAAACAGATAATAAATCATTATAAAAATTTCATAGAATATAGAAAAATTGAATTTCAATCAACTAAAAATACAAAAAATAAATGACTAATAGATAATCTATTATTTAAAACTACTCAGACACACATAATTAAAATCCAAAAATGAAATATGGGAAACTAAAAAATAATAATTATTTATTGATAATTTTTAATTTTACTAATGAGATCATTTTGATAAAAAAATGTCTCATTCCTCAGAATAAAAACACAATTCTTGCAAAATATTTGCATGATAATTCTTGACTATAATATTCAATATATTGAATAAATTATATCACCGTCATGTATATCTTTTTTATACAAATCATTGTACAATGAAAATTTCTTCATGTATTAAGTAAATGAATCTATATTTTCATAATTTTTTATTTTTATAAATATTTTAAAATATTTACCATTGAATATTATTGTTGCCTAAATAATCATTATTATGTAATTTACTCAAATTATACCAATTTTAATTTTTGTTTGTAAATTAAAATATATTAATGAGGATATGAATTGAAATAAATTATATAAATAAAATAAATCTGTTTTTTTATCAATATCTCAATGACTCTCATTGGAAAATAATTTTTATCAAAGTATCCTCAAGCTTTTTATGGTCCAATATTATTATTTAGTAGACTTCTGAATAGAGTGAGTTGTTTTTGTAGTTACTAATGTTATACAGATTGATACTCAGGAATGAGTTAGGTAGAGTATGAAATCTTATTTATTGATAGATATTTTTATCAAAAACAAATGTATAATGCATAAAAATCATTTTTAGCTGAAAAAACAATAGTGGAGATGTTATTTAAGGATATGTTTTTTCATGGTATGTTGTTTTCGCATCATGGTACAGTTTAATTTTTTTTAATATATTTCTTCTTTAAATGAAATATAAAATTATTTTGTGGTTAAAAATAAAATTTGAAATAAAATTTGAAGTTAAATTTTAATATATTAATATGAATAGAAATTTAATTTGATAATATTATTAGGAAATTTAATAAATTTCTAAATTAGAAAAAATAATAGAATCCTTATAGAGATTTAATTTTTATCACCAGAAAATTGTAGTGATAAAAATAAAATAAAATATAAAAAATTGATATAATTATTTAAATATTTATACACATAATTACCCAAACATGTAATCTAATATAAATATATATAAATATATATGTATTTATATATATTCAATGAAACAAAATTTTAAGGAATATTTAATGAAATATGTTAATAATCTAATGTGCATCATTTTTCCAACACCATTGCCCCATTTACTAGAATTACGGGATCATAAAATCATAATAGCGTAAAAAATAATCCATTAAAACATAATAAAAAATAGAATAAATATAATGTAATATTATATTAAAAGAATATATAATATCGCTACAGAAACATAAGACTCAATGCTAATAAATAGTTGTATAAAAAATTAAATCCAATCATTGGGATATTTATAGTGGCATCCAAATAATAACCATTCCATTGTATGTCAACATTATTTTAAAAAGTTTATTGGGACATGGTTTTATTCATGTTCGCACTAATCATGGAATTCACATTATCACATTAACATGTTATATGTAGTCTCTATATGATATTGATGTATTACGTGTATGATAGACAAAACATATGTGTTTTCCATGTACATTTCATGTCCACGAGATGTTAGATATATTGTATAATGTGTTGGAAGTAATATTTTCTAATGAATAATTCACCATTCTTCCATTTTCGTAAATCTGAATGGCACAACCCATGGGTTAAACACATGTTTCAGAAAATTATTTAAAAATAATGTCAAAAAGTAATAATGGAAAAATGAGATGATATTTTGTAACATGCAATGAAACACATAAAAAATATGGAATCTTATATGGATGAAAGCCCAACATCCATGTCTTGGGCTACTCCCATTTAACATCATTTTCATTTGATGGGATAAGATCTTCTGTAGGACATGATCCCTCCATGGATGACCTAACAAAACCAATTCTAGAAAACAATCCATCAACTGGGAGAGCACGATTCACACCTCCAGATTCCACAATGAATAAAAACATACATTTTGACTTATTTCAAATATCAAAAATGCTAATATTGTTTTTACCAAAATTCCTTAAACAATGACTCTGGACCCCAAAATCCTCTATACTTCCTCTACCCTATCCATCAATGACATCCGGAACATGCTTGCCCCACCACTTTTCTTCAGGCTAGTAATGTTTTTTGGAATATAGTGATGGTGGTGTGTACAGAATCTAAAAGGATTGTAGGATACTAAGAGACACCACACTAGATAATGTAATTGGTTGGTGTAATTAGGGGGTGGAGTTAAAACCATGATATAAGGGACAATGAGATATCACACTAGTGTATATTATCTTGGGTGTGGGTTATACTAGGGAACAGGAGATGAGAATACTTTACACTTTTGGATTTCATTAGGTAGATTTGTTTATCCTAGAATGCATATTATAGAGATATGTCGGACTGGTTCATGGGGGGTGTCATATGTGGGAGTTTATTTTGGGTAGCAAGATATGGGTATGTGAGATTAAGAATGGGAGGGAATGTATTATTAGGAGGGGATTATGTTTTTAATATAAATTTTTAAAATATAAAATTGAATTAAATCAAATGCTAAATGAAAAATTTATGGGTAATTTTTTAGATAACCATAAACTAATGACACACATTTTAGATGGAGAAATATTTGGAAAAAGAAAAAGATACATGGATTCTCATCACCAATCACAATTGTGTCAACCACAACTAAATAATTACAGTTTCAATAACTCAATGCGCCTAAACATCAAAACGGTATCCTACCGCACCCAAACCCACATCCTTTATAGCTCACAATGTCCCTCCATTGGATGATCTTCCATGAAACTGTAGTTTCCAGCACATCTAAGATTTTTATATCGGTATTAGTAGGAGAATTATAATGCGTAATTAAATGGTTGATTCAGATGTATATTTTAGTAGATAATTTAATTGCATTTATCTTTATATTGATCGAATATATTTGTAGGTGTGATATTAAATCTAATTTAAAAAATCTTATAAAAATATATAATTAATGTCACATATATTTCTATTATAGTGGTATTAACATAGGATAATTTAATGTAGATTTTCAAGATAAAATACATATGAATTTTTTTTCTTGTATTCAATAAAACGATTTCCCATTTTCATATATATTGGAATATATTATTTAAATAATTAATTATTATTAATTTAATATTATTTATTCTTTTTAGTATTTATAGATTTTTGATATTTTTGTTATATATTCATTACTAATATGTGTTTTCTAAATATCATTATAGTGCACTAATTTTTTATTATTTATTTATACATTTTAATTAATTGATATTTAATATTTTTAAAATGATTGTAATTTACATGAATACTAGTTATTTATAAATTAATCTTTTTTGTATAGATATTTAGATAAAAACTATTTATTTTTTTAGTATGTTAAATATTTAGTATTTATTCATTTTTATCATTTTTGAAATTTATATGATTAAAAGTATTTTTTCATATAAAATTTTTAGGTAATTTATATAATCGTTTTTATATATTAATTTTTGCATTGTGTAGGTCCATAGTGATGAAACATTATAAAATAATAAAAATTTTATTTGCAAATATAATTCATTTTGAATTAAATACTTCTGTTTTTATTTGTAATATATATTTAGTTTTTCTTAAATTATTATGGCTATAATATTTTTAAATATAACTATAAGTTATTATTTAGTATGAAATAAATATTCTATTATAAAATTAAGATTATTCATTAAAAATACAATTAATAATTTTAAATGAATATTTTATAATATTAAATATTTATTCACTTATTTAATAAGTGAAAATTGTAAAATAATACATAAATTATTTAAATATAATAAATATTAATATTTTTAAAAAAAATTTGTTATTTATATAATTACTAGATTTTTTAAAAGAGGCTGCATGAATATCACCCCAACTATATTGGTCCTCCCTACTTTCATTCACCCCTCTCTTTTTTATTTCTTTCTTCTCTTGGATGGAAATACCGATCCACCTCGAATCTCTGAAACCACAAAGTAATGTTAATCCCAATATTCTCAGCCACAGAGTATTACTTATATATTTGAATGGAATATGACACTCTTCATTATATGTTTTTTCCTCCATCCATAGATAAAAATTCCTTAGCCTGCAAACATAACTGAACCGCATTGGGATGGGGATGAAATAGAAAAAAAAATTAAATTTAAAATTTAAATATTCCAAATAAATTTTTAGAATATCCAGTGAATAATTGATGGTCAAAAATCAATAGAAGAAAAAAATATGGCACGAATATTTTTAAATTAAAAAAACCCAACAAAATTAATGTTTCAAAAACCACATGTGAACTTAAAAAATTTCCACTGATATTCATACAGTAAAAAATTCAAATGTAATCAAGAAACGTGAATTGAAAAAACAACATAGAGAATTTTTTTTCAAATACACACTAAGAAATTCTTCCATCTACTCTATGAAACATTTATTGTGGATAATGAACCCCTATAAAAGGTCAAAACCAAAAACAAGGTGTCATTGCAACAACTTCACTAAGTCAATTTAGAACACAAATTGGGGGTAATCCTTCTACTCATTCCCTAAAAGACCATCAGTCATGTATATAATTTTATTAAAGCCTCTTTTTATTACACATATAAAATAACCCATATTGTCCCAATTTTAAAATCCCTATCTTGCACTAAACATCCAATACCCATGATTGGACCATGAGAGGTACCATATTTTATAAATTCCAACAAAAAATCACTGATGAAATATCAACTCTATCAGTAGTAGCTAAATGTGCTAAAAATGTTTACCTTTAAAATCACTAAAAAAATGTTGATAAAGGTGGACCTTTATGAGAGACTTTTTAACCATGATAAAAGATATATTTATCATTGATATTCATCATATACCTACATTTATTATTAATATATATTATTATTTTATATAAAATAATTATAATTATAAACAAATATATTTATTATTTATAACCACAACCATGAAATCCATGGGTTGCATCCCATGATTCCAAAATATATTGAAAATAAAAGGATACAATAAATGGGAGATGATAGAAAATAGTTTGGAAAAAACACATCTCCAAATATCAAAATAGACCATGGTCTACGAAATTTTTTTCTATTATCACTATAAGTGGACACCACCTCTTCCACATGGATGTCAATCCCCCCTCCAGGTATTAGGTTGTTTCCAGGGTTCTTCATCGACCTATACAATAAATATATTTATTATATTTATAATTATATATTAATAATTATATTGGAATATTTTTTCAATATATATATATATTAATAATATTAATTATAAATGAATATATATATATATATATATATATATTATCAAATAAATATGTTTCTCTATGGAATGAGTTAATATATTTTTATTTCAAATATGATAATGATGGACATGATTTTCATTATTTATGTTCATACACATATTTTTTTGTGAGTATAATTGACACAAAAACATGCATATATAATATACTAATTGTGAATGTTCTTTTATAAATTGGCACATATTATTATTCTTGGTGTCATTATATGTGATGGTTTGTTTTTTATATATACATTACCAGTTATGTGATTCATTAATGTGACCCTAGAGCCTATTATGTTCTTTGAAATTCTGGAAAAATTACAATAAAAATATATAATTAATAAATTTATTTTTAGTACTTTTAATTATAAATTTTTTACTATATGTAAATAAATTTAAACTATATTATTTAATAATAAGGAAACTTACCACATCGTAATAAAGGGTTCAACTATGATTGTTTTGTCCATGAATGATGCAATCTCAACTAGACCTGATTTACGAAAAAACTCAATCATTTCATTAATTTCGCTTACAAAAGGTATAGAACCATGGAAGATTACAGTTTTATTTTCTCATTTAGTGTAAATTTGCGGATTTACATAATTCAAATGTGTATCTCTTGGAATAGTACATTATTCACAAACTTTTTCTCTCTATGGAACTAATGAGTCGAGTATGGAGCATTGGATTTATCAATATGAGACTATGAAAACTACAAATTCATGGTTGAAAGCATAACTTCAATATAAGTGACTTCATGTTTAAATATGCACATGTATGTATTAGATTATATAGACATAATTAGGTCTTATTTCATGCTGATATATTGTTTGATATTGAATATTCTAATGGTATTCTTGAAATATTGTATAATTCTACTGTGTTGGAAACCTATTGGAACATTGCACACGACTTTGTAGAGATAACCCTATGTTCGACAATAATATACATGGTGGATCCATCAACTCTGCGTGGTGAAATTTTTCATAGGATTGAATTTGATAAAACACCTAATTTTTTTATGCATTGTCATTTCATAGATAATAAAAACATGACTTTCAGAAGAGATTCAGTGTATTCTAATATCAAAACTAGTGGAAATGATCTGAAATACTATTGGAGATTTATTAAACTAGTGAAACCTCCCACTAACATAGATCCAAACTCAAAAATAGTTCATTATACATTCATTAAATATTAAGGAAATGATAATTATCCAATTTGGGCCTCTAGTGAATTAGATACTGAGGATCCATCTCTAAAGGATGGTCTTATAACTCCTGAAAAGCCTACTGTTATTATGGCTATTCAACTGAGTTTTAAGACCCACTATAATTTGTTATAATTTTAGGATGAGGTGAAACAGGTAGCTAAACATAACATTTTTAATGCTATTTTTATGGATGTTTCTTTTAGATACATTCTCTCAAGGGGCATGATAAATTCCACTTTATGACTAACAATGTAGAATTTTATTCCTCCATAAAGAATGTGGATAGATTGGTAAAGTTTTTTAATTGAGAAACTAGTTTCGAATTATCTACATCACCATATCATATGAAGTATACACATAATGCTAACACTTTGTAATCTAATAAAACTCATAGTGACAGTTTGTCTCAACAGAATCAATAAAATCGGTTGTTTTCATATAAGTATGACATTCACCATTCTACATATGCATTCAAGACTCTCCCTCCAATGTTTCTATTAAAATCACCATTAATTAATTTGATGGCATCATTGTTCATCTAAAACCAGGTATGTAGGAGGAGGATCTTCTCTATAGTCTACTGACTCATGATATTCCCATGGACTCTCATATGTCCTACTATTCAGACACAAACCATGTGAGAAAGTCACTAGGAAATACCCCTAGTGGGATGTTGTTTCTTGCAGAAACTGCTGAAACATTCTGTAAGACCACACAAGACATCCCACTAGCGCATTGAGGAAATTTTATTTACCTGTTAAAAACACATGTGGTGAAATGCAGAGTAGAATGTAGAAAATTATTACTACAGTTGGAGAAGAACCTAATGTAGTTGTTGCTTCTAAAAGATGTTTTTTAGAATCTTGTATTAATGAAAAATCAAGAGGAGCTGGCTCTACCCCAACCCGCATCCCTTCTCAAACTCAATTGACAAAGATAAATAGGGATGTGTGTATTCATAATTCAGTGGTCCTACTTGATTGGGATTATAGGGATGATGATGGGAAGAAAAGTCATAGCATGGATGGAGCGACTACCATAAAGGTTGGTGTTGTCGCTGAACACTCAGATAAAGACAATGGTTCATGGGTGCAGGTCAAAACATATAGAAGGGTTTATCACCCTACAAATAGAGGATCATGTATCATTTATCATAGTATGAGTACCCTCTCAAAATTGTATTGATGATTTTTTATGTTGTTTTTTATGCACCTCTTGACCAATATTCTTTCTTTACCCATTTAAATTAATAGGCTTTTGTGCTTGAATCATGAAAATAATATATATATATATATATATTAATATTTATATAATTATAGTAAATATTTATATTAAATATTTTTAATTATATATAATAATTATATTTATTATATATATTAATTATATATTGTTATATATATAATAAGTATATATATTATAATTTTATATTTATAATTGAATTTATATTTATTTATAATAATTAAATTCCATAAAATATATTCATTTCTTTAAATAAATTCTAATATGTATAAATATATTTAGTATATATATAAATAAAAATAAATATTTATTTATTATATATAAAAGATTTATCAATATATACAATAATAGATATAAATTATTAAAATTATTGTAAATACATAAATATATATTTTTATATGTATATAAAACAATATAAATAAACTATTATCATTATAGTAAATATTTATATTATTTATTTCTAATTTTATTAAAAATTATTTTAATTATATATAATTGTTAAATATACTACAAATATAATTAATATACGTATTTAAATTTTATATTTTTAAATAAAATTAGATTTATATAAATTATTATTCAATTTTGAAAAAATATATAACAATGTAAATAAATTCAAATACATGTAAATATATTTATAATATATAAAAATAGTGATAAATATATAATTATTTAATATATAATTTATAACTAACATCCCACTATTTACCACTATTTTAAATGAAAAATATTTGTTATTAATAAACATAGGTAATCTACATGACAATCATAGATTAACTCCCCCAATAGTAAATCCCAACATCAATGGATGACCTATTTAAAAATAATGATAGATGACGAGAGAATGATTCACATATTCCAATATTGACATTTTGAATTGATGATATAAACCATTTGTGAACATTATATCAATCTATAAGGATCATTATAGATTCTTGAATTGAGTTTCCCATAAAATTATTATATAATTAAAATTAACAAATCATTTTAACAGTGAAAAATGGTAATCTAATAGTTCAACCACCACCACCATATAAGATTCTCAAAATACATGAATGAATATAGGTTTTTCGACCGTCAATAAAAATTTTGGAATGTTTCTCATGATATAAAAAGTATTCAAGAGTCGTACTTTTATAAACGTGGTTCATATAGGACATATTCCATTCATGATAAAAGATTGCAATCAGATAATCCATCAAACTGAAAGAAATGCTGTAGAGTAGCCCTATAAATGGGGATCTAAATCTACAAGCATTATGTATTTTAATTTCATTTCTATAATATTATGAAAGAAAATTATAACCACGGGTCACAATAACATTAAGATGAATATAATATCATAAAATATCATATAAAATTAATATTATGACCTCTTGTAAAAATCATTTGGTATTCAAGAAATAAATGATTCAAACGGAAAATCAAATGAAAAATAACTAAATTACACATTAGATAACTTTTTTTATGTATTCAAGCATTGTAAAATCATCTACATACTAGTTACATAAAATTTTGAGGGAAACTGGGAATCAAAATGTAGTAAATTTTTTTTGTCATATAATCACATATTTTTTCTTCCTCCATGAATCACTATTATGATTTAAAAGACTACTGTTTCACATAATGACTCATCCATACATTATTAAGCATAATGTGAAAAAAATATTAAGAAACTAAAATAAATTTTGAAATTAAGTAGAAAAAATTAACAATAATGTTAAATGGTGGTTTCTAAAATAAATGTAAAGAATCGAACACTAACTATGGAAACAACATGACCGTATACGATGTGTAATTATGCATTTTTTTAATAAAATAATTCAAATTTTTACTAATGTATTAACATAAAATATTATTCTGAACAGTGAAATGAAATGAAACACTATAAAAAATATATTTATGTTGTGATGACACGTGAACACATTTGAAAAATTTTCTTTTATTCACTAGAAAAGAACCCATTAAATTTAAATTTTGATATTTATATAAAAAAGAACACTTTTATTTTAAGGTCAAATGAAATCATATATATTACTAAAATGTAAAATTTAAATGTTATATCACACATAAACATTGATATTTACATATAATAGAAATGAGTTAGTGTATGAAATAATATAGAAAAATCGTAGAATTTTTATAATCCATTACAGCAACTATAAAAGCATTACACATATGATAATCAAAATAATAATGTATGGTTGATAAAGGCCCTTCTCGGGGTCAAATGTAGTGTTGTAAAAATTTGACAATGTTTTAATAAACCAGAAAAACACATTGAATATTTTATAAAACATAGTGACTGTTAAATACTAAGTAAATATAATAATTATGAAATTACATGCACTATAATGAAGCTGGTGTGTATTTATAAGTAATTTTTTGGCCATTATTCTTTGTTATTGCATTTTTATACTTATCTGTGACTGTGGATCTATCACCACATTGCATAAAATAAAATAAATATGAATCTAATGAATATAGTAATAATAATCTGTAGAATTTTTTTTGTTGTACTTGAACCATAATAATGAAATCATTTAACATAATATAAAAAATTTCTGATTAAAGTAATGTTTATCTATTTTTATAAAAAAGAACAAAAAAATTGCAGATAATATTTTACCATTGAACTCATAGACTAACATGTTCGATGTTGTACAATGACTTGAACCATACCACAGTAAATATCTGATATAGTTGATTTAGTTTATGATAAAACCAATATATCCAAATAAAATATTTATAAATTTTTAAAACAATATCATGGAAAATTAAAATTAATTATAATAAATAATAGGGAAATAAAATATGATTAACAACACTATGTATATGAATCACTCCTAAATATGCATGTTCCACACAATATGTTATAATATTAGGAATTACATGTGGTTATTAGTAGATATATATATATATCATTTATAATAACAATCTTTATTCCTTTTTTTATCATGGAAACACATTTTCCTAGGGTAGAAATTTAGTTATCTATATAAATACTAGATAAACTTATAGAAATTGAATGTATAAAATTTTGATTTATGTGATGATGTATATCTAAAATAACGTAACATATTTATGGTTAATAGTCTAGGATTATGAAACACTTAATTTGAATATAACATAGTAATTTTAAAATATTAAATTATAAAATTATTTATATTGGTTAAATATAATTATATAAAACATATTTTATAAGTCTTACTATGTGAGTAATTTTTCCACGTAATCAATAAAATTACAAACCTCATCATGAATTTTAATCCCATGGGTTATAAATAAATGGAGATTCATATATTTAAAACAAATGTGATTATTTTTGGGATGATTGATATTAGGGATCCAATTATTCAAATTCTTTTCTCAACCCCACACCTTGAACATGTTATCAACAATAAGTTCTAATGATGACGATTATTTAGATTTTTTAACCACAACAAAACATTTTTTATATCTATTCATCATATAAGAAGCCATATAGAACCATTAAAAATTTAAATAACTGATATCAATGATATATTATATTAATAAAAAACACCAAAACTCATACTCACCAATATATTTATTCTATTATTTATCTCAAAATTCTACTTGAATTATTATCATCATCTAATATTGTATAGTTTTGAAACCACCATAAAAAAGTGAAATAAATTGATTTGGAGAAATGATTACATTTTGTACATTTATAGTCATCAAAATTTATAAAAAATATTTAATTGTATAGAGTTGTGACATCCATTGGAAACTAATTTCAGTAGATTGAATCTTGATGATTGGGTAGTAAAAATGATTTAATTTATACAAATAATTCATAATGTGTATGAAAAAAATATTATCACCATTTTGATGGTCTTGTACATATTTTATGGGATGAACATTTCCTTGTATTACATTCAAACGTGAAATCAATATATAACTATAGGATAATTAAGAACAATTGAATTTTAAAGAACAATAAATATGCACAATCTACAATTAATACATATATGGTGTAAAAAAGTCACACACATAAACATCAATAAAACAAGTCCAACGTAGGAAATGATAAAACATGAGATTCTAATCATTTAATATTAAATGATAATTTTTTGAATATAATAATTTTTATTAAAAAATTATCATTTCTGAAAAGAAAAACACGATTGTAAAAAAACATTGAATGGGAAGGGAAAAACCATGATTTTAAAAATATGGAATAAATGAAGTGATAGTCATGGAAATAACTATTTTGATACCAAACTATGTCAAATGAAATTTCCTTTTTGTTGTAACCCTTTGAATTTTTATTCTCTGAATTTAAAAATATTATTGATGAAATGAATTGAAATAAATTTTAGAAATAGATGATATCTGGTTTTTTATTAATCAGTGGATGACACAAATTGTTAGAGAAAATTTTTCATATTATATTCAATGTTCTTATAGAAAAATTGTATTGTTTAATGGACTTTTAAATAATGGGATACATTTTTTATGTTTTTAATTCAATATGTTTTATGATTCAAGAATGATTTTGGCATTGGTGAAACCCGTATTAAAGGAAATATTTTAATGAAAAAAGAATTTATAATATATAAAAAAATTGAGGTCGATAACCATGTAGTGGAGAAATTTTATAAGGACATGGTTATATTTCTAGTTATGATGTTTTTGTTTTATAGTACAATTTATTTTTTTGAACATATTTCATCTTAAAATGAAATTAAAATTTATTTTCAGATTAAAATTAAAATTGAAACAAAAGCATTAAATTAAATTTTAAAAATTGTACAATAATATAAATTGAAATTCATATATTTTAGGATGAAATGTACCAAATTCTTTCATTATAAATATATTTGAATACCTACAGAAATCGTAATTTTTACAAAAACAAATTGAAGTACATTAAAGGAAAGTAAATAGAAAATGATTTATTGAGATATTTTAATATGTATCCACTCCACCACATTGTCTCATTAGGTGAATTATAAAAAAATATTGTCAATACATATATATATATATATTAGTGTTTGTTGTTATGTAAATATATTATATAATATGTTCATTTTATTTTTATTTGTTTCATTAAATAATCACATTTTTTCTATTCATTTAAAAATATTATGTATATTAAATATGTCTAATTCATATTTTTTGGAAATAAATCATATTGATTCCATATTCAATGAAATAAATCAATACCCCCATTTCCATCATTATTTTAAAACAATGACCAGGATAACTAGAATTAAAGGATAAGAAGAGGAATAAATGTATGGAAAATTATCCATTACAAAAAAATAAAATGATTGAAAAAATATAAATAGATTTCCTATTACAAGAATATATAAATGGTCATCCTAAAATTATGATTTTTTGATAATAAATATAAATATGAAAAATAAAATAAAATAGAAGAACAATCATTGAAATATTCCAATTTGAATCTACATAACGACTTTAACATATTATGTGTAGTCTAGAAATAATATTAATATGTTATTGTTGGAACTATGGCCTTTCATAGATATAGATATAGTCTTTTTTTTGTTACTTTTAAATCAATACTAGGATGATCTTAGAGTTCTCCGAGTACGTAATAATATTGTAAAAGGTAACAATAGTGTTGAATATGGTATCATTCCCCAAGGTTTTCCAAATTTTTTGTTCTATAATTTATAGAATGGAGAAATTTAATTCTATATATGGATGTTTCATTAAATATTGAAAGCGTTTCTGAGTGTTTTGTGAATGGCATGTTTTAGGATAGTATCATCAAAATATTAAAAAAAGAAATAATTACAAAAAAGTTGAATTTATGCACTAAATAATGTTTATGGAGCATATTATATTTTGTAAAAAAATTAGATTATTCTTTCAAGAAAAATATGACATCAATATAGAGTTTTTCTCTACTTTGGTTTTTTAGATAGAATATTCAAAAAATGATAAATTCCTATGGTGCACAAAAAAAGTGATTGATTGAAAACGAAAAATGCATCAAATCGATCATAAATTTGATACTTATGTTAATGGGGCATGTTGATCAGGGAACTAGTTCAGGGAGATGTAAAAGAATATAAATACATAGCTACCACATTGAAAAATTTTATCATTTCCATGTGAAAATATCGATTCTCTTTCGCATTAATGAGTTTCATGTAAAAGACATACACATAGAAAATCTTTCTCGAAGAATGTTCCTTGCGTCTTTTTTGGAACTGTTCAACTCATGGTATTGTTGTAAAATGATTAATGGTTGCACAAAATACATTTTTAGTTACATTCCTAAATCAATCACACAAGAATATTTGTTTCGTGCAAGAAATGTGTTGAGCTTCATTTAGGATTCAATTATCCAGTTTGTTTGATTAGTGAATTCAAGGGAATTAATTCCGGACATCAAAGAGTGAAAATTCTCATTCTAGACCAGGAAAAATACATCAAGGCTTACTGTGTAATCGAACATCTTATCAATATTCTGAGTTTGGCTTCAAATAATGTAGTGAAATTTCTGTATTGGACAGAAGTGTTTTCTTGCAAGAATCATTTCATCCATAAAATATTTTAATGGATGTTTTATTTAGACATAGAGATTGTTTAAAAAATAATTTATTGAAAAACTAGTGAATATTAGTAGATTTAGTTCATATCGAAACATTTTCAGTATATTTTCCTTTGAATATACCTTAGTGTTAAACAATGTGAAACATCTTTGTTTTCTATATGAATTTTAATGATTTAATTATTACACATTAGAATTTGATATGATTAATTAGTTCTTATTAATTTTGGAAGATGATATATCTCTGTTTAAGTAATATTGGTAACCAAGATTCACCCCCTCCCATCTTAGGGAGGTCCTTAATGTGGTATCAAAGGCTACTGGTTATGATGGTTAAATATTTCTAGTTGATTTATTATAGAGAATTAAGTAAATTCCAGTGGGGTCCCTCTCTTCAATGAAATAAAATTCTAGATATGGGAGAATTGGGAGAGATGTCATGTGAGTTCCCTTGTAATGGATTTTAATTTCACTAAAAAATATGTGATTTATTTATCGTATTCAACATGAATAAATTTGATATATTTATATAGAAAAATCATTTTTATCAATGCTAATGCCAATAAGAAACACACATCCACTCATTCTGATCAAATCTATCTAATGGTGATGAGTTTTAGATCAACTAATTATATAATTCAAAAGAGGTAATATATATGTTTTTATATATGAATGTGAAAAAATTGTGAAATGAAACTCCATGTTTATTGAAATCATTTTGACAATTTGAAGAGGCAATCATAAGAAAATGAAAATATTTTATTTAATAATATAACTGAGGTTTTTGAAGTTCTTCATGGAATTGGGGAATAAATTAATGACATTGATATTGTGATGAAAATATAAATATGGCTTCCACCTATGTTCAATCCAAATGTTTCATCAACCAAAGTAAGTGAACATTCTATGCTTTCATTTTCTGATATACTATGTATCCACAGGGAATCATAAATTGTAATTAAACTAAAAGATGATAAAATTCATTTATGAAATTATATTTCCTTCTAGAACATTTAGAAACTCAATATTTATAATGTTTTTGTTGATAAAAATACTGTGTAAGATGATCAAATTTATCTCATCTCTATTAAATTAATGATATGAAATGAAATATTTATAAGAAATCCACCAATGGAAAATTTTGGTTTTTTATTGTTTAACACATTACCTCTCAGTGCTTAAAGAAGTATATTAATGATGAATGTGATGTTAGAAACATGGAAAACCCTTGGAAAATGATTACCCAAAAATGAGACATCAAATATAATAAGAAATTATTGAGAAGATGATTTTTCTATAAAGAAAATTATGGTGATAATTAATTTTTTAGGATGATGAATCAAACTTAAAATCATGATCCTATGCATCCAATATGGAAACCATTGAAAGTCATAAACCATCAACTGATTATTATATAAATAATTAGCTGACCAGTGATACTAATCTCATGTTTTTACTTGAGGATTCTCATTATATGATAAAAAATAAATGAAATAGAAACAAAAAGTGGAGAAATGTTATGGAAGATTCTTAAAATTATGCAAATGAAATGGATAGGCTGGAAGAAGTAGTAGATGAACTTTCACCAACTTTTGATAGATCATATGATGTGTAATAATCAAAGCTCAAGATTTAAAAAGAATCCAAGTTCATCAATGATGATACATTCAAACTAAAGAGAAGTCAATGATATTTGAGGTTTAGGAAGGAGAAGTTACATATCATTGAACTAAACCATATACTATGTTATAATCAATTGAAACAAATAAGAAATTATAGTTTGGAAGATTCTCAAATGTAAGGAAATTAGAAGAGCTAAAGGTGGTTCTGATGGTGTAATGAAAGATATGAATGATCAAATGTCCAAATGTATGGGTAAAATTTGAATTTGATGTGATGAGAAATCATTAAGGGATATAAACTTGATGATCCAAAATAATTGGAAGAAAAAAGGTGAACATATAATAATGTATCCCATTTTCCAAAAAATAAAGAGTCAAATAAAATAGAGGGGATAACTGGAAATTATCCTAATGTACATGAAAGTGGTGTTTGTGCATAGCACCCAAACTAACTTGAACCTCCATGCATTCAGTCCCCCCTCCCTTGTTGTTATCTCTCATCAATTTGTTGGATATTCTGATCCTCCTCTAATGCCTAACCCCACGATGGGACATTATTATCCATCTTTGCAGACCATTAGTTTAATCTAGAGATTTTAAAGGAATATGACCATATTTTTTATGATTGGTTTTCCTCCCATTATTTAGACAAATTACCTTCCCAATCACCATAACACACATATATTATATAGGGGAGGAAATAGATTGATCCCAAGAAAAAAAATCAACTCTAATAAAAATATTAATAGAATATAAAAAGAAAAATATATGAACAAATATAAATATCATAAATTAATTTGATAAATAGATTTTTAATTTCAAACCAAATCCTGTATAAAATATTAAATAACAACAAAGGATCCCCAAAAACATCCACTAATATTTATAGAGTATAAAATCAATGTAAAATCCTGATTTGTGAATTACTAATAATGCATAGAAAATCTGCATTAAACTCCACTCTATAATACACATCTTTCTTCTTGTAAAAATTATTCTTGTAACAAAATTTCATCCCTAAACCACACATGTGTGTAATAATTGAAATTAAAAAATACCTCCCCTGAATAATAAATTATCCACTCATTTTGAAATCCCGTGATTTAATTAGGTGGTTTGAAAATTTTAAACTCCAAAAAAATCCCCACAATTTATGTCTAAATCTAACCATGAAGAAAATAAATATTGTAGTGATCTTATCAATCTCCTCCATCATCCATAAAAATAAGGATATTAATTAAAATGAAATAAATTATAATGAAAAACAATTTTTTCTCACTAACAATCAACCTCTATATAAAAAATGACGTGGTTATTTTATATCTATGAAAAAAACCTGATTAATCTCCCTACAAATGAAATCGAAAGAAAACATTATTTATCATTCATATGTACTAAATTCAATTTTATAAAATAATAGAACCAACACTTGACTCCCCCTTAATAGTCTTTAACTCATAATTAAGATTACAGATATATACTCATTGCTACATCATCTCAACACCTTCCATGGAATATGTAACTATAAATGCATCACCTAAATCATTGATTTTAATTTATTCTTCACATATAAATATCTATGTAAAATAAATTTATGTGTATGAAATGAAACACCAGACCTGGCATGCATTGAAAATGAAGCTTTCATTATCGTTGTCCATAGGCTTTTATCTATGCACGACGATTACCAATACTAAAAAACTAATTAATTCCAATTTTGAACAAATTCAATTAATTAATTTATACCAACTATGACTTTATACACTTCACCAAGCATGATAATACAAAATCTTTTGGAGAAGTATAATATCAACAAAGACGGAGATCAAATTATTTAGGATTAACTGAGGAAATCATCATATGAGATTGTGAGAGTGAAGGGGAACATTGTAGTAAATTTAATTTTCAACATATAATGCATGCTCACATGCCAATGCAAAGGAGGTAAAATCTGTTTCCCTGGAGGCCCAATGGTATGTCTATATCTTCCAAGACAAAAATGGTTGATTCCCTATCTGTCAAGAATACTCGAAAACTGTTAATGTTATTGGTGGATAATCTAGGGAAAGCAATGAGGAAACTTAGGATAATTATTTAACAATAAAAATTTTAATGTCACATAAACATGCCTTGTTTCTAGAGTTGCAAGTGAAAATTGATGTTTTTGAGACTTGGTTACAATCACGGAAATTAACAGTTGATATTAATGAATAACATCATGTGGTGATTAATATCAATTTCTTATCTTACCATCATAAATTTTTGTCATATATTTTTATTTAAATGTCATTATTTTGATCAAAATCATTAATTAAACGATGTTTTTTAATAACATTTTACATATTTCAATATTCTTTTGAATATAAATAAATTGAAACCAACCATGAAAAGAATCTCTATTTGTGGTTCACAAAACAAATTTGTGTTCTTATAGTTTTCAACAAAAAATATTTTTGTTATATTTGTGTTGATTGACCTTATGTGAATTTATAACTCATACAATTAAATAATATTTCAATATTAATATCCATTAGATTCTAATTGGTTTTTCATAAAATAAAGAAATGATTTTTCATAAATTTTAATGAAAATATATTTTATGAAATTGTACATCTAAACATTAAAAAGTATACCATAATGCTATTAATTAATATATAATTATTATATTTTGTGTTCATACAATCCAAAATGAATTCTATATATAAATATTTCATTTACCACCTATAACCACACTGTATATAAATTTCTTAATACTATTCTTCTTCCATTCCACTTATCATACCATGATCCTAGATATGTCACACATGGATTTAAACTAGTAACCGTCATCTATGAAGCCAAGATTAAATATAAAACTAATTGGGATTCAAATTAAACATAAATTTCATTATGGTATTTGAAAAAAAATATATATACTACAAAAATATATGTTTCATTATTTATTAAATTAGTTTAATTATTAACTGACAAAAATATGTTTCATTAATTATTAATTGATATATATATATATATTGTTCTTTATTAAATGATATCATTATTAACTAACAGGTCGATGTTTCATTCTTCATTTAAAATAATATGTATTGTTCTTCACTTTAATTACTTTATTGTCTATAGTGAAACATAACGCAATAAAAATTAATAAGTTCAACTAATTTATAAATATAACCCAACTAGAAAAACTACAGAACAATCATATCATTTCTTTTGGAATATAGAATTTCGAATCATTCATTACTCATGGTTAGGTGTATCACAATTTTTTGGATAAAGATGGACTGATGCATGTGACTCATATTGTCCATGAAAATATAACGGTTGAGGCCCAATGTGATCTCATTTGTAGTTATACTAGGTATATAACCATACTCTAAGTGTTTGGTTGCCAAATTACACCATAAAAAAGTTGGGGGAACTGTAGAAAATCTAACTGACCAATGTAGAATAGAAAATGTGAAATAAAAAGGTCATAGTATAAGTACGATCATTTGAAGCACAATTTTAGTGTCATAGGCATTAGAGATAGAGGTAATATAGCTCTACATATTTCTATACCCTATAAACAGTAGAATCTAGGACTTGGGTGGTGGAATCAATGTTTCAGTGATGAAATATAGCTATTGATCACTATATCATACTGGACATACTATGTAGTTTGTGGAATAATGTTTCATCCTCTTTTGAAGATCATTTCAATGTAGTGTTTTCTATGTATTACAACTCTAATATTTATTATGTATGTACAAACCAAAATCAAAGTGAGATTATAATCTCCATGTACATAGAGATTATTAACGAACCACATAAATTGAAGTCTCTAGTAATATCATGTTCTCATTATATCCATGTTCATTTATTTTGTCTTTTATTCATCTCCAAACCTTTTATATCACTACCACTCTAATTGTCTTTATATCTATTACCTTTTCCATTATTCAAAATTTATATTTACAGAAGAATTTTAAATGCCAATATTTATTTATTATATATTCTTACAGTGCATATCAAATTATTATTCAATACATAAGAATATGAACTACGATTAAATATTTATATAAAATATGTGGACACTACAATATATTCTATATAACATTTATAATATGAAAATTAAAAATGAGAGATACGAATACACATAAAACATTGTATATTAATAGATAAATTAAAATATTTCATACAATGCGATAATGAAAACTATTGAATTCATCATTTTCATTTAAAAAATATAATTTATTTTTGAATTTCGTCATCCATATAAAAATGTTAATGCACAATAAGATAAATGGAATCCTAAAACCTCATGTTCTCATATTGATTCCATTATGATGAATAAAAAACATACAAAGATAACACAAATTGTTGTTTTATTCTTAATAAAAAGTACTATAGAACAAAATCTTGATAATGACTTCAAAATTGATACTAGAAAATTATTGATTTTATATTGATTTTTTAGTGGCCTTATATTTTCTGGAAAATAATTATATTTCCAATATTATAAGGAATATGTTTTAAATGTGGTTTCTTTCTAAATATCAATCATTCACTATAGCATCATCATTTCAATGGCCTTGTCATTTCTAAAAAGCTCTAATTAATTGAGCCTAAAAATATTTGAAATTGACATTTCAGTACAACTGCCTTTGAATGGTTTTTAGATTTTATTCAAATTTGGTCTAGAAATCTATTACTAACACTATTTCTGACATTTCTCAGGATTATCTTCTCTTATGATGACATTGATTATAAAGGGTATTCCATTTAAATAAAATGATGACTGTTAAAAAATATCCATATTTTATGACTTGACAAAAATCCACACATATCATAATCATGATAGAATAATGGAGGGGTTATGTCGTGCTTTATGATTAACATGGATCAGGGTCTAGATTTGTTTATATATAGTATAACCATGTCATATCCCACAAAAAATAACAATCAAATATGCAAGAAAATAATTATCTAACTGAAAACGGTGGTGGTATATAGACTTAAACCATGGCACCAAAATATCATTGATGAGAATCAAGGAATTATTATACATGTAGTGTCTCAATATTTTTTTATTGGAATTTGTATATACACTTGGGAATGGGAATTCAGTGTATGGTGGTTCAAAAAAATTTGTATAACCATGTGTCAAGGGAGAATCATGACATGAGAGGTGCAAATTCATAAACACCCAAGAAATAGAATTTGATTTAATTTGACTGAAAATAATATTGGAATTATATTTATGTATTAAAATAATTATAATTTCTTATTAGATTCTACCATACATCGTTATTTGCAGCTATATATTGTTTTTTTCAATATATTCTAGGATTATATATTTTTCGATTTTATAATTTGATACATTCCACCCACGTGTTTATAATATTTACCCTTTAGTAGATAAAATTTTATGGATAATGTATTAATTTTTTCATCATTTTAATATTTTTAATTCACATAAAATTTCATAGTAAATTAATAGAAAAAACAATATGGTCATTTGTTCATTTTTTTTGGTTTGAAACTAATTTTTTTTGTTAAATTCCCTACATTTCCATTTTTCATAATAATTATTGAGGCTATAGATATATTTATTCGAACTACATCATGTTCAAAATAGAATACATTGTAGCCCATTATTTGTTAATAAACTAAACATATTCCTTTGTTTTACAATTAAAAGAATGTTTATTATGTATACACACCATTAAAATTTTGAAACCCCTATTGATGATTGAAACTACCTTAAATTATTTGTATTTTAAGATTTAAAAACCCACTTAATTTTTATTTATCATATAACTTCTTGAAACATCATTATTTTTTCCCATTTTAAATCTTCTATAATTACATGGTTCTGTTTTTATCATTAAATAATTTCACAATGAGTCTTGTAAGTTCTTTTTTACTTCTCTATTCGCTATTTTTTACAATCCTATGATCAATTTTTTATAATATTAACACTAATAAGCATATTATAAAAAAAAATTAAAATAAAATTTGAATATTTTATTAACCATGTTTGAAATAAATTACTTCTTTGTTAAATGAATTTCCATTACATTTCACAAACATAGAAACAAATGCCTGAGAATTTAGTAAATTATACCAACTAAATTTAACACCATTTATTTGGTAATGTGTGTCAGAAATGAATATGATTTTATAAAATAATAGTTAATGATGGATTTTTTAGAATAAATATTGTCCTCATTCGTTGAAATGTTTAATTGATTATATATTTTTCAGTGGAAAATTGTATTTTTTCTCCATAATGTGAAAATGTAGTAGATAATTATACATATTATGATGGTTTACAGGTGCACACATGATGGAAATATTAATTTATGTAGTTATTTCAAATTTATTGGATAGATGTGATATATTTTTTATGTCTGAATTGTGGATAGAATTCTATATATGGATTCCCTCATCCTAGAAATGAAGTTAAGGATGTCGTCAAAATTTTACCATCATATTCTTTGTAAAAATAAAACCAATAATCATCATGAATTTTTTTTCAGTTGATTGTTTTGGATAGAAACACATGATTTAGAAGAAACCTATTTGAAGCCACATTATGATGTAAACAGAAAAACTAATAGTTTTTATCTATTTCTCTAATTTATAATTTGAAAAATTACTATAAAAAATTTATAAATTACACGTTAAACTGTTAAAAAGATTGGAATATTAATCTTTGTTGTACTGATCTAGTTAATAATAAAATGATTCTTAATAGTCCTTGAATGAATTTAACAGAACCTATTTTAAATATCAATATTTATCATTTCAAATGTGTTGAATTATGAGTAGTTGATGATTTAATGTAATGGTGCACAAACTGGAGTGATTATTTACTGTAAAAGATTTAAGGGTGAAACATAATTCAATATTTCCATTGTCTTCGAAAACAACAGTGATACCTTTTTTATATGATTAATGTTTTTTAAACGTGATAATGAAATGAGATATAATTTCATGATAGATGTAATATTTTTTTATTTATCTTTTTAATTATATACATGTGTAACAAAGGGGACCTATTGAGAGAGGTGGTGAATTAATGTTGGTAGTCACATTATAGATGCCTAATTGCATATCTTGTTTTGATCCAATTGCATGAAATGATACCTGAAATAAACATAAAAATAGGGGACATACACAGTGAATGATTGAAGTAAATGATAACTCATATATCTCTACATCAATAACTAATTTAGTTACACTATTTAGTGTAAGGATCCTTAGCCTAAGAAATAATTCCATTATTTTCAGAGTAATGGTCAATTTCCATCTCAATGAAAGAAACCACCCAATGTTAAAAAATGCACTTCATGATCAAGAAAGATAACTTCACCAACATGAAACAACGCTATGGAATCTACATTTTTTTAAACTTCAATACAATGTCCAGTTCAAACTCCACCAAAAAATAGATAAACTACCAAGAGAGATGAATAATCATGATGAATATCTCATATGATATTTATCTAGTTGGAGAAGAGAATCAATGTATCCATTACAATGAACTCATCATTTCCTTTAATGGAAAAGAAAATTTCCTTAATTCTTTAAAAGAACTCAGGTATTTTTTTTATGAAAAGCAATGAAATAACCATGAATATATGGTATCAACTTATTATACTAAGATAAAAAGAAAAATTAGGTAAAATAAAGAACATTATATACATGAATCGTCATATGTTAGACATATAATGAGTTTTATCCATCATTTCCAACATTTTAGGATACATTATCTTTCCACTAATAATGAAAGGGAACATTTTTAGATAATCCTTTTTGTAGTTCTCCAAACAAAACCACATGAAAAACCTATATTATATGTTCTTTGACTCTTCCTAGAAAACCATTTTATACATATATAGAGATCATTATATGAAATTTGTTGGATGTTTTACTCAATTTGTTTCTTTGAAATACAATTTTAAAACATTTTTACAGAATGTAATCTCATGACATCATTATCAATAAGTAGCATTCCATCAGCATATAACACTAAAATATCAATATGCATCCATTATCCTTCCCATATACAACAAGTTTATATGTGTTATTATAAAATCATTTTCATTAATAACGATATCAAACTATATTTTCCTACTAAAAAAATACCTCTTCCATCAATAAATGTACCATTAAAACATATAATTCTTAACAGTCTAATTTGACTCATTAAAACCGTTAGGTTATATTATAAACATGTCTTGGAATATATTTTTCCGAGAAAAATCTTTTTGAAACAAATTTCATCTATCAAATAGTCATAAAGAGATTTAATGTAATATATAAATGGAGGTTAGTTTCTCCATAAAAAATGTATTAAACCTAGTAAAATTAATTTTATGAATAGAAAAAAAATTAAACATTAATTATTAAAAAACAAATGAACAGAAAAAACTACATTTTTTATAATGTTATAAAATTTTAAATATTATATAAATTATAAAAAACATACAGTTACTCATAAAAATAATGAATATTATAGTGAAACATTAACAATTTCCAAAATATGTATATAGTAAATTTAAATAAAAAATTCAAATATAAGACACTAATAACTGACAACCACTTTTATAAAACACTAGTTAGAAATGTAATATCATATTTTATTTAACACATTTAAAAAACAAAATATATAATTGTGTAGATGAATTTTTTTTGGAAAATATATATTTTCATATTCTTATTCCATTTCTGTATTGTCCACTAACATGAAATATGTTCTTGATGATCAATCAATACAATTCTTAAAATATTTACATATTCATTTTACAAGAGACTCAAAATGAAATGACTCAACCCATCGAGGACCTACTCAAATTGATTCTAAGTTAAGTGTTGTATACTAGGTCCTCCACTAATAGTCTGAGGTTCGACAACTAGATCCAATTTGAATATCACATAACATGATAAATATTAGCCTATTTCATTTGACAATAAACACATCATAAAAGAAAAAGATAACAATGAAAACTTGTACGATATATAAATATGATAAACTAAATGGCACACAATTAATAAATGATACATTAAGAAGAAATAAAATCACATATTCATAAATTCAGAGGAATTTTAAATTTGAAACGTTTTAGAATATTATAGATATGATATGCTAGAGAAATCTTCCCCATTGAGAGTATACCTATATTGGTCTCGATCCACCAAAAAAATTACCATCGTCATGGACGACCAAGATCTATAAAACATCACCAAGAATTACTAGGTGTTAGATTTGGAGTAATACTAGCTTCAAATATATTAATACCATCTTCAATCATACACATTATCAAAAAAACTCAACATCTTTAGGCACAATGCCTGTGAAATAATGAATAATCTATGAACAGAAATGTATACTATGTTTAAAATTGATATACCAAATATACAATGTGTTTTAATGGTAACCATGGAGATCCTATAGATTCAAAAACTTCTAAGTAGTAAAATCATTCAATAACTACAACTTTTATATATCTACTAAATACTATGATGGAGGACCCACTCATTGATCTACACATTTCGTCAAAGGGAATATCATAACATTTAATTAATATATATTGAAATATGGTATCCATTATAGAATCGCATTGGGGTACCCATTCCTTTTTTAATAATTTATACTATTAAATGGGTGACAAAACCCTAATATTAGAAGCAAAAATGTGTGTTTTAATGGATAATATTTTCTATAAATGAATGAGCCCATGATCTCTATAGGCCATATATAAGGAAAATTATAGTGCAAAATCATAAATTACAAAAACCCAAAACCAATAACCAATGAAACATGTATAGAATTATAGTGGTAGACACACAACATGTTATAAAAAACCTTATTCAGGGGAGTATTGACAATAGATATAGAGGAAACATGCATCAGAAGAGGACACGATAGTCGATGGAGTACAAAACCCTATTAATAGGTTATGGTGGACATCCACAAAATCATCACCGATGGAGATCCAAATCCATTTCTGACCTAGAGGACCTGCACCCCACATTTCCTGGTGTGGCCACTAAAATCCCTGATGGAAAAAAAATTACAGCATGTAATGTCCTATAATACTACAATTTATGTACTGGGCCTATGAATACTCTGAAAATCATGCCCTAAACCGCATCATCAACCCTACATAACTAAATCCTAAAATGACCAATTTTTTTTTGACGAAAATGACCTTGGATTGATAAAAACAACTATTATAATCTATTCCATAATATACATAGGATAGATTATTTATTTTTATATAACATACATATGATAAGAAAATAATGTAAATCAAACAAAAATGAGATTGGTGTCCATGTGGAGACCATTGGGCGAGCAACATGCCATGTTGGGTAGGGGTATGTAAGGACCCGACCCCAGTTGCCCGGTGCCGGTGCCTTATCTGATTACGTTGGCATACATACAAGGAATACAAATCCCAAAGGACCGAGTAGTTTAGTATTATTGGAAACAAGATACATACAAAAGTTTATCATTACAACATGAAGGGAAACAAAAACACTATTTTAAATCCACTGGTAACATCTCGTCTCCTAGATTATACTTGTAAGTCATTCACAAATTACTTCTTCATATCCTAAGAAAATGAAACATAAGAAAGGGGTGAGCTCAAACGCTCAGTAAGAGTATTCAATACAGCAGAAGATAAAATAAACATTAGACATGGTGAATAATTGAAAACACATGCATTTAATAATAAACTTGAAACATATTATGGCAGAAATATGAGCTAAACATATAATGCCATAATTAAACATAATTATGGGTATTCTACTAGTATAATAACCACATGTAACATGAGACCATTAATATAATCATAGAGGTATCTTGGGGCATTACTTACATAATCTTGTAACCATCTCAGCTACCTTAAAATTTGTAACCCTCACGGCTACCTTACTTTGTGTAACCATCACAGTTACACTTGGAGTAACCATACGGCCGACCTCCAACTTACTCATACCCAATGCATTGAAGGGAAATATAGGTCCCACCCTTCATCATAAACAATGCCCAATAACCAAAACATAATCATACAACATAAGCAATAGCATAAAAACATTGCCTTTGAATCTTATAAAACAGAATTTTAAAAGAGGATTTTAGAAGAAAAGTCCCTTATAAACATAATATACTTGAAGTGAGGCTTAATAGAGTGGATGTAATATGTATGTACTCTGTAAATACACATAGTGAAACATACTATAAACAAAACCCATCACACAAACAATTTAAATAGCACATAAATTATAAAGTAGAATGTTAACCCAAAGAATGGAAATCGGGTTAAGAATTCCCTTACAACAATGTGATCGGTCGAATCATATGACCAGAACATAATAAATATCAATTGGATCATTTAATAACATGAATATAAATATAATCATGTTATTATATATATCAAATGATATTACACACATTCCACATACAAGAAATAAGCAGCGAACGACTAAAATCTCACAAAAATGAAAGTGAGACGAGGAACCCCTTACAACATTGTAATCAATTGATTTGTATGACCCAAAATTAATGATTGTCATATGATAAATTGAATATCTTAAAAATAAAGATATTCATGATATGAGACAATAATGGGCAGTATACATACACCATACAAATTAAAAATAGTGATTACAGAATATCTCACAAAAATGGAAGTGAGATGAAGAAACCCTTACCTTAATCTTTTCTTACTTCAAACTTGTTAAAACCTCCTGTATAATGGTTAAAAGACTGTTATTAGTATTTTAAAGAAACATTTTCATGTTTATAACATCTTATATGGTCATTTCATAACCTCATTTCACCCCTTATTTGTTAGTATTTTGTTCCTTGCATTATTTTGGGTGAGTTCTTTTGTGATTTTCACGATCGGTTCATGATGAATCATTCTTGTTGATTGGAAGTCAAACTCCAGAATTGGAAAGGAGTAGTATTTAAATATTTCCAGTACCATAAATTTTACCATTTATCACTTTGATTCTTTATATGATGATGATTTATAAGTTAAAACATCAATTATGTTCTTTTAGATCATTTAAGTGGTTCTTTGATAAATACAACTTCATTTAGTCTTATAAATTTGAATCATGAGTACAAAAGAATTCCATAACCTTATATGAGTCATAAAACATATATTATAACCTGGTTCAACCATATAAATGGTTTCATGACCAGACTTGAAATAATTAATGGAATTTGAAAATACATCGTCCACGATATCGGCAATTCGACACAAATGGACAATGTTTTTTTGATTCATTAAATAAGTGAGAGAGGAGAGGAATAATGATTTTTAATTTTCCATAAACATGAAAACATCCAGGATATACATGATTCTGGATATTTTATGCCTCTTGGATAAGAGGGGTGAATAAACAAGAGAAAGGAATCATGAAATAATGAAACCATGAGAAATTTCTTACAAAAAATCGGCAGCCTAACGGCGTCTCTTAAAATTTCATAAAAACAAGATTCATGAGAGGAATGGAATATCTCATCATCATACAATCTTTGGACAGTAAGGGGAAATATTTAATGAAATTTCCCAACAAAAGACAAAGGGAAAGGAAGAGAATAACATAAAATGGATGAAAAGAATGAAAAAGAAAGAGGATGTTTATCTCTTGATCTCTTCTCCTTGAGATCCTCCTTAAGGGCTTTGGTCTTGGTCTTTTGGTGAGACCAGAAGCTCTAGGACGTGAGGATGAAGATTGGGGAGGGAATTTGGCAAAATTTAGACAATTCTCAAGGCTTGATAGGTGTGGGAGGAAGAGGGGAGTGAGGGTGGTATTTATAGTGGAGGAGGGGAGGTTTTTTAGATTATTTTAATCATTATTATAATATTTTTATCAAGACTATGAATTATCTCAAAACAAGTGGCCCTAAATAGTGATAATATCATGTTATTTCGAAGAAAGTGGCCTTGTATCACTTATGATGTAAAAAATAGTGCATATTTACTAATAAAATGATTATACGGTATTTTATCGTATTTCACTATTCACTGAAAATTCACGAGTTTCAGAAAAATACCAACAATTTACCCCTACCATTTTTCGACGTGTAGAATTAAAAAGTGAAATCCATTTTTCAAAAATAATTTTCTAAATATTATCAATTTAATTTATAAATAAGGTCACAGTTAATTCAAAAAAATAACAATATTTAAGTGCAAATAGTTTTATGTGACATTTGAAAATTAATTAAGATCCTATTATCCTATAGCCTTGGGAAAATAAAATAATAATAATTTTTACAATTCATGAGGTCATATTACTATTCATATTACTATTCATAAGGTTATGTTACTATTCACCAAAAAAACAAGTTTGTTCAATCAGACTCCAAATGACTTACTGAGCACAACTCTAGATGAACATTTCTTGAAATTCAAAACATAGAAGAAGATAGATTATAAAATTTAATTCTATATTTATTTCCAAAACCTTGGGGTGTTACATTATTCCCTCCTTAAAAGAATTGCGTCCTCGCAATTCATTTCATAACCACAAAAGAAAGCTCTCAGATGTTCTTACCACATCTCCCGTCGTAGAGGATCCTCAGGTGCGTTCAGCGGAAAAACCAAATTATTGCTCAACTCCTCTAGTTCTCTGACCCAGACACACCTCGGACAGAAGGGGTAGAACTCTTGCATCGAACACTCAAGCTTCCAAAGGGAGGCTCAAACAGTGCAATGTTTAGAAATGTCTGAATGGACCAACATACGAAGAACTTGCCGAACTATATCTCGACTGAGGACATCTAAGTCATAGATAGTGTTGTACAAGCTAAAACTAATGAGTTGGTACATGTATGCTGCACAAAGGTTTCCCCCTAAAGCAGCCTTTTTAAAACATAACCCGGCCCTATAGTTTCTTCCTAGGTTGAAACATTGGAAAATCCCTTCGTGGTATTTCCCTCTTCGCCTGTACTCAACCAATTGTGCCATGGATAAGCGGTAGTAAATGGAAGCATTCCCTTGGCAGGTGCGGAGAATGTCCGGACTATTTGTCACTTCATATAGTTGCTTACACGTTTTTCTAATGTTTTCAAGAGGTAGGTACCATTCTTCACAGGTTTTGATTGTAATGATTTCTAGGATCTCCACAGGAAGAGATAACATATGGGTTTGTCCTTCCATCTGAAAATTTATTAAAAAAGTTTACTTAGTGATACTCATTTAAAAGTATAACTGATGAAGGGATAAAAAAAAGAAAAGACAACATGCTATAATTGTATATAACCACAGGTTCAAAAGGTAAAGATGTGCATGGTTTCCCAAGTCCCCCAATACATGAATCCCCAAACTAGTTCAAAGATTTAAATCTCCCAAAACTATACGCAACACTAAAAACTCGTTACTCCAGAAGTCCTTTTACCAGAGACACAACCGATGCTAGGGTTCTGAAGACCTCAGGTGAATTCCTAAGGTAGTATTCAGCTGCTCGATTTCCTTAACCCAGACACACTCCAGACAGCTAGGGTCGAAACTGTGCTGAAAGCACTCGGGCTTCCATAGAGAGGCACGAGAAGTGTGGAGGTCAGAAATTTCAGTGTGGACTAAACCCCTATAATTCCCACGCACCACATAATTCTTGAAGATATTGATGTTGTAAAGTTCTCCATACACACTAAAACTCAAGATCTGAAATAGGTAGGTCGCTCGATGGTCACCATCCAAAGTAGCTTCAAGAAATTTACCCACAGCTCGGTAGTTATCAGCCAGAGTGAAACATAGAAAAAGAGCTTCATGATACTTCCCTCTATTCCTATATGCAGAAAATTGTGCATATGCAATACGGTAATAGACCAGATTGCTTCCTTGGTAAAGATGGAGAATGTTTTGATGATTTGATACCCTATGGAGTAGTTTACAAGTCAGACGTATGTTGGCATACGGCTGGTCCTCTTCAGAGCATGCCTTGACAATTATAGTCTCTAACAACTCGGTAGGTAGTGATAAAATATTGGTTGGTTGACTCATCGTCTATCTGACAAGCTTTAGTAAATCAACATTCAGTATGGAAAATCCATTTTAAACCAAGTTATTTCTTTATAAAAACATAACAAACAAGAGAATACAACATCATTCATTTAGACAAGATTTATAAAACTTAATAAATTACACAGTCTCTTGTTCCCTTTAAAAAAAAACATTAGTATGGGATTCCTGACATCCTTGGTGATGTACCTATACCTCCACCGCCTAAGGAGGAAGGTTTTATTAAAATATACTCCCAGGGAAGAACAAAGCTCGCGGGTCTCCTCATCCCAAATACACTCTCGGAAAATTAGATCATGTTTACACCCAAGCTCTCGTTTAATACAGATTGATTTCCACAGATAGGCACGAGTAAAATCAAGTTCTGCGACATCTTCTTGGATTTGGTTCCGAAAGATCTTTCGAACCACATCATATTTTAAGGATAAAATGAAAGATTCAAAATCACAGAGGTCCCCAAGCATTCTGAAACTCAGGATTTGGTACATAAAGACTGTGCAGAAGTCCAGCTCCTTTGCAGCTTTTCTGAAAGCCGTGATGGACAACCATTTCTTATCCAGGGTAAAACACAGGAAGAGTCCCTCGTAGTACTTTGCTTTCTTTTTATAATTCTGGAATAGTGCATTTTCCATTTGGTTATACACAACTTCCGATCCCCGAAAGATTTGAAGGACATTTGAGTTGTTCGAAACATTGTAAAGAAACTTGCAGGATAGTCGAAGGTTTCCAAAGGGTTCAAATTTTTCTGTACATGACTTCACAATTATAGTTTCGAGGATTTCTGTGGGGAGGGGAAAAAGACTTGTACCTTCATTTTCTATCTGAAAATAAATAAAAACATCGCTCTTAGTATTGTTTAAGCAAGTTAATAATTTTTCAGTTCTGGTTTCCAGAGTAATTCAAACCCAAAAATATAAGGAAAATTTACATTTACTCCCTTATAATGTCTTAAAAAAATATGAATTATCCTAAGCATATCCCCCGGGAGTGTCGTAACCAAGAGTGCAGCAAGGCCCGTTGTTGTGTACCAGTTCCCGTTCGAGTCTAGCTCAAAGCGGTGTTTTCGGGTTTTACCCCTAGATACATCTGTGCTAGAGCCGCCTCTACCTGCTCGTATCCAGACAGGGATGTATTTGCTAGACGGATTGACATATTCTATTCCTTACCAAATTACCAAGATGCTTTTATACATTTATCCTCAAATACTATCTTAGGTCTTTGTTCCTTAATCTATGTTTTCTAAATCTAGTTTCCATGTTTTCTACTAAACTTTCCTCTGATACCAACTGTAACGTTCTGGAATTACTTCCAGTGGAATATAATTGATACCTATTAGGGCACTCCATGGGCGGCTACACCCCCTGGGCGGGACACACCACCATCTCCAGTGGCAGCCATTTCCTCATGAAGCCCTTGGGCGGAGAGCCATGCTTCGTCCAACGCTCACATGTGAGAGTTCCCAAGGATGAGATACATTCCTACCTCCTTTGCCTCTAATACCAACTGTAAGGACCCGACCCCAGTTGCCCGGAGCCGGTGCCTTATTTGATTTCGTTGGCATACATACAAGGAATTAAAATCCCGAAGGACTGAGTAGTTTAGTATTATTGGAAACAAGATACATACAAAAGTTTATCATTACAACATGAAGGGAAACAAAAACCCTATTTTAAATCCACTGGTAACATCTCATCTCCAAGATTATACTTGTAAGTCATTCACAAATTACTTCTTCATATCCTGAGAAAATGAAACATAAGAAAGGGGTGAGCTCAAACTCTCAGTAAGAGTATGCAATACAGCGGAAGATAAAATAAACATTAGACATGGTGAATAATTGAAAACACATGCCTTTAATAATAAACTTGAAACATATTATGGCAGAAATATGAGCTAAACATATAATGCCATAATTAAACATAATTATGGGTATTCTACTAATAGAATAACCACATGAAACATGATACCATAAATATAATCATAGAGGTATCTTGGGGCATTACTTACATAATCTTGTAACCATCTCAGCTACCTTAAAATTTGTAACCCTCACGGCTACCTTACTTTGTGTAACCATCACAGTTACACTTGGAGTAACCATACGGCCGAACTCCAACATACTCATACCCAATGCATTGGAGTGAAATATAGGTCCCACCCTTCATCATAAACAATTCTCAATATCCAAAACATAATCATACAACATAAGCAATAGCATAAAAACATTGCCTTTGAATCTTATAAAACAGAATTTTAAAAGAGGATTTTAGAAGAAATGTCCCTTATAAACATCATATACTTGAAGTGAGGCTTAATGGAGTGGATGTAATATGTATATACTCTGTAAATACACATAGTTAAACATACTATAAACAAAACCCATCACACAAACAATTTAAATAGCACATAAATTATAAAGTAGAATGTTAACCCAAAGAATGGAAATCGGGTTAAGAATTCCCTTACAACAATGAGATTGGTCGAATCATATGACCAGAACATAATAAATATCAATTGGATCATTTAATAACATTAATATAAAGATAATCATGTTATTATATATATTAAATGATAGTACACACATTCCACATACAAGAAATAAGCGGCGAACGACTAAAATCACACAAAAATGAAAGTGAGACGAAGAACCCCTTACAACATTGTAATCAATTGATTTGTATGACCCAAAATTAATGATTGTCATATGATAAATTGAATATCATAAAAATAAAGATATTCATGATATGAGACAATAATGGGAAGTATACATACACCATACAAAGTAAAAATAGTGATTACGGAATATCTCACAAAAATGGAAGTGAGATGAAGAAACCCTTACCTTAATCTTGTCTTACATCAAAATTGTTAAAACCTCATGTATAATGGTTAAAAGACTGTTATTAGTATTTTACAGAAACATGTTCATGTTTATAACATCTTATATGGTCATTTAATAACCTCATTTCACCCCTTATTTGTTAGTATTTTTTTCCTTGCATTATTTTGGGTGAGTTCTTTTGTGATTTTCACGATCGGTTCATGATGAATCATTCTTGTTGATTGGAAGTCAAACTCCAGAATTTGAAAGGATTAGTATTTACTTATTTGCAGTACAATAAATTTTACCATTTATCACTTTGATGCTTTATACGATGATGATTTATAAGTTAAAACATTAATTCTGTTCGTTTAGATCATTTAAGTGGTTCTTTGATAAATACAACTTCATTTAGTCTTATAATTTTGAATCATGAGTACAAAAGAATTCCAGAACCTTATATGAGTTATAAAACATATATTATAACCTGGTTCAACCATATAAATGGTTTCACGACCAGACTTGAAATAATTAATGGAATTTGAAAATACATCGTCCACGATATTGGCAATTGGACACAAATGGACAATGTTTTTTTTGATTCTTTAAATAAGTGAGGGAGGAGTGGAATAATGATTTTTAATTTTCCATAAACATGAAAACATCCAGAATATACATTATTTTGGAGATTTTATGCCTCTTGGATAAGAGGGGGTGAATAAACTAGAGAAAGGAATCATGAAATAATGAAAACATGAGAAATTTCTTACAAAACTTCGGCCGCCTAACGACGTCTCTTAAAATTTCATAAAAACAAGATTGATGAGAGGAATGGAATATCTCATCATCATACAAACTTTGGACAGTAATGGGAAATAATTAATGAAATATCCCAACAAAAGACAAAGGGAAATGAAGAGAATAACATAAAATGGAAGAAAATAATGAAAATGAAAGAGGATGTTTACCTCTTGATCTCTTCTCCTTGAGATCCTCCTTAAGGGCTTTGGTCTTGGTCTTTTGGTGAGACCAGCAGCTCTAGGACGTGGGGAAGAAGATTGGGGAGGGAATTTGGCAGAATTTAGACAATTCTCAAGGCTTGAGAGGTGTGGGAGGAAGAGGGGATTGAGGGTGGTATTTATAGTGGAGGAGGGGAGGTTTTTTAGATTATTTTAATCATTATTATAATATTTTTATCAAGACTATGAATAATCTCAAAAAAAGTGTCCCTAAATAGTGATAATATCATGTGATTTCGAAGAAAGTGGCCTTTCATCACTTATGATGTCATAAATAGTGCATATTTACTAATAAATTGATTATACAGTATTTTATCGTATTTCACTATTCACTGAAAATTAAAGAGTTTCAGAAAAATACCAAAAATTTACCCCTACCATTTTTCGACGTGTAGAATTCAAAAGTGAAATCCATTTTTCGAAAATAATTTTCTAAATATTATTAATTTAATTTCTAAATAAGGTCACAGTTAATTCAAAAAAATAACAGTATTTAAGTGCAAATAGATTTATGTGACATTGGAAAATTAATTAAGATCCATTTATCCTATTTCCTTGGTAAAATAAAATAAAATAATATTTACTATTCATGAGGTCATATTACTATTCATATTACTATTCATAAGGGTATGTTACTATTCACCAAAAAAACAAGTTTGTTCAATCAGACTCCAAATGACTTACTGAGCACAACTCTAGATGAACATTTCTTGAAATTCAAAACATAGAAGAGGATAGATTATAAAATTGAATTCTATATTTATTTCCAAAACCTTGGGGTGCTACAGGGTATGTGTATGGATCCGTATCACATCCCATGTACCATCCTAGGTTGCATTGGGAAGAAATAACCATCTGGCTCGAGGATGGCCAATGCACTGGGGGCCTACTTTGAGCTGGCAAAGCATGCCGACCTGCATCACCCAACCCAGTGATATCTTGTCAATCCCATGGAACCCCCTATATCTAATACATAAAGAGGGTTAAATGGCATATATTATTTTTAAAATATTATTGTAATTTTTTGAAGACCTCATAATTCTATATAATTTCTTCATGAGGGTAAACAGTACACCTCAGAATCATATGATCCATTAAATAATTTTTTAAAGGATAAATTATTCTCTAAATGTATCATTTTACATCTAGGGGTAATGAATCATGAAAACCTTAAAAATGAGAAAATTATCTACTAGAAATCTTTTTATTAAATATAAAAACATCTAATGTCATGAAATAATATTCCATCATTAAGATGGAATACCGTAATAAAATCGTGCAAAATTAAACCTGGATCAATACTTCTAGAAACTGCCCCGCCTCAGTGACTACATCTTTTGAACAAGCCCCCACCTCATATGAATGCTCAACATGCTGTCCCGTGTGGAGATTCACTGGCCTAGTACTAATTAAAAATCCATTTCCTCTTATTCAAGTAAATATAAACATTAATTCTAGTTGAATGGTTCTTGCTTTATATCCTCATCTAGATCTAATTATTATAGATTAATTGTTGGTTTCACACTAAAAATCCAACATTATAACATAAAAATCCGTGAAAATTTTAAAATTACACCCATTTGGTATTTAAAATACTGCCAGTGAGAGTTAACCAAATTTCAAAAATAAGTCCGGAAAAATACAGAAAATCATCAATCACTAATGATCTCCCTGAACAGGCTTCTTGAACTCATGTCCGAAAATAAGTGTAGGAAATGCACCAACAAAACAAGGAAGAGGAAAAAAACACAATCATCCAAATAACATCGAAAATCTTGAGGATTTAGGATGATAAAAAACCACTCTGAAAAAATGGATGGCTACACAATTGGAAAGGTTGGAATCCATGAACAATGTGACTGCAAACTTCCTCAATTTGAAACTCACCATGTAAGGACAAAAATTAGGTTCTTGAAATAAAGGAGGAATGTAAAGACAGATCATTACATCTACAACAATCACGCAAGATGAAACGCTGACGCCTGAAGAACCGGATCTGCAAATAAGAAACAAAACCTACAATTAAGAAGAATAGGTGAGTGAAACCAACATCAAAATGGATCCTATGCCTCCAAAGAAGATTAACGTGGAAATACAACTGATTTAAAGCTTCCATATCAGACATGACACCATAAAAGAAGACAAAAATCAATTCCCGAAGAACCCGTCTTCTAAAATGGTCATCACAACAGAGAATAGATCATACCTAAACTCGAAATGAAGCTAGTGAAGTGTCAATTGATGCTGAAGTACCTCAATACCACAGTCAAATCCTGCCATCATCCGAAATTCAATACAAGATCCTTGCCAAGAGTGGCCGCCATAATGAAAACTATATCTGAATCACCACCAATAATCCCCATGATATTTGAACCGAATTCTAGAGACACTAGATACAAGAAACCACTACTACAAAAACCAAATCTAAGTCACCATGAACAAATTCTTCACCCTCTAAAAATCAAATCATGAAACCCTAGTACGAAATTATATATCCAAATAGAATAGTATAGAGTGGTGGTCGACTATGCGGCCCTCTATTTTCAAGTGTGACGATCATCAAGGATATTGGTTGCTTACATGTATACATTATATATAGAAGTATTCAATAATGTTTTTACAAGGTGTATGAAAAATAAATTTAGTATTCTAGGACAATGTATTCATGGGTGGATAAAATTTTTTGAATGATTTTAAATGAAAAAAATGTGAAAAAATAATTGAACAATGTATGAAGCATTATTGATAACATATTGAGAGAATATTATACATCCACTGTTGATTTCAATGCTTTAATATGGCTATGATGAAGAATTTTTAGAGTTTAAAATCTAGTTGTGAAATTTAAATAAACTACTGGTTGAGTTTTTATATAGTATTGTATTGTTTTTAGATTTCATTGTTTGGGTTATCTCATGTTTTGGACTTTGATGGATTGGTGTCGTAACATGGTTAAATAAGGCCATGATGTGAGAAATTGTGATGTGATTTAATTCTAATGAAATTACATTTCTAGGATTATTCTTATTTTATTAAATATCATAATAAAATCTAAATTTCATTAATTACATTTGATACTTTCTAGTTAAATAATATTTTGCGATGCACCTAAGATGAATTGAATTTAATGTATAATTGTACCACTATATTAATCAAACACTTCATTTGGTATGTTGATTCATTTATCTCAATCCCATCATGTTTATTCTATACAGATATTGCTATGTATATACTGTGAAAACCCCATATATGGTTTATTTCTTCTTCTTTTTAGATAGTATTCGGGAGATCTGAGATTCTTTTTGGGTATCATGGGAAGAGTTAGATAATGATCTAGATCATTTGGTTTTAATTTTTGCATGCATTGTTTATGAATTTTTGTTATGTGGTTAAAATTTTTTTTTTAGAAACATATTAGTTCCTAAATGGTAACATTTGTTTGTTGATTTGGAGTTTTGTTTAGTTAATGTTATAATTAAGAGGGTAATGCCTCCTATTCTTATGACAGATACACTTGGTCCCAATTTTCTTCTCTTAACCAATTAGTTGAAGGATTCAAGGGAAAATGTGATCTCCTCTAGCTACCCATGATGGGATTCACTAGGGATTAAAAAATACTGGTGGTATTTCAAAATTCAATTTTATAATCAAAAAATTTATTTCACTAATAAATTCAAACACATTGAAAAAGTATGAAAGTACTGAAAAATACAACATCATTCACATACATCACTATCTCTTTTACCACTTTTTAAGTGATATAATTTGTTAGAATCACCCATAGATTATCTTCAATAAAATATATAATAACATTCCCAATATTCCGGTCCAATATCAATGGTTGGCATATTTAAAAATATTAGAATATAAAGAGTGAATGATTCTCATATTCTTGTACAGTATAGTCTAATTTGATGAATGCCACATTTTGGTAAAAACATATCACTCTATAGGGTGAATTATAGATGATTGAATTATGTTTCCCTTCAAAATTATACTTTATTTAATTTTAATTAATCAATTTTATAGTGAAATATGAATATCCAATTATTCCACCACCTTCAATAAAGATGTTTCAAATGGTTTGTGAATGAATATAGTTTTTGCGAGAAGGAATAAAAAGGTATAAAAGGCACCAATAATGGAATACATATGGAATTTTATTACCTATAAAAATTTGATTCATTCAATGTTAATTCCATTAAAGATAAAATGCGGTGGTTAGACATGACAACAAACTAAAATAAAGGTTTCATAGTAACCTAATCAAGGGGGATTTAAATTCATAGTTATTATGTATTCGAATTTTATATATGTAATATTAGGATGAAAATTTATCTAGTGGTCAATGTAACAAAAACTCTATTGGAAAATCATAATGAAAATATTCACTTAATATTATAGTCTAATGTAAAATACCTTGTGTATTTAAGTACATAATGATCTGAACACATATTAAAAAATATAACTAAATAATAAATTATAAAATTCATTAAATAAAACTTTAAATCATTGTAAAATCATTTACAAATAAATCACATAAAAATATAAAGTATATTGAATAATCCCAAAACATTTCAATGGATTCCAGTCCATTCACATCTTTTTTCATCTTCCACAAATCTCCAAAAATATTGAACATACCGTTGTTTCCCTAATTTGTGGTATTGCTTTTTAGGGAATGTTTTTGTATGGTATGGTGATTGTTTTACTTGGAAAAATGTTTTTTTGGAACATATATGTTTTATAGAAAAAATTGAAATTTATTTTGAGATTAAAATGCTGATTGTACCAAAAAATATTGATTAAAATTTATTCCATGATAAAATTTATATTAATATTAATATTTCTATTATAAAATATAAAGAATTTTCAAATTTTAATAATTATATAATCAATATATAATTCAAAATTTAAACACCAATAAATTTATCTGAGATAAAAATAATAATAAAAGTTCAATAATATTAAAAAATGTATCCCCACAAGCAACTAAACATGTTGTGTGAAATATATATATATAAATGTTAAATATTTATATAACAGTTTTTCTATGTAATATTAATATATTATGTTATTATTATTTGTATTATGCTCATTCAAAATTATAAATATATATATTATCTTTAAAAAAAATAATTAATAAAAAATTCGATCAATTTAGATTGAATGAAATAATATTTTTTTCGGGGGAATATTCAAGGAAATAATTAAATAATACAATTTGTATAAATTTTTCAACACCATAACAATATAAAGTAGACATACAACATCATGAGATGTATAAAATTAAAAAAACAATCTATTAAAAAAATAGAAAATATAAAAAGATTTCTAATATTATAAGAATATCTAAAGTCATGTATCATAATTAATTCTCAAAGCTAATAAATAAAAGTCTAAAAAATAAAATCAAATAGGAGACCAATCACTGAGATATTTTAGTTTCAATCCACATAATAAATTTTAAAAGTTATATCTAGTCCATTTATAATACTAATATATTATATGTATGATAGACATGCATTATTCATATTTATTTTAAAATCCATGTATACATTATATATGAAAAAATGCATAAAGTGTTCAAAATAATATTCCAAATATTGTAGTTTATCCCGCTACTATTTCTATAAATGAATCATCACTAAATTATCAATATCAGTATGTTTTTTCCTATGGATCCTAGAGTTCAAGGTGAGTGTAAAATCTAGAATACATTCTTTAAGTGAGGGAAACGAGGAGATGTCACCCTGCTGAACATTGATATTATCACTTATCCACGTAAATCACTAGGTCATCTGAGATCAACTTCTAGTTTTTTTCTTATTCAATTATTTTTCCTTTTAGTCAATGGAATAACCTATTATGTCTCTATGCCTCCAGTTGTTGCCACATAAATTAACAAATATAGTATCCATTATTTATGATCACACATAAGTATTATATTCATAAATTAAGGAGTATTATATTCTCACACATTTGAGTAAATTACAATTCCATGCATAGAAATATTAGATATTCTTAAATAATAATAAAAAATATGTGGGCCCTAAAATATATGTGATGTATTATTTATACTTTCAAAAATTAACATGGAAGATACAGTGACACATGAGACAGTGGATATTGATATAGATATTAACATATTACATAATATACCATAAATTCAACTATGAATTTATTTATTTTCTTTCAAAAATCAAAATCTATTTATGGGTTTTTTCAACCATATAAATATGATGATGCACAATAAGAGAAATATATAATATAAACATGAAGTTCTCAATTTGAGGCCAACATGATGAAAAAGAGTAGAAATTATATGCCTAACAAGCATTATTGTTAGATCTTAATAATGAGTATTAATAAATAAAAAAATAATATTATTTCCAAAAATGAAACTACAAAATTCAAAAAAAATTATCGAGTTTTAAGTGGCCTTATATTCTAATTAATATACTCATATTTCCATGATTTTAATGAATTTTTTTATACATGATGTCATCTTCTGAATCCAAAAATATTGTGATTATGCATCTTTATGGACATAATGATTATTAAGAATCCACAGAAATTACTATGTCAAGTGATATCTTATTCTAGTTCATTATTACTTGTTTATTTTATCATTTATTCATGTGATAAATTCATATGTCTCTATGATTCCCAGTGTTTTCATAGAAATTATCCTTTCCTGTATACATTATTTTGGTTCAAACATAAATTATATATGAATAAATTGAGTATTTTTATATTATTAACATTAGAGTATCATATTATTAAATAAACTGATATATTAAATACACATCAATAATAAAATTCAATATATATTCCCTTCAATATATGTTATGAAATATTTATATTATAAAAATTTCAAATTGAATATATTATAACAATTGGGACATTGGATATTGATATAGAAATTATCATATTACATCATATGTGATAAACTCCACTATGGAAATATACATTTAATTATAAAAAAAATTATATTTTTATGATATTTTTCAAACATATAAATTAGATTATGCACATCAAGATAAATAACCAATTAAAACATCATGTAATCATGTAGATTCTGGAAGATTAAATTACAATTATAACCATCATTACTACATTGATCCCAATAATGTGTAATAATTAAGAATATAAGAAAATTATCCTCCACAAGAATTCTAGAATATTCTCCCATTGATAATATGTTTTATGATGCCTAATATTCTCTTGAAAGTTCTCATATTTCCAAGATTATTATTAAGAGGTACAGAATTCATTTCTGTTTAAAATAACATTGAATCTAATCACCTCCTTCATTACTTTGGACTTTCATTACAAATAAGTACACATTAATTGACCCTAAAATTATCAAAATAGTCATTTCATGACAACTTCCAATGACTATCATTTGGATACCGATATTTCTGGGATAATAAGACTATTATAGTCACTTTAACTAAGATTTGTGAAGACTATCTTAAATTATGAATAAATTTATGATAAAGGGTATTCCATTAAAATTGAATGGTGATGAAAAAAAACATTCCTGACATTATGATATGACTCGCTTTTTCAAATATTCTAATGTTTCTAAAACTACGGATCGTTTTTGTCCTTAATCATGATTATTATAAATCACGATTGGGACGATATCTTTTTCTAAGGGATCATGTAATATCTAATGACTCATGAATTTTATGGAAACATGAAAATATTTATGTGACTGACAACTATGTTTTTCCAATTATTAAAAACACATCACACCTATTTCATTGATGAAAAGATTACAATTTTCATTAATCATAAAAGTGTGATGTAAATATTTTAATATAGGTACACGGAGCTCAAGAAATAATGATTTGTGGTGTATCACCATAATTTTGACATTGATTTTTGTAATTCACTTGTAAGAGTAAATTTAATGGCTGATGGTTTATGCCAAAAATTGAATGATGAATTGGTCATGGATTATCAGTAATGAGCCTTGAAAATAATACACACTCGTTAACAAGAATTCAATGTTACGTTATTGATAACTTCTTTTTGAATTATATTTATACACCACACTCCCTACAATTTCTTATTGGTTTTCATTATAACTTTTTATTTTTTAGTTGTACACTGTATTTTCAATTATTTTATTTGGTTCACAAATTTCAAAGTTCATAACTATCTATTTTTATTGCACATTATATTTTATTTGCACCAGTATGGGGTTAATTTTATTAATAATATAGTTTTTGGTGAGCTGAGAAATTGTTTTAAATTTTCATATATATATTCATAGTAAATGATTAGTAAAAACAACTTGTTCAATTTTTTATGTTTTCCAATTTTTAACAATAGATTAATGTTACTTTCCAAAACATTCAATTTCACATGCTGAGTATTATGAAAATGAATATATGATTTGGAAAAATCTTTGATCACAATGAAATACTACATATACCATTCTTTGTGAATAAATGGTACATTTGTCAATTTTAAAAATTGTATGATAGTTATATATGTCTACCCAAAAAAACAATCACAAGCCACTATTGATGATTTAACTTATTTAATATAATTTAAAATAGAATATTTTTGTAGCGACGTCATTACAATGTTTCATAATTAACTTATAATGTATTCATTATTGGGTTTCCCATTTTAAATCTTCATTATGAATAAGGGGGTGATTTTTCATTATTTATTTTTCGCTATCACTTCCATGGATACATTATTAACTATTTAATCTCTATTTTACACAATCCATTGATAATAGATTAAATAATTAATTCCATGAAGAATATCATATAAAATTTTGGGAAATGATTATTGAATTATTTAGACCATGTAGAATCAAATCTATTTCTTTATTAAATGAATTTTCCATTCATTTAAAAGATATAGTAACACATGCATGACAAAAAAATTAAACTACACAAACTAAATATAACTTTTGTTATTTGTTATGTGGTTCAATAAATGAAAATGTTTTCATACTGAAATAGTTAATTTTTGATATATTATTTTTAATATAGTTATTATTCATTGAAATGTTTATAGTCTTTTATCATGTTTAGTGTAGATAGGAAGTTTTTATCTAAAATTTGAAAAAATATATGAATTGTACATATTTTCTGATGGTTTATATGTGCACAAATGATAAAAATATGACTTTATAGTGAATTTTTAATGTCTTGGATTGATTGATTTGTTTTTTATATTTTATTGGTAGATAGAAGTCATGAAAGGGTTGTCAATAGTCATGAAAAAATGTTCTTGTTGGATGTTTAAATAGTATCATCTTATTTAATGATCCAATCTCACTCAAACACATCATTAATTTTTTTCTAAGTTGTTTTATGTGGATGTGAACATATCATTTGGAGTAAGCCTTTTGGAAACCACATCATAAACTCACTATAAAATAAATACATTTTTCTTTCTTCGTCCCTTATATAATTTGTAACATAACTATACAAATACAATTCAGAATTTTACATAGACCACTAAAATGGATTGGACTATTAAAAATCATTTTTTTCGATATTGATATCAATACAGTGATTCATAATATTCCCTATAAGAATTTAATTGAAATATATAATTAATTTCTATATTAATCAATTTAAATAATTTTGATTGTGATTAATTTAAGATTTAATTTTATATTGTTCAGGTATAAGTGATTATTTAGTATGATAGATTTATTAATGAAATATATTTTGAATGTTCCTATTTCATGCTAAATAGTTTGAGAATTTTTTTTGAAATGATTTATTTTTTATAAAAGTTGTAATGAAATGAGATTTTTTTCATATTTTTTTTATATTATTATTTTTCATTATAGACATGTGAATCTATGTTGACCTAATTATAGTAGTGATGCATTGCATTTGGTAGTAGCCACATAGATGCATGATTTTATCATAAGTGACTATTCAATTTCATTAAATGAGCCTTGTAACCAACATTAACAAAATGGTACCTAACTGTTGAACCTTGGTATTAAATATTTTCACATTTATTTCTTCTTTCATCTCTATTTTTTATACATTTGAGATAACGAGTTTCCTTGGCCTAAGGAATAATTCTATTGTTTTCATGGTAATGTTCTGTTTCCACCTCAATGTAAGAAACCACACTATAATCAGAAATTACCTCATGATCAAGAGTGATACGTTTACAAACATGTGACTCTTGGACGAAATATACTATTTTCATTGACATTAGTAAAATTAATGGTTTTTAAATCCACTTACAAATGGATTATTTTCCATGAAAAATAACTAATGATATTGATATTTAATATCTAATTTTTAAATTTAGAGACTAGAATCTGATTAATACCTTATAATGTGCTCATACTAACCATGAATGGAATGTAATATTCTTATAATTTCACTAATATACTAAAGTATATTATTTACAAAAAACGATTGATTACTCAATAATATATTGAATCAGCTTAGTATACATTGTGAATAAGTTAAATTAGATCGAATTAAAAACATTTTATACATAAAACATCATATGGATGACATAGAATAACTTCTTCCCTAAATTTCCAACGGTTTAGGATATTGAATATTCATATCATTCATGCAATGGGACATAAGAAGAGACCCCTTATTGGAGTTCTCCATACTATTCCACTTGAGAATTTAATTTTTATATATGATGTAATCTGTACAAAAAACATTTTTGTCAATGTATATGGATCTTTTACCCCATATAGAGGATGTTTAACATATATATCACTGAAAAATAATTCAATACATTTTTACAAACATTAATGTCTGGACATCATTTTCAATAGGTAGTATGGCATCCATATAAAACAATATGAATACATTGATGAATCCACTAACACACCTTTACGCACGTGAATCATATGTGTTCTAATAAAACAAAACACCTTGTTATCCAGACCAAACCATATAATCAAACTCTAAGAAGATTGATTCAATCTATAAATGGACCATTCCAATATATAAATATTAACTGTCTCATTTGAAAGGTTTAAACATTTATGATATAATATATACATATTCTCAAATAAATTTATGTTATAGAATGTTATATTTACATCAATTTGGAATATAATGTAATCTTAAGGATATTTCAAATAATATATGAATGGACATTATTTTCTCCATTAAAAACAATAAAACAATAAAAACTACTATGATGGTTAAAATACAAAAACCCATTGATGATTAAAAACAATATTAGACTATAAAAAAGTATGATAATTTTTAATAAATAAAAAAATATAAAAAATTCAAATTAAAAAATGAAACATAAAATAAACCAAAACATAAAAAAAAATTATTGTTAAGATTTTAAAATCGTAAAAAAATAGTAAATGTAAATAAGAAATTAAAATATAAGACACCAATATCTCAGAAAACACATTAAAATAGTAAAAATTAAAATTAAAATTCGTATTTTGTTTAATAGTTTTATAGAATGAAAATATATATCAGTTTTGTTACTACATATATTGACAAATATAGGTTTTTATATGCCTATTACATTTCAAGATATTCCACTAACATGATATAAGTTGTTTTGAGGATTTATCCATGGTATTCTAGAACTAATTACATATTCATTTTATTTAAGATTTAATATGTCATTACTAGACCAACATATGACCCACGTAGTCCAATTGTAAGATATGTAGGCCACCTATATCTACCAAAAATAGGACAAGGATTCGGTAAAATAACGATCATGTCATATCTCAAAACATTATAGACCTTATCCCATTTAATTCGACAATAAACCCATCTTCAATTCATAAGTAAAAAAGAAAAACATGTGACAAAATATATATAATATACTAAAATATTCTTAATGAATGAATGAGACACAAAGAAAAAATAAAACCCCTCCCTGGTAAATATAAATGAACAATACATCTTCAATGTCCCAAAATCTGATAGATGTGTGATTCTAGGGAAGTCACCCACATTTTGAGTACTCTTATATTAGTCCCCACTCACAAAAGAAAACTTCCCCCAACACGGACCCCCATTCTCTATAAAATGTCACCATGCATTTCCAAACCATATATTTGAATTAATACTTGTTTCTCTTCACCAAACCTTTGAATCATCAGAACATACACATCTTGTGATGGCACAAATCATGTGCCACTACAAATACTTCAGAAACAAAAATGTTTTGAAAGTATGATATTGATAACCCTATCATATGTTGAGCTCAAAGTTAGCCATTGGCCTCCAATGGAGTCAAAATCCTTAAAGAAGTCAAATCCTTAAACCTCCCCAAGTTTCTAATTTCTACTAAATTCTATAAAGGTGTTCCCATACATTAAAGTACACATTTCATCCCAGAGAATACCAAAAGAGGTCATTCATAACCATCAATACAATGCTCCCATTCTTGAAACTCATAAGAGATTCCAAAACATTATTGAAAATAGATCCCAGTCAAGGGGTAACTATCCCATATGATTAAAACCTCCCATGGACATTTGAATGGGGATAGTTACAAACATATGAAAGAGTTTGAGCCTAACATAGGCTAGCTATAGTATAAATCATCATGAAACTCCACAAATTTCAAGTACACAAAACCTAAAAGCAACACAAACATCATTAAATTATAGTTGGCGACACAAACATCCTAACACTACACCTCAATCAAAGAAGTATTGGAAAAATTAATAGAGGAACCATACCTGACTAGATGTTACCTCGATGGAGGGAGTGTCGAAACATATTCATAGCATGTGGTGAACCTCTACCTAATAGGCAGTGATGGAGTAACAAATCCATGTTGATCAACAACACATGTTCCCCATGTATCATTGGGGGGGGGGGGGGTGGTTAAATCCATAATGGAAAAATAATGTCCATGTTCTCTTATTTCCATACTTCTTGTGGAGTACTAGCCCGGTGAATTCTCTAAACATCATACCCTAAAAACCATCATCATAAAAATGGGCCTAAATCAGAAATCTTTTTATTTCTCATTGAAAATGGCCTTAGCTGGATGATGAAAAAAATAATCAATTTTAATCTATGACATAGAAAACATGTGATATGTTACTTATTTTACTGAAATTATTATACGATAATAAAATCATTGAAATAAAAACACCAAGAATATGGGTGGCCATGTAGTTTCCATTGCAAGATACACCTGACATGTTGGGGGTAGGGGTATTAGAGTATAGATCCCATTGACGTCGCATGCGACCTCTTGGTTCATGTTGGGATTGCATACCATACAAGCTCATTGGCTGGCCAATGAACTTGGACTCTACGTTGGGCTAGCCTGGCTAGCCAACATGGGCCTCCCGACCTAGTGTGTTCTAGTCATACCAAATGCAAACCCATCTATAAATACACACATTTGTTTAAAAATAATATAGTATTTTTAATAAATTATTTTCTATCTCTACAACTATCTTTATTCTATTTCATATCTTCTATATGGTAGAAAATGCACCATAGAATTATTATATCTGTTAATTGGTTATTTCAATGATTAATACTTGGAAAATTTATCATTTTATATCTAAGGTGGTTATGAAACATAAAATTCCAAAAATTACAATAATTGTAAATCAGAAAAATATCTTTCACTACACAAAACCATCTTTATCAAGCCCTCATTTTGCATCATTGAACTACTGATACACAAACTCTATAAATTCATAAAAAATATTATATATTTTCATGATTTACAAATTAAGAAAAGTATTCTATACATTGTTTATTGAGTGTAAGATAATTAAATATTGAATTTCCGGTTTATGTATTCAAAGGGTGGATAAAAAGGATTAAATGAATTTGAATGAATAAAAAGTGATAAAAATATATTAACATGGAATAAATAATTATGGATAACATATTTAAAAGATTAATTATGGACACAATTGATTTAAATTTTTTAATATATCTCTGAGGAATATTTATCTATACAGAAAAATATTGGTTGGAAATGAAATTATTATACTGGATTAGATTTCATACGGTTATGTATTCATTTGGTCTGTGATAGCTTATTGTTAGGTCTTGTTTTTTATTTTGATGGCCTAAGGTTATAACTTGATTCAATGAGGTCTTGATGTGAGGATTTGGGGATATGGTTGGGAATGGGGTGAAGATGATGTGGTCTTGGTTTTTATAATGGGATAATGGGATTATTAAAATATGTTAAGGGATGTATGTTCATATTACTAATTGATATGTCGGGATACCAGACATAGGTTAAGAGCTAGGATTTCTTGTTCACTAGAATATGTTGATGTTGGTTTTGTTATTGTAGAATTGTGTTTTGATTTTATTATTATTAGGTTACAATACAATGATTTTTCTCATATTATTGTATATCCTCATAAATTAAAAATTTCTAATTCATATTTATCATACACCATAGTTTAAATAGAGAATATGATGTGACTAATGTCGAGTTTTAGGTTTATTTTTTCCACTATCTTAATCACATAAATTATTTTCAAATTTGTTCCACGTATGACTTTCCCAAAACATTTATTCCATAGGGATATCACTGTGTAAATCATGTCACCATCCCTCAATAGTTTGTTAATTGGGTTTCTGGATAATCTAAGGATGATTTGAGTAATTGTCTTAGTATCTTGGGTAGAGTAAGAGAATTATCTAGAGAATTTTTCTTCCATTCATGCCTGTATATTTTTTCTATTTTATGTCATGAAGGTAATAATTGGGTTGTGGAAACATATTTTTTCTTTCATGGGATCCTTCGGTTACTATTTTCTAGTTTTTGTTTTTTAGAGAATTTAGAGGGTAATACCTCTTATTCTGCTAATAGATACCCTCAACCTTGGTTTTAAACTCATGGAATATTTTTGGAAGGATTTAGGGAACAATCGTATACCCTTTTCCTAATAGAAGAAGATTAAGTAGGAATTGGAATACTATTATGGAACTCCAAAACTCAATTTTCAATTAGTGACACTATTTTCACTAATTAGTTTTCAAACACTTTCACCAAATAAGAATGTACTTAAAAATAAGTTAATTCACTGACATCCATATATATTTTTCACATTTTACAATTAATATCATTTATTATAATTTCACTGAGATGATATAAGGACAAGCAATGAAGAACACCACCAAAATTCATGTCATGTTTCAATGGTAGGATAATTTAAAATGACGGAGATATGGAGAGAGAATGATACTCATATTCAAATATAAAATAGTAAAAATGATGATAGAAACTTTGTGGGAAAATTATATAACTATATGAGGAGAATACTAGAGGATTTCACATGGTTTAATATAAAGTTCTTAAATTGAGGAATTGAATTTATCAATTCAATAAGGGAATGTGAATATATTATAATTTTTCAAATATCACCACAAAAGATTAAAATGGTTCATGAATGAATATATTTTTAACAAGCATGATTGTAAATCTTCTAACATTAACTAATAATATAAAACATATTCAATGGTAACAATTCTAAAAATAAATTTTATACAAAACATATTAAATTCGTGATAAAAGAAGATGGTCAATGAAGCCACAAAACTAACATTATAGTTGATAGAAGCTATTTAATAGGGGATATATCTGTTTTCTCATTGTGTATTTTAAATTTATGTTTCTAATATTAAGTAAAAATATTTAAACCATTGGTTAATGTAAAATAAATCATACTAGAAAATCAAAAAATTACACATCAACAAAATATTACTAATTCATATAAAAACCAATGGGTATTCACGAAATTTAATTTTATGTCACAAAATGGAATAAAAACTAAATAAATGGAAGATGAAATTATTCATTTAATAAAATATTCATTCATTTTAAAATATTTTATATAAATGGTACTTACAAAAATTTAAGAAAAATAGAATAATTCAATTACAACTCTACAATTTTAAGTCCATTCTGTTCTTTAATTCAACATGCATGAATCACTAGAAATTTTGAACATGTTGATGTTTCTCCAATTATTTTTCCCAAAATAATTAATCATAATGTCATTAACAATTAAAAGCATACAATAAATAGTAAAAATAAGGATACACAATTCACATGAAGTTAACCATAGGATTCTACACAACATCTATCGAATTTCTTAAAGATTATGATAATATAATTCCCATATATGTATTTTATAAATGAATTTATGTTAATAAAATGATACAAATAAATTTTTAAGGTTTTAATATAAAATGATATACTTAAAATAGAAATAAAATGTAAAAAAATATATTAATTGTAGAATGATGTATACATATATATATTAAATAATTTCATATATTCATTAGAATACATCCTATTTAAACTATATTTATACTCATATATAACAAAATTGCACATTTATTTTAAGTTTATATGACATAAGACCATATAATAAAATGTATAATATGATTTTTAATTAACAAATTAACTTGAATATTTAAATATATTTTAGATTGATAAGTAGAATAATTAATTCATACAAATCCTAGAATTTTTAAAATCAATTATAACTAATATAAAACGATTACACATACCACAATGAAAGAAATCATCAATGTTTGATAAAAAAATTGGAGTTCAGATGAATATTTTAAAAATTAGGTAAATGATTTCTTAAATTGGAAAAACACATAAAATATTTTAATACATATTTGTTTATGATCAATCCTGAAAATATTTATAGCAATATTGAAATAACATGAACCACATGGAAGTTCGTTTACGTCCCTTATTTATTTGGTAGACATTATAATTTTATTTTGTCTTTTTAAACATACAAGTGACTATGGGTCTATCACCACATTCTATAAAATATTCTAAATATCAATCTAAATAATAATATAATAACATTTAGAAGATTTATTTTGGGTGATTTAACCACTATAATGACTTCATAGCAGTTATTATCATAAAAATTTTAATTAATTTTTAAATTTTTTTTTCAATTTAATGAAAAAAATAATTAAATTGATCTTATGATTGAATAAAATATATAAGAAGATTTAAATCAACCCTTTCCATGAACAACATTATTATAATTTCTTGATGGAGTTGATTTAATTTTTGACCGGGTAAATCTCACAAAATAATAAATTTTTATATTTTGAAAAACATTACAAGGATAATTATAAATAATGGGATGAATAAATATAAAAATTAAAATATTATTGATAATTCATTGTATAATAATCACATATAAATATGCATGTTCCATGAAAATTTTTCAAAATAGAAGAAACTCATGCATTTTTCTATCCCTATACGTACATCCATTATAATGATGCAATTTTTGAAATGAATTATCATTTTTACGCCTTGTCCAATGAATGAATTTTTTTATCTATATCTAAGCTGGTTAGACATAGAGATATAGACTATAGAAAATTGGTCATTGTGTACTAAAAGAAGTCTCAAATAACATTTACCTTTTCTTGTTATTAGTGTGGGATGATACAACACATTATTTACATATAACCTCATAATTATCATATATTATTTAATAAGTGAATATAAATTTATTTAATAAAACAATATAAAATTTATTTTATCTATCATAGCATGTAATACATTTAAAATAACAATAAATAAATTTACTAATTTCATCTTGGAAATATTAATCCCATTGGTCATAAATAAATAGAAATATCGTATACTTAAAAAATCATTTTTAGGATGTTTGAAATTAGGGCACCAAATATTCACTAACTTATCTAGAACCCCACCACACACACATAGTCATCAATAAGTTATCCATAATAAGGATTATTCTTTTATTGGGAACAAATAACCATTTATTTTATCTCTTCATTGTATTATAAGTCACAAAGGAAAATTATAAAATTCTATAATTAAAAAAATTCTATATTTTAGTAATAAAAACTAAAAAAATTCATACTCGCCAAAATATAATTACTAACTATTCACTGAGAAGGGATTTTAAATACATATCATCATAAAATAATTTATTCATTTGAAACCAGTCTATAAGAGTTCAATAAAAAAAATTAAGATGTGAAGCAATGGTAGATTTTAATAATCGTCAAAATTTCCATACAGTCTTATAATGTATTCGCTTATGACTTGAATTGATAACTTATGCCAGCCGATTGAATCTCAATTTTTATTGTCATACAAGAGGTTTTAATTCAACAAATATAGATAAATTTTAAAGAAAACTTATCCCTCTATTGGTGGTCCTATACATTTTTCATCAGAACAACATGCCCATGTATTGAACACACATACACAATAGTTCAAAAAATTATATAGAATGAGGACAAATATATTGTATAAAAACAATAAATACCCAAAATAATATACTAACAGAGAAATATGATTTAAATAACATGTCAAACAAAAAAATGAATATAAAAAATTGAAATCTTTGAAATTAAAATACAACATCTCTTAATCATTTTGCAATAAATTTTATTTTTCTAATGAGATAATTACAATAAAAAAAATCTCACACCTTATAAGAAAAACATTGTTATCGATAAATATAGAAAGGGAACAGAATTACTATTATTATAAATGTATTGAATAAATGGAATGACATTCATAGACATAACCTTTTGGTTACAATCACAGAAAAAATGATATAGTCATCATGATTTATATTAATCAATCTATTTTATCATTACTTTTCATTTTTTCTATAAATTTTAATTTTTTACAATCTTATTTTATTCCTCCATAAAAAATAATTATTGATTATTTTACTCAAATTTATTCCTTTGCATTTATATTTTCCAGGTTTAAATATTTTACCAATGAAATAAATTGAAATTAATTATATAAATAGATTATATCTGATTTATAATTAATATAGTGATGAATACAATTAGTAAAAAAATTGCATCGTATCCCAATAATATTAATAATACAATTATATTTTTGAACAAACATATAAATAAAGGGACATGTTTTTTTTATATTAATTTCATATGGTTTGAGATGAGGAATGGGTATGGTATTTTGGAAACACTTATTGAGTGATAAATTTTAATGAAAAAAAATATTTTTTAATGAAAAAAATATTTTTTTGATAGAAAATAAGAGGGGTAATGTTTAATAAGGTTGTGTTTTTATTCGAGTTATGATTTTTGTGTTTCATGGTAAAATGTATTTCATTGAAAATATTTATTCTAGAAATGATATTGAAAATAATTTGGAGATTAAAATTAAAATTAAATGGAATTTTTTGTTATTAATTATTAAAATTGGAATAAAAATTTGAAATGTAATTTATAATGACATTATGAAAAGTATTGAATTTATACATTAGTATAATATTATAATCCATACACAAATATGAATTTTTTTAAAAAATAAACCGAAGTTCAATAAAATAAGATAGAAAAAAACATATAGATATATTTCATTATATATCCACACTATAACATAAACATGTTATGGAATATATATATATATATGTATATATTAGTGTTTGTGTGTAATATTATAATATTATGTCGATTTTATATGTATTATGTTCATTAAATATTCACATTATATCAATCCATAAAAAAATATAATGTCTAGAAAATATTCCCAATTAGCCTTCAATGACTGAAATTTTTTAATGTATTATTCATTGAAATACATATAGACTCCAATATGCATCATGTTATCAACTCGATAAATTGGTTAACAAGAATTACCAAATCTTAACATGCCTAAAATTACAAAAAATTATCCATTCAAAAAAAAACTAAACAATAGAAACAAAAATTGAAATCTTATATTAAATGAATATATAAAGGCCCTACACAAAATTATGTCCCATTAAAGATAAATATTTATCTAAAAAATATAATCAAATTGCTTATATAATTAAATTCCTATAAAAATAATAACATTCACATGTTATATGTAGTCTTTATATGATATTTCTATATTTTTGGAATGACAGACACACATTATATTGATTTCATTATATGTCACCTCCATGGTATATAACATATAATGCATAAATTGTTGGAACTAATATTTTAGATGGAATAATTCATCATGATCCCCTTTCCACCTATGAATCATATAAAAATGCGAAATGTGTAACAATAGTACTCTTATGCAGTGGGGCATGGTGGGGTGTATATAATCTAGAAAAATTGTATGCTATTTGGAAACATCACACTAGTGGATGTAATCATAGGGGTGGGGTTTATCTTAGGCAGTAAGAAATAGGGTGACAAAACATTTTTGTATTCCATTAGGGGCTAGAAATTATCCCATTATGTAGGTTATGAAGAGACTTCACAGTAGGGGATGTCATCGAGGGGGGGGGGGGGGTGGAGTTTAGCACAGGCTACAGGGGATTGGGAGATGACATACTAGTGGATGTCATCGAGGGTGGGGTTCATCCCAGGTTTTAGAGGATAGACTGACTTCACCCTAGTGGATGTTTGTGTGGGTGGGGGGTATCCAAATCTATAGGCTATGGGGAGATGTGATATATGTGCATTACAGGTATTACAGGTTGAAATTTATCCTTATATACTGGAAACGGGCATGTGGGCATAAGAACGTAAGAGAAAATCTTTTTAGGAGATGTTGAATTTTATAATAAATAATTTTTCACAGATATTTAAGTTTAATTAATTAAATTTATCAATGAAAAATTTGGTTCTGATTTTTTAAATAACCATTAGTAAAGGAAATTATTTTTAGTACAAGTTGTATTTCGAAACTGAAATACATATTTTCATTACCATAAATAATCACTACATTGTCCAACCAACCAAAATCATTGTAGTTCTAATCTATCAAAATTACTAAAATTTACAATGGTTTCTCCCAGACCAAAATAATCATCATATCAAGAATGAAATTTCCCTCAATTCGATAACACTCAATGCTACATCAGTTTCTAGAATAACGAAAAAAATTAATTGTGTATTTATTGGCCAATTTTTATATGGAATAAAACGGATCATTTGGATATAGATTTCACTAGATAATATAATTGAGAAAATAATATGATTCACTAATCATATTTGTAGGTGATAGATTAAATAGAAAAGTTAAAATTAATAAAAATATAGAAATTTTTTATGTCATATATACTATTATCTATGGGATATACTTTGGATAATTAAATGATGATTTTTAGGATAAACCCGGAAGAATATTTTTATTTCTATATTCATATAATTGACTTTTTTTTGGATATGAATACATTTTTAAAACATTTCTAGTTTTCAATTAATTATTATTCAATAATTTATATTATTTATAGATAATTTGTTTAATTTTTTCTCTATTAACATGTTTTCATTTAATAATTTTTAGTGCATTGTATTTTTAATATTTATCTATACATTTTAATGAAATGATATTTTTTTAAAGAGATCTTATATTTTTTAAATTCTATTTATTTATTTTTTAATATTGTTTTTTAGAGGTTTATAGAATATTTTTTTAAATAGACATGTCAATATTTATTCATTTGTAACATTTTTGAGATTTATATGGTTAATAATATTTATTCCATTCCAATTTCATTGTAATTAATATAATCAATTTTATTTATACATTTTTCAACATTGCAGTCAACAGTGACGAAGTATTATAATAGAGTTAATATTGTATTTGTAAAATGTAATTCATAATGTATATGATATTTATATTATTATTAGTAATTTATATTGATTTTTTATTTCAATAAATACAGATATAGTATTTATGAATATTATTGTATCTTTTTTTTACTGTTAAATACTTATTACATTGTAAATTTAATAATATTCAATCAAAATATAACTACAAAAATTTAAATGAAAATTTTATAATATTAAAATTTTAATCACTTAAGTAATTAATGAAATATTTAAAATAATAATTAATATATTTTTATATAATTATAATTATTCATTATTAAAAAAATTGTTCACAATTTATTAAATGATTCCAATTTTCAAAAGTTGCGCATGTGAAACCCCCCATCTACATTGAACCTCTATATTTTTTGTAAGCCATCTTTTTCTTCTTTCTCTCTTCCATTAGTTGGAAATACCAATCCACCTCCAATCCCCAACCCCATGATGACATGTTGAACCCATTTTTTGTTTCCCTTTTTCTACAAATATAAACTAGAATGAAATAGTCTTCACTTCTTTTGATTTTTTTCTACTATCCATATATCCAAATTACCACCCTTTTTACCATAACCCACCACTATTACGATGGGGTGAAAATAGATTGATTCTAGGATTATAACTCAGCTGCGTTAAAAATATTGGGAGATTCTCCAACGAAATATAGTAGCACAAAGTTAAATAGTTGGAAATAAATATACACACATTTTATTAATGTGAAAAAGACCTCACTTGTGAGAGATTAAAAAGACTAGGGAACTCCAAAAAATTGTTATATAATTATACATTAAAGAAATAAATGTAATAGAAAGAATGTTGAATTTAAAATACAATGAAGTAAACCAACATTAATATCCACACCTTAATATACCTCAGTATTTCCTTATAGAATTATCTCGAGAAAAAATGTCACCTTTGAATGTGAAAATTTAACACACTATTTCCTTTAGATTCCATCACAAATCCTACATACAAAATTAATTTGGGATACTCTTTGTTACACATGACCTAGAAGATCGAGCTCACTTATCTATTTTCATGATACATTTTTTATCTCACATAATTAATATTATCCTATTTGTTCAATTTTAATAAGACCTAAAAAGCCCAAAACAACCACTAGCACAGATTGGCAAAAGGAAAATTAAAAAATTTATCAACACTTTCCCAAAACACTTATAAAACCTCACATTTATTAGTGATATCTAAATGCACCAACAATAGTTAACTTTATCTGTGATAAAGAAAAAGTGATAAAGGTGTATCAATTATTAGTAATTTATATAGGACTGATAAAGGAGAGAATTTATTGTGATATTCATAAAAATAAAAAAGTTATTAATAAATAATATTTATAAAGAATATTCATATTTATCTTAAAAATTAATATATATTTAAATACATTTAATACAAAATGGTTGTTTGTAAATAATATTTTTTATAACAATAATAACATAAGTATAATGTTTCAAAATATGTATTTATAAGAATTTTATTAAATAAATTAATATTTAAATAAATATAAAATTATTAGAAATTTCAATAAAAAATAAATATAGTTATTATATTTATAATATTATATTTATAATTATTTATTTATTAGTATATATATATATATATAATTTTAAATATATATATATTTAAAATTTTAAATATAAATATATAATTATATAAATAAATAAATATATAATTAAATAAATATATGTCTCTAATGAATTTAGCTAGTAAATATATATACATATACATATATATATCACATGAGTTAATAGTATAAATGATTGCCATTATTTATTTTCATATATATATTTATATATATTGATGTGTGTGTATAATTGATGTGTGCATATGCATATGTTTTTTATTTATCAAGAAAGTTAATAAATACGCAGACACATATTATAATTCATGTTTTCCTTCATGGTGATGACACATTATTTTTTTGACCCATACATTACTAGGTACATGATTCATTCATGTACCACATAAACCTATAATATTCACATAAATACTTATAAAACTTCTATAAAAATATTTAAATAATAAATATATTAATTATATTTTCAATTATATATTTTTAATTTACTTTTCAAATACATTTATATTTAATTACAATTATAACATTATATATTTGTTTAAAAAAATATAAAATTACAATAAATATATCTATTATAATTTTATAAATATAAATTCATAAATATATATAAAAATTATAAATCTTTTAAAAATATTTATATATATATTTATTTAAAATTATAATTATAAATTTATATATAAATTATTATAATATTAAAATAAATATAAGAAATAACTCTAAAAATACGCCAAAGCTCTTGACCATTTATTAAATTAATGAAAATTAAAAAAGGCATATGAAACAAAGGATGGGGTCAAACACTAAGAAACACTCTCACAAATATAAGAAAGGAACATTTTAAAAGTCACCATGTTCATGATGAGATTCTTTACTAGGATCTAAAACATCCTCGTCATACTCAAACTCTAATTTGGAGTTCTTTTCATTGAAAATGTGAAATATTATTCTCATTGATCATCTCTTATATGAGGGTTAGTTGTATCATATAATAAATTATTTGACCATTCCCTCATGTTATATTGATGTCATCCAAAACAAATTCTCAACCAAATTTTACTAGACGATGATCCTGCCTCTAGATCTTAGGTTGTTTCCCAGACGCTTTTGACTCTTCCCTATACAACAAAAAAATAACTTCATGGGGTTTCTCATTATCAATAGTTACTTCCTGCACTGGATTAGGAGCATCTAGAAGTATATTAGCTGATTACCTACACCTAAGAGGAGATGTTATTCACCAAAATCTTCTTATTAGGAAGAGGGGAGAAGTATCCTTACACTTCCTATTTGAGAGAAAATATTTTTCTTATATTAGTTTTCTATCCACATCAGTTTGGATATAATTTTCATGATCATACAATTAATCATAATCAAATGAAAATTCTACTAGAATGAAATATTCATCATCATTAGGTTCTACATATCATTAAACACTATCCATTCCAATGAATACTTGAACCCACTAGTATGGGCATATCTAGATGTGCGCTTTACAAAATCTACAAAATATGGATTCCTTGGTACAATTTCATGTTCATCCTCATTGTAACTAGAAGTTTGGCCCAAAAGAGTATTAGGTTTGGCTTCAAGAGCAGTGTCCACCCCAACCGCTTGTTTACAAATTTGATTTTTTCAATATCCAAATGATTTCCCTTTCATCCGACAAAGTATGCAACACATCCTTCTACAACAAATATCATTAAAGTGTCCTTTCTACATATATCCTTTAAAAAAGTTAGTAGATTTTTCATAATTATCCATGAAATGAAATCCATTTCTATCCTTTTTCAACACAATTGACATAAAAAAATGAGACATGATATCCATATGAAAATATATCCTATAAAAGTAATCATACCCTACATTCATTTTTTATTTATATATTTTAATGTGAATTCCCAAATCATAATAAATTTCTAAAAGTATTTAAGGATGCCACATCAACCAGATCAAACCATGTACAGGAATCCATAATTCGGTGATCGAGTTATTGACATAAAATTGATCAAAATGAAGATACCATGTCTGATGTTCGAAGATAATTCAGTTAATATTAATGAATCCACCCCCCATGATTTTGATTTAAGAAGTTCCTATCCAATGAAAATGTTAATGTAGCCACTACCCATCGCGTTAGTTATCCATTCATCAATGACCTAACACTCAATAAGTGTCTTCTAATTCAAATACACATTAAAAAATTACTATCCTAATAGAGAAATATGAGAAACAATTGAATGCTTACATTCATTGATCAAATCTAATAGAATACCTTATGTTGCAAAAAAAATAATGTATCTGCATTTCACATGATCTTTTGAGGTAGAATTCTCATGTGACTAAGAAAACTGTCAAAACACCTTCTTCATGAAGCCCTATAACTAGACAGGATGTAACAAGCATGATTGGAGACAATGGGAGGAACCATTTTATAAGTGTCATTTCTGGAAACTGGCTTGGGGGTTACCACCTAAATATTAACCATGTCATCCATCGAGACAAAGTAGGTTTCTGGATATAGCCCCACAAGATTCTCCTTCGATTTGAGGAGATCCTCAATCGAAATCAAATTGGGGGATACAACACTAGTCAATCCCTCTTCCAGAGACTGAATATGGAACGAGGCAAAAACCCCTTTGAAAGCATCAAAATGATTGGAATAGTTAAAAGAAAACAAAAACCATATCATTTAAAACATCCTTCATATGAAGAGGAACTTAACCGGCGTGGGGAGAACACTATCCAAGAAACCCCTCTCTTGGAAATAGATAGCACACAGATTCTTTCTTTCCCATATCTTCCAACAACATCAAGGTGACCCACTGCAAATCATGAACCACTTCGGAAGAAGGAAGAACTGTAACTACATATCCATCAATCCGAGATTTCATTAATCTTTACCAGATCGAGGGTGATGAGTTTTAATCAATAGCTAGAGAAAAATGAGATCACCATTACAATCTCATGTTGAGATCTCCCTAACCCCAATCAACATCATAATTATCATTTTTATTATACATTTAATTGTATAAATATATACAATTAAATTAATATATTTTAAAATATATACAAATATTTAAAATTGTAATTACAAATCAATAATGTTATATTTTAAAAATTAAAAATTTACAATTAATATTGTTTTTATATTTATTTATATAAAAATAAATATAATTAATGTATTTATAATATTTTTATAATTATTTAAGAAATTTGTATATTATTTAAATTATTTTAAAAACAAATAATTAATATATATATTATATACATTATTCAATTATAATTATAATAAATATATTTATAATATGTTGAGAATAATTTAAATAAATATACATGAAATTATAGTTGTCTATATAAATAAATAAATATATATTTAATTATATGAAAAATTATGAGAAAAATTAATATTATATATTTATGAATATATGTTATAATTGTATTATTTTGACATTTTATTTACATATATTTATAAATATATTGAATATATTTAGAATAATGTTATAATAATATATTCATTTAAATTATTTATAATCCCTATAATATAAGAAATTATATTAATAATTTAAAATATTTTTTAAGAATATTTATTATATATATATATATATTTATATATTATGTATAAAATTTTAAAATTATGTATATTCTTATAAATAAATTATTGATATTATAATAATTATATGTATTATATATTCAATAGTTTATACAATAAACATATTTATTTAATATATTTATTTATTATAATTTTGAATAAAATGAATAAAATGAAAATATTTATGATAATATTAATTTATTAAATAAATTTATATTTAATTATAGTATATATAAATATAAATAAATATGTATTTATTAAATATATCTTCATTCACTTACTTCCCACACACCTTCCCCACTTTTTCAATAAATTCCATTTATTTGAATTAAACATAGAATAGCTAAAACAATCATAGAAGAACTCCCCCAATATTCTGTCCCACATCAATGGTAGACCTATTTAAAAAGATGAAGAGTTGGAGAGAGAATGGATCTCAAATTATTTTATATGACAAAAAAATTTAGGAAAAACACAATGTGTGAACATCATATAACACTATAAAGATCATCATAGATTCTTGAACACAGTTTCCCTTTAAATGCTTTTATAGAAAAAAAAATTAATTTATCAATTTTATAGGGAAATATGAATGTATTATAATTTCATCTCAAGAATCACCTAATATTCAAATTGATCATGAATGAATATATGTTTTGTGAAACTGAATATAAATGTACAAAAAGTTATGTATAATAGAAAACATAAGCACCGATATTTCTTTTAAAAATGAGATCTATAAAAAAACTTATTCCATTCATGGTAAAATATGGTTGTCAGAGAAACCATCAAACTGATATAAATGTAATAGAGTATGCTTTTAAAGGGTGATATAAATTATCACTCATTTTGTATTTTAATTTAATTTCACTAATATTAGGAGAAAAATTAAAACTAAGAATCAAAGTAACATAATACATAATAGATTATCAAAATATAACAAATCAACTAAATATTATCCACTGATGTAAAATCCCATGGGAAATCATGAAATAAAACATTAAAAGAACAACATCAAATAAAATATAACTAAATAAAACATTAGATAAATCTTTTAATAAATTATTCAATCTTTGTAAAATAATCTATCTACAATGTTCTTAAAAATATAAGATAAATTAAATATTCCAAAAATAGTTCAAAGGTTTTTAGTCCATTCAATTTTTTTCATCTTCAATGAATCACTAGAAATAATAAACATATCGATATTTCACTAACATTTAATACCAACATAATTATGAAAAATGGTAATAAATGCTTGTGAAGACACAATAATTAGTGAAATTAATGATAAAAAATATATAATAAAGTTAACAAGAGGATTCAAAAATAAATTTACGGAATTTCTCACATATTGTAGAAATAAAATTCACAAATAAGATTTATAATGAATTATTTTATGTAAAAAGATGATTTAAAATACATTTTTAATTTAGTAATATACAATACTAATCATAACATTGAAAATAAATTCACCGTAAATAAATATATATTAATGGTTGTATGACATATGATCATTAATTAAAAATGGACAGAAGTGCACTAGAAAAGAGAGCATTAAATCCATTTTTTATAGATAAAAAAGTGAACTTTTATTTAATGGTGGAATAACATCATACCATTTAATTAAAATTATTGTAATTTTATGCTAAAAGTGAACATAAATATTAAAAGTAATTAATATGAATATGTAGACATTTTTTATAGGATAGATGTTTTATTAATGTGAGAATGTAACGAAATCTAATTTTTTGGTTGATGTATTTCTTTATTTTATATGTATGTTGATTTCTATATATACATGTGAATGAAAGGGGAGCTAGTTACATAAGTGGGGAACCACTATTGGTAGCAGCCACCAAGATGACTGCTTCCAACAAAAGTGCATGTTAAATTACAAGAAACAGGACCTGTAATAAAAATTTAAAAACATTGATCCACCTGGGGAACCATGGTGGTAACAGATGTCTCAATGATTTCCTATTCCATACCTATTTTATTTAACATGATGAGACTAAGGTTTTTTTCCTAAGCAATACATTCACTTTTGTCATAGTAATGATCAATTTCCTCCATGATGCAAGAAACCACACAATGTTCAATAATTAACATCATGATCAAGATTGATACATTCACTAACATGTGGTGAAATATACCATTTTTATTTAATTATCTTCAATTTCTTGTTTGGAACTCCACAATCCAATGGATCAACATCCCAGATAATACATAAATTGAGTTTCAGTTCTCTTGTCACTATTATCATTTTTGAGACTAGAATCTGCTTAAGGCCTTACAATTCACGGGTAGACACCCTAAAAGACTAGAAAAATATATTTAATTCATATAATATGATAATGTATATTATTTTTAAGATGAGTGGGCCACCCTAGGTCCTCAAAAATAAGATGAGGGTTGGTGACATCACTGTGTTTCCATAACACCGATCATGATAAACCACTTCTTATTTCATTCCATAATAAACACATAATCAATGAAAAAGATAACATAAAACACCTGTAGGATATAACTATATAATATAATAAATTGTACAAAATTCATATTGAGAAATCCAATGAAAATACAACCATGCATGTTTTAATATAAAGGAAGTGTACATATACATGTGGCTGAACCTAATAGATGAAAAACGCTAGTGAACATTTAACTATTTTGAGTACTCATCGATTAGTCTCTAGCCCCAAAAATTATATCCACCATTATGGGCCACTATAATGAATAATACTTCACCAATTATTACCATGTTTTGACATTGAATTAACACTAGTTTCACTTCAACAGAGTCCATCATCTAACTCTCTCTTCATCAACACATGCACAACATGTGAGGGAAGAAATCCTGTGCAACTATTAATACATAGAATACTGAAATATATTTTATGTCAAAAATTGATATCTTATTGTACAATATGTCCCAAAGTTATCCTTGGGTCATATAAGGATTCACAATCCTCGAAGCAGTCAAATCCCACAATAACTCCATCATTCATGTTTAGAATATATACCATAATGGACTACCCATTCATTTAAGAACACATTTATTCTAAAATAATACCATGCAATATCATTCATAACCTTCGATAAATTTATTCCCATAAAGAAAATCAAGGTATAACCCAATGTTTTTTCCAGAATAGATACCAGTTATGGGTGTACTAAAAAATACTTCTAAAACCACCCATGTGTCTTATAATGAAAATAATTTCAAACATATGAAAGATACCACACATTGAATAGGCCAACAATAGGGTTAATCATCATGAAAATCCATATATTTAAAATATGAAAAAACCAGAACCCACCTAACCTTTTTGGAGATATAGTATGGGACAAACACTACCTTGGGTGACACCTTAATCAAGTGATTATTGAACATATGTATAGAGGACCAAAATTCTCTTGAAGACACCTTGATTGAAGGAGTACTGAATTCAAATTGTAGAATGTGGTGAACATATTCCTAATCAACACCGATATAGTACAAAATCCTTGTCGATCTCGAGGACAGACTCCCCAAAAATATAGGTGGGGGTGTGGGAAACTAAAACATGTGATGAAGATAAGGGCCTTGTTCCCTATATATAATATTTCCAAGGGAGTACTAGCCTCATTAATTCTCATGAAATCACTCCTCTATCCTCATCATCATCCTTATAGATAAAAATAAAAATTATTCTTTTCTGTCATTGAAAACATCATGATATGGATAAATGAAACACATCTATTGGAATGTATGTTAAAAAATACATAGTATTTGTTATTTATATTCTGGAAATAAAATCTGACAATAAAATAATTGAAGTTACAACATAATAAAAATTTGTGGCCATATGGAAACCCTTGGGAGTGCCACATGGCATGTTGGGTGAAGTGGTTTTGGTGAATTTCTCACATGAAAATGACATGTTCCCTTACAGGTTGAGTTAGATATACTTACCAAGAAAGAACATGGGAAGGCCAACACATTTCGATATTTTATTGAGTTTTTATAGTTGTCCTTCTCACACTTCCTGACCGAGTTTGTACTAGCCATCCCCAATTGAACCCTTCCAGTAAATTTGCATAGATGGTTAAAAATATTATTTTATTTTTATTATATTATTGTCGACCACAATAACCCTTTGAATTATATGTCTTAATTTTTATAGGTTAAACACCACACCATATAATTTTTTGATCCATTAAATAATTTTCCCAAGGATGAATACATAGGTAAGTTTACCATTTTATATATTGAGAGGTTATAAAATGGAAAACTGAAAAATTGATACACATCTCAATCAGAAAAAATCTCATCAAGAACTTAAAAACATTTCTATCTACCCCCAGTTTGCATCATTGAACTACTACTAGATGAAATCTAGAAATGAATCAATCATTTTGGAATTTAAAATATCTACATGATTTTGATAAGTATTCCATAAATTTTAACATCGATCTTCCCGGACCCACCCAGAGGAGCCCCATACCCAGTTGGTCACATGGTCTCAAGTGCATTTCCCTGAATGCCAGAGGATTCCGACTAGAAGAGAGGGACTTGGGTGAGATAGTGAGGAAACTATTCCATCATTGGAAGAGTAACATAGAGTAAATAAAACAGATCACAGTAGCAGAATCAGTACAAATACACTACAATAATAAATTGGGGTGATTGAAGCAATAAACATGTGGATCACATATATATAAATTATTCATGATACATATGTTTAAAAATGAAGCCAAACAAGTCAAAATTCTTGAATATAGAAATATCCAAATCATAATGGAAAAAATAGATAAACTCCTCATAATAACATTCCACAGCTTGGTATCATGCTCTCCATCACCAATGTAGTCATGAACCTGAAGTAGAAGCGAGCTTTCCCATATCTATACCAGCATCAGTATAATCTTTTTGGGCCCAAAAGAAATACCCAAACATGGTTTGAGATGAATACTAGTAGGAATCCATCCAATGTCATGTGCCTAATAGTCAGTGAATATATATGGAAAATAATATGAAAAAGTAGCAATAAATAAAGAAGTACTCAAAATTAAACAGTATTATAGTTTCATTTATATACATTTAATATTAAGTATTAAATCAACCAAAACAAAATACAAGCCACACAATTTGTATTTCTCACAGAAAAACCCCACTCATTCACAATGAAAAGTTGATATTACAAAAGACACTCTAAAGAAGTTGTCATCATCAATTCCTCCTATAGTCATATGATCATAGACTCGTTTATGAATCACTCACTTCCAATTCTGCCAATAGTATTTTTACGGTAACCTACAGGAACTCTAAGGAAGCACTCAATGTCAATTCTACAAGTGGCCTCGTAACGTAACTATAGACCCTCTAAGGGAGAAATCAACATAAATCCCCACAATAATCTCACAGCATGGTAATTATAACATACACTATGGCAAAACCCCCGACGTCAATTTCCCCTATGGTCTAACTACAATAGGTTACCACAACCCTGTGTAAAGAGATCATGCACAAACAATAATCAGTATCCAAAGTAAAACTATCAAACTACATAGATATGAAAACATTGTTATATCATATGATGTAAGAGAAATAACCACTCCATCATACCATACTAGGAATGGGAAATGAAAAAATCTGCCTAATAGGAAAACTAGGAAGAACATTAAAAATAAGAAAACATGGGAAAAACACCCAGGGCATATCAAGGATTACCCTATTTATAATCAATTAATCTCTTTCAAAAAACGCGGAATCATGAGAAATCAATAGGGCTAAAACTGTAAACACAGAATACCCCGATGCAGGGTATTGGGCACTTTTTCACATATAATTCAATGAATATCAATGGAAAGGCACAAAACACTAACCTCTGTGTTGTTGGATTGTAATATGTAAACCTCAAGACATGAAATTAAAATGAACATCATAGATATATATGATTCCATTGACACCAATATGTTCTATTTGGAGAATAGATGGCGAGTTGGGGGCTTGGAGATGATTCGTCAGCTATAGATGATCAAAGATGAGACGGATGAATAAGAAGGTGTTTATATCAATTAGAAGTGACCCTGGTCTACTTAATGAAATAAAAGGAATGTACATGATGTGTACATGCCGTTACAGAGCCACGATTTTTTCATCCTCCTGGTCACCACACATGGTGTGAATATTTATGGTACACGACATGTACTTAAAAAATTTCCATAAATTCATGTATTTCATAAAAACACCAAAAAAGTAAAAAAATGAAAAAGAATATTTGAGTTCATACAAACTTCCTCCATTAATAGAATACATCCGGAATTTTTGTAGCATGGTGGAATAGAAGAAGAATCCAAAAACAGATCTGGCCACTATGATATAACATCCACCTCCCTCTCACATGCCTCGTGTTGTTCTCACCCGTGCTTCCAAATCACTCATACAAGAGGTTCAGATTGTCCCCGGAAGACCTTCACACTGCAAAAAAAATATGAATAGGTTGCTCCTTGAATGATGCATCAACCTCTAACTCGACTTCCAAGAGAGAGAAAACAAGATATGGGTCTGAGAATTATCATTGATGTTGAGAAACAATGAAAACATCCTGCATTGCCCGATACCTATGAGGTATTTGAAACCGATAAGAAACTGGCCCAACTCTCCCCAAAACCTCAAACGGCCCAACATTCCATGACGAAACCTTGACGTGCATCTTAATCCTCCTTTTTACAAACCTAGGTGTGAAAGGTAAGAAAACTGGATCTCCGACCTCACACTCCAGAGGTCATCTTCGTCAATAAGAATAAAAATTCTGACGAGACTGTGTATTATCCATCCTCATTAAAATAAACTATATCTGTTATGTGGTCTCTTGAACAAGATGATGTGCCATCATATATTCCTCTCTTGAATCTAGGCAACATAATCGTGATCATCATGGACTATCGTAAAAATCCTTGTTAGGTGTCATTAAAATAGTTTCTTGAAAACTATTATTGTATGAAAACTCCACAACATGTAAGTGCTTCTCCAAGGAACCAACAAAATCTAGAATGCATGCTCGAAGTATGTCCTCAAGAACGAGAATTTTATTCTCTAATTGGCCATCTGTCTGGTGGTGGTATGCTATACTCAAAAGTACATTGTACCCAAGGCCTTATGTAGCCCTTCCAGACCCGAGATGTAAAATGCTCCTCCACGTCTGAAACAAAATAGTGTGGAACCCCATAAAAATGTGTAATCTCTCAAATGTAAAGTCTTCCTATCTCATCAACACTGATGTTCTCCTTGATCAGAAAAAAGTGAGAAACCATTGTGAGTCTATCAATGAAAATCCAAATATCATCATTCCCTTGATGCAATATTGAAAATCCTATCACAAACTTCTTCACAACATTGTTCCACTTCAACTTGGGAGTGTTAAATTACTGAAAACTCCATGTTGGTCACTGATGATACGCCTTAACCAACTTACAGGTGGAACACATCACGACCAATCCAACAAAATAACTCTTCATTCCAGGCCACAAATACAGATGGTGTAGATCATTATACTTCTTGGTGACACCTGGATGAACTACACAAACTGATGAATGAATGTCCTGCATCATCTCCATGCATAAGTCTGTAGACACCAAAACACTCTAATAAAAATGCAAGATCTCATCCTTGTCAATGGTCCGTCATGGAATAGATATCCTCATGAAACACTCAACCATAGGAATATGCCTTCATAATTTGATAGTTTCTTCACTCGCAATCAATCAAAAAGAGTAGAGGTAACAACTACATATGAAAGGAAAGTCTTCAAATGTTTTTCATGCACCTCCAAATGCATCTTAGATAATAGAGACATAAGCCGCCACTCATTAATGGACTGTAGAATCTCCTATATCCGATTCTTCCTTCTTAGTGAATCAGCCACAACTTTTCCTAGCCTAGGCCTATAGGCTTGCTCAATGTCATATGACTGATGTTAATCAACCCACCATCGTTGTCTCTAATGCAGGTCATGCTGAGTGAATATTTATATGAGAATTTTTTGATCCGTAAAAACCCCAAAATGCTCTCCCTGATGAAAATTTCTCTAACAGCGTAAATCATAGTAGTGAAATGTAATCACAATAATCATAACTTAAAACATGAAACTTTTTGGAATACACACATAATCCTAGATAATCATTTCTTAGTAGTCAAGACTCATAGCCAAGACTATCTTAGTGGACAAAGTCCATTTCTGAACCGAGTTCACTCCTCAGTTAAGTCATGTTTCACTGAACTGGATTAACCTACCATTCCATCCATGTCTATCTCATGAGATATAAATATCTACCCAATTCATTAGAGGTAGATATAGGTCCCACACATCTCATAATGATACCATTCTTATGTGTGCCACAAAATCATAAACCAAACATCATAGCATAATACATGTAACAAAAAATGGGAATCTTAATCATCATGGCATCATAACATAATCCATATAAGTTAAAAGGAAATAATAACAATAATTCCATCATAACATTATCAAATCAATGTAAAAAATAGGGATATAAATATAACCCTATATTATCTTAGATGGAAAATAATTTCGATAAAACACTTGAACTCCATTCTTGGGGAAAATATCCTTTCTACTTGAAAAAAATATTTCCTTTCTTAACATGTCATACAATTTTAAACTACAAGATTTTGATTAAAAATAAACTTGAAAACTTGTAAAGGATGCTTCTTGGAAATAGTGTTTAAAAAATCCAATAATTTTATATAAGTAAAAAAACATTCTTCTCATACTGATGTCGGAAAAGTCAAAAAGTACCTCGTACGAAAAATGACCAAAGATACCTTTAATATCATTTACTAAAAAGAAACCAAAGGGTAAAATTGTATTTAAACAATTTTAGATGGATATAAATATAACATATTGAGTAAACATGGATTTGGATGATAAATATTCCCTAGTAACTTCTGATGTATAAACAATCTCAGATAAAAAATGAGATTGAGAGATTTTCCCTTAGCTTATGCCTGATTTGCTTCGTAAGTGTCTGAACCTCCTATATAATGATTTAAATAATGACATTAACTAATTAAAGAATCATACACATTGTTATGATATCATATATGGTCATATTCTTATCTTTTTATAATTAATATTTCATTGCTACTTGTTATTCAGGTGTTTATTACTTTTTGTTCTTATGCGTGTTTTATCGAATAAATTCTCATTATTATTTTTATGTTATAGATACCTCATATACATAATTTCATTAGTGTAATATATATAATATTTATTCATTCAATTCATTTATAGAATCATTATGCAATGACGATCATGTAGAACGAGTCGCATCACATCGTGGAGACGGTATTCCGTACGCACGCACGAGTTATGATATCGTTCCCATGATTGTGGAATTGTATTGGAGTGTATGTATACAATTTAAGAATTAATATAAATTTACAATAATCATATATAGTCAATATTTATACCATTATACCCTTCCAAGTAAGGTGGTGGTGGAAAATAGATTACACCACGGCGTAGAGACGGTATTCTGTATGTACGCACGCCCGGGGATTTCATTTTCTGTAGGATGGATATGTGGTGAAATAGGGTTGTTTCATACATATAATAACATATCAGTATATTATTGATACTGATGTTATTACTTCATAATGAAAGAACTAAATAAGAAGAAGTGGAAGAAGAAATAAAGTTGAAGGAATCGGTAACAAACATTACCTCTTCTTTGAAGTGCCTCTTTGAGACCTCCTCTTAGGGCACAAAAATTGGTCTTTGAAGAAGAGAAGGACCCCTAGGAAGTTTCTCGGGGAGTTTAGAAGATAATTTGGCAGGTTTTTGCCATGATTGAAGGCTCAATGTGGTGTGAGGAAGAGAGGGAGGAGGTTCCCTTTTATAAGGGAGGAGCGGGGAACCTATGGAAAAACTAAAAATATTATTTCATTATAAAGCCATATTCTGTTTTTAATAGCTCCAAATAGTATTATTTAGAAGCTAAAGTGGGTATGGGTAAAAATACTCTCATCCTATATAATTTAGACAAGTTTAGGCATTTATTTTAACCTTATCATTTAGATTTAACATTAAGTTAAATAATTTTACTTTTACTGTGTCTTCTTGTTTTCTTATATTATAAGGTTAATAAATTTACTATAACAAGCAAAAAGAACGCTAGGTTGTTTATTATTAATATATAAAACCTTATATAAGTCATTTGGTCGTACCTTATATTTTTAGGAATAAAATAACAATTAATAATATAATATTTGTTTTAGAAACTATTTTATGTCAATTTTGACACTATTTGGTAATTGATTTTTTTGAAATTCATAACAGAATAATTAGTACGAAAAAAAGTTTATTAAATAAATAATAACATGACATATTAACCTAGAAAATTATCTTCATTCATAAAAAGTCTCAAATTACATATATTTGGTTATTTATAACAACAATTATGTCAATATTTTATTAATAAGATAATTACTGCATCATAATTGTGTCATAAATAAATTAAATTATTTAATCTCTAAAAATTACACATAAAATATCATTATGTATGAAATCTTTTTAGATTTCTAATGAATATTTATAGTCGAATTTATCATATGTATAACTCTATTTTAAAAATGATTTAGTAATTAAACATTGAATTTAACAGTTTTAACCCTTCATTAATTAAATTAATAATAAATGTCCTAATCTAATCCAAGTGGACCAAAATGGCCATATTTTATTCCAAAGGTTGTTTTTGGTCGAATTACACTTATCCAATATAATTATAACATGTGTTAGGGTAATAATAATATCATTTTTACCCTTATTTATTCTATTTACTTTTAACCGTGGTAAAAAAGTAAAAAGTTACTATTCACCCAAATTTATTTTCATCTCATTGAGCCACATTTTAGTCCATGATATTAACCGTGTCTCTCGTAATTTTTAAATTCCACTCACAGAAGCGGTAAAATTATGTTTTATGTAAATTTTCAAATTCTCCTAGGAGGTGTGTAAAAGACGGTGAAAACTTCAATAAAATTTTTATATATCTAAAATTATTATAAAATGACTCCAATTAATTTCATTGAACTTATAAATGTATGATGTATCAATTTTGACCTAAAATAAATTTAAATAAAAAAATAATTATTTAAATAAAAATTCGGTTTTAAAATAGTAACATAGTATTTTCACTATTCATTAAAAAATGAATGTTTTCAGAAAAAAACCAAAATTTCACCCAAGGAGAATTTTGATATTCCGAATCCAAAAAATGAAGTCCATTTTGAAAGATAAAATTTATAAAATTTCAAAAAGTGGGTATTAGTATTCATAACAGCTAGTTTAAATAATATTTTAATAACATATCGTTGTTTAGTGAAACTCGGTATAGAGTACAACGCAAGCTATTGAGGAAGGCCGCGGTTGCGTGTAAAGAAAGCCAAGCTAGTGTTGTATATAGTGATAGATTCCTTTGATGATTTATATAACATAAAAAAAATATTTCTCATAAAAGTCTCGGGTGTTACATTCTACCCCCCTTAAAATGAATTTCGCCCTCGAAATTCGTCACATTGTAACAAACAGATGAGGATACCTCTCCCTCATCATATCCTCAAGCTCCCATGTAGCTTCTTCTAATTGGTGGTTCCGCCATAAAAAATCACCAAGCGAGTGGTCTTGTTCCGTAGGACTTTTTTTCTACGATCCAGAATCTCTATCAGCTATTCTTCGTAAGAATGTTCTTGCTCCAGTGGTACAACTTCTGAGCTGAGTACATGTGAAGGATTAGGTATGTACTTTCTTATGAGAGATACATGGAACACATCATGAACTTGAGAGAGATTTGGTGGAATCTCCAATCGGTAATCTACCTTCCCAACACGATACAATATTTTGAAATGACTGATATACCTATGGCTCAGCTTTCCCTTCTTTCCCAATCTCATTACTCTCTTCCAAGGAGATATTTGTAAGAACACTTTATCACCCACTTCAAACTCGAGGTCATTTCTTTGGTTTTCAGCACAACTTTTTTGTCGACTCTGAGCTTCTCTTATGTGTTGTTGAATAGATCAGATCTTTTCTACCATCTCATCAACAATATCAGGTCCTAATAGCTTTTTCCCCCAACTTCATCCTAGCATGTTGGAGTCCTGCATTTCTTTTCCATAGAGTGCTTCATAAGGAGCCATCTGAATACTTGAGTAAAAGCTATTATTATAAGAAAATTACACTAAACATTGGTGTTGATCCCAACCACATTTTAAATCCATAGAGAAATGTTTCAAAATATCTTCTAGAGTTTGAATTGTCCACTCAGACTAACCATCTGTCTGAGGATGGTAAGATGTGCTGAAACACAACTATGTATCCAGATTTTGCTGAAGACTTCACTAGAACTTTGAGGTAAACCTTGAATCCTGATTAGATATAATAGAATGTGGTACTCCCTGAAATCATACCAATTCCTTTACATATATCATGGCAAGCTGATCCAGAGAGAAATCATCTCTAATATAAATGAAGTGTGTATACATTGTAAGATGATCAACTATGACCCAGATAGCATTATTTCCTTTGGATGTTTTAGGAAGTACAGTAACAATGTCCATAGTGATGTTTTCCCATATCCATTCGGGTATGGGTAATGGTTGTAACATCTCCTTAGACTTCTGTCTCTCAGATTTTACTTGCTGACAAACTAAACATCAAGAGACATATTCATCCACACCTCTTTTCAGGCCATCCCACCAGAAGTACTCTTTCAGGTCCCTATACATCTTCATGCTTCCAGGATGAATAGATAATGAAGAACTATGAGCGTCATCAATTAGCTCCTTCTTTAATTCGAGGATGGGAGGAACAAAATCCTGATTCTTGAACCTTATTATTCCATCACAATCAAGGTTGAATTCAGGAACATTTCTCACCCTCTTTTGTAACTCTACATCTTCTTTCGGTGCCTATTTAATCTTCACATGTATATATGGTGGAACATTCATTTGAGAATGATAGAATTTTTCCCCTTCAATTATAATTCCAAGATCTATACTTTGTAAATCCATAAATATTGGATCTTTTGTGATCCTCATCATGGATAAGCTAGCATGGTCTAGTCTACTTAATGCATCTGTCACCTTATTTACTTTCCCATGGTGGTAATGAATTGAGCAGTTGTAATCCTTAATCAGCTCCAACCATATTCTTTGGCACATATTCAGCTCCTTTTGTGTGAAAATATACTTTAAACATTTATGATTAGTATAAATATCACACCTTTCTCCGTAAATATAATGCCTCCAAATCATTAATGCAAAGATTACCACAGCTAACTCCACATCACGAGTTGGGTAATTCTTCTCATGGATTTTCAACTGTCGTGAGGCATAAGCTATCACCATATCGTTTTTCATGAGAACACACCACAATACCTTCTTGGATGCATCACTGTAGATCACAAACCCTTCTCCACTACAAGGATGTGTGAGCACAGGTGCACTGGATAACCTTCTTTTTAACTCCTTGAAATTCACTTCACATTCCTCTGTCCAAAAAAACATAACACCTTTCTGAGTCAACCTGGTGAGTGGATTAGATAATCATGAAAAATCATTCACAAAATGTTGATAATATCCATCCAAACCAAGAAAAATTCGAATCTCAGTTACTGTTGTTGGTCTCGACCATCTTTCGATAACCTCTATTTTTGCTGGATCCATAGATATCCCATATTTTGAGATTATGTGACCCAAAAATGAAACTTTTTGAAGCCAAAATTCACACATGGTAAGTTTGGAATAATCCTTTTCTTTTCTCAGGATCTTCAACATAATTCTCAAGTGATATTCATGTTCTTACTTTCTCTTTGAATAGACAAGAATATCATCTATAAAGACTACCACAAACTGATCAAGATAGTCTCTAAAGACTCTATTCATCATATCCATGAAGATAACAGGGGCATTAGTAAGACCAAAGGGCATCACTATAAATTCATAGTGTCCATACCTTGTACGGAAAGCTATCTTTGGTATATCCTCCCTTTTGACCCTTAATTGATGATACCCTGAACGATGATCAATCTTGGAGAAGTATTGAGCTCCGCGTAGTTGGTCAAATATGTCATCAATGCACGTGAAAGGATATTTGTTCTTGATAGTGATCTTGTTAAGTTATCGATAATCAATGCAGAGTCTCATTGACCCAACTTTCTTCTAAACAAACAGAACAGGTGCTCCCCAAGGTGACGCTGTAGGGCATATGAATCCTTAATCCTGATTCTCTTAGAGTTTCTTCTTCAATTCAGGCAACTCAATTGGGGCCATTCTATAAGGTGTCTTTGAAATAGGTAATGCACATGGTACAAGTTCTATTGAAAACTCAACTTCATGATTTTTTGGAAGACCCGACCATTTATTCGGAAAGACATCGTCAAACTCCCGTACAATGAGCATATTATAAATCATGAGTTTCTCACCAACCATTTGAGATAAATAACATTCATTTAGAGGAATCAAGACCCATAATATGGAAGAAATTTCCACTGGAAAGTTATGTTCATCCTTGCATCGATAGATGATCATAGATTGATCTCAAATATGAAATGTGACTTCCCTTCTTTGGAAAATGATATGAGCTCCATATAAAGAAAGCCACTCCATGCCACGAACCACATCAAATTCCACTATAGGAAGAATCACAAGATTTGCAGGAAGCACTTTCCCACAGACTTCAATTGGAGAAGAATTATAAACTTTTGATGTGACTGTTGTGCCATTAGGGGTTGTCACAGCTAACTCAACATCAAATTATTGAGGTAATACAGTGATAAACATAGAAAATTCTTTAGATATAAAAGAGTGGGGGGATCCAGAATCAAATAAAACGTTTTATACATTAGAGTGGATGGTAAGTGTACCTTTCACCACATCTTTATAATACTCCACATCACTGATAGAAATTGGATGTCACTTTCCTTTTTCCTTAGCCTTAAGAGTTTTTTGACGTCGATCATCATAAAAAAACCTTGGATTAAGTCATTGATTGGCATAATTCCCCATTTCCTTGCACTTGTAACATTGAAGTGTAGGAGGTGCACTATGTGTAGACTTTTCTTTATTCACATCACTAGACATCTTCTTCCCATCATTGCGGCATTCAAATGCCCGATGACCTTCCTTTCCACATTTAAAACATTTACTTGTCCCTTTAAGACAACTCCCTCCATGTTTCTTTCCACACTTTGAGCATAAGGGAAAACTCATTTTCTTTTCAGTGTGCTCTTTAGATTTTCCTTTGAATTCCATTTTCCCCTTCTTATCGAACCCATATGACTGATGGGTTACTCCAATCTTTATCTCAACATTGAGAGCATATCGAACAATTTCCTTGTAGCTGTTGATGTACCTTATGGCTAACACCCTTCAATGTCTTGGTTTTTAGCCACTAAAGAATCGATCGCTCTTACTCTCAGGTTGGATAATAATACCAGAAGTGTACCTTGCATGTCTTGTAAAATTTTCTTCGTAGGTACCAATAGATTCATCATCCTTTTGCTTTAGTTCAATAAACTTTTTATCCATCTTTGTAGGAAGAATAAGAGGGAAGTACTTATTGAAAAATAAGTTCTTGAACTCGTCCCATTCCATGAACTCAATTTCATCTATTGGCCTCGTATTCTTGATAAGATTCCACCATTGATCAGATTCACCTTCCAAACAATAAACTACTAAGATGAATTTATCATGTTCAGAACATTGAAGAACTGAAAATATCTTTTCAGTGGTACTGATCCATTGTTCAGCCAGTAATAGATAAGTAGACCTGTTGAATGAGGGTCGACACTGCCTAATAGAGGATTCAACAGAATGTTGCTCCATCCTTTGCCCATTTGGAAGTCCTGCATGATTCATAGCTTGAGAACGTTGTGTGAGCACAGCTACATGATTTTGTATTCCATCTCCTATAACATTTGGTTGCTCAGGAGGACAATCATTGCATTGGACGTCACATTCCGCATTAACACGGTTCCTTCAGGTTCCAGCCATTGACTAAAACCAAGAAGAATAGTGTGAGCAACACTAATTATAATAGGAAGACCACATAATCAAGAATAAAATTTCACACATAAGGTCTTATCATAAGTTGTTCATGGCCATTTTTAACACACTAAGATTGTGTTCTATGCTTAGAATTATCCTTATAGTTCTTACTAAGGCATTCAAATCCTAGTTTCCAAAGGTTGGATATACCTTTCCTCTGATAACAACTATAACGACCCATAATTTACATAAATTTTTATTAATTCAGAAATGAAGCACACTTATTACAACATATAACAAAACCAGGAAAGGACCGTATAGGTATAGAGTATTTAGAAATTGGGAAACATAAACAACTAGTTCATAATGCATCTACATTGTCTTCCATTTATTTCATCATATCTATAGTCCCTTTTGGCATATCATACTTAATAACCTTCATCTAGACTTGGGGAAAGAAAACATTCAAAAGGGTGAGCTCAAATGCTCAGTAAGTGTAAACAATAGAAATATCAATCACATCATATTCATATGAACATAAAATTTTGGAAATCTTAACCTGCAAAGGAGATCATAATTTCATAACATGGGTTAAATCATAATAGTGAAATGTAATCCCAATAATCATAACTTAAAACATGAATCATTGTGGCATACACACATAATCATAGAGAATCATTTCTTAGTAATCAAGACTCATAGACAATACTATCTTAGCGGACAAAGTCCATTTCTGAACTGAGTTCACTCCTCATTTTAGTCCTATTTCACTGAACCGGATTAACCTGTCATTCCAGCCATGTCAATCTCATGAGATATAAATCTTTACCCAATGCATTGAAGGGAGATATAGGTCCCACCCATCGCATAATGATACCATTCTTATGTGTGACACAAAATCATAAACCATACATCATAGCATAACCCATGTAATAAAAATGGGAATCTCAAACATCATACCATCATAACATAATCCATATAATATAAAAGGACATCATAAAGATAATTCCATCATAACATAATCAAATCAATGTTAAAAATATTGATATAAACATAACCCTATATTATCATAGATGGAAAATAATTTGGATAAAACACTTGAAATCCATTCTTGAAGAAAATATCCTTTCTACTTCAAAATCAATTTTCCTTTCTTAACATGTCATACAATTTTAACATAAAAGAAGTTGATAAAAAATAAACATTAAATCTGGTAAATGAATATTCTTGGAAATAATGTTTTAAAAATCTATTCATACAGTACAAGTTTAAAAATCATTTTTCCCATACTTATGTCGGAATAGTCAAAAAGTACCTCGTATGAAAAACGACAAAAGATTCCTTTCATATATTTTACTAAAAACTCACCGAAAGGGAAAGAATAGATTTAAAAAATTGTATAAGGATATAAATATTACATATTTAGTAAACATGGATGTGGATGATAAATATTCCTCAGTAAATTCTTAAGTATAAACAATCTCGAATAAAAAATGAGATTGTGAGGTTTTCGCTTACCTTAGGTCCAATTTTCTTCGTAAGTGTCTAAAACTCTTGTAATATTTCATTGCTACTTTTTATTAAGGTGTTTATTACTTTTTGTTCTTATGCGTGTTTTGTAGAATAAATTATCATTATTATTTATAGGTTATAGATACCTCATTTATAGAATGGTATTAGATTAATATATATCATCTTTATTCATTCGATTCATTTATATAATCATTATGCAATGAAGATCATGTAGAACGAGTCACATCACATCGTAGAGATGGTATTCCGTACATACGCACGAGCGATGATATTATTCTCATGACTGTGGAGTTGTATTCGAGTGTATGTATACTTTTTCAGAATCAATATCCATTTACAATAATCATATATAGTAATTTTTTACACCATTATACCCATCCAAGCATGGTGGTGGCGGAAAATAGATTACACCACGGCGTGGAGACGGTATTTCGTACATACGCACGTGCGGTGATTTCGTTTTCCGTAGGATGGATAGATGGTGAAATAGGGATTTTTCATACATATAATAACATATCCGTATATGAGTGATACTGATGTTATTACTTCATAATGAAAAATCTAAAGAAGAATAAGTGGAAGAAGAAATAATGTTGAATGAATCAGTAACAGACATTACCTCTTCTTTAAAGCGCCTCATTGAGACATCCAATTAGGGAACTAAAATTGGTATTTGAAGAAGACCAGTACCTCTAGGATGTTTCTAGGGATTTGGAGAAGAGAATTTTACATGGGTTGTCTGAGCATGAAGGCTCAACGTGGTGTGAGGAAGAGAGGGAGGAGGTGCCCATTTATAAGGGAAGATAAAATCACCTTTGAAAAAACTAAAAATATTATTTTATTATAAAAGAATATTCGGTTTTTAATAGCTCTATATTGATTCATTTTGTAGCTATGGTGGGGATGGGTCAATGTTCTCTCATCCAATAGAATTTAGACAAGTTTAGGTATTTATTTTGACCTTATCATTTAGAATTAACTTTAAGTTAAATAATTTTACTTTTATCGTTTCTTCTCGTTTTCTTACACTATAATGTTAATTAACTTACTATAACAAGACAAACGAACCACAAGTTGATTATTATTAATATATAAAACCTTATATAATTCATTTGGACTAACCTTATATTTTTAGGAATAAAATAACAATTAATAATATAATATTTGTTTTAAAAACTATTTTCTGTCAATTTTGACATAATTTGGAAATTGAATTTTGTGAAAATTTATAACAGAATGATTAGTTAAAAAAAAGACAATTAAATCAATACTAACATGTCATATTAACCTATAAAATTATTTTAATTAATTAAAAGTCTAAAATTAAAATTATTTGGGTATTTATATCATCAATTATGTCAATATTTCTTTAATAAGATAATTAATGTTTCTTCATTGTGTCATAAATAAATTAAATTATTAAATTTCTAAAAAATTAGAATAAAATATTATTATGTAGGAAATCTTTTTATCTTTATAATTAATATTTATATTCAAATTTATCTTATGTATAACTCTACATTAAAAAAAATTTAGTTATTAAACTTTGATTTTAACAATTTTAACCCTTCTTTAAATAAATTAATAGTAAATGTCCTAATCTTATCCAAGTGGGCCTAAATGACCATATTTTATTCCTAAGGTTGTTTTTGGTCTAATTAAACTTATCTAATATAATTAGGACATGTGTTAGGGTAATAATAATATCATTTTTACCATTAATTACCCTATTTACTTTTAACCGTGGTAAAAAAAGTAAACAGCTACTATTCACCAAAAATTATTTTCATCTCATTGAACCACAGTTTAGTCCATGTTATTCAACGTGTCTCTCAGATTTTTGAAATTCCACTCACTGAAGCGATAAAATTATGTTTTATTTGAATTTCTAAATTCTCCTAAGAGGTGGGTAAAAGACGGTGAAAAGTTCAAGAAAATTTTTATTTATCTAAAATTATTATAACATGACTCCAATGAATTGAATTGAAAATATATAGGTATTATGTATCAATTTTTACCTAAAATAAATTTAAATAAAAATAATAATTATTTAAATAAAAAGTTGGTTTTTAAATAGTATCCCAGTGTTTTCACTATTCATAAAAAATTGAATGTTTTCAGAAAAATACCAAAAATTTCACCATAGGATAATTTCGATATTCCGAATCCAAAAACGAAGTCCTTTTTGAATGATTAAATTTATAATATTTCAAAAAGTGGGTATTACTATTCATAATGGCTAGTTTTAATAATATTTTAATAGCATATCTTTGTTTAGTGAAACTCGGTATTGCGTACAACACAAGCTATCGAGGAAGGCCGTTGTTGCATGTAAAGAAATCCAAGCTAGTGTTGTGTGTAGTGAAAGATTCCTTTGATGATTTATATAACATAAAAATAAATATTTCTCAAAAAAGTCTTGGGTGTTACATTCTACCCCCTTAAAATAATTTCGCACTCGAAATTCGTCACTTTGTAACAAAAAGATGAGGATACCTCTCCCTCATTATATCCTCAATCTCCTATGTAACTTCTTCTAATTGGTGGCTCCTCCATAAAACATTCACCAAGCACGTGGTCTTGTTTTATAGGACTTTTTCGCTACAATCTAATATCTCTATAGGCTGTTCTTTATAAGAAAGTTCTTGATCCAACGGTACAACTTCTGAACTGAGTACATGTGAAGGATTAGGTATATACTTTCTCAGGAGAGAGACATGTAATACATCATGAACTTGAGAGAGATTTGGTGGAAGCACCAATCTGTAAGCTACCTTCCCAACATGATCCAGTATTTCGAAAGGACAGATATACCTAGGGCTCAACTTTCCCTTCATTCCAAATCTCATTACTCTCTTCCAAGGAGATATTCATAAGAACACTTTATAACCCACTAAAAACTGTAGGACTTTTCTTTTGTTGTCGACATAACTTTTTTGTCGACTCTGAGCTGCTCTTATGTGTTGTTGAATAGATCGTATATTTTCTGCCATCTCATCAACAAGATCAGGTCCTAATAGCATTCTTTCCCCAACTTCATCCCAACATGTTGGAGTCCTGCATTTCTTTCCATATAGAGCTTCATAAGGAGCCATCTGAATAATAGAGTTAAATCTATTATTATATGAAAATTCCACCAATGTTAGGTGTTGATCTCAACCACCTTTGAAATCAATAGAAAAAGGTCTCAACATATCTTCTAGAGTTTGAATTGTTCTCTCAGACTGACTATCTGTCTAAGGATGATAAGATGTGGTCAAACTCAACTCTGTATCCAGAGTATTCTGAAGACTTTTCCAGAACTTTGAGGGAAACCTCGAATGCCGATCAAATATAATATAAAGTGGTAGTCCATGCAATCTTACCACTTCCATTACATATATCATGGATAGCTGATCCAGAGAGAAATCTTCTGTAATAGAAATGAAGTGTGCAGACTATGTAAGATGATCAACTATGACCCAGATAGCATTATTGCCTTTGTATGTTTTAGGATGTCCGGTAACAAAGTCCATAGTGATGTTTTTCCATATCCATTTGGGTATGGGTAATGGTTTTATCATCCCCTTAGACTTCTATATATCAGCTTTAACGTGCTGACATACCAAGCATCGAGAGAAAAATTCAGCAACATCTCTTTGCATGCCATCCCACCATATGTACTCTTTCAGGTCCCTATACAACTTCAAGATTCCAGGATGAATAGATAATGAAGAACTATGAGCCTCATCCACCAGCTTTTTCATTAATTTGAAGATGGGAGGAACCAAAACCCGATTCCTGAACCTTATTATTCCATCAAAATCAAGGTTGAATTCAGGAACATTTCTCACCTTCTTTTGTAACTATATATCTTCTTTCTGTACCTCTTTAATCATCACATGTATATATGGTGGAACATTCATTTCAGAAAGATACAATTTTCCCCTTCTATTATAATTACAAGATCCATCCTTTGTAAATCCATAAATATTGGATCATTTGAGATCCTCATCATGGATAAGCTAGCATGGTCTGGTCGACTTAATGGATCTGCCACCTTGTTTACTTTCCTAGGGTGGTAATTAATTGAGCAGTCGTAATCCTTAATCATCTCCAACCATCTTCTTTGGTGCATATTCATCTCCTTTTGTGTGAAAATATACTTTATACTTTCATGATTTGTATAAATATCACACCTTTATCCATAAAGATAATGTCTCCAAATCTTTAATGAAAAGATTACCGCAGCTAACTCCAAATCACGAGTTGGGTAATTTTGCTCATGGATTTTCAATTGTCGTGAGGCATGAGCTATCACCATGTCGTTTTTCATGAGAACTCACACCAATCACTTCTTGGATGAATCACTGTAGATCACAAACCTTTCTCCACTATAAGGATGTGTGAGAACATGTGCACTGGATAACCTTTTTTTAATTTCTTGAAATTCAGTTCACATTCCTCTGTCAAAACATACATAACTCCTTTCCGAGTCAACATAGTGAGTGGATTAGACAATCGGGAAAAATCTTTCACAAAACATCGATAATATCCAGACAAACCATGAAAAAATCAGATCTCAGTAACTATTTTTGGTCTCGACCATCTTTCGATAACCTATGTTTTTTCTTGATCCACATATATCCCATCTGTTGAGATTATGTGACCCAAAAATGCAATTTTTTGAAGCCAAAATTCACTCTTGGTAAATTTGGCATAAAGCATCTCTTTTTTCAGGTTCATCAATATAATTCTCAAGTGATCTTCATGTACATCCTTACTCTTTTAATAGACAAGAATATCATATATAAAGACTACCACAAACTGATACAAATAGTCTCTAAAGACTCTATTCATCAGATCCATGAAGTTAGTAGAGGAATTAGTAAGACCAAATGGCGTCACTATAAATTCATAGTGTCCATACCTTGTAAGAAAAGTTGTCTTTGGTATATCCTCCCTTTTGACCCTTAATTGATGATACCCTGAATGAAGATAAATCTTGGAAAAGTATTGAGTTCCACGTAGTTGGTCAAATAAGGCATCAATGTGCGGGAGAGGATATTTGTTCTTGATAGTGATCTTGTTAGGTTCTCGATAATCAACGCAGAGTCTCGTTGATCAATTTTTCTTCTTAACAAACAGAAGAGGTTCTCCCCAAGGTGACGCACTAGGGCCTATGAATCCTTAATCAAGATTCTCTTAGAGTTGCTTCTTCAATTCCTGCAACTCAATTGGGGACATTCTATAAGGTTTCTTTGAAATAGGTAAAGCACCAAGTACAAGTTCTTTTGAAAACTCAACTTCACAATTTGGTGGAAGACCTAGATGTTTCTCCAGAAAGTAATTGTCAAACTCCCGTAAAATGGGCATATTATTAATCGTGAGTTTCTCACCAACCATTTGAGATAAATAACCTTCATTTATTGGAATCAAGTCCTATAAAATGGAAGAAATTTCCACTGGAAGGTTATGTTCATCCTTGAATCGATAGAAGATCATAGATTGATCTGGAATATGAAATGTGACTTCCTTTCATTGGAAATAGATATGAGCTCCATATAACGAAAGCCAATCCATGCCAAGAATCACATCAAATTCCACTATAATAAGAATCACAGGATTTTCATGAATCATGTTCCCACAAAGATCAATCATGAAGAATTATAAACTTTTGATGCGACTGTTCTGCCATTAGGGTTTGTCACATCTAAATCAACATCTAATTGTTGAAGTAATACAAAAATACCATTAAAAAATTCTTTAGAAATAAAAGAGTTGGTGGATCCAGAATCAAATAAAACATATTCTACTTTAGAGTGGATGGTAAGTGTACCTTTCATCACTTCGTTATCATACTCCACATCACTGATAGAAATTGGATGTGACTTACCTTTATCTTTATCCTTAAGAGTTTTTTGACGTCGATCATCATAAAAAACCCTTGGATTAGGTCATTGAATGGCATAATTCCCCATTTCCTTGAACTTGTAACATTGAAGTGTAGGAGGTTCACTCTGTGTAACATTTTATTTGTTCGCATCACTAGACTTATTCTTCACATCATTAAGGCATTCAAATTCCCGATGACCTTTTTTTATACATTTAAAACATTTATTGTCCCTTTAAGAAAACTCTCTCTATGTTTCTTTAAACACTTTGAGCATAAGGGAAAACTCATCTTTTTTTCAGTGTGCACTTTAGATTTTCCATTGAATTCCCTTTTCCTCTTCATATCAAACCCATATGACTGATGGGTTACTCCAATCTCCATCTAAACATTGAGAGCACATCAAAAGATTTCCTTGTAGCTATTGATGTCCCTTATGGCTGACACCCTTCAAAGACTTGGATTTACACCACTAAAAAATCGATTGATCTTACTCTCGGGTTGGATAATAATACCAGAAGCGTAGCTTGCAAGTCTTGTAAATTTTTTTTCATAGGTACCAACAGATTCATCATCCTTTTGCTTTAGATGAATAAACACCTTATCCATATTTGTTAGAATAATACGAGGGAAGTACTTATTGAAAAATAAGTTCACGAACTCGTCCCATTCCATGGACTCAATTTCATCTCTTGGCCTCGTATTCTTGATAAGATTTCACCATTGATCTGCTTCACCTTCCAAACGATAAACTGATAAGATGAATTTATCATTTTCAGAAGATGGAAGAACTGAAAATATCTTTTCAGTGGTACTTATCAACTGTTCAGCCACTAATGGATCAGTATACCCACTGAATAAGGGCGGACGTTGCCTCATGAAGGATTCAATAGAATGTTGCTCCTTCTTTTGCTTGTTTGGAAGAACTGCATGATTCGTAGCTTGGGAAAGATGTGTGGGAAATGGCTACAATATTATGTATTCCAGCTCCCATAACATTTGATTGGTTAGGAGGAAAATCATTGCATTTCATGTCGAATTTCGCATTATCACGGTTCCTTCGGGTTCCATCCATTGAATAAAACAAAATGAAGAGTGTGAGCAACACTAATTATAATAGGAAAACCACATAATCAAGAATAATATTTCACACATAAGGTCTTATCATTGGTTTTTCATGGCCATTTTTAAAACACTAAGATTGTGTTCTATGCTTAGACATATCCTTAGGGTTCTTACTATGTCTTTCACATCCTAGTTTCCAAAGGCTGTCTATACCTTTCCTATGATACCATCTATAACGACCCATAATTTACATACATTGTTATTACTTCAGAATTGAAGCACACTTATTACAACATATAACAAAACCAGGATAGGACCGTATAGGTATAGAGTCTTTAGAAACAGGGAATCATAAACAACTGGTTTATAATGCATCAACATTGTCTCCCATTTATTTCATGATATCTAGAGTCCCTTTTGGCATATCATACTTAATAACCTTCTTCCTGACCTGGGGAAAGAAAACAAACAAAATGGTCAGCTCAAATTCTCAGTAAGGGTAAACAAAAGAAATATCAATCACATCATATTCATAAGAACATAACATTTTGGAAATCATAACCTGCAAAAGAGATCATAATTTCATAACATGGGATAAATCATAGTAGTGAAATTTAATCCCAATATTCATAACGTAAAACATGAAGATTTCTGTCATACACACATAGTCATAGAGAATCATTTCTTAGTAGTCAATACTCAGAGCCAAGAATATCTTAGCGGACAAAGTCCATTTCTGAACCGAGTTCACTCTTCATTTCAGTCCTGTTTCACTGAATCGGATTAACCTGCCATTCCAGCCTTGTCAATCTCATGAGATATAAATATTTACCCAATGAATTTGAGGTAGATATAGTTCCCACACATCAAATAATGATACCATTCTTATATGTTCCACAAAATAATAAACCATACATCGTACCATAAACCATGTAATAAAAATGGGAGTTATAAACATCATTCCATCATAACATAATACATATAAGATAAAAGGACATCATAAAAATATTTCCATCATAACATAGTCAAATCAATGTAAAATATAGTGATATAAATAGAACCCTAAATTATCATTGATGGAAAATAATTTTGATAAAACACTTGAACTCCATTCTTGAGGAAAATATCATTTCTACTTCAAAAACATTTTTCCTTTCTTAACATGTCATAAATTTTTAAATTAAAAAAGTTGATTAAAAATAAAAATTAAAAATTATAAAGTAATATTCTTGGAAATAATTTTTTAAAAACCTATTCGTGCCGTATAAGTTAAAAAAACATTCTTCCCGTACTTATGTAGGAAAAGTCAAAAAGTACCTCGTACGAAAAACGAAAAAAGATTCCTTTCATATATTTTACTAAAAACTCACCAAAGTGTAAAATTATATTTAAATAATTTTAGAAGGATATAAATATTACATATTTAGTAAACATGGATGTGGATGATAAATATTCCCCAGTAAATTCTGATGTATAAAAAAGCTCAGATAAACAATGAGATTGTGAGGTTTTCCCTTACCTTAGGTCCGATTTGCTCAAAAGTGTCTGAACCTCCTGTATAATGATTTACATAATGTCATTGATTTATTCCAGAATTATACACATTGTTATGATATCATATATTTTCATATTCTTAGTTTTTGATTTGTAATATTTCATTGCAACTTGTTATTCAGGTGTTTATTACTTTTTGTTCTTATGCGTGTTTTGTCGAATAAATTCTCATTCTTATTTTTAGGTTATAGATAACTCATTTACAGAATGGTATTTGTATAATATATATCATATTTATTCAATAAATTCATTTATATAATCATTATTAATGAAGATCATGTAGAACGAGTCACATCACATCGTGGATACGTTATTCCGTACATACACACGAGCGATGATATCGTTCCCATGATCGTGGAGTTGTATTGGAGTGTATGTATACTATTTCAGAATCAATATAAATTTACAATAATCATATATAGTCATTATTTACACCATTATACCCATCCAAGTATGGTGGTGGTGGAATATAGATAACACCATGGCGTGGATACGGTATTCCGTACATACACATGAGCGATGATATCATTCCCATGATCGTGGAGTTGTATTCGATGGAATGTATACTATTTCAGAATCAATATAAATTTACAATAATCATATATAGTCATTATTTACACCATTATACCCATCCAAGTATGGTGGTGGTGGAAGATAGATAACACCATGGCGTGGAGACGGTATTCGGTACATACGCACGAGTGGTGATTTTGTTTTCCGTATGATGGATAGATGGTGAAATAGGGTTGTTTCATAATTATAATAACATATAAGTATATGAGTTATACTTATGTTATTACTTCATAATGATAAAACTAAAGAAGAATAAGTGGAAGAAGAAATTAAATTGAATGAATCGGTAACGGACATTACCTATTCTTTGAAACGCCTCTTTGAGACCTCCTCTTATGGAACTAAAATTGGTCTTTGAAAAGGACGAGTACCTCTAGGATGTTTCTAGGAAAGTGGAGAAGAGAATTTGGCAGGTTTTGGCCGAGATTGAATGCTCAAAGTGGTGTGAGGAAGAGAGGGAGGAGGTTCCCTTTTATAAGGGAGGATAAGGGCACCTTTTGAAAAACTAAAAATATTATATTATTATAAAGCCATATTCGTTTTTAATAGCTCCAAATTGATTTATTTAGAAGCTAAGTTGGGGATGGGTCCAAATCCTCTCATCCAGTAGAGTTTATACATGTTTAGGTATCTATTTTAACCTTATCATTTAGATTTAACTTTAAGTTAAATAATATTAATTTTACTGTGTCTTCTTGTTTTCTTACACTATAAGGATAATCAACTTACTAAAATAAGACAAACAACCACAAGTTATTTATTAATAATATATAAATCATTATATAAGTCATTTTTTCGATCCTTATATTTTTAGGAATAATATTACAATTAATAATATAATATTTGTTTTAAAAACTATTTTATTTCAATTTTGACACTATTTGGTAATTGATTTTTGTGAACATCATAATAGAATTATTAGTTCGAAAAAAGTTAATTATATCAATAATAACATGTAATATTAACGAAAAAATTATTTTATTTCATAAAAAGTCTCAAATTACATTTATTTGGGTATTTATAACATCAATTATGTCAATATTTCATTAATAAGATAAGTACTGCATCATCATTGTGTCATAAATAAATTAAATTATATAATGTCTAAAAATTACAAATAAAATATCATTTTGTAGGAAATATTTTTATCTTTATAATGAATATTTAAATTTGAATTTATATTATTTATAACTCAATATTAAAAATAATTTAGTTATTAAACATTGATTTTAACTATTTTAACCCTTCCTTAAATAAATTAATAATAAATGTCCTAATCTAACCCAAGTGGGCCTAAATGGCCATATTTTATTCCTAAGGTTGTTTATGGTCGAATTATACTTATCCAACAGAATTAAGACATGTGTTAGGGTAATAATAATATCATTTTTACCCTTAATTACCCTATTTACTTTTAACCGTGGTAAAAAAAAGTAAAAATTTACTATTCACCAAAAATTATTTTCATCTCATTGAACCATATTTTAGTCCTTGATATTAACTGTGTCTCTCGTATTTTCAAAATTCCACTCTCAAAAGCGGTAAAATTAAGTATTATGGGAATTCCCAAATACTCCTAGGAGGTATTATGTATCAATTTTGACCTAAAATAAATTTAAATAAAATATAATTATTTAAATAAAAAGTTGGTTTTTAAATAGTAACCCAGTGTTTTCACTATTCATAAAAAATTAACAGTTTTCAGAAAAATACCAAAATTTCACCCTAGGCTAATTTCGATATTACGAATTTAAAAATGAAGTCCATTTTGAAAGATAAAATTTATAAAAATTTAAAAAGGAGGTATTACTATTCATAACGGTTAGTTTTACTAATATTTTAATAGTATATCATTGTTTAGAGAATCTCGGTATTGCATACAACGCAAGCTAACGAGGAAGGCCGCAGTTGCGTGTAATGAAATCCAAGCTAGTGTTGTGTGTGGTGAAAGATTCCTTTGATGATTTTTATAACATAAAAACAAAATATTTCTCATAATAGTCTCGGGTGTTACAAGAAATCATCATGAAACTCCACTAATTAGAACTACCAAAAACCTAAAACCCACAAACAATTCATGGAATTATAGTGGGAGATAGATTAATTCTCATAATACACCTCAATCGGAGGAGTATTGATCACATGCATAGAAGACTGACGCCTCACTAGAAGGCACCTCATTAGAGGGAGTATCAAACCCTATTCATAGCATGTGGTAAAACTCTACCAAATTGGCAGATATGGAGTGCCAAAATCATGTTGATCTAGAGGAAACGTTACCCATGTATCATGGTGGGGTTTTGAAATCCATGATGGAAAATAAGGTCCATGTTCTCTTATTACCATACTTTATATGGAGTACTAGCCCTGTGAATTCTCAAAAAATCATGCCCTAAACTCCATCATCATACCAACAGACCTATATCTTAAATATTCCTATCTCGCCTTGAAAACGACCTTAGGTGGCTGATGAAAAAAATTCATTGTTATCATTTTCATTGATAAATTATGAATGGTTATATATTTAACTAAAATTTACATCCAATAAGAAAATATTTGAAATCAAACATGAAGTAGATTGTTGTACTTTTAGGGACCCTTATGAGAGACACATGGCATGTTGTGGGTAGGGGTGTTGGTGTATGGATCCTATTGACATCACATGTGACCTCCTGGGTCAATTCTCCCAAACATACCATATTAGCTGACAGGTTGGCCAATGAACATGGGATCTACGTTGAAATGGCCTTGCTAACCAACATGTGCCTCCAGAACCAGTGTGTTCTAGTTGTACCAAATTAAGCCCCATCTATAAATACACACATAGGTTTAATGATCATATCAAATTTTTAATATATCATTTTCTAGATCTGAAACCCTCTTAATTCTATGTAATATCCGCCTGATAGTAAACGTTCCACCTAAGAATTATTAGATCCATGAAATGGTTTTTCAATGATTCCTAATTGGGAAATTTATCATTTTATATCAAAGGTGTTTTTGAAATGAGAAAAAGAAAAAATTGATCTAATTTTGAATCATGAAATTTTATTTTACTACACAAAACCTTCTCTTTCAATACCCCATTATGCATCATTGAACTAAAAATCCACAAACTATAGTAATTAATAAAGAATATTATATATTGAAATGTTTTCCTATTTAGATAGGTTTTATAAACATTGTTTATTGAGTGTAATATAAATAAATATAGGATGGATGAATTATGTACTAATGGGTTTATTTTACTACACAAAACCTTCTCTTTCATTCGGTTATGTCTTAATTTGGGTTGTGATAGCTTAGTGTTACGTCTTGTTTTGTACTGTGATAGATTCAGGTTATAACACGATTCAATGAGGAAATTATTTGATGATGTGGGGATTTGGTGGCGAATGTGGTGAAGATTATGTGGTTGTGGTTTTGATGATATGAAAATGGATTGGTTAACATAGGTTAACAGATGGAAATTCATAATACTTGTTGACATGTTGGGGATGTTAGAAACATATTTACACTATAAGATTTCATGTTTGCTAAAATATATTTATGGTGGTGATGTTATGGTAGAAATTGTATTTGATTTGATTATGATGATGTTACATTTCTATGATACTTCTCATATTATTATATATCCTCTGAAATTCAAATTTCTTATTCGCACTTATCATACACTATAGATTAAATATATAAGGTGATGTGAGTAATTTTGAATTATACATAATTTTTTTCACAATCTTAATCACACTCATTATTTTCAAATTTGTTCCAATATGTGTTTCACAAAACCTTTATTACGCAGGGATATCACTGTGTCAATCATGTTACCATCCCTACATAGATTGTTAATTGTGTTTCTAGATAATCTAAGAATGATTTGAGATGATTATCGCGTATCTTGGGTAGAGTAAGAGAATGATATTGATATTTTTCATCCATTCCTACATGTATATTTTTAAAATTTTATGTCATGTTGGTAATCATGGTTAATGGAAGCATATTTTTTCTTTAATGGGATCCTTTAGATGTTGTTTTCTTGTTTTTGTTTTATTTTTCAGATAATTTAGTGTGTAATGCCTCATATTCCATTAATAGATACCCTCAACCCCGATTTTAAAATAATGACCTGTTGGAGGAAGGATTTAGGGGAAAATATTATACCCTTTTCCTAACCAAATGGAATTAAGTTGGAATTGGAAAACTATAATGGCACTCCAGAACTCAATTTTCAATTAGTGACACAATTTTCACTAATTAGTTTTCACACACATTTGACAAAATATGAAATTACTGAAAAGGATAACTTAATTCAATTTCTTGCATCTATATTTTCCACCTCTTCCAACAAATTACATTTACTATATTTTAACACAACTGATATACATAAAAACCTAGAATCACACCCCCAATATTCATGTTATATTTTAATGGTAGGAAAATTTAAAATGAAGGATATATTGATAAAGACTAATTCTAATATTCATATATAACATTGTAAAAATGATGATAGAAACCATGTGGGAATATGATATTACTATATGTGTTTCATCATAGATGTTTTCACATGGTTTCCCATCAAATTATTATATCGGGGAATTCAGTTTATCAATTTAATAGGGGAATATGAATATCCTATAATTCATCTCATATCACCGCAGAAGCATCACATGATTCATGAATGAATATACGTTTATCAAACATGAATGTAAATGTTTTAAAATTAAATTAAAATAGAAAACATATGCAATAGTATCATTTCTGAAAATTTGACTCATACAAACATATGATATTCATGATTAAAGATGAAGGTCAATGAAGAAATCAAACCGACATAATAGTTGGAGATAATACATTTAATATAGGATCTATATTTTGTTATCATTGTGTATTTTATATTTATGTGTCTAATAATAGATAAAAATTCAAACCAGTGGTCATAATAACATAAATCATAATATAACCTCAAAAAATTATATATCAACTAAATATTACTACATCATGTAAAAACCCAAGGGTATTCAAGAAATATGATTTTACTGCACAACATGAAATAAATAATAAATATATGAAACCTCATATAATTTTTTTAATAAAATATTCAATCATTGTAAACTAATTTACATAAAAGGTTCTTACAAAAATTGAAGAAAAAAATAAGAATAAAATTACAACTCAATGATTTTCAGTTCATTCAATTATTTTTTCATCATGGATGAATAACATGAACTGTTGATCATGTTGGTATTTCTCCAATGATTAGTCCCCTAACAATTACTCATAATGTCACTAAACTCTTAAAAACATACAATAAATACTAAATATAATATAAAAATTTAACATGGAAGTTAACCCCAGTATTCTACAAAAAATATAAATAATTTCTCACATATTGGGTAAATATCATGCCCATATATGTGGTTTATAAATGTTTTGTATTTAATAAAATGATACAAAAACATTATTAAGGTTTTAATATATAATGAAATACATAACAGAGTAATTAAATACTGAAAAATTATATTAATGGTGGAATCTTATATATATATATGTATAAAAATAATGTGCATGTATTAATAAGAATGAATCCCATTAAATCTATATATACACATATATATAACAAAATTGAACCTTTTTTTCGGGTCTATGACAAAAGGCCACATACTAAAATGTAGAATAAGAATGTTATCCTAAAAAATAACATGAATATTTTAATATAATTCAGATTCATATGTTGAAGAAATAATTTAGGCGACTCTTAGAACTAGTAAAATTAATTAAAAATAATATAAAACTATTTGACATACATCGATGCCATAAATCAGGTATGGATTATAAAAAAAATTGGGGTTAAGATGAAAATTTGTAAAATTGAGAAATTGACTTCTTAAATTAGAAAAACACATGAAATATTTTAATAAATCACAATGTATGATCAATTCTTAAAATATTTATATCAAGTGTGAATTAATATACACCCAATGAAGTTTATCTTTTCCCCTTATTTATTTGGTTGAAATTAGACATTGATTGTGTCTTTATAAACATACAAGTGACTATCATTTTATCGCCAAATTTTATAAAATATAATTAATATCAATCTAAATAACAATATAATAACATTTAGTACAAAATTTTTGGGGCGCTTGAACCACAATAATGACATTATTGCAGTTATTATTATAAAAAATATAAATACTTTTCAATTTTTTTTATCAATTTATATAAAAAACAAAAAAAAGGTAAATTTATATTGTGATTGAATAAAAGATATATGATGATTAACATCAACCATTTCCTTGGACAACATCATTATAAATACTCGATGGATTTTATTTAACTTATTATCCATCCAATCTCACAAAACAAAATATTCATATATTTTGAATAAATATCAAGGTTAATTATAAATAATTGGATCAATAAATATTAAAAATAAAATATGATTGATAATTTATTGTATTGTAATCTCATAGCAATATGAATGTTCCATGAAACTTCTCAAAAATATACGAAACTCAAGATGTTTTCCATTCATATATGTACATCCATTATAATGAATCACTTTTTGAAAAGCATTACCATTTACACACCTTGTATAATGAATGAAATTTTTTTATCTATACTTGAGATGCATAGGCTTTATGATATAGACTACAAAAAATTGGTCAATGTGTACTAAATAAAGTCTATAATAATATCTCTATTTTCTTGCTAATAGTGTAGGATGATACATATGATGATTTAAGAATAACCTTATAATTATGATACATTATTTAATATGAGTAATTAAATTTATTTAATATAACAATATAAAATTTATTTTCAATATCATAGCATATGGGGCATTTAGAAAAATTATTAATAAAATGACTCAATTCATTTGGAAAATATTAATCCCGTAGGTCATAAATAAATGGAATAGCATTTCCTTAAAAATGTAATCATTTTTTAGATGTTTGAAATTGGGGTGACAATTATTCAGCAAAATTTGTCAACACCGTCCACACACATAATCATCAATATATTCTCCATAATGAAAATTCATCTTTTTTTAGAATAAATATATATTTACTATATCTGTGCATCATATAATAAGTCATAAAGATCAATTAGAAAAGTCTATAATTCAAATAAATGAAATATTTTAATAATAAAAACTATAAAAAATCACACTTGCAAAAATATCTTTACTAACTATTAACTGAGAAGTCCTATTTAAAACATATCATTATATAATATTTTATTCATATGAAACCACTCTATAAGAGTTCAATCAAATGATTTAGCGATGAGATGGCATTCTAGATTATAATAATCACCAAAATTTCCATATATTCTTATAATGTATTGACTTATGATATGTATTGATAACTTCTACCAGTAGATTTAATTTTTATTTTTTGTTGTAGTATTCATGTTTTTATTTTATAAATTCCATAAAATGATTAAAGAAAACTTCTCCCTCTATTAAAAAAATAATCTATTAATCATTGAGTAATAAATTTTAATTTTTCTAATGAGGGAATTATAATTAAAAACATCTAACTCCTTAAAAAACACCATTCTCAATAAATATTGGAAGGGAATGGAGTGACAATTATTATCAATTTATTGTATAAATGAAATTGAATTCATGGAAATCGACTTTCAGATACTATCCCAGGACTAATTTTATGTTCTTACTGAGGTTTATATTTTTATATATATTTTCATTATTGTTCATTTTTTTCTTGTAAATTTTCATTTTTTACAATCAAATTTTTTATTCCAAAAAAATACTTTTTGAGTAATTTACTCACATTTATCCCTTTTCATTTACATTTTCCATGTTTAAATATTTTACGCATTAAATTAATGGAAATAAATTATATAAGTGGATTATATATGATTTATAATTAATATATGAATGAATCTCATTCGTAAATTAACTTATTTATAGTATCCCTAAAATTTTTTTTGTACAATTAATTTTTTTTAATAAAAATATAAAAAAAGGGAGATGTTTTGGTTGTTAGTAATGTAATATGTCTTGAGATTGAGGAATGAGTATGATATTTTGTAAACACTTAGTTAATGATAAATTTTAATGACATAAAATAATGTTTAATGCATAAAAATCTTTTTTGGGAATGTAAATAATAGGTGTAAGGTTTTACTAGGCCGTGCTTTTCTTCAACATATGATTTTAATTATTTCATGTTACAATTTGTTTCTTTGAATATATTTCTTCTAGAAAGGCTGTCAAATTTTATTGGGAGAATAAAATGAAAATTGAAAGGAAATTACTTATTAATTATTTAAATAGGAATAGAAATTAAAATGTAATATATAAGTATATTATCATATGTATTGAATTTATAAATTAGAATATTATTAGAATCCCGGCCGAAATGTGATGTTTTAAACAAATTAATGGTAGATAAAAAATTGGAAAAAATATACAGAGATATTTTATTCTGTATCCATGCTATCACATAATTTTTTTATGGTAAATATATATATATTTATTAGTGTTTGTGTGTTATATTAATATATTATGTAAATTTAATGTGTTTTGTGTGAATTCAATAGTCATATAATATCAATTAATTAATAAATATAATTTATTGAAAATATTCTCAATTAGTATTCAATTAAATACATAAATACTTCTATATGAATCATTTTTTCAATAACGTAACATGGTTAACAAGAACTTGAGGATCTTAACATGAATAAAAGTAAAAAAATGATCTATTAAGAAAAATAAAACAATTGAATGTAGATAAAAAAATCTTATATTAAAGGAATATCTAAATTCCCTAAACAAAATAAAGGCCAATTACAAATAAATATAAATCTACAAAATCTAATCAAATTGCTAATATAATTCAATTTGTAACCACATAATCACTTTAACATGTTATGTGTAGTTTGTATATGATATTTATATATTTTGTGTATGAAAGACACCCATTATATGGCTTTCATGTTCATGTCACCTCAATGTTATATAATATACAACACATAAATTGTTGGGTCTAAAATTTTATAAGGAATATTCCATCATTATTCCATTAACCTATATGAATCATCGCAAAATAAAAAATATGGAACAATACTAATCTTATGTAGTGGGATAAGGAGGCGTGTATATAATTTATAATGATTTTTGGATATTAGGAAATGTCACACATGTGGATGTCATCATAGTGGTGGGGTATATGTTAGGGTGTAGGAAACAAGGTGAAAAAACATTTTTGGATGTCATAGGGCGCTAGAATTCCAACGACCACTATTGGATTAATTCCAACGACCACTATTGGATTAAATGGTAAAAATATATTCTAATTTTACTTTAAAACAAATTTAAAAGATAATATAATCATATAATTAAATTATATTAAAAGAGGTTTTGAATTAAAATACAACATTTTTCACTATTCATTAAAAATTGAACTTTTTCACAAAAATACCAAAAACATACACAAAGTAAATTTTGATGTCCCGATTCTAAAGAAGAATTTTATTTTGTAAAATATAACACATAAAATTGTCAAATAGTGGATTTAAAAGAGGTTCGCCATCAAAAGGTGGTTAATCGACCTTTTAAAGAATATTAGAATGTTTACGCTTAAAATTGGATTCATTTGAATTTTTAATCCACTAACATTTATTTTAAAAAGTAAAAATATTTGAAAAAAATATATAATCATTTTGTGGTTAGTTCTGTTCATTCCCGCCATTACAATGGCTAGGCGTTAACTACTATTTAAAATAATATTATTTTATTATTAGAGTGCAACGTAAGATTCCCAAGATACTCGTTGTTGTGTGTTGGGTACGCCATCGAGCATAGAATCCCCTTTAAAGAAATATTAATATTTTATTCACAAATATGGATAAATATAAAAATGTCATATTCTTTATTTACATGGGGTGTTACATCCTTCCCCCTTTTAGGAATTGCATCCTCACAATTTTAAAATTGAGCTTGGAAACATCCTTGAATGTCCCACATCGGAACAAGAGTCGGTAAAACAATCACTTTAAAATAAAGAAAGATAAGTACAGAGGTCACCGGAGTTAACCCATAATAGGATTCTATATAGAAAAACATGGATATTGAGGAGAAAAAATAGGGTCATGTTCTGATGGAGAGTGATAGAAAACATGTTTAGGAGAAAGTTAACCACAAGAAAATCACAAACTTCTGATGGGTTAAACGGTATTCGATTCCCCAGTAGGAAAAGTTAATAGAAAACATTTTTGTTTTATGTTACTTTTTATTGAGGAATTTATTCATAAGGAAACATAATCACTTATCATGTTGACTTTCAAATTTTATTATATTCCTTACACAAACTCATATTTTCTCCAAAAGACGAGTATTTAGGAAGACTTGTTCACATTAAGAGTACTATAATCAACTTCTAGAGAATCACCTAATCCAAAAAATAGAACTATATAATTCCCATGTCTTTAGACTTTAACCAAAACTAAATCCCAAAAGGATAGTACAAGATCAGATAATCCAGAAAAGGATAACCCTTTATAAATAGAAAATCTATTCTTAATCTCCATAATTTTTCAAACAAAACCCAATGTTCAATGAAGACCATTTGATAAACAATTGTCCATAAAATTCTTCAAACTAAACCAAAATAAGATTGAAACCCAAATATTTGATGGATTTAGTGACATAGTCTTCCATGTTAAATCGTAATATTTATCTCCAAACAACATCAGTTTCTCTTAATGTCTCGTATTGAAAAGTAATTAACCTAATCATATATCCTCCATGATAGGTTAATCATTTACATATATAACCCAAAATAAACATACTCTTAATTCATAAAATCATCTAACTAAAAATAATCAGTCAAACTAACAAGGGACTTCACGTATTCCAGTGGTAGACGATAATTACCAGTCACACTTTGGTTGTGGGTTCGATTCCCGCAGCTTTGTCCGATGCGACGGGTTGTCACATTGTCTCTGTGTTGTCCTTTTTCCAAAACTATATAATTCTTAAAACATTCCCCAAAATGAGATAGAATCTTCAAAACTGATATTAACATATTTTAACCTCAATTTTATCTCATGCCTTTCATTTTCCATCATAACATATAATAACCCATTATTACCTCAAAAATAAGGATCATATAAACTCTAATGGTTACATTTATAATTATTACCTGAACTTCCACATCGATTGGTAATTTCATACATGATGCATTACAGATCATACCAAGGTTCAATTGGTTGATCATGACTCCTTGATAGTTGGTTTAGAATAACCACACGTTTTATTCATTGAATCCCCCATTTTATCTAGTATCTTAATCAGAGAACCACCACAGTTTCCTTCAAACCTGTTGTCTCTTTGGTGCATGCTAGATCCATCCATTCACTAAAAATAGAAATATCAGAGCGAGTATATCAACAAAACCATCATGAAATAATGAGTAAGGTAAACACTAATATATACTTACTCAGTCCCTTTATCTAAAACTAGGACTCTTTCTGAAATCCTAACCATTATGGTAATGACACTTATGCTTAGAGAATACCCTAACCTCTAAAGTTGTCTAAACTGACCTCTGATACCAACTATAAGGCCCAGCCTTAAACCTTACTTAATCTTGAGTTATTACAAGATTACACATTGAGGATCTTTTTAGGTTTAGAGTTTTATAGAATTAGATCATAAAACATGCATTAAATTCCACATTTAAACTATGTGGTTACATAAAAGATATTATTCAATTTTCCCATCAACGGAAATATATTTAAAATAAAACATTGATTCTTTCATGAGACTTCCTTGACACTATCATCATATCATGTACCCTTCCCTTGACCTGTGAAAAACATTTCAAAAACATGGTATGAGAATAAAAATCTCAGTAAGGGATATAAAAATATGGAAAGGAAACATGAGTACATGTATACATATGAATGAAATCATACTTTACCCATAAAACATAAGCACTTTAACATACCTCATAAAATCAGGAATAAATCATAGAAATCATAAGACATATAGGTAACCTTAGGCATTCATAACATTCTTACATAGGGAGTAACCCTCTTGGTTACATTTGGAATAACCACCACAGTATATTCCCAAAATCTCTTTGGAGAATCCTTAACGTTTCACTCCTTCGCATTACACAATGCATTGGAGAGCTATATCGGGCTCACCCGCCCTTAGTTTATCACGGAACCACCCGTCTTCATAACAATGCCCAAGAACCATAACATAATCATATCACATAAAACATTCATAAAGGAAACATAACATTTACACCTTTCAATAAAAAGATATTAATACAACACATTGATATAAAAACATTATGAAAACCATTTGCAATACCAAAATAAAAGAAAAGTAAAACATGGTATTAATTTTTTCTTTTTTTTTAAAAAGTTATGGCTTGTAGAGGAAGCTGAATCTCAAATAATGGTGACGGCGGCGGAGAATTCATTGTCGCCGCATACGTACAACAAAAACATTCCCTTTTGTCATTTAATAAAACGATTTTTATAAAAAAGATTCCTTTCAGATAAAAGTAAAAGTCAAAGGGGTTTATACACCGTATAAAATAAGGTTGTGTATAAAACAAAATATGCCTCAATGAAAGGATATTGAGACAAAGTCCCATACAAAGACAGAATCCATGGATTAATGATAAATCAATTACCTAATTATGTGTGACAAACTAATACACCAAATATAAGTGGATATTAAGTGTAAAACAATTAGAGGTTATTCAAACATATTCATATAACTCCATATTCAAGGAGTACAAGCTTATCCCAAAGAATAAAAATTGGGTTAAGAAGTTCCCTTGCAAAACTTTGACAGCCTAACGACGTCACTAAAAAAATTCAGAAAATGAGTTGATGAGAGATAAAAAGGGTATCTCATCACTTGGACATAAAATTTAAATCACTAAGGATATAGAAGAACATATCCCAACATAATTTTATGTGAATTAAAAGACGTAACAAAATAAGTATTTTAAAAAGAGGAGGGTGAAAGGTTCCCTTACCGACATGGGTATCTTTCGAAACATACACCCCATGAAAGAAGGACAATACAACATTGATGTAAATACTCATAAATGAATTTATATTACACAATCAGTAAAATAAGGGGAAGTACATACACCACTCAATGGAAATTGTGGAAAATGTAGCAAAAATCTCATGGGAATAAAAGTGAGGTGAAAAATCCCTTATGAAAACTCGGCAGCCTAACGCCGCCACTTAAAACTTACAAAAATGGATCGATGAGATCAAATAGGGTCTCTCATCATATTAACATAAAGTTTATATAAAGTGGAATATAAAATAACATCCCCCAACATAACAAATTGGAGCTTAAAATAAGTGACATAAATGAGATTACTTAAAAAGAAAGAGAGCGGTTAGATCTCTTATGAAAATTCGGCAGCCTAACGGCGCCACTCAATACTTCCATAATGGATTGATGAGAGAGAATAGGGTCTGTCATCATATTAAAAAAAAATTACAGTAAGAGTAATATAAAATAACATCCCAATAACAAGAAAAATGAGCTTTAAAAGGAATGACATAAAAGAGTGTACTTAAAAAGAAAGAGAGGAGTAAGGTCCCTCACCTCAAGTCCAAATTGTCTTGTTCGTTTATTTATATTACTGAATAATAAACATTGGTCAATTTATAATTTCTTAAGTACCTCCTATAAATATTATTATTCAGTTCATATCAAATATTATAATGTTATAATATTTGTTTAATAATGATAGTTCATATCAGACGTTTTTGCCGATGTTTGGTACATGATTCAAAAATGAACTTGTTTGAAAATTGACTGTCCACGTAGTTATAAGTAAATAATTTCCATAATAGTATTAATGATTAAAATATCATATATATACATTAAATATTTATACTATTCCATATCATTTGGAGATAAAAATTGAAAAGCACCGTTCATGGAGATGGTAGGTCGTACGTAGGCATGAACGCTACTTTCTTTTTTTCTTTTTCATATTAATAGAATTAAAATTAAATGATATATATATATTATAATACCAGTATAATATATATGTTATATAGGTCACATATGTTTAATAATTTAATTCTTTATACATTCCATGTATTGCATGTACGAGTCACATCACTTGAGGGGGCGGTAGTCCGCACTTCCTCATATGAAATTATCGCATTTACACAACATGAAAAGTATAAAGGTATGGATTAAATATAAAATACAGAAGAATATAGTAAAAAAAATACCATAAATATCATATATAAAATACAGTGACATCATAATGGCCACCTTTAATGGTGTTAAAAAAATATTGAACAATCATCGTTTCGTGAGGCAGAAAATCTCCAAACACAGAAACAGTATGTTCTTTAACCATTAGACGAAGGTGCGTTTAAGTGTAGCTAGAATACTTCTTATAATAACATCCTAGTATATTGAAGATACTGGAGTTGTTACAAAAGAGATGAATAAAAAAAGTTTAGGGGGTTGGAGAAGCAAAATAATACAAAAGGACACAATTGAAGACATTACCTAAAAATCGGGTAACTCCTTTTGATTTGAGCTCAAAGGCTTCCTTAAGAAGACTTCTGCCCAAAGTGAAGCATCAAGGATTTATAGAGGGATTTGTAGAGACAAAATGGGCAGGGTTTGGCCGAGCCAAAGGCTTTGGAAGTGTGGGTAAGGAGGTAGAGGTGGGGGCCTTTTATAAGAGGAGGGGAGGGGCACTCTTGGAAAGCAAAGAAATGATACTTTTTTTTAGAATGAGTTTCGGATTTTAATGGTCCCACATTGATGTTTTTCTAATATAAGGTGATAAGGGTTCAAAATACACCCATACAATAGGTTTTATTCATGTGTAGGTCGTAGATTTTACATTATCATTCCATTATATTTAAATCGTTAAATAATGAGGTTATCGCTGCATCATCATGATGTCATAAATAATTTAAGTTATATAATGTCTAAAAATTATAAAAAAATACTATGATGTAGGAAATATTTTAGCTTTACAATGACTATTTATAGTCAAATATATGACTTGTATAATCCCATGTAAAAATTGTTTTAGGTAAACATCTCATGTTTGTGTCATTTTTACTTTAACATTATATAAAATGATATTTATGTCATTTTCCAACCAAAGTGGCTCCATGGGGTCTCCAAGTTGACCTATGTATTTTATTTTTCGGCCATGACACATCCAATTAGCGTAGGACATGTGTCTAGGTTATTTCATTTTATTAAAACGTTATTCTTACCTTAAACTACACTAATTACCTCTAATCGCGATTAAAAACATAATAAGTTACTAATCACCAAAAAAATTTAATCCCATTGAACCACATTTTACTTCTTAATGACAACCATGTATGTCGGATTTTTGAAATTCAGAACACAAAGATGGAAAAATTTCATTTAAACGGAAAATCAGTTTTTATAAGTACCACTTAGTGGTTTCAGTATTCATCAAAAATTGAAGTTTTTCAGAAAATTACCAAAAGTTCACCCTAAGCTATATTTGACATTCCGAATTCAAAAAAGATTTCTATTTTAAAATATTCAAAACATATAAGTTTCATTAATGGATTTAATAATTAATTCCCGTTGTCAAAACAAATACCGTGTTTTTATGAAACAAAATGTATCAAAAGATTTTCACTAGTTTAAGTCCGATTTCAAAGTGAAATTAATTCCAAAGACCACTATTGGATTAAATGGTAAAAATATATTCTAATTTCACATTAAAACCAATTAAAAACATAATGTAATAATATAAATAAATTATATTAAAAGAGGTTTTGAATTAAAATATGACATTTTTCACTATTCATTAAAAATTGAACATTTTCAGAAAAATACCAAAAATATACACAAAGTAAATTTTGATGTCCCAATTCTAAAGAAGAATTTTATTTTTTCAAATATAACACATTAAATTGTCAAAAATTGTATGTAAAATAGGTTCGCCATCAAGAGGCGGTTAATCGACCTTTTAAAGAATATTAGAATGTTTACGCTTAAAATTGGATTTATTTGCATTTTTAATCAACTAACATTTATTATAAAAAGTAAAAATATTTGACAAACATAAATAATCATTTTGTGGTTAGTTCTGTTCATTCCATCAATTACAACGGCTAGGCGTAAACTACTATTTAAAATAATATTATTTTATTATTATAGTGCAACGTAAGATTCCCAAGAAACTCATTGTTCTGTGTTGGGTATGCCATCGAGCATAGCATCCCATTTAAAGTAATATTAATATTTTATTCAAAAATATGGATAAATATAAAAATGTCATTATTTTATTTACCGGGAGTGTTACATCCTTCCACCCTTGTGGGAATTGTGTCCTTGCAATTTTAAAATTGAGCTTGGAAACATCCTTGAATGTCCCTCATTGGAACGAGAGTCGGTAAAACAATCACGTTAAAATAAAGAAAGATAAGTACAGAGGTCACCCGAGTTAACCCATACTAGGATTCCATGTAGGAAAACATGGACATGGAGGAGAAAACATAGGGTCATGTTCTGATGGAGAGTGATAGAAAACATGTTTAAGAGAAAGTTAGCCACAAGAAAATCACAAACTTGTGGTGGGTTAAATGGTATTCGATTCCCCAGTAGGAAAAGTTAATATACAACATTTTTGTTTTAAGTTACTTTTTATTGAGGAATTTATTCATAAGGAAACATAATCACTTATTATGTTGACTTTCATCATTTATTAGATTCCTTACACAAACTCATATTTTCTCCAAAAGACAAGTATTTAGGAAGACTTGTTCACATTAAGAGTACTATAATCAACTTCTAGAGAATCACCTAATCCAAAAAATAGAACTATATACTTCCCATATCATTAGACTTTAACCAAAACCAAAACCCAAAAGGTTAGTACAATATCAGATAATCCAGAAAAGGATAACCCTTTATAAAAATAAAATCTGTTCTTAATCTCCAAAAATTTGTCCAACAAAACCCAAAGTTCAACGAAGACCATTTGATAAAAAATTGTCCATAAAATTCTAAAAAGTAAACCAAAATAAGATTGAATCCCAAATATTTTAAATATTTAGTCACATAGCCTTTTAAGTTAAATCGTAACATTTATCTCCAAACAACATCATTTTCTCTTAATGTCTCGTATTGTAATGTAATTAACCTAATAACATATCCTCCATGATAGGTTAATCATTTCCATAAATAACATAAAATAAACTTACTCTTAATTCACAAAATCATCTAACTAAAAAGAATCAGTAAAACTATTTAGGGACTTCACATAGTCTAGTGGTAGGCGATAAATACCAGTCGCACTTTGGTTGTGGGTTTGATTTCCGCAGCTTTGTCCGATGCGACGGGTTGTCACACGGTCTGTGTGTTGTCCTTTTTCCAAAACTATATAATTCTTAAAACATTCCCAAAAACGAGATAAAATCTTCAAAAATGATCATAACATATTTTAACCTAAAGTTTATCTCATACCGTTCATTTTCCATCATAACATACAGTAACCCATAATTACCTCAAAAGTAAGGATCATATAAACTCTAATGGTTACCTTTATAATTATTACCTAAACTTCCACATCGATTGGTCATTTCGTACATGATGCATTACAGATCATACCAAGGTTCAAGTGGTTGATCATGACTCCATGATAGTTGGTTTAGAACAACCACGAGTTTACTCATTGAATCCCCTATTTTATCTAGTATCTTAATCAGATAACCACCACAGTTTCCTTCAAACCTGTTGTCTCTTTGGTGCATGCTAGATCCATCCATTCACTAAAAACAGAAATATCAGTGTGAGTATATCAACAAAACCATCATGTACTAATGAGGAAGGTAAACACTAATATATACTTACTCACTCACTTTATCTAAAACTAGGATGTTTTCTGAAATCCTAACCATTATGGTAATGTCACTTATGATTAGAGAATACCCTAACCTTTAAAGTTATCTAAACCGACCTCTGATACCAACTATAAGGCCCCAGCCTTAAACCTTACTTAATCTTGAGTTATTACAAGATTACACATTGATGATCTTTTGAGGTTTTGAGTTTTAGAGAATTAGATCATAAAACTTGCATTACATTCCACATTTAAACAAAGTGGTTACATAAAAGACAGTATTCATTTTTCCCATCAACAGAAACATATTTAAAATAAAACATGGATTCTTTCTTGAGACTTACTTGACACTATCATCATATAATGTACCCTTCCCTTGTCCTGTGAAAAACATTTTAAAAATATCAGATGAGCATAAAAAGCTCATTAAGGGATATAAAAATATTGAAAGGATACATGAGTACATGTATACATAAGAAGGAAATCATACTTTACCAATAAAACATAAGCACTTTAACATACCTCATAAAATCATGAATAAATCATAGAAATCATAGGACCTAATGGTAACTTGAGGCATTCATAACATTCTTACGTAGGGAGTAACCCTCTTGGTTACATTTGGAATAACAACCACAATATATTTCCTAAATCTCTTCGGAGAAACCTTAACGTTTCACACCATCACGTTACCCAATGCATTGGAGAGCTATATTGGTCTAACCCACCCTTAGTTTATCACGGAGCCCCCCATATTCATAACAATGTCCAAGAACCATAACATAATATTATCACATAAAACATGCATAAATGAAACATAACATTTCCTCCTTTCAATAAAAATATATCAATACAACACATTGATATAAAAAACATTATGAAAAACATTTTCAATACCAAAATAAAAGAAAAGTAAAACATCGTATTTATTTTGTCTTTTTTTTAAAAAAAGGTATGGCTTGTAGAGGAATCCAAAACTCAAATAATGGTCACGGCAGCAGAGATGTAATTGTCGCCGCATACGTATGACAAAAACATTCCCTTTTGTCATTTAGTAAAACGCTTTGTATAAAAAAGATTTATTTCAGATAAACGTAATAGTCAAAGAGGTTTATACACCGTATAAAAGAAGGTTGTGTATAAAACAAAATATGCCTCAATGAAAGGAGATTGAGACGAAGTCCCATACAAAGACGATATCCTTGGATTAAGGATAAATCAATTACATAATTATGTGAGACATAATAATACACCAAATATAAGTGGATATTAAGTGTAAAACAATCAGAGGTAATTCAAACATATTCATAGAATGACATATTCAAGGAGTACAAGATTATCCAAAAGAATCAAAATTTGGTTAAGATGTTCCCTTGCAAAACATTGACAGCCTAACGACATCACTACAAAATTCAGAAAATGAGTTGATGAGAGATAAAAAGGGTATCTCATCACTTGGACATAAAATTTAAATCACTAAGGATATATAAGAGCATATCCCAACAAAATGTTATGTGAATTAAAAGACATAACAAAATAAGTCTTTTAAAAATTAGAGGGTGAAAGGTTCCCTTACAGACATGAGTATCTTTCGAAACATACACCCCGTGAAAGAAGGACAATACAACATTGATGTAAATAATCATAAATGAAAGTATATTACACAATGAGTAAAATAATGGGCAGTACATACACCACTCTAAGTAAATTGTGGCAAATATAGCATAAATCTCATAGGAATAAAAGTGAGATGAAAAATCACTTACGAAAACTCAGCAGCCTAACAGCGCCACTTAAAACATACAAAAATGGATCGATGAGATCAAATAGGATCTCTAATCGTATTAACATAAAGTTTACAGAAATAGAAATATATAAGAACATCCCCCAACATAACAAAGCAGTGCATAAAAGAAGTGACATAAAGGAGATTACATAAAAAGAAAGAGAGAGGTTAGATCTCTGACGAAAATTCGACAGCCTAACAGCGCCACTCAAAACTTACATAATGGATTGATGAGAGAGAATAGGGTCTCTCATCATGTTAACAAAAAAATTACAGTAAGAGTAATATAAAATAACATCCCAATAATAAGAAAGATGATATTTAAAAGTATTGACATAAAAGAGTGTACTTAAAAAGAAAGAGAGGAGTAGGGTCCCTTACCTCATGTCCAAATTTTCTTGTTCGTTTCTTTATATTCCTGAATAATAAACATTGGTCAATTTATAATTTCTTAAGGACCTCCTATAAAGATTATTATTCAGTTCATATCACATATTATAATGTTATAATAATTGTTTAATAATGTTAGTTCATATCAGACGTTTTTGCCGATGTTTGGTACATGAGTCAAAAATGAACTTGTTTGAAAAATGATTATCCATGTAGTTATAAGTAAATAATTTCCATAATAGTATTAATGATTAATATATCATATATATCCTTCACATATTTATACTATTCCATATCATTTGGAGATAAAAAATGAAAATCATCGTTCATGGAGACGGTAGGCCGTACGTACGCATGAACGCTACTTTCTTTTTTTCTTTTTCATATTAATGGAATTAAAAATAAATGATATATACATATATATTATAATTCCATTATAATATATATGTTATATAGGTCACATATGTTCATTAATTTAATTCTTTATAAATTCCATGTATTTCATGTACGAGTCATATCACATGAGGGGCGATAGTCTGCACTTCCTCATATGAAATTATCGCATTTACAAAACATGAAAATAATAATGGTATGGTTTAAATATAAAATACAAAAGAATATAGTAAACATAAATACCGTAAATATCATATATAAAATATAGTTACATCATAATGGTCACCATTAAATGTGTTAAAAGAATATTGAACAATCATCATTTCGTGAGGCAGAAAATCGCCAACTACAGAAACAATATGTTCTTTAACCATTAGACAAAGGTGTGTGTAAGTGTAGCTAGAATAATTATTATAAAAACATACTATTTTATTTATGATACTGGAGTTGTTACAAAAGAGATGAATAAAAATATATTAGGGGGTTGGAGAAGTAAAATAAAACAAAAGGACACAAGTGAAGACATTACCTTAAAATTGGGTAACTCCCTTTGGTTTGAGCTCAAAGGCTTCCGTAGGAAGACTTCTGCCCAATGTGAGGATTCAAGGAGTTATATAGGGATTTGGAGAGACACAATGGGCAGGGGTTGGCCGAGCCAAAGGCTTTGGAAGTGTGGGTAAGGAGGTAGAGTTGGGGGACTTTTATAAGAGGAGGGGAGGGGCACTCTTGGAAAGAAAAGAAATGTTACTTTATTTTAGAATGCGTTTCGGATTTTAATGGACCCAAATTGATGTGTTTGGAGGATAAGGTAATAAGGGTTCTAAATACACCCATCCAATAGGTTTTGGACATGTTTAGGTCATATATTTTACATTATCATTCCATTTTATTTAAATCGTTAAATAATGAGGACATCACTACATCATCATGATGTCATAAATAATTTAATTTAATTAATGTTTAAAAATTATAAAAAAATACTATGATGTAGGAAATATTTATATCTTTCCAATGACTATTTATAGTAAAAACTATGACTTGTATAACCCCATGTAAAAACTGTTTTTGTTAAACATTTCATGTTTGTGTCATTTTTACTTTAACATTACATAAATAGGTATTTATGTCATTTTCCAACCAAAGTGGTTCCATGGGGGCCCCCAGTTGACCTATGGATTTTATTGGTCGTCCAGGGCACATCCAATGAGGGTAGGACATGTTTCTAGGTCATTTCATTTTATTAAAACATTATTCTTACATTAAACTACACTAATTACCTCTAATCGCGATTAAAAACTTAATAAGTTACTATTCACCAAAAAAATAATTTTAATCCCATTTAACCACATTCTACTTCTTAATGACAACCATGTATGTTGTATTTTTGAAATTCAAAACACAAAGATGGCAAAATTTCATTTAAACAGAAAATCAGTTTTTATAAGTACCACTTAGTGGTTTCACTATTCATAAAAAATTGATGTTTTTCATAAAATTACCAAAAGTTCACCCTGCGCTATATTTGATATTTCGAATTCAAAAATGATGTCTATTTTACAAAATTAAAAACATATTAGTTTCATTAATTAATTTAATAAATAATTCCCGCTGCCAAAACAAATAGCGTATTTTTATGAAACAAAATGTATCAAAAGATTGACACTAGTTTAAGTCCGATTTCAAAGTGAAATTAATTTCAACGACCACTATTGGATTAAATGGTAAAAATATATTCTAATTTCACTTTAAAACCTATTCAAAAGATAATATAATCACATAAATAAATTAGATTAAAAGATGTTTTGAATTAAAATACAACATTTTTCACTATTCATTAAAAATTGAACTTTCTCGGAAAAATACCAAAAATTTACACAAAGTAAATTTTGATGTCCCGATTCTAAATTAGAATTTTATTTTGTCTCAAAAAGTGGATTTAAAAGAGGTTTTCCATCAAAATGCGGTTAATTGACCTTTTAAAGAATATTAGATTGTTTACGTTTAAAATTGGATTCATTTGCATTTTTAATCCACTAACATTTATTATAAAAAGTAAAAATATTTGACAAACATATATAAACATTTTGTGGTTAGTTCTGTTCATTCCCGCCATTACAACGGCTAGGCGTTAACTACTATTTAAAATAATATTATTTTATTATTAGAGTGCAACGTAAGATTCTCAAGAAACTCGTTGTTGTGTGTTGGGTACGCCATCGAGCATAGCATCGCATTTAAAGTAATATTAATATTTTATTCACAAATATGAATAAATATAAAAATGTCATATTCTTTATTTACCTGGGGTGTTACATCCTTCCCCCTTTTGGGAATTGCATCCTCGCAATTTTAAAATTGAGCTTGGAAACATCCTTGAAAGTCCCACATCGGAACAGGAGTCGGTAAAACAATCACTTTAAAATAAAGAAAGATAAGTACAGAGGTCACCCGAGTTAACCCATACTAGGATTCCATGTACGAAAACATAGACATGGAGGATAAAACATAGGGTCAAATTCTGATGGAGAGTGATAGAAAACATGTTTAGGAGAATGTTTACCACAAGAAAATCACAAACATGTGATGGGTTAAACGGTATTCGATTCCCCAGTAGGAAAAGTTAATAAACAACATTTTTGTTTTAAGTTACTTTTTATTGAGGAATTTATTCATAAGGAAACATAATCACATATCATGTTGAGTTTCAACTATTATTAGATTCCTTACACAAACTTATATTTTCTCCAAAAGACAAGTATTTATGAAGACTTGTTCTCATTAAGAGTACTATAATCAACTTCTAGAGAATCACCTAATCCAAAAAAGAGAACTATATAATTCCCATGTCTTTAGAATTTAACCAAAACCAAAACCCAAAAGGTTAGTACAAGATCAGATAATCCAGAAAAGGATAACCCTTTATAAAAATAAAATCTATTCTTAACCTCCAAAATTTTTCCAACAAAACCCGAAGTTCAACGAAGACCATTTGATAAATAATTGTCCATAAAATTATTCAAAGTAAACCAAACTAAGATTAAAACCCAAATATTTGAAGGATTTAGTCACATAGTCTTCCAAATTAAATCATAACATTTACCTCCAAACAACATCAGTTTCTCTTAATGTCTCGTATTGAAAAGTAATTAACCTAATCACATATCCTCCATTATAGGTTAATCATTTCCATAGATTACCCAAAATAAACTTATTCTTAATTCATAAAATCATCTAACTAAAAAGAATCAGTCAAATTAACCAGGGACTTCACGTAGTCCAGTGGTAGGCGATAAATACCAGTCGCACTTTGGTTGTGGGTTCGATTCCCATAGCTTTGTCCGACGCGACGGGTTGTCACACAGTCTGCGTGTTGTCCTTTTTCTAAAACTATATAATTCTTAAAACATTCCCCAAATCGAGATAAAATCTTCAAAAATGATCATAACTTATTTTAACCTCAAGTTTATCTCATGCCTTTCATTTTCCATCATAACATATAATAACCCATAGATACCTCAAAAGTAAGGATAATATAAACTCTAATGGTAACCTTGATAATTATTACCTGAACTTCCACATCGATTGGTAATTTTGTACATGATGCATTATAGATCATACCATGGTTCATGTGGTTGATCATGACTCCTTGATAGTTGGTTTAGAACAACCACGAGTTTCTTCATTGAATCCCCCATTTTATCTAGTATCTTAATCAGAGAACCACCATAGTTTCCTTCAAACCTGTTGTCTATTTGGTGATTGCTAGATCCATCCATTCACTAAAAACAGAAATATGAGTGTGAGTATATCAACAAAACCATCATGTACTAATGAGGAAGGTAAACACTAATATATACTTACTCACTCAATTTATCTAAAACTAGGACTCTTTCGGAAATCCTAACCATTATGATAATGTCACTTATGCTTAGAGAATACCCTAACCACTAAAGTTATCTAAACCGACCTCTGATACCAACTATAAGGCCCCAACCTTAATCCTTACTTAATCTTTAGTTATTACAAGATTACACATTGAGGATCATTTCAGGTTTAGAGTTTTAGAGAATTATATCATAAAACTTGTGTTACATTCCACATTTAAACAAAGTGGTTACATAAAAGAGAGTATTCATTTTTCCCATCAACCGAAACATATTTAAAATAAAACATGGATTCTTTCTTGACACTTCCTTGACACTATCATCATATCTTGTACCCTTCCCTTGACCAGTGAAAAACATTTCAAAAACTTGGGATGAGCATAAAAAGCTCGGTAAGGGATATAAAAATATGGAAAGGAAACATGAGTACATGTATACATAAGAATGAAATCATACTTTACCCATAAAACATAAGAACATTAACATACCTCATAAATTCATGAATAAAATCATAGAAATAATAAGACGTAAAGGTAACTTGATGAATTCATAACATTCTTACGTAGGGAGTAACCCTGTTGGTTATGTTTGGAATAACCACCACAGTATATTCCCTAAATCTCTTAGGAGAAACCTTAACGTTTCACTCCTTCGCGTTACCCAATGCATTGGAGAGTTATATCAGGCTCACCTGCCCTTAGGTTATCACAGAACCACCCATCTTAATAACAATGCCCAAGAACAATAACATAATCTTATCACATAAAACATTCATAAATGAAACATAACATTTCCACCTTTCAAAAAAAAGATATCAATACACCACATTGATATAAAAACATTATGAAAACCATTTTCAATAACAAAATAAAAGAAAAGTAAAACATGGTATTTATTTTTTCATTTTTTTTAAAAAAGGTATGGCTTGTAGAGGAAGCTGAAACTCAAAGAATGGTCACGGCGGCGGAGAAGTCGTTGTCGCCGCATACGTACGACAAAAAAATTCCCATTTTCCATTTAGTAAAACGCTTTGTTTAAAAAATATTCCTTTCTGATAAACGTAAAAGTCAATGGGGTTTTTACACCGTATAAAAGAAGTTTGTGTATAAAACAAAATATGCCTCAATGAAGGGACATTGAGACGAAGTCCATTATAATGACGGTATCCTTGGATTAAGGATAAATCAATTACATAATTATGTGTGACAAACTAATACACCAAATATAAGTGGAAATTAAATGTAAAACAATTAGAGTTTATTCACACATATTCATATAACAACATATTCAAGGAGTACAAGCCTATCCTAAAGAATCAAAATTTGGTTAATAAGTTCCCTTGCAAAACTTTGACAACCTAACGACGTCAATAAAAAATTAAGAAAATGAGTTGATGAGAGATAAAAAGGGTATCTAATCACTTGGACATAAAATTTAAATCACTAAGGATATATCAGAAAATATCCCAACATAATGTTATGTGAATTAAAATACATAACAAAATAAGTCTTTTAAAAAGAGGGGGGGTGAAAGGTTCCCTTACCGACATGGGTATCTTTCGAAGAATACACCCCGTGAATGAATGACAATATAAAATTGTTGTAAATAAACATAAATGAAAGTATATTACACAATGAGTCAAATAATGGGTAGTGCATACATAACTCAATGGAAATTGTGGCAAATGTAGCACAAACTTCAAAGGAATAAAAGTGAGATAAAAAACCCCTTATGAAAACTTGGCAGCCTAACGTCGCCACTTAAAACTTACAAAAATGGATCGATGAAATCAAATAGGGTCTCTCATCATATTAACATAATGTTTACAGAACGATGAATATAAAATAACATCCCCCAACATAACAAATAGGATCTTAAAAGAAGTGACATAAAGGAGATTACTTAAAAAGAAAGAGAGAGGTTAGATCTCTTACGAACATTCGGCAGCCTTACGGCGCCACTCAAAACTTCCATAATGGATTGATGAGAGAGAATAGGGTCTATCATCATATTAAAAAATAAATTAAAGTAATATTATTATAAAAGAACATCCCAATAACAAGAAAGATGTGCTTTAAAAGGAATGACATAAAAGAGTGTACTTAAAAAGAAAGAGAGGAGTAGGGTCCCTTACCTCAAGTCCAAATTGTCTTGTTCGTTTATTTATATTCCTGAATAATAAACTTTGCTCAATTTATAATTGCTTAAGGACATCCTATAAAGATGATTATTTAGTTCATATGACATATTATAATGTTATAATAATTTTTTAATAATGTTAGTTCATATCAGATGTTCTTGCCGATGTTTGGTACATGAGTCAAAAATGAACTTGTTTGAAAAATGATTGTCCATGTAGTTATAAGTAAATAATTTCCAGAAAAGTATTAATTATTAAAATATCATATATATCCAGTACATATTTATACTATTCCATATCATTTGGAGATAAAAAATGAAAAGCACCGTTCATGGAGACGGTAGGCCGTACGTACGCATGAACACTACTTTCTTTTTTTCTTTTTCATATTAATGGAATTAAAAATAAATGATATATATATATATATTATAATTCCATTATAATATATATGTTATATAGGTCACATATGTTCATTAATTTCATTTTTTACACATTCCATGTATTGCATGTATGAGTCACATCACTTGAGGGGGCTATAGGCCGCACTTCTTCATATGAAATTATAGCATTTACACAACATGAAAAGAATAAAGGTAGGGTTTAAATATAAAATACAGAAGGTTATAGTAAACATAAATACCATAAATACCATATATAAAATACAGTGACATCATAATGGCCACCTTTAATGGTGTTAAAAGAATAGTGAACAATCATCGTTTCGTGAGGCAGAAAATCGCCAACCAAAGAAACAGTATGTTCTTTAACCATTAGACGAAGGTGTGTGTAAGTGTAGCTCGAAAAATTCTTATAAAAACATCCTAGTATATTTAAGATACTTTATTTGTTACATAATATATTAATAAAAAGATTTTAGGGGGTTGGAGAAGCAAAATAAAATAAAAGGACACAAGTGAAGACATTACCTTAACATCGTGTAACTCCCTTTGGTTTGAGCTCAAAGGCTTCCTTAGGAAGACTTCTGCCCAAAGTGAGGCTTCAAGGAGTTATAGAAGGATGTGTAGAGTCAAAATGAGCAGGGGTTGGCCGAGCCAAAGGCTTTGGATGTGTGGGTAAGGAGGTATAGGTGGGGGCCTTTTATAAGAGGAGGGGAGGGGGACTCTTGGAAAGAAACGAAATGTTAATTTATTTTAGAATGAGTGTCGGATTTTAATGGTCACACATTAACTTTTTTCGAATATAAGGTGATAAGGGTTCTAAATCCACCCATCCAATAGGTTTTGGACATGTGTAGGTCGTAGATTTTACATTATCTTTCCATTTTATTTAAATCGTTAAATAATGAAGTCATCACTGCCTCATCATGATTTCATATATAATTTAATTTATTTAATGTCTAAAAATTATAAAAAAATTTCTATGATGGAGAAAATATTTTTAGCTTTCCAATGACTATTTATAGTCAAAAATCGGACTTGTATAACCCCATGTAAAAATTGTATTAGTTAAACATCTCATGTTTGTGTCATTTTTACTTTAACATTAAATAAAAAGATATTAATGTCATTTTCCAACCAAAGTAGCTCCATGGGGTCCCCAAGTTGACCCATGGATTGTCTTGGTCGGCCATGACACATCCAATGAGGATAGAACATGTGTCTAGGTCATTTAATTTTATTAAAACATTATTTTTACCTTAAACTACACTAATTACCTATAATCGCGATTAAAAACATAATAAGTTACTATTCACAAAAAAATTATTTTAATCCCATTGAACCACATTTTACTTCTTAATGACAACCATTTATGTCGGATTTTTTAAATTCAGAACACAAAGATGGAAAAATTTCATTTAAATGGAAAATCAGTTTTTATAAGTACAACATAGTGGTTTCACTATTAATAAAAAATTGAAGATTTTCAGAAAATTATCAAAAGATCACCCTAAGCTATATTTGATATTCGAAATTCAAAAAAGATGTATATTTTAAAAAATTCAAAACATATAAGTTGCATTAATTAATTTAATAATTAATTCCCGCTGTCAAAAAAATAGCGTGTTTTTATGAAACAAAATGTATCAAAAGATTGACACTAGTTTAAGTCCAATTTCAAAGTGAAATTAATTCCAACAACCAATATTGGATTAAATTGTAAAAATATATTCTAATTTTACCTTTAAACCAATTCAAAAGATGATATAATCATATAAATAAATTATATTAACAGAGGTTTTGAATTAAATACAACATTTTTCACAATTCATTAAAAATTGAACTTTTTCGAAAAAATACCAAAAAATTTACACAAAGTAAATTTTGATGTCCCAATTATAAAGAAAAATTTTATTTTATCAAATATAACACATAAAATTGCAAAAAAGTGGATTTAAAAGAGGTTCTCCATCAAAAGGCAGTTAATCGACCTTTTAAATAATATTAGAATGTATACGCTTAAAATTGGATTCATTTGCATTTATAATCCACTAAAATTTATTGTAAAAAGTAAAAATATTTGAAAAACATGTATATTCATTTTGTAGTAAGTTCTGTTCTTTCCCGCCATTACAACAACTAGGCGTTAACTACTATTTAAGATAAAGTTATTTTATTATTAAAGTGCAACGGAAGATTCCCGAGAAACTCGTTGTTGTGTGTTGGGTACGCCATCGAGCATAGCATCCCCTTTAATGTAATATTAATATTTTATTCACAAATATGGATAAATATAAAAATGTCACATTGTTTATTTACCTGGGGTGTTACAATATTAGGTAACGAATGTTTTGAAAAATTTCATGTTGTTATTAATTTCACATGTTTTTTAATCACCCCCATTATTCTACCACATTTATTTATTTATATCTTAATGCAACTTAACATCAATAAGGTTCCTACGTGGATTTTAGAGACCTGGTAAATTTGTCTAGTTTTTTGGATTATATAATGCAATGGAAACCCCCAATAAAAGAATCTTTACGGTTTGTCAAAATAAGAATTATTTCATTTTTGGTTATTTGCTACATGTTAGACATTTGCCTATATTCATCGGTATTGACTAATCTTTCATTTCCAGCATGTACTATTAAATCAGTTTTCAATCGTCATATCCAATGTATTCATATTAGCAGTTCTTACAATAATTAAAGGAATTTACTTATTTGTCAATGAATTTTGTTTCAAACATTTTACATCCAATATGTAAACATGCTTAAAGCACACTATCAATACCTATATAATGATTATAATTTATTACATATACAAAACATATAATGAAAACATATAAAGATTTCTTATACACTATATAACAAAAATGTATATCCATTTCAGAACACCATTCTGGTGTTGCACATTTTAACATACAATATTTCTAGATTTGTCACAAATTGATTTCAATTAAGAGGAAATTTCCATAAAGAGTATCTAAAACATAAAATTTATTATTAATATAAAGAAACATGAGGATTTTGAAATCTATGAATTTTTTTAGTTTCATAATATAGAAAATATTTTTCATTCTTTATTTAGTTACATAAATTATTAATCGAAAAATCTATGATTTTTTATGAATTTATAAGTATATCTTTTATTGTATATTAAATTATTTAATTATTAAAATAAATATAAGTGGTTCAATATAAATTAGAAAATATGTTCTCTTATTAACTTTAATTACATTCTTGTGTATAGTGAAATATCAAGTGTTACTATTTTAGTAGTTTGACTCACTAACACATCTTACCCAATTGGGAAAATTACTGTATAATGTTATCCTATCATCTTGAATTGAAATATTTTAATAAATAATTACTCTTTTATTTTTGTAGCATAATTTATATGGATAATTTTTTGTGGATGATTTCAACTCATACAACACACACAACTCTAAGTAGACGAGCTCCACTGTGAGCAATTTGGGTGTTAGGGGAACATGCTCCTACTCTTTGGGTATGGGGGCCAAAGTCCCCTAAACCAAATGTTATGTTACAATAAAAAATCCAATTTACCATTGAAGGGCACACCAAGTCACAAATATTTGGAAATATAGAGGTACATAAATTGGTAGAACTATTGCAGTATCTCAAACATTAAAGGTAGGATTATTGTAGCTTCACTAACTTATTTCAACTAACCACATTATCATCTTGGACATTGGTAGATTCATTACTATTGTAGTTCAGAATTATAGCTAATGTTTTTAACATCATAGTGGTATTATAGTGAAGTTTATGGAACAATGATTCATCCTCCTTTTAGAACATTTCATGGAAGTGTTTTTGTTTTAAAACACTAATATTCTCTATGTATTTATTCTCACAAATCATACAATGATTATTCCACTCCATTGTTAGAGGGAATTGTTGAACCACCTAAACCATTGCGTACTGTGAGATCTTCTTCTCATTCTTTTCTTGATTTTTAATTTTTTTTCGTATTCTGCAAACTTATTTTCTCACTAATACTCCATGTATTTCCACAATAAAGACAATTACTAATATTCATCAATTTTTTCACTACATAATATTATATACACAAGTTAAATAGATTTATATCTTAAAATCCAGTGTGGATTATTATTCCATACATAGAAATATGAAATGCACATCAATATTAATATAAAATATGTGTAAATATTGTTATATTGAATGTAATTTTTATACGATAAAAAATTCACATGGAACATTTAAATACACATGAAACATGAGATATTTAAAAGGAAATTCACATATTACACAAAATGTGATAAGGTAAATTGCAGAAGTCATGTTTTTATATCAAAAATGTAATCTATTTAGTATTTTCATCAACAATATTATTAAGATGATGCTCATTAAGATAAATATCTACCATGAAAATTCATGAAATAAAGTTCAATCCAACATGATGAATAATAATTGAAAATCCAACGAAAACTAATTTGACAGTTTTGTTCTTAATATAGAGTAATAGGAAAAAAATGTTCATAGGATATTCAAAAATGAATCTAGAATCTTCTATCTTTGATAATTAGTTTTAAGGCCCCTTATATTCCCTTTAAAATACTCATATTTCCATGATTTTACTAAAGAGGTTACACATGTTGTTTCCATACAAAAATATGAATATATGTAACCTACTAATATCCATGAAATATTTATTTATAGTAAAGGCACATATATTAAATAGAAAATGATAAAAACCATCGCACCATGACAACTAGATATGAATGTCCATGAGATATAGTGCGTTCATAGACTAGAAGACTATTAATTTCTTGTTTTCTGAGTATTTTATAAGATTCATCTCTTATGATGACATTAAGGAAAAAGGTTATTCCATTAGAATATAATGATGAAAATAAAAAATTCATTCTTGATTTTATGACCCAACATACTTTGTCACATATATTAATGTTGATAGAACCATAGAATTGTTATCTCATTTATTATGATTCATCTGGATCATGATTGGTATGTTTTCTGATGTAGGTATTCCAGTCATATACCATGGCGCATGAAATTTTTGTTGAAAAAAAAGAATTATACTAATATCCACTACGGTGGTATATTGATTAAAAACATGCCACCATAAAAACATTGATGAAATGTTTTTTTCATAATATATCAGATGATCTTGATGAACTACTTTTATAATAGGGACACAAACCTCCATGAATGAATATGGATGTTGAATCATTATATGTTTTACATTGACATGTTATATACACATGGGATGAGAAATTAAGTGGCTAATGTTATGGGAAAAATTTTATATCTATTTGGTTAGGGACGATCGTGATGATAGAGGATTGAAAATCACACACTCATGGGAATGTGAATTCAATGTAATGTGATTGAAAACCTCTATTGGAATTATTTTAATGCACCAAACTCCCAAATATATCCAATTTTATTCAACAAAACATCATTATATTGTGGTTTTCCATTGTATTTATCTTTATATATTAGGACTATAAATTTTTAGAGTTCAAAACAATATGCATTTCTTCTAATTTATTTCCAGTTTGCACATTTAGTAGAGATTTGTTATGAGTATACTTTTAGTTTTTGTTTCATTTTATTATTTTACATTTTCATATAGTATTATAATAAATGAGTAATAAAAATAACTTGTTCAATTGATTATTTTTTCCGTTTTCAAACTACAATTTGTGGTAACATTCCCCTCTATTATATTTTCATTACCAAGTCTTGATATCAGGTATATATGCTTCGAATTACTCATATGAAAATATTGAAATACACTGTATCACATTCTTTGTTAATGAAGGGTACATTTCTTTTGATTCAATATTATATTATATTTATAAAATTGAACATAACATTAAAATTCTGAATACATTATTGATTATTTCAATTATTTAATATAATTTGTATTGGAAGACAATAGTAAAAACATAATCCTTTAGAGTTATATTTAATTATTAATGTATGAAATAATTATTTTCCCATTTTAAATCATCATTAAGAAATATGTGTTGTTTTTCCATTAAATATTTTTTCTAGTACTTTGGTGCATTCATTTTTAATTAACTATTCATTGTATAATTCAATCTAATATTCATTGTATAAATTTTTATGTCCATAAAAAGTATAAGAAAAAGGGTAGAGAAATAACTGATGAATATTTTATTAACCATGTCAATAAAAATGATTTTTTTTGTTAATTAAATTTTCATTAATTTTCTTAAATTTAGAAACTCTTGTCATTAGCATAAATTATAATATAAAAAAATTAAACATAATTTATTTCCAATGGGCTGAATCAAATGAATATGTTATCATACTGTTACAATTAATATTGGAGTTCATATAATTAATATTTTCATTGGTCATTTATATTTTTAATGAATTTTCTCTTATTTAGTGTAGAAATGAAGGTTTTCAAAAAAAATGTTATAAAATAAATTGGAAAGTACATTTATTCTAATGATATACTGGTGCACACATAGAGAAAATATTACTATATGTTATAATTTATATTTTCATGGACTGAGGTGATGTATTTCTAGTGGGTGAATGGTGGAAAGAATACCAGAAGTGCATGCAAACATCTTTGAAATGAGTTTGAAGATGTACGCCAAATTTGTATCATCTAATTAATTATACCAATTAAACTCACAATAATCATATACAATTTTCATAGTTGATTGACATAGATGGGAATATTTTATTTTGATGAATCATTTGTGAAGACGCACTAGAAAATCAAAAGAAAATTTATGGATTGTTTTTTATTTCTCTAATGTTTAATGTGAAAAATTACTTCAAAAACCCAATTATGAATTTTACATTAACCTATTAAAGGTATTAGCCTATTTAACAATACTAATGTGAACATTTTAACAAATAAATGATTTGTAATAGCCTCTTTATGAATTTTACTAAAAATATATTAAATTTCAATATTAATCTATTGAAATGAATTGAAGTATCAGTAGTTAATGATTTAATTTTATGGTGTCTGAACTGAAGAGAATATTTTTTATTGTAGATTGATCAGTGAATCATATTTACATGATTCCCTTCTTGTGAAAATTATATGAATTTTTAATATGTAAGATATTTTATTAATGTGTATATGAAATTAGATCTATATTATTTTTTGATGGTATATTTTATTTTTTGTTTATTATTATATCCATACATGTGCATGATAGGGGAACTACATTGATAATTGGTGAACTGGTAGTAGAATCCACAACATATAAACCTAATTCCATCACAATTTCATGTTTGATTACATGAAATGTGACCTGCAATGATTTAAAAAATGGGACCAACCCAGTGAACCGAGGTATTAAAAATTATCTCATATATGACTACTTCCATCCAAATTTAAAATACATTAGTGAGACAAGGGTTTATTAGCCTGATTAATACATCAATATTTTTAAATGAAATGATCAATTTCCTCCACAATGTAAGAAACCATCCAATGTTCAACAATTAACATCATTATTGAGACAATTACTGTCACTGACATGTGACGTCACGATGGAAACTCGGCTTTTTGTTGACTTCATGATAATGAAAAGCGTGTAACTCCACCAACCAAAGGATTCACATCCATGATATAACATGAAACAAGATTGATATGTCATATCATATTTATCAGTTTTGAAGACTGGTATAAGTGTAATCCTTTAAAATTAACTCATCCTCACCATCAAATACTATGAAATTTTCCATAACTATTTAATGTACTCAAGGATAATCATTAAAACATCTGTTTTAATCATCAAGAATATAGGTTATCATATATTAATACTTATATCATATGAAATATTAGGTCAAATAAAGAACATTATATACATGAAACATCATATGGAAGACACAAAATTGATCTTATCCATCATTTAACACTATTTAGTATCAATTATCATCCTAATATTTTTGCAATGAAACTCTGGAAGTGACCCCTAAATGGTGATCTCCAAACAAAAAAAATTGATAAATTTTAAATTATATGTTCTTTGACTCAATATAGAAATTTTTTTATCCATCATAGTGGTTTTTTATAACCCATATGTAGGTTGTTTCACTTTTGTATTTAATTGAAATTAATTTTAAAAATAATTTTATAAAATGTATTGTCTGGAAATTGTTTTCAATAATTATTATCTCATCTATATAGAACACTATAAATATCATGATCCATTGACCAACATTCTATTATTAACAAGAATCACATTTTTATTTATAAAATCAAATACATTGTCACTGTTATAAAACCATATATTCCAACACTAAAAATCATTTGTCAATCAATAAATGAACCATTGAAAACTATAAATCATTACAGTATCATTTTACACATAAAACCTATATTTAATATTGTAAACATATCATCAAATAATTTTTTGTTATAGACAAATCACTACCCGCCTTCACCAAGATGAGGGAAGGGACAAAAAAATGGAAAACCATTCCTTCCTCAATGTGATGGAGAGATAATTACCCCCAAGAACCACCTTTAATCGGCCCCGGGGGGTGTCTAGAACCATAGGTATAAGTTCACATGTAATATGGAAGGAAATAACATTTTTATTTAATTTGATTATGAGATAATATAAAAAATCAAAAACAACACCAAAGATGGAAGTAAAACTAAATAAAAAACTATACATTCCCATATGCATGTTCCAATAATAATATGCTACATGATACAATAAAACATCAAAGGGAATGTACCAAAAGAAATAAAAAATTGCAATGTCAACAGTCCTGGTGTCCGAGATAACAGTGTCTGGCACAGTCCTCGAAGTCCTCCATCAATCCTAAAATAAGTTTTATATATGTAGGGTGAGTATACAGGTATACCCAGTAGAGAAAACCAATATCTCTCATGCAGAAGTGGGGAGGCATAATAATGCCCTGTGAGAAAATGAGATAACCAAATTACCTATCCAAGAAACATTCCACCCAAACATCCCCAAGGTACACTCCCCAAATAAAAAAAGTCATGTAAGGTAGTAGTAATAACACATCAGTGTTTGGGTAATCTGCACCACTTTCCCACTATTTATTGAAGAAATCCTACACATCAGACCTTCCTTGATATTTTCAACACAGCACCATTGACATTCCATGCCCGCAAAAACCTGTGAATCCACAACCACACATCCCACCCGCAAGCACCTAGGCCACAACCACACATAACCGTACACAGAGGCACCTGGTGTAGAACAACTACTGACATCCCCGTAGACACATGGGCCCAACAAACTACTTCCATGCCCAAAAACACTTGGGAAACAACCTACCCACACATGCATGAGAAAACCACCACAAATACCATCACTGAATAATCATGGGCTACAATGGACCTCATATCATCATAGCCTGCTCTAAGTGCATTTGACTACTCGGGAAACAGAGAAGAAAAGAATATAATAAAAATCCCCTCATAGAAGTTTTGGAAAAACCACCCTCACCCAAGGATGGGGGAATTCACCTCGAAGTGCTCAACTTGGGTAGAGTGAGAATAAAAAAACATGAACTAAAATTTACATATATGTAAAAAAGTAGGATTCCCAACCTAGGGGTTCCAAAACAGGCCTATACCCAAACACCCTTATTATAATTCCTTAATTAGAAACATACCATTCTCCATAATGTCACAACTCATTCCCAAAACGGAATTCCCCATTTGACACCATTTTTGATATAATATTAAATTTATCCTATTTCAACAACTCTCCACTACCCTGAACCTCACATTCATTGCCACAAGGCAAGGAAATATATTCAAGAAGAAGTTTAAGCATTCACACATGGTTCTCTTGTAAGGTGACAACAAAAAAATGGATCCGAGAAATAACTCAAAGTCCTGCAACCAAACAAGCCCCAACCTACGAGTACAGATACACATGCTAAAAAATGAACAATAATAAATCCCATCCCAATCCCCATCACCCCACAGGCATCAATGATAGAATCCACCCATGTTACCAAAAAAGGGTAAAAAAGTTTCCAAATTTGTCTACACCATTCATTTAGTTCCATTCTTCTGTTTGGTTATCCAGGGTGATCAAACAAGGACTCTTATTCATTGGTCCTCAATTTTATCAACCAAAATTATGTGAATAACCAATTTCCATGTAATAGACATTCAATCAAATAATTATCTAGAAAACAAGGTCCATTAGAGAACAAGGAAGGAAAACCAATGACCACGATTTTTAGTGGAATGAAGCCCGTATAATTCAAAACATATAAGAAAACATATAAGGTTACAAAAAAACCATAAAACACACAACATCAACCTTAAAAAACATTTATTTTTATCTTTATGGTTTGGATTCATCGATCTGTGTAGGAACATTATCATACCCACCCCGCATAATGCACATTAAAGAGAGATAAAAGAAAAAAACTACATGGATGATCAATAATCGTTATTTTTATTCACTTTACATGAACTGGGGTGTGAGAATTGTAGAGTAGAAGATCTAGGGGATCCAATTTTTGGGCATGAATAGCTCTAGCATAGGTGATCCATTATCCTTGGAAAGGGGGGACTCCAAATTCACCAATGAAATGAAAAGAAACCATCTAAGAAGAAGATAGTGTCATGAGCGATAATAGGTGAGGGCTTTGAGTTACGAGATATGGGATGTTGAACCAATTTAAAAGTTGATTGTGGTTTCTCCTTTAGATTGGGTGGTTACACACAATGTAATTAATTATAATTTAATAATTCTCAATGGAGGGGTGCCCATTATGGTTGTGAGTCAATGTTTAGTCCCTTAATGAGAGGAAAACTAGTGACAGGGTGGAATTGGAAAATACTGGAAAACAAGTTGTGACACCGAGGAAAAGCGACACATTTTTGCATGTCAATGGTTTCCTGGAACTTAGGTATTATTGATATCGTTTATGGGCATTAAAAGTCTAAAAAGTGGGTATTGACCAATTTTACATAAAAATATATGTTGCGGGGGAGGAACTGGAAAATCTCGAGAAAATGGTAAAGGTTGAGACATGGTATTGGTGACACACCGTAACCATGTCTCCATCACAGTGCCACCATAATAGTGCCATAGGTTTGGTGAGACACAGTGAGAGGTGCCACCATTTTGGTATTCAATCATCACGGTTCCACCATCATGGTGCCACCTATTTGGTGAGACAACATATGCCCTGACACCATAATAAAACCTCTGTCCAGGTGCTACTGTGACCGGTTCCACCATCACAGTTCTAGCCGTGACCAGGGCCAACATCATGGTGCTTCCGTTACCGGTTCCTTCGTCATGGTGCTTTCATGATTTGTGCCACCATCATGGTGCTTCCATGACTAGTGCCACATTCACCATCCTGAGTTGACCAATGCCACCATCATAGTGTTTATAAGAGCAGTGCCACCATCATGGGGCTCCCTTGACTCGTGTCACTGTCACAGTTCTGCCATGACCAGACCCACCGTTACGCTAAATTCGTGACTGGTGCCACTATATTGGGGAGACCGAGATTTTGGAAAATTAATCGACTAGGAGGTTTTGGACCAATACATCAGATACCTCTGAAACAATTCTCTTCCTCAAGAATTCAACGATAAACTTGTAGACAAGAGAGTGGTATTTACAACCACCCCGTAAGATACCTCTCAAAGACATACACCTTAGAGTTGTTCGAATGCCGGTATAACCCCAATATTTAAGTACAATTCTTCCTTATCTATATCCTGTAAAAAAAGGATACAGTGACTCCCCTCTCCCCCATGTAATCCCACAAACATGAAAAGGTCATTCTAGGCAGTCATAAGGACTTGGGAGTCCCTTCTTCCACATGAAGATAATATCCTCTTTGACCGGAATTGGCACACTTTCATTGTTTCAACCACATACCCTTTAATGCATATCTATTAGGGATTAGATCCTACCCTCCCCAAATCAGGGAACTTCACAAACACTTAGTGAACAAGGAAAATAACACATTTCATTGTTATCCAAGTAATGCATTACCTCATAATCAATTATGAACATAATAGTGAAAAACAAAAAATAGCTTTGGGTAATGGTTGGGAATTTGTGCCTCTCATTCCCATGTACTCTCCTCGAGGCCACCATTCCTCAATAACACACGAACCAATGGAATGGTTTATCCATGCTGTTCCTACTCCTCACAATCCATGATTCTCACCGGTTGCTCTACGAACGTCAGGTGGTCTCTAATATACATCTCACTGCAGTTGAGGATGAGAGAGTCATTGGGTAGAATCTTACCGAGCTATGACACGTGGAAGACGTCTTGAAACCTATGTAGAGATGGCGGTAGCACCTGATGATAAGCCACTTCTGTGACTCTTTTAAATTCCTCTAATGGTGAAATGAACATGTAACAAAGCTTACATCTAATGATGAACCTCTATTTCCCATGTCGAGGGGAGACCTTAATGAACATGTGGTCCCCTTCGAAAAACTCCATGGATGTCCTCCTATGATTGACATACGAGTTCTTCTAGTTCTGAGAAGCCATCATCCTTTCTCGGATAAGCGGAACCTTTTATGAGGTGTTCTACACCACCCCCGGTCCTAGAACACCTGCTCTCCAACATCTATCCAGCAAAAGGGTGTGTGACATATCCTCATGTATACGGATTTTAAGGGAGCCATGATAATGGTAGAGAGAAATATATTGTTTTAGGAAATCTATACCAGGGGAAAGTGTCATACCCATGAACCCCCAAAGCTCAAAACACATGTCTGTGGCATATCCTCCATCATCTAGATGGTTCACTCTATCTTCCCAATTGTATCGGGGTGGAAAGTACTGCTAAGGTATAACAGGGTTCCAAAAGAATGTTGCAATCCATTCCATACCCATGAGGAAAACCGGGTATCTCTATCAGAGACTATGGATCTCGGAACTCCATGAAACCACACCCCCTCATCAATTTAACCTTGTTCTAAGGAATCCATTTTACTAGACTCCTTTATTATGAGTACGTGAGATGATTTCATTAGTTGGTCCACCACTAACCAGATTGCATCATAGCCTCTCTGAACCAGATGTGGTCCCATGAAGACGTCCATCGTGATGTCATCCCACATCCACTACGGGAAATCTAAGGGTTATTGAAATCCTTCAGGGATGTGGTGTTCATTCTTCATGTGCTAAAACATGAAGAATTCTTCCACAAACACTTCCACTAACTGATTCACCCCCAGTCACCAAAACTATCCCCTCAAGCCCAATTAAATCTTGAAAACTATTTGGTGTACTACAGTGGGTGAGTAGTGAAACTCACCATGAATTTTTTCGTGCAATCCAACAGGGAAGAACAACATCCCATGAAACAACATCTGATTCTTATTGTCTTCTGTCCATCCATCTGGAGAATCACCTTGTATAACATGATCGTGCATCACATCAGCCTCTTAGTCCCCGCACTGAGACTCCTCCACCATCCATGAAAGAGTGTACTCCAGTGTCCTCTGAAACAGACAGCCTCTGACATCCTCCACACTCACATCCATTTGTAGTGTAGCCAATTATTCCATCACCTTCCACAAATCTGATAATTCTCGAACCACATGCTTTTGTGGCATCCAACTCAAGGAATCAACTACCACATTTCACTAGGAAGAAATGCCGCCACATCATTAGTATGAACATAATGGCTGCAAGATCCAAATCGCTGGTGGAATAGTTGTGCTCATGTGGATGTAAATTCATTAACCCTTAAGATATCACCCCTGATGTATCATAAGCACAATCCCAAAGCCAAGTCTATAAGCCACACAAAACACATGAAACAAAATCCCTTCATCTAGTAACCACAACACTATGAAAGTAACCAAAATCTCTTTCAGATAATTGAAGGATACTTAGAACTACTCACTCCACAAAAATTCGTGGTTATTATTGGAAAGGGTTGTCCTGGGTGCGCAAACTCTTCAGATGTTGGTCATGAATCACTAGTTATAAACATCTAGACCTAGAAATCTAAGAATCTCTTCCACATTCATGGGATCTTTGTAATAAATACAACTTCAATCTTTGACAGGTCAACCGATATCCCCTGATCGGACACCTCATGTCCAAGGAAATGTTCATCTTGTGTCCTGAACATGCACTTAGACAATTTCCCATAGATCCGGAGCCATCGTAGGAACACTAAAACCGTCCAATGATGCTCGGGGTTATCCTCCATTGAACATGAGTAGATCAAGATGTTTTCAATAAACTCTATTATGAACAAGTCCAGATATTCTCAAGAGATAGAGTTCATGATTCCCATGAACATGACTGGTACATTTGAATCAATGAACGACATGTCCACAAACTCAAAGTACCCATATTTTCACCCGATTGTAGTCTATGAGATTTCTCCCTCCTTTACCTGGAACTAGTGATATCATGACAGTATATAAATGTTGGAGAACCATCCTTATCCCTTCAATTGATCAAATAGTCTTCGATCCTCGAGATGGGGTATCAATTTTGATTGTCACCTGGTTCATCCTTCGGTAGTCTATACACAGCCATAGACCACTTTCTTCCTTCTTTCCGAACAAGACCGGTGCACCCCATGGTGACACACATGGTAGAACAAAACCCTTCATCATCAGATCGTCAATCTGAATCTGAATCTGCAACTCTCGCAATTTGGAAGGTGCCATCAGGTAGGGGGCATCAAAATCTGATAGGCATCGGTTTTCAAGTCTATCATGTACTAAACATCATGTCGAGGGGTAGTGTCACAACCACTCTATAGAAGACGTCCATAAACTCACTGACGATCCCAATGAAACTCAACACACATCCACTGCGCCTTCACCAGGAGGGGGAAGTGACAAAAAATTTCCAAACCTTCATTAATATTGTTTATGGAGAGATAATGACCCCCAAGACCCACCTTCAATAGGCCCCAGAGTGGTGACTTGGACCGATGTTATAGAATCACATGTAATTTGAAAGGCATTACCATTTTAATTTAATAGTATCATGAAATATGATAGTAAAACCCAAATAACACAAAATATGGAAGTTAAAGTAAATCCAAAACAATCAATTACCATATACAAGTTATAATAATAATGTCTTACAGTGTACAAGAAAACTCGAATGGGAACGTACCAAAAGAAAATAAAAAAAACAATGTCAACATTCTTGGTGTGTGATATAATAGGGTCCATGACTATTCTTGAAGTACACCTACAAACCTGAATGTAGTTTTATATATGTAGGATGAGTATACGGGTATACTCAATAAGGAAAACAAAATGATCTCGTGCATATGTGGGGTGTAATACTAAATAATGGTGAGAAAATGAGGTAACCAAAGAACCTAGAAATGAAACTATTAACCCAATCCTCACCAAGGAACACTCCCCAAATAAATCAAGAAATTTAATGTAATATTAATAACACATTGATGTTTGGGTACCCCACACCACTATCAAAATGGTTATTGAATACGTCATATGTGTCAATCCTTTCCATTTATTTTCATCATAGTCACATTTCCATACCCCGCCCACACACACAATGGATACTTGAACCCCACATCTCTCCCAACAACATCTGGTACACAACCACCCATAACTATACCCAAAGAAACTTTGTCCTGAACCAGTATCACCACAACTGAGAAACATGGGCCCGAACAACTACATCCATGCCCGAAGACACTTGGGAAAAAACTTTCCCACAAAAACTAGGGCCAACCACAAGAAAAACCATGCCCGAATAATCTTGGTCTATAATGGACCTCTGAAAATCATATTATGCCCGAATAGTCTTGGGATACTTGGGAAAGGGTGTATAAAAAGTGCTAATAACCAGTCACTCATAGAAGTGTTTGGAAAAACAACCTCCCCCAAGAATGGAGGTGTTCACCATAAAGTGATCAACATGGGTTGGGTGGGAGGTAAAAAAGTACTCTTTCCAACCTAGGGGTTCCAAAACCTTCATATACAGAAACACCAAGGTTACTGTTCATTCATAATAAACAGCACAACCAAAACCTAGTCACAACTCATTCTTAGAACACAATTCCCCATTTGAAACTATTCTTTTTTTCATATTCATGTGATCCCATTTTATCAATTCATCACTACAATGAAACTAAAAGGCATACCCACAAGCCAAAGAATGAAAGATAGCCAAGAAGTACATTAATCATTCATAACCGGTTCTCTTGGAATGTCAGAAAAACAAAATGTATCCTGGAGATCCCTCAATGTACTGGAACAAAACAAAGCCCCAACATATGAGAAAATATCCACATGCCAACAACTGAAAAACCAAAGATCCCATCCCCATTAACATCATTCCATTATCATCAACGAGGGAAACCACAACTATTACTAGAATAGGGCAATGATGTTTCCAAATTTGTGCACACCATTCATTAAGTTCCATTCTGTTGTTTGTTCATCTGGGGTGATCACACAAGGAATCTAATTCATTGGATGTACATTTTATCATCCAACATTATGTGATTAACCAATTTCCTTGTTACAACAATTCAATCACAGAAATATATATAATGCAAGGTTTATTAGTGCACAAGGATTGACCACCAACAACCACGATTTTTAGTGGACTTGAGCCCATATAATTCACAACATATAATAAAACAATGATGGGTATAGTAATATCATTAAACACACCCCATCATCCATTAAAAAATATTTATTATCTTCGTTAATGGTTGGTTTCATAAATCCTTTATGGAAGATTATAATAACCACCCTGTATGATGCAAAATAAAGAGATATAGAGGAAAAATGTTACGTAGATGATCAACAATCAACGTCTGTCAGCATGTGCCAAGAACTAGGGATGTGCGACATTGAGGGGAGAAACAAAAGGGGATCTTGGAGTGGGCTAGAAAAGTTAAGACATGGGCGCACCACTATCCTTGGGATGAGGGGACTCCATACACACTTTGTAAAGGACAAGAAACCAACAATGAAGAAGAAAGATTCCCTAAGAGATGAAAGGGAAGGTCATGGGGTTACAAGATACGAATTTTTGATCAACATTAACAGATTATCGTGGATTCCCTATGTGTTTGGGTGTTTACACATGATATAATTAATTATCATTTAATAATTCTCTTTTGAGGGGTGGCCATAATTGCTATGAGTCAAATGGTTTCACCTTAAATAGAGGAAAACAGGTCATTGTGTGGAATTGGAATGTATGGAAAAAATGGCTTGACATTGAAGAAAAGAGTCACATTTTGGTAAGTCAGGTGTATTTCTAATCATAGGGTTTTTATATATCAATTATGGAAAATATAAATATTAAAATGGGGTATTAAACACTTTTATGTCCAATGATATGTTGTTGGGGCCTAACTGGAAAAGCTCAGTAAACAGGAAAAGGGTGACCCATGGTTTTGGTGAGACACTATAACAAAGTCTCTTTCGTAGTGACACCTTCACAGTTCTACCGGTTTGATGAGACACCGTGAGTGGTTCCACTATTTCGATGTGCGACTTTCACAGTGCCACCATGAAGGTGCCACCAGTTTGGTGAGAAACCAAATTCGGTGACACCATAATGATGACACTGCCACATTGATTCAGTGACTAGTTCCACCATCAAGGTGATTCTGTGATAGGTTCCACCCTCATGGTGCTTCCGGGACTAGTGACACCATCAAGTCGCCACATTGACCAGTGCCACCATCATGCTTTCGTCATGACCGGTGCCACCACTTTGGTGGGATTGACTTTTTAGTAAGATAATGGACCAAGAGGGTTTGGTCCATTACAAAAGTTATTTTTACATCCATTTGATATAGGATGTAATCATAGTGATATTTTATTTAATCTCTAAATGGATATAATTGTTTCCAATGAAAAAAAATAAAACATTAATAAATATAATAAAATGTTTTTAAAGAAAATTACCATTGATAATTAAATAACAATATAAAATTATAAAAAACCAATTTTATTATTATAATGTCATTAAATTTTAAAATTATTTATAAATATCATAAAAAAATACAATTAATCACAAAATAAATGAAAATTACAGTGATGAATTTTTAATTTCAAAATACATAAACAGTCAATGTAAAATGATAATTCAACCATAGGACTCCAAAATGTCACAAGACACATTAAAACATTACAGATTTAAAATTTAAAACCATGTTTTATTTAATATTTTTATATAAAATAATATATAGTAGTTATGATTCAACATATTTTGTAAAATACATTGTTTCATATTCTTATTTCATCTCATGATCCTCATCTAAGGTTGTATATGGTGTTTGAGGATTAATCCATATTATGCATGAACTATTTACATCTGCATTTTACATGAGAATAAAAATGAAATGATTCTTCCCATTTACCCCACCTGGGCTGATTATAAGCCGAGTGTGCCACCCTAAGTCCTCAATGTACAAGATGAGGGTTAGAAACTTGCACCATTTTGGCATATGAGACCACATTATATACCTTAATTTATTACATTAGACGATTAAAACAGCTTCAATGCATTGGATAAAAATCAATAACTATTGGATATACATATATATTGACCAAAATGGAAAACTCTTCATTAATGATAAATAATAATAATATACTACATCAGAGGGTAAATATAAAGGAACTGTACATTTGAAAAGTCACAGAATTGGATAGATAAGAGAGGCTAGAGAACACCTTCCAATTTCAAGTACTCTTAAATTAGTCTCTAGATGCAACAAACACTACATCTATCATGTACCTCCATGCCTCACAATACATCCCGAAGCATCACTAGGAATTAGCTTTGATTAAATGAAAACATCACTTTTAATGATATAATAAACTATCATTCTCATCTTAAAAAAACACAACATGTGTGGGTATAATGAATTTGATATTATGAATACTCGCAAAAATGAAATGTGTGTTATTTCTAACATTGTTAGAATTACTCAATGTTGTGTCCCAAAGGTAACCATGGAGGGAATAAGGAGTCATAACGCTTATGTGGATTAATTTCACAACCAATCCAACATTATATTAGCTTGTATATACCATAATTGGGGACCAACTCATTGATGTACACATTCCGTCCAAGGGAATGCAACAACATATAATTTAAAACCATTAATATTGTGATACCATTATAGAAACTTGTCTTATAACCCATTCTGTTCTCTAAATATATCCTAGTTATGGGGGTACTAACCCATACAATTAGAACAACCCATATGGGCTATAAATGAGATAATTCTAATAACATGAATGATCTGATGTCCTGTACCAGCTAGTTATATAAGAAATCATAACACGACACCATAAATTCAATCTAACAAATAAAAGAAACTCCTGAAACCATTATGGAATTATAGTGGGAGACACAAACAGATTTATAATAAACCATATTCAAGGGAGTATTGACTGTATGTTTAGAGGACCCATTCATTTCTTGAAGAAACTTCGATCGAGGGAGTACAAAACCCTATATGTAGTGTGTGGTGTACATGCCCCTAAAAATCAGCCATGGAGTACCAAATTGACGTCGATATAGTGGTCAAAAGTCTCAAATATAATATGGTGGGAACTGAAATCCATAATGGGAAAAAGGTATACATGTCCTGTCATATCATACTCCTAGGGGTGTACTGGCCCTATGAATTCTCAGGACATCCTGATACTAACCCCAACATCATATATACAATGCTAATTCCTACAATAACCTATCTCTTATTGAAAAAAAACATAATATATTTGATAAAAAATCTATTATGAAAAATGAACAAAGATACTTATGATTCATAGTATTCTTTTTGAAATTAATTTTATAAGAAAAGCTTGGAAAAAACCAGAAATAAGATTAGTGGCCATGTGGCGGCCCTTGGGCATTTCACATGGCTCATTTTAGGTAGTGGTGTAGGTTTATATATCTCAATCATGTCACATGATCCATCATAGTTCGGGATGGGATGACTTACCCAACTCACTCGTAGGTTGTTCAATGCAATTAGGCGCTATGTTGAGCTTTCCAGGCTGACCATCCCACACCACACAAACCTATTTGGTCTTGTAATGCTAGAGAATTCCCCACCCTCAAATACAAATAAAGTGTTAAAAATGATATATTATTTTTAATCATAGAAACACTCAAAATGCTATCTATTTTCATCAGGAGGGTACACACTACATCAAATAAACAACAGATCCATCAAATTATTTTTCCAAGGATGAATACAAATATCAAATTATCATTTTACATATATGGGGTCCTGAATCATAAAAACCCAAAATATGAGCTATTAATCAATTGGATTATATAAGGGTCACTACATCGTACACCCTCATTCTAGACTCAATCTTTCATCATTGAACTACGGATCCATGAAATCTAGAAATTCATCATGAATATTAGATGTTAGCATGTTCACATGACTTGGAGAATTATTTGAAAACATTTTCTGGAGTGTGAGATAAATAAATATATGATAGATGTTTATGAATTTATCTCTGTATATAATGTTTGAAATTAATTTCATTGAGTAAAAATTATATAATTAAATCAACATAGTAGGATGTATGAGGAATTACATATTTAAAAAATTATTTACCACAACAATTGATTTAAATGTATTAATGTGGCTTTGATGAATATTTTTGTAGAGTATAAAATCTTGATGTGAACTGGGGAAAATCTACTAGTTTGAGATTTCATAGGATTGTGTCTTTTTGGGCTATGATTTTTTATTTTTTGGTCATGGTTTTGGTTGTGAGAGATTAATGGTATAATCTGGATCGATTAGGTAAGGAGATGATGATGTGGTGATATGGTTGGGGGTATTTTGGTGATGATGATGTTGTTGTGGTTGTGACATTTTGATAATGGTTTTATCACACTAATTGACAGCTAGGAATTCTTATTACAAATTGATATCCTGGTGATTCCTGACATTGATGGAGTATAGGATATTCCTAGTTTTTAGTAATATTTTTATAGATGTAATGTTATGGAAGAAATTTTGGTGTGATATGATTATGATGATGTTACATTTCTATACATCTTCTTATATTATTATATATACCTTGTAAATTCAAAATTACATTTCTTCTTAGTGATATGCCATAGTTTTTTATGATTATATGATATATCTAATGTTTAATTGTAATTAATGTATTGTTTTCTCACTAGCTTAAAAAAAATATTTGATTTTTTTATACACATATGATTATGCCATAACCATTATTACATATTGATATAGCTAACTTCATCATGTTGTCACCCCTACATAGTATTTTTTTTATTTTAAAGGACTGATTGAGGGATATTTGTGTTGATGTTATGGTATCTTCGGTTGAAACAGGGAATGATCTAAGGATTTTTTCTTTGATAATTGGATCTATTTACTTATGGTTTTTAGAAATGTAGGTAAAAATTGGGTTGTCGGAAAATAGTTTTTTTAATGGGATCCTTTGTGGGTTGATTTATACTTTTGGTTTTGTTCATCAAAATATAGAAGATAATGTCACAAATCTTTATGATAGTTAACCTCAGTCCTTTTAATCATCTCATGAAACATTGGTGAAAGGCTTCAGGGGAAAATATAATCCCATATACATACCCATGAAGGGATTTAGTTGGTATTAGAAACTGTTGGTGGCATTCCAATACTCAACATTATAATAGTGAAACAATTTTCACTAATAGATTTTAAATCCCATTGAAATAATATTCATGTACTGATAACAAGAACGTCATTCACATAATTCAGCATCTTTTCCACCATTTCAATTAATATCATTTCTATATTCAAACATAGATTATTGAAAATACATACATAGAAAATCTTCCCCATCATTCATATCCTAGAAAATATTGTAGACCTATTTTAAAATAAGTAAATGTGGAGTGATAATGATTATGATAATCATATATAGAATAGTAAAATTTATGACATATACCTTCCGTGAACTTCATATTACTCTACAAGGATCATCCTAAATGATTTAACTCAGTTTCACTTCAAATTCCTATATATGAAAATACAATTGATAAAATTTATAATGATAAAGTAATTTCCGACAATTCCTCCCCCAACCCCATAGAAGCGTCACATATTTTCTGAATCAATATATGTTTGAAAAGTATGACAAAAAATGTTCAAAAATATAAATTAAATAGAAAACATATGAAATTGTATTTCTTGTAAAAATTTGATTAATAAAAAATATATTGTAATAACATAAATATATAGTATTTAGAGAAGCTAACAAACTAAAAAATAGGTTGTTGATTTCCCATGGAAAGGGTAATATAAATACAAACTCCATGGTATTTGGATGTATGATCTCATATATTGTGGAAAAAATTCGAACCAGTGGCAAAGACAACATAAAGCTTAATAGAACATCCAAAAATACCACATCCATTAAATATTATAGCCTCGGGTAAAAACACATGGATATTTTTGAAATACATATTTACAACAAAAAATCAAATAAAAATAACCTTTTCACACATTAGATAATTTTGTAATAAAATGTTAAATAATTATAAAATATTCTACCATCAATGTACTTTAAAAAATACAACTTAAACTAATGAATCAAAAATTAGTTAATGAATTTTTTATCTAATCAATTAATTTTTCATCATCTACGAATTACTAGAACTACTGAAGATACTAATGGATATCCAACTAAGTTTATTTATTTTTAAGGCCATGTTTTCTGTAAGGTATTATGTTTATGTTTCTTGGAATAATTAATTTTTTTGAATATATTTAGTCTAGAAATTAAATGAAATATATTTTCATATTAAAATTAAAATTGAACACAAAAAAATAGTAAATTAATTTTAAAAAATGAAAATTATTATTATTCTAATTTATATTGAAATTAATAAATATAATGAAATATTACATTGGATGAAAATAAGAATATATATGAAAATAATAATTTTACACTAATAAATGAATTTGAAAAAACTAAAATAAAATAGAAAAAAATTTAGCGATATTTAAATATGTTTCCATGTCATCAGTTAATCATGTTATGTAAATTATATATATATATATATTATATGATAAATATGTATATATATATATCAGTGTTTTTGTGTTATTTTTAAATATTATTTTCATTTTATTTTCATTTTGCGCATTTAATAATCACTTAAAATAAATTCATTAAATAAATGAATAAAAATATGGTCCAATAATATTTAATGAAATAAATATAATTTAAGTAATATTCACTAATATTAGTAAATACTCCAATGTGGCTAATTTATACAACACACTAACGAGGTCACCAAGACTTACAAGTTATTAACATGCATAAAAATTAAAAAAAATATCCATTTAGAAAAACAATTAATAACATATAATTAATTATTATGCTATAAAAAATATCCAAAGTACAAACAGTAAATAATTTATCAACACTAATATATATAATTAGACATAATAAAATCAAACAGAAGATGAATCACAAAGATGTTTCTGTTGGTCTCCACATAATAACTTTAAATTTTTTTTGTATTCTCTATATTATATTAATATATTATTTGTATTATAGAAACACATTATGTGTATTTCATGTACATGTCATGTACATGGTATAAAATATATAATCCATAATGTTTTGAAACTAATATTTCAGAAGTTATAATTTAACTTTCTATTATTTCCAAAAATCATTCATCAGAAAATGATCCATATAAAATGATGATGCTTTAAAGAACCACGGTATGGAGGCTTGTATAGAATCATGAAGGAATTACACAAGTGAGGGATATAAAGTGACATCACACACTACTAAAAAGGGGATATTTCCCCATGCATCTATCCCCATGAATTAGAACAACTATGGGGATGTATATTTATTATTATCTATTCCAACAGATTTAATAAAACTATGTGAAACCAATAACCAATTCCTGAATACCATTGTGTTACTCCTCCTACTTTTATAATTCTTCTCCACTCTTCCATCGTTAAACTCATTATCCTCACTTCTATATCCTAATTCCATTGAGATTTTCATTGATCCCCTGACCCTCGGTCCTCTCCTCCCATCCCCTACCACCGCCTCTCAGCCATCTGACCACCACCTCCCAGCCATCTCCTCCCCTCGTTGACCTATACCTCCAAGCCACCAGAACTCTGCATGCTGACCATCCCCTCCCCAACATGGCATTCACCTCTACTCCCAACCTCCCTTATGGCCATTTCCTCAGCCTCAATATCATGATCCAAACCTCCCTACACCATGTTCCTGCAACCCCCCCCCCCACTCGGCTCCCACTCCTCCCAGCCTTGGCCTCTACCTCAACTTCACCCCAGCTCTGGAAACATCCAGTACCGACCTTGGCCTACCTACCCTAAACTCCAACATAAAGGTATGAAACATATTCTCCTTATTTTTAAATATATTATATAAAAATTCATTAGAAGATTTAATTAATCGAAAACAGGGAATAAACATGAATGTACAAAACAATTTTGTGGAATATTGTTACCATTTTCATCATCATGTTCCCTAGAGTAAATCTAAATATATTTTGTCTTTTAGTTATTTTTCTATGATTTATAATTGTGAGAGCTATGATTGAAACCTATTATTGTTTCCTTATATAAACATTAAATTTCTCTTCAGAATGATTACTACGATTCTAATTATGAATCATAAATGTTTGATCATTGAAATTGACCCGAATTTGAGACTATGGGTATATTTCATTCAAATTATATTGTTAAATGAATAATATTCTTGTTGGAATTTCTATAATTAAATGATATTGGATATGTGATCAACACATGGGGAACATATTGACAATTTACTTTCATATAAGTTCATCATTTGGAAATCTATTATGATAATTTAATTATTTCAAGGACTATTAGTGTTCAAAACATATTTATATATTAAATGTATTATAGAGATATGAACAACACTTTGGAATAAATGTGTTTTCTTTTACCTGATTAGATCTTTTGGTTATATAACAACCTTTGTAATTGGATAATATGTGGAAACGAATGATGTAATTATAAGGATAAAATAATAAAAATTAGTACTTTGGTTCCCTGGACCAATGAACATATATTCCATCCTTTACATATAAATAGGTTGAGTTTTTACCATGGGGAAAATCAATGAATCATTTACGAATTGTTTCTTCCCCACTATTGTCAAACTCAAACATACAGAAGCATCCTATCACTAAATTACTTGGCACCCCAAAAAAATATTATTCCAAGGGGAAAAAAATTCATGAGTGATGTTTAGAATATCTATTTACCTGAAAAATGTTATTTGAAGGAAAAATATAGCATTATCTCTAAATAAAACCCATAGGTGATCCTCTCCATTCGTCATAATCCCTTCTTCCATTCTAAATTCAAGGATCAATCATTTATATTTACAAGAATAGTATTATTATAACCCATAGCATACGATGGAGGTATTCCAAAAAAATAGGTCATGTCTTATCCAGTTAAATCATAATTAAATGTTAAATGAAGGTATGACATAAGAATAAAAAATAGTAATCCATGATAATTGATACATAAGACATTACCTAAATCCCATGGGAGATTATCCTAGCTATTTCACTTTAATTTCCATCATTTTCATTTCTTATGATAACCCTAATAATGTTGTGTGTAAAATTTAGTTTTCGATATTAATCTAATAATGTGTAGTTGATTTTTCAATTGATTTTAAATTCATTTATTTTACCAAATTGATCTTTTCATTTTTAATAGTCTTGTTCTGACTTGTTCCACTTTGTATGTTGTAGGTGTTTATAGGTAATTATTTTAATTCAAAAACTCTTTAACTGATTTAGTTCATTAAATTATTCTACAAGTATATTTATAAATTTTTTTATTCCCCTGATTTTCTTATATAAATTATCTATATTATTTCCATTTATTCGTGGAGATGAAGTGGTTTTCTTTAATTATTTTTCCCTCTATGAATTAACATTTTTTGTAGTGGAAAATATTAAATTATAGCAATATTCGCCTCATTTAAAATATCATTGACGATGGATGAATCTTTTTATCTATCTTGTTATTTTTAGATGAAATAACACATGTTTTAGTGTATGTTTTATTGTTAAAAGTATATTTTTTTAATGTCACACCTAAGGGAGGAAAAACATTATTATCTCTCCCTATGTTCAACTATAATGAGACTAACAACTCTATCATGGGCATGAAACATTTCATGGCCTAATATATTTTTCATTTTAGATCATCCCTGTATAAGATAAGGGTAAAAATTTTATATTTGATCATGAAAGGGAGGAAATTGGTTATAAAAATAAATTCACTTGCAATACAAAATTGATGTTCGAAGCATCTAAGACATGGGTAGCCACATCACAACTAAAGTGATGACTTTTAAATACCATTAACTATAGCACAATGGACTTCATATATTTTTGGTGGAATGATGATTCAACATTCTTTTTATCTTATATCATGTTACAGTTTCCAATTTAATAAAACATTGATATTCTCTTTGTATTTATGATCTCAAATAATAGTTATAGTATCCCTCTCCTTGTACATAGGGATTATAAAAAAACCTCATAAATCGTTGTGTCCTATGATATAATTTTTTCCATACTTTTATTGTCATTTTATTTATATTTTCATCATATACAACCCTATTATCTAGTTATTACTCGAGGTGTTTTCAAAAAAATAATCATTTCAATTATTCGTCATATATAATGACACAATAATATTATACTAAAAATTTAAAGAGTTTTATATTATTAATCTCTAGAGTTTTTTATTCTTCAATACATAAAATTATGAAATACTCTTAAATTTAAATTTAAAAAATATGGACACTTCTATATATTGTACGCAATACATATACTATGAATATTCACATGGAACATAAAAATGAACTTGAAATAATGGATAGTGAATAAAAAACCCACATATTACATAAAGTGGGATCAATTCAACTATGGATTTTTTCATTTTATTTCAACAATATTTATCTATTTATGAGTTTCATAAACACTAAATTATATGATTCACATTAAGATGAATAGATACTAGAATCATAATGTGATAAATTTTAAGCACAGAAGACAAAAAATAATTACATATCACTGAAAAAAAATTATGATTGTTTTGATCATAATAGAGAGTATAATTAAAAAAAGTTAATACTAACTTCAGAAATAAAAATATTAATTTCTATGATTGATTATATGTTTGAAGTGGTATTTTATTTTCATGAAAATACTCATATTTCAAATATTGTGAGGAAGAGGTTAGAAATTTTTTCCCTTACTAATAACATTGATTCTATATAACCTCCTTATTTCATTGGGCTTGTCATTTATAATAACGACACAAAATGTTACCCTAAAATATTGAAAACGTCATTTCAAGATAACATCCTATGAATGCCTTTAAGATATAGTTCTTTTTGGGACTTATATACTATTACTATAAATTTTTATGAGATTTTCCATGATTTACATCACATATGTTGACATTGAATGGAAATGTAATTACATTCAAATGGAAGGATGATGGTAAAATATTTATTCAAGATTTAATGAACCAAAATAATTTTTCATATAACAAAATGTTACTATAAATAGGGAAATTTTATGTCATGTAATATAATTTATCAAGATCAAGATTGGTTGTTTTCTTTTTTAAGGAGACCATGTCATATCCCATGATAAATGACAGTTGCAGATGCAAGAAAATAATTATCCAACTCACATCTCTGGAGGACTATGCATTTAAAACATGGCATCACGTTATCTTTTGATAAAAATTTTACATTCTTCATTAATCATAAGGGATGAACACATATTTTCACCAAAGGGAAATGAACCTTACTTAATGATGATGTATGTTATATCTCCTATGTTTGACATTCACATATTATATTAAAATGGGAAATGAGATACATTGACCAATGGTTTGGGAAAATAGTTTATAACCAAGTTGTTTGGGAGGATTGTGACTAGAGACACTGTAAAATCATACACATATGGGAAAGGTAATTCAATGTAATATGATTAATAACTTCTTTGGAAATTATATTTATGCACAAAACATCAAAAAATATCACATTTACATTTTTCATACATTGGTATTTTGTGGTTGTAAACTGTATTTTTCAATATTTTCTATGATTCTCTATTTTCAATGTACATAACAATATGTTTTTCATCATTATAATTTTCAATTTACACCATTATTGGGTTAATTTAGTGAATAATATATTATTTGTTGCATCACATTATTATTTTCAATTTTCAAATAGTTTTATAATTAATGACTAATTAAAATAACTTCTTTATTTGATGATTTTTTTCATTTTGAATCTAAATTATGATGTCAGTTTTCCAACCCTTCAATTTATCATATCCAGCCATGAGGACATATATATATTTAAGGAATAATTACTTCATCATAATGAAATATATTTTATCCCATTATTTATTAATAAATAGTACATTTTCCTTGTTTCCATTATATATTATAGTTTTGTAAGTCTGTACACCATTAAAACTAATAAGACCCTATTGATGATTTCAATTGTTAACTATAAATTATTTTGGAATTTTTCACCAACAAAAAAATTATCATGAGTCATATAAAAATGGAAATGACATCAATATTTTTTTCCTATATAAAATCATCATTAATAACACAATGGAATTTTTTCCATTAAATAATTTCTCTAAGACATCACTTCAATAATTTTTAATTCCATAGTTGTAGTTTTTTTTAAATCTAACGGTCATTGGTGAAATTAAAAAGACTATGAAGCATTTCAAAAAAAAAGTTTGGTAAATGAATAATGAAATTTTTATTGGCCATATTGAGAAAAAACAATTTCAATGTTAAATGAAATTTCATTAATTTTCACAAACATATAATCACATGCTTGAGACAAACATTATCTATAAAAACTAAAAGTAACTATCGTTTTTTCGTAATATGTAAAACAAATTAATTTTTTTCATACTGTAATAGATAATGTTTTAGTTACTAGAAATAACATTAGAATTGTTCATTAGAATTTTTTGATGTATTTTATCTTGTTTAGTACAAAAAAGATGGTTTTCTTTTAAAGGATAAATAAAGTAGTCGAACTATACATTTATTCAGATGATGAATAGTTTTATAGATAACAAAATCATACTGTATCAGGTAATTTATAATTTCTTGAACTTGGAGGATATATTTTCTTTGGTTGAATGGTTCATATATGATTATAAACGGGATTCTAGAAAAAATGAAAATTTGTTGATGACATACGTCAAAATTGTAACATCGTATTCCTTATTACAATCTAACTCAAATATGAAATTCATTATTTAATGGGTTGATTGGTGTGAATGGGATCAAATATTTTGGAAGAATACTGTTGGAAACAACATCAGAAACTCACTTGAAATAATATAGGTTTTTTTATTCATCAATTGTATAATTTGAAACATTACTGTAAAAACACAATTCAAGATTGTAAATTAACCTGGTAAATGGACTCGACTATTGAAGAACTTTATTGATATATTGTTAGTAATTAAGTTAATCATAATAGTCCATGTAGGGATTTTATATAACCTATTTGAAATTTAAATATTAATCATTTTAAACTATTTCAAGTAGGAGTATTTGGAGATTTAATTTTATAGTGGTAGATCAAAATTGATTATTAAGTACAATCGATTAATTAAATAAATATATTTTTGAATTTATATTCTCTTGAAAAATTGTATTTATTTATTTATTATGTTAGAATTTTATCAATGTCAAAATCATGTGACCTATAATATTTTCATTGATGTGTTATTGTATTTTTGAGGAATCATTAAATTTCTGTACATGTTCACAAAATGGCACCTACTTTGTTTACAGTTTAACCAGCCGTGGAATCTGCCTCATAGGAAATTTCTTCATCATAATGTAAATTTCAATTGAATGATAAGAGACCACCAAAAAATGTAAAAAAGGGACTTGACCTATGAACCTTGGTTGAAAAAACAATTTATAGTTGTTATATTTCATCCCTATTTTAGGATCATTGGTGAGAATACGGATCCTTAAACGGAAGAATAAATCCATTTTTGTCACAATAAAGTCCAATTTACTCCTCAATTCATTAAACCACCCAATATTAAATAGTTAAAATCATGAACATGAATGATAATTTCACCAACATGTAACGTTGTGAAGGACACTATCTTTTGTTGTTAGCTTAACTATAATGTCTGGTTTTGAACAGCACCATAAAATGGATAAACTACCATGAGAAAACATGAAACATGATTGATATATAGTAACAATTTTCTTTAATTTTCTGACTATAATAATTGTAATAATTTCTAATGAACTCAACCTCACCATCATAGATTAATAAATTACCATAATTCTTATAACATAATCATGTATATTCTTTACGACAACAAATTAAATCACTATGAATATAGAGTATCAGCATATCATAAATAGATAATAAGAAATATTATTTCAATTAATGATCATTTTTACATGAAACATCATATAGAAGACACAATATAAATATTTTCCATTGTATCCTATAGTTTAGGATCTATAATCTTCCAAAAATGTGTTTTATGGAAAAATTTAATAAACCCCTTAATGGAGTTCTACATACAATACCGCTTGAAAATTTTCCTTTCTATGCTCATTGACCTTAAACAGAAACCATTTATATCCATTTATATGGATTTTTATTAAACATATGTAGGCATTTGGACTAATAGATTTCCTTGAAAAAAATTCAAATTGTTTTTATAGAATGTAATGTCGAGACATGATTTTTAATAATTATTATTCCATTAACATATAACAATAAAAAACCCGGACACATCCCCTAACCAACCCATCTACATATGAAACAAATGTTTATAAATACTATCAAATACACTAATAGTATCACCAATCCATATATTTAACCATTTATAATTATTCTTCAATCCATAAATGGGCTGTTGCAACTTATAAAACATAACAATCTCATTTTACACTATAAAAAATTTATGTTATATTGTAATCATATCATCTAAAGATTTTCTCTTAAAAATATTGATTTTGACATCCATTTGATATGTCATAAAATATTTATAAGTCTAAATAAATATTTAAATTTACTTTATTATTGCCACTAAAAACAATAAAACATTAGAAAAACTACTATTATTTTTAGAAAAATGAATAATAATTTATGAATTAAAATCAATATATCATTAAATAAAAGTAAGATTATATTTATAAAATTATAAAATATTACGATAAATTCATATTAACCCAAAAACATACTATTAATCAAAAAATAAATTTAAAATATATTCAAAATTTATCAATTTCCAAAAAAATTAATAGACATTACAAATAGAAAAATCGACTATAACACTCCAATATTTCTCCAAAAACTTTAAAAAATTATAGATTAATAATGTAAAATAATATTTTAATTAATTTTTGTATAGAAACAAAATATATAGTAGTGTTGATACAATATATTTTGAAAAATCTAGATTCTAATATACTTGTTTATTTATAGATCCCCCACTAACAGTACATATATATTTAATGATTAATACTTAATATGGTTGAAAAAATTTACATATACATTAAACGTGGGATTCTTAATGATACATCTTGACCCATCACAACCCTTGAAAATCCAATTTTATGATGAGAATACCACCTTTAGTCTTCTAGCAATATTCCTAGGGCTAGTGACTAGCACCGGGTTTGAATGTCACACACCATGATAGTCCACAGCCTATTTCATTCGACAATAAACACATCCTTAATGCATAAGATATCTATGAACACCTGTTGGATATACATATATAATAAATAAAATGGTACACATTTAAAGAATGATACATTAAGCTCAAATACAATAAATATTTGGTAAATTTAATTGAACTGTACCATTGATAATTCCCTGAATATTCCATATGAAAGATGAAAGAGAACTCCTCCCCATTAAAAGTACACATATAATTGTATATATATGTTACAAACACTACCACCATAATAAACCTCCATAATCTGTAATACGTCACCCAGAATCAGTAGATATTAAATTTGATGTAAAACTAGTGTCACTTCTATCGAGAAAATATCTATAGAACACATCATCAGAAAAAGAACAACATTTTTTGGTACATGGATTTTGAAACTATGAATAATCTAAAAACTAGAATGTTTACTATATTCGACATTGATTTCCATACTTCATGTTGTATCTAAATGGTAAAAATGGATTGCCTAATGAGTCTCAAGCCTCTAAGCAATCCAATGGCTTACCCTATCCATCATTAATGTTTTTACTAAATACAATAAAGGTTAACCCACACATTGATGCCCATATTCCTTCCATGGGAATACCTCACCCCATCATTTTTAACCATAAATTTTGTGCATCCATTACAGAAACTTTTAAGAAAAAAATTTCCGATTCTATATAATAGTTCTTAGCCTAGGGGGTACTAATCACTACAATAAGTATCACCCATATGTTTTGTAAAGGATATAAATATAAAAATATGAATGATCCTCTATTTTTTATAGGATAGCTATTGGATAAATCAAGACACAACACCAAAAAATCATGCAACCAAAAACGTAAAATTACTGAATCCTTTATTGAGTTATAGTGGCAGACAGACACCTCTTGTTAGGAAACCTATTAAAATAGAGTATTGATAATTTTTAATGATGAATCAGACCATAATTAAATATACCTTAGTTGGGTGAGTATGAAAACCCTATCGTACTATGCAGTGGACCTATACCTTATCTTCATATACGGTGTACCAAATGCATTTCAATGTAGAGGACCCGCACCCCAACTGTTATGGGTTCGGTACTGAAATCCCTGATTGAAATCAAGGGCCCCATGTCAAGTATTAGAATACTACTAGGGGAGTACTGGACCATTTAATGCTCTGAATATAAACCCAAACCGCCATCATCCTTCTTTGAATTCTAAATAATAAAACAACAATTATATCATTGAAAATCACCACTTTTGACATATTTGAAAACATCAATTATGATTATTGTCAAAAGATTATTATGATATGTTATTTATTTTTTCATACATACATATGAAAAGAAAATAAATAACATATCATAACAATATATTGACAATAAAGAACCCCAATGGATGGTTGAAAATATTTTAATATTTCCAATATACTATTTTAGTCTATTTTGAAATCATAAGTCTATGTCGTCTAAACTCGAGGGTAAACACTAATCATTGGAATTAGTTGATCTATAAAATGGGTTTTCCATAGGTGACTACTTTAGTAAATTTATCATTTTACATTATGAGGGTTCTATAACATGAAACCCAAAAAATTAGCTAACTATCCATCATACAAAATTCTTGTTCACTACATAGAAGACCCTCATCCATGGACTAATCATACATCATTGAAGTATTTTCCCATGAATTCATGAAAGTCATCATGCGTATTGGATTTATCATTTTTCATGAAATAGAAATTTATTTAGTAAATTGTTTCCTAAGAGTGAGATAAATAAATTAAGGAAGGTGGGTTAATGTGTTAATTGGTGGATAAAATGGTCGAAATAATATTTAATGAATAAACAATGAAAAAATTAAATGAACATTGTATGAATTAGGACTGTTAACATATTGACAAACATATATAATTTTTTTTGATTTAAATGTTATTATATTTATTTGATGAATATTTGTCTCCATTTTAAAATATAGGTGTGCAATGTGATGATTCTGTTGGTTTAATTTTCATAGGTTTATTATTTGTGCTATAGTTGAATAGAGTTATTTCGTGTTTTGTGATGTGATGGATTAAGGTTATAAACTAATTCATTGTGTGTGGTATGTGAGGATGTTGGGATACGGTGATGGATTCTCGTATGGATTATTATGAGTTTGTGATGGTGAAAATGTTATAATGGGATGAATCACACAAATTTATAGCTGATAATTCATATTACCAGTTGATATGCTGGTGATTCTTAACACAAGTTGAGAGTTTTGAATTTTCTATATTCCTAAATACTTCGATGGATTAGTTTTTATGTTTAAAATTGTAATGTGATATTATTATGATGATGTTACTTTTCTAGGACTCATCTCATATTACAATATTTCCCCAAAAATAATAAAATTTAATTTATTCATATGATATGCTATAGTTCCATAACATATATTGATATGACCAATGATATATTATATGTAATGTATTAATTTCCTACTTTCATATTCTCACTTTTTCATATCATTGTTGAATCACATATGTTTATAACATAACCATTATTATCCATGGATATTGTGTAGTATATCACATTCTCATCCCAACATAGTTTGTTAACTATTTATCTAGATTGGGTGAGGGATATTTGAACTGCATTCTTTTAGCTTCGGTAGAGTTATAAAATGAACTAGAGATTTTGGATTCCTTAAATGCATGTATTTGTTTATGCTTTTATGTCATTTATATAAAACATGTTTTGTAGAAATAGATTTTTAATTTAATGGGATCCATTAGTTGTTGATTTAATTTTTTATTTTATTTTCCTGGGAAATATGAGGGTAATACCTCATTTTCATATAATAGATATTCTTTTCCTAGTTGTCATATCATAGCCTATTAATGGAATGCTACAGGACAGAATCTTATACCCTATGCCTACCCATGAGGGGATTTGTAGGGATTGTAAACTGTTAGTGGAACACTAAAAATTAATTTTATAATAGTGAAAAAAATTCACTAATAAACATTTAAACACTTTGAAAAAACATGAAAATAATGAAACCAACAACATCATTCACTTATGAACCTCAAAAAGATTACCATTTTTTAGTAAAAATAAATTATTAGAAATAATCTTAGAATATATACAAGATATTAATATATGAAATTACACTATATTCATATAATAAATCAACGGTGGGATAATTTAAAAGTGGGCATTATGAGGATAAAATTAATCTCATACACCTATATTTCATAGAACAAAATTAAGGGAAACACCTTGTTCCAACATAATTCTTCTATATAAGAAGCATCATAGAAAACTATAGTCAGATTCCATTAAAATTATTCTATATTAAAATTCAATTTATTAATTTCATAGTGACATATGAATTTACAATAATTCCACTAACATCAAAACAAAAGATTCACATGGTTAATGAATGAATAATGGTTTTTCAAGAATTAAATGAACTTTAAAATTTTTTATTAATAGTAGAAATCATATGCAACAATATCTCTTTTAAAAATGTCATGCGTACAAAAAGTATTCCATTATCAATAAAATATGGCGGCCAACAATGACAAAAAACTGACATATTTGTTGTAGAGTTGCCTTGTCAAGGGTGATCTAAATTTAAATTCCTAATTTTTTTTGATTTTCCAATCATAATATTAGGGGAAAATTTAAAACATAGGTTCAGAGTAATAGATATCATATTATAACATCATAAAATCACACATCAAATATATATTACAACCATATGTAAACAACTCATGGGTATTCATTAAATAATATATTATTACTGAAAAATAATAAAAATAATAATTCAAACTTTAGATAATTATTTTAATTAAATATTAGAGCATTTTAAATTCATCCACATACAATGTACATAAAAATTTATGTGAAACTAAAATCTCCAAAAATTGTACATTGATTTTCAATCCATTCAATTATTTTTTTCATTATCCATTATTTAATATAACTATTGAACATATTGATGTTTCTCAAACTATGGGTAATGTTTTAGATGGAATTTATGTTTCAAGGTATGATTGTTGTGTTTTATGGTATAATTAATTGTTTTTACCAATTTGTTTTAAAAATAAAATTAAAATGAAATTTGATATTTGAATTAAAATTGTATCCAAATTTCATTTTTCAAATATTAAAATATAAATAAAAATTTATATTTCAATTTATATTTCAATTAAGAAATGTAATGAATTCCTATCTTAAAATAATATTATAATAAATATACAAATAATATATTTTACACCATGAAATGGAAGTAAAATAAAGAAAACCAAATTGAACCAAATATTCCCGAGATATTTCAATATGTATCCACACCATCACATAATCATTTTATGTGAATATATATAAATGATCAATATATATATATATATATACATCTATGTATTTCTTTTATATTAATATATTTTGTTCACAATATATATATTATATGGATTCAATAAAAACTAATCTTTATAAAAATATAATGTATAAGAAAATGTTCCATAAATATTACGTGAAATAATTTTTTTAATTGATAAAAAATAATATTAATACATACTCCAAAGTGGATATTTTTCTAAAACCATAACCTGAATAACTAGACATACATGATCATAACATTCCAGAATGTACAAAAAATGATCCATTAAAAACAATTGAAAACATATAACAAATTAATACGTAAAAATAATATCTAAATTCTCTATATATAGTTAATCATCAATTCAAATACATTGATTACAAAAAATCAAATAAAAAATAAGACCAATAACAGAGAAATTTCTGTTTGTATCCCTATAATAACTTTTAAATGTTATTTTTATTCTATATATTATTTTTATATATTATGTCATTAAGCAACACAGATTATGTCTATTTCATGTACATTTCATTTCCATGGTATACAATATATATTACATAATGTTTTAAAACTAATCTCTCACATTGAATGACTCATCCAACTAATATTTTCTCAACTGAATCAACAAAAAATGATTAATATCAAATGGTGTTACTCATAATAACTAAGGGTTGGAGGAATGTATAGAATCATGAAGGTCATACTCACTTGAAGAAAATGAGGAGATGTATCTCCAGTAGATGTCATTCGGGGAATTTATCCAAATATAAAGGCAATGGGGTGGTGGTATCCCATTTTTCAGGATATGAGGAGGGGGTGAGGTGTATGTTTATTATAGTGTATAACACCGTTTCGGGGGTTACATATGCCTATTATTAATTGTAGCATTATGCACATATTATTTGGGTGATGTGAAAGTATTTCATTCTCCGATTAATCTCATTTCAATATAGGGTTTTCTATTATGGGAAACTCTAATATTCTTTCTTTATTTTTTCTACCATATCATAGAGAGATTCTTCATATCCATGGATGAAGGGATGGTTACATAACCACGTAAATCACTATTTCATATGAGAACATTATATTATTATTTTATTGTTCATTATTATTGAATTTTATTCATGTCCAATTATATTATATTTTTGTGACTCCCAATATTCGTGTAGAAATTACCTATTCATGTATACAAAATTTATGTTAAAAGATGAATATTATATACATAAATGAAGGATTTTTATAATTTTAACAATGAAAATAATAATATAATTTAATACATATAAATATAAAATACTCTTTGATAATAATACACAAAATGTGGGAACATCTATATATGATATGTAATATATATGCTACGAATTAGTCACATGCAACTTACAAAGTCCATTGCGAAATGAGATATTGATAATGAAATTCAAATCTTATATAATATTTCATAAATTAAACTATGTGAGTATTTATTTTAATTAAAAATAATAATATATTTATGAGATTCATCAACTATATAAATAATATGATGTACAATATGTAAAATAACTACAAAAAACATCATGTTCTCATGTTAATGACAATATGATGAATAGTAGTAGAAATTCCAAGAATAAAAATTGATTATTCTAATCACAATAATGAGTAATAAGGAATAAAATGTTGGTATTAACATCAAAAAAGAAACTAGAAACATCTACCTTTGATAATAAGAATTAAGTGTCCTTATATTCTCATAAAAATACACATATTTTATATATTGTATGAAAGATGTTAAAAAAACTATTTCCTTCCAAATCACACTGAATCTGTGGAACCTCCTCATTGACATCGGAATGTCATTTCTATTAAAGACACAACTAATAACCATAAAATTATTCACGTATTTATTTCATCACAACTACCAATGAATGTCCTTGAGATATAGTTATTTCCAAGATAAGATGACTATTGCAGTCACTTTTTGTATGATTTCTCAAAACAATATTCTATTATGGAAAAAATTATCCTAATGGTTATTCCATTCAAATGGATTGATAAAGGTAATAAATCTATTCAAGGGATTAAGATCTGACTTAATTATATACATTTCCTCACTTTTATAGAATGAGGGATGGTTTATGTCATTTTTTGTGATTCATCTCAAACTAGAATGTGTTTAATTGTCTATTCATGAGACCATTTTATATAACATGACATACTAAAGAACAAAACACAAGAAAAAAATTAAAATACCAACAAATAGGGTGGTCTAGGAAACAATATCATTACACCACAATAACTTCAATGAAATGATTATAATATTCATCCATCATATTAGTTTGATGAAAATATTTTCACATATGGACATGGAAATCCATAAATTATTATGGATGAGGTATCAACATATATTTTAATTTGACATGAATTATAAACTAGGGAATGGAGCTTCAGTGGATGATGGTTTAGACCATAATTTGTATAACCAAGTGGTTTTTTATCCTTACAAGAGAGTCTTAAAAATCATACACACTCGGAAAATTGAATTAAATGTAATGAGAAAGATAACTTCTATTGGAATTAAATTTAGGCACCACACTCCATACCATTTTTTATTATCTTATACAATAGTGTTTTAATTTTATTTTTTATATTGTTATTTATTAATTGTCTATAATTCCATAGTATTATAGTTTATAACTATAAATTTTTTCCCTTTTAATTATTTCCATCTTTTGTGGATAAATTTTATGAATAATCTAATATTTTATGAAATGTGTTATCTTTTCATAATTTATCCTAATAAATGAATAATAAAAATAATTCATTCATTTTTTTGATTCTTTTCAACATGAAACTATAGTTCGATGTTACATTAGTTACCATTCAATTTTCTACACTAAGTCATGTGACCTTGTATATGTTATTGTAACCAATACTTGATCATTATTAAATACACTAAATCACATTCTATTTGTACAAATGGAACATTTTACATTATTTCAAAATTATACGATAATTATTTAATTATCTACAAAATTAATAATCAAAATCCACTATTGATAATTTCACATATTTATAAAAACTTATGTTGGATGATTTCAGTAACCACTCCATTATCACGAGTCTGATTTATCTGTTAATGTCTTCATTTTTTCCCATTATTTTATCATTTTTATGAAAAAGGGGTATTTTTTATTAATTATTTTCTCGAGTAATTGGGTGCATTCATTTATATATTCTTTAATAGATATTTACTAAAATATCATGATCATTGTTTTTTTTATTATGTGCATGAATAATATGATAATAGTTCATCAAAAATGATTAATTAATTTTTTTTTCATGTTGATAAAAAATATTCATTTTTTAATTGAATTTTAATTAAATTTAACAAACATAGAATCCCATGGATGATCATAATGTAAAATATAAAAACTAAATTTAAAATCAGTTATTTGTTAAGGGGTGAAAAAAATGAAAATGTTTTCTTACATAAATATTTAATCATGTAATTCTTAGAATTAATATTGGAATTGTTCAACAATATGTTTAATGCATTTTATTGGATCAGTGAATAATGGAAGGATTTCTATAAAAGGTAAAAGATGATGTTGAATATTAAATTTATTATTATGGTACACAACTTCACACATGCTGATAGCTTGAATATATGTTTTAATTTCAAATTCATGGGACAAATGAGATGTATTTTCTATTGTAAAATGGTGTATAGGAGTCCATGAGGGGATGTCAGCCGCCTTAAAAAGAAGTCGATGATATATGTATAAATAGTATCATCCTATTACTTTTAAAAATCAAAATTAACATCATCATCCATTGTTTTGGAGATGTTTATTGTGGTTGATAACACATAATTTGAAATAAGAATATTCCAATCCACATCAGCAACACTCTTTAGAAATACATGTTGTTGTTTCTTCCTCCCAGGTATAATTTTCTCGATTAATGTAAATACAAAATTTGAAATATTAAATTAACCTATTAAATGGATTTCATAATTCAATATCATTATTTAGATCCAGTTAACAATTTAGTGATTCACAACAGTCCATATTTGAATTTTATTAAACCTATTTATAATTTCTATATTAATCCTTTTAAATTAATTGGATTAAGAGTAGTTGATAATTTAAATTTAATATTTGTCATGCTAAAGAGATTGATTTTTATGGTTAATTGATAAGAGATACATAGTTGTAAATTTTGATTTTCTTTCAAAACTATTGTAAACAAATTTTATGATGTGAAATATGTTTTCTGAAGAGAGAATAAATTCAGATCACATGTTTTTCAATGTTTTATATATTAATTTTTGTCATTCGGTATATAAAAATGAAATGGGACCAACATATTATTTTGATGATCCACTATTTCATGTGTCCCCATATAAACCTTCCTCCATAACAAGTGACTGTTAAATTTCATGAAATGGGACATGCCACAATCTTAAAAAAGGGGCCTTAACAAGTGAATCATTTTAGCAATAAAAGTCCCATATAAGTTTATAACCATCAATTTTTTAGGTACCTTGGGAAGATAAAGGTTACTTATAATGATTAATAATTACATTTTGTTCATTGTAATGGTCAATTTCCTCTTCAATTAATTAATCCACCCATGTTGCAAAAGTAACTTCATGGTCAAGGCTCATACATTCATCAATATGTGATTCCATGATGTAATCTACCTATTTTATCGACTTCAATATGATGTATGGTTTGGAACTCCCCCAAATAATGGATCAACATACAAGAAAAATCACAAACATTGTTTCATATCTCATGTCATTTTTATCCATTTTGAGACTTGCATTAGTTTATACCCTTACAATTCACTCATCCATACTATGATGGTAAATTATTATTTCTTTATTTCTAGTAATATACTCAAGGATATTAATTGTGAAAAAATGACCGACTTGCCAATAATACATGGTATTATGTTATTATAATTATTTAATAAAACACATTAGGTCAAATATAGAAAATTTTAAACACGGAACATCATATAGAGGACGTATAAGTATTCATATCTATAGTTTCTTACATTTTTGGGAAACTGATATTCCTTAGATTTGTGCAATGAAGGACTTGATGTGAAATATTATTAGAGTTATCCATACAAAATAAAATTAGAAAATTTCAATTACATGTTCATTGATTTGAAAAAAAAACCTTTTTTAACCAGTTATTGGTAATTTTATACTCTATATATATGTTCATTAAATTGTGTATTGTATTGAAAACAAAATCACAAAATATTATAGAATGTAAATTTAGGTCATAATTTTTAATAAGTATTATGTAATTCACATTCAATACTAATGATTCCTGGATAAATCAAATAACCTCTTTATAAACACATGAATCATATTTATTTTCATAAATCCAAATACATTGATAGGATCAACATAACATTTATTCCCACTCTAGGAATCTTTTTCAATCTATAAATCGTCAATTCTAAAATAGAAACCTTAAAAGTCTTATTTGAAACATTAAAACATTTATTCTATATTGTATACATATCATTAGATAAATATATGTTATAGAGTGTTATTTTGACATCAATTTGATATATCATATAATGCTAATGTGATTTAAATTAATATCAAAATGGAAGTTATTATCTCCACTGAATGATAATAAAACTTTAGTAAAACTAATATTATGGTTATAAAAAATTCAATGATGACTAAAAAATATTATTAAATTATAAAATTGTATGATAATTTATATAAAATAATAAATTTTAAAAGAATTCAATTATCATAAGAATATATAAGTAGTCATAAAAATAATAAAAATTACATGTAAGAAAATTTCACATTAAAATAACATAAATTGTACATTTAAATAAAAAAATATAAATATAATGCACCAATATCTTACGAAATAATTTAATACAATTCTGATTAAAATTATTAAATCATATTTTATTTAATATAATAATAGAAAAAATATATATAGTAGTTTTCATCCAATATACATTGAAAAATATAGTATTTCCAATGATTATTTAATTTTTAGATCCTCTAATAACATGATATATGTTATTGGATAATTATTAAAAACTATTCCTAAACTATTTACATATTCATTTTACATAAGATTAAAAAATTACACAAATAAGCATATCAAGGACACACTCTGGCTGATTGTAATCCATCTATGCCACCCTATGTCTTCCAAAATTAGGCTAAGGGTTTGTGATATGCATCTTTTTTCATATCACAAAACATGATACACCTTATCCTTATTTATTCAACAATAAACACATATTCAATGAATTAGATAACATGAAACACATGTAGGATATAAATATATAATTGACTAAATTGTAAACAATTCATGAATGAGACATTATTCAAAAAAGAACACCACATGGGTAAACATGTAGGAAGTGTACATATGAAATGTCCTTGAATGTGATAGATGTGAGATAATAGAGAAATCATCATCATTGCATGTAATCATAAATTATCCTCTAGCCACAAAAAACACAACCAACATCATGAACATACATTCTCTATAACTTTTAACCATGAATCACTTTGCATAATCTCTTATGTAATTCCAGTTTCACTTCTACCAAGACCAATATATGGCCTTTCCAATCAGCATAAAAAAGTCAACATGTGTGGCCACAAATACTATGTTACATTGAATACATTGAAAACTAAAATTTATTCCAATTCTATCATCGATGGACCTATTGTGTGAATCATCCATAATGAACCCATATATTTCCTAAGGAGTCGTTAAGGTCGAAGAAATCAAATCCCTCAACCTATTAATCAATAATGTGTTACACCCTGACCCCAGAAGCATGGAGTTGATGCATTATTAAATAACCTTGGAATAATCAAAAGTGATCAAATCCAAAAAGAACTATCATTTTAGTATCTGTAGAAGTAATATAGTAATTAATATGTTTTTCATTACATTATAAAATAAAAAACAACAACAACATTGTATCCATTGACCACATTAATTTCACTAAGAATATCCCTTCAAGGGAGTCATAACATAATTCTTTGCATCCTGGGAAAAATAAAAAATAGACTAGGGTTATCTCAAATGATCAGTAAGAGTATGAAATAAAATGGAAGATAACATAAATATAAGTCGTGGTGGACTCTAACTCAGTGTTTTGTCTAGTGTAAGCAAGTAAAATATTTTAAATAGATAATGTACTATGAAATCATGGGGGGTTACATTCTCCCCACCTTCAATAAATTGTGTCCTTGGAGTTTGAAATTTTTCTTTGAATATAGAAGGTTTAATATAACAAATACCATTGTGGAAAAACCCACATCCTAAATAGGGTTAATAAAATTTTGTCTTAATAATATGGAAAGAAAAATGAACTAGTCACCATAAAATTATGGTTAAAAATAGTATAACATTGGTCGAAATTATAGACACATAATTTGATTAAAAATGTAAATATTTATTGGGTGTGATTGAGGTCCTCAATCACAATCAATCGTAAAATTGATGGCCTCAAAGCTATCAATATATGATGATTTACAATATCATCGATTCAAAAAAACATAAGGAATTAGGATAACAAATTTTTTGTTTTAATATCCCTTACCTAAAGTTTAATAATTAAATTCAATATAGAATAAGAGAGAAAAATAATGAAATAATAGACCAGAAGAGTTCCATCCTATAACTTATTTCTACCACAATCTCATTATTCACTCTAAAAGATAATAGATATAAATATTATTACTTTTATCCTATACGTATAGGGTTCCAAAAATAATGAATTTATAATTCATTTTCCAGTCTAATAAAAAACATTATTCAAACTACGAATTCTCGTAGGCTAGTGGTAGGTGATGCACCTTTTTTTTCATTTGTGGGTTCATGTATCATGACCTTTCTAGATGTGAAGGGTTGTCGCCCAACCTCCATGTTGTCAATTTTATTACAATCGAAAAATATTTGGAAGAAATTATTTAACCTTAACAATAGTATCCAATGTTAATATTAATCCATTCCAAGGATTATACTTATCCAATATACTTCTTTCCACACTCATCGTGTATTCTTTTAAAACACATTAATTCCCAAAATTACCACAAAACAATATTGATTACATTAATTATCCATTATTCCTTATATAATGCTGGATATCCTCCATAGATCCAAAAATGATGTGAAATAAATCAATAGTTAAAATAAATCAATTAATTTGTTTAAAAGTAAACAAGAATATCAAATAAAATTTATACAAATCAATAATATGTTATTCCAAAAACACAACCTCTATATCAGAACCGTATTAAGGTTTATCATTCATTCATCTATTTATTTTCCGAAAATATTAACATTCTATTGATTCATTTTTCGATGAACTACTTAATCTCAAATCCTCGATGAAATAGTAATGAATATCATTCCTTATTTATTTATATAATTTATATAATATAAAATCATTTATAAAACACTCACATGAAATAATTATTTAATAACAACCCAATACCAAACGTCTTCAAACTTCATTAGTGGTAGTATCATTACATGATTTGTTATCTAATAGATTCATTTAGGTCACTCTCATGATTTGGACATTCATCCGCGTTGTGTCCCTACTCCTTGTAGATGAAGAATTATAAATTTGAAAACACATTCATACCGCTGAAATCATGTACTTTTTGTCATTTTAATCCACATATAAAATTAACTCTCATTCCCTTAATGTATTTTCCAAGGTTATTTTTTCCACAATTATCACATATGGGAAAATACTTATTTCCCCTCTTCCCTTTATCCATTTTTCACTATACCACTATTTTCATCTCTTGATTCCCTTCAAATAAATATGACTCATAGAATTATTTACATATCTTAATTACACATGATACTATTTATTCATATGATGAGAAAATTTTGGAGATTATTTCCCTTCTGATTGTTGGCTTAATACCATGAAAGGTATGATCCTTATTACTCTTTGGATCATGTGTATTATTAATGTTCTCATTCCTTCTACTAAGAACATTTTTAAATCAATTGAATACACTAGGTTTGTTTATTTATCGCAACTCATAATTCCAATCAAGTAAAATACCTAATATATATTCAAAATATTATGTATACAATCTATAATAAGAAATAAATCATTAAGGGAAATTTACTCCTAAATCTTTCATAATGGATTTTAATGAAAATGTGAATTATACTAGGCATATATCCTAGGAGTTTCGTAACCAAGAGTGCAGTAAGGCCTCTTTCCATGTACTAGGATACCCTGGTTCTTGTCCAAAACACAATGTTGGAGTTTTCAATCCATGTTAAATCAATGCCTGAGATGCCTCTACCCGCTCTATCCAGGCATGAATGTATTGCTTGTAAATACACCAAAAATCTACATTAGCATAATTCGATGAAATTATTCTACACTAATCATCAATGTCTATCTTAGGGTAATGTTTTTATATCAGTATTTATCTAAATTGAGTTTCCAATAGTTGTACTAAACATCCATTGATACAAACTGTAATTCCCCGAACCCAGATGCCCAGAGTCGGTGCATTATTACATATCATTGGCAAGATCACAAGGGATAAAATCCTAAAAGACTGATCAATTTTGTAGCCTTGGAATAATAGGCACATTCATAAGTTTTACAGTACATTATAATACGAAAATCAACAACAACATTGTCCCCACTAATCATATTCAGGTCCCACAGACTATCCCTTCATGTCAGTCATAATATAATTCTTTGCATCCTAGGAAAAATAAAACATTGAAAGAGGTGATCTCTAATGCTCAGAAATAGTATGAAATAAATAAAAAGATAAAATAAATATTATGGTTGGTGAATAATGAAAAACACATGCATTTAATAATAAAAAACATGAACACTTTGTGGAAGGAATATGAGTTGTGTAAATAATGCCATAGTAAAACATAATCATGGGTTTTATACTAGTTCAATAACAACCTAAACCATCAATATTATTTTCATAAATAGGTAATGTATAATTCAGGATATTCTAAAACATTTTTTGAAGTCCTTGGACAATACATCTAAAAATTATTAACGCCTCAACCCAAGCCATATATTAAATTGGGAAAGGCCTCATCCAATTCCACATCAAATTGTATAATGAGACGTACTGATGCACCGAGAATCTATAGAGGGATCCACCCATCACATACTAAGTCCAAGACATTCCTCATATGAAAAGTTTGAATCATAAAATTCTCATTTTTATTAAAAATAGCATACAAAATGTTAATACATCAACCATAAACCATAATTGTTACAAAAATAGCACATCCATAGTCAAACATATCATAACTCATTCATTACATTATAATGGAATGTATTATCATAAATAAACCTTAATCAAGAATAATATCTATTAAATTATGTTGAAATATTTGAAAATGATTTTAAATTTTTTTAGAGAAATATCCCTTTTTATGTAATAATTTAAAACTAACACATTTATAAAGGAATTCATTTACAAGAGATTTATGAAACAAAGTGTTCCATACAACTATGAAACATATAAATGGAATTAACATTTTAAATGCATCATGTCCATATAAATAAATCCTTAATACCATTTTGAAACCATGGACGTTAATGAGATCGATTTTGAAGATTAAATATTTAAAACATTTAAAATGATTTTTCAGTAAAAGAGTACCTTAAAAGAATAATTTTTAATTTTATTATGAAACATGGACATGAATAATAAATATGTCCCATAAAATAGTTAAACATAAATAATCACGAACAATAATTAAATTTAATAATTAACCCTTACCTTGTACTTTTCCTTAGTCCAAGGTATGCTATCATCTTTTTCTTCAAATGATTCCTTTCAATTTGATCAATATGGCTCCTTAGGTTTGATTTTCATCAAAGGATGTCCTCTATGATGAAGTGAAGGTAGTTGGTAGAATATTTGGGTAGGGTTTTTCTTATTCAAATGGATTTTGAGGTGAGTAATTAAGAGAAGGGTAAGTTCCCTTTTATATGATATGTGAGGGGAACCATTAGAAAAGATTGAAATATTATTTTATAATACAATCATATTTAGTTTATAATGGCCCTGGAATTATTTATTTTGAGGCTAAGGTGGGTATGGGTGGATGAAGTTATTAATATTTTCTTCACTTATTATATTCCCCCTTTACTGATTTTATATGAAATGTGCATAATTTGTGTGAAATATTAATGTTTTAATATTATGTATAATTTTTGATCATTTTTAGAAGTAGTCCAATTGAGTAATTTTAATGTATTAATAATAACTGTCACTATACTAATCCAAATTGTGTGGTTCGTGTTTTTTAGGATTCTACTTTCAATATAAAACATTTCATTAGAAGGTACCATGAGCCAATTCTTTCATTTGAAGGGTCATATGGTCCTCACAAACAAGACCAAAGAATCAGTGAACAAACTGGACCAGCCTTGAAGATTGATTTACTGGGCTCAATACTGAAGTCCAAAAAACATAACTCTCCACCCTAATTCTTGGGACACTACATGTAATCTTGGATAAAAATTTCAAGGCCCAAAGCCATGTACAAGAGGCTCAAATAAAGATTTGAAGTACAACCCACCATTCTGGCAGAGAATAAAAATCAATATAGTATGCAGGACATCTCTCATGATTTAAGCATCAAATCGAGCTGAGATGTTTTAGTGTGAAATAGGAGATATAGGTGGCCTACGTTGTTGAAGAAACCATTAGGAGTTGAAGGCATATTCATATTCCAAAACCCTTTCACATTATGGACTTCAAAAAGACTGGATTGAAATGGACAGTTTAGTTTTGTTTAATCAACCGGCCATAACATTTGATCCTTAAGTCCAAATGACTCCAAATTTTGAGATTAGTCGTCGAAAATTATTTTATACAACTTTGAAGAAGTTGATATTTGAATATTCGGCTGTCTGAATAGCCAAATTGGCGATACAAGTGGAGGGACAGATTGGGAATGCAAACAGTCCACTCCTTGGGCTATAAATACTCTCCACTTCTCTCCTTGAAAGGGGTTGGAATTTCAGGAGAGAGGAGATAATATTGGCACGAACAAAGCTTTTCCAAAGGCTTTGGAGAACCTTCCATACTCATGTTTCTACTTGAGAGACCTTTCTTCCTCTCTTTGTTTTCACTTACTTTTGTGTTCTTCGTTTTTGTAATTTTGTAAGTCCTTTCTTTGTAATTCTGTTTTAATGAAAGTTACTTCTTCAATATCTCTTATTATCATCCACCATCTGTAGTTTAATATTTATGTTCTTAAAATAGTTTAAATTCAGTTGAATTGCCTTCCCTTCCTTTGCTTCCTCATTCAATCAAAAATCTGTTTTTAATTATCATCATCGTTCGTGTGTGTGTGTCAACGTACCACTATTTTCTAATCGCTTTCTTTTTCTTCTATTATTAATTTATCATCATAATTATTTTAATCAGAATATTAAACATCCAAATGGATGAGTAAATCTCTCATTGGGGTGAGTTATAATTCGAGGATTTTAAGTGATTGAGAGTTTTGCTCGATGAGTATTCTTTAAATTAATTTTGTGTATGTTAAACTTAATATGTCATGGATTAATGATATTCTTTGTTTAACAAGTGGTTTCCATGGATTATTGGAACCATAAATACACTACCATAAATAAGTTTTTATTGAGATTAGAACCCTATGTTATGTTAGGGCTTGGATTAAAGCCTTCACACTTAGGAATTCCAATCAACGCCAACTTATGACATGGGTGTTAATTTAATGCAATACAAAGTAAGGCTCAAGGATATCACATGCTTAACTCCCCAATGATGAACTCAACCCAATATTTATCAATTTGGTAAATCAAACATCATCCATAAATCTTTTAAATTAGGTTCTGCAAACAAACCCCCGTAATAAAAATACAATCAACTAAAAACAAACGACTATTACAAAGTATCATCGCCGAGGATTCGACCCGAGTGCTGCTATACACATTAGCAGAGCATCGGAATTTTGACCGGTCGATAGGCAACAATCTTCCGTGCATTTCAAATGGTGCCGTTTCCAGGGATGGTTCTTTACGTATTCATTAGTTTCTGGTTATTGTCAAAAAAAAAAACAAAAAAAAAACAAAATTTTAAAAAAATTGAAAAAAAATCACAAAGAAAAACCTGTCTTCTCATAAAAATAATAAACTAAAAAAAATACAAAGAAAAACTCGTCTTCCTCTTTCTTTCAAAATCTCTCTGAATTTCCCACATCCTCCCAAACAATCCCTCGGATTTGTTTGACCCTGAAATTGAGCGAACACTTCGCCAACTTAGGAGGAACATAAGAGATACTCAAAGAATTCAAGAACCAGTCCTCATCCAACCAATTGAATTAGATATGGAAAATCATAGGGAACAAACCCTTAAAGAACTAATTGACCCTAATATGAATTACCAAACTCTTTGTATTCAATATCCAAATATAGAGGTTGACTTTGAACTCAAATCGGGTTTTATTCATCTTCTCCCTCATATTCATGGGGCGAGCCGGTGAGGATCCACATCTTCACCTTAAAGAGTTCAAAGGATTGTGCTCTACCATGAATCCTCAATGGGTTTTTAAAGAAAAAATCAAACTCCTAGCCTTTCATTTCTCCCTAGATGGCTCTTCCAAGTTATGGCTCTACTACCTCCCTCTTGGATCCATAACTACATGGAATGACATGAAGCGTCTCTATCTAGAAAAATTCTTTCATGCTTCTCGTACCACTTCCATCCGAAAGGAAATAAGTGGTATCCATCAATTCCCAAGTGATTCACTCCATGAGTACTGGGAGAGGTTCAAAAAGCTTGTGGAAACCTTCCCACATCATCAAATCCCTGACCAACTCTTGATCCAATACTTCTATGAGGGGTTATTGGCTATGGAGAGAACTCTCATTGATGCCACAAGTGGCAGTGCTCATGTTGATAAAACCCCCGTAGCTGCAAGAGATCTCATAAGTAACATGGCTGTAAACACACAACAATTCCATAATCGAGCACATGCTCGAGTCAAACAAGCCCAAGATAATCAATCCATTGAGCCTAACAAGATGACTGTGTGGATGAGTGAACTTACAGGTCTTGTGCGTCAACTAGCGGTGGCTACCAAAGCCCCAACCTCATCTTCTCCACAGTCACTATTCCCTGGACCTATCAAGAATTGTGGAATCTGTATCTCCCCATCTCATCCAACTGACACATGTCCACAACATCAAGAGGATCAATCCGATTCATCTGGACCAATGGAGTTCAATGAAGCATATGCTCAGCGGAACACTAATCCTCAACTATCAGGTTAGTTTGTTAGAAACTACAACCAACCTCACTCTGAGCCCTTCTCTTCTTCCTATAACCAAGGCCATAGGTATGGTAATCCCATATCTCACCTCCCTCAATTCCCTCCTAAAAACCCAAACCAGTTCCAATATGGTCAAGGTGGTGGTAACTTCCATCAACCGTATCCTTTTACTCCTCAACCTCAAAGGAACAATCCTCCTCCTGGATTCCTTTATCCTAGTGAGCCTTCCCAATTCCAAAACCAATACAATCGATTTACCAAGAACCAAAATCAAGGAAATCCCAATCCAAGACAAGACTCTTCTTCCAAGAAACCATGGGAAAGTGAAGTGGAAGATCTTACCTCCTTCACCCGTTCTATCCTTAAAAACATTGAAACTCAAATTGGTCAACTTGCATCCCACCTGAGCCAGTAACAACAATCAAATTCTTCCCAACTCCCATCTCAACCATTACCCAACCCCAAGGGTAATGTAAGTGCAATTGAACTTAGATCAGGAAAGTAGATTGCTATTCCCCATGATAAGGCCTCTAGCCCCCCTTTGAATGTTGACCTAGAAAATGGAACGAAAAAGAAAATTGAAAAGGAATACGAATCCATTCCATCAACTCCTTCCATTCCACTTAGGAACCCAATTCCTTTTCCTCAAGCTGTTTCATAACCAAGGAAGTCCTTTGAACCCGATCCTGAAATGTTCGACATGTTTAAACGCGTTGAAGTCAACATTCCCCTATTAGATGACATAAGACAAATTCCTAAGTATGCCAAGTTTCTCAAGGAGTTGTGTACCCTCAAAAGACAACTTAGGACCTTTGGATATGTTTCCACCCATCATTCCATAACCGTTAAGTGCAAAGATCCAGGGACCATTACGGTTCCATGCCAAATTGGAAGTTCCAACTTTGATGATGCACTCATAGACCTAGGAGCCTCAATTAATGTCATGCCTAAACCCATATTCACCAACATTGTTCTAGGTCCCCTGCACCCAACGGGTGTTGTCATTTAGTTAGCCAATCGAAGCACAACCAGTCCTGAGGGAATAATTGAGGATGTCCTTGTTCGTGTCAAAGATCTTATCTTCCCTGCTCATTTCTATGTCCGTGAGATGTAAGGTGAGACGAACTCTTCTCGATCTCCTTTGATTCTAGGAAGACCATTCCTTATGACATCTAAAACCTAAATTGATGTCCATGCTGGCATCTTATCCATGGAATTTGGCGACCAAATGGTAAAGTTCAATATTTTTCAATCCATGCAATACCCATTAGAGAATCAATCTGTATTCTTTATCCATGTTTCTGAAACACCCTCTGAGAGTGTGTTGAATCCTAATCCATCATGTTCTTCCTGTTCTACTAATAGAGGAGTTTGTGAATGTTGCATCCTCATTAACCAAGTGATTAATGGGGAAATTGATGTTGACATTACAAATGGAAACACCATTGATCTGAAGGATCATGAAAACTATTTGGAATCTCATCTCACCTCTGACCTCCAATGCTCCAACAAGGATGGTAATGAGGAAAATGAACTAGATTTCTCATTTTTTGATTCAGATCAGATTATCCCACATTCATCCTTTCATATCCATGATTCTGAAAATTCTGTTATATGTGAAGTGAACTTTGAACCAATGTGTTTATATTTTCCTGATGGTAGTGATGCTTGTGATATTTGTACCCTAATTAATAAAGTGATCACTGGTGAGGTTGAAATTGACCATTCTTTGGCGAACAACATTGAAATAAAGGATATTGAAAATTTTATTCAGTCTTATGACTCCACTGATCCTCATTACTTTACATCGGTAAGTGATGAAATAAATGAGTCAATAACAATTGGGATCTCATACTCTGCTATTGTGTTATCTGATCCTTACATAAATGAACCATCAGAATTGAGCCATCTTCCTGAATTTACAAGAATAGAAAACAATCACTTTGTGGATAAAATCATTCCTCAGGTTGAAGACCATAGTGAGGATAGAAATATTCTCTTTCCAACCCAATTGATTTGCAATCACACCAACAAGGATGGGAAGAAATTATCCAATGAATCATCATGCCTCCTAGAGGAGAGGTTTTTCTAGAAGCACACTAGAGTTGAGAAAATACGATGGCCACTGTCAGACTATGGGTAGTCCACCGCAATTGTCCAGCTGTAGAAAAATAAATGCAGCGCTTCTTGGGAGGCAACCCATGTTTCTTTTACTTTTATGAAATTTCAATTTCTTTTTAGATTTTAATTAGATGAATAATGAATTTTATTTTTCAGGTAACTTCCCACTGTCCTGGAACCACCTCGACTTCTACCAAATCCCCAAATTCTATAGCCGACCCACCACTGGATGGAGATGGAAAACCACCAATTCCAAACCAGGGGGCACCTCTTTCCCTTTAACTCTCTCTTTATCTCTTCCTCTCTCAACCTCTTTCTTCTTCTTCCTCTCTCTTTCATTTTTTACCACTATATTTATCAGACCCTTTCTTTTTCTCTTTCTTGTGTGGGTGTGTATTTTATAAAAACCTTAAAAACTAAAAAAACCAAAAAAAACACAATTACATAATAAAATTACAAAAAAGAGTCATGATTACTCACCATCGAGTTTTGAAATTTTGTCCAACCATTTTGGGGATTTAATAGAAATGTTTTCATCTCAAAAATTTTGTATTTTCATTATGACTTTGGATAAAGAATTTTGTGTCAAATCCAACACATTTTGAATGCTCAATTTTTGATTTGGAAAATTCTTTTCCCAAACTGTGAGAACAAACAATTACATTCATGCCAAGGCCACCTATGGCCATCTATTCAAAATGTGTGTTTTCACCCACATTTTTGAGTCTTGAGTTTGTGGACGTTCGAGCTGAATTTCCTACCTTAGTGTGTATTAATATGATAGAGGCATTTTCTGAACCACATGAAAATCACAATATCCAAATAGCCTCCCATTTCCTTTACATTAATCCTCCTTTTGAAAACCCCTTTGAGCCTATGAAAACGTTTTCATTTATAGCCACATAACAAGCCCAATACCTTATCCCACCCAATATCAACATGGATTTTCATTGCATATGTTTTTGAAATTTATGTGTGGGGGGGGGAATGGATTTCATTTTTGGGTATCATTTCCTTACTTTCTGGTGTGTTATCATATGCTTGAGGGAAATCATCCATTTTAGACTGGGGGGGGGGAGGTTATCATTCATTGGGATTTAGGAATGTGTTGTACAAATGTTATTGAAATGTGTCAAAAAAATTCCAAATAAAAATCAAACTAAAAAAAAACAAAAAAAAGGAAAAAAATGGGTTGTGTCTTGGGTAGGTCAAAAATCACTCTTCCTCAACCTTTGATCTTGTTATAACTATTACAATTAGTGTCGTGAGGAGATCAATCATGGGTTGGGTTATGAGTGTGAGATCTTTTCCAAGTTCAACTTTCAAAAAAAACTAAGAGAAAAAAAAGAAAAAAAAGAACACTTGCATCATATTCTTATATCATTGGGAGAAGTTTGGTGGTTTGTAAATATTTCATCTTCTCATCGCCTTCATATTTTCCTTCCCTACTGTGTATATCTTCACACAATAATTCCCTTGTAAATATTTGTTTTCAATTCCTTCCATGTTTTATTTCAAAAAAATTTGCATTGTTTTTCTATGTTGGTATTTTAACCCTCTTATTCTCTCTCTTGGACATTATATTCCTACCGTCCCATAGCCACAGAAAAAATCCTTCAAAAGGCCTCTTGATTTTTTAACACTTTTGATAGGGAGTGGATGCTGAGATCTCTTACAAACTCTATGATTTTCACTTTTGGTTGGTGAAAGAGTGAATATCCACAATTGAATTTTACATCTTGATATGTGTGAGTTTTGAGTGTCCAAATTTTCCATTTTTAAATTTGAGCATGAAAAAATGAATTAGTTTTGGAACATTTTTTCTGTAACAACTTGTGGTGGAAATCAAAATGGATGAGTGAAATAGTCTAAACCTCCTCTGATTGGAGAAAACAAAATTTTAATATCTGTTGGTGAGTAAAAATAATTTTGTCATGTTTTTATATTTGTTGCACATGAGGACATGCACCAAACTAAGTGTGGGGGAGTTGATGTTATTAATATTTTCATTACTAATTATATTCCCCCCTTTACTTATTTTATATGAAATGTGCATAATTTGTTTGAAATATTAATGTTTTAGTATTAATTATAATTTTTGAGCATTTTTAGAAGTAGTCCAATTGAGTCATTTTAATGTTTTAATAATAACTATCACTATACTGATCCAAATTGTGTGGTTCTTGTTTTTTAGGATTCTCCCTTCAATATACAACATTTAATTAGAAGGTACCATGAGCCAATTATGCCATGTGAAGGGTCATATGGTCCTCACAAACAAGACCAATGAATCTGTGAACAAACTGGACCGACCATGACGATTGATTTACCGGGCTCAATACAGAAGTCCACAAAACTGAACTCTCCACCATAATTCGGGGGACACAACCTGTCATATTGGATAAAAATTTCAAGGCCCAAATCCATGTACAAGGGGCCAAAATAAAGATTTGATGTCCATCCCACCATTCTGGACGAGAATTTAAATCAGTATAGTATGCATGACATATCTCATGATGTAAGCATCAAATCGAGCTGAGATTTTCCAGTGTGACAGAGGAGATATAGGAGGCCGATGTTGTTGAAGTAACCATTCGGATTTGAAGGCATATTAATATTCAAAAACCATTTCACATTATGGACTTCAAAAATACTGGATTGAAATGGACAGTTTTATTTTGTTTAATCAGCCGGCCATAACTTTTGGTCCTTAAGTCCAAATGACTCAAAATTTTGAGAGTAGTCGTCCAAAAGTATTTTCTACAAATTTGAAGAAGGAGATATTTGAGGATTATACTGTCTGAATAGCCAAATTGGCGATATAGTGGAGGGACAGATTGGGAATGCAAACAATCCACTCCATGGGCTATAAATACTCTCCCCTTCTCTCTTTGTTTTCACTTACTTTTGTGTTCTTCGTTTTTGTAATTTTGTATGTTTTTTCTTTGTAATTCTGTTTTAATGAAAGTTAATTCTTCAATATCTCTTATTCTCATACACCTTCTGTAGTTTAATATTTATGTTCTTAAAATAGTTTAAATTCAGTTGTATCCCCTTCCCTTATTTTGCTTCCACATTCAATCGAAAATCCGTTTTTAATTATCATAATCGTTTGTGTCTGTCTGTCAATGTACCACACTTTTCTAATCCCTTTCGTTTTCTTCTATTCTTAATTTATCATCATAATTATTTTAACCAGAATATTAAACATCCAAATGGATGAGTAAATCTCTCATTGGGGTGAGTTATAATTCAGGGATGTTAAGTGATTGAGAGTTTTGCTCGATGAGTATTATTTAAATTAATATTGTGTATGTTAAACTTAATATGTCGTGGATTAATGATATGTTTTGTTTATCGAGTGGTTTCCATGGATTATTGGAACCCTAAATTCACTACCATAAATATGTTTTGATTGAGATTAGAACCCTAATTTATGTTAAGGCTTGGATTAAAGCCTTCACACTTATGAATTCCAATCAACGTCAACTTATGACATGGGTGTTAATTTAATGCAATACAAAGTAAGGCTCAAGGATATCACATGCTTAACTCCCCAATGATGAACTCTTCCAATCTTTATCAATTTGGTAAATCAAACATCATCCATAAATCATTTCAATTATGCTCTGAAAACAAACCCCCCTAATCAAAATACAATCAACTAAAAACAAACGACTATTACAAAGTATCATCGCCAAGGATTCGACTCGAGTGCTGCTATACACATTAGCAGAGCACCGTAATTTTTACGGGTCGATAGGCGACAATCGGTCGTGCATTTCAGTGGACAAAATCCCAATTAATATTTTTAGACTGGTATGTGTCAACATATTAACCTTAACATATAGATTTAAGTCTTTGTTGAAATGATTAACATTTACCATGTCTTTTTGTTTTATTATAATAATTGGTTAAAAAACATAGTAAAAAATACAAGAGTACTCTATGTATTTCATTAATGATATATATATCATTATAAAAGTATTTTTCTCTAAAACATAGATTTTTAGGAATATTATATCATTTAATAATATAGTATATGTTTTTAATAACACTTTTACATCATTTTTTACACTATTTGGTATTTTGTTTTTGTTAAAGTCATAACACCATTATTATATAGAATACAATCATTGAATAAAACCTTATATGTTGTCTTAAGAAATAAAATTAGTTTAATTCATCAAAAGTGTCAAATTAAATTTATTTGGATATTTGTTATATATGTTATTTTAATATTCCATTAATAAGGTAATAATTGCTTCATCATTATGTCATTAAATAATTAAGGTCAATGAATATAAATATAATACTATTATGTATGAAATATATTTATATTTCTATTGAATAATTATAAAATGTTTTAGTTATAAAAACATCAATTTTTCACTTTTAGCTCTTTGTTAAATTAAATAATAATAAATGTCCTAATCTAATCCAAGTGAACAAATGATCATATTTTATTCCTAATGTTGATTTTTTAAAAAATACAATTATACAATAGAAATAATAAATGTGTTACTGTAATTATAATATCATTTTAACCATTAATTAAATTATTTATTTTGACCGTGGTAAATAAAATTCAAAAGATAATTTTCACAAAAATATATTTTCATCTTATTGAACCACATTTTACATACTTATATCAACTATATATCTCGAATTTTTTAAATTCTACTCAATGATTGGGTAAAAATTATGTTTTATTCAATTTTGTAAATTCTCCTATAAGGTGTGTAAAATAAATTAAAATGTTCCATAAATTTTTTTAAACTAATTTTATTATATAATGACTCTAATGAATTAAATTTATCATATATATATATTATATAACAATTTTTAATTAAAATAAATTTAAATAAAATGAATAAATATTTAAATATAAAGTCTGTTCTAAACAATTACCTAGTGTTTTTCACTATTAATCAAAAATTGAATGTTTTCAGAAAGATACCCAAAATTCACCTTAAGAAATTTTTGATATTAAGAATTAATTTTCCAAATTCAAAACATATATGTCACATTATTTAATTTAAAATTAATTCTTGTTGTTAAAACCAAAAAGATTGGTTTTTAAAAGTAAAAACTATCAAAAAATTGACTTGTGTTTATGTTAAATTTAAATGTTAAATTACAAAATAAAAAAAACAATGTTTTAAATGATAAAAATATAATATAATTATACATTTAAACCATTAAAATTCACAACTTAACATTTTCAATGATTTCAATTTAAAAAATTGTTTTCAATTAAAATTTAGTATTCTTCAATATTAATAAAAATATGAAAGTTATCAGAAAATAGTTGAAATTTTATCCAAACTAAATTTTTATTGGCCCATTCTAAAAAAGTATATAATTTCATTAAATTGAATAAATAAAAATTTGATATATTGATCTTAATAAATGTTCTCCATTAAAAGACGATAAAATTGTATTTTTTTAATATATTATTTCTATGTGCAAAAAATGAATTTGTTATTTTATTATATCCTTGAAAACACATAATATGGATTCTAAATATATATGGAGTATGTGAATCTCACAATTCAATAAATAATATTCAAAAATGCTTTTTGAATGACTAGTTTAGTAAGATGTTTGTGTGCTCTTACTCGGTGTTGTGTGTAGTGTAAGCTATTAAATTACATTAAAGAGATAACATACTTTGAAATATTGTGGTGTTAAATCATTTTTCTACTAAATATCATAAAATAGAACCCAAACACGATTTACACATGTATTCCAAGGTAATACCACACCTTGTCATTCGTAACCATGAAAAATATTCAGAAATTCTAGAAACTCATCAGATAACCGAAGCCATTCTCAAGAATGGATCCTTATCAATGGGTTACTAACCATGAATAGTATAACACCCCATTTTTATTGTAATTGTGATAATTCAATACATACGAATGATATCTTACTTTTCATCCGGAATATTGAAGATGAATTTACATGAAACTCAAAAAATTAAAACTACTAAAAACCATAAACCCACCCAACTTTATTGAAATTATATTGGGTGACACACACCTCCTCCGGTGACACCACTATCCGTTGAGTGTTGAACATAATTCAAAGTACTAAGGCCTCACTAGAAGACATCTTGGTACAGGCTGTAATGAACCTTATCCATATATTGTGGTGGATGTTCACCTAATCATCATGGATGGGGTGACAAATCCTAATCGGCCTAGAGGACATTCACACCATGGATCATATAGGTATACTAAATTCAAATAAGTAAAACATAGTCCCCTTACAGTTCATAACATACTACCTAGGGTGTACAAGACCTATGAATTCTCTAAAAAATAATCCCTAGACCTTATTATTATTCATATGATGCTAAATCATAAATTTTCACATATCTCATTGAAAATTGCCTCATATGGATGAAGGAAAAAAATATTCAATGTGATATTTTTTGAAATGAACTACTAATAGGTTATTTATTTTCTGTAAATATACATACAACGGGAAAATCATTGAAATTAGACCACACAGGTGTTGGGTGGCCATTTGGTAACCCTTGGTCGAGCCACATTGTGTGTTTGGGGTAGGGGTGTCGGTGTATGGCTCCCATTCACTTTACGTGTGCCCTCGTAGATTAGTATGTGAAGGCATACCTAACTAGATCATGATCTAGCCTTAGTGAAAAACCTACGCTGACCCAAATAGTGTGGTTTATTCATTCTTACTGACCCCCCACCCATAAAATTAAAAGCGTGTTAAAAATATTATATTATTTTAATATATTATTTTAATGCTCTGTTATCCTCTTAATTATATAGCGGCTCATCTTATGGGTAAACAGTAAACCTAAAAATCATAAGATCCATAAAATGTTTTTTCCAAGGAATCCTACATGGGTAAATTTATCATTTCTCCATTTAGGGTTATTCATAAATATGAAATCAAAAAATTGAGCTAAATTTCAATTAGAAAAAATATTTGTCACTACACATAACTCTGTCTTCCAAGCCCCCATTTTGTATCATTATACTAAGGATGCATGACCTCTAGAAATTCACCATGAATATCGGATGATCAAATGGGTCAATATTTTATTTAATTTTCATTAAATTTTTTATTTATTTAAAAATAACTATATTTTGGAATGTTGGATTGAGTTTTCAAGGGTGGATCAAATGGTTGAAATGAATTTGAATGAATAAAATTTTTAATAAATATCAACATATATGATGAATAATGGATAAAATATTGAAAATATAAATTACTAACACTGTAGAATTAATGTATTAAATATGGATTTGAAGAAGATTTATCTCATCTGTAAAATATTTTTGTGCATGGAAATGATTCTACCAGTTGTGATTTTATAGGATTATGTCTGGTTATTGGGATATGATTGCTTAGGTTTTTCCTCATGTTTTTGACTATAATGGCTGAAGGTTATAACATGATTAATTAATTTCTTGATGTGATGATGTGTTGATATGATTGGGTTATGTGATGGGGATGATGTGGTTGTAGTTTTGATTATTTGATAATGGGATGATTCAGGAGGTTCAGAATTGGAAATTCATATTTCTAATTGATATGTTATTGATGTAGGTAATTGTTTGAGAGGTGGGATTACCTATATTTTAATAATATATTAATGGTTTTGATGTTATCGTAGTAATTTTAATGTTATATGAATATGATTATGTTAAATTTCATGGAATCATCTCGTATTATTATATATCCATTTAAATTTAACATTCCATTTCTTACTTACGATAAATCACATATTAAAAAGACATTGTGATGCGACTAAAGGTGAATTGTATGTATTTTTTTCCCAATATCATAATCATGCCCTTTATTTATTTGTTTTTAAACACATTTATACCCCAAAAACATTATTCTACATTGATATAGTTTAGTACATCATGTGATCAAACCGATGATAATCGTTTTACTGGATAATATGATGGTGATTTCAGCTGTTGTTCAAGTATCTTCAGAAGAGTCAAAGAATGATCTAGAGATTATAGAATCAATTATATCATGTATTTTTAATTTTTGTTGTGTGATGAATGAAAAAATTGGGTATTGTAAAAATTGTTTCTCAAAAATTGGAACCTTCAGGTAATGATTTGTAGTTTTTTATTTTCCTGACAATTAAGAGGTTTATGCCCCCTAATCCTATAATATATAACCTATGTCTGGGTTGATCACTCATGAACTATTTGTGATAAGTATCAGGAGAATATATTATCCCCCAATCCTATTAAGGAGGGGATTCAGTATGGATTGGAAACCACTAGTTGAACTTAAAAATTCCAATATAATATAATTATACAACTTTCAATAATTAATTGTTACATACATTGAAAAAAATATGAATATAATTACAAAACACAACATAATTCACATTATTCCTTCTATAGTTCACCATTTGTAATTGGAAATAATTTTATGAAATTTAACATAGTGTATATAAATGAAAAACATAGAATAACCCCACAAATATTCAAGTACTATTACAATGGTACCACTATTTAAGAAGATGGAGAGATAGAGAGAGGATGATTTTCATATTCTTATGTAAAACAATATAAATTGGTGATATAAACCTTTTGTAAATATAAAATCACTCTAAAAAGAGATTTATATATTCATTAACTTAGTTTCCCTTGAAATTCATAATTAGGGAAAACAAATTGAACAATTTAATAGTGGTATACGAATATCAAATAATTCCCCCACCAACACCACAAAAGAATGACATGGTTAATGTATGAATATAGGTTTGATGAGAATGAAAAAAATTACCAAAAATGTAATTATAATATATTACATACGAAGTAGTCTCACTTGAAAAAATCTGATTCATTCAAAACATATTCCATTCAATATAAAATATGTCTGTTTGAGAAGTTAAAAATTTGAAATAATGGGGTGAGAGTATCCTTTTCACGGGGTGTTTAAATTCAATGTCATTGTGTATATAAAATTTGTGGCTATTTATTTGTAAGAAATCTCAAATAGTGGTCAATGTAACATAACACATACTCATATATCAAAAAATAACATCTCAATTAAATATTACGTCCACGTGTTAATATCCTGGAGTATTCCAGAAATAAAAGTTTATAACAGAACATAAAATAAAAAATATACTATCCTAAGTTTAAATAATTTTTTAATAAAAAATTAATGCACTGTAAAATATTATATATTCTATTTAAATATAGTAAAATGAAAAAATAATGAATCCAAAAATATTGCAATGGTTTTCAATCCATTCAATACTTTTTTAACCTTCCATGAATCACAAGAGATTTTGAACATGTTGATGTTTCTCCAATGATTCATCCATACATAATTCTGCACATTGTCACTAATTCTTATGATCATACAATAAATATTTATATTAATGGGAAAAAATTAACAATAAAGTAATACAGTGGTTTCTGCACAACATCTATGGAATTTCTCACAGAATGTGGAAATAACATCCACATATACAGTGCATAATGATGTATTTTATGTCAATAAAATTATTCAAAAACACATTACTAATGTATTAATAAAAAATATTATTCTTAAAAAAATTGAAATGAAACAAAATTATATATATATTAAATTTAGAAAAACATATGATCATCAATTAAAAATTGCCACGTATACTTTAAAAAACACCCAATTAAATATATATTTTATTTTATATATAAAAAATTTAACAATTATTTTATTTTGGACTGAAATAAGTCCATTTAATAAAAATGTAAAATTAGAATGATAGACTAAAATTGAAAATGGATTTTTAAATATAATTCAAATGTGTATGTATAAAAAATAAGATAGAAATCTCCTAGAACTTGTAAAATCAATTATAACTTGTATAAAAATATTTCACTTACAATAAAGAAATGGATTATTTATGGATGATAAATAAGTTTTTTGGGTTTAGAAGATAAATTTTAAAATTAGGAAAATTTATTCTTAATTCGGAAAAACATATTAAATATTTTAATACATCATAGTGACAGATCAATCCTAAAAATAATATAGTATGTGGTAAATACAATTCACCACAATGAACTTGGTGTTTGTCCAATATTTTTTTGATGGACAATATATTTATATGTTGACATTATAAACATATAAATGATATTTGGTCAATCACAAAAATCTGAAAACTATTTTTAATTTCAATGTAATGAATAATATAATAATATTTAGTTGGAATGTTTTTTTTGAAAAAAAAATTGACTTCATTTCACTTAATATCATCAAAAAAGGATTAATGTATAATTAAATATGAATCAATTAGCTGAAAAAAATAAAAAATAGATAAAAAGATCATATCATTGAATAAAGAATATATAATGTTAAAAATTAATCATTTGATATATCCTCATCATCATAAATTTTTGATGTAGTTTTTTATCTTCTTATCCAACAATCTCACAAAACCAAATATTTCCAAATTATGATAAAATATCAGTGGGATAAATTATGTATGGGAATAACAAATAGAAAAATAAAATATTATTGATAATTATAGGTTTATGAATCACCATAGAATCTGCATGTTTCATGCAATTTCTTGAAAATCAAAGAAACTCATGTGGTTTTATATCACTATATGTATGTGCGTTATATTAATTCATTTTTTTAAAATGCATTATAAGTAATATGACACATCCAGGGGTGAATATTTTGTATCTATATCTATGCTGGATATACTTAGAGATATTGAATGTAGAAAATTGTGCATTGTGTGATGATATATGTCTAAAATCACATATCACTTTTTTAGTAAAGAGTTCCACATTACACAATACATGATATAAATATTAAAAAATAATTATAAAACAATAATAAATTAATGTAATTAAATTTATTAAATGTAATCAAATAAAGAAATTTTTATGTATCATAGAATGCAGGTAATTTTGCTACATAATCAATAAAATAACAAATCCCATCTCGAAAGTTAATACCATGGGTTATAAAAGATGTTGTCTCATATCTTCAAAAAAATGTGATCATTTTTGTTGGAGGTTTCATATTGTAGATACAAATATTAATCAACTTTTCTCAACCCTCAACAACCCACACATGATCATAAAAAATATCTTTATGATGACGATTGACGATGTTTTTTAAGATCAAAAACCATTTACAATATCTTAAATCATATAATAATCCATACAATGAAATTTGAAATTAAAATAACTCATATTAATGAATTATTTTAATAAATTTTATAAAACTCATAATAACTGAAAAACCATTACATAATTTCACTCAAAAGTCCAATTGAATCATTATCATCATATAACATTTTATTCACATGAATCCACATTGTATGAGTGTAATCAAAATATATGGAGAAAAGATGAAATTCTAAATAATTATGGTCATCCACAATGAATAAAATTATTTAAATATATTTATTTATTTACATCTAATGAAAATTATACCAGTATATTTAATCGTTATTTTTTGGTATTACAGAAGTATTTATTATTAAAAATCCATCATATGTGTTAGAAAAAAACCCCTTTGTCCATTTTTATTTTCCTGTAAATATTTTATCTAAACAAAATTCCCTTGGATTACAGACACACATAATCAATCGAAAACATCTCTAGAATAAAGAAAAATATAAATATAAAATTAATAAATATATACATTCATAAGATAATAATGAAATATGTATTAAAAAATTCAAACAATGATAATTCAAATCAATAAATAAAATGAGGGAAATTAAAAACCACTATATTCTAATCATCAAGTAGTAAATGTTACCTTTTCAAATAAGATTATTATGATGAAAAAAACTCAATGTTCATAAGAAAAATAATATTATAAAAAAATAATTGAATGGAAAGGAATGACTATGATTTTAAAAATATTGAATAAATGATTTCACAATCATGGACATTTCGTATTTGATATAAACATGATCAAAATGACCATGTCTTAATGTTTTATATAATATAATTTATGTTCAAATCATTATTTTTTATATATTTATGGAGTTACGTAAATAATTCCAATTGTTTAATTCACTCACATTTTACCGCTTTCAATTTTTATATCCTAATCATAAATTTATTATAGATCAAATGACTCAAACTAAATTATATAAATGGATAATATATTGTTTTTTATTAATCTATGGATGAATCCCATTCTTAAATTTATTAATTCATATTATCCCCAAGGTTTTTATAATATTATTTTATTGTTGAATAGAATTTTTAATATTTTGAGATATATTTGAACATAGAATTTACATATAGATTTAGATTCAAGAATGAATAAGTTATTATTGTAACATTTATTGAATGATATATTTTAATGACATCGAAAAATGAATAATGCATAAAAATAATTTTTTTGACAAATTCCAAGTAGTTGAGATATTTTTAATTCCAATTTTATTTAAGGTACAATGTCTGTGTATTAAGGTATAATTAATATTTTTAATGCATTTCTTCTAGTAATGAAATTAAAATTTAATTTGAGATTAAAATGAATATGGATTCAAAAAAATTTAGATCTATTTTAAAATATATATAACAACTAAAATTGAATTTTTTATTGTTATCAAAAATTGTAACGCATTATCACATTATAATATTATCAAAATGCCTAAAAAATATTATATTTAACATGAATAAATGTAATTACAAAAAAAAATATATAAAATGTTTATAAATATTTTCAAATATGTATCCACGCCATCAGTTAAACAAGTAATGTGAAAGATATATATATATATATATATTCTATTAATATATATATATATATATATTAGTGTTTCTTCATTATGTTAGTATGTTATATATTATGTTCACATAATTAGTATTATCTGCATTCAATAATCACATTATATCTATTACATTAAAAAATAAAATTTAAAGAAAGTTTGTTAATGTTTTTATTGAAGTAATTTTTTATGGCATATTAAATGAAATTCATAAATACTCAAATTGGAATACTTATTTCAAAACCATAACCTGGGAGACTAGAATTATATGATTATAATATGTATAAATGTTTAAAAAAATATCCATTATAGAAAAAATAAAATAATATATATCATATAATGAAATATTCTATTAAAATAATATATAATGTCCCTTCACTAAATTATTTCTCAATGATAATAAATTGATGTCTGAAAAATAAAATCAAATAGAAGACCAATCCTTGAAATAATATAATTCATATCGACATGATCACATTGACATCTTCTATGTATTATTGAATATTATATTAATATAATATTGTTGGAACTACGGCCATTATTGGCTAGAAAATGAGTCAATAAATTTTTTCAATCCATATAGGGCTGATATAGGTGTTTTCAAAAAAAGTTATACTATTGAAAAAGATTAAAATAGTGTTGAGTATTGCATCATTCCCCAATATTTTCCAAAATTATAGGTCAACAATATAGAGAATATATAATTGGATTTTTGGAAAAGAATGTATCAAAAATAATATTTTATTATATGAGGGCTTATCCCAAGGTATGTGTGATGATAATATCATTAAAATATAGAAAAGATGTAATTACTTAGACGGTGTGTTTCAATGAGAAGGAAAAGTTTCTCAACAAAATGTTTTATGTGGAAAGATATCTATATAGAATTATCTTCCATGACAAATATGGAATCAAAACATTGTTTCATATGAGTGATGTGTTGAGATATACTCTTTATAATATTTCAAATTAATGAGGCTCATGAAAAATATAGGATTGAGAAAAATAGATTTACGCTTTAAATTTGACCTCAATTTTTGACATAAATTCAAGGGGTTGATGTGCAAGGAATATGTACATTTGTACTTCCATGTCAAATAAAATTTTTATTACCGCCTTAAATTAATAAAACGTTTTTGTAATGAAAATATGGTGTCCTTACCACATGTAAATGTTGCATAAAAAATATTTAAACACGAAAAATATTGTTGGATAAATGTTCCTTTTTTCTATGTAGACCAACTGAAATTCATGGTATGGTTTAACGAAAGAGAAAGGGTTTCATGAAGGGAACATTCCATGAAAACCATAAAACATGGGGACCTGAGTATGTGTGGAATTCCAAAGAGGATTTGAGTTAGATATATGTTTTGAATATTTTCATTGTTTGATCAGTGATATCAATGTAATTTATTTAAGAATTCAATGCAAGAGGAGTCTCATGCTAGAACAAAAAATAGACATCAATACTAAAATATTGAAGTTATCATCCTGTTGATAAACTAGGTAAGGATTATTCTATGTCAATGATATCTGGGTAGTACACAGAAGTGTTTTGAGGCACATAGTATTCCTTCCCAAATATATGATAATGGTAGTGTTATGGACATAGAATTAATATATCTTAACTCTAGTATTCGACAACTAGTCATTGTTAGTGGATTTTGGTACGACCTAAACACTATTAGTGTATTATCCATGGATTATCCATTATTGGCGAACCATGTAAAACTACTTTGATCACACTCTATATGTAACACCCGAGATTTTTATGAGTAATATTCTGTTTTTATATATCATCAAAAGAATATTTCACTACACACATGCTTGGCTTACTTTACACGCAATCGCGACCTTCCTCGATAGCTTGCGTCGTACGCAATACCGAGTTTCACTAAACAACGATATGCTATTAAAATATGATTAAAACTAGCCATTATGAATAGTAATAACCAATTTTTGAAATTTTATAATTTTTATTTTTCAAAATGGACTTCATTTTTGTATTCGGAATACCGAAATTAGCCTAGGGTGAAATTTTGGTATTTTTCTGAAAACTTTCAATTTTTGATGAATAGTGAAACCACTAAGTGGTAGGTTAAAAACTGAATTTTGCGTAAAACTTAATTTTACCGCTTCTGTGAATGGAATTTCGAAAATCCGACAGACACGGTTGATATCGGTAAGTAAAATGTGGTTCAATGAGATAATAATAATTTTTTGGTGAATAGTAACTTTTTACTTTTTTTACCGCGGTTAATAGTAAATAGGGTAACTAAGGGTAAATATGATATGAATATTACCCTAACACATGTCCTAATTCTATTGGATAAGTGTAATTCGACCAAAAACAACCTTATGAATAAAATATGTCCATTTAGGCCCACTTGGGTTAGATTAGGACATTTATTATTAATTTATTTAAAGAAGGGTTAAAATAGTAAAAATCAAAGTTTAATAAGTAAATCATTTTTAATATGGGGTTATACATAACATAAATTCGACTATAAATATTCATTATAAAGATAAAAAAGATTTCCTACATAATGGAATTTTATTTGTAATTTTTAGACATTAAATAATTTAATTTATTTATGACACAATGATGATGGAGTAATTATCTTGTTAATGAAATATTGACATAATTGATGTTATAAACACCAAAATAAATGTAATTTGAGACATTTTATGAATTACACTAATTATCTAGGTTACTATGATATATTAGTGTTTATTTAATCAACTTGGATCGAACATATAATTCTGTTATGACTTTCACAAAAATCATATATCAAATAGTGTCAAAATTGACACAAAATAGTTTTTAAATCAAATATTTTATTACTAATTGTTATTTAATTCCTAAAAATATAAGGGTCGGCCAAATGACTTAGATAAGGATATATATATTAATAATAAAAAAATTTGGGGTTCGTTTGGCATGTTATAGTAAGTGTTTTAACCATATAGTGAAAGAAAACAAAAAGACACGGTAAAAGTTAAATTATTTAACTTAGAGTTAAATCTAATTGATAAGGTTAAAATAATACCCTAAACTTGTATAAATCCTATTGGTTGATAGGATTTCGACCCATCCCCACTTTAGCTTCGAAATAAGACCCTTTGGAACCATTATAAACCGATTTTGACTTTAATATAAAATAATATTTTGAGATATTCCTAAGGTGCCCCTCTCATCCCTTATAAAAGGGAACCTCCTCCCCCTCCTCCTCACACCAATTTGAGCACTCAAGCTCGGCCAACCCCTGCAATTTTCTCCTCTCAACTTCCCTAGAATAATCCTAGAGGTCCTGGTCTTCTTCAAAGACCAATCTTAGTTCCCTAAGTGGAGGATTCAAAGAAGCGTTCCAAAGAAGAGGTAATATTCATTACCGATCTTTTCAATTTCTTTCTTCTTCAACTTCTTCTTCTTTAGTTGTTTAATTATAAAGTAATAAAATCAGTATTACATACATACTGATATGTTATTATAAATATGAAACAACCCTAATTCACCTTCTATCCATCCTACGGAAAAATGAAATCACTGTGCGTGCGTATGTACGGAATACCGTCTCCACGCCGTGGTGTAATCTATTTTCCACCACCACCTTACAAGGATGGGTATAACGGTGTAATGAGAAACTATTTATGATTATTATAAAGTAATATTGATACTGAAATAATATATATATACTCCAATACAATTCCACGATCATAGGAACGATATCATCACTTGTGCGTACGTACGGAATACCGTCTCCACGATGTGATGTGACTCATTCTACATGATCATCATTACATAGTAATTATATAAATGAATTGAATGAATAAATATGATATATGTTACACTAATACCATTCTGGATATAAGGTATCTATAACCTTTAAAGAGGAATAAGAATTTATTCGGCAAAACACGCATAAGAACAGAAGGCAATAAAGACCCAAGTAACAAGTAACAATGAAATATTACTAACAAGAAGCTATGAATATGACCATATATGATATCATATCAATATGTATGATTCTGGAATAAGTCAATAACATTATTTAAACCATTATACAGGAGCTTCGGACACATACAAAGCAAATCGGACCTAAGGTAAGGGAAATATCACAATCTCATTTTTATCCGTGATTGTTTATAACTTGGTATTTTCTGGGGTGTATTTTATCATCCACATACATGTTTCCTCAATATGTAATATTATTTCCATTCATCTACAAATGTTTAAATCCTATTTTACCCTTCGGTGAGTTTTTAGTAAAAGATATGAAAGGAATCTTTTGTCGTTTTTCGTACGAGGTACTTTTTGACTATTCCGACAAAAGTACGAAGAATGTTTTTTTTAACTTATACGGCATGAATGGATTTTTAAAACATTATTTCCAAGAAGCTTCATTTACATGTTTTCAAGTTTCTTTTTGATCAAATTCTTTTAGATTATAATTGTATGACATGTTAAGAAAAGAAAAGTGTTTTTGAAGGAGAAAGGATATTTTCCTCAAGAATGGAGATCAAGTGTTTTATCAAAATTATTTTCCATCTAAGATAATAAAGGGTTCTGTTTTTATCCCTTTAATTACATTGATTTGATTATGTTGTGAGGGAATTATTTTTATGAAGTCATTGGCCTTATAAGATTTGTTTTATGATGTCATGATGTTTCAAGAATCCCATTTTTGTTACATGTGTTATGCGATGATGTATGACTTATGATTATGTGGCACACATAAGAAAGGATTCATTATAAGATGGGTGGGACCTATATATCTCTCCAATGCATTGGGTAAAGATTTTATATCTCATGAGATAGACATGGCTGGAACGGTAGGTTATACCGGTTCAGTGAAACAGGACTGGAACGAGGGTAACTCGGTTCAGAAAGAGACTTTGTCCACTAAGATAGTCTTGGCAAGGAGTCATGACTAACAAGAAATGATTTTCCATGATTATGTGTGCATGCCACAAAGATTTCAAGTTTCATGTTATGATTATGGGGATCTCATTTTCACTTCTATGATTTGTTCCATGTTAAGATATTATGATCTCTTTTGAAGGTTATGATTTTCAAAAAGATATGATATGATTTTTATTTCCTTTATTTTCCCTTGCTGAGCATTTGAGCTCACCCTTTTATGTTTTCTGTTCCCCAGGTCAGGAAGATGGATATTAAGTAGAATATGCTAAAAGGGACCCTAGATATGATGAAATAAATGGGAGACAATGTAGAAGATTTATGAACCAGTTGTTTATGTTTCCCAGTTTCTAAAGACACTATACCTATACGGTCCTTTGTGGTTTTATCATAAGTTGTAATAAGTGTGCTTCAATTTTGAAGTATTAACAATGTATGTAAAGTATGGGTCGTTATAGTTTGTATCAGAGGCAAAGGAGGTTGGAATGTATCCGATCCTTGGGAACTATCAAATGTGAGCATTGGAAGAAGCATGGCTCTCCGCCCAAGGGCTTCATGAGGAAATGGCTGCCACTGGGGATGGTGGTGTGTCCCGCCTAGGGGGTGTAGCCGCCCATGGAGTGCCCTGATAGGTATCAATTATAGTCCACTGGAAGTAATTACAGACCGTTATAGTTGGTATCAGAGGAAAGGTATAATCAACCTTTGGAAACTAGGATGTGAAAGCCTTAGTAAGAACCCTAAGGATAAGTCTAAGAACACAATCTTAGTGTTTTAGAAATGTCCATGAATAACCTAGGATAAGACCTGAAGCATGAAAATTTTATCCTTGATTATGTGGGTTTCCTATTATAATTAGTGTTTCTCACACTATTCTTCTTGGTTTTAGTCAATGGCTGGAACCCGAAGGAACCGTGTTAATGCGGAATGCGATGGACAATGCAATGATTGTCCCCCTGAGCAACCAAACAATATGGGAGCGGGAATGCAAAATCTTGTAGCCATGCTCACACAACTTTCTCAAGCTATGAATCATGACGGAATTCCAAACGAGCAAAGGAAGGAGCAACATTCTGTTGAATCCTTCATGAGGCGGCGTCCACCTTCTTTCAGCGGGTCTACTGATCCATTAGTTGCTGAACAATGGATTAGTACTACTGAAAAGATATTTTCAGTTCTTCAATGTCCCGAACATGATAAAGTCATCCTAGCAGTGTATCATTTGGAAGGAGATGTTGATCAATGGTGGAATCTTATTAAGAATACGAGGCAAAGGGTTGTAATTGAGTCTATGGAGTGGGACGAGTTCAAGAACTTATTTTTCAATAAGTACTTCCCTCGTATTCTCCGAACAGAGATGGAGAAAGAGTTTCTTGAACTGAAGCAGAGGGATGATGAATCTGTTGGTACCTATGAATCAAATTTTACAAGACATGCAAGGTACGCTTCTGGTATTATTATCCAACCTGAGAGTAAGATCGATCGATTCTTTAGTGGCTTAAAACCAAGTCTTCGAAGGGCGTTAGCCATAAGGGACTTCAATAGCTACGAGGAAATCATTCGATGTGCTCTCAAAGTCGAGATGGAGAGTGGAGTAACCCATCAGTCACATGGGTTTGATAAGAAGAGGAAGATGGAATTCAACGGAAAATCTAAAGAGCACACTGAAAAGAAGATGAGCTTTCCCTTATGCTCAAAGTGTGGAAAGAAACATGGAGGGAGTTGTCTTAAAGGGACAAGTAAATGTTTCAAATGTGGAAGGGAAGGTCATCGGGCATTTGAATGCCGCGACAATGGGAAGAAGATGTCTAATGATGCAAACAAATGAAGGGATACACAGAATTAACCTACTACACTTCAATGTTTCATGTGCAAGGAGATGGGGCATTATGCCAATCAATGCCCAAATCCAAGGGTTGATGATGATGGTCGACATCAACAAAATCATAAGGATAAAGACAAAGGAAAGTCACATGCAATTTCTATCAGTGATGTGGAGTATGATAACGAAATGGTGAAAGGTACACTTACCATCCACTCTAAAGTAGAAAATGTTTTATTTGATTCTAGATCCACCCACTCTTTTATTTCTAAAGAATTTTCTAAGGGTATCACCGTATTACCTCAACAATTAGATGTTGAGTTAGCTGTGACAACACCTAAGGGAACAACAGTCGCATCAAAATTTTATAATTCTTCTCCAATCGAAGTTTGTGGGAAAGTGCTTCCTACAAATCTTGTGATCCTTTCTTTAGTGGAATTTGATATGATTCTTGGCATGGATTGGATTTCTCTACATGGAGCTCATATCAATTTCCAAAGAAGGGAAGTCACATTTCATATTCCAGATCAATCTACGATCGTCTATCGATGCAAGGATGAATCTAACCTTCCAGTGGAAATTTCTTCCATCTTATGGGTCTTGATTCCACTAAATGAAGGTTATTTATCTCGAATGGTTGGTGAGAAACTCACGATTAAGAATATGCCCATTGTACGGGAGTTTGATGATGTCTTTCCGGAGGAATTACCGGGTCTTCCACCAAATCGTGAAGTTGAGTTTTCAATAGAACTCGTACCAGGTGCTTTGCCTATTTCAAAGACACCTTATAGAATGGCCCCAATTGAGTTGCAGGAATTGAAGAAGCAACTCCAAGAGAATCATGATAAGGGATTCATACGCCCTAGTTCGTCACCTTGGGGAGCACCTGTTTTATTTGTTATGAAGAAAGATGGATCAATGAGACTCTGCATTGATTATCGAGAACTTAACAAGATCACTATCAAGAACAAATATCCTCTCCCATGCATTGATGACTTATTTGACCAACTACGCAGAGCTCAATACTTTTCCAAGATTGATCTTCGTTCAGGGTATCATCAATTAAGGGTCAAAAGGGAGGATATACCAAAGACGACTTTCCGTACAAGGTATGGACACTGTGAATTTATAGTGATGCCATTTGGTCTTACTAATGCCCCTGCTATCTTCATGGATCTAATGAATAGAGTCTTTAGAGACTATCTTGATCAATTTGTGGTAGTCTTTATAGACGATATTCTTGTCTATTTAAAGAGCAAGGAAGAGAATGAAGATCACTTGAGAATTATATTGAAGACCCTGAGAAAGTAGACTCTTTATGCCAAATTTACCAAGTGTGAATTTTGGCTTCAAAAAGTTGCATTTTTGGGTCACATAATCTCAAAAGAGGGGATATATGTGGATCCAGCAAAAACAGAGGTTATCGAAAGGTGGCCAAGACCAACAACAGTAACTGAGATCCGAAGTTTTCTTGGTTTGGCTGGATATTATCGACGTTTTGTAAAGGATTTTTCACGATTATCTTATCCACTCACTAAGTTGACTCGGAAAGGAGTTAAGTTTGTATGGACGGAAGAATGTGAAGAGAATTTCAAGGAGTTGAAAAGAAGGTTATCCAGTGCACCTGTGCTCACACTACCTTGTAGTGGAGAAAAGTTTGTGATATACAGTGATGCATCCAAGAAGGTATTGGGGTGTGTTATTATGCAAAATGATATGGTGATAGCTTATGCCTCACGACATTTGAAAATCCATGAGCAAAATTACCCAACACATGATTTGGTGTTGGCTGCGGTAATCTTTGCATTAAAGATTTGGAGGCATTACCTTTATGGTGAAAGGTGTGATATTTATACTGATCATAAAAGTTTAAAGTATATTTTCACACAAAAGGAGCTGAATATGAGTCAAAGAAGATGGTTGGAGCTGATTAAGGATTATGACTGCTCAATCCATTACCACCCTGGGAAAGCAAACAAGGTGGCCGATGCATTAAGTCAACAAGACCGTGCTAGTTTATCCATGATGAGGATCACAAAAGATCCAATATTTATGGATTTACAAAGGATGGATCTTGGAATTATAATGGAAGGGGAAAAATCTTATCTTTCTCAAATGAATGTTCAACCATCTATACATGTGAAGATTAAAGAGGCACAGAAAGAAGTTGTAGAGTTACAAAAGAAGGTGATAAATGATCCTGAATTCAACCTTGATTGTGATGGGATAATAAAGTTCAGGAATCGGGTTTGTGTTCCTCCCATCCCCGAATTAAAGAAGGAGCTGCTGGATGAGGCTCATAGTTCATCATTCTTTATTCATCCTGGAAGCACGAAGATGTATAGGGACCTGAAAGAGTACTTCTGGTGGGATGGCATGAAAAGAGATGTTGCTGAATATGTCTCTCGATGCTTGGTTTGTCAACAAGTTAAAGCTGAGAGACAGAAGTCTAAGGGGATGTTACAACCATTACCCATACCCGAATGGAAATGGGAAAACATCACTATGGACTTTGTCACAGGACTTCCTAAAACATCCAAAGGCAATAATGCTATTTGGGTCATAGTTGATCGTCTTACAAAGTCTGCACAATTCATTGCTATTAGAGAGGATTTCTCTCTAGATCAGCTTGCCAGGATATATGTAAAGGAAGTGGTAAGATTGCATGGAGTACCACATTCTATTATAACTGATCAGGATCCAAGATTTACCTCGAAGTTCTGGCGAAGTCTTCAGCATACTCTGGATACAGAGTTGAGTTTCAGCACTGCTTATCATCCCCAGACAGACGGTCAGTCTGAAAGAAAAATTCAAACCCTAGAAGATATGTTGAGAGCTTCTCTATGGATTCCAAAGGAGGTTGGGATCAACAACTACCTTTGGTGAAATTTTCTTATAATAATAGCTTTCACTCCAGTATTCAGATGGCTCCTTATGAAGCTCTCTATGGAAAGAAATCTAGGACTCCAACTTGCTGGGATGAAGTTGGGGAAAGAAAGCTATTAGGACCTGATCTCGTTGATGAAATGGAAGAAAAGGTCAGATCTATTCAACAACACATAAGAGCAGCTCAGAGTCGACAGAAAAGTTATGCCGACAACCGAAGATAAGACCTAGAGTTTGAAGTGGGTGATAAAGTGTTCTTACGAATATCTCCCTGGAAGAGGGTTATGAGATTTGGAAAGAAGGGGAAGTTGAGCCCTAGATATATCGGTCCTTTCGAAATACTGGATCGTGTTGGGAAGGTAGCTTACCGATTGGCGCTTCCACCGAATCTCTCTCATGTTCACGATGTGTTCCATGTATATCTCCTGAGAAAGTACATACCAGATCCTTCACATGTACTCAGCTCAGAAGTTGTACCGCTAGAGCAAGATCTTTCTTATGAAGAACAACAGATAGAGATTCTGGATCGTAGCGAGAAAGTCCTAAGAAACAAGACCACTCGCTTTGTGAAAGATTTATGGAGGAACCACCAACTTGAAGAAGCTACATGGGAGCTTGAGGATATGATGAGGGAGAAGTATCCTCATCTGTTTGTTAAATGTGACGAATTTCGAGGGCGAAATTCTTTTTAAGGGGGGTAGAATGTAACACCTGAGATTTTTATGAGTAATATTCTGTTTTTATATATCATCAAAAGAATCTTTCACCACACACTTGCTTGGCTTACTTTACACGCAATCGCGACCTTCCTCGATAGCTTGCGTCGTACGCAATACCGAGTTTCACTAAACAACGATATGCTATTAAAATATTATTAAAACTAGCCGTTATGAATAGTTAAAACCACTTTTTGAAATTTTGAAATTTTTATTTTTCAAAATGGACTTCATTTTTGGATTCGGAATACCGAAATTAGCCTAGGGTGAAATTTTGGTATTTTTCTGAAAACTTTCAATTTTTGATGAATAGTGAAACCACTAAGTGGTAGGTTAAAAACTGAATTTTGCGTAAAACTTAATTTTACCGCTTCTGTGAATGGAATTTCGAAAATCTGACAGACTCGGTCGATATCAATAAGTAAAATGTGCTTCAATGAGATAAAAATAATTTTTTTTGTGAATAGTAACTTTTTACTTTTTTTACCGCGGTTAATATTAAATAGGGTTACTAAGGGTAAATATGATATTAATATTACCCTAACACATGTCTTAATTCTATTGGATAAGTGTAATTCGACCAAAAACAACCTTATGAATAAAATATGACCATTTAGGCCCACTTGGGTTAGATTAGGACATTTATTATTAATTTATTTAAAGAAGGGTTAAAATAGTTAAAATCAAAGTTTAATAAGTAAATCATTTTTAATATGGGGTTATACATAAGATAAATTCGACTATAAATATTCATTAGAAAGATACAAAAGATTTCCTACATAATGGTATTTTATTTTTAATTTTAATACATTAAATAATTTAATTTATTTTTGACACAATGATGATGCAGTAATTATCTTATTAATGAAATATTGACATAATTGATGTTATAAACCCCAAAATAAATGTAATTTGAGACTTTTTATGAATTCCACTAATTTTCTAGGTTACTATGATATATTAGTGTTGATTTAATCAACTTGGTTAGAACATATAATTCTATTATGACTTTCACAAAAATCATATATCAAATAGTGTCAAAATTGACACAAAATAGTTTTTTAATCAAATATTTTATTACTAATTGTTATTTTATTCCTAAAAATCTAAGGATCGCCCAAATGACTTAGATAAGGATATATATATTAATAATAAACAATTTGGGGTTCGTTTCGCATGTTATAGTAAGTGTTTTATCCATATAGTGAAAGAAAACAAAAAGACACGGTAAAAGTTAAATTATTTAACATAGAGTTAAATCTAATTGATAAGGTTAAATTAATACCCTAAACATGTCTAAATCCTATTGGTTGATAGGATTTCGACCCCTCCCCACTTTAGCTTCTAAATAAGAACCTTTGGAACCATTATAAACCGATTTTGACTTTAATATAAAATAATATTTTGAGATATTCCTAAGGTGCCCCTCTCCTCCCTTATAAAAGGGCACCTCCTCCCCCTCCTCCTCACACCAATTTGAGCACTCAAGCTCGGCCAAACCCTGCCATTTTCTCCTCTCCACTTCCCTAGAATAATCCTAGAGGTCCTGGTCTTCTTCAAAGACCAATCTTAGTTCCCTAAGTGGAGGATTCAAAGAAGCGTTCCAAAGAAGAGGTAATATCCATTACCGATCCTTTCAATTTCTTTCTTCTTCAACTTCTTCTTATTTAGTTGTATCATTATAAAGTAATAACATCAGTATTAATTACATACTGATATGTTATTATAAATATGAAACAACCCTAATTCACCTTCTATCCATCCTACGGAAAAATGAAATCACAGCGCGTGCGTACGTACGGAATACCGTCTCCACGCCGTGGTGTAATCTATTTTCCACCACCACCTTACAAGGATGGGTATAACGGTGTAATGAGAAACTATTTATGATTATTATAAAGTAATATTGATACTTAAATAATATATATATACTCCAATACAATTCCACGATCATAGGAACGATATCATCACTCGTGCGTACGTACGAAATACCATCTCCACGATGTGATGCGACTCGTTCTACATGATCATCATTACATAGCAATTATATAAATGAATTGAATGAATAAATATTATATATGTTACACTAATACCATTCTGGATATAAGGTATCTATAACCTTAAAAGAGGAATAAGAATTTATTCGGAAAAACACGCATAAGAACAAAAGGCAATAAAGACCCAAGTAACAAGTAACAATGAAATATTACTAACAAGAAGCTAAGAATATGACCATATATGATATCATATCAATATGTATGATTCTAGAATAAGTCAATAACATTATTTAAACCATTATACAGGAGCTTCAGACACATACAAAGCAAATCAGACCTAATGTAAGGGAAATATCACAATCTCATTTTTATCCGAGATTGTTTATACTTTGATATTTACTGGGGTGTATTTTATCATCCACATACATGTTTCCTCAATATGTAATATTATTTCCATTCATCTAAAAATGTTTAAATCCTATTTTACCCTTAGGTGAGTTTTTAGTAAAAGATATGAAAGGAATCTTTTGTCGTTTTTCGTACGAGGTACTTTTTGACTTTTCCGACAAAAGTACGAAGAATGTTTTTTTTAACTTATACGGCATGAATAGATTTTTAAAACATTATTTCCAAGAAGCTTCATTTACATGGTTTCAATTTTTTTTTGATCATATTCTTTTAGTTTATAATTGCATGACATGTTAAGAAAAGAAAAGTGTTTTTGAAGGAGAAAGGATATTTTCTTCAAGAATGGAGATCAAGTGTTTTATCAAAATTATTTTCCATCTAAGATAATAAAGGGTTATGTTTTTATCCCTTTAATTACATTGATTTGATTATGTTGTGAGGGAATTATTTTTATGAAATAATTTTCCTTATAATATTTGATTTATGATGTCATGATGTTTCAAGAATCCCATTTTTGTTACATGTGTTATGCGATGATGTATGATTTATGATTATGTGGCACACATAAGAAAGGATTCATTATAAGATGGGTGGGACCTATATCTCCCTCCAATGCATTGGGTAAAGATTTTATATCTCATGAGATATACATGGCTGGAACGGTAGGTTATACCGGTTCAGTGAAACAGGACTGGAACGAGGGTAACTCGGTTCAGAAAGGGACTTTGTCCACTAAGATAGTCTTGGCAATGAGTCATGACTAACAAGAATTGATTTTCCATGATTATGTGTGAATGACACAAAGATTTCAAGTTTCATGTTATGATTATGGGGATCTTATTTTCACTTCTATGATTTGTTCCATGTTAAGATATTATGATCTCTTTTGCAGGTTATGATTTTCAAAAAGATATGATATGATTTTTATTTCCTTTATTTGCCCTTGCTGAGCATTTGAGCTCACCCTTTTATGTTTTCTTTTCCACAGGTCAGGGAGATGGATATTATGTAGAATATGCTAAAAGGGACCCTAGATATGATGAAATAAATGGGAGACAATGTAGAAGATTTATGAACCAGTTGTTTATGTTTCCCAGTTTCTAAAGACACTATACTTATACTGTCCTTTGTGGTTTTATCATATGTTGTAATAAGTGTGCTTAAACTTTGAAGTATTAACAATGTATGTAAAGTATGGGTCGTTATACTATATGTTAATTATTTAATTACTTAATAGTACCATCTGACAGGTTTTACAACTTCCTACTAATGTAGGAACATTATCTATATCTTTTGAAGGAAAGATGACAATGTGGGCCACCCCTCACCTCTTAGTATGTTCCATGGCCCTTCATGTGGTATCTGAGCCTAAAGGATGCTAGATTAAATCATCCAACTTGTGTTATCATGGAGTATTTAGAAAATTATAATGGACCCCATCTCTTTAATTGAAGAAAAATCTAGATATGAAATAATATGATTATATCTGATATAAGATCTATTGGATTGGAAATTCATTTGACCACAAAACAAGATATTTTTTCCACAAATTGAATAAGATTTTTTATGAAAAATTTAGGATGGATAATGGTTGATGTAGAAGATAAAAAAATAATTCTATCATAGCCACTTTTTTGGATCAAATTTATCTGAAGCTCATGAGATGTCATTTACAAATTGTATGTGGCCAAAATAGAAAATATTTATAATGGTTAAAAAAAGTGATGTAACTAAAAATAAATGTTTTTCATAATTGATCAAATATACGAATATGTGATTAGATGAAAATGAAAATAGTTTATTTATTCACATAACTGAGTTTAATGGAGCTATTCATGGACCTGGGGGATAAATTAAGTGCATTAATATTTTGGTGAATATATTATCAAGGATTATACCAATGTATAATCCCAAAGCATCATCCCTTAATTATTATCCATTAGAGGATTCTAATATTCAGTGTATATATCTTAATATTTATGTTTTTCAATGTTCATAAGCACAAATTTATTCTGAATTCATAAATTGAACATCATTTCACATCACAATAGAAATTCCGGATTAAAGAGGATATTCGAGCCCAATAAATCATCGACATGTGGAAAAATAATAATATTATTTAAATATGATAAATTGGGATAAAATTTATAACATAGATTGGAATAATTTTTATCTCAGGATAGATGCATGAATCCATAATGAATATTGATATTTTTATCAATGAAGAAAAAAATTCCTAGACCAATCATAATGGACCTTATGCCCATTAATCAATGTGGACCCTCAATTAAATACCAATGATGATAAAATCATAAATTTAGAAAGATAAAATTATGGGGATAATTTAATTCAATTGTTTTTGGAGAAAATTATGAGTTGTTCAATGTGATCCAGGATGCCGAATTTGGAATTAAAATTATTGGCCAGATCTAAGACCCATAAAATAATCTCATCATTAAATCATAACATCCAAACAGATAGTACAATAAGACTGAGATATTGAAATAATTTATTGGAAAATATAATGAATATTTTATTATTATATTACAACTTTATATATTGAAATATTTCGTTAAAAATTAACACATAAAAATGGGGATGAATCCGGCATAATTTTCTAGTCATCATTAAAATGAATAAATACCTTTTATTTATCATCATCACTGTGACAGTCCTAATTAATTGGAAAGGAATGAAATATATTGGGTCCCACATAATTATCATAATAATATTATATACGTGACTAGTTTTAATGGTATTTTGGTATGAAATTTTTTTCTTTCAATTGTAATTTAATGTTTTCATTTTGTAATCACGTCATGATTTTTCTGATGTAAGTCTTTTTTTCACCTTAATTATATAGAAATATTTATTATAATTATTATTATATTTTACTTTTGTATTTATTATTCATACGAAATTAATACCTTTTCCTTAGTGTGTGATTCTATTGATAACATTATTGGTGATAATTTTTAGTGAACATTGGAATGATGTTAATTTCCCTCTTTTTCATCATGAATTCTGCCTTTTTAAGTCAATTTCCTACTTCCCATAAAATATTTTAACAAAAAGAGGGATAACCATTTTATGAGATGATTCTAAGGATTCTCATGGGTTTGAATTTATTTTATTTCATGATCATTACTATATTAATCTATTCAGTATTTTAATATGTCTATTCAATGATTTATTATCATCTTCGTCTTTGACAACATTACGAATGGAATATTATGAGTGCTAGTACATTCCAATTACTTGGATTTATTATTATTATGATCATTTAAGTGTATTTTATTCATCTACGAATTGTTTTGGGATTAAATCAGTGAATGATGTTGTGGAATTATATTTTTTGTTATATCATGAATTAGTGATATGAAACATATTAAGAAATGAAATTAATCCAATCTCAAACTAATAAAAACCTCGAAGAAATTCATATTCATTAATTCATTAAATTAAATTAATTATAAATTTATTTCTCATAATCATTTCATTCTATTAGGTAATTTAATTTTGTTTTACCCAATCAATTTGAATCCGAGTTGGCCACATCATAGCAAAACATCCATCAAATCATAGTGTATATAGTTTCCTTCTATAGCCATCATCTATTCCACTCTAATAAGGACTATAACGACCACATAGCACAGCATGGAATATATGGGCATAATAATTTTTCCCCATTTATGGTGTCCCAAATATGTTCCTTATATTATATTATTCTTTTTACACCCAAAACTATCTATTCTCAACCACATTTCTATTATCATTTCTGATTTATATTTTTGTGTTCCCAAGGAATCTCAAATCCTCATTTTAGCCTCCGATAATGGAGTATCATCCTAATTAACAATTTATGAACCCATTCATTAATCAAGTGATAAATAAATATAGTGAATCACCTATCATAATGAAATTCTCAAACGAATCCATTAATGATTACCCCACAATAGGAGAGATGTTCAATCTCTTGGATAATGATTGTTTGAAGGATTAATTTCCATTTCTATAATCAATGATTAATTATATCAATATTTGATAAGACACTAATGATCAACCACCAATACATTCTTTTCCTCAATCATTTCATGAAAAATATTGTATTCAAATTGAGATACTAAATTCTGAGTTTTTATCTTTGAGATTCACAGTAAAAGGAATTAAATTTTTTTGATACAAGGATCCCTACATCGAATTTACCATACTTACCCTTATGTGGAGTGTCTTGTTCACAAAAAACCAAAAATTAATTTACAAATGATCCAAACTTATTATTTTAGATATCATATGATGGTCAATTACTTGTTTAAGGGTCTTTAAATCAATAAGAAATTGAATATTTTATTCAATAGGGGAATATTTTTCATCATGGATTGAGATTCCCAAATATAAATCTATGGTAGATATTTAAAAAACACAAATAACTAAACCATTGACGGAAATCATAAAATATGAGTTCAAACCCATTCATAAAACTGATATTTATTTTTATTTGAATTTTCTATTTAAAAAGATCCAATTTTGTTGATAAATTTATATAATGAATGTAATATCATAGAATTTAAATGTAATTGTTTTTGAAAAATTAAATGAATTATTTCAAGACTAATCACATTGAAGGCACATGATTCTGAGGCCTAGTGAGCCCATACAACAATTTTAAAAAAAAATTATGTTTCATTATGAAAACATTAGAAAATGTTTTTTAACATTTTAACCGGTGATCGAATTTAAAATCAGAGGGAACCTTTGAACTCTGATTGTCGGGAGTCTCATAGAAAAGTCATTAATCCGAGCGGGAAGGGTTGGATGTAAAATTTTATTTATTGAGCTTGTCAGAAAATAATATAATTACATAAAAAATATTTTTTATTTCTTTTGCACAGTTGTGTGCATGATGGCAGCACTAAAGTAAAATGACGAGGTGACAACGAGGAGCATTAAATAAGGACTATTAATGGTTCATTTTTTCAACTTAACATCTATGTTATTTCATGAATGAAACAACATAACGTTTCAACATCGCAAAATAACAGAAACGATGCGACATGTTCCCTTATTAATTTGATAACTCATTGAAGTGTGTTGAAATAAAGCATGGTAATTTCTATGATGAACCAAAAATGAGCTTCCTCAATTTATTTATATTAATGTTTCCTTGTTTTAATTTCTAAATGATTAATGCAGATTAGTCCATGAACATGTTGATATATGAATCATGTGTTCTTTCAGGAGGGCTTTTTATTGTAGATTTCTATTTGGGATTAAACTTTTTTTGATAGATTATAATCTAAAGACTCCTCAGTTGGATACATCTAATGCAGAGTGTGTGGGTCACCATGAATAAGGCCCAAGAACCTCTGCATGTGTGTTCATTGTAATTGGATTTTCAAATATGGCGGAAAGGTGAATTTGAGGTCATTGTAGGAGAGAATGTGATCCCGAGAGGCTATAAGTGAAAGCGGCATGGAGAAGAGACCATTAGAGCATGTCTGATGGTCTTCTAATGTTCTTATCGATGGTGGAATGCAGTGGTGTCAGTTGTGTGCTAGACGGTGGGGTAGTAGGGCCGCTGGTTGTGCCAGCAGTTTAAAGAGACGGTGCGCCAGTCGACAAGCTATGCAGTGGAGACTGCAACCACCATAGTTGTGCCATTGGAGACCTGTTAACCTACTGTGTTGCATAGTTGTGCCATAGTTGTGCCATTGGAGACCATAGTTGCGCCACACAATTAACCATGTTAACATGTTAACCTACTGTGTTGTTCCTCATGCTATGGTTGACTGATGTGAGAGGTCAGGTTAACTAGCCACGTGTGCCCTCGTCCAGAGCGATTGATGTTGTTCGGGCAACATTAGACCAGCTAGGTCGGTCTGGGCTGATATGGGTCGACCCCTTAGGCCATGTCAACCAGATATCCCCCGAACCCTATTGTGCAAGCTGACCGGCCCACCTTAGTGTCCCTTCTGTTTTTCTGAGACGACCTGACTATGTCGTACCAGAATGGGGGAAAATGAGCGGGCCATCGAGGGTCTCATCTTGGAATTTCACTGGCCCGCTAGTACATGTAAGCATGATATTTTCACCTTAATGGGTGGTTCAACATATTTGATGGATGATAAACCTATTTCGGGCCTAGTGTCATCCAATGGGAAAAGCAGACAAGATTGGTAATGCGGGGCCACTACCCGATATTGGTTGGGTCAGTCTGACAGAGTCAGACTAGGCTCAGATGCAACCAGCCCCTCTATACAAAAAGCAGTGACATCTCTCAGTATGATGGTTCTATTGATACACCATCTAAAAAAGGACCCTTGTTATGAGGAATTCCCACTAAGATACTCTACATAAGTTTTGGTGTTGGTTGACGTATGGACAGGTTGTATCAGACTCAAATCCAACCAGAAACTTTTTACCAAAATGCCCATATCTTACGGAACATGTGTCTGTTCTAAACGTTGTCTGTTGAATTGAGAACCCTATGAGGAAATAATCCATTGGTATAATATATGGGGGGCATTATGGAGGATGATATTTGACCGATGGATTGATGAGAAAATTCTCTGGAAACCAATCATGATAAGTGTAGAAATATTTTGGTTGGATGTGACAGTAAAATTGAATAGAAAACCTTAATGGATGTAAATAAGAGAGACCCTTCTTAGAGCAGCATAACAATAACCCTTCATGGATTATATTAAGAGATACCATTCATGGATTACCATCATAATCACCTTTCATAAATTATCATGATAGCGACCCTTCATGGATCAGTAGTAGCATGGCCCTTCGTGGATCATTGTGAGGGCAACCCATCATTGGTCTATGGTAGAGAGAGTTCTTTCGTGGATCAGTGATACAAATACCCTTCATGGATCAGTAGTAGAGCTTCTCAATAGATTAAGATAATATAGCTTTACGAATAATCATAATTACTATTATACTTAAGTTATATCAGGTGTGAGTTGTCTTTTATTTTGTGATATGTTTTAGAGATGTTGATTGGTGCTTTTTTTCATTGTGGTATTATTCAATTTTGGATTTCTGAAAAACTAGAGATGGTATTGGGTCCCTACTGAGTATTATTATACTCATCATATCATGGGCTTCACCCTCACCTATTGTGTCTCATGCAGAAGATGGACAACATTGACTCTGGCTTTGGGGAACCATGGTATGATTGTACATTGAGGTGGATCAATAGACGATGTGTTCTGCAGTGACATCTGATAGTGATTTGTATATACCCTTTGGGTTGGATCCTTGGATGATGGACTTCATATCTTATACATATTATTATATACATTACTTTCGATTGTTCTTGTATTATAGCCCATATAAATTCATTTTACACCTTCTATACGTAGTGGTGGCACTGCATGTTGTTGCACTACTTTCTTTCATTTTTGGTTTGTTTTTCAGGTTATTACCCATCTCTGTGTGTACATGTTTAAATTAAATGCCTTCCATTTTTTGGAAATTTATTTCTGTTGGTATTCATGAACCCTTCCCTTATAGAAGGCGGGATTTGTGTTGTAACATCGCGATCCCATGGGGACTGGTAAAAAAAGTGGTATTAGAGGGTGGTCAGTTTTACCATACAAACAATGTGTTTATATTTTCGATGGGGGAAATTGTCTTAAGTGTCTTATGTTCGAAATTCAATCTAGCGAGTCTAGTGTTGGTGTGGTGGATAATTTATCCGGAAACCAGGTCCCTAAATTATATATTCCCAGTCAATAAATGAAAATAGTGGTTTCATGTGTTTTGTAAATGTTGTCCACATAATACAAATTGAGTCAGCTCACCAGGCATAACATATTAACCATAGTACATTCTTTTTCATTTTGGATTCATCCACAAAAATATCAATTTAGTATTCCCTTGAGAAATCATGATGATGTTTGATCATGTTATTTTTCATTAGTAAAGGACTGGATAGTGTGAAAGCACCATTAGGTTGTGTACCTGTAACACTACCAACTGTAGAGAAACAGTTGATTACATCCCTAAAAGTGGCAGTGAACGCTGACTAAGCATATTTTATGAGTTCCACAGACATAAGCCTCCATGTTACCGTGGTGATCTAGATCATTATGTAGATGAGGATTGGATGGTGGTAGTTATGTGGGGTTTTCACCTTGTAGATACACCTTTAGACTAGATGGTGTTCCTAACAGGTAGCCTTTTATGGGCACGATATGTAGATAATGGAACAAGACACTACAGACACACGAGTAGGAACCCTTGCCTTTGTTGGACATCTAGTGCCTCTTATGCGTGGAGTTCATACTAGTGATTCTATGTTCAGTGTGTATTTAGAAGCTACTATCCCTATAGTTTGGGAATCCTAACTCTGCCCCAATACTTGGTGATCATTACCGACCTCTCCCACTACTCCTCCTACATGGTACATGACCCTTTTTTCAGGGCATAGAATATTGAGCATGGACTCTGACATGAGATTTGGTCATTGATGATTTTGTCTAGCATCCCCACGCAGGATGGAGTGTTAGAGAAATATCTACTGATAGATAGATTCTAGATGAGAAGGAACTAACAGTGAGAGAAATCACCAGATGAATGCTGGTTGAGTCGTCTGTAGCAGATAGTTGGCAGATGATACAGACACCCAAACATGATAGACATTACGGTGGATGAACTTAGGATACATAGTCGGAGGTGTGGATATCCCAATTCAGATGTAGATGATTGAGTAAGGGGGTCCATAGGATGGCATACATTGAATGGGATTAGGCCGAGTAATAGGTGGTGGACGATGGTTCGAGGTACTACCTCAACAACACAAAGGTGTTCCACCATGGGCTCGAGGAATTGGAAGATATGGGCGAGGTCAGCTTCAGGCAGTGCAATCATATGACCATGATGCTATAGAAATGATTAGAGGTGTGATCTTTGTCTCTTCCACCTTTGCTGCAACTCTTACAAACATTGATCGTAGTCACACATTCCTTACCATGTAACTAGTTTTAATCTAGAAGAACTGTGTGGAGTCAGTGGCTTGATCATTATAATTAGAGACACTTACAAGAGAGGATTCAATGATTACATACTAATTCAGACTATTTGATTTCAATCTAGGATCCAAGAGATTCGATTGAGATTTCTTAGTAGTAGCATCAAGGCCTTGCCACATAATCTTTGGTGTGGACTGGTTATGTATATTTGATTATCATATTGAATATTATAGGATTAATGTGCGGTGTGTCTATAATGAGGGGACCCAATTCTCTTCCATTAGTGTGAATTGGACCATTTCCACATAGGATGAACTTTCTCGGAGGAGGGTGCAGTCGATTACTCACCAGTTTGCTTGCCTCACCCTTGGTGTCCTGTAGAATAGGAGTATGAGATTTCTTATCTTTGTGGGGGCCTATAAAGATATATTTTCCAATGACAACCTAGGATTACTACTTATAGAGATTTAGACTTATTCCTTGAAGTATAACATGGGATGACACAAATATCTACACCAGCATATCGAGTGGCTCCCACAGAGCTCTGTGAGCTGAGAGTACAATTAGAGGAATTACAGATGAAGGGGTTCATAATTCCCATAGTTTCTCTATGGGATGCCCTATTTTTGAATGTGAATAAAGCAGAAGGGAGAATGATTCTACGTATAGACTTCTAGTGCCTAAAGCAGTTTATTAGGAAGAAAAAATATCTACTACTTAGAATTGATGACATCTTCAATTAGCTAAAGTTATTATTGTGGTTTTCAAATATCGACATGATATTAGGCTATCATTTTATTAGGGTACAAGATGAGAATATATAGAAGATATAGTTTAGATATAGGTATGTACATTATGATATTTTGGTTATTCCCTTTGTTGTGACCCATTCCCTCACATTTTTCATGGAACTCTAAAATACGATCATCCAGTCTTACCTCAATTGTTTCATGGTATTTTAAATAAATGGCATATTTGGGTTCTTTTCATCAATGGGGGGTCATATTACACACCTGTGGATAGTCTTGGATAGACTCTGAGAGCACCAGATTTATGGTAAACTGTCGAAGTTCCATTTCTAGATATGGGAGGACCACTTTTTTGGACATGTCATCTCAATGGTTGGTGTTGCAGTCGATCAGGTGAATATATTGGTATTTCATTCTTGGGATCCTCACCAAAGTAGGATAGAGGTGTAGAGTTTCTTGGTGATGTCCAAATATTATCGATTGTTCATGACCAAATTATCTTGAGTAGCAGCAACTATCATAATTTTGACGAAGAAGGGAAAGATCTTTGTGTGGACAGAGAAATTCCAGGATATATTCAAGTACCACAGGATAAGCTTGAATAGTTCTCCCATATCAAGGATATCAGAAGAGGGAATTGGATATGTAGTCTTATATAATTCTTTAACGACTATAATGTGTTTTATCCTGATGCAGGAGGGAGTAATGATTGCTTAAGCTGATGGGTGTTGATGCGGCATGAGAAAAACAATAAAACCCATGAACTACAGTTAGTAGTAGTGGTCATTGCCTCAAATATGTGGACACTCTACTTGATTGGTGAAAAAATATTCAACTAATCTGAACACAAGTGTCTTAGGTATATCTTTTCATATAAGGACATGATCCTACTACAAAATATATGGATGGTGTTCCTATAGAACTAGGAAATTCAGAATTATTACACTCTTGGGAAGGGGAATGTGGTAGCGAACACACTCAGTAGGAGTTATAGTTTATAGATGCTGAGTGAGGTAATAAAGTATCTAGTCGCAATGCGTATGACCATTGTGGGTAGTGATGTATCATATCGCCTTTATTTGATGAGTATCCATCTTCCACTAATACAATGAGTTAGGAAGGGACATATTTTTTATGCTTATAGTGAGTCCAAACGTGATCAGTTATCCTCATAAAAATATATTGATGGGTTTTCAATAGGTGGGTTGCATATAATACTTTTGTTATGAATCACCATTGTAGAAATGATGATACGTAAGGAGGTCTTGATGGATTTAGATACATCCCCCCAGGTGGTATATTCTGGTGTTTTTAATATATATCAGGACATCCGATGATAGTACTAGTGGACAAGGATTAATTAGGTGGTGGCAGAGTTCATTACCTGATGTGTCACTTGTCAACAAGTGAAAGATGAGCATCATGTCCCAGCTCGCATTGCATAACTGATTTAGGTACCAGAGTGGATGTGGGAAAATATATCAATGGACATTGTGATGGGTTTACAATGCAAATATAGGCTCCATAACTCTATATGGGTAACCATTTACTGAGTCACCAGGTCGGCTTACATGTTAACATTCAGGGAGGGGGGATTAGTAGAGGGATTGGGTAAACTCTATGTCCAAGTAATAGTATTTCTTTATAGGGTGCCTTTGACAGTTATATGGGATCATGATGAATGCATTACATCCCTATTTTTTAAGGGGTTATAGGAGGCAATTCGGACTCAGCTGCACTGAAGCACATCTTTTCACCCTCAGATAGATGGTCAGATAGAGCAGACCTTACAAACCATGGTGGACATTCTTCGTGTTTGTTTACTTGATTTTGGCCATAGTAGGGAGGACCACCGACCACTTGTGATGTTTTTGAACAAAAAAAGATATCACTCCCCCATTGGCATGAAACCGTATACGGCCTTTTACGGCCGACCATTAAGATCCCCACTATACTGGATATAACACGAGGAGTCAGTAGTCATGGTTCTAGAGTAGGTACGAGCTGCCACTAAGAATTTGTAGACCATCATGGTGTGGATGATGACTAAATAGTGTTGACAGAAGTAATATGATTATAAAAGATGTATATACCTGGAGTTCGAGGAGGCCGACCATGTTTTCCTATGGGTCTCACCCTGATGGGTATTGCGATGATTTAGCTGGGGTTGTAAGTTCTCTCAGAGGTTCAGCAGATGTTCTATGATTCTGATTAGAGTTGGTGAGGTGGCATAAAACCTACCATATTCCCTATAGATAGAATGGGTGCATAATGTTTGTCATGTGTCACAGTAGAAGTGTTGCATGTACGATATATTGCACGTCATCGACTGTGCGAGATGGGCATTGATGATAGGGAGAGGTTTGCGGAGTTCCCACTAGAGATAGTGGATCGATAAGAGAGGGTCCTTCATGGACATTAGATTCCAATTTTGTGCAGTCAGTGACACCACGAGAATCTGTGTGAGAGAACATGGGAGTGGGAGTCTTATATTTTTTCTCAGTACCCCCATTTCCTTGAGCATCCATTGTTTTGTCTTTCAGGGACATAATGAACTATAGTGGGTAGAATGTAATGTCCAATTATTACTATGTAATTTTTTTATATGGAATTATTTCAGGACCACACACTCTGATGGAATGTGAAGTTGAGGACTGGTGATCCTAGAATGGAATTTTGCAATTTTTTTTATGTTCTCTTATGTAAATGTATTGGTGGGTTTTCTTATTTTGGACCATTTCTCTGATCAAAAATTAAAGGGAACTATTTAACTATGAACGTCAGGATTTTCCAAAAAAAGATTTAAATTACATCGGCAAGGGTTGGATTGAATTTTTTTTTTTTGAAATTTCATACAATTATAAATTTACTTAATGATGTTATATTACTTTAATTCGAACCATTGAGAATTGGAAAATGACACTACAATGTGACGAAACGACGATGCACGTTGAATTAAATGAGGACAATTATTGACTTGTTTATGCAGTGTAACTGATACAGTACTTCATAAATGAAACATTATAACAGAAACAATGCGATAGATTCCTTTTTTAAATTGATAATGGGATGGATAGTTGGGAATTAACTATGGGAAATTCACTGATGATCATCTAACATGTTTCCTCACCAACAATGAATGAAGAACATCGGCAGAACATCATTGAATTCAACAAAACTCGGAGAATAACATTGGGAAGCGACAAAAGACGTTAAAATCATGATCCCATGAGAATGGAAAAAAACTGAAATGAATGTAAAATGATATATGGGATTAATTTTGATAATATTTCCTAGTTCTAATTTGTAAACGATGAATGTGGATCAACCCACAAACTGTTTGATCTATGAATCGTGTGTTCTTGGGGGATGGTATTTAATTTGTGATTAATCATTTTTTGATATAGTAACATACTAATCTCATCCATTTGAAACATCAGTCATAGAGGGTGAGTGCCGACATGAAAAAGGCATGAGCCCCTCTGTGAGTGTATTCTTTATAAATAGACTTTCTATGATGATGACATGGCACATCCGATGCCTTTTTAGTGAGGAAGGAATTCTGTAGAGGTAGTAGATGCAAACGATGAAATGAAAATACCACCAGAGTGAGTATAGTGGTCTAGAAGAGATTCATCCAATTGTACGCCATATGGTGGGGCAGCAAGGCCACCAAAAAAGTCAGTGGATTATGCAAATGGCACACCCCAATGGTGTGCTGATTGGTAGAGACCGCAGTCACCACCACCAAGGTGATGGAGACCATTTTACCCATGAGGGTAACTAATTGACACGTCCACCAATGAACATGGTATTCATGTGACGTGGAAGTGTGTCCATCATCTATGGACCACATTTTGATGAAGGTTGTGGTCATGTTGACCAAATTCTCCCCCCCCCAACAAGCGCATCTGAAACGATTTGGGCTACATCAGGTCGGACAGGCTGAACCGACATGTCCACAAGGTTGGACTGGGATGCCAGAGCTACCAAACAAGTATATTGAGCAAGTCTGACTGAGTCAGACTAGGATGGAGGGAAATGGACAGGTTGTTCAGGGGACCATTTTATAATTTGACGATCCCACTAGTACGAGTTGGGTCTGATAATTTTAGGACATTGGGTAACCTGAAAAATTTGAACCATAGTTAACCTAGTCTGTTCTTAGTGAGGCCCCAAGAGTTTGGTAGAAAATGGGGGTCATAAGATACTCTATAATGGTATTTGATGGGTCGGTCTGACCGAATCGAATCGGGCCCAGACACAACTGCCCATGTTTACGAAAATGATTATATCTCTTAGACCAGGCATTCGATTGACGCAATGTCTGCGAAATAAGAACCCTTCCAACAAGCCATTCCATAAGGTATAATATACATGAATTTTGATAGAATATTTCATATGGATGGTTCAGATCAGACATTAATCCAAAAATTCCATTTTTACCAAAATCCTGTATATTATAAACCAGGTGTTCGTTTGACGCACTGTCTACTGAGTTGATACCCATATGATCTAAAAGTGTTTTGGGTTACTCTATGTGAGAATTAATAGTGGTTGAGGAATACATAATGGATTGATGATAGTATCCTATTTAACGAATGAGTCCCATGTGTGGGAATCCAGTTGCATGATGTGACTGGAAGAATGAAGTGAGACCCTTCATAGATCTACATAAGATATAACCATTGTGGATCATCATAACAATGAACCTTTGTTGAATAGAATAATATTGACCCTTCATGGATCAGCATAATAGAGACCCTTCATGTATCAGCAGGATAGAGACCCTTCATGGATTAGATGTAGTGCAACCCATCGTGGATCAACCATAGAGCATCCCGTCTTGGATCAGCAGTAGAGCGAACCTTCGTGGATCAGCAATAGAGATTCTCAACAGAATAAGACGATCTAGATTTCATACTTACCATACGAACATATATAATTATGTTATAACTTTTTTGAATTATATTTTACATTGTTTGATGTATTTTTTATCTTACAAGGTGGTATTTTACTATGTTTTATTCATCCATTGTGGATTTATGTGTGACCTGAGATGGAATTTTTGTCTCTTATGATCATTGTTATAATCACCCTATCATGGGAATTGCCCACAAATATTGTGTCATGAGTAGATGTAAAAAAAAATTTACTGGGTTTTACAGGGGCAAGGGCTAGATGGTGCACAGAGGTGGATCGATAGATGCAGTGTTTTGCAGTGACATCTGATAGTGAGTTGTACCTTCCCTTTAGGAAGGATCCCTAGTGGTCCACCTCAATAGATTGTACTTCTTTTCTTGTACATTCTATTAAATTGGGTTTGTATTCTAGCCCCTTTAATTTCATTTCACACCTTATACACACATGGTGGTACAATGTGTTAGTTTTACTACTTTTGTTACTTTGTGGTTTGTTTTGTGCATTATACCATGTCTGTGTTTGTATAGGTTTTATGGAAATTCCTTCCATTTTCGGGATGTGCCTCTTCAGTGCTAGTCACTAGCCCCTGTCCTATCGAAATAATTTTCGGGGTAGTCATGACACGGGCCCTTGGTGATGGGTCATGACTATCATACTCATTTTGATTCAATATCTCGACTTGTATATACATTTTCTAGAAAACCTGATCCCAATATCAAAGTTCATACATCCCCTCTCAACTCCTATATAATAGGATATAATAAAATATAGTCCTTCATGATTTATTCAATTTTTTAATCTAATAAATAACAAATTTTAAATGTTATTCTATGTATGATTATTAATGAAAATAGAAAGAACCTTTTTGATAGTCATGGCATTATCACATTCATTGGGACCAATATGATTTTTCATGAATAAATATTAAAAACCTCATTCCAACAATAGGGAATAATAAATATTTTTCAAGTGGTAATGGACATCAATGGGGATGCTAAAATATTGAATGTCTGTATTGGATAAGATAGGGGGTCAATGATGAGTTAATGACATTAAAATAGATGCTTTCTAGGTAGAAACCAGTCTTCTCCACTTTTTTTTTTTTTGTTTTTATGATTTTTTGTTAAGGTAACCCCCATGGGATTTCCAATGTAATCTAATAACTCTATTGTGTGATTTTTATGTGAGAAGAATTTTAGTATTTAAATATTCATCCCAAACCATCTAATGTTCAATCTCAGCCTTAAATCATCCTTGAGGAGTCTACATGTGATGTGAATCCGGATGTGATCTTTTTATATTTGTTGGTTATCAACTGCAAACTATGTGGTTTTGATCCATGATCTCATTTCAAATCACTTCTTCACTCTATGTTCACAGTTCTAATTTCTTAGTTATGTTCTCTTTTTATTGTAAGAGTAGTGTAATTCTATGATGGGTGGAGTAAAAATATGGAAACCTAAAATATTAAGGTTATATAAATAATCAATCAAAGAACCTTAAATTCATTATACATTCAAGAATTAATTTTGTTTTTGAAACATGAAAATAAAATGTATATTAATTTTGATTCTGTGATAATAATTTTAATTGATTATTATGAACATGAGTATATATTTTGGAAATTGTGGATGTCTGATGTGTTTTTTAATCATTTATATTTTAATTTGTTTAATCAAAATTACACTATTCACATCCATTTTATTTTGGGTGTATGTTTTATTTCATTGGTCTATTTTATAATATCATTTTATTGGGATCCACATTAAATTTAATTTAATTGTCCAACAATATATATTAAAAAATTCCAAATAGAGAAATGTTTTTTCCAAAATACTGGTCATGCGATAATTTAGGATTTTGGATCCATTGTTTTACGTTCCGTAGATGGAATTTATAGATCTATTTTAGAATATGGAATTGATAATAAATTTTGTGTTTGGTGAATGGGGATTGTTACATAATAATTTTTTCCCATTTTTAGTGTCTTCATATCTATCCTATTTAGAAAATTAATACAAAAAGAAGAAAATTTAATACTCATCATAATGATTAATGTTATTCCCATCTAGCACTTCCATTTTTCTCTTTGAATAATAAAATGGGACCCATGAATTTTTTGACACACAACACATCATAATTCTTAATTGAAATTATATGAAAAGTGATGATAAATTTCAACAATATAATGGGCTTAGGGTTTTGATATTCTTATGGAACTATCTTGTGTGAAATTATTCTTAATTTTTTCATTATTGGTTTGAATTATTTTTTATGACCAATGTATGTTATAACTATTTTATAAATGGTTATTAATTTTTATATTTTTGTGATAATTGTTATGGGGACTAAAAATAATCATGTTGGGGTATGATTAGCCAAGGAATGATGTTAATATTCAATTTTTATATCTATATCTTGATGTATTCAATGTAAAGAAACAACAATTCTAGTTCAATTCATAAATTGAATTTTATTTCGAATAACATGTCCAGTTCATGCATAATTTCAAAATATGGGCCCAATAAATCATATGTATGTGGAATAAATAAATTTTATTATTTCAATTAAAAATTTCAATAAATTATGTATAACATTTATTGGAATAAGTTTTTATTATATGATTGATGGATGAATTTAAACAAATGTGGAGAGTTTTGGTAATGAATGTTGAAATTCATGTACAAAGTATAATGGGGACTAGCCCCTAAAACAGGGGGCCAAAATTAAATCCCACTGAAGTAAAAATATTAACTATATAATGATAAAATCATTTGTATATTTCAATTGAACGTTTTTTGAAGGTAATTCGGAAGTGATAAAAGATATTGTGGGTGTCGATGATGATATTGAAATTATGTACCCGATCTGAAGTCCCATAATAGTATCCCTTCATTTTGATCATAACATCCTATAGGTTGGTCTAATTTTTTTGAAAATGTGAATGATTTTATACTGAACAAAGAATAAGAAATTTTTCTTTTATTACCAATTCATATTCTTCAATCAGTAAGTAAACATTCCTTTGTAAAAAAGGGGATGAATCTGGACACATGATCTTGTCAACATTTAAAAATTAATATTCATTTTAATTCTAACCCTTTGTGTATATATCATAATTAATGGAGAATGAATGTAATATTAGTGGATAGACCTAGGAAATGTATTATGCTTACATATGGATATATTAATGATTGGATTGTGGAATCAAATGCTTTTATTTCAATTATAATTTTATGTTTTCATTTTTAAATCACATCTTCATTTTTTCCCATGTATGCTTTTCTTTCACATTAATTTCATAATAAAAGTTTGTCTTCATAATATTACTTTTTCATTTAATATTTATTATTCATATCATATAGTTATCATTTCTTTATGGAGTGATTCTTTTAGCCTTATATTTTTTTAATTTCATCCCACAATGGTTGAGTGTTGTTTATTTCCCTATTTTTTATCTTGAATTCAGCATTTTACATCGACTTAGATGATCCATTGAGATATTTTCACCATCGGAGAGCTTACCATTTAATGGGTTGATCCTAGGGAGTCACATGGGTTGGATTATATTTATATCTTTTTATTTATTATTTTAATGAGTTCAATACATTCCAATTTCTATTTAGTGATTATTTTTCATCATCATCTTCACCAATATTTATGATGACATGCTTTGAGTAATAATATCATCCAATTAGATGGGGCTCCCATTAAGATGGTCATCTATTTGAATTTGTTATTATCATAGGAATTATATTGGTATAAAATTTTTGAATGATGTTTCAGACTTATTTTTTGTGTGGATATATCCTAAGTTATAAATCTAATACATTATAGGAAATGAAATTCATCCAATATAACACTAGAGAAAACCTTGAAATGATTAATATTAGTTTATTATTTACATAAAAATCAATAGATATTTAATTAATAGATAAAATCATTTATCATATGATTTTTTTAATTTTTATAACCAATAAATTCGAACCCAATATTTCCACTTCATATCCAAACATCCATCATATCTTAATGTCCAGTGGTTTGTTCTTCGTTCCCTTTAGATTCAACCCCCAAATTTATTTCAAAGTCCTCTTATACATATACAGTAAATTTGGACACAAAAACTTGTGTAATGGAATACTTATAAAAATTATCTAGATGATCTATAGGGTATCTAGTGGGAATATGAAATCCGAGTTAAACTATAAGAATTAACAATTCATGTAATTAATGAATCTTCATTAAAGTCCATGTAAGAACTTGATATTTCATTATATTTTATTGATGATAATAATAAGTTATATTATCGTCATTATATTTTTTCCATGAAATTAAATTGTGGTTAATAAATTTTTTAATTAAATATACCTCTTTCCTATTTTCATTGCTGTAGAGTTGGAAACATTGCCTCTTGGTGGATTAAGATGTATGTTGATGACTAAAGTGAAGCTGGAAACACGAAATATCCTCTGATAAGGATTACCCAAATTGGAGACATAAAATCTTGAAATAACATACAGTGGAAGATTTTTGTATCTTAAGAAGAAGAAGATGATGATTAATTTTTTTTGGATGAAGAATATTATATTAAATCTGGAACCCATGCATCAATTAAAGCTAAAGTTTAAAATCTTGTCCCATAAATATATATTTCTATAAATGATAAATTTACTTAAAATGTTGATCATATGTTGGAACATGAGGAATATCTGGATAAGCATGAAAATAAATCAAATGGAAAAAAACTAGGGAGAAGATAGGGAAGATTCATCAGATTTTTTTGATCAACTTGAAGATGAAATTGATCGAGTAAATGATGTAGTAAAATAAAATTAAACAAAATTTGAATACTCATAAGACGTGGTATAATTTATCTGAATGATCAAGGAAGAATCCATTTTTTTCAGTGACCTTATGTCCAAACTAATGGATAAGTACAATATAGTTTGGGGTCACGAAGTAGATATTCTGGATATAGAATATAAACATGAAATTGAGTAAAATTCAAGAGAATCAAATAAGAAATTATAGTTTGGATGATCACATATGAAGATCTATTATAAATATATATTCCTAGTAATGAAAGAGAAAAAATTTCTTTTAATGATCCATGATCCAAAGGTATGGAAGAATTTGGAATTGGAATTTAATTTTGAATCATCTAATGATGGAAACAATACGATCCAAAGTAAATAGAAGAAAAAAATGATCATATCCCAATTAAATAGATTGTTCCAATAATAATAAATCAAATAAAATAGGGGGAGAGATAGAAAGTATCCCCAAGTACACAAAAATACTACACATGCATAAGACCCCAACTGCATTGGACCTACCTATATTTGGTCACCCTCTCTATATATTTTCCCTATTATATTAGTTATCAATACTGATCCACTAAGAATCCCCAATCCAATGATGAGAAGATAATACAACTATTTATATACCATTATACTTATATAGTGATTTTGTTATGAATAAATCCCTATTATTTAAATGTTATTCCCACCTTACATATAGCCAATTTACTTTTTCTATCATCATTACCCACCCACATTGGGTTACTGAGGAAACAAATGTATATTGGGATAAAAAATAAACTATGAATAAAATATTGTGGGAATGTCAAAGGAAAATTTAAGCAAAAAAATAAAAACCAATAACTAAATAGATATTTAGATTTTAAATGTGAAAATTACTTGTAATTTGAATGATTAGAAAACAAAATTTGGAACTACAAAAATTCCACTAATAACCATAGTGTACAAAATAAATGAAAATTCCTGAAAGTTGACATGAAAATATATCATAAAAAATTTATTTTAACATCCACACCCAAATACACTTACTTATTATCGAGAAAAAAAGACTCATGATAATATTCCACCCATCATAGGTAAAAACAGAACAAATTATTTCGTTGAAGTACGTTCATTAAGATGTTACACAACCTAAATTATGGATACGCCTTACTATCCCCACCACAAAAGATCATCCCTCACATAACGTATCGATGAAATTCCATTACTACTCACACCTTCAATATCAAACATGTTGCTCCATTTTTTTAATCCCTCAGAATCTGTACACAACACATTTGTGTAATTATTGAAATTCAAAAATATAACCATTGGATTTGAAAAATATTCCTTCATTTTGAAAACAGATGATAAAATATATATTTTGAAAATTTTAAATCGCTAAACAATCTCGCTCATTTCATTTTCAATATCTTCATGAAAAAAAACATGATGATCATATAAGTATCCCACTTCCACCCAACAAAAAAGTATTTTAAATAATATGAATTGAATTGAAATGAAAAAAAAATTATTTCACACCACAAAACATCCACTAAGGAAAATATAACCGGGCTAATTTACAGCTCTGATAAAAATATGATAAATCCACAAAAAAATATATCCAGACATTGTATGTCTTCATCATTCCTATGTCTTAACTTCCCTATTGTATATGACGGGAACCAACACATGGCTCCCCCATAATAGTGATCACCACATAATCAGGATTAGCCATTGAATCTAAGAGTTCCATATAGTCAACACCCTATGAGAAATATTTAAATCTCATTTCATCACCTTGAGCATTGATTTAAATCTCTTATTAAGTAGTAAAACTAATCAACTGAAATATGTAACATTTGGGATCCGGGTGCCACTCAACAGGTGCCCCAAACCCAGTTAGTCACATGACCAAAAGTGCATTTACCCAAATACCAGAGGTTGTCGGCTAGCAGCAAGGGCCATGGTTTCATAGTGGGGAATTTATTCCCTCATTTGTCAAAGTGCATCACAATGATATTATATATAAAAATTCAAAATGCAAAAGCAACAAACAATTCCCAACCGAAATGTATAACAATATAGAATTAAAAGATAAAAAAAGTAATATATATTTGATGATGCATTATATCTCTTATTCTAAGAATGTATCCCAAATAAGATACACTCCAATGATGAATAACTAATATAACGAATAAGTAAAACAATAGAAAAACAAAGAAGTGCAGCCAGAACTCAGCATAATTGCACACCTATTCTCGTTCCCATGCTCTCTGAATCCTCTACATCAATCAAGTACATGTATAGGTACTCCTTCACTTATCCACACATAAAAAAATATAATACTATTTATCCCAATACATGACCCAAACAGGTAGTGAGAAATAAACCCCAGTAGGAAATAACCAAAGGCATGTGCCCAACTGTCAGTGAAAATGTTCAACAACAGTATGAAATATTAAAATTCAGTAAACCAAGAATTAGTCAAAAGTAACTATCTCTACGAGTTACATTTCCAATTTATTAATCATTTATCAATTCAGAGTTTGTTCTTTATCTTGGCTGATACAACATAGTAAATCACCATTGTGAATATATAAATTAAATGTTTTCCACGGACACACAAATATTTACCCTCAAGTAATCTTAACCGAAACCCTCATGTGACTACCCACAGGCATACAGAATCTAGTGCACAAGAGTACGAGGTGTTTCCCAGAGGAACAGAAACTACTTCTCACATGCATGAGAACATTTTCTTGCAAGCTAAAAAAACACTGCCCTCAGGATAAGCAAGTAATCTGGTGGAGCCCCACATATGAGCAAACATTTTATGTAAAATTCCTCTCAAGGAAATTCAAATCAAGAAACAAATCCTGGAATACCCACATGTATCATTAAAAACCAGCCAAATAAGGGAAACTCACCCACATGGTGGCCCCGGATCCATGAAATGATCCCAATATACATTTTATATTTATCATTAAATTGTCTATGTAGTTATAGATATCTAGAAATCTAAGGCCGAAACCATACGACACCCCAAAAATGGGTGTGTAGTAAAATGGTACACAAAAAAAACTCAACAGTCAGAATTAAACATCAGACCACCTACCTTGATCTCCTCTGATCAATATATGTGAATGGTGTATCCTGACACAATCGAAAACGGCATAGATCTGGGATAAGGCTATTCCTCTTTCAAAAGATAATAATATTCCATATGGAGATAATTAGAAGGAATTGTTAAGGAAGTGTGAGAACTCACCTGCACGGTTTACTCGATACCATCATCAAAGAAAACCGAGTTCCAGTCGATGATAAAGAGCTCTTCCAAGCTCTGTTGGTCTCTGAGGTGTTCATCTAATGTCATAGGATTCCTCTACAAAAGATGAAGCTAATTCTGATTTTAATAAAAAACAACACGGTGTGTACTCTCAAGTACACATTGTGTACTTTTAATTTTTTAACGATTCCTCCTGGGGATACTTTTCACCTCCACATTTTTCATCTGTCAACATGAGTACATAACAAGTATTTTTGAATGCATGGCATGTACTGTTGCACTGATAGTGGCTAATTCCACCTCCTTACTATTATCCCACCAACTGATTTCCCGGCATGCAAATACTATGTACATGGAATGTAGTTAGGTTTTACACCCTTATTCTCTGTTAGGCCTACAAAGCCTGTGTACTCATGCCACACGGCCAGTGTACATAGCGTGTGGAAAAGAACACGGTGTGTACCCATAAATTTGGTATTATTCCCCATTTTCTTCATTTTCACAAAAACACTTCAGAAAATAGTAAAATAATAAACTCATACCTCATGAATAAGAACCATGTTCTTACAAACTCTCCCCAACATTAAATGAATTTTTCCATGACTTTCCCTTCAGGGGCTGGTGATGATTAATCTCAAAACAACTATGGCCACTGAGCATGTATGTCGGTCTCCTTCTCCCAGGTTTCGTTCATAACTCGGAAATGCTTCCATACCACCCGTACGAGAGGAAATGAATGGACTCGTAGAACCTACATGCTCTTATCAACAATAAGAATCAGATGATCCTCATAGGACACATCGACCAGAAGTTCAACCTCTGCGGGCTGAAAGACGTGAGATGGGTCTGAGTGATAATGGTGCAGCTGAGATATATGGAAGACTTCATGCATGGCCTGGTACCTCTATGGTAACTGCAACTGATAAGCAACTGTCCTAACTCTCTCCAGAATATCAAAAGGCCCATCATACCACGGTGAATGTTTACCCTATCTTCTGATCCACTTGTGTCCCACCCTCGGTGAAACACGTAAGAAACCCTGATCCCTGACCATGAACTCAAAGGGTCATCTACGGCGATCAGCATTAGATTTATGATGAGATTGAGTAGTATCCATCTGCTTCTTAATCAACTGGACCTCCTTTGATTTCTCCTACACAAGACATGGACCCTGTAAAGTTGCCTCAGCTGCCTCCATCAAGCACAAGGGTGATCGGCATGGCCTACCATTTAATTTATCGTAAGATTCCCACTAAAAACTATTAATATAGGAAAACTCGACCAAGGGTATTTGAATTTCCCAAGATCCCCCAATGTCTATAACACAAGCACATAGCATTTTGTTATGCACCTATATCGTACGCTCTGACTGGCCATCGGTCTGAGGGTGGTATGCTATTCTCGAAAGCACATGTGTACCCAATTCCCTCTGAAAACTCTGCTAAAAACAAGACGTAAAGAGGGTTTCCCAATCATAAATGATAGAACAAGGGATCCCATGAAGGTATACTACCTCTTGGATATTCAACTTCCCGATCTCATCAACATTGAAGGTCTACTTGATCTTCAAAAACTGAGCTACCCCCGTATGTCTATCCACAATAACACATACAGTATCGCTTCCACGAGGTGACCTCAACAAACCAATCATGAAGTCCATCGCGACGTCATCCCATTTCCACTTCGGAATGGATAACTATTTTAATAGTCAAGATGGCCTATGATTTTCCACATTCACCTGCTGACAGGTGGAACATCACACAACAAAACCAGCAACATCACGATTCATACCTAGCCACCAATACCGATGTCTCATGTCACAATACATATTGGAAACTCCGGGATGCACTCCCCACGATTATGTATAAAACTCATGCATCAACTCCTCACATATATCCCATAGAACCCAAACCTGTCCATGGACACATAGAACCTCATCATCACCTATAGTCATATAGGGAGGATGGTCCTCACTTTCCCCCAAATCCTGTAGAAATAGGCCATTCAAATCTGATAGATTCCACATCAAAACTCAATCCAGGAGAGTAAAATTCACATCTAAGGAAGAAAGATAGGCTAGCCCCTAACTATCAAGCACCTACAAATGAATCTCTGAGAACAAATCCTTGAGTTTCCACTCACCATTGGCCTCTTGAAATTCTTGTAACTGTGTCCTCCTACTCAGGGCATCCGCCACTACGTTACCTATACCAGGTGTATATGCATGCACAAAGTCGAAGGACTGAAGGAATTCAACCCACCATCGCTATCTCAAGTTCATGTCATGTTGGGTAATGATATATTTCAGACTGGTGTGGTCGGTAAACACCAAAAAAATTTCTCCCAAGAGGTAATTTCTCCCACACCGTAACACATGGACAACTGTAGCCAACTTGAGATCATGCTTCTTGTAATTCCTTTCATGTGGCCTCAACTTCCGAGACCCGTATTCTACAACTCGATCATCTTACATCAACAGTACTCCTAGCCCAATACCTGATTCATCAAATTAAACTGTATATCTCTTCCATTGCATTGGATATTTTAGGACAGGTGTTGATGTCAACCATAACATCAGCTCTTGAATGGATGTCTCAAAAGCTTCTGACCAGTCAAAATTCAAACCTTTCTTATTCAAACCCATCAACTATTCATCTAAGAGGGGGAAGTCATGTATAAATCACCTATAGTAACCATCCAGTTGCACAAAACTCCATATATCAAACAATTTATTTGAATACTCCCAATAAAATATTTCTCTCACATTCTTTGGGTCCACTATAACTATGCCTCAGAGATAATATGACCTAGAAAATGTATCGGGTCCATCCAAAAGTGGCACTTTGAGTGATTAGAATATAGCTGATGCTCTCTCATTTTACTCAGAATGATCTCAAGATGGGTAGAATGGTCGTGTCTAGTGTGATAGTACACCAATAAATCATCTATAAAGACTATCACAAAAGAATCCAGATAAGGTTCGAACACACAATTCATCATAGCCATGGATAATGCTGGTGCGTTTGTAAGTACAAACTACATAAAAATGTAATCATATAGAAAATATCAACTTCAAAAAGAAGTAAGCGGTATGTCCTATGGCCTAACACATAACTGATTATATCTACCTCTCATGTCAATCTTTGAGAACACTTGTGCTCTTCCATGTTGATCAGAAAGATCATGAATCCATGGAAAGGGATATCAGTTCATGATCATAAACTTGTTGAACATTCGACAATCCACATAGTGTTTGAGGGTATAATCCACCTTCGTTGAAAACAGGACAAGCGAACCTCAAGGAGAAGTACTGGGTCGAAAGAAACCCTTTGCCTGTAACTCCTCAAACTGCCTCTTGAGCTCCTAAACATTGGTGTTGCCATACAATATGGATGAATAGACAATGGTGCTACTACTAGAACTAGCTCAATCAAACGATCCACCTCTCTCTACGGAGTAAGACATGACAAGTCATCCAGGAAGATGTCCCTGAAATGATCAACCACATGAAATAAATCCATCTAACATGTTCCCTAGTCATCTAGATATAAGTTAGAAATCTACGTTGTCACTCCACCTTTCTTTTAATGATCGGATCCAGCTATGCTTTCCTAGACATCCCACTCCCTCTTGCATAGAAACTATCTTCCCTCTAGTGACGTGAAACTCACCATGCGACTATAACAATCTAAAAAGGCTCGAAATGGAATGAACCAGTCCATCCCAAGAATGGCATCATATATCATCATCATTAAGACATAGAGGACCCATAGAATATGTCACCAAACAACCTCTAGGAGGAACTCCCTACAGTGATGCATACAATCTTTTATTGTCCCCAAAAGAGTATCTAGCATGATAACATCAGAATAAGAAGAAACAAAAAGCCCAAGGATCTCCACTATGGTCACAAATATAAAGCAATGTGTAGAATCCATATTGTAATTTAGAAAAGACAAAACAAAAGAAAATAGAATATTTCATTCGAAAGTAGAAGGTTCGTGATTCTACTATTGTTGGGTCTGTTGTACTGCATATGCCTGCCAAGCCCCACAACCCTGTGACACTTCCTGGCTACTCTTAGGTGACCCTCACTACTATCTCTAAGATCCTGGTGTCTAGCTACCACGACCACAACCACCACCTAGGCATGTATGCCCTGACGTATCCTATTTCCCTGATTGGTATGAAGCTTCTGGGCCTACCCCCGCATGTGAAGTCTGCATAGAATACCTCTCACCAGTCACTGGTGGAAACGTTCTGCAAAAACTCTGGAGATTACCCATCTCTCTGAATGCTCGGCACTCCGCTGGGTCACATGGAAAATGAGTTCTTTTGTGCCCCTCTTTACCAAACTCGTAGCACATGACCTGGACACCTGAAGTGTTTTTCTTGCTAGTACATCCTCCATGAGATAAATTCATCTACCTCATCCTCTTACTAGTAGTAAAAGTACCAAAAACTATTGTCGAACCGCCCCGGTCTGCACAACTAGCTTCCCACAGGTTCCGTTTAGTAATCAGTGCCTGGTTCACAATAACATGAAATGTAGGCTTCCTGAAAACGTTCATCAGTGAGTGGATGTCATATCGATTACCATACTTGATGTGTCAATCCCTCAACGTCTCATCACCCACCGGAACAGGTGTAAATCATTGTAGCTCAGTGAAGCAGGCCTAATAATCCATCACTGACATCGTGCCCTACTGCTGATTCATGAACTGTTGAGCACGAACTTCCCTCAGCATCTCCGGGAACACGTAGTCTCAGAACACTACCTAAAAATCATCCCACACCATTTCTCTGTGATACTCGGTTTGTTTGGTAACATCCCACCACCTTTTTGCAGAATCACACACCATGTAGGTAGCGAGCTTGACCCTCCTCCCTGGGGGCATCTCCGGATGCTCAAAAATATTCTACACAGAACCTAGCCATGACTCCATAGCCTATGGTCCTCCATCCCATTAAAATGTAGATGGATTCTACTACTGAAAAATGCATTTCTTCTTTACCATTGATGTGGCAGCCATCAGTGCTCCCTGGAGGGTCTGTATAAACCACATGAAGCCTTCACAGAACGACGCATCAGCGCTAGTGCCAGGAATAATGGCTGGTGACACATCTGGCCCTGCTGATGAATCCATCGGTAGCCCGTGGCCTACCATCTCCGAAGTATACTCATTTCCATTCTCCTGGAGAACAACCTGAGGTCGCCTCGGAGTCATGAATCTAAATGGTCAAACACATGCTTTAAATTAAAATTATATAAGACTAAAAATAAAAAGTTGTAGAAGGGAACATGAGAAATAAAACATTCATGTTTTAAAAACAATACTACACGGTGTGTATAATATCTACACAACATGTTCCCTCAAGTCCTTCACATGGGAGTTTACTTCTACCAAAAATGGTCTTGTAACACCCCAAACGCATGGCGTGTTGTCCCCACACACGGCATGTACTTGAATTTTCTTACCATACCCATGTCCTTATACATTGCCTAGCCATACAAATATCCCATAAACAAGAATACATGTCATGTAAAATATCTACATGGTGTGTACTGGATGAGTTTCATAGACTCGTGTTGTCCGTTACATGGTTGGGTACACTGCTCAGACTACACGGCATGTTCCCGATAGACACGACCTCTACGACTTAATTTCCAATTGCCTGTGTTGTTAGTGACACGACCAGCTACTAGGCTGACACTACACGAAGTGTTACACCCGTACATGGTGTTTACACCACCTCATTTTCCCATCCACATGGCCATGTCTACAAGGTATCTCACTAGTCAAGACTACACGGTCTGTCCTATAGGTAGACAGCATGACTATGAAGACGTAACACTGACCATATTTTGATAGTTACACATCTGGATCCCCATGTTAAAATACACGACATGTACATTTATTAATAAGGCGTGTAAAATCTCATATTTATCTTCTCGTGTTGTTAGTTACACGGAGGACACAGGGTCAACACAACATGATGTGTATAACAACTACATGACGTGTGCCTTCAAGTTTCACTATCATGGGTTTCTGCCCACAAGGCTTATGAAATGGGTAGAACCTACATGGCATGTACATACTGTACATTGAGTATACACAAAAACATTTCATTTCTTCCCAAACAAAATATTAAATTGCATGTAGTCAAAACTACAAGGCGTGTTTTCTGGGATTTTCTAGACAGTAAGCCTTATAATATACTATAGAGCCCAAAAAAACACTAAAAGCAACACCTAAGTGGCAAATTCGAATCCATGAGGGCCCATACTCCCCACGAATCAAATCATGGAATCTTATACTTGTTATAAACAATGTTAATAGTCAATGATACACCACATTTTAGTCAATGAGGGCCCATACTCATCAATAACCAATGTTTGGCGTTAATTCTAAAATACCTCACATAAAAATACCCTATCAATTTATAGTAATTTTATCAAGGCATAAATCACAAAAGCATAAATTTCCTAGCACTACATCTATCGCAATATTTTGAAATTTCTAATGCACCTACCTGGCTGGAAATATGCATGGAATGTGATTCTAACATGTGCCTAAATGATGCATGAGATGGCATACCCTCATCTCATTGGGTTGAAACTAAATAAAACCCATTATAATAATATAAAAATCACACCACAAGTTTTTCACCCAACGGTGAAAACCAAATCAACTGTAAAATTTCAAAATCGAAAAATTTGTAGCATGAGGTAAATTGGTTTTTTCCTGTACAAGGGTTAGCTTCAACAAGGAACAACTTATTACCAAGTACTTATTCTCTCCTATCTGTGGTTATAGGTGCCTAATATTATGTCAAGATAAATGAAATCCCTCTGGTACAACTTTGTATCATCCCGGATCTGGGTTCCCCTCAACGGGTTCCCCAATCCCGGTTGGTCACATGACCTCAAGCGCATTTCCCGAAATGACAGAGGCTGCCGACTAGCAGAAAGGGCCAATGTCTTATAGTGGGGAAACTATGCCCTCATTTGTCAAAGTGTACCGCAACAAAATTAGACATAAACATACAAAATGAGGAAGCAGTAAACAATAACGATCTAAAATGGATAACAATATAGAAGTAAAAGATAACAAGAGTCAAATATATTTGGTGACACATTGTGTCACTATGTCTATGAAAGCATCGAATATAGGAGAAACAACAATCTAGAATAACCAATACAACATACCAGTATAGCAAAAGAAAAAAAAGCAGTGTAGCATGAACTCAGTAGCATCACACACCAAAGCTCATTCCCATGCACCCTAATTCTTTGTAATAATGAAGTATCTATATTGGGACTCTTTCCCTTATGGAAACATGCAACAATATAATCTATTTGGGCCTAAGACATGACAAAAATAGGTTGTGAGAAATAAATCATATTAGGGAACCACTAATGGCATGTGCCCAACAGTCAGTGAAAATTTTCAACATATGTGTGTGATAATAAAATAAAGTAAACTAGGCAGTACTCAAAAGTAACTATCCCTACCAGTTACATTACCACATTATTAATAATTTATTAAATCCAAGCTTATTGTTTAACATGGTAGGTACAATATAGTAAATCACCACAGTGAATATATAATGTAAACGTTGTATGCGGACTTGTAAATCATTACACTCAGGTAATCTGAACCAAAACACACAGGTGACTGCCCAAAGGTATTATGAATATTTCTCACAAGCGTATGAGGTTCCGCCCACAGGAACAGAAACTACTGACCACATGCATGAGAAATGTTTCCCGTAGGCTAAACGAAACAATGTTGTAAGGGTAAAAATGTAAGTTGGCCTATCCCCACACATAAGCAAGAAATTTATGTAAAATTCCTCTCAAGGAAATTCAATGATTTCTATAAATCATGGAATACCCACATTTATCATATCCAAATATCTAAAAAATGGCAATGCACCAAAGGGGTGGCCCTGGATCCAAGAAATATTCCCATTAAACATTTTATATTTATCATTACATTATCTATATAATTCTAGATATCTAAATAGCTAAGGAATCGGCCATATGACAACTCAAACATGGGTGCATAGCACAATGGTACACAAAAAAACTCCACAGTTGGAATTAAACATCAGAACACCTACCATGATTTTTTGTGATCTATATTCATGAACGGTGCATCGCAAAACACTCAAAAAATGCATAGATATGGGATATAAGATTCCTCGTTCAATAGTAAATATCATTCCACTGGGAATGAATTTGAATGAAAGGTTATTGAAGAGTGAAGAACTCACCAGCACGGTTCAATCGAGACCGTCAGTGAAGGAAACTGAGTTTTGATTGATGATCGAGAGATCCCCCATGCTTTGGCCGTATCTACCATTTTCTCTGAATTTTGTAAGATTCCTTTATCAATAAGGGAGGCTAATGCCTATTTTAAGTGAAACAAAATTTCACGGCGTGTACTCTCAATTACACGGTCTGTAATTTCCATTTTTTAGTTGTTCCACTAGTGGCTAAATTTCACTACCACACTATTCATCTGTCGACATGAGTACACAGTGTGCATTTCTAAATAAATGGTGTGTACTGTCACTCAGTTGGTGGCTGCTTTCACCACCTTACTATTCTTCTGCAAATTGATTACACAGCGTGTAAATACTAAGTACACGACATGTAGTCAATTTTTACACCATTCATCCTTGACAGGGCTACACGCCGTGTGTGCCCATACCACATGACCAACGTACACATATTGTGGAAAAGTACATGGCATGTACCCATAAAATTAGAGTTTTCCCCATTTTCCTCATTTTCTCAAAAACACTAAAGGAAAAAGAAAAAGAAGAAATGTGCACCTCAAGAATAATAACCGTTTTCTTATAAAGTAAATAAGGTTTAATTCATGAAAAATTAGACCTAGAATTCTTCGACATCTAATCATTCATCATCATTTACAGATGTCTTCGATTCATTCAGGATGTTTTTGTATGCCTAAAACCTAATAAATTCATATTAATATCTGAATTCATTGCTACATTTAACACATTTACATTGGTCCTATATAGTGTGTCAGCCATATTTCATCAAAAATATACTATAAATATATTTGATAATGACCATATTCTATTACAAAATGAACTCCAAACCCAAATTTTATCCTTAGTAAAAGAAGATAAAATTTTTGTGGTATAGATTGCACATTTTTTACATACCTCAACATTAGAAAAAACCTATATAATCAGAAATAAAATATCACCACTTCTAATGAAAAAACATTATATCTATTTCTAATATTTAATATACGAAATTCACATTATTTTTATGAATAATATAGTTCATTATTTGGTGTAATGTGGGTCAATGCTGCTGAATAAATCACTCATTCATTGTGCAAATCTGTGAAGTGATAATATACGCCAACTAAAGGAATATCACCTACACTGTGTATTTTGGTATCCTCATATTCGTGTCATGTGTCATATCTAATTCCTTAATCAATTTTGAACTGTTTCATTTTCTCTTCACATATTAATAAAACCATCATTGGTGTTTTTATTTGTCTCGTTCATCATCAATGATGAGATAACATCATCCAAATTCAATGTTTCTTTCCTCAATAGCAATGTTGTGAGAAGAATGACATATGAATCTAGTAAAAACCCAAACAAAAGAATATAATTTTCTTCATCCATTTAAATAAAAACAATGATATGTTTATCATTGATCGTGACCAACATTGTTGAATGAATCATTTAATGTTTTTTGAAGTCATCTAAAACATTTACCCAATGATCCATTGTCATACATTTGGAAACAATATAAATTTTTCTGAAGCACTCTTATGGAAATGATACTTACTTGAAAGGCTATGTAAATATAAATTCAAAATTTCCACAAATTATATAAACTAATAAATCAAAAAATAAAGTACATACATGTTATATCCCACCAAAATCAGGGAACACATCAGTAAATATTGATTGAAGGACTTGTAATCCTTATTTTAATTAATTCATTAAAATATATTAATTTTGAAAATTTTAATTAGAAAACTCATATAGAATAATAGGGAGGGATACTAGTTTCCATGGATTATTTTAATAAATATATTAATCCCCCTTGACATTAAAAAATTTTACATACATCTGAAAGTATTCAATTAATTTGATAGAAAAAATAATTTTACCTTATCAATTTACAATAGTATCCCCATTCATTTTGGTCTTATGAATAAGAATAATAATAAAAAATATAAATATATCATAACTTTTTATTCATCATAATAGAATGTGGTCTTTGAATTTCAAAAATCGACTAGGGTGTCTATGGCTTGTAGCTTGTTTATGGAATTGTGTCTCCCCATGAATTTCTTATATGAGGTTGTCTCTACCATAGTTTTTATCCTCATCTAAGTAATGACACTACCCTAAGAAGTGGTGACAGAATATGATGCCTTATAATAAAAATTATCAATGGTGCACATTCTATTCAACTATTTTTATTTTACACATTACATGATTTTGAGGGCTCAGCTGAGGAAGCTGGATGAATGGTGTGTGCTAATGAACATCATCGAGTATGAAGAATAATATATGTTGAGTTGTGGGGAGTCATTAAACAATGAGTAGACTATGATATTTATACCAGGGATGGAGGATACTAGAAACACATTCAAATACTATAGATCATTACCCACAACCACTAGTATACACTCTACATAAGATGTTATAGGAGACATGGTTGAGGTAATGTGGTAACCATCAGACATTCTGTAGTCCTCAACGCCACCATCAAACATTGTAAAAGAACTGGATTCCAAATCACAATGACACCCCACATTGTTTTCACACCATTGACAAAATTATCAGGTTGAAAACCCTACATAGGTTAACATTGTTTGAGATCTACTATGATGTGTTTCAACTCACTAGATCTTTTCTTTAAACAAAACATAGTGATACAATACATCATGTGTCTTGGAGAAAATAAATGTTTTGAGGAATAACTGAGGAAATCATATAAGATGTAGTAAAGGAGATGGATAATATTTTGTTGAGTGCATTTTTCTTCATATAAATCCTACTTGAAGCCCTAGACTCTGGATGAAAAACTCATTCCTTTGGAGGATTACTGGTATCTCTGCATACTCCATGATAAAATGTATTGATTACCTGGTTCCCAATACCACCTACATGTTTACCAAATTATTTAGGGTGATGACTTGGAAAAGGTCAACTACTCAAGGGATAAATAGCTCATTGAAAAACAGATGAACTCACATGGACACACCGTATTTTTTGATTTTAATGAGAAAATTTATGTGGTTGAGACCTAGTGAGCATGATTAAAACTAGGGGATGATTTTGCAGACTAATTTCCAGTGGTTAATAATTTCCTTGTTTTTTTCCTAACCATAATTATTGTCCTTCTTTTATTTTTATATTTATGCCTCACCATGTATTGACCTCATTAAGGATACTTTGAAGTATTTAATGATATTATTAATACGTATATTTCATTGTATATAATGAAATAGACAATCATCTAGAAAAACATACCTACTTGTGGGGAAAAAATTATTTATTGTGTTCTTATTTTTTCCTCCTCCTAAGATGTCTATTTTAATTTGTGGGTAATGACTGGATGAACAATTAGAACACATGACCCTAAATTATATTTCAATATTGACATCAATTGGATTAATATTAGTATTTAATTATATAAAGAGGGAAATTTTCTAAAAATCCAATGAAAATATTTTCTAACATAGTATATCAAAACTATAAACACATTAAAAGCAGAATACTAATCCCTATATAATGATTAAATTTTTCTTATATACACACCATATATGAAATCTACATATACATATTTTATATTAACTATACAACAACACTTCATATAATTTTTTTAATACAATTGTTATGTGGCATCATTTATCACACTATAATGATAGATATGTCACATATGAATTTTGAAAACCAACACACTTCTAAGGATCCTAGATTATAATTAAAATTAACAAAGATTCATTTGAAACTCCATGATCTAGATGATATATGAAAAAATTGTGTTTTTGAAAACATTTTTCACATATTTGTTCAATTAATTCTTTTATTTATTGACAAATATATGTTTCCTTCCTTATCAATTGATAATTATATGTTTTTTTCTTTATTAAATTACATAATTATAAACAAATAGGTATATGTTTCGTTTTTCATTCAAGAATATATTTTTTTCTTCATTATAACAAACAGAATTGTATGGTGAAACATCATGCAATAACATTCTATAAGATGAAATCATTCACACATTTTACCCATTTTTATGAACAGTACATTCATCTTCTGTCTTCTTGAATTTACAATCTGGAATCCTTCATCATTTTTGGATTGGTGTACCCAAATTTTACTAGGGGATGTTTGGAAAATACTTGTGAATCATATTGTGCATGAAACCCTAGTGGGCCGAGCACCAATGTGATCTTGTTGGGTGTTATAATGGGACCACACCCCTAATTATAGGGATTAGGGTTAAAAGGACCTAAAAGCAAATATTTAGGAACTCTATAAAATCTAACACACCATAGAAGAATAGACCCAGTGAAAACAACATGGAACAATAAAAGCATAATATTTTGTTCTACTATTTTATTAGCATCTATTTTGAAGATAGAAATATTTTACCTCCGCATACATCTTTCTACCAGCTACAATATCATCATCTACATGGGTGGACAAAACACTATTTCGGTGTAGACATTAAGTTACCCTTCAATATAACATAATAGACGTAATGGGAAGTTGGTGGCACAATGGATCATCCTCATTTAATATCATTATGAGGTATATTTTAATATGTTTTAGAACATTGATATTCACTATGTATTTATTCTCCCGAATCATAGTGAGATTCATCCTATCCATGGACTTAGGGATTCTTATCGAACAACATAAATCACTATGTCTTGTGAGATATTTTTCTCATTTTTTTCTTATACTATTCTTTTATATTTTCATTATTTGAAATCCTTTTATGTCGCTACTACTTTAGGAATTTCCTCAAAAATTACTATTTCAAGTATTAATCATTTTTTTATACTATAATATTATATTTTCAAAATCTACGAATTTAATATTCTTACTCTTCAGAGTGGCTAATTATTAAATTACTATCAATATGGATTAATCTTCCTTATTAATATTCAATATTTTTGTCCTTTTATATACTCTATGTAATATTTTTACTATGATAAATTTACATGGTATTTACAATGACACTTGAAACATGGCATATTGATAGAAATATTCTCATTTTACATAAAATGTGATAAATTAATATGGGTAAGTATTAATTGTATTTAAAAAAAATACACTATTTATGTGTTTTGGAAACAATATAAATAAGGGGATTCACATTTAGATATATATCTACTAGAAACATCCTATTCTATAGTTGATTCTAAAAAGATGAATAATAATAAAAAATCAAAATATAATATTTCTGATTGTTTTGTTCTTAATAATGCTTATTAAAAAAATAAAATTTGATTCTAAATTATAAAATGAATCTAGAATCTTTTTTCTATGATACTAATTTTAAGGTGGACGTATATTATCTTTAAAATAATCATATTTTAATAATGTAAGAAAGTGGTAAGGAATGTTATTTCCTTCCAAATAATATTGAATATATGGATCCTCATCATTATTTTGGGATTTCTATTTCAAATAATGGCACATCATTTTACGCTTAAAATATCAAAATGGTCATTTCATGAAAACTTTATATGATTGTCTTCGTGATATAATACATTTCGAGACTAGAGGGTTATTATTGAAATTTTTTCTTATATTTATAATGATTTGGTCATCTTATGATTACATTGACATGATATGGTATTCCATTCAAATTGAATAATAATTTTAAAAAATATATTTTTATTTTACAAAATAACTAAACTTCTATTCATATCCTAATCTTTCTTGAACTAGTGAAGGGTTATGTTGTCTATTATAATTCATATGGACTATGGTTGGATATAGTTCTTGATCAATGATAACTTCTCATATCCAATGATACATAACAAATATAGATACAAGAAAATAATTATCCTACTCACAACTATGGTGGCCTATGGATTATAAATAAGGATCCATGATATATTTTTTAAACTGTTTATTATTTTCATCACTCATTAGATAATAAAGAACATATTTTCACTGAGGGACATGAACCTTGAGGAAAAATGATGGATGTGGTATCTCCATATGCCTTACTTTGACATCGAATATACACTTTTAAAAGGAAATTCAATGGAAGATTGTTTGGTTGAAAAATTGTATATCCAAGTGTTCAGGGATGATCATGATCAAAGAGGCTCAAAATTCATTCACACCGAGGAAAGCGAATTCATTGTAATGTAATTGATATCTTACATTGGAATTATACTAATGTCTTAAACTCCATATAATTTCATATTTTATTCTAAAAAACATTGTTACTTTGTAATTGTATATGGTATTTTTCATTTCATTCACAGATTATCGACTGTTATTGTTTATAACAATACAATTTTCTTCCTAATTATTTTATGTATTCGTGTTTAGTGAAGTTATTTTATGAAAAATATATTATTTATTTCAATAGGTTATAATTTTTAAATTTCATATAGATTCGTTGTAACTAAATTGTTAAAATGACATGCTCATTTGTTGAAATTTTTTAGTTGGAAACTACAGATTGATGTTACATTACCTACAATTCAATTTTAAATTCCATGAATTGAGGCTATAATAATATCATATAACAACCCATTGTTCTCAAATAAATACACTTTAGTCCATTAATTGTTAATATATGGTTCATTTTACTTTATTTTAAAATTATAGGATAGTTATTTATGTATTAACGATATTGAATAGTAGATGAAACTATTGATGGGTTTACTTATTTATTGTAATTTGTATTAGATTGTTTTAGAAAAACATCATTCTCATGAGTCATATTTAAATAATAATGTCTATATTATTGGTTTTCCCATCAAAATCATCATTAAAAAAATATGTTGTTTTTTCATTATATATTTTCTCAATAACATTAGTGCATTCATTTTTATTCTCAAATTGAATTTTTTTTATAATACGATGTCCATATTTTAAATTTGTATATCCATGAACAGTGTCATAAAAATTATTGGCAATAACTAATGAAAATTATATTGACCAAGTTAATAAAAATATATCACTTTGAAAAATATTTTTTAATTTCTTTCCACAAACATAGAAACAGAGGAATTAACATAATCTATACTATAGAAAATAGATTTAACATCAATTATTTGATAAAGGTTGAAACAAATTAATATGTTTTCATATATTAATAGTTAACTTTGAGGTTCGTAGAAATATTATTTTCAATATTCATTGAAATTGTTAATTTATTTTATCTTGTTCAGTGTATAACGGAATGTATTCTCAAAAAGAAGAATGATTAAGATGAACATTACATTAATTCTGATTGTGCCCAGGTGTACTAATGTGGATAATCTGAATGTATAGAGTAATTTATTGTATATTGGATTAATTTAATATATTACTGACGGGTTAATAGGGGATATAAGCCTAGAAGGGCATGTAAGCACCCTTTAAAAAAAGTTGATGATTTATGTCAAAATTGTATCATTTTATTCCTTGTAAAAATCAGACTAAAAGTCATCATGAATTTTTTCTATGATGATTATTGTTGATTGGAAAATAGATTTTGGAGGAAGCCTATTGTAATCCACATCAGCAACTAGCTAGAAAAAATACACGCTTTTGTTTATTTAAATAATGTAAAATTTAAAACATTACATTAAAAAAAAAATTATAAAATTTATATTCACCTATTAAATGGATTATACTATTAAAAACATTTATTTGTCTTATTAAAAATTTAATAATTCATAATATTACATATTTAAATTTTATAGATCATATTTTAAATTCCAATATGAATCAATTAAAACGCATCCAATAATGAGATAATGACGATTTAATTTTATAGTGGCCTCAGAAAAGAGATTAGTTACTATAATAGATTGATTAGTGAAACATATTTGAATATTTCCATTCTGTTGAAAAATAGTTGTAAAACTTTTTTAATATGTTAAATGATTTAATAATGTGAAAATGAAATGAGATATTATTTTTTGATGTATTATTTCTATTTTTCTGCATCTTTTTCTTTATGTACCTATGAATGAATGGGGAATTACACAGAAAAGAGGTGAACATGTGGTGGTAACTACCTCATAGATGATATATTATATAACAAGTTCTAGGTCAACTACATAATGTGATATTTGAAAATAAAAATAAAAAATGGGACCCACCCAATGAACCATAATAGTAACAACTACCTCATAGTTTTATGATTTTGTCACCATTTTAGGCACATTAGTATGACCATGGTTCCTTGGCATGAGGAATAAATCCATTATTGTCACAGTAATGTTCAATTTCATCCACCATGCACGGAACCACCGAAATTTCAACAGTTATAATAATGATCATGATTGGTAATTTCAGAAACATCTGACATCATGGAGGAGTCTACCATTTTTTCATCATAAATTCATTATATAGTTTGGAAGTCCAACAACAAAATGATAAACATCCCAAATAGAAAATGAAACATTATTGAGATCTCATATAATATTTATAAATTTGGATAGTAGAATCAATGTAAGCCCATATAATTCACTCATCTTCCTCTTTAATGATGAGGTAGATTTCCTAATTCTTATAATGCAATCTAGTATATTCCTTACGACAAAAATTTGAGTAACCCATAATATAGGGTATATGTTTAATATACTTTGGGAATAATAATCCTTTGGTAAAATAATCAAGATTGTATACATGAAACACCATATGGAAGAAATAGAATGAATCTTATCCATCATTTCCAACTCTTTAGAAGAATAGATCATCCTTATATTCATAGAAATGAATACTGGTAGATACCCATTCATAGAGATCTACATAAAAATCCAAAAGATCAATTTTCCAATATAGGTTCTTTGAATATGTACATAAAATTATTTGTATCCATCGACTTTGGCCTTTAATCCACAGATGTAGGATATTTCACTAGTGTAATTCATTTAAAAACATTTTCAAAACATTTTTTAAGAATGTATATTCTGGACAAAATCTACAATTAGTAGTATCCCATCCACATATAACACTAAAAATACCATGACCCATCCACTAACATTCCCATATACAGTAGAATAATATTTTTTTTGATGATAAAATATATTTACAGCATCATCAATCCACATATTCCCTACTATGAATAATTCATTAATCCATTAATGGACCATTTCAACTTAGATATCTTAACAGTATCATTTGACACTACAAATACATTATGTTATATTATTAATATAATTTAGAATAAAATTTTGATATAGAAAACTATTTTGAAAAACTTTTGATATATCATATAATCAAATTTTGATTTTAAGTAATATCATAAAGGACATTAGTATAACCATTTAAAAAAATAAATCACAATAAAACTAAATGTTTGTTATGAAACAAATATCCATTGATGATTAAAAAAGAATATAACATTATAAAAATTTATGATTATGTTTATAAAATTTTAAAATATTACAAAAAATACAAATTATCATCAAAAAATAATATTAATCACAATAGTAAATGAAAATTATAGTGAACAATTTTAAATTTCAATAAAAAACAAGAACTATCATGGTAATTTTAAAAATCTATTATATGACATAAATATCTCACAGAACTCATTAAAATATTATATATTAGAAATGTAATATCCGATTTTATTTTACATGTACATAGAAAACATAATATTTTAGTTTCAATGCTATATATTTTTACAAATAAATATTTTAATATCATAGTATCATTTCTTTATCCTCCACTAAATTGTTATATGTTATTTTAGGAATAATCCATATTATGGATGAACACTTTACATTAAAATTTTACATGAGATTACAAATGAAATGACTTAACACATCATGGCCCCAATCTAGACGATTGTATTTCGGGTGCACCAACCCAATTTCTTTACTAATAGTCTGAAGATTGTCAACTAGAACTATGATGACATATCACACATCATGACATTCCTTCTCCTATTATATTTTACAATAAAAACATCTTTAATTCATTATATAACAATCATCACCTGTAGGATATACACATGAAATAAAATAAATAGTACATATGAATGAATAATAAATTCAAAACAAATAAAACCCAAGGTTGGGTAAATAAAAAAGAATTGTAAATATGACATGTCCCTAAATCTGACAGATGCAAGACACTAGAGAACTCCTCCTAATTGAGAGTACTCTAGGTTGGACTCTATCTATATAAAACAATAAAACCCTATTAGACCTCTAAGATACATAATACATCACCAAGAATCACTATATGTTATATTTTACACAATACCAACATAATTTTATCGAGACCATAATCTATCATGTGTACCATCAGAAAAGAAACAACTTTTTGTGTAACAATTCATTTGCAACTATGAATGCTCTCAATACGAAAAATTATATGATGTCTAACATTGATATCCCTACTCTACACAATATACCGTTGGTATCTATGTTTCTCTTAAGATGTCACAAGCATAAAAGAAATATAATCCCTCTCTAACATTCAGGTTTCTAAAATAGATCATAAATTATGGCCACTCATTTATATACACATTCCATCTAAGGGAATACCTCACCCTATCATTTTTAACCCTCGATATATTTCTTGCATTTTATAAACCTGTAGGATAACTGACTCCTTTATCAAGAATAGATCCCAATTAATTGGAACTAAAACCTACTAATAGAACATCCAATGTGTGTTTTAAAGGAGATAATTCCAAAAAATATAAAAAATCTCAAGCACTATAGAGTACATCTATTAAATAAATTAGAATTTAATTTATCAACTTCAAACATCTCAAATTTAGAAACAAATGAATTTTTATTGGAATTATAGTTGGTGACACACACCTCAATGGAAGGAACCTATGTTAGGGGAGTATTAAACATATTTATTGTAACACCCCAAGATTCTTTGAGATATATTCTTATGAATTTCATTGATGTCTTATGTTGTACAATGCACGAAGATTAGCTTTCGCTATACACAACACCATATTAGATTCTAATATATTCTACAATAATCTTCAATTGAGAAAAAAAATTAATGATATTTCAATATAATTAATTTCACACAATATCTATTATATGTGATAAATAAATATTAAACCCCATTCTTTATATTTGTGGGTTTCAATAATATTATCTTACTTTTAAAAAACAACATAAAATAAAATTAATGAGTATATAAAATAAAAAAATCACACTTTAAGGATTTCATTAATGAAATATATATTTATTATATTAAATGTAATTATCAAAATTTATCTTATATACATTCTATATATGATACAAGAACTAATTCAATTTTACATATAAAATGACCATTTTCTAGAAATGCATGTATACCACCTTTTGATGGTGAACCCATTTTAATCTACTTTTTTACAATTTTATATATTATTTTTTAGAAAATAATAATAATATTTTTTATATTTATAATAAAATTTCATTTTCATCTGATTTATTTATATATAAAAATAATCCTTTATCTAGTTTTAAAGAAAAGTTAGATTATATTTTTAATATTTAATCCTATTTTGTTCATTTGAAGTAAATTTAAACTGAAATTATATATAAACATACATCAATATTTTGATGGTTTTTACAATAAAACACATTTATTGTCACTCTGACGATGAAAATAAATTTTAAAATAATTGGTAATACTTTTTATTAGGAATTCTGAAAAAATGATTTCATATTTGGAATTAGTGGGTGCAAATTATATTAATAGGATATTTTTCATTATATTATGAATATTAACTATGATTATTTTTAATTACCATAGTTATAGGTAAATTAGGTAAATTATTGAAACAAAAAATATCATCAACATATTAAAAGTACACAAAAACATGCCAAAATCCTATTGGAAAAATGAAAGTTTACTAATATCACGTAAGGGTCAGAATTGATTCATTTAATGGAGTTTTTTTCTAGGAATGAGATTTAATTATAATTAAAACAAAAGAATGTGACAACATGTCACTCTCTTATAACTTGTAAATATAATTATATTAATGAAGTTATAAACATGACAAAAATTCAAAACTAAATATTAAAAAAATATATAATTAAATTATATACACAATAATGTTTTATTGAAAAAATTATATATTATATAGTTACAATAATTTTTGACACAACAATGACACAATAATTATTTTCTCAGCAGAAAAATTAAATAAATTATATTATAAAGAGTAAAATAAATTTTATCTGAAATAGTTTATGTCATAAACGATTTATATTGATGAATATTACGTATTATATTAATAATAAATTATTTTTTTGTTGGTTATATATATATTTTTTGTTTTATTTAAATTCAATAAAATTAATTTATTAAATATTGACATTAATGATATTTTGTTCATATAATATATAATTGAATTATTTAAAATTCATATAAAACATTTAAAATTAAAAATTGTATTTGAGAAGATCTACCGGTAAATTAAGTTTCCAATTATTAGAATTTGAGTTGATATAAGTAAACCAAATATCCTCTTAATAATTAAAATGTTGTAACCTCAATTAAAATTAAAAGAGGGCAATTTAGGGTAAACTAAAAAGATAAGTATTAAATTAATATTAATACAATTCAAAAAAATTGAACGATAATATTTATAACATTCCTTCTATTATCATCAAAGTATATCACTTTGATGATATTAAAATTCAGAAATCAATTTATAATAATATAACATTTCCACACTTTCCTAAAGTTCCTATCCTCCATTTTATAAAAGGCCACCACATCTACCCAGTTACTCAAACCTCTCAAAACCTAAGGATTTCCCAAATTGTGATCAAATAACCTCCCAACACCACCCCCATACTCATAGAGGTCACACCAAGGGAAAAACCTATACTACAGATACATTTATGACAATCAAAAGAAAATACTCAAATATGAGGGAATTGTCTTATCACCTATTTCTAAATTCTTTTCTTCATATACATCCTCTTCATGTTTTGATTATTTAATAAAGTATTATATATAGTTTCTTCTACAAGAAAAATTTTTATTTTAATTATGGTACAAGATTATACATTCATTTATCCATTTTATTAATAACACTATGTGTGTGTACGTATGACATACCTTCTACATGTCGTAGTGCAGTTTGTTATTCAATGATACATAATATTGAATCATATAACAACGAGAATAATCGATGTAAATAACAAATATAGCATGATAATTATTATTTATAATTAATACACCATACAATTTTATACCAATTAACCATTAATGGTCAATGCATTTATTGTCATCTAAATCAAACAATTATTTTAGGAGATGAAATGAAAAATCTTAATGATATAGTTACCCAAGTAATTAATCATTTGGGTCTTCATAATTAGGATATAAGGGAACAAAATACTTTTAATTCCATCATAAGGAAACATCCACATTCTATCATTGGTTCTTCTGATACACTTTTCTATAAACAATGGATTATACCATAGAAAAATATATTTTCCATCATACATAGTTTAGAACATGAAAAAGTAATTTTGGATTTTTTATTGATTATAATGTGAATCAAGATAGTGGGGGACTCTAATAAAAAATATGAGGCAACAAGAAGAAATTTAATCCATGAAATGGATTTCATTCAATCACATAGTTTTGAAAAATTACATTCCTTATATTAATTAAATGAAAATAGAAATGGAGTTCCTTGAGCATAATAAAATGTTTGATGATTCCTTTGTCACATACATGGAAACTTTTACACCACTTGAAAGGTATGCTTTTGGATTTATCATCCATCATGAAAGTAATGTTGATCGATTCTTCTGTGGCATAGAAAGAAGTGTATTATGGGCGTTACCGATTAGAGTATGTAGATTCTATGAATACATAGTGAATTTTACTATCAAGGTAGAAATAAGATTTTTTGTTAAATATCTATCTCATGGTTTTGATAAGTAATGAAAGTTTCAAATAAATGGAAAATGTATACATAATGGTGAAAAGAAGATGAGTGTTTCTTTATGTTGAAAGTGTGGAAAGAAGAATAACAGAGACCTTCATAAAGGGACTATAAAATCTTTTAACTATGTAAAAGAAGGCCATCAGGTAGCTGAGTACAATAGTAATTGGAAAAAGTAAGAGACTGATTTTAATAGAGAAAAGGAAATTGAGAATTCACCACCCACAATTCCATGGTAATAGTGCATTGAAATGGGGAATTATTCTAACTAATTCCCTAATCAACGAGTCATTAATGATGATCGAAGTCAAAAAATTCTTAAAGGAAGATTCAAAAGAAAAATATAATGTGCTCACTATTGATGATGTTGAGTATAAAAATGATGTTGTGGAATAATTGATTATTTATATAATGTGATTACAGAATAATGTAGTAGAATCTCTCTTATGTTATTATAGAATAATGAAAAATCTATGTAGTGGTCCACTTTGGTTCTCCACATGTATTTTAAAGTATATTCACGGTGTTACTAGAATCCTGGAAAAGTGATTGTGGTAATAAGGTTATGATTTTTTAAAAACATGTGATATATGGATGGATGGTCTATAATATGAACATGCTGTTGGGATAATTATATTTGGATAATGCTATGTTGTATAGGAACATTTAAATTAGATGACATTAGTTACCTTAGAACTAGTTAATGATATATTGACTTGTGGGATAAGCTATCTCGTATGAATATTATAGAATTTTGGAGTTACGAATATGAAAACATCGATGCTTTCAATAAAGATATCTTTTAGTTCTTGTTGATAATGTTACTCAAGAAATTACATGATTTGGGTATTCATGTGTTTGGAATGTGACAACCATGAACTACATTTTGTTATATGGGAGAAAAATATTAAACCTATATAGATAACATATTTCTAATTTTATATATTTTTAGTTTTTTGATATATTTAAATGTAATTCAATGATGTATAGTATATGTTGTACTTTGGTTGATGTTTGTTGGATTAATTTATTATCATACAATAGGTGGACGTATGCAAATTTGATCATTTGTGTTAAATTTTTTTTTGAGAAAGATGGAATGACCTATAATTCTATTTATTGATCACTTGATCTGTTAACACTTTAGTAATGACAAAATAAACATTATTTCATTGAATAAAAGAAGAAATGTAATTTTTTCATGGCATAAACAACATAGATATTGTACTAAAATTAAGTAATCATTTCTTCAAATGTTCTCCCACATTATAGATATGATCATGAAAACAAAAAATGTTATATTATTACCTTATTATCTGATGAATCATATTGTCCCTTAAATCAGCATTAATTTATTAGTTTCTAGTTGTTATCTTTCTACCAACCTTGTTCTCTATCACTATCCATCAGAACATGATTGTTAGATTTTTCTTCCATATCAATGTTTCAATTCACATTTTTGTTCTCCTATATATAAACCCAATGATGAGTTACATTGGGTAATAAATATTTTTATAAAATTCTTTTTTTAAATTAAGATTGTGTTTTCCTTTTTACAATGTGGGTTTCAATAATATAAGCATTCAAGTAGTAAATATTTTATCACCACAACAAATTTTGAGATATACATTCCTTTTATTGGGGGTTGAATTTATCAACCTGATATTTGATGATACATACTCCATTTAATTTAATTGATGTCTTGTGTTTTATGAGACACCAATATTAGCATGCACTATACAGAACATAATATTAGCAAACCATATATGAAAAACTATTATTTTCTTGTTTAAAAAAAAATTTCATGTAATTTTGATAGAATTAATTTCACGTATGAAAGAATATTAGTTAGAAATAAATATTATAACCTAGTAATTATATTGATAGGTATTAATAGTATTAACTGCCTTATAAAAATCAATTTTAATGAAGATAATTGAGTCTATAAAATAGAAGAATCGTTATTTTTCTATTTTATTAGTGAAATATATATGGAATATAATAATTATAATGTTTAAATTAAAATTATATGATTTTGAGACATGAAATAAGAATAAATTAAATATTACAGATAAAATGACTATTTTTCTAAAAATGCAATTTTACAGCCTTTTAATGGAGATTCCATTTTCAGTTTAATTTTATAAAATTTTTATAAGTTATTTTAGAAAAAATAAACTTCTTATTTAGAATAATGACCAAAAAAATTACATTGGTTGAATTTTTGGTCTATTCATGATAATAATCATTTTTAATGAATAGTTAAAAATACCACATTTTAATTTATGATTTTTTTTCATTTATTTATTTTGTTAAAAAAAATTAAACATTTAAATGGATATAAAGAATAGTTAGAATAGTTTTTATCATTTAAACTATTTTTTCATTACATATATTTTTATATTGAAATTATACATAATCACACTTCAATATTACAAATATTTTTACTTAAAAACTAATTTCTCACTTTGACAACCTGAATTGATTATTATAAAATTACTATAACTTCTATGTTTTGAATTTTGAAAAATGAATTTCATATATCGAATGGGTGGGTAAAAATTATGTTAATAGGATACTTTTTTGGATATTATGAATAATAAATATGGTAATTTTTATTTACCACAATTAAAGGTAAATAGTGTAAATTATGGTAACAAATAATATTATAAAGATAATAAAATTACCCTAACAATAGCCAAAATCCTATTGGATGAGTGAAAGTAAACCAATATCACCTGAGGATCACAATTGAATCAGTTAATTGAATTTCTTCAATGAAACTGATGTCATTATAGTTAACCAAATTGAAAGTGGCAACATGTATCTATCTTAACACTTATAATTATAATAATTTTAATGTCGTGATAAATTGGATAATACATACAAAATAAATAGTCTCCAAAAATAAAATAAAATTATGTCAGTAAATTAAATTTATTTAAGTTTTTTATATATTAATTAATTACCATAAATATTGAAACAATAGTGATTCAATAATTATTATATTAAGAGATATATCAAATAAATAATATTATAAATAGAAAACTAAATATTATCTCAAATTATTTCTGTCCGAAAAAATTGTATTACATTAACATGACATGTTATAAATCTATTCGATTGTTTTATTCAGTGTTATAGCTTTTTATGAATTCTATTAAAATTAAAGGAATTGAATAGTGTAAAAATTAAAAATATTGATATTTTAAAAAAATAATATTTTAATAAATTACTACAAAAGCGTAAGAAATATTTTAAAATTTCAATGTGGATATAAAAATGTATAAAGGTTAATTAATTATCCTTTTATGTGAAATTTACCCCATATATGTTATACTAATAACCTATTAATAATAAAAATGTTGTTACCTCAATTAAAATATAAAGAGAGTAATTAATGTTAAGCTGAAAAGATAATGATTAAAAGAAATTAAATACATGTCAAAAAAATATTGGATGAGATTATTTCTAACATGAATCAACTTAACCTCATAATATATCACTTTTGAGCTATTATAATTCGAAAATAAATTTATAATAAAATAATATTACCAGAAAATCCTAATGTGCCCATCCTCCCTCTTATAAAAGGCCACAACCTCTACACACTTAATCACACCTCTCAATTCCCTTGGATCATCAATTATATTCCCAAATAAGATCCCAACTTCCCCCCTTTCCTCATAGAGTCATCACCTTTGAAAAAATATACTTACTAAGGAGATATTTTATACCAATAAATAGAAGATACTCGAATATGAGGAAATTTTTTTATCAACTCTTTCAATGAAAAATATTTTTCTAATTCCCCTTAATATTTAGTTTACATAATAATGTAATAATTAAATTATATTCTATGTAATGAAATTTTATTTTAATTATGGTACAACCCTATACCTCTATTTACCTATCCTAATAATAAAAATACCACCATGTCTGCGTGCGTACACCATGTCATCTATTCATTGTGATGTGATTCATTATACATAATAATCACTAATACAAGATTATATACATTAAGGGGATGAATAAAATTGATTTATATGTTATACTAATATCATTATGTAAATGATATGACAGTACACTTTTAATTTTAACATCAACTTATCTAAAAAAACATGTATAAGAAAATAATAAATTGAATATATGAATAACAAGTGACCATGAAATGTTACTAACAAACATATGATAATATAATCATATATGATATCATAAAAATTATAATGATTCTGAAATAAGTAAATGAAATTATTTAAATCAATATATAAGAGGTTTTGGATACATATGAAGGATATAGTACGTAAGGTAAGGCATAGTTTTTCAATCTATTTATTATCTGATATTGTAACATCCCATGTAAGTAACGAATAATAGATATTTTTATCTATGTCTATTAATTAATTACATAGTGTTTTAGAGACTTAAAATGAATATAAATCCAATCTTAAGCATGGAATGCACTAATATTCTTAAAAGATTGTTTTAGTGCCTTTTGATGGAAAACCATTTTTAAATAAAACTTTTGACAATTTTATAATCTATTTTTATCAAAATAAACATATTCATTATTTTTGGGACATTGAAATTTACATGGGATAAATTTTTGGTATTTTTCTGACAATGTTCATTTTTATTGAATAGTGGAAAATACTGCATTTTACATCAAAACAGCTTTTTCATTTAATTTAATTATATGGTTAGATTATATTTTTAATTGGTCTTAAAGTGTAATATGAATATATGTTTACCATTTAATCCAATAGTGGTCATTAGGATTAATTTCACTTGGAAATTGGTCATAAACTAATGCCAAACTTTTCGTAGATATTGTTTCAAAAAAACCCGCTATTTGTTTTGACAACGGGAATTATTTTTAAATCAATTATTTAAATTTATGTGTTTGGAATTTGGTAAAATTGATAACATATTTGGAATCAGAAGGTCCATATTATGTTATTAAGACTCTTTTGTTTTTGGACATTATGAATAGTAACGACGGTAATTATCTTTAATTATAATGATTAATGAGTAATCGGGTAGTTAAGGATAATAAAATAATATCATAATAATACAAAATGACAACAAAATGTGTCCTAAGGCTACTGGTTGTCTCATGGACAACCAGGTGATGCCTTGTGCTACACTTGGGGGCCCATGAAATCACTTTTGTGAGAAAGTGACTTTTTATCTTTTTATTTTTTAAAGAATGTTAAATGTAACAAATAATGTATCACCTAAGTAAAATATTTTTAATTTTGTCTAATTAAATTATATTTTGAACTATAAATAGTCATTGGAAAGATAAATTTTTTTTCTACATCATAGTAATTTTTTATACTTTTTAGACATTAAATAAAATAAATTATTTATGACATCATAATGATGCATTGATGACGTCATTATTTGACGATTTAAATAAAATGGAAAGATAATGTATAATATAAGACCTAAACATGTCCAAAACCTATTGGGTGGGTATATTTCTAACCCTTATCACCTTATAATAGAATTATATCAATGTTGGACTTTTAAAATCCGAAACCCACTTGAAAATAAAGTAACATTTGTTTACTTTCCAAGATTGCCCCTCCTCTCCTCTTATAAAAGGCCCCCACCTCTACCTCCTTACCCACCCTTCCAAAGACTTTGGCTCGGCCAAAACCTGCTCATTTTGTCTCTCCACTTCCCTCTATTACTCCTTGAAGCCTCACTTTGGGCAGAAGTCTTCCCAAGGATTCCATTGAGCTCAAACCAAAGGGAGTTACCCGATTTTATGGTAATGTCTTCACTTGAGTCCTTTTGTTTTATTTTACTTCTCCAACCCCCTAAACTCTTTTAATTCATTTCTTTTGTAACAAATACAGTATATTAAATATACTAGGATGTTTTTATAAGAATTATTCTAGCTACACTTACACACACCTAAATCTAATGGTTAAAGAACATACTGTTTCCGTGGATGGAGAATTTTTGCCTCTTGAAACGATGATTGTTCAACATTCTTTTAACACATTCAAAGGTGGACATTAAGATGTCACTATATTTATATATTATATATAATATGTTTATTATTTACTTAAGCTTCTGTATATTTCATTTTTGGCATATCCTTTATGGTTACCATTATGAGTAAATGCGATATCATCATTTTTGGAAGTGCGGTCTACCACCCCCTCAAAGTAATTTGATTCGTAAATGCCATATGTGGGATGTATAAAGGATGAAATTAATGGTATTAGATATGATATTACACTGGAATTAGAATATACCTTTATATCATTATGATTCCATTCTATAGAATACGAAATAGAAATGAGAGTAGCGTTCATGCGTACGTACGGCTTACCATCTTCATGAACGGTGCATTTCATTTCTTACCTCTAAATGATTATGTAATATTATAAATTCATGGATGTACTGGATATATATGTCATATATGATATCTACATCATGAATAACATTCTGTATATAATGGATATATGAACAACTTGTAATTATAAAGGGCTTATTTTTGACAAAATTACCAATGATCGTTTAAACGACCATTATTAACTTAAATAATTACATAGTGTTCATGACATGGAAATAAGTGATATAAAAGGAATAATAAACTTGAAAAGGGTTCTTAAACAAGTAGAAATTAACTCATGTTAATTATTCAATAGATTAAAAAATGACCGAGTCAAGTCGGACCCGAGGTATGGTACTTCGTCTCAATCTTCTTTCATTGAGTCATATTTTGTTTTATACACAACCATATTTTATATGGTGTATAAACCCCTTTGACTTTTACGTTAATCCAAAAGGAATATTTTTTATATGAAGCGTTTACTAAACGACAGAAAGGAATGTTTTTGTCGTACGTATGCGGCGACAACAACTTCTCCGCCGTCATGACCATTATTTGAGTATAGGCTTCCTCTACAAGCCATACCTTCTTCTTAAAAAAAATAAATACCATGTTTTACTTTTATTTTATTTTGGTATTGAAAATGGTTTTCATAATGTTTTTATATCAATGTGTTGTATTGATATCTTGTGATTGAAAGGTGGGAATGTTATGTTTCCTTTATGCATGTTTTATGTGATACGATTATGTTGAGGTTCTTGGGAATTATTATGAATACGGGTGGTTCCATGATAAACTAAGGGCGGGTGAGCCCGATATAGATCTCCAATTCATTGGGTAATGCGAAGGAGTGAAATTTTAAGGTTTATCCGAAGAGATTTACGGAATATACTGTGATGGGTATTCCAAACGTAACCAAGAGGGTTACTCCCTACGTAAGAATGTTATGAATGCCTCAAGTTACCTTTTATGTCTTATGATTTCTATGATTTATTCATGATTTGATGAGATATGTAAAAGTGCTTATGGTTTATGGGTAACGTATGATTTCATTCTTATGTATATATGTACCCATGTTTATTTTCCATATTTTTATATCCCTTACTGAGCTTTTTATGCTCATCCCAAGTTTTTTGAAATGTTTTTCACAACTTAAGGGAAAGGTACATGATATGATGATAGTGTCAAGGAAGTGTCAAGAAAGAATCCATGTTTTATTTTAAATATGTTTCCATTGATGGGAAATAAAAATACTATCTTTATGTAACCACTTTGTTTATATGTGGAATGTAATGAAAGTTTTATGATCTAATTCTCTAAAACTCTAAACCCGAAAAGATCCTCATTGTGTAATCTTGTAATAACTCAAGATTAAGTAAGGTTTAAGGCTGGGGCCATATAGTTGGTCTCAAAGGTCGATTTAGATAACATTAGGAGTTAGAATTCTATTAAATGATAATCCAAAAATAGTTTTTTATGGTCAAATTGAAGTGATATAGTATTTGAAGATTACCATGTTACTTCATCTAAGAGATGTTTGTTCAGAATGGTTTTCCGCAGCGGAAATAGGGAAGTAGTGCTAGGAAGGCATGTAGAAGGAAATAACCTTCCGAATCAGCATCCTGAGATGGTCGGAATTAGAACTGAAAAGTTTGTTGTAGTAATTGTGTAGTTGAATCAAGCGATAAATGGTTGTGGTATCCATGCACGAGATCAGCTAGATCAACCGTAGAGGAACATATCAGTGGTGGAACATTTCATGAGGAAACATCCCCCATCATTCAAGGAATCATCTGACCCTATGCTAGCTGAAGGGTTGATTAAAGCACTAGAGAAGATTTTCGAAGTCATGGGGTGTTCAGACAATCAAAAGGTTAGTCTTGCTATTTACCGTTTGGAGGGTGAGGCAGATCAGTGGTGGTCTATGGTTAAAAATATCAGGGACGCCGATGAGATTGATGCTCTTGACTGGGATGAATTCAAAGGTATGTTTCTTGAGAAGTATTTTCCTAAGGCTGTTCGACTTAGGAAGGAAAAGAAATTCTTGGAATTGAGGCAAGAGGAATACTTAGTGGCTACCTATGAAGAAAGGTTCACTCGATTGGCAAGGTATGCTCCAAATTTTATTCGGGACCATGATAGTAAAATCAATCATGTTTACTTAGGATTAACGCCAAAATATCGAAGGCCATTAGCTTCTCATGAGTTTAAAAGTTATGAAAAGATTGTTCGATGTGCTGAGAAGGTATAAGTGGAGTTTTCTGATGATCAAGTGTTCTATAACAACCAGCAGCAGAAGAGACCAAGGTGGCAGGAGAAAGGAAAGAATTCTTCAAAAAATTCTAATGGTAAGAATTCTAAGTTTCCAGTTTGTGATAAATGTGGAAAAAGGCATGCTGGGGAATGTCTTCTGAATTCTAGAAAGTGCTACCGATGTGGTAAGATGGGACATAAGGCTCGTGATTGCACTGAAAAAGATCAAGGTGAAGGTAAGAACAAATTTTATTTACAGATAGTGAAATGTTTTAAGTGCAATGAGATGGGTCACATTGCAAACGAGTGTCCAACAAAGAGCATGAGTGGTGGGAAGCAGTTAGACTACAAGCAGAAAGGGGTGGTGAAATCCTTTGTAACTACTTCAGCAGATGTCGGGCCATCAAATGAAGTTGTATCAGGTACTTTTTTTGTTTTTTTAGATTATTCCAGTGTGTTGTCTGATTCGGGTTCTACACATTATTTTATCTCTAAAGAATTTTCTAGAAAAATGGGAATACCATCTCAAGAAATGACTCCTGAAATTTTGGTAAAAACACTTGGGGGAAATGTTGAGGAAATTTTTTTTATAAGAATCTTCCTATACTTATCTGTGGAAAGAACCTACTTGCAATACTTAATGTTCTTCCTCTAGTAGAGTTTGATGTTATCCTGGGTATGGATTGGCTCTCTATTTAGCATATTAATATTGACTGTAGATCTAAAGAAATTTCTTTTCTGAAATACATTCAGTTTGATTACAAGAATGAAACCTTACTGTTAATAACATATCAAGAGGCCGAGAAACTTGTAAAATATTGAAATGAATGTTACCTTGCACACATCGTTGATAATAAAGGAACTGTTCAGATTAATGATGTGCTAGTGGTAAATGAGTATCTTGATATTTTTTCTGATGAGTTGCCTGGAATAATACCAGATCGGGATGTTGAGTTTACTGTTGACTTAGTTTCGGATGCTAAGCCAATTTCAAAACCCCCTTATCGAATGGATCAAATTGAACTTTTAGTGTTGAAGGAGCAATTACAAGATCTATTAGAGAAAAGTTTCATTCGACCTAGCACGTAACCATGGGGTTCTCCTGTTTTATTTGTAAAAAAGAATGATGGTTCTATGAGACTTTGCATTGATTATAGATCCTTGAATAATATCACTGTTAAGAACAAATATCCTTTGCCTCATATCGATGATTTGTTTGATCAGCTCTTGAGAGATCAGTATTTTTCAAAGATTGACCTGAGATCGGGGTACCCTCAGCTGAAGGTAAAGGAAGCAGATGTTCCGAAGACTGCGTTTTGTACAAGATATGGCCATTATGAATTTATAGTAATGCCTTTCGGGCTAACCAATGCACCTGCTGTATTCATGGACATAATGAATAGAATTTTTCAAGAGTTCTTAGATAAGTTTGTGGTGGTTTTCATTGATGATATTTTTGTGTTTTCTAAAAGTAAAGAGGAGCATGAAAGACATTTAAGGGTTATCTTGCAAACCTTAAAAGAAAAGAAACTGTATGGAAAATTTAGTAAGTGTGAGTTTTGGTTGCAACAAATTTCTTTCCTTGGTCACATTGTATTTAAAGATGGGATAACCATTGATCCTGCAAAAACAAAAGTTGTGGAAGACTGGGAAAGACCCACAAATGTAACTGAGATTCGTAGGTTCCTTCATTTGGAAGGCTATTACTGAAGGTTTGTTAGAAATTTTTCACGTTTATCTAGTCCAATGACTATGCTAACTCGGAAAGGTGTTTAGTTTATCTGGACAAAATAATGTGATGATTGTTTTCGGGTGTTTAAATGAATATTGAAGAATGCTCCAGTTTTGGCACTTCCTTCCAGAAATGGTGAATTTGTTATATACAATGATGCTTCATTGAAAGGAATTGGTTGCGTCCTAATGAAGAATGATCAGGTAATTTCTTATGCATCACGACAGTTGAAAATTTATGAGGTAAATTACCCTACCCATGATTTGGAATTAGCTGCTGTTGTTTTTTCTTTAAAAATTTGGAGGCATCATTTGTATGGAGTAAAGTGTGAAATATATACTGATCACAAAATTTTAAAGTATATATTCACTCAGAAAGAGTTAAACATGAGACAGAGGAGATTGATGGAATTAATCAAGGATTATTATTATACAATTCATTACCATCAGGGAAAATCATATAAAGTGGATGATGCTTTGAGTCGAAAAAGTAATGCTTCATTAGCAATGTTACGTTTGGAACATGATCCTTTGGTTAAGGATTTGATGACCTTTGGCATAGAGGTTGTTGGTGCAGGATTTTCTTCTGTTTTGTTTTAGGTATCTGTGAGATCATCTCTATTAAACAGAATCAAGCAAGCACAGAAGCAAGACAGTGAGTTGCAGAAAAGGTAGAGCTGGTTCAGAAATGTAAGTTGCCGGAATTCAACATTGAGAATGATTGTGTTTTGAGATTTGTTAAGAAAGGAAATATGAGTCCAAGGTTCATTGGACCATATGAAATTTTGGAGAGAGTTGGATAAGTTTCTTACCGAGTGTCTTTACCTTCGAGTTTATCTCAGGTACACAATGTTTTTTATGTTTCGATGCTGAGAAAGTACATGCCGGATACATCTCATGTTTTGAGTCCAGATGTAGTTCAGCTGGAAGAGAACCTATCATATGAGGAACAACAGGTCTAGATTTTTGACCACAGGGAGCATGTGTTACAGAATAAGGTGATTAATCAGGTAAAGGTTTTGTTGAAAAACCACATGATGGAAGAGGCAACATGGGAATCTGAAAATGCAATGAGGGATAAGTACCCCCATTTATTCGATAAGTAAATAAATTGCGGGGACACAATTTTCTAAAGGGGGGAAGGATTCAACATCCCAAGTAAGTAATGAATAATATATATTTTTATCTATGTCTATTAATGAATTAGATAGTGTTTTAGAGGCTTAAAATGAAAATAAATCCAATCTTAAGCATGAAATACACTAATATTCTTAGAAGATTGTTTTACTTCCTTTTGATGGAAAACCCTTTTTAAATAAAACATTTGAAAATTTTATAATCTATATTTGTCAAAATAAACATATTAATTATGATTGGGTCATTGAAATTTACATTGGATAAATTTTTGGTATTTTTCTGACAATGATCATTTTTAATGAGTAGTGAAAAATACTGCATTTTACATCAAAACTGCTTTTTCATTTAATTTAATTATATGGATAGATTATATTTTTAATTGTTATTAAAGTTTAATCTGAATATATGTTTACCATTTAATCCAATGGTGGTAATTAGGATTAATTTCACATTGAAATTGGTCATAAAATAATGCCAAACGTTTCATAGATATTGTTTAAAAAAACCCCGCTATTTGTATTGACAACGAAAATTATTTTTAAATAAATTATTGCAATTTATATGATTGTAATTTGGTAAAATGGATTACATATTTTGAATCAGAAGGTCCAAATTATGAAATTAAGACTCTTTTGTTTTTGGACATTATGAATAGTAACGACGGTAATTATCTTTAATTATCTTGATTAATGAGTAATGAGGTAGTTAAGGATAATAATCTAATATCATAATAATAAATAATGACACCAAAATGTGTCATGAGGATACTGGTTGTATCATGGACGACCATGGGATGACTTGTGCCAAACTTGGGGTCCCCATGAAATCACTTTTGTGAGAAAGTGACTTTTTATCTTTTTATTTTTGAAAGAATGTTAAATGTAACAAAGAATGTATCACCTAAGTAAAATATTTTTTATTTTGTCCAATTAAATGATATTTTGGACAATAAGTATTCATTGGAATGATAAAAATATTTTCTACATCATAGTATTTTTTTTTTATTTTTAGACATTAAATAAATTAAATTATTTATGACATCATAATGATGCAGCGATGACCTCATTATTTGACGATTTAAATAAAATGGAAAGATAATGTAAAATCTAAGACCTAAACATGTAAAAAACTTATTGTGTGGGTATATTTAGAACCCTTATCACCTTACCATCGAATTATATCAATGTGTGACCTTTAAATTCTGAAACCCATTTGAAAATAAAGTAACATTTCTTTACATTCCAAGAGTGCCCCTCCTATCCTCTTATAAAAGGCCCACTCCTCTACCTCCTTACCCACACTTCCAAATCCTTTGGCTTGGCAAAACCCTGCCTATTTTGTCTCTACACTTCCCTCTCTTACTCCTTGAAGCCTCACTTTGGGCAGATGTCTTCCCAAGGAAGCCTTGGAGCTTAAACCAAAGGGAGTTACCCGATTTTAAGGTAATGTCTTCACTTGAGTCCTTTTGTTTTATTTTACTTCTCCAAACCTCTAAACTATTTTTATTAATTTATTTTTTAACAAATCCAGTATATTAAATATTATAGTAGGTTTTTATAAGATTTAACTGAGCTAAACTTACACACACCTAAATCTAATGGTTAAAGAACATACTGTTTCTGTGGATGGAAAATTTCTGCCTCCCAAAACGATGATTGTTCAACATTCTTTTAACACATTAAATGGTGGAAATTAAGATGTAACTATATTTATATATTATATATAATATTTTTATGTTTTACTTAAGCTTATAAATTTTTCTTTTTTGGCATATCCTTTATGGTTACCATTATGAGTAAACGTGATATCTTCATTTTAGGATATGCGGACTACCGCCCCCTCAAAGTGATTCGATTCGATAATGTCATATGTGGGATGTAAAAAGGATGTAATTAATGGTATTATATATGATATTAAATTGGAATTATAATATACCTTTATATAATTATGATTCCCTTCTATAAAATATGAAATAGAAATGAAAGTAGCGTTCATGCGTACGTACGGCATACCGTCCCCATGAACGGTGCATTTCATTTCTTACCTCTGAATGATTATGTAATATTATAAATGCATGAATGTACTGGATATATATGAAATATATGATATCTACATCATGAATACCATTCTTGATATAATTGATACATGAAGAACTTGTAATTATAAATGGCTTATTTTTTACTCAAGTTCCAATGATCGTTAAAACGACTGTTATTAACTTAAATAATTACATAGTGGTCATTACATGGCAATAAGTGATATTAAAGGAATAATGAACTTGACAAAGGTTCTTAAAAAATTATAAATTAAGTCATTTTTATTATTCAGGAGATTAAAGAACGACCGAGTCAAGTCGGACCCGAGGTATGGGACTTCGTCTCAATCTTCTTTCACTGAGGCATATTTTGTTTTATACACAACCTTCTTTTATATGGTGTATAAACCCCTTTGAATTTAAGTTTATCCAAAAGGAATATTTTTTATATGAAGTGTTTACTAAACGACAAAATGGAATGTTTTTGTCATACGTATGCGGTGACAACGACTTCTCTGCCTCCATGACCATTATTTGAGTTTCGGCTTCCTCTACAAGCCATACCTTCTTTTAAAAAAATACGTTGTTTTACTTTTCTTTTATTTTGGTATTGAAAATGGTTTTCATAATGTTTCTATATCAATATGTTGTATTGATATCTTGTGATTGAAAGGTGGGAATGTTATGTTTCCTTAATGCATGTTTTATGTGATATAATTATGTTGAGGTTCTTGGGCATTATTATGAAGATGGGTGGTTCCGTGATAAACTAAGGGCGGATGAGCCCGATATAGCTCTCAAATGCATTGGGTAACGTGAAGGAGTGAAACATTAAGTTTTATTCGAATAGTTTTAGGGAATATACTGTGATGGGTATTCCAATCGTAACCAAGAGGGTTACTCCCTATGTAAGAATGTTATGAATGCCTCAATTTACCTTATATGTCTTATGATTTCTATGATTTATTCATGATTTGATGAGGTATGTTAAAGTGCTTATGTTTTATGGGTAAATTATGATTTCATTCTTATGTATATATGTACCCATGTTTCCTTTACATAATTTTATATCCATTACTGAGCTTTTTATGCACATACCATGTTTTTTGAAATGTTTTCCACAGGTCAAGGGAAAGGTACATGATATGATGATAGTGTCAAGGAAGTGTCAAGAAAGAATCCATGTTTTATTTTAAATATGTTTCCATTTATGGGAAAGAAGAATACTATCTTTATGTAACAACTTTGTTTATATGTGGAATGTAATGCATGTTTTATGATCTAATTCTCTAATACTCTAAACCCAAAAAGATCCTCAATGTGTAATCTTATCAAAACTCATGATTAAGTAATGTTTATGGCTGGGGCCTTATAGATATTATTTATACATAAATATTTAATAGATTATATTTATCATCCCCAAAATTCATCCCAAAATATTTAATAGTATTTATTTTATATAAAATTCTTTAAAGTATATTTTACCCATTAGTGAATTTTTAATAAACGGTATAAGTGGAATTTTGTTTCATTATTCGATACAAAGAAAAATATTTACTTTTCGGACAACAGTATGGTGACAATGTTTTTTTAAATTATGTGGAATTAATGGATTCTTATGATTTCATAACTCTACATTTATATGAAGAATACATTACAATATTTCAATTTTATTTAAAATTAAATTTTATTCTTTAAATAACTCTTGTCATTTGGAGAATTTAATCCAAATTTGAAAAATAAATGATATATTATTCAAAAATCAATTTCATGTATTTCATTAAAATTATTTTCCATCTAAGATGACATAGGGTAATGTTTATTTCTCTATTATTACATTTACTTAATAGTTATTATGATTGAATTATTTTCATGAAATCCATTTATTTAATATGGATTATGATGGAAATATGATTGAGAATCCCATTTTAGTCCATTGGGTTATTCTAGGATGAAAGGATGATGTTTTTGTAGAAAGTGTAAAAATGATTTCATTATGATATGTGTGGGGGATATATATCCTTCAAATTTAGTTTTAAAATATTTATATATCATGATAAAGAATGACTGTAACAATATGTAAATTTAGATTAGTAAATCAGGGATAGAAAGTTAAGTTAATCAGGTTCGAAAATGCACTTTTACCACCAGTATGGTTTTGGCTATGAGACTTGGATAATATGGAAATGATTTTATATGATTATGTTTTTCCCACAAGGTAATTATTTTTTCTAATGTTATGTTATAATGGTTATTTTTATTTTATTATTTATGCTTTACAATTTACTATTATTTATTTCATGACTCAATATTTTGATATTCAAAAGATATATTTATATTTTTATTACATTCATAGGTTCGTCTATTGTATTCATTCCCTTACTAAAAATATAAGCTTACTCTTTCCTATGTTTCAATTCCTGAGATTATAAAAAATAATATAAGTAGGATTAGTAAAGAGGTTGATATTTATGGGAGATGTTGAAGATTATTCACATGTTATAAGAATGTATTTCAAGTTTACATCGACACTAGACTATTACAGTCCTACGTCATACATTTCTAAAATGAAATCAATATTAATCTATATGGATTTAATATTCATTTAAATAATTCTTTGGTCGTTATATGCAAAGAGGAACCACACCTCAAAATCTGACACCTCAGATGAGGGAGTACATAACATTATTCATAGTGTGTGGTGCACCTGTACAAAATTGTCCATGATGGAGTACTGAATCCAGATCGATCCAGAGGACCTGTGACCCTTGTATCATTAGGTGGTTACTGAAATCCAAGATGTAAAACAAATATCCCCATGTAATGTCGTTGTATTCATCTAGGAGAGTACTAGCCGTATGAATTATTTTAAAATCATTCCCCAAACCCATAATTATTTGTATGATTATATAACCTCAAACTACCAACATCTCATTTAAAACAACCATTTATTACTAAAAATAAAACATACATTATGAGAAATGACAAAATATAATTATTATGTGTTATTTATTTATCTGAAATGTATATCTATCAAGTAAATCAATGAAATCACAACCCAATGTCGATTGTTGTCCATTTGGAGACCCTTGGGCGAACCTCATGAATCACTGGTGATTGGGAATGTAGAGATATGGATAAAAGTTAAAACTAATATTCCCTCCTATGTAAATATTTGAAGACATACATGATCGACTCAATGGTAGTACAATGAACCTAGTCCCATTGTTCAGCTGGCATGGCTAGCCGACCATCACCGCCCAACATAGTGTTGTCTTGTCATGCTCAAGGAACACCAACCCTAAAATAATAACTGAGGTGAAAATCATAAATTATTTTTTATATGTCATTAATAATATTCACTATATTAATAATTCTATTTCATCTCAGCCAATGCTTAAACACTTCCCCACAAAAACTACCCTACTAGGTGTAGTAAAAACATATCATATGCATGGAGGTCTAAACAAATAATTTTCACATATATGTACACTTTATTTTTTTATTTAATTTTATTACTTTATTTCATTTCAGTATTTTAGTTTTGAAGTTGTTGAAGTTAGGATCTAATCTCAAGGAATCAACTATAAAACTAATATCAGGTTTTATCCTTTAATTCCATTTTTTTCTTCCATTATATTATTTTTTTCTTGATCAGAAATTAGGGGTAGTAAAATTTATGTATCTAGGGAGTGTCGACCTTTATTTTACTTATTGTGATTTTTTTATTATATTTTATTGTTTATAGTATTTTTATACATTATTGAATATTCTTATAACTACTAAGAGAATATTTTATTGCTATAGTTTAAATTATTTTTTAATAAATAGAATGTAAATGAATTTTTATCTAAGAAACTTTTTCAATGAATTGGATTTTAAATAATTGTTATGAGAATTTTCAATTTATAAAATCCATGCACATGAAACACCGACTAGAAATATTTTTTCTATCATATGAGGTATTCTATGTAATTTTAATTTATTCTTCCTAATACCCAAAATATATTAACAATAACAAGAATTTTGTACGAGAACAGGAATTTGGCACATTTCTCTTTCAATGATATTGATTATATAGAGTGTTTTTAATATGATTAAAGAATCTATTTGAGTAGAAAAATATTTACCTCAGATATACCCTTACATATATTGTTTGTTATCCCATAGAAGACATGAGTTTGCTGATATTATTAAGCCACATTAATGGCTCATTTTTTCTTACCTACCTACACACTTAGTATTTCATCATGAATTTGAAAACATTTGGATATAATAATAGAATAATCTGATGTAATATTATTTTTGTACATGGATTAAAAATATGTCACCAAAATCTATTTTATAAAATTTTTAATATCTTCATTAACCATTAGATAATGAAACACATCATTTCACAGATGAACGTGAACTTTGGGGAATGCTGGTGGAAGGGGAATTTTATATGATTGAATTTGACATGGTATATACACTTGGAAAATGGAATTTTTTGGCTTTTGGTTTTGGAACTAATTATAAACCATGTGTCAATACAGGATCATGACCAGAGAGCCTCAAAATTCATACACACCTAGTAAATGGAATTGATAATATTTTAGTGTAATATTTGTGCACTATACTCCCTAAAACATTGTATTTTCTTATTCCATACATATGTGCATTGAAGTTGTACCTTATAGCTTTCCCTTATTTTATAACATTCTCTATTATTAGATTAAGATCACTCAATTATTCGACCACTTAATTATTTAGTTTCATCACTGGTTGTGTTGTTTTTATGAAAAATAAATTATTTTTTTCGTCATGTTATTATTTTTCAATTTGATATAATTTTTTAATTAATAAAAAATAAAAATAACTTGTTCATTTTTTGGTTTCTTTCAGTTAGAAACATTGGTTTGATGTGACTTTCCCTACCATTCAATTTTCTATACTGATTCTTGTGGCCAAGGATATAATCTTGGAACAACTCTTTCATCACAATAAAATACACTATATCACACTATTTATTAATAAATGTTACATTATCATATTTTAAAAAATTATATGATAGATATTTATGTTAGCACAAAAAATTTAAACCCACTATTTATTGATATCAATTGCATTATGTAATTTTTATTGGAGGGTTTCTGTATCCCCTTCATTATCGTGAGTCAAATTTAACTGCTAATGTATTAGTTAATGGTTTTCCATTTTGAAACCATCATTAATTACAAGGTGGTGTTTTATTCATTAATTATTTTCTCTATGAATTTGGTGCATTTATTTTTAATTATCTAATCTCTACATTCAATAGTCTGGTGATCATGATGATATTCATAAGTCCATGAAGCATATCACAAAATGTATAAGAAATTAGTAATGAAAATTTTATTGAAGTAGTAAATACAAATCTATTTCATTGTTAAATGAATTTTCATTACATTTCAAAAAATTAAAAACACATGAATGAGAATAATGAAAACTAATAAAACTAAATTTACCATCATCTATTTGTTAATGGGGGCAACAAATGAATATGCTTTCATACTATAACATTTAATGATGATGTTATAAGAAATAATAAAGGTATTGTTAACTAAAATGTTTAATTAATTTTTTAATTTTCATTGTGGAAAGGATGTTTTTCTAAAAAATGTGAAAAATTTAGTTGAAAAATATATTTATTTGGATGGTGTACAGATTCACACATGACAGGAATCTGACTGTATGATGTAATTTCTAATTTCTTGTAATAATCATATGTTTTATTGATGGGTGAATGGTAGTTAGATTTCCAAAAAGGAATGTCAGTACCCCAAAAAATAGTTGATGGAACACGTCCAAGTTGTATCATCATATTCATTAAACCAATCAAAACCAAACTCATCATGCATTAATTTCTATGTATGTTGATGTGGATGGGAAGACAATGTTTGGAAGAAACATATTTGAAGCCACATCAGTAACTCTTTAGAAAAAATACTAGTAAGTGTTTCTTAATAAAATGTATAATTTGACACAATACTATAAAGAATTATGAATTTTACATAACCTGTTCCATGGATTATTCTATACAATACCATTTTTTATCTTTTTAACAATTACTTTTTTCATAATAGTCTATGAAACAATTTTACAAAACCTATTTTAAATATCATTATTAAAGCTTTTAAATGAATTAAATTATGATTAGTTGATGATTTAATTTGATACTGTATGATCCAAATATAGTTTATAGTATAGTAGATTTATTAGTGAAACATATTTTGAAATCTCACTTCTGTTGAAAAATAGTTGCAAAACTATTTTTACTATGATTGAAATTTTATGAATGTGAAAATTAAAAGAGATATAATATTTTCATGATGTATTAATTTAATTTTTATGCACCTTGTTAATTCCATAAATGTAAATAAAAGGGAATCTACAAAGAGAAGTGGTGAATTAGTGATGGTATCCACATCATAGATTCTTCATTTCATCACAAGTGAACGTCCAATTAAAAGAAATGAGACATAAAAAACATAAAAAAGGGAACATTCTTGGTGTTCAAGGGATATAAAAACTATCTTCTTGATGTTAACATTGATATACATTTTTATGTATATTTGTGGTATTGAGGTGCCTTGGCCCGAGGAATACATCCATTGATGTCGCAGAAAAGGTAAATTGTCTCCTCAATGAAAGAAACAACCCAACATTCAACAATTAACATCATGATTATTATTGATACATTCCCCATCATGTGAAATCATTTTGGAATATATAATTTTTTTAGACATTACTAAAATGTATGCTTCGGGACTCCATCATCTATTGGAACAACTAACATGAGTGAAAATGAAACCCTATTGAGATATCAGATAATATTTATCAATTTGTAGAAGATAATTGGTGTAATACATAACAATTAACTAATTCTCCCCTTCATGGACTAGTAAAATGTATTTAATTATACTATATAGGACAAGGATAATTCTGATGACAATCAACTGACTCACAACCAATATTGGGTATTAGCTTATTGTACATAGAGATTAATAAAAATTATGTCAAAAAATGATCATTATATAGACCAAAAAACAAAAGGTAGATATAAAATGAGTCTAATATATCATTTATGATAGTTTGGGATCTAGGATCATCCAAAAATTCATGTTAATGAATAGTTACAATTCATGGAGATCTCTATACACAACTACATGAGAAAATTTCCATTATCTGATCATTGAATCTATATAAAAAACCATTTTATCCATATATATTTTTCATTATAAAACTTATTTATGTTGTTTCACTAATGTATTTGTTTAGAAAATGTGTTGAAATATTTTTATAGAATGTAATGTAAAGAAATCATTTTCAGAATGTTGTATGTCATCTGTATATATCACTAAAAATACAATGACATGTCCAGTAACATTACCATATACAATGGCACATCCATTTATAGACGCATTTTACACATCAAAACCCTTTGGTTAAATTTTAAACATGTTTCCAAATAAATTCATCTTACAGAAATTCATTCTGACATCGATTCACTATATCGTATAATCAAAATGAGATTTCATGTAATATCCATATATAATTTATTATCACCACTGAAAAACAATTAATCATTATAAAAATTAAAATTATGTTTAGAAAACACATAATCATTGATGCTTAAAAATATCATATTATAGAAAATAAGATTATTTTTATAAAATTATAAAATATAATAAAACAGATTATCATAAAAACTTAGAATTTATCACAAAATAAATGAAAATTATAGTGAACCATTTTCCATTTTCAATATTAAATTATAGTAAATGTAAATTTAAAATTTAACTATAGTAATAAAATATCTCACAAAACAATATAAAATCATAGAGAAAAAAATGCAAAATCATCTATCATTTAATAGTTTAATAAAAATAAAATATATTGCAGTATTAATACATCATATTTTGGATATATAGAATTTCATTTTATCTTGTTTATTTCTAGATCTTTCACTAAAATGATATAAGTTGTTTGAGGATTAATCCATAGTGTAATTTGACCTATATTCATATTCATTTTAAATGATATTCAAAATGAAATGAAATGAACCATCGAGACCCAACCCAATCCATTTGTATGTGGAATTTTCTACCCTATTTCCACCAATTAGTGTCAGAGGGTTGATGACTACCACCAAGGTGGAATATCACAGAACATGATAGTCCATAGCCTATTCTATTTGACAATGGAATTTTCATCAATATGTAGGATAAATATCAACACATTTTGGGTATCCACATATATTCAAATATATGATACAAAATTAATGAATGATACATTAAACACAAAAAAATTTATATAGGTAGATATAAAGGATCTGTAAATTTTAAATGTCCCTGAATCTGATAGATGCGAGATGTAACATCCCGGATCTGGGGTCCTCCTAAAAATTCCTCATACATGGTAGGTCATATGTACTCAAGCGCAGTTCCACAAATTCCAGAGGGTGCTGACTAGAAGCGAGGACCTTGGGTATGCTTATTGGAAAACTATGCCATCATTGGTAGAATAACATAGTGGGAAAAACAATAAATAGTAACAGAAGTAGTAACACCATGCAACAATGTAAACATCGAAAGGATGATAGTATATACAACATCATATATATATATAATTATGCATGTAACAAGTATCTATGAAGGCATCCAAATATTTAAAAATGTAATAAATACAACACTAAAACCAAATTTCTGAAAATATTATATTATTTCATCAGCATCACAACCCCAAACTACGTTCTATGCTCTCCAGATATAACAATAATCAAGTAAACTATGAAGAAGGTATCATTCCCTTATCTATACCTGCAACCATATAATCTATTTGGGTCCAAAACATCACCCAGATAATGTGTTAGACAAATCCCATAAAAAACCACCAACAAATCTATGTGTAACTTTTAGAGTGTATAAATAGCATGTAATATGATGAAAAAATGAAGCAATAAATAATGAAGTACTAGATGTAACAAATCATATAGTTTTCAATTACATTCAATAACATTTAATAATAATTCAAACTATTGAATAAATAAATCCTAGTATGTATATTAAGCTTTGTATCCCCTATGTAATTGAAAAACAGATGTCCTTGAAGACCATCTAACACTCATGTAAAACTGATTCCAAGAATGTGCTTTTTCTTGGAACACTCATCTCAATCTATCAATCACTCCCAAGAAAACAACTTAGACTGATCTCAATGTATAACCCCAATTTTTGAACATATCATCGATTCAATAAATATATATTTAACCTCTAGGAAAGCGCACACAATCGAACCCCTTTGGTCTCATAAATAAAAATACTCTATGATGAAGCACTAACCGTCAATTCCCACTGTGGTTTTTTTAACGATAAACTTAAGACTCTATGAAGAATAAGTCAATGTATATTCTAAATGTTGTCTCAGAAGGTATTATGCAGACTCTCTGAGGGATCAATCACTATCAATCCCCCTTATCGCCTCACAATTTAAATATAATACACACTATAGGGATGCCATCAATGTCAATTCCCCTAATGGTCTAACTAAAGTAGATTATTACAAACTAGTGTAATACAGTCATTCACAAACGATATACAACATCCCAATGTAATATAACCTACTACATGTATATGTTACTATAATGAATACCACAAGGATTTCAAATTAATCAATTAGGTAATAAACTTACAACCATACAATCAAGGTAAAGAAAGAAGGTCTTCCTCATATGCAACGTATCCAAAACGTCCATGACGATTCAAACAACAAATCACACCCATGGGTGTCCCATAAACATAAAATTTATCATAATATGACAATGAGAACACATAATTAATCAACCAATATATGGAAGATGTTAACATGTTTCAATTCCTTACCACGAAATACCTGAATCATTCGTAATCGACACTAGGGAACATATAACTCAAAGACAAACACCAAAAAGAAACAAACCACTTAACATGAGGTTGTATGATTAAAAATATCGAACTTCATCCATAAAATTGGATTAGAATGTCATAGATCTACAGAAAGGTCAAATTTTTCAACCATTAATAACTCGATATAGTGGAGAAATTAGGAAGAGAGGCTCCAAGGAAAGAGATAACTCACTAGTCGGAATCCAACACACCCAGTGGTAACTCCATCAGATCTCTGATGGAGCAACATGAGCTTCTCGAGGATTCTTGGTTGTATGTCTCTCTCTTAAATGAGACATGAGAAAAATAAGAGTGTTCTTGAGATGAGATTCAACCCCAGTATAATTAATAAAATAAAAAAGAAAAGTACATGACATGTTCATTTGATAGACATACCATGTACTAGACTCAACCGGCCCCTGCTTTAGGTGATCAACATGGACATGTACTCAGCCATTACCCAACTAGTACAAAGCTAACCATGACAACTTGGTACATGGAGTGTACCTAAAATATGTCCAAATTCAACCTTTTTCGTCAAAAACACATGAAATCAAGATCCATAACTACAAAGAAGATCAAGGTTTCTAAAAACATCCATGTTAATGCAATTCATCCTAGGATTTCCCTTCCAGGGTTTTTAAAGAAGAAACATCAAACAACCATGCCCACAGTGATCATATTTTTGAATCCCAATCCCATGTCTCATCTTGTACTACCTCATGCTACCACAAAACCCTTACCAGAGGAATACAATATTCACTTTTAACCTTCGTACTGTGATCCAAAATCTGAATGGGGTGATCCTCAAAGTGTGCATCCACCTCTAAATAAACCTCTTCGTGTTTAAAGATGTGAGACTGATCTGAAAGGTAATGGTGTAGCTGAGAAACATGGATGAAGCCATGCATATCATGGTACCTCTCATGTTACTATAACTGATAGGAAATCGAACCAACTCTCTTGAAAACCTCAAAACTCATCATGTATCCCTGTGAAATCATTCCCTTTCTCCTAATCCTCTTGTTTCCCAACATTGGTGTGACAAATAAGAAAACAATATCTCTAACCCTGAACTCTAGAGGGTGTCTATGTCAATCAACATAAGATTTCTAGTGAGAATCTGTAGAATTAATCCTCATATAAATCAACTCCACCTCGTGAGTGCTCTCCTAGACAGGATGATGTCCAATCATTGCTACCTCCCGTACCACAAGCCTACATAGTGTTAATTAGAATGGACTACCATAAAAACCCTCAAAAGGTTCCATCTGAATCATCACATGAAAAATGTTATTATAGGTGAAGTCCATTATGGGTATGTGTCTCTATCAAGAGCCCACAAAAGATATGACGCATGCTCGGAACATGCCCTCCAATAACTGAGTTGTATGATCTAACATACCATCTGTCTAGGGATGGTAAGATTTAATTAGAAATAGCCATGTACCCTAAGTCCTCTACATTCCCTTCTATACATGAGGATGAAACCGATCATCCCTCTATGAAACGATAGAGTGTAGAACCCCATGAAAATGTAAAATCTCGAATATGTACAACCTTAGACACTCAACGACAAGGAAGGACTCTTTGATTGTTATGAAGTGTGTAACCTTTGTTATTGTAACAAAGACTACCCAAACTACATTATCAGATCGAGGAAATATAGGTAAAATTGTCATGAAATCTATTACAACATCATTCCACTTCCACTCAAGAATGATTGACTACTGTAAAATCCATGTTGGTCAATGATTATCCACCTTCAACTACTGACAGGTGGAACATCTCATTACAAATCTAGAAGCATCTCACTTTATTTCTTGCCACTAATACTATTTGTCTAGATCTCAACACATCAAGGTGACAATAAGATGAACTGCCTAAACTGAGGAATGGAAATCCTGTATCATCTTCTCGTGTATGTCTGCTGACACCCATACGCGTCAATGGATACACAAGATCTCATACTCACATATAGTCCATGGTGTAGTAGGGTCCTCTCTAGACACACTCTTCTGTAGGAATTTCCCTTCAAAATCTGAGAGCTGCATTATTCACACTTGTTCCAGAAGATTGAAGGTAACAGATACAGAAGAATGAAACATATTCCATTGTCTATCTTGCACCCCCCATGTTCATATAAGAGAACAGATCCATAAGCTACCACTCATTTATTTCCTCATGATCATATTATATATGAGTCCTCCTTCTCAATTCATTAGACACTACGTTGCCTTTTCCAGACATATAGGCAATATTGAGGACAAAATACTGAAGGAACTAAACCCACCATCATTGTCTCAAATTTATGTCCCACTCTATAAAGATACACATCAAATTTTTTTTCCAGTGAAGACCACAAAATGCTATCACAAAAGATAATTTCTGTAACATCATAAATCATGCACAAATGAAGAATACTAGAGAACATGCATTTGGAAATTCCTCTCATGTGGCCTCAAATGACTTGACACATATGAAATAAGTCATTCCCCTTGGATAACCACTACACCCAGCCAAATACCAGATGCATCACAGTAAATGGTGTAACTCTGGACCAACATTGAAAAATATAGTATCAATGCAGAAGTCTAAGTCCCCTTCATCTCTGAAAATGATGAATCCCATGATTCTTTCTTGATGTAAATCACAGCCTTCATAGTCAAGAATTTTAGTGGTGCAAATATGAGTGAAAATTATTTTATATATTTCATGTAGTAGCCACCCAACCCCAAAAACTCAATACCAAAATGTTGTTCTCCAGCTGCTCCCATGAAACTACTCCTCTCACAATCTATAGGACTAATAAAATTACAGTATCTATGATAACATGACCCATGAAGTGAATCTCGTCAATCTAAAAGTTTAATTTTTAGATCTTGGAATATAACTAATTCTCTCTCAGTGTACACAAAAAGATATCAATATTTTTGGCATGTTTGTGTCGACTATGAGTGTACACCAATATGTAATCCATGAAAAAAACTAAAAAGGTGTCCATGTAAGGTTGGAACACTCAGTTCATCAGTTCCATGAAAACAACATTCATTTTCATGAGACATAATGGTATAACCACATATATGTATAGACCATACCCACTCCAAAACGTTGTAAAAGGAAAATAAAATGGGCTAACACACAACTGATGATAATCAGATCTCAATTCAAATATCATGAGAGCACCAGATCATTGAGTCTGATCATGGAGATCACCAATCCTTACAGAGGGATATCATTACGTGGCCATCAGCTAGATTATCTTCTGATAATCTACAAAATGTCAATGGGTATCATATGATTTCTTCACAAATAGGGCTGGAAATCTTCAAGGAGAAGTATTGGTTTAGATAAAACCCATATCCTATAACTCTTCTATATTCTTCTTGACCTTTTGTATATTATGTGTAGCAATCCTATATGGAGTAATTTACATTGGTGTAACTCTTGGAACAATATCATTGGATAAATATATTTCTCAATCTTGAGGTAAACATGAATAGATTTCTGGAATGATATATTTGATACAATCCTCTACTTGAAAAAATTCTATATGTGAAGTCTTGTGGTCATCTAGATATAAAATAGAAATCAAGGATGTAATTCATCCCAACCAATGATTCATTGGTCCGTCTCTACTCACATGGACTTCCCACTAAGCCTTGTGTAGAAATGTCTGACACTCTTCTGATATGAAACTCTCCCAACGGTGGTAGCAATCATCAATGGCCTTAAATGAGACTAACCATTCAATTCTGAGAATGAAATTGATGCATGTCATCAGCAATACATAGTTTTACCATAGGAAGTGTCACCCACCAAACTCAAGAGTGAAAACAATTCAATGGTGTACATAATCTATCCTAATCCCCAATGATTTTTCTAGAATCATAACATCCTCAAACATACAGATATAGAGCCCAATGCTCTCAACAATAGCAACATATGTGAAACTAGGGGAATCCCTTATATAAAAAAGATTAGAATTTATAACTTGGGAAAAATGAAAAAACCTCTAACTATATAAGATCTGGGAACATTCTCCTTTTAGTTATTCTCCACTGGAATAATTAGAGATCTTCTATAGCCCTACGACCCTGCCTGACAACCCTAAGATGATTCACCCTACAATCGCTGAAAGCATACTGTCTATCTATAATGGCTACGACCTCTTACGTAGCCTGAATTGCAGGATAATCTCCAGTTACCAGACTAATAAGAAATATTTAGTCTTTATTCATAACATAGAGTCATTACAGAACCCCTATCACCAGCAACTAGTTATAAAAACTGACAAAAACACTAAATTTGACCCATCATTCTGCATGCTTGGAACTCAACTGGGTCTCTTGATAACTGAAGTATCATATTCCCACTATTCCCACACTGGTTGAATACCACCTGAATACCTAATGAATAATCTCTTCTACTCATATCTCCGTGTGTAGGCTCCATACGAGACTTCATACTACATGTCAGAGAATTTCCATCAATAGATGTCGAACCGCCCCGAATCATAGGTCCAAACTCTCTTAGAATACAATTGGTAATTAGTTAATGGTTGATTATAGATGATATGGATGTCAACAAGAATATGACCCCCTTGGATAAAATGTAATGTCCGAGACAATCCTCAAACTTCATGGACAGAACTAACTCATCATCCCTGGAATGGGTGTGAAACACATTAGCTCTATGATGTGAGAAGAATATTCCCTGACTGAAATGTCAAGCACCCACCTTAGTTCAAGATTATCAAGGATTGAAACATTAAAGTACAATATTATTATAGGATATGGAAAAAAATCAATCTTTATAAAACATTTCAACACAATGTGTATAACTATCTAACAACGTGTTCCCATTAAAACTTATATGGGTGTGTACATTTTCAAATCCAGGTCATGTAACACCCCTACACATTGAGTGTTCCTCCAATGAAACAAGAAGTAATTAAATGTTTTCTCACACCAATGTACATAATACATGACTAAACCACATGGTTCACTCTTGGGTAACACCACACTACATGTTCACCTTAAGCACGATTGGTACCACTTAATTTCAAACCACCCCCCGTCGTTAGTCCCATGGTTGGAGACATAGTAGAATCTACACAACATATATGGATGGGACACTATGTGTAAAACCAATGCTTTATCCACCCATATTTTTTTCATAGAGACAGATACATGGGCTCTATAATACGGCATGTATAATGTAGACATAGCGTGTTCTACCAAAAAAATATCAACTCTATGTCTCTTATCACACAGTTTGAGACATTCTTAAAGACTAAATGTCATGTACTCCTAGTAGAAATCATTTATTTATAAAAATTTATTTCTTATAGAAAGGAAGAACACATGGTGTGTGCTCATCAAACCACACGTTGTGTTATCTGGGTTTCTAGATAGTAGGCCTATGAAACATCCCTGAAACCCATAAAAAATAAAATTTTGTCCTATTAATGATAAATTATGATCCCTGATAGGCCAAAATCCCTCTAATTAGTGTTTGGAATCTTTATTCAATCATAAAAAGTCAAATTGAATTAATGTTCATCCACGATACATAAAATTACAATCCATGAGGTCCCATAACACATCAGGGACCATATTTTGTCATCCATTCAAAATAATATTTACAAATCCTGATACACTATCAAATAGAAGGTATTTCATGAAGGCATATATCGTAATTTAGAAAATATGTTGAATAGAATCTATCAAAAAGATGCATTTGACAATGTACTTTAATGTCATGATGCAAATTCATGACATGTGATCTCGAGTAGGTTCATATATGATGCATGACAAGGAATAACCTCATCGCATCGTGTTACAATAGAAATAGAACATCAATAACATCCACGATAACATTTCAATAATACATTCCATGTCATCTCTAGTATGATCCTATATGATGCATGAGATAGCATAACCTCATATCATCAGGTCTCAATAGAAATAGCAACTAAGTATCATCAACGATATCCATACAATACTAGTGAATCACCAACCAGTGAAATATAATCAACTACATCAAATGAAAAAATAGAAAAAAATGTAATATTTGTGGTAGTAAGTCTTTTCCATATACATGGGTTATCTTCACCTAGACATTGCTTATTACAAACTACCTATTACTTTTGATCCCTGCTTATAGGCTCTAAATAATATTTCAATGATGAAAATCAATCGTTGATTACACATTGTAACATCACAGATCTTGGTGCAGCTCAATGGTGCCCCATCCCTGGTTTTTCATATGTTCTCAAGTGTGTTTCCCAAATTGTCAGATGCTAGTGATTAACAGGGATGGACTTGGGTGTGATAAATGGGAATCAATTCCCTAATTGGCAGAGTAACACAACAGAAAAAACTATAAATAGTAGCGCAATCATTAATACCATAAAACAAAGTAAATAGCATATGGCCTATAGAATAAACAACTACTACATATATATGTAGATAATGGTGCATGTCACTAGTATACAAGAATGCATCCAAACAGGACACAATGTAGTAAATAAAATACTAAAACCAAATTACTAAAACCATTAAATAACTACAACAGAATCTTATGCGTCAACATGGTCACATGCTCTACATCTCCTACAACAATCATGTACCTGATGAAGAAGATCACATTACCTTATATATACCTACAACTATATAATCTTTTTGGGTCTAAACAATGACCAAAATTGGGTGTGAGACGAATCATTATTGGCAACAACCAAAAGATCTATGCCAAAATGTATGCAAGTCTATATAGATTGTAATATGCAGAAATGACGAAATAAATTAGGATTTAATCAAAAGTAAAAAATCCTTTAGTTTTCAATTACATTCATTTAAATTTAATAATTATAGAAACTGTTTAATAATGAAATCACCAAATATATCCTAAAATCCTTATCCCTTGTGTAATAGAAAAACATATTTCATAGAAGACCATCTAACAATCATGTAAAAACATGCCTATGATTGTGCTTTGGTTTGGAAGACTCATCAAAATCAATCAATCAATCAGAAGAAAACCTCTGAGAATGATCTCATTGAATAACCCCTATAGTTTAACATGTCATCAATTAAAAAAATATTTAATAACCCTTTTTGAAATCTCACACAGACTAACCCCATTGGTCCCACAAAAAATACTCTCTAGGGAAGCACTCACCATTAATTCCCTCATGTGGTCTTTTAACGATAAACTACAGACTCTCTGGGGAATCATTATATGTGAATTCCCCCCGTGGTCTTGTAATGGTATACTGTAGACACATTGTGGAAGAACTCACTAATAATCCCCCATTATGGCATTACAATTTAAATATAATAGATATTTTGGTGAAGTCCTCAACATCAATCCCCCCTATGGTCTAACTACACTAGTTTCTCAAAACCATGTATAATAAATTTGTTCACAAACATATCCAGCATCCCAAATTAATATCAACTATTACCATGATAAGAAGCTTCAAATCATATCACAAGCACTTGACAAGAAACAATTAAGTAATAAAATTCCAACCTAATAAGCAAAGAAAGGAAACAAGGACTTCCTCATAAGAAATTAGGACTAAACAACCATGAACATTCGATCTTGGAATACCAACCATGGGTGTCCCCTAAACATGAAATTTTATATAATATAACAATGAAAACCCTCAATATATCAATATATCAGTGAAAGATGATAAAAGGGTTAAATTACTTACCATGAAATTTGTGAATCATGTGTAATAGAAACATATGAATATATATCTAAAAGAAAAACACTAAAATGAAACAAACCTCCTACCTCAACTTTGTACTATAGACACTCTCAAACATCGGCCCTTGAATAATTCTAGATCATCATAGATCTATAAAAATGTCAAAAATGTTCAACCTTAAATAACATGAGAGAGAGAGAGGAGAAATTAGGAATATTTGCTCTAGGAAATGACATAACACACATGTTGGGAGCCAATACACCCGGTGATGCCTCAATCAAAGATCCAACGGAGGAAAACATGTTCTCTATGATTCTCAGTCAAACGTCACTCTCATGTAAAAGATATGGGAATAAAATAATGTTTTAGAGATGATATGTGACCCTGATCCGAATAATAAAATGAAAAAAATGTACATGATATACTCATTTAATGTACACATCGTGTACTAGCCTTAACTGGACCCCGATTTAGACAGTCCCCAAAGCCACGTACTTTGTCTTTACATGACCAATACATAGCGTCCCATGAGAATTGGGTACACTATGTGTACTTATAAAATTTCCAAATTCGTTATTTTTCTTAAAAAAACTCCCCATATCGACATCTATATCGGAATAGATGATCTGTGTTATTACACGAGAATTTAGGGAAATCCTCCCTCCCTAGTAAGAGTACTCATTGAATGGCCTCCCGTAGAAAAAAACACTACCAACATCCATGTTTTACATGCTCCATAATACATCACCAAGCATTATGAGGCATTCGAATTTATGTAATACCATCTTCACATTAATCGAGACCATCATCTATCATGAGTGTAACGCCCCGACCCTAGTTGCCTACAGTCGGTGCATTATTACATAACATTGGCATGATCACAAGAAAGATCAAATCTCGAAAGACCGATTGGTTTAGTAGCCTTGGAAACACTAGATATATTCATATGTTTTACATTACATCATAATATGAAAAACTACTACAACAACATAATGTTTCCACAGTCCACACTATAATTCCCTCATAATATCCCTGAAGGTCATTCATAACTTACATCTTCACATCCTGGGAAAAATAAAACACAGAAAAGGGGTGAGCTCAAATGCCCAGTAAGGATAACAATATAGCGGAACATTCAAAAATAAGCATAAACATTTAAGGCAATGAATTACTAAAACAAAAGCCTTTTAAACTTGAAATTCAACATAGTATGGCAAAAGTAAAAAGAAATAATGCCATTTACTTGTTCACATGGATATTCTACTAATCGAATAATCACATGAAAAATCAATAACCACTTTCATAATGTTGGAATGCATAATGCCAGACTATCATAACCACATATCCAAGGCCTCGTGCCAAGACTACAAATAAGATTTTTGCCAAGGCCTTGTGCCAAGACACTAGTTTGTCTCATGAGACCTACCGATGCATCGAGGAGCTATAGCGGGCTCCACCCGTCACTTATTAAGTCCAATGCATTCCCATATGAAAAGGTTTAAACATAACATAAACATTCGTATTAAATCTAGCATACCAAATTTCAATAATTTCACCATAAACTATGAATGGTATAAAAATAGCACATCCATAGTCAAACATATCACAAAACCTTCAATACAATATAGAAATTTTGTATCATAATAAATCAACTCCAAATAATCTTAAAATCCATCAAAGGATGTTGACGTAGATGAAATCAAAATTCTTTTTAAAGAAATATCTCATTTTATTTTGAAATCATTTAAGATCCATATAAAATAAAACATTTTCTTTGAAAATATTCTTATAATCTTGTAAGGAAAGCTTTGAATATTTTATAACGGCGTAAAATAACCGCACCCGCCGTATAAGTTAAAAAAACATTCTTACCTCAATTCTGTCGAAAAGTTTAAAAAGGACCTTGTTTTGAAAACGACGGAAAGATTCCTTTATAAACCTCTTATAAAAAGTCAAACAAGGGTATAAATGACTTTAACCCATATTCTTGTAAATAGTAAAAATGTTTTGAAATACATTTCGAAGATACATGGATGTGGATGATAAAGAGATCCCAGTAGATTATTACGTATAATACAACCTCGGATAATGAAGAGATTGTGAAATAACCCTTACCTTGTACTTTTCCTTTGTTGGGGTCGGTTAACCTCCTGTATAATGGTGAAATAATTGTTATTAAATTATACAAGAATCATATACATTAATATGATATCATATATGATCTTTTAACATTGCTTTATTAATAATATCTAAGTATTATCGTCGTTTCAGGTGATAATCGATTCGTTCTTCTTAAATGTTTGGTTACGTAAGACATGTTTGTAATGGATAGATTAAATCTTATTCATAATCAGAATTATATTAACATTATTTTTAACCCTAAAATGAGAATAAGACTTGAATGGATACGATGGAGGATGGATCTCACCGCGTTCGTGGAGACGGTAGTCCGTACGTACGCACGAACGCTACTTCCATTTAATTTTTATTTTAAAAGAATTGAATCCAAATGATACATAGGTATATTACTATTACAGTATAATATAATATTTTATATATGTTACTTATGTTCATTAACACCATCCTTTATACATTCCATGTGTGGTATGAACGAGTCATATCATTTTAAGGGGGCGGTAGTCCGCACTTCCTCAAATGAAATTATCGTATGTATATACAACATGAAACGAATAATTGTATGAAATAAAATGGAATTACAGAAGCTTATATATAAAATATATATCATTAATATCATATTTAATTACAGTGCCATCATAATGGCCACCATGAGAGGCGGTAAGATGTATTTGAACAATCATCGTTTCGTGAGGCGTTAGTTTGCCATCCACAGAAACATTATGTTCATCATCCATTAGATGGAGTTGTGTGTATGTGTAGTTTGAATCCTTCTTATAAAAACATCCTAGTATATTGAGGATACTGGTGTTGTTATAAAAGAAAGGAAATAAAAAGAGTTTGGGGGTTGGAGAAGCAAAATAAAGGAAAATAATTTAAGAGAAATCGTTACCTTTAATTTAGGTAACTCACTTTGGTTGGAACCAAAGGACTTCTTGAAATGATTTCTGCCTAAGGGGAAGCTTCAAGGAGGAGGAGAGGGATGTGGGGAGCTTATTTGGGCAGAGTTTGGACGAGCCAAGTGGCTTGAGAGTTGTGAGGAATGAGTAGAAGTGGTCTCCTTTTATAAGGGAGAGGAGGGGCTCTTTAGGAAAGAGTGAAAGTATTACTTTATAATATAATTATATTCGGTTTATAATGGTCCAAAAATCATTGAGGTCGAAGATAAGATGACTAATATTCTAAATAACATCAACCAATAAGAATTGGACAGGTTTTAGATAATATTTTAATCATTATAATATTATTTATTTCAATGATTTATTAATGAGGTAAACATTGCATCATTATTGTGTCATTAATAATTTAACTTATTTGATGTCTAAAAATTATAAATAAAATATCATCATGTAGGAAATCGTTTTAGCTTTCTAATGAATATTTATAATCGAAAATACAACATGTATAACCCTATGTAAAAATTGTTCTTCTAAAAGATGTAAGCTTATGCCATTTTTATTTTTATTTTAACTTTATTAATATAATGTGTCCCTACCACATACAAGTGGCTCCAAGGGGTCCCCAAATTGACCCAAGGATGCCCATGGTCGGGTATGTGTCCACCAATAAGGTTAGGACACGTTTTAGGGTAATTTTGTATTATTATAATATTATTTTTTAACCCTTATTTACCGGATTTACCCTTTAACCATGGTAAATAAAATATTTACCACAGAAACTATTCAAAATGTCTAAAAATAAAAGTTACCTATTTACAAAATTTGAACATCATGATTATAAATATGGAATCCATTTTCCTAAATTCAAAACACAGAAGTGGCAGAAATTAATTTAAAATTAATTCCCGCTGTTAAAACAAAAAGCGTGTTTTTAAGAGATAATAACTATAAAAAGGTTGACACTTGTTTATGTTCGGTTTAATTGTAAAATTATGTCCAATGACCAACATTATGTTAAATGGTAAAAATATATTCTAAATATACTTTAAAACCACTCAAATTCTCAATTTATCACTATTAATTATTTTGATTAAAAAAGTTGTTTTTAATTAAAATTTAGTAATTTTCACTATTCATCAAAATATAAAAGTTATCCGAAAAGTACCAAAATTTCACCCTAGGCTAATTTCAATATTCCGAATCCAAAAATGAAGTCCATTTTGAAATATAAAATATATATGATTTCAAAAAGTAGGTATTACTATTCACAACGGCTAGTTTAATTAGTTGTGGTGTGTGTTAGAACTCGAGGTTGCGTACAACACACGCTATCGATTATTCGAAGGGAAACGTACCGTGGAAGTTTGGGGTGTTACATTCTCCCCTCCTTCAAATAATTGCGTCCTCGCAATTTCTAGGGTATTACTGCATAAAAAGACTCGGGTGGTTCTTTATCATAAGTTCCTCGGGTTCCCACGTTGCCTCTTCCATCTTATGATTTCTCCACAAAACTTTTACCAGACGTGTCGTCCGGTTTCTCAGTACTTGTTCTCTTGTATCAAGAATCATGACGGGCTCTTCACAATAAGACAGATCGGGTTCCAGTTCTAATTCCTCATAGGTGAGTACATGCGTTGGGTCAGGCATGTATTTTCTCAACAGAGATACGTGGAACACATCGTGAACTTTGGAGAGACTTGGCGGCATTGCAAATCGGTAAGCTACAGCCCCAATTCGTTCTAGGATTTCGAAAGGTCCGATGTACCTGGGACTCAATTTACCTTTCTTTCCAAAACGTATGACTCCCTTCCATGGAGATACCTTTAGGAAAACATGATTACCGACTTGAAATTCCAAATCCTTCCTTCGATTATCGGCATAGCTCTTTTGCCTACTTTGAGCTGCTTTGATGTGATTTTGGATTACTTTCACCTTTTCCATCGTTTCCTCCACCAGCTCTGGGCCTACAAGTTTTCTTTCACCAACGTCATCCCAACAGGTTGGTGTACGAAATCTCTTTCCGTATAACGCTTCATATGGTGCCATCTGTATACTCGAATGGAAGCTATTGTTATAGGAAAATTCTACCAGAGGTAAATATTGATCCCACATACCCTGAAAGTCAAGTGAGTAAGATCTCAACATGTCTTCTAAGGTTTGAATAGTCCGTTCTGATTGTCCATCTGTCTGAGGGTGGTAAGCAGTGCTCAAATGAAGTTCAGTATCCAGGAATTTCTGAAGACTTTTCCAAAATCTTGAAGTAAAACGGGGATCACGATCAGAAACAATCGATAGGGGTACTCCATGAAGTCTCACAACTTCATTAATGTATAGTCTTGCTAGACGTTCCAGGGGTAGATCTTCTCAAATAGAAAGAAAATGTGCTGACTTGGTAAGACGATCAACAATAACCCATATTGCATTGTTCCTTCTAGGAGTCTTAGGTAGCCCCATGACAAAGTCCATCGTAATATTGTCCCATTTCCACTCCGGTATAGGAAGAGGTTGCATGACTCCTCCAGGCTGTTGCCTTCCAGCTTTCACTTGTTGACAAACCATACATCTTGACACAAAATCAGCAATCTCCCTCTTCATATTGTCCCACCAAAAATGATCTTTCAAATCTCTATACATTTTGGTGCTCCCAGGGTGTATAGAGAAATTGGAACTATGAGCATCATCCAGCAATTCCCTTTTTAGATGAGGTATATTGGGAACACAAAGTCTCTTCCCGAATTTCAAAATTCCATCTTCATACACAAAGTCTCTCAATCTCCCATCATTCACAGATTTAATCTTCTTTTGGAATTCTTCATCATCGGTCTGAGAACTCTTAATCCTTTCTAGTAAAGATGGTTTGGCAACCATTTGAAAAAGCATTGATGTTTCACCTTCCCTGGTTATTCCCATGTCCATCTTCACTAGATCCATGAAAATTGGATCCCTTTCAATTCTCATCATGTTCAGAACTCCATGGTCTTTTCTGCTCAAAACATCTGCTACTTTGTTTGCTTTCCCTGGGTGGTAGTGTATCGTACAATCATAATCCTTGAGTAATTCAAGCCATCTCCTTTGCCTCATGTTGAGTTCTTTTTGTGAGAAAATATACTTCAAACTCTTGTGATCAGTATAAATCTCACATTTTTCACCATAGAGGTAGTGCCTCCATATCTTCAAAGCAAAGATCACTGCTGCTAACTCGAGATCATGAGTAGGATAGTTTTGTTCATGAATTTTCAACTGTCGTGATGCATAGGCAATAACTCTCATTCTGCATAAGGACACAACCAAGTCCTTTCTTCGATGCATCACTATAAATAACGAACCCATCATTCCCCGATGGTAAAGTCAATATAGAAGCATTGACTAATCTTCTCTTCAGTTCTTCGAAACATTCTTCACACTCTTTTGTCCAAACAAATTTAACCCCTTTACGTGTGAGCTTCGTTAATGGGTTAGCCAATCGGGCAAAATTCTGGACGAAACGTCGATAATAACCTGCCAAACCAATAAAACTGCGTACCTCAGTTATACTCATAGGTGCTGGCCATTCTTGGATTAACTTGGTCTTAGAAGGATCAATAGAGATTCCATCTTTTGAGACAATATGGCCAAGAAAAGAAATCTCCTGAAGCCAGAATTCACACTTGCAAAACTTCCCATATAATTCATGCCTCCTCAGAGTCTTCAAGATAATGCGCAAGTGATTTTCATGATCTTCGTAGGTTTTGGAGTATACCAAGATATCATCAATAAATACCACAACAAATTCATCGAGATACTCCTTGAAAACTCTATTCATTAGATCCATGAATACAGAGGGTGCATTAGTCAATCCAAACGGCATTACAGTAAACTCGTAATGCCCGTACCTGGTTCGAAATGCTGTTTTCGGAATGTCTTCCTTCTTCACACACAACTGATGGTATCCAGATCGAAGGTCAATCTTTGAAAAGTATTGAGCTCCATGCAGTTGGTCAAATAAATCATCAATACGAGGTAGGGGATACTTGTTCTTTATCGTTATAGCATTGATCTCCCTGTAGTCGATACATAACCTCATAGATCCATCTTTCTTTTTATCAAAAAGAACAGGGGCTCCCCATGGAGAAACACTAGGGCGAATAAATCCCTTATTACTCAATTCCACTAGTTGTTTCTTTAGTTCGACTAAATCTACAGTGGCCATTCTATAAGGGGTCTTCGATATAGGCCTTGATCCAGGAATCAAATCAATAGAAAAATCAACTTCTCGTTCTGGAGGATGTCCAGGTAAATCTTCCGGAAATACATCTACAAATTCTTTCACAACAGGTACATCCTCTATTTGAACATTCCTTTCCTCACCGATAGTTACTTCATTCTCTTCCTCCCCAAAAATTGAATTTAGTTGAGATACTAGGGGTGGATCTAAATAAGAATTAGGTGGTGACGATTCTGCTCTAAAAATAAGGTGTTCCTTATCATTATCATCAAGAATCGTAACCTCTTTCTTCTTACAATAAATCTTCGCATCATAGTCCGAAATCCAGTCCATACCGAGGATTATATCAAACTCAATCATATGTATGACGATGAGATCAGCAGATAAAGAAAATTTATGTGCTCTAATGGGGACTGATTCACAAAACATTGTTGCAACGATACTTCCCTTAGGAGTTTTAACTGACAACTCCCTTATTAAATAAAATTGGAAATATCTAATTTTCTTAGCAAACTGGGAAGATATGAAACAATGCGATGATCCAGAATCAAATAATGCATTTTCTAAACTTGAGGAAACCATTAAATTACCTTCCACCACGTCTTTCGGAGCTTCTACCTCAGCAGTAGTGATAGCATAAGCCTGGCCTTGATCCCTTGGCCTTTTCTGAGGTAAGTTCTCCTGACGCTTAGGGCATGCATTTTCATAATTCCCCATCTCCCTGCAATTGTAGCACTGAACGTTGGTAGCTTCCTTCTTCCCCTTGCAATCATGAGCTTGGTGGCCTTTTTCACCACACTTGTAACAGACTCCCATTCCCTTCAAGCAAGTACCAGGATGTTTCTTCCCGCATTTACCACAAGATGGATATTCAACCTTTCCCTTCTTCCCCTTATTTCCATTCCCAGATTGATCAGCAGGTCTCTTCTTCTCTTGCTTTGCTTTAAAGTCATAAGACTTAGAGAATTCCTTTTCGGTCTTGATAGCACATGAGACAATGTCTTCGTACGATGAAAAGGATTGTGAGACTAATGCTCGACGGAGAAATTGTTTTAACCCATCAAAGAAACGATCAATCTTACTTCTTGGGTTACGAATATAATCACCAGCGTACCTCGATAACCTTGTAAAGTTAGCCTCATACTTTGTGACATTCTCATCCTCCTTTTGTCTCAGACTCAGAAATTGCCTTTCCATATCTGCTCGATGGTCGCGAGGGAAGTATTTTTCTAAAAACAGATCTTTGAACTCCCACCATTCCATATTTGATACTTCATCATCTTCCTTCATGTTCTGAATCAATGACCACCATTGATCAGCATCTCCAGTGAGGCGGTAAACTGCCATGATAACTTTTTCCCTTTCACTGCTCCCCAAAGCCTGAAATATTTTCTCTAGGGAAAATATCCATTGCTCAGCTACTAAGGGATTTGTATTCCCATTGAACATTGGTGGTTGTTGCCTCATGAATCGATCTAACATTGATCCTCCATGCTGCAGATCAGGGTGCTCCATACGGGTAAGGTTTTTATTCATAACCTGAGTAAGTTGTCCCAGTATGGTGATTAGCTGATCAGCACCAGTTGCATCACCAGCCCCACTATAATTATCTTGAGCATGAGGGCAATCCCTACATGGAGTGCGTGCATTGATACGGTTTCCATTTCTTCCACTAGGCACCTTTTCTAAACAATGGCATAAACTAGATCAGTTTATGAATCAAAATACATAATCCCATACTTATAAAACACTTAACATAAATTGAACTATTTATGGATATAATCCATAATCATAAAAATGTTTTCTTTGAGGAAGTATATACTCATAAACCCTTCATAATGATTTGTAAAGAAAATGAGAGTTATCCTAAGCATATCCCCCGGGAGTGTCGTAACCAAGAGTGCAGCAAGGCCCGTTGTCGTGCACCAGTTCCCGTTCGAGTCTAGCTCAAAGCGGTGTTTTCGGGTTTTACCCCTAGGTACATCTGTGCCAGAGCCGCCTCTACCTGCTCGTATCCAGACATGGATGTATTGCTCGGAAAACTCACAAAATCTCTACAATACCAAAATTCTAGGAAGTTCTTCTATATTAATCCTCAAAGTTCATCTTAGGTCTATGTGCTCTAATCAGAGTTTATCTAAATCTAGCCTCCAAGTTTTGTACTAAACTTCCTCTGATACCAACTGTAACGCCCCGACCCTAGTTGCCTAGAGTCGGTGCATTATTACATAACATTGGCATGATCACAAGAAAGATCAAATCTCGAAAGACCGATTGGTTTAGTATCCTTGGAAACACTAGATATATTCATAAGTTTTACATTACATCATAAAATGAAAAACTACTACAACAACATAATGTTTCCACAGTCCACACTATAATCCCCTCATAATATCCCTGTAGGTCATTCATAACTTACATCTTCACATCCTGGGAAAAATAAAACATAGAAAAGGGGTGAGCTCAAATGCCCAGTAAGGATAACAGTATAGCGGAACATTCAAAAATAAGCATAAACATTTAAGGCAATGAATTACTAAGACAAAAGCCTTTTAAACTTGAACATAAACATAGTATGGCAAAAGTAAAATGAAATAATGCCATTTACTTGTTCACATGGATATTCTACTAATCGAATAATCACATGAAAAATCAATAACCACTTTCATAATGTTGGAATGCATAATGCCAGACTATCATAACCACATAGCCAAGGCCTCGTGCCAAGACTACAAATAAGATTTTTGCCAAGGCCTTGTGCCAAGACACTAGTTTGTCTCATGAGACCTACCGATGCATCGAGGAGCTATAGCGGGCTCCACCCGTCACTTATTAAGTCCAATGCATTCCCATATGAAAAGGTTTAAACATAACATAAACATTCGTATTAAATCTAGCATACGAAATGTCAATAATTTCACCATAAACAATTAATGGTATAAAAATAGCACATCCATAGTCAAACATATCACAAAACCTTCAATACAATATAGAAGTTTTGTATCATAATAAATCAACTTCAAATAATCTTAAAATCCATCAAAGGATATTGACGTAGATGAAATCAAAATTCTTTTTAAAGAAATATCTCCTTTTATTTTGAAATCATTTAAGATCCATAGAAAATAAAACATTTTATTTGAAAATATTCTTATAATCTTGTAAGGAAAGATTTGAAGATTTTATAACGGCGTAAAATAACCACACCCGCCGTATAAGTTAAAAAAAACATTCTTACCTCAATTCTGTCGAAAAGGTTAAAAAGGACCTTGTTTTGAAAACGACGGAAAGATTCCTTTATAAACCTCTTATAAAAAGTCAAACAAGGGTATAAATGACTTTAACCCATATTCTTGTAAATAGTAAAAATGTTTTGAAATACATTTCGAAGAAACATGAATGTGGATGATAAAGAGATCCCAGTAGATTATTACGTATAATACAACCTCGGATAATGAAGAGATTGTGAAATAACCTTTACCTTGTACTTTTCCTTTGTTGGGGTCAGTTAACCTCCTGTATAATGGTGAAATAATTGTTATTAAATTATACAAGAATCATATACATTAATATGATATCATATATGATCTTTTAACATTTCTTTATTAATAATATCTTAGTATTATCGTCGTTTCAGGTGATAATCGATTCGTTCTTCTTAAATGTTTGGTTACGTAAGACATGTTTGTAATGGATAGATTAAATCTTATTAATAATCAGAATGATATTAACATTATTTTTAACCCTAAAATTAGAATAAGACTTGAATGGATACGATGGAGGATGGATCTCACCGCGTTCGTGGAGACGGTAGTCCGTACGTACGCAGGAACGCTACTTCCATTTAATTTTTATTTTAAAAGAATTGAATCCAAATGATACATAGGTATATTACTATTCCAGTATAATATAATATTTTATATATTTTACTTAAGTTCATTAACACCATCCTTTATACGTTCCATGTGTGGTATGAACGAGTCATATCATTTTAAGGGGGCGGTAGTCCGCACTTCCTCAAATGAAATTATCGTATGTATATACAACATGAAACGAATAATGGTATGAAATAAAATGGAATTACAGAAGATTATATATAAAATATATATCATTAATATCATATTTAATTACAGTGCCATCATAATGGCCACCATGACAGGCGGTAAGATGTATTTGAACAATCATTGTTTCGTGAGGTGTTAGTTTTCCATCCACAGAAACATTATTTTCATCATCCATTAGATGGAGTTTTGTGTATGTGTAGTTTGAATCCTTCTTATAACAACATCCTAGTATATTGAGGATACTGGTGTTGTTACAAAAGAAAGGAAATAAAAAGAGTTTGGGGGTTGGAGAAGCAAAATAAAGGAAAATAATTTAAGAGAAATCGTTACCTTTAATTTTGGTAACTCACTTTGGTTGGAACCAAAGGACTTCTTGAAATGATTTCTGCCTAAGGGGAAGCTTCAAGGAGGAGGAGAGGGATGTGGGGAGCTTAGTTGGGCAGATTTTGGACGAGCCAAGTGGCTTGAGAGGTGTGAGGAATGAGTAGAAGTGGTCTCCTTTTATAAGGGAGAGGAGGGGCTCTTTAGGAAAGAGTGAAAGTATTACTTTATAATATAATTATATTCGGTTTATAATGGTCCAAAAATCATTGAGGTCGAAGATAAGATGACTAATATTCTAAATAACATCAACCAATAAGAATTGGACAGGTTTTAGATAATATTTTAATCATTATAATATTATTTATTTCAATGATTTATTAATGAGGTAAACATTGCATCATTATTGTGTCATTAATAATTTAACTTATTTTATGTCTAAAAATTATAAATAAAATATAATCATGTAGGAAATCGTTTTAGCTTTCTAATGAATATTTATAATCGAAAATACAACATGTATAACCCTATGTAAAAATTGTTCTTCTAAAAGATATAAGCTTATGCCATTTTTATTTTTATTTTAACTTTATTAATATAATGTGTCCCTACCACATACAAGTGGCTCCAAGGGGTCCCCGAATTGACCCAAGGATGCCCATGGTCGGGTATGTGTCCACCAATAAGGTTAGGACACGTTTTAGGGTAATTTTGTATTATTATAATATTATTTTTTAACCCTTATTTACTGGATTTACCCTTTAACCATGGTAAATAAAATATTTACCACATTAACTATTCAAAATGTCTAAAAATAAAAGTTACCTATTTACACAATTTGAAAATCTTGATTCCAAATATGGAATCCATTTTCCTAAATTCAAAACACAGAAGTGGCAGAAATTAATTTAAAATTAATTCCCGCTGTCAAAACAAAAAGCGTGTTTTTAAGAGATAATAACTATAAAAAGATTGACACTTGTTTATGTTCGGTTTAATTGTAAAATTATGTCCAATGACCAACATTATATTAATTGGTAAAAATATATTCTAAATATACTTTAAAACCACTCAAATTCACAATTTATCACTATTAATTATTTTGATTAAAAAAGTTGTTTTTAATTAAAATTTAGTAATTTTCACTATTCATCAAAATATAAAAGTTATCCGAAAAGTACCAAAATTTCACCCTAGGATAATTTCAATATTCCGAATCAAAAAATGAAGACCATTTTGAAATATAAAATATATATGATTTCAAAAATTAGGTATTACTATTCACAACGGCTAGTTTAATTAGTTGTGGTGTGTGTTAGAACTCGAGGTTGCGTACAACACACGCTATCGATTATTCGAACGGAAACGTACCGTGGAAGTTTGGGGTGTTACAATGAGAATCATCAGAAAAAACCCAATAGGTGTGATCACAAGGCCTGTGCAACTATGAATATTCCAAATACTGAAATGACTATTAGGTCTGACATCAATATCCCTTGTCTTCTATACGTACCAATGGTAACGATGGAGCCCCTATGATATCTCAAGCCTCAAATAAATCAAATATATGAATATCTATAACAATAATGTTTCTACTAAACATCTTAAAAGAGCACACACACATTGATATTAACAATCAATATAATTGATTATCACACCCTATTATTTTTTACCATCAATATAGTTTTTCCATTCTCTGGAATAAACCCCAATAAATGGGCTCCCCTACTATTACAAGCACACAGGTATGTTGTAAATGATATAATTCCAAAAATATATATGAACCCTTTTTTATATGGAATCTATAAGGGAAATTAGCATGTAATGAAAAAAATTAAAATAATGCAAAACCAAGAACCCACAAAACGGTTATGGAATTATAATGGGAGACAAAAACCACTTTGGATGTATCCTCAATAAGGGGAGTATTGAACATATGTATTGATGAAGTATTCCTCCCTATAAGACACCTTTGTCAAGGAAAGACTGAACCATAATCATAGAATTCAATGGACCTACACCTAATCATCATCGATTGAGTACAAAATCCATGTCAATCGAGAGGACCCACACACAAATTATCATTGTGTGGGTACAAAAATACATGATGGAAAAAGGGCCTCATTTCTCCTGATATCATTCCACCAAGGGAGTACCAGACCATTCAATGCTCTAAACATTATTCCCAAAACACCATCATCATCCATAGAGATCTATATCTAAACAACACCAATCCCTCATAAAAATAAGAATTGTATAGATGAATAGATAACAATCATTATGATCTATGTCAAATGATTCTTAAAATTAGTTATTTGTTTGTCTGAAATTTTTATCTGACAATAATATCATGGAAATCATACCAAACATGGGATTGGTGGCCACATGGAGAACATTCGTAGATATAGTTTTCAAATTTGGGGTAGAGTTATTTTCGGTATGGATATCATTTAAATCTCATGAACCCTCCTAGAATAGGTTTGGAAGACTTCCCCCTAGCTCTTGGGCTGGTGAATGCCCTTGGGACCTACATTGAGCTAGCTCTGTTGGTCAACCTGCACCACCAGACCCAATGTGGTCTTGTAATTCTCAAGTAAACCCTCTATCAAATAAATATGTCAGTTTAAAATATTATATTAATTTTAATATATTATTTTTAGGATCTGAAACACTCATTATTTTATGTCATCCTAGCTTGATGGTAAACTATACACCTCAGAATCAATAGAATCTTCAAAAGATTATTCCAAGGACGACTTCTTGTGCAAATTTATCATTTTACAAATAGGGGGTTCTAAAATCTGAAAACCCAAAAAATTAGTCATTTATCATAAATAAAAATCATCGGTCACTACAGAAAAACACCCACATTCAAGGATTAATCACTAATCATTTAAAAATTGAGCCACAAACTCTATAAATTCATCAGTCATATTTGATATTAACATGTTATAATTATTTAGAAAATTATTCAATAAATATATTCATGAGTGTGGAATAAATAATTTTTGGATGGTAGAATAACTATTAATGGGTGCATACTATTGTTTTAATGAATTTAAATGAATAAAAAATGAAAAAAATTTAAATAGTATGAAGCATGATGTATAACATATTGAAAAAATAATTTACAACAATTGTAGATTTAAATGTTTTAATATTTCTATGATGATGATTTTTTGGACTGTAAATTCTAGTTGTTCGATGGGATGATTCTATTGGTTGGTTATTCATATAGTAATGTATTCTTTGGGATGTGATTGCTTACAAACATGCAATGATTTGATGAGTTCAAGATTTGAGATTGTGGGGATATGGAAGAGTCATGTTGTGTTGATGATGATGTGGTTGGGTGTTTTACAATGTGATAATCAGATTATTCAAATTGGAAGAAACCTGGAAATTCCTATTATTGTTTGATATGATGGTGATTCATGACATTTTATGAGAGATGAGGATTCCTTATTTGATTGAATATTTTCATTGTTGTTATGTTATGATAGAAATTGTATTCTGATATGATTATGATGATGTTAATTTTACATCAATCTTATCAGATTATTATATATCCTAGAAATTATAAATATTATTTCTGAGTTATGATAAACTATAGTTTAAAATTATAAGGTGATGAAAGTCAAGTTTAATTGCATGTAATGAAATTTTGTCACACTAGCTTAATCAAACTCATTGTTTTCATTATTGATTCACATAAGTCTATCCCAAAACCATTATACAACATGTAAATATGTGATCCCATAAAGTACTCATGCCTACATAGTTTTTAATTTATTTTTCAGGAATGTTTGAGGGAGATTTGAGTTTTAGTATTGGAATCTTCGGTCGAGTTAGGGAATGATCTAGAGATATTGGTTTTCCATTCATCAGATAATTTTTATGGTTTTTTTAATATAGTTGAAATTTTTTTCTCTAAATATTTTTTTCCTTAATGGGAAACTTTTGGTGTTGATTTATGGTTTTTTATTTTCTTGATAACCTATAGGGAAATGCATCTTATTCTTATGATATATTTCCTCAGAGCCAGTTGTAATCTCATGAACAATTTTTGCAAGGAATCAGGGGACAATATCATCCCCTCATCATAACCATGAGGTGATTTTGAATTATTATAAACAAAATGGGCCTATCTAAAACTCAACATTATATTATTGACACTGCTTTTACTAATAAAATTTAATAATATTTGAATAAATTTTCATGTAGTGAATGGCACAACTTCAGTCACTTAACCCCCCTCTCTTTTCCCCACTTTTCAACGCATAACAATTTTTTAGAATTAATATTAAAATATCTAAAAGAAAATCATTGAAACCTTTTCCCAATATTCATGTCATACATCAATGGTAGGTTTATTTAAAAATAGTAAATGATAGAGAGAGAGTGATTCAAATATTCCTATATAGTATAGTAAAAATTGATGACAACCACATTTGGTGAACGCCATATCAATCTATAAGGATAATCATATATGAATAAACTTTATTTCACATCACATTATTCTATATGAAAATTCAATTATACAATGTCATATTGAAATATAAATATCTGATAATTCTACCACTAGAACCACAAAAGCTTCACAAGGTTTGTGAATATATATAGGTTTTGCGATCCTGAATGGAAATGTAAAAATATATATGGATAATATAAAATATATGAAACAATATTTCATGTAAAAATCTGATTAATACAAATCATATTCCATTAATGACCAAAATTAGTGCTCATAGAAGCCAACAGACTAGTATAATGGTTATAGAGTAGCCATGTCATTTGGAATTTAAATTCACACTCATTATGTATTTGAATTTATTATGTCTTATACTAGGGAAAAATTAATCCCAATGGTCACAGTAACATAGATAATTCTAGAAAATCATAAAACCATACAGTGACTAAATATTACATCCACATATAAAAACCCAGGGACATTCATGACATAATAGTTTACAACACTACATCAAATAAAAAATATTGAAATCAATCATTAGATAATTATATTAATAAAAAAATCCATCATTGTAATATCATTTAAATAAAATGTATTTAATGAAATATCTAATAATTTAAAGAACCCAAAAATATTCAATGTTATTCAGTTAATTCAATTCATTATTCATATTCCATGAATCAAAAGAACTATTAAAAAAACTGATAATTCTCTTTGTAGGGGTAATTTTTTTAAGGCCTTGTTTTTTTAATATGGTATGATATTTTGTTTTCTTATACAATGTAATTTTTTGAATATAATTATTCTATAATAGAAATTGAAATTTATTTTGATATTAAAATTAAAATAATAACTATCAAATTTGAATATTTTTCAAAAAATGACAAAAAATAATATTGAAAATAATATTGATATTAGGAAATATAATAAAATATTAGATTATAAGACTATAATAATGACTATCAAAATATGATTTTTAACACCAATAAATGGATGTGATAAAACTATTATCAAATAGGAAAAAATTTAGAGAGATATTTCAATGTGTATCAACACCATCACTTAAACAGGTAATGTGAATTAGATATATATTTGTTTAATATATATATACATATCATTTTTGTTGTGTCATAGTAATATATTAGGTTTAATTTATAAGTATTATTTTCATTCAATAGTCACATAATATATATTATATATAAAATATAATGTATAAAAATATGATCCATTAATATTCAATAAAATAATTTTTTTCAAGGAATATTCAATGAAATTCAGAAATACTCTAATGAGAAAAAAATTTACTGCATGATTACCAGGTCTAATTGACAGTAAAAGATATTAATATGTATTAAAGTAAAAAAATAATCTACAAACAAATTAAAGAGTATAAAATTAAGTAAATATTTTATTATAAGAATATCTAACGGCCCTGCCCAAAATTAAGACTCATTGCTGATAAGTAGAAGTTTAAAAAATAAAATAAAATAAAATACATGTCACTGAGTTATTTGGTTTTTAACCACATAATAAAATTAAAAGTTTAATATTAATTTGTATATTATATTAATAAATTATGTGTATTAAAATGATAATTTTTTTTCATGCAAAGGACATGTCCACAGTATATAAGATAAAATAACTAATGTGTTCAAACTAATATTTCACATGGAATAATTCATCCTGCTGAGATTTTGATACTCAATTCATCACAAAATTAGCTACATCAACTGATTCTTACCTTAATAACTCATGTCTAGAATCATGCATAGAATATATAAGGGCTTCCTCAACTGAGTGAAATGAGTAGCTGTTACAGTGGTGGATGTCATCATTGGTATTTTATCTAGGGTGGCAGGCTATTGTGGTGGGGGGGGAGGGGGGACAGTGTACCATGCTATAAGATATGTTTGGGGGGGAGTTGTCTTCTTATCCATGTCAATAACAATATTTTAGGGAAGACTTATAGATATTTATCACCATAGAACATTGGAAATATTTTTTAGTTTGTGAAAAACTGATTCATCTTCTTTTTTAGCTCATTCGAAGGTAGGTTTTTTGTTGTTGTCAAAGTTTGATATTATATCTAAATTTCTTCTCAAAATCATAGTGAAATTTTGACTCTCCCTATATGTTTGAATTATTACCGACCTACATAAATCACTCTGTACTATGAGATATTCTAGTAATTTTCTAATTGCTTTATTTTTTCTTTTTATTCATGTGAGAACCTAATATGTTACTGAATCTCATGGTGTTTCCACGGAAATTTAAATTTATTGTATTCAAAATTTATGTTCCCACATTAATATTATATTCAATAATTATGGTTTTTTATATTTTTACACTTCAAAGTAACATATTAATTAATACACAGTAATATAAAATACTCATCAATAATAATAAATTTTTTTGGCAATGATATGAATGCTATTTAATATTTATACTATTAAAAACTCATATTGAACAAACAAATACACTAGATACATGGGATATTGATAAATAAATGACATATAATTGAATGTTAGATAAATAAAACTATCGATGTATTAATTTTCATTCAAAAAAATAATAATTATTTTTTGAGTTTTTTCAGTAATATAAATAAGATTATAGGAATTTAGATAAATAAAAAATAGAAACATCAATTTCACAAGTTGATTCTAGAATGATGAAAAACATTAGAAATTATAATCATAATACAAAGGATTGTTATTTTCTTAAAAAATAGTAATAATTATTATAAGGTTGGTATAAACAACCAAAATAAAACTAGAATGTTATATCTTTGATATTTAGTTTTAATTCTACTTACATACTCTTGAAATAATTCCAATTTTTAAGATATCATTGATGTTGTTTGAAAATATTTTTCCTTAAAATCACATTGAATCCACACCACCTCCCCATTTCATTAGTCCATTAATTTATAAGAATGACACATACATTGACCCTATAATATATAAATAGTAATTTCATGACAACTACCAATGAGTGTCATTGAGATAAATTGATTTCTGGGACTATAAGACTGTCACTGTCACATTGTCAGGGATTTATCAAGTCCCACTTATCATATGAAAACATTTATAAAGAAGGGTATTCCATTCAGATGGAATTATGGAGAACAAAAATCCATTTTGGAGTTTAGGACCCAACATTCTTCTATAAATATCCCCATATTTCTAAAACCTGGGAAGGGTTATAAAAAGTGTTGTGATTCATCATAATCTAGAATGGGTTGAATTATTTTTCCAGGAGACCATGTAATAGAAATAGACTCATGAAATCATTGGATGAATGCAAATAATTATCATACTCACAACTATGATGGTATATTAATTAAAAACATGGCACCAAAATATCTTCGAAGAAAAAATTACAATTTTTATCCACCATAGTACATTGAAAAACCCAATTTTAGAGAGAGACATGAAACCTTGAAAATTATGATAAATATGGTATCACAATGTTTTGGAATTTGAAAATGTTTATACAAGTGGGAAAATAAATTTAGTGGACTATGGTTTACATAGAAAAGTGTGTAACAAAGAGGTCATAAAGGGTTCTAACGAGAAATGCATGAAAATTGTACACACATATAAAAGGCAATTCAATATAATGTGATTGATAAATTCTAATGGAATTATTTTTATTCCCTATAATCTATAAAATTTTCTATTGGCATCTAATTTAATTTTTTTATAGTTTTACATTTTTTTTATTTTTTTTTCTTGAATTATCAATTAAGTAAAGTCATAACTATCAATTTATCTTCCCCTTAATATTTTGTTTTCACCAATTGTGAAAAAATATATAAAAAATATTTAATTTGTTGCAAATGATATTAGTTTCAATTTTTATATAGTATCATAATAAATTAATAATAATATTAAATTAAATTTTTTTAGATGTTTTTAGTTTGATCTAATAGTTTGATGTTATATTCTCTAGAATTCAATTTTCTATTATGTTTCTTGAGATCATGTCTTTGAATGGATCAACTCCTTGATCACAATGAATTATACTATATCCCATGACTTGTGAATAAATAGTATATTTCCTATTATTTTGAAATTATAAGACGGTTGTTTAGGTTCTCACAACATTAAATAATAGAAGCCGCACTTTATGATTTCACTTATTTAAAATAGTTTATTTTCGATGATTTCTATAACAACATCAGTCCCATGAGTTATATTTAACTTACAAATTCTTCATTATTAGTTGTTCCTTTCAAAATCTACTCTAATCCAAGGTGGAATTTTTCATTAAATATTTTCTCTATAACTTCTGCGCATTCATCTTTATATCTCTAATAAATAATTTTTACAATCTAATCACCATTTTCAATATTCTAATGTCAATGATGAATATAACAAAAATGTTGTAAAATAACTAATGATATTTTTGACCAAGTTGATAGAAATAAATCGTTTTCATAAATGATTTTTTTATATTCCACAAACATAAAAACACATGAATGAAAATAAAGTAAACAATATAAAAAACTATCCATGGATTTGGGTTACGTGGAGAAACAAATAAATAATTAATTGTACTTAAACAATAAATGTTAGATTTCATAGAATTAATATTTTTTTTTTTCATCAAAATGGTTTACACATTTTAAATTGTTCAGTTGAGAAAGGGGGGTTTTATAGAAATGGGATTGAATATATGTTGATTTGTACATTTAATTTGATGGTGTATAGGTTCACAATGATGGAAATCTAATTCTATGGTTTAATATATATTTTCTTGGACTGATTTAATGTATCTTCAAAGGGATAACAGTGGATAGACGTCCATAAGGGTATGTTAGTAGTCCTGAAATGAAAATTGATGATGAGAATATAAATAGTTCTATCTTACTCCTCATATCATTGACACTAAAACTCATCATGTACTGTTTTCAGAGATGATATCTGTAGATGGGAACACATCATTTTTAAGAAGAATATTTGATGCCACATCACAACTCACTATAAAAAATATTGGGTTTTATTTATTCCTGCCATGTATAATTTTCCACATTAGTGTAAAAATACATTTATGAATTGTAAATTAATATGTTAATCAAATTGGACTATTAAACACAATTGTTTTTCTTATTTACAATTCAGTGATTCATAATAGTCCCTATCATAATTTTATAGAACCTATTTAAAAATTCTATATTAATCATTTAAAATGAATTCGATTATGAGTAGTAAATGACTTAATTTTATGGTGGTCATGCTGATTAGACTATTTGGTATAATAGATTGATTATTGATGCATATTTGGGAATTTCTTTGTAAAATATTTTTATTTAGTTTTTTGATATGTTAGATTTTTTATGCATGTGAGAATGAAATAATATCTAATTTTTTGTTAGATGTTTTTTTATTTTATATTCATGTTGTTTTTTTCATACATTTGAATGAAAGGGGACATACATAAATAAGTGGGGAACCAATGTGGGCTACTGCCTCCTAGATGACTACTTCCATCACATATTCATGATTAATTTAATGAAACGAGACCTAAAAGAAACATAATTTAAGGGGATCTACCTAGTAAACCATGAAAGTAACATATGTCTAGTAAATATCTACTTCCATCCCTATTTTCTGTAATTTGGTGAGACTAATGTAACCTGGGCTAAAGAATACATATATATTTTATCACAGTAAAGGTAAATTGACCCCCCCAATCCATGAAACCTATAAATATCAACAATTAACTTCATTATCAAGACTAATATGTTCACCAACAAGTGATGTGATGATGTAATCTACCTTTTTTATCGACTTCACTAAAATTAATGGTTTTGAACTACACCAACCAATGGATTAACATCCCACAGAAAACAAGAATTTACTTTGAGTCATCATATCATATTTATCAGTTTGGATACTAGAATCACATTATGAAATTATAATTCCTTCTCCCTCATCATTAATATCAAAGAAAATTTCCTTAATTAATCTAATATACTCAGGGATATTCTTTGTGTCAAATGATTGAATTCACAAAATTATAGGGTATCTAGTTATTACATATAGTGAGTAAGAACCATTAGGTCATTTATATATCATTTAATACATGAAACTTCTTATAGAGGAATCCAAAGAATTTGTATCCATCATTTCCTACAGCTTAGGACAAAGGATATTCCTAAGATTCATGAAAACCAACACTAGAAGAGATCTATTCATGAAGTTATCCATACAAAACCTCTTTAAATATTTTTCATTATATGTTATTCGAATAAGTCGATAGAAAGGTTTCATCAATTTATGTGGATATTCACACACCACATATATTTTTTAATCTCATGTATTTTATTGAAAAACGTTTTGAAAACATTTTCAAAACATGTAAATATAGGACATCATTTCCAATAAGTATTATGTCATATACATAAAAAACTAAAAATAACATGATTCATCCACTCTACTATAAATATACACAAGAATCATATGTTCTTTTATAATACCGTATATATTAATAGCATCACTAAACCATATATTCCCATTATGATATGCTTGATTGAATCTATAAATGCATAGTTCCAACATAGAAACCTTAACAGTCTCATTGGACACATTAAAATCATTAGGTTATATTTTACAAATATCAGCGAATAAATTTATTTTATAGAATCTTATAAATAATCCATTTTATATATCATATAATCATAATGATATTTCTTGTTAAATTAGAACGAACCTTATTATCTCATTTGATAAAAATATTTTAAAAACAGAAATGATGTTTAGAAAACAAAAAATCATTGATGATTAGAAAAATAATTATATTATAAAATACTAATATAATGCGTGTTAAATTGTAAAAATCTTTTAAAAAATAAATTATACTAAAAACATAGAAGTAATAAAAAAAATAAATGAAAATTTCAGTGAAAACATTTTCAAATTTTTAAAAGAAAATTTATTTAGTATAAAATAAAAATTCATATATATGACACTAATATATAAAATAACGCGTTAATAAATTTCGGATTAAAAATATAAAATCATATTTTATTTAATTGTTTTATAGAAGATTATATATAGTAGTTTTTATCCTACATATTTAATCAAATAAGTATTTTCATATGGTTGTTGCATTTCTGGATCCTCTAAAATCATGATATCGGTTGTTTGAGAAGTAATCCATTGTATACTAAAACTATTTTCATATACATTTTACATGATATTCAAAATTAAATGACTAAACTAATCAAGGATCCACCCGGGCTGATTGTAGTTTGAGTGTCCCACAATATATATTCAAAATATTGGTTGTTGGATTTTTATAAGAACAATGTTTCTATATCATATAACATGATAGACAATATCAAATTTCATTCGACAACTAAAACATCATCATTGAATAAGATAAAAAGCAACACATGTAGGATATTAATATAAATTCAACTAAATTATACAAAATTAATGAAAAAGACATTAAAAAATAAAACTAATCATAGGTAAATATAATGAACATTACATTTGATATGTCCACAAATCCAATAGAATCAAGAGTCTAGATAACTCATTCATATTGCGAGAACTCATGTATTGGTCTCTATCCGAAATAAATACATCAACCATCATTGAGTTCCACAATTCATAAAATAAAAAAAATCACCATACATTATCATTGATGCAATACCGGTTTCACATATACTGAGACTATCATATAACCTATTCATCATTGTCATAACACAACATGTCAAGAAACAATGTTTTTGTAACTACGAATACATGAATTACTGAAATTTCTTCTAAGACATACCCCAAAATCCATATTGTACGTTGAGTCTCAATGGTGTCCATGTAGTTCCTATGGAGTCACAATCCTTGAATTAGTCAAATACATAAACCTCTACAAAACTCAGGTTTCTAATTAATTCATTAAATGAGTATACACATATTAATGTACACAAAACATTGATGCGAATACCACACCTTGTTAGTCATAACCATCGATACAATGCTACAATTATAGAAAATCATAGGATAACTGAAGACATTCTTCATTATAGATCCCAATAACGGTGGTAGGAACCCTACTATGAGATCCACCCATATGTTTTTAATATAGATAATTCCAAAAATATGAAAGAGATGTCATTCAAACTAGACCATGTACATTTATATATCACAATGGAAGAACAAAAATTCAAACTACCCAAAACCATAAACACAGGCACTCATTATTGAATTATCATGGGAGTCACACACCTCCTATGATGATACTAAAATCAGAAGAATATTGACCACTTCTATAGAGTAATAACACCTTACTAGAAGAAACCTTATTCAAGGGAGTACTGGACCCTATCATATAATTTGGTGGATTAACAAAATATCGGCAATGATAGAGTAACAAATCCATGTCGATCTAGAGGACATGTTCCCCCTTATTATTTTGAGTGGGGGGGGGGGTTCAGTAATATATGATGGAAGAAGGCCATTCTTCCAATTATAGAAGTCTGACTATGGAGTACTAGACCCATGATTACATTGATCAACATGCCCAAAAACTCTTCATTATTCCTATAGAGATACATTATAATTCATAATATATCCCATTGAAAACATCCACATAAGGATGAAGAAAATACCTCAATTTTTATCTAAATAAAAAAAACTTATGATAGGTTATACATCTTCCAGAAATGTACACCTGAAAAGAAAATAAATTAACTAAAAACACCAAGAAAACAAGAGTCTTTGGGAAGACCCTTGTGATAGGAACAAGAAATTATGTGGGTAGGGGCATAGAAGTATGGATCACATGACTATCCCAGGTTCCCTACTTTGTCGGGTTGTCCATGCATGCCCAACTATCTCATGGGCATTCCAATACAGTTATGAAATTCATAAAGATGTCATGGCTGGACAACATGCACCACCCAACCTAGAGTGGTATTTTTATCCCTAATGTAACCCCACCCATAAATACACAAATAGGGAATAAAATATATAAATTTTTATATATTATTTTTTACTTCCGCAATCCATTTAATTAAATGTAGATTCAATATAATGGTAAACACTCCACCACTGAACTATTTTATCTCTAAAATGGGTTTTTATGGATGAATACTACATTAAATTTATATTTTTACATATTTGGGGGTCTGAAACATGAAATCCCAAAAAAATTTCATATTCTCAACAATAAAAATTCTCATTCAATAAACAAAACCTCCCATTAAAGCCCTAATTTTTCTTCTTTGAACTAAATTCTATGATTTATATAAATGAATCATGGATATTAAAAGTTCACATGTTTTCATGATTATATAAGTATTCTATAAACTATTTCATGAGTTCATGATAACTAAAATTATATTGGTTAGTTTATGCATTGATGGGTTAATTTAATGAATGAAATTATTTATAATGAATAAAAATTGGAAAAATATTTGAACATAGTATACATAATCATCGATAACATATTGAGAAAATAATTTACTACCACTATTGATTGAAATGTTATAATATGATTTTTATGAAATATTTTCTTGTGTGTAAAAGAGAAATTTCCAATGGGATGATTCTACAAGTTGTTATTTCAACAGTTTATGTCATGTGTGTGGATATAATGGATTAGGGTTCTTATCTGTTTTGGTCAATAATATATTATGGTTATAACATGATTCCATGAGTTTATGATGTGATGATGTGGTGACTTGTTGTAGGAATTTAGTGTACATGATGTGGTTGTGGTTGGAACAATGTTATAATGGGGTGATTCACATAGGTAGAGAGATGTAAATGCATTTTTCTAGTTAATATAATGATGATTAAAAACACATGTTGAGAGCTGTGATTTATTGTTTTTATAGAATATTTTGATAGTTGTTATGTAATGGTAGAAATTATGATGTGATATGATTAATATAATTTTATATTTATGGTAATTTTCTCATATTGTTATATAACCCATGAAATTATAAATTCCATTTATTAATTATTATATTACATAGTCTAAAAAATATTGTGATGCAACTAAAGTTGAATTGTAAGTAATGTTTTTACACTATACTAAACATACCATTTATTTTATTATTTATTACACATATGTCTATCCCAAAACCTTTATTCCAAATGCATATAGTTGAGTGCATCATCTTCTCACCCCTCTATATTTTATTATTTTTCTAGATAGTCAAGGGGGGATTTTATTTTTTCTTCGAGTAGTGTGGGTTGAGTAAGAGACTGATCCATAGCGCTTGGCATCTATTCAGGCAAAAACTATTTTATAGATTTATGTCATGTAGGTAACAATATGATTTTAAAAAATACATTTTTCTCATTAATGTGAACCATTGGTTGTTGATTTGTATTATTTTTTCTTTTTTAATATGAATTATGAGGGTAATTTTAAATACCCAAAAATTTAAAGGAAATTTTATTCTTAAATACTTTAAATTTTATGAGTCTGTGGTTTCTAACAGCACATGATTCGAAGGCCCGGTGTGTCCGTAATCAATTTCTGATGCATTCTTCAGGTATGTTCAGTAAAAATAAGTGTGGGTTTTTATATATTTTGAACTGGTGCTCGAAAATCGAAATCTGATGGCACTGATGAACTCGCAGTGCCGATATTGGCCTAAGGGGACCTTTACCGTAGTTACATTTTATGCGGGTTGAAAATTAACATTTTTGGATTTAGAATAATACAAATGAAATTTTTATTACACAATTTTATTTATGGATGGCGGTTATTTCATCCCACGGGGAGTTTGAGGTGGGTTCCATAGCCACATAACCCTCCATGAGAGGATTTAGTGTGGTGGGACCCACAGAATCCCTAATCCTTTAATCTCCCAGTAACTCCCCTTAACCCCATTAACACCCCCATTAAATTATTTTTTATCTCCTATCTTTTAAATTTTAATCTTTCCACCTCCCTCTCATTATGTTTTCCAACTCAAATAATTAATATCCTTATTAATTAACTGGCACATCTCCTCTTTTGAATTATTTTAATTTTCATGGAATTTCATTAAATTTATAGAAGTCTATTATAATATTTGTATAGAAAATATTATTGGAGTGGGAACCCCTGGAGAATTAGAAGAGCTTCAATCTTCAATGGAGAACACCATCCTTCCAACGAAGAACCACCAACGAACGACGATCATCTCCTTCAATCTTCGGCCAAGACAAAGGATAAGTGGCCATTCTCATGGAACGCCAACGACACTCCATCCTTGACTCTTTCTTCCCCGACGTCAACGTGTTGACTCCATCTCCTCATGATGCTGTTTTCAGCGACACCTAATATCCACAAGCCTTATTTCGAGGTTGAGGGTTATTATTTGAATTCTAAAATTCTCTCGTTTAATTTCCTTGTTCTTGGAATGCATGGAGGACTTGGATTAAAAAAAACTAATTGATCATTGATTCTTATTAAATTTTAATGTTTGAAGATTCATGATTTATGAACTTGATGAGAAGCTTGCTACCACTCTAACACGGAATGGTATGGGCCCAAAAAAATATGGCCCGACCCCTCCACTGTTTTTCTTCTCTGGTGTGTTTATCATGATGAAAGGTGGTGGCAATGATTTGGGGTGATGAATGGGGAAACCCCTTTGATCCACCAAGAAACCCCTTTAATGTGCCTCAAAAATGAGTTATGGAGCTCCCCCAACATCTGAAAACTGGATTTTCCGCATAAGGTATGAGTGGGAGGATGAATGGAAAAAATATGGGAAATTCCGAGTGGCTCAGGACTTAAAACCCTAGTTTTAAGTGGCCGCACAACTTGGCCACGTGTTTTGGAAAATCGTGTGCCTACCATGCAGTAGCCACTATCCCACCTGGGGACTTCGCATGGTTTGGCCACACTATTTGGAAAATCGTGCGCCAACCGTGTGGTAGCCACTGTCTCACCCAGAGACTTAACACAGTTTGGACACATGGTTTGTCAAACCATGTTCCAACCGTGCGATAGCCACTGTCTCACCCAATGACTTCGCACGACCTGGCCGCACGGTTTGTTTAGACCATGCCCAAACCCTGTGCCCCTGCACAAACCTCCTTAATATTGGCACCATACATCCATTTGATGAACAATTAGCGGTGCTGGATTCCATTGTGTGAGACGGTTCCCTTAGCATACACCACTAGATATTTGGGTTGAGATGGAGTATGATCATGTTGGATTGATCACGAATCCAACCAAACCCTAGAACTAAAAGCCGAATAACTATTAGGCAGGGTGCCCGATTTACTCGTCGTCTATCACGTTTGGTTTTTTCTGAGATGAATCTTTTGGATACATCAACTATGGAATTTGTGATATTTGATGTATCGACCCCTTGGATCGAGGAGTAGACCCGCCTGGATTTGAACATGCTGTGTGTGGAAAGCCTAGAGCTGGCTGCGACTGCGATGTCTACCGTACTTGAATCCTCTGTGGGTTCAACGATGATAAATACTGTACTGGAATCCTCTATAGGTTTGGAGATGATGACTACCGTAATGGAATCCTCCATGGGTTTGGCGGTGAAAACTAATGTTATAGAATACTCCATGGGTTCGACGGTGATAAATATTGTTCTTATATCATTTATTGGTCCGAAAGATTGACTTAAATTTTTGTATCCTATGTGAGTCTGACAGCTTAGATGAAACAGTGAATACATCAAATCATTTTTATCACTTTATGAAAGATGTATACTTATGTGAGCAGAGTCTTGAATTTCAATCATTATCATCAATGTGATTTACTTCTTTCTTTTGTGGACTGGGTTGTGCTTCGGCTTGAGAGTTGGGGCCGAACTGGGATTAATGACTTAGGTATATGTATCAGCATATACCTAAGTAGAGTTGGTTGATACTTCATGATTGTATATTTCCATTATGGTTTATCAATCATTGATTCTGGGAGAACTTCAGGGGTCTCAGGGTCCCTACTGAGTGTTGTTATACTCACTCATGCATGGGCTATGCCCGCACTATGTTGTGTTGGATGCAGAAAATGGAAAAAAACTGATCGTGGTAGAGACTTCTGATGCTGGACAGTACCCGGAGGTGGTTCACTAGACGCAACATACACGGAGTGGATGGATAGACCCGAGGTGCTGAGGAGAACATTTGTACCCACCCTACAGGTGGTATTCCCGAAGGACGACTCAGTGGTTGTTGTTTTACTTTAATACTGATGTACTAGTCTACTAGTTGTAACATAATCACTATTGGGCTTGTATTTTCGGCCCCTTCCTTTTCAAAACATACATTTGTATACAGTTAATCTTGTGCTTACTACATTTCATACTACATTGTGTTTTTTTACTTCTATAATGTCAATGCCTTCCCAGTATAGGTCTTTATGCCTTTAGTTCTAGTCGCCATCCCCTGGACTATAGAAGGCGTGCGTGGGATAGTCACGACACGAGCCCCCGAGGATGGGACGTGAACAATTGGTATCAGAGGAGTCATTTATACTACATAACTCAAAACCTTGATTATTTCATCTTTGTGAATTAATAGTGTTAGGAGTTTTGAGTGTGGTTATCAGTCCATGGACTCCAGTGTTGGTGTGGCGGCCGATGTATCCATACACCACGAACCCGACCCCTGATATCCGACTCGGTGCACGAAAACATTGATTTCTTGTGTGTTTCAAAAGATTTTATTTTGAATACTTTGTGTAAGCTCACCATGTATAATGTTAGATAGTGTCACACCTGTTTCTTTTCAAGATGGCCCAATGAAGTAAGCCAGCTAGGGATCTGAATCGCGTACGAGATGGAAGACCACCGAGTGACCAGGCCACAGTGCAGGTACCATCACAGCGGAGGAACCATCGGTACCACTACCCGCTGGACCACCGATACCACAAGCCACAACATCAAAGAGTGCACACCACTTGACTGCGTTTCATGAGTTATAGCGACCTAGGCCTCTGAGGTTCTGTGGAGAGACGGACCCTCAAGCAGGTGTGGATTAGCTGGAGTCTATTGTTAGGGTCTTCAGATTATTAGGTACACCGGACGAGCTTATAGTGATCCTTATTGCGAGCCTCCTCCATGTAGCAGCAGGTAGATGGTGGAGCCAACTGCATGAGGTGCATGATGAGACATCTCTACTTGGGACATACACTTAGAGTCTCTTCCACTTGGAGTTTGTTCCATACATCCTTCGTATTGTGAGGATTCAGGAGTTACTTAATCTACGGAAGGGCGACAAGGCAGTAGCTCAGTACTCAGTGAGTTTTACTGACATCTCATGCTACTCCATGGAAATGGTATGGGACCCATTCTTCCGAGCCCGGACCTTTGAGAAGGGACTCAGACATTAGATCTGGGCTTCGATGATCTCTCCCATTATTCCAATGCAGGCATGATCGTTGGTGTGAGCCCTTCTTGTTGAGAGATATCTCAATGAGCCGACACCAGCAGCAAAACCCACAGTAGGGGGACACATAGCGGAGTCTTCTATAGCTGACATTAGATAGTTGAAGTAGGGTTCCAAGTAGACCATGCCATCAGTTGAGCGACCATAGGATACATTTTCTGTTGTGCCGGACACACGGATCAAAGCCATCTATACAAGTAGCAGGCAGTGTAATGCATGCGGCGAGCATTGTCACATGGCTCTGGACTGGACGACCCGCCATGCAGATCAGCAGCAGACATTGGAGGGACCTCCCAGTCAGAGGCAGAGATTCAACTGTGGTTGTCCGTTGGGAGCAGGCATACAAGGAAGAGGAGCAGGCCGATCATCAGGTGGAGGACGATGTTTCGAGACTCCCCCACAACCACCAGGGGATCCACCCCGACTATAGAGAGATGGTGGACAGAGTCAGGCTCATCCCTAGGTAGTCGAGGCCTACGACCATGGTGCACCTGAGATAATTTTATGTACAATATGAGTCTACTACACCCTAGCTGCAGTACTTATGTTCAAAAGTGCGAGTCATTATTTTATTGTCGATGCCCTTCTTCGGAGATCGGAGATTCCGACAGAGCCGTTGGCTCGATCCTTACAGATAGAGACTTTTATGGGAGCATACTCGACGAATACACACTATTTCAGACAGTGTGATATTAATCTTGGAGGCGAGGGCTTCAGCTGGGTTCTTATTGTTGCGGCATAACGGCCTTACGATGTCATCTTGGGTATGGAATGGTTGTCTACAATCCATGCTTTGAACGACTCTATTAAGAGTATGGTTCACTGTGTCCGCATGAATGGGACCAGGTTCAACTTCACCTGCAATAAGGTATCCTTTTCATTGTTTTATGGACTTACACATAGGAGAGGGTATTCGATCACACATCAGTTGGATAGTCTAATACTTTGAACGATTGATGTGCAGAGTCTGATTTTTCAAGTAGTGGTAGATCAGTATGCAGACGTTTTTCCTGATGAATTTCTAGGACTACCTCCTTGAAGATAGGTTGAAATCTACATAGACTTGTATCCCAGTAAAGCATTGATATCTACTAAAACATTTTGGATGGATCACACCGATCTTTGTGAGCTGCGGGTACATATCAAGGACTTGTAGGGGAATGGATTTATCTGACCCGGTGTTTCAACCTGGGCTTCTCCAATTTTGTTCACCAAAAAGGCAGATGGGAGCTTGTGACTGTGGGTCGACTACTGTATCCTGAATCAGGTGACCGTAAATAACAAGTACCCACTCTCTAGGATTGATGAACTCTTTGATCAGCTCAATGTAGAACGATGGCTCTCAGAGATAGACCTCAAGTCATGAAATCATCAGCTCAGAGTTTGAAACAAGGATGTGTAGATGACGGCCTTCAGGTGTCGGTTTGAGAACTATGAGTTATTGAATATGCCTTTTAGTGTAACCAAAACACCATAAGTGTTCATGAGTCTCATTAATAGGATCTTCCTGCCTTACCTAGGTTATTTTGTCATAGTCTTCATCAACGACATACTGATTTACTCGACTACTGAAGAAGAGCACGCCTACCACTTACGGGTTGTACTTAATGCACTCTGAGAGCACCAACAATATGGTATGCTCTCGATGTTCCATCTCTGGAATCAAGACGTTCAATTTCTGGGACATGTCATCTCAGAGGTTGGAGTTGCAGTGGATCTAGGGAAGATCAGGGATGTACTTTCTTGGGAGCCACCCAGGAGCAAGATAGAGGTGCAGAGTTTCTTGGGTATGGCTAGGTATTATCGTAGATTTGTGTGAGATTATTCCAGATTTGTAGTGAACATTCATCCATGATGATGAAGGGGAAACCGTTTGTGTGGTCAGATAGATGTCAATAGAGCTTTCAGGAGCTGAGGCAGAGATCGACCAGTGCGACCATCTTGAGGCTACCAGAGGAGGGCGTTGGGTACGTAGTGTACTGTGATGCATCATGGACTGGACTCAGGTGTGTCCTGATGCAAGAGCGAGCAACAATTTCATATCCTTCACAACAGTTGAGACAAAATGAGTAGAACTATGCTATCCAATGACCTGGAGTTAGCAGTAGTGGTCTTCGCCTTGACGATTTGGCGACAATATCTAATGGGAGAGCACTTTTCAGTCTATTCTGACCACCAGAGTCACATGTATATATTCTCACATAAGTTCATGATCCTGAGACATTGGCGATGGGTCGAGTTCCTCCAATTCTATTACTTTGAGAAAGTATATACTCCTGGGAAGGGGAATGTTGTAGCTGATGCTCTCAGCAGGAGGTCGGGCATTCAACTACTAAGAGAGGTGATGGAGTAGATAGTTGCGTTGTAGATATCCTTTGTGTATAGAGATGGAGTAGCCTTTCTTCAGTCACTCCTAAAATCCTTCAATGTGTCATAGAGATACAGCATGGGGACGTTGACTGTGACACACGACGTGCTCAGATATCCATAGGGCAGGTGCTTGATGGATTTTTTAAGGAGGGGAACACATCATCCTCTCAGGGGACGTACTATGGTACTAGATTCACTACAAGAGGAAGTGATGAGGGAGTTTCACAAATCCTCTCTGGCGGTACATCCAAGAGTGGAAGAGATGTACCGGGACCTCAATAGACAACACATGTGGATGAGTATGAAGAAGGTTGTAGCAGAGTTCGTTTCACGATTCCTCACTTGTCAGCAAGTGAAGGCAGAGCACCAGCTACCAGCAGGCATGATTTATCCCTTAGAGGTTCCAGAGTGGATGTGGGAAGGGATATACATTGGTTTTTTGATGTGTCATCCTCGTACATCCAGAGGACACGACTCTATCTGGGTGATTGTCGACCAACTCACCACGTCAGCCCACATCCTACTAATATGAGAGCAGGGTTCAGTAGAGATATTGGGATGCCTCTACATTAAATATATTGAACGGCTTCATGGTGTGACATCATCTTTTGTTTCTGATCGTGATGCTCATTTCACACCCCGACTATGGAAGGGGTTGCATGAGGCTTTTGGGACAAAGCTTTTCTTGAGCCATGCCTTCTATCCTCAAACAGTTGGCCAGACTGGGAGGACCATTAAGACTCTATAGGACATGCTTCATTCATGTTTCCTTGACTTTGGTAACAGTTGGGAGAATCCCTTACCCTTGGTGGGGTTTGGGTACAACAACAGCTACAACTCCACCATCAGGATGTCACCTTACGAGGCATTGTATGGCCTATCTTGTAGATCACCTCTGTTCTTGACTAAACCAGATGAGTCATCACTTGTAAGAACAGAGATGGTGCAGGCTACGACGGAGAAGGTTCAGATCATCCAGGAGCGGACGATGACTACATAGAGTATATAGAAGACATTTGATGATAAGAGACAGAGACCAATAGAGTTCGAGGATGGCGACCACGTTTTCCTATGGGTCTCATCTCAATGAGGACTATTGATATTTGGCTTTGGAAACAAGTTATCTCTGCATTTCATCGGACCTTTCTAGGTCTTCATAAGAGTAGGTGAGGTGGATTACCTCATGGCCCTTCAATCTCAGTTGCACCAAGTGCCTGACATCTTCCACAACGTCTAACGTACTGGAATATTCAGTGGGTTCGGGGACGATGAATACCATACATGAATATTCTGTGGGATCGACGATGAAGACTAACGTACTGGAATCCTATGTGGGTATGGTGACGACGACAACCGTACTGGAATCCTCTATGGGTTCGATGACGATGATGATTGATCTTGTATCCTATGTGGTTCCGACAGTTTGACTTCTGTTATACTATCCTACCTGGGTCAGACAAAGTAGCAAGTCTAGTATCCTACGTGGGTCTAACAGCTTAGCTATTCTAGTATCCTACATGGGTCTGATAGCTTAGATGAACAAATGACTAAAATTGATCATCTTTATCACTTTATGAAAGATGTATACCTTTGTGAGTTGAGTGTTGACATTAAATCATTATCATCAATGTGATTGACTTATTTTCGATGTGTGTATTCGGTTTTTCAAGGGCTCTAGAGTTGGAGTTGAACTGGGGTTGCTGACTTAGGTATATGATTAGGAATATACCTATGTAGAGGTCGTTGATACTTCATGATTTTATCTTTTCATTGTGGTTTATCCTTCATGGATTCTGGGTGACCTTCGGGGGTCTCGGGGTCCCTACTGAGTATTGTAATACTCACCCATGCATGGCCTATTCCCACACTACGTTGTGATTGATGAAGATGAGAGACAACACTGATTGTGGTAGAGACTCAGGGAGCTGAATAGTACATGAAGGTAGACCACTTGAGGGAACGTACACGAAGTGGACAGATGGACCTAAGTTGCTGAGGAGACCATCTGTACCACCCCTTCAGGTGGGATTTCCATAGGACGACCCAGTGGTTGGGGTTTTACTTTACTGATGGTCTACCAGTCTTTCAGTTGTACTGTACTCACTGTTGGGCTTGAATTTCTTGCACCTTCATTTTCAGCACTTACTTTTGGATACAGTTTTGCTTCTGCATACTTCAGTTTAATACTCTGTTGTGTTTGTTTACTTCTATAAAGGAAATTTCTTTCCAGTATAGGTATTTACACCTTTGGTGGTAGTCTCTAGCGCCTGGCCTATGAAAGGCAGGATTGGTGTAGTCACATCACAGGCCACAAGGACGGGTCGTGACAACAATTCCTACTATTCTTATAGTGGATTCCCTCAATCCTAGTTGACAACTAATGACATGTTGGTGGAAGGATTCATGGGATAATCTTAAACCATATTCCTACCGATGATGTGATTTAGTAGAGATTAGAAACCGCTTGTGGAATTCCAAAAAACAACTTTCATACATTGAAACTATGTTCACTAATAAATTATGATACGTAGTGAAAAATTATGAAATTATTGACATAAAAACATAAATCACTTACATCCCTCTATCTTTTCAAACATTTTAAATGTAAATAAATTGATGTAATTAAATAATGTTAATATAAAATAAAAACATAGAATAACTCCCCCAATATTAGATTCCTACATTAATAGTATGCCAACATAAAAAAGAGGTATAAATGAAGAGATAATGATTATAATATTCCTATATATCATAGTAAAAATTGGTGATAAGAAACATGACTGAACATCCTATCATTGTACATGGAGAATTATATATGATTTCAAATAGATTCACTTTAAAGTAAAAAATTTTTAAATTCAACTCATTAAATTAATATCGGAATATGAATATCCTTTAATTCCACCTCATGTACCACAAAAGATTCAGATGGTTCCAGAATGGAAATTTGTTTGACGTGAATGAATAAAATTGTTACAATGTTTTTGATAGATGAAAAAATATTCAATAGTTTCACCTCTAAAATTTTGATATATACATATCATATTACAATCACGATAAGATAGTAGTTGGAGAAACCAACAAAGTCACATAATGGTTGGAGAGTAGCCTTTTCAAGGGTGATCTAAAATTACGCACATTGTGTATTTGAAAATTTCATCTCTAATTTTTTTTAATTTATTTCAAACTAATACTCATTATAACATAAATACTAATATAAGTCCAAAAAATAACACATCATCTAAATATTATGACCTCTTGTAAAAACCATTTGGTTTTCAATAGGTAAATGTGTACTACAAAAAATCAAATAAAAAATAACCAAATTACATTTCCAATAATTATTTTAATAAATATTCAAGAAATGTAAAATTATCAACATATATTGTTCGTAAAAACAATATATGTTAAACTAATGAATAAAAAATATTTCAAATATTTTTAGTACATTACCATTTTTTCATCTTCCAAAAATCACGAGAACTATTTAACATGTTGATGTTTATTCAATGACTCTTCGCTAAATTATTAAGGATTATGTCACAAACCTATTACAAATATATAATAAATAGTGTAATTAAGGGGAAACAATTATCAATGATGTAAACTAGAGGTTTGTACACAATGTCAATTGAATTACCCATATATTGTGGACATATAATTCCCATATATGATATGTAAAAATTTTATTTTTTATAATAAAATGATTCAAATATATTTTTTTATTGTTTTAATATAAAATAATATTTTAAAAAGTGTAATGAAATGGAAAAAAATATATTAATGGTGGAATGAAATATGACCATATTTTAAAAAGTGTCAAGTAATCATTATAAAACAACAAATTAAATATATATTTTGAGTTTTATATAATAAAAGTGAACATTAATTTATCTATGTAATGACAACATACAATATAATAAAATCATTTATTGGAAGGATACCCTATAAACTATCATGGATATATAAATATAATTATAATGAATATGTATAATAATTAATTTTTACAACTCCTACAAATGGTAAAATCCATTACAAATAATATACAACTATATTACATGAAACAATGAAACCAATTACATATGGATGATAATTTATTTGGTTTTAGAAACAATTTTTTTAAAATATGGAAATGTCTTCTTAAATTGAAAAAATACATCAAATATGTTATTACATTAGATTGACAGATCAATCTTATAAAATCATATATTATGTTTGAAATAAAATGTACCATCCTGAAGATCGTGCGTGACTTCTATTAATTAAGTGAACATTAGACATTCATATTTTCTTTCCAAATTTAGCTATGAGTGTGGACCGACCACCACATTCTAAAAAATATAATAAATATAGATATAAAAAATAAAATCGTAAAATTAAAAAGAAATGTGTTTTTGTGTGATTGTTCCCTAAGAATGACTTCATTCCACATAAGATCAACAAAACCATTATTAATGAATAAATTAATATTAATCAATTTACATAAAAAATAAACAATGAATATATAAAAATGTCATACCATTGAACGAATGGTATATCATGTTTGACATCAATCATTTCTTAAAACCACTTCATCATAAATTCTTGAAACAGTTGATTTAGAATTTGACCCATCTAATATCCCGAAATCAAATATATTAACATTATAAAAAATTATAAAGAATATTTATAAAGAATTAGAAGAGTAATTTGAAAAATAAATTAATATTGATGATTCATAGTATATGAATCTCTTAAGAATCCTCATGTCCCATGAGGTTTCTAGAAATGTGAAGAATAATAGTTTTTTTCCATCCCTATTTGTAAATAATTTAAAATAAAAAATATTTTACAATTCATTATTTTTAACAGGTGATGTCCAAGAGAGGAAATTTTTGTATTTGTATCTATGCTTGATAAGAAAATAGATATTGACTACATAAAATCAGGAATTATGTGCTGAAATAATTCTAAAATAAAATCTCTATATTTTCGTTAATAGTGTATGATGAAACAACTCATGCTCCAAATAACACCTAAAATTTTTAAAACATTATTTAATATAATTATTTACCCAAAATTAACGTCCTGCAACAAAACCAATATTATGTATCTTACCGGGTGAGGAAGTCTGTTGATAGTCAAAAAAAATATAGTGATAATCTGGAATATTAATCTCATTGGTCATAGATAAATGGAATATATTATCCTTTAAAAATTTAATAATTTTTAGGACTTTTGAAATTGGTTGCCAAATATTCACCAACTTTTCCTGACCCCAAATAATGAAAAAAAGAGGAGAAATATGTACTCTATGATGATAATTAATCATGTTTTTATTAACAAATAACCATTAATGATATATATGCAATATATAATAAGTAATAAAACCAATTATAATATTTAACAACTCCAATTAATTTAATATTTTATTAAAAAACTATAAATAATTATACTCATACAATAAATTATTACTAACTATTCAGTTTGAAGACCATTAGAATTCTTATCATCATACAATATTTTTTTCTTTTGAAACCACTATATATGATTACAATCAAATGATTCTATGACGAGATGAAATTTTTTACTATTTTTAATGTCTTCATTTCGAAAAAAATTAGAATGTATTAACACGTAACCTCTATTTAAAATATATACTAGTATATGGAATCGTGATTTTTTTAGTTCAAATGTTTTAATTTTTATAATTCAATTTAATATGTTAGAAAAAATATTATCCGCATATATGAAGATATTTTTCGTATTCAATAAGAACCAAATGCATATAAATTGCAACACACATAGTCAATAAATCTAAAAACATTGTGGAATAAAGAAAAATTGAATTATAATCTATTATAAATACACACAATCATCGACTAATAGATAAATATGCATTATAAAACTTTTAATAAATATAAAAATCAAATAAAAGTAGAAATCAAGGAAATTCAAAATCATTGGATAACAATCATAGAGTGATAAATGTTAATTTTTCTAATTAGATCATTTCTATTACAAATTTCAAATTTTGGAAAATAATAACATGATTCTAAAATAATATTGGAAGGTAATGGAATGACTAGGATTTTCAATATACTAGATAAATGATGTTGCAGTCAAGGACATCACCATTTTGATAGAAAATAATTTCCGTAAAAGAATAATTGTAAAATGTGATATATAGAAGTATGATACTCATAATAAGCAAGGAATAGAGGCATGTATATGGACTGAATTTAATGAAGAAAATGTAGAGAGGACACATTGATGGAAGTCATTGGGTGGTGGTGGTGGGTTTGGGCTTTATCCCACCCTACAGGTGATGGGGAGACGTCATAATGGTGGATTAAATAAGGGGTGGGGTTTGTCCCAGGACGTAGGAGATGTGGAGACATCACACAAGTGGATGAAACATGGGGTGTTATCTTTGGATGTAGCCTATGGGGAGACTTCACTCATGTGGATTCCATTAGGGGGGTCATCACAGGCTGTCGAGGACTAAGAGATATCTCATTGGTCAATGTCATATGGGGTTGTGTTTATCCCAGGATTCATGGGATGGGGAGACATCAAACCAGTGGTTGAAATCATGGGTGGGTTATATCCAAGGCAGTAGGCTACAGGTAGACGTTACACTGGCGCTTGGGGAGGGGGTTTTATAGGTTGGATTTTATTCCGTGTTATTGGTTAAGGGAATATAAGAATAAAAACAGAAGAGAAAGGTTTATCAAGAGGTTATTAGGGTTTTTGATATTTAGATTAAAAATATAAAAATTCATAAAATAAATCACTAAATGAATAATTTTGCGGTGATTTAAAAAATAACAATAAATAATGGACATTATTTTTTGGAGAAGACATATTTGGAAAAAGACAAATTGATTTTGCTTACAATCACCAATAAATTTTTTGTTATCATGACCAAATATTAGTAGTTTCAAGCTCTCTAGGTGATTAATCATTATAATGGTGTCATCTACTCCAAAACCCCCATTGTTTCATTATCTCCAAGTCTGCCAATATGATAACATTCAACACCACATTAGTTTTCAACACATACATGAATTTTAAATGTGTATTTATATGTTGATTTTGATGGAGTATTAAATAGTGAATTTGGATGGTGATTTTTGAGGAGAATTTAATTTGGGAAATCATAATCTTGGCTAGAGATATTTTGTGGGTGTGATATTGAATCCAAAAGATAAAATTATTACAAAATACAGAATTTACACGGCATATATTCCCAATTCTATTAGAGTAACGTAGGAGAAATAAGTGATGATTTTCATGAGAAATATGGATGAATATTTTGGGTCTATAGTAATACAAAATATTTCCATATTGAATGGATATTTGATTAAATTTTTTAAAACATTAATAAATTTTAATTATTTATTATTTATTTATTTGTAGTATTATTAAATTTTTTACATTTTATTTATTTTTTCTTTATTAATATTCTTTGATTTAATATTTTTTTAGTAAATTTATATATTAACAATTATTGTTAATTTTTTCCATTGATATTTAATATTTTGAAATTGATTGAAATGTACCTAAATACTAGTTATTTAATTTGTTAAAATCTTTTGGCATTACAACATTACATGATGATTATTTTTATCAAATGAATTTTTTATATTTCTTCATTTTTAATATTTTTCAAATTTATATGAATAATATTATTTATTACTTTCTATAATTTTTGAAAATAAAATTTTAAGTTTTATTTATTTATTTTTCATCGTGTAGGTGAGTAATGACTAAACAGTATAAAATAATGAAAATTTAATTTTTCACAAGTAATTCAATGTTATTTTAATATATCTATTTTAATTGGAAATATATATTTTATTTAATTTATATAAATATGGATATAATGTTAAAAAATACATACCTATATTTATATTTATATTCATATTAAAATATTTAATCAATTATAAAAGTAATCATATTATTTATAATATAACAAAAAAAATTTAAATTAATCTATTATTTTATTCAACATTTATTCATTTATGTAATTAATTAAATTTTTTAAATATTACATGAAATATTTAAATATAATAAATATTATTCTTTAAAATTTTCATAAATTTTATAGGTACTATTATTTAAATGATTTTCACTAGAAAAAACATCAACTACATTGGACATCCAATTTTTTTAACTCCTCGCATTCTGTTTTCTCTCTTCTAGTATTGGGAAATACTAATCCTCCTATAATCCCCAAACCCATGAGGAGAATGTATTCTCCATTTGCATAGATCCATAGTTTTATATAGTGATTTTAATGTAATACACCCGTATTAATTAGATAATTGTATTCCTCCCTCCATAAAGAAAAATTCACTTCCCTATCACTATTACCCACCACAGTTAGGTTTCTAGTGATTTAGGATGATAACAGTATACAATATCAATTACGATAAAAATATAGTGACAATATGAATTGAAACATAGAAACACTAAAAAAATGTTGGAAATAAGTTGAGATACATATTTTTAACATAGAAAAACACACCAATTATAATGATAAATATGAATAGTGGATCTCTGAAAAATTAAAAATACAATAATAGAGTAAATAATCATTGTAAAATCATGAATCTGGATTTTCAAATACTACATAAAAACCTGTGTTAAAATCCATAGCCTAATACACTTATGTCTTCTCTCGAAAAATTGTCTCATGTCAAAATATCACCTCATTGAGGCCATATCAATCACACGTGGTTATTAAAACACCTTAAGTTAGTCGTTGCACAACCTAAATTGGGGCTACCCATTGCTTCCCATGCACTAAAAGACCGTCACTCATGTATATTCATTCAGCAATGCCTTTTATGCTCACACCATTAAAAGAACCCATGTTGTAACATTTTTAAAATCACTATAATGACATAAGTATCCACGACTATAGATCAACATAATGGAAATGTACTATTTTATCAGTTCTAATAAAAAATGACTAGTAAAAGAAGATGATTATCAGTGCTAGCTAAATGCACTGATGAACGAGAGATTTATCAGCGCTATTCTTTGAGATGTTAGTAGATTTTAAAACATATTATTAATTTATATATAATATTATATTTGTAATAAAAAATAATTAATATTTAAATACATTAAATAATAAAATGTTGTTTATAAGTAATATTATTTTAATATTTCATATATATATATATACGTTTAAAAATATTTTAAAAGATTATAATTAAATAATTATATATTTAAATAATTTAAAACTATAATAAATTCTATTAAACCTTAAATATATTGATATTATATATAATTATATATTTACCATTATATATTTTTATTTATATTTAAATAATTTAAATATATATATATTTATATTTGTATATATATATATATATATGCCTCCATTTAGTTTTGTTTACAAATAGAGATAAATATGATGATATAATAATGGACATGATTGTCGTTATTGATGTTCATATATATACTAATGTGGGAGTATAATTTATGCCCACATATGTGTATGTTATGTATTCATTATGAATGTTCATTTATATGTTGACAAATATAATTAATCATGTTTTCCATCCACGTGATGACTCATTTTTATGATATATTTGTTATTTGGTCGGTGGTTCACTCATGTACCCCATGATATAATTATGTTCTTATAAAAAATTATAAAATTTAAAAAAATTAAATAGTAAATATATTTATAGTATTTTTAATTTTTTTATTTATATGGTTTTTAAATACATTTATTTATAATTATAATTATAACTATATTTATATATATATTTAAATAATTATTAAAATATATTTAATATATATATTATACCTTTATAAATATATATAGAATCATATATATATATATATAATATTTATTAATTAATTTATATAAACATTTAATTATTAATAAATTTTAAAAAATATATATGAACAATATTATAATATATATATATATATATTATACTTATAATATTATAAATATTAACTAGTAAATAGATATATTTATATATTTATAGTAATAATAATAATTACAATGATATATATATATATATATATAATTATTATTATATAATCAATATATTAATTATTGATATTAATAAAAAACTAAATATAATTAATATATTTATTATAATTTTATAATTATTGATATATTTATTTATTTTATTTATAATTTTATAAATATATAGAATTAATAAATTAAATATATATTTATATTTAGATATTTATAAATATAATAATTATAGTTATACTATTTTTATAAATATTGAAATAAATAAATATAAATTTTTAGTTTCAAATATAAATTAATAAATATATTTAAATATCTATAAAAATATAGTAAATATTTTTAGTATAAATTAATAAATACATGTAACAAATATATTAATTGTATATATTATTATTACGTTATTAAAAATATAATAAATATATTTATTATAAATTTATTGCTATAAAAAATTTATATTTATTAATATCTATTCAAATAATGAAGATATATATAAATATATTTATATATAATAATATTTATAAATATATTTATTATATATATATATACAAAAATCTATATTTATTATATATAATATTTTATAAAAAATATATAATTATATAAATAAATTAAAAACATTATAGTAAATATTCATATATAAATATTTATAAATATAAATAATTTTATATATACCCAAAAGGACTGGTAGATAAGTGAACCTACTCCAAAAAAAATTATTAAAAAGGAAATGATGTGAGTGGGAATAGGAGGTATGAGGTTTGAAATTCAATCACCACATCAAACAATAATATCAATAATCCATAATAGGATCATTCACATAATCATGACCAGTGTCAAAATCATCATTAGTAAATTTTCCCAATTACTGTGAGTTCCTTTGAGTGAAGAGAAAAACATAATTATCCTTAAGCTATTGTTGCTCCAGGGTGATTACTTTGGGATTCCTGGTGGACACAATATGGCCATGACCAATAGCTCAATAATCACACCTGCATCCTCTCCATAATTTTATGGATACCAATACCACAACCAAATCAAGGTTCATTTCCATGACCCACTCTGATCATCCCTATCTGACCTGGGGGTGTTCTCTTTAACAAGATATTCTGACACATTAGACTGGGAATGCACTAGAAAAGACACCCCATAATCCCACTATGTAGGATGAGGTGACTCATTTACATTGGATAGGGACCCTTACTTACCCATATCCACTGAAAATTCCTTCTAAACATGTGAATTATTGTCTATGGTTTTAACCATTCCTAGATATTCCGTGATCAGTTATATTTTTCCTTTACAACCTTAAGTAATAATATCTTCATCTTCGATAGTTTTCTAACCAGTAAATACCATAATGGATGCTACATCCTGAGACATATTACCCACTAAATCATAAACAAGATTAACTCACATATCCAATGATCCCTTACCAGGCAGAGAGGAGTAATAAACATAGGCTCTAGATTCCAGTATTTTGAAGGGGACATAATAGGTAATATTAAAATTTGTTTATAGGAATGTATATTACAACCTACAAATGTATCTACCATCATATATCCTTACGATGATGAAATATTCCATTTAGAACCAAATGCATTGGTGATAATTTCATTCCATGTTTTCTTCATCACATGAAAATTAGGACCTATTAGATCACTTATGACACTATTAGTTACATCGTTTAACTTATCATCTGTAATCATTGTCTTCCCATTATGAGTACAAGGGGGGATTAACCATCATAGGCCACATGATCCCATATCATTTAGAATTCATTTCAACCACCTACAAGTTTCTATCCTTGGAGTGTACAATGTATTTACAATTATAGAATAATGGAGGAACTTTATATTTACAAATTAAAAGATAAATGTTATACTCATTAGTGGAACGTGTCACGGTACCAAACAAGGGTGAACTGAGATCAATGTCTACCCAAAAACTGGGATAAAACAATATCATGCTTCTTTTGTCATGTGATCCAATCACATTGGTGTCCCAATCGATGAGACAATCTCAATGAGTATATGTGGATGCCACAAGAAAAAAATAAACTCATAATTGTGAACCCAAACATGGGTCCTTGTTCAATTATGTTCTAGAGGATTTATCCGTACTTCCATGTTTTGAAAATAGACATTATATGGATAGAGGAAAACCGACCAAGAACACCTTCCATATGATTAAAATCATTTGATTGTAAAATAATATTAATGTAGAATATCTCCTCTGGGATACACATATAATCATTAATCCCCGTCCTTGTAGAGTGACTAAAAATGATTTAAATGGATGTCCATGTACGTTCTCTCAACAACAACACCGACATCACAATTATAGAGGATTCACAAGTCCAAAATTTATCATAAATATGATCATTATTGAGATTAAAAAAGGGATTATTTAACCAATTTAAAGATCCTTCTAGCGAAACCATCTTTACCGTAATCAAAATGATCACTGAAAATAAGAACATAACATGAAAAAACATACATGGATCACATACATTTATTAATCAGAGTTTCTACCATTGAAGCGTGATCTAGTAGAGTTGTAGAAAAAAAAACAAAATATTTGTGACAAAAGATAGACTCTAGTCGTTGAATTCGAAGCATGTTGGATATTGACCAGATCTGACTACTGTAAAGAGATGAGATCATAATCCCACAAGAAGACAAGAGGCAACATGTTTGAATCAACAACGATAACCTACATTGACGAAAATAAGGGGGAACAAGCTGAGATTATTAACATCAAGAATGAACATGTCCCAAAAGAAGACTACAAGAGGAATGCTGAGATAAACACATGAAATGGGATCAAATATATATTTATTATATATAGCTATATTCACTTAATGAATATTATTTCTTAATGTGTAACATATATTATCTAAAATACAAACAAATAAGAATACCCATTGTATTCATGTCCCACATCAATGGTTGGGCTATTTAAATAAAGGGAGTAATGGAGAAGGAATTATTATCATAATCCTATATAGAAACCAAAAATGGGTGATATAATCTTCATGTGAACATCTTATCACCCTATATGAATTATCATAGGTGCTTCAACTCAAATTCCCTTCAAATACATCTACAAGTTAAATCAATTAATCATTTTTAAAAGGAAAATTGAATATCCTTTAATTCAATAACATCCACCACATAATCATCTCGGGTTTCATGAATGAATATAGGTTTTGTTACCATGAATAGAAATGTTTGAAAATGGATTATTAATAGAAAACTGATGGCACAATCTCCCCTGTAAAAATGTCATTCATACAAAACATATTCAATTAAAAATAAAAGATGGTTGTTAGAGAAGCCAATAGACTGACCTATATGATATAAAATATCCTCATAATGAGGGATATAAATCAACTCAATTTTTTTATTTATATTTCATGTCACAAATATAAGTAAAAAATTTAGTTCATAGGTCACAATGAAATAAAGAATAACTGGGCTTAATAAATGTTGGGGATTGATTTTCTCCAACCCTAGCTCCTTCTGGGCCCAATACATTTTCCATTATGGGGTTCCATCTTGAAACCCATGGTTGATATGAGTAATTTCCCATCCAAGCTTATATGTGAGTCATCATCCTTTAGTGGGAATCAATGTGGGATTCGGTATGCACCCAAAAAACCTCCCCTCAATCCAAAGACCACACATGCCTCCCCTTCAACGATAATCCATCGGATCCAACCATCTTGCACCGCCGTTTTCTCGTCACTGGGACTCATCGTCGGACCATTAATTATCATGAAGACTTCCGACCCAAGGCACCATGGATTCACATGCTTCAAAAGAGAAACTTCTATCATTGTTAAACTCGTCTTTTTGGGAAATACCATACATCAAATCTGGGCTGCAGCCTCACTCTGATACCATTTGTTGGGGATCAATTTTCTCAAGCCCTAACTCCTTTTGGGCCCAACACATAAGCCATTCTGGGGTAACATCCTAAAACCCATGGGTGATAGGATTAATTTCCCATACAAGATTATATGTGAGTCCTCATTCTTTAGTGGGAATCGATGTGGGATTGGGTTTTCACCCAACAATAAAATCACACATCAACTAAATATTATGGGAAAATTTAAAAACAAGTCGGTATTATATTGATAAAATATTACATCACAAAATAAAATTAAAAATAAATAAAAGTCACATTATATAAATTAATTAATTATTTATTCATGCATCATAATATCATCTACATACAGGGTACTGAATAAAATAGAAGTGAAACTAATAAATCCAGAAATATCATCTATGTTTATCAATTGAATTATTTTTTCATCATCTAGGTAACAATAGACCTATTAAAAATATCCCTGTTTATCCAATGATTTTTCCATACATAATTAATCACATTTCCAATATTCTGTTTTAACATTCAATAAACATTGAAATTAAGGAGAAAAAATTAACAACAAAGTTAAGTACCGGTTTCTACATTGAAAAACCACAACTTTTAAAGGACTATTCTTTCTGAATAAATTATAATAGTTTATAATATCTTACAATTCACTATGTAAAAGAATCATTTAATAGTAAACTAACTTAGTGTATATTACACATAGCATAAAGATGGTTTTTGATAAACACAACAATATATTTCTACGTATCAACTCTTTTTATAATTTAAATAAGATAAATATAACATAGTTGTTAAACATAATTATATTAATAGTAATAAAAAAATTTCAAATAATGTTTATAATTTTTTATATTACTAAATCATATTGATCATAAAAGATATGATTCTTGGTAATGAACATCAATTTTCCAAATACCATTTTCCAAAATGAACCAATTTTTATTTCCCTTTATGAACAATAATAAATAAACTTTTGGACACTCATAGAATGTTAATTTGTTAAAATAGACTTCATTTTTATATCTTGAATATCAATTTTTGCTTCGGGTGAATTTTTTGGTATTTTTCTGAAAATATTCATTTTTTCTTAAATAGGGAAACAAAATTCATTTATGTTAAAAATAAGAACTTTTTTTTAAAAATAAGATTTTGTCATTAAATTGAAATTATTGTCAAAATATAAAAATATTACACATATTAATCCAATTTAGTTCAAGGTATTTATTATAATAGATATAGATATAAAAATTCGTTGAATATTTTTATCAACCTTTTAGCTACCTTCTAGCAAAATTTGCAGATTACAATTAAAAATAATTTTACCACATATGTGAATTGAATAATGAAAATCTAATATTCATGGTTATAATAAAGTTGATTTTTTTATAATGTGATAATAATAACATTTGTTGAATAGTAACATATGAATTTTATTTGCAGCAATTAAAGTAAAATTGGTTAATTATAGCTAGAAATAATATTATAATAAAATAAAATTACAATAACACTTATCCTAATTTAATTTGATAATTTATTTTGGACCGAAAACATTCATATGTCAAATATATTATCCTTGTTTAGTGGGTTGAGTTAGATTCAAACATTTATTATATTTCAATTAATTAATATCTAAAATATTCATGTTCAAATTTTAGTAATTTTCTGTAATATAAAGTTAAATATGTGATATGGTTTACTATAAGTAGTCTATAGAAATACAATTAATTTTCCTACCTTATGGTTATTTATTTTAAATTTTTAGATAGTAAATAATTAAATTAAATTCTGAAAAAATGATTAAGTAGTAATTTTTTAATTTATTAAAATACCTAACACATTATATTAAAAATATTAAAAAATGTATTTAGAATTAATTAATGACATAAAAAATTTATAAAAAAATTATACATGTTAGATAAATGTCGGAAGTATTGGCTCAATGATATCATGTAGGTTTAATATTTATAAAAATCAAAATATTTAATATTATCATAATTTAAATAAATGATCCTTCAAAATAAATAATAAATTACTAAATTTTATAAAATTAATTAAAATGATTGGATAACCCAAATATCATGTATAGTGATAGAAAAGTAATAAATGATAAAATTATGTTCCATTTGGAATTTTATTATTACTATATTAACCATAGGTTTTAAAAGGCATGTTGTCATGGAAAAAGTTAATTAGTTTAACTACGGACTAAAGGGAAAAAATATGGTTAAAGTTGTGACCTAAACTTGTCTAAAATCTATTTGTTTAGAATATTCCAACATATAGTCATCTTAAATTATAAATAAATCACTTTGGAACTAAAATAAAAAATAGTTTTATAAATAATTAAATGTATTGGAATTACATAAAGTTATGCTCCTCCCTCTTTTAAAAGACAACTACATCTACCCACTTCCTCACGCATCTCAAGCTCCATGTACTTCCCAATGTCTGATCAATTATGCTCCCAACGTCCCTAACTTCCTCTCATAATCCTTTCCATGAGTATATGTGTATCATAACAGGTAAATAAAGAACATGATATTTTCATATTTATTAATATTTTCCGATTAAATGTTAATTTTACTTTAAATGGGACACTATGTTTGATGGCGTACCCAATACGGTACAACGATTTTCTTTGAAATCTTACAATGAACAATAATAATATTATATTATTATATTAAATGGTATTTAACTCCTATATGTTATAATGGGGTTATTAAACATAACTTACTTTAATATGATTATACATTTTTGTTAAATGTTTTTAACATTTAACCAATAAAATATAGGGGCTTAAAATGTGTATGAATCTAATTTTAAGCATAATTTTCTTTAAAGTGTAAATATATTATATTTTTATCATTCATCCCAATGTTTGTCATTAGAATTAATATCACATTGAAATTTGACTTACGCAAATGTTTATTATTTGAAATATAATATTTCATAAAAACACGCTTTTTTTAACAACAAGAATTAATTTAAAATTAATTAATACATATTCTATGTTTTTAATTTGTAAAAATAGACACATTTTTTTAATTCAAAATATAAAATATATCTTAGGATGAATATTTGGTATTTTTCTAAAAAACTACAATTTTTGATGAATAGATAAACCACTTAGTAGTAGTTCAAAAACTGACTTTTTCATTTACATAAACTTTTACCCCTTTTATGAATTGAATTTTAAAAATAAAACATACATGGTTGTTATAAGAAAGTAAAATGTGGTTCAATAAAAATAAAATATTTTATATTGAATAGTAACTTTTGACTTTTATTTACCGCGGTTAAATGTAAATAGGGTAATTAATTGTAAAAAGAGTATTATAAGAAAAATATTTGCATTACCACATGTATTAACCTTATTGGATGTGTCATGGCCAACCATGGGCATCCTTGGGTCGATTTTGGGGTCCCATAGAGCCACTTTAGAGTGATAATGACATTTTAGATTAATTAATTTAATGTAAAAAAAATTACATAAACAAATACCTTTTAGTAAATCAATTTGTACATGGGGATATATAAATTCTCATTCCATAAATAAAAATTAATTGTATATCGAAAATTATTTCCTATATCATGGTATTTTATTTAATTTTTTGAAATAAAATAAATTAAATAATTTATGACCAAATAATGATGCGGTATTTACATCATTAATAAATTATTTTAATTAATAAGAATATAAATATGAAAATAATAGAAAAACCTGTAAAATTATTTTTAGATGATTTAATTTCGACTATTAGTCCATTTATCTTAAACTTTAATGATTTTCAGACCTTTCGAAACTGAAAATTAGTTTATAATATTATAATTGTTTCAAACATTCTTAAAGAGCCCCTCACCCCTTATAAAAAGCCCTCACATCTAACCCATTCCTCAAACCTCAAAAACCACTTGTATCATCCCACCTTAACCAAATTTAGCTCCCTAAATACCTATACTCCTCTTAGAAGCCTTACCATTGGCAGAATAAACTTTATGAAGTCATTTTGGTTCAAACCAATTGAAATTACACAAATTAAAAGCAATGGTTTATTTTATATTCTTTTATTTTATTTTACATATTCAACCCCCTAAGAATTATTTATTCCAATATTTTTTTTACAAAACCAGAATCCAAAATATACTATGATGTTGTTATGAGAAGGATTCTAACAACAGATACACACACCTACATCTAACTGGTAAAGAACATAATGTTTCTGTGGATGGAAAACTAACGCCTCAAAAAATGATGATTGTTCAATTATCTCCCAGATCCTCTCATGATGGCCATTAAGATGGAACTGTATTTATATATGGTATATATTATGATTATTTTATCTTTATGATTCTATATTTTTCATTTATATCATACCTTTATGGTTTCCATTATGGGTAAACGCAATAATTTCATTTTAAGAAATGTGGACTACCGCCCCCTCAAAGTGATATGAATCATTAATGCCATATGTAAGATGTATAAAGGATAGAGATAATGATATTATATATGATATAATACTAGATTTATAATATTCCTATTTATCATTATGTTTTAATTCCATTAAAATAATAAATATAAATGGAAGTGGTGTTCTTGCGTACGTACATCTTACCGTCTCCATGAATGGTGCATTTCATTTCTTACCACAAAATTATATGTACTGTTATATATATACAGGATATATATTTTATATATGATATATAAAATTTGAATATAATTTTGGACATGATGTACTTTTGATCACAATGTGAATTTTTTTTATAACAAGTTCATTTTTTACTCAAGTTTTGAACAACGATAAAATATCCAATATGATCTCAAATAATTAAATAATTGTTATATCAAGATAATAAGTGATATAAAAGGAATAATAAAATTTTATAATCATATTAATGAATTATATATTAAATTATTTTTATTATTCCATATGAACAGGGAACATACAAGTAACGTCAGACACGAGGTAAGGAGATTTCTTATTTCACTTTTAATTCTGTGAGATTTCCTTAGTTTGCTACTTATTCATTGCATGTGGAGTATTGTATACTGCCATTTGATATATATTATCATTATTCTAATTATATTCAATTTATTTTGTGATGAATTTTTGGCTATTAACTTTTGGTCATATGACTCATTTATTTACAATGTGGTAAAGGGATTCATCTCACTTTATATTCCCGTGAGATTAATGCTATATTTTCCATTATCTGATTCTGTGTGTTGTATGTACTTCCCATGATTGTATTTTTTATGTAATATAATTTCAATTATGTGTTTTTAAATCTTAATTGAATAATCATTCTTTCATGGAGTGTATGTTTCATATGTTACCATATCGATAAAGGAACCACTCACCATCCTCTATTTTAAAAGAATTATTTTTGTTATGTAATTTAATTTACATCTTATTATGTTGGGATTTTTTCTTCTATATCATTAATGATATAAATATTATGTCCATGTTATGAGATACCATTTTTATATATTACCAACTCATTTTCATAATTATTATGTGACATCATTAGGCTATCAATTTTTTTCATGTGAACTTCTTACCGAATTTCAATTTTTTGGGATTAAAATTGTACTTCTTGAATATGTCATCCTATGATTATGTGTGAATGAATTATAATTTTTGTACACATTATATCAACATATATTGTGTGTATTATTATTATTCACACATAATTATGTAATTTATTTATCCTTAATCAAAGTATGTCATCTTTATAAGGGATTTCTTCTCAATTTTCATTCTATTTAGAATTCTTTGTTCTTATTATCCAAATCAGATTGAAATGGTGTATATACTTTCCTTTTGTCTATATTTTTATTCCATTGGAATATTAAATCATTAATTCTTTCAAATTGGTATTGGACACATGGATTCAAAAATAAATTTTTAAATGTTTTTTGAAAATTGATTGATTATTTCAATATCTTGAAATTAATAATTGTTATTGAAAATGAAATGTTATAAGTAAAATGATTATATTTGAAATATTTTATGTGTTATAGTGGTAATTAGACCATTAATGTTTGGTTATGTGATAAATCATATGATAGTTTGTGTCCTAATGAACCAAGACAGGTGGTTACGTTATAACCTCCAATGCATTGGGTATGGAAGTCAGCCTTATGGCTATTCCATTTAGTGATATGGGTGGAAGTCGACTGTATGGTTATTACATTTATGTATGATTATTTCCCTAGTAACCTTTATATGATATTTGTTCCTTATATGGGTTTTATTGTAATCTATTGGTTACATAATGGTAATCAATAATCTTTTATTTAATTAAGAGAACTTACTACTTCATAAAGGTGAAATGTATTACTTTTTAAAAAGTACTCGTGGTTTAATTTTTGTATACAATAACTAATAGTTTTTTTCTTTGTGTATCTAATACTGAGATTTTTATGCTGATCCAATTTTTTTGAAATTATTTTCATAGGACATAAAGTGTAATGTGGACAACGATGGGACAATGGAAAATTCATGCTTTCTAAAACATGGAACTAGTCATGTCTCATTTCTTTAAGAGTTTTTATTTTATGAAAAAATGGAAACTAATTAGAAATGTCTACTTTTTAATTTTTAAGATGTAATGTAATAGTAATGACATAATCCTCTAAATCTCTAAACCTAAAAATATCATAAATGCGAATTATTAATATAATTAAAGATTGGGTAGTGTTTAAGGCCATGCCGTTATAGTTGGTATCAAAGGTCGATTAAGACAAAATTAGGGATTTTGAGTTTTCGTTAGACACATGGTTAGTCCCTATGTTTATTATTATAGTTAAATACTTGTATTATATCTTCATTAGGTCATGGATTTTCAGTTAAAAATGGACGAAGGAGGATCTCTTGCGACATTCCTATCTCTTCTTGATGACATGCTCACAATAATTATTACAATGTCTTGATCGTATGATTGTGAATCATTTTCTGGCATTCAACTCACTTGAAAGCAGTTGTTTGAGATTTCAAACCCCTCCACTATACCTTGTTATCATCATAAATATTGGGTTGTATAAAAAAAATCCTATTTTTACAATATTTTCATATTTTCATGAATGGTAAATATTATCATGAATTTTTTAATAATTTACATTCTCACAAGATTACGAAGAATATTATGATTTTGAAAAATGTAAAGATGAAGGATACCCTTGTGAAAAATATTTATATTTTCTTTTACAAAATATTCTCTTATCATATACATATGGTATTTTAAATGACCATTAATTATAATTTTCAACTCAAATTCGGTCTAACTATTTTATAGAAATCATGTTTTATCAGATGTTTTGAAATTATATTTCATACAAAAATTATTTTCCAAAACTATTTTTTCTGAACACCCATATGACCCATGTTGTACAACGTGTATTTGGATGAAGGAATAAATTGATTTTGAAGGATCTCTAAATCATTATTTCAATGAATGGACCATCTACCATGATGAACATGATAACAAAGAAACCATGTGGACACCATGATCAAGGTATGATGTTATATATTTTCGGGATCATTTTATTTTATAATATGGTGGTGAAATAAGAAAATTGACAATATATATAAGAATTCAAGAATTTAGATGTTGAGATCATAATTAATTGTGATGAAAATGATAAATATAAGGAAACCATTCAGGTTAAAACATGTTAGGGTTTTTTTGAGTTTAATAAAAACCATAACTTATATTATGGGTGACAACCCTTCACATCCGTCAAGGCCGCATGAATCAAACCCACAACCGAAGGGCAACAAGGGTGAATCTCCTACTACTGACCTACGTGAAGTCACTGATTAGTATGAATTATTAATTTTTTCTAAATGATTTTATTTATCATGATTAATTTGATTTGGGATCTTCTGTTTTATCAAATTGATATCCTTAGTAAAATAAAATGATTTGGTGATTATGTGATAAATGTGATTTTGGAAGACAATATCTATTTTGGGAACACTATATGATTATGGAAAATAGAGTACTATGGGATTAAATTTGTGGGGTAATGGTCGAAATTTAATTTTTGGAGAATATCCTTTTTATTTGTGGACATATAGAGATTTGGGTTATTTATAGAAATAATTATCATATCATAGAGAATATTTTATTTGGAAAATTATGATTTAGTATGAGACTTTACGAGTATTCTACATTTTTTAAGTAAAATGTTAAGATTTACAAGGGAAGACTATGTGATTAAATCCTTCTTATGTTTTTGTTTTCAATATTAGTTGGGATTATTTTCAATAATTTTAAGGATAATTGTGTATTAAATGGTCATTCTTGAACATTGGGTACTTTTTGTTGAGTTTTGGAGATTAATAGTAGCATTTCTTTTTATAAAGGATTATTTTTTGGGAGATTATATGATCTCATATTAACCATTTTGGTTTTAGTTGATGTCTAAGGACAAGTTAAATACATATTTCTACTTTTTTGGATTATGTGATTCTCGTGAAGATGATTCTTTCTCTTTTAATGTGACCATGACTTTTAGAATTATCATTGTTTGGAAAAAATATTAGTTTTTGGTAGAAACATATTAATAGAAGAAAAACTACTTGAAGGATAGTATAATTTCTTATTTTATTATTCTATATAGTAAGTAAAATTCTAAAAAATTTTATAAAGAAGATAAAAGATGTTGTTGGTTTACCTTTCCTACTGGGTAATCAAAGGTTGTTTGACACATCATAAGTTTGTGATTTTCTAGTGGTTAACTTTATCCAAATCATGTTTTCTACACCTCTCCATCAGAACATGATGGAATTTTCCCTTCCATATCCATGATTTCGTACATGGAATCCGTGTATGGGTTATCTCGAGTAACCTTTGTATTTCTATTTCTTTCTTTTAAAGTAATAGTTTTATTGACTCTTTTTCCAATGTGGGGCTTTAGATGATGTTTCTGAGCCCAATTATAAAATTATGAGGTTGTAATTTTCTAAAAGGGGGGAAGGATATAACATTCCATGTAAATAAAGTACATGGAATTTTTATATTTATTAATATTTTATTATTATATATTATTTTTACATTAAATGGGATGTTATGTTTGATGTCTTAGCTGATACGCAACAACTTGTTTATTTGAAATCCTACGATGCACACAAATAATATACTATTAATATATTAAATGGTTGTTAACAGTAAGATTTTATAATTACATTCATAAACAGAACTAACTACAATATGATTATACATTTCTGTTATATGATTTTAACATTTATTCAATAAAATTTAGAGACTTAAAATTTCAATGAATCTTATTTTAAGCATAATTTACATTAAAGGATCGATTTACCGCCTTTTGATTGAGAAAACAATTTAAATATTGTTTTTTCCACTTTAACATTTCTATATGACCAAATAATTTTTTTTTGAATAGAGATACCAAAATTTACTATGGGTAATTTTTTGATATTTTTATGATAATATTTATTTTTTTAATGAATAGTGAAAAGTATAGTATTTTAATTCAAATACGCATTTGAATATAATTTATTTATATGGTTGGATTATATTTTTATTTTGTTTTAATGTGTACATAGATTTTATTTTTATCACTTAACCCATTGTTGGTAATAGGAATTAATTTCACATTGAAATTGGACTTAAACAAGTGGAATCGTTTTATAGTTAATGTATCTTAAAAATGCGGTTTTTGTTTTGACAACGAGAATTAATTTTAAATTAATTATTCCAACCTATATGTTATGAATTTGGTAAAATAGCCATCATTTTTGAATTTGGAATATCATATATAGATTAGATTGATTTTTTTGTATTTTTCTGAAAACATCAATTTTGGATGAATAGTGAAAGAACTTAGTAGTAGTTCAAAAACAGACTTTTTCATTAAAATAAAATTTTACAGATTCTATACATTGAATTTCTAAAATCTGACAAAGATGGTTGTTATTAGTAAAAAAAAATTGGTTCAATAAGCAGAACATATTTTTTGGTGAATAGTAACTTTTGACATTTAGTTACCACGGTTAAAGGTAAATAGTTTAATTTTAGGAAAAAAATATTATAATAATACATATTTACAATAACATTTGTCTACACCTTATTGGATGATTCATGTCCGACCATGTCCATCCTTGGATCGATTTTGGTATCCCAGGGAGCCACTTAAGAATGATAATGTCATTTTAGATTAATTAATTAACTGTAAAGATAAAAATGACATAAACAAAAATCTTTTCGAAAATCAATATTTACCTAGGGTTATATAAATTATATTTTTTACTATAAATATTAATTATTATCTATAAATATTACCTATATCATAGTATTTTTTGATTTGATGATTTTATATCGACCCATAGTCATATAATATTTTATGTTAATGATTTTTGGACCTTTGGAAGTTGAAGTAATGTTTGTAAGAAAATAATTTTTTCAAAATTTTCTAAAGAGCCCCTCCTCCCCCTTATAAAATTCCCTCACTTATAACCCATTCCTCACACCTCTCATGAATCTTGGATCATCCAACATATTCCCAATTAATCTCCATACATCTCTATCCTTCTCCGAGAAGCCTTACCATAGGCAGAAGGCACATCAAGAATTCCTTTTGGTTCAAACCAAAGGATGTTATCAAAATTAAAGGTAATTGTTTCTCTTAAATTATTTTCTTTTACATAAAATAGCAAACCCCCTAGACTTTTTAACTTCTTTATTATATTATAAAACCAGTAACCTCAATATAATAGGATGTTGTTGTAGCGACTATTGTTTTTTTGGCCTTGTCAGAATTTGGAAAATTCCTATGAATAATTCAAGAGCTATGTGTGATGAAGGTGTGTGATTCTGAGGCCCTGTGTTCCTGGAATTAATTTTATAAAAATATTATGTTTTTTGAACTATACAAGTGGTGGTGTTGTTTTTTATCCTTAAATGTAGATTGGTTCATAGATATGATGGAACATATGTTTCTTGAAGCGTTCCTTTTAGCCGAGGCGGGGTGAAAACGTTTTTGGCACCTGCCTACTGTGGAAAAAGACACCAAGGGCATTTTCATAAATAAATGAGAAAGTTTCATTCAGATCAGCAGCTCAAATAACTTCTGAACAATGTCTTAGATCACAATTCTTAGTGATCTGTTGCATTTAAAATGCCTTTTTTAACCTAGGAACGTCATAACATTAATTTGCGCTGGGTACCGGGTCAGAGGCATGTTGTTTGGGAGTTAAAATGTAGTTTTCATTAAAAATAATAATTAAAAATAATAATAAAATTAAACCCCCATCCCCTTGTCATTCTTTGTGCACCAAAGAGGAGCCTCCTCCTTCTTCCTCTGCTTCACCGGAGATCTTCCAAATCAATCAAACGATGCACCCAAGAGCTCAGATTCTGATAGCAGATGCTCCATGATCGTGGAGCGGATGCTTTGTAACACGAATCTAAGACAGAACATCAGTATTTCACCCGCGAGTTAGGTGGTTTTAGTTTTAAAATCCTGGATCACATTTTGGTGTTGTTTTTCTTCAATTATTCAAAGGAATGTGTAGCTAGGGTCACCAGCTTTTCAAAATATGTTTTAGATTTGAATTTGGAGCACCGGGGTGCTCCGGGTGGCTCCCAAACGTTTTCTGGTGGAAAACCATGTTTTCTAGTGGTGAGGGTGGCCCACCATGATGGATTCTAGCAAAGCTCTGTGTCACGGATGGGGAGGGGTTTTCTCCAGTTGTTGGGAGGTGGAATCTAGTGGCAACAAAATGGTTTCTAGAGGCAGTGCGCTGGTTTCCGGTTAGGCAAGCGGTGGTCCAACTAGGTTTTTCCGGGGGTTCTTTAAACACCTATAACTCATAAACCAGATGTCCATTTTGTGATCCGTTTGTGGCGACACAAATTTTGCGTGGAGAAATAACTCTTCAAATTATTTTGGAAATTTTGTCAGTGGGGCTCTTGTCCTGGGGCCATGAAATGTTGAAAATAGTAATATTTTATTATTTTCAACTTTATCTACCATTACCCTTTCACGGAGTGTCCAAATGATGCACCGACAGTGTCATTGAGACCCTGATGGTAAGGGAGACTTTTCAAATTATTTTCGGGTTGTTGGGACTGAGTATAGGGTGTGGGCCCCATGAGGTCGTGTTCCGGCATGTGTGGAGAAATGTGAATTTTCCATCGGGTGTCGGTTTTGGACGATCGAGTGGTCGGCCCCCTTTTTCTTTATGAGGTGATCACAATGGTGTGATCCACATGACGAGTTTTTAGATCATGGTGTGGGCCACACTCGGGTTGTCTATGGTGAATTGTACCTTTTTCACTCGGTGTCTGTTTGGGACGATCGAGTAGTCGATCCAATGTGTTTTTTCAAGGGGATCACAATTTTGTGATCTAGATGAATAGTTTTATGATCGTGGTGTGGGACCCACTAGGGTTGGCTATAGTGAATAATAAATTTTTCACCGGGTTTCCATTTTGGACGATCGAGTAGTCAATCTTGTGGGTTTTTAGGGGATCACAATGGTGTGATCCACTTGATGAGTTTTGTGAATGTGGTGTGGGCCCGACACTAGGTGGCTATTGTGAATAGTACCTTGTTCACCGGTTGTCTGTTTCGTGTGACTACATTCCCTATCCCATGTATTTATCCTCATAGACCATGTTGATAGACTCTATATCAGTTTAGGAGGTGCGCAGTGTGGTAAGATTGTGGTTCGCTCGGATTTGCGATGTTTCAACCAACAGTTTTTTAGGGTACTCCCTTAGTTCGCTCTTATAAGGGTTCATGTGATATCACAACCATGGTTTGGGTTTGTGATCCCCTCTATAGGATCACTAATCTGTTACAGCTGTGGCATCCCTCTTGTAGGCCCGAGGTGGGATCCTCTAGCTTCGGTACCCTAGACCGGGTTCATGGTATCGTTTTGACCGCTTATCGAAGGGAAGTGATGCCCTATCTAGATGTTTAACCATCATAGGGATTGTGGCATCCTACTGAATATGATCCCCTAAACATTGGGTCGTTCTTAGTAGGGTTGTGGTATCATCGGGTGTACGATCCCCTACTCAGCATGTGGTTTATAGTAGGGTTGTGACATCACTCATTTTACGATCCCCTACTCAGCGCATGGTTTTAGTAGGGTTGTTGAATCATCAATTTGATCCTCTACTACACGATTTATACAAGATGGGTTTTCGGTATTGTCATGACCGCCCTGATGGGTGATGATCCTTTATATGAGTGATGTAATTCTGTGGAGCGCCTGATCGGGTTGTGGTATCCCCTATCTATGAGATCTTTGAATACTAGATCATGTTGTTCTATCCCCCAGCAGATCCTGGAAGTGATCCCCTCTCTGTGTGATCTTCGAATACTAGTTTGGGTTCTAGAATACCCTAGTAGAACCTAGGATTGATCCCCTTTCTGAGGAGTTTTTTGTTTTTGCAGTTTTATACAGACTTTCTCAGTGATGATATCCGACGAGTGTGATATCACAGGTGAGCTTCTGGGATATTTCTGTGGGACCTGATTGAGTGTATCTCTCGGACAAGTGTCATCTGGATGATAGTGACCGTGGAGTGTGTTCTCCTGGTTGTGATTCTTTTTTGGTGATGACTTCAATACCTCTTGTGGCTTTGTGTTTGTAACAAGTATATCTAGATATTGACTGTATATGTCGGGACGTATATCTATGAAGATTCTCCTGGTATATTTATGAAAGTATAAATGAGAAAATGTTTATAATATACATATGGGCGTATACTGTAGAGAATGTTTAAGGTGTATGTATGGGTATACACCCGAATTTAGATGACTAGTTTTGTTTGCTGAGGATGGTCTCGAGATGGAGTTTCTCTCTCATCTGGGTTCCCTCTGGCTGGGATTAGCTGACTGTTTCCACATAGATTCTCTCATTTTTATCAGTTTTTGGGGTGCCTACTGAGTATTTTGCTATACTCACCCTTGAACGGGCTTTTCCCGCACAAGTTTGTGTCTTGTACATACCACATGCCTTTAGAAGGAGTCCCAGGAAGACCCGAAGCAGGAGGAGCTTTGTGAGTGAGACGAACCGGGGTATTTACTAAAGCTGTGTCAAGGATCTAACCAGCAGATGCATTTCACATAATTTCCCTTCTTCTGAGCAGTTTGAATGCTTTATAGTATTCTTTTGTTGGGTCCTGTTTTTCCCTTTTGTACTTTTGTTTTTCTCTGGATGAGGGTTAGATGTATGCAAGCATTATATTTTCAGTTTTTACATATTCTACAATGTTTCATGGAGGTGTATGTGTGTGCATGTGTACTGGTACCTTTGGATAAAACATCCCATGATTGTGATAGCCTACTCTGCACAAGTCACCGGACCATGGCCTATTGGTAGCTGTATTGTGATGTTGTAGCACGAGCCACATTAGGTTGGGTCATGACAGAGTGGTATCAAAGGATGTTCCACCTTTGGGATCTCTCAGCGTAGTTGGTTTTTTTTATCTTGGGTTGGGTTGTAAAACGACAGTGTTATGATGTTTGGAGTTTGGCGTTCAGGCCTGAGACTCCAGTGTTGGTGCGACGCCCGACATATCCAAACACCTGGGCTCTGATAACATGCCTATCAACAAGCGACCTTCATACACTGGTCTCAAGGAAATACCAACACATATATAATATTGGACTAGGTTTTGTGTTTTTCATTGTCCTTCTTGAATTATCTCTCCATATATACTCTTTGACCATTTTTGGTCTTGATTGTATTTCAGTATGTCTCTACAAAGACCGCTAGCAAAGGATCCGCAGTGTGGTTGTTGTGGAAATCTTCCCCGTGTAGAGGCCTTGGGGAAGGGTTCATGTTATAATGCTAGACCTCTAGGAGGTCCGCCCAAGGGGCCACCACATTTCTATCATCCTGTTGTGCCAGTAGGGCAGGATGAGGTGGCACATAGGCTGAGTGCGTTGTACAAGTTACTGGGGTAGGGACCTCTAAGGTTCTAGAGTTATCCAGACCCCCAGGATGCTGATGAATGGCTTGAGACAGTCACTCGAGATATCCACCTATTGATGAAACCTCCAGATTAGATGGTGGGTTTAGCAGTGAGCCTTCTGCATTGTTCGACCGGTTGATGGTGGAGTTTGGTGACGAAGTCCCACGATATGATGACACTCACATGGACAATGATTGAACGACTCTTCTGAGAAGAGTTCTATCTGGTGGTGCTGATGTCAGTATAGATCTATGAGCTTCTAAAGCTTCAACAGGAGGGCATGACTGTGTCGGAGTACTCAATGATGTTTACAAACATTTCGTGCTACTCCATGGATATGGTTCATGACCTGTTCTTTAGGGATCAGATCTTCATGCATGGCTTACATAGACACGTCTTGGCAGATGTTGTTTCCATCTTTCTTCCCACCTATGACGGATTACTCGAGCAATTCATGATGGTGGATATCATTCTAGATGAGCAGATTTGGACCATCAGTGTTGGGGACATGGTAGCTAAGACTTCTAAAAATGGTAGTCTGCGGCATGCGCAAGGGTCTGGATGTGGCTGTCGTTTCGAGAGGTGACCCATTGATGGAGGATCTAAGGCTCAGGGCTCACAAGGCTCGCATGTCAGTTTTGGATAGCCACAAGAGAGGCGGTGTTACGCTAGCGACGGTCAAGGAAATATTGATATAGATTATCTGACCCATCGTGCAGATGAGAGGGAGTCGGTCTATAGGCCTCCATGGCTGTAGTAATGTCTATAATATGGAGGTATTCTGGGAAGGGGAGGTGGCGATGAAGTTGGGGAAGCTGCGGGAGGAGGTAGGCATTTAGGGTTGCCACCACCACCACCATCAGGTGGTCCACACCGAGATCAGGGAGCTAGAGAGCGAGGGTGAGGACAACTTTAGGCCTTGGAGGTAGTTGACCTAGAGGATCTGTGAATGGATATAGGTACGCTCTGTGTCCTTTCTACTTTCTGATGCAGTTTTGATCAACATTTTTAGGTTGTACTCTCTCCTTTCTTTTGTTTGTTTTAGGTTCTTTTATTGGGTTGGTAATAACCTGTGTGGGTGTTGATCAACGTGCTTCAATTGCATGAGGAAGGGGAATCCTTCCCCCATCGTGACAGATTTTTTTGACACAATTAAATCCATGTCGGTGAGTCAGGGCTGCTGAAACTGGATAGTGTTGAGGTGTGGTGTATATGTCCCTCTGACTTGTACGTCTGGGAATGGTTGTGTGTTGGCAAACTCGCTAGTGTGGGAGACCCAGTTGAGAGTTCAGTTTCATTCACCCATACATAAGTTTTTTTTGTGGATTAAAAGTCCTATAGTGGTGTGGATTTTGATACTCGTGTATTTGGCCCTATCAGACATTTAATAATTCATACGATTAATTCCAAAGCTTGGCAGGATGACTGTGTGTGATTTTGAGGCCCGTTGTGCCCAAAATGTATTTTATGAAAATATTTTGTATTTTTATACTATGCACGTGGAGGAGTTATTTTTTCTACTAAAAGGTAGATCATATCATAAATACGAGGGAACAATTGTGTCTGAAGCGTTGATTTTAGACTAGGCTTTGTGTAAACTTTGCGTGCGCAGGCCTGTGGTGGAAAAATCCTCCAGGGGAATTTTCTAAAATAAATGAAAAAGTTTCTTTATGATTGTTGGCTCAAATAACTCTTGAACGGAGTCTCAGATCACAATTCTGAGTGCATATTTGAATTCAAAACATCGTGTTTTTCCGAGGAGTGACATATTTTTATTCAGCACTGGGTGTCGGGTCCGATGTGTGTTGGCACAGAGTTAAAATGAAGGATTTATTAAAAAATATTATACAAATCAACCCCCCCTGCTGTACATCATTGCATACTGAGGAGGTGGATCCTCCTTCCTCCTCTGTTTCACTGGCGATATTCCAAATAATGCAAACGAAGTTCCCACGATCATGGATTCCGACGGTGGACACTTCAAGATCGTGCAACGAAAGCATGTGAGTGTAGATTTCTTCCAGAAAATCATCATTTCTCCAGCGAGGTAGGCGGTTTGAGTTTTAAAATTCCAGATCCTATTTATGAATTATTTTTCTTAAAATTTTTGTAGGGTTGTGTAGTTCAGGTCTTGAGCCTTCCAAAACATGAATCATATCTGAATTTGGATTATCGGGGTGCTCCTAGTGGCTCCCAGAGGTTTCCCGGTGGAGAACCCATTTTTTCGGCAGCATGGGCAGCGACCCTGGAAGATTCTGTCAAAGCGATAGAGGCATGTAGGTAGTGCTTCTATCTCCAGGAGTGGTGTGGCAGAATCTGGTTGTGGCACAATAGTTTCTGGTGGCGGCGCAATGGTTTCTGGGGAGGTAGGTGGTGGCCCGGCTAGGTTTTTCCGAGGGTTGCTTAAACCACTATAACTCGCAAACCATAAGTACGATTTGAGAGCTGTTTGTTGTGACAAGAAGCGTGCATTGAGGTGGACCACTTGATATTATTCTGAGAATATTGTGAGTTGGGTTTTTGTCCCGGGGTAATGAAATATTGAGGTGGACCACTTGGAGATAGTTTCTAGGTGTTCGGACCGAGAACAGGGTGTGGGACCCATGAGGTCGGGTTTCAATGTATATAGAGAAACATGACTTTTCTACTAGGTCTCTATTTTGGATGATTGATTAGTTGACACCTTGTGATTTTCTTAGGGGATTTCAATGGTGTGATCAGCATGACATGTTTCGGGATCGCAGTGTGGGCCCCACCCAGGCTGGCTATGATGAATAATACCTTTTCCTCCAGATGTATGTTTTGGACGATCGAGTAGTCAATCCCTTGTGTTTTTTCGAGGGGATAAAATTGGTGTGACATGTTTGACATGTTTCGAGATAGTGGTGTGGCCTCTACTCGGGCTGGCTATAGTGAATAGTAACCTTTTCACAGGGTGTCCGTTTTGGACGATCGAGTAATCGATCTCGTGGGGTTTTTCAATGGGATCACAGTTCTGTGATCCACTGGATGAGTTTTGGGGTTTTTGTCTGGGCCCCACACGAGCAATATATAGTGAAAAGTATCGTGTTCACTACTTGTCCGTTTGGGTGACTAAATAGCATATCCTGTGTGTTTTTCCGCATAGACCGTGATGGTGGACTCTGTATCTACCTAGGAGTTTCACAGGGTGGCGATGTTGCAGGTCGCTCGTGTTTGCGATGTTTGGACCAACTGTGGTTGATTGTACTCCCTTGGTTTTCTCTTATAAATGTTTGTGTGGCATCACAACTGTGGAATGTGTTTTTTATCCCCTCGATAGGACCACTAATCTGTTAGAGTTGTGTCATCCCTATGGTGGGCCCTGGGTGAGATACTTTAGTTTCGCAACCCTAGATCGGGTTCTTGGTATTGCTTTGACATCTTATCCATGGGCTGTGATCCTCTATCTTGCAGGTTGACCCACATAGGGATTGTGGAATCATCAGGAATATGATCCCCTACATATTGGGCCATGCTCAGTAGGGTTGGGGAATCATCGGGAATACGGTCTCCTACTCACCATGTGGTTTATAGTAGGGTTGATGCATCACTTTTTATATGATCCCCTACTCAGCACATGGATTCGGTAGGGTTGGTGCATTATCGGTTTGATCCCTTGCGATAGGAGTTATACCAGATGGGGTTTCTGTATCATCATGACTGCCTTGATGAGAAACGATCCTCTATCTGAGTAATGTAGTTTTGTGGATTTCCAGATCGGTTTTTGATATCCCCTATCTGTGTGATCTTTGAATTCCATATTGGGTTGTGGTCTCCCCTAGAAGATCATGGGAGAGATCCCCTATCTGTTAGATCTTTGAAAACCAGTGTGGGTTCTAGAATCCTCGGGCGGTCCCTACGAGTGATCCTCTATACGAGGAGTTTGGCGCTTTCTCTGTTTCACCCTGACATTGTGAGTGAGGATATTCGATGAGTGTGATCTCTCGTGTGAGCATGTGGGATGTTTCTGTGGGACCCGATGGAGTGTATATCCCGCACGAGTGCCATTTGGATGACAGTTCTCATTGAGTGTGTTCTCCTAGTTGTGAATCATTTCTGGTGATGAGGTTGGTACCTTTTGTGGCTTTGTGTGTGTATCGAGTACATCTAGATATTCATGGTATATGTGTGGTTGTATATCTGTGAAGAATCTCCTAGTATATGTATGGGTGTATGCCTACTTGAATGTTCATGATATACGTATGGGCGTATACCTTAGTTGATTTTCATGTTTTATGTATGGCCATACACCAGAATTGAGATTACTAGTTCTGTTAGCTGAGGATGGTGTCGAGATAGAGTTTCTCTCTCTTCTGGGTTCCCTCTGGCTGGGATGATCTAATTGATGCCTTTCAATTTCTCTCTTTTGTTATGGGTTTTTGGGGTGCCTATTATGTATTTTTTTATACTCACTCATACACGGGCTTTTCCAGGTCATGTTTGTGTCGTGTGCAGACCACAGGCCTTTCGACAGAGTCCCAAGAGGACCCGGAGTAGGCGGAGCTTTTTGAGAGATACTAATCCGGGTATTTACAAAAGTTGTGTGGAGGAGCTTACCAGCGGGTGTATTTAACAACGTTTCCATTTTTATGAGCAGGTTGGACGCTTTGTAGTTTTCTATTGGTGGGTCATGTTTTCCATTTTATACTTTTGTTGTACTATGGTTGTCGGTTAGATGAATGAATGCATTTTTTTTCATATCTCTACAATTTTTCATGGAGGTGTATATGGGTTAATGTGTATATTTAGCATAGGTTAATGCTTCCCATGTGTGTGATATCCTACTCGGTGCATGTCGCTAGGCCTTTCCATATTGTTAGCGGTATTGGGGAGTCGTTGATCGATCCCCATTGGGTCGGGTCACCAAAAACTGGTATCAAAGGAGGTTCCACCTTTGGGATCTCTTAGCGTTGTTGGTTTAGTTGTGAGCTAGGTTTGTGTCACCTAAAGGTAGTGTTATGATGTTTCGAGTTTAGATTTCAGGCCAGGGACTCCAATGTTGGTGCGGTGGCCGACATATCCATACACCAGGTCTCTGATAACCTGCCTTTCAGATCGGGATATTCGTACACTGGTCGCAGGGAAATAACGGTACATACATCATATTGGACTATGATTTTGTGTTTTCCTTGTCCTTATTGAGTTATCTCTACTAATATACTCTTTGTCTGTTGTCTGTCTTGATTGTATTTCAGGATGTCTCCATGACGACTGCTATTAGAAGATCTGAACCATGGATGTGCTGAAAATCATCCACGAGTAGAGGCAATGGGGTATGGTGCGGGTTCTAAGGTTGGACCTCCAGGTGGTCCGCCTGAGGGGCCCCCACCTATCAAGCAGCATGTTGTGCCAGTTGGCCAGGAGGAGGTTGCACACAGACTGAGTGCACTGCATGAGTACCAGGGACAGGGACCTATGAGGTTCTGGGGTGATCCAGACCACCAGGCAGATGATGAATGACTTGAGGCAGTCACCCGGTTTTTTCACTTGTTGAGTAAACATCCAGATTAGATGGTTCTTCTAGCGGTGGCCCTTATTCATGGTTTGTTAGGGATATTGTGGAGTTTGGTGACACATTACCATGATAAGGAGATGCTCAGGTGGACAATGTTTTCATGACTCTTCCAAAAGAGTTCTATCCGGTGATGCTGAGGTCAGTGTGGATTATGGAGCTTCTACAACTTCAACAGGAGGGAATGATCGTGTCAGAGTACTCAGCGAGGATTATAGATAGGTCACTCTAATCCATGGATACGTTTCGAGACACTTTTATTAGGGAATTGACCGTCATGAATGGATTACATAGATACATCCGGGCATATGTTGTTTCCTTGTGCCTACCCACCTATGCTATAATACTGGAGCGAGCCTTGGTGGTGGAGTGATTTCTAGATAAGTAGATTCAACACATTATTGTTGGGAACATGGTAGCTGAGACTTCGGAAACTGGTAGCCAGTGGCAGGCGCAAGGGGCTGGACTTCGACGATGTTTCGAGAGGGGACCCCAGGATGGAGGATCTGAGGCTCAGGGCTCACATGGCTCACATGCCTATTTTGGTCAGCCACAGGAGAGGCGGTGTTACACTTACAATGGTCGGGGACATATTTCTAGAGATTGTTCGACCCGTCGTGCTCCTGAGAGGGAGCCGGTCGATAGGCTTCCTTGTCATTGGCAACGTCTTGAGTTTTGGAGGTCAGCAGGGCAGGGGATGTGGCGAAGGAGTGGGTGCAGCAACGGGAGGTGGAGGGCGGTATCAGCTTCCACCACCCCCGCCCTCAGGTGGTCCACGCCGAGCACAAGGAGCTGGAGGGAGAGGGCGGGGATAGCTGTAGGCCTTGTAGTTAGTTGACCTAGAGGCTCTGTGAATGGTAGTAGGTACGCTCTGCATCCTTTCTAATTTCTAAAGTAGTTTTGATCGAAACTGCTAGGTTGAAATATCTCTATTTCATTGTTTGTTTGAGGTTTGTTCAGGGGGTTGGTAAGACGATGTGTGGGTGTTTTTCAACATGATTATAATGCATGAAGAGGGGAAATCATTACCGCACTGAGGCACGTTTTTGTGACGTGATTAAATCCTTGTGGAATAGTCAGTACCACCCAAAGTCGATTGTGTCGAGGTGTGCTGGATGGGTCCCACTAACTTGTGTGTATGGTCATGGTTGTGTGTTGGAAAACTCACTGGTGTGGGAGACCCATTCTATAGTTTAGTTGTATTACCACATAGATATTTATTTTTGGGGATGAAAAAGTCCAAATGTGGGGAGGATGTTGCAACTTGTGTTTTTGGCCCAATCAGACTTCGGAAAATTTCTACGATTAATTCCAGAGCAAGACGATATCACAATGTGTGATTCCAAGGCTCGTTGTGGCCGATATTAATTTTACAAAAATATTAAGTATTATTATACAATGAATGTGGACGTGTTGTTTTTCCTCCTAAAAGTTAGATCAGATAAGAAATATGAGGGCACAGTTGTGTCTGAAGCGCACCTCTTACACTAGGCGGTGTGTAAATTTTGCATGCGCATGCCTGCTATGGAAAAAGACAACATGGGACTTATCATAAATAAATAGAAATTTTTCTTTATTAGTGTTGGCTCGAACAAATCCTGAACGATGTCTTTGGTCACAATTTTGAATGTGTTGTTGTATTCAGAATGCCATATTTATCCAAGGCGCGACATAATTTTAGTCGGCACAGTGTGCCGGGTCGGAGGCGTGTTGGCGGGGAATTAAAATGAAGTATTTAATAATAATAATAATAATAATAATAAATAATAATAGTTAAAATCAACAACCCCCCCTTTGTCCATAATTTCCTTCCAAGGATGATCCTCCTCCTTCCTCCTCCATTTCAACGGCGATCTGCCAAATCGAGCAAACAATGTTCCCACGATCTCGGATTCCGATGACAGACGCTTCAGGATAATGCAGTGGAAGCTTTGGAGTACGAATTTAAGCCGGAACATCGGTGTTTCACCCGCGAGGTTGGTATTTTGAGTTATAAAATCTAAGATCCTGTTTTTAAATTATTTTTCATAATATTTTCTCAAGGGTTGAGTTTTATGGTTTCCGAGCATTCCGAAAAATGTTTCATATCTGAATTTAGTGCACCGAGGTGCTCCATGTGGCTCCCGGAAGTTTTCTGGATGAAAACCGATTTTTCTGGCAAAGAGGGTGGCGGCCCAGGTGGATTATGGTGACACAGTAGTGGCACGGTGGCAGCACGACGATCTCAGGTAGCAGCGTGGTGGAATCCAGCAGTGGCACAATGGTTTTCATTGGCGGAGCGGTGGTTTCTAGAAAGGCGGGTGGTGGTCCGAACAGTTTTTTCCAAGGGACATTTAAACACATATAACTTGCAAAACGGAAGTCCAATTTTTGAGACATTTTTTTCTACATGAAGCTTACTTTGAGACAGAACATTTTAAATTCTTCTGGGAATTTTCTTTAATGGGGTTTTTCCCGGGGTAATGTAACGTTGAAAATAATAATAATATTTTATTATTTTCAACATCGATCTCCCATAACTCATGCACGAAGTGTTCAAATGGCATGCCTTCTGTGGCCTTGTGACCATTATAGTATGACTGACTTTTTAAGATAGTCCCAGTTGTTGGTACCTAGAACATCGTGTGAGCCCAATTAGCCGGGTTCCGGCGTTTATAGAGAAACATTACTTTTCCACCAGGTGTCTATTTTGGACGATCAAGTAGTCAACCCCCTGTGTTTTTCTTGTGGATATTGCAATGTTTTGATCTCCTTGATGAGTTTATGGATTGTGGTGTGGGCCCCAACTGGTCTGGCTAGGGTGAATAGTACCTTTTCCACCGATTGACTATTTTGGACGATCGAGTAGTCGATCTCGTGTGTTTTACCAATGGGATCACAATGATGTGATCTATTTGAAATGTTTCAAGATTGTTGTGTGCGACCCACTAAGGATGGCTACAGTGACTAGTACCTTTTTCACCAGGTGTCTTTTTTGGACGATCGAGTAGTCGAACTCATGGGTTTTTTCCAAGGGGATCACAATGGTGGGATCCACCTGACGTGTTTCAGGATAGTGGTGTGGGCCTCACATGAGTAGGCTTTGGTGAATAGTACCTTGTTCCCTGGTTTTCCATTTCGGGTGTCTAAATATCATATCATGCGTGTTTTTCCACATAGGCCATGATGGGGGACTCACTATCTTCTTAAGAGGTGCACAATGTGGCGATGTTGTGGATCGCTCGAGTTTGTGATGTTTGGAACAATAGTGATTGAGGGTACTCCCTTGGTTCTCTGCTATGATTTTCATGTGTCATAACAACTGTGGTATAGGTTTGTGATCCCCTTGATATGATCTATAATCTTTTAGAGTTATGGCATCCCTCTGGTGGGCCCAGGGAGGGATCCTCTAATATTGCTACACTAGAACTGGTTCTTGGTATCACTGTGACCACTTATATATTTGCGGTGATCACCTATCTAGCATGCTAACCCTCATAGGGTTTGTGGAATCTTAGATAATATGATCCCATATGCATTGGTCCATGCTTAGTAGCTTTGTGGCATCGTCGGGTATACAAACCCCTACTAATGATCTGGTTTATAGTGAGGTTGTGGCATTGTTGGTTATATTATCCCCTAATCAGTGCGAGGTTTCGATAGGGATGGTGCATCGTTGGTTCGATCCCATGCTATGTGAGTTCTACTAGATGGGGTTTCAGTATCGTTTTGACTTCCTTGATGGGTGAATAGCCTCTATCGGAGTGATGTGATTTTGTGGAGTGCCAGATCATGTTGTGGTATCCCCTCTGTGTGAGATCATCGAATACCTGATTGGGTTGTGGTATCCCTCAGTGGATACTGTGAGTGATCCCCTATATATGAGATCTTTGAATATAAATGTGGGTTATGGAATCCACTAGTAGAAACTAGGAGTGATCCCCTATCAGATGTGTTTGGTGTTTTTACATTTTCAAACTAAATTTCCCAATGATGATCTCCGAGGAGTGTGATATCTCAGGCGAGCATCTGAAATGTTTCTGTGGGTCCTGATGTAGTTTATCACTCAAATGAGTGTCATCTAGATGACAGTTCTTGTGGTGTGTGTTACCCTAGTTGTGAATAGTATCAGGTGGTGAGGTCAGTACCTCTGGTGGTTCGGTGTGTGTATCGATTATATCTGGATGTTCATGTTATATGTGTGTATGTATATATATTTGGGTGCTTCTGGTATATGTATGGGAATATACCTGAGAAAATTTTCTTGATATATTTATGGGTGTATACATAAAGGGATGTTCAAGATATATGTATGTGCATACACCTGAATTTGGATGACTAGTTGTGTTAGCTGAGGATGGTCATGAGATGGTGTTTCTCTCTCGACTGGGATCCCACTGGCTTGGATGAGCTGACTATTGCATTTCAGTTTTTGTATTTTGTTTTCTGTTTTTGGGGCACCAATTGAGTATTTTTTATACTCACCCTTGCACAGGATTTACCTACACATGTTTATGTCTTGTGCAGACAATAGGCCTTTCGACAGAGTCCCAAGTGGTCCCGGAGCAGGAGGATCATTGTTTGTGAGACTGACTGGGGTGTTTACAATAGTTGCTCTGAGGAGCATACCTGTGGGTGCATTTGGTAGAGTTTCCCTCATTTTGAGATGGTTGGATTCTTTGTAGATTTCATTTGTTAGGTCATGTTTTTCCATTTTTTACTTTTGTTGTTCTATATTTTTGTGTTAAATGTATGCATGCATTTCTTTTCAGTTTTTAAATATCTCTGCAATGTTTCATGGAGGTCTATGTTTGTGCGTGTGTAATGGTACATTAGGATAATTCCTCCCATGTCTGTGATAGCCTACTCATTGGAGGTGAGCTTGGGGAGTCGCGGATCAAGCCCCAAGCTCACTTTTGTGAATCGTGTTTCCCTATTTAACAAAAAATATATATTTTTAGAAAAATACCAAAAATTTCACCCTATGATACATTTGATATTCCGGATTAAAAAATGAAGGCTATTTTAAAAAAATAAATTTCTAAGAGTGTACAAAAGTTAATATATTATTGTTCATAATGGCACATAAAAAGTGGTTCAATTGAGAAAATGGTATTTTAAACATAGATGGACTTTACCAAGAATCATATCTTTTATGATCAATATTTTTTATTTATATAAATTTTTTTTAAACATTATTTGAAAATTATTTATTACTATTCATATAACTATGTTTAACAACTATGTTATATTTATATTATTTAAATGAATAAAAGAGTTTTTCATAGAAATATATTGTTGTTCGTATCATACAACTTCTTTGGGCTATGTGTAACGTATACTAAGTCGGTTTAGTGTTAAATTAATCTTGTACATAGTGAATTGTACGATATTATGGAATATTATAATTTATTCTGAAAAAAGTTTCCTTAAAAAGTTGCAGGTTTTCGATATATAAACTAGTACTTAACTTTATTTTAAATTTTTTCTAATTAATTTCAATGTATAATTTATATTATAAGAGTATATTGAAATTTTGATTCATGATTTATGAAAAATGAATATCCTATAATTCCACCACATCCACCAAATAATCATCACCGATTTCAGGAATGTATATATGTTTTGTGACCATGAATAGAAATGAACAAAAATGGATTAATAATTGAAATCTTATGGAATAATATCACCTGTAAAAATGTAATTTATATAAAAAATATTCAATTTAAAATAATAAATGGTGGTTAAAAAAGCTGACAAACTGACATGGAGGTTATAATTATTCCTCTTAATGAGGGATATAAATCAACAAAAATTGAGTAATTATATTTCATGTCTCAAATATAAGTAGTAAAATTTAGTTTAAGGGTCCCAATGACATAAAGATTAATTGGGAATCATAAAATAAAACATCAACTAAATATTATGGGAAAATGTAAAACCCAATGAATATTCAACAAATAAAATATTACATCACAATATAAAACAAATAATTACTAAAACTAGAATTAGATAAATAATTTAATAATTTATTCATGAATCGTAATATCATCTACATACAAGGTATTGAATAAAATTGAAGTGATACTAAAAAATTCTAAAAGATATACTTTATTTATCATTTCAACTATTTTTCATCATCCAGGAGACAATAGACTAATTAAACATATCACTGTTTGTCCAATGATTTTTCCATAAATCATGAATCAAAATTTCAATATACTCTTATAATATAAATTATACATTGAAATTAATTAGAAAAAATTTAAAATAATGTTAAGTACTAGTTTATATATCGAAAACCTGCAACTTTTAAAGGAAACTTTTTTCAGAATAAATTAAAATATTCCATAATATCGTACAATTCACTATGTACAAGATTAATTTAACACTATACCGACTTAGTATACGTTACACATAGCCCAAAGAAGGTGTATGATACGAACAACAATATATTTCTATGAAAAACACTTTTATTCATTTAAATAATATAAATATAACATAGTTGTTAAACATAGTTATATGAATAGTAATAAATAATTTTCAAATAATGTTTAAAATTTTTTTATATAAATAAAAAATATTGATCATAAAAGATATGATTCTTGGTAAAGTCCATCTATGTTTAAAATACCATTTTCTCAATTGAACCACTTTTTATGTGCCATTATGAACAATAATATATTAACTTTTGTACACTCTTAGAAATTTATTTTTTTAAAATAGCCTTCATTTTTTAATCCGGAATATCAAATTTATCATAGGGTGAAATTTTTGGTATTTTTCTAAAAATATATATTTTTTGTTAAATAGTGAAACACGATTCATTATTGTTAAAAATAACAAATTTTTTATTTAAATAATTATTTTCCATTAAATTGATTTTATTATCTCAATATTTGAATTTTACATATATTAATCCAATGTAGTTCATTGTATTTATTATAATATAATTTGGTAACAAAATTCATTGAACATTTTTAATAAATTCATTCCTGCAATCTAGCCACATTTTCGTATTACCATTAAACATAATTTTACCACATATGTGAATTGAATAATGAAAATCAAATATACATGGTTTTAATCAAGGTGAATTGTTTTCTAATGTGATAATAATAACATCTGGTGAATATTAACATTGGAATTTTGTCTACAGGTATTAATGTAATATTTTGTAATAATGGGTAAAAATAATATTATAATAAAATAAAAATAATAGTAACATTAATCATACATTCATTGGTTAAGTGATTTTTGACCCAAAACATTCTTATATCAAATATATTATCTTTTTAATGCCACTTGTGTTAGCTTCAGACATTTATTATATTTTAATTAACAAAAAACAAAAAATGTCATATTCAAATTTTTGTAATTATTTTTATTTTAAATATAATGTTATTTATGTGATATGTTTTACTATAAGTACTCTATAGAAATACAATTAATTTTCCTACCTAAGGGTAGTTTATTTTCAATATTTAGACCTTAAATAATTAAATTAAATGGTAAACCAATGATGATGTAGTAATTGTTTAATTTATTGAGATACCTAATAAATGATATTAATAATATTAAAATAAATATAATTAGAATAAATTAATGGAATAAAAAATAATTATAGAAAACTTATACATGTTAGAAAAATAATAGAAGTATTGGATCAATGATATCATATTGGTTTAATATTTTTGAAAATGAAAATATTTAATATTAACTTAATTGTAATAAATGATCCATCAAAATCAATAATAAATTATTAAATTTTATAAAATTAATTAAAATCATAGGATAACTAAAGTAATGTGTATAGTTATTAAAAAAGTAATAAATTATCCAATTAGGTTCCATTTAACATTTTATTATAACTGTATTGACCATAGATTTTAATAGACAAGTTGTGATAGTAAATGTTAACTTTGTTTAACTAAGGACTATAGGGAAAAACATATTTTTAATCTTTTAACCTAAACATATCTAAAATATATTGGTTGCAAAAATTCCTACATATCCTCTTCATAAATTATAAATAAAAACATTGGAACAGATTTTGAAAAGCATTTTATAAATAATTAATAGTGTTGGGATTACATTAAGTTCTGCTCCTCTCACTTTTAGAAGGCCACCACATCTACTCACTTCCTGAAACAACTCAAGCTCGACGGATTTTCCAATATCTAATCAATTAAGCTATCGACAACCCTAACTTACTCCCATAATCTTTTCCTTGAGTATATGTTTATTATACTAGGTAAATAAAAAACCTAATATTTTCATATTTATTAATATTTTTGGATTAAATATTAATTTAACTTTAAGGTGGATGCTATGTTTGATGGAAAACCCTATATGCTACAACGAGTTTCTTCGAAATCTTACGATGAACACTAATATTATAATATTATTATTTTAAATGGTATTTAACGCCTATCAATTATAATATAATGATTAAACATAACTAGCTATAATATGATTATACATGTTTGTTAAATGTTTTTAACATTTATCCAATAAAATATAGAGGCTTAAAATGTGAATGAAACTAATTTTATGCATAATTTATTTTAAAAGGTTGAATAACCACCTTTTAATGGAGAACTATATTTTAATATAGTTTTTTTTACTTAAATATGTTCTATTTGACCAAATAAAATTATTCGATATAATTGGGACAACAAAATTTACTATAGGAAATTTTTTGTTTTTTCTGATAAAATTTAATTTTTAATGAATAGTGAATATACAGTATTATAATTCAAATTTTCATTTTAATATAATATATTTATATGGTTATATTATCTTAATATTTGGTTTTAAAGTGTACAATGATTATATTTTAATAATTTAACCCAATGATGTTCCTTGGAATTAATTTGACTTTGAAATTAGATTTAAACAAATGTCCATCTTTTGATAGTTAATATTTCTTAAAAACTTGTTTTTTGTTTTAAAATGTCAATTAATATTAAATTAAGAAATCCATCTTCTATTTTTAGAATTTGAAAAAAATAGACATCATATTTGAATTAAATATATAAAATATATCTTTAGCTAAATATTTGGAATTTTTCTGAAGAACTAAAATTTTGGATGAATAGAGAAACCACTTAGTATTAGTTCAAAAACTCAAATTTTCATTTAAATGAATTTTCACTACATCTTTGAGTTGAATTTTTATAATCCAACATGTGTGGTTTTTATAATTAAGTAATGGTTGGTTCAATAAAAAGATAACATTTTTTGGTGAATAGTAACTTTTTTCTTTTATTTACCGCGATTAAAGTTAAATAGGGTAATCAAGGTAAAAGGAATATTATAATAATCTAAAATTACCTTAACACATGTCATAAAATTATTGTATGTGTCGTGGACAACCCTTGGAATCCATGGGATGATTTTGGGACCCCATAGAGCCACATAAGTGTGATAATGTCATTTTATATTAATTAATATAATGTAATGACAAAAATAAAAAAACAAATATATTTTTGTAAATTAATATTTACATGGGGATATATAAATAATAATTTCATCAATAAATATTCATTCTATTATAAAACTATTTCCAACATCATATTATTTTTTTATAATTTTGAGACATCAAATAAATTAAATTATTTATGAACCAATAATGATGCAATATTTACCTCATTAATAAATGATTTAAGTTATTAAGAATATAAATATAAAAATAATAACAAAAACCTTTCCAATTATTATTAGATGATTTCATTTTGACCATGAATCATTTTATCTTTGACTTTTTTAATTTTTGGTCCTTTTGAAACGGAAGATAAGCTTATAATAAAATAATCCGTTCAAACATTCCTAAAGAGCCCCTCCTCCCCTTATAAAATTCCATCACGTCTCTCCCATTCCTCACACCTATAAAACACCTTGTATCATCCAAAATCTACCCAATTAAGCTTCATAAATCCCTCTATTCCTCTTAGAAGACTTCCCATAGGCAGGAGGCTCTTCAAGATTTCCTTTTGGTTCAACCAAAATAAAGTTACCCAAATTAGAAGCAATGGTTTTTCTTAAATTATTTTATTTTATTTTAATCATTAAAACCTATAAACATTATTTATTACTTTTTTTTCAACACCAGTATCCTAAAAATACTATGATTTTGTTATGATAAGGATTCGAACTACACCTACACAAACCTCTATCTTACTGCCAAAGAACATAATGTTTCTGTGGATGGCAAGCTAACGCCTCACAAAATAATGATTGTTCAATTATCTCCTATATACACTCATGGTGGAAATTAATATAAAACTATATTAAATATAATTTATGTTATTATTATTTTTTATTTATGATTCTGTATTTTTCATTTATAGAATACCTTTATAGTTTCCGTTATGGATAAATGCAATAATTTCATTTGAAGAAATGAGGACTACTGCCCCCTGAAAGTTATATGATTCGTTCATTCCATATGTGGGACATATAAAGAATTGAGATAATGATATTATTTATGATATTATATTGGATTTATAATATACCTATGTATCATTATTTTTTAATTCTATTAAAATAATAAATACAAATGGAAGTAGCGATAATGCGTACGTATAGGTTACTTTCTCCAGGAATGGTGCATTTCATTTCTTATCTCCAAATGATATGTAATATTATATATATATATAATATTGAGATATAATATATATATTATATAAAAATTATGAATATGATTCTGGATATAATGTACTTTTGACTACATGGACAAATTGTATTTATTAATAGTTCATTTTTGACTCATGTTCTGAACATCAATAAAAAATCCAATATGATATAAAATAAATAACTAATTCTTATAGCAAGATAATAAGTTATATAAAGGAATATTAAAATTTTAATTTATTTTAATAAATTATATATTAAATTATCTTTATTATTGAAGATGAATAGGGATCATACAAGTCAAGTCGGACTCAAGGTAAGGAGATTTCTTATCTCACTTTTAATTCTGTGATATTTCTATTGTTAACTACTTATTCATTGAATTTGGTGTATTGTGTACTTACATTTGATATATATAATCATGATTATAATTAAATTAAATGTATTTTTTGAGTAATTTGATGTCTATTAAATCTTGGTCATACAACTCATTTAATTACAACGTGGTAAATGGTTTCATCTCATTTCTTATTCTCGTGAGATTCATGAAATATTGGACAATATATCCTTTTGTGTAGTGTATGTACTTCCCATGATTGTAATATTTATTTAATATAATTTTAATTATGTTTATTTACATATTCATTGTATAATCATTCTTAAATGGGTGTATGTTTCATAACCAAATCGGTAAGGGAACCTTTCACCATCATCTTTTTAAAAAGTCGTTTTTTGTAATGTCTTTTAATTTACATCTTATTATGTTGGGATATGATCTTCTATATCCTTAATTATGTAAATTTTATTTCCATGTTATGAGATACAATTTTTATATATCATAAAATCATTTTATGAATTTTATACTGACATCGATAGGCTGTCGAATTTTTTCGAAGGAACCTCTTATCAAAATTTAAATTCATTCGGTTAAACCTGTACTTATTGAATTTGTCATCATTTGATTATGTGTGAATGACCACTAATTTTTTACACTTAATAACAAAATATAATTGGTGTGTTCTTATTTTTCACACATAATTATTTAATTGATTTATCTTTAATAAAAGGATGCCCTCTTTATAATGGATTTCGCCTCAATTTACATTCCATGGAGGCTAATTTGTTCTTATGAGAGAAATCTCTTTGATATGTTGTATATACTATCCTTTACAATGTAATATAATTAATATATTTCCTATCATGATATTATAATGTTTTTATTAATTTTTATTCCACGATTATTTGTATCCAATAATCTCTTATGTGGTAAAGTACACCATAACTAGAAAATTGTTTTAAATATTTTTTATTATATATATTTCTCATTAATGACCATGTTTTCAAAAAGGGTTTTAGGGATATATTTTTTAGGATATTATTATATTAAAATAATGAATTCCTTTAAAAGCTTCAAAGTGGTATGGTACACTTGGATTCATAAATCGCATTTTAAAAGGTTTTTGAAAAAGGATTGATTATTTCAATATCTTAAAATTACTTCTTGTGATTGTAAATGAAATGTTATTAGTGAAATATTTATATTAGAAATATTTTATGTGTTATGATGGTAATTGGACCTATTTTGGATGGTTATGTGATAAAAAATATGATGGGTGGTGTCATAATAAACTAGGACAGGTGGTTCCATTATGCCCTCCAATGCATTTGGTATGGATGTCGGTCGTATGGCTATTCCATTTAGGGACATGTGTGGAAGTCAACTATATGTTTATTCCATTTAAGTATGCATATGTCCCAAGATAACTTTATTTGTTATGTGTTCTTTTTATGGGTTCAATAGTAATCTTTTTGTCACAAAACGGTAATCAATGATTTTTATTTATTTAAGAAAATATACAATTTCATAAAGGTGAAACATATTACTTTTGATAAAGTATTCATGGTTTACTTGTTGTTTTAAAAAATTAATAGTTTTCCTTCATTGTGTATATCTTACTAAGTTTTTATGCTCATCAAAAATTTTTGAAATGATTTTCACAAGTCATAAAGTGGAATGGGTTCAAGGATGGGATCATGGAAAATTCATGTTGTCTAAAACATGGAACAAGACATGTCTCATTTTCATTAAGAGTTCATATTTTGTGAAAAAATTGAATCTGATTAAAAATTTCTAATTTTTAATTTCTTAGATGTAATGCAATATATAAGACCTAATTATCTAGAACTCTTTACCTGTAATGATTTTCAATGCGAAATATTCATATAATTCAAGATTATGTAATGTTTAAGGCAGTGTCATTGTAATTGGTATTAGAGGTTGATTAAGACAAATTTAGGGATTAAGAGTTTTTTTAGACATATGGTCAGTCCCTATGACTATTATTTTAGTTAGATCCTTGTTTTATATCTTTATTAGATCAAGGAATGTCAGATACAAATGGACTAAGGAGGATCTCTTACGACATTCTTGTCTCTTCATGATGGCATGCTTACAATAATTATTGCGAAGTCATGATCAGATGATTGTGAAACATTTTTTGGCATACAACTCACTTGTAAGTATTTGTTTGAGATATCAAACACCTCCACAATTCCTTTTTATCATTGTGGATCATGTATTGTATTTAAACAAATCCAATTTTCACAATATTCTAATATTTTCAAGAAAGGTAAATATTATCAAGGAATTTTTAAATATTTTTCCTTATCATAAGATTTTGAAGCATATTATGACTGTGAAAATGGTGATAAATAAGGAGACCCTTGTGCAACATATTTTTTTAAATATATTCTCTCAGCACATGATTATGGTTTTTTAAATGGACGATTAATTGAAATTTTCAGCTCAAATTCGGGAAGATTATTTTATAGTAATCATGTTTTATCAGATATTTTGAAATTATCTATCATACATGATTACTTTCCAAAAAGAAAATCAGTGAAGACCCATATGACCCATGTTATACAAGGTGTATTTTGATAATGGAAGAAAATGATTTTGAAGGATCTCTAAATCAATGTTTCAATCCATGGACCTTCTACCTAGATGAACAAGTTGACGATGAAACCAAGTAGACACCATGACCAAGGTAAGATGTTCTTTATTTTGGGATTTTTTATTTAATCATATATTGGTGAAAAAATTTGACAATATATATAAGAAATAAAGAATTAATTTTTTGAGATCACATTGCATTGGGATGAAAATGATAGGTATAAAGAAACCATTAAGGTTAAAACTTGTTATGGTATTTTTGAGCTTTATAGAAAGGATAACCCATAGGATGGGTGAAAACCCTTCTGGTTCACCAATGCTGCACGAATCGAACCCACAATGGAAGGGCGACAAGGGTGCATCACCTACCACTAGACTACATGAATTCCATAGTTAGTATGAATTATTATTTTTTGTTAAATCATTTTATTGATAAAAAATTTGTTGATTTGGGATATTATGATTTATCAAATTGATATACTTATTAAAATAAAATTATTTGGTGTTTATGTGATAAATGTTATTTTGGAAGAATTTCTCTCTTTTGGGAACACTATATGCTTAATAAAAATATAATAATATTGGATTAAATTTGTTGATTAATGGTTGAAATTTAATTTTAGAAGAATATATTTCTTATTTGTGGACATATAGCAATTTGGGTTATTTATGGAAATATGTATCCTATCATAGAGAATATGTGATTAGGAAAATTATTCATTAGTATGAGACTTTAAGTGTAGTCTATGTTTTTGTAGTTAAATGTTATGTTTTAAAATAGAAGACTATGTGATTAAATCCTTCTATGTTTTTGGATTCAATCATTGTTTGGATTGTTTTGAATAATTTTAAGGAAAATTGTGTATTGAATGGTCTTTCTTGATCATTGGGTACTTTTTGTTGAATTTTTGAGATTAATAATAGTAATTCTTTTTATAAAGGATTATCCATTTGGGGGTTAATATGATCTCATACTAACCAGTTTAGTTTTAGTTGAATTTTAAAGACGAAGGAAACATATAGTTCTTATTTTATGGGTTATGTGATTCTCTCGAAGACGATTATTTCTCCTTTTATGTGACCAAGACTTTTTGAATTCTCATTGTCTGAAGAAAAGATTAGTTTTTGGTATAATCTTATTAAAGGATTATGTTATACTTGAAGGTAAGTATATTTCCATATGTTCTTATTATATATAGTAAATAAAATCCTCAAAATTATGAAATTTATGATAGTAAAGTTGTTGGTTTACCTTTCCTACAGGGTAATCAAAGACCGTTTGACACATCACATGTTTGTGATTTTTTCATTGTTAACTCTTTCCTAATCATGTTTTTAACCACTCTCCATCAGTCCTTGAATGTTTTTTTTCTATTCCATATCCATGTTTTCCTACATGGAATCGTTGTGTGGGTTACCTCGAGTGACATTTTTATTTCTTTTTATTTCTTTTAACGTGATAGTTTTATTGACTCTTTTTCCAATGTGGGACATTAAATGATGTTTCTAAGCCCAATTTTAAATTTATGAGGATGCATTTACCAAAATGGGGGAAGGATGTAACATCCCATGTAAATAAAGAACATGAAATATTAATATTTATTAATATTTTTTAAAAAAATATTAATTTTACATTAAAGGGAATGTTATGTTTGATGGCATGCCCGATACGCAACAATGTTATTATTTGAAATCCTACGATGCACTCAAATAATATACTATTATTATTTATATATGGTAGTTAACACCTACACATTATAATTGAATTATTAAACATACCTAACTACCATATGATTATACATGATAGTTAAATGTTTTTTAAATTTATCAACTAAAATTTAGAGGCTTAAAATTTCAATGAATATAATTATAAGCATAGTTTACATTAAAAGATCGATATACCTCTTTTTGATGGAGAACCCTATGTAAATATTTTTTCGGTAACTTTTATATGTTCTATTTGAACAGATAAATTTTTTTAGAATTTGGACACCAAAATTTAATTTTGGTAATATTTTGTTAATTTTATGATAAAATTTATTTTTTTAATGAATAGTGAAAAAATAGTATTTTTATTCAAATAATCCATTGAATATATTTTATTAATATGGTTGTATTATATTTTTATTCTGGTTTTAAGTTTACATAGATTATATTTTTATCACTTAAACCAATTTTGGTAATTGTAATTAATTTCTCTTTGAAATTGGACAAAAACAAGTGTCAATCTTTTGATAGTTAATATATCTTAAAAACATGCTTTTTGTTTTAACAATGGGAATTAATATTAAATTAATTAATCCAACATATATGTTCAGAATTTGGTAAAATAGACATCATATTTTAATTTTAAATATCAAATATAAATAAGGTTGAATTTTTTGTATTTGTTTTTGAAAAACCTCAATTTTGGATGAATAGTGAAACCACATAGTAGTAGTTCAAAAACCGACTTTTTAATTTAAATAAAATTTGACCACTTTTGTAAATTTTATTTTGAAAATCTGACATACATGGTTGTCATTAGTAAAGAAAATGTGGTTCAATAAGAATAAAATAATTTTTGTGAATAGAAACTTTTGACTTTTATTTACCATGCTTAATGGTAAATGAGGTAATTCAAGGTAAAAAAAATATTATTATAAAACCAAATAACTATAACATGTGTCCTAACTTTATTAGATGACTCATTTCTAGCATGGGCATCATTGGGTCTATTTTGGGACCCAATGGAGGTAGTTAAGAGTGATAATGACATTTTAGATAAATTAATTTAACATAAAGACAAAAATAACATCAAAAAAATTCTTTAAGTAAATCAATATTTACATAGGGTTTTATAAATTATAATGTTGACTATAAATATTATTTAGAAATAAAAAACATATTTCCTACTTCATAGTATTTTGTTAAAAAAAATAGACTTCATATATATTAAATTATTTATGACCCAATAATGATGTAGTATTTACCTCATTAATATCTAATTTTAAAAAAAGAAGATTTTGAATATTAAAAAAATATCCAAAAACTATCCAATTATAATTTTATGGTTTTATATCGAGAAAAAGTCATATTATATTCTATGTTATTGATTTTTGGACCTTTTGAAACTGAAAATATGTTTATAATTAAATAATTGTTTCAAACATTCTGAAAGATCCCCTCCTCCTCCTTATAATAATTCCTCACATATATCCCATCCCTCACACCTCCCAAGCCCCTTGTCGCATCAAACCAATTCCCAGTTAATCTCCCTAAATCTCCATTGTCCTCCTAGAAGCCTTACCTTAGGAAGAAGGCACTTCAAGAAGTCCTTTTGGTTCAAACCAATGTATGTTATCCAAATTAATTGTAATTGTTTCTCTTAAATTATTTTCTTTTATTTGACTTCTTCAAACCCCTAGAGTTTTTTTATTCTATCCAATCCTTATAAAACTAGTAATATCTATATAATAGGATGTTTTTGTAGAGACTCATTTTTTTGGACATGTCAAAATTAGGAAAATCCCTATAAATATTTCCATAGCTAGGCGTGATGACCGTTTGTGATTCTGAGGCTTGGTGTGCCCGAAATTAATTTTATAAAAATATTAAGTATTTTTATACTATGCATGTGGCGGGGTTGTTTTTTCTCATTTATAGTAGATCGCATCAGAAATCTGCAAGCACGGTTGTGTCTGAAGCGTTCCCTTTACCCGAGGCAGGGTGTAAACTTTGCGGCCGCTGGGCTACTATGGAAAAATCCACCAAGGTTGTTTTGATAAATAAATGGAAAAGTTTCTTTACAAGCGTCAACTATAATAAATCCTGAATGAAGTCTCAGATCGAAATTTAGAGAACTCTGTTGCGTTTAGAATGTCGTGTATACCCTTGGCATGACATAATTTTAGTCGGCACTGGGTGCCAGGTCGGAGGCATGTTGGCGGGGAGTTAAAATCATGTTTTTATTAAACATAATACTAATAAAATTAATAATAATAAAAACCAACCCCCGCCCCCCTTTGTTTTTAGTTGCGCACCAAATAGGATCCTCCTCCTTTTTCCGACATTTCATTGGAGAACTTCTAAATCAAGAAAACAAAGCACCCATGAGCTCATATTCTGACGGAGGATGCTCCCGCATCCTGTAGCGGAAGCTTTGGAGTGCAGATCTAAGCCAGAACATCATATTTTTGCCCACAAGGTAGGTGGTTTGAGTCATTAAAACATGGATACCATTTTTTTGTTGACCGTCTTCATGTTTTTCTAAGGGTTGTGTTGTTCGGGTCTCGAGCTTTCCGAAACATGTTTCGGATCTGAATTTGGAGCAACGGGTTGCTCTCAGTGGCTCTCGAACGTATTCTGGTTGAAAAACCAATTTTCCAGCGGCTAGGGTGGAGGAAATGGAAGATTTAGGTGAAGTGGAAGCTACACGGCAAAGGCGGGGTGAGCTCCGGTGGTGGATCAGGGATTCCTAGTGGCGGCATGACCGTTTCTGGCGGCAGCGCGATGGTTTCCTATGATACAGGCGGTGGTCCGACCAGGTTTTTCTGGGTGTTCATTAATTCCAAGTAACTCATAAACTGGATGTACGATTTGAGAGCTGTTTACGGCGACACAAAGCATTCATCAAGGTGGAATTTTTTAATTCTTTAGGTAATTCTAGGATTAGAGTTTTTATCTTGGGGCCATGAAATGTAAAAAAAATTATTATTGTCAACTTCGATCCACCATTACATCTTGCACGGAGTGTCCAAATGACGTTCTTCTAGTGGCATTGACACAATGATGGTACGATAGATTATTCAAGATAGTTTCTGGTTGTTGGGACAAATAATAGGTTGTGGGACCCACAAGGCCAGCTTCCGACATTCGTGGAAAAACATTACATTTCCATTGGGTGTTTGTTTTGGACGATCTAGTGGTCGAACCTCTGTGTTTTCCTGAGTGGATCACAATGGTTTGATCCACGTGACTAGTTTTGGGATCGTGGTGTGTGCCCCACTCGGGCTGGCTATGGTTAATAGTACCTTTTAACTAGGTATCCGTTTTGAAAGATCGAGTATTCAATCCAATGTGTTTTTCCGAGGTGATCAAAATGGTGCGATCCTCTTAAAGAGTTTCAGGATCGGGTTGTGGGCCCTACCTGGGATGAATATGGTGAATAATACCTTTTTCATTGAGTGTCTGTTTTGGATGATTGAGTAGTCGATCTCATGGGGTTTTCAAAGGGGATCACAATGTTGTTATCCATATAATGAGTTTCAGGATTGTGGTGTAGACCCTACACGGGGAGGCTACAATGAATAATACCTTGTTCTCCAGTTGTCTATTTCAAGTGACTAAATATCCTATCCTGCCTTTTTTTCAGCATATATTGTGATGGTGGTCGCTGAATCATCCGAGGAGGTGCGCATTGTAGTGATGTTGTGGGTCCCTCGGGGTTGCGAGGTTTGGACCAACAGTGGATGAGCGTACTCCCTTGGATCGCTCCGTCAAGTGTTTGTGTGGCATCACAACCACAGTACGGGTTTGTGATCCCCTCAATAGGATCTCTAATCAATTAGAGTAGTGGAATCCCTCTAGTGGGCCCCGGGGCGGGATCCTCTAGCATCACTACACTAGATCAGGTTCATGGTATCTTTGTGACTGCTTATCAATGGGCTTCAATCCCCTATCTAGATAGTTAACCCTTGTAGGGTTTGAGGAATATTCGGAAATATGATCCCCTACACATTGGGTTGTGCTCTTTCGGGTTCTGGTATCATCGGGTATATGATCCCCTACTCAGCATGTGGTTTATAGTAGGGTTGTGGCATCGTTGGTTATATGATCCCCTACTCAACGCGTGGTTTTGTTAGGGTTGGTGCATCGTCAGTTAGATCCCCTACAATGAGATTTATACCAGATGGGGTTTTGGTATCGTCATGACCGCCTTGACGGGTGACTATCCACTATATGAGTGATGTGAATCTATGGAGCGCCATATCAGGTTGAGGAATCACATATCTCTGAGATCATCAAATTCCTTACCTGGTTGTGTTATCCCCAAGCGGATCCTGGAAAAGATCCCCAATTTGTGAGATCTTCTAATACCATTTGGGGTTATGGAATAGCCTAGAGGCCCCTAGAGTGATCCCCTATCTGAGGAGGATTGTGTTTTTGTTGTTTTACCCTGACTTTGTCAGTGATGATATACGACAAACATGATCTCTTTATTGAGAATCTTGGATGTTTGTGTAGGACATAATGGAGTTTATCTCTCAGACGAGTTTCATGTGGATGATAGTGCTCCTGGAGTGTGTTCTCCTGGTTGTGAATTGTTTCTAGTGATGAGGTCGGTACCTCTTGTGGCTTTGTGTGTGTATCGAGTATATATGGATTTTCATCATATATGTGTTGACGTATATCTATCTGGATGTTCATGGTATATGTATGGGAACTTACCTGAGCGTATGTTCATGATATATGTAAAGGAATATTCCTAAGAAGGTGTTCAAGATGTGTGTATTGGAATACACCTGAATTTAGATTTCTAGTTGGGTTAGTTGAGTATTGGCTCGGGATGGAGTTTCTCTCTTGTTTGGGATCTGTCGGGCTGAGATGAGTTGACTATTTCCTTTCAGTTTTGCTAATTTTTTTGGGCTTTTGGGGTTCCTACTGAGTATTTTTTTATACTCACCCATGCACGGGAATTTCCCCCACATTTTTGAGTCTTTTTCAGACAACAAGTCTTTTGATAGAGTCCCAGGAGGACCCAGAGCAGGCGGAGCATTGTGAGCGAGACTGATCATGGTGTTTACTAGAGCTGTGCCGAGGAGCATACTATCGGGTGCTTTTGGTAGAGTTTTCCTTCTTGTGAGAAGGTGGGACAGTTTTCTATTTTCTTTTGGTGGGTCCTATTTCTCCCATTTTCACTTTTTTTTGTACTCTGGTTATAGGTTAGATGCATGCAAGTATTTTATTTTTAGAATTTACATATCTCTACAATGTTTCATTGAGGTGTATGTGGTTTCATGTGTACATGTTCTTTAGGATAATGCCTCCCATGTGTGTGATAACCTACTCGGTGCTAGTAGCCAACCCGAGGCCTATTGGTAGCAGTCTTGGAGATTCTCGGCTCGAGCCCCATTGGGTCTTGTCGCGACAGGGTGGTATCAAAGAGGGATCCACCTTTGGTATCTCTGTGCGTAGTTGGATTAGTTGTGAACTCGGTTTGGGTTGCATAATGGAAGAGTTATGATTTTTCAACTTCATATTTTAGGCCAATGGATCCAGTGTTGGTGCGGCGGCCGACGTATCCATACACCGGGACTCTGATAACCTTCATTTTGACGCTTGAGATTCAAACACTGGTTACAGGGAAATAATGGTACATATATCATATATGACTAGGTTTTGGATTTTCCCTTGTCCTTCTTGAGTTAGCTCACCAGATATACTCGTTGTCTACTTTCCGTCTTCATTGTATTTTAGTATTCCACCTTGACAACCGCTAGCATAGGTTCTGTAGCATGGTTATACTGAACATCCACCTCGAGTAGAGGCCTTGGGGTAGGGTGTGGGTTCTATGGTTGAACCTCTAGGTGGTCTGCCTGAGGGGCCACCACTTGTTTAGCAGTTTGTTGTGCCAGCAGGGCCGAGTGCACTGCACCAGTTCTAGGGGAAGGGTCCTCTGAGGATCCATGGTGATCCAGACCCCCAGGCAGCTGATGACTAGCTTGAGGCAGTCACCTCGATTTTCCACCTGGTGAGGACACCTCTAGTTTAGATAGTGGTGTTAGCGATGAGCCTTCTGCATGGTTCTTCCAAGAGATGGTGGAGTTTGGTGATGAAGTCCCATAATAAGGATACACACATGTGGACAATGATTGAGTGAATCATCCGAAAGGAGTTCTATTCGGTCATGCTGATGTCAGTGTAGATCCAGGAGCTCCTTCAGCTTTAATAGGAGGTAATGACCGTGTCAGAGTACTCAGCCTGTTTTACAGACATGTCATGATACTCTGGAGATATGTTTAGAGACACATTCTTTAGGGATCAGTCCTTCAAACCGGGATTACACAGAGACATTCGTGCATATGTGGTTTCATTGTGCCTAACAATAGTGTTGGATTACTAGTTCCAACCACGGTAGTGGAGATATTTCTAGATGAGTAGATTCATCTCATCAGTGTTGGGCACGAAGCTACAGAGACATCAGCAACTGGTAGCTGGCGGAAGGAGCAAGGTTCTAGACATGGCCGAAGTTTTGGGAGGCACCCCAAGATTGAGGATATGAGGATCAAGGCTCATAGGGATCATATGCCAGTTTTGGTTGCCATAGAAGAGGCGGTGTTATGCCTGGGACAGTCGGGGGAAAATTTCTAGAGATTTTCCAACCTGTTGTGCTACTGAGTGTGGGCTGGTTGTTAGGAAACCTTGGCAGCGGAAACATCTTCAGATCCATGGTTCGTAGGGCATGTGGTGTGGTGATAGAGATGGTGAATCAACTGGAGGTGGTAGGCGTTATCGGTTGCCACAGCCACCCCCCGGGGGTCCACGACGTGCAGAGGGAGATGGAGTGAGTGGGTGAGGACAACTGCAGGCATTGGAGGTTGTTGACCTAGAGGCTCCATGAATGAATGGAGGTACACTATGTGTCCTTTCTAATTTCTGAAGTAGTTTTGATCAACACTATTTGGTTGTACCCTCTCCTTTCCGTTGTTTGATTGAGGTTTCTTCAGGGGGGGTTGGCAAGATCCATGTTGGGGTTTTTCGACGTGATTCGAATGCATGAGGAAGTGGAATCCTCCCCCCACCGAGTCGCGTTTTTGTGACGTGATTAAATTCGTGCTTGAAATTCAGTGCCGCCAAAAGCAGATAGTGTCGATGTGTGGTGGACGGGTCCCTCTGACTAGTGCATCTAGGAAGGGTTGTGTTTTGTAAAACTCGCAGGTTTGGGTGACCCAGTCGAAAGTTCAAATTCTTTCCTCGTACTTATGGATTTTTGGGGACGAAAAAGTCTTAAGGTGGGGAGGTTGTTGCGACTCATGTTTTTGGAATTCTCAGACATTGGAAAATTCATATGAATAATTCCAGATCTAGGAGTGATGACAGTGTGTGATTCCGAGGCACGGTGTGCCCGGAATTAATTTTACAATAATATTATGTATTTTTATACTATGCACGTGGAGGATTTGTCTTTTATCATAAAAGGTAGATCAGATTAGAAATATGAGGTCACATTTGTGTCTGAAGCGTGCCTTTTATAGTAGGCGGGGTGTAAACATTGTGTGTGCTGTCCTCCTATGGGAAATACCACGAGGGGTGTATTCATAAATAAATGGAAAATTTTTATTAAGAGTGTCGGCTCAAATAACACCTGAACAGAGTCTCATGTCACAATTATAAGTGTTCTGTTGCATTTAAAAAACAGTGTTTAACCACGTACAGACATAATTTCTCGTGTGTTTTTCTGAGGGGATCACAATGGAGTGATCCGTTTGAAAGGTTTTGGGATAGTGGTTTGGGCCCCACCCAGGCCGGCTACGATGAATAATACCCTTTTCACAGAGTGTCTGTTTTAGATGATAGAGTAGTTGATATCGTTGTTAGTTTTTAAGGGGATCACAATAGTGTGATCCACTTGATGAGTTTCGGGATTGTGTTGTGGTCCCCACATGATCAGGATACAGTGAATTGTACCTTGTTCACTTGTTGTCCATTTCGAGCGAGTAAATAGCCTATCCTATGTGTTTTTCCACATATACCATGATTGTGGCCTTTGAATCGGCCTATGAGGAGTGCAGTGTGGCAATTATGGGATTCAATCGGGTTTGCGATGTTTGTTCCAATAGTGGTTGAGGGTACACCCTTGGTTCTCTTATATGAGTGTTCGTGTATCATAAAAACCTTAAAATGGGTTTTTATCCCTCTGATAGGATCTACAAACTGTTAGAGCTATGGAATTCCTCTGGTGGGCCCGAGGTGGGATCCTCTATCTTCACTACCATATACCAGGTTCTTGGTATCGTTGTGACCATTTATATATGGGCGGTGATCCCCTATATAGAAGGTTAACCCTCATAGGGTTTGAGGAATCTTCGGGAATATGATCCACTGGGCATTGGGTCGTGCTTAGCAGGGTCATGGCATTGTCAGGAATATGATCCCCTTCTCAGGATGTGGTTCATAGTAGGGCTGCAGCATCATTGGATATATGATCCCCTACTCAACACGTGGTTTCGGTAGGGTTGGTGCATCATCGGTTCGATCCCTTATTATGCGTGATCTACCAGATGGGGTTTTGGTATCATCGTGACTGCCTTGACAGGCAGTGATCCTCTATCTGAGTGATGAGATTCTATAAAGCACCAGATCGGGTTGTGGTTTCCCCTATCTGTGAGATCATCGAATACCAGATTGGGTGGTGGTATCCCCCAGTGGACACAAAGAGTGACCTCTTATCTGTGAGATTTGAATAAAAATGTGGGTTCTATCATTCCCAAAAAACACTATGTTCATCCCCAATCGGAAGAGTTTGGTGTTTTTTCTATTTTAGCCTGAATTTCATAGTGATGATATCCGACGTGTGTGATCTATTGGGTGAGAATCTTGGATGTTTGTGTGGGGCATTATGGAGTGTATCTCTCAGACGGGATTTATCTAGAGGATAGTTCTTGTGGTGTGTGTTATCCTGGTAGTGAACTGTTTTGGTTGATGAGATCGGTACCTCTTGTGTCTTGGTGTGTGTATTGATTATATCAGGATGTTCATGGTATAAGTGTGGACGTATATCTATGCGGATACTATTAGTATATTTATGGGTTTATACCTGAGCGAATGTTCATGATATAGGTATGCTGGTAAACCTGAGCAGATGTTCAAGGTGTATGTTTGGGAATACACCTAAATTGAGCTGAATAGTTGTGTTAGACGAGGATGGTTTCGAGATGGGGTTCCTCCCTCATCCGGGTTCCCTTTTTCTGGGATGAGCTGACTGTTTCCTTTCAGTTTCTCTATTATGTTTTTGGATTTTGGGGATCCTATTGAGTATTTTTTATATTCACCACGGCATGGGCTTTGCCCTTATATTTTTGTGTCTTTTGCAGAAAACAAGACTTTAGACTGGGTCTCAGGAGGATCCATTGAAGGAGGATCATTGTAAGTGAGACTGACTACGGTGTTTACCAGATCTGGGATGAGGAGAATACCACTAATTTCATTTGGGTGTGTTTCCCTCATTCTAAGAAGCTTGGACGATTTGTAGTTTTCTTTTGGTTGGCCCTGTTTTGACATTTTGTACTTTGGTTATACTAAGGTTGTCTGTTACATGTATAAATGCATTTCTTTTCAGTTTTTTATATATATTTACAATGTTTCGTGGAGGTGTATGTGTGTGCGTGTGTACATGTACCTTAGGCTATTTCTCTGAAGTGTGTGATATCATAATCAATGCTTGTCGCTAGCCCCTAGCCTATTGAAGGTGGCAATGTGGAGTTTTGGATCGAGCACTATTGGGTCGGGCTGTGACATTTGTTATGAGATGGATTTAAACTACACTTACAAACACCTCCATTTAATGTGTAATGAACACAATGTTTCTCTGGATGGCCAAATAACGCCTCACGAAACAATGGTTGTGAAATTACCTTCTACCGCCTCTCATGGTGGCCATTAAGATAGCCTTGTTATTAAATATGATATTTATGATATTTATGTTTTATTTATTTTTTGGTATTATTCATTTATATCATACCTTTATGGTTTCAATTATGGGTAAATGATATATTTTCATTTGAAGAACTGCAGACTACTGCCACTCAAAGTGATATGACTCATTCATGCCATAGATGGGACGTATAAAAGATAAAGTTCATGATATTATATATGATATTATGTTGTAATTATAATATACCTATGTATCATTTTTTTTAATTCCATTAAAATAAAAAATATAAATGAATGCAGTGTTCATGTGTACGTACGACTTTCCATCTCCATGAACCGTACATTTCATTTCTTACCTCAAAATGATATGCACTATTATAAATATATATATATATATATAAGATATATATGATATATATCATATCTAGATAATTAATATCATTTTGGATAAAATGGAATTTTGACCACATGGACAAATTGTAATTATAACAAGTTCATTTTTTACTCTAGTTCCGAACAACCATAAAATATACAATATGAACTCAAAAATATTTAAGTAATTGTTATTGAATGAGAACATGTGATATAAATGGAATGAAAAAAATTAAATTTTTTCTTAATTAATTATATATTAACTTATTTTTATTATTTAGGAAGAACACGAAACATACGAGTCAATTCGGACACGAGGTAAGGCGATTTCTTATCTCACTATTAATTCCATAACATTTCCATTGTTTTCCACTTATTAATTTATTAAGTGTATTGTGTAATTACATTTAATATATATTATCACTATTATCATACTCTTCATGGTATTATATTATTCATTTGGTGTTTATTATATTTTGGTCATACTACTCAATTAATTACAACGGGGTAAAGGGTTTCATCTCCCTTCTTATTCATATGAGATTCATGCTATATTGGCCACTATCTCCTATTGTGTGGTGCATGTACTTCCCGTGATTTTATTCATTCTGTAATATAATTTAAATTATGTGTATTTACATCATCATCTTATAATCATTCTTCCAAGATGTGTATGTTTTAATTAGTTACCAAATCAGTATGTGAACCGTTCAACATTTTCTTTTAAAAAAGACTTGTTTTTTAGGTCTTTTAATTTAATTCTTATTATTTTGGGATATGTTATTATATATAGTAATTGATGTAAATTTTTTTCCCATGTGATATGATACCCCTTTTAATCTCATCAACTCATTTTCTGAATATTAAAGTGACGCTATTAGGCTATCGAATTTTTACAAGGGAATTTCATTACCCAACTTCAATTCTTTGGGATAAATGTATACTTCTTGAAAATCCTTCCTATCAATATGGGTGAATGACATCTAAATTTTTTACACCTAATATCCAATTATATTTGGTGTATGCAAATTTTTCACACATAATTATGTTATTGATTTATCATTAATCAAAGGATACCTTCTTTATGAGGGATTTCATCTCAATTTACATTCCATTGAGACTTCATGGTTCTTATGCACCAATTCAATTTGATATGGTGTATATACAATCCTTTGTCATATTGTATCATGAATAACCTTATTCACATGACATTATAATGTTTTGATTAAATGTTATTCTTCAATTATTTTTATCCAAACATCCCTCACATGGTTAAGAACTCCATAACTAAAATTTAGTTTTAAATATTTGTTCTTCTAAATATTTCTCATTAATGACCATGTTTTCACAATGGTTTTTAAGAACTCATTTTTATGGACATTAATTTTTTATAATGATAAATTAATTTAAAAGAATTAAAGTGGAATGGGAAACTATGTTTGAAAAATATATCTTTAATTCGTTTTTGAAAATGGATTGCTAATTTCAATAGAATTAAATTACTTCTTGTAATATCAAATGAAATTTTATTAGTAAAATGTATATCTTTGCAATATTTTATGTTATATGATGGTGCATGGATATTTTATTGGTGGTTATAGGAAAAACAATATGGCATGTGGTGCTATGAAAAAATAGGATGGGTGGTTACGTTATAACATCCAATGAATTAGGTATGGAAATCAGCCGTATGGCTATTCCATTTAGTGATATGTGTGGTAGTCGACCGTATGGTTATTCCATTTATGTAGGTTTATGTCCGAAGTTACCTTTATATGTTATGTGATATTTATATTAGTTTTATACAAATATTTTGTTTACAAAATGGTATGAAATTATATTTTATTCAATTATGTGAACTTAATAAATATAAAGACGAAAAGTATTAATTATGATAATGTATTCATGGTTTACTTATTTTGAAAAACAAATAGTTTTCATTCTTTGTGTATCCCTTACTGAGATTTTTCGGCTCATCCCTTGTATTTGAAATAGATTTTCACAGGACATAATGTGGAATAGGGCCACGTATGGGATCAATGAAAATTCATGCTATCTAAAACATGGAACTAGATATGTCTCAATTCTTAAAGAGTTATTATTTTATGAAAAAATCGAAACTGTGTAGAAATGTCTACTTTGTAATTTATGAGATGTAATTTAATAGTAATGACCTAATTCTCTAAATCTATAAACCTAAAAAGATCACCATTGTGAATCATTAATTTAATTCAATATTATGTAATGTTTAAGGCTGTGTCTTTATAATATGGATACTGAAGTAAGCCTTTTGTCACAAACCAAAAGGAGTTACCAGATTAAGAGGTAATGTCTTCATTGAATCTTCGTTACTCTATTTTCCTTCTCTACCCCTCAAAAAAATAATTACACAATTTTTTTTAAAAAATAGAATCCTATATATAATAGGATGTTTTAATGATATGTATTTGAACTAATCTTGAATTGATCTATATCTAATGTATATAGAACATATCGTTTTAGTGTATGGCGAACTACCACCTCAAGAAACAATGAATGATAATTTTTTCATTCCCAGAAATTATATATTCCATTATGATTTTCATTGTATCTATATATGTTAAATTTTATATTTATTATTATTTTTAGATTTTTTATTCCTTTTTATAACACATAACTTTTTACTTTACAATTCACATGAATATGATAAACTCATTTGAGTATGTGTGGACTACCACCCTCTCAATTCTATGTGATTTGATTGCACACATAATGAAATTGATTAAGGACATGTTTAATAAAAATATATGATTTATATGATATAATAATGACAATGGAATAATTATATATATATATATATATATATATATATTTCATTTCAAATACTTACTTTTAATAAAATAATTTAAAAGGAAAAAATGTTCATGTATATATATGACTTACCCTCTCAATGAATGGTGTATTCTATTTCATACTTTGTTATGATATATATTATTTTAATATACATATACATGATTTAGTTGTTATTTATATCATGATTTACATTCATGAACCATTTTATAAGAATATGGACCAATGATATAAAACATTCAAACACATGCGAAGAACAATGCAATATTCCCCGAAGTAAAAACGTTTCACAAGATCAATATAAAGAGGTAAATATAAGGTCATAATAAATCCATATGTGGGATTACATATAATTTTATACATATAAAAAGTGTTATTCATAATATTATATTTATTATATAGGATGTTTTGTTGAGTATAAAATGATTGAAGACACAATGTAAGTGGATATTTGTCTCACCTTTATTTTTGTAAGAGACAGGTACCATAAACTAATTGTTCCTTCTATGCGGTGTATATAATTCCCACGAATATAAATCCTGAGTATTATATAGATTTTATGATATCTCAATATTTTTATAATTTTTTTCATATATAGAATATGATTCTATAAATTATAAATTGATTAGTGTTGATTTCATAATCACTTACATATTTGGGATTGTTTCCCTTTTAGTCTTTATTGGGTGGTATTTATCATACATTTAAGTGTTCAAAAATAATGTTTCCATAAAATGGTTTTTTATACTCACATATAATTTTAATGTTATTTTTACCCATGTTGACTTTTTTACTACAAGGAATGAAAGGATTCTTTCTCCTGTTTTCCAAATAATATACCTTTTTTACTTTTATAGTAAATTTACAAGAAACATGGTTTATTTTAACTTATACTACATGAATGGATTTCTAATCATTACTAACAACTAATGTCCTAGTAGAATCTCCTACCAATATAAAATATTATTTTCACGTAAAAGTTTATCTTTTAAAATTTCATCACATATTATGAAAGTAAATCTCTTTCAAATAAAAAAGGATATTTTATTCAAGATGTACTTTAAAAGATTTTCGTGATTCTATTTATGATATGAAAGTGGTTCAAACGATAATTATTCTGAAAATTTTATATTTTTTTAAAATTTATTTTTAGGTAAAATTCATGTTCGTTGTTTCCTTTCAAATTTCATCCAAATATAAGATAAAATACTTTGTTATTGATCAAGATTACCATTAATACTCATTCTATGAATGGATTATGTTGTGAGGAAATTATGATTTTGAACACAACTTATTTTCACGGGTTATGATTTTGATTAAATGATTTTGAAACATTTCTCTTTTACATCAGTGATGATATGATTACATGTTTATGATTCCCATTTCATTGCATTGGTTATGATGGGATTGGTAATGATTTTGTGGAAAATATATGAATGATTTCAAGATATAATTAAATGTGTGGAAATAGTTTTATTTTTCATAATTCTATACATTGTCCTGCTTTACATGTCAATAATTTTACTTGTGAACCTGATTAGATGTTCACAATACGTTGTGTGAACCTGATCACATGTATTCAACATCATGAATGAAACAAATTACAAGTTCAAAATATTATTAGTAAATCATATTTAGTGTCCACATTATTATTCATAGACTTGTTTATATGTCTATATGTCTATTAAATGGATTGATTTTATGTCTTTAATTTAATGAGGCAACCTGATACTATTTATAAATGTTAAAAAACTAATTATTTTGTGTTTATTTAACAATTTCATGTCTTATATCAATTTTATAATCTTATGGATTATGTTGTTTGATTTATATAAGATTAATGTGTAACTTTAATATTCCTCACATAATTTTATAATGTTATTATCGTTGTATCATTCCCTTATGCTCAAGAGTAGGCATACATATATAACATGTTTACCCTTACTATGCATTTTATCTCACACCCTTCTTATATTTTATTTCACTGGGTTATGAAGAAATGTTTTTGGTATATGTACAAAAGTTTGAGATCATTATGGTGGATGTTCAATATATGTCACCAGGATATATGAATATTTTCATAGATTCTAATGTCACAAAACTATTATGGTCCTCATGAATGTATTATTGTAATGTACTGAATATTCATCAAATATGATGTAATTTAAATGTATATTATGGTTGGGTTTATAAATTTGGTATCAATGGATAGGTTTACTCAACATTTGGAATCAAGGATGTGAAAACTATAGTGAAATATCTAGGTATATCTCTAGGCATATTTCTATGGATGTCTATAAGGATATATATAAACATGAGTTAAATTAGTGAAATATTATGAGAATTTTGGTAATGAATAGAGTGAGCGGTTTCTTAGAAACACTTCTATATATAAATTATACAAGTGGTTGTGACCCTGACATAAATGTAACTAGGAGTAATAACCCTATCAAGATGTTCTAGGCCAGACTCAAGGTTATCGGTTACATGATAATGGGACATTTTGAAAACCTTCTTTGCAACATACAGAGGACATGCTTTTTGAATTCATAAACTCTTCCTAAACCATCATGACGTTTTTAAATAAGATTTCTTTATGAAAAACCTGTAATAAAATTGAGGAATGAAATTTTAAAAATGGTTACATAATTTAGACAATATATAAGTTTTTTTCATGATTATGTGATTTCTCACTATGATAATTGTTTCTCACTCAATTATATAATGTCCTTGTTAATGGAGGTAAATTGAAGGAACCATGTTAATGAATAATACAATTTTCAATGTAACAATTTTCTATATGAGCAACCAAATGTAGTTGGATCTAAAATGCTGAATATTATCTCCATACCCACATAAGCTATAAACTATACTAAAATTCCAAATGGGAAGAGGAGAAAAAACATTACATTGACTCCCTCATGAGGAAAAATCCTCCTTTATTTAGTGGTAAATATGATACACATTTTTCTGAACAATGGATCAATATCAATAGAAAAATATTTTCAATCCTTCTATGTCCTAAATGTGAAAAAGTTTGGTTAGGAATTTATCAATTTGAATGTGGAGCTGATCAGTGGTGGAATATTATTAGGAGAATGAGGTAAAAATAATAAATCGAATATATGGAATGGTAATAGATTAGTGGGATATTTTATAGTACGTACTTAAATCATATTCTACAAAAAAAGATGGAGAAATAATTAATTCAGATTAAGCATAATGATAATGAATTTATTGTTTCTTATGTAGCTAATTTTACAATATATGAAATGTATTCATCAGTGTTAATCATAATCCAAAATATAAAAATTTATCGAATCATTGGTGGACTATAACTGAGTCTATGAAAGGCCACACCCATAAGGGAATGTAGAAACAATCAATAATTCATATTGTTGTGCACAAAATGTGGTAATGGAAGTCAGTAACTCCCACGGTTATGGAGATAATAAAAGGATGATAAAAATTAATTGAAACACCGATGGATTTCCACAAGTAGTGATTAAAATCTCTCAACATCAAACTTGAAAAAAATGTGGTAATGAGCACATTAGGGAATGCCTGATTGGAAGAAGGAGATGATTTAGTTGTGGGAATCGTAGTCATCAAACAAAAGGGGGATGCAGTTATTTTAAAAGGACATTAAATTGACAGACATCTCAAGAAAATGCACCAACCACACATTAGTAATACATGTGGGTAAAAATGTGGTATTTTGTTAACCATTGAACTAATACAATTATCAGAAATGATGGAATACTTTAGAAACACCATAAGAAAGATGAAAAAAGAAAATCACCTGAAATTACTATTTATAATGTGGAGTAAAATAATAAAATGGTGGAGTTATTGAGTGTATATATAATGGTACTACAGAATAATGCAATGGAATCACTTTTTTGTTATTATGGAATAATTGGACCACATTTGGTTTTCCATATGTATTTTAGAACATATGTTTAATGGTACTAGAAACCATGATACATTATTGAGGTAATAAGGTGATATTTTTGAAAAAAACATGATTAAGGGATGTTTAACCATTAATATTTACATAATGATGAGATAATGATATTTCAATAAAGATAAGATACATATGGATTATTAAATAGGATGACGGTAGCTATGTTTGAAAAAATTAAATATATTTTGATCAGTGGGATATTCTATCATGAATGATGTTTACATCCATTTGTACTTAAGAATAAGAAAACATGCATGTTTTCAATAATGATGTATGATAATTTATGTTATCTCAATGTTTCAAGATAATACATGATGAAGGAATTCAAATATTTGAATTATGAGGTACAAGAATTGTTTTATGATAAATTTGTGATTAATATAATGATTATTTAGTGAACTTCTCTATAAAGATTGGGATTTTCATCCATTGGAAGGATTGTGGTCTTATCCATTTAGGAAATTTTTATGTTAAGCATTAGATAAGTCTGTGAGATTTATGTATTATGTCAACATTGGTATAATTATAAATATTCTATAGCTTATGATTTATTTTTTTTGGTAACGACAAATTGAATGAACTATCATTTTATTTACCATTATCATGATCTATTAATACGTTAGGAATTAAAAATTCGACATCATTTCTTTGATTAAGTGATTATGTGGAAATGTTTCATGTCATAAAAAACATGGAGATAGTACCAAAATTGTGTAATTATTTATTTTCATAACAATATATGAATCTTTTGGGAAAGGATATTGAAACATCAAATATAATGCTAGTACCTTCTTATCCAATGAATAAGAAGGTCCATTATATCATGATATATTTATGCATTTGTGAATGTTAACATTTTATTAACCATGTTCTCTATCACTCTCCATAAGAACATGATTGTTTTATTACTATTCCATATCTATTTTTTACAATTCCCACTTCTATTCTTTTATGTGGAAACCCAATGATGAGAAACATTGGGTAACTATTACATTTTTATTATTCCTTTTTAAAATGGATTTTTTGAATCCAATTTGATGATGTGGATTTCAATGAATAAAACATTAAATTATTAAACCTTTAATAATGCAGACAAATTTCAATGGTGAACATAATTTAATTGGGGTACAATAGAAATCTCTTTGTTTTTATGGAAAATACTTTCAAATAAATTTATATTTTAATTTATAATTTGCAAATCATTATGTCAAATATTACTTTCACAATAAACTGACTTATTATACATTACACAAATCACTAAGTTTTCATATGATACCCATATTAGTGAGTTTTTATGAAGCACCTCTTTAATTATTTAAACAAGAATAATATAATCGAGCTAATAGACATAATTATATGAATAGTAAAAATTAATTTTAAAAAAATAGAACTGATTTATATAAATAAAACATGTTGATATTAAAAGTTAAAAATCTTTGTAATGGACTAATATGTTAAAAATGTCGTTTTCCCAATTGTATCGATTTATATGTACTTTTGTGAAAAATAATAAAATAAATTTTCGATACTAATAATAATTGAATATATTAAAATAGAAATTATTTTTCAATGTTTAATATCACAATTATTATTGGGTGAATTTTTTATATTTTTTTAAAATCATTCAATTTTTTACTAATATTGAAAAACACTTCATTATTGATAAAATGACCAATTTTTTCATTTGAATAATTATTTAAAATAAAATGGATTTTAATGTCACAATATTTTAATAATACATATATTTAAACAATTTAGGATATCTTTATTAGGTTTTTAATATAATTGGATATAAAAATTCATTTAAAATATTTAATGTCTTTATACCCGCCTTCTAGACACATTTTAATAATATCCTTGCAAATAATGTTACACCTTATGTTAATTGAATTTAAACAATCTGAAATATGTGGTCATAATCAGGGTGTAAAAATTTGGTCTAATGGGAACAATATAATATTTGGGTGAATAGTAAATTTTGAATTTTATTTACTGCAATTTAAAGTAAATTTGGTAATTAAAGGTGAAAATATTATTATAATAACATAAAATTAACCTAATAATTTTTTTAATATACTTTGAAAAGTGTGTTTTGAAACTAATTGTCCTTAGTTCGATAATATAATTCTTTCTTCCACCTGTGTTAGATTAATACATTTATTTATTTAATTTTAAAAACAGTTAAAAATGTGATATTGATAATTTAATAACTATTTTATTCTTAATATAGGTTTTCATAAGTGATATAGTCATCCATAAATAGTATTTATAAATATAATAAATTTATCTACCTCAGGATATTGTATTTAAAAATTTTAGACTTTAAAAAATTAAATTAAATTTTGACATAACGATGATTCAACAATTGTTTAATTAATTGAGATACATAATAAATGATATTAAAAGTATTTATAAAAATATAAATTCACTAAAATATTGACATGATCAAATTATATATATAACATATACATGCTTGTGATATATTTGTTTTATTCGTTCGTTGTTATGATGTTTATTAGAAATTTTTAATACATAAAATATGAATAATATCAAAATTAACATAAATGATTATAAAAAATAAATAATATTTTATTAAATGTAATAAAATTTTAAAAATATATAATATTATTAAAAAAACATTTAAGATGTTTAATATTTCATTAATTATCAAATTGAGGTATTTTTTTATTTTTATTATAAATATATTAAACCAAGCGTGTAAAAATACATGTAGTCATGGTAAAAGATAAATATTTTAATGGAGGATTACAAAAAGAAGATATGTTTAATTCAATTACCAACTATGAATAAAATTCATTGTATAACTGGATTTATCTCCAAACTAATCAATAAGTCTAAATAAATAACGTTGGAGCAATTTTAAATAAAAAATCATTCTATAATAAATTAATAGTTTTGGGATTCCATAAAGTTCCCATACCCCATCATATAAGTGGCCACAACCTCTGACCACTTATTCACACATCTCAAGACTTATGGCTCACTCAAAATCTTATAAAATAATATTTTAAAATCCATAAAATTATCCTATAATCCAACCCTTGTGGATAAGGGAACTGAAATAATACTTGGTTCCAAACCAAAAAGAGTTACCTGATTATGAGGTTACGTCTTCTCTCAAGCTCATTTATATTATTTTCCTTCTCCACCCCATCCAATAACTTTAATAATTATTTTATAACATTCTATTTATCCTCAATATACTAAGATTTTGTTATGTGATGTTTTTTTAACAAAACATACACACATCTACCACTCATGGATATAGAACATATTGTTTCCGTGTACGGTGAATTACTACCTCACCAAACTATGTTTGTTTATTTTTCCATTATTACCAATAATGGTGGAAATTATAATAGAAAATATATATATATATATTATATATATTATTTATTAACTCTTTAATAATAATTATTTATTACAAAAACTCATAAATTTTTACATTTCATTTTGTGTTAAAATTATAATCTTGTTCCAGGATGTGTGGACTCTCGCCCCTTCAAAGTGATTCCATTCATTCACACGCACACATAGATTGTATTAATGATGGGTTTAATGATGTTATATTATATATAGGATATAATAATGGAAACATAATAAAATATATATATATACATATGCCATTTACCAACTTTCATGTAATTCAATAATTTAATTGGAAACAACATTCATTCATAGTTACAATTTTCCATCTCCATGAACGATGTAATTCATTTCACAAATAATTATTCTATATTTTATTTTAATAAAAATATAATATATATACCTGATATATATATCAGTATTTATAATATGGAATAATGATATAAGTATAATGACCAATGGTATAACAAATTAAGACAAATATGAAAAATGAAGCGAATATTACCGGAAGTGAAACCTTAAGATAAAATCATTCAAAAATATGTAATATATGTTAATAATCAAAAAATATTTGGTAATAGATATAAGATTTTTATTCTATAAAATAATTATAATAAACATATATATATTATATAGGAAAATATTTTGATTACGAAGAGAATCAAGAAACAAGGTATGCAAATTTTTCTCACCTTTATTTATGTCGTGAAAATGCCTCACACAATACTCCTTTCTTCTTCAACATTGTGTATATACTAACCAAGAATTAATATTGTGATTTTATCCCGGAGATTATGATTTTACCATATTTTAAATACTTTTTTTTCAAGGGGAATATGATTCTAAATATTATACATTGATGAGTGTTTATTTAACAATCTCTTCCATATTTGAGAATATCATTCTATAAGTCTCCATTGTATAATAGTTATCATCAATGTACTTGTTTTTGAAAACTCTTTTCACAATATTTTTTATTATACTCTTATATATTTTTTAATTCATTTTTACTCATTTTTAATTTTTTAATTCACAGTTAGAAAGGAATCATTTTATCATTTCCCAAATGATTTAATTTTTCACATTATTGAAAAATGTACAACAAGAATGTTTTATTTTAACTTATGTAGCTCAAATGATTTTTTATGCTTTCATAATGCCTAACTTCCCAGAGGCTTATCCTCCAATCATACAATTTTATATTGAACTACAAGAATTTTTATAAAATTGTGATGTATTTTATAAAAATAAAACTATTTCAACAATGAGAGGTTATTTTCCTCAATAATTATTTTAAATGAACTCCATGATACCTTTATAATATTTGAATGTGTTTTCAATGAAAATTATTTTGTATTTTTTTTCTGTTTTTAATATTTATTTTTATGTAAAAGTCATGTTTCATGTGACCAGTAAAATTTTTTCACCCTATAAGATGACATACATTCATATAGTTCAAGAATACCATTCATATTAATTCTAAAAATGGTTTATTTTGTGATGGAATGATGATTAAGAACACAAGTTCTTTTTAGGGTTTATGGTTTTGATTAAATGATTAAGAAACCTATGTCTCTTCCACTATTGATGATATGATTACATGTTTATGATTATTATTTAATTTTATAGTTTATGAAGTGACTTCTTATGATCTTTTGGCATGTATATCTATTATTTCATGTCATAATTATATTCATGGGCCTGGTTTACATGTCCATACATTTATGATGGGACCTAGTTTTCAAGTTCGTAATGTTATAATTGAACCTGATTACCTGTCCATAATTCTATGTGTGAACCAGATTACATGTCCACAATGCTATGCATGAATGTGATTACATGTTCACAATGTTTTTAGTATACTATATATAGTGTTGATATAGTTATGCACTGACATGTTTTCCTGTATATATTTTTATGTAGGGGTGATTTCATGCCTTTAATGAGTGAACATGTTAGAATATGTACATGTTCTCAATGATATATGTTTATGTGTATACCACTATTCCAATCCTTATTAAAAATTTAAGATCTTATGAATTATGATAATTGATTTACATATGATTCCATTAAACATTTTATATGAATGGCATGATCCTCAAATGGCATGATCTCAATCTCATACCATTATGCTCATTATTATGCATACATATCTTCCTGTTTTACCATATCCGAGCATTTTTTCTAACCCCTTTCTTATGTTTCCTTTTACCAGGCATTGAAATAATGTCTTATGTAGAAGTACTAATGGTGTATATCTGTATGAGATATGTTGAAGATATATTACAAGGATAGAAGAATTTGATTCCATGATTCCAAAAAAACAAAACAATTATTTTCCTCAATCATGTATTACGATAATATACGGAATATTAATCTAAAATGATGTCATATCCATGTATGTAAAGTCGGGTTCACTATATAAAATACATGAAATTAATATCTCAATGATTGTGGAAATAAAATTCATACATATGATTTTCAAAAAGTATTTTATTTTAATAAGATTATTAAGAAATACATTATTATTGTATTAACATACAATATTATTCATTAAATATAAAGGAAATGATCAAAAAAATAAATTTATATTAAAGGTAGAATGAAATATTATCATTTATTAAGAATTTCCATGTGTGCATTATAAAATATCTCAATAAATATAATTTTTTTTAAAAAATAAACTTCATTTTATGGAGGAATGGAATTATACAATTTATTAAAAATTACAATTTTAATTATAGATAACAAATAAAATTGTATATTGAAATATAATCTATATTTGTAAGTATATGTAATAATTAAGACAAATCCTACACCTTTTAAAATTAATTAAAACTAATTAAAACCTACTTCACTTACATCAATCAAATGAACTAGGAATGGAGGACAAACATCATTTTTGGGGTCATATGAATTATTGTAAAATTTTGAAATTGTATTCTTAAATATGAAAATCACATGAAATATTATAATATATCACTGTGATCGGTCAATTATTTAAAACATATAATAAGTGTGAAATAACATGCCCTATAATGAAGCTCATGTGTATCCCGTTTTAATTTTATCAATATTAGAATTTGATATTAAACTTCTATACATACAAGTCACTATATGTCTACAACCACATTATCTATATTTAATAAATATCAATATAAATAATATAATAATAAATTTAGTATAAATTATTATTTATTGTGTTTGAATCCCTATAATGACATCATTGCACTTGATATCATCGGAACAATAAATATGGATTATAAATATATATATATATATATATTTACAAAATAAGAAAACAAAAATAGTTAAAAGTAGATTGATATTGATCATTAGGTATATCATGTTCGACATCAACCATTTCAAGGAACCACATCATCATAAATATTAGTTTATGTTGATCCAGCTTATATTGATACCAATATCTCAAAAATCAAATCATTATAAATTATGAAAAATATATTAGGGATATTGATAAGGAATTGTAAAAGGAAATTGAAATATAAAATTTATTTCAGAATGCATATTATAGTTTCCATCCAATAATCTCCATGTTCTACACAATTTCTAAAAAATTATCGATACTCATGTTGTTTTTTATCCCTATATGTACTTATTATATAATCTTGAAATTTTTGTAATTTTTTATCCTTGAAATTCAATTCACTTGTGATGATATTGATGTATTTGTATATGAGATATATAGAAATAGATTTCTTGAATATAGAGATATGGCATTTAGTGACATCAACCATTTAAAATCAAAATTGTCATTTTTTTATAACAGTGCATGATTATACAAATATTGATTTACAAAAAACCTAATAATAATAGGACATTAATTATAAAAAAAATTAATTTTTTAAATACATAAATACAAGGAAAATTTTATGTGTCTTTCCAGGTGGGGAATTTTACCACATAATTAATAAAATTACTAGGCTCATCTAGAATATTAATCTCATGGGTTATAAATAAATGTATTTTCATATATTTAAAACAAATGTGATCATCAATTAGGATGTTTTAAATTTGGGAGACAAATATTATCCATCTTTTTTATACCCGAACCACACACAAATGATCAACATTAATTTCTTCAAGATGAAAACACATCATGTTTTTAATATTAAATAAAAATTTATTGATATAACTGAATTATATAACAAGACATACAGACCAATTAGAAAATATGTTTACAATTATCCAAGAAATATTTTATTAATAATAACTATAAAAACCCATACTCACAAATAAAATTGATACAATATTTTCACTAATAATTCCATTAGATTTCTTATCATAATATAAATTTAATTATTTTGAAAAAGTGTTGTAATTATGAATATAAAATATTCCATGACAAAGGAGTTTTTTAATAATCAATCAAAATGAGTTAGACAAAAAGCATATACACATTTTTATGGTCTTGTAAAAATTTTATCAGAACAAAATTCTTATGTATTTGACACAAAAAAACATGAAATCAATATATAAATAAATTATAATAATGAGAAATTGGATTTTAAATGATCATAAATACACACAATCAATGACTAATAGATAAATATATAGTAAAAAAGAAACACACATAAATTCAAATCAAAAAATTCAAATGAGAGAATTTAAAAAACAACATATTCTACTAATTGAGTAATAAATTATAATTTTTAAAATTATATAATTTTAATTTAAATCATACCATTCATCATAATAGAAACATTTTTCTGTAAAAATATTGGATGGGAAATGATTGACTATTATTTTTATAATATATAATATTTGAATCTACAGTCATGGACATCAAATTTTTTATACAAGACCATGCTACATGAAAATATTATTATTTTTTGTATAATGTAACCTATTTATTCTTCCATTTGAAATTTTTTCTCTTAATAATTAATTAGATCCCTAAAAAATTATTATAGTGTAATTTTCTTACATTTTCCCCCATTGAATATTAATTTTATAAATTTAAATATATTTCAGATGATATGAATTGAAATAAATTATATAAATGTATTATTTCTTATTTTTAACTAATATATGGATGCCTTCCATTTTAATTTTTTTTTCATATTATCGAAAATGTTATTGTAGTAAAGTTTTATTTATTAATATATTTCTAAATTTAATGAGAAATATTTTTAGCCAGTAATTACATAAGACATGATATTCAAGAGTTTGTAAGGTATTGCATGAAACCTAATTGAATGATATATTTTAATGAAAAAAATTTATAATGTATGAAAATTTCTTTTTTTGTATGAAAACCTAGTAGTGGTAATGTTTTTAAGGCAATTGTTTTAACAGTATGATGTTTTTCTATAATGGTAAAATTTATTTTTTTGAAATTACTTATTCAAGAAATGAAATTCTATTTTTTTAGATTAAAATGAAAATTTAAGGAAAAAATTTTATTCAAAATTTTAAAAAATTAAAAAAATCTTAAACTGAATTTTATAATTTTATAATAAATATAATGTACTCAAATTTTAACAAAATATTAGAAACCCTACAGAAAAATAAATAAATTACCTAGATATGACAATATTTATTCACACAATCACATAAACATGTTTTTTGAATTATATATATATATATATAAGTGTTTTTCTATTAAATTAATGTATTATATACTATTTTTACTATATAAGTATTATGTGAATTCAATAATTACATAATATCTATTCATTATTATAATATAATGTACAAAAAGCTTCTCTATTTTATATTCAATGAAATACGTTTTTAATGAATATTCCATGAAATACAAAAATATTATGATGTGTATCATTTGATCAACGCCCTAACCTATTTAATAAGAATTAAAAGATCTTATCATTTATAAAATTATTTAAAATTCTACATTAAAAAATATAACAAAATAAATAAATATTATGTTATATGAATATCTAAATGTGGTGCAAAAAAATAAGTCACAATTATAAAAAATATACTTATGGAAAATTTCATCATATAGAAGACAAATCATTATGATTTTTCGATTTTTATCCAGATAATATCATTCACAAGTTAAGTGTAAACTTTTTCTATATTAATATTATATTGTTACACTAAGGCATTTCATAGCTGGATATGATGTCCAGTATTTCTTGTTTTCAATCCATAATTGTATGATCTGGTAGTTTTCAATTGAAGCGATCATGTCGTACAAGCTGAAATTATTATCAAAGATGGCATCATTCCCCCGTGTTTTCCCAATTTTTGGGTCAAAAAATTAGTGAATGGGGAATGTTTTTTTTGGGAAAGAAATTAATACAAAATATTGAATGTGTATCTAAGTGTCTCATGAATGGTATGTTTCAGTATCATCTCATCAGTATATGGTAAATACTAAATTGTGGGAAAGAAGTGTTTCTGTAAAAAAAAATTATAGGGCAGAATCATTTATGAAAAACGAAAAATGTGTAAAAGAACATTTTAAGTCAACTACAAAATCAAAACAAAGATGGACACAACTGATGTTTGGTGGTATACTCGTCAAAATATTTCAAACGCATAAGTTTCACACAATAGATGAGATTTAGTGAATGAGACTTAATCATAATATTATACATTAATTTCTGACTTATTCAAATGGATGTTGATGCACAATGAACTTTCTTGTACGTATTCACATATATATAAATATGTTTCTTCCCTTGGAAGACCTAGAAATTTTTTTCTATGAACTTATTTTGTCTCAACCATGTGCCAGAGTTGTTTTAAAAATACTTACAAACATAAGATCTTATGGTAAAATTTTTCAATTTGTCTCTGTAGATCAATTGTAACTCACGGTGTGTTAGCACAAAAGAAAAAGAATTTTGTGAAATTAACATTGCGTGAAAACACTAAAATTAGAGTACTCAAATAGGTGCTGTGTATAAGAGGGGAGTTGAGATTCATTCAGGTATTGAATATCTGATTTCAGTGATCAATTATTCCTTAAGAATTATTACTGGATGTCAATGAAAGTCGTGTAATGTCATAAAATTGAAAATAGACTACAATTTTGTACTAATGTCGAGATCATCATGTTAATTAACTGTGTAAGGCTTCTCCCCGATTAATATACCATAGAGAGTCAATAGATGTGTTTCATGGAATATAGTGTGCCATCCCTAAAATACTTTAAAGGCTGTTTTCATGTAACATAGTTAATTTGTTTAAATTCTTGTATTCCACCAACAGTGAATATGAGTTGATTTTGTTATAACAGACATATTTTTTGTGTATTCTCTTTGAACTATACCATAGTGGTGAACCATGTAAAACAACATTGTTTTCTCTCTACATGTGAATGATTTCATTACTGAACATTACCATTTGATATGTTTAACTAGTTCATACCAACCTAGGAACAATATTTTTATCAATTACTGAAATATTTAACACCTATATTCACCCCAAAACTATAATGGAGTAAAGACATTATTCATGTGATATCAGAGCCAACTAGTTTCTTGAGATTGATTTGTCTACTTATGCTATCATGGAGAATATAGTAAATTCCACTTGAGTCCCTCTCTTCAATGGAAGAAACGTTTAGATAGGGACTAATTGGATGAGATCTCCGGGAATGTATAATCATTTCACTATAAGATAGGGGATTATTGTCACTAATGCAACAAGGAATTCTATGACGGATTCACACATAAAAATTCTTGATGAATATTCTAACTCATAGATTTCAATCACAACTGCACTTTATGATCAAATACATCTAGTGATGAATAGTTTACATCAGCTAAGTTTTTGAGGTAAATGATGAAAATATATACGAATTTGATGAAAAAGAGAAGTATGTAAATATATATGCTTTTCCAAATTGGTTAGATGAAATGAATATTTGATATGATAGAAATGATAATAGATTATCTACTCATATAATTGTGGTTGTTGAAGAAATTCGTGGACAGTGGAAAAAATAAGTGCATTGAAATTAGGAATAAATTTTTTTGAATTATTAGACCATTGTAAAATGAAATATTTTATCCCTTTTGGAATGGTAACTTTGTAAAAAGTTTATGGATGATCTACTATGTATCCTAGGGTTATATGAAATGAGAGTTGATCTGGAAGATAAACCATGCTGTGTAAGAATATAAATTGAATTTAATTCAATTGAAAAAATAAATATTTATAAATATTTTTTATGAATAAAAAAATGAAGAAGATCATTTTTTTCAATTTTATTATAAAATAAATAGAGGAAGAAGAAAAAAATTAATGCAAAGATACCTGTTTCCTATTTTCATTTTGATTTAGTTTGATACATAGACTATCTGTTTTCATGGAACGGAGATTATGAATATAGTGAAGCTAAAAAAATGAAGAAGCATAAAAAAATATTTACCCAATAAATAGACTAATTTTTTTAAAAGAAGTTATAGAGAAAGTGTTTTGTATTTATAGAATAAAAAGTATACGACTTATTGAGAATGGATAACTAGATTTTTATTCTAGAACCCTTGAATCTATATTGGATACTATTGAAAATCCAAAACAAAAAAAAAGAAGAAATTATTCAGATATTAGTTGGCGGCTAATACTGATCTCATGTTTGATGTTTAATATGATAATGGAAATCATGAACCTAAAATAAAAACAAACAAATAGTTGAGGGAAATTCCAGAAGAGTCAACAGAATATATTGATCAGATTGAACTATAAATTGGTCGATATGAAGATACTGTAAAAGAAAATTCAATAAAATTTGACATCTCAAATGGTGTGGTATAATGGTAGATCAAGATAAATGGAAATCATTTTCAAACAATTAAAATACATCTAAACAAGAGTATAATTCCAATATAGTTGATGTTCTTGAAAAATAGTGATTTCACAAAGATATCAACTTGATACTAAGAAAAATTTCAGTGAAATAAATTATAAATAATAGTTATGTAGATTATTAGATGAAGGGATATTTGAAGGATCTAAGAGTGTGTTTGAAGAAGTAGAGAAGGCTTTGAATGATCCAATATCCACATGTATGAGAAAAATTAGAATTTGATGTGATACTAAATCATCAAATTCTAGAAAAATGTTAAACAAAATTAAATGTATAAAAAAACAATGATCATATAACAATGAAACCTATTATTCTAACAAATAAAGAATCAAATAAATAGAGAGGTTATTTGGAAATTATCTCCATGTAACAAATTTTTTTTGTGTGAAGAACACCCCAAATACATTGGACCTCCCTATTTCTGTTCTCCCCTATATTATTGTTTTCTTTATTCAAGTAGTTGGAAATACTGATCCACCTCTAATCCCCAACCACCAATGAGACATTAATCCCCTACTACGTAGAGCCTTTTTTTGTACAGTGATTTGAAATTATAATCTCCCAATTAATTTTATTTTTTGATCCATAAATATATCCTATTTATATTCAGTATCATAATAAACCACCACTATTGTATCATGGTGGAAGAATATTGATACTAGGATAAAAGTTGTGATGTGATATAAATATTGTGAAAATATCCAATGCAAAATAGGAAAAAAATATCATGAAACAAATTGAAATGAAGATTTTTAAAATGATGAAACCATATAATTTAAAATATTAAGAAACCAAACATGAACACTAATAAATTAAAATTTAAATCATAGATTAAAAATCCTACTAAAATCTGTAAACAAAAATTTAAAATATATTGTAGGAAACCTGTGTAAAAAAATCAACACTCTAATGTGATTTTTTTTTCAGTCTGAAAATTATATCATTCAAAAATATCATCTCTTGGACGTCAAAACTGAGGATTAGGTGTCATTGAAGAACCATCTACAAGTCTGTACACAACTTGAATATGGGATACTCCTTACTTTCTAGATAATAAAACATCTATGCACTCATATATTCTTTTTTCTATTCCTTTTTTGCTCACACCGTAAATAGAACCCATGTTGCTCCATTTTTATAATCCCTTTAAATCCATTAACAATACATGTTTTTAATAATTTAAATTAAAAAATGATTAGATTGGATAAGAATGATATACACACATTTTGAAACCTTGTGATTCCATTGAGAGGATTGAAAAATTTATTTCCCCAACAATCTCCCTCATTTCAATTATAATATCCTCTGGAAGAATGTCAAAATTGTAAAAGCTATCCGTATCTCCCTTAATCAAAATAACAATGAATATTAATTCAATCCAAAATAATTTCAATGAAAACATATTGGCTTCAAACCAACCATCAACTTGTATAAGAATTATGATGGCCCCATTTTACAGCTCTAATTAAAAACTCGGTAGTTATCTCTACAAAACAAATACTAGAATGAGAGGCCTCACCATATATATTTATTAACATCCAATCTATAAGAGACTATAATCGTTAGATGGATCCCCCATAATATTGATCACCTCATAATTATGGGTACCTATAGAAACTAATTTTTTTATCTTCTCAACACCCTCCATGAAATATGTAACTCTCATCACATGACCTCCCTATTGATTTTAATTCCTCGTTTCCTTATGAATCACATATAATAAAAGGAATATGTTATAAGACCTAAACCACCAGATATATAATTCATCAACATCCATTCTTTCATCATCATTGTTTATAGTCTTTGAGTGAGGCATGATGATTGCCTATACCTAATGCCAGATGAATTCCACTATGAAAGTGCATTCATTACAAAATTTCACACATTTAAATTGGTCCTATAATTTATTTCAACCATATTTCATCACACAAATAACCTCACTACTTTGGATATCAACTTTAATAATTTTAAAAATTAACTCTTAAAACTAGTATTATATTGAGTACAATCATATAAAAATTTGGAATGTACCAAGCACATGCCGCAAATCCTTCAACATTAGTGTATAACATAATATCCATTTACCAAATTCAGTACAACCATAATTTATAGGGATCAAATATCACCAACCCCAATGATGCCAACATAATCTACAATTACCATATTCAGCATACCAAAGTCACCTATATTGTATGATGATAATATTTCCATGATTCGTTCAATAAACTATAAAGTGGTCGAATTAACCACAAATTCATTGTATAGATTTGACCTATGATAATCAACTCTAACTAAATGTTTCCTACCCTAACCATATATAGAAACTATTCTGGAATTCAAAAATTTGTGTCACACACCTTTTATTGATCCTTATTCTTTTTCAATGGCTATAAATTTCTTTAGACAACTGAATAACACCGACATTCGTATTTATCTGATTCTCATTCATCAATAATGACTATATAACATCATCCAACATCAATGTGTCATTGAAGAATTGGAATTTCGTGAAATGATTATAATGTGATTCTTGTAATTAATGTAATAAAAGAAATGTATTATATTAGTGTACAATTTCAATAAGTACGATGTTACCATTATCTATAATGTTGAATGAAAACAAAGGAAGTTCCATAATTTTTTTTAACTCATCCAAATTGATAGCCAAATAGCCATTCTCTAAAATTCAGATACAATATAATCAATTATCGATGTACTCACGTGGAAAATATACTTACATGCATGGCTGTCAAAATATAAATTCATAATGTATAAATAATGCAACAACTATTAAGGCATAACAAAGAGGATGTATGGGGTCGATCCCACAGAGATCAGGGAACACCTCGATGAATTGGGACTGAAGGTTGGGTCATCAAAATTTTAATTAGTTAATAAATTCTATTTATTGATTAAAAATAAATTAATAAACACAAATAGTAATGAGAATAGAGTGGTATTGGTTTCAAAGGGTGATTTAAATAAATAAATTAATCACGCTTTTTATAAAAAAATTATAATAATCATTACCTTTGAAAACATTCATTTAAATTGATAGAAAAAATGAACAATACCTATCAATATACCATTACATTTCAATTAATTGTGCCCTAATGAATGAAAATAAATAATTCACATTATGAGCAACATTGTGCTCCATATTCATCACAGCCAAATGGGGTTATAGATTTCCTTGACTAGACTGGGGTATCCATGGATCATAGAATTCTGAAGAAAAAGGCTATTCCCATGATGTTTTTGTGTGTGGTCACCTCAACCACCGTTTTCATCCTAAATCATGCACTAAAACAAATCTCTAATGAGATGAAGTTGATTGAGGTTGGATATTAAAAATGTGTGGAGGTGTACATTCTCCACAACATTGGCTATATAATACATGTTATGATTTTGAAGGATCATATTTTGAAGAAAGCTGACTCGAGTATGATAATTAATATCATCATGTAGGAATTTATATCTATTTCATACCACATGTACATCCTGATGTAAATAGCATGGATGTAACACATGTCATCGTCATTGACAAAAAAATATATTGGGATTTTAGTATTGATTACACACATTGATGTGTTGAGAATTGATGATTCATTCAAAAAATATCACACTACGGTATATATACCAGGGGTGAGAGAGACATAAAACACTATCGAACACCAACGATCATCACCCACACCCTCTATAGTGCTCTCCAAAAATTCTACAATACAATATGTGTTTGAGGTGATTCTCACACCGTCAGATTTTGTGTAGTTCTCCATGAAACCAATAATATTGTAGAAATCACTAGATTCCAATCATGATGACGTCCCACATCAGTATCACACCAACAACAAAAGTATATGGAGGACAGATCCACCTGAGATTCCATAGTGAAAGATGAATTTTTACAATTTTTCTTCACTATGACAAATGATGCAAACAGTTTCGAGGATATAGAACAGAACCTGTGAAAGAAAAGAAACATTTTAGGTGTATATAAGTAAATCATCATCTTAGGTAGTGAGGGACATGTAGGATATGGAATTGAGTGCACTACTCAAAATATAAAGCATTATGGTGTCTGTAGGAATATGGGGTAAATGTCATTTATTTTCAGGGCCAATGGTATGTCTTAATCTACTGAGAAAAATCATCTTGATTCCCTGACCTCTAAAAATGACATCCTACATGGAATGTTAATTCTAGAGAAGTTAGGGATTGCAATGATGACTCATTGGAAATTTAGATCGCAAAAACACTAAAGATTTCAAAATGACACGCCGTGTTTATATATTTTGCTGAGAAATTTTATTTTGATGAGAATTGGTTATCATGATATAAATTATGGGATACAATTATTGAATAATTTCATGTAGTTATTAATATTATTGGTTTTATATTGTTCTCATTATTCTAGCACATTTATTTTTATTTTTATGGAGGAACATGGTTTGAATTCATTAATTCATCCACTTGGTTTATAATGAAATTGTTAATACATCTAGAATTTTTGATTGAATAATGAAATTGAAACTCCCTAGGAATGAATCCATGGTAGTAGTGCAATGAAACATTTTTTATGTTCATGTTATTTCTTGCCTCCAAGATGTATCTATGTATTCAAGGGTATTTATCGGTGGTACATTTTCAAAACATAACCAGAAATCATATTTCAATATTGGTATCCATCAAATTCATATTAGTATTTCTTACAATAGTGTGAGGATTTATCTTGTTAGACAATTTAAATAGTTTTCTAACATTTCATATCACAATTGAAAACACTGTACGTGAAATCTATTAATTCCAATATAACGATTATATTTGGTGTGTCTAGCCACTGCATATGAATACTATAGATACATATTTCATATACATTTTATAACCACACTTCATATACAATTCAAAAAACCATTATTATCTTTCAATATTTTAAATTACAATATACTAGATGTTTCACAAATCGATTTCAACTACCAACACACTTCTAAAGAGAATAAATTACACATAAAATTAAATGGGATTCATAAGAAACATGTTGATTATGTGGATCTGTGAATAGAATTAAGGGTTATACGTCCTAAAAATGTTTAATTATTTATAAAAATTCATAAATTATTGAAAGAAAAATATGTGTTTCCTTATTTAATAATTTATTTGTAAATTTTTTGTACAATATTAAATTATTTCATTATTAACTAATATGTATTTGTTTTATTCATCATTAATAAAAGTATGTCTTGTTCTACCCTTTAATAGATTTCTTATCTATTGTGAAACATAATGCTCTAACATTCTTGGAGATAAAATCATTAACCATATTCCCCAACTGAATAATCTACGGTACAATTATATCCTCACTTCATGAATTTTAAATTTGGAATAATTCATTATTGATGGATTGGTGTAGCCCCAATTTTTTTTGATGTTGGGCCAATTTTTCCCACTCATAATATGATTGAAAGTCCTATGTATTGATCTAAATGGTAATATAATTTATAATTAAATGGAAAAAACACACCAATATAAAGGGGTTTGGGGCCAAAGGACCCCATTAAAAATGTTGGGGAAATTCAGTAAATCTGATAGACAATAAAAGATGAGACTAATTGATAGTTATATGGCACTATATCACAAAATACTATAGAACAACAATTTTACTAGCTCATACATTGGACATAGTGGTACTATAGAATCACAAATATATTTTCTCCATCAACCATAACATTTTTTATTTAGTTACGATAACTATGTTGTAGTGCAGACTTATGGCGATTGTACATTATAGCACAATATGTATACTTTATAGTTGGTGGCATAATTTTCATCCTCATTTTTAGATTATTTAATTGTTAAGTTTTCTATGTTCTAAAACATCGATATTCTATTTTTTATTAACCATAATCATAGTGAGATTCATCCACTCCATGGAATTTTGGATTATTACCAAACTACATAAATCGATATGTCTTATGAGATCTTCTTCTTGTTATTTTATTTTTTATTTTATTTTTATCTTTTATTCATATATAATCCTATTATTCAATTTCGACATAAATTTTTTTGGTATCAATCACCATTAATATTATTCGACATTAATTTTCACACTAGAATAATATTTTCAAAAATAAATGGGCTTTATATTATTTCTTTTTGTAGAGGATTATTATTTTATTCATAAAAATATGAAAAAGTATTCAAAATTATATAAAATATATTGAAACTGATATGTATAAATTAAATATTTATACAATGAAAAATTAACATGGAACATACAAAGTTATTTTAAATATGTGATATTGATAGAGTATCTCACATATTATAGAAAATGTGATTATTTATACTATAAAAGTCTTCATTTTCATAAAAAAATATAATCTATTTATTAGTTTAATCAACCAAATAAATAAGATAAAAAACAATAAAATAAATATCTACCAAAAAATCAAGAGCTGAAGTTGATTAAAACAGTATAAAAAATAGAAAACACAAAGATAACACATATTATTGTTTGGAACTTATTATAGTATAATATCAAGAAAAATGTTGATAATAACATTATAAATAAAACTACAAAATTCTTTAATTAATTCTGAGTTTTAAGTGGCCTTATATTCTCATGAAAATAGTCATTTTCAATGATTATAACGAAGAGGATAAATAGGTTTTTTCTATCTAAATTATATTTTTTATGAACCTATTTATTTCCATGTATTAGTTATTTATAATAAAGTTAAATTAATTTACCCTAAGAATATCAAAATAAGAAATTCTTGATAAACACCTCTAAATGATATTTAAAAATATTTTTTTTGGGAAAATGAGACTATTATTGTGACTTTATTTTTGATATTTCTCCTGATTATCTCCCTTTATGATGTCATTGATGAGAAAGGGTATTACATTAAATTGGAATTATGATGGGAAAAAATCCTTTCAGGATATTATTAACCAATATACTTATGCATGTATCCTAATCTTGTTAGAACCAGGGAGAATCATGACCCATGAGGTTCAAATATCATAGACCAGTGAAAAATTTATTTCAATATAATGTGATTGAAAACATCTATTATAATAATATTTATTATCTAAACTCGCAAAAATTTCTACTTTCCTTCTACCATACCTCTATATTTTGTAGCTATATAATGTATTTTTGATTATCTTCTATGATTCCCTATTTTAGTTCTCATAACTATAAATTTTTCATCCTTATTATTAATTGTTTGAACCCTTAGTATAGATATTTTATGAATAATCTGTTATTTTTTGCAACATGGTATTATATTCAATTTTCATATATTTTAAAATAAATGAATTATAAAAATTTACTCTTTATTTAATAATATTTTTTAGTACAAAACTACAAGTTGATGCTGCATTCATTACCCTTAAAAATTACATACCGATTCATGAGGGCATGAATATATGATTTTAACATCTTTTTAATCACAATGTAATATAATTTATCCCATTTATTTTTCATAAATGGATAGATTTCCATTGTTTCCAAATTATATAATAGTTATTTATGTCCTCAAATCATTAAAAATCACAAATCCCAATTATGGATTTAAATTGTATAATATAAATTCTATTGTTATATTTCAATAACAAATTCCTTCTTATGAGTCTTATTTTACAAAAAATGTTTTCATTAATGGTTTTTAAATTATAAATAACCTTCAATAACAAGGTAGGGTTTTTTTCATTAAATATTTTATATAGGACTTTTGTGCATTCATTTTCAATTTTCCAATCACTATTTTCTTCAAATATGATGATCATTCATGAAATTATTATGTCCATGAAGCATATCATAAAAAGGGTTAGGAAATGAATAATGACAATTTTATTGATGAAGTAGATAAAGAAATTTTTCATTGTGAAATGAATTTTCTTTAATTCGCACAAACATATAATCTTCTAAATGTTCTTGTATTAAGAAATAACATCTAAATTTTACATCAAATATTTTTTAAAGGTGTAAAATGAATATATTTTCATACTATAATTGTTAATATTCATGTACATAGTATTAATATTTGTATTGTTCATGAAAATATTTATTTAAATTTATATTATTATCTGATGAAAGGATGGGATTCTCAAAAACATGAAAATTAATTTTAACAATACATTAATTATGATGACACACATGTAAAAAACATATGGATAATATACTATATGGTGAAATTTCTAATTTCATGGTGTGATGACATGTATTTACGATGTGTGTATAATGGATAGAATCCCATAAGTAGATTTTAGAATCCTTCAAAAGTACATAATGACATAAATCTAAATTGTATTATCTTTTTACATGTACCAATATGACATAATATCATCATGAATTGTTTTTTGAATTGATTACAGTTTATGAGAACATATCATTTGGAAGAATCCTTATGAAATCCGAAATAGCAACACACTAGAAAAAGTAATGTTTCTATTTTCTTCCTATAAAGTTTTATTTGACACGTTACTCTAAAAAACAAGAATGAATTTTATATTAAAATGTTAATTGGATTTAAATACTCAACATAATTGTTATGATCTTGTTAACTATTCTGTGTTTTATAATAGTCTATGTTTTAATTTTACAGAACCTATTTCAATATTAAATATCTATAGTTTGAAATTAATTGAATTAAGAGATGTTTATGATTTAATTATACTTTTGACAATCTTAAGATATCAATTACAATAGAATATTGATTACAAAAACATATTTGGTAATTTCCCTTCTCTTTATAATTTTTTTGAAACATTTTTTAATATGTTATATGTTTTATAAATATTATAATGAAATGAGATTTAATTATTTGATTGAAGTATTATATTATTTTTTATGCATCTTTCCCATTATGTACATCATCCTAAAATGGGACCTATATATAGAAGCGGTGACATGGTGGTGGTAGAAACCTCATAGTGGAATGAGTATATCACAATTTCATGTTCAATTGAACGAAATGATACCTTCCAAAAACAAAAAAAATTGTACACACTCAGTGAACCACAATTGTATCATCTATCACAAATATGCCTACATTAATCCCTATGTAATGAACACTTGTGAGATAGAGGATCCTATACCAAAGTAATAGTTCCATTGTTTTCATAGTAATGGTCATCTACCTCATTAATGTAAGAAACCACCCAAAGTTCAACAAATAACTTCCTAATCCAAAATAATACTTTCAGCAACATGTGACATCACGATGGAATCTACATTTTTAATTAACATCACTTTAATTTCTAGTTTGGATGTAAAACAATGAATTGATCAATTGTAATGATATAATATGAAACCATATTGCGATCTCATATTACATTTATCAATTTGGATAATAGAATTATTTTAATCCCATAAAATGTAATCATTCTTCCATTTTAATACATGTAATGTTTCCTTAATTATACTAAAGCACTCCTGAATATTTCTTAAAATAACTTTTTTAATCACTACTAATATTGCTTATCATCTTAATATGCTATGAGAATATGAAAAATTAGTTAAAATATAGAATTTTTTTTACATTAATTATCATATGGAAGACACCAAATTAATCTTATCCATTACTTAAAATATCAATACAGTCACTCAACATCTCCAAAATTTATGATTATTCTAAATATGATAATGGATGGCCCACTCATTGATGTACACATTGCATCCAAGGGAATACCATACCCTATTAATCGTAACCATCAATAGAGCACTTACATTCTAGAATCTTGTTGGAGAAACCATGGATTTAATTAGAAGATATCCTAGTTAGAAGAGTACTAACACATTTTATTAGAACCACCCATGTATATTGTAATTTAGATAATTCAAAAAAATATGAATGAGCACCTACTTTGTATTGGACACGTCAAAGAGAAATTTACATGAAATACCACGAATATGAACTACCGAATACCTGAATCCAAGGAAACCATTATGGATTTATAGTTATTCAAACACACCTCTTCGGAAAAAACCTCATCTGGGGGAGTATTGAACAAATTTATAGAATAACTGCTCCTCTCTATATGACTCCTCAATCAAGGGAGTACCAAACCATATTCATAGTGTGTGGTGGAAATGCACTTCATCATCACCGATGGAGAACCAAATCCCAATAGATCTAGATGACCCATGCCTCATGTATCATGGTGTGGGTTTTTAAATCCATTTTAGATTATAGGGGCCCCATGTCAAGTAATACCATATGTTCTGGGTTCTTCTGTCAATGTAAATGCTATGAACATCATGACATAAACCCCATCATCATGTCTACCGAGCTAAACCCTGAAACATAAATATACCATTTAAAATTTCCATGTATATATGAATAGAAAACATCCATTATGATCTATGTCAATAGATACTTTAGATATGTTATTTATTAATCTAAATCAAACATCAGACATGAAAATCAGGGTAATTACAATTTTTATTATTATTGGCCACATGGTGACCCATGGGTGAGACATATTTAATTTTAGGGGTAGGGGAAGAAGAATGGTTCTATTTCACATTGAATGTGCCGTATTGGTTCTTGGAAGGATGATATACCCAACTAGATCACGATATGACCAATATACAAGGGCCTTGTGTTGAGATGGCCCAACCGGCTGACCTGCACCACAAGACCCAATGTTTTCATTTCATGCACTAGGACCACTCACCCTTAAATAGACAGGGAGGGTAAAAAATCATATTTTTTTTAATATGTTGTTTTTAAGATCCTAGACACTAATAATTATATATTTTCTGAGCTGAAGTGCAAACCCAACAAAAAAATAATTAGTAGATCTATTAAATGATTTTTCCAAGGAAAAATATTTGGGTAAATTTAATATCTTATTTCTAAGGGGTTTGAATCATGAAAATCGAAAAAAATCAGTTATTTCCTAATCATAATAATTATTAGTCACCGTACAAAACACCTTCATTCAAATGATAATCTTCATCATTGAACTCCAAATCCACAAACTCAAGAGATTTATCAATCATATTAGAAGTTGTCATGTTTCAATTAATATCAAGTATTGGATTAATTGATTCATGATTGTGATATAAATAATTTTAATAATGTAGGTTTATGAATTAATGTGTGGATAAATTGTTGAAATGAATTCAAATGTCTAAATTGTTAAAAAATAAATGAAACTATAATAAATCATGAAGGCTACAATATTGAGAAAATAAATTACAACCACTCTTCAAATAAATTTTTTAATATTACTATGATGAATAACTTTTTGTAGAATAATTTCTATGTGTGAAATTGGTTGATTTTGATGGTTTAGTTTTTTTAGAGATGTATCCTATTTTCGGTTATGATTTCTATGGATTTTGTTATGTTTTAGGCAATGAATGATTAATGTTATAACATGATTTGATGAGTTCCTGAGGTGAGGAAGTTGGGATATATCATGGACATGTTTTATGGATGATTATGTGGTTGTTGTAGTGAAAATATGATAATAGGATGATTCAAATAGGTTGAGAGATGGTAATTCCTACTACTAGATGATTTGATAGTGATTCCATACATAGGTACAAATCTAGGATTTCATTTTTTATGGATAATTTGATGGTTGTGATGTTAATGTTAAATTTTTTTATTTGAAATGATTATAATAATGTTAATTTTATAGTATTATCCTATATTTATATATATCCATTGAAATTAAAAATTCCATTTCATGATTCTGATATTCCATAATTTAATTGGTTATGTTCATGCAACTAAAGTTTATCTTTAATTAATGTGTTGTTATTACCATTATCATAATCACACTAATTATTTTATTTGAATATTAATATATCTATATCCCATAACACTTATTTAATATTGATAAAGATTAGTATATCATATGAACACAACTATTGATTTTGGTATATTTTTTTCTTGATGGACTGGGGGAGAATTGATATATTTCTACGATAGCTTGGTTAGAGTTAAAGAATGATATAATTATTTTTATTTCCATTCATGAATATATATTTTTATGTTTCTTATTTCATTTAGTTGAAAATTGGTATGTGGAAGCTTATTTTTACCTTAATGGGATGATTTGGTGTTGATTTATTGATTTGTTTTATTTTCATTATTATTAAGTGGGTAATTCCCATTATTCTTATGATAGATACCATCGGTCCGAATTGTCATCTCTTATCATATTGGTGGAAGTATTTGTGGGGTAAATATTATCATGTCTCGTGATCTATAATGGGTTTGAGTAGGTATTGGAAACATCTAGTGACACTCAGAAACACAATTTTATAATAGTGACACTATTTTCATAAATAAATATTAAAAAATTTAAAAAATATGAATGTAATGAACAACCCAGAATTATTACCCTAATTCTATCCCTCATTCCCCCATTTTTAGTGGAAATAATTTGAAGAATTAATAATAAATTATCTAAAATAAAATATAGTATAACATTACATATATTCATGTCTAACATCAATGCTAGAACTATTTATAATTTATGTTTTATTGAGAGTGAATGACTCTTTTATTATTATATAGCATAGTATGAATTGACAAAAGATTGATTGTGTGAACATCATTGCACTCTATAATGAGCATCATCGATTAATGAACTCAGTTCTTATTAAAAAACATCATATATAGGAAATCAATAATTTCATTTCATTTTAAAATATCAATTTTCTATAATTCCACCACTAGTACCACATATACTTCACATGGTATGTGATGGAGTATAAGATTTGATAACATGAATGAAAATTTAAAAAAAATTATCTGATAATTAATGAAATATTCAAATTTATTTCATGTAAAAACGTGATGTATCCAATAGAAATTTAATTAATGATAAAATATGGGGGTCATTGATGACAAAAATCTAACATAAGAGTTTTAGTATAGACTTTTTAATAGGAATCTACAATCACTATAATTATGTTGTTAAATTTCATATCTATAACATATGTAAAAAATTCAAAATAATGGTTACAGTAATAAAAAGCATACTAGATCATCATCAAATTACAAATCAAATAAATATTACAGCCTATTGAAAAAAAAGGGTTTTTCAATAAATAAAATATTTCGACATAAAATGATATAAAAAATAACTATATCACAATAATGATAATTATTTAAACAAATTATTCAACAATTGTAAAAGCGTCTACATATAATGTACATAAAAAAATAAGATAACCAAAATAATCAAAAAACATTTCTATGTTCACTTGTCCTTTCAATAGTATTTTCTTCTTCAATGAATCACAAAAACTATTTAGCCTACCCTTGTTTCTCTATGAATGGGTAATGTTTTTTAAGGTGTTGTTTTTTGTAATGTATGGTGTATATTTTTTCACGGTACAATGTATTTGTTTTAACATATATCTTCTCAAAATGAAATAGAAATATATTTTGAGATCAAAATGAAAATTGAAACAATGAATTTTAAATAAATTTTAAATCATGAATACAAAAATATATTGAAATTAATATTTCAATTATGAAATATAATGATATCATACATTTGAGGAATATTATAATACATATAAAATTATTATATAAAAATAAATAAATTAATGTTAAAAAAAATCAAATAGGATAAAATTCACAATGATATTTCACCATATATCTAAACAATAACATAAATACTGCAATTTTCAAAAGTTTTCCAACACCATAACAAGGTAAAATATACTATCAAGATAATAACATGCACAATAATATAAAATATTACACATTAAAAAAGAAACAATAAAAAACATATAAAGAATTATTATATAACAATAATATCTAATGACCCGACAAAAAATTATATCTCAAGGATAATAAATATATGTATAAAAAACATATAAAATCATTGTCCAATCACTATATATTCATTGGGATATGTCTTTATATGTGCTGTTATTTCATAGAGTTGTTTCATGCATTATTATTTGATCAATTATGGTAATTACATGATTTGATGAATTCAGGTTGTGAGGATTTGCGTATGTTGTGGGGGTGCGTTTTTGTGATGATTATGTGGTTATGGTTGTGAAAATTTGATAAATTAATGATTAAAAATGTTTTAGTGGTGGTAATTCTTATTACTGGATGATTTTATGGTGATTCTAGAAAATTTTTGAGAGATGGGATTTCCTTTTTTGCCTATATATTTTCATGGTTGTGCTGTTATCTAAGCAATTATGATGTGATCTTCTTAAGATTATTTTACTTTTATAAGATCATTCTCATATAAATATTTATCGGTAAAAATTCTTAATTCAATTTCTTACTCATGATAAACCAATGATTAATAAGATATTGTGATGTAACTAAAGATGAATTGTATGTAATATATTATTTTCCATCTATCTTAATCAAACACTTTATTTGCATAGTTGTTCACGATATTTATATAACAACACCTTTATTCCTCATGGATATAGCTATGTCCAACATGTTCTCACCCCTCCACAGTTCATTAATTAATACACAAGATTTTCTTTGGGATATTTGAGCTGTTGATCTAGTAGGATGGGTATATTAATAGAATGATTTTGAAAATTTAGAATCCATTCATGCATGTATTTCATTACAGTTTTATTTCATGTAGGAATCAATTGTGTTCTATAACATAATTTTTCCTCAAAGGGAACTTCTTGTTTTTGATATGTATTTTTTTTGTTAATTTTCCGGGGAATGAAGTTGTTAATGCCTCATATTGTTGTGATAGATAGCCTCAGTCTAGGATTTCAATAAATGACCTATTAGTGTAAGGATTTAGGGGAAAATAGTATTGTAATGCCTCAACCCCAGTTACCAAGAGTTGGTAAATTATTAGATAACATTGGCATGATACATGGAAATTATATCCTGAAATACTGATCAGTTCAGTAACCTTGGAAATACTATATACATTTATATGGTCACCATTACAACATGAAAATAAAAACATCACTAAATTATTCCATTAGAGACATCCAAGCTTCCTAGATAATGCCTAAAATTCCCTCATAACTAACATCTTCATATCTTGGGAAAATGAAAGATAAAAAAGGGGTGAGATCAAATTCTCAGTAAGAATAAGCAATACAGCCGAAGATAACATAGACATTAGGCTTGGTGAATAATTTAAAGCATGTTCCATTGCAAATAAATAACATGAACACTTTATGGAAGGAATATGAGAGAAGTAAATAATACCATAATAAAAAATAGTCATGGGTATTCTACAAGTCGAATAAACACATGAAATATAAATATCTAATCACATAATGATGGAATGCAAAATTCGGGACATCATAACCACATAATAAAGGACTTTTTCCAAGACTACAAATATGATTTTGATAATCCTTGTGCCAAGACACTACTTTTTCCCATGACACCTATCAATGTATCGAGGAGCTATAGTGGTCTCCACCCGTCACATACTAAGTCCAATTCGTTCTTTATATTAATATTTTTAAACATTAAATAATCATTCGTATTAAAACTAAAATACATATTTTCAATACTTTATACACAAACCATGAATGTATAAAAATAGCACATCCACAGTAAAACTGAACACATTCAATAAAATATGGAACAATTTACATTAACAGAATAACCTAAATCGAGATAATGAAGGACATTTACCTTGATGAAAATAATCATTAAAACTATTTGAGTGAAATATCCCCATTTATCTTGAAAACATTTAAAAGTCACATAATTTGTCAATAAGCAGATTAAAATAGATTTTAGAATCAATGTTTCCCATACCAATTTGAAACTTTTAAATGGAATTTTAATTTTAAAACATTAATGTACATATAAATAATTCATTTAAACAATTTTAAAACATGGAAATTAAAGAGAATGAATTAGAATAAAAAATCCTGAAAATATTTAAGACCATATATTAGTTAGAATTCATAACCAAAAGAGAGACAATTGAATAAAAATAATTGAGGATATGAAAATTTTGTAATATCGTGAGAATAAATGGATTCAACATATAATATTTTAAAGGACTTTATATACAGCATATAAAATGGAATTGGTGTATTACAACAAATAAGTTTCAATGGAATGTAAATTGAGATGAAATATCTTATAATGACTGTATCCTTAGGTTAAGGATAAATCAATGACATAATTATGTGTTAAAAATATAAATACACTCAATATGATTGGACATTCAGTGTAAATCAATCAATGGACATTCACACATATTCTTGTAAAAACAACACTAATTAATTGGAATTTGAACTCAATAAATAGAGAATGTGTAAAAATTACTCTTATAATGTTCATATCGATGACTTGAGAATTTATCAGTTCCGTGATTATTTGTATCAAAAGTATATCCACAGAAATGGGAGTGGAAATTATGACATAAGAAAATGAATATTGATTCCACACAAAATCCTGGAGTAATATAATCAATGAAGTATGCATAATGCAGAATGAGTAGAAATTTAAATTTCAAATTCCTTTATCGATTTGGTAACATATAAACATACACACATGAAAGAGGGTTCATATAATGATGATATAAATATCCATAAATTTACATATATTACCCAATTAATAAAATCATGGGTATTACACACACCACATGCAATAAATAAGTGGCGAACAATGGAAATCTCATAGAATTAAATGTGAGATAAGAAACCGCATAATTTGTACTTTTTCATTTGTTGAGGGTATGTTAAACTCATGTATAAGGGTGAATTTTTTTTATTAAATTATAAAATAATCATATAAATTAATATGATATCATATATGATCTTTTATCATTGCTTTGTGAATAATATTTTTGTATTATCGTTATTTCTGGTGTTAATGGATTCATTTCACTTTCTATTATTTGTTATTGGAGTCATATTTGTTATGGATGTTATATATAATATTCATATCCATAATTATGTAAAGTCCCAAAAGATTATTTTTAATCATAAAATGAAAACTAATTTTGAATGGATATTATGTGAAATGAATCTTATCGCTTTCATGGAGACGGTAATTCGTACGAATGCACAAGAGACAATATCATTCTTTTGATATTAAAATAATATATAATTGGATGTTATATCATATTTTATGAATCATTATAATGTTATATTTATTATTTACATAAATTACATATCACTATTAGACACATCTAAATAATAATTTATTGAATTAAAATTACACCACGATGTGGAGACAGTCAGCCATACGTACGCACGTATGGTGACATTTCATTCAAAGGATGGATAGAATAAAGAATATGGTTGTATCATATTAAAAATAAACTAAAAGTATATAGAATATACTGCAGTTATTATTTTATAATGGAATCAACAAAGAAAGAGGAAGTGGAAGAAGAATGGAACTTGAAAGAGGTGATGAGATATTATCTCTTCTTCTGGTTCTTTATTTTGATTTGATCAAAAGGGCTCCATAAGATGGCTTTATGACTAAAATAGGACCTCTAGGATGAAGGGAGGATTGTTGAGAGGGTATTTGGGAAATTCTTGTCTGACCCAAAAGGCTTTGACAATGTGAATTTGAGGGAAAGGGGAGTTCCATTTTATAAGAGGGTTGAGGGGAAACATAGGAAAAAATAGAAATATTATTTTATTATAAAAACAATTTCAGAATATATTGGATAAAAAATGAATTATTTAAAGGTTAAGATGGGTATGGATCAAAAAACACTCAATGAATAGGTTTTATACTGGTTTTGATTACCATATTTACCATATCATGTAGATTTAAATCTTAGTTTAATATTTTGACAACTACCATGTCTCTTAGTCTTTTTATTTTTTATGGTTAATAAAATTACTATAAACATCCAAGAGAACCTCAAAGGGTACATTAATGATACAAATATCATTATATATGTCTTTTTTCCGAACCATATTTTTTGGGAATAGAAAATAAATTAATAATATAATATTTATTTTTAAAAAACTTTTATTTCAATTTTGACAGTTTTTTGTTTTTTGTTTTTTCTAAATTCATAATAGCATTATTGCTTCGATAACCATTAATATAATGAACCATAATATGTCATATTAACATATTAAATTAGTGTAAATAATAAAATGTCTCAAATTTAAATTATTTAGAATATTTATAATATAAATTATTTTAATATTTTATTAATAAGGTAATTACTGTATCATCATTGTGTCATAAATATTATTAATTATTTAATGTCTAAAAATTATAAATAAAATACCATTATGTATTAAATACTTTTATATTTCTAATTAATATTTATATTCAAATCTATCTTATGTATAAACCTATATTAAAAATGTTATAGTTATTAAATATTGATTTTAACTGTTTTAACTTTTCATTGATTTAAATATTAATAAATGTCCAAATCTAATCCAAGTGGAAATAAAGGATAATATATTATTAATAAGGTTGTTTTTGGTCTAATTAAACATATCCAATAGAATTAGGACATTTATTAGAGTAATAATAATATCATTTTTTCCCTCAATTACACTATTTACTTTTAACCATGTTACATAAAAGTAAAAAGTCACTATTCAATAAAATTTATTTTCATCTTATTGAACCACATTTATCTTAATGATATCAATTTTGCCTCTTGGATTTTTGAAAATACACTCACAGAAGCAGTAAAATTATGTTTTATAAGAATTTGGAAATTCTCCAAGGAGGTGAGTAAAAGATGGTGAAAAGTTCAATAAAATATTTTTATATCTAAAATTATTATAAATTGAATCCAATTTATTACATTGAACTTATATAAGTATTGTGTATCTATTATGGCCTAAAATAAATTTAAATATAATAAATAATTACTTAAATAATAATTCAGTTTTAAACTATTACTCAGTTTTTATATCTATTCATCAAAAATTGAATGTTTTCAGAAAAATACCAAAAATTCTCTCTAGGCTGACTTTGATTTTCCAAATCCAAAAATGAAGTCCATTTTGATAGATAATATTTATAAAATTTCAAAAAGTGGGTATTACTATTCATAATAGTTAGTTTGATTGGTTGTGGTGTGTTAGAACTCGAAGTTGCGTACAACACATAGTATTTTATTTTTCAAAGCGATGGGTTCCTTGGAAACATGGGGTTCTACATTCTACCCTCCTTTTGGAAATTGTGTCATCTACAATATTTTAAAAAAATATGGCTTGGGAAAATAACAGATAGTCCTTCATCAGAAGTAGAGTAAATAAAACTATAACATTAAACGGATGAAAGATGGGTACAATGGTCTCCCAAGATAACCCATAATATGATTCCATGTAGTAAATCATGGATATGACAGAAAAACTAAGAGCCAAGTTCTTATATAGAGGTATGAAAAACATGACCAGGAGAAATTTAACAATAAGAAAACCATAGAACTGTGATGGGACAAACAGTCATTTGTGTCCCAGTAGGAAAATTAAAGAGACAACAATTTTGTCGGTTACATTTCATAAAGATGATGAATTTATTTATGAGATTTACCAATAAAAAAATGAGATATACCTACTTTTTATGTAGAGTATCATTATTTAATAAATTTCGTCTACTAACTTATTTTTTTTAAATGATGAATATTCAAGATGACTTGGTCACACTGAAAGAGTTAGAATAAATTTCTAGAGAATTACATTATTCACAAATGATAAACTATATATTTACATTTTCTTTAGATATTAATGAAAACCAAAATGGTTAGTACAATATTAGATGATCCCCCAAAAGGATATTACTTTATAGAAAGAAACAGTAATAATAATTTATAAAATTAAACCCACAATACCACAATGTTAAATAAATACCATTAAAAAAACAATTGTCCTTAAAATCCTTCAATATAATACAATCTAATATTGAAAACCGAAACATAGTGACTTTTGTTTTGTAGTCTTACATGTTAAATTATATCTCCAAATGACATCGACTACTCTTAATGTCACATTCATAAAAAGTAATTAACCTTATCACATATTCATTATTATAGGTTAATCATTTCGATAAATAACAAAAATCACTATAAATCCACAATAATAACATAGAAAAAAATATACCATTACTCCTCACATGAAATCTCATATTATTTTATTTTCTTAGGCATATAGTTTTCCCAACAGATCGAATGTCTTCCAAAATAACATTTATCACTTAATCACCAAATAATTTTTCTATTATAAGGGTATTTATTTGATAATACATAAGATCCAAAATAAACATATTATTTATCAATAAAATCAGTTAACTAAAAATAATTAGTCACACTAACTAAAGATTTCACGTAGTCCAGTGGTGGGTGATAAATCCCAATCTCACTCTGGTTGTGGGTTTGATTCCCACACCATTGTCCGATACGACGGGTTGTCACACGATTTGGGTGTTATCCTTTTTGAAAAAATATATTTTATAAAATTACTAAAATGAGATAAATTAATCAAATTAACCATAACATAATTTAACAATATATGTTATCTCATACCTTGCATTTTCATCCCAAAATATAATAACTTTTAATTGACTTAAATTCAAGGATTAAAAAAATCCAAATGGACATTTATAACTATATCTATATGAGAATAGATAATTCTTCATCAAACATCATCTTCACATGATAAATTTCAGGGATACACATATAAGATAAAATTCATCCAATTTAATCTCAACCATAAAGAGCACTAATACCTTTAATCATTTGGTCATACATTTATTTCCACATAGTTTCTTCCATGAACAAGAGGTTATCCTATAGAATAGGGCATTGATTTGGGTGATTCCAAGGCCCTAAAATATACAAAAAAATTAATTCAATTGAAATAATAGGATCATTTTTATTTTCATTCATTGTACTCTTCATTTACCCTTGGAAATTCTTTACGTTATGCCCTTCATTCCCACACATAAATAACTTCATTGTTCCATTTAGACACATTCATGGGTGTATCCTTCCACATGACTGGAATGATGGATATTGAGCTTTTTTATCTCCATGGTATCTATATCTAGATCCCTTCTCATTTACTACCTTTCTGTTCTTTTTTGAGTCCAATAGTTGGTTAATATATATGTTGTCGATCATATTTTTGGAAAACTGATAAGGCGTGAAGACAATATCTTTTACACCTATCAAAATTCCATTTCGTTTCACATTTCCACCATTGTTCCCACCTTGTACATCATGTTCAATGTTACTATGACTTCCTTGGAATCCATCTATTAACAAAAACCAGAAGACATTGTGTGGGTAAGAATAGTTATAAAAGTAATCAAAAAATATCATCAGACCTTATTTTCAATAAAAAACACCCTAGTATTAAACAATGATATTTATTCTCATCTTATATTAAAATATATCAAATCAGTTTGAAAATAACATGTAAATTATCCTAAGAATATCCCCCATGAGTGTCATAACCATGAGTGCAACAAGGTACCTTGTCGTGCACCTTTTCCTATTCGAGTCTAGCTCAAAGTGGTGTTTTCAAGAGTTACCCCTTAGTACATCTGTGCTTGAGCTGCCTCTACATTCTCATATTCAGATAGAGATTTATTTCCTTGAAAAAGCACAAAACATATACAATACCAAACTTTTAGGAAGTTCTTCTATATTAATCCTCAAAGTCTATTTTATGGCTTTGGGTTCTATTTAGAGTTAATATAAATCTAGTTTCAAAGGTTTGTACTAAACTACCTCTGATACAAAATGTAATACCAAGACCCCAGTTACCCAGAGTCAGTGAATTATTACATAAAATTAGCATTATAGTAAGAAATCATGTCCCGAATTACCGATTAGTTTTGTATCCTGGAAATAATAGATACATTTATAAGGTTAACATTACAACATGAAATTAAAAATAACACTAAATTATTCAATTATATGTACACAAGATTTGTATATTATTCCTGCAATTAACTCATAACAAACTTCTTCATATCCTAGGAAAATGAAACATAGGAAATGAGTGAGCTAAAATTCTCAGTAAGAGTAATCAATACATCAGAATATAACATAAACATAAGGGATGGTGAATAATGGAAAACACATGCCCTTACAAATATTTAACATGAACAGTTTATGGAATAAATATGAGCAGAGTTAATAATTCCATAGTTAAACATAGTCATGGGTATTCTACTAGTCGAATAACCACATGGAATACCAATAGATAATCTCATAATGATGGAATGAATAATTTCGGACATCATAACCACATATTCAAATCCTTGTGCCAAGACTACAAAAAAAGATTTTTTCAAGGCCTTGTTCCAAGACACTATTTTGTCTGATGAGACCTACCGATGCACCGAAGTGATATAGTGGGCTCCACCCATCACTTACTAATTCCAATTCATTCCTCATAGGAATAGTTTCAAACATAACTTAAACATTCATATTAATACTAGAATATGAAATATCAATAAATTATCCAAAAACTATGAATGGTATAAAAATAGCACATCCACAGTCAAACATAACTCATTCTATTCAATATGAAAGTATATACTGTAACAGAATAACCTCAATTGAGAATAATGAATGATATTGACATAGATGAAAATAATCATCAATGCTTTTTGAGATAAATATCCCCCTTTTTCTTGAAAACATTTAAAAGTCACACTATTTGTCATGAAAATGTTTTAAATATATTTTTGAATCAATGTGTCCCTTACCACATAGAAACATTTAAAATGAATTTAAATTTTAAAATTTTAATTTCCATATAAATTAATACTTAAAACCATTTTTAAAACATGTTCATTAATGAGAAAGATTTAGAATAATAAATCTTTAAAACATTTAAATTGACATTTTAGTTAGAGTCCCTGTATAAAAGAGAGACACATGAATAAAAATAATTGAGGTAATCAAAACCATTTAATATCATGAAAATAATGGTATTCATGATATATAATGTCAATGTACATTATATACACCATTTATAAGTCAATTGGTGTATAACAACATATAATTCTCAATGGAATGTAAATTGAGATGAAATCTTTTATAAATATTTTATCCTTAGGTAAAGGATAGATCCATGACATAATTATGTGTGAAAAATATAAATACACTCAATATGATTGTATAATCCATGTAAATCAATTAGAGTACATTCACACATGTTCTTGAAATAACAACACCAATGAGTTGGATGTTTCACGAAATAAATAGAGATTGAGTGAATATTACTCTTATCATGTTCATATCGATGACATGAGAATATATCAATGGAGTTATTATGTGTATGAAAAGTATATCCCCAGAAAAGGGATTGGAAATTATGAAATAAGACGATGAATAGTGATTCCACACATACTCTTGGATTAAAATAATCAATGAATATATGCATAAAGCTGAATGAGTTGAAATTGAAATTTCAAATTCCGTTATCTATTTAGTGAAATAAAAAAAATACACACACGAAAGAGGGATCATAAAATGAAGATTTAAATATCAATAAATTAATGTATATTACACAATAGATACAATCAGGGGTAGTACACACACCACATACAATAAATAAGTGGTGAACAATGGAAATCTCAAGGAATTAAAAGTGAGATAAGAAACCCATTCCTTTGTACTTTTTCCTTTGTCGATGGTAGGTTAACCTCTTGTATAATTTTTTGAATAATTTTATTTAAATTATAAAAATATAATATACATTAATTTGATATCATATATAATTTTTTGTCACTACATTGTTAATAATATCTTAGTATTATCGTCGTTTCGGTTGTTAACTGATTCATTTTCATTTATATTCATTATTATGTGAGTAATATTTTTTATTGATGGGATGTATCTTATTCACATACAGAATGATATCAAGTCTCTAAACATTAATTTCATCATCAAATGAAAATTATTCATGAATGGATACGATGTGAATGAATCTCATCACGTTCGTGGAGACGGTAATTCGTACGTACTCACAAACAACAATATAATTCATTTGATATTAAAATAATATTTAATTGTATGGCATATCATATATGAAGAATTATTATTATGTTATATTTATTATTTACATCAATTAAATATCAATATCATACACATCCAAATAATAATGTATTAAATAACAATTAAACCACGATATGGAGACAGTAAGCTGTACCTACACACGTATGGTGACATGTCATTAAAATGATGGATATAAAAATGAATATGGTTGTACCATATTCATAATAACATCACAGTATATATAAGATACTAGATTTATTATTTTAGAATGGACACAACAAAGAAATAGGATGTGGATGAAAAAAGGAACTTGAAAGAGGTGATGAGATATTTACCTCTTCTTCTGGTTCTTCCTTTTGATTTGATCAAAAGGGCTATATTGGTTGGAATTATGACTAACAGAGGGACTCTAAGTTTTAGGGAAGAAATTTTAGAGGGTATTTAGATAGATTTTGTAAGAGACAAAATTAATTGAAGGTGTCAATTTGAGGGATGGATGAGTTCACTTTTATAATAGGGGTGAGGGGAACCATATGAAAAACCAGAAATATTAATTTAGATTAATATTAATTTCGGTTTATAATGGATCCAAAATGGATTATTTAATGTATAAGGTTTGGATGGTTATAATACCACTCAACCAATTGGTTTTAGATAGGTTTGGGTCCAATATTAACTTTATTTTTTAGGTTTAACTCTTAGTTAAATTGTGTGACATTTACCATGTATCTTTGAATTTCTATATTATATGGTTAATAAATATACTATAAACTTCCAAGAGAACACAAAGTGACCCATTAATTATACAAATATCATTATATATCTATTTTGGCTGATCCTATGATATTTTGGAATATAATATATATTAATAATATAATATTTATTTGAAAAACACTTTTATTCCCATTTTGACACTATTTGATATATTTTTTTCTAAATTCATAAAAGAATTATTACTTCGCCAAAAATTCATCTAACCAACCCTAATTTGAAATATTAACCTAGGAAATTAGTTTAATTCATAAAATGTCTGTAATTACATTTATTTGGATATTTATAATAGCAATTATTTTTTTATTTTATTAATACGGTAATTACTGCATCTTGATTGTGTCATAAATAAATTTAATTATATAATGATAAAAATTTATTAATAAAATAAAAATATGTATGAAATATTTTTATATTTCTAATGAATATTTATACTTGAATTTATGTTATGTATAACCCTATATTAAAAATCATTTAGTTATTAAACATTGATTTTAACTCTTTTACCTCTTCTTTGAATTAAATAATAATAAATGTCCTAATCTAATCCATGTAGACCTAAAGGATCATATATTATTCCTATGTATGTTTTTGGTCTAGGTAAACTTATCCAACAGAATTAGGATATGTGTTAAGTTAAAAATAATATCATTTTTAATATTCATTACCCTATTTTCTTTTAACTGTTGTAAATAAAAGTAAAAAGTAACTATTCACCAAAAATTATTTTCATCTTATTGAATAACATATTTCATACCGATATCATCAATGTCACTCAAAATTTAAAAATTCCACACAAAAAAGAAGTAAAATTTTGTTTTATATGAATTTTGAAATTCTCATAAGAGGTGGGTAAAAGACGGTGGAAAGTTCAATAAAAATGTTTTATATCTAAAATTATTATAAATTTACTCTAATGAATGAAAATGAACTTATATAATTAATATGTATCTATTTTTACCTAAACTAAATTCAAATAAAATAAAAAATTATTTAAATAAAAATTGGGTTTTAAACTATAACTCAGAGTTTGTTAGTATTCATCAAAAATAAAAAGTTTTCAAGAAAATACCAAAAATTCATCCTTTGATAACATCAATATTCCGAAACCAAAAATGAAGTCCATTTTGGAAGATAAAATTTATTGAATTTCAAAACGGTGTTATTACTATTCATAACGGCTAGTTTGTTTGGTTGTGATGTGTTAGAACTCGATGTTGGGTGCAACTAACACTATTTTATTATTCGAAGAGAACGATACTATGGAAGCTTGGGGTGTTACACTTATCCCCTATATCTAATTGGGATTCGATTCTGTAGGAATTGGAAATTTCTGTTGGTACTCTAAAGATCAATTTTAATAAAGGGTCAATATTATCAGTAATAAATTTTAAAACACATTGAATAAATATCAATGTACTATCAAAAAATTAATAATGTATTTAAATCCCTTTATCATTTCAAACATTTTCAATGAATATCAATGGAATAATTAACATAGATGATATAAAAGAAAAATAAAAAATACCCCACCCATAAATATTCAAGTACTACATTAATGGTTGGACAATTTAAAAAAAAGGGAGATTCAGAGAGAAAATTATTCACATATTACATTATTGAACAAAAAAAATTTATGACAGAAACATTATGTGAAAATTATACCACCCTATAAGCTTAATCATATATAATTTCACTCATTTTCAATTCAAAATCATAAATTCCAAAATTCAATTCATCAATTTAATAGCGGAATATGAATACCCTATAATTCCACCACCAGTACCACAAAATATTCACATGGTTGGTGATTGAATATATGTTTGACGTTCATGAATAAAAATGGCCAAACATGTACCAATAATAGAAAACATATTCCACAGTCTCACTTCTAAAAATATTATTCATACAAATTATATTTCATTCATTATAAATTATGGTTGTCAGAGTAGCCAACAAAATTACATAAATGATGGAGTGTAACCTTTTAACGGGGGATATAAATTCATGATTATCTTATATTTGAAATTCATTACTCTAATTTTAGGAAGAAAATTAATCAAGTGATCATTGTATCAAAAAGTGTAATAGAACATCAGAATAATACATCAACTAAATATTATGGCCTCATCTAAAAGCCCTTGGGTATTTATGAACGTAATTTTTATAACATAGAATCAAATAAATACAACTAGATACCACATTATATAATTATTTTAATAAAATATTCAACCACAAAAAAATCATATACATACAAGGTACATTAATAAAATGCTAAAAACTAATGAATACAAAAATATTTCAATCGTTTGTAGTCCATTCACTTTTTTTCAATTTTTCATGAATCACTAGAACTTTTGAACATACTGATGTTCCTTTAACATGTCATCCCAACAAAATTAAGAATAATTTCACAAAACATTTATGAACATACAATAAATAGTGTAATTAAGAAGAAATAATTAACGATGAAGTTAATTAGAGGCATATACACAACATCTGTGGAATTTCTCATAGAATGTAGAAATATAATCTCCATATATGATTTGTAATAATATATTTTTTATTAAATAATTGAAACTAAAATATTAAATTATGGTGTAAATATAAAATAATATTTATAATAGAGTAATTAAAATCAGAACAAAAAAAATATATAAATGGGTGACTGAAAAAGGGAAGTATTTTAAAAATTTTGTTGTATGGATTAGAAAAAAATCCCAATAAATCTATATTTAGACATATATTTATATATAAGAGAACATTGATTTTACGGTGCAATAAAAGTAGACCAGTTAATAAAATTTATAATATGAAATTTATCCTACAAATTATCCTGGATATTTAAATATAATTCCAATTTGGTTGTAGAATAAATAATATATACAACTCCAACAACCTGCAAAATCCATTACAAATAATATAAAACTGTTTTAGGTACCACAATGAAATGAATCAGCCATGGAAGATTAAAAAAAATTGGGTTTTGATGAAAAGTTGTTAAATTAGGAAAATATCATCTTAAATCATAAAACTAAATGGAATATCTTTACATGTCATAGTAATTGATCAAGCCTAAAAAATCTTAAAGTAAGTTTCAAATTAAATGTAACATAATAAAGCCTTTGTCTGTCCCTAGATAATTTTGGGAACAACAGACTTTCACATTGTCTTTCTACAATTACTTTTTATTGTGGTTCTATCATGAAATTCTATAAAATATAATAAATTTCAATCTAAAGAATAATATTATAAAATTTACTTGAAATGATTTTATGTGTGTTTGAAACCTGAAATGACATCATTTTACATAATATAAATAAAATAATAATTAATGTTTAAAGTAATTTCTATCCATTTATATAAAAATACATATTTTAATTACCCGACTCTTTGTAAAATGTACAAATCATTAGTTTTTATTTCAATCATTTCCTTTAAGCTTGTTTAATGTGTGTGATCTTCTAAGGAAGGTCTGGAGAGTGTATGGGGTTTGTTCGGAGCCCGAGAGTTTGAGAAATGGACTTGCAGACAGGGGTGCACGGCCTGTGCATGACTTGCACATGATTTGGGTAAATCGTGTGGCCTTTGCCCTGGAAGCATGGAGGAATGCACGATTTGCACATGGTTTGGGTAAACTGTGCACCTAACCCGTGCGACGCTTTTTTATGGTGGCAGGGAAGTGCACAGGGTTTGGTAAACTGTGCGCCTAAACCATGAGGCTAAGATCTGGGTAAATTTATATTTTCGACCTTAATTAATTTATAAGGCATATGAACCATTCTTTCTTTCCCCAGCGGACAGAACTAGAGGAGAACTCCACTTTGTGTTTGGAAACCCTCTTCTCACTCTTCATTTGGTGGAGCCTTCGTCTGGTGTCCGAATCTTGATCCGTCAGAAGCGTTGGAAGGGCCAAGGTATGGCTAACCTCAAGCATACTTCCTTCCTTGTCAAATAATGCCTTATGTAGTGTTATTTTGATGCAGGATCATATGCACTATTTTTACGGGATTGGACTAGAACTCAGATATCTTCTATCCTACAACGAATCTGAGGTCGATATCGGTGGATCCTTCACCTACCGCTCTATGGTAGGTGGTCATGTGTTCTCCTTTTTGAGTTTTCTATCGCTTTGGGTTTATTATGTCATGTTGTGGTTAGTCTTTCTCCAAAAACCATATTTATATTGACCTCTTTCGATCTAAATGACCTTTGTGGGATGAGTTTGATGAATCTATCCTTGTTAGGGCTTTTAGCGGATGTATGGACATGGATTGGTCAACCATAGGTGTTATTCCTTGAGATTTGGCACCTTCTTCACCTTTAAACCATACCGATATCTCCTGAAAGGGAATTTTCCATGTTATTAAGATGAGATGATTTGGTTAGAGGATGGCTTGGGTGAGATATCATGAACACCTTTAATGAATTAAAATCTGTATATTCCATGCTTTGGTTATGTGTCATTATAAGATGAAAATGCCATGATTTTTTATGTGATATGATATAAGATGTAATGCCTTATATAATGTGATTTGAATGGTTATTTTTTGTTGTGTTGACATGATTGGGATAATCCCTGGTCGGGGATGATGAATTCTTACCCTATGCCAAGATGAATTTCTATGTGTTTGGTGGGAGGCATTCTTACCCCGTGCCAAGATTAATCTCCGTGTGTTGGGCGAGAGGCATTCATACCCTCTTCCAAGTGAAATTCAGAGAAACAGGACAAGTGGCATTTAAAACTCATTCCCATATAACCTTTATAGGTGGGAGGCATTTATACCCCATGCCAATTACGGTGCTCGTGGATGAGTGGGATTCTTACCTCATGCCAGTTATGATTATTCATATGAGAGAAGCATGGATGAGAGGCATGCTTACCTCGTGCAAATGATAACCTATATGTATGTACCAATAATCTGGAGACATGTTCAGATTTCCATCCATGAGATGAAGCAGGCAGACCCACCAGGTGTCCTTTCGGAACCTGAGTGGCATGGTTCTTTATTTACATTTCATTACTTACATGTAGTGTATTACTCATTGTTCCATGTGAACACCTATTTGGATTACACGTAGACACCGTTGGTGGTGGCCTACTGATACTTGTCTCACACCCTACCCAAGTGGCCTCGTGTGCACCCGTGTAGACTTTACTACTGCGGGTACTAGTAGTGGAAATGGCCCATCATCAGGTTGTTGATACTTGTGTGTTCTAGCTGGAGATCCAGAGCAGAAGATCGAGCATTACTATAGATGATCGTGGACTACTTTTGATCGCTTTTTTGTATTATTTTATATAAATATTTTTTTCTATTTCCATTGTATCAGTATGTCATGCATCCATTTTGTATTAGACACTGCATATGTGTAATTTCCATAATTAACAAGGTTTTCCGTACTCCAGTTGTTTGGATTGTATGTTTCCACTTTTCTCATGTTTTTCCATTAGTTGTGCTTCCACTCTTTGTATTACTTTGCTGCTATTCCACTATGTACTCTGACATGGGGGTACAGTCTCCCCATTGACATACCATTACACCCTCGCTGCTAGCCAGTAGCCCCTGGCCTATGGGGAGATGAGCCATGGGTCATGTGGCCAATCGGGCTTGGGGCTCAGGTTGAAGGGTATCCATGTCCGGGATTTCATAATGTTGTATCAGTGGTTTCTTTATTTATTTATTTACTATTTGGCGATGATAGACATGGAGACGAGGATGCTTAGGGACTCACCCATGAGCCGTGCATGGGTGTCACGAACTCATGTATGGGTATATACCATGATTCCGATTTTATATTGTTATTGATTTTTCAATTTACTATTGATTCCATTTCACCGTTTGGTGCTTCACATGTTTTGTGATGTTATTGAGATTTTAAATGTTGGAATTTGGATTTCAGGGAATGACACAATGAAATGAGAGTTATGGATAAGGACAAGCATCATTATTGGCACAATATGATTAGGCAATGCATCTTTCCATGCCGTGTTTACATTTATAGCTAGCATTGAATGATGATTATTGTCATGCCTAGTTTATATGTGTTCTATTGTGTGGACCCTTCTTGATGATTTTGAATTGAGTACTGATGTGGTTTTAGTGGGTGTTACTCTTTGGTTCCTAAGGTGCATGGGCCCTTATGGATCAAAAATTAACTTTCCAACTAAACCAATCATATTCATTAATGGAAATTCAAATTCATGTTTAGTATTAGTAAATGAGAAATGGTATCCAAGTGTGTGTCATCATTCAGTTCATGAGGAGTATGGGCCCTTATGGGTTGTGAAATGCCATATCACTGGATTATGTAAAATTTGAACAGTTGTTGGTTTTATTAATAATTCTTATGGGTGTGGATAGGTGATCATAGGGGCAGTAAGGATTTGTACCTATCCTAGATTCTATATTTCAACCTTTAAATTTGTTGGTTTCTTCTTTTGAGATGTTTGTTTATCATTGTAGCACTATGCCTCAGGGACATCCTCTAGTCGCGCATGCAGAAGGCAAAGACAATCATGTTCTCGAGGTGGCGTGCCCTAAGACACCAGTTGGTCTTCCTATCAAGCCACCTATGGCTCCTCTGGCTATTCCTGAGATGGGAGCTGATTCCCAGTTCTATGAGAGCATTTTGCGTTTGATGCAGAGCACGCTAGGTGGAGTGCGGCCAGCCCCAAATGTGGAAGAGATGACCGATAGGTTTCAGTCGTAGCATCCTCTACTTTTACGAGAGATGTCAGACCACTTGATATGGATTGCTAGTTAGAGTCTATTCTGAACTTCTTCGATCAAGTCGAGACACCTCTAGAGCAGAGGGTCAAGTTCGGAGCTTATATGCTAGGTGGTTCAGCTAGGAAGTGGTGGGATGTCATCACCCAGTCGGGACAACAAAGAGATATGATCTAGAATGATTTCTAGACCATCTTCTATGATTATTTCATTCCACAGAATTTTTGGTCTGATAGAGCTAGGGAGATTATGAATCTATAGCAAGGGATCATGACAGTCAGGGAGTATTCGTCTCGTTTCACTGAGTTGCAACATTTTTCCCCTACACTAGTCGGGGATGATCTCACAACCACTAGCCATTATTTGGATGGGCTGTTTTACACCATCCGGTTGTAGGATAACATGTTTGGGTTGATGACTATTTCAGAGATCTTCAATCAGGTTTTGATCATGGAGAGCAATTTGAGAGATGCAAACAGTGCGAACCGAGTTGATTCAGCACCTAAGGGATCTAGTGGATCTACTTCTCGGATGAAGATGCATTTTGAGGACTCTCATGGGGTTAGTAGTGGTCATACGCTTTTCAACGGTGGTACTCTAATATGTCACCAATGTGGGGTGCCAAGACATATTAAGAGGCTGTGTATGCGAAACCGAGTGGAGTGTAGAGGTTGTGGTAGGTTGGGTAATCTCCACCGCTTCTGCAGGACATTTCCCCCATGGTCTAGTGAGCAGGGATCTATACCTACTCCACAATCTGGTGCTGGATCGGTAGGATCACATGAGTCAGGCGGTTGGAATACCACCGGTCGATCAGGTTGTGGCAGAAATCAATGTAGAGGTAATCTGGCAAGTGACATTCATTGCCTGTAGAGAGGGTCTACTCAAGGTAGCCAAGATATGACTCGGAGCCGTGGTTCTAGCCAGTTGTAGGCAGTCGAGTCTATGCCACATGAGTAGTACGCCGAACCATCTACTGTACGAGGTATGATTCTAGTTGCCTCTATGTTATAATCTTCATTGATTGACACATTCACTTCTCACTCGTCCATATTGGAGGTGATTGTTGGAATTTTGGGCCTTGACATTTGGTCTTATCCTGGAAGGATCTGATTAGAAACATCGTTAGGTTTCCGTTTAGAGGGAGTTCGTTGTCGTCAGAATTTTCTCCTTGAGGTGGGTGATTACCTTTTCGTGCGGAACATATATGTTCTGGATATGAGAGGTTTTTATGTAATAATCAGGATGGACTGGTTAGTTCTCTATAGAGACCATATTGACTGCTATCGTCGGAGGGTGGCGTTTATGTCACCAGATAGAGACACACATATGCATAAGGGAGAATGGGATCTTAGTGCGACATGAGTAGGACAGAAACAACTGAGTTTAGGTGGTGTAATGACATAGGTTTCCAGTCTTTATCTTGATGACCAAGGGTTACAACCCTATGTTTATCCTCCTGTGTCGGAGTAATTTAGTGATTCCTTTCTTGATGATTACTCTGGTGTACTTCCATTGTGAGAGGTGGAGTTTACTATTGAGATTATACCAGGATCAGAACCAGTGACTATTTTTCCTTATAGGATGGCACCTAAGGAACTTCTGGAGTTGAAGAGTCTCTTGGATGACCTGGAATCAAAAGGTGTAACACATCCCAGTAGTTCCCTTCGGGTTCACTAGTTCTCTATACAATGAAGGCGGATGTTACCCTTCGTCTTTGCGTGGATTATTGTATGTTAAATCAGCTGACTATTAAGAATCGGTATCCTTTACCTCAAATGGATGACCTCTTCGATCATCTCCTAGGATCGAAGGTATTATCAATGATAGATTTGATGTCATGATATCACTGGGTGTGTCTTAGGACTTCATACATACCTCTGATGAAGTTCAAGAGTAGGTATGGTCTCTATGAGTACCAAGTCATGCCATTTGGGATTACAAATGCACCTATAGTGTTTATGGATCTTATGATTCATATTTTTCACCCTTACCTTGATTCTTTTGTGGTTGTATTTATGGATGATATCTTAGTCTATTCACGCTCACGAAACGACCATGAAACCCATCTCTAGATCGTGTTGAATACACAAATCGAGCATCAGCATTGTGTTATTCTCAGTAAATACCACAATTTGATAAATAAGTATCACATCCTGGGTCACATTATTTCTAATTTTGGAGTTTCAGCTGACCCTGAGAAGGTGAGTGCCGTAATTTCATGGGTACAGCCCAAGAACATCTTTGATATCAGGAGTTTCTTCGGGCTACCTTGATATTATAGGCTGTTCATTCACGACTTTTCATTCCCAGCTGCACCGCTAAAATCTTTGACCAAAAAAGGGGGTGATATTCGATTGGTCAAAACCTTGTGAGGTTGCTTTTCAAGAACTGAAGGGAACACTAACTTCATCACTGATATTTTTCTTTCCAGATCCAGGAAATGATTATACGGTCTTTTGTGATGCTTGAGGTATCAGGCTTGGAGCTATCTTGATGCAATATGAATGAGTCGTTGCGTATGGTTCTCGTCAGTTAAAGCCTCATGAACGGAATTATCTGACGCACGACCTTGAGCTCGCAGCTGTTTTACTTTCCTTATGCTGTTGGAGACACTATTTGATGAGAGAGCATTTTTTGGTATTCACTGACCACAAAATCCACAATAATAGCTTCACTCAACTGGATCTTAATCTTAGGAAACATAGGTGGATCATGTACCTGCAATCCATTGATTTCAAAGTAGCCTATACTCCTAGGAATGGAAATTTAGTAGCCGATGCGCAATGTCAGAAAAATAAATAGAAAGTGCTTTGAGAATCTAATTAGGAGTGGAAGATGATGGCCTTATTTTCGGAGATGCATGTAGAGGATCAGGAGGGTTAGGGTCAGACTATTCTCTCAGCATTAGCAGTGAAATCTACACTTTCAGAATGGGTCAGGGCAAGATAGTTATGAAACCCGGAAGGCCTTGTTCTATGAGAATGTGTCGCTGATGATGCCTCTACATATTGGAACATGGAAGAGGGTGATACTTTGTTATTATATGGGCGTGTATGGGTCCCAGAAGACAACACAGAGGAGCTGATGAGGGATTTCCATGGCTCAAAATGGACATTTCACCCAGGCAACACAAAAATGTACCATGATTTGCGACGACAGTACTGGTGGCCTAGCATGAAGCAGGAGATAGCCGGTTTCATTACACATTGTTCCACCTATCAGTAGTTGAGGCAGATCATTAGCGTTCAGCCATGTATTTTCTGTCGTTTTCCATTCTGCAGTGGAAATAGGATGATGTTTCTATGGACTATGAAACCGGTTTACTGAGGTCACCTTGTAAAAATGATGCAGTATGTGTTATCGTCGACCGTCTGACGAAGGTCGCACATTTCTTACCTGTGTGGGAGACCTTCATGTTTGACGTCATGGGATGACTATATGTCAAGGATATGGTGCGCCTTCATAGAGCACCTTGTTCTATTTCCTCGGACAAAGATCCTTGTTTTACATCTCAGTTCTGGCTGGGATTACAGATAGCCTTGGGTACGAAGGTACTTTTGTGCATGGCCTGTCACCAGCAGACTGAGGGACAGACAGATCACACTATACAGGTACTAGAGGATATGTTATGTGCATGTGTTATCGATTTTAGAGGGTCATGGTAGAAAGACATTCCTCTTTTCGAGTTCAGTCATAACTATTGCTTTCAGGATACCATTGAGAGGGATCCCTATTAAGCCATATATGGTAGGCCTTATCGCTCTCTTTGGTGTTGGGTTGAAGCAGGGGAGGAGGCTTTTCTTGGACCACGTCTTGTGCATGAAACTATCGAGAATATACAACTTATTAGGAATCATATGCAGACAACATAGTCTAGACAGAAGTCCTATGCTAAAAAGCACTGGAGTCCTCTTGATTTCGAAGTTGGAGACCAGGTTTTCTTAAAGGTATCACCCATGATGGGGATGAAACATATACAGAAGCAGGGAATGCTTTCACTATGTTTCGTAGGACCCTTTGAGGTGATGAAGCGGATCAGGCCGGCAGCTTACCAGCTTGCAGATCCGTAGAGATAACGGGCCATGCACGATGTTTTTCAAGTATCTCAGCTTCACCGGTACTTTTCATATCCGACTCATGTTTTTCATCTTGATGAGGTTGAACTGGATAAGGATGCTTCATTCGAGAAGTATCTGATGTGAACAGTTTACCAAAGTGTAAAGACCCTCTGTGGTGGGACTATTCTTCTTGTATGTCTGTTATGGAAGTACGGTCTAGTATAGGACGAGACCAGGGAGTGAGAGGCTGATATACATTTTCAATGGATAGAGCTTTTTGTTTAAGACACCTCAGTACCCTCTGAAGGCTAACTCAGGGGGGGGGATTTTCTTTATGAAGGTGAGGTTGTAACGATCTGAATCTTTGGAAAAGTTACAGATTGTTATTCTTTCTTTCAAACCATTCTTTTAAGCTTGTTTAATGTGTGTGATGTTCTAAGGAAGGTCTGGTGTGTGTCCAGGGTTTAGTCGGAGCCGGGGAGTTTGAGAAATGGACATGCAGACAGGGGCACATGGCATGCTCACGACTTTAGAATGGTTCGGGTAAAACGTGCGACCCTTGGTCTAGAAGCAGGGAGGTTCACATGGTTTGGACACAGTTTTGGTAAACTGTGTGCCTAACCCATGCGACCCTTTTTTCGGGAGGCAGGGATGTGTGCATGGTTTGTGCACGGTTTGATAAATCGTGCTCCTAAACCATGTGACCTAGATCTGGGTAAATTTAACTTTTTCCCCTTAATTAATTTATAAGGCTTATAATCCTTTCCATCTTCCTCCAGCAGACAAAACTAGAGGAGAACTCCTCTTTGAGTTCCAAAGCCCTCTCCTCACTCTTCTTTTGGTGGAGCCTTCGTCCGGTGGCCAATTCATGATCAGTCATAAGTGTTGGAAGGGCCAAGGTAAGGCTAATCTCACGCCCCCTTACTTCATCGAAAAATCGTGCCATCTGTTTTGTTATTTTGAAGCAGGTTTATATGCCCTATTTTCAGGGCATTGGACTAGATCTTAGATCTCTTCAAACCTACTGTGGATCTGAGGTCAATATTGGGCGAGCCTATGCCTACCGCTCTAAGGTAGGTGGTAATGTTATCTTTTTTTGGGTTTTCTGTCACATTGGGTTTATAACGTTAGGTCGTGGGTTGTTTTTCCCCAATCCCCGTATTTATATTGACCACATACTATCTAAATGTCCCGTGTGGGATGGGATTGATGAATGTAACCTTACTAGGGAGTTTAGAGGAGGTATCGACCGGGAGTGGTCAACCATATTTGTTATGCCTAGATATTAGGCCCCAATTCACCTTTGAACCTTAATGATATATCCTGAAAGGGCATTTTCCATGTTAGGAAGATGATATGACTTGGTTAGAGGTTGGCTAGGATGAGATATCCTGATCCCATTGAATGAATTGAAATGTGTATATGCCATGCTTTCCTTATGTTACATTATAAGATTCAAATGCCTTGATTTATTAATGTGATATGATATAAGATTTTATTACTTATATAATGTGATGTTAATGGTTATACCTTGTTGTGTTGACATGCCTATGATAATTCGTGGTTGGGTGGGATGCATTCTTACCCTGTGCCAAGAAAAATTTTCATGTGTGGGGCGGGGGGCATTCTTACCCATTCCATGATGAATCTCCATGTGTTGGGCATGAAGCATTCATACCCCATGCCGAATGATATTCAATGAAATAGGATGAGATGCATTTTTACCGCGTGCCTATATAACCTTTATGGGTGGGAGGAATTTCTACCCCACGCCAGTTACGGTGCTTGTGGATGAGAGGAATTATTACCTTGTCCCAGTAATGATTATACGTATGAGAGAATCATGGAAGAGAGGCATGATTACCTCATCCCAGTGATAACCTATATGTATGTACTTATACTTTGGAGATGTGTTCAGATTTCCAGCCATGAGCTGAAGTAGGTAGACCCACCATGTTTCTTTCAAGAACTTGAGTGGGAGGGTTGTTTATTTAATTTTCTTTACTTACATGCAGTATATCACTCTTTGTTGCATGTGAACACCTATTTGGATTACACGTAGACACCATTGGTTGTGGAATACTGAAACTTGTATCACACCCTACCTGGGTGACCTCTTGGGCACCCGTGTAGATTTTACTACTGTAGGTACTAGTCGAGGAAAAGTTCCAACTTCACGATGTTGATATATGTGTGTTCTTGCAAGAGATCCAGATAAGAGGATCGAGCTTGGCTAAAGATTCTCATAGACTACGTTTGTTCTATTTTTTTATTACTGTATAGCATGCTTGTTTTATATTTCCATTGTATCAGCATGCCATGCATCTATTTTGTATTTGAAATAGCCTATGTGGCTTTTTCATAATTATCAGGGTTTTCTTTACTCGTGTTGTTTGGTTTGTATGTTTCCCCTTTTCTCTTGTTTTTCCATTGGTTGTGCTTCCTCTATTTGTATTACATTTCTCTATTACATTTTGTACTCTAACATGGGGATAAAGTCTCCCTATAGAATTACCATTACACTCCGGCTGCTAGTCGGCAACCCCTGGCCTATGCGGAGACGAGCTAGGGGTCATGTGGCCAACCGCGCTCGGGGCTCGGGTTGAGGGGCTGTCGGGTCCGGGATGTAATGAAAATGATATTTCTAAAGAGATATTACCATTTAATGAAAGTAATATCATTTTTGACAATAAACTCTGTCTACAACATCATCATCATAATTACATGGTGCGGTTGATTTATATTTTCATCCATCAAATTTATCGAAATATAATATTTTTTAATTTAGAAAAATTTTCAAATACATTTATAAATAATGGGAAGAGTAAATAAAAAAATAAGATTAATAATTATTATTATACAAATTTCCTACGATTCAAAAAGTTCCAAAAAAAATTTAAAAACTCAAACAAACTCATCTGATTTACCATCAAAATATATACATCCTTTATAATCATTCAATTTTTGTGAAGCCTTACCATCAACATGACACTTCAGAGGGGGGAATGGGTATTCCATTCTAATAGGATGATGAATTTCAAAAATCATTTCATGATATATTTAAACAACTTACTTCATTACATATAATAATATTTCTAGAACCGTGGAAGTATTATGTCATGTGTTATGATTATCAGGAATATGATTGGGTTTCATTCTTATGATGGGCGGCCATGTCATATCCAATAACAAAAAACCTAAGGAGTTGCATGAAAAGAATTTTCTGACTCAAAATTATGTCGTTCTATTGATAAAAAATGAGGAACCACCATCTCTTTGATGAATTTTTTTTTCATCGATTATATGTTCTTGAAGCACATATTTGAACAAATGTACATGAAACTCATTTAATGATGATGGATTGGGTAAACCCTTATGTGTTACATTAAATTTGTTTATAAACAAGGGAATTTGAATTCATTGGCTGATGGTTTTGGAAAAAATTTGAATAACAAAGTAGTTTGGGAGGATTATGGAAATAGAGGCTAAAAAATCATTGACTCCCGGAAAAAGTTATTCCACGTAATTAGATTTATAACTTCAATTAGAATTATATTTATCTAATAAACACCCTAAAATATCATATTGGATTCTTCTGTATGTTGTTATTTTGTAGTTATAAATTATATATTTCCTTATTTTCAAGGATTCAATATTTTCAGAGATCTTAAATATAAATTATTCATCCTCTTTATATCCCTTTTTCACCATTATAGGATAAATTGTGTGAATATTATATTATTTGTTAAATCATGTTATTAATTTCAATTTTATTATGGATTATTTACCACGGAATAAAATGAGGTGTTCATTTATTATTGTCTACCACATTCAAACTATAGTTTGAAGCTAAATTCCCTAGCATTCAATTTTCCATACAGTGTCTTGAGGCCATGGATATATACATGGAATAACTCCTTGGTCATAACCAAATACAATGTATGCCATTATTTGTTAATAAATAGTATATTTTACTTTCTATACAAATTATATGATAATTATTTATGTCCACACAACATTTAAAATCGGAATCCACTCTGTATTTTTTTATTTATTAATTTTTAGCTGATTTGTAAAATTTTAGTATCTAAATAATTATCATGAGTAATATTGAACTTCTACTGTATTAATTATTTTTTCACATTTAAAATCATAGATATTCAAAAGGTTCTATTTTTATAATCAATTATTTTCAAATAGACATTGGTAAATTCATATTAAAATATATAACCATTATTTTTTCAAACCGATTAACATTGTTGAAATTATTATGTCCATGTACCATCTCATAAAAAGGTTGAAAATTGACTAATGAACATTTTATTGTCCAAATATAAAAAAATATTTTAGTTTCTTAAATGATTTTTCATTGATTTTTTCAAACATAGAAACACATGCATGAGTATGATGTAAACTATTCAAAATAAATTTAATTTTAGTTATATTATATGGGTTGAATGATATGAGTATGTTTTCATACTGTAAGAATTAATGTTGGATATCATTGGAAAAATATTGGTTTTTTCATTGAAATGATTAATTCAAATTATCATGTTTAGTATAGAAAATAAGGTTTTCTCCAAAATGTTAAAAATGAAGATGAATAATTATTTATTTTATAATGAAAAAGTGCATACATGAAGAAAATCACATTGTATTGAGTAATTTCAAATTTCATAGAATAATGTAATGTAATTATGCTTGGTTAATGAGAGATAGAATTCTAGAATGTGATGTTAGTATCATTAAAAGGAATTTGCGGACACATGTATAACTTTTATCAACATATTTTATATACCAATAATAGTCAATATCATCATGAATTTTTATTTTGAGTTGAATTATATGGATGGGAACACATAATTTGGAATAAGACCATTTGAATCCACATCAAAAACTTACTATGGACAATACATGTTGTTGTTTATTCCCCTAATGTATAATTTGACACATTAATGTTATGGTAAAATTAGGAATTGTACATTAACTGGTCAAATGGATTGGAATATTAAAAAGTGTTTTTGTGGTCTTTTTAATTAATCAATGATTGAAAATATTTCACGTGGTTATTTTATAGAAACTATTTGAATTTAAATATTAACCATTTGAAATTATTTCATATATGAGTGGTTGATGATTTAATTATTTGGGGGCTGGGATGGAGATATTATTTTGTATAATATATTAATTACTGAAACATATTTAGAAATTTATCCTCTCATTTTAAAATCATTTTTTAATATGTTAGTAGATTTATGAATGATTAAATTAAAATATGTCTAATAATTTAATTCAAAAATTAATTTTTATGCATATTGTTATTTATATAAATGTTCATGGAAGGGGACCGACATAGAAAAGTGGTGAATTAGTGTTGGTTACCACCTAGTAGACTCCTAATTCCATCATCAGTAGAAGTTCAATTGCCTGAAATGTGACCTACAAAAAAATAAAAAGTGGACCTGCCCAGTGAACCATACGAATAACAGATATCTCATAGATGTCTTCATTAATAACTCTTTTAGGTAAATTATTGAAAATAATTTTATTTGTCTAGGGGAATACTACAAATTGCCTCACAATAAATGTCAATTTCCTCATAAATTCCATAAATCACCCAATATTAAAAAACTCACATCATGATCAAGACTAATACTTTAACCAACACATGATTTCGTGATGGAATTCACCTTTGAGGTCAACTTCACTATAATGTATACATTTGGAACTCCACCATCTAATGGATCAACAAAAAATATAGATCATGAAACCAGTTTGATATCTCATATCGTATATATTAATTTGGAAAAGTGAATATATGTAATCACATTCAATGAAATCATACTCACCCTCAAAGACAAGGAAAATTTCCATATTTATTCTAATGTACTCATGGATATTCCTTATGAAAACCAATTTAATTACCATGAAAATATGTTATCTCCATGATATACATTGAGCATAGGAATAATTAGGTCAAATAAAGAACATTGTATACATGAAACATCATGAGGATAAAAAAATAATGTTATCCCTCATTTCCTATAGTTTAGGTTCTATGATCTTCCTAATATTAATGGCAAGGAACTATGGATGATACCTCATATTGAAGTTTACCAAATAATAACAGTAAAGAAATTTGTCATTATAGGTGCTTTTGCTATGTCCAATAGACCTTTTTATACATATATATATGGATATTAATACACCATATATATGATGTTTCACTAATTAATATCATTAGAAAACATTTTCAAATGATCTTTATAGAAAATAAAGTCAGAAAACAATTTTTAATTTGTAGTATTGCATCCGCATATAATCCTAAAAATACAATGTAAAATCATCTAATATTACAATTTATAGAAAATTAATAATTTTTTATAAAATAAAATTAATTGATAGTACCATCAATCCATATTCTCCCATTGTGATAATCATTCTTCAATCTATATCTGGTATGTTGTAACTAATAAACCATAACAATCTTATTTTTAACACTATAACCTGTAGTTTATATTATAAACCCACATTTGAATAAATATTGATATTGAAATTTATTTTTAAATACATTTTATATATTAGAAAATGAGAATGATATTTTATGTAATATCTAAATGGACATTGTTATTTCCACTAAAAAATGTTAAAAATTACAAAAACCACTATTGTAATTAGAAAACAAATAACAATTGACTATTTAAAAACAATATAAAAAATAAAAATATACGATTATTCTTATAAAATTATAATATGTTATAAAAAATAAAATAATTAGAAAAACATAAAAACTATCCCAAAATAATTGAGTATTATGGTGAAACATTTTATATTTAAAAAACATAAATAGTCAATGTAAATAAAAATTTCATCTATAGGACTCCAATACATTATATTAGGCATTAAATTATTACATATTTAAAATGTATAATTATATTCTAATTAATAGTTTCCTATGAAAAAACTTTATACCTGTGTTGATACAATATATTATTAAAAATAAAATTTTTTTTCATGTTTCTAATCAAGATCCATCACAAACATATATAATTTGGTTAAGGATCAATATATAGTATGATTTAAATATTGCAATATAAAATTGAAATGATATTCAAAATGAAATAACTCGACCCATTGAGGCCCCACCTAGGCTGATTGTAAGATGTTTTAGCCACCATAAGTCATCCATTAATAGTATACGGGTTTACAACCTTCACCATGATAGAACATAACACAACATGATAGACCACAACCTATCATATTTGACAGTAAATATGTCTTCAATGAATAAGATAACTAGAAACATATTAGGATATACTTTTATAATGAACTAAGTTTTACACAATGAATAAATGAGAAATTAAGAAAAAGTGAAACCCCATATGTTCATATATGAAGGAACTACATATTTTAAAAGTCCATAAAATCTTACAAATGTTAGATGATAGAAAACTCCTCCCCATTGCGAGTACTCCAAGATTGGTCTCCGTCCACAATGAACACTACCACCATTATATAATTACATGTTCTATAAAACATCACAATGTGGTACATAGCATTAGAATTGAAGTAAATCCAACATGACATCTAAAAATACAATCATATATATGGCACAAAATTTGAAAAACCATATAGGAGGACCCTCTCATTGATTTCAATATTACATCCAAGGGAATACCACAAAAATTAATTTGTAACCATCAATATAGTTTTTTCATTCTTGAAACCCATACGAGATCACATTCCCTTAAATAGAATTGATACTATACAAGGGGGTACTAACCTCAACTACTAGAACCGCCCTTGTATATTATAATGGAGGAAATTACATAGATTTGAATGATACCCTTATCTATATAGGCCTTCTAGAAAAGAAATCTGCACTGAAGAACACATATTCAATCTATCCAAAATCTGCAACTCATGAACCCATTATAGAATTATAGTGATTGAAACACACCTTTTTGGAAGAAACATTTATTAGAGGAGAATTTACTATATATATAGTTAAACAACGCCACTCTAGAAGACACCTGGAACAAAGTAGCATCAAACCCTATTTATAGCATTTTTTGGACCTACAACATATCTACACCGATGGAGTACTGAATCCATGACTATCTCGATCACCCAGACCCATGTATCATGGGATGGGTAATAAAATCCATAATGGAGAACTGGGGTCCCATGTCCGGTCATTACATACTAGAAGGGGAGTATTTGCAATTTAAATTCTCTAAACATCATGCCCTAAACCCCATAATCATATATATAGAGTTAAATCCTAAATCTACTAATCTACCATTGAAAATGGCCTCATATAGATGATAAAAAAATATCTATTATGATATATGTCAATAGAAACTTATAATAGGATATTTATTTGTCTAAAACCTACATCTGACAACAATATCATGGAAATTAGATGATAAATGTGATTTGTGGCCACATATAAACATTGGGTAAAGCCACATCGAATGTGTGTGCATGTGTGGTGGTGGTGGGGGGGGGGGTAGAGGGTGTAAATGTACAAATCTCATTCCCATTACATATTCCATTCTAAGACATGTTGGGATGAATTACCCGACATGCTTGTAGGCTACGAAATGAACTTGGTCCCTTTGTTTAGAAGGCCCTGCTGGCAGTCCTACACCGCCTGACCAGATTCATTCTGGAATTCTTATGTAACCTCCACCCTCAAATAAAAATGGATGGTTAAAATTATTATATTATATATAATTTATTATTTGCAATATCTAAAATAATCAAAATTCTTTGTCATCTCATCCCATGGGAAATCATTGAATCCTTCAATCAATAGATCCATAAAATGCTTTTTCCAAGAGTGACTACTTGTGTAAATTTAACATTTTACATCTATGGGATTTTGAAACATGAAAAACTGAAAAATTATTTAATTATCAATCTGAAAAATTCTTTGAAATTAAAAAAACGCCCTCTGTCATTCCCCAATCATGGATCATTGAACTAGTAATCCATGACCTTAATAAATTTATAAACATTATTGAATGTTTCTATTTTACATTACATAGATAAGTATTCTATAATTTTTTCCCTCAGTGTGAGATAAATAAATGTAGGAAGATAAGTTAATGTATTCATTGGTGGATAATATGGGTGTACTGATGTTTAATGAATAAAATGTGAAAATATAAATGAATGTAACATGATTTATAAAGGATAAGATATTGAGAAAATAATTTACAACAAATTCTGATTAAAATGTTTTAATATGGAATTTATGATGATTTTTTGGAGTGTAATGTCTAGGTTTTCAATGTAATGATTCTACTGGTTGAGTTCTCTTTTGTTTATTTCTTGTTTTGGGATGTTATTCCTTAGGGATATGTCATGTTTTGGGCTATGGTTCATTAATGTTGTAATATTATTTGATGAGATCATGATGTGTGGATGTCGGGATATATTGGGAGAACAATGGTGTGTTGATGATGATGTGGTTGTGTTTGTGTCAATGATAAAATGAGATGATTTAAATAGATTGATAGATGGTTATTCTTATTACTGATTTTAATACTGGTGATTTTTTGGCAGAGGATGACTATAATGATATCTTATTTTTATAGAATATATTTATTGTTGGGATGTTATGTTATAATTTTTGATTTGATATGATTCTGATGATGGTATGTTTCACATTTAACTCCAATATTATTTTATATCCTTATAAAATGTAAAATATAATTCTTAAATATGATACACCATAGTTTAATATGATATGGTGATTCAAATAAACCAGAATTGTATGTAATTTATTGCTCCCCCACAAGATTAATCACACTTCTTATTTTATTTTTTTGATTCAAATACATCAATACCATACATTTTATTCCCAATTGATATAACTGAGTACATTAAGTGCTCACCCAACTATAGTTTGATAATTCTATTAATGGATAGTTTGAGGTAAATTTGAGATGTTGTTCTAGTTTCATGGGTAGAGTTAGTGAATGATCTAGATATTTTTATTTCCATTCATGAATGTATTTTTAATGGTTTTATGTCATGTATGTAACAATTGGGTTGTGGAAACATATTTTTTCATTAATGGGGTGTTTTTGGTGTTGATTTATAGTATTTTTATTTTCTTGATAATTATGAAGGTATTGCCTCTTTTTCATATGATTGATTCCCTTAGTACTTATAGTCCTCTCGTGATGTAATGGTGGAATGCTTCGATGGAAAAATATATCCACTCTGACTACCAATGATTGGATTTTGAAGGTATTGGAAACAATTAGTGGAAAACCGATACTTAATATAATAATAGTGACAATGTTTTCACTGATAAACATTAAAACACATTTTAAAAAATATCCAGTTACTGAAAAAGAAAACATCATTCAAATACATACCTCACACTTTTCACCCCTTTTCAATGCATATCATTTTCCATAATTAAACAAAGATTATCCAAAAGAAAAATATAAGATAAATTTCCCAATATTGAATTCATACATCAATGTTTGGCCTATTTAAAAACATAGAAATATGGAGAGAGAATGATACTCTTATTCCATTACACCGTAATAAAAATTAATGATAGAATATTTGTGTAAATATCATATTACTCTATAAACATAATCATAGAATATTGAACTCATTTTCCATTTAAATGATTCAATATAGAAATTCAAATAATACATTTATTTTGATATATGAATATCCTAATATTCAACCACCATCCGCACATATTGTTCAAATTGTATTTGAATGAATATATGTTTTGTGAGCATGAATATGAATGTACAAAAATTTCCAAAATAGAACTCATATGAAACATTCTTTCTTGATACAATGTTATTAATACAAAACTAATTCCATTAATTATTAAATATTATGTTTAGATAATCCAAAAAATTGACATAATGGTTTCATAGTAGAATTATCAAGGGGGATCTAAATTCACACTCATTATGTGTTTGAATTACCTATCTCAATTATTTGGAATGAATTCAAACTAGTGGTCATAGTTACTTAAATCACACTAGAAAATCAAAAAAATCACACATCAACATGATATTATGAATTTATGTAAAAACCCATGGGTATTCCTGAAATAAATGATTACAACACAAAATAAAAACCGAAATCACACCTTAGGGAATTATATTAATAAAATATTTGAGAATGGTAAAATAATCTACATAGAATGTACATAAAAAATATTAGATATACAAAAGAATCCAAAAATAAATCAATGTTTTTCTATTCACATATTCTTTTGTCTTCCATGAATCACTAAAACTATTAAGCATTTCGATGTTTCTCTAAGTAGGGGAATGTTTTTTAAGGTCAATTTTTTTGAAAGGACTAAATTTTGAGTTTAATGGTACAATTAAATTTTCTATAATATTTATTATTAAATGTACTAAAAAAATTATTTTCAGATTATTATAAAAATTGAAATTAATATTTTCATATAAATTATAAAATATGAAAAAAAATTAAATCTAAAATGATTTTTATATTTATATATATAATGAATTATGTCATTAGAATATCATTGTAATCCCAAAAAACATTATTTGAAAACACCAATAAATTTAACATTAAATTGAAATAATATACAAAAAAATTTATAGTTATATTTCAATATGTATCAACACCATCACATAAACGAGTTATGTGAATTTAAAAAAAATATATTCTATATATAACAATTAATGTGTTTTAAATTAATATATTATTTTAATATTATATGTATTATATGCAATAAATAACCACATAATATCTATTATTTAAAAAATAGAACGTAATAAAATATTATGATTTATATAAAATGCACTATTTTAAGGAAGGATTAATTAAATTGATAAATAATCAGAGGAGTATAATTTTTCGAACACCATAACCATGTCAACTAGACATAGATGATCATAACATCTGTAAAAGTACAATTAAATTCTATTTAAAAAAATATAAAGCAAATAAATAATTCTTATAATACCAGAATATCTAAATTATATGCACTAAATTATGTCTCAATTCTAAAAAGTAAGAGACAATAAATTAAAATAAAAAATAAGACGATCACAGAAAAAATTAGTGTATGTCCACATAGTAATTCTAACATGTTATTTATGTTATATATATTATATTAATGTATTAGGAGTATAAAAGTGACACATTATGTTTTTATCATGTACATGTCATGTCCACAATATATATAATATAATTTGTGAAGTGTTATAATTATTATTTAATAATGAATAATTAATCTTTCATTAATTTACCAAAACAAATCCTCCCAATCGATCATTATCGAATGACGATTCTCTTAAAAACTAGGGGATACATTCATGTATAAAATCAATACGGGATTAAAAATTTGAAATAAATGTGTATACATCACAATGTTGGATGTCATCGGGGGGGGGGGGGGTGTTCCATGTTGTATGCTACACGAATGGGGTTTACCTTTTTCTGAAGCTATAAAACTATTTCAATGTGGAATTAAAGCTATTGTTCAATGCAGAAATGTTGAAATATTGTACAGTTGGTGGAAGATTTTTTCAGCCTTTTTTTAACACATTTAGTGGAACATTTTTTTTGTGTTATGATACTCTTATATGATATTTATATTTGTTCTCCCAAATCATTATGTGATTATTCCTTTCCATTGATGTAGGGATTTTTACAAAACCCTTTAAATTGAAGTTTCTTATGAGATCCTGTTATAGTTCATTTCTTATACATTTATTTTGCCTTTTTACTCATGGGAACACCAGTTAAGTCGTTGTGAATCCCATTTTTTCTACATAAATTACAATTATTAATATTCATCACGTATGTTGATTATTGAATATATGCCCAAATTAAGGAGTATTATTTTATTACACGTAAGAGTATCTTATTATTCAACACGTAGGAATCTGAAATACTGTTCAATAATAGTTTACAATATGTGTGGACTAAATTATATGTTATTTATTATTTATACTATGAAAAATTCCATGAAATATACAAATACACAATGGACATATTAATTGATAGGGAAATTCACATATTACATAATATGTGATAAAATTAAATATGGATGTTTTCATTTTCCTTCAAAAAACATAATCTATTTATGGGTTTCATAAATCATATAAACAAGATGATGCACATTATGGAAAATTTCTAATAGAAACATCAAGTTCAATTGCTGATGCTTACATAATGAACAGTAGTATAAATTCAATTAATAACACAAATGATTCATTAGATATTAGAAATATTTAAAATGTTGAAAATGGTCATATTAACATCGATAAATGAAATTATAAAGATCTCTCTTTAATACTATGTTTTATGAGGTCCTAAATTATCTTGAAAATATTCAAAATCATAATATTTTGTGGAAGAGGGTAAAAAATATATGACATTCTTAATATCATTGAATCTAATAAACATCATCATTTCCATGGCCCATTCATTTCTAAGAATGACACATTAATTTAGATTTAAAAGATAAAAACACAAATTTCATAACAACCTCCATGGAATGTCTTTGTTACATAATGATTTTTTTTCAAGAAGACTATTATTGTCGCTTTCTATGAGATTTAACAAGAATAGATTCCATTATGAAAACATTTATGAGATTGGGTATTCCATTCAAATGAATTGAATATAAACAAAAATCCAATTATGAATTTATGATCTGACACACTTCTGTACATATCCTTGTATTTATAGATCTAGTAAAGGGTTTTGTAATGTATTATGATTTATCCTGATATGTAATATGTTTAATTATTTTTCCAAGAGACCATATTATAGACCAAAACTCACTAATGTTGTTGATGAAACAAAAGAATTATTTTATTCACAAATATGGTGGATCACACATTAATAACATGGAACCACAATCCCTATAATGAAATGTTTAATATTTTCATTGATTATATGTTCTTGGTGAACATATATTATAATTGCCCGATGATCCACATTGAATGATAATGGATGGGGTATCTCTATATGATTGATAACTTATTGGTTTATAAACATGGTAATAAAAATTCATTGGCATATGGATTAGGTTGAATATTAAATAACTATGAGGTCATGGAGGATCCTGACTATAGGGGATGAAAATATTACACAACTTGTAAGGGGAACTAAATATAATATGATTGATTATTTATATTGTAATATTAATTATGAACCATACTCCATACAGTTTATGTTTTCCCTCTACCATAAATTTTTCTTTTTAGGAGTAAATTTTAGGATTTAATATTTTTTTGGGATTTTATTTTTTTAGAGATCAAAATTATCAATTTGACTTCATCATAGTATTTGGATTACAACATTATTGTAAAAATGTTATGAAAAAACTATTACTTGGTTTCTCATTTTATTATTTTCAATTTTCAGATATATTAATTATAAATGAATAATAAAACTAAATTTTTCATTATTATATTTTTTTTATTTTGAAACAACATTTTAATGTAACATTCCATACGATCTAGTTTTCTATTACAAGTTTCCAGACCACAGATATATGATTAGAACTACTACATGATCATTATGAAATAGGATATAACACATTATTTATGCATAAACGGTATATTTTAATTTGTTTTAAAACTATAATATCATTATTTAAGTTTGAACAACATCTAAATACAAAATCCTCTACTGATGATTTCTCCTATTTACTATAATGTGTATCAGAAGATTTTAGTAACCACATCATTCTCATGAGTCATATTTATCTTATAATTTCTTTATTTGTCCCCTTTTAAAACATTGTTAAGATTCCAATGGTGTTTTTTTCATTATATAATTTATTTATGAATTGGTGAATTCATTTTTAGTTCTATAGTCACTAATTCTTACAATCCATTGATCATTCTTGAAATTCATAAGTACATGAACCATATCATAAAAAACGTTGGGAAATGACTAATGAATGTTTTTTTTTTTAAAAAGTAAATTAATGATAATTTCCTTGTTAAATTAATTTTCATTACCTTTAACAAATATTGAATCACAAGCATGAGAATAAATTAATCCATACAATATAAATTAAAAACATGTTTTATTTTTAGGAGTGCAACAAATGAATATTTTTTCAACCTGAAATTTGTAAAATGTAGACTTCTTAGAATTAATATTGGAATTTTTTTTCCAAATTTTTAATTTGTTTAAAATTTTTTATTTCATAATGGGAGGGATTCTGTAAATTTAGAAAAAATAATTTCATTAGTACATTTATTTTAATGGTTCATAGTTACAAAAATGATAGAAATATAACTGTATGGTGTAATATCTAATTTCATGGAATGATGAGATGTGTTTTGTGAAGGAGATTGGTGGATAGAACTCCAGAATGGGATGTCAAAAACCATGAAAATATGTTTCTGATGTACATCTAAATTGTATCATCTTAATCATAGTACCAATCACACAAAATCCTGTCATGAATTTGTTTTTCGAGATGAATGTTGAAGATGTGAAAAAATCATTTGGATGAATCCTAATAAAATCCACATAAATAAATCATTATAAATAATATATTTTTTCTAAATACACCCATGTATAATTCCCTAAATTATTATAAAAATAGAACTCTGAATAGTACATTAACATAATTAAATTATTTGACTAGACAACGCTGTTTTGGAAATCTTGTTAATAATTTATTGATTCATATTAATAACTATATGAATTTCATAGGAAATATTGTAAATTTATATATTAATCATTTTAAATGAATTGGATTATGTGTATTTGATGATATAAATTTATGGTGGTTAGGAAAAAGCGATTAGTTGGTATATTAGATTTATTAGTGAAACATATTTAGAATTTTCCCATTTCATGAAAAATAGTTCCGGAACATTTTTTGTTATGTCAGATTTCTTGTGAATGTGAGAGTGAAATGAGGTATAATTTTTGGTTTTACATATTTTTTTATTTTATATGCATGTTGTTATTTCAATACATGTAAATGAAAGGGGACCTACATACACATGTGGTGAACCACTCTTATAATTGTAATCATAGAATCTCGCTTCCATCATAATTGCATGATCAATTTCATGAAATGTGATTTTCATAAATCATAAAATTTAATGACATGATTGGTGAACCAAAGAAGAAACATATTTCTTATATATGTATGTTTACATGCCTTTTTAGGTACTTTTAGGAGACCCAGGTTCATTTTCCGAATAAATAAATCCATTATTTCACAGTAAAGGTTAATTGCATCTTCAACACATGAAACAACTCTATTTTAAACAATTTACATCATGAACACGATTGATACGTTCACCAAAATGTGACCCCCAATGTAATATACATATTATATCTAATTCACTATAATGTCTAGTTTGAAACAATTCCAACCAATACATAAACATCCATGATAAATCATTAAATTACATTGATATCTTATATAATATTTATTAATTTTGAGGCAAGAATCAGTTTACTGTATTAAAATGAAATCATCCTCATTATGAATGAAAGAGAACATTTCATTAATTCTTCTGATATACTAATGAATATTTTATGGAATAACAGATTGAATCACAAAGAATATAGGGGTCCAACTTATTGTACGTAGTTGATATGAAACATTCTTCCAAATAGAAATAATTTTATACATGAAACATCATATGTTAGAAACATGAGAACACTTCTCCATAATTTCACATAGTTTAGGATCTAGGTTATTAATATGATATGTTCTATGAAACACTAGAATATAACAATTCATGGATTTCTCCCTACTAAACCACATGAGAATTTTTTCATTTTCTATGCTTTGACTAGGTCTAAATAAACACTTTATTGATCTATATGGATCATTGAACAAAAAAATATGTTTTTTAACTCATATATTTCATTTAAAAACATTCAGAATTAAATTTTACCAAATGAAATGTCTGGACTTCATTTTTAATAAGGATTATGTCATCCACATAAAACACTGAAAATAAAATGACTCATCCAATAACAAACCTACACACATATGAATCATATTTGTTTTTAGAAATACAATTACATTGATGGATTTGTCTTCTAGAATGTTATTTTCTCATTCATTTGTTATATTATATAATCGTAATGATATTTCAATTAATATTTGAACAGACTTTATTATCAGCACAAAAATACATTAAAAAAACTACTATGATGTTTAGGAGAAAAATTATTTATGATCAAAAAAATAATACATTATAAAATAGTAATGTGATGTTTATGAAATAATAAAAAATAATAAAAATTTTATTTTATCTTAAAAAAATAAAAATCAACAAAAATAAATCACAAAAATAATGAAAATAATAGTTAAAACATTTTATAATTTAAAAAACATAAATATTGAATGTAAATAGAAAAATAATATATAGGACACTAATATATCACAAAACACATAAAAAAATTATATATTATAAATATAAAATCGCATTTGATCGATAGTTGTATAGAATGTATATATATTGTATTGTTGATAAAAAATATTTAAAAAATTACATTTTTTTCATATGCTTGATTTCATTCTTGATCAACCACAATCATTGTGTATGTTGTTTTGAGGTTTCATCTATATTAATTTTTATCTAATTAAATAGGTATTTTACGTGAGATTCAAATGGATAGAACTATTCCCATCATGGCCCCACCCGGGATGATTGTAAGCGTAGTGCTTCACCATATAGACTAAAAAAATTGGCTGATTATTGGCGATGAGAGCCATATTTTTATTTCATTCTACATGATAGACAAAAGAATATTTTATTTGACAAATAAACATTTTTCAATACATAAAATAATTAAAAATTTCTGTAGGATATAAATATATAATTGAAAATATTTTACAAAATACATGAATAAGACATTAAGTAAAAATAAAACCCCACATGGGTAAATATAATGGAACTGTACATTTGACAAGGCAACAAATTAGACAAAAGCGTCATGCTAGGTAACTCCTCCCCATTGACCGACTCATGGATTGATCTCTAGTCACAGCAGATAATTCCACCATCTATGAAGTCCACGCTCCATAACATGTCATCATGAAACACCAGGTGTTTCCATTGACATAATTCCAACTTCACTTGTTCTGAGACCATCTTATAACATGCGCAGCATAAGAAGAAATATGACATGTGAGGGAAAAAATCCTATGAAAATATTAACACATGGAATACATAATTGTATTCTACTTTGGAAATCGATATCCTTATTGTACACTATGTCCCAATGGTATCCATAGAGAAATTAAGGATTCACAAGCCTTAATAAAGTGAAATCCAAAAACCACTCGAACATCCATGTTTATACTAAAAAAATAAAGGAGTAACCACAAATTGAACTACACATTCCACCCATTTGAATACAACACCCTATCATTCATATCAATCAATAAAATGATACCATTATAGAAACATCTATAAGAAACCTAATACTTTAGGTAGAATAGATCACATTCGTGGGTTTACTAATCCATATCATTAGATCCTCCCTTGTGTTTTCTAAAAGAGATAATTACAAACATATAAAGGAGCCCCCACACTACATAATCAAACCATAAAATAAATCAGCATTAACTCCAAAAATTTGAACAACCCAAAACAAGACCCACACACAATCATTTTAGTATTATAGTGGGATATACACACCATCTTGGATGACACTTTAATATGGGGTGTATTTACCATATTTATAAAGAAATATCACCTCACACGAATACACATTGTTCTAGGGAGTACCAAAACCTATTCATATTAAGTGGTGGACCTAAAACTAGTCATAAATAATGAAGTACCAAATCCTCGTCGATGTAATGGACATGCAACAAATGTATCCTGGGGGGGTAATAAAATCCATGAATGAATAAAAGGACCATGTTCCCTTCATAGAATACTACATTGGTAGTATGTTACTCATAAATGCTTTGAGCATCATCCCCTAAACCACATCATCATCCCCATAGAGGTAAATCATAAATATAACTATCTATCATTGAGAACGGTTTAGATAGAAAATGTAGAGAGCCAAATCTTTACGTACATGGACATTACATTACTTTAGTGGAATACTTAATACATAACAAAAACAGACACACAAGGACCGTAATAGTTTAGTGTCTTTGGAAACATGGAACATAATCTTCTAATCGTGGTGAAAGATCTTCAACATCTCCCATAAAGATCTTCCATTTTTTTCATACCTAAAACCTTTCTTTATATCCTGGGGAAATGAAAACATAAAAAGGGTGAGCTCAAATGCTCAGTAAGGGTAAGCATGGATAAAATAAAACATACCATATACATTTGAACTTAAAAACATGAACATAATTTTTAAACATCAAAAGCTTGAGAAATGACATAAAACATGGAATTAAGTAAGGCATAGATCATAAAGAAACATTATGAATGATAAAATAGCTTGGTAATAAAACATGTAATTGTTTCAACCATTAAGCACATGATATGATTTCCATAGTGGCCAAGGCATTGCTTCCAAGACCATCTTAGTGGACAAAGTCCCTTTCTGAATCGAGTTCACTCCTCGTTCCAGTCCTGTATTACTGAACTGGTTTAACTTGTCGTTCCAACCATGTCTATCTCATGAGATATAAATCTTTAACCAATGAATTCGAGGGAGATATAGGTCCCACCCATCTCATAATGAAATTATTCTTTCGTGTGCCAAAAAATCATAAATCATACATCATAGCATAACCTATGTAATAAAATGGGATTCTTAAACATCATGACATCATATCTTAATCCATAAACAATTGATATCATTTCATCATAAGAAAATTGAAACCATTTAAATCATAGAGACATTTTACTTGAAACATACACATATGAAATAATGTCATCTTAGATGGAAAATAGTTTTGACAAAACACTTGAAATGAATTCTTGAGGAAAATATCCTTTCTTATTTAAAATAATTTTCTATTCACAAAATTACATGAAATTTTAAAAGATAAGGGTTTTGTTGAAAATAATCATGCAATCTTGTAGAGGAAGCTTCTTGAAAATTAGGAATTATGAAACCGTAAAAATCTGTTCATGCCGTATAAGTTAAAAAAACATTCTTCTCGTACTTTGGCTGGAAAAGTCAAAAAGTACCTCATAATGTATACATAAGAAATATTACTTACATACCATGTAGAAAAAGTAAAAAATGGGTAAAAATAACTTTAAACATACATGAAAAAACTTTTATAAAACATGGAAATGGATGATAGAAATAACCCGAGTAAATACGTACGAATAAGCAATCTCTGATAAAAATGAGATTTGCAAAATTATCCCTTACCTTAGGTCTGATATGCTTCGTATCCGAACCTCCTGTATAATGATTTAAAGAATTTAATTTACTTATTACTGAATCATATTCATTGTTATGATATCATATATGTTTCACTTATAACTTTAAATTACCCGTTCTTTTGTAAATTCCATGTTAAAGCAGGGTTTTGGGTAAAATCATTTAATTTATCATATGTGTTTCGACTTGTCGTTCTTGATATTATTACTTATATCCTGATTTAAATAATTCCAAAATTTAAAACATTATTTATATATAATATATATTCATCATATACATATATATATATTATACATCGATAAAAGGAATGAAATACACCATTCATGGAGATGGTAGGTCGTACGTACGCATGAACGCTGTTTTGGTTTCCTTATTGAATGAAATGAAACTAAATAGATGACATACATATATATATATATATATAAATCCAGTAGAATTATTATTTCATATATTTCATTATTATTAATTAAATAAACATTATGATCGTTCAAGTATGTTTAACATGGAGAATGAATCTCATAGCATCGTGGAGACGGTAGTCTGTACATGCGCACAAGTGATGATATCGTTCCCATAATTATTGAATAGAATTGTAGTGGACGGTATAATATATCAGAATCAGTATTATGTTATAATAACCATATATAGTTATTATTTACACCATTATACCCATCCATGTAAGGTGTTGGTGGAAAAACAGATTTCACCACGGCATGGAGACAGTATTTCGTACGTACGCATGCGTGATGATTTCGTTTTCCGTAGAATGGATAGATGGTAAAATATGGATGTTTCATACTTATAATAACATATCATTAGATGATTTATATTGATGTTCTTACTTCATAATGAAACAAATAAAGAAGAAGAAGTGGAAGAAGAAATAGAGTTGAAAGAATCGGTGACGAACATTACCTCTTCTTTAAAGCGCCTCTTTGAGACCACCTCTTAGGGCACTAAAATTGGTTTTTGAAGAAGACCAGAACATCTAGAATGTTTCTATGGAAGTGGAGAAGAGAACTTGGTAGGGTTTTTCCGAGATTTAAGGCTCAAATTGGTGTGAGGAAGAGAGGGAGGAGGTTCCCTTTTATAAGGGAGGAGAGGGGCTCCTTTGGAGAAACTAAAAATATTATTTTATTATAAAGCCAAATTCTTTTTTAAATAGCTCAAAATTGATTTATTTTGAAGCTAAGGTGGGTATGGGTCGAAATAATCTCTTACAATAGAATTTAGACAAGATTAGGTTCCTATTTTAAACTTATCATTTATATTTAACTTTAAGTTAGATAATTTTACTTTTACTATGTCTTTTTGTGTTCTTACACTATAAGGTTAATATACTTACTATAATAAGCCAAACGAACCCCATGTTGTTTATAATTAATATATATAACTATATTTAAGTCATTTGGCCGAAGCATATATTTTTAGGAGGAAATCTACAATTAATAATATAATATGTTTTCTAAAAACTATTTAATGTCAATTTTGACACTATTTAGTAATTGAATTTTTTGAAAATCATAACATAATGATTAGTTCACAAAAAGTTAGTTAAATCAATACTAACATGTCATATTAACCTAGAAAATTAGTGTAATTCACAAAAAGTCTTAAATTACATTTATTTGGGTATTTATAGCATCAATTATGTCAATATTTCATTAATAAGATAATTACTGCATAATTTTTGTGTCATAAATAAATTAAATTATTTAATGTCTAAAAATTACAAATAAGATACCATTACTTAGGAAATATTTCTAGCTTTCTAATTAATATTTCTAGTCGAATTTATCTTATGTATAAACATATATTAAAAAGGATTTAGTTATTAAACTTTGATTTTAACTATTTTAACCCTTCATTAAATAAATTAATAATAAATGTCCTAATCTAATCCAAGTGGGCCTAAATGGTCATATTTTATTCCTATGGTTGTTTTTGGTCTAATTACACTTATCAAATAGAATTAGGACATGTGTTAGGGTAATAAAAATATCATTTTTACCCTTAATTACCCTATTTACTTTTAACCGTGGTAAATAAAAGTAAAAAGCTACTATTCACCAAAAATTATTTTTATCTCATTGAATCAAATTCTACATACTGACATGAACTGTGTCTCTCGGATTTTTTAAATTCCACTCAGAGATGTGGTACAATTTTGTTTTATGTAAATTTGCAAATTCTCCTAGGAGGTGGGTAAAAGACGTTGAAACGTTCAATAAAATTTTTATATATCTAAAATTATTATAAAATGACTCCAATGATTTGAATTGAACTTATATAGGTATTATGAATCAATTTTAACCTAAAATAAATTTAAATAAAATAAATAATTAATTAAATAAAAAGACTGTTTTTAAATAGTAACCCTTTGTTTTCACTATTCATAAAAAATTGTTATTTTCCAGAAAAATACCAAAATTTCACCCTAGGCTAATTTCGATATTATAAATCCAAAACTGAAGTCCATTTTGAAAGATAAAGTTTATAAAATTTCAAAAAGTGGGTATTAATATTCATAACGGCTATTTTTTATAATATATCATTGTCTAGCAAAACTTGGTATTACGTACACCACACGCTACCGTGGAAGGTCACAATTGCATGTAGTGCAAGCCAAGTCAGGGATGCGTGTTGTGAAAGCTCATTTTGGTGTAGTGTACAACACAAGATATTAATGAAATTAAAAATAATATTTTTCATAAAATCTCGAGGTGTTACATTTTACCCCCCCTAAAATAAATTTCGCCCTAAAAATTCGTTGGGGTTATAAATGGATTACTACTTGAAAGTTTCTTTAATAGAAACCCACATCGTAAAAAGGAATACCAAAACCAATCTTTAAAAACAAAAGTATGAAACGTAACGTTTACCCAAATAAACTAATCACTGGGTTTCCACATAGGTGAAAATATGGATATGGAAGAGAAATCTAAACATCATGTTCTGATGGAGAGTGGTAGAGAACATGGCTATGGAAAATCCAGCAATCACAAATCCATAGATTTGTGATGATATAAGGTACCATATGATTCATCAGATATAAGGACACTAGGACAACATTTTTGGTTTTCAATATCATTTCCCTAAAGATGAAAAATTTGAATTAGAAGAAATACTTGCTTGATTTTGGTACAATATCCCTGTTGTTGGTGCTTTAAACAATTTCCACTTCATCTCTTAATGAAATGAATTTGTTATTCATGAAGAGTTAGCAGATCATGTGATAGAATGATGGGTCATTCCATCTATTTAAAGAAAAAGTTATCAAATATACATAAGTCCATCTATGGTGAGGTAAATCATATATGGTTCCTAAAATGGACTTATACTTCATATATCATACTGTGTAATATAATAAAACTAGTTTCTACTAAACATGGACTTCCTGTAGGCCAGTTGTAGGTGATAATGGCCAGTCGCATTTCAGCTATGGGTTCGATTCCCACAGCCTTGTCTGATGCAATGGGTTGTCGCCCGTCCTGCAGGTTGTCCTTTTTCTAAAAATACAATACTATAACATCCCATAAATAATATTGAAAAAACTTCTATCCTTAAACAATACTAACTTATGTCCAACATAATCCATTCCAATCTTTAGGCTTATCCAAAATACTGTTGTCTAATCTCAAATTATAGTGAAAACGATAACCAAAGAGTTCATACAAATAGCATGTTAATTCCATCATTGATCCCCATATATCATGAGATATGTCTTGTTGGTCACATTCCAAACATTATAAGGCCTTAATCATGTATTATATTAAAAAACGAATACCCATTGAATCTTAGTGAAAACATGAGTGCTGTCAAAAGTTAACTCTTTTCACATACCAAAACCTCAAACCCTGACATAACTATTTCCTTATATCAGTCATGAGCTCATGTATACTATCAAACATTTCTTTTTCTCGTTTTCCCTTTATTATGATCATATCATCTTTTATCCATAAATATCTCAATCACTTTCCATGGTTACTGGTACCATAAAATTATTGAAAACCACAATAGACCAATACATAAATATTCCAATATTACACAATACATTATTTTGGAATCTCATTACATAAACACTTAATCATTCCTCCACATCGTTGTCATAATCAACATCTCTAATAGTGATCGCACGTGACTTCCCTTTTTTCCATTGCCTTAAGTGGTTGCTAATGTTGATCATCATTAACCCTTGGATTAGGGAATTTATTAGCATAATGCCCCATTTCCTTGCACTTGGAGCATTGAAGTGTTGGTGATGCGTTCTCCGTCGTCTTTTCTTTATTCACATAATTAGAAACCCTTTTTCCATTACATCAACACTCATCTGCTCGATGACCTTCTTTTCCACACTTAAAACATTTTATAGTCCCTTTAAGAAAATCTCCACCATGTTTCTTTCCACACTTTGAGAATAAGGAAACATTCATCTTCTTTTTCACCATTATTCTGAGATTTCTCCTTGAACTCCATATTTCGTTTCTTGTCAAAACTATGAGAGGACAAGTAACACCATCTTCCATTTTTTCCTTGATAACAAAACACACAATTTCTTCATAGCTACTGAAGTCTCTTAAATAAAATTCCCTTCTAAGATTTGGTTTTAAGCCACTGAAGAATCAATCAACTTTACTTTTAGGTTGGATGATAAATCCAGATGAATACCTTGCAAGCCTTGTAAAATTTTCTTTTTTACACCAACAGATTCATCATCCTTTTTCTTTAGTTCAAGAAACTCTTTCTCCATCTTTTTTCGATGAATACGAGGGAAGAAATTATTGAAAAATAAGTTCATGAACTCGCCCCATTCTGTGGACTCAATTTCAACTATTGGCCTCGTATTCTTGATAAGATTCCAACATTGATCAGCTTCACCTTCCAAACGATATACTGCTAAGATGACTTTATCAAGTTCAGAACATTAATGAACTGAAAATATCTTTTCAGTGGTACTGATCCATTGTTCAGAAACAAGTGGATCAGAAGACCCACTGAAAGATGGTGGACGTTGCCTCATTAAGGACCCAATAGAATATTGTTCCCTTCTCTGCTCATTTGGAAGTCCAGAATGATTCATAGCTTGTGTAAGTATAGAAATAGGATTTTTCACTCCATCTCCAATAGCATTTGTTTTTTCAGGAGGACAATCACTGCATTGTCCATTGCATTGATCAACACAGTTCCTTCGGGTTCAAGCCATCGTCTAAAACCCATAAAGAATAGTGTGAGAGGCAAAAATCATGCTAGGGAAAACAACAAAATAAAGGGGGGGTACCTTCAATATCTAACATCTTAGGTTTAATTCAAATATCGTTACCGTAATTCTAGGACTATAACCTATACTTATACATAACCTTAGGGACATCCCTTGACATACCTTAGAAATATCTCTAAGGATGTCAGTAAATTTATCGCATCCTAGTTTCCAAAGGATGACTAAACTTATCCTCTGATACCAACTGTAGAGACCCAAAGCTTGATGTACGTGGACATTAAATTACAATAGCGAAATAATTAATACATAACAAAAACAGACACACAAGGACCGTAATAGTTTTGTGTCATTGGAAACATGGAACGTAACCTTCAAATCGTGGTGAATGATCTTCAACAACTCCCATAAAGATATTCCCCTTTTTTTCATACCTAAAACCATTCTTTATATCCTGGGGAAAATAAAACATAAAAAGGGTGATCTCAAATTCTCAGTAAGTGTAAGCATGGATAAAATAAAACATACAATATACATTTGAACTTAAAAACATGAACACAATGTTTAAACCTCAAAAACTTGAGCAGTGACATAAAACATGGAAGTCCGTAAGGCATAGATCATAAATAAACATTAATAATGATAAAATAGAATGGGAATAAAACATGTAATTTTGGCAACCATTAAGCACATGATTTGATTTTCATAGTATCCAAGGTATTGCTGCCAAGACCATCTTAGTGAAAAAGTCCCTTTCTGAATCGAGTTCACTCCTCATTCTAGTCATGTATTACTGAACTGGTTTAACTTGTCATTCTAGACATGTCTATCTCATGAGATATAAATCTTTACCCAATACATTAGAGGGAGATATAAGTCCCACCCATCTCATAATGAAATAATTCTTTTGTGTGCCACCAAATCATAAATCATACATCATAGCATAACCCATGTAATAAAATGGGATTCTTAAACATCATGCCTTCATAACATAATCCATAAAAAATTGATATCATTTCATCATAAGAAAATTGTAACCATTTAAATCATATATACATCTTACTTGAAACATACACATATGAAATAATGTCATCTTAGATGGAAAATAGTTTTGACAAAACACTTGAAATGAATTCTTGAGGAAAATATCCTTTCTTCTTTAAAATCATTTTATTTTCACAAAATTACATGAAATTTTAAAAGATAAGGGTTTTGTTGAAAATAATAATTCATTCATGTAGAGTAATCTTCTTGAAAATGAGGCGTTATGAAACAGTAAAAATTCGTTCATGCCTTATAAGTTAAAAAACATTCTTCTCGTAGTTTTGCAGGAAAAGTCAAAAAGTACCTCGTAACGTAAAAAAAAGAAATATTCCTTACATAACATGTAGTAACAGTAAAAAATGGGTAAAAATGACTTTAAACATACATGAAAACAATTTTATAAAACATGGACATGGTTGATAGAAATAACCCCAGTAAATACATACGAATAAGCAATCTCGGATAAAACATATATTTGCAAAATTATCCCTTACCTTAGGTCCTATATTCTTCATATTTGAACCTCCTATATAATGATTTAAATAATGTCATTGACTTATTACAGAATAATAATATTTTTTATGATATCATATATGTTTCACTTATAACTTTATATTACTCGTACGTACGCATGAACGTTGTTTTCACGTCGTGGAGACGGTAGTCCGTAGGTACGCACAAGGGATGATATTGTTCCCATAATTATTGAATAGAATTGGAGTGGATGGTATAATATATCAGAATCAGTATGATGTTATAATAACCATATATAGTTATTCATTACACCATTATACCCATCCATGTAAGGTGTTGAAGGAAAAATAGATTTCACCATGGTGTGGAGACGGTATTCCGTACGTACGCACTCGTGGTGATTTCATTTTCCGTAGGATGGATAGATGGTGAAATATGGTTGTTTCATACTTATAATAACATATCAGTATATTAGTTATACTTATATTATTACTTCATAATGAAACAAAAAATGAAGAAGAAGTGGAAGAAGAAATAGAGTTGAAAGAATCAGTAAAAGTCATTACCTCTTCTTTGAAGCGCCTCTTTGAGACCTCCTCTTAGGGCACTAAAATTGGTCTTTTAAGAAGACCAGAACCTCTAGGATGTTTCTATGGAAGTGGAGAAGAGAATTTGGTAGGGGTTGTCCGAGCTTGAAAACTCAATGTGCTGTTAGGAAGAGAGGGAGGAGGTGCCCTTTTATAAGGGAGGAGAGGGGCTTCTTTGGAAAAACTAAAAATATTATTATATTATAAAGCCAAATTTGGTTTTAAATAGCTCCAAATTGATTTAATTCAAATATAAGGTGGGTATGTATCGAAATCCTCTCATAAAATAGAATTTAGACAAGTTTAGGTTCCTATTTTAACCTTATCGTTTATATTTAACTTTAAGTTATATAATTTTACTTTTAAAGTGTCTTTTTGTGTTCTTACACTATAAGGTTAATAAACCTACAATAATAAGACAAAAGAACCCCAAGATGCTTATTATTAATATATATAACCTTATCTAAGTAATTTGACCGAACCTTAGATTTTTAGGAGTAAAATAACAATTAATAATATAATATTTGTTTTAAAAACTATTTTATGTCAATTTTTACACTGTTTAGTAATTGATTTTTTTTTTAAAATCATATCATAATGATTAGTTCTAAAAAATATAATTTATCAATACTAACATGTCATATTAACCTAGAAATTTAGTGTAATTCATTAAAACTGTCAAATTACATTTATTTTTGTATTTATAACATCAATTATGTCAATATTTCATTAAGAATAAAATTACTGCATCATTTTTGTGTCATAAATAAATTAAATTATTTAATTTTTAAAAATTACAAATAAAATAAAATTATGTATGAAATCATTTTAGCTTTCTAATGAATATTTATTGTCTAATTTATATTATGTATAAACCTATATTAAAGATGATATAGTTATTAAACGTTGATTTTAAATATTTTAACCCTTCTTTAAATAAATTAATAATAAATGTCCTAATCTAATCCAACTGGGCATGAATGGTCATATTTTATTCTGAAGGTTGTTTTTGGTCGAATTACACTTATCCAATAGAATTAGAACATGTGTTAGGGTAATAATAATATAATTTTTACCCTTCATTACCCTATTTACTTTTAACCATGGTAATTAAAAGTAAAAAGTTACTATTCATCAAAAATTATGTCCATCTCATTGAACCACATTTTACTTACTAACATCAACCATGTCTCTCGAATTTTTGAAATTCCACTCACAGATGTGGTAAAATTATGTTTTATATAAATTTTCAAATTCTCCTAAAAGGTTGGTAAAAGACGGTGAAAAGTCCAATAAAATTTGTATATATCTAAAATTATTATAAAATGACTCCAATGAATTAAATTTAACTTATATAGGTATTATGTATCAATTTTTACCTAAAAAAAATTTAAATAAAATAAATAATTATTTAAATAAAAAGTCGGTTTTCAAATAGTAACCCAGTGTTTTCACTATTCATCAAAAAATGAATGTTTTCAGAAAAATACCAAAAATTCACCCTAGGCTTATTTCGATATTCTGAATCCAAAAATGAAGTCCATTTTGAATGATAAAATTTATAAAATTTTAAAAAGTGTGTATTACTATTCATAACGACTAGTTTTTATAACATATCGTTGTTTAGTGAAACTTGGTATTGCGTACAACACACACTATCATGGAAGGTCGCGATTGTGTGTAGTGCAAGCCAAGTCAGGGATGCATGTTGAGAAATCTCCATTTGGTTTAGCGTACAACACTACACATTAATGAAATTAAAAAGAATATTTTTCATAAAATCTCAGGGTGTTACAGAAAAAGAAAAAAACATCCATTGTGATCTTTGTAAAATAAAATTGTTAATGTTACATATTTTCTTGAAATGTACATTTGATAAGAATATCATTTAATAACATCACAATGGAATTGGGTGGCTACATGGTGATCCTCTGGTGATCAGGATGGAATGTTGGTGGAAGGGGTGTCAGAGTATGGCAACCATTTATGTAACATGTTCCTTATAGTTCAACTTTGGAAGAGTTACCTAACTAGATCATGGGCTGACCAATGCACTTGCGCCCTTCGTTGAGAAGGCCTAGCTAGCCGACCCACGCTACCCATCCTAGTGTGGTCTACTGTTTTTCATTGCAATGCTACAAATAAATAAACCCAGAGGATTAAATATCATATATTTTTTTAAATATATTTTTTTCAATCAATTTAACCAACTTAATTATTTTGCAGCTCAACCCGATGGTAAACATTACACCTCAGAATCACCAGATATGTCAGATTGTTTCTCCGTGGATTCATACTTTGAAAAAAATTTCATTTCAGATCTATGGTGGTGCTAAGACATGAAATGAAAAAAATTGAATTATTTCTAAATAAGAAAAAGTATCAATCATTTCACAAAACCATACCTTCAGATCCCTCATTATGAATCATTGAACTAATGATACGTGAATTATATTAATGAATCAAGGATATTAGATGTTAACATGTTTAAATTTTGTATTGAAATATTATTTAATTTACTAATAAATGTAAGATAAGAAATATCATAATGTAGGATTAAGTATTCAGGTGTGGGAAAATCATTGAAATGAATTAGATTAATAAAAAGTGAAAACATTTATGAACATATTATTAAGAATAATGGATAACATGTTGAGGAAATAATTTACTACCACTATTGATTTAAATGTTTTAATAGGGATTTAACGATGATTTTTTTTCGAGGGTATGTTCTAGATGTGCAATGGGATGAATCTACTATTTTATATTTCTTATGGTTATGTATTGTTTAAGGATATTAATGCTTAGGGTTATATCAAGTTTCAGACTGTGATGGATGAATGTTATTGCATGATTCGTTAAGGTCATGATTTGATGATATGAGGATATGGTGGTGTCATCTGGTGATGAGGATCTAGTTGTGGTTTCAATGTTTTCATTTTGTAATGATTCACACTTTTTGAGAGTTGTAAATACGTATTTCTTGTTGATATGTTGGTGATGTCAGACAAAGGTTGAGAGTTGGGATTTCATATTTTCTGAAAAAAATTTGATGGTTGTGATGTTATTGAAGGATTTGTGATATTATATTATTGTGATGATCTTACATTTCTGGTATTCTTATAAAATTATTATATATCGCCGAAAATTCTAAATTCAATTTCATTAATATGAGACACTGTAGTTTAAAAAGACATGGTGATTCAACTAATGTTTAATTTGGAGTTTTGTTATACAACTATCTTAATCAAACACTTTATTTTCATATACTTACCATATATTTCTATCCAAAAACGTTTATTCCACATGTATATTGGTGAAAACATATATTGTTAACCCTATATATTGTGTTAATTTATTTTCTTGATTGTCTCTGTTAGATTTGAGATGATGTTTTAGTATCATTAGGTGGCTTTTATAATTATATATAGCTTTTGTAATCCATTCATGTATCTATTTTTTACTATTTTATTTCATGTAGGTATACAATGAGTTGTGGAAACCTATTTGTTCCTTAATGAGGTCATTTGTATATTTATTCATTGCCTATGATTTATTTTCAGTGAATTATGGGGGTAATGCTATTATTCTTGTGAAAGATACACTCGAACGTGGTCTTTAATAATTACCTATTGGATGCATGATTCGGGGTAAAATATTACCCCATATTCCTACTCAATAGATGATTCATTAGGTACTATGAATTCTTGGTGCACTCCAAAACATAATTTTCAAACAATGATGCTATTTTGATTAAATAAATATAAAACACTTTGAAAAAATTCGATGGTACTGAAAACAACATAATTAAATTACATACATCTTTCTATTCAGAATTTTATCTTTAATATCATGTATGTGATTTAATAAAATATGATATATAAGAAAAGAATATATTAAATACTTCAATATCCATGTCATTGTTTAATCATAGGCCAATTTAAAAAGAGTTAGGAATGAAGAGATAATTATTCTCATATTACAATATAAATATATAAAAATTAATGATAGGCAAATTAGTTATATATCAAATCAATAAATTAGTGGAATTATAGTTGGTTTCACTAAAATTAATTTCACATTCCTTAATATGTAAATTTAATTCATCAATTTAACAGTGGAATGTGATAAATCTTTAATTTAACCAACAACACCACAAAAGATTGAAATGGTTCATGAATGAATATAGGTTTTATGAGTGAGCATAAAAATGTGTGAAAATGTATGTATAATTGAAAACATATGAAACAATATCAAATATAAAAATGTGATTCATAAAAATAATATTCCATTCACGATAAAAGATGGAAGTTATAGAAACCAACAACTAGATATAAAGGTTAGAGAGTAGCCTCTTCTATGAGGTCTAAATTCAATCTCTTTGTGTATTTGAAATTTGTGTCTCTAATAATAGGAAAAATAATTCAAAGTACTTGTAAAATTAAATAAATCATACTATTACATCATGAAAACACACATTAACTTCATCTTATGGTCTCATATAAAAACCCATGGGTATTCAACTAATTATAGTTTACAGAAACAACAACATATAAAAAAATAAATTATTCACACATTACAAAATTATTCTATAAAAACATTCCAGCATTATAAAATCATATAAATATGATGTACTAAAAAAATATATGACAGGCTAGAGAATCAAATAATAGTTGAAATTTTTTTAGAACGTTCACTTATTATTTCATCATTGATGAATAACTAGAACTATTGAACATGTCGATGTTTCTCTAATGAGTCATGATAAAATAATTACAAATAATGTCACTGAAATCTTATGAGTATACAATAAATAGGGTATATAAGTAGAATCAATTAATAATGAAGTTAATTAGATGTTTTTATACAACAAAACTAGAATTTCTCAAATATTTTTGTAATATCATTACTATATATGATGTGTAAAAAATTATTTTTTGACAATAAAATGATAAAAAACATTATTAATATGATATTGTAAAATATTATTCTTATTAAAGTAATAAAATACATGAAAAAAATAATCAATAATAGTGTAGTAACATAGGACCATATATTAAAAATTGTTATGTATGCATTAGAAAATATCCCATTAAATTTATATTTTTATTTATATATTAAAAAAGTGAACATTGATTTTAAGGAGAAATGACAGCAGAAAAAATACTAAATTGTACAATAAGAAATTCATCCTATAAATTAATATGGATATCAAAATATAACACAATTGGATATGTAGGAGAAATAATTTAGAAAAATACAAGATGAGGAAAAATTTATTCTATCTAATATAAAAATACTTATCCTACCACAATGAAAATAATTAGGTGTGGATGAGGGAAAAAGTCTTTGGATTCAATTGTAATGTTTTAAAATTAGGAAAAAGTATTCTTAAATTGGTATATCCCATGTAATATTTTAATAAATCATTTTGACTGACCAATCCTTCAAAATAAAATATTAAGTGTGAATTAAGTTTAACCTCAATGAAGCTTGGGTGAGTCCATTAATTATTTGGTGGACATTAGACATTAATATTTACATTGTACAAATACATGTGATTGCGCGACTATCACCACATTCTATAGAATATAATAAAAAAAATTCTAATGAAAATAGTAATAAAATTCAGAAGAAATGTTTTTTTCAGTTTGAACCCCAATAATGACCTCATTGAAAAATAATATCATCGAACCAATAATTAATGTTCAATGTAATATGTATCAATTTACCTAAAAATAAAAAAAAATTGAAAAAAACATCATACTATTGATTGAATTGCATATTGTGTTCGACATCAATAATTACCAAGAACAACATCATCATAAATTCTCGATGTTATTGATTTTGCATATGATCTAACTAGTCTCTCAAAATCAATTAATACTATGTTATGAAAAAATAACAAGAAGATTTGTAAAAAAATAGGATGAATAAAAAGTAAAATAATATATGATTCATAATTTTTAGTATTGTAATAAGTCAATAATGTTCATGTTTTATGGAATTTCATGAATGTTGAACAAATTTATGTTTGTTTCTTATACTATAAGTGTGTCCTTCATAACCATGAACATTTTCAAATGCTTTATAATTTACATTCCTTATCTATGTGGGAAATTTTTTTATCTGTATCTGAGTTGAATAAGATTACAGATTTTGATGTTGGAGAATTTGGAATTATGTGATAACATTTGTTTAAAATCACATCACAATTTTCTTGTTAATAGTATGGGATGATAGAATACTGTCTGCATATATAACCTAATAATTATAAAACATTATCTAATATAATTAATGATTATTTTTAATTTAATCATATAAAAAGTATTTATATATTGTTCCCTTTGGAAAATTTAGCCACATATTCAATAAAATGAATTATCACATATGGAATATTAATTACATGGGTCATAAATAAACTATGTTTCATGTCCATAAAAGAAATATTTTCAGTTTTAGTATGTTTGAAATTGTTTGTGGGGGGGGGGGTGTCCTATATACCCCATATCATCTAGACCCCCACAATTCACACATGATAAAAAATAAATTCTCTATTATGATGATTATTTTGTTTTTAAATAACCAAAAACCATTTATTTTACCTATGTCATATATAATAATTCAAAAAATCAAATTATTATATAACGTAACTCAAATAAATGTAATATTTTAGTAATGAAAACTATAAAAACACAAAATCATAGAAAATTAGTTAATAAAAATTCAAAAAGAGGTCTATTTCAATACATATCATCATACAATAATAAATTAATTTGAAAACACTATGTTATAGTGAAATCAATATATTCATTGATTATATTCAATTGTTGAATATTTTGATCATGTACATTAACAATCATTCATATAATTTATTTAAGTGTGACCTACATTAAAAATTTATACCAATATATCCAATCTTTATTTTTATATAGTACAAATGTATTTATGTTTTGAAATTCATAAAAACGTGTTAAGAAAAATGTGATCCCATTCGGATGGTCTTGTGGATTCTGCATCATAAAAACAAGCCCATGTATTTCACATATACACACAATCAAGGAAGGATGTTTTTTCATTATGGTATAATCTGTTTTTTATAACATATGTCTTTTATAAATGAAATTAAAATATATTTTGATATTAAAAATAAAAATGAAAGTAAATTTTTAATTAAATTTAATAATATGAATAAAAATTAAAATGATATTTATAATTATATTATGAAATGAATTGAATTCTCACATTTGAAGAATATGAGATTCCCTACATGAATACAATGTTTCACACAAATATATTCATGTTCAAAAATTAAAATCAAATATACAATAAATTAATGAGTTATATGAATTTATATCCACACCATCTCTTAATCATATTATATCGATTATATATATATATATATATCATTTTTGAGCCCTTATGTCATTAGCACAATAATAATACCCTTCATATTGGTTTAGTAGAACCAATAATATTTTTTTCATATGATGAGATACACCCTCTTACTCTCATCAATTCGTTTTATGAATTTTTATGTGGTATCGTTAGGCTACTGAATTTTTGTAAGAGATTCTTTCACCCTTCACATTTTCATTGTTCTATTTTAATGTCAAGTATTTCACGCTCATTCTTCTATTGTTGGGTTATAATATCAATATCCATCATAATTCAATTTTATGTTAATATTATGAGAGACCCTATTTTATCTCATCAATTGATTTTTTAATGTTTTAAGTGACATCGTTAGGCTGTCGACTTTTTCTGAAGAGAAAGCTTTTTTGTTTTCCATTCATGTTTATCATTTCGTATTTTATGTGCTTAATATTTCATTACCATATTCTAATATCCTTTATATTATGAACCTATTCAATTTTATGGATAAATTATGTGTGGGTTACCCATGTCCCTTCTCTTTTCAATGTTTTCTAAAACCCTGTAACATAGTCGTTATGCTGTCAAATTTTCGTCTCAAAATGTCTCTCTATTTTTTTAAAATTCTTTTATTTTATTAAGTGAATAATCAAATCTCTTTATTCTATAGGGTTATTCACATATATATTAAAAATTTCTATTTTAAATTATGGGATTTATAGACATGAGAACCTCATTCCTCTTCCATGGGTTTAAAGTGACATAAAGATCACGTCTTTAAAGCAGAATTTAAAATGTTATGACTATGAAATAAAACCCATTTATTTAATGCTATACGAGTTATTTATGAAATGGTTGATGATTATATATGTTGATCACATGATAAAAAAGAAAATATAAGTGCGTTCCCTGATTTCGCTCCAATTCATTGGGTAAAGACCTAATCTCTAGAGATGACCATTTTAACGATACCTTGGTGAATAATTGTGGTAATATTTAAATGAAAATTTGGGGATGGACCTTGGTGATACCGAAATTATTGTCTAAGATAAATGTGTTGGATACATATTCTTGTTATGAAACACATTATTTTTATTATTATATTCCTCATGATCTCTTTCTCATGGCTAAAAGTTATTTATCATGACTTTTTTGGTGTATCTCAAGTTCACATGTAAAATGTTTCACTAGATTACCTTATTAGGACTTCTTCACATCATTTCCTTTGATGTACTATCCCAGGTAATGAGATGATGTAATGAACATAGGATGAAAAATGAAGAATCCTTTCACGTGTTTAAGATGAATTTTTTATGTCATCTTGTTTTATGTTTTTGGTTTCCAAGACATTAACCATTAAATATCGTCAGTTTTGTATAATGTAATGATAGTTTATGTGAAAAAAAGAAGGATGACATATTTTGTATCAAAGGATGGTTTAGTTATTTATGGAAATTAGGATACAAAAACCTTAAGAATAACCCTATAGAAATGTTTAAATATAGGATATCTTCCTAGTAATTTGGTGAGTATTGAGTAAGTTGTTTATCAAGGAAATGCATCCTTTTCTGGATACGAGTAGGAAGAGGTGGCTCTTTCACAGAAGTACATAGGGGTAAAACCTGAAAACACCGAAATGAGCAAGACTCGAATGGGAACTGGTACACGACAATGATCCTTTCTACACACTTGGTTACGACACTCCTAGGGTATATGTTTGGTTAATCGCAAGATATTAATGGTTCAATAAGAAGGAATTATAGAAAAATGTAATTTTCTAAGAATGATGTTTTAAAACATATAATACTTTTTAGTTAAAAGATCTGTAAATGTAATAAGTTTCTCACAAAGGATTTATTATTTTGGAAAATTTCTCCATAGTCGAAGAATGCGTTGATGTATTTTATGAGGAGTTTCCCAGACCTCCCCTAGAAAGAGAGGTTGATTTCTCCATTGAACTCATACATGGATCTAATCTGATGTCAAAGACCCCCAATATGATGGAAAATGTAGAGCATGATTAATTAAAGAAAAAAATATGAGACATTTTTTATAATGGGTTTATCCGACCAAGTGCGTCTCCTTAGAAAGAACCAGTTCACCTTGTAATGAAAAAGGATGTATCAATGGAACTATGCATTGATTATAGAGAACAGAATGGGATTACATTAAAGAACAAATACTCTATTCCAAGAATTGAAAACTTATTTTTCCAACTTAAGGGGACTCAATTCTTTTCTATGATTATTATATGTTTTTATTATCATCAATAGAGGGTGAATAATGAAGATATTCCAAAAACATCCTTACAATCAGGATATGGGCTTTATGAGTTTGTTGTTATGCCCTTCAGACTGACTAATGAAGCTCTGATTTTTATGGATAATGAATAAGTTGATTTTGGTAACTAATGTTTTATCAAATGACTATCAATTTTATAGGAAAATGATTTGGTGATTAAATTATAATGGTTATTTTGCACAATATTTTCTCTTTTAGAGTATTATATGCCTCAGGTAAATTAAATACTACAGGATTTAAATAATTGACGAATGATTGAATTTTTATTAAGAATTTATGTATTTATTTTTGATATATGGTGATTTGGGTAATTTCCGGAAAATGATGAACCTAGCATAAGAAATATGTCAAAAGTTTTATTACACATTAGTATGAGACTTAAATAGGAGTCTATGATATTTGGAGATAAATGATACGATTTATTGGGGATAACTATGTTATTAAATCTTTCTAGGTTTTGGGTTCCAATCTTAGTTTGGATTATTTTGATGAATTTTAAGGATGATTGTGTATTGAATTGTATTTCTGGAACTTTGGGCACTTTGATGAATTTTGGATATTAATAGTCTTATATATTTTTATAAATGATTATCATTTTTTGGGATTATATGATCTTGTACTAACAATATTACTTTTAGTTGTTGACTAAAGAAAATGGGAAAATATAGTTATTCTTTTTTCGATTATGTGATTCTCTAGAATATGATTCTTGTGCATTTGATGAGACCATATCATTTCTAATTCACATTGTTTAGAGAAAAGATTATTCTTAGTGGAAACATATTAAGGGATGAAACTATAATTGAAGGTATGTTTATTTCCTTATGTTTTTATTCTATTTAGTAAATGAATACCTCAAAATTATAAATAAGAATGTAAAACAAAAACGTTTTTGGTTTATGTTTCCTACAGAGTAGTAAAATACTGTTTAACACATCATATGTTTTTAAATTCTTGTGGATAATTTTATCCTAATCATGTTTTCTATCACTCTCAATCAGAACATGACCCTTTGTTTTCACTTCCATATCTATGTATTCCTACATGGAATCCATGTATGGGTTAACTCGGCCCCCCTTTGTACTTCCCTTTCATTATTTTAACGTAATAGTTTTACTAACCCTTTTTCCGATGTGGGACTTTCAACAAAATTTCCAAGCCCAATTTTAAAATTGTGAGGTCTCAATTTCTTAAGGGGGGAATATTGTACTAAGCAAAAAAAATTGACTAAATTTGGGTCCATAATTTTATTGTGGGTTATTTTATTTTTCATTTAATAAAATGATTATAATTAAAATGAGACCGTTGGGTTTCAACTGTTATATGACTGTTGGTCAATATGAATGTTGGAAACTAAATGTAAAAATTATTTTCTATAAATTCATGTAATCTTGATTAATTAATATCGACAGAATATTTGATGGCCCATCCAGTAGGATCGGGTTGATCGATGACCATCTGATAGAAATCCGAATGAAGGTAACCCCTATGTGATTTGATCTAGACCAAACCCAAGCCGAAATTTACCATCTGAAGCTATAACAGAATCACCTTCTAGAGATGATCAAGCATATAGAAATCACTACTTGGGAAATGTTGGTTGAACGACACTACGATTCTCTAACCTTAAAATACCTTACACTTAGGTCCTATGCTGGGGTTATAAGGGGGTATGTATGTCACACCCCGACAAGGGTGTTTATTTTATTTTATTTTATTTTATTATTTGCTTTGCCTTAAATTCTTTTGGTTCGGTTTGAGTCGTGAACGATTTTGTTCTTTTTTTGAGCTTAGAATAACATGTGCGCGTCTTGGGTTCGACGTCGTCAGACGCGCGGGCGAAGCGCGACACCGCGCGGCTTCGCCCATGCAACTGTGTGGCCTTTTCGGCTTAGAGGAATTAATGTAAATTAGAAAATGTCAAATTAGATTGTCTTTTAATATTTTTATGGCTATTATAAATTTTACTATTTTTATCCTAGATGAAAACTAAAGTTGTTGATTTGATAAATAAATGAGTGATTTTATTAGTTTTATTTCTATCATTTTACTTTAGTAGTATTATGTATTATTATTATTATTATTTAATTCATTTATTATTACTATTTGGTTTTAGTTTATATTATTTATTTATTTATTTATTTTTTATCTTATTAATATTATGAATATTAGTGTTAATATTATTATAATTATTATTATTATTATTTTTCATACTATTCTTATTATTACTAATACTATTATTATTATTATTGATATTATTAATAAATTTTTTATTATTATTATTATTATTATTATTACTATTATTATTATTATTATTGTTTTTTTTCTATTATTATTATTATTACTACTATTGTTATTATTACTATTTTTTTATTACTATTATTATTATTGCTAATCTTATTATTATTATTATTATTATTATTATTATCTTCATCGTTGTACTTTTGTTGGATCATGAGTTTTAATTGATGGTGTGTTTTTATTTATTGGTTTAGGATTTTTAGGACCCGCGCAGGGCGTTTCCGAGTGAGCGCCATCACCGCGCCTTGTTTTTGAGGTTCCGTCGTCGTCGCGCTTCAGTTTCGAGGTGAGCGTTTATTCCTGCCGCTTGGTTTTGAATGCTTTGGTGAGTTTTGGATGTGTCTGAGTCCTTGGTTTTGTTTATGCAGAGTATTAGACTTGGTCACGTAGTCTCGGACACACGTCGTGTCATCGCGCCTTGGATCCGAGGTTGTTTGTCGTCGCGCTTGATTTTGAGGTAGGTTCCCTTTGCACTGCTTTTGAAATTTATGTTATATTATTTCATGCTGTTTGCGCACACTAGTTGTTCGAAATAAATATTTTATAAATAAGTGATAATATACTAAAATTAATTTTTAATATAAGATGGTTAATTTTTAAATGGTTATTTAATGTCAAAAGGAGCTGTTCTTTTTATACACGACGCATGACACAACCTTTTGACGAGCGGACACCCAATAATGAAAGAATGCCCGTTTGGCTTTTAAACATAATTCACGGAATGTAAAACAGAGTTTTGGTTTAATGAGAAATTATTTCTTTTGAAGCATGAACAAATACTTTGGTTCGTTTGAGAAATTTCCCGGTTGGCTCTTAATGATTATTTGGAAAAGAAAATGGTTTGGTTTGGTTTATAAAAATATTGTTGGCCTGTGACGTAGTGTTTTGGGGTTCTTTAAACGGTTTTAAACTGGGTTTGTCTCATAAAGAAGTTGTACCTGTCTTTGAGTAATGTTTGTGAAATGTATTAAATGCCCGTTTGGCACTTTATGGAAAGTGATAAAAATGTTTTGATAAAAACTCTCTTAGGGAGACTCTCATGCCTTGGTTGGAATTGATTGTTTGGGAGGCCGCGCTTAGAGGCTCCCGGGTACTTGAGTAGTAAAAAGGCATGAGGTTGTTCCACGGAGTGGCTCGGGTGATGCCTGTTGTGCTTTATATATATATATCTATATGATTGGATGCTCGGTTGGCATTAGTTGGCTCACCCCTTTTTCAAACACTTGAGACATGGGAATCTGGCATATTGAGAGAATATTCTAAGAACGATTGCTGCACTGGTAGGTTATGGTACTGACCAGTGGCCCATAGTAGGTGGATATATTGGGTTTATTACTATGGGATTTGCCCTCGACCTGCCTGTGAGTGGATGGTCGAGCGTATTGTGCGTTTTGATTTCATCGTGACATGTCAATAAGGATGATTTCTCATGTATTGGTGTCTTCTGGTTTATTCTCAATCTCCTAGGTTCACCCATGTCTATTCACCTTTTGTAGCTTGCAGTAATGATTATGATGCTCACATGTATACCTACATTGCCCTTGCTGTGTGTTTTACTTTGTGCATTCTGGTGTATTGTTTTCTTTGGAAAATGGTAAATTGCTTTGGATTAGGTTTCAAAAAATTGTTTTCAAATAAAAGTGATTAATCCCCTTTGTACAAATTTGAAAATTTAAACATCACTTTCCCCCTTTTTCCTGAAATGTCATTGACACTAATGAAATGAACACGAATTTGGAAATGGCTAAGGGCAATGGTTCGTACTTTGTTTTTAAGTAGAATATTATTAAAAACATACTTTTATAGATTGTAGTTCAAACTTGAAATGATGTTTCTTTTATTTTAAAGGTAGTGCATTGGGAATAGATAATCGGGCTAGCCTACTGAGTTTTAATACTCACGCCTATAGTTCTTTTCTGTGTTTAGTGTTTGTGCAGGATATAGCTTGAGTGCGCTCGCCTAGGGCGACGCTTGATCGTTGAGTCGGAGAGCGACCCGCGAGGTCGCACGGAGTTGTTCGGACGTCGTGTTTGGTTAGTTTGATTCTTGTTTGTTCATGTTTAGTCACTTTGTTTAGTTTAACTTTTTCTGCGCTGCTCTGTTTTATCTTTGCATTCTTACTTATTTATATTGGGCGAAATCGTTCCCACAGTCTCTAATGATGCCCTGGCTCTTGTCGCCAGCCCGGGAGGATCGGGAACGCCTCTCGGGCCATGTCGCGGACCGGCTTGGGTGACCGGTTCAGGGTCGACCCGGGTTGGTTCATGAAAAAATGGTATCAGAGGAGGTTTTCTCTTAGCAGACCTCACTTTTCCGAGCGCCCTTTGTTATTTGGGATGTCAAGGTAGATGGAGTAGGATTGTCGGGACTTGAGGGGTAGGTGCGAGAAGAGCGTCGCGAACTCTTGCCCGTACTGATCCTCAGGTTTCCATGGGAAGTCCGGTTTAATTGGTTTGTTTGGGTTTTTATGGAAATGTTTTGAGAATGGGGTACGACAAAGGGAGTTGGGACATTAGTCCTCCTAACCCGCACGGCCTGGCAAGCAATGCAGAGCTAGGGGCATGGTCCAAGAAGGCTCTCTGTGTCAGTGACGTGTTTGGAATGTGGCCGCCAACCATATGGTCAAGTCACCCACTGATACTAGTCCCCTGTTGAGTTGTTTTGTGTTTCCCTTCATTTTTTTGAAAGTGGTTTGAATCAGAAAAGTTGGTTTTGAAAAAAAAAATGGTTGTTTGAAATAACATGTTTGATTTGCAGATTGTTTTAAAAGAAGTGGTATGAATAAATTGTTTTTGGAAAATGAAGTTGCTCTGTTTTGACCTTGGTGTTCTGATGAGTGCTCACATGCATTGTGGTATGTTGGAAATGTGGATGGATTTCTGGTATGGTAGATGGATGCCCTGGGTGCACGGATACATGCATGTGAGTGAGGCTCTAAAGAATACCAATGGCAGGGGTTTAACCCACTAAGCTTGTTCTAAATTAAAGATGTTTTCGAAGAGAAATTTTTTGATGCTATGGTAACTTGTTTTCTCGGATTTTGAGCTTGTCACCTATGTAGTTTTTGGTTTTGAGGTTGTTATTCATTCGTTGAGTTGTCTTTGATTGGGTTTTTGACCTTTCCTTGTCCAGCGGTTATCCCTTTGAGGCTTCGATGGGTGATCGTAGTGCGGTTGATCAACCTAAGGATTTTATGCTTGAGTTTCGGAAGCTCGATCCACCTCTCTTTTATGGTCAAGAAGAAACTTCCGTGGCAGAGGAGTGGATGCGGAAGATTGAAATGGACTTTAACCTCATTGAGTTTCCCTAGTCGTTGAAGGTCAAGTTTGCGACCTTCATGCTTGAAGGTTCACCTTGGAAGTGGTGGAAGTCAGTGTCTCGGAACAAGCCCCGTCAAGAGATTACTTGGGAGTTTTTCAAGGCCTCGTTCATTCGCCAGTATTTCTCTGAGGAAGAAAGGGTGAGGAAGGGGATGGAAATGTGTTGTCTGCAGCAGGGCGATGGATCCGTGTTAGAATATTTCCATCGCTTTGTGGAGCTAGTACCTTATGATTCAGAGTATGCCACAAATGACCCCGTGAAGGCTCGACGCTTCGAGGCGGGTCTCCGCCCTGATCTAAAGTCGAAGGTGTCAGAGTCCAACCTGACTTCTTTTGTCGATGTGGCAAGACAAGCTTTTCAAGTCGAAGCCGCGATGGCAGGAGTGCTCGAAGTAGTTCTCCATCCTTCGATCCATATGAGCACTGGTGAAGATTCTGGAAAGGAAATGAGTAAGCAAATGGAAGTGGATGGATCAGGTCGTGGAATCAAGAGGCCTCGGGATCTTTCATCAACCTCTTTGGAGCGAGATATTATTGTGTGTTATCAATGTGGCAAGTGGGGTCACAAGAAGTCATCATGCCCAAGCACTCTGAAGCCCTACCAGGCATGTGGACGCCTGGGTCACTTGCGACGATTTTGTCGGGGCATTGCAAGGAAGCGTCGCAGAGGAAGTTCTCAGAAGTAATGTGTTGTAGGGTCTTTGTTCAGAGTTTCTGGTGTAAGTTCCCTTTCAGTTTAAGGGATCTTTTATCGTTGTAGTTATACCGGTGGTGTTTTGGGTTTGAAATGTATGGAAATGTCATGGGTCTTTTGAAGTACCTTGTCTTTCAATGCTGGTGTGTTTTAATTTTAAAATCTTGTCCTTCAATCTGTCAGATCAAAAGATGTATGTATCTCATTGGGATTATCAGAACCTGACTGCGAGGTAGAAGATGCTTCATCCATCAGAGCTCCAACCAAAAGGTCTCGGAGTGAAGCCGACGTGTAGTCAGGAACCCCCTGGGGAGATTTTAAAGAGTCCGGTTAAAGTCGTGCTTCTATCGTCGTGGTGTGATAGTTTTGGTGTTGTTGCTCTGGTTTCTCTGTCGTTGTAGTTTTCATTTTGTCGCAAAGTGCGCGATGGACTTATCCCTCGTGTAATGTCGGGAATTGTTCCTATTGGATGTAAGTTTCTGATCAGTGACCTTGCGTGGGCAACTGATGTAAATCAGTTGTGGCCCTGGTTTGTGTCCATCCCGAAGTGATGGGTCGTGAGTAGTCGTACGTCGTAGTTTTAGTGATTTGATCCTTGGGCCCACCCTCCCCGCCCATGGTATTAGGGTTTTAGTTGCGCAAAGTATCCATTTAAGCTTCTGTCCCTTTTGGACGTGAGTAAGTGGTTTAAAGGTCCTTGCTGTGCTCTTTCTAGCTGGAGTAAGGTCTCGTGCATGTCTAAGCTGGTTTCCCGTTTGGTCGATTAGTTGGTCGGTTCTTTATGGTGGGGAGACCCACCATGAGTCTTTGGGTTTTCTCTTAAGTCGTTATCAAATGCTAGTCGAGTTCTTATGGTGGGGAGCCGTTCAGGCCTTCCCTCTGTTGGTGATTTACATTGGGCAATGAGGTTCAGTCCCGCTGGTAGTCGTTGTGACATCCTTGAGATAAGAGTTTGGATCGTGTTCTGTGAAATCCTTAGGTGTTGATCGATCGCCTGGATAGTGTGTTGGCTTTCCGGGGGCGGAAAGCGTTATGGTGGGGAGAATTGTCACACCCCGACAAGGGTGTTTATTTTATTTTATTTTATTTTATTATTTACTTTGCCTTAAATTCTTTTGGTTCGGTTTGAGTCGTGAACGATTTTGTTCTTTTTTTGAGCTTAGAATAACAAGTGCGTGTCTTGGGTTCGACGTCGTCGGACGCGCGGGCGAAGCGCGACACCGCGCGGCTTCGCCCATGCAACTGTGTGGCCTTTTCGGCTTAGAGGAATTAATGTAAATTAGAAAATGTCAAATTAGATTGTCTTTTAATATTTTTATGGCTATTATAAATTTTACTATTTTTATCCTAGATGAAAACTAAAGTTGTTGATTTGATAAATAAATGAGTGATTTTATTAGTTTTATTTCTATCATTTTACTTTAGTAGTATTATGTATTATTATTATTATTATTTAATTCTTTAAATATTACTATTTGGTTTTATTTTATATTATTTATTTATTTATTTATTTATTTTTTCCTATTTTATTGCTAACCCTAGCGGCCCCCCTTTATATATATATATATATATTTTTTCTCTCTTCTTCCCGCGGGAGCCGCCACCCTCTTCACCGTTTTCCCCTGCATCCTGCATCCAGCCAACACATCCTTTCATCGTCCCTTGCAGCGCATGACCCATCGCACCACCGCCTTCAACTCTGCCCTCCGCCGCACCAAGCCACCAGCGCCTCGGCTCTCTCCCCTCCTCTCGATCTGCAGCCAACCTTCACCCGCAGCGCAACCCGCCACCCCAACTCGGCCTCCTCCTGCTTCCGTCCGGGCCACTCGGCCCCCTCTGCCTCGTTTCCTTCGCGGCACGCCGCACGCCGCACCGAGCCACCAACGTCCCAGCTCCCTTCCTGTCGGCGCGCGCCCCCTCACCCTGGCCTGTTCCTGCACGCCGCTGCTGTAGCGGACCAGCCCGCCCCCCCCCCCCCCCCTGTCCGCCGCACTGCACCCCCAGCCGGCTCCTCCCTCTACCTTCGTTCCAACCCAGCCGCCTCCCTCTGCCTCAGCCCGGCACCCCCGTCGCCTTCCCGGCACCCTCCCCTGCACGGCCCACTCCACGGCGCCACCTTATCCCTGTGAGAACCACCGCGTTGGCGCCCCTCCTTTCTACCCTTGTCCAGCTTGTCCTGCGGCCTCCCCTTCCCCTTCCAGCGTGACCCACGACCTCCAGAAACCCCCATATCAGTTCGCTTCCTCCGGTGCTCACCCTCCCCAGTTGCGGGACCTCGATTTTCCGGCAACCAACCTGGCCGGTGGCCCTCTTTCGACGAGCTCCCATCCGCTGGCCACCCTCTCTCCGGCATCCAGGTCCTTTTTTTTATTATTCCCTTTTATTTATTTATTTTGTTTTATCTTATTAATATTATGAATATTAGTGTTAATATTATTATAATTATAATTATTATTGTTTTTCATACTATTCTAATTATTACTAATAGTATTAATATTATTATTGATATTATTAATAAATTTTTTATTATTATTATTATTATTATTACTATTATTATTATTATTATTGTTTTGCTATTATTATTATTATTACTATTGTTATTATTACTATTTTTTTTATTACTATTATTATTATTGCTAATCTTATTATTATTATTATTATTATTATTATTATTATTATTATCATCATCACTGTACTTTTGTTGGATCATGAGTTTTAATTGATGGTGGGTTTTTATTTATTGGTTTAGGATTTTTAGGACCCGCGCAGGGCGTTTCCGAGTGAGCGCCATCACCGTACCTTGTTTTTGAGGTTCCGTCGTCGTCGCGATTCAGTTTCGAGGTGAGCGTTTATTCCCGCCGCTTGGTTTCGAATGCTCTGGTGAGTTTTGGATGTGTCTGAGTCCTTTGTTTTGTTTATGCAGAGTGTTAGACTTGGTCACGTAGTCTCGAACACACGTCGTGTCATCACGCCTTGGATACGAGGTTGTTTGTCGTCGCGCTTGATTTTGAGGTAGGTTCCCTTTGCACTGCTTTTGAAAATTATGTTATATTATTTCATGCTGTTTGCGCACACTAGTTGTTTGAAATAAATATTTTATAAATAAGTGATAATATACTAAAATTAATTTTTAATATAAGATGGTTAATTTTTAAATGGTTATTTAATGTCAAAAGGAGCTGTTTATTTTATACACGACGCATGACACATCCTTTTGACGAGCGGACACCCAATAATGAAAGAATGCCCGTTTGGCTTTTAAACATAATTCACAGAATGTAAAACAGAGTTTTGGTTTAATGAGAAATGATTTCTTTTGAAGCATGAACAAATACTTTGGTTCGTTTGAGAAATTACCCGGTTGGCTCTTAAAGATTATTTGGAAAAGAAAATGGTTTGGTTTGGTTTATAAAAATATTGTTGGCCTGTGACGTAGTGTTTTGGGGTTCTTTAAACGGTTTTAAACTGGGTTTGTCTCATAAAGAAGTTGTACCTGTCTTTGAGTAATGTTTGTGAAATGTATTAAATGCCTGTTTGGCACTTTATGGAAAGCGATAAAAATGTTTTGATAAAAACTCTCTTAGGGCAACTCTCATGCCTTGGTTGCAATTGATTGTTTGGGAGGCCGCGCTTAGAGGCTCCCGGGTACTTGAGTAGTAAAAAGGCATGAGGTTGTTCCACGGAGTGGCTCGGGTGATGCCTGTTGTGCTTTATATATATATATCTATATGATTGGATGCTCGGTTGGCATTAGTTGGCTCACCCCTTTTTCAAACACTTGAGACATGGGAATCTGGCATATTGAGAGAATATTCTAAGAACGATTGCTGCACTGGTAGGTTATGGTACTGACTAGTGGCCCATAGTAGGTGGATATATTGGGTTTATTACTATGGGATTTGCCCTCGACCTGCCTGTGAGTGGATGGTCGAGCGTATTGTGCGTTTTGATTTCATCGTGACATGTCAATAAGGATGATTTCTCATGTATTGGTGTCTTCTGGTTTATTCTCGATCTCCTAGGTTCACCCATGTCTATTCAGCTTTTGTAGCTTGTAGTAATGATTATGATTCTCACATGTATACCTACATTGCCCTTGCTGTGTGTTTTACTTTGTGCATTCTGGTGTATTGTTTTCTTTTGAAAATGGTAAATTTCTTTAGATTGGGTTTCTAAAAATTGTTTTCAAATAAAAGTGATTAATCCCCTTTGTACAAATTTGAAAATTTAAACATCACTTTCCCCCTTTTTCCTGAAATTTCATTGACACTAATGAAATGAACACGAATATGGAAATGGCTAAGGGCAATGGTTCGTACATTGTTTTTAAGTAGAATATTATTAAAAACATACTTTTATAGATTGTAGTTCAAACTTGAAATGATGTTTCTTTTATTTTAAAGGTAGTGCATTGGGAATAGATAATCGGGCTAGCCTATTGAGTTTTAACACTCACGCCTATAGTTCTTTTCTGTTTTTAGTGTTTGTGCAGGATATAGCTTGAGTGCGCTCGCCTAGGGCGACGCTTGATCGTTGAGTCGGAGAGCGACCCGCGAGGTCGCACAGAGTTGTTCGGACGTCGTGTTTGGTTAGTTTGATTCCTGTTTGTTCATGTTTAGTCACTTTGTTTAGTTTACCTTTTTCTGCGCTGCTCTGTTTTATCTTTGCATTCTTACTTATTTATATTGGGCGAAATCGTTCCCACAGTCTCTAATGATGCCCTGGCGCTTGTCGCCAGCTTGGGAGGATCGGGAACGCCTCTCGGGCCATGTCGCAGACCGGCTTGGGTGACCGGTTCAGGGTCGACCCGGGTTGGTTCATGACAATGTAACAAGACCATAACTACTTTGTGTAATCCTTTGAGATAAATTAAATTGTGATATCCTCCATTGGCGATGTTTGTGATTTTTCAGATGTTTCAAAAAATATAAGATTTATATTATAAATTTTGGAAAAAGGGTTTTTTTTAAATATTTATGTAACCCTTAAATCATTAATGAAGTCTAATGATTTTCAAAAAATGGTCTTCTAAATTCATGTTCAGTACGAAATTTAGAGTCTATTAAGATCAACCTAATTTTTTAGAAATAATAAATTATGAATAGTGACTTTACGCTTAGGATTAGTAATGTGACCAAATGGATTATTAATCTAACATAAAAAAGTATTAATATAATTTTGGAACCTTGATTAAGTAATGTGAATCAATAAAAAAGGTAACTAACTGTTTTAAAAATTATTAGACATGAATTAGATTTTTTGGTGAATAGTGTTTTTTTAATTAAAAATAAAATAAAAAATATTTAAAAAATTATATTTATAAGATGGTTTTCATTATATAATTAAGAGAATCAATATTTGGTTATAGTGATTTATGGGGACTATTTTTTATAAAATAAATTATCAGTGAATAGTTTTTTTATTTAAAAATTTAATTAAAAATTTTTAGAAAATTATTTTCATAGAATAGTGTTTATTTTGAAATCAGAGAAATGATATTTGGTTAACGTAATTTTTTGGATTTTTTCTGAGAAAGTTGAATTTTCAGAGAATAGTGAAAATACAGTTTCTGAGTTTCGGGTGCTTAATGACATCATTAAGGATGTAATAATTATTTAATAATTCTGGTCATATATGAATAGTAAGATAAGGTATGAGGTATCCCATGTGGCCAATACCATTGGAAAATACCATTTGAATGCCCATGGTTTTTTCAATACCAAAGATGAGGTGTCCCTATTCCATTAATGACATGTCCCCTCAATTGTCTTATAAATACCAAGCCTTTCACTCATTATATTCTTTTCCAAATCCTCTTCAATGAAGTTCTGGTCTCCATACCTCCCAAGTAGTCTTCCCAAGGTTCCCTCAAGCCTCCTATAGTCCCAACCTTCATGCTTTCGAAGTTATTCTTCAAGGTAAGGGATCATACATCTCTCTTTCTTTTCAAGAATTATTATTTATGTCATTTCATTTATGATCCATCTTCTTATTTTGGAAGATGTTATTTTATATTAACCTTACTATATTTTTTATTTTCATATGATGATATACCCCCTCTTACTCTCATCTATTCATTTTAAGAATTGTTATGTGGTGTCGGTTGGGTGCCGAATTTTCGTAAGGGATTCTTTCAACATTCTCATTTTCAAAGATCTATTTTAATGAGAAGTATTTCATGTTCCTTTTTCTTATGTTGGGGTGTTATCTCTATATCCATCCTACTATTCTTTTATTTTTATATGATGAGATACCCTATTTGATATCATCGATTCATTTTTTTGATGTTTTAAGTGAATCCGTTAGGATGTCGATTTTTTAATAAGAAAAATCTCATTTTTGTGTTCCTTTCAAGTTCATCATTTCATATGTTATGTACTTAAAAGTTCATTACCATGTTCTTATATCCTTTATATTCTATCCCTATAATATTTTATGTAACATTTATTTGTGGGTGACCTAGGTCCCCTCTATTTTCATTGTTTTCTAAAACCCTACAACATAGTTGTTATGCTTCCGAATTTTCGTCTCAAACTGTCTCCCACTTTTTCTAAAATTCCATTATTTTACTAATTCAATACTCAAAACTCATTATTCTATAGATTTATTCACATATATATCGAAATTTTCAATTTTGAATTATTTTATTTACATACATGAGACCCGATTGACTTTTTCGTGGGTTTAAAGTGACATAAAGATCACGTCCTTAAAGCAGATACTAAAATGTTATGACTATGAAATGAAATTCATTTATTTTATTTTATATTGGTTATTTATGAAATTATTGATTACTAGATATGTGTATCACATGATAATAAGGTATAATTAAGGGTGTTCCCTGATAGCACTCCAATGCATTTGGGTAAAGACATAATCTCTAGAGATTACAATTTTAACAATACCTTGGTAAATATCCTTGGTAATATTTTAATGACACCTTGGAGATGGACCTTGGAGATACAAAAATGATTTTCTAAGTTAAATGTTGTAGCCACATCTTAATGTTATGAAACACATTATTTTTATTATGATATTCCTCATGATCTCTTTCTCATTCCTTAAAGATATTTATCATGACTTTATTAATGTATCTCAAGTTCACATGTAAAATGTTTCTCTTGTTTCCCTTACTGGACCTTCTACTCACCCATTCGATTGATGTATGCTCCAAGGTTATTAGATTCTTTAATGAACAGAATAAATAATTTTAAGAATACTTTTATGTCATTATGAAGATTGGTTTATGTCAACATATTTTAAGTTCCTAGGTTCCCAGACACTAATCCTTAACGATCCTCAGTTTTGTATAATTTAATGAAATTTTATGTTATAAAAAGGTGGGATTCTATATATCCAAATTACCATCCCAGTCTCCATAACCCACCCCCATTTTGTTGGTTAGGAAACAGAAGAATACCAAGTTAAAAACTGAGATGTGATAAAAATATTGTTAGAATCTCCATTGAAAACAAAACTCACTAAAATAAATAAGAGTAAATATATTGACATGCTGTTTTTGAACGAGGAAAACCCCACAAATGTGAATGAATAAAACACAATAAGGGATCTCCTAAACAATTACACTGATAATCATGGATAAAAAAATCAATGTAAAATCATGGATCCTAAATTATAATTATGTCATTTGAAAATATATGTTAAAATACAAAAAATAATATTTCTCTGTATTCTCTACAAAAGTTGGTTCCTGAAAAAATGTCACCTCTCGGAGGTCAAATCTCAACACATGGCATCACAGAGGAACCAAAACTATGTTTTTGGAAAACAGGAATCAGGGATACTCCTCGCTACCTAAGACTTAAAAGACTATCGATCACAATTTTTTTTTTCTACAATGCCTTTTCGTCTCAATCCATTAAAAGAAACCATGGTGATCTCTTTTTATAAGTTCTTAAAAACCTTTTACAACCAATAAAAATGATTATCACAAGTATATAAACTTATTTAATAATCTATATGAAAAACATTCATAAAATCTTTTCATTATCAGCACGAGCTAAATGGGATGATAAATGATACATTTTACTACGCTAAAAAATCATTGATAAGGGTGTACTCTTTATCGATAGTTTGTAGTACTGATAAGGGATATATTTATCTGGAATATTATTAGCACTAATAATTGTTTTTATTAATAATAATTTTAATTTATATAATATTATAATATTAATATTTAAAAATATTGTTTATTTATAGACATTAAATAATAAATACGTATTTATATTTCACAATTTTTTTTAAAAAAACATACATATGTACATATACATATATATATATATATAATGTTTTAGAAAAAATATTTATATGATTACAATTAACAAATATAGCTTTAAATATTTTAAAAAATATAATAAATTTTATGAAAAAATAAATAATTAAATAAATATAATATTTTTATTTATATAATTATAATTATAATTAAATACTTTATATATATTTATTTATTTATAATTTTAATTTTAAATAAATATATATAATTATATAAATATATGTATCTAATGATTTTGGTTGATATATATATATATATATACTTTGTAAAATGCTCAGGTACTGTGAAAACTTGAAAATAATATTGTTTAATGAATGTAAAAAAAGAAAACATGAACCATCAAGACTGTGGGGCATAACACACCTGAAAATTGTAAATGTTACAAAAACACCACATGAAATAAATTATGTGAAGATCTACACATCAAAGATAGACAAGTCCAAAAACAATAACCCAATAGCTGAAACATCACACTATAACCAAAATAATGGCCTAAATACATTATCCAACTTTCAAAATAGCAAATACAACAATTAGCTAGCATGCATCCTCAGTACATTCAAATTCATCATCCAATTGCATGAGACCAACCCTTGTCCAGTCGCATCCCAATTCCATGATTCTACCACTATCTCTAGCCCAATCAAATATCCGGACTACAATGGTATCTGATAGTCATCTCGTAACAAGAGTATATAGTCATCACCTGATCCAACAACCTCATCTACAACCACATCTTATAGATCTCCCCACCAATAATTCTATCAACCATCGATCCAGCATTAGATCCACCCATCTCGACCGAGTCTGCTAGGTCGTTCCTCACAAAATATCTACCCCGACCTCATGAGGTCACCTACAACTGGGTTAAATTTGTCTGCATGCTAGATCCAACCCTAGGTGTCGTATGTGGGGACCCAAACACACAATGTGATAGTTGGGGTCCAAAACATCACACATAATCATATGTTATGTATTCATCATGAATGATCATTTATACATTGATACATATTATTATTTATGCTTTCCATCTAGGTGATGACTCATTTTTATGATCCATACTTCCATAGGTATGTGACTCATTCACATACCCCATGAACCAAATATGTTCTAATATATACTTATAAATTACAATAAATATAATTATTCATTTTATATATTTATTATATTTTTAATTCAATTTTTTAATTATATATAAATACTTTTTAAATTTGGATCTAAATCCACACTCATTGTGTATTTGAATTTCATGACTCTAGAATTTAAAAAAAAAATCAAAAAATGGGTCACATAAACCTAAATAATAATTTAACATCGTAAAATCACACATCATCTAGATATTATGACCTCATGTAAAAACCCTAGGGTATTTATGAAATAATAATCTACATCACCACATCAAATATTAAATAACTAAACAACACATTAGATGATTGTTTTAATAAAGTATCCACAAATTGTAAATCATCAACACATAAGGATCTTTACATGAATAAAATAATAACAGACAGATGAAAGAACAATTAAATTGTTTCAGTCCATTGACTGCATTTTTATTATCCATCAATCACTAGAACCATTTAACAAAAATATGATTCTCTAATGAGTGGTCCCTACATAACTATGTACAATGTCACTGAAATCTTCTGATTTTTTTATTAAAAGTGAAATAAAGGGGAAAATTTGAAAATGATGTTTTCCAGAAGTTTATAGACTACTTGTAATGAATTTCTCAAAGATTCAGGCAATAACAATCCCATATACGATGTTTAATGAAATTTTATATGTTATAAAATGATTCAAAAATACATTAATAATGTATTAATATACAATATTATTAATAATATTTAAATAAAATGACCCCTAATTAAATTTATATTAATGGTGGTATGAAATAGGATCATCCACTCAAAATTGTATTCTATGCATTAGAAAATATCACATTAAATATATAATTTGTGTTAGAGATTTTGTTCACATTGATATTTTGGTGGAATGACAGATACCGTTTATATAAATTAAAATTTGAATGATAGAGATCATATACATAGAGATATTTAAATACATTCAAAATCATAACTATGATATATAATATTGAATACTACTAAAATTTGTAAAATCCATTAACACAAATATAATAAAATTTTAATTACCATAATAAAAATGATACAGGTATAGATGATAAAAAATTATAGGGGTTCACATTAAAGGATCTAAAATTAGGACAATGTTTTCATAAATTAGATAAACACAAGGAATATTTTAATATTTCATAGTAACTAGTCGATCCAGAAAAACATATAATATATGTTAAATAGGATGCACTACTATGAAGCTTGTGTGTATCCTGTAATAATTTGGTAGCTATTTGAAATTGATATTGTATTTCTACACATACAAGTGATTGTGGTTCTATGAAAACATTCAATAAAATATAAAAATACAAATCTAACTAAATATAATAATAAAACTCAATATAAATTATTTTGTCTTTTAACCCTATGAATTAAATCATTGTACATAATATCATTAAATAACTAATTAATGATTAATTTAATATATATCAATTGTCATAATCAATTGATAAAATAACTAATATGAACCTAATATTTACCTCATAGTATTACAAGTTCAACAATGACCATTGCATTGAGAAAAACCATCATAGATATAATCTAATTGATGATTTAGATTTCTATCCTCTGATACCATTTTTTGACGAACCATGTCGGGACGCCAGTCGACCAGGCACCCAACCTGGTACGCATTAAGACCTGAGGGGCATTCCCGATCCCGATGGGCTGGACCATGTGGTTGGGTACATAAAAAGTCTAATGGAACGATTTACCATAAATGAAATAAATTAAACATAAAACACGATAGATAAACTGAAAATTAAAAAAACTTTTCAATAAAATAAACCCCTAAACGAAAAACAAACATAAAGGTCTATATCTCTAACCAATAACTAAAAAGAATAGACATCAACAGAAAATACAACTCTTACTCAAACCTCCCAGTAGTAAGAGATTCCACATCAACACAAAACTGTAAGTGAAAAATAATTTCAACCTGAACCACCATTGCTGAGAACAATGAAACAACCTAGAATACACTTGGAACATGGCCTATATACCAAAAAAGATGAATGCATGTTGTGATTGAAAACCCTAGTATGATGTCACCAAATAAAATGATTAAATTCCACAACACATAAGATATAAAATAACATGATTATTGAAAACCATAATTTTAAAATTATTTGGTTTTATGGAAATCATTTTACATGTTAAAACTAAAGAAAATGATTACAATACAAAAACATTTTTCAAAAAAATTTGTTTTAAAGCGTAAACGAAAATTTACAAATAAGATACACATACCCATATGGTCAGCCATATGTCGGCAGAGGGTGAGTGAAATTAAATCTTACATAATTTTTTCTCTTTATACCAACAGAAGGCACCACATCATTAATAGTATAGCAGTGGGGTTGAATCCCCTAAGGTGTATCAAACTCAAGTGGGACCGTAAAACCTCAAATATTGGTGAAAAAGTAACAGTAATATATTTTTTCTCATTCACACGAGACACTAGTAGTGAAAATACCCCTAACTTAGTGGTCCCCCATCATGATAATTATAATAGTTTAGTTATTGTCGTCATCATCAGACATTCTATGTAAAATAGGGGCTTACTCCCCGGCATCACTAGCATACTAGTTCTAGTTCTCCCACCTAGATTCTTAGGGTTTCCCTTGTACTCTATCAAGTTACAAATTAAAATATTTTATCACATTCACATACCTCAAACCACACAAAAAAATGACACAGAAAAGCCTCCATTTTCACACAAATAATTTCAAACAAAAGTCATTGTTTTCCCCTTTCATCAAATTTATTTTTTCCAGGATAAAAATAATTTTATTATGAGAAACATGAAGGTTAAAACAAAGGGTTGTTGATGATACCATTGGTAGATTTATTTTGTACTTATTTTCATGTTGTAATGTTGATCTTTTTGGTGTATTTGACATTCAAAGTCTACAAACCTCTATTTTCCTTCAGGTTGAAAATTCCTTCATTATATTCCAATGTTAAAAATTAAGTCAAAAGATATGGGAAACTAGGGTCGGGTTCCTAAAGTATGTACCAGATAATGTTTAGTTGAAATCATTGAAAAAAAATTTATAAATCAAATATAATGTATCAAAACCCTAATATAATCATTGTGGATAAGCATAAAATAACATTATTAAATTTTATTTAAGGAATATATTATGTGTATATTTGAAGATAATACATCCAATTCTATATAAAATAAGGAGATTTTGTTCTGGTATATATACTCCTTGGTGAAATAACTCTAACAAGGTGTTCCGGGGTTTACTTGGGGTAACCCGGAACACGACAACAGTCCTTACAGGACACCTTGTCTGACACACATGATGGGGGGGGTCTATTCATATGATAATTCACATTTTCATTACATGACATTACGATGGATTTGAATGTAAACAAAATCTCAAAAAAACCATGTTTTGGATTATGTGATTTTCAATGAAAGAAGATTTCAATTTATGATAAATATTTTTCAAGTTGAGATTATACATTATGATTCATAACCTATTCTTGTGTATCCATTATTAATAAATGGCACCGAGTGGAAATAATGGAAACTACATGTTTGCACATATACCGTGTAGGGATTTTACTCCTATGCATGATAATAATGTTGTGGATGGTGATGAGTTACTTATAACTATACTGGGATAACATAAACAGGTTATGAACAATAAAAATACCCATTTGGAGCATCATGAACAAAAATGTTTAGGAGAAATGTTATAATCCTTTTTGTGCCAAGAACCTCTATCAGTAAATCGGAATACAAAATCAATCGTAGAAAATATGTGGACATGTTCTTTAAGGGGGATATTTCATGAGTTGGGATGTAATTGAAGGGAGAGGGTTATCATTTATTTTTATTCTCTCTTTGGAGATACAGATCTGTGGTGGTAGATGTTTTAAAACACAAAGGAAGAGGAACATATTGAAAATAGGGAATGAAGGGATAGTATATAAATAATTATAGAAATTATTTTCCATATGAAAAATGAGTGGATATGAAATAATTCATTATTTCTTATGGTAGTGACTAATGTCCGCATAACCTAAAAATATCAGAATAAATTACTGATGAATTCAATTATTAAATATAATTTGTATTATAATATTTCAAAAACCAAATAATTCTCCCAATTAATTTTTCACCACTAATGTATTGAATGTTGGATTTCTTATTTTAAATAATCATTAAGAACAACACATTTATATTTTAGATAAATATTTTTTATTGGACATTAGTGCAATAATATTTAATTATATGTTTACTATTATTTACAATATGATAATAAATTTTTAAATTCATAATATATGAAGCATATCACATTATATGTTGTGAAATGAAAAATGAAAAATTTATTGACCATGTTGATAAAAATATTTTTCAATGATAAATAAATTTTCATTAGATTATAAAAACATAGAAAAACATGAATAAGAATTAATAAACAATACAAAATAAATTAAACATTCGTTATCTGTTATTGGGTGAAACTAATTAATATGTTTTTATACATTAATAGTTAATGTTTTAGTTATTAGAATTAATTTTACAATTTTTCATTGAAATGATTAATACATTTTATATTAATTAATGAATAATGTAAGGGTTTCACCAAAAAGTGGAAAAATAAGTTGAATGGAACAATTATTTAAATGGTTCATAGGTTCACAAAGGACAAAAAACTATATATATGGTGTAATATCTAATTTCCTGGATTGATGGGACATTTTTTCATTAGTGAATGATGGATATACGTATAAAAGTAGATTTCAGAATCCTTGAATTGAATTTGATGATGTACGTATAAATTATTTCATCTTATTCCTTATACCTGTCACACTAAAACTCATATTTCATCATTTTTAGAGTTGATTATCCATTATGGGAACAAATTGTAATGATCAAATTATTTGTTAATGACATTACCTTTTTAAAATTTTTCCTTATTTTATAATCACAGTAGAAAGTACAATGAAACATAATGATACTAAATTCTATGTAACCATTACACCAAATTGTTCAACTTATATGATTTTAATTCCAAAAATATGACATACATGACTATGATTAGTAAGATGTTTGGAGTCTGATTGGGAATAAAATAATTTTTAGTGAATAGTAAACTACTCATATGAATGTTATAATACAATTATTAATAATAATATGCCCCTAATGATTAGTAAATCATCCAATATAATAGTAACCATACCCATAAATGAATAATTAAATGTTAGGAATATAATATGTAACAATTTAGTCATAGTAAAATATTGATAATTTTGTAAGTCATAAATAATTATATATAATTAATAAATTTATAATAAACTATATTTTCCTATAATTTATTCATAACTAATAAATCTTTGGTTTTATATAATTATTATAATTTTATTAGACATTATTTAATTTTTGAAATCATTATAAAATCAAATTGAGTTTTAAAAATAATATATTTCACGTAAATCATGATTTTAAATTGAAATTAAATTAATCTTGTTCATAAAATTATTTTTAAAAATTTGAATTCATTTATTTTCCAAACGTTGAAAAATGGTTACTGTGAATTTTTTTACTATATTGAAATCTTTGAATTTTTTTATGAATATTAAAATTCCATATTTTAAAAAATAAGCTAAATACAATCATTATTGAGTCATGTGTGTTGTTCTGCTAATGTAAGACCAATTAGTTAGTATTTAAATTATAAATTTACTATAAAAAGAAATGGAAGAATCGTGGTTTCTTTTCATGTGTATGAATAACTAATTAATGAACAATATTTTGAGAAAACCCCTCTCAACTCAACTATAAACACCACCCTTCACACCCTCATTTCCTCACACCGATCAAGGTTCAATCCATGCCAAAAATATTTCCAAAATAACTTCCAGACACCCTCCTACCATGAAAAAAAGATCATTTCCCCATAAAAATACCAAGAATAGGCTCATTATGGAGGATCTCATAAGGAGGATTCAATAGGTAATTCATCTCTCAATTTTCATTCATTTTCCTTTCAAATTTCTTATATTTTCATCTATTTTACTCAAATTACAATATACATATTTCATGATAACTCCGGTATTATTGATTTAATATTATTATGTCATATTAATGGATGATTACTCATTAAACTCTTCCCTCCCTATATATATTAATAAAATCAAATCATTGCACATATTGTCTTAGTTTACAAAAATCCTCAATGATGAACTTCATTTTTCCTTAAAATACTTCAAAGCATCCAATAAAAGCATAAATTTGATTAAAAATAATGGTAAAATGTATGTATTTCCCCTTGTATTTTCTGGAACTGACTTAATTACATGACACTATGTTTTAAAATAAAATAAGTTCATTGTGATAAAAAACCAACACAATTTAACCAAAAACGATCATTATTAAATTTTTTCTAATGATTTATCCACGTAGTGTATAAAATAAATTCGTTTTAAGAATATTTTTACTCTTGGAATATAATTATTAAAATTAAATATTCATTCAGTATATTTATCCATTTTATACATGAACATCCATTTTTGATTACATGTGAACTTTTTAAGAAAACCATAACAACTAACATTCCCAAACAATGTATTTAAACTATATAACTTATCCAAAGTCGCATAATATAACTCAATGAAAAAAATGTACTAAATTTGTTTATAAAAGGTTATTTAATTTCAAATTAGTTAATATAATTCCATTATATAAGACATTAAAGAGAAGGAAATTTTCTGATATAAGCTAAGGAAAAATTCACGTACCGAACTTTCCTTCTTCAGGTTCTCCCTCTATCACTCCATGTTCGGTATGGGTTATACTACAAATTAATTTATTAATAATTATACTACCTTTTTTATATATAAATGTTCTCTATTTGATTTTATTAATGTCCAAATGATTTCCAATATAACTCTTCTTTCAAACAAACACACCCATTTTTTACTTCATGAATATTGTTTCATTGTTCACTCATGGATAATGGTTCTATGTCCATAATGATAGTCCCTCTTTACATTGGAGATGCAATGTATATTAAAATATTATTTATTATTTGAAACCCATTTCATTCCATGGGTTAGGCTATGTTCATGTTTTTTATATTTTCAATGTGGCATGCATGATAATGTAAATATAATGATGAGACTGGTGGACCAAGAATTATACATCGCAATATGAATGTTTTTATGTGACGGGTGTAACTAGATTTATTCCATCCAACAACACATTATTTAATATAATGAAACTCATGAGTAAAAGGGAAATGATGTGTGAACACGGTTCTAGCATTGTTCACAACAATGTGTGGTAGTTGACAAGTAGACGTGATGTTTCATTTTATGCATTTCAACATTTCAAGTCTTTTATTAATGATTCCTCAAATGTTCATGATTCATTTCCTATTTTTTGATTATGCTCACCGATTGTTATATTGTTCTTGTCAACCTTCTTATTGTGATTCAGCCCACCACTTTTTGATATATATCCTTTGATGACTAAAAGTACTAAGGATAGGTCATGTGTAAATAAGAAGCTATAGGAGGAGCAATTAAATAAATGTTTATGTTTGATGTTATAAAGGTTATGATTTGTCGTAGTTATCCTAGTACAATAAACCTATGGAACATTGTGGTGTAATACTATTATGTTTTTATCATTATAATGATTTAATATAAAAACATGAAAAGGCTGGGTCTTAATTGTTTGTATCAGAGGAAATGCTTAGTTAATTTGGGAATTAGGATTAGTAAATTCTATGTAAAACCTCTAGTGTGAGAGTATTTAAAAATATAAAAACACAATTATTTACATAGGTATCATATATGTTATCCTTTAAGAGTAAATTACACAAATAAATAAGTAATTCATGACTTGTTGACATCAATTTTAAACTTTTCTATTTTAGAAAATGGGGGGAAGTAGGTGAAACCAGGCTAACTACTTGTGTAAGGGCCAAAGCAACGATTTCCACAACGAAATGTCCAATGATTTGGGAGTTGGAGATGAAAACATGATGAATATTCTTACCCAAAAATATCAAGTTATTAACATTAACCAGAATAATGGGGTAAAACCACCTTCACCCATGATAATTAAACAGGAAAACGAGTGTTTAATGCAGTAAATACCACTGATGTTTAGTGGATCGTCTAATCCACTTGGTGTAAAATAGTTGGTCAACTCCATGGGGAAGATATTTTTTGTGCTTCATTGTTTGAATATAGAGAAGTTGATGATAGTTATTTATCTTATATTTATATATAGGTTTATCAATTGTGGTCTTTGATTAAGAACACCAAGCTAAGGGATTAAATTGAAGAGATAGAATAAGTATACTATAAGTGCATGTTTCTTAATAAGTATATCCCACATAATCTTCGTACAAAGACGAGGTTAGAATTATTAGATCTTATAAAAAAGAATTATAATCTATCATAACCTAAAAGGATAATTTTACAAGGCTTTCAATGTATTCTTTGGGTTTTTTAGAAAAATGATAGTAAAAATTATAGATTCTATAGTGGATTAAATCTACACCTTCGAAAGGATCGTTCAATTAGAGACATTGGGTGGTATGAAGAAGTTATTCAATCTTCTCTCAATGTGGATATTTATTTTGGGGAATGGTCCCATAACTATGGTGATAAGAAACAAAATATGGAATTTCAACCTATAGGATACAATGATAATGGTGGGAAAATACTCAGTGGCCCACATGACAAAAATTTGCGAAGATGAATCAAGGGAATTTCCTCTATTGGATGGGTAAATTCATTATGTGTGGGAATGAAAGGGATGATTCTAAATAGTGAAAAAAATACATTATAATGAAGTAGAATGTGGTGGAAGAAAGTAGAGAACTACATATTGTTCAATGGTACAACTTTTGAGAGAAAGGGAACTATGCAAGCGAGTTCACTAGAGATCAATTCCTTGAGGGTAATCAGCATCATCATCCACCAAATCAAAATGAAAAATGTATGGTTTATGCTATCACTATTGTGGATGTAGATCATGATAATTATTTCATCCAAGGTACATTTCCTATTCACTAAATATTGGAAAAATTATTATTTGAGTCTGGTTCTACAAATTCAAATATATCTAGAATGTTTTCTAGAACTAAAGAATTGAAGACTTGAAACATTGAATATGTGATATATATGGAAACACATAGTTGATAAATAATTTCAAACTATGTCATTGAGTCTTCTCATGTTGGGGTATGTGGGAATGTTATTCAAAATAATCTCATAATACTTCCCTTAGGGGAATTGGATGCTATTATGTGAATGAACTGGATCTCATTATATAGAGCACATATCAACTATCGGGAAAAAGAAATATATTTTCATATTCTGAACCATCCCATGATCCTCTACAAATTCATGGAATATCATGTGTCTTTGTTGAAAAATCCTTCAACTATGTGGTTGTTGATTCCATGTGACGAAGCATACCTCATCCAAATGGTTATGTCAATGTAATGTTCCAATCATGCTGAAATTCCTATTGTACGGGAATGCAATGCTGAATTTCCTAAACTGTTACCAGGACTTCCACTAGGATTGGGAGGAGTTCTCAATAGAGATAATACCTGGATCTACCCTTTTCTCAATGTGTCCACATAGGATGGATCCTATCAAATTAGAGGAGTTAAATAACCAGCTGCCATAGCATTGGGGAAAACAGTTCATATTCCATAGTGTATCACCTTGGGGTGCACCAGTGCACATTATGAAGGAGAATGATGGGAAAATGCGGTTGTGTATCGATTATCAGAAACTCAACAAGATCACCATAATGAAGAAGTATCCTATTTCAAGGATTGGAAACTTGTTCAGCCAGTTAATAAGAGTTAATTACTTATCAAAGATGGATCCTCGTTATGGATATCATCAGATTATGGTGGAAAAAGATGATATTAAGAAGACTTCTTTCTGTAGAAAGTATGGGAACTATGAGGTTCAGGTTATGCCCTTCGGACAAACAAATACCCCTACAGTATTCATGAATTTGATGAATAGAGACAATTGACATTACATTGAAAATTATTTGGTAGTGTTTATCCAATATATTCTCATCTTCTCCAAAAGAAAGGAGGAATACGAAGAACATCTAATACTTGTGTTGGAAGCATTGGAAAATAATAAATCGAATTCCAAGTTCAGAATATGTGACATATGGATGACAAATGTAACATTCCAAGGACATGTGATCACATGTGAGAAAATTATTATGGTTCCTTAAAAAACAAAGGAGAATAATGAATGGAACTATTTCTATATTGTCACATACATCCAACTTTTTCCTGGATAATATGGTTACTACTGACGTTTTTTGTAAAATTTATCATGATTTTCCATTCCCCTAACTAATATAACAAGGAAAGTTGTAATGTATGTCTGCAAGGAAGAATTTTCGGGAAGATTCAATGAGCTAAATAGAAGGCTGATCACTGCACCTGTACTCACACTACCAAAATGTGCAGACTTTTTTGTGATATACAACGACACTTCAATGAAAGGCTTGGGTTTTGTACTCCAAATAAATTATAATGTGATAGACTATGCCTAACGGAAGTTGACAATCCATGATCTTAACTACCTGTCGCATGATCTTAACCTAGAAACCATGATTTATTCCTTAAAGATCTCGTGGAATTACATTATTGGTGAGAAGTGTGACATATACACCAACCCAAAGAGTCCAATGTATATATTTATACAAAAGGAGTTCATCATGTGTCAAAGGATATTGTTAGAGATAATAAATGATTACTCTTTCTCTATTTAATATCATCTTGGAGTTGTGAGCAATTTAGTTGATGTTATATATGAAAAGAACCTACTAATCTATCCATGTTGTGGATTGAGATAGAACCTATCTTCATGTATTTGAAAATGATGGATTGGGAAATTATAAGGTTAGGGGATGCATCCAACATGACCCAAATGATTGTGAAAATATCCAAGAAAGATAAGATTAACGAGGCACAAAGGGATGATCTAGAGTTAAAAATTTGGTTAATGTAGTAAAGAAAGGGAAGCTTCACGACTTCCATATCGACGATGATGGTGGGATTCTGTTTCAGACACGATATTATGTGCCTTCATCACTTAGGAAATAGAATGAGCGATTTGAAAATTCACATTACTCAACAATACATTCCTTCATGGGAGTACCAAGATGTACTATTATCCTTGAGAACACATGTGGTGGGATAAAGTGAAGAAAGATATTACAAAATATTTATTAAGGTTCTGGGTTTGTCAAAAAGTTAATGTATATTGAAAAAATTTCAAAGGGATGATGAATCAATTTCCTATACCCATGAGGAAATGAAAAAATGTTACTATGGACTTTTTCACAGGTCTGACAAATATGTCGAATGGAAATAGTGTGATATGGGTTTTGGTTGACCAATACACCAAGACAACCAATTTTATCGCAATTTGGGAAGAACTCTCTCTTAAAAACATTCAATGAAATATATGAATGAAGTGGTGAGACTACATTGTGTTCCACTCTAAATTTTTTTTGACCGTGATCCATGGTTCACATATAAATTATAGAGGATCATTATACATTCATTGAGTACTAAATTAAATTTCAGAATGTCTTATCAAATTGAAATTGACAACCAATCTGAAGGGACTATTCAGATGCTTGAAGACATGATAAGAGTCTAATCTATAGAATCCAAAGGTGGACGGGATCAACATCTCGTATTGGTTGTGTTCTCATAAAAATTATCTTCCACTCAAGTATTCATACAGCTCCATATGAAGCATTTTATGGAAAGCGATGTAAAACTCAACTTTATTGGGATGATGATGGAGAAATAAAACTACATGGGCTTGATCTTGTGAAAGAGATGATATTGAATGTTCATGTAATCCAAAAACACATCAATGCTACTCAATGTCCGAAAAATTGATATCCTAACAATCGACGAAGTGACATTGAGTTCGACAATGGGGATAAATTCGTCCTTCGAATATCACCATGGAAGAGATTCATGCAGTTTGGAAAGAAAGGGAAGCTAACCCAAAGGTACATTGGCTGCTTTTATATCCTTGATTTCATAGTATCCAAGACCAATCATATTTCCATTCCACTAAATATGGATCATGTTCATGATGTACTTAACGTATCACTCCTAATGAAGTACATACCTGATCCCTCACATGTATTGAACTCAGAGGTTGCGTAGTTGTAAGATGTTGTCTACTTTGAGGAGCATCTAGTGGATATTTTGGACTGGAGAGATATGGTTCTACTCAACAAGTCTACCCACCATGTAAAATTTTTATGGATGAAACATAATTTTGAAGAAGCATCATGGGAACTGCAAGAGGCATTGAACGAGAAGTACCCTCACATGATTATGTAAAACAAAATTCTAAGGGTGAAAATTCATGAGGGTGGTGAATGTAACATCCCAATGTTTTATCAATGAAATTCCCTTATTATAATATTCATTATAGTATAATAACTTTAAAAAGAATAATGACATATTAGTATACTAAATACTAAGAATATACTATACATACCTTTTCCACTTATATGATATGAATTTTTAATATCTCACCTACATGATTGATATCATTAAGATGATTGTAGTCTGATAGGACAAATCATTATTTTATTTGTGAATAGTAACATACCGTTACGTATTGTAACATACCCTTATGATTATTTATATGTATTTTATTAAAATTAAATCATCGAACATAATATTTTCTTTTCCAACAAACGATTAAATAAAATTTAGGCATATTATAAGTTACAATTTAAACCTGGTAAACATATTGGTATTTTTTGGAAGTAATATCTATTTATTTCTAATTAAATAATTTAAAATAAAATTTATTTCCTTAAAATTTGTTCATAATTTGTTTATATTATGTGTTATGGATTTAAGATATTTTTATAAGACCATATGTAATTTTTAAAAGCATTATAAATTTTTTTATTGTAAAAAACATTATTTTTCAACTAAACTATTATTCACATTAAAATTTTAATTAACATATATATAAAATTATTTTTGAAAAGTGGAATTCATGTTTGAATTATAAAGGTTGAAAAAAAATTAGTTTGAATTTTATGGACTTTTGTGAAATACATTAAATTTTTTGGAATAGTAAAATTCCAAAAATTATAGTATAAGATCACTACACTAATTCTAGAGTCATGTATGATATTTTAACGTAGTGACAGAAATTGGTTTAGATTCACATGATAAAATTACTTTAATTAGTGATGTACGCCACACTATTACTCTACATCGGATGAAATAACAAATAAAATAATATTTAATTGAGAAAACCCATATCACCTCATCTATAAATACCTACTTTAACACCCTAATTTCCTCACAACTATAAAGCTTCAAACATTGCTTAAAAAACTCCCAAATATATTACATAGCCCCTCCTCACCACCATGAGTACTTTTCCATATCAAAATAGTTTGTCGTGGATTCTTAAAGAGGATCTCATGTGGAGTATTGAATAGGTAATTCTGCTCTCTCTTTTCTTAAATTTTCATTTCAATTTTTTTCTTTTATTCTATGATCATAAATTTATCTTATCCAAATTTCATGATAACTCACATTTTCGTGATATACTCGTATGATATCATTTAAATGGAATACTAATCAATATACTCATCCCCCTCTCTTTGTTAATAAAATGAAATAATTGTAGATGATGTGTTAATTTAACTAAATCAAGGGAGATTCCGTTCCTTTTTCAATCAAAACCTCCATGGAATCAAATAAAACCATCTAATTTTTTTAATTTTTTATGTGTATGTATTATTCCATTTTATTTTCTGGAACTAACATATTTACACGACACTAAGTGATAATATTAAACTAGTTCATGTGATAATAAACCACCCAAATTTACCAAAAATCATCATCATTAAATATTATCTAATTATGTATCCACAAGATATATTCCATAAAATAATTATAATATCATTTATACTCTTTTAATATCATTAATATAATGAAGGATCATTTTTGGTTATATATGTATGTTCTACAAGAACTTCCATTTATGAATACAAGTGAACCGTTCATGAACACCATAAAGAGAAACATTCCTGAACATTGTATTTAAACCCTATAACTCATCCAAAGGCGAATATAATAACATAATCAAACAATAATGAACAATATTAATTTAAAAATGGATTTTAATTTATAATTTATAAATATAATGTCATTATATAATATATTAAAGAGATTGAACTGTTCAGATAAAAGGTAAGGGGAAATTCTCAAACCCAATATTCTTTCTTCGGATTCATCCACAATCACTCAATGATCAGTATTGGTTATCCTAAAAATAATGTATTCATCATTATATTAATTTTTCTAGGATATAAATGTTGTCTAATTTATTTTATTAATGTCCCAATGTTCTCCAAAATTACTCTCCTTTCAAATAAACACACTATTTATTACATTAGGAATATTATGTCACTCTTCACTTAGGGTTAATGGTTCTATTTCAAGAATGATATTCCATCATTATTTTGCGGACGAAATGTTTATGAATGTATGATTTATTTTTTAAAACAAATTTCTATTAATTTTTTATGTTATGATAATGTTTTATAAATTTTTAGCGTGGTATTCATGATAATGATTATATTTTGATGAGACAGATGCACCCATAATTATATAGGTGAATATGACTGTTTGAATGTGACAGGTTCCTCCTGAAATATACATCACTCTAATCCATTGTTTAAAGTGATGAATATCCAGATTAAAATATAAATTATGCGTTAACGTGATGTTATCACTGTTCACAACTATGTGTGGTTGATGACTACAAGACAGGATGTTTCATTTTAGGAATTTCCACATTTCAAGCCTTTTATTAATGATTCCTCTCATGTTCATGATACATTGCCTATGTTATAATTATGATCACCAATTTTTTATAGCTATTATAAAACCTCTTATTCGTTTTTTATTTATCCAACTTTTTATGTATATCATCAGGTGCCTACATTTACTAAGGATATGCCATGTGCCAATAAGAAGCTAGAGAATAAGGAATTAAACAAATATTAATGTTTGATGTTTCAAAATATTATTTATTTATAGACATTAAATAATAATATAATAAATTTTATGAAAAAATAAATATTTAAATAAATATAATATTTTTATTTATATAATAATAATTATAATTAAATACTTTATAATTATTTATTTATTTATAATTTTAATTTTAAATAAATATATATAATTATATAAATATATGTATCTAATGATTTTGGTTGATATATATATATATATATATATATATATACTTTGTAAAATGCTCAGGTACTGTGAAAACATGAAAATAATATTGTTTAATGAATGTAAAAAAAGAAAACATGAACCATCAAGACTGTGGGGGCATAACACACCTGAAAATTGTAAATGTTAAAAAAACACCACATGAAATTAATTATGTGAAGATCCACACATCAAAGATAGACAAGTCCAAAAACAATAACCCAATAGCTGAAACATCACACTATAACCAAAATAATGGCCTAAATACATTATCCAACTGTCAAAATAGCAAATACAACAATTAGCTAGCATGCATCCTCAGTACTTTCAAATTCATCATCTAATTGCATGAGACCAACCCATGTCCAGTCGCATCCCAATTCCATGATTCTACCACTATCTCTAGCCCAATCAAATATCCGGACTACAATGGTATCAGATAGTCATCTCGTAACAAGAGTATATAGTCATCACCTGATCCAACAACCTCATCTACAACCACATTATATAGATCTCCCCACCAATAATTCTCTCAACCATCGATCCAGAATTAGATCCACCCATCTCGACCGATTCTGCTAGGTTGTTCCTCACAAAATATCTACCCCGACCTCATGAGGTCACCTACAACTGGGTTAAATTTTTCTGCATGCTAGATCCAACCCTAGGTGTCGTATGTGGGGACCCAAACACACAATGTGATAGTTGGCGTCCCAAACATCACACATAATCATATGTTATGTATTCATCATGAATGATCATTTATACATTGATACATATTATTATTTATGCTTTCCATCTAGGTGATGACTCATTTTTATGATCCATACTTCCCTAGGTATGTGACTCATTCACATACCCCATGAACCAAATATGTTCTAATATATACTTATAAATTACAATAAATATAATTAAACATTTTATATATTTAGTATATTTTTAAATCAATTTTTTAATTATATATAAATACTTTTTAAAGTTGGATCTAAATCCCCACTCATTGTGTATTTGAATTTCATGACTCTAGAATTTAGGAAAAAAAATCAAAAAATGGGTCACATAAACCTAAATAATAATTTAACATCGTAAAATCACACATCATCTAGATATTATGACCTCATGTAAAAACCCTTGGGTATTTATGAAATAATAATCTACATCACCACATCAAATGTTAAATAACTAAACAACACATTAGATGATTGTTTTAATAAAGTATCCACAAATTGTAAATCATCAACACATAAGGATCTTTACATGAATAAAATAATAACAGACAGATGAAAGAACAATTAAATAGTTTCAGTCCATTGACTGCATTTTTATTATCCATGAATCACTAGAACCATTTAACAAAAATATGATTCTCTAATGATTGGTCCCTACATAACTATGTACAATGTCACTGAAATCTTATGAATTTTTTATTAAAAGTGAAATAAAGGGGAAAATTTGAAAATGATGTTTTCCAGAAGTTTATATACTACTTGTAATGAATTTCTCAAAGATTCAGGCAATAACAATCCCATATACGATGTTTAATGAAATTTTATATGTTATAAAATTATTCAAAAATACATTAACAATGTATTAATATATAATATTATTAATAATATTTAAATAAAATGAACCCTAATTAAATTTATATTAATGGTGGTATGAAATAGGATCATCCACTCAAAATTGTATTCTATGCATTAGAAAATATCACATTAAATATATAATTTGTGTTAGAGATTTTGTTCACATTGATATTTTGGTGGAATGACAGATACCGTTTATATAAATTAAAATTTCAATGATAGAGAACATATACATAGAGATATTTAAATACATTCAAAATCATAACTATGATATATAATATTGAATACTACTAAAACTTGTAAAATCCATTAACACAAATATAATAAAATTTTAATTACCATAATAAAAATGATTCAGGTATAGATGATAAAAAATTATAGGGGTTCACATTAAAGGATCTAAAATTAGGACAATGTTTTCATAAATTAGATAAACACAAGGAATATTTTAATATTTCATAGTAACTAGTCGATCCAGAAAAACATATAATATATGTTAAATAGGATGCACTACTATGAAGCTTGTGTGTATCCCGTAATAATTTGGTAGCTATTTGACATTGATATTGTATTTCTACACATACAAGTGATTGTGGGTCTATCAAAACATTCAATAAAATATAAAAATACAAATCTAACTAAATATAATAATAAAACTCAATATAAATTATTTTTTCTTTTAACCATATGAATTAAATCATTGTACATAATATCATTAAATAACTAATTAATGATTAATTTAATATATATCAATTTTCATAATCAATTGATAAAATAACTAATATGAACCTAATATTTCCCTCATAGTATTACAAGTTCAACAATGACCATTGCATTGAGAAAAACCATCATAGATATAATCTAATTGATGATTTAGATTTCTATCCTCTGATACCATTTATTTGACGAACCATGTCGGGACGCCAGTCGACCAGGCACCCAACCTGGTACGCATTAAGACCTGAGGGGCATTCCCGATCCCAATGGGCTGGACCATGTGGTTGGGTACCTAAAAAGTCTAATGGAACGATTTACCATAAATGAAATAAATTAAACATAAAACACGATAGATAAACTGAAAATTAAAAAAACTTTTCAATAAAATAAACCCCTAAACGAAAAACAAACATAAAGGTCTATATCTCTAACCAATAACTAAAAAGAATAGACATCAACAGAAAATACAACTCTTACTCAAACCTCCCAATAGTAAGAGATTCCAAATCAACACAAAACTGTAAGTGAAAAATAATTTCAACCTGAACCACCATTGCTGAGAACAATGAAACAACCTAGAATACACTTGGAACATGGCCTATATACCAAAAAAGATGAATGCATGTTGTGATAGAAAACCCTAGTATGATGTCACCCAATAAAAAGATTAAATTCCACAACACATAAGATATAAAATAACATGATTATTGAAAACCATAATTTTAAAATTATTTGGTTTTATGGAAATCATTTTACATGTTAAAACTAAAGAAAATGATTACAATACAAAAACATTTTTCAAAAAAATTTCTTTTAAAGCGTAAACGAAAATTTACAAATAAGATACACATACCCATATGGTCCACCATATGTCGGAAGAGGGTGAGTGAAATTAAATCTTACATAATTTGTTCTCTTTATACCAACAGAAGGCACCACATCATTAATAGTATAGCAGTGGGGTTGAATCCCCTAAGGTGTATCAAACTCAAGTGGGACCGTAAAACCTCAAATATTGGTGAAAAAGTAACAGTACTATATTTTTTCTCATTCACACGAGACACTAGTAGTGAAAATACCCCTAACTTAGTGGTCCCCCATCATCATAATTATAATAGTTTAGTTATTGTCGTCATCATCAGAAATTCTATGTAAAATAGGGGCTTACTCCCCGGCATCACTAGCATACTAGTTCTAGTTCGCCCACCTAGATTCCTAGGTTTTCCCTTGTACTCTATCAAGTTACAAATTAAAATATTTTATCACATTCACATATCTCAAACCACACAAAAAAATGACACAGAAATGCCTCCATTTTCACACAAATAATTTCAAACAAAAGACATTGTTTTCCCCTTTCATCAAATTTATTTTTTCCAGGATAAAAATAATTTTATTATAAGAAACATGAAGGTTAAAACAAAGGGTTGTTGATGATACCATTGGTAGATTTATTTTGTACTTATTTTCATGTTGTAATGTTGATCTTTTTGGTGTATTTGACATTCAAAATCTACAAACCTCTATTTTCCTTCAGGTTGAAAATTCTTTCATTATATTCCAATGTTAAAAATTAAGTCAAAAGATATGGGAAACTAGGGTCGGGTTCCTAAAGTATGTACCAGATAATGTTTAGTTGAAATCATTGAAAAAAAATTTATAAATCAAATATAATGTATAAAAACCCTAATATAATCATTGTGGATAAGCATAAAAGAACATTATTAAATTTTATTTAAGGAATATATTATGTGTATATTTGAAGATAATACATCCAATTCTATATAAAATAAGGAGATTTTGTTCTGGTATATATACTCCTTGGTGTAATAACTCTAACAAGGTGTTCCGGGGTTTACTTGGGGTAACCCGGAACACGACAACAGTCCTTACTGGACACCTTGTCTGACACACATGATGGGGGGGGGGGGGTCTATTCATATGATAATTCACATTTTCATTACATGACATTACGATGGATTTTAATGTAAACAAAATCTCAAAAAACCATGTTTTGGATTATGTGATTTTCAATGAAAAAAGATTTCAATTTATGATAAATATTTTTCAAGTTGAGATTATACATTATGATTCATAACCTATTCTTGTGTATCCATTATTAATAAATGGAACCGAGTGGAAATAATGGAAACTACATGTTTGCACATATACTGTGTAGGGAATTTACTCCTATGCATGATAATAATGTTGTGGATGGTGATGAGTTACTTATAACTATACTGGGATAACATAAACAGGTTATGAACAAAAAAAATACCCATTTGGAGCATCATGAACAAAAATGTTTAGGAGAAATGTTATAATCCTTTTTGTGCCAAGAACCTCTATCAGTAAATTCGAATACAAAATCAATCGTAGAAAATATGTGGACATGTTCTTTAAGGGGGATATTTCATGAGTTGGGATGTAATTGAAGGGAGAGGGTTATCATTTATTTTTATTCTCTCTTAGGAGATACAAATCTGTGGCGGTAGATGTTTTAAAACACAAAGGAAGAGGAACATATTGAAAATAGGGAATGAAGGGATAATATATAAATAATTATAGAAATTATTTTCCATATGAAAAATGAGTGGATATGAAATAATTCATTATTTCTTATGGTAGTGACTAATGTCCGCATAACCTAAAAATATCAGAATAAATTACTGATGAATTCAATTATTAAATATAATTTGTATTATAATATTTCAAAAACCAAATAATTCTCCCAATTAATTTTTCACCACTAATGTATTGAATGTTGGATTTCTTATTTTAAATAATCATTAAGAACAACACATTTATATTTTAGATAAATATTTTTTCTTGGACATTAGTGCAATAATATTTAATTATATGTTTACTATTATTTACAATATGATAATAAATTTTTAAATTCATAATATATGAAGAATATCACATTATATGTTGTGAAATGAAAAATGAACAATTTATTGACCATGTTGATAAAAATATTTTTTAATGATAAATAAATTTTCATTAGATTATAAAAACATAGAAAAACATGAATAAGAATTAATAAACAATACAAAATAAATTAAACATTCGTTATTTGTTATTGGGTGAAACTAATTAATATGTTTTTATACATTAATAGTTAATGTTTTAGTTATTATAATTAATTTTACAATTTTTCATTGAAATGATTAATACATTTTATATTATTTAATGTATAATGTAAGGGTTTCACCAAAAAGTGGAAAAATAAGTTGAATGGAACAATTATTTAAATGGTTCATAGGTTCACAAAGGACAAAAAACTATATATATGGTGTAATATCTAATTTCCTGGATTGATGGGACATTTTTTCATTAGTGAATGATGGATATACGTATAAAAGTAGATTTCAGAATCCTTGAATTGAATTTGATGATGTACGTATAAATTATTTCATCTTATTCCTTATACCTGTCACACTCAAACTCATATGTCATCATTTTTAGAGTTGATTATCCATTATGGGAACAAATTGTAATGATCAAATTATTTGTTATTGAAATTACCTTTTTAAAATTTTTCCTTATTTTATAATCACAGTAGGAAGTACAATGAAACATAATGATACTAAATTCTATGTAACCATTACACCAAATTGTTCAACTTATATGATTTTAATTCCAAAAATATGACATACATGACTATGATTAGTAAGATGTTTGGAGTCTGATTGGGAATAAAATAATTTTTTGTGAATAGAAAACTACTCATATGAATGTTATAATACAATTATGAATAATAATATGCCCCTAATGATTAGTAAATCATCCAATATAATAGTAACCATACCCATAAATGAATAATTAAATGTTAGGAATCTAATATGTAACAATTTAGTCATAGTAAAATATTGATAATTTTGTAAGTCATAAATAATTATATATAATTAATAAATTTAAAATAAACTATATTTTCCTATAATTTATTCATAACTAATAAATCTTTGGTTTTATATAATTATTATAATTTTATTAGACATTCTTTAATTTTTGAAATCATTATAAAATCAAATTGAGTTTTAAAAATAATATATTTCACGTAAATCATGATTTTAAATTGAAATTAAATTAATCTTGTTCATAAAATTATTTTTAAAAATTTGAATTCATTTATTTTCCAAACGTTGAAAAATGGTTACTGTGAATTTCTTTACTATATTGAAATCTTTGAATTTTTTTATGAATATTAAAATTCCATATTTTAAAAAATAAGCTAAATACAATCATTATTGAGTCATGTGTGTTGTTCTGCTAATGTAAGACCAATTAGTTAGTATTTAAATTATAAATTTACTATAATAAGAAATGGAAGAATCGTGGTTTCTTTTCATGTGTATGAATAACTAATTAATGAACAATATTTTGAGAAAACCCCTCTCAACTCAACTATAAACACCACCCTTCACACCCTCATTTCCTCACACCGATCAAGGTTCAATCCATGCCAAAAATATTTCCAAAATAACTTCCACACACCCTCCTACCATGAAAAAAAGATCATTTCCCCATAAAAATACCAAGAATAGGCTCATTATGGAGGATCTCATAAGGAGGATTCAATAGGTAATTCATCTCTCAATTTTCATTCATTTTCCTTTCAAATTTCTTTTATTTTCATCTATTTTACTCAAATTACAATATACATATTTCATGATAACTCCGGTATTATTGATTTAATATTATTATGTCATATTAATGGATGATTACTCATTAAACTCTTCCCTCCCTCTATATATAAATAAAATCAAATCATTGCACATATTTTCTTAGTTTACAAAAATCCTCAATGATGAACTTCATTTTTCCTTAAAATAATTCAAAGCATCCAATAAAAGCATAAATTTGATTAAAAATAATGGTAAAATGTATGTTTTTCCCCTTGTATTTTCTGGAACTGACTTAATTACATGACACTAAGTTTTAAAATAAAATAAGTTCATTGTGATAAAAAACCAACACAATTTAACCAAAAACGATCATTATTAAATTTTTTCTAATGATTTATCCACGTAGTGTATAAAATAACTTCGTTTTAAGAATATTTTTTCTCTTGGAATATAATTATTAAAATTAAATCTTCATTCGGTATATTTATCCATTTTATACATGAACATCCATTTTTGATTACATGTGAACTTTTTAAGAAAACCATAACAACTAACATTCCCAAACAATGTATTTAAACTATATAACTTATCCAAAGTCGCATAATATAACTCAATGAAAACAAAAATGTACTAAATTTGTTTATAAAAGGTTATTTAATTTCAAATTAGTTAATATAATTCCATTATATAAGACATTAAAGAGAAGGAAATTTTCTGATATAAGCTAAGGAAAAATTCACGTACCGAACTTTCCTTCTTCAGGTTCTCCCTCTATCACTCCATGTTCGGTATGGGTTATACTACAAATTAATTTATTAATAATTATACTACCTTTTTTATATATAAATGTTCTCTATTTGATTTTATTAATGTCCAAATGATTTCCAATATAACTCTTCTTTCAAACAAACACACCCATTTTTTACTTCATGAATATTGTTTCATTGTTCACTCATGGATAATGGTTCTATGTCCATAATGATAGTCCCTCTTTACATTGGAGATGCAATGTATATTAAAATATTATTTATTATTTGAAACCCATTTCATTCCTTGGGTTAGGCTATGTTCATGTTTTTTATATTTTCAATGTGGCATGCATGATAATGTAAATATAATGATGAGACTGGTGGACCAAGAATTATACATCGCAATATGAATGTTTTTATGTGACGGGTGTAACTAGATTTATTCCGTCCAACAACACATTATTTAATATAATGAAACTAATGAGTTAAAGGGAAATGATGTGTGAACATGGTGCTAGCATTGTTCACAACAATGTGTGGTAGTTGACAAGTAGACGTGATGTTTCATTTTATGCATTTCAACATTTCAAGTCTTTTATTAATGATTCCTCAAAAGTTCATGATTCATTTCCTATTTTTTGATTATGCTCACCGATTGTTATATTGTTCTTGTCAACCTTCTTATTGTGATTTCAGCCCACCACTTTTTGATATATATCCTTTGATGACTAATAGTACTAAGGATAGGTCATGTGTAAATAAGAAGCTATAGGAGGAGCAATTAAATAAATGTTTATGTTTGATGTTATAAAGGTTATGATTTGTCGTAGTTACCCTAGTATAATAAACCTATGGAACATTGTGGTGTAATACTATTATGTTTTTATCATTATAATGATTTAATATAAAAACATGAAAAGGCTGGGTCTTAATTGTTTGTATCAGAGGAAATTCTTAGTTAATTTGGGAATTAGGATTAGTAAATTCTATGTAAAACCTCTAGTGTGAGAGTATTTAAAAATATAAAAACACAATTATTTACATAGGTATCATATATGTTATCCTTTAAGAGTAAATTACACAAATAAATAAGTTATTCATGACTTGTTGACATCACTTTTAAACTTTTCTATTTTAGAAAATGGGGGGAATTAGGTGAAACCAGGCTAACTACTTGTGTAAGGGCCAAAGCAACGATTTCCACAACGAAATTTCCAATGATTTGGGAGTTGGAGATGAAAACATGATGAATATTCTTACCCAAAAATATCAAGTTATTAACATTAACCAGAATAATGGGGTAAAACCACCTTCACCCATGATAGTTAAACATGAAAACGAGTGTTTAATGCAGTAAATGCCACTGATGTTTAGTGGATCGTATAATCCACTTGGTGTAAAATAGTTGGTCAACTCCATGGGGAAGATATTTTTTGTGCTTCATTGTTTGAATATAGAGAAGTTGATGATAGTTATTTATCTTATATTTATATATAGGTTTATCAATTGTGGTCTTTGATTAAGAACACCAAGCTAAGGGATTAAATTGAAGAGATAGAATAAGTATACTATAAGTGCATGTTTCTTAATAAGTATATCCCACATAATCTTCGTACAAAGACGAGGTTAGAATTATTAGATCTTATAAAAAAGAATTATAATCTATCATAACCTAAAAGGATAATTTTACAAGGCTTTCAATGTATTCTTTGGGTTTTTTAGAAAAATGATAGTAAAAATTATAGATTCTATAGTGGATTAAATCTACACCTTCGAAAGGATCTTTCAATTAGAGACATTGGGTGGTATGAAGAAGTTATTCAATCTTCTCTCAATGTGGATATTTATTTTGGGGAATGGTCCCATCAATATGGTGATAAGAAACAAAATATGGAATTTCAACCTATAGGATACAATGATAATGGTGGGAAAATACTCAGTGGCCCACATGCCAAAAATTTGCGAAGATGAATCAAGGGAATTTTTTCTATTGGATGGGTAAATTCATTATGTGTGGGAATGAAAGAGATCATTCTAAATAGTGAAAAAAATACATTATAATGAAGTAGAATGTGGTGGAAGAAAGTAGAGAACTACATATGGTTCAATGGTACAACTTTTGAGATAAAGGGAACTATGCAAGCGAGTTCACTAGAGATCAATTCCTTGAGGGTAATCAGCATCATCATCCACCAAATCAAAATGAAAAATGTATGGTTTATGCTATCACTATTGTGGATGTAGATCATGATAATTATTTCATCCAAGGTACATTTCCTATTCACTAAATATTGAAAAAATTATTATTTGAGTCTGGTTCTACAAATTCAAATATATCTAGAATGTTTTCTAGAACTAAAGAATTGAAGACTTGAAACATTGAAGATGTAATATATATGGAAACACATAGTTGATAAATAATTTCAAACTATGTCATTGAGTCTTCTCATGTTGGGGTATGTGGGAATATTATTCAAAATAATCTCATAATACTTCCCTTAGGGGAATTGGATGCTATAATGTGAATGGAATGGATCTCATTATATAGAGCACATATCAACTATCGGGAAAAAGAAATATATTTTCATATTCTGAACCATCCCATGATCCTCTACAAATTCAAGGAATACCATGTGTCTTTGTTGAAAAATCCTTCAACTATGTGGTTGTTGATTCCATGTGACGAAGCATACCTCATCCAAATGGTTATGTCAAAGTAATGTTCCAATCATGCTGAAATTCCTATTGTACGGGAATGAAATGCTGACTTTCCTAAAGTGTTACCTGGACTTCCACTAGGATTGGGAGGAGTTCTCAATAGAGATAATACCTGGATCTACCCTTTTCTCAATGTGTCCACATAGGATGGATCCTATCAAATTAGAGGAGTTAAATAACCAGCTGCCATAGCATTGGGGAAAACAGTTCATATTCCATAGTGTATCACCTTGGGGTGCACCAGTGCACATTATAAAGGAGAATGATGGGAAAATGCGGTTGTGTATCGATTATCAGAAACTCAACAAGATCACCATAATGAAGAAGTATCCTATTTCAAGGATTGGAAACTTGTTCAGCCAGTTAATAAGAGTTAATTACTTAACAAAGATGGATCCTCATTATGGATATCATCAGATTATGGTGGAAAAAGATGATATTAAGAAGACTTCTTTCTGTAGAAGGTATGGGAACTATGAGGTTCAGGTTATGCCCTTCGGACAAACAAATACCCCTATAGTATTCATGAATTTGATGAATAGAGACAATTGACATTACATTGAAAATTATTTGGTAGTGTTTATCCAATATATTCTCATCTTCTCCAAAAGAAAGGAGGAATATGAAGAACATCTAATACTTGTGTTGGAAGCATTGGAAAATAATAAATCGAATTCCAAGTTCAGAATATGTGACATATGGATGACAAATGTAACATTCCAAGTACATGTGATCACATGTGAGAAAATTATTATGGGTCCATAAAAAACAAAGGAGAATAATGAATGGAACTATTTCTATATTGTCACATACATCCAACTTTTTCCTGGATAATATGGTTACTACTGACGTTTTTTGTAAAATTTATCATGATTTTCCATCCCCCTAACTAATATAACAAGGAAAGTGGTAATGTATGTCTGCAAGGAAGAATTTTCGAGAAGATTCAATGAGCTAAATAGAAGGCTGATCACTGCACCTGTACTCACACTACCAAAATGTGCAGACTTTTTTGTGATATACAACGACACTTCAATGAAAGGCTTGGGTTTTGTACTCCAAATAAATTATAATGTGATAGAATATTCCTAACGGATGTTGACAATCCATGATCTTAACTACCTGTCTCATGATCTTAACCTAGAAACCATGATTTATTCCTTAAAGATCTCATGGAATTACATTAATGGTGAGAAGTGTGACATATACACTAACCCAAAGAGTCCAATGTATATATTTATACAAAAGGAGTTCATCATGTGTCAAAGGATATTGTTAGAGATAATAAAAGATTACTCTTTCTCTATTTAATATCATCTTGGAGTTGTGAGCAATGTAGTTGATGCTATATATGAAAAGAACCTACTAATCTATCCATGTTGTGGATTGAGATAGAACCTATCTTCATGTATTTGAAAATGATGGATTGGGAAATTATAAGGTTAGGGGATGCATCCAACATGACCCAAATGATTGTGAAAATATCCAAGAAAGATAAGATTAACGAGGCACAAAGGGATGATCTAGAGTTAAAAATTTGGTTAATGTAGTAAAGAAAGGGAAGCTTCACGACTTCCATATCGACGATGATGGTGGGATACTGTTTCGGACACGATATTATGTGCCTTCATCACTTAGGAAATAGAATGAGCGATTTGAAAATTCACATTACTCAACAATAAATTCCTTCATGGGAGTACCAAGATGTACTATTATCCTTGAGAACACATGTGGTGGGATAAAGTGAAGAATGATATTACAAAATATTTATTAAGGTTCAGGGTTTGTCAAAAAGTTAATGTATATTGAAAAAATTTCAAAGGGATGATGAATCAATTTCCTATACCCATGAGGAAATGAAAAAATGTTACTATGGACTTTTTCACAGGTCTCCCAAAGATGTCGAATGGAAATAGTGTGATATGGGTTTTGGTTGACCAATACACCAAGACAACCAATTTTATCGCATTTTGGGAAGAACTCTCTCTTAAAAACATTCAATGAAATATATGAGTGAAGTGGTGAGACTACATTGTGTTCCACTCTAAATTTATTTTGACCGTGATCCATGGTTCACATATAAATTATAGAGGATCATTCTACATTCATTGAGTACTAAATTAAATTTCAGAATGTCTTATCAAATTGAAATTGACAACCAATCTGAAGGGACTATTCAGATGCTTGAAGACATGATAAGAGTCTAATCTATAGAATCCAAAGGTGGACGAGATCAACATCTCGTATTGGTTGTGTTCTCATAAAAATTATCTTCCACTCAAGTATTCATACAACTCCATATGAATCATTTTATGGAAAGCGATGTAGAACTCAACTTTATTGGGATGATGATGGAGAAATAAAACTACATGGGCTTGATCTTGTGAAAGAGATGATATTGAATGTTCATGTAATCCAGAAACACATCAATGCTACTCAATGTCCGAAAAATTGATAGCCTAACAATCGACGAAGTGAAATTGAGTTCGACGATGGGGATAAATTCGTCCTTCGAATATCACCATGGAAGAGATTCATGCTGTTTGGAAAGAAAGGGAAGCTAACCCAAAGGTACATTGGCCTCTTTTATATCCTTGATTTCATAGTATTCAAGACCAATAATATTTCCATTCCATTGAATATGGATCATGTTCATGATGTACTTAACGTATCACTCCTAATGAAGTGCATACCTGATCCCTCACATGTATTGAACTCAGAGGTTGCGTAGTTGTAATATGTTGTCTACTTTGAGGAGCATCTAGTGGATATTTTGGACTGGAGAGATATGGTTCTACTCAACAAGTCTACCCACCATGTAAAAGTTTTATGGATGAAACATAATTTTGAAGAAGCATCCTGGGAACTGCAAGAGGCATTGAACGAGAAGTACCCTCACATGATTATGTAAAACAAAATTCTAAGGGTGAAAATTCATAAGGGTGGTGAATGTAACATCCCAATGTTTTATCCATGAAATTCCCTTATTATAATATTCATTATAGTATAATATCTTTAAAAAGAATAATGACATATTAGTATACTAAATACTAAGAATCTACTATACATACCTTTTCCACTTATATGATATGAATTTTTAATATCTCACCTACATGATTGATATCATTAAGATGATTGTAGTCTGATAGGACAAATCATTATTTTATTTGTGAATAGTAACATACCGTTACGTATTGTAACATACCCTTATGAATATTTATATGTATTTTATTAAAATTAAATCATCGAACATAATATTTTCTTTTCCAACAAACGATTAAATAAAATTTAGGCATATTATAAGTTACAATTTAACCCTGGTAAACATATTGGTATTTTTTGGAAGTAATATCTATTTATTTATAATTAAATAATTTAAAATAAAATTTATTTCCTTAAAATTTGTTCATAATTTATTAATATTATGTGTTATGGATTTAAGATATTTTTATAAGACCATATGTAATTTTTAAAAGCATTATAAATTTTTTTATTGTAAAAAACATTATTTTTCAACTAAACTATTATTCACATTTAAATTTTAATTAACATATATATAAAATTATTTTTGAAAAGTGGAATTCATGTTTGAATTATAAAGGTTGAAAAAAAATTAGTTTGAATTTTATGGACTTTTGTGAAATACATTAAATTTTTTGGAATAGTAAAATTCCATAAATTATAGTATAAGATCACTACACTAATTCTAGAGTCATGTATGATATTTTAACGTAGTGACAGAAATTGGTTTAGATTCACATGATAAAATTACTTAAATTAGTGATGTATGCCACACTATTACTCTACATCGGATGAAATAACAAATAAAATAATATTTAATTGAGAAAACCCATATCACCTCATCTATAAATACCTACTTTAACACCCTCATTTCCTCACAACTATAAAGCTTCAAACATTGCTTAAAAAACTCCCAAATATATTACCTAGCCCCTCCTCACCACCATGAGTACTTTTCCATATCAAAATAGTTTGTCGTGGATTCTTAAAGAGGATCTCAACTGGAGTATTGAATAGGTAATTCTGCTCTCTCTTTTGTTAAATTTTCATTTCAATTTTTTTCTTTTATTCTATGATCTTAAATTTATCTTATCCAAATTTCATGATAACTCACATGTTCGTGATATACTCGTATGATATCATTTAAATGGAATATTAATCAATATACTCCTCCCCCTCTCTTTGTTAATAAAATGAAATAATTGTAGATGATGTGTTAATTTAACTAAATCAAGGGAGATTCTGTTCCTTTTTCAATCAATACCTCCATGGAATCAAATAAAACCATCTAATTTTTTTAATTTTTTTATGTGTATGTATTATTCCATTTTATTTTCTGGAACTAACATATTTACACGACACTAAGTGATAATATTAAACTAGTTCATTGTGATAAAAAACCACCCAAATTTACCAAAAATCATCATCATTAAATATTATCTAATTATGTATCCACAAGATATATTCCATAAAATAATTATAATATCATTTATACTCTTTTAATATCATTAATATAATGAAGGATCATTTTTGGTTATATATGTATGTTCTACAAGAACTTCCATTTATGAATACAAGTGAACCGTTCATGAACACCATAAAGAGAAACATTCCTGAACATTGTATTTAAACCCTATAACTCATCCAAAGGCGAATATAATAACATAATCAAACAATAATGAACAATATTAATTTAAAAATGGATTTTAATTTATAATTTATAAATATAATGTCATTATATAATATATTAAAGAGATTGAAGTGTTCAGATAAAAGGTAAGGGGAAATTCTCAAACCCAATATTCTTTCTTCGGATTCATCCACTATCACTCAATGATCAGTATTGGTTATCCTAAAAATAATGTATTCATCATTATGTTAATTTTTCTAGGATATAAATGTTATCTAATTTATTTTATTAATGTCCCAATGTTCTCCAAAATTACTCTCCTTTCAAATAAACACACTATTTATTACATTAGGAATATTATGTCACTCTTCACTTAGGGTTAATGGTTCTATTTCAAGAATGATATTCCATCATTATTTTGGGAATGAAATATTTATGAATGTATGATTTATTTTTTAAAACAAATTTCTATTAATTTTTTATGTTATGATAATGTTTTATAAATTTTTAACGTGGTATTCATGATAATGATTATATTTTGATGAGACAGATGCACCCATAATTATATAGGTGAATATGACTGTTTGAATGTGACAGGTTCCTCCTGAAATATACAGCACTCTAATACATTGTTTAAAGTGATGAATATCCAGATTAAAATATAAATTATGCGTTAACGTGATGTTATCACTGTTCACAACTATGTGTGGTTGATGACTACAAGACATGATGTTTCATTTTAGGAATTTCCACATTTCAAGCCTTTTATTAATGATTCCTCTCATGTTCATGATACATTGCCTATGTTATAATTATGATCACCAATTGTTTTAAAGCTATTATCAAACCTCTTATTCTTATTTTATTTATCCAACGTTTTATGTATATCACCAGGTGCCTACATTTACTATGGATATGCCATGTGCCAATAAGAAGCTAGAGAATAAGGAATTAAACAAATATTAATGTTTGATGTTTCAAAAGTTATGTTTTTCCTACATTTCTCAAAATCTGAACCTATAGATCCACGTGGTGTAATAAAATTTTATTGTTTATGATTATAATTAAGATATAGTATTGTAAGAGAACCCTGGTTTATTATTCACATCATTTAGAAGAATCCTATTTGATTCCAAAAAAGAAACTCACTTGAAAAAATACAGTTTTTTATTTCTTCCACTAATGTATTATTTGAGAAATTACTGAAAATACACAGTAATGTATATTACATAGACCTCGTAAATGGATTAGACTATTAGAGACTATAGTTATGATCTTACTAATGACTTAGTGATCCATAATCATTCATGTAGGAATTTTACAAAACCAATTTGAAATATCAATATTAATCATTTGAAATGAATTGAATTATGAGTAGTTTATAATTCAATTCTATGGTTTCCATTAATATGATTTTATTTAGTATATTATAATGATTAGTGAATCATATTTTGAAATTTTCATTATATTTTATAATAGTTATAAAACATTTTTTAATATATATTTTAATTTTATGAATTTGAAAAGGAAATAAGATCTATTTGTTTGATTTTATATTTTATTTTAATTCAACTTTTTCATTCTGTAAATGTGAAAAAGGGGAACAACATAGAGAAGTGGTGAACCAGTGGGGGAATTCACCTCATAGATGCATGATTCCATCCCAAGATCAAGTCCGATTGCTAGAAATGAAACCTGAAAAAAAAGTAAATAATGTGGACCATCCTCATGATCCATGGGAGTAATAGTTACCTCATTGATTTCTACTTCCATCCCTATTTTAGGTTCTTTGGTGAGACTGAGGGTCCTTATACTGACAAATTTATCATCTTTTGTCATAATGAAGGACAATTTCTTCCTCAATGCACAAAACCACCCGAATTTCAATAAATAACTTAATGATCAAGACTAATAGTTTTACAAACATGGGTGTTTAAATGGTATTTACATTTTCTATCAACCTCACTATAATGTCAGGTTTAAAACTCAACCAGCCAATGGGTAAAATACCACGATAATACATGATACTACATCGATACATCATATCATATTAATCAATTTGGAGACTAGATTCAGAATAATCTCATACAATGCACTCATCATCACCATCAATGACTAGGAATGTTTCTAAAATTATTAAAAAGTACTCATGGATATTATTTATGAAAACTGATGAGTAACTATGAATATATGGTATTAGATTATTAGACATAGATCATAATAAATATTTTGTATAATAAAAAACATTATATACATGACACATCATATAAAAGACATATAGTTATTCATATCCATTGTTTCAAACAATTTAGGGTATATAAAATTCCTAATATTCATGATATAGAACACTAGAAGTGATTCTTTCTTGTTATTCTACGTACAATCCTAATATATAAAACATCCATTCTATATTCTTTGACACTACCCACAAACCCTTATTATCCATCTACATTAATCGTTTTCCCCATATGATGGATCGTTATCTTAATTATTACATTGAAAATCATTTACAAAACATATTTACTAAATATAATGTATGGAATTTTATTTAATGATTACTATGTTCATATAACACTAAAAATCGATGACACAACCTCTAACCATACCTCACACTCTATAATAATATGTCTTTTTATAAACAAAAATTCATTAATTGCATCATCAATACATATATTACCACTCTGAGAATATTTAATCAATCTATAAATGGAAAATTGTAACATATAATCCATTATAGTCTCATTTGAATATTTAAATCATTTATATTATATTGTAAACATATATTTGAATGAATTCTTTTTACAGAATGTGATTTTGAAATCCATTTGATATACAATATAATCCTATTGATATTTCAAGTAATTATTTAAATTGAATTAATTATAACAACTTAAAAACAATAAACATTATAAAAACTAATATGATGTTTAGAAAATATATATCCATTGATGATTAAATAATATTACATTATAAAAAATATGATTATGTTTATAGAATTATAAAATATTCCAAAAATTAAAATTATCATAAAAATAAACAATTAATATGAAAATAAATGAAACAATTTGTTAATATTTTTCTATTTCAAAATAAATTAAATAATTTATTAATATATAAAATTTAACTAGAGAACTCAAATATCTAGAAAAACACATTATACCATTATATATAAAAAATATAAAATAATATTTTATTTACATGTTTTACAGAATGAAAATATATTGCAGTGTTGATACGACATATTTTGATAAAAAAAATTTCCATATGCTTGTTTCATTTATATATCATCCACTAACCTCACACAAGTTTTATGAGCATTAATCAATAATTTTCATTAGAAATTTACATATTCATATTTCATGAGATTTAGAATGACACGACATGACCCCATAAGGATCCAATGAGGCCGATTATAAGATGTGTGTGCCACCCTATGTCCTCCACTAATAGACCGACTATTGTCGACTAGAACCTTGTTTATATATCACACAACATGATTGACATAATTATATTCCATTTGAAAGAAAACACATATTCAATTCATAAGATAAATAGAAACGCTTGTAGGATATACATATATAATCAACTAAATGATATAGAATTCTGGAATTTCACATTGAGAACCAATACATCCACATATGGGTAAATATAAATGAACTATACATTTGACATGTCCTGAAATCTTACACATTCTAAAAGATAATAATTTCATTCCTGTTGTTATTAACCATAGGCTTGTATCATGCTACAACAAAAATCACCACCATCATGTACAACCATGCTATATAATACATCACCAAGAGTAACCAAGAATTATTTTAGAGGAAATACATGATTTACAACTATAGATACAATCATCTATCTTATGTATCGAGAGAAATGACACCACATGTGTGTTCATAAGTAAATTCCAACGATGAATACAAAAAAACTAAAATGTATACTATGATTTTCATTGATTTTCCTACAATATGTTGCATCTCATGGTGTCCATGGATAAGCTATGGAGTATCTATCCTCGTAGTAGTCCACTTTCTTATCCTCTTCAACATTCATGCTACTACTAAATTCCAAAATAGATTACCCACCCAATTATTTACAAATTCAATTCAAGGTAAAATCATATTTTATCATTTTTTACCATCAATATAGTTATTAAATTATAAAAACCTATATGAAAAGTTTTTCTTTTCACTAGAATAGATACATATCAAAGGGGTACTAACCGCTACTATTAAAATCAACCATGTTTGTTTTAATAGAGATATTTCAAAAAATTATGTATGAGAACCTATTTTGAATAAGATATATATAGAATAAATCACCATGATCCTTTGAAAATTAAAATACCCAATATATAAAACCCATGAAACTGTTATAGAATTATATTTGGAGTGCAAAACATCATTAGAAGAAACCTCAGTCATGGATGTATTGACTATTGGTAGGGGGGAATCATTCCTCCCAAGAAGAAACCTTAGTCGAGGAAGTATCATACCCTATTAACAGTGTGTGGTTTACCTTCACCTAAATGTCATCGATGGAGTACCAAATCCATGAAAATCTAGAGGTCCCAAACCCCATATATCATGGGGTGGGTATATTAATCCATTATGGGAAATTAGTCTGATATATTTTCATAGAAATATTGAAGGGGATTATTAGACCATTGAATGTTATGAACATCATGCCCCCATCCCTAACATAATACATATGAATATAAATCCTAAAAATACCAATATATTATTGAAAATGGTTTCTTATATATCAACATAAAACATCCATCATGATCTATGTCAATGGATACATTAGATATGTTATTTAATTTTCTTAATCGTAAAACTAACATGAAAATCATAGAAACCTCACCAAAATTTTGATTCGTGGAAACATGGAGACCATTGGTGGCACCACATGATATATTGGGAGTATTGGTGTATGTGTACGGGTCTCATTCATGTCACATTGAACATATAATTTGTGTTGTGAAGATATACCCTACTGACTCGTGTGCTGGCCAATGTAATTGAGCTTACATTGTGCTAGCCTGGATGGTCGGCGTGCACTGCACGACCCAGTGTGCTCATCTCTTGCTCAAGGAACCCCAAGATGAATTACAAAAGGTGGGTTAAATATATTTGTGAATTTTTAATATATTGTTATATACTATGAATCATTCTTAATTATATTTTCTCTAATATTGAGGGTAAACATTTTAACTCATAATCAATAGTCCATCAAAGTAATTTTCGAGGAATAACTTCTTTGTAAAATTTATAATTTTACGTCTAGGGGGATCTGAAACAAGGAAACCCAAAAAATGAGCTACTTCTAAATTAGAAAAATTCTCATTCACTAAACAAGACCCCATATTTCAAATCTTACATGTGAATTATTGATATACTAAACCATAAACTCTAGAAATAGATCATTCATATTGGAAGAAAAAATATTTTCTGGATTTAGAGGATTATTCGATAAATTGTTTACTATGTGGGAGATAAATAAACATATGAAGATAGGTATACATATTAATTGGTGTAAAAATTATTAAATTGAATTTTAATTAATAAATTGTGAATAAAATAAATAAATATTTTATGAATCATGATGTGTAAGATAATGAGAACAAAATCTACAAAAACTATTGATTTAAATGATTATATATTTCTTTGATGAAGATTTTTTTTCGAGTGTAAAAAGCTAGGTTCACAGCATGATCATTTTAATGGTTTTGATTTCATAGGATTGTATATTGTTTTGTGATATGATTACTTATGGGTTTTTCATGTTTTGAGTTGTGATGAATAATGGTTATAACCAGATTCCAATTGGTGAGGATGTGAGGATGTTCCGATATAGTAGGGAAATGTTTTGGTGATGATGATGTGGTAGAATATGTGAAAATGAGATAATGGTATGGTTCACAAAGGATGAGAGTATTGAATTCAAATTACAAGTTGATAATTTGTTTATGCCTGACAGAGGTCGAGAGCTGGGCATTGTTGTTTTTACTGAATATTTTTATAGTTGTGATGTTTTGTAAGAAAATATGACGTGATATAATTATGGTGATGTTAATTTTCAATTATTATTCTAGGATTCATCCATATTTACCATAAGGGTATAATCATATATTTTACTACATTTCTGTGTCAAATCTAGATGGAACAATGTAGAATCTTAGAGACACTATGATTTTATCGATGTGTGGCTAAGAAGCGGCCAACCTAGGATCAAATTGATTATGTAGAATAATATAAAAATAAAAATGTTATTTTATTGATTTTTAGAGAAAAATATATAATTATTTTAATGTAATTATTAAATTAAATTGAATTATTTTTAAGCTTTAACTAGGGATAGATCGGTTAAATTTTAATTCATTAATGCTTATATGTCACTAATTGATGATATATCCAAAAATGAAATTATTACACTACATTGGTCACCAATTTAATCATTAATAATTTTAATGGATTATCACAAAATAACTTCTTGGATTATAATAATGAGTACTCCATGAATTGGATTGTTCTATCACTCAAAATATATGATCGTTGTGTTTAGGGAAGTGGGAGATGAAAATAACCCATCAAATGGAAATCATAAAATAATAACCTTTTTATAATATTAAAAAACATGAATGAACATCCAATACAACACATGAAACTCGTTAGTATCAACAAATAAATTTTATTTCTCTCTATTGAAGAAAATTTCTCTATCGAAATGGAATATCAACTAAAAAGGTGTAATAGAAGAAGAAGATCAATGAAATGAACATCACACAACCATTGTGCGAATGTTCTCTAATAAATGTTCTGAAAATAATAAATGAATGTAAAAAATATATCAGTTTGATATGGAGAAGAAATAATAAATGAAAAAGAAATAATAAGGAAGTGAATTTTTCATATGTGATTACCTTGAATGAAAATGTTACATGGTGAAAATTAAAATGTGATTACAGAATAAAAATGTTAAATTAAACATAATTGAAAAAAATTGGATAACAATTATCTTCACTATTAACTCCTTATATAGTCATATTATTAGCCTTATCTTGACCCAAAATAATCATATCTATAACGATTTATTGATAGAGTAAAAAATAGGGGGATAAAAAATCAAGGGAATTTGGAACTTTTAATGTTGACCAGAAAATTATATAAGATTCATCCCCCATTTTGATGTGTGATTTTTTAATGTAATATAAAATAATTTTTTTGGTAATAGAATAAAAATATATTCTTCCTAGTTTCCTTTAAAATCATTAAAATTTCCTATCGAATTGGATAAACCATTAAGATTTTATGACATCTGTGGTGGGGTTTCTTTTATGTGGCTTCAAATAAGGACCATAATTTAAATTTCATATTCGGCTCACCTATCTCCCTCAATAATTCATAATTTTCTCTGAGCATATTTGAATGAAATTTTCAACATTATATTTTCTTTCTAATGTAAAAAATTTGTGTTTCATTGGGCTTGAATTTTGGGAAACACATTCAATTGATGGGCCTAAGCCCCATTATGCTTTGTTCATGTATTTATTCATTCATTTCAAGAAATGTCGACATTAAATTGTGATTAATTCATCAATCCTATAAGAATAAAATACTACATTTGAAATGAAAAATCATATTAGAAAATTAAAATGATTAATAATGAATACAATGCTTCCTCATGCAGATTACTAATTGGGACCAAATTAGAACTATAAAGATGAATTGCACAGTGATGGGAAATGAAGTTCAATTTATGAATTACACTAAAATATGTTTATATATACATTGAAACACACATATACTAGGATATATTAAATGAATATCATCTTCTCTCATGATCTAATCATACCTCCACAACTTGCATTTTTCTAGTCCCGATTAGGAAGTATCTCAAAAATATGAAATTAAATTCCACATTCCATAAACGTTTTAACACACATTGATAATAAAAGAATAATTCAAAAAAATAATTTAAACATTCAAAATCTTTTCACAGATGATAGGTTCTCAAGCATATCCCATGTCCAAATTCATTAAATTGTCAAAATTTTCCATCAATATTCATCCATTTTAAATAAATCATAATGATGTGCATCACAAAAATTCAATGGGAACATTTTATTAATCATGGGGGAAAATGGGTTGTCTAGGTGGGAATCAAATTAATCTTTAAGATGAATATATATTTTCATTTGATTATTTTTTTGAACCACAATAGAGACGAAAAGACTATCTCTGAGAAAGAAATCAATGTAGTGACAATCCCCAAGTACTGTATTACACATGTATTGTTAATTCCATGGTATAAACTAGATATTTCTATCCATACTCTATGAATGAAAATGACGCATTCATGATCCTGTAGTCCCAAGTGAGATAAAATTGGAAAAAATTTGTTCAATAGGGATGTTTTTGGATTATCAAATTAAAATGAATCTAGAACCAAAAATATTATAGGATTAAAAGGACACATGAACACAAACATACATACAAAATACATTGGATGTGCATAGTGGAATTTTTATCAATATGTTAAAAATATCGTCGTTAGAAAATCATGTCGGCAACCACACTTTTTGAAAAAAAATTATATAAAAAAACAGTCATCAAAATAATAATCACAATATGGAAAATCATTTTACATTAATTGTATTTGTTTCAAAATATACACTAATCCTTGAAATAATAATGAATATAATGTATCATTTAAAATAATTTTTATCAAAAGAGGACATTTTTTTAAAAATCGTTGATTTTCACTCCACCAACATAGAATTATACAAACCTCAATTTTGAAATTGAAGATAAGAGAGAGAATATAATTAGGAATAATCAGTGGAGATCACATTTAAAATTAAATCATTGAATAAAACATTTCGTTTTTATATTTTTGACTTATAATTTTTTATTAACAATATCACTTCATATCACAAGTAGAATATTTTGGTAAAATATATTATTAGAATTAAATATTGGAAGGCATATACTTTATTAAAAAATACTAAATTAATTCAACTATTAAAACTCATATACAAAAACATAGATCACATTAGAATCCCAAAGGGCATCCCGTGAAAAAAACAACAAAACATAAAATAAAGAAATAAAATGCAGTAAGGAGGTTTCCTGTCAACAATAGATTAATTGAAAATAAATTTCTCCACATGGATCCCCCTTTATATTTAATACCATCATTCATCATTTTAATGACACCTTTATTATCATCATATAATTTATTTAGATTGATTTATTTTTTATAATTTGTTTCATTTCCAATCCTATGTTTAACAATTACTGTGATTGTCCAGTGAATTTCATAAATGGTTGAACTGGTAATTTCCATTCTATTGAAAAAGATATCATGAATCATTCCCTATTTGTGGATTTTAAGAGAAAGATGAATGAAAAATGAAATTTCTTTATTATATACTATTAAGTTATACTATATCTATTAAATAAGTACTATAATGTTGTTTTTGGGTTGATTGAAATTTTCTAAATAATTTTTGGAATATGGAAAAAAAATTCCTCCCCAAGAAATTTAAAAATAATTTATTCTATATAAATATATGATTTGTTACCAAAATTATCCCTCTGAATTTCCATAGTGGGTATGAAATAATTTTTTATCATCTGTTTGATTTATTCAATGATTGGTTCTTCTAGAAAACAATAATTCTAGAAATATTCAGGAAACTCAATCAATGATGTAGATATTCCCCCTTAAAAATATCATAAATAATTTTCTATTTATTTTAAAACACGTCGACAATTATGTCATGTTCTTGAAGTGACAGTGATCCAATAGAAGGTTCATAAGTAAACAAATTTGTTTTTAATGGTAAATTTATTTTTCTATCAATGTTGGGAAAGGTATGACCTAAGTGGTCATGTGTTATCTAAATCATTCAACGTTTTTTAATTCTATCCATGGTGATTATTGTATCCATTTGTTCTCAATATTTATCTACAATTTTCCGGGATTATAATTTATTGGAGATTCACCATCATATAAATATCAAATATTTATCTCTTCAACCATTCTTTTGTGGTTTAGAAATATTTCCCATAATTTTTTATCATCCCATGGATTGAATATATCATCATGCATCAGATAATATATCATGGTTTATAGAGAAAAATTACATAGTTTAGTGGGTCCATGTTTGGATTTTTCATTATATTTTAGAAATGGATTATGGTGGGGTATTATGGATGATACCAAATTATAGTATAATGATATTTGGATTCAAGATTCCGAGGAAAATTTTAGAGAGATGTTCAAAACATAAGAGAAATAGGGGTGAACAAATATAATATAGGGTGAGAAAAGAATGTTATTGTCCCATATATATTCTTGGGTCCCAATAATTTTGTGAAAAATTTGGTTGCACCTAAATTTAAACTAAATATATATGTGGTCGTTGTATTACTTGTAGAGGCTGAATCCACAGGGACCGAAGAAGAAACTTATATACACTAGGATTTGATGGATGGATGGCTATGATGTTTCAAACATGGGTTCAAATTTAATTTTTATAATAATATTTAATTACATAAGATAATGGAATTATATTTAAAATTATATTTAAAATTATATTAATACAAAATACAAATGATGAGGAATTGGTCATAGGTTGTCACTAGGGTTAGATATTTTATAATTATTTTCATAGAATGTTTCAGATTTATAATTATTCATATATCCACAAATGAGACTATTTTATAATATCATTCACCAATGTAATTCATTAAAAATTATATGTATTATCACTAATTCACATAGAGGATAATATTAATGAGACCTATAAGTAATTGGATCGTACTAGCACTAAAAATGAGTTATCATTACTGTTTTTGAAGGTGAAGATTGAAATAACTCATGGAATGGAATTCCTAAAATAATTAACTGATTAAAATGTTATAAGACATTAAATAACATCCTATTCAAACCATGATACTCCTTATAATCCACCCAAAATTGTTCAATCCTTCAATTGATGAAACATTCTCAATGGAAGCAGGATATTGACTTAAAAAGTCATAATTGAGGATGAAAAAAATTTAACATCACTCAACAGTTGTGTGATGATTTTAACAAAAGACTTTATACATTAAATCACCGAAAAACGAAATATTATGAAATTTATATGAAGTATAAATAACAAATAAAAAATGAATAAAAAGGAGGATAAATTTTATTATGAATTAAATGTGAATGAAAAAGTTACATAGGAATATGAAGATGCAATTACAAAATGAAAATTAAATATTAAAATTGAATGAAAAACATAGTATGATAATTTACATAACCATCATATCCATATATATTCATTTTAGGATCCTTATGTCGACCCACCAACAAACATTTCCCTTCGGATTAATTTAGAGTTTCAAAAGCATTTTGGGAATGTAAATGGAATTTGTAAAATTCAAATATGATCCTGCAAATTTTACTAGACTCATACCCCTATTATAAGTGTCAATTACTAAGTAGAGATGGAAAAATATAAAGTGGATTTTGTTAAAATAATATTATTCCCACTTTTCTCTAAATGGTTTCAAAATATCAATTCAATTGGATTATATGTTTCAATGATATGATCATTGTAGTGTGATGTCTTATGGGCCTTCCAATATTTACCATAATTTAAAATGTATAATTGGCATCTCTAGATCTCCTTGAAAAAAATTCAAAATTAGCATTGGAAACAATTTAATGAAATGATATGAATAATTTTACCTTTTTTAATTTAAAATTTCAACATTAATGTGAATTATTTGTTTTCTCCACTATTTTTTTTGATATTTCTATGTCTCATTTGGATTTCTCCAAGAATTTCAGTGTTAATTTTCAGAAAACCCCATCAACCTCTAGGATTCACTCATTGATCATATAAAAAAAATACTTCCACCAATGCGATTAATAATATATCAAAATATAAAATTAAAATAATTAATATAATGCATTCCACATGAAAATTAGTAATTGATTCCACATTAACACATTAAAAATGAATAGAAAAATGATGTAATATAAAGTTAAATTTATGAATAGGACTATAATTGGGTTTTATGGATTGAAACACATCAATATTAAGATATAAAATATTAATATTATCATCTTTTATTGTATAATCACTCTACATATTATTATATGTTAATAGAAATTATAAATTCCATTTCTTACTTATGATGCACAATATTTCAATAAGATTATGTGATACGGCTAAAGTTGAAATGTATATAGTGTATTAGTTTCCCACAAGAATATCACACTCATTAATTGGTTTTTTAACATATGTCTATCTCATAACCATTATTATATTTGGATATAGTTATTTATATAAGATACCCATCCTTATATATTTTCGTAATATGTCATAATTGTATGATAAATAACCTCAATTCAGTGCACAAAAGTTTTCCAACACCATAACAAGGTCACCGAGACATACCAGATCTTAACTTGAATATAAGAACAAAGAATTATCCATTAAAAATAACTATATAAATCATATCAATAATTATAATATTTAATGTATATGTGAAGTCCCTCCATAAAATTAATAATCAATACTAATAAATAGAATCCTAAAAAATCAAATGAAAATGAAGACCATTAACTGAGATATTTCTATATTCATACACCTAATAATATTTACATGTTATTTGCAGTCTAGATATGATATTGATATATTATGTGTATGGAAGACACACTTTTTTTGTATTTAATGTGCATTTCATATCCATGATATATATGATAGAATTCATAAAATGATCAAACTAATATTTCACGAGGAACAATTTATCCTGATATTATTTCCACAAATGAATCATAAAAAATGATCAATATCAAATGATGATTTTATTAAGATCCCTGGGAAGGATGAATTCATAAAATATTGAACTGAAAATTTGTTTTAGTGTAATAAGGGGAAATCGAAATAGGGGATGTCATAGGGATGTGTATACCTAGGGTTTCAGTCTATAGGGTTGTTCCCATGAGACATGATACAATATAGGGGAATATGTGTGTTTGTCACATGATAAAACAATATCACAGTTCATATTTCAAGTTATAATTCATTGTATCACATTGGACATATTTTGGGGTTGGTGTCAATGTTTTTCATCCTCCGTTTTAGCCCATTTCGAGGTAGTTATTCTGTGTTAATAATATTTTATACACTCTCTATATTTATGATACATAACCACTGTGATATTTTGATTCTTGATGGGCATTAGTATTATTACAGAACAACACAAATCTATGTTTCTTGTGTGATCATATTAATATTCTTTAATTTTTATTTTAATTTTAATTTTATTCTTTTTCATACCTATTAATTTTATGTGACTCCCAGTATTTCTACAATAATTACAATTACTAGTATTCCACATTTATATTAATATGTGAATATTATATTCATAAATTTAGGACATGAATATTAATACACTTCAGTGATGTTTATTATACAATACTTTGTAATATTAAATACTACTAAATAATAATATACAATATTTGGGAATTTTTATGTATAATATGTAATATTTATACTATGAAAAATTCACATGAAATATAAAATGACACTTGAGACATGGTATATTTATAGAGAAATTAAAATATTACATAATATGTGATAAATAAAGATTTTTAAGTATTGGAATTCATTCAATGAACATAATCTAGATATGTGATTTTTCAGTCCTATAAATAAGATGACACACATTAAGATAAATTGATTATAGAAAGAACAAGTGATCATGTTTTATCCAAAATGATTAATAATAGTACACAAAACTTTTATACCCCAAAGGATTATTTTATACTTGTAAAATATTAATATTGAATAAAATCTTTATATAAATATATAATATGATTCTAGAAGCATCACTCTTGGAAGTTATGTTTTACATGGTCTTATATTCTCTTTAAAATAATCATATTTCCTTGATTGTGATGAAGTGGTTATACATGTTTTTTCTTTCCAAATCATATTTAATATGTACAACCTCCACATTTTCATAGGCCTATCAATTCTAATAATGCTACATAAATTCACCATAAAAATGTTATAGCAATATCATCACAACATTCTATGAGTGGCTTTGAGATACACAGATTTCTGGGGACAATAGTCTATTACTATCACATTGTATAAGATTTCATAAGTCATTATTGTCTTTAAAAACATTGATAAATAAGGTTCTTACATTATTATTTCATTATTATAGAATGAAATAAATTCAAGTGTTTTATATCTTACTGAGTTATGTACATGTCCTCATATTTATAGAACCAAGGAAGGGTTATGCCATGTATTATGATTAATCTCGAGTTGGATTATGTTGAATTGTTTTTATAGGAGACCAAATCATATAACATGACTCACAAAAGTTTCTGATATATGAAATGAATTATCTTACTCAAAACGATGGTTTTAAAAGAAAAAAATGGCAGCACCATCTCTTCGATGAAAATTTGGCAATATTCATCCATCATAAGTGCTTCAAATAAATATGATCACATATGGAAATTGACCTCAGGAAATGAAAAAGGATGGTGTATCTTCAAATGTATCACATTGAATTGGATTATTTACAATGGAATGAAATTTTAATGGATGAGTTTTTAGACTGAATTTTTTATAGCCAAGTGGTCATGTAGGATCCTGACTAGATAGGCATAAAAATCATACACACCCGAGAAGGATAATTTAAACTTATGTGATTGATAACTTCTTCTAGGCTTATATTTATGAACTACACTACCTATAATTTTATATTGTCTTCTAAAATAAATTTTTATGTTTAATTTGTAAATTTTTATTTATTTATTTTTTTTACTATCCCTTTTTACAAATTATATAAATAATTTTTTCATCCTCATAATATTTTGTTATCACATTCAATGGAATTATTTTATGACAAAAATATTATTTCATGAATCATGTTGTTATTTACAATTTTCATATAGGTTTATAATATATTAATAATAAAAATAACTTTTTTATTTTTTTATGTTTTTCAATATGAAATTACAGTTTGATGTAACTTTCCATTCAATTTAATTTTCCATACTCAGTATTGATAATGCATATATGATTGGAAGAATACTTGATCATAATAGAATACACTACTTCCCATTATTTGTTTATAAAAGGTATTTATTATATTCTTCCAAAATATATGATAGATATTTATGTTCACACAACATTAAAAATTAAAATACACTATTGATGATTTCACGTATTTAGTATAATTTTTATTGAAATCTTTCAACAACCACTTCATTCTCATGAGTCGTATATATCTTATATTACCTTGATTGTTGATTATACAATTATAAATCATCAATAAGAACAAGGTGGTGTATTTTTCATTAAATAAGTTCTCTATAACATCTAAGTATTTATTTTATACTATATAATCACTATTTTACACAATCTGATAATCATTGTACAACGAGTTGAGTCCATGAAGAATATCATATATTTTTGTGAGAACTGACCGAGAAATATTTTAATAAACATGTAGATACAAATATATTGCACAATTAAATAAATATTCATTACACATCCAAATCAGATAAAGTCATTCATAAGAAAAAATTTAAACTATACAAATTAAATATAACTTCAGTTATTTGTTTAGGGGTGTAACAAATGAATATGTTTTCATACTGAAATAGATAATGTTGGGAATCATATAATTACTATTTGAAATTTTCATTGAAAATTTTAATGAATTTTATCTTATACTATGTAGAAAGGATGTTTTTCTTCAAAAGGTGAAAAATTATGTTTAATAATACATTATTTATGATGGAGTAGACACGAAAAAATGTCAAAAATCTATATTTATGTTGATATTTATATTGAAATCGACTATTTTAATTTATTTTCTATGGTTTAAGGGTGGATAAAACTCTAGAAGGGGATGTTAGAATCCTTTAAAATATGATGGTGACTAATGTATATATAGTATCACCTTATTTCTTTTTTCATATAACAATAAAACATAACATGAAATGGTTACTGATTTTTTCGATTGAGAACACTTCATTTGGAAGAGGCCTATTGATAGATGAATTATAAACTCACTATAAAAAATACATGTTATTTTTTCTTATTACCATGTATAAATTTCTAAAATACTATAAAAACAAAATAAAAAATTTTACATTCTACCTATAAAAATATTTGATAATTAAACACCATTGTTGAGATCATGTAAACAATTTTGTGATTCATAATAGAAAATATATTAATTCTACTGAAACTATTTAAATATCATATATTATTCCATTGAAATTAATTTTACTATTAGTAGTTGATGATTTAATTTAATGGTGTTAATGTTGAATAGATTACATATAATAATATATTGATTAGTGAATCATTTTTTTATATTTCACTTTTCTTGAAAAATATTTGTTGACATTTTTTATGATATGGTAGATTTTTTATGTGAGAATGAAATGAGATCAAATCTTTTATTAGTTTCATTTTTTTATTTTATTTGCATGTTGTTCATTGAGTACATGTGAATGAAAGGGGACCTACTAACACAAGCGGTGATCAACTATTGGTTGTGGCTCTATAGATGCCTGATTTTATCAGATGTGCATATTAAATTTATATAAATGAGACCTACAAAAAACATAAAATAGTTGACCTAGGCTGTGAACCATTAATGTTACAACTATCTCATAGATGACTACTTTTATCCATATTTTATGTACTTTGTTGGGACTATGATTCCTTGTCCTGAGGAATACATCCATTGTTTTCATAGTAACAGTAAATTGCCTCATCAATGCAAGAAACCACCCCATTTTCCACAACTGAGTTTATTGAAATAATGAAATGTTCACCAACATGTGACGCCACTTTGTAATATTCCTTTTTAATTAGAATCACTAAAATTTATGATTTGGTAGTTCACTGATCAATGGGTCAGAAAACATGAAATAAATGAAATGAGATTGATATCTCAGATCATATTTATCAATTCGAAGATTATAATTTGATTAATCTCAATGATTTACATCATTGTCGCAATGAATGATGACTATCATTTCCATAATTATTCTAAAATAGTCAAGGATATTATTTTCAAAAAATTATTGAGTCACTGATAATATATGATATCAACTTATTATACATAATGAATAATAATAATCTGGTCAAATAAAGAACATTATATACATGACACATCAGACGGTGGACATAATAAGACAATTATTCATCATTTAATATATTTTATAATATATAAGATTACATATATTAATGCTATGAATCACTGGATGCGACCCCTTGTTAGATTTATCCATACCAAACCAGTTGATAAATTTTCCAATATATACTCTTTAATTAGTCTGAAAACCCATTTTATCAATCTATATATATCTTTATACCCCATAGAGTGGTGACTTAACTTATGAATTTCATTGATGAGAAATTTTAAAACATTTTTATAGAATGTAAGGCCTTTACATCATTTTCAAAAAGTTGTATTTCATCTACATACAACACTAAAAATACCATGATTCATCCATTAACAATCCTTTATACACAAGTATCGTAATCATTTTTAGAAAAGAAAATTCATTGGTAGCCATACCAAACCATAGATTCCCACACCAAGAAGTTTGATTCAATCTATAAATGAACTATTTTAACATAGAAACCATAACATTCTAATTTTAATCTTTAAAACATTTATGTTAAATTTTATACATTACCTCAAATAAATTAATTTAATACAAATTTTCTTTGCCATATAATTGATATATCAAATAATAACAATGATATTTAATGTCATATATAAAGGGATGTTATTAACACTACCAAAAACAATAAATAAATAATAAAAAATTAGTTTGTTTAGAAAAACATTCATTGATTATTAAAAAAGTATAATACATTGTAAAACAATATAATTATATGTATACAAGTATAAAAAATAAATTTTTTTATTAAAACATAAATAAATTCAAAAATAAATAATAATTATGGTGAAAATTTATTAAAAATAAGAACATATTAATTAAAAATGTAAATAACAATGAAAATATAGTAAAAAATATCTGATAAAACCCTTTAAAAAATTTCATATAATAACTCTACAATCAATTTTATTTAATTGTTTTATTGAAAGAAAATATATAGTACTATTGATAAAACATATTAGGGAAAAAAATTTCATATTATTTTTTCTTTTCTAGATCCTTAAATAACATGGTATATGTTGTTAGAGGATTAATCCATAGTATAAATGAACAATTTACATATTCATTTAATATGATATTCCAAATGAAATGTCATGACGCATCGATGCCCCACCAGGTCCGATTGAAATTGGACTGTGTCACCCTATTTCATATAAAATATAGAAAAAATTTACAAGATGCACTATGATTCAATATCAAAAAAAATGATAGATCAAAGACTATGTCATTTGACAATAAACACATATTCAATTCATAATACAACATAGAGAACCAGTATGATATAAATATATCATCGACCAAACTGTACACAATGCATGAATGATTTTTTTTGCCAAAATACCACCCCACAACGGTAAATATAATGGAACTGAAAATCTAACATGTCCCTAAATATGAAAGTTGCAAGAAGATGGAGAACTCCTCCTCATAGAAGGAACATGTGGACTAGTCTACTGCTATAACATACACATCCACTATCATAGAACACCATGTTTCATAATATGTCCCCAGACCTTACCATATATCATATATGACGTTATACAAGTTTACATCCATTGATACTATATTATAACCTAAGCAACGTCATAAAAAAACGAACATGTGTGGGAAGAAATCCCGTAAAACTAAGAATACATGAAATAATGAAATGTCTTATGTGTCTGACATTAATATAAATTTAATACTCTACATCCCAAAGAAACCCATGGAGTTATTAATGAGTCACCATAATCAATGCAGTCAAAAAACTCAACATATCCATCATTCATTTTTCTAATAAATATTATATAAGGTTACCCATTTATTGATTCTAAAATGACAAACACATTAATACAAAACTCATTCATTTATAACCATTGTTAACGTGCTTCCAATCTAGATAAATATAGGAGAACCCAACCCTTTATCAGGAATTGATCTATGTAATGGGAGTAAAATCCCTTACTATTAGATCCACTCATGTGTTTCTAATGAAGATAATTCAAACCATATGAAATTGAACCCACATTGCATATGCCATATTTTGGAGATATCTTCACACAAATCGTGAAATTAAATCTACCCAATACCAACAACTGACACAAACATTAGAGAATTATAGTCGGGGACATCCACCAACTCAAAAGATTCCGTGACCAGAAGAGTATTGACCATATGTATAGAGGTTGTGTGCCTCACTATAAGACTCCTAATTTAATAGAGTACTAAAACAAATTCATAACATGTGTTTGGGCCCCACCTAATCCTCAACATTTTAGTCCAAAATCCTTATCAAACTAGAGGACACATGATCCATGTATCATGGAGGACTAAAATTCATGATGGGAGATAAGACCCTTATCCCCATCATAACATAAATCATGGGGAGTAATGGTCTCTTAAATTCTCTAAACATGATGCCCCAAACCCCATACATATCTTTACAGAGCTAAATCAAAAACCTCTTATCTTTCATTAATGATGAAAACGGATGGATAAAAAATATATTTATTGTGCTGTTATTAAAAAAATACATAAAAAAGAAAATTTATTTCCCTGAAACATAAATCCAACAAGAAAATTATTTTAATCACACCACAATGTTAATGGGTGGCTATGTAAAGACACTTAGGTGAGACACATGGTATGGAGTGGGTAGGGATGTCGGTAAGTGGATCCCATTAACATAACATGTACACTCCATGGTTTGGTTGGGAATACTACCCCAAATGGCTCATGTGATTACCAAGGATCTTGGGCCATCTATAGAGCTAGCTCAAGAGGCCAACCTCAACTACCCGACCTAGTGGGGTATAGGCTTTCCTAATGAAGCCCCACCCATTAATAAAAACAGAGTATTAAAATTTATATATTATTTTAAATATATTATTTTTGTTCTTCGTAACCCCCTTAATTATATTTCACCTCATCTTGAGGGTACACACTGCCCTCAAAATCAATATATCTATAAATTGATTTTCCCAATGATGCTGACTTAGTTAAATTATCATTGTACACAAATAATGTTTCTAAAAACTAAAATCCAAAAAATCGAGAAAATTCATAATCAAGAAAAAATATAAATCTGTATTGAAAATACCTCTATTTTAGGATCATATTTGTCATCATTGAAATAATGATCAATGGAATTTATAAACTCATCAATAATATTAGTAGTTAAAATGTTTTTTTGATTTAAATTACTATTATAATAGTTTTTCATTAATGTAAGATAACTAAATTTATGAAAATAGGAATATGTATTCATGGGTGGATGAAATGATTCAAATGAATTTGAATGTATTAAAATTGATAAAAATTATCAACATAGTGGAATGCATGATGAATAACATATAGGGAAAATAATTTACTACCACTTATTATTCAAATATAATAATATGGATTTTATTAATATTATTCACTAGTTTAAATAATATGTGTGCAATGTGATTATTCTATTTGTTGATATTTCATAGCGATATGGATTGTTTTGGGCTATGTTGGCTTAGGGCGGTGTCTTGTTCCGAACTATGATGGATTAAGGTAATAAAATAGTTCAATAAGGTAATTATGTGATTATATAGGGAAATGGTAGGGGAATTTGGGGAATATTTTGTGGTTGTTGTAGTTGATATATGATAATGGGATCATTCACGCTAGTTGAGATCTAAAAATTTATACTTCAAGCTGATATGTTGGTGATGCTGAAAATTGGTAGAGAGAAGGGATTTTATAATTTTAATGAATATTTTGATGGTTCTGATGTAATGGTAGAAATTGGGATGTGATATGATTATTATGATGTTAAACTTATAACACCATTCTCATATTATTACCTATTCCTAGAAATCATATATTTCATTGACTAACTTATGGTACGACCTAGTTTAAAAATATATGGTGACACGACTAATGAATAATTGAATGTATTATTTTTACACTATCTTAATAATAATATTTATTTTATTATTTTTTCCAAATAAATATATACCAAAACCATTTTTACACATCAATATTTCATAGTAAATCAAGCTCTCACCACACTATAGATTGATAATTTTATTTCGTGATCATATAAGGGATTTTTCATCTATTGTTAAAGTATCATTTGGTTGATTTTGAGAATTAAGTCGAAGTTTTGGATTATATTCTTCCATACAATTTTTATATATTTATGTCATGTCGGTAAAAATTGTATTTTCAGAAAATATTTTTTCCTTAATATGAACCATTATATTTTTATCTTTTTTTTCCATTCTAAGGAATGATGTTTGTAATTACTTCTTGTTCTTGTGATAGAAACCCTAATTAATTGTTATCAAATCATTACCTATTTGTGGTTGGTTTTGGAAAAAAAATATTATCCCATATACATAACTAGGAGGGGATTCACTAGGGATTATAAACTACTACTGGAACTCAAAGATTCATTTTTTAAATAGTTACACTATAATCACAAACTAATTTTAAAAAAAATTGAGAAATTGATAATGTATTAAAAAACAACCGAATTCAATTACGCCCCTCTATATTTTACACCTTTATGAATTCATATAAATTTTTATAAATAGAAATATATGTTATAAATGGAAAAAATGAATAATTTCTCCAGTTTTTGAGTCCTAATATATTTTTATTCTAACATAAAAAGGAGGAGAGATATAGAGAGAATGATTCTCATATTCCTATATTGAACAGTAATAATGGATGATTAAATCATTGTGTTGACATCATATCACTATATAATTTTAATCATAGATTCTTTCAATAATTTTTTGTTCAAATTATTTTAGAGGACAATTAAATTAATCAATTTAATAGTGGAAAATGAATATCCTATAATTCCACCACAGAAACCACAATACAATCAAATAGTTATTGAATTAATATATGTTTGATGACGATAAATATAACATTTAAAAAATGTACAAATAATATAAATCATACACAACACTCTCACTTGTAATAATTTGATTGATAAAAATCATATACCACACATGATATATTATTGTGGTGCGTGACGCAAACAAACTAACATTAACATTGGAAAGTAGCCATTAAAATGGAATCTAAATTCATCCCTACTTGGTATTTGATAATTTAATGTCTAGTATTTGTAAAAAAAATTATTCTATTGGTCATAGTAACATGATGAATATATGGACATAAAAAATCACCAGTCCACTACATATTGCGGCCTCATGCAAAACCCAATTAGTAATCAAGAAAAAAATATTACATCAAAACATCAAATAAAATGTAGATAATCCAAAACTCAGATAAAATTTTTAATAAGACATTAAAGAATTATAAAGTCATGCACATACATGTCCCATAAAAAATAAAAGAGAAAATATAGATTCTAAAGAGAATTCGACGATTATCATTACATTTACATCATTTTTCAACTTCCATGAATTATAATTACTATTGAACATACCAATAATTCTAGAATAATTACCCCATTAACATTTATTCAAAATTTCAATAAACTAATATGAACATACAATAAATAGAGTAATTAAGCATAATAAATCAACAATTAATTTAACAAGATGATTCTATACAACATATATGGAATTTATCATAGGTTGTGGAAATATCATTCCCATATATGACGTGTAAACCAATTATTAATAAAATGATAAAAAAACATTTTTAATGTGTTAATATACAATATTATTCATAATAGTGTAATGAAATTCATAGAAAATAATCACTTATTAATCATGCAATGACAGTGATAAATATTTAACAACTAGCATGTCTGATTTAGATTCTATCCCATTAAGTATATATTTAGACTTATATAAAAAATAGCACTTTGATTTTATGGTGGAATGGCACCAAAACATATCATAAATAGGAAAATATGAATGCTATCCTAAAAATTAACATGAATATTTAAATATTATTTAAATTCATATGTATATGAAAAAATTCAAACAGTCCCTAAAACAAATAAAATCCATTTTAACTAATATTAAACTATTTCACATACCTATATGAAATGAATTATGTATGGATGATAAAAAAATTATGGGAATTTTATTGAAGGAAGTAAAATTAGGACAATGTTTTCGAAAATTGGAAAAAAAAACAATGAATATTTTAATATATCATAGTTAATAATCAGTCCTTAAAATCATATACTACCATTAAAATAACATTCTCCATAATGAATATTGGGTGCTTACCTTATTAATTTAGTGGAAAAAAGTCCTTGATATTGTATTTATGAACCTACAAGTGACTCTAGGTCTATCAAATATTTATGTAAAAAATCACAAGTCCAATAAATATTGCAGCCTCATGGAAAAAAATATTGGTATTCATAGAATAAATTCATACATCACAACATAAAATCACAAGTAGAAAAATCAAACTTCATATCAAATTTTTAATAAAATATTCAATCATTATAATTTCATCCACATACAAGGAACATAAAAATAAAAGGGAAAATAGTGAATCTAAAAACAATTCGATGGTTATCATTATATTCACTACTTTTTTCATATTCCATGAATCAGAAGAACTATTGGACATACCGATATTTCTCAAACAATTCTCCCATTCAAATATAATCATAATTTCAATAAACTCCTTAAAAAGTAAATAAATAGTGTAATCAATGAGAATCAATTAAAAATGAAGTTAACAAGAGGATTATATGAAGCATATATGGAATTTATCATTTGTTGTTGAAATATCGTTCCCATATATTATCTATAATAAAATTTATTAATAAAATAATATTTTTAATAAATAGATTATATCGGATTGTTAATTTATATTACAATGGCTCCATTTTGTAAATTATTTTGATTACAGTATTCCCAAGATTTTTATAGTGATTTTTTTTAATGAACCTCTAAATACACGGAGACATTTTAGTAAATAATAATGTAATAATATTTTACATTTAGTAATGAGTTATGTACTATTGAAAACATTATTGAATGATATATTTTAATCTAAAACTGTATAATTCATAAAAATTATTTTTTTGAATGAAAACCAACTAGGGATTATATTTTTAAGGCCATGAATTTTTGAAAGATATGATGTTTTTTCATAATGGATAAATTTGTTTTCAACAAAATTAATCTAGAAATAAAAAAAATTAATTTTGAGACAAAATATTTTGAATTAAATTTTATAACTAAATATAAAAATATCAACAATAATTGAAATTGAAATTTAAAATGTTTGTAAGAAATTTTTTGAATAAAAATATAATAATAATATTAAAATCCATACAGAAATCATATTTTTTAACCCCCATAAATGGAGATACAGAAAAATAAAATAAAATAGTGCATAATTCAGAGAGATATTCTAATATGTATCCACACTATCTTATAAATATGTTAAATCAAATATATATATTAGTGTTTTTTGGTTATATTTATATATAATGATAAAATTATATGTATAATTAACATTAAATAATCAAATTATATATATTATTTTAAAATTTGTAATTTATAGAAATTCAATGAAACTAAATTTTATTGAAGGTTTATTGAATGAAATTCGTAAATATTAAAATGTGCGTTAATTTTTTCAACACCAAAACCATGTTAACTAAAATTAAAAGAACATAACATCAAAAAAATTATAAAAAATATTATAATTAAACCAATTAATAAACATGAAAACATATAAATAAGTCTTATATCAAAATATTAACTACTTTCTTTGGACAATGTTATGTAAAATTGTATTTAAATAAATGCCTAAAAAATAAAACAGAGTCACAGAGTTATTTAAATTTGTATCCACATAATAATGTTACAATGTTATGCGTAGTATGTATATGATATTAATATATAATTTGTATGAAAGACTGACATTATGTGTATTTCAAGTACATGTCATGTCCATGATATATAATACAGAATTCATATTATTTTGGATATTTTATTTCATAATGAACAATTCATCACTCTTTGATTAAAGTAAATGAATCATCTAAATATGTGTAATATCGAATTATAATTATCTTATGAACTAGGGGATGGAGGTTTGTATATAATATAGATGCTTTGATGGCTATAGGTAGATGTCACATTGGTTTATGTCATCAAGGGTTGGGGTATTCCCATGATTTAGCTAACCGGGAGATGTCGCCATGATGGATATCATCAGGGGGTTATCCTAGGATGTAGGGGAGTGAGAGACATAACACTAGGGGATGATATCAGTGGGGGGTCATATGATGCATGCAAACAGGAGACTTCACAATAGTTTATGGTGGTGTGTTATAGGTGAGAGTTTATCTAGTGTTATTTTTTATGGTCATGTGAGAAATAAATGGGAGCGAAATATTTATCGGGATAGGATTAGGTTCTTAATGCACTTTTTTAAAAATATACTATTTTATGAAATCAATCACTAAATTAAAAATTTGTCCATTATTTTCTAAATAACCATCAATAGAGGAAATTGGTATTAAAAGAGGAGTTATTTGGAATAGAAAACACATATTTGGATTTCCATCACCAATCACAATTGTGACCACCACGCCCAAATAATAGTAGTCTCATGCTATCAATGTGTCTGAATATCACAATGATGTCCACCAAGCCAAAATAATTATTGTATCAATCCTATAAATTCCCCCAATTTGATGACCTTATATTCCATAGCATTTTCATGAACATCCATAAAATTTAAATGTGTAATTATGGGTCTTTTAGACATAGAATTAAATGGTTGATTTCAATGGAGATTTTATTTGAGAATTTAATTGATTATATCATATGCATGACAGTATATGTTAGTGGAGTGAGATTTAATACAAAATTCAAAATTTGAAAAAAATAGAATATATGAGGCATATATTCACTTTTCAATTGGAGTATCTTTTCAAAATTAAATAATTATTTTTAATATGAAATCTTGATGAATATTTTTGTTTCTATATTCAAATACATTATTTTCAATTTTCATATTGATATGAATAAATTTTTTATAACATTAATAATTATTAATTTTATAATATTTATACATTTATATTATTATATATTTTTAACATTTATATCATTAATTAATTATTAATATGTATTAATTTAAAATTTTCTATAGTATATTAAATTAAAAATATATTTTTATAAATTTTGTTTCATTGATATTTAATATTATTAAAATTATATTGCTTTAAATAAATACAAATTATTTATTTGTTATTATTTTTTTATTAGTCATTTAGATAATAATTATTATTTTCTATTATTTTTTTAAACGAATGTTTTTAATATTAAATCATTTACCACAATTTTTTAAAATTTTTAGGATTAATAATATTTATTTGTTTTAATTTTTCTGTAATTTATATAGTCAATTGTATGTGTTAAAAATTTCAGGGTGCAAGTCACCAATGATGAAACATTATAAAACAATGAAAATTATATTTGTTAAATTTAAATCATTGTAAAATTAATATTTATATATATAAATTTTGGATATATGTTTGGATTTTTATTAAAACAAAATTGGGTAAAATATTTATATATAGAGCTATATATTTTTATTTGGGGTAAATTATTTATCCATTTATAATATTAATATCAATAATTGATAATATAACAAAAAATTTATAAATGAACCTTTTTTAAAATGAAATATTTATATATTTCAACAATTAATGATTATTTTAATATATTACATAATATATTCCATAATATATTTAATATATAATAATTATTAATATTAAAAAATGTTCTTAATTTATATAATTACATTTTTTTCAAATTGAACACACTTGAAGCACCCCAACTACATTTGACCACCATATTTTATTTACCCATCTATTTCTATTTTCCCTCTTTTGTTTGTGGGAAATAACGATAAACCTCTAATCCTCCCTGCCTGCATTATGAGAAGTTATTCCACCTCTACATAGCCCATTTGTTTTATATGGTGATTTTAAAAGAAATCACCCCACTTATTTTGATTTTGTATTCCACACTACATATATCAAATTTTTCTTCCATGACCCCATTACACAGTCATAGTGTTAGGGTGGAAGCTTATTGATACAGGGATACAAACTCATTATCAATACAAATATTATGAGAATATCCAATGAAAAATTGAAGAACAATAATAAATATGTGGAAAAAATTTGAGACAGAAAATATTAATGTACAAAAACCCTCCAATGTGAAAGATAAATACCACGGGGAAACTCTGAATAATTTCACTAACAATCATTGAGTGCAAAATCCAAGAATAATCCAAAAACATGAATTGAAAATATAGCATAGAAAATCTATGTTACAAATCAACATCTTAATGCACATCCATATTCTATTTGATAATTATATTATGGGAAAATGTCACCCTTTAGAGGTCACAACCGAACCCAATTTATCGTTGAAAAACTATTAATAAGTTGCTTTAAAAAATAGATTGGTGATACTCCTTGTTTCCGATGGCCCATATGGCCATTTCTCACATCTCTTCTTTATGAAATTCCTTCTCTTCTCAGAACATTAAAAGAACCATGTTGGTCGATTTTTATATGTCCTCAGAATCACTAAAAAACAACTAACATAGACCATCAAATGAATAATACCATATTTTATCAGCATTGTTAAAAAAAAGATATAATCATATTTTTATCAGTGCTAGATAAATGTTCTAACAAACTAAACATTATGTTTACTAAAAAGGGTTGATAAAGGTATAACCCTTAAGAGTGATTTTTGTAGCTCTGATAATGAAGTGATTTACAAAAGATATTATTAGAACTGATAGAATTTATTTAACAAAAAATATTTATTATTAATATACACTTAATATTTTCATATTAAAAAATATAGTTTATTTATATACTTTTAATAAAAAATTCACACTTATAATAAATTTATTTTAATAATTCAATTTTATTTATAATGTTTACAAAAAATCATAATATTATAATTAAATAAATTTTTTTCTATATATTTATAAACATATAATAATCAATATTGAAAAATAAAAAATTTTATGATATTTATAATTAATTATTTATAAATATATATTTATAATTATACAAAAATAATTTTTAAGAAAAAAATTAATAACTTTAATTATAAAAAAAAATATGAAATTAAATACATATATTTCTCTAATGAATTTGGTTAGTATATATATATATATAGTTATTATGAGAAAATGATGGAGATGATTTTCATTATTTATTTTCTTTTATATATTTATATGTGAGTATAATCGAGGCATTCAAATTTATATCTTATGTATTAATCGTGAATGTTCATTTATACATTGACAAGTATTTTTATTTATCATGATGTCTTTGTATGTAATTAATCATTTCTTATGATTTATACATAACAAGGTATTTAATTCATTCATATACTTCAATGAACCAATTATGTTATTATAAATACCAATAAAAATAAATGATATATATTCTTTATATTTCTAACTATAAATTTTTAATATTATAAAAAACATTTTAAATACTTATATTAATAATTGTAATTGTAATTATATAAATATTTATTTAAATAATTATAAAGTTATAATAAATTCAGATATTTTAATTGTATAAATATACCCAAAAATCCAAGATAGAGGCAATAACCTGCTCATAAAAATATATTAAACAATCATAAAAGTGCACAGGAACACAAAATCAAAAAACTGATCAAGAAAGATGGTTATAATCCCCACCACAAATAACAGCCTGGACAATGTCATTGCAAAAATCAGGCGAGGCGCGGGACCAGTTGGAACTGACCTCTAAAATTTCTCCCTTTGACAGAGCATCAACAAACTGATTGGCCTCACGATAAACATGTGATACTTCTAGTGATAGTACCTCCGCAATCTGCATACATTCAATCCAGTCAGGTAAGATCCTCCATGGTATATTTTGAGATCGAGAAGGACGAATTTGAACAACAATAGTCGAGTCAGACACCAAACATAATTACATCCAATTAAAGTGAATAGAATACAATATATCTTTAATCTTGGACCAATTTTCTGCTTCAATTGCAGGACCATTTACAATAAAGTGGAAGAAGAATAATTTCACAAATCCAAGGGAATTTCGGAAACCGCCACCGCATCCAGCAGGACCTGGGGCACCCAATGCTACTCCATCAACATTGAATTTGAACCAACTAGGGACGGGTGGTATAATTATATATATATATATAATTTGGGGGATTACCCATGTGGTAATGGCTCCCTGTAATCCAAAATTAGACCTGGGTTGAAATTAGGGGGAAGCGAATTTTTTATGATATGTGGTGTCATAGGCAACCATCGATGTATGTGTGATGCAGTCAAGATGTGACATAGATAAGACATTGTCATATTAATGGAGGCAGTATGATGTAGGCATGACACTACACTTGGCCATCATGCTATATAATTATTTGATTAACTTATATTGGATATTCTTGATTACCTTGAAACTAATTATTGATTTGTCATTATTGGATTTTGCAACATTTTTGGATAGAATCAATATATCCTGTATTATATAAGGAATAATGGATCATTAATGTAATCAATAAGGTTTTCTGATAATTCAGGATGTTGCGGTGTCTTAAAAGAATACATGATAATGGTGTTCCCATGTTATTACATGGAAAACAGGATCTTCATTATGTTTACCTTCCTTATAAATTTTGGACAACGAGTTTGGACAGAAGTATTTAGAATAATTCATGTTTGAGATTATTTTTTGATTGCCATAAAAGGACAACCCGGAGGTCGGGCGGCAAACCGTCGCATCTGGTAAGACCGTGATACTTGAACCCACAACTAAAGGGAGACAAGGGTGTATCACCTACCACTGGCCCACGTGATGTAGTGGATTAAATAATGTAGTTTTATTTCTAATATGTTTGGTGAATAAATCAGAAATTCATTTTTTTGAAACCTATATGAATAGGATATATGGAATTTTTTATGTTCTATTATCTTTTAGAGTTAATGACGAGTTTATGTTAGAAATTCTTGAAATGATGGAAATATACATATCAAGTATATATATATATATGTATATATATATTTTCTAGTCTTATTCGATGAAAAATCAATTCTTAAACATTAGGCACAGGTTCTTAAAACTATATTTTTTTATCCTAATACCTTATTTTTTTGTTGAACCGATGATATTTTATATCATCATAGATTGATGGCTTTGAGGCCCTCAATTATACAATTGTTCATGATTGATGACCTCAATCACTCCCTATAAATATTTACGTTTTCTTAAAATTATGTGTCTCTAATTTCAACCAATGTTCTCCTTATCGAGATCTTAATTAGGTGGTGACCATTTCATTTCTCTTTTCCACTTATTAAGACTAAATTTTATTAACCCAAATTCCGTTGTGGGTTTTCCCACAAAGATATTTTGTATTTTCATTCATTTATTTTCAAAAACAATTTCAAATTGTAAGGAAGCAATTTATTGAAGGTGGGGAGTATGTAACAACCCATGATTCCACAGTACGCTTCACTTTGAATAATATTGTAGTGTCCGTTGTACACAACATCAAGTTCTAACACACACCACAACAAATCAAACGAGCTGTTATGAATAGTAATAACCATTTTTTGAAATTTTATACAATTTATCATTCAAAATGGACTTCATTTTTGGATTCCTAATATCTAAATAAGCATTGGGTGAATTTTTTGTATTTTTTGGAAAACTGTCATATTTTGATGAATAGTAAAAATAACTAAATATATTTTAAAAACAACTTTTTTAATAAAATAATTAATTGTGATAAATTATGAATTTTAGTGATTTTAGAGTATAATTAGATTATATATTTACTATTTAATCCAATTTTGGTCATTGGAATTAATTTCACATTTAAACTTGACATAAGCAACTGCCAATCTTTTAATAGTTATTATCTCTTAAAAACACCATATTTTTAACAATTGCAATTAATTTTAAATTATTATCTACCACTTATGTGTTTGGAATTTACAAAAACAGATTCCATATTTAGAATCTGGATGTCCAAATTAAGTAAATAGGTAACTTTTTTAAGACATTTTAATAATTTGTTTCGGTAAATATTTTATTTACCATGTTTAAAGGGTAAATCTGGTAAATAAGGATAAAAACATAATAATAGAATAATAATAAATTAACCTAAAATGTGTCCTAACCCTATTGGTTGATTCATGTCTGACCATGGGCATCTTTGTGTTGATTTTGGGACCCCATGGATCCACATGTAATTGATAATGACACTTTATATTAATTAAGTTAATGTAAATACAAAAATGACAAGGCATATAGCTTTTTAAAAAACAATTTTTACATATGGTTATATATGTAATATTTTCAACTAGAAATATTAATTATAAATAAAAAAATATTTTATACATAATGGTATTTTATTTATTGTTTTTATACATTGAATAATTAAATTTATTTATGACATAATAATGATGCAATATTTTTCTTATTTATGAAGGAATCAAATAATTAGTATCATAAATGTTAAAATAAAAATAATCTGAAGGTTTTTTATGACATCAAAAACTTTTATTGGTTAATATGACATGTTAGGATTGCTTAAATAAATTTATTTCGAATTAATAATGTTTTCATGACTTTAACAAAAATCTTATGTTAAATAGTGTCAAAAATGACATAAAGGAGTTTTGAAAACAAATATTATATTATTAATTGATATTACTTTCATAAAAATATATAGATCATCCAAAGGACATATATAATAATAGTAGTATAATTAATGTACCACTTGGGTGTTTCTTGGAAATATATAGTATGTTTATTAACTATATAATATATAAATAAAAGAGACATGCTAAATGTCAAACTAATTATCTAAGGGTTAAAACTAAAAGATAAAGATAATAATGTGACCCATACCTTTCTAAAACATATTTTACGAGTTGTTTTAGACCCATCCCCACCTTATCCTATAAGTAAATCAGATTGGAGACATTAGAAGCCGAATATGAATATATTATAAATTAATATTTTACGTTTTTCCTAAGGTTCCCCACACCCCTATTTTGAAAGGGCACAACACCTTCCCTCTAATTCATACCTTAAAATCTTTTTCTAGACCAACACCTGCCCAAATATTATATAAACATCCATAAATTCAACCTAGAGGCATTATTTTGATCAGAAAGCCAAATTATGGAGCTATTTTTATCAAATCAAATAGAAGAACCCGAAGAAGAGATAATGTTTTCAGCAACCTCTTTCAAGTTCCTTTCATTTTCAACATCTTCTTTATTTTTTATTTACATTATAAAATAATAACTCCAGTATATTCTATATAATGTGATATTATTATAAATATGGTACAACCATATTCAGTATTCTGTCCATCCTTTGAATGAAATTTCACCATTCGTGCGTACGTACGACTTACCGTCTCCACGACGTGGTGTAATTGTTATTCAAAACATTATTAGTTATATGGGTATAATAATGATGTGTAATTCAGGTATATAATAAATATAACATGATAATTATTCTTTATATATTATATACCATACAATAATATATAATTTTAATATCAAAATAATGATATTGTCGCTCGTGCGTGCGTACGGACTACCATCTCCATGAACGCGATGAGATTCATTCACATCATATCCATTCAAGTATAATTATCATTTGATTGTTAAAAATAGTTTTCATTGAATTGATATCATTATAGCTATGAATATGATACAACCTATCCATAACAAAAATGAGTTTTGTAACAAAACATATAAAAGAAAAACGAGTAAGTTAACACCCGAAACGACGATAATAATAAGATATTACTAACAAATAAATGTTAACAGATCATATATGATATCATATTAATGTATATAATTCTTGTATAATTTAATACCAACTATTTCACCGTTATACAGGAGGTTTAAATACCCATATCCAAAGAAATGTACAAGGTAAGGGTTTTTTTCACAATCTTTTTATTATATGAAATTGTTTTTATGTAGGTATATAATGGGAAATATTTATTATCAATGTCAATTTTTCATAAAAAAGTTTACAAAGGGATTATTATTATGGTAAATTTTAATAAAACACCATTTTAAATGTTTTAAATATTTGTTCTTCTAATCCATTCTCATTAATGTCCATGTTTTCAAAATGGTTTTAAGGATTTATTTAAATGGACATGAATGTTTTAAAATGTTATTTACATTAAAAATTTTCACAGTGGTATGGTACAATTTGACTGAAAAATTTATTTAAATGACTTCCTTTCTAAATTGTGTGACTTTTAAACGTTTTCTTGAAATAAGGGATATTTCTATCAAATAGTTTTAGAAATAATTTTCATCTATGTCAAAATCCTTTAATAGATTTTAAACTTGTTTTGAAGTTTATTTATTAAGATACAAATCTTCCAAGTAGTATTGACGGTTTTGTGATATGTTTGACTGTGGATGTCTTATTTTTAAACCATTCATGGTTTATAGTTAAATTATTTACATTTCGTATTCTAGTTTTAATAAGAATGTTTATGTTATGTTTAAAACTTTTCATATGAGGAATTCATTGGACTTAGTAAGTGATGTGTGGAGTCTGCTACAACTCCTCGATGCATCGGTAGGTATCATGAGACAAACTAGTGTCATGGCACAAGGTCTTGACAAAATCTTATTTGTAATCATGGAAGAAGTCATTGAATATGTGGTTATGATAGTCTGGAATTATGCATTCCATCATTATGAAAGTGAGTATTTATATTGCATGTAATTATTCAACTAGTAGAATATCCATGTGAATAAGTAAATGGCATTATTTTATTTTATTTCTGCCATATTAGACTGGAGTTCAGGTTTAAAAGGATTTTGTTTTAGTTATACATTTCCTTAAATGTTTATGTTTATTTATTAAAAGTTTCCACTATGTTGTTATCTTTAATGAGCATCTGACCTCACCCCTTTCAATGTTTTAATTTTTCCCAGGATGTGAAGAAGTATTTTATGAATGATCTGCATGTATAGTATGAGTGGATATGAATACAATATGTTGTTGTCGTTTTTTTCACTTTATAATGTAATGTAAGACTTATGAATATATATAGTGTTTCCAAGGATACTATACTAATCGGTATTTCAAGACTTTATCGTTTGTGATCATGCCAATATTATGTAATAATGCACCAACTTTGGTTAACTAGGGTCAAGGCGTTACAAAATACAAGAAACTAGATTTATATATCATATAATATTTCTAAATTGTTAGACTTGAAAAATTGTAATCATTTAAAATGAAATTATTTTCACAAACCAACCAATTCCATATTTTAATTGGTCACTGAATCAAATCTGTGACAAGTATGGATGGGCATTCTCAATCCCCGCTCACTGATTACTAGTGTCAAGAATCAATATAATATAGTTGTAAACAGTTTGGCCAATAAATTAAAGGATGATGAAAAAATATAAACAAAAAAAATTCTTAAAATTGAAAAATAGAACAACGTTCTACAAAAAAAAAATAGATCTCTAGGACACCTCATGTGTCTCCACCATACAAAGAACCATGCTCGCACCAGGAGTAATAAAAAATTAGAGGAACCTAAAACAGAACAATAGAGTTGGAATGTGCTTCATGATGCTCACTAGGAATGGAAAAGATAAACAACGCCTTATTTCCTTGTCATTATAATGATTCCAAAAGCATTCTCATTTTAATATAATAAATAATATAATAAAATTTCAATTATTTTCAAATTCAAGTAACATGATTAAATTTTCATGAACGTCATTTCTCCCACACTACATTTTCAAAATAGATTCCATGCATGCATTGAAAATTGAAATTGAAAAGAAATAAATATATATTAAAATATGGGATTAAAAACATTAAAAAAACATGAATCAAATAATATAAAAATGACATCACAAGAACCATTGGAAATCCCGTATAAGGATCTTTTATTTGAAGACTGATGATCCTTACACCTTAGTAAATCATTTTATAGTAACCACAACTGACAATGTTCTTGTGTACGTGCCACTATGAATGGTATCCTCATGGGATTAGTGATCTCTAAACATCCTAAATATTTGGTTAGTGATATAGCATCCATCCTGCTAGATGAAACCATAATGAAACACATCTAAATCATTTAGCAATGTTGTCCTACTCTTCCCATCTGGGTAACAAGGGCTACAAATTCACTATATTCAAAAATTCTCTGGAGATTGTTCCATGAAAATAAATATGATCATTTCAGTTTCAATCTCTTAAAACCCATTTAGACTCTCACCAGCATTCTCTTAATCGAGTACATCCCCAATTTAATCCAAACAATAATTCATCGATCTCTTTACCAGTAAAATGATACAAATCACACATTTAACTTGAATATCATTTTTCTAAAACAAGGATAAATGCATTATGAAGGGTTTAATATTCACAGAAACCACTCTTGATGGCCAAATTGAGCATTTTTATTTTAAAAGGATTACTTTTACTTTAGAAAAAATATTTCTCCAAACACTTTTAAATTAAAAAAATGAATAGATGTTAACACATTTCATTATATTTTTCATAACAAAATTGTTAAAAATTGAAAAAAATAATGGATATTTCTAATTCAACAAATATATATCATTCGAAAAAGAAATCAGGTTTTCAAGATGCTTATTGTTACAAAAACCACAAATATAACATATTTTTACTAAGGACACATATTTAAACATTAGGAATGTGCGGAAAAATTGAAATAATCCAGTTGTGAGAAGAATTATTTTATTCTACAATTTATTAACATTATTATAGAAATAAGACAACCAATTAAAGAAATTAAATTATTTCCATCAATTTAACAGTCCAAACATATTGTGGCCTATATAAAAAGTGTCACTTTTTATGAGGATCATCTGAACTGACCCTTCATAATTGCATGCAAATGTAATTACACTTATATGCATATATCTCTATTTGAATTTCAAATAAATCCCTCACCATGAATGAATATTTAATAAGATAACATTTATATATAAATATATAATCATTACCCGATACATGTAGATGTTTGAACTCCTTTCACCCACTAACCAAAACCACTACAGTGATTCCCAACAGATTCAATAAATATGTTTAAAATTTCAAAAATCATAAAACGCCATAATTAAATTTATTGAAATATGATGAAATAAAGAGACCTTACAAGAATTTCATTATAAACCCACATCAGTTCCCATATATGTATAGAATTATCCTCAATAGGGCCAATGAAAATTAAATAATAGAAATCATAGAAAATAAAAAACCAAATTGAGTTAGGGCTAGATAAAATTCCTATGAACAAGATGGAAGAGATGAGAATAAAAATTTAGAGAGAAAATATGGTAGAGGAGACCCAATAGAATTATTCACATAAAAAATAGAGGGGAATAGCGATCGTTGAAAAGAGGTAGAGATGTGTCAGATCCATATCAGTCAGTCGGGTCACAAGAGAGGAGGGAGGTTAGCCACTAAAGAGAGGAGAAGTGGGATGTATGAGGGGGGGGGGGGGGGTAAGGCTGTAGGGATGACCACCAGAGGGAAGGTGGTCTCATTGAGGGACCTGGTCGAGCATTTGGAGGTCACACATGAGTAGGGAGAAGCGAGGGCAAGGTTTCCTCATTTATGGGTTAACTAAGAGGTAGACGAAGACCCAATATCTAGTATTCCCTAGTATTATAATAATAGTATCTTAATAATAAAAATAATAACAATAATCATGATAATAATAATAATATTATTATTATTATTATTATTAAAAATTTCATTTATTTTTATTTCATTTGTCTTATTTTATTTTATTTTTATTAAATTATTTTATATTTCTATTAATTTTTTTTATATTTCTATTAATTGTTTTTAGAACAGAAGAAAGATATAAAGATTTTTCAAGTGGTTTGATAGACCATGCACCAACAATGCGAACCCTCATTGAGAGATGGGGAACACAGGTGGGCATTCCACATAATTATCAAACCATGCACCAATCGTAATGAACACCACTGTTCAATTCCAATGTTGAACCATAAAGTCTCTACACAATTTCACAAACCATGTGCAACCCATGATCCTCACCACTGGACACCCAACATAAGCAACCTGGTTACCTAGTAAAAACTATATTGTTTCTCCAAAACGAATATCTTCTAGTGTTCCATATGATTCAATATTCAAAACATATGTTTCCTATTAAATACATGAACAATTCATTCCATTACTCAACCTAAACTTCAAAAATAGTTTAAAAAAAAAATAAAAGAAAATAAAAGATAATCTCAAAGGACGTGTTATTAAAATTCTTCCCATAACAAACAAATTCTACCCCCAAAAAATATTCCCAGCTAAATGATGATCATTACATGGTTTCATGCCAAATCAAAATAAAAATAATCCAAAAACCATGATGTGAAATTCTATTTATCCAGTAACACCAAACTATATTTAGGTGAATATAAAATGTGACCATTAATAAGGAATCTTGGAGTGTCTTCCCCACTACAAGAACCAAACATGATCACCCAATAATTATACACTCATCACGAGATAACTGTATAACTACAAACATGAATTCATGTTGATGCCAACAAAATTGTCAAAAAATAATTCATATACTAACACTCAATGAAACCACAAAAGGATCCACTTTGGGTATTCCCACCATTTATGAATATTCCTACATATTCCAACCAAAAGATAATAAAACGTGAACGTCTAACCCATAACATAATCCCCCAACACATGGTAAAATCAATAGAATGAACCCAAACAGAACAACGAATTGAACCATGATTTATCATTTCGTCAATAAATGATTATATACAAGATAAACACAATGTAATTATTACTAATACAGACAATGGGTAACCACACAAGAGAGTATGTCTATCAAAGACAGACATATGAGGAGGCATAACGTATGGATTTATAAAAATGAAATATCACCAGACATTTTAATAATCTATGTGCTACACGAAAAGAACAAAGAACACATTGAGAAAATGATACCTCTATGAATTTTAAAAAAACCATTGTTGATGAGGAAGATACTACATATAAACATAAACCATATCAATTCCAGCACCGGAGATAATATCATGAAAAATTTCATCAACACCAAACGATTTGAAAAATGATTTAAAAACATTACTCTGATTCCTATATATGGAGTCCAAATATCTATAAGCAATTTCTTCTTCCCAGTCAGGTGTATAAAATCTTAAATAAAAAATATATTTTTTTTATAGTGCATCTATTTGAACCACTTAAAATAACCAAGGACATCATGCTGAATAGAACATTTTTTCATCTACGGAATATACATTCTTCTCCTTTTACATGTAACAAAGGTTAAAGACAAACCAAAAAGGCTTGTTTGTGGTCCAATGTCTGGGAATGCTTCATGTCCACCAATCAATTTAATCTCTATGTAGTGTCTTTAATGAGAGTACACAGAGGGACTCTCATTCATAATTTCCCCAAAACAATAACTACCTCAATATAGACTAGTTCAATCCAATAAACAGAGACCATCAATACCTCCTAAAAATGACCTTTTCCAAAATAAAGAGGAATAAATCCCAGAAAATTAACAGTAAATCCTTACTTGTACATTTGTGAGGCTTACTAAAAAAATTAAAAAGAAGCACGAATCAAAATCAAATATCAATACAAACTACAATTACACAATTCAATAAAAATGAGAAAACATATATAAACCACCACTATGACCACATTATCAATACTCTAGATATAGCATCAGATTAAATATAATTCCATACTTGTGAAGAAAAAACTAAAACATATGTCACTCACATTTAAAAAAAATGAAATTCCCCTTTTTTGAAAATTATTTTTTCGTAAACCAAACAAATTAAACCTACCATCGATATTCCATGAATTATCACATATGTACATCCTTATGATAGATCTTGCACAAATTCGTTAAATCCACTCAATATCCCCTAACCACAACCATTCATCCATATATGTAATAATTATTAATAATACTAGTGGTCAATTAAATTTTTTTTGTCATTTCTAAATCAAATCATTCTATATGAATCTCAAATCCTAATCCCACTAAAAGTCACCCCTTATCATTATATAAAAACATTCCCAATTTCCCAATGTGTTTCAATTAAAATAACATAAATCTTTCACAGAAAACAAAAACAATCTCCAAATCACATTCATATTTTTTCCATTCAAAACTTTTTATTCCATTAAAAAAAGAAAATACCCCTTTAAAAAACCATTTTCCACTACAAAAACTACATTCCCTTTTGGAATTCCATTTTCCTAAAAACAAATTTTATTTATAGAACAAATTAAGTCTACTGAAATAAATTCCAAACATAACTCACAAAAATAAATCTAAAAATAAAAAACTAGTGGGTATACAAACCCTTAAAATGGCTTATAACACCATTCTCTAAGCGGGAATCCAACATATGAATGTTCTTGAACCATGTAATCAGGATAAAATGGGTCTCTATTACATTCATTACCATCACGTAACAATAGCTCAGTCCCATATTCATCACATATACACATATTCCTAACATAAGAATCACTCAATTCTCAAATGACAACTAGTAACTTAAGACACATGTCTGTGAAGGGTTCATGTCTTCTTTCCCACACCTACTTCATTAGTTTTAATTGTCTTAATCTATAAGCAACGTAACCCCACAAATAAAGAGATCCTTTAATGATAACATTTTTCTAAAAACCAACATTGTTCGACCCTTAACTAGTCACCTAATATTGTCCACGATAAGGCAAGGAGGGATTTAATAATCCCAATGGTCTAGAAACTAGTGGAGGGAATCAGAATAAGATAGTTGGGAATGGTTTTCACCAAAAAAAATAGTTGAAAGAATATATAATGAAAAATATAAATAAAAACTATGAGTGTTGAAATATAACAATGTTCTACAACAAAACATACCTCTAAGGTGACTCATGGATAACCCCCAAACAAAGAACCATGTCGTCTCTAAGATAATTCCAATCACATAAGAAACTAAAACTAAAAAATAGACTATGTGAGAGCAATAGTATTATAAGTAGGAATACCAAGGATAAACAATGCCATATTACATTACCTTTAAAATGATAACCAAATCTTGCTAGTTTGAAAGTAAAACAATATAAAATAATTTCATTCATTCTATTCTAATTCAAATTACATGTTTTTATTTTCATGAAAATAATTTCTCTTCAACATCAATAGAAAAACAGAGGTCATTCATTCATTAACATTTCGAATCAAAATAAAAACTATTTATATTAAAAAATGTTTTTCACAAAAGCGATATCTATCATTAAACAACTAAAATGAAAAATACATATTTTGTACCGTTGGAAATACCTATTAAGATAGTGTCATTTGGGGAATATTATCTTTTCCCCATTGTGAAATATGCTATAACAACCACAATTAACATCATTCTCATGTTTGAGCCACTGGGAGGGGAATCCCCATGGGCCAAGTGGTCTCCAATGATAAAAAATGATTAGTTAGTGTTTCAGTTTCAGTCCTAGTAGATGAAACCCAGATTAACCTCTTCTAAATAATACAGTGTGCTAGTCATAGTCTGAACATAAGGGTACCCAGGGTTAACCATATTATTTATTCCATGTGGTGGTGTAATTTTATCAAGAAAACATATATAAACATATCACTTTTTATCCAAAATGTAAATCAACCTCTCACCACTTATCTCCTCCTCAATCACATCCCCATTTTGATCCATCACAACAATAAATATTCATCTTCACTAGTCACATATAAAAAATCTAACATTTGACAAACATATAATTTTTTTAAAATAATGGGGAATTCCATGAGATGGATTTTATATTCTTGAAAAGCAATCAAGAATGTAAAAGTATGAATTTTTGTATTTAAAAGTATAATTTCATGTTAGAAAACTATTTTCCCAAACTACTTAAAATGACAAAACATTTAAAAGTTCAAACATTTCCTTATTCATTTTATAACAATATTGGATGAATGTAACAAAAAACATTGTACATTTCCAATTCACCTACTATAATTCAATCATAGATCCAATCAAGTTTTCAATAAGAATAGTTTTTCAAAACGAACATAGAGAACATATTTTTAAAATGAATGACCTACAATGCGACTAATCGAATGTGCTGAAAAACATTATCCTTACAAAAAATTTTCAACATTTTATTTTTATACAATTTAATCACATTATAAAAAAATTTAGACAACCAACAAAACACAAAAACAATTATATTTTTCAATTTCAGGGTTTGGACATAGGGATACCTTCCTCAAATTTGATGATTGTTGATGATGACCGCCCGAGCTGACCCTTCACAAATACATTAACATGAATTAATACATATATACATTAACAACCCTAGATATAATTCACAAATTCCACACTCTATGATTTAATATGTTCAATGATGGTCTATATATATATATACCTTACCCTATGCATGTACATGATGTCACTTTCGACAACCCCATCCCAAAACCACTATAATGTTGTCCAACACACTGTAGAAATATTACCGTATCATAAAAAATAATAAAAACATAAATTAAAAATATCCCAAAATGAGGAAATCAAAATCATGTAACCCAAAACATAGGAGAAACCACATACATTGACATCCATGTCTAGAATTATCCTCAATGGTGTCCCAAAACCCTTATAATAACAATAGACCAAATGAAATCTTCACTGATGAGATAGGGTTCGGGACAAACCATACACACCCCATAGAAGAGATCAAAAAAATAAAAGGAGAATATGTTAGATAATAATCACTGGAGGGATTGACACTAATATTTGAGATGTAGATCAACAACCTAATGAGAGGGAGTGGTACGCTAGAGTTTTCCTGGTTGGTTGGGTCATCTGTAAGAAGGGAGGTGAGGTGGGATAATGTGTTTCATATGGTGTAAGGGGATGATGAAGGATACCCAATCTAGGGTTTTCAAAAAAATTATAATTATAATAATAATAATATTCTAATTAATAATTAAAGTATCCATGATAATAATACTTTGATTATAATTATAAATAATTTTTTTTAGATTTTTATATAAATTTTTTATTTTATCTTTATTTAATTGAACGCCTCTGTTCTGGTTCCAAAACTGAAACTCACAGTTTTTACACAATTTCCCAAATCATGAGCATCCCATAAACCTCACCAATTGAAACCCAATATATGCCACGTTGTTTCCCCTTAATAATTCTCTACATGTGTGAAAAACACTACCACGTAGAAAACATCTGTTTCCCAATAAAAACTAAAAAATCACAACTAGGAAATAACCTGAGCATCAAAAAGTATATCCATGGAAGAGATAATATTAAAATAAATGAATTTCAATAGTCATATTGTAAAACTGATTCTCACCATGAATGATTAGGAACAATTCCTTTATTATTCTAAAGTACTCAAGGAAAATCATTATGACAACTTATTCACTCCCCATGTATATAGTGTATTATCTAATAGTACAAAGATAATAAGAAAAAATATGTCAAATATAGAACATTGAATAACACGAGATGTATAAGGATGACACATAATAAATCATATCCATCATTTCCTAAAATTTATGATCTATGATACTTATAATATTTATTCTACGAAACACTGTAATAGGCCCCTTATTAATGTTATCCATATTAAACCAAATGAAAAACTTGGAATTATATGTTCTTTGAATCATTCCAATAAATAATTATATCCATCAATACCTATCATTATACACCATATGTAGGTTTATTCACTAATGTATTTCATTGATAAATGATTAAATTTTTTATAGGATATGAAATTTGAGAAATCATTTTCCATAATTAAAATTTCAGCCTAATTCTACCCTAATAATACCATGAATCCTCCTATAAACATCCTATATATAAAAATTGGGTTATTAAATAATGAAATATAGTAATGCATAATCGAACAATATATTTCCACACTTTGAATCATTATTCAATCCATAAATCGACCACTACAGTTTAAAAAACTAAATATTATAAATTGATACTTTATAACCTTTTTGTAACAAGGAAATAATATTTTGAAATAAGTTTACTTTATATAAAATGATTTGGACATCCATTTGATATATCTTATAATCATAAAAAAACTTCATGTAATATCTGAATGGACTGTATTATCAAGGCTGAAAAAAATAAAAGATTATAAACGATAATTTTATGTTAAGATAAAAACCCCATTATTGATTAAAAAATATGAAATTATAAAACATTATGATTATGACAATAAAATTATAAATTAATATAAATAAATAAAATTATCATAAATATATTACATAAATCACTCGAAAAATTGATAATTGTAGTGAATACATTTTAAATTATAAAAAACATAAAGATTCTATGATAATTTAAAATTAACATATAGAACAAAAATATATCACAAAACACATTAAAATCATGTTAATAATGAAAAATGAGCTATTATTTAAGAGTATTATATAAACAAAATATACAAAATCATTGATAAAAAATATTTTAAAAAATATAGATTTTTATAAACTTGTTTCATTTTAGGATTTTCCATTAAAATGATATAAGTTGTTGAAGAGAAATTATATAATATTATTAATCAATTAACTTATAAATTTTACATGATATTAAAAATGACATGACATTAACTTTAAGGACACAGACTTAAAACATTACATAATCTTGAATTAAATGAATAATTCACATTGAGGATATTTTCAGGTTTTGAGTTTTAGAAAATTAGGACATAACTATTACATCTCAAATGATTACAAAGTATACACTTCTATTTAGTTATAATTTTTTTCATAGAAAAAAAACTCTTCAAAAGAAACATGTATAGTTCCATATTTTAGATACCATGTCTTTCCTTGATCCCATCCTTGACCATATTCACCTTTAATTCATGTGGAAAACTTTTCAAAAACTAGGAATGAGCATAAAAAAGCTTAGTAAGGGATATAAAAATATTGAAGGAAAACATTAGTTCAGGTATACATAAGAATAAATGAAATCATACATTACTCTTACAACATAAGTACATTAACATAACTTATGAAATCATAAGTTTTATGAATAACTCATAAAATCATAATACGTAAAGGTAACATGAGGCATTCATAACAATATTACATAGGGAGTAACTTTCATGGTTACGTTTGGAATACCCATCACCGTATGTTCTCTAAATATCTTTGGAGAAACCTTAGAGTTTAACCACTCTTTGACACCCAATGAATTGGAGAGATATCACGGGATCACCCGCCCTTAGTTTATCACAAAACCACCAGTACTCATAAAAAATTCCCAAGATCCATAACATAATCATATCACATTGGACATTTATAAAGGAAATATAACATTTCCACATTTCAATCACAATATATCAAAAACAAATTGATATAATCAGAACATTATCAAAACCTTTTTCAATACAAAAATAAAAGAACATTAAAACATGGTATTTATTTTTCCTTTAATAAAATGTTATGGCTTGTAAAGGAATCCGAAACTCAAATAATGGTCATGGCGGCGGAGAAGTCATTGTCGCCGAATACATAATACAAAAATAATTCTTTTTTTCGATTAAAATAATATTATATTATTATTAGTGTGCAACATATGATTTCAAAAAAACTTGTTGTTGCGTATTGGGTACTCTTTCGAACATAGCATCCCCTTTAAGGTAATATTAATATTTTATTCACAAATATTAATAAATATGAAAATATCATATTCTTTATTTACCTCAAATGTTACATCCTTTCTCCTTTTGGGAATTTCTTCCTCATAATTATTAAAAAAATTGGGCACATAAAATTTATTAAAAGTCCCACATCGGAACAAGAGTCAGTAAAACTGCCACTCAAAAAGAAAGAAAGAGAAGTACAAGGGTCACCTGGGTTAACCCATACAAGGATTCTATATAGGAAAACATGGATATGAATGAAAAAACAAAGGGTCATGTTCTGATGGAGTGTGACAGAAAACATGATTATTAGAATGTTAACCCCAAGAAAATAACAAACTTCTGATGGGTTAAACAATATTTTATTCCATAGTAGGAAAAGTCATATTACAAAATTTTAGTTTTAAGATACATTTCATTGAGGAATTTATTTATAATCTTAACTAAATCATATGGATACATACTTACATGCCATGTAGACATTCATATCCTACTAGATCTCTTACACAAACTCATTTTTCCTCCAAAAGATGAGTATTTAGGATGACTTGTTCACATTAAGAGTGCTATAATCAACTTCTACAGAATCACCTAATCTTCAAAAGAGAACTATATATTTCCCATGTCATTATACCAAAAATAATACCAAAATTCATTAGTACGAGATCAAATAATACCCAAAAAGGATAATCCTTTATAAAAAAAATCTATTCTTAATCTCCAAAATTTGTCCAACAAAACACAAAGTTCAAGAAAGACCATTGGATAAACAATTGTCCAAAAAATTCTTCGATGTAAACCAAACAAATATTGAAATCCAAATTTTTTAAGGATTTAATCACATAGTCTTCCAAATTAAATATTAATATTTATCTCCAAATAACATCAGTTGCTCTTAAAGTATCATACTGAAAATTAATTAACCTAAACATATATCCTCCATGATAGGTCAATTATTTCATATATAACCCAAAATAAACTTATTATTGATTCATAAAATCATCAAACAAAAAATAATTTGTAATACTAACCAGCGACATCAAATAGTCCAGTGGTAGGCATTAAATACATTTTGCACTATGGTTGTGGTTTTAATTACCACAACTTTGTCTGATGTGATGGATTGTCACATAGATTGCTTGTTTTCATTTTTCCAAAACTATATAATTCTTACAAAATTACCCAAAAATAGATAAATTCAAAAAAAATAACCATAACATAATTTAACCTCATGTTTACCTCATGCCTTTCATTTTCTATCATAACTTATAGTAACCCCTAATTACCTCAAAGGTAAGGATCATATAAACCATATTGGTTACCTATATAATTATTACCTGAACATCCACATAATGTTTGTTATCTCATACATTATGTATTAAATAACTCACCCTGGTTAAAGTGGTTAATAATGACTCATGATATTTGGTTGAGAAAAAAGCACAAGAGTTCTCATTGCAGCTCAATTATCATTTAGTTGTTCTTTCAGAAAATTTTCATAGTTTTATTCACATCCATTGTTACTTTGGTGCCTTCTAGATCGAACCATTTACTAAAACCAAAAATGTTATTGTCATTATATCATTAGAATAATCATATAATACTATGATATAATTATTCATATTATCATAAACTCATTCAATTATTCAAAAACTATGACTCTTTCTGAAATCCTAACCAATATATTAATTTCATTTATGCTTAAAGAATACCCTAACCTCTACAGTTATCTAAAACGACCTTTGATAACTACTATAAGGACCTATCCATAAAAATTTTCATTATCTTGAATTAAATGAATAATTCACTTTTAGGATCTTTTTAGGTTTAGAGTTTTAGAGAATTAGGGAATAACTATTACATCTCACAAGATTACAAAGTTGACATGTCTACTCCGTTTCCATTTTTTCATAAAATAAATACTCTTAAAAAGAAACTTGTATAGTTCCATGTTTTAGATAGAATGTATTTCCTTGATACCATCCTTGACCATATTCACCTTTATGTTTGGTGGAAAACATTTCGAAAACTTGGGATGAGCATAAAGAAGCTTAGTAAGGGATATAAAAATACAGAATGAAAACATTAGTCCAGGTTTACATAAGAATGAATTAATTCATACATTACTCTTAAAACATAAGCACATTAACATACCTCATAAAATCAAATGTTTTATGAATAACTCATAGAAATCATATGGTGTAAAGGTTACTTGATGCATTCATAACATTCATACATAGGGAGTAACCCATCATGGTTATGTTTGGAAAACCCATCACAATATATTCCCTAAATCTCTTCGGAGAAACCTTATCATTTAACATCTTTGTGTTATGAAATGAATTGGATAGCTATCATAGGATCACCCACCCATAGTTTATCACAGAACCACCTGTCCTTATAAACAATTCCCTAAATCCATAACATAATTTTATCACATAAAACATTTATATAGGAAACATAACATTTCTAGATTTCAATCACAATATATCTAAAACACATTGATATAATCTGATCATTATCAAAACCTTTTTCTAAAACAAAATAAAATAAAATTAACACATGGTATTTATTTTTCATTAAATAAAAAGTCATGGATTCTAATGGAATCTGAAACTCAAATAATGGTCATGGAAGTGGAAAAGTCGTTGTCGCTGTATACATAAGACAAAAAAACTCTTTTTTCATTTAGTAAAACACTTTTTATAAAAAGAATCCATTTGAATGAAAGTAAAATCCAAAATGTTTTATACACCGTATAAAATAATATTGTGTATAAAAAAAATATGCCTCAATGAAATGATATTGAATCAAATTCCCTTACAATGTCAGTATCCTTAGATTAATGATAAATGAATTACATGATTATGTGTGGAAAATAAAAATACACCAAACATAAGAGGATATTAAGTGTAAAACAATAGGAGGTAATCCACACATATTCATAATACAATATAATAAATATGTAGAGGTTTGAGAGAAATAATAGAAATTGGGTTTAGAAGATCCCTTACAGAAATTTGACAGCCTAACGACGTCATTTTAAAATTCAGAAAATGAGAAGATGAGAGATAAAAATGGTATCTCATCACGTGAAATAATTGTCATACAATTAAAATGTAAATACCCATAAAATAAATTATATGACACAAAGAATAAAATCATTGTCAGTACATACACCACACCAAAGGAAATAGTGGAAAATGTATCATGAATCTCATGAGAACAAAAAGCGAGATAAAAACCCCATACCTCAATGTAATCAATTGAGTCGTATGACCAAAAGATAATAAACACAACATGAATCACAAAATACCATTAATATAAATAGAATAATTATAATATATATCAAATGGAGGAACACAATACACCCCAATTCGTAAATAAGTGGGGAACAATAGAAATCTCACAGAATTAAATGTTAAATAAGATATCCCCTTATGAATATTCGGCAGCCTAACGACGCCACATAAAAAATACAAAAATGGGTTGAATATATCAATTAGGGTCTATCATCATAGAAAAAGTAGATTAAGATGAATATATAACAACATCCCACAACATAAAAAATATGAGCATAAAATAAGTGACATAAAAGAGAGTACATAAAATGAAACAGAGAGGTTGGATCCCTTACCTATAGTCCGACTTGCCTTGTTCGATTCATTATATTCCAAAATAATAAAATTTGGTAAATTATTTATTTCATAAGAACCTCCTTTATTGTTTATTATTCCATTAATATATCATATTCTAATGTTATAATAATTAGTTAATTATGTTAGTTCATATCAGATGTTTTTGTCGATGTTCGGTACATGAGTCAAAAATGAACTTAGTAGAAAATAATTGTCCATGTAGTTATAAGTAAACCATATCCAAAATATTATTAATGATTTAAATATCATATATATCCAGTATATATCCATTTCATACTATCTATATCATTTTGATATAAAAAATTGAAATTTACCATTCAAGGAAACGGTAGGATGTACGTACGCATGAAAGCTACTTTCATTTCTTTTTCACAGTAATTGAATTAAAACAAAATGAGATATATATATATATATATTAATTATAGTATAATATATACTTTATATAGGTCACATATGTTCATTAATTTCATTTTTTATATATTCCATGTATTTCATGAATGATTCACATCACTTGAGGTGGACGTAGTCCACACTTCCTCAAATGAAATTATCGCATTTGCACATCATGAAAAGCATAATGGACACCATTAGAGGTGTTAGGATATATAAGGCCCCAGACTCAAACCTTAATTAATATTGAATTAAATTAATCATCCACATGGATTATCTTTTCAGGTTTTGAGTTTTAGAGAATTAGGACATAACTATTACATCTCAAAAGATTACAATGTAGTCACTTCTACTAAATTCTCATAAAATAAAAAATTCTTAAAAAAACCTGTCTAGTTCCATGATTTAGGTAGCATGACTTTCCCTTGATCCCATCCCTGACCCTATTCCATGTTAAGTCTTGTGAAAAACATTTGAAAAACATGGGATGAGCATAAAAAGCTCTGTAAGGGATACACAAAGAATAAAAACTGTTAGTTTTTCAAAACGACAAGTAAACCATGTATACTTTATCAAAGTAATACTTTTCACCTTTTTGAAGTAGTAAAAAATTTCACTGAATAAAAGTTCATTACTTACCTTTCTGTAACCTAAAGATTACCATAAAACCCTTATAAGTATCACATAACATATAAAGGAAACTTGGTACATAAACATACTTAAGTGGAATGACCATAAGGTCGACTTCAACACATATCACTTAATAGAATAGACATTCGGCCAAATTCCATAAATACTTAATGGAATAGCCATACGGCCAACTTTTATACCCTATGCATTGGAGGTTATAACGTAACCACCCGTCCTGGTATTCATGTCACCACCTGTCATATGGTTTATCACGTAACCACCCCTAAAATGTCCAAGTGCCATTATAAAATTATAATACATAAAACCAATATAAAGGAATGATAACATTTCCACATTTCAATCACAATATATCATTTAAATATATTAACAAAATAGAATCCTTTATCAAAACCATTTTCAATACCAAAATACATAAAAGAGTATATGGTATTTATTTTATTTTAAAAACATTAAGGATTGTTGAGGAAGCCAAAGATCAAATAATACTCGCGACGGCGGAAAAGGTCGTTGTCACCGCGTACATTAAAAGAAACATTCCTTTTGGTCGTTTAGTAAAACGCTTAGTAGAAAATGATTCATTTTGAATAAAATTAAAATTCAAAGGGGTTTATACACCGTATAAATGATAGTTGTGTATAAAACGAAATATGCCTCAATGAAAGGAGATTGAGATGAAGTCTGTTACAAAGATGGTATCCTTGGATTAAGTATAAATCAATTACATAATTATGTGTGACAAATGAATACACCAAATATTAGTGGTTATTTAGTGTAAAACAATCAAAGGTTATTCACACATATTCATAGAACGACATATTCAAGGAGTATAAGTTTATCCCAAAGAATCAAATTTGGGTTAAGAAGTTCCCTTGCAAAAATTTGACGGCGTCACTACAAAATTCAGAAAATTAGTTGATGAGAGATAAAAAGGGTATCTCATCACATGGAAATATAATTTTAATAAATAAGGATATAGAAGAACATATCCCAACATAATAGTGTGTTAATTAAAAGACGTAACAAAATAAGTCTTTTAAAAAGATGAGGGTGAAAGGTTCCCTTACCGACATGGGTATCTTTCGAAACATACACCCCGTGAAAGAAGGAAAATACAACATTGATGTAAATACTCATAAATGAAATTATATTACACAATGAGTAAAATAATGGGCAGTACATACACCACTCAAAGGAAATTGTGGAAAATGTAGCATAAATCTCACTAGAATAAAAGTGAGATGAAAAATCCCTTACGAAAACTCTGCAGCCTAATGGCGCCACATAAAACTTACAAAATGGATTGATGAGAGAGAATAGGGTGTCTCATCATATGGACATAAAAATTAAAGTACGAGTAATATAAAATAACATCCTAATAACAAGAAATATGATCTTTAAAAGGAATGTCATAAAATAGTGTACTAAAAAAGAAAGAGAGGAGTAGGATCCCTTACCTCGGGTCAGACTTGACTCGATCGTTCTTTAATCTCCTGAATAATAAACTTGAGTTAATTTCTACTTCCTTAAGAACCTTTTTCAAGTTAATTATTTTTTTTAAATAACTTATTACCATGTCATGAACATTACGTAATCATTTAAGTTAGTAACAATTGTTTTTTCGTTATTTGGTACTTAAGTCAAATGTGAACTTCTTATATTTACAAGTTGTTCATGTAGTAAAATATCCATTATCTAAATAATGATATTCATGATTTTTATATAATATATATCATATATATCCATCATATAAATGTATTTATAATATTACATAATCATTTAGAGGTAAGAAATGAAATGAATCGTTCACGGAGACGGTAAGCCGTACGTGCGCATGATCGCTACTTTCATTTCTATGTCTTATTAATTGGAATTAAAAATAAATGAAAGATATGAATATTTATAATTACAGAATTATATTCATCCTTTATATGTATCATACATCATATATATCTATTATATGTACTTATAATAGTACATTACATTTGAGGATAAGAAATTAAATGCACCGTTCATGGAGACGGTATGCCGTACGTACGTATGAAAGCTACTTTCATTTCCATCTCATACTTTAATGGAAAGAAAACAATATTGATATAAAGGTATATTATAATTCCAGTATAACATCATATATAATAATTTTAAATCCATCTTTTATACATCCCACATATGGCATTAACGAATCAAATCACGTTGAGGGGGCGGTAGTCCGCAATTCCTAAAATGAAGATATCGCGTATACCCATAATGGAAGCCAAGGTATGCCACAAATGAAAAATACAGAAGCTTAAGTAAAACATAAAAATATTATATATCATATATAAACATATTGGCATCTTAATGGCCACCACTGAAGGTGTTATATGAGTGTTGAACAATCATCGTTTCGTGAGGAACAAATTCTCTATCCACGAAAACAGTATGTTCTTTAACCATTAGATGAAGGTGTGTGTAAGTGTATCTCGAATCCATATTATAAAAACATCCTAGTATATTTAAGATAATATATTTTTTACAAAACAAATGAATAAAAAGATTTTAGGGGGTTGGAGAAGAATTATAAAACAAAAGAGCACAAGTGAAGACGTTACCATAAAATCGGGTAACTCCCTTTGGTGTGAATCAGAAGGGTTTATTGAAGAGCTTGCTGCCTATTTTAAGGCTTCAAGGATGAGGAGATTGATGTGGAGAGACAAAATGATCAGAGATTGGCCGATCCAAAGGCTTGAGAGTTGTGGGTAAGGTGGTAGAGGTGGGGACCTTTTATAAGAGGAGAGGATGGGCACTCTTGGTAAAGTATAAAATGTTACTTTAATTTCAGATGGTTTTCGGATTTCAATGGTCCCAAATTTATGTGTTTCTAGGATAAGGTGATAATGGTTCAAAATACTCCCATCCAATAGGTTTATGACATGTTGAGGTACTATATTTTGCATTATCCTTCCATTTTATTTAAATCGTTAAATAATGAGGTCATTGCTGCATCATCATGATGTCATAAAGAATTAAATTTATTTAATGTCTAAAAATTATAAAAAAAATACTATGATGTAGGAAATCGTTTTAGCGTTCCAATGAATATTTATAGTAAAAATTCTGACTTGTATAACCACATGTAAAAATTGATTTCTAAAACAACTCATGTTTGTGACATTTTTATTTTTACTTTAAATAAAAGGAATAAATGTCATTACCATACCCAAGTGGCTCCATGGGGTACTGAAAATCACCCCATGGGTTTTCTTGGTCGTCCATAACTCATCCAATATGGTTAAGACATCTGTCAAGATATTTTCATTTTATTATAATATCATTTTTACATTAAATCACATTAATTACCTTTAATATCGACTAATAAAACTTAAAATTTACTTTACATCAAAAATTATATTCATCCCATTGAACCACATATTACATAACAATTAAAATCATTTAAATTGGATTTATTAAATTCAAATCACAGAAGTGGTAAAGTCCCAATTAAATGAAAAATCAAATTTTGTAACCACCACTTTGTGTTTTCACTATTAATCAAAAATTAAAGTTTTTCAGAAAAATACAAAAAATTCACCCCAAGCTATATTTGATATTCCGAATTCAAAAATGATTTCTATTTTACCAAATTCATAACATAGAAGTTTCATTAATTAATTTTATAATTAAACCCCGCTGTCAAAAGGTGGTTAATCGACCGTTTAAAGAAGATTTATGTTTAAAATTGGATTCATTTGAATTTTAAGCCTCTAACATTTATTGGTTAAAAGTAAAAACATTTAACAAACATATAAAATCATATTTTAGTTATTTATATTAATTCCCAACAACACAATGGCTATGTTTTATCTAAAATTTAAAATAATATTAAATTATTACTTGTGTGCAGCGTATGATTTCGAAGAAACTCTTTGTTGCATATTGGGTAAGCCATAGAGTATAGCATTCCCTTTAAATTAATGTTAATATTTTATTAAAAAATATGGATAAATATAAAAATTTCATATTATTTATTTACCTGGGGTGTTAGATGCTTCTCCCCTTTTTGGAATTGCATCCACACAATTTTAAAATTGGTCTCGGAAACTTCAATGAAACCCCACATTAGAAAAGGAGTAAATTAAACTATCACTTTAAAAGAAAGAAAGGAAAGTACAAAGGTCACTCGAGTTAACCCATACTAGGATTCCAAGTATGAAAATATGTACATGGAGGAAAAAAGGGTCATGTTCTGATGGAGAGTGATAGTAAACATGTTTAGGAGAAAGTTAACCATAAGAAAATCACAAACTTGTGATGGGTTAAACGGTATTCTATTCCCTAGTAGGAAAAGTTAACATGAAATTTATTTGTTTTAAGTTACTTTTCATGGAGGAATTTATTTTTAAGCTTAACTAAATCATAATGAAACATAATTACTTGTCATGTAGACTTTCAACTTTTACTAGATTCCTTAATCAAACTCATATTTTCTCCAAAAGACTGGTATTTAGGGAGACTTGTTCGCATTAAGTGTACTATAATCAATTTCTAGAGAATAAACTAATCCACAAAAGAGAACTATACACTTCCCATGTCTTTAGACTCTAACCAAAACCAAAACCAAAAAGGTTAGTACAAGATCAGATAATCCATAAAAGGATAACCCTTTATAAAAAGAAAATCTATTCTTAATCTCCAAAATTTGTCCAACAAAACCCAAAGTTCAACAAGGACCATTCGATAAACAATTTTTCCATAAAATTATTCAAAGTAAACCAAACTAAGATTGAAACCCAAATATTTGAAGGATTTAGTCACATAGTCTTCCAAGTTAAATCGTAACATTTATCTCTAAACAACATTAGTTTCTCCTAAAGTCTCGTATTGAAATGTAATTAACCTAATCACATATCCTCTATTATAGGTTAATAAATTCCTATAGAAATCCCAAAATAAACATACTCTAAATTAATAAAATCATTTAAATAAAAAGAATTAGTCAAACTAACCAGGGACTTCACGTAGTCCAGTGGTCGGAGATAAATACCCATTGTACATTGGTTGTGGGTTCGATTCCCGCAGCTTTGTCTGACACGACGGGTTGTCACACGGTCCGCGTGTGGTCCTTTTTTCAAAACTACATAATTCTTAAATCATTCCCCAATAACAAGATAAAATATTCAAAAATAACCATAATGTAATTTAACCTCAATTTTATCTCATGACTTTCACATTCCATCATTACATATAGTAACCCATAATTACCTCGAAAGTAAGGATCATATAAACCCAAATGGTTCTTTATAACTATGTACACAAAAGAACAGATTACTATTCATTGAATAAAATTTTCATATATCAAACATCAGTGTTACACATACTATAAAAAGTATTCTAACTTACCCCATCATCAAAAGAGAAATAATACTCTTATGAATTTCACCATAACTCTTGAATCCCTTATATGTTGACTTCTTACTCATTCAACATTCTTCATGATCCATTATCCATTCCTTTACAACTCATTCTGAAATACTTCTTTCCTACAAACAAAATCATGAATCATATCCTAGGATTCCAAAATAGAAAACAAAAGTTAAGAAATAATCCATACCTTTGATTGGTCACTATCAGTTTCTTCATCCTCAATCGGAATAGCATTAGGTATTGATAAACGAGTATTTGTACAATCTTGGTGATCCCATTCACGAAACTTCATCATAGGACATGTGTTTTCATAATGACCATGAACACCACATTTAAAGCATTCAATTGATCCCTTAGAAAGAACATCTTTCCCTTTCCTCGAGTCAACTGGATGCTTCCTTTTTCCATGGCAGGTTCTTGCTTTATGACTTCATTTCCACATCTATAGCATATTTCTGTCCCTTTGAAACATTTTTCTAGGTGTTTCTTTCCACATCATTGACACATAGGTTTTTGAACACACTTACCTTTATGATTATTACCTGTAGTTCTGTAAGGATTTGTTTCTCGCATATATGATGCCTTATAGAAATTACCAAGGTTTTGGTGGTCAATCATGACTCCAGATAGTTGGTTGAGGATATACACAAGAGTTCTCATTGCAGCTCCCATATCATTCAGTTCCTCACTCAGAAAACTATCACAGATTCCTTTACATCCACTATTACTTTGGTGCCTGCTATATCCAGCCATTTACTAAAACCAAAAACTTTAGTGTGAGTATATCAAAAAAACCATCATGTACTAATGAGGAAGATAAACACAAATATATACTTACTCATTCACTTTATCTAAAACTATGACTTTTTATGAAATCCTAACCATTTTGGTCATGTCACTTATGCTTAATGAATACCCTAACCTCTAAAGTTCTCTAAACCGACCTCTGATACCAACTATAAGACCCCAGCCTTAAACCTTACTTAATATTGAATTAAATGAATAATTCACATTGAGGATCTTTTCAGGTTTATAGTTTTAGAGAATTAGGACATAACTATTACATCTCAAAAGAATACAAAGTAGTCACTTCTACTAAATTTCCATAAAATAAAATACTCTTAAAAAGAAACATGTCTAGTTCCATGTTTTAGGTAGCATGAATTTCCCTTGATCCCATCCTTGACCCTATTCTATTTTAAGCCCTGTGAAAAACATTTCAAAAACTTGGGATGAGAAAAAAAAAATCTCAGTAAGGGATACACAAAGAATGTAAACTGTTAGTTTTTGAAAACAACAAGTAAACCATGTATACTTTATCAAAGTAATACTTTTCACCTTTTTGAAGTAGTAAAAACTCTTCACTGAATATAAGTTCATTACCTACCTTTCTATAACCAAACGATTAGCATAAACCCCATATAAATATCACATAACATATAAGGGTAACTTGGGACATAAACATACTTATTTGGAATAACCATAAGGTCGAATTCCACACATATCACTTAATGGAATAGCCAATCGGCCAACTTCCATACATACATAATGGAATATCCATACGGGCGACTTCCATTCCCAATGCATTGGAGGTTATAATGTAACCACCCGTCCTGGTATTCACGGCACCACCCATCATATGGTTTATCACGTAACCACCCATAAAATGTCTAACTACCATTATAAAATTATAACACATAAAACCAATATAAAGGAATGATAACATTTCCACATTTCAATCACAAAATATCATTTAAATATATTTACATAATAGGATACTTTATCAAATCCATTTTCAATACCAAAATACATAAAAGATTATTTGGTATTTATTTTATTTTAAAAACATTACGGCTTGTTGAGGAATACAAAGATCAAATAATACTCACGGTGGCGGAAAAGGTCATTGTCACCGCGTATGTTAAAAGAAACATTCCTTTTTGTTTTTTTGTAAAACGCTTCGTAGAAAAAGATTCATTTTGTATAAAAGTAAAAGCCAAAGGGGTTTATACACCGTATAAAATAAAGTTGTGTGTAAAACAAAATATTCTTCAATGAAAGGATATTGAGACGAAGTCACTTACAAAGACGGTATCCTTGGTTTAAGGATAAATTAATTAAATAATTATGTGTGACAAATGAATACACAAAATATAAGTGGATATTAATAGTAAAACAATCATAGGTTATTCACACATATTCATAGAACGACATATTCAAGGAGTATAAGTTTATCCCAAAGAATCAAATTTAGGTTAAGAAGTTCCCTTGCAAAAATTTGACAGCCTAATGTTGTCACTAAAAAATTCAGAAAATGATTTGATGAGAGATAAAAAGGGTATCTCATCACATGGACATAAAATTTAAATCAATAAGTATATAAAAGAACATATTCCAACATAATAGTATGTGAATTAAAATTCATAACAAAATAAGTCTTTTAAAAAGTGGAGGGTGAAAGGTTCCCTTACTGACATGGGTATCTTTCGAAACGTACACCCCGTGAAAGAAGGACAATCCAACATTGATGTAAAGACTCATAAATGAATTTATATTACACAATGAGTAAAATAATGGGAATTACATACACCACTCAATGGAAATTTTGGCAAATGTATCATAAATCTCACGGGAATAAAAGTGAGATGAAAAATCCCTTACGAAAACTCGGCAGCCTAACTGCGCCACTTAAAACTTACAAAATGGATTGATGAGAGAGAATAGGGTCTCTCATAATATGGAAATAAAAATTACAGTATCATTAATATAAAATAACATCCTAATAACAAGAAATATGGTCTTTAAAAGGAATTTCATAAAACAATGTACTTAAAATTAATGAGAGGAGTTGGATCCCTTACCTCGGGTCTGACTTGGCTCGATCGTTATTTAGTCTCCTGAATAATAAACCTGAGTTAATTTCTAATTCCATAAGAACCTTTTTAATGATCATTATTCCTTTTATATGAATTATTACCATTTCATAAACATTATGAAATCATTTAAGTTAATAACAGTTGTTTTTTTGTTATTTGGTACTTAAGTCAAAAGTGAACATATTATATTTACAAGTTGTTCACATAGTCAAATATTCATTATATAAATAATGATATTCATGATTTGGATATAATATATATCATATATATCCAGAATATATATGTATTTATAATATTACATAATAATTTAGAGATAAGAAATGAAATGCACCGTTCAGGGAGACGGTAAGCCGTACGTACGCATGAACGCTACTTTCATTTCTATGTCATATTAATGGAATTAAAACTAAATGAGAGACATGTATATTTTTAATTAAAGAATTATATTCATCCTTTATATGTATCATACATCATATATATCCATTATATGTACTTATAATATTACATTACATTTGAGGATAAGAAATGAAATGCATCGTTCATGGAGACGGTAAGCCGTACGTACGCATGAACGCTACTTTCATTTCTATATCATACTTTAATGGAAAGAAAACAATAATGATATAAAGGTATATTATAATTCCATTATAACATCATATATAATATCTTTAAATCTATCTTTTATACATCCCACATATGGCATTAATGAATCAAATCACTTTGAGGGGGCGGTAGTCTGCACTTCCTAAAATGAAGATATCGCGTATACCCATAATGGAAGCCATAATGGTATGCCCCAAATGAAAAATACAGAATCTTAAGTCAAACATAAAAATATTAGATATCATATATAAACATAGTGACATCTTAATAGCCACCTTTGAGGGTGTTATATGAGTGTTGAACAATCATCGTTTCGTGAGGCAGAAATTTGTCATCCATAGAAACAGTATGTTAATTAACCATTAGATGAAGGTTTGAGTAAGTGTAGCTCAAATACATATTATAATAACATCCTAGTACATTTAAGATAATGTATTTTTTACAAAATAAATGAATAAAAAGAGTTTATGGGGTTGGAGAAGAAAAATAAAACAAAAGAGCACAAGTGAAGACGTTATCTTCAAATAGGGTAACTCCCTTTGGTTTGAACCAAAAGGGATTATTGAAGAGCTTCCTGCCTATGTTAAGGCTTCTAGTATTAGGATTGGGATGTGTAGAGACAAAATGATCAGCGCTTCACCGAACCAAAGGCTTGAGAGGTGTGGGTAAGGTGGTACAGGTGGGGGCCTTTTATAAGAGGAGATGATGGGCACTCTAGGTAAAGTATAAAATGTTACTTTATTTTCAAATGTTTTTCGGATTTTAATGGTCCCAAATTGATGTGTTTCTAGGATAAGGTGATAAGGGTTTAAAATAAACACATCCAATAGGTTTTTGACATGTTTAGGTCCACGATTTTGCATTATCATTCCATTTTATTTAAATCGTTAAATAATGAGGTCATCGCTGCATCATCATGATGTCATAAAGAATTAAATTTATTTAATGTCTAAAAATTATAAAACAAATACTATGATGTATGAAATTTTTTATCTTTCCAAGGAATATTTATAGTAAAAATTCTGACTTGTATAAACATGTGTAAAAAGTTCTTTATAAAGACAACTCATGTTTGTGACATTTTTATTTTAACTTTAAATAAAAGGCATAAATTTCATTATCATACCCATGTGTCTCCATGGGGTTCCAGAAATCGACCCATGGGTTTTTTTGGTCGGCCATAACTTATCCAATAGGGTTAAGACATGTGTCAAGATATTTTCATTTTATTATAATATCATTTTTACCTTAAATCACACTAATTACCTTTAATCGCGATTAATAAAACTCAAAAGTTACATTTCATCAAAAATTATTATCATCCCATTGAACCACATTTTACTTAACAATTAAAATCATTTAAATTTTATTTTTGAAATTAAAATAACAGAAGTGGTAATGTCCCATTTAAATGAAAAATCAAATTTTGTAACCACCACTTTGTGGTTTCACTATTCATCAAAAATTAAAGTTTTTCAGAAAAATACCAAAAATTCACCCTAAGATATATTTGATATTCTGAATTCAACAATGATGTCTATTTTACCAAATTCATAACATAGAAGTTACATTAATAAAATTTATAATTAAACCCCGCTGTTAAAACAAATAGCGTGTTTTTAAGAAACAATATCTTTCAAAAGATTGACACTCGTTTATGTCCAACCTTAAAGTGGTATTAATTAAAATGTCCACCATTGGATTAAATGGTAAAAATATATTCTATTTAAAGTTTAAAACAAATTATAATGATAATCTAGTCATATAAATAAATTATATTAAAAAGAGGGTTTGAATTAAAATACAATATTTTCACTATTCATTAAAAATTTAACTTTATCAGAAAAATACCAAAAATTTACAGAAAGTAAATTTTGATGTGCCGATTCTAAAGAAGAATTTTATTTGCTCCAATAGAATGTATATTAGTGACCAAAACTATATTTAAAGAGGGTTATCCATCAAAAGGCGGTTAATCGACCGTTTAAAGAAGATTTATGCTTAAAATTGGATTCATTTGCATTTTAAGCCTCTAACATTTATTGGATAAAAGTAAAAAAATTTAACAAACATATAAAATCATATTTTAGTTATTTCTATTCATTCCAAAGAACACAATAGGTACGTGTTAACTAACATTTAAAATAATATTATTTTATTACTAGTGTGCAGGGTATGATTTCAAAGAAACTATTTGTTGCGTATTGGGTAAGCCATCGAGTATAGCGTTCCATTTAAATTAATGTAAATATTTTATTCAAAAATATGGATAAATATAAAAATTTCATATTATTTATTTACCTAGTGTGTTACATCCTTCCCCCTTTTGGGAATTGCGTCCTCACAATTTTAAAATTGGTCTCGGAAACATCATTGAAAGCCCCACATCGGAAAAGGAGTAAATTAAACTATAACTTTAAAAGAAAGAAAGGAAAGTACAAAGGTCACCCGAGTTAACCCATACTAGGATTCCATGTATGAAAATATGGACATGGAGAAAAAAAGGGTCATGTTCTGATGGAGAGTGTTAGTAAACTTGTCTAGGAGAAAGTTAAACATAAGAAAATGAAAAACTTGTGATGGGTTAAACGGTATTTGATTCCCCAGTAGGAAAAGTTAACAGAATTTTTTTTTCTTTTAAGTTACTTTTCATGGAGGAATTTATTTTTGAGCTTAACTAAATCATAATGAAACATACTTACTTGGCACGCAGACTTTCAACTTTTACTAGATTCCTTAATCAAACTCATATTTTCTCCAAAAGAAGAGTATTTTGGAAGACTTGTTCACATTAATAGTACTATAATCAATTACTAGAGAATCACCTAATCCACAAAAGAGAACTATACACTTCCCATGCCTTTAGACTCTATCCAAAACCAAATCCAAAAAGGTTAGTACAAGATCAGATAATCCATAAAAGGATAACCCTTTATAAAAAAAATCTATTCTTAATCTCCAAAATTTGTCCAACAAAACCCAAAGTTCAACGAGGACCATTCGATAAACAATTTGTCCATAAAATTATTCAAAGTAAACCAAACTAAGATTGAATCCCAAAAATTTAAAGGATTTAGTCACATAGTTTTCCAAGTAAAATCGTAACATTTATCTCCAAACAAAATCAGTTGCTCCTAAAGTCTCGTAATGAAAAGTAATTAACATAATCACATATCCTCCATGATAGGTTAATAAATTTCCATAGATATCAAAAAATAAACATACTCTTAATTCATATCATAATTTAAATAAAAAGAATTAGTCAAACTAACCAGGGACTTCACGTAGTCCAGTGGTTGGCGATAAATACCCATTGCACTTTGGTAGTGGGTTGGATTCCAACAGCTTAGTCCGATGCGACCGGTTGTCACACGGTCTGCGTGTTGTCCTTTTTCCAAAACTACATAATTCTTAAAACATTCCCCAATAACGATATAAAATCTTCAAAAATAACCATAATATAATTTAACCTCACTTTTATCTCATGACTTTCACTTTCCATCATTACATATAGTAACCCATAATTACCTCGAATGTAAGGATCATATAAACCCAAATGGTTCTTTATAACTATGTCCAAAAAAGAACATATTATTATTCTTTAAATAAAATGTTCATATATCAAACATCAGTGTTACACATACTATAAAAAGTCTTCTAATGTACCCCATCATCAAAAGAGACTTAATACTCTTAAGAATTTAACCATAACTCTTGAAGCCCTTATATGTTGAATTCATACTCATTCAACATTCTTCATGATCCATTAACCATTCTTTTCCAACTTAATCTGAAATACTTATTTCCTACAAACAAAATCATGAATCATATCCTAAGATTCCAAAATAGAAAACGAAAGTTATGAAATAATCCATACCTTTGATTGGTTATTGTCAGTTTCTTCATCCTCAATCGGAATGGCATTAGGTATTGGTAAACGAGTATTTGTACAATCTTGGTGATCCCATTCACGAAAATTCTTCATAGGACATGTGTTTGCATAATGACCATGCACAGCACATTTAAAACATTCAATTGATCCCTCAGAGAGAACATCTTTCCCATTCCTCGAGTCAACTGGATGCTTCCTTTTTTCCATGGCAGGTTCTTGCTTTATGACCTTCATTTCCACATCTATAGAATATTTTTGTCCCTTTGAATCATTTTCCTAGGTGTTTATTTCCACATCTTTGACACATAGTTTTTTGAACACACTTACCTTTATGATTATTACCTGCAGTTCAATAAGGATTTGTTTCTCGCATATATGATGCCTTATATAAATTACCAAGGATTAGGTGGTAAATCATGACTCCAGATAGTTTGTTAAGGATATACATAAGAGTTCTCATTGCAGCTCCCATATCATTCAGTTTCTCACTCAGAAAACTGTCACAGTTTCCTTCACGTCCACTGTTACTTTGGTGCCTTCTATATCCAGCCATTTACTAAAACAAAAAAGGTCAGTGTGAGTATATCAAAAAAACCATCATGTATTAATGAGGAAGATAAACAAAAAGATATACATACTCATTCAATTTTTCTAAAACTAGGACAGTTTATGAAATCCTAACCATTATAGTCATGTCACTTATGCTTAAAGAATACCACAACCTCTAAAGTTATCTAAACCGACCTCTAATACCAACTATAAGGCACCAGCCTTAAACCTTACTTAATATTGAATGAAATGAATAATTCACATTGAGGATCTTTTCGGGTATAGAGTTTTAGAGAATTAGGAGATAACTATTACATCTCAAAATATTACAAAGTAGTCACTTCTATTAAATTTCCGTAAAATAAAAAACACTTAAAAAGAAACATGTCTTGTTCATGTTTTAGGTAGCATGACTTTCCCTTGATCCAATCCTTGACCCTATTCCACGTTAAGTCATGTGAAAAACATTTCAAAAACTTGGGATGAGCATAAAAAGCTTAGTAAAGGATACACAAAGAATGAAAACTGTTAGTTTTTCAAAACAACAAGAAAACCATGTATACTTTATCAATGTAATACTTTTCACCTTTTCGAAGTAGTAAAAACTCTTCACTGAATAAAAGTTTATTACTTACCTTTCTGTAACAAAAAGATTACCATAAAACCCTTATAAAGATCACATAACATATAAAGGTAACTTGAGACATAAACATACTTATGTGGAATAACCATAAGGTCGACTTCCACACATATCACTTAATGGAATAGCCGTTCGGCCAACTTCCATTCATACTTAATGGAATAGCCATACGACAGACTTCCATACCCAATGCATTGGAGGTTATATCGTAACCACCCATCCTGGTATTCCTGGCACCACCCGTCATATGGTTTATCATGTAACCACCCGTAAAATGTCAAAGTACCATTATAAAATTATAACACATAAAACCAATATAAAGGAATGATAACATTTCCACATTTCAATCACAATATATAATTTAAATATATTGAAAAATAGAATCCATTATCAAAATCATTTTCAATACCAAAATACATAAAAGAGTATATGGTATTTATTTTATTTTAAAAACATTACGGCTTGTTGAGGAAGAAAAAGATGAAATAATACTTGCGGTGGTGGAAAATGTCGTTGTCACTGCGTACATCAAAAGAAACATTCATTTTTGTCGTTTAGTAAAACGCTTCGTAGAAAAAGATTCCTTTTGTATAAAAGATAATGTCAAGTGGTTTTATACATAGTATAAATGAAAATTGTGTATAAAACGAAATATGCCTCAATAAAAGGAGATTGAGACGAAGTCCCTTACAAAGACGATATCCTTGGATTAAGGATAAATCAATTACATAATTATGTGTGAAAACGAATAAACCAAATATAAGTGGATATTAAGTGTAAAAAAATAAGAGGTTATTCACACATATTCATAGAATGACATATTCAAGGAGTATAAGTTTATCCCAAAGAATCAAATTTGGGTTAAGAAGTTTCCTTGCAAAAATTTGACAGCCTAATGGCATCACTACAAAATTCTGAAAATGAGTTGATGGGAGATAAAAATGGTATCTCATCACAAGGAAATTAAATTTAAATCAATATGGTTATAGAAGCACATATCTCAACATTATAATATGTGAATTAAAATACATAACAAAAAAAGTCTTTTAAAAAGAGGAGGGTGAAAGTTTCCCTTACCGACATTGGTATCTTTCGAAACATACACCCCGTGAAAGAAGGACAACACAAAATTGATGTAAATACTCATAAATTAAAGTATATTACACAATGAGTAAAATAATGGGCAGTACATACACCACTCAAAGGAAATTGTAGCAAATGTATCCTAAATCTCACGGGAATAAAAGTGAGATGAAAAATCCCTTACGAAAACTCAACAGTATAATGCCGCCACTTAAAACTTAAAAAATTGATTGATGAGAGAGAATAGGGTCTCTCATAATATGGACATAAAAATTAAAGTAAGAGTAATATAAAATAACATCCTTATAACAAATAATATGATCTTTAAAAGGAATGTCATAAAAGAGTGTACTTAAAAATAAAAAGAGGAGTAGAATTCCTTACCTCGGGTTCTACATGACTCGATCGTTCTTTAATCTCCTGAATAATAATCTTGAGTTAATTTCTATTTCCTTAAGAACCTTTTTCAAGTTCATTATTCCTTTTATATCACTTATTACCATGTCATGAACATTATGTAATCATTTATGTTAATAACGGTTGTTTTTTCGTTATTTGGTACTTAAGTCCAAAGTGATCTTCTTATATTTACAAGTTTTTCACGTAGTCAAATATCCATTATCTCAATAATTATATTCATGATTTGGATATCATATATATCATATATATCCACAATATACATGTATTTATAATATTACATAATCATTTAGAGGTAAGAAATGAAATGAACCGTTCATAGAGACGGTAATCCATACGTACGCATGAACGCTACTTTCATTTCTATGTCATATTAATGGAATGAAAACTAGATGAGAGATATGTATATTTTTAATTCCAGAATTATATTCATCCTTTAGATGTATCATACATCATTTATATCCATTATTTGTACTTATAATAGTACATTACATTTGAGGATAAGAAATGAAATGCACTGTTCATGGAGACGGTAAGCCGTACGTACACATGAACGCTACTTTCATTTCTATCTCATACATCAATGGAAAGAAAAAAATAATGATATAAATGTAAATTATAATTCCAGTGTAAAATCATATATAATAACTTTAAATCCATCTTTTATACATCCCACATATGGCATTAACGAATCAAATCACTTTGAGGGGGCGGTAGTCCGTACTATCTAAAATGAAGATATCGCGTATACCCATAATGGAAGCCATAGAGGTATGCCACAATGGAAAAATACAGAAGCTTAAGTAAAACATAAAAATATTATATATCATAAATAAACATAGCGACATCTTAATGGCCACCTTTGTAGGTGTTATATGAGTGTTGAACAATCATCGTTTCGTGAGGCAGAAATTCACCATCCACAGAAACAGTATATTCTTTAACCATTAGATGATGGTGTGTGTAAGTTTAGCTTGAATCCTTATTATAAAAAAATACTAGTATATTTAAGATACTATATTTGTTACAAAATAAATGAATAAAAATAGTTTAGGGGGTTGGGAAGCAAAATAAAACAAAAGGGCACAAGTGAAGATGTTACCTTAAAATAGGGTAACTCCCTTTGGTTTGAATCAAAAGGGTTTCTTGAAGAGATTCCTGCCTATGTTAAGGCTTCTAGGATGAGGATAGAGATGTGTAGAGACAAAATGATCAGATCTTGGCCGAACCAAAGGCTTGAGAGGTGTGGGTATGGTTGTAGAGTTGGGGGCCTTTTATAAGAGGAGAGGATGGGAACTCTTGGTAATGTATAAAATGCTACTTTATTTTCAAATGGTTTTCGGATTTTAATGGTCCCACATTGATGTGTTTCGAGGATAAGGATATAAGGGTTCTAAATAAAACCATAAAATAGGTTTTTTACATGTTTAGGTCCAAGATTTTGCATTATATTTCCATTTTATTTAAATCGTTAAATAATGAGGTCATCACTGCATCATCATGATGTCATAAATAATTTAATTTATTTAATGTCTAAAAATTATAAAAAAAATACTATGATGTAGGAAATATTTTTATATTTCGAATTAATATTTATAGTAAAAATTCTGACTTGTATATCCACATGTAAAATTTTCTTTAGTAAAACAACTCATGTTTGTGACATTTTTATTTTAACTTTAAATAAAAGGCATAAATGTCATTATCATACCCAAGTGGCTCCATGGGGTACCAAAAATCGACCCATGGGTTGAATTGGTCAGCCATACCTCATCTAATATGGTTAGGACATGTGTAAAGATATTTTCATTTTATTATAAAATCATTTTTACCTTAAATCACACTAATTACCTTTAATCGCGATTAATAAACCATAAAAGTTACTTTTCATCAAAAATTATTTTCATCAAATTGAACCACATTTTACATAACAATTAAAATAATTTAAATTGGATTTTTGAAATTTAAATCACAGAAGTGGTAAAGTCCCATTTAAACGAAAAAATCAAATTTTGTAACCACCACTTTGTGGTTTCACTATTCATCAAAAAAGTAAAGTTTTTTAGAAAAATACCAAAAAATTTACCCTAAGCTATATTTGATATTATGAATTAAAAAATTATGTCTATTTTACCAAATTCATAACATATAAGTTTCATTAATTAATTTTATAATTAAACCCCACTGTTAAAACAAATAGCGTGTTTTTAAGAGACAATATCTTTCAAATGATTGACACTCGTTTATTTCCAACCATAAAGTGGTATTAATTACAATGACCACCTTTGGATTTTATGGTAAAAATATATTCTATTTAAACTTTAAAAACAATTAGAAAGATAATATAGTCATATAAAAAAAATATATTAAAAAGTGGTTTTGAATTAAAATACAACATTTTTCACTATTCATTAAAAAATGAACATTATCCGAAAAATTCCAAAAAATTTCACAAAGTAAATTTTGATGTGCTGATTATAAAGAAGAATTTTATTTGGTCTAATAGAATGTATAAGAGTGACCGAAACTATATTTAAATAGGGTTCACCATCAAAAGGCGGTTAATGGACCGTTTAAAGAAGATTTATGCTTAAAATTGGATTCATTTGCATTTTTAGCCTCTAACATTTATTGGATAAAAGTAAAATCATTTAAAAACATATAAAATCATATTTTAGTTATTTCTATTCATTCCCAAAAACACAATGGCTACATGTTAACTAACATTTAAAATAATATTATTTTATTACTAGTGTGTAACGTATGATTTCAAAGAAAATCTTTGTTGCGTATTGGGTAAGCCATCGAGTATAGAGTACCCTTTATATAAATGTTAATATTTTATTCAAAAATATGGATAAATATAAAAATTTCATATTCTTTATTTACATGGGGTGTTACAGGAGAAGGTAGAACAATCATCATTTTGTGAGGCAGTAATTCTCCATCCACGGAAACAGTATGTTCGTTAACAATTAGACGGAGCTGTGTGTAATTGTTGCTAGAATACTTCTCAAAACAAAATCCTAGTATATTGAAGATACTGGTGTTGTTACGAAATAAAGGAATTAAAATATTTTAAGGTATTGGAGAAGCAAAATAAAACAAGTTAATATAAGAGAAGACATTACCTTTAAATCAGGTAACTCTCTTTGGTTTGAAGCAAAAGGGTTTCATGAAGTGCTTTCTGCCTATAATAAGGATTCTAGGATGAATATAGTAATGTGGAGAGATACAATGATCTGAGTTTGTTCAAGACAATGAATTTAGAGGTGTGGGTAAGGGGGTAGAGGTGGGGGAGTTTTATAAGGGGGAGGAGGGGTACTCTTGGAAAGTCCTGAAAAGTTACATTATTATAAAAATGTTTTTTGGATTTTAAAGGTCCCAAAATAATATATTTAGAGGATATAGCAAAAAGAATTCTAAATCCACCCATCCAATAGGTTTTTGACAAGTGTATGTCTTAGAGTTTACCTTATCTTCTCATTTTATTTAAATCGTTCATTAATAAGGTAATCACTAAATCATCACGGTGTCATAAATAAATTTATTTATTTAATGAATAAAAATTATAAAAATATTTCCATCAAGTAGGAAATATTTTTATCTTTCCAATTAATTTTTATAGTCAATCATATCATTTAAGTTAAAAAATTAAAATTGTTTTAATTAGATTATATATACTTTGGTTACATTTTACTTTCTTTAAAAATATATGATAAAAGGTCACTATCACACTAAAGTGATTCCATAGGGTCACAAGGTTGGAACAATCCATCCCATGGACGGCCAATACACCAAAAATAGCATTTTAACACATGTTGGGGTCATTTTATTTTATTATGATATTATTTTATTACCCTTAACTACCTGATTACTAATTAAAGCCGATAATTAAAGATAATTACCGTTATTACTATTCAAAATGTCAAAAAAAGATTCTTAATTACATAATTTTGACCTTCTGATTCTAAATATGGAATACATTTTATCATATTTTTAAAACAGAAATTGTAGTGACTAATTTAACATAATTCTCATTGTCAAAACCAAAGACAAGTTTTTAAGAAGTAAAATCTATCAAAAGATTGATTTGTTTTTACATCCAATTTAAAAGTGAAATTACATCAAATGAATAATATTGTATTAAATTGTAAAAAAATAATTTAATGAAACCTTAAAACCAATTAAAATGACAATATACCTATATAAATAAATAAGATGAAAAGGCACTTTTTATTTAAAATGCAATATTATTCACTATTCATTGAAAATGATCATTTGTCAGAAAAATACAAAAAATTCACCATTATATATATTTTATATTCCAAATTAAAAAATGATATCAATTTTAAAAAATTAAAAACATAGAATTTTCATTAATTAATTTTATAATCTATTGGTGCAGTCAAAACATATATCTTGTTTTTTAGAAAGACTATCTATTAAAAGATTGACACTTGTTTATGTCCAATTTGAAAGTGAAATTAATTTAAATGACCACCATTGGATTAAATGGTAAAAATATATTTTAATTACACTTTAAAACCAATTAAAAATATAATCTAATAATATAAATAAATTATATTAAAATGAAGGTTTTGAATTAAATTACATCATTTTTTACTAAAAATGATGTTTATCAGAAAATAAAAAAAATTTACACAAAGTAAATATTGATGTCCTTATTATAAATAATGATTTTATTTTTGTCAAATATAACATATAAAATTTAAAAAAACGTTGATTTAAAAATGATTCACCATCAAAAGGCATTTAATCGGCCATTTAAAGAATATTAGAATATTTTTTCTTAAAATTTGATTCAATAGCATTTTAATCCTATAACATTTATTGAATAACGTAAAAACATTTAACAAACATATATAATAATATTTTAGTTAGTTATGTCCATTCCTGCTATTCCAACGGCTAGAAATTATCTACCATTAAAAAATATTATTATATTATTACTGTACAACATAAGATTTCAAAGAAACTCGTTGTTGTGTATTGGTTATGCCATCGAACATAGCATCCCCTTTAAAGTAATATTAATATTTTATTCAAAAATATTAATAAATATGAAAATTTCATATTCTTTATTTACCTTGACTGTTACATGACCCATTGATGCCCCACCAATGAAGATTATATGCTGACTATGGCATCCTAGGTCCTCCACTAATTGGTAGAGATGTGTAGATGAGAACTGTGATGGAAATTTCTCCAATTTGATATACCTTATCTTACATCATTCAAAAATCAACACATCATCAATTCATTTGATATCTATTAAAACCTATAGGATATAAATAATATAGTAAACAAAATGGTACAAATACATAAATGATAAATTAAGCACAAATACCACTCTACATGGCTAAATATAGTGGAACTGTAAGTCAAAGATGTCCATGAATCTGAAAAATGTCATATTATAGAAAAATCGTCCACATTTCATGTACACATATTATGATCTCCAACTTCAACAAAAACCACCACCATCATGTACCACCATGCTCTATAATACTTAACCAAGCATTACTAGGTTTTATCTTTAATGTAATACCAACTCCATAGGTAATGAGACCATCATTTCTCATGTGAATCATATTAAAAAACTACTTATGTTAGAAAACATAATATTAATCTATGAATACTAAAGATAATGAAATTTATACCATGTCTTACATTGATAACCAAACTGTATACTACATCCTAAAGGTATCCATGGACTGCCAATGGATTCACATGATTTGAAGAAGTTTAATATATCATCATCTTCAAAATTATTGTTTCTAAAAAATACTATAAATTATGTCCCACTAAAGGATGTAAAAATAACATCCACATGAGAAGTACATCGTATAATTAAACCCATCGATACAGTGCATTCATTCTAGAATCATTTAGGAGGACCCATGTATTTCATCAATATAGATCCCAATTAAGGGGTACTAACGCCTATTATTAGAACCACTAATTTGTGGTGTATTGGAGTTAATTTCCAACATATATACAATCCTACACAATATGTAGTCCTACTAAAAAATAATGATACATGAAATACCAAATTTTCTAACTACCCAAAACATGTATCCCAAAGAACCATTATGGAATAATAGTGTAAGATACACACCACATTCAAATAATCCTCAATAATTGGAGTATTTAAGATATGTGTAGATGACTTGATTCTTTTTAGAAAACACCATGGTTGATGGAGTACCAAACCCTATTCGTAATTTACAGTGTATAGACATATAATTGTCACCAATGGAGTAACAAATCCATATCGATATAGAGAAAACTTGATCCAGGTATGTTGTGGGGGGTACAATTATCTATGATGGAAAATAAGGGCACCAAACCTATCATGGAATACTACCATGGGAGTACTATCTCTTTGCACGATCTAAAAATTATGAACCAAACCCCATCATTTTGAGTAAAATCATAAAACTACCTCTCTCTCTTTGAAAACATACATATAAGGATAAAGAAAACATCCATTGTGATATATGAGTGAAAACACTTTTTATAGGTTATTTATTAGAAAAAAACAAACATCTGACATGAAATTCATGGAAGACAAACCACAAAGGGGATTAGTGAATGTGGTTACCCTTAGATGAGCCGTATGGAATGTTGTGGGTTTGTGTGAAGGTGTAGGGATCCCATTCAGATCATGTGTATAGCGACCTGGCCTTTTATTACATTACTATTACATCATTTCAAAGATAAACTACATAATAGTATTACACATGGAGGATCCAGAGTTTTAGTGTCTTGGGAAAACTAGGACTACACATAACATGTACAACATCAAGCATAAAAATTCATTTAATCTCTTCTTCTATAGCGTCTTAGTAGCACTTTTCCTCTCCTTAGTACATGTAGCCACCTGAGGATATACATCAAAAGGGGTGAGCTAAAAGCCCAGTAAGAGGATAGATAAGAACAATATAGCAAGGGGTGAGCATAATCATGACATAGGAAGAAGATCTTGAACATAAGAGGAGCATAAACAATAAACTTGAAATGTGGAAAAGCATAAAAATGAAACATCATGTCTTAGTGGTTAACTACCACACATAATTGTGAACAAATCTAGCATCATGTTCACGCATCATTTCACATTTACTCATGAGATTCATCACTTTACCCAATGCATTGGAGCGCTATATAATTCCGGGCACACCTGTTACATTTAATCATTCATATTGCGCTATATAATTCCGGGCGCACCCGTCACATCATAACATTATCATTATCATGCTTGCCACATAGAACACATATCAAAAATGTACATAAATAACCCATGGAAAGGAATGGGTTTCATCTCATAATAACACATTCATAAGCTTTGGGTTCCCAAAAGAAAGAGGGAACAACATACTTGATATAAGAACCATCAACCTTGAATGAGAGGCAAAATGTGAGATCTTGAAAGAAGAGTTCTTTTGGAAAACATTTTGATGCACATAAAAACCATTGAAAAACATGTATATCCCATAAAAGTAATGTAAATGATGAACAAAAGACCTTTGAGGAGTAACCATATCAAAATGGAGTGATAGAGGGAGAACCCGAAGGAAGAAAATTGGGTTCGAGATTTCCCCATACCTTGTACTCGAATGCCTCCTTCTCATTAATGTCATGTATAATGACATTATATTCATTAATTAGAAATTCCAGAACCTTTTATACATTAATAGGGTTCATTCTGGTTTCATTATTTCATATTATGTTCCTTTGGATGACTTATAGAGTTTAAAAACATTGATCGGGGATGTTCGTTTTCATGGTTTTCTTGAGCGGTCCACTTGCATTCTTAATTTGATGTTTGGGTAGATTATGGGGAAACATCCAGAACTGATGTTACATGTAATTAATGATATTACAGAAGATTGAATTATTTTATAATGAGTTATATTAGATTCATGTGGCCGAATTATTAGATAATAATTAAATGAAGATTATTTGGGCTGATTTGAGCGGTTTTTGGATCACAACCAACTCATTTTAATTTTTCACTTAGTAGTATGGCCATAGATTATTTCAAGAACATTAAATAGAACATAATACATATAAAACATTCTGGTTCAACCATAAAAATGGTTTCATGACCAGATTTAAGGTATAATTGGAAGAAGAGAGCATGTTGTTTTTGAAGGTGATAAATTATCCCCACATGAACAACGTTCTCTTTAGTAAAATAAAAGAATGATAGAAAGGGTGTGGGGTGATATAACATTAGAATCATAAAATTAAAGTATATATATAATACTGGATTTACAGAACAATTTGGATTAATAAGGGTAGGGAGAGGTCAAGAAAGGATCTTGAACTTGAAAGGAAATTAAAGGAGAAGAGAGAGAGAAATCACCTTTAGAATCCTTCTCTTGAGATCCTCTTTAAGGAAGCTAGTCCTAGTATTTTGATGAGACCAGAAGCTTTTGGACGTGGGGGATGATCTAGGGAAGGTGTTTGGGCAGCATTTATAGAAGGATTGGAGATTGATAGGTGTGAGGGAAAAGAGGGAGTGAAGGGTGGCTTTTATAGTGGAGGGGAGAGGGGTTTCCTTAATATAAAATTGATTAGTTTATTAATTTCACCTAAGACAAGGAATAGTGAGTCTTGGATGACCAATAATAGTAATTTTATAATGTAATCCCGAACAAAGTGGGCTTACATCAGCATAACATCAGCAATGACTCAATTAATACATTATTTAGCTTTTATTTTGAATTATCAGATTCCACTATTCATCAAAAATTCACGTATCTCAGAAAAGTCCCAAAATTTTACCCCAGCCATTCTTCGAAGTGTAGAATCCAAAAATGAAGTCCATTTTTCAAAAATAATTTTCTAAATATTATTAATTTAATATTTAATTAAAATCATAATTTACTTAAAAAAACAGTTTTTAAAATTAAAACTGATTTTGCAGTTCTTTCCAAAATTACTTAGGGTCTTATAAAATTATTTAAAAACTAATAGACATTGATTCAATAATTTATGAATATATTTCAGGAAAATAAATATTCTTTTAAATTAATTAATTAATTATAATTAATTATTTATGACTTATAAAATACCAAAAACGTTTACTAAGGTCAAATTATCACTTTCTAAGATGTCTAAATTTTATTTTATTATTCAGAGGTAATGTTACTCTTATTTAATATTCATAAGGGTAGGTTACTATTCATAAGGGTAGGTTACTATTCACCAAAAATTATTTTTGTTTCATTAGACTCAAAAAACAATCTTGAACACAACCGTATATGTTGGGTTTTTAAAATTCCAAACATAGGGGTGACAAAATTATGTTTCAAGGTCACTTATCACTTAGTAGTTGTAACGCCCCGACCCCAGTTAACCAGAGTCGGTGCATTATTACATAACATTGGTATGATCACAAGAAAGATCAAATCTCGAAAGACCGATTGGTTTAGTAGCCTTGGAAACACTAGATATATTCATAAGTTTTACATTACATCATTAAACGAAAAACTACTACAACAACATATTGTCTCCATAATCCACACTCATATCCCCACATAATATCCCTGCAGGTCATTCATAATTGACTTCTTCACTTCCTGGGAAAAATAAAACATAGAAAACGGGTGAGCTCAAATGCCCAGTAAGGATAACAATATAGCGGAAACTTTCATAAATAAGAATAAACATTTAAGGCAATGTATAACTAAAACAAAAGCCTTTAAAACTTGAACTTTCAACATAGTATGGCATAAATGAAATGAAATAATGCCATTTACTTATTCACATGGTTATTCTACTAATCGAATAATCACAGGAAAAATCAATAACCACTTTCATAATGATGGAATGCATAATGCCAGACTATCAAAACCACATAGCCAAGGCCTCCTGCCAAGACTACAAATAAGATTTTGTCAAGGCCTTGTGCCAAGACACTAGTTTGTCTCATGAGACCTACCGATGCATCGAGGAGCTATAGCGGGCTCCACCCTTCACTTATTAAGTCCAATGCATTCCCATATGAAAAGATTTAAACATAACTAGCATACGAAATGTCAATAATTTCACCATAAACTATGAATGGTATAAAAATAGCACATCCATAGTCAAACATATCACAAAACCTTAAATACAATATAGAAGTTTTGTATCATAATAAATCAACTTCAAATAATCTTAAAATCCATCAAAGGATGTTGACATAGATGAAATCAAAATTCTTTTTAAAGAAATATCTCCTTTTATTTTGAAATCATTTAAGATCCATATAATATAAAACATTTTCTTTGAAAATATTCTTATAATCTTGTAAGGAAAGCTCTGAAGATTTTATAACGGCGTAAAATAACCGCACCCGCCGTATAAGTTAAAAAAACATTCTTACCTCAATTCTGTCGAAAAGGTTAAAAAGGACCTTGTTTTGAAAACGACGGAAAGATTCCTTTATAAACCTCTTATAAAAAGTCAAACAAGGGTATAAATGACTTTAACCTATATTCTTGTAAATAGTAAAAATGTTTTGAAATACATTTTTAAGAAACATGGATGTGGATGATAAAGATATCCCAGTAGATTATTACGTATAAACCACCTCGGATAATGAAGAGATTGTGAAATAACCCTTACCTTGTACTTTTCCTTTGTTGGGGTCGGTTAACCTCCTGTATAATGGTGAAATAATTGTTATTAAATTATACAAGAATCATATACATTAATATGATATCATATATGATCTTTTAACATTGCTTTATTAATAATATCTTAGTATTATCGTCGTTTCAGGTGATAATCGATTCGTTCTTCTTAAATGTTTGGTTATGTAAGACATGTTTGTAATGGATAGATTAAATCTTATTCATAATCAGAATGATATTAACATTATTTTTAACCCTAAAATGAGAATAATACTTGAATGGATACGATGGAGGATGGATCTCACCGCGTTCGTGGAGACGGTAGTCCGTACGTACGCACGAACGCTACTTCCATTTAATTTTTATTTTAAAAGAATTGAATCTAAATGATACATAGGTATATTACTATTCCAGTATAATATAATATTTTATATATGTTACTTAATTTCATTAACACCATCCTTTATACGTTCCATGTGTGGTATGAACGAGTCATATCATTTTAAGGGGGCGGTAGTCCGCACTTCCTCAAATGAAATTATCGTACGTATATACAACATGAAACGAATAATGGTATGAAATAAAATGGAATTACAGAAGCTTATATATAAAATATATATCATTAATATCATATTTAATTATAGTTCCATCATAATGGCCACCATGAGAGGCGGTAAGATGTATTTGAACAATCATCGTTTCGTGAGGCGTTAGTTTGCCATCCACAGAAACATTATGTTCATCATCCATTAGATGGAGTTGTGTGTATGTGTAGTTTGAATCCTTCTTATAACAACATTCTAGTATATTGAGGATACTGTTGTTGTTACAAAAGAAAGGAAATAAAAAGAGTTTGGGGGTTGGAGAAGCAAAATAAAGGAAAATAATTTAAGAGAAATCGTTACCGTTAATTTAGGAAACTCACTTTGGTTGGAACCAAAGGACTTCTTGAAATGATTTCTGCCTAAGGGGAAGCTTCATGGAGGAGTAGAGGGATGTGGGGAGCTTAGTTGGGAAGAGTTTGGACGATCCAAGTGGCTTGAGAGGTGTGAGGAATGAGTAGAAGTGGTCTCCTTTTATATGGGAGAGGAGGGGCTCTTTAGGAAAGAGTGAAAGTATTACTTTATAATATAATTATATTCGGTTTATAATGGTCCAAAAATCATTGAGGTCGAAGATAAGATGACTCATATTCTAAATAACATCAACCAATAAGAATTGGACAGGTTTTAGATAATATTTTAATCATTATAATATTATTTATTTCAATTATTTATTAATGAGGTAAACATTGCATCATTATTGTGTCATTAATAATTTAACTTATTTGATGTCTAAAAATTATAAATAAAATATCATCATGTAGGAAATCTTTTTAGATTTCTAATGAATATTTATAATCGAATATCCAACATGTATAACCCTATGTAAAAATTGTTCTTCTAAAAGATGTAAGCTTATGCCATTTTTATTTTTATTTTAACATTATTAATGAAATGTGTCCCTACCACATACAAGTGGCTCCAAGGGGTCCCCAAATTGACCCAAGGATTCCCATGGTCGGGTATGTGTCCACCAATAAGGTTAGGACACGTTTTAGGGTAATTTTGTATTATTATAATATCATTTTTTAACCCTTATTTACCGGATTTACCCTTTAACCATGGTAAATAAAATATTTACCACAGTAACTATTCAAAATGTCTAAAAATAAAAGTAACCTATTTACACAATTTGAAAATCCTGATTCCAAATATGGAATACATTTTCCTAAATTCAAAACACATAAGTGGCAGAAATTAATTTAAAATTAATTCCCGCTGTCAAAACAAAAAGCATGTTTTTAAGAGGTAATAACTATCAAAAGATTGACACTTGTTTATGTTCGGTTTAATTGTAAAATTATGTCCAATGACCAAAATTATATTAAATAGTAAAAATATATTCTAAATATACTTTAAAACCACTCAAATTCATAATTTATTACTATTAATTATTTTGATTAAAAAAGTTGTTTTTAATTAAAATTTAGTAATTTTCACTATTCATCAAAATATGAAAGTTATCCGAAAAGTACCAAAATTTTACCTTAGGCTAAATTTGATATTCCGAATCCAAAAATGAAGTCCATTTTCAAATATAAAATATATATAATTTCAAAAAATAGGTGTTACTATTCGTAACTGCTAGTTTGATTAGTTATGGTGTGTTAGAACTCGGTGTTGCGTACAACACACGCTATCACATTATTCAAAGAGAAGCGTACCGTAGAACCTTGGGGTGTTACATTATACCCTCCTTCAAATAATTGCGTCCTCACAATTTCTAGGGTATTACTGCATAAAAAGACTCGGGTGGTTCTTCATCATAAGTTCCTCGGGTTCCCACGTTGCCTCTTCCATCTTATGGTTTCTCCACAAAACTTTTACCAGACGTGTCGTCCGGTTTCTCAGTACTTGTTCTCTTGTATCAAGAATCTTGACGGGCTCTTCACAAAAAGACAGATCGGGTTCCAGTTCTAATTCCTCATAGGTGAGTACATGCGTTGGGTCAGGCATGTATTTCCTCAATAGAGATACGTGGAACACATCGTGAACTTTGGAGAGACTTGGCGGCATTGCCAATCGGTAAGCTACAGCCCCAATTCGTTCTAGAATTTCGAAAGGTCCGATGTACCTGGGACTCAATTTACCTTTCTTACCAAAACGTATGACTCCCTTCCACGGAGATACCTTTAGAAAAACATGATCACCGACTTGAAATTCCAAATCCTTCCTTCGATTATCGGCATAGCTCTTCTGCCTACTTTGAGCTGCTTTGATGTGATTTTGGATTACCTTCACCTTTTCCACCGTTTCCTCCACCAGTTCTGGGCCTACAAGTTTTCTTTCACCAACTTCATCCCAACAGGTTGGTGTACGACATCTCTTTCCGTATAACGCTTCATATGGTTCCATCTGAATACTTGAATGGAAGCTATTGTTATAGGAAAATTCTACCAGTGGTAAATATTGATCCCACATACCCTGAAAGTCAAGTGAGCAAGATCTCAACATGTCTTCTAAGGTTTGAATAGTCCGTTCTGATTGTCCATCTGTCTGAGGGTGGTAAGCAGTGCTCAAATGAAGTTCAGTATCCAGGGATTTCTGAAGACTTTTCCAAAATCTTGAAGTAAAACGGGGATCACGATCAGAAACAATCGATAGGGGTACTCCATGAAGTCTCACAACTTCATTAATGTATAGTCTTGCTAGACGTTCTAGGGGTAGATCTTCTCTTATAGCAAGAAAATGTGCTGACTTGGTAAGACGATCAACAATAACCCATATTGCATCGTTCCTTCTAGGAGTCTTCGGTAGCCCCATGACAAAGTCCATCGTAATATTGTCCCATTTCCACTCCGGTATAGGAAGAGGTTGCATGACTCCTCCAGGCTGTTGCCTTCCAGCTTTCACTTGTTGAAAAACCATAAATCTTGACACGAAATCAGCAATCTCCCTCTTCATATTGTCCCACCAAAAATGATCTTTCAAATCTCTATACATTTTGGTGCTCCCAGGGTGTATAGAGAAATTGGAACTATGAGCATCATCCAACAATTCCCTTTTTAGATCAGGTATATTGGGAACACAAAGTCTCTTCCCGAATTTCAAAATTCCATCTTCATACACAAAGTCTCTCAATCTCCCATCATTCACAGCTTTAATCTTCTTTTGGAATTCTTCATCATCGGTCTGAGAACTCTTAATCCTTTCTAGTAAAGATGGTTTGGCAACCATTTGAAAAAGCATTGATGTTTCACCTTCCCTGGTTATTCCCATGTCCATATTCACTAGATCCATGAAAATTGGCTTCCTTTCAATTCTCATCATGTTCAGAACTCCATGGTCTTTTCTGCTCAAAGCATCTGCTACTTTGTTTGCTTTCCCCGGGTGGTAGTGTATCGTACAATCATAATCCTTGAGTAATTCAAGCCATCTCCTTTGCCTCATGTTGAGTTCTTTTTGTGAGAAAATATACTTCAAACTCTTGTGATCAGTATAAATCTCACATTTTTCACCATAGAGGTAGTGCCACCATATCTTCAAAGCAAAGATCACTGCTGCTAACTCGAGATCATGAGTAGGATAGTTTTGTTCATGAATTTTCAACTGTCGTGATGCATAGGCAATAACTCTATCATTCTGCATAAGGACACATCCAAGTCCATTCTTCGATGCATCACTATAAATAACAAACCCATCATTCCCCGATGGTAAAGTCAATATAGGAGCATTGACTAATCTTCTCTTCAGTTCTTCGAAACATTCTTCACACTCTTTTGTCCAAACAAATTTAACCCCTTTACGTGTGAGCTTCGTTAATGGGTTAGCCAATCGGGCAAAATTTTGGACGAAACATCGATAATAACCTGCCAAACCAATAAAACTGCGTACCTCAGTTATACTCGTAGGTGCTGGCCATTCTTGGATTGCCTTGGTCTTAGAAGGATCAACAGAGATTCCATCTTTTGAGACAATATGGCCAAGAAAAAAAATCTCCTGAAGCCAGAATTCACTCTTGCTAAACTTCCCATATAATTCATGCCTGCTCAGAGTCTTCAAGATAATTCGCAAGTGATTTTCATGATCTTCGTAGGTTTTGGAGTATACCAAGATATCATCAATAAATACCACCACAAATTCATCGAGATAATCCTTGAAAACTCTATTCATTAGATCCATGAATACAGAGGGTGCATTAGTCAATCCAAACGGCATTACAGTAAACTCGTAATGCCCATACCTGGTTCGAAATGCTGTTTTCGGAATGTCTTCCTTCTTCACACACAACTGATGGTATCCAGATCGAAGGTCAATATTTGAAAAGTATTGAGCTCCATGCAGTTGGTCAAATAAATCATCAATACGAGGTAGGGGATACTTGTTCTTTATCGTTATAGCATTGATCTCCCTGTAGTCGATACATAACCTCATAGATCCATCTTTCTTTTTAACAAAAAGAACAGGGGCTCCCCATGGAGAAACACTAGGGTGAATAAATACCTTATTACTCAATTCCTCTAGTTGTTTCTTTAGTTCGACTAACTCTACAATGGCCATTCTATAAGGGGTCTTCGATATAGGCCTTGATCCAGGAATCAAATCAATAGAAAACTCAACTTCTCGTTCTGGAGGATGTCCAGGTAAATCTTCCGGAAATACATCTACAAATTTTTTCACAACAGGTACATCCTCTATTTGAACATTCCTTTCCTCACCGACAGTTATTTCATTCTCTTCCTCCCCAATAATTGAATTAAGTTGAGCTACTAGGGGTGGATCTAAATAAGAATTAGGTGGTGACGATTCTGCTCTAAAAATAAGGTGCTCCTTATCATTATCATCAAGAATCGTAACCTCTTTCTTCTTACAATAAATCTTCGCATCATAGTCCGAAAGCCAGTCCATACCGAGGACTATATCAAACTCAATCATAGGTATGACGATGAAATCAGCAGATAAAGAAAATTTATGTGCTCTAATGGGGACTGATTCACAAAACTTTGTTGCAATGATACTTCCCTTAGGAGTTTTAACTGACAAATCCCTTATTAAATCAAATTGGAAATATCTAATTTTCTTAGAAAACTGGGAAGATATGAAACAATGAGATGATCCAGAATCAAATAATGCATTTGCTAAACTTGAGGAAACCATTAAATTACCTGCCACCACATCTTTCGGAGCTTCTACCTCTGCAGTAGTGATAGCATAAGCCTGGCCTTGACCCCTTGGCCTTTTCTGAGGTAAGTTCTCCTGACGCTTAGGGCATGCATTTGCATAATTCCCCATCTCCCTGCAATTGTAGCACTGAACGTTGGTAGCTTCCTTCTTCCCCTTGCAATCATGAGCTTGGTGGCCTTTTTCACCACACTTGTAACAGACTCCCATTCCCTTCAAGCAAGTACCAGGATGTTTCTTCCCGCATTTACCACAAGATGAATATTCAACCTTTCCCTTCTTCCCCTTATTTCCATTCCCAGATTGATCAGCAGGTCTCTTATTCTCTTGCTTTGCTTTAAAGTCATAAGACTTAGAGAATTCCTTTTCGGTCTTGATAGCACATGAGACAATGTCTTCGTACGATGAAAAGGATTGTGAGACTAATGCTCGACGAAGAAATGGTTTTAACCCATCAAAGAAACGATCAATCTTACTTCTTGGGTTACGAATATAATCGCCAGCGTACCTCGCTAACCTTGTAAAGTTAGCCTCATACTTTGTGACATTTTCATCCTCCTTTTGTCTCAGACTCAGAAATTGCCTTTACATATCTGCTCGATGGTCGCGAGGGAAGTATTTTTCTAAAAAGAGATCTTCGAACTCCCTCCATTCCATATTTGATACTTCATCATCTTCCTTCATGTTCTGAATCAATGACCACCATTGATCAGCATCTCCAGTGAGGCGGTAAACTGCCATGATAACTTTTTCCCTTTCACTGCTCCCCAAAGCCTGAAATATTTTCTCTAGGGAAAATATCCATTGCTCAGCTACTAAGGGATTTGTATTCCCATTGAACGTTGGTGGTTTTTGCCTCATGAATCGATCTAAAATTGATCTTCCACGCTGCGGATCAGGGTGCTCCATACGGGTAAGGTTATTATTCATAACCTGAGTAAGTTGTCCCAGTATGGTGATTAGCTGATCAGCACCAGTTGCATCACCAGCCCCACTATAATTATCTTGAGCAGGAGGGCAATCCCTACATGGAGTGCGTGCATTGATACAGTTTCCATTTCTTCCACTAGGAGCCATTTCTAAACAATGGCATAAACTAGATCAGTTTATGAATCAAAATACATAATCCCATACTTATAAAACACTTAACATAAATTGAACTATTTATGGATATAATCCATAATCATAAAAATGTTTTCTTTGAGGAAGTATATACTCATAAACCCTTCATAATGATTTTTAAAGATAGTGAGAGTTATCCTAAGCATATCCCCCGGGAGTGTCGTAACCAAGAGTGCAGCAAGGCCCGTTGTCGTGCACCAGTTCCCGTTCGAGTCTAGCTCAAAGCAGTGTTTTCGGGTTTTACCCCTAGGTACATCTGTGCCAGAGCCGCCTCTACCTGCTCGTATCCAGACAGGGATGTATTGCTCGGAAAACTCACAAAATCTCTACAATACCAAAATTCTAGGAAGTTCTTCTATACTAATCCTCAAAGTTCATCTTAGGTATACGTGCTCTAATCAGAGTTTATCTAAATCTAGTTTCCAAGGTTTGTACTAAACTTCCTCGGATACCAACTGTAACGCCCCGACCCCAGCTTCCCAGAGTCGGTGCATTACTTCGTAACATTGGCATGATCACAAGAAAGATCAAATCTCGAAAGACCGATTGGTTTAGTAGCATTGGAAACACTAGATATATTCATAAGTTTTACATTACATCATTAAACGAAAAACTACTACAACAACATATTGTCTCCATAATCCACACTCATATCCCCACATAATATCCCTGCAGGTCATTCATAATTTACTTCTTCACTTCCTGGGAAAAATAAAACATAGAAAACGGGTGAGCTCAAATGCCCAGTAAGGATAACAATATAGCGGAAACTTTCATAAATAAGAATAAACATTTAAGGCAATGTATAACTAAAACAAAATCCTTTAAAACTTGAACTTTCAACATAGTATGGCATAAATGAAATGAAATAATTCCATTTACTTATTCACATGGTTATTCTACTAATCGAATAATCACATGAAAAATCAATAACCACTTTCATAATGATGGAATGCATAATGCCAGACTATCATAACCACATAGCCAAGGCCTCGTGCCAAGACTACAAATAAGATTTTGTCAAGGCCTTGTGCCAAGACACTAGTTTGTCTCATGAGACCTACCGATGCATCGAGGAGCTATAGCGGGCTCCACTCGTCACTTATTAAGTCCAATGCATTCCCATATGAAAAGGTTTAAACATAACTAGCATATGAAATGTCAATAATTTCACCATAAACTATGAATGGTATAAAAATAGCACATCCATAGTCAAACATATCACAAAACCTTCAATACAATATAGAAGTTTTGTATCATAATAAATCAACTTCAAATAATCTTAAAATCCATCAAAGGATGTTGACATAGATGAAATCAAAATTCTTTTTAAAGAAATATCTCCTTTTATTTTGAAATCATTTAATATCCATATAATATAAAACATTTTTTTTGAAAATATTCTTATAATCTTGTAAGGAAAGCTCTGAAGATTTTATAACGGCGTAAAATAACCGCACCCGCCGTATAAGTTAGAAAAACATTCTTACCTCAATTCTGTCAAAAAGGTTAAAACGGACCTTGTTTTGAAAACGACGGAAAGATTCCTTTATAAACCTCTTATAAAAAGTCAAACAAGGGTATAAATGACATTAACCCATATTCTTCTAAATAGTAAAAATGTTTTGAAATACATTTTTAAGAAACATGGATGTGGATGATAAAGATATCCCAGTAGATTATTACGTATAAACAACCTCGGATAATGAAGAGATTGTGAAATAACCCTTACCTTGTACTTTTCCTTTGTTGGGGTCGGTTAACCTCCTGTATAATGGTGAAATAATTGTTATTAAATTATACAAGAATCATATACATTAATATGATATCATATATGATCTTTTAACATTGCTTTATTAATAATATCTTAGTATTATCGTCGTTTCAGGTGATAATCGATTCGTTCTTCTTAAATGTTTGGTTACGTAAGACATGTTTGTAATGGATAGATTAAATCTTATTCATAATCAGAATGATATTAACATTATTTTTAACCCTAAAATGAGAATAAGACTTGAATGGATACGATGGAGGATGGATCTCACCGCGTTCGTGGAGACGGTAGTCCGTACGTACGCACGAACGCTACTTCCATTTAATTTTTATTTTAAAAGAATTGAATCCAAATGATACATAGGTATATTACTATTCCAGTATAATATAATATTTTATATATGTTACTTAATTTCATTAACACCATCCTTTATACGTTCCATGTGTGGTATGAACGAGCCATATCATTTTAAGGGGGCGGTAGTCCGCACTTCCTCAAATGAAATTATCGTACGTATATACAACATGAAACGAATAATGGTATGAAATAAAATGGAATTACAGAAGCTTATATATAAAATATATATCATTAATATCATATTTAATTATAGTGCCATCATAATGGCCACCATGAGAGGCGGTAAGATGTATTTGAACAATCATCGTTTCGTGAGGCGTTAGTTTGCCATCCACAGAAACATTATGTTCATCATCCATTAGATGGAGTTGTGTGTGTGTGTAGTTTGAATCCTTATTATAACAACATCATAGTATATTGAGGATACTGGTCTTGTTACAAAATAAAGGAAATAAAAAGAGTTTGGGGGTTGGAGAAGCAAAATGAAGGAAAATAATTTAAGAGAAATCATTACCTTTAATTTAGGTAACTCAGTTTGGTTGGAACCAAAGGAGTTCTTTAAATCATTTCTGCCTAAGGGGAAGCTTCAAGGAGGAGGAGAGGGATTTGGGGAGCTTAGTTGGGCAGAGTTTGGACTAGCCAAGTGGCTTGAGAGGTGTGAGGAATGAGTAGAATTGGTCTCCTTTTATAAGGGAGAGGAGGGGCTCTTTAGGAAAGAGTGAAAGTATTACTTTATAATATAATTATATTCGGTTTATAATGGTCCAAAAATCATTGAGGTCGAAGATAATATGACTCATATTCTAAATAACATCAACCAATAAGAATTGGACAGGTTTTAGATTATATTTTAATCATTATAATATTATTTATTTCAATGATTTATTAATGAGGTAAACATTGCATCATTATTGTGTCATTAATAATTTAACATATTTGATGTCTAAAAATTATAAATAAAATATCATCATGTAGGAAATCTTTTTAGCTTTCTAATGAATATTTATAATCGAAAATCCAACATGTATAACCCTATGTAAAAATTGTTCTTCTAAAAGATGTAAGCTTATGCCATTTTTATTTTTATTTTAACTTTATTAATATAATGTGTCCCTACCACATACAAGTGGCTCCAAGGGGTCCCCAAATTGACCCAAGGATGCCCATGGTCGGGTATGTGTCCACCAATAAGGTTAGGACACGTTTTAGGGTAATTTTGTATTATTATAATATTATTTTTTAACCCTTATTTACCGGATTTACCCTTTAACCATGGTAAATAAAATATTTACCACAGTAACTATTCAAAATGTCTAAAAATAAAAGTTACCTATTTAAAAAATTTGAACATCCTGATTCCAAATATGGAATCCATTTTCCTAAATTCAAAACACAGAAGTGGCAGAAATTAATTTAAAATTAATTCCCGCTGTCAAAACAAAAAGCGTGTTTTTAAGAGGTAATAACTATCAAAAGATTGACACTTGTTTATGTTCGGTTTAATTGTAAAATTATGTCCAATGACCAAAATTATATTAAATAGTAAAAATATATTCTAAATAAACTTTAAAACCACTCAAATTCATAATTTATTACTATTAATTATTTTGATTAAAAAAGTTGTTTTTAATTAAAATTTAGTAATTTTCACTATTCATCAAAATATGAAAGTTATCCGAAAAGTACCAAAATTTCACCTTAGGCTAAATTTGATATTCCGAATCCAAAAATGAAGTCCATTTTCAAATATAAAATATATATAATTTCAAAAAATAGGTGTTACTATTCATAACGGCTAGTTTGATTATTTATGGTGTGTTAGAACTCGGCGTTGCGTACAACACACGCTATCACATTATTCAAAGAGAAGCGTACCGTAGAAGCTTGGGGTGTTACAGTAGTTAATTATTTTTTGTTTTTATGAAATAGATATAGGAAGGAAATTTTCCATTGAAAAACATTGGGCCGTTACATTCTTCCCCCCTTAAGAAATTTCGCCACCGAAATTTCACTTTACACAAACAGGTGAGGGTACTTCTCCTTCATTGCCTCTTCTGGTTCCCAAGTTGCTTCCTCAAACTTTTGGTTCCTCCAAAACACTTTGACACGGCGGGTTTTCTTGTTACGTAGAACCTTATCACTTCAGTCCGGAATTTTTACCGGCTGCTCCTCATATGACAATCATCTTCCGACTGTACCACCTCTGAGTTTAGTACATGTGAGGGGTCTGGAATGTACTTCCTCAGTAGTGATACGTGAAACACATCATGAACATGAGCCATATTCGGTGGAAGTTCCAGTCGATAGGCCACAGCTCCTATACGATCAAGGATCTCAAAGGGGTCAATGTACCTTGGACTTAGCTTCCCTTTCTTCCCGAATCGCATGACTCTCTTCCATGGAGATATTCGAAGGAAGACTTTATCTCCAACGTCGAACTCCATGTCCCTTTGACGATTGTCAGCATAGCTCTTTTTCCGACATTGAGCAGCTTTGATATGTTTCTGGATGACTTGAACCTTCTCTGTCATCTCTTGAACAAGATCGGGACCAAGTAGTTTTCGTTCTCCAACTTCATCCCAACAGGTTGGAGTTCTACATCGCTTCACATAAAGAGCTTCATACGAAGCCATCTGAATACTCGAGTGGAAGCTATTGTTGTATGAGAACTCAACCAATGGAAGGTGCTGATCCCATCCACCTTTGAATTCAAGAGATAATGATCTTAGCATATCTTCAAGTGTCTGAATAGTCCTTTCAGACTGGCCATCAGTTTGGGGGTGATAGGCCGTGCTGAAATTTAATTCAGTACTCAAAGCATGTTGAAGGCTCCTCCAGAATTTAGAAGTGATCCTTGGATGACGGTCAGAGACAATCGAGAGTGGAACACCGTACAACCTCACTACTTCCTTCACATATATCTTTGAAAGTTGTTCAAGTGAGAGGACTTCCCGAATAGTGATAAAATGGGCAGTCTTGGTGAGTCGGTCAACCACAACCCATATCAAAGTATTTCCTCTTGACGTTTTCGGGAGACCCATGACAAAGTCCATAGTGACATTTTCCCATTTCCACATGGGTATAGGCAATGTATGCATCATACCTTTGGACTTTTTCCTCTCAGCTTTAACTTGCTGACACACCAAGCACATTGATATATATTCCACAATCTCCTTCTTCATGTTATCCCACCAGAAGTGTTCTCGGAGATCACGATACATTTTGGTACTTCTAGGATGAATAGAGAATGTTGAGCTATGTGCATTATCCAGTAGCTCCTTCTTTATTCCGGGTGATGAAGGCACACAAAGCCGCGTTCCAAACCGAATCACACCATCATCGTCGATATGGAACTCTTGAAGCTTCCCTTCCTTTACTGCATTCACCCGCTTTTGTATCTCCACATCATCCCTTTGTGCTTCCTTATCTTCAGTTCAATGGATGGTTGCGCAATCATTTGGGCAAGGTAGGATGTATCCCCTGGCCTTACGATTCCCCAATCCATCCTTTGCATATCCAAGAAGATAGGGTCTTTCTCAATCCTCAACATGGATAGAGTAGCATGTTCTTTCCTGCTTAAAGCATCAGCTACATTGTTCGCCCTTCCAGGATGATATTGAATAGAGAAATCGTAATCCTTGATTAGCTCTAACCGTCTCCTTGGATGCATGTTGAGCTCCTTTTGTGTGAATATATACTTTAGGCTCTTGTGGTCGGTGTATATGTCACACTTCTCACCATAAAGGTAGTGCCGCTAGATTTTCAAGGAAAAAATCACGGCTGCCCGCTCTAGATCATGCGTTGGGTAGTTCTGCTCATGGATCTTCAACTGCGGTGAGGCGTAGGCTATCACATTATCATTTTGCATGAGTACACAACCCAAGCGTTTCATTGAAGCATCACTGTATATCACAAAACTGTCTCCACTTTTCGGTAGTGTGAGTATAGGTGCAGTGATCAGACTTCTCTTTAGCTCCTTGAAGCTTCCCTCACATTCTTCCGTCCATACATACTATACCCCTTTCCTTTTTAACTTAGTTAGCGGGCTTGACAATCGTGAGAAGTTTCTCACAAAACGTCGGTAGTACCCAGCTAATCCAAGAAAACTAGGGATTTCTGTGACACTAGAGGGCCTGGGCCATTCTTCAATCGCCTTTGTCTTTGAAGGGTCCACATAAATTCCCTCGCTTGTGATCACATGTCCCAGGAACGTGACTTGATTCATCCAAAAGTCACACTTGCTGAACGTGGGGTACAACTTCTCATTTCTCAATGTCGCCAACACAAGTCTTAGATGTTCTTCATGTTCCTCCTTGCTCTTGGAGTAGATGAGAATGTCATCGATAAACACTACCACAAATTTGTCGAGGTAATGTCTAAAGACTCTATTCATCAAATCCATGAAGATTGCAGGGGCATTAGTAAGTCCGAAGGGCATCACCAAAAACTCATAGTGCCCATACCTTGTACGGAAGGCAGTCTTCTGAATATATTCCTTCTTCACCTTTACTTGATGATATCCAGAACGAAGATCCACCTTTGATAAGTATTGAGCTCCTCTTAACTGGTCGAACAAGTCATCAATCCTTGGGAGAGGATACTTGTTCTTTATGGTGATCTTGTTGAGTTCCCGATAATCGATACATAGCCGCATGGTACCATCCTTCTTCTTCACAATGAGCACTGGCGCACCCCAAGGTGATGCACTAGGGCGTATGAACCCTTTGTCCAGATGCTCTTGCAACTGCTTCTTTAACTCCTCCAGTTCGATAGGAGCCATCCTATAGGGGCACTTTGAGATAGGAGTAGCTCCGGGTATGAGTTCAATTGAGAACTCTACCTCACGATCCGGGAGAATTCCGGGTAACTCTTCGGGAAATACATCGTTGTATTCCCTTACGATGGGCATTTCCTCAAGGTTGGAACTTTCCCTTGACTCAAACATTTGGGCGAGGTACGCTTCTTCATAGGGAATCATCACCAACAGCATTGAAGGATTTCTCAAAGGAGATTCATGATCTTCCATGAATTTTTAGAGGATCATGGGATGGTTCGGAATATGAAAATATATTTCCTTTTCCCGACAGTTGATATGTGCTCTATATAACGAGAGCCAATCCATTCCCATTATAGCGTCGAATTCCACCAAAGGAAGTATTACGAGATTTGCCGGAAGAATCTTCCCACATACGTCAACAGGAGAAGAATCAAACACTTGGGTTGCAATGATTTCACCACTTGGTGTTTTTACAGATATCACTACTTCAAGGTTACGAGGCTTCGATTCTATAGTTCTACCAAACTTTCAAGATATAAAGGAATGCGTAGAACCAGAATCAAATAAGACTTTTTACATTCATGAGTGAATAGGAAGTGTACCTTGTATGACTTCATTATCATGTTCCACCTCCGCAGTAGTGATGGCATAAGCCTTCCCTTGTTCCTTTGGCTTTGGTGGTTGTTGGCGCTGATTACCCTCGAGAGCTCGAGGTTTAGTGCACTGGTTTGAATAGTGCCCTAGCTCCTTAAAGTTGTAGCATTGAACCACGAGTGGTTCTATCCTTTCATCGGCTACATTATCCTTCATTTTCATGTCTCTTCGGCACTCGAGAGCTAGGTGTCCTTCTTTCCCACACTTGAAGCATTTCCCCATCCCTTTGAGGCAGTTCCCATTGTGAAACTTCCCACATTTTTGGCAAGTGGGTCGTTGTGTTTTCTTCCCATCTTTATCACTAGATCTACCATCTTGAAACTCCATCTTTATTTTATTATCACCATAGCCATGGGACCATTCTCCAAACTCCATCTCCACTTTGAGAGCACACCGTACAACTTCTTCATAACTCCCAAAGTCTCGAATTGCAAGAGCTTTTCAAAGGTGTGGTTTTAATCTACTAAAGAATCTTTCAATTTTGCTATCATTGTTGATAAAAAAACCTGAAGCATACCTTGCAAGCCTTGTGAAATTTTCTTCATATGTTGTGACAGATTCTCCTTGTTTTTTCTTGAGCTCTATGAATTCTCTCTCCATCTTCGTGCGAAGAGTTCTTGGGAAGTACTTATTAAGAAACATTATCTTAAATTCTTCCCATTCCATCTCTTAAATTTCATCCCTTGGCTTGGTGTTCTTAATCAAAGCCCACCATTTATCAGCTTCTCCATCTAGACGATAAACGGCTAGAGTCACCTTCTCCGTCTCGGAAGAGTGAAGAACAGAAAAGATCTTCTCCATGGAGTTGACCCACTGTTCCGCAACTAGTGGATTGGAAGATCCACAAAATGTCGGTGGTCATCGCCGCATAAAACATTCGATGGCTAGTTGCTCCCTCTTTGGTGAAGGAGGACGTTCCCCATTATTATGGTTATTATTAATAACCCGGGATAATTGGGTAAGCATCGCCATGAAGTTTTGAACTCCACCTCCAAAATCATTGGGGATGTCTTTCGGGCAATCGCTTCATTGGCGTTCGCAAGAGTTGTTGGCCTGATTTCTCCTGGTTCCCACCATTTTCTAAAATAGAAAAGGTTAGAACAAAACATAAGTAAACAAGTCATGAATAACTTATCCTTTTAAACAATTATACCAAAAAAATAACATATGGGATCCCTAGGTAAATATCCTTGTGCGCATATTTGTACTAAGTGTCATGAAAGAGGTTTTCTTTTGGGGTTCACTAATCCTAATTCCCAAATTAACTAAACCTTTCCTTTGATACAAACTATAGCAACCTAGCCTTTTCTTACATTACTATTACATAATTTAAAAGAAAACAACATAATAGTATTACACATGGAGGATCCAAAGGTTTAGTATCTTGGGAAAACTAGGACTACACATAACAAGTACTACATCAAGCATAAAAATTCATTCAATCTCTTATTCTATATCTTCTTAGTAGCACTTGTCCTCTCTTTAGTACATGTATCCACCTGAGGATATACATCAAAAGGGGTGAGTTAAAATCCCATTAAGAGGATAGATAAGAACAATATAGCATGGGGTGAGCATAATCATGACATAGGAAGAAGATCGTGAACATGAGAGGTGCATAAACAATAAACTTGAAATGTGGCAAAGCATAAAAATGAAACATCATGTCTTAGTGGTTAACTACCACACATAATTGTGAAAAAAGCTAGCATCATGTTCACGCAACATTTCACATTTACTCATGAGATTCATCACTTTACCCAATGCATTGGAGCGCTATATAATTCTGGGCGCACCCGTCACATTTAAACATTCATATTGCGCTATATAATTCCGGGCGCACCCGTCACATCATAACGTTATCATTATCATTATTGCCACATAGAACACATATAAAATATGTAAATAAATAACCCATGGAAAGTAATGGGTTTCATCTCATAATAACACATTCATAAGCTTTGGTTTCCAAAAATAAAGAGGGAACAACATACTTGATATAAGAACCATCAACCTTGAATGAGAGGCAAAATGTGAGATCTTGAATGAAGAGTTCTTTTGGAAAACATTTTGATGGACATAAAAACCAGTGACAGACATGTATATCCCAGAAAAGTAATGTAAATGATTAAAAAAATACATTTGAGGAGTAACCATATCACAATGGAGTGAAAGTGGGAGAACCCGAAGGAAGAAAATTGGGTTCGAGATTTCCCCTTACCTTGTACTCGAATGCCTCCTTCTCTTTAATGTCTGATATAATGACACTATATTCATTAATTAGAAATTCCAGAACCTTTTATACATTAATTGGGTTCATTCTGGTTTCATTATTTCATATTATGTTCCTTTGGATGACTTATAGAGTTTAAAAACATTGATCGAGGATGTTCGTTTTCATGGTTTTCTTGAGCGGTCCACTTGCATTCTTAATTTTATGTTTGGGTAGATGATGGGGAAACATCCAGAACTGATGTTACATGTAATTAATGATATTACAGAATCTTTAATGATTTTATAATGAGTTATATTAGATTCATGTGGCCGAATTATTAGATAATAATTAAATGAAGATTATTTGGGCTGATTTGAGCGGTTTTTGGATCACAACCAACTCATTTTAATTTTTCACTTAGTAGTATGGCCATAGATTATTTCCAGAACTTAAAATAGAACATAATACATATAAAACATTCTGGTTCAACCATAAAAATGGTTTCATGACCAGATTGAAGGTATAAATGGATGAAGAGAGCATGTTGTTTTTGAAGGTGATAAATTATCACCACATGAACAACATTCTCTTTAGTAAAATAAAAGAAAGATAGAAAGGGTGTGGGGTGATATAAAATTAGAATTATAAAATTATAGTATATATATAATACTGGATTTACAGAACAATTTGGATTAAGAAGGGTAGGGAGAGATCAAGAAAGGATATTGAACTTGAAAAGAATTTAAAGGAGAAGAGAGAGAGAAATTACCTTTAGAATCCTTCTCTCGAGATCCTCTTTAAGGAAGCTAGGCCTGGTATTTTGATGAGACCAGAAGCTTTTGGACGTGGGGGAAGAGCTAGGGAAGGTGTTTGGGCAGAATTTAGAGATGTCATGGAGCTTGATAGGAGTGAGGGAAAAGAGGGAGTGAAGGGTGGCTTTTATAGTGGAGAGGAGAGGGGTTTCCTTAATATAAAATTGATTTGTTTATTAATTTCACCAAAGAAAAGGAATAGTGAGTCCTGGATGACCAATAATAGTAATTTTATAATGTAATCCCGAACCAAGTGGGCTTACATCAGCAGAACATCAGCAATGACACAATTAATACATTATTTAGCTTTTATTGTGAATTATCGGATTCCACTATTAATCAAAAATTCATGTATCTCAGAAAAGTCCCAAAATTTTACCCCAACCATTTTTAGATATGTAGAATCCAAAAATGAAGTCCATTTTTCAAAAATAATTTTCTAAATATTATTAATTTAATATTTAATTAAAATTATAATTTACATAAAAAAAACATTTTTTAAAATTAAAACTGATTTTGCAGTTCTTTCAAAAATTTCTTAGGGTCTTATAAAATTATATAAAAACTAATAGACATTGATTCAATTATTTATGAATATATTTCAGGAAAATAAATATTATTTTAAATTAATTAATTAATTATAATTAATTATTTATGATTTATAAAATACCAAAAACGTTTACTAAGGTCAAATTATCACTTTCTAAGATGTCTAAATTTTATTTTATTATTTAGAGGTAATGTTACTCTTATTTACTATTCATAAGGGTAGGTTACTATTCATAAGGGTAGGTTACTATTCACCAAAAATTATTTTTGTTTCATTAGACTCCAAAAACTATCTTGAACACAACCGTATATGTTGGGTTTTTAAAATTCCAAACATAGGGGTGACAAAATTATGTTTCAAGGTCACTTATCACTTAGTAGTTCATTATTTTGTGTTTTTATGACATAGATATAGGAAGGAAATTTTCCATTGAAAAACATTGGGTCGTTACAATGTGAACCCTCCAAGGTTATGTCGGAAGGATTGATCTGACTTCAAATTGCATTGGCAAATGAAAATGGGCCCTATGTTGAGCTATCCTAGTTGGGCGTCCCATACTGTAGAACCCAGTGTTGTATTTTCATGAACAGGGAACCCTGAACAAAAAAAACACTTTAAGGGTTAAAATCTAATATTATATTTATTATATTATTTTTTATCTTTTTAACACACTCAATTATATGTCAGCTAATCAAGACAGAATACAATTCTCCTCAAAATCAGTTTATCCCTAAAATTAATTTATAAATGATGACAACTAAGTTAAATTTCAAATTTTTCATGTAGTGGGTTCTATAACATTGAATCCAAAGTGAATCATATAATTCTAAATTAAAAAACATCTTGGTCATGACACAAAACACCCTCTATCAATGTAATCACAAAACTATCTATATCAATTCTTTTCCATAAATATTTGTGTTATATTATTTTGTACACCGAAAAATGTACCTTTTTTGTAGTGTTAGTGTAGTATGAATCTTGATTAATTTATTTTGACCATCATATGACCATTGGTCAATTATGACTGTTGGTCAGTATGACCATTGGGAAATATACTCTTATTATAATTTTAATGTTATAATTTATGTTAATAAGTTGGAATGTTAAAGAATAATTAATACAGAAAAGGGAAAAAATAGCCACAAATAGATAAGTCATTCCATAAAATCCCATTAGTTAGAACATGGTAAGGAGGTACCCCAACTTGTGAATGTTCTTGTCCAACCCCCAGCCTAGCTTTAACATATGAATCATGAATGAAATTGTATACATGTGATGTTCATGATAGTAGAAATTACTACTCGAGAGATGTTAGCTGAGGTGACCCATGAATATATCACCATCTCACACTATACACATTGGTTTCATGAACCTATTTACATAAATTATAATTCCATTCTATGAATAATCCTTTTAATGAATTTCATTTTATGAATTGTTTTTCTAAATAATATTTCGATGGAAACTGATAAATTGATTTTTCATATAAAATAATTCTTTTCAAAAAAGTTATAATTATTATAAAAAATAATGTTATTATAAATACTATTTATATAATTAAATAGTATTAATTAATAACTATTAATAAAAACTTATTGATTAATTTTTTTTTCAAATGACCTATTTTTTACAAAACAATTATTACGTATTTTCTATTATCTATTATTTTTAATAAGTAAATTTTTCATATTTAAAACATAAATTTAGAATTATATCATATTAATTACATTAAAATAAAAATTATTTTTTAAATAATGAAAAATAAATTATTTTATATTGATGTTATGAGAATTTTTAAAAATAATTTATTTTATTTGTGTATAAGAAATACAATTTGTGTTTTTCAGTGGGTTTAATGACATGATAATTGTTTCATAATAATATAATAACTATTTAATCATAATGAAAGATATAAAACAACACATTTTATTAATATAATTTAATATAATTTATTTTTATCAATTTCAAATATATGATTTTCTTTTATAATTTTAAATTGAAACAGTAACATTAAAAATGTTATCTTGTATAAACATTATGTTCTCAAGAATAATTATGTAAAATAAAATGTTTTTAGAAAATATATGATTAAAATAAAATAATTTATCTCTCAATTTTCTAGTAATAATTAAAAATACCATAGTTAGAACCATGTTTTTTCATTTACCACTACCTTGGTGTCAAAGGATTTTAATATTAAATACATATACATTCCTATAAATACCAACAAATTTGTCCATTTAATTTAATTTTTAATTATTCAATTAATATTATTAGATAGTTTTACCTCCCATATAGTCCTCCCAAGGATTCCCCAATCCCCATGGTCCCTATCCTAATTTTTTAGAATCCATTCATACGAATAACGAAAATAAAAAATACTCTATTCCTTTCAAGTCCCATTTATATGTGGTATGTCCATAAAATTTAAAAAAGAAATGTTCCTCTATCCCTTTTATTCTATACCTTTACCACATTTTTACCCAATTTTTTTCCCTTTTTCAAAACCATGTTCGAGAACCATTATAATATCACTTTTACTTCTATAATTTCTCTCATATCTCTAAGAAATTGTATTTCAATTTTTCTTTTTTAATAACAAAACATATTTATTTTCATTGGTTATTAACCAATATATAAAAATTATATTTATTTTACCTATATTAAAATAAATTAAACACATATTCAAATTTTAGTCCATTTGAAATGTCATTATTATCTTGATATTTAAGAACTTTTGAAACTCCATGGTTCTTTTATGATACATGTTTTATTTTACTCTCCATGTGTTATTTATGAAATGATTAATTATAATACATGTGTGTCACATTAATATTATAAAATTTTAATGGTTTCCCTGATATTTACCCAATGTATTGGGTTATGAATTTAGTATTTATAGATGAAAATTTTGAATATACATTGGTGAATTGGTTTTGGAATTATTATGACACCTAGTTGAAATCCATTATGATCTGCATATGATTATCTTATTTAAAGGTTATAGACACATTTCTATTCAATGAATCATCTTATTTTAATTGTTATATGCATATTTTTTCTTCTATTATGTCTTTATGATATTTCTCAAGTAATTATGGATATTTCTCAATGTTCACATGTAAATTGTTTCCCTTGTTTTCAATTAATATCCCTTATGATCAACCAATCCATTCATGTATGTACCCAGGGTATTAAATGTAGTAAATGAAATTTGTATGAAACATTGGTGAATATATTTAATACTATAAATAGAATGTTTCATATTTTCATGTATTTTCCCCTTATTTCCATGAAACTATATAGTAATGATCAAATGATTGTACAATGTAATGATGTGTTGTGTGATAAAAAATTTGGATTCCATTTTTGGAATAAAAATATGGTTTAGTTATTAGTGGATCCAAGGATTTGAAAAAAATGAATAATCATATTAAATGATTAAATATTGTAAAAAAACAAAATATTTTTGGGAAATATTATTTAAGTGTATTCTGAGAAAATAAATCCCTATATAGGTACAAAGAATTGGACATGGTTTTGGAATAGTTAAACCAATGGGTAATAACTACGACAATATACATCTTTCTTAACATGGCATATCCTGGTACATGATAACCAACTTTAATACGTATCAGGTTTCACATAGCCTATTGACATGTTTAGTTAATTTCATTATCTTAGGATCCATTATGAAGGATTTAATAAAAATGTTATTTTTGTTAACGAACAATTTAGATATGCATGATGTTTTAATAATTAATTTCTCTTGACATATAATATTATTAATTAAAAAATGATTCTTACTATGTTTTTCTTATTTACAATATGAAGACAAAAATGAGGAACTATGTAAATGGTGGGAGCAACATACCATGTTACGACGAACCTCTCATTTATGCATAATTGAAAAACATTATGAGAATGATGCACCAACTGACCAGATTTATGAGAAATAGCATGAATCATGTTGAGATATCAGATTCAAAATAAATAGAAAAATTTCCATTGAGTCCATTATGTGTTAAAACCCCAACCATTCACCAGTTCATCTGACAAATTGATTTTTTAAAAACGTATAAGCTATATAGAAAGTAAATTTTCTATAATAAGATGTTTAGATCCATATAAAGTCATGATGGATTTGTACTGCAAAGAGGTATATTTTGATCAGTGGTGGACACTTATTAAAAACACAATATCACGTGGGGAAATTGATGTTCTAATGTGGGATGAGTTTTGGGGAACATTTCGTACAGGAAACTCCCGTTAAGTATTTAGTAAATAGAATAAGAATTCCTATATAAGAAGTTGAAGGAAATTTATTATTTGGGTAGATATGATTTTAACTTTACAATAATATTCCATTAGACTTCATGATTTTTTATATATCCAAATTAGAGTGTTGATAGATTCATCAACATTTCAAAAACCCATCTGAGGTAGAATCTTTCTGAATGAGATAATGAAATCCATAAGAAGATCACACAGTAGTGCGATGAATGATGAAAATGATTTAATCAAGATATAGTTGTCCCATTGATCAAAATAAAATAAGAGATCATTATATACAAACATTGAGGGGGAGCACTGATCATTGAATAAGAGGAAGTCATGCGAAAAATCCCACGTGAGACAGATGTGGGATAAAGCATTTGGGGATTACCATACTCAAGTGTGAGTAGTGTTACTGGTACGAAGGATATGACCATATTTCTTATAACATTCAAAGTGCAGTGAAGTATAAACATCTAAACACTAATGAAAAATGGATGATGTTGGAGTACAGTACAATTGTAAAATTATATAAGGGTGGATTACATGTTCAATTTTCCAATCACTCTCCAAATATATAGGCAATTGATGGGAATCACCATAAATGCCTGCATAGATCAAAAGAGAGAGGTGGTGATTTTTATATAACAAATGATGAAGTTTATTGTCCAAAATATGTGGTTAATGCACATTTTTAGTTCATTAAAATCTTGAATGATTTTTTTGATCAAATACATACTTTAATTCCTTCATATTTGCGATGAATATAAAATCAATTCATGATAATTTATAATTATAACTGCCAGTCATGATTATTTAATTGATTATCCATTCTTCATCATTGAATATAATCTATAGTATTTAATTTTTCATAGTTAATCTCATCCCAAGTCGGGTCCTCATTCTTATGTTGGAATATTACATTATACTAGGGATGGACTATCTCTCAATGATTAATGCTAATATCATATATAGAAGAAAGTAAATATAAGTAGTATTGAATGTTCAACATATAATTGGTTTCTAGGGAGATATATTCTGATAGAATATATTTATAAAATCACCTCATGTATCTTTATTTAAGGATTTCATAAGAGAAGATAAAGACTGAAATTAATGTATACAAATGGGAAATATGACCATTATAATTCAATAAATTGACATATCTCCCATGATGTTACCAATACCACCATTATAAAGTGTTTTATAGATATCCAGTGAATTAATTTTTATAAAAATGTTGATTTTGAAGACCAAATATTGAGTGGAAAATGTAAAGATATAGGAATTAAATAAACAAATAGAAGATCGTTTGGATAAGTGTTTTATATAACCAAGTGGTTCTTCATGGAGAGAACATTTTTTTATGATGAAGGATGGATCAATATGACTATGAATCTATTTTAGTTAACATAATGAAATCACAGTGTAGAATATGTACCATCATCCATGGAATGACTATTTATTTTACCAGCTTAGTTGGACACAATTCTAATACAATATTGATCATCATTCTAGTTATCATCATTTGATGGAGAAGAATGAAGACATTGAAAATGCTTCCTTCTATTCCAAATATGAGGATTATTAATTAGTTTGTATGCCTTCGGCATGACAAATGATCCTTTTCATTGTATGGAATTGGTTAATAGAGGCTTTATAGACTACCTTGATAATATTTTGGTAGATTTTGATTGGTGATATTTTGATATTTTCGGAATGTCTTCACAAGAATGACGATCATAAATGGTTCATATAGAAAACTCGAAGAAAGTAAAGGCAATTTTTAATGTTCCATAAATGTGAATATTTATTACAACAAGTTGATTTTATGTGACACAACATAAAAATTGATGGAAACATGGTGGAACCTACCAAATAAATGGTTATGGAGGAGGGGATACATAATCAAATATTAATTGATAATTGAAGTTTCATTGGTTTTGAATGATATCTTATGAATAATGTTAAATTCATTTCAAAAATTTATAATCCATCAATAAAGTTGACTTGAAAATGGGTTATGTCCATCTGGATAATGAATTGTATGTAATGTTTCTAAGAGCTAAATATAGCAATGGATACTACACCCATGTTTATCTACCATCTATCAGAGAAGGATTCATTATTTTTAGTGAAACATATCTAATTGGACTAAGGTTATTCATCATGAAAAATGATAAAATGATTTATTTTTCATCAAAAAATATAATAGATCATGACAAAAATTATCCTACACATTTCCTGGAGATAGTTGAAGCAATTTTCACTCTAATGATATCTAGGAAATATCTTAATGAGGGTTAATGTGATATATAAACATTACACCAATATTTTAAGTATATATTCTTGAAATAATAACTCAATGTGAGAAAAATAAATTTACTTCTTAATGACCAGGATTTTTGATTTCATTACCTCACCAAATGAGTAAACAAATACGTTGATGCTTCATGGAGGAAATACCATATTGTTCAAGAAATTATGAGGATTCCATGAGATCATTTGACCAATGACCTAGTAAAACTAAACATGGGAATCATAAAGGAGAACAATCATCAACCATAAGAAAAATGAATTCTCAATAATAATTACTTGAAAAAATAAAGAAATCTCAAATGTATAATACTTTTTTAAATAAAAAGACCAATGTTTTGATGGGATATTTTGTGAGTTCATTATTTATCAATAATGTGTAATAAATTTCAATCTAGATAATTTGTAACAAATATTCTAGAGACAAAAAATGAATTGATGGATAATGCTCATAGCTCTGATTTCTCTATTCATCCTGAAAGCACTAAATTTTACAAGAACCATAATGATCATTATTATTATGATAGCATTGAAATAGAGATTGTTTAATACACTATAAGGTGCATAGTGTGTCAACAAGTTAATGAGGGGAAAAAATTCCTAATAGGGTATCATAATAACTACCCACACCATTATGGATGTGCGATAATATCACTTTGTAATTATTTATTTGTCTCCATAAAATATCCAAATAAAACAATATGATATGGGATATAGTGAAAAACCACAACAATATATTCCATTTTATCCCAATTCGACAAGATTTATTTCTCAATAATAATTCAGTGATATAGTAGAAGGACGTATAGTGGATTCTTGGTGTACCACTTTGAATCAAATTTAATTGTGATCCATGGTTAACATCAACATTTTAGAGAAGTATTCAACATGATATAAGTACTTAATTTTATTTTAGTAAGGCCAAAAACTCCAACACTAATTTCTAGTTTGAAAGGTATATTCAAACACATTATTACATGGTGAGAATTTTGTAAATAGAATTTAAATGTGGATTTGATCAAGACCATCCATTAGTTGAGTTCTAATAGAAACATTTATTTGATTGTTGTATTCAAATGGAAACATATTAACGTTTTTATGGAAATTGATGTATTACTACTACTTTTTTTGATAATTCTTATGAGAGATATATTGTTGGGCCTGATCCTGTTAAATATATAAAATAAAAGGTTTCATCCATCCAAAAACACATATCGGATTCTCAGAGTAGGCAGAACTTCTACGCAAACAACCATCAAAGGTAAATGAATTTTTTTATTGTCGATAATGTATACCTTCAATTATCAATAAAGAAGTGAGTCATAATGTTTGTGATAAAAAGAAAAATATCCCCAGGAAAATTAACACCTTTCAAATACTTGATCTCATAGAAGTAGTGGCCTTTCAAAGTTTACATCCTCCAAATCTATCTCAACTTCATTATACATTTCTTATATATCTCTCGAGTATGTACATAATTGAACCTTAACATGTACTAAATCCATAGGATGTAAAACTAGAATATGTCCTTTCATATAAGAAGCAGCTAGTGGAGATCATAAATAGTACAGACACAGTTTTATTAAATAAGAATTCCCACATCATCATTGTGTTTTGGAGTACAATTATGTTCGAAGAAGTGATGTGGGAGCCGGAGGAAACAATGTTGTAGATGTACCCACCTCATTTATCAACAAATAGAATGAGTTAAAATTTCAAGCATGATATTTTATTTAGGGGAATAATGTTAAAACAAAACGTTTTAAATGTTAATAGTTTCATATAAAAATTCATAATATTTTTTACAAAACATAATCATACCCCATTATTAATTTTGTGGGAATAATAGTGAATTTGATTATCTAGTTTCGAAAATTATATTGAACATTGGTCAATTATGTTGGTAATTCAATTAAGACGATTTGTTAACATTACTGTTCATAATTATACTATTGGAAATAATATCAAGGTTTTAATTTTAGATTATATGTATAAATGTAGAAGAATTATTATTTCTGAAAAGACAATTAATGGATGTAGTTTCTTGTTTCGTGCAGTAAGAGGAAATTTTTTCAGAAATTGGGAGGGAAGTTGCATAATTAGGATTCACTCTTGATAACTCCCATGATGATATTTATAATGTAAAGCATGAATGAAATCACATGTGATATTCATAATTAGGATTCACTCTTGAGAACACCCATGTGTCGCCCCATGAATATATCACCATCGGACACCTAATGCATAGGTCATGTGATGGTGTTATTAGTTTTTTCTGTCATATAACTTTTTAATTAAAATTTAATTACGTTGTATAAAAATATTTTTTCTTCGAACAATGTAGCTTTTAGAATAGATTTTTCTTTAATATATTGATGTTAAATTTGATAAATTGATTTTTCGATTAGGACTTGTACTATTTTGAAATGATATAAATTTTATAATAAAATTATTCATTATTAATAATTTTATTATTAATTAAATTGTATGATTAAAATACTATTATTTAAATCTAAATGTCATATATTCTTTTCATTTTTTAGAAATTTTACAATGCAATTACAATGAATTTTCAACCAACTCTTATTTTAAATAAATCTAGAATTTTATATTTATATGTTCATTTAATAATTACAAGAGAATAATTTTGATAAAATAATGATAATATTTTAAATCACCATGTTGACATTAGTTTTGTGTGAATTTATGAGAATTATCAAAGATACATTATTTTTTCATGAATTGTAAATATACATTTTGAGTCATATTGTATGTTTTATGACGTCATAATTAATTAATAATGACATAATAAAAAATTAAAAATCATATAGGGAAAATAATATGTTTATTTATTAATATAATTTTTTAATATATTTTAATTAAGTTAAAAATATATAATTTACTTTTGAAATTTTAAAATTTAATAATTAAAATTAAAAATGTTATTTTGTGTTAACATCATGTTTCCATAGAAATTTATGTAATATAAATATCTATTACACTAATTTGGAAAAAATTAACTTCATAGGTTTCCCTAGTGTCCAATACCATTGGAAAATACCAAGTGAAAGCCAATAGTTTTTTATTTATCACTACATAGGTGTCTATGGATATTAATAAACAAATCCTTATCTTATGCTATCAATACACAACGATTTATATATTTCATTTATTAACAAATTAATCCCCAATTAATATTTCATAAATTTTACCTCTGAAGGATTCCACCCATGGTATCGAAAATCCCCCCATGGTCTGAATTCTCTTTTTTTAGGAACTACTCTTCAACGTAAGGGAAATATCACCATCTCTTATCATTTAATGTTCAAATTTAATGTGGTATGTCATTAAAATTTAATCACAATGTCAATATTTCTATGTTATTATATACCCTTACAATATTAATATTCAATTATGAATGTTATACCCTTATCCCTTCACATTTTACCCATTCTAAAAAGCACATTTTAGACCGTATATGATGTTGATTTTACTTCTAAAATTTATCTCTTATGACAAAGTAATTATATGTTATTTATTATTTTTCAATGCACATTCATCACTAGTTTACATTGGCATTCAACAATATGTTAAAATAATTTTTTTTGTTATTGACCAAAATAAAACCATCATTTCCATGTTATGGGTCCAAAATTAAAAAATGATCATGTTTTTAATTACTTTTGATACAACGTGATTTTTTATGAAGGATATTTTTTTTCTCTACAATCGTATTTTATTATAGGATTAATTAAGATACATTTGGATAAAAAATTAAATTTATAAAAATGATGTTTTTGACCTGATATTTCTAAAATGATTTGGGTAATGAATTTAATATCTAGAGAAGACAAGTTTTATAGTTCCTTGGTGAAAACAAATGGTAGTTTATTTACACCTCATTGAAAAACTTTTTGATATTGATATGATGTATCATATAAATTTTGTAGCCAAATTTCCATAAAATGAATCATTATATTTGTATTATTATATGAACCTTTTTATGCTATCATTGAGATATGTTATTTATGAAGCTATTATTGATATTTCTCAATGGTGACATGTCAATTGTTTCCATTTTTTCCCATTACCAGGATTATGATCACCATTTCCGTTGATGTATGTCCCCAGGTAATGAGATATATTATCTTAATTTAGTATTAACCATTTATTAATATTTTATATTGGATTAATATTTTTTTTTCATTTCATCTATTGTTTGTACCAAATATTTAATATACTAAACATTAAAGATCTTCTATTTGTATAATAAATTGTAAAGTTATATAGTATGAAGGAATGATTCTATATTGAAGCTATAAATTTGTATTATTGAAAATATAATCCATTACCACAATAAATTAATCAATATTATTATATTTTCACATTATTTCATGGTTTGAGAATCCTTGGATAAATTACTTCTTGAGTATGAGATTAATAACTTTAGCACAGTAGGATAATGTATTCATGGGAGGATCAATTTTTTGAAATGAATTGGAATGAGTAAAATATAAAAAGCTAAATGATAATATCATGAGGCATGTTGGATAACATATTGAAATTATAATTTAAAATAACTATTGATTTAAATGTTTTAATAAGGTTTTGATGGAGATTTTTATTGAGTATATTTCTAGCTAAGCAATGAGATTATTCTACTAGATGTGATTTTTTAGATTTAAGTCATGTTTTAGATGTCCATTTCATAGGGTTATGTCAGGATTCTATCCATGTGGATTAATACAACAATTAGATTATATGAAGTCATGATGTGATTATATGAGGATATGTTGGTGGAATGTAATAGTTATAAGGATGTTGTTTTTGTTGTGATGATGTGATAATGAAATAATTCAAATATGTTGAGTGTTGGGAATTATTATTACTATTTGATATGTTGGAGATGCCTGACAGAGGTTGATTGTTGGTAATTCATGTATTCCACTAATATTTTGACAGTTGTGAAGTTATCTTAGAAATTTGGATGTGATGTGATTATGAAGACATTACTTTTCTGGGCTTCTAATATTATTATATATCCCCAAAATTTAAAAAAACCTTTTATTACATATGAAAAACATTATGTTGTATGTAATGTATTGGTTTTTTGAAAAGATAAATCAAGCTCTTGAGTTTATTATTTTTTCACATAATTCAATCCTAAATACATTATTCCATAGGGATATGGTTTAGTACAGAATGTTCTCACACCAATATTGTTAGTTAATTTATTTTTTGGTCAGTCTCGGGGATATTTTAGTTGATTCTTGTGATGTTTAGATAGAGTTAGTAGTTGACGGGCTGACTGAAAATGAATTTTTTTATTAAAATAGACCCCATTTTATGTTGTGAGGGTGAACCAAAGACATCATGGACTTATAAAAAACAAATGGTCCCATCAGAACAAAATATCAATTACAAAGGAAACCAAAAGTACAAGGGATATCATCCTCTATGAAACAAAAATAATTACGACCATCTTCCCATTTCCCAAAGTCGATTTACTATTAGTCCCATGCAAAAATTTATGGGGCTAGACTTGAATGCTGAAGCCATGGCCTATCAAAAATTTGATTCCGAATAGCCATGGAATAGTGAGAACCATTTTCTAACACATCATCTATAACATAATTCCTGTATAAATTTTCTCAAAAAATCACTTAAGAAGATGGCCACCGAGGATAAAAATAATTGACCAATTCATGTATTCAAACGACTCGATTAAAAAATATTCACTAGAAAATCATCACAGCATGTCAGTTATACATCCACCTTGAAGCCATAGGGATGTCACCTCGATCAGCCACTACATATGTAGCCAAATACACCACTCGTCTATAATAACACACAACAAAAAAATATCTAATATAGGAAGAACACTAAAAATCTATTCCACACTACTGCACAACAACACCTGAGAATAATGAACCGTAAAACACAAACAATAGTGATGACCAGTGACACCAAATCCAATCATGAAATCTAAACGAAAAAACATCAACATCACATATTGACAATGAATTTAACCCAAAACCCAACAACCGTATAAACCCAAATGAACTCATGATCCGAGTATATATAATACCCATTGAATCAAAGGAAGAAAGTCACAACACATGGAAATACACAAAAGATTGAATCTAAAATGATTCATGTAATTTAGGGTCGAAATATATTTCCTTTTTGAAAACTAGAACCACAATCACATCGTGCATCTTATACCACACTTGAAGACCACAATAATTTTTTCAATGCACTAAGCAAGAAAACGAGTCCTCATGGAATGTATTTTATTTTTTGTTTTATGTCATGTTGGTGAAAATTATGTTTCAGAATTGTTTCCCCTTAATGAGAACCTTTGTGGGCTGATTAAATGTCTTCTTTAATTATTTTTTGAGAATTAATTGGGAAATAAGTCTTATTGTTCTGATAGATAACCTCAGTCCATGTTATCCATTTGAGACCTTTTGGTTTCAGGATTTGGGAAGAAATTAATATCCCTCAAGCATCATTGGTAGAGGCTTTATTAGGGATTGGACACTAATTGATACACTCTGAAACTCAATTTTTTAAAAGAGACTCACTTTTCATATATAAATTTAATACCACATGGAAAAAATTAACATGTACAGAAAAAAAATACCTAAATCCATTAAAACTCTATCTTGTTTCACCCTTTTTATATCCATATCATTTTTTAGAATTAAATATATATTGACTACAAAAAAACATATAAGAAATCCCCTTTTATTCATTTCCTACTTCATTGGAATGACTATTTTAAAAGATGGATAAATAGAGAGTCAATGGTTCTAATATTACTATATAGTATAGTAAATATAAATGTAAAACACATTTTGTGAACATCATATCACATGATAAAAAGTGTTATAAAGGCTTGAACTCATTTTCCCATTAAATGTTTCCTTATCAAAATTTAATTCATCATTTTCATATTCAAATGTCAATATAATATAATTCCACCACTAATTGTATAGAAGAACCACAAGGATCATGAATGAATAATGGATTTTTGAGAATGAATATAAATTTCTGAAAATGAAATCATAATATAAACCATATGAATTCGTATGGATTGTAATGTCACTATTAATACAAAACATGTTCTATTCAAGATAAAATATTATGTTCAAGGAATCCATAAAACCGACTTGAATAATATAGTGTATTCTTGAACAAGGGGATCTAAATTCATAGTTATTGTGTATTTGAATATTTTTTCTAGAATATTATGAAAAAAAATCATACCAGTGGTCACTGAAACATATATCATAATAGATAATCATTAAATCACACATCAACTAAATGTTATGGCCTCATGTAAAATCCCATAGCTAATCAAGAAATAACTGTTATAAGTATAGCATCAAATAAAAAATAACTAAATCACACTATAGATATTCCAATTTATGAAATATTAATACATTTTGAAATCAATTACATAAATGGTAATTAATAATTAGATGAAAAACTACCGAATCCAAAAAGGTTTTTAGTCCATTTTATTCTTCATTAATAATTTATGAATCGCTGTAGTAATTGAACATACCTAGGTTATTCTGATGATTAATCAATATATTATTAAGAATAATTAAACTAAAATCATACGACAATTCAATAAATATTGAATATTAAGGAGAAACAATGTAAAATAATGTCAACCAAAGGATTCAACATAACATGTAATGAATTTCTCATATATTGTGGCAATACCATTACAATATACAATATGTACCAGATTATTTAATGTTACAAAATTTATTCAAAAATATACTAATAATGTATTAATATATAATATTATTCATAATAGTGAAATAAAATGCATGACAAAAAATTATATTTTAGTATTTCAATGACATATGACATCCAAATAAAAATTGGAATATATGCATTAGAAAAAATCAAATTATATATATATATATATATTGTTATATATACAAAAACATGAACATTGAATTTAAGGTGGAATGACACAGACCATTTAATAAAATGTTCAATAGATATGTTAACCTCAAAAATAACAATGCTAATTAAATAGAATTCAAATTTATACATAAAAGATATAATTTATACAACTCCAATATCAGGTAAAATCTATTATGACTAATATTAAACTATTAAATTTACTTGAATAAAATGAATCAGATATGGTCGTTAAAAAATGTTTAGGGGTCAAATGGATGGTTGAAAAACAAGGCAAAAATATTCTTAAATCATAATAACTAATGGAATACTTTAATACATCCTAGTGACTGATTAATCTGAAAATAAATATAATATGTGTGAAATAACAAGAACCGCAATGATGTTCATTGGTATCCATTTTCAATTTTACGGACAATAGACTTTGATATTGTATTTTAATACATCATGTTACTATAGATCAACAACCACATTATATAATATATTATAAATATAAATATAATTAATATAATAATAAAATTTATTATAAATGTATTTTTATAGTGTTTGAATCCTGAAAATGACTTCATTGCACTTAATATCTTTAAAATAATAATTTGTGATTAAATTAATATGTTTTAATGTATATAAAAAATAAACATCAAACAGATAATAATATATTATTGCTGAATGCATGGTATATCAAATTTAACATTTACCAATTCATTGTTCCATAAAATCATTATTGCTCGATGCAATTTATTTTTCTTTTGATCCTACCAATATATCAAAATAAATTATTTATAAACTATGAAAAATTATATAAGAGAATTAAAAGAAAGAAAAGAATACATAGATACATAATAGAAGATAAAAAATTCGAGGTATTTGAATCACTTGATAATCTGCATGATTGTCATAATTTCATGAATATTTAAGACACTTATGTGGTTTTTCATCCCTATATATAATTACTTAATAATAATGAACATTTATCAAGGATTTATAATTACAACGCATTTTACATGAGAGGAAATTTTCATATCTATACCTGAGATGGATAAACACAGAGATATTGATTGTAGAAAATTAATCATTTTATGTAGATATAAATATAAATTGGACAAAATTTGATGATACAAAGTCTACATTAAATATAAACAAATAATTATAAATGATTAATTAATATATGAAATTAAATTTATTAAATTTTTTCCTAAAAATAATATTTTTTCTGTCTCACAATGTGTGGTATTTTTTCACAAAATCGATAAAATTACATTATTGATCTTGAATATTAATCTAATGAGTTATAAATAAATGGAGTTTCATATATTTATTAAAAATGATTGTAGTTTTTCGATGTTTGAAATTTTGTATCCAAATATCCCCCATCCTTTCCCAACATCAAACAAATAAATGTGTATAGAAGCACATTCTCCATATTGAGGATTCTATTTTTGTTTTAGAATAGATACCCATTCGTGATATATCTGCATCATATTATAAGTCATGAAAACAAATTATAAACTGAAATAAATCATATAATTGTAATATTTATTTAATAAAAAAATCTTACTCACTAAAAAATCATTATTATATTTTATCTCGTAGCCCCACTTTAATTATTACAATCATATCGTTGTTTATTCTATTGAAATATCTCTATAACAGGTAATTCAAAATATTTAGTGATATGATGAAATTATGGACTATTCATTGTCTCAAAATTGAAAAATAATTTTAGAATGCAATTTTTTGAGACATCAAATGAAAAAACAAACTAGTAGATTAAATCTTGATATTTTGGTAGTATAAATATTTTTATTTCATAATGACCCATAATATGTTTTATAAATAAATCATCACCCCATGTTGATGGTGTTGTAAATATTTATTCAGAACGATGTGACCCTATATTACACACAGAAACATGCAATTTAAAACTACTAAATAATTAAAAATGTATAATTTTTTACAAATATTAATTCTCACATTCATCAAATAATAGAGAAATATATAGTTAAGAAACACGTCAAACACATAAAATTCAATCAAAAAATGAAATTAGGGAAATTAAAAACTATCATCTTCTAATAATTATGTAAATGGTTTTCCTTCTTCAATTAAGATCATTTTGATTAAAAATGTAACATTCCTTGAATATAAGACATGGTTATAAGATAATTTACAAAGGAATGTAATCACTTTGATTTTCATAATATTTAATAAATGAATTCATGGTGGTGGAAATAATTTTTTTGGTACAACCCTATAAATAATGAATGATTATTCAGTATTAATATAAGAGAATCTATTTTTTATCACTATTACATATTATTTTAAATATTTAATTTCATCCATAAGAAAAATAGATTGTATAATTCACTCACATTTATGCACAATAAATTTTAAATTTCAAAATTATTATATATTAATGTTGATAGTATAGGAAATAAGTTATATAAATGAATTATACCTGATATTTAATTATTCCATGAATGACTCCCAAATGTAATTTTTTCATTAAGAGTACCCAAATGGTATTTATTGTAAACAATTATTATTTAAAATTATTCAAAATATGTGAAACATATTTTCCACTTAGTAATACCATATGGATTAAGATTTATGAATGATTTTGATATTTTTGAGACCCTTATTTAATGATATATTTTAATGATAACAACCAATTAATAATTCATAAATATCATTTTTGAGGATTAATTCCAACGAGAGGTAATTTTTTTATAGAACACTATTTTTTCATGGTACGATATTTTGTTTCATGGTATATTTAATTTTTTTAAATTTATTTGTTTTATAAATGAAATTTTAATTTATTTTGGGATTAAAATGAAAAAGTAGACAAATAATTTTCATTTAATATTATAATAGGAAAAAAATAAAATTAAATTTTTACTTCCGATAAGAAATATAATGAATTGTTTTATTATAAGAAATTTAAAATCACAAAGAAAATATGATTTTTTTTAAAAAATAAAATTACCAGTGAAAAGAATATAATCACATTGAAAAAATAAAGATATTTTAATATATATCTATACAATAAAATAAACATGATATGTGATATATATATATATATAATATTTTCTGTGTGTGTTATATTTTTATATTATGTATACATTATATGTTTTATGTGAATTCAATAATTATGTTATATATATTCATTTTGAAAGTATAATTTATAGACAATATGTTCTATTTATAATCAATAAAAATAATTTTTATGAAATATCAAATGAAATAAAAAAATACTCCTATGTGCATCATTTTTTAAACAACATAATCGGTTTTACGAAAATTATTTGATCAGAATATTTATATTAGTACATAAAAGTATCCACTAAATTAAAATTATACAAAACAAAAAATTTAATCAAATTTTATATTACAATAGTACATATGGGTCCAATAAAAAATTATTATTTAATAATAAGAAATTGATGTAAGAATAATATGAAATAGAAGAAGAGTTATTGAGATATTTCAATTTATATTCACATTATCACATTAGAATCTTATGTGTATTCTTAATATTTTAATAATATATTATGTGATAGAATGACAGACATTATGTGTATTTCATGTACATTTCACGTCCACAATAAATAATTTATAATTCATAATGTGTTCGAACTAATATTTCACAAGGAATAATTCATCACACTGCCATTTCCCTAACAAAATAATAAAAAAACTGGAAATATGGTAGGATTATTCACTTAAGACCTAAGGTCTGGAGGTGTGTATAGAATCTATAATAACTACATCAATTTAAGGATACAAAGAGATGTCACACTGGTGGATGTCACATGAGGGGGTTGGGGGTGCAAGTGTTTATCCCATATTACAGCTTATTTTCGAGATATTTATCCCATTCTTTGGGATTTAAGTATGGGGGGATATTAGCGGTTGGGGTAGGGAGTTACCATTAATGTATTATAGTGGTCATACAATGCGGTTTTTGGAAATGTAATTAATTATCATTTTTAGCTCATATTTAGTGACACCATTTGTTTTGTGAAAATATAATATTATATTTATATTTCCGATTCAAAATCACTGTGAGATTCTGCCTCACCATGGTCAAGTGGATTATTATCGATCCTTGTAAATCACTATGTCTCATGTGATATTCTACATGTTATTTTATTATTATTTAATTTATATTTTTTTTATCTTCAATCTTGTAATGTTTCTGAAATTATCATTTTTTCCATAACAATTACCGTTTCTAGTATTCAACATTTACATTCACTCTACAATTTATAAGAATAAATAAAGAGTTTTATATTATTATAATATAGAGTGTCTCATTATTCAATACATTAAATTATTTAATACTATTTAATATTATTATACAATATAATGTCACAAATATATATGCAATTTCAAATTTATTATATGATAATTTAAAATGAAACATGAAAAGACATTTCAATCAAGAAATGTTGACCGAGAAATTGAAATATTTCATTAAATGTGATAAATAGAAATTTGGATGTCTAGATTGTATTTCAAAGAACATTATAAATTTATGAGTTTCATAATCAAAATAAATAATACATTTTTATTATGATAAAAACCATTGAGAATCATTATGTGTTCATGTTGAAGACGACATGATGAACAGTAGTTCAAACATGAATCATAATTTAAATGATTATTATTATAATAAGAATGAGTAATTTGAAAATAAATGTTGATTTAAACATCAAAATTGTCTCTAGAAACTACTCCCATTTATAGTTATTTTTAAGTGGCATTATATTTTCATAAAAATAATTATATTTCAATGTTTTTTTATGAATGGGTTAGACATGTTGTTTCCATCCATATAAAATTGAATCTATGAAAACAACTCATTTCGTTGGGCTTATAATTTCTAGGAAATACACATTGATTAACCCTAAATTAAAAAAATATTTATTTCATAATAATTATCAATTAGTGTATTTGACATACAAATATCTATAGGAATATATATAAATTACTATCAATTTTTTTTATATTTCTCATGACATGATTCTCTTATGGAGATATTGAAACGATATGTTATTATATTACAACCAAATTATGAATTTCATTAATCCATTTAGGAACATAAGACCCAAATCACTTGTACAATGATCCTCGCCATTATAGGACAAGGGTTGGGGTTGGTCATTTATTGGGGTTCGTCTATATTAGGATTGGGTTGAATTGTTTTTCAACCAGACCATGTCATAGGCAAGGACTCCCAATTTTTTCAAATAGATGAGATGAATTATCTGACTCGCAACTGGGGTGGTAAATGTATTACTATCATGGAAGCACAATCTCCTAGTTGAAAAGTTTATTGTCTTCATCAATAATTTGAGCATGAAGAATAACCTTTCATAGAGGGTAATAACATCAAGAAATGATATTGTATTGGGTATCTCCACATGTTTCACGATGTGAAATTTTGTACCCAAGGAAATGGAATTTACTAGTAGATTTTTTAGGCCAAAAATTTTATAACCAATTGGTGAGGGCGGATCATGACTAAAAAGAATGAAAATTGTACACACTTCTATAAGAGAATTATATATTTTTGATTGATAATTTTCGTTGGAAATAATATATTAAAATGACTCCATAAAATTTCATATTGGCTTCTACAATACAGATTAATAGTTTAGTTGGACAATCATTTATTCATTATTTTATCGGAATATCTATTTTTAGAGTTCATAACATTCAAATTTTCATCCATGTTATTTTTGTTTGGAACCATTAGTTATTAAATTTTATTAATAATATATTAATTATTTCATTGTGTTCTTATTTTAAAATTTATGTATAGTTTCATAAAAATTTAATAATAAAAATAACTTTTTATTTTGATGTTAATTTTCAGTATGAAACTGCAGTTTGATAATACTTTACTTATCATTCAAATTTACATACTGAGTCTTGCTTCCATGAATATACGATACAAATATCTATATTATAAGAATTAAATAAATTATATCTGATTCTCAATGTATGTATGGTACATTCTACTTTGATTCCATAACAGATGATATTCATTGTAATCATCACAATAATAAAAATCAGAAGAAACTATATATATTTCGCGAATATAATATATTTTTTATGAATAATTTAGTAAGAAATTCATTCTCATTAGTTGTATTAAATTGAAAATGTCTTTAGTAGTAGTTTCCCTTATTTAATATCCATTAATCACAAAGTGTTTTATTTAGTAAATATTTTCTCAAGGAATCTGATGCATTATCTAATCGATATTTTTTATAATTTGATGATCATTTTTGAAATTTTTATTTCCAAAAAGAATATCATAAAAATGAATTGAAAAATGAAAATGAAAATTTAATTGTCCATGTTGATACATATCTATTAATTTTTTAATTTAATTATATTTACTTTTCATATTAGTAGAAACAAATTCCTAATAATTTGGTAAACTATGGAAACTAAATTTTATATTAGTTATATTTTATGTGTTGAAACAAATGAATATGTTTTCATACTATAATAGTTGGAATCATAAATAAAAAAATGTATATTATCATTGTTCATTAAAATGTCTAAATAATTTTATCTTTTTTCAGTGCAATAAATATGGTTTTCTCTTAAAGGTGAAAAATGTAGTCGTATAGTGAATGTATTCTGATGGAGCATATTTGCACAAATGATGGAAATATGATTGTATAGTGTAAATTATAATTATTTTGAATGATGTGATGTAATTGTTATGGATTAATGTTGGATAGAAATACAAAAGGGGATTCCAACTGTATTGAATAGAATCTAATGACAGACATCTAATTTGTGTGACATTATTCCTTGTACCAATCACACGCAAACTAAATATTAATTCTATTATGTGGTAATTTTTGTTGATGGGAACACATAATTTAGATTAATCCCCATCATCAAATGACTATAGAAAATATAGGTTATTGTTTTTTCATCCCATGTATAATATGTCACAATATCACAATTTTAAATTCAGAAATGAATATTACCCTACTAAATGGATTTTACTATTCAACCACATTGTTGAGATCTTGTTAACTTTTCAGTGATTCATAAAATTCCCTATTGAAATTTTATAGAAAATATTTGAAATTTTGATACTATTCATTTTAAATTAATTGTATTATGAGTATTTGATGATGGAATTTTATTATTGTCTGAAAGAAGAGATTATTTAGTATAGTAGAATAATTAGTGAAGCATAAATGGATAATTACCTTTTCTTTAAAATATATGTATAAATTATTTTCTTATGTTATATTTTCTGTTAATTTGAAAATGAAATGAAATGAAATTTTATTTTTGATTTATTAATTTATTTCATGTGTTTCTTTTTCATTTTTTACATGTTCCTGAAAGGGGAACAACATACACAAGTTGTAAATTGGTGGTGGAAGTCTTCATGTAGACACCTACATCCATCACAATTGAAACATCAATTGTATGAAATTAGACATGAAAACAAAATTAAAAAGGTGGCATGCCCAGTGAACCCTGCTAGTAAAAATTCTGGCATAGATGTATGTTTATATACATATTGAACATACTCTAGTGGAACTAAGGGTCCTTCCCAGAAGGAATACAATATTTGTTGTTCCAGGAAATGTCAATTGCCTCCTCCACGCAATAAATTACCCCATGTAAAAAAATTAAATTCATGATCAATATTGATACATTCACCAACATGTGATGTTTTCATGTGATAAACCATTGTTTTCAACATCAATATAATGTTTTCTTTGGATCTCAACCACTAAATGGCATAACATCCAAGATATAACACAAAAATAGATTGATATCTCATATCATATTTAATAATTTTGACACTATAATTAGAGTAATATTTTACAATGCACTCATCCTCACACTCATATGCTATGAATATTTCATTAATTCTTCTAATGTACTCAAGGATATTATTTATTAAAATTTATTGAGTCACCAAGAATATAAAGTATAAATTTAGTTTAATTTGATTATAAGAAACATTAAGATGAATACATAATATTTTAGACTTAATGTGTCATAATGTTTATAAATAAGTAATGTTATACATCATTTCATAAAATTCACGAATTAGAATCATCCTATGATTCTCTCTATAATGCATTAGAAGAGGATGCTTCTTGGAGTCCTCGTTAATTAACCAATTGAGAACTATTCTATTATATTTTTTTTGAATCAGTCGAAATAACATTTTTTATCCAACAATAATGATGATTTTACCCCATGATTAGGCTATTTAACTAATGTATTTCATTGAAAAATAATTTAGAAAACATTTTTAGTGAATGTATAGTTGGGACATTATTTTCAATAAGTATAATGGCTTCCACATTCAACACTAAAAATAACAACATTAATCCACTAATCTAGTTATAAATACAAGATTTATATGTGTTTTTTTATAAAATATAATATATTAATTCATCATCAACATATATATTCCCTCTCTAAGAATATTACTACAATCCATAAATAGTAATTTTTAAATTATAACCCCAAAGAGTCTTATTATAATCATTAAAATCATTAGGAAATATTATGTGGATATCTTTGAATAAATATTTGTTTTAATATATGATTTTGACATCCATTTGATATATCATATAATCATAATTATGTTTCATGTAATATATAAATGGGAATTATATTAACCATGGAAATATAATAAAAAATTATTTAAATACGATTATATTTTGAGAAAAACCATTCATGATTAAAATATAAAACATTATAAAAATATACGATTGTTTTTATAAAATTATAGAAAATTAATGTTATTGTAATAACATAAAATTAATCACAAAATAAATTAAAATTATTGTGAAGACATTATCAAATTATATAAATTAAAAGAAAATATATTTATATATAAATAATATATAAGACACCAATATCTCATAAACAACATTAAAACATCTCAGATTAAAAATGTAAATCTATATTTTATTTAACTGTTTTATATAATATATATATATATATAGTTTTTTTACTACAACATATTTTCGGAATAAAATTATATTTTTTCATTTCTTGATCCTACTCTAGTATGATATATGTTTTTTGAGGATTAACTAATATGATTCATGAAATATTTAGATATTAATTTTCCATGAGATTAAAAATGACATGAGTAAACCCTTGAAAGCCAATCTTTGGCTGTAACATCGCAGTTCTGGGTGCCACTCAACGGGTGCCCCAATCTCGGTTCGCAACGTGACCTCAAATGCATTTCCCCAAATGCCGGAGGCTGCCGACTAGCAGCGAGGGCCCAGGTATGATAGTGGGGAATCTATGCCCTCATTTGTCAATGTGTAGCACATCAAAATACAATAATGAATACAGTGACAACGGAAGTAATAAACCATACACAACTGAAATAATCAACTATTGTGGATACGACCAACATTAGATAAATAATGAGGCCACATGTCTCAAGTTCTACGAAAATAGCCCGAACATGTTATACATCAATACAGTACAACAAAAGCATAGTACAACAAAATAAGACAAAACAGGTGGCAGCGACATCACAAGTCTAGGCTCAGTCTGATTCCCTCCTACTTCTTAGCAATAGTCAAGTTCCTATATAGGGACTGTTGCCCCTATCCACACCTGCAGAAAGGTAATCTGTTTGGGCCAAAACGCATGACCCAAACAGGGTGTGAGTAATATATCTTAGTAGGCACCCACTAAAGGCATGTTCCCAACTGTGTGTAAAACATGTAATAAGTGTGTAGTAGGAAAATTCAATAAAGTAAGCAGTACTCAAAAGTAACTAACGTAAGGGTCAAATTGCCATTTTATTATTCACTGAATCCATTTAATTTAGTGACATTTTATGCTCAACATTACCAATCCCAAATTCCAAATAGTATCTCACCCTCAGGCTAATATAGTGAACCCCGCCCTCAGGATAATATAGCGAATCATTCCCTCAGGCTTCGGATGTGTCGCCCTCAGGCACAGAAGTCAAGCCCTTAGGCATGAAAGGTTTCCCTCTGGCGAAATAGAACGTCGCCCTTAGGCTAAAACAGTCATGCCCTCAGGAAAATTAAAATAATACCCTCAGGCTAAATAGGTAATAGGGCCATTCCCAACATGTAAATATGCAGTAAACAAGAAATTCCTCTCAAGGAAATTAAACAAGTACTACTTTAAAGGCATACCCTCAGGTATCCTGGCCACACGGCTAAACAGTGGAACGCACCGCTGGGGTGGTTCTAGATCAAAGCAATGATCCCGAAAATCATTTGTATATCATAATTAATCACCTATTCAATTATAGGTGTTTTATTATAGAAATGAATTCAGTCACAAGACACCCCAACATGGGTTTGTGGTAGAAAAAATGCACAAAACACTTGACAGTTGGAAAAATTAACACCAAGCCACCTAACTTATATGCCAACGAACGCTATACACGAACGTCAGTTCCAGAAACACCCGAGAATGACATTGATCTGAAGAAGAATAAAACATTCATTAACCCAAATAATTATCATTACGGAAAAGAATTGGTAGGAAACACTCCAGGAGAAGAGAGGGCTTACAGGTGTGGTTCAAACGAGAACATCTGATGCGGAATCAGATTATAGACGTGCGCCTGGCAGATCTCCGAATGTTCGACCATCCTTTCTAGAGCTCCCTTCCTGTTCTAAGCCTTCCCTATGAACAGGGGAGGCTACTGCCCATTTTAAGCGAAAAAACAAAGTACAATACATGTAATTCCAAGTACCAGGTGTGTACTTCTTCATTTAACTGTTCCTCTGGAGGAACTACCAATAATTTCATACGTCGACATGAGTACATGGAATACACTCCAGACTACACAGCGTGTAATGTCTCCTATCTAACTACTCCTCCACCACCTTAGTGTTTTGGCATGCCGACTGACTACACGGCGTGTAAAGGAACACTACATTGAATGTAGTCGTTTCCTACACCCATTGTCGTTGAGATGGCCACACACCTCGTGTATTCATCCCACACTGCCAGAAGTACACGTAGTTTGGAAAAAGTACATGGTGTGTACTTCCAAAATTTAGGATTTTTCATCATTTTCCTTATTTTATTAAAAACACTTAAGGAAAAGAGAAAATAAGAAACTCGTACCTCAAAATTAAGAACAGGGGACTTACAAACATTTCCCCTTATAGAAATGCTTCCCCAAATTTCCCTTCCATGGGTGGTGATGATATAGATGTGAACAACTCTAGCCACTGAGCACGTACATTGGTCTCCTGCTCCCATGTTTCGTTCTGCACTCGGCCATGCTCCCATAGCACCCGTACGACTGGAACTAACCGGACTTGGAGAACCTTCGTTCTCCTATCAAAGATAAGAATCAGATGCACCTCAAAGGATGCATCTTCTTTCATCTCAACCTCCTCATGCTGAATGACATGAGATGGGTCTGCATGATAACGGCGCAACTGAGATACATGGAAGATGTCATGCATGGCTCGATACCTCTGTGGTAACAGCAACCGTTAGGAAAACGACCCGAATCGCTCTAGAATTTTAAATGGCCCAACATACCTCGGTGAAAGCTTACCCTATCTCCTGATCCGTTTGTGTCCCAACATCAGTGAAACACGCAAGAAAACCAGATCCCCGACCACAAATTCCAAATGTCATATGCAGCGATCAGCATATGAATTCTGATGAGACTGCGCGGTAGCCATCGACTTCTAAATCAACTGGACCTGCTCATAAGTCTCCTGTACAAGACGTGGTCCTAGTAAAGTGTTATCACATGCCTCTAACCAGCAAAAGGGAGACCGACACGACCTACCATATAATTCCTCGTATGGTTCCATCTCAATAGTGGCCGGAAAACTATTTTTATAGGAAAACTCAAATAGGGGTATATTCTTATCTCAAGATCCCCCAAAGTCTAAGACACATGCATGAAGCATGTCCTCTAGAACCATTATCATACGCTCTGACTGGCCATTGGTCAGAGGGTGGTAACCTGTGCTCAGAAGCACCTGTGTACCCAATGCCTTCTGAATGCTCTGCCAGAAATGAGACGTAAAGTGGGATCCCTATCTGAAATGATTGAACATGTGACCCCACGAAGACGGAAGATCTATCAGTTATACAACCTTCCATGATAGTCAACTCCAAAGGTCTCCTTGATCGGCATATAGTGAGCTACCTTCGTGAGTCTGTCCACAACAACCCACATGACATCATTGCCTCGAGGCGAACTCTACAACCGGTCACAAAGTCCATCACGACATCTTCCAATTTCCATTCCGGAATGGGTAACTACTACAACGGTCCAATTGTCATCTGATGTTCCGCTTTCACCTGCTGACAGGTTGAACACCTCATAACAAAACCTGGTACATCTCTCTTCATACCCAACCACAAGTACTGACGTCTCAAGTCATGGTACATCTTGGTAACCCCAAGATGAACTGCCCAAGACGAAGCATGAAACTCTAGCATTAGATCCTTGCATATATCCCCCGAAACCCACACTCATCCATGGAAATGAAATACCTCATCATCGCCTATCATCTACCCAGCAGAGGGGTACCCACTTGCCACCGACTCCCGTAGAACTTGGTCTTTGAAATCTGATAGCATTCTCATCCTCACTCTGTACAAGAGGGTAGAAGTCACATCTAATGATGAAAGATAAGACTGTCCCTGACTATCATGAACCTCTAGATACATCTCAGAGAACAAGGCCATAAGCTTCCATTCACCACGGGCCTCCTTCTCTTCTTGTACATGATTCTTCATACTCAAAGCATCAGCTACTGCATTAACTTTACCGGGTGTATAGGCAACCTCCAAATTGAATAACTATAGGTACTCGACCCACCTTCTATGACTTAGATTCAGGTCACACTGAGTAATGTTATACTTGAGACTTTTTTGGTTGGTGAAAACAAGAAAACTTTCTCTCAATAGATAATGTCTTCAACAGAGAAACCCATGCACAACTACAGCCAACTCGAGATCATGTGTCAGGTAATTCCTCTCATGTGGCCTCAACTACCACGACCTGTACACAAAAACTCGATCACCCTGCATCAACACTGCTCCCATACCAATAAATGATGCATCACAGTAAACTGTATAGCTTTTCCCCTGATTTGGTAGTATCAGGATCGGCGATGAGGTCAACCTTCCTTTTAGGCCCCCAAAGGCTGTCTCACAAGCTTCCAACCCAACAAAATTCACACCCATCTTAGTCAGACCCATCAATGGTGCCGCTATGTGGGAGAAGTCCCGGATAAATCGTTTGTAGTAACCATTCATCCCTAAGAATCTCCGTATTTCAAACACGTTCTTAGGCTGCTCCCAAGAGACTACTGCTCTCACATTATTTGGGTATATTGAAATTCCTGCCACTGAGATGATATGACCCAGAATGTGAATCTAGTCTATCCAAAAGTGGCACGTTCAGATTTTAGCATATAGCTGAGGCTCTCTTAGTGTACTCAATATGTTCTCAAGATGGGTGTCATGGTCATGTCGAGTGTGAGAGTACACCAATATTTCGTCCAAAAATACTACCACAAAAGAATCAAGATACAGATGGAACACACATTCATCAGAGCCATGAAAACTATTGGCGTGTTCGTGACTCCGAATGACATAACCATATACTCGTATAGACCATACCTTCTCCTGAAATCCATGAGAGGTATATAAAATGGTATAACATGAAACTGATGATATCCTGACCTCATGTAATCCTTTGATAACACTCATGCTCCACGAATTTGATCAAAAATTTCATCAATCCATGGAAAGGGATATCGGTTCTTAACCGTTAAATAGTTCAGCTTCCGATAATCCACATAGAGTCTGAGGGTACCATCGTCCTTCTTCGCAAAAAGGACCGGAGAACCCCAAGGAGAAGTACTGGGTCAGATAAATCCTATAGAAGGTAAATTCTCCAACTGCCTCTTGATCTCCTGCAGCTCAGGTGTATCCATCCTATAAGGAGGAATGGACACCGGTGCTTCCCCTAGCACAAGCTCAATAGATAAATCCACCTCTCTATCTATAGGTAGACCTGAAAATTCATTCGAGAAGACATCCCTGAAATGATCAACAACTGGATGAAAATATGTCTGACCAGTCCCCTGATCATCAAGGTATAATCACACCATATGGGTTGTGACTCCACCTCGCCCATGACGCTCTGGTCCAGCTCGACTCACCTGAACATCCCCTTCGCCCTTGTATAGAAACTCTTCACCCTCAGGTGACGTGAAACTCACCCTAGAATGATAGAAATCCACAACCGCTAGATTGGGAACCAACTAGTCCATCCCGAGAATGACGTCATAAGCGGTCATCTCCAAGACATAGAGGTACCAAAGTAAGGGACACCCACCAATATCAAGGGGGAACTCCATACACCACCGCACACTAGTCGTTCTAGTTCCCAACAGAGTGTCTAGCTTCATGATATCAGGAGAAAAAGAAGCATATAGACCAATGCTCTCCACAATGGTTACAGATATGAAACTATGCGTAGCAACCATATCAAAATGTACTGAAGATAAAATAGAAACTACTAAAATAGTACGTCTGACTGTAGAAGGCCTGAGATCCTTCTCCTGTTGGTTCTGTTGCACTGCATATGCATGCCCAGTGCCACAACCCTGCAACATAGCCTGGTTACCCTAAGCTGTTATGCCCTGCTACCTCTAAGATCCTATTGTCTGGCTACCACGGCCACGACCACCATCTCTTCTTACACACCCTAACGTATTCCGGTTTTTCAAATGGTAATGAAGCCACTAGTCCTGCTCACACATGCAGATTCTGAACAGAATCCATCTCACTAGCCACTGGTAGAAACTCCCTACAAAAGTGCTACAGGTGACCCATCTTTCCACAAGCTCGGCACTCCACTGGATCACGTGGACATTGTGGTCTCTTGTGCCCCTCTCTACCACACTGGTAGCACCTTATCTGGCCACCTAAAGAAACTACATGGCTGGTACTTCCCCCCTCAGAGAAGTCCATCAGTCTCTTCCTCTTTCCAGCAGAAATAGTACCAGTAACTGGTGGTGAACCACCCTAGCCCACACAACTAGCTTCCTGCATGTTCCTCTCTGAAACCAGTGCCTGCATCAAAATAGAGTGTACTAAAGTCAACCTAAAAACATTCACAAGTGTTCAGATGTTGTAACAAATACCATCCTACAAACTTCTGGCTCTCAACGTCTCATCACCCTCCAGCATGGGTGCAAAACGCTGAAGCTCAGTGAAACGAGAAGAATAGTCCATTACCGGCAAAGTGCCCTACTGCAGATTCATGAACTCTAAAGCTCTATCTTCCCTCAGCATCTATGGGAAGATGAAATCAAATAATACTTCCTAAAAGTTTTCCCATGCCATTTCCTTGTGATTCTATGACTGGGTGGTAACATTCCACCACCTCTTGGAGGAATCATGCAGCATATATGTCGTGAGCTTGACCCTCCTCCCTAGAGGTGTCTAAGGATGCTCGAAAATCATCTGCATCGATCCCAACCAATATTCCATAGCCTGTGGTCCGCCATCCCATTGAAATGTAAGCGGATGCTATTGCTGCAAGATACACATCAGCTCATCCATAGATGTGGCAGCCTGCAGTGCTCCTTGAAAGGTCTGCATGAACAACATAATGCCTTCACAGAACTACACCTCCATGCCTGTGTCCGATATAACAGCTTGCGCCGCATCTGGCTCTGCTGGGGGATCCACATGTATCCCATGGACCACCATCTCTAGAGTATAATTGTTGCTGATATCCTAGAGAACAATGTGTGGTCATGTGTGTGGCATGACACTACAATGTCAAAATCACGTCTTAGATTCAATATTATTAAGGACCGGAATCGAAGAAACCCAAAAAGGAAAAGGAGTAAGAAGGCATTCAAAAATTTTCAAAACAAGACTATACGGTGTGTACAATTACTACATGTCATGTACTTGACATCCCTTCCCCTGCCTGGGTCTTTCGACACGACTAAGCCACACGGCTCCCATTGAACAAAAACTACACGGCGTGTTTAATATCTTCAAGGTGTGTATGGTGTTATTTTCCAACTTCCCGTGTCATTTGTGACATGGACGACTACTCGGCTTGATACCACACGGCCTATTACACATGTACATGGCGTGTACACCACCCTGTTTCCCACCATAGGGTTAATTACACACGGTATGTCCTCGGACAAGACTACACAGCGTGTCCCATAGGTACACGGCCTGTTCAAGGAGAGGTGACACCAGCCCGTGTTTTTTGTAACATGGTCGAGCCCCCAGGTCACACTACATGATGTGTTCATAATTGACACAACGTGTTCTGTGAAGGAGTTCATCGACCTGTGTTGTTAGTTTCACGGCCGGACCCTAGGTCAACACTACACGGCATGTTCATTATTGACGCGGCGTGTTCTGTAATGGAGTTCACCGACCCATGTTGTTAGTTACATTTCTAAAATCTGTGTCAACACTACATGGCGCGTATATCATGTACACGGTGTGTTTTACCTAAGCCTTTCCCTACCCTGTGTCACCGCCCACACGGTTTGTGACATGGGAAGAGACTACACGACGTGTACTCAGAGTACATGATGTGTACTTAAAAAGTTCATTTTTCTTCTCGAACAGATGGCCATACATGGCATGTGTAAAAACACTACATGGCGTGCATACATGGTTTCCAGATATTATTCCTTATAAACTTCTCTAGAACCCATAAAATACCGAAAAACAATGCCTAAGTGTCAATTTCCGACCCTTGAGGGCCCATACTCCCCATGAATCAAAGTTTGACATCTTAAATGTGTTATAACAAAAAACCTATCAATGATCCACCAAATTCCGGTCAATGGGGGTACATACTCCCCAAAAACCAATGTTTGGCGTCCATTCTATAATAGGATAAAATAAAATTACCCTATCACACAGTAGGTTTTTTTATCAAAGCAGCTATCACAATAGCATGATTTTCTAGCACAACAGCCATAACAACAACATGCAGTTTCTAATCCACCTACATGGCATAGAACTATGCATGGAATGTTATTTCTTAGCATGTAAATAAATGAATCATGAGACTGCATAACCTCATCTCATCGAGTTGTGACTAAATAGAACCCATAGATGAAATATAACAACAGAATCAAAAGTGTGTCGCCCAACGGTGAAAATCATATCAATTGTAAATTGATAAATCAATAAAATCGCAATAGGAGGTACATTGGATTTTCCCTATACACGGGTTAGCTACGCCTAGGCACAACTTATTACCATCTATCGTTCGTCCTATCCCTAACTACGGCTCCAAATAGTATGTCAAAGAAATGAACCCCTCTGATACCACTTTGTCACATCCCGGTTCCGGGTGCCACTCAACGGGTTCCCCGAACCCAGTTTTCCACATGACCTCATGCACATTTCCCCAAATGCCAGAGGCTGCCGAAAAACAGTGAGGGCCCAGGTCTGATAGTGGGGAAACTATGCCCTCATTTATCAAAGTATAGCACAATGGAATAAAATAATGAATACAGTGAAATTGGAAGTAATAAACCATACACAACTGAAATAAACAACTGCAGTGGATAAAATCAACAGTATATAAATAATGATGCCAGATGTCTCATGTTCTATGAAGACAGCCAGAACATGTTATACATTAATACAGTACATCAAAATCCGAGTACTTCTAGAAAAAAAAACAGCTGGCAGCGGCATCGCGATCCTAGGCTCAGTCCCATGACCTCTTACTCCTCAGCAACATTCATGTACCTATATAGGGACTCTTTCCCCTATCCAAACCTGCAGAAACGTAATCTGTTTGGGCTGAAAAGCATGAACCAAATAGTGTGTGAGAAATATATCTCAGTAGGAACCCCCCAAAGGCACGTGCCCAACTGTTTGTAAAACATGCAACAAGTATGCAGTAAGAAAATTCAACAAATTAATCCGCACTCAAAAGTAACTAAATTAACGGTCAAATTTCCATCTTATAATTCATTTAATCCATTTAATTTAGTAACATTCAATGCTCAATATAACCAAGCCCTCATGCCAACCAGTATCTCTCCCTCAGGATAATATATTGAACCACTCCCCTAGGCTAATATAGCGAATCACGCCCTCAAGCATACGAAGTGTTTCCCTCAGGCACAGAAGTCAAGCCCTCAGGCACGGAAGTTTTCCCTTAGGCAAAATAGAACGTCACCCTCAAGCTAAAAAAGTCACTCCCTCAGGCAAATCTCAACAATACCCTCAGGCTAAACAGGTAACTGGGCTATTCCCAACATGTAAATATGCAGTAAACAAGCAATTCCTCTCGAGATAATTATATAAGTACTACTATAAAGGCATACCCTCGGGTATCTTGGCCAAATGACAAAACTATGGAATGCACACCTGGGGGGTCCTGGACCCAAGCAATGATCGCAACCAACATTTTAATATCATAATTAATCACTTATTCAATTATTGGTGTTTATTATTGTAACAGCCTCAGCCAAACGACACTCAAAAATGGTTTCATGGCACAAAAAATTGATAAAACACCCGATAGTTGGAAAAATTAACACCAAGCCACCTTCCTTATATTCCAACGAGCGCTATACATGAACGTCGGTTCCAGAAACACCCGATAATGATGTATATATAATGAAGAATAAAACTTTCATAAACCAAAATAACTCCCATTAAAGAATGAATTGGTAGGAAACACTCCAAGAGATGAGAGGGCTTACCTGTGTGGTTCCAACAAGATCATCCGAAGTGGAATCGGATTCCAGACGTGCACCTGACGGATCTATGAAGGTTCAGTCGTCCTCTCTCATGCTCCCTTCCCGTTCTAATCCTTCCATTTGAATAGGGGATGCTATTACCCATTTTATGTGAAAAAACAATGTATTCGACATGTACTTCCAAGTAAAAGGTGTGTACTTCCTTCATTTATGTTATCCTCTGGCGGCACCGCCACACTGTTTATCCATCGACATGAGTACATGGCATTTACTCTCGACTACATTGTGTGTACTGTTTCCTATCTGGCGGCTACTCCACTGCCATACCGTTTTGGCCTGCCGACTAACTACACGGTGTGCAAAGGACCACTACACGACATGTAGTCGGTTCCTACACCCGTCATCGCCGACATGGCCACACCCCCCGTGTACTCATCCCACACGGCCAGAAGTACACGGCGTGTAGAAAAAGAACACGGCGTGTACTTCCAGAATTTAGGATTTTCCCCCATTTTCTTTATTTTATTAAAAATACATAAGGAAATAAGAAAAGTAGAAACTCATACCTCAATAATAAGAACCATGTTCTTACATGGGCCAATTGGGACCTGTGTGCCGCACCCTATGCCCTCCACTAATAAGTCAAGTGTGGGAAAATACAACCATGTTGACATACCATACCATACAAATGATCATTTCCATTTTAATATGACAATAAACACATATTCAATTCATATGGATGAAAGAAAAAAATATACGATATAAATATATTATAAAATAAGTGGTACCCACTCTAAGAATGATACAATAAGCACAAATATAACACATCATTTTTAAAATATAAAGGAATTGTGCATCTGAAATGTCCATGAATTGAAAATATGGGAGACACTTGAAAAAACTTCCCCATAATGAGTACTCCTATATTGGACTCCAATAATAAAAAACATTTCAACCATCATGGAACAACATGCCCTAAAATAAATCTCTTAGTGTCACATGGTGTAATGTAAAAATTAATTTAGTAGTCAGTTCTATCGAGACCATTATCTAACCTGCACATCATTGGTACAAACACAATATATGTTGTACTAATTCCTTTTTATCTATGAATACATGAGGTACTATAATTTTTAAAATTTATTATATCCATTTATGTATTTTATGTTTCATTACAAATGTAACCATGTAGATTGTATAGAGTCACAATCGTTGAAGTAGTCTAATTGATCAACCTTTCATACAATTAAATTTGTAATAAATACCATAATGTAGGACCCACTCATTGATCTACACATGTCATCTATGGGAAAACAACAACCTCCCATTCATATCAATCGATCCATTGCATCGATTCTAGAAACCCATTAGAGAACCCATTTATTTATCTAGATTATATTATATTCAATATGGTACTAAATAGTACTATATGACCCACAAATGTGGGTTGTAATAGAAAAAATTACAAACAAATGAATGATTCCACACACTGCATTGACTAACTATGAGAGAAATAAGTACATTACTCAACATATTCAAACTACCCAAAACAATAAACCCACAAAACCATTATGGAATTATAGTGTTAGATAAAGAACACATTGGATTACACACAGACTAGGGGAATGATGATCATATTTATAGAAGAAATGTTACTCAATTGAATAAAAATTTGTTATGGGAGTACCAATCATTATTCATAGGGTGTGGCGGTCCATCACATACGAATGGAGTACTAAATCATTTTTGAATTAGAGGAACCATGCATCATGACTCTTAGGTGGGAGAGTGAGGAACTGAAATCCACAATGGAGAAAGGGTACCATTCTGTTAATTAAAATCATGTAGTGTTGTAATGGTCGCATGAATTCTCTTAATAGAATGCCCCAAACCCCATCATCCACCGTATGAACCAAAAACCTAAACATTACTATCTCTTATATTTAAAATGGCCTCAAAAGTCTGGCCATAAAACATTAATTGTTATCTATGTCAAAAAATACATAGGATAGGATATTTATTTTTATGAATTGTACGTCAGAGAAAAAAATAAATGAAATTTCACCACAAAGAGATGGATGGCCTTGTGGTGCCCCATGGGAGATCTAAATTGAATGTTGGGGATATGGGTTGCAGGTGTATATCTCACATATGTAGCAAATGTGCCATTATATATTGTGTTCAGAAGACATCCTTGTATTTCTCAAAGGATGGATAATAAACTAGGGCCCTACATTGAGTAACCCTATCTGGTGGACCTACACTACCCAACTCTATGTGACCTAGTCATGCCCATGTCATTCCCACCCACAAAAACAGAATGTGAGTTAAAATTTGAATAAAGTTTTAAATATATAATTTTAAATCTCCTCAACACTGTTAATTTTAATCAGCTTAGCCTGAGGTTAAACGCTACACTTGGGAATTAATAAATCAAGCAAATTAATATTCCTTGGTTAACTAATTGGTCATATTTAAAATATTACATGATGGAATGTTTTGAAACATGAAAAACTGGAAAATTTAGAAAATTCTAAATCATAAAATATGGTGGTCAATAAAAAAACCACCTCATTCAACTGATAATTATGAATAATTTATCTACTAATACATGAACACTAAAATGAATTAATCATTTTCTATGGTTAATTGTTTTCATGACTTAGTGATGTTCTCTAAAATTGTTTCATGACTATGAGAAATATTTTTAAGAAGTTATTTTAATTTATTAATCGTTGGATCAAATGGTTGAAATGAATTTAAATGACTAAAAATGTAAATAACAAATTAACATATTATGTTGCATTATGGATAGTGTATGTAGAAAATTATTTATGATAAATATTGATTAAAATGTCTTAAAAAGATTTAATGAATATTTATATTTTGTGTAATGCTAGGTGGACTACATGATGATTATACTTGTTGGGATTTATTGGGGATATCTCATGTTTTGGGTTGTGACATAGTAGGGTTACATAATGTCTTGGGCTATGTTAGCAAAGTGTTATAACATGATTCGAAGACCTTGTGATGTGATGATGTGGAGATATTTAGGGGTAATATATTTATAGTGATGTCTTTGTGGATTTTTTGATGTTATATTGAGATAATTTACAGAGGAATAGCATTGGGTGTGCCTATTTCTTGTTGATATAGTCATTATGCCTACCACATGTATAGAGTTGGGATTTCTTATTCTTCAAAAATACATTGATGGTTGATTTGTTATGGTAGAAGTTGAGATGTGTTATTATATTGACGATGTTACATTTTTGTTCTTCTTGTCATATTACTATAATTAACAAGAAATTTAAAATTACATTTCTTACATATGAATCACTATAGTTTAATAAGATAAGATTATGCGAAAAAAGTTGAATTGTATGTAAATTACTGTTTTCCCACAAGCTAAATCGCATTATTTCGTTTCATAGTTATTTCACATTTTTATATCCCAAAATCATTATTCCATATGGATAGAGAAATTTATATAAACTGATCACCCATACATAGTTTTTTTATTTTTTTGTTGGGTATTGTGAGGGATATTTTTTATATTGTTTAGGTAACCTGTGTTTAGTTAATGAATGATATAGGAAATATTTGATCAATTCATTGATTTATAATTTTTATTGTTTTATGTCATAATGGATACAATTGTTTTGTGGAAACATTTATTTTCCTCCATAGAATGATTTGGGTGTTTATTTATAGTTTTTTTTTTCAGGACAATGAGTAGGGTTATGAATACTATAATTATGATAGATACCACCGTTCATTTATATCAAATCAAGGCCTATTGGTGGAAGGAATTTGGGTTAAATGTTATCCCCTATTCCTAAATAAGAGGGTATTATGATAGGATTGGAAACTACTTGAGGCACTCCAAAACTAAATTTTTAAACAATGATAATGTTTTAAAAAATCAATTATAAAACACATTGACCATATATGAATACAAAGAAATCACAACTTAATTCGCTTCCATGTCACTTTTCCACATTTGTAACTCATATCATTACATGACCCTTCCCATGAGGCCCATGTCATGACTACCCAATCCTTCCTTCCATAGACCAGGGGCTGGAGACTAGCACCTGAATGGTGTATCCCTAAAATGGGACAACATTTCCTATTTAACCTAAATAGACACACAATTCATGAACACAACCAGAAGCAACCACATAGACTAGAACCCAACAATAATAAAACCACATGATAAATATTGTAGTAATTGAGAGTTATGAATGTAATTGGTCCAGAAATACATGCCCGTATTTAAAGTACAAGTAAAAAGGAAAAGTACTTGGTAGTTGAAAAGTAAAAGGCAGATCCCAGATCGTCCAATGAGGATCCTGCCTAAATGGTATGTAAAGGCCATTATCAATATTCCTTCCATCATATCACACCAAAAGGTCTATCTCCAAGCATTGTCCATTCCTAGCTCCCTTTTCCTCAATCAAAGTTGTATGTTGATTGCACAAGACTCATTAATATGCGGGCAAATCCAGTTTAAAGGTGAGTATAAAAATACTAAGTAAGGACCCCAAAACCACCGTAGGTCTCATATAGTTCCACAATGTAAATACCACAAAGAAATATATCACCCCTACTTAGTTATATGTCCATAAATAGACAAAAGTTATCAAGATATACTCATCTTACAAAAGAGGTAAAAATACCACAAAGGTAACACCACAATGGTAGAAGTACCAAACAAGTAACACCATGAAAGAATAATTACCACATAGGTAAATCCATGAAGATTGTTGTACCAAAGAGGTAAAATAATGAAGATAATACAAAAAGGTAAAATGACTCTGCTCACAATTTTGTATATAATCAAAGAAGAGAAGTACATGTGATTAGTTGAGAAGATGGATAATCATACTCTGTTAAGAGGCACTTCTGCTGACCATACAAATTCTGAAGAACACAATATTGATAGTTACTAACCACATTAATGACCCACATAAGATAATATCTTCCATGATTCGATTGATATTAACCCCTACTTACCAATGCAGGATCTAAGCGAGATAGGATCAGTATGCGTTGGCTCACACAAGATCGCTGAGTGCGGACACATAGAGGATTAGACCAACACTGGATTGTTATGCGCTGACCCACACAGGATCGCTGGGTGCTGACCCACATTGGATCTGACCCACAAAGGGTGTGTAAGTGCATACCCACACATGATTTCTCACAACTAACCACCTTATGATATGTCTCCATCCTCTACCTCATTGTTAGCCATTGGAATTCCCGAATCTGGTGTGCTTGAGTTCTATAGAATCTTCCCTCAAGATATTAGTCATAATTAGACCACAAATAAGCTCTAAAAAATAGTATCCCATAGAACCTTCATGTCGTAAGGGCTCAAACGCAGTAGATAGTCCCTCAATTAGACTCCATGTCTTTGAGTTATAAGTGTTTTAGTATTAAGGGCCGAGTATGATTCCGGATCAATCCACCCAGACATACTAGAAATTTCTCTAAAACACTCGTTAAGTAAACTAAAAGGACCTTATAGATACAAGGATTCGAAATCCATAAACATTTCATCAAACAGATTTATGGTACTCAAGATATGACCCTTTATGTGTTTCTCAGTTCGGTTGGGCTTCAGTCCGGTCCAACCAGGCCCGAGCCGGTCTGGGTCTGACCGGGTTGCACTATACCGCAACGAGATTGGCCCACTTGGTTGATGTCCTACCATGCCCAGAAGGGGGTGGCCCATCCTACGAGGGATGTGTCCCTGTAAAGCATCCAATGCATGTGGCCCAGCCTACTGGCGGTTGCCCTGCCCACTGGTGGTGGACCACTGGGCAAGCTGCCCGACTGCATTATGCATGGCCCACTGGATTGTGTCCTATGGTTGGTCAAGCTAGAAGGTGGGTGGGGAGAGAATTCCCCCTATTATCTGGAACGGCCCAGAGGCCGTTTGGCTTCTGAAATTGTGCTGCCACATGGGTGCCGCTCAGTCGTTGCGGAACCTGCCGGAGGAGTGGGTTCTGCCTCCTCTATAAAAACTTCGGTTGAAGCCACCTACTGACCGGAAGTGCATGATGATGCGCCCCCCTTCCCTTTTATGTCCTTCTAATTGAGTCGGACTCCTTCTATGACCTCCGCGGATGATGGGTTGTGACTCCTTTCTCACCAGAGGCATGCGACGGTGCGCCACAACTCCTCCCGGGTCGGCCGGTGCCTCCACTTCGAGGATACTCGTTTCCACCTCATACGGTAGTATTTGGCGCGCCGACTCATTCATATATAATCAATGACACCATGTCAGCGGTCTTCCATTGATGGCGCAAGCAAAGTAGCAGAGGGTTCATGAAAGGTTCATTAGGCACACACCCTCTACAGTAGCTCGTAATCACAAAAGAAGACTTAAGGGTTCAAGAAATTAACTTGAAATGGACCACAATCACACCCATACCTCAAATAATTACGCATCTTTAGTTATTGAATACGTCTTGTTGTTCATCATTCTCACATCAAGATGCCCACAACGCCACTCGAAGTCGATCATCGGTTCGAGGTTTCAGTGTTTCTCGTCACTGGTCACTCGAACCGGTTCCATCCATCAGGTTTGGCATCAAAGCACATTTCCATCATTTTTTAGCTTTGAGAAGATGTTCTGTAACACCCCCATGCTCTATATAAAAAGGAGAGGGGAAGGGAAAGTAACAACATAGGGAAATGAATGCGGCTCATTAATTGTGATGTTTTCATATTATTCAATGATGTCATTTCATAATACTGAAAGGTCAATCCATTTAATGTCTAGACACATCGTTGGTCCCACCTCCACTTTTCAGTCGTATGATAAGATTGAAACAAAAAAATAAGTATGTTTTTTTATTTATTTCTTTTAGAAGACCCAAATTTAAATTTTTCTCTAGAAAGACTATGGTGAATGTGAATCCTCACTTAAGTGAATCCTAACACTGCAAATTCAATGGTTTCCTAAATGTTTAAATCCACGTAATTTTCAAATGATTGAAAATGCTGCTTGCACGTTTAATGAACATAGCATAAAAAATGTCCACATATTCATTCTAGGCACACCAGGCCTCAGAATCATGAACTGTCAATATTTTTAGTCTCTTAATAATTACATATAATTAAATAATTAAATGAAAAAAATATAGGTCTTTATATTCTCCCCACCATAGGGATTTCCATCCTCGAAATCCATATCATAGACTAAGAAAAAAAATGTTGGTACTAGGAATGAATCTAAGCCTCCAACTCCCATGTGATCTTCTGGAGGTTCCTATACTACCAGAGAACATGCAAAAGTGATATCAATCATCCACAAAGTAATCTCTACTGTCAATCCTCTATCTCTACTGGAACCTCCATAAACGTCTCCCCATCATCGAATTCCATCTCATTGTTGTCGATGTTCTGATAGGGGTAATGCATGTATCTACTCAACTGGGATACATAGAGGATTTTTTGAACACTCCCCCATTGTGTTGTCAGTGCCAAGTAGTAATCCACCTCTCCAATCCTATGAATTAACAGAAATGGATCAATAATCATCACTAATATCATACCTCCTTAGCTAAATCTATATAGTCCCCATCGTAGGGAGACTTGAAAGAATACGTGTTCCCCGTCCTGGAACTCCAATGGTGTATGTCTCTTATCATAATAAGATTGTTCCTGATCTATACAGTCTTCATCTTTTCCTGGATGTTCAACACCTTCTCAGAGGTAGCCCATACCAACTCTTTATCTAGAAGTGATAACTCCATTAGGTATGTCTATCATAGAGGTGATCTACATGGTCATCTATAAAAGGCCTCAAATGGTTTCATACCGATAGTGGAGTGATAAAAGATGTTGTATGTGAACTCCACTAAGGGAAATTAATCCTCCCACCAAAGGCAAAAATCTAGGATGCAAGCATGTAGCATATCCTCCATCATCTAAATGTTCATCTCCATCTGACCAACCGTATGAGGATGAAAGGCGGTGCCCAAACATAGCTATGTACTAAATGCCTCCTGTAAACACATCCATAATAGGGATATGAAACATGCGTCACAGTCAAATATGATAATCGATGGAACCCCATGAGGTCACACAATATCACATACATAGAGCCTTTCCAATCTCTCTATTGATCATTGCTGACGTATAGGTATGAATTGGGACAACATGGTGTGTTACTCAATGGCCAACTAGAGGGAATCATATCCCCATGATGTACATGGATTCCCTATCACAAAGTCCAAGTAGATTACATTCAATTTCCACTTCATCACCTCTATAGGATCTGTAATGCCTTCTTGAACCAAATGCTTGACAATCACTTGCTGACAAATGAGGCATCGAGAAGCATAGTATGCCAATGCTTTCTTCATCTCTATAAACCAATGGTGATTCCAGAGGTCTTTGTTCAACATTTTCACATCAGGATATACCTCCATTGGGGACCTATGGAACTCCATTAACACCTCCACCTTTAGAGACTCTTGAACCATGGTACATCCTATTATGAGGAAGATGTGTTCTACACCATCATAAAATCCATTAGGTGTATGTATTGTGGATTTTTTTTTCATGGTGTGTCTCATATTCAACGTCCCTAAGTTGTGCCTCATTGACTCGCTGATGTACTGGGGAAGTGGCTATCAAAGACAGGAGGTAAGATACTCCATCTCAATCCACGAAGGATATTTGAATCGCAGCTATCTTCTCTATTACCTCACTCAAAAATTGAAGACCAAACCTCATAATGAGTACATCTTCTACCACATTCCCCTTTCAAGGAGTATAGACTATATTAAAGTCAATGTCCTGGAGGAAATCTAATCACCACCATTGTATCAGGTTCAGGTCCTTCTGAGAGAAGATATTTTTAAGACTTTTGTGAATGGATTATAATGTAAAATGTTTCCCATCATGTAGTGTTGCCACATCTTCAAGGTGAATACCACTTATGCTAACTCTAGGTCATGGGTAGTGTAGTTTTTCACAAGTTTTCATAGCTGACAAGTTCCATAAGCGATTATTGCTCTCTCCTGCAACAAGAGACATCCATGTTTGGTCCCTAATGTATCACTGTAAACTACATACCCAACTCCATCATCCGGTTGCCTCAAGATGGGGCACTCACCAATATCCGCCAAAACTCCTAGAAACAAAGGTTGAATCACTCCATCCAGACAAAGAGATGTACCGTATTCTTCAACGCTGACAAGGGTCCCACAACTCTGGAAAAGTCAGGAAAGAATCTCCCTTAGTTTCCAACCATCCTTAGGAAACTACACACCTCGGTCAAAACTCATGGGTACCTCCCAAGAAAGAAAAAATATTATCTTTGCCTGATATACTGCAACTACACCCTCTGATATAATGTTTTCCAAAATGTGGACCTCTCGTATCTATAAATCGAACTTTCTGAGCTAACTACAAAGCTGGTGTCTTTAGAGTGTGTCCAAAACTATCTCTAGATGATCATAATTATCATCCTCCATCATTGAGTACATAAATATGTCATTGGTGAAGGCCACCACAAAGATATCATGGAATAGATGAGAGATCATGTTCATGAATCCCATGAACACTAATGGATCATAAGTCATGCCGAATGGCATAAAAAAGATCACATAGTGGCCATACCTACATCGGAAGGTTATCTTCTTCACATCCTCATCATGTAATATGAGCTGATGATATCCTGATCTAATCTACCTATAAGAAAGCTATGATATCCTATCAGATGATCGAAAATATCATCAATCCTTGGTAGTGGGTAATTTTTCTTCATGAAAACCTAGTTCAAGAGACGATAGTCCACACAGAGTCTCAAACATCCATTATTTTCTTTCCAAAAAAATCAGTGCTGCCATGGAGAAAAATTGTCCATTTGAACCCCTACCCTTCATGTACAATAACTATACCCATAACTCACGTAGCTCCACGGGAGCCATCTAATATGTTGTTGTAGTTATTAGGGACGTCTTGGGGTACATTTCAATGTAAAAGTCTACCTCTCAGCGTAGAGGTAGTCCTAGAACATCATTGAAAATACATCGGCATTCTGGTTCACCACTACATGATAGATCAAACTCTCAACATCATCCACTCTGATGGTAAAGATTCCCTACTCATTTGTGATCATCTACACCCCCCATCGAGTTAGTCCATCATGTGCTACAAAGATTCCCTGCTCTCCAGTGAAAGAAAACCTATTCCCATCTATGCGGGCAAAACACACATTGCACCTTATACAGTCAATCTATGCATGGATTTTGGATAAATAGTCCATACTCAATATGATGTTGTAATACGTCTACACCATCACTAGAAGATCCCAGCCGATGCTCTCGTCTTCTAGAGTAACCTCACACTGTAGGCACCACTGTGTAATTGTCGAATCTACTCATGTAAGAGTCTCTAGCTATAAGGATCATTCCAACAGCTCCAGTGGAAACTATGAGCTACAAATGAGTTATATGAATATAAAATAATTAATGTTACATGTGTTTATAACTAATTCCGCTAAGGTGAATTAGACATAGATCATACCTTTAATCATCTCTGGACTATCGTGGTTGTAACCATCACTTCCTGGAGAAGATCCCTTCCATGTCCACCTTCTCGATCTGGTCAGGGTTTAACACCTAGAGGTGGTGAAGATAGAACCTCTAATCGCTACCCACAACCTATTTCTTGACATAATCTTATGCCCTATATACCTACTACCTCCAGAACTCACTGAACGAATCTATGCCTCTGTCTCAGTGGTCCCTCGAACTACTACCGATCGTCGGTATGGTTGGTTGGGCTCCTGCAAGCCATGTGACCCAACCCGCTACTTGTGAAGAACACCCTGAATCCCGACTGGAAACCTTTTCCTCGTGAGCTCCTCACATATTGCTGTCGGTGCTAGGTCAACTAGGAATCTCTCCACAAAAAGTTCTCACTTTATCACCCCATTCCATGACAAAATGTTGAGAAATTCCATTGTTGCTTGGATCCCCCGTTGGAGACCCCACTCAGTGGTTTGGTCCCTAAAATAAAGTCACATTCCATGTAGGTGGAGTAGCAGGAGAGATTATTGTACACCGCCGAGTGCTTGGCCACTATCATGAAACCCTTATATAAGTACAACAACTCATGTATACGAACTGAGTGTAATATCGCTGGGAAAATCTCTACCATAAAAAGGCAATTGATATCCGCCCAGTTGAGGTACACCATGTCGTGTAACTAGAGAATCAAGATCCACCATCTACCCACTTCTACCTGAATAATATTGGCCTCATGAATAACCATAATGTCAGATAGTGTCCCAAACAAGAGGAAATCTCTTGATACAACCTCTAACCATTCCTCATCCACCAGCGGGTCTGTCTCGCCTCCAAACATCGGAGGCCTCTACTACTAAATCATGTACAATGCGCTAAGACATTGTGCATCCTCTTCTACTGGGGATAGTGGAAAAAACATCCCAAAAAGTTGTGGTGATGCTGGTACACCACTTAAAGGTGCGTGCGCCATAAGATTTTCACTGAGGCCTTGTAGCTCGGTGGGCCGCCATCGCGTACTCTCTCAGAAATCCTAGTTGGATGTCTATGCGGTAGTATCCTTAAAGAAAACAACTGTTCCATGGTCAACATGTAATACATGCTAAATAAATAAAAGAGATCAGATGAAATACTTTTCAAATAAAAACATAGAATGTCATTAGTTGTAAATAGTTGAAAATCAGAATTCCTGGTCCTGGTGTATGGATATGTTGGTCTCCACACCAACACCTGATTCCCCAAACTGAAAACCACCCTCATAACACATAACACTATTTACACACAGAAATGATGAGATTCTTTGTTCATTGATAGAACTGAATCCTCTGATACCAATTTGTCATGACCCGTCCCTCGATGCCTATTCTGTGACTACCGCAAACCCGCCTTCCATAGGCGATGGTAACGAGACTAGAACCAGAAACGGAATATCTCAAAAATTGGAAGCCATTTTCTTTATAAACTGAATAGATACACAGTCCTAGAACACAACATGAAACAACCACAAAGAATAGAATGCTACAATAAAAACCACAAGTAAACTACTGTAGCAAAAGAGAGTGATGAATGTAAATGGGCTGGAAACACAAGACCAACATTAATATACAAGAACAAATGAAAAGTACAAATCTTACAATATGTACAGGGCCGCTCTTAGATCTTCCACCGAGGAACCTTACTAATGGGTTGGTATGACACACAATTAGTAGGCCATACGTCACATCAAGCCCAAAGGTCTAGCTCCAATCACCATCCAATACATGCTCCCTCATCCTCGATCGCTGTTGTAGGTCATCTGCACAAGACACAACAAAGTGCGCACGACGACTGTGTAGGGGTGAATATAACAATACTTAGTAGGGACCCAGAGACCCCCGTAGGTCTCTTATATATTCACAATAGAAATACTATACTAAAATACAGAAACAAAACTTAGGTATATGACCATTCACATATCTATATTATCATGATATAATCATCTCACAAATGTGGGAAGAATACCGCAAAGGTAACACCACGAAGGAAGAAGTACCACACATGTAACACCTCAAAGGTAGAAGTACCACACCTATAATGCCATTACGATTAAAGTACCACACATGAAACACCATGATTATAATGCCACAATGGTAAAAGTGTCACCTGAAAATGATTTATATAATTAAAGAACAAATCAAAAATTATTAGTCGTCAAGCTAGATCATTTACTCTATGAAGAGGCACATGTGCTGACCATATAGAGTATTACCCACATAAGATTGATAGTTATTGACCCCTTTAATGAACCACATAGGATCCAACTAGATCGAAGTCGATAGGTACTAACCCCTACGGACCCTCACAACATCTGACACACACGGGATCGGTATACACTGACCCCTATAGGATCATTATGCACTGACCCAAACATGATCGGTATGTGATGATCCAAATAGGATCATTGAGCACTGACACACAAACGATCAGACCCTCAAACTATTTGTATGTGTTAATACACATAGGATTTCTTTATACATAACTCTATATGATTTGTATCCAACCACTACCTCACTTCCAGCCACTGGATTCCCTGCATCGGGTATGCTCGAGCGTTGTAGAATCTACCCTCAAGATATCAGTCATACCTAAACTAAAAATATTCTCCACAATGGAGTACCCCAAACGACTTCCATGTCCAAAGGTTTCCAACGCAATAGATAGTGCGTGTATCAGATGCCCGATTTGTGAGTTATATGCATTTTAGTTTTGAGGGCCCGATTGGATTTGGGTTTGATCCAACCTAGACACACACCAACAATATCAAAATCAAAGTAGGACAATACGAAAAGAATCATCTCAATCCAATGATTCCAACACCATAGATGGTTCGTAAAACAGATTTTCGGTTCTCATGATATTACCTTTTATGTGTTTCTAGGTAATGTTGGGCCCTGTTCCGGTTCGACCCGGCTGGGCTGCACCACGGTGGGCTTCTCCCATTGGGATAAGGTCAGGCCCGACCTGCAAAAGTGTCACCTGGAGAATTGAGGGGGCACCCTAGCCTGCAAGGGGCATCCCGACCTACTAGGGGTGTCCCCGCAAGGCAGGTGGCCCAAAAGGGGGCGGCCTGCACGGTAGGCGGCCCACGGGGTAGTCGACCTTCCAGCAAGTGGCCCAGCCCACTGGCGATGTCCCACGGGGTAGGCAGCCCAACCCATGTGTGGAAATGCCACTTAGGGAACTACACACAAGAGGGAATCCCATATTATACCATGATCGGAAGGGAGTGGGTAGGGGGCATCCCCCCCCCCCCCCCCCCCCGGTATCCCGAACTATCCAGATGCCGTTCGGATTATAAAATTGTGCTGCCACATGGACACCACCTGGTCGTCGTGGTCACCACCCGGTCGATGTGGAACCCACTGGAAGCATGGGTTCTACCTCCACCTCCATGGCTTAGACCGTAGCATCCTGCTCACTAGTGGCGTGCGATGGCGCACCCCCCCTTCCCTTATGCATCTGGAAGATGAGACGACCACCTTCTCTGACCACTGCAATAGATGCAACATGGCCCCATGCTCATCAGTGGTGCGCGAAGTCATTCCACACCTCCTCCACAGAAAGCTGGTGCCAGCCACTCTGAGGAACACCGCTAATTTGTGTCACGAACTCATCTTGGTGAGCACCTCGGCTCGCCGGCTACTTTGTAGCATGTCGGTGGTGCCTCTCTGAAGGTCTTTCATGGAGGGACCATGGGTAGAAATGTAGCATAGGGCTCATTCCAGGTTTGTTATTCCCACACCATCCGCGTTAGCTTGTAGTCACAAGGGAGAATTTAATGGTTCATGAAATTCACTTGATATTGACCAGAATCAAAGCCAACATCAAATCATTTGAGGGAGCTCGCAATTGAGAATTCTCATTGTTTGTCATCTTTGCAACATTCCACCCATGTCGCTGCAAACATAAGATTTTTAAAAAGTAGTTTCTGTTGATAAAATTATACAAACATACATTGCATAGCTATTATAATAACGTATAATTATTAGTATATAAATAAAATGAACCAAAAATAAATATATATTTTCCAGGGAATTACATTGGACTATCTATTAAAAATTTCAATGTATGCATTTGAAAAAGTACCATTAAAATTATTTATTTATTTATAGGTAAAATAAAACGCATTTAATTTAAGGTGTATTTATAGAAGAAAATATTCACAAATGTTCATTATGAATGTTATCATGAAAATTATCATTTATATTTAAATATAATTCTAATCAATAATCTGAAGAAATTATTTAGACAACTCATAGAAATCCTAAAATCCACTAAAACTATAATAATTATATTTTACATACCACTTCCAATTTAATCATGTATTAAATATTAATTTTTTTTTGCGCTTCTGGTGAAATGTTGTAACATTAAGAAATTTTTTTCTTTAATTGTAAACCCAAATGGAATATTTTAATTCCTCATAGTGACTGATCATTATTGAAAAAATATATCAATTGTGAAATAAATTACAATTCAACAATTATCATGGGTTTCCCTATTATATTTGGTTTCCTTTACATTGAAATTTTATTTATACCCATACATGTGATTGTGGGTTAATCACCACATTCTATAATATATAATAAATATCAATATACAAAATAGAATAATAATATATTGAATAAATGTTTTTTCTAGGGTTTAAAATCCAATAATGTTTTAATTTAACATTATATCATCAATACAATATTTAATTATTAATGTAATATAAATCAATTTACATAAAAAAATTTGCAAGGATAATACCATTGAACTCATGGTAAATCATTTCTGAAATAAATAATTTCTTAGAACAACCCAATCCTAAATACTGGATTAAATTTATTTAGCTTATGATCCAACCAATATCAAGATATCAAATAATTCTTGATTATAAAAATACTCTCAAGGGGATTTATAATGAATGATAAAAATAAATATGAATATGAATCCTGGATGATAATGCATAGTATATATATCTTCTAAGAATTTACATGATACATGATATTTCATGAAAATTAATGAATCTAATAAGATTTTTCATATATATTTGTATGTTCTTAATAATAAGTCACATTTTTTGATTCCATATCATTGAAAATTGTTGAACAATGTAACAAATTTATATATTTATATCTTCAATGGATTGACTAAGAGATATTGACTATATGATATTTTGCATTGTTTGGTGACCAATGTCTAAAATCACATCCCTCATTTCTGCCAAATAATGAGGTATTATATAAGTAATGCATTAAATGTAAAATAATAATTATAAAACGTTAATATATATATGTAAATAAATTTATATAATTTAAAAATATAATAACATTATGTATCATACCGTGTAGTGTATTTCACCATGTAATCGATAAAATTACTAAACTCATTTTGAATATTTATCATCATGGATATAAATAAATAGATTAATATATCTATAATACAAGTGTGATCTTTATTAGGATGCATGAAATTGGATATTCAAATGTTCAAAAAATTTACATGACCGCTCACCATGTACATTAGATCACTATAAACTTCAAAATGATGACAATTCATTGTGATCATTAATAATAAAAAAATTATGATATCATTAAATTTTATCATAAATCATAAAAACTTATAATAAAATGAAATAAATTATATAAATGTAATATTTTATTCATAAAATGAATGGGAACTCCAAATCACAAAAACATTGTAGGAAATTATTCAACATAGAATTTCATTTATAATTATCATAACCTATTATTTTATTCTTTTCACAACATGATTAAATAGTGCAATAAAAATACTCAAAGGCAATAGAAAAATGTAGACTATTCTTGTCATCAATATTTCCAAACATTCATAAAAAGTATTGATTTTTTACATCCTATGAAATCAAATATTATTAAATATAATCTTTCTTTATTGGTAGTAAATTTTTTTTTTTAAAAAATTCATCAAATTTGTTAGAAAAAATAAAAAAACCATTTTTATGATCATGAATATATTTTATAAAAAACATTCCCATATATTGAAAACACACACACAATCAATATAAAAATACTAGAGAATGATGAAAAATAGAAGTTTTTAAATAAAAATACATAAAACCATCTACTAATAGAGAAATATGTATTGAATAAAATTTAAATAAATTAATTCATATCAAAAAATGAAATCAGGGTTATTTGATAACATTAACTATTAATCATTGAGTAATAAATTTTAATTTTATAATCATTTCATTATTACTAAAAAAATATCATTCATATAAGAAAAACATGGTTCTCCAAAAATTTTATATGGTATAGTATTGTATATGATTTTAGTATATTGAATAAATGTTTTCACTTTCTTAGAAATTATCTTTTGTAATAGAAACCTAGGTTAAAAGGTAGTTCCTGAATTTTTTATATAAAGTGGATTTTTTCATATGTTTCATTATATTTTTGTAAATAATAAACTATTTAGCATCAAACATTTCCAATACCTATATAAATCATATATTGTGATTTACATAAATTTTATCCCTTGTCATTTTTTCAATATTTATATATATTACATAATAAATGTCATCAAAATAATTATATTAATTTATTATATCTAATTTTTAATTAATCTAGGGAATACTGACATTATAAAATTATTTTTTAATAGTATCCCAATGTTTTTTAATTAAATTTAAATTTTTAACAAACTTCTAAATTTGGGGACACATATTTAAAGTTATTAATTCTATAAGGATTGATATTGAGAATAGATTTGGTAATATAGAAAATATATTGAAAGATATATTTTAATTATAACAACAAATAAATAATGCTTAATAATAATTTTTGTGGATGAAAACCAATAATGGGCAATTCTTTTAAAGGACATTTTTCTTTTCATAGTGTGATGAATCCATTTTATTGTTTAATTTATTTTTTCAACATATTTCATCAAGAAATGAAATTTAAATTTATTTTGTGATGAATAAGAAAATTAAAAATTTACATAAATTTTAAAGTAATATTAAAATTTTGTATTGAAATATTCAATGTTCTTAAAAAATATATTTAAATCAAAAATTATAATAAAATTAAAATCAACACAATGATTGCATATTTAAAACCAATAAATTTAATTGAATAAAAAAGATGAAAATAAAATAAAAAAAATATAGAAATATTTCAATATGTATCAACACCATTAGTTATACATGTTAAATGATTTATATATATGTTAAATATATAGCTATATATAAATGATTATGTCTTATTTTAATATAATACATTCACATTATGAATGTTATGTACATTCAATAATCACATATTTTCTATTCTTTCAAAAAGTATAATTTAAAAAATATATTCAATTTATATTCATTGAAAAAAAAATTCAATTAAGGCATATTCAATGAAATACATAAATACTCCATTGTGTATTATATTTCCAACACCATAATCTAGTTTAATATTATTACAATCACCAAACGTACATTAATTTATATAAAACTACCCATTCAATAAAATATTATAAAACATTATAATAATACTTATATTAAAATAATATCTATATTCCCTACACAAAATTATGTCTCAATTCCAATAGATATAAGAAAAAAATTTAAAATAAAAAATAATATGAATCACTAAAATATTTCAAATTATTTCAATATAATCACATTAACATTTTTTTTGAACATTTTTTTACCATAATATATTTTGTGAATGGAAGACAAAATTTATATATATTTTATGTACATTTAATGTCCAAAGTAAATAAGATATGATACACTAAAAGTTCGAACCTATATCTCAAAAGGGTTTTATATGTTGTGGAACTGTAACATTATCTCTACATTTGTTCTCCAATATCATAGTGGGATTTTTCCTCCCCATGGTTATATGGATTATTAATTATCCTCATAATTTTCTATGTCTTCTGACATATTCTACTATATTTCTAATACACTTTTGTTTGTCTTTTCATTATGTGAAAACCTGATATGTCGTCATGATTCCTGTTTCTTCTGTAAAAATTAGTATTTCCAAAATTGAACATTATGTTCCCAAATGAATAAAATATGCACAAGTTAGGGAGTTTTATATTAAAACACTTCATATTATATTATTAATAAATACATATAAATATTAAATACTCTTCAATAATGATATTCAATATTCGGTCACTTCTATATATGATTTGTAATATGTATTCAATGAAAAATTCACATGGAACATTAAATGACACTTGGAACATGGGATTTTGATAGAAAAATTTACATATTACATAATATTTGATAAATTAAAGTATTAATGAAATCTTATTCTTTTAAAAAATATTCTATTAAGCATTTTCTTGAACCATATAGATAACATGATGAACATTAATATAAATAGATCACAAAAATAGCAAGTTATATAGTTGATGCAATCATGATGAAAAATATAAGAAAATAAAAAATAAACCAAAATAATTATATTAATATTAATAAATAATAATATAAAATAAAATTTTGATAATAAATTCATAAAGAAAACTAGAAACATCTCTCTATAATAATGAGTTAGTTTTATTATTATATTATCCTAAAATATTCATATTTACATGATTGTAATGTTGTGGTTGGACAAGATTTTTCCATCCTAATCATTTTGAAACTACAACAACTTCTCATTTCATTTTTCATTTAAATTTAAAGAAGAAAAAATCAATTGACCATATTATGATCGAAACATTCTTTTAATGTGAAATTCCTTTGAATGTATTTGAGAAATATTGAATTCCATCAGGAGTGTTATTTTAATGTCAGTTTTTTTGTTATTTCGAAATGTTTTAACCAATTATGATATAGTTGATGAGAATGGGAATTCCATTCAACTGTTGTGGTCCATGAATTTAATACATGGAACACCAATCTCTTGGGTGAATTTTTAATTATAATCATCGATCATAAGATTTTGAAGAATATATCTTCATAGATGGACGTGAACCATATGAAGTTATTATTTATGGGTTATCTCAATATTTTTTATGTTGACTATGTTTAGGCATGTGGGAATGGAAAATCATTTTCTAATAATATATGATTAAAATTTTATAACCATGTAGTCATGTTGGATACGGATTAGAGAGGCTATTAAATAATACACACCAATAAAAGGGACATCAATGATATGTAATTCATAACTTATGTTTGAATTATATTTATAAACCATACACCATACTATTTCATTTTATCTTTTTCCATTCATGCATATTTTTTAGGATTTTATTATATTTTAATAATTTTCTATGTTCATTATTTTTAAATTTTATAAATATCAATTTATCATCCAATTAATTTTTGGTTTGCACCTCTAGTGAATAATTTTTAGGAATAATAAATTATTGTGTTCATCATGTTATTATTTAAAATTTTCTTAATGAATAATTATAAAAGAAGAATAATATTTTCTTCATTATTTTTTGATGTTTTTCAGCTTCAAACTACTGTTTAATGTTTCCTTCAAGACCATTCAGTTTACCATATCGAGTCATGCTGCCTGTGATATAAGATTGAGAGAACTAATTTATCTCAATGAAATAAATTGCAGTCCATGATTTGAGCATAAATAGTACATTTACCATTATTATAAAATTATATGATGGTTTTTAATTCTACACGACATAATAAATTAGAATCCATTGTCGACTATCTCACTTATTTAGTATAATTTGTATGGAATAATTCCAATAACCACTTTACTCTCATGAGTAAAAAAAACCTATAATGCCTTAATTATTAGTTTTCTGACTATCATTTTTAAGAACATGTTGGTGATTTTTAATTTTATATTTTCTTTAGAACTTTATATCATTCACTTATTATTACCTAATTTATATTTTTTTTAATTAGTGGATCATTGTAGAATTTCATAAGTCCATGAATCATATAATGAAAAATAATGGGAAATTAATGATGGATTTATTTTGACAATGTCGATAAAAATATATTTCTTTTTGAAATAAATTTTCATTTGTTTCACAAAAATAGAAACACATGAAAAAGATTAATGTTAACAATAAAAACTAAATTTAAATATTGTTTTTTGTTTAGGGTTGAAACAAGTTAATAGGTTTCCATACTATAAAATTTTATTCTAGAGTAAGGAAAAATAACATTTTAATTATTCCTTGAAATGTATAATTCATTTAATCCGGTTTTGTGGAGAAAGGTAATTTTTCTCAAAACAGAGAAAAAGAAGTTTAAAAGTAAATTTATTTTTATGGTTCAAAGGAGAAAACATGAAGAAAATTAGACTATATGGTGTAAATTAAAATATCTTGGACTAGTGTCATGTATTTCCAATGGGTTATAATGTATTAAATTTTAGAAGGGGAATTATTATCTAAAAAAATAAAATTATTACAAATCTATAAATTCTATAATCTTATTCCAGGTAACACTCATAAACAAACCCATCATACATGGTATTATGAAATTATTTTTTTGGTTATGAAGACATAATTTGTAAGAAACCTATTACGAGCCACATTAAGAAATCACAAGAAAAAATACTAGTTGTTTTTTCTTCCTACCATGCATAATTTTTCACATTATTGTAAAAACACAATACTACATTGAAAATTAAATTTTAAAACATTTTGGAATATTCAATCTCATTGTTGTAATCATTTTAAAAATTCATTGATTCCTAATAGTCCCTATAAAAAATTTATTGAACCTATTTAAAATTTATACACTAATCTTATTGATATGAATTATATTACGATTAGTTGATGACTTAATTTTATTATTGTTAGTATGAAGATGTTTTTTAGTATAATAGACTGATTATTGAAGCATATTTAAAAATATATAATTGTATGAGATATATTTGTGGACCATTTCTGATATATATGATGTTTTGTTAATGTTGAAATGAAATGTGACCTACATAATTAACAATGGTAGTAACAAGGGTATTGTATATGTATGCATATATCCATATTTTTATTTAAATTTTTGAGATATATGTTCAATGGTGTGAAAAATAAATCCATTATTATCATATAAAATGTTGATTTCATCCTTAATTCTAGAATCCAATCATATTTCATCAATTAACATCATGATATTGTCTGAAATATTCACCAATAGGTGGCGACAAGATGCAATCTACCATTTTTGTCAAATTAATTATAATGAATGGGATGGAACTCCACACCCATATAGAACAACTCTTGGGGAAAATGTAAAGAGATATAGATATAAATTAATTTTTTATCATTTTGGGGACTTGAATATAGTTAATCCTTAGAAATTCCATATTCCACACCATAAATGAAAATGAACATTTCCCTAATTCTTATAATGTACTCAATGATATTGTTTTTGAAAACATATTGACTCTCCTATAATATATGGTATACACTTATTATAATTTGATATTAAGAATCATTAGTCCATATAACAAACAATTTATACCTGAACCATAATATCGAGAAGGTCGATGGAATTTATTCATTAGTTTTTTAAGAATTTGGATCTTGATTATTCTTATGATTTGAGCTGTGAAACACTAGAGCATACCCCTTCTTGGAGTTGTTCATAATAAAATTCATGTGAAATTTTCCAATATATATACATTGAATCAGTCCAAAAAATATTGTATATCTCTATATGGATCTTTATAAACATTTTATAGGCTATTTTACTCATTTATTTCATTGAAATTTGTTTTCAAAACATTTTTATAGTATGTAAAGTGAAAAAATCATTTCTAGTGGGTAGTATATCATCTGCATAAAACATAAAAAATTCCATGATGTATCCACTAACCTACCTATATACACAAGAATAATATATTTTTTTAAAAACAATTTTCATTTATAGTGTCTCTATAAAATATAATCCTTCTATGAGAAGATTCCTTCAATACAGAAAAGGACTGTTCCTATATAAAAATCATAACATTCCCATTTAACATATAAAATCCACAAAGTTATTTTTTATTCATATCTTCTTATATATTTTTCTTAAATAATTAGTTTTATAAATACACTTGATATATCAGATTATCATAATGATTTTCTATGTAATATCTAATTAAATATTTTTATCACTAATGATAACAAAAACATTATAAATACAACTACAACAGCTAGAAAAAATTTCCATGATGAATAAAAAATTAAATTACATGATGAATCATTAACATAATTTTTATAAAATTATAAAATATTATAAAAGTATTTAATTAAAATAAAAATAAAAAATAAATAAGAAAATAAATAAAAATTCTAATGATAACATATTTAAAAAACATAGACAGCCTATATAATTAGAAAATTAAAATATTCGACACAAAATTCTCACATAACACATTAAAAATGATTGCTTTAACAATGTAAATACATCTTTTAGTTATTAATTTTATAGAAAAAATATAAACACTACTGTTGATACAATATATTTTTAAAATTCAAATTTTTATAATCTTGTTTCATTTCAAGATCCTACACTTGAATGATATAATTTTATAGGATTAATCTATAGAATTATTGAACTATTTATATATACATTTTAAATGAGATAAAAAATGTCATTACTAGACCCATTGAGGACACAAATGGGATGATATAATGTTGAGTGTGATACCTTATGTCCACAATAAAGAGGCTACTGTTGGGTGAATAGAATAATGTGTCGATATTACAAAACATGATAGACCTTTCTAATATTATTATATAGTATAAATTGTTTCAATGAATAAAAAAAGAATAAAAAACTCTAGGATATGAATATATAAATGACTAAGAGGGACCCAATTCTTGAATGAGTCATTAAGTAGTAATAAAACCTGACATTGGTAAATATATTGGAATTTAACATCTAATATGTCTTTAAATCTAATAGATGAGAGATGCTAGAGAACTCCTCCCCAATTCTAGTACACTTGAGTTGGTCTCCTGTAGTAAAAAAAATTCACCATTATAGACCCCCATGCTCCATAATACATCATCAAGAAGCACTAGGCATAAACATTGATGTAATAAAGGTTTCAATTCAACTAATACCATTATCTAACATACACGGTGTTAGACTAAACACAACGTGTGTGGGTGAAAATCCTCAAAATCTTTGAATAAATGGAATATTATTCTAATCTTAACATCGATTTCCTTATAGCATGATACGCCGCAAAGGACACCATGGACCGATAAATGTGTCAAAAGTCTCAATGGTGTTATTCTCACAACCTCTTAAAATTTCATGCTTATAATAAAAAATAAAAATGAGGAACCAACCATTGTATTTTTCATGATATCCAAAGGAATACCACACCATTTCATTCATAACAATCAATATACGGATGAAATTATAGAAATTTATAGGACAACCCATTTCTCTCTCTATAATGGAAACAATTCTATGGGGTACCAACCCCTACTATTAGATCCATCCATGTCTGTTTTAAAGGAAATAATTCCAAATTTAGGAATGATCCCATACACTTAATTGCAAAACGACATGATAAATTGAAATGTAACTCAATATATTCAAAATAAAAAAAACTAGAATACCACACAACCATTTTGGAATTATGGTGATAAAGACATACCTCCTCATATTACACCCTCTATGATAAATCTTAAAAAATAGTTATTAAACGTTATTCATTTTTCATGAAATTTACATCTGACATGAAAATAAAAAAAAATCAATCAAAATGGAATTTGGTGGCCATGTGTGGACCCATTGGATATATATACGGTACTTTTGGGATATGATGTGTAGGTGTGTGTATCCCATTCATGTCACATGAATCATTTTATGTCTGGTTTTGAATACTTATCAGACTAGATCATGAGATAGCCATTACAAATGTGCCTTCTATTGAGCTCACCCTGTTAGCTGACCTACCCACCCATCCATGTGAGTTGTAGTTGTTTCCTCAGCACCCACAATCATATATAAACATTGAAGGAAAAATTATAATATTAATCTCAATGTAAAATTTTGGATCTTCATTATAATATTAATTCAATGATGGCTCAGCCTGACGGTAAAGACTACACCTAAGAATAAGTAGATCCATCAAATGGTTTTTAAATGAATGACTACTTGGGTAAATTTAAATATTTTTCATATATATTGGTCATTAATATTTAATACCATTTATTTTTTAAGGTATAATGATGACTTCTTGGGAAAATCAAATGACTGATGTAAATTTGATTGAATAAAATTTGAAACAATATATGAACATATTATGATTCATGATGGATAACATCTTGAAAAAATTTTCTTCATACAATATTTATTTCAATGATTTAAAGTGTATTAGATGAATATTTTTCTCTATTTTAAAATCATAGTGTGTTATGATATGATTCTGGTGTTTTTGATTTTTATTGATTGACTAGTTTCGGGATGTGATGGATTATGGGTTGTCCTGATTTGGACTATAATAGATTAATGTAATAACATGATTTGATAAGGTCATGATGTAATGAAGTGGGGATATTATGGAATAATGTGGTGAAGATGATGTGGTTGTGGTTGTGATGATGTGATAATGGGATTAAACACATAGGTTTAGATAAATAAATTGTAATTATTAGTTTATATGTTGGTGATGCCAGTCACAATTTGAGAATTGAGATTTCCTCTTTTTCATGAATATTTATATGTTTTTGATGTTTTGGTTGAATTTGTGATGTGATATGATTATTATAATAATACATTTCTTGTGTCCATCTCATAATATGATATATCACCAAAAAAATTAAATTCAATATCATACATATGATATTACATCGTTTTTAAGGATATGGTGATGTGACTAATGTTGAGCTGTATTTTTTTCCCATTATCATAATCATGAAATTTATATGCTTAGTAGATCTACATATTTCTATAAGAAAACCATTATTCAACATGGATATATCTAGGAAAATTAAATGTTCGCCCCTCTATTTATTATTAAGTTTGTTTCTATATAGAATTTGTAATATTTGGGATATCGTTCGTGTTTCTTGGGTAGAGTTTGAGAATGATATAGAACTTTTATTGCCCCATATTTCAGGTGTTTTTAGTTTTATGTCATGTAGGAAAAAATAGGTTGTAGAAACATATTTGTTTCTCAATGGAAATATTTGGGTGTTGATTTCTAGTTTTTTAGAATGAAATGGGAAATTACTCCTAATATTTTTTGATATAACAACAATTATTTACTAACAGAGAAAAATGTATTAAAAAATTGACCACAAAAATTTCAATTCAAGAAATCAATTCGGAGAAATTAATAAACATTTACTTCTAATTAGTGAGTAATAAATATTACTTATATAATTATATCATTTTTATTAAAAAACCACATTTTTGAAAAGAAAATCATGTTATTAAATAATATTACGTATGAATTAACATGATATTCTTTTCAAAATATTGAATAAATTATGTCATCCTGGTGGGATGACCTTTTTAAAAAAATCCCATGATGAATGATAGTGTGTTATTTCAATTATATAATAGAATATATTTCTTCATACTATTAGATTATTTTTTAAATAATTAATTTTTTACCTATATAATTCTATTCATGTAATTTACTCAAATTTTACTCATTTATGTTTTTATCTTCAGAATATAAAACAATTATACAAGAATTGTATTGAAATAAATTATATAATTTTATTATATCTTGTTTTAAATAAACTATGAATGAATCACATTGGTGTGTTATTTTTTTCATTGAATCCTCGTGGATATTATATTGCAATTTTATTGTTTAAGTGACTTTAAAATTTAGGGGTAATTATTTCCAATTATTATTCACATTTGGATTGAGATTAAAGAATGAGATAGGTAATGTTGAATACCTTATTTAATGACACATAATAATGACAACATTAATTTTAAAATGAATAAAAATTGTTTTTGGGGACGAAAATAATAGGGGAAAAGTTTTTTAAGGCCCTGTATTTATGAAGGTATGATGTTTAAATTTCATTGTATGATTATTTAATTTAAAAAATTTCCTCTATAAATAAAATATAATTTTATTTTGAGATTATTAAGAAATTTGTAACAAATTTTTTTAATTTAAAAAAAACATAAACTAAAATTTATTTTTTAATATAAAATGTAAATAATTCTTACTGTAGAATAACATTCTTATTCCTATACAAATATGAATTTTAAAAATAAGAAATGGAAGTACAAAAAACAAAATAAAATAAAGATAATTGTTAATGGGATATTTATAGTTATATCCACATAATTACATAAATTGTAATGCCTCGACCCTAGTTACCCAGATTCAGTGCATTATTTTAATACAATGGTATGATCACAAATGATCATGTCTCGAAAGACCGATTATTTTTGTAACCTTGGATATACTAGATATATTCATAAGGTTCACACTACATCAGAAAATGGAAAAATACAACATCATTGTTTCCATAGACAACATAGAGATCACATAGACTATCCCTACAATTCAGTCATAATTTACTTATTCGAATCATGGGAAAAATAAAACATAGAATGGGGTGAGATCAGAAGCTCAGTAAGGATAACAATATAGAGAAAGCTTTCCTAAATAAGAAAAAAAATTTAAGGAAATGTATAATAAAAAAACAAAATCCTTTTAAACTTGAACATCAACATAATTTGGCAGAGATAATATCAAATAATTCCATTTACTGACTCAAATGGATATTCTATTAGTCGAATAATCACATAAAATATCAATATCCACTTTTATAGTGATGGAATGCATAATGATAGACTATCATAACCACATAGTAAAGGCCTTGTTCCAATACTACAAATATGTTTTTGTTAAGAGGTTATGCCAAGACACTAGTTTGTCTCATGATACCTAACGATGCATCGAGGAGCTATGGCGGGCTCCACCTGTCACTTACTAGGTCCAAACATTCATCATATGAAAATGCATTAAACATAACATAGATATTCCTATTAAAACTGGAATACAAAATGTCAATACATTATCTATAAACCATGAATGTTATGAAATATCACATCAAAATTCAATCATATCACAAAATATTCAATTCAATATAGAAGTTTTGTATCATAAAAAATCAACTTCAAACAAACATAAAATCCATCAAATGATGTTTACATAGATGATATCAAAAACATTTTAGAGAAATATCACTTTTAATTTTGAAATCATTCAAAAGTCAAGTAATTATAAAAGAATATATTTATATTTGAAAATATTCCTATAATTTTTAATGGATGAATCGACAATGTTATAATGGCATAAAATATCACCACTTGCTGTATAAGTTAAAAAAACATTCTTACTTTAACTTCGTCGAAAAGGAAAAAAAGAAACTTGTTTGGAAAATGAAATAAAGATTACATTATAAACATCTTATAAAAGTCAAAATAGGGTATAAATTACTTTACCCAATCATATATAAAATAGTAATAATGTTTTGAAATATGTTTTTATGAATCATAGATGTGGATGATAAAGAAAACCTAGTAGATAAATGCATTTAAACAACCTTGGATAATGAATTGATTGTGAAATTAACACTTACCATGCACTTATCATTGTTCTATGGTTGGTTAAGATCATTTATAATGGTGAAATAATATTTATGAAAATATAAAAGAATCATATACATTATCATGATATCATATATAATCTTTTAATATAGCTTTGTTATTAATATCTTATTATCATAATCATTTTGGGTGTTAACGAATTCGTTCTCCTTTATATTATTTGTTATGCGAGTCTATTTTTTTTGGATTTTATGTATATTATTAATATACAGAATTATATAATTTCATTAAACATTATTTTTAATCCCCACATGAAAAATAATCTTGAATGGATACGATTGGGAATGAATCTCATCGAGTTCGTGGAGACGATAATCTGTACGCACGCACGAGCGGAAATATCATTCATTTGATATTAAAATAATATATAATTGGATGTTATATCATATATAAAGTATCATTATGAGGATATATTTATTATTTAAATCAATTACACATCATTATTTTAACCATCCAAATAATAATGTATTGAATAATAATTACACCACGACCTGGAGACGGTAAGTCGTACATACTCACGTATAGTGACATGTCATTTAAAAGATGGATAGAAAAATGAATTTGGTTGTACCATATTTATAATAACATCATAGTATATATAATATATGGGAGTTATTATTTTATAATTGAAACAACAATGAAAAAGGATGTTTAAGAAGAAAAAAACATGAAAGAGGTGATGCAATATTTACCTCTTTTTCGGTTTCTTCCATTTATTTGATCAAAAGGGATCCCAAGGATTATTTATGTCTAATGTTATTCCTCTAGGATGAATAAAGGATAGTTGAGGGTGTATTTGGGAAGAGGTTATCCAAGACAAATGGCTTTTTGAGGTGTGAATTAGAGAGAAGGGGGAGTTCCCTTTTATAAGAGAGGTGATGGGAACATAAGGAATAGCTAGAAATATTATTTTATAATAAAATCATTTTCATTTTATAATGGATAAAAAATAGATTATTTGAAGTATATAGTGGTTATTGGTCTAAAAACACTCATACCAATGGGATTTAGTTTTGTTTGGATCACTATATTAACTTTGTATTTTAGATTTGACTCTTAGTTAAATAGTTTGACATTTACCATGTCTCTTTGTGTTTTTATATTATATGGTTAATAAACATACTATATACATCCAATTGAACACCAAGTGGTTCATTAATGATAAATATATAATTATATATGTCTTTTGGACGAACCGTAGATTTTTAGAATCATAATATCAATTAATAATATATTATTTGTTTTAAAAACTCATTTATATCAATTTGGACACAATTTGGTATTTTTTTCTTAATTCATAATAGAATTACTATTTTGAATAAATTCATCTAAACAAACCTAATATTTCATATTAACCTATAATGTTATATGAATTTATAAAAAGTCTCAAATTACATTTATTTGGATATTGTTAATATTAATTATTTTAATATTTCATTATTTAGGTAATTACTTTATTATCATAGAGTGGTAAATAAATTAAATTATTTAATTTATATAAATTATGAATAAAATAAAATTATATTGGAAATATTTTTAGCTATTTAATTAATATGTATAGTCGAATTATTCATTTTTGTATACATATATTAAAAATATTTTAGTTATTAAACATTGATTTTAAATCATTTAAACCTTATTTGAATTAAATAATAAAAAATATTCAAATTTAAACCAAGTGGACCAATAAGGTTCATATTTTATTCCTAATGTCATTTTGGTCAAATTATACTTATAAAGAAGAATTAGGACATGTGTTAGGGTAATAATAATATATTTTTTTACCCATAATTACCCGATTTACTTTTAACCTTTATAAATAAAAGTAAAATGTTAAAATTCACAGAAAAATATTTTCCTCTTATTTGGCCACATTTTAGATATTGATATCACTCGTGTCACTCAGATTTTTGAAATTCAACACACAAAAGCGGTAAAAATAATTTTTATGTGAATTTGCAAATTCTCGTAGAGGTGGGTAAAAGACGGTGAAAAGTTCAATAAAATTTGTGTATATCTAAAATTATTACAAACTAAATACAATTAATTAAATTGAAATTATATAGGTATCAGGTATATATTTTTACCTAAAATACATTTAAATAAAATAAATAATAATTAAATAATAATTTAGTTATAAACTATAACTAAGTGTTTTTAGAAATTCATAAAAAATTGAAAGTTTTTGGAAAAATACCAAATGTACAACCTAATATAATATTGATATTCTGATTTCGAAAATGAATTATATTTTACCATCTTCAAAACATAGATATTTCATTAATTAAATTAAATTTAATTGCTGTAGTCATAACCCAAATGTGTATTTTTACGAAATAATAATTATCAAAGGATTTACACTTATTTATGTCCAATTTCAAAGTGAAATTTAATTCATGGACAATCATTGGATTAAATGGTAAAAATATAATATTATTATACTTATAAACCATTAAAATGAATAATTGAACAATATATATTATTTTGAGGAAAACAGTTTTTTTCAGTTAAAATATAGTATTTTTCACTATTCACCCAAATATGAAAGTTATCAGAAAAATAGAAAATTTGTTTTTGAAACTAATTTCTTATGTCCTGATTCTAAAAAAGAAGAATATTTTGTCAAATTTATTATATAAAAGATTCAAATATTTTATTTAAAAAAGGTTCTCCTTTAAAAGGCTGTAAAATTACATATTTTGAAAAATAATTCTTTTATCTGGAAAAAATGAATTTTTTCTTACATTATTTATAAGAAACTCATCATAAAGATGTTAAAATTATAAGGATTAAATATTTAATATTTAATTAATACTTATCATAACTACTTTTGAATGGCTTGTTTGGTAAGTTGTGGTGCGCTTGAACTCAGCGGTGCGTGTAGTGAATGTTATTGCATTACATCGAAGAAATAATGTACTATGAAATCCAGGGGTGTCACATTATTCTCTTCTTCTATAAATTTTTACCATTCAATTTGAAATTTTTTCTTTGAAAATGCAATCTTGAATGGAAAAAATGCCTTTGTGGGAAAATCGACATCGGAAATTGGGTTAATAAAATTTCATCTTAATAAGAGGAAAAGGGGAATGAAAAAGTCACCAACAAATTATGATCTCGATTTCTAGAGTATTGGTTGAAATTAGAGACATATAATTGAAGGAAAATGTAAATATTTATAGAGTGTGATTGAGGTCATCAGTCACAAACAATTGTAGAATTTATGGAATCAAAGCCATTTGTCTATGTTGATTTAAAATATCATTGGTTCAACAAAACATAAGGTATTAAGATAAAAAAAATTTAGTTTTGTGATCTCTTACCTAATGATTAAGAAATAATTTTATCACAGAATAATAGAATAAAAATATATATAATTGAAAAGTAGTGTTCCATCCTTTAACCAATTCCTACCAAAAACACATCTTTCACTCTAAAGTACAATAGAACATAAAAAATATTCAATTTATCATATTCGTAATGGCATCAAATAATTAATTTATAATTGATCTACCATGAAATTAAAAAAAATAAGTTATTCAATTCTGGACATCACATGTTTCAGTGGTAAGAGATACACCCTTGTCACCCTTCGGTTATAGGTTCAAGTTAGGCGGCCTTGCCGGACGCGACAAGTTGTCGCCTGACCTCGAGGTTGTCCTTTTTATGGAAATCCAAAAAATATCTCAAAATAGAATTATTGAAAATACGTATATCCATACTCATAGTACAAAATTTATAAGGAATGAAAACACAATAAATGTCATTTTTTCCAAGTAATAACATTTAAACACCTTCATTATGTATTCATTTTCAACACTACAACATCATGAATTACCATAAAACCTTATAGATTACATTCTTGATCCCTTATTTCTTATAGAATACTGGATATACTCCTTCTATAATTTTTTTTAAACTCCAATAATGATGGAATATACAAATCTTAAATTAGTTTCAAATTATTCAAGAATATCCAAAATAATTTATCCAATTAAATAATGTATTATTCCAAAATCACTACCTCAGTATCAAAACTATATGATTGTTTATCATTCTCAAAATCATATATTTTCAAAAAAAATTGACCTTCTATTGAGTCACTTTTCATAGTTCCACACAATCTCAAGTCCTTGATGAAATAGTATGGAATTACAATCCTTATATACTCTATAATTCTTATAACATGTACATCATTAATAAAATACACAAATTACACAATAATTTAATAAAAACATTAAAAATATAATCATTCATCTTCATCATTGGTAGTATCATAACAATATTATTATCCTATAGTAGCATTTGTGGTAAACCCTGATGATTTGGACATTGATTCGCGTAGTGTACAAACTCCTTGCAGATGAATAATTGTACATTTGAAACTTTTTCATACCCTTGAAATCACATACATGGTGTCATTTAACCATCTTCATATCTTCCAACCTTTTCTTCTGTTGCTTCCCTTCAATCCCATAGGACATATAGAATTTTTACTTATCTTATTAACACATGACACTATTTCTTCATATGTTGAGAATACATGGGAGACTCCTTTACTTCTAAATGTTTTCATAATACTATGAAAGATATGATCCTTCTTACTAATGGGATGATACGTATTTATAGAGTTCAAATTATATCTACTGGGCACCATGTCTATAAAATTGCATTCAATAGGTCAGTATATGAATTGCAATGATGAATTCCAAAATTGTAAAATACATAACGTAAACTGAACAGATTCTGGATATAATCCATAATCAAAAAATTATTTTCTTTGAGTAGTTATATTGTAACATACCAAGTAAGTAATGAATAATAGCTATTTTATCTATGTATATTAATGAATTAGATAGTGTTTTAGAAGCTTAAAATGAAAATAAATCTAATCATAAGCATGGAATAAACTAATATTTTTAAAAGATTGTTTTACTGCCTTTGATGGAAAAACAAATTTGAATCTATATTTTGAAAATTTTATAAACAATTTTTGTCAAAATAATCTTATTCTTTATGATTGGGACATCAAAATTTACTTTGTGTGAATTTTTGGTATTTTTCTGACAATGTTCATTTTTTAATGAATAGTGGAAAATAAAGCATTTTACATCGAAATTGCTTTTTAATATTATTTATTTATATGATTATATTTTCTTTTGAATTGGGTTTTAAGTGAAATTATAATATATTTTTACCATTTAATCCAATGGTGGTCATTGGAATCAATTTCAATTTGAAATTTGACTTAAACTAGTGTCAATCTTTTGATACTTATTGTTTCATAAAAACACGCTATTTGTCATAACAGTGGGAATTAATTATTAAATTAATTAATGTGACTTATGTGTTTTGAATTTTGTAAAATAGACATCGTTTTTGAATTTGGAATATCAAATATTGCTTAGTGTGAATTTTTGGTAATTTTCTGGAAAACATCAATTTTTGATGAATAGTGAAACCATTAAGTGGTAGTTAAAGAAACTGATTTTTCGTTTAAATGAAACTTTTCCACTTTTGTGTTCTGAATTTCAAAAATCCGACATACATGGTTGTCATTAGTATGTAAAATGTGGTTCAATGGGATGAAAATAATTTTTTTGTGAATAGTAACTTTTTATCATTAATCGTGATTAGAGGTAATTATTGTAATTTAAGGTAAAAATGATACTATAAAAAATGTGAAAACATCATGTCACTTGTCCTACACCTATTGGGTGAATCATGGCCGACCAAGACAACCCATGGGTCGATTTAGGGGACCCCATGGAGCCACTTGGGTGAGATAATGACTTTAATGCCTTTTTTTAAATAAAGGTGAAAATGACACTAACATAAATTGTTTTACTAAAAAATTTTTTATAAGGGGTTATAATAATCATATTTTTGTAAATAAATATTCATTAGAAATCTAAAAATATATCCTAAATTAAATTAGTTTTTTTATAATTTTTAGACATTAAATAAATTAAATTATTTATGACATCATGATGATGCAGTGATGACCTCATTTTTTAACAATTTAAATAAAATGGAATGATAATGTAATATCTAAGACCTACACTTGTCCAAAAACTATTGGATGGAAATATTTCGAAGCCTTATCATCTTATCTTCGAAATATATCAATGTGGGACTTTAGAAATTTGAAACACTTTTGAAAATAAAATAATAGTTTCATGATTTCCAAAAGTGCCCCTCCTCTCTTCTTATAAAAGGCCCCCACCTCTACCTCATTTCACACACTCCTCAAGCCTTTGGCTCTTCCATACCCTTCCCATTTACACTCTCCACATCCCTCTCCTCATCCTAGAGGATTCCCTTTGGGCAGAATCCTTTCAAAGGAATCCTTTAGGCTCAAATCAAAAGGAGTTACACTTTTAAAGGTAATTCTTCCTCTCATGTTGATTTGTTTTATTTTTCTTCTCCAACCCCCTAAACTCTTTTCATTTACTTATTTTGTAACAACACCAGTATATTCATTATACTATGATGTTGTTATAAGATTTATTCGAGCTACACTCTCACACAACTACATCAAATTGTTAAAGAACATACGGTTTCCGTGGATGGCGAAATTCTGCCTCCTAGAAGGATGATTGTTCAATACTCATCTAACACCTTCAAAGGTGGCCATTATAATGTCACTATTTTTATATATGATATATAATATGTTTATTATTTCCTTAATCTTCTGTATTTTTAATTTATGGCATACCACTGTTGTTTCCATTATGGGTAAACATGATATCTTCATTTTAGGAAGTGCGGACTACCGCCCCCTGAAAGTGATTTGATTCGTCAATACCATATGTGGGATTTGTAAAGGATAAAGTTAATGATATTATATATTTTATTATACTAGAATTATAATATACTCTTTTATCATTATGATTCCATTCCAGAAAATACGAAATAGAAATGGAAGTAGCGTTCATGCGTACGTATGGCTTACCGTCTTCATGAATGGTGCATTTCATTTCTTACCTCTGAAAGTGATGTAATATTATAAATACATGTATATGCTGAATATATATGATATATATGTTATCCAAATAATTAATATCATTCTGGATATAATGAACCTTTGACCAAATTAACAACATGTAAGTGTAAGAAGTCTATTTTTGACTTAAAAACCAAATACCGACAAAATGAACATTATTAACTTAAATGATAAATGATGTTCATAACATGGTATAAAAGGAATAATGAACATGAAAAGGGTTCTTAAGCAAGTAGAGATTAACACAAGTTTATTATTCAGGAGATTAAAGAACGGTCGGGTCATGTCGGATACGAGGTATTGGACTTCGTCTCAATCTCCTTTCATTGAGGCATATTTTATTTTATACACAACTTTCTTTTATACGGTGTATAAACCCCTTTGGCTTTTATGTTTATTAAAATGGAATCTTTTTATACGAAGCGTTTACTAAATGACAAAAGGGAATGTTTTTTTCGTATGTATGTGGCGACAACGACTTCTCCGCCGTCGTGACCGTTATTTGAGTTTCAGCTTCCTCTATAAGCCATACCTTCTTTTTAAAAGAAAAATAAATACCATGTTTTACTTTTCTTTTATTTTGGTATTGAAAATGGTTTTCATAATGTTTTTATATCAATGTGTTTTATTGATATATTGTGATTGAAAGGGGGAAATGTTATGTTTTCTTTCTGCATGTTTTATGTGATACGATTATGTTGAGGTTCTTGGGAATTATTATGAAAACGGGTGGTTCCGTGATAAACTAAGGGCGGGTGAGCCCGATATAGCTTTCCAATGCATTGGGTAATGCGAAGGAGTGAAACGTTAAGGTTTCTCTGAAGAGATTTAGGGAATATACTGTTATGGGTATTCCAAACGTAACCAAGAGGGTTACTCCCTACGTAAGAATGTTATGAATGCATCAAGTTACCTTTATGTCTTATCATTTCTATGATTTATTCATGATTTTATGAGGTATGTTAAAGTTCCTATGTTTTATGGGTAAATTATGATTTCATTCTTATGTATATATGAACTCATGTTTCCTTTCCATGTTTTTTTATAACCCATACTGAGTTTTTATGCTCATCCCATGTTTTTGAAATGTTTTTCACAGGTCACGGCAAAGGTACATGATAAGATGATAGTGTCAAGGAAGTGTCAAGAAAGAATCCATGTTTTATTTTCAATATGTTTCCATTGATGGGAAAATAGAATACTATCTTTTATTGTAACCTCTTTGTTTAAATGTTGGTTGTAATGAATGTTTTAAGATCCAATTCTCTAAAACTCTAAACCTGAAAAGATCCTCAATGTGTATTATTGAAGTAACTCAAGATTATGTAAGGTTTAAGGCTGGGGCCTTATAGTTGGTATCAGAGGTTGGTTTAGATAACTTTAGGAGATAGAATTATATTAAATAATTATCCAAAAATATTTTTTTATGGTCAAATTGAAGTGATATAGCATTTGATGATTACCATGTTGCTTCATCTAAGACATGTTTGTTCAGAATGGTTTTCCGCAGAGGAAATAGGGAAGTAGATCTAGGAAAGAATACAGAAGGAAATAACCTTCCAAAACAGCATCCTGAGATGGTCGGAATTGGAACTGAACAATTTGTTGCAGTGATGGCACAGTTGACTCAGGATATAAATGGTGGTGGTATCCATGCACGAGATCTTCCAGATCAACCACAGAGTAACATGTCAGTGGTGGAACATTTCATGAGGCAACATCCCCCATCATTCAGAGGATCATCTGAACCTGTGTTAGTTGAAGGGTGGATTAAAGCACTAGAGAAGTTTTTCAATGTCATGGGGTGTTCAGACAATCAAAAGGTTAGTCTTGCTATTTACCGTTTGGAGGGTGAAGCAGATCAATGTTGGTCGATGGTTAAAAATATCAGGGACGCTGATGAGATTGATGCTCTCGACTGGGATGAATTCAAAGGTATGTTTCTTGAGTAGTATTTTCCTAAGGCTGTTCGACGTAGGATGGAAAAGAAATTCTTGTAATTGAGGCAAGAGGAAGACTCGGTGGCTACCTATGAAGAAATGTTCACTTGATTGGCAAGGTATGCTCCAAATTTTATCTGAGACCTTGATAGTAAAATCAATCGTTTTTACTCAGGATTAAATCAATAATATCGAAGGGCATTAGCTTCTCGTGAGTTTAAAAGTTATGAAAAGCATGTTCGATGTGCTGAGAAGGTAGAAATGGAGTTTTCCGATGACCAATTGTTCTATAACAACCAGCAGAAGAAGAGACCGAGGTGGCAAGAGAGAGGTAAGAATTTTCAAAAAAGTCTGATGGTAAGAAAACTAAGTTTCCAGTTTGTGATAAATGTGAAAAAGGAATGCTGGGGAATGTCTTATGAATTCTGTAAAGTGCTACCTATGTGGTAAGATGGGACATAAGGCTCGTGATTGCACTGAAAAGGATCAAGGTGAAGGTAAGACCAAATTTGATTTACAGTTAGTGAAATTTTATAAGTTCAATGAGATGGGTCACTATGCAAATGAGTGTCCGACAATGATCTTGAGTGATGGGAAGTAGTTGGACTACAAGCAGAAAGGGGTGGTGAAATCTTTTGCAACTACTTAGGTAGACGTCGGGCCATAAAATGAAGTTGTATCAGGAATTGAAAAGAAGATTGGTGAATAATCCAGTTTTGGCACTACCTTCCAGGAATGGTGAGTTTGTTATATACAGTGATGCTTCATTGAAAGGACTTCATTGCGTCCTAATGCAGAATGATCAGGTAATTGCTTATGCTTCACGATAGTTGAAAACTCATGAGGTAAATTACCCTACACATGATTTGGAATTAGCTGCTGTTGTTTTCGATTTAAAAATTTGGAGGTATCATTTGTATGGAGTAATGTGTGAAATATATACTGATCACAAATGTTTAAAGTATACATTCACTCAGAAAGAGTTAAACATGAGACAGAGGAGATGGCTGGAATTAATCAAGGATTATGACTGTACAATTCATTACCATTCAGGAAAAGCAAATAAAGTGGCTGATGCTTTGAGTTGAAAAAGTAATTCTTCATTAGCAATGTTGGGTTTGGAACGTGATCCTTTGGTTAAGGATTTGATGAACTTTGGAATAGAAGTTGATAGTGCAGGATGTTCTTCTGTTTTGTTTCAGGTATCAGTGAGATCTTCTCTATCAGGAAGAATCAAGCAAGCACAGAAGCAAGAAAGTGAGTTGCAGAAAAAGGTAGAGCTGGTTCAGAAAGGTAAGTTTCCTGAATTCAACATTGATAATGATTGTGTTTTGAGATTTGGGAAGAGATTGTGTGTTTCTTGTGATTCACATTTGAAGAGAGATTTGTTATGAGAAGCTCATAGTTCTCCGTTTTCAGTTCATCCGGGAAGTACTAAGATGTATAGAGATCTGCGGGAGTATTACTGGTGGGATGGAATGAAAAGGGATATTGCTGATTTTACTATGAAGTGTTTGACATGTCAACAGGTTAAAGCAGAGCAGTAGTTACCGAAAGGGATGCTTCAACGTTTATCAGTGCTAGAGTGGAAATGGGAGAATATATCCATGGACTTTGATGTGGGATTACCGAAGACATCTCGAGGTAATAATGCAATCTGGGTTATTGTTGATCGCTTGACCAAATCTGCTCATTTCCTTTCTATACGAGATACTTTCTCTCTTGATAAACTTTCCCGTCTGTATCTTAAAGATATAGTTAGGTTACATGGAGTTCCTCTCTCCATTGTATCGGATCATGATCCCAGTTTTACTTCTAACTTTTGGAAAGGCCTTCAGAAGTCGATGGGTACTGAATTAAATTTTAGTACAGCTTTTCATCCTCAATCAGATGGGCAGTCAGAACGAACAATTTAGACCTTGGAGGATATGCTACGAGCTTTTTCGATGGATTATCAGGGAAGTTGGGACCAATATCATTATTTGGTTGAATTTTCATATAATAACAGTTTTCATTCCAGTATACAGATGGCACCATTTGAGGGGTTATATGGGAAGCGGTGTCGAACTCCAGTTTTCTGGGATGAAGTTGGTGAAAGGAAGCTGATGGGACCAGAATTGGAAGAAGAGTTGGCAGAAAAAGTTTAGCTGATTCAGAAGCACATGAGAACAGCTCAGAGCAGGCAGAAGAGTTATGCGGATAACCAGAGGAAGGATCTATCTTTCGAGGTAGGTGATCATGTTTTTCTCAAAGTATCACCATGGAAAAGTGCGATGTGATTTGGTAAGAAAGGAAAGATGAGTCCCAGGTTCATTGGACCATATGAAATTCTGGAGAGAGTTGGATCAGTTGCTTACCGAGTGGCTTTACCTACGAGTTTATCTTAGGTACATAATGTTTTTCATGTTTCGATGTTGAGAAAGTACATGCCAGATCCATCTCATGTTATGAGTCTAGAGGTAGTTCAGCTGGAAGAGAACCTATCTTATGAGTAACAACCAGTCTAGATTCTTGATCGTAGGGAGCAAGTGTTACAGAATAAGGTGATTAATCAGGTAAAGGTTTTGTGGAAAAACCACATGATGGAAGAGGCAACATGGGAATCTGAAAATGCAATGAGGGATAAGTACCCTCATTTATTCGATAAGTAAATAAATTCTGGGGATGCAATTTTCTAAAGGGTGGAAGGATGTAACATCCCAAGTAAGTAATGTATAATAAATATTTTATCTATGTCTATTAATGAATTAGATAGTGTTTTAGAGGCTTAAAATGAAAATAAATCCAATCTTAAGCATGGAATACACTAATATTTTTAAAAGATTATTTTACTGCCTTTGATGGAAAAAAAATTTTGAATCTATCTTTTGAAAATTTTATAAACTGTTTTTGTCAAAATAAACATATTCTTTATGATTGGGACATCAAAATTTTCTTTGTGTGAATTTTTGGTATTTTTCTGACAATGTTCATTTTTTAATGAATAGTGGAAAATACTGCATTTTACATCAAAACTGCTTTTTAATATAATTTATTTATATCATTAGATTAAATTTTTTAATTGGTTTTGAAGTTAATTTAGAATATATTTTTACCATTCAATCCAATGGTGGTCATTGGAATCAATTTCAATTTGAAATTGGACTTAAACTGGTGTCAATCTTTTGATACTTATTGTTTCATAAAAACACGCTATTTGTCATAACAGTGGGAATTAATTATTAAATTAATTAATGTGACTTATATGTTTTGAATTTTGTAAAATAGACTTCATTTTTTAATTCGTAATATCAAATATAGCTTAGGGTGAATTTTTGGTAATTTTCTGAAAAACTTCAATTTTTGATGAATAGTGAAACCACTAAGTGGTAGTTAATGAAACTGATTTTTCTTTTAAATGAAACATTGGCACTTTTGTGTTCTGAATTTCAAAAATCCGACATACATGGTTGTCATTAGTATGTAAAATGTGGGTCAATGGGATGAAAATAATTTTTTTGGTGAATAGTAACTTTTTTTCATTAATCACGATTAGAGGTAATTAGTGTAATTTAAGGTAAAAATGATACTATAAAAATGTGAAAACACCATGACACTTGTCCTACATCTATTGGGTGAGTCATGGCCGACCAAGACAACCCATGGGTTGATTTAGGGGACCCCATGGAGCCACTTTGGTGAGATAATGACTTTAATGCCTTTTTTTAAATAAAGGTGAAAATGACACTAACATAAACTGTTTTACTAAAAAAAATTAGAAGGGGTTATACTAATCATATTTTTGTCTATAAATATTCATTAGAAAGCTAAATATATTTCCTACATCATATTTTTTTTATATATTTTAGACATTAAAAAAATTAAATTATTTATGACATCATGATGATGCAGCGATAACCTCATTATTTAACGATTTTAATAAAATGGAAAGATAATGTAATATCTAAGACCAACACTTGTCCAAAAACTATTGGATGGGAATATTTCGAAGCCTTATCATCTTATCTTCGAAATATATCAATGTGGGACCTTAGAAATTCGAAACACTTTTGAAAATAAAATAATAGTTTGAGGATTTCCAAAAGTGCCCCTACTCCCTCTTATAAAAGGCCCCCACCTCTACCTCATTTCACACACTCCTCAAGCCTTTGGCTCGGCCATACCCTACCCATTTACTCTCTCCACATCCCTATACTCATCCTAGAGGATTCCCTTTGGGCAGAATCATTTCAAAGAAATCCTTTAGGCTCAAATCAAAAGGAGTTACACTTTTAAAGGTAATTCTTTCTCTCATGTTCATTTGTTTTATTTTTCTTCTCCAACCCTCTAAACTCTTTTTATTTACTTCTTTTGTAACAACACTAGTATCTTAAATATAATATGATGTTGTTATAAGATTTATTCTAGCTAAACTCTCACACAACTACATCAACTTGTTAAAGAACATACGATTTCCGTGGATGGCGAAATTCTGCCTCCTGAAATGATGACTGTTCAATACTCATCTAACACCTTCAAAGGTGGCCATTATGATGTCACTATTTTTATATATGATATATAAGATGTTTATTCTTTCCTTAAGCTTCTGTATTTTTCATTTATGGCATACCACTATTGTTTCCATTATCGGTAAACACGATATCTTCATTTTAGGAAGTGCAGACTACCGCCCCCTGAAAGTGATTTGATTCGTCAATACCATATGTGGGATGTGTAAAGGATAAAGTTAATGATATTATATATGTTATTATACTGGAATTATAATATACTCTTATATCATTATGAATCCATTCCAGAAAATACGAAATAGAAATTGAAGTAGCGTTCATGCGTACGTACGACTTACCGTCTCCATGAACGGTGCATTTCATTTCATACCTCTGAATGTGATGTAATATTATAAATACATGTATATTCTGAATATATATGATATATATGTTATCCAAATCATTAATATCATTTTGGATAAAACTAACCTTTGACCAAATTAACAACATGTAAGTGTAATAAGTCTATTTTTCGACTTAAGAACCAAATACCGACAAAATGAACATTATTAACTTAAATGATTACATGATGTTCAGAACATAGGTATAAAAGGAATAATGTACTTGAAAAAGGTTCCTAATCAAGTAGATATTAACTCAAGTTTATTATTCAGGAGATTAAAGAATGGTCAGGTCAAGTCAGATACGAGGTATGGGACTTCGTCTCATTCTCCTTTCATTGAGGCATATTTTATTTTATACACAACATTCTTTTATACGGTGTATAAACCCCTTTGACTTTTATGTTTATTCAAAAGGATTATTTTTATACGAATCTTTTACTAAAATAAAAAAGAGAATGTTTTTGTCGTACGTATGCGGCGACAACGACTTCTCCGCCGTCATGACCGTTATTTGAGTTTCGGCTTCCTCTACAATCCATACATTCTTTTTAAAAGAAAAATAAATACCATGTATTACTTTTATTTTATTTTGGTATTGAAAATGGTTTTCCTAATGTTTTTATATCAATGTGTTGTATTGATATATTGTGATTGAAAGGTGGAAATGTTATGTTTCCTTTATGCATGTTTTATGTGATACGATTATGTTGAGGTTCTTGGGCATTATTATGAAAACAGGTGGTTCCGTGATAAATTAAGGGCAGGTGAGCCCGATATAGATCTCCAATGCATTAGGTAACACGAAGGAGTGAAACGTTAAGGTTTCTTTGAAGAGATTTAGGGAATATACTGTGATGGGTATTCCAAACGTAACCAAGAGGGTTACTCCCTACGTAAGAATGTTATGAATGCCTCAAGTTACCATTATGTCTTATGATTTCTATGATTTATTCATGATTTTATGAGGTATGTTAAAGTTCCTATGTTTTATGGGTAAATTATGATTTCATTCTTATGTATATATGAACTCATGTTTCCTTTCCATGTTTTTTTATAACCCATACTGAGTTTTTATGCTCATCCCATGTTTTTGAAATGTTTTTCACAGGTCACGGCAAAGGTACATGATAAGATGATAGTGTCAAGGAAGTGTCAAGAAAGAATCCATGTTTTATTTTCAATATGTTTCCATTGATGGGAAAATAGAATACTATCTTTTATTGTAACCTCTTTGTTTAAATGTTGGTTGTAATGAATGTTTTAAGATCCAATTCTCTAAAACTCTAAACCTGAAAAGATCCTCAATGTGTATTATTGAAGTAACTCAAGATTATGTAAGGTTTAAGGATGGGGCCTTATATATATAATCTTAAATCCTTCATAATAATTTTTAATAAAAATGATATTTATGAAAGCATATCCCTCGGGAGTGTCATAACCAAGAGTGCAGTATGGCCCGTTGTCGCGCACCAGTTCCCGTTCAAGTACAGCTCAAAGTTGTGTTTCAGATTTTACCCCTAGGTAAATCTATTCTAGAGCCGCATCTCACTGCACGTATCCAGATAGGGATGTATTTCATGGAATACTCAATAAAATCTATACAGTACCAAAATTCTAAGATGTTCATCTATACTAATCCTCAAACTCTATCTTTGGGTAATGTTCTCTAATCAGAGTTTATCTAAATCTAGTTTCCAAGGTTTGTAATAAATATCCTCTTATTCCAACTGTAATGCCTTGACCCCAATTACCCAGAGTCAGTGAATTATTTTAATACATTGGAATGATCACAAATGATCAAGCCTCGAAAGACCAATTAGTTCAGTAGCATTGGATGTGCTAGATACATTCATATGGTATACATTACATCATAAAATAGAAAACTACAACAAATTTTTTTTCCATATACAACACTTAGATCCCATAGACTATACCTTCAGGTCTGTAATAATATACTTCTTCGCATCGTATGAAAAATAAAACATCGAATGGGGTGAGATCAATTGCTCAGTAAGGATAAAAATATAGCAGAATCATTCATAAATAAGCAAAAAAAATTAAGACAATGTATAAGACTAAAAAATTCCTTTGAAACTTGAACTTCAACATAATATTTAAAGGATAAAATCAAATAATGGAATTTACATAGTCCCATGGATATTTTATTATTTGAATAATCACATGTAATATCAATAGCAACATTCATAATGATGTAATGCATAATGCCATACTATCACATCCACATAGTAATGGTTTTGTGTCAGTACTACAAATAAGCTTTTTTCAAGGCCTTCTGCCTAGACACTAGTTTGCCTCCTGAGACCTACCGATGCATCAAGATTCTATAGTGGGCTCTACCAGTCGGCACTATGTATTATGAATTCCTCATATAAAAAGTTTTAAACATAACATAAACATTGTTATTAAAATTAGCATCTGAAATTTCAACACATTATTCATAAACCATGAATGGAATGAAATAAATATTATATAGTCAAAAATATCACAAAACCTTCAGTATAATATGGATGTTTTGTATAATAATAAATCACTTCAACAAACCTAAAATCCATCATATGATGTTGACATAGATGAAATTTAAACATTTTTTTAGGGAAATATCTCTTTCTAAATTGATGTTCTTTCATAGGCACGTAATTATAAAAGAAAACATTTATATTTGAAAATATTCTTATAAACTTGTAAGAGAAGCTTTGACAATGTTATAATGGCAGAAAATATCCACACTCATGGTATAAGTTATAAAAACATTTAGACATTATATTTTTCGAAAAGGTCAAAAGTACCTAGTTTGGAAAATGATCAAAATATTTCTTTATAATCATCTTATAAAAGTAAAACAAGGGTATAAATTACATTAAAACAATGTCTATATATTAGTAATAATTGTTTGATATAGATTTTTATGAAACATTGATGTGGATGATAAAAATTCCCCATTGATAATTACAAATAAACATCCTTGGATAATAAAGATATTATGAAATTAACCCAAACCTTGAAATTTTCCTTGGTCGAGGGTAGGATAAACTATTTTATAATGGTGAAATAATTTTTAATAAATTATAAAATAATAATATACATTAATATGATATCATATATAACTTTTTAATTATTATTTGTTAATAAAATCTTAGTATCATCGACGTTTTGGGTGTTAACGAATTTGTTTTCATTTCTATTATTGGTTATGTGAGATATATATTATTTGGATGGTATGTATACTATTAATATCCAGAATGATATCATGACTTTAAACATTATTTTTAATCATCCCATGAAAATTATTCTTGAATGGATACAATGGGGAATGAATCTAATCGTGCTCGTGGAGATGGTAATCTGTACGTACGCACGAGTGTTAATATCATTCATTTGATAATAAAATAATATATAATTGGATGGTATAACATATATACAGAATAATAATAATGTTATATTTATTATTTAAATAAATTAAACATAATTATAATACCCATCCAAATAATAATGTATTGAATAACAATTACACCACGTTGTAGAGACGGTAAGCCGTACGTACACACCTATAGTGACATGATATTTAAAGGATGGATAGAATAATATATTTGGTTGTACCATATTTATAATTACATCATAGTATATAGAATATACTGGAGTTATTATTATACAATGGAAACAATAATGAAAACAGGAGTGGATGTAGAAAGAACTTTAACGAGGTGATGAAATATTTACAACTTCTTCAGGTTCTTCCTTTTGATTTGATCAAAAGGCATCCATAGGATGTCTTTATAACTAAAATAAGGCCTCTAGGATGAAGGGAACATAGTTTAGGGGGGTATTTCGGCATATTTTTTTGATCAAAATTGTTTTTACAGTGTGAATTAGTTAGAAGGATGAGTGACCTTTTATAAGAGGGGTGAAGGGCATCTTAGGAAAAACAAGAAATATTATTTTATAATAAAATCATTTTTGGTTTCTAATTGCCCCAAAATAGACTATTTAAATTATAAGGTCTGGATGGATCGAAAAACTCTCATTCCAATAGGTTTTAGACATGTTTTGGTCACTATAATAACCATATCTTTTATATTTTACTCTTACATATATAGTTTTACATTTACCAAGTCTCTATGGGTATTTATATTATATGGTTAATAAAGGTTCTATAAAAATCTAGGTGAACCTCAAGTGGTTCATTAATTATTCACCTATAATTATATAAGTCTTTTTATGAACCTTATATTTTTAGAAATATAATATCAATTAATAATATAATATTAGTTTTAAAAACTGTTTTATGTCAAATTTGACACTATTTGGTATTTTTTTTACTAAATTCATAACATGATTATTACATCGAGAAAAATCATCTAAAAACCCTAATATGCCAAAATACACTATAAATTTTTTTGGAATTCATAAAATGAATCAATGTACATTTATTTTGATATTTATAATATCAATTATTTTAATAATTCATTAATAACATAATTATTGTATCATCACTATGTCATAAATAAGCTAAATTATTTAATGTCTAAAAATAATAAATAATATACCGTTATGTAGGAAAACTTTTTAGAATTCTATGGAATATTTATATTTTAATTTTTCTTATGTGTAACACTAAATTAAAATTTTTTTAGTCATTAAACATTGAGTTTAACCCTTTTTACACTTCTTTGAATTTAATAATAATAAATGTCCGAATCAAAACCAAGAGGATCAAAGTTGTTCATATTTTATTTATATGGTTTTTTGGTCTAATTATACATATACAATAGAATTAGTACACGTGTTAGGATAATAAAAATATAATTTTTACCCATAATTACCCTATTTCCATTTAACCGTTGTAAATAAAAGTAAAAAGATACTATTCACAAAAAACGGTTTAAAGTTCAATAAAATTTCAATATATCTAAAATTATTATAAACTAACTCCAATGAATTACATTGAAATATTATAGGTATTATGTATCTATTTTGAAAAAAATTAAATTTAAATAAAATAAATAATTATTTAAAAAAAATCGGATTTAAACCATAACTTAGTGTTTTTCACTATTCATTAAAAATAGAATGTTTTCAAAAAAATAACAAAATTTTACCCTAATATAATTTTGATATTCTTATTTCAAAAATTTGTTCTATTTTACCAATTTTAAAACATAGATGTTTCATTAATTAATTTAAAATTAATTTTTTTTGTAAAAAACAAATAGTATATTTTTAAGAAATAATAACTATCAAAAGATTGACATTTATTTATGTCCAATTTCGACGTGAAGTTACTTACAATGAACATCATTGTATTAATGGGTTAAAATATAATCTAATTATACTTCAAAACCATTAATACATATAATTAAACACAATAAATTATTTTAATGTAAAAAAAGTTGTTTTCAGTTAAAATATATTATTTTTCACTATTCACCCAAATATGAAAGTTATCCAAAAAACACATAAAAATTTTTTAATCTAAATTATTATCTCCCGATTCTAAAGAAGAAGTTTATTTTTTCAAATTTAATATATAAAAGATTATAATATTGTATTTAAAAAGGGTTCTCTTTTAAAAGGCGGTAAAATTACATTTTTTTAAAAATAACTCTTTTAACTGGAAAAAAATAAATTTGTTCTTACATTGTTTATAAGAAACATATAATATGGATTTTAATATTATAAGGACTATATAATGTTGAATATTCAATTAATACTTTACATAACATATTTTGAACGACTAGTTTGATTAGTCGTGGTGCGCTTGAACTCAGTGTTGTGTGTAGTGAAAGTTATTGCTTTACATTGAAGAAATAACGTACAATAAAATCCTAGGGTGTTACATATACACATTATGTGAATTATAAATACATATATATATATATATTCAATATATATTTTTATATATTAGTTTTTTTGGGTTATATTATAGATTATATATTATTTCCACTTTATATGTATTTTTTGAATTCAATAATGACATTATAATTATAAAAAATATATATTTTATAGAAAATACGTTCAAATTATATTTGATGAAATGAAAATTTTGATGGAAGATGAAATGAAATAAATAAATACTTTAATGTGAATCAATTTTTCTATTCCATAACCTAGATTACTAGAATTACAAGATATTAACATGTATAGAACATAAAAAATTCAATTCAAAAAAATAAAATAATAGAAAACATATAAAGGAATCTCATAGTACCATAATATATGAAGTACCTAGACAAAATTAAGTCCCAGTTCTAATAAATATTGTTCTAAATTACAAAATCCAATTGATCCTCAAAAATATTTAGCTAAAAATGGGAAAGGTTTTGTGTTTATCGTTAACTCATACTGGGTTGATGAGAGTTTTTTATGGAATTTTATCTTATAGTTCAATATGACATAAATGTTCAATATGGAATCATTCCCTAGTGTTCTAAAAAAATCAGTCAATAATTTGGAAAATAGGGAAATGGTTTTTTGGAAATGAAATATTCCAACAAGTTTGATAGAATGTATGAATGTTTCACACAACATATGTCTCATGATTATCTCATAAAAATAAGGGAATGGATTGTATCCCAAAAAAATGTGTTTCTACATAATAGAATGTATACAAGATTGAATGTTTTACATGTATGGAAAGCATTGTGGAAGAATTATTCAACACAAATACGATGTCAAACTATTATTGTGCACGATTGATGTTTTGATATTGAAACTTACAAATATGAAAATATCATACGGTGGTTTCAAAGAATTTGATTGAGAAAAATATTCATACACGTCAAATTCAACGTCAATTTCGGAATTTCATTCGTGGGTGTTGACACACAATGAACACGTTCACATGGAAGTCTAGGTATATACATATTAGTATATAAAAATAATGATATGGATCATTTTTATAACAAAAATTATGTCTCCTCCAGGAGTATGATTTGTGCACAAAATACATACACACAAAAATTATTGATTTTATAATGTTCTGTGTGTTTATTTTGACCATGTTGAACTCAAGGTGTGGGTGAATGTAAGAGAAAAAAATTTCTGAAAGAGAATTTTCTAGAAAACCATAACAATTTTGATCATGAATAGGTTTCTTCCCAGTAGGTTAGTTGAGCTCCTTTAATTTTTTGAAAAATGTGATTATTTGATAAATGCTTTCTTGGGAATTAATTCATGACATCAATGAGGAAATGCCTCATGCAAGAATAGGATAGGGTCATCATTTCTTAAATAATGTATTAAACTTCAAATTGAAAAACAGATTGAGGATTATCTTAATGTATTTGACTATGGTTAGTAAATGGAAGTGTTCAAAGGCACAAAATTTTCCATTCTAAATTTTTTTTTAATTTTAATATGCCTATAACAGACTCACTACGTATTTAATCTCATCTTCCATAGCTATTAATGTTTATTTGATTTAGGTATGAATGGAAATCATCCATTATATGATTAGTGTACTAGGACTTATATGTCAACAATGAAAAACAATTTGTTTGTATTTCTACATGTGAATGATTAATTTATTCCACATTACCATCTGATAGGTTTAATTAGCTACTAATAATGTGGAATCAAGATTTATCTATCTTATATAAAATTTTTAATCCTACATTCACTCCTCTCCTAACATGTTGTTCTAGGGTACATTAACTGGTATCAAATCCATATGGTTTCAGGTGTTAAATATAGACATTAGTATTGTTATAAAAATAATATGTAGTCCTCCACAATTTAATAATACGAATTTGACATCCCTTGGGGAAATAGGTCATTATAAATTTTCACTAGATGATCAACAATGTAGCCTAGTGGCATATGATTTTAGTGATAAACAACAATATGAAACAAGGAATTTATGAAAATATATACCATACAAAGAAATAGTGAATTAGGATAAATATTGATATTTTTTTGTTGAATATAATGCATAAGATGTACATATTTCTCTCCTTTCAAATTAATTTATGAGAGGAAAATGAAAATATAAATTAATTATTCTTGTAGAATTTTTTTTCAGTACAGTTGGAACATTATCTTATTAGTTCTCAAGAAATATTGATGATGAGAAATATAATGCTAGACACATGCAAAAGTTTGAGAAAAGGGTGAAAAAATATATAGATATAAACTCTATACTGATGCTAATGTGAAAGTGTTTTGCCTATAAATAATATTATGATTATGATGAATGTTTTGAGGATAAATAACTATATTTTATGTTTTGAACCCATGAATCAAATATAGAGACTATGGAAAATCCCAAACCATCACAAGATAATGCTATAGAAAATCAGTTTACTATTGACGATGATCTCATATTGATTATTGACGATTCTATAATTAAACATGAAAATAATCTAAAAAACAATAAATTTTATTCCAATTTTGGAAGATCAATCATAAAATGTTTATCATATCTATGCATATATTTTTCGACTAGAATAAAGAATATTAAAAAACATTTTCAATCATATATTTTGTGTTATAAATCAATCTTATGATCATAAAAAAATCCAAGGTCATCAATGTCCTTAGATGGATATCATAGAATATTTTCATTATATATTTGGTTATTAAAGATGATGAATTTACACTATGAAGTAAACATGAAACTGAGTTAAATTCTAATGAATCAAATAAGAAATTATTGTCTATATAATTCTCACATTAAATGCTATTAGGAAGAGATAATTTTAGTTCTAAAGTAGGAATGAATGGTTTTAATGATTAATGGAAAAAAATGTTTTCATAAAAGTGGAATTGGATGTGATCCTAATTATTCAAAGTCAATAAAGAAGAAAATACAAATTATGCGAAGAAATAAATATTACAACTTTGAAAGAAACCCCTTCCTCCAATAAAGGAAGTATCGATTCAACCAAAGAGGAGAGCTAGTAATTATACTCATGTACCCATAAATGATAATTGACCTCATTATTTACTTGGAGAAAGTGAAATGGGGATTAATGGAAATGAGAAGTCATTTCATCCGATGTAATTTCATTTTAGTGGCTATCTTGTCCATATCGTGTCATATTTTGAAGACATGATGATCTATCTAAATAGGGGAAGTTCTTAAAACATAATTTTGGAGTAAGATATCAAGTTCTACTTCATATAGGATATATTTTATGTGTGTATATTTTTTCATTGTTCCAATTATGGTTACAAATATATTCATTGAAGGAATATGGAAAATAGGAACATTTCCTACAAAACTCGGTGAAATCTAAATACTTTCCAACCAAGAGAAGTAACTATGTTAAATATGTTTTCTCACATAGATTAGGAACATGATTTTTAATAACTCATTGATAATGTAATGAGAGTGTACATTCCATATTTTCCCTATACTAAATCATGTATATCATTTAAGTAATATAAGAAAATATTAAAATAAAACCATGTCTAAATAGCACTCATAGATTAAAAAAATTGTCCATCTAGATTATTAAAAGTATATTCTAATACCATATGACAAGTTATGTAGATTTATTGATATTTATTATGAAAAAGGTTAAAGGAATAATAAGAATTAAAATTGATGGTTCCTTAAAGGTAATATGTAGTGGATGTATAGATCTACTATATGACATATTAAAAAAACTAATATTCTCTATGTTAAGGGTTATGTCACAATATCCTACCTATGACCCAACAATATAAATTAGGAATTATAATGAAACATAATCCATAGGGAAACACTTTTAGTGGAAAGGAAGGTAATTATATCATTAATGGTTATTGAATAGATTTCAATTTATATTAGATTGAAAATAATGAGATCATTTTATACATGACAAATGCAGATGAAAAAACTTATGGTACACAATGATAGGTTTCATTAATAAAAATATTAAATGAAATGATATAAAAGTTTAATATAGTCATTTATATCTCCTATCTGAATCATGAACAAGAAATGGAACTTAATTCTTATATTTTATGACAATTGGCCTTTTGTTCATATTGTAAAAAGAATATATGGGTATAAAATCATTACTATCTTAGCCACTATGATGTATGTGGTTGGATAAATGTGGCTAAAACATGTAGATCATGATAATTTGTTAATTTAATTTATGATTATATTTGTTTGTATTTTGTATTGTTATATATTGAAACAACAATTTCTTTTTTTCATTATTTTTTATCATCTAATTTCAGAGAATGATATTTGTCGCACAATCAATGTTTTATTATTAAACAATATATAGTAATTCACTTATAGAGAATTTAAAATTTATATGAAAAAATGGTGCAAAGAATGGGTAGGCTATAGTAAGAAAAAATCATCCAAATGTATCAGTTGAGCCTATGAATAGATGTTTAAACAATATGGAATAATTGTTCTGATTGATTAAATAATCCATCATCAATATTGGTAATAGGATGTTAATTTGTTAGTATACACTGAAAAAATACAGATTAATATTGGAGAAACCAATAAACCATATGAATTTTTTCATGGAATGAATACCACTCTAATGTATTATTTTGTTTATAGAAGTTAATGTTTCTTCTGAACTGTAGAATGAAAATTACGAATCTATGGTGGAACTTGTTGATGATGGAGTATTCGATGGATATTGTGTAAATTGAATGTCTTAAATGTGTTTCAACCATCATCATTGAAGAATATTGGAATGTATTGTGTCAATATCATTGAAAATAATCTCAAAAATACATATAGAGACATTTATTCATGTATGATAGATGATGTATATGAATTTTTTCATAGATCACATATATATACAGATGTATATAAATGTGTGGTTACCGTTCAGGGGTAACAAAACAAAGACGAATTAGAAGAATAAATAGATAATGAAACCGTGGTTGGAGAAATATCTTATTAACCTCAAAGTAGAAATAGATGAAACAAAATTTATCAATCATATATCATTGGGGATTGGAAGACCCCACATATAATAAGGGAATGAGGATTGAGGAACAATCTTTATTTCAATCAATTATTGATCAAAACTAATTTATGGATGCAATGAATGATTAATCATGGGTTAAATCCATGATTGATGAAATAGATCATATTTACATGAACCATAGAATGGATCATATTATGATGCCTGAAAAAAATATTAACAATAGAAAAGTGGATCATTATGAACAATTTTTTCATCATGGATGTTTTATCATAAATATGCACACATATATTTTAATGGCTATCCTTAGATTGAAGGAGTCAATGTTGAATAAATATTTTCTCGATTTTTTATACTAAAATATATCATAATTTTCCTTGTTATTTCTATTCTATGGGAGTAAAATTATAACCTTATGGATATTAAAAACCATACTAAAGGGAGTTAATGAATAAAAAATATAAATTTAACAACCAATGGTATTTCATATATTCAATGAAGAATAATGTTATTATTGAGTAAATAATGAATTAAATGGTCTAATGAAGGATACATGTGTATTTTATTCTTGAATGGATTGTTTTTTGAAGAAACAAAAATTAAAAAGAGAAGGTTTTGATAATAATCTCTATGTGAGGAATTAACATGAATATCATTTTAGGGTTCATCTATATATATGATATTTTTTTCAGCGAATGAATGCTTCAATCTGTGGGCGTATTTTCTAAAGAGATGATATATGAATTTGAGATGTAAATTATTGATAAACTATCATACTTTATAGGGTTACAGGTGGTTTAATATAAATCAAGCACATTAATTTATTAGAAAAAATTCTCAAAAGAGATTTCCAAAAAATTCAACATCCATGATTCCAAACCAATGCCATCTTTGATTGTGTTTGGAAAGATGATTTGAGTGAATGGGGTTGGGTATTAAACAGATTAAACCATATACATGAAATTTATTTCAATCCTATTAAAAATAACGAATGAAAATCCAGAAATCATCTTTTCCAAATTCATAGCTACTTACTTTTAATGTAATTAAATTGAAGATATTTGGAAGGAGTTACAAAGATATTTAGGTATATTAAATGTATAAATAATTTTGTTGTATACTAAAATACATGTAGTGATAATGACTTATAAAAAATATAGGATGTTTTCTGGGATGGTGATGTGGTGGATAGAATTCCAACAAGTGGTTGATAATTTTTATTTGGAAATAATTTTCTAGGATGGTTGATCTAGAAAAAATAAATTGCGTCTCTTTTTATGGATGAATCATATTATATCTATTCTATAAAGGCTTGAAATATGTTATTATAAGATGAAACTTATTTATATTGGAGATGGGGCTAACATGAGAAGGGTGAGTCACAGTGAAAAAAAGAGAAAGATCGATCTATCAAATATTATAGTTCATCACTATCATGGGAAACATATTGAGACTTGATATCCTTTTATCTAAAAAAATTGAAAAAAGAGTTACTAAAATTTAGATTGATGAAATTTATGACCATGATGTCATAATTATGATCAATCCACTAGTAACAGATGTGTATGAAATACATCAGCTAAACCTTTGTGTCAAGACAACTCCCAGTGTATGTGATGGTTACACATATACCCTTCTCCTAATTTTTATTAACTAGTTTATTTTTTTTGTAGAAGTGATGTAGTATTATTTGTGGATATGACCCTGGGGAGTGTTTTGAGAACTCAATGTACAAAGAAATGTTCATTGGGTTTATTTATAATTGAGGATAAAATAGAAAAAATGAACAATAGAATAAAGGTAGAGAAGGTGAATTTTTTGTTTTGAGGAAACTGATAGAGCATAACATGGAAATCATTAACCAATCCAAAACACAAGAAACTAATTCAGGTTTTGCTTCTTGATTTCTAAATGATTAATTTTTCATGTCGAAAAAGTTTTTTGGATGTATTTTCTCTTGTTTTTCATGTTTTGATATTTTCCAATGATTAATCAAATTAATCTTAAGACTACAAAAATCTCAATGGGATGGATTTTTAGAACCAATGTAATTGTTAGATAGAAATTGAGTATTATTTGGGTTTTTAGTCAATACATTCTATGTTTATAAGGGATTTATATAGTGATGAGAACATATGGTATAATATAATTATATTCATGAAGCTAGAATCCTTTAATAATGCTTCTACACCATTTTGGTTAATAATATTGAGAATTGAGAAATGTGTTTTCGATAAAGGATGTTGCATGAATGGTTGAAGGATTTTTATAATGTTTAATACAAGTTACATTGTAAGAACATGTAATAGAAAAATATAAATGGAATGAATCTTGTAAAATAACCATTTTTACATGAATAACACTTAATATTACTATATGGTTGACATGAAATGGTAAATTTTCATAATAATAATTCATTACTAATATGGCGTCAAATGAGAGCTTTCCATGGGTGACATTTCAAATTAGAGTCTTCAAAAAATTGAAAAGGCATGGGGTTCATGCAAAATATGAGATCGAGTGATAGAGACATACATTTAAATTAAATTTCAATTTCAAACATACGTGCATGGGGGATGATGTGAAATGATGTTGTCAATAGGGATGTCTTGGTTGATAAATTTATGCATACTCCTATTTAAAACAAATCATTTTTCCAATGAAAATAAATTTTCTCTACCAAACATATGAATTGTGCACAAAAAGCATACACATAGAATATCTCATGAAAAAAATATTCCAGGAGACTATATAGACAATGTTTAACTTATGGTGCAATTGTTCGAAAGAGAAAGGGATATGCAGATTACAATTTTCTTGACATCCCTAAAACATGCACACAAGAATAGGCTCCTCTTGTAAGAGTTGAGTTGGGCCTATTTCATGTTTTGATTTTCTTTTTTTTGGTCAATGATTTTAAATGAATAAATTTAGGACATTTATGTAAGAATATTATCATGTATGACGAGGACAAAATCTCTAATTCTGAACTATGAAGGATCCCTCGTGGTGAAAAAATGACAAAGGATTCTATAAATGCAATGAACTTTGGGACGTCAACATAAGTGTTCCAAGGGATGTAGTATTCCATACATTAAATATAATAAATGATGTATTCCTTGAATAGTGTGATGGTTCTTATTCTCTTTAATTCCCAATCATTGGAAGATATGCGGATTTAAGAATGACTGACACACAGTCAGCATATTCACATTATACTATTGGTTAGTAGTGGTCCATGTAAAACTAAAATGTTGTCTCTCATAATGTAACTGATTTAATTACCTCACATTACCATCTAATGGGTTTAAATTGTACATACTTATGTGGAAAAAATCTCTCTCTCTTTTGAATAAAATTTTGAGACCATGACTCACCCCTAACATATCAGGGTGCTCCATGGTCCATCAATTATGTGTTTGACAAAAGAAAATATGTTTATTTCATGTACATGGCATGCCCATTGTGTATATTATATAATGTATAAGGTTTTGAAACTAATATTTAATAATGAATAATTTTTTACACATACCTTTCACAAAATCAATGATCACAAAATGTGCAATATGTAATGATTATTCTATCATGCACCGTGATATGTAAGAGTGTATTTTTTCTCGATTTTTTGTCTCAAGTGATTTATATATTGAGATTTTACCTTTGTTAATTTTATCAGGGAGAGTTTATATTGGGATGTTGGATATGGGGGAGGACAAGTATATCCTATGCTATCACATATATGGAGGGGTTCTATGGGGGATGTTGTTGGTTTATCCTAGATGAATACACAATATTAGTGAGGGATTCATGACATCGTTCATTGACACATTGTGTACATATTGTTAGGGTAGAGGCATAGTGTATCAGAATCATTACAAGATCATTTAATGGTACAATTTTTTATGTTTTGTAACACTCATGTTACCTTGGTATACATTCTCCAAAACTGTTGTCAAAATTGGTATCTCCATATACATAGGGATTATTATGAATCCACAAAAATTCTTATGTCCTCTATGTTCATATTCTAGTTTTTATCATGTTATATTATTTTGACTTTTCATCATTTGTAATATTTTCTTATTGATGCGACTCATGGTGATTCCATAAAAATTTTTATTACCAATATTAATTATTTATGTTCACTATAGAATATTATATGAAAAAAATAACGGGTATTATATTCATACACTTCTGAATGGATTATTATTCTCTACATAGATATAAACCCTTATCTTCAATATTAATATACAATATACATGCAATTCTATATATGATATTTAAAATATATATTATTAAAAAATAACATGAAACATACAATGCCACTAGAAAATGGGATATTGATAGAAAAATTCCCATATTACAAAAACTTTTATGATCTCAACTATGGAAGTAATTATTTTCATTAAAGAAATAATATATTTATGAGTTTCATAAACCATAGAAATATGATGGTGCACATTAATATAAATAGATACCACCTACATTAAGGTTACATGTTTTTGAAAACATACTGAAAAATTGTAAGAAATCCATTCAAATAACATGTGATTGTTCTAATCTTAATAAAGAGTAATAAGAATGAAAATTTTGATATTATCTTAAATATTGATACTTAAAACCATTGTATTTAATACTGAGTATTTGGTGGTCTTTAAATATTTCGGAAATAATAATTTTTCCAGAATGTAAGGAAGATGTTAAAAACATTGTTTCTATTCAAATAAAATTTTATATACCATTCATCTTCATTTAAATGGGATACTATTTCATAATAAAGGCACAACCATTGAACAAAAAAATATCAAAACATTTATTTCATGTAAACAACCTATGAATTCCTATGAGATTCTATGAATTCTGGGACTATAAGAGTAATACTATCACATTTTTATATATTTTTAAAGCCTCTATTCTCTTATGAAGTAATTTAAATGATTGTGAATTACATGAAAATTAGATGATGACTATTAAAAATCCATTTTCTACTATAATACCGTACTCACATCTCCACATTTTCATATCATATTAGAACTGAGTGAGGGTTATTTCATATATTGTGATCTGTCTGGATCTAGATTGGGATTATTTATTTTTCAAGGAATTCATTCGATATCCCATAACTAGAATTCTTTTTGATGCCTGAAAATAATTACCCACATCACAACTATTGTGGACTGCACATTAAAATCATTGAACCACATCCATGTTGATGAAAATTTTACAATATTCCCCAGTCATAAGATATTAAATAAAATAGTTTTAGATGAGTAATTTAACCTCATGTAATTTTGTGGGAAGATTTATCTCTATATGTATGAATTTAAAATCGTCTATACACATATTAAATTAATTTTAGTGGCTCATGGGTTAGGCCAAAAATTGTACAACGATGTGGTCCAAGAGGAATGTGACATGAGTGGCCCAAAAATTATACAACCCTAGGAAAATAAATTCAATGTAATTAGAATGATATATTCTTTTGGAATTATATTTATTCAACACAGTCCATACCATTTCATATTGGCATCTACCATAACTTTTAATTTTTTAGTTATACATTGTATTATTTGTTAGATTCTATGATTATTATTTTTTAGAGTTCATAACTATCAATTTTTCCTCCTCTTAATTTATTGTGTTTACTATTATTGAATAAATTTTATGAATAATATATTATTTTTTTAACTATTTTATTATTTTATATTTCTATATAGATTGATAATAAAATAATAATAATGATAACTTTTTCATTTAATCAGTTTTTTCATTCTGAAAGTACTGTTTGATTTTTAGTCCTCTACCATTGAATTTTCTAAAATCCATCACGGGGCCATGGATGATAGATTGTAATAACTCCATGATCATAATGAAATATAGTATAGCCTATGATTTTTTAAAATATGGAACATTATCATTATATTCCCCATTTATGATATTTATTAATGTCCCCAATACAATAATGATCAGAATCCACTATTTCCAATTTAACATATTTATTATTATTTTAATGAGATATTTTAGTAACAAATACATTCTTATAGTTTTTATTTAACTAAATATTTCTTCATTGTTGTCCCCTATTTTATGTTGTATTTAACCACAAGGAGGTGTTTCTATTAATAAATATTTTCTCCAGCACATCATTGCATTAATTTATAATTCTCTAATTTCTATTTTATTACTATTTAGAGATCATATTTTAAATTCATATGTCCAAATATAATGTCATAAATATTGTTGGGAAATGAATAACAAACATTTTATAGAGAATTTGGATACATATATGATATATACTTCTTTGAAAAAGTTTTTTTCATTACTTTCCACACAAATGGAAACACAAACTTGACCATAATGTAAACAATAAAAACGTAATTTATCATCTATTAGGGTGATAAAAATGAATATGTTTTCATAAAATACCAAATTATGAAAGATTTTATTTAATTTGTATTGGAATTTTTTATTGAAATATTTAATAAATTTTATCTTGATCAGTGTTGAATTATTGTTTTATACAAAAGGTCAAAAACTAATTAGAACTAAACATTTATTCTGATGGTTCACAAGTGGACACTTGTTGGAAATTAGACAATATCTTTTAATTACAAATCTATTGATCTTATGTGATTTATTTCGGATGGTTGAATGGTGGATAGTTTTACAAAAGGGGAATTTAACATCCCTGAATAGAATTTTATGACGTATTTCAATATTATATCATCATATTCCTCATACTAATTATAATTAAATACATCATAAATTGTTTTATTATATGAATTATATGGATTTTAACAAATCATTTGGAATAATACTATAAGAATCACCATCAGAAACTCCCTAAAAAAGGACACACTTTTTTTCTTCCACCCATGAATTTTTAATAACATTAATATAGAATTACAATTCGGAATTTTACTTTTACCTGTAAAATAGATTGGAATTTAAACAATGTTGTTTATATCATGTTATAAATTCAATGATTCATAATATTCCATATAGAATGTTTATAGAAAATATTTTAAATTTATAAATTAATTATTTGAAATTAATTAGGTTATGGGTAATAAATGATTTAATTATATGTTTGTTGGGAATGATATATTATTTAGTAAATTATATTTATTTGTGAAACATATATGGAAATTTTTATTTCTGGAAATATAGTTGTAGATCTTTTTTTAAAAAAATTTATGTTTTATTTAGGTGAAACTAAAATGAGATATAATTTACTATTTGATTAATTATTTCATTTTCTATACAAATTTCTCATTTTTTATATGTGAAATAATAAGAAACTACATAAACAAGTGCTGAACAAGTGGTGGAATTTTCCCCATTAAACAATTATTTCACCACATGTTCATGTCCAATTGCATGAAATGTGACCTAAAAAAAATTTATTATAATATGGATATGTTTTTGAATCATGGAAATTAACCCTATCTCATAAATTTATTGTTCCATCTATATTTCAGCTACATGGTGATAAATAGATTACATGTCTTGACGAATACTTTTATTTTTGTCTCTATAATGGTAAATTTCTTCCTCAATGCATGAAACCATCAAAAGATAAACAATTATAATCATATATAAAACTATTACATTTAACAACATGTGATGCCATGACATAATCTACAGTTATTGTAAAAATCATAACAATGTGTGCTTTGTATCTCCCCCAACCAAGGGATCACATACCAAGATAGTGATGAAAATAAGACTGATATATGATATTATATTTATCAATTTAGATACAAGCATTAGTGTAACACCCTATGGTTTTGGAAATAAATATAGAATTCAATTTTATATTCTATCCATTAAAAAAATCTTTGCCTCTTCTATGTTTTTAATTTCAATAAATGGTCATCTAGAGTTTTGTTCAGTTAGCCATTTGGAGTCTGATAGAACAAACATGATTTTTTGTGAATTGTAACATACCCGTATGAATAGTAATATGAATATTACTATGACCCTAATGAATAATAATTAATGATATTATTTTATTTTCTTAAGGTAATATGAAATTGGGATCATAATTAATTTTCTGATGTCACATAAAACTAAATATACCACTATGATATATTTTTAGAATTAACTTTTACATTATCTAAAAATTAAATTAATAATATTTTGAAAATTATTTTTGAAATATGGATTCCACATTTAAATTATACACGTTTAAAAATGATAGGGGTGATTTGTTGGGATTTTTCTGATATTTGAATTTTTTTTGATGAATATGGAAATATGATAAAATACAGTATATACAAATTATTAGTGAAATGCACTATTTCTGACATCATAAGTGATGTAAGGATACTTGGTTCAAACTCCCATGCACTTATTACTATTTGGGGTCACATGAAACAAAATTATTGGTTGTCTTGGGGGATATAATAAAATAATTAATTAAATATTCAAAATTTAATCCTCTCCTCCATGATAAAAACTCCCCACCACTCCCTCTTCTCTTCACTAATATAAGCCATGAATCACCTCATATTTATGCTCAATTATCCTTACCTAGTATCTCCATACATCCACAATGATTCTGGTCTGGCCAAAAGACCAAAACCCCTTACCATAAGTAGTATCTCATAGAGGATATTTTAAGTGGTAAGGCATCGTTCTTTTTCATTTGCTTTCATGTCAATTTATCTTCTTTTGATATCCTCTCCTCATATACACTATCCAAATGATCATGGTATGTCCAGTATCATCTTTATACCATAATTATATCCTATGAATGGAAGAACCAACATTAATATTCTTACTCCCTCCCTTTTATTTTTATAAACGGCATCAACGTCTTTGAGGTTCCAATTTATAGCATTCATGGATGAAGATGTTTCGTTTTTAAATTTCTTATTCATTATTGGTCATGAAATAATAAATATTGTATAAATAGACTATAATATATGTATTATAACAGAATTAATTTTAAGGAACAAGAATACGAACATATTATTATGTTATATGACAAAACTAGTTCATAATAATCCAAATATAGAGGAATATCGAAGTGGTTGTCATATAATGATTCTTCCACATTACATGTAACCAAATGATAGAAATAAATATTATAAATTATCTATTTTCATAAATAATATATAATTCCAATCCTGGAGATTTATTTCCATTCGACAAGAACTCCATTACTTAAAAATAAGTGAGCCAATTCTGAAAATAATGAAAACGATCATTCCGAAACAACGAAATTAAATATAATAACGTAGAAATAAGGGTATAAATGAACTATACAGAATTATGATAAAATAAATACATTAATAATAGGTTCTTAAATGAGTTATTAATAAGTATAATTTCATATTCTAGGATCTTAATTTAAATTGCGAAACACATTTGGAGTTACAGTAATGGTTTTCCACCCGAACATCCATTTTCATTCAGGTTACCTTCATTGTCTAATTACCTTAATGAAATTTTTAAATATTCGTATGTACTCCTCATATATTCTATGTGAGTATAATATATATGTTTATAAACCAGGAACATTACTTATTTTATATATTGAAACATGTCTTTAAAAGAAACATTCAAAACTGTTTCCAAAATAAAAGCCAGATTTAATGAAATTTCACAAATTCTTACCTATTTTCAAGGGGACTATATAATATATTTTTGTAAACCATTATCATTATAAAATCACTAATATTATAAGAGTGTTATCATCTAATTCAACACTCTTGTTTATTACATTTTACTATTGGGTATAATCATTTATGAATTGGCCGAGGCCTTTCCCAATATGATATGGATTTCAGCTAAGACCTTAATCATTAGACCTCTCTGCCAAGGCCATGAAAAAATGTTTTAGAATGCCTGACATAGGCACTTCCCTCATTATGAAGCTATTAATTGAATGTTCATGTGGTTATTTGAAAATTAGAATACACATTATTATGTTTGATTATGGCATTATATAAACACTCATATTCCTGCCATAATGTGATCAAGTTTATTATTAAATCCATGTGTTTTCAACTTTTCACCATGTCTAATGTTCTATTATATTATGCTTCATTTCTTACTCTTACCGAGTGTTTGAGATCACCCCTTTTTTATGATTTATTTTCTCAGGACAAGAAAATGTAATTTATGAATGACTTGCAAGCATAATCTAAGAGACGTGATTTTTCTAGTGGAATAAATTATTATTGATATTCCCTTAATGTTGTAATGGTAATCTTATGTATGTAACTTGTTTCCATTATTACTAAACTACTCAGTCCTTTTGGATTCATATTCCCTGTTTGTATGCCAATGTAATCAAAAAAGGGAAAAGATGTGGGCAGTTGGGGTCAGATCATTATAGTTGGTATCAAAAGAATTTTAGTGGAATACAAGGAAACTAGATTTAGAAAATGTAGAATAAGGGAAGACTCCCTATGTTAGTCTTTGAAGATATATATACAGAAAAGTCCTTGTATTTTGGTAAGGAATATATTATGTGGATATTTGAAGCAATACATCCATTTCTAGATACGAGTAGGTAGAGGCGGCTCTGGAACAAATATATCTAAGAGTAAAATCTTAAAACACCACTTTGATCGAGACTCGAACGAGAACTGGTGCATGACAACGGGTCTTACTGCACTCTTGGTTATGACACTCCTAGAGGATATGCTTATGATAATACAATTTTCCATTACAAGACATTATGAAAGATTGATTTGTAAAATATTCCTCAATGAAACCATATTTCTGAATATGGGATTAGCAATTCGTAGGATTTCAATTTTTTACTAAGTATTTTATTAAGCTATGATTATACAATTTGATTCATAACCTAATCTAGTGTACGAAATTAATTAGAGATGACACCAAGTTGAAGGAATGGAAACCACATGAACACACATGTCCCATGTAGATATTTTCCTCTAATGCAAAATCATGATGTTGGATCTGGTGCTATGACTGGTGCTGAGCAACTCATAACTATACTGGGACAACTTACCCAAGTTATGAATATTAATCTTACCCGTTTGTAGGATCTGGACCCACCACATGGAGGATCTAGGTAGGATCACATTATGCGACAACAACCTCCATTAATAAATGGGACTACAAACACATTTCTATCTGATCAGTGGATAAGTTCCCTCGAGAGGATATTTCATGTGTTGGATGTAATGAAAGAGAGAAGTTTGTCATGAATGTATATCGTCTATCGGGAGATATGGATCTGTGGTGGTCATTAATCCAAAAAACTAAGGAGGAGGAAGAGATAGAAGAGATGGAATGGAGCAATTTTAAGGAATTATTTATAGAAAAATATTTCCCTCATGATTAGCAATCAGATATGGAGAGAAAATTCTTTAATCTAAGGTATATGGTGGATGAAAATGTTTCCAAGTATGAATACAATTCTACATGGATAACAAGACATGTTTTGGACTATATATAAAATCCAAGGAGCAATATTGATCAATTCATGTATGGCCTAAAGCCATTCCTCCGGTGGGAACTTGTCTCCAAATGTTTTTCATCATATGAGGATTTAGTTTCATGTTCTATCAAGATGGAAAATATATTTCATTAAGATTTATGACGTTAATGGAAAGCAAGAGAAGAAGAGGGCTACTGAAAACCCTGGGAAAGGAAAAAATGAAACGGGGATGAAAGGAAGATTTGAATTTCCACCATTTGACTATTGTGGAAGGAAACAGCATAGTACATGCATAAAAGTAAAAGGATTATGTAACAAATATGTGAAGAAAGGCCATCTTGCTGGTGATTGCAAAGGGAATAAGTTATCCAATGATGTTCAATGCTTTAATTGTCGATAGATTGGACATTGGGATAATGATTTTCCAATTTGATAAGGAAATATGCAAACAAAAAAGGCCAAGGGATCGTGGACAAGCATATGCAATCACAACGATAGAGGTTGAAGTTCTTAATGACGTGGTGGCAGGTACATTAATAATTTCCTCAAATTTAGCCAATACATTATTTGATTATGGATCATCGGATTCATTTATATCTCCCAGTATTCCATGAAAATTTGATCTGTCCAATTTAATTTAATAAAGGACTTTTCAATCAAAACTCTTAGTGGATATATCATTAAAACAATGCAATTTCAATTTTTCCATTTACAGACAACCAAATGTGCTCTAGTTTCTAACCATATCATCATACCAATGACTAAATTCTATATAATTATCGGTATAGATTTGCTGTCAAATTATGATGCGATGATTTATTGTAAGAATAAAAAAGTTACAATTTTTGAAAATGGTTTAGAATCCCTTATCTTTAGGGTGGAAACATTGCCAACTGATTCCTATCTAGAACCACCCACAATAGCTCTACTGAATACTATAATTGAAGATGAAGATAAACAAATATCTATAGGAGAGGAACGAAATATTAAAATTTAGGATGTGAAAATAGTTAAAGAATACATTGATGTATTTCAGTGGATTTACCTGGACATCCTCTTGAGAAGGAAGTTGTGTTCTCTATTGATTTAATTTCCGATTCAAGACCTATATCAAAGACTCCCTATATAAAGAACAATATTGAATTAGTAGATCTAATGATAAAACTATAGGATTTCAGTGAAAAATGATTTATTTGACCTAGTGTTTCTTCATGGAGAGCCTCTATCTTCTTTGACAAGAAGAAAGACAGATCCATGAGGCTTGGCATTGATTACAGGGAAATAAATGCTATTACAATAAAGAATAATTATCCTATGCCCCATATTATTGATTAATTTGACCAACTTAATGGAGCTCAATACTTATCGAAGCTCAACCTTCGATCTGGTTATCATTAGTTTCATGTGAAAAAGGAAGATATTCATAAGACAACATTTCAGACAAGGTATGAGAATTATGAGTTTACAGTGATTCCTTTTAGATAAACAAATGCACCCTCTATTTTCATGGATTTATTGAATAGGTTTTTCAAGGAATATCTTGATAACTTTTTTGTGGTATTCATTGATTATATCCTTGTATACTAAAAAATAAATTAAGACCATGAGAATAACTTGCGTGTTACTTTGAGAACACTTAGAAGAAATAAATTTTGTTGTAAGTTTAGCAAGTGCGAATTCTGGATTCAATCATTTTCTTTTCAGGTACACATTGTCTCAATGGATATAATTATTATTGATTCTATGAAGAAAAAGGAAATCCAAGATTGGAACACTCCAACAAACATACATGATGTATGCAGTTTTATTGTCTTAGCTGGTTATTATCTGCATTTCTTCCTGAATTTTCCCCGATTGGCAAACCCGCTAACCAAGCTCACACGTAAAGGCGTTAAGTTTGTGGGGAAAAAATTATGTATAAGATGCTTCGATGAATTGAAAAGAATATTGGTCAATGCTCGAATTTTTACTCCTACATCTGGAAGTGAAGGATTTGTAATATATAGTGATGCATCAATTAATGGACTCAGTTGTGTCCTTATGAAAAATGATAAATTTATTTCTTATGCATCAAGATAGCTGAAGACTCATGAGACAAATTATCCAAATAATTATCTCGATTTAGTAGATGTAATAATTGCTCTAAAAATATGGAGGCATTATCTCTATGAAGAGATAAGTGAGATTTATATGGAACACAAGAGTTTGAAATATATTTTCACACAAAAAGACTCAACATGAGGCAAAGAATATGGCTCTAGTTACTTTAATATTACGATTGTTCTGTACACTACCACCATGTAAAGGTTAATAATGATAGAAATGCATTAAGATGGATAGATCATGGACTTATGACTCAAATGGGTAATGATAGAGATCTTTTGTTCATTCATCTACTCAAGAAGGATATGAGAATTGTAAACGAAGGTGAACCATTAGTCCCCTTTCAAATTATTTCTAAACCATGTTTACTTGAGAAGATAAAAATTTCTCAATCTGATGATGAGAATCTGTACAAGAAAATTAATGCAGTTAAGAATGGGAGACTGTCCTACTTCATGAATGAAGAAGGAGTTTTTATGTCAGGGAAGATGTTATGTGTTCCATCCAAACATGAGCTAAAAATGGGAACTATTAGACGATGGTCATAGATCAAATCTCTCTATTTACTTGGGTATCACCAAGATGTATAGAGATTTGTAGGATCATTTTTTGTGGGAAAACATGAAGAGGGATATTGCTGATAATGTGTCAATATTTTTAGTTTGTCAATAGGTGAAGGTGGGAAGACAAAATCATGGTGGAGTCATGAAACCCCTTCTTATACCTATGTGGAAATGATATGATATTACGATTGACTTTCTCATGGGTCAACCAAAGACTCGATGAAAGAATGATACGATATGGGTCATTGTTGAACGTCTTTCAAAATATGCAACTTTTATTTCTATAATAGATGATTTACCACTTGAACGTTTAGAAGGAATATATATTAATAATGTTGTAAGATTTCATGGTGTAACCTAATCAGTGGGTTCTAATAGTGATCCCCATTTTACATCACGATTCATGAAGAGTCTTTATATGGCCTTACATACTGATCTTCATTTGAGCACTGCCTACCACCCACAAACTGATGGAAAATCAGAACATACTATTCAAACTTTTTAATACACGTTGATGTCTTATTCACTTGATTTTCAAAGCATGTTGGATAAGTATTTACCACTCGTAGAATTTTCCTACAACAATAGCTACCATTAAAGTATTCAAATGGAAACCAAAAAACCATTATATGGGAGGAGATGTCGTACACCCACTTGCTGGGATGATGTTGGTAAATGAAAGGTCATGGGACAATAACTTGTTGAAGAAACAATGGGCAAGGTGAAGATTTTCTAGAACAACATCAAAATAGATCAATGTAGGCAGAAGATCTACTCAGATAACCGAAGGAAGGATTTGGATTTTCAAGAAGGTGATCACGTTTTCTGAATGGTATCTCCACGGAAGGGTATTATACAATTTAGTAAGAAGGGAAAATTAAGTCCCAGGTACATCAGACCTTTTGAAATTCTAGATGGAATGGGAGCTGTATCATACCATTTGGAAATGCCTCCACATCTTTTCAAGGTACACAATGTCTTCCACGTGTGAATGTTATGAAATTTCATGCCAATCACAACCCATGTACTCACTTTTGATGAATTAGAACTTGAGCTAGATCTATCTTATTGTGAAGAACCTATCAAGATTCTTTATTCTAGAGAACATGTATTGAAAAATCGGGCGACTCATCTACTAAAGTATATTTGGAGTAACCATTAGATGGAAGAAGCAACAGTGGATCCTGAGGAACTTATGTTGAAGACATACTGGAATCATCTTAGGTAATATTCAATGAATTTCGAGGTTGAAATTTTTGTATGGGGGGTAGAATGTATCACCCCATGGTTTTGAAAATAAATATAGAACATAATTTTATAATCTAGTCATTAAATTCATCTTTTCCACTTCTATGTTATGAATTTTGAAAAATGGTTATCTAGATTTGTGTTCAGTATGTCATTTGGAGTCTTATTGAACAAACATGATTTTTTATGAATAGTAACATACACTTATGAATAGTAATATGAATAGTAGTATGACCCTTATGAAAAGTGAATAATGATATTATTTTATTTTGTTAAAGTAATAAGATAATTGGATCTTAATTCATTTTACAATGTCACATAAAACTAATTATACCTCTTAGATTGTTATTTTTCAAATTAATTATGAATTTATTTAATAATTAAATTAAAAATATATAGAATATTATTTTTGTAAATTGGATTTCACTTATGAATTCTACACATTGAAAAATGGTAGGGATGAATTTTTGGATTTTTCTGAAATTCTTGGATTATTTTTATGAATAGTTAAATACGATAAAATACAGTATATAAAATTATCAGTTAAATACACTATTAATAACATCATAAGTGATGTAAGGACATTTGGTTCAAACTCACATGCTCTTATTACTCTTAGTGGTCACATGAAATAGCACTATTGGTTGTCTTGATGGATATAATAAAATAATGAATTAAATATTCAAAATTTACTATTCTCCGCCACTATAAAAACATCTCACCACTCCCTCTTCTCTTCACATTGTTTAGCCTTGAAGCTCTTCAACGTTCTACCTAATTACCCTTATCTAGTATTTCCCCACTACCAATAATATTCTGGTCTTGCGAAATGACAAAAACCTTGTCCCATAAGGAGTTTCTCAAGGAGGTTATTTCAAGAGGTAATACACCCTTCTTTTTCATTGGCTTTCATTTCAATTTATCTTATTTTGATATCCTTTCCTAACCTCTACTATACAAATGATCATTTTAACTCTATTATAATATATATTCTGGAATTATATCTTGTTAATTTAAGAACCATCATATATATTCTTATTCCATCTCTTTTAGTTTTACAAAAAAAATCAACGTCCATGAGGTTCCAATTTATAACCTTCGTGGATGACGAATTTTTTTCCCATCAATTTCATCTTCAGTACTAGTCATGAAAACATATTTATGGTTGAAATATACTATAATATATGTATTATAACATAATTAATATTCATGATCCATAATATGTACATATAATTATATTATATCACAAAACTAATTTATAATAATCCAAATACAGCTGAATAATCGAAGTGGTTATCATCTAAGGATTCATACTCATTCCATGTAAAAAAATGATATAAATAACCATTATAAATTATTTATGTTAATAAATAATATATAAATATTATCCTAGATATTTACAACCATTCCACATCAACTACATTACTTAAAAACTAGTGAACCAATTTTGAAAATAAAGAAAACAAACACCCTGGAACAATGAAATTCAATATAATAACATAGAAATAAGGGTATAAATGAACTAAACAGAATTATTATTAACTAAATATATTTCTAATAGGTTCTTAAATAATTTATTAATATGTATAATTTCATATTCCAGGATATTAAGTTCAAGAGAAGAACATGTTTGGAGTTATGGTAAGGGTTTTCCACCCAAACGTACATTTTCATTCTGGTTACTTTCATTGTCTAATTAACTCAATCAAATTCTTATGTATTGTTATGTACTCCACATATACTCTCTGTGAGTATTATATATTTGTTTAAAGACCAGAACCATTCCTTATCATATGAATTGTTATATGTATTAAATGAAACTTTCGAAACTATTTCCAAAATACAAGCTGGATTCAAGGGATTTTCTCAAATTCATACCTATTTTAAATAGAAATCTATAAAATATTTTTGTAAAAAAATATCATATTAAAATCACTAAATTTATTATGAAAATAATATCTTGCATCACTTCTGGTTTTATATAAATATTTTTCCAAACGAACAATTCTTCTCAAAATAAAAGAGTATTTATCTACAGAATTGCTTAATGATTTTATAAAAGTATTTTCATCTAATTCAACTCTCTTTTTGATTACATGGAATTATTGGGTTCAACCATTTATGAATTCATCTATAATATTTTATTTAATGGTTTATGACTAACTATATTGTGCATGATCTATCCTAAAACCACTCATCATTTTATTCTGAATGGTTAGTGTTTTATGTTTAATCTATGGGGAATGAGAATTACATTTCATATGATAGTTTAAATATGAATGTATTTGTTGTTAGTGTTTATCCCCACACATATGAGGAATACATTGTACTTATTATGTGATGGGTGGGGCCCACTATAACCCCTCGATGCATCGGTTGGTCTAATGAGACAACTTGATGTGGAATTGGCTGAGGTCATTCCCAATGTCATATGGATTTTGGCCGAGGACTTAATAATTAGACATTTGGCCGAGGACATGAAAATATTTCTAAAAATTTCCGGCATATGAAATTCCTTAATTATGAAGCTATTAATTGAAATTTCATGTATTTATTTGACTAGTATAATACCCATGATTATGTTTTATAATGGTGTTCTTTACTCAGATCATATTATTTCCAAAATGTGTTCACGTTTATTATTAAAGACATGTGTTTTCAATTAGAAACCAACTCTAATGTTTATATTATCTTCTATTGTATTTCTTACACTTTCTGAGCGTCTGATCTCACCCCTTTCTTATGTTTCAGTTTCTCATGACATGAAGAAGTAATTTATGAACAACATTAAAACATTGTTTAGGAGACGTGATGTTTCTAATGGAATAAATTACTATTTTTCTTCCCTTCATGTGGTAATGTTAAACTTATGTATGTAACATGTTTCTAATATTATTAAAATACTTGGTTCATTAGGATTGGCATTCCTTGTTTGCATTCCAATGTAATCAAATAAGGCATCAGCTCTGGGCAATTGGGTTCGGGTATTTACAATTATTGTTTTACCATACAATGTATTCATCCTGAATATTAAATGTTAGGAATATTTCCAGAAATCTTCAAAATTACTTGAAGGATATTATTTACAACAACTAATTGACTCACCATGAATATTGTCTATTAGTATTACAATGTGCATCAGATACATTAGTTCAAATTATAAACATTATATATATGACACATCGTATTGAGGATATATTAATAATCTTATCCATAATATAATACAATAGAAAATCATGGATCATCCAATGATTTGTTATTCAAAACATTGGAAGACACCTCTTATTGATGTTCTCCATACTAAATAAATTTTGTACTATTCCCAAATATGTTCTTTGATTTGGTCCAAAAATCATTTTCATCTATATATAGGGATCATTATACAAAATTTGTAGAATTTTTAACTAATTTATTTTATTGAAAAATATATTCAATACATTTTTACAGAACGTGATGTTGGGAGGTCGTTTCCAAATAGTTGAACTACATTGGAATAAAACAATAAAAATTTCACGATGCATCAAAAAACCTTCCAATATAGTCAACACTCAAATGAATATTTATAAAAAATAATATATTAATAACATCATAAACACATAGATTTCCAATCTGAGAAGATTGATTCAATCCATAAATTGGCCATTTCTTCTAATAAAAATTAATAGTATCATTTGAATCTTTACATCATTTATGTTATATTAAATAGCTATTATGTAAAAAAATTATCTTACAAAATTGGATTTTTATTTCCATTTGATATACCATATAAGGGTTAATATATATCATGTAATATTTTATTGGAATTATTGTCACAATTAAAAATTAATAAACCATTATAAATTTTTTTGTTACATTTAAAATGAAACTAGATAATCAAAATAATTGTAAAAAAGAAGGATTATGTTTATATAATTTTAAATTACTTGAAAATATTTGATCTAATATAATGAATAAAATAATTCCCAAAATAAATGAATATTTTAGTGAAAAAAATTTCAAATTAAAAATATAATTTGTCTATGTAAAGGGAAAATTAAATTAAAGGACAACAATATCTCACACAACGTTATAAAAAATTGTGGATTAAAAATGTAAAATCATAATTTTTAGAATATTTATACACAAAATATATATATATTTATTTATTGATACAAAATATTTTGAAAAATGTATATTTTTATATACAACATGCAGTTCTAGAACCTCCATTAACATCATATAAGTTTTTGGAGGATTAATCTGCTGTATGCATTTTCTTTTTACATCTATATTTTAAATTATATTTAAAATTACATGAAACTACACATGAATGACCATACAAGTAATATTATATAATGAGTGCACAAAACTATGTAGACCACTGATAGGCCAAGGGTTGGTGACTAGCACCATGTTAGCATATCAGATAGCGTGATAGACCTTTTCCAATTTATTTTAAAACTAATAAAAACATAAATAATAAAGATAACTAGAAACACATGAACAATTTACATATATAATTGTCCGTATGATATAAAATACAATAATGAGACACTAATCACAAATAATACCCCCCAGAATTGAAATATAAATTAAAAAATATTCTTAATGGACCATAAATCTGACATGCGAAAGACCCGAGAGAACTAATCCCTATTTAGAGTACACATGAAATGGTTCCAAAATGAAAATTAAAACAGCCTCTATCATGAGCCTCCTTAATCAATAATACATAAAAAAGTGTCACCGGTATTTAGAAATGTAGCAATTTCAATACCATTTCTATAGAGATCATCATCTATGATACTCGTCATCATCCCACACAAAAACACGTGAAGGATAAAATCTTGCGAAACTATTAATTCATAGAATTATTATATGTATTATTTTTATAAAATTGATATCACTATTATACTATAGGTCTAAAATATTATTATGGAGAACCTATGGAGTAAAAATCATCGATTAAAGTAAATTAATCAACCAATATATCCTTATAAATTCTAATAAATACTATATTGTCCAACAAAGTCATTAATGTAAGCAAGTAATCAAAGGTAATTAAACCACCAATTATTTTTAACAGTTGATATAGTCTATCCATTCATGTAACTCATAAAATAACACCAATATTTTTCTACATTAGATCCCAAATAAGGCTAAATAATCCAAAAAAAAGACCTCACATGTGGGGTGTAAAGCTAAATTTCCAAACATATGAAGGATCCCCAACACTATATAGGATAGTTATAGTATCAATCAGTAATCAAATCCAAAAATTTTAACATCCCAAATCTATAAAATCGTAGAATCATAATGGAATTATATTGGGATACACACACCTCATTGTAAGACACAACAATATGGGGAGTAATGAACACACACACACACACACAGAGAGAGAGATATATATATATATATAAAGAATACCACCTCTCTAAAAGAAACGTCTATTGAGGGTGAATTGAACCCATTTCATAAAGATTGATGGGCTTTCACCAAGTTAGAGCAAATAGAATACTAAATACATGATGATTTAGAGAACCGAAACCCATGTTTCTTGGGAGGGGGTACTAAAATGCATGATGGAAAATGAGGGGCTTGTTCCCTATATAAAATACTTCTAGGGTTGTATTATCCCAATTATATCACTAAACAGCTTGTACAATACCCCATCATCATCACTATAATGAATAATCCTAAAAAATATTCCCTCTAATTGAATTCATCCTCATACGGATGAATATAAAAATTCCATTTTTATTTACATATAATATAATTATTATATGATATTTATTTTTCTAAATCATATATCAGATAATACCATCATGAAGGTCACACCAAAAATTCACTGGATTGCAATGTGGTCACCCTTTCGAATGCCAAATGTCATGTTTGGGGTAAGGCTGTATGTGTATGGTTACTAAGAATACAATGCCTTCCCACCTATGTCATGTTTGGAAGACATACCCAACTATATCATGGGATTACCATTGTTATTTGGACCTTTATTGAGATGGCCATGCTCGCTATCATGCATTGCCAAACCCATTCTATCATGGTTGTGCCCCAAGGAACCCCTACATGAATATACATAGAGAGGGATAAAAATCACATATTTTTTTTATTCTTTATGAGACAAATAATTTAATGTTGGCCCAACCTATGAATACACACTACAACTCCTAGTCAACATATCCATTAAATTATTTTTCCAAGGATGAATACTTTTTTATAATTATCATTTTACAGATATGGTGGTTATAAATCATGAAAAACAAAAAATTGAGATAACAATCAATTATAAATTATCTCTTTAACTAAAAAAACATCTCAATGAAGATATAACTTTATATTATTAAACTATTGAGCCAATAGCTCTAAAAATGTATCATGAATATGGGACGTTCACATGTTTTCATGATGAGGGAATGTATTCTATATATGGTCTCCATAGTGTGAGGTTAATAAACTTATGAAGGTCTGTTTATGTATTCATCTGTTGATTAAATGGTTGAAATTAATTTTACTGCTCAAAAAATGAAAGAATGTACATACTAATAAGCATGATAGATAACCTATTTAGAATATAATTTACTACAAAAATTTACTAAAATGTTTTAATATTCTTAAAATGAAATTTTTTGTTTTGTGTAAAATCAAGATGTGAAATGGTAATATTCTACATGTTGAGATTTCATAGGGATATTACCTATTTTGGGTTCTCATGCCTTAGGGTTATGTACTGTTTTGGAATTTCTTGTATTGCATAAATATATTTATGGTTGAGATATTATGGTAATAATTGTGATGGTGTATGATTATGATGATGTTACATTTATTGTATAATTCTCATATTATTATATAAATATAGATATTGGAAATTCTCTTTCATTCTTATTATATTCCATAGTTTTTTAAAATAAGATAGTGTGACAATAGATAAATTGTATAAAAAGTAATTTTTCTCGACAAAAATGATAATACTATCATGTTGATTAGATGTTTCACATATTTTTACCACCAAAACATTATTAATAAGAATTAAAGATTAGTACACCAATTTCAACCCCCTTAATTATATGTTATTTATATACTAGATAGTGTAATGTATATTTTTTCTATTGTTTGGGTAGATTGGGTAATGATAGAGAATGATATATAGAATTTTGTATCAGTTATTCAATTTATTTTTTATAGTTTTATGTTATGTAAGAAACTATTTGGTTTTTGATACATATATCATTCTTAATTGGAAAATTTATGTGTTGATTTTTTGTTATGTTTTATTTCATTAAGAATTGATATGGTAATAACTCTAATTCTTGTGATAGATAGACAAGGTCCATGTTGTCAACTTATTACAAATGGGTGGAAGTGTTCAGCGGACAATGTTATCCCTTCTGACTACATATGAGGGGATTTTTTATGGATTTTCAACAACTAGTGGAATTTGCAGTACTCAATTTTTAATAGTGAAACAATTTAATCGAAACTATTTTAAAACACATTGTAAAAATATAAATGTAATAAAAAAACAACATCATTCACTTACACCCCTCTCCCTTTTCCAACTTTGTCAGTTTATATTATTTGTTGGAAATAAATATAGATGATACACAAGACAAACATAGAAGAACTCCCCAAATATTGAATCTCTTAATTCATTGGTAGGAATTTTTAAAAATCGAATGTGATGGAGAGTTAATGATTCTAAAAATGTTATATAGAATAATAAAAAATTGATGATGAAAACATTGTGGGAACACTATATCACTTTATAAATATCATAAAAGATTATTTAACTAAATTCCCATAATATGATTCAATAAGTAATTCATTTAATAAATTTCACAATGGGATAATAATACTCTATAATTTCCCATCCCACACTAATGAGGCTTTACATTATTCTTTAATGAATATCGGTTTAAGGTGCAGGAATATAAATTTTCAAAAATGTATTGAGAATTTAAAACACATGAAACATTATTTCTTTTAAAATTTATATTAAAAAAATATATATTCCATTGATATTATAAGATGGATATCCGAGAATACAATAAAGGTACATAGTGGTTGTAGAGTCTCTATTTCTTGGGGTTATTAATTCACAGAAATTGTGTACAAAATTCATGTCTTTAATATATGAAAAATTAATTATAACTATAGACATAGTAAAATAATTTAAAATTTTACATCATCAAATCAAAAATCAAATTAATGGTACAACCACATGTAAAAAACCAACGATATTTAAGAAATAATATTTAATAGCCCTACATCAAAAAAATATTGAAATCACACATTTTATTATTTTTTAAATAAAATATTTGACAATTCAAAGCTTTCTATATACAAGGTAGTTAAAAAATATATGTGAAACTAATGAATCCAAAAATATTCCAATAGGGTTTTATATTATTCACTTATTTTTTCATCGTCCTTGAATCTCTAGAACTATTGAACATGTCGATGTTTCCACAAATATTCATCCCTATATAATTAACCACAATTTCACTAAAAACTTATGAACATACAAAATAAATTAAAATTAAGGAGAAACTATTATCAAGAATTTAACCGGAGGTTTCTACACTTTGTGAAAGTAATTTCGACCAGATTGATGCAATAACATGCCCTTATACGATGCGTAAAAATGTTTTGATTGTCAATAAAATTATAAAGAAAAAATTATTACTGTCTTAATATAGAACATTATTACTAATAGTTAAATGAAATTCTCAAAAATAGGTATATATTAATAGTTGAATGAGAATTTATAGTATATTAAAAATTGTAATTTATGAATTAGAAAACATCCCATTAAACCTATATTTTTAATTATAGTTAAAAGGTGTACATTTTTAAAGGTCGAATTAATCCATATCATTTAAAGAAATGTAAAATAGTATTTTTATCTAGAAAATAGACATGGATATTTAAATATAATTAAAATTCATAAGTAGAATAAATAATTTTTATAACACCTAGAACTGGTAAAATCCATTAATGGAATTATAATACTACTTCACATACCACTTTTAAAATAATCTAGTAATGATTATTATCATTTTATTGTGTTTAAATGCAATGTTATAAATTTTGGGTAATAATTTTGTTAATTGAATGATCATGTAAGAAAATTTTAAAAATGTATTGTTATTATCCAATTCTAGAAATCATATAACAAGTGATGAATAAAATGCACCCCAAATGAAGCTCATTCGGATCCCTTTTTAATTTGGAAACCATTAGACAATGATATTTTCATTATATACCTACGAGTGATTTTGTGTCCATCAACAAATTCTATAAAATATAATAAATATCAATCTAATGAATATAATAATTAATTTTTTTGATATTTTAGTTTCTTATCGTTAACCTAACGTAATGTCTTCAACGATCATCATATCATCAAAACCATAATTAATAATTAATGTAACATGTATAAATATACATAAAAATAGAAAAGAAAATTAGATAAAATGATATTAATTTTGAATTAAAGGTATATCAAGTTTGACATCAGATATTACCAGAGATCTCCATTTTAAAAATGATTCCTATAGTTAATTTAGCATATGATTCAATCAAAATCTTCATATATAATATATCAAATTTATTATATACTGATTATACTGAAACCCGAGAAGCCTGAGGCTGGTACATTAATCTATAACACCAGCATGATTACAAGGAATTAAATCCAAATGGACTGAATAGTTTATTTGGTATGGAAAACTATATGGAAACATATCGTTTACACAATAACATGATATGGAAAAGTAAAATCTAAATCCACTAAAAACATCTGTAAATTTATATGTTTTTCGTACAAGTCATTAATTATAAAAGTCCACTCATCCAAGTGAAAATAAAAAATTACAAATGGTTTAGATTAGATTCTTAAGAAGGGTAATAAATAAAACATATGATATCATAATCAATAATTGATAGTTGAATATATAAAAACCCATAATACTTGACATAATCTTCAGAATGAAATCTATGAAACATAAATCTGAATAAATAATGGAACATAAAAAATCACATGATATTGAAACATAAAAATGGTTATTATACAAGTCTAATAATCACATGGAATTACAATTACTAGAGGCATAATGATGGAATTCATATATCTAAAAATCCTATAGGGAACCTCAAGTCCTCTACCATGACATTTGAAAATAAATTGGAAATTCCTCAACCATGCCCATATCTGATTTATCATAGGATAAATATCAATGAATCAAGGGGATATATCTTGAAATACATGTCACACACATTTTCCAATTAATTCCTCATATGAATAGGATGAAACCTAACATCATATTCATTTAATATGGAGTAAAATTTTCCTATTAATAAATCAAAATCACTAACCATTCTGAGTAATGTGTTGAATATTATCATGATACGTTATCAACATTCAAACTAATTATAATTTTTTTTAAAAATGTTATATGATAGTAATAATAGTTCAATTACATCAAATCATAATATTTAATAAATTTTTTTAAATAGATGAAAATAAACTAATAAAATCATCATGGAATTTTTGAAAGAAATAAACATTTTGAGATGAAAAAAGTCTTATTCTGGGAAAAAAATATCATTTTCCATAATGGATTTTTTACAAATTTATATAAACAAATATCGTTTTCCATGAAAAAAATAACATTTAATAAAAATAAATGTTCCATTAAAACTATTATGGATGGAACATGATTATGTGTATCAAATAGTGACGTTCGCTTAAATCATTCATTTTTATGAAGAAGACTTGATAACGGGAACTTGGTAAACCAAATATTCTCCAATGAAAGAATGTTGAACTAATATGGATATATGATTTTGAAGAACATAAAAAGAAATTATAAGAATTAAATTGAAATAATTAATAATTACATTGGATTAAGGAGAGAGATAGCATAACCCAAATGAAATATGGAGGATTTTGAAGAAGCCATTTCTATATGTATGAATGTGTTCATAAAACGACATTAATGTCCTCTATATTACTATTAAATCCTTTAATAAATTAATTGAGGGAATATTTATCATGTATTTGATTTAAAATAATTTATGTAAGATATTTTATTGTATTTTATTTGTTGTAAGATTAAATTTTATCATTATAATGTGTTCATTCCAGGGTATCTATTATAAGTTTAATTTTACACCCATATGACAGACAATTAAAAATGAAAATATATTTCCAGAATATAAAATATATTTTATTATTGATATTAATGATGATAAAATCTTTATATAAGATATTTTTATCTAGTATGAGGATGAATTATTAGATAAGATTTAATTGATAATAATTAATATTATTTAGTCTTTTTTCATCATCACCTACTTGTTTTGTATCATTAATTAATATTATGAATATATACTATTTATATAACATCATATAATATAAAATAGACACATTAAAACAATTAGTAACCATAAAAAAGGGTTTATTACGATATTTGAAGGCGGTATTGAAAATTAAAAGCATGTCATCCATGAAGGCAGTGAATAAGAACCTCAAAGATGATATTTTAATCCTTTAAAATAAATGGAATATGAGAAGACAGTTGTTGGTGGGTGGATCATTGACATAATAAAATTACATTATATAAAATATAATATATTTACAATGTATCATTTTATAGAATAGATTTGGTATGTATAAGAAAAGAGAAGAAATTAAAATGAATTTAAATGAAAATAATGTTGTTTTTTACTTCCTGAATTTTCCTCCATGAAAACTACATAAGGAGATTGGTTAGGAGAATTTTTAATAAAAAAGCCTCTTAAACATAGGGTTTAGGCATGATAAGTATTTTGGGATGATATTTTTGACTGTTTATATCTTGGAATGTTTGTGGATAACAGGTGATTGGGGTGGAATATATAATGGAGGAGATGGGTGTTTTTTGAATATTTTATTCAATTGGTAATTATTTTGGCTCAATACAATGAATTTTTTAGTTGTCTAAAAAGTACATTAAAATAATGAATCTATGTTATATATTATAGTTCATATATGATTAATAACTCAATTAATAGAACATACTTATAATAATGTATATATACAAAAAATTAACGTATAATTCAATTCATAAAAAATATTAAAAATTCAGAGAAATCCCAACAATTCACCCTATCAATTTGTGAAATATATAATTTTAAAATGAATTACATTTATTAAAAATATTATAAAATTATGATACATTTACTTTTAAGTAAAATCTATATTTATTCTAAAAATACCAGTTTTATTATGATGATAATTTAACGACAACTTGAAAAACTAGTCAAAGGCATATAAAAATACTTGTTAATATTAAGAGAACAAAATATCAATTTCTGAAAAATATTACCTAAAGAATTTTTTAAATTATTATATTAAATATAAATTTTTATGTATTCATATATATTTTTTTAAATAATAACCCTTAATTTATCATTTGTTTTAAAATCATTATTTCCATGATGTAAATATATGATATTTTTATTTACAGCACCCCCAAATTATTATAGATATTTTTAAATCTGTTAATTAACTATTTTATTGGCCATATAACTATTCCAGTGGGTAACATTACGATTGAAATGTTCATATTATATTAATTTATTATGGTTTTTATCTCGGAGTTCCATGAAACAAAAAACGATATATGAAAATAAAATTTAAAATAGGCATGCCTTAAAATAATGGGGTTTTTATTATTCTCCCCTATAAATATTTCAACCTTGTAATTTCCAAAGTGCTACATATATAATTTTTTGGATAGTTCTTCAACATATGTATCTCAGATTCCCAAGGCACCACATTAATTTTATGATTCATCAAATGTACCATTACTAGTCGAGTTGTTTTATTCATCATCACATGTTCTATATTGTTCAGAATATATATAATATCATCATAGTAAGATATATTTAGTTCCATTATTATTTATTTTGAAAATTTAACTTTTGTTGTGTCTATAATTATATTTCCCAATATGTAGAAGTCTAATACATCATGAACTCAAGAAAGGCTACGTGGCAACACTAGATGTTCATCCGTCACTCCAATTATCATCAGAATTTCAAATGGATCAATTTACCAAGGGATTAGATTCAATTAATTTACAAATCATATATCATCATTCAATGGAGATACCTTATGTATAAAAATTATGTCCAACTTGAATATAAATATAAATCCTTCAAATACAAGTATAACTATTTTTCATTCATCGAGATTCTCTTATTGTGGTTTTGAATAGTTTTCATCTTTACTATTGTTTCATCTACATGTTACGGACATACATGCTTGATTTCACCAAATACAAGCCAACATGTATGGTTATGACATATCATTCCAAACAATGTTTTATATGCTATCATTTGAATACAATAATTGATTTTATTTTTGTAACAAAAATCAACCAAAGGTAAATACTTATCCCATATTCATTGAATTTCAAGTGAATATGATCTCAATTTTTTTTTCTAATGTTTGGATCATCCTTTTGGACTGCCCATTAGTTTGAGAGTGATAATAAATATTCTAATAAATCTCCGTATCAAAATATTTATAAATAAATTTCTCTAATTTAGTTTTAAATCATATATCATGATAAGAAAAATTTGGAAGAAGTGTTCCAATATATCTTACAAAATCATTAATTTACAGTCTTGCAAGAATCTATATTGGAAAATCATCCCTTAAATTGGTGAAATATGATTATATTTTATTTTTATCAACAATTACCCATATTATAACATTACTTATTGTGTTTTTTGGTAATATATGGAAAAAATCCAAAGTAATGACATTCCATATCCATTATTAAATATGTCTAGGTTGCTTAGATCCTCTTGGATGTTACATATCATCCTTAACAAATAGAAAAATTAATCATCTTGATACATAATCCAAAATTGCGTACAACAATTTATCCCACGATAATGATTTACTCAAATAACTATACAACATTGTGCTTCTAGGGTGTATATCGAAATTTGAGATACAGGAATCATCCAATTACTCTTCTTTTAGAAAATTCATAGTGGGAACACATAACCTCCTCGAAAATTTTAGAATAACATATTTATGCATTATGTCATTACAAATAAAAGCTTTCACACATTTATATTTTATTTGATGATTGTCATTTTCTAATATATAATTGTAAATCCTTTCGAATCAATATTATTTGTAATCAAACTAAAAAACTAATTATTTTTCAACATCCTTGATAATAAACATTTCTGAAATTTCTAGATCTATGTACATAAGATCCTTTTTATTCCTCTTCCTTTACCGTTCTCCATGATATTACATTCTCAAACCACCATCTACCTTATTTTTTCCCATGGGTGGAAGTGTATTGATCAATAATAAATCAATCTATATCGAAAAATTGTATATGGATCACGATTTGTTATTTTTATCAGAATGTATATTTTAAGATATAATGATTTGTATATATCTCATATATTTTCCCATAGAGAGTGTATTTCCAAATCACTAGACAAGATTTAATGGAATCTAACAAAAGGATAAGAGTTGGTTAGTTATATTCAAGAGTTTTTAACTTCCATGAAGCATAGGAAAAAACTCAATCATTTATCAAAAGTACTCAACCAAGTAATTTACATCATGCGTCATTATAAATCACAAATATAGTATCTCCTGATTGTAGTGTAATGATCAATCAATTCCCTAATATAATACTAGTATCTTACAAACAAATATTCAAATTTTTCTTTAATTACAATAGTAACCCCTCTATGTGTAATCATTGTTGATGGGTACGATAATTAGTAAAAATTATGATTAAAACAAAGATAGTAACCTTCCAAACTAATGAAAATATGAACCTAGGTTATGTTAGTTTGATCAGGCCATTCTCGGACTGCCTTTTTCTTCACAATATCAATTGAGAGCCGTTTTTAGAGGCAATATGGTCAATAAAAGAATATTTAAATTCCATAATTCCGACTACAGAAATATCACATGTAATTAATTTCATCTAAGTTTATCTCAAATAACATTTGTGTTGATCTTTTGGTCCAAATATATTGTGCAATATATCTAGATTTCATTAAGAAATACCACAGAAAAACATCCTGATATTCATTTTACACTCAATTATTTAGATTCATACAAATAGTTTCTTTATTATTCAGTCCAAATGAAATAACTCTAAACTCATAGTGCCCATACCTGATTTGAAATGCTATATTTGGAATATCATTCTTTTTAAACACAATTTATGATATCCTTAATAAAGGTCATTCTTCTAAAAATATTGAGTTTATTTAAGATGGTCTAATGAATCATAAATCTGAGGAATATGATACATGTTAATTATTGTAATAGCATTTTCTTCTGTATAATATATGAACAACCTCATGGATCCATATTCCATCTAGTCTAATAGAACATTGGCTCCCACCGAAGAAAGTGTAGTGTAGATAAATCCATTATCACTAAATTTTACAATTTTTTTTATTCAAATACACGAATTCTGGTTTATTAATTCTATATAGAGTCTATGATATTGTATTTACAATGTGAATAAATCAAAATAGAATAAAACAACCTACTGTAGAGGATGTCCTGGTAAATCTATTTAAAATTAATCAATTTATTATTTAAAAATATATACATACTACATTTTATGATTTCTCTCATCATCTATAGATGTTATTATCACTTATTACCAAAGAACATAATTTAGTTGAACTACTCTATTTTGATCTAGAAAATAATTATATGATGAGTTTTTTACTATAATGATATGGGGTTCCCAATCTTCCAACTTAATATTCACTTACTCTTTCATGAAATATATTTTCTCATCATATTTTAAAATATATTAAATACATATGACTAAAAATTATATCATATATATTATGATAATATTCACCACTAATCAACGCCTGTTTTTTATAAAGGGGAGTAACTAACACATCTTTATTTGAGTGATACATTCCAAAAGAGTTCTAAATAAAAACTCACTAGATAAATCAAAAGTTAAATGTCTAATTTTACATGAAATTTGTGAAGATATAAAAAAGTAAAATGATACGTGATCAAATATTTAACATTATATGTCTGAGGAAATTACATAATAACCTAAAACCACACCATTAGGAATTTCAACCCCCGTAATTTTGAAATCAATAGCTTTTCCTTGCTCCTCTTTTTTTGAGGAATGATTCATTGACACTTCATGCACTCACATTCATAGTTTCCAAACTCCATATAATTATAGAAATGAATTGTTTTGATTTTTTATTTACGTATAATTCATGATCATGATGGCCTTCCTCCCCACACATGTGTAATACTCATTTTACATTTTAGAAGGCATTTTGGTGATTTCTTCCACAAGATTAACATGATGGTAAATTTCCATTTTTATTGTTCCCTTTATCTATTGCTTTATCTATTAGCCACTAATTCTCAATATTTTTTAATAATCTCATATGAAATAAATAATTATTTAATTTTTATGATGGAACATGAGACTATATATTGGTATGATTTGTAATTTTCTGAGACCAGTGGCCTACATAGGAAATATTTTAAACAGTCAATAAATCAACAACTCACGCTCATTGGATTACAAATGTAGTCTACTTTCTAAAATTCAAACCTAGTGATGTAATATTCGATATTTTTAATGCATCTATATTCATTATATTTCAAACTAAAAATTTCCTTCCAATTTCTAGTCACTATTTGGGAAGATAATATGTCTCAATGAAAAATTTCGTTAAATCCTACCATTAAATATTATAAATTTATTCCACCTATTTTTTTCAATAAATGACCACAATTGATTTTTGTCTTTTTAGAGATTATAAAATTACATGATAAACTTCACTATTTCTTTAAATCCCCATTCATTGAATATATTCTCTAAGGAACTTATCCAGTACACAAAAAAATGGGTTTTTAGTTTTAATGAATGATGGAGATTGTTTTCTCATGAAGTTGTTCAACATTTTTCATCCACATTTTTTATGAGAAATCTTTATATGAGTGATGTTATTGACCATAACCTAGGATAACTATCCTTAAATAGTTATAATTTTTTCATATCCAGTTTCATTTCTATCTGCAATATCATTATATTTCATTAGAGGGTAGTACATATATTTTATATTTTCCTTGAGAAAGTTTATATTCCATCCAATAGGAGACATATATATACAATTCCATACCAGATATTACGTCATGATTCACAATGAACAATTATGAAGAATTAAAAACATAAAAAAATTGAAAAATATATGTATAAATAATATCTTAATCATAAACATGGTTTCTTTGGGAACAAAATTTATTTTAAATCCATCAAAAATGGAGTGTAATTAAAATTTTAATTATCATAAGCATATAATCACGGTGTGTCAAACCAAATATCCAGTGTGGAATGTTTTTTTTCTTCCAAGTTAGCCTAATTAGGGACTCGTGATAACTTGTTCGAAGTGTTACCCCGATGAACATTTTTCCCAGATCCACCTCTACTTGTTGTATCCATAAATGAATGTACTTTTTGTTAGAGCCATAATATATCTACTTTATCAAAAATAAAATATGTTATTATATTTGTATCCATAAAGAATTTATGAGGGTTATGTTCTCTTATATATTATTTCTAAATATAGTTTATATTGTTTCTATAAATAATCCTTCGATACAAACTCTAAATACCCAGATCCCAGATTACCAGATTCATGGACTTAATTTATTACATTTGCATGATTCCAAGGTAAAAAAATCACGAAGGAAAAAATAGTTTAGTATATTGTTTAAAAATTATATGCAAACAAATGTTTTACATTATAGCATGAAAAATAGTTATAAATATTCACCAAATATAAACATCCATACACTTATAGACTATCCCCACAATTCCTTAATAATAAACACATTCCCATCCTAGGATAAAAACATAATAAATGCGGTGAGAACATATTTTCAATAGGGGTAAAAAATATATCATAGTCTATCATAATCAATAATTCAAGGTGAATAAATAAAATCATTCTATATAAACATAATCATAATCATTATATAGAATGAATTATATGATTTAAAAAACAATTCCAAATAAATAATCACATTAGAATGAATCCTAACCATGGATATTCTACTAGATGAATAATAATGAGGAATATAAAATACTTTTATCATTAAATTGTATTGAATAATATCATTCATCAGGATAAACCAATCCTGGAGTCATCCATGACATATGAAAATTAATTGGCAAGGCCTCTTCTAAGTCCTTATCTAATTTGTCTCATGAGTCAATCTAATGCATTTAGCAGATATAGTGGTACCAGCCAATAATAAGATATGTTCAATTAATACTTCATTTTAATGGAGTGATATAAAATAAAATATATATACAAATTGTATATAACATTCACCATCATATAATAATTATCAATAGTCATATTGAGTAACGTATTGTCTGGTATCATGATTGCACATTTATAGTCAATCTTATCATAAAAATTTATGAATATTAGGTATATGATAGAAATAATATATCAATTTACATATATCCCATGATTCAATGTAGGGATTTAAATATATGATATAATAAAATTATAATTTAATTTCATTGAGAAATACGCCTTTTACATTGCAAAGAAGAGTTAATTTTGAAAAATAATTTTTATTTTTCAGAATTGTTCGTATAAACCCATAAATGTCCAAATATAGTTTTCAATATAAAATTAGTAAATATATAAAAATAATTGTTTCATTAAATATATAATTGATGATAATTTAATATGGGTAAAAAATTTGTTGTTCCCCTAAATCATGCTTGCTTATCAGGAAGAATATAGAATGGATTTTGGTAAAACATATATTCTCCATTCTAAGAAAGATGGATTGGTTAGGATATATGATTTCATTACATATAAATATATTGTTGAAGCATTGTATATAAAAAATTAAGAATTACATTTTTATAAATATTGAGATTTCATAACGTGATTTAAAAATTGAGGTTTGAGAAAAAAACCATATATTATGTCCAACAGTGTTAGTCACTTGACCTTTATATTATAGATAATCAAATTAAATAAATAAATAATATAATATATAACCTTATATTCATTTATATTATTTATAATAATTTTATTATGTTCATTTTTTGTTTTTTATGGGTTATATGATTTAATTTTATCAGTTGGGAGTGTTTTCTTCTGTGGTTTTCATGATCAGTTTACTTTTATGCACATATAGATGATCACGTTAAATGAAAATGGTGGGCCAGAATGGGGAATTAAAGATATTACAGATATTGATTAAGAATATATCTATATATGTGTCATTTTTTAATTTATGTTGTGGATGAATTATTAGTAACATGTTAGTTGTTATCATTTTGATTATTTTGTTGTTTTTTAGATCATCACCATATATTTTTGTTTTAATAATTTATATTATGTATATATAATATTTCTATAACATTAGATAAGATATAATTCATATTCTATATGTTATTTTTACAATAAAATTTATTTTATTATAGACTTGAAGGAGGTATTTAAAAATGAAATCACCTTTTCCATGAAGGTGATAAATCAGCACCTCCGGAACTATATATTAATATTTTAAAATAAATGTTACGAGAGAAGAGACATGATTATCGATTTTCCACTACCATAATAATATTATAATATACAAAAAATATTTTATTTTTCTTGTAAATTTTGATATGGGATTTGAGGGACTGATAAGAAAATAATAGAAATTAAAAATTAAAAATTAAAAAAGAGGACTTTTTTGTCTTGAATTCTAATCCTTGAAATCCTCTTAAAGGTTATATGTTTTGGTCTTTCTAATACAAAAGGATTCAGAAAATGGTGGATGGGTTTGGAAAAAATATTTTATTGAAATTATTCATTTATTAAATTATATAACATGTTTGGTGAATCAGTGATGTGGTGTGGAATTACTAGAGGTGGAGAGGGGATGATTTTAATATTTTATACTTTTTTTAATATTTTGGAAAAAAACATTGAGTAGTTTTTTAATTATCATTAAATATATTAAAATAATGAGTGAAATTGTAATATCATAAATATTACATCTTCCATGAATATAGGAGTAGTTTATTTACATTTTAATATATGTATACCTTAAATTATCGTTATTTACTTTTCATAGAAAATTCAACTATTTATGGAAAATTAAGATAATAAACAAAAAAAAATTGACATGTAGAATTAAACAATTAACCTAATTTTTTAGGGATATTTTTCTAAATATTATAAATATAATTTTAAAATTAAGTCATTATTTAGTTTAAAAATACCTATTTTTTAGGTACAACTGTGTTTTTTGACTTATTATAAAATTATTTAATGCCTTAGAAAATTATATTTCAATATTATTAAAACAGAATATTAATTAAAAATAATATTTTTTATAAATATTATTTTGAATTCTAATATTGTTTATAAATTTTGAAATTATCATTTATATTTTACAAAAAATATGACACATAATATTCAATTTTTAATACATTTACTTACTTATTCCATGATCTAAATATTCCATATTTTTATTCATAACACATGAATTTTTTTAATATAATATCATAGGTGACATTACTCTTATTTTTTACATATTATTATTCTTAATTGTCTTATTACTATTTAAAAGGTCAAATTGAATAGTATATTATTGTTTTAGTAACAGTGTTGTGTGATACATAAACTATTGATGTTATTATATTTTAAAAGATTTATAACTAAATTATTTGGGTGTTACTGTATTCCCTGATTAAACATTATTGTCCTCGAAATATCTAGAGTGTCTCCTAAAAAATGATGTGGGATTTTCTTCATAAAATGTTACTTGGTTTCACATGTCGCATCATCAATTTTACAGTCCATCCAATGTTCTTTAAATGTGTGATTCATCTAATTTTCCAATACATGTCCTCTAATTTCTACAATCCTAGTAGGAAATACATAATATGATTTGTCTGATAATAATTCTATTTCTTCCGAATTGGGAACATGCATCGGTCATGGCATGTTCTACAATAATAATGAGATTTGGCACTCATCGTAAACATTGTAAAGGCTAGATTTTATTGGCTAAAGACAACCACATATTTAATTATCACCATATTTTTAAACGTACTAATGTACATAGTGCATAGTTACAAAAATTTTTCTAGTACTATGACACCCTTTCCCAGAGATACCTTCACAATGAAATGATCTCCCACATGGAAGACCATATCCTCCCTTTTATTAATCTAATTTCCCTTTTTCCTACACTGAGATACTATAATATGGGTTTCAGTAGTTATCACCATAGTTGTTTCTTCCTCCTCATGTTCTGGTCCTACAGGTTTCCTTTCAAAGACATTATCCCAACATGTTGTTGTATGAAATATATTTCCAAACCATTCTACATATGTTTCCATTGGAATACTCGAATAGAAACTATTATCACAAAAAATATCCACTAATTTTATATAATAATCCTATATTCCTTGAAATTCAATAGAGAATGATACCACCATGTCCTCTAATGTTTGGATCATATTATTCTGACTACCTATCAGTTTTTGAGTGATAAGTTGTGCCCATATAATTCTTATTATCCAAATCATTCTGAATAATTTTCCTAATTTTTATGTAAATCATGGATCTTTATAAGAATTAATCAGAATATATTCTCCCATAATTACTAGAACATCATTACGATTGAGTTGTGTTATATTTCTAAGTGGGATATCCTCCCTTATTGTGTGGAATTGAGTATATTTGGTAACTCTATCAAAATTTACCCATATTTCATAATTTAATCATGGGTTTTTTTATTAGGTGATAAAATAAATTGAAATTTCAAACCATTCCAATTTAAGAGTAATAAAAGGTTTCATACAAATTATATAATCTTGTCTATCAGGCTTCACATGTTGACAGATTAAACAACATGATACATAGTAAACAATTTCAGATTTCATATTATCCCACCATAAATGTTCCTTCAAATATATATAAATCATTGAGATATTATTTGGTATAAACAAATTTTTTATAGGGTAATTATCAAATTACTCACCTTCTAAATTTAATATATAGGGAACATATACCCACCTCCGAAATTTCTAATTTAAATTTTTATACTTGAAGTCTTTCAACATATCATCATTCAAAAATTCAATTTTCCTTTTATGAATGTTGTTATCAAAATGGGAATGAATAATCATTTTCAATAAATATGGTAGGTTAACCAATTTAAAAATTAATGATTTTTGACCTTCCAAGATAATTTCCATATCCAACATTTCAATAACCATGTACACATGATCCTTGTTATTCCATTTGTATCTTAGAACTCAATGATATATTTTTCTTAATTTATCAACAATTATAATTCCCATTTTACATAGGTAGTGTATTAATCGAAAAAATATATGTGTAGCTCTGTCCCTGAACAATAACTCATGTTGAGTTCATTTTGTGAGAAGTTATATTTCAAACTCTTTTTACCAGTATTTATATCTTATATTACACAATAGAGAGAGTGTCATTAGATATTCATAAAAATAATTAAGGATTCTATTTCAGGATCATGTTTTTATACATTAGTTCATAATATATTTACTAACAAAATAAATATGAAATAACATTAAGAATCATTATAGGGACACGACGATGTTCATTCATTTATACATCAGTATAAAAAATCAATTATTTATCGATGGTAGATTCAGGATCGGAGAATTCACTAATATCTACTACAATTCTAAAAACAATTCTTCACATTTATTTTTTCATTTGAACATCCCTTGTATATTACTAATATTTGTTAATAGGTTACCTGATCCGGAAAAATTATTATCAAAACATCAGTAATAACATGCTATATTAATGAAAATGCATACAATTGTTTTTTATGTTTTTTTCCATTCATTGACATCAATTTTCTTCATACTATTACCTAAGAATTAATCAATGAAAAAATATGTCCATGAACAAAATTATCGTGAATCTAGAATTCATAGTTTAGAAACATCTTATTTAACTATTTCCTAATAAGAGTCACCAAAACAACCCAAATGTTGTTCTAATGGTCCTAATTGATTATGAAATATATCAAGAGATTTTTAATAAATTTCATAACACAGTCATCAATTATAAAATGAAATTTTTTAGTTGATCTATAAAAATAGAGGTAGCAATATTCAGTCTAAATGGCATTAATGTAAAATCATAACTTCTATACCTAGTTAAAAATGTTGTCTTTGAAATATCATCCATTTTTCACACAATTGATGAATTCCATAGCAATGTTAAATTTAAAAAAATATTCATTTCCATGAAGTTGAAATAATAAATATTTATTGTGAAACATATGATACATGTTATCTATTTTAATATCATTGAATTCCCTATTAGTACATCACAACCTCAGAGACACATCGTTCTTTTGTATAGAATGAATAGGGACTCTCCATGGCAAAACACTGAGGATTATATATACCTTATCTCTCAATAACTATTATTGTTTCTTCTAATCCACTAATTCCAATGTGGCCACTCTATAAGGAGTTTTCTATATTTTCAATCCATCAGGGATTATTTCAATAGAGAACTCAACTTTCGGCTCTAGAGAATGTCCATGTAAGTCCTCTTGAAATATTAAAATGTGTTTTTGTGCATTAGGTACATATTCTATTTTATTAATTCCCTCTTCATCCGTAGATGATGTTTTATCTTATTCCACAATAATATCAATGTGCAGAACTACTTGGGAGGATCTATTTATGAATTTGATTAATAGCATTCTTCTCTACTGATAAGGTATTAAACACCTATATCATATATATATTTACATCATTCACTATACAATTGATTTTCACATTGAAATTTGAAATCTACTTTATAACAATGATTAAATGAAAGAAAATTATAGTTATAATGATATGTAATGAAACAAACAAACATTTTTTTTATAATAGTGACTGATAAAAACATATTTTCCAAAATTATACTTCCCCTATGAGTTTTATTTGAAAACTCCATAATAAATCAAAAGTTAATTATTTAATATTTATGAAAAATTGTCTTTATATAAATTTTTTTTGATCCATAATCATTTATTTAATTCAAGATAATTTCAGAAATAATTAATTTAGCATATACAATATCAATAGGGACTACATCCTCCACAGTAGGGATCAGATAATCTTGGCCATGCTCCCTTATCAATTTCTGGGGAATGTTTTCTTGAAAAATCATACACCTATTTTAATAGTTTCCCATATCCCTATAATTGAAACATTATACAATGTTTTCTTCCTTAAGTCTGTTGATATTGTGCGCATGATTCCCTTTATCAACACACTTATAGCGAATTCTATTATATTTTAAATATGCATCAAGGTGATTCTTTCCATTAGTATCTCATGATAGGAATTTATCTGTTTCTCTTATTCCATTTATCCAATGATTTCTCTACCACCCTCTTATTTTGATTCAATTCCTTAAATTAATAATACTAAGTAAATTATTTCTAAATCATAATGGAATATGAGATTATATTATTATACGCATAGAATTTATGGTATACCTGTGACCCTAGAAGGAATGCATTGAAACCATCAATTAATCAATAATTCATGCTACTGGGATCATTTATGTAGTACGCTGAATGACACTATAACCATCTAATGACTGATTCATAAATGGAAATATATTCTTCTTCCTCATTTTGGATTTGAATACATGACCACCATTGGTCATCATCATCTATGAGATTATAAATTTATATGTTTAAATTCTCTCATTCATCACATCTTAGAGTGATAAATATTTTCCCTATGTAACTTACCCACTTCTTAGCCAAAAATATGGCTTGTACTCCCCATGAATGATGGAGGTTGTTGTCACCAGAATCGTTATATCATTGTTCTTCCACACTGGGGATTAGGATGATCTATACATTTAAGATTATTGTTCAAAACCCAAGTTAGCAGTGCAAGAATGTTTATACGATTTTTGTCTCCTACTGAAACTCTAGATCCAAAACCATTATCTTTCAGAGGAGTTATAACTCAACATGTGATACTTGCATTGATAAAATCTCCCTTCCATCTACTATGGTCTATTTCTATAAGATGGAATATGAATAATTTTGTTATGAATCACAATTTATAGTATTGAACATGTAAAATAAAGAACAATAATTAATAAATGTATGCCCATAAAATAAAATAATAGAAAAAATATTTCATTAGGGAAACATCTTCTATTAAATCATTTATAATGGCTTGTAAGAAAAATTTTAATTATCCCAATCATATACAAAGGAGTTTCAATCCTTGTGTTAAATTTGGAACATTGTCATGTACCATGTTACACTGAGTAAGGCCTATGACAACATTTCAATGATGTTACCCATAAGTACATCTTTGTCGTATACACATCCAAAAGTAGTATCTATAGTGGGATGTATTACTAGGAAGGCCTATATATTCTTACATTACCAATATTCATGTATGATCCTCTATTTTTAATCACAATGATTAAAATACAGTTATTTTTTCTAATCTATTTTTTCTAAATATTGTTTACAATGTTTCAACTAATCATACTAGGATAATATATATAATTTCATAGACCCCAGAATTATATAACAAATGCCTTACTTTATTACATTGGAATGGTTAAAAAGAATAAAATTATGACTGACCATATTTTTTATTATATTTTGGTTACCAAACACATATACATGTTATAAATTAAAAGACATAATGTGTATCTACAAGGAAATACCACTGAAAACATCTATAAAAATTTCTATTGTCCAAATAATTCTTTCATAATAATCACCAAACCAACCCAGGAAAAAATAATACATAATAAGTTTGTGTTCTTAGATGCTCACTAAGGGTGAGAAATACTATTGAACACTTAATAATTAATAAGTCATTGTGAATTAATAAAAACACATGTTACATAAACATAATCTTGATAATCATATAGAATGAATAAAAATTTGACAAAATAACAATATATAAAAATACACAAGAAAATGAAACCAATCCAAAGACATTATACTAGTTGATAAATCACGTGGAATATCAATTACTAGGTTCATAATAATGGAATATGAAATTATGAACATCCCAATAATAGCATCCATGCCCTGACTAAAAATTCTCAAAATGAATGGGAAAGGCCTCTTCCATATCAATATCTAATTTGACTCATAATAAAACAGAATCATTGAAGGGGATATTGTGGGCCCCAACAGTGACATTGTAAGTCCCATTATTTCTTCATATTAATGGGGTGAAATAGACTATCTTATATATATGGAATGTAAATAACATTCCCCATCCTGTATACCTAATCATTAATCATTCATAAAAATATGATAAATGGTATCATGATTACATATCCACAATCAAACTAATCATAAAATATATAATAAAATATTTTATATGATAGTCATAATTAAAATATTTCATAATTAGAATACAATTAAATGAAAAATTATAAATTTATTATAATGCACTAATAAAATCATCCAATAATTCATGAGACTAATACAAATTTTATTTTACAATGAATTTTTGTTTGGAAAACAAATTTCATAATGGTTCATATAAAACGGTAAATTAAATATATATTTCATCCATGTAAAATTTAGAGATTTATGAATAATATTAGTATCTTTAAATATATTATGTAATATACTAGATAATGGTTATGAAATCATGAAGTTCCCTTAAATTGGTCTTGCTTATTTGGATGAATTCTGATGGGGTCCTGGTAAATCATGTATTATCCATTTGAAGAAAAAGTAAATGGTCTGGATATTTTCGTTTGAAACATATAAAAAGTATTTAAAAGGGTTTTATTAATGTAAAAAAGAATTATATTGGGTTAAAGAGATATATACAATAATCTGATGGAAGAATGGATAATCAAAAAGAAACCCTTACATAATGTTCGAAAGTGCACTATACTAGACCTCAATGTCTTGGATAACAATATTAAATGAATTAAATAATTAATTCAGAACTTTTATTCATTTATTTGATATATTATAATATAATAATGTCCATTTATGGTGTTTTTGATGATTTATAATATTATATTTTTTCATTCAAGAGGGTTCATTTACATTTTTTTTATGATATGTTCAATTTTATACACATACAAAAGATCATGTAAATTCCAAATAGATGTCCATTATTTAAAATTAATATTTTTAATTATATAAATTAAGATTATAATTTTATATAAGTATTCTATTTTTTCGTAATGATGAATTATTATATAAGATGTTATTGATAATCATATTAGGTTATTTTAGCGTTTTTTGGGTCATCACCATCTAGTTTTGTTTCATTAATTAATATTATGTATATATATTACTTTTAAAAATTAAATAACTTGTATGAAGTATATTATAATTTAGTATGAACATAAAAAAGGTTTTATTTCCAACAATGAAGATTTTATTGAAAAAAAAACATGTCATCCATGAACATGATAAATCGACACCTCACAGATGATATTTTCATCATTCAAAATACATGGAAATGTATAAGGGAATAGATGGTGGATTTTGAACTGATATAATAAAAATATAGAATATAAAAATCACTAGATTTATAATTTCACATTGTAAAATGGAAGTGAGGGATGTATAAGAATGAATAATAAATTTTAATATAAAATAAAATAAAATAAAGGGGATTTTTATCGATAAAATTATTCTCATTGAGAACAGCCTTAAATTTAATTTTGTTGGTATTATGTTATTAAAAAATTCTATTGTACATTGGGAGGTTATTATTATGACGTCTGGATAGAAATTATAATAGGATTACAACATAGAAGGTGTGAAGATAATAGTAGATGAGGCATAGAATGTATAGTAGAAGAGATGGTTGTTTTTCAGAATATTTTATACCATCGTTTAATGTTTTGCTTCATGGATATAAGTATTTTGAGTGCTATAACTATATATATTAAAATAATAATTTTTTTGTGTGATTATAGTTCTTACATAATTCTATAGTAATGTAATAAAGTATTTATATTATAATGTATATTATACAATAAGTTACAATATTTTATTATTATAAAAACAACTATTTTACAAAAATACAAACAATTCATCAAAACCATTATTAGATATTTTTAATTAAAATATGAAAATAATTATTTGAATATAATTTTTGTAAATATGATAAATAAAATTTTCAATTAAATCATAATTTCATCAAAAAAACCAGTTTTGAAATTATAACAGATTTTATGACACTTTAATTAAATTTTTAAAGGCTCATAATATTATATTATAATCATAATACCAATTAATATAATTTTATAGTTTCATATGATAAATATTCATTTATAATCATAAATTATTTATAAATGTGTATATAAACATTTATGTTTAAAATAAAAATAACACTCAATTACAAATTTTAAATCATTAATTTACATATTTGATGATGTAACTGTAAAATATTTTTTATTTATAAGACACTGAAATTTTATTTATACCCTAAAAATTTGTTTTGCTATTATATTTGTCATAATACTATTCTTAAGGGTTACATTACTATTCCAATGGTCATATTAATTAGTATATTGAAGGTTTAATGTCGGTGTTGCATGAAACATAAACGATTAAAGATATAATATTTTATAAGAGGTATATCATAAACTCATTGGGTGATATGAAAAATATTATACAGGTTTATAAATAATAGGTAAAATAAATAGAAAAATGAAATATGAATGGTAATTCATAGTATAAAATAACCCAAGAATCTGCATATTTTATTTTGTTTCACGAGAATCGAAGAAACTCAGGTAGATTTTCATCACTATATGTATGCCCTATATAATCATCATATTTTTCAATTAAATATCATCGAAATTGTTTTTCCAATATTTGAAATTTTTGTAGATATATTTTCGTTGGATAGAGATAGAGATGCTGACTATAGAAAATTAGGCTTTGTGTGAAGAGCATTGTCTAAAATAATATCTCTCTTTTCTGTTTAAGAGTGTTGGATGATACAATGATATCCTAAAATAAATCCTAGTCACTATAAAACATTATTTAATATAATTATTCTAATTTATTATATGTAATCATATAAAAAAAATTATGTATGTTACCATGTGGTGAATTTTAAAAATCAAATATATAAAACTATAAATATCATTTGTAATATAAATCCCATATGTCATAAATTAAGGGACAATATTTTTTATTTTGTTTTTAATTAGGGAGAAATTTAGATGTAAAATTTTTGATGCCATGGTTTTTTTCATGTTATGATATTTGTGATTTATGGTATGATCTATTATTTTTATCATATTTCATATATAAATTAAATAGAAATTTATTTTTATTCAAAAATGAAAATGAATATAATTTTTAAAATTAAATTTTAAAATAAGAATGAAAATTGATATTGATATTGATATTTTTATTATCAAATGTAATTAATTATTATATTATAAGCATATTAGCATCCTAACCCAAATCTAATTTTGGACAATAATAATTGGATGTGGAAAAAATGAAAAACAATTACTGAGATATTTTAATATGTATCCACACCATCAACTAACCATTTTATGTGAATTATATATATATTTGGGTTTTTTTAATATATATTTGTTTGTGTGTGTTTTCTGTTATATTGAAATATAATGTTAACATTATATTTATTATTTGCAGTCAATAATTACATAAAATCAATTCATTAAAAAATATAATGTATAAAAATATGTTCAATTTTTATTTAATGAAGTAATTTTTTTGGAAGGAATATTCAATGAAATACATAAATACTCAAAGGTGCCTCATTTTTCCAACATGATATCTAGTTTTACAATAATAATACTATCAAAACATACATAAAAGTATATGAAATTATTTATTAAAAATTAAAACCATAGATATAATATAAAATAATAATTTTATTTCAAAACCATCAAAAGGCCTCCACCATTATTATAAATCAATGCGGACAAATGGTTGTCTAAAAAGTAAAATAAAATATAAGGACAATCAATGAAATATATAAATTTTTATTTATATAAACACAATAACATGTTATATATAGTGTATATATTATATTAATATATTATGTTAATAAAAGATTAACGTTATGTGTAATTTATTTACCATTAATTTTATTGATATAAAAAATATAATTCATAATGTGTTCCATCTAACAATTCACATGGAATTATTTATTTGTAAAACCTAAATCTTCCACAAGACATTTCCCTTAAAATAATACAATAGTTTTCATTGTACGCAATTTCGAATTCTAACATACCACAACCTATCTAACAAGCCATTAAGAATAGTAATACCCCCATTTAGAAATTTATAAATTTTATTTTACAAAATGGACTTCATATTTGGATTTAGAATACAAAATTTGCTTAGGGTGATTTTTTTTATTTTCTTGAAAACATTCATTCTTTGATGAAGAGTAAAAACACTCTGTTATTGAGAAAAAATGATGTTTTTTTTAAATAATTAATTATATAAATAAGTTTATTTTAAGTATAAATAGATACATAATACCTTTATATGTTACATGTAATTCATTGGTGTCATTTTATAACATTTTTATATATATATAATTTTTTTAATAGTTTTGTCGTCTTTTACCCACCATCTTAGAGTATTTGAAAATTTGCATAAAACATAATATTACTACATATGTGATTTGAATTTCAAAAACTCTAGAGCCACGGTTGAAATCTGTAAGTAAATTTTTTTTTAATAAGACGGAAATAATTTTTGGTGAATAATAAATATTGACTTTTATTTACCATGGTTAAAAGTAAACATTGAAATTATAGATAAAAATGATATTATTATTATACAAAATAACATTTACTAATTATATTGGATAAGTGTATTTATTACATAGTGAACCTAATAAAAAATCTGATCCTTTGTACCAACATGGAATAGATTAGAACATTTATTATTATTTTATTTAAAGAATAGTGAAAAGTGTTAAATTCAATGCTTAATAACGAAACCATTTTTTTATATAGAGTTATATATAAGATAGATTCAACTAACAAAAATAATTAGAAATATAAAATTATTTCCTATATCATGGTATTTTATTTATATTTTTTAGACATTAAATAATTTAATTTATTTATGAAACAACGATGATGTAGTAATTACATTATTAATGAATGAATAAACAAATTTGATATTATAAATACTAAAATATATGTAATTTGAGAATTTTAATGAATTACAAGATTTTTATTGGATAATATGACATGATTGGGTTCATTAAAATAATTTTTATTCAATGTGATAAAGTTATTCTGAATTTCACTAAAATCAAATACTAAATAGTTTCAAAATTGTCATAAATGAGTTTTTAAAACATATAATATTTCAATAAATGATATAATATACCTACAAATATCAGTTTTAGCCAAAGAACATAGATAAAGTTATATATATATCAATAATGAACCACTAGTGGTTCTCTTGGAATATTATATTAATTTTATTAACCATATAATATAAAAATTCAAGGAGGCATGGTAAATGTTAAACGATTTAACAAAGAGTTAAATAAAAAAGATATGGTTCATATGGAAAACTAAAGATTCATAAAACCTATGGTTTGATATTATTTTGAACCATACCCACATAAATCTATAAATAAATATATTTTGAGACATTATAAAATTAAAATTATGGAATAATAATATAAGGATTGTAGTTTTTACTAAAGTGACACCCATCCCTCTTATAAAAGGGTACTCCCCCTTCCCACTAAATCACAAATCAAAATCCATTTGTTTCATTCAATAGTAGACTGAATCACCTCCCAACTTCCCTCGCTTCAACTTGGATGCCTTCTATTTTGTATAAATTTAACCCAAGTAGCACTTTTGTACAAATCAAAAAGAAAACATGCAAAGAAAGATATAATTATTTTATCACCTTTGGCAATGTTTTTTTTCTTATTCCACTTTTTCATTCATTATTGTTTCAATAAAAAATAATAATTCCATTACCTTCTACATATTTTTATGTTATTATAAATATGGTACAACGATATTCATTATTCTATCCATCCTATGAATGAGAATGTCACCATGTGGGCATATGTAAGACTTACCCTCTCCACACCGTGGTGTAAATCAACACTATGTTATTTGGAAGGATATAATGAAGAGTAACATATATATAAATAATTAAAATAACATGATAATGTCTCTGTTAAATTATTATACCATTCTATTCTACACCATTTAATCAATAAAGAAATGATATCGTCATTCGTGTGTACATACGACTTGTTGTCTCCACGACGCGTTTAGATTCATTTCTCATTCACCATTCAATGATGATTATAAAAATTAATATTATTAATGGTTGTTTACTGTATGAAATGATAATTCTATTTAATATATATATAGATATAGATATAGATATAGATATAGATATAGATATAGATATATCATATTCACTTAGTTTCGTTCAATACGTTATGAAAACGGAAACAACATTTATGCATATGTACGGCCTACCGCCTCTATAATCGGTATTTTTCATTTCATATATGTATCTATTTAACATATTTATATTCTAAATACAGATGATATATGAATAATGTTTTATATTATGGATGTATTTAAATCATGACCTATGTTATATGATCAAGAATAACAAATTAGAACATTTACGATAAAGAAAGCAATTATTACCCAAAATGCTATTTTAACATGGAAATCATTATTAAATTAGTCATATAATGTAATAAAAGATTAATGTATGATATAATAAATATGAATTGTTTTCTGGAATAATTTAACAACATACTATAGTCAATATACAGGATGTCAAACGTACCCTCAACCAAAAGAATGTTCAAGGTAATGGTTGATTCCTCAATGTCATTATTATTTGAGACTGATTATATTTATGTATTTACTGGGATATATTTATCATATATGTCCATGTTTAATAAATTTTTATAAAATGAATATTTGGAAGTATTATTGGACGTATTCTTCAACTAGATCATCATTTTAAATGTTCCAATCATTCAATTTTCTAAATCTATTTAAATAATGTCTTTATTTTCAAATAGATTTAAAATATTTATTCATATAGAAATAATTGTTTTAAAATGCTAATTCATTTCAAAAATTTCAATGTTTAATGGGACACTTTTTTTCCAAAATCCATTTTAAATGACTTATTTTATAAATTTTGAAATTTCTAAATGATTTCATGAAAAAATGATAATTCTATCAAAGTGTTTTACAAATTATTTTAAACTATTTCAACATCTTATACCAGATATTATTTTTGATTGAGGATGATTTAATATAATATAATCATCCATATTGAATTTAATGAGTTGTGATATGTTTGACTGTGGATGTTCTATTTTTATACAATTCATTGTTTATGGTTAATGTATTGACATCTTATAGGCATGTTTTATTATGAATGTTCATGTTATGTTTCAAAATTTTCGTATGAGGAATGCATCAGACATAGTATGTGATGGGCAGAGCCCACTCTAGCTCCTTGATGTATCAGTATGTCTCATGAGAAAAATTTGTGTCTTAGAAGAAGTCATTGAGAAAAAATTTATTTTAATTCTTGGAATGAGTCCTTGACTAAGTGTTAATTATGTCTGGTGTTATGCATTATCTCGTTATGAAATTAGTTATTGCATGTCATTGTTTGACAAGAAGAATATTAATTTTTATTTTTATATGGTAATTTATGATTTATTTTTACCTATTATGTTTAAAATTATGTTTAAAAGGATTTTGTTTTTTTACAAATCATTCCTTAAATTGTTATTGAATCTGATAAATTATTTACATTTACTAAGAAACTGAGCACACCACCATCTTATTTTTTCTTTCCCTGGGATTCATATATGTGTATTATGTTTGAAATTTAGAGTTGATCTTGGAAAATAATGGAATTATCGACTGATTATTTATGTTGGGTTTTATTTTTGAATGTGTAATATAACATACATGTATTTAATCAATTTTTGTGGACTACTAAACTGATTAGTCCTTGAGGACCTGATTCCTTGTAATCATGACAATTTATTAAGATAATGCAATGAATCTCGACTACTGAGGATATGGCATTACAGTTTGAAATAGATTAATTTTAATAAAATCCATGGAAACAAGATTTAGATAAACCCTGATTAGAAAAAATTACTCTAAGATAGAAATTTCAGATTAGTAGAGAAGAAATTATAATTTTTTTTTAATTTAGAGATGTTTAGAATTTTCCATGTAATACATCCATTTTTGGATATGAGCATGTAGAGGAGTCTCTTGAACAGATGTTACTAAGAATGAAAACTCTGACAGAGTGTTGGGCCTGACTCGGGGTATCCTGGTACATGACAACAGGCATTGCTACACTCTTTTTTACAAAACTCCCGAGTTATATACATAGGATTACTCACATATTATTTTCAATCAATTATGAAGGATATAGGAGAAAATAATTCCTTAATGAATGTCATTTTTTATTATAGATTATATGCCTAATCATTTCAATTTACGTTATGTAATTTAAAAATTTCAAATTATGAATTGTAATACATAAAATAACCTACTATACGACTTTGTTTAGGAATGGAATCCAGTAGAAGGAATTAGAACTCTAATAATACACAAGATCCAATTAGTAAAACGAATAATATATTTCATGGTATTAAACAAACAATTAGAAGGGAAATTGAGTGCTATATATTCTCACCATATGATGAAATAGTATCTTGTATTAATTAGAAAATTAGAGATTTCTTTGTGTCATATGGATTTTAAGTGAATTAGGGAACAAAAGGATTATAGAAATGAATATGGATAAAAGGGAGAAGGGAAAGATTGATTTTCCCAGATGTGAATAGTGTAGAAAGAATCACCTTGATAAATGCATAAAGGGAATTAGAGTTTGTTTTAACTGTGGAGAAAAACACACCATGTACGTGATTTCAAGGGTAAGAAAATGGTTTCAAATGTACAATGATTAATTTGTAAAGAGATGGGATGCTATGTAAATCAATGTCCAATTTATCAGAGTATGTCTCTAAGTATTTTATTTAATACTAATCCTGTTATGATACTACCATAGATGAAGAGGAATAACTACTGTTAATATGTTATAAATAAAGATTTATTTAATTTGAGTGTTATATTAATGATGTACTGGTTATATGAATTATGGAAATAAATAAGGGTAGTACTACAGTTACATTTCATTGAGGATTAGAGATTATATGGTTCTATGAAAAGTAACTCATTAGATTTTTTTTTTGAAAATATAGGGTTGACGGAATGATAAACCATAAAATGGATCTGATACTGAGGTTGTGATTTTGGAAGAATATATGATTGATTTTGGGAAATTTTAATCTACATTTTTATGAACATGGAATATAATTAATTGTTTGTTTATTCCATTACTATTGGAGTTTACAAAATTTTGGGATATAATGAGTATATCTAGAATTCTATAAAAAATAAGTGAGAATGAATGTAATAAATTATGGTTTATGGTAATTTAGGGTGTTATTTTGTTTTAAATGAATACATGATGAAGGTATTCAGATGTCAATACGTGGCAAAAAAATATCTTCATTGTGTTTACCAACCTTACGAATTTTGTACTGTGAGTTTAGATAGAAGTATTAAGAATATGACTAAATGTTTTAGTGGATAAATTTTGAAAATCGATTCTATTGTTAAGGTTAAATAATTTATTAATATTAATTTTGGATAGCTATAAAAAGGATAACATGGAGGTCGAGAGATAACCCGTCACGTCTGGAAAGGCTGCAAGACTTGAACCTATAACCAATGGGGGAAAAGTGTGCATCACATACCACTGGCCTATGCGATTTCCCAGTGTTTATAATGTTTTTTTAAAATAATCATGAAAATGAATTATAAATGTAGTATTTTTGAAACCCTATACAATTAGGATAAATACAATATTTTTGAATTCTATTATATTTTGGAGTGAAAGATGAGTTTGTGGTAGTTATTAGTTGGAGGATGAAACTCTAGTTTTCATGTATATTTTTTCAAATTATACCATGAATAAACTAATTCATAAAATTTAAGGAAATGTTCTTAAATCCAAAAATATGGTATCTTAATACATTATGTTTTGTTTAATAGAATATATTTTAAATCATCATAGATTTATGGCTATGAGGCCCTCAATTTTACACATGTTTTTGTATGATTACCTCAATCAATCCATATAAATATTTATTATTTTCTTCAAATTATGTGTCTCTAATTGCCATCAATGTTTCCGAATCAATATGATAACTTTGTGGTGACTTTTGCATTATCCTTTATCTATTATTAAGAATAAATTTTATTAACCCTATTTTTTATATGGGTTTTCCACAGAGGAATTTTTAAATTATAATCATTTTATTTTCGAGAAACAATTTATAATTGAGAGGACACAATTTATTAATGGATGGGAGAATGTAACACCCCATGCTTCTATGGAATGTTTCTTATTGAATAATTCAATATCTTTCATTGTAGATAACTTCATGTTCGAATACACCACAACCAATAAATCATGCAGTTATGAATAGTAATACCCACTTTTTAAAATCTTACCACCTCTTTCAATGTTCCTTTATTTTCAACATTCTAATTCATTGTTATTTCCATAACAAAAAATTAACTCTAGTAATTTATACATAATTTTATGTTATTATCAATATTTTATAACCATATTCATTGTTCTATCCATAAAATGAATGATAATGTTACCATGTGTGCGTACGTATGACTTACTGACTCCATGATGTGGTGTAATTCTACACTATGTTATTTTGTTGGATATAATGATGAGTAATATGTATATAAATAAATAAAATAATGTGAAAATGTCTCTTTATAATTAATATACCATCCAATTCCATACCTTTTACTCATTAAAAAATGATATTGTCGCTCATGTGTACGTACGTCTTACCGCCTCCATGACGTGAGTGGATTCATTTCAACATTACGCATTAAATGATGATAATAAAAATATATATTATTAATAATTATGTAATATAATACATATTAATGGTACTGAATATATATATATATATATAGATATATCTTATTCACTTAGTACCATTCAACACGATATGAAAATGGAAACAACGTTTTCGGGTACGTACTGCCTACCGTCTCCATAAATGTTGTTTTTCATTTCATATATCTATATATTATAAATATTTATATTATAAATATATATTATATAAAAATAATTTTTTATTTTCTAGAAATATTAAAATCATGATCTAAGATATACGATCATGAATAAAAAGTTTAAACACATATGATAAATAAATCAATTATTACCTTAAATGTTAATTTATCATGGAAATAATTATTAAATAGGTAGAATATAGTCATAAATGAATCATGTATGATATAATAAATGTTATTATGGTTTGGGTAAAATTTAATAACATACTATGGTCATTATATTGAAGGTTAAACGTACCCTAGACAAAATGAAAGTGCATTGTATGGGTAAATTTCTCAATCTCAATATTATTAGTTAATGTTTATATGTTTGTATTTATTAGAAAATATTAATCGTATATTTCCATGTTTCAAAAAATGATTTTAAAAAGGTATTTTAAGAAGTTTTATGAATATTAATCTTCACCTAGATAATCTTTTTAAATGTTTTAAAGATTTATTTTTTCTAAATCTGTTTAATTAATCAATATTTTTTTAAAAAGATTTTAAGGATATATTCATATGGGCCTAATTATTTTTAATTGTTAATTAATTTCAAAATATTCAATATGGTATGGGACACACTAAATCCAAAATAATTTTTAAACGATTTCCTTTAGAAATAGTTAAATTTTTTAAAATCCACACAATGTATGAGGGTGTATTATACATTTTTCATGAATAGGGTAGGACAAACCCTATGAGAAGTATTGGGTCAAATGAAATACTTCACATACATCTCCTCTAACTACTACTTGAACTTTGGTAACTCTAGTTCTACCATCTAATAACGATGAATGGACACGGGTGCCTCCCCTAGCATAAGATCAATAGTGAAACCAACCACTTTCTCTAGAGGTAATCCAGAAACTTAATATAAAAATACACAAATAAAACAATCCACTACTGGGGGAAATTCCTTCAATGTAGCCCCCTAGTCATTCAAATATAAACATGAATTCTAATTTGTAATTTCTCTCAACACATGATTCTTGGGTCCATCACTTCTCGTATAAACATATCATCCACCATTGGGTTGCATATCCTAACACTATGGTGTTGTGAAACATAATCTAGGTTGATATAAGTCAACAAAATCCTGAAGTGAGACTAACCAATCCATTCAATGAATGAAATCGAATACATTCATCTCTAAGACATAGATGTCCCATATGATGTGACACTAGCCATTCTAATTTGTCAACTCCTTACACTGATATACACTTGATTTCCTATTACCAAATAGATATTCTAGCATCTTGACATCCTCATATGTAAGGATATAGTCCCATAGTAGTACAATACAACAATAGATATAAAACTATGGGAGGCCCCTATTTCAAAAATTGATGATGATAAAACTGAGGCAATGGGAATTGTACCTCTAACCATAGATGCTCTGGGATAATGCTTTTATTGGGTATCCTACACATAAAATGTCCAACATGTACATCATCCTTCTGACTCATCCTGACTACCCTGATTTGATCCATGATGTTGTCGTTGAAAACCTTACATCTTGCTATCATGGACCTGACCTTCTCCACTTCCAGAATGTCCATACTAACTCCATTTACCTACCTAATGAGAAATATGTGGACCTTCTTTTGAAAGTGGAGAGATAACCTAACACCAATCACTAGATACTAGTGAGAAAATTTGACATAATCCATGATTATAAACCATCTTGATGAAAGATCTGCACTGGACTGGGCCCTTCGGGAAATGGGGTCTCATGTCTTTATTGTTCCATCACTTGAAGAAGACGACCTAGATACCTAAATAAAAAACATGTTAAGGATATATGTGGTTCTTAATAAACTCCATCAATGGAGTACCAACCCTAGATTCTATATCTCCCTTGCTCAAAGCTCTCAACTCCGTCATATTACACTCAGTTATCATTTCTTGGTTCATTATGGACATCAACAATGTAACTATGAAGACATTCATCTACGATCAAATTTCATACATGAGACAATCCACAAACCACCTATCCAATTATAACTTTTCATGTCCTATAACATGTTTGATGCGGTGATGCACTATCAAACGTGATGTGTAATCCATCACTCGTAGAGCCCCCTTCTCTAAATGCATGAACTCTCAAGGTCGATCGACCCTCATCATCTTGGAGAAGAATTAACCATAGAAGATTCTCTATAACACTTCTCAAACCATATCCCTTGACATCCCTCCTATGAGAAAACAACCCATCATCTCAAAGTGTAATCATATAGAGTTTATATATCAAGATTCACCCTCTTCTCTGGAGGAATCTCCATGTACTCAAAGATTTCAATAATGGCCTCCAACCATGACTATGCAACATGTGGTACTCCATCACCTAGTAAATTTTAATGATGAAGCCGCTAGAACACCCACATCAGTTCTGATATAGACAAGAAATATTTTGTGGTCCCTTTAATGTTTTTAACATCAAAATAAAGCTTTCACCAAACCGTCCAACAACACCTACGTCTAGTATAATAGTAGGTTCCATGATGGGCATGACATAAGGATCTACTGGTAGTCGTTGATCTACAATTTTTTTCCGATGGTTTCCCAAAATCCGTCATACAACCAGAGGACGTCTCGGCAGAATGACTCTACAAGGTCATGTGCATACCTCAGTTAATGATTATCTAGGACTAAAACAATGAAGATCAAGAATGTTAAAAGAGAAGGAAAACATCCATTCTTTACAAGACATTGTTACAAAACATGTATAATCTCTAAATGACACGTCACCTTTTGCTTTTTACCAGGCATGTAACACTGCCAAACCTGTTCGTGTAACACCCGTACACACAACATGTTCCTCCTGATAAATGAGGTGTACTCGAATCATTCATCCTACCCAAGTACATCACCATAGCTAAACCACTTGGGATCTACCAGTAGAACTGTACATGAAAACCTTGGACACAACATGTACATGTTATGAACAGTCAACCCATGTCACTGGTAACATGTTAAGAGACAATGTTGACTCTACATGGAATGTAACAACGACACATGACATGTACCACTTGAGCATCATCTACACATGTCATTTGTTACATGGCCAGACACAAGGTCCATATGGAATAGTGTTCACTCCTATTACATGGAGTGTTCTAACAATGATTCCACGCCCCATGTCTCTTCTCAAAACATCAGTCACATAGTCAAGAACTACATATCTTGTACATACAGTACAAAATGCATACTTGAGAAAAGGATATTCTTCCAGAATAGAAGAACACATGGTGTGTGTCCATAACACCACATGCCGTGCTATCTGGTATTCCAGATAGTAAGCTTATGAAACCTTTATTGAAAACATAAAAACATATAATATTTTCTAATTCATGATATATTCATACCCATGAGTTACTATACTCCCATTATTAAGCGATTGACATTCTTATTCATATCAAAACATGAAAAAATTCAATTTCTTTTCAAATATGATCTAAAAAATGTTGATCCAAGAGCGATCATAACACCTCAAGGACCAATAATTATCATCCATCCAAATGAATCATTACTTATTGAAAAACCCTATAATCATTGTAAGTATTATATCATGTCATATATCCCTACAACATGCATATGTTTCACAACATCTATCACAACATCATGCAATCAGCGATGCATCCTAAAAGGAATAACAATAATGTGTGACATGTGATCTCTATCAAGTGCCTATATGATTCATGAGATAAAATAAAGTAATATTATTAGGTAGAAATATAAAAATAACCACAATAGTATAAATGATAAAATCCCAATACGATTGATTCAAAAAAAAGTGATATCATATTATCTGTAACATTTGAGAAAACTATAAAATTTCAATATTTGGATTTAATTGTCTATTCTTAGTACATGGGTTATATATACCAATGAAAAACACATTACCAACTACCCATTCTCTCATATCTTGTTCTATATAATCAAAATAGTATATAATAGGTGAATGGAAATACCTTTGATACCACCTTTTAATGTCATGGTTACGAGTACCACCCAGCGGTGCCCTGTACATGGTTAGTCACATGGTCTCCAGTGAATTTTCCCAAATGCCATAGGTTGCTGACTAATAGTGAGGGACATGGGTGTGATAGTTAAGAAACAATTCCATTAATGGAAGAGTAACAAAATGGAATCAAATAGTAAATATTAGTTGATGTTGTAGTATCATACAACAGAAATAAAAAACGAAAGACTGATAGTAAAAAAACTACAATATAAATAAATAAATCATGCATGCCACATGTATCTCAGAAAGAATACAAACAATTCAAAATAATTTAAATACAATACTAAAACCAATGTAGAGAAAATAGTAAACTCCTACAACATCGCAACCCTCAACATGGTCCCATGTTCTCCAACTCCAATAGCACTCAAGTACCAGATGAGGAAGGGAACATTCCCTTTTCTATACATGCAACGATATAATATATATGTTCCCGAAATCATGAACCAAATGGGGTCTGAGACGAATCCATGATGGAAAAATCCAAATTATCTATCCCAAACTATTAGTGAATATATATAGAAGGTAATATGAATAAATGAAACAATAAACTATGATGTACTCAAAAATAAACAATCCTATAGTTGCCAATTACATTCATTTACATTCATATAATTATAAATCCATTTAATAATTTAACCTCATGATCTATACTCAACTCTATATCCCATTGTGTAATAATAACAAACAAATGTATCAAAAGACCATCTCATCAATCATGTAATACCAAGTCCATGTTTTTACATTGGGTTGGTATTCTCATCAAAATCATTCAATCATTCAAAAGGTACCCTATGAGAAGGTTCTCACAATCTAACCCCTCTAGCTCGACATATTGTAAAATAAATATATAATAATGAACCACTACAAAAGTCAACATAGTCCAACCCCATTGTTCCCAGATCACACTAATCATTTACAAACAACCTCCTGGGTAGCTATCATGGACAATATAACCATTCTCTACATAAAATAAACATAAATTATAATGACCCTTTGGATGCTCTTATAGTCAATTACCTATGTCCCAACATTAATTTAATAATGATCATTTGGGATGCTATTACAATCTAACCCCTATAGTATATGGCCACCCGAAAGGTTTCACTATCAATGCCTTTTGGTAAACATAACAACAATATACATAAATAACACTACATCAGGAATCTCTCAGACTCAATTTCCATTTTCCATACATTCACAATGAGAATCACATTCATCACAAATAAAAAACAACTCCATAGAATCAATAAGAGGAATGTTAAGAAAGCTAATCGAATAGTAAATTCTAGACTAAAAATCCATAACCAAACAAACATGGGAAAAAAATCAAAAAATTTATATTAAAGCTTACTTTTAATAAATAAAATTTTCTCAAATAAAAAAACCATTATAGTTTTTAAAAAAGGTAAAATTTAAAACAATGAAATACCCTAAACATTGGTATTTGGAATATTTGTCATATATAATCAAAAGACAACCATGGAAAGGCACAAACCACCTACCGTGATGTTTTAAGATGAACAGTCATGAACGTCATCCCTCAAATCAGAATAGAATGATGTAGATGTACAAAATGTGTAAAAACAATAAACACTAGAAAACTCATGAGTGTTAAGAAATTATGGAGAGTATCTCTAGGGAATTAGAGAACTCATTGTTTTGAAAACAAAACACCCAGAGGCGTCTCAATCGTAGTTCAAAAGGAGTAATGGGAAGACCATGACGATCTTAGGTCGTTCATCACTCTCATATATGTGACACGAGGATAATAAGATTGTTATGGTAATTATATGTGAATCGTCCATGATTAATCAAATAAAAATAAAATGTCATGGCATGATCAATTTAAGTACACGTCATGTACTAGACTCAACTAGCCCCTCTATAGGTGGTATACCATGTCACCTACACACCCATGTACTTGGTCGTTACACGGCTAGTACATGACAACACATGGAAACTGTGCATACAACGTGTACTCATTAATACATAGCTTGTAATTAAATAACCTAATTTATTCATTTTTTTAATAAATTAAAAAATCAATATCCATGGATAAATTAAATGGTTGGGTTTATACAGTGATAATATAGACAATTTCTCATTGATCCATCTTTCTTCTTCACAACAAGCCCTGGCGCACTCCATGGTGATACACTTGGGCATATGAACCATTTTTACCAATGATCTTGAAACTGCATCTTTAACTCATCTAGTTATATTGGATCCATCCTCTATGAACACTTTGAGATATATGTATACCAAATTATGAGTTCTATGGAAAACTCTGCCTCACTATCTGGGGGATTTCGGTGTAACTGTTTAAGAAATTTGTCATCATATTTCCTCACGATGGGAATTTTCTCTAGGTTGAAACTTTCCTTTTACTCAACCGTTTGTTCGATGTATTCCTCCTTGAATGGAATCAACACCCACAGTGTTAAATAATTTTCCAATGGATATTCAATATTTTAATTGATTTTTTTGAAGAGCATTAGTTGGTTCAGAATATGAAATGGTATTTCATTATCCTAATTTTGGATATGTTCTACATATAATAGTACCCAATCCATTCACATTATACTTTCTAATTCTACCATGGGATGTATTGCGATATTATCTATTTGAATCATACCAATAACGATAATAGGAGAATATAAAAACACTTGAGTTTCATGGATTTGAACACCTGGTGTTTTTTAGATATCCATACCTTATGGTTTTGGGGCTTTGATTATATAGTTCTTGAACGAATTTAAGAAATAAAGGAATGCATAGAACTAGAATCAAAATAGACATCTTCCATGAATGAGTGAGTAGAGTGTGTTACTTTTATGAATTCATTATCTGGATCCATTGTTGTAGTAGAGATGGAATAATACTCCTTTTTGGTCTTATATTTTGTGGTTTCTTATCCAAATTATCCTTGAGGGATTGAGGATTAGCACACTTGATTTCATAGTTCCCTTATTCCCTATAGTTTTAGCTTCGTACCATGGGTGGGGATCCCCATTCTTCCACAAAATTTTTCTTCATTATATTGTCTTTTCAATATTCTTGAGCATAGTGTCCATATTTCCCACATATGAATTATTTCCCAATCCTTTTTATGAAGTTCCAATAATGCAACTTATCCAATTTCTACCTTGTGGATCATTGTGTTTTCTTCCCACCATTATTATTAGATCATCCACCATAAATCTCCATCTTTTCATTTTTATTCACCATAGAAATTGTATTATTATCCAAATTCCATCTCCACTTTCATAGAACACTGAAAAACATCTTTATAACACCAGAAGTCTCAAATTCCAAGAGCCGTTATAAGGTGTGGTTTGAATCCAATATTTAATCAATCAATCATTCAATCATTATTAATGACATATTCCATACCATACAGTTCAAGACATTTGAAATTTTCGTCATAGGTCATGACCGATTCACTTCAAATTTTATTTAGATATCTTAATTATATCTACATTATTGTAATATGTGTTTGTGAGAAATAGATGTTAAAAAACATGATCTTAATGTCTTCACATTCTATATCATGAACTTTGTCACATGGATTTTCGTTTTTAATCAAATCCAAGCATTTTTTGGCCTCTTCATCTTGACGAAAAATAGCTACTACCAACATTTCCATCTCAGAATAGTGAATCATAATAAATATCCACTCCATGGAGATGACCCACTATTCCAAAACTAATGGATCAGATGAACCACTACACGTCGTTGGTCATTGCGGAATAAAACACTTTACATCCATTTTCTCCCTTATAGGTGATGGGGAAAATACCCTATTATTATGGATATTGTTTATAACCTAAGATAGTTGGGTAGTAACAACCATGATCTTTTTAACTCCCCTACTAATGCATTGGGAATTTCATTCGAGCAATCGTTGCATTGCCCCTCAAACTGGTTGTTAGCCTTATTTCTCTTTCTTACCATAGTTTTCTAATATAGAAATGGTTAGAACAAAACATAAGTCAAAATATCATGAATAAATAACTTATTAAATTTTAAATCTTTTCTAAAATCATAACTTATGACATCCCTATGTAATGTTTCTTGGGTAAATATTTGTACCTAGTCTCATACTAGAGTTTTTGGATAGGGTTCACTAATCTAGTTCCTAAATTAACTAAAACATACCTCTGATACCAACTGCAGTCACCCATTATTTTCTTACATTACTTTTAAATCTATTTAATGATAAAAAGCAGAATAGTAGTACACATTAAGGATATGGTGGTTTAGTGTATTGAGAAAAATATTACAATGCATATCATTTACAACATCAAACATAAACATTTATTTATTGAATTATTCTCCATCTTCTTATTGAACCATGAAAACTCATAAGTACACATAATCACCTAAGGATATATAGAGAATATTTTTGAAATAAAATCTCATTAAAAAGATAAATATAAAAAATATATCAATGTGTTATAACAATCATAACATTGCGAAAGGATCAGGAACATAATATGAAGATTTAAAAAAGGATTCTAGATGTCGTAATTCAAAAAAAATGAAACCTCAAGTATTATATATTAACTAAAACTCATAGTTGTTAACAAAGAAAGAATAATGTTTAGAAATCACTTCACTTCAACTAATGTAATTCATCACATTACCCAATTCATTGGAGAACTATATAATTATGGCACACCCATCACATTAATTCATTCATATTGCACTATATAATTTTGGGTGCACCCATCACATCATAAAATTTGAATTGTCACGAATGCCACATAAAACATATATAAAAACTGAAAATAAATAAAACAAGTAATGGAATGGGTTTAATCAAATAATGATTGATTCATAATTTTTTTTACCCAAAATAATGATGGAATTATATACTTGATACAAGAACCATCATCTATATGTGTGATGTAAATGGTATGATTTTGAAAGAGGAGTTCTTTTGGAATTACATTTTAATGACATAATCTATAGTGAAAAACATTTATCTCCCATAAAACTTTATATAAGGATTAAAAAATTATTTTTAAGGATCAAATATAACAAAATTGTATGAAAATGGGAGAACCTGAAGATTGTATGTTGGGTTCGAGAATATTACCTTATCTTGTATCTGGACGCTTTCATCACGTTAATGTCCTATATAATCACTTTATATTAATTAAGTAACAATTAAATAAATTTTTTTTGCATTAATATAATTTATTATTCTTTTATTATGTCCAATTATTGGATTTTTGATAGGTTATAGTGTTTAAATTCATTCATCTGGAATGTTCATTTTTATAGTTTTCTTGAACGGTCCACTTGTATTCATGAATGAAAGTTCATGTAGAACATGGATAAACATCCAGATCTGATATTTAACATTATTAATGATATCATATGTTTTTGAATGATCATATAATAAATTATGACATATAACATGATGATGAATAATTTGATAAGAATTTAAAAATAATGGTTTCTGTTAATTCATGTGGTTTTTTTGAACACAATGGACTTGTTTTTTTTAATAATTTATAAATATGTAAATAAGATAGTTACAGAACATTAAATATGATATAATAAAAATAAAATAATCTATTTCAACAATAAAAATGGAATAATTAATAATCCGGAAGGTGGAAAATGAAGATTAAAACATGTCATTCTTGAAGGGGATAAATTAACAGCCCATGAACATTGTTTTCCTTTCAAAAGAAAAAAAAGTAGTGGAAAAGGGTTTTGGGAGTTTTAATATACCATTAGTATCATAACATTCTAGTACATTTATGATTATGGAGTTAAAATATTCTGTCGATATTGATATTTTGAGAGATATAGATAAAACAACAAGAAATTGAAAGGAGATTAATGGAAAAGATAAATTACCTCTTGAATCCTCCTAAAGAAACAAATTCTTGGTATTTTGATGAAACCAGAAGCTCTTTTATGTGAAGGCGGTTCATGAGAATATTTTTGTGAAAATATTTGACATGGACTTAAGCATGGGAGTTGTGAAGAAATGAGTGTATGAAGGGTGGTATTTATATAGGTGGGGAGAGGGGTTTATCAATATTATATCCATTAATTTATTATTTCTCCACAATACACGTAATAGTTATGGTTCCATGACCATGAATAGTAATATGTTTATGTGAGTTAGATGCAACAGGGCCTACATAATCATAAAATCATACATGAATCTATAATTAATGTATATAGAATATTTTGTAAATAATATCATTTCTCTATTAATAAAAAATTCAAGGATTTAAAAGAATACAAATAATTCAACCAATCCATTTTTCAATGTGTAGAATCCCAAATTGAAATAAATTTGTAACTTTTTTATAAATACAATAAATTGAATTTTAAATTAAAATCATAATTTTCTTGAAAAAAACTATTTATAATTAAACCATATTTTATAATTCTATCAAAATTTGAAAAAGATCATATAAAAATATCCTAAAACCAAAAATTCAATGAATTTTTACTTTATGAAAACATTTTAGGAAAATAATTTTTATATTAAATTATTTAATAATACTAATTAGTTATTTAGGACTTACAAAATTTCTATATATTTACTATCGTCATGTCATCACTTATAAGATGACTAAATGTTATTCATTAATTAATCGGTGAGGTTACAATTATTTATGATGATTTACTATTCCTAAGGATCATATTCATATTAATATAGGTAAGTTAATAATAATAAATGTAGGTTAATATTATTCACAATTTTTTTCCATTTGACTTTGATAGATATCCATGATGCAACATTGCATGTAAGATTTTAAAAATTCAAAACACAGAAGTGGAATATTTTTGATTATTGGTCACGTAGTATTTAGTATCATTATATGTCATTTTGTTTCCATGTTTGATTATATATTATTTCATGATTATGTGAAGGGAATTACATTTTTAAATATTTCAGTTGTTACATTAGCCTATTTAATTCGATAATTACTCATCTTTAATTCATATGATAACATTCAAAACCAGTATGATAAACATATATAAATAAAAAATAGAAAAAAATGAATGACTGATACAGTACAAAAAACCCAACCCCAAAATAGTTAATATAAAGGAACTATTCATCTGAAAATACCCATGACCGAACGGATATGAGATTCTAGATAACACATCACCATTGTGAGTACTCATAGATTGGTCCACATCCATAACAAAAACATCAACCATCATAGACTTCCATTCCCCAAAATACATCACAATGAATGAGAAGTAATTATAATGTATGTAATATTATCTTCAATTATACTAAGAATATCATTTATCTACTGCGTTGTCAGAAACAAATGTGTGGGAACAAAGCTAGTAAAAATAAGAATAATAAAAATACTTATATTTATACAAAATGTAACATCAATACCACTATTGTATGATGTGTCCCATAAGTAAGTATGGAGTGTCTAAATAGTCTAAAGACACGAATTAGTCAAATAAATCAACCTCTACATCATTCAGGCCACTATAAAATAAAATAAAGAGCACCCACTCATTGATGTACACATTTCATCCAGGGGAATACCACAAAATGTTATTCATAACAATTGATAGAGTGATGAAATAAAAGAATCATGTAGGGGAACCCATGACTTTCCATAGAATAGATCCCAATAATGGGGGTACAAATCCAATTTATTAAAACCAACAATGCCTATTGTAATGTATATAATTATAGACATATAAATGAGATAACGATCATCCTTGGCCAAATACATGTGAAATCATAGTGTAACACTGAAAAATAGAAATTCCCAAAACTAAAAACACATGAATTCGTTATAAAATTATAGTTTGAGACACTTACCTAATTTCAATAATTATTAATCAAGGGATTATTAATCGTATATATAGAGGGTACATTCCTCTCAATAAAAAATCATTACCATTGGAAGTACAAAAAACTATTCAAAGCTTTTGGTGGACTAGAAGCTAATCACGGGTGGATGAGTAAAAAATCCATGTATATCTTACAAAATAAATACCCATGTATCTTTACATGGGTACTAAAATACATTATGTAATGAATTGGACCCATTCCTTTTCCTAGTATTATTCCATGGTAGTTCTGACCTTGTCAATTCACTAAAGATCATGCCTCAAATACCATCATCATAACTATGGATATAAATCAAAAAAATAACATTCTATCATTGAAAACATCTTATGATTTGTGAAAAAAAACATTAATGGTCATATTAATAAATGAAGAAGATAAGTTATTTTTTATACTGATACATACATCTGACAATAATATCATGGATTACACACCACAAAGGTGATTGGGGGAAATTTGGGGAACCTTGAGTGAGAAACATGGAACATTAGGGGATGGTGGTGTAGGTGTATGGAACTCATTCATGTCATGTGTTCTATCCTAGTTTAGGATGTGAATTATTATATGACTGGAAAATGAGATGAGAAATTATCTTGTGCCTTCTGTTGAGCTGGCCTATTTGGCCAACCTATGCCGCCTGACCTAGTGTATTCTTTTAATGCTCATGGAACTCCCACCCACATATAAATAATGAGGGATAAAATTCATATACTATTTTTAATGTATTATTTTTTACCACCACAACAAATAAAATTCTCTATAAGATCACTAAGTGGGTAATAAAACCTATAGAAAAACAATAGATCCATCAAATATTTTTATTCCAAGGATGACTAATTTTGTAAATTAAGCATTTTACCTCTAGGGAGATCTAAAACTTGAAAACCCAAATAATTAACTAATTCTAAAATAGAATAAGTCTCAGTCACTACACAAAACATCAAATGTCAATATAACAAACCAAATATTGTATGTGAAATTTATTATCATAAAATGACTTTTATATTATTTGGTACACTACAAAAAACTTTACCATTATTAATTAATTGGTTATAATGGAATATATGATTACCTCCATTGGACCTTTATAAGTACTTCGGTCAATTATTATTATTATACATTTTTACTTATGGGAATTGTTTTACTATTAATAAATTAAATGGTATAATTTTAGTTTATTTGTATAAATTCTAATGAATAATTAATACTTAAAAGAGAACCAACGACCTTAACGAGTAGACTTGTTCTGTACAAAGAACATTTGTATGAAATTTGGAGGGAGGTGGAATCACTGAGATTCTCTCTTAACCAAGCACATTAATAGAAATATCATGGGTATGTAGAATGAAATCACTAATGTTAGATGTTAATGTATATTGAAATTACCACTCGGGGGATGTTAGACAATCCGCCCCTTGAATCAATCCCCAACCCAACCAATACCGATGGTTTTCTAGAAATCTCAATGAGATGATCCTTTGTCATTAAAGACGATAGAGGATTTTATGAATGAGAAGCCTCATAATTTAAATATCAATCAATAATGTGTACTGAAATTCCATACAAGACTAAGTGTTAAATATATTTAATAGAAAAATAATGAACTGATGGTCGAATTAAATAGCTCTAATTTTCCAAGACTTCCACAATGCATTAAATTGTATAAAAAAATCATGATCATTTATCAAGGTATAAAATAGAAATGTGGATTGTAGAATACAGTTTAAGGTGAATTTTGTATCAAAAAGTTACACTAGAGTGGCAACATTCTAAAGGTGTATAAAAAACTACCTAGGACAGCATGGATGATAGACAATATCATTATATAAATTATTACTATTCTGCCAAAAATATACAGATTGAAGAACATGATATAGGATATAGTGGGCCAACTCTCCTTGTGTTCCCATTTTCACCTATTTGGAATAATTTAACTCAATAAAAAATCCAATGATATATTTTAAAGAATTGGTGAGGTTACATGGGGTCCCAATTATTTTCATTTTCTATCAGGATCTAAGGATCATATAATAATTATAGGGATGTCTTCAACATGCTATGAGTACTGAATTGAATTGTAGTATGGCCTATCCCCCATAAACAATTGTCTTTTTTGAATAAAATATTTAAATACATAAGGACATTATGAGAACATTCTCAATGCTATTTAATTGTGGATGTGACCAACACCTCCCACTAGTTCAGTTCTCATAAAATAATATATTCTATTTAGATATTAAATTAGATCCCTTGATGTAATTTTTGGGAAGAGATGTATAACTTGTACTTTTTGGATGATGCGGGTGATAAAACATTTCTTGGGCATGATATTATTGATGATATGACATAAATTGTTCATTCCATCCAACAACACATAACGTCTTCATATAGTCGGCATAAGAAGAATGCATACAACCATCAGATGGTTATGCAGATTAATGTTGGGGATAAATTCATTCATTGAATATGTTAGGAAAACATCCATCAAGACGTCCTATAGGTATGTTTTGGGTGTACTTTTATTTGATGAAAGATGGAAAAGGGGGAGAACAGTGGACCATTATTCATGGGTTGCATACCGTGTTTTGGGAACGGTATATAGTTTAGCGGGGACGGTTCATGGGGGTAGTTCTAAAAACAAAAAATAGTTCACAGATAATGGTAGCATGATACACTTTTTTCTTTTTGTTGGTGAAGAATATTGACCATGTTGGATTAAAGGCAGTATGTAGATAGTCTAGGAAAAGGGTTCACAGATGTCTTGCAGTTCGATGTGGCATGACTATTAGTATGCGGTTAGTGGAAGATTTTGTAAATCTTGATTTAGCATATTATGTTTATATTACTACCAATATCTAAATCGATAACCCCACCAATTAATGAATATATTAAGCATAATTCTGCAAAGGACTCGATACACAACTAGGTAAGTCTAGTACGTGAATGTAGTGGGATCGGTGCACAGAGGAAGGGTATTCTGTATGTGAGAGGGAGTGTTCTGCAAGTGGTACGTGGAGGGAGACCTCCAGTATGTGGTAGCGAAAGAATTTTGTGAATAGAAAATTGTTCATGGAAATAGGGTGATTCGCATATGAGGTTTTTTGAATTCGTACAAAGTAGTGGTACATGATCACAATGGAAGAGGCACATGCCAGACGATGGGAAGTTCATGGCAGTGGCAGCAGCAGTATGAAGAGGAGGTGACCCCATACAAAAACTCGTGCATAGTATGCGGCAACAATGAAGTGGTTTGTAATTTTCACAAGGAATCTTGAAAAATTTTCATTTTAGTGTGAGAAAGTATTTTATTGTGCCCAGTAGTACTCGAGAGGGTAAAATTCATCTATTGGTGAAAAAAATTCTTCAAAATAGCATCTATCTATAGATGAGGATGTAACAATTCATACAATTGAAGCCATATACATGTCCATATACTATGTTTTACTTACAAGTTGATAAACCATTAGTGGATTCTATTCCAGGTGAAGTGAGTGTAGAAGTGGAAGACGATGAATCTTTCCAATGGCATTAAGTTAGAGAATGTTGCATTTTGAGTGACTTAGGGAATTCAATGTGAAGAATCTAAATATAATAATGGCAGTGATCCTTGGTATAGGAGATCTAGCCCAAACATTATACATATTATTGGTAGTGAGCCTTAGTGAATATGGTACATGAACACATTATCTTTGTATGCTCCGTGGACATAACCCAGTAAGGATGAGCCATGTAAAAATCCTTGTGCCATGTGCTTGATTTCATATAAGATTTTATATTTCTATCAGTGGAATACTGAATTGTTTTCTTTCTAAAAATGAAACAAGATACAAATGGAATAATGTTTTAATTTTCCATACCCTGATTCACAACCCCCTCTCAGGGTATTCGACCCAGTGGACCTAACAATTTATATTAAAGGGACGTATTATTTTATTAGTATTTTTGTGCACCGACATGGTTTAGTCAATATCTGAAGTTAATGATTTATTATTCTATTATATTCATGTGACATGGCCATGAGATGAACGATTAAGAAGAAGCATAAGTCAGGTGTTATTTCTCAATGTGAAATTGTCAATGGGAAATGTGAGATTGAATTTAAGGAATACATCTATTAACAAAAGATGTGTATGGAGAAATAATACATTGAAATGATAGTCTAACAAAATGATGTATTATAAATGAGTGATGAACATTATATATCAAGTGATTATGAAATTAATGACGAATAAAAAACTCCAAGAATGCCAAAAGAGGAAGCTCTATATAAAACAAAAGAATTGTATCAGAAATTTTGTGAACAAATTAAATCTAAATATATCCAAATCTCCGATATATATATTGAGATTACTAATATAAGATTCTTAAATAAATGGATTATTGATGTGGCTATTAACCTCAAGGAGAAAAATGATTCTCAATGTGAATAGTTTCAACGGCTTTCTTCAATGATAGAAAAACTCAAAGATGGTGAAAATGAAAAGAATATGACCTCAAAAGAAATTGAGTATTCGATAGTCAACAATAATGATCTAGAAACACAAATATTTGAACTGGTTGAGGTATTGAAAACGTAGCAACAAGAGAATTCATTAATTTTATAATTGGTTTCTCATGAAAAATTAAATTATAGAAATGTGAAATGGTGGATAAGATAAAACGTGAATCCAAAGATAAGATGAGTAGTGTAAAGAATCTCTTGAGAGAAAAAAATTCTCAAATTTCTTCAAGGTATATAAAGATTCAACAATTGGATGAAGAGTTAGAATTAGTAAATAAAGTAGTGGATTGATCCAAAGACAATTGATATTCTAAAATAAACGATGTCTTGAAATTACTATTTCATAATCCTTCGGTAAGTGATGATGAAATTAAAAGAAAATAGGTTATTTATATAGATAAAAAAGAACTTATATTCTCATATCAAAAGACATACAATTGGGAAAACTAGGCATTGGATTTGGTGATTCCATACCATGGATGAGAGGAAAAAAGCTTTGAAATGTTCTAGAGATAAGAATAATCATGTTGGTTCTATAGTTAGACCTAATTTTTTTTATCGTAAATAATGTCCATAATTTTTATTTATGTGGAATTTAGGGTAATACAACATGATTTATCTTTGAGTCATTGGAATACATTTCAAGATGTAAATATTGTAATGTTTCTACATTAGTGTACAAGAACAAGCATCACGAGAAAATAGAATAAAAATTCTCTTAGATGACAGAATCCATCACATTCTATTATTGCTGAAGAATGGTACACACTATGTATATGTGTCAGGAAGCTCAAGAGCTCAATTTCAAAAGAATAACTCAAGCTGCAACAACATCTCAGTAGATAAATGATGAAAATATAAATAATAAAGATATAAATAAAGGGAACCCAAGAAGGAGGTTCCTTAGTCTACTGGTATATAATGAAAATTCCTACAATAGAATAGAGTTTGTTATGTCGAAGAACAGACTGATAGCCACATGGGAATCATAAGGATATGAATGAATGGTGTATCGTTCACCTACAATATAACACTCACTATTACTCTATTGGAAAAAAATGATGAAATCATGATGAAGTAGAATGTATGATCAGTGGAGGACCCACCAGTGGCACTATATAAGAGATAACAGAGGGAAATGGGAAAATACATACATTTGAGGGCGGAGCAATGGAAGATGACATGAATATAGATTCATATACATAGATGTAAAAAAGGGAAGTGGAATATTAGTGGAATATCAATGAAGGAAATGTGTACCAAATGGATTAAACCCCAAATTGTTAAAAATTCTAAGACTACTGAATTCACATTTTAGAAAAGAACTATGATTATTGGTAATTAATACATATTCATATGTCCAGAACGGTTGATGTTGTCTAGGCAGTTGGAGTTGGCAATGAGGGTGTGCAATTATCTGCAAGGAAAAATCAAATGGTTTACCCATCAGTATCGACCACAATCATCATTTTGGGGATTCCCGAAGATCCCCTATACATATATATAAAAAATATTGTTATCATAAGATTAAAGTGTTTCATGTTTTAGAGAGATATGTTCCAAGGGGATGTGGCATCAAAGATGCAAAGTGATAAAGTGAAATGTATCAATGTCTTAATTGATTCAAATCATGAATCATAGTTGAAAAATAATGGGAGAAACTAAGCTCAAATGAAAATGGTTATGTTATTAACATTGTCTATTCTTTCTTGGACTGAGTTTCAACTCATTAGGCTTATTTATTTTATTGATATCTCATTTTTAAGTGGTATATTCTCCTAATAATGGTATAATTGATAAAGATTATTTTACCAAATGTTGTGAATTCAATTATTAATCAGAATAAATTACATGATAAGAGAACAATCATAGCAGTTGAAGTTCAGATATTATATCAGATTCAACATGTAATGTTCCACAATAGTTTTATTATTCAAATATTTATCAGATGGTTGTGTTCTATGAAAAACATAGATAATATGATTAATATTATACATTGAGACTAATGATATATCATATCTATACATATATGATCCATCAGATCATAGTGGCCTTGAATAAATGACAATTTGTATCATTCCCCAGTTTAAGAGTTAGTTTTCCACTGAGAGAAAATATATTGCGGTGGAAAAAATAAAATCATGTATTTCATGACTATATATTTTGTTCTCACAATATAGTATCATCTAAATATTTTCAGGATAATATGATGCTGCGAGATAATAACAACAATTTTCAACAAGATGCTTAGAAAATAAGTTATACGGAACTAAATAACAAAGTGATAAGATTCTTGTTGAAATTAATGAATTGCTAATAGACTCAGGGGTGAAAGAGTGGAAATTGTTGATGCCGAAGAAAATTTATATAATGATCATGAATAATATAATTCATTATCTATAATGATTCCAAATAGAAGAACTAAATTTGAAGGCAATCATTCAATGATTATTAGATGGTTCCAGTGAAGACGATGACGATGGGAACACAACAACAAACATGATACTTAACACATGTAGAGCCTTAATTTATTTAATAAGGTACTAGAGAAGATATTTGGGTTCAATATATGAATGAAAAATATTTACCATTTTGATAAGAATAAATATGTGAGATTTTTTTGAGGCTGAATGATAAGATGTTTTAGTGAATTGGAACAAAGCACGACTATTGTGTAAAGGATATGGTTCAGAGTGTTCCATATGCATTTAGAGTATACATTTTTGAATGGGGTTCATGATGAATAATTGAATATTGAGTAGTCATAAGATCATGGTATTCAATGTGGGGTCAGTTTGAGAAAAAGATATGTTTTTGGAATGGTAGAATTGATTTCAATCTTTTTGTCAATAATAATTGTAATAAAAGGATAATGCTTCTAGTATATTTCAAAGACATAATTCTCAAGGTATATTATGAAATACTATATAGGTGGTTCTCTGAAATATGAAATGATGGTTCTGAGGAGATTTCGGAAGGAAAATTCCAAGGATATGAGTATTCTGGTTGCAACATGGAATATAGAGTCAATAGATGATGAAGGAAAGGCATTTTATATCACAAAATAAATGTAAATAATTTGATGTCTTATCTACATGATAGAAAAAATTCCTAATATTGTATTTTCTACATACCGGTCTATGTGGTATTGATGCAATCCAAAGGAGAGTCACTTTATTTCATCAAAGAGAATTCATCAATATATAAAGGGAACAATGGATTTTGGATTAATGTATAATTACTATTCTCTTCTAGAGTTATTGGGATTTACATATGTGGATTGGTTTGGATCATGATATGATAGGAAATCAACATTAGGTGGAACCTTTTATCTTGGTTGGTTCGATATTTCATAGTTACTCAAGAAACAAGATTGCATTCCATTAAGCCCCGTTAAAGCATAATGAATCAGGGATACTCAAGATCACACGCAGCTATAGTGGATGAATTAGTAACTTGATGATATGTGTAATGACCTGAAATCTCCGATCAGAATACATTGTGATAATTCAAGTGCAATAAATCATATCAAAAATTTATTCCATCACTCCATGAAAAAATCACATTGAAATCAAATTTCATGTTTTTAAGGAAAATGTGGAGAATGGTATTGTGAATCTAGAGTTTGTTCCTATAGAACACAAAGATAGATATTTTTATGAAGGGATTACCAAAATAATTATTTGAAAGTAATCAATTGTATTTGGGAGTGCAGTCAAATACCCACATGTGAAATAGTGTTGATGTGGGACCCCCTCTTACTGAATAATGATGTGTATTTCCCTAATGTGATGATACATGTTCTTTTACCTATTGCAGAAACCCTTAAATTTTCATTTAGGTATATTGACAATAGAGGAGAAATTGTTAATATTTCTGGGCTGAAAAGACCAAGTTAGATGATACTATGTGGAGTATCATGATAGGGGGAGTTAATGTTGAGTTGAAGCTATAAGAGGTGATGTAATATAGGATTACTATTAGATCTAATGATGCTAAAATTGATCGATAAATTATTAGATATCATGAAAGTTGAGGTTCGTGATGAAATAATATTGTTTGTATCATTGTGGTTTCAACACTTGGTGTAGGGAACGAATTGATTCATTTATTACATTTCATAACAATATTTTTTCACGTGTTGGGCATCGTTCATGTGGGCGTATAGTATGTGTTGAGTAAATACTTGATCGCTATATTAATTGCATGAAGTGAATTGTGGTATAAGATGGAAGGAGTTTTAAAGAGATATTCAAAATACCCAGAATTGTTATGAGAAGATTTGTCAACAATCCCAAAGGAGGAGACTGTTGGGAAAAATCCCTCAAGACATCCTCAAGGTATGTTTTGAGTTTTATAGTGTTTTTTGAAAATGTCAATAATGGGGGAAAACCATAGACCATTATTCATAGGTCTTGTACCATGTTCCATGAACGGTACATAGAGCAGTGGGGACAGTACGTGGGTGAGTTTTGAAAAACCGAATTTGAATTGCGGCTAAAGGTGGTGTGATATGCGGGTGGGTTGGCATCGACGAAAGATATCGACCACTTAGGTGAAAATGCATTATGCATAGCACATTGTAAAATGGTTCGTGGGTGGATTTTGTTTCATGGTGGCATTAGTATCGGTATGCAGTGGGTTGAAGATTTTTAAAATCATTATTTAGCTGATAAAGTGGATATATTTTCCTATATAAGAATTGATAACCATGTTGTTACTGTGGATTATGAGCATCATTATAGAACATAATTTGCTTTGAGGTATTGGAAAAGACCAAAGGATGTTCACGAAGGTCGAATAGAGATTTGAGAAGGCTGAAGTGGTTCTTGTTGAAGATATTCGACTGAATGTTATTGAAGAGAACTATGACCCGAAAAAGACCTAGTACGCATTCGAGGAATTCCGGTATACCAAATTATTTGTCTTGGTACACATAAAAAAAGGCTTCGGAATTTGATAGTGTGATTTATGCAAGGGGTACGCAGAGGGAGAGCTCTTGTACAAGGAATCAAAGGTAGTCCACAAATAGAGAATAGTTCGCTGACACATGGTTATTTGAGGAGTAGGTTCATGGAATAGTTACACAGTAGTGATATGCAATCACGAAATAAGAGTCACACTGCAGATGAAGGGAGGTTGGTAGCAGTGGTGGTAGCAGTACGTGGAGATGATTACCTTGTACCAAACCTAGAACCCAGTACATGGGTGGAATGATGTGTTTCACGATTTGAACATGGAATCTTTCAAAACATTCAATTTAGTTTGAGAAATTATATTATAGTTCCTAGAAGTACCCAAAATGGTGGACTACAGCTATAGGTTAAAATGAGACTTCAACAGAGCATCTACATATAGTGTAAGATACAGGAATTAATGAAAATGAATGGAAGAACATGTCTATAAATTATATCTTAACTATATGTTGATAAATTGTGTGTGGTTTCCATTATAGGTGATGTAAGCATACGAAGAGAAATACAATGACCATTTTCTCTATAGTGATCTAGACAAAGAGGCATGGGGAGTGTCCCTTGGGAATGAAGCGAGCTGACCCTAAACATTGAAAAGGCAGTGATCCTAGGCATATAATATCTAGCACAAACATTGTACTCAATATTCATATTGAGGATTAGTGAATTTTGTACATTGGAACAATGAAATAGTATGCACCATGCATGTTTCCCGGTGAGGGAGAACATGGAAATTTTATCCCCCTTCTAATGATATCCTATATGATTTTATATTGTAATGGGAGGAAGATAAAATTGTGTTTTATCTTATAAAGAAAAAAGATCAGGACGAACAAAAGTTTAATATGTCAAAACCTAATTCACCCCCCTACATTCTCATGGTATTAGACCTAATGGTCTTAAAACAATATCTCAACAGAAGAATGTTATGATGTTTTAGATGAAATTTAATCATAGACCTACTTACATTGCCCCCTCGGAAATCCTTAATTGCATTGTAGGAGATGAAAATATACATACACCTCATCCAAATATAGATGTTATTCATTATGTATTCAACATATAAATCCTGACGAAGTACATACTTGTCCCTTAAAATTTATTGAATCCTAATGTGTTATAATTGGAACATGATATATCATTTGTGCAATAGCAGATAGAGATCCTTTACAAAAGAGATAACATTCTATAATACAATACTACTGACCATGTCAATGTGATTGGGAGGAACCATATGTTTGATGAAGCAAAGTGGGAACCCATTGAAACAATGAGGTAGAAGTAAACACATTGTTTTCCACTGAGAGGAAAATTTGATATTTTGAGGATGAAATTTCATATATAGGGAAGAATGTAATGAAAAAATATTTTAAAAAAAAACGTATCTTAGAAATGTGTTTTATATTATTTTACATAGAACCAAAACCTGTACCATTATTAATCATGTAAGTATAAAGGAAAATGTTACCATAATGTTTCGATTGTCTTATGTAAAATTATAATTATAATCTTATAGATAATTTGAACATTATTATTTTTGTATATAAGTATAAATGAAAAATAATTATTAATGAAAAAAAGATAAAAAATGTCATTAACCACTAGAGTCATGTCGTATGAGGGACATTTGTCAGAACATCGAAGGGAGGTAACATCAGTAGAATTATCTCTATACCAATAAAAATATGTGAGTAAACATGTCAATATTGAATGATATAAACTATGGGTGATGATTTTTTTATTGGAAATTTCCACATGGGAGATTTTACCTATGACACACTACTAGAAAAGAAGGTTATACCAATGGTTCTAAACCATTGGTATAGGCTGGAAAACCGTTGGTATAGTCTTTACAAATGGTTTTCAAAACCGTTGGGTAGTAAGCCGTGAGGAAAGCCTTATAACAACAGTTTGATCTAAACCATTGGTATATTTTTTTAAAAAAATTCTCTGAATGTGTACAAACGGTTTGTAACCGTTGGTACTGTATTTTGGGTGAATTATTATACCAACGGTTTTCAACCATTGGTAATGTGATTTTCCAGAACACCTATACCAACAGTTCTAAACCATTGGAGTTTTGTTTTTCATGAATTCTGGAACCCCTATACCAACGGTTTAGAACCATTGGTATAGTGTTTTTTCCAGAATTCCATCACTCTTATACCAACGGTTTAAAACCGTTGGTATTTAGTTTTTTCAGAACTACTTCACAGTAGCCCCCCTCCAGTAGCCCCTCCACTATACAACTTCAAAACAAATATCACAAAAACCACATACATACATAAAACAGTATAAAAAACACCTAAAATATCACAAAAAACACATAAAACCATCAAACTCATCTAACCATGCCATGTACTATAATTCTCTATTTCATTCATCATATGACAAAAATCATCCAGTAGTAATTCACCTCACTCCAGAACAACCCCTAACCTGCATTTCCCCCCACCTCCCCATGATATTCTAATAGGCAGAACAATATGAGAAATACCTATTAGAGTTGAATAAGAGTTTGAAATTCGCTCATATCCCATTTTATTCTTATCCTAGTTTTAGGAATGTACTGATCTGTGATGAATTTTGCATTGAACATGTATTGTTTTTAATATATGGTGAAAATGTATTTTCTTAGCATTCTCGTCACTTATGACCACATGAGCGAAACTACCCAACTCATAAAAAAGAGTTTGTGACTATCGTTGGTGAGTGTAAATTTCAGTTGTATTCACATAAAATGATGTCCTTTGGAAACAAAAGAGAAACATTGAGCGGTGCCATCCACACTGCGCCTCATATTGAGGCAAGGTTGACTTGTAAACATCACATATGACCCACAGATCATTTTCCTAATGTTTCAACAGAATATGAATGCCTTTTGTTGGTTTTCTATATTCCAGTAGTTGTTTTCACTTAAAATCTTGTCCATTTCAAATAAAAGTGAGATATTTTGAGTGGTACCATCCACACCGTGCCTCAGATTGACGTGGGGTTGTCTCGTACACATCAAAAATGACCCATGAAAATTTTCCTAATGTATCAACCGAATCTGAATGTGATTGGTCCATTTTTCATATGTCAGTTTTTGTTTTTACTTAAACTAAAGTCCATGTCAAAGAAAAGTGAGACACTTTGAGTGGTTCCGGCCACACCGCACATCGGATTGAGGCAGGGTTGACTCGTACACATCATAAATAACCAATTGATCATTTTACTAATGTATCAACACAATCCAAATGCGTTTGGTTGGTTTTATATATGTCGTTTATTTTACTTAAAAGAGAATCCATTTTAAACAAAAGAAATACACTTTGAGTGGTACCGGCCGCACCAGACCTCAGATTAAGGTGAGATTGACTTGTACACATCAAAAATGACCCATGGAATTTTTTCCTAATGTATCAACAAAATCTGAATGCGTTTGGTCATTTTTCCATATGTCGGTTGTTGTTTTCACTTAAAATCATGACCATTTCAAATAAAAGTGAGACATTTTGAGTGGTACCGGCCTCACCGTGCCTTAGATTGAGGTGGGGTTGACTCGTACACGTCAAAAAAGACCCATGGATACATATCCTAAAGTATCAACAGAATCTGAATGCGTTTGGTCCGATTTTCATATGTCAGTTTTTGTTTTGACTTAAAATGTTGTCCATTTCAATGAAAAGTGAGACAATTTGAGTGTTTCTGGCCATACCTCACCTCGTATTGAGGCGCAGTTGACTCGTACACATCACAAATGACCCATGGATATTTTTCTCAAAGTATCAACACAATCCGAATGTGTTTGGTTGGTTTTTTATGTCATTTATTTTACTTAAAAGTGTATCCTTTTTAAACATAAGAATTACACTTTGAGTAGTACCAACCACACTGGCCCTCGAATTGAGGCGGGGTTGACTCATACACGTCACAAATGACCCATGGAAACTTGTGCTAATGTATCAATAGAATCTGAATGCGTTTGGTCTATTTTATGAAAACCAGTTTCTGTTTTCACTTAAAATCTTATCCATTTCGAATAATAGTGAGACAGTTCAAGTGATACCGGCCACATCGCGACTCGGATTGTGGCGGGGTTAACTCGTAAACATCATTTATGACCCATATATATTTTTCCTAAACATTGAACAGAAATCAAATGCCTTTGGTCTGTTTTTTTTATTTTGAGTTTTTGTATTCAATTAAAATGATGTCTTTTTGAAAAAAAATTACAAATACATAATGGAAGATTAAAAGTTAATGATATTGAGGGAAAAAATGTTATATAATGAGTCAATGTCTATAAGTAATAAAAGTAATAGAAAGACTGATTGTGTAGGAACTAATGTTAGGAATTTGAGGAATGATAGTTACATAATGTGCAATATCAATTGTAATAAGATGTTATAGAACCCAAAACCGGATTTTTTAATCTAGTTTAGGAAAATACAAACAACCTAAGAACTTTTGAATCCCTCTCATGCTGCACCAGAACCATCAATTTAGCATAACATCTAAGCCTAGATGGATCGAAATTAATTTACATTGTTCAGGATCAATTTCAGAGTACAACCTATCTCTATCATCAATGACACATTAATCATGCAAAAAACATCAAATGAAATATCCAAGTATGTACCATTTATGGAGGGACATGATTTCCTTCATTCTTCTTAGCACTTCATAAGCACTGACTTTGAGAACTCTGACTGTATGGTCTGCATCAAAATATTATAAACCCTTATTTTTTTATCTTCATATAGTAATTATTGAGTTTTATAAGACATTTGCAATATGTGAGCCTAATTCCATTAGAAGGTTAGAAAATATGTATAGAAATTGAGATATATCTAATAATATGTTGGAGTTATTCATAAATGGTAAGGACCATTATTCATGATAAATGATACAATTATTGGTGATAGTACCTTGAGAACCAAATGCATCTGCAACGAAGACAACCTCCCTAAAGGTTTGTTTGAAGAGGACATCATGAATGATAAATATTTTGAACATTATAACAATATTAGTTTCCAACCAAAGAGAATTTTTTATACCATGTTTAAAACTCACAAGTTGTGCCAAATGAGATTCCACTTCAGCAATAACAATTTTGGGCTGACTTCATATCATAAATCCCAGCAAAAGATACATTTCCTTTTCTTTAAGAGAAGACACATCACAAAATACACATTGATCTTAATAATAATCAAACTATTGATTCCCCTGAATAATTTTCCACCACGCATCTGCACAGCTAAGAAACATTAGAAAGCATAAATTATATTGGAATAGGATGGAACAAATTATTATCCAAAAATTGAAATAGTAATCCTGAGTAACATACTTTTAAAATAATAATAGGAAACAAAATTAATGAAACATGCATCACCTCCCCTCCCACCTCAGCCCCCCCACCCACCCTACATAGCCCCTTCCCCCAGCACTCCACCCAGGCCAACCTCTTCCCCCACCCTGCCCAGACCCTTCCCACAAAATCCCCCACCCCCCTGCCCAGATCTCCTCCTCCCGTCCTGCCCTACCCAGCTCTTCCATCAAGTATAACATATTCTCTCCAAAAATTTTCCATGTTTTGTTCACCATAACCTATGCAATGAATGATGGAATCATATGTTAAATCAACATGTATCTAATTTTTAGACTGGATATGATCAACATGTGAAAATATTGGTAATCCACTACCTATGATGGCTGGTAAGATTTAAGGGTGGTTTATTTTACATAGCCCATTTATTCTACCAATAGGATAAACACCATTTGACAATGAAAAAAAAAGTATTGAATCATGAGAAGTAATAGACCTGGAGAACATAAAAAAAACAGTAGTACATCATGTGAATTAAATGATAGGAAGAGCGTCTAGCTATAAAAAAGGGGAAAACATAAAAATAATTGACTATAACATTGGAAAATGTTATTAAAAACATGATGTAATACATTTGAAAACATACCAACCTACCCATCCCCTACCCCTCTCCTCCCCTCCAACCCTGCCCAACCTTTTCCACCAGCAGCCCCCTCCCTCCTGCAATCACCAAGCCCCTCCCCAACCCTCCCCTACCCTCTACTTCCCTGCACTTCCCTCCAACCTACCCAGCCCTTGCCGCACCCTGCCCCTCCCCCCATGCCCACCCTTTTCCTCCATCACCCCACAACCTCTTCCCTCCACCCTGCCCACCCTTTTCCCCCATTATCCCCCTCCCCTCCAATCCCCCAAACCCAACATCTTACCCCAACACCCCCTCCCACCTTACATCATCATCCTCTCCCCGACCCTCCCCTCCCCTCCCCTCCAATTCTCTGCCCTCCCCTCTAACCTGCCCAGCCCCAGCCCCTCCCCTCTCCTCCCCCTCCCAATCTTTTTTCCCAGCAGCCCCCTCCCCCTTGCCCAACCTTTCCCCCCAGCAGCCCCTCCCCTACCCTCCCATACCCTCCCCTTCCCTGCCCTCTCCTCCAACCTGCCCAGCCCCAGCCCCTCCCCCCCTGCCCACCCTTTTCCTCCAGCAGCCCCATGCCCACCCTTTTCCTCCAGCATCCCCTGCCCTTCCCGTCCGCTCCCCCTGCCCACCCTTTTCCCCCATCAGCCCCCTCTCCTTCCCCCTAGCCCAACCTATTCCACAACACCCCATCCCTCTTACCATCATCCTCCTCTCCCCTGCCCTCCCCTCCCCTTCCCTCCCCTCCCCTTCCCTACCCTCCAACCTGCACAGCCCCTACCCCTCCCCTCCCCCCAGCCCACCCTTTTCCCCAAGCAGCCCCCCTGCCCAACCTTTTCCCCCCAGCAGCCCCCTCCCCTTCCATCACCCAGCCCATCCCCTACCCTCCCCTCCCCTTCCCTACCCTCCCCACCAACCTGCCCAGCCCCTGCCCCCCACATACCCTCCCCCTACCCACCCTTTTCCTCCAGCAGCCCCCTTCCCCTCCTCTGTTGCCCACCCTTTTAACCCAGCATCCCCCTCCCCTACCCTCCCGCCTCCCCTTCCCTCCCCTCCCCTCCTCCCTGCCCACCCTTTTCCTCCAGCAGCCCCCTGACCCTCCCCTCCTACCCACCCTTTTCACCCAGCCAGCCCCCTCCCCTCCCCTCCCCCCTGCCCAACCACTTCCCCCAGCACCTGCTCATTCATGATATATGTTTACATGTAGATATAGTAATATTTTAAAATAATAATACATACTATGTATTAATAATAGGGGAAAACTATAATAAGAAATTTATAATTATATATCAAACTCCCCAATTCAGTCCTATCATTTGGATCATCAACATTTTTATATTCCATTTTCTCTCCATTGTGATACCACACATAATATATTTTTTGGAAACCATATTTGGTTATATGATTGCTAACTACTTCAAAACTCAACCAAGGTCTTCCAACTCAATTAAAACATGGGCAGTGTTTGCAACCACTATCTGAGGCATTGTCAAATGAAAAATCTAGAAGGATGTTCAAATTATTTAGGAAATTGGTTGAAATCCGATCAGTTTCGTACATAAAACTTCTATCCATTCGGTTAAAAAATTACTCTATGTCATTTGAATGCAATTGAATAATATTTAAGTTTAATCAAAAATAAATTTAGGTAAATGAAAATTCCTTACTTTATATAAAAACATAACTGAAACATTACACTATATGAGAATCATATTAAGAAATACAACAAAATATAGTGTATATGAGAATATAAGATACAAAATTTGTAATTCCTATATTCAAGGATTACCCAGTAAGATATTAGAAGTTAATCAAGGAATACCTAATTCTTAAGGATCTTTTTGGGAGTACATGAGTTTTATACTTTAACTTCTTCAGGGAGATCAAGATGAGGAGTATGATGAGGATCAGATGAGTGGAGGGACTGACCAAGGGGGTGTGGGGTGTATAGTGGGGTTTCTAGGGGGTGATGGGGCCATCCGAGGGGTCGAAGGTGTCTAGGGGGTCGAGGGTTGTCTAGGGGGTGGAGTTCTCCAGGTGGGCGGGCTGTCCGAAGGGGTGGTTAGGCTGTCAAATGGGTTATGGGGAGTTCTGGGGGGTGGGTGGGCTGTCTAAGGAGGTGAGCGGGGTGTCCCGGGGGTGGGTGGGGCTGTTCGGGGGGGGGGGGGGGTTAGAGGGTTTCCAGGGGTGGGAAGGCTTCCCATGGGGGTGGCGGGGCTGTCCATGGGGTCTAGAGTGTACAAGGGGTGGGTGGGCTGTCCAGGGGGTGGGCGGGTTATCCACAGGGGGTGGTCGGGCTGTCCACGTGGGTGGTGGCGATGCCCAGTGGGGTCGAGGGTGTCAAGGGGGTGGGGAGGTGGGGATTTCCTAGGGGTGGGGGTGGGGCTTTCTAGGGGATGGGGGCATCCGGGGGGATGGGGGTGTCCGGGGGGATGGGGGTGTCCAGGGTGGCTGGGTGGGTGTCCGGGGGTGGGGTTGGCGGGCTTTCAACAAGGGTGGGGGGGCTATCCCGGGGGCACGGGCTGTACAAGGTGGTGGACGGGTGTCCGGGGGTGGGGTGTGTGGGCTGTCAATAATGGTAGTGATAGGTGTGGAAATTGTACACCTAGAGATTGTTGAGGAAATACTTATGAGGATGGATTGGAATCCTGGTAGGTTCATAGAGTGGGATGGTCCCTCTGAGTATATAAAATGTATTATGAAAAGATTTAGGGAAATATAATTATCATACATGGCACATGTCTATAAGGTTATAACATTGTATTTTCATAGATGTAAGATTGTATTTTATGGATTTTTTTGGACTATATGAATCTTAATTAGTTAATAGAGATGAAGAAGTTATTTATAACATATATAAGGAAAAATTGATATGTTACAAGACATTTTGTTTCTTTCTCTAGATTAATATCCTTAAAAATATCATTAGTAGTGGGTCATATAATTAATCATTCCCAAGATTGAGTTTAGGAGTATATATGGATTTTATTATTATTTTTCCATGACTTTTGGGTTGATAAACACTATAATTTTCTTCATAGATCTCATGAATATTATTTTCCATCCATATAATGTCCCTTTAATCATTATATTTATAGATGAAATGACAATATTGTTTATGAAATTATTTTTAATGATTGACGTTGTGACATATTAGTGATAACAAATCAATAAAATTTGATTTATAAAAATAATTTTGTGTGTCAATATTGGATACAACAGACTAAGAGTTATTTAAATTAGAGAAGCACCATTATTTTGGTCTATCTCAATCTCAACATCATGTCAAGGGGGTATCATCACAACCACCTCATAATTTAAAAAAACAAAAACACTAAAAATAGTAGTATCCTCCAACATAATATCTTTAATCTATTCTATAAATGTATGAACAATCACATAAACTAGGTGGTCCACATATCAACTTCTCACATAAAATTCCAACTAAATAACAGGAACTACATTATTTCAATCCTCATATGATTACACAACACTCCTTCAGAATAATTTGATAAAAATATGTAAGGAATATAACTAGTTTATTCATTTGATAACATAGTATAGGTATATTTATATGAAAAGAATACCCCCACAATAATCATGAAGCCCTGTCATTTGTCTAAACCCCTAGAACAAATAAAAAAAGCTAGTATGGATATTTAATAAAATATTTAACACCATAAGAATAAAAATACACTCTAAAAAATGTTTGAGAGGATATAATGGTGTGTGTGGAAAAATTATATTAAATCAATTTAAATGAATATGGAACAAATGAGGGTTTACAATACACTATGAGTAACTCAAAGAATCCAAAACCACTATAGAGCCACATATTCAACTTCATGAAACAGGATATGGAAATCTTACCTAATTCTTTACTAATTACCACCTAATTGGAACACTCTATTTATGGTTCTTGAACACAAGGAACAAACTATGTTTGGTCTCTAACAACTCAATCACCCACTTGTAGATCATAATCTTGTTTCCCCTTATACTAAAATGGTCTCACTAGAAGATACTTCTAATGTTTTTCCTAAGCCATTCATCTCCACAAAAAAAATTATCAAATAACCATTGAACACATCTAGATGATGATACAATATCATCACATATAGGTCGAATCAAAACAGAAACAAAAACATATACACATAAAAATCAAAACTAAAAACTGAAATATTAGATAAATTTCAATAAAAATAATGTTCCATTTAAGAAAATACCTAATTTACGATGGGTCTGATAAGATTCAGAAGGAGATTCAAAACCTTGGTTGGGATGGAGGAATTGGAAGCTGAAGGATCTCCATGATCTCCAAACTGCTCCCATTGAAGGAACTCCAAGATCGCATGCTCCCATTTAAGGATCTGTATCGCGAATGAGGGAGAGGACGTGCTGCTGGTAATTTGGGGGACTGTTTAACCAACGGTTTTTAAAACACGTTGGTATATATCTTCAGGCCAAACCTATACCAACGGTTCCTTATAATCATTCGTAAAATCTTCCCTGAACCACACATATACAAACGGTTCTCATTGAACCGTTGGTAAATCTCCCCTAAACTACATCTATACCAAAGATTCAATATAACCATTGGTAAAAGCTCCCTCAAACACACCTATACAAACGGTTCTAAGGAACCATTGGTAAAGGCTTCCCTAAAAAATCCTTTACCAAAGGTTTAATGAAACACTTGGTATGGAAGTGTGGGGAAAAACCCACATTCCAGTAGTGACACCCCATGAATATATCTTCATATCACACCTTTCACTCATGATATACATTTGTGTAATAATGGTTTACGGGTCAAGGAACTAGTTAATTAAATATTAATTACTTTGTATAAATAAAATTTTTATTTCATTATTTTCATTTTACTAATAGTTTATTCTTAATAATATTGATATAATATTTGAAAGAATGATTTTTCAGACCAAAACTATTTTTTTCTAAAATTATATAATATTATAATAAAATATGTTATTATTAATATTTTGAATTTTAATAAAATTGATTGACTAAAAAACTACTTTTAAAATATAAATGATAACATAATTTAATTTTTATCAGGTCTTATTAATTTTAGTATGTATTTACATGTCATTTTCAATCATTTTTTTTAATAAATTAGAATTTTAAAATTTAAAATTTATATTTAAAAATTTTATAGAATTCTTATGACACGAAAAATATAATTTCAGAAATCGATACCTCAAAACTTGTTAAGAGTAAATTTACGATAACATGTAAAACATTTTTTTTCATGAATATTAAAAATAATTTATCTATTTTCCAATATGTTTAACTACATATTAATTATTTAAAAATGATATATTAATAAATTTACAAAAAATACATGGCTTAGAATAAATTATTGTTTTAATATAACATATTTAAGTATATTATAATCAATTTCTAAATATATGATTTACCTTCCAAATTTTAAAAGGGAATCATCTACTTTAAAATTATTATTTTGAAGGAACATTAATTTCTCATACCAAGTCATGTTATATAAAATAATGGTCAAATATTGTAAATTAAAATATCATATTAAATGTAATGTTTTTCAAATACCCCAGCAACATAATATGAGTACGTTCATGGTATTTAATTTCCTAATACCTTGGTTTCTTTGGAAATTAATAAAAAAATCATCCTATTTTTCAATAAATACCATCCCATTTTACTTTATTTACTAATTATTATTTCTTCCTAAATGAATGTATGAGAGATTTACATCACAATGGGGACTAAAAAGGTTTTATCAAGATTTTATGGCCTCAATAATCTTATTGTAGGAGCCACTCATCATGTTAAGGAAAATCATAACATCTAGTTTCCTTTATATTCCATTTTTTTGGAAGTATTTCATTTAAATTTAAAAATAATGTTATTTTTCCCATATTATTTGATCCATTTAATCTATTATAATTATTCTACTAATTTTTTAAAAACATATCCTCTCTTATTACCCTATTCTGAAAAAATATTTTAGATTTGTCATGATGCTTATTTTACTAATCAAACATCACTCTACACACCTAAAAATTATATGCAATATTTATTTTTCAATTCCCATTCCATGTTATTTTATATGTTTATTCACTAATATGTAATTTTTTTTATTATATTGTTTACAAAAATAATATTTCCATTCCATTTTTGGTTGTTAAAAATGACATTATTATCATGTTTTTTATTCTCTTTGAAACACAATGATTTTGTTAGGAAACAAGTTTTCTTTTATTTTCCATATGTAATTTTGAAAATTATTAATTATGATATATGTTTTCTACATGAAAATAAATATATATGAAGGGTGTTCCATCATTTTTCTACAGTGTATAGGGAAAAAAATTAATCTCTATAGATGATATATTTTTCAACACCTAGGTGAAAATATATGGTAATGTTTATGAAACCTTTGTAAAAAACCATGGTGATATACTTATGAAAAATTTAATAACAAAAATTATATATAATGTTTCACGTTGGTTTTATTATGATATGATACTTTTTTCATCAATGCCTCTTTTATGATCTTCATCATGTTATTATTGATATTTTTCAATGTTCTCATGTACATTGTTTCTAAGGTTTTCTCATATTGGACCTCATGCTCACCCATTCCATTGATGTATGACCCCCATTTATGTGATGTTTCATATAAACATATGTTGATCGTTTTTTATACCCTTCATTTGGATTTAATGAAATGTTTTAAATTTTCATGATTTTTTCCATATATCTATAAAACTAAACATTAAAGATCTTTTCATTGGATATTGTAAGGAAATGTTATGGTATGAAATGTCATTATTCATATTCAATACCATATTTTATATCATTGAACAATTCATCCATAATCCCTATAGATGTGCAAATTATAATGGATGTTCAGATGTTTTCATGATTTATATAAGACATTGATAAATTTTACCTTTAGTGTGAGATAAATAACTTTTGGAAAGTTTCTTTAAGTAATAATGTGAGGATTAAAGGGTTGATATTAATATGACTAAATAAAAACTGAAAAATAAAAAAATATATTATATTGAATTATGGATTATTAATTGATAAAATATATTATTACATCTATTTAATTAAATGTTTTATATGGATTTAATGAAGAATTTTCCTGATTTTAAAAGATAGGTTTGCAAGTGGACGATTCAACTAGTTGATATTTCTCAATGTTTTTTCTTCTTGTGGTCTTTGATTAGTTACAGTTACGTTAATTTATATTCTGACGACTTATGGTTATAACAAGATACTATATGGTCAATATGTGATGCTGTGGGGATATAATTGGATATTTTGTGGTGATTATGATGTGGTTGGGTTTGAGATTATGTGATAATTGGATGATTCACATAGGTTGAGATCTGAGAATTTATTATAATTCTTGATATACTAGGGTTTCTAGACATATTTTGAGAACTGGGCTCTATTGTTTTTTTTTAAATTTTTTTATGGATTTGATGTTATGATAGTGATTTTTATTTTATATTATTATGATGAATATTCTTTACTGGGATTATTCTCAATTTATTATATATCACCGAAAATTAGAAATTACATATCTTAATTATGATAAAACATATTTTGAAATGTTAAGAAGATCAAAATAATATTTATTTATTAGTAATGTATTATTTTATCAGTATATTAATCACACTATAGCTTTCCATAGATGTTTCACATATGTCTATCCCAAAAATATTATACAAATTAAACATATATATAAACATTATGTGCTCACCCCTAAATAGTTTGTTAATATTATTTATGGATTTTCAAAATGGGTTTTGATATATTGTTTGGGTAGTTTTGGTAGAGTAATAGAATGATATCATGCTTTTCGAAGTAATTATTATGTGTATTTTATTTCCGGTTTAATGTAATTTAGCTAAAAGCTAGATTGTAAAAAAAATTAGTGGGATACTTTGAATGTTTATTTATAATCTATGTTTTTTCATTAGAATTAAGAGGGTAATGCCTAATATTCTTCTGATAGATACAATGAGTCATTGTTGTCATATCATGATCTATTTGTTGCAAAATTAGGGGAAAATATTATACACTCTGCCAACACATGAGGGTATTTAGTAGGTATTGTAAAATACTAGATGAATTCCAAGACCGAATTAAATAATATTTCCACAGTCTTCAATGATAATTTCTAAAATGCTTTGAAAAAATATGCATGTACTAAAAAAATTTAATTCACATTAATTATTATATATTTTACTCATTTTTTAATTCATATCAATCGATATCATTAATGATAGATTATATATATAAAAATATAGAATAAAACCCCCAATATAAATGTTGTACTTCAATGGTAGGCCTATTTTAAAAGAGGGATATATAGGGAGAAAATGATTCTCATCTTACTATATAACATAATATTAATTGATTATATACACCTTTTGTTGACATAATATCACACATTAAGAAGAATAATTGATTATTGAACTCAGTCTAACATCAAATTCTATTATTAGGAAGGTAAATTCATAAATTTCATAATATAGTTTTAATATACTATTTTCCCACCACCACAATATCATATGATTTACACAATTCATTAATGAATATAGGTTTTAGAGATAATGAATAAAAATTTGTGAAAAAGTATAGATAATAGAAAACATATTCAATAGGTGGAAACATGAGTATAATCAAAATTTATTATGTAATTTATAATTTATTGGACTGATGTGATGTATTTCTGAGGGGCCAATTGTAGAAAAATATCAAGATAGGTATTTCAGTAACATTGAAATGACGTTCAAGATATAAATTTAAATTATATAATCTTATTCTATATAACAATCAATATAAACTAATAAAACATTGTTTTATGAGATGATTGATGTGTATGTGAGAACATCATTTGGTGGAAGCCTATTTTAAACTACATCAAAAAATCTCAAGAATAATTATAGTCTTTGGTTTCTTCCTACAATTTCTAATAGGTCACATTACTATAAAAACACAATTCTTATTTTTTGCATTACCCTGGATAAGTATTGGACGATTTAACACCATTATTTAGAACACTTTTATAATTAATCGAATCATAGTAGTGCATAAAAAAATTAGTACCTGTTTAAAATTATTATCATTAAATAATTAATTATATTGGATTATTCATATTTTATGATTATATTGGTATGGTAGAAGAAGTTATATATTAAATTAGTCTAATTGGAGAATCATATTTGGATGTTGACGTACTTACACATGTTGTCAAATGGTGGTGGAAGCGGCCTCATAGATTCTCGCTTCCATAAAAAGTGAAAGTTCAATTGCATGAAAACATACCTACATGAATCGTAAAAAATTAGAACTACTCGGGAACCATAGAAGTAATATATATCTTATAGATTACTTCTTCCATCCCAATTTTAGTTACATTAATGAGACCGAGGTTCCATCCCCTGAAGAATAATTCCATTTTTGTCACGGTATAGTTCAATTTACACCTCATTTCAAGAAATCACCCCCATGTTGAAAAAATAACATCAAGACCATGTTTGATACATTCACCAACATGTGACACCCCAATGTAATCTTCCTTTTTAATGACTTCGCTACAATTTTTGTTGTGGAACTCCACCAACCAAGGGATCAACATCCAAGACAAAACCTCAAATGATATTGAGATCTTATATAATAGTTATCAATATAAAGACATTCATTATTGTAATCCATTTCATTGTGCTCATCCTAACCATGAATGATTGGGAATACATCCATAATTCTTCACATTCCCAAAAGGATATTTGATGAATTTACTAATTGAATCACCAAGAATATAGAGTATAATCTAATTATCAATAGATAATATAAACATTTGGTCCGAAAAAAAACATTATATATTTAAAACATCATATTCATGGCACTGATGAAATATTATCCATCATTTACTATCGTTTATTATCTTGGATATTATTATGATTCGTGGAATGAAATAATGGTAATGAACCATTCTTGGATATCTGCATACAAACCCACTTGAGAATATTTCCATTGTATATTATATGAATACGATAGGAAAATAATTTTATCCATCTATATGGATCATTATACCCCTTATGTAAGCATTTTAACTCATGAATTTCATTAAAAAATCATTTAAAAAAATGTATATTGATTTTACTGTTAGAAAATTATTTTAATAAGTTGAATTTATTATATATAAAAATATAAAAATACGAGAAAGGAAACACTATATTTTTTATATACAAATTAATAATATATTTATTTTTATTAAAAATATATATTGATATCATCACCTAAACATATATTCCATCTAGTAGAATATATCATCAATAAATTAATAGAATATTGCAACATAGAAACCATAATACTATAATGTGACACTTTAAAAACATTAGGATATATTTAGTACATATCCATAAATTAATTTATTATATAGAAAGTAAATTTAACATTAATTTAATATTTCATTTAATATTAATTATATTTTATCTAATATATATAAATGGAATTTTATATCACCAATGAAAAAATATAAAAAATTATAATTACGACTAAAATGAATAGTAAATAATAAATCAATACTGATTGAAACAAATTATTAAAATATATAACATAATGATAAGGACTATAAAATTACTAAATACTATTAATATTTAAAATTATTATAAAAAATAAAATTTATCATAGTATAAATGAAAATGATAGTCAAAACACTATCAAATTAAAAAACATGAAATAAAAAATGTAAATATAAAATTCAAATATATAACAAAAATTTCCCACAAAACTCCTCAACAAATTACATATTAAAATTTTTAAATATGATATTATATAAAATTATTATAATATATATAAATATATAAATGTTGATACAATCTTTTTTGACAAATATACATTTTAATATGCTTTTTTTATTTATAGATCCTTCAATAAGATAATTTATTTATTTATAATTAATCAATAGTATGCATGAACTATTTATAGATATCTTTTACATGAGATTGAAACTAACATTACTTGACCCATACAATACCCACATGGGATGATTATAAGATGAGTTTTCCACCCTAATCCTTCTTCTAAAAATATTAGTGTTGTCGGTTAAATCCATTCTCGAATACCAATAAACATTTCTTTGGCAAGAAACAATACTACAATGAATAATATAACATTAAACACCTTTATTATATATATATATAATATACTAAATGGTACAAAATGCATGAAGGTGAAATTACGAAAAAATACAACCCCACATGGTTAAATACTAAATAACTGTACATTTTATGAGTCCTATATTTAAACAGTTTTTTGATATTAAATAATTTATCCCAATTTCGTGTACTTGTATATTGTTCTCTAGATGAAACAAAAATAGAAACCATCATGGAAAAACAAGGCTTATAATACATCACAAATAATCACTAGGTTTTAGGTATGATGTTATACAATCATGATTTCTATATAAACCCTCATCGATATTGTGCAACATTAGAAACAATATAAATTATGTAGGATGAAGGCCTGCGAAATTATGAATAATCCCAATACTAAAGTGTATAATATGTCTATCATCGATATCACTACTGTAAATTACATCCAAAAGGTTATCATGGTGTTCTTATGGAGTCATAAGACATGATGCACTTGAATCATCCAATCAATCCAACTACCATGTTCCTTAAAAATACTTAATGAAGGATAAACACATTGATGTAAGCATCTCATAAAAGGGAATAAAAAATCCTATAATTCATGACCATTGATATAGTGATTCCATTATATATACCAATATGTGATCCCAAGCCATTATCCAGAATAGATCTAAGTCAAGGGTTTTCTAACCTCTATTATTATATCTAACCTTGTGTATTGTAGTGGAGTTAATTCCAATCATATGAATAAGCACACACTATGTATAGTAATTTTATGTGTGAAAATAGAATTCAATAACACAATTTACAACAACCCAAAACCAACAACTGATAATACCATCATGGAATTATAGTTGGCACACACACATTATTGGAAGAAAACTATGATAGGGGATTGTTTACCACATGTATATAGGTCTCATGCCTCACATGTTGATACCTCAGTCGAAGGAGTTATAAACCCTATTCTTAGAATGTGGAGGATATTTACATAATCATCATCGATTGTGTATAGAATCTATATTGATATATTGGACCATAACCCCAAGTATCATTTGTTCGATAGTAAACTACATAATGGAAAATAATGTCCCCATTGCAGATAATGGAATACTACTCGGATATTAATGGACCAATGAATGATCTAAACATCGTTACCCAAAACCATTAATTATCCTAAATGATATAATATAAAAACAACTAATCTCTCATTGAAAACATCATCATATGGATGGAAAACAATCTATTGTTTTCTTTGTCATGAAATAATTCATATAGGTTAATTAGTATTCTAAAACATATATCTGACAATAAAATCCTAGAATTGACACCACAATAGAGATTAGTGGAATAATGGAGACCCTTGGGTGCACCACATTTCTTGTTGTGGGTAGGGGATATTGGTGTATGTATCTCACTCACTTCACATGCACACACCTGGTTTAGGTTGGAAATAATTCCCTCATAGGCTCGCAATATGTCCAATGCACTTGGTCCCAGTGTGGAGATTTCCCAGCTGGTAAACATTCACCACCCAAACCAGTGTGAATTTTTCATACTAAAGTCACCCCACTCATAAATATATAGGGATTTTATAAAATTTTATATTATTTTTATGTTATACCACACTCATAATTTGATGTCGTCTCTACTTGAAATTTAATACTGCACCATCAAATTATCATATTCATAATAGTATTTTTCCAAGTATTAATACTTAGGTAAATTATTAATTATACATATAGGGTGTTCTAGAACATGAAAACCAAAAAAATAAGATAATTATGAATTTAAAAAATTACCATTCATAGAAAAAACACCCTTTTTCACGTCGATATTTTTCATGATTGAAAAATTTATCCATTAACTCAAAAAATTCAACAAGTGTATATTATTATCACATGTTATCATGATTTATAGGGTTCTCAATAATTATTTATTTGAGTTTGAGAAAAATAAATTGACTAACGTAGGTTTACTTATTATTGTGTGGATCAAATGGTTGAAATGAAATTGAATGAATAAAAATGTGAAAATACATATAAACGTATTATGAAGGATGATGGATAACATTTTGAAAAAATAATTTAATCTCATTGATGATATAAATGTTTTACTCTATCTTTGTTGAAGATTTATTTGTAGGTTAAAATCTAGATGTTTTGTTGGGAGATTATACATGATGAGATTTCCTACGGTTATGTCTAGTTTTAGGCTATGATATCATGAGGTTATGTCATGTATTGGGTTGTGATAAGATGAAGATATAACATAATTTTCTTAGTTTGTGATGTAATGATGTGGGGATATGGTGGGGGAGTTTTTTGGTGATGATGATGTGGTTGTGTTTGTGAAAATGTGATAGTGGGATGAGTCCCACCTGTTGTGATTTAGGAAGACCTATTATTGGATGATATATTTGGGAAACATAATAAATGTTAAGATCTGGGATTTCATATTTTTCAAGAATATTTTCATGGTTGTGAAGTCATGTTATCAATTTTTTTGTTATATGACTATGGTGATGTTACTTTTATACTATTCTTATCATATTACTAATTATCTTTAAAATTTATAAATTTCATTTCTTACATACAATTCACCATATATTAATATAATTAAGAGATTCGACTAATGTTGAATAATAAATAATATATTATTTTCCTGCTAGCCTAATAATAAACTTGATGTTTGTAATTGATTCACATATGTCTATCCCAGAACCTTTACTTGACATGGATAAAATTGAGTACATGAAGTGATCCCCCTACATATTTTGTAAGTTGTTTTACTATATAATATCTGGGAGAATTGACCTATTTTTCAGTTGGATTGGGTACAATTAGAGAATGATCAAGATATTTTTATAACATTATTTAATTAATTTATTTATGGTTTTTTCTCATATTGGTAACAATTTGTTTGTGTAAAAAATTTCTATCTTAACAGCAACCTTATAAATTTTATTAGTTTTTGTTTAATTGAGAATTTATATCGTAATACCTCCTATATATGAGATAGATACCCTATGACCTAGTTTACTAATCTTAACATATTGTTGAAGGATTCTAAGAACAACATTATCCCCTCTACCTAACCAAGAATAAATTTTGAGGGAATTTGTAACTGATGATGGCACTCCAAAATTCAATTTTATAATAGTGACTATTTTTTCAAAAAGATATTTTCAAACACATTGAAAAAATGAACATGTATGGAGAAAGACAATATAATTCAGCTAATCAATATCTATTTTAATATAGTTTTAAATTAATATATTTAGAAACAATTAATATATCATTTTATATAAGAAAAAAATATAAGTATTCCCAAACTTTTCTATTCTTACTTCAACGGTTGGCCTATAGAAAAAGTGGGAGATATAGACAGAGAATGATTCTCATATTCCCATATATAGAACTATAATAACAGTTTAGAGAAAACTTTTTTGAACAAAATATATCTTTATATGGAGATTCATGAATGGGTGAAATCAATTTCAATCAAAATTATTTTATATGTAAATTCAAATAATAAATTTCCTAATGAAATTTTAAGATCCTATAATTCAACAACAAAAACAAAAGAAGCTTCGCATGGTTCATGAAAGAATATATATTTTGGGACCATGAATAGAAATGTGAAAAAAATTAATGATAATAGAAAAAATAGTATTCAAACACTCTTTAAAAAATGTTACTCAAATTAAACATATTCCTTTCAAAATAAAATATATAGATCAAAAAAGAGAACATACTAAAAAAATGATGTAGAGTGGCCTTGTCAAGGGGGAACTCAATTCAAATAAATTGTTTATTTTAATATGGTTTCTCAAATATTAGTAAAATACACTAAAATTATCCACAATAACAAAAATCATTCTAGAACATAATAAAATCACACATCAAATTAATATTACGACATCAAGTAAAAAACTGATGTGAATTTATGAAATTAATGTGTACTGCACTGTATAAAATAAGAAATAACTAAGTCTAGCTATATATAAATAATTTAATAAAATATTAATGAACTTTAAAATCATCGACATACAAAGTAAATAAAAAATAGATGATATACTAATGAATCCAAAAGCAGTTCAAATGATTTCAGTAAATCCATTTATTTTTTTATATTTTATGTATCACTAGAATTGTTGAACATTCCAATGTTTCTCTAATGAGAAATCCCAATATAATGAAGCATAGTGACACTAATCTTTTATGACTAGACAATAACCATTGAAATTAAGGATAAATAAATAACAGTAATTATATCCATGGGTTTCTACAATACATGTATGTAAATTCTCACAGACTGTGGCATAATATAGACGTATACAATGTGTAATAGTGCATTTAATATTAATATAATGATTCAAAAATAACATAATAATGATTAAATATACAATACAATTACTAAAAGGGAAATGATATACATAATAATGAAATATATATAAATAGTGGAATGGCATAATGTTGTCTATTAAAAATTAGCATGTATACATTAGCAAACATCCCATTAAAATCATATTTTATTTACATATAAAAACTGAACATAGATTTTATGGTGGAATGAAACAATATCATTTACTAAAAATTACCATAATAATGTTATACTATTAATGAACATGGATATTTTATTATAATTTGAATGCATAAGTAGATGTAATAATGTAGACAACTCATATAATTGGTAAAATCAATTACTATTAATATAATATAATTTCACATATAATAATCAAATTCATCAAGTTTGGATAATAATATAATTTTGGGGATTATATGAAATATTTTAAAATTCATACATTTTTTTCATAAATAAATAAACTCGCGGTATATTTTTTACATCACTTTGACTGGTCAATCCTAAAAATCATATAGTAAGTGTAAAAAATTAATCAACAGAAATGAAAAATATTTGTATCACTTATTAGATAGGTGGACATTAGACTTGGACATTTTATTTTCCCACTTACAAGAAATTTGTTTTCTATCACAAAATTCTATACAATTTAATAAATATAAATTTATATAATTGAATAAAAAGTTATATAGAAATGTATTTTTTGGTGTTTGAACCCCTTGAAGTCCTTTATTGGTATTAATAAATAAAAACAATAATTAATTAATTATTTAATACATATTAATTTGTGTTATATAATAAAATTGATAAAAATATCTTATCATTGAACACAAGGTTTATCTAGTTTGACTTTGACCATTACCTAGAACCAAACCACTAAAAATAATTGTTGGGGTTGATTTAAAATATGATCTAACCAATATATGAAAATGGAACATTTATAAATTATGAAAAAGTATAAATAATATTAATATATAATGTGAAAAAAAATAGTGAAATTGAATATGATTTATAATTCATTTTTTTATATCCCTTGATAATTGTTATGTTCGATGCAATTTCATGAATATCGAATATCCTCAAGATGATTTTCATCCCAATATGTACATCATTTATTATCATGTAATATTTAAAATGTTTTTTCATTGAAACAAATTTTATAATGGATGAAACTTCACTATATATATATGTCTTGGAACGACGTAGATATATCTACTGTATAAAATTAATTATAGAGTGTTGAAAAAAGTCTAAATCACTTTTAAATTTATTGGTTTACATTGAGGGATAATACAATAATTCATTAAATATTAACCACTAATTATAATAAAAATTAATTAATAAATGTATTTAAATTTAAAAATTATTTAATATAAAAACTATTTTATGTATCTTACCAAGTGGTTAATTTACCAATGTAATCAATAAAATTAAAAATATCCTCTAGAATATTAATCCAATTGGTTATAAATTAATGGTGTGTCATATCATTAAAATAAAGGTGATTATTTTAAGGATGTTGGAAATTGGGGAGGCCAAAATTCACCATCTTTTTTGGAACCACCATGTATACACAATCAGAAATAAGGTATCCATGATAGAGATTCATCATGTTTCTTATCAACAAAAAAACATTTATGATCTATATATACATCATATAATTATCCATATAAACCAATTATAATTTAGAAAAACACATATAAATGTAATATTAATTTAATAAAAAATTTAACTTATCATGGTCACTAGAAACTAGTTAATAAATTGTTGATGAGAAGATATGATTTATTAGTATAATCATATAATATTTTATTAGATTAACACCACTCTATAATATTGAAATCAATAAATTCGGTGAGAAAAATAAATAATAGAATATTCAGTCTATCAAAACTACCAAAAAAACTTATAATGTAATGAATTGTGAATTCCATTGAAAACATATAACAATATATAGAATCCCGTTTTATTGGTAGTACAATTATTTTTTAAAAAAAATAATATCAATTAAAAAAATCTTATACCGATTTGGAAAAACATATACATATTTCATCGAAGCAAAATTCCCTCGAATTTCACACACACACATACACAATCAATCTAAAATACAATACAATGAAGAAAATTATAATTTTAAACAACTTTGAATGTTCAAAATCAACATAATATAGGGAAATATGAATTATAAAAAAGTCAAAAAAATTAAATAGAATCCAACGAATGAAATACGATAAATTAAAATTCATTGGCCTCAAATCGTTGAATAAAAAAATTACAATTTCTATTTAGATAATTTTGATTAAAAATATGTCACTACTAAAAACAAAAATATGGGTTCATAAAAATATTATAATTGAAATTGATGGCGATAGATGTCAAAATAATTAAAAAAACATCGAATATCAGTTATATCCGTTTTTATAAGAACCCATGATAAATGATAGTGTGTTCAATTTTAATTTATATAAATATATTTATAAATAACATTTATTGTTTTTTAATATTTATTTTCTTAGCTATATAATTATTATTGTGTATTTAACACAATTATTACCCATTTTGTATGAACCAAATTATATACTCAGGTATGGATACTTTAATTTTCTTTATAAATGTTTACATCAGACCCTATATAGATGCCTAATGAGCTAGTACCAGTTCTGATGTTGTCTGCGTATTTTTCAAAACCTGAAAACCATATTTTTAGACAAAGATGAATATGCACATGGTTTATTATAAATTATGTAGATATTTTTTAAAGACAGTTCCACCTCACACAGTTGGGGCATGGTTATGATGCGTAACCATGCGAGCACCCCTTTTTCCTTGGTACTTGTGCATGGGTTGAGTATGGATTGAAAAATTGATCCGATAAACCATGTGAAAGATAATTTTCTAGGTAATTTTCTTGTTTTTACCTTAATTATCTAATTAAACCACCCCTTCCTCCCTAGTCAAATTATATGATGGACTTGAAATTTTTCCCTCAATTTGTGGTTTTTTGAAGATCTAATCATGGAATCTATAGATCTACATCATTCAACATATGGTCAAGATTCAATTTATCATGTTGGTTGCCCAATAGTTTGTACTCGAGTCATATTTAGCCATTCATAATTTCTTCTTCTATCGACCTTGTTATCATCATGTGAGTTTATTTTAAACTTTTCATATATACAATACTATATGAGGTAAATATATGTTTGATACAAAAGTATAATAATAATATAACCATATTTTTGTTGGTCAATAACTTATCTGTAATGATCATGGATTTGGGAATGTTCGTGTGTAGCCCACTAGTTTCATTGGATTCCATTTTCACAAATATTCATGCTATGATTTTACATGTTATAATTATGTGGTTATAATATTTCTAAATTGGAGATATGTTGTTAGAGGTTATACCCAAAACTCATTCCACCACATGTTGGGAGTTATGTCATATTTGGTTATTTAGTGTTTGATAAAGTTTGAGCCGATGTTCAGGTGTTCCATTTATTGATGTTAAAAAAGGTGAGCCTTTCAATAATAAATGACTTGTTATTAATGAGAATTGAATAATGGCATGTATTATGTATGATCACAACTAGACTCTCTTAGATTAAGTGCTTCAAACATAGTATGACATTTGAAATGATGAATGGAATGTATAATAATTATATAAAATGGACATAAGAAAATAGATTGAATATAGTTTACCTTTATGTAGAACCACTTTCCATGTTAATGGAAGGATGTGGAGTGAACCCCTCAATCTGTATATGAAATATTGGTTAATTAACACTTGAATAAATGGTTAAAACACAACCTAGCCTATAAACACTAATAGAATAGTAGGATTAAACCCAAAAATAAATGGATTCAACTCTACATGACATATCCAAACTAATTGAATGGAAATATTAATCCTAATGAAATATAACATGATTAAAATATCAAATATGAATGGTCTGAATCGAGCACTCCAGGGATTCTGAGATAAGAGTACCTTGGGTCTCGAGAAACCCATTCCGATTAAAGGATGTAATTTTCTTAGGTTTATAACCATAGATACTGTGGTTATTATCTATTCCTTATATTCCCGATATACTACCATATGCACCCTAACATTATTAAATGATACCACATATAATCATCATGGATATAGCATTGACTACTATGTACCATGGTGAAATCCCATAGGGCCCACTCTCTTCTTATAATGGTTTTACCATGGTCGATCACCGTGGACTCGATAGGATCCTTGTAGTGAAATTCCTTGGATTATGAAACATGGATTACACTCTTACCCCTTAGATAGACACAATTATTTCTGATTTACCATTCCATGATATTTGTGTTACAATTTTTGTTACCATGGAACTCCCCCACTAGATATCATTGTTACTTTTTTGTGTTACATCTTAGAAACATCAATAATTATACTACCAAGATGTGATTTCAGTGCTAGATATGCCTCACATGACCTATTAACATTAAATGATGAATAAATAATTAATGAACTGGTAACATGTTCAGACACCATCCAAGAGATGAAGCGGGTAATGGGGTATTTATTAACATTGCACTGCTTGTTTTACATTATATATGAATGTCTAAAGACTATTGTATTCCATTACGTGGACCAGATGCTATAGACACCGTTGTTGGTGGTCCACTAAGATTTATCTCACACCATATCAATGCACTAGTTGGTACCTGAAGAAGATTATGTAGGTGTAGTTGTTGACAAAGTGAAGCATACTGCTTCAAACACAAGATTTCATGTAGTTTAGAATAATTCATGACATTAGATGACATGGATGGATATCAGGATTCATGGGTTAGACTTTGATATCATAAGGATTTTAGAATTCTTATTACTATTTACTTGTATCCTCGTTTCCTAAATTTCTATTAATATGACATTACACAATCATTGTTCCAATTGATACAGTTATTATTATTCTCCTTTTTCCATCAGTAGTGCTTCCACTATTTACTCTTCCATTATATTCCTTATGTTATGGTACTATACATTAATGATGTAATTATGTTCCATGAGACAAACCATAGGCCCTCACTTCTAGTCGGCAGCCTCTGGTGTTCGGGGTGATACAATTCAGGCCATGTGACCCTTTGGTCTCGGGGCACCCGTTATGTCGAATTTGGGTCCAGGATATAAAAAATTGGTATCATAGGTTGTTTAATTTCATTTATTACTAGTTAGAGAGAATATATTGGAAAATTAAAATTCATGGAACATGGTAATAAGAATATCTTGGTCATCGCGGACCCATGTTTAGGGTAAAAACATTTTAACTATATTATAATTATAATTATTTTTTCCCTATTATAGTTGATGTTATTTCTCCATTGGGTGATACACATTTTGTGTGTTATTAATGATTATTACTATATTCTATAATTTATTCCACCCTTATCCTATTTACATGAGGGAAATAATCATTGTTATATGCATAATCAAAGGAACCTATTATTCACATGTCATGCATACCTCCATTCCATATAGTTTCATATTAATCCTTTGTATTGCAGGAAATTTTTTTAATTTTTGAGTGATGTTGTGATAGCTTACATGTACATTTATTATTCTTAATTTTTATTGTTTGATTTACTATCTATATTCATGATGTGTATGGGCCCTCATGGGTTGGGATGAGTAATTTACCAAGTTGAGCCATTATTCTAGACTATAAGTGGGTGTCGATTTCTGGTGAAAGGTGCATGGGGACAGATTCATCAAAAAATGATATACATTATAAGGAGAATATTGAAATCTAAAAGGAATTGTTTTTACATCATTATCACACATTGTCATGTCTATGAATGGTAAATGATTGAACCAAGAAATTAACTGCAAAATTATATGAAACTTATTCTAGGGCACTTACATATACCTGGAAACCTATACTGGTTGTTTAGGTATTATGAATATTTTAGTGAGTTTTATTATGTTGATTTTCGACAAGTGATATTATTTTAATCCCCTTATCCTTTTCTGAGGTGTGTGCATTGCATTTCTAGACAAATGATGCCATGATGTGCTCGAGTCATTCTCCATGAAGATGGTCACAACCATGCTTCAGACATGGTGGTCCCTCAGCCGCCAATCCTATCTCTAGGTGTTCCACATGAGTTAATTCCTATTGAAAGTGATTCGAACAATAATTATAATTTCCACGATATTTTTCGATGTTTGATGTATTCCATGCATGGTTGTCCATGTGATGCCCCTATAGTGGTTGATATGTCCCGCGAGTTGTAGAAGAATCATCCTCCTACTTTTTCATTGGATGGAGGTTCTTGGGCAACTGAGTCATTCCTAGAGGCCATTATTTCTATGATTGAGTGTATGAAAATTATTATTGAGTGATGATTCATTGTTGACACATAAATTCTTGGTGAATCGACCATGCATTGGTGGGATGTTGTTACCCAAGCCAGTTATCATCAAGGCATGTTATGGGATGACTTCCAGTCTACCTTCAATGATTAGTTCATTCCTAAGGCACTTAGAGAAGACTGTTCCAGATAGAACATGAATGATGATATGGGTTCAATGCCATGTATAGATTATTCTTCATGATTCAAATATTTACAATGCATTCCAACACTTATATTTGGAGATGGTCTTTCACATGATATACATTTAGAGTATGGGTTCTAGTATGTTATCCAAACATAGATGAATGTTATTCCCCTACTTATATGTTCTACAATAGTTTATCAGGACCTTCTCCCATATTGTAACATGAGGGATGGTACATGTACTGAATTTTAAGGATCAGTGCTACTTCAGGCCAGTAGTTTTTCCAGTGCAAGGAATCATTCCATTAATGTTTTTCATCAGGGATGTAGAAGTTAGAGTATCCAGTTTGATAGCTCTGTATTGTGTCATTAGTGAGTAAGAAAGGGACATAAGAATCCCCTTTGTGATAGGAACCCTATGCAGTTCCAATAATATGGTCATATGTGTCATCATCAATGTTTCTACAGGACCATTCCAATGGATTCTATTGAAAAAGGATCAGTATCCACTCCCCCTATAGGAGCGAGTTATTTTGAACCACATCAGGCGGGATGTGAGAATAACACAGTCATGAATGGCTAAATAGGACGTCATGGACGTCGTAGTCCGATTCATGATCCCCAGTAGCATCAACAGATCATTTATGATCATATTAGTCAATTTGTTTCATGGGTATGTGGATCAGTTCAACTGTGTTCTTTACATCCAATAACAAGGATCATTCCACTAGACCATCTACAGTAGGATTTACTATTCACATTGAATATAATATAGTCTATACTTTGTGTGATACATGTGCTTAATACTATTTATATTTTTTGTAATAATTGTGTAATGTTTTAGACTTGTGTTACAATATCACTATGATTTCATGACACTGAATACACAGTTCAGAATATAGATGGGGGGAATATGCCAGTGTAGGGACTGTCCCCTCCACCTAGGAAGTCACCCTTTCTTGTGGATCCTCTTTTTTCGCAAGTTGATAGGATTCGATTTCATTCTCAATATGGGATGTTTAGTCCACTATCACACCATTTTAGACTGCTATCGCTACAAGGTTTCGTTCATAGAACCAGAAGGCAATAGTTATCTTATCAATGGTGAGTTTAATGTCTAAGATGGGAGATATAAGATGAATCATCATGGGAAATGTGAATTGAATTCCTAGATTAAAAATATTTTGATGGAGTAGTTGGGTTTACATCAGACTAATTTCCCTCTCGTAGTGGATAATTTTTTGGATGCCTATCCTGATGACTTTTCTAGCAATCCTCCAAATATAGAGGGAGAGTTTACATTTGAACTTATTTCGGGAGCAACACTTGGGTAAACTCCTCCATATAATATGTAACATACTATGCTTCAAGAGATAAATTGGCAGATATATGACCTAGAGGCCAAAGGCTTTATATATCCGAGTACATCCTCTTAGGGGTAACCTATGCTTTTATCCAAGAAGGTGTATTGATACATACATCTATGCATCAATTACAATAGGTTGAACTATATTACAATCAAGAATTGGTATCCACATCCCTGAATATATGGTCTCTTTTTCCTTCTATGAGGAGAAAAGGAATTCTATAAGATCCATCTAAGATCGGGTTATCATCATGTGTGAGTCAAACCATCATTCATATATCGTAAAACATTCTATATTAGGTATGATCTGTATGAGTGTCTTGTTATGCTATTAGGTCTTAAAAATGCACCTCCCATCTTCATTTATTTGATGAATAGGGTTTTCCAACAATATTTAGACTCATTTATTGTGGTCTTTCTGGATTAAATCTCATCTTACCCTCGCAATCATAATGAATATTCCAAAAAATCATGATATCAACTTGAGTAAACTAAAAAAGAATCATATTTATACAAATATTCCTTAATGCATCTTCTTGATAAATAATGTCTAAATAGTGGGTCATATTATCTCAGAATCTGGAGTATCTATATACCCAAAAGTAGTTGGTGTTTTAGATTCATGGGTTGAGCCAATAACATGTTTGATATCAGCATATTCATAAATCTCGCTGGATATTACATGAATTTAATATATAACATATCACATATTTATTCACCTCATAATGGAAATGAAAAAGATGAGTGTTCTGTTCTTGTGGTTAGAATCTTGTGAGAAATCCTTGGAGGAACTGAAATGGTTACATGTCTTGGCACCGATTCGGATTCTTCTAGAACTTGGAAAAGTTTAGATCATCATTTGTGATGCATGTGGCATTATATTAAGATATGTGTTGATTTAGGAAGATAATGTTGTTGTGGACGGATCTCAGTAGTTAAGGAATAAAAGAAAAAATCACCTGATGCATGGCCTCGAGCAAGAAGTAGTTATCCATGCCTAATGTTAATGGAGAAACTAATTTTTGGGTGAGAACTCTATGGTATTTACTGATCAAAAGAGACTCATGTATATCTCTTCAAATCATCAAATGAATTTCCAAAAATGAATATGGGTCAAATATATTCAGTCCATTGATTTTCATATGGAATATACCTCTAGAACGGGAAATAAGGTCACTAATGCACTCAGTTGGAAAACTCAAATTAAGGCCATAAAAGAATCTAGTGATGAATGAAAGTTATTGTCCCTCCATTTTAAACATCATTTTTATTTTCATGACAGTCATGACTAGTATTACCTCTCACCCTTAATTGTTACCCATTCTATCTTTGAGAAGGTGACGAGTTGCCATTTTTGAAAGTCTGATGGTTTGGTTTTCTGTGAGAGTGTATTAGGAGATTACCCACCTCTAGATTGGTTAGTGGACAACGATGATGTCATGCGTCTAAGTGGATGTATCTGGGTTAATGCAGATATGGGAGAGTAGTTGATGAAAGAGTACCATTATTCTAGTGGAGAGTTCATCATGGAATCTCGAATATGTATTCAGATATGTGACCCTAGTTTTGATATCCTAGAATGAAAAATTATATTGCAAGCATCATCACTAGGTGTTCCACCTATCAGTTGGTGATGGTGGAGCACCAAAACCTACAAGATTCCTAAAGCTACATCAAATACCTAAATGGAAATTGGAAGATGTTTCTATGTATTTTGTAGTTAGCATATAGAGGTTTTTGTGGGGTAGTCATGCTATTTGGATTGTCACTGACCAACTAACAAAATCATCCCAAATCATTCCTATATGAGAGACTTTATCAATTGTTGAGTTGGGAAGGTTGTATGTTCCTAAAATCATACAACTACATGGGGTTCCACGTACAATCATTTCAGATCAGGATACTATTTTCACATCATGGTTCTGTCAAGGATAAAAAAAGCTACTGGGAATAAGGTTCTTTTAAGGAAATATATTCACCCTGACACCTATGGAAAATAAAAAAAATACAATATAGGTTCTAGAGGATATGATTGGTGCATTTACCAATGAATATAGTGGTTCTTAGGATAATAATTTCCCTCTCCCCATGTTTTCTTATAATAATAATATTCCAAATATGATTTAGATGTCTCCATTGGATCCCTCATATAGTATGCCAATACATTCAACAATGTTCTAGATAGACGTAGGTTAGTCATCCCTACTAGTTCCTCAGACTATTTACAGTACTTCAGAACTAGTTCAACTGATCAGGATGTTGATGACTAATTATAAATCTCAACAAAAATATTATGTTGATCTCCATAAAATCCTTCTAGTGTTTGAGTATGGAAATTGGGTTTTTCTTTTGGGTATCGCATATGCTAGTGCATCAACGGTTATAGAATCAGGGAAAGATGTCTCCTCATTTAATCAGGCCATTGGAAATTCTAGGGAGATCAGACTTGTATCATATTATATTATACTATTGTAGATTTACCTTTCCAATCGTGATGTCATTTACATTATACTACTTCAACAATATCATTCCAACACATCCCATAATATTTATCTCGAGGAAGATGAGTTATATGTTGATTCTTCCTTTTAGGAGTATATAATACACATCACTGACTGAAGTACAATAGATATATGCGGCATGTATGTCCCTCATTTATGGTTTCTATGGTAACATGACTGAGTATAGGATGAGGAATCGCAGAGGTATGAGGATGTATGTGCATAGTGACCCATGTTGTTCCTAGATTGTGTTTATTTAACCATAGGTGGAGAAATCTGGTGGGGGTTAGGGGGAGAATATAATAACCCTTTTCACTTTAGTATGGATAATTTAATTTTTGGTCCATGTCCATACATTGTAACTATTATGCATGAAAAATGAGTTAGTAAACTTTTTGGGGGTGTCTGGTGTTTTTTCGATTCCTAGAACCCGTTATTTCAACGAAATTAGACAATGTGAAAGGTTTATCGTAAACCGTACAGAATTCAACATGGTATGGAGAATTGTGAAAATGAAGTTTTTATAAATTTTCATGTTGAACGGTTGAAAAAAGTCATATTGGACTAATCATGAAAGTTCTCCCTTTATACCCAGGTACTCATGCATGGGTTGTAAACGATTTGAAAAACCATGCAGGCCAAACTATTCAGCTGGAGATGTCATGCCCTGTCTGCGCCCGATTTGAAAAACTATGTAGATAAACCATTCAAAGGATAATTTTGTAGTCAAATATCTATTTTCCCATAATGATGTAATTAGACCACCCATTCTCCATAAAATGATTTTATGTAGGTTCAACCTATTTTTATCTCAATTTGGTTACTTTTGTATATCTAAACTAGGAATCAAGATATGTTCATCATCCAAAATCAGATCAAGATAACGTTCATCGTGTTGGATGTGCAATAGTAAGTATTTGGGTCACCATTATCTATTCTTCTTCTCTTCCACTATCGACCTAGTTATCTTCATGTGAGAGTTTATTCACATTTTCTTTGATATACTTCAATCTGAGGATAATCGTGGGATGATATAGGAGGAGAAGGATCATACAAACCTAAGGTGGGTGGTCTATAACTTATCCCTAAAATTTATTGTTTTTGGAATGTTTTTTGGGGACTATCAGTTTCATGGGAATCCATTTTCTTAAATATACATGCCATGATTATACATGTAAGAATATAATGTTTATATTCTTTTTAAATATGCGATTATTTGTTTTCTGTTACACCCAAAACACAATTCACCCCATTTTGATGGTTATGTCGTATTTGTGTTTTTAGTGTTTCAACTCATTTGAGCCACCATTCAGGTGTGCCTTTACTGGACCTTCCTAAAGGTGATCCTTTCCATACCAAATGACATGTTATTAATGATAATTGTATGTTGAATTTACAATGTATACTCAGCAAATGACCCACCTGAGGTACATTGTTTAAAGGGATTATTAAATGTTAAATATGTAAAGGATTGTATACTAATTATATAACATGTCCATACAAAATGAGATTCAATAAAGGTTACCCGTCTATATCAACCCTTTTCATGATAATAGATGGTAACAGAGTGAACTTCTATAATTTATCATTCATTAAAGGTTAATTAATACTTCATTAAAAGATTGAAACTCTATATGGTATATCCACACTAATAGGATACAAGTATTCGACTAATAAAAAAATTGTTGCAACTCTACTTTTCATATCCACACTCTTGGAAGGCAGGACATGAACCTAATGAATTGTTACATGATTACACCATCAAATATAAATTAGCTTACTCAAACACATCTTGGATATTTAGTGGAGAATTACATGGGTCTCGGGAACCCCATTATTATTGAAGGATGTGGATTCCATAGGTTTATACACAAATTGACTCCAGTTCATTTCTAGTTCATAGAAGCCCAATAATATACTATAGGGTCAATTATATTATTACATTATAGATAGGATACACTCCAATGATCTACCATTTACTAGTAGGTTCCCTAGTTAATTCCCATGTGGAACTACCTTTGCATAGTCACATTTCACCTTGGTAGATCACCTTGGACATGGTAGGTTCCTTATTATAGAAATACTTGGATTAATCTCCATTGAATACACTCTTAATCCTTAGATATACTCAGATTTTATTGTGTTTGCATTCTGTGAGAATTATGTAACCTTGGTTATTGCCCTGAAGTAGGTACTGGAGTATTTAGTCATTTTTTACTTCTTGCCATATATTATATAAAAATTTCAGCACACTATTTTATTCAATTAAAAGGGTAAAATGTTATATACATTATTGGTGGAGGCCCTCTAATATTTATCTCACACCCTCTATGGGCTCCATTTGGTACCCAAAGAAGATTACATGATTGCAGGTGTTGTCAAAGGGAAGCCCACATCTTCAATAACATGATATATTGTTGTTTAGGATGGAGCATGATAGTATATTAATGTGTTAGATATAAGGATACAAGTAATAGGCATTGTTTTATATTAATTTTGGAGTGGTTATACATGTGTACTTTTATCCATGTTTTCCAATTTTCTAGTCACATGACATTACACTGGCATTATACTAGTTGATATAGTTATTATTATTCTCATTTGTCTATTACATCAATATTTCATATATTGTTTAATATTAATTTATTTTCCATCTGATGTTGTAAACTAATCTAATGAGGTCATATACTTCCCACAAAAAAACATGAGGCCATCACTTCTATTCGGCAGCCTTTGGCAATCAGGGTGCTGAGCATGAGTCCATGTTCCCCAACAGGCTCGGGGCAACTGTTTTGTGGCATCCAGGTCTTGAATGTCAAACCTTTTCAATTAGATTTTCTAAATTAAAATAATTTATAGATGAAATGACATGATATTAAATATATATATTTATATTATATTTTTTTTTATTTTATATATATGACTGCCATTGGAAAATTATTTCTTTAATAGAATTTCTAAAGTTCTTATAAAACAATTATAATATTTAACAAACTTCTAAATATAAGGAGATAAATTGTTTTCTATTAATTGGTTATGGATTTAAATTTAGAAATGATGTAGGTATTGTTAAAACTCTTATTCAGTGATATATTTTAATGAAAACAAGAAAATTTAAAGAAAAAAACTATTTACGAGTTTAAAAACCAAGTATGGGAAACATTTTTTTATGGCCAAGCATTTTTTCAACCTAGGATGTTTATGTTTCATGTAAAAATTTATTTAAAAAAATAAATCTAGAAATTAAATTGAAATATATTTTGAGACTAAAATGAATATTAAAAAAATTATTAGTTTTTGAAATAGGAAAAAAAAAATTAGAACTAAAATATATACTATTCATATGAAACATAACGAATACTCATATTTCCTATATTTTAAGGAATATTGTGGAGCGGTTTTTTACATTAAAAAAATATCAAAATATCATACCTCTTTATCACCATTGACATTAAATTTTAAATAAAGTCATATCTATTGACCCAAAAAGACTAAACCATTAATTTCATGAAAACAACACATGAATGTCATTGAGATATATAGCTTTCCCAGAATAGCACTCTATTAATGTCGCACTGTATTGAATTTCTCAAGACTCACTTCTACTATGATAAAATTGAAAATTAATGGTATTTTATTGAAATGGACTTACGATGGTCAGAAATTAATTCACGAGTTTAAGAGCCAACTAACTTCTTCACAAATCCAAATCAATCTATAACCATAAAAGTTTTATGTCATTTATTATGATTATTATTTATTGAGATTTTGTTGAGTTCCTTTATACGGAAAAATTATCTGATCCTAGGACTCAAAATATTTTCTAATTCAATAAAAGAATTAGTGGACTCAGAAATATGGTCGTCTATGTATTAAAATCATGGCACCCCAGTATCATCGATAAAAAGATAATTGTCTTTATCGATCAGAAGAGCATGAATCAAATGCTTTTAAAGAGGTAATTAATCCTTTATATATTAATAATGATAAGTTACCACGATATATTTGGGATTGAATTAGATTATACACATCGGATAGTAAATTTAGCGGCAAATGTTTTCAGAAACATATTGAATAACAATGTTGTCAGGGAGGATCATGACTAGAGAGGCTCAAAAATTTTACACACATGGGAATGGGAACTCAATGTATTGAGATTGATTAAATATATTGGAATTATAATTATTCACCTCATTATCTATAATTCCATATTTCATTCAACCATACATTTTTATATTTAAGTTTTATGTTGTATTTTTTACTTTCTTGGATACTTTATTTATAGTTTTTTTGACAATAAATTTTTCTTCATTGTAATTTTTTTTACAGCATTAGTAGGGAAATTTTATGAATAATATAATATTGATTTCATCATGTTATTATTTAAATTTATAATATATTTTCCTGATAAATTAGTGATAATAAAAACATCTTCATTTTTTGATGTTTTTAATTTTGAAGCTACAATTTGATGTTACATTATTTATCATTCGATTTTCTACAATAGGTATTGAGGCCATGAATATATAATTCGAAGAACATCTTGATCAATATGAAATGAAATGTTGATAATGATTTATAAATAAATTGTACATTACCCCTTTTTAACATATTAAATGATGGTTATTTATGTTTGTGCAACATAAAAATCTAAATACTCTAATTATGATTTCACTAATTTTTGATAATTTGTATTGGAATTTTTTTGACAACATAAATATCATGTGTTGTATTTTACTACTATTGTCAAAATTATTGGGTTTACAATTATATATCATAATTATACAAAAATTGTTGAATTCATATTGATTTTTTTGTCATGTAGATATGTTCATTAATTTTTATTTCTCTAATGATTATTTTTATACAGTCCAATGATCATTGTTATAATAATTAAGTCCATAGTAAATATCATAAAAATTGTTGGAATATGGGTAATGTATATTTTACTAAACATGGTGATACATATTAATTTCATTTGTAATTATTTTTTTTAATTACTTTTTACACAAATATAAAATCATTCATGAACATAAATTAAACAATATATACAAAATTTAACAAAAATTATTTTTAAGGGCTCTAACAAATGAATATATTTTCATAGTTTGATAGTAAATTATAGAGTTGATAGGATTAAAAATGGATTTATTTGAATATTCTAATGAATTATATAATTTATTACTAATTAATTGATGGTTTTATCATATAGGTTAAAAATAAATTAAATAGTACAATTTTCATAAGATGGACATGTGAACACATGATGGTGATCTAGCAATACCGTGTAATTAATAATTTATTTTACTAGTGGTATGTATTTATGATGGGTGAATGAAAAATAGATGACTAGTGGGGGAGTTTAGAAGACTTGATCAAAATTTTATGATGTATATCTAAATTGTGTAATATTGTTCATTGTACCTCTGCGACTCAAACTCATAATGCATCGTTTTATGATATGATTATTGTTTATGGGAACATTTCATGAAAAGGATGCCCCACCATTAACTCACGAGAATATATATACATTTTTTTTTCAACCTCTCATGTATAATTTGACACATTACCATAAAACTACATTATTGAATTTAACATTAACTATTTAAAATAAATTATTCTATTTAACTATGTTGTTGGGATCTTTTTAAGATTTAAATCATTCATAATAGTTCCTATAGAACATTTGACGATCCTATTTCAAATTTCAATATTAATCATTTTTAATGAATTTTATAATGATGAGTTCATGATTAAATTATATGATGGTCGGGTTAAAGATATAATTTAGAATAGATGATTGAACTATGAAGCATATTTGAAAATTTCCTTTTTCATGAAAAATATTTATTGGACTTTTTTGATTTGATAGATATTTTATGTAGGTGAAAATAAAATATGATTTACTTTTAGGATAATTTATTATTTTATTTTATATGCATATTTTTTTGTAAATGATCATGAAAGCAGACCAACTTATAGAAGTGGTGAACTAGTGGTGGAAACATTCTCATAGATTATTACATCCAACACATGTACATTTTCAATTGTAGGAAATGGGACAAAAAAACAAATGTAAAAAATTTAGCACCTTCATGGTGAACAATGGGAGTAAGAATAGTCCCATAGGTTCCAACTCCAACCACAATTTTACATACATATTGATAATTAAGTTCCTTGTCATGAGGAATGATTCTAATTTTGTAATAGAAAAGATGAATTCCCTCCTCAATGGAATAATCCACACCAACTTCAAAAATTAAATTTATGATCACGATGAAATATTCACCATCATGTGATGCAATGATGTAATGTACATTTTTTCTTCTTTACAACAATGTCAGCTTCAAAACTCCTCAAACCAATGCCTCTACTTCCATGACTGAATAGGAAACTATTTTGAGATAACATACATTTTTATCATTTTTTTGGACTAGAATCAGTGTATGCCAATGACACGACCCGACTTCACCAAAAGGAGGGAAGGGTCAACAGATTTCCAAGACTTTCCTTCAATAAGTTTAATGAAAGACAATTTCCCCTGAAACCCACCTTCAATAGGTCCCAGAGTGGAGACCAGCACCAAGGGTATAAAATCACTCACTAAGTGTAAGGAATTACCCTTTTTCTTTTAAAAGGATCAGGAGATAAGATGTTCAATCCCACAACACCAAACTGAAAGTGAAAAAACAAGTAAAGATAAACCATTCCAATATGCATGTTCAAAGGTAAAAGATACAAGTCTCAAAACCCCAAAGGTAAAAAGAATACCAAGAATAGAAAGTAACAATAGCAACTGTCCCAAAATTCTGCGCTAGTATGGTCTCGCGCGATCCCTGAAGACCTCCTAGAAACCTGAATGTAGTTTTATATACGTAGGGTGAGCATATAAGTATACTAATTAAGGAAAACAAAAGACTCTCGTTCAAAAGTTGTGGAATGTACTAAAGTCCCTTGAGAAGTAGACAACCAACACTATCAAGGAGTTCATCCATCCCACTCACCGGCCACACTCACCAAATAACACAAGAAAGGTAATTTGTATAATAAAAACACATCGATGTTTGGGTACCCTGCGCCAATTTCCCACTGGTTGTTGACAACATCCTACACATCGAACCTATCCCGCCATTCTCACCGCAGTCCCACTGCCACACCCCTCCCGCACACACCTGGGCCACAACTATCACACATAACAATGCCTGTAAACACATAATCTAGAACAACCACCACCACGCCCGAAGACACCTCGGCCTCATCCCAAAGACACTTGGGAAAACCACCTACCCACACACACCAGGGATAACCACCAAACTACCCCACATGAAGATTCTTGGGCTAATAATGGAAATCATGCCATCACAGCCTGCCCCAAAGATACTTGGGCTATCTAGGAAAGAGACGAGAAAGGAGCTAACAACCAGCAACTAATGGGAGTGTTGGGAAAATCACCATCCTCCATTAAATGGTGGTGTTCGACACTATGTTCTCAACTTTGGTGGGGCCCGAATAAGAAACACCAAAACTACTAGTATAAGTATAGGTAACAAGTATACACCCAAGTTTATGTTTTTCTTTAGCCTGCCTAAAGAACACAGAAGCACTCAAATCCGAGTCACAACTCACACCAAACCAACCCATTTATCCAATCCTGGTTTCATGTTAGGTAATAATGTTTAAATAAGTTTCTGCACCTACATGGGAAACTAGTAAGCATAAGAATAAGACAAGGGAAGAGTATAGTCAAACAACAATTTAAACATTCACACTTGGTTCTCTTGTAAAGACATAACAACAAAAGGGATAAGGGAGATCCATCAAAGTACTAGAACCAATGAAAACCCCAAGATACAGCCCCATTCCCCAAATATCCACAAGTGAATAGATTCTCAATACCATAGGATCCCTTCCAAATTCGTGATAAAATCATGGTAACCAACAAGCCTTAAATTCACAACCACTGGAAGCATAACAACAGGGGTTCCCATCCCCGCCCACATCACCCATAAATTGGTCCGTGAAGGGAAAAACATTCCCAACCACAAATATCCTCACAAATCAGGCCCATGACGGTTTTTTCATATTTAAAATATTTAACACACTCCATGATTTCAATTTCTTTGTGCTTTAAACGGGGTAATCACAGAAAAGGGATTGATCCTGGTGCTTTCAATTTATTTGGTCGGATGTACATAATTAACCAAATTCATTTACACATGAAGGGTTCAAAAAAACAATTCAAACCATTTAAACATCACCGGAGGAGAGGGTTAGTTAGTGCACAGAGAAAGACCACCAACGACCATGATTTTCAGTAGGCGTAAGCCCACACAATTCATAATCTTTAATCGTAGAAGATCATAAAACAAACCAGAATTATCCATCACACCCCTCTCACTTAATTCATTATAAAAACTATTCATTATCATCATTTAGGTTTGGTTCATCCCATTATATAGAATAAAAAGCATACCCACACCGCATGATACACAAAAGAGTGAGACGAAGGAGAAATTTACTACTTGATTGATCGACGATCGAAGTTTATCTTCACGTGCTAGGAGATAGGAGTGCGCAATGTAAAGGGGTGGGAATTTGGGAACTCTAGAGAAGAATAATTGATTGGAGGGTGATAAAGAAAAGGAAACCTAAGAGAACCTTTTAGATTATAAAGGTCAGGGACGGTTGATATAAGAATGTGAAACTGCGTAAGGAGTGGGATCGTGGGTTGACCACGTGGCCCTACACGTCATTAAAGGGTCCCCTCACTTTGGGGTGGTTTAAACTGACACACACACCAGTTTAATTCAATAAATAATTAATTAAACGCCATTTATGGGAGTTACTGGGTTTTAAAAATCCAATTTTCCCAAAAAGGAGGCGCTACTGGAAAACCCATGGGGGTAGGCTAAAGCTACCAGTGGCTGATAGCTACCAGTTGTCGAGGGTTACTAGTGGCTGATAGACACCGATAGCCGAGCTACCGGTAGCCCAAGCCACCGGTAGGCTGAGCTACCAGTAGGCTATGGAAATTGGTAGACCGAGCTACCGGTAGGCTGATCTACTGGTAGGGTATGGCTACCGGTAGACAAAGCTACCGGTAGGCTGCAGCTACCCGTAGACCGAGCTTCTGTTAGGCCTACTACTGGTAGGATACGGCTACCTGTAGAATGAGTTACCGGGCCATGTGGGTTCAAGAGTCTCTTCCCCCATGTCAAGATAGTATCCACATTGAGCCGCACTGACTTGCCCGCATGGGTTTAATCGCATCCACCTTAATGCATCTTGATTAGGGGTTGGATCCTCCCCACGCCACAACCAGGACTTTTCACACACATGCAGAGGATAGAGAAACCACATATATCACAACCAACAAGGTAAAACACCCCACTACAACCAGTATATAGGGAAAATCACAAAACAACTCTAGGTACTGGGCACACATCTGTGCTTCCCTCTCCCACGTACTCTCTTCAATCCCACAATGCCTCCATTACTCACGAACCAAGGGAATGGTTCTCCCATGAAACACCTTGTCCCTGTGATCCTCGATCATCACAGGTCTTTCCACAAAGGTCACATCGTCATCGATGTCCAGCTCTCCGCCACCAAGGATGTGTGAATCATTGTGCAAATACCAACGGAGCTGGGCCACATGGATGACATCTTGTATCCTCAAATGTGGCGTTGGTAACACAAGCTGATAAGACACTTCGTTGACCAGCCGCAACATTTCGAAGGGTCCGATGAACCTTGGAGAAAGCTTACTCCCCTTGCCGAACCTCCATTGCCCACGCTGAGGGGAGACCATCAAGAACATGTGGTCTCTGACATGAAACTCCAAGGGCCTTCTCCTTGTGTCATCATACGCCTTTTTTCAGTCCTGGGCCGCCTTCATCCTTTCCCGTATAAGCTGACCCTTCTCCGTCGTGCACTGCACCACTTTCGGGCCAAGCATGCCCACCTCTCCGACTTCTGTCAAACACACATGTGAGAGGCATGGTCTCCCATACAAGGCTTAAAACTGGGCCATACAAATGTATTATTGGTAGATATTAATGTAGGAAAAATTTAGCAGAGGCAAGTGTCACATCGATGATCCTCCTGAGTCCAGAACACATGCCCGCAGCATATCCTCCAAGGTCTGAATTGTGCGCTCTATCTGTCTATAAGGCCCCAACCTTAAATACTACATAATATTGAGTTACATCAATAATACACATTGATGATATTTTCAGGATTAGAGTTTTAGAGAATTAGATCATAAAACATGCATTACATTTCACATTTAAACAAAGTAGTTACATAAAAGATAGTATTCATTTTTTCCATCAATGGAAACCAAATTAAAATAAAACATGGAATCATTATTGACACATCCTTGACACTATCATCATATCATGTACCTTACCCTTAACCTATGAAAAAACATTTCAAAAACTTGGGATGAGCATAAAAATCTCATTAAGGGATATAAAAATATGGAAAGGGAACATGAGTACATGTATACATAAGAATCAATGAAATAATACTTTACCCATAAAGCATAATCACTTTAACATACCTCATCAAATCATGAATAAATCATAGAAATCAAAAGATATATTGGTGAATTGAGTCATTTATACCATTCTTACGGAGGGAGTAACCCTCTTGGTTACGTTTGGAATACCCATCACAGTTTATTCGGTAAATATCTTCGGAGAAACCATAATGTTTAACCCCTTAGCGTTAACCAATGAATTGGAGATCTATATCAGGCTCACCTGACCTTATTTTATTACAGAACCACCCATCTTCATAATAATTCTCAAGAACCATTACATAATCGTATCACACAAAACATGCATAAAGGAAACATAACATTTCCACTTTTCAATCACAAGATATCAATACAAAACACTGTTATAAAAACATTATGAAAACCATTTTCAATACCAAAATAAAATAAAAGTAAATCATGGTATTTATTTTTCATTCAAAAAAATACATGGCTTGTAGAGGAAGCCGAAAATCAAATAATGGCCACGGCGGCGGAGAAGTCATCGTCGTCGCATACGTACGATAAAAAAACATTCCCTTTTATCATTTAGTAAAGGCTTCATATAAAAATATTTGTTTTGAATAAAAATAAAAGTAAAAGGGGTTTATACACTGTATAAGAGAATGTTTTTTATAAAACAAAATATGCCTCAATGAAAGGAGATTGAGACGATGTCCCATACCTCTGGTGTGACTTGACTCGATCGTTCTTTAAACTACGGAATAATCAACATGAGTTAATTTTTACATGATTAAAAACATTTTTCAAATTCATTATTCCTTTTATATCACTTATTACCATGTTATGAACACTATGTAATTATTTATTTTAATAATGGTCGTTTTCTCGATCATTGCTACTTGAGTCAAAAATAAACTCTTTATAATTACAAGTTTGTAAATGGGGTAAAAATCCATTATATACAGAATTATATTCATTATTTAGATATAATATATATCATATATATCTATTACATACATTCATTTATAATATTACATAACATTTAGAGGTAAGAAATGAAATGCACTGTTCATGGAGACTATAAGTCATACGTTCTCTTGAACGGTACATCCACTTCTATTTCATATTTAATGGAATTAAAACATAATGAAAAATAATAGTATCATAAATCTTGTATGGTATCATATATAATATTATTAAATCTATCATATATACGTACCACATATGGGACATAAAAATCAAATTACTTTGAGGGGGTGGTAGTCCGCACTTCCTAAAATGAAGATATCGCGTTTACCCATAATGGAAACCATAAAGGTAAGCCATAAATGAAAAATATAGAAACCTAAGGAAAAAATATACATATTATATATCTTATAAAAATATAGTGACATATTAATGGACACCTTTATAGGTGTTAATATAATATTGAATAATCATCATTTCGTAAGGCAGAAATTCACCATCCACAGAAATAGTATGTTCTTTAACCATTAGACGAAGGTGTGTGTAAGTGTAGTTCGAATACATCACATAAAAACATCATATTATATTTAAGATACTAGTTTTGTGACAAAATGAGGGAATATAAAGAGTTTAGGGTGCTGTAGAATCAAAATAAAACATAAGAACACAAGAGAAGACACAACCATTAAATCGGGTAACTCTTTTTTATTTGAGATCAAAGGCTTCCTTGGAAAGACTTCTGCTCAAAGTGAGGATTCTTGGAGTAAGATAGGGATTTTTAGAGACAAAATGGGTAGGGGTTGGCCATGCCAAAAGCTTGAGTGGTTTGGGTAAGGTGGTAGAGTTGGGGGCCTTTTATAAGAGGAGAGGAGGGGCACTCTTTGAAAGTTAAGAAATGTTACATTATTTTAAAAAGATTTTAAGATTTAAAAGGTAAAAAATTGATGCATTTATAGTATAAGGTGACAAGAGTTCTAAATCCACCCATAAAATAGGTTTTTGACATTTGTAGGTCTTATATTTTACATTATATTTTCATTTTATTTAAATAGTTAAATAATAAGATAGTCGTTGCATCATCATGATGTCAAAAATAATTTATTTTATTTAATGTCGAAAAATAATTAAAAAATTATATGATTTAGGAAATATGTCTATATTTACAATGACTATTTATATTCAAATATCCGACTTCTATACCCCTATTTAAAAATTTATTTAGTAAAATAATACATGTTTGTTTCATTTTTACTTTTACATTAAATAAAAGGCATTAATGTCATTATCTTACCCATGTGGCTCCATGGGGTCTCAAAAATCGACCCATGGGTTGTCTTGGTCGGACATGACTCATGAAATTTGACTAGGACAAGTTTCAAGATATTTTCATTTTATTATAATATCATTTTTACCTTAAAACACACTAATTACCTTTAATCGCGATTAATAAAACATAAAAGTTACTTTTCATCAAAAATCATTTTCATCTCATTGAACCAAATTTTACATAATAAAGAAAATAATTTATATTTTATTATTGAAATTCAAATCACATATGTGATAAAGTTCCATTTAAATGAAAAATCAGTTTTTGTAACTAACACTTTGTGGTTTCACTATTCATAAAAAATAACGGGTTTTCAGAAAAATATCAATAATTCACCCTAAGATATAATTGATATTCCGAATTAAAAAATGATTCCTATTTTACCAAATTATTTTCATATGATTTTCATTAATTAATTTTAAAATTAAATCCTACTGTCAAATCAAATAGTATGTTTTTAAGAAATAATATCTATCAAAAGATTGACACTCGTTTATGTCCAATATCAAAGTGATATTAATTCCAATGACCACCATTGGATTAAATTGTAAACATATATTCTAATATAACATTAAAACTAATTAAAAAGATAATCTAAGTATATAAATAAATTAGAATAAAAAGAGGTTTTGAATTAAAATACAACACTTGTCTCTATTCATTAAAAAATGAACATTATCAGAAAAATAACTGAAATTTATACAATGTAAATTTCAATGTCCCAATCATAAAGACTATGTTTATTTTGCAAAATGTAGCTTATAAAATTTTCAAAAGTTATATTTAAAAATGGTTCTCCACCAAAAGGTGGTAAAACAATCTTTTAAAAATATTAGAGTATTACATGCTTAAGATTGGATTTATTCTTATTTTAAGCCTCTAAAACACTATCTAATTCATAAATAGACATATATAAGAATGTCTATTATTCATTACGACATGGGATGTTACACTGTCCATCTATTTGGGGATGGAAGGCAGTGCTTAGACGTAGCTGGGTGCCAAAAGGATGCTGCAATCCTCTCTAGAATCGTTAGGTAAACCGTGCATCCCTATCTGAGACTATGGATCTCGGGACTCCATGAAATCGCACCACCTCATCCACATACCTTATTGCTAATGCGTCCACTACACTCGACTCTTTAATCTCTATAATGTGAGCCGATTTCATCAATTAGTCCACTACTACCCAGATGGCATCGTCTCCCTGATGAACTTTGTGTAGTCTTTTGATGAAATCCATCGATATGTCCTCCCACTTCCACTCGGGGACATCTAGAGAATACTGCAAGCCACCTGGAACTCGGTGCTCAGCCTTCACCTACTGACACACTAGGCACATGGCCACAATCTCTTCCATAGCTCTCTTTACTCCAAGCCAATAGAAATGTCTCCTCAGACCCTGGTACAACTTGGAAACGCCCGGGTGTACCTCTAGGGGTGTGTTATGAAACTCAGTAAGAACATTTCCACGAATCGCCTCTGGAATAAACACATTTCCCTAGAAAAGCATCAGGTTCTGACCATCCTTCGTCCATCCTTCTAGATCATTTTTTTGGTCAACTCAGTCATGCATCACTTCGCACTCTGGATCTCCCCACTGATACTCTTCCACTTTATCTAATAGAGGAGACTACAATGTCATATGGTACATGCAACCTATACCTCTATCCAACCCCACATCCAGGTGCAAGGCAGCCAACTCCTCCATCGCCTTCCATGCATCTTCCGACTCTCAGACCACATCCTTTAGCAACAACCTGCCCAAGGAATCAACCACTACATTCCCCTTCCCTGATGTGTAGTCAATATCAAAGAAGTAATCCTTGAGGAATTCCACCTACCTTCGCTGCCGCATGTTCAGGTCCCGCTGAGAGAAGATATAACTTAATGTTTTGTGATCTGTGAAGACCACAAAGCATTCTCAGATGATATAATTCTGCCATAACTATAGTGTGAAAATGTCCGCTGCAAGTTACAGGTCGTGGGTGGAATAATTATGCTCATGAGGGCGTAGCTTCCTAGAACCATAAGAGATCACCCCTTGTCGATGCATCAACACACATCCAAGGCCATGCCCTAAAGCGTCACAGAACACCTCATACGCTACCCCTTCTTCTGGTAACCTCAGCACTGGGGCACTAACCGACTTCTCCTTCAGATAGCTGAAGGCTATCTTGCACTGCTCACTCCACACGAAAGCCTGGTCCTTCTTGGCTAGGGCTTCAAAGTGGATGCAACTAAGGAAACAATGGGTATGAACCTCCAATAGTAACCTTCTATTACGAGGAAACTACGAACCTTTGCCAAATTCTTGGGTGATTCCCAAGAAACAACTACCTCAACCTTTGATGGGTCCATGGCTACCCCCTTGCTCGGACACTACGTACCCAAAAAAGTGCACTTCTCGCATCAAGAACATGCATTTTGACAACATCCCATAGAGCTGGTGTTGTCGAAAGACCTCCAAAACCATCCTCAAGTGCTCCACATAGTACTCTGCTAATATTGAATAGATCAGGATATCATCGATGAACACAAATATGAACCGATCCAGGTATTCTTGGAAGGTGGAGTTCATAGTCCCCATGAACACAGTCGAGACGTTCGTAACACCGAAGGGCATGACTACAAACATGAAGTGTCCATATTTGCACCTAAACGTTGTCTTCGGGATGTTGCCCTCTTTCACTCTCAATTGGTGATACCAATACCATAGGTAGATCTTTGAGAACCACCCTGCCAATTTCAGCTGGTCGAAAAGATCGTCTGTCCTCGGAATAGGGTAGCGATTTTTTATCGTTACCTAATTCAGCCTCCTGTAATCTATGCATAAAATGAGGACACCATCTACCTTCTTCTCAAAAAATATTGGGGCACCCCATGGTGACTAAATTGGTTAAAAATAACCCATCTTTATCAGATCGTTAATCTGAATCCGCAACTCCCATAGCTCCGAAGGTGCCATCCGGTAAGGAGCCATCGAAATCGGACGGGCACCGAGCTGCATGTATGTCCCAAACTCGATATCATGTCGAGGGGGTAGAGTTGTCACCTCCTCAAAGAATACATCCATAAAATCACTAATGATTACTGGAACCTCCACCATCTCATCATCTACTGACTTTACAGACATCTCGGCTAACAAAGAGAAGAGGTGTTTCTCTCGAATACTGCCCTTCTGACTTCTCTTCTCACCCTTGAAATTAGCATGTCGGCCACCCAAGTCTAAGAATACAACAATTCCTCGGATGTAGTCGATGATGGCACACACAGAGAACAGCTAGTCGATGCCTAGGATGACATCGTATGCCTGCATCTGTAGTAGCAACAGATCCATGGCTGACTGATGTGGCCCTATCATCAGTCTGCATCCTCGACAATCATATAACATGTCAGTTTGACCTCCGACTGGTGTTCTCAGCACCAGTGTTACTCGAAGTCTCTCGGCATCTAGACCCAAGGCATGGGCTCGACTGGGTGTAACTAAGGAGTGCAAGCCTCTAGTGTCGAACAAGGCTTAAGCAAGGGTTATTACCAAACTGATCGTACCACGAATGACCTTCAGTCCTACTGGAACTGCAGGCCTCCGCGGCATGAAACTTCCCACACCAAGATCCTCTTCCCCTCGTCTGTTGGCCACCTCCCCGACCAAGCCCAAGTTAAGGTCTCTTAGGAGCACCCTGAGGTCAGCCTCCTCATGCAATGTCTTCCCTCGGAGGAGCGGGAGCTCACTTCCCCTACAACTATTGCTGGAAAGGCCTAGCTGGAAGCGGCTGCTGGGGAGGGTACTGTGGTTTTCCACCACTGTTGTACTGTACTCGGTCCGGGCACTGACTCTAAAGAAGTCCATGGATCCCACAGACAATGCACCTCAGTCGTAGGCCGGAAGGAAAAGGGCGAGCACTAGGGGACCGAAACTAAAATTTCTACGGCCTACTCCCTACCGGTCGGAACCTGGAGGGTCCTGATGCTGGAGGCCTTGTGGTGACAAACTTCCCCATTGATGGTCTTAGCTGGATTCCCTCTCGTGACACAACTCCCAGAGCATGCATCATGTCCACGACTTTGGCCTTCTTCTAGATCTCTAAGTACGTTGGTAGGGTAATGTGGGTAACAACATACTGGAGGGAGGGTCATAGATCATCCAATAAATGTCTCACCTGAGACTCCTCATTGAGAAAGAGGTCCAAGGAATAACGTAGGAGGTCCTTGAACTTGATTCCCAGCTCTCATACTGACATACTCCCCTGCTGGATGGAGAGTAACTCCTGCCTCTATTCCGCATTCATCGTAGAAGAGAGGAATTCCACCCGAAACTTCTTCTCGAAATCAGACCATGCCACATCAGCCTCTCTCCTTTCTCCCAAGTAAATCCTCCACCACCGACGCATCGCTCCCCACATCTGGATGATGGCCAGAGGAACCCAGTAATCATTCGGAGCCCGGATCAGGCCGAATTCTATCAGCAGCTCCTCTAGCCAGCTCTCCGTCTTCATGTCAGAGGTCCTGCCCTTATACTTTTTGAGGGTCTGTCGCTGGAAGGCCTGAAGTGTCTTCTTCCACTAGTCATCCTCCTCCTCTCAATCATCTCTCTTACGATCGGCCAGGGTAGTCTTCGGGCCCTCGATCACCCGCACCACACATGGTCGCCTCCCCGGTGCCATAGCTACAAGGTAAACAAGGAATGCCTAAGCCCAAGTGTAACACCACATGTAAATAAAGAATATGACATTTTTATATTTATCTCTATTTGTGAATAAAATGTTAATATTAATTTAAAGGGAACGTTATGCTTGATGGCTTACCCAATACGCTACCACGAGTTTTTTTGAAATCTTACGTTGCACAATAATAATATAATAATATTATAATTGTTAATACCTAGACGTTGTAATGGAGGGATTGAACATAAATAACTACAAAATGATTACATATGTTTGCTAAATATTTTTACATTTATCCAATAAATTTTAGAGGCCTAAAATCCAAATGAATCCAATTTTAAGAATAAATACTCTAATATTTTTAAAAGATTGTTTTACCGCCTTTTGATGGCGAACCATTTTTAAATCTATCTTTTGACAATTTTATAAGCTATATTTGTCAAAATAAACTTATTATTTATGATTGGGACATTGAAATTTAATTTGGAATAATTTATTGTATTTTTCTGATAATGTTTATTTTTTAATGAATAGTGAGAATTGTTGTATTTTAATTCAAAACCTCTTTTTAATCTAATTTATTTTATATTTTGATTATCTCTTTAATAGGTTTTAATGTGAAATTAGAATATATATTTTACCATTTAATCCAATGGGGGAAAATTAAATTAATATCACTTTGATATTGGACATAAACGAGTGTCAATCTTTTGATAGATATTGTTTCTTAAAAACACGCTATTTGTTTTCATAGCGAGATTTAATTATAAAATCAATTAATGAAACATCTATGTTAAGAATTTGGTAAAATTGAAATCTTTTTTGAATTCAGAATATCAAATATAGGATAGGGTGAATTTTTGGTATTTTTCTGAAAAACCTTAATTTTTGATGAATAGTGAAACCACAAAGTGGTAGTTACAAAAACCGATTTTTCGTTTAAATGGAACTTACTACTTCTTTGATTTGAATTTAAAAAATCCAATATAAATTATTTTCATTATTAACTAAAGTTTGGTTCAATGGGATGAAAATAATATTTTATGAAAAGTAACTTTAAAGTTTTATTAATCGCGAGTAAAGGTAATTAGTGTGATTTAAGGTAAAAATGATATTATAATAAAATGAAAATATCTTGAAACATGTCCTAAACCTATTGGATAAGTAATGGACGTCCAATAATACCCATGGGTCTATTTTTGGGACCCCATGAAGCCACTTGGGTAAGATAATGACATTAATGCCTTTTATTTAAAGTAAAAGTAAAAATGACACAAACATGTATTGTTTTACTAAAAAAATATTTCATGTGGTTATACATGTCCTCTTTTTGACTATAAATAGTAATTTGAAAGATAAAAAGATTTCTTACATCATTGTAATTTTTTATAATTTTTAGACATTAAATAAATTAAGTTATTTATGACATCATGATGATGCAGCGATTACATCATTATTTAACGATTTAATGAATTTGCAATGATAATGTAAATTCTAAGAACTAAACATGTAAAAAACCTATTGAATGGGTGGATTTAGAACTCTTATCACCTTATCCTGGAAATACATCAATGTGGGACCTTTAAAATCTGAAACGCATTTGAAAATATTGTAACATTTTATACAATTCCAAGAGTACCCCTCCTCTCCGTTTATAAAATGCCCTCACCTCTACCTCCTTACCCACACCTCTCAAGCCATTGGATCGGCCATGATCTGATAATTGTGTCTCCACACATCCATATACTCATCCTAGAATCCTTAACATAGGCAGGAATATCTTCATGAAACACTTCTGGTTCAAACCAAAGGGAGTTACCCGATTTTAAGTTAATGTCTTCTCTTGTGTTCTTATGTTTTATTTTTCTTATCAAACCCCCTAAACTATTTTTATTCATTTCATTTGTAACAAATCCAGTATAATAAATATACTAGGATGCTTTTATAAGGATTATTAGAGATACACTTACACACACCTACGTCTAATGGTTAAAGAACATATTGTTTCTGTGGATGGAAAATTACTGCCTAACGAAACGATCATTGTTTAATATTTGTTTAACACCTTTAATGGTGTAAATTATGATGTCACTGTATTTTATATATGATATATATCGTATTTATGTTTTATAAATTATTCTGTATTTTATATTTAAATCATTCTGTTATTCTTTGCATGTTGTGCAAATGTGATAATTTCATATGAGGAAGTGCGGACTTCCGCCCCCTCAAGTGATGTGACTCATTCATGCAATACACGGAATGTATAAAGAATGAAATTAATGAACATATATGACTTATATAACATATATATTATACTGTAATTTTAATATATATATATATATATATATATCAATTATTTTTAATTCGATTAATATGTCAAAGAAATGAAAGTAGTGTTCATGTGTACGTACGGCCTACCGTCTCCATGAACGTGCATTTCATTTATTTTTTTCTCAAAATGTTATGGAATTGTATAAAATGAATATTTAATGAATATATATGATATTTAAATCATTAATACTATTCTGGATATGATGTACTTATAACTACATGGATAATTCTTTTCAAACAAGTTCATTTTTTGACTAATGTAGCAAACATCAACAAAAACATTTGATATGAACTCAGATAATTTACTAAAAATATGTGATTCTAATTGAATAATAAACATTAAAGGAGGTACATATGAAATTATAAATTGAAAAATGTTTATTATTCAGGAATATAAATAAATGAACAAGACAAGTTAGACTAGAGTTAAGGGATCCAACCTCTCTCTTTCTTTTTATGTACTCTCTTTTATGTCATTTTTTTAAGCTCATCTTTATTATGGTGGGGGATGTTATTTTATATTGATAATGCGGTACATTTTAGGTTAATATGATGAGATACCCTATTTGATCTCATCAATCCATTTTTCGATGTTTTATGTGGTGCCGTTATACTGCTGAATTTTCATATGGGGATTTTCATCTCACTTTTTATTCCCGTGAGATTCATGCTACATTGGACACTATTTACTTTTTTTGTGGTGTATTTACTTCCCATTATTTTACTATTTGGGTATTTACAACTTCATTGTATGACCCTTATTTCATGGGGAGTACGTTTCCAAAGTTTCCCAAATCGGTAAGGGACTTCGTCTCAATCATTATTCATTGAGGCATATTTTGTTTTATACGCAACTTTCATTTATACGGTGTATAAACCCCTTTTGACTTTTACTTTTATTCAAAAGGAATATTTTTATTCTAACCTTTTTACTAAACGAAAAAATGAATGTTTTTGTCTTACGTATGTGGAAACAACAACATCTCTGCCGCCGTGGCCATTATTTGAGTTTCGGGTTCCTCAACAAGCCATAACGTTTTTTAAAATTAAAAATAAATATCATGCTTTACATTTCTTTTATTTTGGTATTGAAAATGGTTTTCATAATTTCTTTATTATTTCAATGTGTTGTATTGATATTTTGTGATAGAAATATGAAAATGTTATGTTTCCTTTAAACATGTTTTATGTGATTCGATTATGTTATGGTTCTTGGGAATTGTTATGAAGATGGGTGGTTCTGTGATAAACTAAGGACAGGTGAGCCCGATATAGCTCTCCAATGCATTGGGTAACGTGAAGGGGTTAAACTCTAAGGTTTTTTGAAGTAGAATTAGGGAATATACTGTGATGGGTATTCCAAATGTAACCAAGAGGGTAACTCTCTACGTAAGAATGTTATGAATGCCTCATGTTACCTTTTATATCTAATGATTTATATGATTTAGTCATGATTTTATGAGGTATTTTATTATGTTTAATGATTAAATTATGATTTCATGCATGGACTAATGTTATCATTTCATACTTTTATATCCCTTACTGAGCTTTTCATGCTCATACCATGTTTTTGAAGTGTTTTTCACATGTCAAGGGAAAGGTAAATGATATGATGATAGTTCCAAGGAAGTTTCAAGAAAGAATTCACGTTTTAATTTAAATATTTTTCCATTGATGGAAAAAATTATTACTATATTTTATGTAACCACTTTGTTTAAATGTGGAATGTAATGCATGTTTTATGATGTAATTCTCTAAAAATCTAAACCTGAAAAGATACTCAATGTGTATCCATGAAATATCTAAAGATTAAGTAATGTTTAAGTGTAGGGCCTTGTAGTTTGTATCAAAGTTAGGTATAGATAAATTTAGAGGTTATAGTGTTGTTTATGAAAAAGTGACATGTTGTGTATAACCAAAATGGTTAGTATATTAGATGGATTCATTGTTTTTTGGAAAGCAAGAATGAGTTTGAGATAACATGGATAAGTATATATTGATGTTTATCTTCCTATTTATTAAATGATGATTTTACAGATACTCTCACACCCACCTTTTTTGTTTTAGTAAATGGATGGATCTAGCAGGCACCAAAGTGACAATGGGTTTGAAGGAAACTATGGTGGTTATCTGATTAAGAGACTGGAGGAAATGGGGGATTCAATGAGAAATCTTGTGGTTATTCTAAACCAACAATTAGGAGTCATGATAAACAACTTGAACCTTGGTGAGTTCTCTAATACCTCTTGTATGAGAGAACCAACTCGACGTGGAAGTTCATGTGATAATTATAATGGTAACCATTAGAGTTTATATGATCCTTACTTTTGATTTAATTATGGGTTACTAAATGTTATGATGGAAAATTAAAGTCATGAGATAAAAATGAGGTTAAAATATGTTATGGTTATTTTTGAAGATTTTATCTCGTTTTGGGGAATGTTTTATGAATTATATAGTTTTGAAAAAATGACAGCACGTAGACCGTGTGACAACCCGTCGCGTCGGATGAAGTTGCGAGAATCGAACCCACAACTAATGTGCAACTGGTATTTATCGCCTACCACTGGACTATGTGAAGTCCCTGGTTAGTTTGAATGATTATTTTTAGTTATATGATTATATGAATTAATAGTAATTTGATTTTGGGTTATCAATGTAATTGATTAGTCTATCTTGGAGGATATGTGATTAGGTTTATTAGTTTTCAGTATGAGTTTGTAAGGGTAACTGTTGTTATTTTGTAGAAAAAAGTTAAGATTAATCATAGGAGACTATGTGATTAAATCCTTCAGATATTTGTGTTTCAATCTTAGTTGGGATTACATTGATGAATTTTATGGATATATGTTTATTGAATGGTCTTTTTTGAACTTTGGGTTTTGTTTGACAAATTTTTGATATTAGGAGTAGTTTTTCTTTTTGTAAAAAAAGTATCCTTTTTGTGTATTATCTAATCTCGTACTAATCTTTTTGGTTTGGTTTTGGTTGAAATCTAATGACATGGGATATATATAGTTCTCTTTTTTGGATTAGGTGATTTTCAATAAGTATATTATATTATTCTTGATGCGAACATGTCTTCCTAAATACTCGTTTTTGGAGAAAATATGAGTTCGATTAAGGAATCTAGTAAAATTTGAAAGTCTATGTGAAAATTAAGTATGTTTCATTATGATTTAGTTAAGCTCAAATATAAATTCCTCAATTAAGAGTATCATAAAACAAGAATGTTGTCTGTTAACTTTTCTTATTGGGGAATCGAATACCGTTTAACCCATCACAAGCATGTGATTTTTTTATGGCTAACTTTCTCTTAGAAATGTTTACTATCACTCTCCATCAGAACATGAACCTTTGTTTTCGCCTCCATATCCATATTTTCATACTTGGAATCCTAGTATGGGTTAACTATGGTGACCTTTATACTTCTATCCCATTCTTTTTATGTGATTTTTTTACTGACTCTTGTTCCGATGTGGGGCATTCAATGATGTTTCCGAGCCCAATTTAAAATTGTGAGGAAGCAATTCCCAAAAGGGGGAAGGATGTAACACCCCGAATTAATAAATAATATGACATTTTTATATTTATCCCTATTTTTGAATAAAATGTTAATATTAATTTAAAGGGAATGCTATCCTCAATGGATTACCGAATACAAAACAATGAGTTTTTTCGAAATCTTACGTTTCACACTAATAATATAATAATATTATAATAGTTAACGCCTAGCTGTTGTAATAGAGGGAATGAACAGAATTAACTAAAAATGATTACATATGTCTGTTAAATATTTTTACATTTATCTAATAAATTTTAGAGGCCTAAAATCCAAATGAATCCCATTTTAAGAATAAATACTCTAATATTTGTAAAAGATTGATTTACCTCCTTTTGATGGAGAACCATTTTTAAATATATCTTTCGAGAATTTGTTAAGATATATTTGTCAAAATAAACTTATTCTTTATGATTGGGAAATTGAAATTTACTTTGGACATGTTTCTGGTATTTTTCTGATAATGTTCAATTTTTAATGAATAGTGAAATGTGTTGAATTTTATTTCAAAACCAATTTTTAATATAATTTATTTATAAAGATAGATTATCTAATTAATTGGTTTTAAAGTGATATTAGAATATATTTTTACCATTTAATCCAATGGTGGTCATTGGAATTAATATCACTTTGTGATTGGACATAAACGAGTGTCAAACTTTTGATAGATATTGTTTAATAAAAACATGCTATTTGTTTTGACAGCGGGATTTAATTATAAATTAATTAATTCAACTTATATGTTATGATTTTGGTAAAATAGACATCATTTTTGAATTTGGAATAACAAATATAGCTTTGGGTGAATTTTTGGTATTGTTCTAAATAACCTTAATTTTTGATGAATAGTGAAACCACAATGTGGTAGTTACAAAAACTTCTTTTTCGTTTAAATGGAACATTACCACTTTTGTTATATAAATTTCATAAATACAATATAAATTATTTTCATTATTAATTAAAATTTCGTTCAATGAGATAAAAATATTTTTTGATGAAAAGTAACTTTTAAGTTTTATTAATCGCGATTAAATGTAATTAGTGTAATTTAAGGTAAAAATGATATTATAATAAAATGAAAATATCTTTACACTTGTCATAACCCTATTAAATGAGTCATGTACAACCAATAGAACCCATGGGTTGATTTTTGGGACCCCATGGAGCCACTTGGTAATATAATATCATTAATGCCTGTTGTTTAATGTAAAAGTAAAAATGTCACAAACATGTATTGTTTTACAAAAACAATTTTTATATGAGGTTATACAAGTTAGATCTTTGACTATAATTATTCATTGGAAAGATAAATATATTTCCTACACCATAGTATTTTTTAAAAAATTTAGAGACATTAAAAAAATTAAATTATTTATGGAATCATGATGATGTAGTGATTACCTCATTATTTAATGATTTAAATAAAATGATATGATAATGTATAATCTAAGACCTACACATGGAAAAAAACTATTTTATGGGCGGATTTCGAACTATTATCACCTTATACTTGAAATAAATCAATGTGGGTCCTTTAAATTCCTAAACTCTTTTGAAAATAATGCAATATTTCATACATTTCCAAGAGTGCCCCTCCTCTCCCCTTATAAAAGGCCCCCACCTCTAACTCCTTACCCACACCTCTCAAGCCTTTGGATCGGCCAAGATCTGATCATTTAGTCTTTCCACATCCCTCTCCTAATTCTATAAGCCTTACCTTATCAGGAAGCTATTCAAGAAACCTTTTTGGTTCAAACCAAAAGGAGTTACCTAATTTTAAGGTAATGTCTTCTCCTGTGTTCTTATGTTTTATTTTGCTTCTCCAACCCCATAAAAACTATTTATTCATTTATTTTGTAACAAATCCAGTATCTTCAATATACTAGGATGTTGTTATAAAAATTATTAGAGCTACACTTACACACACCTATGTCTAATGGTTAATGAACATACTGTTTCTCTGGATAGTGAATTACTGCCTCACGAAACGATGATTGTTCATTATTCTTTTAACACCATTAAAGGTGGCCATTATGATTTAACTGTATTTTATATATGATATATATGTTATTTATGTTTTATATATTTTTTTGTATTTTATATTTAAATCATACCTATATTCTTTTCATTTTGTGCAAATGCTATAATTTCGAATGAGGAAGTGCGGACCACGGCCCCCTCAAGTGATGTTACTCGTTCATACAATAAATGGAATGTATAAAGAATGAAATTAATAAACGTAGGTGACATATATGAAATATATATTATACTGGAATTATAATATATATATATATATATCTCAATTTTTTTTAATTCCATTAATATGACAATGAAATGAAAGTAGCGTTCATGCGTATGTACGGCCTACCGTCTCCATGAACGGTGCATTTCAATTATTTTTATCTATAAATGTAATGTAATAGTATAAAATGAATATTTAATGGATATATATGATATTTAAATCATTAATACTATTCTGGAGATGATGTAATTATAACTACATGGACAATTCTTCTCAAACAAGTTCATTTTTGACTCATGCTCCAAACATTGACAAAAACATTTGATATGAACTCAGATAATTAACTAATAATATGTGATATTAATTGAATAATAAACTTTAAATTATGTCCTTAAGAAATTAATAATTGACAAAAGTTTATTATTCAGGAATATAATAAAACGAACAAGACAAGTCGGACATGAGGTAAGGGATCCGACCTCTCTCTTTGTTTTAAAGTACTCTCTTTTATGTCATTTATTTTAATATCATCTTTCTTATGTTAGGTAATTTTATTTTATATTCCTCCTTATATAAATTTTATGTCAATATGATGAGATACCCTATTTGATCTCATCAATCCATTTTTAGAAGTTTTTTGTGGTGTCGTTAGGATGCCGAATTTTCATAAGGGGATTTTAATCTCACTTTTTATTCCTGTGAGATCAATGCTACATTGGCCACTATTTCCTTTTGTGTGGTGTATTTACTGACCATTATTTTACTATTTCGGTATTTAAATCTTCATTTTATGGCCCTTATTTCATGGGGTGTACGTTTCAAATGTTGCCCAAATCGGTAAGGGACTTTGTCTCAATCTACATTCATTGAGGCATATTGTGTTTTATACGCAACTCTCATTTATACGGTGTACAAACACCTTTTGACTTTTAATTTTATTTTAAAGAAATATTTTTATACTAAGCATTTTACTAAATGAAAAAATGAATGTTTTTGTCTTACGTATGTGGCAACAACGAATTCTCCTCCACCGTGGCCATTATTTGAGTTTCGGCATCCTCTTCAAGACATAACTTTATTTTAAATTAAAAAAAATTACCATGCTTTAATTTTCATTTATTTTGGTATTTAAAATGGTTTTAATACTGTTTTTATTATGTCAATGTGTTGTATTGATATCTTGTGATTGAAATTTGAAAATTTTTTGTTTCCTTTATGCATGATTTATGTGATACGATTATGTTATGTTTCTTGGAAATTTTAATGATGATGGGTGGTTCCATGATAAACTAAGGGCAGGTGAGCCCAATATAGATCTCTAACGCATTGGGTAACGTGAATGGGTTAAACACTAAGGTTTCTCTGATTAGATTTAGGGAATATACTATGATGGGTATTCCAAACGTAACCATGGGGGTTAATCCCTATGTAAGAATGTTATGAATTCCTCAAGTTACCTATTATGTCTTATGATTTCTATGATTTATTAATGATTTGATGAGGTATGTGATTATGTTTTATGAGTATTGTATGATTTCATGCATGGACCAATGTTTTCATTTCGTACTTTAATATCCCTTACTGAGATTTTTATGCTCATCCCATGTCTTTGAAATGTTTTTCACAGGTCTTGGGAAGGGTACATGATATGATGATAGTGTCAAGGAAGTGTCAAGAAGAAATCCATGTTTTATTTTAAATATTTTTCCATTTATGGGAAAAATGAATACTATCTTTTATGTAACCACTTTTCATAAATGTGGAATGTAATGCATGTTTTATGATCTAATTCTCTAAAACTCTAAAACTGAAAAGATCATGAAGGTGTATTCTTGAAATATCTCAATATTAAGTAATGTTTAAGGTTGGGGCCTTATAACAAGTAGTGCAGATCATTGTTCATAAAATTGCTTAGACTTCTTATTGATTTCAATTCCCAAAACACCCATGAAACATGAGAACACAATTCATTTTGATGCATGTACCTTTACTGGGGTCTCTACCCTGCAATTAGTGTGGCCTCACATGGTCAATCAGTAGGTCCCGAGTCATTGCGTCGGATCACGGGGGGCCCTAAAATCCCATGTTCTAGCCGGTCTTCCCTTGCCTAATTCACGCACCAAGGTCACCCAACACTCCTTCCCTACCATCCCATGAAATTATCATTGTGTCTAACTCCATACTCCATCCTATCTCTCAACCAACCACAACTCTGATTCCATTCTTTAACAACCTGCCATCACAAAAAAGAGGGAAGGATCCGCAGATTTCCAGGACGTTCCTTATTTAAGTTGAAGGAAAGATGATGACCCCCGAAACCCACCTTCAATAGGTCCCTGAGTGGCGACCAGCACCAAGTGTATAAAATCAGTCACTAAATGGAAGGCTTTACACTTTTTTCTTTTAATAGGATTGGGAGATAAGACTTTTAATCCCACAAAACCCAACTAAAAGTGCAAAAAAAAACTACAGATAAACCTTTCCCATATGCATGTTCAAAGGTAAAAGATATAAGTCTCAAAACCCCAAAGGTAAAAATAATACCAAGAAAAGATAGCAACAACATCAACTATCCCAATTGTCCGCGCTAGTATGGTCTCGCGTGATCCCCAATGTCCTCCTGGAAACTTGAAAGCAGTTTTATATACATAGGGTGAGCATATAAGTATACTTAGTAGGGAAAATGAAAGACTCGCGTGCACAAGTGGGGGAATGAATTAATGTCCCATGAGAAGAGGACATCCAACACTATCAAGGAGTTAATCCATACCACTCACCGGCCACGCTCACCAAATAATTCAAGCAAGTTAATATGTAAAATAAAAACCCATTGATGTTTGGGTACCCCGCACCATTTTCCCACTAGTTATTAAAGAAATCCTATGAATTGAACGAATCCTGCCATTCTCATCACAGTCCCACTTCCACACCCCGCCCACACACACTTGGGCCATAACCTCACACAGTCCTTGTGTCGAACCCCACCTGCAAACACCTGGGCCATAACTGTCACAGGTAACCACGCCTACAAACACCTAGGCCAGAACACCCACAACCACGCCCGAAGACACCTAGGCTATAAGATCCACTTCCATGTCCGAAGACACCTGGGCCTCATCCCGAAGACACTTGGGATAACCACCAGGCCACACACACCTGGGCCAACCACCACACTACCATGCCCAATGATTCCTGGGAAAAAATGGACTTCGGGCTATCACGGCCTGCCCTAAAGATACTTGAGATTTCTAGGAAAGGGAGGAGTAAGGAGTTAATAACCATCCACTAATGGGAGTGTTGGGAAAATCACCCCCCATGAAATGGGGGTTTTTGAAACTATGTTCTCAACTTGGGTTGGGTGCGAATAAGAAACACAAAACTACAAGTATAAGTATAGGTAACAAGCACCCACCCATGATTAGGTTCTTCTTCAGCCTGCCTAAACAACACAGAAGCACTTAAATCCGAGTCACAACACACACCAAACCAACCCATTTATCCCATCCTTGTTTCATGTTCAGTAATAATGTTTAAATAAGTTTATACACCTACATGGGAAACTATTTAGCATAAGAATATTCCATGTGAAGTGTATAGTCAAACAACAATTTAAACATTCACACCCGGTTCTCTTGTAAATCCATAACAACAAAAGAAATAAGGGAGATCCCTCAAAGTACTAGAACCAATGAAAATTCCAAGATACAGCCCCATACCCCCAAGATCCACAAGTGAATGGCTTTTCAATAAAAGAGGATCCCTCCCCAATTCGTTATAAAATCAAGGTAACCACCCAACCTTAAATTCACAACCATCGGAACCATAACAACAGGGGATCCAATCCCCACCCACACAACCCATCAATCGGTCCGTGAAGGGAAAAAACCCAACCACAACTACACACAAAAGGCAGGACCATGACGGTATTTTTAGATTTAATTGATTTAACACACTCCATGATTTCAATTTTGGTGTGCTTTAACCGGGGTTATCAATGAAAAGGGATTGATCCTGGTGCTTTCAATTTATTTAGATGGATGTACGTAATTACCCAAATTCCATTACATAGCAAGGGTTCACAAACACAATTCAAATCATTTAAACATCACCAGAGGTAAGGGTCCGTTAGTGCACAATGAAGATGACCAACGACCATGATTTTCAGTAGGCGCAAGCCCGCACAATTCAAAATCATTAATCATGGAAGATCCTAAAACAAAGTAGCATCATCGATCACACCCTTCCCCCATCATTCTTTATAAAAACAGTTCATTATCTTCATTTAGGTTTGGTTCATCCAATTCTATAGAATCAAAAGCATGTCCACCCCGCATGATACACAAAAGGGACAGACAACGGAGAAATTCCCTACTTGTTTGATCGACGATCGATGTTTATATTCATGTTCCAGGAGAGAGGAGTGTGCAAAGTGTATGAGTGGGGCTTTGGGAACTCAAGTGAAAAAGAAATGGTCGGAGGGTGATCAAGAAAAAGAAACCTAAGGGAACCCTTTAGTTTATAATGGTCAGGGACGGTTGATATAAGAACGTGAAACCATGTAAGGAGCGGGGTCGTGGCTTGACCATGCCGCCCCACATGTCATTAAAGGGTCCCCACCCTTTGGGGCTGTTTAAACCGATGCACACTCAAGGTGAATTCATTAAATATTTAATTAAACGCTATTTATGGGAGTTACTGGGATTTTAAAACCCAATTTTCTCAAAAAGGAGGCGTTATTGGAAAACCCATGGGGGTAGGCTAGAGCTACCGGTAGGCTGCAGCTACCGGTAGTCCGAGCTACCGGTAGGCTGAACTACTGGTAGGCTATGGCTACCGGTTGACCAAGATACTAGTAGACATAACTACTGGTAGGCTGTAGTTACCGTTAGACCGAGCTACTGGTAGACAGAGCTACTGGTAGGTTGTGGCTTCCGGTAGACCAAGCTACCTATAGGCCTACTACCGGTAGGATACGGCTACCGGTAGACCGAGCTACCGGTAGACAGAGCTATCGGTAGGTTGCGGCTAAAGGAAGACTGAGCTACTAGTAGTCCTGCTAGAAGTAGGCTAAGGCCGCCGATAGGCCTACCAGACTACCCAGAACACCCAACAGAAGATTTTCACAAAGTAATAGAACTCCAAGAACCTGGTCCATTACAGCCAATATAGTGCACTCATAATCACCATGAAATCAAGGAATATATACTAAATACATTTAGTGTTCTCAGATATATATATTTGTTGATCATTGATTGACTCACAAATAATATAGGATGTCAACTAATTATATATAGAGCATAAGATACATATGTCAGATGTAGAACATTCTTTGCATTACACATCTTATAGAGGACACATAATGGATCATATAAATCATTTTCTATAGTTTAGGATCTAGGATCATCCTATGATTCATGAAAATAATCATTGCAAGAGAACGCATCATGGATTTATCCACTATAAGAATATTGTGATGTCTTCAATTATTTGTTCATAGAATCAATACAAAAATCCTTTTTATCAATATATATGTAGATTTATACCCCTTGTGTTGGTTTCTTAATTTTTATTATACTGAAAAAAAATTCAAATCATTTTTAATGAATGTAAAATTGTTGCTCAATTTAAAAAATGAACAATTTCATCCCCAAAAAAGAATAAAAATATCATTATATGTCCACTAATCAACATATATATATAATAATCCTATGTGTTTTTATAAACCCTAACAAGTTGTTAGAATCATCATACCCTACATTCCCACAATTAGAAAACTATGTCAATCCATAAATAGACAATTCCAATAGAAAAACCATAATATTTCCATTTGAAAACATAATGCATTTTGGTAATATTTAGTCGATATATTCGAATAAATTTATGATATAGAATGTGATTTTGACCTATATTTAATATATTATATAATAAATATGATATTTTATGTAACATATTAATCAATATTATTTTCAGCACTAAAAAATATAATACATTTTAATAACTTATATAATGTTTTTTAAATAACCATTGATTAAAAAAATAGTATAACATTATAAAATAGAAGGATTATTTTTATAAAACAATAATAATTTTAAATTATCAAAAAACATAAAATTAATCCCAAAAAATATGATAAATATAGTGAAAAAATTTTGAAATTAAAAAAACATAAATATTCAATATAAATATAAAATTTAAATTTAGGGAACTAATATCTCACAATACACTTTAAAAAACAATTTGAAATTAAAATGTCCTATAAGCATTTATTTTACATTTTTATTGATACAAAATATATAGTACCTTTATTACAAACAATTTTGACAAATATTCAATTTACTATTCTTGTTGAATTTTTGAACCAACATTAACATGAAATTTGTATTTTGAGGATTATTCTATATAATGCATGAACTATTTACATTTTATATTTCTCGTAGATTCAATGTGAGAAAACTAGCCCCATGAAGGCCTGAACCGAGTCGGTTGCCAGTCGAGGAAACCACCCTAGGTCCTCCAATAGTTGGCTGAGGTTTTGTGACTAGAACCATGTAGGCATATCACACAACATGATAGAACCAAATTTTTTTCATTCGATTATAAAAAAATATTCAATGCATAAGATTACAAGAAACACATATAATATGTATATATAATCAAATAAATGACACACAATGAATAATTGAGATATTAAACACAATTAAAACCATATATGTGTAAAATATAATCTAATTTTTCATATCAAAAGTCCATGAATATATAGATGTTAGAATTTATTAACTCCACCTCATTGCGAGTACTGCTGGATTGGTCTCTATCCACAACAAACATTGCCACCGTTATTGACCATTGTGCTCTAAAATACATCACTGATCATCACCATTCATTAGATATGATGTTATATCATCTTCACTTTTGTTGAGACCATCATCTATCATATGAATTGTCATTAAAACCCCAACATGTTTTGGTACACATCATGTCCATCAAAAAAAACATCAATTAATTAAATGTCTACTAAGTCTGACATTGAATATCATATTGTATGCAATATCCCCAATATAACAATTGAGAAACTATGGAGTCACATGAATGAAAGTAATCAATTCCATCAACACCTCCAATTTCATGTATCTACTAGATCCCATAAAGAATGACCCAATAATTGATGTAAGCATGCCATCAAATTGAATGCCACACCCCGTCATTTGAATCCATCGATACAGTGCTTTCATTCTGGATACCAATAAGAGATCCTCACCTTTATCTAGAATATATCACAGTCTAAAAGGTACTAACATATACTATTAGAACCACTATTGTGAATAGTGATGGAGATAATTCATAACATATGAATGATACCCCAACATATATTTCCTAGATACAAGATAAATTATCACATGACTCCCAGTGTAGAAACTAAGAAAAACATGCAATCCAAAAACATATTTAAAGAATTACAGTGGGATACATAAAACTCATGGGATGTCACCTCGATCAGGGGAATAATGAACATATGTATAGAGGACCCACACCACTCTAGATAGAGTACCAAATTCATGATTATATTGAGGACTTGTGCCCAATGTATCCATGATAATGGTGTGCTTGAATCAATGAATGATAAAATGGGAATGTCACCTTCTTAGTATATTTATAATTATGTACTTTCCATTGAATTATCTAAATACCAGGCCTTAAATCACATCATAATCACTTTGAGCCTAAATCCTAAAACAAGAAATCTCTCATTGAAAACAGAGTCAGATGGTAGAACAATTAACCACCTACTGTGTTATGTTTTGAAAACTAATTTTCCTATGTTATTTATTTTTATAAAATATTTCATTTGACATGAAAATCATGTAAATAAAACCCCAATTATGATCCATGGCCAAATAGATACCCTTGGGTGAGCTACATGGCATGTTGGGGGTAGGGGGTGTAGGTTTGTTAGGAACCTGTACGGTTTCCCCAATAACCTAATAACCATGTGATCATTTATGTTGACTCAATGTGGGATGAAGATAATCTATAAATACGCGAAGGCACACATATGGGGTGAACTAATAATCTATTTGGGGTCTAACAACAATTTTCACAACAAATTCCAAATCAATATTAAATAATTAAATTCATTCATTTTTAAATAATATAGTTTTAATATTTAAAATCATATTTAAACAAATCATGCTATATAGTTAAAATGTTAGAAAAGAAATATACAAAACTGATTTTCAAATGTTCAATTAATTCTAATACAATAAAATAAAATAAAATAGTAACTTAAAATATTTGATGTTAATAAAAAAAGGCGTGTAAATCAGTTTTTCAAAAATTTCATACAGTTATATATCTAATATATATTACAATAGAGTAAACAAGTCCTCCTCCAAATTGGAATGATGGTATTCTACCTATAAGTATTTGTACTCTATATATGAACTTCAAAAAATGTGTAGACACACGCCCCAATGACACTGCTCAATGGTGAATCTTCACCATAACTTTAGGGTTGTGACCAACAACATGTATGTTTTAGAACGTTGTAAGAACATAGAGTATGTCCGAATAAATAACTATCCACATAACGCTTACATGTTCTTTTAAAACGTCAATGATGTTACATTTTTTTAATACTCTATAAAATTCAATTAAATCACATTTTTTCTTTTCGAAGCCAATTTTCCATTTTAAACCAAAAATGAGTTTTCATTAAAATAAACATGCTTCTTTCGTAATTTAAAACCACTAAGTTTTTATCAAAACATTTTAAATCTATTTTCACATGTATGAAATCCATTCAAAAAATATACCACCATTCAAAAAATTCAACCACAATGTCATTCATCAATATAATTGAAATCATTTTTACAAATTATAGTGTATAAAACAATCAATTTAAATTAACCATTTTCCATATGCACAAACTAGTTAAAACCAATTGGGGGTTTCCCCATTAATAATGAAACCCCCATTTCAAAATCTCTAAATTAAGTAGAATTTTGTTTTAAAAAATCCATTGAATATAGATTTCGGAAACATAATTTAATTTAGCAGTTGAAATAAATCAAAAAAAAATCAAGGTTAATAATTTTGGAAAATCGAGACAGAAAGGCTTACCTCAAATGCAGGAAGTACAATATCATGGTTTTATTACTATCAATGGGGACATGAAAAATTCTTAAGTTGTATGAATAAAAATTTCTCTTGTTACATCATTGGATTCCTATAATTGAAACACCTATTTAATTTCCAAACTAAATAAAATCAAAAATTAATTATGTATTCTCCCTCATAGATATTTTTGGAATTTTTAATTAATATATGACAGTTGTTGATATATTATCTCTCCTAGATAATTCTAAAATTATCATTTATAATATCATATACGAGGAAAACATTACATCCTTAATAATTTAAAAACTATTATTTTCAATTAACCCTTGAGAACGAAATATCTTTCTTGTATACTAATAATTTATAAATTAAATAAAATGCATGTGTTATAAACTAAACATTAATAATTACATTGTTTTAATTTCTAATAAAAAATATTGATTTATAATTTATTTATATTAAACAAAATAAATCAATATTTTATCCATTTAATAATTTTTTATAATAAATTGTACGATAGATGTTATAGTTATAATTTTTCTATTTTTTTTTCGAAATTTCCCTTCCATAAATCAAATTACTTAATATATTACAGATATAAAAAAATTATCTTCATAAATATATTCAATAACACTTTTAATAATTATTGTTTTATAATTTTAAATATATATTAATTGGTATGACATAATTATTCATTGATAATTTATTTACAATTTATTATTCAGTAATTCCATAAGTATGTCATCAATGTTCTCAGAAATTATGCATTTATAATTTATTAATAAGATTCTTATAATTTAATAAATTATTGTCTCATAAAAGTGAATATTTCTATACATGGTAATTAATTTTGTAAAGAAAATACTACATTAAATTTATTTCAAAAGGTCCATTTAAACAGCAAGAAAGCTTATTGAAAAATATAGTTTCTCCTTGAAATTAAAAATATGATTTAGGTTCGCCACATCAAAATTAATCTGATGACACCAATGATGGGTAATAGAAATAAACAACATAGATTAAATTTAATTTTGAATATTGGAAAAAATTATAATATAAAATAAAAATAAAATAAAATTATGATCAAAAGAAGAAATGATTCTCACAAAGAAGGATGAGGTGGAGGTAACCATTCCGTGATATCAATAAAAAAATTGGAAATCCAAAGTGAAAGGGGAGTCCATGAACATCTTCACTCGATCCAATCGACAATGAATCATAATTATTTGTTCGTTTATTATAGTAAACCCTTGTTGTGTGTTCATAAATTCTTGAATTTAAATACAAGATATATAAACATTATTCAACCACAAAATCTATAAGAATATAGAAATTTTATCATAATTTAGAATTATTAATTTTTAATCAGTTTGAAACACATTAAAATGGAGCTTTCATATTTTTGAAGCATCTCCAATAGAATAAGGTCTTCTGCAGGAGAAGATACCTAAAACAGAATCCCTTTTTAATATGATTAAATGATTATTTATTATTATATTAACAAAATTTATTATATAACATAAAATATTATTGAACTAAAATGTTAATTGGGAATAATATATATACCCCTCTTAAGGATAATTTCCCATTCTAGACCCACCAATGTTCTTAGTTTCCCCATATGGAAAATATTTTGAGATATATATATTAATTTAATATTTGAAAAAAATTTAAATAATTAATTTCATATCAAAAAGATATTTTTAAGCAAGACATCCCATTATCTAACACATAAAAATGATATAACCCACTTAAGGGAAAAATCATGTCCAAGACCTATCAGTGTTATGATATTTCCCATAGCACACAAAATTTAATATTAAATTAATTATTTTTAATAAATGGTGCATGCTTAATATAATATATTTTTATACTTATTTACGCTTCACCCAGACATTGAGGGCCTTGGAATCTCACAGTAGCTCAATGTTAAACCCAAACAAATATATAATTGAATATTTGATGATGTTAATAATCATATAAGTTCATTTACACATTTTTCATTTTATTTCACTCATAAATCATATTTTTATTTTCCCACATAATACATTACTAATATAACATGATTTGGTTTAATAATACCTAAAAAACTAATATGATATTAAATTGTTTATGGAACCCATTCATGCCACATGTTCCCTCCTTGGTTAGTTTGGGAAGACCTACTCATATTGTTCATAGGCTATCGAATGCAATTATTCGCTATGTTGATTATTAATTATTGGTGGACATGAACCAACATACCCTATGTCGTATGATTCTGCCCAATGAATCCCACTCGAAAATACACATACAGTGTTAACTAAATTATATTATTTTCATGATCTAAAACACTCTTAATTCTATTTTTGCTCAACCTGTGTATAGAACTGCAGCTCAGAATTAGTATATCCTGAAAATAATTTTTAAAAGAGGAATACATGGTATTATTTAACATTTTACTTATTGGGTGCCCTGAAACATCAAAATCAAAAAATTGATCTAATTATCTATCGAAAAATACATCAATCACTAAAAAAACCCTTCATTTAAGAAATAATTTTTACTCATTGATCTATTGATCCATGAACTCCAAAAATGAAACATGAATATTGCACGTTCACTTCTTTTTTATTATTTTGATAATACTTCTTGGAATTCTGTATTGAGAATAAGAAATATAAATTTAGGAAGTAAGGTTTATGTATTCCTTTGTGGATCAAATAGTGGAATTCAATTTTTATGAAAAAAGTGATCAAATATATGAACAGAGTACAATTCTATATGGATAACAAAAATATAAAATAAATTACCACAACTATTTATCTAAATGCTTTAATGTTAATTTATTTATGATTTTCATTGATTATGATATGTTTTTATGCAATGATATAATTCTGTTGTTTGACATTTCTTGGGGTTTTGTATTGTTATGTGCTTTGATATCATAGGGTTTTGAAATATTTTATGCTTGTGTTTCTTTAGCATATAATATGATTTAATGCGATCTTAATGTGATGATGTGGGTATTCAATAGGGAAATGTGGTGAAAATTAAGTGGTTTTGGTTGTGTTGATGTGATCATGTGATGATTCAAAAAGGGTGAGAGGTGGGAATTGTTGTTGATAGTTGATATGTAGGTGATGCCTAACATAGTTTGAGAGATGGGGTTTCCTATTTTTCCAAAATATGTTGGTGGTTGTGAGGTTATGGTACAAGTAGTTTTCCCATTATATTAATAAAACACATTATTATCATAGTTATTTCAGATATGTCTATCCAAATACCATAATTATACAATGGTAGAGCTCACTAATTTAGGGGCTCACCCCTCCATCGATTATCAACTATTTTTCTCCATAGTCTAAAGATAATTTTATCTATTGTTTGGGTATCTTTCATAGTGATATATGATGACCTTGAAAATATTTCATGCATTAAATAATTATTTTTAATCATTTTTATTACATATATGTAACAATTTGTATACTAAAACATATTTTTTTTCTTAGTTGGAATCATTGAGCGGATTTAATATTGATTAATATCTAGTGATGCCACTACAAAAATCAATTTTATAATAGAGACCCTATTTCAAAAAAATATATTAAAACCTAATAAAAAATTAAAATGTTCTAGAAAATAGAACATAATTGACCTTTATTTTAACCCCAAAAATGTCTTTAGGGAACATAACATCATCAAAAATATAATTACATTCTACTGTAATATCAATTTATATAAAAAGGAAACAGAAATTGATAAAAAATAATATCATTGAATGCAAGTCATATCAATGTCTGACAGTAATCATTTTGTGGATCCAAACCATCATAAATGCCAGTTTTAGTTGATTTAACTTATATCTATAAAATCTAAATAAATCAAATATATCATAATTATAAAATAATATTATAGAATATTATATATAATGTGAAAACTAAATAGAAAAAATAATATGAACGATAATTCATAGTATAAAAATCACATAATAATATATGTGTTCCATGGAATTTCATGAAAATAGAAGAAACTCATGTGGGTTTTCATATGATTATATATGGTAATTATGATAATGAGAATTTTTCATATATTTATCATTTCCATGAGTTGTACAATGAAGAAAAGTTCCCTATCTTTATATATGGTGGATATATTATGATATATTTACTATAAAAAATTGGGCTTTCTGTGCAGAATTATGTCTAAAATCATTTGAATATTTTCTCTTTCATAGTTCATAATGATAAAATGGTTTTACTAAATGTTACATAATAATTTTAAAACAGTAATAAAAATTAGAAATAAAATTTAAAAAAAAATTAATATAAAAATTGATATTATGTAACATTCCATAATCAATAAAATAACTAAACCATCTGGAATACTAATCTAAAAGGTTATAAATAAATGGAGTTACATAACTTTAAAAATATGATCATATTTTGGATATTTTTAATTCGGATCCAAATATTCTCCAAAATTTCCGGTAAACCCACCATTCACACGTGATCAATAATAAGTATCAATAATAAGTATTAATTATGATTTTTATGAAAAATTCATTTATTATAGCTCAAAATAATTTAATGGGACATGAATTGAAATTTGAAAAAGAAATATTTTATATAAATGTTTTATTATTTTAATAAAAACACTAAAAAATCCTAATTTTTGTTTAAAACAAATCACTCTAAAAAGACATAATTAATTATCACCACACAATGTTTTAAATAATGATTTAAGAGATAAATCTAAATATTTAGAGATAGTATGAAATTATTGAATATTTTGGTCATCACCATTTTTTTATTATTCATAGAATTTATTGATTTGTGACTTCTATTGAAATCATATTCCACTAGATGAATCATGAATTTTATGGTAGATTTTTTTAAATTTTAAAAAACCCATAAAATGGGTTACAAAATATCCAATCGCCATTTTGATGGCCTTGTACATATTCCATGATAAAGACACTTTCACAATATTTCACAAACCCATATAATTAATATGAAAATACTAAAGAATCTAGATAAATAGAATTTTAATAAAATATAAAATTACAGAATCCTCGACTAATAATGAAATATTTTGTTCAAAACATGTATAACATAGTATAATCATATAAAAGACTAAAATCACTGAAATTAAAAAAATTTCAACTCTTAATAATTGAGTAATAAATTTTTCATTTTCTTAATAAAAAAAATTGGATTGAAATCTTTTCATTCCTTGGAAGAAAAACATTATTCTCGACAAATGTTTTAATAGAAAAGCATGAAAATGATTTTTAATATTATGAATAAAGGAATACATAGATATGTACATCTCATTTTTTATTCCTTCCCTTGATGAATGATACTACATTCATGTTTTGTATAATGGAAACTAGTTTTTCATCATTTATAAATCTTTAAATAATAACCTTATCACAATAAAATATTTTTCCCCTAAATATATCATTTTGTGTAATTTACTCACAATTTTCACATTGTATTTTCTAACCCATTAAATTTACACTCAATATTTAACTATATTTTGTATCAATAAACATGATGTAAATTAAATAAATAGATTATATTTAAATTTTAATTAATCAATGGATGACTCCCATTGTTAAATCAATTTTTTCAATGTATCCATAATTTTCTGTATAGTATATTTTTTTTTACAAAATTCTGAATACAATAAAAAATATTTGATGTTGGTAATTCAATATGACTTTATATTGGGGAAAGAGTTAGCTATTGTTGATAAACATAATGAATGATATATTTTATTCACAAAAACTAATGTTTAATTCATAAAAAAAATTTCAATTACTAAAACTATGTTGGGGTAATGTTTTTAAGGTCGTTTTTTATGCAATGTATGATGTTTTTCATTCATGTAAAATGTACTTTTTAAAAAACATTTTTGATATTATTGAAATTGATTTTTTTTATATTACAATAAAAATTGAAACATTTTTTCTAAATAATGGTTTAAACAAGAATAGAAATTTATATTGAAATGTAAATATTTATTGTGAAATATGATGACTTCATATATTAGAACAATATTATAATCCCTACCAAAATAATATTTTTAACCCCAAAAAATTAATATGAAAAAAAAAGTCAAATAGTGAAAAATTTATAACGATATTTCAATATGTACCCAAAAAAATACTTAAATTTTTTATGTGAAATATATATATATATATATATATATTCTTTGTATCTATGCTATATTAATTTAATATGATCACATTATATGTATTATGAGTATTAAAGAATCAAATGGTATATATTATATAAAAAATAAATTTTCTACAAATATTATCCCTTTTAATTAAATGATATATTTTTTGATTTATTATTGAATGAAATTATTTAATATTATAATGTTCATAATTTTTCAAAAAATTTAAAAAATTAAACATGACTAACAAGATCTAATCATATATTTTTGTCAAAAAGTTAACCAATCTAAAAATTGGAAAAATATAATGAATTATTAAATTACAAGAATATCTAAAAGCCAAGAATAAAATTATGTCTCAATGAAAATAAATAGATGTTTGAAATATCAATAAAAAAGGATGACTTATCACTGGGATTTTTCAATTATTATTCACATATGATCATTAAGATGTAATTTATGGTATTTGTATTATATTAATTTATTATGTGTATAACATACACACATTATGTAAATTTCAAATATATTATAGGTCCATGGTAAATAAAATATAATGTGTAATGTGACCGAACTTATATTTCACAAGGAATAATTCATCCCACTACAATTTACTTAATTAAATAATTAAAAAATTATCAATATAGAATGATGGATTAATAATACACCGAGGGCTATAGGGTTGTATAGAATCATGATGGACTACCTTAAATAAGGTTAATGGGGATACATCACAATGTTCTTTGTAATCCAGGGGAATTTTTTGGTCTGTGGGCTATGGGGGTTGGGGGCTGTCCCATGATGCAGTCTAAAGTGAGGGGGGTTATCCATTTATCATTGGATTTATCAATGTTTCAGTTTAGACATCTAGCTATTTTATACTATATAACATTGATAATTAGTGGGGTTAGTGGAAAAGTGTATCATCCTCCTATATAGCTCATTTCGATGTAGTTATTTCTATTTTGTGAAACTATATTATTCCCTCAATATCTACTCTCTGAAAATATACTGAGATTTTCCTTCCACATGGATTTTGGTATTATTATCCAACAATGAAAATTGTAATGTCTTGTGTTATCTTATTCTTTTTATATTTTTTTATTCATTTCATCATGTGAAAACCTGGTATGTCACTACGACCTGAGATATTGATAGTGAATCTCACATATTATATTATATTTCAACATGTAAAATATTATTGAGTTTATTTTGAAATAAAAAGCATAATTTATTTATGATTTTATTGAACCATATATATAAGATGATTCACATTATTATAAATAGCTAACTGAACCCCAGGTGCTCAAGATGATGCCTACAAGTGGAATAATAGTTGAAATTATATAAGTAACAAACATGATTATTTTGATAATAATATAGGGTAATAATTAATATTTTGTTTATATTAATTTCAAAAATGTAACTATAAACATATACATATGATACATATTTTTAGGTGTCCTTATATTCTTTTAATAATATTCATATTTACATGACTGTAAGTAATAGGTTAATAATGTGGTCTACTTCCAAATAACATTTAATCTTAATAAAATCCTTGTATCCTAGGGATATTAATATTTATAAAGACACATAACATGACCCTAAAATGACCGAAAAAATAACTTTATGACAACATGCTAATAATTTCTCTGAGATAGTAGGATATGTTGTACTAGAAAATTATTATTGTCACTATATCTGAGATTTACCAAAAATCGCATCTATTATATAAACATTAATGGGAATGTTTATTCAATTCAAATTGAATTATGAAAAATTAAATATCAGGATTTTATGATGCGACTCTCTTATAGACATATCATCATCTTTCTAGATATTGGGAATGGTTTTGTTGTGTATTGTGTTTAATCTCGATCTAGAATGGGAATAATTCATTTTAAAAGGGAAATTTTCATAGACAATGACATATGAATGTATCCAATAAAATTAAATATTTAAATTAATTATAAATTTGGTGGTCCAAGCACTAAAAACATTGAACCACAATCTCATCGATGAAAAGTATAAAATTTTCTCTGACTACATGAGCTAGAATAATACATTTTCATAGAGGGATATAAACCTCTTGTAAAAAAATTTATCGGTTATATTTTAATGTATTAAATTGACTAGGTTTATACACTTGGTAATATTAATATATTGGCTGATGGATCAGCCAAAAAAATGTTTAACTAGGTGGTCATGGAAAATCCTATCCTAAGAGGGTTGAAAAGCATACACAATAGGGATATGAAATTCAATGTAATTTAATTGATAAAATATATAGGAATTATAATTATGCACCATACTCTTTATAATTTACTATTGGATTACACCATACATCTGTATTTTTTTTGGTACATTGTATTTTTATATTTTCTAGGATTAATTATTTTCAGACTTCATAACTATGAAATTTTCATGCTCATATTTTGTTGCTTTTACTTTTTTTATGAATTCTATGATTAATATAATATAAGGTGGAATATTATATTATATTAAATTTTTATATAGTTTCATAATAAATGTATAATAAAAATAACTTGTTCATTTGTTTCTGTATTTTAGATTGGAAATACAACCTGATGAAATATTCCCCACCATTACATTTTCCATAAATAATCATGAGGCCAGGGATATATGTTTGAAAAAACTCCTTTTTCACAATTAAAAATATTATATCCCATGCCTTCTGCAGAAATGGTAAATTTTAATTTGAGTCCAATTTATTATATAGTTATTTATATCCTAAAAAAATTAACATACAGAAGACATGTCTTATGAGATCAATTATTTTTTAAAATTTATATAGTATTTCCCAATTAAAATCATATTCTTGTACATGTTTGTGTTTTTTCATGAAATTATTTCTAATGGACTTTGGGGTATTGTTTTTTAATTCTATAATCATAATTTTTTGCAATACAAGGATCATTAGTGAAATTTATAAGTCTGTGAAGCATATCATTAGAAAAATTGTGAAATAACAAATAAATTTTTTTCAAAGTCCGTACAATTTTTTTTCATTGTAAATTTATTTATGATTAGTTTTTAGAGACATATAAACACATTAATGGGAATAATTTTAATAAAAAAATTTTTTTTAGAAAAATTCTTTCTTCAGGGGAGAAATTGATGGATATGTTTTCATAATATAACTATTAATGATGGATTTATTTTAATTAATATTGTTTTTTTTTCATTGAATATTTTAACTTATTTTATCTTGTTTAATGCAGAAAGTATGGTTTTCACGATATTGTAAATAATTATTTTGAATATAACATATATTTTGATGGTTATTAAATGAAATAAATGAAAAAAATATTACTATATGGTTTATTTTCTTATTTACGGTATATATGTGATGTATTTCTAATAAATTAAGGGTGGTTAGAAGTCCATAAGGTGTTTTTGAAAGCCATCAAAATAATTTGATGTCTAAAATCTAAATTGGATCATGTTATTCGTTTTACTAATTGATATCATAATCATTATGAATTATTTTCTAAGTGGATTTTGGTTTATGGGAACATGTCATTTGATATAATTATATTATAATCCATATTAATAACACACTACTAAAATATAAAGGTTTTTGTTTCTTCCTCTTATGTAAAATTTCGACATTACATTAAATACACAATTATGAATTGTTCATTAACATGTGATATGGATTGTACTATTCAAAACTATTTTTTTATCCTGTTAATAATTTATATATTTATAATAGCCTCTATATAAATTTTATTGAACCAATTTAAAATTTAAATATTTAATATTTTAAATAAATTTGATAATGATTATTTGATGATATAATTTTTTGGTGTTGAGGCGGATGTGTTTATATAATATTTTTTAATGATTTGTGGAACATATATGAATATTTAATATTATGTGAAAATCACTTGTAGACAATTTTTTTAATATTTATTAAGAATGTGAGAATGTTATGAGATATAATTTTGTGTTTGATGCATTTTTTAGTCTATTTTCATATTGTTATATCAAATCATGTTCAAGGGAGGGGACCTAGAAACAGAAGTGGTGAACCAATGTTGGAAGAGGCCTTTTCGTTGAATGAATCCATCACAACTACCTGATCAATTTTATTATATGATACCTAAAACATCCAAAAAAAGTAGAGTTACTCAGGGGATCATGTCAGTAACCATTATCTCATAGATTTCGTCTTCCATTTAAATTTTAGGTAATATGGTGAGACTATGGATCCTTATACTAGGTAGCATATCCATTTTTTCATAATAAATGACAATGAAATCCTCAATGAAAGTAGACACACTAATATAAAGAATTGACTTCATTTTTATGATTGATTAGTTCACCAACATGGGACCCCATTAAGTAATATTCTTTTTTTCTGTCTTCACACCAATGCCTTTTTAGGAACTACAAAAACCAGTTGATAAACATGCATGATAAAACATGAAATGAGATTTGGGTCTCCTATGAAATTAATAAATTTGGAAACATTCATTACTTTACGATGCTAAAATGAGATCATCATATCTATGAATGTCAGTGAACAATTCCTTAATTCATCTAATGTACTCAAGAATATTCTTTATGAAAACTAAATGAATGAAAAGTAATATATTGTATCAACTAATTATAAATAGAAATAAAAAATTAGATCAAATATTGTACATTTTATACCTAAAAAATAATATGAATGACACATAATTACTCTTATCCGTCAATTTCTAAAGTTTAGGATCATGGATATTCCTATGATACATTCAATGAAACACTTGAAGAGATCCCTTCATGGAGTTCTCCAACATAAACCAATTGAGATATTTTCCAATATATATGCATTCAATTGGTCCATAAAACGTTTTTATACGTTTATATGGATTATTATGCTACATATATAGTTTTTTGAACTAAATTATATCATTGAAAACATTTCAAAACATTTTTAGTGAATGTAATGTCATGACTTCATATTAAATTATTAGAATTTCAACCATATAAAATTTTATAAAAACCATCATGCATCTAGTAACCAACCTATATACAGAATATTCATATGTATTTTTTGAAAATAAAATAAAAATATTGGATTGAAACAGCATATATTACCACTATAAGAAGCTTGATTCAATTAATAAATGTACCATTCCAACATATAAACCATAATAATCAAATTTGAATTTTAAAATCAATAGGTTATATTAAATAATTTTTTTTGAATAAATAAATGCTATTGAATTTTAATTTTCATCCATTTGATATATTAAATAATCATAAGGAGATTTCATGAAAAATATGAATGGAATTTATTATTTCCACCGAAGAACAATAAAAATATATAAAAAAACTATGATGTTTATGAAAAAATAATTTATGATTAAAAAGTATTATTACATTATAAATGAGTATGATAATGTTTATAATATTATCAAATTTTATAAAATATTCAAATTTTCATAAAAACATTATATTAATCCCACATGAAATAAAAATTATAGAGAAAGCATTTTCAAATTAATATAAATATAAATAGTAAATGTAAATAAAAATATGAAATATTGGATTCCAATATCTCACAAAACACATTAACGCATTCCATATTAAAAAGGTAACAACAACATTTATTTAATTTTTTTTATAAAAATAAATAATATTGTAGATTTTATAAAACTTATTTCGACAAATATCAATTTTCAAATACTTTTTTCATTTATAGATCAAAAACTAACATGATATTACTTTGGTTAAGGATTGATAAATATTAATGTTGGACTATTTACAATTTAATTTTACATTTCATTTATAATGTCATGAATAGACCCATTGATGCACAACTCTGGTCGACTATAAGCAGACTGATCCACCTGATGTCCTCCAGAAATTGGATGAGGGTTTGGGTCCAGCATAATGATTCCATTCATTCATCTTGATATAAATTACCTTATCTAATTCCCAAATAAACCCATATTTAAAGCATAAAATAATATGAAATACATTTTTTATATAAATATATGATTTAATAAGTAGAACAAAATCCATAAATGATATATTTAAAAAAATTACAAACAGATGTGGGTAAATATAATGGAACTATACAAATGAAAAGCCCCTGAATATGATATGTGCAATATTGGAGAAAACACCTCCCTATTTTAATTACTCATACATTTCTCTTCAAACACAAAAAAGGGTTCCACCATTATATAATTTCATTCCCATAATATGTTAGCATGTACCCCCAGGAATTAGCTTTCATGTAATAGTAGTTTCACTTCAATCGAGAAGAGCATCTATCATATTAATTATACTAAAAAACACACCATGTGTTGGAATAATGTTTTTGAAACTATTAATACATGTAATATTGAAATTAATTCTATGTTATACATCGACAACACTACTTTATGCTACATCCCTAAAGGTAACAATGCAGTTCCTTTGGAGTCACATTCATCGAGGTAATAAATGCCTTCAACCACTTCAATTTTCACGATTCTACAATATATAAAATAATGTATTACACACTCATTGATGTACACATGTTGCCCAAGGGAATTCCACAGGATTTCATTCATACCCATTGATATGGTGATAATATTATAGAAACTCATAGAATAACCCAATATTTTCTCTAGGACAGATTCCAATAATGGCTGTACTAAAAATAATATTAGAACCAACAATGTTTTTTTGAGAGAAGACAATTAAATAAATATGAAAGAGGCCATGCTCTACACAATCCAGCTATATGACAAATCTGAATGAAAATCATGAAATTCAAACTATCCAAAATAAATAATCGACAAAAAATTTATTTAATTATAGTTGGAGAAACACACCTCATCAAAAGACACATAAATCAGGGTAGATTTGAAAATTTGTATAGAAGACTCACACCTCACTAAATTCAACCATAATCGATGGATTTCCAATCCCTATTCATTTAATGTGGAATAACTACATCTAATTTTTGCTAATGGAATACGAATTCTATTATAATCATTAAGGAAACACGCCTATTGTATCATGGGGTATACTAAAATATAATATAGAAAACGGGACCCATTCCCTTCATTGCGTACTACAGGGGAAGAAATAACACCATTAATTCTCTAAACATCATTCACCAAAACACATCATTATCTATATGGAGATAAATCCTAATGTTGTATATCTCTCATTGGAAAAAAAACTCATATGGATGAAAAAACATTCATTGAGATATTTGTTGAAAAAATACATAGAGTAGGTAATTTATTTTTCTGAAACGTACATATGAAACGAAAATGATGTAAGTTACAGCACAAAGTAAATGGGTGTCCATGTGGAGACCATTGGGTGAGAAAAAAATAGTTTTTAGGGTAGGGTTTTAGGCATATATATATTATGAAAATCATATGTTCGGTCTTTGGTTTGGTTAGGAATACTTTCCCGACTTGATCGATGACTTTCCAATGCACTTCAGCCCTAGGTTGAGATAGCCCGGTTGTCCAACATGTGCCAAAAGACCCATTTTCATCAAGACATTTTTAAGGCACAACCATCGATTAATATATGAAAATGGTTAATAACATTATATTATTTTTAATATATTATTTTTGTGCTATCTAGCCCTGTAATGTCTATGATTTCTTTTCATTATTGTAAACACTACAACTCAGAATAAGTGAATCCTTCAAATGTTTTTTCCAAGGATTTATAATTGAGTAAATTTATCATCTCACATCTACGATATTTATTAGACATGAATTCCCAAAAAATGATCTAATTAACAATGATAAATAATATCAATCACTACACAAAACCCACTAATTCAAGCCCTCCTTTTGAATCATTAAATTTTTGATCGATGGACATTAGAAAAGTGTTATGAATATTCAATGTCCACATATATTCATGATTTTGAGAAGACTTTTATAAATTATATCTTCAATGTGAGATAAATAAATTAAGGATTTTATGTTTATGTATTCATTGTTCAGTCAAATTGATTAAATAAAATTTTATTTCAAAAATGTGAAAAACATATGAATATTGTTTAAAGAGTTATATATAACATATTGATAAAATAATTTACAACCACTGATGATTTAAATGTTTTAAAATGTATTTGATGATGATTTTACTCATGCGTTGAAGTGTTGTATTAAATGTAATGATTCTACATGTTGGGTCTTCATTGGTTTATGACTTATTTTGGGATATGATGGATCAGGGTAATGACTTATTTTTTAGGGCCTAATGGTATTACATGATTCAATGGGGCTATTAGGTGACTATGTGGGGATATGGTAGGGTAATTTAGTGAATATGACTTATTTGTGGTTTTGATGATGTTATAATGGTATGATGCACAATGGTTGACTCTAAGAAATTCCTCTTTCGAGTTGATATGTTAGTGATGTAAGACACATTTTGATAGATGGACTTTCATGTTGTTCGTGAATATTTTTTTTTATCTTATGTCCTCATTTTATATGTGATATGATTATGATGTTGTTTCATTGTTTGGACAATAATCATATTATTATATATCCCTATAAATTTTAAATTCCATTTCTTACTTATGATACACCATAGTTAAAAATGATATGGTGATGTTGCTAATGTTGATGTTTATATATATTTTTCCGAAAATATCAGTTAATAATATTATTTCCTTAGTTTTTCACTTATATTTTTCCCAAAAACATTATTACACATGTGACAGAAGAGTAAATCATGTTCTTACCCCTATATAGTTTATTAATTATTTTTATGGATAGTCTAAGGGTGGTTTGATATATTGTTTGAGTAGGTTGTTTTATGTTAGAGAATGATCTGGAGCATTTTATATTCCATACATATGTGAATTATAATTATAGTTTTATGGTTTGTAGGTAACAATTTTATTTGGAAATATATTTATTCCTTAATGGGAACCATTGTGTATTGATTTTTAGCATTTTTTCTATTTTTTGATATCTTAAGTGGGTAATGCCACCTATTTTTTTCATAGATTCCATAGGTATTAGTTTTTCACTCATGTCCTATTGGTGCCAGGATACATGAGACATTTTTAACCATTATACCTAACAAGGAGGGGATTCAATAGAGATTGGATACCATTGGTGTCACACCAATACTCAATTTTGAAATAGTGGTACTATTTTCAGTAATCAATTTTAAAAAAATTATCATTATATGAATGTACTAAAAAAAACAAAATTCACTTACATCCCTCTGTCATCCCCCAATTTTTCAATGTATACAATTTTTTTGAATTAAAATTATATGATTTAATATAAAAACATAGAACATGTCCCCCAATCATCAAGTCCAACATTATTTGTTAGAAAATTTTAAAAGATGATGATATGGACATAGAATGATTCTCCTTTTGCAATATAGAATAGTAAAAATTGGTTATATAAGACTTGGGTGAACATAATATCACCCTATCTGAAGCCTCAATAGTGATTATGATGAGTATCCATTTAATTTATTATATAGTGAAATTCAATTAATTATTTTTATTGCTGAATATTAATATCCACAAAATCCACTTCCAGCACCATATAATATTTACATTGTTAATGATTGATTATAGGTTCGATGTGAATAAAAAAAATGATAAAATGTACTAATTATATTAAAAGTAAGGAATAATCTCACTAATAAAAATGTGATTCAAACTAAATATTTTCCATTCATAATAAAATTTAGATATTATAGAATCTAACAAACTGACATTATGGATAGAGTGTATCCACATCGGGGGTGATCTAAATTAACTCCCATTGTGTATTTGAAATTTGTGTATCCAATATTTGGAAATAAATTCAATTGTGTGGTAATTGTAACATAAAGCATAAGAGAACATCATAAAACCACACATCATCTATATATAATAGCCTCTTGTAAAAAACATGGGTATTCATGAAATAAATATTTACAGCTCAACATCAGAAAAATCACTATAACTAAAATTATATATTTATTTTAATAAAATATACATGCATTGTAAAATAATCTGTTTAAAGGGTAATAAAAGAAGAATCGAGTCAAATGAATCTCAAAACTGTTCTATGGACATCATCTATTCAATTCATTTTTCATCATCTATAAATCAATAGAATTTTTGAATAGGTATATGGTCCTCTATCGATTTGTCCCATAAAAATTAATCATAACATTAATAACCTCTAATGAAAAGAATAATTGTGAAATTAAAGTGAAATAAATCATAATGAATTTATCTAGAGGATTATACAAAACAACAAATGATTTTCTCAGAGATTTTGGAAAGACAATTCCAATATTTTATGTTTATTGAATTATTTTATGTTAATTAAATGATTCAAAAATACTTACCTAATCTATTAATAAACAATATTATTCTTAATATAAATATTAATTTCACCAAAAAAAATTATATTAAGGGTGTAATGAAATATGATTTTCTATTAATAATTCGCATGTATGAATTAGAAAACATCCCATGAAAGCAATATTTTTTATATATGGACAAATTGAATATTGATATTAAGGTGGAATGAAACCAAAACATTTACTAATATGATCAATTGGAATGTTATCCTACAAATTAACATGGAAATTTCTATACAATTTAAATTACTTAGTAGTTGAAATTATTTAGACAACACCAAAAACTATTAAAATAAATTACAAATAATATAAATATATTTCACTTACCCCAACAAAATGTATCAACTAAGTATGATAAAAATATTCTTAGGGGTCAAATGAGATGTTTCAAAATATTAAAAATGTTTTTGTAAATAAAAGACACATGGAATATTTTATTACATCATAGTGACTAGTCCATCCCAAAAAACATATAATAATTTTAAATAACATGAAATATATTTATGATAATGTGTATCCTTTATAAATTTGGTGGACATTATACATTTATAATGTATGTCTACAATTACATGTGACTATGGGTATATCCCCTAATTTTATAAAATCCAATAAATATCAATATAAGAAATATAATAATAAAATTTAATACAAATTTCAAGGTGTTTGTTTCTACACCAATAATGACATGATTACACTTAATATCAACAAAATAATAATTAGTGATTTCAGTAATATAAATCCATTTACATAAAAATGAATAATAAAATAGTTAAAAATATTACTATTGAACTCAAGATATATGATGTTCCACATCGACCATTTCATAGAATCAACCCATCATAAATATAAATGTAACTTGAAATAGATTATTGTACAACCAATCACTAGAAATCAATTATATAAACATATGAACAAAATATCAAGGATATTTATAATGAATGTTAAAAATAAATTGAAAAATAATATTTTATGGATAATACATACAATTGGAATCACCAGAGTATTTGCATATTCCAAAAAATTTCAAGAAAATTGGAGAAAATCTTGTCATTTGTTAACCTTGTATCTATGTCCTTTATAAAAAAGAAGATTTTTTCAAATCATTATCATTAACACTCATTTTCAAAGGGCGGAATGTTTTGTCACTATGTTTGAGATGTATTGACATAGAGATATTGAGAGTACAAAATTAGGAATTTTGTGATAAAAAATTCTAAAATCGCATCTCCCATGGAAGATAAATGTGCCAGATGTTACAACACTTGAATGAAATATAAATAAAAATTATAAAACATGAAATAATATAGTGATTAAATTAAATAAAATTCATAACAAAATATAGTTTTTATGTATCTTACCGTGAAGGAAAATTAGCTATGTAATCAATAAAATGACATTGATTATCTATAATATTAATCCCATGGGTAATAAATAAATGTAGATTCATATATGTTAAAAAATGTTGCCATTTTTAGGATGCTTGGAATTGGGGTGCCAAATATTAACCACGTTTTCAATACCCCCACCATGTACATATGATATCTAATAAGATCCCCTAATGATGATTCATCTAGTATTTTATTAACAAAAAAGGATTTATGATATCTCTTTATTATATAACATGTCACACCAACAAATTTGATAATTCAATAAATCATACCAATATAGTACTCTTTTAATTAAAATAATCATAACTCATAGTCAAGACCAAATCATTAAAATTGATTCACTCAAAATATCTATGAAGTTATTATCAACATATAATGATTTTTTATTTGAAACCACCATGTATGCTTAAAATAAATATATTGGTTAAAAGGATTCTGTTCTAGACTATTATGTAATTCAACATTTAATAAAATCCATAAAAAATAAGTTGTGACATACGTTGAATAAATATAACATTAGCTTTAAAACTGATTTTATTTGTATAAAAAATAATTTTATTTTTCAGAATATATCATATATGTTAGAATAGAAACCTATCGCTGTTTTGACTATCATTTAAATATTTCATCATAACCACAATCCCATGGATTTCACACACATAGACAATCAATCTGACACTATTATAGAATGAGGAAAAATAGAATATTAAACAAAAATACATAAATAAAATCATAGACTAATAGATATATATGCAGTAATGAAAACATTCACATAAATTTCAAATCAGAAAATAATAATAGTGAAATTAAAAAGCACCAACTACTAATCATTGAGTAATAAATGTTATATTTCCTATTTAGATTATTTTGAATACAAATATACCATTCATGTATTGAATACCTTAGCTGTGATAAAATATTTTCAAAGAAATTAATTAATACTTCATTCAAAATATTAAATAAATGAATTTACAGTCATGGAAATAACCTTTTATATAAAAACATGAACCAAATGAAATTTTCTTCATGTTTTATATATTATTAATTTTTATCTATCCCTTTTAAATTTCTTAAAATATATAATTTTTCCCAAAATAATTCTCAAAGTATAATATCCTTAAATTTTAATTCATTTCAATTTATTTTAAATTTAAATATATTATCAAATAAATGAATTGAAATAATTTTAATAAATTTATTATATCAGATTTTTAAGTAAATATATCAACAACTCTAATCAAAATATTAATTTTATCATACTATCCCCAAGGTACGTATAATACAATTATTTAATTTAATGGACTTCTAAATTTAGGGAGACAATGTTTTAGTTTGTAATTTCGTATAACATGATATTAACGAATAATCTAGGAATTGTTTCAACACTTATTGAATGATATATATTAATGAAAACAAATAATCTATAATGCATAAAAATCTGTTTTTGGTGATGAAATTAATGTATGGGTAATTTTTTAAATTATATTCAAAGGTATGATGTTTGTATTTCATAGTAAATTTTTATTCCATCATTTTTCATCTAAAAGTGAAATTTAAATTTATTTTCAGATTACAAACAAATTAAACGAAATAAATGTATATAAAATTTAAAATAATAATAAATATTTAATAAATATTTATGTTTTTAATAAGAAATTTAATTAATTAATAAATTATTATAACATTATAATCACTAACAAATTTTGATTTGTTATTATAATTAATTAAATTAAAAAAATAAAATCAAATAGTCTAAACTTTACAGAGATAGTTTAATATGTATCCACAAAAACAGAATAGAAAATTTTGTGTATTATATAATTATATATTTAATATATATATATATTACTATTTGTGTGTTACATTAATATATTATAGAACATGTTAACTTTTTATGTATTATGTACATTAAATAATATTATTATAAATATTAAATAAAAATATATAATCTATAGGAAATATGATTAATATATTTTCAATGAAATATATTTTTTATGGATATTCATTAAAATACATAAATACTCCAATGTGCATTCTTTTGTCAACACCAGAACCAAGAAATCTATAATTAGAAGATATTAACATGCATGAAAGTACATAAAATTACCAAGCCAAAAAAATGAAAAATATAAAAACATATTATATTAAAATAATATATAAACGCCCTATATAGAACTATGCCTCAATTATAATAAATAATTTTTTTAAAAAAAATCATATTAATGACCATTGATTCATATATTTAATTTTGTTTCATATAATCACGTTATCGACTTTTGTGTAGTCTATATATGATATTAATAAGTTATATTTGTAACTAAGGCCTTCCTTAGATAGAAATGTAGTCCAATTATTTTAAATTTACAATCCACAATGGGTTGATTAGGGTGTTTTCTAGGAATGTGATCTTATAGTATAAGATAACAATAGTTTTATAAATTTAGTCATTTTAATGTGATTTTAGTATTTTTTGGAAAAAAATGGGGAATTTGGAATGATGATTTTGGTAAATAATGTTTCAGGGAATATTGAATGAGTATCTATCTAATACATGTAAGGTATGGTTCTGGATGATCTCTTCAAAATATGTAAAATTTAAAAGTATCTTGAATGATGTGTTTCTAAATGAAAGGCAGATTTCAAGAAAAAATGATTTACGGACAATGAAAACTACACAAAAGAACCATTCGAACACAATACAATGCTAGTATAGAGATGGGAATAAGTGAATTATTGAGTTATACTTATAAAAATATGTCTAAGCAATGAGGTGCATACAAAATATTACTTTGAGAGAAAGAAAATTACAAGTCATATTCAATTAAAATTTAAAACTAACCAGACTGAGGGTAAATGCACAATGAATATGCAAGTAGGAACATAGAGGTATATCCATATCATGATACCCCATTGAAACTTATATATTTTTTCTAATTAAAATAAAATGTCTCTATAGTGTTCAAGAGTTTCACTCAAAATTATTACGCACTACAAATCTTGCACATTGGATATCCCTTAGATATTTATATGCCATGTAAAACACACTGTGTAGTTTCAAGGAAGATAATGGGTTTCACAAAAGACACATTTCACGTCAAACCTAAAACATGTGGGAATTAATTATTGTTTTGTGAAACAGATGTGTTGATTATCTTTCTTGTTTTGAATATCTTGTTTAATTGATCCATGCTTTCATGGTAATTAATTCTAGATGTCGAGGAAATAAGAGTCTCTACCTAGACCTAGATAATTACAAAAATGATAAATTATAGATGTGACTTTAATGTTGATAAACTGAGTATGTGTTCTCCAGGAGTAGTGTGCTAGGGGTTTAAAGGAAGTGTTTTGAGCCAAACATTATGCCTTCCCAATAATTTTCAAAAGTAGGTGTGCCTATAACATAGTTATCCAATATGAATACTTTTATTCCCAAATTAGTTATGATTAGTGTATTTAGGTGTGATTGAAATGTTTTCTTCAAATGTTCCATAGACTAGTGCATAATAGTTACACATGAAAAAAAATTTATCTCTCAACATGTGAAGAAATTAATTATTGAACATTGACATATAAGAGGATTATCTGGTTCATACCAACATGTTAACAATATGTGTCATTCATGAAGAAAATTTTGACCAACTGATTCTCACATGCCCTCTCCAGGGGTTCTAGGGTTTTCAATTGATATTAGAACCAATAGGATGCGAATGTTAAATCTGTCCACTTGTTTAGCATGTAGAATTCATAAAATGCTGGTAGACTCACTATCTTTGATGGAATAAACATCCATATTTAGATGAATAAGATCATATCACATCTAATATCTCATTAAATGTAATTTTTTTGACACACCATATTGGATTGTGTTCACTGATGAAACATGACTATCTATGACCAAATTGGATAAAAAATGTTTGATGTATATAATAATACAAAACAAATTACATCATAGATTCAGTTTCTGATTAAATCTATTTAATTTTTTAGTGTTTTTTATTATCTGTTTCTATGTGGGAAAATATGGAAAATATATTTGGAGGTCATAACAAGGTGATGGAAGTGAAACTCCTTGATTTTCACAATTATTTTGTGATGAAATAAATAATCAATGAAAAACATCATTGATCAATATTTATTACTGAAGATTATAATAGGGGATCCAAATAGAGAGATACAGGGTCAGATTAATCCCATATCACTCAACTCATTTAATTGGTTTTTCATCTCCACGAATTCCATTGTACAATTCTATAAGGTTGTGTTGATATTGCACACGCATCTGGGAGTAAATAAATATGGAACTAAATATTCCACTTTGAAGGACATTCTTATAAATATTCTTGAAATACATAAATATATTCATGCACAATATGTACATCATCAAATTGAGGATTTATCTGTTCATAAATATATGTTTTTTTATCTTCTTCCCAAATAATATCATTCAATAGGGCTACTGGGGGTGGATCATTAAAATAATTAGATAATTATGTTTCTACTCTAATGATAATGGATTCCATATATTCCTTATAAGTTATAAATTCCTTTTTTTTGAAATACATTTTGGAATCATATTTTGAAATATATTTTATCGATTAAAATTATATCATTGTGAATCATATATGTGATGATACATGTCACAAAATATGTCGTTTTATGTGTAATTAATGGAAATGACCAAGTCATCATAATACTAATGAGACTTACCTTATGAGTTTTTATAGAAAACTCCAATAATAAATGATAATTGATATGTATAATTTTCATGTAAAAATTTGATGATAAAATTTAATGTGATGATATATAATCAAATAAGGAATTGGATCAGTTTGAAGAAATGATTAATGTGCCTTCCACCACATAATTTGGAATTTCTACCTCAACTGTTGTGATCGCATTAAACTTGGCATTTTTCGCATGCCATTTTCTATGGAAAGCGCCATTAATGATTGTGATTGTCATTTTCATAATGTCGCATCATCATAAAATTTTTTCATTGAACATTGGAACATTCATTAATTATTTTTAATTCATGATCCTGATGTACCTTCTCACCACACTTGTAGAATAATCCAATTACATTAATGAAGGCACGCAAGTGTTTCCTACCATAAGTTTCACACGTAGGGAAATAACCTTTTATATCATTCCTTTTATCTATCCCTTGATTTTCCAACCACATATTCTCTATATGTCCCTTAAATTTATAATAAATATATTATTATTTATCCAACTTCATTCCACATGAGTGTATATCATCTTATTTTGATAAATTTTTGGAGAAATATTCCATTTAGTGGAATGGTTTTAAACCATAAAATTATTGATCAATTATACTCCTTGCAATACATATATAGTCTTCAGTTTATCATTATTAACATTGTAATGATAGATTCATACTTCAAAGTGTTTTTATCCTCTTTTTTGGTCAACTCGACATTTTCCACTCCATATTCACGCATTATTCACGATAAAAATATTTCCCCATGAAAATTTCTATAAAATATTTCAAATAAATTATTGAAATTTATTATTGAACTTTTTTGTTTTAATAAATTATCATCCCTAATCAGAACCGCCTAGAAGATAATAAATATAAATTATATCCTTCTCTCTTTATTAAATTCCCAAAGAAAGAAATACATTCTCCATAAAAACAATACATTTTTCAACCAAAAAATTGTGTTATAGTAGCATTGAATTATGGATTTTGTTGTATCATGACTTGGTCCAACAGTTTTCATCCATGCTATAGATCAAAATTCTCTATATTGGTATATTTATTTTAAATAACCTAAGTTAGTTTTTGTATTGTGGTTACAAGATATTGATAACATGTTTTAACTTTAACTCCAATATCATTCTCGTACATTGGAGGATAATCACTACATTGTATACTAGGATTGATGTGGTATCCATTCCTACCACTATGAACAATTTATATATATAATTTTATATTCAAAATTAATTTTTGAAACACAATGAATACCATTGAACTAGTCAATAACTAAACATTAATTACATATTTTATGCATAGATAATCTCATAATTGTAATGATGATTTCTTGGGTGACATATTTTCATTTAAATCCTTCTTAATGGTTTGTATAATTTTTAACATTATAATAATATTTAATTTGAATGTTAAACTAGGTGAAAAGTGAGGCATTATTATTTTAACCAATTTAAAATATGATAGGATAGTGACACCTTTTTAGAGTAGTTATCCCTTTGTACATCTATGAAAGAATCATGTACATGTGTTGTATACATACATGGGATTATTAATAGGAAGACCCATATATTATCTACCTTTTTATAACTCCAGTGTATGAATCTAATATTAATAAGAAAACTATATTAGTGTTATTTTAAATTATCTATGATTTTCTAAATCTAGTTTTTAATGATTATAAAAAACATCCTTTGATAGCAACTATAATGTCCCAGATCCCAGAATTTCGGTGTTGGTGAATTACATTATTATAGTTTCCAAATTAAATGGAATAAAATCTAGAAATACTGAATAATTTATTAAATTTCAGAAACCATATAAGAATAGATGTTCAACATTATGACTATACATGAAAAACTAAATTAAAAATTCACTGAAAACATTCAAAAACATATATAGTATCCATACAAGTCAATCATTCAAAAAATATCTGTATGTAGGGAAAAAATAATAAATATGTAATAGTTTATATCAAATTATTATTAAGTGTAATCAATAAAATAGAAGTTATCATAATCAATTAATCATGGGGAATAAATAAAAACACATCATATATGATCATAATCTTGAAAATAATATTGAATGAATAAAAAGTGGAAAAAGTAATGTCATATAAATAATAAGATGAGAATGAAACTGAACCATGGGTATTGCAACAGTAAAAAATCATTTGGAATATAATTTTCTATAATCATAATTATGGAATGTGTAATGTTGTACAACATTTACATACAGCTGAGGCATCAGCCATGACATCTAAAAATTAATTGGCATGGCCTAAACCATATCCATAACTAGTTTTTCACATGTGGCCTACTGAAGAATAAATTTGTTATAGTGGGACCCACCCATAAAACATTGTGTGCATTACATTACTCATATCAATGGGGTGAAGCATAAAATCTTATATGTAAAAAATTTAAACATATTTCCCCATCATGTAAACATAATTTGAAATAATTCCACATAATGTCATGAATATTATGAAGATAATGAATCCTAATTCAAAATATTCATAAACGAATTCAAAAAATATGGTAGATAATAGTCATAAAAGATCAATTTAACTAATTAAAATTAATCAATAAAGGTGTTGAAATAAATTATAATATTCTAATAAACTAATCCAGGAATTTTTATGATAAATTCCTATTTTCTTTTCAAAGAAGTGTTCTTTTGGAAAACTCATTTTTATTTTTCTTAAATGGTTTTATAAAACTAGAAATCAATAAATATATTTTCATGGAAAATAAATGATTATATGGAAATAATGAATTAAATAATATTATTATAGATGATACATTAGAATGGGATAGAGTTCCAGAAGATCCCTTAAATCAGACATTCTCATCCAGATAAATTATGATGGGATCCCCATAAAACATGCATTCATCCATAAATTAATTATTAAATGATATGGATATCTGATTCTATATAATATAAATATATTTTTTAATATCAATTTACAAATAATGAATATTTACATTATGTTAAGGAGGGAGAACATGTAACCTAAATAAAAAATGTTGATTTAGGAAGAAACCATTTACTTTTGTCTAAAAGAGTAATCCAGATAACATTATTTTGAAATATAATAATATTAAATCTAATATATAATTAAATCTTAAATTTTTATAAATATATATTTTTTGGTATGATTTTATTAGGTTATGATATACAATTTTTATTGATTTTATGATTAAATTTTGACTTTCATGAGATTTTTATTTCTTGGATTTCATGATTGGATTAAATTTTTTAACATGGGAAGATAATGTAAAAAAGAAAATAATTTACACAAATTTAAAACATATGATATTAATGTTCATACATGTTTTTAAGTATAAATATAACAATTGTCACTATTTAAGATGCAGATGAATTATTAGATTATATCTTAGTGAAAATCGTATAGATTAATTAGATGTTTTTTCAATCATCACAAACTAGTTTTGTTTCATTAATTAGTTTTATGTTTATAAAATTTTTCAAAAAAATATAAAATATGTAATAAATATATTTTTATCTATTTTAATATGAAAATAGTTTTATTAAAAACCATGAAGGCGATATTGATGAATTAAAATACATCATCAACAAAGGCAGTAAATTTTCACCTTATAGAAGATATTTTATTCATTTAAAATATATATAATAGGATAAAAAAATATGGAAGATCTAAAAATAAAATAATAAAAAATTTCCTTATGAACGATATTGGATTAACTCATGTCACTTTTGATATGTTAGTTGTGGGACGAATAAGAATAGAAAATAAATCAAAATGAAAATAAAATAAAATAAATAGGATCATAACCTATTTAATTAATATACATTAGAACCCTACATAAAGGTTTTTCAGACTTATATTAATACCCAAGGTTCCTAGAAGTGGGAGGGTGGATTGGTAATATTATTAGAAATAAAATGGATTAGGTTCATATTTTGGAAGTGGATTATGGAAGAGTTGATGAGGGGTGGTATTTATTTCTAGGGAGAGTTGTGTCCATTAAATATTTTTTTCAATTGCCTATTATATTGTCACAATACTATAATTAGTTTTAGAATATTCTACTGAAATATTAAAATAATGAAAAATATTTTGATATTATGCTGCTTACATCATTCAAGACTAAAGGAATAGGTTTTTATCTTATATTTTAGATATACCGTAAATTAACATATTTTACTATTCATAAATTATTCTATTGTTTCATAAAAATCCCAAAAATTAACTGTAACCATTTATTAACATTTATAATTCAATAATGTACTCAATATTATGAATATTATTTTATATGTATGTGAAATTTTATTTTAAATTAAAATCATCATTACTTTTAAAAATAGTTATTTTAAAAGTATAACTGATTTAATGACACATTGAAAAATTAAACAACATATAATAAAATTTTATAATAATTTTAAAAAATATATTCCCTTATGAATATATTTTTTAATAATATTTTAAATTATTATATTATTTAAAATAAACCTAAAAATACTTTTATGTTAGACATAAAAACTAAAACAATATGTATTATTTCAAAACATTCATTACATATTACATGATGAAAATATACCATAATTATATTTAGAACAAACCAATATTATATATATTCCTTTATATGTCAAGATATTTTTATGTAGATTATATTACTATTACGGGTGGACACATTTCTATTCCGAATTTCATATTCAAGATTACATTATTTTGTGAATCTTGGTGTTGTGTTTAACATCAACTATCAAATATATTAAATTTTAATTGAGGTGTAGCCTGGAATCATTGGGTCTTATGAATAATATCATGAATATTTATAATGGATGGTAAAATAAATTTAAAAATAAATTTTTATGTATAATTCAAATTATATTAATCTCCCATGAATCTGTATATTTCTTTTAATTACTCATAATAGAAGAAATTTATGATTTTTTCATCCATTTATATATATCCTCTATAATTATGTAGTTTTGTAAATTATTTTTCATTAACATGCCTTTTAAAATATATGAAATTTTTATATCTATATTTGATATTTAACGATTTATATATATTTTCTTCAGAAAGTTCGGCATTATATGATAACCAATGGAAAAAATCATATATCTATTTTCTAATTAACAGTGCGGGGTGATGCACTGTATGATATACATATATTGTAATAATTATAGAACATTAATTAATATAAGTAATTAAATTTATTATATTTAATCACATAAAATTATTTGTTATATTATCTGAGCGGCCCCAAGAGTCTGTCACCATTGCACACCTTACCCTTAGGGCTTATGTGGGTGTTTTAAGGGGTTATGTAACAAATAAGTAGTACTATGTTCATGTACATAATTTTTTTATATAATAATGAATATAATTTCTAGTCATTTTTTATACATTGTAAATTGTTTTTAAAGTACAAATGGTGTTTTTAATTATTATTTAATTAAGAAATATATTTTTTTAAATTAAGGTATTTTTAAATTAAATAATATTTTAATAAAATATTATTATTAATATTAAATTAATTTTTTATGAAAATGATCTTATAAATTTATGAATGCAATTAAAATTTTTATTATGGTTTGAAAGCCATTTCTGTCAAAACCTGTGAATTTTCGATAAATGACGGTTTTTATTTTAAAAGTGAAAATTCACAATTTTTAGAAAATTATTTAGATAAAATATATGTTATTTTTGGAATCATGACGTTTGAAATTATCCAACAGTGATTTTTTCATAATTTTCTGAGCCAGTCAAATTTTTGGGTAAAAATTAAATACCATTTAAATATATAATGTGTTTTATGACATCATAATGACCCAATGGTGATGTAATACAATACCATAACCCTTGTGATAGGCCAATATATGTTTTATCATTAAAATAATGAGGTTTTGGGTTTGTTTGACTTACTTTTCAAAGCATTAATGAACCCCTCAAGACATATTCATCACTTTTCCTTTTTAAATTAATTTCCATGGGAGTGTGACTCATCTCCACATAAGTAACCCTAATATTTTAATAAGTTCGGACTTGGGCCTCATAAAATATTGTTTTCCTCTTTCCTTATCTAGAAACCATGTGCAAAAACCATGGGATTGTTTGTGTTTTGGATTAGTTTAATATAAGGGGTCCCAAACCTAAATAATAAAGAATTCTCTCACCTTTCCTATATAATCCCACCCAAGATCCCACTTCCTCATCACTAAAATCCTTTTTAGTTTTTCCAAACTCTGCCCTACTCTCTCTAGAATCCTCCCAAGGTGCCCCAAGCTCCCATGAAGCCTCTCACAGGCCTCTCTCTAGCCATTGGAAGCACACTTCAAGTAAGGGTATTTTCTTCCTTTCTCATTTTTTTCAATTTTCTTTATGTTTTATTGACCTTTTAATTTAATTTATCAATGTTGGGGTATGGTTTTGAACCTCCCCCATACTTCCCTCTTATTTTTTATTGATGTGATACCCCTATCTCTCTCATTAAATTACTCCCATGTACACCCGTTACTATGCTGAAATTCCGAAAGGAACTTCTCTCTCTTCTTTTACATTCAAGCAATACTATTGTATCCTGAATCTAAATTCCATTACAATGGTTGGTACATGTATCTATTTTACCTCCTTACTGTCCATTACATGTAAATATGATGAGGAACCCCTTTATCTCTCATCAACCCTCTTTATGAATTCTTATGTCACGCCGTTATGCTGCCGAAATCGCACTGATTTTCTAAACCAATGTCATTGTGTAATGAATACCATGCCCATTTCTCCATCAAGGGTATTAACCTTTATGCACATTTATGTATTGATTGTAAAATTTCATGTATGAATTCCACATTCCTTTATCATGGAATAAATTATTATGTTTTATGAATCCATGTTTTATGATCCATGTGGAAAACTTATGCATGAAATTAATTGTTTAAGAAGGGTGCACCCTTATAGCATTCCAATGCATTGGGTAAAGTATAGTATCATGATACGTCAAGTGCCATTAGTGTTGACTCATGATAATTCAAGTGCAATGAGGGTTTACTCATTCTTCATGTGCAATGAGGGTTTACTCATGCTCCATGTGCAATGAGCCACAACTCATGCTAATTCAATGTTAAGTGTTGTTGCCACATTTCCATGTTATGATTATCATGCTTTATCATGCCTTCATGTTAATGTTTCTCTTATGCTTTATTGACATTCCTATTTCCTATCATGTATTGTACTACCCATGTTATTCCATTTGTACTCCCTTACTGGGCTTTATAGCTCACCCTTTTCTTATGCATGTCCTCAGGTTATCCCATGCAATGCTAAGTACGAGAAAATGTAGTGGTCATGTAAAGGAAGTTTTCAATAAGGATGTTGTATTTCATGTTTTAAGTTTTTATGTAATGATACTAAGATCCAAAGACACTAAACCTCTCAATCTTCTTTGTTGTATCAAGTGATGTTTTATGTAATAAATCATGTTTAAGTTGTAATAAAAAGAAGGGTGGTCATAGTTGGTATCAGAGGATATGTTTAGTTATTTTTGGGATTAGGAAACCCTATTAAATCCTTGGATACAAGACTATGTATAATAAAAACATCCCTAAGTTATGGTAAATACTATGTAATTGGTTTATCAAACAAATACATCCCTGTATAGATACGAGCAGGTAGAGGCGGCTCTGGCAAAGATGTATCCTAGGGGTAAAACCCCAAAACACTGAATTGAGCTAGACTCGAATGAAAACTGGTGCACGACAACGGGCCTTGACGCACTCTTGGTTACGACACTCGTGGGGGATATGTTTTGATAAATTCACAATCTTGGTATGAACCCTTATTAAGGGAAAAATGCCCCTAAGAATATATTTTAGAAAGTAGATCATGAAAAGCCTAAATTGAATCCTATAGACTCATGAGCTAAGGAAATAAAAGTTTATTTATAAGTAATCAACACATGTCTTTGGATTAACCTTTATGTGATACCCCAAACTTTCCTTTTATTCCAGCCAATGGCCGGTAATAGGAGGACTCGGACCAACAGCCGTTGTGAAGATCATTGTGATGATTGTGCAAATAAGATTCCCAATCCAGTGGGTGCAGGAATCGCGAACATTGTCATGCTTCTCTCTCAGCTAACTCAAGTTTTGAATAGAAACACTGGTCAAGAAGAACGTCCAAACCCCCCTAAGAAGGAACAAGTCTCTATCGAGAGCTTTATGAGGCAAAGGCCTCCAACTTTTAGTGGATCATCCGATCCCACGATCGCTGAACAATGGATCAACTCCATTGAAAAGATATTCTCCATCCTCCAATGTTATAAACAAGAGAAGGTTATCCTAGAAGATTATCGTATGGAGGGTGAAGCTGATCAATGGTGGACATTGATCAAAAATATGAAGAATGAGGAGGATATCGAGGCTTTGGAATGGAAGGAAATCCGGAAGATGTTTTTCGATAGTTATTTTCCGCGCACCCTCTGTCTTAAGATGGAAAGGTACATCCTTTATCTCAACCAAAAAGATGAAGAATATTTGGCAGAATACGAGGAAAACTTCCCAAGGCTTGCACGATATGCTTCCGGCTTCATCGTTACCCCCCAAATGCAAGTTTGACTGCTTTTTTGGTGGGCTAAATCCTAGCTTGCCGAAAGAATTAGTGATTCGTGACTTCGACAGCTATGATAAAATTGTCTGATGTGCCCTCAAGGTTGAAATGGAGATCGGAGAATCACATGGGTATCATGGGGAAAGGAAGTGTAAGGTGGACTTCAATGCTAGTGGTCCGATGGATAAATCCAATGGTGCTAAGATGTTCCAGCACCCCACTTTACAAAAGTGTGGAAAGAAGCACCCTAGAAATTTCCTTAAGGGGATGAGAAAATTCTTCAGGTGTGAAAGAGAAGGGAACATAGTTATTAACTGTCGGCAAGAAGGACCTGTGGCTGCGAAAAAGGAGAGGAACACTCCGTTCGAACCTCAGTGCGTTGTTCAATGCTACAAATGCAAAGAACCAGGTCATTTTGAAAATCAGTGCTCTAATACAAGGGTTATCGGAGGAAACCAACAACCACCAAGACAGCAAGGAAGAGCTTTTGCCATCACTTCTGCCAAAGTGAACCCCGACAAGGAAGTGGTGACAAGTACGCTAGTTATTCATTCAAGAATAGAGAGCACACTTTTTTATTCAGGTTCTACACATTGTTTTATATCTCGAATTTTTAGTTGAAAAATCTCAGAACCACCACAAATCATGGAAGTAAAGATGTCGGTGAGAACGGAAAATTGGGCAATCATTGCATCCCATGAATATAAGTCCTCCCTTGTTATAATATATGGATTTAATTTCACGGCGAACCTCGTCATACTCCCTCTGGTGGAATTTTATGAAATTCTTGGCATTGATTGGCTTTCCTTATATAGATCCAACATAAATTGTCGGGAGAGGGAAATCACACTCCATATGGAGAATCGACCCCCATTTCTTTACAAGTGTCAGGAGATAGAGGAATCTCATTTTGCTCCATCATCTCAAGAATGGATATTACTACCCTATGAGCACGTGTTTCTGGCTCAGATGAATGAGTCCAAGGAAGAAACCATCCTTGAAGAAATGCTTATTGTGAGGGAATTCGTGGAAGTGTTTCATGAGGAATGTCATGGTCTTCCTCCAAGAAGAGATGTTGAATTATCAATTGAACTTATACTTGGGGAATTACCAATATCCAAGACTCAATATAGAATGGCTGTTTTTGAGCATGAAGAGCTAAAAAAACAACTACAGGAGAATCTGGATAAAGGGTTTATACGCCCAAGTGCTTCACCATGGGGTGCACCAGTCCTCTTCATCGAGAAGAAGGATGGGTCAATGCGGCTTTGCATCGATTATCATGAACATAACAAAATCACGATAAAGAACAAGTATCCACTCCCACGAATTGATGACTTGTTCGATTAGTTGCGTGGAGCACAATACTTCTCCAAGGTGGACTTGCGGTCGGGATATTATCAAGTAAGGGTGAAGAAGGAAGATATCCCCAAGATTTCTTTTCGTACAAGGTACAGGCACTATGAATTCATAGTAATGCCTTTAAGACTCACCAATGCTCCATAAATATTCATGGAATTGATGAATAGAGTCGTTAGAGATTACCTAGACAAATTTGTGGTAGTCTTTATAGATGATATTCTAATATACTACAAATCCAAGGAGTATCAAGATGAGCATTTAAAAACTGTACTTGAGACTTTGTGCAAGGAGAAGCTCTATGCAAAGTACTAAAAGTGTGAGTTATGGTTGAAGGAAGTCTCATTATTGGGCCATATCATCACATGTAATGGGATATCTGTGGATCCCTCAAAAATAGATGCAATTGAGGGATGATCGAGGCCAATATCGGTAACAGATATCCGTAGCCTTTTGGGGTTAGCTGGATATTATCGACGATTTGTGAGAAATTTCTCATGAATGTCCAACACTCATACCAAGCTAACTCGAAAGGGAGTAATGTTTGCTTGGAGTGATAATGCGAAAAATGCTTCAAGGAGTTGAAAAGGAGGTTTATCACTGCGCCTGTGCTCACATTACCCACAAGTGGGGAACTTTTTGTGTTATTCAGTGATGCCTCAAAGAAGGGCTTAGGCTGTGTGCTGAGACAGAATGATAAAGTGATATCCTATGCATCAAGGCAGTTGAAAATCCATGAGCAAAACTATCCAACGCATGATCTGGAGTTGGCGGCGGTGATCTTTTCCTTGAAAATCTGGCGGCATTATCTCTATGGAGAGAAATGTGAGATATATACATACCACAAGAGTCTTAAATATATATTCACACAGAAAGATCTTAATATGTGCCAGAGAATATGGATAGAGCTCATCAAGGATTATGACTGTTCAATACATTACCACCCTAGGAAAGCGAACAAGGTGGTGGATGCCCTAAGTAGAAAGGATCCAGCGATTCTATCAATGATGAGAAATGAGAAGGATCCAGTATTCTTAGACTTGATGAACATGGTCCTGGTAATCATAATGAATGGAAAATCATCAATCCTTTCACAAATGATTTCTCAACCATCTATTTTGGAAAGGTTAAAGGATGCTCAAAAGGATAATGTGGGAATTAAAGAAAAAGTGGAAGCTATCAAAAAGGGGAAATCCTCAGAGTTTAATCTTAATGATGAAGTAATTGTGCAGTTTTGGAATAGACTATGTGTTCTATCATGTTTGGAGCTGAAGAAGAAACTTTTAGATGATGCACATAGTTCAAATTTCCCTATTCACCCAGGGAGAACAAAGGTGTATCGAGATCTCCGAGAAAACTTTTGGTGGGAAAATTTGAAGAAGGAGATCGTTGAATATACATCAAAGTGACTGGTGTGTCAGCTAGTGAAGGTAGAGAGGTAGAAGTCTAAGGGGATGATGCAACCATTACCCATACCAGAATGGCAATGGGAGAACATCACCATGTACTTTTACACCGGACTTCCGAGGACATCCAATGGAAACAATGTAATCTGGTTTGTTGTGGATCGTCTTACAAAGACTTCACTCTTTATTTCTATTGAGATGATTTGAAATTGGATCAAATGGAACTGATGTATATTAGAGAAGTGGTAAGATTGCATGGAGTACTGCTATCTATTGTGTACGACTGATATCCAAGATTTACCTATATGTTTTGGAAGAGTCTTCATCATGCTCTGAATACTAAACTGAACTTTTGTACGGCCTATCATCCTCAAACTGATGGCCAATCAGAGCGGACTATCCAAAAACTTGAGGATATGTTTAGAGCATGCGCAATGGACTTTAAAAGAGGATAGGATCAAAATCTTCCTCTGGTTGAGTTCTCTTATAATAACAGTTTCCACTCAAGCTTCCAAATGGCACCATATGAAGCCCTTTATGGGAAAATGTGCATAACACCGACATGTTAGGATGAGGTCGGTGAACGTAAGCTGCTTGGACCAGAAATGGTCGAGGAAATGGTGGAGAAGGTGAAAACCATTTTGCAGCATATCAATGCAGCCCAGAGTCGATAGAAGAGTTATGCAGATAATAGTTGATGAGACAATGAATTTAAATATGGAGACATGGTGTTTCTACCCAAATCACCATAGAAGAAGGTCATTAGGTTTGGAAAGAAATGGATGTTAAGTCCAAGGTACATCGGCCCCTTCGAGGTTCTTGATCATGTTGGGGCTATGGCCTATCGACTATGACTTCCAACTACCATGCCTAAGGTGAATGATGTCTTTCATGTATCCCTCTTAAGAAAGTACATAACGGGCCCTTCACATGTACTCTCTTCCGAGGTGGTACAACTGAAGATGATCTTTCTTATGCGGAGAAACTAGTGAAGATCTTAGATCGTAGAGAAAAAGTTCTACAAAATAAGACAATGCCCCTTATCAAGGTGTTGTGGAGAAACCACAAGTTTGAAGAAGCGACTTGGGAGTCGGAGGATATGATGAAGCTGAGTTACCCACATTTGTTTTAGTGTGGGAAAAGGAAAATTTCATGGGCGACATTTCTTAAGGGGGGAATATTGTAACGACCCAATGATTCATTAATGGAAAATACCTCTTGATCCAGTTAAATGTCTCTTTATGAAAAATGTTTTTATAAGATGTAAACTTCTTTGGTTTCATGTTACAAATTTTGACCGTTGTTAATATAGCCGTTGAACAGTGATCACGTGATTAGTATAAATGTAAGGCTTTAACGAACCCAATTTTTACTCAGAAAAAGGAAGAAATGGCCTCATCCAGTAGCATTTCCCCATACAAAGCCCATTTTTCGGAGCTCGATAAAGAGGTGGCCTCTTTGGGCTTCGCCCTTGACCAAGCCCAAGTTGAGCTTCATTATGTCAAGCTCGAACGCGACCGTCTATAGGAAAAGTGGAAGTTGATTAAAATTACAACTCGAGCGATGTTATCCGAGTCGCCCCAAGAGTCTGTAACCATTTCACACATTACCCTTAGGGCTTATGCGGCTGTTTTAAGGGGTTATGTAACAAATACGTAGTACTCTGTTCATGTACATTATTTTTGTATATAATAATGAATATAATTTCTAGTCATTTTTTATACATTGTAAATAGTTTTTAAAGTAAAAATGGTGTTTTTAATTATTATTTAATTAAGAAATATATTTTATTAAATTAAGGTATTTTTGAATTAAATAATATTTTAATAAAATATTATTATTAATATTAAATTAATTTTTTATTAAAATGATCTTATAAATTTATTAATGCAATTAAAATTTTTATTATGGTTTGAAAGCCATTTCTGTCAAAACCCGTGAATTTTTGATAAATGTCGGTTTTTATTTTAAAAGTGAAAATTCACATTTTTTATAAAATTATTTAGATAAAATAAATGTTATTTTTGGAATCATGATTCTTGAAATTATCCAACGGTGATTTTTTCATAATTTTCTGAGACAGTCAAATTTTTGGGTAAAAATTAAATACCATTTAAATATATAATGTGTATTATGACATCATAATGACCCAATGGTGATGTAACAAAATACCATAATCCTTATGTTAGGCCAATATATGTTTTATCATTAAAATAATTAGGTTTTCGGTTTGTTTGACTTACTTTTCAAAGCATTAATGACCCCCTCAATACATATTCATCACTTTGCCTTTTTAAATTAATTTCCATGGGAGTGTGACTCATCTCCACATGAGAAACCCTAATATTTTAATAAGTTCGGACTTGGGCCTCATAAAATATTTTTTTCCTCTTTCGTTTTCCAGAAACCATGGGTAAAAATCATGGGATGGTTTGTGGTTTGGATTAGTTTAATATAAGGGGTCCCAAACCTAAATAATAAAGAATTCTCTCACCTTTACTATACAAACCCACCCAAGCTCCCACTTCCTCATCACTAAAATCCTTTGGAGTTTGTCAAACCTCTGCCATAATCTATCTAGAATCCTCCCAAGGTTCCCCAAGCTCCCAAAGAAAGCCTCTCACAAGCCTCTCTCTAGCCTTTGGAAGCGCACTTCCAAGTAAGGGTTTTTTTTCCTTTCTCATTTTTTTCAATTTTATTTATGTTGTTTTTTCCTTTTAATTTCAGTTATGAATGTTGTGGTATGGTTTAGAACCTCCCCCATACTGCCCTCTTATTGTTTTAATGATGGGAGACCCCTATCTCTCTCATTAAATTCATCCCATGTACACCCGTTACTATGCCGAAATTCTGAAAGAAACTTCTCTCTCTTCTTTTACATTCAAGCAATAATATTGTATCATGAATCTAAATTCCATTACAATGGTTCGTACATGTATCTATTTTACCTCCTTACTATACATTACATGTAAATATGATGAGTAACACCTTTATCTCTCATCAACCCTTTTTATGAATTCTTATGTCACGCCATTACGCTGCCGAAATCGCACTGATTTTCTAAGCCAATGTCATTGTGTAATGAATACCATGACCATTTCTCCATCAATGGTATTCACCTTTATGCACATTTATGTATGGATTGTAAAGTTTAATGTATGAATTCCACATTCCTTTATTGTGGAATAAATGATTATGTTTTATGAATCCATGTTTTATGATCCATGTGGAACACTTATGCATGAAATTAAATGTTTAAGAAGGGTGTGTCCTAATAGCGCTCCAATGCATTGGGTAAAGTATAGTATCATGATACGTCAATTTCCATGAGGGTTGACTCATGATAATTCAATTGAAATGAGGGTTTACTCATTCTTCATGTGCAATGAGGGTTTACTCATGCTCCATGTGTAATGAGCCACGACTCATGCTAATTCAATGTTAAGGCTTGTTGCCACATTTCCATGTTATGATTGTCATGATTTATCATGACATCATGTTCATGTTTCTATTATTCTCTATTGACATTCCTATTGCCTAACATGTATTTTACTCCTCATGTTATTCCATGTGTACTCCCTTACAGGGCTTTATATCTCACCCTTTTCTTATGAATGTCCTCAGGTTATCCCATGCAATGCTATGTACAAGAGAATGTAGTGGTCATGTAAAGGAAGTTTTCAATAAGGATGTTGTATTTCATGTTTTAAGTTTTTATGTAATGATCCTAAGCTCCAAATACACAAAACCTCTCGATCTTGTTTGTTGTATCAAGTGAAGTTTTATGTCATAAAGAATGTTTAAGTTGTAATAAAAAGCAGGGTTGTCATAGTTGGTATCAGAGTATATGTTTAGTTATTTTTGGGATTAGGAAACCCTAGTAAAGCCTTGGATACAAGACTAAGTATAATAAAAAAATCCCAAAGTTATGATAAATACATTTTAAGTGGATTATCAAACAAATAAATCCCTGTCTGGATACGAGCAGGTAGAGGAGGCTCTGGCACAGATGTATCCTAGGGGTAAAACCTGAAAACACCGCTTTGAGCTAGACTCGAATGAAAACTGGTGCACGACAAAGGGCCTTGATGCAATCTTGGTTACGACACTCCCGGAGGATATGTTTTGATAAATTCACAATCTTGGTATGAACCCTTATTAAGGGAAAAATCCCCCTAAGAATATATATTAGAATGTAGATCATGAAAAGCCTAAATTGAATCCTATAGACTCATGAGCTAAGGAAATAAAAGTTTATTTTTAGTTCATCAACTTTTTTCTTTGGATTACCCTTTATGTGTTACCCGAAACATTCCTTTTATTCCATCCAATGGCCGGTAATAGGAGGACTCAGGCTAACAGCTGTTGTGAAGATCATTTTGATGATTGTACAAATGAGATGCCCAATCCAATGGGATCAGGAATCGCGAACATTGTCATGCTTCTCTCTCTGCTAACTCAATCTTTGAATAGAAACACAGGTCAAGAGGAACGTCCAAACCCCCCTAAGAAGGAACAAGTCGCTATCGAGAGCTTCATGAGGCAAATGCCTCCAACTTTTATTGGATCATCTGATCCCCCGATCACTGAACAATGGATCAACTTCATTGAAAAGATATTCTCCATCCTCCAATGTTCTAAACAAGAGAAGGTTCTCCTGGATGGTTATCGAATGGAGGGTGAAGCTGATCAATGGTGGACATTGATCAAAAATATGAAGACTGTGGTGGATATTGTGGATTTGGAATTGAAGGAATTCCGAAAGATGTTTTTCGATAAATATTTTCCACGCACCCTCTATCTTAATATGGAAAGGTACTTCCTTTCCCTCAATCAAAAAGATGAAGAATATGTGGGAGCATATGAGGAAAACTTTACAAGGCTTGCACGATACGCTTTCGGCTTCATCGTTGCCCCCAAAATAAAGGTTGACCGCTTTTTTAGAGGGCTAAAGCCTAGCTTGCGGAAAGAATTAACGATTCGTGACTTCGACAGCTATGAGAAAATTGTCCGATGTGCCCTGACGGTTGAAATGGAGATCGGAGAATCACAGGGGTATCATGGGGAAATGAAGTGTAAGGTGGACTTCAATTGTGGTGGTCCGATGGATAAATCCAATGGCGCTATGATGTTCCAGAACCCCACTTGCCAAATGTGTGGAAAGAAGCACCCTGGAAATTTCCATAAGGGGATGAGAAAATGCTTCAGGTGTGGAAGAGAAGGGCACATAGCTATTAACTGTCGGCAAGAAGGACATGTGGCTGCGATAGAGGATAGGAACGCTCCGTTCGAACCTTAGCGCGTTGTTCAATGATACAAATGCAAAGAACCAGGTCATTTTGCAAATCAGTGCTCTAATCCAAGGGTTATCGGAGGCAACCAACAACCTCCAAGACAGCAAGGAAGAGCTTTTGCCAGCACTTCTGCCGAAGTGAACCCCAACAACGAAGTTGTGACAAGTACACTAGTTATTCATTCAAGAATATAGAACACACTTTTTGATTCAGGTTCTACGCATTCTTTTATATCTTGAATGTTTAGTAGAACAATCTCAGCACCACCACAAATCATGGAAGTAATGATGTCAGTGAGAACGAAAAATGGGGAAATTATTGCATCCCATGAATATAAGTCCTCCCCTGTTATAATCTGTGGATTGAATTTCCCAGAGAACCTCGTCATACTTCCTTTGGTGGGATTTGATGCAATTATTGGCATGCATTGGCTTTCCTTATATAGAGCCAACATAAATTGTCGGGAGAGGGAAATCACACTCTATATAGAGAATCGACCCCTGATTCTTTACAAGTGTCCTGAGGATGATGAATCTCATTTTGCTCCATCATCTCAAGAATGGATATTAATACCATATGAGAATGCGTATCTATCTCAGATGATTGAGTCCAAGGAAGAAACCATCCTTGAAGAAATGCCTATTGTGAGAGAATTTGCAGAAGTGTTTCCCGAGTAACTTCCTGGTCTTCCTCCAAGAAGAGATGTTGAGTTCTCAATTGAACTTATACCTGGGGCATTAACAATATCCAAGACTCCATATAGAATGGATGTTTTTGAGAATGAGGATCTAAATAAACAACTACAGGAGAATCTGGATAAAGGGTTTATACGCCCAAGTGCTTCACTATGGGGTGAACCAGTCCTCTTCGTCGAGAAGAAGGATGGGTCAATGCCGCATTGCATCGATTATCGTGAACATAACAAAATCACAATAAAGAACAAGTATCCACTCCCAAGAATTGATGACTTGTTCGATTAGTTGCATGGAGAACAATACTTCTCCAAGGGGGACTAGTGGTTGGGATATTATCATGTAAGGGTGAAGAAGGAAGATATCCCAAAGATTTCTTTTCGTACAAGGTACGGGCACTATGAATTCATAGTAATGCCTTTCAGACTCACCAATTCTCCAGCAATATTCATGGACATGATTAATAGAGTCTTCAGAGATTACCTAGACAAATTTGTGGTAGTCTTTATAGATGATATTCTAATATACTCAAAAACCAAGGAGGATCATGAGGAGCATTTAAAAACTGTACTTGAGACTTTGTGCAAGGAGAAGCTCTATGAAATGTACAACAAGTGTGAGTTCTGGTTGAAGGAAGTCTCATTATTGGGCCATATCATCACAAGTAATAGGATATCTGTGGATCCCTTAAAAATAGATGCAATTGATGGATGGTCAAGGCCAACATCGGTAATAGATATCCGTAGCTTCCTGGGGTTAGCTGGATATTATCGACGATTTGTGAGAAATTTCTCACGATTTTCCAACCCTCTAACCAAGATAACATGAAAGGGGGTAATGTTTTCTTGGAGTGATAATGCGAAAAATGCTTCAAGGAGTTGAAAAAGAGGTTTATCACTACGCCCGTGCTCACTTTACCCACAAGTGGGGAACTTTTTGTGGTATTCAGTGATGCCACAAAGAAGGGCTTAGGATGTGTGCTGAGGCAGAATGATAAAGTGATATACTATGCCTCAAGGAAGTTGAAAATCAATGAGCGAAACTATCCAACGCATGATCTGGAGTTAGCGGCAGTGATCTTTGCCTTGAAAATCTAGCGGCATTATCTATATGGAGAGAAATGTGAGATATATACAGACCACAAGAGTCTTAAATATATATTCACACAGAAAGAGCTTAATATGCGCCAAATAAGATGGATATAGCTCATCAAGGATTATGAATGTTCAATAAATTTCCACCCTGGGAAAGCGAACAAGGTGGCAGATTCCCTAAGTAGAAAGGATCCAGCGATTCTATTAATGATGAGAATTGAGAAGGATCCAGTATTCTTAGACTTGATGAACATGGTCCTGGGAATCATAATGAAGGTAACATCATCAATCCTTTCACAAATTATTGCTCAACCATCTCTTTTGGAAAGGTTAAAGGATGCTCAAAAGGATGATGTGGGAATTCAAGAAAAAGTGGAAGCTATCAAAAAGGGGAAATCCACGGAGTTTAATCTTAATGATGAAGGAATTGTGCGGTTCAGGAAAAGACTATGTGTTCCATAAAGTCAGGAGCTGAAGAAGGAACTTTTAGATTATGCACATGGTTCAAATTTCCCTATTCATCCAGGGAGAACAAAGTTGTATCGAGATATCCGAGAAAACTTTTTGTGGGATAATATGAAGAAGGAGATCATCGAATATACATCAAAGTGCCTAGTGTGTCAGCACCTGAAGGAAGAGAGGCAGAAGTTTAAGGGGATGATGCAACCATTACCCATAACAGAATGGAAATGGGAGAACATCACCATGGACTTTGCCACCGAACTTCTAAGGACATCCAAAGGCAACAATGCAATCTGGGTTGTTGTGTATCGCCTTACAAAGACTGCACACTTCATTGCTATTCGAGAGGATTTCTCATTGGATCAACTGGCAATGATATATTTTAGGGAAGTGGTAAGGTTGCATGGAGTACCACTATCTATTGTTTACGACCGAGATCCAAGATTTACCTCTATGTTTTGGAAGAGTAATCATCATGCTCTAAATAATAAATGGAACATTTGTACAGCCTATCATCCTCAAACTGATGGCCAATCAGAGAGGACTATCAAAACACTTGAGGGTATGTTGAGAGCATGATCAATGGACTTTAAAAGAGGTTGGTATCAATATCTTCCTCTGGTTGAGTTCTCTTATAATAATAGTTTCCACTCGAGCATCCAAATGGCACCATATGAAGCCCTTTATGGGAAAATGTGCAGAACACCATCATGTTGGGATGAGGTCGGTGAACGTAAGCAGCTTGGACCAGAAATGGTCGAGGAAATGGTGGAGAAGGTGAAAACCATTCAGCAGCATATCAAGGTAGCCCAGAGTCGACAGAAGAGTTATGAAAATAATAGTCGACGAGGCAATGAAAATAAAGTTGGAGACATGGTGTTTCAATGCATATCTCCTTGGAAGAAGGTCATGAGGTTTGGAATGAAAGGGATGTTCAGTCCAAGGTACATCGGCCCCTTCGAGGTTCTTGATCATGTTGGGGCTATAGCCTATCGACTAGCACTTCCAACTACCATGGCCAAGGTGAATGATGTCTTTCATGTATCCCTCTTAAGTAAGTACATAACAGACCCTTCACATGTACTCTCTTCCGAGGTGGTACAATTGGAAGATGATCTTTCTTATGCGAAGAAACCAGTGAATATCTTAGATCGTTGAGAAAAATTCCTACAAAATAAGACAATGCCCCTTATCAAGGTGTTGTGGAGAAACCACAAGATTGAAGAAGCGACTTGGGAGTCGGAGGATATGATGAAGCTGAGTTACCCACATTTGTTTTAGTATGGGAAAAGAAAAATTTCAAGGGAGAAATTCTTAATGGGGGAATATTGTAATGACCCAATGTTTCATTAATGGAAAATCCCTCTTGATCTAGTTAAATGCCTCTTTATAAAAAATGTTTTTATAAGATGTCAACTTCTTTGGTTTCATGTTAAGAATTTTGACAGTTGTTAATAAAACTGTTGAACAGGGATCACATGATTAGTATAAACGTAAGGCTTTAACGAACCCAATTTTTACTCAGACAAAGGAACCAATGGTCTCATCCAGTAGAATTTCCCCATACAAAGCCCTTTTGTCAGATCTCGGAAAAGAGGTGGCATCTTTGGGCATCGCCCTTGACCAAGCCCAAGCTCAGCTTCATTATGTCATGCTCGAATGTGACCATCTACGGGAAAAGTGGAAGTTGACTGAAATTACCACTCGAGTGATTTTATCCGAGCCGCCCCAAGAGTCTGTCACCATTGCACACCTTACCCTTAGGGCTTATGTGGCTATTTTAAGTGGATATGTAACAAATAAGTAGTACTATGTTAATGTACATTATTTTTTTATATAATAATTAATATAATTTCTAGTCATTTTTGATACATTGTAAATAGTTTTTAAAGTACAAATGGTATTTTTAATTATTATTTAATTAAGAAATATATTTTATTAAATTAAGGGATTTTTGAATTAAATAATATTTTAATAAAATATTATTATTAATATTATATTAATTTTTTATTAAAATGATCTTATAAATTTATGAATGCAATTAAAATTTTTATTAAGGTTTGAATTCCATTTCTGTCAAAACCCATGAATTTTCGATAAATGTCAGTTATTATTTTAAAAGTGAAAATTCAAATTTTTATAAAATTATTTAGATAAAATAAATGTTATTTTTGGAATCAGGATGTAGAAATTATTCAATGGTAAATTTTTCATAATTTTCTGAGACAGTCAAATTTTTGGGTAAAAATTAAATACCATTTAAATATATAATGCGTTTTATGACATCATAATGACCCAATGGTGATGTAATAAAATACCATAACCCTTATGTTCGGCCAATATATGTTTTATTATTTAAATAATGAGGTTTTGGGTTTTTTTGACTTACTTTTCAAGGCATTAATGAACCCCTCAAGACATATTCAACACTTTTCATTTTTATATTAATTTCCATGTGAGTGTGACTCCCCTCCACATAAGAAACACTAATATTTTAATAATTTCGGACTTGAGACTCATAAAATATTGTTTTCCACTTTCCTTTTCCCCAAAACATGGGATAAAACCTTGGTATTGTTTTTGGTTTGAATTAGTTTAATATAAGGGGTCTCAAACCTAAATAATAATGAATTTCTCACCTTTCCTATATAAACCCACCCAAGCTCCCTCTTCCTCCTCACTAAAATCCATTGGAGTTCGTCCAAACACTTCCCTACTCTCTCTATAATCCTCCCAAGGTGCCCTAATCTCCCAAGAAGCCTCTCACAATCCTCTCTCTAGCCTTTGGAAGCACACTTCCAAGATAGGGTTTTTTTTCATCCTTTCTCATTTTTTTCAATTTTCGTTATGTTTTTTCCCTTTTAATTTCAATTATGATTGTTGGGGTATGGTTTCACACCTCCCCAATACTTCCCTATTGTTGTTTGAATTATGGGAGACCCCTTTCTCTCTCATTAAATGCCTCCCATGTACACCCGTTACTGTGCCGAAATTCCGAAAGGAACTTCTCTCTCTTCTTTTACATTCAAGTAATACTTTTGTATCATGAATCTAAATTCTATTACAATGGTTGGTACATGTATCTATTTTACCTTCATACTATCCATTACATGTAAATATGATGAGGAACCACTTTCTCTCTCATCAACTATTTTTATGAATTCTTATGTCACGCCGTTACGCTACCGAAATCACACTGATTTTCTAATCCAATGTCATTGTGTAGTGAATACCATGCCCATTTTTCCATCAAGGGTATTAACCTTTATGAACATGTACATATTTATTGTACAGTTTCATGTATGACTTCCACATTCCTTTATTGTGGAACATATGATTATGTTTAATGAATCCATGTTTTATGATCCTTGTGACACACTTATGCATGAAATGAAATGTTTAAGAAGGGTGTGCCCTTATAGCACTCCAATGCATTGGGTAAAGTATAGTATCATGATACGTCAAGTGCCATGAGTGTTGAATCATGATAATTCAAGTGAAAATACGTTTTACTCTTGCTTCATGTGCAATGAGGGTTTACTCCTGCTCCATGTGAAATGAGCCACGACTCATGCTAATTCATTGTTAAGTGTTGTTGACAAATTTCCATGTTATGATTATCATGATTTATCATGCCTTTATGTTCATGTTTCTTTTATGCTATATTGACATGACTATTTCCTAACATGTATTGTACTCCTCATGTTATTCCATGTGTACTCCCTTACTGGGCTTTATAGCTCACCCTTTTCTAATGCATGTCCTCAGGTTATCCCATGCAATGCTAAGTACGAGGTAATTTAGTGTTCATGTAGGGGAATTTTTCAATAAGGATGTTTTATTTCATGTTTTAAGTTTTTATGTAATGATCTTAAGCCCCAAATACACTAAACCTCACTATCTTCTTTGTTCTATCAAGTGAAGTTTTATGTAATAAAGCATGTTTAAGTTGTAATAAAAATCATGGTTGTCATAAAATCACACCTATAGATTTATTAAGGGTGAATTTATCCTAGGAAACATTAAATGGGTGGGAGTTTCCCAGGTTTTATGCTACAGGATGGGGGATGTGTGAATTTATCTTTGGCTACAAACATTATTGTAGTGATATTCTTCTTCGTGATGTATTTTAGTATTCCTACTAAAAAATGTTAGTCACTAAGTCCTATGATATAATCATCTCAACATTATATTGTTATTTTATTTTCTATTTTCTTCATATGTAAAAATTTTATGTCATTGTGAATCCCATTTTCTCTATACAATTACCATCTCTAGTATTTAACATTTTTGTTCCATCGAAATATTATATTCCCAATGTAATTATCATTATATTCATTCACTTTTGAGTGTCTTTTTATTCTTAAATAGTAATATAAATTACTATTCTATATTAATATACAATATTTAGTTACTAAGATATATTCTATATATTTTTTATTCAAAGAAAAATACACATAGAACATATAAAGACACATGATACATGGTTTTTTGATAGATAAATTCATATATTACAAAATATGTGTTATACTAAATTATTTAAGTCACTATTTTCATTCTAAAAAATAATCTATTTGTGAGTTTCAGCAACCATATAAATAATATGAAACACATTAATGTCAATATCATAAAAAAATCAAATTATCTACATGTTTCCAACATGATAAACAATAATAAAAAATACAAACACAACATTGATGGTTTTTTTTTCTTTTAATAAAGAGTAATAATGAAAACAATATTGATATAAACATGAAAAATGAAACTAGGAACTACCCACATTGATTCAGATATTCATGTGGCATTCCATTCTCTAGAAAATACTCATATTTATATTACTATGAGGAAGAGTTTTGGAAAGCTATTTTGAACTAAATAAAATTTATTATATGGAACATCATAATTTCATTTGGATTATTTTCTATAAAAACACATCAATTAACCCTAAAATGTTCAAAATATTCATTTCATGGAACTACATATGATTGTATTTAATATTGAGTGATTTATGGAAAAATTAAACTATTTCTATCTATTTTTATATGAAATCACATGACTTGGTTCACTTATGTATACATTTAAGAAAAAGATTAATTTATTTAAATTGAATGATAAAATCTTTAAATACATTCCAGAGGTTATGAAAAACTCAATTCTTTAAATATCCTCATCATTATACAACAATGAAATGGTTATGTATAGTAATGTGATTTGTTTGGATATGAATTGGGATGAATTAATTTTCTAGGATACCATGTCATGAAAAATGGATCCATTATGTTTCAGATGTATGATAAGAATTATTTTACTCACAATTATGGTGGTCATAGCACAAAAATAGGGAAATATGGTCACTTCAATGAAAATTTTACTATCTTTTTCAATTATAGGATCTTTAAGAAAAAAATTTCAAAACAAGAATTGGAGCATAGTAAACTATGAATAATGGGGTATCTCAGTTTATTTTTCATTTCCATTATCCATTCACATGGGAAAGTAAATTCATTGTCTGATGTTTTAGGTCAAAAATTGTAAAAACAATTGGTTATGGAGGATCCATACTAGATATTCTTGAAAACAAACACTATTTAGAAAGTGAATTCAATGTACTTTGATTAATAAATTCTTCTTGAAATATATTTATACACCAAAATCCATTAAAATTCAAATTTATTTATTCCTTATATATTTTTATTTATCATTTATAAATTTAAATTTTCATTTTTTTCTAGCATTTTCTGTTTTTAATGTTTATAACAATCATTATTTATTCCCTATATTTTATTTAATTTTTAAAATAATTTTTTTAAATAATTTTTTTGTCATCATGTTATTGTTTTAAGTTTTCTTAATGTTTCATAATTAATGAGTAATACAAATAATTTTCAATTTGTTAATGCTTTTTATATTGAAAATAAAATTGTATGTAACATTCCCTAACATTAAAAATTCCATTTCAAGTCTTTAGGCCAATGATATATTAAGGGAAAAAATCCCTGATGAAAATGAAAATTGTGGTATCCAATTATTTGTGCATAAATAATAATTTTTCCTTTTTTACAAATTATAATATTTTTATTTAAGGCCAAATAACAAAATAATATAAAAAGACACTATTGATTATTTTACTTATTTACTATAACTTCAATAACTATATTTTAGTTACCAATTCATTCTCATGAATCATAAATAACATATAATGTATTTCAAAAAATATCATTTTAAATCATTAAATAAAATTATTTGTTTTAATTAAATATTTCATCTTGGATATGGATTGAATTAAATTTTTATTATATAATTGATACATATTACAATATGATGATCAGGAATGAAATTATTTATTCCATGATGAATATCATTAAAAAGGTAAATAAATAATAAAACTATTATTGACAAGGTCAATACAAATATATTTCATTATAAAATTAATATCCATTACTCATCACAAAAACAGAAACACATGCATGAGAACATATATATTTATACCAATTAAATAACATTTACCATTATTTACAGGGAAAATGTGCCCACATTTTGTATGTCAAACTGTAAAATGAAATTTCTAATTTCATTGTCTGATGTGATGTATTTCATATCATTGAATGATTGATAGAAGTCCAGAAGTGAAATTTCATCTTCCGTAATGATAAGTTGATGATAAATGACTATATTTTATCATATTATACCTTCAACCCATCAATATAAAAATCATCATGAATGGTTTTCTGAATTAATGGTTGTGTATATGAGGAAGTACCTTTTAATATGTCTATTGGAATCCACAACAAATACTCTCTAGAATGAATAAAGGTTTTTGTATCATTATCCAATGTAAAATTGTACACATTACAATAAAAACACAATTTTGAATTGTAAATTAACCTATTAAATGGATTAGACTACTTAACACGGGTGTTTCTATAATTCCAAAAATTCTGTAATTCATTACAGACCATATAATAATTTCAAAAAACATATTTAAAATTTATATATTAATCTATTCAATCCAATTTTTGTATGAGTACTTCATGATTTTATTTTATGGTGGTCATGCCAATGATATTTTTTTTGTATAGTAGATATATAAGTGAAACATTTTTGGAAATTTATCTTTTCATGAAAAATAATTATAGACCATTCTTAATTTGATATATTTTTTATGATAGTGAGAATGAAATTAGATCTAATTTTTTGATTAATGTATTTTTTTATATGCATGCTATTTTTTCTATACAAGTGCAAGAATAGGGAACTAATTACAATAGTTGTGAACTAATGTTGAAAGTAACCATATCAATTCCTACATCAATAACAAGTTCATATTCAGTTTCATAAAATGAGACATTAACTAAACATAAAAATGGAACCTACATGGTGAACAATGGACTCATTATTTTTCTTGTATTTGACTTTTTCCATCCCTATTTTATGTTCTTTGGTTCTACTGATTTTTTGCAGCCTAAAGAATACATCCATTTTATCATAGTAATTGTTAATGAATCCCCAATACTAGAAAGATAAAAAATTAAATAATTAATATCTTGATCCTGATTTATATGCTCACTAAAACTTGACACTATAATGTAATCTATCATAATTTTCGTTATCACTACAATGTCTTATTTCAAACTCCACTACTCTATTAAAAAACTTATATGTTAAAAAAAATTTAGATCTCATATAGTATTTTTCTAGATAGGTATTTTTATCAGTATAATCACTTATAATTACCTCATCATCAACACGAAATGAAGGATCATTTTCTTATTTCTACAAATATCCTCAAATATATTCATTGGAAAAACCAATTAACTTACAAAGAAACTATGCAATCTTCCTATTATATTTGGTGCATAAGAAAAATTTGGAAAAATATAAAACATTGTATACATAAAATATCATATATGAGAAATATATGGAATCATTTACATAATTTTTTATAGTTTAGGATTCAGGATCATCCAAAAAAATTTCTATGAAACACTCGAAGAGTCCCCTTTTAGAGGTCTTTGTTCAAAATAACTTGAGATCCATTCAATAATATATTCATTGAATTTGAACAAGAATCATTTTATCCATCTATATGGATATTTATTCCTCATATGTAGGCAGTTTAACACATGTATTTCATATAAAAAAAATTTGAAAACATTTTACAGAATGTAATGTTTGGACATAATTTTCAATAAGTAGTAATTAATCATAATAAAACACTAAAATAATCAAGATGCATCCACTAATCTATATATCTAATCAAGAATCATATCTATTTTTTTAAACCAACCTCATTTATAGAGTCACTACACCATAGATTCCCACCTTGAGAAACATTTTTTCAATCAATAAATTGACGATTCCAACAGAGAAACCATTAAAATTTCATTTAACATTTTAAATTCATTAGGTTATATTGTATACATAGAATCAAATAAATTTATGTTATATAAAGTGATTTTGTCATATTATTTTTATAAAATAATAATAATGAGATTTTAATAAATATATGAAGAGAAATAAATATCACATATAAAAAAATAGACATTATAAAATCATTTATAATGATGAACGAACAAAAATAAATGATTATTAGAAAATTATATTTCATTATAAAATAGTATGATAATTTTTTATATGTAAAAAATATTTTATAAAAATAATATTATAATAACAACAAAAAATATATCACAATATAAAAGATACTTATTTTGAAATAATTTTCAAAATAAAAATCCTAAAAAGTCATTGAACATAGAAAATTAAAATATAGATCACCTTATATATCACAAAACAATTTAAATTATTATTAATTAATAACTAAAAATCATCTTTTTATTAATATTTTTATGGAACTAAAACATATTTCATTATTAATAAAACGAATTTTGACAAATATAGATTGTCATGTGATTGTGGCATTTCTAGATCCTCTACAAGTTTTTTATAATGTGATTCTGGATAAAACTATATAATTTGTGGCATAATTACATATTCAGTTTACATGAGATTAAAATGAAATGTCTATGACCATTGTGGCCCAACCCATGATGATTGTATATCGAACACACCACCCTTTGTCATCCAAAAATCCATGGTTTGGTTACTAACACCATGACTACATATACCACAACAAGATAGACCATAGACTATTTCATTTTATTGTAAACACATCATTAATACATAAGGTAACATGAAAAAAAATTTAGATATAAATGTTTCATCCATTAAATGGGACACAATGCATGAATGTCACAATAAAAAAAATTAAAACCTCTCTTTTTTAAATTTAAACCAACTATACATATTAAATTTCCTATAATAATACATATGTGAGATGCTAGGGAACTACTCCCCATTGCGAGTACTCCTAGAATAATCTTTAGCAGGAAAAAACACTTCCACCATCATGAACTGCCATGCCCTATAGTACGCCAGAATGCAACATGAGGAATTAGTTTATAAGAAATACATGATTTACTTCTACAGAGACCATAATCTAACCTACGCATCATTAGAAAAATCCTGAATTGGGTGGAATCATATGAAACTATGAATACATAGAATATTTAATTGTTGAATCAGTCTAACATTTATATATCTATTGTACAATGCATCCCAAATTGTAACAATGGAGCACCTAAGGCGTTACAAGCCTCAAAAAGGTTAAATATCGAAACACTACTAATATAAGGATTCTTCTAAAAATCATAATGGAGTACCCACTCTATTAAGTAGATTTAACATCCATGGTAACCCAATACCCTATAATTCAGAACCATCAATATAGTATTTCTGTCAAAGAAACCCATAGAAGAACCCATTTCCTTCTCCATAACTTATCATTGTCAAGTTGGTACTAACCCATACCATTTTTACCACACATGTGTATTGAAAAGTTGATAATTAAAAACATATGAATCCAACCCCTCTATGCATTGGCTAGGTTTATGAGAAATCAATATGAAACTCGACAAATTCAAAAATCCAATATTAAGAAACTCATCTAACATTTATAGAATTATAGTGGGATACGCCCAAATCCATGGATGAAACTTCAATCAATAGAGTATTGACCATATCCATACTAATATGGTGTACACATTCCCACTGTATCATAGTGAGGGGTACGAAAATCGATGATAGAAAATAAGGTATTTGTTCTGATCATAGCATAAGGTCAAGGGAGTACTTACACCATAAATGCACTGAATATCATTTCCCAAACCACATCACTATCCAAACTGAGCTAAATTATAAATATTTATATATATAACTGAATATGGCCCATGTTGGCCGAAAATATTTTCACTATGATCTATGTCTAAAAATATTTGGGATATGTTATTTATTTTCCAAAAACGGACATTCGATAAGAAAATCATGAATATAACACCACAAAGGAGATGTATGGCCATGTTATGACACATAATAGAAACACCTAGAACGATGTCGATAGAGTGAATAATTTTATATCTCCCATTAAAATCATGTTTTCATTCATGGGTGAATGAGAATACTTACTTGATTTCCACGTCAGGTAGCCAATGCACATGGGCCCTCCGCTGAGATATCCTAGATGGCCATCCTTCACCCCACAAACCAGTGAGTTCTAATAGTTCTCAAGGAACCCAACTCTTAAATACACACAGAGGAAAAAATATTATCTAATTTTAAATATTTTATTTACAAGCTCTGAAATAGTCTAAATTATATGTCAGCTCAACTGATGGGTAAACACTACTCCTCAGTAACTGTAGATCCATAAAATGGGTTTCTATAATGCCTTCTTTGGTAATTATTTCATTTTAAATATATGGTGTTTTTGAAACATAAAAACCCAAAAAAAATATCTATTTCCCAATCATAAAAAATTGTGGTAATTATATAAAACCCTCTCATTGAAGCCTTCATTTTTAATCATTGAAATACTAATCCAATAACTCTACAAATGCGTCAAGAATATTGGATGTTGAAATGTTATAATGATTTAGAGAATTATTATATAAATTGTTTCATGAGTTAAAAATAAGAAATTTTTGGATGTTATGTTTTAGTATTAAAGGGTGGAACAAAGGGTTGAAATGAATTTGAATAAATAAAAAAAGAAAAAATATATGAACATAGTATGAATCATGATGGATAACATATTGGAAAAATAATTATCTACAAATATTGATTAAAACATTTAAATATGGATTTGATTAATATTTTTATCAATAATAAAATCTATTCTGTAATTTTAATATTAAATTAGTTGTAATTTCATAGGGATATGAATTGAATTGGGCTATGATGGCTTCATGTTATTTCATGTTTTAGATTCTAATGGATTACAATTATAACACGATTTGATGATGTTTTGATGTAATGATATGAAGATATAGATTGGGAATGTGTTGAATATTATGTGGTCTCGATTATGATGATGTGATATTGGATGATTCAAATACGTTGAGAGTTAGAAAAATCCAATTTCTAGATGATATGTTGGTGAGGCAGGACACATGTTGAAAAATTGAATATCCAATTTTTCTTATGTATTTTGATTGTTGTGATGTTATTGTAGAAATTGTGATGTGATATGATTATGATGATGTTTACTTTACATTATTCCTCTCATATTATTATATATTCTGAGAATCTTTATAAACTATTTTATACTAATGAGACACCATATTTTAAAATGATATGGATATGTGAATAAAGTGTAATTGTATGATTTAAATTCCAACTATATTAATCACACTGTATATATTCCATCATATTCTAATATTTATACAAAAAAAACATTTATTTTACATAGGTATAGCTTAGTAAATCATATGATCACCAGTCCATACTTAGTTAATTGTATTTTTGGATAGTCAGAAGGAAATTTCAGCGGTTGTCCGAGTATATTTGTTAGAGTTAGAGAATGATATGGAGATATTTAGAATCCACTTAAATGTGTAATTTTTTTATAACGTAATTCTTTGTACGTAACAATGGGATTGTTGAAAAATAATTGTTCCTTAATTGTAACCTTTGTGTTTGGAGTTGTACTTTTTTTATTATAATCATGGGAAATAATGGGCTAATGAATTCTATTCCTGTGATAGATACCCCCAGTCCGGTTTGGAATCTTTTGAACTACAGTTGGAAGACATTAATGGATAATCATATCCCCACTTCCAACCCTAAGAGGGGACTCATTAGATATTTGAAACTACTAGTCACACTAAAAAAATACAATTTTAAAATTGTGACACTATTTTAAAAAATATATATTAAATTATAATGAAAAAATATGTAGTTGAGACAAAGTAAAATTATTTTACTTTTTAACCCTTATCATTCAAAAATTTCTCAAAGAATATCTTTCGATATATTTAAATATGTATTATATTATTGAAAAAGTTAGAAGAACACCCCAAATATATAACTCCTTCATTAATTATTGGCCTATTTATGAAGAGGGATAAAATGAGAGAAAATGAATCTCAAATTCCTATATATCATAGAAAACATTGATCATATAAACATAAGTGAACATCATATCACACTATAAAGAGTTTCATATATTCATGCACTAAATTACCTTCAAATTTTTAAATGGGGAAATTAAATTTGAAAATTCAATAGTGGAATATGCATATCCTATAATTCCACAACCATCACCACAGAAGCATTACATGGTTTATGAATAAATATATGTCTGATGATTATGAATAGAAATGTTCAAAATGTACAAATTATAGGAAAAATATGAAATATTTTCACATATAAAAATGTGACTCATAAAAAACATGTAATATTCATCATAAATGAGGGCATTAGAGAAGCCAAAAAAATAACAAATTGGTTGGAGAGTTTCATTTTGAAGGGAGATATAAATTCACATTCATTGGGTATGTGAAATTAACATATCAACTAGATATTAATACCTTATAAATACCCATGGGTATTTATGAAATTAAACAACACAACTAAACATTAATAAAACTATCTCAATAAAAAATTATATAATTATTTTTATAAAATATTGAAACATTTTAATATAATAAACATATATTCTACTTAATATAGTAGTAGATAATCTAAAAAATCAAAAAATGGTAAAAATTTTATCATTCCATTAACTTCATTTTTCATCATCCATGAATCACTAGAAGTGTTGAACATGATGAGGTTTCTCTAACGAGTCACCAAAGCATAATTTATCATAATTTAACTATATTGATATGAAAATATAATTAATAGTGAATTTAAAGAGAAAAAACATACAATTTAGTGAACAAGATGTTTCAAAAAAATGAATTTCTCATATATTGTAAAAATATCATACCCATTTACAATGTGTAATAATGTATTTTTTAATAAAATGATATGATAATACATTACTATTTTTTAATATACAATATTATTCTAATGATATTAATAAATTCATAATAAATAATAAATGTTAATGGTGGAATGAAATATGACTATACATTATAAAATAATATATATATATATATATATATTATATAAAATCCCATTAAATGTATTTTTTGATTTATATATAATAAATGTGTTCTTTGATTTTATGGTGGAGTGAAAAAAGAACATTTACTAAAAATGTAATTGGAATGTTATCATAGAAATTAGAAGGGATATTTATATAAAATTTATGTTCATATTTTGAAGAAATAATCTTGTCCACCCATAGAACTGGTAAAATCTATTATAAAAAAAATTAGATTTTAAATAACTATAATTTAATGAATTTGGTACCGATGATAAACAACATCTTGGGTTTCATTTCATTGGTTATTAAATTAGGAAGAAGTTTTTATATATTGAAACAACACATTGTATAATTTAATACATCATAGTAACTGATCAATCCTAAAAACATATAATAAGGGTGAAAAATACATGCACATTAATGAATCTTGTTTGTCTCCTAAATTATTTTTTTGGAAATTAGATGTTTATATTTTCTTTATACACTTACATGTGACAATAATTCTATAAACACATTCTATAAAATATAATTAATATCATTCTAAAAAAATAATATTAAAATTTTGTAGTAATGTTTTTCTCATCTGTTTCAACATCATGAATAACTTACATTAATTTAATAAAATTTTAAATATAACTAATGTTTAATGTAATGTCTATAAAATTATATACAAATGGAAACAATTTTTAGCTAGTAATATCTCAATATTTATTAAAATTTTCACTTAATTTTACATCAATCATTTCCTATAACCCGAATCTCATAAGTGATAGCTTGCGATAATTTCACTTTTGATCCATCCAACAAATTGAAATACAATATATTTATATTATGAAGAAATATCATTTAAATTTATAAATAAGGGGACAATGAATGATATACATAGATATATTGACTACATAAAATTGGGTGTTATGTGCTAACAGATGTCTAAAAATGCAAATCCATATTCTGGTAAATTATGTAGGATGATCCAAAACGTTCTCCAAATACAACCTAACAATTATAAAATAATAATAAATATATTTAATTTAATTAATTTAATTTAGTAAAATAAAACAAAATAAATTTATCACACTATGTGGGGAATTTGGCCACATTATGAATAAAATGACTAATATCATATTGAATATTAATACCATGGGTGCCAAATAAATCTAGTTTCACATCCTTAAAAAAAATCAAATAAGTTTTAGAATGTTTTATATTTTTTATCCAAGTATTCACAAATTTTCATTGACCCCACCACAAACATGTAATTAGAAATAAGTTCTCAATGATGATGATTCATCATTTCAATGAAGAATACAATCCATTTTTGATATTTTTACATATTATAATAATTCAAAACTTTTAATTAGATAATAAAATCATCAAATTTATTGTAATAATTTAATAATAAAAAAACTAATACTCAACCAAAAGTAGTTACAAACTTTTCACTCAGAAGTATTATTGAATAAATATCAACATAAAATATATCAGTCTTTCGAAACAACTTTTTTCGAGTTAAATCATTATATTTTGAAATGAGTGGAAGTTATAGAGTATTCTAGTCATCTTGATTGCCACGACCTGAAAATTCCATGTAATTTTTAAAAACATTTATATGGAAATAATCGCACCTGCAAAAATTGACGACACTTGATTCCTAGGATAGAAGTGCAGAGAATGAATTTATAAATTTTTTTCGTACTTTTCTTAAGAGTTTGAGAGAGATTTAGTAAATTTTGACCTGGTGCTTGGAATTTAAATCTCAGGCCACCATTGAACTCGCATCACCGATATTTTCTAAAGTAGACATTCACCTCGACTGTAGTTAGTCAAGGGTGACAGTTAATTTTTGTGCTTTTCATGGGAGGAAATAAAATAAACAAGTATTATTTTTTTTATAAAATTTAATCCTCCCTATTTGTTTTTGGTGGTGGGGACCATCCGAGCTTGATAAATCCTAATTTAAATTCAATGGTGAGGACCAACCAACCCTTGAACTCTCTCTTTTATGAGGGAGGTGACCCTTGGATTCATTGCCAATTGATTGTTGCAACATAAATTAATTAATTTATCCAACATTAAATTAAATTAATAAACATAATATAATGGGTAGGTTAATTATTTTGGTGAAATTGTGGAAGTGTGGTCAAGAGGAGGCTTGGGGGTCTAATTGGAGAAACACTTCCTCCAAACAATGAACATACCCCAACGAAGAACGATGAATCGACCACGAGCCCGAATTAGAAGCGTCTTGTCGAATAAAAGAATCCCAATGTTCTTCAAAGACTTATCCTTCTTCCTCGTGCCTTATTATTTTGAAAATCATGTTAGGGATTGTTGTTTTTTCATACCCCCTTACCCCATTCTTGATGTTCTTCTTAAAATAAGAACACTTATGCTTCTTGTTACCACTCTAACTCGGAGTGTGCTGGACAAACGAACATGGCCCAACCTCTCCACAACCTTTGTGTATTTTGATGGTATTTAATTGATGTTGACATTATGAGTTCAGTGTTGGAGTCATTGAAATGAAGAACAGACCATCGGGGTGTGCCCGGTGACCCGTGCAACATCACCAGAACATGTGTCGTCGACCGACAGTGGTGGGGCTCGTCAGCAGGGGCCGACACCCCGATCGGCAGGGATGATTTCAGATGCGTGATCGTGGCATCAGATAAGGGTTGTCACCCATTGGTCACAGCGGAGAAAGGGTGGCGGCAGGCGCACAGCTGGTCATGTGAAGGATGCAGCGGTGGAATTCTGCACCGCCGGGCATGCAGGAGCCACAACACGAGGCCACGACGGTGAATGGTGGTAGCCGACTCACTGTTGGCTGCCAATAGAGGCACGACGTATGACCACACCGCATGGTAGGGAACGATGTCATGCCAGTCAGGGAGCCGAGCAAGACCTGTGGTTTAGTGCGCTAGCTGAGGATGCCTTGTTGCGTTGTCTGGTCTGCCTCCAAACCTAATGGCCCAGCCATTCGCGGAACCTAGGGGGCGCCTCCACATTGGGTGGTGGCTGGGGTAGACCCCACCAAATGGTCACCCAGCTGCGGGCCACTGCGGGCCGGGCCTGACCTACGGCCAGACCCGGGTCAGGCCGGGTCAGACCGGGTGGGGCTGACTGGGTCGGACCAGACTCAGACAAGTTTCAACCCCTTTTTCCACTCCTTTGTCTATAACATGAACTATGATTGTCTGTTTGACAAACCATCTATGATATCTGAAACCTTGGATAGAGAGGTTCTTTTTTATATAAACTACTTGATTTTTGGATAATGTTGGTGGTATGGCTGGGTTGGATTGAACACCAGTACAACCGGTCCCTCAGGACTAAAAGGCCAATTACATACTGACCATGCATCCGATTGATGCCCCAACTATTGGGTTGCGACCCCTTTTACATGTCATTCCATTGGGATACCTATTCATGGGTATTCTTGGTGGTTGGAGTATCTACCTATGGATTTAGTATCAAAACCACTTCCAACCAATCGAGCTTAATGCGGGAACCCTGTTTTGACAACCACATCCCGGTGACAGCACACACACCCCAACATAACATGGCCTTCGGGTCCTGGCCTGCAGAATTCTCCCAGTTGCAATGCAGACATGTGGTCACCACCCTAAGGGTCACCCATATGCCTGAACGGGTCATCTGACTAATTATTGTCCCCACAGGCCTACACATGTCCATTCTAGTGTCCTTTCTCATCACTAACACACACCATGGGAAACTTCCCTAAAGGTCACACATCCTAATCACTAGTCCTGGCAAACCATGTTTAGCTATGGAGTACTAATCAGGTCGGATCCTAAAATGTAATATGATCCTTGTTGACATGATTCATATAATATAATAATTTAACCCATTATTATATCATTGTGTTATATCCACCCCCTAGAACAGAATGTCCTCCTTGTGCACCCAACATCTCAAACTAGGAAGTGCACCAAACATAAGGTTTGGTTCCACCTGTGATAAAAAATGTTACAACTGGTTCGCGGTAACATCACACACACCCCACCTAAAAATGTTTGTTGGGACCTGGCCTACCGGGCACCACTAGTTTCCCCACAGATAAATGGTCCCCACCCTATGATTCTCCCATATGCTTGAATGTGTCATCTGACTAAGGATTCTCCCCATAGATGAACACATGTTCTTTCCACTGTGCTTTGTCATCACTCACACACACCCTAAGTAGCTTCTCAAAAGGTCTCCCATCCTGACCACTACTCCAGGCCAATCAAGTTTAACTATGGAGTTCTAATCATCTAGGGTCCTAAAAAAGAAGTTGCATCGTGTTTACATGAGTCATATAATTTAGTCCTATCAGCTATCATGATCCATTATCTGGGGCCTGTGTTGTGACCACCTCAGGCCCATATTCCATAGGCCAGGGGCTTGCGACTTGCATTGAAGGACTATTCCGTAAAACTGGGAAGGGATTGCATTCATAACAAGTTACCTACACAACCCAACACATAGTAAAATATGAACTCAAGTAAACAGAATTGTAAACAGATTGAGTTCAGTAAGTAAAAGGGGTCAGAATGCATGCTCAAATTGAATGTACAATAAAAAATTTAGAGAACAAGACTTCTGAAAGTACATGTAAATTGGCACATCTCATGTGATCATCTACCAAGGATCCTACCTGAAGGGTAGGTACAACTCTCCATCAGTCATCTCTATGGTACACCTCGTCTATGGTCTCCCACTGAGCTACCTCATGTCCTGGTACCCTTTTCCTCAGTCTGCACTGTCCATCGCCTACACTAAACACAACTATGTGCATGCATAGCATATGTAGGCATGAGTACATCAATACATAGTAAGGACCCTCAGACCCTCATGGTCTCACAAAATCAATAAATTATAAACCAACAAGAATAGAAAAAACTGATAACCCTACTTAGGTATATTCCCATACATATAACTTAGTTATCACTTAAACCCATCTAAATTGTGACGAATACATAAAGTGAAACTCCAAATCCCCATGCTCAACTTTTCCACAAAGGAACAAATACAACAAAGGAATGTACCACAAAGGTATTCCACATAGAAGAATAGCACTAATGAATTACAATGATGGAATGTACCACTCAGGTACGGACTCATCTCACACCAAGTATAACTTAAGAACTGTAGTAGAGATGATTAGAAGTAACTACTGAATCATCTTAATCTATTAAGAGATATACCCACACAGTATCACTCAGTGTTGGTCTACACAGGATCGCTCGGAGCTATCCCACACAGGATTTCTAGGTGTTGACCCACCCTGGATCGCACGCTCCTGACTCACACAGGATAGCTAGGTGTTGACCCATACAAGATCGCATGGGGCTATGCGCTGAACCACACTGGATAGCTTGGTGCTGATCCATAGAGGTCCTCTAGATGCGTGAAGGCCACGAGGGGGTCGTGGAGGCCCGCTAGAGGTGCGGAGGGTTGTGGAAAGCGCATAAGGCCATGGGCGGTGTAGCGAGGCCATGTGGAATCAAGGGTCGTGCGATGAGACTGTGGGGCCGTGTGGCGAGATTGCAGGTGCCATGGGGTTGTAGTGGCTTCAGGTACAGCGGGGCTATATAAAGGGTTGCGTTGAAGCGATGGCCATGGATGGCGGTGCCACTGGCGGCGATGGCCGTAGATGGTGGAGGTCATGGTGCGGTAGTCAATTGGGGTGGGCCGGGCGGTGGGGTCGCGAGCGGTGCCTTCACCAGTAGCACGCTGGACCGACCACCCTATGTAGTCACATTATTTATAGTTCTCTAATATCACTATTTCCAACTGTCAGCACCAGTAAGAAATACCATCACGAAGATCACACACAATAGAAGAATGATGGAGGGGTTGGTCCATGTTTGTTTGGACTTCACCCTCTGTGTTAGATAGGTAGAAAGTGGTTCCCAATAATTAATCATGAAAGTGTATGGAAGATATTTCAAAACATAATTCCCCACAACCCTCGTAAATCTCAATTCCCGAAACAACAAAATAATTAGAAGTAAAGAACATGGGAAATGATAATCCTTTAAAAATAAACCCCTACATCAATTTCTCGATAACGTTGGTGGGAGAAATAAGTCGAGGAATGAGGAGCGAGTTCCAACGAACATTGCTTCCGAAACCACGCTTCGATGATGTGCTCATACATTATCCTCTTCCTAGATTTCTGAAGAACATTCTACAATAGTGTTCTTCGTTGGTGTTCTTCGTTGCAGAGCATTATCACAAGGATACTTCTTCCCAATTACACTAAAATGAGGAGATATCAAAAAATACTATATTATGCTATCTATTATGTTTTTGGCATAAATTAAAGTTAACATAATTAATTATTTCATGGGTTGGCACAATTATTGTTAGAGGGAGTCCATGTGGTTCCTCACACTTAAGAGGGGAGTTCTATAGGATTTATGTATCAGGTGGTCCCCACCACCACAACCTCTCATGTGAGTTTTCATGTTCAAGTATCCCCACCTTTATAATGCTGAAATAATAGGTTTAGGTCTGGTTTTCCCCACTTCTCTACATCCACATTTGGGAGATTTTAAAAAAATAAAATAAAATTTTACAAAAATTTTATTTTATTTTATTTTTCCATGAAAAACCCAAAAATTAGCATTCACCCTCGACCAAAAATAATCGAGGTGAAAGTATTATTAATTGAATAACAGTGATGCGAGCTCAACAATGCCCTCAGATTTTAATTCCAAGTAATTGTTCAAATGTTAGAAAATCTTGTTCGCAGGGTAACTGAACGTACCAAAAATAGTGTTCAGAAATTTTTTCCTAACACTCCAGGAATCAGAATGAAGGGCCATCAATTTTTTCATACTCGCAATATTTACATTTAATTAAAATATTTACAGGGAAATTTTGGGTCATCAATTTTTCACCGACATAGGGATTTATTTCCCGAAAATCCATAACACAAACTAAGGGATCAAGTGGAGGTAATGAACATGCATCCAGGCCTCCCTCTCACATGTGCTCTCCTGGAGGGTCTTGTGTAGCCAGAGAACATGAACCAGATGTACCAAATGTCCACGAAGGACTTGATCATGTCGATCCTCAATCTCTAATGGAACCTCTGCAAACGTCGCCCCATAATCGATGTCCATATCAGCATGGTTGATTATGTGAGAAGGGTCGTGCATGTATCATCGTAGCTGTGATACGTGGAAGACTCCATGCTCCCGATGCAAATGAGTTGGAAGAGAAATGTGGTAAGGCACCTCGCCAACTCTACTGAGGACCTGAAAAGGTATGATTATCCTCAGAGATAACATTCCACTTCTGCCAGATCTATATAAACATTGAAAGGGTGAGACCCATAGAAATAAGTGGTCACCATCCTCGAACTCTAGAGGACTCTGTCTCATATTAGCATATGACATCAGCCATCTCTGTGGAATCTTCCTCCACTCTTGGATGATCTGCACCTTCTATGTGGTAGCCCGTACCATCTCTTGTCCCAGGACTGCAGACATTCTTATGTCAGTCTAGCCCAAAAGTGATCTTTAAGGTCACCTGTATAATGCCTCAAAAGGTGTCATCCCAACGGTAATGTGATTGCTATTGTTGTATGAAATCTCAACCAAAGGGAAGAGATATTCCAAGATGCAACCGTATTCGACGACACATGCATGCAACATGTCCTTAGGATGTTGAGTGGTCCGCTCAGTATATCCATCCATCTTAGGATGGAAGATGATGCTCAAGTGAAGCTACATCCTAAAAACCTCATGAAACACCTTCCCTATCTGGTAATTAAAACATAAATCATGATCAAATACATTCCTATATGGTACTCCATGTAACCGCAAAATCTCTTGAACATAAAGGTGTAACATGGTACCCACGGAACCCTGCTCTCTGATAGGTTGGGAGTGGGCCGACTTGGTCAGTCAATCACCAATCACCCAACCCAATTCATGACCCCTAGATGTACGTGAAATTTCTGTCATGAAGTCCATGGATATCAAATCCCACTTACACTCTCTAATCTCTATGTGTTAACAAGGCCAGCTATTACCTGATGCCCCACCTTCATAAGCTGAAAACTGAGCCACCAAGAGACATACTCAGCTACTGCATTCTTCATTCCCATCCACCAGTGCTATCGTCGGAGATCCAGGTACATCTTCGCCAATCCTGGATTTACCGCTAGTGGGTATTTTTGGAAATCACTCAACACATCCCCATGAAGTTCATCTAGTACCATGGTACGTCCTCTAATGAGGTTGACATGTTCCACTCCTTTAGAAAATCCATCAGGTACTTGCCATGTGGATATCTGAGCACGTCAGGTCTCACAGTCATCGTCCCTATGCTGCTCCTCCCTGACTCACTAAATAAATGGGGTATTGTCTTTAAGAGATTGAAGAAAAACCGATCCCTCTTGATCCAATAAATATATCTTCATAGTGGTCAACTGCTCTGTCGCCTCACCCTACTTATGTATTCCAGACCTCCTACTGAGTGCATCTGCAACAAAATTACCCTTTCTAGGAGTATAGAATACCTCGAAGTCATTTTCTAGGAGGAACTCAAGCCCACCTCATTATCATAGTTTCACGTACATCTGAGAGAACATATACCCAACACTCTTATGATTAGATTACACTATTAAACCCTCTCCCAGAATGTAATGTCACCACATTTTTACGGAGAACACAACTGATGATAAATCTAGGTCAAGGGTAGCATAGTTCTGCTAATGCTATCTCAGCTATCGAGAACAATATGTTACAACTACTCACTACTACATCAGGACACATTTGAGTCTGGTCCCTGATGCATCCATGAATACAACCTACCCTACCCCCTCCTCTAGAAGCCTCAAGATGGGGGCACTACTAAGCCTTTTCCTCGTCATCTGAAAAATATGTTGGAATCTCTCTGACCACACGATGGGTTTCCACTTCTTCATCGCCACTGATAGTGGTTCTTCAACTCATGGGTAGTCTAGGTCAGACCTCTGGTAGTATCTATCCAAACACTAGAAACTTCATACCTCTATCACAATCTTCGGTGGCCCCAAAGAAAGTACTTTCCCAATCATTCCAATATACACTATAACTCCCCTCTTAAGTGATAAAAACCTCTTGGACTCCCACCAACCATAATTGTACCAACCCATCAAATAAATAGTTGAGCTAATATGAATTTATGCAAACAACATTATTTATAGCATAATCTATTATTTTGGATGTCACTTCATTTTGGTGAAATGGGGAGGAAAGAGCTTTGGGCGAAATCTCTCCAATGATTAATGCCAATGAAGAAATCCATCGTAGAATGTTCATTGGAAATAAATTAAGAGGATGATGTGTGATCCCAGTATCAATGCATGGTTTCAGAAGCAATGATTTTTGGAACCCCCTCCACCTTCTTCGATATATTTCTCACGCCAACGACATGATGCAATCGTGGTAGGGGTTTATTTCTATATTATTATCGCATCCCATGTTCTCCACATATTATTATAATGTGGGATTGGGAAGATATATTGATGAGGGTTGTGGAGATTTATGTTTATAAATATCTTTCATACACGTTCCTAATTTAATTTTGTGAACTACATGCTACCGCTCTAATGTGGAGGGTGCAGGCCAAAAAATACCTGGCTTGACCCCTCTATCATATGACTTTTGTCTATTAATTTCATGATGGTGTTATAGACTATAGTTGGTGGTTGGAACTGGTGGAATCAGAGAACCAAAACGAAGGTGAAAATAGAGGGCGTAAGGTCAAGCGGACAGCCGGAGAAGACATGATGCGTGACCACATCGTAAAGCCAGCAACGACTAGCCACCACCCACAGCCTCCACCGTCTGTGGCCACCGTCACCCACGAATCCACCGTTTATAGGCCCCATGATGTTGTGTCCCTCCACAACACACCTGCAGCACCCGCGACCAGCATTGCATAGGGGCACTTGCGGCCAAGCACCATCGTTCAACACTCGCGGCCTTCACCACCTAACGGTACCCGCGACCTGTGCCACTCCATGGTCTGATGGCCCCACGCTGCCTCACAGTACTCGTGGTCCTACCGCAGTTCCAGCGGTCTTGCCACACCATCCATCATCCTCGCCATGCCGCCTGTGGCCCTCCGCGGCTCCCGCGGCCATACGCGGACCCCTCATGGCATTTGTTCCCCATCTGGTCTCTGTGTCCCCCTTTTGTCCCTCGGATGTCGGGCCTACCAGAGCAGGCTAGGCCAAACACAATGGTTTGGGCAGAACACAGCGGGTCGGTCCGGTGTGAACCGGATAGGGTTGGCCCCGACAAGGTCAGGCCGGGTCGGTCTGATCAGGTCGGCCTAGACCTGGACCCACTATGACCCATTTACACTCTTTCGGCCATATAATCAGCATCGTACTTCCATTTGATGAACCATTAGAGGTGTCGTTAACAATGGAGCAAGGATATCCATTTGGTATACTCCACTAGGGTTTTGGAAAATGTTAGTGAGTGGTCTGGTTGGAACGAGCACATATCCATCAAGTCCCATTGGACTAACAGGCTAATAAATCACAGACCAGGTGTCCGATTGACTTGTGTTCTATAACATTGAGACCCCTATGACTGGGTGGTATTTTGAGACACTTCTTCATGAGACTTCATATCAGTTGGAGTATCTACTAGTGGATTATGGAGGGGAACCTTTCAAAGGCAAACGAGCGTAGTGAGGTAACCCAGTAGTTGGTTGTGATGAGAAGAATGAAGAGAGATCCTATGTAGGTCAGCATCGAGCGATTCTGTGTGGGTCAGCACCTAACTATCTTGTGTGAGTCATCACCTCATGATCCTATGTGGTTCAACACCTAGAGATCATGTGTGGGTATACCTCTTAATAGAGTAAGATGATTCAATAGTTACATCTTGTCATCTCAACCATTCTACATAATATATACCTTGTTTGATCGGAGTCCATACTTTAGTGGTACTGTCCATCAAGGTAATTCCTTGGTGGTATTCTTCTATGTGGATTACCTCTGTGGTACTTTCCTTCATGGTATTTCTTTCTATGTGGAATAGTTGAGCTTGGGGCTTCATATTAGGACTCTGTGTTTTCTTCATGATTGAGATGGGTTTAATTTATAATATATGTATAATTATGGTAATATAACTATGTATGTTTATCATTTGTTTTTAAAATTATTGGTGTATCCTTGGAAGATTTTGTGAGGCCTTGTGTGTCTCAGGATACCTAGTGAGTATCATTATACTCACCCCTACCTGTTCAATGCCTGAACCATTTTGTGTCGGACACAGATGAATGACAACACTGACTGAAAATGAGGGTACCAGTACTAAAGGTAGCTCGTAGGTGGATGTTAGACAAGGAGAATAGTAGGGACGTCCATTCATGGCTTGTACCTACCCTTCAGGTATGAAACACGATGGATGATCCTTGAGCTACTTTTCATCTATCAAATGTTTTTCACATTCCAATTTTCCTTGTACATTTCAAATGGTGTCATATTTTGGCTTATTTTACAATCTATACTCACTCTCTTTACTATTTAGTTTACTATAGTTCAGAACTTGTTGTGGGCATAGTTGTGTGTACTTACAGGTTATAAAGGAAATGCCTTCCCAGTTTAAGGGAATATGCCTTTGGTGCAAGTCTCCATCCCCTAGCCTATGTAAGGTGGGCTTGGGGTAGTCACGAAATGGGCCTCGGGGGACGGGTCATGACAAAATGTTATCATAGGATTCATTTATACCATAGAAAATGGGACTCTGATAATTATTTTTAATAGAAAGTGTATTAATCATAGTTAATGTGGTAATTAGTATAGGGTATCTAGTTTTGGTTTGGCGGTCAACGTATCAGTACAATAGAACTCTAACTTTCGATTTCTAACTCATAGTATAAAAAATACTGATTTTTTGTGTGTTTTCCATTGTTTTCATTGTTATCTCTTGATTCGTCTCACATTTTATAACTTATTTACTGTATCACACCTTTTTTGTTTCATGATGTCTCCATGAAGACAACAAGCTAGGGATCCGAGAGTAGTACACATTGATAGCCCACCGATTGACGAGCAATCGGTGCAGGGATCAATTATAGTAGAGGAAAAATTGGACACACCGACGATACCATTACCCAATTGGACCACTGATGCCACCATCCGCAGCTGCAGACGATACGTGCTGGTTGAGCGCGTTGCATGAGTTCCAGGGCCAGAGGCCACCCAGGTTCAGGGGAGAGACAGACCCACATGCAATTGAGGATTGGTTTGGGGCTGTAGTGATAATCTTCTGACTGGTAGGGGCACCAGCCAATCTCATGGAGATCCATGATGCCATCCTTCTCTAGGAAGCAGCAGGTAAATGGTGGATTTTTATGCTCCAGGATCATGACGTGGTGATGCTTCGATTGGAAGTCTTCGAAAGCCTGTTTTTGGTAGATTGTGTCCCAATTAATCTTTCCACAGTGCTCATAGATGAGCTTCCTCATCAGTAGATGGGCATAATGACTGTGGGTTAGTACTTGGTGAGTTTCACTAACCTCTCATGCAACACCAGAGATATGGTGAGGGACTGATTCATCAGGGCACAGACCATCGAGCTGGAAGTCGGGTAAGATATCAGGGCATTGATGATCTCACTCAGCATCCCAATGTAGGGGGGGGGTGTTAGAGTTATCCCTATTAGTGGAGAGTTTCCATGATGAGAATTCACCAACAGCGAGGCCCACCACCAGTCATCATGTTTCCGAGTCTTCTACAGCTGGTAGTAGATAGATGACACATATGTCTAAGAGGACTAGGAATATAGGTGGACGACCACATATCGTAGGATCAGTTGTGTGGGGGAACCGGAGGCAGAGCCAGCAATGCCAGGAGTGCACAATGTTACTCGTGCGGTGGGTAGGGTCACAAGGCTCGTGACTATCTGACCCACCATATGGTTGATTAGCAGATGTTCGATGAACCATCCTGGTAGAGACACAAATTCGTCTAAGGTAGTCCACAGAGAGATGAAAAACGTGGAAGAGGAGCTGGTGGTGGGTGACTATTCGAGATAGTACCTGCACCACCACAAGGAGGTCCACACCGACCATAGAAAGACGATGGAGAGGGGAGATCTCACCTCTATGTTGGTGTGGCATATGATCATGGCTCTTCAAATATGATATGAGGTAGGATATTTGTGTACTCTACCTTAGATGCAGTCCTTATATACATAGGTTCTAGTCATTATTATATTTCCATTACCCTCGTTCGTGGCTTAGAGATTCCGATTGAGTCGTTGGCTCAATCCCTACGTCTTGAGACTCATTATGGAGCATATTCAACAATTACACACTAGTGCCTCAAGTGCAGGCTTACACTAATAGGTGAGTGATTTGATCGAGATCTCCTAGTAGAAGCATCGAGCCCTTACGACGTCGTCTTGGGTATGGACTAGTTATCTATAGACCATGCTTAGATTGATTGTATTAGATTGACAGTGCGGTGTGTCCACATGGAAGGGACCAATTTTACATTGACAAGAAATAAGGGGGCCATTAATTCACATGATGGACTTACTTGAAGGAAGGTGCAGCCGATTACACTTCATTTGTCTAGCCTTACCCTTGAAGTGGTTGATGAGGATAGTCCTAGATATCCTGTAGTGGTGGACAAGTACGTGGATGTCTTCCCTGATGATGTTCCAGGTGTACCTCCTCGTAGAGAGTTTGACATTTACATCGACTTGTACCCCGGGATGTCACTGCTATCTACCCCCAGCAAATTGGATGTCACTCATAGAGATTCATGAGCATAGGGTATAGTAGGAAGAAAAATATGGGAAAAGGTCCATTCAGCCTAATGTTTCTTCTTAGTTAGCCCCGATTATGTTTTCTAAGAAGGTGGAAGGGAGCTTGAGACTATGTGTTGACTATCAACGCTTGAACAATGTGACTGTGAATAAAAAGTAACCAATTCCGAGTATCAACAATTTCTTAGATCAAATGATGGGAGAATGGTGGTTATCAAGGATAGACCTCATATCGGGCTATCACCAGCTTAGAGTACTAGAAGAGTATGCTAAGTAGAAGGCTTTCATATGTCAGTATGGAGACTACGATTTATCGGTTATGACATTTGGAGTAACAAACACACTAGTAGTGTTCGTGGCACTCATGAACATGATCATTCATCCATAACATGATATATTTGTACTAGTCTTCATCGCCGTCATTTTGATCTACTTGACTACTGAGGAGTATAATGCCTATCACATGCAGGAAGTACGTGACACACTCCGAGAGAACCTGTTTGTGGTATGCTCTCGAAGATCCAGTTCTGTATCTGAAAGGTTCTCTCTCTGGGACATTTCATATCAGAGGCTGCTGTTGTAGTGGATCTAGAGATGATTGAGGCAATATTTTCATGGGATCTACCTAAGATTGTGATGCATATACTGAGTTTCATGGGTTTGGATGGATACTAAAATGAGATTTGTGCTGTATTTCTCCAGAGTTGCAACACCACTATCAGTATTGTAAAAGAAGGGAAAACTGTTCATGTTGTCAGAAAGATACCAGAAATGTTTTCAATATTTGAGGAAGATGCTGAAAAGTGCACCCATCGTGAGGAATCTAGAGGAGTGTGTATGGTACGTTGTCCACTACAACGCATCAGGTACCCGACTCGAATGTGTCTTGGAGCAAGAGAGAGCAGTGATTGCATATGGGTCTCAATACCTGAGATAGAATGAGTAGAACTATGCTACCCATGACCTGGTGTTAGATGTAGGGGTATTCACCTTGAATATGTTGTGACATTACATGATGGGATAACCCCTTATACTCAACTTGGATCAAAAGAGTCTCAGGTATATCTTCTCTCAAAATGAACATGATCTCAATACAACGATGTTGTCTTGTGTTCCTTAAGGACTATGACGTTGAAATAGCCCATACTCCTGGGAAGGGGAACCTTGTAGTAGATACATGCAGAAGGAGGTAAGGAATTCAGCTACAAGGCACATAGACAGAGCAGCTAGCCCCATAACAGATATTCTTTGTGGATAGAGATGGACCATCATTCCTTCACACACATACAGAAACACCCCCATATCTTCAATGAGTAATATATGTGTTACATGGGGACACTAACTGCGAGACACCACGATCTCGAATATCCAAAGGAAAAGCACCTGATGGATTTTTTTATGGTGAAAAGAGCTTAAATCTATTCAAAGGACACACCATGGTACCACTCCCACTTCAAAATGAAGTGTTAAGGGAGTTCCACACATCCCATCTAGTGGTACATCCATGAGTGGAGAAAATTTCGCGGGACATCCAGAGACAACATTGGGGGTCGGGAATAACGAAATCAGTAGTAAAGATTGTCTCTTGATGCCTCACCTATCAGCAAGTGAAGGCAGAGAATCAGGTACCAGTAGGCTTTGTTCAACCATTAGATGTCCTAGAGTGGATGTGGGATGGGATATACAAGGACTTCATGACCATAGTTCCATGTAAATCTAGAGGTCATAATTTTAACTGTGTGATCATCAACAGACTCACGAAATCGGAACAATTACTACTGATCAGATAAAAGGGTTCAGTATAGAGATTAGGATGCCTCTTTGTGCAAGAGATTAGGCGGCTGCATGGAGTACCCTCGACGATTGTCTCCGATGATGATACATGTTTCACGTCCCTGTTATGGAAGTGGTTGTAGGAGGCTTTTAAGATACAACTTCATTTGAACACTACCTTTCATCCTCAGACGGATGGCCATACTATGCGGACCATTCAGACACTCAAGGACATGCTACGTGCTTGCATCCTTGACTTCGGTCGTAGTTGAGAGGATCACTTTCCTTTGGTGGAGTTTTCATACGACAACATCTATCAATCCACTATTGGGATGGCACAATTTGAGGAAATTTATGAGCGACCTTGAAGATCACATTTGAGGTGGATTGACCTAGTGGAGTTAGAACTCGTGGGAGAAAAGATAGTATGGGCTACCACATTGAAGGGAAAGATCATCTTAGAGCGGATGAAGACTACTCAGAGCAGGTAGAATTCTTATGCTGACAGGAGGCAGAGACCTTTGGAGTTCAAGTATGCAAACCACATCTATCCACGGGACTCACCCCAAAGTGATTTGCAAAGATTTTCTCGAGTCATCAAGTAATATCTAAGATTCATCGGACCGGTTCAGTTCCATAGTAGATTTGTTGAGGTGGGTTACATCTTAGCTCTGCCACCTTAGTTGCAATAGGTTCACGACATCTTCCATGTATCTCAGCTTAAGGAATGAAGGCATGACACATCCCATGCCATCAGCCATAGAGAGATAGACACCAATTATGTGAAGAAATTTATGATGGTTCTTGTTGAGATTGAGGATTGACAGGAGAGGGTCCTTCTTGGGCAATCGATACCCATTGCGCACGTTCATTGGTAGTACGGGAACCTCTAGGTGACCACATGGGAGCGGAAGGCTCAGATTCATGCTCATTACACCCACATGTATCATTAATTTGAGTTGTGTCTTACTGGGATTAAAATCCTTGAGGTGGGGAGAATATAGAAACTTGTAATTTTCGTGTAATTTATTAAAATATATGTGAATTTTACCAGTCCTCAAAAATTGGCGGTGCGTAATTCCGAGGCCCGAGCTACACAAAATGAATTTTTTAACATTATTTCGGGTATGTTATGTAAATGTACAAGTGGGTTTTTTAAACATTTGAACAGGTACATAGAATTGAAATTAGAGGGCATCGTTGAACTCATAGCATCGATATTCACTTAAGAAGACTTTCACCTCGCCAGTAGTTGGTCGAGGGCGAAAGTTAATTTTTGGGTTTTTTGTGGAAGACTAAAATAAAATAAAATATGTGTAAAAATTTATTCTATTTGGTAAATCCTCCCACATGTAGATGTTGAGAAGTGGGGACCATCAGACCTAAACCTCCTATGTGAGGATTATGGAGGTGAGGACCACCGAACCTAAAATCTCCCATGAGAGTTTAAGGTGGTGGGGACCACCCAAGACATAAAACCTATGGAACTCCCCTCATAAGTGTGAGAATCCTGTTGGAATCCCTCCAACATTAATTGTGAAAACCGATAAAATAATTAATTCAGCTAATTTGAATTTATGCCAACAAAATAATATATAGCGTAATCTATTATTTTGGTTATCACTTCATCTACCATAAATTCGGAGGAAGGAGCTTTTGGAGAATGTTCTCCAACAAGGAACGCAATTGAAGAATGCCATCGAAGAACATTATTCAAAATTCTTGGTAGAGTACGGCATGAGAGCCCATCATCGATTCATGGTTTTAGTAGTGACGAGCGTAGGCACCCCCCTCCGCCTTCTTTGACTTCATTCTCACGCCAACGACATCGAACAATCAAGGTAGGGGTTTATATCGATATGATTATCACTTCCCGGGTTCTCCCTTTCTAATAATTTTGCAGGATTGGCAATGCAGATTGAAAAGTTTTTTGGCGAATGCTGTTTTTAAATATCATCCATATATGTTCATGGTTCAATTTGGTGAACATCTTGCAATGGATCTAACATGGAGGGTGCAGGTGAAACAATAATTCCCCGACCCCTCCATCATTCTTCTTTTTTGTGTGATCTTAATTATGGTGTCATCGACCGGTGTGAACGGTTGTCACCAGTGGAATTAGACAACTACGATAGAGGTGACAACAAAGGGCATCCATTCAAGTTATCCACTAGAGAAGACACGACGCGTGACCACGCCACACGACCAACCATGGTGGACCTCCACCCCGTGGCCTCTATTGTCTGTCGCTGCAACCCAGGGATCCACAGTTAGCAGCCACCGTTCCCCCCCTGCGGCACCCACGGCCTCGTCGCCCTGCAGCCCCTGCGGCCTCTACTGCTCAACGGCACCAGCGACCTACAACGCTCAGCAGAACCCGTAGCCTATGTCGCTCAGTGGCACCCGGAGCCTCAATCTCTCAATGGAACCCTCTAACTCGCACCTCCCCGCAGCGCCTATGATCTCTCCTCTCCACCTCACGGCCGAACGTGGTGCCTACGGGCTTGCTGCATCACCCCGCGACCCATCACGCCGCTCTACTGCCTCATCGTGCCGACGGTGGTCTTATGTGGCCCCCTCAGGGCCTCTGTGGCCTACGAATTATTCGAGGACCCTTATAGGCCCTTGCAGGTAGGGCCACCCAGCATGGGGTGGCCCAGACCAAGTGGGTCGGGCTGCATCGTTCTGACCGGGTCAGACTGGACCCGGACCCACAATGACAAATTAATGTTATTTCAGCCATATCATTGGTAACAGATGTCCATTTGATGAACCGTTAGTGCCACTGTAAACATTGGAGTGAGATGGTCCATTTGTTATACACACTAGAGTTTCAGATAATGTTATGGAATAGTCAGTTTGGATCGGGCATGAATCCAATCGAGCCCTCGATTCTAAAAGGCTAATACTTCAAAGATTGTGTGTCCTATTGAAGAGTCGTTTGTTACGTTCAGACCTCGATTACATGGTAGTCCTTTGAGATAATTCATCGTGGGACTTAATGTCAATTGTAGTATCGAACAATGGCTTGTAAAGAGAACCATCTTAGAGACAACCGAGCAAAGTGCCGAAACCCAGTAGCTGGCGATGACGAGAAGAATGAAGTCTGATTCTGTGTGGGTCAACACCGAGCGATCCGGTGTGGGTTATCACATAGAGATCCTATGTGGGTCAGCACCGAGAAATAATGTGTGGGTCAACACCGAGCGATCCTGTGTGGGTCAGCACTGACAGATCTTGTGTGGGTCAGCACCGAACATCCATGTGTGTGTGTACCTTTTAACAGGGTAATCTGAGTGTTAAATTCATTGTGGTAATACCATTGTGGTATTTTTCTGTGTGGTGTACATGTGTGGTACCTTCCCTCGTAGTATTTATTCCATTGTGGAATAGTTGATCTTGGGTGTTTGGAGTTGGAATCTGTGTTTTCCTCATAATTGAGATGGGTTTACTTGATAACAAAGCTATATGTATGTGAATATACCTAAGTAGGGTTGTCAATTGTTTTAATACTTCGTGGCTTATACTTGGTGAGTTTTGGGAGACATCGAAGTTCTTGGGGTCTCTACTGAGTATCGACTTACTCACCCCTACATGAGTTATTCCCACACCATGTTGGGCTAGATGCAGATGAGGAACAACACTAACTAAGGATGAGCATACTGGGACTGGTGGTATCTCGGAGGTGGATGTAGGATGAGGTGAACCGTAGAGATGACCATTTATGAGCTGTACCTACTCTTCAAGTAGGAATCATGGTGGACGATCCTAGAGCTTCTTTTTCTCTATTAGTCATCTTGTACATTCATTTTTTATCTTTCCAGTTGGGATTTTATTCTTTCCCTTTTTAATTTATATACTCACTCTGTTTACTATTTAGTTTAGTTGAGTTCTTTTATTTTTGTGTGTTTGGTTTCACGTTCTTACATTTTATAAAGGCAATGCCTTCCCAGTTTTAGGGAATACACCTTTGGTGCTAGTTGCCATCCCCTAGCCTATTGAAGGTGAGCATGTGGTAATCATGAAATGGTTCATGGGGGATGGTTCGTGACACCGGTAGTTGGTTGAAACACGAGAAAGGTATCCTATGTGGCTTTGTGCAATGGGATCCTACGTGGGTCTATGTTAGAGGATTCCACTTTGATCCGTTCTAGGTATCCATGTGGGACTACTCTGGGATCCTAAGTGGGTTTGTTGTACAAGGATTATACATGGGTCTGATGATTTAGGATCATACATGTGTCAACCTATTAATAGATTATTATGATTAAGTAGTTACATCTAATGATGTTTACAATCGTACAACTGTTATACCTAGTTTGAGATGAGTCTATTGCATTGTTGTACTTACCTTTCTGGTGATGCCTTAATGGGATTCATTTGTGTGGAGTTACCTTTTTGGTATATACATTAGAAGTTATTCCTCTGTAGAATAATTCTATGTCTCTTTACCTTTGTGGTACTTATCTTTATGGTGATACCTTTGTGGTAATCATTCCTCCATGGAACAGTTGGGGTTTTGGCTAAAACATGTGATCCTTTTGTTTCCTAATGGATGAGATGGGTACACATGCTAACTTAGGTATATGTATGGGTATATACCTAATTATGGATGTTCATTGTTTACACACTTTGCGGTTTATCCATTGTGGATTTTGTGAGGCCTTTGAGGGTATAGGGATTCATACTATGTATCGTTATACTAACCCCTGCACAGGCTACACCCGCTCCTTATTGAGTTTGGTGAAAATGACAGACATCACTGACGGAGGAAGAGGGTACCAAGACTAAAGGTAGCTCGGACGTGGAAATTAAATGAGGTGTATTGTAGAGATGGCCGTTTGAGATATGTACCTTCCCTTTATGTAGGATCCTTGGCGGGTGTTCACTTGAGATGTTTTCAGTTTTACATGTACTTTTCAGTATACATGTGCATTTCAGTTGGGCTTGTATTCTGGTCCATTTTTCATTTTGTACACACCTTTTTACTATATAGTTTTACATTGTACTTATATCCTACTTTGTTCATTTTGTGTGAGTTTTCCGGTTATAAATTCAATTCCTTCCCATTTTAAGGGAATACGCCTTTCGGTGCTAGTCACCAGCCGCTGGTCTATGGAAGGCGGGAATGGGGAAGTCACAGCATGGGCCCAGGGTGATGGGTCATGAAAAATTTGTATCAGAGGAGTCATATATACCATAGAACATTATAATATGATATTTTAACGTCATTAGTGTTATGTGTTATGATTTTGGTTATTAATTTAGGGAATCATGTGTTGGTGCGGTGACTGACATATCCAAACACTAGGACACTGACTTTTGATTTTTGACTGAGTGCATGAAAACACATATTGCGTGTGTGTTATGAAAAGTTTTCTTTGTGGTCTCTTTGATTAAGCTCACCATGTATTAATTAATGAATGTGGTTAACCTGTTTCTCTTTAGGATTACTACACAAATACACCCATCTAGGGTTCCGGGTAGAGTACGTGTTGATAGCCCACCAAGTGACGATGCCTCTATGTAGGGGCCTTTTTTAGTAGTGGCTATAACTGAGGCACCAGAAGTACCATTACCCGTTGGGCCACCGATGCCATTAACCCCAGCAGCATAGAGTGCATGCCAATTCAGTACATTGCACGAGTTCCGGTGTAAGGGGCCACCAAGGATAAGGTGTGATATGGACCCACATGCATTTGAGGATTGGCTGGAGGCTGTGGTGATATTCTTATGACTGTTAGTGACACCAGCTGATCTCATAGTGATCATTGTCTCCAGTCATCTACATGAAGAAGCATGCATAAGGTGGAGCATGATGATTCTGGTTCACGACAAGGTGACACTTCTCTGGGAAGTCTTTGAGTGCCAATTTCGGATAGAGTGCTTTTTAGTGACACTTCTGTGTGAAAACTCGTGGTGTTACATTCCACCCCCTTAAAATTAATTTCCCCCTCAAAATTCGACTCGTTTAACAAAGGATTAATAGTTGAATATTATATTCCTAGAAACCAACATTATAAAAATAGATACAAAATCATTATTTTAATAAATTAATTTTATAAACATAACGATTACCCAACATAAAAGATCACTACTTATCTAAGGAATCTAGTATCATCTATTTAGATATTCATATACAACAAATATTAATCCAAATTTTATTATCTCAACATAATGATATTATAAATGGTAATCCTTTCATTAATATGGTTTTTTCTAAAAATATCACCTTATTACATCAATCACATTTCAAGGATTCTAGTACCATTCAACATATGTTCATCAATACATAGGCCAAAAACCAAAGTGGAACAATTTTTAATAATACCATTAATGTGATTACACAAAATTATTATATAATTTAATTATATATACACTGAATCCATACACAATTTCAGTATCATAAACTACACTATCAATTGTGATCACATATCATTTTCCATTGTCATTTTCCATAAGTGGTTGTTGATGTCGACCATCAACAAAATCACATAGATAATGGCATTGGTTATCATAATGACTCATTTTCATTCACATTTATCACTGAATTGTGGTTGGAGAATTTTCTTGAGAATTTAATCCATTGAATGGCCTTTTTATATCACTCCAAAACACTTTTTCTCAATTTCCATATTTCTCACAATTAAATCATCAACTTTTTTCTTTCAAAAATTCCCTCTTGTTCTCATTTCCAACTTTTTGGCAATTAGGATATAGATACATTTTATTCTCTTTATCTCTCTAGAGGCATATGTATTTCCATTAATATCTATATGGATATTATTATATTCAGAACCATGAGAGTTTCCAACTTTCATTTCCTCATCATGTTCATGAAAAAATTATTATTCATAGCTTCCACGGTCCATTATGGTTATGGCCTTTGGATGAATCGGTTTTTAGCCTCCAAAGAATCAATAAATTTAATTATCAATGCTTGTGGTTATTATATAAGCATACCATTCATGTCTAGTAAAATTATCTTCATTATGAACTATATATTAATCTTCTTCTTTCTTAAGATCAATGAATTCGTTCTAATCTATGTTAATATAATACGATAAAATTACATATTAAAAAATATTGTTTTAAATATATCACATTAAATAGATTCTATATATTCATGATCCATCGTGTTCTTAATAAGATTTCACCGCTAATATTCTTTACCTACCAGATGATAGATAGCAAAAAATACTATTTCTTGTTCTCAATACGTATTGAATGAATATATCTTCTTCATGGTACCAATATATTGTTCATAAAGAAATTTACCAGAAGTCCCAGTCAATAAAAGTTGGCATTGACTTAGGAATTAATAAATTGAATTTCGTTCCTCCCTCCTTTTATTTTTATGTCTTGCATGGTTTATAGCTTTAATGAGTATTGTCTTAATATTTTTCATTATAGCTCCCATTCCATTTAGTTTCTCCGAGGGAAAATAATTTCTTTTTCCATTACATTCATTATTAAAATGGTTCTTTAGAGGTCCATCCATTCAATAAAACCATGAATAGTTGAGTAGGAAATGATTATCATATAGTGGAATCACCTAATATTGAAAAAAACTTATATGATGTATAAATTATGACACCTTTATTAATATATGACTCTTCATGTTTATCATAGGTTACTCATAACCAACACATATTTAAATTTGTCATGATGGATCATGAAGTGTTTTTGAAATCCCAATGAATATGACCCAATAGAGTAAAAATAGGTGTGTAGAAAGGCCCATTGTCATTTACCATATTACTGTGATTTAGTATAAGAAAATAATGTCATAGTTGTTACAGCTAGGTACATATGTGCCAGAGTCCCACCCAACTGTAGTATTCAGACATGTATGTATTAATAAGAATCCACAGATTATATCATTTATAAAAATTCATATACAATTTCCTAAGGTTATCTCATCCTTATACTTATAGATATTGTTACTTTGACATATCCTTAAAAATATACCTATGGATTTCATCAATGTTTTCTCATCCTAGTTTTCAAAGGTTGACTAAACCATTTCATTAATACCAACTATAGAGAGAGAAAATTAAAATACTTTTTTATAAAATCATTTTTAGATTAATATTTAGTCAATTACAATAATATATAAAAATTTTATGTACAAAATGGAATATGTCATTCATGGAGATGGTAAGTCGTACGTACGCATTAACACTATTTACATTTTAATTATTGTACTGACAGGAGGTATATAAATTAAATATATATATATATATATATATATATATATCATTATTCTATTAGAAGTATTATATCATATATATCTCATATGTTCATTAAACCCATCATTAATACATTCCATTAGATGTGTTAATGAATCACATCACGTTGAGCATTCAATAGACCACACATCATTAAGAGAGATTATCTTATTCACATAAAATGAAAAGTAAAAAATATTATGGGATATAAAAATGAATGAATAATATTAAAGAGATAATAAATATTATATGTAACATATACAGATATAGTTTCCATCATAATGGCCACCAAAATTGGTGGTTAAAGAAAAATGAACAATCATCATTTTGTGAGATATCAGTTCACCGTACACAGAAATTCTATGTTATTTATCCATTAGATGGTGGGTTGTAAAGGAGAAGGTCATACTCTTAAAATAAGAATGTCCTATTATGTTGATGATTATAGTGTTGTCATAATATAATGTAATAAATAATCTGGAGGTGGTGGAGAATGAAAATTTAAGAAAGGATCATTAGAGAAGATGTTGCATGTTAATTAGGTAACTAGATTTAGTTTTTTACAAAAGGCTTCTTTTGAGATTTCTTATTCCAATGGAAATGACTCTAGGAGGAATAAATGGAAGTTGGGATCTTACATGATTAGAGGTAGGGTGAGGGAAGGGGATAGAAATGTGTCATGAAGTGGGAAGAGTTGGTGGAATTTTATAATTAGGAGTGTCACATTAGAGAATCTGATAAGTATTAATTTATTATAAAATGATTTTATATTTCTAATAGCTCCCAAATAAGTTATCTTGATGGTGGGATGAGTAAGGGTAAAAATAATGTTAACCAATGAATTTTAGGCTTTTTTAGTTCCTTGAAATAACCATAAATTTTGTATTTAATCAGTCATTAAACACTTTATCTTTTACCATGAAAACATGTCATTTTACACTCTAGGGGAAATATATATATGAAAAAATGTCTATTCATCACCATATGGATCAATAATGACATATTTAACAATATAAATTTTTCAAATACAATCTTTGTAGTTTTATGAATTTAATAACATTTAATGAAATATTATATAACTTATAGTGTTGTTTTTTTCAATTTTAAAACTATTTGAAATTTTCATTTCATAAAATATCAAACCAACATGATTACATCAAACAGATACATCAAATATGTCACTAACTTGTATAGGTTACCTATAAATTTTCTATGTGATTAATTAAGTTAAATTTTGTATCATTAAATTTTTTATTATCATTTATTAGTATTCTAAATTAATTAAATAAATACTATATCATCAATGTGTCTCCATTTTATTTAGTTATTTAATCGATAAAAATTATAAATAAATTTTCATGAGGTAGAAAAATTTCATATCTTTATAAAAACTATATATAAAATAACATATAACATATACATTATTATATATAAATAAAATAGTTATTAAAATTTGATTATGGAAATTTTTACTCTTCTTTAATTAAAATATAATAATTGTCTTAATGTAACACAAATGAATTAAAATGGATAATGTTTTCTACCAAAGGTTTATTGGGTCAAAAAAAACTTTTCCATTGATATTAAGAAATGTTTTATGATAATTTTATGTTATTATAATATTTTTTTACATTTATTTACCATATTTACCTTTAAACACATAAATTAAATTATTCATATTCTACGAAAATTATAATTGTCCCATTAGAATGACTTTTCAACTTTATTATCTCAATTTATATTGGATTTGTTATATTATATTCAAATAAGTGGTAAAATTAGGTTTTATTATAATCTTCATATGCGGCCAGAAGATAAGTAAAAAGACGTTAAGATGTTCAATAAATTGTTTTATCTAATTATATTAAAAATTATATTTAAATGACATAAATTGGGATCATATATGTATTATTTATCTCGTGTGAAATTAAAATTAGTTTAATGTAAAATAATTATTTAAATGAAATATGTGGCCGTTTTAACTAAAATTTAGTGTTTTTCACTATTCATAAAAAGTAACATTTTTAGAAAATTACCAAAAATATATCCTAAATTATTTTTTGTAATAAAAATAAAAAAATGAATCCTATTTCAAAAAACTAAAATTCTAATAATATCTATAGTAAATTTTATTATTGATCACCAAAGGACATAAAAAGCATTTCATTCGAAAAAACAGTATTTTAAACATAGAAGTGATTTAACTAGAATCATATCATTTATTGTCAATAGTTTTTATTTATATAAATAAATTATAAATAATAATTGGAAACTAGTAATTTCTATTAATATTATGATATTTAGTAGTTAGTTTATATTTAACTTATTAAGATAATTAAGTGATGTTTCATAGAAACTCGTTGTTGAGTGTATCATTTGCTAATATGATGATGTGTGTATCATATGATAAGTCATTTTATTGTCAAATATATCTTTTACTTTGTGAAATTAATAATGAAAATGAAATTTTAAATTATTCGTATCAATGGTCTATAAAAACTAATTGTGTTACATTATTGAATAGTATTCTTGATGAAGAAGTCTATGATGAAAAACAAGTGGGATTTTTTATCTCTAATAATCCACCAAATCTATTAAAATTGATGATATACCTCTACAATCTGAGGAAAACTCTTCTACTATGGTATTATAAACCATATTATAATCTATATATTGTTCAATTCAAAAATATAGGTTTCTATCATAATATCAATATAAGGAATTCAATGGAAAATAATTTAATGGTATTTGTATACCTATGTGATATTATTTTTTGTGGAAGCCTGAAGGGTCCAGTGAAGATATTTCTAATCACAAGAAAAATAAATTTTTGATTTATATGATTCGAGAACTCACATTCATCTTGTTTCTTCAGGGAGGATTAAAATAAATCATACACATTCATTTCCAAGTGAAAAATTGAAGAATAAATTACGAAAAATTTCAACATGAATAATTGAAAAATATTTTTGACATAGATATCAATTGAAAAAAACCTATAAATCATGAAGATGGGGATTATATAGATCCATATTGTATATGTGAATTATTGGAATCCTATTATACTTAACAAAACATTGGATAGAAAACAACTTTTCAACATTCTTAAAGGACTGCGTTTAAATTAATCCAAATGAAAAAATTGGCATCAGTTAAAAAATTATTGAATCAAATTCATGGTACATTGAATTTTGGATTATACATCGTAATGGGAATAGATAATGAATTATCTCCATTTTATGATGATAACTGGGATGGTGATGTGGTGTATTGAATATACAAATGTTGTGGGGCATTTTTAATTAGATATAAATGTTTGGGATGTTAGAGGATTAAAGACATGAACTCTTGAATTATAGATAACAGAAAAACTAAGTGATATTAGTGATGATATTTGACAACCCATTGCAATTAATAGTGAGAAAAAAAATGTAATTAATCTCCCAATGAACCTGATTCAACCCTATCATTCAAAACATGTTATAATTAGATAAAAGTTGTTCATAAAAATGTTGAAAATTTGTTATTTAAATGTAGAATATTAATAAATGAGGACCATGTGGCGGATGTTATAACCAAACCATTAGAATCACATGTGTTTCAAAAACATCATTCAAACCATGGTGGTCAGCAACCTGTTAGTGCATTATAAGGTTATGAATGTTCCCCTCCCCCCATATGTTCTAACTACATTAATCTATTTGTATAATTGATGTTGGATTACATGTGATTTAATATCTCAGGGGATATTTTTTCTCTATAAAAAAACAGGGTATATTGGTTTATTTTCAAAGTTTGAGGTCATGGAAAAATTCAACTATTGTATAAATATGGAGAATGAGAAATATGTTTTTTGATGAAACCAAAAGATCATTACATGGAAATTATTAATAATAATAAAACTAATGAAACCAATTCATTATTACCATATTATTTTTAGACTGGGATTTACTCACATAGACATAGAGTATTAGATGAATTGTCACTCATGTTCTAGTTTTTGATATCTTCTAGTATTCTATCAAATATAACCAAATAATTATAAAAAACCAAATGGGTAGAATTTTGAGACCAATGACTTTATTATATGGAAATAGAGTCGTTTTTGTGTTTTTTTCAATTCATACTAGGTCAAAAAAGATATTTCAAGTAAAGTGAACATATTTTAAAATCTAACAATAATGTCTAAGTTGTAATCATTTCAATTTTATTTCAGAATTTTATGGTGGAAATTTTATAGAATGGATAATAATGTAATTCTGCATGAATTAAATTAATTTGGAAATAATGTGTTAAAAACATAGAAAACAACATAGATGAATCTTTCATGCCAAATATTATGTTAATCTAGTGTTTGTGCACGAGTAATGTTTTTAGAATTACTCGTAAAAAAATTAAAAATTAATGAGGGTAATGAAAAATATGAGATTGGGAAAATGAGACTTATGTGTCAAATGTGATGTCAATTTCTGAATTTCATGGATGGTATTTAATTCTCATTGAGAATGACCATAGGTACTTCTTGGTATATACAAATGTCTCTACACTTGGATGAATTAAAATAATTCCAATTCCAATTCTTTTTCTTTTTCTAATCATGGAGTTCTGCGCAACAGAATTTATCATAGAAAATCATCTGTTAAGAATATTCATTGTGTCTATATAGACCTAGTGAAACTAGTCATATATTTTGTTTAATTAATATTTGTTTCAAAAATGAATCATTTTTTGACAAAACTTAATTATTTTCACAAGAATAAGAGTTGTGTAGAATATATGAGATGGACTTTTATCAGGTTTTGAAAATCTTATTTGGTTGATCATTGCATTTAAGGTAATAAATTCGAGATTTTTATACAAGTAGATTGTAATTTTGCACTAGGAAAACAACATCAATTCCAATCTACTGAATTGACCTTCATGTTAACAAAATATTTAAGGCCGCACCCGAAGTAATTATCTTGGGGCGGTCTATGGAAGTGTTTGATGGATGTAATGTTCCATCAATAAAATATTATAAAGTTAATGTTTTAGTCATAGAGTGATTGTGTCTGAACTCTTGTACTCCAAAACAACTTTTGTTGTGTAGATCACAAATGATCGAAACACATTCAGTGTATGCACATTGAACATGGCCTTAATTGTTAACCATGTAAAACAAATGTGTTTCTCTCGAAACATCAATGAATTAATTTAACACATTGAAATTTTAACATTCACCTTTGTATTGAACACCGTTTATGAAACACATCACCAAGCGCATTTGAGAAAATTAAATAAAAATATCCAACTGTATATTTACACATATAAATAAATTCATTAAATAACATAACATGAAATAAATGTGACACTGAGTAATCTTGTGTTATATGAAATAACAACCTTCCTCCATTGCATGCATTACACACAATAATAAATGACATCAAATGGTATGGTATTATTTAAATATTAGTATATAATATAACATAATATAACATATATGTAATGTTAAATGTTATTAAATGTTATGTAATATATATCTATACAACTTGAACTCATTGGATAAATATTACTAAATATGAAAATACTAAAAAATTAAATATAATATGAAATGATATTATTTTTCTGTTTCCAAAAGTTATTTTTATTTATAATAATAAATAATTAAAATTTTTAATAAGTTTAATTAAATATATTTGTTATATATAAAATAAAATATTTTTTATATTCATCCAATTTGTTTGATATGCATAAGATAAGAACAAACACCATTTTACACACAAAAGTTTTTTTTATAAAGGCATTTTTAATACATTTAATGGAGATCCCATTTCATATATAATATGTGAAAGATAAATTCCTATAAAAATTTTAATTAAACTTCACCTTCTATACAAAAACATTATAATTTTGTTGGGTTGTTTTTTTAAATTTTCGGAAAAAATATTTTTTAATAAAAAGTTAAAAATATTGAATTTTAATTCAAAACTACAATTTCCTATAATTTATATATATAGTTAAGCTATAATTTTAATTTTTTATAAAGATAAATTTGTTCATAAAAAATTTCAATAAATCCAATTTTGGTCCTTGGGATTAATATAACATTGATGTTTAACAAAAAAACATATTAGTAAATTGAAATTTTTTTCTTTTAAAACATGCAATGTCGTCCCACCTATGGGTTGAATGTTAAATAAATTTTACAACATAAATTAATGGAATTTGGATGTATTGGATCAATATTTTCAATAATAATAATCCATAATGTATAATAATATAAAATATGCTTTTTACCCAAATGATTAGTGAATGTAAATAAAATTAATTACATCAATTAAGGTAAAATTAAGCCTAAATGAGGGATAATCCTAAACCATAAGGCCTAAAACGTCATATACACTTATCAAAGAGCTATTGGATGGCCATATATCAACCCTATACAATATTATATTCAATTGGATTGATTATCCGAGACACATTAAAAAGAGAAATCATTCATGTAATTCTCGTGTCAACATATTATAATAGTGACACTCATCCTCAACTATATAATGACCTCCCCTCCTCCAATTTCATTACTCCCCTCATGATACTATTGATTGTAGAATATCATTAAAAATAGATCCTAAAAAAATCACTCCCCTAATCATTGATGTATCACCTTTTTCAAAATGCAATCAATGGTAAATTTTGGTTGGAAAAAAATGTGTTACCTGATTAAGATGTAATGTATTTGCTTATGTTTTGTATTATTTCCATTATAAACAAAATAAAATATATTGTTCAAATTATTATATAAAAAAATATATCCAATATGTACTATGAATTTTTAATGTAATTTTTCCAACCTAAATTAACACACTGATCTATATAATGGAAAAAAACTTATTATTTTTCTCTACTGTCAACTACATCCTCACGAAATGATGACTGTTCATTTTTCTTTTTCATACATTAATGGATATAAATTATTATATATTATTTGTATATATATATATTTTTTGATATTTATTATATATTGATACTTATATTATCCTTTCATAACATATTAATTTAATAATTTCTATTTTACGTTAATATGATCACATCGTTTGGGGAAGTGGGGACCAACACCTTCTCCAAGCGATGTGATTTGTTTACAAGATACATGGAATTTATAAAATATATTTATAATTAAACAAACTAGACATTAATAACATATATATTATATTCATGACATAATTTCATATCTTTTAATATGTATATATATATATATATCATTTTATTTATTACCTCCCCACACACTTTAATGTGATAACATCGGTAATGGATGTGTGGACTACAACCTCCTCGAAATGAATAAATTCCATTAAAAAATTTAAATATATAATTATAAATGATTAATAACATGATATTTTTTGTATAATTATTATTATATAATTATATTTTGTTACATACCTATATTATATAACAATCATTAAAAAATTGTAAATGTACCCATGCGTACATATTACCTAACATCTCTATGACTGTAACATTGATTCACATTTTGTAACCATTTTTAATAATTGGTTTCAAAAGTATAATTGATGTAAAAATATATTAATAATATCTTTATTATTATTATTTATATGTTATATAATGACCATTTGATATTAATTGACCAATAAAAGTTTTTTTACATATAAAATGGATTTGTTCAAAATAATCGACAAAAAAATAATTGTTAATTTAGATTTATACAACATAGTAAGAGTATAAAAAAATGTAATTATAAACATGAAATTTTTTCACCTGAAATATTTAATTAACATATTTTAATTGTATAGTATGTGAATGGACATTCACCTAGAACTTGATATATGGTAAATGATTCTTATATCACTTTTACATTTGTGAGAAAAATTTTATGTTCACCACTTATATCTTTTGTATGGGGTATCTTATTTTCCTTTTTTATATTACATAATTTATTTTATTAAATTATTAGTATTTTAATATTTTTAACAGTTTTATTTCTTCATGATGCTTATGATTTAAAATGATTCAATGTGGTTTGGTACACATTGAGATGATTAAGTGATATATTCTGCAAGACTAATATTAATTATAATTCATTGGAATTTACATTTGAGGAAATTATATAACCATTTTTTCATTAAATGCATTCATTATTATCTTCTTAATCTTGTCCATTTTAAAGTCTTTGTACCATTGATTCACTCATTGTTTCTCAAAATGTATTATAAAATGTTATTTTGAAAACATGACTTTATTTATTCAATAGTCTGAGACTCTTTTTCTTATAAAAAATGGTGTACTAAAATGCATAAAAATAATAATTAAAAAAAATTTGGAAAATTTATTTTAAACCATTATATCTTTTACTAATTTTATCAAATAAATATCCTTATCACATTCCCAACATGTTATTTTCAGAAAATTTTACCATAAAAAATTAATGTAATATTACAACATATGCATTTTACACATTTACCCTCAAAAATTTATATAAAGCTTCCTTTTAATATTGAAATGTTGAAATTTAAAAAAAATATTTCAAAATTGAATTTCAATGAAGTTTTTTTTAAAAATAAATTACACAACAAATTGATATTCTCCGGAAGAATAATTTTCAACAGCTGTTCATTTTGTTATTATTAATTTATTACAACAAGAAATTATATCATACTTCACAAGTGATTTATATTATTGATACCATTTTTATTCTTCCTTTTCATATTTTATGATTTAATTTTCCAAGAATATTATTCATATTCACATTATTGATTGTTTTTTATTCCCCATGAAATATTTAATCTCTTATGATAACTAATCATTTAATTTTACCAAAATAATCCATTTTATTTCACAAGAATAATATTATGGCCTAAACGATATTCCATTTTACAAAAGGTGTTCCTATTTGACTGTTATTTCAATATTTGGTGAAATATTGATAATTCTGTATTCCATTATAAATAGGGTTTCTTGAAAATTCATATTTTTTATTATGGAATTTTGTTACTGGGAATGACTTGTTCATAAAATGATGGGAGGAGGAAAACCTTTATATAGCTTCTTGATAAATCGTCAGTTTATCATGAGAAAATTAGTAGCCAAAATAGAATGTGTTTATATCCATGGTTTTGAACACCCTTATAAAATGTCATGAAAATATTGGATTTAATGTGCCCCATAAATGAATTCCATTAATAAAGCATTGTCTTCATATTTATTTCATTTATTATTCATCAATGAGGTTTATTTATCTATATATATGTAAATTAATTAACATTTATGTACATTTAATAAATTTAATATGTTTTAGTTTTATACCTTGATATATTCATTTTTATTATAATTTTATTTGAATTACATGTGTTCTTAATTATTAAAATTCCATATTGTTTAGCACATCTATTCAGTTTATTGATATCCATGTATGTGTGTTCAATGATTTACCTGTCTATATTTATTTTATCTATTGATTATTTTTTTCTTTAATGACATATTTTATTACAATGAATTTGAACTAAAATTTAGTATTTTTCTTTCCCATGGAATCAAATAAATTAAATATGAAAGATATGTCGGGATATAATTGATGGACTAAAGTTATCCATGATGTTATTTTTTTAGAAAAAAGAAAAAAATAATGTTGTCATCAGTATATTCATTTGTAATACAACAAAAATTTCTATATATGATTTACCAATACAACTAAAATCTTTGTCCTTTTAGATTTTATTTATTGTAACCATGGTAATTTATGTTTTAACAGACACCAGCATCAGGATATCATGGGTCATATATATATATTTCATATCTAATGAGAATTAGAAGCAATGTTGGGAACTATATTTTGGAAGACATAAGATATATAAAATAAAAGTAATGTATAATTTGATGATATGATTTGAATAACATTATTGATTTTTTAAGGTAGAAATTAGTGGGGTATTCCTAGAAATAAATCCTCATCTTGATACTATATGTGAATTTGTGTCTTGAAAAGATATACATAGGAGTAATAACTCCAATAAGGTGTTTCAGGACAGACTCTTGGTTACACGGTAATGAAAAATGGTCCTTCTTATGCACCATATTTGACACTCCCTGCGGATATTTTTAGTGTTATCCAGAATTTATCTTTAAAAAAATTATGAATGTGAAGTGATAATAAAAAATAATTAACTATGGTAAACCTTTGGTGTTTTTTGAAAATAATGTTTCATGACATAGAAATCCAACTAATGATGTTATGGATGAAACTGATACAATGGATTGACATTTTTAGAAATAACTGTGTAAAGTATTTATGTGTTAAAATATTATTGAAAACATTATTAATAAGGCTATTTAGTGATTAATCGTATTTCAAGGCTTCCAATCATATTTATTTGTGAAATTATATTAATATGGTATTAGAAAATAAAAAAGAATGCTTTGTGAAAACTAATCATGTTTGAAAATGACTATGGTCCTAAACCCATGAATGAATGACAATAATGGTTTCACACCAACCATTGGGCTACACAATGTCCTGGGTAATTATTTGTTGTTTCTATTTATAAAAATGGATGAAAAAATGTTAATGATTGACCTGTAGAACAACTTTTGATGATTAAATATTAATTTATTTACAATATATTGTTGGAAGGTAGATAATGAAAAAAGGTTATACTTTTCATGATTTATAGTCCTTGCAAACAATTAAATGATTCTTTTAGTTCTTTAGGAAAAATATTAATTCTTGGTAATTAATTTTTTTGTGCAATGTGGTGAATTTTTATATTTACAAAGAACATACAATATATTGGATTATTCAGGTGAAATTGAAACCTATCATGTAAGAACATTTCATTTTATTCTTCATTAGTGAATAAATTACAAAAAAATAGTTATGTGAATTCAAAAAAAAAATTGGGTTGGGTGGGCCTACCCGTCAAGCTCACAGGCTAGGCAAGGTGCTTAGGAACTATGTTGAGTGAGTATGGTTGGTTGACATGTGTTGCCGAACCCATTATGGTCTGGACGTGCCCATGTCACCACCACCATCAAATACTATTAGAGAGTTTAAATTATTAAATTATTTTTAATATAATAATTTCAAGATCTGAAAAACACTTAATTTTATATTGACTCAGCTTGAGGGTTAACACTGCAACGTAGAATTAGTTAATCCATAAGTTGATTTTCCAATGGATTTCTACCTTGATAAAATTTTCATTTTAAATATATGTTGTCCCTAAAACATTACAACCCAAAAATTATGATAATTCTCAATAATAATTTAACATAGTCACTACACAAAAATCCCTCATTCCTGACCAACATTTGAATTATAGATATACTAATACCTAAACACTAAATATACATCAATATTTTATGTTGTTCACATGTTATCGTGATTTAGAGACATCAACTATAATTTTTATCTTTAGGACGATATAAATATATTTTTTATGTTAGGTTTATGTATTAAATGTTGGATCAAATGCTTTAATTGAATTTGACTGAATTAAATGATTATAAATAGTTGAAAATAATATGAATAATGTTAGATAACATATATTTAAAATTATTTAATAACAATATTTATTTATGTGGGTTATTTTTTATTATAAGAAAAAATTTATCATGATTAAAATATTTGTTTTCAAAGGGATGACTCTACGTGAAGAAATATCTTAGGGTAATATCTAGTATTGGGCTATGATGGAATGTGTTATGTAATATTTTGGATTATGACGGCTAAATATTATTATAGTATTCAAAGACGTTGATATTTTATGATGTTGGGATATGGTGGGTGTGTTTGGGGATTATGGTGTGGTTCTGGTATTGAAAATGTGATAATGGGATGATTCACATATGGCGAGAGGTTGATTGACTGAAAATTAATTTTTAATTAAAGAACCATAACATTTTTAAAGATAAAAGTGAGTAATCCCAAATTTGTGTTACATAGTCGAGAAGCAATAAAACCAGAACCATACTAAAGAGAAACAACCCTCCCTAGCTTATACAAAATGATGAAAAAGCCTCAGCAGCACCTAACCATTCAGCCTGTTCTCCTGTACACTAATACATGAGCCCAGAACTGATGGCACGGTCATACCGTCCCTATCAAACAAATTTAAATGGCATGCACATGTAAAGAATTAGCTCTGTTCCCCATCTAGAGTAACCCCCCATGAATGCTAGCATAAAACCACCAAGAAACCTACAATAACCAATATCTTCTCCAAAATTCCACACATTCCAAGCTAACATGCTTCCCAATCACTCAATAGGTTCCACAAATTTCATAAGAATCAATGAATGGAATTTCACATTACTCGAAACCAGATACCAAGAAAACATCCAATATATGAGGATACATGGGTTCCTGGGACAGATAACAACAAATTTTATAGTTCATAAGTCATCTTGTCCCAGGTATGTGTGTACTCTACAAGAATAATATTCCCTTTGTTGAAACCTCCAATAAGAATTTTACCTTGTTCATAAACAAGTTATTATTGTTCCTCATTGATTGACATATTTAAATGTCTCCCTATCATCTTAGTTACATACTATTATGACACATTTATCAACGAAACTTGTTCGACTACCTCTTCTATTGTGTTTAGAAGTAATTCAAGAGTCTGATTATCCCTAACCTCAAATTGTAATTTCATGGAATTTTACTTTTTTTCAGACTGAGTCTCCAAAGGAAGAGGTAACAAGGAGTAATATTTCCTACTTTTCCTCCTTTTATTGATTATGTTACTCCTCAGGAATGTATTTTCACCCACCAAGAGAGTTTGATCGGTTCCCTTTTTTTCAACCGTGTGTTACCCATCTGCATCAATCGGACTACTAATATCAGAAAACGAGCCAGTCTTAGATAGTCTATCAAAGTTGTGGGTCATCATAATTGCTTTGATGTGCTTTGAAACAACACCCCCTAGCCACCCAGAACTGTAATGCATGCCCAGTTTCTGCTTCCCTTTACCTGCAACATCCCTACCCTACCTCAGAACCTCCACATAAAGTTCAACTGCCTCAGCCACCACGCCACATGCCTTCTATTCCATAGTAGGTAAAACCCCACTGATGGCTTTGCCACATGTACAGCCTAATACTGAACCAAATCCTCCCCCACTCCTACATCATCAATAGGAATTGGCGCCTTACCACATAAGAATATACAAGATCGTTCTTCATCCTTTTAAATACTTCAGATACCTTAAGATTAACCACTATTTACAGTGGCTTCTACCCCAAAGATAAAAACTTGATTTGCCTCTAATGACCCACTAGATATCACCGGGAGCCACTCTGGTCCCTCAACCACCATAAGAATTAGTGTTTGATGCAAAACCACCCCGTTCAAGTTGTTAGTGGTGTCACCTTTCCCACTGCATCATGAGCCTCTAACCAACTATTACAGCAAGTCAGTCCATTCCTGATTATCTAAAACAATACCACTACTTCTACCTCATGTTCTGATAGGATCATGATATCCCCGAAGAAAATTACCCATATAATGTCCCAGTCGATGTTGGGAAGAATAATACTCCATCCAAGACTCATAGAAAACCCACTTCTTGCATCTGTAATAATCTACAATGGTTACCCAAATAAATTCAAATGGAATCCATGAAACATCAATTTCCACAAAAACTCGTGGATTGATTGGGTGACATACTGATTCAGTTCGACTCTCAGTGTAGAGAAATATACCCACTATATTACCAAGCATCCTAATGAATGATGGATTTTGAAATGGTAAAGGTAAATTTGGAATGGTCACTGAGACCGTAGGAGAATGTGTGTCATTCATCATATAGAAATAATTGTCATGACCATAGATTATGATGATTTTAAATTTCATGTATTATAATCATATTAATATATATCCATGAAATTTATAATTTTCTTTTCCTACTTATGATACCCAACAATTTAATAATACATACTATTATGTGACTACATATAAATTATAAGCAATGTTTTCTTTCACACTAGATTAATCACACTCATTAATTACATAAATGATCCACATATTTCAATCCCAAATATTTTATTTTACATTGATATATTTGAGTACCTTATGTGATCACCCATCCATTATTCATTAATTATTTTTTTGGATAGACTGAGGGAGATTTTACAAGTAGTTTGGGTAGATTAGGTTGATTTAGAAAATTATCAAGATATTTTGGAATAATGTAATACACATATTTTTTAACAAATTTTTTTCATCTATGTCTTAATTGGGTGTGGAAACGTATTTTATCATTACTGGGAACCACTTAATGTTGATTTATAGTTTTGTTTTATTTTAATGATAATTTAAAGGATAATACCATATATTCATGTGATAAGTTCACTAGGTTCCGATTATTACCTCATTAACTATTGATTTGAGGATTCATGTAATAGTTTTATTCCCTTTTCCAATCCAGTTGGGGATACAATAGGTATTTGAACCATTATAATCACTCAAAATCTCATTTTTCAAATAGAATCCTAGTTCTGATTAATATTATTTTAAACCCTTATAAAAAATATTAATAGACAAAAAAATAGAACATAATTAATTTTCCAATCTTTATTCACAAAATTTCAATTCATATCAATTTTTAGAATTGAAAAATGATGATAAATAATAAATACATTGAATAATTCACACTAATTATTCAGGTCCTACTTCAAGTATATGAATATTTAACAAGAGAAAGTGATAGATAATATGTGATTCTCATATTCCTATATAAAACAATAAGAATTAATGATAGATATGGAGTTAAAACTCTATATCAATATATACAAATCATAATAGAATATTTAACTTATGTTACCATCATATGATTCAACAACAAAATTAAATTTATCAATTTCATAATTGAAATTGAATATGATATAATTCCACCACCAACACATATGAATATTAACCTGGATCATTAATGAATATAGTTTACCGAGCATGAATAGAAATGTGTAAAATGTACAAATAATAGAAACCATATGAAACATTCTCACATATGAAATTATGTTTTCTAATTTTTGGAAAAAAAATACAACACAATGGTCAGAGTAACAGAAATCATATTATAACATCATTAAATAACACATCAAAAAAATATTAAGACCCCATGAAAAAATCCATGGGTAATCAGAAAATTTAAATTTTACATTACAAAATCAAATATTAATAAACTAAATCACACATTGGTTATTTATTTTATAATTATATTCAACAATTATTAAATCAACTAGTATAATGTATGTAATAAATGGAAATGAAAATAAAAAAAATTAGTTCAATGTTATACAATCCATTTAACTCATTTTTCATATTCCATGAATCACTATAATTATTGAATATATTAATATTTATCAAATTATTCATCCCTACATAAATAATCACAATTCCACAAATGACATATGGACATACCGAAACCATCAAAATTAATGAGAAAATATTATAAATGATGTAATTCATAGGTTTATGCACATCATGTTAAGGATTTCTCATAGATTTGGGAAATAACATGTACATATATGTCATGTTGCAATGTATTTAATATAAATTATATTATACAAACATCCATTAATAATATATTACTAATAAAATATTAACAGGAAAATATAATTCACCAAAAAAATACTTATATTACTTATGGAATGACATAGGTCGTCCATTTAAAATTGGTTTGTCAGAACATGAAAATTTAACATTATATCTATATTTTGAATTATAAAAAAAATTCACATTTATTATACTGTGGTATTGTACTAGAATATGAAAAAAAATTAAAATGGAAATTTTAGCTTCTAAATGAACAATGATATTTAAATAAAAATTGAATTCTTAAGTTGATGAAATAATTCAAAAAAATCCATGAATCGGTAAAATCCATTACAAATAGTATCAAACTATTTCACTTACAAAAATAAAATTATTCAATTATATATAAATTAATTTTTATTGTGTTCATATTCAATATTGTAAAATATTGAAACATTTTTCTTAAATCAAATAAACAAATGGAATATTTCAATACATCATTGTTACTATTGAATCGTAGAAACAATAAAATTTGTGTGAAATAACATTCACCACAATGATTATTTTCTGTATCACATAATAATTTGGTGACCATTATACTTTTCTATTGTCTTTGTACACATACATGTGACATTGGGACTATCATTAAATTATATGAAATATAATGAATATCAATAAAAATAAAAATAATATAATTATTTAAATCATTTTCTTGTATTTGAACCACAATAATGTCTTCATTTCACTTGATATTATAAAAAACGTTGATTAATATAATATGTAATAATTTTTATATCAAATAGCTACTAATTTCATACCATTGTACTAATGTTATATCACATTGGACATCAATACATCCCTCGAACCACAACATATAAAATCCACGCTTAAGTCGATTTATCTTATTGTCCAACCATTCTCTAGAAATATTATATGCATAAATAATGAATATAATTAATTTCCTAGACCCCACAACACCAGAGACAGTTCCTCATATTTAAATTGGAATCATTATATGATGTCAAAATCTAAAAGTACTATATAGTTACATATATGTAGGAAACTATATTAAATGATTAGTTTTACATTATAAAATTAAAGGAAAAACTAAAATTCAACTCCACTTAAAACATTCATAAACATATATATTATACATTAAATAAATTCACAAAAAAAATATTCATATTTTGGGGGAAAATAAATCATATAAAATGGGTTAGATTAGATTCCCAGTAAGGATAAACATTATCATAGAATCTATTATAATCAATAACACATGGTGAATAAAAGAACTGATTCTATATGAGATAAATCTTGACATAATATAGAAGGGATAAAATGTTTTCCCAACAATTTCATATAATTAATCACATGAGAGTGAAACATTTCCATAGTTATTTAAAATGTAGATTAATCACATGGAATATCAATTACATGAATCATAATGTGGAAATTAATAATGAATTAAATCATATGAACTTAATCAATCTGTCATCCATTAAATGTGAAATAATTGGGATTTGCCTCAAATAAGTCCATATATAATTTCTCTCGTGATATGTACTGATGAATCAAGGGGATATAGAGGTCCCAACCCATCACCTACTATATCCAATGCATTCCACAAATCAATGGGGTGATGTATTTCAACATATAAATATGAAATCTAAATAACATTCCATATATAGTTAACATAATCACTATGCATTATTAGTAATGTGTGGATTGGTATGATGATATCACAATCATAATCATGATAATGATAACCAATTTAATAAAATACGGTAAATAATTAGCATAATTTATTATGACTTGAAATTCTATTATTAATCAATTCTGTGTAAATATATGATAATTATCTAGTAAAACTGTCAATGAATTCTTGAGAGAAATACCCATTTTTCTTTGCAAAAAATATTTATTTTAGAAATACCAATTGTATTTGTTAGAAATGTTCGCATAAAACAATAAATGTCAAAATATAGAATTTTATAAATAAGTTATATATTTTTTATAAATATTGGTTCCTTAAATTAATTATGGATGATACTTGAAAATTGATATGAAATCTAGAACTTCACATAAATCAGGCTTCATTATTGTGGAAGAATTATTAGTGGAACATTGTAAAACATGTATTCTCTAATCAATGAAAAATGAATCAATTGGGATATATGAGTTTCAGACACAAACATATATTTTATATTATGTTTAAATATATACTGAATTATTTAATTAGGATAAATATAAATATAGTGCAACCCAAATTAAATAAATAAGTCCATGAAGAATCCATTGCCCTTTGTATGAATGATTCCTTCACTTGACAAAAATTTCCTGAATATTCCTAAAAATACAATATAATTATCGTAGATACATTTATTCTTATGTTATATTTTTTATATTTTTATTAAGTCCATTTTTTTTGTTTTTTATGTGTTATAAGATTATATTTCATCATAAAGGGTTGTTTATTTCATTGTTTTTCATGATTTTTTTACATATATAAACATATGAAAGATCATGTAAAATGAAAATAGTCATAAAGAATTGAAATTTTTTTGTATTAATGATATTATTTAATAATAAAATTTTATATAATTATTTTTATTATTTAGGAATACAATGAATTATTATTAAATAAATTTTTGATAATTATTTAGATTATTTTAAAATTTTGTCGATTATCACCAACTAGATTTGTTTCATTTTTTAATATAATGAATATATAATATTTTGAGAATAATATTTAATATTTATACATATATTATATCCAGGTTTGTCAATAAATTTTTTTTATGACAATTCATCATGGAGGTATAGAAATACAAAAGAACGTTGTCCATGAAGGTTGTAAATCGATATCTCACGTACAATATTTTCAAATAGTAAATTAAATGGATTGGGAGAAGAGATTATATTGTTGATTATAAATTGATATAATAATAGTACTTTATTTAAACGGTACTATATTTAAATGGTCACATTAGACTGGGGGTCAAGGATTTATAATAATAGTAAATAAATTGAGAAGAAAACAAATAAAAAGAAAGATGATTTTTACATCCTGAATTCTTCTACTTGAAAAAAACACTATGTAGATTGGTTTTAGACAATTTTTATTAATAAAGGCACCTATAAATAGCGTAGTGGATTTACAATTTTATTTGGAATAAATTTTATAAGGATCAATTATTTGAAGGTTTGGGATAAAAGGTAACGAGATGTGGTATTTATAGAAGAGGAGAGGGGTGTTTTTTGAATATTTTATAAATTTCATTATTATTTGGCCAAAACTATGAATTTTTTGAGAATTATAAATAAAATTATTAATATAATGATGGTATAATCAATATTATAATACTTACATCATTCATGTCTCAAGGAATAGTGAATTTATCTTTTCACGTTTATATAATGTATTTTATTTTTCATAAAAAAATAAACTTTTTCATAAAAATCAAAAAAAATCCACATAGCCATTCATCAACATGTAAAAATAAAAAATTAAGTGAATTTAATGCAAATGATTCTGTAGATCGGAGAAATTTTATTTTATTTTAAATCATCTTTTCTTATAAAAATAGTAGATTTAAAATAATAACTGATTTTATAGCACTTATAAAAATTATCCAACAGTTCAGAATATTATATTATAATATTTATAAAATAATTTATTTTATTAATATATTTGATAAATATTATTATAATTAATTATTTTATTTCTAAAATTGTAAATCAAATTTTTTATTTTCAAAAATACTAACACATATCTTATTATTTTCAAGACATTTATTTAAATATTACATGATTTAAATATATAATATTTTTATTTATAAGATAACAAAATTTTATTTAGACATTCCTATGATATGTTACTATTTTATTGGACATATTAAAGTTCATATGGTTCAAATGACTATTCCAAATTTGTAATTAATAGTACATTTTGGTTTTAATCTCGATGTTACGTGAAGAATAATTTATCAATGAAATTAAATTTTAAAGGAGGCATGCCATAAAATATTGGGTTGTTACATATTCCTTCCTCAAATGTTTTTTTGAATATTTAAAAAATTACCCCTCATTATAGTTTTGGGTTATTTATTATCATCAGTTCCTTAGATTCCAACATGAACTCACCTATTTTTTTATTCTTCCAAAGTAACTTTTCCAGCTGAGTCTTCTGATTTTCTAACACTTTCTCTCCATTATCCATAATATGGATATTCTCTTCAATGTAATCTTAATGTAGGTCTAATTATATTTATTCAAAATGTAGAACATATGTTTGGAATTTAATTATATCCTCCAATGGTAGATCTGGAACACATGCTGGTATTTGGAGAGGATATGTGGAATTTCAAGACCATGAGCAATAGATCCTATTATTTTCATAATTTCAAAAGCAAAATTGTTCCTGGGGATATGTTTTCCCTTATTTCCAAATCATATGACACCCTCACATGGAGATAACATCTAGAAGAAATATCCCCCTACTTGGAAAACCAAATCCTTCCTTTAATTATTGTAATAATACTTTTTCCTACTTTGAGAAAAATTAATATTGGTTTTAATAATCCTCCAAATTGTTGTTGTTACTTCCAAAAGTTCTGGACCTACAATTTTCCTTTCAAAAAAACCATCCCAATAACTATGTGTACGACATCTCTCCCCCCAAAATCTTCCTCCATTTTCTTTTTAATATTATATTGGAACTATTTTTGTAGGAAAACAATACCAATGGTAAATACTAATCCCATATGTAATTAATGTTTATAATGATATATCTCAATGCAACTAATAATGTATTGGTCATTCCATCAGACTTATCTTATGATTGATTGTGATATAAGTTATCAAATAAATCTCATTATCAAACTAAATTTGATGAATACCATTGAATATAAATTCAAATATTGGATCATTATTAGAGAAAATATTAATTATTGGTCCAATTATTTAAACTATTTTTAAATTCTTTTTCCCATAAGAATTTTAATCCTTTACAACTACGCATGGTTTACGGAATTATAATTAGGAATATTTTTGAAGACACACCAATTATACCCTACTAAACAAGTGAAACTATGTATCTCAGTTATGTTCATCTATGTATTACAATTTTTGGACTACATTTATCTTCAAATGATCAAATTATATTCCCTCAATAATAAGAATATGACCATGACTAGAAACATATTGAATCAATAGTTAACATTTTCTAAACATCAAATATAATTCTATTCTCTAAAGGGTATCAAGAATAACTCAGAAGTTGTTCTTATATACCTCATTACATTATGAAAATATCATGTTCAAATTAATAAATACCACAAATAAATATTCATGATATAACTTGGACACTATGTTCGTTAGATCAACAAAAATAATGTGTTCATTAGTTATTCTAAATTGCATTACATTAATATCATAATTTATAAACCAAGGTAAAACTAATTTTTTTGTATTAACTACCTCTTTTACATGGAATTATTGGTATGTACAATGAAGGTGAATATTAAAAAAATACTTATTTAAATGATTTTTATTCAATTAATCATCAAATAGAGGAAAAGGATACATGTTATTTATTTTAACAACATTTATTACTCTATAATCAATGAAAATCATCATGGATCCATGTTTACTCTTGGAAAAGATAATAGGGGCACTCCATGTTGAACTGTTGTTGTAGATAAATCCCTTATCACTCTATTACTCTAATTGATTATTCATCTAATCTAATTCCACATTTTACCTTGTATAACGAGTCTTTGATATAGGACATGCAATAGGGAATAAATCAATTATGTTATCAACTTAGTTCTCCGGTGTATTTCCATGTAAATATTATAGAAATTCATAAATTTATTCTTGGATAATAGGTATATATATATATATATATATATATTTTTGATTTCTCTATTCATCCATTGATGTTGTTTTATCTTCATTTCAAATAATTTAATTCAGTATAGCTAATGTTCGTGCATCTATATAAGAATCAAATGATGAATTTTATTCATTAAATATATGGTATTCAACATCTTCGTCATAAATATGAACATCCATCGAAATGAAATTTATTTTCACATAATATTTTGAATGGGAGTCAAAACCAATGATTATATCAAATTTAATCATATGTTTGATGACATGGATAAAAAATAATACCTTTTTACGACTCATAAAGCATACTTAATGAAACATATTTTTTTAATGTGGTTTTCCTTAATAGTTGTTACTGAAAATTAATTTATTAAATCAAAATTGAGATGATAAATTTTAGTGGAAAACTATGATGATATAATATAATTATATGATTCTGAATCAAATAAAGCATTGGATATTTTTTTAATCAATTCAAGTACCCTCCATAAAATAATAAAGATTTTATCCCTTTGCAAGGGTGAATGTATAAACCTGGCATTTCCCCCAAAGAAGTTTTGGCGGATAATTACCTCGACACTTCATACAATCACTTTATTTTTTCCATTCTCCCAATAATTATTATATTGAACATTTGTAGTTTCTTTCATTCCATTACATTTGTTCAAATTATTCCTTTAAAAATAATCTTGTATGTAACTCACAACCATATTAAAAAATCACCATAGTGGTCACTTATACAAGTATCATACATTGAAATACTTTACATTGTGTTCTTCCTATCATACATTCCTTTCTCCTGTAACCAATTCTTCTATTTTATTTCCATTAATATAGAAGACCTAGAAAATTCATTCTCCATATTGATGGAAAATTAGACCATATCATTGTATGTTGAGAAATTATAGGAGAGTTGTTTCGTTCGAAGGAATGATTTTAAACCTGTAAGGAATCAAGCAATAATGATCCCCAGAGTATTTATATAGTCCATGAAAATCCTTGATTACCCTATAATGTTAGATTCATATAGGAAAATTTTTTCATACTTTTATTTTATAAGATTCAATAATTACCTCTCCATATCTTCTCATTACCCACGACAAAAATATTTATCCACGAAAATATCATTACCAACATTCCATTAAAAAAAATTCAATTTCCTCCTAATAATTTTTTTATTAATAATTGATAACCATTGATCAAAATATTCAATGATATGATAAATTTCCATTATAACCTTCTCTCTTTTGTTACATACCATGGAAAAAAATCTTCACAATGGAACATATCCATTTCTCATAAAAAATGGCTTTGATGTACCATTTAATAGTTGTAGTTTGTGTCTAATTAAGCAGTAAATTTTTTTTACTCAACATATTTGATCATAGTACATTATACATGGAATATTGTTACTAATATCTTACATATACTTCAAGGTATGGTTATATTTTGTTCAGATCTAGCTATAACTCCAACTCCATTATGATTATCTTGCATAGGAGGGAAATCCATAGATTGGATATGTGAATTGATTCAATATTCATTCCTTCCACTAGGTGACATTAATATATAATTTCAAATGAAACTTTTAGATATTAATCAACATTCATATTCTTAATCAATAAAAATAGTTAAAATATTTCAGAAAATTTATACATTATTAATCTTTTAGTTGTAAACATTATTTTGTTGGGTATTGTCACGACCGGCCTTCACTAAAAGGAGGGAAGGGTCAGCAGATTTCCAGGACCCTCCTTCATTAAGTTGGAGGAGAAATAATGTCCCCTGAAACCCGCTTTCAGTAGTTCCCGAAGTGGTGACCAGTTACAAGGGTATAGAATCACACACTAAATGGAAGGCATTGCCCTTTTTTTAATAGGATCGGGAGATAAGATAGAAAATCCCAGAACACCAAAACTAAAAGTGTAAATACGGATGAAAGTAAACCATTCCCATATGAATGATCAATGATAAAGGATACAATTCACAAAATCCCCATGGTAAAAAGAATACCATGAAATGAAAAGCAACAACAGCAACTGTCCCAAAGGTCTGTGCTAGTATGGTCCCGCGCGATCCACGACGTCCTCCTTGAAACCTAAATGCAGTTTTATATATGTATGGTGAGAATACAAGTATACTCAGTAGGGAAAAACCAAAGACTCTCATGCACAAGTGGGGGAACGTACTAAAGTCCCATGAAAAGAAGACAACCAACACTATCAAGTAGTTCATCCATCCCACTCACTGGCCACACTCACCAAATAAAGCATGCAAAGTATTGTATAATAAAATCACATCGATGTTTGGGTACCTCGTGCCACATTCCCATTGGTTATTGAAGACATATTACACATCAAACCAATCCCTCCATTCTCACTGATGTCCCACTGCCACACCCCCGCCTGCACACAACTGAGCCATACCCTCACGCAGTCACACTGCCAAACCACGCCCCTAAACACATGGGCCACAACTGTCACATGCAACTACTCCTACAAACAACTAGGCCATAACAACAACCACCACACCCGATGACACCTAGACTAGATTAACTAGAGCCATGCCTGAAGATACCTGGGCCTCATCCCGAAGACACTTGAGAAACCACCTACCCGCACACACCTGGGCCAACCACCACACTACCATTCTTGAAGGTTTTTGGACAAAAAATGGACGTCAAGAAATCACAGACTGTCCGAAGATACTTGGGCTATCCCAGAAAGGGAGCATAAATGAGCTAATAACCATCCAGAAATAGAAGTCTTGGGAAAAACCCTCCCCCTGAAATGGGGGTGTTCAGCACTGAGTGCTAATCTTGGGTTGGGCATGAATAAAAAACACAAAACTACAAGTATATGCATAGGTAACATGCACTCACCCAATCTATGTTTTTCTTCATCCAACCAAAGGAAAACAATCAACACCCATGTACGAGTCACAACTCACACCACACAAGAACACATATGTCTCATCCTTATATCCGGGATCAATAAAAATGTATAAATATGTTTCTTCACCTACTTGGGCAACTAGAAAACATAAGCACAAGCTAAGGGAAGAGCACACCCAACAACAATTTTAATCATTCACACCCGATTCGCTTGTAAATCCACGACATCAAATGGGATAAGAGAGATACCTCAAGGTATTGGAACCAAGGAAAACCCAAAGTATTTCCCCATGTTCCCAAAATCCAGGAGCCAACAGTTTTTCAACAACAGATTATTCCACCCTAATTCGTGATATAAGGAAAGTAACCACCCAACCTTAAATTCAAAACCACTGAAAGCATAACAACTGGGGATTCCATCCCCACCCACATCACCCAGAATTCGGCCCATGAAGGGAAAACAACCCAACCACTACCACCAACACAGAGCATGCCCATGCTAGAAGTTTTAGATTTAAAAGATTTAACACACTCCATGATGCCTAATCCACTGTACTGAAACTTGGGTTATCACAGAAAAGGAATGATCCTGGAGATTTTAATTTATTTGTCCAATTATACGTAATTAAACAAATTTCATTAGATGACCAATACAAAAGGTAAGGGTTTATTTGTTCGCATATAAAGACCACCAATGAGCATGATTTTCAGAAGGCGTGAGCCCACAAAGTTCAGAATCATTAATCATGGAAGAGGATAAAAATGAAGCAGCATCATTGATGACACCCCTCCCCCTTCATTCTTTAGAATCAGTTTATTATCTTCATTAACATTTGTTACATCTAATTATATAGAAACAAAAGCATGCCCACCCATCAAGATACACATAAAGGATAGACTAATGTGAGACCCCTACTTGATTGATCGACGATCAATGTTTAAAATCACACGCTAAGAACAGATAATTATTGATTTGTAGGGGTAGGGACTCAGGGACTCAAGGACGAGCAGACGAATCGATGGGAGGGTGATCGAGAAAAATAATCCCAAGGAGAACCCTTTAGTTTATAAGGGTCAGGGATTGTTGAGATAATAATGTGAAACCACATAAGGAGCAGGGTCATAGTTTGACCACATGGCCCCACAGGTCATTAAAGGTTCCTTGCCTTTGGGGGCGGTTTAAACCGGCACAAAAACCAGGGTACTCCACTACTTAATTAAGGGTGTTAATGGGCATTAAATAAGTATTAAAGTGGGTCGAATAGGGATTAAAACCCAATTGGCACAGAAATGATGCATTTCTCGAAAAAAAACCCATGGTGGTAGGTGAGAGCCACTGGTAGCCGAGAGCCACCGATTGGCGACAACTAGCCATAGCTGAGGGCCACTGGTAGCAGTGGGATACTGGTGGTGAACAACGACTGGTAGACGAGAGCTATAGATGGCTGACAACCACCGGTAGGAAGAGCTACTATTAGGTTGTGGCTACCGGTAGACTAAGCTACCCGTAGGCTGAACTACCGGTAGGATGCGGCTACCAGTAGACTGATCCACTGGTAGGCCGAGCTTTAGGTACTTTGAAGCTACCAGTAGACCGAGCTACCGATAAGCCGAGCTACTGGTAGGCTACGACAACTGGTAGACTGATCTACCGGTAGGATGATCTATGGGTAGGCTGAGGCTACCGGTAGACTGAGCTACAGGTTGGCCGAGCTACCAGTAGGCCTACCATTAGTGAATCATTACCGAGAAGCCTCAATAACTTTCCCAAACTACCCAGAAAACCCAACCCAATATTTTTTCAAAGTAATGGACCTCAAAAACCCCAGGCCATTACATCTGATACCTCTTAAACCATTCTAACCCTCATGAATCCAAACAACCCAGAAATAAAGAGAGGGTCTGAACAACCACATCAAAAGATACCTCTCATGTGTGAACCTCTCCGTTAACTAAAAACATATCCCCCTCAAGAACCATGCAATCAAACCATGTCAAACTGTCTTATCATGTGGTTAGGGGAGTTTCTTCCCACATGTCAAGATATTATCCACATTGGGCGGCACTGACTCGCCCGCACGGGTGTAATCACATCCACCTTAATGTGTCTTGATTAGGGGTCAGATCTTCCCCTCCACATAGCCAGGGCATTTCACCCACATTCAGAGGAAAGAATAACCACATGTTTCATAGAGAACACGGTAAAATGCTCCACCACGAAGTATAAACTGAACAGTAATAAACTCAAAAGAACTCTGGGTACTAGGCACACATCTGTGCATCCCTCTCCCACATAATCTCCTCAATCCCACCATGTCTCCACAACACATGTACCAAGGGAATGGTTCAACCAAAAAGAACATTCTCATTGCGATCCTCGATCATCACTGGTCTATCCAAAATGGTCACTTCATCCTCGATGTCAAGCTCTTCCCAACTGAGGACGTGTGAATCGTCATGTAGATACGGACGGAGCTGGGACACATGTAAGATTTCATTTATCCTTAGTAGCGGTGGTGGTAACACTAGATGATAAGTCTCATCACCGATCCGCCACAAAACATCGATGGGACTAATGAACCTCGGGGAAAGATTACTTCCCTTGTCGAACCTCCACTGTCCACGCCAAGGGGAGACATTTGAGAACACATGGTCTCCGACCTAAAACTCCAAGGGCCTCATCCTGATGTCATCATAAGACTTTTTTCTGTCCTAGGACACCTTAAACCTTTCTTGTATAAGATGAACCTTCTCTTTCATGTTCTGCACCACCTCCGGGCCAAGGATGCCTGCCTCTCTGACTTCGGTCCAACACACAGGTGAGTGGCATAGCCTCTCATAAAAGGATTCAAATTGGGCCATACTAATGTTTGATTGATAGCTATTATTGTAGGCAACACCTTCTAGAGGCAAGTGTCTCACCCACGATCCTCCTGAGTCCAGATCACATGCCTGCAAAATATCCACCATGGTCTGGATGGTGTGCTCTATCTGTCCATCTGTGTGGGGATGGAAAGCAGGGCTAAGGCGTTGATGGGTTACAAAATCATGCTACAATCCTCTCCAGACTCGTGAGGTAAACCATGCATCCCAATCCAAGAATATGGACCTCGAAAATCTATGCAACCACACCAGCTTGTCAGCATACCTTTGTGCTAAAGCGTCCACTGCACTCGACTCTTTAATCGTCCGAAAGTGATACAATTATATCAACTGGTCTACTACTACCAAGATGGAATAATAACCCCCTTGAAAATTGGGTAGTCCCATGATGAAATCCATCGTTTTGTCCTCCCACTTCCACTCGGGGACATCTAGAGACTGCAGTAGGCTTCCTAGAACTGGCTGCTCAACCTTCACCTTATGAAACACTAGGCACTGGGCCACAAACTCTTCCAATGCTCACATTACTCTAGGCCATGAGAAATTTCTCTTCATACCCTGGTTCATCTTGGAAACTCCCGGGTGTACCGCTAGGGGTGAGTTGCAGAAATCACTAAGAACCTTGCGTGTAAAGCCTCTGGAACAAACAGATTCCCTCAGAAAAGCATCTAGTTCTTTCTATCCTTCGTGCATCCTTCCAGAGCACTACTCTGGTCAACTCGATCACGCATCACTTTGCACTCTGGGTCTCCCCACTAAGACTCCTCCACCTAATGAAACATATTAGACTTCATTGTCATCTGATATAGGTAACCTCTACCACTATCCATCCTTGCATCCACGTGTAAGGAAGCCAACTCTTCCATTGCTTTATAGGCGTCTGCCGACTCTCGGACCACATCCTTCTGCGACCTCCTGCTAAATGCATCAGCCACTACATTCCCCATCCCTAAAGTATAGGAAATATGGAAGTCATAATCCAGGTGGAACTCCATACACCTTCGCTGCCACAAGTTTAGGTCCCGCTGGGAGAATATATAGTTCATGATTTTATGATCTGTGACGACCACAACGCGTTCATCGATGAGGTAATGCTACAATAACTTTAGCGCAAAAATGATTTCTACACGATTCATGTCGTGGGTGGCATAATTATTCTCATGGGGGCATAGCTGCCTAGACCCATAAGAGATCACCCCTTGGCGCTGCATAAACACACATCTGAGGCCTTTCCATAAAGCATCACAGAACACCTCATATGTCACTCCTTCATCTGGTAGTCTCAGCACTCAGGCACTAACCAACTTCTCATTCATATAGTTGAATGTTGTCTCACACTGCTCACTCCACATGAAAACCTTGTCCTTCTTAATCAAAGCTCTCAAAGGGGATACAACTCGGGAGAAATTGGGTACGAATCTCTAATAGTAAACCACCAGCCCGAGGAAACTGTGAATCTCTGACACATCGTTGGGTGCTTCCCAAGAAACAACTTACTCAAACTTAGATGGTTCCACCGCTATCCCCTACTCAAACACTACGTTCCTAAGGAAGATCGCTTCTCCTGTCCAGAACATGCATTTTGAAAACATCCTCTAGAGCTGGGGATATCAGAGAACCTCCAAAGCCGTCCTAAAGTGCTCCGTATGGTCCTACTCTAGAGTTGAATAAATCTGGATATCGTTGATGAACACAACCATGAACCGATCCAGGTACTCCCGGATGATGGAGTTCATAAGCCCCATGAACACAACCAGGGAGTTCGTAACAACAAAAGGCAAGACTACGAAATCTAAGTGTCCATATATATACATGAAGGATATCTTCAGAATGTCTCCCCCCTTAACTCTCAACCGGTGATATCCAGACGGCAGGTCGATCTTCTAGAACCGCCCTGCCCCTTTCAACATGTCGAAAAGATCATCTATCCACGGAATAAGATAGCGATTCTTGATTTTCACCTGATTTAGCCTCTTTTAGTCTACGCAGAACCTGAGAACACCATATTCCTTCTTTGCGAACAAGATTGGAGCACTCCACAGTGACGCACTTGGTCGATCATAACCCCTTTTCATTAGATCGTCAATCTGAATCCGCAACTCCCATAGCTCTGAAGGTGTCATCCAGTAAGGAGCCATCAAAATCAGACAAGTACCAGGCTGCAAGTCTATTCCTAACTCGATATCTCGTCGAGGGGGTAGCGTCATTACCTTCTCAAGAAAGAAGTCCATAAACTCACAGACGATTCCTAGCACCTCCACCATCTAAGCATCTACCGGCTCTACTGACAGCTCGACTAACAATGAAAGGAGGGGTTCCTCATGCCTGCTTCCCTTCTGACTGCTCCGCTCTCTAGTGAAAGTAACATGTCGGCCGATCAAGACTAAGAACTAAACCCTTCCTCAGAAGCATTAGATGACGGCACACATAGAGAACAACCATTCAATTACTTGTATGACTTCGTATGGCTTTATCTGTAGTAGAAGAAGATCTCAGACCGACTGATGTGGCTCTATCATCAGTCAGCATCCTCGGTGAACATATAACATGTCAGTCTGACCTCTGACTTGTGTGCTCAGCACCAGGGGCACTGGAAGTCTCTCGGCATCTAGACCCTGAGCACGGGCCAGACCAGGTGCAACAATGGAATGCGAAGCTCCGGTATTGAACAAGGAAAATTCAAGGGAGCTAAACAAATAGATCTTGCCTCGAATGACCTCCATTCCTGCAAGAACTGATGCCTCTGCGGCATGAAGCTGCCCACACCCAGCTCCTCTTCCCCTCGACTATCGGCTACCTCCCCGACCACATCCCGGTTAAGGCCCCTGAGGAGTGCCCTAAGGTCGGCCTCCTCCTACAACGTCTACCCTCGGAGGAGCGGAAGCTCGCTACCCCTATTGTTGCTGCCGGAAAGGCATATCTCGATGATGCTTCTAAGGCGGGTGCTGAGCCTTCCCTCCACCACCGTACTATACTCGATCCGGGTACTGATTTGGGAGATGTCCATGGCTTCCATAGACGAAGAACCCCAATCATGGGCATGGATGAAAAGGGCGAGGGCCGGGGGACTAAAACTGTAACTACTGCGGTCTACTCCCTGGTGGTCGGAACTTAGAGGGTCCCAACGCTGGAGGCCTGGTGCTGACTACCTTGCCCTTAGATGATCCCGGTTGGATCCCCTCTCATGACAAACCTCTTATGGTGTGAATTGTCTCCACCACTTCGGCCTTCTTTTAGACCTCAATGTACGTCAGTAGGGTGAAGGGGTAACATCATACTGGAGGAAGGGTCAGAGTGTCTCCTCTAAACTTATTCCCCGAGACTCCTCGTCTGGGAAGAGGTCTGGAGAAAAAAATTGGAGGTCCTTGAAATTGATTCCCCGATCCCTTTCTGACATACTCCCTATTGAAGGGATAGTAGCTCCTGCCTCTTCTCCGCCTTCATCGTAGTAGAGAGGAATTATTCCTGGAACTCCTTCTCGAAATCAGCCCATGCCACCTCGATCTCTCTCCTCTCCCAGAAGTAAAGTGTCCGCCAATGATTTGTTGCTCCCCACATCTGGTTGATGGCCATAAAAGCCCAGTACTTTTTTTGGGCATGAATCAGGCCGAAAGCTATCACCAGATCCTCGAGCCAGCTCTTCGTCTTTATTTCAGTGGTGCTTACCTCATAATTCTCGAGGGTCTGTCGCTGGAAGGGCCGAAGTGACTTCTTCCACTGGTAATACTCCTCCTCTCGATAAGTTCTCTGTCAATTTACCCTGGTAGCCTCCTGGGTTTTGATCACCCGCACCACATGTGGTCGCCTCCCAGGTGCCATAGCTAAAATGTAAACAAGGAATACCAAATCCCATGTAGTGAAGAAAGTTGTCCTTAAATGTTCTTAAGCTTTATATTTATTTTAATTCCCAAAACACCAATGATACATGAGAACACAAGTCATTATGATGCATGTACCTTTCCCAGGGTCTGTACCCTACAATCAGCATGGCCTCACGTGGTGGTTCTGTAGGTTCAGAGTCCTTGCATCTTATAACGGGGGGGGGGGGGGCTAAAATCCAATGTCCTATCCAGTATTCCCTGGCCTAATTCATGCACCAAGGTCACCCAACATTGTTTCCCTACCATCTCATGCAATTATTACTGTTCCTAACTCCAGTCCCCATCCTACCTCTCAACCTTTCCTCTGATACCATTCTGTCATGACCCGCCTTCAACAAAAGGAGGGCAAGGTCAGCTGTTTTCCTGGACCTTCCTTCATTAAGTTGACAGAGAGTTAATGACCCCTGAAAACTGCCTTCAATAGGCCCAGTGTTGACGAACAACGCCAAGGGTATAGAATCACACAATTAATGGAAGGCATTGCCCTTTTTCTTTTAATATGATTGGGAGATAAAATATAAAATCCCACAACACCAAAACTAAAAGTGCAAGTACGACTGAAAGTAAACCATTCCCATATGCATGTTCAAATATAGTGGATACAAGTCACAAAAACCCCAAGGTAAAAAGAATACCTAGAAAATAAAAGAAACAACAACAATTGTCCCAATTGTCTATGCTAGTATGGTCCCACGCGATCCCTGAAGTCCTCCTGGAAACCTGAATGCAGTTTTATATACGTAGGGTGAGCATACAAGTATACTCAGTAGGGAAAAACAGAAGACTCTCGTCCACAAGTGGGGGAACCTACTAACGTTCCGTGAGAAGCAGAAAACCAAAACTATCAAGGAGTTCATTTATCCCACTCGCTGGCCATATTCACCATATAATGAAAGAAAAGTAAGGTATAATAAAATCACATCGATGATTGGGTACCCCAGGCCACTTTCTCACTGGTTATTGAATACATCATACGAATCAAACCAATCCTGCCATTCTCACTGCAATCCCACTGCCACACCCCGCCTGCACACACCAGGGCTATACCCTCACGCAGTCTCACTGCCAAACCCCACCCGCAAACACCTGGGCCACATATATCACACATAACCATGCCAACAAACACCTAGTCTAGAACAACCACTGCCATGCCCAATGACACCTAGGATAGAAGATCTACTGCCACACATGAAGACACATGGGCCTAATCCCAAAGACACTGGGGAATCCACATCCCCCCACACAGCTAGTCCAACTACCACACTACCCTGGCTGAATGTTATTGGGATAAAAATGTACTTCAGGCCAACACAGACTGCCCGAATATAGTTGGTCTATCCAGGAAAGGGAGCAGAAATGAGCTAATAACCATTCTCAAATAGAAGTGTTGAGAAAACACCCTCTGCCATGAAATGGGGGTGTTCGGAACTAGGTGCTCAACATGTTTGGGGCTCAAATAAGAAACACAAAACTACAAGTATATGAATAGGTAACATTAACTCACCCAATCTAGGTTTTTCTTCAGCCAACCTAAGGAACACAATAATCCCCCATGTCTGAGTCACAACTCAAACCACACAAAAACCCATCAATCTCATCTTTGTTTCCATGTTTGGTAATAATGCTTAAATAAGTTTCTACAACTACTTGGGCATCTAGAAAACATAATACAAATACATGTTAAGAGCACACCCAATGACGATATTAAACATTCACACCTGGTTCTCTTGTAAATCCACAACAACAAAAGGGGTAAGAGAGATCCCTCAAGGTACTGGAATAAAGGAACACCAAAAGTACTACCACATGTTCCAAAAATCTAGAAGACAATGGTATCTCAAAAACAGAGTATTCCACACCAATTCATGATATAAGAAATGTAACCACCCGGCCTTAAATTCACAACCACTGAAAGCATAACATCGGGGGATTCCATTCCAACCCACATCACCCAGATATCGGCCCGTGATGGGAAAACAACCCAACCACTACCACCAAGACAACATAGGCCCATGCCGAAAATTTTAGATTTGAAATACTTAACACACTCCATGATTTCAAATCCATTGTACTTAAATCGAGTTTATCACAGAAAAGGATTGATCCTAGTGCATTCAATTTATTTGTCCGAATATACGTAATTAACAAAATTGTATTACATGACCAATACAAAAGGTAAGGGTTTATTATTGCATAGAGAAAGACCAACAACAGCCATGATTTTCAGTAGGCGTGATCCCACACAGTTCAAGAAATAATTAATCATGGAAGAGGATAAAAACAAAGCATCATCAACGATCACACCCCTCCTGCTTCATTCTTTAGAATCTGTTTATTATCTTCATTAATGTTTCTTTCATATAATTATACAGAATCAAAAGCATGTCCGCCCCGCAAGATCCACATAAAGGAGAGATGAAGGTTAGACCACTACTTGATAGATCGACGATCGAAGTTTATCTTCATGCTCCAGGGACAGAAGATGCATGATTTACAGGGGTGGGGCTTCGAAAACTCAAGGACGAGAAGACGAATCGATGGGAGGTTGATTGAGAAAATGATACCCAGGGACAACCCTTTAGGTTATAAGGGCCAAGGACTGTTGAGATAAGAAAGTGAAACCGTGTAAGTAGCGGGGTCGTGGATTGACCACGCGGCCTCACATGTCATTAAAAGTTCCCCGCCTTTCGGGTGGTTTAAACCGATACACACACCAGGGTACCTCCACTACTAAATTAAAGGCGTTAATTAGCCTTAAAGCAGGCTTAATGGGGGTAAAAACCGGGTTTTAAACCCAATTGGCCCAAAAAGGAGGTGTTTCTTGAAAAAACTCACGGGGGTAGGCAAGTGCCACCAGTAGCCGAGGGATACCAGTTGGCGAGAGCCACCAGTAGCTGAGGGATACCGATGGATGGCAGCCACCGATAGCCGAGCGATAACGATGGCTGACAGCTACTGGTAGGCCGAGCTACCGGTAGGTAGCGACTTCTGGTAGAATGAGCTACCAATAGGCTAAGGCTACCGGTAGGCCTACTATTAGTCAAACATCACAAAGAAGTCTCGATAACATTCCCAGACTACCCAGAACACCCAACACCAGATTTTTACTACGTAATGGACTTCCAAAATCCCGGGCCATTAAAGGTATATATTTTCCATTTAATAATTAATAATTGTTTGGAAGGAAAATGTGAATTATCTTAAGAATATCCCTAGAGAGTTTCACACCAAGTGTGTTGTATGGCCTGTAATAGTGTACCAAAATACACTGTGTCAGGCCCAAGACATCCTTTACAAACTATTTACCATAGATGCATTTGTGATATAACCATGTCAACTTTTAGTATCCAGAATGAGATGTATTTCTAGGACCAAACACATAATCTCTACTTTAATATATTCATAGATGTTCTTTTATTCGCATATAAAAGGAAATTATTAGGGTTACGATCCCTAATAAATATTTTTTAAATCTGGTTTCAATCATTTGTACTAAAAAATTTTTTATACCAACTATAAAGACTAAGATACGAGAATATTTGAGTCGGTTCTATAATTTATTACATTTGAAAGATAAAAGGGATTAAAATATGAAACGATATAATAGTGAAATAGATTTGGGAAACCATATACTAAAATATGTTTCACATAATAACATTAAATTAATAGCTACAAAGATACATCTCTAAAAATATCGATAAACATCACGATGATCCATGGATGTCATTTATAATAATCGTCTTCACATCGTAAGAAAAATATATTTAAAAGGCACGAGATCAGTTTCTCAGTATGGGTAAAATATATATCAGAATCTATCATAATCAATAAATAATGATTAATAAATAAGATCACAATATACATGAACATAATCTTGATGATAATATTGAATTAATAAAAAGTAGACTAAATAGAATCAAACAAATAATCACATGATAATGAAACATATAAGTTTATATTATAGTAGTAAAAATATCATGTTGAATATCAGTTACTTATCTCATAATGAGGGAATGCAGAATCCTAAATATCATAACCATATCATTGTGGCTTTTTACATGATATATGAAAATAAATAGGCAAAGCCTTAGCCATGTCTAGAGCAGATTTTTATCATGATAACTACTGATGAATTAAGGTGCTTGAGTACCCCCCGCATTTCAATTACTAGTTCAAATGAATTATTCATATAAATGGGTTGCTATATAACATCATATAATATTAAATGTAAATTACGTTCCCCAACCTGTAAACATAATCACTAACCATTATGATTGTTTTGGTGAATAATATCAATAGATCACATCCATTGTCAAAGTAAATAAAACTCATTTAATAAAATATGAACGATTATAGTCATAATAGATCAATTTAAATAATGTATAAGATTCAATAGATCTGTTTAAATAGATGATAATAGTTGAATACAATTATTAATGAATTATTTAGAGAAATAACAATTTTACATTGAAAAGAAGTTTTCTTTTTTCAAATAAATTTTATTTTTTCATAAATGTTTTTATAAAAAAATTTAAAAAATATATTTTTTTTTTGAAAAAATTAGTTGTTTTATAAAAATAATGGTGTCTTTAAATAAATTGTGTTTGGTACTTTACAATCAATATGGAATCGTGATGTTCCCTTCAATTAGTCTTGCCTATGATGAATAATTGGGAAGGCAACATTATAAATAATGTATTTTCTAGTCAATGAAAGATGAAATGATATATATATTAGTGTGTGTGTGTTTGTGTCTATATGTGTATATATATATATATATATATATATGATTTTAGAATATATACAATTAGCATAGAATAATTACATAAAAATTGTTGAATTAAATAGGTTCAAAGAGAGAGAAACTATAACCTGAGTGAAAAATTGTTGTTTGGGAAAAAACTGATACATTATGTTTGAAATTTTTCTCCAAATGACCATAATGTCTTTTATAATAAAATTATTTTCACTAATTAATTAATTCAAAAAATATTATTCATCTATTTAATTTATTATTATTTTACTATGTTCGCTTATATTTATTGGATTAGTTATAAAATTAAATTATGTCATTCATGAGTGATCATTTCCATGGTTTTAATGAAGCATTTTATTTTATAAAAATATGGAAGATCATTGAAAATGAAAATTGTTTCCCGGAATTGAGAATTCATGTTATCAATTATCTAAATAATTATAAAAATTATAATTAATTCATTTTTATCAGATAATGGTGAATTATTATATAATATGTTAATCATAATATCAAATACTATTTCAGTTTTATTTCTATAATCACCATCATGTGTTGTATCATTAATTATTAGGTTTTACAAAAAACAAATACAGATCATTATATAAAATTTAATAAATAAAATATTGTAATTTTTAAACATAAAATTGTATTTTAACGATAATTAAAGGAGGTATTGATGAACAAAAACATGTTTTCCATGAAAGAGGTAAATTGGCACATCATCGACGATAATTTTATTTTTAAATATAAATTCAATTGGAGAAGAGAAATGATGGTTTATTTTTAATTCAAATAATAAAATTCATCTCTATAAAATACATGTAATTTATTCGGTCTCTTTGTATTGTAGATTATAATAAAGTATATGAAATGAAATGAAACCAAACTAAAACTAATATAAAAGAATGATAATGTATTCCTCTTGAATTCATACAATTGAGAACCTCATTATCTGGAATGATTTTCAAAAACTGTCTGTATTAAAGGCATCTAGATATGGGGGGCTTCGAAAGTATATTTGATAGAAATTTGTAATGGAAATTAACATGGAACGTGTGAGTTGGAACGATGAAGAGGGGTGATATTTCTCCTTGAGGAGTGGACTGTTTTTTAATATCTTATTCAATTGGTTATTATTTTTGATGAAGACTATGAATAGTTTTATAAGTAACTATGAATACATTAAAATAATTAAGGTACATTCTTGATTATGTTGTTTACATAATTCATTACTCAAGGAATATTATATTTATCTTATAATTTATTTATACCGTAATTATTGTATATTACGTATAATTTTTTTTACTATTTTAGAAAAGAAAAAAAAACCAAACTATTATTTAATGTTTAGAATTAAAAAATTAACTCTATTATAGGAATTAAATGATATAAATAAGTGATTTTTTTTAATTAACATAATTTTTTATTTGAAAACATAGTCTGTTTTAAATTATCACTGACCTCATGACAATTTGATAATTTAATCATGGGATCATAGAAATATATTATAATATTATTTAAAAATTATTTTTTTTTAATATATTTTATCATAATTTATTTATATTATTTATTTATAATATTAATAGAAAAATGGGTTTTATAAATTTACCAAAAGTTAATTTATCAATTTTTAAATATTTATTTACTTATTTTATTATAAAAATATACCATTTTTATTTATAAAGTGAAAAAATATTATTTATAATTTAAAAGGTGAAGTTACTATTCATTTATTCATATTTCAATATTATGGTTCACATTTCTATTCCATTTTTCAAATTCAATAGAAAATTTTAGTTTTAATGTTAATGTTCGGTGAAGCATAAGCTATCAATGATATTAAACTTTAAAATAGGTGTAACATAAAATCTAGGGTCATTACAAAAACAACCATGGATATTTGTTTAAATTAGTAAAATAAATAGAAAAATAAAATATATTTGATATTGTTTAGTGTATGAATCACCCGAGAAACAACATGTTCTACTAAATTTGACAAGAATCAATGAATTTCATGCAGTTTTTCCTCATTATAAGCATTTCCTATATAATTATTATCTTTTTTCAATGATGTATCATAGACCTGCCTTGTCCATGGTAGGATTTTTTTTTCTATATGTGAGCTTTAGAGACATAGATATATTGACTACTCAAAATTTGGCATTTTCTTTTAATGTTGGCATAATATAAAATCACACATTTTTGGATAACATTTTGTGATAATATGATGGTCACTTTAAATATAACCCAATAATTATAAAAAATTAACTAATATAAATAATTATATTTATTAAATGTAATAATATTAAAAAAATTATATCTATCCTTCCATGAGGAGAATTTAGCCACATATTCAATAACCTGAAAAATCCCATTTGGATTATTAATCACATGGGTTAAAAATCAAAAGAGTGACATATAATTAAATAAAATGTGATACTTTTTATGATATTTGAAACTCGGGAGGAAAATCTTAAACCTCATTTCTCGACCCCCGACCACACATACAAGATTAAAAACATGTTATTCATGATGATCATTCATCATGGTTATTTAGAAAAATAAACCGTTTATGATATGTCAACGTCATATAATAACTTCAAAACCCAATTAAAAAATGAAATTACATATATAATTTTAATAATTTTTTAATGAAACATAAAAACTCAAAATAACCAAAAACCCGTAAATTATATTTAATTCATAAATCCTCTTTAATAGTTATCATTATACATTAATTTTATAAATTTTAAAACATGTTGTAATTTGGTAATCAATATATTAAGAGAAAAATTCTATTTTGGAGAATTTTTTTTATCAATATTTCTAATCATTCTTAGTATGTATTGATTTGAAACATCCACTGAAAACATATACCATTTGATTGAATTTTATTTTTCTAGTATTAAAAATTATTTATTCTAAAAAATCCTTCAAATATGTTATAAAAATAATTATCACCATTTTCAATATCTTGTAAATATTTTATCAGAACAATATACACGTGTATTGCACAAACACACCGAATTTATCTGAAAATATTGGATAATGAATAAAAATATAATTTTAAACAAATATTAATACACACAATCATCAAGTAAATGAAAAATATGTGATAAAAACTATTTGAAAAAAAAATTAAATTCAAGTCAATAAATGAAATCATAGATATTAACAAACAAAATCTTTTAATAATCGAGTTACAAATAATAATTTTTTTAATTTTATTATTTTAATTGAAAGTATATCATTATTAACAACAATGGCATGGATCTAAAAAATGAAAGATTACAGAATGAATATTATTTACAACATAATGATTAAATTATGTCATTGTCATAGACATTCTATTTTTTATAAAAACCCACGCCGTAGGACAGTGACATCATTTATTATATATAAGAATTTATTTTTTCATACTCTTTAATTTTTCTTGTAAATAGTTCAATAATTATATTTAAATATTTCAGTTCCCTATATAAATGATTTTATTTAACTTACTCATATTTTACCACATAGAATATTTCTCAAAATATAAATATATTTTAGATAAAATTACTTGAATTAAATTTTATAAATGGACTGCATAATCTTTATAAATAATTTATGGATGAATCCCAATGGTAATTTTATTATTTCCAAGTAACTAAAATGTTCGTATTATACCGTTCTATGTTTAAAAAACTAGTAAATATATGTATACAAATATTTATTTAATAATTCTATATGAAATGATATTGAGTAAAAAGTTAGGAATTTTTGAAACCCTTTGGGAATTATATATTTTAAGGAACCAAATACAAATTATAAAACAAATTTATCGAAGTGAATATATGAAAAAAAATTCAAAATAATATAGATATTTCAATATTAATCCACACCCTCACATAAACTGCTTATGTGAGTTATATTTATATATTTCTGTGTGTGAGAGAGTTCAATATATATATATATATATATAAATTCATGGGTGTTATGTTAATATATTATTTATATTTTATATTTATTATCTTTATTTAACAATCCCATAATATAAATTCTATAAAAATGATTAATTTATAAAATTATGTTTAATTTATATTCAAAGATTAATTATTTTCAATGAATTTTCAATGGAACACATAAATACTCCAATCTGAATCATTTTTCTGATATCAAAACATGGTTAACTAGAATGAGAATATATTATCGTTCATAATAGTATAGGAAATTAAACATTCAATAAAATAAAAAAATATAAAAATATAAAAATTTATTTTATTACAGGAATATCTAAAGACCCTCCACAAAATTAGGATTCCATTGTGACATATAAAATTATAAAAAATCCAATAAAATTAAAGACCAATCAATTAGACATTTGAATTTCTGTCCAGATAATAACATTAATAGTTTTTTTGTTGTACATACGTTATACTAAAATATTATGTTTATAAAAAAAAAAATTATGTGAATTTAATGTATATGTCATGTCCCCAATATATAATATATAATTTATAATGTGTTCCAACAAATATTTTACAAGTAATAATTACTCATTCTTTAATTTCTATAAATGATTCATCACAACATGAGAAATATTAAACGATGCCTCTCTTAATAACTATGGGCATATAGTCTTTATATAATCTACATTGACTACCTCAACTGAGGGAAACGGTGAGACGTAACATTGTGTCAATGTCATTTTGGGGGAGTTAATCTCATGCATTATAGTATTGGGGTGGGTGGGGACGGGGGCGTCCCATGCTAATTGATACGAGGAGGATGGAGGTGTGTGTTTATATAAGGCACCCCACCTATTATAGTGAGTTCATCTAGATAACTTTCACATTATTAATATGGAAATATTATGTCGTTAGTGGAAAAGTGTTTCATCCCCCTTTTATATCATGTCAATATAGGGTTTTATGTTTTGTGTAACTATGATATTCTCTCTTTAGTTATTATCACAATTTATTATGAGACTCATCTAATCAACAGACATATGGATTCTAACTAAACCACTTAATCACTCATGCTCTATGATATTTTCTTCTCATTCATTTTTTATTTATATCTTTTTCAATCCTATGATGTAGCTATGAATACTACTGTTTCCATTGCAATTACCATTTCTCGTATTTTACATTTATGATCACACATGCATAATATATGCACAAATTAATGAGTTTTAGATTATAAATCTTTACACTAGAAAAGTATTCATTACAATTAAATATGCAATACTCCACAATATTGATATACAATATTTGGGTACTACTGTGTATGCTTTTTAATAGTTATAATCTAATTAATTAACCTGGAACATACAATGATAATAGAGATATTTGATATTAATAGAAAAATTAATATATTAGATAATATATGATAATGTAAACTATTGAAGTATTCATTTTTGTTGAATAAATAATAACTTACATATGATTATCGTGAACCATATATATAAGTTGAATCAAATTAAGATAAATAGTTAAAGAAAAAACAATGTTGTAAAGGTGATGTAAACATGAAGAGAAATAACAGAAAATGAAAACAAAACACACATTATTGTTTTGATCATAATAATGATTTATAACAAAAAATAATTAATATTAAATTAAAAAATGAAACCAGAAATGTCTCTCTTTGAAAGAGTGTTATATGTGGCAATATATTTTACTTGAAATAATAATATTTACAACATAGTAAGCAGGATATTTGAAAATATGTTCACATCCAAATATATTTTATTCTAGGACACCTACTAGTTTCCATGGTATTGTTAATTAAACAGAACGCACCTCAATTATTCATAAAGATATCTAAATTGTATTTTCATGAAGATATAATGTGAATGTATTTGAGAGGGAAATATTTTAATGACTAGTAAACTATTAATGTCACATTGATTTAATTTTCTCATGAATTGTGATTCATCTTGATATGGATTGGGTTGCGTTATTTTTTCAAGATACTATATAATAGAAAATGAAAGAAAATAGATTTTCATGTTAGAAAGTAATTATCTTACTGACAAATGTGGTGGTTAAATAATTAACAACATGGAACCACAATATGTTAGATGAAAAAATTAATATATTCAAAAATCATATGATCATAAATAACATTTTATCAAAGAGGTTCTTAGAAAATAAAAAAGAAGATGGATGTGTTTTCAACATATGTTTGAAATTTAATAGGTTTATACACATGGGAATTGAAATTAAATTGATGATGGTCTGGAAAAAATAATTTATAACCATTTGGTAATATTGGATTATAATCATAGAGGCTCTAAATTCATACACAAAAAAAAAATATAATTCAATGTGATTTGATTGATATCTTATGTTGGAATTATATTCATCCACAAATCTCCCTAAAGTTTCCAATTGTATTATACAATAGCACTATATCATGTCGTTTTATAGTTTATTTTGCTTCATTTTCCATGATTCTATATTTTCATAGATCATAAAAAAATTTCTTCCATGTTATTTTTTTCACCATTAGTGGATAAATTTTTTGAATAACAAAATATTTTTAGTAATGTGTATTATTTAATAGTTTCATAAAGTTTCCTAAAAAAAATAATATATATAACATGTTCAATAGTTGATGTTTTTTAGATTGAAAATTTAGTTTGATGTTGGTTTCCCTACAAGTAAATTTTCCATACTACATCATTAAGACATAGATATTTGATTGGAAAAACACTATGACCAAAATGATATACACTACAATCCTTTCATTGGGGTTAAATGTAACATTATCATTTTCTTCAAAATTATGTTATAGTTATTTTAGACTATAGAACATTAACAATCCAAATACACTATCGGTGATTTCAAATATATATTATAAAAGAGTATTAGAATATTTTAGTAACCACATCATTATCATGAGTGGTATTTGAATACGAATTTAATTATTATCAGGTTTGACATTTTAAATATTCACTATGAACATGTGGGTGTTTTTTAATAAACATTTTATTAAGGACCTTAGTTCATTCTTTTTTATTTCTATAAACAATATTTTTTACAATATAATGAATGTTGTTGAAATAATTAAATATTAGAAGCATATTATAAAAAGGATGGGAACTAACTAATGATTTTTAACCTTGTCACTACATGTGTATTTATTTTTTCAATTATATTTCATTTGTTTTCACTTACATAGAAAAAGATACATGATTATAAATTAAATTATAAAATTAAATATCACATTATTTATTTTAAATTAGTCTGTGAAGTGAATATGTTTTCATTCTTTAACAGTTAATTTTAGAGTTAATAGAATAAATAGTAGCATTTTTCATTAAAACGTTAAATGAATTATTCTATTCCAATGAAGAATGGAATGCATTCAGTATAAGGTGAAAAAATATGTTAAATAGTATATTTATTTTGATGTTGCACAGGTTCCCACATTATGGGAATATGACCATGATGTGTAATTTAAAATGTCTTATAATAATGTGATATATTTTAAATGTATGAATGGTGGATGGAATCCTAGAAGGGGATTTCAGTATCCTTGAAAATATTTTGATGAAAAATTTATATATTGTATTGTCTAATTCCTTATACTAAGAAAACTCAAACTCATCATGCATTGTATTAGAAGATGTTTTTTTGTGGATGGGAACACGTCATTTGAAACAAGACTATGGGAATACACATCCACATAACACTATAAAAATAAAGGATATTGTTTTTTCCTCCCAAATATATGTTTAAACATTAATTTTAAAAAAATTTGAAATGTACATTAACCTGTTAATTGGATTGTACTATTTAACACCATTACTGCGTTATTGTTATCAAGTCATTGATTCCAAAAAAGACATGTATGAAATTTATAGAACCTATTTAAAATATCTATATTAATATTTTGAAATTATTTATCATTATTTTTGGTTCAGGATTTAAATTTATAGTTGTTAGGAAAAAGAGATTATTTACTATAATAGATTTATTTGTAAGATGTATTAAGAAATTTCCCTTTTCATTTAAAACAATTGGTGAAATTTTTTTATATTTCAGATGTTTTATTAATGTTATAATGAAATTCGATATAATTTATTATTATATGTATTTTTTTTATTTTATAATCAATTTTTGTACATGTTTAAAAAAAGTGGAAATACATTTAGATTTGGTGAACCTGTGGTTTTACCGACCTCATAGATGCCTACATCCATAATAAGTGAATTTCAATTGAATAAAACAACTAATTCGAGAAACATAAAAAGGGGCTACTATCTAGTGAACCACAAAAGTATCATATACATCATAGAAGTTCGATTTAAACTATATTTTATGTACACTGTTGACAGAATTGTTCATTATTTTGAGGAATAATTCCATTATAGTCACAATAATGCAAAATTTCCACATCAATGGATGAAACCACACGAAATTTAACAATTTACATAGTGATAAATACTGAAACATTCACTAATATTTTAAATGATGATATAATATAACATTGATTTGGAATTCACTAAAATGTCCGGTTTGGGTTTCCACCGACCAATAGATCAACATCCGAGAAAAATAATGATACCATATAGACATCTCATAAACTATTTATCAATTTTTATACTAGATTATGTGAAACATGTTACAATGAAATCATCCTCCCCTTGAAAAACAAGAGACATTTACTTTATTATTTTTAATTACTCAATGATATTCTTTACAATAAATGATTGAATTACCCTGAATATTGGGTATCATATTATTTTACAAAAACGATTTGAAATGTTAGGTATAATTCATAACATTGTATACATGACACATCATATTGAGGGAAAATAACGAATTTTATCCCTCATTTCTCACAGTTTAGGATCTAGGAGATTCATATGCATTGTTCTATGAAACATTGAAAGTAATCCATTCAGGGAGTTTTCAATACTAAAACACATGAGAACTCTTTATTTATAAGTTCATTGACTAGGTCTTCAAAATAATTTCACCCATCTATATTGATATTTTTACCCCATAGGGAGGATGATTAAATCATGTATTCAAATGGAAGTAAATTAGAAAATTTTTTATAGAATATAAATTAGGGTAATTATTATCAATAGGTAGTATCGCATTCTCAAAAAACAAAAAAAAATAAAATGAAACATCAACTAACCTTCCTATATAAAAAATAATCAAAAGTGGTTTTACAAAATAAACTACATTGACAACGTCATCAATATATATATCCCTACTCTAATAATAATTCATCAATCCATAAATGGAACATTGCAACAAATAAATCATAATATTCTCATTTCAAACATTAAAACAAATAGGTTATATTTTATTTAGATATTCGAATAAATTTATTTTTATATAGTAATTTTGATATCATTTTTATATATCCTATAATCATATTGATATTTTATGTAATATGTGAATGGAGTTTATTATCACCACTAAAAAGAATATAATATTATAAAAAGTAAATTTATGTTTATAAAAATATTATGATTAAAAAAAATTTAACATTATAAAACAATACAATTATTTTTATAAAATTATATAATATTATAATAATTAAGATAATCATAAAAAATTAATAATAATCCAAAAATAAAAGATAATTATTTTGAAATAATTTTGAATTTTAAAAAAAATCAATGTAAATAGAAAATTCAATGATATGAATCAAATATCTCACAAAAAGATTTGAAACATTAAAAATTAAAAATGTAAAATATATTTTTCAACTTTTTTATATAAACAAAATATATATCTGTATTGATACAGTATATTATGGAATATATTTATTTTCATATGCTTTTTTAATTTTTTGAACCACCAATTACAAGATATAAATTGATTTAGGGTTAATTCATTGTATGCTTGAACTATTTAGAGACATGTTTTACATATGATTGAAAATTGACATGAGTTGACCGATTGAGGCCCCACCACAGCTAATTTAATGATGATTGCACCAACCAATGTCCTCCAGTAATAGTCTGAGGGTTGGATACTAGCACAATTTTGACATATCACAAAACATTAAATAACTTCACCTATTTAATAATGAAATGAAAAAATATTCAATTCATGTGACAAATATAAACACTAGTATGATATACATATATAATCAACTAAATGTCAAACAATGCATAAATGATACAGTAAAAAAATACATGCCAACATGGTTAAATATAATTGAACATTACATCAGAAATGTCACAAAATATGACCAATGAGAAATTATAGAGAACTCCTCCCCAATATGAGTACTCCAAGGTTTGACACCATCCAATAATGAACACTACAACAGTCATCGAACAACATCATCCATCATACATCGCAGTGAATCAATAGGCATTATAATTGAAGAAATGCCAGCTTGACTTCTAAAGATGTCATCATCATTCCTTTGCTTCATCAACAAAAACACAACTTCTCTGTGAACAAATCATATGCAACTATGACTACTCGAAATAAAGAATTTTTTAATGAGTGTTATGTGAATTTTAAAAAATTAGGTTACATCTCAAAGGTATCCTAGGAGTTCTTATAGAGTCAAAATCCTCAATGTTTTCAAATTGATCAACCAATATAACAATTATATCTCTACTAAATTCCCCATATTATGTTACACTCATGTATTAAATCATTCCATCCATAGGAATACCACACCATTTCATTCATAAAATTTTATGTATTTATTCAATTTTACACAAACATTGGATATCCCATTGAATTCCCTATTAAAAATCACTGTAATGGTGGTACCAACCCATACTATTTGATCCCCTCTTTTGATTTGTAATGTAGATAATTTAAAATAATTCAATGAGAACTCACACTACATTTGATTGATATAGTAGAAATAGGCATGCAACATCAACAATTAAAACTACCCCAATTTGGAATCAAATGACACCATTATGGAATAATAGTGTCATACACACACCATGTTCTAATAAACATCAATCATTTTAGTATTTTCCATATGTATAGGGAATTTCTCCTCACTAGATGAGACCTCATTCGAGGGAGTACAAAAACCTATTCGTAGGGTGTGGTGGATAAGAACCTATTTGTCACCGGGTGAGTAAGAAAACCATATTATCTTAGTGGAAACATTTTCCAATAATATTGGGTGGGGGGTATGAAATTCCATGATGGAAAAAAATTCCCCATACCCTGACATTGAGTAATTCAAAGGGAGTAGTAGACCTGTGAATTTTCTGAACATCATTCCCCAAACCTCATATATATCCCTATGAAGATAAATCCTAAAACTAACAATCTCTCATTGAAAATGGTCATTGATGTATTAACAGATCATATAAACTGTGATCTATGACAAAAAACAATATAAGATATGATATTTATTTAAATGAATCCAACATAGGATAAGAAAATCATGTATTCTATAACACAAATGTGATTGGTTGCCATGTGGTGAAACCTAGGTGATCCTCATTGAAAGATGGTGTTGGGGTTTGGGTTTATGGATCCAATTCATGTCATGTGTACCCTCCTAGGTTAGGTTTTGTATAATTATCTAAATGTATCTCAAGTCATCCAATCCTTTTTGGCCTTATATTTAGTATGCCCGACTAGACGACCTGTACCGACTGACCTAGTGTGGTCTTGTAAGTATCATTGAATCCCCACCCACAATTACACATAGAGGGTTAATATTCATATATCATTTTTAATATTTTATTTTTGAGCAACAAAACACTCACAATTATATGGCATATTTTCTCTAGGTTAAATAATGAACCTCAAAATCTATAGATCTATCAAATGTTTTTTAGAAGGATAAATTCTTGGGTAACATTATCATTTTACATATAACGGTTTGTAAAACATTAACACTAAAAAATATGCTAATTATTAATCATAAAAAATCTTTTCCACTGCACAAAACACCTTATTTTAATTTAAAAACAGAAACATTAAATATAAAATTTCATTGAAGAAAATTATTGTTGTGTTATTTTGTACACAAAAAAACAAGTCCTTTTATTAATTATTTGAGTATGAAGGTAAATGTGAATATTTTTCTTTCACTGTTATATGACCATTGGTCAATTATGAGTGTTCGTCAATATGAACATTTGTAACTCTAATCTTGTTAATAATTTTAATGTAATATTTTGTGTCTATAAGTGGAAATGACTAAGAATAGATAATTTAGAAAAGAGAAACATCGATATCAACTAGTGGATTTTTTTCTATACAAAGACCATTTATTAGAGAATGAGAGGAAGGTAACATCATTGCTATTATGACTTGACCAATCCCAATTCAAGCTTCCATATTTGTTGCTTAAATGAAATCTCCTATAGTTGATGATTTAATTAGTGGAAAGTACCCATCGGGGAATTTTAGAAGAGTGACCCCTAGAATCTCTCCCCATAGGACACCTTATCCTTAGGTTTTAATTCCATGGATACTTAAAATTTAATTCCATTGTATAAATAAATTTTATCTTTAATCAATTTCAATTTTAGGAATATTATTTTTTTAATAAAATAGAGATGAAATTTTACAAATTGAATTTTCGAACCTAAATTTGGATCTGAAGACATGTTATAACTATTATACTAAATAGTTTATTATTAATAATGTTTATTTTAATGAAATAGTCTGATTAAAACAATCAAATTTTTAATTAAATGATTACTTTTTTCACAATTGTCATATATTTCACAATTTACATTCTATATATTATTAATTTTAATAAATAAAGATTTTTATATTTGAAATTTCAATTTTTCAAAAATAGAGAATTATTAAGTAAAAATAAAAATGAATTTTGAAATTTGAACATCTTAATTTGTTTAGTGTGATATTATGATAAATTTATAAAACATTTTTTTATAGTAAACTTGTATTATGAATTTTTAGTTATGTTTCATGACATCAGAATAATGTCCTAAAGATATAAAAATAGTTTAAAAATATTAAAAGATATAAAATAATTCTCTTTATTTATAAAATATATTTTAATTGTATTTAATCAATTTCCAATGAAATGATTAAATTTTCAAAATTATTAAAGACACCCTTAATATTTAAGATGTTATCATGTAGAAAAATTATGTTTTCATGAAAAATAAACTTCTATAAAATAATTTTCGACTATTTTTAATTAAAATAACAAATTTGGTACCATGAATATACATTAACTTTGTAAAATACCATGCTAAATAACATTGTTTATTCATTTACAACTATATTGGTGTACAAGGAAATTAATAATCAAACCCAATTATTTTTTCCACAAATACCCACCCATTTATCTAATTTCATGCATTATCAATTATTCATAAATGAATCACTTATTGTTATACCTCCCATGGATTTCTCAAGACCCCAAGGTCCCAATCCGCATGTTTTTGAACCACTCTTAAAGGTAAGATAAATATCAACAACTCTTTTACTTTTAAGATTCCATTTTATGTTGTATGTCTTCAAAATTTGAAAACCTTGTACATTTTTTCAATTTTATTCTATATATTTATTGTATTTTGAGTTTTATTTGAAAAGGATGTCCTTGTCCATATTATTTTTATAGTTTTTCAAAACCATGTTTTGGACTCCTTATGATAGTGATCATACTTCTAAAATTTTACTTTATTAGCAAGAAAGTCTAGATTATTCAATTTTATTAATAAAAAATATTCCTTTTCTAGTTTAATTCCACAATTTTTAAAAATGATTACACTAATTAATTTATTAATATAAATAAATCCTTAATTCAATTTTATTGGGTTAATATTGACATAGTGATCATTATTTATAATAACTCTTAACACCATGATTTTGTTAAAAATAAATTTTTTTATCTATATGAGTTATTTATGTAATTATTATTTATGACATATATACAACACATGAAAATTAAGACATAAGAATTTTGAACCTAGATTTTTCATCAATTAATTGGAGAGAATAATTTAATTTATAAATTTGAGATGTTTTATGATACCTTAGTGAAAACCCATTGTAATTTATATTACACCTCGATGACAATCCATTTTGATATAATTATGAATGTATCATTTTAATGATGTAGAAACATTTTTATGTTACGATTAATGTTGTATTTATTATGATATTCCCCTTCTCATTTCATCATAACTCTATGATATTCCATATGTTATTATTGATATTTATCAAGGTTAACATGTACATTGCTTCCCTTTTTTCACATATTAGGAATTATATTCAACCCATCCATTTATGTATATGCCTAGATTAGGTGATATATTATATTAACATATAAATAACCATTTTTTAATCAATTCTAGTGGATTAAAATATATTTACAAGTGTTCACGTATTTATTGTACCTTATTTCCATGAAACTAATCATTAAAGAGCATCTTTTTGTGTAATATCCCAGATAAGTATGAAATAAGAAACTTTTCATATTTATTAATATTTTTGAATTAAATATCAATTTTACATTAAAGGGGATGTTATGTTCGATAGCGTACCTGATACACAACAACACGTTTCTTTGAAATATTGTGTTGCACACTAATAATATAATATTCTTATTTTAAATGGTCGTAAACTCCTAGCCATTGTATTGGTGGAAATGAAAAAAAAAATTCAATATGATTATACATGTTTACTAAATGTAATTCTATTTATCCAGTAAATGTTAGAGGCCTAAAATGTGTATGAATCTAATCTTAGGAATAATTTATATTAAAAGGTCTATTTACTTCCATTTAATGGTGAACCCTCATTAAAAATAGTTTTGGATACATTAATACATTCTATATGACTAAATAAAATCCTTCTTTACAATGGGGAAATCAAATTTTAATTTCTGTAATTTTTTGTAATTTTTCCGAAAAAAATATCATTTTATTATGAATACTCTAAATATTGTATTTTAATTCAAAACTATGTTTTAATAAAATTTATTTATATAGATATATTATCATTTCAATTGGTTTTAATGTTGTAATTAGAATATATTTTTACCATTTAATTAAATTTTATTCATTGGAAATAATTTCACTTTAATGTTGGACATAAACAAGTCCCAATCTTTTGATAGTTATTGTTTTTAAAAACACGCTATTTGTTTTGACAACAGGATTAAATTTCAAATTAATTACTGAAACATATATATATATATAAGATCGTAAAATAGACATAAATTTTCAATTTATGAAATCATATATATCGTAGGATGAAGTTTTGGTATTTTTCTGAAAAACATCAATTTTTTATGAATAGTGAAACCACTTAGTAGTAGTTAAAAAATAAATTTTTAATTTAAATAAAAATTTACCACTTCTGTGAATTGAATTTTAAAAATACAAAATACATGGTTGTTATTAGTTAGTAAAATTTGGTTCTATAAGATGAAAGTAGTTTTGGGTGAATAGTAACTTTTGACTTTTTTTACCCGCGGTTAAAGGTAAATAAGGTAATTCAAGGTAAGAAAATATTATAATAATTCAAAATTACCTTAACACTTGCACAACAATTATTGGATTGATAATGGACGACCATTGGAATCTTTTTGTCTATTTTGGGACCCCATGGAGTCACTTATGAATGATAATGACACATTAGAATAATTAATTTAACTTAAAGGAAAAAATGACCAAAAAAAAAATATTTTAGTAAATGCATATTTATATAGAGTTATATAGAGAATATTTTTGACTATAAATATTCATTCGAAATATAATATGATTTCTTACATGATACTTTTTTTAGTTTTCATACATCGAATAAATTAAACTATTTATGACACAATTATGATGTTGTATATACCTCCTTAATAAATGATTTAGATAAATTAGATTATCAATATTAAAATAATATCCAAAACATGTCCAATTATTATTGAATTATTTTATTTAGAATATGAGCCATCTTATTTGCAACCTTAATGATTTTGGGTCCTTTATAAACTGATGCTCATTATTTAATAAAATAATATTTTCACACATTCCTTAAGAGCCCCTCATCTATCTTACAAAAGGAGAGAACTTCTAACCAATTCCTCACACCACTAAAGCCATTTGTTTTTCCCAAAATCTGCCCAATTAATCTCCCTACATCTCTATCATCAACCTATAATCCTTACCTTTGGCAGAAGGCACTTCAAGAAATCCTTTGGTTCAAACCAAAGGGAGTTACCCAAATTAAATGTAACAGTTTCTCTTATTTATTTTTCATTTATTTTACTTCTCCTATACTTAAACTATTTTTATTATTTTATTTTGTAACAACACAAGTATCCTAAATATACTAGGATGTTTTTTTGGGAAGTGTTCTAACTACACTTACACACACCTCCATCTAAAGGGTGAAGAACAGAATGTTTCTGCGAATGGAAAACTAACGCCTCATGAAAAAAAGTTTGTTAAAATATCTCCAACCACAACTCATGGTTTCAATTATGATGGAACGGTATTAATATATGATATATATTATGTTTATGTTTCCTTTATTCTTCTTTATTGACCATTTATGTAATTTATTTATGGTTTCCATTATGGTTAAACATAATAATCTAATTAGAGGAAGTGCGGACTACAGCCCTCTCAAAGAGATATGACTCATTAATTCCATATGTGGGATGTATAAAGGATGGTGTTAATTATATTATATTATATATTATATATAACATTATACTGGAATTATAATATACCTATGTATCCTTATTTTTAAAAAGAAATATAAATGAATGTAGTGTTCATGTGTATGTATGCCTTACAGTCTCCATGAACATTGCATTTCATTTCTTATCTCTAAATGTTATTTACTATTATAAATACATGTATATAATAGATATATATGATATATAAATCATTAATATAATTCTGGATATAATAAACCTATGACCACATGTACAACATGTAATTAAAAGAAGTTCAATTTTTTACTCAACTACCTAATATCGATAAAAAAAACTTTATTAACATAAATGATTACATAATGTTTATAAAATGTTAATAAGTGATATAAAAGGAATAATAAACATGAAAAAGGATCTTAATAAATTATAAATTAACATTAGTTTATTATTCAGGTGATTATAGTATGATTGAGTCATGTCAGACATGAGGTAATGAGATTTCTTAACTCACTTTTAATTCCATGAAATTTCCATTGTTCACTACTTATTTATTTCATGTGGTGAAATGTGCACTACCATTGATATATATTAGGATTATTAACTTCATATTAATGGTATTATGTTATTAATTTTTAGGTCATTAACTTTTGGTCATACCACACAATTTGATTATAATGAAGTAAGAGTTTTTCATCTCACTTTTTATTCCCCTGAGATTAATGCTATATTTTCCACTATTTCCTTTTCTGTGGTGTATGTACTGCCCATGATGGTACACATTGTGTAATATAATATCATTTATGAGTATTTAAATCTGCATTGTATGATCCTTTTTCATGTGGCATATATTTTGTACGTTAACAAATCGGTAAGGGATCCTTTCACCCTCCTCTATTTAAAATACTTATTTTTATTATGTCTTTTAATTTACATATTATTAAGTTTGGATATGTTCTTTTATATACCCATTGATGTAAAAATTATTTCCAAGTGATTATATACCCTTTTTTTCTTATCAAATCATTTTGTGAATTTTTAATTGACGTTGTTATACTGTCAAATTTTTACAGGGGGACTTCTTAACCTAATTTCAATTCTATGGGTTCAACTTGTACATCTTGAACATGTCATCATATGAATATGTTTGAATGACCTATGATTTTTTTTAAATAATATCAACTTATGTTGGGTGTATTTATATTTCTTACACATAAATATGTGATTGATTTATCCTTAATTTAAGGTTACCAACTTTATAAGAGATTTCATCCCAATTTACATTTCTACTGACCCATCATTGTTGTTATGCACCAATTCAATCATATATGGTGTATATATTGTCGCTTGAAATATTATATCATGAATAATTAAATAATAATTATATTATAATGTTCTGATTAAATGTTATTATTCAATTACTTGTATTCCAGAGTTTATATTTTTTAAAAAAATATCATTAACTACAACATTGTTTTAAATGTTTTAAAGATTTATTCTTCTAAATATTTTCCATTAATGTCCATGTTTTCAAAATGGAATATTTTATTTTTATATATGTACATTAATGTTTTCAAATGATAATTAAATTAAAAGCTTCAATGTGTAATGGAACACTTTTATTCAAAAATCACTTTTTTAATGGTTTTGAAAATGTTTTCATAAAGCGTTGTTTATTTTGATGTATTGATTTGATATATTTTGAGGGGAATGTGGAAATGTTATAGTTAATTTATTCTTTTATTTTGTGTTATGAAAATGTTATGTTTATTGGGTATTTTTTAAATTTACGGGTGGTTCCATGATAAACATTGGGCATGTGAGCCTGAGATAGCTCTCCAGGGCATTGGGTAACGTGACAGAGGTATACGTGATGTTTCTTCTATGAGATTAATTTAATATACTGTGATGGGTATTCCAAGGGTAACTTCCTATGTAGTTTTTATTTCTACAATGTATGTTTTATATGGATTCCACAAGTAACCATTATGATAAATGATTTGTGTTTTTTATTCATAAAATTATGATTTCGTAAGGTTTGTTATGATTGAAAAGTATGGTTTCATTTATTTGTATTTATTGATGGGCTAATGTTTCCCGTTATTATTTTATAGCCCTTACTGTTCTTTTAATGCTCATGCCATGTTTTTGAAATTTTTTCCACAAGACATAAGGATGAATAGGGTCAAGGATGGGATCATGGAAAAGTCATGATGTCTAAAATATGGACTATACATGTTTCTTTTTAATATTTTTTATTTTATGAAAAAATGCATACTGAGTAGTAGTGTCTAATTGTAATATTCAAGGTGTTATGTTATAGTTATGGACTAATTATATAAAACTCTAAACCTAAAAATATCCTCAATTTGAATTGTTAATTTAATTCAATATTATGTAATTTTATAAGGTCGGGTCCTTATTGTTGGTATCAGAGGTCGATTTAGACATCATTAGGGATTGGGAATTTTCATTAGGCATATGGTTAGTCCCTATCTATTATATATGTTAAATCCATGTTTTATAACTTTTTCATATCATGGAAAGTTAGTTACAAATTCAAGGAGGAGGATCTCAAATTACATTCTTATATCTTCTGGATGACATGCTAGCAATAATTATTCCAAAGTCATGTTCGCATGATTGTGAAACATTTTATAGCATAGAACTCACTTGAAAGGACTTATTTGAGATATCAAACACCTCCTCTATACCTCGTTATCATCGTGTATCATGGTATGTATTTTGAAATATATTATTTTCACAATATTCTCATATTTTAAAGAAAGGTAAATATTATCAAGGCCTTTTCAAATATTTTACCTTATCACAAGATTTGGAAGAATATTATGATTTTAAAAAAGGTACTGAGAAGGAGAACCGTGACCAAACTATTTATATTTGATTTTAAAATATAGTCTCTCAGCACATACTTATGGTAATTTAGAAGGACCGTTAATTGAAAGATTCAACTCAGATTCGATTCGACTGTTTTATAGATATCCTGTTTTTTCAAATGTTTCGAAATTATATGTTATGTATGATTATTTTCCAAAACTATTTTCCTATGAATACACATATGACCCATGTTTGAAAAGGTGTATTTGGATGGGGGAAGAAAATTATTTTAAAGGATCTCTATATCATTATTTCAATTCATGGACCTTCTACCTACGTGATCAAGATGACGATGAATCCAAATGGACGCCATGATCTAGGTATGATGTTCTTAATTTTGTGGATCATTTTATTTTATCATATATTAGTGAATTAAGAATTCAAGTATTATAATGATGACATCATGTGTAATTGGGAAGAAAATTAAATGTATAAGGAACCCATTTTGGTTAAAACATGTTAGGGTAATTTTTGAGTTCAATAAAAAAACAACACGTAGGATGGGTGATAACCTGTCGCATCCTGTAAGGTCGCAGGAATCAAACCCACAACCAAAGGGAGAAAAGGGTGCATCGACTACCATTATCCTACTTGAAGTCCCTAGTTATTTATACATATTATTTTAGTAAAATATTTTTATGGAATAAGAATAAGTTTATTTTTAGAACTTATGTTTTATCAAATGGATATACATTGTATTGAAAATTATTTAGTCATTAATGGATAAAGGTGGTTGTGGAAGACATTCTATCTTCTGAGGAAACACTATATTTCTAAGGAATATAGAATACTATGGGATTTCAATTGTGGAATAATGGTTCAAATTTCAGTTTGGAAGAATCTATGTTTTTATTATGGAAACATGATGATTTTATTTTTTTATTAAAATGATTCACCTATCATAGAGAATATGTGATTAGGTTAATTATTTTCAATATAGTACTTTATGTGTATTCAATAATAAAATAATTATTATTCATTAAAAAATATAACATATAGAAATATGTGATATTTATATTGAATGAATATTTTTATAAAAGGAATATTAAATGAAATACATAAAAACACCATTGTGAATCATTTTTTCTACACCATAATCTAGTTATCTTGAATTAAAATGTCATATCACATAAAAGAACATAAATTAATCTATTCCTATAAAAAATTTAAAACATATATTGAAATCATATATTTCAAGATTATCTCATGGTCCTCAAAAAAATGTCTGGATGATAATAAATAAAAGTATAAAAAATCAAATCAAATATAATACCAATCAAAGTGAAATTTAAATTTGTGTCCACATTATAAAAATAACATGTCATAAGTAGTCAATATATTTTATTAATATATTTTGTTTCTTATTGAAACCTATTTTTTTATTTCATGTTCATGTCATGTCCATGATATATAGGATATAATAAAAAAAATTACGGATTAGTATTTAAAATGGAATAATGGATCATAAGGCCATTTCCCAGAATTAATCACAAAAAAGGGAAATATTGAATGATGTTGTCATTATTCACCAGGGTTTGGAGGCTTGCATCGATTAAAGAAGGATGACCTCATGTGAGGGATATAGAGATATGTCACGTAGTTGGATTTCATCTGGGAGAGTCAATCAGAGTGTGTATCCCATGGGTGGTTCACATGGTATAGTCTATGGGGAGGACATGGGGTGTTTTGTGTTTATCCTAGGCTGCAATGTTATTTTATTGTAGGAATCTTCCTACCATTCAATATAGTACAATGGGAATATTCCTTGTTTGGTGGTGTTGTGCTTAATCCCCCTTTATAGATCATTTCTTATTAGGGATTTCTATGTTGTGAAACTCTGATATTCCCTCTATACTTGTGCTCATGAATCATTTTGGGATTCTACATCTTCATGACATAGGGATTTTTACCGATCCAATTAAATCCTTGTGTCATGTATGATTTTCTTATTAATCTTTTCTTTTTTATTTATTTTTTCTTTTTGTTATAAAAAACCTATTATTTGGTTGTGACTACCACTGTTTCCAAAGTAATTACCATTATAAGTTTTAAACATTTATATTCAAACATGAATATTATATTAAAAATTTAATGAGTTTTATATTTATACACATTAGAGTGGAATATTATTATATATAATTAAGTAAAAAAGTACACTTTAATATTTATATATAATATGTGGGATAATCATTATATTTGATTTATTATTTATACCATGAAAAATTTACATGGAAGATGAAAAAAATTTAAAATGGTATATTATTAAAAAATAAAAATAATAAATCATATGTGATAAAGTAAATTGAGGAAGTATTAATTGTCATTGAAAAAATAATCTAATAATTAATTTCTTCAACCATATAAATTGGATGATTCCCATTAAGGTAAATAGCTACAAGAAATATCAAGTGATCATGTTATGGCATTAATAATGAAAAATTGTTGAAAATCCAAACATTACACATGTGATCGTTATTATTTTAATGAAGATTAATTATGATTAAAATAATTATTTAAACAAAAAAATGAAATGAAAAACTTCTCTCCTTGATACTGAGTTTTATGTGGCCTTATATTCTATAATAAAATACACAAAACATCATAATTTTATGGAGGATGTTAGAAAATATATTTTCTTCTATGTCACATTGATTTTATGAAACCTTTATGATTCCTATATATTATAATTTCTATGATATACCCAATAATTAATCATAAGATGATCGAAATGGTAATTTCAGGACAACTTGCATATAATTTCATTGAGATATAAAGAATCCATATTATAGTATTCAATTAAAATCACTTATATGATAACTCTCAATACAATCATCACTTTTGAAAAAAATATTAAGAGTAAAGGTTTTCAATTCAAATGGAATGAGAAAATTTATAAATACACACAAGAGTATAAGACATGACACACTTTTTCATATATCCATATCCCTTTAAAACCAGGGATGGGTTACATCTTGTATGGTAGTATGTCAGGATCTGGATTGATTTTCAATATTGTTCAAGAAGACCATGTCATAGGCTGCGACATAAAATATCTATGTACATGTGAAAGGAATTATACAACTCAAAATTGTGGTGGTCTACTAAGTAATAACATGGAACCAAAACCTCATTGATAAAAAAATAAATATATTCCTTATCAAAAGATCATGAAGAGAATAATTTAATAATGGTACATGATCATATGATTGTGATGATTGATTTGGTATGTTCCTATTTATGAAATTTTATTGGATTATACATATATGAAGTGAAATTCAATGACTGATCGTTTGGTTCAAAAATTGTATAACCATGTTTTCATGGAAGATCATAACAACTACGTCATGAAAATCAAACAAAACCTAGAGTGGTAATTGACTTTAATTTTTTGGAAAACTTTTTTTTGGAATTATATTTAACCACCACACTACATATATATATTTTTACAATTCTAATATACCTTTATATTTTGATGTTGGACATTATATATTGAATTATTTTGAAGGATAATTTATTTCATAGATTATTACTGTTTATTATTTTTCCTCATAATTTTTTCTTTTAACCATTTAGTGGATTCATTTTAGGAATAATATATTATTTGGAGCATCATGTTACGTTTTTCCATTTTGATATAGTTTTATAAAGAATAAATAAAAAAACTTGTTCATTTTTTGATGTTTTTCCAGTTTGAAACTATATATGTATGTTAATTTCCCCAAAATTTAATTATCTATAATGAATCTGTAGGACATGTATATATGACTCGAGATACACTATATAACAATGAAATACATTGACGCCTATGGTTTTTGAAGAAAATTATACATTTTCCATTATGTTCAAATTATATGGTTGTTATTTATTTCTAAAAAATTGAAAAAATATAATATGCTATTGTTGATTATAATTATTTAATGTAATTTTTATTGATTTTTTTGTATCCACAACATTATCAGGTTTCATATTTAATATATAATATATTTATTATTGGTTTTCCCATTTTAAATATTATTCATGCACATAGTGGTGTTATTTTCAGTAAATATTTTTTAATTGACTTCTTCTAATTACTTTATAATTCTCTAATTGTAATTTTTATAAATTGGATGATCCTAATTGTGATTCATTTATCATAGAAGAATAATATAAATAATGCTCGGAAATGACTAATGAAAATTTTATTATCCAGTTATATATATTTATATGTTTTTTTTAAATCATTTTTCATCACTTTTGACAAAAAATTGATACATGAATGTGCATAATGTATTCTATTGAAATTATTTTTAAGAATTGTTTTTTGTTAAGGGGTTAAACATATGAAATTATTTATTATATTGTAATAGTTAATGTCTGAGTTGAATAAAATTATTTTTCCCGTTAATATTAAAATTTTCATATTAATATTTTCTTGATCATTGTAGAAAAGAAGGTTTTATTAAAATGGTATAAAAATAAGTTGAACAATACTTTTATTTTTATAGTTCATAGATTCACACATGATTCAAATTTATCTATTTGGTGTAATTTGAAATATCATAGATTGATGTGATTTATTTTACATGGATTAATGGTTGATAGAAGTGTGTAATGTGATGGCATCAAAATTGTAATGAAGTTCATTATGTAAATATAAATTGTATCATCATATCCCTCATACTAATCACACTCAACCTTATCATGAAATATTTTATGAGCTGATTGTTGTGGATGGTGATAATTCATTTAGAAGAAGCCTATTAGAATCCATATAACAAACTCAAATGAAAATGATCCACGATTTTGTTTCATCCTCTCATGTAGCATTAGTTACATTGCTATAAATACACAATAATGAATTTTACATTAACGTGTTAAATTGATTACACTTCTCAAACATCATTAATGCAATCATGTTAAAAATTATGTTATACGTAATAGTCAATGATTAATATTTATTGAACAATTTTAGAATTTTATTATTAATACTTTTAAATAAATTGGATTATATGTATTTGACAATTTTATTTTATTCTTGTCTAGATGATGAGATTATTTATTACAGTATATTGATCGTTGAAACATATTTCAAAATATCCAATTGATTAAAAAAACTCTAAACCATTATTGATATGATAGAAATTTTATGAACATAAAAATGATATAAGAATTAATTTTTTCTTTTCTATATTTTCTAATATTATATATAATTTTTTATTTCTATAAATATGAATGAAAGGGGGCCTAAATATACCCGTGGTGAACATGTGGGAGAAAAGGCCTCATATTTTCCTACACCTGTCACAATTTCATGTTCAATTGAAAAATAAAGGAGATACAATCAATGTAAAAAATGTTGACCAATACAGGGAACCATGACATTAACAACAATATCATATATGTCTACTTCCGTCCCTATATGAGTTACATCTATGAGAATTATGTTTATATGTATGAGGAATACATAAATTATTATCACAGTTACAATCAATTTCATCCTCCATGCATGAAACCAAAAAAAATAAAAAAAATTGACATCATGATCAAGACTGATAAATTAAAAAAAACTGATTCCATGATATAATCTACCATTATTTGACATTACTATAATTTTAGGTTCTTAACTCTTCCAAATAATGGATCACCTAAAAAGAAAATACCAGAATTTATATTGGGATATCATATAATATTTATCCATTTTAAGATTATAATCATAATATCCCCTTACAATATGCACATCCCCACCATGATGAACTTGGAAAATACCTATAATTATTTTAATGAACACATGTTTATTATTTGTGATAATCGACAGACTCACCATGAAAGTAGTGAATCATCTGCATACAAATAGATCTTTAGAAACATTATGAAAATTTCAGAACATTATATATATAAAAAATTTCATATAGGACATATAATGAATCATATAAAACATTTTCTATAATTTAGGATCTTGGATGTTCCAAATATCAATGCTATGTAACATCAGAACAGTCCCCTTCTTTCTGTTCTCCTTTATAAACCATTTGAGAACATTTGAATTATATGTGATTTGAATCGGGCCAAATAGAACAATTTATCAAACTATTTGGTTCATTATACCCTATATATTGGATGTTTATCTCATATATTAAAATGAAAATCAATTTCATATCATTTTTTAGAATGTAGAGTTATGATATCATATTTAATAAGTATTATTTCATCAGCGCTGAACACTAAATTCACATGATTCTACCACTAACCATCCTATATAAAAAATAATAATATGACTTTTTATAAAACAAAATACATTGATAGTGTCAGAAACCATATGTTTTCATTCCTAAAATTTTAATTCAACATATAAATGGACCATTGAAACATAGAAACTATGATATTTTCATTTGATACAAAAACCCATCAAGTGATATTGTATAAATATCATCAAATATATGTATGTAATAGAATGGTATTTTAACAACGATTTGAATTTTTATATAATAATAATTATATTTCATGTTATAATTGAATATTAATTATTATGACCACTAAGAAATTAATTGAACATTATTAAAATAGCTATAACATTTATAAAACAAAACAACATTGATTACTAAAAAAATATCAAATTTTGAAACATTATGATAAGGTTGATTAAAACATAAAAAATTATAAAAACATAAAATTATCATAAAATATAAAATTAATCATAAATAAAATTCTATTGAAATGGATTAATTTTAAAATTAAAAAATATTTATTGTTAGTCTTAATAAATTGAAAATTTAAATATAGGACCATAATATCATAGAAAAAATATTAAGAATTTATATCAAAATAAAAAATTACATTGTATTTTTTATATTGTTAAAATATAATAAAATGATGATATGAAATATTTTTTTTATAGATAAAAATTTTCAAATATATTTTTCATTTTTAGATCGTCAACTAATATGTTATAAGTTGTTTTAGGATTAATGTATTGAATGGATGAAATAATTGCATATGTGTTTTACATGATAATAAAAATGAAATAAATCATCGCATCAAAGCCCCAACAAGGAAAATTGTATGCAGAGTGCACCACAGAAAGTCCTCAATTTATAGGCCATGGGTTGGAAAATAAAACCATATTACAATATCACACAACCAGATAGACCTTATTCTATTTCATTTGACAAATAAGAACATATCCAATTCATATACTAACATGAAACACTTGTAGGATAGACATATATAAATAAAATATTGTATATAATTCATGAATTGTAAAAAATGAGAAAATACAACCCCACATTGGTACATTTAATGGAACGATACATTTTACATGTACTAGAATCTAATAGGTGTGATACAGTAGATATATCCTCCACAATTCATGTACTCCAAGATTAGTCTCTAGTTACAATAAACACTTCCACTGGAATACACTGTTATTCCCCACATCACTTCACAATGTGTCACTATGAATTAACATTGATGTAATACCAACTTAACTACTATTAAGAACATCATCTATCCTTTACAGCATAAGAAAAAGTAAATCATGTTTTAGATAAAAGCTTTTATAATATTTAATAAAAAGAATAAAAAAATTTCCACCAATTATATCAAAGATAGACTTGATATATGATACATCCCAAAGTAAACCATGGAGTGCATATGGAGTCATTAGAATTGAAGTAGTCAAATAGATCATCTTTTCTAATATTCATGTTTTTACTAAACACCATAATGGAGGACCCACTCATTAATGTACACATTTCCTAATTGGGAATATCACACCTTTTAATTTGTAACAATCTATATAGTGCTATAATTATAGAAACCCATAAGGTAACCCATGAATTTATCCACAATTGATCCCTATTAAGGGGGTATTAACCACTACTATAATAACAACCGATATTTTTTTGTAATGGAGATAATTGGAAATATATGAATAAACCCCAAGACTGTATTGGCCAACCATAGGAGAAATAAGAATGAAATGTCTCAACATTGAACTACCGAAAAATATTATAAAAAAAAACCATTACGAAATTATATGGTTATAAAAAGAACTATGTCTAATAAACATCAGTTAGGGGATTACCAAACATATTTATAGAGGACTCGAGCCTCACTACAAAACCCCTCGGTCAAAGGATTACAACACTATATTCGTTGAATGAGGCAGACCTACAAAAAATTTCCATCAATGGAGTGCCCAATATATGTATATCTAGAGTTCCCACACCTTATGAATCATGGGGTGGGTTCTGAAATTCATGATTAAAAACGTGGGATATATGTCCTTCAATAGCATACTTCTAGCATAGTACTGGCCCAATGAATTCTCTGAACATCATGACCAATACTAAATCATTATCTCTAACGATCAAATTCATAAACAACCTCTATCTTTGTATATGGCCACAAATCAATGAACAAAAAAACATTCTGATATATGAAAAAATTAAATAGATGAGTTATTTATGAGTTTGAAATAAATTTGATAAGAAATTAAAGAAAATCACACCACAATGGCAATTGGTGGTAACATGGTGAACATTGGGTGAGACACCTTGGGCGTTGAGTGTCGGGGATGTTGATGAATAGTCTTCATTCACACACAAGCACCCCTCTAGGTCAGTTTGGGTAGACTTAATTGACAGGCTCATGATCCTTCCAATTCACTTTGGTCATTGATTGTGTTTTCATAGATGGCTAACCTATACCTCCAAACCTTGTGTGTTCTTGTCATAGACATGGAACCCCCACTCAAAAATAAAAATGGAGGTCTTATTACATTTTATTATTTTTATACACTCCATCACTCATAAATCTATGTTAGGTCTGCTCAAGGATATAAAAGGCACCACAAAATAAGAAGATCAGTCAAATGATTTTTCTTAAGATTACTACATTGCTAAATACATCATTTTACCTCTAGGGGATCTAAGACCTGAACATAGGAAAATAATAAAATCAAAATCAAAATCCACTATCAATCACTAATAAAACCCCTCATTTCTAGTCATAATTTTTCATCATTGAACTATTGACCCATGAACTCAAGAAATGATTCAATTTGATTTGATGTTCACATGATTTCATGATTTAGACTAGTCATTGAATTCTTGAATCTTGAGTGTGAGTTATGTAATTTCAGGATGTTATATTTATGTATTCATGGGTGGATTAAACTATTTAAATGGATTTGAATGAATAAATATTAAAAAAATTAACACAGTATGAAGAATGATGGATAACATGTTGAAGAAATTATTTTATAATAATGCTGATTTAAACGATTTAATGTATATTTTATAAAATTTATTCTTGAGTTAAAATGGAAGGTGTGTAATTAAATTACATTTATTGTTGATATTTTTTAGGGTTGTGTCTTTTTTTGTTGTAGATTACATATGGTTATGTAAATTTTTGGGTTCTAATGGACTAATCTTATAACATGATTTGTTTAGGTCATGATGCGATGGTGTGGGGATATAGTGGTTGTGTGTTGTAGAGGTGATGATGCTTTTAGGGATGTGACATTGTGATAATGGGATGTTTTAGAAAATTTTAGATATGGGAATGCCTATTGTGGGTTAATATGATGGTGATTCCTGACTGTAGTTGAGGGATGTTATTTTTTTTATAATATTTTTATTGTTCTGATTTTATGTTATCAATTTTATATGATATTATTATGATGACATTTAATTTTTTGGATTCATATCATATTATTATATAATGAAATAAATTCTAAATTCCATGTCTTACTTATGATAATCCATATTTTTGTATGAAACGGTGATGTAACTAATTTTGAATAAAATTTAAAATATTTTTCCCCACAATAATAATAAATATCTTGAATAGTGTGAGGATGATTTGAGCTTTGGTTCACACATCTTTGGTAGAATTGTATAATGATTTACATATTATTCCTTCCGGTGTTTAAAGTATTTTTTTATGTTTTAATGATATGTCAGAAACATATTTGTTGTGGAAACATATTTTTTTCTTCAATTACATCATTTTATTGTTGATTTGTAATTTTTTTTTGATTTCTTCAAATTGAAATGGGAAATGGACAATCTTCATGTGATAGAAACCATTGGTCCCAGTTGTGGAGTTGTGATCTATTTGTAGATTCATTAGGGGAATAATATTATGTCTTATACCTTTATAGGAGGGGTTTTAGAAGGGATTTTAAACCACTAATGGAACTCAAAAACACAATTTTTTAATAGTTACACTTTTTTAATAAATAAAATTTAAAACACATTTAAAAAATAAAAAATTAATAAAAATAAATCTTATTTCACATACTTCCATTTCATTTTTAAACATTTTCAATGAATATATTATTCTAGAAATAAACATATATTATCTAATTGAAAATTATATAATAATTCCACTAATTTTCAAGTAATACTTCAACAGATGGCCAAATTAATAAAAGGATGAGATATATGGATAATTATTCTCATATTCATATATAAAATAGTAAAAAATATTGAAAAACTCCTTGTTTTAATATCATGTCTCTCTTTATAGATAATCATGGTTTCTTGAAATATGATTCCTGCCCAATGAGTTTATCAGGTAGTTCAAATCATAACATTAATAGTTTCATATGAATTTCTTATATTTCCAACACCTCCACCACAAAAGAATCACATGGTTTTTGAATGAATATAGGTATTGATGTAATGAATATAAATGTTCCATAATATTCTGATAATTGAAAACATATGAAGACAAAAAGATTGTAAAAGTGTGAATACTACTAAATATATTCCATTTTTGATAAAATATTTAAAATATAGAATACATCCAACTGGAAAAAAGTTAGTTTAGTAGCCTTTTCAAGGAGGATATAATTTTACACTTTTTGTATATATAAAATGAAATGTGAGTCATTTATTTTAAGAAAAAAAGCTAACTACGGACAATAGTAACCAAATGAAAACATGAAAATCACAAAATAAAACATAAAATAAATTTTATCTCCTCATGTAAAATCCCATGGGTATTCTAGGAATAAATTTTAACAACAAAAAAGGTAATAAAAATATCCATTTCACCATTTCAATAATTATTTAAAAAAATATTCAAGCATTGTAAAATAATCTATATACTAGGTACATAAAAAATAGAAAAGAAACCAAATAATCCAAAAAAGAAGTCAAATATTTTCTGTCAATTCAGTTCTTTCTTTTTATTCTGTGATTGAATAGAAATATACGACATATATATGCTTCCCAAATGATTCTTACAAATATATATAAGAACAATATCACTAAACCCTTATGAATATACGTTATATATTAAAATTAATGCCAAATAATTAACAAAAAATTTATCCATTGGACTCTAGACTACATGTTTGGAATTTCTCAAAGGTTTTGGTAATAGCATAGCCATATACGAAGTGTAATGAATTGATTTATGTTAATAAAATGACTCAAAAATAAGGCACTAAAGTATTAATATATATGATGTTTATGAAAAAATAAAAGAAATGCATCACAATGAAATTTATATTAATGTTGGAATGAAATAGGATCGTCTATTAAAAAATGTAATGTTTAAATTAGACAAAATACAAAAAAAACATTATATTGTTTTATATATAAAATCAAACACGTATATTTTATGGTGGAATAACACAATACCATTTACCAAAAAGTTCAATATGAGTGTTAGCCAAAAAATTAACATAGATATTTTAATACAATTCAAATACATAAGTAGATTAAATAATTTAGACAACTCCTAGTACTAGTAAAATTCTATTAAAATAGTCTAAAACTATATCACATACAACAATCAAGTTAATCATGTCTAGACGATATAAAACCATTTGGTAATAATATACTATTTTATAATATTTGTATATAATATTTTCAAATTTGGAAAACACTTCAAATATTTCAATACCTCATAGTGACACGACAATCGTTACTAATTTTTATAGCTATTAAATAGAATGAAAGAAAATGAAACTCATTTGAAACCGATATTAAATTGGTAGTTGTTATACTTTAATATTTTTTTTATAAACATATAGGTGATTGTGGGTCTATCACATAATTCTATAATATATAAAACATTTCAATATAAAAATATTAACATAAAATTTTGTAGAAATTATTTTGACTTGTTTTTGAACCCCATTAATTAATTCAATAAACATAATATCATGAAAATATAAATTTATTATTAATGTGGTACCAATAAATTTAACATAAATAATAATCAAATAATAGATAAAAAAATTTTAACGTTGAACGTATGTATTTTTTACTTTGACATTAAAAATTTAATAGAAGTAATTATTCAAAAGTACGGGATGTTGTTGATATAGCTTATGATGAAACCAATATACTAAAATAATTATTTTTATAAATTATGATTAACATTAAAAGGTATTTATTTAGAATTCAATAAATAAATAGTTGAATGAAATATGATTGATAATGCTCTCTATTGAAAACACTCCATAATTTGCGTGTCCATGGAATTTCAAGAAAATTAAAGAAAATCATACTTTTTTCATTCCTATATGTATGTAATATATAGTAACTCAGTTTTTTCAATGCATAATTATTGAAACTCCATGTACAAGGGAGGTTATTTTTATATCAATATCTGAGCTACATAGACATAGATATTTACCTTTGAAAATTGGGCAATGTATGCTCACATAAGTCTAAAATCATATCTGTTTTTTAGGTTAAAAGTGTGGGATAATACAATTATTACATGAAATATAATCTGATAATTATAAAACATTAAATTTAATAACTTCTTTGTATTTTTTTAATGTTAACATATAAAACAAATTTTAAGTGTCTTACCATATGTGGAATTTATCCACATATTCAATAAAATGACATATATCATCTAGAATATTAATCCAATATGTTAAAAATATATGAGGTATCATATATATATATAAATTATATTTTTAGAATGTTTGAAATTGGGAAACCGAATAATTATAAAAATTTTCTGACCCTCCAACCATTAAAATGTGATCAACAATATGTTCTCTATAATGATGATTCATGATGTTTTTTAATAACAAAAATCTATTTATTAAATATCTGAATCATGTAATAAGTCATAAAAACAATTTATATAATTCAAAAACCTAATTAAATATAATACTATATTAATTTAAATGATAAAAAATAAAAAACATCAAATTATTTTTATAAATTGTTCTCTTAGAATACATCTTCAATTATTATAATAATATAATAATTTATTATTTTGAAACCACTATATAGGAGTGAATTCACCCAAATCAGTTAATAAAAATTTTTTTTGGATGTAAAAATGCTATTTTTATAATAAATCAATAAAATGTGTTAGAAAAAAAATTTATACCTATTTTTATGGTATTTTACATATTTCATCTAAAAAAATGCCAATTTATTACACATACACACTAATGCAATCAATAAAAAAATTGTTGAACGAAGAAAAGTTTAATTTAAAAAATAATAAATACAAAAATTAATTCACTAATAAATAAATATTAATTAAATAATTGAATGACAAAGAATATTAAAAAAATGAAATATGGGAACATAAAAACCATTGGCATCAAATCATTTAGTAAAAAATATATTTTTTCTATTCTGATCATTTTATTTAAAAATTGGGTGATTCACCAAAAGAAAAACATGGTTTTCAAAAATTATTATATGTAAAGGGAATTTCTATTCTTTTCAATATTTTGAAAAAATGATGTCAATGTCATGGAAATATCCTTTTTGATAAAAACCCAGGCTGAATAATATAGTATTTAGGTTTTATATAAATGAATCTTTTTTTCATAAATTTTCAATTTTATTCATAAATATCAAATTTTTTATCTAAATATTTCTTATTTCATAACATACTAAATGATTTCCCATTTGAATTTATATTTTTGTATTTAAATACATTAAAAATAAAATACCATTGAATATATTATATAAATAAATTATATCTTATTTTTAATTAATCAATGGATGACTCCTATTGGTAAATTAATCAGTTAATATTATCGAAAAGGTTAATATAGTGATGTTTTAATATTAAATGTAATTATAAATATGGGGAGACATATTTGTATTCAGTAATCTCATATGGATTGTGATTCAGGAATGCGTTAGGAAATGTTTAAACCCCTATTTAATGATATATTTTAATTACAAAAATAAATTTATAATATATAGAAATCGATTCTCTAGATAAAAACCTATATGGTGAATATTATTTAAGGCTATTTTTTCATGGTATGATGTTAAATTTTCATTATGAAATTTATTTTATTAATAATATTTATTCTAGATATAAAACTAAAATTTATCTTGGATATTATAATAAAAATTGAAACCAAAATAAAATATTAAATTTTAAAATTGGAAATAAATTGAAATTAAATTTATGATGTTAATAAGAAATATTATAAATTATTACATTATAAGGGTATTATAATCCCTACTCAAATCATTATTTTAGGAATAATATATTTAAGTATGAAAATATTGAATAGAATATTTTTTGGGATATTCCAATATATATCCACATCATCACATAAACATTAAATATAAAATATATAAATTTATATCATCAATACACAGAAGTATATATATATATAGTATGTTTTTGCGTTATTTTAGTATATTATGTTCATATTATATGTATTTTTTGGATTCAATAGTCACATTTTACCAATTTCTTAAAATCATATATTCTATAAAAAATATGTTCAATTAATATTCAATGATATTCATTTTTAAGAAAAATTGAATGAAATCTATAAATAATACAATATAAATCTTTATTTCAACCCCATAACCTAGTAAAAATTAATTAAGATAATATAAAAAGCATAAAATTATAGAAAAAAATAATTAATAAATTTAAAAAAGTATAAAAAGTATATAAAAACGTCTTTTATACGAATATCTATTTTAACACCACAAAATTAACTCTAATTGATAATGAAATGAGGATTAAAAAATCCATATTATAAACAACCATTATTATATTTCAATTTCTATACATATGATAAAATTAATATATTAGGTGTAATCTATATATTATGTGTAATCTATATATTATATTAAATTATTAAGTGTATGACTGAAACACATTATGTGTAAATCATGGACATGTTATATCCTTGGTATAAAATATATACTGCATATTGTGTTTTAATTGATATTTAATAAGGAATAATTCATCATATTGACATTTCCAAAAATTAATCATATCAAAATGAGAAATATCATATTATAATTCTCACATGAAGTGAGGGATGGGGGTGTGCATTAAATCTAAACAGACTGCCTCGAGTAATTGATATGGGAAGAAATCAATGTATTGAATTTCATAAGGTAGTTTTTATAATGGGTTAAAGGATATAAAGTGTGAGATTATCATGTGTTGTAGTTAATGAGGATGTGGGTGTGGATACGAGTGGGATTGTGCATTTTTATCAGGTAGCTAAACTATATCAATAAAAAATTAATGTTACTTTTTTATTTTATCACTGTTGGCATACTGGTATATTATTGGGAAAAAGATTCATCATCATTTTTCACACATTTTTTTGTATGATAGTTTGGGTTTTAAAACATTGATATTCTATTTTTTTATCCTAAATCATAGTTAGATTTTGTCTATTCCTGGAAAAACTGAGTATTACCAATCCATGTAAATGGTTTTGTTCAATAAGATATTATAATATTTCTTTATGGTTCTTTTATTTTTTATTTTCTTCATCTAGAAAATTTTTAGGTCTCTCTAACTCACAGTGATTTATTACCTATTATGATTACTTGTATAAAACATTTTGTTCACACAATAATATTATACTCACAAATTAATGATATTAATATATTTACACATTGTTATTTTTTAGTATTAAATTCAGATAAAAATTAAATTATCCTCAATATAAATATAATATATATTAAAACTCCTATATTTTCTATGTAATTTTTCTACTGTATAAAAATTATATGAAATATACAATGACACATGAAAAATGGGATATTTATTTTAAAAATTTATAGATTATAGAAAATGTGATATTGTTAACTATAAAAGGTAATACATTCTTTCAAAACAAATTATATATTTACAAGGTTTAGAATGAATCAAAATATTATTATCCACAGTTAGATCAATATTTACAAGAAACATAATGTTATCTAGATGATGAAAACATCTTGAACAATAGTTGAAAATCCAAATATAACACACAATATTGTTAGGATTTTAACAATCAGTAATGAAGAATTCATTGTTGATATTAAAATAATAATGACTCTAGAAACTTATCATTTTATATTAAGTTATGGGTGTCCTTATATTCTACAGAAAATACTCATAATTTCAAGATTTGAAGTAAAAGGTTATAAAACTTGTTTCAATCCAAATATATTTTATTATACAATACCACATAGTTTCCATAGGCATGTTATTTTTACTAAAGAATCATCAATTGAACCTAAAATGATTGAATCAATTTTTTAATGATACCAACTTCTAAATGAATTTAAGATATATTGAATTCAGGGATAAGCACAATATTATTGTCTCTCTGTCTGTGATTTTGTTTAGAATGCATTCTCTTATGAAAACATTGATGAGATATGTAATTCTGTTACTATGGAAAGATGAATTTCGGAAATCCAAGTAGGATTTAATGAACCAAAACACATCTACATATATTCTCATCTTCCTTGAACCGAGGTATGGTTAGGTTGTGTATTGTGATTCTTCTAGATTGTGATTGTGTTGAGTTATTTTTCAGTGAGACAATGTCATATCCCACGACTCAAAATATTTACAAATGAAAATATAATATTATTTCCCATAAATGTGGTTGTCTATATATTTACGACGCGACACCATGACCAAATTAATGAAAAGTTAATCGTCTTCAAGAATCATAAGATATTGATGAATATTTTTTCAAAGAGGGACATGAACATCATTAAATGACGATGGATGTGGTATCTCCAAAATAATAACATTGAAATGGAATATATGCATGTTAAAGAGAATGTATTAGTTGATGGATTAGGACTAAAAGATTATAACCATATTTGAGTAGTTTGTATAAATATAAATATATTACCTACATCAGGGTTATTTATTTATAATTTTATTAACTAAATTATTAAATTTAATTATGACATAAAGAAAACATCGTAATAGAATTATTAGAGAAATAATCTAATAAATTATATTAATAATAGTGAAGAAATATAATTTGAAATATTTTATTCCATCCATGAATTTTATGGATACCAATGACATGTTTTGGAATTAGTTAATGTATAATTTTTAAAGGTATCATGTAGATATAAAATTTTAAAAAATCATGTAATGAATAATACACAATATGATATAATTAATACGTTATATCATAATAAATAATATTAAATTATTTAACATTCAAAAAAAGATAAGATTCTTTTAAATACATATTATAAGTCCTTATATATTATAAATGATAATTATTGGTTCATTTGACATCTTATTGTAATTACATTAACCCACAATATTTATATCACATTATATCATTGTATGATTAAAATTATTAAAATAATTGTTAAAAAAGATAAGTTTAAAAAATGTTTAAAAAATTTCCTAATATAATTAAATAATATTTCATAGTCACAATATCTTGTATAGTTTTATATAAATTTCTTTTTGAAATGTTTGGAATAAAAATTGGATTTATATTAATTTAATAATTTTTATAATTCCAAGAGTGTCCCTCCCCTCTCCTATAAGATGTCACACATGATTTATATTATATACACTAAAAAAACAATTTTTTCACCCATTATAAGCCCAAAACACATCCAATAAACCCTCCTAACATTATATAGGACTTATATTAGGTTAAATCCCCTCCAAGTAGGTGATAATGTGACATGAAATGCGATCATCCAAAGGAAATTTAATGTTTTTATTTAAATGTTTCAATATTATTTCATCTTCCACATTCTCCAAATATATTTGTAACCATGATAAAATAATATAGTATATTTGGTATACTAATATTTTATTATGTAAATATAATAAGATAAATCAATATACTCTTAATTATATTGGAATGAAATTAATCATTTCGGCGTACGTGCGAACTATAACCTTCAAAAACAGAAATAATTTATTTTCCATAACCATCTGTCATGATTAGTTATAATAATGAAATTAATGTTCATTTGTGATATTAATTACATAATTATAATTATAATATACAAATATATCCACATCATTCTTATTTATCTTTATCAAAAAAATGATAATGTTGTTCATTCATATGTGTGAACTATCTCTTTCTCGAAGCGATGTGATTCATTTTTAATCAACAAATAACATGGATAATATATATAGATATATTTAAAAAAGTATCATAAAATTAATAATTTTATGAGAATTATACAAATATAAAATAATTCTTACCTTCATTCCATAATGATCAATGAACAATTGAAAACGTTAATCATGTCTATGTATGTCTTACCGTATCGATGATAGTAACAATGTTCAATTTCTCATATCCATATTTAATGAATGGATTGAAAAGTATAATTGATATATAAAAAATATTATCTTTTATTTAAAACTATTCTTAATAAGATTTACTTATAACTACATTTACTAGTGACATCATATCATATTGATTTTTGAATCTATTACTCAATATTAACTAAATGTCCAACATGAACACAAATAATTAACTAAATATTCTAAAATTATAATAAATGATTTAAAAGAAATAATAATATTAAATATGGTAATAAATAAATTATAAATAAAACTAATTTTATTATTCAGGATGATAAATAATGTACAATATAATTTAGACTCAATGTGAGGTATTTCATCTCAATCCCCTTTCATTGAGGCATTTCATGATAATTTTCACCTATATTCTTTTATAAGTGGTATATATAGCCACTATGACATTTCATATCCATATATTATTTATTGTAATGTTATTTAGTGTATTTTAAATTTATTAATTTTGGTATATTGTTATTTATATGTTCAATGTGTTATGGGATACCTTGAACATTTAAGGATTTAATTATTAAATAATTTTATTCATTAAATATATTTAAATAATTATTTATATGGATGTAATAAAACAATATAGAAAATATTATTTCTATTTCTAATTTTATTCAATGTTTTCAAATGAATACTTTTTATATTAATCATTATTACTATCTTTATTAATTGACAGATTTAATGTTTTCATTTATGAATATGGCGTGAACGAATTATCCACTACTCTAACAATCATTTGACATCTGACTTTCAATATATTCTATAATGCATTTTAAACTGAAATTAAATACATTACTAATTTTTTAGGAACCTTTGTTTTGGAGAGGGTATCATAAAAATAATGGTATGTATATATGAAAATTCATTCCTTATGTGATTAGAAGTGAATTTGAATGCAATTTTATGATGAACATGCTTTATTCATGAAATGGTACATGAGCATTAAATGAAACAAGTGATCCCAATTAGTATATATAAAGGGTGGATCACCATTATAACTCATAGGTGAGCTTATGAAAATATATATTATGTTAGGATCCCCATTATAACTCATTGGTAATACATTTATAGATTATATGAAGGAATGACCTCCATTATAGATCATGGGTAAATTCTATATTGCATATATGAAAGTCGATCACCATTATAGTTCTACAACTCCTTTTTAATAATAATGTTGGAAGTCGACTATATGGATATTCGAATTTTTAATGTATTTTTATTTGGTTTTATATAATTGATTATATAAGTAACCAAACTATGTTTAGTAATTTGTTGTTATTGGATTCAACATTATTATTCGATAAAAAATTAAGTGTGTTATTCATATGAATTATTTTTGTTAATTCACTAAAATAACCCTAAATGGCGTTCCTTGTTAATCAATATAATAAATTTTTTCTTTTATATTATGTCCCATACTAGAATTTTTTGCTCATGCCATGTTTTATAATTTTTTTCAGAAGATTTAAGGTAAAATAGAGTCCTTGATGTATTAAAGGAAATGTTATGATGATTAAAACTGAAATGAAACAATGTTTATTTTTAGCAGTTTTTAGTTATGAATGAAATAGTTACTACTGGATATGACTACTTTTTATTTCTATGTATTTTATGTAGTATTTATGTCTTAATTCTCTAATACTATAAATAAGAAATGATATTCATTATGAAATAAAGAAACATACATTACATAACTCAGGATTGTGTAATATTTATGGATTGGTAATTTTATGTATGGTGTGATTTCTAATTTATTGGACTATTTTGATGTATTTTTTGATGGGTTAATAGAGGATATAAGTCTATAATGGGATGTTGTAATCATAAAATAGATATAAACTATCTACATCTAAATAGTATAATCTTATTCCATATACCAATAAATATAAAAGTGTATATAGATTTTTTGGATTTGATAGATTTTTTATAAAGGAAAAAATGAAATGATATATCATTTTCTATTTTTTTATATTCATTTATTTCATTTGTTATATATTCTAGAAAGGGGGCCTACATACAGACATTTTGAACCATTGGTGGAAGATGCATCATATGTGTCTGCTTCCAGATCAAATGCCTATCCAATTAAAAGATTAGTGACCTACAAGAAATGTAAAAAATGGAGGACATCCTTGTGAACCATGGTAGTAATAGATGTCTCTTAGATTTCTACATCCATACCAATTTTAGGTACTTTGTTTATAATAATGTTCATTGGAAAATGTATTCTAATATGACATGATAATAACGGTCAATTTCCTCCTAAACATAGGGAAACAGCCCAACATAAAGAATTAAATTCTTCATCTAGACTGAAACATTAAGAAAAATGTGATGTTGCAACAAAACTTTCTCTTTTCACCTTCACTACAATGTCATCATTAGATATTTACCAACCAATGGCTCAAATAAAAAAATATAACATTGATCTAGATATATATCTCATATCATATATATCAATTTTGGGACTAGAATAACTACAATCCATATAATAGCTCATTGTCACCTTGAAATATGATGGTTTTTTATTAATTCTTCTTATGTACATGAAGAAATTATTTACGACATCTAATTGACTCACCATGGATATAAGATTCATGATTATTATAATTATATAATAATAAAAATTGGATCATATAGAAATCTTTTTATATATAATAGATGTTATAGACGATACAACATAATGACCCGAATCTGGAGCCACTCAACTGGTGCCCCATACCTGGTTCGCCACATGACCTCCATCACGTTTTCCCAAATGCCAGAGGCTACCGACTATCAGCGAGGGCCTTGGTGAGTCATTGGGGAAACTATGCCCTCATTTGGTATGGTATACAAGGAAATGAAAATAACAGTCAATAGTGAATGTAGTAAACAACATACAATAACTGAAACTAAACAGCGGATGTAATTGTACATATAATAATAATAACAATGATGCAGCATGTACAAGAATCTAAGGAATGCAGCAAACACAACAATGTGCTCAAATACAACGGAGAATAATGTACTAAAAGTAAACATTAACTCTAGCAGTATCGCAATCCTAAGCTCGGTCTTGTGCTCTCCATCACCATTCATCAATCATGTACCTGAAACAAATCTATATTCCCATGGCATAGCATGTTACACAACTGGTATCTCAGCAGACTACATAAAACAACAAACAGTACAAAACCCAAGCTTGTTCTTTATCTTGGTGTACTCGTCACATCCAACTACACAATATTCACACTGACTCTCTGGGTGGCTCATACTGGAAGACCCCTCAAGTCGAATAATCCATCAAGGCACAAAATCTATGGGAAGCTCTCAATGTCAATTCCCATGTGGTCTGGTAAAGATAGCTATAGATTCTCTATAGAAGCACTTACGTCTAACTCCCCATGTAGTCCCTATGTTTAACTAAGGACACTCTAAGGATGAACAATGTCTAATTCCAATAGGTCTTGCGATCGATAAAAATTTACAATAGACTCAATAGGGAAGACCTTATTCATCAATTCCCTCTTTAGTGTACCGCACCAGGTTCTCACGTCCCTGAGCAGTCTAGTCAAGCATAATCAACTTTCAGCAGCCATATGTAAGTTCAACAACTATATATCTAATACATACATTGCATCAAAATCGAATAAATAGCAGTAAATACATGCAATCAACAATATCAAGGAAGTCAATCAATGCAACAAGGTCTCCCTTAATGGAATCCTAAGGAAAATGGTGATAAACAGCCTAAACAAGGGAGAACACCCATGGGGTGATCATCAATCTTTCTAACAAGCAATTATTATTCATCTAATAGCCTCTAGAACAAAATAAATCTATGACAGATAATAATACTGGATCACAACGCTAACCCAATATACCCTAATCATGGTAATCCGACACTTTTGCACAAAAACACAATGATGTTCAATATAGGGAAACAATCCACCTACCACGATCCTAGGAGATCGATATAATTGAACCTCAGCCTGTGAATCAGACTAGAATAGAGTAGATATCCCAAAATGTCTAAAATGTTCATTCTTAGTTAACTATCATAAGAAAATGAATCATGAATCGTGTCCATAGAAGAACCATGAACTCGCCGCTGTGATTCTATTATAATATACAACGTTCAATTTGGATAATCGTTGACCAATTAGTGGCTTGGATAATATTGGCAGTCGTACCCTCTCTCTTGGTCGAAGGAGCTGGAGGAGATGACATTTTTGGGGTTAAGACGCAACCCTGGTCTGTTAAATGAAAAACAATATTGTAAACGGAATGTACATTTAGAGTACACGACGTGTACTAATCTTTTCCATACTCCGCATTAAGCGGCCTCCACATAACCCCTACATGGTCTTGTGTGTGACTAGAACATGGCCAGAACACTGCCTCGAACGACATAAATCTACACTACAATACTCATAAAGTACACAACCTGTATTATGGAAATTTCATGATTCTCCTACTTTTTCCCAAAAACATTCATAAAGGAAAACCATACCTGAAATGAAGGTCCGAGTTCTTACAAACATCCCCCCGTAAAGAAATTTTTCCCCAAATTTCCATAGCATGGTTTAGAAGTGGAAACATATAACAACTCTGTCCACTGTGATCGCATATCAGCCACCAATTCCGAAGTATTGTTCTATACACGGTCGTGCTGCCATAACACCCATACCAGAGGAACAGACTGGCCATGGAGTACCATTGCACTATGATAAAAAAATCCTGAGCCACTCAACTGGTTCCCCATACCTAATTCGCCACATGACCGGATCCAGTCAGCTGGTGCCCCATACCCTGAGTACCTCTAATACCACATTTTAATAACCCAAATCTAGAGACACTTAACTAGTTCCCTATACCCATATTTCCACATGACCTTAAGCATGTTTCGCCAAACGCCATAGGCTTCCAACTAGTAGCGAGGGCCTTGGTGAATCATTGCGGAAACTATTCCCTCATTTGGTAAGGTATACAGGGAAAAGGAAATAGCAGTCAATTGCAAAAGCAGTAAACAACATACATTAACTGAAACTAAACTGCAAAGAAAATTAAACATATAATAAGGATGATAATGATGTAGTAGGTACAAGTATCTATGGAAAGTATCAAACACAACAAAGTGCTTAAATACAACTGAGAACAATCTACTATAAGTAAACAGAAACTCTAGAAGCATCACAAGCCCAAGCTTGGTCTTGTGCTCTCTAGCTCCAACAAACAATCATGTACCTGAAGTAGAATGACCAAAATCCCTATCCACACCTACAACCATATAACCTATTTGTGCTGAAAAGAAAGACCCAAATATGGTGTGAGACTAATCCCAGAAGCAAACCACTACAAGATCAGTGCCTTATTGTCAGTTTGAAATATAGAAAATGTAATGAAAATAAATGTAGCCTAGAAACATGAATACACTAAAGTAAAAAATCTTCAAAATATCCATTCCCATTCATTAATTATTTTAATTCAAAAATTTAATTATCAACCTTGGAATATAGAAACATCTCTATATTCCATAGGCATAGCAAGTAACCTAATTGATATCTCAACAGACTACCTAAAACAACAAGCAGTTCAAAACCCACACATGTTCTTTGGCTTAGTGGACTCATCACATCCCACCAAACAATATTCACATTGACTCCCTAGTGTCTCATACAAGTAGACCCTTCTATTCATGTATTTATACATGGCATAGACACTCTGGGATTCTATCACTATCAATTCCCCTACGGTCTGGTAATGATAGCTATAGACTCTATAAAGAAGCACTTACATCTAATACCCTTTGTAGAATCGATGCATAACTAAGGAAACTCTGAGGATGCAAAAATTACAATTCCCATAAGTCCTATGAACAATACTAATTTATAACATACTCTCTATGGAATCCCTTAATCTTTAATTGCATATTTAGTTTACCGCACCTGGTTCACATAGCCATAAGGAGTCTAGTCGTGCATAATAAACTTTCATCAGCCCTAAGTAAGTTCAAAAACTACTTGGATAATAGCTAAAACGAAAAAATAGTATATAAATAGTAGGCAATACATTCAATCAATTATATCAAGGCAAGAAATCAGTGCAACATGGTCTCCCTCACAGGTAACCTAAGGCAAATTGCGAAAAACAACAGAAACAAGGGAGGACACCCATGGGGTCATTCTCAAACATGATAACAAGAAATTATTATTCATATAATAGCCTATAACACAAAATAAATATAAGGAAGATAATAAAACAAGATCAAAACCCTAACGCAAGATACCCGAATTATGGGAACCCGACACTTTTGCACAAAAACTGAAAGATGTTCAATGAAGGGAAACAAACCTCCTACATCGATCCTAAGGGAAAGAAATACTTGAACCTCGGCATGTGAATCAGCCTATAACAAAGTATAACTACAAAAAAGTATAAAAAATTCAACCTTAGATAACTCAAATAAGAGAATGAATCATGAAAAGTGTCCAAAGAAGAACAAAGAACTCAACGTTGTGATTCTATTGAAACCAACGACATTTAACTCGGATAACTCTTGAAGGATTGGTGGCATCGATAATATCTGTAGCTATACCCCTGCTCTCAGTAGTTGAAGCTGGGGAAGAAGATTTTTTTTGCGGTTAAGACGTGACCCTGACCCATTTAATGAAAAAAAGTGCACGACGTGTACTTTTATAGTACATGTCGTGTAATAAGCTTTTACGTACTCTGCATTAAGTGGCCTCAACATCATCCCAACATGTCCATGTGTGTATTCATGACACAAAAAGCACACATCAAGGACACAACCTCAAGTGGCATCAAATTACCCAGCGTGTACTCATAAAGTACACGGCGTGTATTTTGAAAATTTCCAAATTCTCCACATTTTTCCCAAAAACATCCAGAAAGGAAAAAAATACGTGAAAAGAAGGTCTGAGTTCCTACAAACAGATTTAATTTTATCCATCATTTCTTACACTTTATGATCCAGGATCATATTAATATTCACGCAATCAGACATTTGAAGAGACACCTTCCTAGAGTTCTCCATAATAATTCTCTTGATAACTTTTCCATTATATGTTCATTGACTCATTCCAAAAATACATTTTGTCCATCAATATGGATAATTATACTCCATGTCTAGGTTGTTTAAATCATTTATTTCAATTAAAATATTACATAATATGTTTTATGATTTTAATGTTATGAAATAATTTTCAATAAGTATATTTATATTCCCTTACAATAATAAAAATATCCTAGTACACCTTCTATTATACCTTTATACTAAAGATTCATACTTTTTCTTTAAAAATTTCTGCATTGATATTGTCATCAAACCCTATATTCCCACTGTGATATGCATTCATTTATCCATATATGGAATATTTAAAATAATATACCTTGATAGTCTCAATTCACACTTTTAAACAAATTTTTTTATTATATAGATTTCAATAATTACATTTAGGTTGCAGAATTGTTTTTGACATCCATTTGATATATCATATAATAATAATGATATTTAAAGATATATATTAATTGACTATATTTTTTCCCCATCAATAAAATAAACCATTATAAATATTATTACTTTTTTAAAAGATATATTGATGATTAAATTAATATATAAACATAAAATAGTATTATTATGTTAATAATGGTATATAAATTTCAAATTATAAAAAAAATATTATATTCATCAAAAAATAAATGAATAAACCCCATGGAGGCTAAAAATTGGGTTATTAAAAGCCTAGGGCACCATCATATATCATCCACTAATAGATATATGGTTCGAAACTAGAACCATGTTGGCATACCACACAAGATAGTGGACCTTAAGATATTTAATTATATAACAAACACATACTCAATGCTTAAGATAACATGCATCACATGTAAAATATAAATATATGATGCACTGAATGGTACATGATTCATAATAGATATATTAAGAAAAAATATAACCCCATATGTTTAAAATATTACTGTGCGGTACATCTAAAAATTCCTTAAATCTGGAAGATGTGATATTCTAAATAACCCCTCATAATTGTCAGTACTTCTAGATTGGTCTCTATCCACAATAATCACTTCCAAAATAATAGATTTACATGAAAAATAACACATCACTATGTGTCATACGGTGATACCTATGAAGAAATAACTCTGTCACTTCTACCAAGACCATATTCTATCCATTTCATCACATGACCCTTTACAACATGTGTTGGAACAAAGACTTTGAAAATCTGAATAATTGGAATAATTAACTATCTTATAAGTCTGACATCGATTTCCCAGTTTAATGATTCCTCTAATATTTAACCACATATCACCCATGGTTTCATAATCATTGATGAAATCGAGTCCCTGAACATCTCCAAAATTCATGTTTGTGCTAAATATAATAAGGGAGGACCCACTCATTGAAGTAAACATGTCATCTAGGGGAATTCCACAATCTATCAATAATATTCATTGATATTGTACTTCCATTACAGAATCCCATTGAAGATCCCATGAATTTCTCCAAAATAGATCCCACAAAAAATGGTATTAACCGATACTATTAGAACCACCGATGTGGGTTATAATACATTTAATTCCAAACATATGTAAAAGAAACAACTCGGAATATTCAATATAAGCCCACTGACTTAAAACTTACTTAATCATGAGTTATTACAAGATTACACATTGATGATCTTTTTAGGTTTAGAGTTTTAGAGAATTAGATCATGAAACTTGCATTACATTCCACATTTAATCAAAGTGGTTACATAAAAGACAGTATTCATTCATCCCATCAATGGAAGCATATTGAAAGTAAAACATGGATTCTTTCATGACACATCCTTGACACTATCATCACATCATGTACCTTTCCCTTGAACTGTGAAAAACATTTCAAAAACATGGGATGAGCATAAAAAGCTCAGTATGGGTTATAAAAATATGGAAAGGAAACATGAGTTCATATATACATAAGAATGAAATATTACTTTACCCATAAAACATAGGCACTTTAACAAACCTCATCAAACCATGAATAATTCATAGAAAACATAAGACATAAAGGTAACTTGAGGAATTCATAACATTATTACGTAGGGAGTAACCCTCTTGGTTAAGTTAGGAATACCCATCACAGTATATTCCCTAAATCTCTTCGGAGAAACCATCACGTTTCACTCCTTCTCGTTACCCAATGCATTGGAGAGCTATATCGGGCTCACATGCCCTTAGTTTATCACAGAACCACCCGTTTTCATAACAATGCCCAAGAACCATAACATTAATGTATCAAATAAAACATGAATAAAGGAAACAAAACATTTCCACATTTCAATCACAATATAACATTTTAGTATTTTGAAATAATGAATCCATACAAAAAGAAACCATTTCCAAAACCATTTAAAACATTTGATAAGGAGAATTTTGAATCAAAGTGTCCCATACCACCTTGAAGCTTTTAAAATTTTAAACCATTAATATCCATATAATTAAATCCTTAAAACCATTTTGAAAACATGGATATTAATAAGAACAAGTCGTTAAATCATTTAAAGCGATATTTTGGTCAAAGTGTTTTTACCAAAATTAGAGACACTTGAATACAATAATTGAGGAATAACATTTAATCAGAACTTTATAATATCATGAGAATAAATGTATTTATGATATAACATTCCAAGGGACAGTATATACACCATATAATAGTGAATTGGTGCATAACAACAATGTAGTCTCAATAGGGATGTAAAATGTGATGAAATCCCTTATAAGGAAGGTATCCTTAGATTAAAGATAAATCAATATCAAAATTATGTGTGACAAATATAAATACACCCAATATAATTGGATATTAAGTGTAAAACAATAAAAGGTCATTCACACATATTCAAAGGATGACATATTCAATAATTACATGTTGAACCCAAAGAAATCGAAATTGGGTTAAAACGTTCCCTTGGTAAAATTCGACAGCCTAACGGCGTCACTTCAAAAATTCAGAAAATGAGTTGATGAGAGATAAAAAGGGAATATCATCCCTTGGACATAAAATTTGAATCAATCAGGATATAGAAGAACATATCCCAACATAATAGTATGTGAATTAAAAGACATAACAAATGAAGTCTTTTAAAATGAGGAGGGTGAATGGTTCCATTACCAACTTGGGTAACTTTCGAAAAGTACACCCCATTGAAGAAGTGTCATAAAATGAATATGTAAATACCGATAAATAGAACTATAATACAAAAGGAGTGTAAAAATGGGCAGTACATAAACCACTCAAATGAAATTGTGGCAAATGTAGCATAAATCTCACAGGAATATAAGTGAGATGAAAAACCCCTTACGAAAACTCGGCAGCCTAACAGCGTCACTTAAAACTTCTAAAATGGTTTGATGAGAGGAAATAGGGTCTCTCGTCATATGAACATAATAAGTATAATTGGATTAATATAAAATAACATTCCAATCATAAGAAAGATGAGCTTAAAAGGAATGACATAAAAGAGTGTACTTAAAAAGAAAGAGAGGTGTAGGATCTCTTACCTCGTATCCGACTTGACCCGACCGTTCATTAATCTCCTAAATAATAAACTTGAGTTAATTTTTACATTCTTATGAACCTTCTTAAAGTTAATTATTCCTTTTATATAACTTATTTCAATGTTATAAACATTATGTAATCATTTATGTTAATAATGTTTGTTCTTTCAATATTTGGTTCATTAGTCAAAAATAGACTTCTTACAATTACATGTTGTTTTTGTGGTCAAATTTTCATTATATCCAGAATGATATTCATGATTTTTATATCATATATATCATATATATCCAGCATATACATGTATTTATAATATTAAATAATCATTTAGAGGTATGAAATAAAATGCACCGTTCATGGACACGGTAAGCCGTACGTACGCATGAACGCTACTTTCATTTCTATCTCATACATTAATGAAAAAACAATAATTATATAGAGGTATATTATATTTCCAGTATAAAATAATATATAATAACTTTAAATCCATCCTTTATACGTCCCACGTATGGCATTAACAAATCAAATCACTTTGAGGGGCGGTAGTCTGCACTTTCTAAAATGAAATTATCGTGTTTACCCATAATGGAAACAATAATGGTGTGCCATAAATGAAAAATACAGAAGCTTAAGGAAAGAATAATCATATTATATATCATATATAAAAATATTGACATCATAATGGCCACCTTTGAAGGTGTTAAATGAGTATTGAACAATCATCATTTCGGGAGGTAGAATTTCGCCATCCACGGAAACCGTATGTTCTTTAACCATTTGATGTAGTTGTGTGAGAGTGTAGCTCAAATAAATCTTATAAAAACATCCTAGTATATTGAAGGTACTGGTTTTGTTACAAAATAAGTAAATAAAAAGAGTTTAGGGGGTTGGAGAAGCAAAATAAAACAAATGAACATGAGAGAATGAATTACCTTTAAAAGTGTAACTCCTTTTGATTTGAGCCTAAAGGATCCCTTTGAAAAGATTCTGACCAAAGGTAATCTTCTAGGATGATGAGAGGGATGTGGAGAGAGTAAATGGGCAGGTTATGACCGAGACAAAGGCTTGAGGAGTGTGTGAAATGAGGTAGAGGTGGGGGCCTTTTATAAGAGGAGAGGAGGGGCACTTTTGGAAAGCATGAAACTATTATTTAATTATCAAAAGTGATTCGAATTTCTAACGTCCCACATTAATATATTTTGAAGTTATGATGATAAGGATTCGCAATATTCCCATCCAATAGTTTTTGGAAAAGTGTAGGTTTTAGATATTACATTATATTTCCATTTTATTTAAATCGTTAAATAATGAGGTCATTGTTGCATCATCATTATGACGTAATTAAATTAATTTATTTAATATCTAAAAAAAAATACTATGATGTAGGAAGTCTTTTTATCTTTATAATTAATATTTATAGTCAAAATTTGGACTTATGTAACCCCACTTAAAAACTGTTTTAGTAAAACAACTCATGTTTGTGTCAATTTAATTTTAACATTAAATAAATATATATTAATGTCATTTTCCAACCAAAGTGGCTCCATGGGGTCCCCAAGTTGACCCATGGGTTGTCTCGTTCGGACATGACTCATCCAATAGGAGTAGGACAAGTTTCATGGTGTTTTCATATTTTTATAATATCATTTTTACATTAAATTACACTAATTACCTCTAATCGCGATTAATGAAAAAAAGTTACTATTCACCAAAAAATTATTTTCATCCCATTGAACCACATTTTACATACTAATGACAATCATTTTTGTCGGATTTTTAAAATTCAATACAAATTAATGGTAAACATTCATTTAACTGAAAAATCAGTTTGCTTGATTACCACTTAGTGGTTTCACAATTCAACAAAAATTGGAGATTTTCAGAAAATTACCAAAAATTCACCCTAAGCTATATTTGATATTCCGAATTCAAAAATTATGTTTATATTACCTAATTCAAAGAATATAAGTAGAATTAATTAATTTAATAATTAACTCCCGCTGTCAAAACAAATATCGTGTTTTTAAGAAACAATAAGTATCAAAATATTGATACTAGTTTAAGTCCGATTTAAAAGTGAAATTAATTCCAACGACCACTATTGGATTTAATGGTAAAACTATTTTCAAATTTCACTTTAAAACCAATTAAAAATATTATCTAATCATATATATAAATTAGATTAAAAAGAGGTTTTGAATTAAAACACAACATTTTACACTACTCATTAAAAAATGAACTTTATCGGAAAAATACCAAAAAATAGCACAAAGTAAAATTTGATGTCCCGATTCTAAAGAAGAGTTTTATTTAGTCCAAAAGAATGTATAAGAGTGATCAAAACTATATTTAATGACAGTTCTCCATCAAAAGGCGATAAGTGAACCTTTAGTGAAAATTAGGGTATACAAGCCTAAAATTGAATTATTTCAGTATTTTAAGCCTCTATCTTTATTGGATAAATGTAAAAACATTTAAAAAATATATATAATCATATTTTAGTTATTTCTATCCATTCCCACAAATACAACGGCTACATGTTAACTACCATTTAAAATAATATTATTTTATTATTAGAGTGCAACATAAGATATCCAAGAAACTCGTTGTTGCGTGTTGGGTACGCCATCGAGCATAGCGTCCCCTTTAAAGTCATATTAATATTTTATTCACAAATATGGATAAATATGAAAATGTCATATTCTTTATTTACCTGGGGTGTTACATCCTTCCCCCCTTTTGGGAATTGCGTCCTTGCAATTTTAAAATTGGGCTTGGAAACATCCTTGAAAGTCCCACATCAGAACAAGATTCGGTAAAACAATCACATTAAAATAAAGAAAGATAAGTACAGAGGTCACCCAAGTTAACCCATACTAGGATTCCATGTAGAAAAACATGGACATGGAAGAATAATCAAAGGGTCATGTTCTTGAGGGAGAGTTATAGTAAACATGTCTAGGAGAAACTTAACCATGAGAAAATCACAAACATGTGATGGGTTAAACGGTATTCGATTCCCCTGTAGGAAAAGTTAATAGACAACATTTTTGTGTTATGTTAATTTTTATTGAGGAATTTATTCATAAGGAAAAATAATCACTTATCATGTTGACTTTCAACTTTTACTAGATTCCTTAGTCAAAATCATACTTTTTTCCAAAAGGCAAGTATTTAGGGAGAATTGTTCGCATTAATAGTACTATAGTCAACTTCTAGAGAATCACCTAATCCACAAAAGAGAACTATATACTTCCCATATATTTAGACCTTAACCATAACCAAATCCAAAAAGGTTAGTACAAGGTCAGATAATCCAGAAAAGGATAACCCTTTATAAAAAGAAAATCTATTCTTAATCTCCAAAATTTGTCAAAAAAATCCCAAAGTTCAACAAGGATCATCCGATAAACAATTTGTCCATAAAATTATTCAAAGTAAAACAATATAATATTGAAACAAATATATTTGAAGGATTTAGTCACATAGTCTTCCAAGTTAAATCGTAACATTTATCTCCAAACAATATTAGTTGCTCCTAAAGTCTCATATTGAAAAGTAATTAACCTAATCACATATCCTCCATGATAGGTTAATCATTTTCATAAATAACCCAAAATAAACCTAATCTTAACTCATAAAATCATATAACTAAAAACAATAGGTCAAACTAACCAGGGACTTCACGTAGTCCAGTGGTAGGCGATAAATACCAGTTGCACTTTTTTTGTGGGTTCGATTCCCATAGCTTTGTCCGATGCGACAGGTTGTCACAAGGTCTGCATGTTGTCCTTTTTATAAAACTCCAAAAATAACCCTAACATGTTTTAACCTCAATAGTTTCTTTATAACTTTAATTTTCATCCAAATTCATTATGATCTCAACACCTTAATTCTTGAAGTCTTATTTCACCACCATAAGATAAAATAAAACGATTCCCAAAATTAATAACATCATACCTTGATCATGGCGTCCACTTTGTTTCATCGTCATCATTCTCACGTAGGTAGAAGACCCAGGCTTTACAACAATGATTTAGAGATCCTTCAAAATCATTTTCTTCCTCCATCCAAATACACCTCGTGCAACATGGGTCATATGGGTGTTCACAGAAAAACAGTTATGGAAAATAATCATGTATGACATATAATTCCAAAAAATCTGATAAAACATGATTTCTAAAAAATAGTTGGACCGAAATTGAGTTGAAACATTCTATCACTGGTCCTTTTAAAATACCATAAGTATGTGATGTGAGTCTATATTTTAAAAGCAAATATAAATAGGTTGCGCAAGTTTCTCCTTCCTCAACACCATTTTTAAAATCATAATATGCTTCAAATTCTTGTGATAAGGTAAAATATTTGAAAATACCTTGATAATATTTACCTCTCTTGAAAACATGAGAATATTTTGAAAATAGTATTTTTATAAAAACAACCCATGATCCATGATGATAACGAGGTATAACGGAGGTGTTTGGTATCTCAAAAAAATGCTTGCAAGTGAGTTGTATGCTAGAAAAAGTTTCACAATCATCTGAAAATGACTTTTCAATAATTATTGCAAGCATGTCATCAGGAAGAGATAGGAATGTCGTTTGAGATCCTCCTCCTTCCATCCGTAACCGACTTTACTTGACCTAAAAGAAAAAGTTTTAAAACAAGGATTTAGCTGAAATAATAGTTATAGGGACTAATCATGTGCCTCACAAAAACTCCTAATCCCTAATGTTGTCTAAACCGACCTTTGATACCAACTATAAGGCCCCAACCTTAAACCTTACTTAATCATGAGTTATTACAAGATTAAACATTGAGGATCTTTTCAGGTTTAGAGTTTTAGAGAATTAGATCATGAAACTTGCATTACATTCAACATTTAATCAATGTGGTTACATAAAAGACAGTATTCATTCTTCCCATCAATGGAAACATATTGAAATTAAAACATGGATTCTTTCATGACACATCCTTGACACTATCATCACATCATGTACCTTTACCTTGACCTGTGAAAAACATTTCAAAAACTTGGGATGAGAATATAAAGCTCACTAAGGGTTATAAAAATATGGAAAGGAAACATGAGTTCATATATACATAAGAATGAAATCATACTTTACCCATAAAACATAGGCACTTTAACATAACTCATCAAACCATGAATAATTCATAAGAAACATAATACATAAAGGTAACTTGAGGCATTCTTAACATTCTTACGTAGGGAGTAACCCTCTTGGTTACGTTTGGAATACCCATCATAGTATATTCCCTAAATCTCTTCGGAGAAACATTAACGTTTCACTCCTTCACGTTACCAAATGCATTGGAGAGCTATATCGGGCTCACCAGCCCTTAGTTTATCACGAAACCACCCGTTTTCAAAACAATGACCAAGAACCATAACATAAACGTATCACATAAAACATGAATAAAGGAAACAAAACATTTCCACATTTCAATCACAACATAAAATTTTAGTATTTTGAAATAATGAATCCATACAAAAAGAAACCATTTCCAAAACCATTTAAAACATTTAATAAGCAGAATTTTGAATCAAAGTGTCCCATACCACCTTGAAGATTTTAACATTTTAATCCATTAATATCCATATAATTAAATCCTTAAAATCATTTTGAAAACATGGATATTAATAAGAACAAGTCATTAAAACAATTAAAGCGATATTTTGGTCAAAGGGTTTTTACCAAAATTAGGGACACTTGAATACAATAATTGAGGAATAAAATTTAATCAGAAGATTATAATATCATGAGAATAAATGTATTCAAGATATAATATTCCAAATGACATTATATACACCATATAAGAGTGAATTGGTGCATAACAACAATGAAGTCTCAATAGGGATGTAAAATGTGATGAAATCCCTTATAAGGAAGGTATCCTTAGATTAAGGATAAATCAATATCAAAATTATGTGTGACAAATATAAATAAACCCAATATAAATGGATATTAAGTGTAAAACAATAAAATTTCATTCACACATATTCAAAGGATGACATATTCAACAACTACATGTTGAACCCAATGAAATTGAAATTGGGATAAAACGTTCCCTTGGTAAAATTCGACAGCCTAACGGCGTCACATCAAAAATTCATAAAATGAGTTGATGAGAGATAAAAAGGGAATCTCATCACTTGGATATAAAATTTACATCAATCGGGATATAGTATAACATATCCCAACATAATAGTATGTGAATTAAAATACATAACAAACGAAGTCTTTTAAAATGAGGATGGTGAAAGGTTCCATTACAGACTTGGGTAACTTTCGAAAAGTACACCCCATTGAAGAAGTGTCCTAAAATTAATATGTAAATACCCATAAATGTAACTATAATACAAAAGGAGTTTAATAATTGGCAGTACATAAACCACTCAAATGAAATTGTGGCAAATGTATCATAAATCTCACAGGAATAAAAGAGAGATGAAAAATCCCTTACAAAAACTCGGCAGCCTAACGACGCGACTTAAAACTTCAAAAATGGATTGATGAGAAGAAATAGGGTCTCTCATAATATGAAAATAATAATTAAAGTGGGAGTAATATAAAATAACATCCCAATAATAAGAAAGATGAGCTTAAAAGGAATGACATAATAGAGTGTACTTAAAAAGAAAGAGAGGTGTAGGATCCCTTACCTCGTATCCGACTTGACCCGACCGTTCTTTAATCTCCTGAATAATAAACTTGAGTTAATTTATACTTTCTTATGAACCTTCTTAATGTTAATTATTCCTTTTATATCACTTATTTAAATGTTATAAACATTCTGTTATCATTTAAGTTAATAATGTTTGTTCTTTCAATATTTGGTTCTTTAGTCGAAAATGGACTTCTTACAATTACATGTTGTTTGTGTGGTCAATGGTTCATTATATCCAGAATGATATTCATGATTTGGATATCATATATATCATATATATCCAGCATATAAATGTACTTATAATATTACATAATCATTTAGAGGTAAGAAATGAAATGCACCGTTCACGGAGACGGTAAGCCGTATGTACGCATGAACGCTACTTTCATTTCTATATCATACTTTAATGGAAAGAAAAAATAATTATATAGAGGTATATTAAAATTCTAGTATAACATCATATATAATAACTTTAAATCCATCCTTTATACGTCCCACTTATGGCATTAACGAATCAAATCACTTTGAGGGGGCGGTAGTCCGCACTTCCTAAAATGAAATTATCATGTTTACCCATAATGGAAACAATAATGGTATGCCATAAATGAAAAATACAGAAGCTTAGTGAAAGAATAAACATATTATATATCATATATACAAATAGTGACATCGTAATGGCCATCTTTGAAGGTGTTAAATGAGTATTGAACAATCATTGTTTCGGGAGGTACAATTTCGCCATCCACGGAAACCGTATGTTTTTCAACCATTTTATGTAGTTTTGTGAGAGTGTAGCTCGAATAAATCTTATAACAACATCCTAGAATATTTACGGTACTTGTGTTGTTACAAAGGAAGTAAATAAAAAGAGTTTAGGGGGTTGGAGAAGCAAAATAAAACAAATGAACATGAGAGAATGAATTACCTTTAAAAGTGTAACTCCTTTTGATTTGATCCTAAAGGCTTCCTTTGAAAAGATTCTGCCCAAAGGGAATCCTCTAGGATGAGGAGAGGGATGTGGAGAGAGTAAATGGGCAGGGTATGGCCGAGCCAAATGCTTGAGGAGTGTGTGAAATGAGGTAGAGGTGGGGGCCTTTTATAAGAGGAGAGGAGGGGCACTTTTGGAAATCATGAAACTATTATTTTATTTTCAAAAGTGTTTCGAATTTATAAGGTCCCACATTGATATATATAGAATATAAGATGATAAGGCTTCTAAATAATCCCATCAAATAGTTTTTGGACAAGTGTAGGTAATAGATATTACATTATCTTTCCATTTTATTTAAATCGTTAAATAATGAGGTCATCGTTGCATCATCATGATGTCGTAAGAAAATTAATTTATTTAATATCTAAAAATTATAAAACAAATACTATGATGTATTAAATCTTCTTAGTTTTCTAATGAATATTTATTGTCAAAATTTCTACTTGGGTAACCCCACTTAAAAACTGTTTTAGTAAAACAACTAATGTTTGTGTCAATTTAATTTTAACATTAAATAAATATATATTAATGTCATTTTCCAACCAAATTGGATCCATGGGGTCCCCAAGTTGACCCATGAGTTTTATTGGTCGGCCATGACTCATAAAATACTAGTAAGCCAAGTGTCATGGTGTTTTCATATTTTTATAATACCATTTTTACTTTAAATTACACTAATTACCTCTAATCGCGATTAATGAAAAAAAGTTACTATTCACAAAAAAATTATTTTCATCCCATTGAACCACATTTTACATACTAATGAATACCATGTATGTTGGATTTTCAAATTTCAATACACATTAGTGGTAAACTTTCATTTAACTGAATAATCAGTTTGCTTGATTACCACTTAGTGGTTTCACTATTCATAAAAAATAGGAGTTTTTCAGAAAATTACCAAAAATTTATCCTAATCTATATTTGATATTACGAATTCAAAAATGATTTTTATATTACCTAATTCAAAGAATATAAGTAGAATTAATTAATTTAATAATTAACTCCCACTGTCAAAACAAATAGCGTGTTTTTAAGAAACAATAAGTATCAAAAGATTGATACTAGTTTAAGTCCGATTTAAAAGTGAAATTAATTCCAACGGACACTATTGGATTTAATGGTAAAAATATTTTCTAATTTCAATTTAAAACCAATTCAAAAGATTATCTAATCATATATATAAATTAGATTAAAAAGAGGTTTTGAATTAAAACACAACATTTTACACTATTCATTAAAAAATGAACATTATCAGAAAAATACCAAAAAATTACACAAAGTAAATTTTGATGTCCCGATTCTAAAGAAGAGTTTTATTTGGTCCAAAATAATGTATAAGAGTGATCAAAACTATATTTAATGACAGTTCTCCATCAAAATGCGATAAGTGAACCTTTAGTGAAAATTAGGGTATAAAAGCCTGAAATTGAATTCTTTCTGTATTTTAAGCCTCTATCCTTTATTGGATAAATGTAAAAACATTTAAAAACATATATAATCATATTTTAGTTATTTCTATCCATTACCGCCAATACAACGGCTACATGTTAACTACCATTTAAAATAATATTGTTTTATTATTAGAGTACAACGTAAGATTCCAAAGAAACTCGTTGTTGCGTGTTGGGTACGCCATCGAGCATAGCATCCAATTTAAAGTCATATTAATATTTTATTCAAAAATATGGATAAATATGAAAATGTCATATTCTTTATTTACCTGGGGTGTTACATTCAATCAACATGAAAAATTAGCACAAGAATCCACAAATTAAAACCAAACAAAACCATAAACTGAAACAACCATTATTGAATTGTAGTTGTCAACACACACCTCATTGAATGAATCCTCACTCAAGGGAGTAATCAATAAATGTATAGGGGACTCACAAATTTCTAGAAGACACATTGATCGATGGACTATGTTACCCTATTTTGTATCGTGTTGTGGAGCATCACCTCATTATCACTTACAAAGTACAAAATACATGTAGATTAATAGGACCCATTTCAAATGTATCATTAGAAGGGGAAATGAAACCCTTTACTTAAAACAAGTGGTATGTTCCCTTCATAAGATATATACAAGGCTTTAAATGTCACATGAATACTCTAAAAATCATTCCCAAAACCACATCATCTGCCATAAAAATATTAATACTATAACTGCAGATCTCTCATTGAAAATTGACTCATATGAATGAGAATAAAACATATATTATGTTCTATGTAAAATGTACCTGCGATAGGTTATTTATTTACCACAATCATACATCTGACAAGAAAATCATAGAAAACACAACACAAAGGAAATGGATGTCCATGTGGCGACCCATGGGGGAGTAATGTGGAAGGTTGGGTAGAGTGGGAGAATGTGTACGACTCCCCAGTATAACAATTGTTTTGTCATGGGTTGGGTATGATGTAGTTACCCAACATGATCAACGAAAATCCAATAACGTGGGTCATTCTGTTGAGTGGGCTCGACTGGGAGATCATCCTCACCAGACCCATTGTGGTATGGTATTTCCCAATGAAACCCACCCTCAAGGACACACATATGATAAAAAATATAATATTATTATACATATAATATTTTAATGTTTTATTACAATGTTAATTATCTTTGCCTCATCCTGAGGTTAAAAATATCATGTCAAAATCATTAGATCCATCAAATGATTTTTTTCATTGAAGAATTATCATTAAAATTTTACAATTTACATAAAAATAGGTTATAAAACATTAAAACCAAAAAATATTGTTTATTATAAATTGGAACATATCATAGTCACAACACAAAACCCCATCAGTGAAGTATAATTTTTGAGACACTGATATATTGTTACGTAAACACTTAAAACTCAATAATAATATTTCGTGATCATATATTTTATTTATTTTGATATTTTTTAATATATTTATTCAGAAGTGAGAGAAAAATAAATTTATAACGGTAGGTTTATGTATTAATTTGTGGATAAAATTGTTTAAATTAATTTGAAATGAAAAAATTGGAAAAAACAAATAAACATATTATAAAGCATGACAGATAACATACAAATGAAATAATTTAAAACTACTAAGGATATAATTGTGTAAATGTGGATATAATATTGATATTATAGAGTATAAATGCTATTTGAACAATTTTATGATTCTACTTGTTTATATTTAATGAGTTTATGTCCTGTTTTGGGTTGTGTCACTAGTGCAGAAAACATTTTTTACGTCGGTTATTTTTCATTATTTACGTCGGTTTTTAGGCGACGTTAATACGGACGACATTATAAATAACTTTTTTTACGTCGGTTATTATAAACCCGACGTAACATCCCTAACATCACTGTGTTTATCACGTCGGTTCATAAATAACAGACGTGCAAAATGATGGGGGATGGGGATTTATAACGGCGGTTATTATATAACCGCCGTGATAAACCGCGGGTGGGGGGGGGGGGGGGTTTAGCACGTCGGTTATATAATAACTGACGTGCTAAATATTCGCGGGGGGTTTATCACGTCGGTTATATCTAAACCGACGTGATAAAACGCCTGGGATATCTTTTATCACGTCGGTTATGACATAACCGACGTGATTAACCCTTCCCGGGGCATATTATCACGTCGGTTTCTTAAATAACCGACATGATAAAAAGGCCTGGGAAATGTTTTAGCAAGTCGGTTATCCAATAACCGACGTGGTAAATCGATTCGCAGGCCTTTTAGCACGTCGGTTATATTAAGAACCGACGTGATAAAAGGTCCGGGAACAGTTTATCACGTCGGTTCTCAAAAAAAAACGACGTGATAAACCCCTACCAATTTATTTACCACGTCGGTTATAAAATAACCAATGTGAAAGTGATATTTTTTTTAAAATAATTGCACTGCTGTCACCAAAAAGCAACCAGAAACCAAACAACAAAAATAACCATGCCAGCCCTCCCCCAAGCCCCAACTGAACCCCACCCTCATCTATACCCACCTAACAACCTGGCCAGCCCTCCCCCACCACATTGGAGCCCCACCACAACCCTTTGACACCCCCACCCCTTTGACAGCCCCCCCCCCCACCCTCATTTACACCCCCACGACCCCTAGTACAGCCTCAAACACCCATTGGACACCCCTCCCATATCCCTTGGACACCCCCACCCCTTGGACACCCCCACCCCTTGGACAGCCCCCCCACCCTCATTTACACCCCCAAGACCCCTAGTACAGCCTCAAACACACATTGGACACCCCCCCCCCCCCACCTTGACAGCCCTCCCAGACCCATTGGACACCCCCCCGACCCCTAGACACCCCCCCGAGCCCTTGGACAGCCCCAAACACCCCTTGGACACCGCTCCCATATCCCTTGGACACCCCCACCCCTTGGACACCCCCCACCCCTTGGACAGCCCCCCCCCCCCACCCTCATTTACACCCAACCGGCCCCTTGGACAGAACTCCCAGACACCTTGGACACCACTCCCATATCCCTTGGACACCCCCCACCCCTTGGACACCCCCCACCCCTTCGACAGCCCCCACCCTCATTTACACCCCCCGAACACTAGGACAGCCCCAAACACCCCTTGGACACCCCTCCCATATCCCTTGGACACCCCCACCCCTTGGACACCCCCCACCCCTTGGACAGCCCCCCCACACCCTGGACACCCCCCCGACCCCTTGGAAACCCCCCCCCCCCCGACCCCTTGGAAACCCCCCCATACCCTTGGACAGCGCCAAACACCCCTTGGACACCCCTCCTATATCCCTTGGACACCCCCCACCACTTGGACACCCCCCACCCCTTGGACAGCCCCCCCCCCACCCTCATTTACACCCAACTGACCCCTTGGACAGCCCCAAACACACCTTGGACACCCCTCCCATATCCCTTGGACACCCCCACCCCTTGGACACCCCCCCCCACCCTCATTTACACCCCCCAACCCCTAGGATAGCCCCAAACACACCTTGGACACCCCTCCCATATCCCTTGGACACCCCCACCCCTTGGACACCCCCACCCTCATTTACACCCCTCGACCCCTAGGACAGCCCCAAACACACCTTGGACACCCCTCCCATATCCCTTGGACACCCCCCAAACACCCACCCACCCCCTTGGAACCTCTCCCCCCATACCAAAATCCAGACCAGAAAAACCATCAACAGTAGACCAAAACAAGAAGTAGAGAAAAATTAAACATTCACTTATATAACATTCAAAACTTACACTGTCAACTTCAAAAAAACTAAATCCAACCTAAACGACTACGAAATACACAATTACATTGACAATATTCAAAGTTACATTTTACATTACAAACAACTAAAAGTCAATCAAACCTGTAAAATAATTTGACCACTCCACTTGTAAGTGTTTGATATCTTCAGCAGTAAAGGGTTGAGGGTCATCAAAAAGCTACAAAGGAAAAGGATAGTAGTCAACGTGTATAATGAATAAATCAAATTGAAATATTATGAGAAGGAAGAAATCTTACCAGGTCAAAACTCAGAACTGTCCCAGTTGTTATTATTTCATACATAAATCTTAACATGTAATATCTGCATTCGATGATGCCTTGTTGCTCATGACATTTCTGTTTGAATGAGTGTAAATTCAATATATTATTTTTATGTAATAAATCAAAATGTACAAATTATAAATGGATATTTACCTTCGCATGTACATATTTGATCTTGAAATTCCTTTTCTTTGCGCTTTTTCGAAAGTGGACCCATGCCCTGTTAGAAAATAATACGAATGGGGTAAATTTAAAATTCATTATAATATATAAAACTATTGTGAAATTGAAACTTACGTTTCCAATATATTCTTAAAACTTTCTCGCACATCATCATGGAGAGAGCATATCCAATAAAGTGCTTTCTCCCTAGGGCAAAAAACCCCTAACATCCAATGATCCCTGATAAAAGTAAATTTAACATTAGTGGCTTTTTATGTTAAAAGATAATTAACTCTTTGAGAGGGATGTGTTTCATACCTCTCACAAAAAGGCATCATCCAACACTGTGTGATTACATTCTTTTCAAATCTATCAGCAATATAAATCATTCTTTGTTCCTCATCCAATGCACATGCTTCAGGGGAAATCAATTGTGGGTCCACGAATCCATATACATCTGTCAGCTCATTCCTCTCAAAAATTTTATACAGATACCTAATACAAAGCTGACATAAGTATACATTTTTAATAAATATAACGCAAGGAAAAGGTGTTAAGACTTTCATGATAAAAATTTCCACCATGTTGATGCCCAACTTATCTCCAGTGACAAACTCCATGATATCAGTTTTCATAATCCCCACACTTAGTTCACGTCCACAGACATGAGCTTCCATTGTAAAGTCATAATGATCCGCCAACAAATTTGAATATCTTGACAATTTGTCAAGACTGCTAGTATCTGCATCTGATGTCATAGCTATCTGTCTTTGTTGTTGTCTATACAGTATTTCTTTACCTTTGAAGTATTCCTGTAAATATAAATTGAAAAATATATTAGTTTTCAAATGATAAAACATTAATAAAAATAAAAAATAAAAAATATATCATCCATACCTCTATGGTAATGAGTCGAAGAAGTCTAGATGTCCAAAGTAAAAAATGGCCGATACTATGTCCAACTGTCGTCACCTCATCTGTAGGTAATGGTATCCGAGCTGATCTATCTATAATATCATGTACAGTGACCCTCTGATTCTCTACCTCTAACTGTTGATGATGAAGTGTATCTCCTATACAATATACCATCCCATATGCAACTATATGATGTTGAGGATCATCAACATACAACTCACAATAAGTAGGTAGCTGCAGCGGAGGAGGAGGATCAAAAATGGGGTCCGCAGGCTGAGGTGGGGGAGTGGGAGCTACTGGGAGAGGTGGAGTGGGAGCTGCACCCTGAAATTGTCTTTGTAAGTCTGCAAACATAAACTGCATCGATGCTCTAATCTTGTCCTCCATTGTCGCATTAATATTATGGACTTCAGCCTCCAAGGATTCTATTTTTTTTATAAACTCCCTCAACGTTAGAAGTTGAGGAACGTTGCAACACTTTTCTTACCGATACACCTGCCGGATATCCTCTTACACGGCCAGGATGTTCGGGCTTTCCCAATGCCACAGATAAAATATCTTCCCTCCCAGATGGTGTAAATGTCCCCTGTGAACTCTGCTCCTCAAGAGAGTCCTGTAATAATTAATTGAACATTTCTATAATAATTGGAAATATATGACGAAAATAGTAAACTTAAATAAATAAAATAGATATCTTACAATCCTCTCAACTACGAGTCAAGATTCTTCCGAAAGATATTGTCCTTTTTTGCCCTTCCGAGCTCTTTTACATTTCTCATGTCTAGATAGAGGGGATGGAGGGGCCACCTCTCCAGAGCTTGAAGACTCAGCTCTTAGTTGTTGAAATTTTTCTGCCATCATTTGTTCTTCCAATAATGCATACCCTCCCCGAGATAAACTATGAGGGTATACATTTTTAGATTGGATCTCTTGATGAGCTTTCCTTGTTTGCTGTAAATTAAGAATAAGTAAACATTAACAAAACACTAATAAGATCATTTATATAAGAAAGCTTATAAAAGTTTACATTGCCCTTACCAAAAATGATTCTTTTCTTCTACTTTCAAAAAATTGTCTCCATGTGTCTTCATCTATAAAAGGATATATACGAAAAGGATTCTCACGACTACTATGACCATAAATGAAATCAGATGAGAGGGTTGATTTGAAATCCCTCCATCTCCTAGCAGCCAACGATAAGCATTTCTTCCTGACTCCTCCAGTGTCAGGAATATCAAATGTCATCTGATAAAAAAGAGGTTAAAAATATTATATATACTAGAAAAATTTAAATAACAGTCAAACAATAGCAAAAGATCTTACCAAAATGGTCTCCCAGAGCTGAGAAATTATCGCCTTATCCACACTTCTCCAATCATCATAGAGAATGCTTACTTTTCTCTTAGCCTGAGTTGCTATAAAACCCTTAAAATCTTTAGCATTTGGACCTCTAGGAAGATCATCATCATCAAACTCCACGACTATCCTCTCCTCCTTCATACGGGCAAGTGATAATTTTGGTAAACGTGTGCACCCATGCTTACCAACCTTTGAACTCTTTTTCGCAATAGGAGCATGTGAATGTTCCTCCCCAGATGTATGACCAATATGCTCATCTCCAGAATCATGTGGATGATCAACTGATTGATCTGTCATTTTCCTTCAAATCAAAAAAACAAACATTAGTTCACAAATATACAAATTCAAATATTGTAATACTACTTAATCAGAAAATAGAAAAGTGTACTAAATTACATAATAGTAAACATTGGTAATATGGTAAGCATGTTAAACAATGATAAACATGGCAAACACAGTCTGTTGTACCCCTCTCTCTTGGATTTTAGTGATCACAATCACTCTTATTATGTTCTAACTTGTTTTCAAGTGTTTTTGTTGATAGGCAAAAGGTTTCCAAGGAGTTGGCCCAAGAAAGATGAAAAGTGGACTCACTGAGTCCACCGGTCAGCCGGTGTGAGCTCACCGGCCAGCCGGAGGACCCAGACAGTAGACTTGCCCACTGCCTGGTGTCACCGGCCGGCCGCTGGCTCACCACTGGCCGGCCGGTGGACCAGACAGAGCCTTCCTCTGTCTGGACCACCGGCCGGCCGCTGGATCACCACCGCCCGGCCGGTGGACCAGACAGAGAGCCCTCCTCTCTGTCTGGACCACCGGCCGGCCGGCCGGTGCGCCCATGACTTCTCCTCTTTACGGTTTTTATTGTTTTATCATTTTGGTTTGATACATGTTTTAATAAGTAAAAAATTTACAGTATCTAACATTATATGAAAAAACAAAATGTAAACAAGAAATAAACATGTGTTACCTGTAATTTTAGGAATGTACAGTTGGATTGTTTTCCCAAATTCCTTCGTCGTGATCGTTCCTTATGGCACAAACCATGTCTTCAACATACTCATCATTATGTTCTGTTAATCTTTCCATGGAAGTAGGGATCTCACATAAATCAGCATCTTCATCAAATTCATCCTCACCAACATATTGTTTTTTCCCTTGTAAAACAACAGCCCACTGCATATCTGATTGATCTACTACAAAGAAAATTTTTTTGGCATGTGTTGCCATTATAAAAGAATCAGCTGTGTCTTCCAATCTATTCAGATTAACAAGTGTCATTCCAAATTCATTGTGTATGACACTGTTGTTACCGATAAACCATTTACAGTTAAAAACAGGAACTTTAATTTTAAAGTAATCAGCCTCCCATATGTCTTCAATCACTCCATAATATGCACATGATGCCGAAATTGGGTTTCTGTCCTTAGCACTCGAAAAATGCATTGCTTCTGCAAACACCAATACACTACTATTCTGAACTGCACTTCTGTTGTCCTGAGCTTTCGTATGAAATGTATAGCCATTAATGTCATAAGCGGACCATGTTATCACATTAAAAGATTGACCACCCACTATCCATTTTAATGTCTCTGATACATCTGATCTACCAAGCAAGGTCTTTTTAAACCATGGCAAAAAAGTTTTGTTGTGCTCATTCAAAATCCACATTTCTTTATTCTTTGGATGACATTGTTTCAACTCATTAATATGCAATGTGATGTACGGATGAACATCAGCTATGTTATTCAGGATGTATGATTCTAACTTCTTCATCTATTCAGCTGACAGTGATTTGACTTTCAAGCCACGAATCCCCTTTCCCTCATTATTAACCCGTTCATGGCGAGATGGAGGAAAACCTATGTGTTGCGCCGTAGCCAAGTAGCTCGTACAAAACTCTGTTACCTCCTCAGAAATATACTTTTCAATAATGGAGGCTTCAGGTCGATATGGATTTTTAACATATCCATTTAATATTTTCATATACCTTTCAAAAGGATACATCAAACGAAGATATACAGGTCCACAAAGCTTTATTTCTCGAACCAGATGAATCATTAAATGCACCATCATATCATAAAAAGTTGGAGGAAAATACATTTCCAAATGACAAAGTATAAAAATTGCATCCTTTTCCAAAATGTTCAAAGCATTCACATCAATCGCCTTTTTACAAATTTAATTGAAAAAATAACACAACCTCATTATAGTCTTTCTGACATGGATGGGCGATATTCCACGCAGTGCAACTGGTAGAATTTGTTGCATCATGATGTGACAATCATGTGATTGCATACCTATCAACTTCAAGTCTTTCAATGAGACAAAAGTTTTTACATTTGAAGAATAACCTTGAGGCACTTTGATATCATGAAGACACTGACAGAAGCTACCTTTCTCCCTCTTCGATAATGTATGACAAGCCGGGGGAAGAAATGTTCGTCTTCCTTTAGGAGTGGGAGATAACTCCAAACGTATTCCCATTGATAGTAGGTCTAACCTTGCATTCAACCCATCTTTTGTCTTTCCTTTAATATCTAGCAATGTTCTTATCAAAGAATCACAGATATTCTTATCCACGTGCATGACATCAATATTATGTTTGACTTCATGATACCTCCAATATGGTAGCTCAAAAAATATTGACCTTTTCCTCCAAATATGTCTATCATTACCAGATTTCTGTGTCTTTCCCAATGTCACATCATGGTTTTTCACCCTCTCAAAATACAAATCTGGGGATAATGGTTTTGGAGCAGTATCAAATTCTTGTGAGCCATTGAATGCCTTTTTTAGTCTTCTATAAGGGTGATCCATAGGCAAAAACCTTCGATGACCCATGTACACTATTTTCCTCCCATGATGCAATTGACAATATGACGTCTGTTGTTCGCAAATTGGACATGCTTTATGTCCTTTAACACTGTATCCAGACAAATTTCCATATGCTGGGAAGTCATTTATAGTGAATAGAAGCACTGCATGCAGTTGAAAATATTCCATTTTATAAGAATGATACACCCTAATACCATCAGCCCATAACAGTTTCAAATCATCAATCAGCGGTGACAAGTATACATCAATATCATTGCCAGGTTTCTTTGGACCAGAGATCATGATACTCAACATGACATATTTGCGCTTCATACAAACATCAGGATAGAGGTTGTAAATTACCAATAAAACAGGCCATGAACCATGTGTGCTACTGAGGGTTCTGTATGGATTCATTCCATCTGTGCACAAGCCTAGTCTCAGATTTCTAATTTCATTTCCAAATGTAGGGTACTGGGCATCAATTTTCTTCCATTGTGGACAATCAGCTGGATGACATATTTTTCCATCACATACCCGCTCATCAGCATGCCATCTTAACCTTTTTTCATCATGTGAATTAGCAAATAAACGTTTGAAACGAGGAATTATAGAAAGATACCAAAATACCTTTGAAGGGAGCTTTGTAATCTCTACATCAGCTTGTGATTTTTTTTTCACCTTATACCGTGATGTCCCACATTTAGGACACTCTTTCAAAAATTCATATTCCATCCTATATATAATGCAGTCATTCAGACATGCATGTATTTTCTTGTATCCCAATCCCATCGGGCATAATATTTTTTTGGCCTTATAATGTGAATCTGGAAGATCGTTATCTTTTGGAAGAATGTCTTTCATCAATTGTAGCAGCTCTGTAAAACTTATGTCACTCCATCCATGTTTCGCCATCATGTTAATCAATCTTAACACCGCCGACAAAACTGTAAAATCTGTACAACCAGGATATAATGGTTTTTCAGCATCACCATATAGATGTGAAACTGTCAGTTCTATCTCAATTTGTTCTGCTACAATATCGCGAATCATTTTTTCAATTCCATCGGAGTTACCATCTTGCGATTCATTATCATCAGTGAAATTCTGTCCAGTTTCACCATGCCAAATCCAAGGGTTGTAACTCGGATTGAAACCATGACAAATCAGATGATCTTTTATCTCTATACTTTTCAACTTCTTCATATTCAGACATTTCAGGCATGGACAGAAAAAAATTTCACTACTCGGAACATTTCGTTTAGAAAATTCCAAAAAGGCATCAACACCTTCCTTATATTCATTGCTCATTCGACGTGCCATAATCCAACTTCGACTCATTATTACCTATAATAAATAGCAAAAAATATATATTTTTTAGATAAGACAAATATATGTTTATATGAAAAAAATCATAATTTGAATGTAAACAATTTTGAAATATAAAACAAATCGATGTGTTTAAAAAAATATGCTTGAATATTATTTTTTAAACAAAATATAGTAAGATATAACACCCCCCTGGACACCCCCCGACCCCTCTGGACAGCCCCCCGCCCCTCCTGGACACCACCCCCCACCCCCTACCCCCTTGGACACCCCCTGGACATCCCCCAACCCTCTGGACAGCCCCCACCCACCCGGACAACCCCAAATACCCTCTGGAGAGGCCGCCACCCACTTGGACAGCCCCCCACACCCATCCACCCCCTTGGACACCCCCCTGGACACCCCACAGACCCCTCTGGACAGGCCGCCACCCCCTTGGACAGCCCCCCACACACACCCATCCCCTTGGACACCACCCTGGACACCCACCGACCCCTCTGGACAGCCCCCGACCCCTCTGGACAGCCCCCGACCCCTCTAGAAAGAACCCCCACCCCTCCTGGACACAACCCCCCACCCCCGACCTGCTTGGACACCCCCCTGGACACCCCCAACCATCTGGACAGCCCCCCCACCCCTCCTAAACACCACCCCCACCCCCTACCCCCATGGACACCACCTGGACACCCCCAACACCCACCCACACCCTTGAACAGTCCCCCACACCCACCCACCCCCTTGTAAACCCCCCTGAACACCCCCTGACCCCTCTGGACAGCCCCCCTCCCCTCCTAGACACCACCCCCCACCCCCTACCCCCTTGGACACCCCCCTGGACAGCCCCCAACCCTCTGGACAGCCCCCCCCCCCCACCCGGACAAACCCAAATACCCTCTGGAGAGGCCGCCACCCACTTGGACAGCCCCCCACACCCATCCAACCCCTTGGACACCCCCCTGGACACCCCACCGACCCCTCTGGACAGGCCGCCACCCCCTTGGACAGCCCCCCACACCCACCCATCCCCTTGGACACCACCCTGGACACCCCCCGACCCCTCTGGACAGCCCCCGACCCCTCTAGAAAGCACCCCCACCCCTCCTGGACACAACCCCCCACCCCCGACCTGCTTGGACACCCCCCTGGACACCCCCAACCCTCTGGACAGCCCCCCCACCCCTCCTAAACACCACCCCCACCCCCTACCCCCTTGGACACCCCCCTGGACACCCCCCAACACCCACCCACACCCTTGGACAACCCCCCACACCCACCCACCCCCTTGTAAACCCCCCTGGACACCCCCTGACCCCTCTGGACAGCCCCCGACCCCTCTAGAAAGCACCCCCACCCCTTCTGGACACAACCCCCACCCCTGACCTGCTTGGACACCCCCCTGGACACCCCCCCAACCCTCTGGACAGCCACCCCACCACTCCTAAACACCACCCCCACCCCCTACCCCCTTGGACACCCCCCAACACCCACCCACACCCTTGGACAACCCCCCACACCCACCCACCCCCTTATAAACCCCCCTGGACACCCCCCGACCCCGCTGGACAGCCCCCGACCCCTCTAGAAAGCACCCCCACCCCTCCTGGACACAACCCTCCAACCCCGACCTGCTTAGACACCCCCCTGAACACCCCCCAACCCTCTGGACTGCCCCCCACCCCTCCTAAACACCACCCCCACCCCCTACCCCCTTGGACAGCCCCCTGGACACCCCCCAACACCCACCCACACCCTTGGACAACCCCCCACACCCACCCACCCCCTTGTAAACCCCCCTAGACACCCCCCGACCCCTCTGGACAGCCCCCCACCCCTCCTGGACACCACCCCCCACACCCTACCCCCTTGGACACCCCCCTGCACACCCCCCAACCCTCTTGATAGCCCTCCCACCCCCCTGGAATCACTGAAAATTTACCATCCAAATGGACACGCCCCAACCCTCTCAGGGATTTATAGAAAACGATGAAAAATTAGTGAAATCATAAAATTAGTCAATATTGCAAGTCGAACTAATAGATCTAGGGATGATAAATAAGATTATGGTGCCAAAACGAGTTAAAAGGGTTCGCAATTGAAGAATCTTAGCTAGTTTCAACAAAAAAATCACAACACATATATATATACTATCCGCGAAAAAAAACGAATGAGTGGGAGGATTACCTGAGTGCTGCGAGGTTAGATGATTGATCTGAGGAGATTAAATATGAGAAACGATGATCGCAAAACGAATCTAAACCAACGAAATGGACGAGCCGATTCGGGTTTACGCGCGAGAGAGACGAGTCGCGACTGTCGAAGGTAAACTCGCGAATGACAATCCATGGGTCTGGGTAAATTTTTAAATGAGTTATCACGTCGGTTATTCAATAACCGATGTTATAATTTTTTTAAAAACATTTATAACGTCGGTTATTCAATAACCGATGTAAAAACCTTCCTCCGATTCTTTTTTACGTCAGTTATTTTATAACCGACGTTATAAAGGGCTCAAAATCCGGGTTTTTTTACGTCGGTTCTTCCATAACCGAGGTAAAAAACATCTGCGGATTCTTTTTTTACGTCGGTTATTTTATAACTGACGTCAAAAGCCCTTCAAAAACCGCTTTTTTTACGTCGGTTATTCAATAACCGACGTAATAACTCGTACATATGTCGATTTGTTACGTCGGTTATTGAATAACCGACGTAACAAACAACCCCCGCTTATGTTTTTTACGGCGGTTAATGTATAACCGACGTAAAAAATGAAGCCGTGCGATTAATAACGTCGGTTATAAAAATAACCGACGTTAAAGGTGTACTAAACACAGGTTTTGACGTCGGTTATTAAATAACCGACGTAAAAAACCTCGTTTTACATATTATGACGTCAGTTTTTTATAACCGACGTAATAAATGGTGACGTAAAAAATGTTTTCTGCACTAGTGTGTTTTCTTGGGGTCAGAGTATGTATTGGGATGTGATTGTTTTTGTTTATAAGTAGATTCAATGTGGTCATGATATAGAGATCTAGGTAAATGGTGGGGTTTTTTTATGATGACATGATTTAATTTTTTAATATGTGATAACTATATCATTCAAATAGTGTGATCGGTGGGAATTCCTACTTATATTAAATAAGATAATGATTGTTGACAAAAGTTTAGAGTTAGGAATTCCCCTTTTACATAAATATTTTGATGTTTCTATTATTAAGGTAGTAATATTTTTTCCTGTTCGGAAAATCACCCTCTATAATTTCAAATTTTTTACATATGCATTTCTCAAAACCTTAATTTCACATGGATATATAATAGGACATTAGCTGCTTGACCCTCAATTGTTTGTTAATTGTTTTTTCAAATATCTGAGGAAGATTTTATCTATTGTTCAGGTAGCTTGGGTAGAGTTTTAGAATGGTATAAAATTTTGGCATACTTTATCAAATGTATTTTGTTAATGTTTTATTTCATTTTGGTAATAACATGGTTGTGGAAAATTATTTTTTACTTAAAACGGACCATTGGGTGTGGATTCGTAGTTTCGTTTTATTTTCATGAGATTTATGATTGTAATGCCCCCCCATTCTTGTGATAGATATCATCGTTCCTGGTTGTCAACTCATGACCTATTTGTATATGTCTAATAACAATTTAATCCACTCTACCTAACACGGATGGGATTCATTTGGGATTTAAAACTATTATGGGCACTCCAAAACTAAATTTTCTAACAATTACTCTTCTTTCACTAGTTAATCTAAAAATACATTGACAAAATATAAATTTTATAGAATACACAACTTATTTCACATACTTGGCACTATAGTATCCTTATTTTTAAATTAATATATTTTGTTATATTTAAAAATCAATGATATACATGACCAACATAGAATAAATCCACCAATATTCAATAACTACAACAATGGATGGAATATTTTAAAAGAGAGAGAGATGAAGTGAGAATAAATTTCACATTCTTATTTAACAAAGTACACATTTATGGGAGAAACCTTTTGTTTCCATGATACAACTCAATATATAGAATCATGGATTATTTCACTCAATATCCCAACAAAATATTACATATGGAAATTCAATTAATCAATTTCAATTTGGAATATGAATTCCCATGAATTACATGACTTGCAGAAATGATGATTTACATTGTTTAGGTATAACTATAGGTTTGGTGACAATAAATATAACCATGTTAAAAATATTTATTATCTGAAAACTTATGAAATAATTTCACTTCTAAAAATGTCATTCATACAGAACATTTTCTATTCACTATTAGATTATATGCTACTAGAATCAAATAAACTAAAATGTTTTTTATAGTGACTCTTTTTCAAGGGTGATATAAATTAAAAATCATTGTGTATTATAAAATAGTTGATCTAAATAAGGGAAAATTTTAATCCAATGGTCACAGTACCATAAAGCAAACTACAAAAAAAATCACAAATCATATTAATATTATATCTTCCGGTAAAATCCCATTATTATTCAGGAAATAAATTTTTACAACTCAACATAATATAAAAAATAACTACATCAAACGTTATATAACATTTTTAATAAAAATATCAATAATTTTAAAATCTTCTACATAAATGTTACTTAATGTATAAATATGAAAAAATATATAATACAAAAAATATGTAATAGTTTTCATTTCATTTAGTTATTTTATCATAATGAATGAATAACGAGAAATATTGAACATTATGATGTTTCACTAATGCTTAATACATAAAAAATAATGAAAAATGACACTAAACTCTTTTGATCATTCAATTAACGATGACATTAAAGAGAAACAATTAATCATGAATTATATAGATGTTTTGACAATAAATTTTATAACGTATCAATGACATTGGAAATAAAATTCATATATATTACATGTAATAAAGTATTTTATGATGATAAAATTATAAATACGTACATTACTAATGTTCTAATATATATTATTATTCATAATAGTGAAATATAAATCACAACAAATATATATATATATTAACGGTGGAATTACATAGGACTATATATTAATAAATGGTAGGTAAGCATTAGAAATCATCCCATTGAGATTATATTTTAATATAATGAACAAAAAATTTGCTCTGTGATGGACATGAGTATGAAGAACCCATGTATACTGAAATGAAATTTTTAATTCCATCTATTCATTCCACACAAATAGGTATCTCATGGAAGGAAAAAATGAAATATGAAAAATCCAACCATGTAGATGTATCCCTCAATGCTACATATTACTGTGGAACATTGATTCATCATTGATGATGCTCATCCCATATGAGGGGATATATAGATGTTTTCTACTATGTTCTGAAAGGGTTGATTGAGATTATGTTTTGGAAATGATGTATCCATTGAGATAAAATATAGTTTATGTATATATCTGAAAAATTAATAGCTTAACAAAACTGATGATGTCTAGGAGGATGGGTTGAGTCAAAATCTCATGACTATGAGTCTCCTTTCGGAATCCGGACTGATAGTTAAATTTAATCAAATTGGAATCACTATTATAGGAAGTATGAGTAATTATTTCATGAATGGATGTAGAGAAGAATAAATTTTATATCACATTGAATATTCTAGGTGTATATGAAATGAAAAAATAATTAAAAATAATCCTTGACTGTGGTGCAGAAAAACATTTTTGGTGTTCTTTATACAACAATCTTCCATAACTATTGTATGTATTCATTGGTATTAAAAAACTAGACATTTAAAACCCATGATGTTCAATAATATTTTAATCTTGTTATCCATTTGATGAAAATTATTAATTTATACTATAATAGAAAGAATTTTTTTTTAATCATTAGAACATTTTTCTAAAAAATTATATCCAAACTATACAAATTAATCAAGATCACTATTAATTATTATATTATGGTTATAGTTGGTGTACATACACAACTAATATAATGAATATATAAAAATATTTTATATACATTATATAACCACACTGCATATAAATTTCTTAACATCATTATTGTGTTGAATCATTTATCATACCACAATCTTTAAATAAATCACCATGATTCCAACTACCAACATACTTCTAAAGATCATAGATTACAAAACAATTTATACTGGATTCAAAAGAAGTTGATTGATCATGAAGACATGTGATTTTTTTATTACATACAGAAATAATATGTTTCTTTATTAATTAAATTACATTAATTATAAAATGTAAAAATTATTTGATGTTAATTATTAAATGATATGAATAATTTTTTCTACTTATTAAATTATATCATTATTGACTAACATATATATTATACATTCCTTATACAAAAAAAATATTTTTTTCACCTTAAATACTATATTTTTTTGGTGACACATCAAGAAATAACCTTTGAGAAGTTGACCTCATGGACACATATTCTACAATTTAAGTACTATTGTGTAATCATTTCTTATCATATTGAATTCACAATTTGGAAAAATTCATTAATATTGGATTTGTGTTGAATTATTTTATTTGTATGAAGTTGGGTTGAAGCATATGACATATACTAAACACAAAACTATAGTGGGTCAAGCTCCATAGTGAGCTTCATGGGGGTACTAGGGAGACCATGCCCCTAATCAATGAATTTTCAGGCTAATGGCCATCATCCCAAATGTGGGGGAATAGTATAATAGCCAACTGACCATATCAGAGAAGACCATGTGACAACAAACAATCACTGTATTAGTGAAGACATTTTAATATGTATTATAAGTTCATACTTTTGGGGTAGTGGAATTGTGGAACTAAAATATTCATTCCCCTAACCACCATATCATCTTTATGATGGGTGTATGTAACATTGTAGCAGTGAAGACTTCTAGCTACTATTCACATTATCATAGTAGAAATATTATCAGTTGGTGGAACAATATTTCATCCTCCATTTTATATAATTTCAAGGTTGTGTTTTTTTATTTTAAGACTCATATATTTACTCTATATTTATGATCCCCAAACATACTGAGGTTATACATCTCAATGTATATATGGATTACTACTTATCCACATAAATTGACATTTAATATGAGATCAGATTATTATTATTTTATTGTATCTTTTTTTTCATCATATAAGAACTTGTAATGTCACTGCTACTAGTTCTATTCCATTAGGAATTTCCGTTTCATGTATTCAAAAGTTATTATAACTCTATATCTTAAAATTCAAAAATTTATGAGTTTTATATTTTTACACTTCCGAGTGTCTAATTATTCAGTACATATGAATATTAATTTCTTTCCAATATTAATAAAAATTATGTGTAAACCATTATATAATCTATATAATATTTATACTATGAAATATTCACTATTAAAAAAATGAAATATAAAACATGGTATATTGAAAGAAAAATTCATATATAATGTAAAATGTGAGGATTTAAACTATGGATGACTAAATATTGTTTCAAAAAACATAATCTTGTTATCAGTTTCAACAACCTTAAAATTTATATTCTGAACATTAAGATATTTAACTACTCGGAAAATCAAGTGATCTAATTGATGATAGAATTGTGAACATTAGTAGAAAAACAAAAAATAACACAAATTATATTTATGATATTATGAATGTTTAATAATTAATATTTATTATCATTGACTTCAAAAATTATACAATAAACCTCTTTCATTATTTTTGAGTCTTAAGTGGACTTATAGTCTCATTAAAATACTAGTATTTCCATTGTTATAAGAAATAGGATACCATGTCATTTCATTCCAAATTACATTTATTATATGAAACCTCTACATTTCCATGGGATTTTTTTAATAAATTCACATCAATTTAAAATAAAAATATTGAATCATTTGTTTCATGAAAACTAACAATGAATATCTTTGAGATATTGTGATTTATGGAAATAGTAGGCTATTTTAATGACATTGTATGATAATTATCAAGTGTAACATTTCATATGGGGAAATTGAAGAAGAAGGGAAATAAACTAAAATATAATGTTTATGGTCAAAAATATATTAAGGATTTTATGACCCCACTCGCACAAGAACATATCAAAATATTCCTAGAACCATTGAATGACTTTTTCCACATATCATGATACATATGGATCATGATTTTAATATATTCTTATACCAGGAGACAATGTTAGACACCATGATAGAAGAGAGTAGTAAATACAAGAATGTAATTATTTGAATGTCACCGTAATGGTCTTTGTATTAAAAATTGATACCATAATATCTTCGAATAATGGTTTACCAACTTCATAGGTCAAATGTTCTTGAAGAACATGTTTTCAAAAAGGAAAATGAACCTCAAGCTATGATGATAGATTTCATATCTCTATATTATAGAATTTTACTTGGGTTATACATATGGGGATGGGAATTTAGTGGCTATGGGATTGGGCAAAAATTTGAATAATAAATTCATCATGGAGTATCGTGAACATATATGCTTGGAAACCACATCCACAAATGAATTTAAATTTGATGAAATTTGATAGATAAATACTATTGGTATTATTTTATGCCAAAAATTACATAAAAAATCTATATTGTAATATACCATACCGATTTCTTTGGTGTTGTATATTTTTCTTATCATTAATTTCTATAAGTCTATATTATCATTCGTCATAACAGTAAGTTTTTATTCCTCTATATTTTCATTTTTCATATTTTATGGTGAATTTTAATGAAAAATATATTATTTTTTCAACAAATTATTACATTATATTTTCATATACTTTCATAATTAGTGGAAATTGAAATGAACTATTCAATTTTCAATAATATTTTGTAGGAAACTATTGATTGATGTTTCATTACGTACAATTAAATTTTCCACAGTGAGTCATGATGCAATTGATATATGTTTGGAATAACTCCTTGATCACAATGAAATATATTATATCCCATTTTTTGTAAATAAATGGTACAATTTCCTTGGTTTCCAAATTATATGATAGTTATTCAAGTCATCACTACCTTAAAAATGAGAATCGACAATTGATTGTTTCAATTATATACTATAATTTGTATGGGATGATTTGATAAAAAAATTCAATATCAGGATTCATATTTAACTGTTAATGTCTTCATTATTGGTTTTACACATTTTAACCATCTTTATGCATGATGTGGTGTTTTTTGTTATTAAATAATTTCTTTTAAATTATTTTCATCAATATTGATTTCTATACTCTCTATTTTTTACAATGATATATTAAGTGATGAAATTATTACCTCCTTGAATAATATCATAAAATATTATAGGAATTAACTTATATAAAATTCGTTGACCATGACAAAAAATATATATTACATTAGTAGATGAATATTCATTACATTTCAGAAACACATAATCACATACAAGAACATAAATTAAAATATTCAATTTAAATTTAATGTAAGTAATTTGTTAAGTGGTGCAATAGATAATTATGTTTTCATACACTATCAATTATTTATGGAGTGCCTAGAAATATTTTTTTCATTTTTCATTGAAATATGAATTTGTTATATTAGACTGAGTGTATAAAAGAAGTTTATATCTAAATGTTGAATTAATAGGTTTAATATAAAATTTCTTCTTATGGTTCATAGGTGATCCCATGATGGAAATCTGACTGTATAGTGTAATTTTAAATTTATAGGATCGATGTGACGTATTTTATATTTTTTAGTTATAGATAGGAGTATATAAGGGGTTTTTATAAAAATTGATATGTTTTTGAGTATATACGTCTAGACTGTATCACCTTATTCATAGCCCCAATCAAATTTGACCTATTGTGCAATGTTTTTTATTGATAATTATGAATGTGATCATGTCATTTGGAAGAATCCTATTAGGAGACACTTAATCATATCACTAGAAAAAATATTAGTTTTGGTTTCTTTCTCTAATGTATAATTTTCCACAATAGTATAATTTTTTTTGAATATTTCATTAACTTAATAAAATAATTTCCCTATTCCACATTGTAGTTTTGATCTTGTTAACATTTCAGTTATTCGTAATTTTCTTTATATGAATTTGATAGATCCTATTTGATATTTCTATATTAATCATTTGAAATAAATTGTATTATGAGTAGTTGATGATGTATTTTTATGTCGGTAGGGATAAAATGATTATTTAGTATTGTCAATTGAATATGGAATCATATTTAGATATTTCCAATTGTTTAAAATATAGTTGTAGTCCATCTTGTTATATGTTAAATTTATTTTGAAGGTTAAGATGAAATGAGATATAGTTTTCTGTTTTATTATATTATTAAATATATATTAATATTGTTCTTTATGTATATGTGTAATAAATGGGATGTACAAACACAAGTGGTGAACTAGTGGTGGAAGAGGTCTCATGTATACCTACTTCTATAACTATTTCATGTTCAATTTCATGAAATTTTAATTAAAAAAACATAACAAATGGACCTACATGTATGCAATGGAAGTAACAAATTTTTTATATTTTTCATCTTCTATAGCAATTTTATTTACTTTGGTGAGACCAAGGTTCATTATATTGATGAATGATTCCATTTATTCATTGTAATGGTAAAATTCTACTTAAATTCCTGAAATAACCTGGGTTTCAAAATTAAATTAATGATCAACACTTATAATTTCTCTAATAAGTGACATAGTGATATAATATACCATTGAAATAGGCATCACTACAATGTATTCTTTGGAACTCCACCAACCAATGACTCAACTAAAATGATATAACATGAATCCATATTAATTTATCATATTATATTTATTAATTTGGATAATAGAATCAATTTATTCTCTTACAATGCACTCATCCTCAACTTGAAATACTACGAACAATTCATGTATTCTCTTAATGTACTCAAGGATTTTTTTTATGATTATTGAATGAATCATTAAGAATACTTAGTATCAATATATTATAAATACAAAATATGAAACAATAGGTAAAATATGTAGCATTGTATATATGACACATATTATAGTGGATATATAAGGAATCATACACATCAATTCCTACAATTTTGGATCTAGGATCTTCCAAATATTTATGTCATGAAATATTTTAAGAAAACCCTTTGTGGAGTTATCCGTAATAAAACAATTATAAACATTTTTTATATGTTATTTGACCCAATATATAATTTTTTTATCAATTAATATGGATATTTATACCTTATGTGTAGGGTATATCACTAGTGTATTTCATTGAAAAAAAAAATTCAAAACCTTCTTATAGAATATAATTTTTGGAAATAATTTTCAATAACCATTATATCATCCGAATATAGCACATAAAATATCATGAAACATCAACTAACCTTACCATATAAAAAATAATTAAATGTGTTTTTATAAAATCGTATACAGTGATTGAATCTTCAAACTATATATTCCCACAATGAGAATCATTTAACAAAACATAATGGGACTATTTCTTAATTTAAACCTTAACAGTTTAATTTAAAACATTAAAAACATCAGGATAATGTTTTAAACTTATAATCAAATAAATTCTTGTTACACAATGTGATTGTGAAATCCATTAGATATATCATATAATCATGATGATATTTCATGATGTATTTTAATAGACTTTTATATTTCCACTAAAAAATTATTATATAAATTAGTATTATGTTTTGAAATGATATAACCATTGATGACAAAAAAACAATATCAAATTATAAAACAAGACGATTATTTTTATGAAATTAATTATTATTACAAAAAACTGATTTATCCTAAAAAATAAAATAAAATTATAAATTATAATATTATTTAGAGAATTAAAATAAAAAACATTAATAGTAAATTTAAATAAAAGATTAAACTATGTGAATTCAATATCACCCAATACAGGTTAAAAATATATAGTTTATAATTGTGAAATCTTAATTTATTTAACATTGATTTAGAAATGAACAATATAGATGTAATAATACAACATATTTTCCAAAATGTATATTTTCATACTCTATATTTATTTCATGATCTTCCAGTAATAAAATATATTTTGTTTGATTTTATTCCAAATTATGATTAAAATATATACATATGCATCTTTAAGGAGATTCAAGATTGCATGACTCAACACATTGATGGCCCACCTTTGATAACTACAAGCCGAGTGTCCCACCTGATGTACTCCACATATATTCCATGTGTGAGATACTTTCCCCATGATGGCATATGACACAACCCGATATACCAGAGCCTATTTCATTTGCCCAAAAACAAACCATAAATGAATAATATTAAAATTAAAACATTTATTATGTATGTATATAATCAAAGAAATTGAAGAAAAAAACATGAATGATAAATTAATTACAAATAAAATCCTATATTGTTAAATATAAAGGTCATATAATCATTAATAGTATGTGAATCTGACAGATGTGTTACAGTTAGGGAAATCCTCCCCACTGTGTGTACATCTAGTTTAGTCAACACTATAATCAAATACTACCAACATCATCTACATTTAAGGTTCATAATATATTACCAATCATCACTACATATTTGATTTGATGTAGTACCAACATCAATTGTACAGAGCAAATCAACAACCCAAATAATCATAAAAGACATAAAATTTGTCGACTCAAATCTTATGAAGCAATGAATACATTTATTGAATAAAATTATACTGAGTCTATCATCAATATCTATACTACACGCTGCATACCAGTTGTAACCACTGTGTGACTGAGGAGTCACAATCCTTGAACTAGTAAAATATGCCAACCTATCTAACATTAAAGTATATACTAAATACTCTAATAGAGGACCTTTTCATTTATGTACACATTACATCCAAGGGAATACAAAAACATGTCATTAAAACCAATTAATAAAACACAAAATATCTATAAACTCATAAGAGAAACCATGAATTTCCCAAGAAAATATCATTGTTAAGTGGGTACAAACAAATAATATTAAAAAAAATATTCATTGTTGTAATGAAGATAAATCCAAACATATTAATGATCCATCACTCTACATAGGCTAGCTACAAATGAAAACAACATGAAAAACTGAATGTTAAACTACATAAAACATGAAACCTATGAAACCATTATGTAATTGTAGATAGGGAAACACACCTATTTCAACAAAACCTCATTTAGGGTTTTAATGGATGTATTTATATAGGACTCATGCATCAATAGAAGATAAATCATTTGAGGGATTACTAAACCCTACTTGTTCCATGTGGTGGACCTGTGTAAAATTATCACCAATTAAGTACCAAATCCATGTCGATCTAGAGGAACCAAACCCCACGTATCATTGAGTGGGTATTAAAATCCCAATGTAATCTGAGGTCCTTATTTCTTGTCATAACATACTTATGAGGCATTTATGACACTATGAATTCTCTAAATATCATGTCCCAAAGCCCATCAATAACCTTATGAAGCTAAATACAAGTATGTCACTGAAAAAGGACTTGGATGGATGAACTAAAAACATGCATTGTGATATATGTCCAAAAATACTTAGGATATGTTAATTAATTGTTTGAATATAATTATGACAATAAAATCACAGATATCACTACAAAAATTCAATAGGTTGACACATGAAGACCCTTGGGAAATCCACATGGCACATAATTGTAGATTATTTTGGTTATGGATAGCATACATGTCGATTTCACCCTCCTATTTAGGTTTAGGTTGAAATACTTTAATGGATCACTGGCAGGCCAATGAACATGGGGCCTACAGTGAGCAGGCCTGGCTGGCCAACCATCACCACCCGACCTACTGGGGATTTATTATTGCCATGGCACGCCCACCCTATAATACACATGGCAGGCCTTGAATATTATATTATTATTAACATATTATTTTGATTCTATGAAAGACTCATAATTTTTAGTATTCTCAACCTAAGGAAAGAACTACATCTCAAAGTCAGTATATCCATCAAATTATATTTCATAGGATGACCAATTTGATGAACTTTTCAATTTATATTTACGAATTTGAAAACATGAAAACACAAAAAATAATATTTTCTAAATTAGAAATGTTATTTATAATAACCAAAACACCCACTGTCAATACATAATGTTATATTATAGGGAATATGAGCCATAAACTCTAGAAATGCATCTATATATTAGTATTTTAACCTATTTTTTCTATTTAGAGAAGTCTTAGAAAAATTTTATATTGAGTGTGAAATAAAAATATTTTTGAAGGATGGTTTTGGTATTAATCATAGGATATAATGGTATAAGTTTATTTGAATGATTAAAATGTAAAAAAATAAATGAATATAGTATGAAAAAATTGGATAACATTTAGAGAAAATAATATACCCCAATTATTTATTAAATAATTGAACATGGATTTGATTACGTTTTTTGATCAGTGTAAAAGTGATTTGTATAATGGGATGATTTTTATAGTTCATATTTCTTTGGATTATGTTGTGTTTTAGCTATGATTTCATAGGGTTATGTATTTCTTTATGGTGTGATGGCATAAGGATATAAATTGATTTAATATGGTCTAAATGTGATTATGTGAGGAAATTTTGGGGGTGTTGATGTGAATATTATTTGGTTGTGGATGTGATGATGTTATAATGGGATGATTTACATAGTTCATGAGCTGGGAATTCCTATTACTAGTTGGTATGCATGTGATGCGTGATATAGGTTGAGAGGTGGGATTTCTTGTTTTTGCAGAATATATTGATGGTTTTTATGTTATGTTTTTTAGTTTTTTTGTGATTTTATTAAGAAGTAAATATTTTTTATGATTCATACCATATTAATATATATCTTTAGATATACAGAATTCCATTTCATAAATATTATATTCCATAGTTTAATGAGATTAGGTGATTTGACTTATGGAGAATTGTATGAAAAGTGTTGATTATCCACAAGAATAATAAAATTATTTCATTACATTGTTGATTCAAATATGGATATCCCAAAACAATAATTCCACATGGATATATCTGAATACATCAACTGCCTACTCCAACATAGTTTGTTAATCTCATTACTAGATATTTTGAGGGAGATTTGAGCTACTGTTCAGGTAGAATGGGTAGATTGAGAGAATGATTTTGATAATTTGTAATTCCTTAATTCATGTATTTTAAATGGTTTTATGTCATTTAGGTAACAATTTGGATGTGAAAAAAATAGTTTTCCCTTAATGGGAACTATTTGGTGTGTAATTATTGTTTTTTATTCATGATAATTAATATGGTAATTCATCTTATTCATGAGATATATACCCTCCATATAAGTTATTATTAAATGAAATTTAGTGAATGGATTCACGGGAGAGTCTTATCACATATTCTACCTATGATAGGATTTATTATGTATTGGAAACCATTCGTGGCACACAAAAACTCAATTTTATAAAAGTAACCCATTTTCTAATAGATGGTTATTAGAGGAACAAAATTCTGAAAAAGATAGTTTGTAAAGTAGACTTGTAAATAGGGATCTTAATTCACAATCATTATGTATCTGAAATTTGTGTCTATAATACTAGGAAAAAAATTAAAATAGTGGTTAAAATAAAATAAATCATAACAAAAAATCATTAATTCACACATCAAGTAAATATTAAGACCGTATGTAAATACCATTTTATAGAAATATTAGTTTAAATTACTAAATGAAACAAAAAATTACTAAATCACACATTAAAAAGTTAATTTATTAATATATTAAATAATTTTTAAATCAACAACTGAAAAAGTACATAAAAATATATGTGAATCTAATAAATCCACATAAGGTTAATGGTTATCAGTTGAATGACATCATTTTTCATCCCCATGATTCCCTATAACTATTTTATATTCTAATTTTTCTCTAATTTTTCATTACTACATAACTAATAAAAATGTCACTAATCTATTATGAACATAAAATAAATATTTAAATTTACACGAAACAAGTAATGATAATGTTAACAATATCTTCTTACACCGCATGTAAATAATTGTTCATAATTTTTTGAAATAACAACCCTATATAAAATTATTAATGAGGTACGTTATGTTAATATGATGAATAAAATATAAATTAAAAAGTTATTAATATACTATATTAAAAATAATATAGAAATTAAATACTACACAATGAAATATATATGAATTTTTTAATGACATTGGGTCATTTATTTATTATTTTAATGTATACATTAGAAAAGACATCACTATATGTAAATTTTATTTTAATAATAAAGGATTTTCACATTGATTTAATAGTGGAATAACACTAACCATTTATTGAAAATTAAAAGTGTAATTTTAGCCTAAAAATGGGCATTTATATTTTAATGTAATTAGAATTTATATGTAGAAGAAATAACTAAGTCATTTTCTAAAACTATTAAAATCAGTTATAACTATTATAAACCCATTTTACATAGCACAATCTATGGAATCAGGTATGAAATATAATGTTCCGTTTGTGAGAATGATCTGGTATTTTAAAATTAGTACAGTGATTTCCTAAATCAAAAATATTCATGGAATATATTAATATGTCATCATGACTGGTCAGTATAAAAAAATACAATAAATATAAAATAAAATGAACTACAATGAATCTTCTATAAATAAATTATTAATTAGGTGACCAATAGATATGGATAGAGTTATTCTACACCTAACTGTGATTTTTTTCCTTTAAACACATTCTATAAAACATAATAAATGTCAATATAATTAATATAATAATAAAATTCTGTATATATTATTTTTCCAGAGTTTCAACCCAAAGAAAGATATCATAGAACATTATATCATAAAAAATAATTTATGATTTATGTAATATGTGGGAATCTTAATAAATTTTAAATGAAAAAAGATCTAATATGATCATACCGTTGAACTCAGGGTATTCCATGTTAATCATCGACCACCTCCTATAAACACACCATCAAAAATACTGGCTACATTTGATTTTTCTTATGATATAAAAATATATATAGAAATAACATATTTCTAAATTAAGTATAGTTATCATAGATATTTGTAAATAATGGTAATAATAAATAGAAAATTGAAATGTGAATGATAAATCTTAGTATTGGAATCACCTGAGAAACAGCTTGTTTCACAAAATTTCATGGAAATCGATGAAAATCATTCAATTTTTCATAAAAATATGTAATAAATTTATAATGACACATTTTAGTAAATTCAGTATTATTTAAATGAAATTTCCATGGGAGGAAATTTATAAACCTATTTTTGAGCTAGATAGACATAGATATATTCACTGTAGAAATTTGTGCATAGTGTGTTGACATAAGTATATAATTGCATCTCTCTTATCTAGTCAATAGTGTGGAATGATACACATGATTCTTTAAATATAACATACCAATAAAAAAAGATATATTAATATAATTAATTAATTTTATTAAATGTAATCATATAAAACCAATTTTATATATCCTACCAAGTTTTGATTTTTTCAACATAATCAATAATGTGACTATGATCATTTTTAATATTAATAATAAGGGTTTTAAATAAATAGTGTTCTATATATTTAAAAAAAATGTGATCATTTTAAGGTATATTTAAAATTAGGATCCAAAAATTCAGAAATGTTTCTTGACCCCCCACAAGACACATGTGATAAATAATATGTTCACCAAAATGATGATTCAACAAATTTATTTTGAACAATATAACATTTATGATATTTCTACATCATATAATTTGTCATAAAAACCAATTAAAATTTCAATAACAAATATAAATTTAATATTATTTTATTAAAACCTATAAATACTCATAATCAACTACAAATCAACAAAAAATCTTCACATAGAATACCACATAAATAATTGTAATAATATAATATTATTTTCTTCTGAAACCACAATATAAGTGGGAAATCAAAATATATTGAGAAAAGATGAAATTTTAGACTCTTAGAGACATCAATATTGCCAAAAATTACTAAAAGGTATTTTTTTCTCATTCATTATAAATTTATACCATTATCTTGAATCAATATTTTTTGGGATTAATATTTAATAAAATTCATAATGTATTTTAGAAAACAAACATATCCCGATTTGGATGTTCGTTTACATATTTCATTGGTACAATATTCACCCTGGCCACACATAAAGATGAAATCAATCTAAAACTATTGTAAACGATGAAAAATATAATTTTAATTAAATATAAATACATATATTATTCATCTATTTGTGAAATATGTTGAAAATAAAATACAGATATAATAAAATTTGAATCTACATCTAAAATTTGGTAAATTATAAAACCATTCCATCAAAATATGTAGTATTAAATGTAACGTTTTCTAAAGAGGTAAATTTGATTAAAAAATATTATTCCTAACAAAAAACATTTTTTTTTATAAAAATTTGATTGCAAATGATTGAATGTGATTTTTAAAATATTTATTAAATGATGTTGTAATCTTGGACATCGCCGTTGTGATAAGAACATGAGTTGTATGATAGTGTCTTCCTGATTTATAGAATGAAAAAAATTTCCATCCTTTTTCATTTTTGTGTTATTTTTTTATTTTTTCCCAAAATTATTTTCGTTGTGTAATGTATTTACATTTTAATCGTCTCAAAAAAATTTCTAAACATAAATATTCTATAGAAGAAATTACTAAATGAAATTATATGAATTGATGATATGTCATTTAAAATTAAACTACTAAGGAATACCATTGGTATTTTAACATTTTAATAGTATCCCAATGATTCTTATGTAACAATTTTATTGTTTTAGAGAATTAAAAATATGGGAATAAATATTTGTACACAGTAAATCAATATGGCTTGACATTATTGAATGAATTTTGTATTATTTAATATTTTATTGAATTATATATTTTGTTGAAAATAAGAAATTTAAAATGAATCAAAATCATTTTTTTAAAATGAAATCGAATACGGATAAAGTTTTTTATGAAGATAATTTTCTGCAAGATATAATGTTTGTGTTCCATGGTAAAACTTAAATATCTAATGAAATTTTATTGAAATGAAAATGAAATATACATTTCTATTCAAATAAAAATCAATTGAATTTTTTTTTATAAATTCATTACTGTTGGAATATAAAATGAAACTGAAATTACTATTTAAAATAAGAAATGCAATGAATTGTTATAGAATATGTATATTAAAATACCTGAATAAATCAGATTTTTAAAAACAATAAATGTAAGTAAAAAAGTAAATATAAAAATTATACTGAGATATTTCAATATGTATACATATAATCACATGAAATCATTATGTGAATTATATATATTTATATATTTGTGTATGTATGTTATATTAATTTAATATATATCTATTTCTCACATTCAATGTATTATATACATTCAAAATATATAGTACATATATTAGTTAAAAAAATAATGTATTATTTATCAGGTTGTCTTACGATCCATGTGGTTTTTATCGGTCTTGAATGATGATCGAACCGATGACATTTGGATTTTTCTCATGGTTTTCATCCTCGTCGACAACCGATAATTTTTTGATGGTGTTCCCACTCAACGACGACCGCTCTAACACTTCTCTTGCACTAGTATTCCACGAATATCCAAATTGTAGGATTTTTGTGTGTGGATGTTACAGTGTCATGGATGGTGAGTTAAATTTGTTGATGGAGTTACATGTCTTCTCATTTGTTGGTAATGTGGTTTTTATAATTTGGTTTTGTCGATCGATGATCTGTTATGTTTCCATTTTCTATTACAATGATAATGGTAATTTATTGGTGTTTTTGTTTTTAATGCTATAGTTATGAAATCCTTCATCTGGCGGTTCTTATGGTTTTTATCAGCTTAATATTTGGAGGTTCTTCGACATCAATGTTGGTTTCCGGTGGATGCGCTGAATTACAGCTTGGTGTGGTCATGATGTTCTGTTTGAGTCATGGTATGTGACATGTGGTGGCTCGTTAACCAAGGTGGGGAAGATGTATTTTTTTCCTTTACAAATTTGAAAATTGAATATTCAATATGTCTACATTTATTAGTGAAGTGGATTTCAAAGACATATGTAGTGTACATATGTTGTGATCCAGATACAGTTATGCACCCTATTTCATGGCTTTTGTTTGAAATTTCAACCGTTTTTGTTTTGAATTTGGTAATATCTGGTTTATTGTTAGGTTACCACTCATCTTTAAGGGGCTATTAATAAAATTTATTTCGATTTATGTGATGTATGTATAATATCTTAATTTATTATTGATGGAATAAAGGACTTCATTAGTTTGAAATGGAGCCCATAAATTCAATTTTTTTCAATAAATACTGGTTTAATGAAGAATCTATCATGGAAAGGGATCTTATAGTACAAGCTAACACTTATTCAGAATATGGGGTCATTTTCCACTATTTTCCACATTTTTGGGTTTACAATTTATAGAATTATTAAGTTGTTTTTGAATAGGATTTTGTGCACAATGTTAATTGCTATCTATATTTTGTTAAAAAGGTATGTTTCATGATTGATCCATAATAATACTTAAATGGATGGAATCACATGAATGATGTATTTCAATGGAAAAGATATTTTATATGAAAGAATGTTTTAGGCACAAAAAAATTGTGCAGAAGATTTTAATCCAAATAAATAATAAAACCAGAGATACGAGTGAGGGAGGTTTTGAGATGCAATCTTCAATATATGTCTAATGAATGAATTTCACAAAAAAAGATGATATTGAGTGAAATATACATACTCGTCAAATTTAATAGGATTTTCAATGCTATGTGCATTGGGGTTGATATATATGGAACATGTGCGTATAGACATCCAGTTTTACTAACATGAGGTTACACCAATGAAGTCAAAAAATATTTTTCCAACAAACATATGATGTATTTACCACATTTATGAGTTATGCGCAAAAGAATTATTATTTGAAAATATATCTGTTAAAATGTTTATTGTGGTTGTATAGACACTGTGAAACCAATGGATTGTCTCTATGAAAGACAATTGATGTTCAATAGAAAAATTTAATGAAACCCCTTAAATTCTAAGGAATGAAAATGTGTTATATGTAAGAGATGAGATGAGATCCTTTTATTATTTTATTATCTAAATAGTTTGATGAGTGAAATAAAGGTAATAAATTCAAAACATCAAGGAATGATGGGTCTTGTACTACACAAGTACAATGAATTCAATGACATAATATATAAGCGATCTTCAAGTCCATATAATAAGAATGTTTTATCCCAGTCCAGTAAGCCAGGGAGAGTCGATATAATTACTCTAGGAGATATATCGTTCCATCACTAACATATTTATAAGTAATGCTACATGAAATGATTTTATTTTTTTAAAATCATGTATCTGTAAACTATTAATGATATTTGTAATTAGGTTTGAATGATGCACTATCGGGGTATGCTCTATGGACCATCACATAGTGGTGAACCAACTGAAATTGATGTGTTGTCTCTATGCATGTGTATTTTATAATTTCGTCCCATTACTTGTTTATAGGTTTAAATGGTTCATACCTACATGGTAATATGATTCATTTCAGTTGTAGATAAATTTTTTTCACACTAATTCATTGATTCCCTCTTTTGATGTTTTAGGGTCTATCAACTAGTTTTAGAGTCTACATGTTTCAGACATTAAATATTTTTCATGTGATGTCTTGGATAATTATATAAATGTTACAGGATTCCCTCTTTGATATTAATGAAACATCCATTCATTGAATAAAGTGTTGATGTATCATCTAATAAGTATTATAATAGATCTCCTTTTCACAACACATGGGATTGAGGTCACTAATACAAGTGTACTATTTATGACTAATTCAAGTAGAAACGTTTTTAATGCATATACTAAATCACATAATTCCCTTATAATCGATCATTCTAATAAAATTGATCTGATGTTGATGATTTGTAAATTTACCATGTCTATTTGGGAAAATATAAAAAATATATATGTAGTAAACAATGTGAATAATGAAAACACATTGTTTTCCACCATCTGTTTGATTATTTGAATATGTGTATAGGTGAAAATTCATATAGCTTCATTAATCACATTAATGAGGACGATGGAGATATTATTGGATAGGGTTATGAAAATTAGGACATTTATACATTGAATAGAATATCTAAAAGGTTTGAAACTCTATTAAATTTAAAAGGGTTTTTCCTTGAGGTATGATATCATTCTAAAATTTCATTAGATGATATTCTAAGTATCCTTGTGTAATATAAATTGTGGTTTAAACTGAAAGATGCAACAAGGCATGTACGAAATGAAATTTCATTCTAGGCCATGCAAAAAACTAAATTTTTCATGAGAATATATTGACGATGATAATGATAAATATGACCTGCTTTATCTATTATAAATAAAATTCAAGATAGGTAAATTAAAATTTGAATGAAACATAAAAATGTTATTTTTTCATTATGGTAGTGTTAAGAAAATTTTATATAGGTGGATAAGGAAGATTTATCATGAATAAAATTAATCTAAAAAATTACAGATGCCTCAAAATCAGATTCCCAAAAATAGAGACATCAAATATGGAGTTGAGGTTATAGAGAAAGTGTATTTTCTATAAAGAAGAAGAAAATGATGATGGATTCATTAATGATGGTGAACAATATTTTAAATATTGAATCCATGGATTCATTATGGCTAGTGTTTACAATCCCATACCATTAAAATATAAATCTAGATAAAATTAATTTATTCCAAATGGAGATACCATATTTAAACTTGATGATTCTTTTAGTATGCATGAAAATAAATTACCAGAATTAAAACATGGGGTGTCATCCTGGAATAAGAATCATGATATGATGATCTGTTTGATGCTTAAAATAATTTAATATAAGATTTAGTATATGAACATTAAATATATGTTCAAATCAAATTATATGTTTTTCAATTGAAATTCGTGATTGGAGAACTGATACTGGCCATTTGTGACATTACATGAATAATGGAGTATATATCCAACCCTTTTGGGGTTATTGAAAAAGGTTTTTTACTTTATGAAGTATACATGAAACTGAGTCATGTTCAAGAGAAATAATGATTAAATTATTGTTTGGATTATTCATAGATGCAGAGCTAATAGATAGTGTTAGGGTGGTTCTGATGGACTAAGTAATTCTTTGAATAATCTAATATTCAAGTGTATATGTAATAGTAGAATTTGAATTGATGTTGAATCTTAAAATCCATGAAACAAGATTACCTATAATAAAAAATAAAAAAAAATTGAATATATCACAATGATACCCCTTTCCAATAAAGAACCAACAAATCTAACATTTAAGGGAGGTATAAATTGTCATCAATTTCAATGAAATGATCATCATTCAAATTATTTGAGGATATATTGTAGTACCCTCATATTTCTTTATTTTACCTTTTCCATATGATTTCAATTTATATAATTTGTTAGGCTGAATATTTGGATACAAAGGAAAATATTCAAGATGTTTTTTGGGAAAAAGGATAGGTTCATAGTTTGTGCATATTTTGTCCAAACCGTGTGGAAATATTATGATAAATTGTCTGAACATGATGTTTTTGACACTACAGTATCTACAAAATTTAATCCCAGTTAGGGAGACAATTCAAGGAGTCCATAAATGGGTTTCTTAAAGGGATTAAAAAGTGCTTGGTTGGTGAAAATGTGGTTTAACTGTGCGGTCAAACCATGTGTTGGGTCTAGAGATAGATAATATATTTTAGGATATTGTTATTTTTTATAATTAATTAGTTTTTCATTGAGAAGAACAATAAATATAAATTTATATTATTAAAATGGTGTACATCCCCTCCCATGACAAATTAAATCAATTCGAATCCCTGCCTTGGAAATTTAATGTCAAATTAATAACGTATGTCTTTTTCCATATTCATTTCTCTCATGTTTTCTTATATCTACTTAGATCTACTTATTTAATCCCATTTATTTCTATGATCATTGACTATTACGGGAAGATCCATGATTTTGGATACATATTATTTTATATTTTATTTTAGGTCACGCAAGGAGAAGAGATCTATAGTTGTTTATTTGAATCAAGACTCGCATTCTTGAGCGTTCATCGTCTATTGTTGGTTTTCATTACAACCTTCAATGTATGTGGGTTCACACTCATATCATATTTCTATGGATGATTTTAATTGTTTAAAATTCATTAAATTGAATAAATTGTATTGTAAAACCTTGGTTCAATGCATGGAATAAATCACATTTATTGGTTATGTGTCAATTTTTTTGAAATTTTGATATCTTGATTAATTGTTGTGAAAAATTATTTATGTTTATGAATGTAAAATGATGGTTAAAAATTATTTAATTTATATAATATATAATTTTTTTAGAAAATGGGTATTAAAAAAAGAATTTCTAATGAAACAGTTCGTTTTGAGGTGATTTTGATGGAAATTGTTTTTCAATAATATGGTTCTTTTATTGATTATGGTTTTTATGGAATGATTATTGTGCATATTGGTTGTGTAATCTTAATTAATTTCTAGTTATTGGTAGAAATATGATATTTTGGTCAGTTCTTGTTGTTAACTAGCACACGAGATAAAATTACATTGTGTTTACTTGGTATATCGATGAGAAGCTGCATGTGAGAGTGGACCTATCATCAAGTAACATGAATTGTTGGTTTCATGGTTTTTTAGAATAGTTGGGATATTCCATAAAATATATTTTGAAATGATTTTAAATCATAGTATGAATTTTTAGGAAAGTATAACTTGTTTTTTAATTGGATTTAATAGGACTTATGGACAATTGGTTGTAAAGTGTATAAGAACATTTTTATTGTTAGTTATATACTATTTTGAGAATTTGATTTATATAAAATATTTCATATAAATGTTTATAATTCTCCAATCATAGTTTCATCTGTATGAAATTAGTTGAGGAAATACTGCTGAGTTTTATACACACCCTTAATTAGACACATTGGTTCTTTTTCATAAGTTATATTCTAGGACATTGGAAAATATTACATATCAAATATTTTTATCACCAGTTCATGATACATAGCAGGTTCAGTGATATTGAAACATGGATCATTTTATTAATTGTGTGTTGTGGATATCTCAGAGGCATTAGTGGTTGTTCCCCCTTTTACTTGTATAGTTGTTTCATCATCTGATGTTTCATATTTTGATATTGTTTTTTTCAGAGAAAATGTTGTTGAATTGTATTTCATTGTTCATGCATAAAAATATAGTGAGATATGTGGTTAGGGGTTATTAAATTTAATTTTTTATTCTCCAAATATGCCATTTGGTGTATTGTCATGCATCTGGATTGGTGTTTCATTTTGTTCTCATGCAAGGAGACCATGCAATGTCCTATGGTTCATGGAAGTTGATGGTGGATGAAAAGAATTAAACAACTAATGATTAGGAGTTCATTGAAATCTTCGATGAATTGACTACTAGGAGGCATTATCTCATTGGAGAGATATTCATTGTGTTTACGGATAAAACAATATTGAAACATATATTTTTATTGTGAGATTTTAATTCAAGGAAAATGATATTTATGGAGTATATCCATATGTTTTTCTTTTGATCGATGTACACATCAAGAAAATATAATTTATTAGCAGATAAGTTGACTAGAAATTAATATGCATGGTTTGTGAAATATGATTCAAATGAGTTGTAGTTGATATCAGTCTTGGAAGACATGCATGTGTAATGTGATTATTTGGGTTATTTTGTCATTTTATTTTCGGTTTTAGTGGATCTTATTTTGGTAAATATGGTAAATTAGGCACACAAATCCAATATTGAATGTGTTGCATTGAAGTAAAAACACAATTTGTGGGAGAGCATTGAGATCTGGATACAAGATGGGTGTTTGATTTTTTATTTTAGAGATAAGATAGTTGTACCTATGGATTGTTAGGAACTACTTATTCATGCTTACATCAATTCACAATGGGATGTACAAATCAATATAAATAATATGTATAAGTCATTGAAAAATCATTTTTGATGGAATGGAATGATAAGTAAGGTGCCCATGTTTATCTCTTGGTTCATAATATTTTTGAAAGTTATGTCACACCATCAATGTGTAGAGATTATGATATAGTATTTTCCAATTGTACTATGAAAATAGAAGCACATATCTATGTATTTTCTAACTTGTCTTCAAAGTAGTGTCTATAAACGTGAATTTATATGGTTGAAAGTGGATCACCTTACCAAATTAGGCCATTTAATCCCAATTCGTGAAACACATATGATGGAGGATCTATCCAATATCTAAACCCAAGAAGTGGAAAAGTGTCATGGTGTATCGATATCAATAGTCTCATATGGGGAACCAAGGATCACTTCATATTTCATAAAATCAATAAAATAATCCTTGAATACTCATTTTAATATGATTAAAATGTATCATCCTTAGATATACATAAATTATAAGTGATGAATAAAATCCTTTGAAGACATTATTCATGCTAATGTAATGAATTTTGGAGGAACATCAAAAAATCATATACCTTTAACAGAGATCACATATTATAACAGCTATCATGCCTAGATAAAAATGGCATTGTTTGAATCCTTATATTGATGCATATGATAATCTCTACTATGATGGGTGGGAATATTTGAAACCTAAATATTTAGGTCCAATATTCTCCATCAGACATCAACGAGGATCTCATTTATTATAATGATGATGGAGACCACTCAATGATGTCAAAAATATTATGTGGATCATCATCGAGGGTCATTGTAGTTTGTCATGATTGATAATATTTTCTTGAGGATCTCTCTAAGTCTTAGACATTGTCGTTTTGGGAATAAGGTAATGTTATTTATTGAATACATGACACTAGGAGAATTTCTATAAGTGGAATACCATTTGGCATTTCTAGCACAGTTCAGTTTGGTGGAAAATGTGTTCAACAAATCTCCATTGAGAAAGTATCTGCCAAATATTCCCATAGTGATCAGATTGTATCATGTTGAACTAGAGATATATGTGTCATTGATAAAAATACTATGGTGTAATTTTTATAAGAAATATAATTTTTTCATGTAAATATGCATTTGTATAGTGTTGGTTTAATGGAAACATTGTCATACTTTGTAAGTGACTTAGGAAAGCAAGAATGAAATAAATGATCTCTGACTATAACCCTTTTAGAGGATCTATGATTTTATACTTTCTATAGATGGAAAGAACGTTGGTCGAAAGAAATTTATACATTTGTTTTCTTTTATGTAACCCTTTGCTTGTTATTTTAATTTCTATTACGTGTAATGGTGATGTTTTGGTGAGTTTGGTATACTATATTGATGTTTTTGGTGATAAGGGTTATGTTCACATTCAGTGAATGGTTTTTACAAACCATGCGGATATCCTTGGATAAAACATGTGAACATGTAGTTTGGAGGTAGTATCATCCACGCATTTGGAGCCTAGTTAGAGAGACCGTGTGAGGAATCTGTCAGAGGATCTTCTAATGGAAGTAGGAAGTGAACATTTGGCCCATTGTTTGCCTAATCGTGCAGTAAAACTGTGTCCATAGTCATAATAATGATAATATTTTTTAGGATCATGCTTGTTTTTGGTCTAACTAATTTATTTTTAATCAAAACGTCCTATCATAACATTTTTCTCCATTGAATGCTACAGAACATCTCCAATGAAAATTGGAATCAATCTAGTGTCCTCTAACGACATTTTCAAGCCTGATTATTAAGGAATGTCTTCATTCTTTAGTATTCCTCCATTGCTTTCTTAGATCTACATAGATCTAAATCTACTAACCTCTTGATTTATTAGATTTTTGACTATTTGGTTTTAATCTAAGATGATAGATACAAATTAAGTTGATTTTTTATTGTGATAATTCTAAGAGAAGTGATATAAAGTTGTTTATTTGAATCCTGACCCGAATTTTTTAACCTTCATCATCCTCATCGATTTTCCTCTAAATTTTCTTTTAGAGAAGATTCACTCTAATATAATCATTCTATATTTTTTTATTTGTTTCAAATTTATTAAATTAAATGAAATTTATTGTGAAATCTTGGTTCAATACATGGTATAATTCTTCTTTAGTTATGATTTATTGATTTGTGAAATTGAGGAATTTTGGTGAAGTGTTGTGAATTATTTTTAGGTTATTGAATTTAATATGGGGATTTAAAATTATATATTTGATTGAATATCAAAATGGTTTTCGGAAATGGGGTATTTATATAAGAAGGTCATTTTATTGAAACAGTTTATCATTTGGATGATTTTTAAGGAAACAATATTTAATAAAAAGGTGATTTTATTGAAAATGTTTTTCTGGAATAAACCTATGAGTTTGTGGATTAAAATTGAATTTTAGGGGATTGGATGAAATATTACGTTGTTATACGTGCTGAATCATATCTGGAACATTGGATATAGTTACCTTTGGGAATCATGGTAGATCAACAAGAACAATTTTTTGAGTAGGTAACTATCATCACGTAGCAAACACGGTAGGTTTCACGGGTCTATGGAATGGTTGGGGTCTACCAATATGGTTATTGAGAAATAGTTTTAAATATTTGTTAGTGTTTTTGTTAATTGATAACATTAAATATTTCTTTAATCAAACATATACACTTTTGGTCGCAAATGGTTTTGGAACTTTTTTATATTTAGTAAACAACAGTTTTGAGAAATTGTTTTATGTAAAGTGTTTTATATAAATGTTTCCATTTATTTTATCATTGTGGTTTGAGTATGGAATTAAATTGTGGAAAGCCTACAAAATTTTATAATCACCCAATATTTTCACTTTTTTGATATTGAGATGCGACCTTTCGTGATAGGGGAAAAGTTAAGGTATAATAGGTTTCAACACAAAATCATTATAATTGGATTTTTTTGTGATATTGAAGAATGTATATTGTAGAGGATAATTTTTTTTTGTATTCATGTAGTCATTATATGTACTTAATATAATTACATTTATATTTTTTTCATCTGTTGTTTCACAATTTGATGTATTTGAGTTACAAATAAGGTTGTGAAATTATCTATTATTATTCATGAATCATATAGTGTGTTGATTGGTTATGGGTTGTCGAATTAATAATTTTTTTATGGTGAAGTAATGAACTGTTTTACTCTCAAGAGAATGAGAATTACCAGGGCCTTACATATATTGTGAAATTAGGAGGAATAGAAATGAGAAGATATTTCTTCAATTAAATTTTAATTTTCTGTCTCTTTGGGCCATACCAGGTTATACTGTGATGAGGCAATGAGCTATTTGAATAGGTTTTCTCTTGAAATGGAAGAAATGTGTATGAAATAATTTTTTTTTTTCAAAAATATGAAAGGTTTTCTACGGATTTTTTTTAAATATTATATTGATGGACCCAATGAAATTCATTATTGTATGATGAATGATGTGAGAATTTACTACAATACTTTGTGAAAACTAAATACACACGAATAAAAATATTTAATTATTTTAAATGGGTTTTATCCTATAGAATATGAAAATAATTTTGAAAATTACATGCATACTAAAATTATATTACAATGGAAATGATTTCCCTCCTATCAATCAAGTATCTCATGGAAGGATAATAATAAAATTGTAATAGACTTCCTTAAAAAAAATATCTCTTAGGACTACAAATAACTACAACCCCTATATTCATGATAGTGGTTTCTCCTACCATATGAAGGGGAATGTGGATTTGGATAATAATTTTATGTAAATGGTTTATGGAATAATAATGATTGGAAATGATAGTGCCTTGATTATAAAATTATATGGACTTGAGATCTGAAACATGATGAGCTTATTAAAAAGGATTTTCACTATGTGGATGGGCTATGTCACAACTTCATTACTGTGAGTAAACTCTGTGACTCTGGACTCATAGTGAATCTTAATCAAATCGGATGAACTATTAGAATAAGAACATGGATTTCCTTACTGAATGGGTGAAGAGTGTATTGAAATATATATCTTATTTAATGCAATTAGTACATTTGTAACATGATAGTTAAATAAGAAAATTTTTTTTGTCCCTGATGGCTAGGTCACATTAACAAAAATTACATGGAAATGAAATCTAAGTTACTTATATTCATGGTTATGCAAAACATGGTGTGTGAATGTGTTAATTCCTGTGGTAATTGTATTTTTGGAATTTTTGTCATCAGTTCATATCATCCAAAGAAGAAAATGGCATCAAATCTTCATCATATTTGCGACATATACATATGTTTTCCAAAAATGATTTTGGAAGATGTAGAAAATTGTTATTTATTATTATTATTATAGTAATTTTTATTGTGATATGGTTATACACTAAATAAACCTGTGACCTATTTTATGAAATTATTTCTTTAAATTGAAGATAATGATACTAGATAAATAATAAATTTTCTATTATCAGATAATGGAGAAGAATACACATCTAATGAATTAAATAATTACCTCTAAAAAATTAGACTAATTAATGACGTTACTGATCTGAGAACCCCATATCAACATGGATATTTTGAGAACCTAAATTTGATGTTTAATTATTTGGACAGAACTCTACATATTGAGAGTCATATATCTCATCATTTATAAAATGATGTTATTTTAGATGTTTTATACACTAAAAATAGATCATGTATTAATATGGGATAAAACAATACATCATAAAAGTGGTGAAATATATGGAATCCCACTAAGAAGAATTATATTGTTTTAAAAAGTTAATTTTTCCTCCAAAAAAATGAATGCAATAAATGAAAGTACATGATGCAGCAAATAAATTAATATTTTATAGATATTAATGGAAGTGAATGTCCTATAAGAGTTTCAATAATAATCATGGAAGAATTATCAAATGTATTTATGTCAATATCAACAATGATAATGTATAAAATACATTGATAATCTCCTTGTTGATATAATAGAAGGTGGAGAAGAATTTCTTTACGTAATTGAATCAAATGCATATATAGAGGAAGTTTTGGAAAAAAAATAAGGGGTCATAAAATGATGATGAATCATTATAAGAAGAAGGTGATGAAACCATGTATGATGAAATATTATCTAATAATAAAATGAGTAATATGAGAGTAGAAACTGATCAATATAATATCATTGGGGATCTTGTGGCACCTAAAAAACTTTTTTAATTATAAATGAGGCACAAAAAACCATTTAATCAATGATGGACCCTACCTTATTTCAAAATGTAGAGAAGTTTGAATCAATAGTTTAAATACAAGAATGATGAACTATATGATATTGAAAAAAAATACATGGTATCTTGTTAATAGAAATGAAAATAAAAATTTGATTCCAATGATGTGGATCTATGAAAATAAATTTGCTCATAATGAAAATGTGATCATAATACAAGAATATATTTGTGTAAAGGATATGTTTGAATCGATAGAATTGATATTGGAGTAACATTGTTTAGAATGTGATATGTGAATTTACAAATAATGTCCTAAATATGTCTATTAAGGGAGAGTAAAATGTTTATCAGATGAATGTCAAAACCACATTCTAGAATGGAATTCAAAAAGAAGAAGTCTATGTTAAACATCCATTGGGATTTCTGATTTCTAATGATGATCATATGTATTATATAATAAAGGAAGACCTATATGGTCAGATGCATGCACCTCGATCATGGTATTACAACTAGATTCACAACAAGAAAAAATGAATTCCAAATAGGTGGTGATGTTCAAAATCATTTTTTTGAGGAATTGATATGAATATCATTTTATTCTTCTTGTATATGTGGATGATATTATTTTCGGAAGAAGAAGGAAGGATTCAAAGGGGGAATATTTTAATCACATGAAATCTGAATTTTTGGATGTCTATGATTCATGAAGTCACATGCCTATTAGGGTTTTCATTGAACTTAATGAATTAATTAAAATTCATTTCTCTAGAAAAATAATCAAATGAGAATAAGAAAACATATCATATGCCGGATTCCAAACCAATGAATATTTTATTGTAGTTAAAAAACATGAAATGAATGAGGATGTGACATCTGAGGGTCACACCATGTACATGAATATTATTTGGACCTATTATACATAAAAATTAAATGGAGAGATATAATATTTGATACATGCTTATAATACCTCATTTAAATTTATCCAAAGGAAGAATATTTTGTATCAGTTAAATGATTCCTGAGGTACATTCAATTTAAATAGAATATTGACTTATACATTGAAGTAGGAAACGAAAATGAATTGTCAGAATATTTTGATGCTCACTAGTCTTGTGTTGTGGTGGATAGATATTCCACATCTGTAGCAGAATTATTCAGTGGAAAGAAATGTATTGGATTTATTAGAAGTAATTGATAATTCCAATTACATAGTATGTATAAAGTGAAATATAAGTCTGTTAAAATTCATTGATCATAAATATTATGGAAAAAGATAAAACTTATTGTCATTGGAAATAAAGTTAAATAGATGATGGTGATTCATAATGAATAAAACAGTGTGATTGGTCTCACAAATAAAATGGTTTATCACTCTCGAATAAAACATATTTAGATCAGATATCATTTCATCTAAAAAATAATGTAAAAAATGGTGTATAAAATGGATCATGTTTGTATTGACTAACAAGAGGCTCACATTCTGACCAAGAAACTAGAAGCAATTTTTTAAAAATAATTATTCAAAACATAGTATAAATCTACATCTCAGTGCATGAGAATGTTACAAATGTTCCCCACTCCTAATTGGAGTTAACTATTTTACTCATTTTATTTAAGTGATGCCGATTTATAAGGGAGATAAGATCTAGGGGGAGTGTTTTTGGAGATCTACATGTACATATACATGTTTTTTTGGATTATTTATATTTTTGGAGTAAATGAATAATATTCAAAATCATTATAATGATTGTGAATTATAATATCATTTTTTGAGGAAACCAATAGATCATAGCTTGGACATCATTATTTTTTAAATAATATAAGACCCCAATTCATTTTATCATTAATTTTTTCTACACCGATCTATTCTCATGTAGACATAGAGTCTTGGATGTATTTTCCTTCACATAACATATTTTGATTTTTTTCTGGTGCTTTGTTGAATTTTTATTAAAATTTCCTACATTCAGAAAGGGGATAATTTTCTGGAGAATGGTCATTTCTAGATAGAAGTGTATTTTTTTATTTTTTGCTAGAATATACTAGGGTTAGTGTAAAATTATCAAAGAATGTGATCTTATGATACAAGATAACAATACTGTTGATGATATCATCATTTCCTAGTTATTTAAAAAAAATTTGTAAACATTTGGAGAGTGGATAAAGGTTTTTTCATGAAATAATATATTGTGTGCATTGTTAAATAAGTATCCTAATATTATTAACAATGTATGTATCAAGATCTTCCCATTTAAATATGGATACTGAATGAATCAACTGAATGGTTTCTTTCAATGGAAATGATTTTTTACCTGATAAATAACATTAGGTGAAAAGAAAACTATAGAAAATAATCTTACATTCCAAATAATATGAAAAATTAGATATTAATGTGTGTAATGTTTTGGGATAGACTATTCAAAATATGAAATTGGATTTTAGTTTTTTGAAACTATGTGATTGAGTGAAGTACACATATAGATAAAATGAAATTTCAAATATATACTTTGTAGATTGGGGAAGATCTGTAGGGAACTTGCAAGCAAGGATGTCCAGATTTATAAATATTTCACTTTCCCCTTGATGATTTAGATTTTTTCCCTCTAAAAAATGTTTTCTCTACTTTCTGTTAGGGTTTCATGAAAATTATTTAGGGACTAGAAATATTGAAAGAAGAATATTCCCTATGTCTATATAGAGAACGTGAAACTAATTGTGATGTTTTGTAGAAGATAATGCATTGCGTAAAAGACACTTTTGACAAAAACATGAAAACATGTGAATAGTAATATGTGTTGCGTTAAAGAGTTGAGTTTATCATATTTTTGGTATTGATTATCCTATTTTTGTGATCCATTTCCTAGAGGAAATGGATTAAAGATGTCATTGAAATTAAGTTCTCATTATAGACTGGTTCATATCGTTATGTAGAAAACTAATTAAGAAAACATCAATTCAATAAATTTTATTAGGCATATCATATAGTAGTGAGATAAGGAGAGTCAACAGAAGTGTAATGATGGAAGTTTTTTCAGTCAAAAAAATAATGTAATGCCAGGGTTCTAGGAATTTAGTTACTGTGTATTAACTCTAGTATTGCACAGCTAGTTAAGACTAATGGATTCTAGTAAAAATGAAACATTATTTAGGTGCTCTAATTAGACTAGACCTTATTGGTGAAATAAGTAAAACAATTGTATTGTGGATTTGAATGGGAATTATTTAACTAATACACATTACTATCTTCTAGGTCCAACTAGTTCAAATAACGATGGGAATAATATCTTTCTCTTTTTAAGAAAATATTAAAACCTTGATTTACCCTTCCACTCTAATGTTGTTCGAGTTTCCTTAAATAATTTGCATGAGAATGATAATTATATGAATTTCACGTAGATTTCATTTTCGAACTATATAATATATAATTCATGAAGTGTTATAACTAATATTTGATAAGGAAATAATTATCACTAGACCATTTCCACAAGCACAAGGGGCTAGAGTTGGTAATAAAATTTAGAAGGGTTGCATCAACTGATAGTAATGGGGAGGCATCACATTAGTGGATGTCATTAAGGGGACATTAAAAGGTGCTTAGATATATGGTGGTTAGTTTGTCTCGTGATTCATGATATATAGAGGGGATATAGAGGTGGTTTGTGTTTATTTATGGTTGATGAACCACTGATGTTTGGACTTATAGATATTATTCACTGAATGATAGTGGACTTACTTTGTGGTTGGTGGAATGATGTTTCATCATCATTTTTAGATTATTTCAACATATGATTTCATCTATATTGAAAATATGATATTCTATTTTTATTTGTGCCCCATTACTATATATATATATATTCTACCTCATTATAGATGTTGGTATTCATAATATAATATTATATTTGAAAATTAATGATCTTTATATTCTTAGACATCATAGTGGATTTTTGTAAAATACATTTTAATATTAAATACTCTTAAATATTAATATAAAATATACATACTCTTCTATATAATATATATAATATTTATACAATGAATAATTAACATGGAACATGTAAAGAACCATGAAAAAAGAGATTTTGATATAATACATCACATATTACATAAAATATGATGCAAATAACTTTTCAAGTCTTTATTTCCTTTCAGAATATATAATCTATTTTTTAATATTCAGAAACCAATTATATAAGATTATTCATATTAAGATAAAGAGATAATAGAAACCTTATGTGCCGAAGCAGATTCAAACAAGATTAATAATAGTACCAAATCCAAACATAACACAAATTATTGTTTTGATCATAATATCAAATAATAATGATATGAATAATGAAATAAACATCCTAATGATACTAGAAACGTTTCATAATGATACTAATATTTTTGTGTCGTTATATTTGTTTTGAAATTTCTAATATTTCCAATATTATATGGAAGGGGTTTGACAAATTTTTTCCTTCCAAATCACATTGAATTAATGAACCTCAACAATTCCTAGTTCTATTAATTTATAATAAATATACCTATTTTGACCCTAAAAAGATCGAAACAATCATTTCTTAATGACAACATATATTTGTATTTGAGAGAAGTGTATTTATAGGAAAATCACAATATTATTGTCTGTTTTCCCATTATTTCTAAAGACTCTCTTATCTTATGAAGACAATGATGATATAGGGTATTCTTTTCAAATGGACTTATGATATTCAGAATTTAATTCATGGGTCTGGGACCTCACCCACATCTATACATATCCATTCCATTCATGAATTGGGGAAGTGTTATGTCATGTTTTGATATTCTTCTAGATCATGATTGGGTTTCATTATTTTTCAAGGAGATAGTGACATAGATCTCACCTCAAAATAATTGAAGATGCCTGAAAATAATTATTCAACTTATAACTCTTTTGGTCCAGTTATTAAAAACATGGGACCACATCATCTTGGATGAAAAAATTATTATAATCATCTATAATAATAGATTTAGGAAAACATTTTCATATTGGGATGTGGACCTCAAGAACTGATGATGTATGGGGAATCTTCATTTGTAGAATTAAAATTGGATTATATAAAAGTGAATCAGAATTTGGTGGTAAATGTTTTCATAAAAAATATATAAAAATATGATATAAGAGGATCGTGACTATATAAGCACAATATTAGTACATAACCTTTAATGGGAAATAAATGTGATGATATTGATAAAATATCATTGTATAATATTTATGCACCACACTCTCTACACATTCCTATTATATTCTACAATAAGTAAGTATTTTCAAGCCGTATAATTTATTTTTCTTTGTTATTAATGATTCTCAATTTTTGGAGATCATAACTATCAATTTTTGATCCACATTATTTTTGGTTTTCAACATTATTTGAACTATTTATTGATTGATATTTTGTTTCATGGATCATGTTATTAATTTCCATTTTCATGTAGCTTCAAAAAAACTTAATAGTATTTATAATTGATTCATTTGTTATTGTTTCGACATTGAAATTATAGTTTGATTTAAAATTCCATAGCTTTCAATTTTCGGAGTTGAATCTTGAGGCCAATGATATTTCATTTTAAAAACACCTTGATCATAATTAAATACAATGTAACCAATTGATTGTAAATTAAAATAATTTTTTTTTAAAATATTCAATGTATTTTATTTTTTTCTGGGAAAAAAGGAAGGATTATCTAAAAAACGATAAAAAATAAGATGTATAGTAAATTTATTATAAATGTGTACTACTACACACTAGATTAAAATGTGATAATATGGTATAATTTATATTTTATTGAACATATGTGAGGAATTTTATATTGGTGAATAGTTTATATAATCCAAGAATGGGATTCCATATAACATGAATAGAATTTGATAATGTTCACCTAAATTGTATCATCTAATTCCTTATAAAAATACCACTAAAACTCATCGTGAATTGTTTTATGATCCTCTTTCAATGTATGGGAAAATGTCATTTGGTAAAACCCAATTAGAAGTCCCATCAACATCTTACCAAAAACATTAAAAGTTATTGATTCTTCCTCCCATGTATATTTTTTACACAATCACAAAAACGTAATTGTGAATGATACATTATCTTGTTAAATAATTGAGACTATTCAACACCATTTTGGCATATTTTTAGCATTTCAGTGACTCATATTTGTCTACTTATAAATTTTATACTCCATACTGAAAATTTATATATTAATTCCATGAATGTAATTCAAAAATAGGTAGTAAATGATTTAATTTTAGAGTGGTTAGGCATAAGAAATTACATCATATGCTTTACTTATTAGTAAAATAAATATGAGAATATTCCTTTTCTTCCAAAATTTTGTAGGCAATTTTATTTATTTTTCAGTTTTTTATGATGTGAAAATAAAATGAGATCTATTTTTTTCTTTGTGTTAATATTTTATTTTATATTCATATTTTACCTTCATTAAGTGTTTATGAAAGGCGTCCTATTTATTGAATCTTGGAACTAGAGGTGGCAACATCCTCATAGATTCAAACATCAATCACTATTTAATGTTTAATTACATTAAATGATACCTGTTTTTTTTTTACAAAACTAGGGCCTTCCTAGTGAACCTTTTTAGTTTTATATGTCTCGTAAATGTCTGATTCCATCTCTATTTTAGTTATATTGTTGAGGTATATTTTATATGGCCTATGGAAATCTCCCTTAGTTTTCAATATAATAGTCAATTTCTTCTACAATAAATGAAGAACCTAATGTTAAAAAAATTAATTTTTTATCAATATTGATATATTCACGATCATGTTACATCGTGATGTAATATAATTTTTTTTTCTTCACAAAAATTTCTTGTTGGAAACTCCACCATACAGTGGAATTACAACAATGACATGACATTAATCAATATTGATATATCATATCATATTTTACATTTTTCAAACCAGTATCAGTTTAAGCCCTTACAATGTAGTTATAATAACTTTTTAAGTCTAGAAACATTTCATTATATTATTTAATGTACTGCAGTATATAATTTATGAAACTAAATTGACTCAAGGGGAATATGGGGTACCATTTTAAAATATATAATAAGAAAATTATGATATATATATATATAATAGTGTAAACTTGTCACTTCATATGTAGGATATATAAGTAATCATATCCACTATTTTTGGAATGTTAGGAATAAGGATCTTCCAACGATTCATGCTACAAATCATTGTAAGAGACTGAATTTTAGAGTTCCCTATAGTCATCATCTATACAATATTTACATTATATGTTCTTTGACATAGTCCAAAAAAGCTTTTGATTAATATATGAATCTTTATACCCCATGTATAGCCTTTTTAGGTCATTTATTTCACTAAAATTAGTTATCAAAATATTAATTAAAATATGTTTTCTGTACATTAGTTTTCAACAAGTAGTATTTCATCCACCTGAATAACAAAAAATAACATGTTTAATTCAATAAAAATCCTACATATACAAGAATAAAATGTGTTTTTATAAAACCTAATACATTTATAACATCATCAAACGATATTTTCATAATCCAATTATCATGACTCAATCAATAAATAGACCATGTCAACTTATAAACCATATCATCCTAATTGTACACATTATAAATAGTAGGTTTTATTATATACATATATTCAAATAAATTTATGTTATATAAATTGATTTCAACAGATATTATATATATCATATGATCTTAATTATATTTCAAGTAATATCATAATGAAAATTATAGTTTCCAATGGAAAAACAAATCGTTATAGAACGTAAAATTAGTATTTGAAAAAAATCATTGTGGTTAAAAAATTAATATTATAAAACTATATGATTAGGATTATATAATTATAAAATATTATAAAAAATCAAATAATCACAAAAACATAAATTTAATGACAAAAAAATGATAATTATCTTGTTTTTTAAAATTATAAATAAACAAATAGTCAATGAAAATATATAGTTTTTATATAAGAAACCAATATCTCTCAAAACACAATAAAAAAGTTTAGATAAATAATTAAAAATAAATTTTTAATTAACAGATTTATAGAAAGAATATATATTGTAGTGTTGATACAACCTATTTTAACAAAGAGATATCTCTATATGTTTGTTTCATTTCTAGATCATACATTAAGAAGATATATGATTTTTGAGGAGTAATACATTGTATGATTATGTTATTTAAAAATGAAATTTATATGTTATTTAAAATGACCCCTCTAGTCCAATGGATTCCATGTTCTTGCCAATTTTAAGCCGAGTGTGCCGCCTTATGTCCTCCACTAATCGTCTGATGGTTGGTAACATTAACACATTTGGAATATCCCACAACATGATAGACCATATCCTATTTCATTAAATAATAATCACATATAAAATGGATTAGATTACAAGAAACAAAGGTATGATATTTTTATTTAGCCAACTAAATGATACATAATGAATTAATGATAAATTGAGCTAAAATATAACCCAAAATATGTAAAATATAATGGAACTATACAAATTAAAAGACCCTGAATCTGACTGATACGAGACACTAGTGAAATCCACCTAATTGAGATTACTCATATACTGGTCTCCAACTACAACAAAAACATCCATTGTCATGGAAATATAGACTATATAAGACATCACTAAGAATAATAATGAATTATTGAATATGGAATACCAGATTCACCTCTATCGATTTTATAATATATCACATTAAACATCAACAGAAACAAAAAATGTATAGGTATAAAGTTGGTGAAACTAGGAATAAATTGAATAATTATATTTATACTATTTATAACCTCTATAGAACTATTGTACACTATGTCCCAAATATAACCACATTGCACCTAAGGAGTCAAAATCTATGATATAGTTGAATTGATGAAACCCTTAAAATTTAGTCTTTCAAATAAATTACAAAATGGTGGACTGATCAATGAAGTGAACATTTCATCCAAGAAAATTCCACCCTATGTCATTCAAAATCATCAATACAATTCATACATTCAAGATAACCATATGAGAACACATTCAAGTCTAATGAATAGACTACTTTCAATGGTTGTCATAACCCCTACTATTAGAGATTCCCAAGTGGTTTTTAAAATAGATAATTATAGAAATATGAAAGATCCCCCACTCTGCATAGTCCAAAAAGATTAGAAATAATCCCTAATGTCCTAAAATTAGTACTTCCCAAAACTAGAAACCCATTAAACCATTAAAGAATTATAGATGGATACACATGCCTCATATGAAGAAACAAGAATCACTTGAGTAAGGAAAACATGAATTATAGACTTGTGCCTCTTTAAATGAATTCTCGGACAAGGGTGTACGGAACCCTATTCATAGAATGTGGTGGACCTAAAACTCATAGGCACCGATTGAGTGCTGAATTAGTGTTGATATTGAGGTATAATTCCCCATGTATCATGCGGGGGTAAAAAAATCCATTATGGATAACCTGATGTTTTTCTCTTTATATCATACTTCTAGGGTTATACATTCCACTTGAATGATATTAACATCATTCCCCAACACCAATAATCCGCCATATAATTATAATGTATAAAATATCAAATATTTTATTGAATATGGACTCATATAGCTGATAAAAATATATATATTGTGATCTATGATTAAAAACATTAAGGATATTTTAGATATTTTCCTAAAACAAACATATGATATGAAAATAATGGAAATCTCTCCATAAATGTGATGGGTTACGATCTAGTGACCCTTGTGTAAGACAAAGTTCACTTTATGTGTAGTGGTTGTAGGTGTATAGATACATTTAATGGTTTTCATGACATCTGAGGATGGGTTCAGATGACATAATTAGCTATCATGTAGGCTGAAAATTGCAGTTGGGACCTATGTTGAGCTTGCCTAGTATGCTTCTATTTTCTACAAGACACATTACAGTCTGGTCAGGAAAAATTCACCCAAATAGAAAATACACATATATAGTTAGAAATAGTCTATTATTATTAATATATTATTATAAATATCACCAACACATATAATTTATGTAGATTGAGTCTAAGGGTAATATTTTCCCTATGTAATCATTATAACCGCAAAATGAATTCACCATAGATGACTACATGGAATGAATTATCATTTCACATCTATAGAGTTTCTAAAACTGGAAAACCAAAAAATGATATAATTCCCAATCATAATTTATGTTTTTTACTACAAAAAACAACCTAATTCCATCCCAAATATTAAAATATTTATCTACTAATCTAGGAGAACTCAAAATACATCATGTATATTTAATGTTCAAATGGTTTCATGATTTAGATAATTGTTATGTAATATGATTCTTCACTATGGGATAAATTTATTTTGGAATGTTGGTATATTTGTTTATTGGTGGATCAAGTGGATGAAATGAATTTTTATGAATAAAAATTGGGAAAAAAATTTAACATTGTAGGATGTATAATGGGTAAAATATTGATAAATATATATAATACAACTATTCATTTAAAATTTATAATATTGATTAAATGAATATTTTTTTCAAGTATAAAATATAGGTGGGAAATGAGATGATTCAACATGATTATATTTATTAGTTATATTAATTTTTTAGACCATGATGGATTAGTTTTGTGTAATGTTTTTTCATTTGATTTAAAATTTTTATAACATGATTTGATAAGTCCATGATGTGATTATGTGGGTATATATTTGGGGTGTGTGGTAATGATTATGTGGTTTTTTAGGACAATGTGATAATATGATTATTCACACATGGTGAGAAGATTTAACGCCTATTGATATTTGATATACTAGTAATGTGTTACACATGTTGAGAGTTCAACATTCCTTTTATTCTGGAATGATTTTGTGGTTGTTATGTTATGATACAAAAATAGGGTTGTATGATTATGGTGTTTATACATTTTTGGAATTCGTCTTCAATTTTTAAAAATCAATGTATATTTTAAATTCCATTGAAAGCATATGATACATGAAATATTGAAAAGATATGATGAGGTCACTATAAATGAATGATATGTAAAGTATTGTTTAAAAAATATATTAATAACACAATTTTTGCATAGTTGTTTCACCTATGTCTATCCAAATACCATTATTTTACATGTATATATATTATTAAACCAATTTATTACACATATATAGTTTATTAAATATTTTTCTGGATAGTTTGAGGGGGATTTTTTTTGTTGATTAGGTAGTATGTGTAGATTTAAAGAATCATCTACATCATTTTTATAGATTATTCGATGTCTAACAATTATATATTTATTCCTTGTGAGAATAAATTTCATTTTTAATACATATTTTTTCCTTAATTGGAAACTTTTGTGTTGTTTGGTAGTTTTGTTTTATTTTCATTACATTTAATAGGTTAATAACTCCTATTCATATGATAGATACCAATGATCCATATTGTCAACTCATGACCTATTAGTGTAAGAATATAGGTGAAACATTTACCCCATATGAATACATATGTGGTATTTAGTATGGATTTAAAAATGATGGTAGAACTCAAAAACACGTTTTATAATATTGGTGTTGTTATCAGTTTCCAATTTCTAAACACTTTGACAAAATGTGAATGTACTAATAAACTCAAAAATATTATCTTACTCTTCTTCCTATTTTATGCATTTTTCAATGAAATTGATTTGTTTTAGTTAAATATAGATGATACAATAGAAAAACATATATAAAATCCCTAATATTTATGTCCAAATTCAATGGTATGACATATTAAAAAGAGGGAGTGATTTTATCATCTTTCCCCAAACCAAATCATAAGCTCTATAATGATAAAGCCTAAAATCTAATAAATCATATTAAAAATGGACTCATATAGCTGATCAAAAAAATATTGCGATCTATGGTTAAAATCATTAATGATATCTTAGATATTTTCCTAAAACGATCAAATGATATGAATATAAAGGAAATCACACCACAAATGTGATTGGATACAATCTGGTGACCCTTGGGTGAGTCACATTGAACATTATGCGTAGGGGTTGTAGGCTTATAGTTCCATTTTGTATTTTATATGACATCATAGAATGGGTTAGGATGACATAATTGGCTATGCTTCATGATGGAAATTGCAGTTTGGACCAATGTTGAGTTGGCCTAGTATGCTTCCATTTTATACAAGCCACATTACGGTCTGGTTAGGGAAAATTCACCCCATTATAAAATACCCATATAGAGTTAGAAATATACTATTATTATTAATATATTATTTTCTATATCCCCAACACCATTAATTTATGTCGATTGAGTCTAAGGGTATTATTTTCACCATGTAATCTATAGGCACATCAAATGATTTCACCATGGATGACTACGTGGAAAAATTTTATATTTTATATTAATAGAGTTTCTAAAACTAGAAAACCCAAAAATTGATATAATTCCCAATCATGATTTATCTTGTTCACTATAAAAAACCACCTAATCTTGTCACCATCTTTGAATTATTCATCTAATACTCGATGAAATCTAAAAATATATCATGTATTTTAGAAGTTCACATGATGTATTGATTTAGAGAATTCTTCTATAATATGATTCTATAGTGTGGAATAAATTTATTTTAAAATGATGGTTTATTTGACAATCGGTGGATTAAATGGTTGAAATGAATTTTTATGAATAAAAATTGGGAAAATAATCAAACATTGTATGATGTATAATGGGTATGATATTGAGAAAAATTATAATACCACTATTCATTTAATATTTATTATATTGATTTTATGAATATTTTTTTGACTATAAATTCTAGGTGGAAAATTAGATGATTCTACATGTTTATATTTATTAGGGATTTTTATTTTTTTGGGCCATGTTTGGTTAGTGTTGTATAATGTTTTTACATGTGATTTCATCAAGTTAAAACTAGATTGAATAAGGATGTGATGTTATTATTTGGGGATATAGTGGGCGTTTGTGGTCATGATGTTGTGGTTTTGATTGAGACAATGTGATAATGGGATGATTCACAGCTAGTTAGAAGTTTTAATTCCTATTGATAGTTGATATACAAGTAATGTGTGACACAATATGATGTTCATCATAAATTTTTTCTGTAATAATTTTGTGATTGTGAAGTTATGATACAAATATGAGGTTGTATGATTATGGTGTTCTTACATTTTTTGGATTCATCTCATATTTTTATATATCATTGTAAATTTGAAATTCCATTTCTAAAATATTATACAGAAAATATTAAAACGATATGATGATGTCACAGTTGTTGAATGTTGGTAAATTATTATTTTACAAATATATTAATAACACTATTTTTGCATAATATTTTCACCTATGTCTCTCTGAACCCAATTATTTTACATGTATATATCTTATTAAACAAATTACATACCACTATATAGTCTATGAAATATTTTTCTGGACAGTTTGAGGGGGATTTTTCCAGTTGATCAGGTATGATGTGTAGATTTAATGAATAACATAGATCATTTCATTGATTATTCCACTTCTAAAATTTATAGTTTTATGACATGTATGAAGAAATGTGATTTTGAAAACAGTTTTTTTCTTTAATGGAAAACTTTCATGCAATTTGGTAGTTTTGTTATATTTTCATTACAATTAATTGGGTAACAACTCATATTATTATGATAGATACTAGTGGTCCATGTTTTCAACTCATGAACTATTAGTGTAAGGATTTAGGTGAAACATTTACCCCATAAGAACACATATGAGGGGATTTAGTATTGATATCAAACTGTTGGTGGAACTCAAAAACAGATTTTTCTAATAGTGATGTTTGTTAATAGTTTTAAATTTTTAAACACTTTGACAAAATATGAATGTACTAATATACTCAAATTGATTAAGTTACTCTTCTCTATATTTTACACATTTTTCAATTCATATCATTTGTTTTAGTTAAACATATATGATACAATAGAAAAACATATATGAACACCCAAATATTTATGTCAAAATTCAATGGTAGGGTTAATTTAAAAGAGGGAGTGATTTTAACATCTTCCCCCAACCCAATCATAAGCCCTATAATTATAAAGCCAAAAATCACATATCTCTTATTGAAAATAGACTCATATAGCTTAAACAATACATATATTGTGATCTATGTTTTAAAACATTAATTATATTTTAGATATTTTCCTAAAACGAACATATGATATGAAAATAATTGAAAACACACCCCAAATGTGATGGGTTACCATCTGGTGACCCTTGGGTGAGTCACATTGCACATCATGTATAGGGGTTGTAGTTGTATAGTTCCATTTCATGTTATTAATGACATCCTATGATGGGTTGGGAAATCATATTTGGCTATTCTGCAGGCTGGAAATTGTAGTTGGGACTTATGTTGAGGTGGTCTACTATGCTTCCATTTTCTACAAGACACATTATGGTCTGGTCGTGGAAAATTCACCGAATTAGAAAATACAAATATAGAGTTTTAAATATTCTATTATTATTAATATATTATTTTTAATATCCCCAACACTATTAATTTATGTCGATTGAGTCTAAGGGAAATATTTTTACTATGTAATCAGTAGACCCATCAAATGAATTCAACATGGATGACTACGTGGAAAATTTAATTATTAAGCATCTATGGAGTTTCTACAACTAGAAACCCCAAAAAATGATATAATTCCCAATCATACTTTATCTTTTTCACCATAAAAAATCACCTAATTCTATCACAAATTATGAATTATTTATCAATTACTCCATGAAATTTAAAAATACATCATGTATATTAGAAGTTACCATTATTTCATGATTTATAGAATTCTTCTACAATATGATTCATTAGTGTGGGATAAATTTATTTTGGAATTTTGTTTTATGTGTTAATTAGTGGGTCAAATGGTTGAAATAAATTTTTCTATATAAAAATTGGGGAAAATTGAACATATAATAATGTGAAATGAGTATAATATTGAGAAATAAATTAATACCACTATCAATTAAAAATTAATATTTTTGATTTAATTAATATTTTTATCTAGTATAAATTCTTTCTTGGAAATTTGATGATTCTAAATGTTTATATTTATTAGTTATATGTACTTCATGGGCCATGTTGGCTTAGTGTTGTATAATGTTTTTACATGCGATTTCATGAGGTTAAAACATTATTCAATAACGCCATGGTGTGATTATGTAGGGATATAGTGGGGGTGTGTGGTCATGATGATGTGGTTTTTATTGGGACAATGTGATAATGTTATGATTCAAACATTGTGAGATGTTGTAATGCCTATTGATAGTTGATATACTAGTAATGAGTGAAACAGGTTAAGAGTTCAACATTAATATTTTTCTGGAATAATTTCTTGGTTGTGATGTTATGATAAAAAAATGAGTTGGTATTATAATGGTGTTATTAAATTTTAGGGATTCACCTAAAATTTTTATATATTAATGTAAATTTTAAATTCCATTTTTAATTATGATACATAAATGATTGAAATGATATGATGATGTCATTATAGTTGAATTTTATGTAAATTATTATTTTAAAAATATATTAATAACACTATTTTTTCATGGTTCATTCACCTATGTCTCTCTGAAAGCCATTATTTTACATGTATTGATCTTATTAAACAAATTTCATACAGATATATAGTCTATGAAATATTTTTCTAGGCAGATTGAGCGGGATTTTTTAGTTGATCATGTAGCATGTGTATATTTAAATAATTATATAGTTCATTTTCATCAATTATTACTTGTCTAACATTTATAGTTTTATGAAATGTAAGAAGAAATTAGGTTTTGAAGACATATTTGTTCTTTAATTGTAAACTTATATGTTGTTTGGTAGTTTTGTTTTATTTTCATTACAATTTTTAGGGTGACAGTTTTTATTCTTATGATTGATAGTAGTGGTCTATATTGTCAACTCATGACCTATTAGTGTAAGGATTTAGGTGATACATTTACCCCATAAGAATAAATAGGAGGGGATTTAGTATGGATTTGAAACAGTAGGTGGAACTCAAAAACACATTTTTCTAACAGTGATGTTTGTTATCAGTTTTCAATTTTTAAACACTTTGACAAAATATGAATTTACCTAAAAATTCAAATAGATTAACTTACTCGTCTCCATTTTAAACGCTTTTCAAATTCATATCATCTGTCTTATTTAAAAATAGATGATACAATAGAGTATCATATATGAACACCCAAATATTTAAGTACAAATTCAATGTTAGGGAAAATTAAAAATAGGGAGTGATTTTAAAATCATTCCCCAACCCCAATCATCATCCCTATAATGATAAAGGATAAATTAACATATCTCTTATTTAAAATGGACTCATTTATCTTAACAAAAAACATATATTGTGATCAATGTTTAAAAATAATAACGGTATTTTAGGTATTTTCCTGAAATGAACCTATAATATAATAAAAATTGAAATCACACCACAAATGTGATAGGTTACAATCTGGTGATCCTTGGGTGAGTCATATTTCACTTTATGTGTAAGGGTTGTAGTTGTATAGTTCCATTTCATGTTTTTAATGACATCCTAGGATGGGATAAGAATACATAATTGGCTATCCTGCTTGCTTGAAATTGCAGTTGGGACTTATGTTGATTTGGTCTTGTATGTGTCCATTTTCTACAAGACACATTATGGATTGGTCATGGGAAATTCACCCCATTAGAAAATACACATATAGAGTTTAAAATATTATATTATTATTAATATATTATTTTCAATATCACCAACACTATTAATTTATATCGATTGAGTCTACGGGTAATATTTTTACCATGTAATCAGTAGACCCAACAATTGAATTCACCATGGATGACTGCTTGGAAAAATTTAATATTAAACATCGATGGAATTTATAAAACTGGAAAACCCAAAAAAATTATATAATTCATAATCATAATTTATATTGATCACTACAAAAAAACCACCTTATTCTATCCCAAATTTTTAATAATTTATATACTACTCCATGAAATCTAAAAATACATGATGTATAATAAAAGTTCACATGATTTCATTATTTATAGAATTCTTCTATAATATTATTCTTGAGTGTGGGATAAATTTATTTCTTAATGTTGGATTATGTGTTAATTGGTAGATCAAATGGTTGAAAAGAATTTTTATGAATAAATAGTTGGGAATTTTTTAACATTGTATGATGTTTAATGTGTAAAATAATGAAAAAATACCACTATTCATAAAAAATTTATAATATTTATTTAATGAATTTTTTTCTCGAGTATAAAATCTTGCTATGAAATGAGATGATTCTACATGTTTATATTTATTAGGAATATGTATTTGTTGGGACATGATGAATTAGTGATGAATAATGTTTTTACATTTTATTTCATCATGTTAAAACATGATTTGATGAGGCCATGATATGATTGTGTGGGGTTATAGTGGGGGTGTGTTGTCATGATGATGTGGTTTTGACTGGAACAATGGGACAATGGGACGATTCACAAATGGTGAGATGTTTTAATGCCTATTGATAGTTGATATACTAGTAATGCGTGAAACATGTTGAGAGTTCATCTTATTTTTTTCAAGAATTATTTTGTGGATGTGATGTTATGATACAAAAATGAGGTGGTATGATTATGGTGTTATTACGTTTTTGGGAATCATCACCTATTTTTATATATCAATTCAAATTTTAAATTCCATTTCTAACTTATGATACACACACGATTGAAATTATATGATTATGCAACTATGGTTGAATGTTATGTAAAGTATTGTTTTACAAATAAATTAATAACACTATTGTTGCATAGTTGATTCACCTATGTCTCTCCAAAAAAAATTATTTTACATGTTCAGATATTATTAAACCAATTTCATACCTCTATATTGTCTATGAATTATTTTTTTGCATAGCTTTAGTGGGATATTCCAAGTTGATCAGGTTGCATGTGTTGATTTAAAGAATGATGTAGAGAATTTTCATCGATTATTGCATGTCTAGCATTTATAGTTTTATGACATGTATGATGAAATTATGTTTGGAAAACATATTTCTTCCATAATTGGAATTTTCCATGTTGTTTGGTAGTTTTTTTTATTTTCAATATAATTAATAGGGTAACAACATCTATTCTTATGATAGATACCAATAGTCCATATTATCTACTCGTGACCTATTAGTATAAGGATTTAGGTGAAACATTTTCCCCATAAGAATGCATAAAAGGGGATTTCGTATGGATTTAAAACTGTTGGCGGAACATAAAAACAATTTTTTCTAATAGTGATATTATTATCAGTTTCCAATTTTTAAAAACATTGAAAAAATATGAATGTACTAATAAACTCAAGTATATTAACTTACTCCACACCCTATTATACACATTTTAAATGCATATCATTTTTTTAGTTAAACATAGATGAAACAATAGGAAAACATATATGAACTCCCCAATATTTATTTCAAAATTCATTGTTAGTGCTAATTAAAAATTGGGAGTGATAGAGATAGAATGCATCTAATATTCAAATATATAATAGGAAAAATTGATGATTGAAGCATTGTGTGATCATCATAACACTCTATATGGACAATAATAGATTCATTCCTTCAAATTTTCTAAAAATTATTCAGTGAGGAAATTCAATTACTCATTTAATAGTTGAATAAGTATATACTCTAATTTTCCCACCAGTATTGAAGACAAATCACCCAATTCATTAATTAATATAGGTTTCACGATAATGAATAGAAATTTGTAAAAATTTACTGAAATAGAAAATATATTCAATAGTCTCACGTGTAAAATTTGACTCATTTAATAAATATTTCATTTATGATAAAAATTGTTGTTAGAGAATCATAACAACTAAAATTGGACCACCAATAAAATTATTATTACTATCTCATGTAGAAACCAGTGGGTATTATTGAAAGAAGCGTTTACAAATAAATAAAAATATAAACATTAAACATTAGATAAAAATTTTAATAATATAATATTGATTTTTAAAATCATCTAAATAAAAGTTAAATAAATAAATATAATAGAAAATAATGAATCCAAAATAGTTTATAGGTTTCCAGTCAATTCACTTATTTTTTTCATCTTCTATGAATAAGTATAAATATTGAATATATCATGGTTTTTCCATTGATTCATCGATGTATAATTAATAACTATTCCACCAGACACATATAAACAAAATAAACTGTGAAATTAGAGAGAAACAACTAGTACTGAAGATAACATGAGGCTTCAACACTACATGTAAAGAATTTATCACATATTATGATAAAAACATTCACTTATATGGCATACAAAATATATTTTATGTGAGTAAAATTAGACCAAAATACATTACTAATTTATTGATAAATTATGTTATTATTTAATGATAAATTAAATTTCACAACAACAAAAAATATATTAATGGTGTAATTAAATTGGAATGTCAATTAAATATTGGAATGTATTCATTAGAGAACAAACCATTAAATCTATATTTGGAAAGTTATATTAAAATTTCCACATTGATTTTAAGTTCAAATTACACTATAACATTTCCTAAAAAGTAAAATTTTAATTTTAAAGTACAAATAATGATGTATATTTAACTATTATTCAAATTCATAAGTAGAATAAATAATTTGGATATCTCATTGAATTGGTAAAATCCCATATATCTTATATGAAACTATATCACATAAGACAATCAAATGATTCAAGTACATATTAAAAAAAAATGGTTAAGATAAAAATGTGTAAAATTATGGAGGTGAATGATTAAATGGAAGGAACACTTACAATATGTTAATATATCATGGTGACATATCAATCTTAGAAAATATATAATATGTGTGAAATAAAATGCACCAAAATGAATCTCATATTTCTCCATTATTAATTTAGTTTTCATTAGACATTAATATTATATTTTGATATAGACAACTGACAGTGGGATAATCACCACATTCTATAAATTATATAAATATCATAAACAACAATAGAATAATTAAATTCAATAGAAACATTCTTTTTCTTTTTATGATCAAGAAAATGAATTCATTGCACTAAACATATTAATAACATTAATCAATGATTATAATAAGATTCATAAATTGACATAAAAATTTGAAAAAAGATCATTCCGTTTAAGTTAACATTATTCATGACTGACATTAACCATTATCTAGAACCAAACAGTTATAGATTCATGTTTCTATTGATTTAGCTTATGTTCGAACAAATCTATTGAAAAAAACATATCTAATTAATGATTAAAATATAATGTCCATGAACCCAAAATCATAGATCATGTTCCTTACATTGTTATGTTGGAATTATTACAAGGAATAAAATCATGAAGGACTAAATTGTATAGTATATTTTACCAATAAATAGAAAAAATATGTTTATAATTAGAACATTAATGTAATTACAACATAAAACCACCACTAAAATAATCAATAAAATTTTATATTATACCATTATTTCTTTAAAAAAACCTTCACATACTGGTAAAAATACATAAGAATCGGGTGAGATAAGAAGCTCAACAAGGGTAGACAATAAAATATAAGTTATCATAATAAATTATGTATGGTAAATAAATAAAAACACCTATTAATTTAATATAATCATGATCATAATATGAAAAAAATTATAAACACATTAAATAATTATAGATAAAGAATAACATGAGAAGGAAATTGAACCATGGATATTGTAATAGTTTATTAATCATATTGAATATAAATTAATATAAACATAATGAGGGAATACATAATTTCAAACATCATAATCATACAATCTAGGGCTTTTCCATGAAATTTCAAAACAAATGGGAAATACCTCATCCTTGTACATATATGATTTGTCTCATTTGACCTACCAATTCAATGGGGGGATATAGTGGTCCCCACAAATCACATAAAAATTCATGTGCTTTCCCCATATGAATGGGGTGAAGCATAATGGCATATTCATATGAATTGTAAATATCATTCCCCAATTTTTAATCATTATTTTTAACCATTTAGTGTAATGTGGTGATTTTTATCGAGATAGGACATCCACAATAAAACTAATATAAAACCTTTTAATAAAATATATTATACTATAGTAATCATAGATAAATCTATATAACTAATATGATTTAAATAAAGCGTGAAGTTAGATATTTATTATCAAATGTAGTATAAAAAATTAAAATTAATATGTTACAATTGAATAAGTAAAATCACTTGCTACTTGATCATAATCATGAGTGTAACATGGAAAGTATAAAAAGAAATCAAAATTTATCAATATAAATAATCACATGAAAATGAAATTGAACCATTTTTATTTTAATAGTCAAATAATCTCATGGATCAACAATTACTATAATCATAATTAGGTAATGCATAATTCAATACACTGTAAACATATCTTCAAGGCCTCAATCATGACAGTAAGAAATAAATGGTAATGCCTTGACCATTTCCATATCTTATTTTTCTAATGATACTTACTAATGCATTAAGGGGTTATAGTGGTAGAAACCTCAAAAAATTAGCCAAATAAATTCTTAATATGAATGGGGTGAAACAAACAATAATATACATACAAAATTTATACAACATTCCACAACCATTAAACATAATCACTTACCATTCTATGTAATGTTTTGAATAGTATCAATATTTCATATCTGCAATCAAACTATTATTTGTTCATTTAATACATTATGATAGATGACTATAATAAGATATCAATTTAAATAAATCAAAATATTATATAGAGGTGATGAAATATATGAAACTAAACTCATAAAATCATTTTGGAATTCAATAGAGAAATATTAACATATATTTTCAAAGAATTTATCATTTGGTAAAATATATTTTATTTCTCATATTTGTTTATATAAAAATATAAATGAACAAATATAGGTTTACATGATTTTTTTTAAATTATTTTGTTATTTGAACATATTATGGATGAAAATTGATAATCAATATGAAATTGGGATGTTCCCTTATATAGGGCTTGCTTATCTGGAAGAGTTCAGAGGGGAACCTTGTATAAAATGTATTTTTCAATATAAGAAAGATGAAATGATTTGGATATATTGTTTTTGAATAATTAAAAATAATTTATAATATTTATATAAAAATAATGAGGAATTACATTAAGGAATATAGAGGTATAGCATAACTCGAATGAAATAATTGAGGATTGAGAAGAAACCCTTTCATTATATCAAAAATTGTTATACACATTACCTTAATGTCATGGATAGTGAAAATAAATATATTACTTAAAAAAATCAGGAGATTTTAATCATGTATTATTCTATAATAATTTTATTAACATCATTTACTGAATTAATTAATGTGTCAAAAGATAAAAATTCTCTATTTGTGAGTGTTTTTTCATTGGTTTTCATGATATATTTACTTTTAATCAAATATTGATGATCATGTAAAATGGATATATTTTTTCATAATTGTAAATATATGTTAATATTCATCATTGTGAATAGTATATGTTTATATAAATCATTAAATTATTTAGTTTGAGGAATAATTATTATATAATATTTTAGTGATAATTGTTCTAAATTATTTTATAGGTCTCTGATCATCACCAACTAGTTTTCATTAAATAATTAATAGTATCTATATGTTATAACTCTAGAAAGTAATAATTATAGGTCTCTGATCATCACCAACTAGTTTTCATTAAATAATTAATATTATCTATATGTTATAACTCTAGAAAGTAATATAATATGTAATAAATTTATTATTATATGGTTCTGAAATAAACACTATTTTATGAATATCCTTGTTGGCATTATTTAAAAATTAAAAAATGTAATCCATTAATGAAGTAAATTAGCACCCCTTGATGATATTTTCATCATTTGAAAATAAATGGAAAATAAAGAAAGGGATTGGGTGTTTATTATCCATTTACATAATAAAAATATAATTTATATGTGAAACTAGATTTATCATATCACTTTTTATAGGGGGTGACAGAAAAATAATAATGCAATTGAAATTGAAATTGAAATGAAAATATAATAAAATAAAGTGTATTTTACCTCATATATTTTTCTCTATGAGAACCTCTATAATGGGATTGGTTTTATATTATAGTTAATAAAAAAGGCTCATGGATAGGGGGAAGGTGATTTTGAGTTTGATTGGGTATTAATTAATAATGTCTCATGTCATGGATGGTGTGAGGATAATAGGTGGTGAGAGTGGTATTTATTGTTGAGGAGAGGGGTGTTTTTTGAATATATGATTAACTTGATATTTATTTTGGCCCCTGGAAATGAGTAGATGGGGAATTATTAATAAATTTAATAAAAAAATGAAGGGAGTTTCAATATTATGGTTCATACATCATTCATGAATTAAGTAATAGTGTATTTATCTTATATAGTACATATACCATAAATTACTACATTTTACTATTAATACAATAATCAACTCTTTCAGAATAATCACAGAAATTCATCTTTACTATTATTCGATGTGTATAACACAAAAACTAACTCCATTTATTACATAATTATCTAAATATTAGAAATTTAATTTTTAACTTATATCATCATTTATCCAAAAAATTATACTTTTAAAATAATAACTAAAATGATGAACTATTGAATTTTTTTTCAAGGGGTCATAAAATTTTATTATAATCTAAAGACAAATAATAATAATAATTGAATATTTATTATAAAAATTATTTTATATATTTTTTATTATTTATGAAATTGTAAATAAATATTGATGTTTTCCAAAAATACGTATAGTTGGTTTATCATTTTTGGAAATTTACTAAAACATTCCATGATGAAAATATACAATTTTTTATTTATAATAAACCAGTATTTTATTTAATCTCTCGTAGTTTAAGTTACTAATATTTTGTTCATATTAATATTCCTAATGTATAAATTACTATTCCAAATGTGACATTCAATAGTACCTTATCATTTAAATCATATTGGGGCGTGACGCGTTAACTATCGATGATAAAAAAAATTAAAAGAGGCATACCATAAAATATTGGGGCGTTATGAAATATATAGAATATATTTTTATGGAATGTGGAAAATAAATAGGAAACTAAACATGGTTGAAATTTTATATTATAGAGACCAGCTGATAATCATCATGTTCCATTAAATTTAATAAGAATCAAAGGAACTCATTCTTTTATTCATCCATATATGTTTTTCTTGTATAATAAATCACAGATTTCATTGATTTATCATTGACATAAATTGTCAATGGTAGGAAATTGATTTTTTTATTTCCATTCTAGTTATACATTGAGATAGAGACTATTGAATATTTGGCATTGTGTGTTGACCTATTTCTAAAATTATATTTCTATTATTAGTTAACAGTTCTAGGTGATATAATTAATTATTTAAATATATCCTTATAATTAAAAATATTAATTAATATAAGTAATTAAAATAATTAAATGAAATCATATATATCCTATTTTATGTATCATAAAATGTGTCGAATTTATCCATGTAATCAAAAAAATAACTATGATCATCTGGAATATTAATCCATTAGGTTATAAATAAATGGATTGAAAATTATTTAAATAAAGTTTTATCATATTTAGGATCATTTAAATTGGGGATCCAAATATTGACAATCATTTCATCACCCACCACCATGAACCCATAATTAGAAATAAGTTCTGCATGATGATTAATCATCCTAATTATTAAGAACTATAATTTGTATATGATATCTCTACTTCATAAAATAATTCAAAAAATTAATTAGAAAAATACCATCACAAAAAATGTAATATTTTATTAATAAAATACATAAAATCTCACAGTCTTTGAAATATTGTATACAAATTTATACTCAAAATCCCACTTGAATTATTATTATCATATAAAATTTAATATTTTGAGGTAATCATTTAATTGTGAAGTAGAAAAAATATAAAGACACGATGGTGTTATGGAAATGTTTGGTCATCAATATTTCCAAAATATTGTTCAATGTATTAATTTGGGACATCTACTAAAAAATTATAACAGTAGATATAATCGTGATTTTATCTAGTACAAATGTATATATTTTTACAAAACAATCAAATTTGATAGAAGTAATATTGAATCCAATTTTATGGTCTTTTACATATTTCATCAGAACAACATCCCATCTGTTTCACACACATGCACAAAAAATTTTAAAAATTCATAGAAGGATGATAAATTGAATATTAATCGCATATAAATTCACCCAAAAACCTAAAAATAGAGAAATATTTAATAAAAAACAATTGAAACACATAATGTTCAAATAAAAATATGAAATTACAATAATTAACAAACTTCAAATTTAATCATTGATAACTAAATGTCACATTCTCTAATAAGATCATTTAGATTAAATACATATATTTCCTGATAATAAAAAAAATTTATCAAAAGAAATTCGACCGGAAATGAAAGAATATGATTTTCAATATATTGAATAAACAGATTTGTATTAATGGATGTCAAATTTTTGATAAAAACCTAGAAAAAATGACATTGTATTCATGTTTTTTTAATGATTTTGTTTTTTCATCATTATTTTAATATATAATTACATGACATTGAATATAATTATTCCCTAAATAAATTATATTATTTCATTTAGAATTATTTTAAAAATTTCAATTTTTTTAAATAAAATTATATTACAGATAAGATATCGTGAAATAAAACTTATTAAGGAACAATATCTTATTTTTAATTAACATAGAGATTACTCTCACAAGTAAATTATTTTTTCCTATGTATCCCCAAGGGTTTTATAGTTTAATTTCATTGTTTGATACTATTATAAATTTTAAAAGACATATTTTAAGATACTAATTTCGTATTTCATGAAATTGTGGAATTATATTGATTTTTTTAAAACATACATAATAAAATTTTTTAGGAAAAAAACATATTTATAATGCATAGAAACCATTATTATTGTGGAAAATAAATCATGGGTAATGTTATTTTAGGTATGTATTTTATTCAAGGTATCATTTTTTTGTATTGTTGAACATTATATTTTTTTATGAATTTTACATCAAGAAATGAAATAGATATTCATGTTCAAAATAACAATAAAACTGAAATTAAAAATTATAAAAAAATATTTTACAATTTGAATAATAATTTATATGAAAATTTATATTTTAATTATTAAATTTAATGAATATTTAAATTAGAATTATATTTGAATACCTATAAAAATATGACTTTCACAAAAAAAAATTAATGTATAAAAAAGAAAATAAAGTAAATAATTTACCTAGATATTTCAGTATATATCCACACCATCATTTAAACATTTTTTGTGACAAATATAAATATATATATATCTATAATTATGTTTAATATATAAATAAGTGTTTTTCTATTTCATTAATATATAGTGTACACACTATATGTATTATGTACAATTAATAATCTAATAATATCTATTATTTTAAAAAATATTACTTCTCAAAATATATTCAAAATATATTCAATGAAATAATTTTTTTCTTATATAATGATTTAAATAAATACATTAATATGAATTATTTTTTCAATTCCACAACTTGGGTAAATATAACTACAATATCAGAACAAGAATAAAATTTCAACAAATAAATACATTAATATGCATCATTTATTGTTCCAAGGGCCCAGTTGGATTTGAGTTCGATCCAACTCAGCAGTATTCCAAATTTTATCTAAACTCAGGTGGAGTATGCCAAAAGAGCCATCCTGACCCAATCATTCTGGCACTACTGATGGTTCGTCAAATGGACACTCGAATCACATGTTAAGGAAAAAAGGTTAAACTAGGTCCGAATTGGAACAGGTCCGGTCTGACACGGCCTGATGTGGTTTAGGTCAGGCCTGGTTGGCTTGGGCTGTAGCAGGCCTGGCACTCAAAGAGGGGGGCCCGGCCTGACCAGCTGGGCACGGCCTGGTGCGTGGCCCGCTGGCAAGGACTTGTGGCGCGGTCTTCCCGTGTTGGTGCGGAAAGCGGAGCGACCACCCTTACATTTGGAACTGCAATGGGCATCTTCTTTAAGAGCTTTCATGTCACCCAAAATACCCAAGAGGGTCCTGTGAATCTTCTAAAGCTTGCAGGTTCTCTTGCTGGTCCTCCCTATATGAGCACGGTCATGCTCAGCTGCTCCCCTATGAGCGGCTGGGTGTAGGACGCCCTCAGGCCTCCACTGCGAACAAGCAGTCATGGCCTCCTGATTCCGTGGCGTGGGCGCATGCCACCACATCACCACGTCTAACAGGCCATGGCCCCTACTCAATAGGCAGTGCGGACGCGTGCCTACCCACCATCCTCGTGACCAGATGGGTTCCGTCCGCGCCTTATTCCGCAATACATCAAAACATTGTTCCAAGACCCAAAATTAATTTTTCTGAATATTCGAGAACCTCAGTTCCAAGGATTCACGTCCATATGTCACGCTCGAAAAAACGTTCTGTTTCCAGTTTCATTAAATATTTGTCATTGAATAACTCTAAAAGAACGTGCGAAGAACCATGGATAAGAGGTAATTAATATGTGTGGGACAATGGCCATGTTAGTTTGGCCATCATCGTTGTCAATCCAGAATATGAAGAAATATCAATTAAATTCAATCATATTAAAAACCCCTACCAGTATCATTAAATGGAGATGGGACACGTATGAAGACGAAGTCGATGATTATGGCGACGTTGATGTTCATCACTCCTGCAAGAGACTCCAACATCAGTTCATAGATATTGATATATAGGATGCTCTTCGTTGGGGAGTTTCTTCATTGGAGAAAATTTTTATCCACTGGTTCTCCCATTATGTTCTTTGCCAATGATCCTCTAATCTCTAGAATGGTGAAGAGTTGATTCATTAAATTTTATTTATTATTTAATCAACAATAGAACATTAATTAAGTGTAATTTGGCATATTAATTTATGAGGATTCCAATGGTTTTCCCACATTAATTAGAAGATCTAGGGTTGTCCACACCACTAAATTCAAAAAGGAGGTTTCACAAAGTAAGATAAATTGTTGTCTTATATTATTTTTATTATTTTAACTCACCCACAAAAATTCAGAAAACTAACATCCACCCTCTCCATACTGCAGTTGAGGTTATGGTCTTCTTATGCGAATATTGGCGTTGCAAATTCAATGGTTCCCTCATATTTTTAATCCACACACAGGTTCAAATGATAGAAAAATGCAGCTGACACTTTTACTGAACGTACTCAAATGAATGTTCAAAAAATTATTAACAGTCACCCTTGACTCATAGTGATCGTGGTTAGCCTCTTCCGATGGAGAATTTTCCCCAATGAACTCAATGTTACTATTCGATTTCCAATACGAGTTACGGTTTAAAATGATATGGATTTTACAATAAAATAATTTGTCATTTAATTATTTTATTTAGGGAAATAAACTGAATTTCAATAGTGGACTGCACCAGCCAATGTTAGTATCTGCTTATATAAAGCATACCCTCATGATTTTAGTGGTTTTATTAGATATTCAATTTGAGTTACCATTTTTTAGTTATAAGAAATTGAAAAATAAAATAATTTTTTAATTATTTTATTTATGATTATGCAATTTTGCATTTTCTAACAGGAGGTGTGCACCGAACAATCATAAGTCATGCCTAGCGTAAAACATCCATCCTTAATACAATGGTTCCATCAAATTTTTTATCCGAGAATCCATTTAAGAGATATTACATGTTTTCCAGAAAACTACATACACATGTTATTTAAGGTTTAAATTTTTTTTGACATACCATTTCAGGCACACCAGACATCAGAATCAGGCACCGTCAGATTGCACGGTCACAAAATAATTATTTATAATTAAAAAAAAGTTATACAGAAATTATGGGACATTACATTCTCCATACCGTAGTGCATTACATCCCAAAAAGCCAAAACTAATGTAGAATAGACAGAAAAACGTACAGAGAATGAATATTAACCCCACACTCCCATTTTCTCTCCAGGATGGTCCTGTGAGGCCAGCATATGGGCACCAGAGGTATAGAACGCCCACAAAGGACCAGATCCTATCTATCGTCAATCACTACTATAACCTCTGTAAATGTCACCTCAGCGTCTAAGTCCATATCCTTTTAGTCGATGAGGTGAGATAGGTCGTGCACGCATCTCCTCATCTTGGATATTTTGAAGATGTCATGCACCTTTTCCAACTATGGTGGAAGCGCCAACTGGTAATCCACCTCGTCAACTCTGATGAGTATCGAGAAAGGTCTAATGAACCTCAGAGATAGTTTTACACCCTAACCAAACCTCTTTAATACTCTTCGGGATGAGATCCATAAAAGTACATAGTCTCCCTCCTCGAAAACCAATGATCTTCGTCTCCTACGTCATAAGACATATTCCATTTCTTTCTTCAACCTTGGTAACCCCAACTAAGATTGGAATATATGGTACACCTTCACAACTCCAGGATGTACAATTGAAAGGGGATGTATGGAAATACCACAAAACCTCCTCTAGTAGCACCACTGGTACCATCGTACATCCTCTGAATAGAATGTTGTGCTCTCCACCTTCATAAAATCCCCCAGGAGGCCATCTTGAGGATATCTGAGCATGTCAGGCATCATAGTCAACATCTCATGATGTGACCCTAGAATATGATTATGAATTTGGGGTGTGACAATAATAGATGATAGGTATGTTTCTGAATCATTATTCCTGATAAATATCTGAATCACGATTACATGCTCTGACGCCTCACTCAGCTGTTATATTCTAGGCCTCCAATTGAGCATGTCTCCTACCATGTTCCCCTTCCCAGGTGTATAGACTAGCTCAAAGTCAATGTATTGGAGAATATAATTCAATTGTTGATGTCTCAACTTTTGAAATTTTTAATGAATGTTCTCCATCCACATGAAAGGATCCTCCTTCGTCAATGCAAACATGGGTGATGATACCCTAGAGAAGTCTAGTCCAAAACACTGATAGTACCCAACCAATGCAGAAGACCCCTCCCATCGAGGAAGTATTCTTGGAAATAATTTTGAAAAGATGTCCCCAATCACTTCCACTTCTACTGAAAACTCAATGCTCTAGCTGCCACAATGGTAAGGCTAGTGGACTCAAGAGTTATCTGCCACACCTTCCGATTAATGTTTATATCTTATGCTTCCTAGGATTCCTTTTCTTCCAACTAAATAAACCTCCATTCCAACATTGTAGATAAACCACAGTCTTTTTTCCCAATACAGTCAATCTATGTATGAACTATGGATGTGAATTCCATACCAAAAATAATGTCATAGGCCTCGATGATACCATGAAGAGGTTACAACAGAACCACTCTCCTAAAGTGTCAGATCAAACCATCATCATAAGTGACATTATCAAGTATCATACAAATAGTATATCTAGACGCGAGGGTCAAGTATATGGTTTAACAAAAAACAATAGGACTTGGACATGATTCGTGGAAGGATGAAATGATTGTTACCTATGTATATTGATACAGTAACTAGTAGTATACATAGACCGTACCTGAAATCATTCCTAGATCCCTTAGGTCACACTCTTTGACCGCATGTAACAACTCCCTTCCCCTGAAATCCAGCACCCTGAGCCTGGTACGGACCACATAGGGGGGTGGTTAAAACATGATGAAAAGTACATCAACTAATACTTCCCTCCATGCTCTACATACACATCTATATCACTACATAATTCTGTATCTCTAACACATTCTCTTCCTGAAACATTTTACATGGCCATGTCTCTATGATTGGCGCTGGTTTCCTTCTTTCCCACTACTAAGATCTGCTGGCTATATCTACTTAATAAAAGAACTTTCAACCACAATGGATTGTTATAGCTCCCTAACATAAGTAGGAATTCATAGTGGAATAATTCTAGCTCGGATGTATATAAAGTCACCTCCCTCAAAGGTCCGATCCCAGATGCACTGTCTTAATTATATTCATCTAGTACCTGGGATAGTTGGTTTTCCTCAATCAAACCCCAACTATCAACATGTAATCATGCCAATGATATATAAGATCTAGGAAAATCACAGGAACATGCTTAGGAAATTCCTCAGCCTTTAATGGTTCAGGCTTTCCTCAGAACCAGAGGGGTTTCTAATGTTGGAACACGTTTATGGGAATAAGACTACATGTTTTCTCTACTACTGCCATCTGTTGTAACTGCTGACCAACATGCATTAATATAAGTGGGACGCTACCCGAAGGTACCATCTCGTGCAATGGTCCACGTACCAAAGCCTAATCACTATCCAAACCATACTCATGGTCACTCACTAGAAAACACTAGTAACCAATATCACCATCTTCTTTAAAAGTGTTTCAACTAGGCGGAAGATTCTAGCAAATGCCTCCAGCCAGCCCTCGGCTTGGTGGGAGTCTTTCTCGCCTAGAATCCTCGGAGACCTGTCCTTATAGAACTCTTGTAATGCGATCAGTCATCCTGCACCCTTTCCTGGTGGGCCTAGTGGAAACGGCTGACCAACAGGCAGTGGTGCAGCTGATACACAACTCGAATGTGGCAATTCTGAGGAGGGGGGGGGGCTTCACTAGAGCCTCGTCGCTATGTCAGCCATCATCATGTAATCTTTTGGGTATCCTATATGGTTGTCTATGCTGTGGAATCCTAATAATGAACAGCTGTGCCATGGTCATAAAGTTATACATAGTGAGAAGAAACAATGAAATCATTAGTAAAAACTCATCTAAAACACACACAATCACGATTTTTGTGCACTGAGTCAGAAATCAGAATTCAAGTTCTTGGTGTATGGATACTTCATGTGTCGCACCAACACTATACTACATGAAATGAAAACCACACATATAACACATAACACTATTTCCACACAGAAAATATCAGAGTCCTATTTCTTCAATAGAAACATACTCTTTTAATACCATTTTTTCACGACCTGTACCTCAGGGCCTGTATCATGAATACCACAATCCCATCGTCCATATTCCAGTTGATGGAAACTAGCACTGAAATGTGAATTCCTTAAAATGGGAAGGAATTGCATTTATACCTATACAAACACAAGGTCCGAGAATACAACAGGAAGTAACTATGGAGTAAACTGATGTTGATATAGAGTGTTGAATATAAAAAGGTGTCAGAATACAATCCCAACTATAAAAGTACAAGTACATATAAAAAAAACACCTAGATCATCCAATGAGGATCCTACATGTAGGGTAGGTAAATATAATCATGAATGCACTCCATATCATCCCCTCTCCATTGTGTACCACCTACTCCTCGCTCCCTCAAGTCTCAGCCCAGCTACTCGTCGCCTGAATGGTTGGTAAAAATTGTTTCCACAACCCTCCACATCATCTTGTCTCCTCTGTCTTCCACCTAGTCATGGATCCCACATGTCTCAGGCCAGCTACTCAACGTCTGCACAAGACACAACATGGTTTGGCTGAAACCCATGCTGGGGTGAACATAATGATAACCAGTTGGGACACCGATACCCCTGTAGGTCTCTGTGAGTTTTAAAAAATATAAACCCCAAAGAAAAACATCATCAATACTTAGGTATATTCCCATACATATACCTAAGATATCATGATATACTCATCACATACAAGACGGAAGAATACAGCAAAGGTAACACACTGAGGTTGATGTACCACCCAGGTAACACCACAAATATAGAAGTACCACACATGTATCACCACAATGGTAGAAGTATTTCAACGGCAACACCATAAAGGTAGAACTGCCACATAGATAACACCACAAAGGTATAAGTTCTACACATGTGACAACACAAAGCTAGAAGTACCACATAGGTTACACCATGAAGATAGAAGTACCACAAATGTAAAAACACAAAACAAGATGTACAACACAGGTATGACCACGAAGATGGAAGTATCACACCAGTAATGATTCTTCTCAATCTAGAATTTCAGTTAAGTATAGAAGTACAAATGATTAGTCATGATGCAATATGATCTCTTCTGTCAAGAGGCAATTCTTATGACTATACTGAGTCTGACACACAAAATATCTATAGGTACCAACGCCCTCAATGACCCACATATGATCAGACCTACCTGATGTTAATAGGTACTAATCCCCACAATGACCAACATAGGATCTGACCCACACAATATCAATATCTAATGACCCACACAAGATCACTGAGCACTGAACCACAGGGAATTTGACCCACACATGATCGGTATGCGCTGACCCACACAGGATCACGGAGCACTGACCCAGACAAGATTTGACCCAGAAAAGATTGGTGTTGACCCACAGAAGATTGAACGGTACTAACCTCCATATGATCTGTCTCCAACCTCAACCTCACTACCATCCACAAGATGCCCGCTAATAGCATGGTTGATACTGAGATAACCACTACAGAAGACATAATTTGTATTCAAACTTGTACAAAGTTCCACAAAAAATAATCCCAATGGTATATCATGTTAATAGAGACTCAAATCCACTAAAATCTCATCAATCAAATGAACGGTCTGTAATTTATCAACATTTCCATTCTAAGGGAATGGTTGGTTAAGGGTTCGATCCAACCCGAACATACTACAACTTTTCCCAAAACTCATGTGGATATTACCAAATGGATTATCTCGATCCACAGATTATGACACCACTAACGGATCGTCAAACAAATTCTGGGATCACATGTTTTGGCCATAAATAAAAAACATGGTCTGAATGGGCCTGAGTCTGCTCTGACCCAGTCTGAGTCTAGCCCAGTTGGCCTGAACCACGAGGGTACTAGGCTAGCTTGTGAAGGGGATGGATCGACCAGGCTCGCGAGGCGCGGTCCGCTAGACGCGGCCTGGTAGCATGGTCTTCCTGAGCTAGCCCCAAAGGTGGAACGACCCCCCTTCTGTTCGGAACTGCAATGGGCAGCCCCTTTAGGCACTTCAAGGTCACTCACAAGACCCGAATAGTTCTCGCTGATCTACTACGGTTGGACGGTCCTCTGACCAGTCCACCTCCCAACGATGTAGTTTCACAGCGCAGCTTCACTGCTTTCGGCTTCCTCCGAGCTCTCCTGCGGCCTAGCGGTCACGACCTCCTGCTCAATCGGAGTGGACGCACACCCCCACTTCGACGCATGGATGGCCAGATTCTGGCTTCCCCAATGCTCTTCTGTGGCCGATAGTCCTTAGACTCTTTCTTAACTGGTGGTGGGGACATGTTCTACCCCACGTTCCTGTGGTCGGCTAGGTCATGATAGACGCCTTCTTCGGCAAGCCATCACTGCTTCGTTCGAATCTTGAAAATTATGTCGTTAATATGTTCATGATGCTCGAGTCGAGGGCTTTGCATCTATATGTCACGCTCAAAGAAACATTGTGTTCTTTGCGTCATTAAATATTTGGTTTCGAAGAATTCACAAAGAACACACGAAGAAAAAAAGATAAGAGGTAAGGTATATGTGCAAGATGATTACCATGTTAGTTTGTCCATCATCGTTGTGAATCCAGAATATGAAGAATTATCAAATAAATTCAATTATATTAAAATACCCCTACATCCATCATCCGGTGGTGGCGGCGCGAGGAAGAAGACAAATTTAATGATGATGGTGACATCGGCGTTCATCACACCCGTAAGATGCTCTATAGTTGGTTCCTCGATCTTGATCTGGAGGATTCTGTTTGTTTGAGAGGTTATTCATTAGAGAAAATGTATCTATAAAAATTCTCCCAAGCCCTACATTTCCAGAGATACTTCTACATAAAGAAAGTTGAGGATACACTTCATTAAATTAGGTTTATTAAATAATCAAAGATTACACATTAATTAATTTTATGTTGAAAATTTATGATGAGGGTGATTCCAAGGTTTTCCCCACATTAAATGGGAGGTTTTGTCTAGCAACCATCAATAAATTAAAAAAGGAGGTTAAAAAATGGAAAATAAAATGATGTCTTATTTTATTTTTATTCTTTTATCTCACCCATAAAAATCTGTTAAACTAAAACTCACCCTCGGCCTACTACAGTCATGGAGAAGGTCTACAAAAGCCAATATCGGCACTAAGAATTCAATGGTGCCCTTGTATTTTTAATCCGAACACCGGTTAAAAATTTAGAAAAATGCCACTAACGAATTTATTGAATGTACCTCAAAAAAACTTGGGAAATTTTTAATAGTCACCATCGACTCGTGTCGGTTGAGGATAAGATCTGCCTATGGATAAAAAGACCCAAAAAACTCAATGGTTCTCTCAAATTTACAATCAGAGTTATCATTTAAAAGCTATGGATTTTACAATAAAATAATATGTCAGTTTATAATTTTATTTACAGCCAAAAACTAACATTCACTGGTGGCTCGCACCAGCCAATGTTATTATCTGCCTATATAAAGAATACCATTACGAGTTGAGGAGTTGTCTTATATTTTCAATCAGAGTTACTGTTTATGAGTTATATGAATTTGAAAAATAAAATAATTTTTTTAATTATATTATTTAATAATATGACATTTGTGGGTTTTCACACAGGAGGCTCACGTCGACCAAACATAAGTCACTCTTAGGGTAAACCCGCCTTCTTGAACGCAACAGTACCCTCATAATTTTAATCTGAAAACCCTTTTAAGGGTTATTAAATTTTTTTAGGAAAACATATTATGCAAATTATTTAATTTTTAGAAAAAAATCGATAGATAATTCTAGCACTCCAGTCATCAGTATCATGCACCATTAGATTTGGTGGTCATGAAATAATTCCATATAATTAAAAACTATTTATATCGAAATTCCCAGAAATTACATATCGAGTCCAAACTGCCTTGAAAATCATACACAATCGAGAAGGGGAATTAAATATAATATGTTTGATAACTATGGATTGAAATATATTCATGGAAAACACTCCGTAAATTTTTTTTCTTCTACTGTACATCTTAATTTTTTAGTTTTACATTCTATTTTACATTATTTTCCAGGATTCCATATTTTCATTCACTACTATAAAAATGGCATTTAACAGCATTGGTATTTATTATCTCCAGAAAATTTACACTGAATAAAAAATAATTTATCATCACTTAAATATATGCTGAAAAGGGGTATCATTTAACAGTGCATTTTTTAGCATAGATTAGAGGTCACCTTAATCAGTGCTTTACTTTAACACTGATAAATGTTAACCTTTATCTAAACATCATTATTACTGCTGATAAAAGTTACTCTTTATAAGAACTAACAATAATTCCTTGATAAAGGGTAAACATTACCATCTATTTATGTTCACTAATAATAATTTAGAAAATATAAAGAATTTTTTTTAATAATATCATTAAAGAAATACTTATTATTTAAAATGAGTATACATATATGTTCATTTTATAAATTAAAAAAATATTATATATTAAATTTAGAGATATTTAAAATCACTAAAATAATATAATTAAATAATAATTTAAAATCAGAAAATTAAGAAAAAAATGAAATAATTTAGTAATTATAAATAATTATTGATAAAAATGAATATTTTTAATAAATATATATTTATATTAAAAATACTGATAAATAATATTTATGAAATTTAAGTATATATATATAAATAAATATATAATTAAAAAAACTACAATAAAAAAATTACAAAAATATGTAAAATTTTATTTATGAAACAATTATTAATTAAAATGAATAAGAATAATATATATATATATATATATATATATATTAATATGTATATATTAATTCTAATATTATTATATAATATTTATTAAATATAAATAAATATAAAATGTTTAAAATGTTAATTATAATCCTATAAATCACTTATTAATTTTTAATGTTGTTTGAATTTTCTATTTAACATATATAAAATGTCACACATTACATTTACTTCACGTACATATATATATATGTAATTAATGTTTCTTATATTTGAACACACACAAAAATATATATACCCAACACATTGAAACACATACACATAACATTTAGGTAACATAGTAAAATTTTAATATATTTTATAATTTCTTTGTCTATATGATACATTAAATATATTGTTTTTTAAATCAGACATTTTAATTTATTTATATGTATTACTATTACTATTATGACATTCATTTTTAATATTTTGGTATTTTATATATTATTTTAAAATTTGATCATTCCCTGTTATTTATTTCCTTTTATTTATTTATTATGTTTGTATACATCTAATATGTATTCATCATTACATAAATATAAAAATATATCAACATTTTTTTATATTTTATATTAAACTAATAAAACATATAATTTTTTAGTATTTTAAAATTGTACTCATTTGGAATTATGAAATTTGACTCATTTTTAAAATTCAAGTAATTATGATTATATATCAACTAAAAATGATAATAATATATTTTTAAATAATTATTTTTGAATATAGGTATTTATAATTACTATAAATAAATATGTATTAATTTTGAAATAAATATTTCAATAATTTAAAAAAAAATAAAAAAAATATTTAGTATTATTAATAAATATAATATAATAAATATATTTAAATAAGTCCTAAAATCATCACTAAAACATTTCGGTTAAAAATAATTAATTTATTGTTAATTTATTACCATTGATAAATGTGTTATTTAGCACATTCCAATCACAGATAAAGTTCCCATAAATTTTTTTTTATCAATTTTACCCTAATAAAATGGATTTTTATAAGCAGTTTAATGAAAGAGGAAATAAACGTTTTTCTGGTCAATTGAGTATTCCCTTAATCAGTACTCACCCATTATGAATCTGAGGATCTTGAGGAACTCCTCTGCGTATGGTCCACCACCACTATGGTACATCCGAACTAGTACTCACTCGTCACGATTCTGATGCTCTGGAAGAGGTCCTCTAATATTGGCATCACTCAAAGATGACCCATTGGACCAATCAGGTGTAACACCCTAAGACTTCACACTATGTTTCCCTTTAAATAATTTAGTAGCGTGTGTTGTATCCAATATTGAGTTCTAACACACAACACAACTATACAAACTAGTCGTAATGAATATAAATAACCAATTTTTAATATTTAATACATTTTTTCTTTTAAAATCAACTTCATTTTTGGATTTCGAATATCAATATTATCTTGCGTTGAATTTTTGGAACTTTCCTAATAACTATCATATTTTGATGAATAGTGAAAATTACTACGTTTTAATTAAAAACAACATTTTTAATCAAAATAATTAATAATGATAAATTATTAATTTTAGTGGTTTAAAGTATATTTATAATATTTTTTTACTATTTAATACAATTTTTTTCATTGGACGTAATTTCACATTAAAACCCGAAATAAAAACATGTTAATCTTTTGATAGTTATTATTTTTTTAAACACGCTTTTTGTTTTGATAGAGGGAATTAATTTTAAATTAATTTCTTCCACATTTGTGTTTTGAATTTGGAAAATTGGATTCCACATTTGGAATCATGATGTCCAAGTTGTGTAAATAGATAACTCTTATTTTTAGAAATTTGGAATAATTATTTTGGTAAATATTTTATTTACCATTGTTAAAGGGTAATCTTGTAAATAAGGGTAAACAAGTAATATTATAATAATATTAATTTACCCTAAAACAAGTCCTATCTCTATTGGTTGAAAAATTTCGACCATGGGCTTCTTTGGGTCGATTTTGGGAACCCATGGAGCCACTTGTATGTGATAAGGACACATTATATTAATTACGTTAAAGTAAATACAGAAATGACATAAGCATATATCTTTTAGAAAATTAATTTTTACTTAGGGTAATATATGATATATTTTAGACTATAAATACTCATTATAAACATAATACTATTTACTTCATAATAGTATTTTATTTATAATTTTTAGACATTGATTAATTAAATTTATTTATGACACAATGATGATGTAGTATTTACCTTTTTAATGAAACAATCAAATAATTGTTATTATAAATATTAAAAAAAATATAATTTGAATATTTTGATGCCATCCACGAAATTTATTGATTAATATGACAATTTATTATTGATTTAATTAATTTGTTTCGAAATAATAATGTTTTTATGTCTTTAACAAAAATCAATTATTAAATAGTGTCTAAATTGACAAAAAAGTGTTTTTAAAACAAATATTATATTATTAATTTATTTTATATTCATAAAAATCTACGGATCTTCCAAATGACTTATATAATGACAGGTGTATCATTAATGGACCATTTGGGGGTCTCTTGGACGTATATAGTATGTTTATGACCAATATAATATAAAAATACAAAGTTGCATGGAAAATGTCAAACTAATTAACTAAAAGTTAAATATAAATGATAAAGTTAATATAATGACCCAATTCTTTCTAAAATCTATTGGATGAAAGTATTTCGACCCATCCCTACCTTATACTTTTAATAATCTACTTTAGAGCCATTATAAACTGAATATAAATTTATTATTAATTAATAAATTACATTTTTTCTAAACAGCCCCTCCTCCCCCTTATAAAAGGAAACCACTTATATCAAATTCATCATACCTTAATAGCGATTTTGATTATCAAAACTCTGCCCAAATACCCTCACAACTATCCTCTCATAAATCTAGAGGCCTTCCATTAGTCAGAAATCCAATCTATGTGGCCCTTTTGATCAAATGAAAAGGAAGAACCTGAAGAAGAAGTAATGTTTTCACCACCCTCTTTCAAGATCCTTTCTTCTTCAGCTTCTTCTTTCTTTGTTATTTACATTATAAAATAAAAACTCTAGTATCTTCTATATACTGTGATGTTATTAAAAATATGGAAGAACCATATTCAGTATTCTATCCATCCATTTAATGACATGTCACGATACGTTCGTACGTACGGATTACTGTCTCCACGTCGTGGTGTAATTGTTATTCAAAATGTTATTATTTGGATGGGTATGATAATGATGTGTAATTGATTTAGATAATAAATATAACATGTTAATGATTCTGTATATATGATATACCATCCAATTATATATTATTTTAATATCGAAAGAAGGATATTGTCGCTCATGCGTACGTACGAATTTCCCTCTCCAGGAATGTGATGAGATTCAATCACCATCATATACATTCAAGAATAAATTTCATTTGATGATTAAAGATAATGTCTAGAGACATTATATCATTCTGGATATGAATAATTAATATCCCATTCAAAAAAAATATGTCTCACATAAGAAATAATATAAAGGAAAATGAATACGTTAACACCCGAAATGAGGATAATACTAAGATAATATCAACAAATCAATTTTAAAAGATCATATATGATATCGTGTTAATATATATGATTATTTTATAATTGAATAACAATTATTTATCCATTATAAAGGAGGTTATACCACCCATGACCAAGGAAAAATTACAACGTAAGGGGTTTCTTATCTCACTTCTAATTCCCTGAGATTTCCATTGTTCTCCACTGATTTATTGCATGTGGTGTGGGTACTTCCCAAGATTGTATTCATTGTGTAATTTAATATAAATTATGGAAATTTACATCATCATTTTATTATCTTTATTTAATTGGGGTATGTTTCTTATGTTACCAAATCGATAGGTGAATTTGTAATTTCAGTTACCATTCATTCGGCTTTACGCATACATCATTGATTATTTTACTCCAGGATTATGTGTGGAATCACTATTCATTTTCTTATGCCATAATTTTCACTCCCCTTTTGTGGATATTCTTTTTTATACACATAATCACTCCATTGATAAATTACCATGTAAGGTATTTGAACTTGATAAGAGTAATTTTAACTCAATCTCCATTCGTTGAGTTAAATATCCAATTCACTGGTGATGTTTTTACAAGAATATGTGTGAATGTCCTCGGATTGATTTAAAATGATTATCCAATCATATTGAGTGTATTTATATATTTCACACAAAATTATGTCGTTGATTTATCCTTAACCTAAGGATACAATATTTATAAGAGAGTTCATCTCAATTTACATTCCATTGAGACATATTTGTTGTTATATTCCAATTGACTTTTATATAGGTTATATAATGTACTTTGACATAGTATATAATGAATCCCATTATTATCATGATATTACAATGTTTTTATTACCTAAATTATTTATATTCATGTGTCTCTCTTTTGGTTAGGATCTTTAAGTGAAATATCATTTTAAAATGTTTTAAGGATTTATTATTCAAAATATTTCCTATTAATGTCCATGTTTTAATAATGGATTTAAGGATTTATTAATATGAAAATTAATGTTTTAAAATTAAAATTCCTTTTAAATGTTTCAAATTTATATGGGACACTTTTTTTCAAAAATCTATTTTAAATAGCTTCATGATAAATAGTGTGACTTTTAAATGATTTCAAGAAAAACGGGGATATTTCTCTCTAATAGTTTTGATGATTGTTGACATCGTCGTCAATATCCTTCATTATTCTCGATAGAGGTTAATAAGATACAACATCATCATCCATATTTCATAGAATGAGTTATTTTTTACTGTGGATGTGCTATTTTTATACAATTAATGGTTTGTGGTTAAAGTATTCAATTTTGTATGCTAGTTTTAATATGAATCATTACGTTATGATTAAACCAGTTCATATAAGGAATGCATTAGACTTATTAAGTGACGGGTGGAGCTTTCTATAGCTCCTCGATGCATCGGGTAGGTCTCGTGAGACAAACTAGTGTCTTTGAACAAGGCCTTGACAAATTCTTATTTGTATTCTTGGCAGAAGTCCTGACTCTGTGGTTTTGATATTCTAGCATTATGAACTCCAACATTATAAATGTGGTTCTTGATATTACATGTGATTATTCAACTATTAAAATATCCATGTGAACAAGTAAATGGAATTTTATCATTTAATGTTTTTTCCATATTATGCTCATGTTCAAGTTTAAAATGATTTTGTTTTAGTTATACATTGCCTTAAATGTTTATGATTATTTATGAATGTTTCCACTATATTGTTATCCATACTGGGCATCTGAGCTCACCACTATATATGTTTTATTTTTACCAGGATGTGAAGAAGTATTTTATGAATGACTTGTAGGGATTGTAAAAGGGGATATGAGTGTGGAGACAAGATGTTGTGGTAGTTTTCTCTTTATGATGTAATGTAAACTTTATTAATGTATCTAGTTATTCCAAGGATACTAAAATAATCAGTCTTTTGAGACCTGATCTTTTGAGATAAGACAATGATATGTAATACTGCACCGACTCTGGGTAACTGGGGTCAGGGAGTTATAGTTAGTATCAGAGGAAGTTTAGTACAAACTATGGGATTTAGATATAGAAAAACTATGATTACAACACATATACCTAATATGGACATTGAGTATTAGTATAGAAGAACATCCTAGAATTTTGGTATTGTATATATTTTTTGAGTTTTCAAGCATTACATCCATAACTGGATACTAGAAGGTAGAGGCAGCTCTGGCACAGATGTACCTAGGGGTAAAACCCGAAAATGCCGCTTTGAGTTAGACTGGAACGGTAACCGGTTCATGACAATGGGCCTCACTACACTCTTAGTTTTGACACTCTCGGCACATATTCTTACGATAATTTACATTTTCATTACAAACTGATTTATAGTTTTTTAATATAAGATTCGAATAAATGACCTTGGTTAATCCTAAGGTGTTTCAAATTTAGAATATGTTGTCATGATATTCTCTAAATGATCTTATGACTATTGTTACTCACACAATGATTTATTGTTTTATTCAATGGTTGGATTCCAAGGAAGTCATAGTATCATTGAAAATGATGTTAACGGTGGGAATAGTGGTGGAAATGAGAAACAAAGTGGAATTGTGATAGGTGTAAAAGATATCATGTTCATGCCAAATCATATTTCCAAAAATTTGATAAACAACATATATATTAACCAACTCCTGGAATCCATGAATATAAGAAAGGTGATGAATGATAAGAGCTCCAACGGTGGAGACAATGGGGAAAAGAATCCTTAGTTTCCATCATGCTTGAAATGTGGATGGAGACACCTAGGAAAGTGTCTCAATGGAAAAATAAAATGATTTACGTGCGGGAAATAAGGACATAAAGTGAATAATTGCCGAGAAAAAATGAAGAGGACTATGGAAGAAAATAAAATAGTCCCAAGAATCCATTTACAGTCGTTTTCTATAAATTTTGGGAACCTGGACATTACCCAAGTGAATTAGATATTCTATATGATATATTGTTGGTCAAAGAAGATGATATATGGAAATAAATTGTTTGATAAATGTTTAAAATTATTAGTTCTCCTTGTTGATGGGATTACATTGGAATAATTTTCTCTTGTATCTGTAACCCTATTGTTTTCCTTTTGAGAATGATATTTGATGAAGACTTGTCTATTTTCTAGTTTATATAGTTATAAATTACAATTTTGTTTTATATGATCTTTGGGATTGAGTAAATTACAAGTTATTATATTTTGGAATGAAAATAAAAGGTAAGAGATAACATTTGTGGTTAAATTATGTTATGGTTATTTTGAGTAATTTATCTCATTTTGGTAATGTTATAAAATATAGTTTTTGAAAAAGGACAACGCGCATACCATGTGAAAACCTATCGCGTCGGACAAAGCTGTGGGAATTGAACCCACAACCAAAGTACAATTAGTATTTATCACTAACAATTGGACTACGTAAATTCCTTAGTTAGTGTGACTAATTATTTTTAGTTAAATGATTTTATTGATCAATAATAATTTGATTTGGGATCTCATGTCTGATCAAATGAATACACCTAGTATATGAAAATGATTTGGTGATTAAGTGATAAATGTTATTTTGAAGATGTTTTCATTGTTGGGAACACTATATGCCCATGGTAAATAGAATACTCTGGTATTTCATTTGAGGAGTAATGGTGTATTTTTATCTATGTTTTTATTTTGGATTCATAGATATTTGGGTTATTTATGGAAATTATTAACCTATAATAGTGAATATGTGATTAGGTTAATTAATTTTATGTATGTGACCTTAAGGGTAGAAGATGTCATTTGGAGATACAATTTAACATGGAAGACTACATAACCTAATTCTTCTATGAACTAGGTTTCAATAATTTTTTGGATTATATTGAAGTATTTTAGGGAAAATCGTTTATTGAATTCTATTTATTTAACTTTGGGGTACTGTTGGATTAATTTTAGATATTAATATTTGTGTTTCTTTCTCTAATAGAATATCATTTTGGGGGATCATAATATATTACACTAAAAGATTTGGTTTTTATTAATCTCTAAAGACTAGGTAAATATATAGTATATCCTTAATAGATCATGTGATTCAATAATAAGTTTATTCCAGCTCTTCTAGTGTGACCAAGTATTCTTGAATACTCATCTTTTAAAAACGAGTTACTTGTAGAAATTTATTAAAGAATGATACTATACTTAAAAAGTAAGGATATATGTTTATTTTTTTAGTTAATCTCAGAAATGAATTCATCATCATTATGTAATGTATCTTAAAACATAAAAATGTTGTCCTTTTACTTTTTCTACATGGAATCTATTGATTGTTTCTACCATCATAGGTTTTTGGATTTATTGTTGTTAGCTTTATCCAAATCATGTTTTATATCCCTCTCTGTCAGAACATGACACATAGTTTATCATCCATATCCATGTTTTTTTATATGTAATCCTGTTATAGTTTATCTTGGGTAACCTTTTTAATTCTCAATCTTTCTTTTAAAGTGATAGTTTTATTGACTCTTTTTTCATTTTGGGTCTTTCCATTATATTCCTGAACCCAATTTTAGTAATTTAAAATAGGAAATTTATAGAAGGAGGGGAGAATGAAACACCTGAAGCTTCCACGATATTTTTTCCTTTGAATAATGCAGTATCGTGTGTTGTACGCAACTTTGAGTTCTAACACACACCACAACCAATCTGACTAGCCATTATGAATAGTAATTCCCAATTTATGAAATTTTAAACATATTATCTTTCAAAATGGAAATAATTTCTGGATTTGGAAATTTAAAATTAGCTTACGGTGAATTTTAGGTACTTTTCTCATAACTTTCATATTTTGATGAATAGTGAAAATTATTAAGTTTTAAATAAAATCAATTGTTTTAATTTAAATAATTAATATTGATAAATTATGAATTTGGGTGGTTTTAAAGTATAATAAGAATATATTTTTACCATTTAATACAATTTTGGTCAATGGATGTAATTTCAAATTTAAACCGGACATAAACAAGAGTCAATTTTTTGATTGTTATTATTTTTTAAAAACACGCTCTTGGTTTTCATAGTGGAAATTTAATTTAAATTAATTTTTGCCACTTTTGTGTTTTGAATTTGGAAAAATGTATTCCATATTTGGAATCAGGATTTCCAAATAGTATATATAGGAAAATCTTATTTTTAGACATTTTGAATAGTTACTTCGGTAAATATTTTATTTACCATGGTTAAAAGGTAAATCCGATAAATAAGGGTAAACAAATATTGTTTTAGTTATATTAATTTATCCTAAAACGTGTACTAAACATATTGATTGATACATGTATGACACTGGGTATCTGTGGGTCGATTTCGAGACCCCATGGAGGCACTTTAATGTGATAAGGACACTTTATATTAATTAAGTTAAAGTAAATATAAAAATAATATAAGCATATATATTTTAGAAAAATAATTTTTACATAGGGTTATGTATGTTATATTTTAGACTATAAATACTCATTAGAAATTTAAAACAATTTCCTACAAAATGGTATTTTATTTATAATTTTTAGACATTGAATAAATAAATTTATTTATGACACCATGATGATGCAATATTTTCCATATTAATGAAAGAATCAAATAATTGGTATTATAAATATTAAAATAAATATATTTTAATGTTTTGAGGCCATAAACGATTTTTATTGATTAATATGACATGTTATTATTTCTTGAATTAATTTTGTTCGAATTAATAATGTTGTTATTACTTTAACAAAAATCAATTATTAAATAGTGTCAAAATTGACATAAAAGAGTTTTATAAAAAATATTATATTATTGATTCATATTCTATTCCTAAATATCTAAGGTTCTTCAAAAAGAATTATTTAATGATATTTTTATCATTAATGGACCACTTGGGGGGTCTCTTTTAAGTATATATTATTTTTACTAACCATATAATATAAAAATACAATGTGACATGGTAAATATCAAACTATTTAACTAAAAGTTAAATATAAATAATAAAGTTAATATACTGACCCAAACCTGTATAAAAAATATTTGATGAAATTATTTTGACCCATCCCCACCTTATACTTTTAATAATATTTTTTTGAGCCCTTACAAACCAAATATAAATTTATTATAAATTAATACTTTAAGTTTTTTTTAAATAGACCCTTCTCCCCCTTATAAAAGGACACCACTTCAAAAAAATTCATCATACCATAAAAGCCTCTTGGTTCAGCAAAATTCCACCCCAATACCCTCCCAAATATCCTCCATTAATAATAGAGACCTAAATTTAGTCATAAAACCAATCTATGGAGCCCTTTTCATCAAATCATAAGGAAGAACCCGAAGAAGATGTAATGTTTCCACCACAATTTTTCATGTTCGTTTCTTCTTAAACATCTTCCTTTCTTTTTTGATTCCATTATAAAATAATAACTTCAGTATATTCTATATACAGTGATGTTATTACAAATATTTTACACCCATTTTTAGTATTCTATCTATCCTTTGAAAGGCATGTCACCATACGTGCATACGTACGGCTTACCGTCTCCACGTCGTGGTATAATTGTTATTCAAAACATTATTATTTGGATGGGTATGATAAGGATGGGTAATTTATATAAATAATAAATATAACATGATAATGATTCTATATATATATTATATACAATCCAATTATATATTATTTTAATATCAAAAGAATGATATTGTCACTCGTGTGTACGTACAGATTACTGTCTCCACGAACGCGATGAGATTCATTCCCCATCATATCCATTCAAGACTAAATTTCATTTTATGATTAAAAATAATGTATAGAAACATGATATAATTCTGGATATTAGTATGTAATATCCCATCTATAACAAATATGACTCACATAACAAATAATATAAAGGAAAATGAATCTTTTAACACCCGATACGATGATAATACTAAGATATTATCAACAAATCAATGTTAAAAGATCATATATGATATCATAATAATCTATATGATTATTTTATAATTAATAAAAATTATTTAACCATTATAAAGGAGGATAAACAACCCTCAACCAAGGAAATTATACAATGTAATGGGTTTCTTATCTCACTTTAAATTCCGTGAGATTTCCATTGTTCGCCAATTATTTAATGCAAGTTGTGTGTGCACTTCCCATGATTGTATTCATTGTATAATTTACTATAATGTATGGAAATTTACATAATCATTTTATTATCTTTTTTCCATGGGTGTATGTTTCTTATGTTACCAAATCGATAAGGGAATTTTACATTTCAGTTTCCACTCTTTCGGCATTACGCATACTCCGTTGATTATTTTACTCCATGAGTATGTGTGGAATCACTAATAATTTTCTTATGTCATATTTTCCACTCCCATTTTATTGGATATAATTTTTTATACACATAATCAGTCCATTGATAAATTATCATGTCATTGATATGAACTTGATAAGAGTAATCTTAACTCATTCTCTATTTGTTGAGTTAAATATCTAATTCATTGGTGTTGTTTTTACAAGAATATTTTTGAATGTACTCTGATTGATTTACAAAAAATATCCAATCATATTGAGTTTATTTATATTTTTCAGACATAATTATGTCGTTTTTTATCTTTATCTGAAGGATACTGTTTTTATTAGAGATTTCATCTCAATTTACATTCTATTGAGACTTCAATGTTGTTATACACCAATTCATATTTATATATTGTTTATAATGTACTTTGAAATAGTATTTCATGAATACATTTATTCTCATTATATAAAAAGTTTTTATTAATTCAATTATTTGTAGTAAAGTGTCTCTCATTTGGTTAGCAACTCTAACTAAAATATCATTTTAAAATGTTTTAAAGATTTATTATTCTAAATATTTCTCATTAATGTCCATGATTTAAAAATGGTTTCAAGGATTTATATATATGGACATTAATGTTTTAAAATTTAAATTCCTTTTAAAAGATTCAAAATGGTATGGGACACATTGAGTCAAAAATCTATTTTAAACAGCTTCTTGACAAAAACTGTGAATTTTGAATTATTTAAAGAAAAAGTGGGATATTTCTCACTAAAAGATTCGATGATTATTTTCATATATTTCAATATCATTCATTATTCTCAATGGAGTACAATCTGATATAATACAATCATCCATATTGTATCAAATTATTTATGATTGAATGTGGATGTGTAATTTTTATACCATTCATGGTTTGTGGTTAATGTATTGACATTTCATATGCTAGTTTTAATACGAATGTTTATGTTATGTTTAAACCTGTTCATATGGAGAATGCATTGGACTTAGTTAGTGATGGGTGGAGCCTGTTATAGCTCCTCGATGCATCGGTAGTTCTCATTAGACAAACTAGTTTCTTGGAATAAAGCCTTGAAAAATTCTTATTTGTAGTCTCGGCACAAGTCCTTGACTATGTGGTTATGATAGTTTGGAATTATGAATTCTGTCATTATAAATGTGGTTATTTATATTACAAGTGAATAATCCACTAGTAGAATATCCATGTGAATAAGTAAATGGAATTATTTCATTTTATTTTTTTCCCATATTATTCTTAAGTTCAAGTTTAAAATGATTATGTTTTAGTTATACATTTCCTTAAGTGATTATGATTATTTATGAATGTTTCCATTATATTGTTTACATTTACTATGAATTTGAGATCACCTGTTTCTATGTTTTATTTTTCCCAGTATGTGAAGTAGTATTTTATGAATGACCTGTAGGGGTAGTATAAGGGCATATGAATGTAGAGAAAAGATGTTGTTGTAGTTTTCACTTTATGATGTAATGTAAACATTATAAATGTATCTAGTTATTCCATGGCTACTAAACTAATCGGTTTTTTGAGACTTGATCTTTTGTGACAATGCCAATGATATGTAATAATGCACCAACTCTGGGTAACTAGGGTCAGGGCATTACATCAGAGATATAATCTAATGTATGTTATTTTATACATTTGATATATCATTTTTTGATCATATGTGTTCCAGATATTGTGTATTTAGGCCATTATAATACGTGAAAAACCCCATATCTCATATTATCACCACTGACTTCATGACTCCTTTGATCATTTTAGGGTCTTGTTGACATGACATATACCAATAGAATAACATAATGAAACTAGGATGATTTTTTGTGATTTAATGTCATGTAACCACGATGAGAGATGTTTTTATATTTAACGTCTTTCATATAAAATAAATTTCTTTAATTCAATGACCTATAAAGAATATGTGATATAGTTTTCAGTTTAACACCTTCTTCGAGGATGAATGTTTTTAGATTAACATCATGAAAATAGGATCTGAAACACTATGTAGTTTAATGATATTCTTCTGGAATAGATTTTTGAATTAAACATCATGGAATCATGCAATGAGATGAATGATGTCCACTATTCAATTTATTTTATGAGAAATACTGTAATAATGTGGGATTTTACTCGTTCCACGTCCATTGTGGACATGGTTGATGCATTGTTTTGTGAATCATATTCGATTGGTTTTATGAAATACTTTTTGTAAAGGGGAAAATTTATATATGTAATTTTATTTTCATAAAATATGTTGGTTATTATGTTTTCAAAATTGTCATTAGAAGAAGGTGTATTTAAATTTAAGATGGAATTTTGTTTTTCAAATGGATAATTCTTATATTGATATCAAACTGGTCTTGTCTGCCAGTTTTTTTGGCCTAAGACCTACCATTCGGTTGTGTTTCAAATTGATTCTGAACCTAATTTTAAGATTTTTGTGTTATTTAGAATATATCACACAAAACATTCTCGAATGTTTCTAGTGGTTATCACAATGTTTCCGGTTCTCCTTAGTTTCTGCCAATATTATATGGTAATCAAGTTATATTAGAGGTAGTTATGATTCTTAAATAATTTTATCATGTCTTTATATTGTTAGGAACTCCCAAATAGTGAATATTTTGTGTTGTTCTAGAAAACATAATACTCCATCTTTGGATTAGTGGGAGTTTTTTCCCCAAAAACAATGCATGTTGGGGTGACATGGGTAGATTTGATGTCTTTATTTTTCAAATGGTTTATACCTAAGTTGGTGAGGATGATGAAAAAGGAGTAACTGATGAGTGCATATCATGTTCAGGGACGGTGAAGTCTTATGTCAAACACTTCAGCGAGCTTTTTTCCATTAGTCCGGATGTGGTGTCAAATGATCTGTTGAATGATTATCTTTTCATTGGGGTTTCACATCTAGTGATTATGAAGTCAGTACTATTCTCCAAATATCTTCATTTTGAGAATTTTGAAGAGGAATCATTTTTCTGATGTGTTGTTGTGAAACAATTGTAAACACCTTGGCTCATTTTTTTTCTCCCACTTTGGGGTGAAGATGTTCAGAGTTTCCTAAATAAAATTTTGTGGATTTTGTATCTTTGTATTTCATTATAAAATTATGATGAAATTAACCTTTCATAGTATAAATAGTTTTTTTGAATGTAAACATTTAAATGGTTTGGATTTCATGCTTTTGATCCCCTGATTCTAAAATTCATGTTTGGAGATGTATATTTTTGTGGAAAATACTCATTGTACCGTGTGTGTGAGTTCATTTATATTCATTATTTTGTTCATTTCATATGTTAATCTTCTAATTTAATGTGATGGAGGAATATTAGTACATATGACATCGTTGATCAATGAATACAAAACATGTATTTAGTATACATCACCAACTAATTTAATAAGAAAACTTTGGTTCTATGTGTACATCCCTGATATTGGTTAACAACCGCATAAAATTTAATCTGACCTAATATACCTGCCCAATGTCATTATTATTCTCTCATCCCACTCATTCTCTCCAAGATATTGATCATAAATCCATTCAGCATTAACATTTTCTTCTTTTAGTTTACCCATTTAATATATGCACGCATGTGAATTCATCATGAATATTTAATTGTAGTTAATTGGTGCAATAATAGAATGAAAAATTAATGTTGAATGGTGATATGATAGAGATGGTAGAAAGCATGTGTTCGATAGGAGTATCAGGGGGACACTGTGAAGAATGATGAGGTCATCTTCCTTGCTACCAGTTGTTAAGCAATTCTGGTGAAGTGCAAAGAGAATCCATAGTTTTTTGTTTGAATATATCATGACAAAAGCAATTCTTTTTAATGATGAAAATGTAATTTAATGATATATTTCAATATTTTATCAATAAAATATATAATAAATCACTGATTTATTAATAACTATTCCTTACAGAGATTGTTTATTTGAGTTGAATTTTGTCCCCATGTCATGCCTTTGAAGGAAGAGAAATTTCACTATCTCAACTCAATTATATTGGTTATATTTATGTTTCCATTGTAAATTAATTGTCGATAAGATTAAATCATAATTTACTATTTAATTTTTATTTATTTTTATTTAATATTCCCCATATCATAATATCGTTCTTATATAAGTGGATTATTATTATTTTTAGTTGGGTTTCTCTAACAATCATCCGTGATTAATATCCCTCAAAACATTTTAACCAATGTATCATTGATTGTATCACAATATTTTATGTTTTCTCCATTTTATTTTCATAAAGAGAAATGTTGTAGCCTGTGATCAATTACAAAGGAAATCTTCATATTTGTGCAGTAAAATAATTATCATTAAAATAAATGTATTATTTCATATTTTGGATTATTTTATCAATTTTTTTATTCCTAATAATATTTTTTCATATATAGGTGGATACTATTTTTCATGTTGATGTGGTTTGTTTGAAGTTACTAATGCATTTTTTGATGTTAGACAGTGAAAAACAATGGATATCGGGGTAACATAGAAAGTATAGAGTTTTTAGGAATGTATGTAATATTTTTGATATATGTTATTTTATAAACCAATGTTTGAAATGTTTATAATATTGTTTTTTTCAGTTATATGTGTTGTATATTTTAGTACATATTAATTTAGTATTGGTATATTTTTTTTAATATGTTGTGTGATTATGGTGTGTGTTTTGTGTGTTTCTAGTGATTTTGGTGATGATGTGTGAAGCATTATCACACTATAGTGGTGTTGTAGTGTTCAGTTACAACACTCTCTAGTATGTCCCACTAGAAGCTCTTTTAATATCACATTTAAATAAAAACTTTATCAGCTATATTAAAATGGTTGATAAACGGGACATTTATCAGTGCTTATAAATTGATGCTAAAGATATAAATAATCAATGATTCTTCATGACCAGTAAGAATACATTTATTAGAATTTATGAAATCGATGATAAGGAATTCAATTAGTGGAACTAAATAAAATCAATAATAAATGGGACCTTTATCATCAATTTTTAATTTTATAATAATGGTCCCTTTTATCAGCACTTTTGTTAGTGGTGATAAATGTCCCCTCTATCAGCCCTCCTTCAGCCCAAATAATTGTCCTTGGAATCTAATATTTCTTATTTTTACTACACATTCCTAGAGATGATAATAAATTTTTATATCACTTTTAATGGAAATTTTTCTTATAGTGAGTGTTTATAACTATCAATTTTTCATCCTCGTGTTATTTGATTTCATCTTTTGTGGAATAATTTTACAAATCATGTATTATTTTGTGAATCATGTTATTATTTTCAATATTTATAACATTTCATAATAAATTAATTATATAAATAACTTGTTAATTATTTAATGTTCTTAAATTTTAACTATATTTTGATGATACATTCCCTACTAGTCAATTTTTCGAACAGATTATTTTTAAAATTTATATCAGAATTGGAAAAATCTATTATAACAATGAAATACTCTATATCTCATGATTTGATTATACATATTAAATTTTACATTGTTTTTGGATTATATGGTAGTTATTTAGGCATAAAAAACATTAACAATAATAATCAACTATTATTGTTTTCCCATTTTTACTATAATTTTATTACATTATTTAAGTGACCACATCATTCTCATGATTTATATTTAACTACTAATGAATTTATTATATTATTACAATTTTAATTCATCATTAAGAACAAGGTTCTTATTCTAATAAACGTATTTCTTAATGACTTTTTTCTAGTCATTTTTTATTCTCTAAAAATTAATTTTTAAAATTTGGTGATCATTTTTTAGATTCTTATTTACCCAAGAATATCAAAATAAATGTTAGAAAATAAATAATGAATTTTATTGACCATGTTGATAGATGTATATTTAATATTTAAATCATTTTCATGACTATTCACATTCCATGAAACACTTTCAGGACCGTAAGGTAAATTATACATGGAAAATATATCTTTGGTAATTCCCTATGCAGTGTAACAATTGCAATTTTTTTCATTACGTAACAGTTACTGTTGGAGTTAATATAAATAATAATAGTGTTGTTCATTGAAATTATTATTCCATTTTTTCTTTTATATTGTTGAAGTGAATGTTTTAACCTAAAACATGAAATAAAAATTATGTATTATATTTATTCTGACAGCGCAGAGGTGCACACATGATGGCAATCAGATTGTATGGTGTACTTTATAATTTCTTATAATGATATATTTTTTCAATGGGTGAATGGAGTAATGAAGGGAAGAAGATAATGTTAGTAGCCTAGAAAAGATGGCGATGATGTAAATCAATTTTATATCATCATATTCCTTGTTCTAATCATACTCAGACTCATCATGTGTTTTTTTATTAGATAAATGGTGTGGATGGGTACACATAAATTTGAAGAGGCATATTACAATCCAAATTAGTACGAAACTATAAAATATATTGGTTTTTATTTCATACACCCATTTATAATTATCCAAATCAATATAAAAACACACATATTAATTGTACCTTAACCAATAAAATGTATTGGAAAATCCAACTCCTTTATTCTAATCATTTTATGAATTCACTAATTCTTAATAGTCCTTGTAAGAAATATTTAGATTATATTTTTTATATTCAATATTTATTGTCTTATATGAATAGTATTATTAGTAGTTGATGATTTAATTTTATAGTGGTTAGTACAAAGAGATCATTTAGTATATTATATTGCTTAGTGAAATGTATTTGAAAATATACCATTAATTGTAGAATAGTTATCGACCATTTTTTAATATGTTAGATATTTTATGAATGTTAAAATGAAATGAGATATAATTTCATTTTTGAACTAATTTTCATTTTATAGTTATATTGTTCATTTTATTCATGTTCAATAAATGTTACATAATTACAAAAGTGGTGAACCAAGGGTGGAAACATCCATGAAGATGACAATGTCCATCGTAATTGCATGTTCAATTATAAGAAAAGAGGCCTCAAAATAAAATAATGGGTCTACTTGATTAACCATAACAGTAACAACTATATTATAGATATTGAATTAAATAAAAATTATGGGTACTTTATTGAGACTAAGGTTCCTTGACCCGAGGTATAAATCATATTTTTTCACATTTATGGTTTATTTCCTCTCCAATGCATACAAATAGCCGAATATCAACATTTAAAATTATGATCAACACTAGTCTGTTCACAAAAATGTGACATCACGATGTAATCTAACATCGTTGTTGAATTCTCTATGATTTAAGGTTTAGAAATCCACTATCCATTTTATCATCTACAATTACCTAATATTAAATAAGATTGAGATGATATTCAACATTTACCAACTTGGAGACTATATAAAGTTTATTCCCTTACAATGAACTCCTCTTCACCATGAAATAATAATAATAATTTAGTAATTACTCTAAATTATTACAGAAAATTATTAACTGTAACTGATTGAATTTCAATTAAATTACTGTATCAACATATTATATGTAGATAATATGAATAAATTGGTCAATTAAAAAAATTATATAATGGCACATCATATTATTGTAAAACAATAAATCATATCAATTATATCGTATATTTTAGGATCATGTATTTTCCGTATATTCTTTCTATGAAACACTGGAAGAGACCCCGTGTTTGAGTTTTCCAAACTAATCCACTTGAAAAAATTTCCATTATATATTCTTTGACATAGTCCAGAAAACAGTTTTATATATCAATATGGATCTGTATGCCCACATGTTGGTCATTTCACGAATGCATTTCCATGAGAAACTATTTTAAAACATTTTTACATAACATAATCTCAAGACATCATTTTCAGTAAGTGTTATGTCATCCACATAAAACATTAAAAATACTATGACATATACCTTAACCATCCTATACGCACTAGATAATGATGCATTTTTATAAAATAATATATATTGATATTATCATCAAAACATATATTCCCACATTGAGAATATTATTTTAATCTATAAATGTACCTTTCAAACATATAAAACTCAATAGTATGTGTTCAAACTATAAAAAAATATTATATCTTATAGTCATCTCATTGAATACATTTATTTTATAGAACATTATTTTGAAATTCATTTAATATAGAATATAATAATAATTATATTTCATTTGATATAGTAATAGTATTTATTATAACTAATAAAAATAATTAAATATTTGAAAAACTAGTATTATGTTTAGAAATCATAAAAACATTGATCATTAAAAAAAATTAATTTATAAATCAATAAGATTATTTTTATTAAATAATAAGTAATTATAAAATTTAATATTATTATGAAATAATATAAATAATCTCAACATAAATGAATATTATATTAAAAATATTTAAAATTTAAAAAACATAAATAGGTAATGTAAATTGAAAATTCCACTGTAGTACTACAATATGTCAAAAAATACTTAAAAATTTATAGATTTAAAATTTAAAATCATCTTCAATTGACGAGATTTATAGATGAAAAACATATATTAGTGTTGATAAAACATATTTTTACAAATAAAAATTTTCAAAAGATTGTTTCATTTATAGAAACTCCACTAACATGATATAAATTGTTTTTGAATTAATCCATTGTATGCCTAAACTATTTACATCTGAACTTCATAGGATATTCATAATGACATGACTAGACCCACTTATGAATCAACTGGGCTTATTGTAAGTCATGTGTACTACCCTATGTCCTAAACTAATAGGCTGTGAGTTGAAGACTATTGTCATGTGGGCATATCACAGTACATGACATCCATATAATATTTTATTTTATACTAAACTCGTCTTCAATGTGTATAATAATGATTAGCACCAATATGATTTTAATATATAATCATCAAATGGTAGACAATGCAAGAATGATGCATTAAGGAGAAATAAGGCCTAAAATTTGTAAATATAAAGTGCCTATACATGTATCATGTCCCAGAATATGAATGAATCAATATTATAGAGAACTCTTCCGCATTTTGAGTACTCCTATAATGATATCCAACCACAAAAAACACTCCCACCATCATGGACTTACATTCTCCATATTACATCACGAATTGTCACTAGGCAATACCGTTGATGTATTATCATATTTTTTATTATCAATACCATCATCTATAATATGAATCATCAACAAAAACCCAACTTTTTTGGGAATAATCCTAATAATCATTGAATACACAAAATAATGAAATATCTATTTTTTCTTACATTGATAGTTGTACTATACATTTAATCCAAATGTTAACCATGGGGTTCCTAAGTATTCACATTCAATGAATATAATGATTCTCACATCCTAAAAAAATTAATATCTCTAATAAATACCATAATAGAGGACCTTCACATTTATGTACTCATTTCTTCTACGGGAATAGCACACCATGTCATGCGTAGCCAATGAAACAATACATACATACTAGACACCCATTGTATAACCCATTACATTATAAATATTATATCCTAATCATGGGGGTACTGACCCCTACAATTATAACCACACAATTATCTTGGAAAGAAGATAATTCAAAACATATGAAAGGGCGCCCTCTCTATATAGGCTAGCTGAAAGAGAAATGCACATACATGAAATAAAATTCAAACTACCCAAAAAATAGAATCCCATGAAAACATTAATGAATATTAGTTGGATACACACACCACATTTGAGGAAACCTAAATTAGGAAAGTAATGAATCTCTCTATAAATGATTTATTCACCATTCTAAGAACATAGGTCGATGGAGTACTCTTACATACTCACAATGTGTGGTAGACTATCACCTAACAGTCACTCCTATGGTAAAAAATTCATGGTGATCATTAAAACATTCCCTCAATGTATGATTGGGTCGGTATAGAAAACCATGAAGGAGAAGAAGGTCCCAATGTCCTATTATAGCACACTACTAATGGTGGAATGCCCCTGTGAATGCTCTAAACATCATTCCCCAAACCCCCTCATCTTTTTAGTGGTTCTAAATCCTAAAACAACATGATTGTAACTGAAAATATCCTTTGTTGGATGAACGGGACAAATCAATTTTGAAATACGACAAAAAGATAAAATTATTAGTTGTTTCTTTGAATGATACAAACATCTGAGAAGAAAATCAAGGATGTAAAACCATAATGGAAATTTTTGTACATGTGGTTACTATTAAGAAATCCTCATGAAATGTTGGGGGTAGGGGGATTAATTTTGTGGCTTTAATTCTCATCAAGTGTGCCTACCTCGGTCAAGCTGTGCAGACGTTTATTATATGCTCATGTGCGGGCCAATACACCTACGCCCTACATTGAGCTGCTTCAGCTGGCTGACCTTCTTCACAATCAAGGTTTGATTTTTTATTTCTTGAGGAACCCACAACCATAAATACATATGGTTTATTAGTTTTAATAAATTAAAATTAATATATTTATTGTCCTCTAAAACAATATTAATTCCCTATCATCTTATGTCTCGGGAAAATATTGCACCTCAGAATTAGGAGAATAATTAAATGATTTTTCCAATAAAGTTGTATTTGGGAATTATATAATATTAAAAATTGGGTTCCATCAAACGTAAAACTCAATGAAATAATGATATTTCATAATCCAAAAAAATATTTGTCACTTCACATAACAACTAATTTCAATGTATTGGAAAAAACTTTTTAAATAACATATATTTCCCAAAAAGGTGTGATTATAATATTTTATACACAATAAAACCATGTTTCTTTATTAAATAAGTTAGTATAATGGGTAATTTTACTATATTTTTTTCAATGTTATATAATAGTTGAAAAAATATGACGGTTGGTAAATATGATTGTTTGGAACTACACACATGTTGTTAATTTTAACGCATCAATTTTTGTTTATAATTATTAAGGATAAAGATTTATTAATGAATTAAACAGAAACTATTTTCTAATACATTATATTCATTCCATATAAATCCCAATTTTTATAACATGTAAGTGTGGTAGAGTCATTTGTATTTCCTCATAACCATCCATAATCATAGATTTATCATGTGAAGATTGAACAAAATCACCTAATTGAGAAGTTCAAGTGAATGGAAATTAACAATATGGTGATGTTAGCCAAGATTCCCCATTAATATATCACTATCACACTCCATAACCATAGGATTGAAGTCCATAGTTCGTAAAATAGTAATTCTTCAATATAAATATTTTTTTTTCAACACTGCCAAATTTATGAATACTTGTTTCTAAATAAAATTGAAATGAATTATGATAAATTGATTTTTTGGAAAGACATTATATAATTATGATATAATATAATTATTATAAAATATCATGGTATTATTAATAATTATTATTTTAAATAAATATTTAAATTTAATCAACCATATTTTAATCTAAATGATAAATAAATTTTTTATAATGTACGAAATTTTACTATGCATTGTGAATACGCTATTGTTTTTTATAAATAAGGATTTTTTTATTCAAAAGATAAAAATATCACATAGAGAGTTATTATGATAAAATAAACATCATTTTTTAAATCATCACATTGAAATTAATTTATCATAAAAAATTATCGTTTCCAAAAATACATTCTTGCTTCATGAATAAAAAAATAAATTATGAATTTTCATTATGTTTAATGAAATCATAATTATGTCATAATTTTATAATAACTATTAAACCACAAAAGAAATATAAAATCATTTATCTTAATATATATAAAATTTTAGAATATTTTAATAAATCTCAAAATATTTTATTTACTTTAAATTATATTAAATTAAAACATTATCTTTGAAAATGTTATCTTGTGGAACAATATATTTTCATTCCAAAATAAATAATATAATTTTTTTTGGATCTCTAGGATTGAAATAACATATTATGTTTTTCACGAGTCTAACACCATGAGAAAATACTATGGGAAAGCCTATTGTTTTTCATTTACCACTACACAAGTGTTTAAGGAAATTAAAAAAACAAATCCTCCTATTTAGTTAATTATACCCACCCATTTCCCAATATAAATTCACTCCTAATTAATCCTCAATAAATCAATGATATGTATAAATCACAAGGGGTTATCAATCCACCATGTTCCCAATCATGAGGATTAATCATCCACACTTCTAATTAATTGAAATCCCAACTTCAATTTTCCTTTAAAGTTCACATTTTATATTTTTTGACTATAAAATTTCAAAACTACGTTCTCATGTCCATTTTATTCTACATCCTTTCTATATTAGTAGTATATAATGAATGTAATTCCATTTATACCTTCTCATTTTACTATTTTTAGAAAATAATATTTATAATACCAATTTTATTTATTTATTTCAACTTTTCATCCCATGAAAATTTGTGTTATATTATTTTTCTAAACAATCAAAACCACCTATTTTAATGATTTAATAACATATATGATAGTATTCGTTATTTTAATTTGTATTTACATAAATTAACCCCTCATATACTTTCCTTGGGTTAAAATCACTTAATAATCATTCTTTTTATGAACTTTTGAATCACTATAATTTTTTATGAAAATTGTTTTCTCTTCATCAAAGTAGGTTATAAATGAAGTTAGTAATTCTAATATATTTGTATCAAAAGAAAATAAAGATATTTTAAGTGATCACACTATAGAAATCTGATGCATTAGTTAAGTATTTTAATCTCTATTTATGACATGTTTTATGATACCATGGTGAAAAACATTTGTGATATTTATGACGCCTCATTGTGAAACATTGCTGATATTCTTAACAATGTATCATTTAAATGGTGTATCAAAATTTATATGTTATGTTTAATCATTTTTTTATATAATCCTTTTTCTTTGATCATTCTTATATGATATTTTTCATGTTATTTTTTATATTTCTCAATTTCCTAATATAACTGTTTTTCTTATTTTGCCTTATTGGGCCTTATGCTAAACCATTCCAATGATTTATGTACATTGGTCATGATATAATGAAAATTTACATTGTATGAATGTTTGGAGAATCCTCTCAAATGGAATAAAATAATTTTTTAGGTTTTAATATTTTTTGTACCTTTTTTTCACGAAACCAAATATTTTAAATCCTTTATTTTTTGTATCAATTAATGAAAAATAATGTGAAAAAATATGGGATTTTATAGTTTTAATAAATAAGAGTTTTATATATATGTATATATTATTATTTGAATAAATTAGGACGAATCCTATAGTAATTATTCAATATGTTAAAACATCTTGGGATTTTGGTGAAATATTATATATGTTGTTTCTGATAATATAAATCTATTTTTGGATATGAACATGTTGATATGATTCTGGCGCAGATGTACCTGGGGTTAACAATGCCGAAATTGTTTATCTGGCCTTACATGGTGTATCCTCATGCTCGAATACATGGCTTATTGTACACTTGGTTTGATACTAACGGGGGATATGATTGGTTGAGTACATTATTTTTATATACCACTCTGATAGATTTATAAGATTTTTAAAAGAAACACTATTATCGCTATGATTTTCTTCTTTTGAAAATGTCATGAAAAATGTGGAACCATGTAAACTGTGATAATAAAGGACCATTCACGGATGGCCCGTTAATATAAGAAAAATTTTAAAAATTATTGAGAATGATAAGTAACTAATTAATGTTGTGAGAATTACATTAATAATGTTGAGAGACCCGATTCATCATAAAGGGAATAACATTACATTGTGTCATTTATGATTAAATTACCACCATTATTCAATTGATCTAAAAATTCATTTATTTTTTAACAATGGTTATGATCTATATAAAAGATCATTCATGAACATCATTGAATACAACAAAAAATGTCACCACTAGTTGTGTACATCTTAGAGAGATAAGCTATTGATTAGTGGACATTTATTAAAAACATAAATCCATGAGAGAATCATTATTATATTAAGTGGGATGTGTTTAGGGTATCTTATTCAAAAAATATGTCTCATGATATATGTTAAAATAATGGAGAAGGAATTAATATATTTGTAGCATAAGGTAAATAAATGTATGGGAAGCTATGAGATGGACATTACAATACATTCCCATTATTCCTCAACCTATGTCATGGATACTACTGAAATGTTTTATAGGTTATTTAGTTGACTAAGACCACATAAATAGATGAATCCTTCCATCTGAGACTATGAAATATTTGAGTAAATCATGAAAATTTCAATGATAGTTTAATTGGAATTCATAGAGACGCTGTAGTCCTAGAGATTAAATGAAATGAAGATATACTTGGAACCAAAATTGGCTAGGACCTTTTATCATATAGAGGGGGAGAGAATGTTATCCTTACCATTGGGAAAAATATTGGTTGAAGCATTTGTGGAACAACATTATTAGGGAGTGGGAAGTGTTATATAACTGGAATAGATTTCCATATTGCATGGAGCTTTCGTAGGGAGGTGAAGACCCAAATTCTCAACACAAATTAAAAAGGGTACATGGTGATGGCTCTACCTGTTGTCCATTGTAATATGTGCGGAAAACATGGGAACATTCCCAATAACTTTTCAAATATGATGGTATTCGATTTTAATCACCATTTACCCTATCATAGGCCATTGGAGAACAATTTTATTTTTCTATTCCAATGTATGATGTGAAGCGCCTTTTGATGTGGTTGAGGGATCATTGGTTTTTAATTCAAATCTAGAAATTACTTTATATGTTTATAGATCTACACATTCATTTAATTCATCCAAATTTTTAATGAATAAGTTATCTATCCATAATATATTATTTGTATAACTCTATGTTACAACTCCTAGAGCAATTATCCAAGAATCAACAATGCATAGAAACTAAATAATTTATTTTCGAATGAATAATCGCAATTTAAAACTAGTAGTATTTCCAATACTGGAATTCGACCTTATACTAGGTATTTTATTCCCCCACAAAGTATAATTAAATGATAATATATAGAAAAAATTATATCATAAACGTATTTAATGGATAATATAATGTTGTTTTAAAAGGAGATATATTATAAAATAATATTTTTCTAGAATAACCTTTCATATAATTTATTATAGAGTATATCGGTGAAGAGAATGTAATAAATGAATTTATGTAAATAGAAAATCTCACCATCATTCAGGAATACATTGATTTATTTCTAATTGAATTAATCGTACATCCAATGAAATAGTGGTATAGTTCTCTATTTAACACATACCTGGATGAAAGATAATTTTTGATGAGCCCGTGTAGAATGGAACATTTTGAGCAAGATGAATTATTGTAAAGACTCTGTAATCTTATGTAGACTGGGTTTACATGACCAAGTGTGTCTCATTGGGGAGAACTTGTTCATATATTTTATGAATAAGAATGGATCAAAGAGTCTATTAATTTATTATTGAAAACATAATGAAATCCCAGTGAATAAAAAGTACCCTCTTCCAAGGATTGATGATTCATTTTACCAGCTTTGTGGGAGTCAATTATTCTCCATGATTGATATTTGATCTTGTTATCACCAACTAGTGGTTAAGAAAAAAGATATTCTAAATAAGTACTTCCCACCATGAATTTTGAATTTTCAGTTTCTTCTTATGACCATATGCTTGACTATTTATTATTCTATTTTTATGGATTTTATTAATTGAGTCTTTGTGGACATCCAATATAAATTTTTTGTTATATATTGATGATATTTTAAAATATTCCAAATTCCATGAAGAACATGAGAATTACATAATGGTCATAATGAAAATTGTGATATGTGAAAGGATATGTGTAAATTTTTGCAAAAGTTATTTTATTTAAATATTATGATTTCTTAAGGAACATCGTAACCAATTATGGAATAATTTTTGAAAATAGTAATAAAAAATTTGTGGATTAATGGACTCATCTTAAATTTTATACAGAGATTCATAATTTCAATTGTTTATTATAATATAATTAGATGTGTGTGATAAACTATCATAACGTTCTAATCCATAGAAAATGTTAACTATAAAGGGTGGCTATTTTCATCTATACAAAGGAGTTTGATGAATTTTTCTACGATCTGATGAAGAGATTGGTTACTACACCAATGTAAACTATTCCCCCAATCGAAGAAAGAGTCATTATTTTGAGTGAGGTATTTTTTAAATGACATTAGTTAATCCTCATTAAAAATGATACATTAATTTTTAATCCATTTTGATAAGTTAGTACCCTTGATCCAAATTATCATACACATTACCTAGATCGAGATATGCTTTCTTTCTCAAATTATATTCATGAACTATAATTTTTAAGAAAAATTTGATATCTATATAGTACAAAAATGTTTGATATATATAGTAAAAAATTAATTGGTCATAATAAAATATAGATTGGTGGATGTTCAGAAAAAATATTATTATTCAATTTATCATTAACCTAGAAGAGGAATAAAATTACTTTATTCATTTAGTATGAAAGACCATCATGTTCTGGAAATGATGAGGAATCACAGAGATACATTGATCAAAGACCTATTATAATTGTACATGGTAATTTAAGTGAATGTTACTACATAAACCCAATCTCAAATGATTTAACCCCCATCATTACTATAGAGTATGAAGATATCTGACAGATATGATAGTTTTTTTATAGAAAAAGATGGAATATTTTATGAATAAGAACCTTCTTGGTTTCAATATTGATAAAGATGGTGTAATTAATTACCATATAAGACTATCTCTTCCATATATTATAGAGATAAATAATTAAATGATCGATGATGATCATAGATCCAATTCCTTTGTACATCAAAGAATCACTTAAATGTATAGGGACCTTCATTAACATTAATGATTGGATAAATTGATAGAGGAGATTTCTGACTATAAAAAAACGATCATAGTGTTTCTACAAGATAAGGGTGAGTGGAAACTTCATAAAGGGGTATTATGATCTCTTCCAATACATGCATGGATGTGGGAAATCATCAGTATGGAATTTCCCACAGGACCCCTTAAAATAACCAATGGAACCAATTTGATATGTGTTACATTGGATGGACACAAATGAACTACCCATTGTATCCCTATCGGGGAATATTTCTCTCTTGACCAACATGAAATGATATTCTAGAAATTGGTGGCGAGGCTATATGGTGTACAACTTGTAATGATTTAAGATTATGATCCAATACTCACAAAACAATTCACGATAAGTTTCCAAAATTCTATGAGCATTGAATTGAATTTTTTTATGGTTTATGACATCAAAATATTAATTATATATAAATGACTATTCATACAATTGACGACATGGTGAGAAAATTCTGAGTGGTACATAAAGGTGGATGGTTTTAACCCCTCCCTTTAGGTGAGTTCTTGTAGTACCCTAGATTCTGGTATGTAACCCTTTCTTGGTGATTTTAATGGTTATAAATTTAAGGGTAACGAATGGGAGAGTTGAGAGAACACGAAATGTGGTTTGGGAAAAAGCAGAAGTCACCTAGGTGGTGTATGGTTTGTCAAAACGGTGCGGCCAAACCATGCGTAGTCGGTATGAGAGGTAGTAGATTTCGTACGTGCGGTGCACCTTTTGACTAACCATGCATCCAATACAAGCATGGATGTGGTAAATCATCAGTATGGAATTTCCCACAGGACCCCTTAAAATATCCAATGGAATAAATTTGATATGTGTTACATTGGATAGACACAACAAAACTTCCCATTGTATCCCTATCAGGGAATATTTCTGTCATGACCAACATGAAATGATATTCTATAAAATGGTGGTGAGGCTATATGGTGTACAACTTGCAATGATTTACGATTATGATCTAATACTCACAAAACAATTCACGATAAGTTTCCAAAATGCTATGAGCATTGAATTGAATTTTTTTATGGTTTATGACATCAAAATATTAATTATATTTAAATGACTATTCATACAATTGAGGACATGTTGAGAACATTATGAGTGGTACGTAAAGGTGGATGTTATTAACCCCTCCCTTTAGGCGAGTTCTTGTAGTACCCTAGAATCTGGTATGTAACCCTTTCTTGGTGATTTTAATGGTTATAAATTTAAGGGTAACGAATGGGAGAGTCGAGAGAACACGGAATGTGGTTTGGGAAAAAGGGGAAGTCTCCTAGGTGGCGTATGGTTTGTCAGAACGATGCGGCCAAACCATGCGTAGTTGGTCTGAGAGGTAGTAGATTCCGTACGTGCGGTGCACCGTTTGACTGTCCATGTGGCCAAACCACGCGTAGTTGGTCTGAGAGGTAGTAGATTCTGTACGTGTGGTGCACCGTTTGCCAACTATGCAAACTAACCGTGTGACCACAGAAACGAGATCCTATAAATGTTGATGTATCGTGTTTTTGCCTCATTGTGGCTCGTTTTTTCTCTTAATAATCCCTAACTCGGGATTTTGCTTCTCCTAATGTCATGGAGGGTTCTCCCATCATTCCTGAGGTGATCTGAATGTTTTCTTGACTAATCGAAGCTGGATTCTTGAGGTATGTGATCGTTCTTTCTGGTTTCTTAGATCTACTTAGATTTACATCTCATATTCTCTCGGTTTCTTAGATCTATGCCCGTTATGGGTAGATATAAGTTTTTGGAATCCAAATATGATGGGTTTTGGTCTTGGTTGTGAATGGAGAAGGGATCTAAGGATGATCCTTCGTGAATCAGCCAAGTTTTCTGGTAAATTTCCTATTTGTTGGGGTTTTTGTAAAAGCCTTTGAGTTAGGTGGCTTCACTCTCGAATCCTCTTATTAGAATATATTGGCTTCGTTTCAAATTGGTTTATTTGAATGAAATTGATTGTGCAATGCATGGAATAAATCATCTTTAGTGATGATTTATGGTTTTGATGAAATTGTGAAATACTTGTGAATTAATGTACAATGTGATTTGTCTTCTTGAATTTAAAATGTTTATTTTAAATTATGGATTTGCTGAAATGGTAAATGGTTTGATGAAATATGGGTTTTAAATAAAAATGGGTGTTTTATTGAAATGATTTGGTATTGAAATGGCATGATGAAATTGGTTCATTCATTGGTTTTCAATAAAAGTACAGTTTTATGGATATGGTTTGAATTTGTTGAACACCTTTGGTTTTGATGGAAATGGTTTTCAATAAAAGGTTTTTTTATTGAAAGGATGGTTTTGGCATGAATTTTGTGAAGGTGTGGTTTGTGTTCATGTTGCATATACATGGCTTGGTTGAAATAGTACCTTGTGCTTAGTGCCCAACATTTAATGGCACATGAGACTTTTACGTACGAGGCTTAGTTGAAATAAGACATTGTGCTCAGTGTCGAAGGCATAATGGCACATGGGAAACAATGACCTTGTGGAAGATTTTTATATCGATGAGTAACCAATCATGAGTATCGAACTGTCAAAACAAAGCATACGTGTTTGGTTGCATGGGTTTGGGAATGGTTTGGTATGCCAAAAATAAATGTTTGTTAAATGGTTTTAATGCTTGTTTGGTTATTTTTCTGGAAAAAATAACATGTTAATAATTGGTTTAAATTTCTATTTGAATACCTTTGTTTATGAATGGTTTTGGAAACTTGTTTATATTTAGTTATAAACTTCTTTTGTGGAAATGTTTTTTATAAATGTTTTTTATATAAATGTGGCTAACTCTTATATCCTAATGGCATGAGTAGGGATGTCATTGGGGAAAAACTACTGAGTTTTATACACACCCATTCTTTGGAAAGTTGATTCTTTTTCAGATGTCATATTCTATGACACCGGTAGTGTTAGGCATCTTATTGCTAGTGCTCATGGTGATGATTGGGAGATGTGTTGGTGTTGGGAACATGGAACTTGGTGTAGAGTCATGTAGTTTTTCTAAGATCGTTTTGGGCCTTTTTATTAGTCTTCCACTTGCTACACTGATTTTGTGTTGGTTATATAGTGATTTGTGGAAAAGTGTAGGCCCTAGGTTGGCGACTAGCACCAAAGGTATAGTAAACACACAAATGGGTGACATTACCCTCTAAGATAACACATGTGGAAGAGAGAGATAAGATAGACACCAAACAAATCCAACTGAAAACAAGAATATAAAAAAAACAAAGCGCACATATGAAATTTCATGCAAAAGGGCTACAAATGGAAGTGAAAAAAACTATAAGTACCCAAAATAATGTTAAAACAGCAGCAACCACAAGCACGAATAGCTCCTGCAACGCCAATCTAGTAGAAACCCACTTGATCCCCAATATTCTTCAAGTGACATGAAAACAGTTTATATATACATAGGGTGAGTATAACATTATTCTTGGTAGGATCCTCCCTGAAGCCTCTCATGCTAATGTAAATAAATTATGCTAAAGCATAGTGAAAAACAAGTGAAACTAACTTGTCACCTAAACAGGTATACTATGTTCCCAACCTCACCATTTCTACTCTCACCAAGTAATGCATACAGGAATTTATCATATAACAATGAATATCACGGGTACCCTGCTACTACTTCCCCACTGGTTTTCCACATTTCCACAACATCGCACATCCTGAGCATCTTTCTTAAAAAAATATATCATGTAGACACCTTGGAGAAGAACCACAATATGCCCCTCGTCCAACAAAACCACCATGTTCACACACCAATGTAACAAGGTAGTTTTTGGGTGGCACCACCGCTCGTCTTACGTGTATCATAGGTCGGGTATTATACCTCCATCCATTACAGCCCACACACCGAGTAAGGATCCTCAATCCATCACAGCCTATACAAGGTACACCTATAGTAGTCCATTGGATACTATATCCAGAATATATGTGTGTGAATAACCACAGTCCATTACTACCCTTAACACACATACATGGGGAAAACAAACCATTGTGCCTACCAGCACAATTATCTACCATGAGAAGGAAGTGGGGCCAAAGGGGGTAGTCTGCCATCCATCCTTCCACCGAATTGTTCGGTAAAACACCCCTTAGGCTCAAAATCCCCAGGGTGTTAATGGAACATAATAACAGGGTGTAGTAATATATAGAAACACAAAAAGTACATAATGTAATATATCTCACAACCACACTATGGGAATTACCTTGTCTTATACAAACTAAAGCTAATGTCTCTTAGAATCCGGGTTTCTACTTCTAAGACTAGGTATCCTATAAGCACACAATGATTTAATGAGATTTATTAGATTAATTCATTCCCTTTTTATCAGTTCAACTTTACATTAATTTATTATTTAAACATTAATTAACCCTGAAGAATTCCACATTAAATTTCATTAGCATCTCACCCAAAGTCCATTATCCCTTTAAAATTAAATCCTCATCATTATGTTCCAGCGAAATCAAACCCCATGGGTTAACACCATTTATTAAAATATTCATTACAGAATCACATTCCCATATTCCATAGCATTCTAGAATATAATTCTATGCTACTAACACAAGGGATCTCCACACGGTGAGTATATGTACTGCACATCGAGTCTTTGACACCTACAGCAAGAGCATAGTCCCGTCCTCCCTGGAGAAGCTATACATGGAAAGCATGTTGCATACCCCGTGTGTCTTCGCCTCTTTCGGTGGAATGGTATTCAAGATAATCTTCCTTGAGAAGTTGGGAAAATTAAAGTAGATAAACATCCCATGAACCAGTAGGCATCCAACAATCGAACCCATCCCACTCCATCTTCCATAGTGTCCTCCATGGCCCCCACATGGCTAAACCGATGCATCTCGCCACTCTAGGAATCATCTGCTGCAACAATAAAAAGGCCTTCATTCCCCCACATATCACAACACCCATCTAGGATCACGTCTCAACACATTCAGTAGGAAAAAAACATCACATCACTTGGGATATTGGACCTATAACAATCATGTGGGTATCTCAAAATCATTCAACTAATTGTCAAAAAATCAATTCATTAATCCATCTCGAATTAACATATTTATAATTCGTTCATTCCAAAATTGGGAAACATAACTAGTAATCCATCACAAATGATTTTCCATGCTTACAACGCCAATTTGATTAACATAAAATTACATCAAGTACCAGATTCATTCACACGCCTCTTTATCTTCAGCCAAACAAATATCAATTAATCTCGGTTTACATTCTTTTCAAATATTCATCAGGAATAAGAATAAATATCACACTATCTATCAAAATAAGAGGCAACAACATACAATCAATATAAATTTATTTATCAGGTTTAAATATTTATTATTTCAATTCCATTTTCATCTAATTGGATAAAAGATGCTAACATTATAGTTGTACGTAAATGAAAGAGAAACAATGAATCCCCAACCTCAAAGGCTTTTGACGAAAACCCTGACAGTCGAAGAATGCACATGAAACCCTGGAAAATTCTCCAAAAACCCTGCTTTGATATATTCTCCTAGAAAGATAAAGAACAAAACTCATCATATTTGGCGTCGACACACTTAGATCTACCCATAACAGACGTTTGTCTATGAAACCGAGAGAAGAGGAGAAGTAGATCCATGTAGATCTAAGAAACCGATCTAAATAAAAGAAGAAAAATAACATACCTCAAGAACCTGGCTTTGATTTTCCATGAGAATCCTTCAGATCACCTCTATAATGAAGGGATAAACCTCTTGGACAATAGGAGAATCCAAATACCGAGTTAGGGCCGCCTAGGATCTTACACGAACCCTTTAGATGAAAAACGAGTTAGATCAACAATTTAAGGATATCATTTAAGTGCATGCATGGTTAGTCTGCATGATTTGACATACCGTGTGCTAACCGTGTGTTTGTTACTACCTCGACCACCCCTATAACAATGATTGGCCGCATGGTTAGGCAAACTGTGCGTTGCCTGTGCGACAACTATTCCCCTTTATTTTTCATTAAAGGTACACCCAAACGCACCCTCAAGTAACTACATCAATCCATAGGTAGTTAGAAACATAAAATGTACCTAAAAATGTAATGTGACGTTACAGTTCAGAATTGTGTACCGTTGAAACCGTTCATAGGAATGGAAATTTTTGGCAAAGTGTTTTGGATAAGTCACCTTGACCTATTGAAACACCTCTAACACCACATTATCACTATGTACTGGACTGGAGAGGTCTTGGCCATTACATCAGATACCGCTCAAAACATTCTCGTCCTCGAGAATCTAAAATCCTCCTAATTTGAAAACGAAACAGTGTCTGAACAACCACCACATGATATACCTCTTAATAGAGAAAAGGCCACAAAAGAAACAACAGAACCAATGTCATAAACATTAAATTTTCATAACCACATAAGTTACATCAATACATTAGAAGAGTTGAACATCAAACAACTCTGGGTAATGAGCATGTATATATGACTTACGTTCCCAGGTACTCTCCTTTAAGCCACCGTGTTTTCCAATGACATGAACTAAAGGAATAGTACGCATGCACAACACCTTATCCTTATGGTCTTGGATCTATATAGGTCGTTCTTCAAGGATTGCATCATCATCAACATCGATATCTCCGCAATCAATGATGAGAGAGTCATCATGAAGATAAAGACGGAACAATGATACATGGAAAACATCAGCTATCTGACTCATCTGTGTGGGAAGTGCTACTCTGTAACGACCCCCTCCCTACAAAGTGTACCCCTCCTGGGCCGGTAATGTGAGAAGAGAGATAATGACACCCTGAGTCCCGCCTTCAGTAGGCCCATGGTTGGAAACTAGCACTGAGGGTATAATAAACATACAAATGGGAGGCATTACCCTCTAAGAGAACATATGCAGAAGAGAGATATAGAATTGACTCCAATCAACTCCAAATCAAAATTGAGATATAAAAGAAATCCATGTACATATATGACATGTCATGCAAAAGTACTACAACTGAAAGGGGGAACTAAAAGTACCCAAAAGAACGTAAAACGGCAGCGACCACAAGCCCGAACAGCTCCTCCTCCAACCACAAGCTATTAGTAACCATCTTGATCTTCAACCTGCTCTGAGTGACCTGAAAACCTGTTTATATATACATATGGTGAGAATAACAGAATACTTAGTAGGATCCTCCCCAAGCCTCTCGTGCAAAAGTAAAGAAAGCATGCTAAAGCCCAGTGAACAACAAGTGAAACTAACTCGTCACCTAAACAGGTATACTATGTTCCCAACCTCACCATGGCTACACTCAGAAAGTAACGAATACAACAATATAACATATAGTAAAGAATATCAAGGGTACCCTGCAACTACTTTCCCACTGGTTTTCCACTTTACCCCAACGACATACGTCATGTGCTTCTCACTCCAAAGGCTTACCCACATACACCTAGGCTATGCTCCACAATCTGCACCTCGTGCACCACAAAGGCTTTCCCGCAGACACCTGGGCGAAGCAGCACACCATCCTCACAACCAAAAACAACCGGGTAAGTTCCAGGATCCACAACATCCCGCGTAATGTGTATCATACATCGAGAATTATACCTCAAGCCATTATAGCCCATACACCGAATAGGGATCCTCAAGCCATACCAGCCTATACATGTTATACCTATAGTAGTCCATAGGATACTATATCCAGAATATATGTGTGTTAAATAAACACAAGCCATTACAACCCTCTACACATATATTTGGGTAAAACTAACCAGTGTGCCTACCAGAACAATGATCTACCAAGAGAATAGAGCAGGGTCAAAAGGGGTTGTCATCCATTCAACCTCCCATCAAAATGTTGGGGAAAACACCCCCCCTAGGGCTCAGAATCCCTAGGGTGTCAGTTTCCCTTACCGATAGGGTGGAGTAGTGTATAGAAACACAAAAATTACAAAATATAACTCACATCCACACTATGGGCATTACCTAGTCTTACATACAACTGCAGCTAACGTCTCTCAGACTCCAAGTGGGTACTTCTAAGACTAGGTATCCTATAAGCACACAAACGTTTGAAGAGTTATATTAGATTACATCATTCTTATTTTATCAGTTCCACTGTACATTAATTAATTCTTTAAACATTAATTAAGAATGAACAATTCCACATTAAAATAAATTGGCATCACATTCAGAATCAACTGCTCCTTTTAAGATTCACATCACCATTAAATTCTAGTATCTCCATCCCTGTGGATTTTCACCATTTAATCAAACATTCATTACAGAATTACTTTTCCATAATCCCAGACATTCTAGAAAATAATCCTATGCTTCTAAACACAAAGGAGGCTCAACATGGTGAGTAGATATACTACCCGTCGAGTCTTTTCTATCAATAGAAAGAGCATAGACCCATTCTCCATCAAGAGGCTAAACACGGAAAGCATGTGGCATACCCCGCGCATCTTCACCTCCTTCAGAATAAGGGTATCAAGACCAGCTACCTTGAGCAGTGGGGAAAAGCAAAGAAGATTAAAATTCAAAGAAAACCACAAACATCTAGCAATCACATCCATCCCATACCATCATCCTTGGTGTCCTCCACGACACCCACCTACATAAACCGATGCATCTCACCACTTTAGGCACCATCCGCTGCCACAACCAAAAGGCCTCCCTGCCTTCATATATCACAATAGCCATCCAGGCTCACATCATAGCACAAGCAGCCGGAAAAAAACAGTCACAACCATGGGCTCTTGACCCTTTAACAAACAAGAGGGTAACTCAGAACCCTTCTAGAAATTCCCACATAATCTGTTCATTAATCCATATAGAATTAGCAGATTTGTTATGCGTAGGATTCAATTATGGGATACCTAATTAGTAAGCTATCAAAATTAAATAACCATGCTAACTTCTCTAATTTGATTATCTTCAAATTAAACAACTACAACAACGGAAATAATAAGATTAATTTACATGCCTCTTTATCTTTAGCCAATTAATTAACAATTAATTCCAGATTTACATTCATTATCAATTTCTATAATGAACAAACAATAAAATCAAAGAAATCATAGATATCACTCTATCTAGAAAAAACATGAGGCAAACAGTTATCATGGTATAAAGCAACAACATGTGATCAACCAATTCTTTTAATCCTGTTCAAGTATTTAATTAAGTCAATTTCATTGTGATCCAAAGGAATAAATCATGGTAATTATAAGTTTGCAGATATAAAATTATAGAATCCATGAATCCCCTACCTCGAAGAGTTCTTGACGTCCTTTATCCACAAAACGGGTCACAATCCTCCTCTCACGATAACTGCATCCACCAGAGGATTCCACGATACGCCATTACCAACCAACCCCAAGAAAAACCCATTAGAATCATAGAAATTACATGGTATAATATGGAAGGGGGAAACAAGAGAATATGATCACCAAAGTAATGACGATAAAACATACCTTATTGGGAAGATTGACTGACATAGTTCGGTTGCATCCAAAGAAGAGCAGAACCAATCCTAGGAGTAATGATTAATTGTGAAACTCCTACGAGAATTATTGAATGGTTATAGCGTCTCCTAGCTGAGAACAAAGGGAAATAACAGGGGATAATGATATCTCATCCCTTTTTGAAGATTTAATTGGGCGATAGTTTAAGATCCAGTTAATTCTCAATTAAAAATGGATCGCATGAACCCACAAGGTTTGACCAAGTAAATACATCCCGGCCTTAGGAATAATTAATATAGGAGTTATGGAATTTGAATTGGCATTAAGAGTCCTTAAAACAAGGCTTTAAATGTATTTTACATCAAAGGAAACGTCAAAGGGGAAAAACTCTAGGAAGTTGTAAACATTGTTCAAGTCCACCGTTAGAAGGTTACCGTTCTGGAAACACTGTTCAAGTCTACCGTTAGATGTCCAACGATAGAAGGTTACCATTCTGGAAACACTGTTCAAGTCTACCGTTAGAAGGTCACCGTTAGAAGGTTTCTGTTCTGGAAACACTGTTCAAGTCTGTCGTTAGAATTCCACCGATATAAGGTTACCGTTTTGGAAACACAGTTCAAGTCTACTGTTAGAAGTCCACTGATAGAAGGATACCATTCTGGAAACACTACTCAAGTCTACCGTTAGAAGTCCACCGATAAAAGGTTACCATTCTTGAAACACTGTTCAAGTCTACCGTTAGAAGTCCACCGAGAGAAGGTTACCGTTCTGGAAACATTGTTCAAGTCTATCGTTAGAAGTCCACCGATAGAACCTCACCGATAGAAACACTGTTCACTGATCCCCACCGATAGAAACATTGTTCACCTACTGATACTGTTCATAAAACTGGAAACACTGTTCACATAACTGGAAATTTGGCGAAGATTTGGGGATAAGTCACCTTGACCTCCCAGAACACCTCCAACACCACATTTTCACAATGTAATGGACTGGAGAGGTCCAGGCCATTACATTAGATATCTCTCAAAACATTCTCACCCTCGAGAATTAAAAACCAACCTAGAAGAAAAGAGGGGTCCGAAAAACCACCCCATAAGATACCTCTTAGGGGAAAACCACAATGAGTTGTACAAAAGCTAGAAAAAAACTACGGCATCCGAGAGTATCTGAACAAACAATCTATATCCAAACAATACAATCCTAACATCACATCATATGTACATAAATAAAACATGAAAGGTCTAACCATAAACGAATCATCATTACATGGAAGGAGTTAAACATTAAACAACTCTAGGTACTGAGCACATATATGTGACTCACGCTCCCATGTACTCTCCTCCATGCCACCGGGTCACCACAAGACACAAACTAAGGGGATAGAACGCCCACACAACACCTTCTCCTTACGGTCTTGGATCTCCACAGGTCACTCCTCGAAGGTTCCATCATCATCAATATCGATCTCTCCCCAATCGATAACATGAGATTCATCATGAAGATAACGATGGAGTTGTGATACATGGAAAAAATCATGTATCCGACTCATCTTAGGGGGAAGTGCTACTAGATACGCCATAGTTCCAACATGAGCTAACACCTCGAAAGGCCCAACAAACATGGGAGAAAGCTTACTACCACGAACAAACCTTCGCGGCCCACGACGGGGAGTAACCTTCAGAAACACATGATCCCCAACATTAAACTCTAAGGGTCTCCGTCTTTTATCAGCATATGATTTCTGACGATATGGTGTTGTCTTCATCCTCTCTCGAATCACTTGAACGATCTCTGTTGTATTCTGCACTAGTTCATGTCCAAGAATTGTTGACTCTCCAACCCCAGTCCAGCACAACAGAGAACGGCATGGCTGGCCATACAAGGCTTCAAACGGCGCCATACTGATGGTAGAGTGAATACTATTATTGTATGCGAACTCTACCAAGGGTAAGTGCTTCATCCATGAACCTCCAAAATCAAGAACACAAGAGTGGAACATGTCTTCAAGAGTCTGGATTGTTTGCTCTGTCTGACCATCCGTTTGAGGATGAAAATCAATGCTAAGGCATAGTTGAGAGCCAAAACCATACTGGAGACCTCTCCACACCCTGAAGGTAAAATGAGGATCTCGATCAGAAATGATCATCCTAGGTACTCCATGAAGTCTCACCACCTCCTCTAGATACTGCCTCATCAAAACTTCCACTGAGCTCGACTCCTTGATCGCTATGATGTGGGATGACATTGTTAAATGATCCACTACCACCCATATAGCATCATGTCCTCCCGGAGCTCAACGTAAACCTGAAACAAAGTCCATTGAGATGTCCTCCCACTTCCACTGAGGAATCTCTAATTGCTGGAGAAGACCACCATGAACACGGTGTTCAGCCTTCACCTTCTGGAAGACTAAACATCGAGACACACACTCTGCAACTGTACTCTTCATCCCAGGCCACCAAAACTGACTCCTCAAGGATCGGTACATCTTCATCACACCAGGATGTACTGCCAAGGGTGAACTATGGAACTCTCGGAGAACCGTCTTGCGCATTTCCAAGGGAACAAAAAGCCTACCATGATACAACACTCGGTGTTGTTCATCCTCCGACCAACCATCATGGGCCTCACCACAGACAACTCTGTCTCTCCAAACTTCCACCTCTAGATCACCCAACTGAGACTCTTCCACCTTTTGCATCAGAGATGACTGCACAGTCATCTGGAAAAGACAACCTCTACCCCCAACTTCTCCCATATCAAGATGCAAAGCTGATAGATCTTCCATCACTCTCAAGGAATCACCAGATTCATGCACAACATCATTATGTGACTTTCATCTTAGTGCATCAGCTACAACATTCCCTTTTCCATGTGTATACGATATTTCAAATTCTTATTCCTGCAAGAACTCTATCCACCGATGCTGCCACAAGTTCAAGTCACATTGGGAGAAAACATAACTCAAACTCTTATGATCAGTTAAAACCACAAAGTTCTCACCAATGAGGTAATGTCTCCACAAATTCAGAGCAAACGCCATGACTGCCAACTCAAGATCATGGTTGGCATAGATGCATTCATGGGGACACAACTGCCAAGAACCATAAGAAACAACTGACCTCTGCTGCATGAGATCACAGCCTAGCCCCAGATGTAAAGCATCACTATAAAACATCAAACTGGACTCCCTCCGCTTGAAGAAAAATGACTGGAGCACTTACCAACTTCTCCTTTAGATACTCAAAATATTCATGAAACTGATCAGTCCATATGAACGCGTGATCCTTCCTGGTCAAAGCTGTCAGAGGAGTCGCAACTCGGGAGAAATTGGCTACAAACCTCCAATAATATCTTGCAAGACCTAGGAAACTTCGCACCCCTGACACGGTCTTAGGGGCTTCCCACGACACCACTTCTTCTATCTTCGACGGATCCACAGCTACTCCCTGTTGGGACACAACATGCCCCAAGAAATGAACTTCTCGAGCCCAAAACTCACACATGTACAACTTCCCAAACAACTGATGTTAGCGAAGAACTCCCAAAACGGCTCATAGATGCTCTGCATGCTTTTATTCAGATGTAGAGTACAAAAGGATGTCGTCGATGAAAACCACAACAAACTAGTGTAGGAATTCATGGAACATAGCATTCATCAACCCCATGAAAATAGCTAGATCATTTGTCATGTTGAATGGCATTACAACAAACTCATAATGCCCATGACGACAATGGAAAGCATTCCTCGGGATATCCTGATCCTTTACACGCATCTGATGATATCCTGTCCGCAAGACGATATTTGAGAACCAACTAGAACCCTTCAATTGATTGAATAAGTCATCAATTCGTGGGAGAGGATAGAGGTTCTTTATTTTCACTTTGTTCAATCGACGATAATGGACACACAACTGCAAACTGTTGTCAGCCTTTTTCACAAACAAAACTGGCGCTCCCCATGGTGACAAAATTGGCCGAACAAAACCGCACTACAACAGACCATCAAGCTGAATACGTAGCTCTCGTAACTCATACGGGGACATCCTATACAAAGACATAGAGATAGGAGATGCTCCTGGCTGTAGCTCGATCCCAAACTCGATTTCCCATCGAGGGGGTAAGGATACAACCTCTTCTGGAAAGACGTCAGGGTACTCCTCTACGACGCTAGGAAACACCAACTGTTGAACCTCTGATGAACTCAACATCATCCCATCCATCATGGATGATAAGGATGGAACTCATCTATGACTCATCTGAGGATCTCTCTCACCAACAAACACCACATTCTCTCCATCTGCATCAAAGAAAACGACATTCTTCCTGTAGAAATCCACAATAGCTTCCACCGAATATAACCAATCCATGGCAAGTATGACATCATATGGTTGTATTCGTAAACATAGGAAATCTCCCCAAGAGAGGTGTTTCCCCAACACTACCTCACAGTCTCTACATATTTCAAACAAGTCGACTCGACCTTCAATTGGCATAGTCCATGCCAAGGGCACTAGAAGCCTCTCTACCTTAATTCCCAAAGCATGGACAAGGGTAGGTGATATGAAGGAGTGTGTTTCTCCTTAATCAAACAAGGCATACACCAAGGTAGAAAACAAGCAAAGGGTACCTCGAACGACATCTGGCTCGCCTGGTGCTAGCAACGCTTGAGCATGAAGCTTACCACGACCTCCTCCACGGCCTCTCTGGCCCTGATGATGACCATGACCACGGCCGCGCTCTGCTCTCTGAGGACAGGGAGCATCATGGGGCAGTCCTCTGCCTACTCCGTCTACCCTCGGGTGACCTAATGGTGGTGTAACCTGCTGCTGCTGCCTCAGCTAGAACTGCCTCAACGGAGGAACCTGGAGCGGAGCACCTGGTGCACGATGACTGCTCTGAAAAGTCGGGAACTCCCGCTGCTGATAACCATGACCAACACAAGAAATAGAAGCACCTGATCACTTGGCATAGGCCTGAGAGTTGCTGCCTCTAGAGAAACGAGATGTGTAGGGCTGGGACCTACCCCTAGGTGAACGGAAACGCTTCTTCCCAGAAAACCAGTATCCCCAGACCATAGATTTTCTTTGTGAGGAATCATGACGATTCCCTCTTGTGACGATCCGGTCATAGCCAAAGTCCTCTCGACAACCTTTTCCCTTGCTAGCACCTCAAGATGTGTCTTTAGCATAAATGGGGTGACATGGCGCTGGATCTTTGGACGCAAAGCCTCCTCGAAATGCCTCTCCCTAGCCTCCTCATCTGGTAACAAGTCTGAAGCATATCGTAGAATGTTCCTGAAATGGATTCCAAACTCTCGAACACTGGATTTCCTCTGTCGAAGGGTAAGAAGCTCCTGGCGACTGGATGCCTTCGCAGTCGAAGAAGGAAACTCGACTCTAAACCTGTCTTGAAACTCCTCCCATGAGATTGTTGACTCCTCACAATCCCCGAGGCACAAGAACCACCACTGCCTCACTACTCCACGCAGCATCGTCACATCCAAGGACACCCAGTGTTCCTTCCGAGCACGAATCGAATTGAAGACTATCTTGACCTCCTCCAACTAGTATTATGTGACTGCATCTGAAACAAATCCCTCATACTTCTGTAGACACTAGAACTGAAACTCTCGGAGTGTCTACCTCCATGTGTCATCATCGTCAACCTCTACCTGGCGGTGATCTGCTGGAACAGTCTGCTGGGCATCTTCTTCCCAAACTTGATAAGGATGTCGACCTAGAGCCATACCTGTAAAATAACAACTGTTAGAGCACCTAAGCCTGGAATATGGAAGACTCAAAATTAATTAATTAATTTTTTTGTTTTATTAATTTTAGGTTACCTATCCCAAGGTCTACCCATTCAAACATAGGCGCAAAGAATAATGATGCATGATCATTTCCTAGGTCTCCACCCTGCAACCAGTATCACTTTGTTTAGTAGCCATCATAAACATAATGGTCCGTGCAATAGATCATAGGGGGCCCTAAACGCCAGTGTTTACCCCACTTTCTAAACATGAATGACACTGTTTCCCTACCATCCCATGCATCCTCACATGTGCCTAACTCCAAACTCCATCCTATCCCCCAACTAGACCTCTGATACCACTCTGTTACGACCCCTCCCCACAAAGTGTACCCCTCCTAGGCCGGCAATGTGAGAAGAGAGATAATGACCCCCGAGTCCTGCCTCCAGTAGGCCCCGGGATGGCGACTAGCAATGAGGGTATAATAAACATACAAATTGGAGGCATTACCCTCTAAGAGAACACATGAACAAGAGAGAGATAGAATAGACTCCAATAAACTTGAACTCGGAACTGATATATAAAAAATCCAAGTACATATATGAAATGTCATGAAAAAGTACTACAACTGAAAGGGGAAACTAAAAGTAACCAAAATAAAGTAAAACGGCAGCGACCAAAAGCCCGAACAGCTCCTCCTCCAACCACAGGCTAGTAGTAACCAGCGTGATCTCCAACCTACTCCAAGGGACCTAAAAAACATTTTATATATACATAGGGTGAGTATAACAGTATACTCAGTAGGATCCTCCCCAAGCCTCTCGTGAAAAAGTAAAGAAATCATGCTAAAGCCCAGTGAACAACAAGTGAAACTAACTCATCACCTAAACATGTATACTAAGTTCCCAACCTCACCATGGATACTCTCACCAAGTAACGAATACAATAATATAGCATATAGTAAAGAATATCAAGGGAACCCCACTACTAATTTTCCACTAGTTTGCCGCTTTTCCCCAACGACATACGTCCTGTTCTTCTCTCTCCAATGGCTTGCCCGTAGACACCTGGGATAAGATCCACAGTCTGCACCTCGTGCACCACAAAGGCTTGCCCGCAGACACCTGGGTGAAGCACCACACCATCCTCACAACCAAATACAACCGGGTATGTTCTGGGAGCCACCACAGCCCTCATAATGTGTGTCATACATCGGGTACTATACCTCAATCCATTATAGCCCATACACTGAATAGGGATCCTCAAGCCATCCCAGCCTATACACGTTACACCTATAGTAGTCCATATGATACTATATCCAGAATATATATTTGTAAAATAACCACAAGCCATTACAACCCTCTACACACATATATGGGTAAAACTAACTAGTGTGCCAACCAGAGCAAAGATCTACCAATAGAAGAGAGCGAGGTCCAAGGGGGTAGTCATCCATTCAACCTCCCATCACAATGTTTGGTAAAACACCCCCCGGGTCTCAAAATCCCAGGGGTGTCAGTTTCCCTTACCGACAGGGTGGAGTAGTGTATAAAAACACCAAAAGTACAGAATATAACTCATATACACACTATGGCAATTACCTAGTCTTAGATACAACTGCAGCTAACGTCTCTCAGACTCCAGGCTGCTACTTCTAAGACTAGGTATCCTATAAGCACACATTCGTTTGAAAAGCATTATTTGATTACTCCGTTCTCATTTTATCAGCTCCACCGTACATTAATTATTTCTTTAAACATTAATTAAGAATGAACAATTCCATATTAAACTGAATTGGCATCACATTCAAAATCAACTACTCCTTTTAAGATTCACATCACCTTTAATTTCTAGTATCTCCATCCCCGTGGATTTTCACCATTTAATCATTCATTCATTACATAATTACTTTTCCATATTCCCAGGAATTCTAGAAAAGCATCATATGCTTCTAAACACAAAGGAGGCTCATCCCGGTGAGTAGATATACTAGATGTCTAGTCTTTTCCCCTATAGAAAGAGCATAGACCCATTATCCCTCGAGAGACTAAACACAAAAAACACGTGGCATACCTCACGCGTCTTCACCTCATTCGGAATAAGGGTAGCAAGACTAGTTCCCTTGAGTAGTGGGGAAAAGTAAAGCAGATTAACATTCAATGAAAACCTCAAACATCCAGCAATCACATCCATCCAATACCATCATCCTTGGTGTCCTCCCCAACACCCACCTGCATAAACCGATGCATCTTGCCACTTTAGCCGCCATCCGCTGCCACAACCACAAGGCCTCCTAGCCTTCATATATCACAATAGCCATCCATGCTCACATCACAGCACAAGCAGCAGGAAAACAACAGTCACAACCATGGGTTCTTGACCATTTAACAAACAAGAGGGTAACTCAGAACCCTTTTAGAAATTCCCACATAATCTGTTCTTTAATCCATATTGAAGTAGAAGATTTGTTATGCATATGATCCAATTACGGGATACCTAATCAGTAAGCTATCACAATTAAATATCCATGATTACTTCCCTAATTTGATTATCCTCAAATTAGAACAACTACAACTACGACAATAACAAGATTAATTTACATGCCTCTTTATCTTTAGCCAATTAATTAACAATTAATTCCAGCTTTAAGTTCATTATCAATTTCTATCATGAACAAACATAAAAATCAAAGAAATCATAGCTATCACTCTATCTAGAAAAAACATGAGGCAAACCGTTATCACGGTATAATGCAACAACATTCAATCAACCAATTCTTTTAATCTGGTTCAAGTATTTAATTAGGTCAATTTCATTGTGATCCAAAGGACTAAATCATGCTAATTCTACGATTGCACATATACAATTAGAGAATCCATGAATCCCCTACCTCGAAGAGTTCTTGACGTCCTTTATCCACACAATGGGTCACAATACTCCTCTCACGACAACTGCATCCACTGGAGGATGCCACGGTACGACAATACCAACCAACCCCAAGAAAAACCCAATAGAATCTTGCAAATTACATGGTATAATATAGAAGGGAGAAACAAGAGAAGATGAACCCCAAAGGAATGACGATAAAACATACCTTATTGGGAAGATTGACCGACCCAGTTCGGTTGCATCCAAAATAGAGCAGAACCAATCCTAGGAGTAATGATTAATTGTGCAACTCCTATGGGAATGATTGAAAGGTTTTAGCGTCTCTTAGCTGAGAACAAAGGCAACGAACAAGGGAGAATGATATCTCGTCCCTTTTTGAAGATGTAATGGGGTGACAGTTTAAGATCCGGTTAATTCTCCATTTAAAACGGATCACATTAACCCACACGGTTTGACTAAGTAAATACATTCCGGCCTTAGGAATAATTAATATAGGAGTTATGGCATTTGAATCGGCATTAAGATTCCTTAAAACAAGGCTTTAAATGTATTTTACGTCAAAGGAAACGTCAAAGGGGCGAAACTGTAGGAAGCTGGAAACACTGTTCAAGTCCACCGTTAGAAGGTAACTGTTAGAATGTTACCGTTCTGGAAACATTGTTCAAGTCTACCATTAGAAGTCCATCGATAGAAGGTTACCATTTTGGAAACACTGTTCAAGTCTACCGTTAGAAGGTCACCGTTAGAGGTTACCGTTCTGGAAACACTATTCATGTCTACCGTTAAAAGCCCACTGATAGAAGGTTATCGTTATGGAAACATTGTTCAAGTCTACCGTTAGAAGTCCACCGATAGAAGGTTACTATTCTGGAAACACTGTTCAAGTCTACCATTATAAGTCCACCGATAGAAGTTTACCATTTTGGAAACACTGTTCAAGTCTACCGTTAGAAGTCCACTGATTGAACCACGCCGATAGAAACACTGTTCAAGTCTAGTGATAGAAGTCCACCGATAGAACCTCATCGATAGAAACACTGTTCACTGAACCTCACCGATAGAAACAATGTTCACCTAACGATACTGTTCATAAAACTAGAAAAACTGTTCATAGAACTAGAAATTTGGCAAAGTGTTGGGGATAAGTCACCTTGACCTCCCGGAACACCACCAACACCACATTTTCACAAAGTAATGGACTGGAGAGTTCCGGGCCATTACATACTTGATATGCCACAACTCAAACACAAGCTAAAGCCTAGATCGGCCCATGAAACCAGAGAGAATGCTTGCATCCAAATACAAACCTTCCCTGCCTACGATGTGGGTCACCTTCAGAAACACATGATCCCCATCAAGAAACTCTAAGGTTCTATTTCTTTAATCAGCATATGATTTCTGACAATCTTGTGCTGTCTTCATCCTCTCACGAATCACCAAAACCAACTCTGTTGTATTCTACCCTAATTCTGGTCAGAGAATTGCTAACTCTCTTACCCCAGTCCAGCACAACAGAGAATGGAAAGCCCTTCCATACAAGGCTTCAAAAGGTTCCATACAGATGGTGGAGTAAAAACTATTATTGTAATCTAACTCCACCTAGGTTAGGTGCTTCATCAACGATCCTTCGAAATCAAGAACACGAGAGAATGACATGTCTTAAACAGTCTAGATGGTTCATTCTCTCTAACCATCTATTTAAGGACGAAATGTTGTGCTATGTTATAGTTGAGATCCGAAAGAATGTTGGGGACCTCTCCACACTCTGACGGTAAAATGAGGATCTCGATCAGAAATTTTCATACAAGGGACTCCATGAAGTCTCACAGCCTACTATAGATTATGCCTCAACAAAAGATTCACTGAGCTTTACTCATTGATTACAATAAAGTGAGACGATTTTGATAAATGATCCAGTACCACCCAAATAGCATCATTTTCTCCCAAAGCTCATGGTAAACCAGTAAGAATGTCCATTGAGATATCCTCACACTTCCACTGAGTAATCTCTAATGGATAGAGGAGACCACCCAGAACATGGTGTTCGGCCTTCACCATTTGGTAGACTACACATTTAGACACAAACTCTGTAACGACACGCTTCAGCCCAGGACACCCAAACGGGCTCCTCAAGGCATGGTACATCTTTTTCATGCTATGATGTACTGCTAAAGGTGAAATATGGAACTCTAGGATGATTTTATCATACATCATCAATGGAACAAAAATCCGTCCATGATACAACACCTTGTGTTGTTTATCCTTAGACCAACAATATAGGGCATCACCACACACAACTCTGTCTCTCCAAACCACCACTTCTAGAACTCTGAACTATGACTCTTCTACATTCTGTATCAGGGATGACTTTACTACCATATGAAAAGGACAGCCTCTACCAACACCTTCTCTCATTTCAAGATGTAACGCCGATTGTTCTTCCATTACTCTCCAAGAATCATCAGATTCACACAAATCATCACTACATGACTTTTGGCTAAACGCTTCGGCTACAACATTCCCTTTCCTAGGTGTATGATATATTTTGAAGTAGTATTCTTGTAAAAACTCCATCCACAGAGGTTGCCATAAGATCCAATCACGTTGGGAGAAAATATACCTCAAACTCTTATGATCGGTGAAAACAAAGAAGCGCTCACCAATGAGGTAATGTCTTGACAACATCAGAGAAAACACCTCGGATTCCAACTCAAGATCATGGGTAGCATAGTTGAATTTATGGGGATGCAAATCCTGAGACACCTACAAAACAACTGACTTCTACTACATGAGATCACAACCTAACCCCAGATGTGAAGCATCACAGAAGACATCAAACTGAACTCCCTCAGATAGAAGACAAAGGACTGGAGCACCTACTAACCTCCCCTTTAGATGCTTGAAGGTTTCTTGGAACTAATCAATCCATATTAATGCCTGATCCTTTCTAGTGAAACCTGATATAGGGGTCACAACTCTTGAGAAATTGGATACGGACCTCCTATAGTAGCATGTGGGACTATCGAAAATTCGCACCTCTAAAACTATCTTGGGGGCTGTCCAAGACACAACTGCTTCTATCTTTGATGGTTCCACAACATATCCTTGTTGGGACAGAACATAACCCAAGAAACGTACATCTCGAGTAAAAAATTCAAACTTCAAAAACATACCAAACAGCGGATGTGGACGAAGAACTCCTAAAAATAGCATGTAGATGTTGTTCATGTTCCTCTTCAGATTTGGAGTACACAAGGATGTCGTCGATGAAAACTACCAAAAACATGTCCGAGAAATTACAGAACACAACATTCGTCAATCCCATGAATACATCAGGAGAATTATTCATGCAAAAAAAACATTACCACGAACTCATAATTCCCATGACATCAACAGAAAGTAGTCTTCAGGATATCCTCATCCTTCACATGCATCATATGATATCCTGACTGCATGTTGATCTTTGAGAACTAACTTGAACCCTTCAGTTGACCTAAAAAATTATTAATCCGTGGAAAAGGATAGTGAATCATTATTGTCACTTTTCTTATGCGATGATAATCGACACACAACCGCAAACTACTGCCAGCCTTCGTCATGGACAAAACGGGTGCACCCCACGGTGACACAATTGGCTGAACAAAAATTCACTTCAACAGACCATCAAGCAGTACATGTAGCTCTCGCGAATCATAAGGGTCCACCCTATATAGAGACATAGTGATAGGAGATGCTTCAGGATATTGGTCGATCCCAAACTCGATCTCTCGTCAAGGGGGTGATGTTACGACCTCTTCTAGAAAGACCTCACGGTACTCCTCTACGACACTAAGAAATGAAAACTATTTATCCTCTGAAGAAGTCAGCATCATCTATGCCACTATGGATGATAAGGATGTAATGAGCCTATGTCCCATTTGAGGATCTCACTCACCAAAAAACACCCCTGGCTCTCCATCAGCACCAATGAAAATGACCTTCTTCCTGAATCAATCCACGATATCCAGCACCAATTAGAACCAATCCATGATGAGGATGACATCTTATGGTTGTATTCATAAACATAGTAAATATTCCCAATAGAAGTGTTGCACCAACACTTGCTCACAATATCTATATACTTAAAATTAGTTTGCTCGAACTCCAATCGGTGTAGTCAATGTCAAGGGTACTAGATGCCTCTCTACCTCATATCCCAAACCATGGACAAGGGTAGGTGATATGAAGGAGTGTGTTTCTCCGGAATCAAACAAGGTATACACCAAGGTAGAAAATAAGCAAAGGGTACCATGAACAAAATCTATCTAACCTGGATCTGGAAACGCAAGATCATGAAGTTGACCATGACCTCCTCTATGGCCTCTATGACCCTGATGACAACCACCACCATGGCCGAAGCTCTGCACTCTGAGGATGGAGAGTGTCATGGGGATGTCCTCTTCCTACACAATCAAACCTCTTGTAATATAATGTCGGTGAAATCTGCTACTGTTGCAGCCTCAGTTAGAAATGACTCAAAAGAGGAACCTAGTGCATAGTTCCTGGTGCACGATGACTGCTCTGAAAGGTCGGGCACTACAACTGGTGATGACCATGACCACCATAAGGAAAACAAGTGCTGGATTCCTGGGCATATGCCATAGATTTTGTTCCTCTTGAGTAATGTGATATGGAGGGCTGGGACCTACCCCTGTATAAGTCCCCAGCCTTAAACCTTAATTAATCTTGAGTTATTACAATATTACACATTGAGGATCTTTTCATGTTTAGAGTTTTAGAGAATTAGATCATGAAACTTGCATTACATTCCACAATTAAACAAAGTGGTTACATAAAAGACAATATTCATTCTTCCCATCAACAGAAACATATTTAAAATAAAACATGGATTCTTTCTTGACACATCCTTGACACTATCATCACATCATGTACATTTTCCCTGACCTGTGAAAAATATTTCAAAAACATGGGATGAGAATAAAAAGCTCAGTAAGGGTTATAAAAATATGAAAAAGAAACATGAGTTCATATATACATAATAATGAAATCATACGTTACCCATAAAACACAGACACTTTAACATACCTCATCAAATCATGAATTAATCATAGAAATCATAAGACATAAAAGGTAACTTGAGGCATTCATAACATTCTTATGTATGGAGTAACCCTCTTTGTTACGTTTGGAATACCCACCACAGTATATTCCCTAAATCTCTTCGGAGAAACCTTGACGTTTCACTCCTTCGCGTTACCCAATGAATTAGAGAGCTATATCGGGCTCACCCGCCCTTAGTTTATCACGGAACCACCCGTCTTCATAATAATGCCCAGGAACATCAACATAATTGTATCACAAAAAACATGCATAAAGGAAACATAACATTTCCACCATTTAATAACAAGATATCAATACAACACATTGATATAAAAACTTTATGAAAATAACTTTCAATACCAAAATAAAAACATTCCCTTTTGTCATTTAGTAAAACGCTTCGTATAAAGAAAGATTCCTTTTGGATAATTGTAAAAGTAAAATGGGTTTATACACCATATAAAAGAAGGTTTTGTATAAAATAAATTATGCCTCAATGAAAGGAGATTGAGATGAAGTCCCATACAAAGACAGTATCCTTGGTTTAAGGATAAATCAATTACATAATTATGTGTGACAAACGAATACACCAAATATAAGTGGATATTAACTGTAAAATAATCAACAGTCATTCACAAATATTCAAAGGATGACATATTCAATAACTACATGTTGAACCCAACGAAATCAAAATTGGGTTTAGAAGTTCCCTTGACAGCCTAACGGCACCACATCAAAATGAGTTGATGAGAGATAAAAAGTGTATATCATCACTTGGATATAAAATTTACATCAATAAGGATATATGAGAAAATATCCCAACATAACAATATGTAAATTAGAAGACCCAACAATTGAAGTCTTTTAAAAAGAGGAAGGTGAAAGGTTCCCTTACCGACTTGGGTATCTTTCAAAACATACACCCCGTGAAAGAAGGACAATACATCATTGATGTAAATACTCATAAACAAAAGTATATTACACAAAGAGTAGAATAATAGGAATTGCATACACCACTCAAAGGAAATTGTGGCAAATGTAGCATAAATCTCACGGGAATAAAAGTGGGATGAAAAATCCCTTACGAAAACTCGGCAGCCTAACGGCGCCACATAAAACTTACAAAAATGGATTGATGAGATCAAATAGGGTATCTCGTCATATTAACATAATTTTTATAGAAAGAGGGATATAAATTACCATCCTCCAACATAACAAATAGGAGCTTAAAATAAGTGACATAAAGGAGAGTACTTAAAAAGAAAGAGAGAGGTTAGATCTCTTACGAAAATTCGGCTGCCTAACAGCGCCACTCAAAACTTCCAAAATGGATTGATGAGAGAGAATAGGGTATCTCATCACATGAACCTAAAAATTACAGTAAAATTGATATAATATAAAAACCCAATAACAAGAAATATGGTCTTTAAAAGGAATGACATAAAAGAGTGTACTTAAAAAGAAAGAGAGGAGTGGGATCCCTAAACTCGGGTCCGACTTGACTCGATCGTTCTTTAATCTCCTGAATAATAAACTGGAGTTAATTTCTACTTCCATAAGAACAATTTTTCAAGTTCATTATTCCTTTTATATCACTTATTACTATGTCATTAACACTATGTTATTATTAATGTTAATAATGGTCGTTTTAACGATCATTGGTACTTGAGTCAAAAAAATAAACTCTTTATAATCACAAGTTGTTCATGTGGTAAAATATCCATTATATCCAGAATTGTATTCATGATGTAGATATCATATATATCTTATATATCCAGTATATTCATGCATTTATAATATTACATAAAATCTAGAGTTAAGAAATGAAATGCACTGTTCATGGAGACGGTAAGTTGTACGTACGCATGAACGCTACTTCCATTTCTATTTCATATTTAATGGAATTAAAACATAATGATACATAATAGTATTTTAATTCGAGTATGGTAACATATATAATATCATTAAATACATCTTTTATACGTACCACATATGGTATTAACGAATCAATTCACTTTGAGGGGGCGGTAGTCCGCACTTCCTAAAATAAAGATATCACTTATACCCATAATGGAAGCCATAAAGGTATGCCATAAATGAAAAATACAGAAGATTAAGGAAAACATAAAAATATTATATATCAAATATAAATATAGTGCCATCTTAATGGCCACCTTTTAAGGTGTTAAAAGAATGTTGAACAATCATCGTTTCAGGAGGCAGAAATTCGCCAGCCACAGAAACAGTATGTTCTTTAACCATTAGATGTAGGTGTGTGTAAGTGTAGCTCGAATCCATCTTATAAAAAAATCCTAGTATACTTAAGATACTGGAGTTGTTACAAATAAAATTAATAAAAAGATTTTAGGGGGTTGGAGAAGAAAAATAAAACAAAAGGACTCAAGGGAAGACATTACCATAAAATCGGGTAACTCCCTTTGGTTTGAGCTCAAAGGCATCCTTGGGAAGAATTCTGCCCAAAGTGAGGCTCAAGGAGTTTGATAGGGATTTGGAGAGACAAAATGAGAAGGGCTTGGCGGAACCAAAGGCTTTGTATTTGTGGGTAAGGTGGTAGAGGTGGGGGCCTTTTATAAGAGGAGAGGAGGGGCACTCTTGGAAAGGAATAAAATGTAACTTTATATTCAAATGAGTTTCAGATTTTAATGGTCCCAAATTGATTTGTTTAGAGGATAAGGTGATAAGGGTTCGAAATCCACTCATACAATAGGTTTTGGACATGTGTAGGTCTTAAATTTTACATTATCTTTCCATTTTATTTAAATCCTTTATTAATGATGTAATCGCTGCATCATCATGATGTCATAAATTATTTAATAAAGTTAATGTCTAAAAAATTATAAAAAAAATATCATGATGTAGGAAATCTTTTTAGATTTCTAATGAATATTTATAGTCCAATATATCATTTATGTAGACAAAATTAAAAATATTTTACTTAGGTGATACATTCTTTGTTACATTTAACATTCTTTAAAAATAAAAAGATAAAAAGACACGTTCTCACAAAAGTGATTCCATGGGGCCCCCAAGTTTGGCACAAGGCATCCCATGGTCGGGAATGAGACAACCAGTATCCTTAGGACACAATTTGGGGTCATTTTTTATTATTATGATATTATTTTATTATCTTTAACTACCCGATTACTCATTTATCAAGATAATTAAAGATAATTATCTTCGTTACTATTCATAATGTCAAAAAACAAAAGAGTCTTAATTACATAATTTGGACCATATGATTCAAAATATGTAATCCATTTTACCAAATTCCAAATACATAATTTTCAATAATTAATTTAAAAAACATCCCGTTGTCAAAACAAATAGCGGTTTTTTAGAAACAATATTTATGAAATGTTTTGCACTTGTTTATGCCCAATTAAAATGTGAAATTAATCCCAATGAACATCATTGGATTACATGGTAAAAATATATTCTAATTACAATTTAAAACAAATTAAAAAGATAATGTAACCATATAATTAAATTATATGAAAAAGCAGTTTTGATGTAAAATGCAGTATTTGTTTTACTATTCATTGAAAAATGAACATTGTCAGAAAAATACCAAAAATTAACCCAATGTAAATTTCAATGTCCCAATAATAAATAATATGTTTATTGTGAAAAATAGAGCTCATAAAATTGTCAAAAGTTTGATTTAAAAATGGTTTTCCATCAAAAGGGTAGTAAAAAAATCTTTTAAAAATACTAGTGTATTCAATGCTTAAGATTGGATTCATTTGTATTTTAAGCCTCTAATATTTATTTGATAAAAGTAAAAACATTTAACCAACATATTTAATCGTAAATTAGTTATTTATATTCATTCATGTCAATACAAAGTCTATGTGTTAACTACCATTTAAAATAATATTATTTTATTATTAGAGTGCAACATATGATTTCAAAGGAACTTGTTGTTGCATATTGGGTACTCCATCGAGCATAGCATTCACTTTAAAGTAATATTAATATTTTATTCACAAATATGGATAAATGTGAAAATGTCATACTCTTTATTTACCTGGGGTGTTACACCCTTACTGAACGAAAACTCTTATGACCTGAAAACCGAGAACCCCATACCACAGATCTGCTTCATGAGGGATTATGACGATCCCCCCCATGATGATCAAGTCCTAGCCAAAGTCCTTTCGACAATCTCTTTTCTCGCCAGTAACTAAAGATATATTTTCAGCATAAATGGGGTGATCTTACGCTGGATCTTTGGATGCATAGCCTCCTCAAAATCCCTCGACATGGAGTCCTCATCTGGAAAAAGGTCTGAAGAATATCGTAAAAGGATCTTGAAACGAATTCAAAACTCTCGAATAGTAGAGCTCCCCTTCGAAGGGTAAGAATCTCATGGCGACTGGACACCATCGCAGCCGATGAATGGAACTCGACACTAATCTTTTCGTGGAACTCCTCCCATGGTATCGCTGATTCCTCACGAACCTCGAGGAACAAGAACCACCACTGCCTCGCTGCTCCATGTAGCATTTTCCAAACCATGGAAACGTAGTGCTCCTTCTGAGAATGATTCAAATTGAAGCTGTTCTTGACCTCATCTAACCAGTCATCTGTGACTACATCTAAAATGGAGCCCTCATACTTCTATAGACTCTACTGTTGAAACTCTCAGAGTGTCTTCCTCCAAGGGTCATCTTCGCCAACCTCTACTCTGCGGTGACCTATTAGAACAACATGATGGACATTTTCTACGCAATCCGGATGAGGATGTCAACCTAGATCCATACCTATAAAATAACAACCATTAAAGCTCCTAAACCTGGAATATAGAAGACTCAACATTAATTAATTAATCATTATATTTTATTCATTTTAGTTTAACCTATGCCATGGTCTACCCATTAAAACACAATGATAATGAAGGATTTTGTGCCTGGTGAAATTTTTTTAAAAATGAAGAAATAGTTTTCAACTGAAAGACCTTGAAAGTAGGGTATTTGGTGTATTTTGAGTATTAGTTTATTTGAAAAAATTATGTTAAATGTTTTAAAAAATCATTGAACATTGAAAAAGATTGTTTTTGGAAAATCCATGTTGTGATATATGATGTGAAAGAATTTGAATGCTAATACATCATTTTATAGAGATTTATATAGACAGAGTTTGAGGTTGGTTTAGAAAATAGAACCTGATAGGAGTTATCAGACACAACCCGAAGAAGCTACAAAAAATGTGGTTGCACCAATACCACGTGTGAACCAAAAACTGGTTCAGAGTATTGTCCAGGCCTTTCATGTTGTGAATATGAGGAATTGGAGGAATAAACCAAGGTATGTGGATTATACCTTGTAGTTTATGATCCAGAATTCACAGAACATTTTTGGTGATGATGAACCCAAAAAGGTGGAAGTGGGGATAAGTATGATGAATTGTATCATCGATTTCATCCGCACACCATCAGAGCTGAATGTAAAGATGGAGCCGTATATGCTCAAGGATCTTGTACGTCAATGATGGGATTTAGCGGTGCATGATAAATTGGATGAGGGCCTTACATGGGATGATTTTGATGAATTTATCAACAAAACAATCTATCCTCAGACGTTCAAGATCCAGAAAATGATGGACTTCTTCAGCCTCAAACAAGATGGTATCTCAGTCACAGAGTATACGGATAAATTCATGAATTTAGTTCATTATGCACCAGAAGTTGTGGAAGGTGCATCGTTGAAGGCACACATCTTCGAATCGGGGCTAAGGTAGGAGATTCGATCAAAGATTGTCGTGCTTTGTATTTCGGATTATACATTAATGGTGAACATAGCGATGATTGTTAAACGTGATATCTCATGATCGATGGGAGGAGGCATGATGATACCTATGAGAAACGGTAGGAACTCAACCTCTAGGAACATGTGGAAAAGGGACACCTATTTCCATGGTGTGAGTGCAAATCAGAACCAGACTACTGGATATGTAAACCATCCTCCATGGACCCAGAGCAAAGATTTTTGATTTAAATGTGGTTCGATGTACCACATAAAGAGAGTGTGTGAGGCACAACCTAGAGCATGGTATAATTGACACAAGATGGGGTATCTTCAGTGTTGTTTTCGTAGTTTTCCTAGGCCAGGTGCTCGATACACTTCTCATGCGTCAGATGCATCGTATGATTTGAAAGGAAGGGGACAATAGAGTCAATCTCATCAGTATGATAGAGCTAGCCATGGTGATTATCGAAATTCCATGAATCCTCATCCAGGGAAATATCATCAGCGAAATAAAGAGAAAAGTGTAAAAATGATGAAATTGTATGGATCTAAGCACATTATGGTCAATGATCAGGCTAGAACATCTATGGTGAGAGGTATAATTCTTTTTAATTCGACCCTTGTGCAAGTTCTCGTTGATACTGGTGCATCACATTCATTCATTTCTCCTCATTCTATTGACATTCTATGTTTAAAACTGGAAATCATGAATTTTGTTTTGAATCTGAAAACTCCTCTTGGTGAAAGAGAATGTCAATCCTTTATATGTAGAGCAGGTTCTTTAACTATTGATGGAGCTGAGTTAAAATGGATCGTCTCGATGTTGGACATGGATGTCTGTGGCATAATACTGGGTATGGATTGGTTGACTATGTTTAAGGCTCACATCGACTGTTATAAGAGAACAATTAGTTTCAAGACTGAGGACACCATCGACCATCTCTTCAGAGGATAAATGATGATAATGATAGATGAAAAGAGATTGTTGGCACCAATGCTAGGAAAAATGTCTTACAAACTGGTATCATTGACATTAGCTTCAATCTAAGAGATTGAGGAAAATAGTTTTCCAGCTGTTGTGGATAGATTTCCAGATGTCTTTCCCAATAAAAACACTGAGTTACCACCTCTAAGTGATGTGAATTTTATGATTGATCTCCTTATTGGGACCAGTCCTATTTCCCTTCTATCTTATATGATGGTACCAACAGTGTTACTATAATTGAATGTGTAGTTAAAGGAGCTGGAATGCAAGGGATTCATTCGACCATGTACTTCTCTGTGGGCAGCACCGATGCTGTTTGTGATGAAGGCAGATGGGTCTTTTCGGCTGTGTGTTGAATATCGTAATCTTAACCATGTTACGATAATGTATAGATATCCACTTACATGCATTTATGATCTGTTCGATTAATTATGGGGAGCTCAGTGGTTCTCAATGATTGAATTTCTATTAGGATATCACAGATTGCGAGTTTGGAAGGAGGATTTTCCAAAGTCAACATTCAGAAGTAGATATGGCCACTATGAATTTATTGTCATGCCTTTTGGTATAACGAATGCACTAGTGGTATTCATGGATTTGATGAATCAGATATTTTAGCGATATGTAGTTTTTTTTGTGGTTTTTGTGGATCATATCATGGTGTATTCAAAGAAAAGGGTTTATCATGTTTAGCACCTAGAAACAATGTTAAAAATATTGAGATATCATATATTTTTTAAAAAATTATCAATGCTTTATTTTTCGATACAAGATGTTCGTTCTCTTGGCCATGTAATTTTTTAGAAAGGCATTTCAGTTGATCCTGAAAAGATAGAAGCTGTTATCTCTTGGCAACCACCGAATAATGTTTTCGAGATACGCAGTTTTCTTGGTTTAACTACTTACTAATGACAGTTTGTGTCTGATTTCTCACGACTAGTTTCACCAATGATAGCTCTGACAAAGTTGAATACTCAATTCCATGGATAGATAAATTTCAGAAGTATTTCAAGGAACTGAATGTTCTGCTTACATCGAACCCTATCTAGATCATGATAGAATAAGGACAGAGGTATGTGGTGTATTGTGATGCTTTTGGAACATGGTTCGGTTGTGTTCTCTTGAAAGGAAACCATTTGGTTTCTTGTGGGTCAAGGAAGTTGAGGGTGCATGAGAAAAATTACCCAACACATGATCTAGTGTTGGCTGCAGTCGTCCATGATTTGAAAAAATGGAGACATTATCATGTTGGTGAGAAATTTACTGTGTTTACGAACCACAAAAAATTGAAAGATATTTTCTCACAGTGAGATTTTAATCTGAGGAAAAGTATGTTGATGGAGTATCTACAGATGTTTGACATTGACTTGGTGTACACAACAAGAAAGGGGAACTCGGTTCCAGATTCATTGAGTATAAAGTAACACAGTCAATTAGCGAATGTAGCTTCAGACGAATGGTAGTTGATGTTGGTATTATCTGACATGCTTGAAGAATGTGAAGATTGTGGTGATGTTGCAATATTCTTTTCTTCTGCACATGTTCCTGATTTTATAATGATGATCATATAAGATAAAAATCCCATCAAGAATTTCTATTTGTATGTTCAAAACTCAATGGTGGGGAGACCATTGATGGCTGGAATCATGAGGGAGATTCAGTTGTGTGTTTTATATATTGTAAATTTGAACTGATGGTTTGTCAGGAAAAACTCTTTCATTCTTATAACAATTCAAGATGGGTTGTAAAACCAGTAACACAGAAGATGTATACGATGTTGAAGGCATAGTTTTGTTTGAGCGGCATAAATAGGAAGGTGGTCGAGTTCGTCTCACAAAGCATAACTTTTCAGTAGGTTAAAGCATAGAATCATAGACTATCTGGTATGTTACAATCATTACCTATCCCAGTGTGGAAACGGGATCCGATTGCAATGGATTTGGTTACAGGTGTTCCAAGAACGGTCTAGAAACAAGATGGAATTTGGATGAAAGTGGATTGGAGAACCAAGTCGGCCCATTTCATCCCTATTAGTGAAAATCATATGGTGGAAGATCATTGAAAAATATATATCCATGATGTTCTAAAGAGTCATGTTGTACCAGTTTCTATAGACTCAGATTGAGATCTGAGGTTCACATCTCATTTCTAGAAATCATTATAGTATGCACTTGGGACTTAGTTGACTATGAGCATGATGTATCATCCTCAGATGGATGAGCAATCCCAACAGATGATAAAAACAGTAGAAGACCTGTTGCAGGCTTGTGTAATGGATTTCGGTGGATCATGGGAGGATCATATACCCTTAGTGAAGTTCTCAAGAAATAACAGTTATCAAGCATCGATACGCATGGCTCCATCTGAAGCATTGTATGGGCGTCCTTGTCGTTCTCTACTATGCTCGGTGGAAATGAGTGGTAATTCACTATTAAGGCCAAGCTTTGTCCAAGAGACCATATATAATATCCAGTTGATTAGAAAGAGGATATAGATGGCTCAATGTCATCAGAAATCTTATGCTGAGCACCGTTGAAGACAACTGTCATTCGTTGTGGGTGATCATGTCTTCTTGAGGATCTATCCATTACATGGACATTGCTGTTTCAGGAATCAGGGCATCTAATCTTCTAGATACATTAGCCCTTTTTAGATAATTGAATTGTATGGAGAGGTGGAATATCGATTATCATTACCACCACTATTTATTTTGGTGCATAATGTGTTCCATGTTCTCAGTTGAAAAATAATCAGCTCGATCCTGACCATGTGATCAGATGGGATCACGTTTACCTAGAGATGGATGTTCGGTTGATACATATCCTGGTATGGATTTTGGATAGGCAAGAGAAAGTCTTGCGTTGAAAAATAATCGATCTAGTGAGGGTTTTATGGTATTATGATCAGATTCAGGAAGAGACTTAGGAACATGAAAAGGAAATGAAGGAGCCGTGGCCGAAATGCTTTCAGTAGGCTAAAGGTTTTCTACATTCTGAGGTAGGAATGAACAATGTTGGGGAGAGAGTATTAACCATGGTTACTTTTATGTAACCCTTCCTTGATTATTTTAATGGTCATAATGTTAATGGTAATGAATGGGAGAGTCGGCAGAACTAAGAATGAGTATTGGAAAAAAGGTGAAGTCACAAAGGCGGTGTACGATTTGACTAAAACGTGCAGCTAAACTCTGTGTAGTTGGCCCGGGAGGTAGTAGCATCCGCACATGTGGAACACAAACTATCGTACCATGTGACCAAACTAAGCGATAATGGTGGATAAGGCAGTAGCTAACGCACGATTAGCGCATGGTTTGTCCAACCGTGTAGACTAACCATTCGTCCACTTAAACGAGATCCTTTAATGAGGATCTCAATCATTGTTTCCCATAAGTGGATCGTTTTTCCTTATAATCCCCCCCTAACATGGTATTTTGGTTCTCTTAAGGTCATAGAGGGTTCTCCTGTCATTCTAGAGGTGATTTGATGGCTTCTATTGGAAAATCGAAGCCAAATTCTTGAGGTATGTGATCGTTCTTGATGGTTTCATAGAAATACAAAGATCTACTTCTCCAATTCTCTCATTTTCTTAGATCCATTCCTATTATTGGTAGATAAAAGTGTGTGGATTCAATATAGGACGAGTTTTGTTCATGGATATGTTAAAAGAAGAGATCTAAGAAGGATCCTTAGTGTATCGACCCAATTTTATGGTGTGTTTTCCGTTTGATAGGGTTTTCGTCAAATCCATTGATTTAGGAGGATTCCATATCTACTCCTCTTATTAGAAAGGATTGGCTTGGTTTCAAATTGATTTATTGTAATGAAATTGATTTTGAAAAGCATGGAATAAATATTCTTTTGTGATGATTGATGGTTTTGATGAAATTGTGAAATCCTGGTGAATTTTTGTGCAAGTTGATTTGGATTCATGAATTTAAAAGGTTAGTTTTAAATAATAGATTTTCATAAATAGTAAATGGTTTGATGAAAGATGGGTTTTCAATAAAAAGGGTTTTTTTATTGAAATGTTTTGGTATTGAAATGCCTTGATGAAATTGGTTCATTCATTCATTTTCAATAAAAGTACAGTTTTATTGAAATGGTTCAAATAGGTTGAACACACTTGGTATTGATTGAAATGGTTTTCAATAAAAGGGGTTTTTATTGAAAGGATGGTTTTGGCATGAATGTTGTGAATGTGTGGTGTGTGTTCATGTTTCATATATAGGTCTTTGTTGAAATAGCACCTTATGCTCAGTTCCATATGTTTAATGGCACATTGAACTTTTATGTACGAGGATTGGATGAAATATAAGCTTGTGCTCAGTGCCAAATGTGTAATGTCACATGGGAAATAGTTTCCTTTTTACAACATGGTAGATCGACGAGAAACTGATCATGAGTATGGAACTGTCATAACGAAGCATGCATGGTTGGTAGAATGGGTTGAGAAATGGTTGGGTATGCCAAAAAGGAGAGATTGTGAAATGGTTATAATGATTGTATAGTTATTTTTCTGGAAAAAGTAACATGTTGGAACATTTGTTTTAATTGCTGTTGGAATGCCATTGGTTATTAATGGTTTTGGAAACTTTTTTAGATTTAGTTATAAATATATTTGGAGAAAATGATTTATATAAACTCTTTTTATATAAATTTGGATAACTCTTCTATCTATGTTGCATGAGTTTGGATGTCATTAGGGAAAACCTAATGACTTTTATACTCACCCCTGCTTGGACTCATTGATGCTTTTGCAGATGACACATTGTAGGAAACATGTAATGGTAATGAATCATATTTGTAGTGCTCATGATGATGAATGAGAGATGTGGTGGTTCTTGGTGCATGGAGATTGGTGTGGTTCCGTGGAGTGTGTCTTGGTTCATTTTGGGACTTTTGTTTAGTCTTCCTCTTGGTACTCTAGTTTTGTGTTTGTTATGTATTGATTTGCGGGACAGTGTAGTTCTCTTTTTGTAATGCATGATTTGATTGTTTCTTTTGTTCATTCATCATATTGTGATTGGTTATTGTTTGTTTTTGTGTTTATTTCATGATGGATTAATCGTCCCCCAACATATATCTGAAACCCTTCAGCATTTTTTTCAAGCCTTTGGTATCTCGGGGTTGTCTCTTAAGGACTAGTAATGACTCGTTGTAGTCTCATGCCAATGATAATTGGCAGATCATTATAGTTATCATATAAAATACTTTTATTTTATTAGTAAATTGGAACCCTATGAATCTAATTATATAACATGATGTATAAAACATAATTGTTGGGATGAATCTTATGAGAGAAATCTTCATCGACCTATTCTTCAGAAATATATTACATAAATGTTTTATTCCATCCATAAACACATAAAAAAAATTAGAATCTATTGGATATGATTTTATTAGTACCATCAATAGGACATTAAATATGTTTTTGGTGATAAATTTATCCTTATAATATCACCATTGAAGAGATCAATGTTTTCTGGTAAGAAATGGATACATAACTCTATGTATATTTTCCCTTATTGAATCCTTGACTACATTAGATTATTTCAATATCAACTTTAACTTTATAAAAATCAATATATTCTCCATTATATATTCCATGTATTTCTATTTATGAAATACATTCATGACACATCACTTGTATAGAATTTGAAGGTGGTACAAATAGAACATAATCTCTCTCCTAGGTAGCAGCATGTTGAGTACTTGGACTATAGAGACAATGTTCTATAGAATAAGACAACAAACCTCATCAAATTGTTATGGACGAGACATATGTTTGGACAAGCACCATGGGAGCCCTAGGAAACCATAAGGTTGATGATCCCGCATATTTTCTAAACTGAGAGAATGATTTGAAATTTTAAGGGAAAAGTTTCATAAGCTGTTATAATATAAGGACCCAAACTATTAAAAAGAGAATCATGGTAAATATCTTGTAGTGTCATGTTGTACGAAGACCATTTAATATTACCTAATATCGAGGTATGATCATTGGGATTTAACCTTGACCAAGACAATGATGAGATTCCACATAAGAAACATGGCAGAAATATCTAATTGGAGAAGTTAATGTTAGTGGAAATAATCACGCAGACATTGTTATAATGGACCCCCCATGAATTTATCACACATGAAAACCTTAACCATATGACATATGATGGTATTATAAGGGTTTATCTATCGTGTCCCTCATTTAATTTATTTTAATTCATTAAATAAATGATATTTGTTGTAATAAATTTTTATTTTAGAATTGTTTTGTCTGAATAAAACAACTTTTAAATTTGATAAATTTATTTATTGGATAGAAAATAAAAATTTTAGGAAAGGTATAATTATTATAATAATATATGTTTTTGTTAATAATGATAATTTTAATAAAATGGTATCACAAAAACACTCATATTAAATTTAAATGATAATATAATTTTTTCCATGTTTCTGAAATTTTACTATACATTTATTATGCCTTTTATATCCACCATTATTTTATGTAAATTATTTATTTATAAATAACTATTATATGTGTAATTAATATAGAATTATTTGGATTATATAATTTTTTTTGAAATAATTACCTCAAAATTTGTTTAGAGTGAATTTCATAGAATCTTATAGTATACTTTATTTTTTCATTAACATTTAAAATACAATGTAAGCCTATCAATATTTTTAATGATGTAACAATCATGTCATAATGATTTAATAACTACATAAAAAAACACCTAGAATATGTAATTATATTAATATAATTCTTTTCAATATATTTTTTACAATATACCAATATTTGATATAATTAAAATATTTTAAAATAGAAACATTACATTTTTAAAATTTATTTTGTTGATAAATTATGTTTTCCTTAGAAATTATTTAATATAAAATGATTGTAGGATATTTTGGATTCATATAATATAATTGGTGTCCCTATTATCAAATTCCATTAGAATATACCATGGTCAAGCTAATGGTTTTCAAATTACCAATACCTATGATTTTATAGAAATTAAAAAAACCCCTGAATTTTTAGAAAAAATCCCACCGATAAATCCAAATAAATTTATTAAAGATTCTAAATAAATGAATATCTGATAGTTTAAAATAACAATGTGTCCTCCCAAGGACTAAAAAATTTATCATTTTCTTAATCCTCTTTTTTTGGAACCACTTTTCTCGGTATTGGAAATGAAAAATTCTCTTTTCCATTAATCATCCATATTTATGTGATATTTCAATGAAATTTTCAATCTATTTTATTTCGTACATTTTATTCCATTCCTTTACTATACTAAAAGTATTTTAAGAATTAAGTACCCCTATACCCACTCATATAACCCTTTTTCATAACAACATTTTAGAGCCTCTATGTTTTCATGTTTACTTCTCAAATATATCTCTTAACCACCATAAAATAAATATTTTTTATTATTATGAATTCAAAAACCTATTTATTATCCTTATGTTTTCAGCAAAAAAAATAATATATTAATTATATTCATAAAACTATCACTAAATTTATATTGGGATTAATTAAAATATTTTTCATGTTTTTTATGATATTTTAAAGAATAATGATTCTTTTATGAATCTCATTTTATTTTCATCTCCATGGGTTATTTAAGAAATTGATGACTTTGTTATATTTATCTCACATTAAAATTAAAATATTTGTATGTTTTCCTCTAATAGATCTCCAATGCATTGGGTAGATAATTTAATCTTTATATATGATTTTTTTTAGAATGCTTGATTAAAAATGTTGATATCTTTTATTTAACATATGTGACACAATTTAGAGATATAATTATGAATATATAATTTAAATTTTTATCAACATTTACATTTAATGATTCATATTATTTTGATTATGATATGGCATTTTTTATTAGGAAATTATTTTATGTCATTCATCATCTAATTACTTATATTTCTAAAAGGTCACATTTCAACTCCATCCCTTGATTTATCTTATTTACCCTTATGAACAACCATTCTCTTTATGTATGTTCCCAAGATTTGTGATGTAGTAAATTAACATAAGATGAACCTTTTGTGAATCCATTCATATCGATTTAAATAATGATTTATCATTTCTTGTATTCTTAGTTGCTTAAATTAATGAAACTAAACATTAATGATCAAATATATTTATAATGTAATGAAATTTTATATAATAAATAAAAGGATGGTATTTCAAAACATATATATACATCATCGAACAATAGAGAAACTAAATATAAAAATGTATTATGATTAATGTGAGTTTTCAATTTTCATGATTTATAGAATTCATTGATGAATTGATTCCTGAGTTTGAGATACATAAATTTATAAATATAGGTTTATGTATTCATTGGTGGATCAAATATTTAAAATTAATTTAAATGAATGAAATGTAATTAAAATTGAATATTTAATGAAGAATGATGGATATAATATTGAAATATTCTACTACGACTATTGATATAAATGTTTTAATATGGAATTGATAAAAATTTTCATTTGTGTAAAATATAGGTGTGCAATGGGATTATTCATCAAGTTGTGATTTCATAGGGTTATATCATTTTTAGGATATTATTTATTTGGGAAATGTAATTATTTAGTCATGAAGTATTATGGTAATAAAATGGTTAAATGAGGTCATAAGGTGTTAATATAGGGCTAAAACAGGTGAATGTTATGGTGATGATGATGTTGTTTTTGTTATGATGATGTGATAATGGGATGACTCACAATAGATGAGTGCTGATAATGAATGTTTCTTGTTGATATTCAATTGATTTCTAACATAGGTTGAGTGTTATTATTTACTATTTTCTTTAATATTTTGATGTTTGTGATGTTATGTTTTCAATTTTCAAGTGATCTGATTATGATGTAGTTAATTTTTGTTGATTCTCAGAATATTATATTATATATATGGAAATTTGAAATTTCATTACATAATTATGATATTCTATATTTTAAATAGATTTGGTGATGCACCTAATGTAGAAATTTAATTAATGTATTATTTTTCCACTAAGCTAATAAAATTGTATCTTTTAATAGTTATTTCAAATATGTGTATCCCAAAACCATTATTTAATATGGATATAGATGAGTATATCAATATCTGACCACATAATATTTTGATAACTATTTTTATGTATACTCTGAGGGGGATTTGAGATGTAGTTCTGGGAGCTTCATTATAGTTAGATATTGATCTATAGATTTTGGTTTCCATTCCAGCATATATTTTATTTTTGAATTCATATCACGTAGGTTACAATTGAGTTATGGGAACTTATATTTTACAGAATTGGATCCTTTGGTTGTTGATATTTAATTTTTGTTTGATTTTAAATATAATTATTAGGGTAATACCTTTTATTCTTGAGATAGACATCATCGATCCCAGATTTCAACTCATTAAAAATTGGTGGTAGGATTTAGGGGAAAATATTATCCCATATTCATATCCAATAGCGGATTCATTATATATTGAAATTTTATGGTGATTCTACAATTCATAATTTTTTAATAGTTACATATTTCTCAATAATAAATATTTAAACACTTTGAAAAATATGAATTAACTAATAAAAAAAACATAATTTATTTACAAACCTCTATCTTTCCAGCCATTTTCAATGCATATCATTTTTATAATTAAACATATATTATCTAAAAGAAAAATATGTAAGAAAACCTTAATCATTTTGTCATACTTAAATGGTAGGGCTATTAAAAAAGAAGGATTGTTTGGATTGGGAATGATTATAATTTTATTATATAGAATTGAAAAAATAAATGTCAGACACCTTATGAAAGAATCATATAACTATATAAGGACCATAATAAATTATTGAACAATTATTATTTTAGAATTATTTTATAGTGAAATTAAATTCATCAATTTGATAGTGAAATATGAATATCATATAAATCAGCCACCAACACCACAAAAGCATCAAATGATTAATGAATGAATGTTGTTTTTGTGGTATGGAATAGAAAATTGATAAAATATAATAGAAAACATATTCAATATCCAACCTTTTATAAATTAGAATCATATAAAAATTATTTTATTCGTAGTAAAATATATCTTTCAGAGAAACCAACAAAATTGATATAATGTTTTTATTGTAGCCTCGACTAGGGGGATTGAAAATTACACACAAAGTGTATTTTAATTTTGTTTATCTACTATTATGAGAAAAAATTAAATGAGTGGTCACTTTAATATAAATCATTCTATATCATCATTAACGAAAATATCATCTTAATTTAATAAAATATTCATGATTTTTGAAATCATAAACATATAAGGTATATAAAAGAAGAAAAGAGAAAGAAAATTAATTAAAAAACATTCCAATGGGTTTCAATCCATTCACATTTTTTATATTCTTTGATTCACTACAAGTATTGAACACACAAATGATTCTACAGTGATTTTTTCATATATAATTATTCTAAATTTCGATAATATATTATGATAATACAATAAATAGAAAAATTATAGAAAAATAATTTAATAAAAGTTAACCATACATTTTTACACTACATGTATGGAATTTCTCACATAATATTGTAATAAAATAAAAATATGAAATCTAGAACGAAGAATTTTTTTCAACAAAATGATTCGAAAATACATTACTACTTTATTAATATAGAATATTATTCTTCAAAAATAAATTATTTTCACCACAAATTAATATATATTAACATTAAAATAAAATTTTTCTATATATTAATAATTAGAATGTATTCTTTAGAAAATTTCAAATTAAGTTAATATTTTAATTTATAGTTAAAAATATTCATTTTTTATTTATGATCAAATGACAGAAGACTATTTACCCAAAATCACATTATTAATTTTACCCTATAATTGAATAAATTTATTTAAATATAATTCATATGATTAGTTATAAGAAATAAATAAGATAAATCCTATAATTTGTAAAATACATTATAAATAATATAAAATTATTTCACTCACAAAAATTAAATTATTCATGTAAAGATGATAATAAACATTTTGGGGGTTATATGAAATTTTGAAAAAATGGGACACTATTTCTTTAAATCTGAAAAATGGAATACTTTAATAAATCATAGTGACTCTCCAATCCTAAAAAACCATTTAATATGTATGAAATAACATTCCCCGAAATGAATATTTTTTGTATTGTTATTAATATTTTACTATTGATATTTATATTGTCATTCTATAATTACATGTAACTATTGGTCCATCACCACATTCAATGTAATATAATAAATATCAATCTTATGAATAGAATAATAATATTTAGTAGAAATGTTTTTTCTCTGGATTTTATCAATAAAACGGCATCATGAAAATAAATATCCTAAAAAATTATAAATTAATTATGAAATATGTATAAATTTAAATAAAAAAGAAAAAAACTGTTAATAGGATATTTCTGTATAACCCAAGGTATATCATGTCAAACATCGACCATTTCCTTGAACCACTCTATTTGAGATTGTGTTTATATTTGATTTACCTTATGATCATAATAATGTATCAAAAAAATATTTAAATATTATAAAAATATCAAGTAAATTTATAAAAAATTGGAAATATAAATATGAAAATGAAATATTATAGAAAATAAATTCTAAAGGAATAATATTAGAATATAAATTTTCCAAACAGTTTATAATAAATCCATGAAACTCATTGAGTTTTTTTATCATTTTATAAACATCTTTTATAATCAAGGCATTGTTTCAATTCATTCCTATTAAATTGAATTTTACAGGAGTGTTAATTTCTCTATCTATATCTAAACATGATTTATTTATTTATTATTACTGTATAAAAGTGGTCATTGTGTGTTGTTATAAGTCAAAAATTGAATATCAAATTTTTTTAAAATAGCACGGGATTAAGAATATGTTCTTATAATAATAAAATAATCATAGTAAACCATAATTTATAAAAAAAATTAAAACTTTTGAACGTATGCATAAAAATATTCGTGTTTCTTATCATGTGGGTAATTTAGATTTGTAATAAAAAAAATGACTAAGAAAATTTGGAATATTAATTTTAGGTTTTAAAAGTAAATTTATTATAATATCAATAAATAAAATTTGATCATTATTAGTAAGTTAGAAATTAGGGAGCTAAATATTCCGCAACCTTTAAATAACCACCACCACGCACACCAGATCAGTAATTAACTACCCAGGATGACGATTCATCAGGATCTTAAAGAATAAAAAACCAATTATGAAAACTCATAATCATATAATATGTCATGAATACCTATCAAAAAATAAAATAACTCATATAAAATTACAATTAAATCAATAAAAATTATAAAAAATTCATGCTCATGTAAAAATTATTATTAATTTTTCCCATACAATACCAGTTGAATTATTTACATAATATAAAATTTCATTACTATGAAACAAATTTATAAGAGTGAAAAAAATCATTTAGAGATAATTTTATGTTCAATACTATTATGGTCATCAAATTTTGTAAAATATCATAGAATCTATTGAATTGTGATTTCCATTGAAAATATATATTAGTTTTTTGAATCTATATTTTTTTTGGTAGTATAAATTATTAATTTTTAATAATATAGAAAATGTGTTATATAAATATATAAACAATTATTTTAATGTCTTGTAAAAATTTCATTGAAACAACTAGCCCCTACATTATAATCAATATTAATAAATATAAAAATACTAAAGAATAATGAAAAATATAATACTAAACCACTATAAATATACACAATATTTGACTAATAGAGTAATATGTATTAAAAAACATCTCATAGACATAAAAATCAAATCAACAAATTAAGTATGGGAAATTTATAATCATTAACATCAAATCCTTTGTTGATAAATATAACTTTTAATCCTCGGATCATTTTTATTAAAAACTTATTTTTTTTTGAGAAGAAAAAAAACAGATTTCAAAAACTATCTGGATGGAAATAAATTAACATGATTTTGATAATATTGAATAAATTTTGTCACAATTATGAAAATTTCCTTTTTCATTCAAACCCATGAAAAATTATTATATATTTATGTTGTATATAAAATAATATTTTTATAATATTTTTTGTTATATAGTTTTAAATATTTAATATTATTCTTTAACAAATCATATTTTGTAATTTACTTAAATTTTTCTTTTTTTTCATTATTAGTTTATAAATTTAAATATATTACAGATGAAATGACTTAAACCATATTATTTAAATGGATTATACTTTATATTTAATTAATATATGGATGAATCCCACTGGTAAATTAACATGTTCACATTATCCAGAACATTGTTATAGTAAAATATAATTGTTTAACATACTAATATATATTAGTATTTGTATTTGTAGTTAGTAATTCCATATGGATTGAGATTGTGGAATAAGAAAGGTGTGGTTGTAACAATTTTCATATGATTGTCTATAACGATAGGATATAATTTATTATGCATAAAAATCATTTCTGTGTATGAAAAGCATGTATTAGTAATGAATTTTAAGTTCAACACTTTTTTATGGTATGGTTGTTGTTAATCATAAATTTTATTCATTAGAATATATTTCATCAGTAAATGTAATCGAAATTTATTATGAGATATAAATGAAAATTGAAACAACAATTTTTAATTAAATTTTAATATAGGAATAATAATCATAATTGATATTTATTATGATAATAATAGATTAAATTTATTCTGAAATTATAATAATATTAGAATCTCAACACAAATATGATTTTTAATAACAATAAATTAACATTAAAAAATTAATATCTAATGGAAAAATATTTATAGGGATATTTAAATATGAATACACACCATCACATGTACATGTTGTGTAAATTATATATCATTATGTATGTTCAATATATATATATATATATTTGTTATATTGATTTATTTTTATCACATTTTATGTATTATTTCTATTCAATATTAACATTTTATCATTTAGAAGAAAAAATTTTATAGAAACTATTTTCATTTTATATTCAAAGAAATATTATTATTTTTATTTATATTCAGTAACATAGATATGTACTCTATTATTCATCATTTTTCCGCACCTTAACCTGGTTAACTATAATTACAACATTATTAAATTCATAAAAGTATAGTTATTTAAACATTAAAAAATAAATACTAATCATATACAAAAATATTCTGTCTCAATAATACGTAATATCCCACAACAAAATTATCTCTCAACTGTAATAAATATTAGTCTAAAAAATTAAATAATATAGTATACCAATCATTGATATATATAAATTGGAATTCACAAAGACTCTTTAAAATCGTATGTTTATATCATGACCCGTCCCCCAGGGCCTGTGCCAGGATTCCCGCAAGCCCGCCTACCAAATGCCTTGGGTTGGTGACTAGCGCCAAATGCATCATCCTGCAACTGGAACATTTTTTCTTGAGTACCTATATTAACTAACACACAACTACATGCGGAAAATATTAAGGGAAACAACCATTCCAATAAACAACCATTGAGTAAGGGTACTTGTTATAGGTCATATAGGAAAGAATAAAAACCCAATGAATGAAAAAATGATAATAAGAATGTAAAAAATGATCTCTATAAAGTCACTGGCTGAAAACACCAATTGATGGGTATCTTTAGATTAGCTACCCAATGATGTAAAAGTATGCCTCACATACCCTATCTCACTTGAACCGCCGGGTACAAGGCCACCAAGTCCTCCATCAAGGTGTCACTCATTGTCACTAGACACAACATATGTGGATGACATCTGTATAGGGGTGAGTAATTTAATACACATAAAGGACCACATACCCCAATGCAAATACCTCAAATAATACCATAGTGAAAACAAAGAATCATGATCATAAATCAAGATATCTCACAGAATTATAATATAATGTACAAAATTCATTACTATTAGTCATAAAAATGATCAATTTGGACATCTAAGGTAGTCATCCTTGAAGAGAATTGTCTGTCTGCTGTGTTACACAGAGCAACATCCCACATAGTGTACCATAGCGGGTCCACAGAGCGACACTTATGGCTGATCGACCCATGGTTTCATGGGGATGATCCACAGAGGGTTACTTGTTCCAGACCCCCACAGGGTCCCATATAGCTGATCCCCATAGGGTCCCTTAGATATGATCCACACAGGGTTTCTTAGAGCTGATCCACACAGGGTTTCTTAGATCAAATCCACAAAGCATCACTTGGTTCTGATCCACACAGGGTCGCTTGTCTTCTAGGCCTACAAGGTCAATATGGACCTCACATTAACATTCTTATTGTAATATTAAGCTGCAAGATTTATGTGTGTAACACCTTTGATTCCATTATAATCCACTTCTCAATCCATTTGTTTTATATCAACTTCTATTAAAGATTCCTTAGAGCATTCCAAAAGATCATCCTCATCTTGAGAGTTTCAAAACTGCCAATGGTTCATAAAAATAATGTTCGTTCTAAATGATATTGAATTTTAAGTGAACATGGGATAGTTAGGCTAAGGCTTTGTTAGACTAACATGACCAATTCGGCCCAGGGGCCTGAATGCCTTGGCCTGGTTCGACTGACCCGGGGGCCCTGAATTCCTTGGCCCAATTCGACTGACCCAACCTATCCTAGTTCATTTTTTCCAGGTTCAGTTTGTCCTAACATGTTTTTCCCTTTTCTAGAGATTTTTTCAGCTAGCACAACCCAAAATATTGGGAATACATAATTCCATATCGTGGCGCTCAGCATCACAGGGTGCTCCCCCGACCCAACAAGCTTTGCGGGTCGGTCTCCTCTATAACAGATTCCATGTGACGTCTACTTCATGCATTCCATGACAATTTATTTAGACTACACCCTTCTCCTACAATCAGTCCCAACTAGACCACATACTAGCATACAACATCATATCATGCTCTCCTGACACGACCTGGTGTCCCCATCATTGTCTACATGTCATGTGGCCTCTATCGGCGGCTCATGCCACATCACTATGGCCCACCTCGGTGCATCTTCATGGTGTACCTCACACCACGCAGGCCACCAACCCTTTCTTTATCCTCAATGGGGTGTCATCTTCTCTTCTACAATAATAAAACATCTTTGTCTTAAAACTAGAGTTGCGGTAGTAATGAACTCACAACAACGCACAAAGGTGGAGGGACTTGTGCCTTGTTCGTGTCAGCCTACACCATCCACTTTAGAGATTCATTAAAACATATGGAGGATATGATAACTATTCTAAAAATGTTAATCCTGATAAAAAACCCTTATGAATAAGCTCCATCAAACAAGAATATGTGATCCATAGATCAACTTGTTCATGGGTTGATCCACTCTAATTGTTTTAGAATGTATAACTTTGAATTCAAATTTTACAAAATAACCCTACTTTTAATAGATTCCTTGGTTGGGGTAAAGTGGCATCATATTCCATCATTATACAATCTTGTTCCCCCACCCCCATTACTAGAGATCCATTTAAGGGTCAAAGGATAACAATTTAATCGTTTGTCCGTCCCATTCTTTGGGAGAGTCATTTTATCTTGTGTTTCATCAGAGTTCTTCATTGGTAGGAATTTTCTCATTGTTTTTCAGAGAAATTATAGCTCTATTGTCAAAATGTTATCTAATAAAAATAGAAATGTGTCACAACATATTTTTTATGTTGTTTCGTCGCTTTGTTACACTATTTCATAATAGAAACTACATAATTTTTACACTATAATTAATGAGTCAATAAACTAGACATTTAATATCCTCATTAAATGGATTCAATTTATGCTACTCATATTCCCCTCGTCACCAATGCCGCAATGATGAAATGTCACCACTAAAAGATGAAGAGAATCGAATAACATAACTTTTTTGCTTTTTTAGAAAAAAATTCAAAAAACTATATTTCCAGTCGACCCTCTCTCTTTAATGATAGGTAATTTTTAGGCAAACAATGTTGTTATGAATTCAACAGTGTGCTTGGATATTTGATCTGAGAACTATTTTAAATTTTATAAAATCCTTCTTGTATGTTTATTTAAATTAACTTAAAAAATGAATATAATTATATTCTAGGCTCACTAGGCCTCAGAATCGTTGGGTGTCTAAGCGTTTGTTCCTAAAATAATCCAATATAATAAAAAAATGGCATCAAATTTCTATGTAATTACATTAACACCGCATTTAGGGATTCATGTCCTCGTAATCCAAAATTGGTGACAAACAAGAAAATTGGGGTACTATGGACAAACATGATCCTCAAACTCCCATGTGTTTTCTTAGATATTCTTGTGCTGCCAACGAATTCACAGTAGTGGAATAGACTTCCATGAAGGTAACACTCTTTTATATCCATTATCACCAAAAAAATCACTACAAATGTGGCCTAATAATCAATATCATGATTTCCTTAGTAAATAAAAAATGATTGACCATTCAGGTACCCCCTCTAATGTGATACATGGAAAAAATCATCCAACTAGTGTATCTATGGGGGGGATAGGTGGTACACCACCTTTCAAACTATATTAGAATCTCTAAAGGGTCGATGATCCTTTTTGATAACATTCTTCCCCTTCAAATTCTTTTTATTCCCCATCATGATGAGACAGGAAGGAAAATATGGTCTCACTCCTCGAACATCAAGGGCCTCCATCTTGATTCAGTGTAAGATTTATGAATACTCTATGTAGTTCTCATCTGATCGTGATGATCTGTACCTTATTAGTGGTAGAACGTATAATATTTGGACCCATGGGTTCTAACTCCGTTGGTTTTCATTGGTATAGAGGTCATCTGCAAGGACGTTGATACAAATCCTCAAATGGGTACATGCTAATGGTGGACTGAATGATATTTTTGTATAAAAAATATACATTTTTATGGTGGTCTTCCCAATTACATAAAAAATCACGAACACAAGCATGAAGATTATCCTCCAATGAATGTACAGTCTGCTCCGTCAGACCATCAGTATGAGGGTGAAAGGATGTGATCAAGCAAATTTCAGTCTAAAATGTCTCATATAATCACTTCCATAGCTATGATGGGATGCAATCATCATAGAATGATACATTGTTCGAGGCCATCACAAGAATCCACACTATCTCCTATGACATAGAGGAGTCCCATGCACTCAACCAATCCCTAGTCCATGATGGTCTGAAAGGTAGTTGATCGGGTGAGTCTGTCAACAAATTCCCTGATAGAATCATGATGCATTGATGTACATGGTAATCCCATAATTAATTATATAAATATACCATTCCACTTCCACTAAAGTACCTGATGTGGCTATGCCAAGCTTGTTCAAATCTGATGCTCAACCCTCACTTGCTGATAAGTGAGGCACTATTAAATGAACTCAACCAACACTTTCTTTATCCTTATCCATCAATACTGGTGTTGGATATCCTAGTACATCATCTCCACACATGGATTTACTGTTAAAATAAATGTATGTAATACTCTCAATAGCTCATCCCGTTACTCAACCGGTAATACAGTGCACCTTCGAAAAAGGATTATAGGATCCCTATCTATCGAAAATCCAATAAGAGCTCGTCATGAGGGTGAATGAGCCCGTCAGTCCCCAAAATAAAAATCCAACAATTATGCCACTCTATATTGTTATAACTGCGGGGGAGTTATAGTCATTGATTGATGTTATGCTTCTCTATCTTTAACTTTGAATGATATAGGCATTTCACCTTGCTTCTTTGTCTCTTCACTCATAAGCTGCAAATATGTCCACCTGTAGAGTTTATATACCACCAAATCACTCTTCCTAGAAGTATAGATTATAATTAAGTCATTTTATTAGATGATCTCCTTGAATCCCTAAAACCTCAATATTAGTACCATCTATGAGAAGATATACTTGATACTCATGTGGTTATAAATAATATTAAAAACTAACAAATCATGTAGTGATGCGATGTCTTAAATCAAAAACCAAGTGCTTATAAATCTAATTCATGGGTCACATTGTTCTTATCATGATATATCTACTACCATGAATCATTGGAGATCACTACTCACTCCATCATCAAGACACAACCCAGTCTACTCCCTCGTGCGCCATAGTAAACATCATAACCAGTTCTCTCTTATGGTAGTATCATGATTGGTCCTTTATTTAGACTAATCATAAACTCCTAGAAACTCTACAAGTACTTATTCATCCACAAAAATTGTTCTCCCATCTATGGAAAAGATGAAAAGGGTGTGCTACTCTGGAAATTATGGGATGCAACATCTGATATTATCTGACCAACCCCCAAGAAACTCCTCACCTCATCCACGATCCTTGGTGGAACCAAAGTAAGCACTTCTTCTGTCTCCTATGAATCCACTACATCCATATCCTCTATGATTATGTTTCCATGAATGTGGATCTCTCAATTATAGAACATGAACATTGAATGCATCCCATACTACTGATGATTTTGGAGCGTATCACGGAAATTCTGCATTGTTTGAATCATGATATTCTTCTAATGGTGAGTACGCCATGATGTCATCAATAATGACCACCATGAAATGACTGAAGAAGGATGTAAGATCTAATTCATATGTCACATGATCATATCTAGGTCATTATTCATGCCAAAGGGTATCACCAAAAAATAGTAGTGGCCAAACTGGAATATAAAAGCTATCTTCTGTACATCCTCATCACATACTTTATGATCGTTATTTCTTGATCTAATTTTTAACATTGCGAAAAAACTATATCCTTTTATCTAATCAATGATTTAATAATTAATTTGAAGTGGATTATTATTCTTCATGGTCACTATGTTCTGAATCAATAAGTTTTCTTGGGGCTTATGCTTTTTAATGAATTCATGTCGAACAAATCTGGGTCTTCCCGTTGTAAAATGTTTGGCCTCATGAAACCATGCTTCTCTTTGACCTCCAGGTGTAACCTAAAATCACGAATCTCTATAGCTGAAATCAGATATTCCATTGTGGATATCTGTGTTGTCCAAGGGAAGTTGTTGAGGTAGTATTCTAACACACTATAAGGAGTTTTCCACAAAAAAATCCTCTGGAAAGGCGTCTTCAAACATTTTCACCACTACAGTTATATGAAGACTCAACTTTTCCACCACACCGAGGGAGAGGCTAGACAACAGGTGAGTGATCTTCTACACCATTCACTAAGAAATACATTTTCACTAAAATATTTCCCTTCTCGCCAGTGAAGTAAATAATTTTCCCATCCTCACCGAATCACCACTCTCTATGCCTATGACTACCATTATGATCATGAACTATGGACAACGAATCCATTCCTAAGAATACCTCAAAAGGAATTAACAACACTACATGGTGATCCCATCCAAAACCCTTAAATCCATGAGTAAGCTCACACTACATACAACATTGTGTTATATCTGATTCCCCTCCTATAGTATAATCTAATCATAAGGTTCGAGCCAAAATCTCTAGTGGTATCTCGGACCCTCGAATGAGGTCCCTAGAATAAGAAGAGTGATTCAAACATTTGTCTTTATGAACAGTAGATATGATGAAGAAGTGACAGATCATACCTATAATCATATCCAGTGAGTCATCTCCAAAATCCTCAACTGGCTAATGTTGACCTCACCCCTTTCAACATGTTCCCTGAAGATGGGGTGAACCTCCTGGGGGTGGTGGTTATTATACCTTGAACCATCGCCACTACCTACTGCTCAAACTATACCTCTTCCAAATATGATTCCAGGTGGACCTCATCATTTGAACCTATTCCACTACCTTGGATGTCTCTAGATCGTCCTCAGGTCGTCTTTACAACACATCGGGCGGTCATAATCCATGTGTCCCTGCCTGGTGCACAAGTAGCAAACCTATCTCCTTTGCTGACCCATGCTACCCTGGGGTCCTCAAAGCACTGATCATATGTTGTGGGTTCATTTTTAAGATGTTCTAGCATACTCTGACCTCTACATCAATGATAAGCTACTCAGAATGGATGACTCAAAAACCTGTCACCTAATGGTAGCTCCCACTATCATTTCCCTCTTTGCAAGGAATCTCTATACTTGTAGTGCACTCTCTAGTACAACATCCTGAGTGGGGATACTGTGAGAAATCATTATTGCACTGATCTCCCATCAGAGTCACCTCTCTAAGGTCTACACCCTGATAAAAGGATAATGTACCATGCTCATAGAGGATCAGGTGAGGTCTGTAAAACATTTAGAGTACTTATCCACTGACATTATTCTCTACTGTTGGTAAATTAGCTCTTGTATTTACATTGAGCGCAATGTCACGGGGAAGAACTCCTCCTAGATAAGCTGCTCAATTTCATCCCAAGATAGGGTCATATCATCATGATTTGAAATTGTAAATCCCGACCATTTCCCCAACCATCCCCAAATAAATACTGTAGACATGATTTCCATCTGGTCATGTGGCATCCTCACTATGTGGGAGACTTCCGTCACCGCCTCCATCGTCTCCTCAACATCCTAACGAACTCTCTCTCCCATGAACCAAGGATTTCTCTAACTTTGAAACGCATTCTTCGAAATCATTCCGAATGTGTCCTCTATCAGTATAATCAACATTAACTACAGATCAACAAGTGTGGTTAACAATAGGACACCACCCGACTTGGCTATCTATAACACTAGTCCCTGAACTGATGCCTCATCGCTAGACGGGTTGTCCTACTTGTCATTTATAAGAATCCTTGTAGGATTTCTGTGAGGATTTATCATTTTATATATCAAGATGTACCAAAATCAATATATTATACATGTTGAGCTGAATATCATTCAATATGAACATTTGGAGATACACATTTTCTTCTATGATGCATATAACCAATGTTATTATGCATAGAGTAAAAAAGAAGATTTCATAGTTTTGGAGTATGGATAGGTCTTCCACAACACCAATACTAGAAACCCCAAATATGAATTTTGAACCCAATAAAAATTACCATTATTGTCAAAAAAACCAAAAAACAAACTCCTGATATTTGAGTTAGAAACAACAGATTCAGATAACACTTTTTAAAGACCCACCCCCAAGGGGCCTTATTGTGAATCCCTAAACCCACATCCAAAAGGAAATATATATGATTCAAGGACTGAAGGTGTCAACCAAAATGTGGGAGGAATTTTCCTGAGTTCATGTACACAAACACATAACCACATACCAAATACAGAAATGGAAAAAAAATCCACTAAACAACCACCGAGTAAACATAAATGTTTTTTGTCAAATGGGCTAGAATAAAATCCAATAAAATAAAAATAAAATGTTCAAAATAACTCTGGAAATCCATCCGCTAAAAAATAAACTAATGGGTTAGTATAAAGTAGATTCTGTAAGTCGATGAATTATATCATTCCTACTTGATCTCTCTGGGAACCACTGTGTCCTAGGCCACCATATCCTCCATGAAGGCATCAACAATTTTCCTCAGACCAAACATGTGTTGGGGAAGATCACGTAGAGGTGAGTAATGAAATACTCAAAAGGGAACCCAAACTATAAAGGAAAGACCAAAAACATTCCCCAATGGAAAACAAAAAGTATGATCATGAATAATTTCAACTCACCTAGGTATAATCTAATGTACAGAATGAAAGACCATCATTTGTAACACTAAACACCTTAGAATGTTGAGGTACTCATCCAGGTTGAGTATCGTTGGTTTTAAAGGTCACCCGGAGCCCCATCCGACATAGTCCATCATAGTATGCCCACACTAATCAATATATAGTTAATCTACACAGGGTTTCGTGGATCTGATCCACACATGGTCGATTGTAGATGACCCAACCATTGCCGCTTGTAGCGGACCCATACAATGTCACTTAATGCTAATCCATAGAAGGTTTCTTATATTTGATTCACACAGAGTTTCTCAGAGCTGATCCACACAGGGTCACTTGGAGCTGATCCACACTGGATCTCATGGATATAACCACATAGGATTTCTTTTCTTATAGGTATTCACTGTCACTTGGTCTAGATTTTTAGTAGACTTCAAGTCCCATCCGACTATAGGATTCCCACACATAACATGATTGATTTTTGGAGAAATTATTCCTTAATATGTTAATCATATTTCAACATTAATTAAAGCTTACATAAATCTAGAAAAAATATCCCCCTCATTGAGAAGGTTTCAACCTCATAAACCGATCATCAAATAGATGTATGGTATGAAAGATATTGATGTTTTAGTGGACAGGGGCTGGTTGTGTCCAGGCCCGGTCTGACCTGGTCTGACCGACCCGACCAACTCGGGCTCAATGGTCCAGCATGACCCAACATGGTTCATCTAACCCAAACTAAGGAAGTTATGTTCTTGTTGTACACGGTCTGTCCTGGCCACTATGCTAGCCCCATTGGGCTTTGCTAGACCCAACCCCATTCTACTGGGGGTCCAGGTTGTTGGGTTACCTAGTGACCATGATTTATCTGGCCTAGCCTACACCATGTGGACATGATTGTTCCCTGCCCAGACCACCCAACGTCTATATTTTAGTCCATTGGCCCATTCTACATAAAGTGGGCAGGCATAATTCTCGCAATGGCTACTTAGTATCTCGATTCCCACCACCCGACCCGGCTAATTGTGTGGATGATTATCCTCCAAGAAAGATTCTCCTCCTTGGTGTGGTGCGCCATAGGGATGTTTCGTAGGCCACTGGGGTTATCTATAGTGGTCTATTCTTTAGAACATCTAAACCTCCATCCTCCACGGGGTTTCATCTTCCCTACTACGACCTAAATTTTTTTTACCACCAATATGGTTATGTGTCCCTCAAGAACAAAAAATAACACTAAATGTCATTGGGGCATGGTCCTTGGTTGTATCAGACCAAACCATCTCGAATAGAGTATTTTAAAATATGGAGGGATAGGATTATGATTCTATGAATGTTAGTCTTATTGAAATACCATGATATTAAGATACCTCCCACAAGAACAATCGATCAACAGATCATGATATTTGTGGTTGGATTTGAATTTTTTGTTTTATAATGAAGAACAAGGAATTGATATTAAAAAATTTGACCCATAAAAAGGATAGATTTTTTTTTCAAGGAATAGTGGTGTCACAATTCTTCAATTTTTTTCATGATGTTATTCCCATGTTTCCTGAGATCCTTCCAATTGTGGAAGGGAAATGTGTTCATTATTTGTTGGTCCTCACCAAATGCATTGGGGATCTTATAAATATAAGTCCACAATAAATTTAAGTCAAACCATTAATTATGTTAATGAAAAATGTACAATTATATAGTCATAAATATGATAGACTGTACGTAGGCATGAACACCGTTTCGATTTTTCATAGATCATAATGGAAATATGGTAATTATAATTGTACATTTATAGAATGATCATAACATTATTAACATAATAATATTTTTTTAAATATAGTAATATATATATATATATATATCATATATTTGATGTATTGAATAAAAATGATTCGTATCGCTTTTTGGAGGTGATACTTCACACACACTAATGAACGACATTTTCATTTTTTATGTGCGAGTACTGTAAGAATACAAATGATATATTATTATATTATAATAATTAATTATTCATTTTTATTAAATATATACATTAATTCCACCGTTATTTCATATATTGAAATATGGTAATGATAAATGTACTATATATCTTTGTGATGCGGTAGTCAACCATACAAAAGAAGGAAACATAAATTTCCAATTTGATGAAATCAGAGATGGAATCAAGATATTATATATAATTAATGAAATATATGTACATTTTGGATACAACATTTTTTTATATCATACTTTTTGGAGGATAATTCAATGAACTGGAATAGGAAATATAATATAAATACTTAAAGAATATGGTACTTCTCCTTTGGTTGATCATCCTTGAATAACACCTTAACACTTTGACTGATTGTGTTCTTGATAAAATATGTCCTGAAGAATTTGGGGATTGATTTTAGAAATGTTTTTGGGTATATCATTGTCAATCAAAATGTTTCTTGATGAGTGAGTATTTGAGAAGGCTGGGTGCCTTTTAAAGAAGATCGGAGTGTCACCATTGGAAATTATATAAATATTGAATTAATATAAACTCAATTTCAATTCTAGATGGACTAAAAAATCATTAATTTTGAAACTAATATGATTATAATATTAAATAATATCATCAAATTATTTTTAGACATTTTATACTATATTTTAACCGTTATATTTTCACTTTACCCGTAAGAATTATCTTTTAATTTTATTTTTTATTAAAAAAGTTTAAATATTGAAAAGTAATAATAACTCTGTATATTAAGAAAATTCACCATATTAGAATAATTATGAATTTTTTTTCCTTATAATAGACACTTTTTATTTTTCAGTTAATGTTATTATTAACAAAAAAAATTAATAAAACATTATTTTTAAAAATAATCAATATTTTATAAGTTACAATATTGAATTCGTTGAATCTAAATTAAATTCAAACATAGAAATAACATAAAACAAGGAAATTAAATGTGCTTATAATATTTTATATCCACCTTGAAAATTTATTATGTACCCTAATTAATTATAATTATATTTATTTTATTATTTATTGTATCATTAATTTGATATTTCTATCAATAAAATAATTATTGTATCATTATTTTGATAATATTTTAGAAATTTAATTAATATCTATGAATTAATAAAAATTACAATGATGTATATATTTTAATTATCATTTAATATAATATTTTGTATTGATGTTTTATCATATTTTTCAATATATTAAAATTAGAAAATGTATTAAAAATAAGTTAGTGACAAGTTGTAACATTCTTTTTTTTCAATAATATTTATTTCCCTTTCCGGAAAAAATGTCCATTAAATTGTTCAATTTAGAATCATAAGAGTATTGTATCGTCATTTATTTATCCAAATGTGATTTTTAGGAGTTATAGTAATATTTAATCACTTTTCATATTGTTTTTTACCAAATTTACAAGATTTATCTTTAAAAACTTTTGGTAAAATTTTCTATAATTATTATTCATAATATCCCGAAAAATAAATTTATACAAATAACATAAATAAGACCCTCAGATTCCAATTTTTTAAACCTTTTTACAAAATTTGAAATAAATAATTTTCCCCAATTAGTTTAAAATCAATCACTATTGTCAAAATGAGAAAATGAAATTATTTTGTAAAGCATTGAAAAGTTCACAAATATTTTATATATAATCTCATTGTGAAATTGAATAAAATGAAAAAAACTAGATTAAATGTTATATCTATGTAAACACCAATATAATTATAATTGTACATAATAAATAAAATAGGATGAAATGTAATTTTGTGTAAACATGTAGTATTTGGCTCTATTCATTAAAATCTTAATGTGATAAAAAAATACGAAAAAATTAATCCAAACTAAATTTGGATATCCCACATCAAAATTATAAATTTATTTTTTCTAATATATTTTATTAAAGTGTCCAAAACTAAATTTAAAATGTGGTATCAATAAAAAAGTGGTAATACTGCATTTTTTTTAAAAAAATAATCCTTTTATCCTGAAAAATAGATTTTCTTCTAATATCTTGTCCAAATAATATATATGATGAATTTTAATCATTATATTTAATTTAAATTTAATTAATATAATCCAAAAAAACTGAATCGATTATTTTATAATCACAATTATTCACTTTTATATAATAATACATTCTTTATATTTATTTATTTTTAGTTTCATTTCAAATTGATCGGCTAACCATTGAATCATTAAATAAATATGTGGACCAAATATTTATAATTTACTAAACAGAATTCACTCCCTTCATTCAAACATTTGTACGATGAAAACTATTTAAATAAAAACATTTATTTGTTTATTTATGCTCGATGTGGCATATCATGTACACTATCAAAGATTGTGATTCCTGTTAATATACAGGGTATGTTACCTTCTACTCCACTTATGGAAATGATGCACTAAAAATTTGTATTCGGGTTGGTAAATAAGGCATGACATTTAAAAATACCTTTATTGTAGCCCCACATCAGAAAAAAGGATTAAAAATATATATAAATTTAAAATAAATAAAAGAATATAACGAGGTCACCTAAGATCAGACATATTATGAATCCATGTAGGAAGTGATGGATATGGAAGAGAAAACTAAACATCTTGTTCTAGAGGAAAAATATAGAAAACTTTTTCATGAAAATGTTAACAATCAGAATTGCATAAATTTTGGATCTGTTAAATAGTCATTGATTTCATAGTAGGAAAAGTAAATAGAAATTTTTTTTATGATCCTTTTCACTGAGTTGAGGAATAAATTTAATTACTAGAAAAATTAAATAATGAAATATACTTACATGAAATTTTTATATTAAACATTTAATCAATTATCACCAGAAAAACAAATTTTTATCAAATTTATTAGTATTTATGTTAAAATTTTCATGCCTAAAAAAAATCAACTAAAAAAATTAAACTCACTTCATCCACAAAAGTTTAAATATCTATTTCTCGTACATATAAACATTAATGGAAACCAAAATTGTTAGAAAATGATCTTGTAAATTCCTTAAATGAAAAAACCATTGTATGATTGATAACTAATTTTAATATGAAAATTTCACCAAAGCCCATTCAAAAAATAATTGTACATAAAATGACTCCAAATAATTCAAACTAAAACTGAAACCCCTTATTCATACGGATTTTATCACATATCCTTCCCTGGTAAATTTTAATATTTATCTTCAAATAACATCAACCACTCTTAATGTTTTGTATAAAAAAATTAATTATCCAAATCACTTGTTCCCCATCATAGTATAATCTTTTCCATAAATAACATAATTATCGTTAATAAAATAATTTAAAATATAGATTCTTATATATTATATTTCATCAATTACTCCTCAATTAAAATCCCATAATTTTATATATTCCTTAATCATCGAACATTTCTAAAATAATCAATATCACCCACAATAGCATTTATCACATAATTCCTAAATCATTCTTCTAATACCAAGGATATCAATTGGATAAAAAATATTTTCCCACAATTGTAAAGACCCGTAAAATTCAAGGGAAATTTTTTCTTAATTTTCTTTAGAATTTTACAAGAGCACGGTTTCAGACGGCACCTGATTCCGAGGCCCGGAGTGCCCGGAATTAATTTCTGAAGTTTGGCTCGGGTACGTTCAGTGAACGAACGAGCGGGAATTCCTAACTTTTGATCCGGTGCTCGGAATTGAAATCCGAGGGCACCGATGAACTCGCAGCGCCGATATTCGCTTAAAGAGACCTTTTTGGGAGTTGCGTTTGTTGTGGGTTGAATGTTAGTTTTGGGGATTTTAGTTTGAGTTAAATAAAATTTGTGTAGAAGAAATTTTATTATAACTTGTTAAAACCTATCAAAGGGGGTTGGAAGTGGGACCCACACCCACTTAACCTCCCTTGGGAGGATTAAGTGTGGTGGGGCCCACAAGAACCCCTAATCCTTTCAAATTCTCTCAACTTGCTTAACCCCTACTTAAATGACTTGAGTTACTTTTAATTATGGGAGTTAAACCTTTTGAATTTCAAACTTTTGAAATTCTAATGTGTTATGTGATAATAAAATAAGATGCTGTCTTATTTTATTTTGGGGGTTTTTTGTTTGTCTTCTTGAGAGGTGGAGAGCTCTTCTTCTTCTTCAACTCTGACGAAGAACTCGAAGAACGTTCATCTTGACAAAGAACGCTCAAGCTCCGACGAAGAAAGCCGCACCTCCATTCTTCGTTTACCGTGTCAACGAAAGGGGGCGCCACTTCTTCCTCGGACAACCTTCGTCGGCGTACAAGTTTCGCCAATGACGTGTCTCTTCGAACGCATCCCTTCTTCGTCGGATTTGACGAACGGCTACCGTGACGCCCGACCTCCGCGACGTCGTCTTCCGCGGAACCTTGACAATCTTTGAACCTTATACCCGAGGTAGGGGTTGTCGATTTCTTTTTGGTTTCCTTATTTTATTCTTGATCGTGATTTTAGCAAGACTAACGTGTGGCTTGAATTATTTTAAGTTGCGTTATTATTTTAACGTGACGGGGGCCGGACCGCACGAACACGGCCGAACCCCCCTCCATCGTTCTTGTTTATTCTTGCGGGTGGAAGCAAGTGGCGTGGTGCCGTCGCACCACGCGGATAATCGTGCTTTTATTTTACGCGGCGCCGTCGCGCCACACCGAGGTAGAATCTTCAAGAACGCGACGCCGTCGCGCCGCGTTGAAAGGAATCAAGGCACGGCGAATGGGGCACGGTGCCGTCGCACCGCGCCGGACGATGAACACCGCGACCGGTTCCGGGCCGCTGCGGGACGAGGAGACCGCGGCCGGTTCCGGGCCGCGACGGAAGAGAAGACCGGCGGCCGGGCCGCCGGCGTCGGAAGCCGAAGAGTGGACCGGAATTTCCGGTCCCGTTGGAGAAAACCGGCCGGCCAGCTGGCCGGCCGGATGCCGTTAAAACCGGGGAAATTAATCCCCCGGCCAGCGTGTAAAAACCCCCCTCTTAAAGGGGGGCGGTTTTCTTTGAAGGGAGGGGGGCAGCCGGCCCCCCGGTTCCGCTCAATTCAGGCCCCCCACGTGGGGGGGGGGGGGGGCGTTTTTTTTAAAAAAAAACGGGCGCGGCACAAAGGCCGCACCGCCCCTCAAAACCGCGGGGGTTTGTTTCCCCGCGTGCAGCCACCTCGCGGCGCCAGGCCGCCGCGGCCCGCCGCGCCGCCACCCCGCCACGCCGCCAGGCCGCCGCGCCGCCGCCGGCGGCCGCCGCCGCCCCAGGGGGGGGGGGGTGGGGTCGGGCCGGGTCGGCCCGGACCCTGACCCCCCCGTTTCGAACCATAATCGGTTTTTGGGCCATAACTTGAGCCTCGGACTTCCGATCGACGAACCGTCAGCGGCAACGCGATCCTTGGATCGAGACGGTCGTTTCGGTATATTGCACTCAAGGTTTCGGGTTACTTTGAGTTCGGCCGGGTTGGTTCGTTCACGAAACCAAACGGGCCTTCGGAGCGGAAACGCTCATATCTTGAGCTACGAACGTCCGATTGACGCGTCGTCAGTCGCGTTGTGTTCCTCTTAGTGAGACGGATCTTTTGGAATACTCCGCCCGAAGTTTGGACGCAGGTGGAGTACAGTCGGGTTGGTTTTTCCTTAAAAACCAACCGGGCCCCGGAGACGAAAATGCCAATAACTCTCAGACCGGGCGTCCGATCGACGCGCCGTCTGTTGCGTTGAGTTCCTATTGACGATACGGAACTTTTGGATACATCAACTCTAGTCATCGTGATAGTTGATGTATCAGCCTCTCGGCTCGTGGAGCGGACCCTCCGAACGAGCTTGCTGTGTGCGGGAACCCTAGTGCTGGCTGCGACTGCTACAACTGCTACTACTGCTACGACTGCTACTGTGACTGCGACGACGACAGTACAGAGATCCTGTGTGGATTCGACGACGACAGTACATAGATCCTGTGTGGATTCGACGACGACGACTACAACACTCAGCGATCCTACGTGGATCAGTGCTACAGGTCCTGTGTGGGCCCGATCCTGTGTGGGTCCGCGCTCAGCGGTTCTGTGTGAGCCAGCGCCTACATGTCCTGTGTGGGCCCGATCCTGTGTGGGTCTTTGCGGGGGTTAGTTACCTATCGATCCTTCGTGGGTCCGATGACTTAGATGGATCAGTGATCATCTTTATCGTCCTTGAAGAAGTATACCTGTGTGAGATGAATCCTATTTCTTTCCTGTGTGGATTGTGTTGTGCAATCCTGTGTGGTTTACGTTTTGCTTTCCTGTGTGGAATACGTTTACTTTCCTGTGTGGACTGAGTTGTACTTGGGCTCGGAGGTTAGAGCATAATTGAATTGATGACTTAGGTATATGTATGGGCATATACCTAAGCAGTGTCAGTTGTTACTTCGTGATTGTACTTTTCTTTGTGGTTTATCCTTTTGTGGATTTGAGAGACCTTCAGGGGTCTCAGGGTCCCTACTGAGTAGCTTATACTCACCCCTGCACGGGCTTTGCCCGCACTACGTTGTGTTGGTTGCAGACGACGGACATCGTTGACCTTAGCTGAGGCCTACAGAGCGGGACGGAACCCGGAGGTGGACCACTGGGCGGGACGTGCACGGAGCGGACGGCGGGACCCGTGGAGCAGAGGAGCTATCTGTACCCACCCTTCAGGTGGGATTTCCAGTGGACAGCTCGGAGTAGCGGCTTTTACTTTTCAGTTGCTGTTTTCCCCTTTTCGAGTTGTACTTTACTTTCAGTTTGGGTTTGTATTCTGGCCCATTTACCTTTCCGCACTTTCAGTCGTACTCTGCTTTTGTTTAGTGTTTACTTTCCGCTTGTTTACTCTGTGGTGATGTTTACTTTTCAAAGGAAATGCCTTCCCATTTTACTGGGTTTTACGCCTTGGTGCTAGTCGCCAGCCCTGGCCTATGGAAGGCGGGATTGGGGTAGTCACGGCACGGACCTCGAGGGCGGGTCGTGACAAATTGGTATCAAAGGAGTTCGGTTCTACCGTGAACTCTGATCTTTTCTATGTGAAGCAATAATGTTTAGCGTATTGAGTGTGGATATCAGTCCAGGGAGTCCAGTGTTGGTGCGGTGGCCGACGTATCCGTACACCAGGACCTTGACTTCTGATTTCCGACTTAATGCACGAAAACATTGATTGCGTGTGTGTTTCAAAGTTTTCTTTGTGATTACTTATATCAACTCACCAGGTAAACTGTTCTGACCGTGGCGCACCTGTTTCCTTTTCAGGATGGCCCCACGACGGCAACCAGCTAGGGTTCCGAGAGTCGAGCGTGACGACAGCCCACCGAGCGACGAGGCCTCGGTACAGGGCCCTTTGCCAGTAGTGGCACCGGCGGTAGCTCTACCCGCCGAGCCCCCGATGCTTCCAGCAGCAGCCGCTGACGATGCACGTCGCCTCAGCGCACTGCATGAGTTTCAGCGCCAGCGACCGCCCAGGTTTCGCGGGGAGACGGATCCCCAGGCAGCAGAGGACTGGCTGGAGGCAGTAGTTCGAGTGTTTAGGCTAGTGAGGACACCAGCAGACCTCATGGTGATCCTCGCTGCGAGCCTACTACACGCAGCAGCAGGACGATGGTGGAGCTTGATGCTCCAGGTGCACGATGAGGCATCTCTACTTTGGACGGACTTTGAGAGCCTTTTCCGCTCAGAGTTCGTCCCAGCCACCCTTCGTGTGGTGCGTATCCAAGAGCTTCTACAGCTGCGGCAGGGCAGCATGACGGTCGCTCAGTACTCGGCGAGATTTACCGATCTCTCGTGCTACTCGACCGACATGGTACGGGACCCATTCTTCCGGGCCCGGACCTTCGAGCAGGGTTTGAGACACGAGATCAGGGCATCACTGATCTCCCTCAGCATACCGACTCAGACAGGAGTACTGGAGCGGGACCTTCTGATCGAGAGCTTCCTTGATGAGACTACACCAGCACAGCGACCCACCGCAGGGCGGCACGTGGCAGAGTCATCTGCAGCAGGCAGTCGACAGATGACTCAGGGGTCCAGACAGACCAGACCTTCGGGCAGACGATCTCAGGGCACTGGCTCAGCAGTGCGGGGCACACAGCGCGAAGCCAGTCTTACGAGAGGCAGACAGTGCTACTCGTGCGGCGGGCAGGGCCACATGGCTCGTGACTGCCCGACCCGCCGTGCCGAGGAGCAGCAGACGGTTGATGGACCACCGAGGCTGAGGCAGAGGGTCGACCGTGGCGGTCCGCAGGGAGGAGGCGGACGAGGCAGAGGAGCTGGACGAGCAGCTGGTGGTGGCCGACGCTTTGAGGCTCTACCACCACCACCACCAGGAGGTCCACCCCGACCACAGGGAGCTGGCGGGCAGCGACAGGCACAGCTCCAGGAAGCAGAGGCCTACGACCACGGCGCACCTGAGATGATTCGAGGTACTATCTGTGTCTATTCCACCCTTTCTACAGTTCTTATAGACACAGGAGCGAGTGATTCTTTCATAGCCGCTGCCCTTGTTCGGAGCTCAGAGATTCCGACAGAGCCGTTGGCTCGATCCTTACGGCTAGAGACTCCTACGGGAGTAGACACGAAGATTACGCACTGGTGCCGGCAGTGTGAGCTTACTCTAGGAGGCGAGAGCTTCGGCTGGGATCTTCTTGTAGCAGCGTCGAGGCCTTACGACGTCATCTTGGGCATGGATTGGCTGTCTACGGTCCATGCACAGATTGACTGTTTTAGGCGCAAGGTGCGTTGTGTACGCACCGACGGAAGCAGGTTCACCTTCACCGGCGAGAAGGGAGCCTTAGCAGCACATGATGGACTTCCGCGGAGGAGAGGAAAGCACATCACTCATCAGTTGTCTAGCCTTATCCTTGGAGCAGTTGACGTGCAGAGTCCTGGTTTTCCTACAGTGGTGGATCAGTTTGCGGACGTTTTTCCCGACAACGTTCCAGGGCTACCTCCTCGTAGGTAGGTAGACTTTTATATTGACTTGTACCCCGGGACAGCCCCGATATCCACTCCAGCATATCGGATGGCCCCCGCCGAGCTTCGAGAGCTACGGGTACAGTTGGAGGACTTGCAGGGCAAGGGGTTCATCCGACCCAGTGTTTCACCCTGGGCTTCCCCGATATTGTTCACCAAGAAGGCGGACGGGAGCTTGCGACTTTGTGTTGACTATCGTCGCCTGAACCAGGTGACAGTGAGGAATAAGTATCCGCTACCGAGGATTGATGACCTCTTTGATCAGCTCAAGGGAGCACGGTGGTTCTCGAAGATAGACCTCAGGTCAGGCTATCATCAGCTCAGAGTCAGAGACGAGGATGTGCAGAAGACGGCCTTCAGATGTCGGTATGGCCACTATGAGTTCTTGGTTATGCCTTTTGGTGTAACCAATGCTCTAGCAGTGTTCATGGCTCTCATGAATAGGATCTTTCAGCCATACCTCGATCGGTTTGTTGTGGTTTTCATCGACGACATTCTGATTTACTCTACGACAGAGGAGGAGCACGCCTATCACTTGCGAGTTGTCCTTGACACACTCCGAGAGCACCAACTTTATGGTAATCTCTCGAAGTGCCAGTTCTGGATACGTGTGGTCCACTTTTTGGGACACGTTATCTCTGAGGCGGGAGTTGCAGTGGATCCCGCGAAGATTGAGGTTGTGTTAGCATGGGAGCCACCCAGGAGCGTGACTGAGGTTCGGAGTTTCTTGGGACTAGCTGGATACTATCGGAGATTTTTGCCTAACTTCTCCAAAGTTGCGGCATCACTCACAGCTTTGACGAAAAAGGGGAAACCCTTCGTGTGGTCAGACAGTTGTCAGCAGAGCTTCCAGGAGCTGAGACAGAGATTGACTAGCGCACCTATCTTGAGGTTGCCTGAGGAGGGAGTAGGGTACGTAGTCTACTGCGATGCATCAGGGACCGGACTCGGATGTGTTCTGATGTAGGAGCGGGCAGTGATCGCCTATGGATCACGACAGTTGAGGCCGCATGAGAAGAACTATGCTACCCATGACCTGGAGTTAGCAGCAGTGGTCTTCGCTCTGAAGACATGGCGACACTATCTGATGGGCGAGCGCTTTACAGTCTTTTCCGATCATCAGAGTCTCAGGTATATCTTCTCGCAGAAGGACCTGAACCTGAGACAGCGACGATGGCTCGAGTTCCTCCAGGACTATGACTTTGAGATAGTCTATACTCCTGGGAAGGGGAAAGTAGTAGCCGATGCCCTCAGCAGGAGGACGGGCATTCAGCTACTTGAGGAGGTGACAGAGCAGCTAGCCTCTTTGCAGATATCCTTCGTGGATAGAGATGGAGCAGCCTTTCTTCAGTCTCTCACAGTCACTCCTCCACTACTGCAGTGAGTCAGGGAGGCACAGCGCGGGGACGCTGACTGTGAGACACGGCGTGCACAGATATCCTCGGGACAGGCACCTGATGTTTCTCCCTTGGAGCAGAGCACGACATCCTTTTCAGAGGACGTACCATGGTACCAGTCGCATTGCGAGAGGAAGTGCTGAGGGTGTTTCACACTTCTCCTTTGGCGGTACATCCTGGAGTGGCGAAGATGTACCAGGACCTCAGACGACAGCACTGGTGGCCGGGTATGAAGAAGGCAGTAGCAGAGTTCGTTTCTCGATGCCTTACCTGCCAGCAGGTAAAGGCAGAGCATCAGGTACCAGCAGGCTTGGTACAGCCCTTGGAGGTTCCGGAGTGGAAGTGGGACGACATATCTATGGACTTCGTGACTGGACTTCCACGCACTTCCAGAGGTCACGACTCCATCTGGGTGATTGTTGACCGACTCACCAAGTCGGCACACTTCTTACCCATCAGAGAGCAGGGCTCAGTGGAAAGCTTGGGACGTCTCTACGTTCAGGAGATTGTGCGGCTCCACGGTGTGCCATCATCTATCGTCTCCGATCGAGATGCCCGCTTTACTTCCCGGCTTTGGAAGGGGTTACAGGAAGCGTTCGGTACGCAACTACGTCTTAGCACAGCTTTTCACCCTCAGACGGATGGTCAGACGGAGAGGACCATTCAGACAATCGAGGACATGCTCCGTGCCTGTGTCCTCGACTTTGGTCGTAGCTGGGAGGACCACCTACCCTTGGTGGAGTTCGCGTACAAAAACAGCTACCACTCCACCATCGGGATGGCACCGTACGAGGCGTTGTACGGCCGACCATGTAGATCTCCTTTGTGTTGGACAGACCCTGGGGAGTCAGCACTGGTGGGACCGGAGATGGTCCAGGACACGACAGAGAAGGTCCAGGTCATCCAGGAGCGGATGAGGACAGCTCAGAGCCGGCAGAAGTCATATGCTGTCAGGAGGCGGAGGCCACTGGAGTTCGAGGATGGCGACCACGTCTTCTTGCGGGTCTCACCTCGATGTGGTATTCGGAGATTTGGCCGAGGCGGCAAGTTATCTCCGCGCTTCATCGGAACTTTCCAGATTCTCAGCAGGATTGGTGAGGTGGCTTATCGCCTGGATCTACCACCTCAGTTGCACCGGATGCACGACGTCTTCAACGTATCTCAGCTGAGTAGATACGTGCACGACCCGACGCACATCATTGACCATGGGGAGCATGACGTTGACGATGGGGCGACATTTATGGAGGTCCTGATGGAGATAGAGGATCGACAGGAGCGGGTCCTACGTGGGCGATCGATTCCTCTTGTGCGCATCCGATGGCAGCACGAGAATCTCCAGGAGAGAACATGGGAGCGGGAGGCTCAGATGCGTGCTCAGTACCCTCATTTGTTTCCGTAGTTTTTGATGTATCTTTACGGGGACGTAAAGCCCTGAGGTGGGATTAATGTAAATACCCGTAAAATTCAAGGGAAATTTTTTCATAATTTTCTTTAGAATTTTACAAGAGCACGGTTTCAGACGGCACCTGATTCCGAGGCCCGGAGTGCCCGGAATTAATTTCCGAAGTTTGGCTCGGGTACGTTCAGTGAACGAACGAGCGGGAATTCCTAACTTTTGATCCGGTGCTCGGAATTGAAATCTGAGGGCACCGATGAACTCACAGCGCCGATATTCTCTTAAAGAGACCTTTTCGGGAGTTGCGTTTGTTGCGGGTTGAAAGTTAGTTTTGGGGTTTTTAGTTTGAGTTAAATAAAATTTGTGTAGAACAAATTTTATTATAACTTGTTAAAACCTATCAAAGGGGGTTGGAAGTGGGACCCACACCCACTTTACCTCCCTTGAGAGGATTAAGTGTGGTGGGGCCCACACGAACCCCTAATCCTTTCAAATTCTCTCAACTTGCTTAACCCCTAATTAAATGACTTGAGTTACTTTTAATTATGGGAGTTAAACCTTTTGAATTTCAAACTTTTGAAATTCTAATGTGTTATGTGATAATAAAATAAGATGTTGTCTTATTTTATTTTGGGGGTTTTTTGTTTGTCTTCTTGAGAGGTGGAGAGCTCTTCTTCTTCTTCAACTCTGACGAAGAACTCGAAGAACGTTCATCTTGACAAAGAACGCTCAAGCTCCAACGAAGAACGCCACACCTCCATTCTTCGTTTACCGTGTCAACGAAAGGGGGCGCCACTTCTTCCTCGGACAACCTTCGTCGGCGTACAAGTTTCTCCAACGACGTGTCTCTTCGAACGCATCCCTTCGTCATCGGATTTGACGAACGGCTACCGCGACGCCCGACCTCCGCGACGTCGTCTTCCGCGGAACCTTGACAATCTTCGAACCTTATACCCGAGGTAGGGGTTGTCGATTTCTTTTTGGTTTCCTTATTTTATTCTTGATCGTGATTTTAGCAAGACTAACGTGTGGCTTGAATTATTTTAAGTTGCGTTATTATTTTAACGTGAGGGGGGCCGGGCCGCACGAACACGGCCGAACCCCCCTCCATCGTTCTTGTTTATTCTTGCGGGTGGAAGCAAGTGGCGTGGTGCCGTCGCACCACGCAGATAATCGTGCTTTTATTTTACGTGGCGCCGTCGCGCCACACCGAGGTAGAATATTCAAGAACGCGACGCCGTCGCGCCGCGTTGAAAGGAATCAAGGCACGGCGAATGGGGCGCGGTGCCGTCGCACCGCGCCGGACGATGAACACCGCGGCCGGTTCCGGGCCGCGGTGGGACGAGGAGACCGCGGCCGGTTCCGGGCCGCGGCGGAAGAGAAGACCGGCGGCCGGGCCGCCGGCGTCGGAAGCCGAAGAGGGGAGCGGAATTTCCGGTCCCGTTGGAGAAAACCGGCCGGCCAGCTGGCCGGCCGGATGCCATTGAAACCGGGGGAATTAATCCCCCGGCCAGCGTGTAAAAACCCCCCTCTTAAAGGGGGGCGGTTTTCTTTGAAGGGAGGGGGGCAGCCGGCCCCCCGGTTCCGCTCAATTCAATCCCCCCACGTGGGGGGGGGGGGGGGGGCGTTTTTTTAAAAAAAAACGGGCGCGGCACAAAGGCCGCGCCGCCCCTCAAAACCGCGGGGGTTTGTTTCCCCGCGTGCAGCCACCTCGCGGCGCCAGGCCGCCGCAACCCGCCGCGCCGCCGCCCCGCCGCGCTGCCGCGCTGCCACGCCGCCGCGCCGCCTGGCCGCCGCGCCGCCGCCGGCCGCCGCCGCCGCCCCAGGGGGGGGGGGGGGGGGGTCGGGCCGGGTCGGCCCGGACCCGGACCCCCCCGTTTCGAACCAGAATCGGTTTTTGGGCCATAACTTGAGCCTCGGACCTCCGATCGACGAACCGTCAGCGGCAACGCGATCCTTGGATCGAGACGGTCGTTTCGGTATATCGCACTCAAGGTTTCAGGTTACTTTGAGTTCGGCCGGGTTGGTTCGTTCACGAAACCAACCGAGCCTTCGGAGCGGAAACGCTCATATCTTGAGCTACGAACGTCCGATTGACGCGCCGTCAGTCGCGTTGTGTTCCTCTTAGTGAGACGGATCTTTTGGCATACTTCGCCCGAGGTTTGGAAGCAGGTGGAGTACAGTCGGGTTGGTTTTTCCTTAAAAACCAACCGGGCCCCGGAGACGAAAATGCCAATAACTCTCAGACCGGGCGTCCGATCGACGCGCCGTCTGTTGCGTTGAGTTCCTGTTGACGATACGGAACTTTTGGATACATCAACTCTAGTCTTTGTGACAGTTGATGTATCAGCCTCTCGGCTCATGGAGCGGACCCTCCGAACGAGCTTGCTGTGTGCGGGAACCCTAGTGTTGGCTGCGACTGCTACAACTGCTACTACTGCTACGACTGCTACTGTGACTGCGACGACGACAGTACAGAGATCCTGTGTGGATTCGACGACGACAGTACAGAGATCCTGTGTGGATTCGACGACGACGACTACAGCACTCAGCGATCCTACGTGGATCAGTGCTACAGGTCCTGTGTGGGCCCGATCCTGTGTGGGTCCGCGCTCAGCGGTTCTGTGTGAGCCAGCGCCTACAGGTCCTGTGTGGGCCCGATCCTGTGTGGGTCTTTGCGGGGGTTAGTTACCTATCGATCCTTCGTGGGTCCGACGACTTAGATGGAGCAGTGATCATCTTTATCGTCTTTGAAAAAGTATACCTGTGTGAGCTGAATCCTATTGCTTTCCTGTGTGGATTGTGTTGTGCAATCTTGTGTGGTTTACGTTTTGCTTTCCTGTGTGGAATACGTTTACTTTCCTGTGTGGACTGAGTTGTACTTGGGCTCGGAGGTTAGAGCGTAATTGAATTGATGACTTAGGTATATGTATGGGCATATACCTAAGCAGTGTCAGTTGTTACTTCGTGATTGTACTTTTCTTCGTGGTTTATACTTTGTGGATTTGAGAGACCTTCAGGGGTCTCGGGGTCCCTACTGAGTAGCTTATACTCACCCCTGCACGGGCTTTGCCCGCACTCCGTTGTGTTGGTTGCAGACGACGGACAGCGTTGACCTTAGCTGAGGCCTACAGAGTGGGACGGTACCCGGAGGTGGACCACTGGGCGGGACGTGCACGGAGCGGACGGCGGGACCCGTGGAGCAGAGGAGCTATCTGTACCCACCCTTCAGGTGGGATTTCCAGTGGACAGCTCGGAGTAGCAGCTTTTACTTTTCAGTTGTTGTTTTCCCTTTTTCGAGTTGTACTTTACTTTCAGTTTGGGTTTGTATTCTGGCCCATTTACCTTTCCGCACTTTCAGTCGTACTCTGCTTTTGTTTAGTGTTTACTTTCCGCTTGCTTACTCTGTGGTGATGTTTACTTTTCAAAGGCAATGCCTTCCCATTTTACTGGGTTTTACGCCTTGGTGCTAGTCGCCAGCCCCTGGCCTGTGGAAGGCGGGCTTGGGGTAGTCACAGCACGGACCCCGAGGGCGGGTCGTGACAACAATAATCATAATCTTATTTAGTAAACTGATTTACCTTAAAATAAGGGCTTTTACTAACTAGGGACTTCACGTATGCCAGTGGTAGATGATGTAAACTTGTTTCCCATTGGTTTTGGGATCGATTATTAAGGACTTTTCAGCCGTGATGGATTTTCACTCATATTTCTGGTGGTCTTTTCCAATATTTCATAATTCTTATAACATTCTATAATTATGTTATTCTCCTCAAAAATTATCATGACATTTTTTCCCCAATGTTTATCTCAATCCATTAAAATTGAATCCTAAAATATAATAACCCTTAATTATATCAAAAGAATAAGAACCATAAAGGTTATCCAAATGTTAATAATTATGTCCAAATAATATAATTCATCCACAAATAATTTTTTTATCCAAACCTAAGGATAAATAAAAATCAACTAAGGTATCCACAATGTACGCAAACTTCCACAACAGTGCTAGTACATTTACAGATTTCATCATCCATAAATATTCCCTAACTCTCAAATCATTTATAAGTAGACATAGTAATCCATCGACATTCATCATAATATATTTACTATGCATTTTTACCTTTTTTCATAATGCATAAATATTTTTCATCAAATATCATTATCATTTATATATATCAATCCAACAATGATTCATTCATTTTGTATATTAATACAAAACATAACTCAAATCTAGATATCGAGATATTTTTGATGTTCACATTCTTTTTAGGCATGTTGTCCTACTTTCTAAAAGTAAGAATTAAATCCACTTGTAATGTATTTATATAAATTTTGAAAATTTGACATCTTAAATTAATATTATAAAAAATACCATGACCCATAAAATTTTATCATAAATGAGTATTTTTTGTTTAACTCATAGAATATAATGAATTTTAATAGATTACTCAAAATGATGTCAAAATCATTTGGAAATAATTTGGTGATAATTTTGAATAATAAATAATTTTGGAGGGTAAATAAGTGTTTTCATGATTTCATTCCTTAAATATTAAAATATTATCCATTATTTGATGAATATAACAACACATAAACATGATGATAATCACTTATAGAATAATAAACAATTGGGAAAGTGTAATTTTTTTTAATATTCATATACATCAACCACTTTATATTCCAATTGATTTAGTTTTTAGTCAATAAACCTAATTTACCATAATATAATAAATTCCACATTTTGTTAAAAACTTTTTCAATAATGGATCATTAACATAATAAAAGATTACATACCATCACTTAATGTTATCCAAGCCATGCTTTGATGCAAACTATTAAGAAATTCCATTAATCATAACTTTTTATTTTATATTTTGAATATAATTTTGTTTCATTCATTCCCAATGATCATTTTGGTCTAGATTTTTACAGAATTTGGATAGAATCTTACATAGTAAAATATTATATGAAATGTGGATACATATACGTAGTATCCATTTTATAACTAAAAGAAAACCGTTTAAAATAATAAATTATACTTTTTCATGAGACTTCATCAATAATTTCTTAATGGAATAATTTTTTTCAATACCAATATCTGGTCCTGTGAAAACCATTATGAAACATGGGATGATAATAAATGCATTGTAAAGGAAATAATAAAATAAAAACATTTGTTTGTAAAACCTAAGTAAACATTCACAAAATATAAAACGTATCTTTTTTACACTGAAAAAGAGATCATCATTTCAAAAATATCATTATATTACATTTTGAAAATAAATAATTTTCATTAATAATAATAAACCAACATATCATATACATGATGGTAACATGGTACATATAGAGACTTAAATGAATTATAATACGAAGGACTTCCAATCATATCACTATTACAAATATAATATCCATATGGCCAACTTCTAAACTCAATGTGTTTGTTGTTATAAAGTAAACCGACATTCTTATTTTGTCACAAAACATTTTATCATTGGGTTATCACATAAGAAACCATATCGGGATTATCATATAACCACCCATAACATGTCAAAATACCCTTATATATTCATGACACATAAAATATTTCAATTATCCACATTTTACTCATAAACATTCGTTTTTAATCTCAAGAAATAATTTTTAGAAATTCAAATAGTCAATACATATTCAAAATAGTTATCAATAAAAAAACCAAAAAAGTGGAAAAGGAAATAATTTACCTTTTAAGAATTGTATGCCTTATAGAGGTATAAAATATTAAATAAATGTCATAGAGGCAGAAAAATTGTTGTCTTTGTATGAATTATAAAACATTTCTTTTGTAATTTTTTAATAAAATAAAATACTTCCTATTAATTGAATTAAAATATTCCATTTTTTTAACATTGATTGAAATTAATAATATAAATAAATAATCAATTACAATTTTTTAACATATCAAATAACATTTAAATTAAAATTATCAAAAATAGATTTTATAATTAAATAATTAAATGTCAATGTAGTTTCATGCCACTTTGAACATTTACATCTTAATCTACAAGAATTAATACATTTAACAAAACATTTAATATCATTAATATAGATAAAATATGGAAATTAAATAACATATTTTCTTTATATAAAACTTATAAAAGAATTATGGTGTCTATTATCAAGAAATGCATCAATGAAAGGATATTGAGATGAAATACCTTACCTTCAGTCTGACATGTCTCGTACATTATTTATCACCATGAATAGTAAATTTAGGATAAGTTATACTTTATTCACATGATTTTAAGGTTAATTATTAATTTCGTGTCCCTTATTACAATGATATAATTATTACATTTTTATTTATGTTCACATTGGATGTTTTATCAATATTTGTTACTTGATTCGAAAATTGACTTTGTATCATGTTAATAGTAAATTTTGCCATACATCCATCATCTATAGTATACTTTTCTCAGAATAATTTTAAATTTCATAAATCCTTTATTCCATAAAATAAATTCATAAGTTTTGGAAATGAAAAATGAAAAAAGTTATAATCATTGTGATTGTGTGCTATACATACGAATGTGAAATGATTCCATTTTTAAATGAAAATTATTTAAATAATGTATTTATAATTATATCATAATATAACAATCATAATTTAATTAAATATATATATATATATATATAGATAATATATGAGATGTGTTAAAAAACAATTCAATACCCTTCATGTTTGTGATTGTTCACATGGATGCACGAACGCCACTATCATTTTTAGGTTCATGGAAAGAAATAACATAATTGACATATTGATAACATATAAGGATTAATATGTCATGAATATCACATATTAATAATAATTTCATCTTTATTAATAGTCATAAAATATAATAAATAAAAACAAACTATTTGGGTTCGCGAGGTGGTGGTCCTATGTACCCAAGATCAAAAATTTCATTCCACATTTTATGGAATTTGTGATTGATTCTATTGGTGATTAAAAAAATAATAACTTCTATGTATAGTGAGGATATTGGAGTTATTATATCATCATCGAAACAGGATGGGAAGATGAGTGAGGACTCTCAAGGATGGAAAACTGTCATACCAAGATGGAAGCACAAACAGGCCGGTTCGAGACATAGTGAAGATGTAAAATCCAGTGATATAGAAGGTGATTCTCAACTAGACCTGGAATATGATCAAGTGAATCTAGTTGTAATTGGATCAAGGAATTGGGAAAAAGGATGCATCATGACTAGGAATTTACCCGTTCTTATGGGGGATAAAAGGTCAAGACCTCGAATGGATTATTGATGCACACCAACAATGATAGTCAGTATATGGTTAGGGATGAAACGGTGTAAGGGTACATGAGTTATTACACAGGGTCCTCTGATAACGATAGCTAGTAAACTGCCCTGTAGCATGATGACTAAGTAGGATTCAGAAACCTATTCCACTATCCTGGGAGATACTTAGGGGAAGAAGTGCCTAGTGACATATGATATCATGGACGATGAGGGACCACAACTACAAGTAGGATGGGGGGAAATATAATAGTAAATCTAACTTTAAATGATAGAATAATGAGGGTGTTAGGGAAGCATGATAAATTTCGTCGTGATCCACGGGTGACTTCTTCATGTCCGTAGCTCGCAGATGGTACAGAGGCCACATACCAGACATGGGTACTCCTTATACATTATGATGAAGAGACAGTTGATTCGAATAAAACTAACCATGATTATAGAGTGGTTGTAGAAATGATGAATACAAGTCCAATGCATGTGGACAAAAACTTGGAACATATCAGATGGATCGAGAAATAATTACAAATACTGAAAATATTATTTATTGATAAGAAGATAATCGTTGAGGAGTTCTTGAAAACAAGGGATCAACTTGTCCAACATTTTGAAGATAATCTCAAATGTTGTCACAAAAAAGAGGTAATATATCTCTCCGAGAATCAATAGAGGGAGGTCATATCAAATAAGATTAATTTAGACTTTAATGGTTTTTTATGCACAAAAATATTTAATATTTCAAGTTGTACTAGATGGTTTCTCCCTTTTTCCACAAAAGTGATTTAATAAAAAATTAAATTACTATTATTAATGAAAATGATTCCTCTTATTCAGTGGATCAGCCATGAAGAACACATTGACCCTTTTATGGAGGGTGTTCTACATATACTAAGGCCTATAGAATTTTGTGAGGTAATTTAGGAACATGTATGGGATGATATTGGCCGATCCAAATTGATCTTGATGTGTGAATATTTTATAAGAGTGGGTGCCTATTATAGAAGACGGTATGTGAAATATTTTAAATTAATAAAATATCATATTAATATAACATCAATATTGATGAAATACGATAAAAAAAATCGTTATTTATATGATAAGATGAGTATTGTTAGAAATAATATCATCCAATAATTTTAATACTTTTTTAAACCTTGTATTTATGGATTACCCATAATTATTATATTTTTATTTTAATTGTGGAGAATTTATTTTTATATTAAAAGGATATAAATATTAATTACTGCGGGTGTAAATTACCAAAAATTATACACTTTATTATCATTTATCCCTTATCATAGTGAAAATTTAATATTAAATGATTTTTATGATTTATAAATAATTTCATAAAATATTATTTTTATAAAATATCAATAGTGTCTATTTTTAAAATATTTATTTCATTGAATTTTAATAAAAACCTAACAAAGATATATATTAGAAAGAAGACATTTAATGGAATTATAACAACACATAGTCACCAAATAAATCATGTATTACACTCATTAATGGTAATTATATTTATTTAATATTTATCATATCATGTATAAAATATTTATTTTAATAAAATAATTAAAGAATAACTATTGTGTTAATATATATGTTAATTTTTTATCATCTAAAAATTATACATAAATTTCCATGATATAGTTAATTTAATTAAATTTATGTAAACTTTTTATTATCTATTTTTTATAATTTTTATCACTACATTAAAATTATATTAGTTATCATAAATAATAGGTTGAGCAATGGTCATATTTTTTGTTTTAATAATATTTATATCACTTTACTAGGAAATAATCAACTTAAAAAGTAAATTTTGGTACTTAAGTGTTAAGGATATACATTTATTCATTCAATCGTGATTTTTAAGGTTTTAGAGTAATATTTTATTATTATAATTTTTTAACTTTGATTTATTTGATTTACCAATGGCAGTGTTAATATAAAATCAACATAGTTACTATTTATAATATCCAAAAAAATTTAAAAGTAAGATATTATATAATTTAGACACACTGATAAAAATTATGGAATCAATATTTCAAAATTTATTCCACAAAAGATAATGTAATTAATTTAATGTTAATATAAGTTGTCTAAATGAGAAAACTTGTTTTTAAGATAAACGTTCAAATGTTCACATAGATTTTATATTTACTTTCATTATGGTATTTATTGAAATGATAAAAATATTAATAAATTATAACAAAAAAAAAAATTTATACTTTAAAAAAAATTAAAAGGATATTTTACCAACATTAATAAATTAGAAAAAATGTAGTTTTGAATTAAAATGGTGAAACATAAACTATTCTTTAAAATATGAATGTTATCAGACAAATAACAATAAATAATACATAATAAATTTATAATTTTCCTATCCCAAATAATAATTTTATTTTTTTCAAATAAAACATATAAAAATGTCATAGAGTATATATAGAATGGTTTCTTCTTCTGAAGAGAGTAAAAATAAATTTTTAGAAAAATACACCTTTTATAAATAAAATTTATTTTTTTCTTTTATAATGTGTTCAAAATACATAAGATGAATTTTAAATATTATATATAATTTTCATTTAATTAATATAATAATAAATTTTGTTTATTTGAATTTATAATCAAAATTATTCACATTTAAATAAAAATGCATCATTTTTATTCAATTAGTTTTTAGTATCATTTCAAATTACATTGGAAACCAATGATTCATTATACAAAAATGTGTAAAGAATATTTTTATAATATATAGGTATCACTAAGTATTTACTCCAATCTAATATCTAGTTGATTAATACTCTAGTAAGTAAAAATATTCATTTTGTCATTTAATCTCAATGTTTCCTTTCATGTATTCTATCAAAAAATTTGTTTCTTTTTTTAAAACAAGAGAAGATAAAAATAATTATTTAACCAGTTGTTATTGAGGATTGTGATCATATATGCTAAAATATTTTACACCATGGGAAATCTAATTCATTATTATGTTATTAATAACATTTATTGGAATTATATTTATGGACCAAACTCCCAAAAATATCATATTCGCTTTTTCCAAACATATTTATTTTTTAGTTGTATATTATATTTTTATTAAATTTATAATAATCTATATTTTTAGATTACATATCTTAAATTTTATTCATCATTGTTATTTTGGGTTTTAAACTAGAGTGGGGATTTTTTTTGTAATAACCACTTATATATTATATCATGTTATTATATTAAATATTTATATAGTTTCCTAAAAAATGAAAAATAAATATAATCTGTTCATTTGTTTATTCTTTATGGATTAAAACAATAGTTTGATGTTAATTTCCCTATATTTTAATATTCAATACTGAGCCTTATGTCCATGGATACATTATTAGAATAACTCATTGCTCATAGTGAAATAAATTATATCTAATGCTTTGTGCATAAATGATAAATTATCCTCTCTTTCAATTTTATAAGATCGTCATTTGAGTCTTCACAACATTAAAAATTACAAGAGACAATTTTTTTCAAGAATATAATATATTTTTTAAAAGATTATGTCAGCTGAAATATCCTTTTCATGAGTCATATTTAACTAATAGTGATTTGTTTTAATTTTTTTCCCATTTTAAATAATCATCAAACTATACGGGTGATTTTTTATTATATTTTTTCTCATGAACATTAGTGAATTAACTTTTAAATCTATAATCACTATTATTTACGATCATATGATCATTGTTGAAATTATTATTTATATAATTCGTGACCTAATATTTATTGGAAAATTACTAATGAAAATTTTATTAACTATGGTCATACATATAACTTACATAATTAATTAATTTTTTATTACTTTTCACAGATGTAGAAAAATATGAATGAGAATAAAATAAACTGTAATTACTATATTTAATTACATTTAATTTTTAAGGGGTGGAATAAATAAATAATTTTTCCTATTGTAAGAGTTAATGTTGGATTTCACAAAATTAATATAGATTTTTTAATTAAAATTTTTAATTAATTTTATCATGTTCATGTTAGAATTAAATGTTTTCTAAATAGAGTGAACAAATATGTTCAACAATATATTTATTCTGATAGTGCATAGGTGTACCAATGATGGAATTCTATATATATTGGGTAATTTTTAATTTCTTGGACTAACATAACATATTTAAAATTGTTGACTGTTGGACATAATTCTAGAAGGGGATATCAACATACATAAATAGTAGTTGACAATGTTCATCTATATTGTATAATATTTAACCTCATTCCAATCTTGTTCAAAATAATCATGCATTGTTTTATGAGATTTCTATTTTGGATGGGATTCCATCATTTGTAATAATCCCTATTAGACACTCACAATAACAACAATATCTTTTTCTTTCATTCTACCATGTATTATTTTTCACATTACTCTAATAACATAATTCTGAATTTTTCATTAAGATGTTAAATGGATTGGACTATTCAAAAGTATTTCTGTGATCATTTTATCATTTTCTTTATTCATAATAGTACTGGTATAATTTTAAAAGAGAAAATTTTCAATTTTTTTTATTAGTTACATGAAATTAATTAGATTCTGATTAGTTTATTACCTAATTTTATGGTGGTCAGGGTTGAGATAATATTTACTATATTAGATTGATCAGTAAATCCTATATTTAATTAAACATTTTCATGAAAAATAATTATTGATATTTTAATTGATATGAATTTTTTTTATGTTGAAAACTAAATGAGATCAAATTTTTTGTTTGATGTATTATTTCATTTCATATGAATCATGGTCTTTTTGTATTAGTGAATTAATAAGTAGCTACTCAAACTATTAGTGAACCATCGATGGATACTCCCAAATAGATTTGTTCTTCCATTACAAGTTCATTTTCAACATCAAAAAATTATACATGATATAATGATAAAATGGGAAGATATTCTTGGTGAACAATTGTTGTAACTATTGTCTCACAGATGTGGTCTTTCATCCCTATTTTTGAGACTTTAGTGAGTCTATGGTCCCTCATCATAGGAAATACATATTTTATTTTAACAAAAAAGGTTAATTACCTCCAAAATGCATGAAATCATCCTGATGTCATCAATTAAATTCCTAAGAAAGACTAATGATCTCCCTAAATGTGTCTCCACAGTGTAATCTACCATAGTTGTTGAAAGCACTACAATGCTATCCTAGAAACTACACCAATAAATATATAGAATTACAAGGAAATACCTAAAAATAGTTTGATATATCATATCCAATTTGTCAATTTGAGGACCAGAATCGTTGTAATCACATAAAATGTTCCCACCCTAACACTGAACGACTATGGATATTTCATTAATTTTTTGAAAGAAATTAGGTATATTATTTAATACAATTGTTTGACTCACCCATAATTTATTATATAAGTTTCTTATACATAAATAATATGAAAAATTAGGTCAATTAAAGGATATTATATATATATATTACATCTTATTGAGGATGTATCAAGAATCTTATACATTATATCCTATAGTGTACATTCTAGAATCGTTATAAGATACATGCTACAAAAAAATTGAACAAACTTCATTATGGAAATCTCCCCAATAATCCTCTTGAGAAATTTTCCGTTATAGGTTAATTGAATTGGTCTAAAAACCCATTTTATCCTTCTATATGGTTCATTATACCCCATTTTCTGGATGTTTAACTTGTGTATTCCGTTGAGAATCATATATAAATCTTTTTTACATAATGTAAATTTGTTACATCATTTTAAAAATGTATAGTTTCATCCATATACAACACTAAAAATATATTGATCCACCCACTAATCTACCAATATCTAGATGAATAATATATGATTTTTCAAATCTAATGCATTGATAGAATCAGTATTCCTTGTCTTCCCAAACTTTGAAGAATTCATAAATGGAACATTGCAACTAATGAACCTTAATTATCTTATTTTAACAATTAAAACATTTAGGATTGAACATATATATGTCATCGAATACATTTCTGTAATAGAAAGAGACTTTTACATCTATTTGATATATCATAAAATCATAATGATATTTCATCTAATATCATAATGTCTTTTATTTTTGAATATTAATGAATATAACATTATAATAACTACTATTATATTTTTCAAAAAACCATTGATTATTAAATGACAATACGAAATTACAAAATATAATGATTATGTATTTTAAATTATAAATTATACAAATTATAATGAAAAATATAAATAATATAAAAATAATGATAATTATATTAAAAACATAGTAAAATTTAAATAACATAAATAGTTAATATAAATAGAATATTCAAATATAGGATGCCAATATATCACAAAACCCATAACAACAATTGGGATTAAAAATTAAAAATAAGATCATAGTAAATTTTTTAATAGAAAGAAAATATATATCCATGTTTAGACTACATATTTTATCAAATATATATTATCATATGCTTTATTTATTTTTAGATCCTACACTATAATGATATATAAAGTTTATGGGTTGATTCAAAATATTCATAAATTATTTTCAAATTCATTTTCAATGAGATTCAAAACTTGATGACTAGACACATGGAGGACCAACATGAGCCAATTAAAATCTGAGTGAACCACAATAGGTCCACCACTATATGGTAGATGGATTCTGACGAGTAATATAAAAACCCTGTACATTATTAAAATAATTAAATATTCATAAAAAGATATCACACATTTCAAAACCCCACAATATATAGAATTATAGTTTCTTTCTAAATTATGTACATTACAAAACAACTAAAAACACCGAGAAGAATGAGTTAAGGATCATTACACATGGAAGAGAATTAGTTAAGGATCATTGCACATGGAGTAGCATTGGTCAAGTCTCATTTCATGTTGAGGATCATGAGTTATGGATCATTTCACAAGGAGGAGCATTAGTCATAAGTAAATAAAAATGGATGATATTGTTGAAATGTTCATTTCAAATTATGTTACTTGATACTAAAAAATACCAAATGAAATGGATCACTATCAGGTCACAACCTTAATAATTACTTCAATATCATTCTTATGTGTGCCACATTGATCATACACCATGGATTCAATTCATATCATATGTAATTACACGATAATGGAATGATGAATAAAAAAATTTTATTTCATAAAAATTAATTATTTCTGTGTAAAGGTGAATACCCTAAACAGTTAAATTGTTATGGTATTCACTATGAGGTGATTTTGGCATGGAATAAGATGGTTCAATTTTCATAGCATAACAATGTCATATAGAGATTAATAAATTTAAATAATGAGAGATAAATGGGGATCTCAACATTTAAACATGAAATATAATGTAAGATGGATATAGGAGGACATTCTAAAACATTGGAAATTTGGAAATTGAAGGTTTAACATTATAAAGATTAATGACTGTGATAAGAAATAAAAAGAAGCCTTATAAAATTTGGGGATGTTAACTGTTGTGTATATAATGGATCATTGGAGGGTTAATCATAATGAAATTGGATATTTTTTTTTAAATCAAGTTACCTATATAGTAGAATATATATTAATGTACCCCCACATAATTAAATTTAATTATAAAGTCATATCATAAATGAAGTTCTCGATAAAAATAGGATAGAGTGATACCGTTTTGTAATTTCAACATAGCAACAAATGTACATAAAGGATCATAGTGGGTATTAATGAGAGTGAATGGAATATATCATTACATATTCATCAAATGGATAGTAATGGATACTGTAACATTATATCAAAACATATGATATTGAATTTAAGAATCATAATATAACAAAACTTTTTGAATTGGAATTTCAAGAGAGAAATCCCTTAAGAAATTTCGGAATAGTAACAGCATAGGCATGATTCCAAATAGAAGAGGATAAATGTTACCTCATTGAAATAACCTAAAATGGACAGTAATGGTATGATTATAAATAACTGATATTTTATCCTTTTGAAATTATAAGAAATAATTTCATATAAGATGCTATAATATAAAAGGAGGAGAGGAAAGTGAGGTTACCTTATGACAATGTGTAATTCCAAAGGCTTGGGATAGGATTATCAGGTTCTAGGGAATCCATGGGTGCACTCTACGGAGTAGAGTGTAGAGTGTGGTGGATTATATTGGAATAGAGATGGAATTCATTATTATTTAAGTTATGGATATTACATAATAAAATAGTAAAAAACACAAAAAAATAATATGGTAATTCCAATTGTTTCTAAAAAATGGAGAGTGGTGCATAATATTTTATAATCCTAAGAACATAAGATATTAAAATATTTCCCTTTGTTATATATAGGTGAGTCACACATACATATAAATGATTTTAAATGCATAAAATTCATTATAAGTCCTGGGAGATTCAATAAGTCTTAATTAAATAAATAAAAAATATAATATAACAATATATTAAAGGAAACTCATATATTTGACCTAATATAGGTTTTATAGTATTTATTACATCACTATTGTGCCACATAGATGTCAAAAAACAAAAATTAAATTTTTATGGTTAATAATTTTTACCAGAAAATTTGAAATTCTTAGAAAATTTAGAAAAGATCAATGTTGTATAATTTTAGCATTAATGTTAAAAAAATAATATTCATTTTTAAAGATAAATTTCCATATATTTGAATTTTAACTTAAAATTAGTACTGATATATATTGAAAATTGATTGGTTTTGACAATAACTGTTTTTGAACTCTATTAAAAATTACTTTTGACCTCATAAAAATAATATGTATATTTATATTTAATAAATTTTATTTAATACTAATATTTTATTTAAAATTTTATTAATTTTATAAATCCAATAATTCATCAAAATAGATATTTTAATTAAACAATATAATGAATTTCTATAAAATGATTTAACAAAGTAATAACAATAGGTTGAAAATTTATACATTATTTTATAAAAAAATAATGTACATTTTTTGAATTATCAGGTAATGAAAAAACTCTTTATTGAAGTAGCATAGGCCATAAGAGTACAATGCCTGATGGCAGGGATTTCTTGGGAACGTTCAGTGAACATATTTTTCCTCGTGATATCGATATCTATGAACTTATACCATTAGAAGATGCACTAGTGGTTATACTATTTGATCTCATCTAAGGATTGGTCTACAGAAATTCAATGAAATTATATCACCCTCAACATCATAGATAAATTGGATTCATTGGTTATGACCCTACTAGTTGAGGCAATTACATTATTTTTCTATGTCAAATTGATTTGTTAAAATACTATATTTATACTAGTCCAGTGATCACTATTTAATGACTATATTTTCAACGTTAGTGATACGTAAAGGTAATTCAAATACTGTTGGATATAAGTAAATAATCTCCTTTGTTTTCTTTTTCTGCAATATAGTATATTTGATAACATGAGGAATTTTATTCCTAATTTTTGATGTGATGGGACTAGTACGTAACATCCTAAGTGGGATACCTTGAATAAATCCATTACTTGAGATAGGTTTGGTGGGAATTTTAGTTGATAGAACACTGCTCCAATTAAACAAAGGATCTAAAAACATATGATTCACCTCAGAAAAATCATTTCATTCTTCTCAAATATCATCATTCTATTTACTGTAGATTTTATGGTGAAATCAATGTCCCCAATATCAAAATCTTGGACATATTGACAATGGTCACCATATATCTTCTATCAGCCCTAAAAAGCCCTGATTTTTTATGAATGGTTTACCCATATCTACAATTTCCTCAACTATTTTAGGATTTACAAGTATTTTTCCCCCAAATTATTCTCAAATTGATGGAGTTCTGTGCATATTATGATAAAGAAATTCATATAGGCAAATTTGTGTGCTCGAGTGGAAATAATTATTGTAAAATAAATCATAAAAATGTATTTGTTCTACCATACAACTTTGATGTCTATATAACATCCTTGGAACATATGTTTGATTGTGTGAATAGTTCTCTCAAATAGGGCATCCATTTTAAATGATATACAAAACGAAAATCCATCTCAATGATAAGACCATGCCGAAAACATTTCCATTCTGTAATAGTGAATACTGTCTGTCAATTGGAAAAATAGATTGTTTTACTTTATTTAGAATTAAAAAATTATTAATGTAAATCTATTCCAATTTATCAAGGGAAAAATACTCTCAAATCCCAAGGAAGAGTGAATTATCCAAAACATGATATGCAACAACCCAAATAGCATTATTTCCTTTGATGTCTTTGGTTGATTGCTGAAAAAATCGATGATGATGTATTCCCATTTTCATTTTGGTATGGTTAATCATTGCATCATCACCTAATATTTCATCCTCTCATCCATCAAATTCGAACACACCAGGCACATTGATGTTTATTCAATGATCTCCTTACTCATGTAATCCCACTAATAATGCCTTCATTTATCTCGATATATCATTGTGTTTCCCTAATGAATGTGGAAGGTCTAAATAAGTGTATCATCCAAATTTTTTCATTAATATATTATTTCATTGAATACATATTATTAACCCAATTCTAAAAATTCTTTCAAAATTAACAATAAACTCTGAGTATTTACCTTTTTTAGATAGTTTCTACACTTTTATAAATCACAAAATCTATATTTTTAGGATCATTTAACCATTCCAAATGATATGGTTGAGAAGATTTTTTTGAAAGGATTTATAATGTTCCCCTATTTATGATACCCACAAAAATACACCTCATATCCAAGAATATTGGGTCTAATTTAATTCTAATCAATGAAAAAAAAATTAGGTTATTTCTTCATAGATCACCCCTCACATTATTTTCATCGCTAGGATGATAGTGGATTGAGAATTTGTTATCATTTATGAAATCTAACAATATTTTCATGTTCATATTATGTTCATTTGTTGTGAATATAAATTATAAACTATTGTGAGAAGTATATATATAACACATATCAATAAAGAGATAATGAAACGATATTTACAATACCAAATTCCAAGATCCTAACTCAAGATCATGTGAGGGATAGTTTTGAACTAGAAATTTACACTTCTTTAAGATGTAGGTAATCAATTTGTCATTATTCATGAAAACACAACCCAAACCCTTCATTGAAGAATAAATAAATTTATTGATTGTTCCCCACTTGTGGGTAGTGTGAGCACCAAGGTAGTGATATGCCTCCTTTTCAACTCCATAAGGCTTTCTTAACAATAATCTTTGAAGGAATACATGACTCCCTTTTGAGTTATCTTTTTAAATTTTTTTCCAATTTTTAAGATATTTCTCACAAATTGTTGATAATATCCATCCATCCCATGAAATATATAAATACTTTTCATTGATGTTATCATAATCCAACCCTAAATTTATTTTTACATTGAAGGATCCATAGATATTCCATTTAATGATATGATATTCCCCAATAATGAAACATCATTCATGCCATAATCACAATTATTAAACATTTTATATAACATATCATTATACATTTTCTTAAGCACACTTCATAGATTGTTCTCATTCCCCTCTTTGAATTTTGATTATATAATAATATATTCTATAAGGGAGAATTTTTTTTTGAGAATGTCTATAAAGACTTGACTCATCAGTTCCATGATGATTTCTGGAGCATTACTGAGTCTGAACAGAATCTATATGAACTAATAGTGAAAATACCTTGTACAAAAACCAGTCTTGGGGATATCCTCCTTCATCACCCAAAATATATAATATCTCCACCACAAATCCAATTAGAAGTATTATTATGCTCCATGTAGCTAATCAAAAAATCAAAAAATCATGAAAATTGATATTTTTCCTTTATCATTTTCTTTTGGAGCTCATGATATTCAATGAAAAGGATCATTGACCAAATATTATTCTTGATTAATAGAACATGTGAACCCCATGGTAAAGCACTTTAGATTAATAACCATTTTCTAGATTTTCATGTAGTTGTTTAATTACCTCCTTGACATCCAAAAAACAACAATTCTATACAATTTCATGGATATTTTAAATTCCAGTGGTATATGATAGATCGAAAAAATAACATCTCAAATATGTAGAAGAGAATGAAATCCTATCTGAAACAAATCAACAAATTCCATTATAACAATAATGCCTTCGAAAATAGTTCATTTCATAGGTTCAGTAAGATGATAATTACTTTAATTATTATTAAGAAGAAATATATGTTCTGGGAACTGTGGTGCTAAAGAATATTCATAATCTTCCTTAATAATGTATTGAATCAGGTGTCATATCACTATATATGGAGTGATTTTCATCCCACATCAATTTATTTTTGCTATGCGTAGGGAATTCCAATCTATGCTCTGAATAGATTTAAATTAAAACAAATAGTGACTTTTGATTTTTTTTCCACAAAATCATTCCCAAAAATTTAAACATGTGATAAAATACAAATAGATGTTATCCCTAATTATTTAATATCATTTCATGTGGGGAATCAATATTCATAAAAAATAGAAAAGATATGAAAATTGGGAATGAATTGAAATACTATATGACATACACTACTTTAAAATTTTCTTTACTAGTAATTCATTCATAATTATCCATACTTATAAAAGAAATTTCTGTCTCCCATGATATTTAAGATTGTTTGTGGTCATAATGATTCTTAGGACTTGCAATTACTCGTTGTCTTAGATAATGCCTAACATATCCACATTTATGACATATAATTTTTATGATGCCTTATATTGAATTTTGTTTCCATTAAACACAATATTTTTTTCATGGATATTGGAGACTTTCTTCCATTAAATTCCACATATAAAACATATCCCAGTCCCATTTTGACATTTCCTTTACTGCCTCCTTTAAAATAGGTTTCTTGATCAAAAGTGGGACTTCCTTCTTTTAACATGTTTTTTAAATGTACTTTCATTAGATTCCATATTGCTCTTCATTTAAGTCATTGGAATTAAAAAAAGTGAAATGTGTTACTCATAAATAGTTGTAGCTATAATTGCATAATCATTATATGTGTTACATTTTAAACCATCAGAATTTCAATCTCATATTGGAAGTCATCGCATTTCACTTCACATCATTTGTTAACATGATTCCTCCTAGATCCATCATTTATATAGAATAAATGTAAAATTTTGTATGATAATCATAAACTATTAAACATATCACTACAAAACTATTTCCCTTATTCCAATAGGAACATTTCTGTTGGTAACAACTCATTTTCGGTTGGTAAAACATTTGACAAAAATATATGTCTTTTTCACTAAACTATTCGTAAAAACTCTATGAGTAAATGTTTTTACGACAGATAAAATAGTTCTATTGCAATTATAATAATACCAATATATAATATATATGTTGTTTAAAGTGTTTAGCAACAATTTCTGATGATACATTTATTTTTAGGTAATAATATTACCAATATGTAATATTTTTTTATAAATTACATTTGAATAACAATTATAAATTTTTGTTTAAAATAAAATTTTATATTATATTAATTAATTTATCATATATAATACATATGATTTAATTATTAAACCGAATATTATTTTAACAAATGTTGAAAATTAGTTATGAATTAATTATATTAATAATGAAATTAATTACAAACATAACTTCTTAGTTCCCCAGAAGTATTGTTCCACAATTTTGTCCCACAATTATGGCCATCCCTAACAACCCACCCACCCTGGATCCCCTACAAAAAAGGATCAACCACTATAGCAGCTCCAACCCATAATCATCAACGAATCTAGTACCAGCAGCTCCAAATCATCCATGTTATCTCCAATCCCAACCCATCCATGCCAGATCAATCCTCATTCATGATAACTTAAGTCTATTCCATCTTATCCAGCTCTAGACACATCCATGTCATCTCCAGTCAATGCTTGCTCCAGCTCCAACTCATCCATGTCAGCTCCAGTCTAGGCCAGCTCCATTCTATGCCCCATCCATTCCATCTCTAGTCTATGGAAAAACATATGAGCAAATAAATCATATGGAATTGGTACATAAGTAAACAGACAAGTGACATAAATATTAATACATGATTGAGATAACAGTAGTACCTGCACAACAAGAAATAAACATTTGGGTTGAAAATCATGTATTTGTCTTTAGCATTCATTTAACTTTCAACAAAAAAATTACCTGCACAAAAAGGAAATAAAGATTCAAAGACAGCCTTTTATTTAGAAAAAATATAATACATGAAATTAGATTTGAAATAATAACATGCAAAGTACCCGTGATATCAGATTTTTCTAGCCAGTGGAAGTAATGTCTAAACACAATGCCAATCATCCCTGTCACCATCCTCTGACCAGATCTTAAGAGTATAATTGTATCTTCATGATAGTAAAACATCATCAAATGGGTGAGAATAAACCATTTTAACAGACAACCTTTGAAGAATTTATTAACTGGGTAATGGGCATACAAGATATTACCAAAAACTGGATCTATAATGAGTGATTGAATGCAGGAAACATGGATGTAGTCACAAGTTCATGGATGTGTTTAGAATGGTTCACAACTGAAAAAATAGAACAAGTGAACATGCATATTGTGTGGTTTGTAGTTTAGAGATGAACCTGCATATTGCAAGTTGAGAACATGAAACCTATAATCCTGAAAATGAAAATTCATTAATTGAAAACCCTGTAAAACCGTAAACATATATTGCTATACTATAAAACCTATAAAATTATAACCACTAATCAAAATTATTCTTACCTACAAACATGTAAAAAAATAATCATGGAACATGAAAACCTCTAACATTCCCACCTTCAAAATTGTATCTTACAAACTGTTAAATATTAACTAGATGACATACAAACTGGAAAACTAGTAATTTTGTAACCGGTAACATAGAAACCCATAACCAAGAAAAATATAATCCTACAAACCTGTTTGAGAAAACTAATAACTATTGAACATATAAATTAGTAAAAACAATAACTTCTATGGGAGAATGAGATTGTGAAAACATGTTTGTGAAAACCTGGGCATACATGGGTTCCTATAAAAAAATAGTTGTGCAAACCATAAAAACTATTAGTGAAACTAGGTTTGTGAAAACTATAATCCTATTCGTGCAAACCAATTTGTGCAAACCTATAAAATTGTTTGTTCAGACCTATAAACATGTTTGTGAAAACCTGAAAACAAATTTTTACATACATGGGCTCCCACAATCAACAAACTATTGTACATAGAACATAATATCTTGTAAATGAAACCTTCAATTTACAAACCTGGTACCTGAAGCGTAGAAAACTGTATCCTAAAAATTAGTTATACAATCAATATAGAAACTGGTAATACTATAACATGAAAACATTGAAATAAATAAACATGGAAAAAAATTTACAACCATCATGCAAACCTAAAAAGTCAATTCAAATATGATCATCCACATAATTAATCCACTACATTTCTGTATTTTCAATACTTATAATCCTATATACCCTGATAAATTGAAAATGATGAAACTAGATAAGAAGAATTATGTTGGAGGAAAAAAAGAAATATATTTTACTATAATAAGAACTAATGAAATAAATAAAACGTGATTACAAAAAAACATACACATTAATAAATTCCAAATGACTCGTGACAAAAATTCCCATCATTTTTGTGTTGTTCATGTTCTTGTAATGTTAAAAAACACATTATTTCAATCTATAGGGACTTGTAAGTATATGATAGTTTTATGTGTGTTCTTTTTTATATTTATATGTTTGCGTTCGTAGTTTAATTCCAAAACCATAAATTAGTATGATTATAATAAATAGGTGACATTATTTCACTGATTTATATCTATTTTTAGATTAAAAAAATACAAAAATACAAAAAATATACTCAAATTGGAATGCACAACGTTTACATGTTTTCAAACCGATTATATTTATGGAATTCTCACAATATAAATCTTATACGCATTAATCCACAATCCTCAAGAAGATAGATCAATAGAATAGATGAGGAGAATCAACTACCTTGTTTGCAAAATCCACGTGAAAGATGTTGAGTTTTTACCCAATCTCAAAATACATTATCTTGAGAGTTTAGAAACACATCTGGAATTGTAGAACCTCCTTCACGTAGGCTCGAATTTGATTTATGAATCCTATTCAATTCTATGAACACCAAAACTTGAAGAAAATAAAAAGAATCAATAGAAATATGAAGTATCAAAAGCTATAGTGGATATAAAATCATATTACATTCCACATAATAACAGTAGAGTCAAGGTAGTAGAATAATCATATTACAGTCACTTATCATATATCACAGTAGAGTAATACAGTATGTATATCACCATGCTACCAATATATATTATGTACTATAGTCTGTGTGACTGCTACTATTACATAGACATCTATGTGAGACTACTAATATTACATATGTTTGTGTGTGTAATAGAAGTAGAGTCATCAATTAGTGTGTGTGTGAGATTAAGGAAATGCGCAATTGATTTCTTGCAGTCTTCATCGCCTGGAAGACCAGGAAGACGCTCACAAACCCTCCAAAAAACACACACAAGCACACCAATAGATCAGTATTTTAAAATATATAATATAAATTAAATATGAAAAAAATATTTCTTTATAAATATACATTATTTTACAATAAGGTATTGTGACACCACACTTTCACCCGATTCCAATAAATATATATAGTTCAGTTATTGAAATATATCTCTTGTCACCAAAGAGGATGATCTAATGACAACAAAAAATTATATAAGTTCATCATTCTATACACGAGTCATCCATGTGAGGAGAATAGTTAAAACTCAAGGTATGATGACATTATAAATTTATCAATCTCCAAATTGATCATTTGTGAGTATATACCTCTATTGAATACTGGACACACAAAAACAATGTCATAGAAATGAGTTTCCAATGATGTCGCAAAACAAGTTACCCTCACTTCACGACACATGTTTGGTTCTTATTCACAATCAATATAATAAGGTATGATTTTAGTCTAAGGTAGGTCCATGAAAATGAAGGGAAATAATGAAGGAAAATGGTTAAGATGGCTATTGGTGGTTAAAATAACAAGACATAAAAATATGTGGAAGTAAGTCGAAGGAATCAGAAGATTGGGAGCCTATTTGTTATGCCCAATGCCATTAGGATTTTGAAGAATCCTACTTGCTATCTTCATGCAGAGTAGAAGATCTGATTAAGAGGATCCTTACCTTTATTTTTTCTCCAAATACGCCATCATGTATAACTTCATAGGCCTTCTTCATGACACTATGATAAAATAATTTGTCTGATGCCTCGTTCGAGAACAATTACATGTTCAAGACCTGGCCACATATATTTACGGCATCTGAGTTAGTGTCGGAGTCGTGAATACTGAAAAGGACTAGTACACCCCGCCTGATCACCGATACGGTACGTCCTTCCACCTCTACACTAGTAGATGAAACTTGCTGAACAATGGCCCTCATTGCTGCGATTCATCATTTGAATATTACTCCACAACCCCTACCTTACCCCCATAGGGTTTGTTCCTTATTAGCAATGTAAAACATTCTGGTGTAAAACTTAACATCAAGTGTACATCAATTTTTTTTCAAAAAACTTAGAAACTGGGTGCTATATAGACTTCTGATTTTACAAGAAAAGGGAAACTGATCAATGAATCTCAGAAACATGGATTGAATTATCATTCACAGAAAAAGTGTAACTATGAAAATAAGAAATCAGGTTCTCCACATCAAGCTAATCATGTAAAAAAACATCACATAAAAAATAACAATTAAAATGAAGTGCAATTAAATAATGCAGTCCATAGAGAAGCTTCAGACATTCAATCCATATAAAACAACTTTAAAGAGTAGCATCTCCTATAATTAGGAAATACATATTGAAACTTTAACATCAAATGAAAACAAAAAATTAATCAGTGGACACTAGAAACCACTAAATACAAAGATGGAAACAAAATTTGATGACCTTTCAGGTGTAAAGATGAATCAAATTAAAATATTGGAGATTAGGTATTAAAATATGGGACCGAATGATCATCAACTAAGTTAATGCCAGTATACAGAACAGTTTCAAACATTCAATTCAAACAAAATAGCTTCAATGAGCAGCCTCTCATAGCCTTAAGAAATAAATTGTAAAACTTTAACAGAAAATGAATACAAAACATTAGTCAATGGACCCTAGAAACCACCAAATACATAGATGGAAACAAACTTCGATGACCTTTATGGCGTAAAATTGAATTGAATTAAAAATTTGGGGATCGGGTATTAAAAGACGAGACCGAACGATCATCAACTAATGTAATTCCAGTAAATTTAAAGCAGCATGATAATAATCAAAGAATGCACAAAGGAAAAATAATATTTGTGATTCAAATCCTACATCACTTTTAATTACTAACCTGGTTAGGAAAAAAAATTAAGTTGTCTCATATCAATAAGTACAACCATTATAAATCCTTGTACATCATAGATCCAAACCTTCATAGGACTGAAAAATACAAGAGTTGAACACCTAAACATCCAATGCTCCACATGCAGGGGAGACGGAGCACATGGAGGTGGAACCTAAGGAGTCGGAACATTGGGTGGTTGTGACAGGGGAGTAGAAATACTAGGAGGTGATGGTAGGGGAGGTGGAACGTGGGGAGGCGGAACACCAGGAGGCGGTGGCAGGGGAGGTGGAACGCCATGAGGCTTTGGCGGGGGAGGCCGAACATGGGGAGGCGGTGGTGGGGAGGCTGAACACATAGAATTGGTGGAGGAGGGTGTTCAATCAAACCATTAGGGTTACGCCACTATTTTATGTTTTTACATATTATTGTTTTTATTATTATTATTAAAAATAAATTTTAAATAAATTATAAATTCTATTATTTTTTAATGGCATGTTATTTATTATTGTCATTTTTTTGTAAATTTTTATCAAAAATTATTTAGAATGTAATTGAAATTATCTCCATTGGTTTTTTTAATAGATGAAGTATAATAATTAAATATAATATTAATAGGTCCTCCAACACTACAATCTTTATTTTTTTCTATCAATAGTCAGTTGAATGTTAATCTGGTGGCAGTTTCAAAAAACATGGGTAAATTGTTAATAGATACATACAAAAAATGTATCCATGTGTGTGTTCATGCATGCATGCATTTATGAGTGTATGTACATATTCATTTCAAAAATATGTTTCACTTAAAAATTAACTTAATTTGATGACAAAATATGATTTTTTATTTACAAATGATTTGTTGGAATACATATATATATTCAATTATTTTTTTAACCATTTTTTCGAAAAAAATATATGGGAACAAAACTTCTAATGGTAAAATATTTTTTGGTAATAGTAAGATTTAATAACATATTCATGTGTTGGAATAAAAATATTAGTATTATTATGAAATATAACAGATTTAACTATTGGTAAATGATATGTTTGTAATGGAATGTTTATACCAACATATACACCTATCAGTAAAAAAAATAGTCACTAGTTAAAATTTATAATGAAAAGACACAATATCTGTTGGAATAAATCAATTTTACCAACAAATATATTATGTGTCACTAATTTTCTGTTGGTAAAAGCCACATTTTTTGTAGTGTATAAATGGTAATCCCATGTCAATAAGGCGATAAATTTTAAATTTAAATTTTTATCTTTTAATTATAAGTAATACACTTATACATATGTCAAACATTATCTAATTCTTATCAAATATTATTATGGGAATTTTATTGTTCCCTTAATATTGGTTTGTATTGAGCTTATGAATTTACCAAAGCATATCCGTCTAGTGTGTCAAAACAGTTACATAGTAAGTCCCATCATTGTGTTCTATTTTTCAAGAGTCGGGTCTAAAACACATTATAAGTGTTTTTACTCATAGGTAGATCAATGTGAAAACCACTTCCACTTGTCTTATAAATACAAGGATTTATATTCAAGATAAATCACTCACTATATACATAATAAAATTGGTGATGATTTAATATAATTATTCTTTTCCTAATGTGTTTTCCCTAGGGTTTTATAATAATAATCTCAAAAATAACTATGCATTCTTCTGATACAACAATAAAAAGCCTCATAAAATATTAAAAATTAGTATATGATTTATTAAATGATATAACACATAGTGAAACCCAAAAGGCCTATATGTATTGTTTATTTGGGAATTAGGTAGATTACATAACAAATTAAAACATTGAAAACATCATATTTATTAAAAATCATTTTCACATGTTCATAACAATCATTCATATTTAAAACTACATGGGATCTCATGTAGAGAATAATAAAAACCCTTGAGATAATAAATCATAGTTATGTAGTAATGAAGGCATAACATGAAGAATAAAATTAATGTTAGATTTTAGGATAATCCATGGTGATTAAAAGGAAATGAATATTAAGGCATGATAAATCTGGATTATAATGACATGGAAATATCAGAAGAAAATTCAATATTATATTAACTTGAATCATGTATCATTTAACAAGGTGAATGATAAGTTAATGAACTTTCCACTTGGATTATAATGATTCATGTCTCATTAAACATGGAGGAGAATCATTCAAGGATCATTGCACGTAGAGAAATGTGAGTCAAATATTATTATACAAGGAGGAGCATGAGTCAATGTTATTGAACATTGGAGACCAGGAGTCAAAGATCATTGAATATGGAGTGTCATCTGTGGAATATCATTTAACATGACGTATATATTTATTCCCTATTTTGAATACCCTTGATAATAAAATGGGTACGTTATTCACTTCACGATAATGTTTCATGGATGTCTTGGTGAAATTTTTTTTACATAAACATTTCATAATGAAATTTGTAAATTATGTTAATGAGATTTAAAGGGGTATCTAAAAATTAAATCATGAAAAATACAGTAATAGGGAATTGAAGGAAATTCACTAATATATGGAAATGGTAAATATAATGCATTGCATAATTGAGAACCATTAATTATAGATGAAAGTAAAAAACCTATTAAAATAATTTGGCATGGTAATGAGTGTACGTAAATGGTACTAATATGGTTAAATAAGAGATAAAGGGGATGTTATTTTTTATAAATCAATTACACCTTTGGTTTTAATAGTTAATAATGTATCCAAACATAATGAAATTGAAAATAAAATGAATATAATAAATTATGTGCATGATAATAAGAGGAGAGAGAGATATCCTTATGAAATTTAGGCATAGTAAAAGGTTTACATAATGGGTCAAATGGGTGATTAATGAGAGTGAAAGAAATCTATCATAACTTATTCATCCAATGGATAATATAGTGATCAGGGAACATAATATATAATCTTATGAAATAGAATATATAAATCATAATATAAAAGAAGTGTTTCAATGAAATGGAGAAGAGAGAAATACCTTATAGAGATTCGACATATTAACGACTTGGGTAAGGGTCCAAATGGGCGTATATAAATGACACAACATTGAAATAAATTAAAATGTATTGTAATGGTATAATTAAAATTTAAGGAAAATATAACCATTAAAAAGAAAAAAAACTAATTTCCAATTAAATTATTGAATTTGAAAGGAGGAGTTGAATTTGAGGATCGCATACATGTTTGTGTGTCTCCAAAGGCATTGGATATTCCTGTTAGGTTTATGGGGGGTCCATATGAGGATTATAGTGATAAGAGATAGGTGTGTGGTCGAGCGTTAGTGAGTTTATGTGATGAAAAATCGGATATCAGGTGGGTTTATATAGGAATGGAGATGGATGTCCTTATTATTTTGGTTCGGGACCCTAAATAATAAAATATTATAAACCAATAATAGTTCCATAGTTTTTACAATGGTTTTTGGAGAATGGGAGTGGAAGAAATTTTTTTATAAGTTATTTGGATAAGGTTATAATAATATTTCCCTTACTAATGTTGAAGTGAGTCACACATTTGAAGAATGATGTTAATATATAAATATATATATTAAGTCTTGGAAGAATCACAATGGATTTATAAAATAAGTAAAATAAACCTAAAATAGTATTATATTAATTGCCAAAGAAATATTTTGTCGATGATACTTTTTATGGTTTTTATTACATCACTATTAGGCCCTTAAGATTCCAATAAACTCAATGTATATTTATACGATAAATAATTTTTAACCGAATATTCAAAAATCTCAAAATATTATAAAAAATTAACTATTTTATAATTTCAACATATTTATTCCAAAAAAATATCAATTTTCTAAAATACTTTTCAATATATTAGAATGTTTCTTTAAAAATAAAAAAAACAGATTTATTGAAAATATATGGGTTTTAAAAATAATAGTTCTCGAACTCTCATAGAAATTTCTTTGGACATCATAAATAGTATATTATCATTTATTTTTAATAAATATTATACAATAATAATATTTTATAAAAATATTATTTATTTTAAAATCATACTAATTCATCATAAATGATTTATTAATTATCCAAATATATTATTTGGGAATTAAAATTCATATAGAATGTATTAATAAAATTTGTATAATATAATCAATATTTTATAATAAATAATGTAAAATGTTATAATTATAAGGACATGATACATATCCCATTAATATAACTACATTCACTAAATGATTATGGAGCATGATATTGGTGATTTCGTTGTTTTGTTTTGTGAACATGGATTGTGCCATAATCATGATGAGATTGAACTTCTCTATTATGTGGTTATAATCATACATAAGTTCTGTAATGCCAAATTGGTATTAGAATATAGAAAATCATAGAAATTATATCACCCTCATTAGCTCTGATAAATTGGCTACATAGGGTATAATCCTAGTAGTTGTGGTTATTACATCCTTTGTTAGTGTCAAAGGATTTTTTAAAACCAAATATTTATAATAGCTATGTGATCACTATCAAATGACAATATTATAAATGAAAATGATACAAAATGGTCATTAAAACCCAATAGGATATAAAAAATAATTTCATGTGTATTCTATATACAGAAGACATTTAATTAAATAAAATGGATAATTGTATTCATAACTGTTTAGGTCATTAAAATCACCTTGTTTGAATATCACACAATATTTTATAACACATACTATTTAACTATATAATATACACATATTCATTGCATTAGATAACAATAAAAAATTAAAAAACTTATATATTAATCTAAATGTTACAAAATAATTGAATGAGGCATTAAGAAAAAATATAACTCTATACGGGTAAAATAAAATGGATCTGTACAACTAACAATGCCCTCAATTTGACACATCTTATATAATAGAGACCTCCTCCCTATTGTGAGTATTCCTGGATTTGTCTCTAGACAAAATAAACACTACCAGCACCCTCAACTGCGATGCTCTATAATACATCAGTTAATGTATCTAGGTGATAGATTTGAAGCCTTACCATCAACACATCTAAAATCTGCCCATCATTATCAAAACATATCATGTATAGGCACAATTAATAAAAAATTGTGATTAATTAGAATACTAAAATGTAAAAAATATCTGACTTCAAAAGACTAATTTTACGTTGTTTCCCAAATGTAACAATGTAGAATATAAAGATTCATATTACAAAATGAAATCAAATATCTAAATCTATGTACCATTAATGTTTCTACAAATTATCATAAATTGGACCCAATCGTTGAAGTAAACATGTCATCCAACAAGATACCACACCCTACAATTCGTTTCCATCGATACATTTCATACATTATTGGAACCCATTGGAGAACCCAGTTATTTATTTACAATAGATCACATTCCAGAGGATAATTATACCTATTGATAGAACCACCCATTTGGGTTATAATTTAGATAATTCAAGACATATTAAATATCCCCAAATCTACATTTTCCATTTATAGATGAAAATAGCACACGCCACCAATTATTCAAGCTACCTAAAACTACCAAACCACAAAACCATTATATTCATATAGAGGGAGATACATAAATTGTTGGAAGAATCGTCATTAAAAGGAGTAATCTCCATATTGACAGTTGACACACACCTTTCATGAAGACAACTTAATTGAGGGTGTACCAAAACCTATTCTTTTTTTGTGGAATCGCTGTTACTATTTTACATTAATGGAGAACCAAATTAATGTCTCTTAATAGGAAGCACACCATAAATATAATGGGGTATATCATTTTGATGAAAGTTAGATCAATTTTTATTTCCTCTATAAATTACATTGGAATTTTTACAAGAAATCTAATATAGATGGAATGATTTTAGTACTCTTGGTAAACCAAATACATAAATTAATAATGTATTAAAAATGAATACTCACAGTATAATAAAACATTTTCTTCTTTATAGGTAAATAATTTTTATAATGACATTATTCCATTTAGAATATACCAATATTTCATTCATTGTACACTTCTTCGGTTTCTAAGGAATGAAAAATAATTTATACTAGCACAAATGACCAGTAAAGAAAAAATATTGTGGAAGAAATAATGATTCAATGAGAACAATAAATATAGAAAAAAAACTAAACACACATACCATGTAATCAATAAAATGAATTTATGTTAAAAATAGTATGGAAAGTAAATAAAAAGAAACAAATTCCACACAAAAAACTAGATAAGTAAAAATAAAAAATCAATTGTATGATACTATAAGGCATTCCATTTAATCAATGAATTTAACATTAAATTTATCCACATATATGTGGATGAATAATCTTATGGTTGAATAATAGCTAAAAGTTATATGAAATCAATTATTTCTTAATGGAAATGATAATTAAAGAATATCAAAAACAATACCTTTACGACCATTAACAACACTGTTTAAAACTATGAATAAAATCATATTTTATTTTTTCAACTACTTTGTCTAATGAGAACAAGGAAATGAATTGGGGTGATATATAAAGTATGATATACACCTATAATTAATAATCCAAATAATTCTTCAAATAAATAATCAAAATAATTAATATACCTTATAAAATGTCTATATTTAATAATGATTACCTAAATATCAATAATTCCCCAAATAATCGAATAACTATTAAAGCATACACCATTTGGTAAATTATATATATATTATGCAATAGTAATATCTATGAAAAATGATATTGGTAATTTAGGGGAAATTAAATAATCAATTAATATATGATATTGAATTTTTCATGGTGACTAAAAAATGAATAAAACAAAATATTTTTAATATTATCCATATCCAATTATGTAATAAACAATTTAGAGGATTCATAAGGATGTTATTAATGAAGCAAATAAGACATGGAGTAAAAATAAATGTTTTCTGTCATTAATGAATTCAAATAATATAATAATATAATTTAAAATCAATATTGTTGATAATATCCTTTAATTATGAATTAATATGTAAGTCACTATTTGTTGGAATATTATTTTTTAAAATATTTGCATTAGAAGGTTTCCATATATATATGAAATATATTATTTATTTAAATGATCTTGGGTAATTCTCGAAAAGTTGTACGATGTAATACAAAATTAATATCTCACATTACAAATGATTGAAATACAAAATATTATGAAAGGGTCAATAATACTTCTTTTAAAATAATGGTAAAAGATAAAAAATTGAAAAAATTTCTTTTAAAAATATTTTTAAAATCATTTATGAATAAATTTTAGTAATAAATGTTTTATAAGAAAATGGGTTCTCCTACTAAATATATAAATATAGTTTGGTTTTCATGAAAATATTTTATAAAAAATTTTGAGTACGAAATAATTGAAAAATGTTATTATCTTTTAATATGGTCTAGAATAACCAGATAAGATTGAATTGGAATGTTGAAAAAAAAATTATTTAATTTTCACGAATGTCAAATCTTTTTATTTATCATTAGTATTAGATTATAAAAAATTAATATTAAAACATCCCAATGTTTACTAATCCACGTTGATACTTTTTAAATCATAATCCTCGTGACAGATAAAAAATAATAGAAATTTATAAATACCATAAATAAAAAAATAATAATTTTATAATATAACAGAATGGGAAGTATATACCCAAAAAAAGATGTAATTTTTCAACATCCCATTTATCTCACAGATGTTATAGTTTAATGATAATCTTGAACCATGTGTTTTCTTTTATTTATATATCATATAATTTACTATATTAATATATTATGAAAATTACATACACTATTGAGAAATTTTTACATTTTTGTCATTAGTTTTATTTAAATTTTTACTATATAATATAAAACTACATATAAAAATATGTTTCTGTGTTTGGTTTTGACAAATTTTGGTTATTGTTTAAAAAACATTGGTATGTCAAATATGGTCAAAGGTTTTATTCTATAATATCACCAAAATAATAATAATCTCATTATTAACATATTTATAGATCAAATTATATTTTTTTAAACAAATAATTAAATAAGGTTATGAAGAGTTATTCAACAATAAAATCATGGAGATGGTTGTTCTTATGTATGCATTTGTATCATTCCCATTTTCAATGGTTGTGAAGGAAAGATGATAATTAACAAAATATCATAAAATAATTATATTTATAAAATAAAATAAAATAAAATAAATTAAATATATTTATAAATTTAATTGTTATTATTTAAAAATGATCACATCATGTTGAGGAGGAGTTAGTCTACACGAGCACAACCGAAGATATCAATTTTTAGTGTGTGAAAGGGTATTATAGAATATCAAATATATGTATATATAAATTATTAATATAGAAAGATAATTTTTTCATGAATATCATATATATTTTTTCAATGTTTCATAGGTGTAATTATAACATGAATTTATACATTTCATGAATCATGTGAGTAAATCACTTCACATTGAGGGGGTGGTAGTCCACACTTCCTTCATTAATGTCATCGTATTAATGAAAAATGAAAAGTAATAAATGAATGTTTTATGAAAGTATTAAATAAGTTTTAAGATTTAATTAATATAATATATAATTTAAAAGAAGAGATTATATCATAACTTCCAATCATTAATTATGGTTAACTAAACAATTCAAAATCATCACTTCGTGAGGCAGTCATTTTGCAAGAACATGAAATTAATGTTCGTTGCCAATTAAATGGATTTTTGAGTTTTTTAGGAAACATAATTTAGATATATAAACCTAATAATAATTACAGTAATGATGTATTATTATATAAATGTAATATAGATATTATAGGGGGTGTAAAATGTATATAAAATAAAAAATCTTAAGGAAGGATGTTACCTATTTATCGAGTAACTCATTTTGGAATGGACCAAAAACATCTTTGGTTTTATTTCATCCAAAGGGTCGGATAAATATATGAGGGGTTATCTAGTAAAAATAAAATTTTAACATATTTTTCAATCCAATTTGGCTTAATATGTGGTAGGTGCTGGGAGGAGGGGAGTTCCTTTTATAGAGGAGGAGGAGTGGCACTCTTGTAATATTTTGACAGGGGAATTCTATGAACATTTTTCACGTCGCATGTTTCTCCATTAACATAAACAAATTTATCATGGAATTTTTAGGGTTTATATATAGTAGTATTATATTATTTGTAAAAGTGTATAGGTTTTTTTGCGTCATATGGTTTAGGATTAGTCCATAGTTAAGATTAATATAACATAATTTGATGTAATTAATTTTGACTATATTCATCAATATTTTTTGATCAAAAACATTGATGGTATTAATAGAAATTATAAATTGTTCTAAATATAAATATAGAATCCATTTTTTTGAAATCCCAATCACATATGTGTAAGAAATTAATATAAAATTGATCATGCTGCTGAGATGACAAATTCGGGTTATAATGAAATAATGTCTTAATCTTAGATATGTTTAAAATAAATTACAATGATAAATTGTTCCCAATAAACTAAATTTTTTTAATATATATAATCTTGATCTAATTAATCTATAATTAAAATTAAAATTATGAATTAAATTTAAAAAAATTGAGTTCAAAAAGTAGTTTTGAACAAAAATTCAGAATTTTTAACTATTCGTTAATGATAAATTATGTAAGAAAAATAATGTTTTATGTGTAAAATATGGAATTGTCTTATAATAATAATAAAAAACATGATTTTTAAAAATAAATAATACTTTTTTATATTAAAAAAATACATTTCATTAAAGTCATTATGTAATTGTAATTAATTATAATTATTTACAAAAATCTCTTTTAGGATGATTAAAGTAACAATATTTAATTTATTTGCAATGGGTTCTTATTTTATCTTCACATTAATTTGATACCAATAAATTAATATTATATTTATGCAAACCATAAAGTTTCATAATAAATTTTACATAATTTATATCCTCAAACATAATGTCATGGTTATATAATATAAAATTAAATAGTTATATTTCTACAATACATCATTTTTTGTGAAACACATTTCTTGTGTGTAACACACGCTATCGACGAATGTTTTTAATTTGTGAAACAAAGATATCAAAGAAGGTCTCTATTTTGTGTGAATAAATCTTACTCGGTGTACCATTCATTACAATATATATAATGTATTTAATTTAATTAAAATATATAATATATAACAGAGTCTCTGTAATTTATATTTCTATATGAGCTTTGCGATGTGTTTCATACAAAACATTGAAAAAAAATATGTAATTTATTATTTCGAGGAGCTAAATTCAACACGAATTAATTATATATATTCCTCTTATTTGGAAGTCGATCACTGTGATATATTATTTTTTATTTAATATGTTGATGTCCCACCTCAAGAGAAGTGTTCGTAAATAATACAAAAGAAAAGTGATTATTGGAAGTGAAAAAACTGTATTAACTACCATGTAACAAGGTATGTATGTATCATAAATTTAATTTCATGTGAAATTATGTACTTTTAGAAATCAGTAAATATTTATATAGAGTTAATGAGTTCATCACTCACAAACCAGTGAATTATAAATTGTATGTATAGGGCCTCAAATCCATAAATCAATGATGATTTAGAAACCCATTAGTTAAATTAAAATTAAGGTAATATGACACCGTTTTCATTTGAAATCATTATCCTAATTTTTGGTATTATTTTACAGAATATGAATATAATTAAATATTCATACATGATGGGTTTCAATTTAAAATAAACCATACTAAAGTTTGATTATGCTTCGATCAAATTCTAATTCATCCCAAAACCCCAAGAATTCATGACCTTAAATGAATTATTTATTCTTGACGTATATAAACAATCATTTAAAGGAAAATAAGGCCTAATAAAAAATTATAATTTATAAATATTTGTTTTATCATTCTTATAAACCAATATGGTTCAAATATTAATCTACAATCCTCAAAATTTATAATACATGTTAATCATTAACATTTATAATAAAAATTTTCAAATCAAAACAAACATTAATATAACTATGAAATTTTCTAGGATTGAGGTTTGACTGAAACCATATCATCTTTCATTCATGTGTTCATAATCCATGACCATGCACAACATGATTCATTTTCACTCGACATACATATTATACTTATCAAAAATAAAATTAATATAATTTCCAAAATAAATATTATGGAATTATTTGATGTAATTTTAATAACTTAATTTAAATTTATATATTGTTTTTATTACTATGTTAGTACATATTTTATTATGACATTTACTTCCACAATTTCCAATACTTTTTCAAGGGAATACCCATAAGATAATTAGTATTATAAACAAATCATTACATCTTATTTAAAAAAATACCTTCGGTTTAACCTAGGTTATTCATTTTTATTATCGATTTAAATTCATCAAAATATTATGTAATAAAAATCTAGATTATTCTAAACATATTCTGCAGGATTTTTAAACCTAGTGCACTATATGAATTGTTTTTGTGTAATTTCTTACAAAAAGTCAGACTCAAAATACCATGATGGAGTTATTATTCTTAGGTATATCTTTTGAGAACCATGTCCTCATGTATAATTGAATCATGGATGTATTTATAGTAAAAACCAAATAATATATACAAAGAAAAATTTATATGACTTTATTATAAACATATTCGTAAATTCTACCTTATGGTTATTCTATCTATCATATTCTTTCTTAAATCTAGTTCCCAATGTTGTTACTAAATATCCTTTGATACCATCTATAGAGACCCAAGCTAGTATTGCCTAGAACCAGTACCAAATATCAAAAAAAATTGAATGATTGCAATGAATAAAATCCTAAAGAAATAAGAGTTTATTATTATTAGTAAACTAGATACATTAATGTGTATTTTATTAAAAATTAATATACTTATTTCAAAATATGTATCTCTTTTACTTCCAAATAAATAGATTGAGGATAACTTTAACCAATATAAGAACCCCTTTAATATCTTTCATAGAACTCTTATTTGATTACCACCAGAAAACAAAATAGGAGTTAGAACATATTCTAAATAAGATAACAATATTGTAAAAACAATAAGGAATCAATGGGAATAGTGAATATTTGAAGATAGTGAATATTTTAAGATAGGCATCTGAACACTCATCCCATGTAATAAAAAATTGAAGGGAAGTGCTAAACCATATGGAAACGTAATAAATAGAAACACATTTTTTTAAAATAAGTCGATTAGGAAAAATAAATAACGAAAGTTATGAATCTAAAACACATTTAATTTAAGGAATGAACTTAATATTAAATGAATCCATATATTTTTTGATGTAGTATCTCATGGATGAATAACAACTAAATCATATATAATGGAAATGAATTTATAATAGACGTCATATATATGGTAGTTGAAAAAATATACCATAAAGACAATACAGTAGAGTGTTCATAACCCTGGATAAAAGCTCATTTAATTTTCACAACTAGTTAGTCACATCAGAACATCTCGATGCATCAAGGATCTATATAATGTCCTAGCTCCACTCATCATTAATAATCTAAATAATACTTCTTAACAGATAATTGAAATAAATAAGATGTCTTATCAAATATTCATATTTAATAAATAGTTTATAAATATATATATTTCCCCAAATTATCAAATAACTATGAAATTAGAGACCATATGTAAAATGGTTTGTGGTATAGTTAATTTTTAAATCAATGATAATTAAAATATGTATCTTAGGGGAATTTAAATGTTCAATGAACATATAGTATTTAATAATTCAAGGAGAATAAAAAATTAATAAAGTAAGTGAATGTAGAAAATATCATTTTTTAATTATACAATAAACCATCCACAAGATTTATAAGGATTGTATCCATAAAAAAATTAATATGTGATTTAAAAACAAATGAATTTTTTTGGGGATTAAAAGAAATACTATTATTTTTTATTTCAAAAAAGTCTTGAGGGAAATATCCTTTTATTATGAAAAAACATTTTTCAATAACATTCATTGAAAATAAGATTTGGAAATATTTTTTATAAACTATTTCTTTTTTAAAAAACAATATAATATTCAATGAAATAATGGTAGTAAAATGCATTCAAGCTATATGAGGTAAATAAAATTCATTTTTCAATGACAAAATGATTGTAAAATTTATTATCATCAATGAAACAATAACATTACTTTGAAGCCATTAGTAAAACAAAAACTATTAAAAATACCATTAATAATTAATATTAATTGTTTTAAATCACTGATTTAAATCATTGATTTTATAATAAAATGGGTCTCCTAGTAAATAGTGAAATAAGGTCGTGTTATCATAAAAACAATTTATAAAAAAGATTTGATTACCTAAGAGTGAAAATGTTTTAACAATACACCAAAATGTTATTCACTAAATATATATTAATTAAAGGGTCTGTCAAACTAATATTATATAATTTCCTTAAAGAAAAATCCTTTAAATTATCATTAGTACTATCAAGTGGATAATAATCATTAAACATCACAAAGTATCACATACTAGTTTGAAAAATTATAAGTCACAAGACTCATTAAAGAATAAAATTAATCAAATGTTTAAAAGATCATTAAGATAAAATGATTAATGATTTAATATAAGAAAAATGAATTTATATACACCACACTTAAGAATAAAGTGTAAAATAGGGAAATTATCTCACTGATTTAAATGTGAAATGATAACCACTTGACATGTGATTCTTTTTTGGTGAACATACAAAATTATCTATATTAATAGAATTATTTAAATTATATACCTTCCTGAGAACCTTTTTTAAGTTTATCTACAATTTTATTTCACTTATTACTTTTTTGTATAAATCAAAATAAACAATCATGATTTCATCATTATTTTTGTAAAAATTTCGTTAATGTGTCAAAAACATCATTGGTAGGTCCATAGGGTCAACAGAGTCTCTATATATAATATCTCAAGAATAGTTATCAATACATAGTTATAATATTTATACAAAAATTATACAATTAAAACCAATCATTAATTATAGTTATGAAAATGAGTCCACATTAAAATCCTAGACACAATAGGTCATACGTATGAATGAGTAAAGTTCACATTTTTCAAATATTGTTTTGATGAAATGTATCAAAACAACATATAATTCCATAATGATCGTTATAAAATAAATACTAGGGTATTTAATAATATATTATTTTATATATAATTATTTTGACATAGAAGAAATCACATTGTTCCCCAGAGGCGGTTGTCCACATGTCCACGACCAATGTTATCACTTTAATTGAGTTAATGAGTTACATTGAAATTATATATATATATATATTATACTTTTAAAATTTTTTAACATGTCATGATTATCACATATATGTAATCTGTGTATTATCTGGTTTATTATAACCATTATTTATAAATTACATGTATCATGTGGACTAATCACATCGCATAGAGGGGGTGGTAGTCCACAGTTCCTCCAACAATGTTACCGTATTAAAATAAATTTAAAATTATTTTATGTCGGTGTTATAAAAGTATTATAGATGTACATATACATAACAAATATCATATTTATTTTATATAAATTTATTTCTGAACATTATTTCCATCCATGAATGGTGGTAGACCAAAAAAATAAGCATTTGTCATTTCAGGAAGCAGTAGTTCGACATAGAGAGAAAATATATGTTTGTAACCAATTAGATGACTGATATTGCATGTTTAGGTCGAAAATTATACATAATAAAATCATAGTATATTTAAGATACATATCTTTGTATATGTTAATGGAAAAATTGTTTTTATGAGATAGAGAATTGAAATAAATACAAAACCCACGAGGAATGAAGTTACCACATAATCTGGTAACTCTTTTATGTTGTTAACTAAATGATTCATTGGAATTATTTTAATCAAATGGACGGATTCATGTAAAAGGGTATTTATTTTTATTATCTATGTGGGAATACGTTGTTTGATAAAATATGGATATATAGGGGTGTTGAATTTGGACGTATTGAGATCTTTTTTATAGTGGAGGAGTAGAACACTTTTAAACTATTGACAACAGAATTCTATGCACAATTTTTATTTTTAATGTCAAACTAATAATGGAAGAAATTAGATCCATTATAGGATATTATCCATATATTTTAACAAAATAGCTTTTGGGAAAGGGTATTTTTTGTTTTGGGGAATATTTTTTAGGTATTGTACATAGTTAAGATGAAATTTAGCTTCACCAATGTAATAAATTATAATTATATTCAATTACAATTTTTGTAAAGAATTATGGTATTAAATGAAAATATAAATTATATTTATTCCTAAAAATGGAAAATATTTTGAAAAAAATACAATCATCGAAGTGGTAGTATTTTTTTAAAATATCATCTCATAGAAGGTATGACGATATATGGTTTTAATGAAAATGCATCCAAATAAATTAATATGTTTCTACATTCTAATTATATGTTAAATTGATCCCAATGAAAAAAACTAGATTAATTGAAATCACAATATAATGATGATGGGTGGCCACATGGAAACCATTGGCCCAACTACATGGAACATTGCAGGTGTCAGGTGTTTTTGGTATGGATCCATTTCACATTGGGCATTCCCTCCATGGTTGGTTTGGGATTACATACGTGATTTTCACATTGGCTACCCAAAGAACATGGTCCCTACATTGAGATGGCCCAGCTGGCAGACCTACGTTAACAAAAAACAGTTGTTGTGGTCATGCCCAAAACCCCCACCATCAAATAAAAATTAGGGTTTAAAATATAATATAATTTTAAAAAAATTATCTTCAAGATCCACCAAAAAATTTATTGTATTTAGGCTCATCCTAAAGAGAATCACTACACCTTATAATATTCAAATCAAATAAATTTTTTTTCCAATGATTAATACTTGGTTAAATTTATAATATAACATTAATTGATGTTTTTAATCTTGGAAAAAAAATGAACTAATTCTCAATCATAAAATATCTCAATTAGTACCTAAAACACCTTCCTTGAAGACCTAAATTTTAATCATTGAACTAAAAACCCATGAACTATGAAAATGGATCAATCATATTAGAAGTCTATAATATTTCGTGATTTAGAAATTTATACTAAATATTTTTCCATCGTGTGAGAAAAGTGAATTTTGAATGTTCAGTATATGTATTTAATATTTGATATAATTTTTTAAATTATTTTTAAAGAAAAAAAATTGGAAAAATAAATTATCATAGTATAAATCCTAACATATAAGATAATAAGAAAATAATATACTACCACAACTCAATGAACTCTTGTAAATTTTATTTATTTATTCTTATTCTCTTATTGTAAATAAGCATGCCAAAGAATTATTAAACTTGTTTATATTTATTGCAGTTAGGTATTTGTTTAGGCTTTAACATATTATTGTTATATAATGTATTGTGATGTATTTAGGTGTGGTTATAACATGATTAAATGAAGTCATGATGTGATTATGTGGGGATATGGCGGGGGAATGTGATGATGATGATGTGTCATTGGTTGTAATAAAATTATAATTAAATTAATCACATAGGATGGGAGGTGGTAAATATTATTGTATGTTGATATATTGTTGATGCATGACATTGGTTAAGATATGGGATTTCCAATTTTTAATAAAATAGTTTTAGGATTGTAATGTTATGGTAGAAATTGTGACCCCACTAGAGTAAAAAAAGACATAAATTGTTTATTTATTTGACATATGTCTATCCAAAATCTTTTTCTAAAAAAAGATATATCAATACATCAATTCCAAAACCATCTATAATTTTAATTATTCTATTTCATTGTCTAATAGAGATTTAAGATGTTTTATTGTTAGCTTGTGTACAGTTACAGAATGATCTAGAACATTTGGTTCCCATTAATGCATCAATTACATTATAGTTTTATATCATGTTGGTAAAAAAATTGGATGTGGAATCATATTATTTATTTAATGGGAACTTATATATTTTGATTCATTGATTTGATTTACATTCATGATAATTAAGTGGGTAATTTCTCTTATTATATTGATAGATACCATGTGTCCCTCTTGTAATCTTATGACCTACTTGTGGAAGTCTTCATGGGAAAATTTTATCCCATCTACCTACGAAGGAGATTGTTCAATTAGGGTTTAAAACTTCTATTTGAACTTAAAAACATAATTTTCTATGGGTAACATTATTTTCAATAATCAATTTTCAAACACTTTTACAAATTCTGAAATTATAAGTAAATAAAACATAAATTAGTTACATACCACTCCATTTTCCCCTTTGTAATGTAATATCATTTGTTACAATTATTAATGGATGATATTAATGAAAAACATTGAATAAATCCTAAAAATATTCAAGCCCGACTTCAATTGTAGCATATTTAAAAAATAATGAGATTTTGAGTGGGGATTATTCTCATATCTCTATATAGAACTCTAATAATTGATGAGAGAGAAGTTTTGTCAACATAATATGACACCATAAGGAGAATAATAGATTATTTTTCTCATTTTATATTCAAATGATTCAACAATATAATTAAATTGTTCAACATAGTATTTGAATATTAGTATTCTGTTAATCCACAACCAGCCTCAAAGAAGCATCACCCGGTTTGTGATTGAATATAGGTTTGGTGAGAAAGAATATAAATGTAGGAAAATGTGATAATAATAAAAAATATATTCCAGAGTATATCTTATAAAAACTTCACTCATACAATGCATATTCCATTCATGATAAAATATGATGCTTATAGAATCCAATAAATTTCCATAGTGGATGTGTATTATCGATTTCAAGGGGGATCTAATTTCCAAATCATTTTTTATTTGATATTATTTAAACTAAAATTTGGAAAAAAATCTAACCAATAGACAAAGTACAACAATGCATACCATAGAATCATTAAATCAAAAATCCACTTCATATTAATGCATCATGGTATGGCCCATGGATATTCAATAAATAAAATTACATTCCACTTCATAAAATAAATATAAATAATCATGATTTACATAATTATTTTAATCAAATATTCAGGAATTGTAAAATTATCAATATATAAGGAATATAAAAAATATAAGAAAATGTAAATAGTAAAAAACTTCTATGATTTTAGGTGAATTCAATTAATTTTCCCATCCTCAATGAATCACTCTAACTATTGAACATATTAACTTTTTTACAATGATTTCTCATAGTATAATTAATCACAATTCACCTTAGCTATTTTGAAAACATAATAAAAAATAAAAATAATGATAAACAACTTTCAATGAAGGTAACCAGAGTTTTGTAAACTAATTATAAATAATTTCTCAAAGATTGTGATTGTAACACACCAATATATAATGTCTATCAATGATTTGTATTTTGGTAGAATTATTCAAACATACATTACTAATTTTTTAATATAAAATATTATTCTTCACATTGAATTGATATTCACTACAAAAATTATACATTAACAGTAGAATAACATATGACCTCATATTAAAAAATTTCATGTGTGCATTATATAACATATCATTAATTCAATATATTTATTTATAGAAAAAGAAGAATAGATTGAATTTATTTCCAAATGAAAGTAGAGCATTTAGTACAAAGGAAATTAGAAATTATTTCATAAATATGAACATGGATTTTTAAATATAATTCAAATCCATATTCAAAGAAATTTTTTTAACAACTCCTAGAATTGATAAAACACATTAAAAATAATATATATCTATTTAAATTACCACAATTAAATTAACTTTGTTTATATTATCAAATATATATTAGGGATTATATTTAGTTTTGTACAATTTTGAAAATTCCTTCCTAAATTCTAAAAACACATGGAATATTTTAATATAGAATTGTAAATGACCAATCTATGAAAACATACATTAAGGGTAAATTAACATGAACCACAATGATGCTAATGTGTATTCATTAATGATTTGGTGGCCATCATAAATTTATATTATCATTATACACCTACATGTTAATATGGGTCTATCACTAAATTTTATGTTTTATAATTAAAATATGTTTAATAATTAGAATATTATAATTGAAGAGAAATTATTTCCCATTGTTCTTTAACCCTGATAATGTCTTAATTTTTTTTAATATCATCAAAAAAATAATTAATAATTATGTTAATATATATAAATTTAAATAAAATGGTTAAAAATAACTAAAATTATTTTAATTTGGAATTCATGGTATTTTAGGTTTTACATCAGTCATTTCCTCGAACTAAACAATCTTAAATTCTTGTTGCGGTAGATTTATTTTACCATCCAACCAATGTAACACCCCGAGATTTTATGAAAAATATTCTTTTTAATTTCATTAATGTCTTGTGTTATACGCTACACCAAAAGGAGCTTGCACAACATGCATCCTTGACATGCCTTTCATTAAATGCAATCGCGACCTTCCTTGATAGCGTGTGTAGTACGCAATACCGAGTTTCACTAAACAACGATGTGCTATTAAAATATTATTAAAACTAGCCGTTATGAATAGTAAAAACCACTTTTTGAAATTTTGTAAATTTTATTTTTCAAAATGGATTTAATTTTTGGATTCTGAATATCGAAATTAGCTTAGTGTAAAATTTTGGTAATTTTCGGATAACTTTCGTATTTTGATGAATAGTGGAAATTACAAAATTTTAATTAAAAACAACTTTTTCAAACGAAATAATTAATAGTGAAAAATTATTAATTTGAGTGGTTTTAAAGTATATTTAGAATATATTATTACAATTTAATACAATGTTGGTCATTGGATGTAATTTCACATTTAAACCAGTTATAAACAAGTTTCAATCTTTTGATAGTTATTATCTCTTAAAAACACGCCTTTTGTTTTGACGACGGGAATTAATTTTAATTTAATTAATGAAACTAATATGGTTTGAATTTGGTAAAATAGAAATAATTTTTGAGCTCATAATATCAAATATAGCTTAGGCCTAATTTTTGGTATTTTTCTGAAAACTTTCAATTTTTGATGAATAGTGAAACCACTAAGTGGTAGTTAAAAAAACTGAATTTTTCATAAAACATAATTTTACCGCTTATTTGAGTGTAATTTCGAAAATCTGAGAGACACGGTTAATATCAAGGACTAAAATTTGGATCAATGAGATGAAAATAATTTTTGGTGAATAGTAACTTTTTACTTTTTTTTAACACGGTAAAAAGTAAATAGGGTAATTAAGGGTAAAGATGATATTATTATTACCCTAACACCTATCCTAATTCTATTGGATAACTGTAATTCGACCAAAAACAACCTTATGAATATAATATGACCATTTATATCCACTTGGATTAGATTATGACATTTAATATTATTATATTTAATTAATAGTTAAAATATTTAAAATCAATGTTTAATAACTAAAATATTTTTAATATGGGGTTATACATAAGATAAATTCGACCATAAATATTCATTAGAAATATAAAAAGATTTCCTACATAATTATATTTTATTTATAATTTTTAGACATTATATAAATTAATTTATTTATGACACAATGATGATGCAATAATTACCCTTTTAAGGAAATGTTAACATAATTGATGTTATAAATTCTCAAATATATGTAATTTGAGACTTTTTATGAATTCCACTAATTTTATAGGATACTAAGATATATTATTGTTGATTTAATCAACTTGGTTTGAACATATAATTCTGTTATGACTTTCAAAAAAATCATATATCAAATAGTGTCAAAATTGACACAAAATAGTTTTTAAATCAAATATTATATTATTAATTGTTATTTTATTCCTAACAATCTAAGGTTCGGCCAAATGACTTAGATAAGGATATATATATTAATAATAAACAACTTGGGGTTTTTTTGGCATGTTATATGTGTATTAACCATATAGTGTAAGAAAACAAAAAGTCACGGTAAAAGTTAAATTATTTAAATTAGAGTTAAATCTAATTGATAAGGTTACAATAATAACATAAACTTGGCTAAATCCTATTGGTTGATAGGATTTCTACCCATCCCCAATTTTCCTTCGAATTAAGACCCTTTGGAACCATTATAAACCGATTTTGACTTTAATATAAAATAATATTTTGAGATATCCCAAAGGTGCCCCTCTCCTCCCTTATAAAAGGACACCTCCTCCCCCTCCTCCTCACACCAATTTGAGCACTCAATCTCGGCCAACCCCTGACAAAATCCCTTCTCCACTTCCCTAGAATAATCCTAGATGTCCTGGTCTTCTTCAAAGACCAATCTTAGTTCCCTAAGTGGTGGATTCAAAGAGGCGTTTCAAAGAATAGGTAATATCCATTACCGATCTTTTCAATTTCTTTCTTCTTCAACTTATTCTTATTTATTTGTTTCATGATAAAGAAATAACATAAGTATTAATTACATACTGATATGTTATTATAAATATGAAACAACCCAAATACACCTTCTATCCATCCTACGGAAAAATGAAATCACCGCGCGTTCGTACGTACAGAATACCGTCTCCACGCCGTGGTGTAATCTGTTTTTCCACCACCACCATACTTGGATGGGTATAATGGTGTAAATAATGACTATATATGACTATTATAAAGTGATATTGATTCAGAAATAGTATACATATACTCCAATACAATTCCACGATCATAGGAACGATATCATCACTCGTGCGTACATACGGAATACCGTCTCCACGATGTGATGCGACTTATTCTACATGATCTTCATTTAATAAAGATTATATAAATGAATTTAATTGAATGAATATGATATATATTACACTAATACCATTCTGGAAATGAGGTATCTATAACCTAAATAAAAGAATAAGAATTTATTCGACAAAACACACATAAGAACAAAAAGTTATAAACACCTGAATAACAAGTAGCAATGAAATATTACTACTAAGAAGCTAAGAATATGACAATATATGATATCATAAAAATAGGTATGATTCTGGAATAAGTCAATAACATTATTTAAATCATTATACAGGAGTTTCGGACACTTACGATGCAAATCGTACCTAAGGTAAGGGAAATATCACAATCTCATTTTTTATCCGAGATTGTTTATTCGTAAGTATTTACTGTGGGGTATTTTATCATCCACATCCATGTTTCATCAATATTTAATATTATTTCCATCCACCTAAAATTGTTTAAATCCATTTTTACCCTTCGGTGAGTTTTTAGTAAAAGATATGAAAGGAATCTTTTGTCGTTTTTCGTACAAGGTACATTTTTTTACTTTTCCGACAAAAGTACGAGAATAATGTTTTTTTTAACTTATACAGCATGAATGGATTTTTTAAAAAAAAATTCCAAGAAGCTTACTTTAAAAGTTTTCAAGTTTATTTTTAATCAACTTCTTTTAGGTTAAAGTTGTATGACATGTTATGAAAGGAAACATGTTTTTTAACGAAGAAAGGATGTTTTCCTCAAGAATTCATTTCCAGTGTTTTTTTAAAACAATTTTCCATCTATGATGACGTTATTTGATATGTATGTTTCAAGTAAAATGTCTCTATGATTTAAATGGTTTCAATTTTCTTATGAAGAAATGATATTAATTGTTTATGGATTATGATGGCATGATGTTTAAGAATCCCATTTTAGTACATGGGTTATGCAATGATATATGATTTATGATTTTGTGGAACACATAAGAATGGTATCATTATGAGATGGGTGGGTCCTATATCTCCCTCAAATGCATTGGGTAAAGATTTTATATCTCATGAGATAGACATGGCTGGAATGGTAGGTTATATTTAATAACTTTTGCTAACCTTTTGTTTGAGACAGATGGAATGACCCATCATTCTATCACATGATCTGCTAACACTTAACGAATAAAAAATTCAACTTCATTTATTTAAGATATGAAGTGGAAATTTTTTAAGGCATGAATAACAGTGAGATTGTATCAAAATAAAGTAAGTATTTATTCTATTTCAAATTCTTCAACTTTAGGGAAACTATCTTGAAAACCAAAAAATGTTGTCCTAGTGGTCTTATATCTGATTAATCAGATGGTACCTTAGATCGTCACAAATTTATGGATTTGTGATTTTTGGATTTTCCATAGCCATGTTCTCTACCACTCTCCATTAGAACATGATGGTTAGATTTTTCTTCCATATCCACATTTTCACCTATGTGGAAACCCAGTAATTAGTTTATTTGGGTAACCGTTACGTTTCATACTTTTGTTTTTAAAGATTGGTTTTGGTATTCCTTTTTATGATGTGGGTTTCTATTAAAGAATCTTTCAAGTAGTAAACCATTTATAACACCGACGAATTTCGAGGGCGAAATTAATTTTAAGGGGGGTAGAATGTAACACCACGAGATTTTATGAAAAATATTCTTTTTAATTTCATTAATGTCTTGTGTTGTAAGCTACACCAAAAGGAGTTGCACAACACGCATCCTTGACTTGCCTTTCATTACACGCAATCGCTACCTTCCTTGATAGCGTGTGTAGTACACAATACCGAGTTTCACTAAACAACGATATGCTATTAAAAAATTATTAAAACTAGCCGTTATGAATAGTAATAACCACTTTTTGAAATGTTGTAAATTTTATTTTTCAAAATGGATTTCATTTTTGGATTCGGAATATCGAAATTAGCTTAGGGTGAAATTTTGGTAATTTTCGGATAACTTTCATATTTTGATGAATAGTGGAAATTACTAAATTTAAATTAAAAACAACTTTTTCAATCGAAATAATTAATAGTGATAAATTATTAATTTGAGTGGTTTTAAAGTATATTTAGAATATATTTTTACAATTTAATACAATGTTGTTCATTGGATGTAATTTCACATTTAAACCAGTTATAAACAAGTGTCAATCTTTTGATAGTTATTATCTCTTAAAAACACGCCTTTTGTTTTGACGACGGGAATTAAATTTTAAATTAATTAATGAAACTGATATATTTTGAATTTGGTAAAATAGAAATAATTTTTGAGTTCATAATATCAAATATAGATTAGGCCTAATTTTTGGTATTTTTCTGAAAACTTTCAATTTTTGATGAATAGTGAAACCACTAAGTTGTAGTTAAAAAAACTGAATTTTTCATAAAACATAATTTTACCGCTTCTGTGAGTGGAATTTCGAAAATCCGAGAGACACGCTTAATATCAAGGACTAAAATGTGGTTCAATGAGATGAAAATAATTTTTGGTGAATAGTATTTTTTTACTTTTTTTACCACGGTAAATAGTAAACAGGGTAATTAAGGGTAAAGATGATATTATTATTACCTTAACACATGTCTTAATTCTATTTGATAAGTGTAATTCGACCAAAAAAAGCTTATGAATATAATATGACCATTTAGGTCAACTTGGATTAGATTATGACATTTAATATTATTTTATTTAATGAATAGTTAAAATAGTTAAAATCAAAGTTTAATAACTAAAACATGTTTTATATGGGGTTATACATAAGATAAATTCGACTATAAATATTCATTAGAAAGATAAAATGATTTCCTACATAATGAAATTTTATTTATAATTTTTCTACATTAAATAAATTAATTTATTTATGGCACAACGATGATGCAGTAATTACCCTTTTAAGGAAATGTTAACATAATTGATGTTATAAATGCTCAAATAAATGTAATTTGAGACTTTTTATGAATTCCACTAATTTTCAAGGTTAATATGATATATTTTTGTTTATTTAATCAACTTGGTTCGAACATATAATTCTGTTATGACTTTCACAAAAATCATATATCAAATAGTGTCAAAATTGACACAAAATAGTTTTTAAATCAAATATTATATTATTAATTGTTATTTTATTCCTAAAAATCAAAGGTTTGGCCAAATGACTTAGATAAGGATATATATATTAATAATAAACAACTTTGGGTTCGTTTGGGATGTTATAAGTGTATTAAGCATATAGTGTAAGAAAACAAAAAGTCACAGTAAAACTTAAATTATTTAACTTAGAGTTAAATCTAATTGATAAGGTTAAAATAATAACCTAAACATTTCTAAATCCTATTGGTTGATAGGATTTCGACCCATCCCCACTTTAACTTCGATATAAGACCCTATGGAACCATTATAAACCGATTTTGACTTTAATATAAAATAATATTTTGAGATATTCCTAAGGTGCCCCTCTCCTCCCTTATAAAAGGACACCTCCTCCCCCTCCTCCTCACACCAATTTGAGCACTCAAGCTCGGCCAAACCCTGCCAAAATCCCTTATCCACTTCCCTAGAATAATCCTAGAGGTCCTGGTCTTCTTCAAAGACCAATATTAGTTCCCTAAGTGGAGGATTCAAAGAGGCGTTCCAAAGAAGAGTTAATATCCATTACTGATCTTTTCAATTTCTTTCTTCTTCAACTTATTCTTCTTTAGTTGTTTCATGATAAAGTAATAACATCAGTATTACTTACATACTGATATGTTATTATAAATATGAAACAACCCTAATACACCTTCTATCCATCCTATGGAAAAATGAAATCACCGCGCGTGCGTACGAACCGAATACCGTCTCCACGCCGTGGTGTAATTAGTTTTCCACCACCACCTTACTTGGATGGGTATAATGGTGTAAATAATGACTATATATGACTATTATAAAGTGATATTGATTCTGAAATAGTATACATATACTCCAATACAATTCCACGATCATATGAACGATATCATCACTCGTGCGTACGTACGGAATACCGTCTCCACGATGTGATGCGACTTGTTCTACATGATCTTCATTTCATAATGATTATATAAATTAATTTAATTGAATGAATATGATATATATTACACTAATACCATTCTGGAAATGAGGTATCTATAACCTAAAGAAAAGAATAAGAATTTATTCGACAAAACACGCATAAGAACAAAAAGTAATAAACACCAGAATAACAAGTAGCAATGAAATATTACTACTAAGAAGCTAAGAATATGACCATATATGATATCATAAAAATAATAATGATTCTGGAATAAGTCAATAACATTATTTAAATCATTATACAGGAGTTTCAGACACTTACGAAGAAAATCGGACCTAAGGTAAGGGAAATGTCACAATCTCATTTTTTATCCGAGATTGTTTATTCGTAAGTATTTACTGGGGTGTATTTTATCATCCACATAAATGTTTCATCAATATGTAATATTATTTCCATCCACCTAAAATTTTTTAAATCCATTTTTACCCTTCGGTGAGTTTTTAGTAAAATATATGAAAGGAATCTTTTGTCGTTTTTCGTACGAGGTACTTTTTTTGACTTTTCCGACAAAAGTATGAGAAGAATGTTTTTTTTAACTTATACGGCATGAATGGATTTTTATAAAATAATTTTCAAGAAGCTTACTTTACAAGTTTTCAAGTTTATTTTTAATCAACTTCTTTTAGGTTAAAGTTGTATGACATGTTAAGAAAGGAAACATGTTTTTTAAAGAAGAAAGGATGTTTTCCTCAAGAATTCATTTCAAGTGTTTTTTTCAAAACTATTTTCCATATAAGATGACGTTATTTGATATGTATGTTTCAAGTAAAATGTATCTATGATTTAAATGGTTTCAATTTTCTTATGAAGAAATGATATTAATTGTTTATGGATTATGATGGCATGATGTTTAAGAATCCCATTTTATTACATGGGTTATGCAATGATGTATGATTTATGATTTTGTGGAACACATAAGAATAGTATCATTATGAGATGGGTGGGACCTATATCTCCCTCCAATGCATTGGGTAAAGATTTTATATCTCATGAGATAGACATGGCTGGAATGGTAGGTTATACCGGTTCAGTGAAACAGGACTGAAACGAGGGTGACTCGGTTCAGAAATGGACTTTGTCCACTAAGATAGTCTTGGCAATGAGTATTGACTAACAAGAAATGATTCTCTATGATTATGTGTGAATTCCACAATGTTTCATGTTTTAAGTTATGATTATTGTGATTAAATTTCACTGCCATGATTTACCCCATGTTATGAAATTATGATCTCTTTTGCAGGTTAAGATTTCCAAAAGTTATGTGCTTATGTATATGATGTGATTGATATTTCTTTTGTTTACCCTTACTGAGCATTTTATCTCACCCTTTTATGTTTTCTTTTCCCCAGGATATAAAGAAAGGTTTTAGGTATAAAAAATAAGATCTTTATGGGAGATGTTGAAGATCTTTCACCACGATTAGAAGATTACGTTCCGAGTTTCCAAAGACACTAAACTATTACGATCCTTGTGTGCGTGTTTTTGTTATGTACTAAGTATTCTGCAAAAGTAATGTAATGTCCATGTATGTCAAGATACAGGTCTCTACAGTTGGTATCAAAGGAAAGGTTTAGTCAACCTTTGGAAACTAGGATGTGAGAACGTTAGTGAGATCCCTAGAGATATTTCTAAGGTATGTCTAGGGATGTCCATGAGGATAAGTATACGTATAGGATAGTCCTAGAACTATGGTTACGATCTTATAATTAAACCTAAGATGTTAGATATTGAAGTTACTCCCCCTTTATTATGATTTTTGCCCCTAACACTATTCATTTTGGGTTTTAGAAAATGGCTGGAAACAAGGTGATTCACGATAATGGAGGATATGATGGACAATGGAATGATATTTTTCATGAGCAACCAAATGAAATGGGATTTTGAAGTCCAAACATCATTATTATGCCGAATCAGCAATCTCATAATATGATCAATAAAGTAAAATTTGGTAAGTTTCCTGACTCGGCTAACAAGAGAAAGATGGAGTCTCATGTTGATCATAGAGGAAAGAAAGTTCAATTTCCCCTATGTAAATCATGTGGGAAGAGGCATCAAGGAGAATGTTTCAAAGGAACTGGAAGATGTTTTGGGTGTGGAAAAGAAGGACACAAAGCCAGTAAGTGCAAAGGAAAAGGTTCAGTTAACACCAGGGATGAGGATAATGGTATTGCTACGACATCAACAATGGTTAAATGTTTTAAATGTGGAATGTACGAGCATTATGAAAACCAATTCCCTAAGGGAAAGTCTAATGAAGAGAATCAGTATGGTCGTATGGGTAGTATTTATGTGGATGATGATGAAGAGACTACAAATGATATATGAGATGAAAGAATTGTTGAAGCTCGGTCAATAGGTATTGGAATGATTACATGTTTATCATGTGTAATGTTGTATAAGTAATCTCATGGTACTATGGAATAAAGAGACATCTAAGGATTGTTACACTGTTTGCTTTCCTTGAGATTTGAAAGTGTATGATTAATGTTACCAGTATCCATGAAAGGTTATTCAGATATTTTTGGAATGTAGATGATATGCGCATAATGAAGGGATAAGGAGAAAAATAAATGTTTGATAGTATTCATGAGCTCATGGCTGATATAAGGAGAAGGTTATATCATGGTTTGAGTATATAGAATTTTTGGATTTCGGTATGTGGAAAGTGTTAACTTCTAACTGCATTCATGTTTTCACTAAGGTTTAATGGGTATTCATTCTTTAATAGAATACATGATTAAGGTATTCACATTTGACCAAAAAGATATATCTTATGATATATGGGGGATAAATGATGGAATTCACATGATTGTTCTATGACATTTCAAGTAATCGTTTTCTTTATACTATGAGTTTGGACCGAAGTATTTTAGATAAGCCTAAAGATTAGAATGTATTATGTTGGACATAAGTTAGGATAAAACGTTTTTTGATATTATTGATGGGATTTTATAGTAATATAGCTTTAGAAAAAGGACAACCTGCAGGACGGGCGACAGCCCATCGCGTCGGACAAGGCTATGGGAATCGAACCCACAACCGAAGTGCGACTGGCCTTTATTGCCAACCATTGGCCTACAGGATGTCCCTGTTTAGTAGAAACTAGTTTTATTATATTAATAAGTATGATATATGAAGTATAAGTCCATTTTAGGAACCATATATGATTAATCTGACTATAGAGTGACTTATGTATATTTAATAACTTTTGCTAACCTTTTGTTTGAGACAGATGGAATGACCCGTCATTCTATAACATGATCTGCTAACACTTCACGAATAACAAATTCAACTTCATTTATTTAAGATATGAAGTGGAAATTGTTTAAGGCACGAAAAACAGTGAGATTGTACCAAAATAAAGTAAGTATTTATTCTAATTCAAATTCTTCAACTTTAGGGAAACGATCTTGAAAACCAAAAAATGTTGTCCTAGTGCTCTTATATCTGATTAATCAGATGGTACCTTAGATCGTCACAAATTTATGGATTTGTGATTTTTGGATTTTCCATAGCCATGTTCTCTACCACTCTCCATCAGAACATGATGGTTAGATTTTTCTTCCATATCCACATTTTCACCTATGTGGAAACCCAGTAATTAGTTTATTTGGGTAACAGTTACGTTTCATACTTTTGTTTTTAATGATTGGTTTTGGTATTCCTTTTTTTGATGTGGGTTTCTATTAAAGAATCTTTCAAGTAGTAAACCATTTATAACACCGACGAATTTCGAGGGTGAAATTAATTTTAAGGGGGTAGAATGTAACACCACGAGATTTTATGAAAAATATTCTTTTTAATTTCATTAATGTCTTGTGTTGTACGCTACACCAAAAGGAGTTTCACAACACGCATCCTTGACTTGCCTTTCATTATACGCAATCGCTACCTTCCTTGATAGCGTGTGTAGTACACAATACCGAGTTTCACTAAACAACGATATGCTATTAAAAAATTATTAAAACTAGCCGTTATGAATAGTAATAACCACTTTTTGAAATGTTGTAAATTTTATATTTTAAAATGGATTTCATTTTTGGATTCGGAATATCGAAATTAGCTTAGGGTGAAATTTTGGTAATTTTCGGATAACTTTCATATTTTGATGAATAGTGGAAATTACTAAATTTAAATTAAAAACAACTTTTTCAATCGAAATAATTAATAGTGATAAATTGTTAATTTGAGTGGTTTTAAAGTATATTTAGAATATATTTTTTCAATTTAATACAATGTTGGTCATTGGATGTAATTTCACATTTAAACCAGTTATAAACAAGTGTCAATCTTTTGATAGTTATTATCTCTTAAAAAGACGCCTTTTGTTTTGACGACGGGAATTAATTTTTAAATTAATTAATGAAACTGATATATTTTGAATTTGGTAAAATAGAAATAATTTTTGAGTTCATAATATCAAATATATCTTAGGCCTAATTTTTGGTATTTTTCTGAAAACTTTCAATTTTTGATGAATAGTGAAACCACTAAGTGGTAGTTAAAAAAACTTAATTTTTCATAAAACTTAATTTTACCGCTTCTGTGAGTGAAATTTCGAAAATCCAAGAGACACGCTTAATATCAAGGACTAAAATGTTGTTCAATGAGATGAAAATAATTTTTGGTGAATAGTAATTTTTTACTTTTTTTACCACGGTAAATAGTAAACATGGTAATTAAGGGTAAAGATGATATTATTATTACCCTAACACATGTCCTAATTCTATTTGATAAGTGTAATTCGACCAAAAACAAGCTTATGAATATAATATGACCATTTAGGTCCACTTGGATTAGATTATGACATTTAATATTATTTTATTTAATGAATAGTTAAAATAGTTAAAATCAAAGTTTAATAACTAAAACATTTTTAATATAGGGTTATACATAAGATAAATTCGACTATAAATATTCATTAGAAAGCTAGAATTATTTCCTACATAATGAAATTTTATTTATAATTTTTATACATTATATAAATTTATTTATTTACGACACAACGATGATGCAGTAATTACCCTTTTAAGGAAATGTTAACATAATTGATGTTATAAATGCTCAAATAAATGTAATTTGAGACTTTTTATGAATTCCCCTAATTTTCAAGGTTAATATGATATATTTTTGTATATTTAATCAACTTGGTTCGAACATATAATTCTGTTATGACTTTCACAAAAATCATATATCAAATAGTGTCAAGATTGACACAAAATAGTTTTTAAATCAAATATTATATAATTAATTGTTATTTTATTCCTAAAAATCGAAGGTTTGGCCAAATGACTTAGATAAGGATATATATATTAATAATAAACAACTTGGGGTTCGTTTGGTATGTTATAAGTGTATTAACCATATAGTGTAAGAAAACAAAAAGTCACAGTAAAAGTTAAATTATTTAACTTAGAGTTAAATCTAATTGATAAGGTTAAAATAATAACCTAAACATTTCTAAATCCTATTGGTTGATAGGATTTCGAACCATCCCCACTTTAACTTAGATATAAGACCCTATGGAACCATTATAAACCGATTTTGACTTTAATATAAAATAATATTTTGAGATATTCCTAAGGTGCCCCTCTCCTCCCTTATAAAAGGACACCTCCTCCCCCTCCTCCTCACACCAATTTGAGCACTCAAGCTCGGCCAAACCCTGCCAAAATCCCTTATCCACTTCCCTAGAATAATCCTAGAGGTCCTGGTCTTCTTCAAAGATCAATATTAGTTCCCTAAGTGGAGGATTCAAAGAGGCGTTTCAATGAAGAGTTAATATCCATTACCGATCTTTTCAATTTATTTCTTCCTCAACTTCTTCTTATTTAGTTGTTTCATGATAAAGTAATAACATAAGTATTACTTACATACTGATATGTTATTATAAATATGAAACAACCCTAATACACCTACTATCCATCCTATGGAAAAATGAAATCACCGCGCGTGCGTACTTACAGAATACCGTCTCCACGCCGTGGTGTAATCTGTTTTCCACCACCACCTTACTTGGATGGGTATAATGGTGTAAATAATGACTATATATGACTATTATAAAGTGATATTGATTCTGAAATAGTATACATATACTCCAATACAATTCCACGATCATATGAACGATATCATCACTCGTGTGTACGTACGGAATACCGTCTCCACTATGTGATGCGACTTGTTCTACATGATCTTCATTTCATAATGATTATATAAATTAATTGAATTGAATGAATATGATATATATTGCACTAATAACATTCTGGAAATGAGGTATCTATAACCTAAAGAAAAGAATAAGAATTTATTCGACAAAACACGCATAAGAACAAAAAGTTATAAACACCAGAATAACAAGTAGCAATGAAATATTACTACAAAGAAGCTAAGAATATGACCATATATGATATAATAAAAATAAGAATGATTCTGGAATAAGTAAATAACATTATTTAAATCATTATACAGGTTTTTCAGACACTTACGAAGCAAATCGGACCTAAGGTAAGGGAAATGTCACAATCTCATTTTTTATCCGAGATTGTTTATTCGTAAGTATTTACTGGGGTGTATTTTATCATCCACATCCATGTTTCATCAATATGTAATATTATTTCTATCCACCTAAAATTGTTTAAATCCATTTTTACCCTTCGGTGAGTTTTTAGTAAAATATATGAAAGGAATCTTTTGTCGTTTTTCGTACGAGGTACTTTTTTTTACTTTTCCGACAAAAGTACGAGAAGAATGTTTTTTTTAACTTATACGGCATGAATGGATTTTTAAAAAATTATTTTCAAGAAGCATACTTTACAAGTTTTCAAGTTTATTTTTAATGAACTTATTTTAGGTTAAAGTTGTATGACATGTTAAGAAAGGAAACATGTTTTTTAAAGAAGAAATGATGTTTTCCTCAAGAATTCATTTCAAGTGTTTTTTCAAAACTATTTTCCATATAAGATGACGTTATTTGATATGTATGTTTCAAGTAAAATGTATCTATGATTTAAATGGTTTCAATTTTCTTATGTAGAAATGATATTAATTGTTTATGGATTATGATGGCATGAAGTTTAAGAATCCCATTTTATTACATGGGTTATGCAATGATGTATGATTTATGATTTTGTGGCACACATAAGAATGGTATCATTATGAGATGGGTGGGACCTATATCTCCCTCCAATGCATTGGGTAAAGATTTTATATCTCATGAGATAGACATGGCTGGAATGGTAGGTTATACCGGTTCAGTGAAACAGGACTAAAACGAGGGTGACTCGGTTCATAAATGGACTTTGTCCACTAAGATAGTCTTGGCAATGATTATTGACTAACAAGAAATGATTCTCTATGATTATGTGTGAATTCCACAATGTTTCATGTTTTAAGTTATGATTATTGTGATTAAATTTCACTGCCATGATTTACCCCATGTTATGAAATTATGATCTCTTTTGCAGGTTAAGATTTCCAAAAGTTATGTGCTTATGTATATGATGTGATTGATATTTCTTTTGTTTACCCTTACTGAGCATTTGATCTCACCCTTTTATGTTTTCTTTTCCCCAGGATATAATGAAAGGTTTTAGGTATAAAAAAAGAAGATCTTTATGGGAGATGTTGAAGATCTTTCACCACGATTAGAAGATTATGTTACGAGTTTCCAAAGAAACTAAACTATTACGATCCTTGTGTGCGTGTTTTTGTTATGTACTAAGTATTCCGCAAAAGTAATGTAATGTCCATGTACGTCAAGATACGGGTCTCTACAGTTGGTATCAGAGGAAAGGTTTAGTCAACCTTTGGAAAATAGGATGTGAGAACGTTAGTGATATCCCTAGAGATATTTCTAAGGTATGTCTAAGGATGTCCATAAGGATAAGTATACGTATAGGATAGTCCTATAACTATGGTTAAGATCTTAGAATTAAACCTAAGATGTTAGATATTGATGTTACTCCCCCTTTATTATGATTTTTTCCCCTAACACTATTCATTTTGGGTTTTAGAAAATGGCTGGAAACAAGTTGATTCACGATAATGGAGGATATGATGGACAATGTAATGATATTTTTCATGAGAAACCAAATGAAATGGGATTTGGAAGTCCAAACATCATTATTATGCCGAATCAGCAATCTTATAATATGATCAATAAAGTAAAATTTGGTAAGTTTCCTGACTCGGCTAACAAGAGAAATATGGAGTTTCATGTTGATCATAGAGGAAAGAAAGTTCAATTTACCCTATGTAAATCATGTGGGAAGAGGCATCAAGGAGAATGTTTCAAAGGAACTGGAAGATGCTTTGGGTGTGGAAAAAAGGACACAAATCCAGTAAGTGCAAAGGAAAAGGTTCAGTTAACACTAGGGATGAGGATAATGGTATTTCTACAACATCAACAATGGTTAAATGTTTTAAATGTGGAATGTACGGGCATTATGCAAACAAATGCCCTAAGGTAAAGTCTAATGAAGAGAATCAGTATGGTCGTATGGGTAGTATTTATGTGGATGATGATGAAGAGACTACAAATGATATGTGAGATGAAAGAATTGTTGAAGCTCGGTCAATAGGTAGTGGAATGATTACATGTTTATCATGTGTAATGTTGTATAAGTAATCTCATGGTACTATGGAATAAAGAGACATATAAGGATTGTTACACTGTTTCCATTCCTTGAGATTTGAAAGTGTATGATTAATGTTACCAGTATCCATGAAAGGTTATTCAGATATTTTTGGAATGTAGATGATATGCGCATAATGAAGGGATAAGGAGAACAAAAAATGTTTGATAGTATTCAGGAGCTCATGGCTGATATAAGGAGAAGGTTATATCATGGTTTGAGTATATAGAATTTTTGGATTTTGGTATGTGGAAAGTGTTAACTTTTAACTGCATTCATTTTTTCACTAAGGTTCAATGGTTATTCATTCTTCAATAGAATACATGATTAAGGTATTCACATTTGACCAAAAAGATATATCTTATGATATATGGGGGATAAATGATGGCATTCACGTGATTGTTCTGTGACATTTCAAGTAATCATTTTCTTTATACTATGAGCTTGGACCGAAGTATTTTAGATAAGCCTAAAGATTAGAATGTATTATGTTGGACATAATCTAGGATAAAACGTTTTTTGATATTATTGATGGGATGTTATAGTAATATAGCTTTAGAAAAAGGACAACCTGCAGGACGGGCGACAGCCCATCGCGTCGGACAAGGGTGTGGGAATCGAACCCACAACCGAAGTGCAACTGGCCTTTATCGCCTACCATTGGCCTACAGGAAGTCCCTGTTTAGTAGAAACTAGTTTTATTATATTAAGAAGTATGATATATGAAGTATAAGACCATTTTAGGAACCATATATGATTAATATCACTATAGAATGACTTATGTATATTTAATAACTTATTCTAACCTTTTGTTTGAGACAGATGGAATGACCCGTCATTCTATCACATGATCTGCTAACACTTCACGAATAAAAAATTCAACTTCATTTATTTAAGAGATGAAGTGGAAATTGTTTAAGGCACGAACAACAGTGAGATTGTACCAAAATAAAGTAAGTATTTATTCTAATTCAAATTCTTCAACTTTAGGGAAATGATCTTGAAAACCGAAAAATGTTTTCCTAGTGCTCTTATATCTGATTAATCAGATGGTACCTTAGATCGTCACAAATTTATGGATTTGTGATTGTTGGCTTTTCCATAGCCATGTTCTCTACCACTCTCCATCAGAAAATGATGGTTAGATTTTTCTTCCATATCCACATTTTCACCTATGTGGAAACCCAGTAATTAGTTTATTTGGGTAACCGTTACGTTTCATACTTTTGTTTTTAAAGATTGGTTTTGGTATTCCTTTTTACGATGTGGGTTTCTATTAAAGAATCCTTCAAGTAGTAAACCATTTATAACCCCGACGAATTTCGAGGGCGAAATTAATTTTAAGGGGGGTAGAATGTAACACCCCGAGATTTTATGAAAAATATTATTTTTAATTTCATTAATGTCTTGTGTTGTACGCTACACCAAAAGGAGTTTCACAACATGCATCATTGACTTGCCTTTCATTACACGCAATCGTGACCTTCCTTGATAGCATGTGTACTACACAATACCGAGTTTCACTAAACAACGATATGCTATTAAAAAATTATTAAAACTAGCAGTTATGAATAGTAATAACCACTTTTTGAAATTTTGTAAATTTTAATTTTCAAAATGGATTTCATTTTTGGATTCTGAATATCGAAATTAGCTTAGGGTGAAATTTTGGTAATTTTCGGATAACTTTCATATTTTGATGAATAGTGGAAATTACTAAATTTAAATTAAAAACAACTTTTTCAATTGAAATAATTAATAGTGATAAATTATTAATTTGAGTGGTTTTAAAGTATATTTAGAATATATTTTTACAATTTAATACAATTTTGGTCATTGGATGTAATTTCACATTTAAACCAGTTATAAACAAGTGTCAATCTTTTGATAGTTATTATCTCTTAAAAACACGTCTTTTGTTTTGACGACGAGAATTAATTTTTAAATTAATTAATGCAACTGATATGTTTTGAATTTGGTAAAATAGAAATAATTTTTGAGTTCATAATATCAAATATAGTTTAGGCCTAATTTTTGGTATTTTTCTGAAAACTTTCAAATTTTGATGAATAGTGAAACCACTAAGTGGTAGTTAAAAAAACTGAATTTTTCATAAAACATAATTTTACCGCTTCTGGGAGTGGAATTTCGAAAATCCGTGAGACACGGTTAATATCAGGTACTAAAATGTGGTTCAATGAGATGAAAATAATTTTTGGTGAATAGTAACTTTTTACTTTTTTTTACCACGGTAAAAAGTAAACAGGGCAATTAAGGGTAAATATGATATTATTATTACCCTAACACATGTCCTAATTCTATTTGATATGTGTAATTCGACGAAAAACAACCTTATAAATATATGACCATTTAGGTCCACTTGGATTAGATTATGACATTTAATATTATTTTATTTAATGAATAGTTAAAATAGTTAAAATCAATGTTTAATAACTAAAACAATTTTAATATGGGGTTATAAATAAGATATATTCGACTATAAATATTAATTAGAAAGATAAAAATATTTCCTACATAATGATATTTTATTTATAATTTTTAGACATTAAATAAATTAATTTATTTATGACACAGCGATGATGCACTAATTAACCTTTTAAGGAACTGTTAACATAATTGATGTTATAAATGCTCAAATAAATGTAATTTGAGACTTTTTATGAATTACACTAATTTTATAGGTTACTATGATATATTAGTGTTGATTTAATCAACTTGGTTAGAACATATAATTCTGTTATTACTTTCACAAAAATCATATATCAAATAGTGTCAAAATTGACTCAAAATAGTTTTTAAATCAACTATTATATTATTAATTGTTATTTTATTCCTAAAAATCTATGGTTCGGCAAAATGACTTAGATAAGCATATATATATTAATAATAAACAACTTGGGGTTCGTTTGGGATGTTATAAGTGTATTAACCATATAGTGTAAGAAAACAAAAAGTCACGGTAAAAGTTAAATTATTTAACATAGAGTTAATTATAATTGATAATGTTAAAATAATAACCAAAACATTTCTAAATCCTATTGGTTGATAGGATTTCGACCCATCCTCACTTTACCTTCGAAATAAGACCCTTTGGAAGCATTATAAACCGATTTTGACTTTAATATAAAATAATATTTTGAGATATTCCTAAGGTGCCCCTCTCCTCCCTTATAAAAGGACACCTCCTCCCCCACCTCCTCACACCAATTTGAGCACTGAAGCTCGGCCAAACCCTGAAAAAATACCGTCTCCACTTCCCTAGAATAATCCTAGAGGTCCTGGTTTTCTTCAAACACCAATATTAGTTCCCTAAGTGGAGGATTCAAAGAGGCGTTCCAAAGAAGAGGTAATATCCATTAGCTATCTTTTCAATTTATTTATTCTTCTACTTCTTCTTAATTAGTTGTTTCATGATAAAGTAATAACATCATTATTTCTTATATACTGATATGTTATTATAAATAGGAAACAACCCTAATACACCTTCTATCTATCCTACGAAAAAATGAAATCACCGCGCATGCGTACGTACGGAATACCGTCTCCACACCGTGGTGTAATCTATTTTCCACCACCACCTTACTTGGATGGGTATAATGGTCTAAATAATGACTATATATGACTATTATAATGTGATATTGATTCTGAAATAGTATACATATACTCCAATACAATTCCACGATCATAGGAACGATATCATCAGTCGTGCGTACGTACGGAATACCGTCTCCACGATGTGATGCGACTCGTTATACATGATCTTCATTTCAAAATGATTATATAAATTAATTGAATTTATTGAATATGATATATATTACACTAATAAAATTCTGGAAATGAGGTATCTATACCCTAAATAAAAGAATAAGAATTTATTCGACAAAACACGCAGAAGAACAAAAAGTTATAAACACCCGAATAACCAGTAGCAATGAAATATTACTACTAAGAAGCTAATAATATGACCATATATGATGTTATAAAAATAAATGTGATTATGGAATAAGTAAATAACATTATTTAAATCATTATACAGGAGGTTCGGACACTTACGAAGCAAATCAGATCTAAGGTAAGGGAAATATCCAATCTCATTTTTTATCTGAGATTGTTTATTCGTAAGTATTTACTAGGGTGTATTTTATCATCCACATCAATGTTTCATCAATATGTAATATTATTTCCATCCACCTAAAATTGTTTAAATCCATTTTTACCCATTGGTGAGTTTTTAGTAAAAGATGTGAAATGAATCTTTTGTCGTTTTTCGTACGAGGTACTTTTTTTGACTTTTCCGACAAAAGTACGAGAAGAATGTTTTTTTAACTTATACGTCATGAATGGGTTTTTTAAAAATTATTTTCAAGAAGCTTCCTTTACAAGTTTTCAAGTTTATTTTTAATCAACTTCTTTTAGTTTAAAGTTGTATGACATGTTAAGAAAGGAAACATGTTTTTTAAAGAAGAAAGGATATTTTCCTCAAGAATTCATTTCAAGTGTTTCTTCAAAAATATTTTCCATCTAAGATGACGTTATTTGATATGTATGTTTCAAGTAAAATGTCTCTATGATTTAAATGGTTTCAATTTTCTTATGATGAAATGATATTAATTGTTTATGGATTATGATGTCATGATGTTTAAGAATCCCATTTTATTACATGGGTTATGCAATGATGTATGATTTATGATTTTGTGGAACAATAAGAATGGTATCATTATGATATGGGTGGGACCTATATCTCCCTCCAATGCATTGGGTAAAGATTTTATATCTCATGATATAGACATGGCTGGAATGGTAGGTTATACCGGTTCAGTGAAACAGGACTGAAACCAGGGTGACTCGGCTCAGAAATGGACTTTGTCCACTAAGATAGTCTTGGAAATGAGACTTGACTAACACGAAATTATTCTCTATGATTATGTGATAATGACACAAATTTTCATGTTTTAAGTTATGATTATTGTGATTACATTTCACTTCCATGATTTACCCCATGTTATGAAATTATGATCTCTTTTGCGGGTTAAGATTTCCAAAAGTTATGTGCTTATGTATATGATGTGATTGATATTTCTTTTGTTTACCCTTACTGAGCATTTGAGCTCACCCTTTTATGTTTTCTTTTCCCCAGGATATAAATAAAGGTTTTAGGTATAAAAAAAGAAGATCATTATGGGAGATGTTGAAGTTCTTTCACCACGATTAGATGATTACGTTCCGAGTTTCCAAAGACACTAAACTATTATGATCTTTGTGTGTGTGTTTTTGTTATGTACTAAGTATTCCGCAAATGTAATTTAATTTCAATGTACGTCATGCTTCGGTTCTCTACAACCAATATCTTAAAATTTGATATATCTATATTATGAAAATGTATCAACGAGATGTAAAATAAAAGTTAATTATAAATTTATAAATTTAGTCTGATTGATAATTATTACTATAAGAACCACACAATAATCTCAATTTGTCATGAATATTCATAGAAATATAAGAAACTAATGTAGTTTTTCATCTATACATTAACGTTTTTTATAATAATGAACTTTTGAAAAGCATTATATTGGATATAATATGTCCAAAGAATAAAATTTTTTAATGTATATCTGAGATGGATATACATAGATATATTGAATATAGAAAATTTGGAATTCTATGATGACCTAATTATTAGAAAACATTAAATAATATATGTAATTTAATTAATTAAGTGAAATAATGTAAAAAGTTTTTGGCTATCATACCATATTGGGAATTTGACCAGGTAATAAATAAAATGATTAAGACCATCAAGAATATTAATATCATAGGATTTAAATAAATTCAAAAATGTGCCTTTAAAAAATGAGGTCATTTTCAGGATGATTGAAATTGGAAGATACCATTCCACACATGGTTTGTACTTGGTTTTCAAAACTGTTTGGTCAAACTATGCACAAGTGTTAAAACTATATCATATTTTTTATTAAATTTCTTCTTTTTGAAAAATATTTCTATAAAAACCACAAAATCAATACTTATCTCAAGTAATGGCCATGAAAACAATCTCTGGATTTTTGTAATCAACTCGAAGCCGTACATTATCATTTCGATGGCCGAATATCTCTGTATGTGTAGGATCAGCATGGTTTTGTCTCATTTACATAGAACTACTTCTCATACCTTCTTATTTTCTTATATCCACAATAATTGTGGGATGATATCATATTTTTAAAATCAAATAAATAATCAAAATTTATATTAATTTATAGCAAAGGGATATAAGGTGGTTTCGTAGAATCATTCTAGATTCATGAGTTATGCCTTCATTCATCAACATTTTTCCATAATGTCGTAGATTGACTTAAATTTTATTCTATGATCCTCTTCAATTTTCAAATATATGAATTTAATTTGTTGTTATATGTTTTTTTTATTCCAAAAAAAATGGTTTCTATTAATTATTGTTCTATGAAAAGATATCAAAGGTTGTTTCTTGGGGAAAAGACTTGGATTTATGTCTGTTCTCTGTCTATTGTCTAGTTTAGTCAAACCATTGAGGTAGGTGGATTCACTATCATATCATTATTATTTAATTTGTTTTACTAGTTTTAAATTTATTATTTTAATTGATATTGATTGTTAAATCCTTTTTTAATTCATTGAATAAATCACTTGACTAATGATTTATCCTTTTTTGTGAAATTATATTGTTTTGATGAATTAATTTACAAATTACATTAGTTTCTTAATATATATTGATGAATTTAAATTACTGATTTTTTGTAATCTCAAATTCATTGGTTTGGAATGCATATTTAATTAAAAAATAAATTTTATTGAAAGGTATTAGTTTTCATTGGTATTGATGGTAGAAGTTTTTAATAAAATGTGGATTTTATCATAAGTTTTTTTGGAATGATACTTGGGCATACTAGTTTGTGGGATTATATTGGATATACATGGCTTGGTTGAAATATGATCTTCTTCTTGGAGCCAAATTTTTTATTGAATGTGGGTTATTAATTACCTTCTGATGGCTTGGTAGATCGATGAAAAAACGAACATGAGTATAGAACATACATAATGATGTATATGTTTTTATTTGTATTAATGTATATAATGGATCTGGTATCCCAAAAAGGATTTTTTTTAATGGTTTTAATGATTTATTAGTATTTTTTCGGATTTATATCTATCTAGAAAATATGTTTGAGTATCACTTGTAATCTTTTGATGTAAATAGTTATTGAAACTTGTTCATATTTATTTATCAATGGTTATGGGAAATCATTTTATAGAATCTATTTTATATACCTTTTGATAACTCTACTATCCTAGTGGTTCAATTAGGGAATTGATTTCAGATATCCTAAAGTCTTTTACACTCACCCCTCATTTTTCACTTTGGTGAATTTGCAAATTCAATCATTCAGGACATCAGAAAAGGTAATTTTTCAAATGTTTTAGCACAACATCATGATGTTGACGCTATTTAGTGATCATGGAGAATGGGTATTGATGAGCATAGAGTTTTTTTGGTTATCTTGGATTATTTATTTGGCTTCATCTATTTAATAGTATATTTATTGTGTATTCATCTATTTCACAGATTCATGTTATTTTGATATGTATAAATAATATTGAATGTATATAATTTATGCATGTATCATATAGTGAGTTGTCATGTTATGGTTTTTATAGTTAATTGTTTCATTCTTAAAGGTAAATTTATCCCTCATATTCATTAAAACACCTCAGTATTTATTTCATGCATTTAGAATCATGGTGATGTCACCTAAGGTAAAGTAAGGAAATATTGTACACTGAACCCAATGTGAATAAGCAGTTCATTACAAATGGTATCAGTCTGGTACTTGTTTTTTGGTAAAAATGGTATCACATTTTTTATTCATTTCCCAACAAGTAGTCATCGATGATCTTAGTATAGGAGTTGAAATTATTTCTTTTTAATTCATTGGGTTGGAATCTCATAAATTAGTAGGATTTATGGAACAAGATATTTATATCATAAATGGACGTAGCTAACACTTTTATGATGAACTTCATGAAACCCAGAATTTCAGGTACATACCATTATAAAGACACTTCGAGGATTCAAAAATATCAATTTCATGGGATTAGCTAATGATATGACCATGCCATGCATTTGTGGAATAACATCCCACTATGAGTCCATATTATATATAGCCATAATGATTAATGATTTTTTTTGAAAACTAGTAAATATTTGAAAAAAATGAAGAATATTTTTTCCAATTAAACTCTATGAATAATTTATTGATTAATGTATTATGAAAACATTTTTATTTTCAAAAGAAATAATAGTTTTTCACAAAATGATGAACATCGCTTATGTTTTTTGTATAACAACAATGTTGTGATAGTTGATGTGATGTAATTTGAAATAATAATAATATATCAATTTCCAAAGAGTGATACATCCTATGTCTTTTCTACACCCATACGTTAATTATGTAGAGGAATGAAATCAACTTCTACTAAAAGTAGAAAAATCATTCGGCCACTAGGTATATGGAAATTTTTTTTAATATAGTTTGATTTTAACTACATTTACTTGCGAGTGGGACCTTGAAGGTAGCCATTTTCAAAGCTAGGATAAGAAAAGATATATTTTCAAATATTGGATTAAACTGTATTATGGATTATATATTGATGGTTAGTATAGAAACAATGGGAATGAAAGACATTTCAAGAGCAATGACTGGTGTAAGTATTATGATCCATATAAGATATAGTGGGAAGCTCAATATTGGGAGCATGAAGGAGAGAGACACATGTTTCCTGGGTGGGAGTGGAAAATTGAATCAGACAGTTGGTAATTAAATCTTCCTCTACATAAAAAGATCCAAGCATGATACTTCCAATGTGGTTCCATTAACCATATGAATTTTTATTTTACATCACCACAATAAGTGTTCAACAATTTCAAATTTATGGGTCACTTCAAGCACTTTTCTCATAGACCTCTGAGGTCTGGTGCTCGAGACACTTATCAACCATCAATGACATTGTATGCTTTGACAGTGCGAGGAGTGCAGAATCTGGCTCATCAGTAGAGAAAAGATATCCATAGTGATTTTAGGAATACAATGACTCTCAAATAAGGATAATTGGATAATAAGAATAAAGAGTATAATGGAGTCTCAAATAAATTGTATGGAGTAGAGTATATGATTGTGAACAATCATGATGAAAAATTTATTTTGAAAGTTATGATTCTTCTAAATTTTACCCTTATGAATGTGCAATTTCAAATCGGTGCATCGAATTCCTTCATTTCTTCTCATGCTACTGACTTTCTATGCTTAAAACATGAGATGATTCCATCTGTGAAAAATAATGAATTCTTTTATTGGTTATGAGAAAGTAGATCCTTCATGTGTAGATATTTTTTCACTAAATATTAATAAAGATGAGCTAGTTTGGGACTTCTCATGGTTTGACGTTGATATCATCATTTATTCTTAGTTATGTATTGTTTGAAAATGTTCATGGTTTACATCGACTGATATAGAATAACATTGAGTTTTATAATAGAGGATGTTGTTGAGCATCCATTTATAGGAATGTGCCTCATAAAAGAGGTGCAATAGTCTTGTTCCACAAATGGAGGGAAGGATCTATTACCATTTAGTGAATTTTACTATGAAATCGATAGAAGAGAATATGGATATCAGTTCTCCAATAGTATTGGATGAATTTTAAGTCATATTTCCTGAGAAAGTATTTCGGTTACCACCTATAAGGGATGTGATTTTTTTTGTTGATATTCATCTGTGGATGGGTCTTATTTGCCTTCAGTCTCAAAGGATGACATCAATAAGGTTATGGAAATTGAAAGTACAGTTGGAGTAGTTGAATGGAAATGGTTTCATTCTTCTTGGTACATCTCCATAGGAAGTACTAGTCTTGTTCATGAAGAATGAAAATTGAAGTATTTTGTTGTACATGGACTATCATAAACTCAACCAAGCCATGATTGAGAATCATTATCCACTAGCATGCATTGATGTCCTATTCAATCAATATAGGGAATCATAATGGTTTTAGATTATTGACATGTGATTAAGGTATCATTAATTTCATGTTTGTAATTATGATATACCAAATATAGCATTCTAAAGAAGATATGGCCACTATGAGCTTGTAGTCATTCCATTTTTAAAAAAATTGAAACATTGGTCATCATGGATTTGATAAAATTGATATTTAAGTGATATCTGTACACTTTTTTTGTTGTGTTTGTGGATAAAGTCTTGGTGTATTTAAAGACATGGTCTGAACATGAGGTACAACTCGAATTTTTTTTACAAATGGTGAGATATACCATTTTTTTTCAAACTATGTAATTATAATTTTTGTATAAAATAGGTACACGTTATGGGATAGGTGATTCTTAAGAACGTTGTTCCGGTGGATCCTGAAATGATAGATGTTTTTTTCCTATGGAAAACACCATCGAATGACTTTGAGATATAAATTATTCTTAGTCAAGATGGTTATTAATGATGCATTGTGAATGAATTCTCAGCGGTATACTCACTAATGAAATATTTGAAAATAATGAATTATCTATTCCAATGGATAGAGGAAAGTTATAAATAATTCTAGGAATTGAATTCTCACCTTACACCGATGCCAATCCAGATTTTTCTAGAACTATGATAAGAGTGTGTGGTGTATTGTGATGATTTAGAATCAGGGTTGGGTGGTGTTCTCTTACAATGAACCCATGTTGTGGATTACGATTCACATTAGTTGATATTACATTTAAAGAATTAACCAACATATTTTTTGAAGCTACCTACAATCATCCATGAACTGATATCTTGAAACTATTATCTCATTGGTGAGAAATTCACTATTTATACATATTATAATATTTTGATGTCGATTTATTCATAGTGATATTTGAATATAATAAAATGGAGATGAATGGAGTATCTACCTATGATTGACATTTATTTTATGAATACACAGGGAAAAAGGAATTTAGTGGTAGATGTACAAAGTAGAAAGTCACCTACTGTGTTAGAAAAGGAGGTGTCAGATGAATGGAATTTGATGTCAGCCCTGTAATAAATAAAAGTGGAGTCTGAATGTGGATATGATGTTCCATTTTTATTTTAACATAAACTTATTCCAGAAATGGTAAATATTGTCAAATAAGCACAATCATCTGATATAGAATGTGTGTTTATGGGTTCAAAAATCAATGGTGGGGCGACCATTGAGGGATATAAACATGATGATAATGGGTTTTTGTGGATTAATGATATGATGTTTGTACCTATTTCATTTGTGGTACAACTCTTTAATTCATAATAGTATTCAATATGTCCTTTATAACATGTCAATAAAAGATGGATAAGGTGTTGTAGGTGCAGTTTCAGTGGAAATAAATTAAATGGAATGTGTGTTTTTCAGTTTTACGTTTCTAAATTTTCCAACATGTTATAGCCGAGCATCAGATATCAGCGAGTTTGCAGTAGTATTTACCAATACTAGTGTGGAACTGGGTGATTAAAAAAATGGGATTTGATAAAAAATTTCCAATAACATATTAGAAACCCAATTACTTACAGGTGATAGTTGATCAACTTACCAAGTAAGCTCACTTCATTCCAATTCTCAAATCACATATGGTGGAGGATCTATCAGAAATATATACTGAAGAGGTGGTAAGCAAACATGGTACACCATTTCCAATTGTGTCTTACAAGGATCCATGTTTAATGTTTCATATTTTGAAATCCTTATTGAATGCCATTGGTATTAAATTGACTATGAGTATGGTTTATCATACTATGGAAGTTGAACAATATTAGCGGATGATAAAAACATTAGAATACAAGCTTCTGGATTTTATAATACATTTTGGTTGCTCATGGTATGATCAATTACTCATAGTATAGTTATCATTTAATAATAACCATTAGGATGTAAAGACCCGAAAATTTCAAGGGAAATTTTTTTCCTAAATTTTCTTTGGAATTTTACAAGAACGCAGTTTCTGACGGCGCCTGATTCCGAGGCCCGGTGTGCCCAGAATCAATTTCCAAAGTTTAGCTCAGGTACGTTCAGTGATCGAACGAGCGGGATTTTCTAACTTTTGAACCGGTGCTCGGAATTGAAATATGAGGGAACCAATGAACTCGCAACGCCGGTATTTGATTAAGGAGACTTTTTCCGTAGTTGCGTTTTATCGAGAGCGGATGTTTGTATTTTTTTTGGGTTTCTTTAAAAGTGTAATAATAAAATAAGGTGCTATGTTGCACTTTATTTTATTTCAGTCGCCATTGGGAGTGAGGTGGTTGAAACCTCCTCATGAAGGTTGGAGGTGGGGACACCACACCTTAACCTCCCTTGAGAGATTATGGTGGTGGGGCCCACCCAAACTAAACCTCATATGGGTGGTTTATTGTGGTGGGGACCACACGGTGCTTAACCCCCCAATTAATGGGAGGAGAGGAAACCTCCCAAATCTCCCTCATTAATGAGGGAGAGCCTCTTAATTCCTCAACTCCCCATTAAATGGGGAGAAACTCCTTGGCACCCTCCCCTCTTAAGTGGTGCCAACAGACCTATTTAATTGCACCAACGCGGTTTATTTCACCCGACCCCCCTTTTTTAAAAAATTATGTAACCACGATGGTTACATACCTCTCCCCCTCACCTATAAATAGGGATCTTGGGAGAGGGTTTGGGGGACGGCTTCACCAAGCGACAGAACGCTGCTAAAGTACCGTGACGCCCAACACTTGGGAGAATTAGAGTTCTCCAACGAAGAACGCCTTTTTCCAAAGCCGAAAGACGACACTTCTTCTTCCTTTCCACGACCTCCTTCCGTGTTGAATGAATGTGCGTCGTCTGCAAGGAACATCGATGAATGTTCATCTTCGAACGTTTCCCGACGTCAACGAACCGGCACCGCTTAGATCCGTGACTTTGTCAATGACGATTACGAAGGCACGTTCCGCAAGGATGTCTTCCACGATACCGATTTCCGCATCGGTGGCGAATGGACTTCGAATCTTAGGTAGGGGTTTTGTATTTTTTTCAAATTACATGGTTCTTTCCCTCAAACATGAAAGAATAATCTGTTGGACGTTGTTCCAAATATTATTAAAAAATTTGAAAAGTTCATCGCTGTGTTTTTATGATTGGCCGACTATTATCGTTATAACGGGAGGAGACCGGACCGCACGAACATGGCCGATTCTCCTCCCCCTTCTAATCTTTGTTGTTAATTTAGCGAAGACAGCGCGGTGTCGTCGCACCGCGCAGTAGCAAAAGAAAACACTACCGGAGTGGGCTGCGACGAAGGAACGTGGCTCCATCGTGTCACGCCGTAGGTTTCAAACGAGGCCGCCGGCGCCAGAAGGAGCGGGACCGCGAGGTCCCGCGGCGAGAACCCGGCCGGCCCCTCGCTGGCCGGCCGTTACAGGGGGGGAGCCCGGAGGTGTAACCCCCCCGACAATACACATGGCGCGGCCCATTAAAGGGGTCGCCATTTTAAAAGTTAAAGGGGGCAATGCCCCCTCCCTTTAGCGCGCCACGCTGGCCGAGCCGCCGTGCTGTCGAGCCGTCGCGTCACCGAGCCGCCGAGCCGTCGCGCCACCGCGCCGCCGCGCCACTGGCCAGGACGAGCAGCCTGGTCGGGCCGGCCCAGGGGGTACTGGGCCGGGTCGGACCGGGCCCATACCCCCACCGTCTTCGGACAGGATTGGTTCAAATGCCCATAACTTGGGATGCAGACATTCGATCGACGAACTGTCAGTTGCGTAACGATCCTTGGATCGAGACGGTCGTTTCGGTATACTATACTCAAGGTGAACCTTCATTTTCTGGAGCCTACGTGGTTAAAACTCCATAGATAAGTGTGCTTGGCTTAGAGTAGTGATCAGGATGGGTGACCTCCTGGGAAGTTTTCCAGGGTGGGTGTGAGACGGAAATGCCAATAACTAACAGAACATACGTCTGATTGACGTGCCGTCTGTTTCGTTGAATTCATCTTGATGAGATGGAACTTTTGGCATACACCGCCCGAGTTTTGGACGCAGTTGGATTATGCCCGAGTTTGGTTTGCTGACAAAACCAATCGGGCCCTTGGGACGAAAAGGCTAGTAACTCACAGACCGGGCGTCTGATTGACGCATCGTCTTTTGCGTTGATACCCCTATGACGAGGAGGTACTTTGAGATACTTCTTAGTGGGACTTCGTGATACTTGGAGTATCGACTTGTGGCTCGTGGAGCGGACCCTCCTAGAGACGAGCGTATGGAGTACGGATACAGTGTAGCTGACTGAGACACGACGACTGCTGATCGAACGACTCGGTGTGTTATAGAGGTGCGCTTGGTTGTAGAGGCACATGGGAGCGCTTGGATGTAGCAGCAGACCCACGATAGAGGTGCGCTTGGTTGTAGCGGCACATGGGAGCGCTTGGTTGTAGCGGCAGACCCACGGCAGAGGTGCGCTTGTTTGTAGCGGCACATGGGAGCGCTTGGTTGTAGCGGCAGACCCACGATGGGAGAGCGCATGGTTGTAGCAGCTGGCCCGCAGTACTCGATAGGTGGACTTCTACAGCAGTCTTAGGATAGTGAGCAGTACCTCAGAGTCGTGACAGGACCACTGTACACTCCAGAGACGATGCTCTTCAGCAGTTACGGTTTCGATAATGAAAATCCTGGTTTGAGCTGAGACCTTTGACCTTTGTGTTTACCTAATGATTGAGATGGGTCACTTGAAAACTTAGGTATATTTATGGGCTTATACCTGGGTAGTGGTTATCCGTTGATTTCATGATCCTTGTGTTTCCTCATGATTGAGATGGGTTACTTTATAACTTAGGTATATGTATGGGAATATACCTAATTAGAGGTTATCTGTTGAGATCTTGTTTGTGTTTATCCTTGTTGGTTTTAGAGAGACCTTGAGGGTCTCGGGGTCCCGACTGAGAATCGTTATACTCACCCCTGCACGGGCTATGCCCGCACCTCGTTGTGTTGGTTGCAGACGACGGGCAGTGCTGACAGAGGCCGAGTGTTCGAGGACTGGACGGTACCCGGAGGTGGACTACATGACGAGTCAGTACCCGGAGGTGGACTACATGACGAGACAGTATCTGGAGGAGGACTTCACGGCCAGACGACCCATGGAGGAGGTTGACGGGCGAGAGCATTGTGGAGGCTATCTGTACCTACCCTTCAGGTAGGATCCGTGGTGGCCGATCCAGGAGTTTCGCTATCTGTACCTACCCTTCAGGTAGGATCCAAGGAGGAAGACCCAGGAGCTGCTTCCTTCTTCCAGCTATTGCATCTTCCTGTTGTACTTGTTCAGTTGTAGTTGTACTTTCTTTTGGGTTTGTATTCTGGCCCATTTTCTTTTCAGCACTTCTCTTGTACTTAGTGTTTATGTTTTCCGCTTGCTTACTCTGTGGTGCTAGTTTTATTTTATAAAGGCAATGTCTTCCCAGTTATCGGGATTTACGACTTTGGTGCTTGTCGCCAGCTCCTGGCCTATGGAAGTCGGGCTTGGGGTAGTCACGACACGGGCCCCGAGGACGGGTCGTGACAAATTGGTATCAAAGGTGGTCGGTTCTACCGCAGACTCTGATCTTTATTTCTATGAAGCAATAGTGTTAAGGGTACTGAGTGGGGTTTTCAGTTCAGGGAGTCCAGTGTTGGTGCGGGCTGCCGACGTATCCATACACCAGGACCCAGACAACTGATTTCCGACTATGTGCACGAAAACACTGATTGCGTGTGTGTTTCGAGAAGTTTTATTTAAATATCAACTCAAACTAGGTCATATCACTAGGTATAATTGCTTGGAAGGGTCACGTTGTTTCATTCAGGATGCCTTTTATCGGACGACCAGCTAGATCCTAGGGGGATGTGCGTACTGACTGCCTGTCGAGCGACGATGCTTCGGTACATGGCCCTCCTGCAGTTGAGGCACCAGCGGAGGCACCAGCGGTACTACCATACGTTGGGCCACCGATTCCACCATCCCCAGCAGTAGAGGGTGCACGTCTCTTGAGCGTACTGCACGAGTTCCAGCGCCAGAGGCCACCCAGGTTCCAGGGAGGGATGGACCCGCAGACGGCCGAGGATTGGCTGGAGGCTGTGGTGAGAGTCTTCAGGCTAGTGGGGACGCCGACAGACTTCATGGTGATCTTTGCCGCTAGCCTCCTTCAGGAAATAGCAGGTAGGTGGTGGAGCCACTTGTTTCAGTTTTGCAACGGGATGACCTTCGCATGGGAAGACTTCGAGACCTTCTTCAGGGTAGAGTTTGTGCCAGTAGCTCTACACCCCGAGCGTGTAGAGGAGCTTCTGCCTTTCCCGCGTGTTTTTCGATCAGTAGACGAGTCATCTGTGGGCAGTAGACAGATGATGCAGTGGTCCAGGAGTACAAGACTAGCAGTTGGACGATCTCGGGTTTTAGGAATGGTGGTGTGGGGCACCCGAGGTGGGGTCAGAGCCAGGCATGCCAGAAACAGACAATGTTTTTCCTGCGGCAGGAAGGGTCACCTGGCACGTGACTGTCCGACTCCTCGAACAGTTGATCCACAGTCGTTTGAGGAGCCACCGATCTAGAAGCAGCGACGAGTGCTTGAGCAACAGCCGAGCAGTGGACAAGCCAGTAGTTCTCCGGGAGCAGGTGGACCGGAGCGGAACTAGTGGATACGTCCCTTGTACTTCTAGTTCCATGTTGATGTTGTATTCATGTCTTTGTACTACGAGCTACAATAATAAAAAGAAACTTATCTTTGTTTTCTTTCCTGTCCTTTTGTTGGGTTGATACCGAGTGGTCCCGGTTAAAACTGTTGACTTGACCCTCACTTTCAAGATTTCTACTGGAGGAGACCCAGTGACCTCACACTGATGCCGACAGTGTGACTCGACCCTTGGAGGCGAGACTGACAGTTGGATCTCTTAGTAGTTACGTCGAGGCCTTATGACGTCATCCATGGCATGAATGCGTCATTCATGTCTGGATTGACTATATTAGGAAATGGGCATGGTTCAACCAGGGGATGAGACCGAGTTTCTCTTTTCGGCAAAAGAGAAATTTTAGCAGCTCTTTCAGATCATAGGCAAAGCAGGTGTAGATCATCTAGGAGCAGATGAAGACTGCACAGAGCAGTAAGAAACAGAAGACCGATTCCAGTCTTAGAGACTCGGGTATGTTAAATGTTTCATGAAGTGGAAGCTTTAAATAGAGTTGAGTCTGCGAAGCGGCAGACATGGAGGCAGAGCTAGGAGAGCAGTGCCAGGTGGTGTACATCTTAACATGCTACAACCACCCCCCTTAGTTATCCCCGCCAGGCTCAGGGAGCTGGAGGGAGGAGGAAGAGTGCAGCTGCATGCGGTCAAGGAGTGTGACCCAATAGATCTAAACATGATTCAAGGGACAGTCTGTGTCCACTACTAGCTGTTGTAGTAACAGACGTCGATATGAATCTGTCCTCACTTTCACAATCTTGTCCCAGACCTAGAGCTTCCGGTAAGCCGTGTACTTGACCCTCATGTATGGAGATACATTGGGAGGAGACTCGATAATCACGCTTACGCCGACGGTGTGGTCAGACCCTCGAGGCGATAGTTTCAGTTGGAATCTCTTGGTGGCAGCGTCGAGGCCTTACGGCGTTGGTTTGAGTATGGACTGGGAAAACATAGTTCATACACAAATTGATGGTTTTAGGAAGACTTCGGGATGGGATTTCCTTGGTTGGTGAAAAGGAAACCCTAGGCAGCTTGGGATAAACTCTTTCATAGGAGGGTGCGACTGATCACTCTTGAGTTAGTCAACCATACCCTCATGGCAGCGGTCTTTTGAGTTTCAGTTCTAACAGAAAATGGTGACCTCTGGAGTTTGAGGATGACGACCACATCTTCTTACGGGTCTCACCTCGACGAGGTTTACGAAGATGTGGCCGAAGCGGCAAGTTATCTCCAAGGTTCAGCGGACCTTCTTAGGTCCTCAGCTAGGTAGGCGTGGTGGTTTACCACTTGACCCATCCACCTCAGTTGCACCTGGTGCACGACGACTTCCACGTATCTCAACTGAGGAGATTCGTGCTCGACACTTCGCATATCATCGACCATGAGGATCTGGACGATGGTGATAGGGCGACAAGCACGGAGGTTCCAATGGGGATCGAGGTTCGACAGGGTGGTCCTACGGGGACGACCGATTCCTTGGGTGCACTTTCTTTGACAGTACGGGAACCTCCAGGTGAGCACATGGGAGCGAAAGGCTCAGATGCGTAATTTCTACCGCTTTAGTGACCTTAGTAGTGATAAAGCTTTACGAGGACATAAAGCCCTGAGGTGGGAGTAATGTAAAGACCTGGAAATTTAAAGGGAAATTTTTTTCATAAATTTTCTTTGGAATTTTACAGGAACACAGTTTCTGACGGCGCCTAATTCCGAGGCCCGGTGTGCCCAGAATCAATTTCCGAAGTTTAGCTCGGATACGTTCAGTGAACGAACGAGCGGGATTTTCTATCTTTTGAACCGGTGCTCGGAATTTAAATCTGAGGGCACCGATGAACTCGCAACGCCGGTATTTGCTTAAGGAGACTTTTTCCGTAGTTGAGTTTTATCGAGAGCGGAGGTTTGTTTTTTTGGTTTTCTTTAAAAGTGTAATAATAAAATAACATGCCATGTTGCACTTTTTTTTATTTCATCCGCCATTGGGAGTGAGGTGGTTGAAACCTCCTCATGGAGGTTGGAGGTGGGGCCACCACACCTTAACCTCCCTTGAGAGTTTATGGTGGTGGGGCCCTCCCAAACTAAACCTCCCATGGGTGGTTTATTGTAGTGGGGACCACACGGGGCTTAACCCCCCAATTAATGGGAGGAGAGGAAACCTCCCAACTCTCCCTCATTAATGAGGGAGAGCCTCTTAATTTTTCAACTCCCCATTAAATGGGGAGAAACTCCTTGGCACCCTCCCCTCTTAAGTGGGGCCAACAGACCTCTTTAATTGCGTCAATGCAAATTATTTCACCCGACCCTCATTTTTTTTAAATTATGTAACCACGATGCTTACATAACTCTCCCCCTCACCTATATATAGGGATCTTGGGAGAGGGTTTGGGGGACGACTTCACCAAGAGACCGAATGCTGTTAAAGTACCGCGACGCCCAACACTTGGGAGAATTAGAGTTCTCCAACGAAGAACGCCTTTTTCCAAAGCCGAAAGATGGCACATCTTCTTCTTTTCCACGACCTCCTTCCGTGTTGAATGAATGGGCTTCGTCTGCAAGGAACATCGATGACTCTTCATCTTTGAACATTTCCCGACGTCAACGAACCGGCACCGCTTAGATCCGTGACTTCGTCAATGACGATTACGGAGGCACGTTCCGCGAGGATGTCTTCCGCGACACCGATTTCCGCATCGGTGACGAATGAACATCGAATCCGAGGTAGGTGTTTTGTCTTTTTTTAAATTACCTGTTTCATTCCCTCGAACATGAAAGAATAATCTGTTGGACATTGTTCGAAATTTTATTAAAAATTGTGAAAAGTTCATCGTTGTGTTTTTATGATTGGCTGATTGTTATCGTTATAACGGGAGGAGACCGGACCGCACGAACACGGCCGATTCTCCTCCCCCTTCTCATCTTTGGTGTTGATTTAGTGAAGACAGCGCAGTGTCATCGCACCGTGCAATAACCAAACAAAACTTTTCCAGAGCGGGCTGCGACGAAGGAACGCGATGACATCATGTCGCGCCGTAGGGTTCAAATGAGGCCGCCGGCGACGGAAGGAGCGGGACCGTGGGGTCCCGCGGCGAGAACCCGGCCGACCCCGCGCTGGCCGGCCGTTACAGTGGGGAGCCCAGGGGTGTAACCCCCCCGACAATACACATGGTGCGGCCCTTTAAAGGTGCCGCCGTTTTAAAAGTTAAAGGGGGGCAATGCCCCCTCCCTTTTGCGCGCCGCGCTGGACGAGCCGTCGTGCCGTCGAGCCGCCGCGCCGCCGAGCCGCTGAGTCGTCGCGCCACCGCGCCGCCGCGCCACTGGCCGGGACGAGCCGCTGGCCGGGCCGAGCCGCCGAGTCGGGCCACCACTCGGGCTGGGCCCAGACCCCCCCGTCTTCGGACCGAATTGGTTCAAATGCCCATAACTTGGGCTGTAGACATCTGATCGACGAACCGTCAGTTGCGTAGCAATCCTTGGACCGAGACAGTCATTTCAGTATACTATACTCAAGGTGCACCTTCCTATTCGGGAGCCTACGTGGTTAAAACTCCATAGTTAAGTGTGCTTGGCCTAGAGTAGTGATCAGGATGGGTGACCTTCTAGGAAGTTTCCCAGGGTGGGTGTCAGACGGAAAGGCCAATAACTAACAGACCGGGCATCCGGTTGACGTGCCGTCTATTTCATTGAATTCCTTTTGATGAGACGGAACTTTTGGCATAATCTGCCCAAGTATTAGATGCAGTTGGATTATGGCCGGGTTTGGTTCGCTCACGAAACCATCCAGGCCCCTGGGACGAAAAGGCTAGTAACTCACAGACCGGGCGTCCAATTGACGCGCCGTCTGTTGCATTGAGACCCCTATGACGAGGCAGTCCTTTAAGATACTTCTTCGTGGGACTTTGTGATACTTGGAGAATCGACATGTGACTCGTGGAGCGGAACCTCCTAGAGACGAGCGTACGGAGTACGGAGACCGTGTAGCTGACTGAGACCCGATGACTGCTGATCGAACGAATCGGTGTGTTACAGAGGTGCGCTTGGTTGTAGAGGCACATGGGAGCGCTTGGTTTTAGCGGCAGACCCACGACAGAGGTGCGCTTGGTTGTAGCGGCACAAGAGAGCACTTGGTTGTAGCGGGAGACCCACGATAGAGGTGCGCTTGGTTGTAGCGGCACATGGGAGCGCTTGGTTGTAGCGGCAGAACCACGACAGAGGTGCGCTTGGTTGTAGGGGCACATGGGAGCGCTTGGATGTAGCGGCAGACCCACGACAGAGGTGCTGTTGGTTGTAGCGGCACATGGCAGCACTTGGTTGTAGCGGTAGCCCCACGACGGGAGAGCGCTTGGTTGTAGCATCTGGCCTGTAGTACTCGATAGGTGGAGTTCTACAACAGTATTAGGTTAGTGAGCAGTACCTCAGAGTCATGACAGGACCACTGTACACTCCAGAGACGAAGCTGTTTAGCAGTTACAGTTTCGATAATGAAAATCCTGGTTTGAGCTGAGACATTTGACCTTTGTGTTACCTCATGATTGAGATGGGTCACTTGATAACTTATGTATATGTATGGGCATATACCTGGGTAGTGGTTATCCGTTGATTTCATGGTCCTTGTGTTTCCTCATGATTGAGATGGGTTACTTGATAACTTAGGTTTATGTATGGTCATATACCTAAGTAGAGGTTATCTGTTGAGATCTTGTTTGTGGTTATCCTTGTTGGTTTTAGAGAGACCTTGAGGGTCTAGGGGTCCCAAATGAGTATCGTTATACTCACCTCTGCACGGGCTATGCGCTCACCTCGTTGTGTTGGTTGCAGACGACGGGCAGTGCTGACAGAGGCCGAGTGTTCGAGGACTGGATGGTACCTGGAGGTGGACTACACGACGAGTCAGTACTAGGAGGTGGACTACATGACGAGACAGTATCTGGAGGAGGACTTCACGGCCAGACGACCCACGGAGGAGGTTGACGGGAGAGAGCGTTGTGGAGGCTGTCTGTACCTACGCTTCAGGTAGGATCCGTGGTGGACGTTCCAGGAGTTGCGCTATCTGTACCTACCCTTTAGGTAGGATCCAAGAAGAAGGACCCATGAGCTGCTTCCTTCTTCCAGCTGTTGCCTTTTCATGTTGTACTTGTTCAGTTGTAGTTGTAATTTCATTTGGGTTTGTATTCTGACCCATTTTCTTTTCGGCACTTCTCTTGTACTTAGTGTTTATGTTTTCCGCTTGCTTACTCTGTGGTGCTTGTTTTCTTTTATAAAGGAAATGCCTTCCCAGTTATCGGGATTTGCGTCTTTGGTGCTAGTCACCAGCCCCTGGCCTGTGGAAGGCGGACTTGGGGTAGTCACGACACGGGCCCTGAGGACGGGTCGTGACATAGGACTTGATACATTTTCATCTGATGGATGTTATGTATGGTAATCCATTCCATTTTCCACTATTTTGGGTCGAAACATGTGAAACAGAAATAGTTAGTGCAATCCTAATCCAAATAAAATACAGAGGATTTTGCTGATCAGAAAATGGATGGAGATTATTTAGTGTTTCTAGAAATACCATGTAGTTCTTTATAGACATCTATTGTATTTTTTTATGAATGATCTAGTGTTCTTGAGGATTTCACAAAGGCTTTTAAATCATAATTTTTTAATAAAGGCATGTTATCTCATTAATATAATATCCGTTTTGAGATACTAGATCATATTGGAGAGGTGTAATATTGGTTGGAATTACTAACATGGATCAGTTCGGTGTATATTTGTTTCCTTGTATCCTAGTGGAAAAAATTATCAGCCTGATCTTGACCTTGTTATCAGATGGGATCAGGTTGACATAGAGCTGGATGATTCATTGGTACATATCCTGGTTTGGATTGTGGATATGGAAATGAATATCTTATCTGTGAAATGAATTCGCCTAGTGTGGGTTTTCTAGAAGCATGGTAAGATTCAAGAATTGACAATGGAATGTGAGATGGATTTGAAAGATATGTGGTCAGAATACTTTCTGAGAAGTGATGGGTTTCTCCCTTCCATTGAAGGAAATAAAAACATTTGGGAGAATTTAGTAACCTCAGTTTTGGGTATCCAACCCATTCCATAAGCTATTAATTTTTAAAATTGTCAGGGTTTATGTTAGGAGTGTTTGTTGGAGATGGAAGGTGTATTTGGAAAAAAGAAGATCTCGCTATTTGTGATCAATTTTCAAAAACCATGCAGATGGCCCACATGAAACTGTGTGCCTCTAATTTTATGAACAACATTCCATGCTTGGTTTGGGAATGGTATTCCAATGTGTGTGGTCAAATCGTGTGTATGGGTCAAAATCAAATCATATTTTTAGAAACAATTATGTTTTGACCCGTTTTTGATAAAAAACACATCAAACTCTATTTATATCTAAATTAATTGATAGGGACCCTACCCATGGATTTTAGAGAAAATACGGATCCACCATGTATAATTTTCAAGATTGAATCTAACAATATATGCCAAATCTTCATAATTGTTGTCATGTTTTTATAGATCTCCCTATCCTCTATTTTCAATTTCATAAATCAACCATTGATGTTTGAAAAATATAAATTATTAATATCATTAAAATTAAAATATGGGGTTTTTATTCATATAGGCGATAAATGTTGGTTCTTGTAATCATGACATGATTCCTTAGGTATGCATTTATTCTTCACCGTTCTTACCTCGTTTCTTAGATCTACTTAATATTTTTCACTAATCCTCTCATTTTTTATGATATATTCAAATAATAGGTAGATATATGTTTTGGGATATCAATTAATTTGACTTTTTTTCATGATCATTCTTGAAGAAAAGTCCAAAGGATGTTTCTTGGGAACTCATCCCGGCTTCTTGTGCGTTATTCATCCTTTGCCATGTTCTGTCAAAACAATCGAGGTAGGTTTCTTCACTCTCATTTCATCTTGAATGAATTTATTGTAATATTTTTAAATTGGTTACATAAAATTTAATATATTGGTAAATATTGGTTTATTTCATTCAATAATTCATTTTTATTGTGTATTTATCATTTTTGTTGAAATTGTGAAATCAAAATGAATAGTTGTGAAGATTTATATAGTTTCTTGGATTTAAACTATTCGTTCATATTGAATATACATAGATTGGTTGTAATTGGAAGTTGTCCTATGTTCCAAAAGTTTAATGAAATGTATTATGACATTAACATTTGATGGCGATGTATATTGAATTTAAACCCATAATGATGTTGGAACTATCATAACAAAGCATGCGGGTTTAATAGTACGAATGTGTGGAATGGATTAGGTATGATAAAAAGATATTGTAAATTTTTTTAAATGCATTAATTTTATTTTTATGTAATTATATTTATCAAGAATTTTTTTTATGGAACTTGTGTACTTTTGGATGCAATAGTTTTTAGAATTTTTTTATACTAATTTATAATCTCTTTAAGGAAATTATTTTATATAAAATATTTTATATAAATGTTTCAAACTCGACTATACATGTAAAGTTATTATAGAATTAATTTATGATATGGTAATATGTTTTACACTCACCTATTATTTTTTACTTCCGCGAATTTGTAGATTTTATTCATTGACATGGGAAAGGTAACTTTTCACATTTTGTTTCACTATTTCGTGATGCTTGGTCTATTTGGTGATCACAGATCATGGGTAATGTGTAGTATTGAGTCTTATGACATCAATTTTTTTATTTATTTGTTTTCAAATTTATACATTGAATTTTTCTGAGTTCTACATAGTTTCACACATTGGAGTGTTTTTTGATATGAATAAAGTCGTTGAGATGAATTTGTTTTATTCATGCATCAAATAATGAGTTGTTTGTTTATGGAATTCATGGGTAATTTTTTTATTCCAAAAGTGTAAATCATCTACAAATTCATTGTAACACTTTGGAATTTATTTTCTAACTTTGGAATCATTGGGATATCACCTAATGCCATATAATTACTTTTTGTACACTCATGAAAATGAGAATTAGAGGGTCAATACAATAATAGTTATGATATATCTATAAAATATAATATGTTATAAAAACCAATAATAAAATGAAATAACAAATAAAAATGACATTTTTAATTTATAAATTATATAAAAACTCATATTCACCTTAAAATTGATATTAAATTTTCACTACGATGAACACATGAATAATTTTCGTCATAGAATATTTTATTATTTTAAAAACATGACGTTATAGTGAAATAATATAAATATAGAGAGACGATTCAACTTTGAAATATTTGGGAATTGTTCTTTTTTTATCATTCTTGGAATGTAATGATTTCTGGAATTCATTAATTACTTATACCTATATATTGAATCATGATTTTTTGTTGTAAATTATTACGTATTTCAACAAATCCATTAAAGGTGTTAAGAAAAAATATTTTTACCATTTTGATAGTCTTGTACCTATTTCATCTCAAAAAACATCCACAATATTTTAAACACCCAAAATCAATCTAAAAAATCTAAATATTTATGGAAAATAAAATTGTTAAAAAACAATAACCACTAAAATCATCAATTAATATAGAAATGTGTTGTAAAAAAAAGTCAAAAAAATATTGACAGAAAATTAAATCATTGAGATTAAGAAATATGGGATTTTAATAAAGAAGTAATAATTGTAAATTTTTATAATAAGAACATTTTGATTAAAAACATATCCTTTTATGAATAAAAACATGGTTCTCAAAAAAATTTAAATGGGAAAAGAACTACAGTTATTTTCATTATATTGAATAAATGATTTTGTGCTGATGGAAGTTTATTTTTAGATATATACCTAGGTTTAATGATATTTTCATCATGTTTTATATAAATGTACATTATTTTTTTCCTTTTCTATTGTTTTTTATGAATATTAAATTATATACCAATGATTATTATCCCTAAATAATTCGAATTTTCTAATTCTAGACCATTTTAACCCCTTGAATATTTTTTATAAATTTAAATAAATTATAGATGATATTTCTCCAAAAAATTATATACATGGATTATATGTTATTTTAATTTAATTTATTGAGAAATTCCACTAGTATATTTATTATATAATAGTATCCCCATGGGTTAAATTTTACATTTTCATTTATTATCATTCTTATTAATATTGGGAGACATGTTTTTAGTTTGTACAAACTCATGTTTTGTGATTGAGAAATGAGATAGGTAAATTTGAAACCCTTATTTGAATACTTATTTTAATGAAAACAAAAAATGTATAAATAATAAAAAAACATTCTTTGTGATGTACTCCAATTATAGGAATTTTTTTAAGGAATGTTTTTCATCATGTAATTCTTTTTGTATTTTATGTTAGAATCTATTTTTTTCAATAAATTTCTTTTATAAATGATATGGATATTTATTTTAAGATTAAAATTAAAAATTATACAAATATTATTATACAAATATTAAAATTCAAATAAAAATGGATATTGAAATTTATATTGTTATAAAAAATTTAACGAATTATTATATTATAAGAATATTAGATTCCCTAAAAAATCGAGTTTTAAAACCAATAAATGTTATATTAATATAGATAATCAGATAAAAAATATATCGACATATTTCAATATGAATTCACACAATTACATCAACAATTTATATGAATAATATATATATATATATATGTTATATATTTTTGTATGTGATTTTGTGAGTGTTATATTAATATATTCATTTCATTTAAAATTTATTATTTGCATTCAATAATCACATAATATTTAGTCCTAAAAAACATTTTGTTTACAAATATGTTCAATAAATATTCAGTGAAATATTTTTTTGATGAAATACTCAATAAAATAAATTAATACTCCAATGTAATTGATTTTTTAACACCATAACCTGGTTAATATTAATTTCAAGATCATAACAAGAATATAAGTACTTAAAAGTATATATTCAACAAAAATAAAAATTTAAAACACATAAATAATTCTAGTATAAAATGAATATCGAATGTCACTAAAAAATTAATCTTCAATAATAGAAAAATGAATACAAAAAATCAAATAATGTAAAAGTACAATGATTTAGATATTTCAATTTTTATCCACAAATTCACAGTAACATGTTATTTGAAGATTTTATACTATGTAAATATATTTTGCATATGATGGACACATATTATGTGAATTTTATGTAGATTTATTTTCCATTTAATATAAGATATAACTCATAATGTGTTCAAACTAGTATTTCATAAGGAATAATTCATAATGATAAAATTTCCCTAAATTAATCAATATAAAATTATATATATTGAATGATGTGCCTCATACACATTTTGACCTAGAGGCATTTATAAAATCTAGATGGACAACCTCATGTGATGAAAATGGGGAGACGTCACATTAGTGGATGGCATCCCCATAGTGATTTTACGAGTTGTAGGCTATGATGGGGGGGGGGGTTGTGTTACCACATTGTAGTCTTAGGGGTGGGGGTGTGTTTATTTATCTTGAGAAAAAAAATCTATTGTAATGTGAAATTCTAGCTACAGTTCAGAGAAGCACAATGGCCATATTTATTTGTTAGTGGAAAAGTGTTCCATCATCCCTTTTAGATTATTTGGAGGAAGATTATTCTAAATGATTAAATTTTGACATTCATTATTTGTTAGTTCTTTTGAATCATTGTGAGATTATATCTCTCTCGTGATATAGAGAATCATAACGAACCACGCAAATCACTATGTACTATTAGATCTTCTTCCCATTCATTTCATGTTCATTATTTTGATGTTTCTTCAGATACATAAATATTATGTCGCTTTAAAACTTTGTGTTTCCATACATGTTTTCATTTCCATTATTTCTCATTTCTGTTTAGATAATAAAATTATATTATAATGTGTGTAGTTTTATATTCAAAAGCACTGGAGTAAATTATTATTCAATATAAAGTATTATTTATTTCTCTTAAATATTAATCTAGAATATGTTAATTCTACTATATATTATTTGTAATACCTATACTTTTAAAAAGCATCCTGAAACATATAAATGTCTTTCAGAAATTGTATATTTACAAAAAATTAAAATGTTACATAATATGTTATAATTCAAGCTATGCAAGTTTTCATTTTCATTCAATAAACATAATCCATTTGTGGGATTTTTCAACAATATAAATAAGACGATTAACATTACAATAAGTAGCTACAAAAGAACATCAACTGGTCATGTTGATGCTCAGATGATAATAAATAGTCAAAAGTACAAACATTACACACATTATTGTTTTGATTTTAATAAAGTGTAATAATGGAGAACATGTTGATATTACCTTAAAAATGAAACTATAAAATTCCATCGTTGATATTGAGTTTTAATTGGATTTTATTTTCTTGAAAATAATCATATTTCAATGTTTTGAAAGAAGAAGTTATACAAGGTGGCTCCATCTAAATAAATTTTATAATATTAAAACCCTTCATTTCCATATGAATTTCATATCTATGATATACACATCAAATAAACGTAAATTTATTTAATTGGTCATTTAATGAAAATTTCTTATGAATGCCTTTGAGATACAAATATTTGAATTAATAAAATACTTTTACTTTCTCTTTGTTTATGAATTTTCTATAATCACTTCTCTTATGAAGACACTAAAGAGAATGGGTATCCCATTTAAATGGAAATATGGTTGTTAGAAATCCATTCATGACATTAAGACATTAGTAACTTATGCACATATAATCAACATTTTATAATTATGGATGGGTTATGTATTTTATTATGAATCGTTAATATCTATATTGGGTTGTGTTATTTTTCTTGGAGACAATGTTATAACCCATGAATCACGACAATTGAATATTCATGAATAAAATTAATAGAAAAAACTATTGTGGTGATCTATTTATTAAAAAAATTTACCAATGTCTATTCAATGAAATGTTTAGTCTATTTATAAATCATTAGAGAATGATAAAATTGTTTTCATAAAGGGTCATGAACTTCAGTAAATTTTTAATGATGGCATATATCCTTATGTTTTGATTTGAGTTGGTTGATTCAAATGATAATATAAATTTTTTGTCTAATAGTTATGGATGATAATTGTATAACCAAATGGTCTAGGAGGATCATGACCATAGATGACTGACAATAGAACATTCACATCAATTGGAATTTAATGAAATATAAATGATAACATCTATTGGAATTATATTTATTCACTATACTCACTGAAATTTCATATTCTCTTCTTCTATTACTATGAATTTTTCAATTGTATAATGTATTTTAATTTAATTTTATAGATTCTCTATTTTACTATTCCATAAATATCAATTTTATATAATCAAATTTTTTGAACCATTATAAGATAAATTTTATGAAAATTGAATAATTTTGTTCATAACTTTATAGTATTAAATTTTCATATAGTTTTATAATAAATTATTTATAAAAAAAATATGTTAATATTTTTCAGTTTGAAACTAATGTTTGATTTTACTTTTCCTTCCACTCAATGATTCATAACAGGTCTTGAAGACATGGATATATGATCTTATCATCTTTATGATAACAATAAAATACATTTTATCACTTGTTTTTTTGTATAAATGGTATATTTCCAATTATTGAAAAATAATAAAATAGTTATTTTAGTCCAAAAAAACATTAAAAATGAGCAGGTACTATTGATGATTTCGCATAAAATGTGTAATTTCTTTGGAGGATTTCTGTAGCCACATAATTATAATGAGTAATATTTGACTAATAATGTATTTTTAAATGGGTTTTCATTTTAAAAAATCAATAAAAACAAGGTGGTGTTTTTTTATTAAATAATTTTTTCCAGTATTTGAGTTAATGCATTTTTTATTATATAATCACAATTAATTACAATGTGATTATCATTGATGAAATTATTAACATAATGATGAATATCATACAATTTGATGGGAAATGAGAAATGAATATTTTATGGAACAATATAATACATACATATATATATATATATTTGAATTAATTTTTATCACATTTTCCATGTATAGAACCACTTCCATGAGAATACATAACAATACAATCTAAATTTAAATAATGTTATTTGCTAAGTGATAAAACAAATCAATATGATTTCATATGATAATAGTAAATTTTAGAGTTATTATATTTCATATTTCAATTACTTATTTAAATTATTAATTACTTTAATCTTGTTCAGTGTAGAATGTAAATTTTTCTCCAAAAGATGTCAAATGATGTTGAAAAGTACATTTATTTTGACATTGGATGTAACACCCAGAGATTTTATGAAAAATATTATTTTTAATTTCATTAATGTCTTGTGTTGTTTGGTACACCAAAAGGAGCTTGCACAACACGCATTCTTGACTTGACTTGCATTACACACAATCACGACCTTCCTCGATAGCATGTGTGGAATGCAATAACGAGTTTCACTAAACAACAATATGCTATTAAAATATTATTAAAATTAGACGTTATGAATAGTAATAACCACTTTTTTAAATTTTGTAAATTTTATTTTTAAAAATGGACATCATTTTTGGATTTGGAATATCAAAATTTTCTTAGGGTGAAATTTTGGTACTTTTCGGATAACTATCATTTTCTGATAAATAGTGAAAATTACTAAATTTTAATTAAAAAAACTTTTTTAATCGAAATAATTAACAGTGATAAATTTTTAATTTGAGTGGTTTTAAATTATATTTAGAATATATTTTTACAATTTAATACAATGTTGGTCATTGGATGTAATTTCACATTTAAACCAGACATAATCAAGTGTCAATCTTTTGATAGTTATTATCTTATAAGAACACACTATTTGTTTTGACGATGGAAATTAATTTTTAAATTATGTAATACAACTGATATGTTTTGAATTTGGTAATATAGACATCATTTTTTAGTTCATAATATGAAATATAGCTAAGGCTGAATGTTTTGTATTTTTCTAGAAACATTCATTTTTTTGATGAATAGTGAAACCACTAAGTGGTAGTTAAAAAAATTATTTTTTCATAAAACATAATTTTATCACTTCTGTGAGTGGAATTTTCAAAAATCCGAGAGACATGGTTGATTTCAGTAAGTAAAATGTGGTTCAATGAGATGAAAATAATTTTTGGTGAATAGTAACTTTTTACTTTTTTTCAACGGCTTAAAGTTAATAGGGTAATTGAGGGTAAAAATGATATTATTATTACCCTAAAACATGTCCTAATTCTATTTTATAAGTTTAATTCGACCAAAAACAACCTTAGAAATAAAATATGACAATTTAGGCCCACTTTGATTAGATTAGTACATTTATTTTTAATTTATTTAATGAAGGGTTAAAATAGTAAAAAAAAAGTTAAATAAGTAAATAATTTTTAATATAGGTTTATACATATGATAAATTAGACTATTAATATTAATTAGAATGATAATGAGATTTCATAAATAATTGTATTTTATTTGTAATTTTTAGACATTAAATAATCTAATTTATTTATGACACAAAGATGATGCAGTAATTATCTTATTAATGAAATATTGACATAATTGATGTTATAAATACCCAAATAAATGTAATTTGATACTTTTTATGAATTCAATTTATTTTCTAGGTTAATATGTCATTTTAATATTGATTTAATTAACCTTTTTATAATTAATAATTCTTGTATGATTTTCACAAAAATCAATTAATAAATAGTTTCAAAATTGACATAAAATAGTTTTTTTTAAAATATTTTATTATTGATTGTTATTTTATTCCTAAAAATCTAAGGTTCGGCCACGATACTTATATCATCATAGGTGTGTCATTAATAGACCACCTGGTGGTCTCTTGGATGTATATGGTAAGTTTATTAACTATATAATATAAAAATACAAAGTGACATGGTAAATGTCAATCTAATTAACTAAGAGTTAAAACTAAAAGATAAGGTTAATATAATGAACTAAACATTTCTAAATTCTATTGGATGAGAGGGTTTCTACCCATCCCCACCTTACTTTAGAAATATATCAATTTGGAGCTATTAAAAACCGAATTTTACTTCATCATAAAATAATATTTTTAGTTATTCCAAAGGTACCCCTCTCCTCCCTTATAAAAGGAACATCCTCTCTCTCCTCCTCACAACAATTTGAGACATAAATCTCTGCCATCCCCTGAAGAATTCTCTTCTCCACTTCCTTAGATACATCTTATAGGTCCTTGTCCACTTAATAGACCAATTTTAGTTCCCTAAGTGGAGGACTCAAAGAGGCGCTTCAAAGAAGAGGTAATATCCGTTACCGATTCTTTCAACTTTATTTCTTCTTCCACTTCTTCTTATTAAGTTTTTTCATTATGAAGTTATAACATCAGTATAAATCATATACTGATATGTTATTATAAGTATGACGGAACCCTATTTCACCATCAATCCATCATACGGAAAATGAAATCACCGCACGTGCATACGTACGGAATACCGTCTCCATGCCGTGGTGTAATCTATTTTCCACCACCACCTTACTTGGATTGGTATAATGGTGTACATAATAACTATATATGATTATTGTAAAGTGATATTGATTCTAAAATATTATACATAGACTCAAATACAATTCCACGATCATGAGAATGATATCATCGCTCGTGCGTACGTACAGACTACCGTCTCCACGACGTGATGAGATTCATTTTCCACGTTAACCATTCATGAATGATTATAATGTATATATAATAAGTAATCATGAAATATATGACATAATAATGATATTTTATTTATGTGTATATATATGTATGTCATCTACTTAATTCCATTCAACTCAATAAGGAAACGAAAACAGCGTTCATGCGTATGTACGGTCTACCGTCTCCATGAACGGTGTATTTCATTCCATTTACAGATCTATTATATATATGTATATTCTGAATATATATTATAAATAAATCAGGTTTTTTATTCTAAAATTAAGTAATCATGATCTATGTAATAATAAGAATAATTACAAGTCAAAACACGGACGATAAATGAAACGATTTTACCCAAAACGCTCTTTAACATGGAATTTACAAAAGAAAGGGTAAAATAAAGTCACAGGTGAACCATATATGATATCATAAAAATGATTATGATTTTGGATAGAGTCAGTGACTTTATTTAAATCATTATACAGGAGGTTCGGACACTTACAAAGAAAATCGGACCTAAGGTAACGAAAAATATCACAATCTCATTTTTATCCAAGATTGTTTATACTTTGGTATTTAATGGGGTGTATTTTATCATCCACATCCATGTTTCCTAAATATTCAATATTATTTCCATCCACCTATGATTTTTTAAATCCAATTTTACAGTTCGGTGTGTTTTTAGTAAAATATATGAAAGGAATCTTTTGTCGTTTTTCTTACGAAGTACTTTTTGACTTTTTTGACAAAAGTACAAGAAGAATGTTTTTTTAAAACTTATATGGCATGAATGGATTTTTAAAAAAATATTTCCAAGAAGCTTCCTTTACAAGTTTTCAAGTTAATTTTTAATCAACTTCTTTTGGTTTATAATTGTATGACATGTTAAGAAAGAAAAAGTGTTTTTTTGTATTAGAAAGGATATTTTCATCAAGAATGGATTTCAAATGTTTTATAAAAATTGTTTTACATCTATGATAATAAAGTGTTTTGTTTCTATCCCTAGTATTACATTGATTTGATTATGTTGTGATGGAATTATTTTTATGAATTCCTTTATCATATATGAATTGTTTTATGATGTCACGATGTTTAAGAATCCCTTTTTTATTACATGGGTTATGCTATGATGTATGGTTTATGATTTTGAGGCACACATAAGAATGGTATCATTATGAGATGGGTGGGACCTATATCTCCCTCCAATGCATTGGGTAAAGATTTTATATCTCATGAGATAGACATGTCTGGATAGGCATGTTAAATCAGTTCAATGAAACATGAATTAAACGACCAGTGAACTCGGTTCAGAAATGGACTTTGTCCACTAAGATATTCTTGGAAATGAGTCTTGACTAATAAGAAATTATTCTCTATGATTATGTGTGTATTCCAAAAAGTTTCATGTTTTATGTTATGATTATTGGGATTACATTTCAATACTATGATTTATCCAATGTTATGATATTTTGATCTCTTTTGTAGGTTAATATTTCCAAAATGTTATGTTCTTATGAATATGATGTGATTGATATTTTTTTTCTACCCCTACTGAGCATTTGAGATCACCCTTTTATGTTTTCATGTTCCCCAAGATATAAAAAAAGGGTTTAGGTAAAAAAAGGGAAGATCTTTATGGGAGATGTTGAAGATCATTCACCACGATTTGAAGATTATATTCCTAGTTTCCAAAGACACTAAACTATTACGGTCCTTGTGTGTGTCTTTTTGTTATGTACTATGTATTACACAAAAGTAATGAAATGTCCATGTACGTTAAGCTTCGGGTCTCTATAGTTGGTATCAGAGGAATGGTTTAGTCAACCTTTGGAAACTAGGATGCGAGAACATTAGTGAGATCCCGATAGATATTTCCTAGGTATGTATAGGGATATGCCTAAGGTTATGTATAATTATAGGTTATAGTACTAGAATTAAGGTAATCTAAGATGTTAGATATTTAAGGTACTACCCCATTATTATGTTGTTTTTTCTAGCGTGATTTTTGCCTCTCACACTATTCTTTTTGGGTTTTAGACGATGGCTGGAACCTGAAGAAACCGTGTTGATCAATGTTATGGAAAATTCAATGATTATCCTACTGAAAAACCAATGTTATGAAAGATAGAGTGAAAAATCATATTGCTATACTTACACAAGCTATGAATCATTCTGGACTTCCAAATGAGCAGAGAAGGGAACAATATTCTATTGACTCCTTCATGAGGCAACGTCCTCCTTCTTTCAGTAAGTCTTCTGGTCCACATGTTTCTGAACAATGGATCATTACCACTGAAAATATATTTTCAGTTCTTCAATGTTTTTAATATGATAAAGTCATCTTAGTTGTATATCGTTTAGAAGGTGAATCTGATCAATGGTGGAATTTTATCAAGAATACGAGTCCAAGAGATGAAATTGAGTCCATGGAATAGGATGAGTTCAAGAACAAATTTTTAAATAAGTACTTCCCTCGTATTCTTCGAACAAAGATGGAGAAGGAGTTTTTGAACTAAAGCAAAAGGATGATGAATCTGTTGGTATATACAAAGCGAATTTTACAAGGCTTACAAGGTATGGATCTGTATTTATCATCCAACCTGAAAGTAAAGTTGATCAATTATTCAGTGGCATAAAACCAAATCTTCGAAGGGAATTGGCTATAAGAGACTTCAGTAGCTATGAAGAAATCATGCGTTGTGCTATCAAGGTAGAAATGGATGTTGGTGTTACTTATCCATCTCATAGTTTTGATAAGAAACGAAAGATGGAGTTCAAGGAGAAATCTCAGAATAACGGTGAAAAGGAGATGAATGTTTCCTTATGCGCAATGTGTGGAAAAAAGCATGGTGGATATTGTCTTAAAGGGACTAGAAAATGTTTTAAGTGTGGAAAAGAAGGTCATCGAGCATCTGAGTGTCGAATTAATAGAAAAATGGTTTCTAATGATGTGAATAAATAAAAGACTACAGAGAACGCACCACCAACACTTCAATGCTTCATGTGCAAGTGAATGGGGCATTATGCTAATAAATTCCCTAATCCAAGGGTTAGTGATGATCGACATGAGAAACCACTTAAGGCAATGTACAAAGGGAAGTAACATGTGATCACTATTGGCGATGTTGAATATGACAACGATGTGGTGGAATTATTAAGTGTTTATATAATGGGATTCCAAAATAATGTTGTATATAGTATCGTGTAATATTGGAATATTTATGTATTGGTCTATTGTGATTTTCAATAATTTTATGGTACTGGTAACCATGGAATGTGATTGAGATATTTTTGGTAAGCAGATAATATGCACATAATGAAGGGATAAGAAGATAATGAGATGTTAGATTGTATTCATGAGCTCATGACTGATATAAGGACTAAGATAGATCATGGTTTGAGTATAAAGAATTTTGAGGATTTTGGTTTGTGGAATGTATTAACTTTAAAATGCATTCATGTTTTCACTAAAGTTCAATGGGTATTCATTCTCTAGAGAATACATGATTAGGGTATTCACATGATTGTAATTTGACCAACAAGATATATATTATGATATATGGGGGATAAATGATGGCATTCACGTGATTGTTATGTGACATTTCAAGTAATCATTTTCTTTATACTATGAGGTTGGACCGAAGTATTTTAGATAAGCCTAAAAATTGGAATAGATTATGTTGGACAGATCTTTTTTTGATATTATTGATGGGTTGTTATAGTAATATAGCTTTAGAAAAATGACAACCTGCATGACGGGTGATGGCCCATCGTGTCGGACAAGGCTGTGGGAATCAAACCCAAAACCGAAGTGCGACTGGACTTTATCGCCTACCACTTGCCTACAGGAAGTCCCTGTTTATTAGAAACTAGTTTTATTATATTAAGCAATATAATATAAGATGTTTAATTCCATTTTAGGGACCATATATGATTAATCTCACTATAGATGGACTTACCTATTTTTTAATAACTTTTATAACCTTTTGATTGAGACAGATGGAATGACCTATCATTCTATCACATGATCTGCTAACACATCATGAATAACAAATTCAACTTCATTTAATTAAGAGATGAAGTGGAAATTGTCCAAAGAACGACTAACGATGAGACTATACCAAAATCACGAAAGTATTTATTCTAATTCCAATTTCATCAAATTTAGGGAAATGATCTTGAAAACCAAAAAAAAATTTCCTAGTGCCCTTATATCTGATGAATCAGATGGTACCCTATATCATCACCAATTTATGGCTTTGTGATTGCTGGATTTTCCATAGCCATGTTCTCTACCACTCTCCATCAGAACATGATGGTTAGATTTATCTTCTATATCAATATTTTCACCTATGTGGAAACCCAGTGATTAGTTGATTTGGGTAACCGTTACATATCATACTTTTGTTGTTTTAAATATTGGTTTTGGTATTCCTTTTTACGATGGGGGTTTCTATTAATGATACTTTTTATTAGTAAACCATTTATAACCCCAAGGAATTTTGAGGGCGAAATTCATTTTAAGGGGGGTAGAATGTAACACCCCGAGATTTTATGAAAAATATATTTTTCATTTCATTAATGTCTTGTGTTGTACGCTACACCAAAAGTAGCTTGCACAACATGCATCCTTGACTTTCCTTGCATCACATGAAATCGTGACCTTCCTCGATAGCGTGTGTAGTACTCAATAACGAGTTTCACTAAACAACAATATGCTATTAAATTATTATTAAAACTAGCCGTGATGAATAGTAATAACCAATTTTTGAAATTTAGAAATTTTTATTCTTCACAATGGACTTCATTTTTGGATTCGGAATATCAAAATTAGCTTAGGGTGAAATTTTGGTACTTTTCGGATAACTTTCATTTTCTGATGAATAGTGAAAATTAGTAAATTTTAATTAAAAACAACATTTTTAAACGAAATAATTAATATTGAGAAATTATTAATTTGAGTGGTTTTAAAGTATAATTAGAATATATTATTACAATTTAATACAATGTTGGTCATTGGATGTAATTTCACATTTAAACCATACATAAACATGTGACAATCTTTGATAGTTATTATCACTTAAGAACATGCTATTTGTTTTGACGACGGGAATTAATTTTTAAATTCAGTAATGCAACTGATATTTTTTGAATTTGGTAAAATAGAAATCATTTTTGAGTTCATAATATCAAATATAGCTTAGGCCAAATTTTTGGAATTTTTCTGGAAACTTTTATTTTTTTGATTAATAGTGAAACCACTAAGTGGTAGTTAAAAAAATTGAATTTTTCATAAAACATAATTTTAACACTTCTGTGAGTGGAATTTCAAAAATCCGAGAGACACGGTTGATTTCAATATGTAAAATGTGGTTCAATGAGATGAAAATAATTTTTGCTGAATAGTAACTTTTTACTTTTTTTACAACGATTAAAAGTAAATAGGGTAATTAAGGGTAAAGATGATATTATTATTACCATAAAACATGTCCTAATTCTATTGGATAAGTTTAATTAGACCAAAAGCAACCTTAGAAATAAAATATGACCATTTAAGCCCACTTGGATTAGATTAGGACATTTATTATTAATTTTTTTAAAGAAGGGTTAAAATAGTTAAAAACAATGTTTAATAAGTAACTAATTTTTAATATAGGTTTATACATATGATAAATTCCACTATAAATATTCATTATAAAGATAATAATATTTCCTAATCAATGTAATTTTATTTGTAATTTTTAGACATTATTGAATTTAATTTATTTATGTCACAATGATGATGAAGTAATTATCTTATTAATGAATCATTGACATAACTGATTTTATAAATACCCAAATAAATGTAATTTGAGACTTTTTATGAATTATATTTATTTTCTAGGTTAATATGACATGTTAGTATTGATTTAATTAACATTTTTAGAAATAATAATTCTGTTATAATTTCCACAAAAAACAATTACTAAATAATGTCAAAATTGACATAAAATAGTTTTTAAAACAAATATTATATTATTGATTGTTATTTTATTCCTAAAAATATAAGGTTCAGCCAAGATACTTATATAATGATATATGTATCATTAATGGACCACTTTAGGGTCTCTTGGATGTATATGGTATGTTTATTAACAATATAATATAAAAATACAAAGTGACATGGTAAATATAAATCTAATTAACTAAGAGTTAAAACTAAAAGATAAGGATAATATAATTACCTAAAATTGTCTAAATTCAATTTGATGAGATTATTTCGACCCATAACCACCTTATATTTGAAATATATCAATTTGGAGCTATTAAAAACCGAATCTTATTTTATAATAAAATAATATGTTTTGTTATTCCAAAGGTGCACCTCTCCTCCCTTATAAAAGGGCACCTCCTCCATCTCCTCCTCACACCAATTTGAGCCTTCCTGCTCGGCCAAACCCTGAAAAATTATCTTCTACACTTCCATAGAAACATCCTAGAGGTCCTGGTATTCTTAAAATACCAATTTTACTTCCCTAGGAGGAGGACTCAAAGAGGTGCTTCAAAGAAGAGGTATTGTCCGTTACCGATTCTTTCAACTTTATTTCTTCTTCCACTTCTTCTTCTTAGGTTGTTTCATTATGAATTAATAACATCAGTATCACTCATATACTGATATGTTATTATAAGTATGGAAAAACCCTATTTCACCATCTATCCATCCTACGGAAAACGAAACCACCACACGTGCGTACGTACGGAATACCGTCTCCACGCCGTGGTGTAATCTATTTTCCACCACCACCTTACTTGGATTGGTATAATGGTGTACATAATAACTATATATGATAATTTTAATTTGATATTGATTCTGAAATAGTACACATACACTCCAATACAATTCCACGATCATGATAATGATATCATTGTTCGTGCGTACATACGGACTACTGTCTCCACGACACGATGAGATTCATTCTCCACTTTAACCATTCATGAATGATTATAAAGTATATATAATAAGTAATCATGATATATATTACATAATAATGATACTGGATTTATGTGTATATATATTTATGTCATATACTTAATTCCATTCAACTCAATAAGGAAACGAAAACAACGTTAATGAGTACGTACGGTCTACCGTCTCCATGAGCGGTGTATTTCTTTCCAATTACTAATCTAGTATATATATGTATATTCTAAATAAATATTTTATATAAATCATGTTTTATATTCTAGAATTATGTAATCATGATCTAAGTAATCAAACAAATAATTACAAGTCAAAACACGAACGACAAATGAAAAGATTTTACCCAAAACGCTCTTTAACATGGAATTTACAAAAGAACGGGTAAAATAAAGTCATAAGTGAACCATAAATGATATTATAACAATTAGTATGATTCTGGAATAAGTCAATGAAATTAGTTAAATCATTATACAGAAGGTTCGGACACTTACGAAGCAAATCAGACCTAAGGTAAAGGAAAATATCACAATCACATTTTTATCCGAGATTGTTTATACTTTTGTATTTACTGGGGTGTATTTTATCATCCACATCCATGTTTCCTAAATATTCAATATTATTTCCATCCAACTATAATTTTTTAAATCCAATTTTACCCTTCAGTGAGTTTTTAGTGAAAGATATGTAAGGAATCTTTTGTCGTTTTTCATACGTGGTAATTTTTGACTTTTCCGACAAAAGTACGAGAAGAATGGTTTTATAAACATATACGACATGAATGGATTTTTAAAACATTATTTCCAAGAAGCTTCCCTTACACATTTTCAAGTTAATTTATAATCAAATTCTTTTAGTTTATATTTGTATGACCTATTATGAAAGGAAAAGTGTTTTTTTGAAGTAGAAAGGATATTTTCCTCAAGAATGGAGTTCAAGTGTTTTATCAAAAAAATATCCATCTAAGATAATAAATGGTTCTGTTTCTATCCCTAGTATTACATTGATTTGATTATGTTGTGATGGAATTATTTTTATGAGTTCCTTTATCTTATATGAATTGTTTTATAATGTCATGATGTTTATGAATCCCATTTTTATTACATGGGTTATGCTATGATTTATGTTTTATGATTTTGTGGAAGACATAATAATGTTATCATTATGAGATGTGTGGGACCTATATCTCCCTCCAATGCATTGGGTAATGATTTTATATCTCATGAGATAGACATGTCTGGAACGGCAGTTTATACCGAGTCAGTGAAACATGACTTAAACGAGGAGTGAACTCGGTTCAAAAATGGACTTTGTCCACTAAGATAGTCATGGCAATGAGTCTTGACTAATAAGAAATGATTCTCTATGATTATGGGTGTATACCACAAAGTTTCATGTTTCATGTTATGATTATTGGGATTACATTTCACTACTATGATTTATCCCATGTTATGATATTATGATCTCTTTTCCATGTTAAGATTTCCAAAATGTTATGTTCTTATGATTATGATGTGATTGATATTTCTTTTGTTTACCCTTACTTAGCATTTGATCTCACCCTTTTATGTTTTCTTTTTCCCCAGGATATAATGAATGGTTTTAGGTAAAAAAAGGAAGATCTTTATGGTAGATGTTGACGACCTTTCACCACGATTAGAAGATTATATTCCGAGTTTCCAAAGACAATAAACTCTTACGGTCCTTGTGTGTGTGTTTTTGTTATGTACTAAGTATTCCGTAAAAGTAATGAAATTTCCATGTACGTTAAGATTCGGTTCTCCACATTGGATATTTGAAAATATCATTTAAATGTAAGTAAATGGTGTAATTTAAAATTTAATGGAAAAATTAGGTTTAATTATATTGGTGGAATTTTGGATAAATGTCCATAATGGGATTTTAGAAGCCTTGGAAATAAGTTAAAATAAAATTTGCTTCTTGAAAATGTGTTATATATTATTTTGTTCATAATAGAAACAATCCCCTTTATTAATTAAATAAATATAATGGGAAATGTGACCATCTGATTTTGACTAATAAATAACCATAGGTATTTTATGTCATGTTTTCAATATAACAATTGGGACCTATAATCGTAGTTTAAATTTTGACATTATAATTTTTGTTGATATGAATAAATGAAAAAGAATAATTAATATAGAAAAGAGAAACAACATCTTCCCCCAATATAATCATGTTGTATGAATCCCATTGGTAAAACAATTTGTGGTCGGTAATAAAATTGGGAACATATATTAACCATGCCTATGATGAGCTTCAACATGCATATATTGAATTAAATCTCTTACAAAAGAAGTTTATGTTAGTAGAAAATAACCACTCAAGTTATTCTAGCTGAACTGCTACATGAGTCTATCATTATAACACTACGTACCATTTAGTCATATGTGGGTGTTATAAGGTGTTATATGTAAATTAAAATGTTACATAATTTTTAAAAAATATTTAAAAGGGAATTTTTGTTTCATCGATGTCATTTTAACTGTCGTTTTTCAATAATAATATTGACATTAAATTTGATAAATTGCATTGTTAGATAGAAATCATACTCTTTAGAAAAGGTATAATATTTATAATAAACAATTTTATTTTTAATTATATTTAATCTAATAAAATATTATTACTAAATACTATTGTTTAACACTAAATGATAATATTTTTCCATGTGTTGGTAATATAACTATAAATTGGAAATTATTTTTCTATTGTATGTTATATTTAACAAATCGTGGTTTTTAAATTTAAATTCAAAATATATACATCAAATATAATTATTATTATAGAATAAATATAACTTTTTATAAAATAAATCAGATATATTTTATAGGATGATTTATCATCTACAATACTTTATTTGTTTAGGAATAGAAAAATACAGTTTGAGTATTTTAGTAAGTTTATGGAAATCATACATTTATCATCATAATATAATAAAAATTTCACCATAATCTAAAAAATATATTATGTAATTTTATTAATAAATTATTTTATTAATATTTACCAAATTTCTAAATAGATGATTTACATTAAAGATTTTAAAATTGAAATGCTAACATCAAAATTGATAATTTGTGGAATAAATTATGCTTTTATTTAAAATAAATTAATATAAAATATTTTAATACTAGTGTGGGTTAAAATAATAATATATGTGTCCCCATTGTCTAATTCCGTGGGAAAATACCATGTGAAATCCAAGGGTTTTTTATTTACTACTACTTAGTTGTCTGATGAAATAAAAAAAAATTACTCCTCTTTCATTATAATACACAAGAATTTCAAAATTTTCATTCATTAAAAATTCGTTATAAACAATATATGATACATTAAGGTCCCATGGAATACTACCAAGGTGTTCTAAATCCACAAGGTTCATATTATCATATTTAAGGTACAACACATCATGGTTAGGGAAATTCAAACATATCTTTTCCTAACAAGTTCCATTTTAAAATAGTATATCATTATAATTACAAAATAAATGATCTTATTTCTATTTAATTATATAAATTTACTATATTAAGATTCATTTATTAATAAGAGACCTTTTTTCATTATCTTTTTACCCATTTTTAAGACCACATTTTTTAACTTTTTAGATGCCGATTTTACTTCGCAAACATTTCTAATATCCATAAAAAATTCTATGTTATTTTCATTTTGTTAATGATCATACCTTTTACCAATCAATAGGTATTCACCAATATGTTTAAATTATATATTTTATTCTATTATTTAAATTAATAAAAATATCATTTTTATTATATTGGTTAAAAAATACATAATGATCATGCATTTAAGCATTTTTGAATAACAATGATTTTGTTATGAAATATATTTTCTTTGCTTCTATATGTGTTATATATGAAATGAATATTTATGAAATATGTGGATCACAATAAAATTCATACCTATTAGGTTTACACATTAATTAAACACCCATTCATTGGGTAATGATTTCAATAACTTGAGAAGATAAGTTTTATAATACATTGATGAAAAACCATGGTAATTTATATGACATCATGGTTACAAAAATTGGTGATATACTAATGAACATATCATTTAAATAATGTAGCCAAATTTACATTAGGGGATTAATATTCTTTTTATTGTGATAAGAGGTTTTTTTATATTTACATTCTACATGGTATTCCTCATGTTATTATTGATATTTATCAATGTTCACATTTAACATTTCCAATTGTTCGATAATAGAGGTGCTTATGACCACAATTTCCATTGATTTATGTCCCAATGTTATGATATTTTGTAAATGTCTTTAGTAAAATCCTTTTGTGAATCCAATCATATGGAATAAAAGAATATTTTTAGATTTCTTAAATTTGTTAAATTATTATTAAGAAAAAACATTATAGATACACTGTTTGTATAATGTAATGAATAGGTTTGTAATAAAAAGTCATGATTCAATTATCAAGACATAATTTTTTGTCCTTAAACAACTAATACATGAAAATTATAAATTAATCATGTATTTTGGTAGTTCCCTTGTTGTCATGATTTATATAAGACTTCGATAAATTGTTTCTTTTGTGAGATAAAAATAAATATGTGAAGTTATGTTTAAGTATTAACGGGTGGATCAAATTTTTGAAATGAATTTGAAGAAATGAAAAGATAAAAAAAATTTATAAGGAATAAAGGGTAACACATTGACGAAAAAAATTACCTTGACATTATATTTAAAAAAATTATTCGGATTTGGATTATTATTATTATTGATTGTAAAATTTAGGTGTACAATGTTATGATTCTACAAGTTGACATTTATTAGGGTTGTGACTTGTTTAGGGATGTGATTGCTTATGGTGATTTCTTGTGTTTGGCTGTGATGACAAATGATTATAAGATTAGTTGATGATGTCATGATGTGAGGGTTTGGGGATATAGATGGGGTATGTTGTGGTGATGATTTTGTGGTTGTGGTTGTGTTGAGGTGATAATAGTATCATTCACAAAGGATAACAGTAGGGAATTTTTTTTCAGTTGAAATGCTGGTGATGCATGACACATGTTGGGAGATGGGCTTTCCTGTTTTTCTTAAATATTTTTTTGTTGGGATGTTTTATTAGAAATTTTTATATGATATTATTTATATTGGTCTAGTATTTAGATATTCTTACCATATTATTATATATCCAGAGAAATCCAAAATTATTTTTATTATTTATGATAGTCCATAGAGAATATGATAATTCATTCAACTAATATAGAATTTTATGTCATGTATTTTTTGAAATATAACATAATTACACTCATTCACTGCATCAATTTTTACATATTTCTATCCCAAAACTAATATTCTACATGGATATATATGATTACATCAATTTCTCAACTGTACCTAGTTATATAATTTTTTATCAACATTCTTAGAGAGATTTGAGATATTGTTCATGTATCAAGGATAGAGTTAGAGAATTTTCTAGATAATTTAGATTCCATTATTTATTTTATGATATATATGTTATTATTTAATGTATGTAACTATTGGGTATTGGTAACATATTTTTTAATTAATGAGATAAATTGGGAGTTGATTTGTATTTTTTTTATTTTCTAGATAATGAAGATTGTAATAAATCTTATTCCTATGATAGATACCATAAGACCAGTTGTCTTATACTATACAATTGGTGGTAGGATTTCTAGGAAATTATTATTCTCTCTACCAAGCCTAAGGGAAATAATTAAGGATTGTAAATAGATTGTGGCACTCCAAAACTCGCTTTTATAAAATAGGCAATGTTTTAACTAATAAATTAAGAAACAATTTGAAAAAAATGCATGTACAAACAATTAATGTGGAATTCACATACATTTTCTCTCTATGTTCCAAAATTATTATGTCACATCATCTAATATAATTAAAAATATGTTATATATAAGACAACCATAGAATAATTCCCCTAATATTAAATTATTACATCAATGGTAGGACAATTTAAACTGAGGGAGACATGAAGAGAGAAGTATTATCATAATAATATATAGCATAATAATCATTGATGAATAATAATTTTTTTAAAATCATATCACTCTATAATGATCTTCAATGACATTTAAAATCATTTTCACAAAATATAATTAACTATGTAAATTCAAACCATTAATTTCATAGTGGAATATGAATATCTATAATTCCACAACTAGCAATATATAAAATTCACGTCGGTTGTGAAGGAATATTGTTTCATGAGTATGAATAAAAATGTTAAAAATTAAATGATAATAAATGACATATGCAACAGTATCAATTGAAAAAATGTTATAAATACAAAACATATTCTATTAATGTTAAATTATGGAACTCATAAAATCCAAATAACTGACATAAAGTTTGTACATTGGACTTGTCAAGGGGGTTCAAAAATCACAGTCATTGTGTATTTGAATATCATGTATCCAATATTTATATTTAAATCGATACCACCGGTCACTATCACATAATTCATATACGAGATTCAAAAAATATAAAATCAACTAAATATTATAGAACCATGTAAAAACCATGGGTATTAATGAAGTAACAATTTATAATAAAACATAAAATATAAAATAAATTAATAAAACATTATAAAGTTATTTAAATAAATTATTCATGCATTATAAAATCATATACGTAATTGGTACCTAAAAGTCTAGATTAAAAATTAATGAACCCAAAAATATTTCAATGTTTTTCACTCCATTCACATAATTTTCAAACGTACATTAATCACTAATGCTAATTTTTTTCACTCCATTCACTTAATTTATCACATATTTTATCAATAATAATTCTAATGAAAAACTTTTGATGTTGTATTTTATGTTAATATAATCATTAAAAAATAATTTACTAATATAAAAATATAATTTTTTTTGGTAACTATATAATCAAATGAACCAAAAGAAATATATAATAATGTTGGAATTTCATAGGACCTCCTATTAAAAATTTAAATACTTTCTTCTGAAAACATTCCATTATATCAATATTTTGTTTTTATATAATAAATTATATTTTTTATTTAATGGTGGAATGAATCAGATCCATTTACTAAAAATTTCTATTGGATTCTTAGCCTAAACATTAACATGAAATTTGAAATAATATTAAAATAAATAAATAGATTAAATAATTTTATTAAATTCCAATAAATAGAAAAATACATTACAACTAATATAAAACAATTTCGAATAACACAATCAAATGAATTATGTATGGATGATAAAAAATTTTGGGGGTCAGATGTAATGATGAAAAATTAGGGCAATGATTTCTAAAATCAGAAAAAACACAGGGAATACATTAATACATCATAGTAATAAGTAAATAAGAAAAAATATATAATATGTATGAAATAAAAAAGCACAATTAATATCATGTATATAACTTTATAATTTTTTATCATTTAGGCTTTGATATTGTCTAGTTACACATTCATGTGATTTTTTAACCACATTCTAAAAAATACAATAAATATCATTCAAAAGAATAAAATAATAAAAATCACTAGATTTTCGTCATTGTGTTTGAACACTAATAATTAATTTATTAAACATATTATCATTAAAAAATTACATAATAATATGATTAATATATTACAATATAAATAAAAAATAAACTAAAACACAGAATAACATGACACTATAGACCTCAAGGTATATAAATTTTGACATTGACTATTTCTTGGATCTACCCCAACAAGAATAATGGTTGAAACTGATTTAACTTTGATACAACCAATATATCAAAATACAATATTTATATATTTTGGTAATATAATAATGATAATTATAAATAGTAGAAAAAATAAATAGAAAAATGATATATTATCCACAATTCATACGATAGGAATAAACTAAGAAACTACATGTTCTACAAAATTTCATGAAAATAAAGAAATATTTTTTTTGTTTTTTCATCACTATATATATTTCAATTATAATCATGCAATTATTGAATATCATTAATATTAACATTCATTGTAAAAGGTTGGAAATTTCCAAATCTATATCCTAGCTCGATAGAGTTAGAGATATTGATGATAGAAAATTGAGCATATGTGGTGACAAAATTCTAACATAACAACTTTCATTTCTGGATAGTAGTGTGATATTATACAATGCAACCATTAAATATAACATAATAATAACTAAACATTAATTAATATATTTAATAAATTTATTGAAGGAAACCATATAAAATACATTTTTTGTATCTTACCGTATGGGTAATTCTACCACGAAATCAATATAATGAATATGATCATCTAGATTTTCAATCTCGGGGGATTAAATCAAATTTGATTATTTTTAGGATGTTTGAAATTAGGTAGATAAAAATTAAACAACTATTATCAACCCCCACCTTGGACACATCTTTCATATAATGTTTTATATGATTATTTTTCATCTAATTTTTTAAATTTAAAAACCAATTATTATATATAATTATCATAATATATGTCAAGAAAACCAATTTAAAAAATTCATTAACTTTTATAAATGTAAAATTTTGTAAATATAACATATTAAAACTTCTACTCTCTTAAAACCCGTTATAAATTATGTACTTAGATCACCACTTTAATTATTACCATAACATAATAAATTATTCTTTTGAAACCACAATGTAAGAGATAAATCAATAATATTAAATAAAATATGCATTATCAGACTATTATTATCATAAACATTTCCAATCAATCTTAGATTATATTGATTTGTGACATCCATAGAATACTTGTACCAGTAGATAAAATATCGACATTGTGGATTTAATTTTTTTATTTTTTCTTATCAATAAAATGTGATAAAAATATTGTATACCAATTTTGATGGTCTTGTACATACCTCATTAGAGCAACATGACCCTACATTGCACACACATACACCATATCAACCAAACACTACTTAAAAATGAGGAAAAAATTCATTAATAAAAAAAAAGTACATACATTCATCTACTAGTAGGTAAATATTTAGTGAAAAAACGTACACATGTGAAATTTAAATCATCAAATGAAATTATGGATATTAAAAAAACATCATATTATAATCGTTGAGTAATAAATGATATATATTTTAATCAGATAATTTTGATTAAAAGAATCTCATTCCATACAACAACGTCACTAATATAAAAAAAATAATGTTAGGGAGTGGAATGTATATGATTTTTAAAATATGGAATAAATGGAGTCATAGTGGTGGACATAGAAATTTTGATACAAACCCAGCATAGATGACCATGGTTATATTTTTTATATAAATGAATATATTTTTTATCCCTTTTCATTATTTTATTAAAATATTTAATTGGTACTAAATTAATTTATTTTTCTTTCATTTTCTCACTCATTACAACTTATAGTTTTTATTTTCTAAATTTAAATATATTAATTAGGAAATGAAATGTAATAAAATATATAAATGAATAATATATTTTTTAATTAATCAATAGATTACGACCATTGGTAAATTAAATTGTTCAAATTATCCCCATTTTTATGATAGTAAAATTTTATTATTTAGAAAACATTAAAATATGGGGATACATATTATTAGTTAGTAACTCCACATGGATTGTGATTCATTAAAGAGTTAGGTATTGTCAGAACACTTATTGAATGATATATGTTAGTGTCAAAAATATATATACAATACATAAAAATTATTTTTCTGTTTGAATAAAAATTATGGGTAATGTTATTTGAGTATAGTTGTTTTATTATTATATTATGTTTCATTTTCATTGTACAATTTATTTTATTCGATAAATTTCTCATCGAATTGAACTTTTAATTAATTTTGTGACGAATATATTTTTTTAACAAAATTAATTATCAATATATTAAAATATAGGAATTTATTTTATTTGTATATTTAATAATAAATTTAAGGAAATATTATTTCACATGAATATTATTATACATAAATAATTTTTTAACAATAATAAAAAAAACAAAAAATAAAAAAAATGAAAAAATTAATTTTGATATTTCTATATGTATCAACACCATCATATAAATATGTTATGTGAGTTAAATATATACGTTCTATATACGCACATATATTTTAGTGTCAGGGTGTTGTATTAATATATTGCGTTCACTTTATTTTTATTTTTTTCATTCTATAATCATGATATATTTAATCATAAAAATTATAATAGATAGAAATATATTCAAATTATTTTCAATGAATACATATTCATAAGGATTATTCAATGAAATACAAAAATTCGCCAATATGAATAATTAAATAGACTCCATATTAATGTGAAATAGAATTAAAAGATACTAACATGCATAAATGTACATAAAATTACCCATTACAAAAATTTAAAAAATAGAAAACATGTAAAAAATATTCTATTTCAAGAATATGTAATAGGCCTACATTAATTTAACATTCAATGATAACAAATAAATATCATAAAGACAAAATAGTCGAAATATAATTTCTATATTTTAATTTGTATCAACATAATCTCTTTAACAACTTATGTTTAGTAAATATATTAAATTAATATATTATGTGTCAACAAGAAACACATTATGTGTATTTCATGTTCATGTCATGTCCAGAAAATATAATTTATAACGAAGAAAGTCTTCAATCTAATATTTTCCGTGGAATAATTTTCCCAACTACCATATCCCAAAAAATAATATTTAGAAAATTAGAAATATTGATTGATTCTGCTCTCAAGCACTAGGTGATGGAAGTGTGTATAAAATCAATAAGGACTGCCTCATGTGGGGTCTATAGAAATGCATCACATTCATGGATGTCATCGGTGGGTGGGGGGTTTCCATCTTAGACTTATTGATACGGGGGGGATTTACATTACTAACGGATCCATTGATGGTGGATTTGATGTGTTTTCCGCATTTAAATTGGGATAATGCACTATAATAGAGTGGAGTACTATCTTCTTTACATTACAGCATTATGGGCCTACTGTGCAGTTTGTGGAAAAGTGTTACATAAACCATTATAAAACATTTTGAGGAATGGTTCTATATAATGTGAAACTACGATATGCTTTCTTTATTAATACACAAGAATCATATTGAGATTTTTTCATTACAAGGATGTATAGATTATTATCGAACAATATAAACATTATGTCCTTGGTGATATTATTCTAGTTTATTTATTGTTTTATATATTTTCTATTCTTTTTTTGTAAACATACTATCTAAATATGACTCCTAGAGTGCCCATATAAATTAACATCCAAAGTATTGAACATTCTTGTTTGGAATCAAAATAATATTCTTAAACTAATGAGTTTTATATTATTACTCTAGAGAGTGGATAATTATTCAATACATGTATATATTCAATACCCATCAATATTAATAAACAGTATACATACATTGTTATTTATTCTAAATATACATTACACTATAAAAAAATCACATTTATCATTGAAATACAGTTATATAATTAGATATTGAATGAAAATTCACGTATTACATAAAATGTTATAAATTAAACTATAAAAGTGTTAATTTTATTCAAATACCAATCTAAATTTGTGTTTCATAATCCATATATATAGTTTGATGTGCATTAATTAAAAAACTAATGAGAAATATTTTGTGTGAAACATTAAGCCGAGATGATGAAAAATAATAGAAAATCCATAAATAACACAAATTATTATTAGGATCTTAATAAATATTAATCACAAAGAAAATATTAATATATAGATAAAAAATGACTCTAGAAACATCTTTCTTTGATACTGTGTTATATGTGGCATTATATTATCATGAGAATACTTATAATTCACTGATTTTATATATAAATTTTTACAAGTTGATTCATTAACAATTACATCAAATCTACAGATCCTCATAGTTTCCTTGTGATTGTCATTTTCAAAAAAGAAACATCAATTTTCCCTAAAAATATTAAACAATTTCAATGTACAGTAACTGACTATGATTTTTTCTGGATATTGAGTATTCCAGGAGTAGCAAACTACCACTATCACTTTTTCTGATATTTCTCTTTGATGAAATGTTTTTTGTCATCATCAATCATATGATCTTGATGGTAGTATATTTATATATAAACATGAATCTCCCCAAATGACGATGGATGTGGTATTTTCCTTATTTTGATTTAGAACTGGTTTAAACTGATGGGATATATAATTTAGTTGCTGATAGGTTGGGCCAAAAATTGTATAAACAGGTGGCTAAGGGGGTCATGTTATTTTTGTAAATTTCAAATAATTTCATAATAAAGGGATGTTAATAATAAATTGATCATTTTTGGATGTATTTCAGTTTGAAACTATAGTTTGACATGACTTTCACTATAATTGAAATTTCCATACATAGTCTTGTGGACATAGATATATGATGTGAAAAAATACTTGATCAAAATGAAATACACTTTATACCATTCGCTGTGCATAAATGGTACATTGCTTATATTTCCATGATATATGATATTTATTAAAGTCTGTACGACATTATAAATAATGATACACTATTTATGATTACACTTATTTAATATAATATTAATTTGAGGATTTTAGTAACAAAATCATTCCAATTAGTAAAATTTATCTTCTAATGTTTCTATTATTGGGTTTCCCATATCAAATCGTCCTTATGAACAAGGTGGTTTTGTTTTCATAAAATATTTTATCAATCATTTCAGTGCAATCATTATTAATTATCTAATCTATATTCTTTTTAAAAACGAATTATCATGTTTATTTTTATTACATCTATAAAAAAATATCGTAAAAATGGTTAAAAAATGACTAATTAATGTTTTATTTACAATATTGATACATATATAATGATTTTATTAATAAATTATCATTATTTTTTAAATACCTAGAGTCAAATTTAGTAGAATAAATTAAACTATAAAATATAAATATACCTTCGTGTATTTTATATTGGGTGAAACTAATGATTATTTTTTCATTCTTTTATAGTCAATGTTTGAGTTCATATGATTAATATTGAAAATGTTAATTAAATCTATTAATTAATTTTTTCTTTCCCAATTACATGATGTTTTTATCCAAACAGTGATAAAGTAATTTTATAAATTTATATATTTTAATGGTTCATATGTTAATGAATGATGGAAATCTTACAATATGGTTCAATTTCATCTTATTGGACTGTTGTGATTTAAATTCAATGGGTGAATGTTGGATAGAAGTAGGGTAAGTTTTAAGGCTTGAACAAAATATTATGATGTACTTATATATTGTATCATCTTATTATTTGATACAATCACACTAAAACACATTATAAATTGTTTTATTAACTGATTACTATGGAATAAAGCATGTCATTTGGATGCTTCCCCATCATCATCTCACTAGAAAATATACATGTTGTTTTTTCTTACTCCCATGAATAATTTTTCACAATATCATTTAAACAATTAAATTGTACCTTAACTTGTAAAATGTATTTGACTATTCAACACCATTGTTGATATATTTTAAACATTTAAGTAATTCATTATATTCTCAATTGATATTTTTTGTAACCCATTTTTAATTTTTATATTAAAATTTTGAATTGAATTTCATTATGAGTAGATTATGATTTGATTTTATGGTGGTTTGGATGAATTTTTTATTCAGTATAGTATATTTATTACTGAATCAAACATTGTAACTTCCTATAACATGAAAATTATTTTCTTAACGTTTTTCATCATGGTGGATGTTTTATGAAGGTGAAAATTTTATGACATCTCATTTTTTTTTGAAATATTATTTTATTTAATATTCATCTTGTTCATTCTGTAGACATGCCTGAAAGGGTAAATAATTAAACATGCTGTGAACTTGTTGTGGAAGATGACTCATAGACACCTTATTCCATCGAAATATAATGTTAAAATTTAAAGAAACATGACCTACAACAGAAAAAAGGACATGAATTGTGGACAACTTTTTAGTTGGGTTCTCAAAGATTTCTACGTCCTTTACTATTTTAAGAACATTGGTGAGACTGAGTTTCCCTGGAATGAATAAGTTTCATTTTTTTAACTGAAATGTGTAATTCCCTCTAAAATGAAATAATTGCCCCATTTTCAAAAATTGAATTCTGGATAAAGACTGAATCATTCAATATACGAGACATCACAACATAATCTACCTTTTTTATTTTCATCACAAAAATTTCATATTTTGAAATCTGCCGAACAATGGATCAATTCCTAGATATAACATGAAACCATATGATATATATCATATCATATTCATCAATTTTGGGTCTCAAATTTGTGTAATAACATAAAATGTGTTATTGCAAAGCTTGAAAGACTAGGAATATTTCATTAAGTCGTCTAATGTACTAAATTATTTTATTTATCCTAATGGATTGACTCTCCAACAATATAGGTTAACTGTTTATTATACATAGACAATATGGATAATTTTGTTAAATATATAACATTTTATATAGAACAGATATTATTGTGGAAATAGAAAGCAATATATTCATCATTTCATATGGTTCATGATCTTGGATCTTTGAGTGAATCATTATACAAAACATTGGAGAGACCACTTCATAGATTTCTATTTAAAAAAATAGTTCAGAAATTTTCCATTATATGAACTTTGAAAATATCAAAAATGTCATTTTATCCGCATAAATAGATCTTTATAAACAAAGTTTAGGTTGTTTAACTATTATAAGACTCTGAATAACATTATCCAAACATTATTTGGAATGTAATTTTGGGAAATTATTTTCATAAATACCAATGTTACCCTCATACAACACAAAAAATATCATTTTACTTCATCTAATCTACCAATATACATATGATTCATATGTTATTTTATAAAACCTAACACATATATAGTCCCAAAAAACTATATATTCCCTCTTTGAGAAGCTTGAATAAATCAATAAATGGACCATTCCATGTAAAATAGTGTAACAGTCACATTTGACCCAATTAAATAATTAGGTAATATTTTAAAGTGATCTGTAAATATATTTATCTTCTAGATGGTGATTTGGAATTCATTTGATATATTATATAATGATATTGAAATTTCAATTAATATTTGAATGATCATGATTCTCTCAAATTAATACCGTTAAAATATTATAAAAACATTTATTATTTTTAGAAAAACCATGTAATGATTAAATAATAATATTACATTATAAAATTGTACTATAAGGTTTATAAAAATAATTAAAAATATAATTATTATAAAAAATAAAATAAAATATAATATAAATGATTATTATAGTGGAACAATATTCGAATAATAGCACCAAAATAGTCAATGTAAATTATAAATTCAAATATAAGACACATATATCTCACAAAACAATTTAATACATTTTTGATTAAAAATTTAATTGAATCATTTATATAATAGTTTAATAGAAAAAAATATAGTAGTGTTCATACACCATATTTCTATATATATATTTTTCATATTCTTATCAAATTTCTTTGTCCTACATAATTAGCATATAAGTTTCCTGAGTAATATTCTATATTTTTCTTGAATTTTTTTTCTAATCATTTTCCATGATATTCAAAAAATCACAACTAGAAAACTAGAGGACCTACCAAGATCAATTTTATGCTATGTGAATCACCCATTGCAATCAACTATTATACTGAGGGATGGTGACCATAGCCATATTTTAATATCACATCACATAGTAGACCTTATTATATTTCATTCCATAATAAAAAAATCTCCAATTGATAATATAACATGAAAATCATGTAATTTATACATATATAATGACAAAAATGGTAAAATAATTAATGAATGATAAATTAGACACAAAAAAACACAACAAGGGTAAAATATATGGAATATAAACTTATTGTATTTCCCTTAATCTAAATGATGTTAGATTATATAGAACTCCTTCCCATTACAACTACTCATGGATTAGTCTCCTGCCACAATATTCACATCCCCAAACATTGATCTCTATGTTACACAAAACATCACTAAAAATAAACTGGATTTATCAATGAAGAAATACCACAATAAAATATAACGAGACCATATTCTAACATATGCATTTTTCACACAATCAAAATACAAGTATGCACAATACTTGTGCCACTAGAAATATAATGAATATTAAAAAATCAACTAATTACAAATTTGAGAGCCCAATTGTACACTAAATCGCCTAAGAATCTATGGCTCACAAAAGGAATCAAAATCTTCTAAGTGTTCCAATCACTCAACCTCCACATCATTCATTTTTAAACTAATTACCTTAATGGAGGAATCATCTAATGATTAAAAAATGAAATCTAATGGAATACCACTCCATGTCATTCTTTACCATTGATACAATTATTATTTTCTAGAAACCACTAGTAGAACCCATGAAATTATACAAAATTGATCCCATTAATGTGGGTATTGACATCAACATTTCGAACAAACCATGTTTCATTTCAAGTAGTTAATTCTACGCATGTGAATACTCCCCAAATATTCATTGGAAAGATATATGAGAAATCATCACATGAATACATAAATTCAAACAACCCAAAACTAAAAACCCACAAAACCTGTATCTAATATAGTTGGTGAAATACATCTACTTGGAATAAATGACAAATATCTGAGTAATGAACATACATATAGAGGTCGTGTGTCTTGCTATAATACATCATGGTGAAGGGAGTACTGAACCTTATTCATATCATGTTGATGACCTCCACCGAATTGGAATCAATGGAGTACTAAATCCATGTGGATTTAGAGGACCACATACACATGTATCATTGGGGGGGGGGTACCAAATCCTATAATATAAAATAGGGAGGTCATGCACATCAAAGCATACTGGTAGGAGTATACTGACCAAATGATTACAATAAACATCAAGCCCCAAATCCCATCATTATCTCTACTTTGAGAAATCTTAAAAAAAATATAGATATTATTGAAAATGGAATAAATTGATAAAATGAAACCATCCATTATGATCTATGATGAAAAATACTTTGGATGTGTAATTTATTTTTCCAAAATCATACATAAGATGAGAAAATAATAATTGTAACACCATAATGGTGATGGGTGGCCACATATAGACTCTTGGGGATGCTACATGGAACGTTCTTGTTTTGTGTTGTAGGTGTATGGCTACCATGCACACAACACATGCCCTCTTAGATATGGTTGGGAAGACATGCATTAATAGCTCATAGTTTGGCCAATGAACATGGATGTACATTGAGTAAATCCTTTTGGAAGACATGAACGTCCCAATAGTTGTTGGTTTGTTCATTACCAAATCACCCCAACTGTCAAATACAATAATTTTTTTAAAAACATTGTATAATATTTAATATATAGTATTCAGGATCTGCATCACTCATTATTCTCTATCAGCTCAACCTGAGAGTAAACATTGCACTTTGGAATTAGTATGATTATGATAAGACATTTCCATGGATGACTATATGTTTTAATTTATCATTTTTCCTTTAGGGATGTTCTAAAACATTAAAAAACATAAATTGATCTAATTCTCATCCACATAATATCAAAATTAGAACTAAACATCCCTCATTGAATCCCTAATTTCATATCGTTGAACTTCTGAGCCATAAACTATCAACATACATAATACATACTGGATGTTCACAAGTTTTCATGATTTAGAAAATTAATTTAAAAATTTTCTCTAGAATGTGAGGAAAATAATAATCTGATTGTATGTATATATATTCATTGGTGGATGAAATTGTTGAAATGAATTTAAATGAATAAAAAGTGATACAATAAATGAAACTATTATAAAGAAAGATGGATGACATACTATGAATGTAATTTAATACCACTATTTATTTAGCGGTTTTAATATTTATTTCATGATGATTGTTGTTGATTGTAAATGATAGGTGTACCATGAGATGATTCTACTGGATGAGATTTATTGGAGTCAATTTCTTTTTTAAGGTGATATTTCTTAGGATGATGTATTTTTTTAGGATGTGATATCATAACGATATAACATGATTAAATTAAATAGTGATGGAATTATAAGGTGATATGGTTAAATCATGTGATGATGATGATTTGGATGTGCTTGTGATGATGTTATAATGGGATGATTCGGAAAACGTGAGAGGTGGGAGTGCTTATTTTTAGTTGACATGTTGGTGACTCCACACACTTGTTTAGTGAGGTGATTTCCTATTTTTCCTAAATATTTTGATGTTTTTCATGTTATTGTATAAATTGTGATGTGTTATTATTATGATGATGTAACATTTTTGTGATTATTTCATATTATCAAATATTACCAACATTTTAAATGTCCATTTAATACTTATGAAAAACATTAGTTTCTTGTGATATGATGATTCGACCATTGTAGAATTGTTTCTATAGTACTATATTCCAACTAGCATAATCATAATATTTTATTTCCTAGTTTTTCACATATGTTTTTTCAAAAACATTTATTCAAAATTGATAGGGCTGTGTAAACAAAATGATCACCCCTATATAGATTGTTAATTGTTTTTATATGTAGTCTGAGGTAGATTTTTGATATAGTTAATGTAGCATGGGTAGTGTCATAGAATGGTCCATATATGTATTTTTTACATTTTTAATCCATGTAGGTATCAATTTTATTTTTGAATCAAATTTTATCTTTTATAGAAACATCGGGAAGTTTATTTTTTGTTTTTTTCATAATAATTAATAGTGTAATTACTCTTATTCTGTTGATTGATACTCTAGGTCCCCATTTTCAACTCGTCATATAATTTAGATTTATTCTTGGGAAACTCATACACCCTCCCCCTACCCTAGAGGGTATTTTATATGGGATGGAAACTGTTAGTGGCACTCCAAAAAACTATCTAATAGTTGCATTTATTTCATAGATACATTTAAGAACACAATGAAAAAATATGAATGCACTAGATATCAAAACTAAATTCACTAAAATTCCTCTATTTTTTCCCCTTTTTCCTTTCATATCATTTATTATATTTAAAAATAGATTATATAAAATAAAAAATTAATAACCTCCCCAATATCTATGTTAAAAATCAATATTAGAAATTTTTAGAAAGAGGTATGGATTGAAAGAGAATGATTATCATATTCTAGTCACAAATATTAGGAAAAGAATTCAAATAATTTTTCATTGTAAAATGAATAATTATAGAAATGTAAAAAATAACATATCAATATAATAATACGTCTTCGTGTAAAAATCAATTTGTATTTGATAAATAAATGTTTACATCACAACATAAAATAATGTATAACTATATCAATCATGACATAATAATTTTAATGCAATATGCAAGAATTTTAAAATCATGTATATACATGGTACTAAAAATAGAAGAGGATATAAATAATCAACAAAAATATCAATGATTTACAACCAATTCACTTATTTTTTCATCTTCCATGATTTAATGGAACTATTTAACATATAGATGTTTCTATAATTAGTTTTACTTAAATAATTAAGCAAAATTCCACTAAAATCACATAAACATACAATAAATATTGAAATGAAGTGGAAATAATTAACTATAAAATTAACCAAAGATCACTAGACTACATATAAGGATCTCATCATAGATTTCCATAATAACATTCCAATATATGATGTCCACCAATGTATTTTTTAGGAAAAATTATACATTTATACATTAATAATGTATTAAAAAAGTATTATTCTTAATAAATAAATTAAATAAATAACAAATCAATGCATTTTAATGATGGAATAACAAAGGACCATTGAGACACTCTGAGTCGAAACGGCTAACAGTCATTATTGTTCAGCCAACTACTAGGTTCCCACACAATGGTCGTTCGTCTCCAAGAGGATCCACACCAAAAATATAATGTTTTATCCTCCAACTGCCTTAATTCCCCTAAAAAATGTATCTCAATGGTCCGCCTTGTCACAGGAGTCTCAATGTAACAGACGACGCATCAATCGGACGCCTGATTTGTGAGTTATTAGCCTTTTAGTGCAGGGGGACTAGTATAATTCTTGCTCAATCCATCCTGATAGCTCCACATCTCAAACCAAATCTCTGTGAGCTATCACTCAAAGGGACTTCCTAATTCCAAGGAACCGAACTCCGCTGAAGGTCCGTCAAATGGACATCCGGTTCCATAGTTATGGCCAAAAGAAGGAAAATGAGTCATAGTGGCCCGAGCATCGGTCTGACCCGGTCGGTCCGACCTGGCCCGACTCGGCTGGGGCCTAACTGGTTTAGGTCGACACAGCCCGATCCTTTGGGTCTGGCTCAACCCAGAATGCGGCTCGACCCATTTTGTCTGGCCCAACCTGTGAGGGTGCTGCAGGGGAAGTTCGACCAAGGGGTACTACAAGGACATCAGATCTGGACGTAAGGGAATGGACTGGCCACGAAGGCACTAACTGGTTGCAAGGGGTGCAGTCCGGCGGCCAAGGCATGGACCGGCCATTAGTGACACAGACCAGTAATGGCGTGCAAGGCTGGGATGTGGGCGGCTCGACAGGCTTGTCTAGTGAAGTAGCTCGGCGGACAATGATGTGGCTCAGTGGCCAGTGGCGGTTCTGCACTGTGGACGGCGGCACGCCGACCGCTCAAAATGGTAGTGGCGCGACGACACGACAAGGCGGATGATGACGGTGTGAAATCCCATTACAGCGGTGGTGCAGCATGGCAGCGACACTGTGAGGGGGTTCAGCTCGGGGTGGCACATCAGCATGTTGTATGCATTGGTGGCTTGGACGTGTGTTGGGTTGGTTTGGTCGATATGGCGAAGCCCCACAGTGTGGCATGGGTCGTAGAGGAAGCGGGTGGTGGTGTTGTTTCCTTTGTCTCCTTCCTCCATTTCGAAGAACACATCAACGAAAAATGTGGGTGGGTCAGGCCATGTTTTTTTGGCCCACACACTCCGCATATAGAGAGGTATCCAGCGGTTCACAAAGAATGATGCATGAACATGTGTGGAAGATATTATAAAAAATCATTTCCCTCAACCCACATCAATCCCTATTCCAAATCATGCAAAATAATTACCAGGGGAGAACATGGAAACCGATAATCAAATAGAAATAAACCCTTACCTCATACGCTTGATAACGATGGCGCTAGAAGGTTGTACGGTCGTCGATTCTCCGTATATGAAGTGTTGGGTGTCACGTCCTGTAATCATTGCTTCATCGCATGGTGAAGCCGCCCCAAAACCTCCTCCCAAACACAATATATATAGGATATTGGGGGAGGAATGTAACGATAGTGGAATTTATTAGAGTTCATTGATTTTAACCCTTCATAAATTTCAACTAATTTGTTACATTGTATTTAATAAGTGTGAAGAAAATTAATCTATGCTGGCACTATTAATTTCGGAGGATTCCAAGAGACTCCACCAAATTAAAAATGCAGATCAAGAGGTTACATCCTCCGGTGCTCCCCAAAACCATAACCTCTCATGGGAGGTCAGTCTCGGGTGGTCCCCAACACGATAACCTTTCATGGGAGGTTATGGTCTGGTGGTCCCCACTTCTCAAAATCCACATGGAGGGAGGTTACATCAAAATAAATAAATATTTGTGCTTATTTTATTTTATTCTTACCATGAAAACCCCAAAAAATTATCTCTCACCCTCAACTAACTGCAATCAAGATGAAAGTCTTCTTAAGCGAATATATGCACTGCGAGTTCATCGGTGCCCTCAGATTTCAATTCCAAGAACTGGTTAAAAAGTGCAAAAACCCACTCACATGTTTACTGATTGTACCCAGAAAAGTTCATAAATTTATTACAGGCACTCATGGCCTCAGAATCATGCGCCGCCAATTTTCAAGTGCTCATAAAATTCCCCATTTATTTAAAAAAATTACATTGTAATTCGATGTAATTAAATTCTCCCCACCTCATGCTTTACAACCCCATAAGCCATAACATAGAACCAAGGGGACAAGTAAAGATACTGAGCAATAATATAAGCCTCCCGCTCCCATCTGATCTTCTGGAGGTTCCCGTGCTTCCAGCAAACACACACCAGAGGTATCGACCTTCCATGAATGACCTGCTATTATCGATCCTCAATCTCTAATTTAACCTCTGTAAAATTATCCCCATCGTGGACAACCAACTCGCATTGGTCTGTGATGTGGGAATGGTCATGCACGTATGTCCTCAGCTGGGATATGTGGAAGACGTCGTGCACCCGGTGAAAATGCGGTGGAAGAGCTAAGTGGCAATCCATTTCATCAACTCTGCTGAGGACCTGAAAAAGTTCCATTAATTTTAGAGATAACATTCCTCAATGGAAAAATCGTCATAAACCTCGTGTAGGTGAGACTCATTGAAAGATGTGTTCACCATACTTTCACTCCATAAGTCAACCAATCCTATTGTCATTTGAATTCGACATGCTCTGTGCAGTCTCTATCCGCTCCTTGATGATATTCACCTTCCCTATGGTAGCCTAAACCATCTTTGGTCTCACGAGGGTTGAGTCCCTTGGGTAAATACAGCAGAAATTTGATCTGAAAGGTCTCATTTACACCACCTATTAACATTCCATCACGATGGTGGAATGAAATATGTTGATGTACATAATTTCCAACAACTGCAATTGATCCTCCCAACTACGGCCGATGTCAGGGACACAAGCACACATCATGATCTCAAGGGTCTGAATGGTCCGCTTAGTCTAGCCATCCTATTGATGATGGAAGGAAGATCTCAAAAAAAGTTGTGTCCCGAAATCCACCTACAACCCCTTACATTGCCAGGAGGTGATACCTACATCATCATCTGTGCAATCGTCGTGTGTACTCCAGGTAGCCGAAAAATCTTCTTCACACAGAGGCTTCCAATTCTCTCTACCAAATCCAGCTCTATGATCAGTAGGAAGATGGCCGACTTGGTGAGTTGGTTGAAAATCTCCCAGATTGAGTCCTGACCCCTGGATGTACATGGGATCCCTGTCACAATGTCCATGGATATCCCATCCCACTTCCACTCAGGGACCTCTAATGGTTAAACCTTGTCTACTGGAACCTGATGCTCTTCCTTCACTTTCTGAAAAGTGTGCACCGAGAGACAAAATATGGTACTACATTCTTCATTCCTAGCCACCAGTGATGTCGTTGGAGATCCTGGTAAATCTTTGACACTCCAATATGCACATCTAGAGGGGATGAGTGGAACTCCATCAACACATTCTCTTGAAGTGACTGTGGTACCGTGGTACGTCTCCTAAAAAGGATGGCATGCTCCACACCATCAGAAAATCCATCAGGTGAATTTCCTATGGATATCTTATCACGACGTGTCTCGCAATCAATTTCCCCATGTTGTGCTAGCATATATACTAATGGAGATGATGTGATACATTCATTCAACAGATTGGGCAGTTCATCCTGGCATCACAAATATTTATCGTGATCTACACTGCCACTATTGGTGGCCAGGTATGAAGAGAGATGTTTCTAGTTTTTTCATGAGATGTTCCACATGTCAGTATGTGAAGGAAGATCACCAGCCACCAGAAGTGATTTTACAGCAGCTACCCATTCATGAGTGGAAGTGGAATGATGTCGTCATGTACGTTGTGACAGTATTAACTATATCGCCTCTAGGGAATAACACGACATGGGTTTTCGTTGAAAGTCTCAAAAAGGGTTCTCACTTCTGACCAATTATGGAGACCTTCGGTGTTGATTAGCTTGGACGGTTGTACATCCATTAGATTGTACGCTTGCATGGGGTTCCAGGTACTATCATTTATGATAGGTATGCCCGATTCACGTCGCATTTCTAGAAAAGGCTACATAGGGCTTTGGGTATATAGGTACTTCTTAGTAAATCTTACTATCCCCAGACAGATGGCTAGTCAGAGCGCATGATTCATGTTCTAGAGGACAAGCTACGAGCATGTTCCCTTGATTATTGAGGTTCTTGGGAGATAAATATTCCTCCAGTGTAGTTTCCTATAATAATAGTTTTCAAGCAACTATTTAGATGGACCCATATGAGGCTTTGTATGGTAGGGTGTGCCAATCACCCTTGTATTGGCTGGAGGCAGGAGAGGTAGTTATTCTGGGACCTTGTCCTATTCTGGAGACCACAGAGCAGGTGGAGTTGTTTCAAAAAAATATTTCTACAACACAGTATCAGAAGAAATCTTATGCTGATTAGTGGAGATGACCCATTGAGTTTAAGGTTGGGATCAGGTTTTCCTAAGTGTTACATTGAGGTTGGGACACAAGAGGATGATGAGAAAGGGTAAGCTTTCACGGAGATATTTCAGGCCATTTGAGGTTCTGGAGAGTGTCGAGCTGGTTGATTATAGGTTGCAGTTACCTTAATGGTACCAGTCTATGTACAATGTCTTCCATGTTTCTGAGCTTCAATGCTATTTCTCAAAATCGTCTCTTTTTTTCAACCCAAGGAGGTTGATATGGAGAAGGATACATCATTCTAGGAGCATACTATAATGATTGTTGATCATAGTTCCAAGACACTATGTGGCCGATCTGTTTCTCTGGTATGGGTGCTATGGCAGCACAACCGTGTACAAGACGAGAATTGGGAGAGGGAGGCTGATATGCGATCACAGGGGCAATAGTTGTTCGAGGTTTCATTTTCACCACTACGATAAAAATTTTTTGGGATGAATTTCATTAAGGGAGGAAGTTTTTAAGAACCCAGATCAAGTGTCAGGTATTTTTTTCCGTTTCAGGTCATTTTTTATAAAAAGAAGAAAATTTGAAAAAAATTCTAATTATACAATGTGTACCTTATGAGTACACACTATGTAATTTTATCCCAGTGAGAGGCCGTGTGTTTGCTGTGTCCAGTCCACAAACACGGTGTCTAGCAGTGATGTGGAGGCCGCTTAATGTGGTGTATGGAAAGGGAGAGTACAATTCGTGTACTCATGAGGTAGACACCGTGTAATTTTCATTTTATGTCATTAAACAGACCGGGGTGGCGACATAACCATGAATACGTCTTCTTCTCTATCGTCTTCAACCAAGAGCGAGGGTACGACCACATAGCTTCTCCGAGCCACCGATCTGTCACCAGCTGTCCGAATCGGATACTTTTAGTTGCAATAGAATCACAGTGGTGAGTTCTTAGTTATTCTTCGGCCACGTTTCCTGATATTTTCTCTTGTGAGAGTTATCTGAGTATGAAGGTTTTGATGTTTTTGCAGATCTTCTCCATTATAGGTAGATTCACATGCTAAGTTCAAGTATATCGATCTCCTAGTATTAAGGTAGGTGTTTTGTTGCCCTATATTGAATGTAATAGTGTTCTTAGTGAAAATGTGACGGGTACGCATGTATCTGGTATCTAAGGTTAGGTTTTTTATCATGTATTTTTATCTGCCCTAGATTGAATGTTTTCTTGAGGTTATTAGATGATTGATAATTGCTTGTTATCATGTTTGAGGATCACACCAAGGGTTTAACCACTGTTTTGTCTTTTTACCACCATCTGGCTTAGGTTTCCTGTGAGGCATACCTTGTTTCATTTCGTTCATACATAGATATAGTTGATTGCATGTATCACCTACTGATTATATGATTTTGATGCATTGTGGCTATTATCGTCGTTGTTTTTTGAGCTTACTTTGGGCTGCTAACAGTCAATTATGCATGACTACGCTACTCGAGACTATGGGAACTAGGTTTGGTAGACTAAAGAGGGAATTGATAATTATGGGCCTCCCAAGAGAGTCTTTTATAAATTAGTATCATTCATATGACCTACAAAAATAGGAATTTATACTTATATAGAGTTTCCATAGTTCAGTATCAAGAATATAGGGGAAATTAGAAATAAGTGCTTCCTAGAGAGTCTGTAGCTATCATTGCAATAATGTAGGGGAATTGATGGTGAGATCTTTCCAGAGTGTCTATGCCTCGGTATGTTTACTTGACTAGAGGGGTCTGCCAGTGTGAGCAACCCAGAGAGTCACCATGAATATTTGTTGGTTGGTTGTGATGAGTCCACGAAGCCAAAGAACAATCTTGGGATTTGTATAGATTGTTGTTTGTGTAGTCTTCTGAGATAACTGTTGTGTTAATTAATATCCTTGAAAATATAGAGTTTTTTTCTATATTCCTTGGTTGATAATTAAATGATTTTATTAAATTAATAAATAAATTTGAATGTATTTTTTTACGATTTTTTTACTTTAAAGTACTCATATTTCTGTGAAGCATTTATTTCCTTTACTTTTTCTATAATTCCCACTAATAGTAGGGCACAGATACTATGGTGATTGACTATTGGGATTAGTCTCACACCTTTTTTGAGTCCTGCTTTTCATTCCAAATAGGTTATATGGTTGCTGGTGGGGATAGGTATTGTGGCCCTTCTACTTCAGATACATGATTATTGGTTGGAGCTGGAGAGCATATGGCTGGGCTCAGGCTTGCGATGCTGCTGGAGTTGATGTTTACTTTTAGTTCATTTTTATCCATTGTATTTCAGCACGTTGATGTGTTTTCTTCTTTCCTTACATACATGTACCATGCTGCAACATTATTTTATTATGCATTGCTTCTGTTGTTTAGTTTCAGTTGTTGTATGTGGTTTAGTGCTTCCGCTATTGACTATTGTTTCATGTACCTTGTATACCTTACCAAATGAGGGAATAGTTTCCCCAATAACTAACCAACACCCTTTTTGCTAGTCAACAGCCACTGGTGATTGGATAAATGCGCTTGAGGTCATGTAGAGAACGGTTCATGTGGCACCAGTTGAGGGGCTCCGGATTTGAGTCATTATAGCTAAATTCTCATGCATCATCTATTTTAATTTCATGGCTCTAATATTTAGAAATATAATTCACAATAGTGTTCATCAAAACATAAATCATACTAAAACATCATAAAATGAAAAATAAACATAATGATAAGACATTATGAAAATTCCCATGGCTATTCAGTAAATAATATTTATGGTACAACATTAGATAAAAAATAACTAAATAACACATTAGATTATTATTTTAATTGAATATTCCTGAACTTTCAAATTATGTAAATAAATGTTAAATAAAAATTGATGAGAATCCAATGAATAAGAAAACATTTCAAAGGATTCTAATTCATTATCTAATGTTACATATTCCATGAATCACTAAAACTATTGAAAATAACTATGTTTCTCCAATGAGTCATCCATAATTAATTAATCAAAATTCAAATAAAATCTTATGATTATACAATAAAATGTTAAGTTATGGAAAACCAATTAATAATGAATATAACCATTGGTTTCAAAACATGAGTTATGGAATTTCTCTATTATTTTGGATATATATTTCCTCAATAGTATATGTAACAATTTATTTTACGTCAATATAAATATAAATAAATACATTACTAATTTATTAATAAACAATATTATTCTTAGTATAAAAAAGAAATAAACAACTAAATAATAATAATTTATTAATGAAATAGGATCCTCTCTTAAAATTTGATTTGTACAAATGAAAAAGAATCCCATTAATTTGATATTTTGATTTTATTGATAAAAAATTGAACACAGAATTTTTGTTAGAATGACACTATATTATTTACAAAAAAAGTACAACAGGAATAATATCCTACATATGGAAAAGATCTTAAAATATAATTTAAATACATATGAAGAAAAAAACATTGATAACTCCTATAAATAGTAATATATATTACAAATATTATAAATCAATTTAACATACAATAATTAGAATACTATATAATGAATTATTAAAATATTTTGACGGTTCATATAAAATATTGAAATATATTGATTAATCGGTCATATAAAACAAATAATTTGTGTAAAAAATCATGCACATTAAATTATCTATTTTGCATCCTTTAATAATTTGGTGGCCATTATGAATTTGATATTATCTTTCTTCAAATACAAGTGATTGTTGTTCTATCACAGAATTTTATAAAATATAATAAATATCAATATAATGGATAGAATAATAAAATTTAGTGTGAGTGTTTTCCTTTGTGATTGAATCCCAATAATGTCTTTATGCATAATGTATCAAAAAATTGTCAAATACTAATTAAATTAAAATGTATAAATATACAATAAAGAAGAATCAATTAATAGATAAAAATATAATTTTTTTGAATGAATGATACATAAAATTTTACATCAACCATTTCATGTACCCACACATTAATAAATACTAGAAATTTATTGATTTATCTATTGATCATACCTATATATCAAAATAAAAAAAATTAAATTATGGAAAATGATAAGACCTAGACCATTGAATCCAGTATCCTGTGACATATATTTTTAAAATTGAATGATTACAAGAAATCCAATCCCAAATGAATGAATAGTTAAATATATTTTGAACATGGGATGAAAAAATACAATTTATATTATATCATAAATGGAAAAAATTAAAATATTATACTTTGAAAACATCTAAGAACTTCCAAGTTATCTTTTCTAGACATTCATTATAAACATCTTAATAACGCGAGGGAAAAAGTAAGAAAGGGTTGAGATAAGACGCTCAGTTTGTTTAAACAATAAACCAAAACCTATACTTATCAATAAAGAATGCTGACTCAAAAACTTTTTGCGAATATAATATTTGGAATAATAAAAAAAAAATAAATATATGACACAATAATGAAAAATAAATAAGCACATGAAAATGAAACATAAAAATGGAAATTGTACTAATTGAATAATCACATGGAAAATGAATTACTAGAATAATATTTAGGGAATTCATATATGATGCTATAATAAACACAACATTATGGCCCTAACCATGAAATATAAATATAAATTAGAAAGGTATCAGTAGAGGGAAAATATAATTTCACTCATGAGACCTACCTATGATTTGCGGGGATATAGAGGGCCCCACGAATCAATTTTTAATTTTAATTCATTCTTCATATGGATGGGGTGAAACATAACATAATTTAAATATGAAATGATAATAAAATTCCTTATCTAGTAAACATACAAAATAAAAATTCAATAAATAATTATATTAAATAAAGGGGTTCAAATAAATGATGATACACTAATAAAACTATTATGAAATTCATGCGAGAAAAACCCATCCCAATTTTCATAGAAGATTTGTTATTGAAAAATCATTTTTATTAATTATTAAAGAAAGTATAAAACAAAAAATGAAAATTTATATATTTTTTGGAAAAAAATTGTGATTTTATAAAAAAATATTTTATTTAATCATATTATGGACGGTATATAAAATTGAGAATGAAATCAAGAATATTCCCTATATCAGACATTTTTATCGGGTAGAATTGAAGATATATTCTTATAAAACAAGTATTCAACAATCAATGATAGATAAAATGGTCATAATATATGATTTTTTAACATATAAAAGAGTTAATATGAATAATATTTAAATAATAAATATTAAAATTATAGTAAAGACAGTTATATTGTAACCCAATTGAAGCATAGAGGTTCATGAAGAATCATGTCCCTTATGAGTGAATATGTTTTTTCACATGGAAAAAATTTTATAAAAAACAAACATAAATCCATTAAATTATTAAATCTTTAAATTTTCACTTTATATTTTATTTAATATACTTTTATTAAGTTTATTTATTATCTTTTTTTTTGAGTTATACGATTAAATTTCATCCTTAAAGGGTGTGTGTTTCCTTGTTTTCCATGATTAGTTTAATTTTATATACATATTGATGATCATGTAAAATAAAAATATCACTCCAAAAATAAAATTATATTCTATTAATTGTCATTCTGAATATCATTAGGTTATATATTTCATTTATTTATGATTTGTTATGAATTATGAGATGAAATGTTAGTAAAAATTTATTTGATTATTTTGGAGGATCTTTGATCATTACAAACTTGTTTTTTTCAATAATTAATAACATGTATGTATTATAATTACAAAAAATTATATAATATGTAATTCTTAAATTTTAACTTAGTTTAACCATTAAAATTGTTTTATGAGCATCGTTGAAGGATATATTGAATGAAGATTGAATGTCATCCACAAAGGCTATATATCGGCACCTCACAAAAGATATTTTTGTCTTTTAAAATAATTGGAAATTGAGAATGTTGGCCACATATTGTCTCAAAAATACACTATAAATTGTATTTATTTTGATACTAACAAATACCCTTATTTTTTTACTAATTATCTTATATTATTTGAATTTCGTGATGTTTTTATTATTAATAATTCATATTTTTGAAAAAAAAATGTATTTATACGTCATAAATATTAGATAAATCATTCAGAATGCACTTCAACGTATTCTATAATCATTGTTCACAATATGTGATTTTATGGAATTAATTTTAAATTTCTACACAATAAAACATAATGTAAGGATCATAAATGACGTTTGTGTTAATGATTATGATAAAGGATCAACACATTCAGTTTATCAAACTTACCATTGAAGAAACATATGGTTAATGAACAATATGTTTGAATTCAACATTATGTTGGTTACAGAGAAAATGTATTTTTATAGAACCCTAAATAATTATTAAACCCTACATTGGAGAAGAAAATTCATGGGTCATCAACCTTACATTTGTGAACAAACTGGCTTTTTCAACCTTATGCTGTCAACATTACATTCATAGAATGACTGATAAATTTTTTAACAATAATTTTGTTATTTATCATTTTATGAAGGAACATTATGTTTGACTTTTCAACACCGAAGATTTGAATTTAAGAAATTATCATAGTTTAATGTAATAGTCAATTGTTGAATAACATGGCGATTTAAATCTTCATTTATACTAATTAAAAGATATTCCAAAATAATTATAAATAACTATTTACAACATATATTTTCTATACTATTTTTATGTGAAGATACAACTACTTTGAGCTGTATTTTTTAATTATATTTTTCTCGATTAATCAGGACTCTTTTGAATATATGAAACGCCACTGAAAGATATATAATTATATATATTGTTCTACATCATATGTTTGGGTGATCTATCTATCTCTCAGTTGAGTGGAATGATTTTAATCATCAATTTTCCATGTTAAAATTAATTTTACAGTGCTATATTGATCAAGCATCTTAGAAACGATGACTACATTTGGATATATACATGTTCAATCATGGATGTGTGATTCTCTATTTTTGTTACTATTATTAATATAAAAGATCACTTCTATGAATTTATATATTCAGACATCATTTAACTATTATTATTCATCTGAAGATGATGATCGATATTCTGTTAGTTTCATGCCCTTGTAAATTCAATGTTTAAACTATTTTACCAAATCAATCTCTACTAATTATTTTCTGTATCGGCTTCCCTATTCTAGCTATCGTAGAGTTTCATAGTCTCATTCTAATTAGTGGATATTTTGGATTCCTGTAATATTACTAGAAGGATCTAATTTTTTCCCTATTAAATATGGTAAAAACTACCTGCACTCAGTTGTGGATCAGTATTATATGAAGAGGACCTGACAATTGAAATTTACCAAGACTATAGAGAGGGATATTAGTGAAGTGGACTTGGGGATCATTGTTCCCCGAACTACTATAAATTTATGTACATTGTTTTTTTCCAAAGCTCATACTCTCATACAGAAACAATACCATCTCTATCTACTATTGATATGAAATTACTGAATTGTGGAAATTTTTAAATGGACATAATTCACCCCATCTCATGTCTTAATAATAGTCTTTAAGACCTAATTTGTGTATCAATGTATGGGCTCAACATATTTTCATTGGTTCTAAATATATATAATTATAGATTTAGATGATGATCAATATATAATATTAAATAAGGGATGCCATTTATTCATAGTACATATTTCAATTGTGAAAACTATGGATGTTTTAAATCACGTCTTATAATATATTTAAAAATAATTGTTTTAATGTATACTCAAATATCGTTACTCTTTATGAAATTCCTTAAAATCCAAAATCATGGACTGCTATTATAGAGGTAGACTATGACATGAATTATAATGCTATGAACTCTATCATATATGGTGTTGTACCAAAAAAATTCAGAAGTGACTCACAATTACCAAAAACTTATTAAATGTGGCAGACAATTGAAGTTGCGTATGAAGGTACATAAAATGAATCAAATATTAGGTATGAAACATAAAAGTTGAAATTCTATACATTCATAATGGTTGATAGATAAAGAATCACTAAAATGAGTTGAATGCTCATATAAAATATAATCATAAATAAATCCTTATGTGGACCTATCAAACAAGCTAATCAACTGTTGAATGTACTAACAATACTGCCTAATAAGTGGAATTAAAAGATATTTAATTTCAAAAAAAATTTCTAAATTAAATTACGTAAGTAAAAAAAAGAGCATATTTGGATTCCTAAATTCTTGTTAGATAAACCTATAGGAAAAAAATGATATTGGTACCAAAACAAAATTTTTTAACATCTATATTTGTAGGAAACATTTCATTGAAAATAAATTCTATATGGTATTGGGATAGTGGAATCCCAAGAAACAAGACATAAAATACATCAAACATCAATACATTGACACAGATTGATGGAATTGTACTCACCTTTACTGATAATGTTAGTGGGTTGATAACTTTTCATGGAACAATTGGAGAGTTAATGTCATTCTAAATCAATAATGTATTGTTTGTAAAAAAGATTAAAGCATAACAGGATAAGTATCTCTCAACTCTGTGATGATGGATTCTGTGTTTTTTTTCTAAAAATTTATGTTCTATATTTAATGATTATTTTCTTAAATTTAGATCATCCAGAACATATAATGCCAACACAGCAGAAAAAAATTCATTGTGTATATAGAAAGAGACTTTTTTAACATCAATGATAAATGAATCAATGATTTGTCATAGAATTATTGGCCATTATAAACATTTTGTTTTATCTAAATCATATAATAATCAATTAATGGTATATTTAACTAGTCACATGTTCCGTAGTGATAGATTGTAATATACATGCCAGATTTTCAAGCAACAAAAATCATCCTTCAAATCAGTTTAAAAAATTGCAACATCAAAGACCCTATAACTTTTAAACATTTACCTGTTTGGACAATCTTGAGTAGAAATTTTGGATGTAAAATTATATTTATATGTTTTAGTTGATGATTATTGTCGATTTAACTAGGTTTATTTTCTAAAATATAAAAATTAAGCATTTACTATATTAGAAATATATTGGAATAGTTTTCAAAATGAAAATGGTTTTAAAATAATTTCATTAAGAATTTATCATGGTGGAGTGTTTTTGAATCAACAATTCAATTCCTTTTTCTCAAACATGGGTATTAAACACACATTATCACCACTAAGAACCCCTCATCAAAATGGAATTGTTGAATGAATAAATAGTACAAATCAAGATATGGATTTGACATTTCTAAATGAATACAGTCCTCCTACCTATCTATGGGATGTGGTTTTAAGCACTTACTATTAAATAATAAATAAAATTTTAATTTAGCCTATTCTCAAAAAGGAACTTTATGAATATTGTAAAAATTTAAAGCCTAATAAAAGTAGTTTAATCTTTTTTTATGCAAGGGGTATATCCCAGACACCAAGGATAATATTCATAAGGTCGATCCAAATAATAATGAAATAATATTCTTGGGATATTACAAAACTTCTAAAGGTAATATAATATTTTTAATTCAAATTCAAAGATTCTTTAACAATCAGATCTTGGAAAGTTTGATGAAACTGATCATTTTAATAAAGAGAAAGATAAAAATGATGAATATATTTACACTAACAAAAATGTGAGACTAAAAATACGGAAACATGATTTTAAATTTAAATTTCAGTAATGTTCAGAAGAACATGATACTCGTTAACCTAAATGTGCTTTTGCTAGACAATATAGAACCCTAACGAATAAACCTTTTGAAATAGTTATAGTATACCTAGACACACTAATAAAGAGAAGAAGATATACAATAAACATAACATAAAACTATTCCTTTTTATAACCATATGAACATAAATATTATGAGTAATCCTTAGATGATGAATGTTGGATGATATCAATGTAATAAGAATTGAACTAGATTAAAAGAAATTATGCTTGGAAATTAGTTTAAATAAAATCAAGTTAAATAGTTATTGGATCAAAATGGGTCATTATAAATAATTAAAATTATCAAAGAACTATAACTCTTAAAAAATATACACTATTTATAAGGAAATAATAATGAAGTAGTTAGAGATTATGATGAAACCATTTATCACGTAGCCAGATTAGATGCATTTAGAAATAGTTTATCTTATACATCTCATTTAAATTCTATATTATATCAAATGGATGTAGAATCTATATTTTTAAATGGTTATTTAATGGAATAAAATTTTGTTGAGCATCCTCCTAGTTCTGAAAATTTATAAAAACGAATTTTTGATTTTAATCATACTAATGTATTGTGTGGACATATTCAAGAACCTCGATATCGATATGAATTATTATGTTTATTTAACTAGAAAAATAGTTTTAATATTGGTTTGGCTGATCCAAAACTTTTAATGAAAACAGTTTTTTATAATATGTTAGTGGTTCAATTCAATGTTGATGTTATTTTTGGATCAATAAATAAAAACATTGTAATGATTTTTTAGAACATTTGAAAAAATAAATATAATTGAAAATAAAATGGAAATTTAATTTAATTTATAAAATAAAATTTATCAACAGTATTATGAAAATGTGTTAAACCAAATTAAATATGTTACAGATTTATTAAAACAATTTGGTCTAGAGAACAACAAAATCACATTCTTCACTCATCGGTGTTAATAATAAACATGATTTTGATGTAGCAATAAAAAAAAGTGTAAAACAAGTTGAATATAGTTTTGATTTTTTATTATTATATATAACTGCAAGCATGCTTGATATTATGTTTTCTGTATGTTTATGAGACTGATTTCAAAAAATCCTTATGAATCACATCTTATTTCTATCAAAAAGTTTTTTAGATATTTAAAAGGACCTTTATTTCAATATGTTTTTTATCAATAAAATATTGATTTTAATATATTATCATATTCAGATTTTTATTTGGGAGGTTGTATACTAGATAAAAAAAGAACATTCACAACATGTCACTTGATGTGAAAATTCTTAGAGTCGGGGTCAAGTAAGAAGAAACACTATGTTTCCTTATAAACAACCAAACCAGAATATATATATGCATGAATTTGATGTGCACAACAATTATGGATTAAATTTACACTAATTGACTATGGACATAATTTTAATTTTATAGATATCTGAATTGATAATACAAGTGCTATAAATATTATAAAAAAATCCAATAAGTCATTCTAGTAAAAAACAAATAAATATTAGCAATCATTTTCTAAGAGTTCATGTTCATGAAAATGATGTATCTTTAGAATTTGTTAACAAGAAATAGAAATTAGATGATATTTTCACTAACCACTTCCCACTATAAGTTATGATTTTATTAAGGTGTACCTAGGTTCATTTTATTACTAAATATTTTTTTATATTTTTGTATTTTATTTTTACATTACTTTTTTGTATGTTTATTAATATAAATATAATTTAATTATCAAATTTTTTACTAATTTTTTGTTATTTTGATTAATCATAAATTTATTTACACCGCATATTAATTATTTTCATTAATAGTCTTTGACAAAGGAAATGAAGATATGTTTTACCTTTTATAAATAATTTGTCTTCCAAACCCTTCGTTTACCCATATTGTTTTCATATAAATTAAAACCCAAATTTTTTCATCCAAACCATAGAATCCTAAAACCTCATACTTTAAATTTTTTAGATAACGAAAAAAAGAGAGTAAGAAAATAAGACACATGTGATCCGAAGTGACATCATGTTATAGGTAGAATCATACATAAAATAAAATTTGTTGATTTTGATATGTTATATCAGAAAAATCTGCTCTTGAAATAGGCATTGGAATTTAATGGGTTGGAGGCTACATTCAAAGTCATCAATTCCAAATTTCATTAAAAGGTAGAAGTAAATATTTTTATAAAATTTTATAGTTCATTTTTTTGTGATTCTAAGGATGTAATGATTTCAGGTATTTACGGTAACAATTTTTTGATATCTTCAATTAATGATTCAAAAATCTAATACTTCTCTCATTAATGATATTTTCACATCAATATTTGATCGATAAGAGACATGAATCCATCCCCCAAATACATTATGTAATTTCTATTTAACGAAATGAACATCGGCAAAAAGTTTGTTAAGGATCTTGAGCCAGATCATAATATCATAGTTATGTTCATTTAGTCTGGTATTGTTCCATGGATGGTAAAAATGGAGAAAATTTTGTAACATTATTTGTAAATATTTATTTTATTTCTATGTGACATTAATGTTAATTTTATTCAATATATTTTAAGGTAATTGAATTACCTATTTCATCCAGAAGGTAGGATAAATTTCTATCATAATGGATGGTTTATCTATTGGATTTTATTCAAAAAGGATATGATTTGATTAGTAGATTTGAGGACGAAGTGTCATCATAGAAATTTTTTAACAATTGTAACACTATGGAAATTATGATTTACTAGGATTAAAGTGACTTTCATTATTCTATCCATTGTTGTTGAAGAAGAAAAGATATCACGAGCTTTTCTTCTAGGGGAGAAAGGAGCTATTCGAAAGGAATGTGGTGCAGAATATCGATTAAATGTAGTTTCTAAACCATCTTAGAGAAATATTATATTCAAAACCTATGTAGAGGATGTTGAGGAAGAAAAAATTCATATGGGACATATTATAAAATACATAAATATAGACGTCCATGAAGTTGAAGATAAAATGTTTTCTTCCTGAGAAGATTCATGCTCAGTTCATTTAGATAAAGAAATTATTGATGAATAACTACATATAGATTGTAATGATTGAGAGCTTAATGTTTTACCTATAATCAATGATCAATTACAAGTCAGTATTCATGAATAAACTCTTCAAAATTAAGCTGATCAAGAAGAAAAAATGTACATAGATCAGCAACTACTGTTACAAATTGGTTGTGAATAAAAGTTTAGAAACATCAGTTCATGTTTATGGGGATCTGATTTAAGTACATGACAATAAGTCATATTCAACTTACATATATATAGAGAGATCAGTTGTGAATACTTTTCCTACTCTTTTTGATCAGACACTTAATTTAGATTAAGGGACATCTGATTCATTATATCATCATCTAAATGATATTTTGATTAAATTTATCATGACTTAGAGAAAGAATTCCACTATGTGGTAGCCGTATGAAAATAAAATGAATAAGATCCGCGAAAATAATGATAAAATTATTTCTAGATGGGATTTTTATTCATTCATGAAATACATTTTAAATGAAATTGAGAGGATCATATTTGAAGTAATTTTAAAGATAGTTTTTTCAGATTTGAGGTGGTACATGGGATGTGAGTTTGGATCGGTGGAAAATTCGGTATATTTGTCCAGTACATCTACTCATACCCCTACTAATAGTCCAAATTTGATTAGATTATTTTACTCTATTACTTTTTTTATAGAAGATATGAATTCTTTTCTTCAATTCCTTCATAGAAAAATTTATCCCCTATAAATTTAATTGGACAATTAACAATTTCTTGTTAATAAATTGACTCAGAGTTAATCTAGTACGAGATTCCTACTGAAACTTTTAACAAGGAAGTTGGAAAAATTTATGAAGAAAGAGGATAACTAAAATCTATTTTTGAAAGTCTATGTTGTGGATGATTTTCATGTCAATAGTGATTCCATACTTCTGATTATGTAGTTAGGTGATAGTCATATGAATAATTTACTGTTGAAGATGGATGAATTGAAGGAATTGTTTGATGCTGGTCAAAATCCCTAATACATTAACTGAGGAGACTCATACCTAATTATTTTTGTACCCAAACCAACCTTTTATCCAAATTATAACATTGGATATTATATTTATTAGTTGTATCTATGTTATATTTTTCCATTTTATAATTAATTGAATTTCCTTCATTTCAATTTTGTGTAATTTATTTTTATATTCTGTAATATTTTTTTATAATATTCAATCATACTGTTTACATTATCTATATCAGTTAATTATACCTTTGAATAAAAAATCTGTTCTATATTAAATATTATTTAATTTATTTATTTACAATCGTTTTTATTGATCTCATAAAATGGTGGAGAAATTTTGTTAGTAAAACATTCTACTTAAATTTTCAAATATTTGGTGGAAATATAGATAATCAAAAGAATTTTTTCTATCGAAATAATTATTTCAAATCAAATTTATTTCACTCATTGTTTACCGATTTAAACTTTTTTTACTACATTTATTGATTTAATGTATTGTTTTTTTAACCTAAAAAGGGTGAGATTATTGTGAATGTATTTTTTCGACAACACACTATATATTTTATTGATTTAGATGCTCAAAAATACCCTTATTGGTTTTACTAATGATCATATACAAAATTTATTTTATGAATTTTATATTATTTATAATTATTATTTTAGTGTAATATTTATGTATTTATTCTTGAGAAATATTCGATAATGTCTTTTGAATTCACTTAGACGTAATATAGAAACATTGTTCACTATTTTTCATTTTCTGGAATTATTGTTCATTCCATACGCTGAGGAACATAGCTTAAGGATCATACCCTATGTTTGTATTAAAAAATATAGTAAAAGATTAGTACGTGTGGTTTATCAACCATGTGTTGGATGCTATGCATGGTTAAATAAAATTACATTTAAATGAAACCTTACATTTATTAAATAGAAAAAGTATATTTTTATAATCATACATCAATATAGAACCATATGCTTGAGAAGTAAACATATGTTTCCTCAACCTTAATTTTGTGATCAACCTTACATTGTCTAACTTAAATTGTCATCCTTACATTCAAAGAATGAACACTGGATAGTTGGACCCTTGGTTTGATATTTTTTTGTTTTATGAAGGATACTTACGTTTGACTATTCAAAACTAGAGATTTGATTTTTTTTACTATATTAGTGTTTTCTGTAATAGTATTTATGGAATAAAAGAGTGATTTATTGCTCTATTTCGATTAATTAAAATATTTTCATAAATGAATTTAATGATCTATTTACATCATATATTACCTCTCCTATTCCTAAGGGATATGATGGATACTATGAGTTGTATTTTTTAATTTGAATTCTCTCGATTTATAAGGCATATTTTGCAGATCTGAAGTCATTCTAAATGATATATCGTTATATATATTTTTTTATGTTTGATGTTTTGGGGAACGCTTTTTCTATTATTTGATTTGACAGTTTTTATTCATTGATTTTTCCTTGGAAAATAAATTTTACCGTTATATAGTGATCCAACATCTCACAAATGAAGAATACATTTTGAAGATATACATGCTCAATCCTAGAAGTGAGATGCTCTGTTTTTTATGATGTTCTTAAAATAGAAGACCAATTGTGAAACTAAATCTCTTTAAACTTATTTCAATAATTACGATTCCATTGAATATGATGATCTAATTCATGACAGTTTCTTTTTGATGAAATTGTAATGTTTAAAAAATATTATCAAATCAATCTCAATTGATTATTTTGACTATCAGCTGCTTGATATTATTCGTAGTGTAATATTAGATTCTATTTCTAAGCTATTGATATTTTGGTTCCCTATAAAATAACAAAAAGGATATATTGTTACCCTTCATTCTAAGGATGAAAACCTCCTGCACTCAGTTGTGGATCAGTCTTTTATAAATAGGACCTGACTCATGAAATTCACCATGACTGTAGATAGGGTCATTGGTGGAGTGTATTAGGGGATCTTTGTACCCCAAAACACTATAAATTTTAGTCTCTTTTTTATGTTATTACTATTCACATAATCTCATATAAAAACCCCACCATCACTATCTACATTTTATATGAAATGATAGATTTGTGTAAATTAATAAATGGACACAATTCACCCCCTCTATTGTCTTTTTCATAGACATTCTGACCTAATAGAGTATAGAGTTGACTGTGATTTTTACATTTAAAAAATAAAATTACAACATATGAAATATACCTGATTTATCATGTCACTTTAGATATTGCATGTGAGTTATTTTTATGAAAATAATTAATTTTGAGAAGAAAATATATAAAATAAATGAATTTTACCACCAGATTTCTTCTCATTAACAACCTCATATAGAGTATTGATATTTGACTTTTGATTTAAATAATGATCTTGGACTTGGGGGGGGGGGGATAATGTGGAAGATTATTTTGATTATTGTGGAGTATGATCAATGCTTTGTAGTTGTGGGGAGAGGAGGTGATGATAAGTGGTATTTATAGTGAAGGATAGGATTGTTTTGAATATTTTTATCATTTGATTAATATTTTCTCTTAATACTAATAATTTATTGATAATTATAATTAAATATATTTAAATAATTAATGTAAGTGGTAGATAATGGTACTTACATCATTCATGACTCAATGAATAGTTTATTTTTCATATAATGTATATATATAGTAAATTAACATATTTTACTATTGATAAATAATCAAATACTATAGTACAATACCAAAAAATCTTCCAATTTTATTTCTACGTGTATAATTCAAAAAAAATATCATTTTAAATATTTTTGTAAATGTAATAAATTTAATTTTTAACTAAAATATTCAATTATTTGAGTAAAAAATATTTTTTAACTAGAATTGATTTTAAGACACATTGAAAAAATATTCAAGGTCTCCTAAAAATTTATTTTAATATTATGGAAACAAAATATTAATTAATGAATATATTTTATAAAAAATATTTTATATTATTAAATTATTTATAAGATTATTATTAATCAATCATGTTTTAACAAAATAATAACGCTTATTTACCATTTTTAGAATATTTAATTACTTCTTCCATAAAATAAATATATAATATAAAAATTTAAATGGCAAAAAAATCTTATTTATACTATCATACGTGATGTTACTTTTATATAGAACATATTACAATTCCTAAGGGTCACATTACTATATGAAAGGTGTTATTTAAAAATATATAATAGTTTTAATGTCAGTTTTGGGTGAATCTTATATTATTATTTAAACTAAAATCTAAAAGTGGTATATCATACAATAATAGGGTGTTAAATTATTCCCTCCTAAAAAATTTCATCCACAAAATCTCAATAGTGTCACCTAAAAATATATTCTTTTAGTTCTTCATCATATGTTCCATGGGTTCCAACATCATAGCATTAGTTTTATGATTCATCTAATTTATCTTTACACGTAGAGTCATCTAATTCCTCAACACATGTTCTCTACAGTGAATAATCTATATATTCTATTCATAGTAAGATCAATTTTGTTCCAATTCTATTTCATTAAAACTAAGAACATGTTTGGGGCCTAGAATTTAATTTCTAATTAGATTGATTTGCAACATATTATTAATATTGGAATGCCTTCGAAGAATTTCTAGATGATATGGGACAAATCTAGTTCTCTCAATAATTTTTTTTGACCAATGTATTTGGGCCTTTGATTCCCTTTAATTAAAAATCTTATAACACCATTCCATGGGGAAACCATCATGATGACATAGAATCAGATGTTGGAACTATTAATTAATCATATATTTATCATTACAATTATTTTTCCAACTATGAACTTATTTTAATTGGACTGATTTATTTTCATCTTTTTTAATGTTTCCTCCATATTTTTTAAACCTAAAATCTATCATTCAGCATCATTATCCCATCATGTTTGTTCATGACATCTATTTTCTTACAATACATAATATTATGAAATATGAATACTATAATGGAAAAAATTATGTTAAACTCTACCAAGGTCAACATTGATTCCACGTTACTTGGAAGTGAAGTGTGTAGTATCATAAAAACATTTCTAATGTTTGGATCATCCATTATAACTTTCAATCAGTTTGAGATTGATAAGAATTGAAAAATGAAGTTTAGTATCATGAATATTCCGAACAAATATTAAGTATTTCAATGTAAATTTTTTATCATGATCAGAAAAAATAATAATTAGTTCTTCATGTGGTCATACATAATAATTAATATTGATTCGTGTAAAACGAATAAGTAGAAAAATCTCATATAGAAAAACAAATTATCAAATATTTTATGTCTATCTATAATTACCTATATTTTATCATTATTTCTTGGGGTTTTTGGTAATCCAGTGAATATAACCATAGTAAAGTCATCAAATTTCTCTATAGGAATTGGTAGAGGTTGCATTGCACCTCTAAGATGTTTTCTTTCATCCCTCACCTATTGAATAACTAAACATATTTATCAATAATGAGAAATTTCCCACTCCATATTATCCCACCATAAATGTTCCTTCAAATAACAATACATCTAATATATTCCTAGGTGTATACTGGAATCCGAGCTATGAGCATCATCTGACAACGACCATTTTTTCTCAGGTATAGAGGGAACAAATATCATCATCCCAAATTTCAAAATTTCATATCTATATATGATGTTTAACAAATTCCCTACAATGAAACCATTTATATCCTTTTTAAGAGTTTTAGAAAAAGATATATTGGATTTAATCATTTTATATAAATATAGTTGGGATTCCAAATTTATAAGTTAATGATTTTTCACTTTCCTTGATAATTACTATATATATAATTTCTAGAACCAAGTGCATAAGATACATATTTGTCATCATTTAGTTCAGAAAAACATGATCCTTCTTTCTCAAGGAATCATCTATCATACTCTCCTCCTCCATATGTTATAGTATTAAAAAAATAATATGTTTGTGTATCTTGAACGATAAAATTTTCCCTATGTTGAGTTAATTTTGTGAGAAGATATATTTTATGATCTTGTGATATATAGATATATATATATCACATCATTATAAAAAGAGTTACTGTCTATATATCATCAGATGAAATACTATGGATAATAACTCAATTTAATGAATTGAATAGTTCTTTTCATGAGTTTATAAACACCTTGAATCATAGACAAGAACTCTATTATTATACATATGCTCATATGCATAGCCGTTCCATGATGCATCACTATAAATAAAAAATCAAACATTTATCGATGGTAGAGTCATGATCAAAGAATTACCTAATACCCTCTTAAATTCATCAAACATTGTTCACATTTATTATATACAGACAAAAACCATTACGAGTATAATTAGGTAATAAAATAGCAAACCATGAAATGTTCTGAATGAAATGATGACAGTAACCGGATATTCCAATGAATCATTCTAATATAGTTCATTATGAAAGTGTATGATTTTTATGGGATGCCATTTTCACCACAAATCAACTGAGATTCCATCCATAGAGACAATTTTTCACTGAAAGGGATATATTTGAAGCAAGATTTCACAGTCACTATACATCCAGATAAATCATTCCATTTAATAAACTCAATAATAACTCGCAAGTGGTTCACATTGTCATTATAAATTTTTGTATATATCAATAAATCCTTAATAAATACACCGAAATGTTATATGAAAATCCATGAACACTCTATTCATTTGAACTGTAAACACATATGATTCATTTGTTATTAAAAATTAAATTACTCAAAACATGTAATATCCATACACGGTTCGGAATGTTATGTTTAAAATAAGTTATGTTTTTACATGAAATTGATAATATCATTAAAGAAATAAAATCTTTAATAACTATTTAGTTTTAGGAAGTTGATCAAATAAATAATTAATACGTGGAAGATTATACTCATTCCTTATTTTAATTGAATTTTTATCTCTATAATAAATGAAAATCCTCATGGATCTATTATTCGACATGAAAATGAAAATATCGACACACCATGTCTGAACACAAGGGCAGATGAATAACTTATCAATCAATTTCCCTGAATATTTCTTCATATCTACAAATTCTAAAGTGGATTTTCTAAAAATATTCCTTGATATTGACCCAAAACCTGTGATTAAATCAATATATAATGAATAATCATGCTCTAGAGGTTCTATATGTAAATACAGTAGTAATACATCACTGTATAATTTCACTATATGTACATCACAATTTTAAGATTTATCTATTAATATATATATGAATTTATCTCTTCTTACCCAATAATATCATTTAGTAGAGCTACTAAGGGTTGATCTAGATAAGAGTCATATGATGTGATTTCTTCTCTCTATATATGGGATTCCATAAAATCCATTCAAATTTTATATTACTTCTTCTGGAGATATATATTAACATCAAATATGGAAGTCATTCATATATATGATGATATAGTGCATAACTAACACATTTTATTGTTTAAGAATAGGGACTGACTGAGTGATCATTATTGTAAGGAAATATTCTTTCATATATTTGACTACCATAACCCATATTAAGTAAAAAGTTATTTGTTTTTTTCTTATAAAATTGGGAATATATTAAAAATATAATCATTAAAAAGCATGTGAATGATCAAAGTACCTTCCACATAATAACTATGAATTTCATCCTTAGTTGTTGTGATTGAATAATCATACCTCTTATACATTATCGTATTCAGAGGAATGTTTCATTGATGATTTAGACTATCATTTTCCTATTGTATCATCTCCATAAAATTGTAACATAAAAAATTAATAGCATAGTAATTTCCCTTTCATTCGTGATCCTGATGGTCTTTATCACCATAATTCTATCATACATGTTTTAATTTTAAGGAGAAAAAGGGAGTTTCCTTCCACATGTATCATATGTTGTAAAATATAACATGGTATTCTTCCAATTATGAATTTCTCACACCACCACCATATTCATCCATAATATTCCTTGAAGTCATACGACCTATATAATTTATTATCCATTTTAAAGGAAAATAATATTATTTCTTCTTATGATGAGAAATTTTTGGGATACCTATCCACTTTAGAGAAATTTCATTATACAATCAATGAATTCATTAATATTTTTCCATAAAAAATATATATAGTTCATAGAATTCCATACAATACATCTAATTTCATATTCATATTTGGTAACTTTTTCATCCTATATTTGTCCAAGACTCACTAATTTATTATCAATATCTTTTCACTCTCCACGAAGGAAATATTTAACAAATAATCCTTCCTTAATATGCTTCCATTTTATTTTGGAAATTTTATCCTTCAATATTTTTTTTTGAATCAACGATCACACAGGAACATTATCATCCAAGAGATGTTAAATTTTCACAATAAAATGTATCCCTTTTGTTACCTCCCAAATCAAGACATGTATTATCTAATGAAAAAATCCACTTCCCATCCAAAAAGTTTCTTTTATTTCAATTGAATAATGGATGTCATTGTCTAATTAGGTGGTACAACATATTTCCATCATGTTGTGGATCAATATTCTACAAATAGCTAATGTAAATTTTTCAAAAACTATCATAGTTATCTTAGTATGGTTTTAAGTTGTTCCAATTAAATTACAACTACAACCCCAATATCAATTTCTTCTATAATATTTGATTACTTATAAGGTATATGTGTGTTTTTATAGTTTCTCTTCCTTCCACAAGGTGCCATTTCAATATAATGTCATACACTAAATTAGGTTATGAATCACAATGAATAATTTCAATCTAGTAAAAAACAAAACATAAAGTGATTATGTTATGCATAGATAATCTAATAATTGAAAAAATTGGTTCATTAGGGTATATTATATTTTTAATAAATTATACTGGTTTTTAATGAAAATCACTGAGATGGTGCCTTATGTTTTTCAAATTTTACGATTACAAGTAATTAAATCCCAAAATACAGAATAGTTTATTGTATTTTTAAAACCCGATAGATAAATAAGTTTTACATTACTACATTAAAAGTAAAACTATAAAAAAATCTTCTAAAATAATTGATAAACGACTAGATTGTTGATAAATGTCATTCATAATGGTCATATTCTCATTTAAGAGAAGAATAATACATATGAAATTGGTGAGCTCAAATTCTTTGTAATGGTTAACAATAAATCATAAGCTATCATAATTAGTAATTCATTGGGAAATAACAAAAAAAATATACAGAATGATCATAATCAATAGGATACTATGCTAATAAATAATTTTCAACTAAATAATTACATATCAATAATCACATGATAATTAATTATTTCTTGGGATATTATACTATTAGAATCATCATATGGAATATCAAATATTGTCACCATAATGAGGTAATGAATAATTTCGTACATCATAACCATATAGTCGATGCCTCTTCCATGACATACTAAGGATCTATAGTGATCCCCAACTATAACATACTAATTGAAATGCATTCCTCTTACAAAATAGAATAAATTTGACAACATATACATAAAAAATTTATATAGCATTCTCCTTATTTTGAACAAAATCAACAACCATTTTGATGATAGTGGTGAATTTTTCATGATACAATATTCACTAAAAAGTATTCATAAAACATTTAATAAAATAATTTATGTGATAGTAATAATAAAACAATTTCAATACAGAGTAAGATACAACAATTGTTTTGAAATAGATGATAATACTCTAAAAAACAATTCAAGAAGTACTTGAAGAAAAATCCCATGTTACCTTTATATGATTAGTACATTTGATAAAATCATTTTTAATTGTCATATATGTTTATATAAAACAGGAAATGAAAAAATATCTTTTTCCATGACAAAATAGGTATTTTCTAAAAGTAGTTTTTATTTAAAAGGATAATGGATGATATTTGATAGCAGGTATGAAATCAGAATGTTCCCATAAATCAGGTTGGATTGTCAGTAAGAATTGATGAGAATACCATAAAAAACAATTATTATACATCCAATAAAATATGAACTGATATGGATATATGAGTTTGGAAAATATACAGATAATGTAGAATTATTATATAAATTTATGGAAAAGTACATTGGGGAAAATAGAGATATATCATAACTCGAATGAGAATTTGATGCCCAAGAAGAATCCAAAAACATATATATGAACTAAATTTTAATTAGACCCTTATATAAGATTAAATCAAATTAATTCCATTACATATATAATTATGAAATTTTTTAAATTTATATTGTTAATTATAAATTTATTAATTGTATATAAAGTATTTTTTAAGAGTTATAATATTAAATTTCGTTCATGTGTGTTTTTTTACTTGGTTTTGCGATTGTTTTACATTTATACACATATGGAATATAATTTAAAATGAAAGTATTTGACCATTATGGAATAGTTTTCATATTATTATACATATATTTCCAATTCTATATAATTAAAAGTTGAAAATATTTGTTGCGTATGGAATTTTATTCCTCAAAAAGGTGATTTGGAAAAAAACATGAACATTAGAAAGTGTATTTGGCATTGCCAAATTATATTCCACAACTACAATTCTTTCCATACTTTCAAAAGAACCAATGTACATGGGGCTTATTTTCACATCATTTCTATATATTATGACACTCATCCATTATGATACCATCAAGAATACATGATCTATCTCTTCAAATTCTAAATCATTAATTCTATAACATTGATAACTATTTTTCCAATCCAGAACAAATTTGATATGGATTTGAAAAGTTGTTACTATATTTGTTATTTCATCCATATGTTTTGGGCCTATAAGATTCCTTTCAAGAATTATATTCAATCATGTTAGGGTACAAAATCACATTCGATACATTTATTTATAGGGTACCATTTGAAAACTATAATGAAAGATATAAATTAATGAAAACTCTACAAAAGGTAAATACTGGTTGCATTGTAATGAATGTCATGTGAGTGAGGTCTCTCCCAATCATATATATTTTAGGTAATACTTTATAATTGCCTGTGAGTGTGAGAGTAATTAGAAGTTAAAAAATGAATAACTTATACAATTCATTCAGATTTTTTTTAATTTCAATGTAAATAATATTTCATGATCTGAACCTATATTAATGTAATAAAATTTCAATTTAGGAATATGGAAAGGTTTCATTAATCCCATAGGATTATCAATTTCAGCCATCACAAGTTTACTAACTAAAAATAATGATATACACTCTGTAATATCCCAATTCATATTATCATACTAGAAATATTCATTAAAATAACTATACATGATTTTTCTAATAGGTTAAATAGAGAATTTCTATCTATATGAATTATATAATAACATCCTCTTTTTCATGGGTATAGTGGGAAGAAAACTCCTCCTCTAAATTTTTTTACTTCTATCATTATATGAGAAGTCTTCCAATATCCCATCATTCACTAAATTATTATTATTTTTTAAAATTATCATTATCAAACTGAGAACATTTAATATCATTCAATAAATATCATTGGGAAACCAATTATAAATGAAATTTATGTTTGTCCTTCTGTTATAATTTCCATATTCGTCTTGTCTATATCCATGTACATTGTATCCTTGTTAAACCATTTTTTGATCATAACACCATTATCCATCATGATCAAATAAGAATCTAGGTTATTTTTCATCTTTGGTGGGAGTTTATCCAAAAATCCTATTCAATGATTTTCTCGAGTCATCTCCTTGTCTCATGTTGATTTTATTTTGTGAGAACTAATATTTCATGCTTATTTACACTATACATATCCCACAATATTCAATGTAGAGATAATGTCTCCAAATCTCTGGATAAACAATTATGGATTCTATATCTATATCATGATTTGGATAGTTCTGTTTAATAATTTCAAATAATATTGTCTTGTAGATAAGAAATATATAATTCTTCATTAGGATATAACCAATAACATAACTTGATGAATCTCTATAAATTGAAAATCCACCATTTCTCAATGGTTGATCCAATATATGAGAACTCAAATATCTCCAATTAAATTCTTAAAAAAAATAATTTATGTTATTTTTAAAATAAAAACATATTCCCTTTATGGTCATTTTTTGGTAACTAATTAGATAATAACTAAAAATTCATTATGAAACACCAATAGTACTTTGATATATAAATGAATATACGTACCTCGGTTATGCTTGTTAGTGTTGGAAATTCCTAGACATCCTTTTATATATCAATAACAACTATGATTACTCCCTAAAACAGAATATGTACTTGAAAAGAAACTTCCTAAATATAGAATCAAATCATTCTAAACCAAAAAAATATAACTCATTTAATCAAAGAAACTCATGAATAAAACATTAGTGATTCACTGAGTAATTACTACTTTTGATGTATATAATGATATCATTAACAATTACCACAACATTATCATCAAGATAACCCCTTAAAACACTATTATATATCTCTATAAAAATAAAGGTATAATTATTCATTCCAAATATAATTATTTTAAACATGTAATGTCTTTAACTAATTAAAAATATGGTCTATGGAAAACTTCATTTTTTCACAAAACTAATGATATACATTATGAAGGTCAAAATTTAGAAATAATTCTTCCATTGAAGTTGGTTGAATAAATCATAAATATAAGGACATTGATACTTATTCTTTATTTAAATAGATATGATATTTCTATAATAAATATATATCCTCATGGATGCATCTTTCTTTTTGAGAAACTGAACATGCCCTCCCCACGGTGAAACACTAAGGAATGTAAATCTTTTACCACTCAATTCCTCTAATTATTTCTTCAACAACTTTACCTACACAGTGGATATTATATAAGGGGTTTTCATATTGGTCATTTGTAATAGATAAATTACAAATATAACACATAATCTTGATCAAGATGATGTCAATGTAAAACCTCTTTAAATACATCAATGTATTATTTCACAATATATACAACCTAAATTTGAAGATTTCTCTCTTTATAAATTTTTGATGTATTGTATAATCCCCTAATATTTTTATTTGATAGATCCACTATGGGTGGGTCCATATAATATTAATAGGATTATGTTTCTACTCTAATGATAATGGACTCCACATCTTCCTCATAAAATTTATGTTCATTCTTCTTGAAATAGATACTAGAGTAATATTTTGAAATTTACTCCATACCGTGGATTATATCAATTTCATTAATCGGAATGATGATAAGTATAATAACTAAATATTTTTTTGGAGTAAGAAAGGGGACTTAGTGACATGTTTTACTGTTATGAGACTTCCATAAGTAGCATTGACTAGAAAATATTTTATTAAAACAAAATAAAAATTTATTATATTATTGGAAAATAGAGATGATATCAAAGAATGTGATGATACATAATCAAATAAAGAATTTACTATGTTTGAGAAAATTTATAAAGTAAATGAAACAGAATTATTAAGAATTTCTACCATAGTATATGTGATTTTATAATAATAGCCTTTCACCCTTGGACTTTTTTGGGGAGAACTTATTTGATTATTTAGACACTCATTTTAAAAGTATCACATCATCTAATAGCTATAACGTTGAACATTGGAAGCTTATATATATCCATAGTATTCAAGAGAATTATTTCCTTTCTCACCACTATTATAGAAAAATATTTTTTCCATTTAATCTATCATAATATTTTTTCCGTCAATATGTATCTAAAATTTGAAAATATCCCTTTATATTATTATCTTTACCTATTCCTGGCTCTTCCACATTCTTCTTATCTTTTTATCCCTCAATGTCATATAAAAATGAATATAAATTCTACGTCATCATGGTGAATGAGATTATATTTTTTATATGATGATAAAATATGTGAGATTGTAGAATAATTTCTATAAAACATCATAGATTCAATCAATATTTCTTCATAGATTACATAGTTAGTCCATGGAATGAATTGATATCATTGTAATGGCATATTCAATCATGCCACTTTTTCATACTCTTTATACCTAAGACTCAGTAATTTTCTCTCTGTATTTTATCACAATTAAAAAGGTTAAAAATTATCAATGAAAATTTAATGAAAATCCAACCACTAAATTGGTTTAATTTCATCCCCCTCTTTTGTGTTTTTAATCAATTACCACAATTGATCATAATCTCCATATAAATAATAATTTTATTTAATATCCTTATAGTTTTTGTCACTTCTAAAATGTATATATTTATTATCTATAAAAATTATCAACTACTCAGCCAAAAATTGGTTTTTATTCCCATTTAAGGATGGTGGTTATTATCACTAGAAGCGGTATTGAATTTTTCCCACATAATGTGGATAATGATGCTCTATATAATTAACAATATTTTTCATAACCTGATTCTACTATCCTGGTATATTTATAATATATTCTTCTCTAATTTCAACTCTAACATCATTATCATTAAATTCATGGGAGAGAAAGTCATAATGACATATATGATTTTATACAATTCATATTCCATATACTATGTTCCATTTTTAAACAATTTAATATGAATAATTCTCTTATGAATCATTATAATAATATTGATCTTGTAAAACACATAACATATGATCAAAATTTTTTGTATATATAATCATATAATAATAAACATGGTTTATTTGGTGACATAATGTTTTTTAAATACACTATAACTTTTTTGTAAATAGAATGTGAATTATCATATAAAATTCCCATGGGAGTGTGAAAATAGATAAATAGTAAGTCACGTAGTAATGTTGAAGGTCACATCGAGTCAGGCCATAGACTATTTGTATGCGTTGCTATCCCTTGGTACATCTGTTTGAGAATACCATCCATATACAGTATCCAAATACGGATATATTTCTCAAAAGACCGATATAATCTCTTCCTAATAAAAGTCATTAGATGTAATTTTATTCTTATCTACAAAGAAAAACATATGATTATGATACCTAATATATATTTTCTAAATCTAGTTTCCAATTTTTATTCTAAACATCCATTAATAACAACTATAAAGTCCCAAACCAATGATACCCAGAGCTAGTGCCTTACTTTATTACATTGGATTAATTACATGAAATAAAATCCTGATGAACTGAAAAGTTTAATCTATTTCCAAATAACGATAAGAACAAAATCTATAAAGTATTATGTGAATTTTATAAAAAACAATGTAACTCCACTAAAATCGCTCATTAAATTCTAGATTATCACTGTAACTCATACAAATTAATCATATTCAAATTTGGTGGAAAAAAAATATAAAGAATGATTTCTCTTATATTCTCAGTAATGGTAAATAATAAAAAAAGGTGATGACAATTAATAAATCATTTATATTAAATACAATCACATGATACTTGAACATATTTTTTTGTATAATTTGTAATGAATAATAAGAAGACTAATTAACAAAATATATTTAATCACATGAGAATGAATATAATATTTGGATATTATAATAATCGAATAATAATATTGAATAAAAATTATAATACTCATAATGACAGAATGAATAATTTAGGATGTCATAAACAAACTGTCATGACCTCATCCATGACATATTAAAATAAATTTTCATGGTCTCATCCATTAACATATCTAATTTTCCTTCTTAGACCTACATATTCAATGAGGGTCTACAGTGGTCCCCACCTATCCCATAATGTTTTCTATGAATTCCTCATATGAAGGTGTTAAACAAAAAATTATATACATAATTAATGTAAATAAATTTCACCATCATGTAGTCCTAATCAATAAATATTTTCATATATATGGAGAATGGTATCATGATAAAACAGCAAATGTCAACCGATAATAAACCCTTTAATATAATTTGTTTTAATATAGTAATAATTTCTGATTTTTATTAATTAATATGATTCAATTTAGGTGTTGAAATTTATGATAACATCGTAAATTATCTGGGAATCATTGAGAGATAAACCCATTTTACTTTTCATGTAAGAGTTCATTTTTCAAAATATTATTTGTATTTTTCAAAAAAATTGTATAAAATTAGAATTGAATATAAACATAATTCCATTCCAAAATTAGAAATTTTATAATGATAATTAATTCATTTAAAATTATGTATGATATATGAGAATTTTTAGGAAATCGATAAGCTGCCTTTAATCCAGATTTATTTATAAGAATAATCTAGAATGGAACCATATAAAACATGTATATTCCAATAAAAGGTAATGAAATGATATAGATATATTATTTTTTACAATATTAAAATATTTATATGAGGTTTTTCATATTACGGATAAATTAAATTATTTTTAATGGAGAGATAGAATAAATAAATGAAAATGGAGGTTTGTGAAGAGACCCATACCTTCTGTCTCAAACTGTTATGCAATTGACCTTAATATAAAATATTATCAAATTAATTAATTAATTAATTTAGAAATTTTGTTCATGAATTTTATTTAATATATTTTTACTATGTTCATTTACGATATATATGATATTTTTATTATTAAGAAAATTAAATTTTTTTCAAGAGAGTTAGTTTCCTTGGTTTTCATTATCAGTTAACTTTTATACAGATATATAAGATCATGTAAAATGAATATAGTTGTACAGAATTGAAAATATATTTTATTAATGGTTATAATAAATATTAAATGTCTGTATAAGTCATTTTATATTAAGGGTGAGGTTAAATTGATATAACATATGTGAGAGATAATCGTCTATATTATTTTAGGGCTTTTTCAAACATCACCAAATATTTTTGTTTGAATAATTAATAATAATATATATAAGATATCTATAGAATTATATAAGATGATATAAATATATTGAAATATGTTTTAAAAGAAAAAATATCTGCATTACCATCATTGAAGTATTTTTTATACGAATGCACATCTTCTATGAACGTTGTAAATCGACACCACACGTATAGTTTTCTAATAATTCTTAATAAGTGGAAAGGTAAAGGAGACCCGATGGTGTATTTTCTATCAAAATCACTAATTTAAATGATATAAAATTCATTGGATTTATCATGTCACAATAGATATGGGATGTGAGGTAAGGATAATCAAATAAAAAATAATTGAAATGAAAATAAATTAAAATAAATGGAATTTTATTTTTGAATTCCTTACCAGGAAAAAATGATTAAGTGGAATGGTATTGTACATTATATTATAATGAAGGCTATTATATAAGGTCTAGGGACCTCAGAATCTTATTGAAAAAAATTGTCAATGCTCATAGCCTTTAAGGTGTGAGGAGAAAGGCGATGAGGGTGGTATTTATATAGGTTGAGAGGTGTGTTTTTTGAATATTTTAGTTTATTTATATAATATTTTGGCTTAACACTATGTATAAATTGTGAATTGTCACTAAATATATGTAAATAATGAATTATGGTTCTTACATGCTTCATGAGTCATGAAATATTTTATTTTTCTTATAATGCATATATACAACAAATTACTGTATTTTACTAATGATAAGTAATTGAAATATTTTTTAATATTCACCCAAATTCACCCTATATAATATTTAGTGTGTATAATTCAAATAATGAACTCAATATATGGAAGTTAATTTTATAAATGGGGAAAAATAAATTTTATTTAAAATCAACATTTATTTGAATAATACTAATATTAAAATTATAACTGATTATATTACACCTTGGAAAATTATTCAATAGATCATAAAGTTATGTAATAATCATCAAACAACAAAATATAAATTGAAGAATCGATTTTAAAAATATTATATTAATTTATTTATTTATTTATAAAAAATTTAATAAATAATTGAATTTTAAAAATCCATAAAAATGTTCATTTATCATCTATAAAATACTTATTATTTATTCTATTTTGTAAATATATCTAATTTTTATTTATAAGAATAAAAAAAATTATACATTCATAGTTGATGTTACTATTGTACTAGTCATATATCTATGACTAAGGGTTGCATTACTCTTCCAGTTTCCATTTTCAATAGTACATAATGGTTTTAATCTTACTGTTTCCTGAAGAATAAACTATCAATGATATTATATTTTTAAAGATACATAACAAAAAAGATTATTGAATTATGAAATATATAATGGTGATTTATAAATAATGAGAAAAATAAATAGAAAATTGAAAAATGAATGATAATTTATAGTATAGTAATTGATATAGAATCTGCATGTTCATTGTAATCTTTGGAGAATTAATGAAAGTCGTGCATTTTTTCATAAATATATGTATATAATATATAATTATGATCTTTTTTCACATATTTATCATTTATATGACTTTTCAAATGTATTAAATATAATATCTCTATATCTATGTTCCATTGGAATTGAGATAATGCCTACAGAAAATTATGCATTATGTGCTGGCCTATGTCTAAAACCACATCTCCCTTGCCTGGTTAACCAAGAGGGATGATAAAAGGATTTACCTAAATGTTAAACAATATTTATATAACATTTATTAATATATTTAATTAAAATTATTAAATGTAATAATATAAATCAAATTTTTTGTATCATACCTTGTGTGAATTTATCCATATAATCAATAATATTTTAAATTTAATCTATAATATCAATCCCTTCGGTTATAAATAAATTAACGAACATGTATTTGGAATAAATATGATCATTATTAGGATGTTTAAAAATTTTGTTGAATAATATTACCCAAAATTTCATGACCCCCACCATGCACAAATAGTCATCAATTACATCTCAATGATAATGATTTATCATACATCATCAGAACAAAAAACAATAAATTATATCTCTATGTAATATAATAATTCTTATAAAATAATTCAAAATTCTTATAAAATTTATATATTCAATATTTTATTCATAAAAAAATTATAATCCCTAAAAATAATTTACTAAATTTTCTTTCTGCGAACCACGTGAATAGTATTCCTAATATAATATTTACAATTTTAAAACCATGATGTAATAGTTATATTCAAATATTCGTTGACAATATTTTATTCTGAACAATTTCCATCATAATTATTTCTAAACATTCCCATAATGTAATAATTTTTTACATCCATTGAATTTGTGTAATAATAAATTGAATCTTGAAATTTTGGTTGTACATGATTTTTTTTAAAATTCATTAAATGTGTTAAATAATATCCTTTCACCATTTATATGGTCATGTATATATTTCACCAGAATACAAATTACCATCATTTCACAAAATAAATATATATATATACTTGAGAATGAAGAATAACATAATTTTAAACAACATCAACTTCATACAATAATTTACAAGTAGAGAAATATGTAGTAAAGTAATAATGAAAAATAAAATAAAATTACAATAAATAAATTAAATGTGGGAAAATAAAACAGATCATATTTTATATTTTGAGTAAGAAATTTTTCTTTTTAAAATTAGATCATTTCTTTTAAAAAAAATCCATTCCTGAAAAGAAAAACGTAGTCCTTAAAAACTATAGGTAGGGAAAGGCCTGACCTAGATTTTAAAAGTATTCAATAAATAAAATTCAAATCATGGACATCTCTTTTTTAATACAATCTCATACCGAATGACAATTCAATGATGGATCATATAAATTCTTTTTATTTTTTATCCCTTCTAATTATTATTTGTAAACATATCATTATTTACCATCAAATGTTTTTGATACCTAAATAAATCAGCCTTTTTAATTTAATAACATTTACCACATTGTAAAATTATATAAATTTAAATATTTAAAATATAATGTTTCTTTAAATAAATTATATAAGTGGACTATATTTTATTTTGACATAATCTAGTGATAACCACCACTGGTAAATTATTCTTTCATCGTATACTGATTGTTTTTGTTGTATAATTTTTTTTGTTTTATTGACCTATAAATATTGGGAGACATAATTTTAGTTTGAATATAAATATGTATTTTTATTGAGGAATGATCTAAAAATTTTTGAAAAAATTATTGAACAATAGATTTTCATAATTATAACAATTTTATAATGCAAATAAATATGTTTTTGGACAAAAACCAGGTAGGGGTAATGTTTTTTATGACTACATTATTTAAAGGATTAATGTTTTTGATTTAGGGTATAGTTGTTTTTTTGAAAATATATATTGTAGAAATAAAATTAAAATATTTTTGTGATTAAAATGAAAATTGAATGTAAAATTTATAAATAAAATTTATTAAAACTGATACTTAAAATGATATAGTTTTTATGAAATTGAATAAATTCATAAATTATAAGAATATTTGAATCTATACAAAAATATTATTTTTTTCAAAAAAAGAAGTGAAACAAATTTAATAAAATTAACAATGATATTTCAATATATTTCCACACAATCATGTGACCATTTTATAGTAATTAGATATGTGTGTGATTAATATATATATTAGTAATGGTATGTTATATTATTAAATTATTTTCACATTATATGTATTATGTGAATTCAATAATAACATAATATATTTTCATTTTTATAATATAATGTTGAAAAATATGTCATTTTATATTCAATTAAATAATTTTTTAAAGAATATTAATTGAAATTCCAAAATACACCAATGTGAATCATTTTTCTAACATAATAACTCAATTAACAAGAATTACCATATAGTAACAGGCATAAAAGTATATAAAAATATCCAAAAAACATTATAAAACATATTAATAATTGTTGAATAATTGTACTATCTAATGGCCATTCATAAATTATGTTTCATGGATTGTAAATAGAATTTAAAAAATGAAATCAAATAGAAGACCAATCACTAATATATTTCAATTTGTATCCACATATTCTCTTTAACATGTAATTAATAGTCTGCATATTATTTTAATATATTATTTGTATAACTAACAAACAATTTGTGTCTTTCTTGTACATGTCTTGACAAAAATATATATGATATAATGCATAATTTTTTCTATCTGATATTTCAAAAAAAATAATTCATCCCACTATCACACTCATAATTTAATCTTCATAATATAAGAAATATTTTATGATACAATTGTTAATCAGTAGAGGCTAGAGGCATGTATAAAATCTAAATGGCCTACCTCAAGTGAGGGAAATGGGGAGACATCAGTCTAGGTGGATTTCATTATGAGTGTTTATCATAGGATACTGGGTGTGGGATGGGGATTTCATGTGTAACATCCTACTAGGAGGGAGTGAAAGGTGATGTGTTTCATCTTAATTAATAGATGATTTTGAAGTAGTATTTTCAATTTTACAAAACATTGATATTCTGCATGTATTTTTGCACGAAAATCATAGTGAGATTCTTCCTCTCCTGGGAAATAGGGAATCATACCGAATCAAATAAGCTTCCAGGTCTTATGAAATTTTCATCTCATTTGTTTCTTCTTATTTTAATTTTTCTTTTCATTATCTACAAACATTCATTGTCGATATGACTCAGGATGTTTCCACTGCAATTAAGATTTCACGAATTAATATTATTTGTACAAACATGAATATTATGTACACATATTATCGAGTTTTATATTAATAATCATTAGAATATCAAATTATACAATACCTAGAAATATTAATTAATATTCATTAATAGTATCCAATATACATGCATCAATATTTGTGCTATATAATATTTATTCTATGAAAAATTTACATTGAATATACAAATACAACATATACTTTGGATATTGATAAGAAAATCAAGTATTACATAATAGTTGATATATTACACTGTCGAAGCCATCATGTTATTTCATGAAACATTATATATTTTTTATATTCATCAATAATATAAATAATATGATACCCTTTAAGATAATTTTCTAAATGAATAATCGTGTTCTTAAGTTGATTCCATCATTTGGAACAATATTATAAAATCTAAACACAACCCACATGAATTTTTTGATCATAATAATGTGAAACAAAAATAAAAATGTTCATAAAAACTTGAAAAATTAAACTAGAATCATCTCTATGTGATAATATGTTTTATGTGGGATTACATTCTCCAAAAAATACTCTTATTTCAATGTTTTTATGGATATTGATTGAAAATCTGTTTCCAAATCATTTTGAGTCTATATACGTCCTCATTTTCGTAGGGAATTCTTATCAAAGTAAGACACATCAGTTGAACATAAATTGATTGAAAAAACCTTTCAATGAAAACATCCAATGAATTTTATTGAGATATAAGGATTTTTAGAAGTAGTATTTTATTACTATCACTCTGAATCAGTTTTATAATTACCAAATTCACTTATTACCAAATTGTGAAAATCAGTATTGCATTAAAATGGAATGATAATGTATATAAATTAGTTCACATGATTACGATATGAATCAATTATGAAAATATTATCCTCTTTCATAAATCATGGAATGGTTATGTCATTTATTGTGATTCAACAGGATCTAGATTTGGTTATGTTATTTTATCAGGCTACCATGCAATATCAATTGAGTCATGATAGTTGCGAACATAGAAAATGAATTCTCCCACTCGCAACATTGGTGGTCCAATCATTAAAAACATACAACAATTATCTCTCTAGTCAAAAGCCTATTATATTCATCAATTGAATGAATATGAAGGAAATTCTTTTGAAGGTGGATGTGATGTTTACAAAATGATGATGGATGGATTATCTGTATATATTTGAATATTATATTGTTAAAGAACATTTGTTTTGGAAATGCATAGGGTGATGTTTTGTGATGAAACATTTATAGCAATGTGGTCATGGTGGTTCATGAGAAGAGAGGATTGTGGGAAATGAAATTAAATGCAATGTTCATGATAATAGATATTGAAATAGTATTCATTAAAAAATCACACTACAGTTTTCTATTGGATTCTACCATATCTTATTATTTTGACATTTTACATTGTATTTTTCCTATATTCTAGGATTCTATACCATCATAATTCATTACTGTCATTTTTTTCCTCATAATGTATTGTTTTTATCATTAGTGGATTAAATTTATGAATAATGTATTATTTATTTCTTATTATATTATTTTAAATTTTCATATTAAAAATAACATGTTCATTTTTTATTATTTTTTGTTTGAAACAATAATTTGATGGTTCATTCCCTACTAGAAAATATTCTATAATGTGTCCTGAGGATAGGTAAATATGATTGGTGAAACCACATTATCACAATGTTATAAAATGTATCCCTTGATATGGGTACACATAATACAATTTCAATTATTTCATAATTATATGATTGTTATTTAATTTGGAAAAACATTAAAAATTAGAATCCATTATTGATGATTTCACTTGTTTAATATAATTTTTTTAAATATTTCTATAACCACGTCATTTTGAAGAGTTTTATTTAACTAATAATGTCAATATTATATTTTTTCCCACATTTAATCACCATTAACCAAAATAATGTGACTTTTTCATTAAATAATTACTCAAATAATACAGTTCATTCGTTTTTTATCTAATCACCATTTTTTAAAATATGATGGTCATTGTTGAAATTATTAGGTCTATGAACAATATCATTTCAAAGCATGGTAAATTACTAAATAAATATTTTTTTACCAATTTACTACATGTCTATTTCTTTTATAAATGATTTTTCATTACTTTTCACATACATGGGTACAAATGCATGGCCAAATGTAAACTATTCAAACTAAATTTATCATTATATATTTTTAAGGGGAGAATAAAATGAATTTGTTATCATAATGTAGTATGTAATTTTGATTGTAATATAATTAATATTTACATTGCTTATTGAAACCATAAATTCATTTTATCATGTTCAGTGCATAATGTATGATTTTCTCAAAACATAGAAAAAATTAACAATACATTTATTATGAAGGTTTATAGGTGAAAACATGATGGAAATATACTAGTATAGTATAATTTCTAATTTTTTGGTTTGATGTGATGAATTTTTTATATGTTAATGGTAGATATAATTATATAAGTAGATTTCAGCTACCAAGAAAATATTTTTATGACATACATCTAAATTTTAACACCATATATAATTAAATATTTACATAAAACCCCAGAATACTTATTTAACTAGATAAATATTGTGGATGTGAATAAAATTTTAGAAGAAACGTATAAAAAGCCACATCCCTAGCTAAATAAAAATATAATTGTTTTGGTTTTTAATCATTTTCATAATATAACACAGTAATGTAAAAAAATATGAATATTACATTAACCTATTAATGGATTAGACTATTGAATACCATTGTTTCTAACTTGTTAACAAATAAATAATTCATAATATTGCACCTAGAAAAAATATAGAACATATTTAAAAATTTTATATTATTAATTTTAGGTCAGTATTATTATGAGTATTTTAAGACATGATTTTATGGTGGTTATTCCAAACAAATTATGTAGTCTATTATACTGATAAGTAAAATGTATTTTAAAATTTACAATTTCTTTGAAAACATTTTTTGAAATTTTATAGAAATGTTTTATGTTTTATGGATGTAAATATAAAAGCAATATCTAATATTTTGAATCAATGTTATCTTTTATGTGCATGTTGTTCTTTTTTGTACATTATAATTAAAGGGGGGTCCTACATACAGATGTGGTGAACTGTTGGTTGCAGTATTCTCATAGATGCCTTATTCCAAAACATGTGCATGTATGATTACATGAAATGAGACCATCAACTAACCTAAAAAAATCTTATCTACCTAGTGAACTGTGGATTTAATATATATCACATAGATGTTGTATTTAATCCCTATTTTTCGAACATTTGTGAGACTCTGGTGTTTTGGCCTAATGAATTCTTACTTTTTTAATATTAAAGTTAAATTCCCTCCTTTATGCATGTAAATACTCCATGCCCTATAACTAACATCATGATCTAGACTGATATGTTCAACAACATGTGACATCATGATGTAATATACCATTGTAGTTGACTTCACTAAAATATATTCTTTGCAACACCACCAAAAAATGTATTAATTGAAAAAAAATAACATGAATCTAGATTGAGATCTCATATCATATTTATAAATTTGGTGACTATAATCTGTTTAATAAATTACAATTAACTCATCCAAACCTTGAATTAATACGAATATTTAATTAATTCAACTAAATTACTCAAGTATATAATTTATTGAAATTGATTGACACACCAATAATATAAGGTATCATCATATTATACATAGATAAAAAACAATAGGTGAAATATAGAACACTATATAAATGAAAATCATGTGGATGACACAGAATGGATATTATACATCATTTCATACACATTAAGATCATGGCGCTTCCTATGGTTTTTTCTATGAAACACAAGAAGAGACCCCTACATGTTTTTTGTTATACTAAACCACATGATAAATTTTCCATTATTTCTTCTTTGATATTGTCCTAAAAATATTATCTATATTTATGGATATTAATACCCCATATGTAGGGTGTTTCACTCATGTATTTCACTTAAAAACAATTTTGAAACTATTTTATATAATATATAATTTGGTCATCATTTTCAATAAGTACTATTTCATCTACGTAAAATAATATGAATACCATGACACATCCACTATGATTTATATATACATAATAATCATATGTGTCTTTAAAAAATAATATAAATTAATAGTTCCAATAGCAAATATATTTCCACTTCAAATAATAGACTTCAATACATAGATAAACCAAGAATCATTAATACCCGACCGCTCTCATTTAGAAAATTAGAACCTCTATGTTGTATTATAAAATGACCTTTCTATAACTTCATTTAACATAAATTGATTTTAAAACCATTTGATATATCATATAGTCATATTGAGATTTCATGAAATTACTTAATGAACATAACTATCTCTAAAAAGTTGTATTAAAACATTAGAAAAACTACTATTATGTTTTCAAACATAATAACACCATGGTTTATAAAACAACATAACATTATAATTAAATAAAATTATGTTAATAAAATGTTAAAATATTACAAAAAAATCGAATTATCATAAAAACAAAAAATTAACCAAAATGTAAATGAAAATTATAATAAAAACAATATCAATTTAAAGAAAAATTCCATGTAAATTGAAATTTCAAAAATAGGACATAAATATATGAGAAAACACATTAAAACATTTTAGATTAAAAATGTAAGATAATATTTCATTTAATAGTTTTATAGAAATTAAATATGTACCAATTTTGAAACATTAATTTTTTTCAAATACAGATTTTAATTTTTGTGTTTTATTTATGAAACCTCCACTAAGATGATATAAGATGATAATGGATTCATTTATAGAATGTTTAAAATATTTAGATATAAAATTTACCTGAAATTCAAAATGACCTAACTCAACCAATAGAACTTCCACATGTCCTGAATGCATGTCAAGAGTGCCACACAAAGTCCACCAATAATAGGCTGAGGTATGTCAACTGGATCCATGTTTGAATATCCCACAACATGATAGTCCATAGCCAATTTCTTTTGATATGAATAAAATATTTAGTGCATATGATAAATATTTTCACTTGTAGGATATACATATATAATCAACTAAATGGAACACAATGAATTTACGATACATTAAGCATAATAAAACCCCACATTGGTAAATATAATTGGACTATACATTTTATGTGTCCCATAATATAATAGATGCAAGATGCTAGATAACTCCTACCCACTGGGAGTAAACACAGAATTTTATCCATCCCCAATAGACACAATCACTATCATGGGACTCTATTCTCCATAATACACCACTGAGAGTCACTAGACATGACCATTGAAGTAATACAAGAATAAATTCTTCCAATGACATTATATATCATGTGTATTTTCATCATAAACACTACTTGTGTGGGCATAAATTTGGTGCATCTATTAATACTCGGAATAATGAAAAGTCTAATAAGACAAAAATCAATATCCATACTATATGTTGCATCCTAATGGTAACCATGGAGATCCTATTGAGTCATAAAACTAATTGTAGTAGAATCAATCAACATCATCAAATATCTTATTTATAATAAATTCCAAGATGGAGGACGCACTCATTGATGGAAAAATTTATTCTAATGCAATACCACATAATGTCATTTATTACCATCGATATAATGATTCCAATATAGAAACCCATTATTGAACCCAATACTCTAAATAGAATAAATCATAATAAAGGGGGTATGAAAAACTACTAATAAAACTACCTATGTTTTTTGTAATGGATAAAATTTCAAACATATGAATGAGTCCCCACTTTATAAATGATTTTTACTTTGGAAATAAACATGAAAAACTGAAAATTTGAACTACCTAATACCAAAAATCTATGCAACATTAATGGAATTATAGTAGGAGACACACACCTCTTTGGATGAACCCAAACTCAATATAGTAATGACCCTATTTTTACAGGGCCCACACCTCTCTAGAAAAACATCATTTGAGGTGGTAATGAACCCAATTCGTAGACTATGGTGGACCATAATAAAATTGTAATTGATGGGGTACCAAATCCTTTTCAATCTAGAATACATGAAACTCGTGTATCATGGTTTGGTAACTGAAATCCATGTTTGAAAAAAGGGACCTATTCCCTATCATAGGATACTACCAGGGGAGTACAAGCCCTATGAATTTTATGAACATCATTCACCATATCCAATCACCAACCCCTATGAATATATATACTAAAACCTCATATCCTTAATTATAATCCACACTATATTGATAAACAATACACAACCATTGTGAAATATTACATAAAAATTTTAGGAACAATTATTTATATGAATGAATCATACATTTGACATGAAAATCATGGAAGTCACGTTATAAAGGTTATTGGTGGCCACATGGTTACCCTTGTTCATGCCACATGGTTTGTTAGGAGTATGGTGTGTATGTGCATGTCTCTTATTCAAGTCATGTGTGAACATTAGGGTTGTGTCATGAAGCCTTATCTAACATGCCCATGAGGTGGCCAATGCACATGGGCCCTTCGTTGGGTTGACCCATCTAACTGACCTGCACCTCTCGACCCAGTGATGTATTGTCGTGTTGAAGAATCTTCATCATAATAAATCAAATATACTGTTAATATTTTTATATTATTTTTAATATATTATTTTTCGTCTCAAGAACACTATTAATTTTATTTCATCTCAAATAGAGGTAAAACCCTACACCTCAGAATCAAAAGAACCTTGAAATGATTTTTACAAGGATGACTAAATGGGTGAATTGATCATTTTTCATCTACTGGGATATGAAACTAGAAATTAAAAAAAATGAAAAAATTAACAATAATAATAATATATGAATCACTATATAAATTATCCTCTTTTAATTAAATGATAAAAAATTAAAAATATATTTCATTCATAAAAATTTGTGGCATATTATTTTTTATTCTACAAAAACAAGTCCCTTAATTAATTAAGTAAGTATAAAGTGATATGTGACTATTTGTTTTTGATTGTTATATGACAATTACTCAATAATGACAATTTGTCAATATTACTATTTGTAACAATACTCTTGCTAAAAACTATAATGTTATCATTTCTGATTAAAATTTGAAACGATAAAGAATGATTAATGCATAAAATAGAAACAATGGCGTCAACAAAAAGAATCATTTATTACAAAGAAACTTATTTAAACCAATGGAGGGAGATAGTATCAGTAGAATACATTCTTAATGAATCCCAATCCCATCTTTCACATTTTAATCTCGAATGAAACCCCCTATGGGATATGTTTGATATAGTAGAAATTACCACTTCGGAGTTGTTAGCTGAGCCTCCACATGAATCTATCATCATCCCAAAAATTACCCTATTGTATCAATTTCCTAGTTAATAACATTTTTTATCCTTTTTAGAATGAATTTTTTTTGCTTCATCAGTTTCATTTTATGATAAAAAATCATAATAAAATTTATATTAAATTAGATAAATTGATTTTTTCGATAGAAATTTTACTTTCCATAAATTATATAATTATTACAATAAACTATGGTATTATAATTAATTTTTTAAAATATTATGATAAATAAATCATATTTTAATGTAAATAATAATTTCTATTCAATTGTCATAAATTTTAATTAATTTCAATATATAGGATTTTTATCCCAAATAATAAAATGGAAGGATTATCTTTAAAAATCTTATATTGTGGATCAATTATGTTTCAAAGAAAAAATGATTATTACAAAATTATAGTTGACTAATGAAATTTAAAATAACATAGTATGTGTCCAACATTTGTAGTACCATTGAAAAATACTAATGGAACCACAATTCACTGTAAATGAAATCTCAATATCTCCATTCCTTTCATAAAATCTTATTATGTTCTATGTGTAACATCCCAGGTAAAACAAGAACATGACATTTTTCAAATTTATTAATATTTTTGAATTAAATATTAATTCTACTTTAAAGGGGATGTTATGTTCAATGGTTTACATGATACCCAACAATGGGTTTCTTTGAAATCATATGTTTCACACAACAATGAGTTATATTGAAAAAATAATAAAATAATATTATTATTTTAAATGGTAGTTAATGCCTAGCTGTTGTATTGGCGGGAATGAACAGAAATAACTAAAAAATGATTATACATGTTTTTTAAATGTTTTTACATTTATCCAATAAAATTTATGGGCATAAAGTGTTAATGAATATAATTTTAAGCGATAATACTCAAATATTCAATAAAAGGTCGATTTATATCCTTTTGAAAGATAACCCTAATTAAATCTACTATTGGTGAGTTTTAAATGTTTTTTTGAAAACATTAAATTCTTTTTATGAATCGAGACATCAAAATTTACATTGGGTAAATTTTTGGTATTTTTCTGATAAAGTTATTTTTTTATGAATAGTGAAAAATATTGTATTTTAATTTAAACGTTCCTTTCAATTTCATTTATTTATATGGTTATTTTATCTTTTTAATTTTTTTAAAGTTCAATTAGAATATATTTTTACCATTTACTTCAATTTTTGTCATTGTAATTAAATTTACTTTAAAATTGGACATAAACAAGTGTCAATCTTTTGATAGTTATTGTTTCTTAAAAACATGCAATTTTTTTTGAAAATGAAAATTAATTTTTAATTAATTAATGCGACTTCTATGTTTCTAATTAGGTAAAATATAAATCATTTTTTAATTTGGAATATGAAATATAGCTTAGGCAAATGTTTTGGATTTTTTCTGAAAAACATCAATATTTGAGGAATAGTGAAACCACATAGTAGTAGTTAAAAAAACTAACTTTTAAATTAAAATGAAATTTTACGACATCTATAAATTAAATTTAAAAAATCTGATATATATGGTTTTTATTAGTATGTAACGTGTGGTTTAATAAGATGAAAATAATTTATGATGAAAAGTAACTTTTGAATTTTAATTACCACGGTTAAAGGTAAATAGGGTAATTCAAGATAAAAAGAATATCATAATAATACAAAATTATCTTAAAACATGTATTACCATTATTTTATTAGTCATGGACGACCATGGGCATCATTAGGTCATTTTTGGGACCCGATGGAGACTCTTAAAAGTTATAATGACACATTAGATTAATTAATTTAATGTAAATACAAAAATGACACAAACTAATATCTTTTAGTTAATTTATTACTTATTGGATTATATAAGTTATAAATTATACTATAAGTATTAATTGGAAATAAAAAAATTAATTCATCATGGTATTTTTTTATAATTTTTTTGCAAAAAATAAATTAAATTGTATATGACACAATAATGATATATTATTTACCACATTAATAAATGATTTAAATAAATATGATTATAAATATTTAAATAACATACAAACCATTTAAAATCATATTGTAAGATTTTATTTAGACCATTATTCATCTTATTTTAATCATTAATTATTATTGGATCTTTAGAAACTGAAGATAGGTTTATAATAAAATAATATTTTCAAAGATTTCTAAAGAGCACCTCCTTCCCCTTATAAAAGGAGACCACATATAACCAATTACACACACCTCTCAAGACATTAGGATCATCCAGCCTCTAACCAATTATGCTCCATAAATCTCTCTCATCATCCTATTATCCATACCATAGGCATAAGGCACTTCACGATGTCTTTTTGGTTAAAATCAGAAGAAGTTACCTATATTTAAGGTAACGATTCCTCTAAGCTTCATTTCTTTTATTTTACTTCTCCATCCCAAAAAAATATTTTTAATACATTAATTAATAACGACACTAGTATACTCAATATACTAGGATGTCATTATGGGATTATTTAAACTATACTTATGCACACCTCCATCTAATGGGTGGAGAACATATTGTTTCGATGCATGCATAACTAACGCCTCACGAAATGATGATTGTTCGATTATCCCCTACCACCTATCATGGTGGCCATTATGATGGAATTGTATTTATTTATAATGTATATTACATTTAGGTTTTATTTATGCTTTGGTATTTCTCATTTATAACATACCTATATTGTTTCCATTAGGGAGAAACTCTATAATTTTATTTAAGGAAGTGTGGACTACCGCCCCCCAAAAGTGATATTACTCGTTAATGCCATATGTGGGATTTATAAAGTATAGTGATAATAATAATATATATGAAATTATATTGGAATTATAATATAACTATGTATAATTATGTTTTAATTCAATTAAAATATGAAATATAAATGAAAGTAGCATTCCTGATTACGTACGGCTTACCGTCTCCATAAACGGAGCATTACATTTCTTATATCCAAAATGTTATGTTCTATTATAAATACATATATGTACTGGATATATATGATTTTAATGATATCTATATCATTAATATCATTCTTGTGAAAATGGACAATTGACCACATGGACAACTTGTAATTATATGTTGATCATTTTTCACTCAAGTACCAAATATCGACCAAACGATCATTAACAACATAAATAATTGAATAATGTTAATAACATGGTAATAAGTTATATTATAAGGATAATAAACATGAAAATGTTATTAATATAGTATAGATTAACTTTATTTTATTATTGAAAAATAAAAAAGAAGAAACTAGTCAAGTAGGACATGAGGTAATGGATTTCTTATCTCAATTTTAATTAAATAAGATTTCCATTGTTTTTCACTTATTCATTTCTTGTGGTGTATTGTTTACATCTAATTGATATATATTATCATTATTATCATTTTATTCAGGGTATACTATGATTATTTTTCTGGTTATTAACTTTTGGTTATACAACTTAGTTGATTACGATGTGGTAAAGGGTATCATCTCACTTTTTATTTCTGTGAGATTCATGTTATATTTGGTACTATTTCGTTTTGTGTAGTGTATATACTATCTATTATTTTAAAAATTGAGTAATATAAATTCATATATTCTTATTTACATCTTCATTGTATGATACTTCTTTCATGTGGCATATTTTTTGTATGTTTTCAAATCAGTAAGGGAACCTTTCACCCTCTTCTTTTTAAAAGACTTCATTTTGTTATGTCTTCTAATTTACATCTTATTATTTTGGGATATGTTATTATATATCCTTATTGATGTAAATTTTATTTCCATGTGCTGAGATAACCTTATTTAACTCAAAAAAATTTTTGTAATTTTAATGTGATGATGTTAGGCTGTCAAAGTTTTGCAATGGAACATCATAACCCAATTTCAATTGTTTGGGTTAAACTTTTACTTCTTGAATATGTCATCCTATTTATATGTTTGAATTACCTATGATTCTTTTACCCTTCATATCCTCTAATATTTTTTGTATCTATATTTTTCACTCATAATTATGTAATTTATTTAACATTAATTTAAGGATACCATATTTATAGGATATTTATTCTCAAATTACATTTCAATTGATACTTCATTGGTGTTATACACCAATTCACTCTTATATGGTTTATATAATTTCAATTGTCTTATTATATCAAGAATCCGTTTATTCTCATGATTTTATAATGTTCTGATTAAATATTATTCCTCAATTAATTTTATTCAAGAGTCTCTCATTTTGTTAAAAACCCTTTAACTAAAATATCATTTCAAATATTTTAACGATTTTTTATTCAAAATTTTTATCTTTAAAGTCAGTGTATTAAATGTTGGTTTGAGTATTTATTTATATGGAAAGTGTTGTTTTAAAATTATAATACCATTAAAATATTCAATGTGGTACATGACACTTTGATTCAAAAAACACTTCTTAAATGGTTTACTAAAATGGATTGATTATTTCAAATTTCTTCATCTGATTTAAAAGGAAATATTATTAGTGATATTTTTTTATTTGCAATAATTTATGTTTTATGATGGTACTTGGACCTTTGATTGGTGGTTATGTGATAATCCATATGACGGGTGGTTCCATAATAAAACAGGACGTGTTGTTACGTTATAACCTCCAATGTGTTGGGTATGGAAGTCGGCTGTATGACTATTCTATTTAGTAATATTTTTGGAAGTTGACTATAGGGTTATTCCACATTAGAATGTTTCTGTCCAAAGTTACCTTTATATGTTATATGTTCTTTATATGTGTTTAATGGTAATATTTTGGTTTCAAATGGGTATGTAATGATATTTTATTCAGTTAAGAGTATTTTCAACTTATCAAAAAAGAAAATTATTACTTATGATAAAGTATTCATGGTTAACTTGTTGTTTTAAAAAACATACAGTTTTACTTCTTTGGGTATCCCTTACTGAGTTTTTTATGCTCATCCCAAGATTTTGAATTTTTTTCAAAGGACATAATGTAAAATAGGGTAATGGATGGGATCAAGGAAAATTCATGTTGTCTAAAACTTGGAACTAGACATGTCTCAATTATTCAAGTGTTTTTATTTTAAGAAAAAAATGGAAACACAGTAGAAGTCTCTACTTTGTAATTTTTGAGATGTAATGTAATTGTTATGCCTAATTATCTATAAATGGAAGCCTGAAATGATCCTCATTGTGAATTAATCATTTAATTCACGATTATGTAATGTTTAAGACCAAGTCCTTATAGTTGGTATTAGAGGTCAGTTTAGACAGATTTAGGGATTAAGAGTTTTCGTTAGACACATTGTTACGGCCTATGTCTTTTATATCAGTTAAATCCTTATTTTATATCTTTTTAAGATCAATTAATGTCAGATATAAATGGAAGGAGGAAGATCTCAAATTAAATTATTATATCCTCCTAATGACATACTTGAAATAATTATTGTAAAGTCATTTTCAGATGATTGTGAAACTTTTTCTAGCATACAACTCACATGAAAGCAGTTGTTTGAGATATAAAACACCACTATTATATCTCATTATCATCCTGGATCATGGGATGAATTTAAAAAAAATCCAATATTCAAAATATACTCATATTTTAAATATAGGAAAATATTATCACAACATTTTCAAATATTTTACCTTATTATAAGATTTTGATGCATAATATGACTTTGAAGGAGGTGATGAAGAAGGTGACCCTTACACAACCTATTTGTATTTTAATTTACTATATAGTCTCTCAAAAAACACATATGGTATTTAAAAAGGACCATTAATTAAATGTTTTGACTCAAATTCGGTCTGACTGTTTCATAGAAATCATGTTTTATCAGATATTTTGAAATTATATTTCTAACAAGATTATTTTATAAAAATGTTTTTTCTTGTGAATAACCATATAAACCATGATTAACAAGGTGTATTTGGATATATGGGGAAATGATTTATTGTAACACCCCAAGATTTTATAGTACGTTATTTCTTCAATGTAATTCAACAACATTCACTACACGCAAACAGAGTTCTAGCGCACCATGACTTACCAAACAATCTGTTAAAAAGCGGTTATGAATAGTATTAACCGAATTTTGAAAAATATATAATCCTTATAATATTAGAATCCATATTATGAGTTTCTTATACATAATATAATAACAAATACAAATTTTTCAAATAAAATAAGTATTTTTCCAAAAAATGCAATTTTACCACCTTTTAATGGAGAATCCTTTTTAAATAAAATATTTGAAACTTTTATATATTATATTTGACAAAATAAACTTCTTATTTAGAATAGGTACATAAGAATTTAGTTTTGATAATGTTTTGGTGTTTTTCTGTTAACATTCATATTTGGGTGAATAGTGAAAAATACTATATTTTAACTAAAATCAATATTTTAAATTAATATAATTTATATTGATAAATTATAAATTTAATGGTTTGTAATTATAAATATATAATATCTTTACCATTTAATCCAATGATGTTCATTGTATGTAATTTCACTTTGAAATATGACATAAACAAGTGTCAATCTTTTGGTAGTAATTAGTTCTTAAAAATACGCCTTTTGGTTTTGACAGCAGTAATTAATTTTAAATTAATAAATGAAAATTTCTTGTTTTGAATTTTGTAAAATATACTTCATTATTGAATTTGGAATATAAAAATTATGTTAGGGAAAATTTTTGGTACTTTTCTGAAGACATTTATTTTTTGATGAATAGTGAAAAACACTGAGTTATAGTTTAAAACCGAATTTTTATTTAAAAAATTATTTATTTTGTTTAAATTTATTTTATGTAAAAATAGATACATAATTCCTATATAAGTTAAATTTAATTCATTGGAGTTAGTTTATAATAATTTTAAATATATAAAAATTTTATTGAATTTTTCACCGTCTTTTACCAACCTCCTAGGAGAATTTGAAATATCATATAAAACATAATTTTACCACTTCATTGAGTGAAATTTCTAAACTCTGAGAGACACGGTTAATATCATGTTCTAAAATGTGGTTCAATAAGATAAAAATAATTTTTTGTGAATAGTAACTTTTTAATTTTATTTTTCATGATTAAAATTAAATAGGGTAATTAAGGGTAAAATGATATTGTTATTACACTAACACATGTCCTAATTCTATTGGATATATATAATTCGACCAAAATCAATATTAGGAATAAAATATGAACCTCTTTGGTCCACTTGGATTAGATTAGGACATTTATTATTATTTAATTCAAAGAAGAGTTGAAAGAGTTAAAATCAATGTTTTATAATAAAAACTTTTTTAATATAGGGTTATAAATAGGACAAATAATATTATAAATATTAATAAAAAAGATAAAAAGATTTCCTAAATAATTTTATTTTATTTATAATTTTTAGACATTATATAATTAAATTTATTTATGACACAATGGTGATGCTGTAATAACCTTATTAGTGAAATATTCAAATAATTGATATTATAAATTCCCAAATAAATATAAATTGAGACATTTAATAGAATTAAACGAATTTTATTGGATAATATGACATGTTAGGATTTATTAGATTAATTTGGTTTGAATTAATAAATTTATTAAGACTTTAACAAAATTCAATTATTAAATAGTGTCAAAATTGACACAAAGATGTATTTAAAACAAATATTATATTATTAATTGATATAATATTATTAAAAATCTAAGGCTCGGCCAAAGGACTTATATAATGAGAGGTTTTTCATTACGGAATCACTTGGGGTTTTCTTGGTAGTTTATAGTAAGTTTATTAACCATATAATATAAAAATACAAAGAGACAAGGTAAATGTCAAACTACTAAACAATGATTTAAATCTAAAAAATAAAGGTAAAATAGTGACCCGAACCTGTCTAAAACCTATTGGATGAGTGTTTTGCGACCAATAACCACCTTGGACTTTAAATAATTCAGTTTGGAGCCATTATAAACTGAATATTAATTTATTCTAAAATAAAACTTTATGTTTTTTCTAAAGAGCCCTTCCCCTCCCCCCCTTATAAACGGACACCACTTCTAACCAATTCCTAAAACCTCTCAACCCGTTTTCCTCATCCATCCTCTACCCAATTAATCTCCCTACATCCCTCTACTCCTCCTAGAAGAATTACCTTAGACATACGGAACTCCAAGAGTTCTTTTTGGTTCAAACCAATCCAAGTTACCCAAATTAAAGGTAATGATTTATCTTTGCTTTTTTTCTTTTATTTTACTTCTCCCACCCCTACACACTTTTTATTCGTTTCTTTTGTAACAAAACCAATATCCTATATATACTATGATATTATTTTGAAAAGTATTCTAAATAAACTTACACAAAAATCCATCTAATGGGTGAATACAAAAATGTTTATGTGGATGACAACAAAATGCCTCACGAAACGATGATTGTTCAATTATCTCCTACAACCTCTCATGGTGGACATTATGATGGAACTATAATTGAATATGATATTAATGATATTTATTTTATATATAAGCTTTTGTAATTCCATTTTATAGCATACCATTATTATTTTCATGTTGTATATATATATGATAATTTCATTTGAGGAAGTGCGGACTACCGCCCCCTCAAAGTGATATGACTCGTTTATACCATACATGGAACGTATAAAGGATGGTGTTAATGAACATAAGTAACATATATAAGATATTATATTATACTGTAATAATAATATACCAATCTATTATTTGGTTTTTATTCCTTTAGAAACGAAAAATGAAATGGAAGTCATGTTCGTGTGTACGTACAGACTACCATCTCCACGAATGCGATAAGATTCATTCCCCATCGTATCCATTCAAGAATAATTTTTATTTTACGATTTAAAATAATTTTTTAGGGCTTTATATCATTCTGGAGATTAAATAAGATATAACCTAGGGATAAAATCCATGTGTTATTTAAAAAAAGATATAAAAAACGAGTAAGTGAACACCCAAAACGACGATAATACTAAAATATTATTAACAATGAAATTTTAAAAGATCATATATGATATAATATTTATATATATGATTATATTATTATTTAATAACAATTATTTTACTATTATACAAGATTTTAACCTACACTCGACTAAGGAAAAGTACAAGGTAAGGGTTTATTTCACAATCTCTTCATTATCCAAGGTTGTTTATACGTAATTATCTACTGGGATCTCTTTATCATCCACATCCATCATTCATTAAAATATATTTCAAAACATTTATAATATTTAATAGACAATGGGTTATTTTCATTTATACAATTATGTGTTTTGAAATGAATCTTTCCTTCATTTTGCAAACAAGGTACTTTTTGACCTTTTCGACAAATTTAAGGTAAGAATGTTTTTTAACTTATACGGAGGGTGAAACTATTTTCTACCATTATAAACTCATAAAAGCTTCCCTTACAATATTAGAAGAATATTTTGAATGTAAAATTTTTATTTTAAAATTATGTGACTTTCAAATGATTTCAAAATGAATATTTTACGAATTTGGGAAAGGAACTCTTTATCAAGATCAGAATTTTAAATATTTTAAAAGATTGTCTTTCTAAATCACTTTATTTAATGTACATGATTTAAAAATGATTTTAAGGATTTATTTATATGGACATGAATGTTTTTAAATGATATTTCTTTTCACATTTTTCAATGTGGTATGGGACACATTGATTCAAAAATCTCTTTTAAATTACTTCCTTAATAAATGATTGACTTATAAATGTTTTCATGAAAAAGAAATATTTATCTCAAAGAGTATTACAAAACATTTTCATCTCTGTAAACTTTATTTGAAGGATTTTAAGCTTATTTTATGTTGATTTACTATGATAAAAAACTTCCATATTTTAATGAAGGTTTTGTGATATGTTTCACTGTGGATGAGTTATTTTTATACCGTTCATGGTTTATTGATAAAGTATCGACATTTTGTATGATATTTTTAATACGAATCATTATGTTATGTTTAAACCTTTTATTATGAGGAATTCATTGGACATAGAATGTGACGGGTGGAGCCCGCTATAGCTCATCGATGCATCAGTAGTTCTCATTAGACAAACTAGTGTCCTGGAAGAAGGCCTTGACAAAATTTTATTTATTGCCTTGGCACAAGGCCATGACTCTGGGGTTATGATAGTCTGGAATTATGAATTCCATCATTATGAAAGTTGTTATTGATGTTTCATGTGATTATTAGTCTAGTAGAATATCTATGTGAATATGTAAATTGCATTATTTCATTTTATTTTTGCCATATTCTGCTGAAGTTCAAGTATAAGAGGCTTTTGTTTTTGTTATACATTGCATTCAATGTTAATGCTTTCTTTTTTTAAATTTTCTGTTGTATTGATTACCCTTACTGAGAGTTTGAGCTCACCCCATTCTATGTTTTATTTTTTCCAGGATTCCAAGAAATGTATTGTGATTGATATGCATGTTTAATCCAAGGTAATAATGGCATTAATAATGGATTATTTATGTTGTTTTGTATGTATTTATGTGTAATGTAACATTAATGTTTTTTATCTATTTTCCCATACTGCTAAACCGATAGGTCATTCAAGACATGATTCTTTGTAATCATACCAATGTATTAAAATAATGCACCGACTCTGGGTAACTGGGGTCGGGGAGTTACAGTTGGTATTAGAGTATGTTTAACAATAACCTTGGAAGCTAGATTTTGATAAACTCTGATTAGAGCGCATAGAACTATGATAGACAATGAGGATTAATATAGAATAAATTCCTATAATTTTGGTAATGTAGAGAATTTTTTAGTTTTCCAAGCAAATACATCCATGTCTGGATACGAGAAGGTAGTAGCGGCTCTGGCACAGATGTACCTAGGGGTAAAACCTGAAAACACCGCTTTGAGCTAGACTCGAATGGGAACTACTGCACAATAGTGTGCCTTGAGGCTTTCTTTGTTACGACACTCTCAGTGGATATGATTAGGATAATTCTAATTTTCATTACATATAATTATAAACGGTTTATGAGTATATATTTCCTCCAAGAAGACATTTTTATGATTATGGATTATATCAACAAACTATTTAATTTATGTTAAGTGTTCTACAAGTTTGCGATTCAGTATTTCGATTCATAAACTAATCTAGTGTACGCCATTGTTTAAAAATGGTTCCCAGTAGATGGAATGAGAACTCCAGAAATACTCATGATCCAAATAGTAAGAAGGATCGTATCTTTCATGTACATAATTTGGAATTTAGAATGGAAATAGTCTCCCATGTATTATTATCGTATGAAGAAATTTTATCATGTGTTAATAAGATAAGTTAATAATTATGTGATTGCTATCGCATTGAAGGAATGAAAGAGATGAAAATGAAGGAAGAGAGAAATATGGATAAACGGAAGAGGAAAAAGAGGAATTTTCCCATATGTGATAAATGTGGTATGAAAAACCCTTCAACATTCCTAATGGGAATGGGAACTTGTTATAAGTGTGGAGAAAAAGGACACTATGTACGTGACCGTAAGGGTATGAAAAATGTTTAAAATGTAAAATTCTTATCTACAAGGAGTTGGTACACTATGCGATCCGATGTCCAAATAATCAAAGTATGGCACAAATGATGCTATTGGATAATAATCATGTTATGATACTACCACAGCTGAGGAGGAATTATTAGAGTTCTTATGTTTTTATTAAAGAAATATGTCATTTGAGTGTTGTATCAACGATGTAATGGGTATAATAATTATGTAGTATATAAGGAATGTATTGTAGTACTATTTTACTATAGACTTGAGATTGTGTGGAACCAAGAAAATTGACTCAATAGCAGGTTAAATTTTTGGAAAATATATTTTTGAGAGAAAGATAATACATTATATGGTTCTGATACCAAGGTAGTGATTTTTTAATAATATATGATTGATTTGGTAATATTATATAGAATATTCTTGACTACCATGAATGTGATTGATGATATTCCATCATTTTTTGAGTTTACAACAATTTTTGATAGAATGAGTATATCCAATATTTTAAATGGAATAAGGGATCATGAATGTAATCAATAAGGTTTTATGGTAATTCATGATGTTGCAGTGTTTTAAAATAATACACGATGAAGGTGTTAACATGTTATTACGTGGAAAAAAGGATCTTAATTGTGTTTAACTTATAAATATTGGGCTGTGAGTTTAGACAGAAGTATTTTGGAAAATTATACTTTGAGATTATTTTTGGATTTCCATAAAAGGACAACCTAGAGGTCGGGTGGAAACCTGTCACGTCTGACAAGGCCGCAAGACATGAACCCGCAACCGAAGGGTGATAAGGGTGTATCACCTACCACATGCCCACGTGATGTCCTGGATTGAATAATTTAGTCTTTAAAAAAAATATTAGATTAATAATAACTTCATTTTTTTGAAACCCAATACGAATATGATAAATAGAATATTATTTTTAAGGTCTATTATCATTTAGAGTTAAAGATGATTTTATGGTATAAATTAGTTAAAGGATGGGACTTTACTTTTCTGGTATATATTATTATTCATCTCTTATTATATGAAGAAATTAATTCATATAATTTATTTAAGGGATCTTAAAAAAATTTTGTTATCCAATTTCTATTAGTTTAGTTTAACTGATGGTATTTTAATTCTTCATAGGTTGATGAATTTGAGGCCCTCAATCTTACAATTTTTTGTGATTGATGACCTCAATCACTACCAATACATATTTACATTTTGCCTACAATTATTTGTCTCTAATTTCCACCGATGTTTTCCTAATCGATATCATAATTTGGTTGTGACCCTTTCATTTTTCTTTTCCTCTTATTAAGACTAAATTTAATTAACCTATTTTACGATATGGGTTTTCTCAAAGGTATTTTCTAATTTCAACCTTTTATTTTTGAAAAATAATTTCAAATTGCGAGGAAACAATTTTTTGAAAGAGGGAAGAATGTAACATCCCAAGATTTCATAGTACGTTATTTCTTCAAAGTAATTCAATAACATGCACTACACGCAACACCAAGTTCAAGCGCACCATGACATACCAAAAAAGCTTTTGAAAAGAAGTTATGAATAGTATTAACTGAATTTTTAACATTATATAATCCTTTTAATTATAGAATCCAAATTATGAGTTTCTTAGACATAATGTAAGAATAAATATATATTTTTTCAGATAAAAGAAGTATTTTCCAAAAAATGAAATTTTATCGACTTTTAATGGAGAATCCATTTTAATTCTTATATTTATAACTTTTATATATTTAATTTGACAAAATAAACATCTTATTTATAATCTTTAAATAACATTTTAGTTCCGAAAATGTTTTTGTGTATTTTTAATTACTTTCATATTTGGGTGAATAGTGAAAAATACTATATTTTAACTGAAAAAATATTTTTAAAGAAAAATATTTTATATTGTTAAATTAAAATTTTCAATGGTTTGGAAGTATAAATAGATTATATTTTTACCATTTAATCCAATAATGTTCATTGTATGTAATTTCACTTTGAAATTGGACATAAACAAGTTTCAATATTTTGGTAGTTATTAATTCTTAAAAATACACCTTTTGGTTTTGACAACGGGAATTAATTATAAATTAATAAATGATAATTAAATATTTTGAATTTGGTAAAATGGACTTCATTATTGAATCAGGAAAATCCAAATTATCTTAGGGTGAATTTTTGGTATTTTTATGGAATCTTTTATTTTGTGTTGAATAGTGAAAAACACTCAGTTATAGTTTATAACCTAATTTTTATTTAAACAATTATTTATTTTATTTAAATTATTTTTATGTCAAAGTAGATACATAATAACTATATAAGTTCAATGTAATTCATTGGATTTAGTTTATAAAAATTAATGATATATTAAAATTTTATTGATCTTTTTATCGTCTTTTACCCACCTTTTAAGAGAATATGGAAAATCACATAAAACATAATTTTACCGCTTCTATGTATAGAATTTAAAAAATCCGGGAGACACTGTTAATATCAAGGAGTAAAATGTGGTTCAATAAGATAAAAATAATTTTTGATGAATTGTAACTTTTTCCTTTTATTTACCATGGTAGAAAGTAAATATGGTAAATTAAGGGTAAAAATGATATTATTATTACCCAAACACATGTCCTAATTCTATTGGCTAAGTATTTTTGTACCGAAAACAACCTTTGGAATAAAATATGAACCGCTTTGGTTCACTTGGATAAGTTTATGACATTTATTATTATTTAATTCAAAGAAGAGATAAAAGAGTCAAAATCGAAGTTTAATAACTAAAACATTTTTAATATTGGGTTATACAAAAAATAAATTCGATTATAAATATTAATTAGAAATCTAAAACAATTTCCTATAGAATGGTATTTTTTTATAATTTTTAGATGTTAAATAATTAAAATTTATTTATGACACAATGATGATGCAGTAATTACCTTATTAGTGAAATATTAAAATAATCAATATTATAAATACCCAAATAAAAATAAATTGAGACATTTAATGAATTGAACGAATTTTATATGTTTCTATGACATGTTAGGATTGATTAAATGAATTTGGTTCGAATTAATAATTTTATTAAGACTTTATCACAAAATTATTTATTAAATAGGGTCAAAATTGACATAAAGGAGTTTTTAAAACAATTATTATATTTTTAATTGAAATAATATTCATTAAAATATATGGTTCATACAAAGAACTTATATGATGATAGATATGTCATTAGTGAACAACTTGGGGTTTTCCTATAAGTTTATAGGTAGTTTATTAACCATATAATATAAAAATACAAAGAGACATGGTAAATGTCAAACTATTTAACTAAGAGTTAAATCTAAAAGATAAGGGTAAAATAGTGACCCAAACATGTCTAAAACCTATTATTTGAGTATTTTTAGACACATACTCACCATATACATTAAATAATCCAGTTAGGAGCCATTATAAACCGAATATAAATTTATTATAAAATAATAATTTATGTTTTTTCTAAAGAGCCCCTCCTCTCCCTTATAAAAGGACACCACTTCCATCCTATTCCTAACAACTATGAAGCCTTTTGGCGCATCCAATCTCTGCCCAATTAAGCTCCATACATCCCTCTCCTCTATTGGAAGCCTTAACATTGGAAGAAGGCACTTCAAGAGTCCTTTTTATTTCAAACAAAAGGGAGATACCCAAATTAAAGGTAACGATTTCCCATAGCTTCTTTTCTTTTATTTTACTTCACCAACCCCTAATCTCTTCTTATTCATTTCTTTTGTAAAAAATTAGTATCCAAAATTTACTAGGATATTCTTATGGGAATTATTCTTACTAAAATTACACACAACTCCATCTAAAGGGTGATGAACATAATGTTTCTATTGATTGAAACCAAACTCCTCACGAAATAAAGATAGTTCAATTATCTCCTACCGCATATCATGGTGGCCATTATGACGGAACAATAATTAAATATGATATTAATGATATTTATTATATATATATATATTCTTCTATAAATCCATTTTATAGTATATCATTATTTGTTTCATGTTGTATATATATATGATAATTTTGTTTGAGAATGTGCGGACTACCACCCCCTCATAGTGATATGACTCATTCATTCCATACATAGAACGTATAAAGGGTGATGTTAATGAACATAAGTAACATATATAAGGTATTATATTATACTGGAATAATATATATATATATATATATAAGTATCATTGGGTTTTGATTCCTTTTAAAAGGAAAAATCAAATTGATGTTGCGTTCATGCCTACGTACGGACTATCGTCTCCACGAACGTGATGAGATTAATTCCCCATCATATCCATTCCAGACTAATTTTCATATGATGATTAAAAATAAATTTTAAGCACTTCATAACATTATGTATATAAATAATATATAACCAATGAATAACAACCACAACTTATGGAACAAAACATATAAAAAAACGAGTAAGTGAACACATGAAACGACGATAATACTAAAACATTATTAACAAAGCAATATTAAAAGAAAATATATGATATCATATTTTTGTATATGATTCATTTATAATTTAATAACAATGATTTAAATATTATAACGGAGTTTAACCTACCATCCACCAAGGAAAAGTACAGGGTAAGAGTTTATTTCACAATCTCTTCATTATCTGAGATGTTTATACGTAATTATCTACTGTGATCTCTTTGTCATTCACATACATGTTTCATAAAAATATATTTCAAAACATTATTACTATTTACTAGTAAATGGGTTGTAGTCATTTATACCCTTTTGTGTTTTTAAAGGAATCTATCAGTCGTTTTCCGAACAAGGTACTTTTTGACCTTTTCGACAAATTTAATGTAAGAATGTTTTTTTAACATATACAGAGGGTGCGTCTATTTTCTACCTTTATAAACTCATCGAAGCATCCATTAATATATTATAATAATTTTTTTAATTTAAATGTTTTATTTTATAATTATGTGACTTTCAAATGATTTCAAAATGAATATTTTTAAATTTGTGAAAGTTACTCTTTATCAAGATCAAAATTTAATTTTTTTGAAATTATTATCTTTATAAATATTTTTAATTAATGTACATGTTTTTTAAATTATTTTATGGATTTATTTATATAGACATGAATGTTTTGAAGTGATATTTCTTTTCAAAAGTATCAAAGTGATATAAGACACTTTTATTTAAAAATATCTTTTAAATTACTTCCTTAATTAATGTTTGACTTTTAAATGTTTTCATAAAAAATAGATATTTCTCTCATATGGTTTTACAAAAAAAATCATCTATGTCAACATCCTTTGATGGATTTTGTGCTTATTTGAAGTTGATTTACTATGATACAAAATTGCTTTATTTTATTGAGGGTTTTGTGATATTTTTGACTGTGGATGTGTTATTTTTATACCATTCATGGTTTATAGATAATGTATTGACATTTCATATGATAGTTTTAATACGAATGATTAGGTTATGTTTAAACCTTTTCATAAGAGGAATGCATTGGAAAAAGAATGTGATGGGTGGAGCCCGGTATAGCCCCTCGATGCATTGAAAGGTCTCATGAGACAAACTAGTGTCTTGGCACAAGGCCAAGACAAAATATTATTTGTATTCTTGGCACAAGGCCTTGACTATGGAGTTATGATAGTCTGACATTATGCATTCCATCATTAAGAAAGTTGTTATTGATATTACATGTGATTATTCAACTATTATAATTTCCATGTGAATAAGTAAATGACATTATTTCATTTTATTTTTTCAATATTTTGTTGAAGTTTAAGTTTAAAAGGATTTTTTTTAGTTATACATTTCCTTAAATGTTTATGCTTATTTTTGAAAGTTTTCACCGTATTGCTTACCCTTACTGAGCGTTTGAGCTCACCCCTTTCTATGTTTTATTTTTCCCAGGATTCCAAGAAGTGTATTGTGATTCATATGCAGGTTTAAGCCGATGAAATAATGGCATTCATAAAGGATTATTTATGTTGTTTTTTATGTCTTAAAGTGTAATGTATCATTCCCCTATGTAATCTATTTTACAAGACTGCTAAACTGATAGGTCCTTCAAGACATGATTCCTTGTAATCATACCAATGTATTAATATAATGCACTAACTCTAGGTAACTGGGGTTGGGGTGTTATAGTTGTTATCAGAGGAAGTTTATAAATAACATTGGAAGCTAGATTTAGATAAACTCTGATTAGAGCACATAGACCTAAGATAGACATTGAGGATTATTATCGAAGAAATTCCTAGATTTTTGGTAATGAAGAGAATTTGTGAGTTTTCTAAGCAAATACAACCCTGTATGGATACGAGCAGGTAGATGCGGCTCTTGAACATATGTACTTAGAGGTAAAACATGAAATCACTGCTTTGAGATAGACTCGAACAGTAACTGGTGCACGACAATAGTTCTTGCTGCACTATTGGTTTCGACACTCCCAGGGGATATTCTGAGGATAATTCTCATTTTATTTACAAATAATTATGAATGGATTATGAGTATATAATTACTCAAAGAATACATTTTTATGATTATGGATTATATGCATAAACTGTTTAATTTATGTTTTTTGTTTCACAAGTTTGGGATTAGGTATATCTATTCACAAACTAATCTAGTTTATGCCAGTTTTTTTTAATGGTTCCCCGTATAAGGAATGACAAATCCATTAATAAAAATGATCAAAAGAATTATAAGGATCATATATTTCGCGGTCTTATGCCAAAATTTATATGGGAAATAGTCTCCCATGTATTATCATCATATTAAGAAGGAATATCATGTGTTAATAAGATATGTAAAGAAATATTTGAGTCCTATCACATTGAAGGAAATCAAGAGAAGAAAAGTAAGGAAGAGAGAATGATGGATAACGGGAATAAAGAAAATAATATTTTTACCATATGAGATAAATGTGGGAAGAAACACCCTAGAACATGCATGAAGAGAATGGGAGTTTGTTATATGTGTGGAGAAAAATGACACCAAGTACGCCGTCGTAAGGGTATGAAAAAGGTTTCAATTGTACAATGCTTCATTTACAAGGAGTTGGGACACTATGCGAACCAATGCCCAAATCAGCAGAGTATTCACCAAATGATGCTATTGGATAATAATCATGTTATGATACTACCACAGATGAGGAGGAATGATTAGATTTATTATGTTGTTATTAAATAATTATGTTATTTGATTGTTGTATCAACTATGTACTGGTTATAATAATTATGATGTATATAAGGATTTTACTACAATACTATTTTTTTATGGACTTGAGATTGTGTGAAACAATGAAAAGTGACTCAATGGCAGGTTAAATTTTTGTAAAATATATGGTTGAGAGAAAGGTAAACCATAATATGGTTTTGATACTGAGGTAGTGATTCTAGAATAATACATGATTGATTTCAATAAATTATATTTTCTATTCTTGACTACCATGAATGATATTAATGATATTCTATCATTTTTTGAGTTCACAACTCTTTCGGATAGAAGGGATATATCCAGTATTCTATAAAGAATAAGTCATCATGAATGTAATCAAATAAGGTTTTATTGTAATTCCGGATGTTTCAGTGTTTTAAAAGAATACATGATGATGGTGTTCACATGTTATTACGCGGAAAAAATGATCTTCATAGTGTTTAAATTCTTTATAAATATTTGAGTATGAGTTTGGACAGAAGTATTTTGGATAATTCTAGATTGAGATTTTTTTGGGTTCACATAAATGGACTACTTGGAGTTCAAGAAACAACATATCCCATACCGAAAGGCCAAGAGACATAAACCCGCAACCGTAGGGCGACAAGGGTGTATCACCTACCACTGGCCCATGTGATGTCCTGGATTGAATAATGTAGTAATTTTTTAACAAAATAATCGGCTAGATGAATTATAAATTCATTTTCTTGAAACCCTTTAGAAATAGGATAAATAAAATATTATTTTTATGTTCAATTATTTTTTAGAGTGAAAGATGAATTTGTGGTATGAATCAGTTAATGGATGGGACTCTATTTTTAAAGTATATATTTTTCTTCTTCTCTTATTATATAAAGAAATTAATTCTTATACTTTAATGAAGGGATCATAAAACAAAAAATGTGTTATCCAAATACCATATGTTTTGTGGAACCTATGGTATTTTAAATTATCATAGATTTATTAATTTATGGCCCTCAATTTTACACTTGTTTGTGACTGATGACCTCAATCACTACGAATAAATATTTATGTTTTTCCTCCAATTATTTGTCTCTAATTTCCGTAAATGTTCTCATAATCAAGATCATAATTTGGTGGTGACCCAGTCATTTTCCTCTTCCTATTATTTAGATTGACATTTATTAAATAAATTTTTTATGTCGACTTTCCCAAAGGTATTTTCTATTTTGATCCTTTTATTATTGGAAAATAATTACAAATTGGTAAGACACAATTTACTGAAGGAGGGAATAATATAACACCCCACGATTTCATAGTAGGTTATTTCTTCAAAATAATTCAATAACTTGAATTACATGCATCACCGATTTTAGCACACCATGACTTACCATACTAGTCGTTCAAAAGCGGTTATGAATATTATTAACTAAATTTTGAACTTTATATAATCTTTTTTATTTTAGAATCCATATTATTAGTTTCTTAGACATAATGTGTAAGAACCTGGTTTTTTTGCTGCGAAAGACTTTGGAATATTCTTGATGATAATCCAGGGCAGCGCCTTCAGACAGCGTGCGATTCCGAGCCCCGGAGTGGCCAGAAATAAATTTTCAGTGCGTTCACACTGGAAACGCTAAATAAATGTGATAACTCCTAAACAGTGATCCATATCAGATATCCGAGTGTACGTATGGGTCCAGACTGGGGTGTTTACACTAGTAACAACATAAAACTTGTCGGCGCGGGATGTTTGGACCCCTCGCTCGCTTCTGGAACGTTAAACGGATTAAATAATTTAAATAAATTTGTTTAATGTCGAAACACATGTATCTCTTAAACGGTTTCTCAGATTGGAAAACTGAGGGCACCGTTGAGTTCAGAGTGTGTCGTTTACCCTAGGAGCGGTATAAGTTTCGTGGGTGCGACCGTTTGTGAAAAATGGCCCCATGGGCGTTTTCGTAATTTAGCGGCATCAGATGTTAAATTTTATAACTTTTGAATGGGGTCTCAGATTAAAATTCAGTGACCTCTGTTGTGCTCGGGAGGTGGTGTTTACTCTATGGGAGGCTTAACCTTGACCCCATCGGGGGTTTCAGATGCGGATCATTTCAGCGGTTTAAAATTAATTAAAACATTAATTAATTTATTTAAACCCTCCCCCTCCCCCTTCTCCCTTGAACCCCCTGGAGAAACCCCTCCCATATCATCCTCATTCTTCAGTGAGACGGTCTGGCGAGTCGACTCCAGTGAGGTGCGGTGATGCTGGCGGATCGACGCGAAGCTCCGGGCGAAGCCCAGCGAGGTAGGTTGTTGCGTTTGCATTTTTCTATTCTTGTACCTACTTGGAGCTCGTTTTGCACTGTTGATTCCTTGTCAAAACTCCGATAAAATCACATAAATGTGTAGTATACATTTTTATCTCTCTAATGCATTTTTCGGAATCAAAATCCGAGCTCAGAGGAGGCCGGGGTCGATCGTCGAAGGTTGCAGGTTTTTTCTGATGGTCCGGCGAACCCTGGCTCGACGGGCGGCCTCAGGTGGTGTCACGGCGTGATGCGGGCGGCCTCAGGCGGTGTCCATAGGTGTCAGCGCGGGTGTCCGGTGGAGGCACTGGGAACGGCAGCGGGGCACTCGGGCATCGGCGGGGGCGTCCGGCGGAGCGCCCGGCGAGGCGGCGGTCGCCAGGGAGCGGCGACCGCAGGGTAGCGGCACACGACCCATGTGTGGCGACAAAGACCCGCGCCGCGTGGGTCATCACGCGGTGGCCACGACTGGCCCTCATGGCCAGTCTGCGCGCGGACAACATGTCTGCGGCCGGCCCGCACGGCTAAGCCACGGGCCGGTCCAGGCCGGGCGGACCGGCCGGTCCAGGCCAGTCCAGCCCCAGGGGTCTTGCCCCCTCGTTGTTCGGACACCCGTATTTTCCGCTACAGGTGTCCATTTTGAGTGTCGTATACGACGGTGTAACCGTATCGACGAGGTAGACATTTTGAGATGGTTTCACGAATTTTTAATTACCGAAACGAGGGTCATCGAGGGTGCGACACGTACGATGAGGGGTTACTCATTTCTTCGGGGGATCTTGTTTTGGACGGCGTAAACGCATCCGACCTCCGTTTTGAGCGCCGTCATTGGCGTTGGGACAATGGCATCGGGGCGGAGCTTTCTATGGTGGTTTCAGGTGTTGAGGACAAAGTTGAGGCGTGAGCCCCACGACTCGTCTTTTGAGCTGCGTGCAGCTTTTAGTGACCTTTTTCCTTGGACATCCGTTCAGGGCGTGCGAGCAGTCGATGTTGGGTGTTTTTCCAAGGGCATCGTGTTGGCGCAGTCTGCCCGCTGCAATTCTGCACGATGGTGCGGGCCCCGCGAGGGCCGCTTCGGGAGTTTATGGTGATTTCCGGCCTTATCACCGAGTGACCGTTTTAGACAATTGTATAGTCCATTTCATGTACTTTTTGGAGAGGATCGCAACAGTGTGTTCCATTCGTTGAGTTTTGGGACCAGGGTGCGGGTCCCACGTGGCACCGCTCGTGTGCGGTGCGCCAGGATGCACCTTTTTCTCCGGATATCCGTTTCACTCAAGTGAGTTGTTCTTTTGACGTGTTTTCCCGAGGGGATCTCAATGGTGTGATGCGCCCGACTATTTTCGGGGCCGAGGCTTGGGATCACGGGACGCTGTTCGGGCGTGAGGCGGTGTTGGTGACTTTTCCATCGGATATCCGTTGGAGATGATTATGTAGTCGATCTCGCGTGTTTGTCCACGAGGATTACAACAGTGTGATTTTATTTGGTTGTGTGGAGCCTCTTGTGCGATCGTGTTAAATGTGGAAGCATGGAAGGTTCTCTAGTGGTGGTTCATCCTACCTTGTTTTTTAGCGGACCCTTGGCGTATGATCACACACTTTTGGGAGAGTGATATAAATTGTTCACAAGATGTGGTTGGTCGTGCCTGGGTCTTTGGGGTGGAGTTGTTACATTTACACCCTTCGTGTTGACATTGGGGTGCCATGTGCACGATAGCCTTAGGAATGGAGACTTGGTTTAATCTGGGAGTATACGAGAATTATTGGAGGGACGTGTGGTTTGTACCTGAGACGTTCATGTGCATGGTTGGGGTTGACTTGGGGCCACACTTCTTGTGGGACCCACGTGCGTGCCGTGTTCTGCTTTGCGTGCTTGGACCTCTCGCGGTGTAGAGGGTCCCTTTGTGCTCGTTTGTTTGGCTAGTAGGGTGGAGTTTATTTCCCCTGGCTTTGTGCTCGTTTGTTTGACCAGAAGGGTTGTGTGGTCTCCCCCTGGTTTCACTCTCGATGGATCGGCCGGTAGGTGTGCTGGTGACACTCAGTGATGGAACAGGCGCTGAAACCCCTTTGGGTGAGTTGTGCTGGATTTGGGTGGTCCTGCGATACCCACTCCGTGTTCGGTTGGCTAGTGTTGTACCCTCCAGTGGGGATGGACAGAGCAGTTCTAAGTTTTACCCTCCAACGGGGCTGGGTAGTGGGTTACTCATCGACTTCTTCGGGTTTACCCTCTAGCAGGTCTGGGCAGTGGGTTTCACACTGATTTATAGGGTTTACCCTCCAGTAGAGACTGGGCAGTGGGTCACCCGCTGCTTTTAGGGTCTACCCTCTAGCAGAGACTGGGATGTGGGTCACCCGGTTCTCTTAGGGTCTACCCTCCAGCAGAGACTGGGCAGTGGGTCACCCGACACTATTAGGGTCTACCCTCCAGCAGGGTCTGGGCAGTTGGACACCCGACGACCACTTAGGGTATACCCTCTAGCAGGGCTAGGCAGTGGGTCGCCCGTCGTCTAGTTCCAGGTCTACCCTCCAGCACGGCTGGGCAGTGGGTCGCCTAATGATGTATTAAGGTCTACCCTCTAGTGGGGTTGGGTAGTGGGTCGCGCAGATGATGTGTTATGGTTTACCCTCCAGCAGGGCTGGGCAGTGGGTCATCCAATATCTTAATATGGTTTACCCTCCAGCGGGGTTGGGAAGTGGGTCACCCTATATCTGGTTATGAATTACCCTCCAGTAGGGCTGGGTAGTGGGACACCGGTAGGCATTCCAGACTCAGTCCTTCCGACTAGGATAGTTTGTGGCTTTCCTCCGTGATTACCAGAACGGGACCCTTTTTTTGTATGGGTCGGTGATGGAACAACTTTACTTTTAGGAGACCTCTCGACTGTGGGGCTGTGACGAGTTGTGGTTTGACATTCCCCCAGAACTCTCGAGTACGAGGGGTGATTTCCCCACCGAGTCACGTTCTTGTGATGCGATCTAAAACCGTGTAGTCGAGTCAGTGCCGCCCAATGCGGATAGTGTCGAACTGCGGTGATTGAGCCCCTTGGCTTGCGGTTCGGGGAAGACGTGCGGGATGCTGGGAATCAATGGTGTTTCTTCTAGGACTGTTGGTGACTCATTTTCATAGGCTGAGCTACGGGACAGAGATCCCCTTACGAGCTTTTTCGGGCTTCTCGCTGACATTAAGGATATGTGTATACCTTGTTCGAGTAACCACTTCTTGGGCCTGGTTAATCTCCATCCAGGAGAGGCGAAGACGCGCATGGTATTCCACATGATTTCCATGTTTAGCTTCTCGTAGTTGGATGAGTCTACTCTCCTGCTATAGGTAGTGAAGACTCGACAGGAAGTTCATCTTCTCACTGTTTCCATCTCCTAGTGCGTGGACGAGTCTACTTCCTTTCTCTTTTTGGGTTGAGCTGGACTCTTTACTGTACTCTCTGTTTTACCCCTCTACTTTCCAGTTCGCTCTACTTCTCACCCTTCGGTACCTCCTTTTGTTGCTCCCTGGAGCCTTTGGGGTATCCTACTGAGTATTTTTATACTCACCCATGCTTGGGATTTTCCAACACTTGGTGTGCCCTTGTAGACGATGGACGGGTGGAGCGTGACTTTAGTAGAGCATAAGAGCTTGGGAGCTTGGAACTCGTGCGGTGGTCATGGTCGGGTTCCAGGTGGGAGACCCGTCAGCTGTTTCGGTTTTGTTTACCTGTTGACGAGTTGTGGAAATTGTTGGTTGGGCATGTGTTTTGCCCCTTTTCATTTCAGTGTACTCTCAGCTTTCATTGTACTTGTAGAGGTCGAGGCACATTTGTGGTATTTATATAGCACTTTCCCTTTCCTTTTCTTTTCTTGTATTTACTTTTAATCTGTACTGTTGCATTGAGGTTGCTACGTGTGTGTGTGTGTGTAGGTGCTTAGGCAAAGGGCTCATCGAGTTATTGTGCATTCGGTGCTGGTCGCTAGCCCCTGGCCTATGGAGGCGGGCTTGGGGTAGTTGCGGCTCAAGCCCGGGTAGGGTCGGGTCGTGACATAATGTAAGAAAAAAATACATTTTTCCAGATGAATTAATTATTTTTAAAAAATGCAATTTTACCGCCTTTTAATGGTGAAGCCTTTTTAAATCCAATATTTGAGACATTTATTTATTCAATTTGACGAAATAAAATTCTTCTTTAGAATTGGTAAATTCGAATTTAGTTTAGATAAAGTTTTTTTGTTTTTCTGATAACATTCGTATTTTGGTGAATAAAGAGAAATACTATATTTTAACTGAAAACAAATTTTTAAATAAAAATAATTTATATAGATAAATTATACATTTTAATGTTCTGTAAGTATAAATAGATTATATTTTTAACATTTAATCCAATTATGGTCATTTTATGTAATTTCACCTTGAAATTTAAAATAAAAAAGTGTCAAAATATTTGGTAGTTATAATTTCATAAAAATGCGCCTTTTGGTTTTGACAGCGGGAATTAAATTTAAATTAATAAATGAGACTTCTATGTTTTGAATTTGGTAAAATAGACATAATTATTTAATTCGGTATATCAAAATTAGCTTAGAGTGAATTTTTGGTATTTTTCTGAAAACATTTATTTTATGATGAATAGTGAAAAACACTCAGTTATAGCTTAAAAAAAATTTATTTAAACAATTATATATTTTCTTTAAATTAATTTTATGTAAAAGTATATAAATAAAACACTTATAAGTTCAATGTAATTCATTGGAGTCAGTTTATAATAATTTATGATATATAAAAATGTTATTGAACTTTTCACTGCCTTTTACCCACCTCCTAGGAGAATTTGCAAAATCACATAAAACAAAATTTTATCGCTTATGTGAGTGAAATTTATAAAATCAGGGAGAAACTTTTAATATCAAGGAGTAAAATGTGGTTCAATAAGATAAAAATAATTTTTGATGAATAGTAACTTTTTACTTTTATTTACCACGATAAAAAGAAAATTGGGTAATTAATGGTAAAAGTGATATTATTATTACCCTAAAACATGTCCTAATTCTAGTGGATATGTATAATTAGACCAAAAATAACCACATGAGTAAAATACTAACCACATTGGTTAACATAGATTAGATTAGGACATTTATTATTATTTAATTCCAAGAAGAGTTAAATGAGTTAAAATCAAATGTTAATAACTAAAATTTTTTAATATTGAGATATACATAAGATAAATTCGATTATAAATATTAATTAGAAAGAAAATACAATTTCCTACATAATGGTATTTTATTTATAATTTTTAGAAATTAAATAATTTAATTTATTTATTACACAATGATGATGCAGTGATTACCTTATTAGTGAAATTTTAATGTAATTGATACTATAAATACCCAAATAAATATAATTAGAGACTTTTAATGAATAAAACGAATTTCATTGGTTAATATGATATTCATGGATTGAATAAATGAATTTTTTTAGAATTTATAATTTGTTTAAGACTTTAACAAAAATCAATTATTAAATTGTGTCAAAATTGACATAAAGTGTTTTTTAAAACAAATTCTATATTATTAATTAGAATAATATTCCAAAAAAAACTATGGTTCGTCCACATGACTTATAAGATGATTGTTATGTAATTATTGAACCACTATGGGTTTTCATGGCATTTTATAGGTAGTTTGATAACCATATACATTAAAAATACTAAGAGACATAGTAAATGGGAATCTATTTAACTATGAGTTAAATCTAAAAGATAAGTGTAAAATAGTGACCCAAACATGTCTAAAACCTATTTGTTGAGTGGTTTTCGACACATAACCACCATAGACATTAAATAATCCATTTTGGAGCCATTGTAATCTGAATATGAATTTATTATAAAAAATATTTTATGTTTTTCCTAAAGATCCCCTCCTCCCCCTTATAAAAGGAAACCACTTATAACCAATTACTAACACCTCTCAATGTTTTTCCTAAAGAGCCTGTCCTCCCACTTATAAAAGGACACCACTTATAACCAATTACTAACACCTCTAAAACCTTTTGGCTCGTCCAAACTCTTCCGAATTAAGCTCCCTAAATCCCTATCCTCCTCCTAGAATCCTCACCTTAGGTATAAGTCACATCAAAAGTACTTTTTGATTCAAACCAATGGAAGATACCCAAATTAACGGTAATGATTTCTCTTAGCTTCTTTTCTTTTATTTTACTTCTCCAACCCCTAATATCTTCTTTTACTTATCTTTTTTTTAAAAACAAGTATCCTAAATATACTAGGATATTCTTATGAGAATTATTCCAACTACAATTACACACACCTCCATCTAATGGGTTATGAACTTAATGTTTCTGTGGATGGAAACCAAACACCTCACGAAACGATGATTGTTCAATTATCTCATACTGAATCTCATGGTGGCCATTATTATGGAACTATAATTAAATATGATATTAGTGATATCTATTTGATATATATTCTTCTATAATTCCATTTTATAGCAGATCATTATTCATTTCATATTGTATATATTTACGATAATTTCATTTGAGGAAGTGCGGACTACCGCACCCTCAATGTGAAATGACTCATTCATACCATACGTGGAATGTATAAAGGATGGTGTTAATGAACATAAGTAATATATAAAAGATATCATATTATACTATAATAATTATATACCTTTTTATCATTTGGTTTTTATTCCTTTTAAAATGAAAAATGAAATGGAAGTAGTGTTTGTGCATACGTACAGACAACCGTCTCCACGAATGCGATGAGTTTAAATCTCCCTCGTATCCATTCAAGAATAATTTTCATTTGATGATTAAAAATAATGTTTACGGACATTATATAATTTTGGATATAAATAATATTCATCCTATTAATGATAACCATGGATTATGTAACAAAACATATAAAAAACGATTAAGTGAACACCCAAAACGATGATAATACTAAAATATTATTAACAAAGAAATATGAAAAGATAATATATGATATAAAATTTATGTATTTAAATCTTGTATAATTTAATAACAATTATTTAACTATTATACAAGAGTAAACCTACCATCGTCCAAGGAAAAGTACAAGGTAATGGTTTATTTCACAATATCTTCATTATCCAAGGATTTTTATACGCAATTATCTACTGGGAAATATTTATCATCCACATCCATGTTTCATAAAAATCTATTTCAAAAACATTTTTACAAGTTAATATAAAATGGGTTAAAGTCATTTCTACACTTATGTGTTTTGGACGGAATCTTTCTATCATTTTCCAAACAAGGTACTTTGTGACCTTTTTGACATATTTAAGGTAAGAATGTTTGTTTAACTTATACGGCATGTGTGTCTATTTTCTACCATTATGAACTCATCGAATATTCCCTTACAAGAATGTAAGAATATTTCGATATTGAATGTTTTTTTATAATTATGTGACTTTAAAATGATTTAAAAATGAATATTTTAAGAATTTGTGAAAGATACTCATTATCAATATCATAATTTTAAATGTTTTAAAGGTTTATCTTTCTAAATCCTTTTAATTAATTTCCATGTTTTCAAAATTAATTTAAGGATTTATTTATAGGGATATGAATGTTATTAAATGAAATTTCTTTTCGAAAGTTTCTATGTTGTTTGGAACACTTTGATTCAAAAATCTCATTTAAATTACATACTTAACAAATGATTGACTCTTAAATGTTTTCATGAAAAAGAGATATTTCTCTCAAAGAGTTTTACCATACATTTTCATCTATTTCAACATACTTTGATTGATTTGAAACTTATTTGAAGTTGATTTTCTATGATACATAACTTCCATATTTTATTGAGGGTTTTGTGATATGTTTGACAATGGATGTGTTATTTTTATACCACTAATGGTTTATGGATAAAGTATCGACATTTCGTATGATAGTTTTAATACGAATGTTTATGATATGTATAAACCTTTTCATATGAGTATTGAATTGGACTTAGTAAGTAATGGGTGGAGCCCACTAATGCCACTCGATGAATCAGAAGGTCTCATGAGGCAAACTAGTGTCTTGGCACAAGGCCTTGAATAAATCTTATCAGTAGTCATGGCACAAGGCCATGACTATGGTGTTATGATAGTCTAGAATTATGATTTCCATCATTATGAAAGTTGTTATTTATATTTCATGATGTTATTCGACTTGTAGAATATCCATGTGAATATGTGAATGGAATTATTTCATTTTATTTTTTCCATATTCTACTAATGTTCAAGTGTTAATGGCATTTGTTTTAGTTTTAAATGTTTATACTTATTTTTTAAAGTTCCTATTTTATTTCTTACCCTTACCAAGCATTTGAGCTCACCCCTTTTTATGTTTTATTTTTCCCAGGATTCCAAAAAATGTATTGTGATTGATATGTAGGGTTAATCCAGGGGAATAATGGCGTTCATAAATGATTTTTTATGTTTTTCTGTATTTCATAAAGTGTAATGTAACATTGACCTAAGTAATATATTTTAAAAGACTTCTAAACTGATCGGTCCCTCGGGAAATAATTCCTTGTAATCATACTAATGTATTAAAATAATGTACCGACTCTGGGTAGCTGGGGTTGGGGAATTACAGTTGGAATCCGAGGATGTTTAGAAATAACCTTGAATGCTGGATTTAGATAAACTCTGATTAGAGAACATAGACCAATGATAGACTTTGAGGATTAGTATAGATGAAATTCCTAGAATTTTAGTAATGTAGACAATTTGGGAGTTTTACAAGAAAATACATCCCCGTCTGGATATTAGCAAGTAGAGGCGGCTCTGGCACAATTGTACGTAGAGGTAAAACTAAAAAACACCACTTTGACCTAGACTCGAACGGAAATTGGTGCATGACAACGGGCTATACTGCACTCTTGGTTAAGACACTCTCGGGGGATATTCTTAGGATAATTCTCATTTTCATTAAAAATCATTATGAAGGGTTTATGAGTATAGGCATCCTTAGATAAGACATTTTTATGATTATGGATTATATCCATAAACAGTTTAATTTATGTTATGTGTTTTACAAGTTTGGGATTAGGTATTGTTATTCATAATCTTATCTAGTGTATACCATTTTTTAAGAATGGTGCCTAGTAGAAGGAATGAGAACACCATAAATAAGCATTATCCAAAGAGTAAGAAGGATCATATCGTTCAGGGTCTTAAGAAATAATTTAGAAGGGAAATAGTCTCCAATGTATTATCATCATTTTAAGAAATAGTATCAAGTGTTAATAAGATATGTTAATAATTCTCTACGTCCTATGTCATTGAAGGCAAGCAAGAGAAGAAAAGGAAGGAAGAGAGAAATATGGATAAATGGAAGAGGGAAAAGAAGACTTTTCCGATATGTGATAGCTTTGGGAAGAAACCCCCAAGAACTTGCCTGAAGGGAATTGGAGTTTGTTATAATTGTGGAGAAAAAGGACACCAAGTACGTGACTGTATGGGTAGGAAAAAAGTTTCAGATTTACAATGCTTCATCTTCAAGGAGTTGGGACACTATTCAAACCAATGTCCAATTCATCAGAGTATGCCCCAAAATGATTCTATTGGATAATAATAAATTTATTATACTACCACATATGATGAGTAATGATTAGAGTTCTTATGTTGTTATTAAAGAATTATGTCATTTTATTGTTGTATCGACGATTTACTAGTTATAATAATTCTGTAGTATATAAGGATTGTACTGCAATACAATTTTATTAAGGGGTTGCTATTGTGTGGAACCAAGAATAGTGAATCAATATCAGGTAAAATTTTGGGAAAATATATTTTTGAAATAATGATAAACCATAATATGGTTTTGATACCGAGGTAGTGATTTCGGAATAATACCTAATTGATTTGGATAAATTATATTGGATATTAATGACTACCATAAATGTGATTATTGAAATTCTATCATTGATTTAGTTTAAAACATTTAAGGATAGAAGGATTATATCCAGTATTCATTAGGGAATAAGGGATCATGAATGTAATCAATAAGGTTTTATGGTAATTCAGGATGTTACAATGTTTTACAAGAATACATGATGAAGGTGTTCATTTGTTATTACGCGACAAAAAGGATCTTCATTTTGTTTAAATTCCTTACAAATTTTGGAATGTGAGTTTGGACAGAATTATTTTGGATAATTATAGTTTGAGATTATTTTTTGGATTTCCATAAAAGGATAACCCGGAGGTCGGGCGACAACCTGTCATGTCCGACAAGGCTGTGAGACTTGAACCCGCAACTGAAGGGCGACAAGGGTGTATCACCTACCACTGGCACATGTGATGTCCTCGATTGAATAAGGTAGTCATTTTTTTTAAAAAAATATTGTAGTTGAATTATAAATTCATTTTCTTTGAAACCCTATGTTAATAGGATAAATAGAATATTATTTTTAAGTTCAATTATTTTTTAGAGTGAAAGATGAGTTTGTGGTTGAAATTAGTTAAAAGATGGGAATCTACTTGTCAAGTATATATTTTTATTCTTCTCTTATTATTTTATGAAATTAATTCTCATACTTTACTGATGGGATCTTAATAGAAAAATGTGTTTTCCTAATACCATATGATTTGTTGAACCAATGGTATTTCAAATCATCAAAGATTGATGAATTTAAGGTCCTCACTTTTACAATTATTTGTTACTGATGACCTCATTCACTACCAATAAATATTTACATTTTCCCTCCAATTATTTTTCTCAAATTTGATCAAATTTTCACCTAATCGAGATCATAATTTGGTGGTGACCCATTTACTTTCCTTTTCCTCTTATTAATAATAAATTTTATTAAATTAATTCCCAATGTGGGTTTCCCAAAGGTATTTTCTATGTTCATCCTTTTATTATTGAAATATAATTTCAAATTTGGAAGACTAAATTTATAGAAGGAGGGATGAATATAAAACCCCAATATTTCATAGTACGTTATTTCTTCAAAGTAATTCAATAACTTTCTCTACATGCAACACCGAGTTCTAGCACACCATGACGTACGAAACTAGCCTTTCAAAAGCGGTTATGAATATTATTTACTGAATTTTGAACATTATATTATCCTTATTATTTCAAAATAAATATTTTGTGTTTCTTAGACATAATGTAAGAATATATTCTTTTTTTTTCAGATAAAAGAAGTATTTTTAAAAAAATGCAATTTTTCAACCTTTAAATAGTGAATCCTTTTTAAATATAATGATTGAAAATTTTATAAATTCAAATTGAAAAAATAAATGTCTTCCTTATAATTGGTACATAATAATTTAGTTTCAATAATGTTTTGGAGTATTTCTAATAACTTTCATATTTGGGTGAATAGGGAAAATTACTCTATTTTGCCTGAAAAAAACATTGTAAATAAAAATAATTTATATTGTTAAATTATATATTTTAATGATTTGTAAATATAAATAGATTATATTTTTTCCATTTATTCCAATTATGGTTATTGATTGTAATTTCACTTTTAAATTAGACATAAACAAGTGTCAATCTTTTGATAGTTATTATTTCATAAAAATATGCCTTTTGGTTTTGACAGTGGGAATTAATTTTAAATTAATTAATGCTAATTCGATATTTTGAAATTGGTAAATTATACTTCATTATAGAATTTGTAATATCAAAATTATAAAAGGGTGAATATTTGGTATTTTTATGAAAACATTTATTTTTTAATGAATAGGTTAAAACACCTAGTTATAGTTCAAAACTGAATTTTTATTTAAACATTTACATATTTAATTTAAATTTATTTTATGTTAAAATAGACACATAATAATTTTATATGTTCAAACTAATTCATTGGAGTAATTTTATAATAATTTTAGATATATAAAAGGTTTATTGAACTTTTCACCGTCTTTTACCCACCTCCTATGAGAATTTGAAAAATCACATAAACCTTAATTTTACCGCTTCTGTAAGTGCAATTTCGAAAATATAAGTGACAAGGTTAAAATAAATGAATAAAATTTTGTTCAATAAGATAAAAATAATTTTTAATGAATAGTAACTTTTTACTTTTATTTACCACGATAAAATGTAAATAAGATATTTAAGGGTAAAAATGGTACTATTATTACCTTGACACATGTCCTAATTCTATTGGATAAGTATAATTTAGCCAAATAAAATCTTAGGAATAAAATATGAACCAATTTGGTCCACTTGGATTAGATTAGTACATTTATAAATATGTAATTCAATGAAGTGTTAAAAGAGTTAAAATCAATGTTTAATAACTAAAACTTTTGTAGTATATGGTAATACATAAGATAAATTCGATTATAAATATTAATTAGAAACCATAAAGGATTTTAAACATAATGGTATTTTATTTATAATTTTTATACCTAAAATAATTTAATTTATTTATGACACAATGATGTAGCAGTAATTACCTTATTAGTGAAATATTAAAATAATTAATATTATAAATAAACAAATAAATATAATTTGAGACTTTTAATAAATTCCTAGAATTTTATTGGTTAATATTACATGTTATTATTGATTAAATTAATTTATATTGAATTAATAATGTTATTAAGACTTTAAAAAAATCAATTATTAAATAGTATCAAATTTGACATAAAGGAGTTCTTAAAAATAAATATTATATTATTAATTGATATAATATTCCTAAAAATTAACGTTTCAGCTAAAGGACTTATATGATGATAGTTATGTCATTAGTGAACCACTTGGGGTTTTTTGGATGTTTAGAGTACGTTTTTTAACTATATAATATAAAAATACAAAGAGACATGGTAAATGTCAAACTATTTAACAAAGAGTTAAATCTAAAAGGTAAGGGTAAAATAGTGACCCAAACATGTATAAAACCTATCAGTTGAGTGGTTTTGGTCCCATAACAACCTTATACATTAAATAGTTAAGTTTTGAGGAACTATAAACATTTTATTAATTTATTATAAAATAATAATTTATGTTTTTCCTAAAGAGCCCCACCTCCCCCTTTTAAAAGGACACCACTTCTAAATAATTACTAACACCTCTCAAGCCATTTGGATCATCCAACCTCTTTCCAATTAATCTCCCATCATCCCTCACATCCTCCTAGAAACCTTACCTTAGGCATAAGGCACTTCAAGTGTCCTTTTGGGTTCAATCCATAGGGACTTACCCAAATTAAAGGTAACGATTTCTCTTAACTTCATTTCTTTAATTTTACTTATCCAACCACTTAACTCTGAATATAAAATTATTTTGTAAAAAAAAGTATCTAAAATATACGAGGATATTGTTATGAGATGTATTCGAACTGTACATACACACACCTCTATCTAATTGGTGAAGAACATAATGTTTCTATAGATGGAAACCAAACGCCTCACAAAACGATGATTGTTCAATTATCTTCTAACGCCTCTCATGGTGGCCATTATGATGGAACTATAATTAAATATGATATTAATGATATATATTTTATATATAAGATTTTTTAATTCCATTTTATATCATACAATTATTCATTTCATGTTAAATATATATATAGATGATAAATACATTTGAGGAAGCGTGGACTACTGCCCCCTCAAAGTGATATGACTCGTTCATACCATACATGGAACGTATAAAGGATGGTGTTAATGAACATAAGTAACATATATAATATATTATATTATTCATGAATAATAATATACCTATGTATAATTTGTTTTTGATTCCTTATAAAATGAAAAATGAAATGGAAGTAGCGTTCGTGCGTACGTATGGACAACCGTCTCCACGAACGTGATGAGATTCATTCCCCATCATATCTATTCAAGAATAATTTTCATTTGATAATAAAAAATAAGGTTTAATGACTTGATTTAATTCTGGATACAAATAAGATGCAACCTATGTATAACAACTACTTCTTATGAAACAAAACATATAAAAATGATTATGTGAACACCCGAAATGACGATAATACAAAAATAATTTTTAACAAAGAAATATTAAAAGATAATATATGATGTAATATTTATTAATATGATTCTTGTATAATTTAATAAAAATGATTTAACTATTATACAGGAGGTTAACCAACCCTCGACCAAGGAAAAGTACAAGGTAAGGGTTTATTTCACAATCTCTTCATTATCAGAGGTTGTTTATACGTAATTATCTACTGGGATCTCTTTACCATCAACTTCCATGTTTCATAAAAATATATTTCAAAACATTTTTACTATCTAATAAACAAAGGGTTAATGTCATTTATACCCTTATGTGTTTTTAAAGGAATCTTTCCGTTATTTTCCAAACAATGTTCTTTTTGACTTTTCGTCAAATTTAATGTAAGAATGTTTTTTTTAATTTATATGGCAGGTGAGGCTATTTTCTATAGCTATAAACACATCAAAGCTTCCCTTAAAACATTATAAGAATATTTTGAATTTAAATTATTTATTTTATAATTATGGGACTTTAAAATGATTTCTAAATTAATATTTTATGAATTTGTGAAAGGTACTCATTATCAAGATCAGAATTTTAAATATTTTAAAGGTTTATCATTATAAATGATTTTAATTAATGTTAATTTTATAAAAATTATTTCAAGGATTTATTTATATGGACATTAATGTTTTGAATTGATATTTCTTTTGAAATGTTTCAAACTGGTATGGGACACTTTGATTCAAAAATCTCATTTAAATTACTTCCTTAATAAATGTTTGACTATTAAATGTTTTCAGGAAAAAGAGATATTTCTCTCAAAGAGTTTTACAAAACATTTTCATCTATGTCAACATAATTTGATGGATTTTAATCTTATTTAATGTTGATTTACTATGATACAAAACATAAATATTTTATTGAAGGTTTTTGTGATATGGTTGACTGTGGATGTGTTATTTTTATACCATTCATGGTTTATGATTAAAGTATCGACATTTCATATGATAGTTTTAATACCAATGTTTATTTTATGTTTATTAATTTTCATACGAGTAATGAATTGGACTGAGTAAGTGATGGGTGGAGCCCTCTATAGCTCCTCGATGCATCGGTAGGTCTCATTAGACAAACTAGTGTCTTGGAACAAGGCCTTGGAAAAATATTATTAGTATTCATGGCACAAGGCTTTGACTATGGGGTTATGATAGTCTATAGGTATGCATTCCATCATTATGAAAGTGGTTATTGATATTTCATGTGATTATTTGAATAGTAGAATATCCATGTGAATAAGTAAATGGAATTATTTTATTTTATTTCTTCCATATTCAGCTGAAGTCCATGTTTAAAAGGCTTTTGTTTTAGTTATAGAGGTCCTTAAATGATTATGCTTATTTTTGAAAGTTTCCGCTCTATTTCTTACCCTTATTGAGAATTTGAGCTCACCCCTTTCTATGTTTTATATTTCCTATGAATCCAAGAAGTGTATTGTGATTGATTTGTAGGGTTATTCCAAGGAAAAATGGCGTTCATAAAAGATTATTTATGTTGTATTGTAAGTCATAAAGTGTAATTTAATATTCACGAATGTAATCTATTTTCCAAGACTACTAAACTGATCGGTCCATTGGGACTTGATTCCTAGTAATCATACCAATATATTAAAATAATGCACTTTCTCAGGGAAGCTGGGGTTGGGGCGTTACAATTGGAATCAGAGGAATTTTAGCAATAATCTTGGAAGCTAGATTTAGATAATCTCTGATTAGAGAACATTGACCTAAGATAGAATTAGAGAATTAATATATAATAAATTTCTAGAATTTTGGTAATTTATCAATTAATGAGTTTTCCAAGAAAATACATCCCTGACAGGATACAACCAGGTAGAGGCGGCTCTAGCATAGATGTACCTAGGGGTAAAACACAAAAACACCAAATTGAGCTAGTCTCGAACGACAACTGGTGCACGATAATGGGTCATGCTTCACTCTTGGTTACGAAACACTCGGGGGATATGCTTAGGATAATTATAATTTTCATTACAAGTCATGATAAAGGGTTTATGAGTATAAACATCCTCAAAGAAGACATTTTTATGATTACAGATTATATCCATAAACTATTTAATTTATGTTAATTGTTTTAAAAGTTTGGTATTAGTTATTTTTATTCATAAACGAATCTAGTTTATTCTATTTTTTAGAAATTGTGCCCAGTAGAAGGAATGAGAACTCGAGAAATACGCATGATCTAATGAGTAAGAAGGATCATATTTTTCACGGTCTTATTTTAGAATTTAGAAGGGAAATAGTCTCCCATGTATTATCATAATATGAAGATATATTATCAAGTGTTAATAAGTTAAATAAATATTTCTATGAGTCCTATGTCATTGAAGGCTAGCAGGGGAAGAATAGGAAGGAAAAGAGAATGATGGATAAAGGGAAGAGGGAAAATAAGAATTTTTTTATATGTGATAATTGTGGGAAGAAATGAACTAGAACATGCCTTAAGGTAATGGGAGTTTGTTATAAGTGTGGAGAAAAAGGACACAATGTACGTGATAGTAAGGGTAAGAAAAAAGGTTTCAAATGAACAATGATTCTTCTGCAAGGAGTTGGGATAATATTTAAACCAATGTCCAAAGAATCAGAGAATTCCCCAAATGATTCTATTGGATAATAATCATGTTATTATACTACCATAGATTAGAAGGAATGATTAGAGTTCTTATGTTTTTATTAGTGAATTATTTAATTTGTGTGTTGTACCAATGGTGTCCTAGTTATAATAATTATGGAGTATACAATGATTGAATTGCAGTACTATTTTTTTAAGGACATGAGATTGTGTGGAACCAAAAAAAGTGAATCAACAGCTGGTTAATTTTTTGGAAAATATATGGTTAAGAGAAATATAAACCATAATATGGTTCTGATACCGAGTTAGTGATTTTGGAATACTACATTATATATTTGGATAAATTATATTGGATATTCTTGACTACCATGAATGTGATTAATGATATTCCATCATTGTTTGAGTTTACAACATTTTAGGATAGATGAGTATATCTAGTATTATATAAATATTAAGGTATCATGAATGTAATCAATAATGTTTTATGGTATTTCAGAATGTTGCAGTGTTTTAAAAGAATACATGATGATGTTGTTCACTTTTTATTACGCAGTAAAAAGGATCTTCATTATTTTTATCTTCCTTATAAATTTTTGACTGTGATTTTGGAAAAAAGTATTTTGGATAATTCTAGTTTGAGATTATTTTTAGATTTCCATAAAAGGACAACCTGGAGGTTTGGCAGCAACCTGTCACGTCCGAGAAGGTCGCGATACATGAACCCGAAACTAAAGGGAGAAACGGGTGTATCACCTACCCTTAGCCCACATGATGTCTTGGATTGAATAAGGTCATCTTTTTTTAAAAAAAATCTGGTCAATGAATTATAAATTCATTTTTTTAGAACCCTATAGTAATATGATAAATACAGTATTATTTTTGTGTTCTATTAGCTGTTAGAGTGAAATATGAGTTTGTGGTTTAAATTAGTTAAAGGATGGGACTATACTTGTCAGGTATATATTTTTCTTCTTCTCTTATTATTTGAAGGAAATTAATTCTTATACATTAGTGAAGGTATCTTAAAAAAATGTGTCATCCTAATACCATATGTTTTTTTGAACCGATGGTGTTTTAAATCATCATTGATTGATAAATTTAAGGCGCTCAATTTTACACTTGTTTATGATTGATTACCTCAATCACTACAAATAAATATTTATGTTTCTCCTCCAATTATTTTTCTCTAATTTCCACCAATGTTCTCCTAATTGAGTTCATAATTTTGTGGTTACCCTTTCATTTTTCTTTTTTCTCTAATTAAGACTAAATTTTATTAACCCAATTTCCGAGCTGGGTTTTCCCAAAGGTTTTTTCTATTTTAAACCTTTTATTTTTGAAAAATAATTTCAAATTGAGATGACACAATTTATTTGAGGAGGAAATATTGTAACACCCCAAGATTTCATAGCACGTTATTTCTTCAAAGTAAGTCAATAACTTGCACTACATGCAACATCGTGTTCTAGCGCACCATGTCTTACAAAAATAGCCGTTCAAAAGCGGGTATGAATAGTATTAACTTAATTTTGATCATTATATAGTGATTATAATATTGGTTTCCATATTATGAGTTTCTTAGACATAATGTAAGAAAAAATACATTTTTTCAGATAAAAGAAGTATTTTTATAAAAAATGAAATTTTACCACCTTTTAATGGAGAATCCTTTTTAATTCCAATATTTGAGACTTATATATATTCAATTTGTAAAAATAAATATCTTCTTTAGAATCAGGACATAATAATTTTGTTTCGATAAAGTTTTGGTGTTTTTCTAATAACTTTCATATTTTGCAGATTTGTGAAAAATACAATATTTTAAATGAAAAATAATTTTTTAATCAAAATAATTTATATTTTTAAATTATAAATTTTAATGGTTTGGAATTATAAATAGATTATATTTTTACCATTTAATCCAATGATAGTAATTTTAGGTAATTTCATTTGAAATTGGATATAAACAAGTGTCAATCCTTTGGTAGTTATTATTTCATAAAAATACGCCCTCTGGGACCCCAGTGTTGGTTCAGGCGGGCAATGTATCCATACGCCAGGACTCGGATAACTTTCTTTTCGACTTGGAATATTAGAACACCTGTTGTAGGTAGAATAATGGTACATGCATCATATAGTAATGGGTTGTGGATTCCATGTCCTTTTTGAGTCATCTCTCAAGATATACTCACTGACTGAGATACATCTTGTTTCATTATAGGATGCCTTCGCGACGTGCACATGCTAGGATCCAGCAGCTCGATCATGAGGATGACCCCCATAGTGATAAAGTTTCGATAAAGGGACCTAATCCCCCAGTTTTACCACCAGGTGGTGTTCCAGTTATCCCCCCACCTGTGGAGCAGTGTTTTGTACCTGATGTACCAGTGGAGGAGGAGCACAGGCTGAGTGCACTCAATGAGTTTCATATATAGAGATCCCTCAGGGTTTGAGGCGAGCCTGACCCACAGACATTAGAGGATTGGCTTGAGGTAGTGGATAAAGTCTTCCGTTTGGTTAGGACACTAGCAGACAAAATGGTGATCCTGGCAGCGAGCCTTCTGCAGGGCTCGGCAGGGCGATGGTGGAGTTTGGATATCCAGACTCATGTCAAGGCAAGACTTTCTTGGTCAGAGTTTTAGTGTCTCTTCATATAAGAGTTTTTACCGTTCACCCTGGGAGTAGTATGCATACAGTAGCTTCTTTAGCTCCAGTAGGGAACCATGATGGTGGCTGACTATTCATCGAGGTTTACCGACCTCTCACGGTACTCGATGGATATTGTCAGAGATCAGTACATCAGATCTCATAATTTTGAGTGAGGTTTGTGCAGAGATATCCAATCTATCATCATCCCTATGAGAATTCCTACTTATTATGGGGTGCTCGAGCGGGCCTTGGTGGTCGAGATATTTTTGGCAGAGGAGAGACAGCCAACATATGTCAGTAGTGGGCGAGCTGGAGTAGGGACCTTGACAGCAGGGAGCCGACGTCAGGGACCCAGGCATGAGAGACGTTTTCAGATGCGATCCCATGACAAGGGATATTCTGTACAGTGTTCACAGAGTGCATCTAGCCAGCCTCAAGAGAATTGATGCTACTCATGTGATGGTAGGGGAATCTCACTTGGGATTGTCCAACCCACCGTACTACTGACATCGTAGTAGTGGATGGACCAACGAGGCAGAGGCAATCTATGGAGTAGACAGATCTGCAGGGTGGTGGACGTGGTAGGGGAGTTGGGAGAGCTGCTGGAGGACATCGACGTTTTGATCCTTTGCCACCACCACCCCAAGAGGTCCACCCCAGGCCTAAGGAGATGGTGGACAGAGGTAGCGACAACTTCAGGCGGTTGAGGCTTATTACCTAGGTACTCCCATATTTATTAGAGATACTATCTGTGTCTTTATTACATTTGACTTCGTATTGATAGAAACAAGTTCTAGTCATTCCATTATGGCTGCTTATCTTGTTCGAGTCCTTGAGATTCTAGTTGAGTCATTGACTCGACCCTTATGCTTAGAGGCACTGACTGGAGAAGATTCGAAGATCACACACCTCTATAGACAGTGTGACTTGACCCCTGGAGGCGAGATTTTCATATGGAACCTCTTGGTGGTATAATTGAGGACATATGATGTCATTCTTGGTATGGATTGGCTATCCATAGTTCATGCCCAGATCGACTGTTTTAGGAAAAGGGTGAGTTGTGTCCGTAGTGATGGAACGAGGTTCTCTTTTTTCGGTGAAAGAGAGACCCATGCAGTGCAAGATAGAATCATGCATATGAGGGCACAACCAATTTCACATCAGTTGGCTAGCCTATCCCTTGGAGTATCAGATGTTATCAGTTTCCAGATTCTAGTTGTTGTGGCTGAGTATGAGGACGTCTTTCCGGAGGATGTCCCCAAGACACCTCCCCATCGAGGGATAGATTTCTGCATTGAGTTGCAACCTGAGACGACACCGATATCAGCACCAGCATATCGGATGGAACCTATTGGGCAACATGATCTGAAGGTGCAACTAGATGACTAGCAGAAGAAGGGCTTTGTGAGACCCAGCATTTCACCATGGGCGGCCCCAATGCTGTTATCCAAGAAGGCAGACGGGAGCTTGAGGCTATGTCTGGATTACCAGAACTTGAATTAGGTGACTGTAAAGAACCGTCATCCACTACCGAGGATCGATGACCTCTTCAACTAGTTGAGAGTGTCACGATGGTTCTCGAAGGTAGATCTACGATCAGGCTATCACCAGTTTTGAGTACGGGATGGGGGTATACCAAAGGTGATATTCTGATGTCACTACGGTCACTATGAGAACTTGGTAATTCCCTTCGGCATGAAGAACACCCCGACAGTGTTCATGGGACTCATTAATAGATCTTTCAACCCTACCTAGACCGTTTTATAGTAGTCATCATCAAAGGTATCATTGTGTACTCTGCGTCTGAGGAGGAGCACGCGAGACACCTAAGGATGGTTCTGGATACACTTTGAGAGCACCAGTTGTATGTGAAACTCTTGAAGTGTCAGTTTTAGTTACATGAGGTCCACTTTCTGGGACATTTTGTCTCACAAGATGGTGTAGCAGTGGACCCAGCCATGGTGGAGGTAGTTCTAGCATGAGAGATACCCCGGAGCGTGATGGAGGTGCAGAGATTCCTTGGGTTGACAGGCTACTATCTAAGATTCATCCATGATTTCTCCAGGATTGTAGAACCCATGACAGCTTTGACTCGAAAGGGGCAGCCTTTTGTGTGGACCGAGAGATGTGACCAATATTTCCAACAGTTGGGATAGAGTTTGAGGAGCGCCCCGATCATTAGGATACCGGAGGAGGGTGTCAAGTAAGTAGTGTTCTGCGATGCATCCGGAACTGGTCTTGGTAGTGTCATGATGTAGAGGCAAGCAGTGATTTCATATGGCTGAAGTCATTTGAGGCCACACGAGCAGAACTACATGACCCATGATCTTGAGATGGCAGTGATAGTCTTCGCATTGAAGATGTGGCAGCACTACCTGATGGGCTAGTGGTTTACCATCTACTCTGACCACAAGAGTCTCAAATATATCTTTTCTCAGAAGGATCTAAATTTGAGACAAAGGCGATGTCTTGAGTTCCTCTCGGAATACGACTTTGAGATCGTTTATACTCCTGGGAAGGGGAACGTAGTGGCAGATTCTCTCAGTATGAAATCATGTTCGCAGTTGATGGATGAGGCAACGAGGCAGTTGGCCCCTTTGCAGTTATCCATCGTGGATGGAGATGAGGGAGCTTACCTTCATTCGATGGTTGTTACCCCTCCACTCTTACAATGAGTCAGGGACGCACAACACGAGAATGATAGCTGTGAGACTCTACATGCTCAGATATCTAAAGGTAATGCTGCTGATGGATATTCAGAAGGTGGGGGGAACATTGTTCTTTTCATAGGGCGCATGGTAGTACCAGTGATGTTGCAGGAGGAGGTTTTGAGGGGGATTCATGCATCCCCTTTGGCAGTGCATCCTGGAGTATAAAAGATGTATCAAGACCTCTAACGTCAGTTCTGGTGGCCCGTAATGAAAAAGGGTATGGTAGAGTTCGTCTCTCGGTGCCTTACTTGTCAGCAAGTAAATGCTGAGCACCAGGTTCTAGAAGGTATGACTCATCCCCTTGAGGTTCCAGAGTGGAAGTGGGACGGGATATCCATGGACTTCGTGACAGGTCTACCATGTACATCCAAGGGACAAGATTCCATTGGGTGAGCGCTGATCAACTCTCCATGTCAGCACACTTCTTAGCCATACAGGAGTAGAGTTCTGTGGAAAGCTTGGGACACCTCTACGTGCAAGAGATATTCGGACATCATAGAGTGCCATCCACGATCGTCTCAGATCAGGCTACTCTTTTCACACCTTAGTTGTGGAAGGGATTGCGGGAAGCCTTTAAGACTTAGTTACGCTTGAGCACAACATTCGATCCCTAGACTGATAGTCTGAGAGAGAGGACCATTCGGGTCCTAGAAGATATGCTTTGAGATTGCATACATGACTTCAGTCGTAGCTGGGAGGATCACCTACCACTAGTGGAATTCTCTTATAACAACAGTTATCATTCCACTATGTGTATGGCACTATTCGAGGCTCTGTACGGGTGACCCTGTAGGTCGCCACATTTCTGGACTGACCTGGGAGAGTCAGCACTCATGGGCCCACAGAGGGTGACAGCTACTACAGAAAAGGTGCAGGTCATCCAGGAGCGGATGAAGATTGCACAGAGTCGGCCGAAGTCGTATGCCGACAAAAGGAAGAGGCCCTTAGAGTTCGAGAAGGGAGACCATGTGTTCTTTCTGGTATTACCTTGATGGGGATTGTGGATATTTGCCGAGGTGGAAAGTTATCTCTGAGGTTTGTTGGCCCTTTTCAGATTATGAGTAGAGTTGGCTAGGTGGTGTATCGCTTTGCTCTACCTCCTCAGATGGAATGAGTACACAACGTCTTCCATGTGTCGTAGCTACAGAGGTACGTGCATGATCCATCACATGCCATCGACTGGGGCGAGGTGGACATCAATGATAGAGCGACCATTGCTGACTACCAAGTGGAGATCGAGGATCGATATAAGAAGATTCTTCGTGGGAGGGCTATTCCCTTGGTGTGTGTCCGGTGGAAGCACGAGAATCTCCAGGAGAGCACGTGGGAGCGGGAGGCTCAGATTCGTGTATAGTACTCACATCGTTTTTGAGTAGCCTTTGTTTTGGATTTTTGGGGATGTAAAATACCTAAGGTGGGTGTGATGTAATGTCCTAGATTTCTCCGTGCATTATTTTAATATTATATGCGAATTAATATGAGACGAGGCTTTGAGACGGCGTGTAGTTTCGAGCCCCGGTGAGCCAGTAACAAAATGTTTAAAATTAATTTACTAATTAAATAACGCGCTCGTGCAGTTTTCCTGGAAAAGTAGAATAACTCATGAATGGGTGCTCGGATCAGAAATCCAAGGGAACAATTGCGTTCAGAATAACGTTTTTACCTTAGGTGAGGCCTAGCATCATCCGGTGCAGGTCGAGAGTGAAATATTGTTTTTGGATGCAACGTTAATAAAATATTTAATTAAAATATTTTATTTAAATCTTTATTATCGTGAAATCCCTTATCTATTTAATTGGAGATTTCACAAGGGATCAGGGTTACAATTTCCATAACCCTAAATTTTCCCTGGAGGCTCAAGAGGCTCTAGAGAAAAACCTCCCATCACGACAACGATGTTCTTGATGAGCTTCACCGGCAACGACGACGCAACAACTTGATCTTCGCCAAAAAATGCCGCCGATCTAGGAAGGATGTTTTTTGTGATTATTCTTCCCCATTTTTGATTTCCTCAACAAACACAAACTAATCCACGAATAGATTAGCTTGTGGATCGATCGTACTTGCAGGGTGGGATATTTGCGGGAATCGTGGGATTTGATTCTTGAGATTGTTTTGTTTTGCTCAACCTTTTAACTGTGATGAACCAAGATCCACACAAACATTAATCATGGTTTGTCCCTCTCGATTGTTGTGTTTTTCACTCCTGATTCTGAAGCGTTGTTCGTGGCGTTCTTCACGTTCTTGGGGAAAATTGATCGTTGCACGCTCTTTTGTTGGCGCAATTATTTTAAATAGAAGATCCAACATCGAGACGACCTAATGGAGTTGTGATGGCGATGGTGGTGGACAAATCGACGTGGTTTGAAAGTTCTCATTCTTTAAGATATTTTGTGCGGATTGATCTGGATGCATTTTCGAGGCCGATCGAAATACCGAAACTGACGGAATTTGTATCGTAGGGGTGGGATGACCCCAAATCCGGAGATTCATGATGATTGGGCAGTTGGATCAATATCCGGAGGATTTTCCGAGGCGCGCTAAGGAAGACGACGTTTCTGGAAATTTCCCAACTTCATGCTGTGTAGTATGGGATACACGGCACATGTTCCTTAGCGGGCTCCCTGGCAGGTACTCAAGGACTACATAGACATGGGCATGGTACATGGCCAAGGACACGCCATGTATACCCCTCCCTGGCCAGACCCGACAAGATACATGGGATACCCTGTGTACTGGTACACAGGCATGCGGCCAGGACACGGGCAGAGACTGTGTACAGGCACATGGCCAACATACACGGAGCGAGCCCAGGTGCTCAGACACGGCGTGTACTTTTCTACACATTGTGTAGTTTCTTTATACCCAACAAGCCAAATGACACGGGCAGTTTTCACGGGCAGTACCTGGGGTCAAGGAAAATGGAAGGTACGTTTCTACATGATGCATAGTTTGGTTTTATATGGCTTGGACGTGTGACACGGGCCGTATACACGGGCAGTACCCAGGGTCAAGGAACACGGCGTGTAACTGTACTACACGCTGTGTAACCTTTTCATGGTTTACTTGAGCCACTTTTCTCTTGTGAGTTGGACTATTTCTTTTAGGGTTCGTACCCTTGGTCATTTCCCTAAAGGTTCTGGTATCATTTCATTTACACAGAAGTATGATCCCATCAGTAGAACGCCCTGAATAGAGTTTTTGGAATCCCCTATGTGCGACATAGATCTAGATCCTCTATTCATTCCTGGATCACTAGGTAGAGTTCTTGGTATCGACGTGACCAACTTTACCTGGCCACCGATCCTCTGCCTAGCGGTTTTTCTTAGACTGAGTTGTCGGAATCACCCCATGACTTGCTTGTGATCCTCATTGAAGCAGCATGTTCTCAATGTACTTAGGAGTTTTTTCTCCTGAAATGAGTACTTCGAATCACTCTCTTCAGACCTAGGATTATGTTCTCCTGGTTGCATGCTTAGTGGATTCTTCGAGTTGGATCCTAGTGGAAGTATCACGATGGTCATTTGTGTATGAGTATATGATACTTCTTCTTATATGTTCTGTAGACATATACAGTGTGGAGCTGACTATATCATTCCTTTGTGGTATTTCCCTTGTTGTATTTTCCATTGTGGTTTCGGGGTGTCCTATTAGGTATTGTTATACTCACCCCTGTACAGGCCTTGCCCGCACGTATCGTGTCTTTTGCATACGAGGGATCCTTTGATAGGATTCTAGGCAGACCAGGGCCGGACGGTGTTCAGTGAGATCAGACAGGCCGTGGTGTGTTCCTACGGCTACAGATTGCAGTCCCAGTACCTTTCCTCACAGGTTGGACTTTGTTACAGACTTTCTTTTTGGTGAGATTTTACTTTTGGCCCAGGGATTTACATTCTTGAAAACTGCTTACTTGTCATACTATGTGGTTGGGTTTTACTGTATGCATGCATCTTTTCCATTTTTAGTAGTTTTTACTTTTCAACATTGTGGGCTTGGAGATGTGTGTGTGTGTGTACAAGTTTATAGGAAATTAATCCCAAGTTAGTAGTTGGCTACATAGTGCTAGTCAGTAGCCCCTGGCCTATTGGAGGCGGGGTTGGGGAGTTGCGGCTCGTGCCCCACTAGGAAGGTTTATAACACAATGGAAGGGTAACAACCCGTCGCATCCGGCAAGGCTGTAGGAATCGAACCCACAACTGAAAGGCAATAAGAGGGCATCACCAACAACGAGCCTACATGATTTCCCTGCTTAGTATAACTTATTATTTTAGGCAAATGATTTTATTGAATACGAATAAGTTGATTTTTTGAACTTATGTTTTATCAAGTTTACATTATAAGAATAAGAAATTGATATGGTGATTATGTGATAATTGTTATTTTGGAAGAAATTATCTCTTATGGGTACATAATATGCTTAAGAAAAATAGAAATCCTTGGGATTTAAATTGTAGATTAATGGTTGAAATATTATTTGGGAAGAAAATATTTTTTCATTGTGAACACAATGTGACTTGGGTTATTTATGGAAATGATTTACCTATCATAGATAATTTGTTATTAGGTTCCTTACACTTCAGTATGAGTTTTAATAGTAGTCAATTTTTTTTGGGGATAACTATTATGATTTACTGTAGAAGATTGTGTGGTTTCAATCCTTCAAAGTTTGGGGTAACAATCTTAGTTTGGGGTATTTTAATGAATTTTAAGGAAAACAATATATGAAATGGTCTTAATTGATCATTGGGTATTTTTTTATGAATTTTGGAGATTAATAGTTGTAATTTTTTTTATATAGGAATATCCTTTTGGGGGATTATATGATCTCGTACTAACATTTTTTGGTTTTGGTTAATGAATAAATACAAGTGAAATATATAGTTTATCATTTTTGGATTATGTGATTCTCTTGAAGATGATTATATCACATTTAATGTGAAAAAATTACCCTAAATAATCATCATTTGGCTGAAATATGAGTTTGTGTTAGAAATCTAGTAAAGGATGAACGTCTACATGACATGTAATAATGTTTCCTTATGTTTTGAGTTCAACACATTAATATATTCCCCAATGAAAAGTAACTTAAAACAAAAAATGTTCTCTATTAACTTTTAAAACTATGGAATCAATGTCCATTTAACCCATCATATGTTATTTATTTTCTGGTGGTAAACATTCTCATAATCATGTTTTCAAACACTCTCCCTCAGAACATGATGGTTTTTTATCACTTTCGTATCCATGTTTTCATGGATTCGTAGTATCTATTATCTCGGGTGACCATTATAGTTCTCTTTATTTTGTTTAAAGTGATAGTTTTACTGACTATTTTCTGATTAGGTACATTTAATGAATTTTCCAATGCCTATTTTAAAATTTTGAGGATGCAATTCCAAAAAGGTGGGAAGGATGTAACATCTCAGGTAAATAATGTACATGAAATTTCTCATATTTATTAAAATTTTTTAATAAAATATTAATTATAATTTAAAGGGGATGCTATGTTTAATGGTGTACCTGATACACAAAAATGGGTATCTTTGAAATCTTACATTGCACACAACATTGAGTTATACTAAAAATAATAATAATATAATATTATTATTTTAAATGGTAGTTAATTCATAGACGTAGTATTTGCAGGAAAGAGCAGAAAAAACTAAAAAATGATTACACATGTTTGTTAATTGTTTTTACATTTATCTAATAAAATTTAGTTGTTTAAAATATTAATAAATATAATTTTTAGCATGAACATTCTAATATTAACTAAAAGGTTGATTTACCGCATTTTGAAGGTGAAACCTATTTAAATATTCAATTTGTCATTTTTATATGTTATATTTTACAAAATAAATTAATTCTTTAGATTCGGGACATTATAATTTACTTTGGTTAATTTTTTTGTATTTTTCTGATAATGTTAATTTTTTGATGAATAGTGAAATATACTGTATTTTAATTTAAAAGTGTCTTTCAATCTAAATTATTTAAATGTTTATATTATATTTTTAATCTGTTTTAAAGATTAATTAGAATATATTTTTACCATTTAATCTAATGTTGTTCATTGTAATTAATTTAACTCTGAAATTGGACATAAACCATATCAATCTTTTGATAGTTATTATTTCTTAAAAACAAGCTATTTGTTTTGACAACGAGAATTAATTTTAAATTAATTAAGGCTACTTCTATGTTTTGAATTTTGTAAAATAGACATCATTTTTGAATACGGAATATCAAATATAGCTTTGGAAGAATTTTTTGTATTGATGAATAGTGAAACCACTTAATAGTAGTTAAAAAACTGACTTTTTCATATAAATGAAATTTTACCACTTATGTGAATTGAATTTCAAAAATTTGACATACAAGGTTGTTATTAGTAATTAAAGTGTGGTTCAATGAGATTAAAATAATTTTTGGTGAATTGTAGCTTTTGGCATTTATTTATCGCAATTAAAGGAAAATAGGATAATTCAATGTTAAAAGAATATCTTAATAAAAAAGCATTATTTTAACACTTGTCCTAACATTATTTAATGAGTCGTGGACGACCATGGTAATATTTGGGTCGGCTTTGGGACCCCATTGATCCACTTAAATTTTATAACAACACATTATATTAATTAATTTAATGTAATTGAAAAAATTACACAAACAAAGATATTTTTGAAAATTAATTTTTTGAAAGGGTTATATAAGTTATCTTTTTTAATATATGTTTTAATTGGAAAGATAAAAATATTTCCTACATCATGGTAGTTTTTTTATAATTTTTATACAATAAAAAATTTAAATTATATTTGACACAATAATGAAGCAGTATTAACTACATTAATAAAGTATTTAAATAAATAATATTATAAATAATAAAATAACTTACAAAATATGTCCAATTCTTATTGTATGATTTTATTTCTACCATTTTCAACTTATATTCACTTTTAATGAGTTTTTTATATTTAGTAATTGAAGATAGGTTTATAATTAAATAATATTTGCAATAATTCATAAAGAGCCCCTCCTCCCCCATTTAAAAGAACACAACTTCTAACCAATTACACACAACTCTAAAGCCTTTTGGATCATCCATCCCCAGCCAAATTAATCTCCCTATATCCCAATAATTTTCCTAGTAGCCCTACCTTAGGCATAAGGCACTTCAAGAAGTCCTATTAGATCAAACCAAAAGAAGCTATCCAAATTAAAGGTAACAATTCCCCTTATTTTTTTCTTTTATTTCACTTATATAACACCTAAAATCATTTTATTACATTATTTTATAACAAAACAAGTGTCCTAAATATAATAGGATGTTTTTATGAGAAGTATTTTAAATGTATTAACACACACCTCCATTTAATGGGTGAATAACATATTATTTCTGTGCACGGAAAACTGACGCCACACGAAATGATGAATGTTAGATTATCTCCTACCACCTCTCATGGTGGACCTTAAGATGTAAATGTATTTATATTTTATTTATACTATGTTTATGTTTTATTTTTGCTTTGGTATTATTCATTTATAGTATAGCTTTATCATTTCCATTATGGGGAAACACGATAATTTAATTTGAGGAAGTGCGAACTACCGCCCCCTCAAAGTGATATGACTCGTTATAGCCATATGTGGGATGCATAAATTGTATAGTTAAAAATATTATATATGATATTATACTTTAATTTTAATATAACAATTTATCATTATTTTTTAATACCATTAATATAAGAATGATAAATGAAAGTAGTGTTCATGTTTACGTACGACTTACCGTATCAATGAACGGAGCATTTTATTTATTATCTCAAAAATATTATGTACAGTTATAAATACATATATGTACAGGATATATATGATTTAAATGATATCTAAATCATGAATGTAATTCTGTAGAAAATGGACTTTTGACCACTTGGACAACATGTATTTATAAGTTTTCCTTATTTTATGGAAGTACCAAATATCGACCAAACGATCATTATTAACATAAATAATTTCATTATGTTCATAACATGGTAATAAGTTATATAAAAAGGATAATAAACAAGAAAAATGTTATTAATAAATTAGAAATTAAATTTAGTTTATAATTTAGTAAGAACAATGAACAAACCAGTGAAGTAGGACACGAGGGAAGGGATTTCTTATCTCACATTTAATTCCACAAGATTTCCATTATTCGCCACTTATTCATTGATTGTGGTGTATTGTGTACTTCCAATTGATATATATTATCATGATTATCATTTTATTCATAGTATTTTGTGATTCATTTGGTGGTTATTATCTTTTGGTCATATGACTCAGTTGATTACAATGTGGTAAAGGGTTTCATCTCACTTTTTATTCCTGTAAGATTCATGCTATATTTGGTACTAATTTGTTTTGTGTTGTGTATATACTAACCATGATTTTAATATTTGTGTAATATACATTTATTTATGTGTATTTAAATATTAATTTTATGATCCATCTTTCTTATGGTGTATGTTATGTATGTTACCAAATTGGTAAGGGAACCTTTCACCCTTTTCTTTTTAAAAGACTTTTTTTTATGTCTTTTTAAATTTCATATTACTATGTAGGGATATGTTATTCTACATCCTTATTGATGTAAATTTTATTTAAAAGTGATGAGATACCCTTTTTCAACTCAACAACTCATTTTCTGAATTTTAATGTGATGACGTTAGGCTGTCGAATTTTTGCAAGGGAACTTCATAATCCAATTTATATAGTTTGGGTAAAAATTGTACTTTATTAATATGTCGTCCTATTAATATGTTTGAAAAAACTCTTATAATTTTGAACATAATATCCACTAATATTGGGTGTATTTATATTTTTCACTTATAATTATGTAATTTTTTGTACTTAATTTAAGGATATCATCTTTATAAGTGATTTAATCTCAATATACATTTCAATTGAGACATAATTGGTGTTATACACCATTTAACTCTTATATGGTTTATATAAATTTAATTAACTTATTATATCATGAATCACATTATTCTCATGATATTATAAAGTTTTTATTAAATGTTATTCCTTAATTATTTTTATTCAAGAGTCTCTCATTTTGATAAAAAATCTTTAACTAAAATATCATTTTAAATATATTTAAGAATTATTATTGTAAATATTTATCTTTAATTTCCATGTTTTAAAAATGGTTATGAGTATTTATTTATATGGATAGTTTTCTATTTGTATTATAATTCCATTAAATGATTAAATGTGGTATGTGACACTTTGATTCAATAATCACATTTAAAATGGTTTATGAAAATGGATTGATTATTTCAAATTAATTCTTGTGATTTAAAATGAAATTTTATTAGTGATATGTTTATATTTTCATTATTTTATGTTTTTTGATGGTACTTGGACATTTTACGGGTGGTTACGTGATAAACCATATGACGGGTGATACCGTGATAAACCAGGATGGGTTGTTACGATATAACCTCCAAGGTGTTGGGTATGGAAGTCGGCTATATGGAATTTCCATTTAGTAATATTTTTGGAAGTTGACTGTATGGTTATTCCACATATGAATTTTTATGTCCAAAGTTACATTTAAATGTTATGTATTCTTTATATGGGTTTTATTGTAATCTTTTTGCTTCAAAAGGGTAAGTAATGATCTTATATTTAGTGAATAGTATTTACTACTTCTTAATGGTGAAAATTATTATTTATGATAAAGTATTCATGGTTTTCTTGTCGTCTTGAAAAACTAATAGTTTTCTTTATTTTTTTTATCACTTACTGGGCCAGTTTTGCAAATCACATTTTTTTGAAATGTTTTTGAAATGACATAATGTAAAATAGGGTAAAGGATGTTATCAAGGAAAATTCATGTTGTCTAAAACATGGAACTAGACATGTCTCAATTATTCAAGAGTTTTAATTTTAAGAAAAAAATGAAATTGAGTAAAAGTGTCTACTTTGAAATTTTTGAAATGTAATGTAATTGTTATTACTAATTCTCTATAACTCTAAACTTGAAAAGCTCCTCAATGTGAATTATTAATTTAATTCAAGATTATTTAATGTTTAAGGCCAGGTCCTTATAGTTTGTAATTGAATTTTCAAAATAATGATAATATTTTATTTTTATTAATTAATTTTTCTATATTATATAAATTTTTGATTAGGATAACCTTTTCCCATTTCTTTTTAACCCTTTTCAAAACCCCATTTTAGAGCCGTTATGATTTTTTTATCAATTTTTCATCTTCTCCCACTAAAATAATATGTTATTTTTATTTTTAATAGTTAATCATCTTTTATTTTTATTGTTATTAAACAATATGTAATTTGTTATTTATTTAATTCTATTATTGATATAAATAATACCCTTATTCCCTTTTCTAGGTTAAATTAACATAATAAATTTGCTTCTTATGAACATTAGATATACCAATGTTTTTGATATAAAACATGTCCTCTTTTCTTCTCCATTTGTGATTTTAGAAATAATTAATTAAGATATTTGTGAATAATATAAATATTAATAAATTTGATTTTTTATACCTCATAGAGCATTAATTCAATGGATAATTAATTTAATCTGTAGAGATGACATGTTTTATGATACATCAGTACTATAACCTGGTAATTTTTTTCACACCATGGTGATAGTAGTTTGTTATATTTTTATACATGTCTCAATAAACTTTTGACGACACAATTACATGTTATGATTAATGTTCTTTTAATTATGATATTACCTTATCTATAATCCATTTATGATATTTATAATGTTATTATTGGTATTTTTCTAAGTTCACATGAAAATTGTTACCCTTATTTTCCCTAATAAGGATATTTTCTCCTCGTATTTATGGAAGTATATCACTAGGTTATGATATGATGTAAATTTACTTTTGATGAACAAATGGTGAATCCTTTCAAGTAAATTAAAATAAATTTTTATTTATAGATTTATTTTTTGTAAAATATTTCAATGAAACATTACCATAAATATCCTTTGTTTGTATAATTTAATTAAAAGATGGGTAATAAAAATGGGGGATTCGATAGTTTGAATCCACCAAATCATTAGTCATTTGTGATAATTATTATATTTCAAACATTATTAATAATCTTATAGAGATATCATATATTAATACATCTAGTATTTTTTGAAATTCTATGTATGTTCTTTTTAAGAAAGTACATATATATCTAGATATGAACATTTCGACGTGATTCTAGAATCGATGTACATATGGGTAACAACTCAAATATGGTTCATCAGGCCTAACGTGGGGTAACCTATTAATGACAACATGCCTTATTTTTGCCTTTTTTACACTCCTAGTATATATATATAGTTAATTATGTTATTTCAATGAACCAATATAATGTATTTGTTGAATATATTAATATTATTAATGACTAACCTCTTCAAAAAGGTTTTAATGTATAATTTTTTTAGAATTATATTATTAAAAACTGAAAATTTATTCTCACTATTTTTTTCATATATAGTTAATGTGTGGAAATAAGTGGTACTATATAAATTGTGAGTATAATGGACCATTCCCAAAAAACCCTTAAATGGAAGTCGGATTGGAAAACATCAGTGTAATGATTAATCAAAGGAATTGAGTTATGGGAAATAACATGAAAAATGGTAAGACATATGATTTTCAACGAAGGGAACAACATTCAATTGTGGCATTAATAAATCGAATACCATAATCTTTCAGTGGATGTACCTATCCATTGATTGTTGAATAATACAAAGAATCTATAAAAAAGTTCAATTTTATAAATCATTGTCCCTAACAAGAGAAATTCACCTTTTTTATGTAATTCATTGATGAATAATTAGATCAGTGGAGGAAACAGATTGGAAGCATGATTAGAAGAGGCGAGATTAATGTTATTGACTTGGGAGAGTTTTGGATAATTTTTTTCAAAATATATTCCATTAATTTTATGAGATAGAAAATGAATAATAATTCCATGAGGATAAAAAGGATGGATTATTAATATTTTGGAATATATGAGATGAACAATACAATATATTCCTATCACACCACATGCTTTTTCATGGATCATAATGGTAAGGTAGATAGATTCATCATTGGACTAAGACCACATTTATAGTTCATACTATATAGCATAGATAATGAAAGCTATAAGGAAATCATGGATAGTGATTTGAATGTGGAAAATGAATTCATTGAGATGTAATAGTCCCAAATATAGAATTTAAATAATATATATTTAGAGTTAATCATGGGGAATAGATTTGAACACATATGAGGAGGAATGAAAGTGAAACATCCCATGTGAAACAATTGTTTGAATGAAGCATTTGGGGAAATACCTCCTCAAGAGCGATGACTTTTACATGAGTGGGAGAGATGGACATATTGAATAGAAATTTTTTAGTGAGGTGAAGCCTAAACGTCTGAATACTAAAAAGAATAGGATGACTGTACATACACATCATCATGTCCAATTCTATATGTTTGAAAATCTAAGGACATTTTCAAATAACATTTCAAATCTAAAGGCAGTCAATAAGAATCACTATGAACCCCATCATATTCCAAGTGAACAAGGTTATTCATTTTATATCAAGATAACTAAAGTAAATTCTCATTGTAATGTGGTGGTAGGTAGTCTCATAGTTCTTTCAAAGATACCAAGTACATTGTTTGATTCTTGTACTATGAATTTTATTTATTTTCCCCATGTTTGTAATGAATATAGTTTCAAAAATTAACTACTATAATTTTATCTATCATTAAACACTCTTGGATGGATTACCAGGACAGTAATAGTGTATAGATATATTATTTTTTACTATGGATAACATTATATTATCATAAATATAGTAAAAATTCCCATTTCATAATTTTACATTATACATATGAAAAAATCACTCTAAAAAATTAATGCTAAAAATAACTAAAAAAGTATGCAGGTATTAGTATAAATGTATGGATGGTATAAAACTATTTTCATGTGAGTGATATCAAATAAATATCTATTCATCGAAGTACCAACAATAGATTTATTTATTGAATTAGTTGGTGAGGATAAAAAATAAAATGAGTGTATATGAATAAAAAATTTCTACATCATTCAGGAATACATTAACATATTTCCATAGGAGTTAATGGGACCTCCCCTAGAAAAAAACGTATAGTTATCCCTAGAATAAATACCTATATAATAGATGATTATGAAGACAACATATAATAATGAAAATATAGAGATGGAGTAATTTAGGAAAAAATCATAAGATAATTTTGAGAAGGGGTTTATCTGAACATGTGGGATTCCTTGTGGTGGACCTATTATTGTTTTGATGGATGTATCAATGAAGGTGTAAATTTATTAAAGATAAAATTAACTGATCAAAATTAAGAACATGTATTACCATCCCTGGAATGCTGATTTATTTGACCAAATTCATTGGGATGAATTCATCTCAAATATTTATCTTTTATCTAGTTTTCATCAATTGACGGTGAAGAAAGAAAATATTCTATGGAAATAATTTTGATCAAGATATGGTAATAATGAATTTTTTGATATTCCACTAATATTTACAAAATCTCCTAGAATTTTTATGTATTTGATTAATAGAGTATTTTTGGACAATGTTGATAAATTTTTGGGAGGTTTTATTGATGATATTATGATATATTACAATAGTCACATAGAGTTTGAGTTTCATCTAAGGGTCAAATTGAAAACATTGATGAAGGAATTGTTATATGGAAACACCACCAAAAGATAATTTTTGTTCCAATAAGATTATTTCATGAGCAACATCATATCTAATTATGGAATCTATGCTAAACCTATTGAGAAAATGGTTGTGGATGTGTGGACAAATCATACAATTGAAATTGATATTCATAGTATCCTTTGTTTATCAGGATTTTATTTTAGGTTTCTAAAAATCATTACCTGAATATCTAATACACTATCCATGTTAACTTTAAAAGGGATTTTGTTTATATAAGAAATTGATCATGTGGAAGGTTACCATGAGATGATGAAGAGATTGGTTACTACACTTTTTTATCTCTACCGAATATCAGAGATTAATAATTTATTTATAATGTTATATTAATAAAATGAAAATGGAACATCCTAATCTATATTGAAAAAGGGACATATATTTGTATATCGATAGTTAAAGTGTCATGGGAATAATTGTACCATGCGTGACCTAGACATAGCTATGCTATTTTTACACTAAATACATTGATGCACTATCTATGTCTAGGGAAATGTGATATATATATATATATATATATATATACTGAATAAGAATGTTTTAAGCTTAATTTCATTCCAAATGAATTGTATACGAGAGAACAGATCTAGTTGGAACTTCTTAAATATAATGATTATTAAATTCATCATCACTCTAGAGAAGAAAAATAATTCATCGATGAATTATTTAGGTATTTCCATGTTGTTTAGGAAATGATGAGTATTCATAGATATAATTTGATCAAATAAAATTTATAAAAATTCATTGTAATTTTAAGGGAAATGACATTATCAATTATATCCCAAATGATTTTTCATCCATATTTAGAATATATGTTCAATGAATTTCAAAGAGTTTATCCTTTCATATAGGAGATGATATAGGCTATGATGTATAGGATTTTTGTTGAATTTAATATTAATCAATAAGGTGTACTATAATTTTATAGAAGACTATGGGTTTGATCTATTCTATAGATAATGAAATAACTGATGGATGAATCTCACAGCTCAACATTATTAAAAAACAGTGAATCACGAAAATGTATAAGGACTTTTGTGATCATTACATGTGGGATTACATTAAATGGGGGAGTTCCTACTATATTGTATGTGTAATGGTGTTACAACAACATAATGTTGAGGAAAACTTATTCAAGAGGTATTTTTACAACTACCCATACTTTCATGGACGTGGAACAACATTTCTCATTACCTGGTAAATAGTTTACAAAAAACAACTGTTGGTAACAATGTGATAGGTTTTATAGTGGATTGTCTCACCATGATTCCCATTTTATCCCTTTTAGGTAAGATTTCTCTCATGTACAACATTCCACAATATTCTTGATGGATGTTGCCTGAATTAATGGGGTACCACATTATATAATCTGTAACCATTAATCATGGTTCAAATCAATATTATAGAGAATTATTAAACCTACTCTAAGTTCTTAATCAAATTTCAGTAATATAAATCACCCACATTCCAATGGATAGAGTAAAAGAACACTAACAACACAATAGGACATGTTGATAACTTGCTCAATCAAAATTAATGGTGGATTAAATAAACAACACCCATTACTATAGTTATCCAAAAAATAATTCATTTGCGTATTCCAATATAACCATATTAGGTTAATTAGGGAAATTTATGTGCAAATTTACATGAACATGTGAATCTAGTGATACGAAGCATCTTGATCCAGATATTGATCATGAGATGTCAAAAAAATATTATTTAATCCAACAAGACATCATGTATGGTTTGAGTCAAAATTATAGAAATGATGTCAACTATCGATGAGATTTAGAGTTTGATGTTGGTGAGAAATCCATACATCTAATATAACCATGGAAGCGAGTCTTGTTGTATTGGATGAAAAGAAATTATAGCCTCACGTACATTGGACCCTATGAAATCCAATATCCTATATGACTATTGGCCAGTAATCTTGCACCCCCTCCAATATATATCATGTTCATCATATATTCCATGTATCTCTAATTATTAATAACATGAGTAATCCTAAACATGTAATAAATATTGAGGTGGTACAATTGGTACATGACATCTCTTATGAGCAGCAACTGGTGGAGATATTTGAACGTAGAGACTAGGTTCAATTAATGAAGACAATTTACCTCATCAATGTGTTTTGAAAAACCCATATGTTTGACGAAGAGGCATGGGAGACTATGGAAAATATGATGGAAAAGTAACAACATAATTTAATAACTGAGAAAATGAGTTAAAATTTCATGGAACACAATTCTTAAGTCGGGATGATTGTAATGAACGATACATTTTAAATTAAATTATTTTCCAGAAAATGTGTTTTTTATTATATTTTTCACAATAAAAAAATGACCCTTTATTAATTAAGTGATTATATAGGGAAATATAACTATCTCGTTTTCACTGTTATGTGAGAGTTTGTTAATATAACAATTGTTTTGTATACTCTTGTTAATAGTTATAAAGTTATTATTTGTTTATATAAGTAGAATTGACAAATAATAATTTATTTCTAAAAGATAATCATTTGCCTTAATAAGTAGAGTCGTGTAGTACGTAGAAAACTTTTCATAAATTTTTTGTTAGCTTGATTCAATGGGCTTCACCCATGATCAATCCCATTTTGAGCTTCAACATGTCAAGCATGAACAAAATCATAACTGTGATAAATTCATGTTAGTATAAATTAGTATTCGGGGGATGTTTTCCATGCCAACACATTAATCAATCACCACTGCACACTATACCCTAATGTCATTATAGGGTGTTATATGGGATTATGTTTTTGTAATAGAGATTAATATATTTTACTTAATTTATATATATATATATAATTTTTGAATCATCAGAATCATTTTAAGAAAAGTGATCACACATCAAAATTGTTATGATGTTTGATAAATTTATTTTTTGGATCGTAACTTTACAATTAGTTTTTTATTATTTAAATAATATAATATTTAATTAATAATTATTATTTTACTAAAATACCATTATTAATGCACATATATATAATAATGAATGATAAAATAGTTTAATTTGTTTCAAGTGTGAGAAATTTTACTACTCATTTTCTAAGCATTTCTATAGGCTATTTTTTCATAAATTATTATTAAAATGTTTGTTAAATATTTAATTCAAATGGATATATTATTATAAAATAAATAGCATTTTCGAAATCATTCGGTAAAATATAGGATAGGTTGAATATATGATAATTTTATAAAATAATTTATTTTTTGGTTTAACATTAAAAATATAGTTTATGATTTTTTGTTTGGTTAATTACATCATAAATATTTCATAAGGATAATATAATAATTTAACCGAAATAAAAGAAATATAATATGTTAGTTTATTAATATAAAATATTTTAATATATTTTAACATATTTAAAATATATTAATTCCATTCCAAACTTTTAGATTGGAAACATAAACTTTATCAATGTAATATTTTGGAAACATTAATCTTTCATGATAACATTAAGTAATTTTATATTCTAGAAAACAAATGTGGATTAAAATAATATTATAGGTGTCCGTAGTGTTAAATATTGAGTACAATTTTCATGGAAAGTACCATTGTTTTTTAGTTACTACCTTGTAGGTGTTTAAGGAAATTAACAAACTGGTCCATATATTTTGCTATAAAAACCCAACCATTTCTCAATTTCCATTCATTACCAAAAATTTCTCAATGAATATATTAGTTATTACTATCCAATTAGTCCTCTCATTGTGTCCTTATTCCCCCAATGTCTAAATACTCATGTTTAAGGAACCAATTTTCATGGTTAGAGAGATATCAAATTCACTTTTCCTTTCATGTTTCGTTTTTATGTCGTATGTCCATCAAATATAAAATCTATTTTATTCATTCAATTTAATATTTTTCATTAAATCCTTATGAGTATTTAATTAATGGTGGACCGTTTTACCCTATATTTTTATCATTTTACGAAACTAATTTTAGACCTGTTATGATGCTGATTTTATTTTTCAAATATTTCTCATCTCCAAAATAAATTTAGAATTATTTTCTTTTTGTTAATAAATAAATAATTTTCTTTTCTACTGGTATTAAGGAATATGTAAAAAATATATTTTTTTTATATTTTTTCATATATAAAACACTTATTCATTTTCTATGGTTTTATAATGATTAATGATCATTTTTAATCTCAATTAAAAAACCCTAATTCTATTATGAAACACATATTATTTTCATCTTCTAGGTTTGTGGATAAAATTAATAATTTTGATATATTTGGATTAAATAAAAATTTATTTCATATTAATTGTTCTCCCTGATATCACTCTAATTCAATGGGTAATGAATTTAATCTCTATAGATGGAATGCTTTCTGTTACATTGGTTAAATCATTGGTATCATTTATGACCCCTTTATGAACAAACCATTGGAATATTCTTATAGATGTATCATTTAAAATGAAATATCAACATTTCTACATAATGATCCAAGAATTATTCATTATGTTATGACAATTTATTCTTTGTTCGGGTCATTATGGCATGGCTTATGTTGTTAGTGATATTTGTCAATGTAGAAATATAATATGATTCCCTAATTTCCACTTACCCTCTCTTTTTACCACCCTTTCATTTTGTTAACTTCCCCAAGTTATGAGATGTTGTAAATAAACTAAAAATAAACCACTAGGAAGCCATTCAATTGGATTAATGTAACATTTTTATATTCTCATATACTTTTTGAAATTTATTTTATCAAACTAAACATTAATGATCCTATATTTATATAATACAATGTAAATTTTTATATTAAAATGGGGGAAGGTATTTAATTCCATAATTTTTCATCCATGAACAGTTGACCGATGATATTTTGGAATGAATCATCCTGAATGGATGTTCACATGTTTTCATGCCATTTATAAGAATTCAAAAACTTTTTTCTTGAGTGGGAGATAAATAAATTTAGAAATGTATGATTAAGTATTCATGGATTTTTCAAATGGTTAAAACGAAATTGATCAAACAAAACATGACCAAAAGATTATAATATGATGTATGATGGATAAAATATTGAGAAAATAAATTACCACTGATGTTTATTTAATTGATTTAATTTGGATTTGATAATAATTATTATTGCGTGTGAAATATTGGTTCACAATGGGATCACTATAGTAATTAAGGTTTCTTAGGGTTATCTATTGTTATAGTTTTTATTTTGTATGATCATGTTATGATTTTGTCCATGAAGGATTAAGATTATACAATTATTTAATGGGTTGTGCTTTGATGATGTGAGGACCTAGTGGTGGAATATTTTTGTGATGGTGATGTGATTGTTGTTGTGATTATAGGATAATTTGATGATTCATATAGGTTGAACGTTTTTAATTCTTATTGCTGGTTGATATTCTAGTGATTCCCGGGACATGTTGAGAGTTTGGTGACTCTATTTTTCTTGAATATTTTATTGTTTTTGATGTTATGATAGTAATTATGAAGTGAAGTGATTATGATGAATTTACTTTTATAGTATTCTTATCATGTTATGATATATCCCTATAAATTTTAATTTCCATTTCATACTAATAATATGCCACTGATTAATATGTTAATGTGATTTGACTAATGATTAAGTACAAGTATAATATTTTCATCCAACAATATTATATGTAATCCTTATATTATTATTTTTTAACATATTTATACCCCAAAAAATGTATTCAACATTGATACATGACAATACATCTTCTTAAAACAACTATATAATATTAAAATAGTTTTGATGGATAGTGCAAGGAAGATTTGGTGTTTTTATCATGTTTCTTTGGTAGAGTTAGAGAATTATCTAGAGCTTTTATATTCCATTCATGCATGTATATTATTATTAGTATTATTATATATAAGTAATACATTGTTTTGGAATAATATTTTATCCTCAATATGAGACTTTTGGTTTTAATATTTTGTTTTGTTTTTTAATTTATATAATTATGTGGGTAAAGCTTCTCATTATTTTGATAGATACCAGTATTCCAAATTTTCCACTGTTGACCTATCTATGGCATGGTTTTGGGGTTTATATTATAACCGATTCCTTCCCAGAACGGGAATTTGTAGGGATCAGAAATCAATAGAGGCACCCAAAAACTATGTTTTTATATAGTTCAAGAATTTTCACTGATAAATTTTAGAAAATAATTTATGTATATGCATTTATGTACAATGAAAATAAAATTAACTAAAATTACTTTTCTATATCCGCCCCTTTTCAATGAATATATTTTTTTAGTTAAACAAACAATAAATCATGAAAAATATAGTTAAACATCGAAATTATTCATGTATTACTTAAAATATTATCCTATTTAAAAATATGGATTGATGACGAAATAATGATTAACATATTACTATATTTAACAGTAAAAATTGATGAGAACCCCATTAGGGAAGATCACATCACTCTATAAGGTGATTTATTTTTTTAGGACTGTGTTTCCACTCAATGACTTATATAATGCAATCCAATTCATCAATATCATATGGTTATATGAATATCCTATTATTTCACCTTTAGCCCAAGAGAAGCTTCACATGGATTGTCAATGAATACAGGGTTTTTGAGAATGAATTGTTTTGTGGGAAAATTCAATGATAATAGAAAACCTATGTGATAGTATGGCATGTAAAAATGAGAATCATTCAAAACCAGTTCAATTAATTATAAATGTTGGATGTCTGAGATACCAAAAAACATTAATAGTGTTCGTATAGTTTCCTCGCCTTGGGGAATCTAAATTCAGAATAATTATTTATTTTAATTTTTTTTCTTTGATATTATGAAATAAATCCAACCTCGTTGTCATTTTAAAAAAACAACACTATAAAATTATAAAATCTCAAATAAAATAAATAATATTCCCTTATCATAAAACTCCTGTGTATTCAAGAATTAAATGTTTATAGATGAATATAAAAAATAATAAGCACTATATCGAAATTTCTATAATTCCTATAATAAAACATTCAATGAATGAAAAATCACTTATAAATATGGTACACAAAATACTTAGAGTATAAACTAATGATTCCAAAAATAGATTAATGATTATTTTCTATTTTGTTCATATTTCATCTTCCATGATTGAATATAACTATTAAACATACCAGTGATTATCCAATAACTCAACACTACATATTTAATAATAATTTCACAAAACTCTTTCCAATATATTGTAAATAGTGAAATAGGTGATAAATAATAGACAATATTGTTAACATAGTGTTTCTACACTATATGTATAGATTCACTCATTGATTGTGGCAAGAGAATGACCAAATACGATGTATAACTACGTATATTATGTTAATAAATGATAAAAATATATATTACTAATATATTAATTTACAATAATATTTATAAATGTGAAATGAAATGAAACAAGAAGAAATATATATTAATAGTCGAACACCATTGGATCATCAGCAAAAAATTTGCATATATGGATTATAAAAAACCCCAATAAATCAATATTTGGTTATATATATAATAGTGAACATTGATTTTATCATATAATGACCACAAAATATTTACTAAAAAGTATAATATTAATATAATTTTATAAACTAAAATGTATATTTAAATATAATTCAAATGTATAAGTAGAATAAATAATTTAGACCACACCTAGAACTCATAAAATAAATTACAACTAAAATAAAACTATTACACTTACATAAATGAAATGAATTGGGTATATATGATAAACAACTTATCAAGGGTAAAATGAAATGTTTTAAAATTAGGTACATTATTCCTTAAATCAGAAACACATATGGAAAAATTAATGAAATCATAGTGTCTAGTTAATCATATAATTCATAGTATATGATGTTTGACAATGAAAATTACCTAGAACCACACCATCATAAATACTGGTTACAGTTGATTTAGCATATTATCCAAACAATATATCACAATCATATTTATATATATGCTATGAAAACTATTAAAGAGATATAAAAATTAAATAAAATAGAAAAATAAAATATCATTGAAACTACTTAGTATAGGAATCAGATGGGAATCTACATGTTCCACGCATTTTCCTGAAAATAAAAGAAACTAATATTGTTCTGGTTCCATACATTTAATTTCATTATAATAACACAATTTTTTTCAAGTCTTCATTATTTAAATGTATTTTCCAATCAAGGACTATTTTGTACCTATATTTGAGTAGGATAGATGTATATATAGTGACTATAGATAATCATCCACTGTGTTTTGATATAAGTATAAAATCGTGTATCTCTTTTTTAGGTTAAATATGTTTTATGATACAACACACTCTTTAAATATAACCAAATAATTATAAAACATAATTAATATAATTAATTAAATTTATTAAATTTATGTATATATAAAAAAATTTATTTACATATTTATGTAGGGAATTAATAAATGTAGTCAATAAAATGACTAAACCCATCTATAATATTACTACTAAGGGTGATAATTAAATATAGTATCATATATTTAAAAACCATTGTTCGAATTTTTAATGTTTTAAATTGGTAGGGGGAAATATTTACCTACTTTTCTTGACACACATTTATGCACACAAGATCTACAATAAGTATTCCATAATGACGATTCATCATGTTTTCTAATAAAAAACAATTATTATAAATCTAAATCATATAATGTGTAATAGATCGAATAATAAAATGAAATGACTCATATATATGTAATATTTTAATAAGAAAAACTACAAAAAATTATAATCGCTGAAAACACATTAATAAATTTCCACAGAGAAGGCCATTTTGAATATTATAATCATTGAATATTTTTATTCATATGAAACCACTAGGTAAGATTTAAATCATGTGATTCAGAGATAAAATTCAATTATTGACTATTTTGAACATCTATATTGTAAAATATTCAAAATATTTATTGATTTTACATATATTAAAAGAATGTTCCATTAGATTGAATATAAATTATTTACTAGTAAGATTGTTTTTATTTTTTAAAATCCATAAACCGAGTTACGAAAAACGGATATACTATATCCAATTTCTTGTAAATATTAGTTTAGAACAACATTCCCCTACATCATAGACACACATACACAAACAATCTTAAACTATTAGATTATGAAAAAAATTAGAAATATAAATATCTATAAATACACAAAAATTGTATATTAATAGAGAAATATGTAGAAAATAAATTTGTTAAACACAGGAAATTCATAAAAAAATGAATATAGGGATATTATAAAAATAATATTCTAATCAGGGAGTAATTAATTTCACTTTTTATTGTCATATCATTTCTATTAAAAATGTCTCATTCCAATCACGAAATATATAGTTCAACAAAAATATTGGAAGGAAAAAATGGTTATTATTTTGAGAATATTGAATCAATGAATTTACAATCAAGGAAATCACCTTTTTGATACAAACCTGGGATGCGTGATTTTTTTATCATATTTTATATTATAGAATTTTTATTATTCATTTTTTATTTTTAAATATTTATTTTTTTCAATAAATAATTCTTATTTTCTATTTTACAAAAAAAATTAAATTATTAATTTTTTTATGTAAATATTAATTTATTACCAAATAAAAGACATTAAAATAAATATATAAATGTATAATATCTAGTTTTCAATTAATCTATAGATAACTTCCAATCGTAAATTAATTTATTCATTGTATCTCCATGTTTGTTATAGGACAATTTTATTGTTTAAAATATTTCTATATATGCGGAGATGTGTTTGTTTTTAGTAATTCCATAATTCATGAGATTCAAGTATAAGTTATGTATTTATTAAACCATCTATATATGACAGATTTTAATGAAATTAAAAAACATATATTTCATTAAAATCTTTTTAGTATAAGAAAAATAGGTAGGGGTAATGTTTTTTATTCCATTTTTCAAAAGGTATGACATTTTTGTTTAACAATAAAATTTAATTTTATAAACATAATTTTTCAAGAAATGAAATTGATATTTAATTTTATATTATAATTAAATTCGAATCTAAAAAACTTTAATTAAATTTTTAGAAAGGAATAATAATTAAAATTCAAATTTATGTTGTTAATATGAAATGTAATTAGATTTTGAATTAGTTAAATAATATAATTCCTACTCAAATATATTTTTTTTCTATAATAATTGTATGTGAAAAAAGTAAATAAAAAATAAAAAATATTACAGAGATATTTATATATGTATCCACACCCTCACATAATCATAATATGTGATATATATATATATCTCTGTGTGTGTGTGTTTGTGTAGAAATATATCTGACCAATATATCCATATTAGGGTCTGTGTGTTATGTTAATATTTTATGTAAAATATTAAATGTATTATGTTCATTAAATAATAACATTATATATGTTCTTTAAAAGAACATTTATTGAAAAATGTTCAATTTTTTTCAAATAAATACATTTTTGTCCTGAACATTCAATTATACACCTAAATATTCTAATGTGCATCATTTTTTCATTACCATTACAAGTATAAATATAATTAAAATATAATAACATTCATAAATGTATTAAAAAAATAAATTAAAAATTATAGATATAAGAAATATATTCTATTATAGAAATATGAAAAGGCCCTCCAAAAACATTTTTCTCAACAATAATATTAATGTGACTGTGAAAGAAAATAAAAAATGAAGACCAATAGTTTTGAAATTGATATTATTATCAACTTAATCACTTTAATATATTATATGTACTCTATAGGTTATATTAATATATTATTTTCATGATAGACGTTCATAAGGCTTATTTCATGAAAATTTCAGGCTCATAATATAAAATATATAATTTATAAAGTGTTATCACTAATATTTCACATTGAATAATTCATAACGCTCCCATTAACCTAAACGAATCATCACAAAAGGTGAAATATCAAAGAATAATATTCTCAGGCACTAGGGTTCGTGGCATGTATAGAATCCAAAATTAATAACTCAAGTGAGGGCTATAGGGATATGTCACCCTTGTGGTTGTCATTGAGGTATTTTTATCATGGGGTACATGATACATGGTGGATTTTATCATGTGCTATATAATACAGGGAGTGTGTCTTGGTGCATCTATTTTCATTTACGTCAGGTAACTGCACTGTTGTAGTGAATACTTCTAGATATCATTCACTGTAGAATAGTTTAGTTATTGTATAGCTAGTGTCATAATATTTCATCATCATTTTTAGCTATGTTGGAGTTATGGTTTTCTATGTATTAAAATACTTTTATTATCTTGGTAATTGTGTTCCTTAATCATAATGAGATTCTATATCTTCCTAGACGTAGGGATTATTACTATACAACATAAATCATTATGTCTAATGATATATTCTTCAAGATATTTTCATGTTCATTTATTTACTAATTTTTACATCTATATATTTTTTATACCACTACGACTCTTGGAGTTTCTTCATAAATAATCATTTACAGTATACAACAATTATGGTCACAATAGAATATTATATAAAAAAAATTAAGGTGTTTTATACATTTACACCTGAGAGTGGATTGGTATTCAGTACATTGAATTATTAAAGAATCTTAAATATTAATATAATATATCTACATCATCCTCTATATTATATGTAATATTAATAATATGAAAAAAATCACATGGAATATAAAAGACACTAAAAAATGCGATACTTATCGAATAATTCTCATATTAATTATAATGATTTAAATTCAACTGTCAATGTATTCATTTTAATTCCATAAACATAATCTATATATGTGATTCATAAAACATATTAATAAGATGGTCCACATTATAATACAAATAACCCATAAATATCAAGTGCTAATGTTCATGCCAACATGATAAAAAGTAGTAGAATATCCAACCAAAACATACTTGATTCTTTAGATAATAATAATTACAAATAATAAGGAAAATTTATATATTTTCTTCAAAAAAATTAATCTAGAAACATCACTATTTTATATTATGTTTTTGGATTCCGTATATTCTAATTAAATTACACATATTTGTAAAATTTTATGGAAGGTGATTGAAAATATGTTTCCTTATAAATAAAATTGTATATATGACACATCCTCATTTTCGTGGATTGTAATTTCTCATAAATACACATACATTTAACCTAATAAGATAAAAAATCATTTCTTTTAAACAAATATTTAGTGGCATTGATATTTAGTGCATTATAATACTGGAAGACTATTAATATTTATTTGTTTGATATTTCTCAAGAATAACATATCTTGTGAATACATTTTTGTGAAAGGGTATTCCATTCAAATTGAATGATGAATGTCAAAAATTAATTCTTTAGTTTATGAACAGACTCATATATTCACATATACACATTTTTTGAGAACCTTTTAAGGGCAATGTCATGAATTATGATTTTCCTAGATCGAGATTAGGTTGTATTATTTTTCATGGAGACCATTTCATAGTCTAAGACTCATGATAGTTTTCAGAAGATTAATATAATTATCCAAATTGAAACTATGGATGTCCACATATTAAAAACATGGAATACAAACCTATTTAATGATGAGTTTACTACATTCATTGACAATAAGATATTTAAGAACATCTTATCATAAAAGGAAAATAACTTTAGAAAATGATGGTTGATGGGTTATCTACATCTCCTTTTATACGAATTTGTTTTCAAATAGGGGAAATGGAATTTATTTATTGATGGTTTGGTCCAAAATTTTTATAGACTAGTGATTATGGAGGATCCTAAATAGATAGGCTCAAAAAATATACACACATATGAAATGAAATTCAATAAAACATGATTAATAATATTTTTAATTATAATTATGCACCAAACATCCTTCAATTTCCAAAAATCATCCTCCATTCCTATGTATTTTATAGATATATGTTGAATTTTTATTTATTTTCTATGATTCATTATTTTTATAGTTCATAACTATCATGTATTCTTACTCATTATATCTGATTTGAACAATTAATGGATAATGCTATTGAAAAATATATTATTTTATGAATCATAAAATTACATTCCATTATCATATAGATTTATAATAAAAAATATTAAAAATTAATTGTTCATTTTTTGATGTTTTTCAGTTTGAATGTATAGTTTGATGTTACCTTCCATGTAATTAAATAATCCATTATATTTTATGTTGGAATAGTTATATGATTAAGGAAACTATTTGATAAAAATAAAATACATTTCTTCTGATACATTGTTCATAAATTTAACATTATCTATTTTTCCATATTATATGGTAGTTATTTTTGATTTCATAACATTATAAATCAAATCCACTATTAACGATTTAACATTTTTAATATAACTTGTAATATAATATTGCAGTAACCATGTAACTCTCATGAGTCTTATTTTAATTCCAATTTCTAGTTTATTGGTTTTCCCATTTTAAATCATTTTAATGCACAAGTTGTGTTTTTTTCACTAAATATTTTCTATAGAACTTTTGTGAATTAAATTTTAATATACTTGTCACTATTTTATACAATCCAATGATACTTTTTGAAATTTGAAAGTCTATATAGAATAACATTATAATATTTGGGATATGACTAATGAAAATATAATTGACCAAATTGATACATATTTATCGCATTGATAAATGAAATATAATTGCTTTTCACATTCGTAGAATCCCATTAAAAAGACTAAATTAAACTATACAAAATAAATTTTACATGAGTTACTTCTTAATGGGTGGGAAACTAAATATTTTTTTCATAGTATTTTAATAACTGTTTGAGTTCATAAAATTAATATTTAGGTTGCTCGTTGAAATTTTTAATGATTTTAATCTTGTTCAGTAAAGTGAGGCATTATCCATAAGGTGAAAAATTTAGTTGAGCATGTAATTTATTCTAATGGTGCAAAGGTGAAAACATTATGAAAATATAACATTATGATGTAATTTGTAATTTATTGTACTATTGTGATGTATTCATGATGTGTGGATTGTGTATAGAAGTCCGTGTGGGGATGTTAGTAGCCCTGAATAGAAGTTGATAAAATATACCTTAATCATAGTTTCTTATTCATTGAACCAATCATACATAAACTCGCCATGAAGTATTAAATGTGGTGATTGGTATTAATGGGACCAAACTAATTAGATGATTCATATTATAAGCTACATCAATAAATCACTGGAAAAAAATATAGGATATAGTTTCTTCCTCTAAAGTATAATTTGAATAATTACCGTAAATTCACAATTCTGAATTTTACATCAACTAGTTAAATGAATGGGATTATTCAACACTGTTGTTAATATATTATTAACATATCCGTTATTCATAATATTTCCACTATAAATTTTATAGAACCAAATTGAAATAAAATTATTAATCTTATTAATTGAATTGGATTTTGAGTATTTGATGATTTAATTTTATGGTGGTCTGACTGAAGAGAATATTTTGTATAGTAGATTGAATAATGATTCATATATAGAAATTTATAAATTATTAAAACCTTTTATATCCTATATTTGGATATTTTTTATGTATCTAGATGTTGAATATAAAATTAGTTCTAACTTTTTTCTATGTATTTTTTTATTATATATGCATATTTTTTTACAGGTTCATGAAATGTGACCTACTTCCACATGTGGTGAAACAATGGTGGAAACATCCTACTAGAGGAATTCTTTCAACAAATGTGATTGTTAAATTTCGTGAAACAAGGATTATATAAAACATTAAAAATGGGATATTCCCTGTGAAGAATTGTAGAAATAGTTATATTGTAGATGTCAGCTTCCATTCTCATTTTAGGTAAATTTTTGACACCAAAGTTCCTTATCATGAGTAATCATTTTTTTTCATAGAAAAATTCAATTTAATGTTAAATGAATGAAATAACCCCATGTTCAACAATGAATGTCACGATAAACACTAATGCATTCAATAACAAGTTATGCCATGATGTAATATACATTTATTATCAACGTCACAATAAATGCAAAATTTTGAACTCCACCAACAAATAGATCAACTTCTGTTATAGAACATGAAAGTAAATTGATATCACCTAAATTATTTATAATTTTTGAGAATATCATTAGGGTAATCCATAATAATGATCTCATCCTCCCCTTAAATAACAAGTAACATTTCCTTTATTAAAATAAAAAACTCAATTATATTATTAATGGAAACCGATTTACTCACCATGAATATAGGGTGTCATCTTATTATACATAGATCATAAGAAACACTATGTAAAATATAGAACATTATATATATGAAACAAATTATTGTGGATACAGAAGGAATCATATCAATTATTTTTAATAGTTTAGTATCTTGCGTCATCCATTGATTAGTGATATGAAACCTTGGAAGAAACCACATCATAGAGTTCAAAATACTAAAAAAATTTATAACTTTCAAATTATATGATTTTTTTAATCTCTATAATAGATCAGTTAATTCATGTATATGGATATTTATACCCATTTTGTAAGATTTTTAACTCATGTATTTCTCTGAAAAACATTTACAAAACATTTATAATGAATTTAAAGCATAGAAATATTTTCAATATGTAGTATTCCATTTGAATATTACAATTAAAATACCATGATGAATAAAATCACATTACAATATAAACAATAACCATATGTGTTGATATAAAGACATATATAATTATTGCATTCTCAACCCATATATTACCACTCCATGAAAATTTCATTAGTTCATAAATGGACTGTTACAACTTATAAACCTAAACAATCTGGTTTGATAATATAATACATTGGTGTTATTTTTTATTATCATCATAGAATAAATATAAGTTATATAATGTGATTTTCAGATCCATTTGATATATGAAATAATTATAATGATATTCATTGAATTATCTTAATAAAAATTGTTATCACCACTAAAAAATAATAAAACATTATAAAATACTATTACTATTAGAAACAACCATTTATCATTCAGAACAATATTAAAATATTTAACTGTAATTTTTTTTTATAAAATAGTAATATATTTCAAAATTTTCAAATTATCATTAAAAATATTTCAAAAAATAAAATAAAATCACAGTTAAAACACAATAATATCTTAAAAATATCAATAATAGTCAATGTAAATAATAAATTCAAATTATTGAAACCAATATCTCAATAGAACCATTAAAACATTTCATATTAAAAATATAAAATCTAATTATATTTATCATTTTTTAAAAAAAATTAAAAATGTTGATACAAAATATTTTCCCAAAATACATATGCTTGTTGAATTTTGACATAATACACTAACATGATATAAGATTATTTATGATTAATAAATTGGATGCTTGAAATATTTACTAATTAATTTTACATGTGAATAAATATAACTTGAACAGAACCACAGAGGCCAGACCCATGCTAATATTAAGCTGATCAGGCCACCCTAATTCCTCCACAAAAAGGATGAGGGTAGCAACAAGAATGAATATAAAACAACATGATACACCTTATTCCATTTCATTAAACAATAACCACATATTAAATTAAAAACGTAATTACAAAGACACATATTATATTCTTATATAATCAATTAAATGATACAAAGTGAATGGGTGAGACATTATTCATAAATATAACATTGTATGGGTAAAATAAAAGGGAACGGTACTTCTGAAGTGTCTTAAATCTGAACGATGATAGATGCTAGGGAACTCTTCCCAATTCTCAGTACTCCAAGAATTGTCTCTAGATGAAACAATAACTTACCCCTTCATAGACTACCAAGATCTATTATATATTAGTATGCATCACCCGGCATTATATTTGATGAAACAACAGATTCACTTCTATAGAGTCTATAAGAAAACATTATAATCATCATTATAATCTAAAAATGTGTAGTCACAAAGCATAGGACACTATGAATCCGGGGAATAATGAAATGAATACATTGTCTTACATCGATATCAATATTTTAAACTACATTTTAAAGGAAACCATGAAGCACCTTTGATTTCATAATATTGGAAGCAATAGAACAATACTACCACTCTAATTTTAATTTCTCTACTAACTACCATAAAGGATTACCCACTCATTGAGGGACACATGTCATCCTAGATAATGCAACACAATTTCATTCTTAGTACGTGATATAATGACTTTATTCTATAAAATCATATAAAACCCATATATGTTTCCATAGTGGATCCTGATCATGGGGGTAATATATCAAACTATTAGAAAATCCCTTGTGTGTTATAAAGGATATACTTAAAAACATATAAAGATATCCAAATCTTCATTAACAGCTACAATAGAAATCAGTACACAATGCCTCATATTCAAAATACACAAAACTTGAATCCTAAGAAACATTAATTGAATTATAATTGGAGACAAAAACACCATTGAAGACACCTCACATAGGCTAATCATGACCATTTCTATTGGGGGACCACTCAATGCTAGAATAAACCTTTTTCAAGGGAGTACTGAACCCTATTCATAGATTATAGTGGATCTACACCTAATCAATAATGATGGATTAGAATATACATGTGGATATAGAGAAAACAAAATCCATGTATCATAGGTGGTGGTAGTACTAAATTCAATGGTGAAAGTTAAGGGGCTAGTGCACTTCATATCATACTCCCAATGTTTTGCTGGCACTGTAAATCCTCATTAAATCATTCCCCAAACGCCATCATCATCCTTATAATGATAAATCATAAAAATATATTTCTACGCTTTAAAATTTTGCCATAATTCATAACAGAAACCATCCAATGTGATATATGATAAAAAAAATACTTAGGATGTATTAATTGTATTCTGGAAACATACATCAGACATGAAAATCTTCGACATGACACCACAAAGGTGATGGGTGGACACATAGAAAATCTTGGGTGATCAAAATGGAATATTGGGGGTAGGGAATATAGGATTGTGCTTTACATACATGGTGTTAATCACTCTTTGGTTTGTTTGGGTTGACTTACCCAACTACATTGTAGGGTGGCCAAATCTTTTGGGCCCTGTACTGAGCTTGCATGTTTGGATGAACTATGATGCCCTAACATCTATTGTCTAGTTATACCGAAGGATATCTACAACAAAATACAATTAGAGTGTTAAAAAATATATTATTTTTAATACCATCAAAACTCTTCATTCTATTTCATCTTATCCATTGGGTATGCTGTTCACCTTAGAATCAGCAGATCTATGAAATGGATTTCCCAATGATGCAACTATGCTAAAATTTATCTACTTACATTAATGAAGCATTGAAAACAGATAAAAAAGAAATGTATATCAGTATCAATCATAAAATTTGTCGATAAATACAAAAAACCCCTATCATTCATTCCATTATATTGATTCATTGAACGAATGAGTCATGATCACAAAAATACATATATAATATTGGATTTTCACATGTTTTCATGAATTAGTGGGGTATTTTATAAACATTTTAATGTGTTTGAGATAAATAAATGTTGGAAGGTTGGATTGAGTATCTATTATTTTATCAAAAGTTTAATGTTAATTTGAGTGAGAAAAAAGTGAAAAAATAAATGAATAAAGAGCGTAGCAGGATGGATAATGTATTATGAAATTTATTTAATACCCCTATTGATTTAAATGATTTTATATTGATTTAAAGAATTTTTTTATCATGTCATTCTATATGTGTGTAATTTTATGATTCTTCTGGTTGATATTTCATTGGTATATGTCTTGTATTGGGTTGTGCTGGCATAGAATTTCGGTAATAATTTTGGTTATGATGTCTTTATGTAGTAACTAAATTTTATGAGGTCATGATGTAATGATTTGTGGATATGGTGGGGGAGTCTAATGATTATGGTGTGGTTGGGGTTGTTTAAATGTGATAATGGGATTATTCATATAGTTTGTGATTTTAGAATTCATGTCACTAGTTGATATGCTGGAGATTCCTGACATATGATGACAACTAGGATTTCAAGTTTTCCCAAAAAATATAGATGGTTTGGATGTAATGGTAGAAATTGTTATTTTTTTGGCTATAAAGATGTTAATTTTCATGGAATCATATGATAATGTTATATATCTATTGAATTTCAAAATTTCATTTCATTATTATGATACTCCTTAGATTAATAAAATAAGTTGATGTGACTAATGTTGAATTGTATGTAAACTACATTTTTACGATCATCTTAATCAAGCTCATTATTATCTTAGTTTTTACAAATATGTCTATCCAAAAAATATATTCCAAAAGTATATTGATATGTAATTAAACATCTCACCCAACAAAAATTTGTTAATTGTTTTGTAGGATTGTCATAGGGATATATTAGTTGATGTTCATGTATTTTGGGTGGTGTAAGATAATGATCCATAGATTTTGGAATTCATTCATTCATGTATTTTTTTATTGTTTTAATATATTTGTTTATCAATTTGGTTGTAGAAACATATTTATATAATAACTTTATCCTTTGGGTGATTATTTTTAGTTTTTCTGTTTTATTTAAAAATTAGAGTTTAATGTGATCTGTTGTTCTTATAGACAACCTTGGTCTTTATTTTCATCTTCTGACCTATTGGTGGAAGGCTTCAATGAAAAATGTTATCATATCTACATACACAAAATGGGATTCATTAGGGAATAACAATAATTTCTAGATCTAAAATAATCTATTTTGTAACAATGACATTTTCTTATACAATCCTTTTTAAATAACTTTTACAAAATTTTAATTTATTCAGAAACACAAATTCATTCACATATAATACTCTCTATTTTAAACCTACGTTAATTATTATATATTTTTAGAAATAAATAAATATTATATGAAATAAACACATAGAAATACTCCCCGAATATTGAAGTCCTAATTATGTTTAAGGCTTATATAAAAGGATGGTCAAATAGAGAGGGAACTATTCTCATATTCCTATTCAAAACAGTAAAAATTGATGAATGTGAAATAGTGTGAACTTAATATCACTGTATAATGAGGATATAGATGCATTAACGTAGTTTCCCTTCAAAATAATCAATATGGAAATTCTATTAATGAATTTAATAGGGGAATAAGAATATTCTATAATCCAATTACCAGAACCAAAGAAGCATCACATGGTTCTTTAATGAATATAGGTTGGACGTGAAGGAATTGAATTATTGAAAAACGTTGTGATAATAGAAAAGTATTCATTAGTCGCACTTCTAATGATCTTATTCATAGAAAACATATTATATTAAAGATAAATGATGGTATTCTTGTAATCCAAAAAAATATCATAGATATTGTGGAGTATATTTTTCAATGGAGAACTAAATCCATAGTCATTGTGAATTTGAAATTTGTGTCCATAATATTCAGAATAGAATTCAAACCAATCGTTAAAATAATATAATACATACTATAACATCATAAAATTACTCATCAACATAACATTATGACTTCATGTAAAATCCCATTGGTATTCAATAAATAAAATATTTCAACACAGTATACAATAATAAATAAAAAAATTTAAATATTTATTATAAAAAAAATAGAACCTAATAAAATAATCTTCATTCAAGATACATAATTATAGAATAGAAACTAAATAATACAAAAATGAATTACATGGTTTTCTACATGTTCAGTTTTTTTCATAATTTATAACACACTAGAACTATGGAACATTATTATTTTTATCAAACAGGTTTCCAAAAAACAATTATTACAATTCCACTAAAAAATTATGAAAATCCAATAATTAGTGAAATTATGGGGAAAAAATTAACAACGATGTAAACCAGATATTTCTAAAATTCATGTATTTTATTTTTCATATATTGTGACAATAACATGCCAATATATGAAAAGTACAAATGAATTATATGATAATAAATTTATACTAAAAACAATGATAATGTATTAATGTAAAATATTATTCTACACAAAATAACCAAATGAACCTAGAAAACTACATATATTAATGTTGAAATGACATAGGACCATCTATAAAAAAAATTCATGTATGCATTAGATGACATCACATTACATATATATTTTTATTTTAAGATAAGAATGTGAACATTGATTTTATTATTGTATGACACGAGAACATTTAACAATATGTAGAATAAAAATTATATTCAACAAATGAAAATTGATATATAAATATAATTTATATACATAAGTATAACCAATAATATAGATAACACCCAGAACTAGTAAAATCCATTACAACAAATATAAAACAATTTTAATTACCCCAATAAAACGAATATGTTTTATATTATTGTCAAGTATTGGTGGTTAATAATAAATGATACAGAAATTGGAAAATGATTTCTTAAAATATAAAAATTCATGGAATATTTTATCACATTATATCGAATGACTAATCTAAAAATACATTTCAAAAGGAGGAAGTAACATTAACCACAATGAAGCTCATGTGTATCTCTTATTAATTTGGTTTCCATAAAACTGTTATTTTATCTTTATATATTTACATGTCACTATAAGTATATATCAAAATTATATAAAATAAAATAAATATAAATCAAAATAATATAATAATATATTTTATTAGAAATGTTTTCCTTATGTTTTAACCGTAATAATTTCAAAATTTTACTTAATATATTCAAAATAATAATTAATGAATATTGAAAAATTTATTAAATTGAATAAAAAAATAAAAAGCATGTAATGAGATCATACTATTTAATGAGTGTTATGTCATATTTATCATCAATAATTTCCTAGAATCAAACAATCCAAAATTATGGTTGTAGATGATATAGATTATGATCAAACAAATCTCATGAATTAATATACATCTAAATTGTGAAAAAATATCACTCTTATCTAAAATAAATGTGAAAATTAAATAAAAAAAGAAATATCATTGATTATGGATAGTGTTGGAATATACCCCTAATCACCATTTTCCATTAAATTTCTTGAAAATCAAAGAATCTCGTTTTTTTTCTTCCATATATTTGAATTCATTATATCATGAACATTTTTCAATGACATATCATTAGAACACCTTGTCCATGGACGGAAATTTATATATCTATATCTAATATGGATTTAAAAATAGATATTGAATATATAATATTTGATACTATTTTCTAACATTTTCTACATCCACTTTTCTTTTTTATTGTTAGTTGTGCTGGATGATAAAAATATTTCAATAAATATAACCTAATATTTATTAAACATTAACTAATAGAAGTATTTAAATATATTAAATGTAAAAATATAAAAATTCATTTGTTTATTCTACCATGTGAGGAATTATAAAACATATTAAATTAAACTTCTATGCTCATCTAGAATATTAATCCAATGAGTTTTAAATAAATGTGGTAACATATCATTAAAACAAATATTACAATTTTCTGGATGTTGATAATTGGGGAGCTAAATATTCCCCCATATTTTTTTTGTCCCACAACTTACATGTGATCATCAACATTTATACATAATAAGGATTCATTAATCATTATTATAACAAGAATCCTTTTATGGTATCGGATCACTATACAATAAAACATTAAAACAAATTTTAAAAAGTTAAAACTTATATAAATGTATTATTTTATTAATAAATACTATATAAACTCATCATAATTGAAATATAATTACTAATAAATCACTTAAGAAACCAAATGAATAATTAACATCATAAAACATTTTTTACATTTAAAACAATGATGTTAGAGTGAATTAAATATACCAATGGAGATAAAAAAATTCAATACTATTCTGGTCTCCAACATTACAAAACGTTAATATAACATAATAGTTTTTTACATCCATTGAAATCGTAAACTAATAGATCAAATCATGATTTTTTGTTTGTACAATGGTTTTTTTATAAAACCATCAAATTTGTTATCAATAATATTATCACTAGTTTAACAGTCTTATACACATTTAGTTAGAACAATGTTCCCCAAAATTTCACACAGATATATATAATAAATCTAAAAATACTATTGAATGAATAAAAATATAATTTTAAAAATACTATAAATTCACAGACTAATAATCAAATAAATGAATTTATATAAATACAATAAAACCCATAATAAAAAAATCAACAATAAGAATTAGGTAAATTAAAAAATATTATTTAACTCATTGGGTAACATATGTATCCTTTTATAATCAAATAAATTTTATTAAAAATTCATTATTATTGGAAGGAATATACAGTTCTTTAAAATTATTTTAAGGTATGGTAATGAATTTAATTTTCAATATAATGAATAAATGAGGTTATAGTTAGGGACATAAACCTTATGATACAATACATTGAATAAATTAAATGTCTTTATGTTTTAAAAAACTAATCATTTTTTCTACCATTTTCATTGATTTTTTTATAAATATTATAAATTTACCAGCAAATATTTTAGATGAATTAATATTTATTTTTATAATTTTCATACATTTTACATATTTTAGAATATTTTAAATATAAATATATTTGTGATTAAAAAATGTGAATTAAATTATAAAAATGGATTATATCTAATTTATAGTTCCTCAAGGATTGAATCCAATTTCTAAATTAATATGTTCATAGTATCCCTAGAGATTTCAAAGTTTAATTATATTATTAAAGGGATGTACAAATATATAGATACATTTTTTAGTGAGAAATGACATAAGCAATGAGATTATGGAATGATTTATGTATTTTTGAATGTATTATTGAATTATATATAATAATGAGAGAAAATGTAAGATGACTAAAAATAATTTTTGTGGATGAAAACCATGTATGGTAAATGTTTTTAAAACCGTGTTTTTTTGGTAGGCTGTCCGAGTTTTATGTTACAACATATTTTTTTAACATATTTAGCATAGAAATTTAATTGATAAATATTTTCAGATTAAAATAAAAAATGACTCTAAAAATTTATTTTAAATTTTAAAAAAGGAATTAAAATTGTAATTTAAATATATAATATCATTTGGATATTTAAATAATTTATTCATTATTTGAATGTTATAATCCCTTGAGAAATCTGATTTTAACACCAATAAATGGACGCAGAAAACAATCAAATATAAAATTTCATAAATATATTTCAATATATATCCACCTCATCAATTAATAATTTTATGTGATTTATATATATATATATATGTATATCAATGATTTTTTGTTATGATAATATATTAAGTTCACAATATATGTATTAAGTGCATTAGGTAATCAAATAATATCTATTCTCTAAAAAACATAATATAGAAAAATTAGTTAAATTTATATTGAAATAAATGATTTTTCTAAATTAATATTTAATTAAATAAATAAATATTCAAATTTTCATCATTTTTCAAACACCACAACCTATTTAATTGGAATAACAAGATATTAACATGCAAAAATGTACCGAAGATTATCCATAAAAAAATTGATAATATATAATGATATCTTATATCTAAGGAAAATCTGTTGTCCATGAATAAAATTATATCTCAATTATACTAAATAGAAGTCTAAAAAGTTAACTCCAATAGATGTAAAATCAATGATATCTATCAATTTTTATCAACATAAAGACCTTAACATTTTATGTGTAGTCTGTATGTTATATTAATATATTATTTGTATGATAGACACACATTATATGTAATTATTGTAATTGTAATGTCTAATGTATATAATATATAATTCATAATGTGTTTTAACTAACATTTCCCTATGAATAATTCATCATGATTATGATTCTATAAAGGAATCCCCACAAAATGAGAAATATCAATCAATGCATCTCTTATGTACCAAGGACTGGGGGATTGCATAAATTCTAAAAGGACTTTCTCATGTGATGGAAATAGGGAGGTGCCCCGCTGGTGGATGTCAATGGGTGGAGTTTATACCATGCAATTGGCTGTGAGGGGGTGAGGGTTTATCCCATGATAGAATCTACTAGAAGGTGTGGGGGTATGTTTTTACCGAGATACAACAATGTTGTTGCGCATGAATATATTTCTCATCAAGTTTAGCATAATGAGAATACATTGTGGTTGGTTGAAAGACAATTCTTCCATTTTTTTTGTAATATTGTGATAGGTTTTTCAATGTTGATATTATCTATAATTATTTTCTATATTTATGGACATGGATCTCAATTTGATTATTCTTCTCTATGTATGTAGTGATTATTACCTATCCATGTAAATTGGTGTGTCATGTGTGGTCTTCATCTCATTCTTCTCTTAACCATTAATATTTTCCATTCTTAATCTAAAAACCATTTATGTTTTTCTAACTCCCCATGTTTCTATTGAAATTTCTATTAGAGATATTCAAAATTTATCTTCAAACTTGAATATTATATACCCATATTAAGGAATTCTATATTGTAAAAATTAAGAGTGAATTGTTATACAATACGTAGAAATATTAATTACAAATCATTAAAAATATAAAATATGAGGGAATTTAAATATTTTATATGCAATATTAATCTATGAAATATTCAAATGGAACATACAAAAACCCATGAGACAAGAGATACCAATTAGAAAATCACATATAAAAATATATGTGATAAACTCAAATATGGAAGTTTTGATTTTATTTCAATAAAATTATCTCTTAATGATTTTATTCATCCATATAAAAAATTATTCACCTTAAGATAAATAGCTTCGAGAAACAACTTGTTCTGAAGCTAATGCTAACAAGTAAAACAATAATAAAAAATAATAACACTACACAAATGACTTTTTTGCTCTTAATTTAAGAGTACCAAATAAGAATATTGTTATATTAAATTAAAAAATGTCACTAAAAAATTATCAAATAGATACTCTGTTTTATGTTTCATATTATTCTATTTAAAATAAACATATATAAAATATTATAAGGAATACATTTAAAAATATCTTTCATTCCAAATAAAATTTTGTCATTAAAATATACTCATTTTCTTGTGCATATTGTTTTAATGAAATAAAAATCAATTAACCCTAAAAACATTGATACATTCATTTATGTACAATTATCTAATAATTTATTTAAAATATTTTGCATTCTAGGACTATTACACTATTAATTTTCCAATTATTGACATTTCAAATTACATTCTTGTACTATACTGAAATTGGTGAGAAATGGTATTTTATTCAAATGGAATGATAATGGTCATAAATAAAATCTGGTGTATTGGACTCGACTCCCTTCATTTTATATCCATATATTTTAATTAATAGGTAAGTGTTATATCATGTATAGTGATTCATCTATATCTAGATTAGGTTACACACTTTTTCAAGTAGGCCAGGTCATAAAACATGACTCAGAAATGATATAGATGATATAATGTAATTGTATGAATCGATAATTTTGAATTTCATGCATTAAATATAGGACACCACATGGTCTTTGAGGAAAATTCTTCTATCTTCATCTATCATAAGAGCATGAAGAACATCTTTTCATAGAAGAGCATGAAATTCCTGTAGTGAAGAAGGATGTGGATCTCCAATTTTTTACATAGACTTGGTTTATATACATTGTAATGGGAATTCAATTACTGGTGTTTTGGGCCAATAATTGTATAATAATGTGGCCAAGGAGGATCATGAACAGAAATGATTTAACATATTACAAAACTAGGAATGTGTATTCAATTAAATGTGATATATAACATTCAATGGATTTATATCTATTCAATATAATCCATATAATTTATATTGTATTATTCCATTCCTCTTTATTTTTTGTTAGTACATTTTGTTTTCATTATTTTCATATATACACTATTTTTATATTTTACAAATATATATATTTCATCCTTGAATTATTTGTTTTTAAAATTCTGTTAATATATTTTATGAAAAATATATTTTTTAGTGCATCGTGTTATTATTTAAAAAATACTAATAGTTCAATAAAAATGAATAATTAAGATAACATGTAAATTTTAAGATGTTGTTCATTGTGAATATATTGTTAGATATTACATTTTCTACAACTAAATTTTCCATAATGTGTCTTTATGAAATGAATATATGACTAGAATAACAACTTGATCAAAACAATATACACTGTAGATCATTCATTGTGAAAAAATTGTACACATTACATTGTTTCCAAATTATAAGATAGTTATTTGAGTCCAAACAACATTAAAATTCCCATTCCACTATTGATTATAATACATATTTACTATAAAATGTATTAGAAGATTTTAGTAACCACCAAATTATCATGATTCCCCTTTAACTTATAACGTTTTCATTATTTTTTTCATATTTTAAATCATATTGAAGAAAAAGATGTTTTCTTTTACAATTTTTTTTCAAAGACATTATTTCATTAATTTCTAATTCTTTAATCTCTAGTTTTTACAATCATAATATATTTTTTGGAATTCATAAGTCAATAATGAATATAATAAAAAATGATGGGAAATGAGTAATGATTAGTTTTTTACAATGGTCAATATATATATATATTTCATTGTTATATTAACTTTCATTAATTTTATTATACATATTAACACATTCATAAGAATAAAATGAACTATAAAAATTAAATTTAATATTAGTTATTTGTTAGGGGGTGCAAAAAATAAATATGTTTTCTTACTTTATTAGTTAATGTTGGAGTTCCAATAACTAATAATAATCATTTTCATTGAAATTATTAGTTCATTGTCTCTTATTCACTTCGAATAATATGTTTTCTCAATAATGTGAAAAAATCAGTTTAACAATAGATTAATTCTGACAGTTTATAGGTTAATAAATGATTAGAATCTTCCATATGGGTTGATTTCGAATTTCATGAGCTGATTTATTGTATTTTTTAAAATTAAATGGTTGATAAAATCCCAGATGTGGATGAAATCATAATTATAATGAAATTGATAATGTAAAAAAAATTTATGGGCTTATTCTGTGTTCCAATTGCACTAATAATCATGAGTAATTGACTTATGAGGTTATTTTTCTTGATGGGAACAAGTCATCTAAATGAATCCTATTTGTAGACACATTAGAAACACAATTAAAAAAATAAAGGATTTTGTTTCTTCGCCCTTGTATAATTTGTCACATTAAAAAATCAAAATTTTGAATTGTACATTATCCAGTTATATGTATTTTAATATGAAAAACCATTACTATGATATTGTCAAAAATTAAGTGAGTTTTAATAGTCCCTATAGTATTTTTATAAAACATACATAAAATTTTATTTTAATCCTTTGAAATGAACTAAATTATTATAATTGTATGATTTAAATTTATTATTTTTGGGGTGAATAGAATATTTAATATACTATATTGATTTGTGAAACATATTACAAAATTTCTTTATTATTGAAAAGTAGTTATAGTATATTTTATTGATATCTTCTATTTTAATGGAATTAAAATGAAATGAGATCAATTTTTTAATTATAGGTATTTTTTTATTTTATTTGAATATTTTTATTTTCGAGCAAGTGAAAGAATAATGCCTTACATAAAATAGTGGTTAACCGATGGGTGTTGCAGCCTTGTAAAAGACTACTTCCCCCACATGTTTATGTTCAATTACAAAAAACATGACCTACAATAAACATAAAAAATGTGCTACATACAAGGTGAAGAATGGAAGTAACAAATTTATCAAAGATGTCTACATTAATACATATTTTAGGTACGTTGATGAGACTGATGTTCCTTGGTTGGAGGAATACATCCATTGTTTCTATAATAAAGGTAAATTTTCTCCCGAATGAAAGAAATCACCAATATTTAAAAAATATAAATGATGTTCATGACTAATATATTCAATAACAAGGTTATCCATGATGATATATACCTTTTTCCAACATCACTACAATATCTATTTTGGAACTCCACCAACCAATGGATCAACTAATAAGTAAAAACCTAAAATGATATTAATATTTCATATCAAAATTATCAATATGGAAACAATTATTTGTGTATTCCAATACAATGAGCTCATCCACACTATTAAGGACTATGAAAATATAATAATTTTTCTTATACATTCAAGTATATACCTTGGGACTACATATGTTCTCACACAATAATATTGGGTATCATCTTATTAAACATAGGGGATATGATCATTAAGTAAAATATAGATAATTTTATATATGAAACATTATATGTCCAACACAAAAAAAATTTTATCCATCATTTTATACAATTTATGATCTTGGATATTCATTAGATTCCTGCTATGAAAAACTAGAAGAGACCCCTTCAAGGAGTTCTACATTCCAACCAAATTGAGAACTTTTCCATTATACGTGCTTTGACTCGGTACCAAAAAAGTTTTTAATCCATCAATACGGATCGTTAATCGTTGCATACTAGCAGATTAACACATGTATTTCATTTACAGACATTTTCCAAAAAAATTGATATAATGTAAATTCAGTACATCTTTTTTAATAACTATTAAGTCATCTAAATAAAATAATAAAAATACCATGAGGAATTAACCTAAATTACTATATATATAAGAAATATATGTATTTTTATAAAATTGAATATATTTATCAATTCAAATAATATTATATTTCCTCGGAGAAAATCTTTCTTCAATACATAAATTGGCATTTGAAGCATGAAAACCATAACAATATCATTTGAAACATTAATACCACTAGGTTATATTTTGTTCATATCATTGATATCATTTATATAATATAATGAAATTTTAGCATTCATTTTAAATATCATATAATTATAATGATATTTTATGTAAAATCTAAAAGGAATTTATTATCGGCACTAAAAAATAATAAAACATTATAAATACTTCAATAATGTTTTGAAAAAATTTTATTTATGAAAAGAATTGTATTACATTATATAAGAATATTATAAATTTTTTAAATTAAATAATATCAAAAAAAATTCAGATTATACTAAAAACATAAACATAAAAACAAAATAAACAAAAATTATAGTGAAACATTTTACAAATTATTAAATCATAAACTATTAATGTAAATAGAAAATTCAAATATTCCACACTAATATCGTAAAAAAATTGAAATGTATTATATATTAATAATATATATTTACATTTTATATTAAGGTTTTATAAATCCAAAATATATACCGAAGATGATATATAATATTCTAAAAAATAAAGATCTACATATTCATGTTTGACTTTTTGAACAATGTGTTATAAAGTCAACTATTTATGTCTTAATTTTCATTCAAAAACATCATCTAATTATATGTTTCATTAACCATATAAATAAGAAGATACCATTAAGATAAATAAATAACAAAATTATCTTGTTGTGATGATGATTCTAACATGATGAACAATAGGAGAATTTCCAAGCATAACACACATTATTGGTTTGATCATATTAAATAATAATATATAATAAAATTTTGATGTCAAAATCAAAAATTAAACTAGAAACTTATCTATTTGATAGTGTGTTTTATGTATCCATATATTCTCATTATAATACTAACATTACACTAATTGTATGGAAGTGTATTGTATTGAGGAATCCGCATAAGACATATTTAATATATGTCTCTTTTCTAATTCTAAAAGACTATTATTTCTAGGAAATTCACATCAATTTACCTTGAAATTTTCATAGTAGAAAATTCATGAAACACACTCATAATGTCATTAAGATATAAAGATAACCAATACCAGAAGACTACTTCTATCTGTTTGTCTGATACTTATCAACAATTTGATATCTTATGAGTGCATTGATGAAATATGGTATTACATTCCAATAGAGTGATGAATGAGAGAAATATATTCATGAATTTTTTTCCTACTCACATCTACATATATAAAATCCTCTTTATATAACGTCCGAAGGGTTATCTCATGAATTTTCATTCTCCTCAATCTATATTAGGTTGACATATTTTCCTATTAGGCTATTTCATATGCTATTTCTCGTTACTGTTTATGATTCCCAAAAATGATTTTCTAACTCACGACTGTGGTGGTCTTGGAATTAAAATCATTATACCATAATCTCATTTGTGAAAACCTCATAATTTTAATTGTTCTCAAGATTATAAAGCACATTATTTTATAGATGTAATTGATCCTTATAAAATAATGATAGACTGGGTATCTATATATTTTTGACTTTAAATTATTTTATGAACATTATAATAAAAATTTAAAGTCCAATGGAGGTTTCTACAAATTGTATAACCAAGTGGTCATGGATGATCCAGCTCTATGTCTCATAGAGGGGATTCCAACAACTCTATTCAGGGAGTTCTGCTGAAGGGATCATACTCTTGTATAAAGGAATTGATACCAGAACCTTCAGGGGATTACCAAGGGTACAGATCCTAATAACTAGACCAAGTCACAGAAGGAATGTGGATAAAGCTATGAAGAAGATGTTACATGGTGTGTAGTATGGTTACACGCCGTGTTCCTTGACCCCGGGTACTGCCTGTGTAATCTTCCAGTGTCACTCGGCTTGTCGAATGAAACTACATGGATTGCCGAAGAAAACACATGCCGTGTTCGAGCGCCTGGGCTCGCTCCGTGTACGCTGGACATGTTCCCCTACACGGTCTCTGCCCGTGTCCTTGTTGCCTACCTGTGTACCAGTACACGGGGTACCCTACGTATCTGGCCGGGTCTGGTAGGGGAGGGGAATACACGGCGTGTCTGTGGCCGGCTATCCAGCCTGTTTCCGTGTATTCCCAGAGTACATGCCAGGTAACCGTACCGACGAACACATGTTGTGTAGCCCATACTACAAGTCGTGTAGTTGGGAAAATTTCCAGAACTACGTCTTCCTCCGTGCTCCTCAAACGATCTTTTGGATCACAATTCTTTCGTCTGTTAGCCACGATACCCCAGATACCGGGTCCCATCGTCTTCGTGATGCCGAATCCGTGGGTTTCGGGTCTTCAATAGACCCCAAAATTCGATTCCGGACATCCGAGTGGAAATCGTCCAAAGAATGATTGCTTCCGATCCGCTTCAATCTGTCTGCTGAAACCGTCATCGTACCTCCTCAAAACCATCATGGTGTAGATCCTTCAATTTGGGATCGTTGCATCACAGAACGGATGCACAACGATCCGATGTTCATCGCCCCGCGATAAACGCGATGAATGCTCATGAATAAAGCAAGAATTTGAGGAAGAACACACAAAAAATCGAGAGGGATGAACCTCGATCAATGTTTATGTCGATCTTAGTTCATTTTAGTTTGGATGTTGAACGAAACCAAAAAAAATTCAAGAATCAATTCCCCACAAATCTCCACAAAATTCCATCCCGCAAGAACGATCGCCGCCGCCGCATTGGGGGGTTTCCTCCAGAGCTGCCAAGGGTTTTCAGAGTTATGAGGTTTGTAACCCTAGACCCTGGTGCAAGCCTCTATTTGAAGAGGATAATGGGAAAAAATATTTCAAATATCTCTCTATAGAAATAATATATTTTTATTAAATATTTTATTACCGTTGCATCCAAAAACTAGATTTCACCACCGACCCACGCCGACCGATGTTAGGCCTCGCCTAAGGTAAAATCGTTGTTTTGAACACAACGTTGCCCTCATATTGCTGATTCGAGCACCTTTTCAGGAGTAATCAATGTTTTTAGGAAAAATACACATGAGCGTAATTTAATTAATAAATTAAATTCAAACACTTGTCCCAGGCTCACTGGGCCTCGGAACTGCACGTCGTCTCAGAGCCTAGTCTCGAAATAATTCCCATATAATATTAAAATAATACATGAAAAAATCTGGGACATTACATCACACCCACCTTAGGGATTTTACGTCCCCGAAAATCCAAAACAATGGATACTCGAAAAGATGTGGGTACTGCACGTGAATTTGAGCCTCCCGCTCCCATGTGCTCTCCTGGAGATTCTCGTGCTGCCACTGGAAACACACTAAGGGAATAACTCATCGATGAAGTATCCTCTCTTTCCAATCCCCGATATCCACTTGGTACTCAACAAAGGTCACTCCATCATCGATGCCTAGCTCATCCCAGTCGATGACGTGCGATGGATCATGCACATACATCCTTAGTTGCGACACATGGAAGACATTGTGTACACAATCCATCTAAGGAGATAGAGCCAAGCGATACGCCCCCTCACCAACTCTACTCAAAATCTAAAAAGGTCCAATGAACCTCATTGATAGCTTGCTGCCCCGGCCAAATCTCCACAATTCCCGTCGAGGTGAGACCCGAAGGAACACATGGTCTCTATCCTCGATCTCCAAGGGCTACCGTCTCCAGTCGGCATAAGACTTTTTCAGACTCTGTGTAGTTTTCATCTGCTCCTGGATGACCTGCACCTTCTCTGTAGTAGCTCTTACCATCTCAGGGCCCATGGGTGTTGACTCTCCTGGGTCAGTCCAGCTAAGTGGCGACCTTCAAGGTCGCCCGTATAGAGCCTCGAATAGTACCATACCTATAGTGGAGTGAAAACTATTGTTATAAGAAAATTCCACCAATGGTAGGTGAACCTTCCAGCTACGGCCGAAGTCATGTATGCAAGCTCATAGCATATCCTCCAGGACCTGGATGGTCCGCTCTGTTGGACCATCAGTCGGGGGATGAAACTCTGTGCTCAAGCGTAACTGAGTCCCAAAAGCTTCTTGCAATCCCTTCCACAACTGGGATGTGAAACGAGCATCACGATCTGAGACGATCGTGGATGGTACTCCATGAAGTTGAACTATCTCTTACACATAGAGGCGACCCTGGCTCTCTACCGAACTCTTTTCCTGTATGGCTAGAAAGTGGGCCGACATGGTGAGTCGATCAACGATCACCCAGATGGTATCGTGTCCCATGGAAATGCATGGTAAACCTATCACGAAGTCCCTGGATATACCATCCCACTTCCACTCTGGCACCTCAAGGGGCTGATTCAAATCTGCTGGAACCTGGTGCTCAGACTTTACTTGCTGACATGTAAGACACCGATAAAAAAACTCTTCCACACTCTTCTTCATCCATGGCCACCAGAACTGACGTCAGAGGTCCTGGTACATCATTGCCACGCCTAGATGCTCCACCAAAGGGGGTGTATTTAACTACCTCAGAACCTCCTCCGTCAAAGTCATTGGTACTATAGTGTGCCATCTGAAAAGGACAATGTGCTCCCCTACTTCTGAATATCCATTTGCAGCATCACCTGTGGATATCTGAACACGTAGAGTCTCATAGATAGCATCCTCACACTGTGCTTCCCTGACTTGTTTTAAGATTGGAGGGGTAACAACCATCTACTGAAGGTAATCTCCCTCATCTCCATCCATGAAGGACATCTGAAAAGAGGCAAACTTCCTTGTCTCCTCATCCAGAAAATGCAAACTGGATTTCCAACTGACAGCATCTTCCACCACGTCCCCCTTCCCAAGAGTATAAACAATATCAAAGTCATAATCCTGGTGGAACTCAAGCCACCAACTCTGTCTCAAATTCAGATCCTTCTGTGAAAAGATAAATCTGAGACTCTTGTGATGAGAGTAGACGGTAAACCGCTCTCCCATCAGGTAGTGCTGCCACATATTCAATGCGAAGACTACCACTTCCAACTCAAGATCGTGGGTCTCGTAGTACTACTTGTGTGGCCTCAACTGATGTGAGCCATAAGCAATCACCGCTTTCCTCTTTATTAGGAGACAACCAAGCCCGGTTCCTGATGCGTCGCAGAACACTATGTACTCGACACCCTCCTCCGGTAATATCAAGATTATGGCACTAGTCAGACTCTGTCTCAACTACTAGAAAGCCTGCTGGCATTTCTCAATCCATATGAATGGCTGTCCCTTTTGGGTAAAAGTTTTCATGGGTGCTGCAATCCTAGAGAAATCATGGACGAATCTCTGATAGTAGCCCGCCAACCCAAGCAAACTCCGCACCTCTGTCACGCTCTGGGGTGGCTCCCTTGCTAGCACTACCTCCACCTTTGCTGGGTCCACTGCTACACCATCCACTGAGATAATGTGTCCCAGAATGTGGACCTCCTATAACCAGAACTGACACTTCGAGAGTTTCACATACAACTGGTGCTCTCGGAGTGTGTCTAGAACCATCCTTAGGTGTCTCGTGTGCTCCTCCTAGGATGCAGAGTACAAAATGATATCATTGATGAAGACCACCACCAACCAGTCTAGATAAGGCTGAAAGATCCGGTTTATGAGTCCCATGAACACTACCGGGGAGTTCGTCATGCCGAAGGGAATCACCATCTAATCATAGTGACTGTAGAGACATCTGAAAGTTGTCTTCGGTATATCCTCTTCCCATACTCGCTACTGGTGATAGCCTGATCGTTGATCAACCTTTGAGAACCATCATGCCCCTCTAAACTGGTCAAAGAGATCATCGATCCTCAGTAGTGGATACTGGTTCTTCACGGTCACCTAATTTAAGCGCCGGTAATCCACACATAGCCTCAAGCTCCCGTCTGCCTTCTTGGAAAACTGCACTGGGGCCACCCTTAGTGAAACACAAGGACTCACAATGCCCTTCTTCTGCAGGTCGTCCAGCTGCACCCTCAGTTCACGAAGCTCTGCAGGATCCATCTGAAAAGCTAATGCTAATATCAGGGTCGTCCCGGGTTGAAACTCAATGTAGAAATTTATCTCTTGATGGGGAGGTAGCCCAAGGACATCCTCCGGAAGGACGTCCTCGTACTCAGCCACCACTACTGCAAACTGGAAACTCATAACATCTTCCATGCCAAAGGCTAGGCTAGGCAACTGTTGTTAAATCGGTTGTTCCCTGCAATGCACGAGTCTATCATGTGCTCCCTGGGTCTCTCTTTCACCGACAAAAGAGTACCTCGTTCCATCACTGCGGACACACCGCACCCTTCGCCTAAAACAATCAATCTGGGCATGAACTGTGGATAAACAATACATGCCAAGAATGTCATCGTAAGGCCTCGACGCTACCACCAAGAGGTTCCAACTGAATCTCTCACCACCATGGGACAGGTCACATTGCCTACAAAGGTGTGTGATCTCTAAATTTTCTCCAGTATGTGTTTCTAAGCGTAAGGGTCGAGTCAACGACTCAACCAGAATCTCAAGGTATCGAAAAATATAAGTAGCCAGAAAGGAATGACTATGACATGTGTCTATCAATATGGCACCCAAAGTAGAAAAAACATATATAGTACCTCTAATTATTCCGGGAGTTCCTGGGTCATATGCCTCTGCTGCCAGCAGCTATCCCTGCCACTTTCCACCGGCTCCCTGAGCCTTGGGTGGACCTCCTGGGGGTGGTGGTAGTAAAGGGTCGAAATGCCAACCACCTCCAGCTACTCTCCCAAATCCTCTGCCAAATATTCCACCTCGTGGATCTGCATGCTCCACACATTGCCTCTGCCTCGGTGGTCCATCCACTGATCCAGGGTCAGTAGTACGGCGGGTCAGACAATCTTGAGTGAGATGTCCCCTTCCAGCAAATGAGTAACATCGCCTTTCTCGAGGCTGGCTGGAAGCGCCCTGTGAACCATGAACGACTGATCCCCTGTCCTGGGATCTCCTCTAGAAACATCTCCCACACCTGGCTCCCTGACGTCGGCTCCCTGCTGCTGAGGTCTTTGCTCCAGCCCGCCCACTACTGACAACTTTCGACTGTCCCGGCTCCTCCATGAAGCTCTCGACCACCAAAGCCCACTTGCGCACCCCAAAATAAGTATGAATGTTCATAGGGATGATTCTAGCTCAAATATCTTTGCGCAAGCCCCACTCAAAAGTCCGAGCTCTGATGTATTGATCTCTGACCATTTCCACCGTGTACCGCGAGAGGTCAGTAAATCTTGATGAATAGTCAGCCACTATCATGGTCCCCTAATGGAGCTGAAGAAGCTCGTGTATACATACTGCTGTCAAGGTAACCAGTGAAAACTCCTCTCTGAAGAGACGCTCCCACTACTACCAAGGATGAGTTTCCTCATCATGAGTCTAGATGACCAAACTCCACCATCGCCCTACCGAGCCCTACAAAAGGCTTGCTTCCAGGATCACCATCTGGTCTACTGGTGTCCATACCAAATGTAAAACTTTGGTCACTACCTCAAGACATGCCTCTGCTGCTTGTGGGTCAGGCTCAACTGAAAACCTGATGGGTCCCTATCTCTGAAACTTGTGGATTGCGCTCAACATTCGCTTCTCTTCCACTGGTACTGCAGGCGCTAAACACTTCTCCATAGTGGGCGGGATAACTAGCACACCACCTGGTGGTAGAACTGGAGGATCTGTTCCCTGTATCTAATCTTTATCATTTAGGGGGTCATCCTCGCGATCGAGCTGCTGTATCCTAGAGGGTGCGCATTGCGGAGGCATCCTGTTCAAGAAACAAGATGTATCACAGTCAATGAGTATATCTGGAGATCTGACTCAAGAAAGACATGGAAACCACAAACCATTGATATATGATGCATGTACCATTATTTTTCCCCATGAAACTAGTGTTTTTCATGTTTCGAGATGAAAATCAAGTAATCAGAGTCCTGTTGTGTGGATATGTCAGCCGCTGCACCAACACTGGGGTCCCTGGACTGAGAGCCGAACTCGAAACACTTAACATTGTTGCCCAAAACCAACTCACAGACTCTCAGTCCTAAGGTAGAACTGAACTCCTCTGATACCACTACGTCACGACCCATCCCAATGCGGGCAAGCAACAACTCCCCAAGCCCGCCTCCAATAGGCCAGGGGCTGGTGACTAGCACCGGGTAGGCATGCTACTAACAATGGAGGCATTTCCTATAAACCTGTACACACACACACACATCTCCAAGCCCACACAGCTGAAAAGTAAAAACTAGAAAAGGAAAAGACGCATGCATACACTAAAAACCCAACGACAGAGTGCGACATGGAAGTGAAGTATAGTTATGTTATACCCTGGTCAAAAAGTACAATCCCATCAAAAAATATGTCTGCAACAAAGTCCAACATGTAGAAAAAGGTACTGAGACTGCAACCCGTCCCCGAATGAACACACCTCGGCATGTCTGATCTCACTGAACATTGTCCGGTCCTGGTCCACCTAGAATCCTGTCAAAGGCTCACTCGTCTGCATAAGACACGACACGTGCGGGCAAAGCCCGTGTAGGGGTGAGTATAACAATACCTAGTAGGACGCCCCGAAAACCAAAAAGGGAATACAACAAAGGAAAATTACTCAAGGAAAGGTACAGTCAGCTCTACATAGTAAATGTCTACGGAACATATAACAAGAATATCCAGATATACTCATACACAAATGACCATCGTGAAAACAGCCAGTAGGATCCAGCTCAAAGATTCCACTAAGAACACCATCAGGAGGACATACTCCTAGGTATGAAGAGAGTGGCACCAAGTAATCTTTCCCGGAGAACACACTCCACAAGTATATTGGGAACAAGATGCTCAGATGAGGATCACAGGAAAGTCATGGGGTGATTTCAATATCTCAGTCTGAGCTAATCCGCTAAGCAGTGGATCGGTGCCCGGGTAATGTTGGTCATGTCGATACCAAGAACTCTACCTAGGGTTACAGGAATGAATAGAGGATCCAGCCCTAAGTCTCACAGAGGGGATTCCGAAAACTTCATTTAGGGTGTTTTGCTGAAGGGATCATACTCTTGTATAAAATAATTCATACCAGAACCCTCAGGGGATTGCTAAGGGTACGAACCCTAAGAACTAGTCCACGTCACAAATGGAAAGTGTCTCTAGCCATGAATAATAAGTTTCACGACATGTAGTACGGTTACACACTGTGTTCCTTGACCCCGGGTATTGCCCGTGTAACCGGCCCGTGCCACTCAGCTAGTCAAAAGCAACTACACAGCGTGTAGAAGAAAACAAACGCCGTGTCTGAGCACCTGGGCTCGCTTCGTGTATGCTGGCCATGTGCATGTACACGGTCTATGGTCGTGTCTGTGTTGCTTACCCGGGTACCAGTACACGGGGTACCTTGTGTATCTGGTCGGGTCTGGCTGGGGAGGGGTATACACAGAGTGTCCGTGCCCGTGATTCCTACCAGTGTCCGTGTATTCCCGGAGTATATGCTGGGGAACCCTACCGACAAAAAGAAGCCGTGTAGCCCATACTACACGATGTGTAGTTGGGAAAATTTCTTGAACCGCGTCTTCCTCTATGCGCCTCGGCCGATATTCCTGATCTCGATTCCTTCATCCATTCACCGCAAAACCCCAGATACCCGGTTTCCTCGTCTCCGGGTAGCCGAATCCGTGGGTATCGGGTCTTAAATCTACTCAAAAATCTGATTCCGGCCATCCGAGCAGATATCCTCAGAAGAATCACTCCTTCTTATCTGCTTCAATCCATATGCCGAAACCCTCGTCGCACCTCCTCAAGACTGCCGTGATGTTGATCCTTCAATTTGGGATCATTGTGTCGCAGAACTAATGCACAATGATCCATTGTTCATCACCCCGTGAAGAACACGAAGAACGCTCCCGAAGAATGCGAGAATTTGGGTAAGAACACACAAAAAATAGAGAGGGACGAATGTCGATCGATGATCCTGTCAATCTTGGTTCGTCACCTTTAAGAGGTTGAACAAAACCAAATGAAATTCAAGATTCAATTCCCCACAAATCCCAGAAAAATCCCATCTCGCAAGAAGGATCGATCTGTGGGATAATGTATTCGTGGATTATTCCGCGTTCATCGTGGAAATCATAAATGAGAAAAAATTAAAATCACAAAAACATCCTACTAGGATTTGCTGCATTTGTTGGTGAATATCCTCTCGCCGCATCATCGTCGCCGTCGAAATGCATTAAGAACGTCACCACCGCCGCGTTGGGGGGGTTTCCTCCAGAGCCACCAAGGGTTTTCAGAGTTATGGTGTTTGTAACCCTGGACCCTGGCACAAGCCTCTATTTGAAGAAGATAAAAAAAATATTTAAAATATCTCTCTACAGAAATAAAATATTTTTATTAAATACATTATTAATGTTGCGTCCAAAAAACTATATTTCACCACCGACCCGCTCCGGCCGATGATAGGCATTGCCTAAGGTAAAATAGTTGTTCTAAATGCAACGGTTCCCTCTGATTTCTGATTCAAGCACCCGTTCATGAGTTCTCCAGTTTTTCTAGAAAAACACACGCACGCATAATTTAATTATTATATTAAATTCAAACCCTTTTTTCGAGCTCACTAGGCCTCAGAAATACACTCCGTCTCAGATCCTGGTCTCAAAATAATTCCCATATAATATTAATATATTATATGAAAAAATTTGGGACATTACATCACACCCACCTTAGGAATTTTATGTCCTCGAAAAGCCAAAACAAGGGCTACTCAAAAATATGTGGGTACTGCACGCGAAACTGAGCCTCCCTCTCCAACGTGCTCTCTTGGAGAATCATGTGCTGCCATTGGACACGCACCAAGGTAATAGCTCGTCCATTAAGGATCTTCTCCTACCGATCCTCGATCTCCACTGGGTACTTAGCAAAAGTCGCTCCATCGTCAATTTCCAGCTCGCCCCAGTCGATGACGTGTGATGGATCATGCACGTACCTCCGTAGCTGCGACGCATAGAAGACGTTGTGTACCTGGTCCATCTAAGGAGGTAGAGACAAGTGATATGCCACCTCATCAACTCTACTCAATATCTGAAAAGGGCCAACGAACATCAAAGATAGCTTGCCGCCCCGACCAAATCTCTGCAATCCCCATCGAGGTGAGATCTGAAGGAACACATGGTCTCCTTCCCCGAACACCAAGGGCCACTATCTCCGATCGGCATAAGGATTTTACCAACTCTGTGCAGTTTTCATCCAGTCTTAGATAACATGAACCTTCTCTGTAATAGCTCTCATCATCTCAGGGCCCATGACTGCTGACTCTCCCGGGTCCGTCTAGCAATGTGGCGACATGCAAGGTCGCCCGTATAGAGCCTCGAATGGTTCCATACCAACAGTGGAATGATAAATGTTTTTATAAGAAAATTCCACCAGTGGTAGGTGATCCTCCCAGCTATGACCGAAGTCAAGTATGCAAGCTCGTAGCATGTCCTCCAGGACCTGGATGGTCCGCTCTGTCTGACCATCAGTCTGGGGATGAAACGCTGTGCTCAAGCGTAACTGAGTCCCAAAAGCTTTCTGAAATCCCTTCCACTACTAGTATGTGAAACGATCATCACGATCTGAGATGATCGTGGATGGTACTCCATTAATCCGAACTATCTCTTGCACGTAGAGGTGTCCCAAGATCTCTACTGAACTCTGCTCCCGTATGGCTAGGAAGTGGGATGACTTGGTGAGTAGATTAATGATCACCCTGATGGCATCGTGTCCCCTAGATGTCCATGGTAAACCTATCACGATGTCCATGGATATCCCATCCAACGTCCACTCTAGCACCTCAAGGGGCTGAGTCAAAGCTGTTGTCACCTGGTGGTTAGCCTTTACTTATGGACATGTAATGCACTGAGAAACAAAATCTGCCACACAATTCTTCATCCCAGGCCACCAGAACTAACGTCGGAGGTCCTGGTATATCTTTGCCACACCTCGATGCACCGCCAATGGGGATGTATGGAACTCCCTCAGAACTTCCTCCTGCAATGTCATTGGTACTACATTGCGCCATCTGAAAAGGACAACATGCTCCCCTCCTAAATATCCATCAGCAGCATCACCTGTGGATATCTAATCACGTATAGTCTCATAGTTAGCATCCTCACGTTGTGCTTCCCTAACTCTATGTAAGAGTGTAGGGGTAACAACCATAGACTGAAGGTAGGCTCCCTCATATCCATCCATGAAGGACAACTGCAAAGAGGCCAACTGCCTTGTCGCCTCATCCAGCAACTATGAACTGGATTTCCTACTGAGAGCATCTTCCACCACGTTCCCCTTCCCATGAGTATAACCAATGCCAAAGTCGTAATACTGGAGGAACTAAAGCGATAGCCTCTACCTAAAATTCAGATCCTTCTGAGAAAAGATATATCTGAGACTCTTTTGATCAGATTAGATGTTAAACCCTTCGCACATCAGGTAGTGCTGCCACATCTTTAATGCGTAGACTACCGCTGCCAACTCAAGATCATGGGTCACGATGTTATGCTCTTGTGGCCTCAACTGATGTGAGCCATAGGCAATCACTGCTTTCCTTTGCATCAGGACATAGCCAAGCCCGGTTCATGATGTGTCGCAGAACACTATGTACTGGACACCCTCCTATGGTAATCTCATGATCGGGGAACTCGTCCGACTCTGTATCGACTACTAGAAAGCCTGCTAGAATTTCTCGGTCCATAAGAAAGGTTGTCCCTATTAGGTAAAAGCCTTCAAGGGTTTTTCAATCCTGGAGAAATCATGGATGAATCTCTGATAGTATCCCACCAACACAAGGAAACTCGGCACCTCCATCACCCTCCAGGGTGCCTCCCATGCTAGCACTGCCTCCACCTTTCCTGGGTCCACTGCTACACCATCCTCTGAAATAATGAGTCCTAGAAAGTGTACCTCCTTTAAATAGAACTGACACTTCGATATTTTCCCATACAACTGGTGCCCTCGGAGTGTGTCTAGAACCATCATTATGTGTCTCAAGTGCTCCTCCTCGGACGCAGAGTACACAATGATATCATCGATGAAGACCACCACAAACAGGTCTAGATAAGGCTGAATGAACCGGTTCACATGTCCCATGAACACTACCAGGGAGTTCGTCACAGCGAAGGGGATCACCAAGTACTCATAATGACCATAGCGACATCAGAATGTCATCTTCGGTATATCCTCTTCTCGTACTCGCAACTGTTGATAGCCTGATCATAGATCAACCTTTGAGAACCATCGTTCCCCCATCAACTGGTCAAAGAGTTCATCGATCCTCGGTAGTGGATACCGGTTCTTCACGGTCAGCAGATTTAAGCGCCGGTAATCCACACATAGCCTCATGATCCCATCCCCCTTCTTGGAAAATAGCACTAAAGCCACCCAGGGTGAAACGCTGGGTCTCACAAAGCCCTTCTTCTGCAGGTCGTCCAGCTGCACCCTCAGCTCATGAAGCTCTGCAGGATTCATCCGATAAGCTGATGCTGATAATGGGGTCTTCTTGGGTTTCAACTCAATATAGAAATATATCTCCCAATGGAGAGGTATCCTAGGGACATCCTCCCAAAAGACATCCTCTTACTCAGCCACCACTGCTGGAAAATGGAAAATTGTAACATCTGTCGTGCCAAAGGATAGGCTAGCCAACTAGTGTGAAATCGGTTGTGCCCTTCTATGCACGAGTCTATCATGCGCTGCTTGGGTCTCTCTTTCACAGACAAAATAGAACCTCGTTCCATCACTGCGGACACACTGCACCCTACGCCTAAAACAATCAATCTGGGCATGAACTGTGGATAACCAATCCATGCCAACAATGACATCGTATGGTCTCGATGCTACCACCAAGAGGATCCAACCGAAACTCTCGCCTCCAAGGGTCAGTTAACACATCCTGCAAATGTCTGTGATCTCTGAATCTTCTCCAGTCGGTGTTTCTAAGCGTAAGGGTCGAGTCAACGGCTCAACTAGAATCTCAAGGTCTCGAACAAGATATGAATCTAGAAAGGAATGACTAGAAACTGTGTCTATCAATACGACACCCAAAGTAGAAAAAACACAGATAGTACCTCTAATCATTCCGGGAGTACCTGGGTCAAAAGCCTCAACCGCCTGGAGTTGTCCCGACCATTTTCCACCAGCTCCCTAAGCCTAGGGTCGACCTCCTGGTGGAGGTAGGGGTAAAGGGTCTAAATTTCGACCACCTCCAGCTACTCTCGCAACTCCTCTTCCACGTCGTCCACCTCGTGGATCTACCTGCTCTACACGTTGCCTCTACCTCGGTGGTCCATCCACTACTCCCGGGTCAATAGTACGGCGGGTCGGAAAATCTTGAGTGAGATGTCCCCTTCCATCAAATGAGTAACATCCCCTCTCTCAAGGCTGGCTGGAAGAACCATGTGAACTATTCACGACTAATCCCTTGCCCTGGGATCTCCCCTAAAAACGTCTCCCATGCCTGGTTCCCTGACGTCGGCTCCCTGCCGCTGAGGTCTTTGCTCCAGCTCGCCCACTACTGACAATTGTCGGTTGTCCCTGCTCCGCCAGGAAGCTCTCGACCACCAAAGCCGGCTTGAGCACCCCAGTATAAGTAGGAATGCTCATAGGGATGATGCTAGCTCGGATATCTCTACACAAGCCCCACTCAAAAGTCCATGCTCTGAAGTACTGATCTCTTACCATATCCAGCGAGTACCACGAGTGGTCGATAAATCTCGATGAGTAGTCAGCCACCATCATGGTCCCCTGCTGGAGCTGAAGATGCTCTTGTATGCGTACTTCTCTCATGGTAACTGGTCAAAACTCCTCTTTGAAGAGACGCTCAAACTCCAACCATGCAAGAGTCGCCTCATCATGATTTTGGATTACCAAAATACATCATCGCCCTGCTAAGCCCTGCAGAAGCCTCACTACCAAGATCACCATCTGGTCTGCTAGTGTCCTGACCAAACAGAAGACTCTGGTCACTACCTTAAGCCAGTCCTCTGCTGCTTGAGGGTTAGGATCACCTCAAAACCTGAGGGGTCTCTATCTCTGAAACTAATGGAGTGCGCTCAGCCTGTGCTCCTCCTCCACTGGTACAACAGGCACTAAATACTGCTCTACAGGGGGGAGATAACTGGCATGCCACCTAGTGGTAGATTTGGGGAATCTGGTCCCTGTATCGAAGCTTCATCGCTGATGGGGTCATCCTCGTGATCGAGATTCTAGATCCTAGTGGGTGCGCGTCACGGAGGCATCCTGTTCAAAAAACACGATGTATCACAGTCAGTGAGTATATCTGGAGAGCTGACTCAAGAAGGACATGGAAACCACAACCCATTTCTATATGATGCATGTACCATTATTTTACCTCATGCAACTAGTGTTTTTCAAGTTCTGAGTTGAACATAATGTAATCAGAGTCCTGGTGTATAGATACGTCGGCCGCCACACCAACACCGGGGTCCCTGGCCGGAGAGCTAAACTCGAAACACTTAAGATTATTGTCCCAAACGAACTCACAGAATATTAGTCCTATGGTAGAACCGAACTCCTCTGATACCACTCTATCACGACCCGTCCTAGTGGTGCCCGAGCCTAAACTCCCCAATCCCACCTCTAATAGGACAGGGGCTGGTGACTAGCACTGGGTAGGCATGCTACTAACATGGGGGCATTTCCTATAAACCTATACACATGCACACACATCTCCAAGCCCACAAACCTGAAAAGTAAAAAATACAAAAGGAAAAGATGCATGCATACACTAAAAACCCAACCACATAGTACAATACGGAAGTGAAGTACAGTAATGTAAAACCCTGGACGAAAAGTACAAGCCCACCAAAAAGGATGTCTGCAACAATGTCCAACCTTTAGAAAAAGGGTCTGAGACTACAACCCGTTGCCGAAGGAACACACCTCGGCCTGTCTAATCTCACTGAACAATGTTCTGTCCTGGTCCGTCTAGAATCCTGTCAATGGATCGCTCGTCTTCACAAGACACGACACGTGTGGGAAAATCCCATGAAGGGGTGAGTATAACAATACCCCGTATGACTCCACAGAAATCAAAAAGGAAATACAACAATGAAAATTCCACATGTAAAGGTACAGTCAGCTCTACATAGTAAATTTCTATGGAATATATAACAAGAATATCAAGATATACTCATACACAAATGACCATCGCGAGAACCACCACTTGGATCCAGCTTGAAGATTCCACTAAGAACACCATCGGGAGGACATACTCTTAGGTATGAAGAGAGTTTCACGATGTACTCTTTCCGGAAGAACACACTCTACAAGTACCATGGGAACAAGATGCTCGGATGAGGATCACATCCAAGTCATGGGGTGATTCCGACAACTCAGTTTGAGCTAATCCTCTAAGAAGAGGATCGGCGCCCAGGTATAGTTGGTTGCGTCGATAACAAGAACTCTACCTAGGGTTCCGGGAATGAATAGAGGATCTGGATCTAAGTCTCACAAAGGGGATTCCAACAACTCTATTTAGGGAGTTCTACTGAAGGGATCATACTTTGGTATAAAGGAATTGATACCAGAACCTTCAGGGGATTTCCAAGGGTACGAACCCACAGAGCTAGTCCAAGTCACAGAAGGAAAGTGGTTCAAGACACGAAGAAGAAGTTACACGACGTGTAGTATGGTTACACTCCGTGTTCCTTGACCCCGGGTACTGACCGTGTAACCAGCTCGTGTCACTAGGCTTGTCGAAAGAAACTACACGGAGTGCAGAAGAAAACACTTGCCATGTCCGAGCTCCTGGGTTCACTCCATGTACGATGGTCGTGTGCCCATACCCGATCTCTGCCCATGTCCATGTTGCCAGCCCGTGTACCAGTACACGAGGTACCCCATGTATCTGGTCGGGTCTAGCCAGGGAGGGTGTATACACGGCGTGTCCATGGTCGTGTATCTTGCCTATGTCCGTGTATTCTAGGAGTACACGCTGGCTAACACTACCGACAAACACACTCCGCGTAGCCCATACTACACGGTGTGTAGTCGGGAAAATTTCCATAATGGCGTCTTCCTCTGCGCGCCTCGGACAATCTTATGGATCTCGATTATGTCGTTCGTTTGCCGTGAAACCCCAGATACCGGGTCTCCTTGTCTCCATGAAGTTGAATCTGTGGGTTTCGGGTCTTCAATCGACTCCAAAATCTGATTCCATCCATCCGAGCGGAAATCTTCCGCAGAACGATTCCTTCCGATCTGCTTCAATCTGTCCACTGAAACCATCATCGCATCTCTTCAAGACTACTACGACATTGATCATTCAATTTGGGATCGTTGCATCATAGAACGGATGTGCAATGATCCTTTGTTCATCACCCCTTGAAAAACCCGAAGAACGCTCACGAAGAACGCATGATTTTGGGGAAGAACAGACAACAAATCGAGAGGGACGAACCTCGATCGATGTTTGTGTAGAACTTGGTTTTTCACCATTAGGAGATTGAATGAAACCAAACGAAATTCAAGAATCAATTCCCCACAAATCACCGCAAAATACCATCATGCAAGAACGATCGATCCGCTGGCTAATCTGTTCGTGGATTAGTCCGCGTTCATCGTGGAAATAAAAAATGCGAATGAATTAAAATCACAACAACATCCTACCTGGATTTGTTGTGTTTTCCGGTGATGATATGCTCACTGCATCGTCGTCGCCATCGAAGTCCATTAAGAACGACGTCGCCGCCGCGTTGGGGGGTTTCCTCCAGAGCTGCCAAGGGTTTTAAGAGTTAGGTGGTTTGTAACCCTGGACCCTAGCGCTAGCCTCTATTTGATGAGGATAAATGTAAAAATATATTTAAATGATCTCTCAACATAAATAATATTTTTTTATTAAATATTTTATTATCGTTGCGTCCAAAAACCAGATTTCACCACCAACCCATGCCAGCTGATGTTAGGAATCACCTAAGGTAAAATCAATGTTATTAACGCAACGGTCCCCTCAGATTTTTGATCCGAGCACCCGTTCAGAATTTATCGACTTTTTTAGAAAAAACCCACCCGTGCATAATTTAATTATTAAATTAAATTCAAACGCTTGTCCCGGGATCACTGGGCCTCGAAACTGCATGTCGTCATAGAGCCTAGTCTCGAAATTATTCCCATATAATATTAAAATAATACATTGAAAAATCTGGAACATTACACAAATATTATAATGTTGTATAGGTGCACACATTACGAAAATCAAAAAGCATAATTTAATTTCTAATATCATGTTCTGATGTGTGGTATTTATTATTTGTTATTTGTGGATTGAATTCTAGAAGTTGATTTCAACATCCTGGAAATTTAATTGATGATAAGTGTATAAATTGTATCATCTTATTCTCTATACAAACCAAGATCATACACATCATGAATTGTATTTTGAGAATATTGAAGTGAATCAGAAAATTTCATTTTTAATAATCCTATAAGAAGACAAATCAGAATATCACTATTAAAATATTGGTTTTTTCTTTTTCCTCCAACATATAATTATCTCCATTGTTACCAATTTTTTTTATTAAATGTAAATTATCCTTCTAAATTTATTGGAATATTCAAAACTATAGTTTTTATTATTGTTAAAATATTAATGATTCAAAATATTAATTATAGGAATTTTATAAAAATATTTCCAATTTATGTTTTATATAATTTAAATGATTATGATTATGGGTTTTTTTTATGGTGCCTATGAAGAAGATATTATATATTAAATTTGATTCTCGAGTGAAAAATGATGTGAAAATCTTCATTTCATTCAAAATAGTTATAGACCAATTTTGATATGTCATATGTTTTATAAATTTGATAGTGAAATAATATCTGTCATTTTGCTTGTTTTTTTATTATTTTATATTTATGTTTTCCTTTCTATACATGTAAAATAAAGGGGTGAACTGGTGTTGGAAATATCCCCACAGACACTTGATTACATCACATGTGTATGTTCAATTGGATGAAATTATACATTAAAAAAACATAACATATTGGACCTAGCATGTGAACCATGATAGTAATAGTTATGTCTTATATGTCGTCATCCATATCTATTTTGATTAATTTTTTGAGAATGAGATTAATTTTCCAAAATAATATTTCCATTTGACTTAATGTTAAACAAAACTTCCTCATTATTGCAAGACACTACCAAATGTTCAAAAATTAACATCATGAAGAAGACTGATATATTCACCATCATTTGAAACCATGTTGTAATCTACCTATTTTATAGACTTCAGTACATTGTATTATTTAGAACTCCACCAACTAATAGATAAAAGTCCATGAAAAAACATGAAAAGATAGTGTGAAGTCATATCATAATTAATTTTTTTGAGATTACCATCATTTTAGTCCCTTACAAAAATATCATACACAACATGATAGATAATGAACCTTCTCATAATTCTTCTAATGTGCTCAAGGATATTCTTTCTATCAACAGATTGACACACCAATAATATAGGTTATCACCTTATTTTTCATAGAGAATCATAAACATTAGGTCCAATATAGTTCATTGTACAGATTAAACATCATATTGATGAAATAAAAGGAATCTTATCCATACTTTCTTATTGATTGGGATCTAGGATATTCTTAAGATTCATGACATGAAACACTAGAATATATCTCTTCTTGGAGTTCTCTATTCTAAATCATTTGATAAATTTTCCATTATATTTTCATTCAATTAGTAATTAAATCCTCTTTATCCATCTATATGGATCCTTATACCCCATATATATCCTTTGAAATTCAGGTATTTCATTGAAAATCATTTCCAAACATTTTTATAGAATGTAATGCTAGTACATCATTTTCAATAAGTAGTATTGGATTCTACATACCACAAAATATAAACTATTATTCATCCGATAACCTACCTGTATACACATGAATCATCTATATTTCTATAAGTATAAATTCATTGAGAGCTTCACCACACCAAATATTCATACTCTGCAAATATTTCGTCAATATATAAATGGATTGTTCCAACATAGAAACATCAAAAGTCACATTAGACACTATAAAACATTTATATTATATGGGATTCATATCATCTAATTAATTATTAATATTCTAATTTTTCTCCTTCATTTGATATATCGTATAATCATAATGATATTTAATGTAATATCAAAATAGATATTATTATTTTGAATATAAAATAATAAATTATTATAAAAACTATTATACTATTTAGAAAAATAACCAATTGTGATTAAAATAATATCACATTAATATATAGTATGATAATATTTTAATTTTTAAACATATTATATACAATTAAGTTTTCATAAAAACATAATATTAATTCCAAAATAAATGAAAATTAAGGTGAAAATATTTTCAATATATATATATATGAAAAATATAAACAGTCAATGTGAATATAAAATTCAATTATAAGACACTAATATGTCCCAAAACAATGTAAATCATAACTGATTAAAAATGTAAAATTACCTTTTATTTTCTATTTTGTTAGAATGAATTTAAATTGCATTGTTTTTGCAACATGTTTTGAGAAATATTTATTTTTAGATTAAGGTTTCATATATATATCATAAAATAACATGATAAATATTGTTTGTGGAATAATTTATAATATGGTTGAACTATTTACATTTTCATTGTATATGAGATTCAAAATGATAAAACTAGTCCCATAATGGCTCCAATCCGACCATTTATTAGTCGAGTTCCCAAACACAATATGTCATCCCAAAATAGGTTGAGTGTAGACATAAATCACCATGTTTCCTGATCAAATAACACGACATACCATAGCCTATTTTATGCAACATTTATAAAAAATTAAATGCATAATATAAAATGATACATTTCTAGGATATAAATATATAATCAACCAAATGGTTCATACAGAATGAATTATAAATTAAAAAATAAAACCCACATGTGTATATATAATAGAAGTGATAATCTTATAGGCAACATAGTATAACATATTAGAGATTCTGGATAACAACTACTCAATGCAAGTACCCATGGATCAATATCTAGATGCAACAACGAGTTCCAACATCATGGACTCACATGATCCACCAAACATCACCAAGCATCACCAAAAAATATCATTGAATTAATATCCATTTCACATCTATTAAGACCATCATATAAAACATTCATATTGTTTATAAAATGCATGTGTCCTCACGAATCCTGTGAAAATTCAAACTCATGGAATCCTAAAATTTCATCTTTGTCTGACATCAATATCCCTATTGTGCATTTCACCCCAACAGAAACAATGGTACACATTATCAATACAAATAGTTGAAGTATTTATATCACACAACCTCACTTCCATTCTTGTTTATAATTAATAACATAAATTTATACACACTCATTGAATGACCCATGTCATCAAATTAATTAAAATACTATGTTATTCATAACCATCAATTTAGTGCTTCCATTATTGAAACATAGAAGAGAACTCATTCATTTCTCTAGAACAAAAACTAGACATTAACATACTAACTCCTAATATTACAATTACACATGTGTTCTTTAAATGAGATATGTCCAATCAAATGAAAGAGCCTCCAATCATCATAGGACAACAATCGGAGAAATTTTCATGAAACTCCAAAAAATCAATATAACCAAATCCAGAAACAACACTACCATTATGTAATTATAGTGGGAGAAACACCTCCTATTAAGACAATAAAATTTGTGGAGTATTTAACATGAGTAGAGAGGACCACAACCTCTATGTTAGAAACTATGGTAAATGGATTACTGAAACCAATTCATTTCATGTGGTGGACTTACACCTAATTACCATGGATAAAGTAAAAAATCCATGATGATCAAGAAGAAATTAGCCCTATGTATCTATGGGTGGTGGTGTGGGTACTATGATCAAAAATGTAAAACAATTGCCACATTCCCTACATAGATTTATTTCATGGGGTGTAATGGAAACATGAATGCTATATACATCATGCCCAATATCACATCATCATAAATATGGATATAAATCATAAATAATATTATATATAATTTAATAAGTCATTATATATATTTAATAAAATTTACTATGATATATGTTATAATGTACATATTATAACTATTTAATAATCATAAAATGTATAGACGATAAATATGTCACAAAAATCCCTCCATTATAGTGATGGGTGGCTGCATTACAACCCATTGGTGTGGCACAAGTAATTCTTGGGGAAGTGGTGTAGGGATATGAGACCCATTCACGTCACATCATCCCCCTTTGGTTGGATTGGGAAAACATCATAGGATGGCTTGCAGGCTGGCCAGTGCACTTGGGATCTCTGTTGGGCTGGCCCAACTGGCCAACCCATATCGTCCGACAGAGTTTGTTCTTATCATTCAAATTAACCCCACCAATATAAAAACATATAGGTATAAAAATATTATATTAAATTTAATATATTATTTTTGATCTCCAAAACCCTCTTAATTCTTTGTCATCTCATCCCTAGGGTAAGCACTACACCTCAGAATATGAATATTCATTGACAGGGTTTTCAATGAATTACCTACATGGGTAAATATATCATTTTATAATAATAAAGTTGATGAAACATTAAATAACAAAAAAATTATAATTATAAATTAAAAAATTATTGTTCACTACACAAAACCATATATTTTGATCCCTCATTTTGCATCATTGATCAAATGATCTAGGATCTATATAAATTCATCAAGGATATTGGATGTTCATATGTATTCATGATTTAGATATGTATTATATAAATATATTCATGAGTGTAATCTAATGAAATTTTGGATTGCGTGTTTATTAATTCTTTGGTGGATCATGTGTTTTAAATTAATTTGAATGAATAAAAATGGAAAACATATATAAATATATTCTGAACCATGACGGATAACAAAATGAGAGAATATGTTATTAAAACTATTAATTTATATTTTATAATATTGATTGGATGATGGTTTTTATTGAGTTTAAAATCATGGTGATCAATTTCATTATCATAAATTTTCATATTTCTAAGGGTTATTTATTGTTTTGGGTAAGCATGGCTTAGTTTTATGTCATGTTTTGGAATGTGATGTATTATAGTTATATAATGATTTGATGTGGTCATGATGAGAATGTGGGGATATGGTGCGATAATCGAGTGAATATTATATTTTTTTGGTTGTAATGTTGTAGTAATGGGACTATTCAGACACCTTGAGAGTTGGAAATTCCTATAGCTTTTTGAAATGTTAAATATTTCAGACACAGGTTGGGAGCTGGGATTTTTAATTTTGTCAGATTATTTTAAAAGTTGTGAGGTTATTGTAGTTATTTTGACATGATATAATTATGATGATGTTACATTTTTGGGAATATTATCATATTATAGTATATCATAATAAATTCTATATTCCATTTCTTACTTATGATATGTTACAGTTTAAAATGATATGGTGGTGTGACTAAAGTTGAATTGTATGTATTCTTTCACATATAAATATCAAAATATTAAGTTTGATATATGTTGGATATATTTATATTCAAAAAATATTATCCCAAATTGATATAAATATGTAAATAAAGTGATCACCGCATTGTTGTTTATTAATTGGTTTTCTGTATTTGTCTCTGGGGGATTTGAGCGGTTGTTAGTGTAAATTGGTAGAGTTAGTGAATAATCTAGGGAATGTTTCATCAATTAATGTTTGAATATTTGTTCAGTTTTATGTCACATTGGTAAAAAAAATTTAGTGGAATCATATTTTTTCCTTTATGGGAAAATTTAGGTTATGAATTTTTTTTAATGAAAATTAATAATGAAATACTTCATTCATTTTTTAAGATACCCCATGCCCCAATTGGAAACTCTGTAACCTATATTTAATAGTATTATTGGGACAATATTATCAACTTTTCAGACCTATGAGGGGAGTTTTAATGGATTATTAAATAATTATGGAACTCTAAAACTCACTTTTCATGTTGTGCCATTATATTCACTAGTAAATATTATAATAGTTCGATGAAATATGAATGTACAAACAAACATAAGATAATTTACTTACTTACCTATTTCTTTTCACAATTTCTCAGTGGATTCTATTTTTGAGAATTTAATATATATTATAAACAAGAAAAATTTAGAATAACACCCCCAATATTCATGTCTTATATTAATTGTAGACAAATTTAAAAATAGGGAGATATGGAGGGAAAATGATTCTAATATTATTATATATAATTGAAAAAAAATTATGATATGAACACTATGTGAACATTATATAACATTATATGGAGAATTTCTAAATAATTCAATCTATTTAAAAGTAAATTATTAAATAGGGAAACTCAATTCATCATTATAATAGTAGAAGATGGATATCCTATAATTCCACCACCAACACCCCAAAAGTGTAAAATTGTTTTTAATCAATATAGGATTGAAAAGAATGAATATAAATAATTTCTAAAATTATATAATATTAAAAATATTGGCATCAGTCTCACATGTAAATCTATGATTCTTGGAAAACATATTCCATTCACAATATAAGATGACGATTATTGAAGCGAACAATCTAACATAAAGGGTATAGAGTTGCCTCTTCAAGGGCAATCTAAAATCACACTCATTATGAATTTAAACTTTTTGTCTTTAAAATTTGGAAATAAATTCAGATCAATGTACATAATAACATAAATAATAATATAACATCATAAAATCACAAATCAAATTAATATTATGACATAATGTAAAAAACCTTGTGTATTCCTGAAATAAATGTTTACATATCGAAATAAATATAAATTAATCTAAATAATACATTATATAAAAATTTAAAAAATAATTCAACAATTGTAAATTATCATACGTATAAATAATTGTTGAACATTTCAATGTTTTTCCAAACATTCTTCCCTAAAGTTGGTTGTGTCGATACCATGAACTCTACCTAGGGTTCCAGGAATGAATAGAGGATCTGGATCTAAGTCTCACAAAGGGGATTCAAATAACTCTATTCAAGGAGTTATACTGAAGGGATCATACTTTAGTATAAAGGAATTGATACCAGAACCTTCAGGGGATTTCCAAGTGTACGAACCCTAAGAGTTAGTCCAAGTCATAGAAGGAAAGTGGCTCAAGACATGAAGAAGAAGTTACACGGCGTGTAGTATGGTTACACTCCATGTTCCTTGACCCCAGGTACTGACCGTGTAACCAGCTCGTGTCACTAGGCTTGTCGAAAGAAACTACACGGAGTGTAGAAGAAAACACATGCTGTGTCCGAGCTCCTGGGATCACTCCGTGTATGCTGGCCATGTGCCCATACACGATCTCTGCCCTTGTCTATGTTGCCAGCCCGTGTACCAGTACACGAGGTACCCTGTGTATCTGGTCAGGTCTAGCCAGTGAGGGGGTATACACGGCATGTCCATGGCCATGTATCCTGCCTGTGTCCGTGTATTCTAGGATTACACGCTGGCTAACACTACCGACAAACACACTCCGCGTAGCCCATACTACATGGTGTGTAGTCGGGAAAATTTCCAGAATGGAGTCTTCCTCTATGCGCCGCGGACAATCTTTTGGATCTCGATTCTGTCGTTCGTTCTCCGCGAAACCCCAGATATTTGGTCTCCTTGTCTCCATGATGTTGAATCTGTGGGTTTTGGGTCTTCAATCGACTCCAAAATCTGATTCCGCCCATTTGAGCGGAAATCGTCCGAAGAACGATTCCTTCCGATCCGCTTCAATCTGTCCGCTGAAACCGTCATCGCATCTCTTCAAGACTGCTATGACATTGATCATTCAATTTGGGATCGTTGTGTCGTAGAACGGATGTGCAATGATCCGTTGTTCATCACCCCATGAAAAACCCGAATAACGCTCACGAAGAATGCAAGATTTTGGGGAAGAACACACAACAAATCGAGAGGGACGAACCTCAATCGATGTTTGTGTCGAACTTGGTTCGTCACTGTTAGGAGTTTGAACGAAACCAAACAAAATTCAAGAATCAATTCCTCACAAATCACGTCAAAATACCATCATGCAAGAACGATCGATCTGCGGGCTAATCTGTTCGTGGATTAGTCCGCGTTCATCGTGGAAATAAAAAATGGGAATGAATTAAAATCACAACAACATCCTACCGGGATTTGTTTTGTTTTCTGGTGAAGATCTTCTCACTGCATCGTCGTCGCCGTCGAAATCCATTACGAACATCGTCGCCGCCGCGTTGGGGGGTTTCCACCAGAGCTGCAAAGGGTTTTAAGAGTTAGGTGGTTTGTAACCCTGGACCCTGGCGCTAGCCTCTATTTGACGAGGATAAAAGAAAAAATAGATTTAAATGATCTCTAAACATAAATAAATATTTTTATTAAATATTTTATTATCGTTGCATCCAAAAACAAGATTTCACCACCAACCCAAGCCAGTTGATGTTAGGACTCACGTAAGGTAAAATCGATGTTATTAACGCAACGGTCCCCTCAAATTTTTGATCCGAGCACCCGTTCGGAATTTATCGACTTTTTTAGAAAAAACCCACCCGTGCATAATTTAATTATTAAATTAAATTCAAACACTTGTCCTGGGATCACTGGGCCTCGGAACTGCACGCCTTCATAGAGCCTAGTCTCAAAATTATTCCCATATAATATTAAAATAATACATTGAAAAATCTGGAACATTACACAAATATTATAATATTGAATAGGTGCACACATTACGAAAATCAAAAAGCATAATTTAATTTCTAATATCATGTTCTGATGTGTGGTATTTCTTTTTTGTTATTTGTGGATTGAATTCTAGATGTTGATGTCAACATCCTGGAAATTTAATTGATGACAAGTGTATAAATTGTATCATCATATTCCATGTACAAACCAAGATAATACTCATCATGAATTGTATTTTGAGAATATTGAAGTGAATCAGAAAATTTCATTTGTAATAATCCTATAAGAAGACAAATCAGAATATCACTATTAAAATATTGGTTTTTTCTTTTTCCTCCAACATATAATTATCCCCATTATTACCAAAATTTTTTATTAAATGTAAATTATCCTTTTAAATGTGTTAGAATATTCAAAACTATAGTTTTTATTCTTGTTAAAATATCAATGATTCAAAATATAAATTATAGGAATTTTATAAAAATATTTCCAATTTACGATTTATATAATTTAAATGTTTATGATTATGGGTTTTTTATGGTGCCTGTGAAGAAGATATTATATATTAAATTTGATTCTCGAGTGAAAAATGATATGAAAATATTCATTTCATTCAAAATAGTTATAGACCAATTTTGATATGTTATATGTTTTATAAATTTGATAATGAAATATTATCTGAAATTTTTCTTGTTTTTTTATTATTTTATATTTATTTTTTCCTTTCTATACATGTAAAATAAAGGGGTGAACTGGTGTTGGAAATATCCTCATAAACATGTGATTACATCACATGTGTATGTTCAATTGGATGAAATGATACATTCAAAAAACATAACATATTGGACCTACCATGCGAACCATGATAGTAATAGTTATGTCATATATGTCGGCATCCATATCTATTTTGATTAATTTTGTGAGAATGAGATTAATTTTCCAAAAGAATATTTCCATTTGTCTTAATGTTAAAGAAAAATTCCTCATTATTGCAAGACACTTCCCAATGTTCAACAATTAACATCATGAAGAAGACTGATATATTCACCAACAATTGAAACCATGTTGTAATCTACCTATTTTATAGACTTCAGTACATTGTATTATTTAGAACTCCACCAACTAATAGATAAAATTCCATGAAAAAACATGAAAAGATAGTGTGAAGTCATATCAAAATTAATTTTTTTTGAGATTACCATCATTTTAGTCCCTTACAAAAATCTCATACACAACATGATAGATAATGAACATTCCCATAAATCTTCTAATGTGCCCAAGGATATTCTTTCTATCAACATATTGGCACACCAATAATATAGGGTATCACCTTATTTTTCATAGAGAATCATAAACATTAGGTCCAATATAGATCATTGTATGGATGAAACATCATATTGATGACATAAAAGGAATCTTTTCCATACTTTCTTATTGATTGGGATCTAGGATATTCTTACGATTCCAGACATGAAACACTAGAATATAGCTCTTCTTGGAGTTCTCTATTCTAAATCAATTGATAAATTGTCCAGTATATTTTCATTAAATTAGTTATTAAATCCACTTTATCCATCTATATGGATTCTTATACCCCATATATATCCTTTTAAATTCATGTATTTCATTGAAATTAATTTTCCAAACATTTTTATAGAATGTAATGTTAGTACATCACTTTCAATAAGTAGTATTGGATTCTACAGACCACAAAATATAAACTATTATTCATCCGATAACCTCCCTATATACACATGAATCATCTATATTTCTATAAGTATAAATTCATTGAGAGCTTCACCACACCAAATATTCATACTTCTCAAATATTTCGTCAATATATAAATGGATTGTTCCAACATAGAAACATCAAAAGTCACATTAGACACTATAAAACATTTATATTATATGGGATTCATATCATCTAATTAATTATTAATATTGTAATTTTTCTCCTTCATTTGATATATCGTATAATCATAATGATATTTAATGTAATATCAAAATAGATATTATTATTTTGAATATAAAATAATAAATTATTATAAAAACTATTATACTATTTAGAAAAATAACCAATTGTGATTAAAATAATATCACATTAATATATAGTATGATAATATTTTAATTTTTAAACATATTATATACAATTAAGTTTTCATAAAAACATAATATTAATTCCAAAATAAATGAAAATTAAGGTGAAAATATTTTCAATATATATATATATATGTGAAAAAGATAAACCGTCAATGTGAATAGAAAATTCAATTATAAGACACTAATATGTCCCAAAACAATGTAATTCATTACTGATTAAAAATGTAAAATAACCTTTTATTTTCTATTTTGTTAGAATGAAATTAAATTTCATTGTTTTTGCAACATGTTTTGAGAAATATTGATTTTTAGATTAAGGTTTCATATATATTTCATAAAATAACATGATAAATATTGTTTGTGGTATAATTTATAATATGGTTGAACTATTTACATTTTCATTGTATATGAGATTCAAAATGATAAAACTAGTCCCATCATGGCTCCAATCTGACCATTTATTAGTCGAGTTCCCAAACACAATATGTCATCACAAAATAGGTTGAGTGTAGACATAAATCACCATGTTTCCTCATCAAATAACACGATATACCATAGCCTATTTTATGCAACGTTTATAAAAATTTAAATGCATAATATAAAATTATACATTTGTAGGATATAAATATATAATCAACCAAATGGTTCATACTGAATGAATTATAAATTAAAAAATAAAACCCCACATGGGTATATATAATAGAAGTGATCATCTTATAGGCAACATAGTATAACATATTTGATATTCTGGAGAACAACTACTCAATGCAAGTACCCATGGATCAATATCTAGATGCAACAACGAATTCCAACATCATGGACTAACATGATCCACCGAACATCACCAAGAATCACCAGAAAATATCATTGAATTAATATCCATTTCACATCTATTAAGACCATCATATAAAACATTCATATTGTTTATAAAATGCATGTGTCCTCACAAATCCTGTGAAAATTCAAACTCATGGAATCCTGAAATGTCATCTTTGTCTGACATCAATATCCCTATTGTGCATTTCACCCCAACAGAAACAATGGTACATATTATGAATAAAAATAGTTGAATTATTCATATCACACAACCTCACTACCATTCTTGTTTATAATTAATATCATAAATGTATACACACTCATTGAATGACCCATGTCATCAAATGAATTAAAATACTATGTAATTCATAACCATCAATACAGTGCTTCCATTATTGAAACATAGAAGAGAACTCATGCATTTCTCTATAACAAAAACTAGACATTTAACATACTAACTCCTAATATTACAATGACACATGTGTTCTTTAAATGAGATATGTCCAATCAAATGAAAGAGCCTCCAATCATCATAGGACAACAATCAGAGAAATTTTCATGAAACTCCAAAAATTCAATATAACCAAATCCAGAAACAACACTACATTTATGTAATTATATTGGGAGACACACCTCCTATTAAGACAATAAAATTTGTGGAGTATTTAACATGAGTACATAGGACCACAACCTCTATAATAGACACCTCGGTAAATGGATTACTGAAACCAATTCATTTCATGTGGTGGACCTACACCTAATCACCATGGATAGAGTACAAAATCCATGATGATCAAGAAGAAATTATCCCTATGTATCTACCGGTGGTGGTGTGGGTACTATGATCAAAAATGGAAAACAATTGCCACATTCCCTACATAGATTTATTTCATGGGGTGTAATGGAAACATGAATGCTATATACATCATGCCCAATATCACATCATCATAAATATGGATATAAATCATAAAAAATATTATATATAATTTAATAAGTCATTATATAGATTTAATAAAATTTACTATGATATATGTTATAATGTACATATGATAAATGTTTAATAATCATAAAATGTATAGCCGATAAATAAGTCACAAAAATCCCTCCATTATATTGATGGGTGGCTGCATTACAACCCATTGGTGTGGCACATGGAATTCTTGGGGAAGAGGTGTAGGGATATGAGACCCATTCACGTCACATCATCCCTCCTTGGTTGGATTGGGAAAACATTATAGGATGGCTTGCAGGCTGGCCAGTGCACTTGGGATCTCTGTTGAGCTGGCCCAACTGGCCAACCCATATCGTCTGACTGAGTTTGTTCTTATCATTCAAATGAACCCCACCAGTATATAAACATATAGGTACACAAATATTATATTAACTTTAATATATTATTTTTGATCTCCAAAACCCTATTAATTATATGTCATCTTAGCCCTAGGGTGAGCACTACACCTCAGAATAAGAATATTCATTGATAGGGTTTTCAATGAATTACCTACATGGGTAAATGTATCATTTTATAAGAATAAAGTTGATGAAACATTAAATAACAAAAAAAATTATAATTATAAATTAAAAAATTATTGGTCACTACACAAAACCATATATTTTGATCCCTCATTTTTCATCATTGATGAAATGATCTAGGATCTATATAAATTCATCAAGGATATTGGATGTTCATATGTTTTCATGATTTAGATATGTATTATATAAATATATTCATGAGTGTAATATAATGATATTTTGGATTGTGTGTTTATTAATTCTTTGGTGGATCATGTGTTTTAAATAAATTTGAATGAATAAAAATGGAAAACATATATAAATATATTCTGAACCAGGATGGATAACAAAATGAGAGAATATGTTATTACAACTATTATTTTATATTTTATAATATTGATTGGATGATGGTTTTTATTGAGTTTAAAATCATGGTGATCAATTTCATGATCATAAATTTTCATATTTCTAAGGGTTGTTTATTGTTTTGGGTAGGCATGGCTTAGTTTTATGTCATGTTTTGGAATGTTATGTATTATAGTTATATAATGATTTGATGTGATCATGATGATAATGTGAGGATATGGTGGGATAATCGAGTGAATATTATATTTTTTTGTTTGTAACGTTGTAGTAATGGGACTATTCACACACCTTGAGAGTTGGAAATTCCTATAGCTTTTTGAAATGTTACATATTTCAGACACAGGTTGGGAGCTGGGATTTTTAATTTTGTCAGATTATTTTAAAAGTTGTGAGGTTATGGTAGTTATTTTGACATGATATAATTATGATGATGTTACATTTTTGGGAATATTATCATATTATAGTATATCATAATAAATTCTATATTCCATTTCTTACTTATGATATGTTACAGTTTAAAATGATATGGTGGTGTGACTAAAGTTGAATTGTATGTATTCTTTCACATATAAATATCAAAATATTAAGTTTGATATATGTTGGATATATTTATATTCAAAAAATATTATCCCAAATTGATATAAATATGTAAATAAAGTGATCACCGCATTGTTGTTTATTAATTGGTTTTCTACATTGTCTTTGGGGGATTTGAGCTGTTGTTAGTGTAAATTGGTAGAGTTAGTGAATCATATAGGGAGTGTTTCATCAATTAATGTTTGAATATTTGTTCAGTTTTATGTCACATAGGTAAAAACAATTTAGTGGAATCATATTTGTTCCTCTATGGGAAAATTTAGGTTATGAATTTTTTTTCCATGAAAACTAATAAGGAAAAACTTCATACATTTTTTAAGATACCCCATGCCCCAATTGGAAACTCTGTAACCTATATTTAACAGTATTATTGGGAAAATATTATCAACTTTTCATACCTATGAGGGGAGTGTTAATGGATTATTAAATAATTATGGAACTCCAAAACTCACTTTTCATGCTGTGCCATTATATTCACTAGTTAATATTATAATAGTTTGATGAAATATGAATGTACAAACAAACATAAGATAATTCACTTACTTACCTATTTATTTTCACAATTTCTCTGTGGATTCTATTTGTGAGAATTTAAAATAGATTATAAACAAGAAAAATTTAGAATAACACCCCCAATATTCATGTCATATATTAATTGTAGACAAATTTAAAAATAGGGAGATATGGAGGGTAAATGATTCTAATTTTCTTATATATAATTGAAAAAAAAATTATGATATGAACAATATGTGAACATTATATAACATTATATGGAGAATTTCCGAATAATTCACTCTATTTAAAAGTAAATTATTAAATAGGGAAATTCAATTCATCATTATAATAGTAGAAGATGGTTATCCTATAATTCCACCACCAACACCCCAAAAGTGTAAAATTGTTTTTAATCAATATAGGTTTGAAAAGAATGAATATAAATAATTTCAAAAATTATATAATATTAAAAATATTGGCATCAGTCTCACATGTAAATCTATGATTCTTGGAAAACATATTCCATTCACAATATAAGATGACGGTCATTGAAGCAAACAATCAAACATTAAGGGTATAGAGTTTCCTCTTCAAGGGCAATCTAAAATCACACACATTATGAATTTATAATTTTTGTCTTTAAAATTTGGAAATAAATTCAGATCAATGGACATAATAACTTAAATAATAATATAACATCATAAAATCAAAAATCAAATAAATTTTATGACATAATGTAAAAAACCTTGTGTATTCATGAAATAAATGTTTACATCTCGAAATAAATATAAATTAATTTAAATAATACATTATATAAAAATTTAAAACAATATTCAACAATTGTAAATTATCATACGTATAACTAATTGTTGAACATTTCAATGTTTTTATTAACATTCTTCCCTAAAAAATAATTCCTATTGTCACTAAAATATTATGAATAAATAATGAATGGTGAAATCAAGGAGGAACAATTAACAATGAATTTATTAAGAGGATTCTACACTACATCTAATGAATTTCTCATTGATTGTGGAAATAAAATTCCCTAATATTCTTCATAACAATGTACATTTGGTTAAAAATGATAACAAATCATTACTATTATATTAATATATAATACTATTTTTAACAAATAAATGAAATTATAAAAAAAGAACATATATTAATGGTATAATGACATTTTGACATATATTTTTACATGGAATGAATGTAATTGGAAACATTACAATAAAACGATATTTTAACTAATTTATAAAAATGTGAACATCTATTTTTTAGGTGGAATAACTAAAGACACTCTTTTAAAAGAATCATTATAACAGTCATCTTATAAATGAACATGGATTTTTAAATATAGTTAAATTTTATAAATAGAATAAATAATTTAGAAATCTTTTATAACCGGTAATATCCATGAAAACTAATATAAAAATATATCACTTACCGAAATGAAATATATTAGGTGTGGATGATAAATAGGTTTTGGGGTTCAGATGAAAATTTATGAAATAATAAAAAATTATTTCTTAAATCATAAAACACAAGTATTTTTTTGAACATCATTGTTACTATTCAATCTTAATCAAATGAGAAACTAAGATATAACACACACCCCAATGACGCACGTGTGTGTCCCTTATTTATTTGGATGACATTAGACTTTGTAATTGTATTTCTTCACATACAAGTTATCATGGGTCTATCTCTACATTATATAAAATAAAATATATATCAGTATATAGAATAAAATAAAACAATTAGTAGAAATGTTTTTTTTTCGTGTTTCTGAAATGCAGAATGACTTAATTACACATAACATCTTAAAATCCATAATTAAGGAATAATTAAATGGGTAACAATTTACATAAACAAGAAACAATAAATATCTATATGAATTTTATAGTTGAATTCATGGAATTTCATGTTTGACACAAATAAATACCTTGAACCCTGACATAAAAAATATTTTCCCTAATTGATCATTTTATTATCTAACAAATATCACAAATTCAAATATTACAAAATTATGAAAAAATATCCATTATATTTTTAAATAATGCTACAAATAACTATAAAAATGAAATATCATATAAAATTATTAATATAGGAATCATCCAAGAATCATCATGATCCAAATAACTTCTTTATAATAAAAGAAAGTGATATGATTTTTTCCTTTCATTTATGTTTATTATAATGAAACAAAATTGTCAAATATTTATTGCTAAAAATCATCATCCGTTTGAAAATATTTTTTTATCTCTATCGAATCTAGATATATATAGACATTTTAACTGTAGCAAAATGGTCAATGTGTTTTTCTATAAGTCTAAAATCACATATCTCTTTTCAAGTTAATTTTGTTGTATGATACAACCCTTGCATCACATATACGCTAATAATTTTATCACATTAAGTATTATGGTAAAAAAATTAATTTAATGATAGAATTTAAGAAAATATGTAACTTTCAATGTGTGGAATTTAGCCACAGAATCAATAACATGACTAGTCTGAAATGGAATATTATTCAAATAGGTTCTAAATAAATAGTATATTCTATCTATAAGAAATTTCTGATCACTTTTAGGAATACAAAAATTGGGGAGAGAAATATTCATCATAATTTCTCAACCACACACTATGTACATGTGATCTATGATAAAATATCCAGGATGATAGTACTTTTAGTTTTTTACATATAGGAAACCATGTTTTTTGTATATAAATAATATAATAAGACATAAAAACCTATTATAAAAGGAAATAACTCAAATAAATGTAATATATTATTATTAAAAAACAAAAAATACTCATACTCACCGAGAAATATTAACTAACATGTCACTCAAGGGAACTCATGAATGCATATCACCATAAAATATTTTAGCCTTTGAAAACTGGTATGTAATAGTACAAAAAAATGATTTAGTGTTGAGATGAAATTGTAGACTATTCTAGTCATCAACATTAAAACGTATTTTTAAAAGTTTTTAAAATGTGACCTCCATTGAGTATGTATTCCTATAGATTGATTTTTTTGTTGTAAAATAGTTTTTATTTTTACAAATAAATCTAATATTCTGGAATAATGATTCTCTGCATTTTTACAGTCTTGTTCATATTTCATCAGAACATCATGACAATGAATTTCAGCCACAAACATATAATCGATATAAATATGTGGAAAATTTTGTACAAATGTTTTCTAAAAATCAATAAACTCACAAAATCATTGTCTAATAGGTAAATATGTACTAAAAAACATGTCAAACTTATTAAATTCAAATTCAAAAAAGAAAAAAGGTAAATAAAAAACATTGACCCTTAATTTTGAGTAATAAATTTTACATTTGATAATGTTATCATTTTGATAAAAAATTTAACATTTTAGACAATAAAAACACAGTTAAAAATATAATGGAAGTGACTGGAATTAATATAATTTTAAATATATTGAATTAATTTTTCCACTATCATGTAAATCTAATTTTTGATAAAAACCCCTGACGAAGGATGGTTTCATTAGGTTTTATATAAATAATATATTATCACATCAATTGTTTTGGTTTTTATGTAAATTTTAACATTATACCATCAAATATTTATGAACCCTAATTAATTTTCACTCTATAATTAATTCATATTTTAAAATTATTTATTATTATTTATAAATTTAAATATATTATAAATGAAATAACAATAAAATAATTATATAATCAGATTGTATATGATTTATAACTATTCCAATAAGGACACCCAATTCTATATTACCTTTTAAATTGTATCCCCATGTTTATTATAATAAATTTTTATTTACTAATGTGCTTCTAAATATGGGTATACATATTTTAATTAAGTAATTACATATGGAATGATATTAAGGATTGTTTTATGTATTTTGAATCCCTTAATTAATGATATATTTAAATTAAATCACAAATGGTCTAGTGCATAAAAATTAATTTATTTATGAAAAAATAATACGAAAATATTTTAAGGAAATGTTTTTTTACAATGTTTGATGTTTTATTCATGTTAAAATATAATTTTTTTAACATATTTCATCGAAAAATGAAATATTTCATTATTTTTAGAAAAAATGAAATTTGATGCAGGAAGTATTTTATTAAATTTTTAAACAGGAATAAAAACTGATACTGAAATTTCTGTTTTCAATAAAAAATGTAATGAATTTTTGAAATAGAGGAATATAAGAATCCATAGAGTAATTATATTTGTAATAATAATAAAAAGATGTAAAAAAAATTCTAAATTAAAATTAATATAGAGTGAAATTTCAATATGTATCCACATCATCAACTAAACCTGTTATGTAAATTATATATATATACATATATATTAATATACATATATATATGATCAATACACACAAAGATATAAATATATATTACTGTTTCATTATGATATTTTTATATAATATATTATTCTTACATTATATGTATTATGTGGATTCAGTAATCACATTATACATATTCATTAATAAATTATTTTACAAAAATTTGCTCAATTTATATTCATTGAAATGCATTTCTTTAATAAATATTGAAACAAATACATAAACAATCCAATGTCCATCATTGTTTCAACACCATAATATAATAGACAAGAATTACAAGATCATAACAAGCATAAAAATAATGAATATCATCCATTCCTATAAATCATATAATTAAATATTATACTACATGATTATCTAAATACACTACAGGTAATTATTTCTCACGACCATTAAATAGAATTATGTAAAATGAAATCAAATAGAATAATATTTGTTATAATATCTCAATTTGTATCGACAAATTTACATTAACATCTTCTGTGTAGTCTTTATAAAAAATTGATAGGCAATTTTTTGAACTGATGAATTTCATTGAAGGAAGAGGATTTGAGAATCTATTTTTTGTCAATTCTAGTGGGTTGATAAGGGAGTTTTCATTGAAATTAACCTTATGTTACATGATGACAACAAAATCAATGATGATGTCATGTACCCCTATTTTTCATTTTTTGTGATGAAATTTTAGAAAATGAATAATGGTATTTTTGGAAAAATATGTTTAACTAATGATTGAAGTATAGTTAGAGTGTTATGAACAATGTATGTTTTAGGATAATCACATTAAACTATGTAATATGATATATTTTCATAATATTTGGGTTTCTTCATTAAAATATTTTTCACCCAAAAATTAACATTTTAATGACAAACAAAATTACATATAAGAAGCATCAAAACTAAATATGTCATCAAAATATTGATTTTATTGAGTGATGATTTTAGATAGAATATTAAATATATGTCAAATTCTCATGTTTCATGCAAAATATGTGATTATTATAATGATTCCTAGGTATCCAAGTCTAAGGAAATTTCCTACGTACCAGTATGGGGGTGGATGTTCAAGGAACATACATGCATAGATGTACTTTTCTATTAATATTTTTCTACCCGTTGTTGAATTAAGGATTTTTCCAATGAAAATACAGTGTCTCTACCATGAATCAAAGTTGTGTTCTGAATAAATACAAACATAAATTCTTGAACAAATAATTGTCATTTGGACTATATAAACCATGTGAATTTCAAGGTTTGGTTGTGTGAAATACAAAGGGATCCAAAAAATAAAATTTCTATGACTACCATAAAATATGGTTGCATAAATATTTTGTGTGTGCAAGGGGTGAGATTATGTTATTTAATGTTTTAAAAATATGATTTTTTCATCAACGCTTCTATGAGAATTAATTTATGACATTGATACATGGATAGTCTAATGCTAGACCAGTACAATGAAATCAATAATATCATATTGAATTGACCTTAATTTTGATAAACTATTTATGGTTTCTGCCATATCAGTTAGCTAGGGGCAGTCAATGTATGTTTTATGAGGCCCAAAGTGTGTCATCCTGAAAATATTTTTTTTAGTGTTTCAAGAACAGAGTAAATATTTTGGTAATTTTTTATTCCACAATTAGAGAATATTAGTTTATTTATGTACTAATGAAAAACTATTTGTGAATAATCTATTATCCATCCATGAATAGTGAACCAACATAGATTAATTCATTGTATCATCCCATTGAAATGATTTAATTACATCAAAAATTTTTCTTATTAGTTTAATTGGTTCATTACAATATGGGAACAATATTTATCTCCCTTGAATAAATATTTTACACCCATATTAACTCCTCCCCTCATAGGATGTTTTTGGTTATTATATGCAGTATAAGATCCTTCTAGGTGTGAGAGAGAAATATATCAGGTTGTGTTATTAAGGATAATTAGATAAAAATTTCAAGTTTGTCCCACTCATTAATGTAAGAATCATCAATTTATGTTTGACCAATATGGTATCTCATTTATGGTCACATATAATGGTTGTTATTTATAAAAAACATAAAGGAATCATGTCACTATTTCCATATGAATCTATATAACTAATTGAAATAGAAAAAATCATGATGATTATTCTAATGAATATGCCATCAAAATAAGTCATTCTGGTCAATTCTATCTGACGATATTGAGTTATACATCATCCATGATTATTGGTAAAATATGGAAAAAATATACGAGTGTGAAAAAAATTGAATGAATTGAATACCGAAGTTTTGAACAAATAGTTCAATGATATAACAATTCAATAAAATGAAAATTATTATGGACTCATTAATTTCATAACTGGGGTTTTTTGAGATATATTGTATTTATTATCAAATTAAGGATATTGAAATTTTGAATAATATTTTAAGAAGTCTTTGACCTATGTATAATCCAAATGTGCCAAACCATTAGGAACGTGATCATTATAAACAATAATTACATAATCTACTAGGTAACCTGGTGGAATATTAAATAATAGTTAAACTAAATGATTTAACAATTCATGTTACATATTAAATTTAATTCATGTCCATGAAAAGCCAATGATTCATATTGATTGTGTTGATTAATACAATGAGGATGATGGAAATATTTATCTCTTTTTCAATGAATTCAAGAGCGGGAAAGGAAAATTCAAATGAATGATACATCATTCATGTTTCCATTGTGGTAGTGTTCGGATCATTTCCGATAAGTGTTCAAGGGTATATTTTGATTTATAAATGGATGTTATAAACATGTAGAATCCTCAAGAATGGTTTTCCAAAAAAAACGTAATTATATTTTTGCAAGAATAATAAAGTGATGTGTTTTTTTCTATAAAAATGTTGATGATAATGATGAATTTTTTTTAGGATGAATAACAATATTTTAAACATAGATCCTTTAATCAATTATGGATACTATTTATTTTTTAGAATCATAAAAATAAAATTTATATGATAATTAGAAGAATGTTGATGTTGATCTCAAATTAGAACTTGGGAATACTCATCCTAAGCATGAAAATAAATAAAGCAGAATCAAAACGAGAATGAATATTCTAAAAGATTCATCAATATATGTTCATCACATTGAAGCTCAAATTCCATGATTGAAATAATAAGTAACAGAACATTCAATAAAAATTTAATGCTCAAAACATGGTGTAGAACTAAAGATTATGATCGAATAATAAACAATTTCATTCATGTCCATACAATCAAACTAGATAGGAAGTCAAATATAGTTGAGGGTTGTGAATAATCAGCTGATTCTGTAATATGTATACTATAATCTGAGTTAAATTCTTGTGGAACAATGAAAAAATTAGAGTTTGAAAGATTTTTTCATTCAGAGCTATTATAATGAGCTAATAGTGGTTTTAATGAGTATAAAAGGCATTGAATTATCAAAGAACAATATGTGTTGGTAAATATTGTATTAGATGTGATTCTAAATCAATAGATTCTGAAAACATTAAGATCCAAACTAATAGGAATTCGAAAATTTAAACATATCACAAATACACCCCTTGTTCTATCAAAGAATGAATAGTATAAAACCTAGAGGATATCTTGAAATTATTCCCATGTACTGAAAAATGATGTTTTGGACCTACACACCAACTGTATTGGACCTCCATGTTTTGTTCAACCACTATCTTTCAATTTTGTCTCATCCATTAGTCGATGATAATTATCCAAAACTAATCCAAGACCCCATGATGAGAGTATAATCACCCACTTCAAATAACACAATTTGAATATTTATATTTCAATCGAATACGTCCATCTAAATTAGATTTTTATTTTCCTCCCTCCATATATCAAAATTAAATTCTCCTCACCATAACCCAAAAAAATGTGTGGAGGTAGAAACACATGGATACTAGGATAACAACTCAACTCTGATAATAATATTATAAAAATATAAAATGGTTAATAGATGTAAAAAAAAGAAATAGCAGTAAATAAATTGAGACAAGTATTATTAAAGTGAGAAACACCTCCAATGTGAACTATTTAAAAACGAAAGGGGAATAAAAAAATAATTAATAATTATTGAGTACAAATTTAACGTCATATAATGAAACAAGTATTCTAAATGTTGTGTAAAAACCCTATATTAAAATGCACACTCGAATACATTGTCATATTCTATTTGAAAAGTGTATCATGAAATGAAATCATCACTCATTGGTCAAAACATAACTCACTGGATCATTACAGAACCTGAAATAAGATGTTACACAATCTAAATTAGGGCTACTCCTTTCTTTCCAAGCCCAAAAATACAATCACTCATATAAATTCTTTTCTTAATGCCTTTGCTTCTCACTCCTTCAAAATAACCCTTGTTAATCCCTTTTACATAATCCATATGAACCCCTAATGAACACATGTTTTTAAAAATAAAATTTTTAAAATAAAACTATTATATAAGAAAAAAATCGCATCATTTGGAAACCATGTTATTCATATGGGTTATTTGAAATTTTAATTCCCTAAATATATCACTGAGTTCTATTTGAATCTAATCATGTTAAAATGAAAATATGGAATGAACCTATTAATATAACCCAATCATCCCAATAAATATGGATATTAAGTCTTATAAAATAAATATGAATGAAAACAGTTGGGTTTTACTTTCTCTTTTTTTCTCTAATAAAAACACTACATCTGCCCCAAAAACGATATCCAATCACCGAAGAATTTATCAAACCTATGTATGTACATTTATAATATAGAGAATATTAACCAACAAATTTTAACACCATATAATTGATTGGCATGTAATAATGAGTATTTGTGGAAACTAATAGCCCCATATACTCATCCCACTCGGAGAAATATGTAACACTCAATATATCATCTCATTATTTTATTTTCATGTCTTCCACACTAGTGAATATCAAATAAGAAAAATAAATATATGTAATACATTAAACACTATACCTGGAATGTTTTGAGATCCGTGTCAATATATTTTGAGTCATGATAATTGATTTCATTAGCAAAAAAGATATTCTATTCCAATCCATAAATCCATTAATTACTTCACTGCACATATTAACATCATTCCATAAAAATTGTGTCAACCATATTTCATAAAACATATCCCATAAATAAATTCAATAATGACCATCTTCCATATCAATATGAACTCATGAAAACAATATTATAATAAGTATTTATTTATAAACAATTTGACGTATACCTGGAACTTGTCACACATCCCTCAATATTGTTATATGACTTGCATTTGTAGAGATAAAATATCACAAACACCAATGAATCCAACATAATATCTATTTACCATATTTAATATAACATATTCAAAATCATTGTATGAAAAAAATTGTTCCTCCATTGCAGAAAAATGATACGAATATTTGGAATTAATCCCCCATTCATCGTAGTGGTTTGACCTATGATAATCTAGTTGACATAAATGTAAATCACACTAACCCTATATATGAATTATGATTGAATAGAAATATTTTTGTAATGTTTCTCCATTTCATCTGAATTTTTTCTAGTTGTAGTAGTTTCGCATCACATTTGATGAACATATTAGTTGGTCTTATGAGATCTCTTATTCATTAACATCAGGACAAAAACATCATCCAACATCGATGTATGATTCCCGAGTAGAATGTTTGTGACAATATTTTCATATGAATCAATAAAAATCCAAATCAAAGAAAAAATTTCTTTATTATACCATTTTAATAGGTTAAATGTTACCTTTATCATTATTTCTAACCACTAAGAATGTTATCTCCATCAAACGTTTGGTGAATTACTCCGAATGGTTACCCAAATATTAATTCTCTAATATTATGGAACAATACAATTATTTTTCGATGCTCTTGGGTGGAATTGATACTTGCACAAATGGTTTAAAAACTATAAATGTATAATGTACTCAAAATAACCAATAAGGAATAGATCAAAGGATGTATGGGTTACATCTTATAAAAAACATTTAAGGAATTGATAAATTTTGACTAAAGTACATTTCATCAAAAGTTTAAATAATTTACAATACTAATTTAATGACTAAAAATATACAAATTCATTCAAATAAAAAATATAATAGAGTGTTACTTGATTCTTTGGGAGATTTTAATAAATAAAATAATTCCCCCTCTGATAAAAAATAATTAACTTAAATGGTTGTAAAAACATTAAATGTAATTGAATGAAAAAACTGATCAATACCAATAAATCTATTATATAATCTAAATTTAATATGGTTTGAAGAATAGAAAGAAATAAAGTTCATTAATAACATAATTTAAATCCTTATTCACATGAAAATAATGATGTTATTGAATACTGAAACTAGACCATTCTAGACATGGTTCATAGCATGTTAATGTAAAAGGGTCTGCCAATGATGTTTGGGTGTGACATTTTATATACCACCATTTTCAACCTCATCTACGAGATTCCCAAAATCCTAAAGGACATAACATCATTTGATGCCTGATAGAAAAAATGACTAGTTGTGTACATTCTCTTAAAAATTGGATGTATTACTTTTGTCATGATTCTGATGTCATATATGGTGACGCTATATGACTAAAGTATACTATTGATCTCCATCATGGATTAAATTCCATCAATGAAAATCTTCATGAATTTCTTTGATGGAAATATAATTGATGTAAAACATTATATCATAGTTGATTAGGTAGCATAATTTTATTGGAGTACGGATTAAAAAAATATGTTATGATTAGTGAGGGGTTATTAACCATTGATCCCACTAATGTATATATACTAGGGATGGAAGAGACAGAAAACATTGGTGATGGCATGATATCATCACCCACACACCCCCAACATACACTATCTAGATGCTACAATATGAGATATTTTTGAGGTGATGTTTGCACCATCATACACAAAGTATTTTTCCATGAAACAAAAAAAAAACAAGGCGGAATAAACTGATTCCAATCACGATTAATCCCTAATTAGGATTCAAACCATCGATAACATTATTAGGATGAAAAAACTACCTTGGATTATATTTTATGAGATAAAATCTAAAAAGATTGACATTACTACGAATGAAAATCATTATTATTTCGGAATTGCTGAACCGAACTCATGATGATTGTAAATAATGTTTGGGGTGTATCTATGGAAATCATAATCTTACGTAGTGATGGAGAAGGAAACTAAGGAATTGTTTTCATTGTTCCCCTTATAAATACTCCTAATATATTTAAGGATAGGTAGAAATTATCATTCATTTGGAGGCCCAATGGTATGTTTGTGTCTACAATGGATAATCAGGATCATTCCCAAGCCACAGAGATTTCAGACTTGTATTCCATGTTCTATGAATATAATTCCTGGCATGTGAATTGGACTTGAGGGATAAGTAGTTCACATAAATACTAATGATGCCACATGGGTGCACTATGTTTCTTTAATTTCTTCTAAAAATTTAATGATCTTCAAATATTGTGAGCATGAATTAAATTAAAGGGAAGATAATTAAGAGTAATTTATAGTTCTGATTAATTTCACCAATTTTTCCTCACCTGCATTCTTTTTCCATTATTTATTTTTAGTTTTATGGATCAAATTGGTTTTACATAATTATGAATCCCATGTGGCTTTTAAGGAAGATTTAAAAACATATGTATTTGATTGAATATATAGAACTGGAAACCTTACTATATAATACTCTCTACTGATGGTGCACAAAAACATTTTTTATGTACCATCAATTCTTATTTCCATGACATTTGTCTTTATTCATGTGTACTGATAAGCTGGATATTTCAAACACATACCAATAAATAAAATTTCTGTCTTAATATCTATTGGATGAATATTATTATTGAATATTGTAATGTTATTATTTTGGTTGTTATATAATGAAAATATTTTATGAATATTGAATATCGAAACATTAAATACCCAAAGAGAAATCTATTAATTCATATATGAAGATTATATTTTGTTTATATACACAACACATTTGAATACTACATAAAAATATTTCATATAAAAACAATAACAACAATATATAAATAGTATCCAATACCATTATATTAATGAATTATTTTACAATTCAAAATCTTATGTATGTCACAAATGTATTTCAACAACCATAAACATCAAATTATCCCAAAATAAAAATAAAATTAACTGATCCCTACATAATAATGATGATTATGTATATATGAAAAAAATTTAGTTTTATACTAAAAAATATGATTTATTATTTATTCAATTACATCAATTAATAAATAAAAAATAATTTTTTTGTCTATATTAATTGATAAGTATGTGTTTTGTTTTATTAGAAGTTACATCATTATTAACTAACATGCATATGTTTCATTCATTATTAAAATAGAGAAATAATTATTCACATTAATTGATTTATAATGTATGGAGAAACATCAATCGATAACATTTTTTAAGATAAATTAATTAACATTTCATCTCGAACATGAATAAATATTGTAAAATCATCTCCCACCATCATAAATTTTCATTTTGAAATCATTAATTATTAATGTATTGGTGTTGCCAAATTTTGTTGGTTTACTTTTTCACGATCCTTCAAACTCAAAATGTGCAAACAACTCTATTAGGTCGATCTCTATAGTTATGCCATTCGTTGTTCAAGGGGAAATGTCACCCTACTTTGAGGTTTTGGTGGCCAATCTACTTTCTCCAAAATGTTTGTGAACTATGTAAATACCGAACAACCATAGTAGAAAAGAAATCGTGACATGAACATGGAATTGTAGAACTGATGAATTTTCAAAACTATTCTTGTATCTCATTATTTTGAGATAGTGGTACTTTATATAACATACATCCTTCAAAAAATAACTATAGAAGATTTTACATTGGTGGCGGTACCAACATTGCATTGGAGACCTCATTCAACTATTCACTAGTGCATAGTGTACTTACTTTGAAACTGGTGGTATAATGTTTCATCCTCCATTGAGCAAATTTCAAGGTAAATTTTTTATATTTTTGAAATCATGTATATTATATCTATATTTTTACACAATAATCATAATTATATTCTACCAATCCATGGTCGTAGGGATTATTATGGAAATATGTAAATTACAATATCATGTGAGATGATATTCTCGATCATTTCTTATTCTTTTATTTTGTCATTTGTTCATCTGAAAACATATTATTCCATTGGAACTACCGATGCTTCCATAGAAATTAGCATTTCATGTATGCAACAAATATTTTCACACTATAATATATTAATAAGAATGTTCGGAGTTTCAAAAACATTATTGTGGATTCTTATTAAATTACGATCAATATGAAATAGTCATCAATATTAATATTTAATATGTCAGCACTAATATATATTATATGTAGAATTTTTTCAATGAAAAATTAAAATTTATCATAAAATTATACTTGAAATGGGATATTGATTGAAAAAATCAGATATTAAATAAAATGTGATAAAATATAATTTGGATATTTCCATTATCTATCAAAAAGAGAAATCCATTTTTGAGTTTCATCATTCATAAAATTAATTTAATGAACATGGTGGGAAATAGCTACAAACAAATCAAGTGATCATGTTTATTCCTGTAAGCTATATAATAATATCAAATCTAAACATAACACAAATGATTATTTTTACAATATAAAATAGTAATAATGGTTTTTATGATATTAACTTCACAAATTTATATACATACATATCTATTTGATAATCAGTTTTATGATTACATATATTATATTGAAAACAATCATATATAAAAGATGAAAAAGAAGAGGTTAGTAATGTTGTTTCATTCCAAATTACTTTGAATCTACAAAACCTCCATGTTTTTTTGGGCTCTACATTTCTCTCCAAGAAAATACATTCATCTATAGAAATATTGAAAAATTCATTTGATGACAACCACCTACAATGGTATTTGAGAGATAGTTCTTTCAAGGAATATCATACTATGATTATCACATCTTCTGATATTTCACTTCAAAAACATCTCTTATTAATATATTTAGTAGAATGGGTAATCCATTCCAAAGAAATGATGATGGTTAAAACTAAATTAAAGATATTATGACCCAGTTCACTTATTATCATATACAAATCATTAGAGGACTTAGAATTGTTATTTCATGTACTATGACTTATCTATATTGGGATTGGGTTGTTTTCTTAAATAGGGAGACCATTTTATTTCCCCTCAAACATGATATTTACAGTCCCATAAAATAAATTTTCCATGTAGCAACGATGGCATCATATAAATTGAAAATTCATCATAGTAGTCTCATTAATGAAAATTTTACTATCTACATCATTCAATATATTTTGAAAGACATATTGTAATACTTGGAAATGAAAAATAAGGGATTCATATGCAGGGGGTATCCCATTTTATTCACATTTAAATATTTTATACACTTTGGAAATGAAATCTAGTGGCTAGTGGTTTCACCATAAAATTGTATAACCAAGTGGACATTAATGATTAGGACGAGAGAGTCTAAAAACCCATTCACACTAAGGAAATGGAATTCAATTTAATATGATTGATAACATCTATTAAAATTTATTTTATGCACCAACACCCAAATATTTATAATCAGTTTCTTCCATACCTCGATATTTTTTCATGTACATTATAATTTTAAATATCTTATATAATTCACTATTTTATTAGAGTCCATAACATCAAATTTTTCTTCCTCATAATTCTTTGGTTAAATATTTAGGCATAATATATTTATATAAAATATATTATATATTGAATTATGTAATTTTTTTTTATATAAATATATTTTAATAATAAATGAATGATAAAAATAATGTGTTCATTTATTAATTTTATTCCATTTGAAACTACGATTTAATGCCACATTCCATACCATTTAGTTTACTATTACATATCTTGAGGATGCTGATACTTGCATGGAAGTAATCTTATATCATATTGATATGCACTGTATCCAACAAATTGGGTATAATCAAACATTTTCCATTGTTTCCAAATTATATTATAGTTATTAATGTACGCAAAACATTAAAAATATGATTACACTATTGATGATTTCAGTTATTTACTATAATTTGTATAGGATGATTTAGCTAACCACTTCATTCTCATGGGTCATATTATACTACTAATGTCTTTATTACTGGTTCTTCAATTTTACCACATCTATAAGCACAATGTGATGTTTTTTAATTAAATATTTTTCCTAGGTTGTTGTTTCATTCATTTTTAATTATCATATCAGTATTTTTTACAAGATGATGATCAATTTTGAAATTATTATGTCTATGATGCATTTCATTAAAAAGGATGGCAAATGACTTCATAAAATTTTATCGACCAAGTCAATAAAATTATAAATCATTGTTTAATATATTTTTTTACATTTCATAAACCCATCAAAATATCTATCAACATATTTAAAAAAATTCAAACACAATTTAAATTTATTTATATGATAAGGGGTAAAACAAGTGAATATGTTTTCATATTTTAACAATTAATGTTTGATTTCATAGTTCTAATGTTGGAAATGTTCATTGAAATGTTTCATTAATTATTATATTGTTTAGTTTAGAAAGGATGGTATTTCCCAAAATGATAAAATTATAATTGCACAACCCAATTACTCTAATGGGTCATTGGAGTAGACCTGAACACAATATGACTATATAGTTTAATCTTTAATTTCATGGAAACATGTTATTTATTTCAGATTGTTTAATGTAGATTAATGTCTAGATGAGTATGTTAGTCGCCTTGAAATGATGTTGGTGATGTACATCTAAATTCCATCATCTTATTCATTATACCAATAACATTTAAAATCATCATGCATTATTATATGAGATGATTACTATGGGTGGGAAAACATCATTTAGAAGAACAATATTATTACCCACATCAGAAACTCACTATAAAAAAAGTTTCTTATTTTTTATTCTATTGTATAATTTTAACTATTACGATAAAAAAATTTAAATTGTACATTAACTTATTAAATTGTTTTTTCTATTTAACATTGTTTTTATGATCATGATAAAAAATAGGTAAATCATAACAATCACTGTATGAATTTTCCATTAAATATTTTAATATTCAATAATAATCCTTTTAATAGAATTATTTTATTATTAGTTTAATATTTTTTATTGTTTCGATGACAATGATATTATTCAGTATATTAGATTGAATAGTGAATGATATTTGGGAATATCCAGTCTCATGAAAAAAATATGTAAATCATGTTATTATTTGTTAGATGTATTATTAATGTTAAAATTTAATTTTATCTATTATTTTGTTTTATGTATTATTTTATTCTCTATCATCCTGTATGTTTTTAACACGTTCAAAAAAGGGGACATACTTATAGAAATGGGGAACTCATTTTTGTAATAGCCTCCGAGACACCTAATTCTACCACTAGTACATTTTAAATTACAAGAACCAAGATGCGAAAATAACATAAAAAGGTGATATACTCAATGAATCATAGATATTAAAATATATCATACATTTCTGCTTCCATCACTATTTTGGGTACATTTGTGAGACTGAGGTTCATTGGTCGGAGGTCCACATCCATTATTGTCATGGTAATGGTCAACTACCACCTCAATGGAAATTTCATCCAATGTACATCAATTAACATCATATTCAAGACTTATTCATTCACCAATGTGTGTCTTACTAATAGAAAATACATTTTCTATTGACTTACCTAGAATTTTTGTTTTGGAACTCCACTAACAAATGGATCAAATTCCATGATAGAACATTAAAAAATATTGACATCTCATAAATTATTTATGAATTTAGAGAATATTATTTATGTACAAACAGAAAATACACTAATCCACAACAGAAAAGACAATGAAAATATCATTTATTCAATTAAATTACTCGTTGATATACTTTTAGAAAACAGATTTTCTCACAAAGAATATAAGTAACCAAATCATAAAAATTGAGAATAAGAAACATTAGGTCAAATAAAAAACATTGTATACATGACACATCATATTAGAGACACAAAACAAATCTTATCAATCATATATTATAGTTTATGATCTAAAATCATTCTATGAATAATGTCATGGAATACTATAAGTGACCCCTTATTTGCGTTCTAAAAAAATACCACTTGATATCAATTTCATTATATTTGAATTATATATGTATAGAATACTTTTACATAAATCTATTTGGAGTATTATAAGCTATATGTAGGATTTATCACTCATGTATTACATTTATAATCATTTTGAGAACATGTTTATTGAAAGTAAATATAGGCCATAATTTTAAATAAATGGTATTTAATCCAAATATAACACTAGATACTACAAGAATCATCTAGTAACCTTCTAATATACACCAGAAACATATGGTTTTTATAAAATTAAATACAATTTTTCCTTAGTCAAAAAATATATTACCACTCTCAGAATCCTTACTTATCCATAAAAGTAAAATTCTTCCATAGAAACCTTAGAAATATAATTAGACACTTTAAAAACATTATGTTATATTGTAAGAACCCAATCATATAATTTCTTTTCTGCAAAAATTTATTTTATTTCCATTTGATATTTTATATATTCATAATGAGATTATAAGTATCATCTAATTGGAAATGAATATCATGACAATTTTTTAAGAAAAACTACTATTATGTTTAGAAAAAAAATAACAATTGATGAATATAAAAAATTAAAATTATAAAACATTATTATTATTTTTATAAATTTGTGACCTAATACAAAAATTTAAATTTTTTATAAAAAATACAATTATTCACAAAACAAATAACAATTATGGAGAGAAATATTCAATTAAAAAACATTAATATCCAACGTAAATCATAAATTCATATATAAAACACCAATATCTCCTAAAACAATATAAAAATTATGAATTAAAAATATATTATTGGAATGTATTTAATAGTTTTATAGAAACAAAATATATTTGATTTTTGTTACCACATATTTTGAGAAATAAATATTTTCTTTTTCTTTATTCATTTCTATAACCTCTAATAGAAATATATATGTACTGTATGTATTAATACCTACGATATTTGAATGGTTTACATATGTATTATACATGTTGTTCCAAATGATATGACTCAGCCCATCGAGGCCCTATGTAGGCAGATTATATGTCGAGTGTGCCAACTTACGTCCTCTACTAATAGGTCGATTAGTGGTGATTAACACCATGTTGGAATATCAAACAACATGATAGAACACTGATTATTTCATTTGTCAATGAACACATAATTAAGGCATAATATATCAATAAAAACATGTAGGATACACATATATAATAAAATAAATGGTAAAAAATATATAATGATAAATTAAGAAATAATTCTACCCAATATGGGTAAATATAATGGAACTATACATTTTAAATGTCTCAAAATCTGACAGATGCGAGATGCTAGAGAACTCTCCTTATTGCTAATATTCTATGACTAGTCATCGACTACATCAAATATATTTTCATTCATGGACTTCCATTCCATATAATACACCACCAATCATCACATGGTATTATAATTGAATTAATATCATCTTCAGTTCCCATGAGTCCATAATCTATCATTAGTATTATTGTCAAAAACAAAACATGCGTTGCAACAAACCATATAATAAAATCATAAATATGAAAAATGAAATCTATACAATGTATATTGTCTATTTCCCAACCAAAATTTATGTCCAAAAGGTAAGCATGGGGTTCCTAATGAGTCAGATGACTCAAATAAGTGGAATAATAAATCCTCTAAAACATTTATCTTTCTACTAAATACATTAATGGAGTACCCACTAATTTATGTACATAGTCAATCCAACAAAATACTAGACCATATCATTCATAACCATTGATATAGTGATGTCATTATGGAATCCCATAAGAGAACCCATGACTTTCACTAAATTAGATTCCAATCATGGGGTACTAACCAATACCTTTTTAACTAGTGATGTGTATTGTAAATAAGAGAATTCCTAAAATAAGAATGAAACCCCACTCTATATGGGCCATCTCTATGAAAAAAATATTACATAACACCGCAATTTCAAAGATACCAATACACAAAATCCACTAAATATCAATGAATTATATTAGAAGAAACATACCTATATGATGAAACCACATTCATGGGTGTAGCTTATATATATATATTTGTGTGAAGACTCAATAGAGGACTCATATGTCTAGGGAGTACCAAACCATATTAATAGCATATAATGGACTGAAACCTAAACATCACCTATGGAGTTCCAAATCTATTTTTATCTAGAAGAACCACTCCCCATGTATCATGGAATTGGTAGTTAAATGCATGATGTAAAATAAGGCCTCTATCGTCGTCAAAGCATACAACATGGGGACTATGTTCCATAAGAATTATTTGAACATCTTTCCACAAACCCCATCATCATCCATATTGATTTAAATCCTAAAGATAAAAATATAACCCTAAAAATTTACTCAAATGTCTTAATATAAAACATCCTTTAAAAAATACATAATAATATTATTAATATATGTTCATTATTTGTATAAAAATTCCACAACACAATTACATCCAGGATATCACACAAAAAATGTGATTAGTTGTCATATGGTGACCCATTTGATGTATAAATGGAATATATAATGTATTGTTGGTATTTGTTTGGATCTCAAGAACATATAATGGGCCATCTAATGTAAGCTTCAGAAGATATACAAAATAGGCTCGTTGTATGGCCAATGCACTTGGTCGATACAATGTGTTGGCCCAAACAGATGACATGCACTACTAGAGAAGGTGTGGTTTTGTTATTCTCAAGGCACCCCAACTATAAAATAAACATGGAGGATAAATATAGTATATATTTTTAATTATATGATTTTTAAGCATCATAAATCTAATAATTCTATGTTGTCCCATCTCGAGGGTAAACAGTGCACCTTGAAATTAACAGATCCGTAAAATGATTTTCCCATGGATGGATACTTATGTAAATTTTAATTATAAATCCCGAGGGTTCTAAAAAATGAAATAATAAAAAATAAGATTATTTTAATTAATTATAATCCTGGGACACTAGAAACCCCCCCATAAAAGACATAATTTTTCATAACTGAACTACTGATCTATTAACACTAAAAATCATTCATGCATACCAGACGATCACTTCGTATCATGATTTATTTAATTATTTTATAAATTTCATCTTGAATGATATATAAATAAATTTAAAATTTTTTGTTTAAATATTTATCAGAGGATATATTTTTTTAAAATAAAATGTATGAATAAAAAATGTAAAAAATAACTAAACATAGAATGATGCATGATAGATTACATATTGAGAAAAAAATTACATCAACTATATATTTGAATGTTTTAATATGACCTTGAGGAATTTATTTATACAGTGTAAATGTAATTTGTTCAATTATATTATTCTACTAGTTGATATTTGTTGGGGGTTATTATTATTTTGATTTCTTATATCTCACAGTTGTGTACTGTTTTGAATTATTAGAGTATAAGGTTATAACATGATTAAACGAGGTCAACATGTGAATATTTGGGTATATTGTGTATGTGCATTGTGGTGATTATGATAATCTTAGGGATGTGGTGATGTGATAATGTTATGATTCACATAGGTAGACAGTTGGAAATTCATACAATTGGTTCATATGCTATTGATTACTAACACATGCTGAGAGCTAGGATTTTCTATCCTGCATAAATATTTTTATGGCTGTGATGTTATTTTATAAATTGTGATTTTATATGATTATGATTATATTAGTTATCTTATATTATTTTCATATTATTATATATCCCAAAAAAATTCTACATTCCATTTCTTACATAGGGTACACAACAGTTTAATAATATTAGGTGATCTACATGAAGTTGTATTATAAGTAATGTATTTTTTTCCACATAGATTAATAAAACTCTGTATTTTCTTTTTCAAACAACATATCCATTTACTATAACCTTAATTAATCATTTATATAGTTAAATACATAAATATTTCAACATAAGACTTTTTTAATGATTTTGTTTTCCAGTTTTAGGGATATTTGAGATGTTGTTTAGGTAGCTGGGGTAGTGTTTGAGACCGATCTGGAAATTTTTTATACCATTATTGATTTAATTTTATGATTTTATCTCCTATATATATTATTTTGGTTTTTGAAACAAATGTTTTAGTTAATGTAAACCATTGGGTGATAATTTATAGTTTGTTTATATTTTCCATTAAATTAAGAGGGTAATGCCAATATAATTGTGATAAATAACCATAGAAATATTTTTCATGCCATGACCTATTAGATGAAGTATTATTGGGAAAATAAAATCCCCCTACCTACCAATGAGGTTATTGAGTTGGTTTTGAAATGAACTGGTGTCACTTATATTTTGAATTTTATAATTATGAAAAAAATAACACATAAAATTTTAATCAATTTTTTTTAAATGTATCATAAAGAAAAACGTCATTAACTTACATATCAATATATTTTTCCATTTTACAAAGGATGTTATTTATAAGAATTAAACGTATAAAATGTAAAAGGATATCATATAAAAACGTCCACAATATTGTAGTCATAAATCAATGTTAAAACAATTTAAAAAGAGTGAATGATGGAGATTGAATGAATCTTATATTTCTATATAGAAGAATAAAAATTGTAGATAGAACCTTTTGTGAAAATATATTAATATATATATATATCAGCATATATGATTAAACTCTATTTCCATTCTTATCCATGGGTATGAAAATTTAATTAATCAATTTCATCTTGAAATATAAATATCCTATAAGTCTGCCACAATCACCACATAATATTCATGTGGTTCAGGAATGAATATATTTTTTTGAGCATGAATAGAAATGGAATAAATTTGACCGATAATAGAATTCATATGAAATAGTCTTTCATGAAAATATACATTGGTCATAAAAGCCAAAAATATTACATAAGGGTTATAGAGAAACCTTGTCAAGGGGAATCTATATTCACACTCATTGTGTGGTTGAATTTCATTTCACTAATATTTTAAAAATGAAATGATATTGGTGGTCACAGTATGCAAATCATACAAGAACATTGAATAATCTGACAATCACTAAATATTGTGGACTCATGTAAAATCCCATTATTATTTTGAAAATAAAATTTTATAACACAATGTGACATAAAAAATAACTAAACCAAACTAAATAAAATTATTTTAATAAAATTTTGTTGGGTTTTAAAAAATCTACAAAGATTATACATAAAAATGTAATAGAAATTATTGAATCCAGAAATAGTTCAATGGTTTTTTCTGTTCACAATTGTTTATCATATTTCCAGAATCACAAAAACTAATTAACATACTGATGTTTCTCAAATTATTCTTCCCTAAATAATTAATACAAATGACACAAAAATATTTCGAACATACAATAAACAATGAGATTTATGAGAAATAATTTAAACTAAAGTTAACATGATGTGTCTACAATATATATTAGGGATTTATCAGAGATTGTGGAATTAAAAATCCCATATCATATGTCTAATAAAGTAATTCATGATAAGAAATCAAATCTAAAATTAATTAAAAATGTATTAATACACAATATTATTTCATTTCATAGAAATAAAATAATGACAAGGAAATATATATTACTGATAGCTGGTCATAGTTTTTATTATTACTAATTAATAATTATGGATTAGAGAAAATCATGTGAAAAATAAAATTATAGGTAATAAAAGTGAACATTGATTTTATGGTGTATTAAACCAATAATATTTACTAAAAAATAAATTACAAATGATATCATACAAATGAACAGTTATTTTTAAATACTATTCAAATTAATTAGAAGAAGAAAATATTTTGAAAACACTTATAACTAGTTAAATTCATTTAAACAGATATATATAACTATTTATTTGATCATAATCAAATGAACTATAGATGGATGATAAACACATTTATGTTGGTCATATGAAATGTTATAAAATTATGAAATGTTTTAGGACTTCATATAACTGTATTTATTATTTTAATCGATCATAATTACACCTCAAATTTAAAAAATATATAAGTAGTTTGAAATAACATGCACAATTTTTTTTTCATGTTTACCATATTAATTGGGTTTTTAAAAGACATTGATATTGTATCACTATAACTACAAGTGACTTTGGATCTATATCTACATTCTATAAAATATAATAAATATCAATTATAAGAATAAAATAATATAATAATGTGGAAATGTTATTTTCAGTTATTTGAACAATGATAATGAAATCATTACACTTAATATCATAAAATCAATAAATAATATTTAATGTAATTGGTATAAATTTACATATAAAAGAAACGAAAAATTAAAAAAATATGACTATTGAAATCATTGAATTACATGTTCGACATCGACCATTTCCCTGAACTATAGCATAATATATATTGGATGTAGTTGATTTATCATAAGATATAATCAATATTTAAAAATTAAATAATTATATTTTATGAAAATATATAAAGGATATTTAAACATAATATGAAAATAAATAAAAAACTATGTTGATTATGCATGGTATAAAAATCACCCGATAATCTAAATTTCCCACACAATTTCTCCAAAATCTAAGAAAATCATTATGGCATTCATAACAATGTAAATCCATTATATTTTTTATCATTTTCCAATGCTTCCACATTGATAGGAATTTTCCATGGGAGGTAATTTTTTATCTATAACTATGCTAAATAGAAATAGAGATATCGACTATAAAACAATTGACCATTGATTGCAACTTTCACGACCCCCTCCCCACAAGGTGTACCCATCCTAGGCCAGCAATGTGAGAAGGGAGATAATGATCCCTGAGTCCCACCTCCAGTAGGCCTTGGGTTGGTGACTAGCACTCAGGGTATATTAACACAAAAATGGGAGGCATTAACCACTAAGAGTACACGTGCGGATGAGAGATATGTGATAGACACCAACCCACTATAACTCATAACTGAAATATAAAATAAAACTTGACTGCTCAGTGAAATTTCATGAAAATGTACTACAACTAGAAGTAAAAAAAGAGCAAACACCCAATGGAAAATAAAAGAGTTACAAACACAAGCCTGAACCACTCCTGCAACCCCAAGCTAGTAGAAACCATCTTGATCTCCAACCAACTCCATGTGACCTGAAAAAAATAGTTTATATATATATATGGGGAGTATAACAATATACTCAGTTGGATCCTCCCCAAATCCTATTGTGCAAAAGTAAAGGGAGCATGCTAAAGCACCGTGAATAACAAGTGAACCTAACTCGTCACCTAAACAGGCATACTATGTTCCAAACAACACCATGGATACCCTCACTATGTAAACCATAAAATAATAAAGAATATAGTAAATAATATCAAGGGTACCCCACTACTACTTCCCCACTGGTTTTCCTCTTTTCCCCAACGTCACACGTCCTGGGCATCTCTCTCTATAAAGGCTCGCCCACAGACACCTGGGCGAATCCATATATCATCCTCAAAACCAAAAGTAACCAAGTAGTTTCCAGGAGACACCACAACTCACATAACCTATATCCAACATTGGGTATTATACCTCAATCCATTACAACCCATAGGCCGAGTAAGGATCATCAAGCCATCACAGCCTATACACATTACACATATAGTAGTCTATAGGATACTATATCCATATTCTATGTGTGTCAACAACCCCAAGCTATTACATCCCTCTACACACAAATTTGGGGAAAACTAACCGTTGTGCTTACCAGTACATGTATCTACCATGAGAAGAGAGAGGTTCAAAATGGGGTTGTCATCCATTCACCCACTAATCGGAATGTTGGGGAAAACACCCCCATGGCTCGGAATCCCTGGGGTGTCAGTTTCCCTTTCTGACTGGGTGGAGTAGCATATAGAAACACAAAAAACACAAAATATATTATATCTCACAACCACACTATGAGCATAACCTTGTCTAAGACACCATTTCTGCTAATTTCTCTTAGACTCGGGGCTGCCACTTCTAAGACTAGGTATCCTATAAGAATACAACCATTTAAATAGCTTTATTAGATTACTACATTCCCTTTTTATTAGTTCAACATTACATTAATTAATTCTTTAAACATCACAGAACCATGAACAGTTCTACATTAGTCTTCATTATCATCACACCGAATGTCCAGTGTCACTTTAAAAAAATTATAGCCACATCATTATATTCATGTGAACTCCAACCCCATGTGTTAACACCATTAATTCAAATATTCATTATAGAATCACTTTCCCATATTCCCAGGCATTATTCCAAAGCATTCTATGCTACTAACTCAAGGGGCTCAACATGGTGAGTAAATTTACTACCGATAGAGTCTTTGCTGCCTATAGAAAGAGCGTAGACCCATCCTTCCTGGAGAATCTAAACACAGAATGCACATGGAATACCTCATGCGTCTTCACCTCTTTCAGAAGAAGGGTATGCAAGACCAGCTGCCTTGAGCAATGGGGAAAGGTAAAGTAGATAATCCAAAGAACCATCAATCATCCCACAATCACATCCATCTAACACCATCATCCCAAGTGTCCTCTCTAACAACCACATGCATAAACCGATGCATCTCTCCACTCAAGGCATTATCTACTGCCACAACCAAAAGGCCTTTGTACCCCCACATATCACTACACCCATCCAGGTTCACCTCACAACACCAGAAGTATGAAAAACAAACACCACATCACTTGGACTATTGTCTCTATAACAATCAAGAGGGTAACTCATAACCCTTAATGTAATTATCAAACAATCTATTTTTTAATCCATCTTGAATTTACATACTTATAACTTGTTGGTTCCAAAACCAGCAACCTAACTGGTATGTTATCACAAATTATTATACATGCATTCTATTCCAATTTTATTAACATCGTATTACAACAATAACCAGATTCATTCACATTCCTCTTTATCTTTGTCCAAATAATTCAATTAATCTCGGTTTATGTTTTTTACCGATTTTCATCAGGAACAAGCATATATATCACACTATCTAAAAAACAAGAGGCAACAACATACGATCGATATCAATTTATTTATCTGAATCAAATATTGATTATGTAAATTCCATTTCCATCCAGTGGGATAAAACATGATAACATTACAGTTGCACATAAATGAATGAGAAGCAATGAATCCTCTACCTCAATGGTTTTTGACGAAATCCACGACGGTCGAAGAAAGCTCAAGAAACCGAGGTCGATTCTCCGAACACCAGCCTTAGATCTCTTCTCCTAGAAAGATCAAGATCAAATCTCATCATATTTGGTATCAACTCAGTTAGATCTACTCATAAAGATGTTGGTATACAAAATCAAGATAAGAGGATAAGTAGATCCATATAGATCTCAGAAACTGATCAAGAATGAAGAAGAACAATCAAATACCTCAAGAATATGGCTTTTCTTCGCAAAGAGAAGCCTTCATATTTCCTCTGGAATAATGGGAGAATCCTCCTTGACATTAGGAGAAGAAAAATCCTGTGATAGGGCTGCCTAAGATCTTAAACGAGCCCTTATTGGGGAGAAATAAGTTAGATCCACAATTTAAGGATCTAAATTAAGTGATCAAATGGTTAGTCTGCACGGTTTGACTAATAGTGCACTAACCATGTTTTAGCTACTACCTCGGCCACCCCACTCACCCAGTTTGGCTACACGGTTAGACTAACTATGTTCCTCCTGTGTGAAAGCTACTGCATCCAAGCCCATCCTCGCAGGGTATGGCCGCACTGTTTATAAAAACTATGTGATGCCTGTGCGAAAGATATTAACCTTTAGTTTTTAATAAAAGTCCACCCAAACATACCACCATGTCACTACTCCAAACCAAAGGTATTTACAAACATCAAAAGAAATAGAAAATGAAACGTGATGTTATAGTTCACAATTGTCTACCGTTGGAACTGTTCACTGGTATTGTAATCATGGCAATGTGTTGGGGATATGTCATGTTGACCTCCCAGAACACCTCTAACACCACATTTACACAAAATAATAGACTGGAGAGGTTCGGGCCATTATATCAGATACCTCTCAAAAATTATCTTCCTTGAGAGTCCAATACCCAACAAAGGTGAAAACGAAATAGGGTCTGAACAACCACCACTCAAGATACCTCTCAAATGAGAACAATCCACAAATGAATCAAAGGAATCCAACTCATAAACATGAAATTTTCATAACCACATAAGATACATCAACACATGAAAATAGTTAAACATCAAATAACTCTTGGTACTAAGAACATATATGTGACTCACATTCCTAGGTACTCTCCTCCATACCACCATGTCTCCATAAGACTTAAACTAAAGGAATAAAACACCCACACAACACCTTCTCCAGGAGGTATTGGATCTCTATAGGTCTCTCTTCAATTGTTGCATCATCATCAACATCGATCTCTTTCTAGTCGATGATATGAGAGACATCTTGAAGAAAACGAAAAAGTTTTGATACATGGAAAACATCATGTATCTGAATCATATGTGGGGGATGTTCTACTCGATATGTCACATCTCCAACATGAGCTAACACCTCAAAAGGCCCAACAAACTGGGGAAAAAGAATACTTCTACGGCCAAACCTTCGCTGCCCATGACGGGAAGTCACCATCAGAAACACATGATCCCCAACATTAATCTCTAATGGTATCATTATTTATTCATCATACGATTTCTAACGATCTCACACTGTCTTCATCCTCTCACGAATCACCTGAACCATCTCTTTTGAATTCTGCAGTAGTTCCGGTCCGAGAATTTCTTACTCTCCGACCCCAGTCTAGCAAAAGAGATAACGGAAAGGCCGACCATACAAGGCTTCAAACGGAACCATATCGATGGTGGAGTGAAAAAAATTATTGTAACCGAAATCCACCAAGGTTAGGTGCCTCATCCATGAACCTCTGAAATCAAGAACACAAGAGTGTAACAAGTCTTCAAGAGTCTGGATGGTTCGCTCTATCTAACCATCTGTTTGAGGATGAAAAGAAGTGTTAATGCATAGTTTAGAATCGAAAGCATGTTGGAGTCCTCTTCAAACGTTGGAGGTAAAATGAGGATCTCGATCAGAAATGATAGTCCTAGCGACTCCATGAAGTCTCTCCACCTATTCTAGATACTTCCTTGACAAAACTTCCACTGATCATGACTCCTTGATTGCTATGAATTAGGCCGATTTTGTTAAATGATCCACTACCACCAAAATAGCATCATGTCCATTCAGAGGTCGAGGTAAACCCGTAACAATGTTCATTATGATATCCTCTCACTTCCACTGAAGAATATTTAATGGCTGGAGAAGACCACCAGGAACATGGTGTTCACCCATCACCTTCTGGCAGACTATACATCGAGACACAAACTCTGCAACCCCACGCTTTAGCTCATGCCAAAAAAACTGGATTTTTAATGCTTTGTACATCATTACCACACCAGGATGAACTGCTAAAGGAAAAATATGAAACTATCTGAGAACCATATCTCACATCCTCAAAGGAACAAAAAACCTTCTATGATATAACACTCGGTGTCGATCATCTTCATTCCAACCATCAGGGGCCTCCCCAAAAAATACACGGTCTCTCTAGACATTCACCTCTAGATCTCCCAACATGGACTCTTCTACATTCTACCTCAGGGTTGATTGTACCATCATATACAGCCTCTACCCCCATCTTCTCCCATATCAAGATGTAATGCTGACGGTTATTCCATTACTCTCCAGGAATCACCGGATTCACGGACAGCATCACTACGTGAATTTCGGCTCAAAGCATCAGCTACCACATTCCCATATCTATGAGAATATGATATTTTGAAGATGTATTCATGTAAGAACTCCATCCACCATTATTTTCATAATTTCAGGTCATGCTGGGAGAAAACATACCTCAAACTCTTATGATCATTGATAACCACAAAGCACTAACCAATGAGGTAACATCTCTACAACTTCAGAGAAAACACCATAGAGACCTACTCAAGACCATGGGTGGAATAGTTTAATTCATGGGGAAGTAACTGCCGTGACCCATAATAGACAAGTGACCTCTACTTCATGATAAAACATCCTAACCCTAGATGGGATGCATTGAAGAAAATATCAAACTGAACACCCTCAGCTGGAAGACAAAGGACTGGACCACTTACTAACTTCTACTGTAGATAGTTGAAAGCTGCCTGAAACTGATCAGTGCATATGAATCCCTAATCCTTCATAGTCATATCTTTCAGCAGAGTAAGAACTCATGCAAAATCTTCTACGACCCTCTTTTATTAGCCTATGAGACCAAGGAAACTTCACACATCTACATTGTCTTGGTGGATTCCAAATAAAACAATTGCTTCTATCTTCGACGGATCCACATCTACTCCCATTTGGGACACAACATGCTCCATGAAACAAACTTCTCAATCCCAAAACTCACACATCGACAACATCACAAATGGATTATGTTGGAAAAGATCTCCCAAAATGGCTTGTAGATGCTCTGCATGGTCCTCTTCAAAAGTAGAGTACACAAGGATGTAATAGATGAAAACTACATTGAACATGTCTAGGAACTCACGGAACACATAATTCAGAAATCCCATGAATACAGCTAGAGAATTCCTCCTGCAAAATCCAATTATAACGAACTAATTATTCCCATTACGACAACAGAAAGCAGTGTTCGAGATATCCTTATCCTTCACACGCATCTGATGATATCATGAAGGCAATTCGATATTTGAGAACCAACATTCACCCTTCAGTTGATTGAATAAATCGCCATTTCATGGAATAGGATAGTGATTATATATTATCACTTAGTTTAAGCGATGATAATCGACACAAAACCACAAACTTCCATCAGACTTCTTCACGAACAAAACATGTGCACCCCGTAGTGACACACTTAGCCGAACAAAACTGTATTGTAATAGACCATCACGCTATATACATATCTCTTATAACTCGTAGGGGGAACATCCTATATTGATAGATAGAGATATGAGACGCTCGTGGATTTATCTCAATCCCAGATTCGATCTCTCATCGAGGGGTAATGCTACGCCCTCTTCTATAAAGACATTAGGGTACTCCTCTACGACCCTAGGAAATGCCAACTATTGGTCCTCTGATGAACTCAACATCAACTTACCACTATGGATGATAAGGATAGATTATGCCTATGAATTATCTGTGGATCTTGCACACCATCAAACACCACTGGCTCTCTATCCGAACCAAAGAAAACAACATTTTTCCTGAATCAATCCATGATATCTTGCACCGAATACAAATAATCCATGTCGATGATGACATCATATGGTTGTATTCATAAACATAAGAAATATCCCCAAGAGCGGTGTTGCCCCAACCCTAAATCAGAGTCTCTACATACTTTAATGAAGTCATATCGACCTCCATAAGGCATAGTCAATGCCAAGGGCACTGGAAGCCTCTCTAGATCAAGTCACAAAGAATCCACATGGGTAGGTGACATGAAGGAGTGTGTTTCTCCTGAATCAAACAAGGCATACACCATGGTAGAAAACAAATAATGGGTACCTCGAACGACATTTGGATCACCTGGAGCTGGAAACACTAGAGCATGAAGTTGACGATGACCTCCACCATGGCCTCTATGACCCTGATGAAGACCACCACCATGGCCACGCTTTAATCTCTAAGGATGGGGAGTGTCATGGGGATATCCTCTACCTACCCCATCTACCCTTTTCTGATCTAATGCTGGTGAAACTGGCTACTGCTGCCTCGGTTGGAACTGCCCCAACAGAGAAACCTGGAGTGTAACGCCCGGTGCATGATGAACACTCTGAATGGTCGGTCACTCCTACTACTAATGGCCATGACCACTGCATGAAAAATAAGAACCTTATACCTTGGAAAAATATTGAGTGTTGCTGCCTCTGGTGAAATGAGATGTCAAGGGATGGGAACTACTCCCAGCTGAACGGAAACTCTTCTGCCCTAAAAATTGAGAACCGTGGACCACAACCCTGCTTTATGAGGAGTCATGTTGATTACCCTCACATGATGATCCGGTCCTGGACAAATTCATTCTGACAAACTCTGCCCTCACCAACACCTCAAGATATATTTTCATCAAAAAAGGGGTGACCTATCACTAGATCCTTGGATGCAAAGCCCCCTCGAAATGCCTTGCCCTAGCCTCCACATTTGGAAGCAGGTCTGAAGCATATCGTAAATGGTTCCTGAAATGGATTCCAAACTCTTGGACAATAGATCTCCCAAGTCAAAGGGAAAGAAGCTCCTAGCGACAGGACACCTTCGCAATGAAAGAAAAAAACTCGACTGTAAACTTGTCTCAGAACTCCTACAATGAGATTGGGGATTCCTCCCGATCCCCAAGGAACAAGAACCACCACTACCTTGATACACCACGTAGCATCGTCTCAACTAATTACACCCAGTGCACTATTCGATCATGGATTGAATTGAAGTTGATCTCGACCTCCTCTAACTGGTCTTCCCTGACTATTTAAAAAATAGATCCCACGTACTTCTGCAGACTCTGACGTTGAAACTCTTGAAGTGTCTTCCTCCAAGTGTTGTCGTCGTCATCCTCTATCCTGCGGTGATCTTCTAGAACAACATGCTAGAAATTTTCTGTGAAAACCTGATGAGGAAGTCGACCTGGAGCCATACATGTAAAATAACAATCGTTGGAGTTCTATACCAGGAATTTGGAAGACTTGTCATTAATTAATTAACTATTTTCTTTTATTCATTTTAGGTTAACATATCCAAAGGTCTACCCGTTAAAACACAGGCACAATGAATAATGATGCATGATCCATTCCATGGTCTCTACCATGCAACTATTATCACCTTGTTTAGTATCCATTGTATACATAAATGTATGTACATCAAATCATAGGGGGCCTCAAATGCCTATGTCTCATCTGATCTCTAGTGTTTACCTCACTTTACTAAAAATTAATTACATTTTTTCCCTACCAATCCATGAATCCTCACATGTTCCTACCTCAAAACTCCATCCTATCCCTCAACCAGACCTTTGATGACACTCGGTCATGGACCCCTCCCCAAAAGGTGTACCCCTCCAAGGGTGAAATGTGAGAAGGGAGATAATGACCTCTCAAGTCCCGCCTCCAGTAGGCCCTGGGTTGGCGACTAGCACCAACGGTACAGTAACACACAAATGGCTGGAATTACCCTCTAAGAAGAAACATGCAGAGTAGATAGAAAAGATAAAAAACAACCAACTCAAAGTCATAACTAAAATATAAAAGAAAACCCGCGTGCTAAAATGAAATGTCTTGAAAAAGTACTACAACTAGAAGGGAAAAAACAGCAAGCATCCAATGGAATATAAAATATATACAACCACAAGCCTGAACAGTTCCTGCAACCCCATGATAATAGAAAATAGCTTGATCTCTAACCTACTCAATGTGACCTTAAAAAACAATTTGTATACACATAGGCTGAGTATAATAATATACTCAAAAGGATTCTCCTAAAATCCTCTCATGCAAAAGTAATGAGACCATGCTAAAGCACAATAAAAATCAAGTGAATCCAACTCATCACCAAAACAGGTATACTACGTTCCCAACATCATCATGGCTACTCTTTCCAAGTAACCCATACAAAAATATAGCCTATAATAATGAATATCAAGGGTACCCCGCTACTACATCCCCATTGGATTGCCACTTTTCCCCAATATCACCCGTCCTGAGCATCTCTCTCCAAAAAGGCGTTCCCACAAACACCTAGGATAAAAACCATAATATTCACCTCCTGCAACACAAATGCTTAACTGTAGACAGTTGGGGGAATCACTACAGCATCTTCACAACGAAAAGTTACCAGGTAGATTCCTGGAGCCACCACAGCTCGCATAATGTGTTTCACACGTCGTGTATTATACCTCAAGCCATTACAACCCATACGCCGTGTAAGGATCCTCCAGCCATCATTGCCTATACACGTTACATGTGTAGTTTTCCATAGGATACTTTATCCAGAATATATGTGTGTGAATAACCACAAGCCATTACAGCCCTCTACACACATATATGGGGAAAACTAATAGTTGCGCCTACGAGATCAGGTATCTACCAAGAGTAGAGAGAGGGGCCAAAGGGGGTAGTTATCTATTCACCCTCCCATTAGAATGTTCGGGAAAAAACCCCCCTAGGGAACAGATTCCCCAGGGTGTCAGTTGCCTTTACTGACATGGTGAAGTAGTCTATAGAAACACAAAAATTGCAGAATATATTATATCTCACAACCACACTATTGGCATAACCTAGTCTTAGACACCACTGCATCTATCGTCTCTCAGTCTTTGGGATGCCAGTTCTATGACTAGGTATCCTATAATCATACAACCATTTAAAGAGCTTTTTTATATTACTTCATTCCCCTTTTTTCAGTTCTACAATAGGTTAATTAATTATTTAAATATTAATTAACCACGAACATTTCCATATTAGACATCATTAGTGTCACACCCAAAATCCACTATCCCTTTAAAAATATTATTGCCACATCATTATGTTCTAGTGAATTCCATCCCCATGGGTTAACACCATTTATTTAAATATTTATTACAGAATCACTTTCCCATATTCCCATGAATTCTAGAAAAGCATTCTATGATACTAACACAAGGGGGATCATCACGGTTAGAATATGTACAACCCATAGATCCATTTCTGCCTATAGAAAGAGCATAGACCCATCCTCTCTAGATAATAAAAAAACAGAAATCATGTGGCATACCCCACGCGTCTTCACCTCTTTCTGAAGAAGGGTAAGAAAGACAAGATCCCTTGAGTAGTGAAAAAAGGTAAAGTACATAAACCAAAGAACCAACAAGCATCCAACAATCACATCCATCCCACTCCATCATCTCTAGTGTCCTTTATGACACCCTCATGCATAATCTGATGCATCTTGCCACTCTAGGTGTAATTTTCTTGTACAACCAAAATTCGACCATGCCCCCACATATGACAATAACCATCCAGGTTCACGTCACAAGATAAACAGCATGAAAATAAACAACACATCCCTTTGGATATTGGCCCTATAACAATCTAGAGGGTAACTAAGAACATATCAAGGAATTATCAGACTATCAATTCATTAATCCATCTTGAATTATCTTATTTATAACTCATTGGTTCCAAAATAGGGAACCTAAACCGTAAGCTATCACAAATTAATAAACATGATTACTACTCAAATTTGATTAACATCGAATTATAACAATAATTATATTAGTTCACATTCCTCTTTATCTTTAGCCAAACCAAAATCAATTAATCTCGGTTTACGTTCTTTACCGATTTTCATTTGGAACAAGCATAAATATCACCTTATCTAACAAAACAAGAAGCAGTAACATTCGATCGATATCAATTTATTTATCCAGTTCAAATATTTGATATGTTAATTCCATAGACATTCAGTGGGATAAAACATGCTAAAATTACAGTATGATGTAAAAGAATGTGATGTAATGAATCCCCTACCTCAAAGGTTTTTCACGAAAACCACGACCGTCGAAGAACGCTCAAGAAAATCGAGTCGATTCTCCAAAAACCCACCTTAGATCTCTTCTCCTATCAAGATAAAGACCAAATCTCATCATATTGGGCATAAACACACTTAGATCTACCCATAACGGATTTAGGTCTCTGAAACCGAGAGAAGAGGGGAAGTAGATCCAAGTGGATCTAAGAAACCGATCAAGAACAAAGAAGAATGATCACATACCTCGATAATCTAGCTTTGCTTCACTAAGAGAAGCATTAGGATCACCTCTGGAATGATGGGAGAACCCTCCATGACCTAAAGATAAGAAAAATCCCATGTTAGGGCCTCCTATGAGCTTAAAAAAACCATTTTTGGGATGAAACGAGTAAGATCCAGAATTTAAGGATCTAATTTAAGTGCCTGCATGGTTAGTCAGCATGGTTTGACAAATCGTGTGCTAACCGTGTGTTAGATACTGCCTCGACTGCCCCTCTTGCACAGTTTGGATGCACGTTTATACAAACCATGCACCTCCTTTGTGAAAGCTACAGCATCTAATCCCATCCTCACACAGTTTGCCCGCACGGTTTGGACAAACCATGCACCACCCGTGTGAAAGCTGTTACCCATTAGTTTTCCTTAAAAGTCAACCCAAACGCACCACCATGTCATTACTCCAAACCAAATGTAGTTTGAAACATCAAAATTACCTTAAAACGTAATATGACGTTACAGTTCACAATTGTCTACCATTGGAACTATTCACTGGAAAGGAAATCTTGGCAATGTGTTGGGGACAAGTCATCTTAACCTCCCAGAACACCTCTTATAGCACATTTTCACATAGTAATATAATGAATAGGTCCAGTCCATTACAGCTACCATAGTTATAAAATCACATATCAATTACCTAGTTGAATGTATGAGATGATACAATGTATGATTTATATTTAACAAAATAATTATATATAATTAATTGATATAATTAATAAAATTTAATATATTTAAGAATATCAAGATATATTAATATATCTTCTTTGTGGGTAATTTAGATGCATAGACAATAAATTAGCTACAATCATCTATAATATTAATCACATGTCATAACAATTAATGTATTGTATTATCAAAAAAACAAATGTGATCATTTTTTGGATGTTTAAAATTGGGGAGCAACATTTTCACCAGCATTTCATGACCCCCACTATGCACAGATGATATGGAAAATGTTCTCCACGATGATGAAAATTCATGTTTTTATGAAAAAAATCCACTTATGATATCTCTACATCATATTATATGTCATATAGGCATTTTAGAAAATTTAATAACTCATAAATATGTTATAAATTTTAAAAAAAAACAGGAAAATATTATACTCACTCCAAAATAAACACTAATTTTCACAGATAATACCACAAGATTTATTATGATCCTATAATACATTTTTAGTTTTAAACAAATTAGTTAGAAAGAAATCAAATCATTTAGAAGAAATATTCAATTTTGAAATATTTTATTTTTCAACATTACAAAAATAAAAGAAATGTATGTATCATTGGATTACATATTAATATTATACTAGTTGAATTGAATTTTATATTTTGGTAGTACTTTGTATTTTATTTTCATAGATACATTAAATGAGTTACAAAAAAATCTTATCCCCATTTTGAAAGTCTAGTACATATTTCATCGGAACAACATTCCGCTGGATTGAAAAGAACAACAAAATCAATCTAAAAAGATTCATGAAATTAGAATGATATAATATTATAAAATATAAATATAATAAATCATCAAAAATTAGTTAAATATGTTGAAAAAAACTCCAATAGGCAATTATTTAAAATCAAAAAAATATTAAAAATTAAATAAATTAATGTCCTAATTATAAGGTAATAATGCTTACATTTTATAATATGACCATTTAGATACAAACATCTCACTACTGATAGTGAAAACATGGTTACAATGAAATATTACATAGAAAAGAATTGAATACGCTGTACTTAATGCTGAAGAAATGAAATCATATCCATGGATATAACCTATTTTGATAAAAACATCGGATGAATGAATATGTTTTCCATTATACAAGAATAAAATTTTTCATCATTTTTCATGGATTTCTGTAAATATTTAATTTTTTCCTAAATAAATATCATTGTGTTATTTACTCACGTATATTTAAATTCTATTTTTATTATTTAAATTTTAATATATTATAGATGAAATCACTATAATTAAATTATATAAATGTATTATATCAGGTTTCAAATTAACATTTTGATAACATCCACTTTAAAAATAATGTGTTCATATTATCCCTATGTTTTTTATAGAACAATTATTCTTGTTAAAATGAATTCTAAATAAGGGGAGATATTTTATCAGCTAGTAATTATATACGTCTCGATATTTAGGAATGAATTTGATATTGATGAAATCCAAATTGAATGATAAATTATAATGAAAAAAATAAATGTATAATGAATATAAATATTTTTTATGAATGAAATACAAGTAGGTGTAAATTTTTTTTATGAAATTTATTTTGAAAGGTATGGTTTTTATGTTTCATGGTACAATTTAATTTTTTGAAGGTAATTATTCTTAAAAATATATTTATATTTATTTAGATAAAAAACTAACTTTGAAACCAATTTGTTTAATTAAATTGGAATATAAATAATTATTTTAATGAAATTTATATTATTCAGATTTAATTAATTATTTCTTACAAATTTTGAATATTATAATCCAAAAAAATTATTATTTATTAAAATAATAAATTGAAGTAAAAAATAACTAAAATATTTACATATATATTTCAATATGTATCCAAATCATCAACAAAACATGTTATATGAAATATATAAATATATATAAATGTATATATTCATTACATATATATTTATATTTTTTGTTTCATGTTATAATAATATAATATATGATATGATGACATTGTATGTACTATGTGCATTTAATAATTACATTATACATATTCTTTAATGAAATATATTTTATGTGAAATATTTTCAATTTACATTCAATTAAGTACATATTCAAAAAGAGATATTCAATTAAATACATAAATAATCAAATTTTATTCATTTTTTCTTAACCATAACCTGGATAACTAGAAATACAAGATAATAAGATGCATAATAGTACAAAATATTATACATTAATGAAAAATAAAACAATATAAAAAATATAAAAAAAATGTTATGTTACCAAAATATCTAATATGCCTCTATAAAAATAAGTCTTAATGATAATTCATAGAGGTCTAGAAAATAAAAACAAATATTGAAACAGTCAATAAAATATTTAAATTTGTAGGAACATAATCATATTAATATATTATATGTAGTCAGTATAAGATGATTAAATAATTTTTTTTCAAAAAAATCTTTTCTTAGATGGATATTTAGTTAATGTGTCTTTTGTTTTCAATTAGTACATGGTTTGTGAGGTATATTTGATGGAATGTGATCTTATAGTATAATATGACCACCATGTTGATGGATCCGTTATTTCCCAGTGTTTTTCATAAATTTGGTTTTAATATTTGTAGAATAGAAAATGGTGCTTCTGTAAATTGATTATAAATGAAAGGGTGAAGGTGTAACTTAATGTTGCATGAATGGTATGATTCTGGAATATTTCATAAAAACATTAAAGAGGAATGAGTCCTTTGAAAAATAGTTCACAGTGTGAAGTAAATTATACATTTCCTAATGCTTGAAACATATTGAAAACATTACATATGAATATTTTGATCCAAATTCAATAAAAAACCCTGGTTTTACAGGAGTTTTTTTAATAATACTCGAAAAAATATGTCAATTACAAGAGGTGTGCATAAAATATGAGATTGAGAAAAAAACCACACACATCAAATGTGATATAAATTTTAGACAAACAAATGTAAGTGAGGATGTGTACGGAATGTGCATATAGGGAAATACTGGTCTATAATTATGTATCTACCCCATAAATAAATTGTGTCTTTTTATCTATAAAAATACAGAGTCTATCCCATGTGTATGAGAACCGTGAATAGGACTTACATAGTGAAAATTTGGTGTGTACATTGTTATTTGGGTCTATATAGACTAATTGAAACTAATGGGGTGGTTTTGTGAAATATAGTTGTTTTTTTAATGACACATTCAGGGAAAACACTAAAACATGTGCTCAAGCATGTTCATTGCATAATATAGCATAGATTAGATTATTTGAGGTTTTTAATACCATGATTTTTGGGTCAGTTCTTTCAAATACTCATTTCAGTACGTCAATGCAAGAAGAGTCTCATGTTATACCAAGGAAAATATTTCTGTTTAAAAATACATAATCAAAATTCATGTCAATAAAATTAGTAATAATTCACCTAGAGCAATGACCAATTTGGCATCGATAGAATTGTTCTCATGCATGCATTGCACCCTCGTTAAAAATTTTAACGTCATTGTCCCATGGATAGAGTGACTTTGTATAAACTTTTAAATTTAAAAAGTATTAATGATTAGTGGATTTACATATGACCAACACTCTATCGACCTATTATCCATAGATTTTCTGTTAGTGGAGAAACATGTAAAATTGTTTTTTTATCTCTTTGTTTGGGAATGATTTAATAAATACACATTACAAACAATTATGTTTCACCACTTCCGATAAATGTTGGACCATGATCTATGTCACTCTAAGGGAATGTTCATAACAAAAATTAACCCTCCTTTATCTGGGTACTTTTGGTTCTATCATGTGGGATCTGATCCTAATTTTTTCTGGAGTTTAATCAATAAAATTCGGTTGTAATGAAAAATTCAATAAATATAAGTGTTGTCTCTCTCTTCTATGGAATAAACATCTTGATATTGCAGAATATGATGATAACACATTTACGATATCATGTAATGGGTTTTCTTTTCACTAAATCATATGGAAATCAAGACAATAGTTCTATAGTACCATTTTGTGATTGATTCAGATAAAAAAATGATTGAATCAAAATAAAAAGAAAACAATTTACCTTATAGAAAGTCTTTTTTCATCAAATATATTGGAAGGTGACGAGTTTTAATTCATCAAAATATATATGGGATTATATGGAAATTAAATATTAAAGAATAAAAAATGTTAAAAAAACTCAATGTTTTTTACAATCTGTTTGATAGTATAATGATTTAATTATATAATAATAATGATGGTTTCATTAATCACATAATTAATGTTATTATAAATATTCATGTATAGAGGGAACAAATTATGTTCATTATTATTTTGTAGAGAATCTCTAGAAGGCTTCCACCTTTATATAATCCTACAGTTTCAAACCATGGGGAAAGATATCATTAAAAATATATATATGTGATATACTAAGTATTAGGGTGGAATATGGAAGAAGGATTAATCTAGATGATGTAACACACCATTTATAAAAATAAATGGAACTTCATGGAATATAAAATATGATATTTCTAGATATTTTATTGATTATTTTAATGATGAAGATGATCTTCTTTCCCTCTTTTCCATTATATTCAAAAGTGGAAGAGGAAAACATTAAAGTAAGATATATATGTCATATTATCAATGTTGTAGAGTCTGACACAATTCCACTCGCTAGTCATTGAATTTTTTATTATGATAAATGTCATGATCGAAACATGCGAAAGCCTAAAAAATGGTTTCCTAATAAAAAGTGATCAAATATAGAATGAATGTAAATATTAATTATTATTTTCTCTAAAGAAGATGATGTTGATGGTGGTTTTTATTTTGATGGAGAAAAAGATTTTAATTATATGACCCATTCATATGTTATAGCTATTGTTGGAAATACTAGAACATAGAAATATAAATATTGATATTACTAATTGATAGATTATGTTGATCTCAATTTGGAATATGAGGATGATCTTGGTAAGAATGGAAATAAATGAAAAAGAAAAAAAAATTATAGATGTTTTGGATGTGTATTTAGAATATATTGATCAGATTCAAGATGAAATTGAACCATTGTAACAACTAGTATAATAATATTCAATAAAATTTAATAGCACCAATGATGTGATAGATTTTATGCACAAGATCAATGAAAATGCCAAGGGTAAAAACGATATTATACCGAGAATGGTGAAAAACACTAAGAAACATTATGGTCTTGAAGAAGAAGATGTTACTCTATACTAAAAAAATAATTATAGAAAAACAGATGAGAAATAATGAATAAATTATAGTGTGGATTTTTCATAGATGTTAAGATATTAGAAAGTGATATGAGAGGATCTGAAGTAGTAGAAATGTATTTGACTAAACTACGATCAACATGCATGGTTCAAAGTAGAATTGGTTGTGATGTTCTATCATCAAAGGCTGTAATGAATATGTACCAAAATAAATTGAATAAAAATAGGTGAATAAATCACAAAGACACAATTTGTTTCAACAATGAATGCTTCAAAAAAAATAGAGATAAGAGATGGAAATTATCCTCATGTATCTAGAAATTATCATTGATCAAATTATTTGATGAGATACTGTTACATGGAGATAGATAGAAATGAGAAGATATTTCAAATTAAGAAATGTATTATTTTTTGATATTGGGTATATACCATGTCATATAATGAATAGGTGATTAGTTATCTAAATAGGGATTCTCTTCAAATTCATCCAAAAGGGATGTGACCAAAACATTCATTATTTAGAAATAATGATTTTTATGGATATTGTTTTTATATTTCAAATTATGGAAAATATATATTCTTTTTATTTAAATGGAATACAATAAAACTTCATAAAAAATGTGAAAAATAATTACCCACTAACAAAAATAAATAACTATTTTAAATATGATTTCCCCCTAGAAGAGGAAAAATAGTAATAAGAACCCATGAATTCTAAAATGATATTGGAAGGTCCGTCATTTCCCTCCAACCCATTAATTATATTTTCGATGATGATGAAGGATATATAAAGTCAATATAATAAAAAAACAACACTCAATGACAATAATAACTCCAAAACCTATATTCATGACATTTTATTCTCATCCTATATTAAGAAAATATAGATTTATTGTTGAATTTTATGAAATCAGTTGTTTGAATTGTATGGTTTTCAAAAAATTATCCCTTGAATATAAATGATAGTGTTTGTAAATATCTTGAAAACAATGATATTAAGAAAAATTATTTTCTATATATATAATTTTTGGTACCGATATTATATGTATGAGTCAACACTATGAATTAGGAATGATAATGAAATTTCATCAAAATGAATGCCCTATAAGAGGAATGTGAATGAAAAAAATATAGAAAAGATGTGGAATAGATACAAATATATATAATGCGGATAGTACAAGGATAATTTTTTAAATTACATAAGAAGTATAAATCAATATGTGACAGCAAAGGTGTGGTCACATTATACAAAAATTCGTGGAAATGATTTTTGAGATGATTATAGTCAGGAAAATACCCAATATAGTATGTGAACTTGAAAATACAATTTGTTATTATATGTGAGGATATTTTTTTGTAGTTAATATCAATCTAAGAAGAAAAGTGTTTCAAATAATCTTGATTTTGTCCACATAGATGTATGTGTCTAGTTAAATGTTGTTAGAACATGTGGTGAATGATAATTTTTTATTTTTATTTATAATTATGTCTTGTGTTTTGGGTACACGTAGGAACATCAAATGCTTAATTTCATAAGATGATATCATAAATTTGCTAATGATGATAATATTAAAAAATTAATAGTTATACAATTAGAATATGGTGGGGAATATACATCCATTATATTTGAAAATTATCTTAGAAACATAGAATAAGGACATAAGAGGTTTTTGTGAGAACCAAACATCAAAATGGGGTTTTTTGGAACATGAATAGAAAATAAAAAAATAATGATAGAACAATATTGATTGAGAGTCATATACCCCCTACATAATGAAATGACACATTTCATGTGGTAGTATATAGTAAAAATAGAATAGAGATTCATATGGTATAAACCAATTCACTATATGAGTTTTGTTATGGAAGAAATCCATCTAATAATTATTTTCATGTTTTCTAATTTAAATGACTAATAAATAATGATGGAAATCAAGGAATGTATGGTGACACAGTAAATGAAGGAATATTTCATATATATTCAATACAGTGTGATGTTGTGAAGTGTAAAAATAATTTGCATGGATTAATTGTGTAAAGCAGTGATGTAAAGATCATTAAATGTAAATCAACAAATATATCAATATTATCATATTTTGATATGTTAGATGTTGGGAAATAATGTGGTCACGGAACATATTATAATGTAGAAGTATACGAAGGAGTGAAAAAAATTCAAGGCTCCTAAAAAATTTTACGACTCAGAATGAAAATTAGGTGATGGAAACAAGGTTGTTGGATCTTCATATGAACCCTAAAGGATTATGAAATGGGATGAAATTGATCAATCCAAAATTAGTGGGGATTTAATGGCACCCACATTAGACAAGGAGAATGATGAATGTTGAAAACTCTTTCATTCATAAATTATGGAACCACCATCATTTGAAGAAGTTGTGTTGGATGATTCATGGGTTTAATCATGGGGTCAATAACTCGATCAAATTGACAACAACTATACATGGGATCTTGTTTTGAGACTTGAACACTATAATATGATTGGAAATAAGTGGATCTCCAAAAAATAAATTTATGATGATTGAAATGATATAAAAAATAATGCATTAACGTATTGTAAATGCTATGCATGGATTAAATGTGTCGATGTTGAAGAAAACAAATTCTCTAGTAGAGATACAAGAGCCATATGTATTTTCCATTATTTGAATTTTTGGATATAGAATAATGATTATATTATTGATGTAAAAAATAATATTCCATAATTGAGTTATTGAAGATCACGTCAATATTAATTAAATAATGGGGTTTATGATTATTAATAATGAACATAAGGTTTATAGATTAATGTTCGAACTCTATGGTCTAAGCCAAAAACCTTGATCATGGTATTCTAGAATGTATTATAATTTAATGAGTCTCTAATTAATAAGATGATTTTTCTATCATAATCCTTAGGTGAGGAATTCATTGGAAAATCATTTTATTGTGCTTGTATATACGGATGATATTATTTTTGGTAGAAGCTGTTATGTAATAATGAACTTTTTTTTATAATCACATGAAATCTGAATCTGAGATATCTATGACTGGTGAACTCACATATTTAATGTTATCTCATGATGTACAAAATAAATCATACACCTTAATTTCCCAAGAAAAATATGAAAGGAATATTATGAATAAATTCAACATTCATTGTGGTAATCAATTTTTAACTGTAATAGTTGTTGGAAAAAACCATAGAAGACTTATGATGAAGCTTCTGTGGATCCCACCATGTATAGGATATTTATTGGATGCAAATTATTCTTAGTAGAAACATGTACATGTATCATCTTCTCAACATGCTTAGTGGACTGATTATAAAGGATTCCAAAGGACGAAAATTATGTAGTAGTTAAACAATTCATGATGTGTAATCAAGGTACACTATATATTACCATAATATATTATATTGAATGAGTTAATGAATTAAAATAATATTCTATTGGTGAAATCAATGAAGATTTTCTAGATAGAATGTCCACAAGTGGTGGGGAAATTTTCATTAGAAATAAATTTTTGGCCCGGATGATTGTGAATAATATAAAAAAATATCTTCATACAACAAAATCTGAATTAATATATCCTAAAAATGATTATACATAAATATTATAGAATTTTAAACAACTAATTGACATTGGTGATGATGTTAATCCATAGACAGATATTCATAGTGACAAAAATAGTACAATCGACCTCACAAAGAATCCAGTTCTAAACTCTCTTACAAACCATATTGACATCATATATCATTTGGTCGAGGAAAACATGAAAAACAGTGATTAAAATGGAGAATGTTTGCATTGATGACCATGTGGATGACATTATGAATAACATAGTTAATGCGCATGTGTTTTCATATCATTCATTAGACCATGATTTTGACCCACCACCTCATGCATGTGGATGTTATGTATAATCCTTTATTGGTACACAGGTTAACTTTTTACTCCAATTTGAGTTGGATATATTAGTTTACACGTGATATAAAATATATTGGGAGTGTTTATTGAGAAATAAAATAAAAAATATTGTTTCATTGGGTTTATTTTAAAATGGGGAAATTGAAAAACTAAATGACAAAATAAAGGGGGATAATTAGAATTTAGTGTTTTGTGGAAAGTGATAGAACATAGAATTGGCAAATTTAAGAATTAAAAAACATGAGAAACCTTTTTATTCTTTATCTTTTTTTTCTACACTGATCATTGATCAAAAAGATATATTGTTTTGGATGTATTTTCTCTAATACTTATGGTTGTGATATATTTTTTTATTTTATTGTATTTCTATAAAAATTTCCATAAATGCCAAAGGTGAAAATATTTTTGAACCATGTCCTTTGTTAGGTAAAAATTAAATCTATTTGTGTCTTTTGACAATCCGTAATTTGTTGATGTGGTAGTTTTCAGTGAAATAGATCTTATGGTACAGGAAGATAGTTGTGTTGAAGATATTATCTTTCCCCATTGATTTCCATTTTTTTTTGTGAAACCTTTTGAGAATGGAGAAATATGTTTTTGGAAATATATGATGTGTTTAAGGTTTATATAATATCATAAATTTTAACCAAAGGAATGTTTCATGATCATTTAATCCAAATATAGAAATGTAAGGAATATCTTCAATGATGTGTTTATGTATGAATTACAGTTTATGTGATAGAGTGTTTTACATGCAATGAATGTTAAACAAAGTTATCTTAGATGAAAATTTAATCAACAAACCATAGTTTAAGAGATGTGAAGTTTTTATATAGACAATTCAAATAATGAAAAAGGAATGAGATGTGTCTAAAAATTGTTATTGTTTGAAAGAGTTATACACATAAAATAAAATTTAATCTATAGACATTTGTTCCTAGGGATTGATGTGAATAGAACATGTGAGAATGGTATTTATGGTCTATAAATAAACAGACACCCTGATAATGGTATACAAATTTTTTCCAAAGAAATTGATGTCACATCCGGGTGTATTAGTTTTGTAAAAAATACTTCCACATTGAAATTCATTTCTTTATAATGTTACCTATGTCTCTATAAACCATGTAAAAATCATGATGTATTTTCTTGAAAGAGAAATTGTATCATTAGAAAGACTTATAGAGACAACCACAATACTTTGAAACAATTATAATTTTTTAGTTCAATAGTTGAGTTGTAATTTTTTTGGGTTTTTTAAATATATGATTTGTTTGATCTGGGATTTTCGGGGCATAATTTCAGGATGTCGATCTATAAAGAGGCATGTACTACACTGGGAAAAATACAACTGTTTTTAACTTCTAATGAATCCTTCATTTCTAAAAACAAATTAAGTAATATCCTAGATCGATGAGGAATGGGGATTCAACTGAAGTGTTATAATGGATATAGTGATCCATCCCTAATATATTATGAAAGAGGTTTTATTTGAATACAGTGACTATTTCCATTTTATTTTATTCCACCACTTGTCAGGATTAGTGGGTTTTGGTAAGACATAAATAATGTTTGGCATATACTCAGTTGAGTTGTCCATAGTGGTAAACCTAGAAATCCATTTTCTCCAGTCTCTGAATTTGATTGATTTAATTACATAAATTTACCAGAATAAGGTTGTACCCAGTTCCTACCAACCGGGGAACATAATCCATATCCATGGAGAAAATGTTGATCTCGGGATTCTACCCCCCACCCACACAGGTCGTTATGGGGTACTTCAATTATATGTATGAAAACAAACATTTTGTGTCCTTTATTTATGAGTTATTTCCATATTATATAATATATAATTCATAAAGTAAATGAACTAATATTTGACAATTAATAATTCATCATACATCATTTTCCATAAATGAATTATTATAAAATGACCAATGTTGAATGATATTGCTCTCAGGAACCATGTTCTTGAGATGTCTATAGAGTGTGTAAGTACAATAACACTATATTTAACTAGTTTATCATTCCATAAAATTTTCATAACACATAAAAAATTATTCAAGTCGAATCCCAAAGTTCGTACTTGTCTAGTGTATTTAGAAACAAGGATGCATTAAAACTCGTATATAAGGGAGCTATATTATCAACAAATACATTATTCATGAACAGAAACCTTCACCAAATATTCAAAATATAATTGATGTATTCATATCATTGGGAAGACAATATAAAAAATTGGTGATATCATATGGTCAGTAATGGTGAGCAAGGGAAACATGTAAGAATAAACATGAGCATAGTGATATGAAATGGTAATCCTAAAAATATAAGATTAAACATTGAATATAAATGATCATTTATAATTTAATAATTATAGGATGTTCAATAGATAGAAATCAAAATGACATTAATTACATGATTCATGAAAACATTATATAACAACAAAATATAGAAATGTGGAAAACACATAAGCATATAATATTGTTTCCATAGTAGCCAAGTTATCACATCCAAGCCAATCATAGTAGTATTAGTTCACCCCCATAATATCTTGTAAGTCATGGTTCACTCCCTGGACAATTTTATTATCATGAGTTCAATCGCCATACCATATTTGTTGTCATGGTTCACTCCCATGGGAAATTTAGTAACATGAGTTAACCAATTATTTAGAGTGAGATATTGGTAACACTCATCTCATAATGAAATCATATATACATTATCCACAACATCATAAAGAAATATATAATCCCATGAAATGAAATTTGTATCATAAATATGAAACAATTTAATACCCTATATAAAATGATACATGTATCATAATTATTTAATCACAATCATAAATAGTGAGGGGGAAATGTATATCATAAATATAAAACCCATTAATGAGAAACGTGTTTCATAAGGGTCATGACATTGAGTATAACTACTTCTGAGAAAACATTTGAATGGAACTGTTATATCTTTTCCATGAAAGTAATGAATAAAATCAACATATGTCTTATTAGATGGAAAATATTTTTTAAATATCATTCAGTTACGATTCTTGAGGAATATAAAAAAAATTATTGAAAAATTATTTTCAATACATGAAAAAAAATTGAATATTAGTTTCATATAAAATACACAAGAAACATATAAAGAAGAGATGAAATAATATTGAATAACTTTTTAATTGGAAACATTTAAAATATTATTCATAATAGTTTACAACCACTTTTCTTTTAATTCATTTTGAAAAAATATAAATATATAATTAAAACTTTTTGAAAACAATTTCATTTAACAAAACATAAAAAAAATAATTAATACATGAAAATTATTTGAACACGTTTGGAAATGAAGAATTATGAATGAAGATTGAATATACTTCGAAAAAAATTTCATTGAAAATATGATTAAAAATAATTTCATAAATAATTACCCTTTTTGAATAAAAATTAACCTTCATATAAATAACAGTGTGTTAATCCGTACATGTCTTATGAGGTAATGAAGAACATTATTTTTCAATGGTAAAAATGGATGAAAAATTCCATGTTCGGAAATAGACAATATGAATCCTCATTAAACATTAGTCAAAGATAAAAAATTAAAATAATGACGTTTATAGATTATAAGAGAATAGTTAAAAAATTGAATTACTTTTTATGAAAACATTATTTATGTGGATCATAGATTTTGGATAAAAGAGAGGTTAATGTCAGGCTGTCTAAGAAACAAAATCATAATAATATTGTAAAATCATTATTGCAATAATGTTAAAAATACATTAATATGTCATGAAATAATTGATTAAAATTAAACTCGTGATATTTATTAAGATATGGATAAAAATACATCATCAATAGATGTTTATTCGTTAACAATCTCAAGAAATAATGACATTGTTTTAATTAATTCACACAACATTGTATAGTGGGATCACACTGTACATGTTAGAATATTAAATTCAATAAAACATATAATTTACTAAAATTAGTAATATTCATTAAATAACTATTAAAATGGAAGTATATAATCCTTGAAAAAAATTAGGTTCAAAATATAAAATGAGTTTCAAAGAATCCAAATTGAGACAAAACATTTTTACAGAATTGGAATCTTTTGAAACATAAACCCCTAGAAAGAATGTTCATAAAATGATTATGATAACTCACATAAATATAAATATATTATCCATAAAATAAAATAATGGGATGTACATAAACCACACAAAATATATTAGTGGATAGCATATCATGCTTCTCAATGAAATAATAAGTGAGAAGAAATTCCCATACCTTTTTTCTTGACTTTCAACGAATTCATTCTAACAACCGGTATAATAAATAAAAAAATTATTATACAAATTTTACACAACCATATTCTTATATCCAATACCATATAATGTTTTATTTTGGCTTTTATATTGTTTTAATGTTATCAATAAATTATTAATGTTTCACTTCATGTAATGTCTGATTTTTTCTTCACATTTGTCTTCTGTTTTTATATCATTTGTCCATGAACATAAATAATTATTAAAAAATGTTAAAATATTAATTAATATCATTTATATCATATATATTTGTATGATAATAATTTTTATTATATAGAATTACAAAATAGAATACATTGTTCATGGAGATGGTAAGTTGTATATATGCTTGAACATTCTTTCAATTTTTTATTTTTATGTTGAATTAAATATTTAAGTTGAGAAATTGGTAAATATTTATATAATATCACTAATGTATAATTATAGTCATATATTTATTATATATGTTACCTAAACTAATCTGCAATACATTCCATGTATTGTGTAAATGATTCACACTACCTTGAGGCAATAAATTAAAAATATAACATATGACATATATAAACATATTTTTGTTCATAATGTCACCCATTAGAGGCAATAAAAGTGAAATGAACAATAATAATTCAGTGAGGTGGTAGTTCAAAGTACACATAAATAGTATATTCATTACCTATTGGATTCATGTGTGCGTAAGTGTATGTAGATCACTTAGAATAAAATGTTTCTAATATACTAATGATGTAGTAGATTTTATACAGAAATGGAATAATTCTAGTGGAGAGGGTAGAGAAAAATAATAACAAAATGGTGCTGGAGAGAAATCATTATCTCTTAATCGGGTAACTATTTTTGGGTTGTGCCCAAAGGATTCTATATAATTATTCCATAAAATGTGGAGGATTTTTGGAGGATGGGAGAGTATTTTGTAGTAACAATGATAATATTATTTGTGATCAATGGGGATTGAGAGGTGTGAGGATGTGGGAGTATAGGGGGCCAATTATAGTTGAGTATGAGGGACACTATAGTAAATATTTGAAGAGATTATTCCAACCACGCTTATCTTATTTCTTGTAGATCCAATAATGTATAAAATTCTATAAATTGATGAATAGTTTATATATATGTCTAGAAAATGGCCCTTTTACATGGTTCTTGGTCGTTCTGTGTCGTAAATTTAAGGTTTTTCATTTGTTGAGCATAATTTTACCTTATGGGTTGTAATGAATTTTACTTATTTCAGTAATTTATTTGGTTAAAAACTATGTTGAGAATATTTTTATTTATATGTAAATATTATTGCACAAATGGTAGCCATTTTTTAAAATTATAATCACATATGATTATAAAAATAAATTAAAATTAATCTCAATGATGAGATCACACTATAGGGTTTTATTTTATAAATGATCAACATAATACGAGTTTTTTTTCCAATATGAAAATGAAATTGATACTAATGACATAAATTCGATTTAATGATAAAAATATTAGGTATATAAGCATTGAATAATATTTCGAAAATAATTTATTCATAGTAATTATTTAGCTGAATAAGTTGTTTTGAATTAAAATTAAATATTTTTAACTATTCTATTAAAAATGAAAACATGTTGAAAAATACAAAAAATATAACATAACCTTATATTAATGTTATAATTCCAAATATATAGTTTATATTGATATATTAAATCAATTTATGTTCCATAAATTAAATATTAAATTTGTTCTCCAACAAAAGGTGGTTAAAATGGATTAATAAAAATATAGGTTTTAATCTCAAAATTGGGGTTGTTCTTATCATAGTTATTTCAAATCGATGAAATGGATATAATTTATATTGAATATTTAACATATTTATTACAATAATATGGGTCACTAAATGAATCTAATTAATTTGTTTATGGAAAGATAACATTGTGACTATAAAACGAATAATATTTCATTTTAAAATAAATATTTTTAATATTAATTTGTAATTAATTTGTACCCAATGAATTTATTTAATATTGTATTACATCATAAATTAAAACAAATTAGGTAATAATATTCATAAAAAATAATTTATTTTCCTTGTAATATATTATCATTTTAAATAATAATATTTTAATTATATAATTTCGTTCATAAATAAATTGCATTTGGTGTTATACTAGCCCATGAGGAAAGTCATTGTGGCATGTAGCACATGCAATCCTTGTTGTTCCGTATAGAAAAATCTAATATTTATGTTTCATTTAGATTACTAATAACATTAATTTTTGATAATTCATCAAAATTCACAAGATCTTGTTGTATAACATTGTTCCCCATGTAAAATTTATTTATTAGTAAATTTTTTTGGGTTATCAATGTTTTAATACATGACTATTTCATTCATAGAAATTCATATCGAAAAATGATTACTAAAACTTCATTTAAAAAGTAAATTTTGGACTACTAAAATTTACCCAAATTAACAAATAATAGTGCTTCCTCAGAGGGCAATATAGGTTGGTAGTGAAGACGAGACATGAAAAAAAAGTGTAAATTTTTAAAGGGAGTGATTAATGAAATCAATCAAAACCATGTTAATGATCAATGAAAATTATAAGTACATCAATTTCATAAATATATAATGATTTAAAATGTTATTTGGTTAAAAAATATTATGGTATTTGCAAAACCAATTTTTTTTACTTTATCACATCGTTGTGTAAATCATTTATTGACCATGTATATAAGGGGATATAATTATTTTTGGTATTTTTTTAAAAAAACACCCATTATTTTTGCGTTTTACTATTAATAATTCAACATTTACATCATGAAATGGATGTATAAATATTAACAATGATTCCTTTAGTGATAAAATACACATTTAGCATATTCTAAGGCCTATAATAGTATGAAAAGTACCACTATATTCACAAAAAAAAATTCAAAATCAATATATTTTTTAAATTATTAACTAAAAAAATATAACATTTCTAAGTCATCCATAATGATTATTTGATAATAAATTATTACACATTACCATAGACATCATATTGGGAAACGGTAGGTATGAAACTATAATCATCCTTCGTTCATGTGTTTAAGAATCCCGGACAAGACAAACATGATTGTTGGTCAACTGATACACATTATGTCTTTTTCAAAAACCACACTCATAGTTTTTTTGTATGTAATATGATTTAAATACATGAAATAATGTAAATAATGAAATATAATTATTAAATATATGTTTTCAATATTAACTTAGTAAATAAATAATTCATACGATTTATATAAAAAACATTTCATGAATGGTTAAACTTACAATCCTTCCAAAAGATGGAAATTAAACCCTATAGAATTAAAATCATCAAATCAGAGTGACATTGAACTCTAATATATCAAAATGTACAACATGATTGTTATATTCAAAACATGTGAATTCAATTATCATATATACCCCTTAAAAATTGTGACAACCATAGTTACAATAAATACTTTTGTAAAACAATTATGATTCATTACTCAAGAGTTTATTAGATCAATTCATTAAATCCAAATATTCGGTAAAAATCATCAATTACAATAATACTCTAATTTGCAAAATTATTTACATACTTCCAATGTAATCAGTACCATCCATTTACTTATTCATAATGGTATTATCTATCATAATGAACATATTAAGGGAAACCTTCATTAAGACAAAATAATACTCTATTAGTAAATAAAAGCACAAATTTATCAAAAAAACTAACATAAACATGTAAATACTGTGAAAAAAACATAATTAGAATAGTACATGTATATTTGATCATTCATATAACATAATTTATGATATCAAAAACATAAAAAACATTGATTATTCCTATTTATTCTTATGTGATTAACAGGGATACCTAATCCTTTATCAAAATACCAATTCACGTTGACAATTAATTTTGAGCCTTTCACCAAATATCAATGTACCCATTACTCGCACAACCTTATTGGTTCTCTTGAAGAGAATTAATCATAGGACATTGAGTTTCATAATAAATATTTAATCCCCACATAAAACTTGTTTCCATCAATGATGACTTTGGGAGGAAAATATTATCATCAATTTTAGAAACCAAACTTTTCATATTTCCCTTATAGTAAACTACTTTGTGTTCTTATTTCACATAGTCAAAATATATTCTTGTTCCCAGAAAACATTCACATAGGTGACACAAAGGAAACCGATTCATCCTCCCATTATTTTCAACATTAATTAGCTTATAGTGACCTTTTTCATTTTCCTTCATTGGTGAGACTGAGTGTTGGACATGTTTAACATTTTTAATCATGTTCTGTGTAACTCGATTAGAAATTTTCACAAAATCATCCACTAATGTGGTCAAAACACGATATTACTCATTAAAAAATATTTAATCACATTCCAAATTAATCCAGATCCTTCTTTTTAACTACATTAACTAAAACTAGAAATATAATGTGTGATTTACTTATCCTTGAATAATACAATGTAGTCCTTAAAAATAATTACATGGATAATATCTAAATAATGACACCACATATAGACTATGAAACCCTAGGTTCATACTAGTTTATTCATAACCAATTTTTAATTAAATTCATTACTATACATAATGACTATTTTGTGAATTTCTAAAGCATATCCCCGAGGTGTGTCTAACTATCTATGTAGTGATTCTCGTTGTTATGTTACAAATTACACTAATTCATTCCTAGAACATCTTTTCAATGTTATTATCAATACGAACATTTGTTCCATAGGCACAAACTCATGTAGTATCTAGGTAAGTTTTATTTCTAGTAAACCACACAATCTATACATTACCAAAATTCGAGGAAAATTTTCTAAATGTAAACTCGTGTTTATTTATACGCTAAGAGACATTCCAAGACATGTTCATAGAAATATTCCGAGGATATTAAAAAATTATTCATATAATAGTTTTCAAATAATTATTATAAGATTTCTATAATACATACTATAATGCCCTCATCTTGACAAACATTAACACTACATTACATGTAAACAATACTTATAACATTATATTAAAAATACCAATGACTATACCAGTCTAGTTTATTTGGAAACATGGAAAAAAGAACATTGGTATGTATATGAGTAAAATTATCTTCTTAATACTTAATATTTTCAATAAATATTCTTAGAAAAATCAAACATAATACATATAATCAAAACCTTGTGGAGGACACATAAAAATGGGTTAGCTGAGATTCTAGGTAATCATAATCAATAGAGACATATAAGAATAAACATTATCATTAGAGTATAAAAACATGATCAACAAAATAGATGATAATAACCTACATTTCAATGATCAAGAACCATTTAATAAGGATTATAAATACATACAACAATATTCATAAGTAAATAATCAAAATTATCAATTAAATCATTACAAAGTAATCAAATATTGAATTGTTTTAAAAACATAAGCATATAAAATAATTTCCACATTAGAAAAACAATATCTGCCAAAGAACATTGTAGTATTACGTGTTCACACACCATATAATCATGGTAGTCATAGATCACTCCAATGTCTATATTAGTAACATGAGTTGACTCCTCACACTATCTTAGTATGAATTGTTCAATCCCATGTCCATCATAGTATCATGAATTCAGTCCACATATAGTATTAGTAGTCATGTCTCAATTCCATGGATATATTATGAGTCAAGGATCACTCCCAGTAACATTTTTTTATATCTCATGATATATAAATTATTACCCAATATAATGGAGGGAGATACTGGTCCCTCCATTATCATAATTAAATCATACATACATGTTCCAAAAAATCCTAAACAATAATATTTTAACACTTGGAATTAAATGGGTAACATAAACATGTAAAAATATAATAACCAATGAAAAAAATAAATTTAACATTATAATTTTATCATAATCATAACCCATTAATGTTAGAAATATTTAATAAAAAAATAACCCATGAATGAGAAATAAGTTTCATAAGGAAAATGACATTATGAATAACCAATTCTGAGACTGAATATGAATGGACCCTTTTGATCATTTTATAGAAAGTAATGACTAATAAATGTAGTTTATATTATATTGAATATATTTTGATATATATTTTATAAATTATTGTGGAGGAAAATATAAATTCTTCTTTGAAAAAGGAATTTTTATACAATAAACCATTTTAGTATCATTTTATTATAAATTACATTAAATATTTATAAATAGAACATGAAATCATATAGAAAACCTATTACATTGATTATTTATAAAATTATTATAATAAAATTTTAAATTCCATTAACATTGAAATCATTTTGAATACTTGTAAAGAAATATTGAAATTATTTTGAAATCCATTTCATTAAAAATAACATATAAACATATAATGAATGAATAAAAATGTTTTGAAAAAACATTTTACGTGAAAACAAAATGAATGAAGCCATCTTTTTAAAATAAATTTATTTTAAAATATTTTTTAATGAATATTCTTAAATATTATTCCATTTTACCTGAGAAGGATGATTTATGAAAATGGTGTTGGGTATTTATATACATGTCGTACATTGTATAATGAGAATTCATCTATTCATGTTATAATTTTAGGAAAATTCATTTTTTGTAATTATATAGACAGATGATTTTTGAATGTTTAATAGAAAAATAAATTGAAAAATTGCATATATTGATTATAGGAATATACTAGAATATATTTTGGAAACCCATTTTCTAAAAAATCGATTTGATTTAATAGAGATTTATGTTCAATAAGAGAGTAAATTCATGATTTTTTAAAACACGTTCTTAAATATCTTATCTAAAAAAGAGTGAAATAATGTCTCAAACACATAATTATATATCAGAATAACATAGTTATATAAAAATATTAAATATGATTGAGATTTGTATCATAATATTTCATTAATTGGAGAATCATCAATAAAATCTAAAAATGTATGACATTGGTTAAATAATATCTTACTTCATGGTTACATGGGATCACAATCTCAATTTATAAAAAGAAAATTATATGAAGAATGTAATATCATTAAATAAAATATATTCATGATATAAAATTTAAATTGGATGCCTATACACCTTTAAAAAGAGTTTAGGTGAATAACACAACATGATTATCAAAGTTTGAAATTTTGAGAGAATTTTTTTTATCGATTTTGAAATTTTGATACATATTCCAAATGGAATAAAGCTAATATAACTGAAATCTTAACAGACAAAAATTTATATAAATGATTTTTAAAATAAAATCCTAGGAATTATGATGCCAAAAAAATTAATGGGGGGTTAACATATCATATTTCTCATGAATAGAAAAAGTTATATGAAATTTAATTACATAGTGTAATAACTCTCATTGTATTTTTTTCAACCCACTTTTAAAATAAATATAATATTTTATAAATCATTTACGTTACCATATTCTTATATATTATAATATATATGGTTTTATTAAGACAATATATTATCCATTTTCTAAAAAAAATTAGTTATGTTTTCACTTCATGTAATTTTCACTTTATAATTCACATGTGTCTTAATTTATTTTATCATTGTTCATTATATTTATATAGTGATACCATAATTTTAGGAAGGGTATAAATATCATTTATAACAAGTATATGATTTTTATAATAATCAATATCGTATAAAAACATTTAATAGAATACACTATTCTCATAGTTGGTAATTCGAACATACAAATGAAATTTTTTTCCGTTTTTTATTTTCATATTGATAAATAGAAATAAATTTTTTAATATGTATATATCTATATTATATCAATAAAATATAATTATATTATTATCTATATCATATAGAATCAATAACTTATCTTTATAAATTCCATATAGTGCGTGAATGAATCATATGACATTGAGGGGGAAAAATTCCACACTTCCTCAAACAAAATTACTATATTTACACCAATAAAAGTGTAAAAAGATATGTGTTGTTATATGAAAATAAAATAATACTTATAGAATAAATATAATATATGAATAATATAAACATTCTTTACATATTAATTTAAAAACCATAGCATAAACAATAATATTAAATTGATTATACTTATGATTGTATACAATCAGGGAATAATTAAAGTGGGTAGAGAATTAAAAAAAGAGAAAGGTTCCATAGAGATGATATTGCATCTAAATTGGGTAACTGTTATTGAATTATAAAAAAAGGATTATTTGGATTTAATTCATCCCATGGAAAGGATTATTTGAGTAATAGAGGTATATTTATCTTATTTTCATAGATATTTTTTTCAAGGGACGTGAGAGTTGTGAGGAAGTGGTAGTACATGAGGCCCTTTAATAGTGGAGTTGGAGTAGCACTCTTCAAAATATCTGAATGGAGAATTACACCCATATTTTTCATATTAATTTTTTATCCAATAATGGATAAAATAAGAGTACATAAAATATAGCGTATAAAAATCACCATCCAATATCTCTTGTATAGATTTCTAATTCGTTTTTTTTCTAAAATTCATAGATTAGTCCATTGGTATGCTTAATTTAAACATAATGGACGAAAATAATTTTATTTACATTTACTAATATTTTTTTATAGAATATCGGTAGATTGTATTAGAAATAATAAATTATGTTGATTGTAAATATAGAATTTATTTTCTAAAAATATAATAACACAATAGGCATAAATTAATTTCAAATTACTCCCACTTACGGGACAAACACTAATGGATTTTAAATTAAAATGTTCAAAATATTTCTATGTTTTTTATCTATATTAAATGTTAATGTGTTTCCAATGACAAATTTTTTAATAATTGATAAAAATTTTATATAATTATAAATTTAAACCTATTTAATAATTAATTTATCTTCATTTAAACTTATATAAAAATAAGTTTTAAATTAAAATCAAGTATTTTTATCAATTCATTTAGAAAAGAATCTGTAATGAAGAATACCGAAAATATATCATAACATATTTTTAATGATTTTATTACTATGATACATTATTTTAACAATAAAATCAATAAATTTTCTCAAAATTCAATTGAAAATTTTTCATCATTAAAAGGAAGTAAAAATTTCTTTATAAAAATATAGTGTCTAAAGAAAAAAATTTAGGTTTTTTCTCATCTTATGACCATAAGAAATATTTAATGGATAAAATTTTCTTAATAGAATATACAATGTATATATAACATTAATATAACATAATGAATTTATTTAATATTATTTATTATTATAAAATATCTTTGTGACCACAACAATTAAATTATTTCCATTCATATTCAACTAGCTTACATAGTAATTTATATTTAATTGGTCACCAATCAATTCAAAAAATATTTAATTGACCTATATATTTTAGTAAATTAGTTTATGATTTTCATAACTTAATTATTGGATAGGTAGAATCTTATCATTCTAAATAATAACATTTTAATTATATACATTTTTTAGTACTAATTGGTCATGCATGTTACTCAAGCCATTGAGAATAGTCAGTGTTCCATGTTACACAAGATATCATATATCTTCTGTATAGTGCATGATTAAATATATTTTTTTGTAATGCATTTTTATCATTTAGTTTCATGTAATTCAATATAAACATATATCTTTGATATAAAATATAATTTTTTAAGTGTTTTGTTTAATTAAATATATCCATAAGGTTAATGTATTTTGAAGAAATCATAAAATCATAGCTTGTAACAAGGACAGTCTAAAATGAGGGATACTAGGAGATATCCTACTGGTGGATGTCATCAAAGTGGGGGAGTTTATCAAAAGATGTTGTCTATTTGGGGGATTCTAACCCTTCTATTATGATACAAGGAGGGGGTGGCATATGGGGTTACTGTAGGTTTATCATGGGTTGATGCCCTACTATAGTGCAGATATATATATTCCATTAATTATAGCATATTAGACCTATGGTGTTATTGGTGGAAGATTGCCTCAATATCATATTTAGATAATTTAAAGGTATGATTTATGTGTTTAGAAATCTAAAATTCTCATTTTCTTTGTGCTTTGAAATTAAACTGAGATTCGACCTAACTTTTAATATATAGATTATCACAAAACCAAATAAATAATTGTGTCCTAGATATATTTTTATAGTTATTTTCATGTAAATTTAATTTTTCTTTTCATCATAAGATTACATGTAATGTAGCATATACTCCTAGGGTTTCTTCAGAAATTTCTATTTACAATATTAAATATTTATGTTAACAATATAATATTATATTAACACATTAAAATGTTTTATATTTTTACCCTTTATAGTGGATTAGTGTTAAATACATATCATACATTCAATACTCTTCTATATTACTCTAAAATATGCAGACACTGCTATATATTCTATATAATATTTATACTTATAAAAAATCACATTTAATTTAAAAATACACTTGAAACACGTGATATTGATAGAAAAACTCACATATTAGATAATATTTTATTATCTAAACTTTGTAATCCTACATTTTATTTCAAAAAAAACATAATATATTTATATATTTTATAAACCAATAAAATATTATAATGAATATTAATAAAAATAGATAACATAATAATCACATCATTAATTTTATTCCAACACAATGGAAAATAGTCCGAAATAAAAACACAGCTGAAATGATTATTTTTATCATAATAAACAGTTATAATAAAAAATTGTTATGGACATCATTTTTTAGACTTGAAACATCTTTCCTTGATACTGAGTTTTAATTGACCAGATATCTATATAAATACTGAAGGATGCATTTTTGTTGCCATGTGTCCTATTTATAATTAGCCACATCATCCCATATTCGGTATCCCTCCATCAAAATTGAAAAAAAATCCCACCCTAGTTCGGGATTTCCCATCGCTTCTCCCACCCCGCCTTGATTCCACTCTACCCACTCTAGGGTTCATGCACCCATCCATAAATCCACCCTCCTCCTCCTCCCTCTATAACTCTGATTCTCATGCCCATCGACCTCAACATCCACATTAATATCCTACTTTTTCGGGACCTCCGACTCTCCCTACAACTTACTCAAGGGTTTCGTCTACCTACAATCTCGATTTCCTCCTCCTTATGTCTCATCTCCCACCTCAAATCGGGTTGGGATCTGCGAAAGCCCTCACCTAAAATCTCATCTCCCTCCTCCATCCCTTTTCTCCCATTCTATCCCCTAATTCTTAATTATAATCTTATAAGTCCATACATTTCCATTGTTTGGACCATTCCTCCTAATAATTTATGCTTATCTCTATTATTCGTCTTTTTCTTGTTCTACGCCACTGCCTGCAACTCCCAAACCATCATCCGTGATGACTGGAAGGCTCGTGGTCCTTCTCCCACGAACTTGGGCTGCCCCCATCCCCTGTTGTTGTTCGGTGTCACAAAATTAAACCAATGGTATGTTTTTTTCTTCCTTTATATATATACATTTTCATTCTCATTCTCATTCATACTTTTATTTATTTATGCAATTATTTAACGGTTCCATTTTATTTTGCGAAGTAAGTGGATTTTGACAACTCCATGACTAGATTTATGTTTAACATTGTCATTTTTTTTGGTTGAAAAATTATCTTTTTACTTATCCTTTCTCCGTAGGATCCCATTATGATGAATGGTAAATTTTACTCATATATAACATTTTGCAGTTGGAAAGTGAGTCTGTTTGTGAGGAGAATTCTCAAGCCCAGGTGTTGCAGGAATATAATCCACTTTTAGGGTAAGCTTTAATGTTGTACTTAATAATCCAAATATAGAGTCCCATTATGTTCTGGTAATCAATATTTTAATTTTTAATTACATTTTATTCCAACAAAATCGATTTTATATATGCAAGCTATGGTTAGGAACATCCAAATCCAATTTGTTCATGTGCTTTATAAATATGTTGCAATAGTTATCTAGGCAATACATGAATCCATACCTCCCATTTTAGGTAGCCAGTATCAATATAAATGAACGGTGTGGAGATGAGAGTTAACATCTCAATTTGTACATACATATTATATACAGTACACAACAATGGTCTATTTATCAATTCCTTTTTTCATTCCTTTTCCCATTCCATTTCTTTCATCCTAATGCATCCTGAGGTTTTTTTGATATATAATCTAAAATGTTGAATGATGCATGTTGCTACTTTGAAGATTTGGAAGAGCCCTTTATATAAAAGGGAACAAAGCCATCGCAAGGGCCATAACTTTTCTTTCTTTCTTTCTTTCTTCTTTTATATAATAATCTAGGATCCCAATAGTGAATGTTATCTGGAGTCTTGGGACATACCATGGTCCATGACTGGTTCTTGTGCTGATCCATGGGGGCATGAAATTATCGAGGTCTATTAAACCCGACATTAAGTATCAGGTTAAGGGACTAATACTCAAATGAAGAATCAGATCATGAAAACTTCATAAAGAACATATGATAGGTGCTTCTATACTAGTGTTTCATATTTCTTATTGGAAAAAGTGTTTTGTTGTAACTTATTTTAGTTTTTTTTAAATTTTCAGTGTTGATGTGTTTTATCTATACTAGAAAAAATATCATCTATTTTTTTTAAATTGATCTCAAGTGGTATGTATTATTAGGTTTTATTTGTTATCCCATTTGGAAAATGATTTTTCTCACTTGAAATCCTTTTTTGGGTCTAATTTTGTTTAGATGATACCTCAAGAATTCATCCAAAAGCTTCCTTCGTGCAGTTTCCCTATGGTGTTGACTCATTTATGTAAGAATTGGAATATGGTTAACACCTTCATCTATATCACATGTTATGGGTTTTTATAATCAGTTCAATTAAATAACAGCATAAATCATGTTTCATTTTTTATGTTACTTATCTATTTATTGGGATTTATTCATATTTCTTTTATCACATTGAAATTTTTTTCTATATCATTATATCTTTTTGAATTAATCCTCCGCCTTAAGGAAGAATAAGTTATGATTTTAAATGGGTGGAATCCATAAAAACTATTTCTTTTTCATGTGGTGGTAATGTTTTTAATTTATCTCTAAATCATTTTGATTCGAAGGTGACAACTTATTTAATTTTATCACTTGTATTGGGATCTTTGGGATTCTCAATGTTATCATCATGGGAACAAACGACACAAATTTTGTCTAACAACCAGATGAACAAAATGAGGATACTACCTTTCACTTTTCATTTAGAGTTATTCACCTACAAATTTTTTTGTTATCTTCGATCTCATTATTAAATAATATACATCTATTGACAAAGGAATTAAACTAAACATATATGTATAAACATTAATATTTGATATGCACATACTAGTCACCTACTTATGCATTCGTGATCTAATATTTCTTATGCAAGATCCGGATAAACATAAGCACTATATCAATAGAATCATTGTACTTAATGGTATGTAATTATTTATTTTTCCAGGCCTTTGGTTTCATTTTTCCATTTGTTGCATAGATGTTAAACCATATATATATGTATATATATATATATATATATATTCTAAAGTAGTAATTTTCCTTGCTACGTGTCCTCTTTATAATAAGCCACATCATCCCATATTTTGAATCCCTCCACCAAAATTGATAAAACCTCCAACCCTCGATCCGGATTTCCCGTCACTTCACCCACCCTGCCCCGATTCCTCTCTACCCACTGTTGGGTTCCTGGACCCATTTTACTATGAAAAATGTATTTTGGTTTATATTTTCATGGGATAGGTTTAACTGAACTTTGTATTTTCATAATTTATTTATTTATTTATTTTTGTTAGATCATATATGCACAATATTTGGATCATCCACTGTATTTTCCAGACGGTATGTTTCACTAATTTGAAAAGAGACATATGATAACTCATACGGGGAAGGGTGATATTGATTCTTCAGTAAAATATTTATTTCCCATATTTGTTACATATATATATATATTCATGTCTTTTTATTTGTTTCATTTATATTATTAACACTACAATATATATAAGTGTTTATCACCATGTGTGTGTGTTTGTTGTAATTTTAATTATTTTCTATACCTGGAGATTTTGTGTCTTTATACACAGGATGTGACCATGATAAAATATCACACAGATGATGTATTATTGAGAGATATGATGGATGATCCTATTTTGAGCAATTATAGGTGTTATAGTATCCTTTTTAGGCATTATATTTTATTAGCAAAGATTCCAATCAAAACCATATTATATTGGGAATTACATTATTTTTTTTGGACATGATCTTATCAGTGTAATAATGGTGGTTGAAGATCAGCAAAGATTTATTTCAATATATATCTTATTTGGGAGTCCTGAAAAATAAAATTTTTTTATAATAGAAATATCTATGAATTTTTTCTAGAAATCGAAAAGTTCATATATATCCTTTTTTCACTTACCCTCATATATCCTTATCCAACATTGTTGTCTTAAATTGTGACTCATTATCACATCAACTACAATTGAAGAAAAATAAATGTCTTAATTTTTCAAGGAGGTTTTTCTTGAAGGACAAATATGAAATATAGATTTTAATTTTTTTTTGTTCTATGTGTATTTCCACTTAATCATGTTTATAACACACCAATTTTAATTATATCAAATTAGTAGAAAGAATCATGGAGTGGATGCTATCAACCTTGGATCAATTGAAGAACCTACTATCTTATCCATTGAGGTACGTTGTTTTTATTTTTTTAAAATTTTTCCTCAACTCATACATATGGTAATTGTTTGGAGTTTTATCTTCCTCTGGAATTTCATTCAAAAAATCCCAAAAAGGAACATTAAACATCCAATTTGGCTTGTATTTTTCTATTTTTTGTGGCACAACAACAATAAACAGGCCTTAAAACACATTATATATTGTTTTTTGGGAGGTAATATGACAATTTAATTAGACTTATCATGGAAGGGTTTTTTTTTGAAAATATAATATTTTGAAGAGCATGTCTGCGATTATCTTCATGCCCCAGTTTGAACTATTATTCCAATCCATGAGCAGGTACTGTTGTCTTTGTTGTAACGTGTTTATGTGACGATATGTTCATGCACACATTTTATAAATGTTCAGTCCACTTTTTAGTTCCTATTTAATATTATTATAAATGATTAATCATTCAAATGGTTTTTATTTTTATTTACGGAATTATATTATGTTATTTTCATTTAAATTAATTTTCTATTTTTTGTATCTAATAGTTTCATATCAAATATAAATAATTTGTCTTAAAAATGATATATTTAATATATGTTTGTCATAAGATTATTTAGGATCCCATGTGTGATGTTTTGGTATTTATTATGTGGGAAGATGATATTGATGCTATAGTCCAGTTTATAATTGAAGAAACCCAAAACAATGGATGAATGTCATTAGGTGTGTTTTTCATATATTAAATAGAATTCATGAAATATTTTGGTTTTTATATATTTAACAGAAATATAAAAATATGATGATTTTGTAAACATGCACCTTGGAGATGGAATGAGAAGAAACATATATATGGACATAGGTGTTTTACTTAACTATTGGTATACCCAATGATTGTTATATATGTTAATATATTAGTTTTGTTTTGTAGGTAATTTGGTGGTGCAAATAATTTGATGTACGATATGTGTATTCTTTATTTTATAAATTGTACATATGAATACTATTCTAAGCTATACTTTTCTTATTGTATAATTTATTTGGGATTTAGAGGTACCAGAACATTCTCTTTCATGTCTTAATATATTAAATAATCATATTGGGGGTGATCATATTCTCAACTACATTTTCATGGTCTGTGATTTTACAATAGAAAAATATTAGATCTATATGTGCTCAAAAAGCCTTACTATTTTACTAACTATTAATGCGAGGATCATTTATTTGGGAGTTATAGGTACCGGTACATTCCATTTCTTGTCATAATCTATTAAATGATCATATTGAAGGTGATCATCTTCTCAACTGCATTTTCTAGGGCTATGATTTTACTATAGGGAAATACTAGTTCTATATGTGTTCAACAAGAATTACTATCTTACTACCACTTAATGCAGGGACAACAGGTTTTGATGTAGATTTTAGTTTCACCCTTTCTTACAACCTCTATATGTGTCCATATACATTACTGTCTTCCAGCCACAATATTTGTTCAGCTGAATTTTCATGATTTTTTATGATTCTGTAAACATAAACCCTATGAAATATGATGATTTTGTAAACATGCTCCCTGGGGATGGATTGAGTAGCAACATATATAAGGGCATATGAGTTTGACTTAACGATTGGTACACTTAATGTTTGGCATATATATTAATATTTTGTTTGGTTTCCAGGAAAACTAGGGACATAGCTATTTTGAACAGAGGAAATTCCATCATTTTTAATATAAAAACATACATCAATCATTAGGTATTCTGTAAATTAAAATATTCTATAAATTCATTCCTTTTTGAAGAAATGAAATTTCATCCATTCAGGTAGTGGGATATGGGGGTTATTGTTTATAGTTTCTTTATATTTATGGATTTTTATGGGTTTTCATGTTAATTTTAGGTGTTCCCTCCCCTCTACCACATTATATGAATGTATCCAATATCCTCTCAATGGATTCTCTTTTTTTTCTAGCAATCCTCACATCTTTTCTGTTCATTTATTAAAACATTGAGTTGGGGTTAATCAATGGTTTTCTTTGATACATATACATGTGTTCAACAAGAATTACAATCATCCTACCTCTTTTAATGCAGCGATAGGATGTTTTGAAGTAGATTTGAGTTTCACTTTTTCATACAACATCTATGTGTTCAAATACATTTCTTTTTTCCTACCTCTTTATGTGTTCATCTTAATTTTTTTTTATTTTAGATGATTCTATAAAGATCGAACCTATGAAATATGATGTTTCTGTAAACATGCGCCCTAGGGATGGCATGAAAAATAGCTTATATATATACATATGAATTTTACTAAACTATTCGTATGACTAATGTTTGGCAAAAATATTAATATATATTTTTTGTTTTAGTGGAAATCCGGGGAAGCTGCAATTTGGTAAAGAGAAAATTCCATCCCTTTTAATATCTATCACACTAATATTTAGGTATTCTATATATTATACTCACTTAAACATATATCTCCAAAATGGTGATCATTTTCATGTTGCATTTTAATCATCCGTTTGGAACCATATATATTTTGATTAAGGAAATTCTCATGTAAGACAAACTATTTATGTGTATATTATAGAATGATTTAAATTTTGATTTCATATAATAAATATTACTTGAGTCTACAAATGGGTGTTGTACAGCCTATGGTCACCGGATTTCATTTCAGGATTCTAAAGGTAAATTTTAAATTCTTTTATTTTGGTTTCTAATTTATTCATTTATGTTAACATTCATTTTTTATTCTATATATTCAGGTATTCTTACTTTAAACAGTTTTTTCTATGCAGAAAAATCATCAAGGCCTTTGAAGTTGTGTATTTATACAATGACGCAGTTGATCCATGACATTAATACTTATGTTATTTCATTCATGTTTGTTTTTCAATGTACTTCTCTAATTACAATCCCATTTTTATTTTAATTCATGTATATGAAGTTGGATACTTATAAAATCAGTTTTTCTTATTTTAATCATTATTTCATGTTCTTTTCCTTTTATATTATCTTATATGTTTTCTAGGTTTTCAATATTTATATTTTCCTTCTTATTCCCATATATATTTTCCTCATATTCTCCATCATGCATTGGAATGGTTTAATTTTTACAATGATGGTATACTTATGTTTTCCTTATATATTCTCACATATTCTTCAATACCAGTAAGATCAGCCAGAAGCTAAGCTTGTGACTATTTATTAAAAAAAGAAAAAAGGTAAAAAGGAGGTGGGTGGGGTCAAACAAAGGATCTTGCCCTCGTTCGTCAAACACAATATTACAGAACATAATAAGACATGTCATTCCCATAATCAGAGTCATCAGCAGTTTCCCATTCAGAGTGGGACTTATCCTGATTTAGGATCAGTAGAACATCAAAATTGAATGCACCTGAATGTTTAGAAGATCGTATAGACACTGTACGATTTATGTTATAATAATAGTTCCTTGGTTATCTCTTTGAAGGTGCAGGATCTAAGAATAAGCAATCATTCGCCTTCCCTTCCCTAGAAAGAAGGGATTCATTGAAAGTTCTAGGTTCACCGCAACCCGTCATTGTCTCCTCCACCTCAGATATGTCACCCCACTTCCCAGAAATCTTAGAGGAGATCAAGAGAGTATGATTTTCCTGATGACAATCAACATTTTGAGAAGTCCCAGAAGGATCCAACTCAAAAGTTTCATCACGTATCAAGCTTGCATCAGGACTATCATTCATACTTACATTTGAAGGATCAATGCAAGCAGGGGATCTAGAGACAGAGAGGCTGGGAGTATGTCCAGCCTCAACCAACCTAGTGGGAGTAACAGCACGACCACCCTTCGATGTGATCTTCGTGTGATCAGACCCAACATTAGAGGGGCCACTCATTGGAGACGTATCCACTATCAGCCCTTTCCCTTTCACATGAGACACAGGTTTTCTGGAGGCCAACACCTTAGTCGGAGTGCCAGATGATTTTTTGAGAGAATCCCTTTCATGATTTGACAACTCTGCATGCTTCTATTGAAGTCTCTTTCTATAGAGAGTAGTCAGGTGACCCTTCATCCCACATCTCTCACAAGAGATCTTCCTCCGACATAACTCCAACGAGTTCCCAACAGCCATGCATTCGGTACAAAATAGTGGTTTCCTTTCATACTCAACATCAATATTAATGTTATCAGTGGGAGTGGAAAGATTTACCTTATCAATCAACATGGAGCTCAAATCAACCTCCAACAACATTCTAGAAAAATTTCCAAACCGAACAACCTCGTTTTCCTTGTCAAGGTGAATAGGGGATCCAATCGCCTTGCCAATATCATGAAGAATCTTGGGATGCCAAAGGACTAAGTTAAGCCCATGAAAACGGACCCAGACCTGCGAAAAGGCATTCCTTGCAAGAGAGGCATTGAAATCAAGGGACCATTCATGAAGATGAAGCCATCAAGGTTTCAATATTCCCTTATATATTATCCTATGTAATTTTCGGTTACTTATTTTCCTATATTTTCAATTCTTTATGTTTTTTCCAATTATACTTCAATATTAATTATTACTATTTTTTTAAATCTATTAAATATTAATGTTTATAATTAACATTGACATAGGGTTTTGTCTTTATGAAATTAAGCATTGAACATATTTCTGTGCGAATGCATGGGTAAGTACTAGTTCCATATAAAATATTCATATTTACACGATTGTATGGAAGACATTAGAAATTTTTTTCTTTCCAAATCACAATAAATCTATAAAACCTCGTAACTTTTAGGGTATTTTGATTTCTAATAATTACACATCCAATGAAAATAAAATGAGGGAAATAACAATTTCTTGATAGCCACATATTTATATATTTCATATATAACAATTTTTGGGACTATAACACAATTTATGTCACTTTTTCTGAGATTTTCCTGGAATCACATCACTTATAGAAGCATTACCGAGATAGGAACATCCATTGAAATGGAATGATGATAGTTATAAATACATTTAGGTTTTTATTTCCTAAATCACATTAGAACATATCATTATATTGATAAAAATGAAGAAGGGATTTGTCCTAACTCACTTTAGCACACCTCCTTTATTAATGGAGTTAATATTTAAAATCTTTTTTCAAAAAATGATAGTATTTCATTAAATATTTCATTGTGGTGATCAGTGGATTCATTTTTATTTCTCTAATTCATAATTTTTTTTAATTCAATTTTTAGTATTTCAATTCTTCTGTCCATGAAGAATATAATTAAATGGATGGGAAATTACTATTAGAAATTTTATTGACTAGGTCACTATATATCTATTTCATTGTTAAATGAAATTACATTAATTTTCATAAACATTAAACTCTCTTCTAAAGAATAAATTATACGATAGAAATTATATTCTAAATTAGTTGTTTACTATGGATTAAGGAAGTAAATATCATTTAATATTGTAACATTTAATGATGTATTTCAGATAATTTTTATTATCATTGTTCATTGGAATCATTAATTAATTTTATCTTGTTCAGTTAATAATTGATCTCCTTCTCAATTTTTTTTTAAAAAATGATGTTAAATAGTACATTTATTTAGAGGGAGAACTTGTGATCACAAAATGAAAATCTACACATATGGTGTAATTTCTAATTTCATAGACTGATGTGATTTATTTATGGTGGGTTAATGGTGGATAGAAGTCTACAAGGGGATTTCCGCAACCATGAAAATAATATTTCAATTCACATATAAATTGTATCAACTTATCTTTTATTCCAATTACACACAAAACCATCATACATTTCTTGATAAGATGATTTATGTGAATGGAATCATGTCACATGGAATGTGAATATTGTAATACACATTATAAACTCACTATAAAAAATATAGGTTCTTGTTTATTTCTCTGAGGTATAATTTTCCACATTACTATAAAAAGAAACTTCTGAACATAACATTAACTTGTTAGATGAATTGTGTTATAAAACACTATTATTGTGATCATGTTAAAAACATAAGGATTAAAAATAATCCTTGAAGTAATTTTTTATAATTTATTGAAACATTCTATATCTATCCTAAGAAATGAAATGGATTATGTGTAGTTGTATAATCAATTTTATTGTAGATTGGGAAAATAAATTATTCATTATAGAAGATTATTCATGATGTATATTTAAAATTTTCCCTCTGTTTTAGAAATAGTTGCAATCCATTAACTGATAATTTATATATTTTGAAATTTTTAATGAAATGAGATATAATTTTTTTTGTATTGTTTTGTATACTTGATTTTCTTTCTATACATGTTAATGATATGGGAATTACAAAATGAAGATGACAACTAGGGGTGGCAGTGACTATAGAGATGCACGTTTCAATAAAAAATGAATGTTCAATTCAAAGAAACAAGACCTAAAATAAATTTTAAAAATGGGTCCTTCTAGATTAATCATTATAGTAACAACTATCTCATTGATGCCTGCTTCAATTCCACTATAAGTTAATTTTGTGAGAATGAGTTTCCTTAGACAGAGGAAAATATCCATTCATTTCACAGTAAAGTTAAATTATCTCCTAAATGAATCCAAATACCCAATTTTCAATTATTAACATCATGACCAAGAGATTTACTTACACAAACTTAACCCACCCAGGGATGATTGTATAGAGAGTGTCCCACTCTATGTCCAACATTAATAGGCTGAAGGTTAGAGAATAGACCCAAGTTTCTATATAACACATCATTATAGATCTAATCCTATTAAAATCAGCAAGAAACAAAACTTGAATGATTATAATAAATAATGACCCTTGTAAGATATTCATTTATAATTAACAACCAAGACCACAATGCATAAATGATAAATTAAGCAAAAATTCTACCCCACATTGGTAAATATAAAGGAACTGTACATCTAACAAGACAGTAAATATGAAATATATGTGACTCTATAGATACTCTAACCATTAAAATTACTAATGTAATAGTCTCTATCCCAACCAAACATGGTCACCATCATGGACGATCATACTCCATACAATATCACCAAGGGTCCCTAGGCATTAATAATGAATTAATTATATCTTCTCATCTACCGAGACCATAATATATATAGTGAATTTTCAATAAAAAACATATCATGTTTGCTCAAATCCTACACAGATATTAATTCCTGTAATATTGCAATGTCAACTATGTCTAACATCCATAGACCTTCCATGTGAATAATCCCAATGGTAAGAATGAATTTATTATACATTATATAGCCTAAAAGTAGATAAGTAAATCAAAATATACATCATTAGTTGTAAAATACAAAATAAATAAGGAATAATAAACTTTTCATATTTATTAATATTTGTGAATTAAATATTGATTTTACATTAAGGGGGATTCTATGTTCGATAACATACCCGATACACAACAACATGTTTCTTTGAAATCATATGCTGCACACTAATAATATAATATTATTATTTTAAATAGTCGTTAACTCCTAGTCGTTTTATTGGAAGTAATGAACAAAACTTAATAAAATATGATTATACATGTTTGTTAACTTTAACTACATATATCTAATAAATGTTAGAGGCTTAAAATATGAATGAATCTAATTTTAAGCATAATTTACATTAAAAGGTCGACTTACTGTCTTTTAATGAAAAACCCTCTTTAAATATTGTTTTTCACACAATAATACATTTTATATGAATAAATAAAATCCTTCTTTAGAATTGGGACATCATAATTTACTTTTTCTAAATTTTACAAATTTTTTCGAAAAAGTTCATTTTTAATGAATAGTGTAAATATTGTATTTTAATTCAAATTTAGGTTTTAATCTAATTTATTTATATTGTTATATTATCATTTAAAATGGTTTTAATGTGTTATTAGAATATATTATTACCATTTAATCCAATTATGGACATTGGAATTTATTTCACTTTGAAATTGGACATAAACAAGTGTCAATTTATTTATAGTTGTTCTTTTTAAAAACATGCTATTTGTTTTAACAATAGTAATGAAATTAAAATTAATTAATGAATATTATATGTTTATAATTTTTTAAAATACACATAATTTTCTAATTTTTAATATCAAATATATCTTAGGATGTGTTTTTGGTATTTTTCTAACAAACACCAATTTTTGAATAATAATGAAACCACTTAGTAGTAGTTAAAAAAATAAATTTTCCATTTAAATGAAATTTTACCACATATATGTATTGAATTTCAAAAATATGGCATAAATGGTTTTTATTATTTAGTAAAATGTGGTTCAATAAGATGAAAATATTTTTTGGTGAATAGTAACTTTTGACTTTTTTTACCGTTGTTAAAGGTAAATAAGGTAATTCAAGGTATAAAAATTATTATAATAATTCAAAATTACCTTATAACTTGTAAAAAACTTATTGTATGTGTAATGGAAGACCATGGGAATCTTTGGGTCTATTTTGGGACCACATGGATCCACTTATGAAATATATTGACACATTAGATTAATTAATTTAATGTTAAGGCAAAAATGACAAAAATAAAAATCTTTTTGTAAATTCTGTGAGATTTCCATTGTTCGCCACTTATTTATTGCATGTGGTGTAATGGGTAATTCCATTGATATATATTATTATGATGATCTTAATATTCATTTTATTATGTGATTCATTTTTTGGTCATTAACATTTGGTCACACCACTCGATTTGATTACAATGAAGTAAGAGTTTTTCATCTAACTTTTTATTCCTGGGATATTCATGCTATATATGCCACTATTTCCTTTTTTGTGGTGTATTTACTTCCCGTGATTGTAATATTTGTGTAATATAATTTCATTTATGAGTATTTACATCTTCATTGTATGATCCTTTGTCATGTGGAGTATGTTTTGTTTGTTACCAAATCGGTAAGGGAACCATTCACCCTCTTATTTTTAAATGAATTTTGTTTTTATGTCTTTTAATTTACATATTATTAAGTTGATATATTTTATTTTATATCCCTATTGATGTAAAATATATGTCCATGTGATGATATTCACTTTTTATCTTATCAACTCATTTTCTGAATTTTAATGTGACATCGTTAGGCTGTCAAATGATTACAAGGGGACTTCTTAAACCAAATTAAATTCATTGGGTTCAACATGTACTTCTTGAACATGTAATCCTATGGATATGTGTCAATGAGATCTAATTGTTTTACACTTAATATCCACTAATATTGGATGTATCTATGTTTCTCACACATAATTATGTGGTTGATTTATCCTTAATTTGAGGTCACCATATTTATAAGATATTTCCTCCCAATTTACATTTCCACAGAGACTTCATGGCTGTTTGCACAAATTAACTCTTATGTGGTGTATATACTATCCTTTGAAATATTATATCATTAATCCCTTTATTTTTGATGATGTTATAATGTTCTTATTAAAATTTATTATTAAATTACTTGTATTTATGCATTTATCTTTTTCTTCAAAACTCGATAACTAAAATATTGTTTTAAATGTTTTAAATATTTATTCATATAAATATTTCTCATTAATGTCCATGTTTTCAAAATGGGTTTTAGGATTTTTTTTATATATGCATTAATTTTTTCACATGATAATTTATTTAAAATCTTCAAAGTGGTATGGGACAATTTGATTCAAAAATCTCTTTTTATGTGGTTTTGAAAAGGATTTGATAAAGCATTATTTGATTCAATTTCTTCATTTGATATATTGTGAGTGGAATGTGGAAATTTTATCATTCATTTATGCTTGTATTTTGAGATATGAATATGTTATGGTTATTGGGCATTGTTTACGTATATGGGTGGTTCCGTGATAAACCCTGGGTAGGTGAGACTGGGATAGATCTCCATTGAATTGTGTAATGTGATGGAGGTAAACATGATATTTCTCCTAAGAGATTCTGGGAATATACTATGATGGGTATTTCGAGTGTAACTCCCTATGTATCTGTGATAGATAAAATGTACATTTTATATGGATTCCTTAAGTATTCGTTATGATTTATGATTTGTGTGTGTTATTCCTAAAACTTATGATTTTGTACGGTATGTTATGACTGAAAATTATAGTTTAATTGATTTGTATTTATTAATTGGGGAAAAAATCATTTCTTATTTTATAACCCTTACATTTATTTTTATGCTCATCCCATGTTTTTGAAATGTTTTCCATAGTACTTAAAGATTAATAGGGTCAAGGATTGGATCATGGAAAAGTTGTGCTGTCTAAAATATGGACTTGACATGTTTTTTTAACAGTTTTTATTTTATTACCAAAAATAGTTACTGAGTAGTAGTGTCTACTTGTAATATTAAAGTTGTTATGTATTAGTTATGGAATAATTTCTAAAACTCTAAACCTGAAAAGATCCTCAATGTGAATTATTAATTAAAATCAATATTATGTTATTTTATAAAGTTGGATCCTTTCAGTTGGTATCAGAGGATAGTTTAAACAACTACGGGGATTAGGAATTTTTGGTAGACAAATGTTTAGTCCCTTTCTATTATTTATGTTAAATACTTATTTTATAACTATTTCATATCATGGAATGTGGGTTACAAATGGTAGGAGGAGGATCTCAAATGACATTCCTATGTCTTCCTGATGACATGCTTGCTATAATTATTGCAAAGTCATGTTCGGATGATTGTGATTATTTTTCTAGTATACAAATAACTTGAAAGAATTTGTATGAGATATCAAACACCTCCATTATACCTCATTATCATCATGGATAAAGGGTTCTATTTATAAAAAATCCTATTTTCACAATATTCTCATATTTTCAAAAAAGGTAAATATTATCAATCTATTTTCAAATATTTTACCTTATCAAAAGAATAAGAAGCATTTTATTATTTTAAAAAAGGTGATAAATAAGGAGTCCCTTTCGAAACATATTTATATTTTATTTTAAAGTATAGTCTCTCAACACATACTTATGGTATTTTAAAAGGACTGTTAATAGAATGTTTCATCTCTAATTTGGTTCGACTGTTTTATAGGAATCATGTTTTATCAGATGTTTTAAAATTATATATCATACATTATTATTTTCTAAAATAGTTTTTCTATGAATACCCATATGACACATGTTGTACAAGGTGTATTTGGATGGAGGACGAAAATAATTTTTAAGGATGTCAAAATAGTTTTTGCAATGCATGGACCTTCTACCTATGTAAACAAAATGACGATGAAACCAAATGGACACCATGATCAAGGTATGTTGTTCTTCATTTTGGGGATCGTATTATTTTATCATATATTGGTGAAATAAGTCTTCAAGTATTAAGATGTTGATATCATAATGAATTGGGATGAAAATGATAGGTATAAGGAAACCATTGAGTTTAAAACATTTTAGGGTTTTTTTTAATTTTATAAAAAGGACAACCCATATGATGGGTGACAACCCGTCACATCTAGTAAGGCTTCAAGAATCGAACCCACAACTGATGGGAAATAAGGGAGCATCGCCTACCACTAGACTACTTGAATTCCCTAGTTATTTTGACTTATTATTATAGTAAAATGTTTTTACGGAACAAGAATAAGTTGATTTTTAGAACATAGGTTTTTCAAATGGATATAATTTTTATAGAAAAATGATTTAGTGATTATGTGATAATGGTGGTTGTGGAAGATGTTATCCCTTTTGAGGAAACACTATATGACTAATGAAGATAGAATACTACGGGATTTCAGTTGTGGAATAATGGTTGAAATTTTAATTTTAAAGAATTTATGTTTTTATTATGGAAGTATGATGATTTTATTTATTTATGAAAATGATTAACCTATCATGGAGAATACGTGATTAGGTTATTTAATTTTCAATATGATTCTTTACGAGTAATTGGTGTTACTTTGAGATAAATGTTAATATGTATCTTGGAAGTCTATGTAATTAAATCCTTATGAGATTTGGGTTACAATTAAATTTAGGATTACATTTGAAGAATTTTAGGGATAATTGTTTATTTAATGGTATTTGTTGAACTTTTGGTTTTTCTAAGACAAATTTTGGAGATTATGAGTAGTTTTTCATTATTTAAAAGTTTATACTTTTGGGGGATGATCTGATCTTATACTAAACTTTTTGGTTTTAGTTAATATCAAAATACAAGGGAAATATATAGTTCATCTTTTTTTGATTATTCGATTCTCTCGAAACATATTACAACACTTTTCATGTAATCAAGTCGTCTTGAATACTCATGGTGTGGAGGAAATTTGAGTTTGTGATAGAAATCTTGTGATGGATAAAAGACTACCTGATAAGTAACTGCGCTTCCTTATGTTTTCAGTTACGCTCCTAAATAAATTACTCAATGAAAATTAACTTAAATCAAAAACCTTGTCTGTTAACTTTTCCTACTAAAAAATCAAAGACTCTTTAACCCATCACATGTTTGTGATTTTTTGGTGGTTAACATTCTCCTAAAATTTCTTTCTATCACTCTCCATCAGAACATGATGGTTTGTTTTCTCCTCCATATCCATGTTTTCATGGAATCCTAGTATCTTTTTTCTCGGGTAACCATTGTACTACACTTTCTTTATATAAAATTGACATTTTTATTGACTCTTTTTCCTATAAAAGGATTTTAATGATGTATCCAAGCCAAGTTTCAAATTTGCGAGGAAGTAATTACCAAAAGGGGGAAAGGATGTAACATCCCAGATAAATAAGGAATAAGAAAAGTTTAATATTTATTAATATTTTTGAATTAAATATTACTTTTATAAAGGGGATTCTATGTTCGATAGAGTACCTAATACACACCAACGTGTTTCATTGAAATCGTACGTTGCACACAAATAAAATAATATTATTATTTTAAATAGCCGTTAAATCCTAGCAATTGTATTAGCGGGAATGAAAAAAACTAATTACAATATTATTATACATTTTTTTAAATGTAATTACATTTATCCAATAAATGTTTAAAGCTAAAAATGTGAATGACTCGAATTTTAAGCATAATTTAAATTAAAAGGTCGGTTTACCACCTTTTAATAGATTACCATCATTAAATATGCTTTTGGTCACATTAATACATTCTATATGACTAGATAAAATTCTTTATTATAATGGGGACATCAAAATTTAATTTGTGTAAATTTTAGGAATTTTTCCGAAAAAGTTCATTTTTTATAAATAGTATAAATATTTTATTTTAATTCCAAACTATTTTTTAATGTAATATATTTATATGGTTAGATTATATTTTTAATTGGTTTTAATTTTTTATTAGAATATATTTTTACCATTTAATCCAATGTTGGTCGTTGAAATTTACTTTATATTGAAATTGGACATAAACAAGTGTCATTCATTTGATAGTTATTGTTTCAAAAAACAATAAATTTGTTTTAACAATGGGAATTAATTTCAAATTTATTAATGAAACTAATTCTGTTTATAATTTTGTAAAAAATAGACATCATTTTTAAATTTGTAATATCAAATTTATCATAGGCTGAATTTTTGGATTTTTTCTGAAAAACATCAATTTTTGATGAATATGAAACCACTTAATAGTAGTTAAAAAACATAATTTTTCATTAAAATGAATTTTTACTTGTTATATGAAATGAATTTAAAAAATATGACATACATGATTTTTATTAGTAAGTAAAATATGGTTCAATAAGATGAAAATATTTTTTGGTGAAAAGTAACTTTTGACATTTTTTACCACGATTAAAGGTAAATATGGTAATTCAAGTGAAAAAATATTATAATAATTCAAAATTACCTTACAAATTATCAAATCCTTATTGTATGAGTAATGGACGACCATGGTCATATTTGGGTCTATTTTGGGACCCCACGGAGACACTTTAGAAAGGTAATGACACATTAGATTAATTAATTTATTGTAAAGATAAAAATGACAAAAACAAAAATCTTTTAATAAATGAATTTTTATATAGTTTTGTATAAAGAATATTTTTGACTATAAATATTCATTTTAGATATAATAGTATTTCATACATGATAGTATTTTTTATAATTTTTAGACATCGAATAAATTAAATTATTTATGACACAATCATGATGTAGTATTTACCTAATTAATAAATGAATTATATAAATTAGATTATAAATATTAAATTAATTTCAAAAACATGTCCAATTATTATTGGATGATTTAATTTCGACAATGAGACATCTGATCTTCCACCATAATGATTTTTGGACGTTTATAAATAGAATATCATTATTTAATAAAATAATATTTTCACACTTTCTTAAAGAGCCCCTCCTCTCCATTATAAAAGGAGACCACTTCTAACCAATTCCTCACACCTCTCAATACATTTGTCTCGACCAATACCTACCCAATTAATCTACCTACATCACTATCCTATTACTATAAACCTTACCTTTTGCAGAAGGGACTTCAAGATGTCATTTGGTTCAAACCAAAGGGAGTTATCCAAATTTAAGGTAACAGTTTACCTTAATTTGTTTTCTATTATTTTACTTATCCAACCCATGAACATATTTTAATAATTTATTATGTAACAAATACATAATCCTAAATATACTAAGTTGTTTTTATGAGAAGTATTATAACTACACTTACACACACCTCCATCTAATGGGTGAAAAACATAATGTATCTGTGGATGGAAAATTAATGCCTCATGAAACGATGATTATTCAAATATCTCCAACCGCCTCTCATGGTGCCCATTATGATGTCACTATATTTATATATGATATATCTTATGTTTATGTTTCCTTTATGATTCTGTAATATCAATTTATTTCATTCAATTATGTTTTCCATTATTGGTAAACTAGATAATCTAATTTGAGGAAGTGTGGACTACCCCCCTCCATCAAAATGATATGACTCGTCAATTCCATATGTTGGATATATAAAAGATGTTGTTAATGATATTATATATGATATTATATATGAAATTATACTGGAATTATAAGTTACCTTTGTATCATTATGTTTTAATATGAAATAGAAATGAATGTAGCGTTCATGTGTACGTACGTCTTACTGTCTCCATTAACGGTGCATTTCATTTCTTACCTCTAAATGTTATGTAAAATTATAAATAAATGTTTATACTGGATATATATATTATATATGATATCTAATTCTTGAATATAATTATGGATATAATGATCCATTGACCACATGAACAACATGTAATTATAAGAAGTCCATTTTTTGACTAAAGTTCCAAATATCGACAAAATGAACATTATTAACATAAATGATTACATGATGTTTATAAAATGGTAATAAGTGATATAAAACGAATAATTAACATTAAATAACTATTAAGCAAGTATAAATTAACTTTTATTATATTATTCAGGATATTAAAGAATGATTGAGTGAAGTCGGACACTAGGTAAGGGGATTTCTTATATCACTTTTAATTCCATGAGATTTCCATTGTTCAGCACTTATTTATTGCATGCGGTGTAAAGTGTACATCCATTGATATATATTATGATTATTATATTTATATTAATGGTATTATGTGATTAATTTTGTGTTCATTAACTTTTGTTCATACACCTTGATTTGATTACTATGAAGTAAGAGTTTTTCATTTCACTTTTTATTCCCATGAGATTCATGTGATATTTTCCACTATTTCCATTTGTGTGTTCTATTTACTACCCATGATTGCACTCTATGGGTAATATACATTAATTTATGAGTATTTACATCTTCATTGTATGATCCTTCTTCATGTGGCGTATGTTTTGTACATTACCAAATCAGTAAGGTAACCTTTCACCATCCTCTATTTAAAAGACATCTTTTTATTATGTCTGTAAATTTACATATTATTATGTTGGGATGTGTTAATTTATATAACCATTGATATAAACATTATGTACAAGTGATTACATATCCTTTTTATTATATCAACTCATATTCTGAATTTTATTGTGACAACGTTAGGTTGTCAAATATTTACAAGAGGACTTCTTAACCCAATTTAAATTCATTGGGTTCAACTCGTACTTCTTGAACATATCATCCTATGAATATGTGTGAATGAAATCTGATTGTTTGACACCTAATATCCACTTCTATTGGGTTTATTTATAATTCTCACATATAATTATTTGAATAAATTATCCTTAATTTAAGGAAACCATCTTTATATGAGATTTCATCACAGTTTACATTTCTAAAGAGACTTCATTGCTGTTATGCACCAATTCACTCTTATATGGTGTATATATAGTCCTTTGAAATATTATATCATGAATCCCTTTATTCTCATGATATTATAATGTTCTGATTAAAATTTATTATTCAATTATTTGTATTTAAGTGTTTTTCTTTTTGTAAAAAACTCGTTAAATAAAATATTATTTTAAATGTTTAAATGATTTATTATTATAAATATTTCTCATTAATGTACATGTTTTCAAAATAGTTTTTAGGATTTGTTTATATGGACATTAATGTTTTAAAATTATTATTCATTTAAATGATTAAATGTGGTATGGGACACTTTGATTCAAAAATATTTTCTTAAATTATTTTAAAAATGATTTGATAATGCTTTGTTTATTTCAATGTCTTGATTTGATATATTATGAGTGGAATGTGAAAATGTTATCATTCATTTATACTTGTATTATGTGTTATAAATAAGTTATGGTTATTGGGAATTGTTTACGTATATTGGTGGTTCCATAGTAAAGGTTGGGAGGGTGAGCCTGAGATAGCTCTCCAATGCATTGTGTAACGTGATGGAGGTAAACGTGACTTTCTCCAAAGAGATTCAGGGAATATACTGTGAAGGGTTTTCCAAGTGTAACTCCCTATATAGCTGTGATATCTACAATGTATGTTTTATTAATATGCCATAAGTATCCTTTATGATTTATGATTTGTTTGCGTTATTCATAAAAATTATGATTTCGTAAGCTATGTTATGATTGAGAAGTATGGTTTCATTGATTTTTTTTGTTGATGGGATAATGTTTTCCTTTCTTATTTTATAACCCTTACTGTGCTTTTTTATGCTCATCCCCTGTTTTGGAAATGTTTTCACAGAACTTAATTATGAATAGTGCCATAGATTTGATAATGGAAAAGTCATGTTGTCTAAAATATGGTAGACATGTTTCTTTTTAAGAGTTATTATTTTATGAAAAAAATGGATACTGAGTAGTAGTGTCTACTGGTAATATTCAAGTTGTTATGTAATAGTTATGGATTAATTCCCTAAAAATATAAACCTGAAAATATCCTCAAGGTTAATTATTAATTTAATTCAATATTATGTAATGTTATAAGGTCAGGTCCTTACATTAGAGCTTCTACTAAACACCAGAAAGGATGATGTACTTATTGATGTGAAAATTTCATCCAATGAAATGATACTCATTTTCATTCAAAAATATAGATATAGTTGATCCATTATACAATCCGGATGGAGAACCCATGACATTCTCAATAGCAGAACCCATTAAATTGGGTACATGACCATATTGTTAGAACCACCCATATGTGTTGTAAAGGATATCATTTCGTACATTTGAATGAACCACATGTCTACATATTCCGGCTAAATGACAAATCAGCATGAAACACAAAAAATTGAATTATCCAAATTCATCAACCCCAGAATAAATTATAATATTATAGTGGGAGGCACAAAGATCGTAGGAAAAAAGAAAATAGGGAAGTATTCCACAAACATATAGAGAGTCACACCTCAAAAAAGGACACATCAGTCTAATGTGAATTGAACCATAATCATTGAATCTAGTGGACAACAACCTAATCGTCACTGAGAGGGTACCATATCCATGTCGTTATATAGGACATGTGCCACATGTGTCTTGGAGTGTGTATTGAAATCCATGGTGGACGAAAATGGATACATTCTCAATAACAGCATAATGCAAGGGGAGTACTAGACCTATGAATGATCTAAAAAACATACCTTAAACAAAATCAGCATCTATAATGAACTAAATCATAATAATACATGTTTGTCATTAAAAATAACCTATTTTGGTTGTACCGAAAACTTCCATTGTGATCTTTGTCAAGAAACAATTTCGACAGGTTATTTATTTTAAGAAAATATACATATGAAAATTATATCATAGATGACTCACCAAAAAGTCAATTGGTGGCCACATGGTCATGATTAAGTGATCCACAATGTAAAATTGTGGTAGAGTGAGTAGGAGTATGGCTTATATTCTTGTATAGTGTTCCCTATTGGTCCAAGTTACTACAACTTATCAAACTATATCAAAATTTTAAAAATGAACTTGGGAACATTGTTGAGATTCCCCAGCTGGATGACCTAGGCCACCAGACCTAGTGTGGTCTTGTAAATCTCAAGGAACCCCCACTTGAAGATACACATAGTGGGTAAAAAATGATATTTGTTAAAATATTATTTAGGAGATACACAACAGTTATAATTATAGGTTGACTAATCTCTCAGGTAAACACTGGACCTCAGAATTAGAAGATAAATCAAATTACTTTTCTAAGTATGAAATCTTCTTTAAATTTATAATTTTACTTATTGGGTATCACGATACTTGAAATACCAAGAAATAAGTTAATTATCAATCATTAAAAATATATGCCACAATAAAAATTCCCTCTATCAATGTTACAAACTGAGATTCTACAATGAAATATTTTTATATAAAATGAATGTTATAATATTTCGTGGAAAAATAAACAAGTACATTTTCTAAATAAGTTAGTATAAAGTGAATTATGTTAATCTAGTTTTCACTATTATATGATTGTTGGTCAATTATGATCGATGTTCAATATTATATTGGGATCTATATTATTGTTGAAAATTTTAAGTTTATAATTTATGTTTTTATCTAGAAATGATAAAGAATAATTAATACATATAAGAGAGTTAATCTCCTCCACCTGTATAGTTATTCCATAAAATTCCAATTTTTCACATAATGGAATGGATATAGCATCAATGAGATTCTCTCTTGACCATGTCAAAAGCTAGGATTAATATCTTAAACATGAATGACTTCTCCTATGAGTGAATTTCTAGTTAGTTGAAATTACCACTAGGGAGATGTTAGGTGAGCCTCCCCATGAATAAATCATCATATCAAAACATTACCATAATTTTCCAACCTATAGTTACTAAAATTGTAATTCTGTTGAAAAAAATGTAATTTTTGTTTCATCAATGTCATTTTGTTAATAGTTATTTATTAAAAAAATTATGCTGAAATTAGAGAAAATGAATTTTCAGATAAACAATTTAATTTTCAAAAACAATAAATTTATTGTATTAATCTAAGGTATTATTAAAAATAATTATTTTAATAAAATACACTGATTGAAAACATTTATTTAGAAGTAAATGATTTTTTTTTCAACTATCAGAAATTTTATAATTCATTTACTATGAATTTTCTATCCCTTATTGATTATAATATATATTTCATTTGTAAATGTAAAACTAAATATTATTATTAATAATGAAATAATATGATAATATAAACATAAATTCTGAAATGATCACATCAATACTTGGTTAGGGAGAATTTAACATAATTTTCTAAGAGGCATTATATATTCATGAAAAGTAAAAATACAGATTGAGTTTTTTAATATGTTTAAAGACAAAAAAATTATATTATGATGATATAATAAATATTTAACAACAATAAAAAATAAAAAATATTTAATTTTATTAATATAATGTATATTAATATATTTTCAAATATTTTCAAATATATGACATAGTTTCCAAATTTTTAATTCGAAACATTAACATAATTAATGTAATATTGTGGAAATATACTTCATTTAGTAACAATTATGTTATATAAAAGGTAATTTGACACTTTTTCATTAATATAAAATAATATTTTTCCCCTATTTATAATACCATTGCAAATTAACATTGTCAAGGACAAAGTTTATCATTTTCTACTACCAATGTGTTTAGTGAAATTTTAAAAAATATTCTCCTCCTTTTCAATATGTATGAACACATTTATATAATTTTATTAATTTTAAATTACTCTTAAGTGAATTTATGATATTTTTACCTCTTAGTTATTCCTCTCATGGTGTCCTCAATGACCCATGATCCCAATTCTCATGTTTTAGGAAACAATCATGAATATAATGGAAATATAAACTTCTCTCATCCTTTCATGATCCCTTTTTTATATGGCCTATCATCCAAATAATAAAAGGTAATATTATTTATTTTATTATACCACATTATTTTATTAATATTATTTATTTAATGTTATATATTTTTCCCATCTCTTTTAAACTTTTTTCAAAACATCCTTTTAGACCTTTTATGATTTCAATTTTACTTCCCAAATATCTCTCTTATCCCAATGAATTTATTTGTAATATTCCTATTGTGAATACCGAAACATCATTTATATACATGGGAAAAGAAAAATAAGTATAAATGATTTGTTTTATTTTATTATTAATATAAGTAAATCAATTATATCCATTTATTCAGTTAAAAATGACATAAATATCTATCTTTTTATGCATTTTTGATACACTATTTTTTTATGAAACCTATTTTATTTTAGTCTGAATGGTTTATTTATAAAATAAATAATTAAAATATATTTGTATCACTTGAATATTAATATATATGATGTTTTCTACCTCATTGTGTTCTAATGCATTGGGTAAAAATGTAATATCTAAAAATGACAATTTTAATGATACCTTAGGGAAAAAGGATCGTAAATTTTATAACACATCAGTGACAACACTAGGTGAAATTCTTATATTTGTCTCATTTAAATGATGTAAAAATATTTCCATCAAATTATTTACCTTATTGGGAATTATTCTCACCCATTCATTTGACTTATGTCCCTATGATACGAGATGTAGTAAATTTATGTAGTATAAACCAGTGTTAAATACCTTCATGCGGATTAAAATTATTATTTACGTTTTCCTCAATTTTTGTACCTTATTTCAAGAAACTAAAAATTAGTAATCTTATTTTTTTATAATGTAATGAAACATTCTTTAATAGAATTCCATGATTACATTTTTTGTATCAAAGGATTATTTAGAATTATTTTGGAAATATTTTATTTAAACATTTTAGGAATAATCCAATATGAATGTTTAAATATTGTAAAACAACCATGTATATTGATGAATTACTTTGTAATTGGTCTCTGATAAAATAAACATCATTATAAATAAAAAAATAAAACAGGTTGTTGAATAGATGTTTCTATTGAAAATAACTGTGATAAGCATTGTCAGTCATGGCGTGGTGTAACTTGACAAATGCAAACATGCCTTATTGCAGACCAATTTTAACACTACCAAGGGATATGTTTGGTTAATGACATGAATTTTATGAACCATTAAGAAAATTTATAGAAAATTTAGTTGTTTTTAATGAATAATGTATTGATGAATGATATTTTAAAAAATAATTATATTTAAAATTGTAATATTGTTAAATAAAAATTGATTATATTTAAATTTTATATATATAGATAATAGTTGGAAACTGTGGGAATCATGTAATTGGTGAGAGAAATATACCATTCAATGATGTCCATCTGAATGATAGTATATTGGAAAACATTATTAGAATGATGAACCAATAGTCTATAGTTATGGGAAATAACGTGAATCATATGAAATACCAGATTTACAATGAAGGTATGAACATTCAATTCATACATTTTTGTGTCAACGAACACCATCATTCAAAGGATCAATTGACCAGTTGACTGTGGAATAGTGGATAATCATTATTAAAAATTATCTTATTTGTAGTTAGATTTTCCTATGAATAGAATGTCATCTAGGAAATATAATTCTTAGAGGGAGAATCTGATGAGTGGTATAAAATGATTAAAAATATTAATCCAAGAGGGAATGTTGATGCTATAGAGTGGAGAGTTATGGAGAACATTGATCTAAAAAATATTTATCTTTTTCTATAAATAAATGAAGAATAAATTCGTAGAGCTTAGGAAGAATGCAAATGACGTTGTGGGAATCTATGGGAAAAAATTTACAAATCATTCCAATTAAACCACATGATTGTTAATTTATCATAACAAGAAGTATGATATATTCTACATTGGATTAGACCCAATCAATAAAAGAATAAATCCATCTGTGGCAATGAAAACTAAATGGATATCATTTAGAGTTATTTAAATGAAGAACATGAGTTTAGAGAGATGCAATAGTTCTATAGATCAATTGACAAGAAAAGATCATTTTATCCAATATTAGGGAGTAACTATGATCATGTGTGTTGTTGAAAGAATGTGAAACCCCCCGCATTCATCAAATGTGAGAGGAATAAATCAGGGCACTGCCTGCTCAAGAGTGATAAGTTTTACATGTTATGAAGAGATGGCCAAATTGCTTGGAACTGTCATTATGATGTGATGATTTATATTCTAAAAAATATTTACAACGGTAACATGCTAAGGAAAAACCAAACTTTCAATTATTCATGTGTGGACATCTTTTGAAAATTTTCAATAACTATCTAAATGTAATGGCAGTGGAGGGGAATCATAATCAACCCTGGAATATGCCATGGGAATATTAATTGTGATGAAATAAGATGTTCTAAACACCACCATTCAATCACGATATTGACTTTATGAGTATGTTGTCATGCCCTTCATCTTTATTAATTCAAATGTTATTTATATGGATTTGATCAATATATACGTTGATTAATACCTCCATAACATTGTTATTGTTTTGATTGATTATATTCTAGAATATTCAAAATTCTATGAAGAGCATAATGGTCATCTAACGGTCATATTATGAATATTTATGATAGAAAAACTACATGGATGATTCTGAACATGTGAATTTAGGTTTTAATAATTTTATTATTTGTGTTAAATTTTAACCAATGATGGAATTCCTTTTTATCATGCAAGTACAATTGTTATAGAAGAGTGGAAGCGTCATATAATAGTGTGTGAGATTCATAAACTCTTTGGTAAGCTGGATATTATACGATTTTTTTGAAAAACAATTCACTAATTTCTACACTAAACATGTTAACTAGAAAATCTTTTTTTATCTATAAAAAGTATTGTGTTTTTTATCTAATAGAATAAATATAGAATGGTTATAGTACCAGTGTTAACACATCCATTTATTATATATCAATTCATTTTTTTTAGTGATTCATCTCTAAATTGGATTGGGTGTTTCCTCTAAAAAATATATAATTTTATTGATTATAAATCTCAAATGTTAATGGCCCATGAGTATAATTATTAAAAAAACAATATTTCATAGTATGTTATCACTTTAATGTAACTCAATATATTAGGTTACACGCAACAATGAGTTCAAGCGCACCATGACGTACCAAACTAGCCATTCAAAAAGTGATTATGAATATTATTAACAACATTTTGAATTTTATATATATCCTATATATTTTTAACATTAAAATTTTATTTATTTAGACAGAATATAATGAAAAAATTAATTTTTTATTCAAACGAAATAATTTTCAAGAAATGATATATTTCCTTATTTTATTGATGAACCGTTTTTTAATAAAATATTTGACACATTTAAATATTAAAATTAGTGAAATTAAATTCGTGTTTACAAGAGGGTCATAATAATTTAGTTTGGATACATTTTTTTAGTTTTCTAATAACATTTATATTTTGATGAATAGAGAAAATAATTAATATTAATAGAAATTTGATTGATTAAAATACATAATAGTGTTAAATTTTTAATTTTAGAGTTTTAAAAGAATTGTTTGATTATATTATTATAATTTAATATAATTTAGGTAATCATAAGTAATTTCACATTTAAATTAGATATAAATACATTCAATCTTTTGATACATTTTTTACTTTTTAAACACCCTCTTTCTAGTTTATTCATCTGGGAAAAAAATTTAAATTAATTAATGAAACCTCTATATTTTGAATTTGATAAAACAGATCTCATTTTTGATTAAGAAACATCAAAATTATTTGAGGGTGAATATTTCGTTTTTTTAAACATTCAGTTTTTGGTTAATAGTGAACAACATGATGTTATTGCTTAATACATAATTTTATTTCAATAATTATTATTTTGTATTTAAATTTATTTTAAGGTAAGAATTGATACATAATACCTAAATTAGTCCAATTTAATTTATTGGAGTTATTTTATAATAATTTTAGATATATTAAATTTTATTGAACATTATATTTCCTTTTACCCATCTTCATGGAATATTGGAAAATTTTCATAAAATGTAATTTAACCACATCATTGTATTTAATTAAAAAAATTTGAGGGACACATTTGATATATGTAATTAAAATGTTTTTCAATAGGATTAAAATAATTTTAAGTGATTAGTAAGTTTTGAATTTTATTTACCACGGTTAAAAGTAAAAAAGGTAATTAAAGGTTAAAAAGGTATTATATGTACCATAAAACATGTCCTAATTCCAAATTTTATGTTTATTTAGACCAAAATCAACCTTAAGAATTAAATATGATCCTTTTTTATCCACTTGAATTAGATTATTACATTAATTATCTTTTTTACATAAAGTATAGTTAAGAGTGTAAAATTCAAATTTAAAAAACTAAAATATTTTCAATATAGGGTCATAGATTATAATTTTTATACAATAAATATTAACTAGAAAGCTAAAAATAATTAATACATAATGGTATTTTATTATTAATTTTTATAAATTAAATAATTAAATTTATTTATGACACAATAATGATGTTGTAATTACATTAGTAATGAAATATAAAAATAATTTATCTTATAAATATAAAAATAAATGGTTATTGAGAAATTTAATTCATTCAACAAATTTTATAGGTTAATATTTTATTTTAGGTTTATTTTATTTTATTTTTTCTTATGTAATAATTATTTGTTCAATTTCACAAAAACCAATAACTAAATAGTGTCCAAATTGACATAAATGTGTTTTTAAAAAAATACAATGTTATTAAATGATATAATAATCCTAACAATATATGGCTCGACCAAAGGAATTATAAATTGACAGATATGTCATTAATTAACAACATGTGGTTCTCATGGATTTTTATAGCATGTTTTTTAACAATGTAATATAAAAATACAAGAAAATATTGTAAAAGTCAAACTATTTAACAAAGAGTTAAATATAAAAGATAAGTTTAATATGGTTACCTAAACATATCAAAAACCTATGGGATGAACGAATTTATACCCATGCCTATGTTATCCTCTAAATAAATATATTTTGATCATTTATAAACTGAAAAGTATATTATAAAGAAATAATATTTCTACATTTTATTAATGTGACCCTCACCTCTCATATAAAAGGGTACGTCCCCTTCTCTCAAAATCTCCCCTCCAAAGCATTGTTTCATGGCCAAACCATACTCAAATATCCTACCACATTACCTCACATCATCCTAGATTCCTTACATTGATCAGAAAGCCAACTTAATTAGCACTATTATAAAATCAAAAGGAATCACCTGAAGAAGAGTTGGTTAAACGTACCCTAGACTAAAGGAAAGAAAATGATAACAGTTAATCCCTCAATATCATTATTATCTGACATTTTTTATGTGTAAGTATTTACTATTTCATATTTATCATTAATGTCCATGTTTCATAAAAGTTTTCCAAAAGGATTCTTTTAAGGGACTCTTTGACTAAAACATCATTTTAAATAGATTAAAAATTTCTCCTTCTAATATGTTCTCATTATTGTCCATGTTTTCAAAATGGTTTTTGAGGATTTATTTATAGGTACATGAATGTTTTAAAAAGTTAATTCAATTAAAATGTTTCTATGTGGTATAGAACACTTTAATTTAAAAAATTTCTTTTAAATGTCTTTGTTTTGAATTTGTGTGTAGTTCAAATGATTTCACAAAAAGGGATATTTCTCTCAAATAGATTTCAAATATTTCAACATCCATTACTGGATATTATTCATGATTTAGGTTGATTTATTATAATAAAATCATCCATATTTTATTGAATGAGTTATGATACGTTTGACTATGGATGTGTTATTTGTATACCATCCATGTTTTATGGTTAAGGTATTAACATTTCATATTCTAGTTTTAATGAAAATGATTATGTAATGTTTCGAATTTTTCATATAAGGAATGAATTATAAATAGTATGTCATGTTTGGAGATCTATATAGATCCACGATTCATTTTTATGTCTCATGAGACAAATTAGTGTCCTGGAAAAAGACCTCGACAAAAAAAAATTATTTGTAGTTTTGGCATGAGGCCTTAACTATGTGGTTAGGATGTCCATCATTATGCATTACTTCATTAGAAAATTTGTAATTACATATGATTATTATACTAGTAGAATATCAATGTGCATGATTATATAGTAATATTTGATTTATTTTTTCCATATTATGTTCAATATAATGATTAAAAAGTCACATGTTTTTATTACACATCGTTCCCAACAAATTTATAGCTTCCGAAAAATTATTTACTCTTAATGAGAATCTGAGCTAACCTCTTTCTTATGATTTATTTTCCCATGGTCCCAAAAAGTGTATTATGATTTATATGTAGTTTTAATCTAGAAGAATAATGGAATTATCAAATAATTATTTAGGTTTCTTTTGAATGTGTAATGTAATATTCTTGTATAATGTATATTTTTGAATACTAATAATTTGATATGGACTTCAAGTCTTGAATCCTTGTAACCATGCTAATTTATTAAAATAATACATCAGCATCAGGATTTTTGTGTTGGGGAATTACAGTTCGTATCAGAGTATATTTAGAAACAAATTATAAACTAGATTTAGATCATCCATATTTATATAAAATTACCCTAAGATAGACATTAAGAATTAGTATAGAAGATCTTCATTTTTTTTTGGTAATGTTGAAATTATGTGGGTTTTCCAAAAAAAATACATCACAGTCTAGATACTACAAATGGAAGTGTTTCTTGCATAAATGAACCTAGGAGATCACACATCGATAAGGAGTTTCGGGGTTGACAAGGGGTATCCTGGTATATGACAACAGGCCTAACTGCGCACCTGGTTTGAAAATCTAGAGGAATATGTGTTTAGAAACAGTGATTTTATTTAAAATCCATTATGAAGGATTTATGAGAAAATATCTCAGTAAAGAAAACATTTTTATGATCATGGGACTAGATGTGTAAAAATATTCAATTAATGTTTAGCATATTTCTTATTTTTTTATTATACATTATGTTTTTATTTATACTATTATATGTCATCATTTAGAAATGGATACTAGTAGAATTATTGAGAACTCTAGAAATACGCATCATACATAGAGTAATAAGGATCCCATATTACAAGGTCTTAAGCAATATGTTTGAATGAAAATAGCCTCCCATGTATTATAATCATTTGAGGAAATATTATCTTATGTTTATAAGATAAGTAATTATTTCTATTACTCAAATTTCATTAATGGGAAGCTACAAAAGTAGAATATGGAAAAGAGATAGATGGATAAAGGGAAGAGTGGAACAATGGATTTTCCGACATGTGATATCTATGGAAAGAATCACATTGGGAAGTTTATGAAAGGACTAGGAGTATGTTTTATGTGGGGAGAAAATGGTTATTAGGAAAAATAATGGAAAGGGAACAATGAAAAGCGTAATATTTATTATTAAAACTGTAGTAAAATTGGGAATGACACAAAATATGTCCTAAAAATAAAGGAAATATAGCTCAAAAGAATCATGTGGTTCATGTTCAATCATAAGATATTAATATGGTTAATGGGAATAATGAATTTTTTTTTCTAGATTGAAGAATTATTTTATTTGAGTATTTTATAAATGATGTTCCAATTATAAGAATTGTGGAAATTAATATAGATTATACTTCAGTACTATTTCATTGTGGATTTGATATTATATGGTTCTAATAGAAGTTGATAAATAACAAGTTAAACAGTTTGAAAAATACATGTTTGATGGAACGATAAACCATTAAATGATTCAAATACTGATGTAGTGGTTTTGGGATATGATATGTTTGATTTGGATAAATTATATTTCATATTCATGACAACCTTGAAACGAATTATTTGTTTGTTTATTCCATCATTGTTGAAGATTAAAACATTTTTAGGATTAAATTTTATATCTAGTATTCTATTTATAATATAAAAAATAAAGAATAATGAATATATTTAATATGGTTTTCCGGTAACTCATTTTATTACCATGTCTTATGAAAATACCCAATGAAGATATTCACATGTATGTTATATGACCTTCCTTAAAAATTTGGGACTATGAATTTGGGATGAAGTATTTTGGCAAAGTCAAATGGTTGTATTGGAATAATTTTGACCTTGGAAGCTATGGTTTATTGTTAAAAAATTTCTTAATATTATAATTGGATTTTAATAAAAGGGACAACTTGAATGTTAGGCGACAACCCATCGCATCTGACACGACTATGAGACATGAACCCTCGATCTAAGGGAGACAAGGGTGTATAACCTACAGCTAGCCTACGTGACTTCCTAGTTTATTTAATGTAGTTTTTTTAAAAAAATATTATGAATGATTAATTATGAAATCATATTTTTTAAACCCTAAATGATTAGTTTAAAAAAATTATTTTGAATTCTATTATCTTTTAGAGTGAAAGATGAGTTTTTGGTGTAAATTATTGACAAGATGGTACTATTCTTGTCATGTATTCATTTATATTATTATTATTTGAATAAATTAATTCTTATACATAATGGAAGTGAATTAAAAAAATTTGTTATCAAAACACCGTATGTTTTGTTGTATTAATCATATTTTGAATCATCATTGATTGATGTCAAGGAGGCACTAAATTTTACATTTATTGTTCACTTATTTGTGATTGGTGACATCAATCACTTTGTATAAATTTTTACTTATTTCCTCCAATAATGTGTCTATAATTTACATAAGTTTTTATTAATTCAAAATCTAAATTTCATGGTGACAGGTTCTTTTCCCTTTCTTTCTAATTAAGACTAAATTTTATTAACCTTATTTCTGAAGTGGATTTTCTACAAAGGTATTTTATATTTTCAACATGTATTTTTAAAAATCAATTTCAAATTGAGATTATTAAACTTATTGAAGGATTTGATAATGTAACACCACATGATTTCATAGTACGTTATCCCTTTAAAGAATTTCTACTTCTTTTTCTACACTCAACACTGTGTTCGAGTGGACCATGACTTACAAAAGTATCCATTCAAAAAAGATGTTATGAAAAGTATTAACCATTTTTTTAATTTTAAATATATCCAATACAATTTTAAAATTCACCTTTTGTGATTCTTAGAAACAATATGATGAAAGATTCAAATTTTCACTTAAAATAAGTATTTTTTTTAAAAAAAAATTCCCTTTTAATTGAGAACCCTTTATAAAACAAATATTCTACTCTTTTAAACATTCAGTTCAGTGAAACTAAATTCTTCTTTACATTCAGAACAAAAATTTTAGTTATGAAAATTTTTGGTACTTTTTTGATAACTTTTATATTTTGATAAATAGTGAAAAATAATAAATTTTAATTAAAAACAAATTGTTTTAATGGGAATAATTTATAGTGATAAATTATCAATATGAATTGTTTTAATGTATAATTATATTTTAATTTTATCATTAAATATAAATTAGGACATTATAAATAATTAAACATTTAAATTGTATATAAACACATGTCAATCTATTCATTGTTTTTAGTTTTTATAAACCTGTTTTTTGGTTTTGTAGACAGAAATTAAATTTATATTAATAAATGAAACATCTATTTTTTAATTTCGGAAAATATTTTCTCATTTTTTAATTCAGAATATCGAAATTATCTTCGGGTAAATATTTGGTATTTTTTCAAAAACCTCAAATTTTAAATGAATAGTGAAAAACAACACATAATTGTTTAAAACCAACTTTTATTTAAACAATGAAGAATTTTTATTTAAATTAATTTTAATGTCAAAATATTATAATAATACATATATTAGTCAAATTTAATTCATTTGATTTATTTCATAATTAGAATATATATATATAATTTAATTGAACTTTTTATCATCTTTTACCCACATTCAAGGGACATTGAAAAATTTTCCTAAAATGAAATTTTACCACTTCTGTGAGTTGAATTTCAAAAATCTAAAAGACATGGTTAATACTAGTTTGTAAAATTTGGTTCAATAGGATGAAAATATTTTTATTAAATAGTAAATTTTGAAATTTATTTATCACTGTTTATAGTAAATACAGTAATTGTAAGTAAAATTATATTATATTTACCCTAACACATATACTAATTCGATTAGATAAGTTTATTTCAACCAAATTCAAACTTAGTAATAAAATATGATACATTATTATCTACATGAATTAGATTAGGACAATTATTATTATCATATTTAAAGAAGAGATATATGTGTTAAATACATATTTTAATAACTAAAACGTTTTTAAAACATGGTCATACATAATATAATTTAGACTATAAATATTTATTTAAAATATAAGAAGTCATCCTAAATCAAGGTATTATATTTATAATTTTTAGACATTAGATAATTAAATTTATTTTTAACACAATGATGACTTAATAATTACCTTATTAATGAAGGATTAAAAGAAATGATATAATAAATATCAAAATATATTTAAATTGATTCTTTTGGAGAAATACAATACTTTTCATAGTTAATATTACATGTCATAGTTTAATTAATGTATTATTTTGATGTAATAATGTTTTGATGACTTATACAAAAACCAAACAATAAATAGTGTCAAAATTCACATAAATGATTTTTTAAAACAAATCCTAAATTATTAAATGATATAATTATTAATAAAATATAAGGTTCTATGAAAGGAATTATATATTTATTTAAATTTCATTAATGAACCACTTGATGTTTTATTGTCATTTTATAGTATGTTTATTGACCATGAAATATATAAATACAAGAAGTTGGTAAAATTAAAACTATCTAACTAAGTGTGAAATCTAAAATAAATGGTTAATATGGTGACCTAAACTGGTCTAAAACCTATTGGTTGATAAAATATAGACCCATACCATCCGTATCCTCAAAATAAATTCCTTGGAATTGATTATAAACTTAAATTGATTTTAGAATAAAATTTTATTTCAATCATTTCCAAAAGTGACCCTCACCTCTCTTATAAACGGTTACTTCCCCTTATTTAAAATAAAACATCCAAATCCTTTTGGATAGGACACTTGCTGCTAAAATATCCTCCCAACTGTCCTCACTTCATCCATGAATCGTTACAGTGATCAAAACAATATCCAAAGAATTAATTATGATCAAATAAAATGGAATCACAAGAAGAGGAGGATGTTAAATGTACCCTCAAGTAATAGAATGAACAAGGTTAGGGATAATTCCTCAATCTCAATGTTATTCACGACTGTTTATGTGTATTTATTTTTTGGGGCATATTAATAATCTATGTCCATGATTTATAAAATATTTTTCAACTGGATTCTTGTTAAGGGATTCGTTAACTAAAACATCATTTTAAATGGTTTTAATATTTATTCTTCAATATCATTCTCATTAATGTAAATGATTCCAAATGGGTATTAAGAATTTATTTATATGTAAATTAATGTTTCAAAATATTAAATAATTTAAAATGTTTTAAAATGGTATGGGAAACATAGATTAAAATCTCTCTTTTAAATTTCTTCTTTTCTAAATTGTGTGACTTTTAAATGATTTCACAAAAAGGGATATTTCCCTCAAAGAGTTTTCAACATTTTCAAAATAGTTTAATAAATATTATTCTTGATTATGGATGATTTATTATTATACAATATTCTATATTTTATTGAATGAGTTATGATATGTTTTACTAGGGATGTCTTATTTTTATACCATTCATGGTTAATGGTTTAAATATTGACATTTCTCATGATGGTTTTAAAATGAATGATTATGTTATGTTTAAACCTTTTCATAGGAGTAATGAATTGGATTTAGTAAGTGAATGGTGGAGCCTGATATATCTCCATGATTCATCGGTATGACTAATGATACAAATGAGTGTCTTGGAACAAGGCCTTGATAAAATTGTTTATTTGTATTCTTGGAGGAAGGTCGTGACTATGTGGTTATGATGTCCGACATTATGCATTCTCTCATTATGAAATTAGTTATTACATGTGATTATTTGACTAGTATAATATATGTGTGCATATTTATATGGTAATTTTTGATTTATTTTTTCTATATTATGTTCTAAAATATGTCTAAAAAGGCTGTTGTTTTTATTAAACTTCTTTTTTGAAATTTTATAGCTTCTACTAAATTATTTACCCTTAAAAAGCATCTGATCACACCCATTTCTTATTTTTTTTATTCATTGGATGCCAAGAAGTTTATTAAACTTTATTTATATGTGTAATATAGATGAATAATGTGATAATCAATGGATTATTTCTGATGGATGCGAATTTTTAATGTAACATTCATGTATGTAATCTATTTACCAAGTATTCTAAACAGATTGGTCCTTCGGGGCGTGATTCCATGAAATCATGATAATGTATTAAAATAACACACTCACTCCTGGATTTTGGGGCTAGGGTGTTACAAGAATTTTCATACAAATGACCTAGATCAAGATGAAATTCTTTTTTCTCTGATGATATGGAGGCATTATGTTTATGTGTTGAAATTGGATATATAAAATGTTTATGTTGATTGATGTATATTTTCACACCAATTTAATTGAACATGAGATGATAGAGGATGTATGAAATTCATAAAAATCATATTTTCAACTAATTATCACCCCATAAGTGAAAATAAAGTTGTCGATGAATTAAAAAGGAAAGACTCTATTTTTTTCAAATCACAAGGATTCATTGAGATCGTATGATAAAAGTCCTAGAATAATTGGACTTATGAATTTTAATGGATGTAGAAAGATCAACCGTATACCAAATGATTTATCAACCATAATTAATAGATAATATAATTTAATCTCAAATAAATGATCCTTTTTTGAATAATAAGAAAGACGCTCTGAAGAATGGTACGTTACCTGAGATCAATATTGATCCTATATGTGTACTGAGCATTCATACAAGAAAATGTGTTATAACTATTATTGTGATAAATAGTATACTTTTTTTATGAATATCATAGCTCTATTTTCTCTATAAATCATCGAATAAATATAATTTATATGGACTTTCGTAGTCATTATTATAGCGATAATTTAAAAATTGAGTTTTTTACTTCAATAAAATGCTGTTAGTGTTTCATCATGTTAAGGAGGAGTGAACACATCATAATTGGGTATTATAAATACTAACCAGAATATATTTTATGTGGGATAATATCACATTGAATATATCACTAATTTCCAAATACTAAGTAATTAAAAAAATGTTATATAGGTTACAGTGGATTTTCTTACTAGGAATTCCTATTTAATCTCTTTTCGGAATATTTAACTATTGATAAAATTTACATGATATACATGAAGGAAGATGTGAGGTTTCATGTGGTATCAAAATTCATCTTTTCCTGTCATGATACCATGTTCTCATAATATTTTTGTGGAGTTATTCAACATCCTATGAGTTCTGAATTGTTTTTCAATACGACTTATCACTACAAAATAGATTACTTATTGGAAAGGACTATTCAGACACTGGGGGTCATATTGAGATCAATATTAGAGGAAATTAATAGAGGATGGGATAAAAAACTCCCATTAGTTGAGTTCTCATACAACCAAAAAATCTATTTGACAATTCAAAATGGAACTCTTTGAATCAAATTATGGAAATTTATGTAGAAATATTACTAGATGGGATGATTCTGGTCAGAGATAGCTTCTTTCTCTTGATCATTTGCAAATGATGATAGAAATGTTCATTTCCTCAATCAAAACCTAATGGATTATATGAGTTGACATATTATATATACTGACAACCATAGAAGATTCATGGAGTTTTATGTTTGTGATAAATTATACCTACAAATATCACTATGGAGGAGACTAATGAGTTTTGGTATAAATCTAAATCTTATATCAAGGTATATTTTCTAGGATTAAATAATTAATCACATAGTAATAGTGTCCTAACAACATTCACACCATCCATATCATTGTAATTTTCCTAATGTATTTCACATATCATTATTGGTAAAGTACATGCTTGACCCTTCTCATTTTCTTAAAATTGACATGGTACAATGAGAACATGATATCTTTTATGAGTCTAATTAAGTAGAGATCATTTTCCTTAGAGAAGAAGTTCATTTCATTATGACTACCCACCTCATCCAATATATATGGAGGAACTATATGACAGATTAAGAGATTTGGGAGATTGAGGAAACAAGGAGGCATAATTACCGATATATTTCTTGAACTAAGAGAAGGATTTGAATTTTTGGGAATAAAATATCATAATTAATGAATAATATAATAACCCGAAATTATTAAATAATTATGGTTGATTAAAATCTTGAGTTATATTATTTTTTACACATTTACACAACAAGAATTTATAAATTTAATATATATCTAAATAAGACTATTTGGTTTTTAAAATAAGATGAACATTGGTCAATCATGAAAATTGATCAATATGATATAGTTTTTCATCCTCATTTTCAACTCATTGGGAGGTAGGAGATTTTATATTTTAAATTGATAATATTATATTTTTATTTTTCATATCTTGATTCATATTGAGATTTATACACTGTATGGGTATTTGTATTATTATCAAACTATGTAAATAATTTTTACATATGAGATATTCTTCTCATAGTTTTATTATTTGTTTATTTTTACTTTTCCTCATATAAAAACCTTTCTTATTCCTATATCCTCTAGTGTTTATCATAAATTTTGATTTCTAGGTTTCATCATTCTGGTTCATTGAATAACATTTATTCAAAAATTAAGGAGTTTTATATTCTGACACTTTATAGTAGCTTATTATACATTACATTGAAATATTGAATACACATGAATATTAATATTAAATTTTTGGGAACAAGTATATATTATATTTAATATTTATACAATGAGAAATTGACATGTAATATATTAAGACACTTCAAACAAGTGATATTGAAAATAAAATTCACATATTACATAATATTTGATAATGTCCCCAATTTATGTCTACCATTTATTTTAAAAAAATCATAATATATTAACGTGTTCCTTAAAAAAAATAAGATGATGTTGATTATGATAATTATCTAAGAGAATCATAATGTGTTCATTTCAATGTCAACATGATGAAAAATGTTATAAAATAAAAACATAACAAAAATTATTTTTATGATCTCAATAATGATTAATAACAAAAGAAATATTTACATAATCATTAAAAATGAATCTATAAGTTTCCCTCTTTGATATTGAGATTAATATGGCCTTATATTCTACTAAAAATACACTTATGTACATGATTATAAGGAAGAGGTTGTAAATGTTATTTCTTTTGAAATATCAATTATTCTAATGAAACTCCTCAAATCCTTTGGATTTTAATTTCAATTAAATCCACATTAATTTATCCAAACACTATAAAACCAGTTATTTCCCGAAAATGACATATGACCTTATTTGAGATATATAGATTTCTATTACGAGTATACTATTTTTATCTCCTTTTGGAGAATTATGAATAAATTATTATATTATGAATTAATTTAAGATACTGGATATGCTATTAAAATAGATATATTATGGTTAGAAATGAATTCAAGAGTTTATTAACGAAATGACTTCTATACATATCGTAAAAATTTTATAAACAGGGAATCATTATGTTGTGTATTGTAATTCATCTAGATTTTTCATTGGTTTGAGTTAATTTTCTAGGACATCATATGATATCCCCTGACACATGAATGTAGTGTATAGAATAAAATAATTATCTAACTTTTAAATGTGGCGGCCCATGAATTAAAAACATTACAGTATAAGCTCTTCAATTAATAAATTAATATCTTTGTCAATCATAAGAGCTCGATGAACATAATTTCATAGAGGTACTTGATACTCATGATTTAATAATGGATGAGGTATCTCAAAATATTTTATATGTACGTCTATTATACAATTTTGAATTAGAATTCAGAGTCTAATGGATTTGGACTAATGTTGTCTAATAATGTTTTTAGGGTGGATGTTGACCAGCGAGTTTTAAATACAATAGACATGTTATAAAGGGAATTCAATGTAATGTGATTGAAAACTTATGTTAGAATTATATTAATGAACCACACTCCCTATAATACCCCATTTTATATTCCGATACATCTACATTTTTTTTGTTGTAAATTGAAATTTTCATTATTTTTTAAGAATCTCTATTTTACTGTTTAAACAATCACTCTTTTCCATATTATTTTTGGTTTTAATAATTAGTGCATAAATTATATGAATAATATATTATATGGTGCTTCATTTTATAATTTTAATTTTTCATATAGTTTCATAATAAATTAATCATAAAATCAACTTGTTAATTTTTTCTTGTTTTTCTGTTGGAAATTATAGTATGTTGTTACATTACCTACCATTATATTTCCCATACCGTGTCTTGAGGAAATGGATACATGGCTGGAAAATATCTCTAATAATAATAAAATACACTATATCACATACTTCTAAAAAAATGATACAATTTTCTTTTTTCATATTATATTACAGTTATTTATTTCCACACAATATAAAAAATCAGAAGCCACTATTGATTACTTCAATTATTTAGTATAATTTATTTTATATTATTTTAGTAACCAATTCATCATCACGAGTAATATTTAATTTCTATTTTATTCATTATTGGGTTGAAAATGTTAATTAATTATTAAGAACAAGGTGTTGTTTTATTCATTAAATATTATTACGATGGTTTCATTGTATTCGTTTTTTATTCTCTAATCAATATTATTTACAATACAACAGTCACATTTAATATTCCAACGTCCAATAACAATATAACTAAATTTTTGGAAAATTACTAATGAAAAATATTCATACCAAGTATATACATATAAATTAATATTATCAATGAATTTTCATTAATTTTCACATACATATTAAAACATGGTTGTTTCTAAAGTAAACTATAAAAAGAAAACATTACATCAGTTATTTTTAGGGGGGGTGTAAAAATGATTATGTTTTCATAATAAAATAGTTAATATTTGATTTTAAAGAATTAATATTGGAATTGTTTAGTGAACTATTTATCTAATTTATTCTTCTTAATTGTAAAAAGGATAGTTTTCTCGAAAAGGTAATAAAATATGAAGAATTGTACATTTATTCAGACTGCGTACATGTGAAAACGTAATTCCCAGTAGACTTTATGGTGTAAAATCTATTTTATAAGACTAATGTGATGTGTTTATGACTGTTGAATGGCAGATATATGTCCATAATTGGATATCAGAAGCCTTGAAATGATTTTTATTAGGCCTTTCTAGATTTTATCATATATACCAAATAAAAATCATACTCAACAAAATCATGCATTGTTTTCTGAGATATGTTTTTTGAATGGGAACATTTCACTTAGAAGAATCTTATTAGAAGAAAAATCAGTAACTCTCTAGAAAAATAATTTGTTTTTTATCTTCCAATCATGTATAATTTATCATATTATTGAAAAAACAAAATTTTGATTTGTATATTTACATATTAAATGGACTGTATTATTCCACACACCAGTACAATTCATTTTGATATTCATTTGATTCATAATAGATTGTGTAGGAATTTTATAGAACCTATTTAGAATTACTATATTAATCCATTTAAAGTAAATGAATTTTTATTAGTTGATGGTTTAGATTTATGGTGGTCAAGAATTATATTTTATTTAGGATATTGGATTGTTTATTTTACCAAATTTGGAAATATACATTTGATTTAAAAATATATTTCGACATGTTTTTGATTTATTTTAGTTTTTATGAATGTGAATAATAAATGTGATCTATTTTTTTGTACGAACTTTTTTTTAAATATTCATGTATTTCATTATGTACATGTGAATTAAATTTACAATACATATAGAAGTGGTGAACCATAGGATCCAACAACCTTTTAGATACCTACATCCTTCACAAGTACATGTTCAATTCCTAGAAACAATACATGAAACAAACATACAAAAGGGGGACCTCCCTAGTGAATTTTAAAAGTTACAATATTCTCATAGATCTCTTCTACCATCCATATATTCGTTACTTTTGTGAGAATTTGGTTTCTTGACCATACTAATTGTTATATTCTTGTAACAATAATGTTAAATTACCTCCACAATGGAAGAACATACCCCATGATCATTGATTATCATTAGGATCAAGACATATATGTTCAACATCAACTGACGCCACTATATAATCTACTATTTTTGTTGACTTCACAATAATGAACAGTTTTTAAATCCCCCTAATGTTATAACAAATTCATATAAAAAAACATGAAATGTTACTACGATATCATATCATATTTATGATTTTAGAGAGTAGCATTAGCGTAATCCCTAAATTGCACTCATCCTAACTGGGAATGAAGAAGATCATTTCATAAATTCATTTAAGTAATTCAATGAACATTGTTGTGACAACTAATTGAATCACCTAGAATATACTGTATCCTATTATTAAATGTTGATCATAACAAACATTATGTCAAGTAAAACACATTTTATATATGAAACATCATATTAAACACATATAATAATTCCTATCAATCATTTACTATAGTTTAGGATCCAATATAATCTTCATATTTGTGTTTTGATACACAAGATGGGAACCCTTCTTAGTGTTCTCCAAAACAATCAACACGATAACTTTCCCATTATATAATCTTTAGGATGGTGTAAATAAATTTTTTATTACTCTATATGGATCATTATACATCATATGTAATATATTCTCCTAATGTATTTCATAGAAAAGAAATAGAAAATATTTTTATAGAATGTAAATTATTTCCATAATATTCAATAAGTAGAATCTCATCCTCATAAAAGACTGAAAATAAAATTATTTATCCACTAAACATCCAATAAAAACTATAAAAATATGGGTGATTAAAAAAATATAAATATATTATCACTAAACCATATATTTGGACTCTGTGAATCTTGATTCAATAAATAAATAGAATATTTAAACATTGAAATCTTAATAGACCCATTTGACACATCAAAATCATTATGTTATATTTATACATTTCATTGAATAATTTTTTGTAATAGAAATTGATTTTGACATATATATGATATATCAAATAAATATTATGTAATTTTATGTAATAAATTTAAATAATTTATTATTGATACTAAAAACAATAAATTATTTAATAAATTGAATATTTTTTAGAGAAAATAATAGTAATTGTTGATTTAAAAATATACATTATAAAATAGTATGATAAATTTCATAAAACTATATAAAATTAAAATATTCATATTACCATAAATACATAAAATTATTCAAAAAATAAATTTCATTTATAGTGAAACATTTTTCAAATTAAAAAATCATAAATAGTAAGTGTAAATTGAAAATTCAAATATATGATACCAATATCTCAAAAAATTATAAAATATATTACCAACTAAATATGTAAAATCATCATTTATTTAATAGTTTTATTATAATAGAATTTATAGTAGTGTCGATACAAAATATTTTGAAAATTATATAATTTCATATGCGTGTATATGGTATAGGTCCCCACTAAAAATGATATATTTTGTGTTAGGATTAATCCACAGTATGAATGTACAAATAACATATTCATTTTACATGAGAATCAAAAAGAAAATACTCCACCCTTTGTGGCCCCACCTATGTATATTATGTGTCAACTATAAATCCCAAATTCCAACACTAATAGTCATAGAGTCGATGAGAGTCACCATGTTGGCATATAAAAAAACATGATAGAACATATCATATTTAATAAGTTAATAAATAAATACTCAATTCATTAAATAACAAGAATCGCATATACGATATAGATATATAATCAACTATAAGGTAAAAAATGCTTGAATGAGACATTAATCACAAATACAACCCCACAAGGTTAAATATTAAGGAACATAACAGTCGACATGTCCCAAAATCAGGCAAATGCTAGACTATAAAGAACTCCTCCCCAATGGGAGTACTCATCGAATGCTCTCTATCTGTAATAATAAATTCCACCGCAATGGACATACATGCCTTATAATATGTCAATAATAATCTCTAGGAATTATTTTCTATGTTATACTAGATTCACTTCTACTGACACTGTCATTAATATAGAGAAAAATAATTAAGAAACACAACCTTTTGGGTAGAGATCCTATGAAACTATGAATATTTAAAGTACATAAATGTCTAATATTTATAAAATGGTGTTACCTACTATACACATCATCTCATAGGTAACCACGGAGAGCCTAGGGAGTCATGAGCCTTAATACAGAAAAATAAATTTACCTATCCATCATTATTGTTTATCATAAAAACATTAAAGGATGAACCACTTATTATTGTACACATACCATCCATGGGAATACATCACTATGTCATCAATAACCAATTATACAATACCTCCATTCTATAAAAACACATGATAATCCATACCATTCTCTAGAATCTATCCCTATAAATGTTGAAATGATCCTTACTATTTGAACCATGCTTATGTGTTGTAATGGAGATAATTCCAGTAATATAATTGGGGCCATACCCTTCGTAGGCTAACTACATAATGAATCTACATTCAATTCCATAAATTAATTCTATTAAAAACAAGTAACTTCTGAAATCATTATGGAATTATAGTTGGAATGAACAACTTGTTCCATGTAACATCAATTTTGTGAGTATTAGCCATATGTAAAGAGGAACCAAACCACACTAAAATACTACTTGATAGGGGAATTATTGAACCATATTCGTATAATTTGGCGGACATATACCTATTAATCGCTAATATTGTTTCAAATCCATGTATATCTAGAAAACCCACACCCAACGTATCATGGAGTGGTTACTGGAATCATTGATGGAAAACAAGGGCCACCTGACCTATTATATTATACTACCAGTGTATTACTAGAAAAATGAAATATGTGAATAGCATGGCCAAACCATACATTCATACCTACAATCCCAAATGTTAAAACTATATATCTATCATTGAAAATGACATTTTATTGATGAAAAGAGAACATCCATTTGGATATATTTCAAAAAATACAACATATAAGTTTTTAATTATTCCGAAATCTACATATGAGAAGATGATCATAGAAGTCACAATAAAAGATATTGGTATCTATATGTACATCCTTAGGAGATTCACCTTCCACATTTTAAATTGGAATTGTAGGTGTATATATCTCATTCACATAGGGAGTTCCCTAATCTATCGGGTTATGGGTCATACTCGACTGGCATGTAGGCTGGGCAATGCTATTGGGTGAGGTGTTGATCTAGCCTAGCAGGCTGACCTGTGCTACCCTACCAAGGGAGGTATTTTCATAATAAAATAACCCAAAAACATATAATAATGGACCAATAATTATTTTATATTATTTTTATGTTTCATGAGAGTTATAATTATATGTCAGCTCATATCTAGGGTAAACAAGGAACCTCAAAATCTAAAGATCCATTCTATTACATTTGAATGATGATAACTTGGGAAAATTTATAAATATAAAAATATAGTTTTATATAAATTGAAAACACAAAAAAATCATATTTTCAGTCATAAAAAATCTCAACCAATTCCCCAAAAAATGACTTTTATTCTGTAAATTAGTATCAATGAATGTTTGATCTGTGAACTCTAGAAATGCATTATTATTATTAGAAGTTCACATTTTTTCATGATTTAATTAATTCATCAATAAATTTTATCATGATTGTGAGATAAATATAATTTTTAATGTATTATTTAGTATTCATGGGTCTATCAAATGATTCAAATGAATTTTAATGAATAAAAAGTGAAACAAATAAATGAAAATACAATGAGGAATTATGGATAAGATATTGAGAATATAATTTATTAACGCATTTGATTTAAATATTTTATTATTACATAGATGGATATTTTCCTTGTTTGTATGATCTATATATGGTCTGAGATTATTATATAGGATGAGATCCCATTAGGTTATGTCATGTTTTTGGTTGTGATAATTTAAGGTTATCACATGATTCGATGAAGTCGTTATGTGATGATGTGGTGATATGATGGGGGCTTGATGTAGTGATTATGATGTGGTTGGGGTTGTGACGATATGTTAATGGGATGATTAATATAGTTTCAAATAATAGACTGTATGTTTCAATATGATATAATGGGGACGAATGAAAATATTTGATAGATGTACCTTGATGTTATTCATATGAATTTTGATTGTGGTTATTATATATAATAATGTCTTATAAGATATCATTATGAGGTCATTAATTTTCTATGCTTGTTATAATATTATTATAGATCCATAGAAACAAGGAATACCATTGCATATAAATGATACTATGTAGATTAATAAGGTATGATGATGAGAGTAATGTTGAATTGTATGTAAAGTATTTTTTTCTCAGTAGCTTAATCACACTGTCTTGTTGATCAGTTTTTTACATATGTTAAACCAAAAAACATTATTCCACATGGGTAAAACTGAGTACATCATGGTCTCATAGTATAATAGTTTTTAAATTTTTTTCTAGATTGTTTGAGGGATATTTTATAGGATGTCATGTCACATGTGAATTGTTTTATAATGATATATAGCTTTTTGATTTCATTAATATTTGTATATGTTTAATGGTTTTATGTAATAAATGTAGAAATTTTTATTGGAAACATATTTTTTCGATATTTTGATCCTTTGATTGTTGCTATTTAGTTTTTATTTTATTGTATTGAGAAATAAGAGAGTAATACCACTTATTCTTATGATAGATACCCTCTGGCACATTTTTCAAACTGTGACCTATTTGTGAATAGAATTAGGGGACAGTTTTCTCCCCACATCCAACCTAGGAGGCCATTTAGTGGGGATTGGGAACAACAAGTGGCATTCAAGAACATGTATATCTAACATTCAAAACGTATTCATTATAAAATGAAAAAACAAATTAAAAAAAATATATTATTCTATACAGAAACACAACATAATTCACAACATCCCTCTTATGATTCCAGGTTTTTCAATTAATATAATTTATAAGATTTTAATATATATTATTTAAACGAATATCATATATTAATTACCCCAATATTAAATTACTACTTTAATGGTAGTACAATGTAAAAAGAATTACATATGGATAGAGAAAGATTCCCATATTTCTATATAGTATATTATAAATTTATGACATATACATAGTGTAAACATCTTCTTAGTATATAAAGATCCTCATAGATTCTTGAACAATGATTCCCTTAAAATCATTTTATATGGAAACTCAATACTTGAGTTTCAAAGTAATATATTTATATCCCATAATTCCACCACCAGCACTATAGATGATTCAAAGGGTTTGCATATAAATTTATTCATTTCACCCATGAATTTCAATATTTGAAAATGTACAGATAATACAAAAAATATTTTGCAGTCCCTCTTGTAAATATGTGATTCCTACAAACAATATTCCATTAATGATAAAAATAATGATCAGAGATGAAAACAAACTGAAAAAAGGTTGTAGAGTAGAAATTTCATGGGGGATTCAAATTCATAGAAATCTTTCCATTGAATTAAATGTCTTTAATATTAGAATGAAAATTTAATCCAGTGGTCATATTAATATAAATCAAACTATAACATCATAAAATAACACATCATATTAATATAACATCCTCATGTAAAAAACCCTGGATATATGAGGAATAAATATTTAAATCACCACGTCAAATATGTAATAACTAAATCAAACATATCATAATTAATTTAATAAAATAATAATGAAATGAAATTACATTTACATATAAGTTACAAAATGATTGAAGATAAAATAATGAATCAAACAATCTTTCAAATATTATTTTTAAATTTAGTTTTGTTTTCATCCTCGATTATTAAATGAAACTGTTGAATTATTTTGTATTAATAAAATAACTAAAAACTAAATTACAAATATATTAATATAAAATATAATTATTATAATTTCAAAAATTCAACCACAATTAAATATATATTAATGATTCAATGATATAAAACCATCCATTAAAAATTTGAATGTATACATTAGAATATATCTAAATAAATCACTATTTTGTTTTATAAATTGAAAAATTAAAATTTATTTTAAGGAGGATTAAAAACACACTATTTACTAAAAAGTAATTATAAGGGCCCACCCTTAAACCTTACTTAATCTTGAGTTATTACCATATTACACATTCAGGATATTTTCAGGTTTAGAGTTTTAGAGAATTGGATCATGTAACATGCATTACATTACACATTTAAACAAAGTGGTTACATAAAAGCCAATATTCATTTTTCCCATCAACGGAATCACATTTAAAATAAAACATGGATTCTTTCTTAACACTTCATTGACAGAATCATCACATAATGTACCTTTCCCATGACCTGTGAAAAACATTTCAAAAACTTGGGATGACCATAAAAAGCTCAGTAAGGGTTACAAAAAGTATGGAAAAGAAATATGAGTACATATATACATAAGAATGAAATCATAATTTACTCATAAAGGATAAGCACTTTAACATACCACATAAATTCATGAATAAATTATAGAAATCATAAGACATAAATGTAACTTGAGGCATTCATAACATTATTACGTAGGGATTAACCCTGTTGGTTACGTTTGGAATACCCATCACAGTATATTCCCTAAATCTCTTTGGAGAAACCTTAACGTTTCAGTCACTCGCGTTACCCAATGCATTTGAGAGCTATATCAAGCTCACCCGGCCTAATTTTATCACGGAACCACCCGTCTTCATAATAATTCCCAAGAACCATAACATAATCGTATCCCATAAAACAAGCATAAAGGAAACATAACATTTCCAATTTACAGTCACAACATATCAATACAACACATTGATTTAAAAAAATTATGGAAACCATTTTCAATACCAAAATAAATGAAAAGTAAAAATGGTATTTATATTTCATTTAAAAAGAAGGTATGGCATGTAGAGAAAGCCGAAACTCAAATAATGGTCATGGAGGCAGATAAGTCGTTGTCACCGCATACGTACGACAAAAACATTCCCTTTTGTCATTTAGTAAAATGCTTCTTATGAAAAAGATTCCTTTTTGAATAAACGTAAAATTCAAAGGGGTTTATACACCGTATAAAAGAAAGTTGTGTATAAAACAAAATATTCCTCAATGAATGGAGATTAAGACGAAGTCCCATATAAAGACTGTATCCTTGGTTTAAGGATAAATCAATTACATAATTATGTGTGACAAACGAATACACCAAATATAAGTGGATATTAATTGTAACACAATAAGAGGATATTCACACATATTCATAGAACGACATATTCAAGGAGTACAAGTTTATCCCAAAGAATCAAATTTGGGTTAAGAAGTTTCCTTGCAAAAATTCAACAGCCTAACATCGTCACTACAAAATTCCAAAAATGAGTTGATGAGAGATAAAAAGGGTATCTCATCACATGGACATAAAATTTAAATCAATAATGATATAGAAGACCATATCCCATCATAATAGAATGTGAATTAAAATACATAACAAAAAAAGTCTTTTAAAAAGAGGAGGGTGAATGGTTCCTTTACCGACATGGGTATCTTTCGAAACATACACCCCGTGAAAGAATGACAATACAAAATTGATGTAAATACTCATAAATGAAATTATATTACACAATGAGTAAAATAATGGGTACTACATACACCACTAAAAGGAAATTGTGTAAAATGTAGCAAAAATATCATGGGAATAAAAGTGAGATGAAAAATACCTTACAAAAACTTGGCAGCCTAACGACACCACTTAAAACATACAAATATGGATTGATGTGATCAAATAGGGTGTCTCATCATATTAAAATACCTTTTTCAGAAAGAGTAAGATAATAGAACATCCCCCAACATAAAAAAGAAGAGCTTAAATGAAGTGACATAAAGGAGAGTACTTAAAAAGAAAGAGAAAGGTTTGATCTCTTACGAAAATTCGACAGCCTAACGACGCCACTCAAAACTTCCAAAATGGATTGATGAGAGAGAATAGGGTCTCTCATCATATGATCATAAAAATTACAGTATGATTAAAATAAAATAACATCCCAATAATAAGAAAGAAGATCTTTAAAAGTAATGAAATAAAAGAGTGTACTTAAAAGAAAGAGAGGAGTATGATCCCTTACCTCAAGTCCGACTTGTCTTGTTCGTTTCAATATATTCCTGAATAATAAACTTTGGTAAATTTATAATTGCCTAAGGACCTAATTTAAAGATTATTATTCAGTTTATATCACATATTATAATGTTATAATAATTTTTTAATAATGTTAGTTCATATCATACGTTTTTGCCGATGTTTGTTACATGAGTCAAAAATGAACTTGTTTGAAAAAAGATTTCCCATGTAGTTATAAGTAAATAATTTCCAGAATAGTATTAATGATTAAAATAACATATATATCCAGTACACATTCATTTTATACTATTCCATATCATTTGGAGATAAAAACGAAAAGCACCGTTCATGGAGACGGTAGGCCGTACGTACGCATGAACACTGCTTTCATTTTTTTGTCATATTAATGGAATTAAAAATAAATTTAATAAACATATATATTTTAATTCCAGTATAATATATATGTTATATAGGACACATATGTTCATTAATTTCATTCTTTATACATTCCATGTATTGCATGTACGAGTCATATCACTTGAGGGGGAGGTAGTCCACACTTCCTCATATGAAATTATCACATTTACACAACATGAAATGAATAAGGGTATGTTTTAAATATAAAATACCAAAGCATATAGTAAACATAAATACCATATATAACATATATAAAATACAGTGTCATTATAATTTCCACCTTTAGATGTGTTAAAAGAATATTGAATAATCATCGTTTCGTGAGGCAGAAAATCGCCAACCACAGAAACAATATGTTCTTTAACCATTAGACGAAGGTGTGTGTATGTGTAGCTCAAATACTTAACATAACAAAATCCTAGTATATTGAATATTATGGTGTTGTTACAAAATGAAACAATAAAAAGAATTTAGGGGGTTGGAAAAGAAAAATAAAACATAAGAACACAAGAGAAAACAGTACCTTTAAAACGGGTAACTCTCTTTGATTTAAGCTCAATGGCTTCCTTGGAAAGGATTCTGCACAATGTGAGGCATAAATGATGAAGAGAGGGATGTGGAGAGATGAAATGGGAAAGTTTTGGCCGAGACAAAGGCTTGACATGTGTGTGTATGGTGGTAGAGGTGGGGGCCTTTTATAAGAGGAGAGGAGAGCACTCTTGGAAAGTAAATAAATGTTATGTTATTTTAAAATGAGTTTGAGATTTAAAAGGTCCCACATTGATATAATTCGAGTATAAGGTGATAAGGGTTAGAAATATACCCATACAATAGTTTTTTGACAAGTGTATGTCTTAGATTTTACATTATCCTTTCATTTTATTTAAATCGTTAAATAATGAGGTAATCGCTGCATCATCATGATGTCATAAATAATTTAATTTATTTAATGTCTAAAAATTATAAAAAAAATACTATGAGGTAGGAAATATTTTTAGCATCCCAATGACTATTTATAGTAAAACATCTGACTTCTATAACCCCATTTAAAAATTTTTATAGTAAAACAACTCATGTTTGTGTCATGTTTACTTTAACATTAAATAAAAAGTTATTTATGTCATTTCCCAACCAAAGTGGCTCCATGGGGTCCCCAAGTTGACCCATGGATTTTATTGGTCGGAAATGACACATCAGATGATGGTAGGACATGTTTCAAGCTCATCTCATATTATTAAAACAATATTTTTACCTTAAACTACACTAATTACCTATAATCGCGATTAAAAACATAAAAGTTACTATTCACCAACAAATTATATTAATCCCATTGAACCACATTTTACTTCTTAGTGACAACCATGTATGTCGGATTTTTGAAATTCAAAACCCAGAGGTGGTAAAAGTTCATTTAAACGAAAAGTTAGTTTCTTAAGTACCACTTAGTGGTTTCACTATTCATCAAAAATTGAAGTTTTCAGAAAAAACCCCAAACTTCACCCTAAGCAATATTTGATATTCCGAATTCAAAAATGATGTATATTTTACAAAATTAAAAACATATAAGTTGCAATAATTTATTTAATAATTACTTCCCGCTGTCAGAGAAAATAGCGTGGTTTTATGAAACAATAAGTATCAAAAGATTGACACTAGTTTAAGTCCAATTTCAAAGTGAAATTAATTCCAACAACCACTATTGGATTAAATGGTAAAAAAATATTCTAATTTTAATTTTAAAAGAATTCAAAAGATAATCTAATCATATAAATAAAATAGATTAAAAAGTTGTTTTGAATTAAAATACAAGATTTTTCACTATTCAAAAAAAATGAACTTTATCGGAAAGATACCAAAACATTTACACAATGAAAATTCTGATGTCCCGATTCCAAATAAAGAAATTTATTTTGTCAAATATAACACATAAAATTTTCAAAAAGTGGATTTAAAAGAGGTTCGCCATCAAAAGGAGATTAATCATCTTTTTAAAGAATATTAGAATGTTTACGCTTAAAATTGTATTCATTAGCATTTTTAATCCTCTAACATTTATTGTAAAGAGTAAAAATATTTGAAAAACATATATAATCATTTTTAGTTAGTTCTGTTCATTCCCGCCATTACAACGGCTAGGCGTTAACTACCATTTAAAATAATATTATTTTATTATTACAGTGCAACATAAGATTTCCAAGAAACTCGTTGTTGCGTATTGGGTACGCCATCGAGCATAGCGTCCCCTTTAAAGTAATATTAATATTTTATTCACAAATATGGATAAATATAAAAATGTCATATTCTTTATTTACCTGGGGTGTTACATTCATCCGCCCTTTGGGGAATTGCGTCCTCGCAATTTTAATACTGGGCTTGGAAACATCATTGAAAGTCCCATTTCGGAACAAGAGTCGATAAAGCAATCACATTAAAATAAAGAAAGAGAAGTACAGATGTCACCTGAGTTAACCCCTACTAAACTTCGATGTAGGAAAACATGGACATGGAGGAGAAAACATAGGGTCATGTTCTGAATGAGAGTGATAGAAAACATGTTTAAGAGAATGTTAACCACAAGAAAATCACAAACTTGTGATGGGTTAAACGGTATTTGATTCCCTAGTAGGAGAAGTTAATAGACAACATTTTTTAAGTTACTTTTTATTGAGGAATTTATTCATAAGGAAACATAATATCATATCATGTTGACTTTTAACTTTTATTATATTTCTTACACAAACTCATATTTTCACCAAAAGAAGAGTATTTAGGAATACTTTTTCACATTAAGCGTACTATAATCAACTTCTTGAGAATCACCTAATCCACAAAAGAGAACTATATACATCTCATGTCTTTATACATTAACCAAAACCAAAACCAAAAAGGTTAGTACACGATCAAATAATCCATAAAAGGATAACCCTTTAAAAAAAATTCTATTCTTAATCTCCAAAATTTGTCCAACAAAACCCCAAGTTCAACGAGGACCATTCAATAAACAATTTTTCCATAAAATTATTCAATGTAAACCAAACTAAGATTGAAACCTAAATATTTTAAGGATTTAGTTACATAGTCTTCCAAGTTAAATCATAACATTTATCTCCAAACAACATCAGTTTCTCTTAAAGTCTCATATTGAAAAGTTATTAACCTAATCACATATCCTCCATAATAGGATAATAAATTTTCATAGATAAAACAAAATAAAACATACTCTTAATTAATAAAATCATCTAACTAAAAATAATCATTCAAACTAACCAGGAACATCACGTAGTCTATTGGTAGGTGATAATTACCAGTAGCACTTTGGAAGTGGGTTCGATTCCCGCAGCTTTGTCCGACGCGACGGGTTGTCACACGGTCTGCGTGTTGTACTTTCTATAAAATTCCAAAAATAACACTAACATGTTTTAACCTCAATAGTTTCCTTATACCTCTCATTTTCATCCTAATTCATTATGATATCAACATCTTAATACTTGAAATCTTATTTCACTACCATAAGTTAAAATAAAACGATTCCCAAAATGAATAACATCATACCTTGATCATGGCGTCCACTCAGATTAATCATCATCTTTCTCACATAGGTAGAAGTCCCATGAATTACAACAATTATTCATAGATCCTTCAAAATCATTTTCTTCTTCCATAAAAATACACCTCGTACAAAATTGTTCATATGGTTGTTCACATAATAACAGTTTTGGAAAATAATCATGTATGACATATAATTCCAAAACATCTGAGAAAACACGATTTTTATAAAATATTCAGACAAAATTTGAGTTTAAACATTCTATTATTGGTCCTTTTAAAATACCACAAGTATGTGATGAGAGACTATATTTTAAAAGAAAATATAAATAGGTTGCTCAAGGGTCTCCTTCCTCAGCACCATTTTGAAAATCATAATATGCTTCAAATTCTTGTGATAAGGTAAAATATTTGAAAATACCTTGATAATATTTACCGTTCTTGAAAATATGAGAATATTGTGAAAATAGTATTTGTCTAAAAACAACCCATGATCCACGATGATAATGAGTTATAGTGGAGGTGTTTGATAATTCAAACAACTGCTTGCAAGTGAGTTTTTTCTAGAAAAAGTTTCACAATCATCCGAACATTAATTTGAAATAATTACTGCAAGCATGTCATCAGGAAGAGATAGGAATGTCGTTTGAGATCATTATCCTTCCATTTGTAACCGACTTTACATGACCTGAAAAAATGTTATAAAACAATGACTAAACTGAAATAATAGATATAGGGACTAATCATGTGTCTAACAAAAACTCATAATCCCTAAAGTTGTCTAAACCGGCCTTTGATACAAACTATAAGGCCTCAATATTAAACCTTACTTAATCTTGAGTTATTAAAAGATTACACATTGAGGATCTTTTCAAGTTTAGTGTTTTATATAATTATATCATGAAACAAGAATTACATTCCACATTTAAACAAAGTGGTTACATAAAAGACAATATTCATTTGTCCCATCAACGGAAACACATTTAAAATAAAACATGGATTCGTTCTTGACACTTCCTTGACAATATCATAACATCATGTACCATTCCCTTGACATGTGAAAAACATTTCAAAAACATGGGATGAGCATAAAAATCTGAGTAAGGGTTACAAAAAGTATGGAAAAGAAACATGAGTACATATATACATAAGAATGAAATCATACTTTACCCATAAAGCATAAGAACTTTAACATACATCATAAAATCATGAATAAATCATAGAAATCATAAGACATAAAGGTAAATTGAGGCATTCATAACATTCTTACGTAGGGAGTAACCCTCTTGGTAACGTTTGGAATACCCATCATAGTATATTCCCTAAATCTCTTCAGAGAAACCTTAACGTTTCACTCCTTCGCATTACCCAATGCATTGGAGAGCTATATCGGTCTCACCCGCCCTTAGTTTATCACAGAACCACCCGTCTTCATAATAATTCCCAACAACCATAACATAATCATATCACATAAAACATTTATAAAGGAAACATAACATTTCCACTTTTCAATCACAAGATATCAATACAACACATTGATATAAAAACATTATGAAATCCATTTTCAATACCAAAATTAAAGAAATGCAAAACATGGTATTTATTTTTCTTTTAAAAAGATGGTATGTGTTGTAGAGGAAGCCGAAACTCAAATAATGGTCACGGTAGTGGGGAAGTTGTTGTCGCCGCATACGTACGACAAAAACATTCCCTTTTGTCGTTTAGTAAAACGCTTCGTATAAAAATGATTTCTTTTTTGATAAACGTAAAATTCAAAGGGGTTTATACACCATATAAAACAATGTTGTGTATAATATAAAATATGCCTCAATGAATGGAGATTGAGACGAAGTTCCATACTAAGACGGTATCCTTGATTTAAAGATAAATCAATTACATTATTATGTGTGACAAACGAATACACCAAATATAAGTGGATATTAAGTGTAAAACAATCAGAGGTTATTCACACATATTCGTATAACGACATATTCAAGGATTACAAGGTTATCCCAAAGAATCATATTTGCGTTAAGAGGTTTCCTTGCAAAAATTTGACAGCCTAACGGCGTCAGTACAAAATTCAGAAAATTAGTTGATGAGAGATAAAAATGGTATCTCATCACATAGACATAAGATTTAAATCAATTAGGATATATAAGAACATATCCCAACATAATATTATGTGAATAAAAAGACCTAACAAATGATGTCTTTTAAAAATAGGAGGGTGAAAGGTTCCCTTACCGACATGGGTATCTTTCGAAACATACACCATGTGAAATAAGGACAATAAAACATTGATGTAAATACTCATAAATGAAAGTATATTACACAATGAGTAAATTAATGAGAAGAACATACACCACTCAAAGGAAAATTTGGCAAATGTAGCATAAATCTCATGGGAATATAAGTGAGATGAAAAATCCCTTACGAAAACGTGGCAGCCTAACGGCTTCACTTAAAACATACAAAAATGGATTGATGAGATCAAATAGGGCCTCTCATCATATTAACATAATGTTTACAGAAATAGGAATATGAAAGAACATCCCCCAACATAAAAAAGAGGATATTAAAAGATGTGACATAACGGAGAGTACTTAAAAAGAAAGAGAGAGGTTAGATCTCTTACGAAAATTCGGCAGCCTAACGACGCCCCTCAAAACATCCAAAATGTTTTGATGATAGCGAATAGGGTCTCTCATCATATGAACATAAAAATTACAGTATGATTAATATAAAATAACATCCAAATAACAATAAATATGATCTTTAAAAGGAATGACAATAAAGAGTGTACTTAAAAGAAAAAGAGGAGTAGGATCTCTTAAGTCAAGTATGACTTGTCTTGTTCATTTCATTATATTCCTGAATAATAAACATTGGTAAATTTTTAATTTTTTAAGGACCTCCTTTAAAGACTATTATTCAGTTCATATCACATATTATAATGTTATAATAATTTTTCAATAATGTTAGTTCATATCAGATGTTTTTGCCGATGTTTGGTACAAGAGTCAAAAATGAACTTGTTTGAAAAAAGATTTCCCATGTATTTATAAGTAAATAATTTCCTTAATAGTATTAATGATTAAAATATCATATATATCCAGTAAATATTCATTTTATACTGTTCCATAACATATGGAGAAAAAAATGAAAAGCACCGTTCATGGAGACGGTAGGTCGTACGTACGCATCAACACTACTTTCATTTTATTTGTCATATTAATGGAATTTAAAATAAATTATATATATATATATATATTATAATTCCAGTATAATATATATGTTATATAGGTCACATATGTTCATTAATTTCATTCTTTATACATTCCATGTGTTGCATGTACGAGTCACATCACTTGAGGGGGCGGTAGTCCACACTTCCTCATATGAAATTATTTCATTTACAAAACATGAAAAGAATAAAGTTATGTTTTAAATATAAAATACAAAAGAATATAGTAAACATAAATACCATATATATCATATATAAAATACAGTGACTTCATAATGTCCACCTTTAGAGGTGTTAAAAGAATATTGAACAATCATCGTTTCGTGAGGCAGAAAATCGCCAACCACAGAAATACTATGTTCTTTAACCATTAAATGAAGGTGTGTGTAAGTGTAGCTCGAATCCATAACATAACAACATCCAAGTATATTGAAGATACTGTTGTTTTTACAAACTGAAATAATAAAAAGATTTTAGGGTGTTGGAGAAGAAAAATAAAACATAAGATCACCAGAGAAAACACTACCTTTAAAACGGGTAACTCTTGTTGATTTAAGATAAAAGGCTTCCTTGGAAAGGATTATGCCCAAAGTAAGGCTTTAATGATGAATATAGGTATTTGGAGAGACGAAATGGGCCGGGGTTGGCCGAGCCAAAGGCTTGATAGATGTGTGTAAGGTGGTAGAGTTGGGGCCTTTTATAAGAGGAGAGGAGGGGCACTCTTGGAAAGTAAAGAAATGATACATTATTTTACAAATGCGTTTTGGATTTAAAAGGTCACACATTGATATAATTCGAGTATAAGTTGAAAAGGGTTCGAAATATACCCATCCAATTGGTTTTTGACAAGTGTAGATCTAAGATTTTACATTATCTTTTCATTTTATTTAAATCGTTAAATAATGAGGTAATCGCTGCATCATCATGATGTCATAAAGAATTTAATTTATTTAATGTCTAAAAATTATAAAAAAACTACTATGACGTAGGAAATATTTTTAGCTTCCCAATGACTAATTATTGTAAAACACCTGACTTGTATAACCCCATTTAAAAAATTTTATAGTAAAACAACTCATGTTTGTGTCATTTTTACTTTAACATTAAATAAAAAGTTATTTATGTCACTTCCCGACCAAAGTGGCTCCATGGGGTCCCCAAGTTGACCAATGGATTATCTTGGTAAGCCATGACACATACAATGAGGGTAGGACATGTGTCAAGCTCATCACATATTATTATAACATTATTTTTACCTTAAACTACACTAATTACCACTAATCGCGATTAAAAACATAAAAGTTACTATTCACCAAGAAATTATTTTAATACCATTGAACCACATTTTACTTATTAATGAAAACCATGTATGTCGGATTTTTTAAATTCAAAACACAGAGGTGGTAAAATTTCATTTAAACGAAAAATCAGTTTCTTAAGTTCCACTTAGTGGTTTCACTATTCATCAAAAATAAAAGTTTTCCAAAAAAACCCAAAACTTCACCCTAAGCAATATTTGATATTCTAAATTCAAAAATGATGTCTATTTTACAAAATTAAAAACATATATGTTTCAATAATTAATTTAATAATTATTTCCTGTTGTCAGAGCAAATAGAGTGTTTTTATGAAACAATATGTATCAAAAGATTGACACTAGTTTAAATCCAATTTCAAAGTGAAATTATTTCCAACGACCAATATTGGATTAAATGGTAAAAACATATTATAATTTTACTTTTAAAACAATTCAAAAGATAATCTAATCATATAAATAAATTAGAATATAAAAGGTTTTGAATTAAAATACAACATTTTTCACTATTAATTACAAAATGAACTTTATCAGAATGATACAAAAAATTTACAGAAAGAAAATTTTGATGTCCCGATTCTAAATAAGAATTTTAGTTTTGTCAAATATAACACATAAAATTTTCAAAAAGTGGATTTAAAATAGTTTCTCCATCAAAAGGCGGTTAATCGACCTTTTAAAGAATATTAGAATGTTTAAACTTAAAATTTGATTCATTTGCATTTTTAATCCTCTAACATTTATTATAATGAGTAAAAATATTTGAAAAACATATATAATCATTTTTTAGTTAGTTCTATTCATTCCCTCCATTACAACGGCTAGTCTTTAACTACCATTTAAAATAATTTTATTTTATTATTAGAGTGCAACGTAAGATTCCCAAGAGACTCGTTTTTGTGTATTGGGTACGCCATCGAGCATAGCATCCCCTTTAAATTAATATTAATATTTTATTCACAAATATGGATAAATATAAAAATGTCATATTCTTTATTTACCTGGGGTGTTACATCCTTAACCATTTTGGGAATTGTGTCCTCGCAATTTTAAAATTGGGCTTGGAAACATCCTTGAAAGTCCCATATCATAACAAGAGTCGGTAAAACAATCACATTAAAATAAAGAAAGAGAAGTACATAGGTCTCCTGAGTTAACCCATACTAGGATTCCATGTAGGAAAACATGGACATAGAGGAGAAACCATATGGTCATGTTCTGATGGAGAGTGATAGAAAATATGTTTAGGAGAAAGTTAACCATAAGAAATTCACAAACTTGTGATGGGTTAAACGATATTCGAATCCCCAGTAGGAAAAGTGAATAGAAAACATTTTTGTTTTATGTTACTTTTTATTGAGGAATTTATTCATAAGGAAACATAATCACTTATCATGTTGACTTTCAACTTTTATTATATTTCATACACAAACTCATATTTTCTCCAAAAGACGAGTATTTAGGAAGACTTGTTCACATTAAGAGTCCTATAATCAACATCTAGAGAATAACCTAATACACAAAAGAGAACTATATAATTCCCATGTTTTTAGACATTAACCAAATCCAAAACCATAAAGGTTAGTACACGATCAAATAATCCAGAAAAGGATAACCCTTTATAAAAAGAAAATCTATTCTTAATCTCCAAAATTTGTCCAACAAAACCCAAAGTTCAACGAGGACCATTCAATAAACTATTTTTCCATAAAATTATTCAATGAAAACCAAACTAAGATTGAAACCTAAATATTTGAAGGATTTAGTCAAATATTCATCCAAGTAAAATCGTAACATTTATCTCTAAACAACATCAGTTTCTCTTAATGTCTCGTATTGAAAAGTAATTATCCTAATCACATATCCTCCATAATAGGTTAATAAATTCCCATAGATAACCCAAAATAAACTTACTATTAATTCATAAAATCATCTAACTAAAAATAATCAGTCAAACTAAAACGATTCCCAAAATGAATAACATCATACCATGATCATGGAATCCACTCGGATTAATCGTCATCTTGCTCACGTTGGTAGAAGTCCCATGAATTACAACATTGATTTAGAGATCCTTCAAAATAATTTGCTTCTTCCATCCAAATACACCTAGTACAACATGGGTCATATGGGTTTTCACAGAATAACAGTTTTGGAAAATAATCATGTATGACATATAATTCCAAAACATCTGATAAAACATGATTTCGATAAAATTGTCGGACAAAATTCAAGTTTAAACTTTCTATTATTGGTCCTTTTAAAATACCATAAGTATGTGCTGAGAGACTATATTTTAAAATCAAATATAAATAGGTTGCGCAAGGGTCTCCTTCCTCAGCACCATTTTTAAAATCATAATATGCTTCAAATTCTTGTGATAAGGTAAAATATTTGAAAATACCTTTATAATATTTACCTTTCATGAAAATATGAGAATATTGTGAAAATAATATTTCTTCTAAAAACAACCCATGATCCACGATGATAATGAGGTATAGTGGAGGTGTTTGATATTTCAAACAACTGCTTGCAAGTGAGTTGTTTGCTAGAAAAAGTTTCACAATCATCAGAACATGACTTTGCAATAATTACTACAAGCATGTCATCAGGAAGAGATAGGAATGTCGTTTGAGATCCTTCTCCTTCCATTCGTAACTGACTTTACATGACATGAAAAAAAACGTTATAAAACAAGGATTTATCTAAAATAATAGATATAGGGACTAATCAGGTGTCTACGAAAAACTCATAATCCCTAAAGTTGTCTAAACCGGCCTTTGATACAAACTATAAGGCCCCATAATTAATCCTTACTTAATCTTGAGTTATTACAAGATTACACATTGAGGATCTTTTCAGGTTTAGATATTTAGAGAATTAGATCATGAAACATGCATTACATTCCACATTTAAACAAATTGGTTACATAAAAGACAATATTCATTTTTCCCATCAACAGAAACACATTTAAAATAAAACATGGATTCTTTCTTGAAACTTCCTTGACATTATCATCACATCATGTACCTTTCCCTTGACCTATGAAAAACATTTCAAAAACTTGGGATGAACATAAAAAGCTCAGTAAGGGTTACAAAAAGTATGGAAAAGAATCATGAGTAGATATATACATAAGAATGAAATCATACATTACCCATAAAGCATAAGCACTTTAACATACCTCATAAAATCATGAATAAATCATAGAAATAATAATAAATAAAGGTAACTTGAGGAATTCATAACATTCTTACGTAGGGAGTAACCCTCTTGGTTACGTTTGGAATACCCATCACAGTATATTCCCTAAATCTCTTCAGAGAAACATTAATGTTTCACTCCGTCCCATTACCCAATGCATTGGAGATCAATATCGGGCTCACCTGACCTTAGTTTATCACAGAACCACCCATCTTCATAATAATGCCAAATATCCATAACATAATCGTATCACATAAAACATGCATAAAGGAAACATAACATTTCCACTTTTTAATCACAAGATATCAATACAACACATTGATATAAAAACATTATAAAAACCATTTTCAATACCAAAATAAAAGAAATGTAAAACATGGTATTTATTTTTCTTTTAAAAAGAAGGTATGGCGTGTAGAGGAAGCCGAAACTCAAATAATGGTCATGGCGGCGGAGAAGTCATTGTCACCGCATATGTATGACAAAAAAATTCCATTTTTTCGTCTATTAAAATGATTCGTATAAAAAAGATTGCATTTTTGATAAATGTAAAAGTCAAAGGGGATTATACACCATATAAAAGAATGTTGTGTATAAAATAAAATATGCCTCAATGAATGGATATTGAGACGAAGTCCCATACAAAGACGATATCTTTGGTTTAAGGATAAATCAATTACATTATTATGCGTGAAAAATGAATACACCAAATATATGTGGATAATAAGTGTAAAACAATCAGAGGTTATTCACACATATTCATAGAACGACATATTCAAGGAGTACAAGTTTATCCCAAAGAATCAAATTTTGGTTAAGATGATTCCTTGCAAAAATTTGACAGCCTAACGGCGTCACTACAAAATTCATAAAATTTGTTGATGAGAGATAAAAAGGGTATCTCATTAGATGGAAATAAAATTTAAATAAATTAGGATATAAGAAAAACATATCCCAACATAATAGTATGTGAATTAAAAGACATAACAAAATAAGTCTTTTAAAAATAGGAGGGTGAAAGGTTCCCTTACCGACATGGTTATCTTTCAAAACATACACCCCGTGAAAGAAGAACAATAAAACATTGATGTAAATACTCATAAATGAAATTATATTACACAATGAGTAAAATAATGCGAATTACATACACCACTCAAAGGAAATTGTGGCAAATGCAGCATAAATCTCATGGGAATAAAAGTGAGATGAAAAATCCCTTACAAAAACTTGGCAGCCTAACAATGCCACATAAAACATACAAAAATGGATTGATGAGATCAAATAGGGTATCTAATCATATTAACATAATGTTTACAGAAAGAGTAATATAAAATAACATCCCCCAACATAACAAATAGAAGCTTAAAAGAAGTGACATAAAGGTGAGTACTTAAAATGAAAGAGAGAGGTTAGATCTCTTACGAAAATTCGGAAGCCTAACGGCGCCACTCAAAACATTAAAATTGGATTGATGAGATAGAATAGGGTCTCTCATCATATGAACATAAAAATTACAGTAAGAGTAATATAAAATAACATCCCAATAACAAGAAATATTAACTTTAAAAAGAATGACAAAAAAGAGTGTACTTAAAAGAAAGAGAGGAGTAGGACCTCTTACCTCAAGTCCGACTTGTCTTGTTTTTTTCTTTATATTTCTGAATAATAATCATTGGTCAATTTATAATTTCCTAAGGATATCCTTTAAAGATTATTATTCAGTTCATATAACATATTATACTGTTATAATAATTGTTTAATAATGTTAGTTCATATTAGACGTTTTTGCCGATGTTTGGTACATGAGTAAAAAATAAACTTGTTTGAAAAAAGATTTCACATGTAGTTATGAGTAAATAATTTCCAGATTAGTATTAAGTATTAAAATATCATATATATATCTATTACATATTCATTTTATAAAATTCCATATCATATGGAGATATAAACGAAAAGCACTGTTCATGGAGACTGTAGGCCGTACGTACGCATGAACGCTACATTCATTTTTTTGTCATATTAATGGAATTAAAAATAAATTATGTATATATATATATATATTATAATTCCAGAATAATATATATGTTATATAGGTCACATATTATCCTTAATTTAATTCTTTATACATTCGATGTATTGCTTGTACGAGTCATATCACGTGAGGGGGCGGTAGTCCACACTTCCTTATATGAAATTATTGCATTTACACAACATGAAAAGAATAAAGATATGTTTTAAATATAAAATAAATAAGCATATAGTAAACATAAATACCATATATATCATATAGAAAATACAGTGACATCATAATGGCCTCCTTTAGAGGTGTTAAAAGAATATTGAACAATCATCGTTTTGTGAGGCAGAAAATCGCCAACCACAGAAATAGTATGTTCTTTAACCATTAGATGAAGGTGTGTGTAAGTGTAGCTCGAATATGTAACATAAAAAAATCACAGTATATTTAATATACTGGTTTTGTTACAAAATGAAATGATAAAAAGAGTTTAGGGGGTTGGAGAAGCAAAATAAAACATAAGTACACAAGAGAAAACAGTATCTTTAAAACCGGTAACTCGTTTTTATTTAAGCTCGAAGGCTTCCTTGGAAAGGATTCTACCCAATGTGAGGCATCAATGATGAAGATAGGGATGTGGAGAGATGAAATGGTCAGGGTTTTGCCGATCCAAAGGCTTGAGAGGTGTTTGTAAGGTGGTAGAGTTTTGGGCCTTTTATAAGAGGAGAGGAGAGACACTCTTGGAATGTAAAGAAATGTTACTTCATTTTAAAATGCTTTTTGGATTTAAAAGGTCCTACATTAATATAATTCAAGTATAAGGTGATAAGGGTTCTTAATATACCTATCCAATAGGTTTTTGACAAGTGTAGTTCTTAGATTTTACATTATCATTTCATTTTATTTAAATCGTTAAATAATGAGGTAATCGCTGCATCATCATGATGTCATAAATAATTTAATTTATTTAATGTCTAAAAATTATAAAAAAACTACTATGATTTAGGAAATTTTTTTATCTTTCCAATGACTATTTATAGTAAAACATCTGACTTGTGTAACCCCATTTTAAAATTGATATATTAAAACAACTCATGTTTGTGTCATTTTTACTTTAACATTAAATAAAAAGTTATTTATGTAATTTCCCATCAAAAGTGGCTCCATGGGGTCCCCACGTTGACCCATGGATTTTCATGGTCGGCCATGACACATCAAATGAGGGTAGGACATTTTTCAAGCTCATCTCATATTATTAAAACAATATTTTTACCTTAAACTACACTAATTACCTATAATCGCGATTAAAAACATAAAAGTTAATATTCACCAAAAAAATTATTTTAATCCCATTGAACCACATTTTACTTCTTAGTGACATCCATGTATGTCGGATTTTTGAAATTCAAAACACAGAGGTGGTAAAAGTACATTTAAAAGAAAAATCAGTTTCTTAAGTACCACTTAGTGGTTTCACTATTAATCAAAAATTGAAGTTTTCCAGAAAAAACCCAAAACATCACCCTAACCAATATTTGATATTCCGAATTCAAAAATGATGTATATTTTAAAAAATTCAAAACATATAAGTTTCATTAATCTATTTAATAATTAATTCCCGCTGTCAGAGCAAATAGCGAGTTTTTATGAAACAATAAGTATCAAATGATTGACACTAGATTAAGTCCAATTTCAAAGTGAAATTAATTCCAACAACCACTATTGGATTAAATGGTAAAAACATATTATAATTTTACTTTTAAAATTATTGAAAATATAATCTAATCATATAAATAAATTAGATTAAAAAGTGTTTTTGAATTAAAATACATCATTTTTCACTATTCATTAAAAAATAAACTTTATCGGAAAGATACCAAAAAATTTACACAAAGAAAATTCTGATGTCCCGATTCTAAATAAAGAATTTTATTTTGTCAAATATAACACATAAAATATTCAAAAAGTGGATTTAAAATAGGTTCGCCATCAAAAAGTGATTAATCATCCTTTTAAAGAATTTTAGAATGTTTATGCTTAAAATTGGATTCATTCGCATTTTTAATCCTCTAACATTTATTGTAAAGAGTAAAAATATTTGAAAAACATATATAATCATTTTTAGTTAGTTCTGTTCATTACCGCCATTACAACGGCTAGTCATTAACTACCATTTAAAATAATATTATTTTATTATTATAGTGCAACATAAGATTTCCAAGAAACTCGTTGTTGCGTATTGGGTACACCATCGAGCATAGCATCCCCTTTAATGTAATATTAATATTTTATTCACAAATATTGATAAATATAAAAATGTCATATTCTTTATTTACCTGGGGTGTTACATTCTTCTCCCCTTTTGGGAATTGCGTCCTCGCAATTTTAAAATTGGGCTTGGAAACATCTTTGAAAGTCCCATTTCGGAACATGAGTCGATAAAACAATCACATTAAAATAAAGAAAGAGAAGTACAGAGGTCACCTGAGTTAACCCCTACTAAACTTCCATGTAGGAAAACATGGACATGGAGGAGAAAACATAGGGTCATGTTCTGAATGAGAGTGATAGAAAACATGTTTAAGAGAATGTTAACCACAAGAAAATCACAAACTTGTGATGGGTTAAACGGTATTTGATTCCCTAGTAGAAGAAGTTAATAGACAACATTTTTGTTTTATGTTACTTTTTATTGAGGAATTTATTCATAAGGAAACATAATAACTTATCATTTCGACTTTCAACTTTTATTATATTTCTTACACAAACTCATATTTTCTCCAAAAGAAGAGTATTTAGGAAGACTTTTTCACATTAAGAGTAATATAATCAACTTCTAGAGAATCACATAATCCACAAAAGAGAACTATATACTTCTCATGTCTTTAGACATTAACCAAAACCAAAACCAAAAAGGTTAGTACATGATCAAATAATCCAGAAAAGGATAACCCTTTATAAAAAAAATCTATTCTTAATTTCCAAAATTTGTCCAACAAAACCCAAAGTTCAACGAGGACCATTCAATAAACAATTGTTCCATAAAATTATTAAAAGTAAACCAAACAAATATTGAAACCTAAATATTTTAAGGATTTAGTTATATAGTCTTCCAAGTTAAATCGTAACATTTATCTCCAAACAACATCAGTTTCTCTTAAAGTCTCATATTGAAAAGTAATTAACCTAATCACATATCCTCCATAATAGGTTAATAAATTTACATAGATAACCCAAAATAAACATACTCTTATTTAATAAAATCATCTAAATGAAAATAATCAGGCAAAATAACCAGGAACTTCACGTAGTCCAGTGGTAGGTGATAATTACCAGTCGCACTTTGGATGTGGGTTCGATTCCCGCAGCTTTGTCCGACGCGACGGGTTGTCACACGGTCTGTGTGTTGTCCTTTTTATAAAATTCCAAAAATAACCCAAACATGTTTTAACCTCAATAGTTTCCTTATAACTATCATTTTCATCCTAATTCATTATGATCTCAACATATTAATACTTGATGTCTTATTTCACCACCATAAGATAAAATAAAATGATTCCCAAAATGAATAACATCATACCTTGATCATGGCGTCCACTCAGATTAATCATCATCTTTCTCACATAGGTAGAAGTCCCATGCATTACAACAATTATTCAGAGATCCTTCAAAATCATTTGCTTCTTCCATAAAAATACACCTCGTACAAAATTGTTCATATGGTTGTTCACATAATAACAGTTTTGGAAAATAATCATGTATGACATATAATTCCAAAACATCTGATAAAACATGATTTCTATAAAATAGTCGGACAAAATTTGAGTTTAATCATTCTATTATGGGTCCTTTTAAAATACCATAAGTATGTGTTGAGAGACTATATTTTAAAAGAAAATATAAATAGGTTGCGCAAGGGTCTCCTCCTCATCACCATTTTTAAAATCATAATATGCTTCAAATTCTTGTGATAAGGTAAAATATTTGAAAATACCTTGATAATATTTACCTTTCTTGAAAATATGAGAATATTGTGAAAATAGTATTTGTCTAAAAACAACCCATGATCCACGATGATAACGAGTTATAGTGGAGGTGTTTAATATTTCAAACAACTGCTTGCAAGTGAGTTTTTGCTTGAAAAAGTTTCACAATCATCCGAACATTACTTTGAAATAATTACTGCAAGTATGTCATCAGGGAGAGATAGGAATGTCATTTGAGATCCTTCTCCTTCCATTTGTAACCGACTTTACATGACCTGAAAAAATGTTATAAAACAAGGACTAAACTGAAATAATAGATATAGGGACTAATCCTGTGTCTAACAAAAACTCATAATCCCTAAAGTTGTCTAAACCAGCCTTTGATATAAACTATAAGGCCCCAATATTAAACCTTACTTAAACATGAGTTATTACAAGATTACACATTGAGGATCTTTTCAAGTTTACTGTTTTAGAGAATTAGATCATGAAACATGAATTACATTCCACATTTAAACAAAGTGGTTACATAAAATATAGTATTCATTTTTTCCCATCAACGGAAACACATTTAAAATAAAACATGGATTTGTTCTTGACACTTCCTTGACAATATCATCACATCATGTAACTTTCCCTTGACATGTGAAAAACATTTCAAAAACATGGGATGAGCATAAAAATCTCAGTAAGGGTTACAAAAAGTATGGAAAAGAAACATGAGTACATATATACATTAGAATGAAATCATACTTTACCCATAAAGCATAAGCAGTTTAACATACCTCATAAAATCATGAATAAATCATAGAAATAATAAGACATAAAGGTAACTTGAGGCATTAATAACATTCTTACGTAGGGAGTAACCCTCTTGGTAACGTTTGGAATACCCATCATAGTATATTCCCTAAATATCTTCAGAGAAACCTCAACGTTTCACTCCTTCGCATTACCCAATGCATTGGAGAGCTATATCGGTCTCACCCACCCTTAGTTTATCATGGAACCACCCGTCTTCATAATAATGCCCAAGAACCATAACATAATCATATCACATAAAACATGCATAAAGGAAACATAACATTTCCGCTTTTCAATCAACAGATATCAATACAACACATTGATATAAAAAAATTATGAAATCCATTTTCAATACCAAAATTAAAGAAATCCAAAACATGGTATTTATTTTTCTTTTAAAAATATGGTATGTGTTGTAGAGGAAGCCAAAACTCAAATAATGGTCACGGTAGCGGAGAAGTTGTTGTCACCGCATACGTACGACAAAAACATTCCCTTTTGTCGTTTAGTAAAACGCTTCGTATAAAAATGATTTCTTTTTTGATAAACGTAAAAGTCAAAGGGGTTTATACACCATATAAAATAATGTTGTGTATAAAATAAAATATGCCTCAATTAATGGAGATTGAGACGAAGTCCCATACAAAGACGGTATCATTGGTTTAAGGATAAATCAATTACATTATTATGTGTGACAAACGAATACACCAAATATAAGTGGATATTAAGTGTAAAACAATCAGAGGTTATTCACACATATTAGTAGAATGACATATTCAAGGATTACAAGTTTATCCCAAAGAATCAAAATTGGGTTAAGAGGTTTCCTTGCAAAAATTCGACAGCCTAACGACGTAAGTACAAAATTCAGAAAATTAGTTGATGAGAGATAAAAACGGTATCTCATCACATAGACATAAAATTTATATCAATTAGGATATATAAGAACATATCCCAACATAATATTATGTGAATTAAAAGACATAACAAAAGATATCTTTTAAAAATAGGAGGGTGAATAGTTCCCTTACCGACATGGGTATCTTTCGAAACATACACCCTGTGAAATAAGGACAATAAAACATTGATGTAAATACTCATAAATGAAATTATATTACACAATGAGTAAAATAATGCGAATTACATACACCACTCAAAGGAAATTTTGGCAAATGTAGCATAAATCTCACGGGAATATAGGTGAGATGAAAAATCCCTTACGAAAACATGGCAGCCTAACGGCTTCACTTAAAACATACAAAAATGGATTGATGAGATCAAATAGGGCCTCTCATCATATTAACATAATGTTTATAGAAAGAGGAATATAAAAGAACATCCCCCAACATAAAAAATATGAGCTTAAAAGATGTGACATAAAGGAGAGTACTTAAAATGTAAGAGAGAGGTTAGATCTCTTACGAAAATTTGGCAGCCTAACGGCGCCCCTCAAAACATCTAAAATGTTTTGATGAGAGCGAATAGGGTATCTCATCATATGAACATAAAAATTATAGTAAGATTAATATAAAATAACATCCTAATAACAAGAAATACGAGCTTTAAAAGGAATGAAAAAAAGAGTGTACTTAAAAGAAAAAGAGGAGTAGGATCTCTTACGTCAAGTCCGACTTGTCTTGTTCATTTCATTATATTCCTGAATAATAAACATTGGTAAATTTATAACTTCCTAAGGACCTCCTTTAAATATTATTATTCAGTTCATATCACATATTATAATGTTATAATAATTTTTTAATAATGTTAGGTCATATCTGATGTTTTTGCCGATGTTTGGTACATGAGTCAAAAATGAACTTGTTTGAAAAAAGATTTCCCATGTATTTATAAGTAAATAATTTCCATAATAGTATTAATGATTAAAATATCATATATATCCAGTACATATTCATTTTATACTATTCCATAACATATGGAGATAAAAACGAAAAGCACCGTTCATGGAGACGGTAGGCCGTACGTACGCATCAACACTACTTTCATTTTATTTTTCATATTAATGGAATTTAAAATAAATTATATATATATATATATACATATATATTATAATTCCAGTATAATATATATGTTATATAGGTCACATATGTTCATTAATTTCATTGTTTATACATTCCATGTGTTGCATGTACGAGTCACATCACTTGAGGGGGCGGTAGTCCACACTTCCTCATATGAAATTATTTCATTTACAAAACATGAAAAGAATAAAGTTATGTTTTAAATATAAAATACATAAGCATATAGTAAACATAAACACCATATATATCATATATAAAATACAGTGACTTCATAATGTCCACCTTTAGAGGTTTTAAAAGAATATTGAACAATCATCGTTTCGTGAGGCAGAAAATTGCCAACCACAGAAACAGTATAATCTTTAACCATTAAATGAAGGTGTGTGTAAGTGTAGCTCGAATCCATAACATAAAAACATCCAAGTATATTGAAGATACTGGTGTTTTTACAAACTGAAAGAATAAAAAGATTTTAGGGTGTTGGAGAAGCAAAATAAAACATAAGAACACCAGAGAAAACACTACCTTTAAAACGGATAACTCTCATTGATTTAAGATCAAAGGCTTCCTTGGAAAGGATTATGCCCAAAGTTAGGCATTAATGATGAATAGAGGGATGTGGAGAGAAGAAATGGGCCGGGGTTGGCCGAGCCAACGGCTTGATAGATGTGAGTAAGGTGGTAGAGTTGGGGCCTTTTATAAGAGGAGAGGAGGGGCACTCTTGGAAAGTAAAGAAATGATACATTATTTTACAAATGAATTTTGGATTTAAAAGGACCCACATTGATATAATTAGAGTATAAGGTGATAAGGGTTAGAAATATACCCATCCAATAAGTTTTTGACAAGTTTAGATCTTAGATTTTACATTATCATTTCATTTTATTTAAATCGTTAAATAATGAGGTAATTGTTGCATCATCATGATGTCATAAATAATTTAATTTATTTAATGTATAAAAATTATAAAAAAACTACTATGACGTAGGAAATATTTTTAGCTTCCCAATGACTATTTATTGTAAAACATCTGACTTGTATAACCCAATTTAAAAATTTTTATAGTAAAACAACTCATGTTTGTGTCATTTTTACTTTAACATTAAATAAAAAGTTATTTATGTCATTTCCCAACCAAAGTGGCTCCATGGGGTCCCCAAGTTGACCCATGGATTATATTGGTCATCCATGACACATAAAATGAGGGTAGGACATGTGTCAAGCTAATCTCATATTATTATAACATTATTTTTACCTTAAACTACAGTAATTACCACTAATCGCGATTAAAAACATAAAAGTTACTATTCCCCAAAAAATTATTTTAATCCCATTGAACCACATTTTACTTCTTAATAAAAACCATGTATTTCATATTTATTAAATTCAAAACACAGAGGTGGTAAAATTTCATTTAAACAAAAAATCAGTTTCTTAAGTTCCACTTAGTGGTTTCACTATTCATCAAAAATAAAAGTTTTCCAAAAAAACCCCAAAACTTCACCCTGAGAAATATTTGATATTCTGAATTCAAAAATGATGTCTACTTTACAAAATTAAAAACATATATGTTTCAATAATAAATTTAATAATTAATTCCCGTTGTCAGAGAAAATAGAGTGTTTTTATGAAACAATATGTATCAAAAGATTGACACTAGTTTATATCCAATTTCAAAGTGAAATTATTTCCAACGACCACTATTGGATTAAATGGTAAAAACATATTATAATTTTACTTTTAAAACAATTCAAAAGATAATCTAATCATATAAATAAATTAGATTAAAAAAAGGTTTTGAATTAAAATACAACATTTTTCACTATTCATTACAAAATGAACTTTATCAGAAAGATACAAAAAATTTACAGAAAGAAAATTTTGATGTCCCAATTCTAAATAAGAATTTTATTTTTGTCAAATATAAAACATAAAATTTTCAAAAAGTGGATTTAAAATAGGTTCTCCATCAAAAGGCGGTTAATCGACCTTTTAAAGAATATTAGAATGTTTACACTTAAAATTGGATTCATTCGCTTTTTTAATCCTCTAACATTTTTTATAGAGTAAAAATATTTGAAAAACATATATAATCATTTTTTAGTTAGTTCTGTTCATTCCCTCCATTAAAACGGCTAGGCCTTAACTACCATTTAAAATAATTTTATTTTATTATTAGAGTGCAACGTAAGATTCCCAAGATACTCGTTTTTTGCGTATTGGGTACGCCATCGAGCATATCATCCCCTTTAAATTAATATTAATATTTTATTCACAAATATGGATAAATATAAAAATGTCATATTCTTTATTTACCTGGGGTGTTACATCCTTCCCCCTTTTGAGAATTGCGTCCTCGCAATTTTAAAATTGGGCTTGGAAACATCCTTGAAAGTCCCATATCAGAACAAGAGTCGCTAAAACAATCACGTTAAAATAATGAAAGAGAAGTACAGAGGTCACCTGAGTTAACCCATACTAGGATTCCATGTAGGAAAACATGGACCTAGAGTAGAAAACATATGGTCATGTTCTGATGGAGAGTGATAGAAAATATGTCTAGGAGAATGTTAACCATAAGAAATTCACAAACTTGTGATGGGTTAAACGGTATTCGAATCCCCAGTAGGAAAAGTGAATAGAAAACATTTTTGTTTTATGTTACTTTTTATTGAGTAATTTATTCATAAGGAAACATAATCACTTATCATGTTGACTTTCAACTTTTATTAGATTTCTTACACAAACTCATATTTTCTCCAAAAGACGAGTATTTAGGAAGACTTGTTCACATTAAGAGTACTATAATCAACATCTAGAGAATAACCTAATACACAAAATAGAACTATATAATTCCCATGTTTTTAGACATTAACCAAATCCAAAACCATAAAGGTTAGTACAAGATCAAATAATCCAGAAAAGGATAACCCTTTATAAAAATAAAATCTATTCTTAATCTCCAAAATTTGTCCAACAAAACCCAAAGTTCAACGAGGACCATTCAATAAACAATTTTTCCATAAAATTATTCAATGTAAACCAAACTATGATTGAAACCCAAATATTTGAAGGATTTAGTCCAATAGTCATCTAAGTAAAATCGTAATATTTATCTCCAAACAACATCAGTTGCTCTTAAATTCTCGTATTGAAAAGTAATTATCCTAATCACATATCCTCCATAATATATTAATAAATTTCCATAGATAACCCAAAATAAACATACTATTAATTCATAAAATCATCTAACTAAAAATAATCAGTCAAACTAACCAGGGACTTCACGTAGTCCAGTGGTAGGCGATAATTACCAGTTGCACTTTGGTTGTGGTTTCGGTTCCCGCAGCTTTGTCCGACGCGACGGGTTGTCACACAGTATGTGTGTTGTTCTTTTTATAAAACTCCAAAAATAACCCTAACATGTTTTAACCTCAATAGTTTCCTTATAACTCTCATTTTCATCATAATTAATTATGCTCTCAACATCTTTGTTCTTGAAGTCTTATTTCACCACCATAAGATAAAATAAAATGATTCCCAAAATGAATAACATCATACCTTGATCATGGCGTCCACCCAGATTAATCGTCATCTTGCTCACGTTGGTAGAAGTCCCATGCATTACAACAATGATTTAGAGATCCTTCAAAATCATTTGCTTATTCCATCCAAATACACCTAGTACAACATGGGTCATATGGGTGTTCACAAAATAACATTTTTGGAAAATAATCATGTATGACATATAATTCCAAAACATCTGATAAAACATGATTTCGATAACATTTTCAGACAGAATTCGAGTTTAAACTTTCTATTATTGGTCCTTTTAAAATACCATAAGTATGTGCTGAGAGACTATATTTTAAAATCAAATATACATAGGTTGCGCAAGGGTCTCCTTCCTCAGCACCATTTTTAAAATCATAATATGATCCAAATTCTTGTGATAAGGTAAAATATTTGAAAATACCTTGATAATATTTACCTTTCTTGAAAATATGAGAATATTGTGAAAATAGTATTTTTTCTAAAAACAACCCATGATCCACGATGATAACGAGGTATAGTGGAGGTTTTTTATATTTCAAACAGCAGCTTGCAAGTGAGTTGTTTTCTAGAAATAGTTTGACAATCATCCGAACATGACTTTGCAATAATTATTGCAAGAATGTCATCAGAAAGAGATAGGAATGTCGTTTGAGATCCTTCTCCTTCCATTCGTAACTGAGTTTACATGACCTGAAAAAATGTTATAAAATAAGGATTTATCTAAAATAATAGAGATAGGGACTAATCATGTGTCTAAGAAAAACTCATAATCCCTAAAGTTGTCTAAACCGGCCTTTGATACCAACTATAAGGCCCCATAATTAATCCTTACTTAATCTTGAGTTATTACAAGATTACACATTGAGGATCTTTTCAGGTTTAGATATTTAGAGAATTAGATCATGAAACATGCATTACATTACACTTTTAAACAAATTGGTTACATAAAAGACAATATTCATTTTTCCCATCAATAGAAACACATTTAAAATAAAACATGGATTCTTTCTTGACACTTCTTTGACACTATCATCACATCATGTACCTTTCCCTTGACCTATGAAAAACATTTCAAAAACATGGGATGAACATAAAAAGCTCAGTAAGGGTTACAAAAAGTATGGAAAAGAAACATGAGTACATATATACATAAGAATGAAATCATACTTTACCCATAAAGAATAAGCACTTTAACAAACCTCATAAAATCATGAATAAATCATAGAAATCATAATACATAAAGGTAACATGAGAAATTCATAACATTCTTACGTAGGGAGTAACCCTCTTGGTTACATTTGGAATACCCATCACAGTATATTCCCTAAATCTCTTCATAGAAACATTAATGTTTCACTCCTTCCCATTACCCAATGCATTGGAGAGCTATATCGGGCTCACCTTCCCTTAGTTTATCATGGAACCACCCGTCTTCATAATAATGCCCAAGAACCATAACATAATCGTATCACATAAAACATGCATAAAGGAAACATAACATTTCCACTTTTTAATCACAAGATATCAATACAACACATTGATTTAAAAACATTATAAAAACCATTTTCAATACCAAAGTAAAAGAAATGTAAAACATGGTATTTATTTTTCTTTTAAAAAGAAGGTATGGCGTGTAGAGGAAGCCGAAACTCAAATAATGGTCACGGCGGCGGAGAAGTCGTTGTCACCGCATATGTACGACAAAAAAATTCCATTTTGTCGTCTTTTAAAATGCTTCGTATAAAAAAGATTCCTTTTTTGATAAACGTAAAAGTCAAAGGGGTTTATACACCGTATAAAAGAATGTTGTGTATAAAATAAAATATGCCTCAATTAATGGAGATTGAGACGAAGTCCAATACAAAGACGATATCCTTGGTTTAAGGATAAATCAATTACATTATTATGTGTGACAAATGAATACACCAAATATAAGTGGATATTATGTGTAAAACAATCAGAGGTTATTCACACATATTCATAGAACCACATATTCAAGGAGTACATGTTTATCCCAAAGAATCAAATTTTGGTTAAGATATTTCCTTGCAAAAATTTGACAGCCTAACAGCGTCACTACAAAATTCATAAAATTTGTTGATGAGAGATAAAAAGGGTATCTCATTACATGGAAATAAAATTTAAATAAATTAGGATATAAGAAAAACATATCCCAAAATAATAGTATGTGAATTAAAAGACATAACAAAAGAAGTCTTTTAAAAATAGGAGGGTGAAAGGTTCGCTTACGGACATGGGTATCTTTCAAAACATACACCCCGTGAAAGAATAATAATAAAACATTGATGTAAATACTCATAAATGAATGTATATTACACAATGAGTAAAATAATGCGAAGTACTTACACCACTCAAAGGAAATTGGGGCAAATGCAGCATAAATCTCATGGGAATAAAAGTGAGATGAAAAATCCCTTACGAAAACATGGCAGCCTAACGACGCCACTTAAAACATACAAAAATGGATTGATGAGATCAAATAGGGTATCTCATCATATTAACATAATGTTTACAGAAAGCGTAGTATAAAAGAACATCCCCCAACATAACAAAGAGGATCTTAAAAGAAGTGACATAAAGGAGAGTACTTAAAAAGAAAGAGAGAGGTTAGATCTCTTACGAAAATTCGGCAGCCTAACGGCGCCACTCAAAACATTAAAAATGGATTGATGACGGAGAATAGGTTCTCTCATCATCTGAACATAAAAATTACAGTATGAGTAATATAAAATAACATCCAAATAACAAGAAATATTAGCTTTAAAAGGAATGACAGAAAAGAGTGTACTTAAAAGAAGGAGAGGAGTAGGACCTCTTACCTCAAGTCCGACTTGTCTTGTTTGTTTCCTTATATTTCTGAATAATTAACTTTGGTCAATTTATAATTTCATAAGGATATCCTTTAAAGATTATTATTCAGTTCATATCACATATTATAATGTTATAATAATTGTTTAATAATGTTAGTTCGTATCAGACGTTTTTGCCGATGTTTGGTACATGAGTAAAAAATAAACTTGTTTGAAAAAAGATTTCACATGTAGTTATGAGTAAATAACTTCCAGATTAGTATTAAGGATTAAAATATCATATATATATCTAGTACATATTCATTTTATACAATTCCATATCATATGGAGATATAAACGAAAATCACCGTTCATGGAGACTGTGGGCCGTACGTACGCATGAACACTACATTCATTTTTTTGTCATATTAATGGAATTAAAAATAAATTATATATATATATATATTATAATTCCAGTATAATATATATGTTATATAGGTCACATATCATCATTAATTTCATTCTTTATACTTTCCATGTATTGCTTGTACGAGTCATATCACGTGAGGGGGCGGTAGTCCACACATCCTTATATGAAATTATTGCATTTACACAACATGAAAAGAATAATGGTATGTCTTAAATATAAAATAAAGAAGCATATAGTAAACATAAATACCATATCTATCATATATAAAATATAGTGACATCACAATGGCCTCCTTTAGAGGTGTTAAAAGAATATTAAACAATTATCGTTTTGTGAGGTAGAAAATCGCCAACCACAGAAATAGTATGTTCTTTAACCATTAGACGAAGGTGTGTGTAAGTGTAGCTCGAATATGTAACATAAAAAAATCCCATTATATTTAATATTCTGGTTTTGTTAAAAAAAGAAATAATAAAAAGAGTTTAGGGGGTTGGAGAAGCAAAATAAAACATAAGAACACAAGAGAAAACAGTACCTTTAAAACGGGTAACTCGTTTTGATTTAAGCTCAAAGGATTCCTTGGAAGGGATTCTACCCAAAGTGAGGCTTCAATGATGAAGATAGGGATGTGGAGAGATGAAATGTTCAGGGTTTTTCCGAGCCAAAGGCTTGAGAGGTGTTTGTAAGGTGGTAGAGTTGTGGGCCATTTATAAGAGGAGAGGAGAGACACTCTTAGAATGTAAAGAAATGTTACTTCATTTTAAAATGAGTTTTGGATTTAAAAGGTCTTATATTGATATAATTAAAGTATAAGGTGATAAGGGTTCTTAATATACCCATCCAATAGGTTTTTGACAAGTGTAGGTCTTAGATTTTACATTATCATTTCATTTTATTTAAATCGTTAAATAATGAGGTAATCGCTGCATCATCATGATGTCATAAAAAAATTAATTTATTTAATTTCTAAAAATTATAAAAAAAACTACTATGATTTAGGAAATTTTTTTCTCTTTCCAATGACTATTTATAGTAAAACATCTGACTTGTGTAACCCCATTTTAAAATTGATATATTAAAACAACTCATGTTTATGTCATTTTTACTTTAACATTAAATAAAAAGTTATTTATGTCATTTCCCAACCAAAGTGGCTCCATTGGGTCCCCAAGTTGACCCATTGAATGTCTTGGTCGGACGTGACACATAAAATGAGGGTAGGACATGTGTAAATCTCATCTCATATTATTAAAACATTATTTTAACCTTAAACTACACTAATTACCTCTAAGCACGATTAAAAATATAAAAAATTACTATTCACCAAAAAAATTATTTTAATTCCATTGAACCACATTTTACTTCTTAATGAAAACCATGTATCTCAGATTTTTGAAATTCAAAACACAGAGGTGGTAAAATTTCATTTAAACGAAAAATCAGTTTCTAAAGTACCACTTAGTGGTTTCACTATTCATCAAAAATTGATGTTTTCTAGAAAAAACCCAAAAAATCATCTTAATCTATATTTGATATTACGAATTCAAAAATGATGTCTATTTTAAAAAATTTAAAACATTTAAGTTGAAATAATTAATTTAATAATTAATTCCCGCTGTCAGAGCAATTAGCGTGTTTTTATGATACAATAAATATCATAAGATTGACACTAGTTTAAGTCCAATTTCAAAGTGAAATTAATTCCAATTACAACTATTGGATTAAATGGTAAAAACATATTATAATTTTACTTTTAAAACAATTAAAAAGATTATCTAATAATTTAAAAAAATTAGATTAAAAAGTGGTTTTGAATTAAAATACAACAGTTTTCACTATTCATTAAAAAATGAACTTTATCGGAAAGATACCAAATATTTACCCAAAGAAAATTTTTATGTCCCGACTCTAAATAAGAATATTATTTTTTCAAATATAACACATAAAATTTTCAAAAAGTGGATTTAAAAGAGGTTCGCCATCAAAAGGCGGTTAATAGACCTTTTAAAGAATATTAGAATGATTATGCTTAAAATTGGATTTATTCGCATTTTTAATCCTCTAACATTTATTGTAAATAGTAAAAATATTTGAAAAACATATATAATCATTTTGTAGTTAGTTCTGTTCATTCCCGCCATTACAACGGCTAGGCGTTAACTACAATTTAAAATAATTTTATTTTATTGTTAGAGTGCAACGTAAGATTAACAAGAAACTCGTTGTTGCGTATTGGGTATGCCTTCAAGCTTAGAGTCCCCTTTAAAGTAATATTAATATTTTATTCACAAAATATGGATAAATATAAAAATGTCATATTCATTATTTACCGGGGGTGTTACAGTAATATATGAATGTTATCCAACAAATGATTATTCTAATTTAACTATAAATTAAATGAATATGGAGAAAAAAATAATCTATTAATTTAATTGAATTGGTAAAATCCATTACAACTAATATAAAACAATTCAACTGACTACATTCAAATTAATTAGATATTAAAGACATGCAACATCTTTTGGTTTAGATTCAGTGATCTTAAATAACAATAATGTTTTCTTAATTCAGAAAAACTCATGGAATAGTTTAATACATCATATTTACTGGTCGTGGAATGTTTTTTTTCTGACTAAACCCCATTGATGACTTAATTTAACTTTTTATCTTTTAGGGAATAAATAAATAATACATTATTAGGGATATTTTTTCCTAAAGAAGATACAAAAAATAACTAAAAATAGAGTATCATTAATGAAACATATATCATGTTTGACATAGAAAATTTATTAGAACAACACCATCATAAATACTATCTATATTACACTTAGATTGTGATCCAACCTATTGCTTCAAACTAAATATTTCAGAAGTATTTACCAAATATCAAGGATATTTATATTGAATTTGAATGATAAATAGTGAAATGAAATTTTAATGATAATGATCAGTATTGGAATAAGATTATTAAATTCATGTTCCATTAAAATTTATGAATATAGGTGAAGAACGTGTAGTTTTAATCCAAATATGTATGTCTGTTATAATAATGAATTTTTTTAAAATCATATTCACGTTTAGGAATTGTAAAAGGGATTCAATTTCTATATATTCATTTGAACATGATATTTATAGAGATATTGACCGTATAAAATTGGGTATATCATCTTGACATATGTCCAAAATCTCATTACTCATTTCTAGTTAACCAAGTAGGATTAAAAAAACACATTCAGTAAATAAAACCTAATAATTATAAAAAAAATTAATATATGTATCTAAATTTATTAAATGTATTCATAGAAGAACTATATTTTTATAATACAATGTGTGGAATTTTTTCACGTAATCAATAAAATGAATAGGATTATATATAACATTAATACCATTAGTTATAAAAAAATTGAGTATCATATATATTAAATAATGTTATAGTTGTTAATGTGTTTGAGATTTGGGACCCAAATATTCACTAACTATTATCAACACCCCCCCCACGAACACATGATCAACATTAAGTCATCTATGATGACTATTCATCATGTTTTAAAAAAAATCCATTTATGATATCTATGAATCATATTTTATGTTATAAAAACCAATTATAATAAGAAATAATTATTCTAAATGAAATTCCTTTTGATAAAAATGAAAAAAAACATCTTCACCGTTAAATTGTTTGTAATGCTTCACAAAAATTTATATATGATTTATTATCATCATATGATATTTTAATCTTTTACAACCACTCTCTAAGATTGTAATCAAATAAATTAGAGAGAAGATGATTTTTTGGATTATTCGTGTTGTCAACATTGACTAAAATTCGTATATTGTATTGAATATTGAATTACATTGAAAACCTATACCAGTATATTGAGTAATTAATTTTTAGTAATATTTATTCATTTTAAAAAATATTTTAAACGTGTTATAAAAAAATAATATCCCCATTTGATGTTATTGTTCACATTTAATTGTAAAAACATGACAGTGCATTTAAAAAAACAAAATATAAAACTAATGATGAATGAATATAATTGAATTATAATCTACAATAAATATAGAAAATCATTGAATAAAAATGAAATATACATTTAAAAACAATCCAGACACCTAGAAATCAAATATAAAAATTGAAATCATGGAAATTAAAAAATATTTGTTTCGAATCATTTTGTAAAAAAATGTTACATTTTGTATTATTATAATTTCAATTTAAGATGTCACATTACTAAAAAAAATTACAAAATTATTATAAAATACTTTAGGGTAATAAAATTAGTATTCATTTTAAAATACTAAATAACTCATGTTGTTGTAATAGACATATCCTTATTGATAAAATAGTAGATGAAAGATCGTTTCATAGTGATTTTTTAATAGAATTTATTTTTTCATCAAATTTCATTATTTTTTTCAATATTTAATTATAACTAAAACGAATCATAATTTTAAATTTACAAAAAACATTCCACTTTTCATGGTAATTATATAAACTAAAATATATTACAAAAGAAATGAATTGAAATTAATTATATATGTTTATTATATCTTATTTTTAATTTTTCAATGGATAACTCCCATATTAAATTAATTTGTTCATAGTACCCCAAATGCCCTTATTGTAAAATATTTTTAATAGAAAATAATGTTTTTTGATAAATACATTCATTAGAAATTACATATTTATTGATATTCAATAATGTGATACTTATTGTTGAAACCCTTATTGAATGAAAAGTTTTAATGGTATAAAAGAAATTATTATTCTTTTAAATATTTTATAGATGAAAAAAATGTAGGGAAAATGTTTTTAAAGGCTTTGTAATTATGCATGGTTTGATGTATATGATCCATAGTGTTATATTTATATATATATTCTATTTATAAATTAAAATTTTATTTTTTTAGAAGTTAAAAAATTTTATACAATATTTTTTAATTATTTTTAAAATAAGAAAGAATTGAAACAGAAATTTAAATTGTTAATCAAAAATATGAATAATTAATACATTATAATAACATTATAATCCTTTCACAAATTGGATTTTTAACAACATTAAATAGATATGATAAAATGAAAATAAAATATAATAAAATCAAGATAGTTATTAAAATATGTATCCATACTATCACATAAAGAAGTTATGTTAATTATATATACATATTAATGTTTATGTGTTGTATAATATATTATTTTGACATTTTATGTATTATGTTCATTTATTTATCGCATTATATCTATTATTTAAAAAAATATAATGTATAAAAAAATGTTCATTTTATATTCAATGAAATATAGTTAATTTGTAAGAATGTTTTATTAAATACAAATATTCTCTATTGTTTATTATTTTTTCTAAACCATAACCTTGTAAACTAGAATTACAAGGTCATAAAATTCATCATCATATAAAGAATTATCCAATAAAAAACTAAAAGAGTATAAAAAGTTAAATGAAACCTAGTATCATAACAATATCTATGGGTCCTACACAAAATTACATTTCAATGATTACAAATTGAAGTCAAAAAATAAAATAGAATGCCAATCATTGAGATATTGGTTTTTGATTCCACATAATCAATTAAACATAAAATTATTAAAATTTATATTATATTCATATATTATGTTTATGAAAGACTCACAATATGTATATTTCATGTACATTTCATGTAAAAGCTATATAATTTATGTTTTATAAAGTGTTCACACTATATTTTAACTATTTATTCCTCTTCATGAATCTGTTTACCTAAATGAGACGTCATATGATGAGAAATATTGAACGATGATCCTCACATGAACTATGGTTTGGAGGAGTGTATATAATCTATAATTACTTCATAATGTGGAGGTTATGGGTTGATTTCACACTAGTCAATGTTATTATGTGGGGTGCATATCCTTGGTTGAGGACTACGGGAGGGATTTATCACATGTTGTTGGATAGATGGATGGTTGTCTATATGGGTGGTATGAATTTGTCCCAGCCATCTCCACTATTTCATTGTAGAATAATTACTACCATTAAATATAGAATAGTGGACATAATATGAGGAATTTGGAAATGTTTTTAATTATCATTATTTTCTCATTTAATCATATGAATTTTCTTTTTGTGAAAATCTAAAATTATCTCTGTATATGTGCTCATGAATCAGAGTGAAATTCTACCTATCCATAGGGGTAGTAATTATTATCTAACCACATGAATCAATGGGTCCTATGATATCATATTCTAATTATTTCCTTCTTCATTTGTTTTCAAATTTCATCATATCTGAATCTATTGTATCATTATGACACTCAATTTTTTAGAAGGAGTTATAAATTACAATATTCAATATTTATGTTCACACTATATTTTATATGTAAAATTTATTGACTTCAAAATTATTAATATTCATAGTGTATTATTAATAAATACATTTAAATATTAAATAAAATTATATAGGATAAATATAAATATATTCTATGTAATTTTAATTGTATGTAAAAGAAACAAGGTGCATTCAAAAACTCTTGAAATGTGTGATATTGATAAAAAAAATCATATATTATATAAAATGAGATAAATTCAACTATGGGTGTCTCTATTTTCATTCAAAAACATAACATCTTTATGTGTTTCATAAATCATAGAAATAGAAGGATTTACATAAATTTGAATTTCTAAGAGAGACATTATGTTTATGATTTTCCAACCTGATGATCAATACTAGAAAATCCATATATAATACAAATGACTATCTGAATATTAATGAAGCATAATAAATAAGAAAATGTTGATATTACATTAAAACATGACTCTATCATCTTCTTCTTTTGACATTATGTTTTAAGTGGACTTATATTCTCTAGAAAATACTCATATCAACAATATTGTAAGGAAGAGGTTATACATGTTGTTTCCATCCAAACAACATTGAATCTACAAAAACTCCACATTTCCAAACCCAAATAATTTCTATGAAAGATGCCTCCATGAAAACTAAAAGGAAAGAAATGGTAATTTCATGACATCCTCTATTTCATGAGTTTGAGAAATATAGAATTTTGGGGAAAACACAATAGTAATATAACAGTACCATAATCCATTCAAGGAAAATATTATTATCTTCATTGATCATATGTGTTTGAAGAACATAATTACGAAGATGGACTTGAACCTCCAAAAATTGATGTTGGATGGGGTATCTCAATGTGCTTTACCTTGACTAGGATTATAAAAATTGGAAATAAAATTTAGTGGGAGAAATTTTTGGCTGAAAATTATATAATGTTTTAATGTATGATCCTGACCATATAGGATTGTAAATCATACACATCTTGGAAAGGTAATTAAACATAATGTGATTTAAAACCACTATTTTAATTATGTTTAAGAACTATAGACAATAATATTTTCTACATGGTTCTATATACATATGTATTTTGTAGTTTAATAATGACTTTTCATTATTTTCTATGATTCTATTTTTCAGAGTTCATAACTATTTATTTTTCTGCCTCATAATTTTTAGTTTTCACACTTTGTTAATACATTTTATTAATAAACTATTATTTTTTCCTCATGTTATTATTTTCGATTTTCATATAATTTCAAAATAAATTTATAATAAATAATCACATTTTCATTTGTTGATATTTTTCTTTTTTAAACTATATTTTTCTATTACATTCCCTATAATTAAATTTCACATAGAAAGACTTAAGGCCATAAATATAGGATTGGAAAAACTCATTGACCATAATGAATTTCATTATATCCCAGGCTCTGTGATTAAATGGTATATTTTTCTATTATTTCCAAATTTTAATACTATTATTTATTTCCACATATATATAAAAATAAAATTCCAGAATTGATGATTTCACTTTTTTAATATAAATTTTTAAGAATATTTCAGTAACCACTAAATTCTTATGAGTCGTATTAAACTTCTAATTTTTATATTATTAGATATTCAATTTTCAATAATCATCAAGAATGAGGTAGTGTTTAATCATTAAATATTTTCGTTATTAAATAATTTCCTTCATTTTTAATACTCCATTCGCTATATTTTTCAATATTATAATCATTGAAGACTTTTTTTGAATCTACAAAGACCATCATAAAAAATGATTGGAAATGAAAATTGAAAATTTAATTTACCAATTCGATAAAAATCAATCTCTATTTAAAACTAAATTTAATTATATTTCACAAACATAGATACACATGCATGAACATATTTTAAAATATAAAAACTAAATTTATCATCAATTATTTTTTATGGGGTGAAAAAATTAATATCTTTGTAAAATGTAGCAGTTAATATTAGAGTACATAGAATTAATATTTCCATTTTTAAAAGAAATGTTGATTTAATTTTATCATGTTTGGTGTGTGATGAATGGTTTTCTCAAAAAGGGGAAATATTAGTTGTACTGTATATTTATTCAAATGGTTCATAGGTTCACATGTGATGTAAATTTTATTATATATTATAATCTATAATTTCATGGAATAATGTGATGTATTTATTAAAAATGCCATAATGGAGTTCCCAATAAATGAAGTCCACATATCTTCCAAGGGAATAACTGTAACATCCCAGATAAATAAAGAATAATACATTTTCATACATATTAGTATTTACGAATTAAATATTAATTTTACATTAAATGGATTGCTATGTTCTATAGCGTACCCGATACACAACAAAAAGTTTTATTGAAATCTTACGTTGCACACTAGTAATAAAATAATATTATTTTAAATGGTAGTTAACACATAGCCGTTTTATTGGAGGTAATGAATAGAAATAACTGAAATATGATTATATATGTTTGTTAAATGTTTTAACATTTACCAAATAATGTATAAAGGCTTAAAATACGAAAAGAATTCAATTCTAGGCATATATACTCTAATTTTCACTAAAGGTCCACTTATCGCCTTTTGATGGAGAAATCTCTTTAAATATAGTTTTGGTCACTATTATAAATTATTTTGGACTAAATTAAATTCTTCTTTAGAATCGATCCATCAAAATTTACATTGTGTAAATTTTTGGTATTTTTCCAATAATTTTAATTATTTTTAATGAATAGTGAAAAATGTTGTATTTTAATTCAAAACCTCTTTTTAATCTAATATATTTATATGATTATATTATCATTTTAATTGTTTTTAACGTTAAATTAGAATATATTTTTACCATTTAATCCAATAGTGGTCGTTGAATTAATTTCACTTTGAAATTGGACTTAAACTAGTGTAAATCTGTTGATATATATTGTTTCCTAAAAAAACACTATTTGTTCGGACAACAGGAATTAATTATTAAATTAATTAATGTAACATATATGTTTTGAATTTTGTAAAATAGACATCATTTTTGAATTCAGAATATCAAATATATCTTATGGTGATGTTTTGGTATTTTTCTGAAATACTTCAATGTTTTATGAATAGTGAAACCACTAAAAGTTAATTAAAAAACTAATTTTTTGTTTAAATTAAATTTTTCCACCTCTGTGTTTTGAATTTCAAAAATCTGACATCCATGGTTGTCATTGGGATTTAAAATATGGTTTAATTGGGTTAAAATAATTTTTTTCTGAATAGTAACTTTTAAGTTTTTAATCGCGATAAGAGGTAATTAGTGTAATTTAAGTTAAACATTATGTTTTAATAATATGAAATGACCTTGACACATGTCCTACCATTATTGGATGTGTCATGGACGAAGAATAGAATCCATGGGTCATCTTGGGGACCCCATGGAGCCACATTGGTAGGAAAATGACATTAATAATATTTTATTTAATGTTAAAATAATAATGTCACAAACATGTGTTGTTTTACTAAAACAATTTTTAAATCTGGTTATACAAGTCATAATATTGACTATAAATATTCATTAAAAATATAAAAATATTTCCTACATCATGATATTTGTTTTATAATTTTTAAACATTAAATAAATTAAATTATTTATGATACCATGATGATGCAGCGATTACCTCATTATTTAACGATTTAAATAAAATGAAACGATACTGTAAAATATAAGACCTACATTTGTCAAAACCCTATTGTATGGGTGGATTTCGAACTCTTATCACCTTATACTAGAAATATATAATTTTTGGAACTTTAAAATCTGATAAGTATTTTATAAAAAAGTAATCTTTTATAACATTCCATGAGTGCCCCTCCTCTCCCCTTATAAAAGACCCCCACATCTACCACCTTACCCACATCTCTCAAGCTTTTGTCTCGGCCAACCCCTGACCATTTTGTCTCTCCACATCCCTCTCATACTTCTAGAAGCCTCACTTTGGGTATAAGTATTTCCTAGGAAGACGTTGAGCTCAAACCAAAAAGAGTTACCCGTTTTAATAGAGATTAAAAAGCAATCGAGTCATGTCAGACACGAGGTAAGGGACATCATCTCAATCTCCATTAATTGAAGCATATTTTGTTTTATACACAACTTTCTTTTATATGGTGTATAAACCACTTTGACTTTTAATCTTATTCAAAACGAATCTTTTTTTATACGAAGCTTTTTACTAAATGACAAAAGGAATGTTTTCTTGCCGTACATAAGCGGCGACAATGACTTCTCTACCGTCGGGACCATTATTTGAGTTTCAGCTTCCTCTACATTCCATAACCTAACATTTTTTAAAAATTAAAAATAAATACCATGTATTACTTTTCTTTTATTTTGGTAATGAAAATGTTTTTCATAATGTTCTTATTATATCAGTGTGTTATATGGATATATTGTGATTGAAATGTGGAAATGTTCTGTTTCCTTTATGCATATTTTACGTGATACGATTATGTTATGGTTCATGGGAATTGTTATGAAGACGGATGGTTCTGTGATACACTAAGGGTGGGTGAGCATGATATATCTCTCCAATGTATTGGGTTACACGAAGGAGTTAAACGTTAAGGTTTCTCCGAATAGATTTAGGGAATATACTTTTATCGGTATTCCAAACATAACCACGAGGGTTACTCCCAAGGTAAGAATGTTATAAATGCCTCAAGTTACCTTTATGTCTTATGATTTCAATTATTTATTCATGATTTGATGAGGTATGTTAAAATGATTATGTTTTATGAGTAAAGTATGATTTCATACATGGACTAATGTTTTCATTTCATACTTTTATATCCCTTACTGAACTTTTTATGTGCATCCCAGGTTTTTGAAACGTTTTTCACAAGACTTAATGTGGAATAGGGTCAAAGATGGAATCATGGAAATGTCATGCTATCTAAAACATGGAACTAGTCATGTTTCCTCTTAAGAGTTTTTATTTTATGGAATCTTAGAAGAAGTGTCAACTTTGTAATCTTTTGAGATGTAATAGTTATATCCTAGTTCTCTAAGACTATAAACCTAAAAGGATCATCAATTTGAATTATTAATTTAATTAAATATTATGTAAGGTTTAAGGTTGGCACCTTATAGTTGGTATTATATGTCAGTTTATATAACCTTATAAGTTAGAATTCAATTAAATTATTATCCAACAATATATTTTTTTATTGTCAAATTGAAATGATATAGAATTTAATGATTAACATGTTACTTCACCTATGATATTTCTATGATAAGAATTGTTTTTCATAGAGGAAATAGAGAAGATTTTCTAGGAAGGTATAAAGAGTATAATGACCTTTCGAATCAGCAATCAGAGATGGTGGAATCAAAATTGAGAAGTTTACTGCATTGATGGCTTAGTTAAATCAGGTGATAAATAGTGGTTGTCTTTATTGATGATATATTATTGTTTTCTAAAAGTAAAGAGGAGAATGAATGACATTTAAGGTTTATTTTGCAATCCATAAATGAAACGAAATTGTATGGGAAATTCCGCCAGTGTGATTTTTGGTTTAAAAAAATTTCTTTCCTTGGTAATATTATTTCTAAAGATGGAATTACTATGGATCCTACAAAAACAAAAGTTGTTGAAGAATGGCCAAGACCCACAAATGTAACCGAGATCCGTAGTTTTCTTGGTTTGGCTGGTTACTACCGAAGGTTTGATGAAAATTTTTCACGGTTATCTAGTCTAATTACTAAGCTAACTCGGAAGGGTGTTAAGTTTATCTGGACAAAACAATGTGATGATTGTTTTCAAGAGTTAAAAAGAAGAGTGGCGAATTCTCCAGTTTTGGAACTTCCTTCTAGGAATTGTGAGTTAGTTATATACAGTGATGCTTCATTGATGGGACATGGCTGTGTCCTTACGCAGAATGATCAGGTAATTGCATATGCTTCAAGTCAGTTGAAACTCATGAGGTAAATTAACTTACACATGATTTGGAATTATCTGCTGTTTTTTTGCATTAAAATTTTGGAGGAATCATTTGTATGGAGTAGAGTGTGAAATATATACCGATCACAAAAGTTTAAAGTATATATTCACTCAGAAAGAATTGAACATGAGACAGAGGAGATGGCTTGAATTAATCAAGGATTATGATTGTACAATTTATTACCATCCAGGAAAAGAAAATAAAGTGTCTGATGCTTTGAGTTAAAATGGTAACGCTTCATTAACAATGTTGTGTTTGGAACGTGATCCTTTGGTTAAGGATTTGATGAACACTGGGATTAAAGATTTTGGTGCAGGATATCCTTCTATTTTGTTTCAGGTATCAGTGAAATCTTCTCTATCAGACAGAATCAAGAAAGCACAGATTCAAGACAGTGAGTTTCAGAAAAAAGTAGGTCTGGTTCAAAAGGCTAAGTTGCATGAATTCAACATTGATAATGATTATGTGTTTGAGATTTGGGAAGAGATTGTGTGTTCCTTTTGATTCATATTTGAAGAGAGAGTTGTTATGTCAAGCTCATAGTTCTCTGTTTTCAGTTTATCCTGGCAGTACTAAGATGTATAAAGATCTGCGGGAGTATTGCTGGTGGGATGGAATGAAAAGATATATTGTCGATTTTACTATGAAGTGTTTGACTTTTCAGGAGGATAAAGCAGTGTGGCAGTTACCAAAAGGGATGCTTCTGCCTATACCAGTGCCAGAGTGGAAATGAGTAAATATATTCATGGACTTTGTTATGATATTAACGAAGACATCTCGAGGTCAAAATGCAATCTAGGTTATTGTTGATCGCTTGACTAAATCAGCTCATTTCTTTATTATTTGAGATACTTTCTCTATAGATCAAATTTCTCGATTGTATCTTAATGAGATAGTCAGGTTTCATGGAGTTCCCATATCCATTGTATATGATCATGATCCAATGTTTACGTCTAACTTTTGGAAAGGCCTCCAGAAGTTGTTTGGCACTGAATAAAATTTTAGTACAGCTTTTCATCCTAAATAATATGGGTAGTCTGAACAAACAATTCAGACTTTGCAAGATATGCTATGTGCTTGTTCGATGGATTATCAAGGAAGTTGAGACCAACATCATTCTTTGGTTGAATTTTCATATAATAACCGTTTTCATTCCAGTATACAGATGGAACCGTTTGAGGCATTATATGGGAATCGGTGCCGAACTCCAACTTTTTGGGATGAAGTGGGTGAAAGTAAGCTGATGGGACTAGAATTGGTAGAAGAGATGGTGAAAAAGATTAGTTGATTCAGAAACACATGAGAACAACTCAGAGTATGCAGAAGAGTTATGCGGATAATTGGAGGAGGGATCTATCGTTCGAGGTAGGTGATCATGTTTTTCTCATAGTTTCACAGTGGAAAAGTGAGATGCGATTTGATAATAAAGGAAAGCTGAGTCCAAGGTTCATTGGACCATATGAAATTCTGGAAAAAGTTGGATCAGTTGCTTACCGAGTGGCTTTACCTTCGAGTTTATCTCAGGTACACAATGTTTTTCATGTTTCGATGTTGATAAAGTATATGCCAGATCCACCTCATATTTTGAGACCAGAGGTAGTTTAGATGGAAGAGAATCTCTCTTATGGAGAACAACCTGTACAAATTCTTGATCATGGAGAACAAGTGTTGTGGAATAAGGTAAGTTATCAGGTAATGCTTTTGTGAAAAAACCATATGGATTAAGAGGCAATGTGGGAATCTAAAACTTCTATGAGGGATAAATACCCCCACTAATTTTGACAAATGAATAAAATTGCAAGGACGCAATTCCCAAAAGAGGGGAAGGATGTAACATCCCAGGTAAATAAAGAATAATACATTTTCATACTTATTAATATTTACGAATTAAATATTAATTTTTCTTTAAAGGGGTTTCTATGTTCTATAGCGTACCCGATAATCAACAAAGAGTTTCTTTGAAATCGTACGTTGCACACTAGTAATAAAATAATATTATTTTAAATGGTAGTTAACATGTAGTCGTTGTATTGGTGAGAATGAATAGAAATAACTAATATATGATTATATATGTTTTTTAAATGTTTTTACATTTATCCAATAATTGATAAAGTCTTAAAATACGAAAAGAATTCAATTCTAAGCATATATACTCTAATTTTCACTAAAGGTCCACTTATCGACTTTTGATGGAGAACCCTATTTAAATTTTATTATGTCACTCTTATAAATTCCTTTGGACCAAATAAAATTCTTCTATAGAATTGGGACATCATAATTTACTTTGTGTAAAGTTTTTGTTTTTTTCCGATGAAGTTTATTTTTTTAATGAATAGTGAAAAATGTTGTATTTTAATTCAAAACCTCTTTTTAGTATAATTTATTTATATGATTAGATAATCTTTAGAATTGGTTTTAAAGTTAAATTAGAATATATTTTTACCATTTTAGCCAATAGTGGTCGTTTGAATTAATTTCACTTTGAAATTGGACTTAAACTACTGTCAATCTTTTGATATATATTGTTTCATAAAAATACGCTATTTGTTCTGAAAACGGGAATTAATTGTTAAAATATTCAATGAAACTTATATGTTCAGAATTTTTTAAAATAAACATCATTTTTGAATTCGGAATATCAAATATAGCTTAGGGTGATGTTTTGGTATTTTTCTGAAAAAACTTCAAATTTTGATGAATAGTGAAACCACTAAGTGGTACATAAAAAATCTGATTTTTCATTTAAATGAAATTTTACCGCCACTATGTTTTGAATATCAAAAATCCTACATTCATGGTTTTCATTAAAAAGTAAAATGTGGTTCAATGGGATTAAAATAATTTTGTGGTGAATAGTATCTTTTAAGCTTTTAATCGCGATTAGAGGTAATTAGTGTAATTTAAGGTAAAAATAATGTTTTAATAATATTAAATGACCTTGAAACATGTCTTACCCTTATTGGATGTGTCATGGCCGACTAATACAATCCATGGGTCAACTTGGGGACCACATGGAGCCACTTTGATAGGAAAATGACATTAATAGCTTTTTATTTAATGTTAAAATAAAAATGTCACAAACATGTGTTGTTTTACGAAAAAAAAATTAAATGGGGTTATAAAAGACATAATTTTGACTATAAATATTCATTAGAAATCTAAAAAGATTTCTCACATCATGATATTTATTTTATAAATTTTAGACTTTAAATAAATTAAATTATTTATGACACGATGAGGATGCAGTGATTACCTCATTATTTAACGATTTAAATAAAATGAAAAGATAATGTAAAATATAAGATCTACACTAGTCAAAAACCTATAGGATGGGTGTATATAGAACTCTTATAACCTTATCCTCTAAATATATAATTTTGGGCCCTTTAAAATCCAAAAAACATTTTATAATAAAGTAACCTTTTATAACATTCCAAGAGTACCCCTCCTCTCCTCTTATAAAAGGCCCCCACATCTACCACCTTTCACACACCTCTCGATCCTTTGGCTCTGACAACCCATACCCATTTTGTCTCTCCACATCCCTCTCTTACTCCTACAAGACTCACATTGGGAATATGTATTTCCAAGTAACCTTTTGAGCTCAAATTGAAATGAGTTACCCGTTTTAAAGGAGATTAAAGAGCAATCGAGTCACATCGGACACATGGTAAGGGACTTCATCTCAATCTCCATTTATTGAGGCATATTTTGTTTTATACACTACTTTATTTTATATGGTATATAATCCCCTTTGACTTTTACACTAATTCAAAAGGAATATTTTTTTATATGAAGCATTTTATTAAACGACAAAAGGAATGTTTTTTGTCGTACGTATGCAGCGAGAACTTCTTCTCCAGCGTCATAACAATTATTTGTATTTCATATTCCTCTACAATCCATAACCTTACTTTTTTTAAAAATCAAAAATAAATACCATGTATTTATTTTGTTTTATTTTGGTATTGAAAATGGTTTTCATTATGTTTTTATTATATCACTGTGTTGTATTGATATCTTTTGATTGAAATGGGGAAATTTTATGTTTCCTTTAAGCATGTTTTACGTGATACGATTATGTTATGGTTATTGGACATTATTATGAAAACGAGTGGTTCTGTGATAAACAAAGGGTGGGTGAGCCCGATATAGCTCTCTAATTCACTGGGTAACGTGAAGGAGTTAAACGTTAACGTTTCTCCAATGAAATTTAGGGAATATACTATGATGGTTTTCCAAACGTAACCATGGGGCTTACTCCCTACGTAAAAATGTTATGAATGCCTCAAGTTACCTTTATGTCATATTATTTATATGATTTATTCATGATTTGACGAGTTATGTTAAAATGATTATGTTTTATGAGCAATGTATGATTTCATACGTGGACTAATGTTTTCATTTCATACTTTTATATCCCATTCTGAGCTTTTTGTGATCTTCCCATGTTTTTGAATTGTTTTTCATAGGATATAATGTGGAATAGTGTCAAGGATGGTATCAAGGAAAAGTCATACTATCTAAAACATAAAACTAGACATGTTTCTTTTTATGATTTTTTATTTTATGGAAACTTATTAGAAGTGTCTACTTTGTAATCTTTCGAGATGTAATAGTTATGTCCTAATTCTCTAAAACTCTAAACCTCAAAAGATCCTCTATGTGAATTACTCATTTAATTCAAAATTAATTATGGTTTAAGGCTAGGGCCTTATAATAACACACAGTTTCATTCAAAATAATTGATTCAATGATGAAAATCTAGAAACCCATTGGAGAACCTAGGTGTGTTATAAATAAGATAATTCAAAACATATTACTGAGCCCCATTTTAAAAATGGATTGAAATATGATAAATGAGTGTGAAATATTAAAAATTTGAAGTGATAAATATCAGCCATAGATGAAACTATAAAGGAATTATAGTGGAAGAAACATACCTCTTCAAAAGATAGCTAAAATATTGGAATATTGAAAATATTTATATTAGACTTGGGCCCCACTTGAAGAGACCTCATTTGAGAGAGTTCCAACCCAAATTCATATCTTGTGGTGGACATACAACTAATCATCACTAATAGAGTACTAAATATATGTTTATCTGGAGTAATTTCACCCCAATTTATATTGGAGGGAACTGAAATCCATGTTGGGAAAGAAGGCTCATGCTCCCGTAATTACATACGTCCAGGGGAGTATTGGCCTTTAACAAGTCTTATAGTCATGTCCTAAAGCCCATTATCATCACTACGTATGTAAATCCTAATGAATATTATCTCTCATTATGAAAAACCTCAAATTTATAACAAATAAACATCCATTATGATGCATTTTAATAAGTTTTTAGGATATGTTTTGAATTTTTCTGAAATGTACATCCAATAATAATTTTAGGGATATCACATTATAAAGGTTATGGTTGGCCATATGGTGACCCATTGGAGAGCTACCCCACACATTGGGGGTAGGGGTGTATGTGAATTGATTGCATGGATAAAAAGTGTACCTCATATGTCTGGTGGAGAAGACATACCCATCTAGATCTTGGGCTGACCAATACACTTAGACTCGATGTTAGACATGGCTGACTGGCTAACCTGCACTGCCCGAACAACCGTGGACTAGTCATTCCAATGGACCCCCAAAAGTAAATACACACAGGGGGATAAAAATATTGTATTATTTTTAATATATTATTTTAGATCATAAAAACCCTCTTAATTCAATGTCACCTCATATTGATGGTAAACATTGAACCAAAAATATACCAGATTCAACAAATAGGTTCCCCAAGGAAGAAAATTGGAGTTTTTTTACATCTATAGTGATTCAGAAAAGTGATAACAAAATAATTGAGATAATTATAAATAAAAAAATAGTCACCAAACAAAACCATCTCTTTCCAACCCTAAATTTTAAACATTTATTTGTTGATCCATGAACTATAGAAGTGCATCTTGCATATTATAACATCACATTGTTTCGTGATTTACATATATCATCAATAAGTTTTTCTGTGTGTGTGTGATAACAAAATTTAGAAATGTATATTTAAGAATTCATTTGTGGTTCTAATGATAAAAATCCATTATTTCTAATATAAATAAATATCAAATAACATAATGTAAATAATTAGTTTTAGATGGTAAAAATATTTTTGGTGCTTAGATTCAAGTTATTAAAATTACAATGAGGATTTCATAAATGATAATAATTCATGGAAAATTTTAATACATCATAGAAACTGAACTATCCTAAAAAAATTCAATATGTGTGAAATAACATGAACCACTATGATTCTTGGGTATGTATCTTATTAATTTGATGAACATTGGACATTGATATTTACCTTCCACAATTTCTATTGATTTTGGGTCTATCACCAGATTCTATAAAACATAATAATTATCATTCTAATGAATAAAATAATAAAATTAAGGTGACTTTTTTTAATGTCTATGAACCCCATGAATGACATTATACCACTTAATATCATCAAAATAGTAATTAATCATTAATTTATTATCTATCAATTTTCTTAAGTAAAGAAAGAATGTTTAGCTAAAAAAACATACTAGGGAACCTGTGGTATATCATATTTGACAATAGTCAATGCCTTGAAACACATCCTTACAATTTCCACATTTATTATGTTTAGCTTATGATCTAACCAATCTATTGAAATCAATTATTTATAAATTACAAAAATATATCAATTATATTTATAATGAGTTGGAAAAATAAAATATTATTGATAATTCATTGTATTGGAATCACCAGAGAATCTATATATTACACACAATTTCATGATTATGGACGAAATTGATGTGATTTTCCATCCCTATACATGCATCCCTACTTATAAAACTCATTCTTAATGTTTTATTATTTAAATTTCTCATCAAATGGATGAATTTTTTGTATCGATATATGAGCTAGATAGAAATAGAGTTATTGATTAAAAAATTGGACATTGTGTGCCAAAAAAAATATGAAATCTAATTTTTCTTTTTTGGTTATTAATATATGAAAATAAAATTAATTATTAAAAAATTAACATATAATAATAAAACATTGATTAATTTAAGTAATGAAATTTACTAAATGTAATAACTTGTCAAAATTATATGTATCATACTATTTGGTAAAATAATCCACACAACCGTTAAAATGATAAATCAAATCTCGAATATTAATCCATAGGGCCAGAAATAATTGTAGTATCATATCCTAAAGACATATTTAATCATTTTCTGGATGTTTTAATACTTGGAGCCAAATATTCACCAACATTACAAGGCACCCCTCCCCCCACAACGGAAACAGGATCAACCAAAATTTATCAATAATGAAAATTCTTTATGTTATTTATGAACCAAAAAAAATTATGATATCTTTGGATCATATATTAAGTCATAAAAACCAATTAATCAATTCATTAAAACAAATAAATTTATTATTTTAGTAATTAAAACTATAAGAACTCATACTCCCCAAAAAATCATTATATATTCTCACTCAAAATAACACATGAATTATTATCATTATAAAATATGTTATTATTTTTCAACCACATTATATTAGTGAGAAAAAATGATTCAGAGATGAGATGAAATATTGGACTACACTAGTAATCAAAAAATTTCAAACATTCATAGAGTTTTTTTACTTGTGACATATATTTAATTCATATATTAGTATATAGAACCTTCATTGTATTGTTGTAGATGTGTTTTTATTTTAAAAAACCAATCAATTGTGTCTGAAAACATCATAAAAAAAATTTAGATGGACTTGAATATATTTCATCAAATGAACATCCTCCTACATTTCACAAACACACTAAATCAATCTAAAATTAATAGATAATGAATAATACTAGAATTTAAAACAACTATTAATATAATCAATTATCGACTAACAGTGATTTGTGTATTAGAAACATGTTAAATATATAAAATTTCCTTAACCAAAATGATATTAGGGAAATTTAAAATCATCACAATTTAAACATTGAGTAATAAATCTTATTTTTTGAAATGATACCATTTTTACTAAAAACATTTCATCCTTGACAAGAAAAACATATTTATCATAAAATATTTAAAGGGAATGTTTTGATAATGACTTTCAGTATATTGAAAAAATGGAGTTATATATATGGAAATCATCCTTTTTATATAAAACCCAAACAAATGATAGTGTTATCATGTTTTATTTAAATATATCTATTTTTAATCAATTTTTTTTTATAAACATTTATTTTTACAATAGATTATTTTTGTTCCCTAAATATTTATTATTGTTTAATTTACTAGAATTTTAGTTAGTGTATATTTATATTTTATTTTTTATATATTGGAGATAAAATGACATGTAATATATTATATAAATATATAATATCTTATTATAAATTAATCTATCACTTCCTTCCATTGGAAAATTATTTTTTTCTCAGTATATTTATTGTTTTTAATGATTAATATTGTTTTTATAGATATATAAATAATTGGAGTCCTATTTATTGAATATAATTCCATATATATTCATTTTGATAAATGATTTTGTAATAGTTGATTTTTTTTGAATTATTGATTTAAATAACAAGAACAATTATATAATTTCAATTTGTATTTTTTGGATTAAAAAAATATGGGTAATAAATTTTAATGAAATATATTTTTTCATGGAATGATGTTTTTGATACATGGTAAACATTGGTTTTTTTAAATTATTCATAATTGAAATTTTAATGAAATTTATTTTTTTATTAAAACAAAAATTGAGAATAAAATTATTCAATTTATTTGAAAATTGGAAAAAAATGAAAATGAAAAATATACTATTATTAAAAATGAATATAACTCATACATTGGAATAATATTTGAATCCTTATAGAAATTATATTTTTAAGATGACTAAATTTATGTGAAAAAAATCAAATAGAGAAAAATTGATTGAGATGTTTTCATATATATACACATTATCAATAAATGATATTATTTAAATTATATGTATATTATATATTAATTTATTATGTTCACTTTATATGAATTATATTTATACATAAATCACATTATAGCTATTCATTAATAAAAATATAATGTATAGAAAATATGATCAATTTCAATTTAATGAATCCAATTTTTTTTATGAAATATTCAATGAAATATATAAATACTCTAATGTGAACAATTTTTGGACAACAAAACCTAGTTAACGAGAACTGTAGGATCGCTACATGTATAATTTAATATAAAATTATCCATTCAAAAAAAACAATTGAATAATTTTATATTTAAATTATGTTACAAGAATATTTATTCCACCCACAAAAAAAATTCGTCTCAATACTAATTAATAGATCCCTAAAATATCATATATAATCAATATAATATTTTTTTTGTAACCACATGTTCTGTGTAGTCTTTATATGATATTATTATATTATGTGTATGGAGACACACATTTTTTCTATTTCATGTACATGTCATTTCCATTATATATTATATATGATTCATAATATGTTATTACTAAAATATCACTAGGAATAACTCATCGTGTAGTCATTTACCTAAATGAATAATAACATAATGATCAATATGGAATTATGATACTGAAAATATTTTTTCAGTGATTCTTAGAATTTTAAATAGTTATTAATAGGTTGATTATAATAGAGAATTAAATACTAGATTTGGGTGGTTATTTTATTGGATATGATTATTTACTAAAACATAAGCTCGACCTAATATATTCAAACTTGTGATTTTAATTCCAAATGTCAATACTAATACAAATGTAGTGAATTCATGTGGCATATATTACTATTGAGTTGGGAATATATTGAGAAAATTAAATTATGAATTTCCTGATGAAATTAAGAATAATTTTTTATCTATATTACAATTATTTCGTTCCAGTTTTCATAGATATTTTAATAATTTTTTTAAAATATTAATAAATATTAATTTAATATTATTTAGATATATTTACTATTTATACATAAATTAACATTTTTTATTCATTCATTATTTATATATGCCCATTTAATATATTTTAAATCCAGTTCATTTTAAATATTTATTTATAAATATTTTTTTGTTGATATTTAGGAATCATGAAATGATTGTAATTAAAATATATTCTGTTTATTCATTTTTAATATTTTTTGTTTAGTGATTTAGTAAATCATTGTATTTTTTTTAATTTATAAGATAATTTTTAATATTTATTAATTTTTAACCCCTTAAAAATATATATGATTAATATATTTTATTCTATTTATATTTATTGTAATATATGTAATGAAATATTTTTTATTCATTTTTTCAGCAAGCACGTTAGCTCTATTGAAACTTTATAAAACCATGAAACTTTTATTTGTAAAATGTAGTTCATAGTGTTTTTATTATTTCAATTATTATTAACATATACTAATGATTTTACATTTAAATAAATATGGATATAATATTTTTAAATATAGATATTTATTTAATTATTTTAAACTATATATTCAATTATATATTTAAAAATATTATTTTAAATTTTAACTATCATTCATTAAATGAATCTTCTATGATATTAAATATTTATTCATTTATATAATTAATGAATTTTTTAAAATATTAATTTATATATTTAGATAAAATTATTATTAATATTATTTTCCAAAAATTCACAATTTATATAATATTTGTTTCTGATATAGTTTTCAATTATCGCACTAACTACATTAGATCTCCATATTTCCATTCACCCCAACATTTCGTTTTTCTTTAATCAATTAGTTGGAAATGCTGATACACCTCCAATCACATGCCCCACATTGAGATTTTATTCCACATTTTGTAGACCCTTAGTTTCATATAGATATTTTAGCTAAATATTTCCCATTACATTTGATTTTATTCCTCCATCCAAATATAAAAATTCACTTAGATATCCCTATAAACCACATGATTATGTTAGGAAAGAAATAGATTGATACTCAGATAAAAACTCAATTGAAACAAAAATATTGTGGGAATATACAATGAATAATTGAGGTAAAAAAATAAAAATATATATATATTAAAAAATGGGATTTTATATTGGAAAACCCCTCAAATTTAAATGATTATAAATCCATGTTGGAATTATGAAAATTTAATCAAATAATAATATATTGAAAAATCAAAGTGAAAACATTAATCATAGATTCCTAATATATAATAGAAAAACTATATAAATATTCAAACCTTAATATGATTTTTTTTCTCTTATTAAATTGTCCCATGAAAATAAGTCACATCTCAGAGGACTAAAATGAACACAATTTATAGTTGAGGCTGCTTTACTGTGTTATTTTACAACAAAAATTGGGGATACTCCTTACATCCAATTCTATAATATACTATCCCCCAAGTTTCTTCATTATATAATGCCTTTTTCAATCATACATTCAGAAGAACCCATATTTAAACCATGTAATTCAGTTAGGACGTTTGATGTAACACCCCAGGTAAATAAAGTGTATGACATTTTCACATTTATCCATATTTGTGAATAAAATATTAATATTACTTTAATGGAAATTCTATGCTCGATGGCGTACCCAATATGCAACAGTAAGTTTCTTTGAAATCTTACGTTTCACTATAATAATAAAATCATATTATTTTAAATGGTAGTTAAAGCCTAGCTGTTGTAATGGCAGGAATGAACAGAACTAACTAAAAAATGATTATATATGTTTGTCAAATATTTTTAATTTTTTTCAATAAAGTTTAGAATATTAAAAATGCAAATGAATCAAGTTTTTAAGCATAAACATTCTAATATTCTTTAAAAGGTCGATTAACTGCCTTTTGATGGAGAACCCCTTTTAAATACACTTTTTGACAACTTTCTATGCCCTTTTTTTTAAAATAATCATATTATTTATGATTGGGACATTTAAATTTACCTTGGGTTAATTTTTGGTATTTTTCTGACAATGTTCATTTTTCAATGAATAGTGAAAAATACTGCATTTTACATCAAAACTGGTTTTTCATATAATTTAATTATATGGTTATATTATCTTTTTAATTTGTTTTAAAGAGTAATTAGAATATATTTTTACCATGTAATCTAATTATGGTCATTGGGATTAATTTCACTTTTTAACTGGGCATTAACAAGTGCCAAACTTTTCATAAATATTGTTTCTAAAAAACCAACTATTTGTTTTGACAACAGGAATTATTTTTAAATTAATTATTTCAATTTATATGTTTGGGATTTGGTAAAATGTATTACATATTTTGAATCATAAGGTCCAAATTATTTAATTAATACTCTTTTATTTTTGGACATTATGAATAGTAACGACGATTATTATCTTTATTTATCATGATTAATGAGTAATCAGGTAGTTAAAGATAATAAAATAATATGATAATAATATAAAATGACCATAAAATGTGTCCTAAAGCTACTGGATGTCTTATTTCCGACCATGAGATGCCTTGTGCCAAACTTGGGGGCCCCATGGAATCACTTTTGAGAGAAAGTGACTTTTTATCTTTTTATTTTTAAAGAATGTTAAATGTAACAAAGAATGTATCACCTAAGTAAAATATTTTTTATTTTGTCTACATAAATGATATTTTGGACTATAAATATTAATTAGAAATCTAAAAATATTTTTTACATCATGATATATTTTTTATAATATTTAGACATTAAATTTATTAAATTATTTATGACATCATGATGATGTAGTGATTACCTCATTAATAAAGGATTTAAATAAAATGGAAAGATAATGTAAAATCTAACAACTAAGCATGTCCAAAACTTATTGGATGGGTGTATTGCGAACCCTTATCAACTTATCCTCGAAACACACCAATGTGGGACCATTAAAATCCGAAACTCATTCTAAAATAAAGTATCATTTCCTTACTTTCCAAGAGTTCCTCTCCCCTCCTCTTAAAAAAGGCCCCCACCTCTACCTCTTTACCCACACTTCAAAAGACTTTGGCTTGGCCAAAACCTGACCATTTTTCCTCTACACATCCCTCTCTAACACCTTCAATCCTCACTTTGGGAATAAGCCTTCCCAAGGAAGCCTTTAAGCTCAAACCAAAGGGAGTTACCCGATTTTAAGGTAATGTCTTCATTTGAGTCTTTTTGTTTTATTTTTCTTCTCCAACCCCATAAACACTTTTTATTCATTTATTTTGTAAAAAATCCAGTCTCTTAAATATACTAGGATTTTTTTATAATAAGGATTTGAGCTACATTTACACACACCTTCATCTAATGGTTAAAGAACATACTGTTTCTGTGGTTGGCGATTTTCTGCCTCACGAAACGATGATAGTTCAATATTATTTTAACACCAATAAAGGTGGACATTATGATGTCATTGTATTTTATATATGATATATATGGTATTTATGTTTACTATATTCTTCTTGTATTTTATATTTAAAACATACCTTTATTATTTTCATTTTGTGTAATGCGATAATTTCATATGAGGAAGTGTGGACTACCGCCCCCTCAAGTGATGTGACTCGTACATGCAATACCTGGAATGTATAAAGAATGAAATTAATGAACAAATTTGACCTATATAACATATATATTATACTGGAATTATAATATATATATATATCATTTATTTTTAATTCCATTAATTTGACAAAAAATGAAAGTAGCGTTCATACGTACGTACGGCCTACCGTCTCAATGAACTGTGCTTTTAGTTTTTTATCTCCAAATGATATGGAATAGAATAAAATGAATATGTACTGGATATATATGATATTTTAATCATTAATACTATTCTGGAAATTATTTACTTATAACGACATGGGAAATCATTTTTCAAACAAGTTCATTTTTGACTCATGTACCAAACATCGACAAAAACATCTTATATGAACTAACATTATTAAACAATTATTATAACATTATAATATGTGATATGAACTTAATAATAATATATAAAGGATGTTATTAGGAAATTATAAATTGATCAAAGTTTATTATTCAGGAATATAAAGAAACGAACAAGACACGTCAGACTTGAGGTAAGGGATCCTACTCCTCCTTTTGTTTTTAAGTACACTCTTTTATGTCATTTCATTTAATATCATCTTTCTTGTCATTGGGATGTTATTTTATATTAATATTACTGTAATATTTATGTTCATATGATGAGAGACCCTATTCTCTCTCATAAATCCATTTTGGAAGTTTTGAGTGGCGCTGTTAGGATGCCGAATTTTAGTAAGAAGTCTAACCTCTCTCTTTATTTTTAAGTACTCTCTTTTATGTCATTTCATTTAAGCTCATATTTATTATGATTGGGGATATTGTTTTATATTCCTCATACCATAATTCTTATGGTAATATTATGAGAAACCTTATTTTATCTCATAAATCCATTTTTAAAAGTTTTATGTGGTGTTGTTAGGATGCCGAGTTTTCGTAAGGGATTTTTCATCTCACTTTTATTCTCGTGAGATTTATGCTACATTTGCCACAATTTCCTTTGGGTGGTGTATGTACTGACCATTATTCTACTCTTTGTGTAATATACTTACGTTTATGATTATTTACATCAATGATGTATTGTCCTTCTTTCATGGGGTGTATGTTTCAAAAGACACCCAAGTCGGTAAGGGAACATTTCACCCCCCCCCTTTCTAAAAAACTTATTTTGTTATGTCTTTTAATTCACATACTATTATGTTGGGAAATGTTATTCTATATCCTTATTTATTTAAATTTTATGTCCATGTGATGAGATACCCTTTTTATCTCTCATCAACTCTTTTTCTGAATTTTGAAGTGACGCCGTTAGGCTATCAAATTTTTGCAAGGGAACTTCTTAACCCAATTTTGATTGTTTGGGATAAACTTTTACACCTTGAATATGTCGTTATATGATTATGTGTGAATGTCATCTGATTTTTTTACACTTAATACAAATTATATTTCGTGTATTTGTTTGTCACGCATAATTATGTAACTGATTTATCCTTATTCCAAGGATACCGTCTTTGTATGGGACTTCATCTCAATATCCTTTCATTGAGGCGTATTTTATTTTTTACACAACCTTCTTTTATACGGTGTATAAAACCCTTTCACTTATACTTTTATCCAAAAGGAATCTTTTTATACGACACATTTTACAAAATGACAAAAGTGAATGTTTTTGTCATACGTATGCGGCGACAACGACTTCTCGGTCGCCGTGACCATTATTTGAGTTTCGGCTTCCTCTACAAGCCATACTTTTTTTAAAGAAAAATAAATACCATGTTTTACATTTCTTTTATTTTCGTATTTAAAAGGGTTTTTATAATGTTTTTATTATATCACTATGTTATTGAAATGTGGAAATGTTATGTTTCCTTTATGTATGTTTTATGTGAAACGATTATGTTATGGTTCTTGGGAATTATTATGAAGACGGGTGGTTCCGTGATAAATTAAGGGAGGGTGAGCCCTATATAGCTCTCCAATGCATTGGGTAACGCGAAGGAGTGAAACGTTAAGGTTTCTCCGAAGAGATTTAGGGAATATACTAGGATGGGTATTCCAAACGTAACCAAAAGTGTTGCTCCCTATGTAAGAATGTTATGAATGCCTCAAGTAACATTTTATTTCTTATGATTTCTATGATTTATTCATTATTTGATGAGTTATGTTAAAGTTCCTATGTTTTACGGGTAAATTATGATTTCATTCTTATGTATATATGAACTCATGTTTACTTTCCATATTTTTATAACCCTTACTGATATTTTTATGCAAATCCCAAGTTTTTTTGAAATGTTTTTCACAGGTCAAGGTAAAGGTACATGTTATGTTGATAGTGTCAAGTAAGTGTCAAGAAAAAATCCATGCTTTATTTTTAAATATGTTTCTGTTGTTGGAAAAAAATAAATACTATCTTTTATGTAACCACTTTGTTTAAAAGTGGAATATAATGAATGTTTTATGATCTAATTCTCTAAAACTCTAAACCTGAAAATATCCTCAATGTGTAATCTTATAACAACTCAAGATTAAGTAAGGTTTAAGTCTGGGGCCTTATAGTTGGTACTAGAGGTCAGTTTAGACAACTTTAGGGATTAAGAGTTTTTGTTAGACACGTGATTAGTCCCTATATCTATTATTTCAGTTAAATCCTTGTTTTATAACTTTTTTCAGGTCTAGTAATGTTGGATACGAATGGATGGAGAAGGATCTCAAATGAAATTCATATCTCTTCATGATGACATGCTTGCAATAATTATTTCAAAGTCATGTTCGGATGATTGTGAAACTTTTTCTAGAATACAACTCACTTGCAAGAAGTTGTTTGAGATATCAAACATCTCCACTATCCCTCATTATCATCGTGGATCATGGGTTCTTTTTAGACAAATACTATATTCAAAATATTCTCATATTTTCAAGAAAGGTAAATATTATCAAGGTATATTCAAATATTTTACCTTATCCCAAGAATTTGAAGCATATTATGATTTTAAAAATGGTGCTGAGGAAGGAGACCCTTGCACAACTTATTTATATTTTCTTTTAAAATATAGTCCCTCAGCACATACTTATGGTATTTTAAAAGAACCAATAATAGAAAGTTTTAACTCAAAGTCTTTCTGACTATTTCATAGAAATCATGTTTTATCAGATGTTTTGGAATTATATTTCATACATGAATATTTTCCAAAACTGTTTTTCTGTGAACACCCATATGACCCATGTTGTACAAGATGTATTTGGATGGAGGAAGCAAATGATTTTGAAGGATATTTAAATCATTGGTGTAATGCATGGGACTTCTACCTACATGAGCAAGATGACAATGAAACCGAGTGGATTCCATGATCAAGGTATGATGTTATTCATTTTGGGAATCATTTTATTTTATCTTATGGTTGCGAAATAAGACTTCAAGAATTAAGATGTTGAGACCGTAATGAATTTGGATGAAAATGAGAGGTATAAGGAAACTCTTAAGGTTAAAACATGTCAGGGTTATTTTTAGAGTTTTATAAAAAGGACAACACGCAGACCGTGTGACATCCCGTCGTGTCGGACAAATATGCGGGAATCGAACCCACAGCCAAAGTGTGACTGGTATTTATCGCCTACCACTGGACTACGTGAAGTCCCTGGTTTGTTTTACTGATTATTTTTAGTTATATGATTTTATGAATTAAGAGAAAGTTGATTTTGGGTTTTCTATAGAAATTTATTAACCTATCATGGAGGATATGTGATTAGGTTAATTACTTTTCAATACGAGACATTAAGAGCAACTGATGTTGTTTGGAGATAAATGTTACGATTTATCTTGGAAGACTATGTGACTAAATCCAAAAAATATTTGGGATTCAATAATAGTTTGGTTTACATTGAATAATTTTATAGACAAATTGTTTATTGAATGGTCCTCATTGAACATTGGGTTTTGTTGGACAAATTTTGGATATTAAGAATATATTTTCTTTTTATAAAGGGTTATCCTTTTCTGGATTATCTGATCTTGTACTAACATTTATGGTTTTGGTTTTGGTTAAAGTATAAAGACATGGGAAGTATATAGTTCACTTTTGTGGATTAGGTGATTCTCTAGAAGTTGATTATAGTACTCTTAATGTGAACAAGTCTTCCTAAATACTCGTCTTTTGGAGAAAATACGAGTTTGTGTACAGAATCTAATAAAAGTTCAATGTCAACATGATAAGTGACTATTTTCCCTTATGAATAAATTCCTAAATAAAATGTAACTTAAAACAAAAATGTTGTTTATTAAATTTTCCTACGGAGGAATTGAATACCGTTTAACCCATCACAAATTTGTGATTTTCTTGTGGTTAACTTTCTCCTAGACATGTTTACTATCACTCTCCATCAGAACATGACCCTTTGTTTTTTCCTCAATGTCCATATTTTCATACTTGGTATCATAGTATGGGTTAACTTGGGTGACCTTTGTACTTATCTTTCTTTATTTTAAAGTGATTTTTTACAGACTCTTGTCCCGATTTTTGACGTTCAAGGATGTTTCCAAGCTCAGTTTTAAAATTATGAGAATGCAATTCCCAAAAGATGGGAAGGATATATCACCCCAAGTAAATAAAGAGTATAAAATTTTCACATTTATCAATATTTGTGAATAAAATATTAATATTACTTTAAAGAGAATTCTATGCTCGATGACGCACCCAATATGCAACAACAAGTTTCTTTGAAATCTTACGTTGCACTCTAATAATAAAATAATATTATTTTAAATGCTAGTTAATGCCTAGCCGTTGTAATGGCGTGAATGAACATAAATAACTACAAAATGATTATATATGTTGGTCAAATATTTTTACTTTTTTTCAATAAATGTTAGAGGATTAAAAATGCAAATGAATCCAGTTTTTAAACGTAAACATTCTAATATTCTTTAAAAGGTCGATTAACCGCCTTTTGATGGAGAACCCCTTTTAAATCCACTTTTGACAATTTTATAAGCTCTATTTTTCAATATAAACATATTATTTATCATTGGGACATTGAAATTTACCTTGGGTTAATTTTTGTTATTTTTCTGACAATGTTCATTTTTCAATGAATAGTGAAAAATACTGCATTTTACATCAAAACTGCATTTTCATATAATTTAATTACATGGTTATGTTATCTTTTTAATTTGTTTTAAAGGTCAATTAGAATATATTTTTACCATGTAATCCAATTATGGTCATTGGGATTAATTTCACATTTTAATTGGGCATAAACAAGTGCCAAACATTTCATAAATATTGTTTTTAAAAAACCCGCTATATGTTTTGACAACGGGAATTATTTTTAAATTAATTATTTCAATTTATGTGTTTGGAATTTGGTAAAATGGATTAAATCTTTGGAATCATAAGGTCCAAATTATGTAATTAAGACACTTTTATTTTTGGACATTATGAATAGTAACGATGGTTATTATCTTTAATTATCTTGATTAATGAGTAATCAGGTAGTTAAAGATAATAAAATAATATCATAATAATAAAAAATGACCACAAAATGTGTCCTAAGGCAACTGGTTATCTCATGGCCGACCATGGGATGCCTTGTGCCAAACTTGGGGGCCCCATGGAATCACTTTTGTGAGAAAGTGACTTTTTATCTTTTTATTTTTAAAGAATGTTAAATGTAACAAAGAATGTATCACCGAAGTAAAATATTTTTAATTTTGTCTACATAAAATATCTTTAAGACTATAAATATTCATTAGAAAGATAAAACGATTTCCAACATCATGATATTTTTTTTATAATTTTTAGACATTAAATTTATTAAATTATTTATGACATCATGATGTTGCAGCGATTACCTCATTAATAAAGGATTTAAATAAAATGGAATGATAATGTAAACTCTAAGACCTAAACAAGCCCAAAACCTATTGTATGGGTGTATTTCTAACCCTTATCACCTTATCCTAAAAACACACCAATATGGGACCATTAAAATATGAAACTAATTCTAAAATAAAGTAACATTTTCTTACTTTCCAAGAGTTCTCCTCCCCTCCTCTTATAAAAGGCCCACACCTCTACCTCCCTACCCACACTTCCAAATCTTTTGGCTCGGCCAACCCCTACCCATTTTGTCTCTAAAAATCCCTCTTTAACTCCTTGAAGCCTCACTTTGGTCAGAAGCCTTCCCAAGGAAGCCTTTCAGCTCAAACCAAAGGGAGTTACCCGATTTTAAGGTAATGTCTTCACTTGAGTCCTTTTGTTTTATTTTTCTTCTCCAACCCCCTAAAATCTTTTTATTAATTTATATTTTAAAACCTCTAGTATCTTCAATATACTAGGATGTTTTTATAATAATTATTAGAGCTACAATTACACACACCTTGGTCTAATGGTTAAAGAACATACTGTTTCTATGGTTGGTGATTTTCTGCCTCACGAAACGATGATTTTTCAATATTCTTTTATCATCTTTAAAGGTGGCCATTATGATGTCTCTGTATTTTATATATGATATATATGGTATTTATGTTTACTATATACTTCTGTATTTTATATTTAAAACATACCTTTATTCTTTTCAAGTTGTGTAAATGCGATAATTTCATATGAGGAAGTGTGGACTGCCGCCCCCTCAAGGGATGTGACTCGTACATACAATACATGGAATGTATAAAGAATGAAATTAATGAAATAATTTGACCTATATAACATATATATTATACTTGAATTATAAAATATATATATATCATTTATTTTTAATTCCATTAATATTACAAAAAATGAAAGTAGCGTTCATGTGTACGTACGGCCTACCGTCTCCATGAACGGTGCTTTTTGTTTTTCATCTCCCAATGATATGGAATAGTATAAAATGAATATTTACTGGATATATATGATAATTTAATCATTAATAATATTTGGAAATTATATACTTAAAACTACATGGTCAATCATTTTTCAAACAAGATCATTTTTGACTCATGTACCAAACATCGGCAAAAACGTCTGATATGAACTAACATTATTAAACAATTATTATAAAATTATAATATGTGATATGAACTGAATAATAATCTCTAAAGGAGGTCCTTAGGAAATTATAAATTGACCAAAGTTTATTATTGTGGAATATAATGAAATGAACAAGACAAGTCAGACATGAGGTAAGGGATCCTACTCCTCCCTTTCTTTTTAAGTACACTCTTTTATGTCATTCCTTTTAAGCTCACATTTCTTGTGATTGGGAAGTTATTTTATATTACTCATACTATAATTTTTATGTTAATATTATGAGAGACCCTATTCTATCTCATCAATCCATTTTGGATGTTTTGAGTGGCGCCGTTAGGCTTCCGAATTTTCATAAGATATCTAACCTCTCTCTTTATTTTTAAGTACTCTCTTTTATGTCATTTCATTTATGCTCAACTTTCGTATGTTTGGGGATATTGTTTTATATTCCTCACACATTAATTCTTATGGTCATATTATGAGAGACCCTATATGATCTCATAAACCCATTTTTGGATGTTTTATGTGGCGCTATTAGGCTGCCGAGTTTTTGTAAGGGATTTTTCATCTCACTTTTATTCCCGTGAGATTTATGCTACATTTTCCACAATTTCCATTTAGTGGTGTATGTACTGCCCATTATTCTACTCTTTGTGTAATATAATTCCGTTTATGAGTATTTACATCAATGATGTATTGTCCTTCATTCATGGGGTGTATGTTTCGAAAGATACCCAAGTCGGTAAGGGAACCTTTCACCCTCCTTTTTTTAAAAGACTTATTTTGTTATGTATTTTAATTTACATAATATTATGTTGGGATATGTTCTTCTATATCTATATTGATTTAAATTTTATTTCCATGTGATGAGATACCCTTTTTATCTCTCATCAACTCTTTTTGTGAACTTTTAAGTGACGTCGTTAGGCTGTCGAATTTTTGCAAGGGAACTTCTTAACCCAATTTTGATTCTTTGGGATAAACTTTTACACCTTGAATATGTCGTTCTATGATTATGTGTGAATGTCCTCTAATTTTTTTACACTTAATACCACTTATATTTCGTGTATTTGTTTGTCACACATAATTATGAAACTGATTTATCCTTAATCCAAGGATACCCTCTTTGTATGGGACTTCGTCTCAATCTCCTTTCATTGAGGGATATTTTATTTTATACGCAAGCTTCTTTTATACAGTGTATAAACCCCTTTGACTTTTACGTTTTTCCAAAAGGAATATTTTTATAGGAAGCATTTTACAAAACGACAAAAGTGAATTTTTTTGTCATACGTATGAGGTGACAATGAATTCTCCGCCACCATGACCATTATTTGAGTTTCGGCTTCCTCTACAAGCCATACCTTTTTTAAAGAAAAAATAAATACCATGTTTTACTTTTATTTTATTTTATTATTTAAAATGGGTTTGATAATGTTTTTATTGTATCACTGTGTTATTGAAATGTGGAAATGTTATGTTTCCTTTATGTATGATTTATGTGATACGATTATGTTATGGTTCTTGGGAATTATTATAAAGACAGGTGGTTCCGTGATAAACTAAGGGTGGGTGACCCCGATACAGCTCTCCAATGCATTGGTTAATGCGAAGGAGTGAAATGTTATGGTTTCTCAGAAGGGATTTAGGGAATATACTATGATGGGTATTCCAAACGTAACCAAGAGGGTTACTCCCTACGTAAGAATGTTATAAATGCCTCATGTTACCTTTTATGTCTTATGATTTATACGATTTATTCATGATTTGATTAGGTATGTTAAGGTTCATATGTTTTACGAGTAAAATATGATTTCATTCTTATGTATATATGAATTAATGTTTCCTTCCCATATTTTTATAACCCTTACTGAGCTTTTTATGCTCATCCCAAGTTTTTTTGAAATGTTTTTCACAGGACAAGGGAAAGGTACATGTTATGATGATAGTGTCAAGGAAGTATCAAGAAAGAATCCATGCTTTATTTTTTAATATGTTTCCATTGATGGAAAAAAATGAATACTATCTTTTATGTAACCACTTTGTTTAAATGTGGAATATAATTCATGTTTTATGATCTAATTATCTAAAACTCTAAACCTGAAAAGATCTTTAATGTGTAATATTGTAACAACTCAAGATTAAGTAAGGTTTAAGGCTAGAGCCTTATATTTTAAATTGTTAAATTCCATATAAGTATCCCTTATTTCAATTTCAATCTCCTCATGAAAAAAATAAGAAAATGGGGTGAACCATTCAATCTTCCCCTTCAACCCACCAAATATGGAGACGAATTAAAATGAATTTAATTGTAATAAAAATCAAATGGTAACATAGAAACCACATACCAATAAAAAAATATATGATGATTCTTTTTTACAGATTTGATAGAAAACTCTCAACTCCTCGTACAGAAGAAATCCAAACACTATAGTCTTCATCATACATGCTTCCACACTACCCAACTATATGAGCCTAGAACCAATAATTTGCTTCTGCATAACATGGATATCAAAAAATTAGGGGGGCCTGCAGAATTTAATTTCCTAATCTACACAACTCCCATCTAGAAATAAAAAACTCCAGCTCATTTGATTGATATTTAATTTTAATTACTTCTTAACTAGTGAAACTAATAGAAGAAAAAAATGTCTGTGTATGAACTAATACACCATAATTGGAATTATTCGAATTCAAAACATACATCATCCTTATTGATAGATATTAAGTCATACACGATGAGTACATGTTACAAAATCTAGATTAATTACACATCATAATTTCCACATATAACACATCCCTCAACATTATCATACAATATTAATTTGTAGAGAAAAATAACACAAACAACATTGAAGAAAATATCATCTACAGTCCTTATATACAATATAACAAAGTAAATTCATTTATATGAATACATTAGATCCAACTTTATTGTGATATTTTATGATGAGGACAAATTAATCACCTATTCATTTTAAAAATCTTACCTATAGAAATCAACTCCAAGAAAAAGTAAATCTCACATTCCCATTATAAGAATTTTGGAAATATACTCATATTTCTGTAATTGGTCATCATTTATTCATTAATATTTTCTAATAGTAGTATTTTTCTAAATACCTATATAAAACCAACATTGATCTGTCACAAAGTATCATAAATGAAAAGCGATTATATAACATCATTCAACATCATTGTGTATTTATTTAAGAGTAATGTGGTGAAATTATTTAAAAATGAATGTTGTAATGAACCAAATAGATGTAATGATATATATTCTTATTCCATTACAATAGGTACCACAATATCATTTCCATAAATGATGACCACCACCGATTAATGATTCATCAAACGTCTGATGAACACATCCATATGCTTACCCAGACATTCATTATCTAAAATTCGAAAAGAATATAATCATTTCAGATTTACTCATGTAGAGACACTATGTCAACACAGGGCTGTCAACTATTAATTTAAAATTTTCTAAAAAATCACAAACAATGATGAAATAACATAGAGGAATTATGGGGTTGATCCCTAATTGAGAGTGGAACACAACGATGAATTTTGACTGATGGTTGTTTCATCCAAATTTAATTTAAAATTTCAAACTAATTTAATAAATAAAATGAAATAAATAAATTCGAATAGGAAAATAGATGAGAGGGGTACAAGTATCCAGGGAAAATTTTAATAAAAAATTTTATTATCAATTACAATTAAAATAAATAGATTAAATATTATTTCATAAATTAATTTTAATAGAGAAAATAATGTTCAACAATTATTAATATTACATACAATCAAAAATGATTTTGTAAAAAAAATAAATAAAAAAATTAAGAATATATCATTTTACCTTATTCAAAAAAAAATAATGGGCTCGTTGAATGTCACAACCATACTGGTTAATCCACTACTCTTAGCATGTTCAAGAATTTTTTTTCCCTAATATTTTTTTCTGTGTGATCATATCTAAATATTTTTTAGTCCATAATTATGAAATGACACAATTCCATTGTGATATGATATCCTATGAGGTCTGGTAGGATAAACTACTTGTTGTCCATATTCTTTACAGATTTGGATATATTATGCATGCTATGATTGTGAAGGATCTATTATAGATGTCAGATGACTGGATTAAGCAAATTTCACTCATCAACATTTCATTCAAATTCAAGGCATACAACATGTATGTCGCCAATGGAATGAATTTGTATGTTACATATGATATAATATTTATTAAAGTGATGTTGTGGGATTGTATTGATGATGAAAAAAATTTGTTAAGAAATGAAGAGTCCTTCACCATTAAGAACACTACATTATATAATTTCGGGACCACAGTGACTGACAAAACTATTGGAATCTAGAGATCGTCACCAACACCCACTGGTATAGTCTCTATAGACACTGAAATACAATAAATGGTTGAGGTGATTCTCACACCATCAGACACATAAGAGTTACCCATACCACAATTGCATGTGGCGGAAGCACTATATTCTTTTCATGACGACCCCATGCTTTAGTTTTTAACTATATACAACATTATCAGCATGGTTATTCAATGTGTGAGATCAACTCTGACTAATTTCTCTTCACTACGGCTAACAATTAATACTCATTATGTAATGAATAAAATTTCTTTTGATAGACAAAAACCATTTTTCTTTAGTAACATAGGAAATCATAAACAATTGAAGTGTGGGATATGGAGAATAAGTCGTTGAGTTTTATTTCAATATAGAAATCCAGATCACATTTCTTTTCATATGATGGACAATCTGTTCCTTTAAATTCCCAATAGTGCATCTGTGTCTACTATTTCCAAACATATCAATTTCATCGCCACTAAGACTACCTTCTTATATAAACAGTTTTTTTGGAGAATTCATGTCATGCATATATGACATGAAGGTTATTTATTTCTAATAAACTCTCACATAGTACCATAGATGAACTAGTATTATATTTTTGCATTTATAAATTGTTTTTTAGACCACATAAGTATAATAGAAATTAAAGGGTGATATAATTGGATAATTTCATGTTGTGATTAATTTCATTGGTTTTTTCATCACCCTATTTATTTTCACTCATTTATATTTATTTTTATAGATCTATGTCATTTGAAATCATTAAGGATCTCATTTGGTATCTATTGAAATTGTAAATACAGATTTAATTTTCTTGTAATATAATATGAAATTGAAACCCAATTGGAAAAGAATCCCTATAAGTAGTGGACAAAGAATATTTATGTTCTCTATATTTTCAATTTTAATGAAGTTTGTCTAAATTCTTGGGTATTGACTAATAATAAATTTTGACCACAAACCATGAAATCATATATTAATGTTGATATCCATTGGAAACATGTTATAGTGACTTATGTAATATTTGAATTTGTATTATTAGTTAGTGGATATATTTTGTTAACATTGTATATCCAAACTATAATCATTCAGTAAGAACATTAATAATTCATGTATTGTGTTTATATTTGTTGTATATACACTCTATATAAAAAGGCTTCATTGTTAAATTTCGAATAATAATTATATCCACATTTCATTTAGATTTCATAATATCATTCTTGAGTCTCACAATTTATCATACCACAATCCTAGATATTCCACACATGTATTTCAACTTCCACCACACATCTAATGATACTAGATTACAAATAAAAATATATGAGATTCTAAAGAATCATGATGATTATTAGGATCTATGAATGAAATTTTTTTATTACTAAAAAGGAATATTATTCATTAATTATTCAGTAACATAAATTATTAATTGAAAAATATGTGTTTTGTTATTTTTAAATTGATTGGAATATGATTAATTCATTATTAAATTACATCATTATTAACTAATAGGTATATGATTCATTACTTATTAAAAAATATTAATTATTATTCCCTTTAATTACATTCTAGAGAATGGAGAAATTTCATTTGATACCCTTCGTGTAACTAAACTCATTAACACATTGTCCCCAATTGGAAAAACTATTGTACAATAATATAACATCTTTTGGAGTTGGTAATTTGGAATTATTAATTACATTGTAATTGTTGTAGAACAATTTTTATTGTATGGTGTTGGTTGATGCATGTGACTCCTACGATGCCATAAACTCTATTGTGTCAATCTACACGATGATAATGTTAGGGATTTGGAAGGGAATGTGTCCCTGCACTGGGGTTTTTGGGGCTAGAGTTCTCCATACCAAATGTTGGGGTACTGTATAAATTTCTAATAATCAAAGTATAGAAGTCCGAGTGACAGCAAAATTCAATATAACATTGAGTAATTAAGCACAACTATTATTATATATCATTTTTTTGAGGTATCATTACATGATCTCCACAAACATCTTTCCCCAAGCCACCATTGTAGCTGGTACATGGGTGGTCAAAGAATTGGTGTAGTTTTAAATTATAGATATTGTTCACTATAGAAAAATGGAATTGTTGTGCTGATGGTTGCACTATGTTTCATCCTGGTTTTTTTCTAATTTCTAATTTGAGTTTTCTATGCTTTATTTCTCAGATATTCTCATTGTATTTATGATCCTAGATCATAGTTAGATTCCACCTCACCATGGACATAGGGTTTATTACCAAATAAAATAAATCATTATTTCTTGTGAGATATTCTTCTCATTATAATATTGGTCATTTATTTTTTATTTTATTCATTATAAAACCTATTATGTCACTTCTGCAACCGATGATCCCATAGAAATTATCATTTCCATAGTTCAACCTTTATCTTCACAAAAGTATATTATATGAAAAAAATTAAGAGTTTCATCTTTTTATACAATAGAGTAGCTTATTATTCAATACATTTAAATATTAAATACACATTTATATTAATATAAAAAATGTGGACACCACTATATGTTTTTTGTAATATTTATTATAGAAATAATTGACAAGGAACAAACAAAGTCAAATGAATCATGAGATATTGATATAAAAATTTACATTTTACATAAATGTTGACAAATTCGGCCATAAATATCTTAGTTTTCAATCAAAAAAACCTAATCTATTTATTAGTATCATAAGATATATAAATTAAATATTTCACATTTGGTAAAACTAACTACAAAAACATCATGTTCGGATTGTGATGTCTGCATGATCAACAATAGTTGAAAACCCAAACATAACTAATATGACAGTTTCGATCATAATAATGAGTAATCATAAAAAAACACAAAATTTAATTCAAAAAATAATGTATAAACCTAACTATTTGATGAAATGTATTAATTGTCCTTAGATTCTTTAGAAATTACTAATATATATAAGATTAAAAATAAGATATTATATATGTTGTTTACTTCCAAGTCTCATTGAATATACCAAACCTCCATATTTTCTAGGTATCTTCATTTAATGTAAATTCAAATCCATTTACCATAAAGACATTGAAAAATTCATTTAATGAAAACATCATATGAATTTCATTGAGATACATTGAATTCCATGACTAAATACTATTAATATCACATGGTCAGTGATTTCTAAAGACATTTTTATCTTATGATAACATTTAAAATAAACGGTGTTACATTCAAATTGAATGATGATGGCTAAAATTCCAATTAGGATTTTATGTCCAAACTCACATATTCACATATATTATTCTTGATAGATCTATTCAATGTAATTTCGTGTAATATGATTCATCTAGATAGGGATTGGGTATAATTCTTATACTGAGAGAAAATGTCCTAACCCACCACACACGATAGTTCAAGATTCATGAATATAATTATCTAACTCACATCCTTGGGGTTCTATGAATTAAAAGAATTTCATTAAAATATTTTTTATGAAAATTTTTATTTTCTTCAACAATTATAATAACATGAAGAACATATTTTCACATAGGGATGTGAACCTTATGTTATAATGATTAACAAGGTTTATCCAAATGTATGAGTATGAGCATATTTTTATGGAGGATAATGACCATAGAGGCTCAAAAGTCAAATTGAAATGGGAAAGTGAATTCTAATGTAATGTGATTTATAACTTCTGATGGAATTATATTTATGCTTGAAACTCACTAAATTTCATTATTTTCGTATTCCATATCACTTCAATTTAGTAGTAAGAAATTATTTTTTCCATCACTTAATTATATTCCATTTTCATATATATTCAAAATAAATTAATATTATAAATGAATTGTGGAATTTTTAAATTTTTTAGTTTGAATCATTTATTTGATGTAACGTTACATATTATTCAATTTTCCATACAAAGTCTTCAGACCATATATAAAAGTTTGGAACAAACCCTTGATCACAATGAAATAAACAATAGATGATTATTTTCATATAAATTAAATATTTTATACTGATTATAAATTATATGATTGTAATTTATGTATGAAATACATGAATAATAACATTACACTATTGATTATTTCAATTAATTACTCAAATATGTGTTCGAAGATTATAGAATCTACATTATTCCCATGATTCATATTTTACCAATTATTTATTCATTATTTATTTCTTATTTTATATAATTTTTTATCATTATGTACTGTTTTTTTAAATTAAATATTCAATGTAGGGATTTAGAGAAATCACTTTTTATAATCTAATAACTATTTTTTAAATTCGGATGAGCATTGTTGAAATTTTACAGTCTGTGAAGCATTTTTGAAAAATGGTTATGCAATGTCTAATTGGAATTTTATTAAAAACATCGACACAAATATAATGCATTGTTAAATGATTTATTATTACTTATCAGAAACACCTGAATGAGGGTAAATTAATCTATATAAAATTAATTTATCTATATTTATCAGTTTTTTTAACAAATGAATATGACTCATATTGTAACAGTTAATAGTGGAGTTCATAGAAATAATTTGGGAATTTTTCATTTATTATTTGTATTCAATTCTATATTGTTGATAGAAAATATGATGTATTTCTATAAAAAATGATAAAAGGGGATGAATAGTGTATTTATTCTGATGGTTTATTTTTATACACACAACATCAGTATTACTCTATGGGATAATTACTAATTTTATGGATCGATATGATGATATAAATTGGGTTAATGGTGGATAAATGTCAATATGGGGACATAATTATAATAGATGTTAAGTTATGATGTCAGATTCTGTGTAGCCTACTGATTCCATGACATGTTCATGAAGAATTGAATGTCAATAATCTGGTAAAAACCATAAAAATGGGACCTTCCATGTGAACAATGGAAGTAGAATATATCACATTGATTTATGCTTCATTCCCTATTTTAGGAATATTTTTGAGATCGAGGTTCCTCGAATAATGGAATGATTCTATTATTGTCATATTAATGGTTAATATCTTCCTTATTTCAAGAAACCACCCCATGTTTAATAATTAACATCAGGATCAAGACTGATACTTTCACCAACATGTGTTGTCACAATGAAATTTTGTTGTTGTTGTTGAGATCAGTGCAATTTATTGTTTGGAACTCCACCATCCAATAGATCAAATTTTATGATAGAACATGAATATATACTAATATATCATATCACATTTATCAATTTTGAAACAAACATATGTGAAAGCCTTACAATTAACTCATCATTATATTCAAATAGTTTAAACAGTTCCATAAATCTTTTATAGTTCCCAAGGATACAATTTACACCAACCGATTTACAAATGATGATTATAGGGTATCATCTTTTTATACATAGAAAATAAGAATCACTTGAAAATATATAGAAAATTTTATTCTTGAAAATTCATATGGAAGAGAGATACTGAATCTGATAAATCATTTCTTGTAGTTTATGATCATGGATCCCCCTATGCTTTCAACAATGGATCCCTGGAAGAGACCCCTTCATGGATTTCTCCATACGAAACCAGTTGAAAATTTTTCCATTTCATATTATTTGAAATGAAAAAGAAAACCTTTTTATCCATCAATATGGATCATTACACCACATATGTAGGTTTTTTAACACATTCATTTCATTAAATGAATATTCAAAATATTTCTTCAAAATTAAATGTAAGGAAATATTTTTCAATAAGTACTATTTTATCCTCATATAACACTAAAAATACATTCAACCATCAGAAAACCAAACATATACACAAGAATCGATGGTTTTTAATGAAATAAAATAAATTTATAGAATCATCTAACGATATTATCCATCTCCTAAAATCATGATTCCTTATATAAATAGATTGTTGAATCATTAAAATCATTATTGTCTCATATGAAACATTCAATCATTATAGATATATTTAACACAAATCTTTGAATATTTTTTTCTTGAATTTGACTTTGACATCCAATGGAAATATCATATAATCATATTTATATTCCATGTAATATAAGAATGAACATTATTTTTTAAATAGGATTACAATAAAACATCCTTAAAACAAATATTATGGTTAGAAACAAATAACCATTAATGATTAACAAAAAAATTTATATTGTTAATAAAATTTAAATAATGTTTATTAAATTATAAAATATTATAGAAAACATGAATTAGAATAAAAAAAGATGATTTTTAAAAAAAGAAAATTATAGTGAATGTTATTCAATTTGAAATCAACATAAATAGTAAATGTATATAGAAAAAAAATTTGATAAGAAACTTGGATCTCAGAGAACTATTTTAAACATTATGGATTAAAAATATAAATGAGATTTTATAGAACTTTTGTATAGGAAAAAAATATAGTAATACTGATACACCATATTTTCAAAAATACATATTTATGTATGCTCAGTTTTATTTCAAGATCCCCAACTATTTTTTAAATGTTATTTGGGGATTAATCTAAATAATTCTTGGTCTATTTACATATTCATTTTAAATGATAATAAAAATAAAATGAATTGACCATTCGTGGCCCACCTGTGTTGATTGTAAGATGAGTGATCCACCCTAAGTCTTCCACTAATAGGTCGAGGGTTGGTGATAAGCACAATGTTGGCATATCTCACAACATGATAGAATATATCCTATTTCATTCAATAATAAACACATATTCAATGAATAATATAACTACCATAATATGTAGCGAATAGATATATAATCCAGTACATTGTAATAAATTATTGAATGAAACATTATGAATAAATAGAACTCTATATGGGTTTAATAATGTGACTATACATATGAAAATTCCATTATTATGAATTATGTCAGATCCTAAAGAAATCATCTGACTATAATGTACTTCATGATTAGAATTCATCCATAAAATCATAACCACAGTCATGTAAAATTTTTTACATAATTCATCACCATGCATCGACTTGTTATAGTTTTGAAATAATAGTAGCTTTACCTCTATTGAGATCATCATCTATCCTGAAAATCATCAAAAATAACACAACATGTGTGGGGACAAAACCTAAAAAACTATATATAATAATAAAACTGAAGTGTCTAATATGTTTTACATCAATAGGACTACTGCAAATTACATCCTAATTATAACCATAGTGCTCATATGGATTCATAATCCTTGAGGAATTTGAATATCTCAACCGATATAAAATTTATTTTCTAATAAATACCGTAATGGAGGACCAACTCATTTATTTAAAAATTACATCAATGTGAATAACATAACCTCTCATTTGTAACCATCAATACAATGTAATATATCTAGAAACATGAAAATAAACCATTACATTCTCTTGAATAAACTTATTTCAATGGGGTATTAACCCATACAATTAGAACCATTCATGTGTGTTTTAAAGCACAAAATTGCAATAATATAAATGATCCACCAGTCAATAGTGGCCTGAAACAAAGTAAATCAGGACACAATGAAACAAATTAACACAACCTAAAACCAAAAACCGATGAAACATTTATGTACTAATAGAGGGAGACACACCCCACATAGGATGAATGTAAATTAAGGGGAGTATTAGACATATTTATATAGGACCAATGCCTCGATGGAAGACACCTTATTGGAGGGTGTACCGAACAAGAATTATAGCTTTTGGTGGACTGAAAACTCATCGTATACGATGGTGTAATGAATCCATATCTATCTTGAAGACTCAAACCCTATGTATTTTTGGATGGAAATAGTAATTAATGATGGAAACAATTCTACCCTTTTAATTTCATAGCATTCATCAAGGGTAGTACGATCCTTGTAATTGATCTTAAAATCATGTCCAATATCCCATATTCATTCATGTAGACGTGAATCCTAAAAATAAAAATCTCTTATTGAAAAGTGACTTGTATGGCTTAAAGGAAAAGATCTATTATGATCTATGTTATATCATATATATTTTATCTTATTAATTTGTCTAAAACCTAAATATGACATTAAAGTCATGGAAATCACATGAAGAAGTGGATTTCTATTCCCATGGTCACCATAGGACGAGACACATCAAATGGTTGGTATAGTGGTGTAGGTATATGGGAATCATTTATGACACATCCGACTTCCTAGGTCATTTTGGGTAGACTTACCCAACTTGATCATGGGATCCCCAATACCTTAGGGACTATGTTGAAATAGGTTCTATTAAATAATTAATATTATGCATATTAATTATTTACAAAACATTATATATGATTTATACAAAGATACTCATCTAGTTTAACCTAAAAAATTGGTTTTGACCAATAATGAATGTGGTTTATAAAATTAAATCACATCCTTTATGGATGTGGTAAATAAGAACCTCGCCATAAATATTTTCTTTTTTTAGTAAACCTGGAATTGGAGAAGAGACATGATGGTGAATTTTCCATTAACATAATAACATTATAGTATATAATTTTTACTAGATTTTTCATGTCACATTATAATTGGGGGGATAGATAAGGATATGAAATGAAAATAAATTCAAACGAAAATAAAAAATAATAATGAGGAATTTTACCTCTTGAATTCCCTTCCCAAGGAACTCCATAAAGGAATTAATTTTGATCATTTGTAAATATTTATGAATACTAAATGTGGGGGTGTGGATTGGAAAATGTATTGTGTATATGTTTTTCATTAATTAAATCATGAAATTTGTGTGGAGAATAGGTGAAGAGGGGTGGGATTTATTATAGAGGAGAGGTTTGTTTTTTATATATATTATTCAATTGTTTATTATTTTGTCTCAACACTACAAATATATTGAGAATTATCATTAAATATATTCAAATAATTAAGGGAAGTTTGATATTATGATTATTAAATCTTTCATGAATCATGAAATTTTCAATTTTATATAAAATATATATATATACCATAAATTACTATCATTACTATTCATAAAAATTTCATCTATTTTAAAAAAATAAAAAATTCCTAATAAATGTTTTCTAACATGTAGCATTCAAAACAGAACACCATTTTTTAATGTGATTTTCAATATATGAGATCTTTAATTTTTAATTAAAATTCTCATTTACAAAAAAAAAACTAGTTCAAAAATATTACATGATTTTATTTCACTTAGAAAAATTACTCAATAGATTATAAAATTATATTTTAATGATAGGAAAAATATATCAATTTATGAATGTATTTTATAAATATTATATTAATTTATTATATTGTAAAAAATTAAATATATTTATTTTTATAAAATACACTAACACAAAATTTATTGTTTTAAAAGATATTTTTGGTTATTACAGGATGTAAATATACCGTATTTTTTTTTAATAAAACTGTAATTTTATTTATACATTCCAAGGGGAATTTTCTATTCTATTGGTCATATTAATATTCCTAGGTGTCACGTTACTATTCAAAATTTCTTATTCAATAGTGCATGAAGGATTTAATATCAATGTTATGTGAATCAGTAACTATTAATGATATTTAATTTTAGAAGAGGCATACAAACACATTGGTGATTTATATTCTTCCCTCCTAAAAAAATTTCTTCCTCAAAATTTATAAATTGATCATATATTCCTCGGGTTCCCATGTTTCCTCTTTAATTTTGTTATTCTTATAATCATACATTACCATCCCAATAATCCAATTCATCAACATGAGTTCTCTATTTACCAGAATTCATATAAAGTCTTCATTTCTAGATAAATATGGTTCCAATGTAATTTCATCGGGTGTGAGGAAATGTATCGGGTCTAGAAAGTATATCATCAAAAAAGATATGTGGAAGAAATCCTGAACATTGGAATGCATAGGTTGAATTTCATTATAATAATATGTATCTCTAATTCTAACTAGAATTTCAAATGGTCCAATTTACCTATGGATTAGTTATTAGTTATTTCCCCACATAATTACACCATTTAATGGATATACCGAAATAAGACATGATCTATGACATTAAACTCCAAATCAATCCATTGATTATCGACTTAAAAATTATTCATACAATGAACTACATTGATATGAGTTGTAATATTCTTAATTATTTATATTTCTTCTTACAAATGTTATAGGCCTATTATATTCAATTATCCTACTAGATCCCTACATTTTTGTGTATGATAACTATTTCCATCAATACTTAATATTGTGAAATTTCAATACTTTAATGGTAACTATTTTTGTATGAAAAATAATAAAAAGGTATATATTAATCCCACGAAACATTAATGGAAAGTGGGCATGTTTAAAAAATGTCTTATAATATTTTGATAGTCCATTTTGATTTCTCAATACATTTAGAGTGATAATAAGTGTATAACTAAATTTTAGTATCCAAAAATTTGAATTAACATTGACATAATATCATTGTAAATCATGGATCAAGATCAAAATCAGTTGAATGTGCTGCTCAATAATGTCTTAAAACATCATTAATATACTGTCTCATATGATTCCACTATTGAAAGTTCTCTATTATAGTGTGATAAAAAAATATTCTATGTCGATACAGAAATACCCATATTGTATAATTATTTCCTTGGTATTTTTCAAATCCAACGACCACATCCACAGTAAAGTCTTAGAATTTCCACGTACAAATATTAATAGGCTTCATGGATTCAATAGTATTTTGTCATTCAAAAAATACCTAATGATAGAAAAAAACATGTTAATACATAATTAGAATTTTCACACTTCATATCATCCAACCATAAATGTTACTTTTAATATTTATACATCATATTTATACGAGGGTGTATATTGAAATTTGAACAACAAGAATCAACAAATAACATCCTTTTTAGATCAGTTATATTGGGAACACATTTTCTCATCCCAAATTTCATAACAACATATTCATACATAATCTGTTCCAACATCCCATCATTCACAACTATAATTTTATTTTTAAGATTCTTAAATTCAGATAGATAACCAATTGAAAAAAGCATTAACGTTTGAACATCCATCATATTTCTCATATAAATATTTTCTATATCCACATATGAATGATCCTTGGTTATTCTCATTCTATTTATAATATAATGATAATTCATTCTCAAAGAAGAAGATACCTTCTTTTCCTTCCCTCAGTAGTCGTGTATTAAATAATCATAATCATTGAGTATCTCAAGCAATCTAATTTTCCTTTCATTGATTTTTTATTGTTAGAAGATATGTTTCTAGATCTTGTAATCTATATATATGTCAACTATATTCACAATATAGATAGTTTCTCCATTTCATAAATTCAATGAATATGTTTGTGAAATCAAGTAAATTATTTTGGTAAATATGTTCATGATCATATTACTGTTTTGATTCATGTTCAATAACACTATAATTCTACATAAGCACACAACCAAGTACATTGGTTGATGCAACACTATAAATAAAAAATCCACCATTTCATGTATCTAGAACTAAGATTGTAGAATATACTAATACCCTTTTAAATTATCAAATCTTTTTTCACATTCTTCTATCCATATAATCATAACCCTTTTACTATTAATCATGGTTAATGGGTTTTCTTATCAGAGATAATTATGAAAGCAACACAACTAATGAAAATATAAAAAAATTGAACTACATACCTTAGTTATGTTCATTGGTCTAGGCCATTCTTGGACAGAAATTTCCTTTTTTAAAAAAAACTAAAATTTCATCATTAAAGACAATATGTCTTAGTAAAGGAACTACATGATGTTAGAAATCCCACATGGAAAACATCACATATATCTATATTATATATTTTTTAATATATTAATTTCTCATTTATAAATACCCAAAAAATAATCAATATATTCTTTTATGACTATTTTCATTATATCTATAAAACGTAGGATCTAGTATTCAGTCAAAATACGATCACTATAAAGTTGTATTTTCCATACCTGGTTCGAAATTATTTCTTTGGAATATCATCCTTCTTTACTCGGAATTGTAGATATCCATAATGATGGTTAATAATAAAAAATATTGACTTATTTGAAGTTGATAAAAAAATATTGAATGTGAGTTGGATGATTTTTTTTATTATAATGGCTTTGATTTCTCTATAATCACTGCACAACCTCATGGATTCTTTATTGTTCATGACAAATGGAATATGTGATATTCATGGAGAATATGTAGGTTTAAAAAGTTAATTATAAATCAATTATTATAGTTATTTCCTCATCTAAACTATTTTCTCTATGTGTATCCTATAAGGTTTATCTGATATTGGTCTTCAAATAGGGATTAGATCAAAGATAACTCAACATCCTGCTATTGAGGATATCAATTAAAATCATATGGGAATAAACAATGTATTCATGATAAATAAGTACATCATCAAATTGATGAATATAAATTCATCCAAAATTGATATATTCTCTTCATAAATAATAATTTTATTCATTAGAGCTATTGGTGGTCAATCAATATAAGAATCAGATGACGAGGTTTCTGATATAACAATAATGGATTCCACATATTCCATATCAATAGTAACTTATATCTTCATGCAATTGATCATCAAATAATATTTTGAATGATATTCCATACCAAGGATTATATAAAATTCTGACATATGTATGATGATATGGATCACATGTAACAGATGTTTTTATTTAATAAAGGGGACTATCTAACTAGTGTTTATTGAAATGAGACTTCTATATGATGTTATGATAGAAAAAATCCTATATTAATATAGGAAATGTATAATTTTCTTGAAAAAAGGTGATTATATATAAAAATTTGATGATCTAGAGTTAAATAATGCATTGGGTATGTTTTATGAGTGGACTAAAGTGCATTCCACTACCACAATAGGATTTCCAACCTCAGTAGTTGTGATTTTATATACAAGAAATTTTTCCCTCTCCTTTTCTAATGAATGATTTCATGATTATTCGTACAATGATTTTCAGTGTGTCTCGTCTCATTGTAATTATAACATTGAAAATTGGTAGATTCATTATTTCTCATTCCTTCACAAGCATGATTTCCTTTCTCACCACACTTGTAGAAAACTCTTTTTCCTTTTAAGTTGTCACCAGGGTGATTCCTTATATGTGTTTTAATCATTGTAAAATTAAACTTTCAGATCATTACCTTATTTATTCATTTATCTATGACACACATATTCACATTATTTTTCTTAAAGTCATAGGAAATAGATAATTCATTCTTCATATAGTTGTAACATGATACTACCTTTTTTTGTTGTGAAATTTTAATAGTCCAGTTCACAATATAGGAATGGATTTAATCCCTCTGTGAATATATAAATATACCCCCTAGATAATGTTTTTAGTTTGTGACATTCCTTCATTAAAATATACAATCATATTCATACATGTCAATATTTTCAACTTCTTTCCTATTTCCATAGAATTTACACTCTATTATCTTTCACTATTCACGAGGGATATATTTCACTAATAAAATATCATTAAAGTACTTCCATTTCATTTTCCAAACATTTTCATCATGCTTGGTCTACTTAATCAATGACCACCATTAATCATTATCATCTAAGAGATGTTAAATTTTCTATGATAACCATATCTGTTTCATTATTTCCCCAATCATGAAATATATTCCCTATGGGAAATATCCACTAATCACCCATAAAATGTTTTATAGCCCCATGGAATGATTGTGTTTTTTTCTCATGAAGATTATAACATTCGTCCTCCATGTTGTGGGTCAATATGTTCTATATGGATATGGTTATTGATCAAAACTAGAGTCATTTTTCCTAATATGGTTACATGTTTTTCATATCTACATAAAACTCCCATTCCAATATCATTATCTTGTATAGGATTTAAATCCCAACATTGGATACTTGTGTTGATATAGTTTCCATTCCATCCATGAGGTTCCATTTCAATAAAATTGTAATTTTCTAAATTAAGATACTAATCACAATGAAAAATATTGAACACGGAAACAGTTAACATAAATTGGTAAATTCATTCATATGTAATCTTGTAATAGTTAACATGGATTACTTGTGGTCTAATTTTCTTTTAAATCATTTATAATGGGTTCTATTCAAAATTTGATTTATCTTAATAAATCCCCCTCTGTGATTCAAACCAGGAGGATAATAAGGCATGTTCTCATTTAACAAGTTATTGAGTCTCAACTATGACACATGTTTAGAGTATCTACCCATATAAACATACATTCTAGAACCACATCCACTTATAGTATCTATATTATTTTTTTATTCAAGGAAGAACAACATAAATTAAACAATAAAAAAATTTTAGGATGTTCTAATAATTTTTTCCAAAAATTATATTTTTGGATTATCATCCCTAAATTATTTATTTTAAATTTAGTTTCCAATGTTTCATCTAAAAATTCTTCTATATAAACAATATAGAGACAAAAACCATAATCCTAGATCCATTTCTTTAATTTAATATGTTGGAATGAAAAAAATGAATCTAATCCTGAGGGACCGAATAGTTTTGAATATTTGGCATACCAGATTCAAAAATATGTTATACATAAAAACATGAAATGATAAATTAAAATGGTGGTCCACTATAAAAATCCATAATCAACTAGATTATCATGAAATTAATTCATATTAAATATCATTGCAGGTCACGACTCGTCCTTGGGGGCTCGTACCATGACTTCCCATAGCCCGCCTTCCATAGGCCTGGGGCAGGAAACTAGAACCGAAAGGCGTATTTCCTATAAACGAGATAGAATTTTCTTTATAAATTGTAATCTCACGCAACCATACACACATAAAGATACGAAGATGAGTAATCTAAATAGTAAAAAGAGTCTGTATAGTAAGTAAATGGGTCCAGAATAGAATCCCAATGGGAATGTACAAGAAAACTGAAAATTGATAGTAAACTAGAACATCTAATATAAACACATTCCAAGGATACTACCTGAAGGGTATGTAGAGATCTCGAGCCGTCATCTATGCGATAAGCCTCGTCTATGCTGCACCTCTGAGCTACCTCCGGTCCGGGAACACTCATTCTCAGTTAGATCTGTCTTTTATATGCACAAAACACAACAAGGTGTGGGCATAGCCCGTTCTAGGGTGAGTATAAGGATAATCAGTAGGGACCCTGAGACTCTCAAATGTCTCACTAATTCCAGAAAGGATAATCCAAAAAGCACGAAACAACTTAAAACCCTACTTAGGTATATTCCCATACTTATATCTATGTTATCATGTATACACATCTGAATCATGAGGAACCTCAAGGCCCAAATAATTATCCTAGGTAAAACTGTTCCACGAAGGAAAGAATACCATGTAGGTACCACCACAAAAGAAAGTACTATAATGGTAATGACACATAGAAGAATACCACAATGGTATCACCATGAAGGTATGTAACAAAATGGTATTCCACGCAGAAGAATACCAAAAAGTTAAAACCATGAAGGTAAGTACCGCAAAGGTATTCCATAGAGAAGAATACCCCAAAGGTATCACAGAGAATGTAATGATTCCGATCACACTAGGTATAACATAGGTACAATAGTAAAGAAGATTAGATGTAACTACAAAATCATCTTACTCAATTAATAGGCAGACCCACATAGGATCCTACATCATTAGAACCACATACAATCCAAGTACAGTAGACACACGTAGGATACTTATAATGCAGACCCACGTAGGATCCTAGAGTAGTCCCATGTGGATTACTAGGTTGGATCCATGTGGTTCTCTCGAACAAAAACCCACATTGGATCCCAATTAATAGTCCCACATAGGATCCCAATGCATATAAAAACTTATGATCTCTTTTCTCATGTTAGATCCATCAATAGTGTTCCCATAATAAGCATGTTTGATTCTGAGAGGGTCTTCTCCTCATGCCATAGGTCGAATACTCAAATTTTCGTGAGGTATGATGATGATGTATCCTAAAGGACCACCACGTTACAAGGGTCTCACCGCAATAGACGACGTGTCCATAAAATGTCGTATCTGTATGTTGTTATCCTTTTAGTACCGAGGGCCTTGTTGGATTCGTGCTCAATCCAAACCGGACATACCCCAACATTATCCAAAATAAAATTAGTGAATTCCAAAAGGACTATCTTGATAAATGGTTTCTGAGGCTGTTGATGGTTTTTCAAAATGAGCCTGTAGCTCAAGTTATGGCCAGAAGTGCAAAAATGGTGGAACTTGGTCGGGGTCTAGTTCAACCCGGTCAGACCGACCTGAACCAACTCGGCCCACAGATGTAGCCAAGCCCGTAGGATGGTCCACATTTGGAGGACTGATGGGAGTCTCATGGTGCGGCGGCCCATAGTGCGGTGGCCCTTAGTGTTGTGGCCCATGGTGTGGCGGCCCACTCGACTGCCTGGCTGGCCGGTTGGCCGACCTCCTCAATTTGGCACGGTCGCGCACCACGCCATTACCGGATTATAGTAGAAATTTGGCCACCATCGCCTCACCACCACGGCCTTTTTTCACGACTATTCTCCTCCGGCTGGCATGGATGCTCGTTGCTGCCCCTCCGCATGGCTGGTCGCCGCCAGCCCCGACCCTTGCTCCGCTGCAGCCGATGGGTAGTGGCCCATCTCCAGCGGTGCAGTCATGTTGATTCCTTCATAGCGACAATCCATAGTGCCTACCATCATTCCCGAGACACACTGTTGCAAGTCACTGACCCCAGTCTTCGTCCACCTCCATCGTGAATAATGAATCAAAAACAGCAATGACTGTGGAGTGGTCGGGTCATGTTCATTTCGCACACACCATCCATGTTAGAGCAGAACCAAGAAGAATAGATTTTCTCAATTCAAGAAGGATTTCATGAACATGGTAAATATATTCAAAATAAAATTTCATACATTTTAGTTCATTTGAGGAGTTGAGAGGCAGAATATGAAGACGGTGGGGATACCAGTGTTCGTCACTCCCACACGATGCTTCTGATCCTAGACCATGGGTCATCCTTGTTCTTCGATTTCAGAGGATGTTCTTCATTGGAGAATGACCTTCATATGGATGGGTTCTTCATTATATAGAAATATCCTCTAATATCTCCCCCTTTCCAATTATTATCCCCAATGATAATGTGGGGAGCCAACATAAATTAAAACATGATTATACAATTAATGTAAGTTGGAACAAAATTAAATGGCCCAATTAAATGGCACAAATAATTAATTGGAGAGTTGGCATAATTAATTATTTGTTTATGGGTGGTCTTCCACACATTAAGAGGGGTTTGGGTGGTCCCCACCAACATAAATCTATTTGGGGGTTTTCTTGTTTGGATGGTCCCCACCCCTATAAATCAAAAGGAGGGGATTTAAAAGAAAAATAAAAATGTTAAATATTTCATTTTTCTTCTTCCTCCATGAAAAGAAAAAATGTTAACATTCACCCTCAACCTACTGCGGTCAAGGTGAGGGTCTGCATACTAAAAAATTGGCACTCTGAGTTCAACGGTGCCCTTACAATTCAATTCTGAGCACCGGTTCAAATGGTACAAAAAACTAACTCACACGTTTACTGAAAATACATAAAAAATGTTAATAAAATCATTCCACTCACACCAGGCCTCAGAATCATGCACCGTTAATTATTGAGAACTCATGAAATTCCCATATAATTAATAAAAAATAACATTTAAAAATCTTGGTCTTCACATTCTCCCCACCTCAGGTATTTGTGCCCACAAAATAAAAAAAATGAAAGCTGGGAAAACATGTGGTGGAAATGAGAATGAATCTGAACCTCCCGCTCACATGTGTTCTCCTAGAGGATCGCATGCTACCAACGTACATGCACTAATGATATTGATCACCCTTGAATGACCCACTCATGTCAATCATCAATTTGTACTGGAACCTCCATAAATGTAGTCTTATAGTTGATGTCAATCTCACCGTCGTCAATGGTGTGAGAATGGTTGTGCACGTTTCTCCTCAGCTGGGATATGTGGAAGAAATCATGCACCTGGTGCAACAATGGTGGAAGAGATAAGCAATAAGACACCTCACCAACTCTACTGATGACCTGAAAGGGTCCGTTGAACCTAAAAGATATCTTGCCACCATGGAAAAGAATTCACAAGCCTCATCGGGGTGAGACCCATAGAAAGATGTGGTCACTATCCTCAAACTCCAGAGGGCTTTTTCTCCAATTAGAATAAGACTTATTCCTACTATGTTCAGACTACATCTGCTCCTAGATGATCTGCACCTTCTCCGAAGTAGCCCGTACCATATCAGGTCCCATGATTACTGACTCCTCTAGGCCAGTCCATCACTTAGGTGGTCTACAAGGTCATCCGTACAAAGCCTCTAAGAGTGACATCCCACTGGTGGAGTGATAGTTGTTATTGTATGAAAACTCCACCAAGGGAAATTGATCCTCCCAGCTAATATTGAAGTTGAGGATGCAAGAACGCAACATGTACTCAAGGGTTTGAATTATCTGCTTAGGCATGCCAACTGTCAGAGGGTGGAAGGCGGTGCTCAAATGAATCAACATCCCGAAATCATTCTACAACCTCTCCCATAGACGGAAAGTTAAACGTGCATCATGATCAGAGATATTCCTCGAGGGAACCTCTTGTAGCCTCACAATCACCCACAAATATTGGCATCCCAAACTCTCTACGGAACCCTGCTCTCTAATCGGTAGGATGTGGGTGGTCTTTGTGAGACAGTCGACAATCACTCAAATAGAATCATGACCTCTAGATGTACGTGGATTTACTATCATGATATACATGGATATCCCATCCCACATCCACTATTGAACCTCTAAAGTTTGTCTTATGCCTGCGGGTACCTGATGCTCTGCCTTCACTTGCTAAAAAGTGAGCCACTGAGAGACAAACTTTGATACTGCTTTATTCATTTCCAACCACCAGTGCAGTAGTCAAAGATCCTGGTACATCTTTGGAACTACTGTATGCACCACTATAGGGGATGTTTGTAACTCCTTGAACAATTCCTCCCGAAGCGACATTGGTACCATGATACACCATCTGAAATGGAAGATGTGATCCCCACCTTGATAAAATCCATCAGGTGTGTGTCCTATGGATATCTGAACACATCAAGCCTCGAAGTTAGTGTCCCCGTGCTGCCCCTCCCTTAGTCTATAAAGAAGGTGGGGAGTGACTGTAAGATACTGAGGAAAAGATGCTCCATCACGTTCCACAAATGATATCGGTAAAGTGTCCAACTTCTCCATTGCCTCTCCTAGTAGATGTATACTGGATATAAAGCTGATTGAATCTAGTACAATGTTCCCCTTCCTAGGAGTATAAAAAATCTTGAAATCATGGTCATGGAGGAAGTCAATCCAAAGTCATTGTCTCAGGATCAGGCCCTTCTGAGAAATGATATACCTGAGACGCTTTGTTATATGAGTTGAACGTAAAACCATCACCCATCAAGTAATGTTGCCACATCTTGAGGGCAAAGACCACTGCTGCTAACTCCAGGTCAGTGGTGGCATTGTTCTTCCCATGATGTCTCGGCTGATAAAAACCATATGTGATAACTACATGCACCTACATCATGACACATCATTGCTTGTTTCTTGATGCGTCTAAGTATACTATGTACCCAACGCCCTCCTCTGGATGCCTTAAGATGGGGTAAGTTGTTAGCTTCTGCCTTAACTTTTGGAAGCTCCGCTGGTATCTCTACGACCATATGAAGGGTTTCCCATTCTTCGTCAAAAAAGATAAAGGTGATGCAACTCTAGAACAATCTGGCACAATTCTCTAGTAGAATCTGGCCAAACCCGGGAAACATTGTTCTTCTATCACACTCCTAGGTGGATCCCAAGAAAGTACTACTTAAATATTCACTGGATCAACAACAACTCCAGCCTTCGAGATGACATTCCCATAAATATTAACATCTCATATCCAAAAATGGAACTTCGTGAGCTTACCATAGAGATGGTGCACTAGAAGTGTGTCCAAAACAACCTAAAAATGATAGGCATGGTCCTCCTCTCTAGCCAAGTAGATCAGAATGTCAAAAATGAAGACTATTATAAAGTGATCACGGGATGGAATAAAGATCATTTTCAAGATTCCAATGAACACTGTTGAAGCGTTGGTCCCACCGAATGGAATAACCAAAAACTCAAAATGGTTGTACCAACATCATAAAGTCATCTTCTGCACATCCTCATCTTGTACTCTTAGCTAGTGATAACCTAATCTGATTTCTAACGTTGAGATCCATTGTGCTCCCTTCAGCTGATAAAAAAGGTCGTCAATCATATGGAGTGTGTATTTGTTCTTCATGGTCACCTGGTTCAGGCGCTGATAGTCAACAGAACGTTTCAATCTACCATATTCCTTCTTGGCGAAAGAATTGGGGATTCCAAAGGAGAAACAATGGGCCAGATGAACCCCTTCCCCTGTAAGTCTTCCAGTTGTACCTGCAACTCATGAAGCTCCATGGGAGCCATCCAATATGCTTGTTTAGAAATAGTTTTCATCCTTGTGTACAAATAAATATAAAATTCTACCTCTTTATGAATATTTAGACCCATAACATCATCAAGGAAGACATCCGCGTATGCGTCACCAATAGTGGATAGCTCACACTCTCCACATCAATTACTCTGAGAATAAGGCTAGCCAATTGGTGAGTGATCTACTACACTCTCCTCTTGGTAAGTCCATCCTGTGATGAAAAGGCCCCCTTCTCTCCGGTGAAGGTAAACCTATTTCCATTCGTGCGGACACACCGTACATTTCCCTAATACAGTCAATAAGAGCATGGACATTAGATAACTAGTCCATACCAATTTTGAATTCGTAAGGCCTCAATGCTACTACTAGGAGATCTCAGTTGAATCTTTGGCCTCATAGAGTAAGCTCACACAACTGGAACTGGTGTGTATTCATAGTATCCTCTCTCATAAGAGTCTCTAGAAGTAAGAATCGGGCCAACAACTTCACCAGAATCTCCAAGCTCTGAATGGGGCAGTGGCAATAAAATAATGACTGGAACATGTGTCAATATGTACTACAACTATGGTGGAGTAAACACAGATCATACTTCTTATCATCTCTAGGGTGCCATGGTCATTGGCCTTAGCTACCTTGAGTTGAGGTCTTCCCTATCCACCCACTCCTTATGGTCATGGTGGAACTCCAAGTGGTGGTGGCCATAATATCTTAATTCTTCTGCCACTGCGAGTTGCACGACCAACTCCTCATCCACGTCTGCCTTCACTATGAGGACCCCATTGGTCTGACCATTGTCTCTAACTGGGAAGGCCTTCGACCATCTGTTGATCCTCTGTATGGATGATTAAATAGTTAGGAGACATGTGTCCCTACCCGCCGCATATGTAACATTGCCTTCTCCTTGCATGACTTGCTCTGTCTCTGGTGCCCAGCACTACCGACCATGAACCGTATGTTCGTCCACCTGTATGTCTGGTCCTCTTAGACCTATGTCATATATGTCTGCTTCTAGCTGTAGAATAATCCTCTACATGATGCCCGTTGGTGGGTATTAGTAATGGTGACTGTAAAGAAAGAAAACTCTCCACTAGAAGGGATCGCTCTAACACACTCTCCTGAGTCGTAATGTTGAGGTAAATCATTAAAGCCCGGATCTCCCACGTGAGTCCCAGCACAATGGTTTGGTCCTTGAAGAAAGGGTCTTGCACCATAGTAGTGGAATTTCATGAGAAGCCAGTGAACCTCATTATGTACTAAGCCACATTCATACTTCCTTGCTGCAAATAAAGAAGCTTCTGTATGCGCATTGTGCGAATGGTCGCTTGATAAAACATTGCTTGAAAAAGGCATTAAAAGTCTGCATAGATAAGTGTCTCCTTGACATGAACCTATATCATCATGCACCACCATATGTGCACTACTATCTATAGAAGACTAGTGGAAAGGATAGCCATGAGATCAGCTACTATCTCTACCTGTCAAAAGACACTCACCACGGCCCCCAGCCAATCCTCAACCACACATGGGTCTGTCTCACCCCTGAACCTGGGATGCATCTAGTGTTGGAACTCGTGCAAAGAGCTCACATGTCATTCAACCACTACTACTATGGTTGCAAAAATCAGTGGATCAATGGGTAATGGTACCGCTAGTGTCTCCACTAGTGCCCCTACTAATAATGGTAACTGAACCGTGGCCTCATTACTCAGTTGGCTATCATAGCATACTATACATGGAACCCTAGCTGGATGTCATCGTGGAGGCATCCTAAAAAGAAAAAGTTGTTACACAGTCTATATGTTATACCAAGTGAGCTGACTCAATGAGTACACACATAATAATTTTCAAAACACACATGCAATATGTGTTTTCCTGCACTGAGTCAGATATTAGATGTCAGGGTCCTAGTGTATGGATATGTTAGCCACCGCACCAACACTGGATTCCCAAAACTGATAACCACTCTCACTATACTTAATACTATTACCATTAAAAAGATCATAGTCCAATTTTCTATGGTAGAACGTCTCGCTATTAAAATTTGTCATAACCCGTCCCCCGGGGCCCATGCAGGGACAATCCCCATATGGCCTTCCAAAGGGTAAGGGCTGTCAACTGGCACAAAAAAAGTTTATTCCCTAATCCCGTGAATGAATTGCCTTTATATCTTGTAAATTGACACAATCAAGCACAAATCAAGATACAAACATGAGTAAGATGTTGAGTAAAAATAGTGTGTACAGTATGTAAAAGGGGATATAATACAAGCCCATCTAGAATGTACATGTAAACTAAAAGGTGCATGTAAACAGGAACAGTTTCGGTGAACACCCAGTTGGATCCTACCTAATGGGTAGGTATAACTCTCAAACTGTAGTCTCTATGTTTCGCCTCATCTAAGGTCCACCTCCGAGTTCCATTTAGTCCTGGTACCCTTGTCCTCAGTCAGTGCAGTCCTTAATAAGTACCAAACATAATATGGTGCAGGCATTGCCCATGCTGGGGTGAGTATTATGATACTCAGAAGGGACCTTGAGACACACAAAGGTATCACAGAATCCCCAAAACCTAAACCACAATGAACAAAACAATTGAAAACCCTACATTGTAATATACCCACACATATACCTAAGTTATCAAGTATACCCATCTCAATCTTGAGGAAACTCAAGGCCCAAATCCTTAGCCAAAGTACAATTGTTCCACGAAGTAAAGAATATTGTGAAGGTAACACCACAATGTTAAGTACCACAAAGGTAACACCACACATAAGAAAACCACAATGGTCTCACCATGAAGTTAATCACCACAAAGGTATGCCATAATGAAGAAAAAGACAAAAATATCACCATGATGGTAAGTTCTAAAAAAGTACACCAAATAGAAAAAGATGACAAAGGTATCACCATGATGTTAAGGTTTCAGCCCAAACCAGGTATAACATATGTACGGTAGTAAAGATTATTAGTTGTAACTATTGAATCATCATAGTATGTTAAGAGACAGACCCACATAAGAACCTAAAACATAAGACCCACATAAAATCCAATTACAAAAAACCCACGTAGGATCCTATTAAATAGACCCACGTAGGAACCTAGTGTAGACTCATGTAGATTCCAATAGCGGATCCATGTGGAAATATTGAACACAGACCAACATAGTATCCCAAATCACATACCCACATAGAATCCCAAAGAATATACCAACCTAAGATCCCCTTTCCCAGGTTATAGCCAGCTATAGGGTTCTCGTACTATGCTCGCTTGATTCTGGGAGGGTCCGATTCGCAAGCCACAGGTTGAATACTCCAACTACAACGAAGTCCCACAATGAAGTCCCCCAAAGGAACTCCACATAAAAAGGGTCTCAATGCAATAGATGGAGCCTCAATAAGACACCCGGTCTTTATGTTTTTAGACTTTTAGTCATGAGGGCCCAGTTGGATTTATGCTCGATCCAACCCAGCCATACTCCAACATTATCCAATACTCAAATTTTGTATACCAACATTATTTTATTGATACAAGGTTTCTAGTGTTGTATACAGTTGATCAAACAGATTCTTATAGCTCATTTTATAGCCTAAATTGAAAAAATAGTCGAAGTTTGTCCGGGTCTGGCCCGTTAGGTCCAGCCCGGCTCCCCGATACGACTCAGCCCATGGAGCGACGCCCGCTGGTCGGCCCATTGAGCTACCTACAGTGCAGAGACCCGCGTTGGGAGGCCCACGGTGCGACATCCCGCTCAGCTACCCAGCTGTCCGGTTGGCAAGACTCTTCCCCATAGTGCAGTCGCATGACCCACCATCCATGTCGGCCATCAGCACGCCAGCCGCCCACGCCCCTCCGTGCGGTCGGCCGCCGCCGAACACCCTCGCCCCTCCGCGCAGCCGGCCTCCACCCCTGCTCCGCCGTGACTGACAGTCAGCGGCCCTTCTGTTATGTCATGTTCATGTAGCCGCATTCGTCATGATCGGTTGGAGTGTCGACTTCCATTCTCAAGCCCCACTGGTTCTAGTCATCGTATTCCTCCACCGCAAAGAACACAACTAAAACCAAAATGAATGCATCGGGCCATGTTCATTTGGCCCGCACCCTCCGCGTTAGAGCATTATCATGTAGCATAGATATTCTTAATTCAAGAAGGATGTCAATAATGGGGTAAAGATATTCAAAATAACATTCCATGCCTTGTTGTTAGTTGGAGGAGTTGAGATGTAGAAGATGTAGTCTTTTTGGATGTCGGCGTTCGTCGCTCCCGCAAGATGCTTCTGATATGGGCTATTGCATCTTCATCGTTCTTTGATTCCTATGGATGTTCTTCTTTAAAGAATGGAATTCATTGGGAGTTGTTCTTCGTTGGAGAGAATGATCCTCCAAAATCTTCCCCTTCCAAACGATTTTCTCCAACGATAATGTTTGGAACAAACATAAATTAAAATAGGTTAATATAAATAAATTACGTTGGCAAAAAATTAGATGGTTCAATTAAATCACCGAAATAATTAATTGGAAATTTGTCAATATTATTTATTTAACGATGGGATTTTTCCCCAACATTTAGAGGCATTCGGGTGGTCCCCACCACCAGAATTCAATATGGGGTTTTTTAGTTCGGGTGGTCCCCACCACTATAACTCAAATGGAGGGGTTTCAAATGAAAAATAAAAAATGAAAATATTTTATTTTTCCTCTTCCTCCACAAAAAGTGAAAATTCTAACATTCACCCTCGACCTACTACGGTTATGGTGACGGTCTTGTTAAGAGAATTTCTTCGCTGCGAGTTCAACGATGCATTTATATTTCAATTCTGAGCACTGAAGGTTACAAAAACCATCTCACACGTTTACTAAACGTACAAAAAAAAGTTCTGAAATTCATTCTAGGAACACCAGGCCCTGAAATCATGCACCGTCAATTTTGAAAGACTAGTAAAATTCCAATATAATTAAAAAATATATATGGAAACATCTAGGTCATTACATAGCATTTTGGGTAAGAATATAAAATGTATGTTATCGGAAATCTGAATGATCATTAATGGTTAAAAAAGTATAGTAGTCACAATCATAATCAATATGTCATGGGGGTAAAATAAAAACAGATAATATTTGGAAATAATTTCTATAGGAGTAGGTAAATAATTAAAATATGACTAAATAATGATATATAAATAATAAATTTGAATTTAATTGAACGACTAACAATACACTATTCAAATAATCATATGTAATAACAATTACATGAATCATAACGATGAAATGTTTATTTTTTGACCTCATAAGTATATCATTGAGTTCTCATCTCTGATAATTAAATATACACGGGAAAGGAATTGTCAAATGTCTACATCTGATTTGTCCCATGATACTTACCGATGCACTGAGGGCTAGAGAAAACCCACCTCTGTTATTCTAAGTCCAATTAAATCCTCAAACTTTTTGGGTGGAACATAACCTAATATAAATATGAAATATAAATAACTTTCTCGAATCTTTATTCATAAGGAATAACCATTCTGAGTAATGTGGTGAATGGAATCAAGATATCAAATCTATTGTAAAACTAATCATAATCTATTAAATAAAATATGTTATTTTATTATCATAATAGATCAATTTAATTAATTTATAATATTCAATATAGGTGTTTAAATTTAAATTATAACTCCAATAAAATCAGTAAGGAATTGATGAAAGAAATAAAAATTTTATTAATGGAAAAAATAGATATTTTCAAAAGTCATGTATATTTTTTATAAATGATTGTATAAAACTAGAAATGTACAGATATATTTTTTCAAATCAAAATTTTCAATTTTAGAAAAACTATTGTGTCTATAAATACGATATTGATAATTCTCCAATATGGCGATGAAATAGGGATGTTCTCTAAAACCGGGTTTCTTATCAGGATGAATTGAGAAGGGGGCCTTTTAGAACATGTGTTCTCCAATCTATGAAACATAAAATGATATAGATATATGAATTAGGAACATATAAATAGAATGTAGAATAAGTACATAAAAATAATGATAAAATAAATTTAGCTAAATTGAGAGATATCATAACCCGAAAGAAAAATGGTGGTTTGGGAAGAAACCATTATCCTATGTCAAAAAGAGTTAGATACATGATCATAAAATCCTGGATAATAAAATTATATTGGTTAATTAATTAATTTATAAACAATTTCCATGTATTAGATTTATTATAATTTTATTCAATTTATATATTGTATTTCTTGTTGGTTTTAATATTAATTTTCTTCGTTTGGGTGTGTTTGATTGTTTTGTTTTAATGATAGGATTAATTTTATACTCAAATGTTGTATAATGTAAAATGAAAATTTATTTCTAAAATTTAAATTTTATGTTATTATTGATATTAATTATGATTAAATATTTATATAATTATTTTTTTTCCTGATAAATTATTAGATAAGACATTCGTGAGAAACATTTAGATTATTTTGGTTGTTTTTCAATAATCACCATTTATTATTGTTTCATTAAGTAATATTATTATATATACTATTTTCAGAACAATATATGTGATTCAATACATGTATTATAATATGTTCTAAACATGAAAATTTTATTATAACCATCAAGGAATATGATAAATAAAAATGGGAACACATCATCCTTAAAAGTTGTAAATCAACTTCTAATTTATGATAATCCCACATTTTTAAATAAATGAAATGTGATATGAGAAATGATGGAGGATTTTAAATGGAAAAAATAACAACCCACTGTATCAAATATACTATATTAACCATGTCAGTTTAGATAGGGGTGGTGAGGGAAGGATAAGAAATGAAAATAAATTGATATGAAATTAAAAGAAAAGAAATGGTATTTTTTACTATTGCATTCTTATCATTGAAAACATTCATATGGGTAATGGTTTTGAGATTTTTTAAGAACAATGAATATATGAAATGGAGAATGGGCTTGGGAAGTGTATTATAATTAAATTTAACAAGTCTCATAGATTGGATGGTTTGAGTAGAATAAGTGTTGGGTGTGGTATTTAAAGGTGTGAAGAGGGGTTGTTTATTAATAATTTATTCATTTGTTTGTTATATTGGATCAAGGAATATAATTTTATTAACATTATAACTAAATATATTTATATAATTAACTAAATATCTATATTATTCTCCTTAAATCATTCATGACTGAAGGAATTTTGTATTTATCTTATAATGTTTATATACCGTAAATTACAATATTTTACTATATAAAAATAATCAACTACTTAAGAAAATTTGAAAAAAAATTAATATTATCATTATTTTATGTTTTTTATTTTAATGTGAAATCCATTTACTGAAAATAATTTACTAATATTAGAAATTTAAATCTTAATTAAAGTCACTATTTATTCCAATAACAATCGTTTCAAAATTATAATTGATTTTATGAATCCTTTAAAAATTAATCAAGGTATCATCAAATAATATTTTAATAATAATGAAAAAATAGTAAATATAGAATATATTTTTTAGAAATTATTTTAAATAATTATATTATTTATATACTATTAAATAAACATTTATGTTTAACAATAATACTAACATCTAAATTATCACATATGAAACAAAAATTTAGTAATTACCATATAGGAATATACCATATCTTTATTTATAAGCCTCCAAAATATTATTTATAATATAATATATGATTTTACTATTCTATTGGACATATTACTATTACTAAAGGTCACATAATTATTCCAATTATCATATTTAATAGAACATAATTTTATAAATCACGATTTTTTCTAAATCATAAACAATCAGAGACATTAATGTTGTAAAAGAATACCCTAAAATCATTGGGTGTTACGAAAAATATTACAGATATTTATAAATAATTTGAAAATCTATGATAACAATTAATTATGATTGATAGTTAATAGTATATGGGTCACCCGAGAAAATGATTTTTCCATGAAATTTTTTGAATATCATGGAAAATCATGTTGTTTCATCCTTATATACATGTCCTATATAATCATTCATTTCTTTCAAAGATTTATCATTTACATTCCATTAGTAAGGTATAATAATTTTTATCCAGTTTTTAGTTGCAAGGACACAGAGATACTAACTATATAAAATTTTTCAATATGTGAGATCCTAGGTCTAAAAGCACATCTATCCTTTAGGGATAAGATTGAATGATAATTCAATGATTTATTTATATATTACAAATAAGTATAAAACATTAATTAATATGGGTCAATAAATTTAATAAATATAGTCATATAATCCAAATTCTATATATCTTACCTCAAGGGTAATTTAGAATCGTAATAAAAAAATTAAAAATATAATCTAGAAAATTTATTCAATGGGTTATAAAGTAAATGATTAATATATATTTTAAAAAAATATTATAATTTTTTTAATGATCGAAATTAGGGAGCCTAATATTCTCCATCATTTCTTGACCCCCTACAATGAAAACGTGATCAACAATAATTTTTCATGATGAAGATTCATTAAACTTCTTATGAACAAAAAACCATTTATTATATTTATAAAACAAATAAAAAGTCATAAAACACCATTTAGAGAATTATATAACTTATATAAATTTATTATATTATTAATAAAACCTATAAAAATTCATAATAATTGAAAATGAATAATTAAATATTCCCCCAGAAAACCACATGAGTAATTATCAACATATAATATTTCATAAATTTGAAATAATGATGAATGAGTGAACATCAAAATGGTCATTGAAAATATGAAAATCGGGAAGAGGTTACCCTGTATTGAAAAAAAAAATCTAATAATAGTAGATAATCTAGATAAATATATTTTTAAACATCTATAAATAAACATAGTCATCGAATAGTATATAAATATATAGTAGACAAAAACGTCACAAATATAAAATTAAAATGAAAAAAATGAAATCGACAAAAATTAAATACAAATTTATTTAAAATATTATTAATAAATGATACCATTTCTAATAATATAATTTAAATCAATAACAACTCATACATCATAAGAAAAACATGGTTCTCAATAAAATAAATGAGAGTAACTCCATGACTAATATATTAATTATATTGAATAAATGATATTGTAGATATATATGTTGGTGTTTTTATACAAACTAAGGATGAGTGAAAGTGTATTCTTGTTTTATATATAGTAATATATATTTTTCCTCAATTTTATTCATTTTTCTGTAAAAATTTACTTAATTACATTCAAATTTTTTTGTCCCTAAATAAATTATATAGTGCAATTTACTAAAATTTTACCCCCTTACAATTTTGTAAATATTTAAACATTTTATAGATTAAATAACATGAAAAAAATTGTATAAATATGAATATATCATATTTTTAGTTTATCTAGGGATGAATCCAACTAGTGAATTAATTTTTTCATAGAATGGACATGTTTTTTGTAGTATAAATTTATTGTTTAATGGTGTTCTAAAAGTGGGGAGTCATTGATTGAAATTATTCATGTTTTGATATTGATAAATGTGTTATATATTTTTGAAACACTTATTAAATTATACATTATAATGAAAACCAAATATGTATAATTTCTAGATAAAAATCAGAAGATACCCAAGTAGGGGTAATGGTTGTTATAGCCTAGTTATTTTTTAATAATGATGTTAATGTTTCCTGCTACAATCTATTTATTTGAACATATATTTTATATAAATGAAATTTAAATATATTTTGATATAAAAATTGAAACTGAATCTACAATTTTAAAATTAATTTTCAAATAATAATAAAGAATTATATTGTAATTTATTTTTTTATTAAGAAATATAATGAATAAAAACATATGAATAATATTAGAATCCATGCCCAAATATTATTTTCAACACCATTAAATAAATTTAAAAAAACAATTCATATGGAAAAATAATTATAGAGTTATTTAAATATATATCCAAACTATATCTTAAATATTTAATGCGAGTTAACTATATATTTGTTTGTTCAATACATATATATTTGTATATATTAGAGTTTGTGAGTTATAATAATTTTTTTTTCATTTATCAAGTATTAGGTGCATTCAATAATAATATAAAATCTACAATTTATTTTAATATAATGCATAAAACTATTCAAATTATATTCCATTAAATGAATTTTTTGAATGGATATTTAATGAAATACATGAAATAATCCAGGAACATTATTTTCCCAACACCATAAATGAGTTTACAATAATTAAAAGAGAATAAAATGCATGAAAATATAAATTTATCCGTTCAAAAAAATAAATCAATTTAAACATATAAATAATTCTTTTATTAAAATAATATATAATGGCCCAGAACAAAATTATTCATTAATGATAATAAATATAAGTCACAACAATAATTTCATTTACAAGGATAATCATTGAGATATTTTAGTTTTATCTGTATAATTAGATTAAATTGTTATTTTTTTTTGTATATTATCTCAATATATTAAATTTATGAAAAAAATATTTTTTGTGTATTTCCTAAACATGTCATGTCCATGCTATATAAGTTATAACTAATTAAGTGTTTCCTCTAATATTTTACCAGTAATAAATCATCCCACTATCATTTCCCTAAATAAATAATCATAAATTGATATTTATTTAATGACACATATCTTATGAACTAAGTTATTGAGGAATGTATAAATTCTTGAAAGACTACCACTTGTGTGGGAAATGGGGAGATGAACCATAGGTGGATTTCATCAGGTAGTGAAGGTTTATACTAAGAATCATGAAATCGGTGTGGGTTTCTCAGGATATAGGCTACAAAGAGTGGGAGATATTTTCTGTAATCCCATGATACAACACAATTTTAATTCATATTTATAGCTATCATTCATTGTTGATTTATTGAGATATTTGTGGTTCATGGAAAATGGTTTCATTTTCCTTTTATCTCATTTCATGGTAGAGGTTTTTGTGTTGGGAATATTGGATATTCAATAATTATTTATTCTCCAGAATCATTGTGAGATTCTACATCTTCATGGACAAAGGGATTCATACCCTACAATGTAAATCACTATGTCTAAGGGGATCTTATTCTCATTCTTTTTTGCTAATATTTTTTGTCTTCTCCCATCATCTGTAAACCGGTTATGTCACTGTAACTACCAGTGTTTCCGTAGAAATTACAATTACAATGATTTAACATTTATGTACACACTTTAATATTATTTAAAATATATAATTAGTTTTGTATACATACACTGTATTGTATATTATTATTAATAATTAAAAATATTCTATATTATTCAATATTAATATAAAATATACATAAAATAATTTATATTCTATGTAATATTTATCCTATAAAAAATTCACATGGAACATATAATTAAAATTGAGACATGGTATATTGAAATAACTATCAGATATTACATAATATGTGATATAGTAAATTGTGGAATTCATCCTTATCATCCAAAATTTTTATGTTTATTTTTCTCATCAAGAATATTAATATTTTAATGCACATTAATATAAATACAAACAACAAACATCATGTGCTGATGTTGATTCCAACATGATGAATAATATTAGAAAATCAAAACACAAAAAACATGATGATTTTTATATTTATAATGATTAATAATGATTAAAATATAGATATTACATTCCAAAATAAAGATAGACACTTGTTTATTTGATAATGATTATTATGTGGACTTATATTCACTTGAATATAATAAAATTTCTATGATTGTATGAAGGTGGTAAGGAAATTTGTTTCTTTAAAAATCAAATTGAGTCTATAGAACCTCATTTTTAATAGGATTTTAATTTCTAACAATGTCACATCAATTAACCCTAATAAAGATTTAATCAATTCTTTTATGAATCCTGCCTAGGAATTTATTTTAGATAATGATATTTTCAGGGATAGAAAACTATTATTATCAACTTATCTAAGATTTATCAATACACATTTCGCATATTATCACATTTAAGAGAAAGGGAATTCCATTAAAACGGAATTATGATAGTCATAAATACTTTCCGAAGTTTAAGACCTGACACTCTTATTCACATATCACCATCTTTTTAGAATTATGGAATAGTTATGTCATGTATTGTTATTCAACTATATTTGGATTGGGTTTCATCGTTTTCCCAAGAGGACATGTAATAGGCCATGACTCAATGTAGTTTTGGTCTCAATAAAATAATTTTCTAAAAAACTTATATGGTAGACAATCCCATTATATCATCGAACCACAATATCTATGACAAAACGTTTACTATTTAATCAATCGTAAGATCAGTATTGAAATCTATTCATAACGGGACATGAACCATAGGCAATGACTACGGATGGGGTATCTTCATATGTGTGGTTTTGAATTTTCCAGACACATGGGAATATAAATTTAGTTTCTAATTGTATGGGACAAAAGTAATATAACCTAATAGTTTTGGAGGATCATGATCAGAGATGCCCAGAAATTAATCCCACATAGGAAATAGAATTCAATGTAATTTGATTGATAAGATTTGTTGAAATTATATTTATGCTACACATACACTAAAATTTCCAAATGGATTCTACCATACCTATTTATTTATATGTATTTCCTTCTATATTACATTATTTTTTGGATTCCCTATTTTCATAGTTTATAACAATCAATTTTTCCTCCATTAATTTTTTTTGTATCCACATTTAGTGGAAAATTTTATGAATAATAAATTATTTAGTGCATAATGTTATTATTTTATATTTCCAAAAATTATTATATTAATTTAATAATAAAAATAACCATTTTATTTGTTTATATTTCTCATTTTGAAACAATATTTGGATGTTACATTCCATAACAGTCAATTTTCTATTCTATGTCATGAGGCCATTGATATATGATTGGTATAACTCCTTGATCACAATGAAAAACATTTTATCCCTTTCATTGTGCATAAATTGTACATTTTACTTTTGTTCTAAATTATATTATCATTATATATTTCCTCACAATAATAAAAATGGTATGCATCTATTGAATATTTCAGTTGTTTACATTAATTTGTATTGGAATATTTCGATAACCGGTACATTTTTATGAGTTGTATTTAAATTATAATTATACAATTACTATTTTACCATTTTAAATAATATATATGGAAAATGTGGTTTCTTTGATAAAATAAGATATCTAGGAAATATTTGAGTTAATTATAAATACATTTGTGACTATTTGTTTCAATATGGTGATCATAATTGAAAATATTATGATGATTATTCTTATCATAAAAATGGTTGGGAAATAAATAATGAAAATTAGTATTGACCATGTTGGTACTCATCATTGTAAGATGAAATTTAATTAGTTTTAACATACCTATAAACACTTGCATGAACATAATGTAAGCTATACAAATGAAAGTTAACATTAGTTATTTGTTATGGGATAAAAGAAATATTAGATTATTAATAGTGTAATAATTGATTTTGGAGTTCATAGAAATAATATTGGTATTTTTCATTGAATGTTTTAGTAATGTTTTTGTGCATAAGGTATGGTTTTATATAAAAGGTCAACAAATAATATGAATTGTAAATTTATTATAACAATACAAGGGTGTAAACAAGATATAAATTCAGGATTTATGTTGTAATTTTAAATTTCTTGGACTGATGTTTGGAATTTCTGATTTGTGATTGGTTGATAGATGTCTGGAATGGGATGTTTGAATCCATGAAAATAATTTTATGAAATAAATATATATTTTATCATCTTACTCCTTTTAACATTCAAACCAAAACTCATCATGCATTGTTTAATTAGCTGATTTTTGATTATGGGAACATGCCATTTGGATGAAGCCAATTGGAATACTTATATGTAATTAACTGTAAAAAAATATTGTTTTGTTTCTTCCTCCGATGAATAATTTAAAACAATAATATAAAAAAATTGATTTTTCATGTAACCTATTAGATGGATTGGACAATTCAACACCATTACAATGATCATGTGAACAATTTAGTGATTCATAATACTCTTAGAAATAAATTAAAAGAACATATTTCAAATTTCATTATTAATACTTTGAAATTAATTGGATTATGATTAATAAATGATTGAATTTAATTTTTTTCAATATTAATAGAATATTTAGAATAGAATATTAATTAGTAGAACATATTGGCATTGGTCCCTTTTCCAGAGAAATAGATATAATCCTTATTTTTATATTTTATACATTTTATGGAAGATAAAATTGAATGAGAACTAATTTTTTGTGTGATGTATTATATATATATATATACATATTTTGTTATTTTGGTACATATTCTATAAAGGGGTCATACATAAATTATTGGTGAACTGGTTGAGGCAATAGGCTCAATGATAACTTATTCAGTCAGATGTGTATGTTCAATTTAATGAAATGAGAGAAGCAACAATGTAAGGACTCGACCTTAAAATATTCAATAATATTGAATTAAATTAATAATTCACATTGAGGAGCTTTTCAGGTTCATATTTCTAGAGAATTATTCCATAACTATTTCACAAAAACATGAATATTACAAGTAGACACTACTACTCAACATCCATTTTTTCATAAAATAAATACTCTTAAAAAGAAACATGTCTAGTCTATATTTTAGACAACATGACTTTTTGATGATCCCATCCATGACCATATTGATCTTTAAGTCCTATGGAAAACATTTCAAAAACATTGGATGAGCATAAAAATCGCAGTAAGGGTTATAAAATAAGAAATGAAAACATTATCCCAACAATAAATACAAATTAATGAGACCATACTTTTCAATCATAACATACCTTACGAAATCATAAGTTTTATGAATAACACACACATATCACAAATCATAAAGGTTACATATGGCATCCATATAAAACATACGTTGTAGTTATCGCAGCTACATAGGGAGTTACACTTGGAATACCCATCATAGTGTATTCCCTAATCCTCTTAGGAGAAACGTCATGTTTACCTCCGTCACGTTACCCAATGCATTAAAGAGCAATCTCGGGCTCACCCACCCATGGTTTATCACAGAACCACCCATATACGTAAACAATACCCAAACACCCTAACATATTCATAAAACATAATACAAGAATAAATTAATAATAACATTTACACATTCCACTCATAATATATCAAATCAAGACATTGAAATAAACAATGCTTTATCAAATCATTTTCAAAACCATTTAAAAAATATTTTTTAATCAATGTGTCCCATAAAACATTGATGTTTTTAAATTAATTATCATTTTAAAACATTAATTCCCATATAAACAAATCCTAAAACCCCTTTTTAAAAAATTTACATTAATGAAAACGATTTAGAATAATAAATCTTTAAATCATTAAAAACAATATTTTAGTTAACGAGTTTTTAACAGAAATAGAAACACTTGAATAAAAATAATTAAAGAATAAATTTTAATCATATAATTATAATATCATGATAATAAAGGTATTAATGATATAATATTTTAAAGGACATTATATACACCATATTAGAGTTAATTGGTGCATAACAACAATGATGTCTTATTGGAAATGTAAATTTGGATGAAATCTCTTAAAAAGATGCAATCCTTAAATTAAGGATATATAAACCACATAATTATGTGTGAGATATATAAATAAACCAATTATAAGTTTATATTAAGTGTAAAACAATCCTAGGTCATTCACACAAATTCATAGGATGACATGTTCAAGAAGTACAAGTTGAACCCAAAGAATTGAAATTGGGTTAAGAAGTCCCCTTGTAAAATTTTGACTGCCTAACGGTGTCACTTTAAAATTAAAAAAATGAGTTGATAAGATAATAAGGGTATCTCATAACTTGGACATAAAGTTGAAATCAATTGGGGATATAAAATAACATATCCTGACATAATAAGATGTAAATTAAAAGACATAATAAAAAAAAGTCTTTTAAATAGAGGAGGGTGAATGGTTCCCTTACAAATTTGGTAACATACAAAACATACACCACATGAAGAAGGATCATACAATAAAGATGTAAATAATCATAAATGAATTTATATTACACAAATAGTACAATCATGGGCAATAAATACACCACTCAAATGGAAATAGTGGAAAATATATCATGAATCTCATGGGAATAAAAAGTGAGATTAAAAACTCATACATCATTGTAATCATATCGAGTCGAATGACCAAAAGTTAATGACCAAAAAATTAATCAAATAATACCATGAATATATGTATAATCATATTAATATAATCACTAGTAGTACACCTTACACCATAGGAAATAAATAAGTGGCGAACAATGGAAATATCATGGAATTAAAAGTGAGATAAAAAAATCTCCTTACCTCATGTCCGACATGACTCAGTCGTTCTTTAATCTCAGTAATAATATTCTAAAGTAAATTTCTACTTTATTAAGAACCTTTTCAAGTTTATAATTCCTTTTATATCACTTATTACTATTTTGTAAACATTATGTAATCATTTAATTTTATAGTGTTAGTTTTGTTTATATTTGATAGTTGAGTCAATAATGGACTTCTTATAATTAAATGTTGTTCTTGTGGAAAATGGTTCATTATATCCAGTATGATATTCATGATTTATATATCATATATATCATATATATCCAGTATATACATGTATTTATTATATTACATAACATTTATATATATGAAATGTATTGCCCTATTCATGGAGACGGTAAGACGAACGAACACATGAACGCTACTTTAATTTATATTTTTAATTTAAAAATAACGATACATTGGTATATTATAATTACATTATAATTTAATATATAATATAAAATATAATATCATTAACACCATCATTTATATGTCCCACATATGTAATTAATGAGTCATTTCATTTTGAGGGGGCGGTAGTCTGAACTTCCTCTAATGAGATTATCGTGTTTAGCCATAATGGAAACCATAAAGGAATTATATAAATGGAAATTACATAAGCATAAAGACAACATAAACATAATATATATCATATATAAATACAATTGAATCATAATGGACACCATGAGAGGTTGTTGGATATATTTGAACAATCACCATTTCGTGTGGGGTCAGTTTTCCATCGACAGAAACATTATGTTATTCACCCATCAGATGGATGTGTGTGTAAGTTTAGTTCAAAAAAATCTCATAAAAAATCCTAGTATATTTAGGATACTGTTTTTGTTACAAAATAATGTAATAAAAAGTTTTTATGGTTTGGATAAGTAAAATAAAAGAAAACAAATCAAGAGAAATCGTTACATTTAATTTGGGTAACTTCCTTTTGTTTGAACCAAAGGTCTTCTTGAAGTGACTTGTCCTAATGTTAAGGATTCTAGGTAGAGGAGAGGGATGTAGGTAGATTTATTTGGAAGCATTTTGATTAGCCAAATGGCTTTAGAGGTGTGAGAAATTCTTTATAAGTGGTCTCATTTTATAAGGGAGAGGAGGGGCTCTTTAGGAAAATGTGAAAATACTATTTTATTATATAATGATATTCGGTTTCTAAAGGACCATAAATAATTAATGTTGGAGATAATATTTCTCATGGTAAAAATAAAATCACACAATAATAGTCGACATGTTTTGGATATTATTTTAATATTTATAATCTAATTTATCTATATCATTTATTAATGAGGTAAAAAATACATCATTACAGTGTCATAAATAATTTAATTTATATGATATCTAAATTTTATAAAATAATAATATCATGTAGGAAATCTTTTTATCCTTCCAACTAATATATATAGTAAAAAATATTCTTTATATAATAGTTTATAAAAATTCATTTACTAAAAGATTTTTGTTTTTGTCATTGATTCCTTTACATTAAATTAATTAATCTAGTGTGTCATTATTTTTCATAAGTGGCTCCATGGGGTCCCAAAATATATCCAAAGATTTCAATGGTCGGAAATTACTAATCCAATAACGTTTGTACAAGTGTTAAGTTAATTTGTAATTTTTATAATATTCTTTTTTACTTGAATTACCTTATTTACACTTAAACGCGGGAAAAAAGTCAAAATTTACTATTCAGAAAAAAAGTATTTTCATCTTATTGAACCAAATTATACTAACTAATAACAAAAATTATTGTTGGGTTTTTCAAAACAAAATTCACATATTTGGTAAAATTTAATTTTAATTAAAAAATCCGTTTTTAACTACTACTTAGTGGTTTCACTATTTATCAAAAATTGATGTTTATCAAAAAAATCCAAAAAATCAGCATAATATATATTTGATATTACAAATTAAAAATTGATGTCTATTTTAAATAATTCTAAACAAAAAAGTTTCATTAACTAATTTGAAATTAATTTCAGTTGTTAAAACAAATAGTGTGTTTTTAAAAACAATAACTATCAAAAGATTGACACTTATTTATGTCCAATTTCAAAGTGAAATTAATTCCAAAGACCACAATTGGATTAAATGGTAAAAATAGATTCTCATTACACATTAAAAACAATTGAAAATATAATCTAACCATATAAATAAATAACATTAATACATAGTTTTGAATTAAAATACAATATTTACACTATTCATAAATAAATGAACTTTTTCGGAAAAATTCCAATAATTTACACAAAGTATATTTTGATTTCCCCTTTCTAAAGATAGATTTTATTTATTCATATAGAATATATTAATGTGTCCAAAACTATATTAAAATACATTTCACCATTAAAAAGTGGTAAACCGACCTTTTAATTTAAAATATGCTTAAAATTATATTCATTCACCTTTTAAGCCTCTCACATTTATTGGATAAATGTAATTACATTTAACAAACATGAATAATTTTATTTTATTTAGTTTTTTTCATTCCCACCAATACAACATCTAGGAGTTAACTAATATTTAAAATAATAATTTTATATTATTAGTGTGCAACATAAGATATCAATGAAACATGTTGTTGTGTATCGGGTATGCTATCAAACATGGCTTCCCATTTAATGTAATATTAATATTTAATTCAAAATATTAATAAATATGAAAATATTCTTATTCCTTATTTATCTAGGATGTTACATCCTTCTCCCATTTTGGGGATTACATCCTCGCAATTTTAAAACTGGTCTTTGTAAGATCATTAAAAGCCCCACATCAGAAAAGGAGTAAATAAAACAATCACTTTATAATAAAGGAAGAAAAGTACAAAGGTTACCTGAGACAATCTATACTAGGATTCAATGAAAACATGCATATGGATGAGAAAAAAAACCATAATGTTTTGATGGAGAGTGATAAGAAACTTGTTTAAGAGAAACTTAACCACCATAAAATAACAATCATGTGATAGGATAAATAGAATTTGATTTCCCAGAAGGAAAAGTTAATAGACAAGGTTTTGTTTTAAGTTAATTTTCATTGAGGAATTTATTTATGATCATAACTAAAAACAAAAGTAAACACAATTAAATTTCTTGTATAGTTTTATCCTTAACTAGATTTCTATCACAAACAAATATTTCTTTCATAATATGAGTATTCAAGATGACTTGTTTACATTAAATGTTTTATAATCAACATCGAGAGAATTAAATAATCTGAAAAAAGATGAAATATATATTTCCCTTGTATTTAGATATTAACTAAAACCAAAATGTTTAGTACAAGATCAGATAATTCCCCAAAAGTATAATATTTTACATAAAGAGAAACTACTCTTAATATCCAAAAAATTTCTTAACAAAACCCAATTTTCAACAAATACCATTCAATAATCAATTATCCCTAAAATTCTTCAAAACTAATCCAAATATTGATTATAACCCAAATCCCATAAGGATTTAATAACATAGACTTCCAATATACATATTAAAATGTATGTCCAAGTAACCCCAATTACTCATAAAGTCTCATATTTAAAAGTTAGTAACCTAATCACACATTCTTCACGATAGGATAATCATTTTCATAAATAAATCAAATCATCAAGTTTCCATAATAAAAAAATAGATTATTCCAAAATAATATTTCAACCATTATTCAAAAATTGAAATTCCATAGTATTCTATCTTCCTTATCCCTATTGGGTTTCTTCAAAAGAGAGAAAAACGTCAATAACCATCTTTATCACTTAATCACTTAATCATTTTTCTATAAAAATTATATCCATTTGATAAAAAATAAGTTCCAAAAATCAACTTATTTTGTTTCCTTAATAACATTTTACTAAAATAATAAGTCATACTAATCAGGGACTTCAAGTAGGATAGTCGTAGGAGATATGCCCTTATCGCCCTTCGACTGTGGGATTGATTCCTGCGGCCTTACCAGATGTGATGGGTTGTCACCCATCCCAAGGGTTGTCCTTTTTATAAACTGAAAAATAATCCTAACATGTTTTAAATTCAATGGTTTCCGTATACCTCTCATTTTCATCCAAATTCATTATGATGTCAACATCTTAATACATGAACTCTTATTTCACCTATATATGATAAAATAAAATGATCCCCAAAATTAAGAATATCATACCTTGATCATGGTGTCCATTTGGTTTCATCATCATCTTTTTCACGTAGGTCGAAGGTCCATGCATTGAAAAAATGATTTAGAGATCCATAAAAATCATTTTCTTCCACCATCCAAATACACCTTCTACAACATGGGTCATATGGGTGTTCACAAAAAAACTGTTTTAGAAAATAATCATGTTTTACATATAATTTCAAAACATCTGATAAAACATGATTTCTAAACAAACACTCGAACCGAATTTGAGTTGTATCATTCAATTAACGGTACATTTAAAACACCATAAGTGTGTGGTTAGAGGCTATATTTTAAAATCAAATATAAATTGGTTTATCAAGGGTCCCCTTTTTCAGATCAATTTTTTAAATCATAATATGCATCAAAATCTTGTGTAAGGTATAAAATTTGAAAATGCCTTGATAATATTTACCTTTCTTGAAAATATGAGAATATTTTGAAAATAGGATTTTTCTAAATACAACCCATGATCCATGATGATAATGAGGTATAGTGACGGTGTTTGATATCTCAAGCAACTGCTTGAAAGTGAGTTGTAAGTTATAAAAACTTTCACAATCATCCTAACACGACTTTGCAATAATTATTGCAAGAATGCCATAAGGAAGAGATAAGAATGTCGTTTGAGATCCTCCTCCTTCCATTTATAACTTTCATTCCATGATCTAAAAAATTTATAAAACAACGATTTAACTGAAATAATAGATAGGGACTAACAATATGTCTAACGAAAATTCCTAATCCATAAAGTTTTCTAGACTGACCTCAGATAACAACTATAAGGACCCGACCATAAAACATTAGATAATATTTAATTACATTAATAATTTACATAGAAGATCTTTTCAGGTTTAGTTTTTTAGAGAATTATGCCACAACTATTACATAAAAACTTGAATATTTTAAGTAGACACTACTACTCTGTATCTATTTTTTTCATAAAATAAAAACTATTAAAAAGAAACATGTCTACTCCATATTTTGGAGAGCATGACTTTTCTAGGATCCCATCCAGGACCCTATAAATCTTTAAGTCCTATGGAAAACATTTAAAAAACATGGGATGAGCATAAAAAGCTCAGTTAGGGTTATATAATATGAAAGGAAAACCTAATACCCTCAATTAATACAAATCAATGAGACCATACTTTTCAATCATAACATACCTTACGAAATCATAAGTTACATAAATAACACACACAAATCAAAAATCATAAAGGTTACATTTGGCATCCATATGAAACAAACATTGTATCTATCACAACTGCATAGTGAGTTACACTTGGAATACCCATTACAATATATTCCCTAAATCTCTTAGGAGAAACATCATGTTTACCTCTGTCACTTTACCCAATGCATTGGAGAGTTATCTCGAGCTCACCAACCCATGTTTTATCATGGAACCACCCGTAGAAGTAAAAAATTCTAAATAACCATAACATATTCATAACAAATAATACAAGCATAAATGAATGATAACATTTCCAAATTCTACTCGCAAATTTTCCAATCCATACATTTAAATAAATAGTGCTTTATCAAATAATTTTCAAAACCATTTAAAAAAAGATTTTTGAATCATAGTGTCCCATAACAATTTGATGATTATAAATGAATTATCATTTGAAAACATATTTTACATATATACTATTCATAAAACCCATTTTGAAAACTTGTACAATAATGAGAAATATTTAAAAGAATAAATCATTAAAAAAAATTAAAACAATATTTTAGTTAACGAGTTTTTAACAAAACCAGATATGCTTGAATACAAATAATTGAAGAATAACTTTTAATCAAAACATTATTATTTCATGAGATTAAAGAGATTCATGATATATTAGTTCAATGGGGTGTATATACACCAAATAAGAGTGAATTGGTTCATAACAATAATGAAGTCTTAGTGGAAATGTAAATTGGGATTAAATATCTTATAAAGATGGTTTTCTTTAAATTAAGGATTAATCAATCACATAATTATGTGTGAGAAATATAAATACAACAAATATATTTGGATATTAAGTGTAAATCTATAAGAGTTCATTCACACATATTCATAGGAATACATGTTCAATAAGTAAAAGTTGAACTCAAATAATTGAAATTGGGTTAAGAAGTTCCCCTAGAAAAATTTAATAGTTTAACGACATTGCTTTAAAATTCAGAAAATTAGTTGATAAAATAAAAAGTGTATCTAATAACTTGTAAATAATTTTTACATCAATGGGTATATAAAATAACATATCCCAACATAATAATATTTAAATTAAAAGACATAATAAAAAAAGATGTCTTTTAAATAGAGGAGGGTGAAAGGTTCTCTTACCGATTTGTTAATGTACAAAACATACACTACATGAAGAAGGATCATAAAATGAAGATTTATATACTCATAAATGAAATTATATTACAAAAAGAGTACAATAATAGGAATTTTATACACCTCACAAATTGAAATAGCGGAAAATATAGCATGAATCTCACGAGAATAAAAAGTGAGATGAAAAACTCTTACTTCATTGTAATCAAATCGAGTCATGTGACCAAAAGTTTATAACCACAAAATTACTAAATAATAACATCATTATAAAGATAATAAGAATAATATATATCAATATAAGTACACATTACACCACATGAAATAAATTAGTAGTGAATAATGGAAATCTCACGGAATTAAAAGTGAGATAAGAAATCTTCTTACCTCGTGTCCAACTTGACTCTATTGTTCTTTAATCACCTGAAAAATAAACTAAAGTTAATTTATACTAGTTTAATAACCGTTTTCAATTTTATTAATTTTTTATATCAATTATTACCATTTTATAAACATTATGTAATCATTTCAGTTAATAATGTTCGTTTTGTTGATATTTGGTACTTAAGTCAAAAATGGACTTCTTATAATTACATGTTGTTCATGAGGTCAAAGGTTAATTATTTACAGAATTATATTCATGATTTAGATATCATATATATCCTATAAATCTAGTATATACATGTATTTATAATAGTACATAACATTTAGAGGTAAGAAATGAAATGCATCGTTCATGGAGATGGTATGTCGTACGTACACATGAACGCTACATTCATTTATATTTCTTATTATAAATAATGATACATAGGTATATTATAACTTCAGTATAATTTCATATATAATATCTTTAACACTATCCTTCAGACATCCCACATATGGTATTAACGAGTCATATCACATTTTGGGGACGATAGTCCGCACTTCCTCTAATGAGATTATCTTGTTTACCCATAATGGAAACCATAATGGCATGCTATAAATGGAAATTACAGAAGCATAAAGTAATACTAAACATTATATATATCATATATAAATACATTGACATCATAATGGCCACCATGAGAGGCGATTGTAGATATTTGAACAATCATCATTTCGTGAGGCGTTAGTTTTACATCCACAAAAACTCTATATTCTTCACCCATTAGACGGATGTGTCTGTAAGTGTAGTTCGAATACTAGTCATAAAAATATCCTAGTATATATTGGATAATTTTGTTGTTAAAAAAATGGAATAAAATTATTTTATGGGTTGGAGATGTAAAATTAAAGAATAAAATTAAGAGTAATTGTTACCTTTAATTTGGGTAACTCCCTTTGCATTGAATCAAAGGACTTCTTGAAGTGACTTATGCCAAAGGTAAGGCTTCTAGGTAGAGGAGAGGGATTTATGGACCTTAATTGGTAATATTTTAGATGATCAAAACGACTTGAGAGGTGTGAGGAACTGGTTAGATGTGGTCACTTATTATAAGGGATAAGAGAGGCTCTTTAGGAACGTGTGAAAGTATTATTTTATTATATAAGGATATTCGGTTTCTAAAGGTCCAAAAACCATTAAGGTAGAATCTAAGATGATTCATGGTCGAAATAGAATAATCAAAAAATAATTGGACATGTTATGGATATTATTTAAATATTTATAATCTAATTTATCTAAATCTTTTATTAATGTTGTAAATACTACATCATTATTGTGTCATAAATAATTTAATATATTTGATGTCTAAAAATTATTAAAAAAATACTATCATGTAGGAAATATTTTTATCTTTACAATGAATATTTATATTATAAAATATACTTTATATATCATAATATAAAAATACATTTACTAAAATATTTTTGTTATTGTCATTTTTTCCATTACATTATATTATTTAATCTAATGTGTCATTATCTTTCATAAGTGGAAAAATGGGGTCCTAAAATATACCCACAGATGACCATGGTATGAAATTGGACATAAAATAAGGTTTGGACATGTGATAAGGTAATTATGAATTATTATAATATTCTTTTTACCTTGAATTACCTTATTTAACTTTAAATGTGGGAAAAAAGTCAAAAGTTACTATTCACCAAAAAATATTTTGTTTTTATTAAACCACATTTTACTAACTAATAATAATAATGTTTGTTGGATTTCAAAAATTCAATTCATTGATGTGGTAATAGTAATTTAAATAAAAAATTCAGTTTTTTAACTACTACTAATTTGTTTTACTATTCATCAAAGATTGAATATTTTCAGAAAAATACAAAAAAATCAACCTAAGCTATATTTGATATTCCAAATTCAAAAATTATGTCTATTTTACCAAATTATAAACATATAAGTTTCATCAATTAATATGAAAGTAATTCCAATTGTTAAAACAAATAGCGTGTTTTTAAAAATAATAACTATCAAAATATTGACACTTGTTTATTTCCAATTACAATGTGAAATAAAATCCATTGACCAAAATTGGATTAAATAGTAAAAAATATATTATAATTAGACATTAAAAACAATGGAAAATATAATATAACCAAATAAATAAATTATATTAAAACATAGTTTTGAATTAAATTACAATATTGACATAATTCATAAAAAATGATATTTTTCAGAAAAATTCAAAAAATTTACACAAAGTAAATTTTGATGTCACCATTATAAAAATGGATTCTATTTATTAATATTTAATGTATTAATGTGACCAATAATATATTTAATGATTGTTTCCCATTAAAAGGCGGTAAAACGACCTTTTAATTTAAATTATGCTTAAAATTAGATTCATTCACATTTTAAGTCTCTAAAATATATTGGATAAATGTAATTACATTTAGAAAACATGTATAATCATATTGTATTTTGTTTTGTTCATTCCTTCCAATGCAACGGCTAGGATTTAACAACCATTTAAAATAATAATATTATATTATTTTCTTGCAATGTAAGATTTCAAAGAAACATGATGTTGTGTATTGGGTAAGCTATCGAACATAGAATCCCATTTAATGGAAAATTAATATTTAATTCACAAATATTAATAAATATAAAAACTGTCTTATTCCTTATTTATCTGGGATGTTACAAACAAACATAAAAAAGGATATCTGCCTAAAAACCCATGGAAGTAATAGCTATCTCATAAATATCTACATCCATCACTATTTTAGGTACTATTGTGAGTTTAGGGTTCCTTGGATTGTGGAATATATCCATTGATATCAATGAAATGGCTCAGTACCCCCTCAATATGAGAAAAAACCCCATTCTCAACAATTATCATCACGATCATGACTGTTTCATTATACGAAATGTGACATCGTGAATTAACCAACCATTTTCATTACTTCATTACAATTTATTTATTGGAACTCCACCAAACTATGGTTCAATTGAGTAGAAAAAACATGAAACCATATTGAGATCATATATATTAATTATCAGTTTTTAAGACTATTATTGGTGTAATTCCTTACAATGAACTCATTATCAACTTGAAATACTATGAATATTTCTTAATTTTACTAAAATGCTCAAGGATATTCATTAAAACAACTAATTTTCACATAATGAATATAGGGATTCAACATATTAGACATAGAGAATAGAAAACATTAGGTTATATAGAAATAATTTTAAACAATGCACATAATTTTAAAGACACAAAATTATTATTATCAATCATTTTTATATTGTTTAGGATTTTCTATTTTTTTTATTTGGTAAATGAAACAGTACATGGGGCCTCTTTTTGATGCCTTCCATATTAAACCACTTGGGAAATTTTACATTATATGTAAATTTAATCGGTCCAAAACACATTTTGGTTCATCAATATGGATCTCGATATCCCATATATAGGATTTTCCACACATGTATTTCATTGGAAAATAATTTTCAAAACATTTTTTCTGCACATAATTTTTGGAAATCATTGTCTATATTTTTAAAAAAATCCACAAATAAACTAAAAATAACATTACAAATCCACTAACCAACCTAAATACAATATAACTATATGTTTTTTTAAATCATGGTGAGAAATATGAAACCACATATTCTAATTGTCAGAATATTGCTTCAATCCATAAATAGACCATTAAAACATATAGACTATAACAGAATCATTTGTAACATTAAATCCATTAATTTATATTGTAAAAATATATGTGAATAAATTTATTTAGTAGAATTTTATTATGACATCCATTTATTATATCATATAATCCTAATGAGAGTCTATTTAATATGTTAATTAACATTATTATCACCACTACAGAAATTATACAATATAAAAACAACTATAATTTATATAAAATCCATTGATGTTTAAAAAATATTATATTATAAAATAGTATGATAATGCTTATGAAATTATAATATATTAAAAAATTCAAATTATCAATAAAAAAATATTATTAATCACTAAATAAATGAATCAATTATTGAAGAAAATTTCATATTTTAAAAACCTATATATTCATGTAATATAGTAAATTAAACAATAGGAATCCAAAATCAAAAAAAACAACTTTAAAATATTAAAAATTAAAAATCACAATTTATTTAGAAGTATTATTGAATCATTATTTATTTTTGTGTTTTAAAATAATTGATGGAGGTGGGAGGAGAGATAGTTGGGGTCGAGATAGTTTCTCTCTTCTGAAAAGTCATCAAGGTCTTCAATTTGTGATGGATTTAGCATTGATGTAGCATTTCATCACAATGGAAATTTTTCTAGCCCTTAATGGAAGATCAATGCTGGTTCTATTATGAATCGTGCTGCTGTTTCATCTATGGTTATGTCGATGGTAATTTTTACTCCTTTGCGTCCAGTGCCAGAGGAGCCTACTCTAGTAGATTATTCGAACTAGGTGGGTCCTGATATTTTTTTCTATCTTCCCCATGTTTATGATCAAAATTCAAGGGTCTCACACAATGGCGTTCTTGACGTGGTTGACAAAAACCCATGGATATTTCATGAGAGTGTTAAGGATTGTAATAATTCAATTATTTCCTGATTGATTTCGTAGGGGAATCACTCCTAGAAACTATATGATCTTCCAAAGCATCTCCAAAAGGACTGGGGTTTCAGTGACTGGATCATTTCATATCCTGGTAAGAATTTTTTTCATATTGTTTTTCTTTCTAGTGATATGAAATTGAAGGCTTATAGTCCAAGATGTTTCAATCTTAGTTAGAGGGTCATAGGGTTCTAAAAGTGGGACCCTTGATTTGACCCTTTCTATGAGAAGAATTAGTTTATCAATCATGGATTCTTGTGAAGGGACTAAACTTGGTTTTATTCCACCCTAACATCCTATGAGATGTTTCCCTTACAATAGGTTCTCCAATGAAATATGATAAGGAGACAAGTTCGATCATGTACTATAACATTTCTTGTATTTTAGTGGAATTTGAATATACATATCTGCTTGTTCAAACGGTTTATCTCTATAATGGTGACTTTAAATTTTAAATGGATTTTTATTATGAAATTATCCCTATGTTTTTTTCTTAATTTCTTATCTATTGGTCCTGTCAAGATGAACTATAATTAGGGGCTCCGATGCTCTAATTGTAAAAGTTTTGGGAATTCTACTGAAAAATGCAAGATTAAATTGATGCTGAGTTCTGCACCCCCTTTATCTATGAATGAGTAAAGAGACACCCATGGGGGTTGTGGTGGATTTTCCTCTACATAGCATGGGGAGTATGGGGCTTGGTGATGGGCTTTTGTATCCTTTTCTAATGGTGGGACTAGGATGGAGACCTCAGGTGGTGATGTTGAATGTGGTGGGGAGGTGCGTCCAGGTTTAGGGGTTTTCACTACCCCCACTCATGATGATTATTCCAGACCTTTCATGGGAAGACTTTTAAATGAGTAGATGATCCCAATAGTGATTTTGAGTTAGACCCTACTATTCTCATGGAAGGGAAATTTATGGCTAAATGGAAGCTTATTATTTGGGGGAACTCTATTCGTACCCCAATGAAACATGTTTTTCATCATGAGATTCATGTTATTTACCCTCTAGAATGTATAGGGCCATCTATACATGTACATAATCATTGTATAGGGGTAATTCATACCTCAATTAATCATCAAGATGGTAATCCCTCTTCTGTATCGGTTATGTCTCCTAGAAATTCTGATGTTTGGATGTGGATTTGGCTTCTAAGAGAATTGGATTGGGTCACTCAATAGATATTATAAATGTTATGAAGGAAATTCCGGTGAAGTCCACTATTTATGATACTTAATATTTTAAGGGCCTTAGGATAGACCATTTTTTGGATATTGTCACTATTATGAGGGTCTTGCCTTTATCGTTCAATAATATGTAGGACTTTCCTGTGAAGTCCTCTGTTTTTTATGTTTCTACTTATAAGGGCCATGCGTTAGGCAAGCCACCAGACCATGCGACTAGGATTACTTTCAAGGACATTGTCTCTACTGCTTCTGATAATCCTCAGCATGAACAATCCACCGTCTTGTCTTTTCCTTTTTCTAGGAATGTTGTGCAAGAGATTCCTGGTCAATGTGAGCACACTCTATGCCAGATCTTGTGAATTGGGAACCACTGAAACCTGCTACGACGAAGAGTAATTTCCTCACCATGATGGATGACATTAATTATATAGAATTTTACTCTTGGTATAGGGTGAGTCGAGAATGGAAATGTACTTGGTACCATTAAATAACTAATACTTCTTCTTTCATGTAGGTTGATCCCAGGGAGGCTTAGGTTAGAAAACCATCTTCTAATGGACTTTTTGAGGCAGCTAAAGTTGGTGATGGAGATAATGTTGTTAATGATTATTTTTTCAGTTTGGTGAATGATGAAAGTGTTTTTGTGGTTTATGATTCAGAAGTAAATGAAGATAGTGAATGCCATGTCCCGAGTCAAAAGAAAATGGGCGGCATCCTAGAGGACGAGGAGGATTTCATGGAAGGGATGGACGGGCAAATAAATGAGTCTTGTATCAAGGATGGTGTCTTTGAAGGAAATGGTAATTTGAGAATCTGGATCTTGGGTTGATGGGTTTACACCCCTGATACCATTTACAATACATTGGGTAATGTTTACTATCTTTTTTAATAATTTTTTGAGGCCATGGAGTTTATACATGGCCTACTATTTGTGTATATTATAATGTTGTCACCACATATTTTGACAATTGTTTTTTTCATATTCTTGTTTCATTTCTATATCCTCTACTAGAATTATATATATTGAATGAGGATTAATCCATTATATTATTGAACTATTTACATATAAATTTTACATGCTATTCAAAAAAATATTATTTGACCCATAGAGTCCCCACTGAGGCTATTGTAAGCTGATTGCACCACCCTAGTTCATCAACTTAACGATCGATGGTTGGTGACTAGAACACTGTTTCTACATAAGACCACATGATAGACGACAACCAATTAGACTCGACAACAAACAAATATTCTATTCATACGATAACTATCACCACATGTTGTTTATATATATCTAATCAAAAAAATTGTTGATAAAATCATTAACGATTCATTAATAAAAAATACAGCCCCACATTAGTAAATATAAATGTATTATAAATCTAACACATCCCAGAATCTGAAAAAATTATGATTCTTGATAACACCTCCAAATAGAGATTGCTAATAGTGCGGTCTTCATCTTCTATAAAATATACCCCAACATAGTGTTCAATGATCAATAATACATCACAAAGTGTCAATATTAATTAAAATTGTTTTAATAATGGCTTCAATTCTAACATGAACATCATCTATCTAGCATATCTTCAAAAAAACAAAACTTATGAGGGAACAAATCATATTAAACTATGAATATTGGAAATACATAAAATTATTATATGATTAAGATTGATAGACCTATTTTAAAATGCATCCCAAAGGTAACAAGCGCCTATGGAGTCAAAATCTTTGAAATTTTTTATTATATCAACCTATAAATCATTCAATTTATGCATAATTCTATAATGAATGAACCAATCATTGATTAACAGATTTCATCCAATGGTATACAAGACCATGTCATTCATAAAAAATGGTATAGTTTGACCATTATATACATGTATAGGATAACACATGCCTTTCTAAAAAATATGTCCCAATCAAGGGCGTACTAAACACTATTATTAGTCCCACCCATGTGTGTTGTAATTTATATAACTAGTAATATATATCAAAAATATGGAATCATATTTTTGAACAGAATCATTAATTTTGATCTATGTCAAGATAATAAATAAAATAGGTTATATTTTTTACAAAACAGTCAATTGGACAAGAACATCCTAGAAGTCTAACCCAAAATGTGATTATTTCTCAAATGGTGACCCTTAGAAGAAAACAAAGAACATTGTGGGTAGGAGGTATTGGTGTAGGTATTAAATTAATATCATTAGTTCCCTCCTATTCCATTTTCAATAGAATTATCTGTCTGCCTCACAAATTGGTCAATGCATATGCCCACTTTTTAAGGCTAGCCTTGTGGTCTGACCTGCACTGCCAGACCCAATGTTGTCTTTTAATGATCAAGGCACCCTCACCCGTAAATACAAAATATGGGGATAAAATGATAAATTATTAATAATATTTTATTTTTATCACTTCAATAAAAAAACTATATTGAATCAACCTAAATGAAAAAAAAAATTACATAACAATTAGAAAATCAATCAACTATTTTTTTAAAGGATGAATATTTTGGTAAATTTATCATTTACAATATATGTGGGATAGACATGTGAACCATGAAATTGAGCTAATTATCATTAATATAATCTCATTAACAACACAAAACACCATAATTCCTTATGACAACACAAACTTTTTAAATTAATTTTATTTTCTAAAATAGTGTTATATTTAATTTTGTTCAAAATAGAAAACATCACATTATTAATTAAGTGAGTATAAATGAAAAATGTGAATCTATATTTTTTTCATCTTATACCTTTTTTCCAATTATGTATCATGGTAAAAATCACTATTGGGGAATTACACTATTCTGAATAATTTTAACACTATAATTTGTGTTTCTAAATTTAAATTATAAGGATAAATTAATGCAGAGAAGAGCAATACTATCCTCATACTATAGAATCATTCCCTACAAATCCCATATCACCTAAACATGGAGGGAGGTATCACTACTTGGATTTTCTCTTGACCAATCCCTTTCATATATTCAAAAGGTGATTCTTGATCAAAATATCCTACGAGAGAAGTTCATGTTAGTTGAAATTACTTCTCTACTGATGTTATCCATACCACCCCAAGAATATGTGACCATCACACAATATACCCATATGTTTCAATTCCATAGATAAAAAATTTTTAATTCAATATTATAAGTAAGAATTTGGTTTCATAAATTTCATTTTATTAATATATTTCTATTATAAATATTGATATGACATTGGGTAAATAGATTTTTTGAACAAAAATTGAACTTTTAAAATAATTTAGAATTATTATAATTAAATAATGTATTATTAATAAATTTTATTTCAATGTACTAGTATGATTATATCAATATTATATAAAACAAAATATTTTTTTTCATCTATCTGAAATTGAACTATTAATTTTCTCTCTATTATTGGTTTTAATAATTTACAATTTCTAAATTTAAAAGAAAAATTGATATGCCATATAACTTTTTTATGAATATATAAACATAATTTTTTAAATCATAGCATTAAAATTCTATCTCATTGAAATTATGAGTATTTTCTAAAATACATTATTTATTTTTGAATAGGAAAAAATATTGTTTGAATATTTCATAAATTTCCGAGTATTTTATAAAACAATATTCTTCATTGACATTAAATACCCAACAATTTCTCCATTTTTCATTAATTACTACTTCTTTCGAAATTAATATCTAACATTTTTACCTCCCAATTAGTCCTGCCATATTGTCTTCAATCCCCCGTGGTCCTAATCCTTTTGTTTTAAGAACCACAAATCTATGTAGTAGAAATATAAAATATTATTTTCCTTCCATAACCCCTTTTTATTTTTTATGTATTTATAATTACAATCCATTTTTATTCTATCTATTATATTCTATTAATTTTATAAATTTAATTTATTTTTGGAATGAGATACCCTTACCCCCTCTCTTTCTACACTTGTTCAAAACAATTATTTTTACCTGTTAAGTTACAAATGTTACTTGCCAAATTTCTCTTGCCCCCTTATGAGATTATTTGTAATCTTATTTCTGAAAATACCATATCTAATTTATTTTCCATTTTTATTCAACAATATTTTAAAATGATTTATTTTTTTCTACTATTGACATACATTAAACCCTCAGTCACCGTCCATTGGTTTAAAATTTAATAGTTATCATTGTTTTTAAATTTTTTTGATAAACCATGATTTTGTTATGAATCCAATTTATTTCTATTATCTATGGGTTATATATGAATTGAATAATTTTGATATCTGTGTATATAATTAGTACAAATAAATATTTATGATGTGCCTTGATATCTCACCAATGCATTTATTAATAATTTAATATCTTGAGCCGACATGTCCTACAGTACCTAATTGAAAAACAGTAGTGATTTATATCACAACCTAATTAAAAACCTTAATGATAAACATATTAATGTCTAATTTAAATTTAATAGACTCCTAAATAGGTTAAGATTGAAGTTATTTTTACTATAATACTCCCTTTTTATTTGATAATTCTTTTATATTATTCATCCGGTTATTATTGATATTTCTCAATGTAAAGACCCGTAAAAATTAAGGAAATTTTTTTTCATAATTTTCTTTGGAATTTTACAAGAGTGCAGTTTTTGACGGCACCTGATTCTGAGGCCCAGTGAGCCTGGAATCATTTTCTGTAGTTTAGCTCAGGCATGTTTAGTGAACGAAGGAGCTGGGTTTTCTAACTTTTGAACCGGTACTCAGAATCAAATTATGTGGGCACCAATGGAATCACAACACCAGTATTTGTTTAGAAACTCATTTTCCGGAGTTGCGTTTGCTCGGGTGTGGTTTTTAATATTTGGGGTTATGTTATGAAATAAAATAAAAAGGGGTGCGACAATTTTATTTTATTTCACTTAAAGCCACATAAATCCACTTAAGCTAAGTTAAATGGATAGGGTGGAACCCAAAATATTATACCCTCTCGGTAGGATATTTGCGATGTGGGGCCCACACAATCCCCACCGTTTCTTTCCTCCTAAGTAATGCACTCGCAACCCCCTCTTAAATGAAAGTTAACCGTGCATTTTTCTGGTTAAGAAACGCCCCATTAAATTGGGTAGTAAACTTGTTACAATTAATTATTCGAATTAATTATTCATTTCTTATCTCTGATTTTCAAATCGTTGGCATGGAAATAAAATAAGACCAACATGTTTTGTTAGAGGTGGATTGTTGAGAGGATTTGGAGAAAACTCTAAGGCCTAAAGATCTTCATCCTCCTTCGTGAAGAACGCGAAGAACGTGAAGAACGTGAAGAACTCCGGTCTTCAACGAAGGGAGACGAAGAACTCTGAACCCTCAGAGATCAACGGCGTGACGCCGTGTACCGCGACGCCGATGATCCTCCTTCCACGACGTTTCTTCCGCGATGTTCCTTCTTCACGACAATCTTCGATCAACAACTGATTGAGGTAGGGGATTGCGGTCCTTTTTTAATTATTTGTGAATTATATCCTCAACATGGGTTTAATTGGTGCAATTAAATCTGTGTGATTTTAATCCTCTGAGTTTGACTATGAGACTCTGTGTACCGCAACGACAACGGTGCCCCTTCCACGACGCGACGATCCTCTTCTTCCACGATGGTCAATTCCGCGACGATCTAACATTCAACGACAACATTGAGGTAGGGGGTTGATTCATTTAAATCATTGTGATTTTTACCTGCGGTGTATGATTAAATTTTTGTTGTGAGACTTTTAAAACCTCTAAAACGGTGGGTGCAGACCAACGAACAAGTCTGAACCCACCGCCCTTTTCGTTCTTGGTTTTCGGAATGGCAGACGATGACAAAACAAGACGCACGGGTGATGTGAGGTCCTTACAGTGAAGGAATGGCCCCGGGAGGGCTGTTGGCGAGGACGTCGCACTTTTCTGACCACTCGAAATCGTCTGGTGGTCCACCGAGTAGCCCTCCGGTGCACCGTCGGGAGGAGCCGTCGTAGCTTAAGCCTCGGCGGCAAGGTGCCGTCCCGTGACCACGCGGGACCAGATGGGGATGGGATGTGGCAGCCGGTCGCGTCCGGTGGCAAGTGCGCCCCAGGGGGGGCCGCGGCTCCTTCAGGCGGGAGCAGCACGCCCCCCGCCAGCGGCTCGGTCGTTACGGCCGAGCCGACCCACTGGCCACCTGGCCAGCGCCAGCCGGGTCGCGCCCGACCGGGTCGGACCTGGATCCGAGTCGACCCAGAGGGGGGTTGGGCCAGGTCGGTCTGGGCCCAGACCCACCGTTTTTGGACCCCTTTTGGTCTTTTGCTCATATCATGGGCTACGAACCTCCGATTGACGCACTGTTAGCACTGATGTGATCCTTGGATCGAGACGGACGTGTCGGTATATCGCACTCAAGTTTTAAGAGTACATTAGGTTCGGACGAGTTGGTTCGTACACGAATCGAACCGGGGCCTCGGAGCGGAAGCACTCATAAGTTGAGCTCCGGATGTCCGATAGACGTGCTGCCGATATTGATGGATTCCTCTATGTGTGACGGATCTTTTGGATTACACCACCCGAGGTTTGGATGCAGGTGGAGTACGGTCGGGTTGGTTTTGACATAAAACCCAACCAGGCCCCTGGAACGAAAAAACGAATAACTCTCAGACCGGGCGTCCGATTGACGCGCTGTCTGTGGCGTTGAGTTCCTATTGACGATACATAACTTTTGGATACATAATAATTGTACTATGTGTCAGTTGATGTATTAGCCTCTCGGCTCGTGGAGCGGACCCCCCCAAATGAGCTTACTGTGTGCGGGAAACCTAGAGCTGGCTGCGACTGCGACGACGACGACGACTGTGCAGAGATCCTTAGTGGATTTGACGGAAACGACTTCAACACTGAGAGATCCTACGTGGATCAGTGCTACAGATCTTGTGTGGGTCAGCGCTCAGCGGTCCTGTGTGGGCCAGCGCCTACAGATCCTGTGTGGGTCTGATCCTATGTGGGTCATTGCAGGGGTTAGTTACCTATCGATCCTATGTGGGTCAGATCCTTTGTGGGTCATTGCGGGGGTTAGTACATATCGATCCATTGTGGATACAACAACTTAGATGAATCAGTGGAAATATCTGATCATCTCTATCATCATTCGAAGAAGTATACCTGTGTGAGCTGAATCCTGATTTTTTATCATGTATGGATTGTGTTGTGTTATCCTGTGTGGATTACGTTTTGCTTTCCTGTGTGGACTGGGTTGTACTTGGGCTCGGATGTTGGATCCAAACTTGGAATTGATGACTTAGGTATATGTATGGGCATATACCTAAGTAGTGTTAGACTTTACTTCATGATTGTACCTTTCCTTTGTGGTTTATCCTTTGGATATTCTGGGAGACCTTCGGGGTTCTCGGGGGCCCTACTGAGTATCTTATACTCACCTCTGCACGGTCTATTCCTGCACTACGTTGTGTTGGTTGCAGACGACGGAAAACACTGATCGTGGATGAGGCTTGCGGAGCAGGACGGTACCTGGAGGTGGACCACTAGGCGGGACGTACTCGGAGGGGACGGTTGGACACGAGGAGCTGTGGAGGCTATCTGTACCCACCCTTTAGGCGGGACTTCCAGTGGACGGATCGACGTTGCGGCTTTACTTTCAGTTGTTGTTTTACCTTTTCAATTGTACATTAATTTCAGTTTGGGTTTGTATTCTGGCCCACTTACTTTTCCGCACTAATTATTGTACCCAGTTTTTTACATAATGTTTACTTCTACTGCATGCTTTCTCTATAGTGTTTGTTTACTTTACAAAGTAAATTCCTTCCCTTTTTACTGGTAATTATGCCTAGGTGCTAGTCTCCAGCCCCTGGCCTATGGAAGGCGGGCTTGGGGTAATCACGGCACCGGCCCCGAGGACGGGTCGTGAAAAAATGGTATCAGAGGAGTTCAGTTCTACTGTAGATCATTGGACTCTGATCATTCTTCTATGTGAAGTAATAGTGTTAAGCGTATTGAGTGTGGTTATCATTCCAGGGAGTCTAGTGTTGGTGCGGCGGCCAACGTATCCGTACACCAGTTCCGTGACATCTGATTTCTGACATAATGCATGAAAACATTGATTGCATGTTTGATTCAAGTTTTCTTTGTGATTACGTTACGTCAACTCAACAGGTATACTGTTTGACCGTGGTGCACCTGTTTCTTCTCAGGATGGGCCCACGAAGGCAGACAGCTAGGGTTTTGAGAGTTGTACGTGACGACAGCCCGCAGAGCAACGAGGCCTCGGTATAGGGCCCATTGAAATTAGAGGCACCGGCGGTACCTCTACCCGCTGAGCCACCGATGCTACCAGCCCCATCCACTGACGATGCACATCGCCTTAGTGCACTACACGATTTTTAGCGCCAGCGACTGCTAAGGTTCCGCGGGGAGACGGACCCCTAGGTAGCCAAGGACTGGTGGAGGCAGTTGTATGGGTTTTTAGGTTAGAGAGGACACCAGCAGACCTCATGGTGATCCTCACAGCGAGCCTTCTATACGCGACAGCAGGCAGATGGTGGAGCTCTATGCTCTAGGTGCACGAGGAGGCATCTCTACTTTTGTCAGACTTTGAGAGCCTCTTCTGCTCGGAGTTTGTCTCATCCACCCTCTGTGCGGTGCGCATCCAGGAGCTTCTTCAGCTGTGGCAGGGCAGCTTGACAGCCGCCCAGTACTCGGCGAGATTTACCGATCTCTCACGCTACTCGACAGACATGGTACGAGACCCATTCTTCCGGGCTCGGACCTTCGAGCAGGGATTGAGTCATGAGATCAGGGTATCGATGATCTACCTCAGCATTCCGACGCAGGCAGGGGTTCTGGGGCGAGCCCTTCAGATCGATAGCTTTCTTACTGAGTCAACATCAGCGGCGAGACCCACCGTAGGGCGGCATGTAGAAGAGTCTTCTACAGCAGGCAATCAACGGATGACTCATGGGTCCAGGCAGACCAGACCCTCAGGCAGATGACCTCAGGACACTGGCTCAACAGTGCGGGGCATGCAGCACGAAGCCAGTCTTCCAAGAGGCAGATAGTTCTTCGCATGCGGCGGGCAGGGCCTCATGGCTCGTGACTAACCGACCCGCCATGTCGACGAGCAGCAGACGGTTGAGGGGCCACCCATGCAGAGGCAGAGGGTCAACCGTGGCGGTCTGCATGGAGTAGGTGGATGAGGCAGAGGATCTGGCCGAGCAGCAGGTGGTGGGAGACGCTTTAAGGCTCTACCACTACCACCACCATGATGTCCACCCCGACCACAGGGAGCTGGGGGGCAGAGACAAGCACAACTCTAGGTAGCGGATGCCTACGACCACGGCGCGCCTGAGATGATTTGAGGTACTATCTGTGTCTATTACACCCTTTCTGCGGTTCTTATAGACACAGGATCGAGTCACTCTTTTATAGGCATTGCCCTTGTTTGGATCTCGGAGATTACGACAGAGTTTTTGGATTGTTTCTTACGGCTAGAGACTCCTATGGGAGCAGACTCGATGATTACGCATAGGTGCGGCCAGTGTGAGATTACTCTAGGAGGTGAGAGCTTCGGCTGGGATCTTCTTGTAGCAGCGTCGAGGCCTTACGACGTCATCATGGGCATGGATTGGTTGTCTAAAGTCCATGCTCAGATCGACTGTATTCGGCGCAAGGTGCGATGTGTACGCACCGACGGGACCTGGTTCACCTTCACCGGCAAGAAGGGAGCCTTCGCAACACAGTATGGACTCTCGCAGAGGAGAGGACACCCCATCACTCATCTGTTGGATACCCTCATCCTAGGAGCAGTTGACGTGCGAAGTCCTGGTTTTCCTATAGTGGTGGATCAATATGCGGACGTTTTTCCCGAAGACGTTCCAGGACAACCTCCTCGCAGAGAGGTAGACTTTTATATTGACATGTACCCCGGGACAACCCCGATATCCACACCAGCATACCAGATGTCCCCCACTGAGCTTCGATAGCTACGGTTATAGTTAGAGGACTTACAGGGAAAGGGATTCATCTGACCCAGGGTTTCACCCTAGGCTTCCCCTATATTGTTCGCCCAGAAGGCGGATGAGAGCTTGCGACTGTGTGTCGACTATCGTCGCCTGAACCAGGTGACAGTGAGGAACATGTCTCCACTACCGATGATTGATGACCTCTTCGATCAGCTAAAGGGATCATGGTGGTTCTCGAAGATAGACCTCAGGTCAGGCTATCATCAGCTCAGAGTTCGAGACGAGGACGTGCAGAAGACGACCTTCAAATGTCGGTATGGCCACTATGAGTTCTTGGTTATTCCTTTTGGCGTAACCAACACTCCAGCAGTGTTCAGGGGCCTCATGAACAGGATCTTTTAGCCATACCTCTATCGATTTGTCGTGGTCTTCATTGATGACATTTTGGTATACTCGGCGACTGAGGAAGAGCATGCCTACCACTTGAGGGTTGTACTAGACAAATTTCGAGAGCACCGGCTTTATGGAAAGCACTCGAAGTGTTAGTTCTAGTTATGTCAGGTCCACTTCTTGGGGAATGTCATCTAAGAGGTGGGATTTGCAGTGGATCCTGCAAAGATCGAGGAAATGATATCTTGGGATCCACCCAGGAGCGTGACGGAGGTGCGGAGTTTCTTGGGACTAGCTAGAAACTATTGGAGATTTGTGCCAAAAATTTCCAAGATTGCGGCACCACTCTCATCTTTGACGAATAAGGGGAAACCCTTTGTGTGGTAAGACAGATGTTAGCAGAGCTTCCAGGAGCTGAGGCATAGATTGACCAGCGCACCTATCATGGGGTTGCCAGAGGAGGGATAATGGTACGTAGTCTACTGTGATGCATCAGGGACCGGACTCAGATGTGTCCTGATGTAGGAGTGGGTAGGGATCACCTATGGATCACATCATTTGAGGCCGCATGAGAAGAACTACGCTACCCATGACCTGGAGTTAGCAGCATTGGTCTTCGCTCTGATGACATGGCGGCACTATCTGATGGGCGAGCGCTTTACAATCTTTTCTGACCATCAGAGTCTCAGGTACATCCTCTATCCAAAGGACTTGAACCTGAAACAGCGACGATGGCTCTAGTTCCTCCAAGACTATGACATTGAGATAGTCTATACTCATGGGAAGGGGAATGTAGTATCCAATTCTCTCATCAGGAGGATGGGTATTCGGCTATTTGAGGAGGCGACAGAGCAGCTAGCCGCTATGCAGATATCCTTCATAGATAGAGATGGAGAATCCTTCCTCCAGTCTCTCACAGTCACTCCTCCACTAATCTAGAGGGTTAGAGATGCACAACGTGGGTACGCCGACTATGAGACACGGCGTGTGCAGATATCCTCAGGGAAGGCACCTGATGGTTTCTCCTTTGGAGAAGAGCACAACATCCTTTTTAGAGGATGTACCTTGGTACCAGTTGCTTTATTAGAGGAGGTGCTGAGAGAGTTTAACACTTCTCTTTTGGTGGTACAGCTTGGAGTGGCGAAGATATACTAGGACCTCAGACGACAGCACTGGTGGCCAGGCATGAAGAAGGTTGTGGCAGAGTTCGTTTCTCGATGCCTCACCTACCAGCAGGTGAATGCAGTACATCATGTACCAGCAGGCTTGGTACAGCCCTTGGAGGTCCCAGAGTGGATGTGGGATGACATATCTATGGACTTCCACACACTTCCAAAGGTCATGACTCCATTTGGTTGATTGTCGACTGACTCACCATGTTGGCACACTTCTTACCAATCAGAGAGCAGGGCCCAGTGGAGAGCTTGGGACATCTCTACGTTTAGGAGATTGTACGGCATCACGGTGTGCCATCATATATCGTCTCTGATCGAGATGATCGCTTTACTTCCTATCTTTGGAAGCGGTTTTAGGAGGCGTTTGGGACGCAACTATGTTTGAGCACTGCCTTTCACCCTTAGACAGATGGTCAGACGGAGAGTACCATTCAGACTCTCAAAGACATGCTCCACGCATGTTTCCTCAACTTTGGTCGCAGCTGGGAGGACCACCTACCCTTGGTGGAGTTCATGTACAACAGCAGCTACCACTACACCATCGGGATGGCACCATATGAGGTGTTATATGGCTGACCTTGCAGATCACCGCTGTGCTGGACAGATCCTGGGGAGTCAGCACTTGTGGGACCGGAGATGGTCCAGGCCACGATAGAGAAGGTACAGGTCATCTAGGAGTAGATGAGGACAACTCAGATTCGGCATAAGTCTTATGTTGACATGATTTGGAGGCCACTAGAGTTCGAGGATGGAGACCACGTCTTCTTGCGGGTCTCAACTCAACGTGGGTAACAGAGATTTGGCCGAGGTGGCAAGTTATCTCCGCGCTTCATCAGTCCCTTCCAGGTCCTCTGCAGGATTGGCGAGGTGGATTAACGCCTGGCTCTACCTCCTCAGTTGCACAGATTGCATGACGACTTCCACGTATCTCAGTTGAGGAGATACGTGCACGATCTGATGAATATCATTGACCATGGGGAGCCGGACGTTGATGATGGGGCGACTTTTGCGGAGATTCCAGTGGATATTGAGGATCGATAGGAGTGGGTACTACGTGGATGGTCGATTCATCTAGTTCACATCAGATGGCAGCACGAGAACCTCCAGGAGAGCACTTGGGAGTGGGAGGCTCAGATGCGTGCCCAGTACCCGCATTTGTTTCCCCAACTTATGATAAATCATTATGGAGATGTAAATCCCTGAGGTGGGAGTGATGTAAAGACCCGTAAAATTCAAGGAAATTTTTTTTCTTAATTTTTTTTGGAATTTTACAAGAGAACAGTTTCTGACGGCACCTGATTCCGAGGCCCAGTGTGCCCGGAATCATTTTTCAACGTTTAGCTCGGGTACGCTTAGTGAACGAACGAGTCGGGGTTTTCTAACTTTTGAACCAGTGCTCGAAATCAAATTTCGAGGGCACCAATTGAATCGCAGTGTCGGCATTTGCTTAGAAATGCCTTTTCCAGAGTGGCGTTTTCTCGGGTGTGGTTTTTAATTTTTGGGGTTAAGTGATGAAATAAAATTAAAAGGGGTACTTCAATTTTATTTTATTTCACATAATGCCACTTAAAGCCACTTAAGCTAAGTTATGCGGATTTGGTGGAACCCAAAATATCCTACCCTCTTGTTAGGATATTTTTGAGGTGTGGCCCGCATGAGCCCCACTATTTCTTTCCTCCTAAGTAACACACCCGCAACCCCCTCTTAAATGAAATTCAACCATGCGCTTTTCTAGTTAAGAAACGCCCCATTAAATTGGGTAGTTAAATTGTTACAGTTAATTCTTCGAATTAATTGATCATTTCTTATCTCTAAATTTCAAATCGTTGTCATGGAAATAAAATAAGAACAACTCATTTTGTTGAGGGGTGGCTTGTTGAGAGGATTTGGAGAAAACTATAAGGTCTGAAGATCTTCATCCTCCTTCGTGAAGAACGCGAAGAATGCGAAGAACGTGAAGAACATCGGCCTTCGACGAAGGGCGACAAAGAACGTCGAACCCTCAGAGATCGATGACGCGACGCTGTGTACCGCAACACCGATGATCCTCCTTCTGCGACGTTCTTTCCCTGCGAAAATCTATGATCAACAACCGATTGAGGTAGGGGATTGCGGTCCTTTTTTAATTCGCTGTGAATTATATCCTCAACATGGGTTTAATTGGTGCAATTAAATCTGTGTGATTTTAATCCTCAATGTTTGACTACACGACGCAGTGTACCGCGACGACAGTGGCGCCCCTTCTATGACGCGATGATCCTCTTCTTACACGACGTTCAATTCCACGATGAACTCAAGTTCGATGACAACATTGAGGTAGGGGTTTGATTCATTTAAATATTTCTGATTTATACCCGTGGCGTATGATTAAATTTTTGTTGTGAGACTTTTAAAACCGTTAACTCAGAGGGTGTGGACCAACGAACAATTCTGAACCCACCACCCTTTTCGATATTAGTGTGTAAAATGGCGGATGATGAGAAAACAAGCCACACAGGAGATTTGAGGTCCTCGCAGTGAAGGACGGGCTCCGGGAGGGTCGTTGGCGAAGAAGACACACTTTTCCGACTACTGGAACTCGTCCGGTGGTCCGCGGAGCAGCCCGCCGGTGTGCCACGTCGGCACCTACAGATCCTGCGTGGGTCAGCGCTCAGCGGTCCTGTGTGGGCCAGCACCTACAGATCCTATGTGGGTCCGATCCTATGTGGGTCATTACGGGAGATAGTTACCTATCGATCCTGTGGGGTTCATACACTTTGTGGGTCATTGGGGGGGGGGGGTTAGTACCTATCGATCCGTTGCGGGTCTAATGACATAGATGAATCAGTGGCAAAATCTGATCATCTATATCGTCATTTGATGATGTATACCTGTGTGAGCTGAATCCTGATTTTCTATCCTTTGGGGATTGTGTTGTGCTATCATATGTGGATTACGTTTTTCTTTCTGGTGTGGACTGGGTTGTACTTGGGCTCAGATGTTGGAGCCGATGGAATTGATGACTTAGCAATATGTATGGGCATATACCTAAGTAGTGTCAGACGTTGCTTCATGATTGTACATTTCATTTGTGGTTTATCATTTGTTGATTCTGGGAGACCTTCGGGGTTCTCGGGGTCCCTACTGAGTAGCTTATACTCACCCCTGCACGGGCTATGCCTGCACTACGTTGTGTTGGTTACAGACGACGGACAACACTGATTGTGGTTGATGATTGCAGAGCAGGACTATACCTGGAGGTGGACCACTAGGGGGGACGTACTCGGAGGGGACGGTTGGACCCGGGGAGCTGTGGAGGCTATTTGTACCCACCCATCATGAGGTACTTCTAGTGGACAACTCAACGTTGCGGCTTTACTTTCAGTTGTTGTTTTCCCTTTCCAGTTGTAATTTACATTCAGTTTGGGTTTGTATTCTGGCCCCCTTACTTTTCTGCACTTAATATTGTACCCAGTTTTTTAAATAGTGTTTACTTCTACTTCTTTCATGCTCTTTGATGATTGTTTAGTTTACAAAGGAAATGCCTTCCCTTTGTACCGTGAATTACGCCTAGGTGCTAGTCGCCAGCCCCTGGCCTATGGAAGGCGGGTTTGGGGTAGTCATGGCACGAGCCCCGAGGATTGGTTGTGACACTCAATGTTCACATGTAAACTATTTCCATTTATATCCATTACTAGGATGTATGATCATCCATTTATTTGATACATGTCCTTGGGATGTGAGATGATGTAAATGTATTAAGTATGAATAATTTTTGATTTATTTTAGGTGGATTAAAATATTTAATTTTTTTTTCATTTGATTTTTCTTCTTTTTTCCATTAAACAACTTATAAAGATTCTGAGTTGGTATAATGTAATGAGTAGTTATGTAATAAAAAGGAAGGTTTCCATTATTGGAATCAGATGATGGTTTAGTTATTTTTTGGAAATAGTGAATGAAAATATTATGAAAAATCCTATATAAATTTTTAAATATATTTTAACATTTTGTTTTTTAAAATATAATGTAGGTGGTTATAGGGATGAGAAATATGGTATGGATACGTAAAATTGGATGTGATTCTGGAAAAGATGTAACATCATGTAACTACTCTGATAAGGTGTGTCAGTCCAGACATGGTGTAAATTAGAACACACTATTGGTCTTTACTGTGTACCAGTTATTACACTTCTAGGGGACGTGTTTTGTTAAATAAATTCTTGTTTAACAACTTGGAATTATTTATAGAAAACGTAACTATTGATAGAGAATAACCAAATTAATTGTGATATTTTTAAACATAAAATTATTTTATAATTACATGATTATTAATAAGAACACATTTCTCAATATGTTTTTCTTCTATAAAAGATGTTGGAAATTAAGAGTATCCTTGTAAATGATTAGTGAAACATGCCCGACATTGATGGTCCTTCAGTGGAAGATAGATATGATATCTTAATGACAAAGATGAACCAATTTATAGGAGTAATAAGAAGTAACATAAAGCAATCAGTTAGAACAAATTATCTATGAATGGGACAACTTCTCATTTAATCGTTTATGTGTAAAAGACCACCATCACTCATTGGATCTACTGATCCATGTATTTCTTAATTATTGATAAGGTCTATAGAAATGATCATTTCAGTACATTTCTCTTCAGAACAAGATAATGTCACATTATATGTGTACCACATAGAGGGTGAATTTTATTAGTGGTATATTTTTATAAAAAACCTGAATCTAATAAGGGGGATTATTTTAATGGAGTGTGAATAGTTCATGATAATATTTTAAATTAAATATTTCACCCATATGATGCAATAAAAAATGATGAAGGGATGCCAAGAGATGATAAAGAAAGAATATGATTCTATTGGAGTCTATGAGGTAAAATATAAAAGACATTCCCATTACACATAATGAATTTTAATGGATCCTAAATGGAAGGATGATAGATTATTCGATGTAGTATCGACCCATCAATTGAAGAATATAACTAACCAATAAAATGATAGTTATGTGGTGATCACCGAGAGTGCTATAAAAGATGATCATGAGTTCAGAGAGATAATTTTCTCCCAAATAGAAATTTTATAAAATATATCATTAGTGCAAAACCAGGGAGTATCATTTATCATTGATGTGGAGGAATGCATGTACATCTTCCCATGTGCATCAAATGTGGGACAGATCATTCATGGAAAATCTTAATAAGGTGTACGAAGTTTTGCTTGTGTGGATGACATGGCGATGTTTCTATGAAAAATCATAGTAAATTGAATCCACTATATGTCAATATTAATGGGAAGGGATGATGGTGGAAGACTTGATTGGAGGCCTATTCTGCAAGTATATACATCATGTGCACTTGTAACGTCCCGGATCTGGGTGCAACTCAATGGGTGCCCCGAACCCGGTTGGTCACACTACCTCAAACACATTTCCCCAAATGCCAGAGGCTCCCGACTAGCAGCGATGGCCCACGTCTGATAGTGGGGAAAATATGCCCTCATTTGTCAAAGTGTAGCGTAGGGGAATAAAATAACAAACATACAACAACATCAGAAGAAATAAACCATAAACATTTAGCATAACAAAGACAGTAATAGATAAACAACCAGATATGTAGATATGATTCAACATGTGTCATGATCTATGAAAATAGCCCGAACATGCTACATAGCAGTACAATACAATACATATTATAACAATGCAATACAATAACCGGTAGCATCGTGAGAAAAATCCCTATCCCATGCACCCCTACTCCTCAGCAGCAATAATGTACTTGTATAAGGACCCTTTCCCTTATCTACACCTGTAGAAATGTAATCTATTTGGTCCGAAAAGCATGACTCAAACAGGGTGTGAGAAATAAATCTCAGTAGGCACCCACCAAATTCTCGTGCCCAACTGTGTAAAAATATGCTACAATAGTGTACAGTAGTAAAAAAGAAATAAACTAAGCAGTACAAAAAAGTAACTAAAATTACTAGTTATATTGATATTTTATTATTCAGTTAATCATTCATTATAAAGAAACCACCATAGTGAATTTCTATGTAAACAGTCAGTGTAACCAGACACCAAAAACCTTACCCTTAGGTAATCAAGATATAACCCACAGGTAATCAGATTCATGCCCACATGCATTGCCCTTATCCATAACAAAAATTTCCCTCAGGCGTACGAAGTGTTGCACTCAGTCACAGAATTCACTGCCCTCAGGCATACGAAACGTTTCCATCTGGTGAAATAGAACGTTTCCCTCTGGCTAAGCAGTACCTTTCCCCCAGGCTAAACGAACAATTCCCTCAGGCTAAATAGAACACTACCCTCAGGCGCAAGTAATCGGGCAATTCCCAACATGTAAATAAGTAATTCACATGCAATTCATCTCAAGGGAATTCAATAAACATTATTATAATGGAATACCCTTGGGTCTCCTGGTCAAACGGCTAAATAGAGGAACACACCCTCGGGGTGGTCCTGGATCCAAGTAGTGATCCCAAACAGCATTTTAATATCACATTTATTTACCTATACAATTATAAGTATTTGAACATCCAATACCCCTGTAATACAATACCCCAACATGGGGTTGTAGAAAAATAATACACAAAAATAATCAACAGTTGGAAATTAAACACCAAGCCACCTATCATAGACACCTAAGAAGGGAATACGCAAACGTCACTTCTAGAAATGCACAAGAATGACGTAGATCTTATGTAGAATAAAACCTTTTAAAACTCAAAAAAAATCCATTACAGGAAGAATTTTCATGAACTACGCATGGAGAAGGGAGGGCGTACCTGTGCGGTTCCAATGTGATCGTCCGAGACGGAAAAGGATTCCTGACGCTCAATCTGGAGATCCTCGAAGATTCGGTCATCCCATACCGAGCTCCCATCTGGTTCTAAACAGCTCTGTCCACTGAGCACATACGTCAGTCTCCTACTCCCAGGATTCGTCCTACACTCGGCCATGCTTCCATAGCACCCGTATGAGAGGAACTGACCGTCCTCAGAGAACCTTTTTTCTCCTATAAATAATACGAATTGGATGCTCCTCAAAGGACCCATCTACCTCTAGATCAAAATCCTTTGGGTGAAAGACATGATATGGGTATGAATGATAGTGGCGCAACTGAGATACCTGGAAGACGTCGTGCATGGATCGGTACCTCTGTGGTAACTACAACCGATAGGAAACCGGCCCGACTCACTCCAGAATCTCAAATGGACCCACATAACTTGGAAAAATTTTACCCTATCTCATGATCCGCCTGTATCCCATCCTCAGTGAAACATGCCAGAAAACCTTATCCCCAACCACGAACTCCAGTGGTCATCTGTGGCAATCAGCATAAGTCTTCTGATGAGACTGCGCGATAGCCATCCACTTCTGAATCAACTGAACCTGCTCAGTCGTCTCCTGCCCAAGCAGTGGTTCTAGTAAAGCTGCCTCATCTGTCTCTAACAAGAAAAAAGTTGATCGGCATAGCCTACCATATAAATCCTCATATTGTGCCATCTCAATAGTTGCGGGAAAACAATTATTGTAGGAAAACTCGACTAGGGGTATATGCTTCTCCCAAGAGCCCCAAAATTCCAAGACGCATGCGCATAGCATGTCCTCAAGATCATGTATCATACGCTATGACCATCCATCAGTATAAGGGTGGTAAGTTGTGCTCAAAAAAACCCATGTACCAAGTACCCTTTGAAAACTCTACCAGAAATTAGACGTAAAACGGGTGTCCCTATATGAAAGGACAGAACGTGGAAACCCATGAAGACATACAATCTCTTGGATATACAACCATCTGAGCTCATCAACACCGAATGTCTACATGATCGAGAAGAAGTGATATGCCTTCGTGAGTCTATCCACAATGACCTACATGAAATCATTACATCTATGTGACCTTGGCAACCCAATGACGATGTACATCATGACATCATCCCATTTCCACTCCGAGATGGGTAACTGATGTAACAGTCTGGCTGGCCTCTGATGCTCCGCCTACACCTGCTAACAGGTGGAACACCTTGTAACAATACCAACTACATCTCTCTTCATATGTGGCCACCAATACTAACGTATCAAGTCTTAGTACATCTTGGTAACCCCGGGATGAACTGCCCAAGCTGAAGCATGAAACTCCCTCATCAGTTCCTCACGTATATCCCCTAAAACCCATACTCGTACATGGAAACACAAAACCTCATCATTGCCTATCATCCAACTAGAAGTATGGCCCTCACTTTTCACTGACCCCCGTATAACTATGTAAGAACCTAATTCTTACTTTTTAGGTACATGTTTCTTCTTTTCTCATTTCCGTAAGTGATTTGGAGAAAATATGGAAAATGGGGAAAAACCCCAAATTTTGGAAGTACACATCGTGTACTTTTCTACATGTTGTGTACTTTTGGACTTGTGGGATGAGTATATAGGGCATGTAGCCATGTCGGCAATGAAGGATGTAAAGACCGACTACACGCCATGCAGTGGTCCCTTACACGTCGTGTAGTCAGTCGACAGGTGATTAGTAATGTGGTGGCCATCTATGTGACCGAACATGCTGTGTACTCAAGCAGACACGCTGTGTAGTCATGTTGGTAGATGAACAGTGCCACGCTGGTAGGAAACCTCCAGAGGAACAATTAAAAAAATGAGAAGTACACACTTTGTACTTGGAAATACCTGCAGTGTACAATTTTTTTCACTTAAAATGGGATGTACCATCAACTATTCACAAGGATGGATTAGAACTGAATGGGAGATCGGGAGGGATGATTGAATCTTCAAGGATCCACTGAGTGCATGTCAGAAATCTTATTCCGCCTCTATCAAACTCGTTGGAACCGCACTGGTAAGAGCTTCCTCCACCTAGTGTGTCTCTTTCCAATTCTTCCTGTAATGGAATTTATTTAAGATTAAGTGATTTTTCTTTCACCTTAGATCAACCTCATTCTAGGAAGATTCTTGGAACGTCGTTTGAGTATACTAATTAGGGCCGTATAAGGTAGGTGTATTGGTTTATATTTTCCAACTATCATGCTCATTTGTGTGTTTTTGAGCTACGAACCCATATTTGGGGTGTCGTGTGGCTGAGGCCGTGGATATTTTAAATACCTAAAATTGTATATGTAATTAAATATGATAATAACATTATATTTGGGATCACTTCTTAGATCCAGGACCACCCTAGGGGTGAATTCCTCTGTTTAGCCATTTGGCCAGGATACTCGAGGGTATGCCTTAATTATTTTAGACATTACTCTTGCTATTAGAAGAATTTTATGTGAACTACTTATTTACATATTGGTCATGGCCCTGTTACTTTTTCCTGAGGGTAGTGTTTTACTATACCCTGAGGGCATGACTGTATTATCCTATGTGAAATGTTCTCTTTCATCCATAGGGAAACATTTTTGTCCCTGTGGGAGATAGACTCAGTGCCTGAGGGAGACACTTCGTACGCCTGAGGGAAACATATGCTATACCTGAGGAAAAGATTTTGATTACCTTAGGGTAAGGGATTCTGTGTTTGAGGACACAGATAGTTTACATAGAAATTCACTGTGGTGGTTTCACAAATAATAAATTTTGAAATAAATGTTAAACATTTCAATAACTGGTAATGTTAGTTACTTTTGAGTACTGCTTAGTTTATTGCATTTACTTTTTCATGCTGTTGTTGCATTCTTTCACATAGTTGGGCATGAGACTTTGGTGGGTGCCTACTGAGATTTATCTATCACACCCTTTTTGGGTGTAGATATGGGAAAGGGTCCTTATACAGGTACTTGATTGCTGCTGAGGAGTAGGGAAGCATGGGACCGAGATTAGGCTTGTGATGCTACTGGTTGCTTTGATCACTTTTTTTTACTTTGTATTGTATGTCACTGCTATGTAACATTTTCTGGCTATTTTCATAGAACCTGAGACATGTTCAATCATATATATATATATCTTCCTGGTTATCCTTTACTACAGTTGTTATATTAAATGTGTATGGTTTATTTCTTCCCCTATTATTCTATGCTTTATATTATATTACGATTCTCTACACTTTGACAAATGAGGTCATAGTTTCCCCACTATCAGACCTGTGCCCCCACTACAAGTCGGTAGCCTCTGGCATTTGGGGAGATGGGGTTGAGGTCATGTGGCGAACCGGGTTCGGGGTACCCGTTGAGTGGCACCCAGAATTGGGACATTACAAAGTGGAATCAGAGGGGTTTTTTCTTTGACGTATTAATTGGAGCCTTAGTCAGGGATAGGACTGGAATGGTAGTTGGTAATAAGTTGTTCCCTAGTCTAGCTAACCTATGTAGAGGGAAAAACCAATTTTCCTCGTATTCCAATTTTACTGATTTTTCACTTTACAGTTGATATGATTTCACCAATGGGTGACACACTTGTTATTGTGTTGTTTATATTTTATTAATGGGTTCTATTTAGTTGCAACCCGATGACATGAGGGTACGCCTTCTCATGCATCATTTAAACACATTCTAGAAATCACATTCCATGCATAGTTCCATGCAATGAAGGTGCATTAGAAATTGCATGTTGTTGTGATAGTTGTTGTGCTAGAAAATCATGTTGTTGTGATAGCTTCTTTGATAAATACATGCTATGTGATAGGGTATTTTTGTATAAACTTGTCAGAAGAATGGATGCCAGATGTTGGGTTTTGGGGAGTATGGGCCCTCAATGACCAGAATTTGGTGGATCTTTGGCTGTTTATTTTGTTAAAACATAGATAAGATGTCAAAAATTGATTTGTTTGGAGAATGGGCCCTCAAAGATAGGAAATTGACACATAGGTGTTGTTTTTTCGGTATTTTTTGGGATTCGGGTATGTTTCTGAGGCATACAATCCGGAAACCTAGTATACACGCCGTGTAGTACCATAAACACACCGTGTATGGTCTTCTGTTCGCGAAGAAAAGAAAAATTGTTGAGTACACACCGTGTACCCTACGTACACACCGTGTAGTCGATTCCCGTGTCACAAACCGTGTGGGCGACGACATGGGGAAGGAAGGAGCATTGGGATAACATGCCATGTAGATGATATACAAGTCGTGTAGTGTTGACTCGGAGTCCACATGTGTAACTAACAAACACGGATGGAGGAGACCATAAGACATACATGTCGTGTCCACTGCAGAATACGTCATGTAGTCTGATCTGGGATCCGACCATGTTATTAACAACACGGGATGATGTAATCATTTCATGTACACATCATGTTTATATGGAACACGTTGTGTAGTGTGAGTCATGTATCCGGCCGTGTATCTAACAACACAGGTCAGTGGATCTCCTCTAGCACACGACATGTACCTATGGGACACGCTGTGTAGTCTTGTCCAAGGACATGCCATGTGGACTTAGCCATGTGATTGGGAAAACGGGGTAGTGTACACACCATGTGTGGGTGTAACATGCCGTGTAGTTCAATCTGAGTAGTCAACCATGTCACAAACGACATTGGAATTTAGAAACTTACAGCATACTCGCAGCGTAGATTATATACATGCCTTGTAGTTTTGTTCAATGGGAGCCGTGTAGCTTAGCTGTGTAGAAGGACCCCGAAAGGGAAGGGAAGTTGCGTACATGTCGTGTAGTTAGTATACACGCCATGTAGTCTTGTTTTGAAAATCTTGAAATTCTTTCTTCCTCCTGTTTTCCATTGGGGATCCTTTGTTTTCAGTCTGGGTAATCATGAATCTAAGGCAGGTTTTTGAACATGTAGTGTCATGCTACCTAGACGTTCATGCGTAGTTTTCCAGGAGAGAAACAATGATTATACTCCAGAGATGGAGGGCCACGGGCTTCCAGTGGATCCTCCAGTAAAGCCAGATGTGGTTCCAGCCATTATACTAGACATAGGCACGGATGCGTAGTTCCGTGAAGGCTTTATGTGCTTCATGCAGACCTTTCAGGGAGCATTGCTGGATGCCACATCTATGGTTGAGCTGACATTTATCTTCCAGTAGCATCATCTGCCTATATTTTCCTGGGATGCCGGACCCCAGGCTACAGAGTCTGGGATGGGGTCGATGTAGAATATCTTGGAGCATCTTGAGACACCTCATGGGCGTAGGTTCAAGCTTGCGACGTACATCCTGCGTGATACCTCAAAGATGTGGTGGCATGTTACCACCCAATCAGATCATCACAAGGACATGGCGTGGGAATATTTTTAGGCAGTCTTCTATGAATTCATATTTCCAGAGACACTGAGGGCAGATAGATCAGGAGAGTTCATGAATCTACGGTAGGGCACTATGTCAGTTATGGATTATTCTGCTCGCATTATCGAGATTCAGCGTTTTGAACCTGTTCTGGTGGGTGAAGAGACATTGAGGGCCAGGCGCTTTGATGATGGTCTTCGGTATGACATCCGAGCATTGGTGAATGTTTTCAAGTTGCCTTCAGTATATGCTATTGTGAATGATGTGTTGATTAAAGATATGAACCTGCAAGAAGCTAGTGGTCTAGGCCAGGGTGGTTCTGCACTAGTTTCTCGTACTATTTCTACTGGTAAGAAGAAGAGACAGATGAGCTTCTCTCAGGGTGGCAGCACCTGCCAGAAGGATGTTTCAGGTGGTCAGGTCAAGTGCTACCAGTGTCGTAAGGAGGGACACAAGAGACATCAGTGTCCACGAGACCTAGTGGAGTGTCGTGTTTGCGGCAAGATGGGTAATCTACAACGCTTTTGTAGAGCATTTCTACCAGTGGCTAGTGATAGGGGTTCTGTGCTGACTCCGCGAGCAGGAGGAGGACCAATAGCTTTTTACCTGTCAGGGAACTAGAATACGTCAGGGCGTGCAGGCCGATATGGTGGTCGTGGCCATGGTAGCCATACACCAGGATCTCAGAGGAAGTAGGGTGAGACAACATAGGGTAGCCAGGCTGTGTTGCAGGGTCGCTGCACTGGGCAGGCATATGTAGTGCAACAAACCCAGCAGTAGAAGGATCATGGACTTTCTACTGTTAGAGGTACTATTCAAGTATCTTCTGTCCTATCTTCAGAACTTTTCGATATGGGTGCTACACATAGTTTCATATATGTACCCATTGTGGAGAGCCTTGGGCTCTATGTTTCTACTTCTTCTAATATCATGACGTTAGACACTCCGTTAGGGACTAGAACGGCTGGTGTGCGTCAGTGCAAGGAGTTCCCCCTTTAGGGTGGTGGGTGTTACTTTCTTTTAGACCTCCATGTCTTAGAGATGACCTCTTATGACGTCATTATCATGACGGACTGGTTGGTTCACTATCGAACCATTGTATACTGCTATCATCAGAAGGTGAGTTTCATGTCACTAGAGGGAGGAGGGTTTTTATACAAGGGAGAATGAGATGTTCAGTCTAGTCGAGCTCGACCGGAGCATCGTGGCCGAGGTTGAGTCATAGCCCAGATTTCGATTTTATACCTAGACGACCAGTGGGATTCTTATATGGATTTCCCTCCAGTGGTTGCTCTTTTTAGGGATGTCTTCCCAGAAGACTTTTCAGGTCATCTTCCAGAGCGTTAGGTGTATTTCTCTATAGAGCTTCTGCCAAGTGTAGGGCCAGTGTCCATTCCTCCTTATAGGATGGCCACGCCTGAGTTGCAGAAGCTCAAGAGGTATTTAGAGGTGTTATAGAAAAAGGGTTTTATCAGACCCAATACTTCTATTTGGGGTTCTCCAGTAGTCTATGAGAAGAAGGTTGATGGTACACTTAGACTCTGTGTGGATTATCAAACGTTGAACCAGTTGACGATCTTGAACCGATATCCTTTACTGAGGATTCATGCTCAATTTGACCAACTTCGTGGAGTATAAGTGTTCTCGAAGGACGACTTCAGATCAGGATATCATCAGCTGCGCGTTAGACCATCTGATATACCTCTCTCATCTTTTCGAAGCATGTATGGTCTATACGAGTATACGGTTATGTTGTTCGGACTCATGAACACACCATCAGTTTTCATGGATCTAATGAATCATGAGTTCCAACCTTATCTGGACTCTTTTGTGGTAGTATTCATGGAATATATCTTGGTGTACTCTAACACTCAAGACGAACATGAAACCCATTTTGAGATCGTATTGAGTACACTGAGAGAGCATCGGCTATATGCTAATCTCTCAATGTGTCAATTTTGGATGGACTAGGTTCACTTCCGGGGTCATATCATCTCAGAGGCAGGAGTTGCAGCAGACTCAGAGAAGGTGAGAGTAGTAGTTTCCTGGGATCAACATATGAACGTGTTTTAAATACGGAGTTTTTTGGGGCTGGCTAGTTACTACAGACGCTTCATACAGGACATCCCTCGCTTAGAAGCACCGTTGACGGTTTTGACTAAGAAGGGTGTGATGTTCGTTTGGTTAGAATCTTGTGAGACAACCTTCCAGGACCTAAAATGATTGTTGACCTCAGCACCGATCCTGATACTCGCAGAGTAGGGGAAGAACTATATAGTTTACTATGATGCATCGGGTATTGGTCTGGGAGTAGTGTTGATACAGGGTGATCGAGTAGTTGCGTACGGGTCTCAGTAGTTGAGGCCACATGAGAAGAATTACCCAACACAAGATCTCAAGTTTCCTATATTTGAGAATACGTTGCGTTGTTAGAGACATTATCTCTTGGGAGTGAATTTTTTGGTTTTTACCATCCAAAAAAATATCTAGTATATCTTTACTCATCATGACTTGAATCTGATACAATGAAGGTGGGTTGAATACATTCATTCTTTCGTGTTCAAGCTTGCCTATACACATGGTAAATGTAATGTAGTAGCTGATGCACTGAGCCGGAAGACTCAGAAATAGGTTGTGCAGGACGTCAGTGGCGATTGACAGCTCATGGCTTTTTTCTCTGTGATGCATTTGGAGGTGCACGACAGTCAGGGGATGACCTATCATTCATATTTGGTTGTGAGAACTACCCACCATGATAGAGTGAGGATGATATATCTGTCTGATTCGGATGGCCTAGTTCTACGAGAGTCAGTGGCATGTGAGGACCATCCTCCAGTATGGACGATAGGCGAGGATGAGGTATTATATTTCCATGGACGAGTGTGGGTTACAGGGGATATACGTGAGGAGATGATGCAGGAGTTTCATGCTTTAGTTTGGGCAGTTCATCCTGGTGTTACGACGATGTATCATGACTTGAGACGTCAGTACTCTTGGCCAGGTATGAAGAGAGATGTAGCTAGATTGGTTACGAGGTGTTTCTCCTATCAGCAGGTGAAGGCAGAGCATTAGAGGCCAGTCGAAATGTTACAGTAGTTACCCATTCCGGAGTGGAAATGGGATGATGTCGCGATGGACTTCGAGACTGGTTTGTCGATGTTACCTCGAGGAAATGATGCCATGTGGGTTGTTGTGGATAGACTCACGATGGTATCTCACTTTTTGCAGATAAAGGACACCTTCAGTGTTAACGAGCTCGGGAAGTTGTATAATTGAGAGATCATACGTCTTCATGGGGTCCCTCGTTATATCATTTCAGATAGGGACACATGTTTTACGTCTCGTTTCATGAAAAGTTTTCAGAGGGAACTTGGTACATAGGTGCTTTTGAGCATAGCTTACCACCCTCAGACCTATGGCCAATCAGAGCGTACAATACAGGTTCTTGAGGACATGATGCGTCCATGCGTCCTAGACATTGGGGGATCCTGGGAGAAAAATATACCACTACTCGAGTTTTCCTATAATAATTTTTTTCAAGAACTATTGAGATGTCACCACATGAGGCTCTATATGGTGGGCCATGCCGATCACCCTTGTGCTGGTTAGAGATAGGTGAGACAACTTTATTGGGACCACGTCTCGTACATGGTACATCTGAGCAGGTCTAGTTAATTCTGAAGCAGATGGCTACCATGCTGTGTTGTTAAAAATTTTATGTTGATCGTCGCAGAATACCCTTGGAGTTCATGTTCGGGGATTAAGTTTTCTTGTGTGTTTCACCGAGGCTGGGACACAGGCGGATCAAAAGAAGGGGTAAACATTCACCGAGGTTTGTGGGGCCATTTGAGATTCTGGAGAGAGTTGGGCCAGTTGCCTATCGATTACGGTTACCGCAAAGGTACAGGGCCATGCAAGACATCTTCCATGTATCTCAGTTGCACCACTATTATTCAGACCCATCTCACGTCTTTAAGCCTGAGGAGGTTGAGCATCAGTTGGATGCATCCATTGAGGCACATCCAATCCATATCGTTGATAGGAGCAAGAATGTTTTCTGAGGCTGGTTAGTTCCCCTCTTACAGGTGCTATGGCAGCATGGCCGAGTGCAGGATGAAACCTGGGAGTGGGAGACCGATGTACGTGATCAGTGGCTGGAGTTGTTCACGACATTATCTTCACCACCCTTGGAAGGGAAATTCGAGGAAGAATTGCTTTAAGGGGGGATGTTTTTTAGAAACTAGTTCTTACTTTTGAGGTACGAGTTTCTTCTTTTCTATTTTCTTTATGTGTTTCGGAGAAAATATAGAAATTGGTGAAAAATCCCAAATTTTGGAAGTACACGTTGTTTACTTTTCTACACGCCATTTACTTTTGGCCGAGTGTGATGAGTACACATGGCATGTAGCCATGTCGGCAACGAAGGGTGTAAAGACCGATTACACACCGTGTAGTGGTCCATTACACGCCGCGTAGTCAGTTAGTAGGCGAATAGTAAGGTGGTGGCTAACTGTGCGACCAAACACATCGTGTACTCAAGGAGACACACAATGTAGTCATGTCGATAGATGAACAGTTCCACGCTGGTGGGAATCTTCCAGAGGAACAGTTAAACAAAATGGGATGTATATGTCGTGTACTTGGAAATACACATTGTGTACTTTGTTTTTTTCGCATAAAAAGGGTTGTAGCCTCCCCTATTCATAGTGAAGGCTTAAAACCGAACAAGGGTTCGAGAGGGATGGATGAATCTTCGAGGATCTAAAGAGTGCACGTCAGGAATTCGATTCTGCCTCTGTCGATCGCATTACAACCGCAGGGGCCAGAGCTTCCTCATCCAGGTGTTTCACTTGACAATTCATCCTCTAATGGAAGTTATTTAAGTTTATGTGAGTTTTCATTCAACTCAGATCTACCTTGTTCTAGGACGATTCATGGAATATCATTCGAGTATACTGATCAAGGGCGTATAAGGTAGGTGTCTTGGTGTTTAATTTCCAACTATCATGCGTTTTTGTGTGTTTTTGAGCTACAGACACATATTTTGGGTGTCATGTGGTTGAGGTCGTGGCTATTTTAAGTACCTAAAATCGTATAGGTAATTAATTGTCATATTAAAATGTTGTTTGGGATCGCTGCATGGATCCAGGACCACGCCAGGGGTGCGTTCATCTCTTTATCCTTTTGGCCAAGATACCTGAGGGTATGCCTTAATTATTTTACGCATTACTTTTGAATTGATAGGAATTGTATGTTAATAGCTTATTTACATGTTGGGCATAGCCCAGTTACTTGTTCCTGAGGGTAGTATTTTATTATAGATTGAGGGAATGACTATATTACCTTGAGGGTAGTGTTCTCTTTCGGCTTGAGGGAAACATCTTCATGCCTATGGGCGATAGACTCTGTGCCTGAGGGTGACACTTTGTACGCATGAGGGAAAAATCTGTTATTCCTGAGGGAACGATTCTAATTACCTAAGGGTAAGGTTTTGCATGTCTGAGGACACTGTTAGTTTACATAGAAATTCACTATGGTGGTTTCTTAAATAATAAATCCTGAAAATAATGTTAAAAATGGCAATAACTGGTAATGTTCGTTACTTTTGAGTACTGCTTAGTTTATTGCATTTACTTTTTCATGTTTTTGTTTCATGTTTTCACATAGTTAGGCAAGGGCCTTTGGTGGGTGCCTACTGATATTTATTTCTCACACCCTATTTGGGTCATGTTTCTCAGCACAAACAAATTACGTTTCTACAGGTGTAGATAAGGGAAAGGGTCCTTATACAGGTACTTGATTACTGTTGAGGAGTAGGGGAGCATGGGACTGGGCTTAGGCTCACGATGCTACCTGTTTCTTTGTTCCCTTTTGTTGTACCTTGTATTGTATGGAAATACTATGTAACATGTTATGGATGTTTTGTTATAATCTGAGACATGTTTCATCATATATATATACAGGGCTGGTTATCCTTTACTACAGTTGTTATATTAAATTTCTATGGTTTATTGCTTCTGCTATTGTTGTATGCTTTATATTATATTCCTCTACACTACACTTTGACAAGTAAGTTGATTGTTTCCCCACTATCATACCCGATCCCTCGCTTTTAGTCAGAAGACTCTAGAGTTTGGGGAAATGTGCTTTAGGTCATGTGGAGAACTGGGTTTGGGGCACCCATTGAGTGGCACCCGGATCCGGGACGTTACAAACTAGGCCTTCTGGATCAGATAGTTTTCTCATCCTCACTCTATCCAGGAGGGTAGAAGTCACAGCTAAAGATGAATGATAAGTTTTCCCCTGACTATCGAGAACCTCCAAATGCATCTTATAGAACAAATCCATTAGCTGGCATTCATCACTGGCCTCCTACACAGTCTGTATCTTAATCTTCCTACTCAGTGCATCAGCTACTGCATTACCTTTACCAGGTGTATAGGCAAGCTCAAAATCGAAGGACTGAAGGTATTAGACCCTCCTTTGCTGCCTCAGATTCATGTCATGCGATGTAATGATATAATTGAGACTTTTGTGGTCGGTGTAAACCACAAAATGCTCTCCCAAGAGATAGTGTCTCCAACAGCGTAACACAGGCACAAATGCAGCCAACTCGAGATCATGCATCGAGTAATTCTTCTCATGTGGCCTCAATTTCTGAGGCACATAGGCAACAACTCGATCACCCTGCATCAACACTGCTCCCAGTCCAATACATGATGCATCAGAGTAAACTGTATAGATCATCCCTTGCTCTGGAAGTCTCAGGACTAATGCGGATGTCATCCTTCCTTTCAGGTCCTGATAGGATATCTCACAATCTTTCGACCAAACTATCTTCAAATCCTAATTAGTCAGACCTATCAACGGCACTGCTAAGCGAGAGATGTCATGTATGAAGCCTCTGTAGTAACCAGCCAGCCCTAAGAAACTCCGTATCTCAAACACGTTCGTAGGTTGCTCCCAGGAAACTACTGCTCACATCTTCTATGGGACTACTACTACTGCTACCTCTTAGATGATATGACACGGGAAGTGAATCTAGACTATCCAAAAGTGTCACATTGAGAGATTATCATATAGCTGATGCTCTCTCATTGTACTCAATACGATCTCAATATGGGTGGCATGGTCATGTCGAGTGTGTATGTACACCAAGATGTTGTCCACAAATAATACCACAAAATAATCAAGATACAGATGGAACACACGATTCATCAGAGCAATAAAAACTACTGGCACATTCGTGAGTCCTAACGGCATAACCATGTACTCATACAGACCATATCTGCTCTGAATAGCTATAAGCGGTATGTCCGATGGTCTCATGTGCAGCTGATGATATCCTGACCTCTAGTCAGTCTTATAGAACACTCGTGCTCCACGAAGTCGATCAATAAGATCGTCAATCCTCGGCAAGGGATATGAGTTCTTAACCACCAACTGGTTCATCTTCTGATAATCCACACAGTGTCTGGGGGTACCATCCCCCTTCTTCTCAAAAAGGACAGAGGACCCCAAGGAGAAGTACTGGGTCAGATAAAACCCTTTTATTGTAACTCTTCTTACTAGCTTTTGAGCTCCAGCAACTCAAGAATGGCCATCTTATAAGGTGGAATGGACACTAGTGCTGCCCTTGGCACAAGCTCAATAGAGAAATCCACCTCTTGCTCCAGAGGTAGGCCTGAAAAGTTTTCTAAGAAAACATCCCTGAAATGATCAATGAATTGAGGGAAACCTATCTGACAAGTCCCTTGATCATTTAGATATAAAGTCGCAATCTAGGATGTGACTCCAGATCGCCGATGATGCTCTGGTCGAGCTTGACTCGCCTGAACATCACATTCACCCTGTTATTGAAACTCTCCACCCTCTAGTGACGTGAAACTCACCATGTGATGATAGTAGTCTATAATGGCTCGAATGGGAACCACCCAGTCCATCCCAAGATTGACATCATAAGCTTTCATCTCTAAGACATAGAGGTCCCAATGAATGTGACACCCACCAATCTCAGGGGGGATCTCCTTGCACTGATGCACACATATTGTTATAGTTCCCAACAGAGTTTCTAGTGTCATGAGATAAGAAAAAGTAGAAACACAAAGCCAAGGTCTATCCACAATTGTTACAGATATGAAACTATGTGTAGAACCTGTATCAAAAAGTAATAAAGATAAGACATAAGCTCCTTAAATAGTACCTTTGACTACAGAAGTTCTGGGGTCCTGCTCTTGCTGGGTATAAACGACTACATATGCCAACCCAGGGCCATAGCCCTATGACACAGCCTGGCTACCCCGAGCTGTCTTGCCCGTCTGCCTCTGAGATACTGGTGTCTGGATTCCGCATCGACAACCACCATCTCTGCCTAAAATCCCTACTGTATTCCAGTTTCCAGACTAGTTATAATCCACTGGTCCTGCTCCCACACGCGGAGTTTGCACAGAACCCCTCTCACTAGCCACTCGTAGAAACACCATGCTAAAGCGCGATAGATGACCCATCATTCCGCAAGCTCGACACTCCACTGGGTCACATGGACATTGCAGTCTCTTATGCCCCTCTCTAACAAACTGGTAGCAAAAGACTGGGCCACCTGATGAAACTGCATGGATAATACTGCCACAATGAGAGAAACTCATCTGTCTCTTCTTCTTCTCAGTAGAGATAGTACCGAAAACTGTTGCTGAACCTTCCAGGCCCACACCACTAGCTTCTCGCAGATTCCTCTATTTAATCAGCTCTGGGATCACAATATAATTACTAAAGGCAACTTGAAAACATTAACCAATACTCGGATGTCATACTGATGACCATCCTGAAGCATTTGGTCCTCACTGTCTCATCACCCACCAGAACGGGTGAAAAATACTGATTCTCGGTGAAACGAGAAGAATATTCCATCACCAACATAACACCATGTAGCAGGTTCATGAACTATGGAGCTCTATCTTCTCTCAGCGTCTCTGGGAGGAATAATTCATAGAGGACTCCCTGAAAATCTTCCCACTCCATGTATCTGTGATTCTCTGACTGGGTGGTAACATCCCACCCCCTCTTGGCGTAATCACGCAACATATACGTCGTGAGCTTGACACTTTTCCCTAGAGGCATCTCACGATGCTCGAAGATAGTCTGCATAGACCCCAACCATGAATCATTAGCCTATGGTCCGCCATCCACAGAGAACATCGGCGGATGCTGCTATTGGAAGATACGAGTTATCTCTGCCATAGATGTTGCAGCCGACAGTGCTCTCGATAAGGTCTGCATGAACCGCATAAAGCCTTCACGGAATATCTCTTCAGCGTCTGTGTCTTGTATAATAGTTGGCGCAGCATCAGACACTGTTGGAGGGTCCACTGGAATCCCATGGCCCACCATTTCTAGAGTATAATCGTTTTCTCTCTCCTGGCGATCAACGCATTGTCATATCGGCGACATGACTCTATAATGTCAAATGCACACCTCAGAACAAGAATATCTAGGGCTGAAATGAAGGAACCATAAAAGGGAACAGGAGGAAGAAGGCATTGAAGATTTCCAAAACAAGACTACAAGGCGTGTATACTAACAACACGATGTGTACTTGACTTCTCTTCCCCTGCCCGGGTCCTTCTACACGGCTAAGCCACATGGCTCTCGTTCAATAAAACAACAATGTTTGTATATAATCTACATAGAATGTATGGTGATATTTCATGACTACCTGTTTCATTTGTGACATGGCCGACTACTCGGATTGATACCACACATCTTGTTACACAAGCACACGGCGTGTACACTACCAATTTGCTAGCCACACGACTAAGTCCACACGGTCTGTCCTCGGACAAGACTACACGACGTGTCCTAGAGGAACATGACGTGTACTAGACGAGCTTCACTGAACTGTGTTGTTAGTTACACGCCCGGATACATGTCTCACACTACACGACATGTTCTAAATATACACGGCATGTATAAAAAAAAGAATACATCAACCCGTGTTGTTAGTTACACGGCCGGGTCCCCCAGTCAGAGTACACGATGTGTTCCATATTGGACACGACGTGTATGTCTTAAGGGATCCTATGTCTGTGTTGTTTGTTACACGGGTAGACTCCAAGTCCACACTACACAACATGTACATCAAGTACATGACGTGTTTTTCCCAAGTCATTTCATACCTTGTGTCGCCACCCACACAGTTTGTGACACGGTAAGAGGCTACACGACGTGTACTCAAAATGTTTTCCTTTTTTTCGTGAACAGAAGGCCATACACTGCATGTTTAAGGTACTACACAGCATGTATACTGGGTTTTTCTGGACAGTATGCCTCAGAAACTTCCCTGGAACCAAGAAAATACTGAAAAACAACACCAAAGTGTCAAATTCCGATCCGTGAGGGTCCATACTACCCACGAATCAATGTTTGAAATCTTATCTGTGTTATAATAAAATAAACAGCAGATGATCCACCAAATTCTTGTCAATGAGGGCCCATACTACACAAAAACCAAGGTTTGGAGTCCATTAATTCAGTAGACTCATACCAAGATAACCTATCTCATAATAGAAATTTATCAAGCAGTTATCACAATAGCATGCTTTTCTAACACAACAACTATCACAACAACATGCAATTTCTAATGCACCTACATGGCATGAAAACTATGCATGGCATGTGACTCCTAGCATGTTCCTAAATGATTCATGAGATGGAATACCCTAATCTCATCGGGTTGCAACTAAAGAGATCCCATGGATAACATATAAACAACACAATCAGAAGTGCATCACCGAACTGTGAAAATCAAATCAACTATTAAAATTCCAAAATCAAAAAATTGCAACACGAGGTAAATTGGATTTTCCCTATACATGGGGTAGCTACTCTCGAGCACAAATTATTTCCAACTACCATTTTTTTCCTATCCCTAGCTAAGGCTTCAAATAATATTTCAATGAAAAGAACCCCTTTGATAACACTTTGTAACTTCCTGGATCCGGGTCCCAATCAACGGGTGCCCCGAACCTGGTTGGTCACACGACCTCAAGCGCATTTTCCCAAATGCAAGAGGCTGCCGACTAGCAGCGAGGGACTAGGTATGATAGTGGGGAAACTGTGCCCTCATTTATCAATGTGCAGCGCATCGTAATAAAATAAAAATCATACAACAACAGCGGAAGAAATAAACTATACACATTTAGTATAACAACTGTAGTAAAAGATAACCAACCAGATATATAGATAAGATGCAACATGTCTCCAGTTATAAGAAAATAGCTAGAACAGTCTACATAGATGTACCATACAATACAGAGTATAACAAAGAAAAACAACAGTTGGTAGCATTGCAAGCCTAAGCCCGGTCCAATGCTCCCCTACTCCTCACCAGAAATCAAGTACCTGTATGAGGACCCTTTCCCTTATCCACACCTGCAAAAAAGTAATCTGATTATGCCAAAAATCTAGAGCCAAATAGGGTGTGAGAAATAAATCTTAGTATGCACCAACCAAAATCATGTGCCCATCTATGTGAAAATATGCAACAAAGGTGTACAGAAGTAAAAATAAATAATCTAAGAAGTACTCATAAGTAACTAACATTACGAGTTGTATTTCCATTTTATAATTATTTAATAATTCATTATAAAGAAACCACCACAGTGAATTTCTATGTAAAAAGTCAGTTTCCTCAGATATGCAAACCCTTACCCTCTAGTAATCAGGATCCACCTGCAGGTAATCCGAATCATGCCCTTAGGAATAATAGAAATTGACCTCAGGCATTCGAAGTGTCGCCCTCAGGCACTGATTTCACTGCCCTCGGGAATTCAAAAAGTTTCCCTCAGGAGAAATAGAATGTTTCCCTTAGGCTAATATGTACCTGGCCCTTAGGATAAATAAAAAATTCCCTCAGGCTAAAAAGATCACCGCCCTTAGGTGCCAGTAATTGGGCCATGCCCAACATGTAAATAAGAAATTCACAAAAAATTACCCTCAAGGAAATTCAATAAACATTATTATAATGGAATACCCTCGGGTATCCTGGCCAAACTGCTAAACATAGAAACGCACCCCCGGGGTGGTCTTGGATCCAATCAGCAATCCCAAATAGCATTTTAATATCACATTTAATTACCCATACCATTATAGGTATTTAAACAGCCAAGGCCTCAGTAATACGATACCCCAATAATGGTTCATAGCACAAAAAATCACAAAAACACACAACAGTTTGAAATTAAACACAAAGACACCTACCTTAAACACCTAAGAATGGTATACATGAATGTCGGTTCCAGAAACACCCATGAACGAAGTAGATCTGATAGATAAGAAAACACATTCAATCTCAAATAAATTCCATTATAGGAAGAATTGGAATGATCTATGCAAGGAGAAGGGAGGGCTTACCCGTTCGGTTCAAACGTGATGGTCTGAGGTGGAAATGGATTCCCGACGCACGATCTGGAGATCCTCAAAAATTCGGTTTTCCCATCATGAGCACTTCTCCAGTTCTAAGCGTTCCCTATGAACAGGGTTGGCTACTGCCCATTTTAAGAGAAAAAAGTACACAACGTGTACTTAGGACTACACGGCGTGTACTTCCTTTATTTAACTGTTCCCCTAGCGGCACCACCAAACAGTTCATCCATCGACATAAGAACACGGTGTGTATGCCCGGCTACGTGGCGTGTACTATCTTCCAGCTAGAGGTTGCTTCCACCGCCTTACTGTCTCGCCTGCCGACTGACTACACAATGTGTAAATGACAACTACACTGCGGGTAGTTGGTTTTTACACCCATTGTCTCCGACATGGAAATACACCCTTTGTACTCATTCCACACAACCAAAAATACACGATGTGTGGAAAAGTTCATGGCGTGAAGTTCCAATAATTATATTTTTTCCTCATTCCCTTATATTCTCAAAAAACACGTAAGGAAAAGAGAAAATAAGAAACCTATACTAGAAAAGTATGAATCGGGTTCTTACAACACTATTCTAATCACAGTCCAAATCGGAATGCAGAAGATGGGAATCAACATCAACCCCAGCATTGGCCAAGGGTGAAAGATAATAATTTTTATATCATAATGGATGAATTTGAATCTAAAAATCAAGTGTTGGATGATATAATCATTTTTCTATAAACTCTATTATGTATTTTTTTATTATTCTTCAACACATTCCACTATTTCCTAAATTTTTTAATTTAAAATATAATAAATCTTAAACTTCTAGAAGTATAACTAATAGTAATGACACCAATAGGGACTATCTATGAATCAATAGTTTATAGTTACTATAATATTTATTTTTGATGACATAATCTCATCTAAAATATAGTATTAATTTCCATGATAGCATTCGATATTATACTAGGGATAGACAGGATATCAATGTATACATCAATGATCAACAAAAGAAGAAAGGACATATTAGAAGCAATCAATGGACATGGTATAGTCTTTTTTAAAATAGAGTTATTGAGACATGGTTTTTGGTTAGAATTATCTCCTATATACTTCTTAATAGAGTTTATCAATGAGGATAACAAATGAAAATATTGTTAAAGTAAAACAAATATCTCTATCATTCAAGAATATAATAATTTATTTTATAAGGATTTATCATAACCTCACCGACGGTGATATATAGTGTTCCTGATTGAACACATATTTGAATCATATATGATTTTGATGACCCCTAATATAATGAAAAATGTTGATCTGGTGGAATTAATGAATAAACTCCATGATATTTTAGAGAAAGGGAATGTTTAAAAAAATGTGTCAATTTTGGTAGAACCTATTATTTTTTATTAAGATAGATATTATAATGAATCAATGCAGTGATATTATAGAAAATAATTAATATAATAATTAATATCAAGTACCCTCTTCCACGAATTAATGATTTATATTACTCTATTTGTGGGGCCCAATTGTTATCCAAGATTGATCTTCAAACTAGTTGTAATCCTTTGAGGGTGAAGAATAAATATATTCCAAAGGAAACATCGCGAACATAATGTCAGCGTAATGAGATTGTTGTTATTCCCTTCAACTTGATTAATAATCATTCTATATTTTGGACATGATTTATATAAAAATTATGAGATACTTTGATAAATTTTTGGTCGTTTTTATTGATGATATTATGGTATATTACAAAATTACTATGGATCTTGTGGATCATCTATGTGTTATGTTGAAAAATTTGTGTATGCATAGGCTATTTGGACTGTTCATAAAATGTGAATTTTTATTTCAACAAGTTGATTTATAAGTTTACATCATAACCAGTGGAGGATTCCCAGTTGACTCTACCAAGAAAAATGGTATGGGGGAGTGGACTCTTTCTAAAAAAATAACCGAGTTTCCTAGTTTCCAGGAATTGAGAGTATATTCGGACAAATTTATGAAATACTTTTCAAGAAATTGTATTCCACAAACCTTGTTATCTAAAAAATTGGTAGATTTCTTATTTACAATGGAATGTGACGAATGCTTCTAATAGTTGAAGGTGATATAATTTACTGATCTCATTTTAACACTACCCCCTATTGGAGAAGGATTCCTTATTATTGTAGTAATGAATGACTTAGTGGGAATGGTTTCATCCTTATCCAAAATAACATCATGATTTCTTATGCATATGGATAGTTAAAGGGATGATGGGGGGAAATATCCTACTCATGACATCGAGCTAGATGTGGGGTTGTCATCTCATTAGTGAAAGGAACTATAATTATTTGTAGAAAGTTTATATATACAAATTAGACTACAGTTTGATATATATTTTCTTGAAAAATTATTTCAACATGAGACAGTGGAGATTTGGGTATCTTTTTATAAACAATCATTATAAAATTAAAATTCACCCTGGAAGATAAAACAAAATTTTTGATGCATGAAGTAGGAATGAACCTATTGTTGTTGAAATTAAATGATTAAAGTATAACTTTTGGTCAATGACCTAGTATAAACTATACATTTTAATAGTAAGTGTAGTGAAATCATAATCTGTATACCAAATTATTTATCAATAATTATAAATAGATATGATCATGAAATATCAAAGATATGATCCTATGTTTCATATAATTATAGAATATGTGAATAATGGGTTATTTCATGTGTTCAATATTAATCAAGATGTTGTTATGAAAATCATACAAGACCTAATGTTCCATCAATTCTGAGGATAATGAATGAAATTCTGGAAGAATCGCATAATTATACTCTCTCAATACATCCTTGAAGAATTAAAATATATAGTGACATAGTGATAATTATTGATTGTTTATCATGAAATAGTAGATTTCCTACGACACTATAAGGTTCCTTGTGTGTCAACAATTTAAGATAGAGTGAAAATTCTTAAATCGGTATTACAACCACTACACATACCAGCCTGGAAGTGGGACAATATCATTATGTTTTTGTCAATAATAAACTTGCAAAAATACAAAGGAATCGTTGATATATTGGTTATATTGGACAATCTCACAAGGACTACACATTTGATCCAAATTCTATATGATTTCTCTCTTGACCAGCATTCCAATATATACGTGAATGAAGTGGTGAGGCCACATGGGTTACCACTATCTATTATTTTTTAATCATTATCCAACATTCACATAAATATTATATAAAATTATACAACATGTTATTATTACTAAATTGAATTTTATCACCTCTTAACATCTAGAAAATAATAACATGTTTGAATAGACTATTAAAACAGTCGAGGAAATGTTGATAACATGCTCAATATAATATTATTGTATATGGGATCAACACATAACATTATTTATGTTCTGAAACAAAAACATATCCTTTTTTATTATTAAAATGGAACCTAATGAAGCTCTTCATGTAATTTGATGTAGAACTCCCACTTGTTGGGATGACTCTAGTGAAGTAATGCTTCTTGGATTGATCATATGTAAATGATGAAAAAAATTTATTCCATACTATATAATATATTGGTTGTTCAGAGTCTTTAGAAGAGATGTGTTGAATACCATTAAATGGAAATGGTGATTGTTTTTTGTGATAAATATGACGTTTTAATATCATTATTGAATATATTCCTTAGGATTGTGATGAATGGTGATCTAAAGCCCAAGTACATGATCCCCTAATGAATCTATGGTTTCATTGATGTAGTGGTGTAAGTTCTTGCACATCCACCCATTCAAGATCATGTTAATGATGTATTTCACGTATCTCACTTGATGAATTATTTACGTGACCCTTATCATGTACTGAATCTGGATGTGGTATAACATAAACATGACCACTCTTATGAGGAAAAATTGGTGGAGATCATTAATGGTATAGAAAAGTTTCTATTTAACAACACTACCAACCTCATCAAAGTGGTGTGGAGGAACCATATGATTGAAAATGAAATGTGTGATCTTAAGGTAACAATGAGGCAGATGTACCCAAACAATTTCTCAACATGCATAATGAGTTGAAATTTTAGGGTTGGAATTTCCTATGGGGGAATAATGTAATGACCCAATCATTTAAATTGAAATTTTATCCCTTAAATTTTGTGTCATATTATTCTATACCAAAAAAAATTGGCCAATTTTTATATATGTGAGTATAAATGGAAAAGTGACTATTGAATTTTCACTAAAATAAGACAATTTTTCAAAATGAACGTTGGGAATAATATTCATGATAATAATTTATAATTTATAACATCTATTTATATGTAGAAAATATATATAATGATTAATGATGGACTGAGAAAAAATGGTCAAAACCAAGAGATTCATTTCATATAAATTCGATTATTTAAAACATCGGTGGGAGGTATCATCACTTGGATCTTCACTTTACCTTGTCAAATATGGTCCCCAAAATGTGAAGCATGAATGAAACCTCCTATAGGGTATGTTCATGATAGTAGAAATTACAACTCAAGAGATGTTATCCAAGAATGACCATGAATCTTTTACTATCACATATAATATCTTTAGGTCGTAAAGGGGTTTCATAAGGATTTACTTTTCAATGAAATAGTCACATAATTTTTTCCCTGTTTATAAATTAAATTGTTTTTTATATTTATTATTTTTAAGAATAGTTTTATCGTAAAAAAATTAATAATAAATTTGATAAATTTAATCTTTTAATTAAAAATATTACATTTGAGAAATGATATAACTAGAATTAATAACATTTTTTATTAATAATGAATATTTTTTTAAATAGTATTATTAAAGAAAACTGATTTCAAACAAAATGTTAAATTATTTTTGTTTGAAATTCATAAAATTTATTATGAATTTACTTTACACTTTCTATATTATTGTTTTCAATGAATCCAAATTATTATATTTAAAATTCAAAATTATTATTTAGATAATATTTTTTTGATAATATATACATTTTTTTTGAAAAAATTACATCGAAATTAGTTCTGGGTAAATTTATTAGAATTTTTTAAAATAATCAATTTTTCATAAATTGTATAAATACATTCTGAGTCTTCCAATAAGTTTAATGAAATCATAAATAAGTATTAATGATATAATAAAATTTTGATAAAAATCCAGGACATATAATATAATATTATATTTTAAAAAATTATTTTAATATATTTTCATCAACATCCAAATATATGATTTACAATCCAAATTTTTATGTTGAAACATTAATGATAAAAATTAAATTTTGTGTAAACATTGTTTTTTTTAAATTATGTTATATAAAAATATGGCCAACTATTGTTTATTAAAATAACATAATATGTTTCCAAAGTTCCCAATAAAATTGGAATTTTCCATGGGCTTGCAAAGGTCGTTTCATTTACCCCTACCTAGGTATCCAATGAGATTTATAATCAATTCCACCTATTTAAATAAATAACCACCCATTTCTCCATTTCATATCATAAAATATAAATCCGCAACAAATATTACATAGTTTTACCACCCATGGATTCCTCCCATTGTTCTTTCAACACCCTATGTTTTTAATCCTCATTTTTCAGAAACTGGTCTCAAGGAAAAGGAAATTCCAACTTTTCTATTCCTTTAAATAACACATATTTGGTGGTATGTCTTTAAAATATCAAAACTATGTTCATCTATCTATTTTAATATATCCATGTAATCTATTAAGATAATTTTATAATTGGTAGTCTTGTATCCCCTCTATTTTTTCCCGTTTTCAAAACCACATATTAGACAAATTATGCTAAATATTTTACCTATCATACATCTCTACAATCAATAAGAAATTTTAGGTTACATTAATTTTTGATTTCACAAACCACATTATTTTTTAGGTTAATTCATAATATATGTAGAAATTATTATACTATTATTATATTAAAATACATAAATCCCTCATTATCATTATGTGGGTAAAAATTACATTATTATGAATTTTCTAATCACTTTTGAAATAGTACACATTTTTTTGAAATACATTTCACATTCATCTCCATGTGATTTTTCTGAAATGATTAAAAATCATATAATTAGATAAAATGAAAATTAATAAATATTAATCTTCCACCCTAATAGAGCTCCAATACATTGAGTAATGAATTTAATCTATTGAGATGACATGTTTTACAATGAATTGGTGAAACCCATTGTAATTTTTATGACACCTTGGTGATAGATCATGCTGATATGATTATTAAATTCTCATTTAATTTTTGTATCTAAGTTTACATGTATTGATTAATGTTATTTCTATTATGATATTCTCATATTTTCTACAATTATACCTTTATGATATTCCACAAGTCATTATTGATATTTATCAATTTTCACTTTTTAATTGGTCCCCTCGATTTCTATTAATATGCATTATGGTCCCCCTTTCCATTGATATATATACCAATATTTTGTGATGTAGTAAATGTATTGATGATGAACCAATGGTGAATAATTTTTGAGGATTAACAGTATTTTTTATTTTTTAAAATATATTCATTAACGTATTTAAAAGAAACAAAATTTAAATATCCTCTGTATATAGAATGTAATGAAAATATATGTATGAATAATACATGTTTCCATATTCCTTTAATATGTTATAATCATAGGAAAATTAATAATTGAACACTAAAAATTAATAAATAATATTGGATATTCATTTGTATTCATGATTTAGAGAAGTATTCAATAAATTTCCTCTTGTGTTTTAGATGAATAAATTTAGGATAGTATTATTATGTATAATGGGTTGTATCAACTAATTGAAATGAATTTGAATGAATAAAATGATAAAAAATAAATAAACATAGTATTAATAAATATGTATAACATATTGATTAAATAATTTATAACCATTGTTAATTTAAATATATTAATATGGATTTTATAATGATTTTTATTAATTTAAATTCCAGGTGTGAAATGGGATGACTCTATTGGTTGAGATTTTTTTGGTTTATGACTTGTTTGGGGAAATAATTGTTTATTTTTAAGTAATGTTTTTTCTCATCACATATTAATATTATAATACAATTCAATGATGTGATTATTTTGGTATGTATTTATATGGTGGGGGATTTTTTAGTGATGATGATTTGGTTGTGGTTTGGATTATGTGATAATTGGATGTTAAACAGATGTAGAGAGTTTGGAATTTATATTGATGGTAGATATAATAGTGACACCAGAAACAGGATGAGAGGTATTCTTTAATATTTTTCTTAAATATTCATTTATTGTCATGATATGTTTTAAATTTTTATGTGATGTGATTATAATAACGTCACTTCTCAAGGATTAATCATATAATATTAAATATTCCCCATAAATTCTATATTTCTTTTATTTATTTTTATACTCTATAGTTGAATTTGATAATATGTTTTTAATAATATTTAATAGTAAGTAAATATTTGATTTCCCACATGTATAATCACAATCTTTATTTTTATAGTTTTTTCACATATGATTTTCCTAATTCCTTTATTCTACATGGATATAGCTAAATACACCTGGTGCTCACTACTACATTGTTTGTAAAAAAGTTTTGGGATAGTATGAGTGATAATTGAGTTGATGTTCATGTTTCTTAGAGTGATATTGTGAGGGTTCATGATATTTTTAATACCATTCCTTCATTTATTTTATTTATTGTTTTATGTCATGAAGTTAATATTAGGCTTGTGGAAATATTTTTTCCTTATTATAAACGTATGGGTATTGAATTTTAGTTTTGATTTATTTTATTGATAATTAAAAATCTAACATCTCATATTCTTTTGAAAAATACCTTCAGTCCCATTTATAATCTATGTACTTATTGGTGGCAGGCTTCTGGGTAAATCTTATCCAGGCTATCAACCCAAGAGGGGATTTAGTAGGGATTGGAATCAATAGTTGGAATGACAGAATTAAATTTTCATATTGTGAAATAGTTTTCAATATTGATATTTAATGGACATTGAAAAAATATTCATGTAATGACAAACAAAATATAATTAAATTAATTCTCTATCTATTTCCTAACTATTTCAATGCTTTTCATTTGTCATAATTAAACATATATTTTATAAAAGGTCAACATATAAGTATAAAGAAAATATTCATGTCCTACACCAATGGTATGTCTATTAAAAATTAGGTATATATTACTGAAGAATGATTCTCATATTATTGTATAGCATAGTAAAAATGATGACAAACACCTTTTGTTAACATCATATCACTCTATAAAAAGAATAATATATTCAAGAACACAGTTCCCTTAAAATTATTATATATGGAAATTAATCTCATCAATTTACGAGGGGAATATAAATATCCTATAATTCGACCACCGACACCACCGAATCAAAAAAAGTTTGGGAATAAATATATGTTTTTTGAGAATGAATAGAAATGTGATAAAATTCAAAACTAATAAAAACCATATAAAGAAATATATCTTGAAAAAATGTGCTTCAAACCGAAAATATTCCTTTCATGATAAAATATAATGGTATGTGGAGTAAGGAAACATATATAATTTTTGTAGAGTATCCTTGTTTATGGGGATCTATTGCCACAGTCATTATGTATTTAAATTTTTATCATCTAATATTAGGATAAAAAATTAATTATTTAGTGACTGTAATATAAATAAGATTACAGCTTCATAAAATCACACATCAACTAAATATTATGGCTTCTTCTAAAAAACATGGTTATTCAAGAAATAATATTTTACAACAGTATATTTAATAAAAAATATCTAAATCAAACATTCGACGATTCTATCAATAAAATAATCATGAATTGTAAAATCATATAAAAATGATGTATATTAAAAAATGTAAAATAGTAACTATGGAATCCAAAATTAGTTCAATGCTAAAAATTCTATTAACATATTTCTTAATCTTCCATGAATCTGTAGAGATATTATCATACATATACTTCTCTAATGTGTCATAAATATATAATAAATAACAATATAACCATGTTGTTATGAACATACAATAAAAAATTATTATTGATAATGTTAACAATAGGTTTCTACGATTTATGTAATGAATTTATCACAAAATGGGGAAATAAAATTCATATTTACTATATGTAACGATGTATTTAATGTTAATAACATGATTCAAAAATAATATACTAATGTATAAAATTAAAATATAATTTATAATAGAGTATTAAAATTCACAACCATTATATATATGATAATATTAAATTTACAATGAACCTTATATTAAATTTTTTCAAATATTCATTAGATATATCCCATTAAATTTATATTTTTAATAAAAAAATTGAACTTTTATTTAATTGTGGAGTCAAACGAATTTTTTTACTAAAATGTAAAATAGATATGATTTCCATTAAATGATCATGTATATTTAAATATAATTAAACTTAATAAGTAGAAGTAAAAAATATAAACAACTCATAGTATTGGTAAAATACATTATAACAAATATAAATCTATTTCAAAAAAAATCAAATGAGTCAGTTATGAATGATGAAAAAACTTTGGGGTTCAGATGCAATGATTAAAAATATGGACATTTTTTTTCATAAAATCGAAAATACATGGAATACATTAACACATCATTGTGAATTGTAAATATTAAAAAACTGATAATTTGTGTGACATAACAAGTAACACAATGATTTTCGTACATATACTTATTAATTTTGTGGACATTATACATTGATATTTTCATTCCACACCTAAAACATATAGTGGTTCAATCATCACTGTCTACCCAATATAATAAATATTAATCTAATGAATAGAAAATAAAATACAATAGAAAATTTATTCCATGTATTTGAACCACAAGGATGACATTATTGAACATTATATATGTAAAATCATAAAGAGTGATTAATTTAATATGTACCAATTTATAGAAAATTTGAAACAAAAAATTTCTAAAAATATATTTCCATTAAACTAATGGTATACCATGTTTGTAATTGAGGATTTATTGAAACTAAAAATTCATTAATTTTGGATTATGTTGATTTTACTTTTGATCCATCCAATCTCTCATAATCGAAAATTTATAAATTTATAAATTTTTTTGAAGATTTTGAAATAAATAGATAAAAAATAGAAATATGAAATATGAATGAAAATGATTTGAATATGTTTCTCCTAATAATCAACATATTCATTGAAATATCATGAAATTAATAGAATAAAAAGAGTATTTTCTTCACAATATATATGCACTTTATAATGACACACTTTCTAAAAATTAGTGTCCTTAACATGCTTTTTCAAAGGGTTGAAATTTACTAATCTATGATTGAGTAAGAAACACATAGAGATATTGTTGGTAGAAACTTTGGAATTCAATGCTGTCAAATGTAAAAATTCAGATCCCCAATTTCTATTAAACAATACATGATGATACAATGGTTAAATTAAAAATATCCTAATAGTTAAAAAATAATAATTATTATATGTAACCAAATTTAATAAATTTAATCATATAAATAATATTTGAATTAACATAACACATTTTTCATTTAGCTACGTATTCAATGAAACAAGTATACTCGTTTTAATATTAATAACATGTGTTATAAATGAAAGGATTATCATATCATTAAAAAATGTAATCATATTTTTTATTTTTTAAATTGGGCAGCCATATATCCACCAAAAATTCGGGACCCCATACCACTAGAGTTATTCATTATTTTTTGGAATTAAAAATGATTTAATATTTAAAAATCCATAATATGGTTCAGGAATAAAAACGTATAACCATTTTTATTATCTTTTACATATTTTATCTCACCAGTATGGCCCTAAATTGCACACACAACTGTAATATATCTTAAAATAATGATTAATAATAAAAAATAGAATTTCAAACAAATTTAAATACACACATTCTTCATTTAATATAGAAATATAAGATAAAAAACAATTCACATAGTTAAAATTGTGATAAAAAAATGAAATCAATGAAATTAAACATCATCAGTATCAAATCACTGAGTAAAAAAAGAATCCTTTTCTTTTCAAATCATTTCATATATCATATTATTTTTCCTACAAAAAGACAGAAGTAACATATAAATATTTTATGGGAACAGACTGAATATTCATTTCAAAAAAATGTATAAATGACATCATCATCATTGACATAATATTTTTGATACAAATCTATGTTGAATGGTAGTGTAATAATGTTTTATACAAAATAATATTTTTTATCCTTTTTTATTGTTTTATGTTAATATTTAAATTGTCCACTATATAATTCTTATTGTGTAATTTACTCAAATTTTACCCATTTTATTTTATATATTCTATATTTAAATATACTACTCATGAAGTGAATTGATATGAAATATATAAATTAATTATATCTCATTTATACTTAAACTATATATGATTCGAATATGAAATTGGAATTTGTTTTGGTATTAAAATAATAATTGAAAATAATAATTTAATTACATATTGAATAATGGATGAAAAAATAAAATTTATATTTTTAATAATTTATTTAACGATATATTACATTAATAGAGTATTTGAATCCCCACACAAATATGATTTAAAAGAAATTTAATAGAAATGAAAAAATATAAAATAATTTGTATAATTGTTTAAATATGTATCTATTTCATCACGTAAACATGATATGTGAATTTTATAATTATATATATGTTCAATAAATACGTATATATATATATATATATATTAGTATTTTTCTCTTATAATATAATATTATAATCCCCTTACATGTATAATATGAATTCAATAATTATGTTACATCTGTTATTTAAAAAATATACTGTACAGAAGATATATCCAATTTACATTGAATGAAATGCATTTTATGGAAGGAATATTCAATTAAATACTTAAATACTCTAATGTGCATTATTTTTTCAACACAATAACAATGTTTACTATAATTCCAAGATGTTATCTTGAATAATGTTTTTTTAAAGAAACATTTTAAAAAATAATAATGTATTAAACATATAATGAAATGTTATATCAGAAGAATATCTAAAGGCACTACAAAAAATAATATTTTAATAATAATATTTAGTTGTCTAAAAGATAGATGAACAATAATTGAGTTACTACAATTTTTATCCACATAATAACTATATCATATTATGTGGTCTATGTATAATATATTTTTATATTATGGGATTAGTAGACACACATTATCTACATTTCTATTATATTTGATGTGAATATTATATACTTTATACTTCATAATATGTACATACTAATACTTAACAATTAATAATTCATTTCATTACAAGTTCCCTAAATGAATCATAAAAAAATTTTGAATATTGAACGATGATTATATTATGCATTTGGTGTTGGAGGCCTGTATAGAAGCTAGTATGAAAGCCTGAAGTGTGGGATATCGAGAGACGTCACACAAATGGATGTCATCATGGGTGCAGGTGTTTCTCCCGGAATTTTTGATATAGTGGGATGTTTATTCGATGTTATAGGAAACATGTATTAGGCATATGGGGGTGGTTTTGAATTATAAGGGGATGATGCACTATTGAATTGAAAAATTCTTGTGACCATTAAAAATTGCATTGTGGACATACTGTGCAGGTTGTGGAAAAATATTTCACATATATTTTTTTCTCATCTTGAGGTCCAATTTTAGTTTTTTGAACCTCTAATATTCTCTCTATATATGTCCTCTAAATATTTTTTTTAATATTTTTCATCTACATATAATTTTGTCTTATTATCAACCTTGTAAATCAATTTATCATCTGAGATCTTCTTGTTGTTATTTTATATTGTATTTTCATCAAAAAAACCCTCTTATAGTGTTGTGACTCAAGGTGTTTCCATAAAAATTACAACTATCAGTATTCAAAATTTATTTTCAAACAATTATTTATAATAAAAATTAATGATATTCATATTATTACACTTCATAGGGTATTATTATTATGTAAATAGAAATATAATATAATAACCAATTTTATTATTCAATATATGAACACAACTATATATTAAATATAATTTTTATACTGTAAAAAAATTCATATGAAACAATAAATGTCACTTGAAACTTGTGATATTGATAGAAAAATTCACATATAAAATAAAATGTGAAAAAATCAACTTTGGATGATATCATGTTCTTAAAAAACATAATCTATATATATGTTTCATAATCCATATTAATAATATTATTCTCAATAAGATAAATAGCTACAATAAATATCAATTTCGTAAGTTGATTACCACATGATGAACAATAGATGAAAATCCAAACACAACACAAATGATTGTTTGGATCTTAATAATGAATAATAAGGAATAAAACTTTTATATTAACTACATAAAATTACTCTATAAACTCCTCTCTTTGATACTGAGTTTTATGTGGCCTTATATTCAATTAAAAATACTCATTTTCAACGATTTTATGGAAGTTGTTAGAAATGTGTTTCCATCCACGTCACATTGAATCTAAGGATTCTCATCATTTCAATGGTAATTTGATTTCAATTAATGACATATCCATTGACCCTAAAATGATTGAAATTATTATTTCATGATAACCAATAATGAATATTATTAAGATACATAGAATTGCAGGGCTATCATATTTTTATTGTCTATATGTCTACAATTTATCATGTAATTTTTCTTATGATGTAATTGAAGAAAAAGTTAATACCATTCAAATAGAATGTTGAAGGTTAGAAATATATTAATGATTTTTGGACTAGACTCACTTGTGTACATATCCTCATAATTCTAGAACTAGTGTAGGGTTTTGTCGTGTATTTTGATTTTTCTAGCTCAGTATTTAGGTGAGGTATTTTACATGTTTAAAATAAAATATCCCATGACTCACTACATTTTAAAATGAAAAAAAGAACAATATTACTCACAATGGTGGTGGTCCATTCATTAAAAAAATTAAACCAATGAATCTTCATTAAACATGGTATTGTCTTCAACTGTCATATGATCTAAAGTGCATTTTTTCACAGAGGGACTTGAACTCCAAGAAATGACGATTGATGGTTTATCTCCATATCCTAGACATTGATGTGGTTAATACACATTGGAATTGGAATTTAGTGTCTAACTGATTGGTACAAATATTCCATCACCATGTTATTATGAAGGATTGTGAAGAGAGACGCTTGAAAATCATACCCACTTAAGAATGGGAATTCCAGATAATATGATTGACTAATTTTTTGGATTTATATTTCTATGCCACACTTCTAACAATTTTGGATTTTATTCTACCATCTCTATGTATTCAGATGTTATACTCTATATTTTTTAGTATTTTATTGTTTTATGTACTTATATAGTTCATATCTATATACTGTTCTTCGTCATTTTTTTATTGATCCTTTAGTTAATAAATTTTATGAATAACATAATATATGATGCATTGTATTATTATTTTCTATTTTCAGACAGATTCATTATATATATTTAAAAAAAATATATTTTACAATTTTTATGATTTACAGCTCAAAAATAATTCTTGATGAAACATTTCCCACCACAATATTTTCAAAAAAGAGACTTGAAGCTATGTATAAATGATTTGAGAAAATTTTCTATAAAAATGAAATACTATATATCCCATTCATTTTGAATAATTGATACATTCTGATTTTTTTCCATAATATAAGATAGTTATATATGTTTCCACATCAATAATAATTAGAAGCCACTATATATTATTTAACTTATTTAATATAATTTTTATTGGATGATTTTGTATCCACTTTATTTTCATGAGTCAAATATAACATTTATTGTTTTTATTACTTTTTTCCAATTAAAAATCACGATTTGGCATAAGATTAATTTTTATTAATTTTTTTCTCAATGAAATCAGTTCCTTAATTTTTAATTCTCTAATAACTATTTTTTACAATCCGATGTTATTTGTTGATATTCCTAATTTCAAAATCATATAATAATAATTATTCCACAAATATTAATGAAAATTTATGGAGACCATGTTGAAGAATATCTATGTCATTGTTAAATTAATTTTCATTACATTTTTAATTCATAAAAACACATGTATTAACATAATTTGAATTATAATAAGAAAATATGAATTCAATTATTCTTAAGGGGTGAATCAAATGAATATGTTTTATATTGTAACATTTAATTTTGCAGTTATTTTATTTAATATTGGCATTGTTCATTCAAATGTATAATGGATTATATCATATTTTGTGCAGAAATTATTGTTTTCCCCCAAAGGGTAAAATTGATGATTAACATTACATTTATTATGATAGAAAACAGGAGAACAAATGATGGAAATATGACTATATGGTGTAATTTATAATTTATTTGAATACTGTGAAGTTTTTAAGATGGGTGAATAAAGGATTGCAGTTCATAAGTGGATGTCAGCATCCTTAAATGGAATTTCATGATGTACGTCTAAATTGTATCATCTTATTCTATCTACTAATCACACATAATCTCAAGAGGCATTGTTTTAGGAGTTGATATATGTGGATGGAAAGACATCATTTTGATAAAGCACCATTGACATATCAATAGAAAAAATTCATGTTGTTATTACTTCAACCCTTGTATAATGTTTCACATTACTTTAGAATCGAAATTCATAATTTTACATCAACATGTTACATGTGTTAGACTATTCAACATAGTTGTTGAGTTCCTTTTAAAATTTCAATAATTCATAATAATACTAAAAAATAATTTATATATCCTCTTTGAAAATTTTTTATTAATCATTTCAATTAAATTGGACTATAATTAGTTGATGATTTATTCTTCTGGTGGTCAGGGGGAAGACATTATTTATTATAAAAGAATTATTAGTGAAATATATATGTAAATATATTATTGGTTGAAAAATATTAGTTTGTTTTTTTGATAAATTTGACGTTTATGGTTGTTAAAAATAAATTCCATCTAATTTTATATTTTATTTTATATTTACTATTATTTTTATCTTATTAATTAAGTACATGTGTAAATAATGGGGTTCTATAACATAACTGGTGAACTGGGGTAGAAGATGCCTCATATATGATTTATTCTGTCAGAACTAAAAGTTAAATTTCATGAAATGATTCATGTAATAAATAGAAAAATGTGTACCTTCCTATTGAAGAATGATAGTAAATTGTTTTGTCGTAGATGTCTACTAATGTCCCTATTTTTGGCACTTTGGTGAGACTGTAGTGCAGTTTCCTGAGGAATACCTCTATTTTTTAATTTTAAAGGAAAATTTCCTCTTCAATGCAAGAAACCACCCCATAATCAACAATCAAATTCATGACCATTATTGTAACATTAAACAATATGTGACTTCATTACTTAATCATCCTTTTTATAGAATCTACTACAATTTCAGCTTTTCAAATCCATCATTAAACGGCTTAGCTGACAAGACATAAGATGAATCTAAATTGTGATATGATATCATAATTTTAAAATTTTTACTTGAATCTGTGTAATATCTTACAATGCACTCTTCGTCAATTTTAAATGAAATCAATATTTCATTAATTCATTTAATGTACTTATGTATATTATTTACAAAAATGGATTGACTCTCGGAGAATGTTGGGTATCAAATTATTATATATAGAGAATAACTAACATATGGTAAAATAAAGATCATTTTATGCATAATAGAAGTTATGGATGATATAGAATTACTGTTATACATCATTTCTAACATTTCATGATCTAGTATCATCATAATATTTATTCAATGAAATAGTAGAATAGACTGCTCCATGGATTTCGCTAAAATATATCAATTTATAGATTCTCCATTGTATGTGGTTCGACATTGTCCTAGAAACCATTTTATCCATCTATATGAATATATATACACTAGTTCTAATAATTTTTAACTCATGTATTTCATTGAAATACATTTTAAAATCATTTTTACAAAATATAATGTCGATATATCATTTTCGTTATGTATAGCGTCATCCGCATACAACACTATAAATATAACGATTCATCATTTAATCTACCTATATACACAAGAAATGAATGCTTTTATAATACCTTAAAAATTGATTGTTTCAACAAACATATTATTACCATTCTATGAAGCATGCATCCATCTATATGTGGAACATTGAATTTTTTATATATTAATAGTCTCATTGGAAACTGAAAAAATGTAATGTTATATTGTATAAATATATTTGTTATTGAAATTTATTTCACATCTATTTTATATATCATATAATCATAAAGTGGTTTCAAGTAATATCATAATAGAAATTATTTTTCCATTTAAAATAATAAAACATACTAAAATTTAGTATTTTTTAGAGAAAAACATTTCTGATTAAAAAGAACATTAAATTACAAAATATAATTATTGGGTTTATACTATTAAAAAAATAATGAAATTTTAAAAAAAACCATTAAATAAATTAGAAAATAAAAGATCATTATTGTGAATAAATTTTAAAAAAAATAAATTTATTTTTTAATGAAAATGTTATCTATAAATATTAGACACCATTACCTCAGAAAACTGTTTAAAACATTCATATTATAAATGTGAGATCTACATTTGTTTTACATTTTAATATAATATAATTATATCACAGTTTTCATACAATATATTTTTACAAATCAAGATTTCCATAGGCTGGATTCATTTGATATACTACAATAACATGATATAGTTGTTTGGGGATTAATCAATATAATTTTTAAAGTATTTACATATTCATTTTGCAGGACATTCAAAATGACGAGTAGAACCGTGGAGAACCAACTCAGAACAATTGTAGTCAAATTTCATCAACCTATTTTCTCTACTAATTGGATAACTGTTAGAAACTAGATATCTGATATCAAATAAAACACCATGACAGACCAAATCATATTTTATTCAACAATAAACACATCTTTAATGAATAAGACAACAAGAAACAATTTTAGTATAAAATTATATTATATAATAAATGGTAAAAATGAATTAATGATAAATTAAGCTCCAATATTACAATGAAATGGTAATATAAAACACAATTATACAAATGAAATTTCCTCGAATCTGATAGATGTGAGATACTAGAGAACTCTTCCCAATTGCAAGCACTCCTGGATTAGTCTCCATCCACAGAAAACACTTCCACCATAATAGAACTCGATTATATATTATGCATCCATAATCATCACCAATAGTTAACATTAAATCCAGACCACATTTATTTCTTCAAATATAATTATCTAACTTGAAAATCATCAGCAAAAACACAACAGGTTTCAGAACAAATCTAGTGGAACTATTAATACTTCGAATACAAAAATTTCTACTATGTTAGACAATAATTTATGTATTATAAGATGCATCCCAATTATAAAAATAGATCAACTAAGGATTCACAATCCATGAATCCATCGAATAAATCATACCCTCCAACATTCATTATTTTACTAAATATGATAAATTAGGAGGCATTTGTAGAAGTAATCATGTCATCTATGGGAATATTACGCCATGTCCTTCATAAGAATTGAAACAGTTATTCCAATAAATAAAATGTAGGAAACCTATTCTGTTCACCAACATTAATCTTTTTCCTGGGTGTATTAACCCCAAATATTATAACCATCTATGTGGGTTATAAAGTAGTAAATTAGAAACATATTAACGATCCCCCACTTAGTGTTATCCAACTTTGGTAGAAATAAATACATGACACTAAATATTTGAACTACACAAAACCAGAAGCTCACACAACCATTATGGATTTATAGTTGTAGTAACACACCTCATTGGAAGAGACCTAATATAGGTGAGTATTGACAATACATATTGAGGACTTCAACCTCACTTGAATACTCCTATATCGATGGAGTAAAAACCCCTATTCATAGCATGTAATGGACTTGCACTGATTGAGCACTAATGGAGTATTGAATCCATTTTTATTTAGAGGACCAATTCCCCTTGAATCATAGAGAGGGGTTTATGAAATATATAATGGAAATAAAGGTGAATGTCCCCTTCATAACAAATATCCAAGGTTGTACATGCCAATCAAATGTTCTTAAAATCATTCCCCCAACCCCCTCATTATCCCTACGATGATAAATCCAATAAATAGTATCTCTCATTGAAAATGACATTATATGGTTGAACATAAACCATCAATTGTTATTAATAATAAAAAATACTTTGGATTGCATCATTATTTTATTATTTCATATATCAAACAACAGAATCCATGAAATAAAACCACAATGGTAATGGGTAGCCATGTGGAGAACCATGGATGAGCTAAATAAAATTTTGGGGTTGTTGTGGAGGTAAATGGATACCACTAATGAAACATGTTCCCTAATAGGCCATGTTGGGTAGATTTATCTGAAACTTTTAGAGGATTGACAATGCTCATGGGCCCTCCATTGAGTTTTCCTTGGCGGAGGACCTGCGCCACAATACATAGTGTGGTTTGGCCATGCCTAAATAACCCCCCAAATGAAAATAAATGCACCAAATAATAATATTATATTGTTTTAAATATATTATTTTCATGTTATGCAAGAATCATAATTCCATGTTATCTATAGTTGATAGTAAACACTAAAACTCAAAATTTTCATTTCCATCAACTGATTTTTCGATGGAAGAATACATTCTTAATATTACTATATAAAATATAGAGAGGTTCTACAACATGAAAACCAAAAAAATTAAGCTATTTCACTATCATAAAATATCTTCATCACTATATAAATCACCATTATTCAAGAACAAATTTTCAATCATTGAAATACTAATAGTTTAACACTAAAAATTAATCAATAATTTTGGATGTTCATATGTTTTCATGAGTTACACGAGTATTCTATAAATTATTTCTTCAGTATTATAATAAGTAATTTTAGAAGGAGTGGTTATGTATTCATTGTTTGATCAAATTGTTGGGATGAATTTGAATGAAAATAAATCAAATAAATAAACATAAAATCAATCAAGATGGATGAAATTATAAGAAAGTAATTTTCTACAATTATTGACATAAATGTTTCAATATAGTTTTAATAAATAATTTTCATGAGTGTAAACGCTAGTTGTGATACTTGATGATTCATCCAGTTGATATTTCATGGTTTAATTTTTTTTTTTTGGGATACGATGGCCTAGGGTTATTTAATTTCATGTAATAATATTGATTATGGTTATTACATGATTTGATGTGGTTATGATGTGATGATTGGGGGATATGGCGGGGGTACATGGTGATAATGATGTGGTTTTAGTTTTACAAATTTGTTAATGGGATGGTTCACAATGGGTGAGTGGTGGGAGTGATTGTTGCTAGTTGACATGCAAGTTGTTAAGGAAACATTTTTAGAGGTGGGATTGCCTATATTTCTGATATACGTTTATAGTTTTGATTTTATGGTAGAAATTTTATTATGTTATGATAATAATGATTTTGCATATTTTTTCATCTTCTAATAATTTTATGTATCCTCAGAAATTCAAAATAAAATTTCATACTTCACATAATTCATAGTTTAGTAATATAATATGTTGTGACTAAAGTATAATTGTATTTAATTTATTGTATTAAAATAATATTAATCACACTATTTTCGTGCCTAGTTGATTCACATATTTCTATGCCAACTTTTTTCCACAAAGCTATAGTTGAGTATGTCATCTTCTCTCACATCCATAGTTGGGTAATTGTTTTTCTTGATATTATAAGAGAGATTTTAGTTGTCCATTGAGTAGCTTTTATAGTGTTGTTGAATGATCTAAAAAAATCTAGCATCCATTAATTCATGTAATATTTTATAGTTTTATATTTTTGGGATAACGATAGGTTTGTGAACTGTTATATGTCCCTAATGGGAACCTTTTGGTGTTGACACATTTTTTCTTTATTTTCTTCATAATCAAGAGAGAAATGCCTCTTATTATTGAGATAGAAAATATTTGACCCTAATGTTATATCATGACTTATTGGTTGAAGGTTTTAGGGTTAAATTTTTTCCCCTATTACTACCCTAGATGGGATTATTTTGTGAATATAAATTAATAGTGCTACCCAAACATAGATTAACTCCACTAATACTGAAGACCTACCTAAATAGTTGGACTATATAAATAGAGAGAGATATGTATAAAAAAATTATCATATTATTATATAAAATTGTCAAAAGAGACGATAAACACCTTGTGTGAACTTCATATCACTCAATAATGATAATATTAGGCTCTTTCAATAAATTGTGTGTAAATGATTCAATAAGGCAATTAAATTATACAGTATTACAGTGGAATATTTGTACATTATAATTCCTCTACCTCTATAATGGAAGATTCAATTATTTGTTATTTAATATTGTTTTATTGAGAATGAATATAATGGTGAAATAAATTAATGATAATAAAAAACATATCCAATAGTCATTCTTGTAAAAATATCATTCATAAAAAACATAACCATTCATGATAATAATTATTGGTCACAGAAGAAAACAAACTGACCTAAAGGATGCAAAGATTCCTTTTCAATATCTATATAAATTAAAATTCATTATGTATTTGAAACATATTGGCTCTAATATTATGCAAAAAATTCATACATGTTTACATAGTATCATAATGAAAACTATAACATCCTAAAATCACACATCTACTTAATATTACAATCCCATTAAAAAAACCCATTGGTATTCAATAAATAAAAGTTCACACTACAAAACTAATTAAAATATAACTAATTAACACTATAGATACTTATTTTAATAAAATATTCAATCATTTTAAAATCATCTACATAATATGAAATTAAAAATATAATGGAAACCCTATAATCCAAAAATGGTTCAATGTTTTTCATTCAATTCATTTTTTTCATCATCCATGAATCACTGGAATTGTTTAAATATGACGTTTCTTTAATGAATATCCCTTATAAAATTAAAAAAAAATCAACTAATATATAATAAAAATACAATAAATAATAAAATGAAGGAGAAAAAATTAACAATTAAGCTGACCAGAGGTTTCTACACTACATATAAGAAGTTTTCCACAGATCGTCGAAATAAAATTCCCAGGTATGACATGTAACAAAGTATTTATTATTTAAAATTTTTAAAACACACAATTTGCTAATTTATTATTATAAAATTATATTCATAACAAATAAATGAAATTCATGAAATATATATATATTAATAATGAAATGACATAGGAAATACTGTTAAAAATTTACATGTATTCTATATAATAACATCAATTAAATATGTAGATATTTATTTATAAGTGAAAATGTGTACATTTATTTTATAGTGTAATGACACCATTAAATTTACAAAAATGTACAATAGGAATGTATTCATGTAAAGTACCATGAATATTTAAATATAATTAAAATCATTATGTCGATGAAATAATTTAGATAACTCCAAGAACATATATAATCCAATAAATAATTTTAAAACAATATTAGTTTCATCAATCAATTGAATAAGGTTTATATTATTAACCATTTGTTTGGGATCAAATGAAATGTTTTAAAAGTTGAATAATATTTTTGTAAATTGAAAAAACAAATAGAATATTTTTTTTACATCATATTGTGTGGTGGATCCAAGAAGACATATAATAAGTTTGAAATAACCTCATCAAAAATAAACCTCATATGTATCCTTTATTGATTAGGTGGCTAATAGAATTTTAAATTATCTTTTACACATATAGGTGACTATAAGTCTATCACCTGATTATATAAAATAAAAAAAATTACCAACCTATGTAATAGAATAATAAAATGAAGTATAAATTTATTTTTCCTCTGTTTGAACACCAATAATTTCATCATTATAATTAATATCCTAAAATATAGTTTTAATGATTAAAGTCTAATATTTCAATTTATATAAAAAGGAAATAAAAAACAGTTAAAATTACGGTACCATTGTACTCATGGTATATCACGTTTGATAACAATCATTTCATAGAACTGCGCCATCCAAAATGATCAATTTAATTGATTTATATTTCGATACAAGATATTTCTCAAAATCATATATTTCAAAATTATGAAAAATTATAAACAATATTTTTAAATAATCAGAATAAAAAATAGAACATTGAAATATGATAGAAAATGAATAGTATTAGAATCACCCCTGACATTTCATGTTCCATGAAATTTTGTGAGAATTGAAGTAACTCAAGTAAATTATATAACCTATATGTATGTTTCTTATAATTATTCACATTATTCTTAGATTTATAATTGATGTACCCTAACTATGATAAGAAATTTATATATCTATATTGGATCTAGATAGAATTATAGATATTGACTATATAAAATTTGGAATTGTGTGATAACCTATTTATAAAATCCAAACCAATAATCTAGAAAACTGTATAGGATGATACAATGTATTAAATAAATTTACTAATATAATTGGAAAACAATAACTTATATATTTAATTAAATTTAGTAAATGTAATGTTATAAAAAAAATTGTGCCTCACCATGTGGGGAATTTATCAACGTAATCATTAAAATGAGAAATCTCATAGGGAATATTAATCCAATGGGTTATTAATAATTTGTGTAACATATCATTAAATGAAATGTGATAATTTTTAGGATGAATTAAATTTAGGATAAAAATGATTCCCAATATTTCTGAACCCCCACCATTCATATATGGTCATTAATAAGTTCTAAATGAAAATTAATTGTCTTTATTTATTAGGAAAAAAACAATTTATGATATCTCTATATCATATAATAAGTCATAAAGTACAATTATAATATTAGATATCTTATATTAATATAAGAGTTTAATAATAAAAATATGAAAACTCACAATCCACAAATAAAATCAATACTAATATTTTACTCTGAAGCCCAAATGAGTAAATACCATCATAAAATATATTATTAGTCTGAAACCTTGATGTATGATTCCAATAAAAATATTTATAGATAGGAATAAATTATGGATTATTATGGTCATCGACATTTCCAAGCATTCATAAATTGTATTGATTTTTTACTTCCTTTAAAAACATGTACTAGTATATTGAAACATGATTATTTTGTAGAACTACATATTTTATTTTTATAATTTCATTAAATGTTTAAAAAAACTATTAACACCATCTTGATTGTATTGTACACACTACTACAAATAAGAGCTATAGCCACGGACCTATAGCCATGGTTTTATAGGTCTGTGGCTATATCTTTTATACTGCAACGATTAATTATTCCATCCGTGGATATATCCGGCTGCCCCGTTTTTTTCCCCAAACCCATCGGGCTCTTCTCCCCCCCCCCCCTCGCGATTCCTCCTCCTCCTCACCATGCCATCCCCCTCCCCGAGGCCTCCATGCTGACACCTCCTCTGCGCCGCGCCCCCCTCGCCGCACCCTCCTCACCGCGCCCTCTTCGCCGCGCCCTCCTTGTCGCCACGTCCTCCTCCCCGACGCCTCCTCGCCGTGCCTCCCCCCTACCCGGACTCACTCCTACGGAACCCTCCCCGACTCAATCCCCTCCCCCGATGCACTCCCCTCCCCGGATGACCGCGCCTCCCCCCTCCCCGGACGATAGCGCCTCCCCCGACGCCGACGGACTCCCCTCCTCCCCCAACACACTGCCCTCATTCTGACGACCTCTCCTCCCCGGACGATCGCGCCTCCCCCGGCGGACTCTCCTCCTCCGGACGACCCCAACGAATTCCCTCCTCCCCTGACGGACTCCCCTCCTCCCCCGACGGACTCCCCTCCTCCCCCGACGGACTCCCCTCCTCCCGATGGACTCCCCTCCTCCGGACGACCGCAACTCCCCTACACCAGACAGAATCTCCTCCTCTGACGAACTCTCCTCCTCTCGACAACCTCATTGCCGGTATCTTTATCATTCCATTTTTTATCACATCAGTTTCACTGCAACCTATTTTTTAGGTTTCCACATATTGGTGTCATAATGAGAGACGAAATGAATCAAATGTTTCTACAATTTTCCTATGCCATTACAAATTGAAATGTTGGGTACCTAATGTTTATAGGGGGAAGATTCAAATCTACCCATTTGTGGTAAATCATCTTCTGTAATTTTATTATCACGTTCCATTCCTCCATGAATTCTAATCAATCCATTTGTGACTTGATAGTGTTAATGATACCTCAATTATTTCTAGATGGTTCAAATCTTGAATAGGTGTAGATGCTGGTAGGGGCATAAGTGGCGGCATAGCTGGATTCTACCATGGGTACCCTATAAGGGAATGCTAATAATGATGTGTCTGGTCCTGTTATAGTTGTACATAAAATAGAGGTAATTAATGATCTTCTACTATTGAATACATGAATATTGATGGTTGGTATTCCATATTTTGATGATGTTACAAATCCACTTTGGTCGATATATTGAGCCTTATTTGTTGAGGTATTCCAACTAGGAGTTTGATATGAGGATCTTCTTGTAGAACGTATCCAATAAGAAGGATTTCTTGAAGAAGTTATTCATATGGTCTCCCAAATTATTTCACCTCTTACTCTTGTTTATAAAATATATCTCCAATTAAAATGGGTTCAACCTCTTTAGGAATAAGGTGAGGAAGAATATTTACCTTACACTTTTCCTTGTTTGATGCCTTTTGTGGAGGTAAGGGCGTAGTGGTTGAGGGAACACTAGATTCAAAAAGAGTATCTCATTCTAGTTATACACACCTACTTCTATAATTTAAGTGTGTACCATATTTTTTATTGGAACTCCCTCCTCTAATTCTTCCTCCAAATTGGCCTCGTGTATTATAGGGTCACATGGGAAATATTATTGGCATTAACTAATGCCTAATCCATTGCAGACATTATATCAATATATTTGAGATACATACCTTTTATATACCCTCTAAAACGTATTTTACACATTTTCACTAATTATATAAGATCCATTTAGAAGATGGTAATCTGAAGGAAAAACCCAGACAGTTCAGTTTTATGCATTCATAGTGAGGGTACTAGATAACAGAAATTGATGAACTAGTGGGAGATTTATTTTTTAGTTTTTCCCCAGATCAGTAGAAGTCTGATTTCACTAATTTGGATGTTAATAATGTGAATAAATCCCTTATCCATGAGGGTGGGTTTTTTTCATTCCACTTTCACAACATTTTGGACCTCGTTTATTGACCTCGAATGTTGGGTTTGAAATTCCCCAACCCTACTGGATCATGTTTCTCTCAATCTATTATGGATTCTATTGTTGTTTCTTCCCTTGATATTCTTTGGAGTTTTTTATTAACATGGTCTGTGTGCATAATTTGTTTTTACCCGAATCACCATCTTCCAAATATGGTTGTTCTATATTAGAAATTTTCTCCAAATGACAACTAAAATTACCTAAGAGAGAGCATGGCCTGACATTTTCAGATACATTACACAAAAGTCCCTCAATATCCTACCCTATTCATTCTTGATGTTAGTGATAGTCTGTCGAGCCTTTATTTTGTTGGGAATATCGTTGATTGTGGGTAGAATTATTTTATTGAATCTATCCTAAAGATATCGAATTTCATGATACCAATTATTGTGGGCTATACTGGTTGGGGATCATGGTGAAAGGTATATCTTGGTGTCCACCCAATCCATTGATATGAACACAAGATCAGGCATCCACAATCAACTGCCTCATGATTTTTAACACACTAAAGCATCCACATTGAAGGACTCCACATTATTTCTATGGATTTTTTGTATCTAGAAGATCTACCGTGTCAATTTGGAATTTTATCCCTTCTGTTACCTTAGCCTGACTTGGATAAAGCATGCACATTGAAGGACTCCACATTATTTCTATGGATTTTGTGTAGCTAGAAGATCTACCAAGTCAATTTGGCATTGTATCCCTTCTGTTACCTTAACATGACTTGGATACTCATCATAGGGTAATAATTTTTCTCTCAAGTGATGAAGAGTTTTCCATATATTTTGGTGTATATTGCGAAAAAAATAATCCAACAACACCTATGTATTGTTTGTTTAAGGGGTAGAAAATGCTAGAGGATGACTCACATATTGGTTTAGGTTCTTGTTATTATCATCTCAAATGGAATGGGGATAATGACCCTTGGATAGGCCACATGGATGATCAAATCATCATTTTTAGAATCATATAATAATGTGGCTAAACTTTTCAAGTGTTCATCTCAACCATTCTATAACATGGGAATTTTATTCACCTCCATCATATAAGGGAATTGTACCATTAGTTGGTGGGTGTGATCCAGTAGGGACATGATCTCTTTCATCATAACAATGTGGTCACCATTAATATATTTGAGGGCTAACTTGGATTCTCCCTTCATATCCATTTGGGGGAAATAAATATCATCTGATAACTTATGACCAGTAATGAGAGCCTAATAATTCTCCTCATCATCAGTGAAACCTTATAAAAATAGGAAAAAGTATGATTGGACATCTTGTGTTGGTGTGAAAAAGACAACCACCTTGCCTACTCATTTAAGATTGGAATTATTAAGCATTATTTCAGTCGATCTTTGAAAATCACCATCAAAATATGTTTTCTAATACTCTTTGACATGATCCACTAAGAGGGTAGCCTCATTTGGGAAATCAACATTCAGGGTAGTATCCTGATTCTCTATATAATATCACAACTTCTACACTGTAAAAACTATTGTGAGGAAACTCTTATCTATAGGGGAATATCTATTCTATATATCGAGGAGCATCCAACTATGATATTATAAACAATTTTCTATTACCTCTTTGTTTTTTTGGGTTAGATGGGTTACAAGGGATCATTCCAAGGAAGTCCCATAAATGAACAATGTCTTTCCTAAAATGGAAGAAATCAAAACTGATAGTTGTAAAAGATAATGCATAATGTTATCAATAATCGATATGGAACTCCTCATCTAATTTTTTAATAGGTACTTTATTCATTGGACACTAGAGGATCTTACACTATCCATCTAGATTCACGTTAAATCAGTTTATATAGGTGAATAGACCTTGGAGGCCCCACAACTCTTAGAGATTCCAAGGGGGGGGAATCTGATTGATGGACTTGATCATCTCTGGGTCAATCTCGATGACCATATATCTTGTAGTAAAGTGGAGAAACCTAATAGAGGTAACCCTGAATGTGAACTTCAGGGAGTTTATCTTAAACTGTATGTAATATAGGAAGATAAAAAATTTCTCAAGATCCTTGAGATGGTCCAAATATGGTAGGATTTTTCAACCAAATAATCCTAGTAGCATTCCACAAATTTCATGATAATTGTCTTGAAGATGTGGTGCATGGACAGTTGATAAGTGGATTATGCCTTATTCAATCCCATGAGAATCAATTAAAAGTAGAAATTCCCCTATGGAACCATAATTATGGGAGACTCTACATCCTTGGGGGCCATCCATGTCTGATTATACCTGGAGTATCCATACATAAAATATAGGGCCTGGAACCTTGTTATAGCATTGATTAATAGCATCTTCATTGGAAGGGAAAAACAATACTTTAGATAATGGTGGTTGATTTATAAAAATTCAATATTGATGATTACTTAATATCTTTTGAAACAATACATATAATGTTAAGTCATTTTCTAGATTATTTATCTAATGTATGTTTATCTGCCTTAGGATGGATAGATACTGGATGTACAACATTGATCGGATCCCTGATGAATTTCAGAAGGAGTTATAATATTTTTTGGACTCTGCATTCACTAATGATTCAGATGGCGGGTTGATTCGATGCCCGTGTTTTGATTGTGTTAGAAGACATTGGTTAACTTTTGAGGAAGTGAGTTACCATATCACTAAAAGTGGATTCCAAAAAAATTATCATGTGTGGTATCACAATGGAGAAAAATCTCAAGTGTTGAATGCCATCGATTCAGCAGAAAAGATTGGTATGAAAAATTTGATTTCTGATCGGTTTCCCTTTGTTTCTGAAGCTAGATCTTCATGTAGACCAGTGCAAGATGAAATGAATACTGGAATACAGTTCCCTTCTATTAATCAGGATGATGACGTTGAGAGTGTTAGAAAGTTGATGGAAGATGCAAATACCACAATATATCAAGCATGTGGAAAAATGACCAAACTTGAGTTTTTAATGCAATTATATCATGGGAAAACAATGTATGGATTTAGTAATACTGCGGTCGACTATCTCCTTAACTTTATTAAGGATTTTCTACCTGTGGATGAATTTATTCCAGAAAATGATTACCTGGTATTAATGTTAGTTGACAAATTTGGATTTTCATCTAGTAAGATTCATTCTTGTCTCAAAGATTGATGTTTGATCTGGAAGGAGAATGCAGACTTGAGTCAGTGAAAATAGTGTGGCACATCAAGGTGGAAGACTAATAAAGATGGATCTCAATCTCGCATACCACAGAAAGTGATGTGGCACTTCCCTTTAATTCCCAGGATTCAAAAAAATTTTATGTCAGAACAAATGGAAAAGAATATGAGATGGAATGCAGATGAAAGAAATAAGGATAACGATGAAATAGTGCATCCTGCAGATGGGTTGGCTTGGAAGAAATTTGATAGGTTACATCCTGATTTTGTAGCCGACCCACGAAATGTTAGATTGGGATTATCCTGTGATGGTTTCAACCCATTTCGCCAAATGCATATTGCACACAATACTTGGCCTGTTTTCATTCACATTTATAACATTCCTTCATGGATGTGTATGAAGAAGCCGTGCACTATCCTGAGTATATTGATATCTAAACCCAGTGATCCTGGAAATGATATTGATATATACTTGCAGCCATTAATAGAGGAGTTAAATGAGCTTTGTATTGTTGGTGCACAAGCGTATGATGCATTCAAAAAGGAGTAATTTTTGTTTCGTGCAGCTTTATTATAGACGATAAATGATTTCCCTGCCTACGGAATGATGTCTGGTTGGAGTACTAAAGGGAAATTATCCTGTCGTATTTTTATGAAAAATACACGTTTCTTAAGATGAAATTTTCGACGAACATTCAGCTTCATAGGGCATCAACGTTTTCTACCAATGGATCATCCATACAGGAAAAATCGGAGACAGTTCGATAATTCCATCGAGATAGATGAGACACCTTAACGAATGTCAGGGACTGATATTGTTAAATAACTTGATGATTTGAATTATGTTCTTGGAAAAAGTCAATCAAATATCAGAAAGTGAAAGCATGCTAATTCAAATTTCAACAACAATTGGAGAAAGAAATGTATATTCTTTGATTTTCTGTATTGGTCATCGAATTTATTACGTCATTGTTTGGATGTAATGCATATCTAGAAAAAAATTTGTGAGATGTTACTTGCTACTATTTTAAATATCAAAGTCAAAACAAAAGACAATTTGCGGTGTCGTCGTGATTTGATGGATTGGGGAATAAGAGCAAGACTTCATCCTGAGTTAATTGGTCAAAATAAGTGGAAAGTCCTTGTTGCCTGTTATTCGATGAAAAATGTGGAAAAAAACAATTTCTTCAAGTCTTGGAAAGTTTGAAGGTTCTGGATGGTTATTCAAGTAATATTTCGAAAAGGTTGAATACACAAGATGTGAAACTCAAATATCTTAAAACCCACGATTACCTTGTCTTGTTACATGATTTGATTCCAATTTCCATTCTTCATTTACTTTCACATAATGTTAGAGTTGTGGTGATTAAGTTATTTTAATTTTATTGAGATCTTTGTGCCAAAAGATTGAGCAGAAGTGTTGTTCAGAAATTGCAGAGAGATGCACTGATTATTCTTTGCGACTTGGAGAAAATTTTCCCACCGTCTTTTTTCACAATTATGTTACATTTGACTCTGCATCTTCCCATGGAAGATCTCTTTGGTGGTCCTGTTTCGAGTCGGTGGATGTATCCTACCGAAAGAATGATGTTTACCTTGAAATCTAATGTGAGAAATAAATATCATCCTGATTGCTCTATTGTGAAATTCTATTTAGCACAAGAATGCATGGATTTCTGTTCATCGTTCCTAGATAAAGTCACTATGAGGTCTAATAGACTAATGATAACTGAAGATGAGCAATATGATCCCATTGAGCCTGCATTTCCTTTAATTCCCCAAATAGGGGGGATATCTGGATCGTACTCGTTGTGTACTTTAAGCAGGGAAGAGTGGGAAATGGCACATCGAATAGTATTATTCAGCTGTGGTGTGCTTGATAATTATATGATGTAATTAAACTAATAAATATGTATTTTTTTCATTGTGTGATTTCTTTATATCTTGTGACATTTTAATTCTTTCATATCAGTAGAGAAAATTTTGAAATTATAAAAAAGAGACATCGCTCTCTATCTATTAAGAGGAAGGAACTGTTGCACAACAAAGAATTTGCTGCCTGGTTAAAGTCAAAGGTAATATATTTCATTTTCTTCTTCTCATTACATAATCACATGTCTCTGTTTAATATTCTATGTTGGTATCTTTTAGGTTTTAACTCCACCAATGATTGAAGTATCAGATGAAATAAAAGCATTGTCCCTTGGTCCAAATGATGTGGTGCGTGATTGTAAGTAAATAGTTGTCAATGGATATAATTTTTTTATAAATAGTTGTGCAAAAAAATGGCAACACAGCATGATGGTGTAACGATAAGCGCCACAACAGATTGTTATGAGAGTGCATCAGACATGCAGCCTCGATCAAAAAATATATCATATTACGGTGTTGTTGAAAGAATCATTTTATTAGATTACTATGCACATGGTCATGTCGCAATGATGAAATGAATGAGGTTTGATTCAATGACATGACAAGGAATTCATATTGATAACTGTGGATTTAGAGTGATTGATATGAACCGCCAGCTTCGTACCGATGAACCTTATATTCTTGCATCACAAGCTAAACAGGTGTTTTATGTAAGTGACCAGTTACAACCACAATTTGGTATTATTGTTGATGTTATTCCTAGAAATATTTTTGACGAAGGTATGGATGATAATGATGTTGTGGATGAACCAGTTGGTATTTATTCGAATGTTGCATTTGATGATATTGATGATGCAACTGTTAGAATAGATTGTGAACCAGAAATTGTAACAGACCCCACATAGTGTTTCCACATTTGTAAGTATTAACCTGATATTATCACAATATAGTATGTTATTTTTTAAATTTCATACATGATATCAAAATAACTAGTATATTTTATACCATTATCGAATATAAAACTATTAATAGCCTCACCAATTTATGTTTAACCACTTCTGTAGTAAATCTTGAACATAGAAAAGTCTTGATATTTTATCAATATAAATATCACACATGAAAATGTATGTCATTGTTTTATGATACAATTGTATTATTTATCATTTTGCATTATTTCAATTTATTTGAGAATATTTTTTTAAATTTCCAGGTCAAAATGTCTGATTATGATGATACTAGAAGTAGTAGAAGAATACTGAGAAACAAACAACGTAGGTATCCTCCTAGAAACAATGTAATTACAAATTAGGTTTAAATATTATGGTCTTTCATATTATTTATCTTGTTATATTTCATTTTATTTTATCATCTTTGTTATTTTAGACTGCATCATGGGGGAGACGCTTGGATTATGCCACTGAGGATGATATTGTGGCGGGGGGTACTGATTCTACAGGTCAGCCTACTACTACGCCTCTTGAGACACCAGGAGGCCATCCTCCCATTATGCCACCTCCATATTATCCATACCTACCTTTTCCCTATCCCTTTTTGCCCGCACCCACATCGGATGGTAGTTTTCAGACTCCCATCCCTTAGTTTCCATTCCCACCATCCACTGTACAGGGTACTGTGCCCCCATATATTCCACTACCATATCCATATCCATATCCACCCTCATCTGTATAGGGTTATCCATCAGGTTTTCTTCCTCCATCAGTACACATTGCATCTACTATACATAGTACTCCTGTAGATATCTCACCTACCATGGAGGCTACCCCCCTCCAGACGCAACACTTCAGGGGTCATCAGATCCCCCATCTATTGGTATTTGTTTAAACATTACTGTTACTGATTAATGATAAATTCATATATATTATTTTCTTTTATTTTGGTTTCATGATTAGCTCCAGCCTCTACCAGATGACGAGGCCACACAAAAATGGGTGAGGTTTGGAATCGGAACACGCAAATCATAGTTGATTAGAATGAAGAAAAATTCTATAATTAATAAAAATGGCACCGAATGTAAAAGTTTTATGGGAACACTTGCTAGACACAACAATATCATTCCGGTTCAACCAATAAGTTGGAATACAGTTGGACAAAAAATAAAGGACAAAGCCTGGGCATAGATTTGGGTAAGTAATGTTAATCACCTTATATATATATATAAATTTATAATATTTCCTTAACAAATATTATGTCCATTGCACCTTCGATATAATTTTCCCAATTGACAAAATGCAAAAGCTGCAAGGATAATGGATTTAGGTGAAATGTGGCGAGCCTACAAGTATGATTTATTTCTTGGGTGGAAAAGAGAGTTGGTACAGAGCATGAAGAAGTACCGGTGATTCAAGATTGCCCAATATCACAATATAGAGATATGATCAACTATTGGAAGAGTTCAGCGTTTAAGGTGTTTGTTAAAATTATATATATATTCATTTATTTATTTTAAAACGATTTTAAATTACTTGTTTTATTTATGTTAATGAATTTATATAATTATTTTCTTATAGGAGAAATCAAATAGAAATAAAAAAACAAGAGTGCAATGAAACACATTTATACTCACGGACACACTTCATTACCAGATCATGAGGAGACGTAGGTAATTTAACATTTAAAATATTTAGCTTTGTTTTGTGTAATTTTTTTAACATCCAATTATGATTTATTTATTTGTTTTTTTTCATAAAAAGGCATCTAATATTGAGGGCCGCGTTCCTCACTCATCTTTGTTTTGTACAAGCCGGAAAAGGAAAGATGGTACTGTGCCAAATCCCGACACCGAGAAGGCGATTGTAAGTATATATCAATTTAATTGATTTTTACTGAATTTAATTCCTTATATAATTTTTTCATTTTAATTTATGTTATATATCAATCAACAGAATGCTTTAGAGGCATTGGCAGAAAAAGAACCTGACAATTTGGGCCCAAACGATCATCTACATCAGGTATTAGGAGATGAGCATCGGGGTAGAGTGCGTTGTCGACCTAAGAAGAAGATTGTACCATCTCAATACTGGTCTACTAACATTTCTTCGAGTACCGGTTCTGGTTTTGTCAGAGTGGAACAAATGAATGCCGCAATCGAAGAAGCAATTCAAAAATTAGAACAGGCGATAACTTCAAATATGATGAAGTTTATGTCTGCCCTTTCTTCTACACTTCCACTAGAAGCAGCTGAAAAGGTTGATGCATTTTTGATGTCGATGCCTTTTGCTAATGTAGATTCTTCTGTTGGAGCCGGAGCCGGACCTAGTTCTGGACCCGGTGCTGGTGTCGGTTCAGATGCAGATGCCGATGTCGATGATGATGATGGTGGTGTGAGAGGTGGTGATGGTGTTTCTGTAGGAGGTGTGGATGAGGTTTATCATGATTTTTATGATACTGATATTGAGACTCACTTTTGATGTAAATTGTATTTTTGGATTGGTAATGTATGACGAGTTTCATGCATCCGATTACATTGCGTTTTTGATCAACATCATTAATATTTACCATATCTTATTGGGAATGAGAATGACTACTATCCTGTATAGTTAGCATCAACCAAACCACAAATACTTCACAGGGGGTGTTCAGTGGGGCTGTCAGTTGGGGCATGGGGGCTGTCCAGTGGGGTGTAGGGGGGGAATGGGGGACTAAGGGGGGCATGGGGGGTGCATGGGGGTGTTCAAGGGGGTTGTCCAGGGGTTGCAAGGGGGTGCAAGAGGGCTGTCCAGGAACCTAAGCCCATGCAGGTTATGAATGTCTCTATAGAGAAAATGCAGTGCTGTCCAGATCTGGAACATATCATAAAACATTCCACAAATACTTTACAGCCACCAGGTATAATCTATATGGATGAAAGGTGCATCTTCTAAACTTATCATCTTCAATTCTGTTATAAATGTTTATTCTAATAGTCAAACAATTTATTATTCCAATATTTTAGTTTTTCATGGTAAAATAAAACACATAGACATTAGGGGGATAGTTGCAGGTGGGATGGGGTAGCAGGGGGGCTGTGGAGGGGGACCAGGTGCAGGTGGGCTGGGGTAGCAGGGGGCTGGGGGGGGGGGGGGCTGGTGCAGCTGGGGGCTGGGGTTGGGGGCTGGTGCAGGTGGGCTGCAGTGGGGGGGGGGGACTGAAGCTGGTGGGCTGGGGGGGTGGCAGGGGGCTGTGGGGGGGGGGGGGGCTAGTTTAGCTAGGGGTTGGGGATGGGGGCTGGTGCAGGTGGGCTGCGGGGTGGGGGAGGAGGTGGGCTGCGGGGTGGTAGGGGGGCTGGGGGGGGGGGGGGCTGGTGCAGGGGGCTAGGGTTGGGGGCTGGAGCAGGTGGGCTGCGAGGGGGGGGGGGGCTGGTGCAGTTGGGATGGGGGTGGCAGGGGGCTGGTGCAGCTGGGCTGGGGGTAGCAGGGGGCTGGGTGGAGGGGTGCAGGGGGGGCAGGGTGGAGGGGGCATGGGGCTGGTGCAGCTGGGCTGGGGGTAGCAGGGGGCTGGGTGGAGGGGTGCAGGGGGGGCTGGGTGGAGGGGGCTGGGGGCTGGGGGGTGGCAGGGGGCTGGTGCAGATGGGCTGGGGGTCACATGGGGATGGGTGGAGGGGTGCAGGGGGGGAAGGGTGGTGGGGAAGGAGGCCGGGGGGCAGGGGGCAGGGGCAGGGGCATGGGGGAGGGTGGAGGGGGCAGGGGGCATGGACGGTGCAGGGGGGTGCAGGGGGTGTTGTGCAGTCTAAGGGGCTGGGTGGAGGGGGGAAAGGGGCAGGGGTAGGGTGCAGGATGGAGGGGGGCAGGGGGGAGGGGGGCAGGTGGCAGGGGGCAGTTTCTCCATACCATTACTCCAATTAATGAGTCATTCCTCCTGTGATACTGAAGATTCTACAAACATCTTTGCAGGTTGAAGAGGTGGATTATTGGGGTGTGCTTCACCGTGATGGCTCTGTTATAATTTCTATTTCGTTGGAACAATTGAAGGTGATAGTTGGCCAATAGATTGAAACTAGTTAAAAATCATTTTTTTATGTTTATCATAAAATGAAAATGAAAGGAGAGTTAAATTTCGCGTGACCTTGTTTTTCCTTATTATCCAAAATATTTTGTAATATGTTTTTAATACTTGTTTGAAAAATGAAAATAGAAAAGGTTTTTCAACACCAAACACGGTTATTAAGTCCCCCCCCCCCTTCCCTTTTACTCTAGGGTCGGGGACTAGAGCTGGGGGCAGTACGTATTCTAGTTAAATTCTGGTGATTAAGGAAAACAATAGCCGTATGAGACCTTCATGGATGTTCAAATTATCTCTCACCACCATCTGATTTTTTTTCTGGTTAACTGTGAATTTATCCATCTTGTATGTTGATTTCTTGCTCCTCGTTTTTACTGGTATTCCTTTATTAATTGTGGCAGATGCCGACTCTTCTTTACAAGTCTTTAGTATCAAAGGTTGTTTTTGGCATGCCATTCAAGGTTAGTTTCTATTTCATTAATGAATGGGGAAAATTAGGGGGGGTCATAAGGGTGCATTCGGTATGTGCAAATATTTTGTATTTTTATTTTCCAAAAATGTATTAGAAAATGTGTTCAAAAATGTTTTCAAGAGTTCCATTTATACTAGTTAATAAATATATTTTCTACTGGTTTTTTGTAAAAATGAAAGCCTGTGTTGATTTAGGATGTGGCAACTGTGGATTCAATCCTTTTAAGAGAGCTTCTTCCTGTAGATGATGCAGATGCTGTAAGAACTGATTTTACCATCCTTCAATGATGCATTAAAGGGATAAAATCAATGATATATATATATATATATATATATATAACTTGTCTCCGGGACACGATTGGTGGTGTCCGTATGAGGCGATGAACCCTACAGGGACCTTGAAACCCTAAAAGACATTGATGCCGCCATGATTCTTCAAGGTCATCCCTCTAGTGAAGTGAAAAGTAGCAGGGTACATGCTGCAAGGACGCTATTTGAATTTTTGGAAGGCAATGCTCTGAACTTCGCTGCAATCCATCATCTTCAATTCCCCAACAGGATTCGCAAGTAATTACAGAACAATACCATGACCTGCAACTCATCTGGGTTTCTTCAATTGGGTGTGAGTCAAGTAGCTTGGATTCAGGGATGAGTTGGTGATCAATGCTGGCACTAATGCCGGGGCACTTCTTGTGGATGGGCTCGGGGATGGGACTCTAATTGAAGTGCTGGATCAGGACATTGATTTCGTGAGGGATACATCATTCAACTTACTGCAAGGTTGCATGATGCGAAATACAAAGACGGTACATGATGTGTTTTAGATAATAAGATGATTGGGTTGATCATGTAGTTTTGATAATTTTGATGTGTGGAATTTTACTACTGTGGCAGGAGTATGTTTCATGCCCGTCTTGTTGGAGGACTCTTTTTGACCTTCAAGAAATAAGTGCGGAGATATATGAAAAGACCTCTCATTTACCCGGAGTTTCGGTAACTCTCTCCCCCCTTCCAGTTCCATTACTTTTCAAGGAAATAATTTGTGATATCTTAGACCCTCTTTGTTTCAAGGAATCCATTATGAGAGAATCGCTCCCTCTCTCTCAATCAGTTCCATCAATTTTCAAAGAATTGATTTATGATTTCTTAGAACCTGTTTGGTTTAAGGAATCCACTATGAGAGACCCCTCCCCCCATATGTTAGTTCCATTAATTTTGAAGGAATTCATTTGTGATCTCCTTGAGGTTCTCACATAGTGGATTCCTTAAACCAGACAGGGGGCAGAGGGTAGGGGGTAGTGGGGCAGGGGGCAGGAGGGCAGGGGACAAGGGGCAGGGGGCAGGGCGTAGGGTGCCGGGGTGTCCAGCAGGGGGAGGGGTGTCCAACAGGGGGAGGGGTTGTCCAACTAGGGGGGAGGGGTGTCTAGGGTCTAGGGGGGGCTGTCACGCCGCGGTCACGCCGCGGTCACACTGCGGTCACGCCGTGATTTGGCCCTGCTCCAGGATGACACCATGTGGCGGTTACTCCTCATTAGAGAAACCTTGAATGGTTAGCTCTATAATTTTTCGTATTTCCTCATTCCTAAACTATATCTCCTCTCAGCGCTGCCTCGCATCCATCTTTCCACAAATCGTGCATAGCAGGTGGTACAAAGGCTCAATTCAACTGAAAACATTGGTTTGGAATTGTCTGGCATATTTTATTCCTCTAGGTATTCATACACATTTCTAGATCTCCAAACCTCACCGAATTAGGTATATCAGGGGTCATCCAATCCTCTTTTCATCACAGATTAGCATTCATTTCTTTAAATCTTCTGAGAAAACATCCTCTCATGCCATCCATATCATCTTATTTGAAACTAAGTGGAAGATTTTGCCCCGCGGATGTCGCTAGACTGGGCCAACACGTTGTGGTCACGCTGCGGTCACATCGCGGTAACGCCGCGGTCACGCCGCGGTCACGCCGCGGTCACGCCGTGATTTGGCGCTGCTCCAGGACGACACCCTGCGGCGGTTACTCCTCCAGGACGACACCCTACCACGGTCACGCCGCGGTCACACCGTGATTTGGCCCTGCTCCAGGACGACACCCTGCGGCGGTTACTCCTCTAGGACGACACCCTACGGTGGTCACACCGCGGTCATGCCACAGTCACGCCGTGATCTGGTCCTGCTCCAAGAAGACACCCTGCGGTAGTTACTCCTCCAGGACGACACCCTGCGGCGGTCACGCCGCGGTCATGCCGTGATTTGGCCCTGTATTTGGTAGTTGCTTCCATGATGGTTCCCACAACCATTTGACTGAATTCCACACCAAAACAAGCCCTTCTAGTGACTATTTTTCGATGCACTATAAAAATCTCACGGCCAACCCACAAAAATCAAACCAGCTATTTAAGGGCCATTTCCACTCTCACTAAAAAATCCAAACTCATGCCCTAATACAATTCCAAGCTCCCACTTAAATTTAGCCACTATGAACTCCTTCCCAGTCCCCCACCATTTTTCAATCCACCTACGCAACCCATTCACAACATGACCACCAATCAGGCCTACCCACCTATCAACTTCTAAGCCACCAACCCCTCATTTTTTACCAGGCATCCCACTTTAAAACCATTCCAAACCTCACCCAATTCTAACCAATTAAACCAGACCCCTTAACATTTGAAGCCCTCATCTAAATTCTTGTTCCAACTCACTTATTTTAGGGGGTACAGGTGGTGTCCAGGGGTAGGGGGACTAGGAGGGGACTGGAAGGGTGCCTGGTAGGGTGCAGGGGGGGACTGGCAGGGGGAAGGGGGCTGGTGGGGGGGTAGGGGGCTCGGGGGGGATGCCGGGGGGCAGGGGGCTGGGGGGCTGGGGTTGGTGGGGGGGTGGGGGGGGGGGCAGGGGGGTGGGGGGTGGGGTGGGGGGGGGGTGGGGGGGGGGGGTGGGGGGGTGCTGGTGTAGTTGGGGGCTGGTGGGGGGCTGGGGTTGGGGGGATGGTGTTGGGGGGGGGGTGCTGGGGTTGGGGGCTGGTGGGGGGGGGGCTGGTGGGGGGCAGGAGGCTGGGGTTGGGGGCTGCTGGGGGGAGGGATGTCCAGTAGGGGGGAGGGATGTCCAGCAGGGGGGGGGGGGGTTGTCCAGTAGGGGAGAGGGCTGTCCAGCAGGGGGGAGGGGTGTCCAGGCAGGGGGTGGGGCTGCCCAGTAGGGGGGCGGGCTGTCCGGCAGGGGGGCGGGCTGTCAGTCAGGGGGCGGGCTTTCATGGGCTATCCAATAGGGGGAGGGGTGTCCGGCAGGGGGGAGGGTTGTCCAGTAGGGGGAGGGGCTGTACTGCAGGGGGGAGGGGTCATCCCGCAGGGGGGAGGGGTGTCCAGCAGGGGGGAGGGATGTCCAGCAGGGGGAGGGGTGTCCAGCAGGGGGGAGGGGTGTCCAGGTAGGGGGAGGGGCTGTCCCGCATGGGGGAGGTGTTATCCAGCAGGGGGTGTTCAAGGGGGCTGTCCAGGGGGTTGCAAGGGGGTGCAAGAGGGCTGTCCAGAAACCTAAGCCCATGCAGGTTATGAATGCCTCTATTGAGAAAATGAAGTGCTGTCTAGATCTGGAGAAAATCATAAAACATCCCACAGATAATTCACAGGCACCAGGTATAACTATTTCACCACCTATAGATAGTGAGCAGGGTGCTATAAAATCTGGTAAGTATATTTCAAATCATAATTCCAATGTTTTGTTTAATGCAATACTACATGAAATGCAAGAGGATTTTATCAGAGGATGAGCATGTGTGACCATGATTTCACCAAGCAGTTTGTTTAGTTGATAAACAGTTTTTCTGGTAATGTTTTCCAATTTCAAATATGTTTTATTTTATTTTCATAATCATTTTATAGTTTGTTCTGTTTTATTTTCCAGACTGATTATATGTATGTTTTCCTAGATTACTCATATATAGCTACTTCTAAATTTTGTTTCAAGTGTTTCCCATGTCCTACTAAGAACCTATAGTATTGGGTGGTCCTACTATGAACCTATAGTATGGGGCCAGTGTCCAGCAGGGTTACAGTGTCCAGAAGGGGTAAATCTGCAGGGGGAGTCCAGTGTCCAGGGGGGAGTCCACTGTTCAATAGGGGTAATTATGATTTGGGCATCCCAAGAACTACTTTCCAGGGGGAGTCCTGTGTCTAGCAGGGGTACAAGGGGGCTGGTAGGGGTTGGGGGAGTAGGGGTCCAGTGTCCAGCAGGGGTCCAGTGTCCAACAGGGGTAAATATGCAGGGGGAGTCTAGTGTCCAGGGGGGAGGGAGGGGGGTGCTGTCGAAGGGGGGGGGGGGTGTTGTCCAAGCAGGGGGGTGTCCAGCAGGGGGGAGGGGTGCTAAACATGGTCTGTAAATATGATGTAGTTTAGTCTGTTTCGGTCTTATCTCATGCTGCTAAACATGTCAGAATTGGTGAATTGGTCCCAGTTAAAACTGAATCTGGCAGTGATGAAGATTTTGTGGTTATCAGATCAGATAAACTTGGTTATCAGATCAGGGGGCAGGGGGACTAGTAGGGGACTGACAGGGGGCCTAGCAGGGGGCACGGGGCCTAGTAGGGGGCAGGGGGACTACGATGGGGCAGGGGGGGGGGGGGGGGCTGGCAGGGGGACAAGTATGGGGCAGGGGGGCCTGGTAGGGGGCAGCGGGCTGGTAGGGGAACAAGCAGGGGGGTGTTGGCAGGGGGACAAGAAGGGGTCGGGGGGCTGGCGGGGGGGGGGGGGGACTAGTAGGGTGGATAGTAGGGGGACAAGAAGGGGAATGGGGGCTGGATGGGGGACAAGCAGGGGGCTGGGGGCTGGCAGGCGGACAAGCATGGGGCAGGGGGGTGGGGGCTGGCAGGGGGCAGGGGGGGCTGTCAGGGGGACAAGCAGGGGGGTGGCAGGGGGGGACTAGCAGGGGCAGGGGGGACTAGCAGGGGGTGGTAGGGGGTAAGGGGGACTGGTAGAGGGTGTCAAGGGGGGACAAGTAGGGGAGGGGTGTCCAGGAAAGGGGGAGGGGTGTCCAGTCAGGGGGGACTCGCAGGGGGCAGGGGGCTGGCTGGGGGGACTAGCAGGGGCAGGGGGGCTGGCAGGGGGACAAGCAGGGAGTAGTGGGGGGGGGGGCTGGTAGGGGGACAAGCAGGGGGCAGGTGGGGGGGGTGGCAGGGAGGGCAGGCAGGGGGACAAGCAGGGGGCAGGGGTGGGGGGGGGGGGGGCTGGCAGGGGGACAAGCAGGGGTGGCAGAGGGACAAGCAGGGGGCAGGGGGGCTGGCAGGGGGACAAGCAGGGGGGTGGTAGGGGGGACTAGCAGGGGGCAGAGGGACTAGCAGGGGGTGGCAGGGGGCAGGGGGGACTGGCAGGGGGTGGCAAGGGGTGACTGGCAGGGGGTGGCAGGGGGGGTACTGGCAGGGGGTGGCAGGGGGTGGCAGGGGGGTGTCCAGGGGGTGTCGAGGGGGTGTCCGGGGGGTGTTGAGGGGGTTGGGGGTATTTTTTATGGATTTGGACACCCTATAGCCACGGTTTAAACTGTGGCTATTGGTTTATTACCATGATTATTAACCATCTCTATAGAAATAATTCCACGGTTATAAACCGTAGAAATTAAGTCTGCCCAGCCTTTAGTTTAGACCCAGTTTCAACCGTGGCTCTAGGTATACAGCCACGGTTTGAACCGTGGCTATAGTGTTAAAGCCACAGTTTGGAACCCTGGCTATAGGTCTAGGCCTATAGCCACGCCCAACTTAGCCACAGTTTTATGAACCGTGGCTATTACCTATAGCCACGGTTTGAGGGACTATAGACACGTTTTAGAACCGTGGCAATAGCCTGAATTTCCTGTAGTTACATATTTTAACCAAAACACATTCCTTTTCATTGTACACACAAATTAAATCAATCTAAAAATATTAGATAATGATGAAAAATAGGATTTAAAACAACAAATAATACACACTATCATTGAAAAATAATGAAAAATGTATTAAAAAAAAGTAAAACACATAAAATTAATTCATCAAATCATATTATGAAACTAGAAATCATCATATATTAATCATTGTGTAATAAATTTTAATTTTTCTATTTGGTTCATTTCAATTAAAAACACCACATTCTAGTGTAAAAAAGTTGCTTCTTGAACAGAATTGAAATAAAAAAAATCATGAATATGATTTATAGTATATCGAATTAATGATGTATAAATTATGGACATTGTCACGTTAATATAAACCCATGAAGAATTATAGTGTCTTCAGGATTTATATAAGGAAAATATTATTTCATAATTTTTAAATTTTTTTTGTAAATAAATATTTATTTAATGTAAAATACTTTTCCCTAACTAAATTCTACTATGTTATCTCCCACATTTTAACCCTTTGAATTATTTTTCATTGTTGAAATATAATACATATAAAATGTCCTGAAATATATTATATAAATGTATTATATCTGATTTTTATTTAATCTAAAGATACTCTTATTTTCAAATTAAGAAGGTAACACAATCCCCAAGGTTTTTATAGTAATATTTTATTGTTTAATGATCTTTTAAATAGAGGGATATGTATTTGTTGTTAGTAATTCCATATGGAATTAGAGTAGTGAATTATATAGGTATTATTGCAACATTTATTTAATGATATATTTTCATTATGACAACAATTGTATAATGAATATGTATTTTTATGAAACCGAAGTAGGTGTAATGGTTTTTATAACCAGGAATTTTTTTATTGTATGATATATTTCATTCATGGTAAAATGATTTATTTTGAAAAAAATACTTTTCTACATAATAATAAGATATAATTTTAAAAAAAAATTAATAATTAAAAATAAATTTTTAAAATAAATTTTAATATATGAAAAATACATTGTTATTGAAATTTATATTTTTATTGAGAAATATAATGGATTCATATAGGAGATTAATATAAACATCCCTACACATATATGATTTTTAACACTAATAATTCATTGTAAAAAAAATAGTACCCAAAAAAATTATTGAGATATTTCAATATGTATACACCCCATCCCTTAAACATGTTATGTGATATATATATATATATTTTATCAACATATATATATATATATATATATATATCTATATCAGCTCTGGTTATCTAAAGTAATACACTATTTTAACATTATATTTATTATCTGCATTCAATAATCTTATAATTTTTATTAATTAAAAAGTGTATGTAAATATTTCACATTTATATTCATAAAAATTTATTTTGATGAAATATTCAAGAAATTATATAAATACTCTAATGTGAATATTTACATCAAAAACAAATCTAGGTTAAATAAAATTATTATTTCTTATCATGAATAAACATTCATGAATTTAGCCACTAAAAAATACAAAAAAGTATATAATGAATTATTAAATTACAAGAATTTATAAATGTGCTAAAAAAATATGGATCAATGGTAAAAAAAATACCTTTAAAAATAAAATCTATTATATGAATAATCCGTTTTATATTACGATTTTTTTTAATCAAAATAATGCTAAGAAGTAATTTTTAGTATGTTGATTATATTAATGTATTATGTGTATTATTTCACAGAAATTATTTATATCTCATGTATTTTTAATGTTCGTGGTTTGTAAAATATAATCCTTAGAGAGTTAAAACTAATATTTCACAAGGAATATTTCATCACGCTAACATAACCCTAAATTATTTATTACAAAATTTATCACTATCAATTCATGTGCTCTTAAAAATTGGAGTCGATGGTGTGTTCGGAATCAAGATGGAAATCTTAAACCTAATGCAATAGAGATATGTCACACCAGGTTATTTACTTATGAGGAGTTTATCCTAGGCTATGTCTACGGGGGAGTCAGTCATGCAGCATGGTATGGGGAGGGGGAGGTTTGTGTTTATCATTAGATACAGTTCTATTGCACTGAAGATTATAGATATGATATTTTATAACACAGTGGAAATATTTTTTGGTCGGTGGAATGGTTTTTCATCCTCCATTCATCTCATTTTGATGTAGGGTTATTTGTGGATTATAACTATGATATTCTATCTTTATTTCTTCTATTGAATCATTATGTCATTATTACACCCTATCGTTGTAGGTATTCTTAAAAATATCATAATTCAACTAGCCTGGTGTTATTTTCTTCCTGTTTTCTTGATGTTCCTATTTTTCTTTTCTTAATGTTATAATTAACTATGCCACATTGACTCCTGATGATTCTATTGCATTTTCAATTTGCAAGTACTCAATATTTATAATAACATTTGAATATTTTATGCCCAAATTATGGTGTTTTATATTCATAAACATGAGAGTATATTATAAATCAATAGTTATTAATATTTATTACTCATCAATAATAATATAAAATATATGGGCATGACAATATATACACTGTAATATTTATACTTTGATAAATTCACATGGAACAGAAAAAGACTCCTGAGACACATTACATCAGAAGAAAAATTCACTTGTTACATTTTATGTGATAAATTTAACAATGGAAGAAATCGTTTCCATTCTAAAAACGTTAAATATTTATGTCTTGCTTCAATCATATTAATAAGATGAATCGCATTAATTAAATTATCTCATATAAACATCCACTTCTCATGTTTATTCAAACATTTTGATCAATGGAAGAAAAAAACATAACACCTCTGAATTTTTCGTAGTTGATAATGATTAAAAACTACTAAAATGTTCATAATAACATAGGAAATGAAATAATACTTTTCTCTTATTGATATTGAGTTTTAAGTGGCCATATATTATCTTGAAAATACAGATATTTCAATGATATTTAGATAGTGGAATGGCATGATATTTCATTCCATATAACATTGAATCTATGAATCATCAATATTTTTATTGGATTTCTTTTTCTATGAATGATTTATTAATTGACCCTAAATATATCGAATGGGTCATTTCATGAAAACATCAAATTTTGTTATTTGGGTAAGAGAGATTTCCTAGACTAATATATTGATTCATTCATTATCTTTGTGAATTATCTAGACTCGTTTCTCTTATGTAGACATTGATAGAAAAGATATTCCATTAAAAATGATTGAATATTTATATTAATTAAATCAATAGTATAATGCCCGTTTAACATCTCCACATAAAACACTCTTTCTAGAAAGAAGTAATGTTTATATCTTGTATTGTTATTCATCTGGATCTGGATCGGGTTACATTTTTTTCACGAGGCCATGTCATATACCATGAATCATGAATTTTTTGGAAACATGAATGTAATTTTCTATCACAAAACGTTTTTGGTACATGTTTTTATAACATCGCACAAAAATCTCTTTGATGAACAGATTAAAATCTTCATCAATCATTGGAGCATGACACACATATTTTCAAAGAGGGAAGTGAACCTCAGGTAATAAAAAATGATGTGGAATCTCCATATGATTTAATTTTAATTGGTTTATGTAAATGGTAATTTAAAATCCATGTGGTAATTATTTTGGCCTTAAATATTATAAACAATTTATTGTGGACTATCCTAACATGAGATTCTTGAAAATAAAACATACATGGGAATGAATAATTCAATGCAATATGATTGATAACATCTATTGTAACTACATTTATGAACCAAAATCTAGAAAATTTCTAATTTTATTTTATCATACTTATGTATTTTATCGTTGTGCATTTTATTTTTCATTATTTAAGGATTGTCTATTTTTTAGAGTTCATATATATACATAATTTTTTTTATTAAATTATTTTATTTTCACTGTTAGTGAATATATTTTATAAATTATATATTATTTTTTGTATCATGAAATAATTTTATACTGTCATATTTTTTTCGTATTAAATGAATTATAAAAATATCTTGTTGAATTGTAGATATTTTTATTATTTAAATCTTAGCTTTTGTTTTTAATTTCCCTACCGTTCAAATTTAATTATCGATTCTTGATTCCATTGATATATTATTCGAAAACAACAATGATATTAATCAACTACATTGTGTCCCATTATTTTTTTCATAATTGCTTCATTTTTTTATTTATAAATTAAAAATTAATTATTTATGCTTATAAAACATATGAAATTAGAAGAAACTACTGATTATTTTACTTTCTAATAATTATTCTCATTGGATGGTTTTAATATCAAATTAATTCTAAATATTAATATTTAAAATCTAAATATTAATTGATTTTTTTGATATTTATTTCATGTTTATGATCAAGTTGATATTTTTTCATTAAATATATTATCTAGGTTTTTAGTGCATTCATTCTTAAATCTCTAATGGCTATTTTTTCAAATAAGGCTATCATGTTTGAAATTAATATGTCCATGAATCATATCATGAAATTAATTAAGTAATGGAAGATTAAAAATCTATAGACCAGGTCGATAATAATAATTTTTTTATTAAATTAATTTTCCTTACATTTCAAAAACATAGAGATAGAGGGTCCATATAATTTAAATTAAATAAACTAAATTATAAATCATATATTTTTGAATGGATGAATCAAATTAATATTTTTACATACTATATTACTTAATTATTGTGTTCAAATAATTGATATTGTAATTGGTCATTGAAATGTATATATATATATTTTTGATAAATTCATAAACGAAGGCTGATCTGAAAGGTGAAAAAAATTTAAATGTACATTTTACCCGATAGTGCATTTGTGCACACATGTTGGAAATCTCACTACATGGAATAATTTTTATATTAATTTACTTACGTGAGGTATATACTATGGGTTAATGGGTTTTAGATGTCCAAAAGTGGTTTTTAGAAGCCATGAAAATATTTTGATTATGTACATCTTAAGTGTATGATCTTTTTATTTGTAGTAGTCACACTCGTACTCATCTTACATTGATTACTAAGATAACTATTTTAGATGAGAACATATCATATGGATGAATCCAATTTGAATCTAAATCAACAACTCATAAGGAGAATAAAGTTTTTGTTTTCTTCCTCCAATGTATAAATTCCCACATTACTATAAAAACCGAATTTTATTTGAACATAAACCTATTAAATTGGATTAGAAAAATCAACAATAATTATGAGATCTTTTTTAAAAATATATATCTAAATAGACCATGTAAGAATATTATAGAATTTATTTATGATTTATAAAAAATTCATTAAAAATTAATCGGGTTGTGAGTATCTAATATTTTAATATTAAGGCATTCTAGGTGAATAGATTATATATTATAGTAATTTTTTTGTGAAACAAATTAAGAAACTTTTATTTTATTGATAATAAATTTAGAATATTTTGATATGTTATATTATTTATGAATATGAGAATTAAATGATATATATATTTTTTTGATAATTTTTTTTATTTCATTTTCATTCTTTACTTTTTTACAAGTGCAAGAATGGGGACCTACTTAACACAGGTGGTCAATCATGGTTGGTAGTGGCCTCATAGACACTTACTTCCTACCAAAGTGATAGTTCATTTATAATAAATTAGACCTTAAACAAACATAAAAATTTGGATGTAACATGTTAACCATTGTAGTAACAACTGTCTCATAAATGTCTTCCACCTTCATGATTTAGTTTCATTGGTGAGACTGAGTTCCCTTTTTTGATGAATAATTCCATTATTTTCACATAAAATATTAATTTAATCCTCACTAAAAAAACCCACACAATGGTTTTCAATTAACTTTGGGATCAATCAATACATGTTAACCAACATTTGACACAATGATGTGATCTGACTTTTTTGTCAACTTCACTATAATGTATGTTTTTGAACTCTACAACCGTAGGGAACAACTCCAATGAAAAAACATAAAATGATATAGAGTATTAATATCATGTATATAAATTTGATGTTTAAAATTATGTTATTCCCTTATAATGCACTCCTCCTAAAAATAAATAATAATAATGTTTCTGTAATACTTCTAATTTACTAATGGGTATTGTTTTCAACAATTTAAAGACTCACCAAGAATATACAGTATCAATATATTATACATAGAAAATAAGACAAATTATATCAAATATACATAATTTTATACATGAGTCACCACATGGAGGAATCATAAGGAACATTAGCCATTTGTTCATTTAATTTAGGATCAAGGTTCTATAAATGATTCATTTTATGAAACACTAGAGGACACCCCATCTTACAGTTCTACATAGTAATCCACTTGAGAAATATTCAATTATATATCCATTGTATTAATATAATAATCCTTTTTTATCCATATATATGGATCTTTATACACGATATATTTTTTTTACTCATTTAATAAATTGAAAATCATTTACTATTCATTTCTATATAATGTAAAGTCTTAAAAACATTTATTAAGTAGTATGCCATCATCTTACAACACAAAAAATACCCTAATGAAACTATTAAACTATATGTATATACAATAATCGTAGATTTTTTAATAAAACGAAATATATTGAAAGTGTCAACAAACAATATAGTAAAACCATACGAATCATTGTTTAATTAGTTAAAGTATTGTTCCATCCTATAATCCTTAATAGTATTTCTGGTAACTATAAACATATAGTTTATATTTTAAAGATATGTTCAAATAAATTTATATCATTTAAATTGATTTTGACATCCATTTGATATATCATATAATCATAATGAGATTTAATGTAATATTTGAATGGACATTTTTAAGCAAAAATAAAAAAATATAAAAAAAATATAAAAAAATTATAATTTTTAGAGAACAAAAAATTCTAAATTATTAGAAAACAATATTCGATATAATAATGTATGATAATGATTATAAAATTATAAAATATCATAATAAATTCTAATTATCATAAAAAAAATAAATTATTCACACAATTGATGAATATTAGTGTGAAAAAATTTACAAATTAAAAAATATAGAAACGATCATTGTAAATATGGATTTAAAATATAGGATACAATATTCTCCTAAAACATTGTATAACATTATGGATTAAAAATATAAGATCCTATTCAAAATAATAATTTTATAGAAATAAAATATATAGTAGTTTTGATACAACATATTTTGACAGATATAGATTTTTACATTTTTGTTTCATTTGTAGATCCTATACTAACATCAAATTGGTTGTATGAAGATTAGTCCATAGTATGCATAAAATATTAAAATATGATTTTTAAAAGGAAATCAATATTATAAAACTAGATCCATAGAATTCCCACTAAATATTATTGTAAGATGATCAAAAAATGATTTTTTCACAAAAATAGGTCGAGGTCTAGAAACTAGAACCATATTACCATATCAAAAAACATGATAGAACATAACATATTAAATTCAATAAAAAAACTTCATAAATGCATAATATATCATGAATCACATGTAGGATATAAATATATAATCAACTAAATTGTATACAATGTATTTCTAAATATTTTGAATAAATACAACCCAACATGGTTAAATATAAAGGAACTATAGATCTATCATTTCCTAAATCATAAAGATCTGAGAAAATATATGTATCCTTCCCAATGAATGTACTCTTGTATTGGCCTCCATCCAAAACAGATACATCCGACTCTTGGACTTACAAGCTCTATGATTTTTCAACATGCATCACCATGAAATAAATTTAATGAATTACTATTACCAGTTCGAGCAAGATCATCATCTAACTTTCACATAATTTTCACAAACACCTAATGTGTAGGTATAAATTTGGTGCAACTAAAAATAAATAAAATACTGAAATGTATAATATGTCTCGCATTGATAGTTCTACTTTATGCTACATCCAAAAGGTAAATAATAAGAACTATAAAATTCACATTCCTTTAAGAATTTTAATACCTCAACCTCTCCATCATTCATTTTCCACTATGTACCATAATGTAGTACCCACTAATTAATGTACACATTTCATCACAGGGAATAACACATCTTATCATTTATAATCATAGATACTATGCTACCATTATAGAAACTAGTTGAAAGAACTAATAAATTCTATAGAATAAATTATTGATAATGGGGTTAAAATACATTACTATTAGAACGTCTAATGTGTATTTTAAAGGATATAATTCCAAAAATATGAGTGATCCTCCACTATACAGAGGCCACCTATAAGGGAAATCAACACACATCTCCAAATATTCAAACTACCCAAAAAAATCATCCCATGAAATAATTATGGAATTATAGTGGGATACACAAACCTTTTCAGAATATACCTCAATCCAGGATTTATTTACCATGTGTATAGAGGACATGCTCCTCCCAGAAGACACATTGGTCAAGGGTGTATTTACCTCTTTTCATAGATTGTCATGAACCTACCGTAATAAAAAGTGATGGAGTACCAAATCAATTCCCATCTAATTGATATGAACCCCTTGTATCATGGGGTTACAAAAAACATGACTGGAAACAAGGATGTTTCTCACGTCATTTTAAACATCATAGTGGGTTCAAGCCCCATGAATTTAGTAAACATCAGGAACCAAACCCATCATCATCTCTATAGTGATAAATCATAATGATGTCTATTTCTCATTGTAAATATACTCATGGGGATTAAAAAAATATACATTGTGATATATTTCCAAAAATACAATGTATAGGTTATATATTTACATAAAATTTATATGTGATTATAAAATAATTGAAATCCCACCACAAATGTGATATGTGAACATGTGGTGACCTTTGGATTATACACACTACAGATTTGGGTTATAGGGTTTAGGTGTATGGATATCATTAATGTCACTTTTTCTATACAAGGTTGGGTTTTTAATACATAAATGAATGTCACATATACTATAAATTTAACTTGGTCCCTTCGTTGACCTAGCTCGGCTGTCCAACCAGTACCAACCAACCTGGTGTGCCTTATTCGTTCTCAAGTCACCAAAATAAGTAAATAAACATATAGGGATGATAATATAATATTATATTTAGTATATAATTTTTGATCTAGAAAACCCTATAAATTATATAACAGATCAGCAAAAGGGTAAACACCACACGTCAAAATAATCAGATCAATCAAATTGTTTTTCTGATGATGCCTACAAGTGAAAATTTATAATTTTACAAATTAGGTGGTTATGAAATATGGAATCCAAAAAAATTGATGAAATTAACTGTTAGAAGATATATTTTCATATACATAAACCCCCATCATTAGGGACCCCATTATGACTCTTTGAACATATAATCCATGAACTCTATAAATCCATCATGTATATTGGATGTTCAAATGATTTCATCATTTACAGAAGTATTCTATAAATGGTATATTTAATTTCATATGAATAACTTTAGAATGGTATGCCTATATATTCTTGGGTGGATGAAAGTGTTGAAATGGATTTGAATGAATAAAAATTCAAATAATATATGAAAATTGTATAAATCATTATGGATAACAAATTAAGAAAATAATTTGATAAAAATATTGATTTAAAAGATTTAATATGACTGTGATGGAGATTTTTATATAATATAAAATCTAGGTGTGAAATATGATGATTATATTGGATGATATTTCATAGGATTATATCATGTTTTATTCCATGATATCTTAAGGCTATGTCATTTTTTTTACCGTGATGGATTCACGTTATCATGTTTCGATGAGGTCAGGATGTGATGATGTGAGGATATGGATACACTATGTGGTGTAGATTATGTTGATTCGGTTGCAATGATATAATAATGGTATGATACCAAAATTATGAGATATGTAAATTCCTATTGATAATTTATATGTAGGTGATATCATACACAGGTTGAGAGATGGGATTTCCAATTTTCCAGAATATTTTGACTACAATGATTTTATGGTAGAACATGTGATGATACATGATTATATTGATTTATTATTTCTGGGATTCCCCTCATACTATTTAATGTCTCTAGAAATTGTAAAATCTATTTCTTACTTATGATAATCTATTATTTAAAAATATAAGGTGATGTGGGTAAAGTTGAATTGTATGTATTGTTTCCAAATATATTATTCAAAATCATTATTTTAATAGTTATACAATAAATTTTTATACCAAAAAAATTATTCCACATGGATTTAGGAAATAACATCATGCTATCAACCCTCCATAGTAAGTTAATTGCTTTCTTGGATTGTCAAATTGAGATTCGAGTTGTTTTTTGAGTATCATTTGTAGTGTTAGGGGTTGGTCAAGAGATTTTGCAATAAATTAAATTATGTATTTATTTATATTTCTATTCCATGTAAATAAAAATCAGGTTCTTTAGAATTATATATTCATCAATGTGACAATTTGGGTGTTAATTTGTAGTTTTGTTTCGTTTTATTTTAAATTAAGGCTGTAATACATCTTGTTCTTATTTATGATTCACCCAGTCTGTGTTGTCAACAAATGACCTAGTGGTTCAAGTATTTAAGGGATAATATTACCCCCTATTATTAACTATGAGTGGATTTAGTAAGGATTGTCAACTGGTGGGGCCACTCCGAAGCAAAATATTTATATAGTTACAACAATTTCCATAATCAACTTTAAATTTTTTTAAATGATATAAAATTACTAAAAAACATAATTCAATTACTTCCCTCTATTTTTACCCATTTTTTAATTCATCTTAGTTGATTGAATTATAGATAGATGATACATAAGAATTATATAGAAGATATCCTCTAGTATTCAAGTCCAGCATTGATGGTAGGCCAATTTGAAATGATTGAGAGGTGGAGAGAGAATGATTCTCATATTCCTATAAAACATAGTAATGATTGATTATAGAAAAATTGTGTAAACCAAATAACACTATATAACAAGAGACATATATTATTTCATTATGTTTCCTTTCAAATACATAAATAAGGAGAGTCAATTCATCAATTTTGATAGTGGAATTATAAAATCATATTATTCCTCAACATGCACCAAAAACACTAAAAATGGTTCATGAATGAATATAGGTTTCATGATATGAATAGAAATGGTTGAAAATATAATTATAATACAAAACATATTATTTACTTTTAGTTTTACAAATATGATCCATACAAAATCTATTTCATTAATGATAAAATAATGATTTTAGAGAATCCAACAAATTGAAAAAAAACATTTGAGTATATCATATTCAATGAGATCTAAATTTACACATACATTTTATTTGAAATTATTTTCCCTAAAATTATTAAATGAAATCATACTATTGGTCACAATAACATTTAGAATCTTAGAGAATTATCAAATTATATTTCAAATAAATATAAAGACATAATTTAAAAACATATGTGTATTCTAAAAATAAACATTTAAATCACACAAAAAACCCAACTAAATCACTCACTAGATAATTATTTCAATATAATATTCATGTATTGTAAAATAATATAAATATATGGAAATAAAATGGAATTGAATCCACATAATTAAAAAATAATTTAATGATTTTATGTCTAATAACTATTTTTTTCATCGTCCATGATTCAATAAAACTATTTAAAATGACAATTTCTCTCCAACGAGTCCTCCCTATATAATTAATCATAACATCATTGAACTATAATGAACATGATATAAATATTTATATTACTGTGAAACTATTAACTATGAAGGTAACTAGAGGTTTATATAAAACATCTAATGAATTCCTCAAATATTATAGAAATATCAAGACAAAATACAATGTTTAACAATGTGTTATTTTTTTGTAAAATGATATAAAAAATATTTTCTAATTTATTAATATATAGTTTTATTATTAATTGAGTAACTAAATGCCTTTAATATATATAAATATATATAAATATATATATTATTATGTGAATGAAATAGAAATATTTTTAATAAAATTTCATGTATGAATTAGAATGAATCCCATTAAATGTATGTTTTTACTAACATATATAAAACATTGATTTGATTTAATGGTGTATTGACACCACACCATTTATTAAAAATTTAAAATAATAATCTTACAATAAATATGATCATATACATTTAAATATAATTTTTATTCAAAAGTAGAAGATATAAGTTAGACAACTTCTAGAACTTGTAAAATCCATTACATCTCATATAAAATTACTTCATTTAACAAAATAAAAATAATATGGTTGGGATTATAATTATGATTTTTGGATCCTTTGAATAATTTTAAAAGTTTGCAAAGTTTTCACAAATAAAAAAAATACATGAAACTTTTTAATGCAACATATCGAGTGATCAATCAAAGAAACATATAATATGTCTAATGTAACATGCACTACAATTAATCTCATGTGTCTCCATTGTTGATTTGTTGGGAATAAAATTTTAGTTTTTTCATTCAATGCGTAAAAGTGAAATTTGTTGTATCACCACATTCTATGAAATAAAAAAAATGTTAATAAAAATAATAATGTAATAATATAAATTAGATTTATTTTTGTGTATCTTTAAACAACAAGGATGAATTAATTAAAAATAATATCATCAAAATAAATCATTGATACTTAAATTAAAATGTATCTACTTACCTAAAAAATGATGGAATAACTTCAAATATCTTTCCATTGAACGGAATTTATATCATTTCTGACATCAATCATTTCCAAAACCATATCATAAAAAGCACTGTCTACAATTGACTAATATTATGTTAAACTTTTCTCTTCAAATAACATATTTATAAAATATGTAAAAGTATCAAGGAGTATTATAAAAATATTAAAAAATAAATATACTAATAATATATTCTTTATTATTATTACTATAGGAATCACCTGAGAATCAACACGCCATACCCCATTTCTTGATAATTAAAGAAACACATGTTGTTTTCAATAACTATATGTATGCCCTTTATAAAAATGATCATTTTTAATGGAATTATCATTATCACCACTCCTAAATAGAGAAAACATCATTATTGGTATCTAGTTAGGATATGAAAAGATATATTTACTACCTAAAATACTGCATTGTGTGATAACATTACTCTAAAACCACATACCACATTTCCGGTTAACTAGGCAGGATAATAAAACACGTGTTTCAAATATGACAGATTAATTGTAAAATATTAAAAAACAATAAGTATTAAATTTTTTTAAATGGTATAATATAAAAAAATTATCATAACATGTGTGGAATTATTCAAAGAAATAAATGAATTTATTATTCTCATGTATAATATTAATCAATTTTCTCATGATTATATGTAATACAATATCCTTAAAAAAATCTACTCATTTTTATGATGTTTAAAATAGGGGAGCCATATAGTCACCATGTTTTCATTACCACCACAATTTATTAATGGTCAACAATAAATTCTACATAATTTAGATTTATTAGGTTTTAATGAAAAAACCCATTTATTATATCTCAACATCATATAATAATTCATGAAAGTATATTATAAAATGGAATTACTCAAATAAATGTTATATTATACTTATAAGATCTATAAAACCTCATAATCATAGGAAAAGAATTACTAATATTTCAATCATAATACCTATTGAATACTTATCATCATACAAAACTTTCTTCTTTTGAAACCACTCTGTGAGAGTGCCCAGAAAATACTTTAGTATTTCACTTTGACTAAAATTCATAAAAAATGTATTAATTTTTGTAATTCATATAAATCATAAAAAAATATATTGAATCTTATTTTATTAATAAAAATGTTTTTATTTTTAAAAATCCATCAAATATTCCATAAAAATGTTATCCCCGTTTTGATGGCCTCGTACATATTTCCTCAAAACCAAATTCCCCTAGATTACACTCACAAAAGAAATCAATCCAAAAAATAATATTAAATGGCGAAATATAAAAATTTAAAAAACTATTAATACAAAAATTCATCTACCAATAGTAAAATATATATTAAAAATAAAAACACATAGAAAATTGAAATCATCAAATCAAATTAGGGAAATTTAAAATTATTTTCTATTGATTATTCTCATTGGTTAAATAATTTCTTCTTATTTTCACTTGGGTTTTTGAGTAACATTTTAATGTATAACATGATTCTGTATATGGAGAGATATGTTTCTATCTTTTAGTTAAACATTTATTTAGATTCAGGATTTGGTTAGGTATTCATGGAACCCTTATTAAAATATTGACATTAATGACTACAAAAGACTAAATGAAAAAATTATTTTTGTCAATGAAATTAATGAATGGGTAATGTTTTATGTGTCCATGTTTTATTCATGGAATTATAGTTATGTTTTAGGGTACAATTAATTTTGTTGAAAATATTTCATCATGAAATAAAATTTATATTTGTTTTGAGATTAAAATTTAAATTGAAAAAAAAATTAATTACATGATAAAATACCAAAAAATTACTGGAAAATAATATTATGAATAATAAACGTAATTAATTGTTTTGTTATAACATTATTATAATGCATAAAAATATTAATTTAATCAATTATAAATGGATGTGTAGATAATAAAATAGAAAAGAAATTAATAGTGATATTTGTAGGTTTTGGTTGTTGTTAATGCCTGTTGGTGGGAGTGACCAACATTAATTTTAGCATTAAAAATGATATATCCGAGATCCCCCACGATGTAAAACACCAGATCATCAGAATAAAAGGAAAATTGAAAAACAAAAGTGGGAGATCCAAAATCATAGAGATAGGATAATCATATATTGGTTATAATTAATTTAATTAATTGAAAAAAATACATTGATGGAACTATTTCATCGTTGATGTGTCCAGTCATGTTCCAGTGTGATCCGTCATTGCATAAAAGAATCCAAGTGTAGCATTCCTCTAGTGGGGATCTACCCATTCTCCATGTATCTCTGGATGCCGTAGAAGGGATCTTAGAGTGCTAGACCGGAAGAACCTTCGCTTGCGATGTCTGCATTAGATCGCCTTGATCGGGTGGTGGTGGATCTATCTTAGTCTTGAGTGCGTTCATCGAGGAATGAGTCATTTCAGAAAAGAGATAACTCTCTAAAACTATTGTGCACAATTATTGGGGAAAAGTGTTGGGGTTTTGAGGATATTTATAATCAGGTTTGATGTTATAATGTTATGACAATAAATAAATATGTTACATGATTTATTTATTTCATTACCTTTTATAGAAAACACCCTTGTCAAATAATTAATTCCTTGACATGCTCCCACACTAATTATATTAAATTTTATTTAATAAAATGATATTATTTCCTCAAAATATCGACTGGAAAAACTACACATCGTTTAATCATTAATACACGGTGTATACTCGTATCCCATAAAACTACACGGCGTGTATATTCAATATACCCGGCACATACTTTTATTTTCCATTTTTCATTATTTATTCAACCACATTAATTATTCCTTGAGTAATGGATATATATTTATTAAATAAATTTAACTACATTACTCGCTAATAAATATATATTATATACACAATATATTCTCTCGAATAACTAGTGTCGAAACAAATTGAATCATGCATCCATAAATAATTATTAAACCACAGTCGAGAAATAATATTTATTTAATTTGTTAAATTAAAATTCAAATGAGATACAAGGAAACAATTAGTGTGTGACCCTGTAGGCCTCTTTCTCAGTGGCATTAGGTGGAGTCGGGCTAAAGTCCTTGGTTAGCGTCTAGAAACATGCCATGGAACCCATAGAGAAAGATGTTAACACAACAATGACTTGTCACCTCAAAATAATTCTTACTGTGTAATATAATCTCTTTGTCATGATATCTCAAATCAATCGGGTTGCATTGTATTTCCATCAACCCATGCGCTCGATTATTATTTCTTCGACTTTTCAGAATTGAACTCACCCATACCTTACCATGGCCTTGGATTTTAGGCAATATCAATCCCATCAAATGGCATGAGATATATAGTTCCATTATGGAACAGATAGAAAAATCCTTTCTCGCATTATCTATTAATGCAGTATAACTCATGATGCACCCAACATATCCTACGTCTTTTTAAATTGTGTGTCATCACAGTTTTTGTCAATACATCTAACTGCATGAGTTGTAATACCTATTAAAAATAATATTAATGTCTAAGTACCAATACACACGTCTGCAAATTGGAACATCCAATGACACTATAAAATGTGGATTTCCTACTGGCAGGTCTCGTTCTCATAATATCCTAATAGATATTACCAAGGGAACACACCCTTAGAAGGTGCCTCAATGTTTTGTAAGTCCTCGCCTCTAATGGAATGCATTATTAGTGTCCCTCAAATAAATTCATCCGGCAATAGAAAATATATTCAAGAAAAGTGTTATGGAACTTCCGGGTTCAAATCCTAATAGGGATCTTCTATGACCCTTTAATGCAACTCCTATCCTTAGGATATTATCACATGAATTGTCACAAAGAAGAACAATCAATATGTGATAACCTATTTATTAAGGAATAAAGTACAATGCAGTTGTTTCTACGCCACCAACTCCAACAGACTCCCACATGGACTAGATCCAACTGCTCACAATCTCTAACCATGTAGCTCTCACATGGCATTCATGGCTCTATAGAGATAGGCCATAAGTAATGGGGTCTCCCATGTTATCTTTCATGGACACTCTACTCACTGAAACTTCATCCCTTTGATAATAATATCTCAAGATATGATACTTCCGGAGTATGTTCATTATTCGTTGATGGGAACTTAGTTTTTTTTTCAGAGCCACCGCTGTACTATTATCACAATACAATGTGACAAGGTTTTTATTGATAGGAACCACATCAATCTCTTGGACAATGATCCGAATATAGATGACTTCCTTGGCTGCATCAGAAGCTACTATATATTCAGACTCTACTATAGAATTGGCGACAACAGGTTGCTTTGAAATCCTCTAGCTCACAGCTCCTCCATTAAGGTAGAAAACATATCCAGATTGCGACATCAGATCGTTATGATCTGTCTAAAAACCAACATCAACAAACCCTCTGATGACATGCTTCGCCTCTCCTCTATACACCAAGAATATATTTGTAGTTCTTCTTAGATACATAAATATAGTCTTAATAGTAGTCCAATGTTGTTCTCCATGATTTACATGATATCTACCTACCATGCTCAGTGCATCATCAACATCATGGATGGTAGGTTACATGGAATAAATGATGGATCCTATAGAAAAAGTGTACGGGATCATACTCATTCTATATTTCTCCGGTTGTGTCTGTGGACACATTTTCTTCGAACGATGTAGGCTATGTGACACTAGAACAAATCCTCTCTTGGATTATTCCATACTAAATATCTTTAGTATCTGGTCAATGTATGTACCCTATCTTAGTCCAAGCATCCTCTTGGATCTATCACGAATGATCTTGATACACAGAATGTAGGCTTCTTCACCCATGTCCTTCATGGAGAAAAAAATGTTCAACCAGTCCTTATGTGAATGTAAGACTGGTACATTATTTCCAATAATAAATATACCGTCATCATATACAACTTGTATAATGATCACATTCACATTAAACCTATTATAAACACAGGGATCACATCCATTCTTAGTGATATAAAATTCATTTATGCCTTTATCAAATCGAATGTTCCATGACCTGGATGCTTGCTTTAATCCATAAATGGATTTTTGCAACATGCAAACCTGATTTGATTCACCTGTTGTCACAAAACCTTCGGGTTGTGTCATATACATGTCTTCCAAAAGGTTCCCTTTAAGGAATGTTGTTTTGACATCCATTTTCCAAATCTCATAGTCATGGTAAGCTATACTTGTATGTATGATTATTATGGATATAAACATAGAAACTGGTGAGAAGGTTTCATCATAGTCAATTCATTAACACTGTCTAAATCCTTTAGCCAGTAGACTTGCTTTGTAGGTGCAATCTTGAATTTACATGTCCAGTTTTCTCTTGAATACCCAGTTGCATCTAATAAGCATTACATCAACCGGCTCATCGACTAGATCCCATACTTGGTTTTGATACATGGATTCCATCTTAGAATTAATAGATTTTAGCAATCATGTAGCTTCTGAGCATCCTACTGCATCCTTCTAGGAGTTCTTCTTATCATTTTCTAACAAAAATTATTCACCATACATATTGACTAGGAAACCAAATCTCTCTAGTTCCCTTACCTATCTTGAGCTCCTACGTAGAACTTGTGTTTCTAGAACATCTTCTATGGGGACCTGTGGAACTTGTTTTGTACCAACACCTATGTATCTTGAGAATCATCTTCGTCGAAGTCAATCTTGCACCCACTATCCTTTTCGAGTGTGTGCTACATATCGAGAAAGATGTCTTGTCTGGAGACCGTCACTTACTTATCTGAATGGTTATATAAGTAATATCCTTTAGTTTTCTTGGGATATCCTATAAAGATACACTTCATTCCTTAGGGTGCTAGTTTTTTGCCTAAGAAGGCCTTAACAAAAGCCTCGCATCTCAATACACATGTGTCCGACAAAATGGGTTTCTTTTCATTACATATCTTAGATGGAATTACTTTCGCCGCCTTAGTTGGGAAATGGTTTAATGTGTATGGTGCAGTTTGTAATGCATATCACCAGAAGGATAATTGAAGATCTGTAATACTAATCATCAACCTACCATTTTCCAAAAATGTGAGGTTCGACATTTCACTAACACCATTCTACTGTGGTGTATAAGGAGGAGTGAGCTGAGATCGAATCCCAGACTCCCGTAGATGATCAATGAACTCTTGGTTCAGATATTCTCCACCTTGATCTGGTCGATGTTTATTTATCTTCTTACCAAGCTGATTCTCCACTTCATTATTGATTTTTTTTAAATTTATATAAGGACTCCGACTTATACCTCATTAATTATACATATTAAAATCTACTTAAATCATTAGTAATAGTAATGAAATAATAATATCCACCTATAGCTTCAACTGGAAATGGTCCACATACATTTGTGTGCACCAATACTTGAAGCTTTGTGGCCCATTCACTCTGTCCACCAAAATAAGGCATGGTCATATTACCTTTTAAACAATTATGACATCTATCTAGTAGTTTTAGATCAGTATATTCTAAATAACTATCTTGGTAGAGCTTTGTCCTGCACTTCTCATTTATATGACCGAGTGTGTGATTCCACAACTGGGTGATGTATGAGTCATGTGAGTTTTTTTCCTTATCAATTTTCCAACACTTGATTTTCATAATTTAATACATATAAACCATTATTTAAATGTGCATTACCATAACATACATAGTACTTATTAAAGAGAAACCCCTTATTTTCATCCCAGAAAATAAATCAATCCCTATCAAAACATGATACAGAATTTATGTTCTTCAGAATCGAAGGAAAATAAAAACTTATGAAAAAAAATCATCCCAATCAGAAATGAGTGGTGGTAATCACAAATAGCCATCACAGCCAACCATGCACCATTAGCAACTTGAGGATCCACCTATCCTCTGGCAATCTTTCTAAATCTACTTGGTTCTTGAATTTGAATACATATGTGAGACACACAAGCTTTATCTAATACCCAATGTGTAGAAAATAGAAAGATTACACTTGATAATGAACAAGCATTTAGCGTTCCCACGTTTCTGGGTGAAGTTTCTATTCTAGCGGCCTTGCTTTCCCCTTGAAAAACAAACTACATCTCGTTCCTTGCCTTGCCTTTGGATCATCCACTTCATGGAGGGATGATACTCTGTGGCTACAGACTGTTTAGGTGTCGTTGGCCCATTTTCCATGTCCTTCATTTTATATTCACCGTTAGTACTGCAGGTTTGTCACACCCCGTGTATTTAACTACCTAGCGAAGTGGTCAAAACTTTCGATAGAATCATCACATTGTTTCCCATGATGTAGTTGACAATAAAAATTTATAAGGTCTTGGTTAGTGACAAGAGGATGAGATCTATACATAACTCATCTGGGAATTTAATGCCTAAGAAGTCCAAGGGTTCGATGTAGCCAATAAGCTTGACTACATGAGGCCCAGCTCGCATAGACACACCAGGCACAGTTGAAAAAAAAGCATTTGAGATCTTATATTTCTCTTGTCTCTCTTCTCTTAGTAGAGATACTTATGGTGAGATATAATTATATACAAATGCAGGTTTTCATGTTGCTTCAAGAGCACATTAGACATGGCCTATAGCATGAAACACTGGATATTTGTGGCATCATCCATGTGTTTCATGCAGAGAGACAGTTCCTCTTCATTGGCCTCCCTTCCAAGTGCAACTGCAATAGGCTCTTCCAGCACATAAAATTTACTTTATTGGTGAAGGATAACGCATAAACGCCTTGGCCACTCAGGGAAAATTGGTGTTGGTGATATGTTTTTTTTCTATAGTATGTTTATCAATGAAATGTTTGAAGTCATTTTATTTCCATTTATAAAATTAGTATGAGAAAAGGTTTAGTAATTTTTCATAAAATTGAGACAAATAAATAAAATAATACTTATTAGTCTCCCACTATTTTATCGAAATCCAATATCCCTCACCATTGACATCAAAATATTTTTTTGCCAAAATATTCTAGTAGAAAGGATCCATATTTCCCTTTATATTACCCCAATTAGGGTTGGTTAAAAAATCTGAATGATGTTAGGTAGACATTCTAAATGCCAACTGCATTAACTTGCATCTCCTCCATCTGCTGAGTGGACTCCCCAATACTGAATTACTTTTATTTTTGATTTCCTCAACCATTGCATCTTGGTCACACCAAGTCCAACTGTGGCAGTCAACCCTTTAAGTGAACAAATTCATGTCAACCCAAATCATTTTACTAGATTTCCCTGATAATTGAATGCACTCAACTAGGGATGCTCAAGCACATTGAACTATGGTTCGATTCTAAACAAGAATATGGAAGGCTATACTTACTTAATATTTCATTGAGAGATTTTATCTTTATACATAAATAGTTTTTAATATTAAGTGGTATCTACTTAAGTGATTAACCAAGTCTAAGATTATAAGGACCTTGCCTTAAACCTTAAATAATATTGAATTAAATGAATAATTCATATTTAAGATCTTTTCAGGGTTATAGTTTTAGAGAATTAGATCATAAATCATGAATTAAATTCCACATTTATAAAAAGTGGTTACATAAAAGATAGTATTCATTTTTTCCCATCAACAGAAACATATTTAAAATAAAACATGGATTATTTCATGACACTTCCTTGACACTATCATCATATAATTCACCTTTCCCTTGACCTGTGAAAAACATTTCAAAAACATGGGATGAGCATAAAAAGCTCAGTAAAGGATATAAAAGTACTAAAATAAAACATTAGTCCATGTATGAAATCATACTTTACTCATAAAACATAAGCATTTTAACATACCTCATCAAATCATGAATAAATAATAGAAATAATAATACATAAAGGTATGTGGAGGCATTCATAACATTCATACGTAGGGAGTAACCCTCTTGGTTACATTTGGAATACCCATCACAGTATATTCACTAAATCTCTTCGAAGATACCTTAACGTTTAACCCCTTTACGTTACCCAATGAATTTGAGAGCTATATCGGGCTCACCCGCCCTTAGTTTATCACGGAACCACCTGTCTTCATAATAGTGCCCAAGAACCATAACATAATCATATCACATAAAACATGCATAAAGGAAACCTAACATTTCTACTTTTCAATCACAAGATATCAATACAAAAAATTGATATAATAACATTATGAAAACCATTTACAATACCAAAATAAAAGAAAAGTAAAACATGGTATTTATTTTTCATTAAAAAAAGGAATGGTTTGTAGAGGAAGCTGAAACTCAAATAATGGTAACGACGACAGAGAAGTCGTTGTCGCCGCATACGTACGACAAAAACATTCCCTTTTGTCTTTTAGTAAAATGATTCGTATTAAAAAGATTATTTTGGATAAACATAAAATTCATAGGGGTTTATACAATGTATAAAAGAAGGTTGTGTATAAAAAAAATATGCCTTAATGAATGGAGATTGAGATTAAGTCCCATACAAAGACGGTATCCTTGGATTTAGGGTAAATCAATTACATAAATATGTGTGACAAATGAATACACCAAATATAAGTGGATAAAAAGTGTAAAAAAATCAGAGGTTATTCACACATATTCATAGAACTACATATTCAGGGAGTTCAAGTTTATCCCAAAGAATCAAAATTGGGTTAAGAAGTTCCCTTGCAAAAATTCGACAGCCTAACGACGCCACTTCAATATTCAGAAAATGAGTTGACGAGAGATAAAAAGGGTATATCATCACTTGGATATAAAATTTACATCAATAATGATATAGAAGAACATATCACAACATAAAAATAGGTATATTAAAAGACCCATCAAATGAATTCTTTTAAAAAGAGGAGGGTGAAAGGTTCCCTTACCGACTTGGGAATCATTCGAAACATAAACCCCATGAAAGATGAAAAATAAATCATTGATGTAAATAATCTAAACGAATTTATATTACCCAAATAGTAGAATAATGGGCAGTATATATACCACTCAATGGAAATGGTGGAAAATGTGGCATAAATCTCACGAGAATAAAACTGAGATGACAAATCCCTTACGAAAACCCGGCAGCCTAACGACGCCACGTAAAACATCCAAAAATGGGTTGATGAGATCAAATAGGTTCTCTCATAATATTAACATAAAGTTTACATCAATAGGAATATAAATGAACATCACCCAACATAACAAAGATGAGGTTAAAAGAAGTGACATAAAGAAGAGTACATAAAATGAAAGAGAGAGGTTGGAACTCTTACGAAAATTCGGCAGCCTAACGACGCCAACCAAAACTTCCAAAATTGATTGATGAGAGAAATTAGGGTCTCTAATCATATGAATATAAAACATAAAATAATAGTAATATAAAAGAACATCCCAATCATAATAATGATGATCTTAAAATGAATGACATAAAAGAGTGTACTTAAAAATAAAGAGAGGGGTAAGATCCCTTACCTCGTGTCCAACATGACTTGATCGTTCTTTAATCTAATGAATAATAAAATTTGTTCAATTTATAATTTCTTAAGGGCCTCCCTTAAATATTATTATTCAGTTCATATCACATATTATAATTTTATAATAATTGTTTTATAATATGAGTTCATATCAGACGTTTTTGTCGATGTTCGGTACATGAGTAAAAATTGAACATGTTGGAAAATAAATTTCCTTGTAGATATAGGTACATCATATCCAGAATAGTATTTATGTTTTAAATATCATATATATACAGTATATATTCATTTTATACAATTACATAGCATTTGGAGATAAAAAATTAAAAGCACCGTTCATGGAGACAGTAGGATGTACGTACGCATGAACATTACTCTGACTTTTTTTCATATTAATGGAATTAAAACAAAATGAGAGATATATATATTAGAATTCAAGAATGATATCCATAATTTATATTTAATATATTACATTTATATCCATTATATATATTTACTTATAATAGTACATAACATTTGGAGATAAGAAATGAAATGTATCGTTAATGGAGACGGTAAGTCGTACGTATGCATGAACACTACTTTCATTTCTTTTTTTTTTGTATTCAATGGAATGAAATAATAATGATATAAATTTATATTATAATTCAAGTAGTATATCATATTTAATACAATTAATTCCATCCTTTATACGTCCCACATATGGCATTAACGAATCAAATCACTTTGAGGGGCGGTAGTCCACACTTTCTAAAATAAAGATATCGTGGTTACCCATAATGGAAACTATAAAGGTATGCCATAAATGAAAAATAAAGAAGATTAAGGAAAAAATAAAAATATTATATATCATATATAAATATAGTGACATATTAATAGCCACCTTTGAAGGTGTTAAAAGAATATTGAATAATCATCATTCCGTGAGGCAGTAATTCTCCATCCACAGAAACAATATGTTATTTAACCATTAGAAGGAGGTGTGTGAAAGTGTAGATAGTATACTTATTAAAAAAACATCCTAGTATATTTATGATACTTGTGATTTAACAAAAAAAAGTAATAAAAAGAGTTTAGGGGTTTGGAGAAGCAAAATAAAAGAAAAGAACACAAGGGAAGACATTTCCTTTAAATCGTGTAACTATCATTGATTTGAGCTCAAAGGCTTCCTTTGAAAAAATTCTGCCCAAAGTTAGGATTTAATGATGAAGTGAGGGATGTGCAGAGATTAAATGGTCAAGGTTTGGACGATACAAAGGCTTGAGAGTTGTGTGTATGGGGGTAGTGGTGGGGACCTTTTATAAGTGGAGAGGAGGGTCACTCTTGGAAAGTTATTAAATATTAGTTTATTATAAAATGATTTTCGTATTTTAAATGACCCAAAAGGATATATTTCGAGGATAAGGTGATAAGGTTTCTAAATACACCCATCTTATAGGTTTTTGACATGTGTAATACTTAGATTTTACCCTATCTTCTCATTTTCATTAAATCGTTCATTTATGAGGAAATCACTGCATCATCACGGTGTCATAAATTAATTAATTTATTTAATGTCTAAAAATTATAAAAAAAAATCATGATTTATGAAATATTTTTATATTTCTAATGAATATTTATAGTAAAAAATATGACTTATATAACCCCATGTAAAAATTGTATTGGTAAAACAAGACATGTTTGTGACATTTTAATTTTATCTTTAAATAAAAATGTATTAATGTCATTTTCCAACCAAAGAGGCTCGATGGGGTCCCCAAGATGACAAATGGATTTTATTGGTCAGCCATGACTCATCCAATAAGGGTAGAACATGTGTCAAGGTAATTTATTATTATTATACCATTATCGTTATCATAAATTACCCTAATTACCTCTAATCGGAATTAAAAACTTAAGAGTTACTATTCATCAAAAAATTATTTTAATCCCATTGAACCACATTTTACATATTAATGACAACCATGTATGTAATATTTTTGAAATTAAAACCACGGAAGTGGTAAAGTTTCATTTAATCAAAAAACGGTTTGTAAACTACCACTTAGAGGTTTCCCTATTCATAAAAAATTGGTGTTTTTCAGAAAAATAAAAAAACTTCATCCTAAGCTATATTTGATATTTTGAATTCAAATATGATGTGTATTTTAAAAAATTAAAAACATATATGTTAAATTAATATTTTTAATAATTAATTCCCGCTGTCAGAACAAATAGTGTGTTTTTATGAAACAATATATATCAAAAGATTGACACTAGTTTAAGACCAATTTCAAAGCGAAATTAATTCCAAAGACAACTATTGGATTAAATGGTAAGAATATATTGTAATTTAAATTTAAATACAATTCAAAATATAATCTAATCATATAAAAAAATTATATTAAAAATATGTCTTGAATTAAAATACTACATTTTTCACTATTCATTAAAAAAGGAACTTTATCAAAAAAATACCAGAAATTAACACAAAGTAAATATTGATGTCCTGATTCTAAGGAATAATTTTATTTTTTCAAATATAACAGATAAAATTGTCAAAATGTGGATTTAAAAGAGTTTCTCCATCAAAAGGCGTTTAATCGACCTTTTAATGAATATTAGAATGTTTATGATTAAAATTGGATTCACTTGCATTTTTAATCCTCTAACATTTATTGTTAAAAGTAAAAATATTTCACAAACATATATAATCATTTTGTAGTTAGTTCTGTTCATTCCCGCCATTACTATGTCTAGGTGTTAACTACCATTTAAAAATAAAACTAATTTATTATTAGAGTGCAACATATGATTTTAACGGAACTCGTTGTTGCGTATTGGGTAAGTCATCAAGCATAGCATTCCCTTTAAATTAATATTAACATTTTATTCACAAATATGGATAAATATAAAAATGAAATATTCTTTATTTACCTGGGGTGTTACAAAGATAATATTTACGCATAAGTAGTTCTCTATTTTAGTTTCATCTTGAATTTTTTTAATTAATTAATTAAGTGATCCTGACATCATATCCAAAATAAATAAACCATCAAACTATAGAAATAAAATAAATGGTATGATTATGAGATTCTTCTATTGGATAATATTTCTAGCGGTTGATAATCTAACACAAGACCTAGGGATGAAACACCTTGAACCATTCGAGTTTGTGTTTACAGCTTTCCACCTATCCACCTTTGTATCTCCTTGGATTGGTTTCTCTATGGCTCCTAACATGAGGCGCCTCCACTAGCTTGGGAGTTCCATCCATTTCATATGCATTTATCTCACATGCAGGTGAGGAGTAATAATGGGTTTTTACATAAAATAATCCTTGGGCGCACATGCCATACATATTAATTTGGAGAAGGATCACATGTCAACAAATTTAATTTAAATAAATTAATTCAATAAACCATTCTAATATGAAGGACTTCTTCTAGCTCATGATAATCCATAAATGAGACTATATTTACATATAAATAATACTATCATTACATTATTTAATAATAATTTTTTAATATAAATCACACTCAAATCAATTAGTTATCTTTAATTAACCAATCCTTTTATCTTAAACCCTTTTCTAAATTTACTTCAGATTCTCATCCATCATAATTTTAAACAAATAAATTCATTTATAATTATATTTTTACATAACTTATACCTTGGAGGTAACCCTATGAATTCTCGTTCATTACACAGATGTAAAATTAACCATATATATATATATAACACTTATCAAGTGGTGGATATCTCTTGGTCTTGAGAGTGTTCTTAGAGGAAGGCGTTCTTTCAGCCTTGAAAGAACTCTCCAGAACTATTGTTCACAACGATTGGGGAAATGTGTTTGGGTAGTAAGGATATTTATAATCGGGCTTGATGTTATAGAGTTATGACAATAAATAAACGCATTACGAGCTTTATCTTTTTCATTAATTCATATAGAAAACCCCCATGTTGAATGATTACTTTGTTGACATGCGCCCACACTGATTATAATAAATATCACTTATTAAAATGATATTATTTCATCAAAATCCTGACTAGAAAAACTACACGCCAGGTAATCATTAATTCACGGCTTGTACTCGTTTTCCATAAAACTCACTGGTGTGTATATTCAATATACATGGCATGTAATATTATTTCCCATTTTTATTTATTTTCTCCACGACATTTATTATTCCTTTAGTGATGGCTATTTATTTCTTAAATAAATATAACTGCATTACTCGTTAATAAATATATATTATTTCATCCACAATATATTCTTTTGAATGACTAGTGTCGAAATAAATGTGATTATGCATCCATAAATAATTATTAAACAATAGTCAGGAATAATTTTTATTTAACTTGTTATATTAATAATTAACTAAGATACATGGACACACTTAGTGTGTGACCCTCTATGCCTCTTTCTTAGTGGCATTAGGCGATGCCTGCCTAACGATCAAGGTTAGCATCTAGCAACACGCCAATGCACCCATAGAGAATGATGTTAATGCCACAATGATGTGGCACCTCATATGAATGCTTACCGTGTAATATAAACTTTTTGGCACGATATATCTAACCATGCGGGTTGCATGCTAGTGTTGTCAGACCCTGTGCTCGATTATTCATTCTTTGAATTTCTGAAATTGAACTGAACCATACCTTACCATGGACATGGATTGTAGGATATGTCAATTCCATCAAAGCGCCTTAGATATGTAAATCCATTATGGAACAGAAGGGACAAATCCTTTCTCTCATTATCTATTAATGCTGTATTACTCGTGCCGCACCGAATGTATCTTACCTCACTGTGAATAGTGTGTCATCATAATTTTTGACAATAAATCTATGTGTGCGAGTTGGAATACCCCTTAATAATAATCTTAATGTCTATGGACCAATACAAAAGTTTGCAGATAAGAACATCCAATGACACTATAAAATGTGGATTTCCTACTAGCGAGTCCTGTTCTCATAATATCCTCTGTGATAATACCAAGGGTGCACACCATCAGAAGGTGCCTCAAAGTTTTAGGAGTCATCACCCCTAATGGATTGTATTATTTTTGTCCCTCAAATAACATGATCTGGCCATAGAACATGTATTCTATAATAGTTTTATGGCACTTCTGGGTTCACATCATAGCAGGGATTTGCTATGACCCCTTAATTCTATAGTTTTCCTTTGGACATTATCACATGAATTGTCACACTGTAGAACAATCAAGATGTGATAAGGTGTTTATTAATGAATAAATCACAATGTAGTCAGTTCTAGGCCATGAAGTCCAGCAAAATTTCTATACTGATCTACATAATTAGATAAACACGTAATGTGAATATATATATATATATATATCTAGGTCTCTGTGTGTTCAATATATACACATATATATTTTAATTTTTTGTGTTATATTAATAATAAAAATATTATGATTACATCATAAGTATTATTTTCATTCAATATGAAAATTATATATATTCTGTGAAATGTATAATGTACTAAATTTATATTATATTTTTATTCAATGAAATAATTATTTTGGAGGTGTATATAATTAATTACATACATAGTCTACTATGTATCATTTTTTCAACATCATAACATCATTAAATAGAATCGAAAAACATTAACATGAATAAAGGTACATAATAGTTTACATATTATAAATATAAAACAATATAAAACCCATAATGAATCTTTAATTACAGGACTCTAAAAATCATATTAACAAATTTAATTCTCATATCTAATAAATTGATGTATAATAAATAATATCGAATATAAGTCCTATCACTGAGATACTTCAATTTTATTCCACACAATCAATTTAATATATTATATGTAGTCTATATATTATATTAATATATTATTATTAGAACCAAGGACATTCTTTATTGGAAATGGAGTCTAGTTTGTGTCTTTTTTTAATCCATAATTAGATTATTATGGATATTTCATGAAATGTGATCTAATAGTACAATCTGACAATAATGATTAGCCTAAATATATTACATTGTGTTTTCTATGTTTGTGTCAAAAATTTTGAGAATGGATAAAGGTTTTTTTGGAAAATGAATTTTCATGAATGGTTGAAGGATTATATTAGTGTTTCATGAAATGTAAAATTCACATTTGTCTCATTAAAATATGAAAAATTATCCATCAAATCGACATTCAAGTGATGGACTGGATTGCTGGGATCTGGCGGCGACCTCGTGCATCATGAGATCTGGGATCCCAATAGCGGGATCCTGCTCATGGGTGAGTTTCTAGTGGTTCTGAGCTGTCTCATGGAGGTCTAAGGTGAGGCAGAGATCATGGATCATGTGACAGTGTAGATTTGGGTATTTTTTAGTTAGATGAGGGCATCTCCATGGGGATCAGGCCATGATGACTGTGATGATCGGGCTCGCAACATTGGCTGGGTGTTGGGTGCAGGGGGGCCGGTGACAGAGGGTTGTGAGGAACATTCTACTGCTGAAGGGCCATGTGGTCTACTACAGATGATGACACACCGAGTGTAGGTTAGGATTCTAATGAAGGATGGTTTTTTTGACATTAATCAGGATGGATATATAGTTTTCTATGCGTGGATTACGCCATTGATTTGATGACTCAGGATTCGGGTTTCTCGGTGGTGATAGGCTGTGACAGGGATGACTTGAAGGTTGGGTTTTTTGGACGAGGTTATTAAGGGTGTTTCGACATCGACATAGGCTATATCTCGGGTGTGGTGTATTTTGGGATGATTTGTGGTGATGTATCCAGATAGCTAGCATGGTCCCATTATGGTTGGGGTGATTTTAATTTTTTAGTTTTTATGGGAATTTGGGCATACTTTTTGGGTCCTCGTAACTCATTTGATAGGTATTTAATTGTGATTGTCTTTTGGGTGGTTCTTGTGTGTCATTTTATGTTTGGTGGTGATTTTAATGCCACATGTATTTGTCATGGTTTGTATGTACATGATGTTTATTAATAGATTTTTTGGACCGAGCATGCATGGATTCTGAAACTTCTTAGTATGGAAAAGGATGTGATCTTTTAGTAGATGAGTTTTTTCATGAATTATTGATTATGTCGAATAATGACTTACATTAATAGAAACCTGCATAGAAGAATAATTCAAGATAAATATGACACCCAACGAGATAGGTGCATAAATGTATTATTGAGATAAAATCATCAAAATATCTAAAATGCATCATGTGTGGGAAAACATTAGATTGAGAGAAGGATATTATGTGTAACATTTGATGTTGTTTTCAAAATTATGCATATGGGGTTGTACATTAAAGGAACTTGTGTGTTGCGAAATCATGGTCAATAAATATGCAGCTACCCCTAGAAGACATAATACTTTTTTCATGGAAAATATATTGTTATTAATTCACATAAGAGTTGAGAAACAAAATCCTTATGCATAGAAAAATTTTATGTAGAATTTTTCTTTTTGACTATATAAAATAATTTAAACTCATGATGTTGTTGCATGAAAGAGAAATCGTTGAGTGAAAGACACATTACATGACAATCCTATAGAATGTGCATAAGAATATTATTAATCAGCATGTGATGTTATGAGATTATTTTCAGGTTTTAAATGTTGTTTATCAGTGCATTCAGGTGAATTAATTCATGAATTTTATGATTGTATCGTTATGAATTATTGGGTCGAAAACATTATGTATGAACTGCTGATGTGACATTAATGTAGATAAACATTGTAAGTCTTCTCCTAATGTACTGATATAGGGGGAGTCGATTGAATGGAGTAAGGATCAAAGTGTTCCATACCTAAAATATTATAATTGTACTGGTCCTTGAATAGAGTGACTATGTCCTACCTAATATATTCCAAAACTGTTGATGATTAGCTGATTTAGGTAAAATAGATACACTATCGGCATATGATCCATAAAATAGAACATAGAGGTGAACCATGTAAAACTATTGTTTTATATCTGTGTATTTGGATGATTTAATAATTGCACCTTTCTATCTGATATTATCTATTAGTTACTACCAATTTCGGGGAATATTGGTATGTTTTGACAAAAATGTAGACACCAAAATTAAACCCTCCCCCCTCATGGTGTTTTGGGGTGATTCATGTGGTTTTAGAGCATACATGTTGTTGTAGTTAAAATTGTCTTCTTGGGTTATCATGTATAATTTGATAACTATCAGGGGTCCCTATATTCAATGAATAAAACTTATAGACGTTCAATAATATGATTATATCTCATCTAATATCTATTGTAATAGATTTTCTATTCCCACATCATATGGGACTTTGCTAACTTATTCCACATGAATGTCATTGATTGATTCAGATATAAAAACACATGATTCAGATGATAATGCACATAATTCTTTAATAGTTACAAATTATTTTCATATCTATCAAAAGGAGATTACACGAACAATGAAAATGTTTTTCTTGTGAGAAACTTGAAAATATATATATGAAGGTGATAGAAATAGAAAGATTTCATAGTCCATGATTTCCACATTCACTTCCATGTATGAAGATGTGATTAGATGAAAATGATTATAGTTTCCCTAACTGCATAAATTTTTTTTGGATCTATTTTTGGACTAGTGAATGAAATCATAGGCATTGAAATTTTGAAGAAATTGTTAACAAGTTTTCAACCTCGGTATAATCAAAATGTTTCAGCCATTGAGAATTGGAATCATTCTAAATAATCACTGGATGATCTATTAAATAACCTAGTGTATATAAAATGACATTTAAATGTAATATATAATAAGTCATTTAAAAAAATGAAATTTCATGGCCATAAAGAATCTCAACATTTTTCTATTTTTTAGATGCTGATAATGGGGAAGATGGACTTCATTATATCTTTTCTATGATAATTCAATAGACTAAAAGTAAAATTTGAATGAAGTCTTATTATATCCTATTTACATTTTTATATAGTTGGATACATTTTATCGTAGTGATGAAGGAATTTTTTGAATGGATAAATTTAATATGGAAACATGAAAATTAATCAAAATATGTTTCCTGAAAATGGAGTCCTTAAATATTGAATGAATCTACAATTAAATAGTTTTGACACTAATACAGATGATGATGATAAAGAATTTTAGGGCGATGAAGTAATGTATTTTAAATCTAGAACCTATGCATCTATTTTTGGTAACATTAAAAATTAAAAACCATTTATTAAAAATAATGTAGATAATCATTTTACTGTTAATTCAAAAATAATTTTGGAATTTTGGGATGCTCTTTCTATAATTGAAATTCATAAAAAAAGAGAAAATGGAGAGAGGCTTTGGAAGAGTCATCAGAATATGTTGACTATCTAAAAGATTTATTTTTTCACCTACAATAATATTTAAAAGATTACATAACAACTCTATAAATATAATATGATGTAATAGAATTTAAGTTCATGGTACAATATCAATACTTTATCATCAATGATTTTAAATAGATAAATAAGGATATGTCAATGATAGTTGAGGTTTTGAAGGAGAATTTGTTATACTAAGAAATAAAAAATGAATCTCAGTTAAATTCAAGAGAAGAAAATAAAAAATTATTATTTTGAATATTCAATTATTGAGAGCTATTATAACTATATAAGAGGGGTTCTCATGGAATATAATAGCATTTGAATTATCAAAGAGCCATATGTATAGTTAAAAGAGGAAATGAATGTGATATAGAATCATAAAAGGCAGAATAAGGAATATCAAAAATAATGGGAAGAATGAGATGAACATGTCACAATGAAATCTGATATCCCAAAAAGTCCACATTATATAAAACAGAGAGGAAGTATGGTTATTATCCCCATGTACCAATAAATTCCCATCGATCAAATTATTAGAAGAAAAAAGGTGACACGGGGTGGAATGTAAATGGGAAGACATTTCCACTTGTGAAAAGTGGATTTTGTGGCTATATGATCAATTCCTTTCCATATTAAGAAGAGCTTGGGAAATATCAAAATTTGGATGAAGATCAAATTTATTGATGTATGATGAAACCATATTATTCATCATATAAAAAATTAGTTTTCAGGGGATATTTTTTTTAAATTTTATCTATGGACACAAATCTATTCATTGTATGTAGATGTATGAAGGATATTTTTTCCTACAAAACATAGAGAAAATTTAATAATCTAAAACAAAGAGACTTTATTATAAGAAAATTATTTTCTCCCCTAAAATAGGAACATGCGTGTGAAGAACCCATTAATAATAATGTGATTGTGCTATAGACTTATGTTCCCTCCAACCGATGAATTATCTTTTCGATGGAAAAAAATAAAATTGAAGATACAACCTTATAGAAATATCTCTCCAATCTAACATGAACTATAGAAATTAGATTCATGATAGTGTACGTTCATATCATATGATGTGAAATGTATATTTATTAATGAATGTAATGAAAAGGGTTGATGGAACACTATTGTCTAAAATAATAGTTCCATGAATATTAATTGAGGTGGATGTATAGTTCTATAAAATTATGATCATAAGAAAGATGATATTCTTTGAGTAGACATGTTTCATCAAAATAAACTAACTATGACTCAATTTATTGAATCAAGACAGATAATAATATTTAATCAAAATGGATGCACTACCAGAGGATAGACATGGAGTTCTATCATAAAATGACTCTGAATAGAGGCAAATTTATATTTGATTGAATGTAATGTGATCAATTTTTACCTAATATTCGAAAAAGGAAAAAACATTTGACAGTGATGTATAGTTTTCATTAACAAAAAAGAAATGGATATGATATATATGATGATGATATTAATCGATATCCCCAATATGAATAATGAATAATATTTGAAATGTGATGATTTTATGAGAATAAATATGGTATGCATTTGATATCTAATGAAGAAGAAAAGAAAATAAAATCATCTTGTTCACATCGGCACATATGTATGTGAACTGATTAAAGTGGCGAGGACATGTAGATAAAGGTAAATTATTCATTTTATTGATGATTATAGTTGAATGGAATTTTATATGGTTATATGAAAAAAAAGTGCTTGATAGAATGAAAATTTATCATTGAATTTATAAGAATGATTTTCGACACACAATAAATGTTCTACATTCAGGGAATAAAGGGGAATACAAATCAATAGAATTTAAAAATTATCTATAAAATCTTGGAACAGGGCATGAGATTGTTGTAGTCGGAACCACACAAAAAAATGGAGTTGTTGAGTGCATGACTAGAAAGGTAAAAAAATAACAGAACTATACTGAATGAGAGTCATATCACTCATCATTACTGTATATAGTTTTTTCATCTGGAAATGTTCACACAAAATTTTATAAGCCTTTATATGGGATAAACCAAGGCACCATATGAATTATAACCTTGAATTATGTCTTATATGATTTATTTTCATTATTTTTGAAGTAATTTAATCATTAGAAACAATGATCGGAATAATGGAATTTATAGTGATGCTTTAGATTACAGAATATTCCCTAGATATTCCATGATGTGAAAATACAGTAAGCAATTCCACAATAGACTTGAAAAAATTATGGAAATTGGTGATGTTAATATACATGAACATAATATCAAAAAATACATATAGAACATCACATGTTGATATTAAATAACAAGGCGAAGAAAATGGTCATGGAACACATTCAAATAAAAAAGAAGTAGAAGGTGGGAAAACGTTTTGAGGTCACAAAATGATGTTGACTCGGAAGAAGAATTAGATGTTGAATCCATGGTTGATTAAACTTCATCAAATCCAAAAATGATAAATATAATTGTATAAATTGATCAATACAATATCATATCGGATTGGAAGTTACCAACATAGGCTAGGGAATGTGGCATGTGGAACACTCTACCATTCTATCAATGGTGGAACAAACCTCATTTGATGTAACATTGAAGGATGAATCATGGGATAAATTCATAAATAAAGAATTGAATTAGATTAGAATGAATCATACGTGGGATATTATTAAGATAATTGAGCAACATAATGTTATTGGAATTATGTGGACCATTAACAATGAATTTAATGAGAAATGGAATTTTATCAGAAATTATGAACACTTGGTTTCTAAGACTATTCAAAAATTGAAGATGTCAATTATGAATAATCATTTTATCAAGTTATGATACTAGAACTAATATATATTTTACATTCTATGTATATTCTTAGAGTGTTCAATGTTTAACAAATAGATATCTGTAAAGATTTCTAAAATAGATTTCTTGAATAAGAAGTATAGAGTGACCAAAAAGATGGATTTGTTATTCCTAATACAAACATATGTTTTCAAAAGCAAATGAACGCACTCTATAGTATGATGTAGGAATCTTGAGCGTTGTATTCCCAATTAGAATATTATATATTGAAATTTCAATCTGATATTTGATTTATCGATCACAATATATATGTTTTTAATTCACATGAATATCATTTTATAGTAATAGTTTATGAGGATGATATTATTTTTGGGAGAAGCAATCACATATATGATTTATAATCATATAATAACATGAAATATGAATGTTAGACTTCTATGATTATTGCATGTACATACTTCTTGGCACTATAGGTGGTATGAAAAATCATGCACAATCATTTCCCAGCCAAAATAAGGAAATAAAATTTTTATGGAATTCAATATAAATGAATGAAAAACTAATTTCAAATATTATAGTTTCCTGAAAAAAACATGGAAATGATGAAGATGGTCCTTTTTTATGTTACACCCCATGATTTCATAGTACATTATTTCTTCAAAGTAATTCAATAACTTTCTCTACACCCAACACCGAGTAAAAATGCCCCACAACTTACCAAACATGATGTTCAAAAGTGTTTATGAAGAGTATGAACTTAATTTTTAACTATATATAATCTTTTTAATTTTAGAATCTAAATTATTATTTTCATATAAATAATTAAAAACAAATACATTTTTTTCAGATAAAATATTTTTTTTTAAAAAAAAAGAAATTTTACAGCTATTTAATGAAGAACCCTTTTTAAATCCAATATTTGAAACTCATATATATATTTAATTTGACAAAATAAAATTCTTCTTTTTAATTGGGACATAATAATATAGTTTCAATAAATATTTGGTGTTATTCAAATAACATTCATATTTGGGTGAATAATGAAAAATATGATATTTTAACTCAAAACAACTTTTTTAATAAAAACAATTAATAGTGTAAAAATATATATTTTAATGGTTTAGAAGTATAAATATATTATATTTTTACCATTTAATACTATACTGGTCAATGAATGTTATCTTATATTGAAATTGGACATAAACAAGTGTCAATCTTTTGATAGTTACTATTCTTGAAAAATACGCCTTTTGGTTTTGACATTGCAAATTAATTTTAAATTAATAATTCCAACTTCAATTTTTTTAATTTGATAAAATATACATCATTTTTTTCATATCAAAATTAGCCTCGGGTGAATTTTCGGTATTTTTTGGAAAACATTCAATTTTTGATGAATAGTAAAAACACTAAGTTATTGTTTAAAACTGATTTTTTTAATTAAATAATTATTTATATTATTTAAATTTAATTTAGGAAAAAATAGATACATAATACCTATATAAATTAAATGTAATTCATTGGAGGAAGTTTATAATAATTTTACATATATAAATATTTTATGGACCTTTTTATCATCTTTTACCCACCTGTTAGGAGAATTTGAAAATGTACATAAAACATAATTTTACCACCTATGAGTTGAATTTAAAAAATCCGAGAGACATGGGTTATATCAAAGAGTAAAATGTAGTTCAATAAGGTAAAACTAATTTTTGATGAATAGTAACTTTTTAATTTTATTTACCATCGTTAAAAGTTAATAGGGTAATTAAGGGTAAAAATGATATTATTATTACCCTAACAAATGCCCTAATTCAATTGGATAATTTTAATTAGACCAAAAACAACCTTAGGAATAAAATATGACCCTTTAGGTCCACATGGATTAGATTAAGACAAATATTATATTATTAATTTATATAATAGTCTAAAAAACTATAGTTTTGTCAAAATACTTATATTATAATATTTATGACATTGATGAACAAATTGGCGTTATATTGGCATTTTATAGTATGTTTATTAACTATATAATATAAATATACAAAGAGACATAGTAAATGTCAAACTATTTAACTAAGAGTTAAATCGAAAATTTATGGATAATATGGTAACCTAAACTAGTCTAAAACAAATTGGTTGAGTTTTTTTCGACCCATCACCACCTTATATATTAACATATTTATTTTTTCTCCATTAAAAACCGAAAATTAATTCATTATCAAATATTATTTTCTATTTTTTCTATGGTGCCCTTCACCCCTCTTATAAAAGGCCACTTCACCTTCTATAAATTTGACACCTCCAAATCCATTTGGCTCGGCCAACCCCTGCCCAAATATCCTCTAAACATCCCTAAATTCATCCTCGATGACTTTATTTACTCATAAAGCGAATTTAAAGAGCCATTTTGATCAAATCAAAAGGAAAAACCAGAAGAAGAGGTAATATTTTCACAACCCTCTTTCAATTTATTTTCTACTTCCACTTCTTTTTTCGTTGTTGTTTCTATTATAAAACAATAACTCCATTATATTATATATAATGTGATGTTATTATAAATATGTAATACTATATTAATTATTCTATCCATCTTATGAATGATAATTTCACCATGTGTGCATACCTACAACTTACCGTCTCCACACCGTCGTGTAATTTGTTATTCAATAATATGTTATTTGTATGGAGATAATGATGTGTAATATGTATATAAATAATGAAAATAACATGATAATGTCTCTTTAAAATTAATATACCATCCAATTCCACACATTTAATGAAATGATATTGTCCATCGTGCGTTAGTGCAGATTACCGTCTCCACAACGCGATGAGATTCATTTCCACGTTCACCATTCATCGACAATTATAAAAATATATATTACTAATAAGTATGTAATATATGAAATAGTATTGATTTTTGAAAAAAATTATATTAATATATATATATGTACTTACATATATCTTATTAACATAGTTTCATTCAATATGATACGAAAACCAAAACAATGTTCACGGTTACATACGGACAACCATCTCCATAAACTGTGCTTTTCATTTCATATATATGTATATTATACATATTTATATTCTAAATATAAATGATATGAAAATAATGTTTTATATTTTGGAAGTATTTAGATCTTGGAATAAGTGATACAATCAAGAGTAACAAGTTCAAACATGCATGATAAAGAAAGATATTATTACCCAAAATGTTAATTTAATTTGGAAATTATTATTAAATGGGAAGTATAAATTCATAAATGAATCATTTATGATATCATAAATATTAATATTGTTCTGGTATAATTTAGTAACTTACAACGATCTTCATACAGTAGGTTAAACGTACCCCTGACTAAAGACTGAGGTTCGATTTTAATTTCATAGATAATTTATTAATATTTATGATATTAATTCAAAAAATGGGGTTTGAATATCATTTTATAGTATGTTTATTAACCATATAATATAAAAATACAATGAGATATGGTAAATTTCAAACTATTTAACTTAGAGTTAAATCTAAAAGTTAAGGTTCATATGGTATCCTAGCCCTGTCTAAAACCTATTCGTTGAGTTTTTATGACCCATCCCCACATTAAATTTTTAATAATACATTTTTGTGCCATTATAAACCAAAAACGAATTTATTATAAAATAATATTATATTTTTTTCCTAAGGTTCCCCTCACACCTCTTATAAAAGGGAACTTCCCCTAATCTCAAATTCACATCTCCAGAGCCATTGGGATCATCAAACCCTACCCATATATCCTATCAACATCCCTATCATGATCCTAGAGGCCTTCCATTAGTCAGAAAGCAAACATAAGGATCCCTTATGATCAAATCAAAAGGAAGAACCCAAAGAAGAGATAAAAATTTCACCACCCACTTTCAAGTTCTTTTTTTCTTCCACTTCTTACTTTTTCCTAGTTTCAATCCTAAAATAATAACTCCAGTATCATTTTTATACTGGGATGTTATAATAAATATGGAACAAGTATATTCATTATTTTATCCATCTTATGAATGATAATGTCACCATTCGTGCGTACGTACGACTTACCGTCTCCACGTCGTGGTGGAGTTTTTTATTCAACACTATGTTATTTGGATGGATATAATGATGAGTAATATGTATATAAATAAAGAAAATAACATGATAATGCCTCTTTAAAATTAATATACAATCCAATTCCTCACCTTTATGGGAATGATATTGTCACTCATGCAGAAGTACGAATTACACTTTCCAAAATGCGATGAAATACATTTCCACGTTCACCATTAATCGAAAATAATAAAAATATATATTACTAATAAGTATGTAATATATGAAATAATATTGATATTTGAGATATATATATATATTAATATATATATATATGTACTTACATATATCTTATTCACTTAGTTCTGTTCAATACGATATGAAAACAGAAACATCGTTCATTCTTACATATGGACGAACGTCTCCATAAACAGTGTTTTTCAGTTCATATATATGTCTGTTATACATATTTATATTCTAAATATATATGATATAAAAATCATGTTTTATATTCTGGAAGTATTTAAATCTTGTTCTAAGTGATACAATCAAGAGTAACAAGTTAAAAAATGTACAATAAAGAAAGCTATTGTTACCCGAATAGTTAATTTAATATAGAAATTATTATTAAATTGATAGTATAAAGTCATAAATGAATCATGTATGATATCATAAATATTAATATGGTTCTGGTATAATTTAATAACATACAAAAATCTTTATATAGTAGGTTAAACATACACTCGACTAAAGACTGGGGTTCGATTATCATTTTATAGTATGTTTATTAATATTTATGACATTAATTAACAAACTGGTGTTCAATTGTCATTTTATAGTATATTTATTAACCATATAATATAAAAATACAATGGGAAATGGTAAATGTCAAACTATTTAACTTAGAGTTAAATATATATTTTATAGTTCATATGGTATCCTAAACCTGTCTAAAACCTATTGGATGAGTTTTTTAAGACCCATCCCCACCATAGATTTTTATTAATTTATTTTTGAGGCATTATAAACCAAAAACGACTTTATTATAAAATAATATTATATGTTCTTTCTAAGGTTCCCCTCAAACCTCTTATAAAAGGGCACATCCCTTTCTCTCAAATTCACATCTCCAGAGTCATTGGGATCGGCCAACACCTGCCCATATATCCTCTCAACTTCCCTATCATCATCATAGAGGCATTCCATTAGTCAGAAACCAAACTTATGTATCCCTTATGACCAAATAAAAAGGAAGAACCTAAAGAAGAGGTAAAAATTTCACCACCCACTTTCAAGTTCTTTTCATCTTCCACTTCATACTTTTTTCTTGTTTCAATTCTAAAATAATAACTCCAGTATATTCTATATACTGTGATGTTATTATAAATATGTCACATCTATATTCATTATTCTATCCATCTTATAAATGATTGTGTCACCATTTGTGTGTATGTATGGCTTACCGTCTCCACGTCATGGTGTAATTTTTTATTCAACACTATGTTATTTTGATGGATATAATGATAAGTAATATGTATATAAATAATGAAAATAAAATGATAATTTCTCTATAAAATTAATATACAATAAAATTCCACATCATTATGGAAATGATATTATCACTTGTGCGTACGTACGGAATACCGTCTCCACGGCGCGATGAGATTCATTTACATGTTCACCATTCTTCATCAATTATAAAAATATATATTACTAATAAGTATGTAATATATGAAATAATAATTCTATTTGAGATATATATGTCTCTGTGTGTTTGTGCGTACTTACATATATCTTATTCATATAGTTCCGTTCAAGACGATATGAAAACGGAACATCGTTCATGTGTACATATAGACTACCATCTCCATAAACAGTGTTTTTCATTTCATATATATGTATATTATACAAATTTATATTCTAAATATATATTATATAAAAATAATTTTTTATGTTCTGGAAGTATTTAAATATTGGTCTAAGTGATACAATCAAGAGTAACAAGTTAAAACAGGTACTATTATGAAATCTATTATTACCCGAAATGTTGATTTAACATGGAAATTATTGTTAAATGTGTAGTATAAAGTCAAAAATGAATTATTATGTTATTATAAATATTAATATGGTTCTCTTAAAATTTAATAACATACAACTATCTTCATAATGTTTGTTAAATGTACCATCGACTAAAAGAATGTGCAAGGTATGGTTAATTTCACAATCTCTATATTATACGAGGTTGTTTTTACGAAAGTATCTACTGCGAAATATTTATTATCCATGTACATGTTTCATAAAATAGTTTTCAAAGGGATTATTTTATGGGTATTTTTACTAAAACATCATTTTAAATTTTTTTAATGATTTTGTCTTCAAAACCAATTTCATTAATGTCCATGCATTCTAAATGGTTTTAAGGATTTATTTTAATGGACATGAATGTATTAAAATGTTAATTACATTACAAATTTTAGAAGTGGTATGTGAAAATTTGATTCAAAAATGTTTTTAAAGGACTTATTTTCTAAATTGTGTGACTTTTAAATGTTTTCATGTATAACAGATATTTCTATCAAAGTGTTTTACAAATAATTTTCATCTATGTCAAAATCCATTAATGGATTTTAAACTTGTTTGAATTTGATTTATTATGATACAAATCGTACATATTTTATTGAAGTTTTTGTGATATGTTTGACTATTGATGTGTTAATTTTATACAATTCATGGTTTATGGGTAATGTATTGACATTTCGTATACCAGTTTTAATATGAATGTTTAATTTATGTTTAAACCTATTGATATGTGGAATGCATTGAACATAGTATGTGACCGATGGAGCCCTCTATAGCTCTTCGATGCATCGGTAAGTCTCATTAGACAAACTAGTGTCTTGGCACAAGGCCTTAATAAAATCTTAATTGTAGTCATGGCGCAAGGCCTTGAAAATGTGGTTATGATAGTCTAGCATTATGCGTAAAGTCATTATGAATGTGGTTATTGATATTGCATGTGATTATATGACTATTAGAATATCCATTTGAATATGTAAATGGAATTATTTAATTTTATTTTCTCCATATTATGGTGAAGATCAAGTATAAAAGTATTTTGTTTTAGTTATACATTTCCTTAAATGTTTACACTTATTTATGAATGTTTCTTCTATATTTTTATCCTTATTGAGAATCTGATCTCACCCCTTTATTATGATTTATTTTCCCAGGATCCCAAGAAGATTATTATTGTTTATATACAGGGTTAAGATAAAGAGAATAATTGTGTTCTCAAAGAACTATCTATGTTGAGTTTTATGTTAGAAATTCTAAGGTAAAGTTAATGTATCTAATCTATTTTCCAACACTATTAAACTGATCAGTCCTTCGGGATATTATTATTTGTAATCATGACAATGTATTAAAACAATGCACCCAGTCTGGGTAATTGGGGTCAGGGCGTTATAGTTGCAATCAGAGAAAATTTAGTAATAACCTTGAAACTGGATTTAGATAAACTCTTATTAGAACACATAGCCCAAATTTAGACTTTGAGGATTAGTATAGAAGAAATTCCTAGAATTTTGGTAATATAGAGATTTAGTGATTTTTACAAGAAAATACATCCATGTCTAGATACAAGAAGGTATAGGTGGCTCTGGCACAATTGTACCTAGGGTAAAACCCGAAAGCACCGCTTTGACCAATACCCGAATGGGATCTGGTGCACGACAATGGTCCTTGCTGCACTCTTGGTTACGAAACACTCAGGAGATATTTTTAGACTAATTATCATTTTCATTACAAACCACAATGAAGGAATTATGGGCATATACTTCCTCAATGAAAACTTTTTTTTTGATTAAGAATTATATCCATAAACTGTTCAATTTATTTTAGGTATTTTACATGTTTAGAATTATGAATTGTGATTCATAATCTGACCTAGTGTATGCAATCGTATAGTAATGGATCCCAATACAAGGAATTAGAACTCATGCAACACGTATGATCCAAAGAGTAAGAAGGTTCATATCTTCAACACCATTAAGCCATCATTTAGATGGGAAATAGCCTCCCATGTATTATCAACATATGAAGAAATAATATCATGTGTTAATAAGATATGTAAATAATTATCTGAGTCTTATGGCTATCAAGGATAACAAGTGAAGAAAAGGATGGAAGAGAGAGGGATGGATAATGGTAAGAGGGAAAAGAAATAGTTTCCCATATGTGATAATTGTGGACAGAATCACCATGGTAAATTGATGAAGGGAATGGAAGATTGTTATATGTGTGGAGAAAAATGACACTAAGTATGTGATTGCAAGGGTAATAATTTTTTTTCAAATTTAAAATTCTTCATCTGCAAGGTGTTGGGACACTACGCGAATCAATGTCTCAGTCATCAGAGTATACCTTAAATGATGCAATTAGATAGTAATCATGTTATGATACAACCTCATGTGAAGTGGAATGACTAGTGTTCTTATGTTTTGTTAATATTGAATTATTTCATTTGAGTGTTGTATAAAAAATATAATGGTTATATGAATTTTGGAGAAAAATTAGGATTGTACAGCAGTACTATTTTATTGAGGATTTGAAATTATATGGTTCAATGGAATGTGATTTTATATTAAGCTATAAATTTTTTAAAATACTTGGTTGAATTAATGGTAAACCTTAATATGGTCATGATAATGATGTAATGATTTTTGAATAAGAGATGGTTGATTGGGATTAATTATATTAAATATTATTGACTTCCTTGAATAAGATTAATGATCTGTATATTCCATCATTGTAGGAGTTCACAACTTCATTGATAGTATGAGTATATACAGTTTTCTATAAATAATAAAAGACTATGAATGTAATCAATAAGAATTTATGGTAATTCAGGATGTTGCATTGTATTAATAGAATACATTATGAAGGTGCTCAAATGTTATTTTGTTGAAAAAAGGATCTTCATTGTGTTTAACTTCCTTATAAATTTTGTACTATGAGTTTGGATAGATTTATTTTGGATAATTCAAAAATTTTGAATTGATTATGATACTATTGTTAAGGATATTTTTCGATTTTTATAAAAAGGACAACACACACACCTTGCGACGACCAATCGTGTCATACAATGTTGTAGTAATCGAACCCACAACCATAGTGTGATTGGAATTTATCCCCTACCATTGGACTACGTGAACTACCAGGATTGGATAGTGTAGTTTATTTTATAAAAGGGTTTGATAAGTTAATTATAAATTCATATTTTTGAACCCTATACGAATAAAATAAATAGAATATTTTTTTTGAAATCATTTGGGGTGAAAGATGAGTTTGTGGTATGAATTAGTTAAAGGATGTAACTATACTTGTCAAGTATATATATATATTACCTCTTGTTAAGACTAAATGTTATTAACCCAATTTCTGATATGAGTTCTACACAATGGTATTTTCTATTTTCATCTTTTTATTATCTAAGAAAAATTTCAAATTATGAGGAAACAATTTATTTAAAACGGAAGAATGTAACACTCCATGATTTCATAGTACATTATTTCATCAAAGTAATTCAATATCATACACTACACACAACATCGTGTTTGTAACGCCCCGACCTCAGCTGCCCAGAGTCGGTGCATTACTTCGTAACATTGGCATGATCACAAGAAAGATCAAATCTCGAAAGACCGATTGGTTTAGTAGCCTTCGAAACACTAGATATAGTCATAAGGTTTACATTACATCATTAAATGAAAAACTACTACAACAACATATTGTATCCATAATCCACACTCATATCCCCACATAATATCCCTGCAGGTCATTCATAATTTACTTCTTCACTTCCTGGGAAAAATAAAACATAGAAAAGGGGTGAGCTCAAATGCCCAGTAAGGATAACAATATAGCGGAAACTTTCATAAATAAGAATAAACATTTAAGGCAATGTATAACTAAAACAAAAGCCTTTAAAACTTGAACTTTCAACATATTATGGCATAAATGAAATGGAATAATGCCATTTACTTATACACATGGTTATTCTACTAATCGAATAATCACATGAAAAATCAATAACCACTTTCATAATGATGGAATGCATAATGCCAGACTATCATAACCACATAGCCAAGGCCTCGTGCCAAGACTACAAATAAGATTTTGTCAAGGCCTTGTGCCAAGACACTAGTTTGTCTCATGAGACCTACCGATGCATCGAGGAGCTATAGCGGGCTCCACCCGTCACATATTAAGTCCAATGCATTCCCATATGAAAAGGTTTAAACATAACATAAACATTCGTATTAAAACTAGCATACGAAATGTAAATACTTTCACCATAAACTATGAATGGTATAAAAATAGAACATCCACAGTCAAACATATCACAAAACCTTCAATACAATATAGAAGTTTTGTATCATAATAAATCAATTTCAAATAATCTTAAAATCCATCAAAGGATGTTGACATAGATGAAATCAAAAATCTTTTTAAAGAAATATCTCCTTTTATTTTGAAATAATTTAAGATCCATATAAAATAAAACATTTTCATTGAAAATATTCTTATAAGCTTGTAAGGAAAGCTCTGAAGATTTTATAACGGCGTAAAATAACCGCACCCGCCGTATAAGTTAAAAAAACATTCTTACCTCAATTCTGTCGAAAGGGTTAAAAAGGACCTTGTTTTGAAAACGACAGAAAGATTCCTTTATAAACCTCTTATAAAAAGTCAAACAAGGGTATAAATGACTTTAACCCATATTCTTGTAAGTAGTAAAAATGTTTTGAAATACATTTTTAAGAAACATGGATGTGGATGATAAAGATATCCCAGTAGATTATTACGTATAAACAACCTCGGATAATGAAGAGATTGTGAAATAACCCTTACCTTGTACTTTTCCTTTGTTGGGGTCGGTTAACCTCCTGTATAATGGTGAAATAATTGTTATTAAATTATACAAGAGTCATATACATTAATATGATATCATATATGATCTTTTAACATTGCTTTATTTATAATATCTTAGTATTATCGTCGTTTCAGGTGATAATCGATTCGTTCTTCTTAAATGTTTGGTTACGTAAGACATGTTTGTAATGGATAGATTAAATCTTATTCATAATCAGAATGATATTAACATTAATTTTAACCCTAAAATGAGAATAAGACTTGAATGGATACGATGGAGGATGGATCTCACCGCGTTCGTGGAGACGGTAGTCCGTACGTACGCACGAACGCTACTTCCATTTAATTTTTATTTTAAAAGAATTGAATCCAAATGATACATAGGTATATTAATATTCCATTATAATATAATATTTTATATATGTTACTTAATTTCATTAACACCATCCTTTATACGTTCCATGTGTGGTATGAACGAGTCATATCATTTTAAGGCGGCGGTAGTCCGCACTTCCTCAAATGAAATTATCGTACGTATATAAAACATGAAACGAATAATGGTATGAAATAAAATGGAATTACAGAAGCTTATATATAAAATATATATCATTAATATAATATTTAATTATAGTGCCATCATAATGGCCACCATGAGAGGCGGTAAGATGTATTTGAACAATCATCGTTTCGTGAGACGTTAGTTTGTCATCCACAGAAACATTATGTTCATCATCCATTAGATGGAGTTGTGTGTATGTGTAGTTTTAATCCTTCTTATAACAACATCCTAGTATATTGAGGATACTGGTGTTGTTACAAAAGAAAGGAAATAAAAAGATTTTGGGGGTTGGAGAAGCAAAATAAAGGAAAATAATTTAAGAGAAATCGTTACCTTTAATTTAGGTAACTCACTTTGGTTGGAACCAAAGGACTTCTTGAAATGATTTCTGCCTAAGGGGAAGCTTCAAGGAGGAGGAGAGGGATGTGGGGAGCTTAGTTGGGCAGAGTTTGGACGAGTCAAGTGGCTTGAGAGGTGTGAGGAATGAGTAGAAGTGGTCTCCTTTTATAAGGGAGAGGAGGGGCTCTTTAGGAAAGAGTGAAAGTATTACTTTATAATATAATTATATTCGGTTTATAATGGTCCAAAAATCATTGAGGTCGAAGATAAGATGACTCATATTCTAAATAACATCAACCAATAAGAATTGGACAGGTTTTAGATAATATTTTAATCATTATAATATTATTTATTTCAATGATTTATTAATGAGGTAAACATTGCATCATTATTGTGTCATTAATAATTTAACTTATTTGATTTCTAAAAATTATAAATAAAATATAATCATGTAGTAAATCTTTTTAGATTTCTAATGAATATTTATAATCGAAAATCCAACATGTATAACCCTATGTAAAAATTGTTCTTCTAAAAGATTTAAGCTTATGCCATTTTTATTTTTATTTTAACTTTATTAATATAATGTGTCCCTACCACATAAAAGTGGCTCCAAGGGGTCCCCAAATTGACCCAAGGATGCCCATGGTCGGGTATGTGTCCACCAATAAGGTTAGGACACGTTTTAGGGTAATTTTGTATTATTATAATATTATTTTTTAACCCTTATTTACCGGATTTACCCTTTAACCATGGTAAATAAAATATTTACCACAGTAACTATTCAAAATGTCTAAAAATAAAAGTTACCTATTTACACAATTTTAACATCCTGATTCCAAATATGGAATCAATTTTCCTAAATTCAAAACACAGAAGTGGCAGAAATTAATTTAAAATTAATTCCCGCTGTCAAAACAAAAAGCGTGTTTTTAAGAGGTAATAACTATCAAAAGATTGACACTTGTTTATGTTCGGTTTAATTGTAAAATTATGTCCAATGACCAAAATTATATTAAATAGTAAAAATATATTCTAAATATACTTTAAAACCACTCAAATTCACCATTTATCACTATTAATTATTTTGATTAAAAAAGTTGTTTTTAATTAAAATTTAGTAATTTTCACTATTCATCAAAATATAAAAGTTATCCGAAAAGTACCAAAATTTCACCCTAGGCTAATTTCAATATTCCAAATCCAAAAATAAAGTCAATTTTGAAATATAAAATATATATGATTTCAAAAAGTAGGTATTACTATTCACAAGGGCTAGTTTAATTAGTTGTGGTGTGTGTTAGAACTCGAGGTTGCGTACAACACACGCTATCGCATTATTCGAAGGGAAATGTATCGTAGAAGCTTGGGGTGTTACATTCTCCCCTCCTTAAAATAATTGCATCCTCGCAATTTCTAGGGTATTACTGCATAAAAAGACTCGGGTGGTTCTTCATCATAAGTTCCTCGGGTTCCCACGTTGCCTCTTCCATCTTATGATTTCTCCACAAAACTTTTACCAGACGCATCGTCCGGTTTCTCAGTACTTGTTCTCTTGTATCAAGAATCCTGACGGGCTCTTCACAATAGGAAAGATCAGGTTCCAGTTCTAATTCCTCATAGGTGAGTACATGCGTTGGGTCAGGCATGTATTTTCTCAACAGAGATATGTGGAACACATCGTGAACTTTGGAGAGACTTGGCAGCATTGCCAATCGGTAAGCTACAGCCCCAATTCGTTCTAGAATTTCGAAAGGTCCGATGTACCTGGGACTCAATTTACCTTTCTTTCCAAAACGTATGACTCCCTTCCATGGAGATACCTTTAGGAAAACATGATTACCGACTTGAAATTCCAAATCCTTCCTTCGATTATCGGCATAGCTCTTCTGCCTACTTTGAGCTGCTTTGATGTGATTTTGGATTACTTTCACCTTTTCCACCGTTTCCTCCACCAGCTCTGGGCCTACAAGTTTTCTTTCACCAACGTCATCCCAACAGGTTGGTGTACGACATCTCTTTCCGTATAATGCTTCATATGGTGCCATCTGTATACTCGAATGGAAGCTATTGTTATAGGAAAATTCTACCAGAGGTAAATATTGATCCCACATACCCTGAAAGTCAAGTGAGAAAGATCTCAACATGTCTTCTAAGGTTTGAATAGTCCATTCTGATTGTCCGTCTGTCTGAGGGTGGTAAGCAGTGCTCAAATGAAGTTCAGTATCCAGGGATTTCTGAATACTTTACCAAAATCTTGAAGTAAAACGGGGATCACGATCAGAAACAATCGATAGGGGTACTCCATGAAGTCTCACAACTTCATTAATGTATAGTCTTTCTAGACGTTCCAGGGGTAGATCTTCTCTTATAGCAAGAAAATGTGCTGACTTGGTAAGACGATCAACAATAACCCATATTTCATCGTTCCTTCTAGGAGTCTTTGGTAGCCCCATGACAAAGTCCATCGTAATATTGTCCCATTTCCACTCCGGTATGGGAAGAGGTTGCATGACTCCTCCAGGCTGTTGCCTTCCAGCTTTCACTTGTTGACAAACCATACATCTTCACACAAAATCAGCAATCTCCCTCTTCATGTTGTCCCACAAAAAATGTTCCTTCAAATCTCTATACATTTTGGTGCTCCTAGGGTGTATAGAGAAATTGTAACTATGAGCATCATCCAGCAATTCCCTTTTTAGATCAGGTAAATCGGGAACACAAAGTCTCTTCCCGAATTTCAAAATTCCATCTTCATACACAAAGTCTCTCAATCTCCCATCATTCACAGCTTTAATCTTCTTCTGAAATTCTTCATCATTGGTCTGAGAACTCTTAATCCTTTCTAGTAAAGATGGTTTGGCAACCATTTGAAAAAGCATTGATGTTTCACCTTCCCTGGTTATTCCCATGTCCATCTTCACTAGATCAATGAAAATTGGATCCCTTTCAATTCTCATATTGTTCAAAACTCCATGGTCTTTTCTACTCAAAGCATCTTCCACCTTGTTTGCCTTCCTCGGGTGGTAGTGTATCGTACAATCATAGTCCTTGAGTAATTCAAGCCATCTCCTTTGCCTCATGTTGTGTTTTTTTTGTGATAAAATATACTTCAAACTCTTGTGATCAGTATAAATCTCACATTTTTCACCATAGAGGTAGTGCCTCCATATCTTCAAAGCAAATATCACAGTTGCTAACTCAAGATCATGAGTAGGATAGTTTTGTTCATGAATTTTCAACTGTCGTGATGCATAGGCAATAACTCTATCATTCTGTATAAGGACACAGCCAAGTCCTTTCTTCGATGCATCACTATAAATAACGAACCCATCATTACCCGATGGTAGAGTCAATATAAGAGCATTGACTAATCTTCTCTTAAGTTCTTCGAAACATTCTTCACACTCTTTGGTCCAAACAAATTTAACACCTTTACGTGTGAGCTTCGTTAATGGGTTATCCAATCGGGCAAAATTCTGGACGAAACGTCGATAATAACCTGCCAAACCAATAAAACTGCGTACCTCAGTTATACTCGTAGGTTCTGGCCATTCTTGGATTGCCTTGGTCTTAGAAGGATCAACAGAGATTCCATATTTTGAGACAATATGGCCAAGAAAAGAAATCTCCTGAATCCAGAATTCACACTTGCTAAACTTCCCATATAATTCATGCCTCCTCAGAGTCTTCAAGATAATGCGAAAGTGATTTTCATGATCGTCGTAGGTTTTGGAGTATACCAAGATATCATCAATAAATACCACCACAAATTCATCGAGATACTCCTTGAAAACTCTATTCATCAGATCAATGAATACAAAGGGTGCATTAGTCAATCCAAACGGCATTACATTAAACTCGTAATGCCCGTACCTGGTTCGAAATGCTGTCTTCGGAATGTCTTCCTTCATTACACACAACTGATGGTATCCAGATCGAAGGTCAATCTATGAAAAGTATTGAGCTCCATGCAGTTGGTCAAATAAATCATCAATACGAGGTAGGGGATACTTGTTCTTTATCGTTATAGCATTGATCTCCCTGTAGTCAATACATAACCTCATAGATCCATCTTTCTTTTTAACAAAAAGTACAGGGGCTCCCCATGGAGAAACACTAGGGCGAATAAATACCTTATTACTAAATTCTTCTAGTTGTTTCTTTAATTCGACTAACTCTACAGTGGCCATTCTATAAGGGGTCTTCGATATAGGCCTTGATCCAGGAATCAAATCAATGGAAAACTCAACTTCTCGTTCTGGAGGATGTCCAGGTAAATCTTCCGGAAATACATCTACAAATTCTTTCACAACAGGTACATCCTCTATTTGAACATTCCTTTCCTCACCGACAGTTATTTCATTCTCTTCCTCCCCAATAATTGAATTATGTTGAGCTACTGGGGGTGGATCTAAATAAGAATTAGGTGGTGACGATTCTGCTCTAAAAATAAGGTGCTCCTTATCATTATCATCAAGAATCGTAACCTCTTTCTTCTTACAATAAATCTTCGCATCATAGTCTGAAAGCCAGTCCATACCGAGGATTATATCAAACTCAATCATAGGTATGACGATGAAATCAGAAGATAAAGAAAATTTATGTGCTATAATGGGGACTGATTCACAAAACTTTGTTGCAACGATACTTCCCTTATGAGTTTTAACTGACAACTCCCTTATTAAATCAAATTGGAAATATCTAATTTTCTTAGCAAACTGGGAAGATATGAAACAATGCGATGATCCAGAATCAAATAATGCATTTGCTAAACTTGAGGAAACCATTAAATTACCTGCCACCACATCTTTCGGAGCTTCTACCTCTGCAGTAGTGATAGCATAAGCCTGGCCTTGATCCCTTGGCCTTTTCTGAGGTATGTTCTCCTGATGCTTAGGGCATGCATTTGCATAATGCCCCATCTCCCTGCAATTGTAGCACTGAACGTTGGTAGCTTCCTTCTTCCCCTTGCAATCATGAGCTTGGTGGCCTTTTTCACCACACTTGTAACAGACTCCCATTCCCTTCAAGCAAGTACCAGGATGTTTCTTCCCGCATTTACCACAAGATGGATATTCAACCTTTCCCTTATTCCCCTTATTTCCATTCCCAGATTGATCAGCAGGTCTCTTCTTCTCTTGCTTCCCTTCAAAGCCATATGACTCAGTAAAATCTTTACTTATCTTATCAACACATGATATTATTTCTTCATATGATGATAATACATGGGAGACTATTTCTCTTATAAATTCTAGCTTAAGACCATGAAAGATATGATCCTTCCTTCTCTTTGGATCATGTGAATTTCTGGAGTTCTCATTCCTTCTACTGGGTGCCATTTCTAAACAATGGCATACAGTAGATCAGTTTATGAATCAAAATACATAATCCCATACTTATAAAACACTTAACATAAATTGAACTATTTATGGATATAATCCATAATCATAAAAATGTTTTCTTTGAGGAAGTATATACTCATAAACCCTTCATAATGATTTGTAAAGAAAATGAGAGTTATCCTAAGCATATCCCCCGGGAGTGTCGTAACCAAGAGTGCAGCAAGGCCCGTTGTCGTGCACTAGTTCCCGTTCGAGTCTAGCTCAAAGCGGTGTTTTCGGGTTTTACCCCTAGGTATATCTGTGCCATAGCCGCCTCTACCTGCTTGAATCCAGACAGGGATGTATTGCTCGGAAAACTCACAAATCTCCACAATACCAAAATTCAAGGAAGTTCTTCTATACTAATCCTCAATGTTAATCTTAGGTCTACGTGCTCTAATCAGAGTTTATCTAAATCTAGCTTCCAAGGTTTGTACTAAACTTCCTCTGATACCATCTGTAACGCCCCGACCCCAGCTTCCCAGAGTCGGTGCATTACTTCGTAACATTGGCATGATCACAAGAAAGATCAAATCTCGAAAGACCGATTGGTTTAGTAGCCTTGGAAACACTAGATATATTCATAAGGTTTACATTACATCATTAAACGAAAAACTACGACAACAACATATTGTCTCCATAATCCACACTCATATCCCCACATAATATCCCTGCAGGTCATTCATAATTTACTTCTTCACTTCCTGGGAAAAATAAAACATAGAAAAGGGGTGAGCTCAAATGCCCAGTAAGGATAACAATATAGCGGAAACTTTCATAAATAAGAATAAACATTTAAGGCAATGTATAACTAAAACAAAAGCCTTTAAAACTTGAACTTTCAACATAGTATGGCATAAATGAAATGAAATAATGCCATTTACTTATTCACATGGTTATTCTACTAATCGAATAATCACATGAAAAATCAACAACCACTTTCATAATGATGGAATGCATAATGCCAGACTATCATAACCACATAGCCAAGGCCTCGTGCCAAGACTACAAATAAGATTTTGTCAAGGCCTTGTGCCAAGACACTAGTTTGTCTCATGAGACCTACCGATGCATCGAGGAGCTATAGCGGGCTCCAACCGTCACATATTAAGTCCAATGCATTCCCATATGAAAAGGTTTAAACATAACATAAACATTCGTATTAAAACTAGCATACGAAATGTCAATACTTTCACCATAAACGATGAATGGTATAAAAATAGAACATCCATAGTCAAACATATCACAAAACCTTCAATACAATATAGAAGTTTTGTATCATAATAAATCAACTTCAAATAATCTTAAAATCCATCAAAGGATGTTGACATAGATGAAAATCAAAATTCTTTTTAAAGAAATATCTCCTTTTATTTTGAAATAATTTAAGATCCATATAAAATAAAACATTTTCTTTGAAAATATTCTTATAAGCATGTAAGGAAAGCTCTGAAGATTTTATAACGGCGTAAAATAACCGCACCCGCCATATAAGTTAAAAAAACATTCTTACCTCAATTCTGTCGAAAAGGTTAAAAAGGACCTTGTTTTGAAAACGACGGAAAGATTCCTTTATAAACCTCTTATAAAAAGTCAAACAAGGGTATAAATGAATTTAACCCATTTTCTTGTAAATAGTAAAAATGTTTTGAAATACATTTTTAAGAAACATGGATGTGGATGATAAAGATATCCCAGTAGATTATTACGTATAAACAACCTCGGATAATGAAGAGATTGTGAAATAACCCTTACCTTGTACTTTTCCTTTGTTGTGGTCGGTTAACCTCCTGTATAATGGTGAAATAATTGTTATTAAATTATACAATAATCATATACATTAATATGATATCATATATGATCTTTTAACATTGCTTTATTAATAATATCTTAGTATTATCGTCGTTTCAGGTGATAATCGATTCGTTCTTCTTAAATGTTTGGTTACGTAAGACATGTTTGTAATGGATAGATTAAATCTTATTCATAATCATAATTATATTAACATTATTTTTAACCCTAAAATGAGAATAATACTTGAATGGATACGATGGAGGATGGATCTCACCGCGTTCGTGGAGACGGTAGTCCGTACGTACGCACGAACGCTACTTCCATTTAATTTTTATTTTAAAAGAATTGAATCCAAATGATACATAGGTATATTACTATTCCAGTATAATATAATATTTTATATATGTTACTTAATTTCATTAACACCATCCTTTATACGTTCCATGTGTGGTATGAACGAGTCATATCATTTTAAGGGGGCGGTAGTCCGCACTTCCTCAAATGAAATTATCGTACGTATATACAACATGAAACGAATAATGGTATGAAATAAAATGGAATTACAGAAGCTTATATATAAAATATATATCATTAATATCATATTTAATTATAGTTCCATCATAATGGCCACCATGAGAGGCGGTAAGATGTATTTGAACAATCATCGTTTCGTGAGGCGTTAGTTTGTCATCCACAGAAACATTATGTTCATCATCCATTAGATGGAGTTGTGTGTATGTGTAGTTTGAATCCTTCTTATAACAACATCCTAGTATATTGAGGATACTGGTGTTGTTACAAAAGAAAGGAAATAAAAAGAGTTTGGGGGTTGGAGAAGCAAAATAAAGGAAAATAATTTAAGAGAAATCGTTACCTTTAATTTAGGTAACTCACTTTGGTTGGAACCAAAGGACTTCTTGAAATGATTTCTGCCTAAGGGGAAGTTTCAAGGAGGAGGAGAGGGATGTGGGGAGATTAGTTGGGCAGAGTTTGGACGAGTCAAGTGGCTTGAGAGGTGTGAGGAATGAGTACAAATGGTCTCCTTTTATAAGGGAGAGGAGGGGCTCTTTAGGAAAGAGTGAAAGTATTACTTTATAATATAATTATATTCGGTTTATAATGGTCCAAAAATCATTGAGGTCGAAGATAAGATGACTCATATTCTAAATAACATCAACCAATAAGAATTGGACAGGTTTTAGATAATATTTTAATCATTATAATATTATTTATTTCAATGATTTATTAATGAGGTAAACATTGCATCATTATTGTGTCATTAATAATTTAACTTATTTGATGTCTAAAAATTATAAATAAAATATCATCATGTAGGAATTATTTTTAGCTTTCTAATTAATATTTATAATCGAAAATCCAACATTTATAACCCTATGTAAAAATTGTTCTTCTAAAAGATGTAAGCTTATGCCATTTTTATTTTTATTTTAACTTTATTAATATAAAGTGTCCCTACCACATACAAGTGGCTCCAAGGGGTACCCAAATTGACCCAAGGATGCCCATGATCGGGTATGTGTCCACCAATAAGGTTAGGACACGTTTTAGGGTAATTTTGTATTATTATAATATTATTTTTTAACCCTTATTTACCGGATTTACCCTTTAACCATGGGAAATAAAATATTTACCACAGTAACTATTCAAAATGTCTAAAAATAAAAGTTACCTATTTACACAATTTGAACATCCTGATTCCAAATATGGAATCCATTTTCCTAAATTCAAAATACAGAAGTGGCAGAAATTAATTTAAAATTAATTCCCGCTGTCAAAACAAAAAGCGTGTTTTTAAGAGGCAATACCTATCAAAAGATTGACACTTGTTTATGTTCGGTTTAATTGTAAAATTATGTCCAATGACCAAAATTATATTAAATAGTAAAAATATATTCTAAATATACTTTAAAACCACTCAAATTCACAATTTATCACTATTAATTATTTTGATTAAAAAAGTTGTTTTTAATTAAAATTTAGTAATTTTCACTATTCATCAAAATATAAAAGTTATCCGAAAAGTACCAAAATTCCACCCTAGGCTAATTTCAATATTCTGAATCCAAAAATGAAGTCAATTTTGAAATATAAAATATATATGATTTCAAAAAGTAGGTATTACTATTCACAACGGCTAGTTTAATTAGTTGTGGTGTGTGTTAGAACTCGAGGTTGCGTACAACACACGCTATCGCATTATTCGAAGGGAAACGTACCATAGAAGCTTGGGGTGTTACAGTGTTCAACCGCACTACGACTTACCAAACAAGACATTCAAAAGTGGTTATGAATAGTTTTAAATGAATTTTTAACTATATATAATCCTTATAATTTTAGAATCCATATTATTAGTTTCTTAGACATAATGAGAAATAAAATACATTTTTTCATATAACAGATGTATTTTTAAAAAAATTCAATTTTACAGCCTTTTAATGGAAACCCCTTTTTAAATAAAATATTTCATACTTCTATATATTCAATTTTACAAAATAAACTTCTTTTTTAGAATCGGTACATAATAATCTAGTTTCAATAAATTTATGGTGTTTTTCTGATGACCATAATATTTGGGTGAATAGTAAAAAATCTGTATTTGAACTGATAACATATTTTATAATAAAAAAAATTTATAGTGTTAAATTATTAATTTTAATGGGTTTTAAGTATAAATAGATTATATTTTTGCATTTTTATACAATACTAGTCATTTTAAATAATTTAACTTTGAAATTGTACATAATCAAGTGTCAATCTTTTGATAGTTATTATTTCTAAAAAATACGCCTTTTGGTTTTGACAATGGGAATTAATTTTAAAGTAATAAATGAAACATAAATGTTTTTAATTTGGTAAAATAAACATCATTTATGGATTCGGAATACCAAAATTATCCTAGGGTGATTTTTTATTATTTTTATGAAAATATTCAATTTTTTATAAATAGTTAAAAACACAGAGTTATTGTTTAAAACTGACTATTTATAAAAATAATTATTTATTTTATTTAGGTATATTTCAGGTCTTAATAGAGACATAATAACTATATAAATTCAATTTAATTCATTGGTTTCAATTTATAATAATTTTATCTATATAAAAATTTTATCAAACTTTTTATCGCCATTTACCCACCTCCTATGATCGTTTGCAAATTTACATAAAACATAATTTTACCGCATATGTGAGTTGAATTTCGAAACTCTGAAAGACGTGATTAATATTAAGTATTAAAATGTGGTTCAATAAGATAAAAATAATATTTTTTTAATTGTAAAATTTTACTTTTATTTACCACGTTTAAAAGTAAATAGGTAATTAAGGGTAAAAATGATATTATTATTACCCTAACACGTGTACTAATTCTATTGTAAAATTGTAAATCGACCAAAAGCATCCTTAGGATTAAAATATGACCCTTTAGGTCCACTTGAATTAGATTTATACATTTATTATTATTTTATTTAAATAAGAGTAAAAAGAGTTAAAAACAAAGTTTAATAACTATACCATTTTTAATATAGGTTTGTAAATAAGATAAATTCAACTATAAATATTCATTAATAATATAAAACTATATCATAAATAATGGTATTTTATTTATAAATTTTAGAAATTATATAATTTAATTTATTAATAACACAATGATGATGCAAAAATTACCATATTAATGAAAGAATAAAATAAATGGTATTATAAATATTAAAATAAATATAATTTCAATGTTTTTATAACATCCAAGAATTTTCATGATGAATATGACATGATATTATTTATTCAATGTATTTTTTTTTGAAGTAATATTTTTTTTATTATTTTATAAAAATTTAATACCAAAGTGTTTCAAAATTGAAAAAAATTGTTTTTAATAAAATATAAAATTTTAATTGATATATTTGTCCTAAAAATATAAGGGTCGGCCAAAAGACTTATATAATAATATTTGTGACATTAATTAAACAAATGGTGTTATATTTTCATTTTATAGTATGTTTATTAACCATATAATATAAAAATACAAAGAGACATGGTAAATGTCAAACTATTTAACTTAAAGTTAAATCTAAATGTTAAGGATCATATGGTATCCTAAACCTGTATAAAACCTATTGGTGGAGTTTTTTACGACCCATACCCACCTTATATTTTTTATAATTTATTTTTGAGACATTATAAACCGAAATCAAATTTATTATAAATTAATATTATATGTTTTTCCTAAGGATCCCCTCACACCTCTTATAAAAGTGCACATGCCCTTCTATAAAAATCACACCTCCAGAGCCATTTGGATCATCCAAACCTTTCCCATATATCCTATAAAAATTCTTATCTTCATCCTAGAGGCCTTCCTTTATTCATAAATCCACCTTATAGACCCGTTTTGATCAAATCAAAAGGAATAACCCGAAAGAGAGGTAATAATTTCACCACCCACTTTCAATTTCTTTTCTTCTTCAACTTGTTACTTATTTCTTGTTTCAATTATAAAATAATAACTCCAGTATATTCTACATATTGTGATGTTATTATAAATATGGCACAACAATATTCATTATTCTATCCATCTTAGGAATGATAATGTCACCATTCGTGCGTACGTACGACTTACCATGTCCACGTCGTGGTGTAATATGTTATTCAACACTATGTTATTTGGATGGATATAATGATAAGTAATATGTATATAAATTATGAAAATAACAAGATAATTTCTCTATAGAATTAATATACAATCTAATTCCACATTTTTATTGAAATGATATTGTCGCTTTTGCGTACGCACGTATTACTTTCTCCACAACGCGAGGAGATTCCTTTACATGTTCACCATTCATCGACAATTAAATAAATATATATTACAAATAAGTATGTAATATATGAAATAATAATACTACTGTATATGTATATATATACTTATATATATCTTGTTCACTTAGTTTTTTCAATAGGATTTGAAAACTGAAACATCATTTATGCGCAGGTATAAACTATTGTCTCCATTAATGGTGTTTTTTCATTTCATATATATGTCTATGTTACATATTTATATTCTAAATATATATGATATGTAAATCAATTTTTATATTTTGGAAGTATTTAAATCTTACTCTATGTGATACAATCAAGAGTAACAAGTTAAAACACGTACGATAAAGAAAGCAATTATTATCTGAAATGTTAATTTAACATGAAATGTTTTATTAAATGGGTGGTATAAAGTCATAAATGAATCATGTATGATATAATAAATATTATTTGTTCCTTGTATAATTTATTAACCTACTACTATCTTCATATAGGAGGATAAAGGTACCCTTGACTAAAGAAAAGATCAAGGTAGGGTCAATTTCACAACCTCATTGTTATCCGAGGTTGTTATTTCATAAGTATCTAATGGGAAATGTTTATTATCCATGTAAATGTTTCATAAACTAGTTTAAAAAGGGATTTTTTAAGGGACTTTTTACTAAAACATCATTTTAAATGTTTTAATAATTTATTCTTCTAAACCATTCTCATTAATGTCCATGTTTTCCAAATGGTTTTCAAAATTTATTTAAATGGACATGATTTTTTTAAAATGTTAATTAAATTCAAAAGTTTCAATGTTTTATGGGACACATTAATTAAAAAATCTCATTAAATGACATTTGTTAAAAATTGTGTGGCTTTTAAATGTTTTTTGGAAAAAGAGATATTTCTCTCAAAGAGTTTTACAAATCATTTTCATCAATATCAGAATCCTTTAATGGATTTTAAAATTGATTGAAGTTGATTTATTATGATACAAATATTCTATAATGTGTTGAATGTTATTTGATATGTTTTATTGTGGATGTGTTATTTTTATATCATTCATGATTTATGGGTAAATTATTGACATTTCGTATGCCTGTGTAAATACGAATGTTTATGTTATGTTTAAACATGTTCATATGAGGAATGCATTGGATTTAGTAAGTGATAGGTGGATCCCGCTATAGCTCATCGATGCATCTGTAGGTCTCATGAGACAAACAAGTTTTTTGGCCCAAGGTCATGAGAAAACCTTAATTGTATTCTTGGCACAAGGCCTTGACTATGTGGTTATGATAGTCTAGAATTATGCATTCCATCATTATGAAAGTTGTTATTGATATTCCGTGTCATTATTAGACTAGTAGAATATCCATGTGAATAAGTAAATGGAATTATTTCATTTTATTTTTTCCATATTATGCTTATGTTCATGTATTATAGGATTTTGTTTTAGTAATACATTGCCAAAAAAATTTACACTTATTTATTAAAACATTATGCTATATTGTTATACTTAGTGAGCATCTAAGCTCACCCCTTTCTTATGATTTATTTTCCTAGGATTCCAAGAAGTGTATTAAGATTGATATGAAGGGTTAATCTAAAGTGAATAAAGGTGATCACAAAGAACTATATATGTTGTGTTTTATGTGTGAAATTTTAATAAAATGTTAATGTATGTAATCTATTTTCAATGACTGCTAAACTGATCGGTCCTTCAGGATCTGATAACTTGTAATCATGTCAATGTATTTAAATAATCACCAAATTTTGGTAACTAGGGTTGGGGAATTATAGTTGGTATCAGAGAATGATAAGGAATTACCTTGGAAACTAGATTTTGATAAACTATGATTAGAACACATAGCCCTAAGATAGACATTGAGGATTATTATTGAGAAACTTCCAAACAATTTGGTAATGTAGAGTTTTTGTGAGTTTTCCAAGAATATAAATCTCTATTTGGATACAAGAAGGTAGAGGTGGATCTGGTGCAGATGTACCTAGGGGTAAAACATGAAAACACCGCTTTGAGACAGACTCAAACAGAACTGGTTCACGACAATGGGCCTTGTTGTACTCTTGGTTATGACACTATTGGGGGATATATTTAGCATAATTATCATTTTTTTTAAAAACCACAATGATGGGTTTATGAGCGTATACCTTTTTAAATAAAATATTATTTTTATTGTGGATTATATCAATAAACAGTTCAATTTATGTAAGGTATTTTACATGTTTGGAATTATGAATTATGATTCATAAACTGACCCGGTGTATTCCATCATATAGAAATGGCTCCCAATAGATGGAATGTAAACTCCAGCAACACATATAATCCAATGAGTAAGATAGATCATATCTTTCAATGTATTAAAAAAACATTTATAAGGGAAATAGTCTCCCATTTATTAACAACCTATGAATAAATAGTATCATGTGGTAATAAGATAAGTAAAACATTTTCAGAGTCCTATGGATATGAAGGGATGTAAAAGATGAAAAGGATGGAAGGGAGAATGATGGAGAAAGGGAAGAGGGAAAAGAAGGATTTTCTCATATGTGATAAATGTGGAAATAATCACTATGGTAAATTCTTGAAGATAATGGGAGTTTGTTGTAAGTGTGGAGAAAAAGGACCCCAAGTACGTGATTGCAAGTGTATGAATTTTGTTTTTCAAATGTACAATGCTTTATCAACAAGGCATTGGGACACAACATGAATCAGAGTTTCAATCATCAGAGTATACCTGAAGTGATGCTATTGGATAATAATCATATTATGATACATCCTCATGTGAAGAGGAATGACTAGTGTTCTTATGATGTTAATATGGAATTATTTCATTTGAGTGTTGTATCAACAATATACTGGTAATATGAATTATGTAAATAAATAGGGATTGTACAAAAGTACTATTTTATTGAGTATTTGTGATTATATGGTTCTATGATAAGTGAATTAATAGTAACCTATACTTTTCAGAAAATAGATTGTTGAAGGAATGGTAATCCTTAATATGGTTCTGATAATGATGTAGTGATTTTTGAATAAGAGATGGTTGATTTAGATAAATTATATTGGAAATTCTTGACATCATGAAACATATTAATGATTTTTATATTCCACCATTGTTGGAGTTTACAACATTTTGGATAGAAGGAGTATATCCAGTATTCTATAATGAATAAATAAGCATGAATGTAATCAATAAGGATTTATGGTAATTCAGGATGTTTCAGTGTTTGAAAAGAATACTTGATGAAGGTGATCACATGTTATTATGTGGAAAAAAGGATCATCATTGTGTTTAACTTCTTTCTAAATTTTGGACTGTGTGTTTGGATAGATTTATTTTGGATAAGTCTTAATGTTGGAATGGATTAAGATACTATTGTTAAGGTTAATTTTTTGATTTTATAAAAAGGACAACACACAGAAAATGTGAAAACCCATCGAGTCAGACAAAGCTGTGGGAATCGAACCCACAACCATAGTGCCATGGGGATTTTTCACCTAACACTTTACTACATGATTTCCCTAGATTGTATAATGTAGTTTCTTGTTTTAATGCGTCTGATAGGTGAATTATAAAATCATATTTTTGAAGCCTATACAATTTGGATAAATATAATATTTTGTTGATATCATTTTGAGTGAAATATGAGTTTGTTGTAGGAATTAGTTAATGGATGTAACTCTACTTGTCTTGTATATAGTTATATATTCCTTCTTTTTAAGACCGCATTATATTAACCCAATTTACGATAATATTTTTCCACAAAGGTATTTTCTATTTTCAACATTTTATTTTCAAAGTACAATTTCAAATTATGAGGATGCAATTTATAAACAGAGGGAAGAATGTAACACCCCAAGATTTCATGGTACATTATTTCTTCAAAGTGATTCTATAACTTGAAAATTATGCAAAAATGAGTTCAAACGCACCATGACATACGAAAGTAGCCATTCAAAATAGTTTATGAATAGTTTTATCTAAATTTTGAACTATATATAATCCTTATAATTTTAGAATCCATATTATGAGATTCTCAAATATTATGTAAAATAAAAAACAATTATTCAGATAATATAAGTATTTTTTAAAATATTAAATTTTACAGCCTTTAAACAGAAAACCCTTTTTAAATCAAATATTTGAAACCTTTATATATTCAATTTGACAAAATAAACTATTCTTTAGAATCAGGACATAATAATTTAGTTTCAATAAATTATTGGTGTTTTTTTGATAACATTCATTTTTTGGCGAATATTAAAAAATTACATATTTTAACTAAAAAAGAATATTTTTTAATTAAAATAATTTATAGTGTTAATTTATACATTTTAATCGTATGGATGTATTAATAGATTATATTTTTACCATTTAATACAATACTGGTAATTGTGAATAATTTTACATTGAAATTGGACATAAACAAGTGTTAATATTTTGATAGTTATTATTTCATAAAAATACGTCTTTTGGTTTTGACAACGAGAATCTATTTTAAATTAATAAATGAAAATTATATTTTTTTAATTTGGAAAAATATAAATCATTTTTGGATTCGGAATATCGAAATTATCCTAGGGTGAATTTTTGGTATTTTTCTTAAAACATTCAATTTTTGATGAACAATTAAAAACACTAAGTTATTGTTTAAAAACCACTCTTTATTTAAAAATAATAATTTATTTTATTTAAATTTATTTTAGGTCAGAATAGAAACATAATACCTATATAACTTCAATCTAATTCATTGGTGTCAGTTTATAATAATTTAAGATATATAAAAAGTTTATCAAACTCATTACAATATTTTACCCACCTCCTAGGAGCATTTGAAAATTTACATAAAACATAATTTTACCCCTTATTTTAGTTGAATTTATAAAATCCGAGAGACAAGGTTAATATAAAGGATTAAAATGTGGTTCAATAAGATAAAAATAATTTTTGGTGAATTGTATCTTTTTATTTTTTATTCCACGTTAAAAAGTAAATAGGATAATTAAGGGTAAAAATAATAATATTATTACCCTAACACATGTACTAATTCTATTTTATAATTTTTATTTGACCAAAAACAACCGTAGTAATAAAATATGACCCTTTAGTTCAACTTGGATTATATTGATACATTTATTATGTTTTTATTTATAGAGGCACCTCCCGTTCTCTAAAATCACACCTCCAGAGCCAATTGGATTGGCCAACCCCTTCCCATATATCCTATAATCTTCCCTAACCTTATGCTAGATTCCTTCCATTTGTTAGAAATCCAACTTAAGTAGCCATTTTGATCAAATCAAAAGGAAGAACCTGAAAAATATTTAATAATTTCAGCACCCTCTTTCAAATTGTTTTCTTTTTCCACTTCTTATTAATTTCTTGTTTCCATTAAAAAATAATAACTTCAATATCTTCTATATACTGTGATGTTATTATAAATATGTCTGAATTATATTCGCTATTCTATCCATCTTATGAATTATAATGTCACCATTCGTGCGTATGTACAACTTACCGTCTCCACAACGTGGTGTAATTTGTTATTCAACAATATGTTTATTGGATGGATATAATGATGAGTAATATGTATATAAATAAAGAAACTAACATGATAATTCTTCTTTAAATTAATATACAATCCAATTCCACATCTTTAAGGAAATGATATTATTGCTCGTGCATATGTACTAGTTACATTTTCCACGACGTGATGAGATTCATTTACACGTTCACCATTAATTGACAATTATAAAAATATAAATTAATAATAATTTTGTAATATATGACTTAATAATTCTACTAGATATATATATATACTTACATATATCTTATTCACTTTTTTCTCATTAATACGATATGAAAACTGAATCATCGTTTATGCGTATGTACGGACAACCATCTCCATTAACAGTGTTTTTCCTTTCATATATATGTCTATGATACATATTTATATTCTAAATATATATGATATAAAAATCATTTTTTATATCCAGGATGTATTTAAATCTTAATCTAAGTGATAAAATCAAGAGTAAAAAGTTAAAACACGTATGATAAAGAAATTGATTATTACCCGAAATGTTAATTTAGTATAGAAATTTTTATTAAATGGGTTGTATAAATTCATAAATGAATCATGTATGATATCATAAATATTTTTATTGTTCTGGTACAATTTAGTAACATACTACGATCTTTATATAAGAGGGTAGATTTACCCTCGACTAAAGTAAAGTGACAGGTAGGGTAAATTTCACAATCTCCTTGTTATCTGAGGTTGTTTCTACGTAAGTATCTACTAGGAAATATTTACTAGCCATGTCCATGTTTCATATAATAGTTTACAAATAGACTCTTTTAATGGAATTTTTACTAAAACATAATTTTAAATGTTTTAATGATTTATTCTTCTAATCCATTTTCATTAATGTCCATGTATTCAAAATGGTTCTAAGGATTTATTTAAATGGACTTGAATGTTTTAAAATTATAATTTATTTCAAATGTTTCAAAGTGGTATGGGACACATTGATTCAAAAATGTCATTAAATGACTTCTTTTCTAAATTGTGTGACTTTTAAATGTTTTTGGGAAAATGGTATATTTCTCTCAAAGAGTTTTACAAATCATTTTAATCTATTTCAAAATCCTTTAATGGATTTTAAAATTGTTTGAAGTTGATTTATTATGATACAATTATTCCATATTGTATTGAATGTTTTGTCATATGTTTGACTATGGTTGTGATATTATTATACCATTCATGGTTTATGGGTAATGTATTGACATTTCATATGCCAGTTTTAATACGATTGGTTATGTTATGTTTAAACATGTTCATATGAGGAATGCGTTGGATTTAGTAGGTGACTGGTGGAGCTCGCTCTAGCTCCTCGCTTCATCAGTAGGTCTCATGAGACATACTAGTGTTTTGACACAAGGCCATAACAATATCTTAATAGTATTCATGGAATAAGGACTTGACTATGTGGTTATGATAGTCTGGCAATGTGGCTTCCATCATTATGAATGTGGTTATTGATATTGCATGTGATTATTCGACTAGTAGAATATCCATGTGAATAAGTAAATGACATTATATCATTTTATTTATTCCATATTATGCTGAAGTTCAAGTATAAAATGCTTTTGTTTTACTAATACATTGCCTAAAATGTTTACGCTTATTTATTAAAAGTTTTCTCTATATTGTCATCCTTAGTGAGCATTTGAGCTCACCCCTTTCTTATGATTTATTTTTGCAGGATTTCAAGACGTCTATTATGATTGATATGTTGGGTTAATATAAAGGGAATAAAGGAGATCCCAATTAACTATCTATCTTTGTCTTATGTTTGAAATTTTAATGTAATGTTAATGTATGTAATCTATTTTCCATGACTTTTAAAGTGATTGGTCCTTCGGGACTTGATTCCTTGTAATCATGTAAATATATTTAAATAATCACCGACTCTGGGTAATTGGGGTTGGGGCATTACAGTTGGTATCAATGAAAGATAATCAATGACCTTGGAAACTAGATTTAGATAAACATTGATTAGAACACATAGCCCTATGATATACATTGAGGATTACTATAGAATAACATCCAAGAATTTTTGTAATGTAGAGATTTTGTGAGTTTTCCACGAAAATAAATCCATGTCTGGATACAAGAAGGTAGAGGTGGCTTTGGCACAGATGTACCCATGGGTAAAACTCGAAAACACTGCTTTGAGCTAGACTGAAATGGGAACTGGTGCACAACAATGGGCCTTGTTGTACTCTTGGTTACGACACCCATAGGGTATATACTTATCATAATTATCATTTTTTACAAACCACTATAATGGGTTTATGAGTATATGCCTCTTCAAAGAAAATAATTTTGTGATTGTGGATTAAATCAATAAAGAGTTCAATTTACTTTAGGTATTTGACATGTTTGGAATTATGATTTTTGATTCATAAACTGACCAGGTATATTCCATCATATAGAAATGGAACACAATAGAAGGAATGTGAACTCAATCAGCACATATGATCTAATGAGTAAAAAGGATCATATCTTTCACAATATTAAAAAAATATTGATAAGGGAAATAATCTCCCATGTATTCTCAACATATGAAGAAATAGTATCATGTGTTAATAAGATAATTAATGAATTTTTGAAGTCCTAAGGCTATATAGGGAAGTAAGAGAAGAAAAGGATGGAAGAGAGAAATATGGATAAAGGGAAGAGGGAAAAAAAGAGTTTCCCATATGTGATAAATGTGGAAATAATAACCATGGTAAATGCTTGAAGAGAATGGGAGTTTTTTATAAGTGTGGAGAAAAAGGACCCCAAGTACGTGATTACAAGGGTTTGAATTTTGTTTTTCAAATGTACAATGCTTCATCAACAAGGCATTGGGACACAACATGAATCAATGTTTCAATCATCACAGTATACCTTACGTGATGCTATTGGATAATAATCATGTTATGATACATCTTCATGTGAAGTGGAATGACTAGTGTTCTTGTGATGATAGTATAGAATTATTTCATATGAGTGTTGTATCAAAAATATATTGGTAATATGAATTATAGAAATATATAAGGACTATACAACAATACTATTTTATTGAGGATTTGAGATTATATGGTTCTATGAAAAGTGACATAATAGTAAGCTATACTTTTAGGAAAATACATGGTTGAAGGAAAAGTAATACATAATAAGGTCCTGAAAATGAGGTTGTGATTTTGGAATAAGAGATGGCTGATTTGGATAAATTATATTGGATATTCATGACTTATTGAAACTGATTAATGAATTGTATATTCCATCATTGTTGGTGTATACAACTTTTTGGATAAAAGGAGTATATCTAGTGTTTTTAAGGAATAAGGGAGCATGAATGTAATCAATAAGGATTTATGGTAATTTGGGATGTTGCGGTTTTTTTAAACAACACATGATTAATATGCTCACATGATATTATGTGGAATAAAGGATCATCATTGCGATTAACTTCATTATAAATTTTGGACATTAAGTTTGGATAGAAATATTTTTGATAACTCTAAAGGTTGGAATGGATTAAGATATTATTGTTATATTTATTTTTGGATTTTTATTAAAAGGACAACATACAGACCGTGTCACAACCCATCACGTCTGACAAAGCTACATGAATCGAACCCACAACTATAGTGTGATTGAGATTTATCACCTACCACTGGACTATGTGAAGTCCCTGGATTGTATAATGTAGTTTTTTTAAAAGGTATGATAGGTGAATTATAAATACATAATTTTGAACCATATATGATTTGGATAAATAGAATATTTTTTTGAAGTATTTTTGAGTGAAAGTTTATTTTGTTGTAGGGATTAGTTAAAGGATGTATCATTACTGGTCACGTATATATTTATATATTCCATATTATTATGTCTAAATTTTATTAACCTAATTTTTTATATGAGTTCTCCGCAATGGTATTTTCTATTTTCAAGGTTTTATTTTTGATGTGCAATTTCAAATTGTTAGGACACAATTTATTGATAGAGGGAAGAATCTAATACCCCATGATTTTATGGTACATTATTTTTTCAAAGTAATTCAATAACTTGTACTACACGCAAAACCGAGTTCAAACGCACCACGCCGTACCAAACTAGCCTTTCAAAATAGGTTATGAATAGTATTATCTAAATTTTGAACATCATATAATTCTAATAATTTTAGAATCTGTATTATGAGATTCTCAAACATAATTTAAAATAAAATACAAATTTTAAGATAAAAGAAGTATTTTTCAAAATATGAAATTTTACCGCCTTTTAATAGATAACCCTTTTAAATATAATATTTGAAACTTTTATCTATTAAATTTGAAAAAATAAACTTCTTATTTATAATCGGGACATAATAATTTAGTTTTAAATTTTTTTTGGTGTTTTTATAATTAATTTTATATTTGGGTGAATAGTAAACAATACAATATTTTAACTAAAAATATATTTTTGAATCAAAATAATTTATAGTGTTAAATTATACATTTTAATGTATTGGATCTATAAAGAGATTATATTTTTATCGTTTAATCCAACACTATTCATTGTAAATAGTTTTACTTTGAAATTGGACACAAACAAGTGTTAATATTTTGCTAGTTATTATTTTTTTAAAAAAACACCTTTTGGTTTTGACAACATGAATTGATTTTAAATTATTAAATGAAACTTATATGTTTTGAATTTGGTAAAATATAAATCTTTTTTGGAATCATAATATCGAAATTATCCTTGGTTGAATTTTTGGTACTTTTCTAAAAACATTCAATTTTTGATGAATATTGAAAAACACTTAGTTATTGTTTAAAACCAACTCTTTATTTAAAAGAATGTTTATTTTATTTAATTTTTTAGACCATATTAGATACATAAAACATATATAAATTCAATGTAATTCATTGGAGTTAGTGTAAAATAATTTAAGATATATAACAATTTATAAAACTTTTTACCGTCTTTTACCCACATCCTAAGAGCATTTGTAAATTTACATAAAACATTATTTTACCGCTTCTATTATTTGAATTTGGAAAATTAGAGAGATATTATTATTATCAATGATTAAAATGTGGTTCAATAATATAAAAATTTTTTTTGTTGAATTGTATCTTTTTAGTTTTATTCACCACGTTTAAAAGTTTATAGGGCTATTAAGGGTAAAAATTATATTATTATTTCCTTAAAACAAGTACTAATTCTATTGTATAAGTGTAATTAGGCCAATAAAAACCTTAAGAATAAACTATGACCCTTTAGGTCCACATGGATTAGATTGATACATTTTTTATTGTTATATTTAAATAACAGTTAAAGAGTTAATATCAAAGTTTAATAACTATAGAATTTTTAATATAGTTTTATACATAAGATAAATTCGTCTATAAATATTCATTACAAAGTTAAAAATATATCATACATAATTTTATTGAATTTATATATTTTATAGATTATATAATTAAATTTACTAATGGAAAAATGATCGTGTAGCAATTACCTTATTAATTATAGAATCAAATAAATTAATTTATAAATATTAATTTAAATATAATTTCAAAGTTATATTGAAATTCACGAAATTTCTAGGTGAATATGACATTATAGGATTGATTCAATGTATTTTTTTAAGTAATCATTATTTTATTATTTTATAAAAAACCATAATACCAAAGAGTGTCGAAATTCACATAATATAGTTTTTAAAAAAAATATTATATTATTAATTGATATAATAGTCCTAAAAATATATAAATTGGCCAACAGACTTATATAATAATATTTATGACATTAATTAACCAATTGGGTTCGATTTTCATTTATAGATTGTTTATTATTTATATATTATAAAAGCTCAAAGAGACAAGGTAAGTGTCAAACTAATTAACTAAGAGTTAAATCTAAATGTTAAGGCTAATTTGTTATCCTACACCTGTCTAAAACCTATTGGATGAGTTTTTCTCGACCCATCCCAACCTTATATTTTTAATAATTAATTTTTTATCCTTTAGAAACCAAACATGAATTTATTATAAAATAATATTTTAAGTTCTTCCTAAGGATCCCCTCTACACACTTATAAATGGGAACTTCCCTTTCTATCATATTCACACATCTAGATCCATTTGGATCAGCCAAACCCTTCCCATATATCCTCTAAACTTACCTTAATTCATCCTAGAGGCCTTGCAATAGTCAGAAAGTGAACTTACGGTTCACTTTTTATCAAATAAAAAGGAAGAACTCAAAAAAGAGGTAATAATTTCACCACCCTCTTTCAAGTTCTTTTCTTACACATAATATTAATTTCATATTCCCATTATAAAATTATAACTCCAGTATCTTCAATATTATATGATTTTATTATTAATATTTCACATCTATATTAGTTATTCTATCCATCTTATGAATGATAATGTCACCATTCGTGCGTACGTACGGATTACCGTCTCCACGTCGTGGCGTAATTTGTTATTCCAAAGTATGTTATTTGGATGGATATAATGATGATTAATATGTATATAAATATTTAAAATTACATGATAATGTCTATGTAAAATAAATATACCATACATTTCTCCACTTTTACAGAAATGATATTGTCGCTCGTGCGTACGTACTGGATACAGTCTCCACGACGGGATGCGATTCATTTACACATTCACCATTCATCGACAATTATAAAAATATATATTACTAATAAGTATGTATTATATTACATAATAATTCTACTGCAGGTATATATATATATATACATACATATATCTTATTCACTTAGTTCTATACAATACGATATGAAAACTAAAACAGCGTTTATGCGGAGGTACGGACTACCATGTCCATAAATGGTGTTTTTCATTTCATATATATGTCTATTATACATATTTATATTCTAAATATATATTATATATAAATCATATTTTATAATCTGGATGTATTTAAATCATACTCTATGTGATACAATCAAGAGTAACATGTTAAAACATGTATGATAAAGAAAGCGATTATTACACAATATGTTAATTTAACGTGGAAATTTATATTAAATGGGTAGTGTAAAGTCACAAATGAATAGTGTATGATATATTAAATATTATTACGGTTCTGGTATAATTTAGTAACATACTATGATCCACATATAGGAGGATAAACATACCCTCAGCTAATGGAAAGTGCATGGTAGAGTTAATTTCCAAATCTTCTGGTTATCCAAGGTTGTTTTTACATAAATATCTATTAGGACTTATTTATTATCCATGTCCATATTTCATAAAATAGTTTTATAAGAGATTATTTTAAGGGACTTTTTAATAAAACATTATTTTAAATGTTTTAGTGATTAATTCTTCTAAACCATTCTCATTAATGTCCATGTTTTCAAAATGGTTTTAAGGATTTATTTAAATAGACATGAATGTTTTAAAATGTTAATTTATTTCAAATGTTTCAAAGTGGTATGTGACACATTGATTCAAAAATTACATTACAAGAATTCTTTTCTAAATTGTGTGACATTTAAATGTTTTTAGGAAAAAGGGATATTTCTCTCAAAGAGTATTACAAATCAATTCGTTTATGTCAAAAAATTTAATGGATTTTGAACTTGTTTGAGGTTAATTTATTATGAAATAAATCTTCCATATTATATTGAAGGTTTTGTGATAATTTTTATAGTGGATTTGTTATTTTTATACCATTCATGGTTTATGGGTAATGTATTGAAATTTTGTATGCCAGTTTTTATACAAATGTTTATGTTATGATTAAACATGTTCATATGAGGAATGCATTGGACATTTTAACTGACAGGTTGACCCCGCTATAGCTACTCGCTACATCAGTAGGCCCCATGAGATAGACTAGTTTCTTGGAACAAGGCCATAACAATATCTTAATTGTATTCTTGTCACAAATACTTGACTATGTGGTTATGATTTTCTTGAATTATGGATTTTATCATTATGAGTGTGGTTATTGATATTGGATGTGAATATTCGACTAGTAGATCATCCATTTGCATAATTAAATGGAATTATTTAATTTTATTTTTTCCATATTATGATGAAGTTCAAATATAAAAGTCTTTTGTTTTAGTTAAACATTGCCTTAAATGTTTACGCTTATTTATGAATGATTCTGCTATACTGTTATCTTTACTGATCATCTGAGCTCACACCTTTCTTATGTTTTATTTTCCAAGGATTCCAAAAATTGTATTTTGATTGATATGATATTTTAATATAAAGGGAATAATGTAATTCTAAAATAACTATCTATGTTGTATTTTATGTTTGGAATTTCAATGTAATGTAAATGTATGTAATCGATTTTCCAAGACTGCTAAACAGATCTTCCCTTTGGGGCTTGATTCCATATGATAATGCCAATGTATTAAAATAACGATCGACTCTTGGTAACTGGGGTTAGGGTGTTATAGTTGGTATCAGAGGAAACATAGAAATAACCTTTGAAACTAGATTTATATAAACTCTCATTAGAACACATAGCCCTATGATAGACATTGAGGATTAGTATAGAATAACATTCTAGAGTTTTGGTAATGTAGAGAATTTGTGAGTTTTCCATGAAAATAAATATATGTCTGGATATGAGTACATAGAGGTAGCTCTGGCACAGATGTACCTAGGGGTAAAACCTGAAAACATCGCTTTGAGCTAGACCGAAATGAGAATTGGTGAAGGACAACGGGCCTTGCTGCACTCTTGGTTACGACACAGCTGAGGAATATGTTTAGGATAATTCTCCTTTTCTATAAAAACCACTATGAATGGTTTATGAGTATATACCTCCTCAAAGAAAATATTTTTTGTGATTATGGATTATATCAATAAACAGTTCAATTTACATTAGGTATTTTACATGTTTGGAATTATGAATTGTGATTCATAAACTGACGTACTATATACCATCATATAGAAATGGCGCCCAATAGAAGTAATGTGAACCCCAGCCACACATATAATCCAATGAGTAAGAAAGATCATATTTTTCATAGTATTAAACAAACATATAGAAAGTAAATTGTCTCCCATGTATTCTAAACATATGAAGAAGAAGTATCATGGGTTAATAAGATATGTAAATAATTTTTGGAGTCCTATGCCTATGAAGGTAATCTTGAGATGAAATGGATGGAAGAGAGAATGATGGATAAATGAAAGATGGATAAGAATGAGTTTCACATATGTAATAAATGTGGAAATAATTACCATGGTAAATTCTTGAAGGGAAAGAGAGTTTGTTATAAGTGTGGAGAAAAAGGACCCCAATTACTTGATTGCAAGGGTAAGATTTTTTTATAAAATGTACAATGCTTCATCTGCAAGGTAATGGGACACAACGTGAATCAATGATTAATTCATCAGATTATACATTAAGTGATGCTATTGGATAACAATCATGTTATGAGACAACCTCATGTTAAGAGGAATGACTAGTGTTCTTATGTTGTCAATATATAATTATTTTATTTGAATGTTTTATCAACAATATACAGGAAATATGAATTATGGAAATAAATAAGGATTGTACAACTATACTATTTTATTTAGGATTTGAGATTATATGGTTCTATTAAAAGTGGATTAATAGTAAGCTATACTTTTCGGAAAATACATCGTTAAAGGAATGGTAATCATTAATATGGTCCTGCTAATGTGGTAGTGATTTTGGAAAAAGATATGGTTGATTTGAATGAAATATATTGGATATTCTTGACATCATGAAACAAATTAATGATTTGTATATTCCATCATTGTTGGAGTTAACAACTTTTTGGATAGAAAGAGTATATCCAGTATTCTATAAGGAATAAAAAACTATGAATGTAATCAATAAGGATTTATGGTAATTCAGGATGTTGTAGTGTTTTAATAGAATACTTGATGAAGGTATTCAAATGTTATTACGGTAAAATAAGGATCATCATTGTGTTTAACTTCCTTATTAATTTTCAACTGTGAGTTTGGATAGGTTTATTTTGGATAAGTCTAAAGGTTGGAATTGATTAAGATACTATTATTAAGGATAATTTTTTATTTTAATAAAAAGGAAAACACATAGACAGCGTGACAACCGATCGATTAAGACAAAGCTACGGGAATAGAACCCACAACCATAGTGCGATTGTGATTTATCACCTACCACTGGACTACGTGAAGTCCATGGATTGTATAATGTAGTTTAATTTTTTAATGTGTCTGATAGGTGAATTATAAATTCATCTTTTTGAACCCTATACGATTTGGATAAATAGAATATTTTTTTTGAAATCTTTTCGAGTGAAAGATGAGTATGTTATAGGAATTAGTTGAATGATGTAACTCTACTTTCCATGTATATATTTATATATTCCCTCTTGTTAAGACAAAATTTTATGAACCCAATTTACAATATGAGTTCTCCACAAGGGAAATTTCTATTATCAAAATTTTATTTTTAATGTACAATTTCAAATTGCGAGGACGAAATTTATTGATAGAGGGAGGAATTTAACACCCTAAGATTTCCTGGTATATTATTTATTCATTGTAATTCAATAACTTACACAACACACAAAACTGAATTCAAACGCACAATGACTTAGAAAACTAGCCATTCAAAAGTGGTTACGAATAGTTTTTTTCTTAATTTTGAACTATATACAATCCTTATAATTTTAGAATCCATATAATGAGATTCTCATACAAAATATAAAATAAAATACATTTTTTCAGATAAAAGAAGTATTATTCAAAATACGCAATTTTACCTTCTTTTAATGGTGAACCCTTTTTAAATCCAATAATTGAAACCTTTATATATTCAATTTTAAAAAATAAACATTTCTCTATAATTGGGACAAAATAATTTAGTTTCAATAAATTATCGGTGTTTTTTGATAACATTCATATTTGGGTGTATAGTAAATAATAGTAAATTTTAACTGAAAACATCTTTTTTTAATCAAAATCATTTATATTGTTAATTTATACATTTTAATGGTTTTGATGTATAAATAGATTATATTTTTCCCGTTTAATACAATACTGTTCATTGTAAATAATTTTACAATGAAATTGGACATAAACAAGTGTTAATATTTTGATAATTATTATTTCATAAAATTACGTTTTTTGGTTTTGACAATGAGAATTTATTATAATTAATAAATTAAAATTATATGTTTTGAATTTGGAAAAATATAAATCATTTTAGAATTCGTAATATCGAAATTAGATATGGGTGAATTTTTGTATTTTTCTAAAAACTTTCAATTTTTGATGAACTTTGAAAAACACTGAGTTATTATTTAAAACAAACTGTTTATTTAAAAAATTATTTATCTTATTTAAATATAATTTAGGTTATAATATATACATAATACCTCTATAAATTAAATGTATTTCATTGGAGTCAGTTTATAATAATTTAAGATATATAAAAAATTTATTGAACTTTTTACTATCTTTTACCCACCTCCTAGGAGAATTTGAAAATTTACATAAAACATAATGTCACTGCTTCTGTTAGATGAATTTAGAAAATACTAGAGACACGGTTAATATAAAGGATTAAAATGTGGTTCAATAAGATAAAAATAATTTTTGGTGAATTGTAAAGTTTTTCTTTTATTGACCACATTTAAAATTAATTAGGTTAATTTAGGGTGAAAATGATAATATTATTACCATAAAACATGTACTAATTCAATTTTATAAGTGTAATTCGACCAAAAGAACCTTAAGAAGAAAATATGACCCTTTTGGTCCACATGTATTAGATTGATACATTTATTATTATTTTATTTAAATAAGATTTAAAAGAGTTATAATCAAAGTTTAATAACTATAACATTTATTATATAGGCTTATACATAAGATAAATTAGACTATAAATATTCATTACAAAGATAAAACTATATCCTACATAATGGAATTATATTTATAAATTTTAGAGATTAAATAATTAAATTTATTAATGACACAATGATGATGTTTTAATGACCTTATTGATGAAAAAGATCAAATAAATGGTATTATAAATATCAATATATATATATATATTTAATGTCTTAATGAAATCCAAGAATTTTCTAGGTGAATATGACATGATAGGATTGATTAAATGTATTTTTTTGTAATCATTCTGTTATTATTTCAAAAAAAACAAATACCAAAGAGTGTCAAAATTTACATAATATAGTTTATAAACAAAATATTATATTATTAATTGATATATTAGTCATAAAAATCTAAGGATCAGCCAAAAGACTTATATAAAAATATTTATGAAATCAATGAAGCAAATGAGGATCTATTGACATTTTATGGTATGTCTATTAACAATATAATTGAAAAATACAAAGAGACATGGTAAATGTCAAACTATTTAACTAAGAGTTATATCTAAAATATAAGGTTAATATGGTATCCTAAACCAGTATAAAACGTATTTATTGACTTTTCTTCAAGACCTCCCCACCTTAGATTTTTAATAATTCATTTTTGAGCAATTAGAAACCGTAAATGAATTTATTATAAAATAATATTTTATTTTTTTTCTTAAGGTTCCCTTACTCTTCTTATAAAAGGGAAATTCCCCTTATCTCAAATTCACACCTAGAGAGCCATTTGGCATAGCCTAACCATTCCATTATATCTAATCAACATCCCTCACTTAATCCAAGAGGCCTTTCATTAGTCTGATGTTCAACTAATGGAGCCCTTTTGATCCAATCAAAATAAAAAACCTAAAGAAGAGGTAATAATTTCCCCACCCTCTTTCAAGTTATTTTTTATCTTCCAATTCTTATTTATTTATTTTTTCCATTATAAAATAATAACAAAAATATCTTCTATATTCTGTGATGTTATTATAAATATGTATCTACTATATTCCTTATTCTATCCATCTTATGAAAGATAATGTCACCATTCGTGCGTATGTACGTCTTATCATCTCCACGCAGCAATGTAATTTGTTATTTAACACTATGTTATTTTGATGGATATAATTTTGAGTAATATGAATATAGATAATAAAAATAACATGATAATGTCTCTTTAAAATCAATATACAATCCAATTGCACTCCTTTATAAAAATAATATTGTCTCCTATGGGTACGTACGGATTACCATCTTCACGACACGATGAGATTCATTTACACGTTCACCATTCCTAGAAAATTATAAAAATATCTATTACTAATAAGTATATAATATATGACATAATAATGCTACTAGATATATATATATATACATATATTTGTACTTACATATATCTTATTCACATAGTTCCATTCAATACGATATGAAACCCAAAAAGGCATTTATGTGTATGTATGAACTATCGTCTCCATAAACGGTGTTTTTCATTTCATATATATGACTATAAAAAAAATTTAAAATTTAAATATATATGATATATAATTCATGTTTTATATTCTGGATTTATTTAAATCTAACTCTATGTAATACAATCATGAGTAACAAGTTTAAACACGTACAGTAATGAAAGATATTATTACCCAAAATGTTAATTCAACATATAAATTATTATTAAATGGGAAGTATAAAGTCATAAATGAGTCATGTAAGATATCATAAATATTAATATGGTTCTGGTATAATTTACTAACATTCTACGATCTTCACACAGGAGGTTAAACATACCCTCGACTAAAGGAAAGTGCAAGGTAGGTTTAATTTCACAATATCTTTATTATCCGAGGTAGTTTTTACATATGTATGTATTGGGAAATATTTATTATCCATGTCCATGTTTCATAAAATAGTTTTCAACGTGATTTTTTAATGGAATTTTTATTAAAACATCATTTTAAATGTTTTAATGATTTATTCTTCAAAACCATTCTCATTAATGTCCACGTTTTCAATGTGGTTTTATGGATTTATTTAAATGGACATGAATGTTTTAAAATGATGATTTTTATCAAAACATTAAAAGTGGTATGGGAAACATTGATTCAAAAATTTCATTAAATGACTTATTTTCCAAATTGTGTGACTTTTAAATGTTTTCATGAAATAGTAATATATCTCTCAAAGAGTTTTACAAGTCATTTTCATCTATTTCAAAATCCTTTAATGGATTTTAAAATTGTTTGAAGTTGATTTATTATGATAATAATATTTTATATTGTATTGAAGGTTTTGTGATATGTTTTAATTTGTATGTTTTATTTGTATACCATTCATGGTTTATGGGTAATGTATTGACCTTTCATATGCAAGAATTAATACGAATGTTTATGTTATGTTAAACATATTCATATGAGGAAATCATTGGACTTAGTAAGTGACAGGTGGAGCCGCTATTGCTCCTCGATGCATCTGTAGGTCTCGTGAGACAAAAAAGTGTCTTGGCACAAGGCCTTGACAAATTCATAATTGTAGTCTTGGCACAAGTCCTTGACTTTTTGGTTATGATAGTCTGGAATTATGAATTCCATCATTATTAAAGTGGTTATTGATAATGCATGTGATTATTAGACTGTTAGAATATCCATGTGAAAAAGTAAATGGAATTATTTAATTTTATTTTCCCCATATTATGGAGAAGTTCATGTATAAAAGGATTTTTTTAGTTTTACATTACATTAATTGTTTACGCTTATTTATGAATGTTTCGGCTATATTGTTATACTTACTAAGAATCTGAGTACACCTATTTCTTATGTTTTATTTTCAGAGGATTCCAAGAATTGTATTATTATTGATATGCATGGTTAAGATAAAAGGAATAATGGCGTTCTTAAAGAACTATCTATGTTGTGTTTTATTTTTGAAATTTTAATGTAATGTTAATGTAAGTAACCTATTTTCCAATACTGCTAAACTGATTGGTCCTTCAGGACTTTATTCCTTGTAATCATGCCAGTGTATTAAAATAATGCACTCACTCTAGAGAACTGGGGTCAGGGCATTATAGTTGGTATCAGATAATGTTTAGCAATAACCATGCAAACTGGATTTAGATATACTCTTATTAGAACACATAGCCCTATGTTTTACATTTAGGATTAGTATAGATGAACTTCCTAATTTTTTTAATGTATATATTCTGCGAGTTCTCCAAGAAAATAAATCCATATATAGATACAAGATGGTAGAGGCGACTCTGGCATTAATGTACCTAAAACTAAAACCCGAAAACATCACATTAAGCTAGACTCGAACAGGAACCGGTGCAAGACAACGATCTTTGTTGCACTCTTTATTACGACACTCCCGGGGGATATGCATAGGATAATTCTCGTTATCATTACAAACCACTATTAATGGTTTATGAGTACATACCTCCTCAAGGAAATTTTTTTTTGTGATTATGGATTATATCAATATACTGTTCAATTTATGTTAGGTATTTTATATGTTTGTAAATATGAATTGTGATTTATAAACTAACCTACTGTATGTCATCATATAGAAATGACACTCAATAGAAGGAATGTGAACTCCAACAACACATATGATCCAAAGAGTAAGAAAGATAGTATATTTCACATTATTAAACAGACATTTAGAAGGTAAATAGTCTCCCATGTATTCTCAACATATGAAGATATAGTATCATGTGTTAATTAGATAAGTAAATAATTTTAGGAGTCCTATGTCTATGAAGGGAAGCAATAGAACAAAAGGATGGAAGAGAGAATGATGGATAAATGAAAATGGGAAAAGAAGAAGTTTCCCATATGTGATAAATGTGGGAATAATAACCATGGTAAATTATTGAAAATAATGGGAGTTTGTTATAAGTGTGGAGAAAAATGACACCAAGTACGTGATTTCAAGGGTATGATTTTTTATTCAATTGTACAATGCTTCATCTTCAAGGCATTAGGACACTATGTGAATCAATGTTTCTTTCATCAGATTATACCTTAAATGATGCTATTGAATAATAACCATGTTATGATACAACCTCATGTGAATTTGAATGACTATTGTTCTTATGTTATTGATATAGAATAATTTCATTTGAGTGTTGTATCAACAATATACTGGTAATATGAATTATGGAAATAAATAAGGACTGTACACCAGTAATATTTTATTGAGGATTTGAGATTATATGGTTCAAGGAAAAGTTACTTAATATTAAGATATACTTTTTGGAAAATACCTGGTTGAAGGAAAGGTAATACTAAATATGGCCATGATAATGAGGTAGTGATTTTAGAATAATATATGGTTGATTTAGATAAATTATATTGGATATTATTGAATTCCTTGAAACTGATTAATGATTTGTATATTCCATCATTGTTGGAGTTTAAAAAATTGTGGATAGAAGGAACATATCAAATATTATATAAGGAATAAGGGAGCATGAATGTTATCAATAAGGTTTTACATTAATTCTTGATGTTTTAGTGTTTTAAATGAATTCATGATGAAGGTGTTCATATTTTATTACATGTAAAAATGGTTCATCATTGTGTTTGACATCCTTATAAGTTTTTGCGGTGAGTATGGATGGATTTATGTTGGATAAGTCTAAGGGTTGGAATTGATTATGATGCTATTGTAAAGGTTATTTTTGTATTTTTATAAAATGGACAACTTGCAGACCGTGTGATAACACATCACATCGGACAAAGTTGTGGGAATCAAACTCACAACCATAGTGTAATTGGGATTTATCCCCTAACACTGGACTACATGAAGTCCCTGGATTGTATAATGTATTTTCTTTTTTTAAATGGTATGATAGGTTAATTATAAATTCATAATTTTGAACCCTATACGATTAGGCTAAATATAAAAAAAATTAATTATTTTGGACTAAAAGATGAGTTTGTCATAGGAATTTGTTAAACGATGTATCTATACTTGTCAAGTATATATATATATATATATTCTATCTTATTATGACTAAATATTATTAACCCAATTTTCGATATAATTTCTCCACAAACGTATTTTCTAATATCAATTTTTTATTTTTTAAGAAAAATTTCAAATTGTGCGGATGCAATTTATTGAATGAGGGAAGAATGTAACACACCCATGATTTCATAGTACGTTATTTATTTAAAGTAATACAGTAACATTCACGACACACAACACTGATTTCAAGTGCACCACAAATTAACAAACTATACGTTCAAAAGAAGTTATGAATAACTTAACTGAGTTTTTAACAATATAATTTTTTTATATTACAATACTTATTTTTTGTCTGTTAGAAATAATGTAAAACAAATAAAATATTTTTAGATAAAAGTATTTTCCAAAAAATGCAATTCTACCTCCTATTAATGGAGAACCATTTTCAAATCCAATATTTGAAACTTATATATATTCAATATTACCAAATAAACTTCTTCTTTAGAATCAGGACATAATAATTTAGTTTAAATTAATTTTTGGAGTTTTCTGATAACTTTCATATTTGGGTGAATAGTGAAAAATACTATATTTTAACTAAAAACAACATTTTAATCAAAATAATTTATAATTTTAATTTATAAATTTAAATAGTTTGGAATTATAAATCGATTATATTTTTACCATTTAACCCAAAAATAGTTATTTTATGTAATTTTACTTTGAAAGTGGACATAAATAAGTTCCAATCTTCGAATAGTTATTATTTCATAAAAATACACCTTTTGTTTTTTGATAGGGGGAATTAATTTTAAATTAAATAATGAATCTCTTATGTTTTAAATTTGGTAAAATTGAAATCATTTTAGGATTTGAAATATCGAAATTATTTTTTGGTGAATTTTTGGTATTTTTATGAAAACCTTCAATTATTGATGAATAGTGAAAAAACACTGAGTTATTGTTTAAAACCGGATTTTTATTTAATTCATAAATTATTTTATTTTAATTTATTTTAGTTAAAAATAGATACATAATACCTATATAATTTCAATTTAATTAATTATAGTTAGTTGATATTAATTTTAGATATATTAAAATTTTATCGAACTTTTTACCGTGTTTTACCCACCTCTAAGGAGCATTTGTTAATTTACATAAAACAAAATTTTACTGCTTCTGTGAGTTGATTTTAAAAAATCTTAGATAAATGGTTAATATCTAGGAGTAAAATGAGGATCAATAAGAGAAAAATTATTTTTGGTGAATATTATCTTTTTACTTTTATTTACTAGGGTTTAAAGTAAATAGGGTAATTAAGGTTAAAATGATATTATTATTACCCATAAAAATGTCTTAATTCTATTGTATATGTATAATTCGACCAAAAAAACCTTAGGAACAAAATATGATTTTTATATCCTCTTGGATTAGATTAAGACATTTATTATTATTTTATTTAAAGAAGAGTTGAAAGAGTTAAAATCAATGTTTAATAACTAAACCGTTTTTAATATATGTTTCTAAATAAGATAACTTCGACTATAAATATTCATTATAATGATAGAAACATTTCATAAATAATGGAATTTAATTTATAATTTTTAGATATTAAATAATTAAACTTATTAATGACACAATGATGATGTAGTAATTACCTAATTAATGAAAGAATCAAATAAAGGGTATTATAAATATTAAAATAAATATATTTTCAATGTTTATTAGACATCCAAGAATTTTATAGGTTAATATTACATTATAGTATTGCTTAAGTGTATTTGTTTTGAATTAATCATGCTGTTATTATTTTATCAACAAAAAAATACCAAATAGTGTAAAAATTGACATTAAATAGTTTTTAAAACAAATATCATATTATTAATTGACATATAGTGATAAAATTTAAATTTTATGCCAAAATACTTATGTAAAAATATATATGACATTAGTGAATCAATTTTGTTTCTATTCTAATTTTTTATTATGTTAATTAACAATATAATATAAAAATACAAAGAGACATGGTAAATTTCAAACTACTTAACTAAGAGTTAAATCAAAATGTTAAGATTAATATGTAACCTAAATGTATCTAAAAGCCATTGGTTAAGTTGTTTTCGACCCATATCAACCTTATATTTTAAATAATTCATTTTTGAGCCATTAGTATCAGGAAATATATTTATTATAAAATAACATTTTAAGTTTTTCCTAAGGTCCCCCTCACCCGTCTTATAAATGGGCACCTACCCCTCATTCAAATTCACAACTCCAAAGCCATTTGGTTTGGAAAAACTCTTCCCAAATAACCTATCAACTTCCCTCACTTTATCTTAGAGGACTTCCTTTAGTTATAAATATATCTTAAGGATCCATTTGGATCAAATTAAAAGGATGAACCTAAAGAAGAGGTAATAATATCACCACCCTCTTTCAAGTTCTTTTCTTCTTCCACTTCTTCTTTAATTGTTTTATAAATTATAAAATAATAACTCCAGTAACTTCTATATACTATGATGTTATTATAAATATGGGAAAACTATATTCATTATTTTATCCATCTTATGAATTATAATGTCACCATGTGTGCATACGTACGGCTTACCGTCTCCACGTCGTGCTGTAATTTTTTATTCAACACTATGTTATTTGGATTGTTATAATGACGAGTAATATGTATATAAATAATAAAAATAACATGCTAATGTCTCTATAATATTAATATACCATCCAATTCCATTCTGTTAAGTAAATGATATTGTCACTCGTGCGTATGTACAAATTTCCATATCCACGATACAATGAAATTCTTTCCACAATCACCATTCATCGAAAATTATAAAAATATATATTACTAATAATTATGTAATATATGAAATAATTATTCGAGTGGAGAAATATATATATATATATATATATATATCTTTGTGGCTCTGTACATACATATATCTTATTCACTTAGTTTCGTTCTATAAGATAAGAAAACAGAAACATCGTTTATTCGTACGTACAGACTACCATCTCCATTAACTCTGCTTTTCATTTCATATATATGACTATTATACATATTTATATTCTAAATATATATTATATATAAATCATGTTTTTTATTCTGGAAGTATTAATATCTTGGTCTCTGTGATACAATTAAGAGTAACAAGTTAAAACATGTACGATAAAGAAAGTGATTATTACACGATATGTTAATTTAACATCAAAATTATTATTAAATGGGTAGTATAAAGTAATAAATGAATCAGTTATGATATAATAAATTTTAATATGGTTCTGTTATAATTAAATATCATACTATGATATTCATATAGGATGATAAACATACCCTCGATAAAAGGAAAGTGCAATGTATGTTTAATTTCACAATCTCTTTATTATCTGAGGATGTTTTTACATAAGAGTCTACTGGGAAATATTTATTATCCATGTACATGTATGGTAAAATAGTTTTCAAAGGGATTATTTTATGGAATTTTTTAATAAAACATCATTTCAAATGTTTTAATGATTTATTCTTCTACACCATTCTCATTATTTTCCATGTTTACAAGATGGTTTTTGGGATTTATTTAATTAGACATGAATATTTTAAAATGTTAATTACATTAAAAAGTTTCAAAGTTGTATGGGAAAATTTTATTCAAAAATGTAATTAAATTACTTCTTTTCTAAATTGTGTGACTTTTAGAAGTTTTCATGAAAAAGGGATATTTCTCTCAAAGAGTTTTACAAATCATTTTCATCTATGTCAATATTCTATAATGGATTTTAATCTTGTTTGATGTTGATTTATTATGTTACAAATATTTCATATTTTATTGATGGTTTTATAATATGTTTGATTGTGGTTGTGTTATTTTTATACCATTCATTGTTTATGGGTAATGTTTTGACGTTTCATTTTCTGGTTTTAAAACTAATGTTTATGTTATGTTTAAACATGTCCATATGAGGAATGCATTGGACATAGTAAGTGATGGGTGGAGGCCGCTATAGCTTCTTGATGCATCAGTAGGACTCATGAGACAAACTACTATCTTGGAATAAGGCTTTGACAAAATCTTAATTTTAGTTTTGGCACAAGGCCTTGACTATGTTGTTATGATAGTTTGACATTATGAATTCTATCATTATGAAAGTGGTTATTGATATTGAATGTGATTATTCGACTAGTAGAATATCCATGTGAATAAGTAAATGAAATTATTTCATTTTATTTTTTCCATATTATGTTGATGTTATTGTATAATAGGCTTTTGTCTTAGTTATACATTTCCTTAAATGTTTAAGATTATTTATGAAAGTTTCTGCTATATTTTTATCCTTACTGAGCATCGGAGCTCACCCCTTATGTTTTATTTTCATAGGATTCCAAGAAGTGTATTATTATTGATATGTAGGGTTCAGCTAAAGGGAATAATTGCGTTCTCAAAGAACCACCTATGATGTTTTTTATGTTTGAAATTGTAATTTAATGTTAATGTATGTAATCTATTTTCCAAGACTATTAAACTAATGGGTCCTTCAAGACTTTATTCCTTGTAATCATGCCAATGTATTAAAATAATGCATTGTCTCGGGCTAACAGGGGTTGGGGCATTACACTGTGGATCCAAAATTGTATATGACAAATATTTAAAGGATGTTATACATAACCACAATTTGTCCGTATTTAATCTTTTCCGCATTATTAATATTTTGATTTCACAGGAATACCAAGGTTGAAAACTTGGGAGAAGTTAAATGTATAATGATGTATACTAATGGTACACTAAATATTGGATTATCTGTTTTATTAGGAAGTGATAATGAATTATTCGCACTTTATATTGTGTACATGGATGCTGATGTGATAGGTATAATGTCCATAATATGTGTGTAATTTTTTATTAGAAATAAATGTTTGGGCTGGAGGAACAAGAAACAAGAACCCAAATTTGTTATTACTACTGAAGAAGAATATATATATTCCACAAATAATATCACTAAGACATTGTGGATAAAACAACAACTAATTGACATTTTCTATAAGTCTAAAAATATGTTTCTGATTCATGTAGAAAATAATAGTGTAATAAATTTGACAAGGAACCTAGGTCATCAATCTCATAGTAACATACTCATATTGGATATAATTTCATCAGGATAATGTTTATGAACGTATGATTAAAATGGGGAATTAAAGAACTCATGGACAAGTGGGTGATTTCTTCATCATTCCAATTGTAGGAAATATTTTTTAAAAACATAAGTTGAACCTCTATGTTCATTCACCTCACAACACATGATGATGTCAAGGCGTTTACCCTCTCCCCATATTCAAAACAATATTAATCTATTTGCATAATTTTTATTACTTTATAAGGGATATAAGATCTACTGGAATTGTTTTTTTGAGTTCTACATATAAAACCATTGTTTGTATATTTATAATGGTGTAGAAAATTTAAATATTCTACAATAGTATAATAGGGGGCCTGAGAATTTTATGTTTTTTTGGAAAATGATTGATCATTTTTTGACGAAAATCATCTCAACCTCAATAGAGTTATTTATGAGGGTTAATATATCATTACAAAATAGATACATATTGGACCACACACAAAAAAACTATAGAGTGAAGTCATAATGAACACACATCCTTTAAATCATTTATGGAACTGACCTCATTTGAAGAAATTGTGAAGTATGAATCATGGATTAATTTCATGATTGAATAATTGGATCAGATTTTAAAGAACAATAAATGGTCTATTGTTAAGACACCATTAAATCAGAATGTCTTTGAAATGAAGTGGTCCATTAAAATAAAATTTTCTAATCATATAACTATTATGGTAAATTATGTATGCTTGGATTCTGAAGGTTGAGAATATATTGATGATGTTTATAATAATGAATAATTTTCTATAATTGTGATACTAGAATCTATCAGGCTTTTCCTATAGATAATAATTTATATAGAAAACAATTTTCATCATCTTGATTTTAAAAATACATTATTGAATGAAGTTTTTGAATAATAAGTATACATTTAACTGGAAGATGGATTTACAATTTGTAATGAAGAATATAATTTTTTTAATTATTAAATTCAATCTATAGACTGAAGATGAAACATCGATAGTTGTATTCATGACAAGATTCTCAAAAAAATAATCATTAATTAAATAGTGTATTTTTATATCATAATCTACATGTATGGAATCCTTATACATATCTTTTATAGTGATTGTATACAAAGATGATATTATTTTTGGTGAATGCTGGTTTGGATTATTTGATGAATTTTTTAATTAAAAGAAATATGAATATGAGATATTTCCTACTGCTGATCACATATACATATTAAGCTATTGGTATTTTGAAATAAAGAATATAAATTAATTTTATGGTTAAAATATTCAAAATATATTTAGAAAAAAATCATCATGAATTATTCCAATCCAATGTTGAAACTGATTATGGTTGGAAGGAAACATGGAAAGTATGATGATAGATATTATCTAGGTCCCTCGTTATTGATGAAAATTATTAGAATCCTATTATACTGAACTACAGCACGACCATATATCATATTTTAAACATAATTAGCAACCATCTTTAAAATAAATCAGTTGGATGAAAAATTGGTAGCATTTAAATGAATCACGATTTACATTGATGGTACACTGAATTTTGGACCATTCTTTTCATCTGGAAGATATAATGAATTATCTTAATTTTTTTATTCTAATGTGGCTGGTGAAGTTGTAGATAGAAATTCCACATAGTGTGGAGAATTTTCTATTCAAGATTAATTAGTGGTCAAGAAGATCAAAAAACAATAAGGAACTTCTCTTAGTACAAATGATTGATAGAATATTTCTTCAACAATGGATTTCAAATTGATATTGTGGTTTAGAGAATAAATAATTGATATTGGTTATGATGTTAAACTTGAGATGGAAATTCATAGGGACAAAAAGATCATGATCGATCTCACAAAGAACAATGTTCATTACTCCAAATAAAAACATACTATGATATGATATGATTTCATTATGAAGAATTTGGACAAAGAGTTATTATAAAGGACCATGTTGTAATTAAATACCAATTGGATTACATTTTGACCAATACACTAGTAGAAAATGATTTTGAATAACACCTATTGAACCACTGCGTTCTTTCATCTCCTAGTGCACGAGGATGTTACAAATATTGCAAAATCCCCATTTTTTTACAAATTTAAGATGTATGTTGAATTTATGGTGGTCTATAGGGTACATAAGATCTATGTGGAGTGTTTTTTCCCTTTAAATCTTCAAATATAGTTTCATAAGGTTTATATAAATGGTAGGTAAAATAGTAAAATTCAACAAAAGTATAACGGGGGAGAATGAGAATTTAGTGTTTTATGTAAACCAATATATTTTAGATTGAACATCATTAATAATTAGAGAACATGATATCTGAATTCAGGAATTCTCTCTATATTTATATAATGATTGTTTCTAATGTAGACATAGAGTGTTTGATGACATGTCTCTCACATTTTGTGTTTTGATATTTTCTGGTGCTTTATAGAATTTATCAAAACACTATCAATAAAACCAAATGAAATCATTATTGGAACCATGAACTTTATTATCTAGATAATGAATCATTCTTTATATATTTTCAATCCAAATTGTGTGGTTCTTGATGGTTTCAAATAATGTGTTCTTATGGTATAAGAAGACAAAAATGTTGAAGATAATGTTATTTCAGAGTGGTTTCCATTATTTTGGTTAGAAAAATTGAAGAATATAAAAATGTGTTTATGTAAATGGATGTTTCATACATGGTTGAAAGAGTATTATAATGCTTCATAAAAGTTAATTTTTCAGATATTCTCATCAATATATTTAAATTCAAAGAAACATGCAAAAGATCTATTACAACAGGAATGAGAGTTTACATGAAATAATGTTTTAAACACAAATAAACCTATATAGATGAGTCCTAAGATCCATATATGATGTAAATATATATTCAAAAAATAGATATTTTTTGTGATATACTATCCAAAATATATCAATGGAATGATGTTCGTGAAAAATATTAGAATGACGGAAAGAGACATATGCGTCCAATGTGACATCAATTTCCAACAGACACACATGGGGATTGATACACAAGGAACATACATAAAAAGTACATCTAAAACTATAAATATATGACTACCCGCATGAATACATAGATCATTTCTCAAATAGAAATAATATGTATTTCAAATGGGTTATAATTTCACTAAAATTACTTATAAATAAAAACAAATTCCCATGGAATTTTCCATATGTCATTATAGACCATGAAACCAATGTGATGTAGTTGTGCAAAAGTGAAACGGTTGCACTAAAGACACATGGTGTGAAAAACTGAATACATTTGTGCATGAACTTTTATTTCGTATAGGATCACTATTTCCATTATTTCAGGTTATGAATATCTATATTTTTATATCAATGATTTAAATCGAACAAATTCATGACATCGATACAAGAAGAGTCACAATTTATTATAGGACAAAGACATCAATGTTAAACTAATGATTCCATGTTCATATTGATTAAATGAGTATGAATTATAATAAAAGATTTAGTTAGGGGTAGTATGAAAATGTGTTCAAAGGGATTAAGTGTGTCATGCCTAAAATATTGTAAAGGAAGTGTTCTAGGAACAAAGTTATTATATCTATAATATTTTAATTTACAGCTACTGAAAATTATTGTATTTAGCTATAACAGAAAAACTATCAGCATATACTCCATAAAAAACCCCATGGTGGTGAAAAAATTAATACTTATATTTATTATCACTTCATGTGAATGATGTAATTACATATAATTACTATCATACTGATTTACCTGGTTCTTCCAATGTGCTAATAAGATCTGAATCTTTTGAAGAAACTATTGAAACATTGATTCACCCCTCCCCTTTTAGGGAGTTCCAGGGAACTTTAATTATGTGTATGACAACCCACATTTGGATAATTTCATATTAATATAATTTCCATGATATATAATATATAATTAATAATGTGTTTGGAATAGTGATTCCTATTTAATAATTCATGTTGCATCCATTACCTAAATTTGACATCATAGAATGAGAAATATCGAACAATCTTACTCTCAACTATCGGGGGATGGAGATTTGTTTATATTTTAGAAGGAATTCCTCATGGGAGGGATTTAGGGATACATTGCACTGAATGATATAATAGGGAGGGGGGTTTTGTCGTCAAATTTTTGCTATGGGGGGGGGGGGGGTTGTCACATGATACATGATATAGGGAGGGGGATACATGTGAAATGTGTGTTTATCTCAGGATGATGAACTACTAATGGGTGAACATGTTGCTACTGTTCTATATATAATAGTGGACATACTATGTGTTTGGTGAACTTGTGGTTTAGCATCCCTTTTCCCTCATTTTAAGGTACAATTATTTGTGTTTTGAAACTCTAATATTCTCTCTATATTTTTTCTCAAAAATCCTATTGAGATTCTGCCTCTCAGTGGAAGTATAGATTAAGAATGATCCAAAAAATATGTTCTGTCCTATGAGTTTTTTCTCTAGACTTTCAGTTTTTTTAATTATTAATTTTCATTATCTTAAAATCTATAATTTGACTAATACTTTTGATTTATTTCAGTAAAATCCCTATACCACCATTAAATTTAAAATTATAACATTGTATGTAGTAGCATATATGACTCACATCAAAAGGAACATATAGTAATATATAATCTTAGGAATCTAATATTTATTTACAATTTAAAATAAATTCAATACAAAATATATCTTGCAACGAATGCTACATCGAGTTATCTTTCCTTACACACAATATAGCACTTCCTAGACAACATTTTTTACACACCAGATCGTCCTTCCTCGATATATTGTGTTACACACTACAATGACTTTCATAAAAGAACCATGAATTATTAATATGCTATTATTTAATATAGTATTTTTTATTATAGACATAATTATTCTGTTACAAATAATATTATCTATCATATTGAAATTTATGGTTTTTATAAATATATAATCAATTCATTTGATTCCAATTAATGGGAAAATGATATTAAGAACCTGTTAGATATTAAGAGAAATATTATTATATTTATTCTTCTAAATGATTTGTGTCTTTAAATGCATAACTATTTCTATGTGTTTATTAATTTTAATAAAATATATATGTTATATTTTAAATAAAAAAATCTGGACATTCATTCATTATGTTTGATATAAATATGAAAAAACAAAACCTGTTACACACAGAAAAAATTATATTTTAATAAAAGTTATTTTAAGACAATTTAATTGATAAAGCATTTTAAATATGTATATTTAATGTTAAATTTATAAATATATCAAAAAATTAATCCTTTTTAATATGATCATAATATTACTTAGCGTTAATATTAAATATTTTTTAAAAAAATTTCATTTTTTAATGAATAGTTAAAAAATCAGAATTTTAGATCAAAACATCATTTTTAAGTAATTTTTTTATAAGAAGAAATTATACGTTTTATTTTTTTAAGATTAATTATATAATAAATTTATCAATTAATCCAATTGAGGTATTTTTTATAAATTTTACTTTTAAATTTAATGAATAAAGATCAAATTTTTAAAAGTTTTTACATTAAAAAACCCAATTGTTGTCCCACCCGAGGGCTGAATTTTATAATAATTTCTTCCACATATATGATTGGAATTTGGAAAAATTGGTCCCATATTTTTAATATTGATAATTTATTATTTTTAATAAAAGTAATTATATTTCTTACCAAAAATATTACTTAACATAATTAATTTTATTTACATCAATTAAGGTAAAATTAAGCTTACCTATGGACTAATTTTAAACCATAATGCCCAAATTGATCAATACACTAGTCTAACATTTATTTAATGGTCATATATCAATCCTAAAATCTCTAGGATCTAATTGGGTCCATTATTTGGGAACACTAAACATGAAAACCGTGCATGAATTTCTCTTGTCAAAATATTACATGAGTGCAACACCTCCTCCATTATAAAATGGCTTCCCCTCATCACACATCCTCACACCTCTCAAAAATATTAGATCAACCAATATGTCACAAAATATCAACTAAAAATCATTCCTCTCATCATTCATTCATCTCTTTAGTCTGAAATAATTACAAGGAATATATTGCTTCAAACCAAAAGTAGTTCTCAGATTAAGAGGTAACATCATTCATTTAACTTTTTTGATTTATTTCAGATATCCACCCCATAAAATCTCTATTTTTCATTATTATACACAAATCTATCTATCAAAAAATTAATATATGTTTTTATGTAAAGGTATATTACTACACTAGCACTATCATCATTCTAATGGGTAACGAAAGTACTGTTTCTCTGTATGGAAAACTAATGCCTTATGAAATCCAGGATTGCTCATTTTCCTATACCTAAGTGAGTGGTTGGGTGTCATAAAAGACACCTAGTTTATATATTTTAAAAATTATATTTATTATAAAATTATAATAAATTAATTATGTAATTACCCATACATGTAATACAAATAATTTTACTTCAATAGGACAACATCATTGGAGGAAATGTTGAATACTACCCCCTCAATGTGATGTGATTTTTTTCACATGATATAAGGAATGTATAAATTATGGTTATATTTAATACTATGAGTCATAAAGAACATCTATATTTTAATCATTATATAATATCATTATATTTAACAATATATATATATATATATATATATTCTATATATCCCTTCCACACACTACAAATTGATACCATCAGTCATAGAGATGTGGACTACCACCTCCTTGACCTAATGTGATTCCTTTTACAACACAAGAATTAAATATATAAGTATATCATATAAAATAAAATTGAATTTTTTTTATAATGACCAATATGGAATGATATGGTGTTACATAACATTTTCAATAATTGTCATTTAAAAAAGGGAACATTATTCATGCATATGTATGACCTACCGTCTCCATGATTGTAATGTTGATTAATTTTTCACAACCATGTGCAATAGATTGATATAAAAGTATAATTAATGTATAAATATGATAATTTTGTCCGGATTATTATTCTGTAGAAATTATATAATGAACTCTTTTACAGTAGTTCACCTACCAATATTTTTTAACACAAAAACCAAATTCTATCAAGACAACTGATGTAAATATAATTACTTATGTATTTTTATACAACATAGTTATAAAGGTGATAAAGGTAATTATAGTCATGATAAAGGTTATGAAGAATGATTATATTTAACATAACTTCATTATACATGATGTTAAATGTTGTTCACCTGGTGAGAATCGCAAGGATTGAGATTGTCATCTCACATTATCATTTGTTAGATAAATGTTATGTTTACAAATTGAATTATTGGTGTGGTGTGTATACTGCCCCTTTTATAGGCGAACCTATTAAAATAAATTAAACATCTCAAGGATATTCTTTACGATAACTAATTAACTCAACAAGAATATAGGCTATCATCTAATTATACATACTGGATAAGAAACATTAAGTAAAATATAGAACATTGTACACAGAAACACATTAATAGTTGATATAGTATGAAAATTATCCCTAATTTTATGTAGTTTAGGATCATGGATCTTCCGAATATTTCCTCAATGAAATACTATAAGAGTCCCCACATATATTTAGTCAATATTATACCACTTTATAACCTTTTTGTTACATGTGATTTGAAATTTCATATAAAAATGTTTTGTCCATCTATTTCGATCATTATACCCCCTATGTATGTTTTTAAACTAATGTAATTTATTGAGAAACAGTTTAAACCAGTTTATATAGTTTCTAATGTTGGGTAATCATTTTCAATATATAGTTTCTCATCTGCATACAACAATAAAAAAAATTATGTATTCACTAAACTTCATATATACACATGATTAATATATGTTTTTAGAAAATGTAATACATTGACAGTATCATAAACCCATATCTTCCCACTCACTGAATCTTATGACTGATCCATAAATATAAAGTTTCAACTCATAATCCCTAATAATATAATTTCAAACATTTATACCATAGTATGTATTATAAACATATCATTGAATAAATTTATTTTACATAATTTTATTTTTAAATCCAGTTTATATATCATATAATCAAATTAAGATTTCAAGTAATATCTAAATGCCATTTATTAATACCTCTAAAAACAATAAAATACCAAATAACAACTATTATATTGATAAAATTCTAATTTTTGACTAAAAAACATAATTAAATTACACAACACTATAATTTTTTTTATAAAAAAATATAATATTACAAAAAAAATCGATTCATCACTAATCTTTTAAATTTAATCACAAAATAAATGAAAATTCTAGAGAAATTATTTAAATTTAATAAATTATAATTAGTTAATGTAAATAGATAATTTAATTAAAGGTCAAAAATATCTTACAAAAAACATTAAAAAATGCATATTAAAATTTTAAAATTATATTTAATTATATTGTTTTATAGATTCAAAATATATAGTAATGATTATTTTAAAATTTTTAACAAATTTATATTTTCATATTCCTATTTCATATATATAGTCAAGACTTACATGGTATATGTTGATCGATAATTATTACATATTATTCTTGAACTATTTACATACTGAAGTTTCATTGGAATAAAAATGATAAGACTCGACCCATCATGACCCCACTCAGCTTGAATGTATGCTGAGTGTGACACCTTATGTCCCACATTTATAAGACAATGGTTGATGCCAAGCCTCGTGTTGGCATATGAAAAATAATTATTGGGCAGAGTGTATTTAATTGAACAAAAAAAACATCTTAAATTTATATGATAACCATCATCTGTTGTAGTATATTCATATATTATACATTAAATGGTACGAAATTCATGAATGATACATTAAGAAAAAATACAACCTCGCATCAGTTAATAAAATGAAACTGTACATTTGTAAAGTCCCAAAATCTGACATATGAATGAATCATGATAACTCCTCCCTATTGTGAGTAATCATGGATTGGTCTATAACTATAAAAAACATAGCTACCATAATTAACAAACATCCTCCATAATATGTCACCCATCATCACTACACATTATCTTTGAAGTAATACCATCCTCACTTCTATTGAGACAATCACATTTTCTGCTCCTCATTTGTGAAAACATAGCCTGTGTTGGAATAAAGCCTGTGCAAGTATAAAAACCTGAAATACTGAAATTTACCCAAAGTATCACATCAATATCCATATTATATGATGCGTCCCACCAGTAACGTTAAAGGTCTGAAGGAGTCACGTATCTCAAAGTTGTAGAATCATTAATCCTCAAAAAAATTGTGTCTCTAATAAATACCATAAATTATGACCCACTCCCGGATGTACTCATTTCATCCAAAGAAATGACATATCCACTGATTTTTACCCATGGATACAATACTTTTATTCAAGAATCCCATATGAGAACCCCCAGAATAGATCCAAATGAAGTGTGTATTAAAAACTATTATTAGAACCACCCATGTGTGTAATAAAATAAATAACTCCAAACCTGTTATTGATACATCAATATGTTAGGCCAACTATATGATAAATTGACATGCATCAATAATAATTCAATCTACCAAAAACCATCATCTCGTGACACATTTATATAATAATATAATAGAAAACACACATTCATGGAAGAAACCTCAATTAGTGTATTATTTAATATATGTAATTAGTCCATCACCTCACTCAAGGAAAACATGGTACAAGGAAAACCTACCCAATTTTTATCATGAAGTGCACTATCACCAAATCTTCACCAATGGAGTACCAAATCACTATCAATCTAGAAGACATATTCCACAAGTATCCTTGGGTGGGAACTAAAATTTATTATAGAAAACAATGGACCCATAATCTCTCATAAAACACATACAAGGGTGAATTTCCAGTATGAATTTTCAAAATATGATTCTCAAGAGCCCATCATCATCCATTTGAAGGTAAATCTTTCAAATAAAAATATCCCATTAAAAATGGATTTGGACACCTGAATATTACAAATATATTATCCTCTATGTCAAAAAATAAATAAGATGGTTTATATGTTTGACTGAAAAATAAATCTAAGTAAAAAATCATAGATGACACACCGAAATGGAAATTGGTGGCCATAGGAGACAGTTTGGAAAGAAACACGAAATGTTGGGGGTGGGTAGTAGGAGCATATGTAAGGATCAACTTCATGATGTGTGTGCCCTCCTATTTTGGCCACAATAAAATTATATGACTAGATCAATACATGCCCATTTCATTTGGTCCATGTGTTGATTTGGCCTGGTTAATTGTATTGTACAACCCAACATAATCTGGTCTTTTCATGATAATGGTACCCCCATCAACAAATACACATAGATGGATAATGTTCTTATGTTATTATGGATCTCAGAAAAACTCATAATATGTTTTTGGCTCAGTTTGAGAGAAAACACTACACCTCAGAATCATCAGATCTATCAAATAAATATTTTCATGGATGGTTAAATGGGTAATGTTATCATTTTATATATTTGGGGTTCTTAAACATTAATTACCATAAAAAGAAATAGTTTTGTGTCAGAATTTTTTTTGTTCACAACATTGGACTCACACATTCAATGTAGTGACCCCAAAAAATTAATTTTAATTATAATTTGTTTCCTAAAATATTTTTTATAATATCATTCAAACTATAAAATCATTTCCTTTTATTAATTATGAATAAAGGGAAATGTGACTATCTTTTTTTAACCCTTATATGACTGTTGGTCAATATTACCATTTGGAACTATACTCTTTTAATACTTTCAAAATAATGTTTTGTGATAAAATGTTTAAATAATAAATTTTAATTAATTTATATAAGTGAAAAAATTTCCTCAACCATTATATTCATTCTATATAATGCCCTATTTTTTAAATATTTGATTGAGGAGGAATCATAGGGATAGAGTCTCGAACAAGTCCGAGCCTAGCATAATCATGTTAACTATGAATGAAATTGGCTATGGAAGAAGATATAGTTTGTTGAAATTACCACTCAGGTGATGTTAGTACAACATACCCACGAATCTATCACTATAAAACACCATACCAATAGGTTTCATTCACCTATATAAATTAATTTTACTTCCTTTTTATTTATAATTTTTTTTAATAATTTTTTTTTATTTTTTTTCTTAATAAATTTTAGATGAAATTTGATAAATTGATTTTTCAAACATAAATAGTACCTTTTTATAAATATATAAAATTATAACAAAGCAAGGTGTTATTAATATTTTTTATTTTAATGAAATTGTTGGATAAAACAATGTTATATAAAATAAATGATAGAATAATATTTTCATCATGTTTCAAAAATTTGTCTTTACATTTAATACACATTTTATATCCATTATAGTTTTTAATAAATAACTTTTTTTACATAAAAAGGATAAATTTTCTATTCATAGTGTTATATAAAAAACATAATTTTTGAAATCATAAAATTCAAATTAGGTTATGATGAACTTATGTAAATTTCCTAGAATATAATATTTTTCATGAATAGTTAAAATACATTTTCTATTTTTTGTATGTTTTAAGAAATAATACTTATTTGAAAATAATATAATAACAATATAGCCACTATAAACCACAAAACAATATGTTATTTAATTATATAACTAATTAAAATTTATTGTAATCAATTTCAAAATATATTATTTACTATAATAAATTTTAAAAAGAAAAATTTACATTAAAATTGTTTTCATGTAGGAAATTTGTTGTTTCATTCAAAATGATGTAATATAAAATCATGTGCAACTATTTAGGATTAAAATAACCAAATAGTTTTCACATGTCTAGAAAATAATGAGAAAATACCAGGGTAATACACATGGAAATTAATTTTATAATAAAAAATGATTCATAGGTGTAATGCCCCTACCCGAGTTACCCAAAGTCGGTGAATTATTACATAAAACTGGAATGATCACAATGGATCATGTCTAAAATGACTTATTAGTTTGGTAGCCTTGGAAACACAGGGTATATTCATATGTCTTACATTACATCATAATGTGAAAAAAAACTACAACAACATCTTGTCTTTATATCCCTTCATACTATCCCACTAGGTCGTTAATAAAATACTTTTTAACATCCTAGGAAAAATAAAACATTTAAAAGGATGATCTCAGATGCTCAGAAAGGATTACAATGTAGCAGAAACATTCATAAAAAATATAAATATTTATGGCACTATATAACTAAATCAAAATACTTTTAAACTTGAACTTCATCACAATATGGAAAAGATAAAATGAAATAATTCCATTTACATATTCACATGTATATTCTACCAGTCGAATAATCACATGAAATATCAATAACCACTTTCATAATTTTGGAATGCATAATTCCATACTACCATAACTACATAGTCAAGGCCTTATGCCAAGTCTAAAAATAATATTTTATCAAGGCCTTGTGCCAAGACACTAGTTTGTCTCATAAAAACTACCGATGCATCTAGGAGCTATAGTGTGATCCACCAGTCACTTACAAAGTCCAATACATTCCTCATATGAACAATTCTAAACATAACATAGAAATTAGTATTAAAACTATCATACAAAATTTCAATACTTTTCCATAAACCATGATTGGAATAATAATAACACATCCACAAGAAAACATATCACAAAATCATAAATACAATATGGAAGTTTTGAATCATAAGAAATCAACATAAAATAAGTTTACAATACATTAAAGGATGTTGACATAGATGAAATCAAAACTATATGAGAGAAATATTTTTTTTTTGAAATCATTGAAAAGTCACACATTTATAAAGTAAGTAATTTAAAAGAAATTTTATAATCAAATTAACCATACCACTTTGAAACTTTTGAAAAGAAATATCATTTCAAAACATTCATGTCCATATAATTAAATCCTTAAAATCATTTTGAAAACAAGGACATTAATTAAAAAGATTTATAAGGAAAAAAATTAATAACATTTAATATTATGATCTTGATAAAGAGTACCTTTCATAGAATCTTAAAATATTCATTTTAAAATCATTTAAAAGTCACATTATTATAAAAGAAAACATTTAATTTGATAATATCCTAATAATATGGTAAGGGAAGATTCATTGATTTTATAACTTCATTAAATAGCCGCACCCTCCGTATAAGTTAAAAAAAACCAATCTTACCTTAATACTGTCGAAAATGTTAAAAAAGGACCTTCTTTGGAAAACGAAGGAAAGATTCCTTTATAAAAAACTTATAAAAAGTCAACATGGTTATAAATGACTTTAACCCATAGTCTATAAAATATTTAGAATTATTTGAAATAAATTTTTCTGAAACATGGATTTGGATGATAAAAAGGTCCCAGTAGATAATTACGTATAAACAACCTCATATAATGAAGTGATTTTGAAATAAACCCTTAACTTTTACTTTTCCTTGGTTGAGGGTAGTTTAATCTGCAGTATAATGGTGAAATAGTTGTTATTATATTATACAAGAATCATATACATTAATAAGATATCATATATGATCTTTTAACATTGCTTTGTTAATAATATCTTATTATTATCGTCATTTTGGGTGTTAACTAAATCGTTTTATTTTATATGTTTTGTTACATGAGCCATTTTTGATATGGATTGGTTTTATATTATAATTATCCCAAATTATATCCAGTACTTATACGTTATTTGTATTAATAAAATGATAATTAGACTTGAATGGATATGATGGAGAATGAATCTTAGAACGGTCATGGAGATGGTAGTCTATACGTACGTATGAGAGACAATAGCATTGTTTTGATATTATAATAATATATAATATGATAGTGTATCATATATAAAAAATTATTATCATGTTATATTTATTACATATATTAATTACACTTCATTATTATAAACATCCAAATAATAATTTATTGAATAACAATTACACCACGACGTGGAGACGGTAAGCTGTACATACGCACCTATGGTGACATGTCATTCAAAGGATGGATTGAATAATTAATATGGTTGTACCATATTTATAATAACATCACTGTATATAGAAGATATAGGAGTTATTATTTTATAATGGAAATAACAAATAGAGAAGATGATGAAGAAGAAAAGAACTTGAAATAGGGTGGTGAAAACATTACCTCTTCTTCGGGTTCTTCCTTTTGATTTGTTCAAAAGGTCTCCATAAGTTGGATTTCTAATTAAAGGATGGCCTGTAGGATGAAAAGAGGATAATTTATAGGGTATTTGGGCAGATTTTGGCCAAACCAAAAGGCACTGAAGGTGTGAATTATAGAGAAGGAGAGTGCCCTTTTATAAGAGGGGTGAGAGGCACCTTTTGAAATGCTAGAAATATTATTTTATAATAAATTCACATTCTGTTTATAATGGCTCAAAAGATGATTATTTAAAGTCTAAGGTGGGGATGGGTCTAAATCATTTCAACTAATAGATTTTATACCGGATTGGGTCACTATATTAACCTTATCATTTATATTTTACTCTAAGTTAAATAGTTTGACATTTACCTTGTCTCTTTGTATTTTTATATATTATAGTTAATAAACATACTATATACTTCCATGAAATTTCCAAGTTGTCAATTAATGATACAATTATCATGATATAAGTCCTTTGGACAAGACATATATAATTAAGAATAGAATATCAATTAATAATAAAATAGTTGATTTAAAAACTCTTTTATGTCAATTTTGACACTATTCAATAATTGATTTTTTTAAGTCATAAAAAAATTATTAATTCGAAAATAATTCATTTATGAAATCATAACATGTCATATTAACAAATAAAATTTGTGTTTTTCATCAAAATATTAAAATTATATTTTTTTTAACATTTATAATACCAATTACTTGACACTTTCATTAATAAGGAAAATACTGCATCATTATTGTGTTATAAATATATTTTATTATTCAATGTCTAAAAATTATAAATAAAATACAATTATGTAGGAAATATTTACATATTTTTAATGAATATTTATAGTCTAAATTATAACATATATAGACCTATGTAATAATTGTTTTTCTAAAAGATATATGCTTATGTAATTTTTGTATTAACATTAACATAATTAATATAAAGTGTCCCTATCACTTACAAGTGGATCCATGGGGTCCCAAAATCTACCCAAAGATGCCCATGGACGGAAGTCTATCAAACAATATGTTTAGGACACATTTTCGGGTAAATTATTATTATTATAATATTATTTTGTAACCGTATTTACCGGATTTACCCTTTAACCATGGTAAATAAAATATTTACCGAAGTAATTATTCAAAATTTCTAAAAATAATAGTTACCTATTTACACAATTTGGAAATAAAATTTTTAAATATTGAATCAATTTTTTCAAAATCAAAACACAGAAGTGGAATAAATTAATTAAAAATTAAATCCCGTTGCCAAAACAGAAAGCGTGTTTTTAAGAAATAATAACTATCCAAAGATTTACACTTGTTTATATATGCTTTAAATGTGAAATTACGTCCCATGACCAAAATTGTATGAAACGTTAAAAATATATATTTAAAATCTACATTAAAACCACTATAATTCATACTCTATCACTATTTATTGTTTTGATTAAAATTGTTGTTTTTTATTGAAACATAGTAGTTCTCACTATTCATCAAAAATTGAATATTTTCAAGAAAAAATATAAAAAATTCACCCTAAGCTAATTTCAATATTCTTGTATCCAAAAATAAAGTCCATTTAAAAATATAAAATTTTTTAAATTTCAAAAAGTGGGTATTACTATTCATAACAACTAGTTTGATTGGTTGTGTTTCACTTGAATTCAATGTTGTGTGTAATGAAAGTTATTGAATTACATTGATGAAATAACGTACTATAAAATATTGGGGTGTTACATTTTTCCCTCATTCAATAAATTGTGTCCTCACAATTTTAAATTGTTCTTTAAAATGAATGGTTGAAAATAGAAAATACCTATGTGGGAAAACCGACATAGGAAATTGGGTTAATAAAATTTAGTATTAATAATAGGAAAAGGGGATTGAAAAATTCACCACCAAATTGTGATCTAGATTAGGAGAACATTGGTTAAAATTAGATACACATAATTGGATGAAAAACATAAATATTTATAGGGAGAGATTGAGGTCATCAATCACAAATAATTATAGGCGTCTGGGCCTCAAAGCCACCAATATGTGATGATTTAAAATACCATCAGTTCAATAAAATGTATGGTATTAGGATAACACTTTTTTGGTTTTCAGATCCCATAAATAAATTATAAGAATTAATTTCTTAGTATAATAAGATAATAATAAAAATATATACATGACAAGTAGAGTTCCATCCATTAACGAAAATCTACCACAAACTCATCTTTGAATCTAAAAGATCATAGAACGTATAAAATATTCTATTTATCCTATTTATATAGGGTTCCAAAAAATGAATTTATAATTCATCTACCAGACCTTTTAAAAAAATACATTATTTAATCCAGGACATAAAATGGGCCAGTGGTAGGTGATACACCCTTGTCACCCTTCAGTTGCGGGTTTATGTCTCACAGCCTTAACAGATGCGACGGGTTGCCGCCCGACCTCCAGTTTGACCTTTTATTGAAATACAAAAAAATATGAAACTATAATTATCCAAAATATTTCTGTCCAAACTCATAGTCCAAAATTTATAAGGAAGGTAAGCACATTGATGAACCGTTTTTCTGTGTAATAACATGTGAACACCTTCATCTTGTATTCTTTTAAAACACTAAAACATCCTCAATTACCATAAAACCATATTTATTACATTCATAATCCCTTAAACCTTATAGAATAAAGGATATACTCCTTCTATCCAAAAAAGTTGTAAACTCCAATAATGATGGAATATACAAATCATTAATCAGTTTCATGGTAGTCAAGAATATCCAATATAATTTATCCAAATCAATCATGTATTATTCAAAAATCACTACCTCAGTATCAAAACCATATTATGGTTTGTCTTTCTCTCAACCATATATATTTCAATAATTTAAACTGCTATTGAGTCACTTTTCTTGGTTCCACACAATCTCACGTCCTTAATGAAATAGTACTACAGTACAATAATTATATACTCCATAATTATTATAACCAATACACCGTTGATAAAATACTCAAATGACATAATTCTTTAATAACAACATAGGAACCCTAATCATTCCTCCCCATTTGTGGTAGTATCATAACTTTATTGTTATCTAATAGCATCATTTGGGGCATACTCTGATGATTTGTACATTTGTTTTCATAGTTTTACAACTCCTTACAAATAAAGCATTGTACATTTTAATCCTTTTTCATACCCATGCAGTCTCGTACTTAGTGTCCTTTTTCTCCACACTTATAACAAACTCGCATTCCCTTCATACAAGTTCATGGGTGTTTCTTCCTAAAGTTATTAATTATGGGGAAATTTTTCTTTTCCCTCTTCCCTTTATCCATGTTTCTCTATTCCACCCTATTCTTATCTTTATTCCCTTCAAATCCACAAGACTCATAGATTTATTTATTTATCTTATCGACACATGATACTATTTATTCATATGTTGAGTATACATGAGAGACAATTTCCCTTCTAAATGATGGCTTAATAATGTGAATGATATGAATCTTCTTACTCTTTGGATCATACATATTGATGGAGTTCAAATTTCTTCTACTTGTCACCATTTCTATACAATGTCATACACTATGTCAGTTTATGAATTGCAATGAATAATTCCAAACTTTTAAAATACCTAACGTAGATTGAACAGTTTATAGATATAATCCATAACCTTAAAAAAAATTCTTTGAGAAATTATATACTCATAAACACTTCGTAATGGTTTGTAAAGAAAATGAGAATTATCCAAATCATATCTCGAGGGAGAGTCATAACAAAGAGTGCAGCAAGGCCCATTTTTGTGCACTAGTTCCCGTTCGAGTCTAGCTCAAAGCGGTGTTTTCGGGTTTTACACCTAGGTACATCTGTGCTAGAGCTGACTCTACCTGCTCGTATCCAGACAGGGATGTATTGCTCAGAAATCTCACAAAACCTCAGCAATAACAAAATTCTAGAAATTTCATCTATTATAATCCGCAATGTCCACTTTAGGTCTATGTGCTCTAATCAGAGTTTATCTAAATCTACCTTCCATGGTTTGTACTAAACGTCATCTGATACCGACTATAATGTCTTGACCCCTGTTTTCCAGTGTTGGTGTATTATTACATAACATTTTCATGATCACAAAGGAACACGTCTCGATACACCGATTAGTATAGTATCCTTGGATACACTAGATATATTCATAAGTCTTACATTACATCATAAAGTGGAAAAAACTACAACAACATCTTGTCTTCAGATCCCCTCATACTATCCTTGAAGAAAATTTAAAAAATCCTTCTTCATATCATGGAAAAAATAAAACATTGAAAGGTATGATCTTTTGTTGCTCAGTATGGATAACAATATAGCGGAAACTTTCATAGATAACATAAAAATTTAAGGTAATGTATCACTAAAACAAAAGCCTTTTAATCTTGAACTTCAGTATAATATGGCATAGATAAGATGAAATAATTATATTTAATTATTCACATGTATATTATACTAGTTGAATAATCACATGAAATATCAATAACCACTTTCATAATGATGAAATGCATAATTCTAGTCTACCATAACCACATAGTCAAGGCCTTGTGCCATGACTACGAATAAGATTTTGTCAAAGCCTTGTGGAAGACACTAGTTTGTCTCATGAGATCTACTGATGCATCTAAGAGCTATATCATGCTCCACCTGTCACTTACTAAGTCCAATTCATTCCTCATATGAACACGTTTAAACATAACATAAACATTAGTTTTAAAACTGGCATATGAAATGTCAATACTTTTCCATAAAACATGAACGGTATAAAAATAACACATCCATAGTCAAACATATCACATATTCTTCAATAAAATATGAATGTTTTGAATCATAATAAATCAACATAAAATAATCTTAAAATCTATCAAATGATTTTGACATAGATGAAATCAAAACTATTTGAGAGAAATATCTCTTTTTTTGAAATCATTGAAAATTCACACATTTATAAAGTAAGTAATTTAAAAAAGATTTTTGAATCAATGAATCCCATACCACTTATAAACATTTGAAAAGAAATATCATTTCAAAAAATTTATTTCCATATAATTAAATCATTAAAATCAATTTGAAAACATGGACATTAATTAAAAAGTCTTAGAATGATAAATCTATAAAATATTAAAATTATGATCTGGATAAGGAGTACCTTTCACAAAATCGTAAATTATTCATTTTGAAATCATTAAAAAGTTAAACGATTTTAAAAGAAAACATTTACTTTGAAAATATTCTCATAATCTTGTAAGGTAAGATTCGATGATTTTATAACTTCTATAAAGATCCACACCCGCCATAGATGTAAAAAAGGACATTCTTACATTAATTCTGTCAAAAATGTTAAAAAGGACCTTGTTTGGAAAATGATGGAAATATTATTTTATAAACATCTTATACAACGTCAATAAGGGTATAAATTACTTGAACCCATATTCTATAAAATAGTTTTATTTATTTGAAATACATTTTTATGAAACATAGATTTGGATGATAAAGAGGTCCTAGTGGATAATTACGTATAAACAACCTCCTATAATGAAGAGATTGTGAAATAAACCCTTCACTTTTAATTTTCCTTGGTTGAGAGTAATTTAGCCTCCTGTATAATGGTGAAATAGGTGTTTTAAATTATATAAGAATGATATACATTAATATGATATCATATATGATCTTTTAACAATGTTTTTTAATAATATTTTATTATTTTCTTCGTTTCAGGTGTTAACTTACTCGTTTTATTTTATATGTTTTGTTACATAAGACATTTTTGTTAGGGATTGGATGTGTCTTAAACATATCCCAAATTATATCCAGTAATTGAACATTATTTTTAATAATTAAATGATAATTACACTTGAATGGATACGATGGAGAATGAATCTCATCGTGTTCATGGAGACGATAGTCTATACATACGCACGAGCGACAATATCATTATTTTGATATTAAAATAATATATAATTGGATAGTGTATCATATATACAAAATTATTATCATGTTATATTTATTACTTACATTAATTACACATCATTATTATACCCATCAAAATAATAATTTATTGAGTAACAATTACACCACGACGTGGAGACGATAATCCATACATACACAAGTATGGTGACATGTCATTCAAAGGATGGACAGAATAATGAATATGGTTGTACCATATTTATAATAACATCACAGTATATTGAAGATATATGAGTTATTATTTTTTAATGTAAATAACAAAGGAATAAGAGGTTTAAGAAGAAAAGAACTTGAAAGAGGTTGGTGAAAACATTACCTCTTATTCGGGTTCATCCTTTTGATTTGATAAAAAGGGATCATTAGGTTGGACTTATGACTAATAGAAGGCCACTATGATGATGGGAGTATAGTTTATAAGGTATTTGGTTAGAGTTTTGCCTCACTAAAAGGCATTGAAGGTGTGAATTAGATAGGAGGGGGAGTTCCCTTTTATAAGGGGGGTGAGATCACCTTTGGAAAAGCTAGAAATGTTATTTTATAATAAATTCATATTTGGTTTATAATGACCCCAATGTGGATTATTTAATTGTTAAGGTGGGGATGGGTCGAAATAATTTCAACCTATATATTTTAGACAGGTTTTGGTCACTATATTAACCTTTTTATTTATATTTAACTATTAGTTAAATAGTTTTACATTTACATTGTACCTTTTTATTTTTCTATTATATAGTTAATAAACATACTACATACTTCCAAAAAATCCTCAAGTGGTCCATTAATGATACACATATCATGATATATGTCCATTGGATGAACCATAGATATTTCGAAATATAATATAAATTAATAATATAATATTTTTTTTAAAAACTCTTTTATGTCAATTTTGACACAATTCAATAATTGATATTTTAAAGTATTAAAAATATTATTAATTAAATAAATCATTTATGCAATAAAAAAATGTCATATTAACAAATAAAATTCGTGGATGCCATATAAAATATCAAATTATATTTATTTTAAAATTTATAATACTAATTATTTGATTATTTCATTAAGAAGGAAAATACTGAATCAGTATTGTGTCATAAAAATATTTAATTATTCAATGTCTAAAAATTTAAAATAAAATACCATTATGTAGGAAATATTTTTATAATTTTAATTAATATTTATAGTTGAAAAGATAACATATATAAACCTACGTAAAATTTTTTTTTCAAAAAGATATATGCTTATGTCATTTTTGTATTTTAACATAATTAATATAAAGTGTCCCTATCACTTACAAGTGGATCCATGGGGACCAAAAATTGACCAAATGATGGCCATGGTCAGACATGTATCAACCAATATGTTTAGGACATGTTTTAGGGTAAATTATTATTATTATAATATTATTATTTTAATCTTATTTACCAGATTTACCCTTTAACAATGGTAAACAAAATATTTACTGAAGTAATTATTCAAAATGCCTAAAAATGAGAGTTAACTATTTACACAATTTGTAAATCCGGATATCAAATATGGAATCAATCTTTCCAAAAATCAAAACACAGAAGTGGCAGAAATTAATTTAAAATTAATTCCTACTATCAAAACAAAAAGCGTGTTTTTAAGAAATAATAACTATCATAAGATTGACACTTGTCTATGTCCGGTTTAAATTTGAAATTATGTTCAATGAAATTTTTTTTATTAAATGGTAAAAATATATATTCTAAATATACTTTAAAACCACTAAAATTCATAATTTATCACTACTAATTATTTTGATTAAATAAGTTGTTTTTAATTAAAATATAGTAATTTTCACTATTCATCAAAAATTTAATGATTTCAGAAAAATACCAAAAATTCACCCTATGCTAATTTTGATATTCCAAATCCTGAAATTTAGTCCATTCTGTAAGATAAAATTTCTACAATTTCTATAATTTGGTATTACTATTCATAACGACTAGTTTGATTGGTTGTGGTGCACTTGAACTCAGTGTTGTGTGTATTGCAAGTTATTGAATTACATTGAATAAATAACATACTATAAAATATTGGGAAGTTACATTCTTCCATCCTTCAATAAATTGAGTCCTCTCAATATGAAATTGTTCTTTTAAAATAAAAGGTCGAAATTAGAAAATACCTTTGTGGGAAAACCCACATCGGAAATTGGGTTAATAAAAATTAGTCTTAATAATAGAGAAAGGGGAATAAAAAAGTCACCACCAAATTATGATCTCGATTAAGAGAAAATTGGTGAAAATTAAGGACAGAGAATTTGATGAAAAACATAAATATTTATAGGGAGATATTGAGGTCATCAATACCAAACAATTATAGAATTATGGGCCTCAAAACCACCAACCTCTGATGATTTAAAATACAATCGGTTCAACAAAACGTAAGGTATTAAGATAACAAATTTTTTGTTTTAAGATCCCATCAATAAAGTATAAGAAATAATTTCTTCATAGAATAATAGACGAATAATAATATATACATGAAAAGTAGAGTTCCATCCTTAAACTAATTTCTACCACAAACTCATATTTGACTCTAAAAGATAATAAAACATAAAAAATATTATATTTATCCAATTCGTATAGGGTTCCAAAAAATGATTTTATAATTTATCTAACAGACATTTAAAAAAAATACATTATTTAATCCATGACATCACATGGGCCAGTGGTATGTGACACACCCCTGTCGCCCTTCAGTTGTGGGTTCAAGTATCGCGGCCTCGTCGGACGCGACGGGTTGCCGCCAGACCTCCAGGTTGTCCTTTTATGGAAATCCAAAAATAATCCCAAACTATAATTATCCAATATTCTTCTATCCAAACTCCTAGTCCAAAATTTATATAGAAGGTAAGCACAATAAATATCCTTTTTCCCCCGTAATAACATTTGAACACCTTCATCATGTATTCTTTTAAAACACTGCATCATCCTGAATTACCATAAAACCTTATTGATTACATTCATGATCCTTTATTGTTTATAGAATAATGTATATACTCCTTCTATCCAAATAATGTTTTAAACTCCAATAATGTGGGAATATACAAATCATTAATCAGTTTCAAGGTAATGAAGAATATCCAATATAATTTATCCAAATCAATCATTTATTATTCCAAAATCACTATATCAGTATCAGAACCTTATTATGGTTTATCCTTCTCACAACCATATATATTAAAAATATTTAACCTTCTATTGTGTCACTTTTCATGGTTCCACACAATCTCTAGTCCTTAATGAAATAGTACTACAGTAAAATCATTATATACTCCATAATTATAATAACCAGTACATCATTGATACGATAATCGAATGACATAATTCTTTAATAAAAACATAAGAACACTATCATTCCTCCTCAGCTGTGGTAGTATTATAACATGATTATTATCCAATATCATCATTTGGGGCATACTCTGATGATTTGGACATTGGTTTGCATATTGTCCAAACTCCTTACTGATGAAGCATTGTACATTTGAAACCTTCTTCATACCCTTGCAGTCACGTACATGGTTTCCTTTTTCTCAAAACTTATAACAAACTCCAATTTCTTTTAGGAAAGTTCATGGGTGTTTCTTCCACAGTTATTACATATTGGAAAATTCTTCTTTTACCTCTTCACTTTATCCATCATTCTCCCTTCCATCCTTTTCTTCTCTTGATTCCCTTCAAAGCCATAGGACTCATAGAATTCATTACATGTCTTATTAACACATGATACTATTTCTTCATATGTTGAGAATACATAGTAGACTGTTTCCCTTCTAAATTATGGCTTAATAACATGAATGATATGATCCTTCGTACTCTTTGGGTCATACATATTGTTGGAGTTCACATTCCTTCAATTGGGAACCATTTCAATACAATGGCATACACTATGTCAGTTTTTGAATTTCAATGAATAATTCCAAACATGTAAAATAACTAACGTAGATTGAACAGTTATGGATATAATCCATAACCATAAAAAATGTTTTCTTTGAGGAATTATATACTCATAAACCCTTCGTAATGGTTAGTAAAGAAAATGAGAATTATCCTAAGTATATCCCCCAGGAGTGTCGTAACCAAGAGTGCAGCAAGGCCCGTTTTCGTGCATCAGTTCCTGTTCGAGTCTATTTCAAAGCAGTGTTTTCATGTTTTACCCCTAGGTACATCTGTGCTAGAGCCGCCTCTACCTTCTCGTATCTAGACAAGGATGTATTGTTCAGAAAACTCACAAAATCTAAAAAATAGAAAAATTCATGAAATTTCTTCTATTCTAATCCTCAATGTCGATATTAGGTGTATGTGCTCTAATCAAAGATAATCTAAATCTAGCTTCAATGGTTTGTAATAAATTTCCTCTGATACTAACTATACCACCCTGAACCCAGTTATCCAGAGTCGGTGCATTATTACATAACATTGGCATGATCACAAAAGAACAAGTCTCAAAACACAGATTAGTTTAGTAGACTTGGAAACTCTAGATATATTCATAAGTCTTACATTACATAATAATGTTAAAAAAACTACCACAACATATTGTCTTTATATCCCCTCATACTATCCCATCAGGTCATTCATAAAATACTGTTCACGTCCTGGGGAAAATATAACATTGAAAGAGTTGAGCTCAGATGCTCAGTAAGGATAACAATATAGTGGAAACATTCATTAATTAACATAAAAATTTAAGGCAATGTATAACTAAAACAAAATCCTTATAAACAATAACTTCAGCATAATATAAGATAGATAAGATAAAATAATTTCATTTACTTATTCACATGTATATTCCACTTGTCGAATAATCACATACAATATCAATAACCACATTCATATTGATGGAATGCATAATACCAGACTATAATAACCACATAGTCAAGTCCTTGTGCAAATGCTACAAATATGATTTTGTCAAGGCCTTGTGCCAAGAAAATAGTTTGTATCATGAGACCTATCGATGAATTGAGGAGATATAGTGGGATCCACCCATCAAATATTATGTCCAATTCATTCCTCAAATGAAAAGGTTTAAACATAATATATACATTTGTATTAAAACTAGCTTACGAAATGTAAACACTTTCTCTATAAACCATTAATGGTATAAAAACAACACATCCACTATCAAACATATCACAAAAAACTTCAATACAATATGGATGTTTTGAATCATAATAAATCAACATCAAATAATATTAAAATCCATCAAAGGATTTTGACGTAGATGAAATCAAAACTATTTGAGATAAATATCTCTTTTTTTTAAATCATTGCAAAGTCACACATTTATTAAACAAGTAATTTAAAAGAGATTTTTTAATCAATATGTCCCATAACACTTTTAAACATTTGAAAATAAATATCATTTCAAAACATTAATTTCCACATAATTAAATCCTTAAAATCATTTTGAAAACATATGTGTTTATTAAAAAGATTAATAAAGTTAAATCATTATAACATTTAAAATTGTGATCTTGATAAAGAGTACCTTTCACAAATTCATAAAATATTCATTTTGAAATCATTTAAATGTCACTTAATTATGAAATAAAAAATTTAATATGAAAATATTCTTATAATATTTTAATTGAAGATTCAATTATTTTATAACGACAGTAAATAGCCGCACCCACCGTCTATGTTAAAAAAACATATTTTTAGCTTAATTCTATTGAAAAGGTTAAAAATGACCTTTTTTGAAAAACGACAGAAATATTATTTTATAAAAATCTTATAAAAAGTCAACAAGGGTATAAATTACATTAACCCATAGTCTATAAATTTTTAAGAATTATTTGAAATAAAATTTTCAGAAATATGGATGTGAAGGATAAAGAGGTCCTAGTAGATAATTACGTATAAACAACCTCAGATAATGAAGAGTTTGTGAAATAAACACTTAACTTGTACATTTCCTTGGTTGAGGGTAGATTAACCTCATGTATAATTGTGAAATAGTTGTTATTAAATTATACAAGAATCATATGCATTAATATGATATCATATACGATATTTTAACATTACTTTGTTAATAATATCTTATTATTATCGTTGTTTAGGGTTTTAACTTACTCGTTTTATTTTTTGTTTTTTGTTTTATAAGAGATGTTGTTTATGGATAGGTTGTATCTTATTCATATCCATAATGATATATAGTCCTTAAACATAATTTTTAATCATCAAATGAGATTTAAACTTGAATGGATATGATGGAGAATGAATCTCATCACGTTCGTGGAGACGGTAGTCCGTACATACGCACAAGGGACAATATCATTCATTTGATATTAAAATAATCTATAATTGGATTTTGTATCTTATATACAGAATTATTATCATGTTATATTGATTTCTTACATTAAATAAAAATCATTAATATACCCATTCAAATAATAATTTATTGAATAACAATTACACCACGATGTGGAGACGGTAAGCCGTACGTACACACGTATGGTGACATGTCATTCAAAGGATGGATAGAATACTAAATATGGTTGTACCATATTTATAATAACATCACATTATATACAACATACTAGAGTTATTATTTTAAAATGTAAATGACAAAGAATGAAGAAGTTGAAGAACAAAATATCTAGAAAGTGGGTGGTGAGAACATGACCTCTTTTTTGGGTTCTTCCTTTTGATTTGATCAAAAGGGATCCTTAGGTTGGCTTTATGACTAAAGAAAGGCCTCTAGAATAAATTTAGGATAGTTGAGAGGGAATTTGGTCAGAGTTTGGCCGATTCAAAAGGCCTTATGGTGTGGATTAGAGAGAAGGGGGAGTTCCCTTTTATAAGAGGGGTGAGGGGTACCTTTGGAAAAACTAGAAATATTATTTTATAATAAATTCATATTTATTTTCTAATTTCTAAAAAGTGGATTATTTAAAGGCTAAGGTGGGGATGCGTCTAAATCCTTTAAACCAATATATTTTAGATAGGATTGTGTCACTATATTAACCTTATCATTTATATTTAACTCTTACTTAAATAGTTTGACATTTACCTGGTCTCTTTTTACTTTTTTATTATATAGTTAATAAACATAATATAAAATTATTAGAGACCCCCCAAGTTGGCCATTAATGATACACCTATCATTATATATGTGTTTTGGCCAAACCATTGATTTTTAGGAATAGAATATCAATTAATAATATAATATTGGTTTTAAAAACTCTATTATGTAAATTTTGACACCATTCAATAATTGAATTTTGTTAGTGTTAAAGAATTTATTAATTAAAATGAAATTCATTTGTAAAAACAAAACATTTTTTAATAACAAATAAAATTTTCTGATGTCATCAAAAATCTCAAATTATATTTATTTTAACATTTATAATACCAATTATATGATTCTGTCATTAATAAAGAAAATAATGCATCATTATTGTGTCATAAATATATTTATTTATTAAATATAAAAAAATTATAAATAAAATACCATTATATAGTAAATCGTATTATATTTTAAATGAATATTTATAGTCTAATATATAACATATATAACCCTATGTAAAAAATGTTTTACTAAAAGATATATGATTATGTCATTTTTTATTTACTTTAACTTAATTAATATAAAGTGTCCCTATAACATACAAGTGGATCCACGAGGTCCCAAAATCGACCCAAATATGCCCATGGTCAAAAATGTGTCCAAAAATATGGTTAGGACATGTTTTGGGGTAAATTAATATTATTATAATATTATTTTGTTTACCCTTATTTACCGGATTTACCATTTAACCATGGTAAATAAAATATTTACCGAAGTAATTATTCAAAATGTCTAAGAATAAGAGTTGCCAATTTAAAAATTTTGGACATCCTGATTTCAAATATGGAACCTATTTTTTTGAATTCATAAGTGGTAGAAATTACTTTAAAATCAATTCCTGCTGTCAAAACAAAATGCGTATTTTTAAGAAATAATAACTATCAAAAGATTGACACTTGTTTATGTCCGATTTAAATGTGAAATTACATCCAATGACCAAAAGATTATTAAATGGTAAAAATATATTCTAAATAAACATTAAAAACACTAGAAATCATAATTTTTCACTATTAATTGTTTCGATTAAAAAAGTGGGTTTTAATTAAAATTTAGTAATTTTCACTATTCATAAAAAATTGAATGTTTTCAGAAAAATACAAAAAATTTACCATAAGATAATTTCGATATTATTAATCCAAAAATGAAGACCATTTTGAAAGATAAAATTTATAAAAGTTCAAAAAGTGGGTATTTCTATTCATTACAGCTAGTTTGATTGGTTTTGGTGCACTTGAACTCGGTGTGGCGTGTAATGAAAGTTATTGAATTACATTGAAGAAATAACGTACAATGAAATCATAGGGTGTTATACTAAGAAATTCAAAAAAAAATCCTCCTAATTTTCAATAAATACACCTCAATTTCACCAATTACATTGATTCCCAATTCTTACACATTTATTTTCTAGTAGTTATACTAAAAATAATTCATCATTCCCCCTAAGCCCCAATCCCTAGTAGTTAGTTACTACTCTCCAACGTAATGGGAATATCAATATATCATTGAATTTAAGGTTTCTTTTTTATATGGTATATCATCACAAACTAAAGAAATATTCCTATTTCTGTTTAATTTAATCTTGTTACTATATTCAGACTATTGTTTTTATTGGATACCCATTAACATAATCTTTTTACACATTTTCAAAACAATGTTTTAGACCTGTTATAGAGCCTATTTTACATCTAAAATTTTGAGCTTATCAACATGAAATTCATTGTTATATTCATTTTGTGAATATGAAAACCTATTTTATTTGTAGAGGTATTAACCATTGTTTAAAATTGGTGAATTGTAATATATTATTAATGAAAATAAAATCTTTATTCCATTTCAGTGTGTAAAAAATGACATATTGATCATTATATTTAATCACATTTGAAACAACATGATTTTTATTGTTCCCCAAATATGATGTATGTTACACTTTATTTATGTTTCAATGAATATATTGTATTATAAAAAAAATTGGGAGTGTTTTTTCATCATTCACTATGTTCTGGGGACAATATTAGTGGCATTTGAGAAGCACACAGTTTAAAAGAGATCCTAAAAAATGGTTCTCACACATTTTTATTTCAATGATTCTAATTTTTTGAACTTAAGATTCCATAACCCACTACTTTTATTCCTTGAAGAAATAACAACCTATCAAAATTGATTTATATTTAATATAAATGATATCATTGGTGTTTCAAATATATATTTTAGAGGATTTTGATCGTTCTTCATCGTTCTTGATCAGTTTATTATATCTACCTAGATCAACATGTCCTCTATTAGTTTTTTCATAGATATACACATTTTATGGGTAGATAAATGAGTTTTGACTACTTATATTATGATATTTTATCTTCGCCTTGTGAGGATAAGAGATCTATGGAGGGTCAGTGAAGAATGAAGACAGTTTTATTGAGCATTCTTCTTCCCTTATCATGTTTCGTCAAAACCATTGTGGTTAGTGGCTTCTCTATAAACTCCACATAGTAGAACTGATGATAATGGAATCAAATTAAATATCAAGTGTTTAATTGATCATGATTTTCCTATTTAATAATCACTGGAAACACTTATTTGTGATTGTTTGGGAAATTGGGGATGCATGGAAAATTCTGTATTTGAATGAAGTGTTTTTGTTATATATTTTTAATTTTTGATTTTAAAATTTGTATTTTAAGAAATAATGGAACATGAAATTAATTTTATTTTTTCAATAAAATGTGATGTTTTTATAATTTGAAATGGGTGATTGAAATTGGTTTCCTCTTTGGTTTTCAATGAATGTAAAATTTTATTAAAATTATTGAAAGTAGTATATCTGAATTGATTTGAAAGATATGTATAGTGTGCATTCATGTTTGAAGTTCCCAGGAATAATGGACATGTACCATTTGGGATCAAGGTTCAAGACCATATATCTGGGGGTGTCTATCATTGGGACACAAATTGATTGGATAAAAACCAGTCATGAGAGTGGAAATGTCGAACGAAGCATGCATGTGTCGGCGTGTTGTGAACAATGCAATGGGTGTGACAAAATAATAATCAGAATTTGATTATAATTATTTATCAGTTATTTAATGGAAAATATATTTCTGAAAATTGGTTTTATTTACATTTTTTTACATATGTTGATGATTGGTTTTTTTAACTTGTTTATATTTGGTTATAAATCGTTTCGGTAAATTTTTTTCTATAAACGATTTTATATAATGTGTTAAATGTTCTTTACAAGTAGTGTGAGTAGGGAATACATTGGGGAAAATATTATAAGATATATTCTCACCCATTATTTGGATCTTTGTCTCTTTTAATGATTATACCTTCCGAGACATGGAAAATTGTAACATATCACATTCTTTTGCACCATGTCGTGCCACATTGGTTTACTAGGTTACATTGGAACATATAGTTTGTTGAGTAAGAATTGTTGTTGTCACCTTTGAGTTTATTTGTTTTCTTAAAATTATTTACTTTGGTGATTGTTTTTCATCCACTGTATAAAACCATGGTAGGTTGTTTTAAGGAGACTAATTTTATATGTCTTGGTATATTTCATTCATCATATAGTGATCAGTTGTTTACAAATTCTCGAGTTGTAGTTTTTATATATTAAATGATAAAGCATACCCTACTTTTTTTAGAACCATAGGGATATATTTCTAGCCATTGGAATATTGGGGATTTCACTTAAGGTCTATTAATGACTATTTGAACTCTAAATACAATTAGAATTAGTGGGTCATTACAAATGGTATCAGCTTTTTTGGTCCTTTCCTAACAAGTAGTCAGCAATTTTCTAGGTCCTAGAGTTGGAATTATATATTGTCTATTCCTTTGGATTGAATACTATATAGTATTATTATTTTCATAACATAAAATGTATAGAATAAAAGGACACAGCTAACCCTTCTATTGTGAACTTCATGTTACCACAAGTTGGATACATAAATTTTTGGAAACACTTTAAGGATTTTGAATCCACATTTTCATGGGATAAGCTATGATACGACAAAGTAATGGATTTTAGAGGAATTTATTCCCACTAAAAGTGCATACTTCATTTCGGGGAATGATTCATGTTTTGAATACAGGTGGATTTTTGAAAAACGACGATTTTTTTTGCAATTGAAATATTTTAAAAAATGAAATTCTTATAGTATTTTAATAACAATTTATTTTCCAAACAACATGTTGATAGTTTTAAAAAAAATTGGATGGTTATTTGAAGAAAATAATGTGGTATTTTATATGATATAATTTTAAATACTGAGACATCAGTTGTGAGAGAGTTATATCGACGAATATTGTTTTTTGTTTAGAAAATGGAACCTTTTAGTCGTTGTACAAAAAAAAATAGAATAAGGTGTAGAGAATGTGGTTTCATATTTACTAGGGGTGAACCAAGATCTATTCAGATTATTGTACTTTAATTTCAAGATATGGATACATGGAAGAGTAGGAATGAGCCAAAGCATGTTGATCGTATCATCATTTTCATGAAAATAAATACACCCATCTTTTAGTGTGTTCTGGTCCTCAACAAAACCAAAGGTGTGGCTGAGTAGGATGAATCTTATCATTTGTTTCATTGGCATACCATCAGATCTCAAATTCAAGATGGAAACATTGATCGTTGAGGATCTTTCATGCTTGTGGTAGTATTTAGCAGTGAAAAATAAATTATACGAAGGCCATACATGGGAATATTTTGATTAATTGTTCATCAAAAAATTCCATCCTCAAATGTTAAAAATCGAAAAAATGATGGATTTCATTATCCTGAAGCAGGATACTATCTCTTTCATGGAATATGCAGTGAAATTCATGAATTAAGTTTTTTTCACCAAAAGTTATGGCAAGTGCCTCCTTAAGGGAACACATCATTGAATAGAGGATGCAGAAGGATATTGGATCAACGATTCTAGTTCTCGGTATTACTGGTTATACTGAGATGGTAAACATAGTGACTATGGATGAATTTGGTATCTCAAGATCTTTGGGAGGAGGTATAATGATACATACAGGTTATGTTGGGAACTAAAACTCTTGGATAATGTGGAAAAGGGACATATTTCATAGGTGGAAGTTGAAATCATAATCAGATGGCTCGATTAGTGAACCTTCTTCCATGACCCAAGAGCAAAGCATGTCTTTTTCAAGGTGATTAATTTGGATATATAATGAAGGATTGTATAGAAAAACCTATATTATTGCATAACTACAATAAGATGGGTAATATATCATGCTATTTTCACATGGCTCCAAGTCCACATGTTCAAAACACTTCCCTGGTGTCGCATGCATCGTATGCTTCGACATGGGCGACAATAACTAGATCGGTCTCATCTAGAGTGAAGAGTTGGAAATGGTGACTCTAGAAATAAAATTTCTCAATAACTTGGGAAATTTCATCATGATAACAAACAGAACATTATAATTATGACGGTATTTTATAATGCAAAGCAGCTGATTGTTGATGAACATGTTGGACCATCTATGGTGAGAGGTATAATTCTATTGAAATCTACCCTTGTGAATGTTCTATCTGATACTAGTGCATCACATTCATTCATTGATTGATGTTCTTTTTATTTTTCAAAGTTAAAATTTGTAAATCATTCCTTCTATTTTAAAACTTCAAACTCCTCTCGAAGAAAGAAAATGTCATGCCATTTTGTGTAGAGCATGTGCTGTAAATTTTGATGGAGATGAGTTGTAATGGGACTTATGAGTCCTGGACATGGATGTATATGATGAAATACTATGAAGGATTGGTTGAATACATTCATGAATCATATTACCTATTATAGTAGAACATTCAGTTTCAAAATTTAGGATGGCATAAAGAATCTCATCAAAGGCTTGATGGTTGTAAATAAAGGTGTAATGAGATTGTTGGCATCAACAGATGGAACGACCTCTTACCAGTTGGCAGTGTTGTCATTGGAATATATGGAAGATATTGAGGAAAATATTTTTCTAGCATTTTTGGATCAATTTATAGTTGTAATTCCCAAAAACAACACATGGTTACCACCTCAAAGAGATGTTGAATTTATGATTGCTCTATTTTTTGGGGACAACCCATATTACCCTTTTTCTTTATAGGATGTAACCAATAGAGTTACGATAATTATATGTGTAGTTGGAGGAGCTATAAATCGAAGGGTTTCATTTAGACATGTACGTCATTATGGGAAGAAATAATTCCTATTTTAGATGTGTGTTAATTATCATAAGTGTAACCATGATAAGATAAAGATACATACCCACAATGATTAATTAATGATCTCTTCTATCAATTAAGGGGAGATTGGATGTTCTCCATGATTGAAATTTTATCCAGATATCCGCAATTGTTATTTCATATGGATGATTTTCGAAAGATAACATTTCTAAAGGGATATAGCCACTATGAATATGTATTCATGCCTTTCGGTCTAATGAATTCACCAATAGTCTTCATGTATTTGATTAATAATATATTTTCAATATATCTGCATTTTTTGTGGTGTTTTTGGATGATATCCTGGTGTATTCAAATAAAATTTCTATCCATGAGGAACACATGGAAACAATGTAACAAATCATGAGAGATCGCAATTTTTATGAGAAAATATGAAAGTGTGATTTTTGGGTTCATGAAGAATGTTTTCATGGAAATGTTATTTCTAATAATGAAATTTCTATTTAAACATATAACAGAGAAGTTATTATATAATGTCAACATATGAAGACTGTATTCAATATAAAAAGTATTCATGGTCTATCTAGTCACTACATACAATTTTTTTGTGATTTCTCATGACTAGATTCACCAATGATAGCTTTGAAAAAGAAGAATGATCCATTACAATGGACATTGGAATTCCATATTACATTCAAGGAACTAAAATTTCATCATTCATAGGCACCAATAATTATTTTTCAAGGATTATTCTAATCATATGTGGTGTACTGATATACATTAGGATCTGGGTTGGGTAGTTTTCTCATGTAAGGAATCTATGTGGTTGCTTATGGTTCAAGGTAGGTTGGGGTGCATGAGAAGAATTTCCCAAAACACAATTTGGAGTTATCTATAGTCGTCCATGCCTTGATAAAATGATGTCATTATCACATTCGTGAGAAAATTACGGAGTACACAGACCAAAAAAACATGAAACACATTTTATCATAGTGATATTTGATGTTGAGTAAAAGGGTATGGATAAATATCTCAATATGTAAGAATTGGACTTCATGTAAACACAATGGAAAATGAAATTAGTGGTGGATGCATTGAGTAGAATGTCATATACTCAGTTAGTGAAATAAGATTTAGATAAATGGTAGTGGATGTCATTTTTAGCTGAAATGCTTTTGGAATGCAAAGACCGAGGTGATGTTGCAATTTTCTATCTAGCTATGCTTGTTCCAGATTAGGTAATTATGGTAAAAGAGGAACATATATCTGATTCAGAATGCATAATTATGGATTATAAAGTCAATGGTGGGGATACCATTGAGGTCTAGAAACAAGGAAGGAGTTTGGTTTACTTTTATTGTGACTGGATAGTTGTACCTATAGATATTTAGGAACAACTCTTTCATTCTTACTACCATTCACGATGGGTTGTACATCGAGGAACATAGATTAAGTATAACGAATTTATGTCAATGTTTTGTTAGTGATGAATTAAAATAAACATGGACATGTATATTTCTAAATTCTTAAATAGTCATCATGTTAAGGAAGACCATCAGAGACCTACTAGAATGTTGCAGTCTTTACCTATCCCAGTGTGGAAATGTGAAAAGATATCAATGGATTTTGTTACGGGTCATCCATGAATTGTCCATAAAAAGGATTCTACATTGGTTATAGTGGATCGTCTTACCATGTCTGCCGATATCATCTATCTTTAGGAAACTCATAATTTGTATGATCTATCTAAAATCTATACCCATGAAGTGGTAAATAGGCATGTCATACTAGTTTCAATAGTCTTAGATCGAGATATGAGGTTCAAACCTCATTTATAGAAATACTTATATAACGCCATTGGATTTCATTTAAAAATGAGACCAGTGTATCATCCTCAAATGGATGGGAAATCTGTATGGGCAATGGAAATGTTGGAAGACAAGATGTCGTCCTGTGTAATGGATTTTGGTTTCTCAATGGAGGAGAATTTAACCTTAGAAATGTTCTGATATAATAGCATATATTATTGCACCGTTTGAATTATTTAATGTGAATCCTTGATGTTATCCATTATGCTGGGTTGAAATAGGTCAATCGTCACTAGATGGGAGGAGAATTACCAAGGAAACAATAGAGAAGATTTAGTTAATAAAAAATAGTGTATAGATGGATCAAAGGCATTCGAAATATTTTACATCTCATTGTCGAAGGTCGTTTTCATTTGTTGTGATTGATCATGTGTTCTTGAGGATCTCTCAAAGACATGGACATCATTGTTTTGGGTTGTGAGGAATGTTATCTCCAAGTTACATATGCCTTCTGTGATACTAAAATGAGTTAGAGTGGTGGATTATCAGTTGAAATTACCACTATACTTCATTTAGTTGAATAATGTGTTTCACATGTCTCAATTTTTAAAATTTTCAGTATGATTCAAACCATGGGACTAGATGGTATCCTATTGAACAAGTGGTTGATGCATCATTGATACATATAATCATATAAAATGTGTATAAGAAAAATAGAGTCTTGTAGAGAAAAATAATTGGTTTGTTTTAGTTTTTATGTAAGCACTGTCATATTGAGGAATAATCTAAATAATGTGAGATGGAAATACACTAGGAATGGCTAGAACACTTTCAGAGTTCCAAATGATTCTTACATTCTGAGAAATAATGAATTATGGATGGGATAATGTAGTACCCCCAAGTTCTGGTACATAACCATTTCATTGTGTTTCCTAGATATAATGTATAAGAGGGAATTATAGGAGAGTTTGGTTATCTTTCACTCAGTTTTGGGGGGAAATGAGAGGTTTACGAGCTGTGCTAGTTTTTTCCAAATCATGCAGAAATCCTAGTAGAAACCATGTGCATGAGAATATTTGATGTAGAGAGTTTTGGTAGGGTGCACACATGGTTCGGAAGACTGAGGGAGGAGTTATTGTGAGGTTTTTCCGAGGTTCTACTAATGCACAGTTTGTTCACAGTTTTCCTAAGAGTGAAATCTAAATGTGCTCATGGTTTAAATGTTATTCTTAAAAATGGATATCAAAACTTTTTTCGACTAATTAGTGAATTTTTACTTTTAAATGGACATTACTCAGAATGTCTCTTGATTTAAGGCATAAAAACCCCTCCCACATCATTTGGAATTATTCCAATGGCTTCACTTAGAGTTTAGAACCTATATCATAGAAGTATGTAATTTTTCATCATCATTATTGGTCTATTTATAAGATCAACATCTATCTACTTCCCCTATCTGATTGGTTTCTCAGATATATACCATTGATGGGTAGATCTATGAGTCTGTTTTCCAACTATGTTTATATCTGGTCATGATCATTTTAGGCAAGTAGACTAAGGTGGTTCTAAAAAAAATCGACTATGTTTTTATAATCATTATCCATATATTGTCTGGTTTCATCATTACCATTGAGGTTAGAGGATTCTCTCCTAACTCCACTAATTATAATTTATGGGAATTATTTTTAATTGAATATCATGGGATTAATTTGTTTTGATTTGGTAGTTCAACAATAGTTGGGATCACTTCATTGTGATTGTTTGGAAAATTGGTGAGATATGAAAAAAATTGTATATTTGAATAAAGTGTATGTATTCTTGTTTTTGAAATATTTATTTTAAAATGGGGATTTTATGAATCTTGTCACATGAAATTGATTTAATTTTTTCAATAAATGGATTTGGTTTATTGAAATGAAATGGTTTTTGGAAATTTTATTGATAATTGGTTTTCAATAAAAGTAATGTTAATTTTAAAATGTTTGATGTGGTTTATTTGAAATGTTTTGGTATATATTTGTGGTCTGTGTTCTTGTTTGACAGGCCCTTGAATAAGGAACATGTGCCATTGTGGTAAATGGTGTGTGACCCAATATTTGGGGTGTGTTTCATTGGGGTACATGGAGATTATATAAAAGAATGCTCATAAGTATGGAACTAATGAATGGAGCATGAACGTTTGGGTGTGTTTTTAACAATATAAAGGGTATGCCATAACAATAATAATATATTTATTATAATCCTTTATTAGTTATTTTTTTGGAATATAATTTGAGGAAAACTGGGTTCATTTACATGTTTGAATCATGGTGATGATTGGTATTTTTAACATTTTTTTATTTTTTTATAAATGGTTTTAGTTAATTATTTTATTTAAAATATATTATATAATGTTTTAATGATTTTATCCTTATGGAACGAGTTGGTAAGTCATTGAAAAAAACCTACAGACTTATATACTAACTCATTCATTCTATCGTTAGTGCCTTTGAAGATATTACCTTCAAGGACTTGGGAAAAGGAAATGTATCACACTTAATTATTATAATTTTGTGATAATTTTGTTTACATGGTGATGTTGGAGAATAGAGCATGTAAAGCATGGAATCATTTTATAATCATGGATATTATTCATTGTATTTATGCTTTTTAACATTGGTGTTGGTTCGTATTAAACTACAGCATACCTTGGATGGTTGTTTTAAAGGGAATGATTTGAAATGTTTATATTTATTTCATGCATCACATACTAAACATTTTTTGGATGGTTTTTCAGTTTTTTAGAATATAAAGGTTAAATCATCCCGAACATTATTTGAAACACATCAAAATTTATTACAAGCATTTTTTATCTTGGGGATGTCTCTTAAGGCCCAACAATGACTTTTTTTCACTATATAGTCGTGTATAATTATTAAGACTCTTCAATTTTCTATAAACCATTTTTTATTTCTTCTCAATTGATTTTTATCAGATGATTAATTATGATATATGGGGTTCCTATGAAAATTAATACATATTAATGCTTCATCATGGTAGTGAACTAATGCATTGTTAAAATGATTTAATATTTAGATATGACATGTTTTATGATAACATGATGAAAATGATAGCAATTTTTCTAAAACCTCGATGAAAATCCATAGTGATATTATTATAGTTATCTACAATAAATATTGTTGAAACATTTACACATCTTTATTATTGAATATTTTATTATGTTATTCCCATTTTTCTTCAATCCTTCATTTATTATTTTCTTCATGGCATTAATGATATTTCTCAATGTTCACATGTAATCTATTTACAGTGATTTACCTTGCAAGGCCTTATTCTTAAATGAGACTTTGATATATGTCCCGAGGATATGAGAAACAAAAATATAATTATAAATAGACTATTGATAAATTTTAAAGTTGATTAAAATAATTTTATATGGTTTCATTTATTTTTTAACCTTATATACATGAATTTAAACATTGAATATAATGTATTTGTATAATTTAATTAAATGTTGTTTATTTTAATGGAGGTAATTCATAGTTTGTATTAAGTGAATGTTTAGATTATTGTGAAATTAGGATATCAAATCATTAAGAAGAATCGTATATAATTTTTTAAATATAGTAAAACATCCAATGATTTTAGTGAAATATTATGAACGTGGATTCTCGGAAAATAAATATATATATACATATGAAAAATTGGATGTTGTTATGGCCTAGGTGAACATTGGGATATCAAATTGGAAAAAGAGTGTAGGCTTGACTCGCATGAACTAGTACATGAAAATGGGCCTTTCGAAGATCATTGTTCGATACTCATGGGGTAAATATTTTGTTATGTAAATGCCTATTAAGAACCACTATGGAGGTTTTATAGAAAACATAATTATTGATAAAGAATTAACTATTTAAAATTGTCGTTTTGAGTCTTATAATTTTTTTAATTATATATATGTTAAAAGAATCATGTTTCCCATTATGTTTTTCTTCTATATAAAAAGGTGGGAAATAGGTTGAACCATGTAATTGGTGAGTGCAACTGACCAAGTACTGATATCCCACCAATGAAGCCGAACTAGGAATGTTAATGAGAATGATTAACCAAATGACTCATGGTATGGACAGTAACATGAATAATGTTGAGATACCAGATTCACCGCGATAAGAAAAAATATCTATTGTGTGATATATGAAACATCAACCACCACATTTCAGTGGATATTCTGACCAATTCATTATTGTACAAAGGATATGTTCAATAGAAAAAATCAATTCTATGCATTATTTTTCAAAATATGTGAATGTAACTCTTGATGTGTACCACGTTGAGAAACAAGAGGATCAGTTGTAATAACAAAATAAAAACTAAAATTCAATTGGGGATATCGATTATATAGAGTGAGAATACAATATGGGGAATATTTACAAAAGAATATTTCTCTTTTTTGATGTGAAAAAAAGATAATTAATTCCTAGAGATGAAGTATAAGTAAAAGAAATATATAGAAAATAATTATATGAACATTACATGACTTTCCATTTACTCCTCATGCTTAAACATTGATCGTAATGGCGAGGTTGATATATTTTTCCATGGACTATGACCACATCAATATAAGAATCGAGAAAACTATGTCAATGAAATCTATGAGAAAATCATGTAGTGTGATTTGAAACTTGACCAATAGTTAAGGGATATATAGTTGTCAAAGATATAGAATGAATATAATAGTTATTTTGAGGTAATTATTTAGATGGTATTTTAACATGGAAATTATGAAAATAAATTAAAACATTCCATGTTCGAAAAATGTGGGAAGAAGCATTTGGGGAACTGCCTCCTCCTGAGAAGGATGTGTTAGAAACGTGAAAGGGGTTTTTATATTACATGGAACAATTAATGTGATATGAAGCTAAAATTATAATTTATAATTAACAATGGATTTTGTTTTTGGCCCAAACTGAAGAATTATAATATAAGTGTGAGAAGAATGGGAAATTTTCCAATAACAGTCCAAATATGAATGTTGCCATGTAGAATTTCCATTAACCAAAAAATAGGACACATGAGAAATTAAATATTTCTAGAAAACTATGGATGATATTGAATCTCAAAATGATGTGGTTGAAGGAACGCTTATTGTTCATTTAAAGGTATCATGTAATTTGTTTTATTCTGGTTCTTAGAATTCCAATATTTATTAAATGTTTTCAAAGAATGCAAAATCAATCATATATTGACATGAATTATAACTATCAGTAATGAATCCTATATGGATTATCCAAGAATCAATAATGAATATAAAATATATTATTTTCTTTGGAGTTCCTAATCTCATTGAAAATCGAGTATTCATCCCAATTTTGGAATATTACATTATACTTGGTATGGTTTGGATATTAATGTATAGTTACATGAAAAAATGAAGAAGAAATGAAATATCGTTAATAATGAATGGTAATTATATATTTTTCATCGATGTATTGATATCATGATCTGATATTTTCAAAAAATATCCTCATAATGCATTCAATATGCATTTTATTGGTGAGGAGAAAGAAGGAAATGAAATAATATGAATTTAAAATGTACCAATAGTTCACGAGTAAATTAATATTTTTAAAAATGTGATATGGGAACATCCCTTATTAATATAGGTTGACTTCTTCATGTAGCTCATATTTGGTTCATTGATAATTTATAAGACCCTGTATAGAAATGAAAATCTGAAGCATCGTGAATTAATGAAAAAACTCATAGTATTTAGGAGATGGGATTTATTTGGTCATGTGTGTCACTATGGAGATAAAATTTTCATTTTTTATGAATAATAATGGATCAATGAAGTAATGAATTGATTATATATAATAAAATTGGATAATAATAAACAAAAAGGTCTTTATTCCATGGAATGATGATTTATTGTAACAACATCCTGGGTTCAATTCTTCTCCAAAATTTATCATCGGCATGGTTAATATTAATTGATTTTAATGATATAATATATTCTAAAGAACACATTCCATTCATGTTAAGAGAATTTTTATAGTTTTTGTATGCCCATTATGTGGAAAAATTCTTTATAATTTCAAGTGTATTTGATAAATTTATTAATTTCGAACTACCATGAATTTTTATTATTGATGATATTCTGATATAATTTAGATGTCATGAGTAGCATCATGATCATAAATAGTCATATTAAATTTTTTTGTAAATGAATGGTGGTTTGGAAATATAGAAAAATGTATATTTATTATAAACAAGTTAATTTATTTCGGTATATCTTAACCAATGATGGAAACTCAATTGACACAACCAATATAAGGATTGATGGGGAGTGGCCACGTCCTAAAACATATAATAGGATTCATACATTCCTTGGATTAACTACATATTAAAAGTGGTTTGTGAAAATAATATCATTACATTATAATCATTTAAAAAATTTAACTTGAAAATGTATTAACTTTTTCTAGACAATTGTGTGTATAGAATGCATCCATTTTCCGAATAAGAGATTGGTTACTACACCTGTGTTAACTCTAGCCTATATATTTTTTGTGACACATCTATGAAATGGTATCAGTTATTCCTTATGAAAATTGTAATTCTAGTTGGGTATGCATCTCAAATCAAAATGACCCATTAAAATAATTATCCCATGCATGACATAGAGCTACCATTAATTTTTTTCTCTATAGACATCGATGCACTATCATTATTAGGAAATATTATTTTATATACTCATACAACTAATGATTGAATAAATTTCTCACTAAAAAAGAAATTTAACATTAGAGAAAATAAAAGTTTATAACTTTTTAAAGACTATAATTTATCAATTCATTATCACCCCTGATGATAAAACAATTTCATTGATGAATTAATTAGTAAACCCAATGTTTTAAAATAAATGATGAGGATACAATGAGATCCATTGATTAAAGCCTTATTGGAACTATACATGTGTGTTGTAAGGGAAGCAGAAACATCAATCATGTCCCTAATTATTTCGCATCCATACTTTTTGAAGAATATAATGAAATATCCAAGAGATGCTCCATTTTATAGAAGAATATAAAGGTTGTGACGAATAAGAATATTCCTTTTCTCAAAATTGATCTTGAAGTTGTAATGAAATTTCAAAACAGAATATTTTTCCATCAATTGTAGAGATAAATAATGAAACTATCCATTAATCTCATAGAATACCATTATTTATACATAATAGAACCACTAAAATTTATAGGGACCATAATTATCTTTATTGGTTGGATAATATGATAATGGATATTTTTGACTACACTATAAGGTGTATAGTGTTTCAACAAGTTATGTTAGAGAAACAAGGTCATAATTTTGTTTTAAAATCACTATCTACATCAACATCGATGTGGGACAATAAAAATATATAATTTTTCATTGGTCTCACAAAAAAATTTAAAGAAACCAATATGATATGGGTTATAATGGATATTCTCACCTAGAGTTCGCATTTTATCTCGATTTGACATGATTTCCCTGTAGAAAAACATTATAATATACAGATTAATGATGTTGTGAGGCTTCATGGGTACTACATTCTATCATTTTTTTCATGACTCATGGATTATAAAAAAATCATATAGAATCATTCAATATGTTCTGATTAGTGACTTAAAATTCGGTATAGCCTATTTCCCAAAAAAAAATTATTAAGTTTGAATGGACTATAAAATGACTTGGGGATATTCTATGAATATTATCAATGGAATTTAATGGTGGATGGAATAAAAACCTCCCATTAGTTGACTTCACATATGAATGTAATTTATAAAAACATAGGAGGGAGGTAGCATCAATGAGATTCACTATTTACCAAGGGAAATTCAAACTTCAAAATTTAATGATTTAATTTATCATCGTATATGATATATTAATTTTTGGGGAAATTACCACTCAAGTTATGTTAGATAAGTTTCCCCATGAATCTATAACCATCACACACTGTACCCTAAGGTCATTTGTGGGTGTTATAGTAGATTATATGTGTAGTACATGGTTACTCTATTAACAATAAAGTTTATCTTAATGCTATATTTGTTTTAAAACTTGCATATATAAAACTAAATGATAATAAAATTTATTTTTTTTAGTCCTTGATATTTTACTATTCATATACTAGGAAGAACCAATCTTTTATTATTTTTAAAAAATATTGATTTTTTATTTAAAAGATAAATTTACAATTATTAGTTATTTTTTGTGATATAATATACATCATTTATGCATCTAGTTTTTCGAAATTCGGTTATGGTTAATTTATTATAATTGAATAATATAATTTATTTTTCTTGAGTAGTTAAAATATTGTATGAGACTTTTGTTATGTGTAATGACAGAATTATTACATACTAATGATATAATTTTATTTAACACAAATCCAGGAGTAATAATATCATATTTCAAAAATATAATATTTTTTAAAATATTTTAATAAATTTCCAAATATTTTATACCCAGTCCAAATTTTAAAATGGAAACTATATCTTTAAAATGTTATTTTTTTGAAACATAATTGAATCATGGAAAGCTAACTAATTTTAAATCACGGTCAAGTCTTGATGATTAATAGAATATAACGGGTTCACCTAGTGTCTAATTTAATGGTCAATCCCATGATTTTTCATTTACCAATACCTAAGTGTCTATAAAAATTAACAAACAAATCCTCCTATTTTTCTATAAATACTCTCCAAATAATCCTTTTCCATTCATTCCAAATTCTTATTCAATTATTCTATTATTGCTTTAGAATGTTAGGATTCCTCACAAAGTTCCATCAAGCCCCCAATATTCCAATCATCATGTTTTGGAACCATTTTTCATGGTAAGGGAAATCTTATCATATCTTTTCCATTCAAGATCACTTTTTATGTGGCAGGTCTTTGAAATTTCAAAAATATATTATTACAACCATTTTATAATACACCTATATGTTATTAAGTTAATTTTATTAATGGTATATCCTTTTATCGTTTATTTTTACCATTTTTCTAAAACATCATTTAGACATGTTATGTTGGAAATTTTACATATCAAATTTCTATATTCTCCTCACGAAATTCTAGGTTATATTATTTTTCTAAATTCACAAAAAACATTCTATTCCAATATTTCCAACCATATGTAAATGATATTTATTTTATTATTCTATTAATATACATAAAACACCCATTCCATTTCTATGGGTTACAAATGACATATTGATCATACTTTTTATGATCTTTTGAAACACCATGATTTTGTTATAAAACTGGTTCACATTTCTTCCCCAAAAGATATATTTGAAATAGTATATTTTTATATATTTGGATAACATGAAAATTAATAAATATTAATATTTTTCACCAAAAGTGTTTTAGTTACATGAGTGAACTATTTTATTTGAATAGATGAAAAATAATATAATAAAATTTTGAAAAAATATGGACCATTTATGATACATTAGTGAAACAAATTCTGATATGCTTATGAATGACTCCATTTAATTTAGTGTACATAATTCTATGTAATGATTCATGTTAATTTTATTATGATATTACCTTTTTATTTTATATTTATATTATAATATTCCTCATGTTATTATTAATATTTCTCAAAGATCACAGGTAAATAGTTTTCCACATTTTCTCTTATTGGACCCTTTCCACTAATATATGTCCTCAGGTTAAGTGATGTAGTAAACGAATTTATGATGAAATTTTGGTTATTCCTTTCTTTTGGATTAAATTAAAATTATAGTTTTCAGGTATTTTTCTTACATAATTTCCATGAAATTAAACTACAAATATCCTATATTTTTAAAATTTAATCTTAAGTAATTTATGAACAAAGTAGGATTCCATTTCACACCCTAATTGTGTGTAAAAAGAAATTGATCCATTAACACAAGAAATAAATGAAGCATAACGGAAGTTCAAATGCTGTCATGATTTTGTCAAGACTTCGATAATATTATTCTCAAGTGTTAGATACAAAAAAATTTGGTAAGAATTTTTATGTATCCAATGAGGGATCAAATAGATATCATGAATTTTAATGAATACAATGTGAAAAATAACAAAATACAATGAATCATAATGGTATCATACTAAAAAATTAATTTAATACCAATTTTTATTTAAATGATTTAATATGGATTTGATGATGATTTTTATTGATTGTTAATTAATTTTGAGAAATGCAATTATTCTTCTCGTTGAGATTTCTTTATGTTTTTTCATATTTTGTGATATGATTTAATAGGTTTTTGTCTAGATTTTTTCATTATGGATTGAGAATATAACATTATTCAATGAGTGTGCAATGTGATACTGTTGGGATATGTATGAATCATGTTGTGGTTATAACGATAAGTTTTTGGTTGTGATAATTTTATTATGGTATGATTCAAACATGTTGATAGTTCAGAATCCATGATGATGGTTGATAAGTTGGTTACTAAAATAGATTGTGATACTATCATTCTAGTTTTTACTAAATGAATTGATGGTTGTGTAGTTATGTTTTCAATTATGGTGGTGTACTATTATGATGAATTTTCATTTTTGGAAAACATTTCATATTTTTATGTATCCTCAAGAATTTGTAATTAAATTTCATACTTATGATACACAATAGTTTTATATGATAATATAATGATATTATTTATGAATTGAATGTAATGAGTTTTTTTACCAATAGATAAATCATAGGAATACTTTCCTTATTTTTTTTCTCATATTTCGTTCCCAAAACATTTATTCAACAGTGATAATGAAATGCACATAAAGTGATGACCCCTAGATAGTTACTTAATTATATTGTTGGATAGTATATGTGGGACTTGAATTGTTTTTCGGAAATCTTCGGTAGAGTCATTGAATGATCATGATTATTTTTATTCCATTGTTTCATTTATTATAGTTATTGTTTTACATAATGTATATACCAATTTTATTGAGGGAACATATTTATTATGGAACCATTGTTATTCATTGCTAGAAAAAGAATATGGTTTTTTTTTGTCTATCCTCTATAGGATGATCAGGGATATTACACACAATGGGATCATATAGGTCAAGCAAAATGTAGTTTTGAAGGTGAATTCATTTCCAAATTATTCCCAAATTATTGGGGTCCAAAATTTGGAGAATGGAAAGCATTATGAAAATGGTTCTTCTTGAAGTCCTTATAAAAACATAAAAAAGTTAGGAGTTTCCTAGAGATTGGGTAGATGAAGTGGATTTCGCAATGACTAGAGGATCTGAGGCGGTGTGTTTAGATATTATAATAGTTTGACCTATGATCTTCGTGAAAGATATACTTTTAGAATCAACATTTTATTTTTATTGATAAGTCATAGATTTCATTATTATTGGCATGATAATTTAAATTAAATGAAGCATCACGATTAGAGATTGTGTTTTTTTGCGAATATGGTGAGGATTGAGAAAATTGAAGGGAAGGAGAATAATTGTGGTGCATTGTGCTGATGTGAAGGGTTTTGACGGAGAGCACCATGGTTACGATGAGCCTTGTGAACCAGAAAATTCTATAGAGCTTTGTGAGATGGAGGAAGCACTGCAAAGACGTTTTTCACAGATCTGGATTTCACGCCTGTAGAAGTGGAGCTCTGTAATCGACCATGCCTATTTATAAGATTCCACCAATCATTATTCAATATAACTTTTTAGAGATAAAATACTCATTTGTTGTGACTTCGAGATGCATGGGGTGTTCCGTGAAGTAGATTTCAATAAGAGTTCGTGTCCTTCACAAAGTGAATTCCACAGTCCAAAAAATGGTTTTTCCTCTTAAGGAATATTAGGTTTGCGAAGATAGGGTGTTCTATGATAGATCAGTGAGTTTTGTGAGGTTGTTTGCTCCGAAAGGATGTGTGCTTCGCGAAGGGTTAATCATTGTGAAGGGGCATCATGAAGGGTTGTGCTACGTGAGGTAGTGAGCTTCGTGAAAGGTTAAGCATCGAGAAGGGAATTGCGAAGGGTTGTTTTTGACTATAATTGAAGAGTGGATAGGGATTTCAATGAGAACATAATCAAGTACTTAATTTTTGAAGTGTCTCGTACTAGATAGAGACAAATAGTTCAATTCTAGTATATTGAAGTGACCTTCAAGTTGATAAAATGAGTTAGGCTTCTCTCACAGTAGTGAGCTAGGGGGAGTTAATAGAAGTGTTCTAAGGGAAGTGGGGAGTCATCCTTGATCTGTTGTAAGGGGAGTGTTCCTATAACAGAGTGTATGTGACAAAATTCTTTTACCCCACAACTGGTAAAGATTAGTGTATTTTGGTATTTCTGACATAGTCGACATATGCTTCTTAGACGTAGCCCTTTACAGTGAACCAAGTAACAGTGTTATGCCATCTCTCTGCATTCTTTAGTCTGATAGATTTAACAAGTTCCTATCAATTAGGTTACAAGATACACATATTTAATATGAAAACTTTGACACCGTGTTTCACCCCTTCCTTCTCATGGTGTTTTAGGTTACATCAAGTGCAATCAGAGGGATTTCCTCTAGTGTTTCATCTATCTTATATCATCATGGAGAATTTATCCAATGTCAAGGGAGACCCCCTCATTTATGGAAGTATTTTACAGATCTAGAAGAATATAATGTGATATCATATAATATTTCTTAGAAGTTAAGTCCTATTTGGTACTGTACAATGAATACAAGTCACTGATCCAACATAGCATTCTATGAGTAACGTAGAGATGCATATTATTGATGTATATGCTAATGCTTCTAATTCACTCATGGTTTCCCTTTCTAAATAGATCTATCTAAAGGTGATGATTTGAACCTCATTAAAGTCCATGTGGGAGAAAAATGAAAATATCAATGAAGTAGATAGACAATTGAAGGAACCGAATCTACAAGTCCTTCACAATAGGTTGGATGATCTGATGATGCATCCAAATGACAATGCAGACTCCTTCTTCAATAGAATTAGAATATTTGTTGTAGAAATTCTAGGTTTAGGTTAACAAATAAATGATGGTGAAATTTTGAATAAAATACTCTGAATACATCAACCCCTATACAATGAATAGGTGTCAGCTCATTAGGAAATATATCATTCCAAACATTCTCTAGATGATCTGCTGAGTAGCTTGGGGGAATATGAAATGAATTTAAAGAATGAAGATGCTAGAACATATTTGAGAAACAAAATTACATTCCCCTCCATGGAATTACTGAAAATTTCCAATGATATTATTGTTGAAGAGAACGAGTAAAAAAAATTCATTCTCTGATTTCCAAGAAGTTCCTGGAGGGAAAAAGGGATGTTTAAATGAAAATTACCTTTGTATTACTTTAATTGTGGAATATTTCAGCACATTTTATCCTTGTGAACAAGAAATATGAACGATGATGAAAGAGAATATGAACTCATTGAGAAGCCTCAAAATATTTTTTTAAGAAGGGGAGACTACAACTATTGAAAAGAAAGTATAGAATAGGTGTTTTTTCAATGAATAGAAAGATGATGATAATGAATTCTATGAAGAAGAATAAGAACCCCAATTTAAAATTGGAAACCATGCATCCTGGTTAGATACCATTGAAAATTTATAAACATCAGTATATAATTCTAAAGAGAACTAGTTGAAAACTACTTTCAATACACAGTTACAAGTTAAATAATCTTTTGATAATCTTGAAAATAAGTCTAAGAGACAAAATATGTGGAACACAATGGTGGAAGAATCATCAGAATTTGTTGATATAATTGAATGTGAAATTGATATACTAAAACATATTGATAATGAATAATAATAAATTCTTTAAAAGATTGATTATGTAGTGAAAAACAACTAATAATGAATAACAGGAAAAGGTCAATAGTGACCTTACCTCAAGACTAGAGGATACGTCCAAAAATGTAGAGGGCATGGAAGAGATGTTTTTTCTCTTAGGAGTTGGATCAAAATTAAATCATCAACAATAGAAGTGATGAAGAAAATACAATTTGGTCGGTTCTCAGATGTTGAGTTGCATGAGATAACAAAACGAGGTTATGATGGAGTGAAAACAATTTTGAATGACCAAATTCCCTTACACATGGGAAACATTGGAATCAGTTGAAATGCTAAAACATCAAATGATAGAGATAAAGTGGGCCAGAATAAAGGCAATATGAAATTTGATCATGTTTAAAAATTACAAAAAGTGATAAAAAAGAGATCCTTAAATCCAACTAATGGGACAATAGTATAGTTTCCACGAGCTTCATGGAATGACATGCATTTAAAAAAATTTCCACAAAATTAGTCTGGGGGACCAATAGATGTATGAAGACATTTCATCAAATGATGTTTCAGTTCTACGGATATCTGGGTCATACTATGTCATACTGCGAAGTGGAATGGAGAAATCTGAATGGGGGATATATAGGAGTTAAATAGAGGAGAACAACCACATATCATTCCAGTTATAGATTAAAAAATATTTAAGGATATTTTATTTTTTTATTACGTTGACCATATGGCCATTGATTGCCGACAGAGGAGGTACACAGACACCTCATACCGAATCCCGAGGCATGCCAAAGATCATCAACAATTATATGTTTCTCTTTGAAATTTGTTTTCTTCTTTGTAAGAATAATTTGATTATGAATAACCTATTAACGTGGAAGATATAATGTAAAGGCCATTATTGTTATAAACACAATCCAATGTCTCATGGAAAGTATAGACGAAAATATAGAAATCAAACCCTTCTTAGGTGGCCCTCAAAGATAAAAAAGTATCAGCATCTGAAATCTTGATAACGGTTGTTCATAACATATGACTGGTAATGCAGAAATGTTAATGAATTTCATGTTTAAGGTTGATGGAACAGTATGGTTTGGTAGTTATGGAGTTTTGAAAATCAAAGGTAGTGTGTGTAGTGAACTTTCTAATTGAGAGATAAAGAAAAATGAAGTCCTTTTTGTGGATGACCTGGGTCATAATATCATCAGTGTGATTCCACTATGTGACCTAGGATTTATAGTTACATTTAATAAAAAATGATGCACTATTAAGGGAAAGACAAGAAATTCACAAATGAAACGATGAAGAATATAAGACAACCTGTATCAGGTTGATAGTTAAGAAAATATTTTCTACATGTCTTTTGATGGAAAAAATAACATGTGACATCAGAGATTGTGGAACATCTATCAAAAATACATGGAGAAGATATAAAAACATAATATTTTCATAGATATTCCAAACATGAAGCATGTACATGAAAAATATTTTTATGTGTGCATGTAGGGTAAGCTATTAAGTAGTTCATATCATCCAAAGTAGAAAAGAAAATCTCATATTCTTTATTGCATTCATACAGACATATGTGGCCTGATAAATTTTTCTGGAACTCATGGAGAAAGGTACTATTTCATTTTCATAGGTGATTATGGTAGAATGTTATGTGTGGTGGTTATACATAGAAAACAACAAGTGTTTGATGGCATGAAAACATATCGTCGAATTGCAAAGAATGATTTTGGATGAACAATCCAAGTGAACTGATTTGGGAATGGCGGAGAATACATGTCCATTGATTATGAAAATTACCGTGAGAATCATGGTATACAATATGAAAGAACTATTGTGAGAACTCAACAACAAAATGGAGTTTTTGAGCGTAGGGATTTATAGGTGAACAAATGGTAAGAACTATGCTGACTGAGAGTCTTATTCCACAAAATTATGGGAAAGAGGCCATCCATTCTTTAGTGTATATTCAAAATCATATAGCTTTTTATAAGTGTGAGATGAAGACGTAGTATGAATTATGGCATGGAATAAAGACCTATTTGAAAATATTTTTGTTTTTGGATGTAAATGCTTCATTAGAAACAAAGAAGGAAACAATGGAATGTATGGTGACAATGTTGATGACCAAATTTTCCATGGATAATAATAGAACATCAATGCCTACATGTGTTTCAACAATCTCTGTGGAAGGATTGGAGAATGAAATGATGTTGTGATAATTGACGAAAAACCTCCAATGCTTCAGGGATTTAATATGTTGATGTGATAGAAATTGGGAAGAATGTGTACATAGAGTACATGAAAATACAGATATATATCAGGGTTTAAAAAACACTAAGGGGTCACATCCTGACGTTGACATAGAAGAAGCGTCTGAAGAGAAAACCATGGATGGAGAGAATGCGACATAACCTCCTCAGAGAAATTGGCATTCTATGATTGATCCATATAACATAATTGGAGACAAGATTTCAGACACACACAAAATGATGATGAGGAATAACGCACAATATACATTTATATCAATTGTGGAACCATCTTAATTTGAAGAATCTATAAAGGATGAATCTTGGGGGAAATAGGTGAATGAAGAGTTTGATCAGATTGAAAATAATCAGACATGGGACATTTTTAAGAGACTTGAAGGCCAAAATTTGTTGGTAAAATGTGGATCCTCATGATCATGTTTGATGAGCATGGAATTGTTATTAGAAATTAAGCATGAAAGGTATTTAAAAAATATTAACAGATTGAATGTGTTGTTGTTGAAGAAACATTTTATTTAGTTGCTAGACTGATGTAAGTCAATATTTTTTTTCATGGAAATCCAATGGGGATATAAATTATTTCAAATATTTTTCAAAAACCATTCATGAATGGTGTTATCGAAGAAGAAGTGTACATTGAACAACCAGTGGGTTTTTTTCATGGTACTGATGAAAAATGGGTTGCAAACTAAATAAATCACTCTATAGATTGAAATAGGCACCACGGGTGTGGTCCTCTCAATTGGATTCTTATAAAAGAAATATTGAATTCAAAATAGGAGGAGTGGATCACAGCCACTATGTGAATAATTCTCAGTATGAATAGTTCATGGGATTGGAGTATGTAGATGATATATTTTTTAGTGGGATTAGGCTTGGATCAGTGGATGAATTCTTCAATCACATGAAATAGGAATTTGAAATTTCCATGATTGGGGAACTCACATATTTCCTAGGTATTCAAGTGATTCAAAAGAATAATTATACATTTATTTCATAGGAAAAAATTTTCAAGGGAGCTGTTCAGGAAATTAAAAAAGCATGACCCCAAACCAAGGTCGACTCCAATGCCAGTTAGAACATAACATGGATAGCACGAGGATGGGACATCAGTAGATGCAAAAATGTATAATTTGATCATAGGGAGCATATTGTACCAGAAATCCACAAGACTGGACATTGTCATTGTAACATACTTAGCAGACCACTTTCAGTGTAATCTGAAAGAATAACTTAAGGGAGAAATGAAACAAATTTGGAGGTATATTCAAAGTACTCAATATTCTAGCTTGTACATTGCTACCAGAAGGGAAATTAAATTATCAGCATCTTTTGATGTTTACTGGGCATGCGATGTTATAAGGCCCCAGCCTTAAACCTTACATAATATTGAGTTATCACAAGATTGTACATTGAGGATCTTTTCAGGTTTAGTGTTTAAGAGAATTAGATCATAAAACATGAATTACAACGCACATTTAAACAATGTGGTTACAATAAAAGATATTATTCTTTTTCCCATCAACGGAAACATATTGAAAATAAAACATGGATTATTTCTTGACACTTCCTTGACACTATCATCTTATCATGTACCTTTCCCATGACCTGTAAAAACATTTCAAAAACATGGGATGAGCATAAACACTCAGTATGGGTTATAAAAAAACATGGAAAGGAAACATGAGTTCATATATACATAAGAATAAAATCATACATTACCCATAAAACATAGGCACTTTAACATACCTCATAAAATCATGAATAAATCATAGAAATCATAAAACATAAAGGTAACTTGAGGCATTCATAACATTCTTACGTAGGGAGTAACCCTCTTAGTTACGTTTGGAATACCCATCACAGTATATTCCCTAAATCTCTTCCGAGAAACCTTATCGTTTCACTCCTTCACGTTACCCAATGCATTGGAGAGCTATATCGGGCTCACCTGCCCTTAGTTTATCACGGAACCACCCGTCTTCATAATAATTCCCAAGAACCTCAACATAATCGTATCACATAAAACATGTATAAAGGAAACATAACATTTCCACCATTCAGTCACAAGATATAAATACAACACATTGATATAAAACCATTATGAGAATCATTTTCAATACCAAAATAAAAGAAAAGTAAAACATGGTGTTTATTTTACTTTTAAAAAGAATGTATGGCTTGTAGAGGAAGCCGAAACTCAAATAATGGTCACGACGGTGGAGAAGTCATTGTCGCCGCATACGTATGAAAAAAACATTCCCTTTTGTCGTTTAATAAACGCTTCATATAAAAAAGATTTCTTTTGAATAAACGTAAAGGTCAAAGGGGTTTATACACCGTATAAAAGAAAGTTTTGTATAAAATAAAATATGCCTCAATGAAAGGAGATTGAGACAAAGTCCCATACCTCGTATCCGACTTGACCCGACCGTTCTTTAATCTCCTGAATAATAAACTTGAGTTAATCTCTACGTTCTTAAGAACCTTTTCCAAGTTCATTATTCCTTTTATAACATGTTATGAACATCATGTAATCATTTACGTTAATAATGTTCATTTTGTCGGTATTTGGTTCTTAAGTCGAAAATAGACTTCTTACACATACATGTTGTTAATTTGGTCAATGGTTCATTATATCCAAAATGATATTAATGATTTGGATAACATATATATCATATATATTCAGCATATACATATATTTATAATATTACATCACATTCAGAGGTAAGAAATGAAATGCAACGTTCATGGAGACGGTACGCCGTACGTATGCATGAACGCTACTTCCATTTCTATTTCGTATTTTCTGGAATAGAATCATAATGATATAAGAGTATATTATAATTCCAGTATAATAACATATATAATATCATTAACTTTATCCTTTACACATCCCACATATGGTATTGACGAATCAAATCACTTTCAGGGGGCGGTAGTCCGCACTTCCTAAAATGAAGATATCATGTTTACCCATAATGGAAAAAATAGTGGTATTCCATAAATGAAAAATACAGAAGCTTAAGGAAAGAATAAACATGTTATATATCATATATAAAAATAGTGACATCATAATGGACACCTTTGAAGGTGTTAGATGAGTATTGAACAAACATCATTTCGGGAGACAGAATTTCGCCATCCACCGAAACCGTATGTTCTTTAACCATTTGATGTAGTTGTGTGATAGTTTAGCTCGAATAAATCTTATAAAAACACCCTAGTATATTGAATATACTGGTGTTGTTACAAAAAACGTAAATAAAAAGAGTTTAGGGGGTTGGAGAAGCAAAATAAAACAAATTAACATGAGAGAATGAATTACCTTTAAAAGTGTAACTCCTTTTTATTTGTGCCTAAAAACTTCCTTTGGAAGGACTATGCTCAAACCGAATCCTCTAGGATGAGGAGAGGGATGTGGAGAGTGTAAATGGGCAGGGGATTCCGAGCCAAAGGCATGAGGAGTGTGTTAAATGAGGTAGAGGTGGGGGCCTTTTATAAGAGGAGAGGCGGGGTACTTTTGGAAATCATGAAACTATTATTTTATTTTCAAAAGTGTTTCGAATTTATAAGGTCCCACATTGATATATTTCAAAGATAAGATGATAATTCTTCGAAATATTCCCATCCAATAGTTTTTGGACAAGTGTAGGTCTTAGATATTACATTATCGTTCCAATTTATTTAAATCGTTAAATAATGAGGTCATCGCTGCATCATCATGATGTCATAAATAATTTAATTTATTTAATGTCTAAAAATTATAAAAAAAATAATATGATGTAGGAAATCTTTTTATATTTCTAATGAATATTTTTAGACAAAAATTTGATTAGTATAACCCCTTCTAAAAAATGTTTTAGTAAAACAATTTATGTTAGTGTCATTTTCACCTTTATTTAAAAAAAGGCATTAAAGTCATTATCTCACCCAAGTGGCTCCATGGGGACCCCTAAATCGACCAATGGGTTGTCTTGGTCGGCCATGACTCACCAAATAGGTGTAGGACAAGTGTCAGGGTGTTTTCACATTTTTATAATATCATTTTTACCTTAAATTACACTAATTACCTCTAATCGCGATTAATGAAAAAAAGTTACTATTCACCAAAAAAAATTATTTTCATCCCATGGAACCAGATTTTACATACTAATGACAACCATGTATGTTGGATTTTTGAAATTCAGAACAAAAAAGTGGAAAAGTTGTCTTTAAACGAAAAATCAGTTTCTATAACTACCACTTAGTGGTTTTACTATTCATCAAAAATTGTAGTTTTTCATAAAATTACCAAAAATTAAACCTAAGCTATATTTGATATTCCAAATTCAAAAATGAAGTCTATTTTACAAAATTAAAAACATATAAGTCACATTAATTAATTTAATAATTAATTCCCGCTGTTATGACAAATAGCGTGTTTTTACGAAACAAAAAGTATCAAATGATTGACATCAGTTTAAGTCCAATTTCAAATTGAAATTGATTCCAATGACCACCATTGGATTAAATGGTTAAAATATATTCTAATTTCACTTAAAAAACAATTCAAAAGATAATCTAATCATATAAATAAATTAGATTAAAAAGCAGTTTTGATGTAAAATGCAGTATTTTCCACTATTCATTAAAAAATGAACATTCTCAGAAATATACAAAAAATTCATACAAAGTAAATTTTGATGTCCCAATCATAAAAAAAAAGTTTATTTTGACAGAAATATTTTATAAAATTGCCAAAAGATGGATTCAAAATTGTTTTTCCATCAAAGGCAGTAAAACAATCTTTTAAAAATATTATTGTATTCCATGCTTAAGATTGGATTCATTTTCATTTTAAGCCTCTAAAACACTATCAAATTCATTAATAGAAATTGATAAAATATCAATTATTCATTAATTACTTGGGATGTTACATCCTTCCCCCTTTAGAAAATTGCGTCCCCGAAATTTATTTACTTATCGAATAAATGTGGGTACTTATCCCTCATTGCATATTCAGATTTCCATGTTGCCTCTTCAATCATGTGGTTTTTCCACAAAACATTTACATGGTGAATCACCTTATTCTGTAACAGTTGCTCCCTGTGGTCAAGAATCTGGACCGTTTGATCCTCTTAAGTTAGGTTCTCTTCCCAAATCTCAAAACACAATCATTATCAATGTTGAATTCAAGCAACTTACCTTTCTGAACCAGCTCTACCTTTTTCTGCAACTCACTGTCTTGCTTCTGTGCTAGCTTGATTCTATCTGATAGAGAAGATCTCACTGATACCTGAAACAAAACATAAGGACTTCCTGCACCAACAACTTCTATTCCAAAGTTCATCAAATCCTTAACCAAAGGATCACATGCTAAACACAATATTGTGAATGAAGCATTACTTTTTTGACTCAAAGCATCACCCACTTTATTTTCTTTTCCCGGATGGTAATGAATTATACAATCATAATCCTTGATTAATTCCAGCCATCTCCCCTGTCTCATGTTTACCTCTTTCTGAGTGAATATATACTTTAAACTTTTGTGATCAATATATATTTCACACTTTACTCCATACATATGATGCCTCCAAAATTTTTAAATCGAAAACAACAGCAGCTAATTCCAAATCATGTGTAGGGTAATTTACCTCATGAGTTTTCAACTGTCGTGAAGCATAAGCAATTACTTGATCATTCTGCATTAGGATGCAACCGAGTCCTTTCAATGAAGCATCAATGTATATAACAAACTCACCATTCTTGGAAGGTAGTGCCAAAACTGGAGCATTCACCAATATTTTTTTCAATTCCTGAAAACAATCATCACATTCTTTTGTCCAAATAAAATTAACACCCTTCCGAGTTAAATTAGTCATTGGACTAGATAATCGGGAAAAATTTCTAACAAACCATCGGTAATAGCCTGCCAAACCAAGGAAGCTACGAATCTCTGTTACATTTGTGGGTCTTGGCCATTCATTCACAACTTTTGTTTTTGTAGGATCAACAGTTATTCCATCTTTAGAAACAATATGACCAAGGAAAGAAATTTTTTGCAACCAAAACTCACAATTGCTATATTTTCCATACAATTTATTTTCTTTTACGGTTTTCATGATAACCATTAAATGTCTTTCATGCTCCTCTTTACTTTTAGAAAAAACAAAAATATCATCAATGAAAACCACCACAAACTTATCCATGAACTCATGGAAAATTCTATTCATTAAGTCCATGAATACATCAGGTGCATTGGTTAGCACAAAAGGCATTACTACAAATTCATAATGGCCATATCTCGTACGGAACGCGGTCTTCGGAATATCTTCCTCCTTTACCTTCAGCTTATGGTACCCCAACCTCAAGTCAATCTTTGAAAAAAACTGAGCTCCCTGGAGCTGATCAAACAAATCATCGATATGAGGCAAAGGATATTTGTTCATAATAGTGATGTTATTCAAGGCTCTATAATCAATGCAAAGTCTCATAGAACAATATTTATTTTTAACAAATAAGACGGGAGCACCCCATGGTGATGTTCTAGGTTGAATGAAACCGTTCTCTAATAAATATTGCAATTGCTCCTTCAACTATAAAAGTTCAATTTGAGCCATTCGATATGGGGGTTTTGAAATTGGCATAGCATCAGGAACTAAGTCAAAAGTAAACTCAACATCCCGATCTGGTATTATTTCAGGAAACTCATCAGGAAAAACATGAGGATACTCATTTTCCACTGGCACATCATTAATCTGAATAGTTCCTTTATTTTCAACGATGTGTGCATGGTAACATTTATTTCCATATTTTACAAGTTTCTTGGCCTCTTGATAAGTTATCAACAGTAAGGGTTCATTCTTGTACACAAACTGAAAGTCTTTCTGAAAAGAACCTTCTTTAGCTCTATAGTCAATCTTATCATGGTAAATAGAGAGCCAATCCATACCCCGGATAACATCAAACTCTACTAGAGGAAGAACAATAAGGTTTGCAAGTAGATTCTTTCCACAGATAAGGATAGGAAGATTCTTATAAACTCTTTTTGCCTCAACATTTCCCCCAGGTGTTTTTACCACAAATTCAGGAGTCACTTCTTGAGATGGTATTCCCATTTTACTAGAAAAGTTTTCAGAGATGAACGAATGTGTAGACCCCGAATCAAAAAACACACTGGCATAATCTGAAAAAATGAACAAAGTACCTGATACAACTTCATTTGATGGACTGATGTCTACTGAAGTAGTTGCAAAGGATTTCACCACCCCTTTATGCTTGTAGTTTAACTGCTTCCCATCACTCAAGCTCTTTGTCAGACACTCGTTTGCATAGTGACCCATCTCATTGCACTTATAACATTTCACTAACTGTAAATCAAATTTGGTCTTACCTTCACCTTGATCCTTTTCAGTGCAATCACGAGCATTATGTCCCATCTTACCACATTGGTAGCACTTTCCAGAATTCAGAAGACATTCCCTTGCATGCCTTTTTCCATATTTATCACAAACTGGAAACATTGTTTTCTTACCATCAGACTATTTTGAAGAATTCTTACCTCTCTCCTGCCACCTTGGTCTCTTCTTCTGCTGGTTGTTATAGAACACTTGGTCATCGCAAAAATCCATTTCCACCTTCTCAGCACATCGAACAAGCTTTTAATAACTTTTAAACTCACAAGAAGTTAATGCCCTTCGATATTTTGGCTTTAATCCTGAGTAAAAACGATTGATTTTACTATCAAGGTCTCGGATAAAATTTGGAGCATTCTTTGCCAATCGAGTGAACCTTTAATCATAGGTAGCCACTGAGTCTTCCTCTTGCCTCAATTCCAAGAATTGATTTTCCATCCTAAGTCGAACAGCCATAGGAAAATACTTCTCAAGAAACATACCTTTGAATTCATCCCAGTCGAGAGCATCAATCTCATCAACGTCCGTGATATTTTTAACCATCGACCACCACTGATCTGCTTCACCCTCCAAACGGGAAATAGAAAGACTATCCTTTTGATTTTCTGAACACCCCATGACATTGAAAATATTCTTCAGTGCATTAATCCACACTTCAGCTAACACATGGTCAGATGAACCTCTGAATGATGGGGGATGTTGCCTCATGAAATGTTCCACCACTGACATGTTCCTCTGCGGTTGATCTGGCTGATCTCGTGCATGGATACCACCACCATTTATAGCCTGTGTCAACTGTTCCATCACTGCAACAAACTGTTCAGTTCCAATTCCAACCATCTCAAGATGCTGATTCGGAAGGTTGTTTCCTCTTGTATGCCTTCCTAGAACTGCTTCCCTGTTTCCTCTGCGGAAAACCATTCTGAACAAACATGTCTTAGATGAAGCAACATGGTAATCTTCAAATGCAATATCATTTCAATTTGACTATAAAAAAATATTTTTTGATAATCATTTAATAGAATTCTAAATCCTAAAGTTATCTAAACCGACCGTTGATACCAACTATAAGGCCCCAGCCTTAAACCTTACATAATCTTGAGTTATCACAAGATTACACGTTGAGGATCTTTTCAGGTTTAGAGTTTTAGAGAATTAGATCTTAAAACATGCATTACAACCCACATTTAAACAAAGTGGTTACAATAAACGATAGTATTCTTTTTTCCATCAATGGAAACATATTGAAAATAAAACATGGATTCTTTCTTGACACTTCCTTGACACTATCATCATATCATGTACCTTTCCCGTGACATGTGAAAAACATTTCAACAACTTGGGATGAGCATAAAAACTCAGTATGGGTTATAAAAAAAACATGGAAAGGAAACATGAGTTCATATATACATAAGAATGAAATCATACTTTACCCATAAAACATAGGCACTTTAACATACCTCATAAAATCATGAATAAATCATAGAAATCATAAGACATAAAGGTAGCGTGAGACATTCATAACATTCTTATGTAGAGAGTAACCCTCTTGGTTACATTTGGAATACCCATCACAGTATATTCCCTAAATCTCTTCGGATAAACCTTAACATTTCACTCCTTCGCGTTACCCAATGCATTGGAGAGCTATATTGGGCTCACCCGCCCTTAGTTTATCACGGAACCACCCGTCTTCATAATAATGCCCAAGAACCTCAACATAATCGTATCACATAAAATATGTATAAAGGAAACATAACATTTCCACCTTTCAATCACAAGATATCAATACAACACATTGATATAAAAACATTATGAGAATCATTTTCAATACCAAAATAAAAGAAAAGTAAAACATGGTATTTATTTTTCTTTTAAAAAGAAGGTATGGCTTGTAGAGGATGCCGAAACTCAAATAATGGTCACGACGGTGGAGATGTCTTTGTCTCCGCATACGTATAACAAAAACATTTCCTTTTTTCGTTTAGTAAATGCTTCGTATAAAAAATATTCCTTTTGAATAAACGTAAAAGTCAAAGGGGATTATACACCATATAAAAGAAAGTTGTGTATATAATAAAATATGCCTCAATGAAAAGAGATTGAGACAAAGTCCCATACCTCGTATCCGACTTGACCCGACCGTTCTTTAATCTCCGGAATAATAAACTTGAGTTAATCTCTACTTTCTTAAGAACCTTTTCTTTTTCATTAATCATTTTATACCATGTTATGAACATCATGTAATCATTTAAGTTAATAATGTTCATTTTGTCGGTATTTGGTTCTTAAGTCAAAAATAGACTTCTTACACTTACATGTTGTTAATTTGGTCAAAGGTTCGTTATATCCAGAATGATATTAATGATTTGGATAACATATATATCATATATATTCAGCATATACATGTATTTATAATATTACATCACATTCAGAGGTAAGAAACGAAATGCACCGTTCATGGAGACAGTAAGCCGTACGTACGCATGAACGCTACTTCCATTTCTATTTCGTATTTTCTGGAATGGAATCATAATGATATAAGAGTATATTATAATTCCAATATAATAACATATATAATATCATTAACTTTATCCTTTACAAATCCCACATATGGTATTGACGAATCAAATCACTTTCAGGGGGCGGTAGTCCGCACATCCTAAAATGAAGATATTGTGTTTACCCATAATGGAAACAATAGTGGTATGCCATAAATGAAAAATACAGAAGCTTAAGGAAAGAATAAACATATTATATATCATATATAAAAACAGTGACATCATAATGGCCACCTTTGAAGGTGTTATATGAGTATTGAACAATCATCATTTCAGGAGGCAGAATTTCGCCATCCACGGAACATGAAGCATGTACATGAAAAATATTTTTATGTGTGCATGTAGGGTAAGCTAGTAAGTAGTTCATATCATCCAAAGTAGAAATGAAAATCTCATCTTCTTGATTGAATTCATACAGACATATGTTGCCTGATAAATTTTTCTGGAACTCATGGAGAAAGGTACTATTTCATTTTCATAGGTGATTATGGTAGAATTTTATGTGTGGTGGTTATACATAGAAAACAAAAAGTGTTTGACGGCATGAAAACATATCACCGAATTTCAAAGAATGATTCTGGATGAACTATCCAAGTGAACTGATTTGGGAATGGCGGAGAATACATGTCCATTGATTAAGAAAATTACCATGAGAATCATGGTATACAATATGAGGGAACTATTGTGAGAACTCAACAACAAAATGGAGTTTTTGGGCATAGGGATTGATAGGTGAACAAATGGTAAGAACTATGCTGACTGAGAGTCTTATTACACAAAATTATGGGAAAGAGACCATCCATTCTTTAGTGTATATTCAAAATCATATAGGTTTTTATAAGTGTGAGATGAAGACGCGGTATGAATTATGGAATGGAATAAAGACCTATTTGAAAATATTTTTGTTTTTGGATGTAAATGCTTCTTTAGAAACAAAGAAGGAAACCATGGAATGTATGGTGACAATGTTGACGACCAAATTTTCCATGGATAATAATAGAACATCAATGCCTACATGTGTTTCAACAATCTCTGTGGAAGGATTGCAGAATGAAATGATGTTGTGATAATTGAAGAAAAACCTCCAATGCATCAGGGATTTAATATGATGATTTGATAGAAATTGGGAAGAATGTGTACATAGAGTACATGAAAATACAGAAATATATCAGGGTTTAAAAAACACTAAGGAGTCACATCCTGATGTTGACACAGAAGAAGCGTCTGAAGAGAAAACCATGGATGGAGAGAATGCGACATAACCTCATTGGAGAAATTGACGTTCTATTATTGATCCATATAACATAATTTGAGACAAGACTTCAGACACACACAAAATGATGATGAGGAATAACACACAATATACATTTATATCAATTGTGGAACCATCTTAATTTGAAGAATCTATAAATGATGAATCTTGGGGGAAATAGGTGAATGGAGAGTTAGATCAGATTGAAAATAATCAGACATGGGACATTTTTAAGAGACTTGAAGGCCAAAATTTGTTGGTAAAAAGTGGATCTTCATGATCATGTTTGATGAGCATGGAATTGTTATTAGAAATAAATCAGGAATGGTATTTAAAAAATATTACAAGATTGAATGTGTTGTTGTTGAAGAAACATTTTATTCAGTTGCTATACTGATGTATGTCAATATTTTTTTTCATGGAAATCCAATGGGGATATAAATTATTTCAAATATTTTTCAAAAACCATTCATGAATGGTGTTATCGAAGAAGAAGTGTACATTGAACAACCAGTGGGTTTTCTTCATGGTACTGATGAAAAATGGTTTGCAAACTAAATAAATCACTCTATAGATTGAAATAGGCACCACGGGTGTGGTCCTCTCAATTGGATTCTTATATAAGAAATATTGAATTCAAAATAGGAGGAGGGGATCACAGCCACTATGTGAATAATTCTCAGTATGAATAGTTCATGGGATTGGAGTATGTAGATGATATAATTTTTAGTGGGATTAGGCTTGGATCAGTGGATGAATTCTTCAATCACATGAACTACGAATTTGAAATGTCCATGATTGGGGAACTCACATATTTACTAGGTATTCAAGTGATTCAAAAGAATAATTATACATTTATTTCATAGAAAAAAAAATTCAAGGGAGCTGTTCAAGAAATTAAAAAAGCATGACCCCAAACCAAGGTCGACTCCAATGCCAGTTAGAACATAACATGGATAGCACGAGGATGGGACATCAGTAGATGCAAAAATGTATAATTTGATCATAGGGAGTATATTGTACCTGAAATCAACAAGACTGGACATTGTCGTTGTAACATACTTATCAAACCACTTTCAGTGTAATCTGAAAGAATAACTTAAGGGAGAAATGAAAAAAATTGGAGGTATATTCAAAGTACTCAATATTCTAGCTTGTACTTTGCTACCAGAAGGGAAATTAAATTATCAGCATCTTTTGATGTTGACTGGGCAAGCGATGTTATAAGGCCCCAGCCTTAAACCCTACATAATCTTGAGTTATCACAAGATTAGACGTTGAGGATCTTTTCAGGTTTAGAGTTTTAGAGAATTAGATCTTAAAACATGCATTACAACGCACATTTAAACAAAGTGGTTACAATAAAAGACAGTATTCTTTTTCCCATCAACGGAAACATATTGAAAGTAAAACATAGATTCATTCTTGACACTTCCTTGACACTATCATCTTATCATGTACCTTTCCCGTGACCTGTGAAAAACATTTCAAAAACTAGGGATGAGCATAAAAACTCAGTATGGGTTATAAAAAAACATGGAAAGGAAACATGAGTTCATATATACATAAGAATGAAATCATACTTTACCCATAAAACATAGGCACTTTAACATACCTCATAAAATCATGAATAAATCATAGAAATCATAAGACATAAAGGTAAATTGAGGCATTCATAACATTCTTACGTAGGGAGTAACCCTCTTGGTTACCTTTGGAATACCCATAACAGTATATTCCCTAAATCTCTATGGAGAAACCTTAACGTTTCACTCCTTCGCGTTACCCAATGCATTGGAGAGCTATATCGGGCTCACCCGCCCTTAGTTTATCACGGAACCACACGTCTTCATAATAATGCTCAAGAACCTCAACATAACCGTATCACATAAAACATGTATAAAGGAAACATAAAATTTCCACCTTTCAATCACAAGACATAAATACAACACATTGATATAAAACCATTATGAGAATCATTTTCAATACAAAAATAAAAGAAAAGTAAAACATGGTATTTATTTTTCTTTTAAAAAGAAGGTATGGCTTGTAGAGGAAGCCGAAACTCAAATAATGGTCACGACGGTGGAGAAGTCGTTGTTGCCGCATACGTATGACAAAAACATTCCCTTTTGTCGTTTAGTAAATGCTTCGTATAAAAAAGATTTCTTTTGAATAAACATAAAGGTCAAAGGGGTTTATACACCGTATAAAAGAAAGTTTTGTATAAAATAAAATATGCCTCAATGAAAGGAGATTGAGACAAAGACCCATGCCTCGTATCCGACTTGACCCGACCGTTCTTTAATCTCCTGAATAATTAACTTGAGTTAATATCTACTTGCTTAAGAACCTTTTTCAAGTTCATTATTCCTTTTATACCATGTTATGAACATCATGTAATCATTTAAGTTAATAATGTTCATTTTGACGGTATTTGGTTCTTAAGTCGAAAATAGACTTCTTACACTTACAAGTTGTTAATTTGGTCAAAGTTTCATTATATCCAAAATGATATTAATGATTTGGATAACATATATATCATATATATTCATAATATACATATATTTATAATATTACATCACATTCAGAGGTATGAAATGAAATGCAACGTTCATGGAGACGGTAAGCCGTACGTATGCATGAACGCTACTTCCATTTCTATTTCGTATTTTCTGGAATAGAATCATAATGATATAAGAGTATATTATAATTCCAATATAATAACATATATAATATCATTAACTTTAACCTTTACACATCCCACATATGGTATTGACGAATCAAATCACTTTCAAGGGGCTGTAGTCCGCACTTCTAAAATGAAGATATCGTGTTTACCCATAATGGAAACAATAGTGGTATTCCATAAATGAAAAAAACATAAGCTTAAGAAAATAATAAACATATTATATATCATATATAAAAATAGTGACATCATAATAGACACCTTTGAAGGTGTTAGATGAGTATTGAACAATCATCGTTTCGGGAGACAGAATTTCGCCATCCACGGAAACCGTATGTTCTTTAACCATTTGATGTAGTTGTGTGAGAGTGTATCTCGAATAAATCTTATAACAACATCCTAGTATATTTAATATACTGGTTTCGTTACAAAATAAGTAAATAAAAAGAGTTTAGGGGGTTGGAGAAGCAAAATAAAACAAATGAACATGAGAGAATGAATTACCTTTAAAAGTGTAACTCCTTTTGATTTGAGCCTAAAGGCTTCCTTCGAAAGGATTCTGCCCAAAGGGAATCCTCTAGGATGAGGAGAGGGATGTGGATAGAGTAAATGGGCAGGGGATAGCCAATAAAAAGGCTTGAGGAGTGTGTGAAATGAGGTAGTGGTGGGGGCCTTTTATAAGAGGAGAGGAGGGGCACTTTTGGAAACCATGAAACTATTATTTTATTTTCAAAAGTGTTTCGAATTATAAGGTCCCACATTGATATATTTTGAATCTATGATGATAAGTATTCTAAATATTCCCATACAATAGTTTTTGGTCAAATTTGGGTCTTATATATTACTTTATCCTTCCATTTTATTTAAATCGTTAAATAATGAGGTCATCGATGCATCATCATGATGTCATAAATAATTTAATTTATTTAATGTCTAAAATTTATAAAAAAAAAATAATATGATGTAGGAAATATTTTTATCTTTCTAATGAATATTTATAGACAAAAATAGGATTAGTATAACCCCTTCTAAAAATTGTTTTAGTAAAACAATTTATGTTAGTTTCATTTTCACCTTTATTTAAAAAAAGGCATTAAAGTCATTATCTCACCCAAGTGGCTCCATGGGGTCCCCTAAATCTACCCATGGGTTGTCTTGGTCGGCCATGACTCACCCAATAGGTGTAGGACAAGTGTCATGGTGTTTTCACATTTTTATAATATCATTTTTATCTTAAATTACACTAATAACCTCTAATCGCGATTAATGAAATAAAGTTACTATTAACCAAAAAATTATTTTCATCCCATTGAACCACATATTACATACTAATGAAAACCATGTATGTCAGATTTTTGAAATTCAGAACACAAATTTGTCAAAGTTTTATTTAAACTAAAAATCAGTTTCTTTAACTACCAATTAGTGGTTTCACTATTCATCAAAAATTGAACTTTTTCAGAAAATAACCCAAAAATTCACCCTAAGATATATTTGATATTCTGAATTCAAAAATGAAGTCTATTTTACAAAATTAAAAACATATAAGTCACATTATTTAATTTAATAATTAATTTCCGCTGTTATGACAAATAGCGTGTTTTTATAAAACAATAAGTATCAAAAGATTAACACCAGTTTAAGTCCAATTTCAAATTGAAATTGATTCCAATGACCACCATTGGAATAAATGGTAAAAATATATTCTAATTTCACTTCAAAACCAATTAAAATGATAATATATTCATATAAATAAATTATATTAAAAAGAAGTTTTGTTGTAAAATGCAATATTTTCCACTATTCATTAAAAAATGAACATTGTCAGAAAAATACCAAAAATTCACACAAAGTAAATTTTGATGTCCCAATCATAAAGAATAAGTTTATTTTGACAAACATAGTTTATAAAATTGCCAAAAGATAGATTCGAAATTGTTTTGCCATCAAAGGTAGTAAAACAATCTTTTAAAAATATTAGTGTATTCCATGCCTAAGATTGAATTAATTTTCATTTTAAGCCTCTAAAACACTATCTAATTCATTAATAGACATAGATAAAATATCTATTATTCATTACTTACTTGGGATATTACAGATGTAGTGGATAGAAATTCCACCAGTGGTGGAGCATTTTATATTGGGAAGAAATGTGTCGGTTGGTTGAGTAAGAAATACGAATGTACATCTCTTAGAGTTGTTGAAGTGGAGAATATCACTGCTACAAAGGCATGCACTTAGTTACATGGGATGAGGCAACAAATTACTCTCAATAGTGATGAGTTGAAACAAACAATGGTGATTTACTGTGATAACAAGAGTGCAATTGTTCTTACGATTAATCATGTTCATCATTCTCATACAAAAGTTATAAAAATCAAATATCAAATCATCAAGGAAATATTTGAACAGGCTTTTATTATAATGGATCATGTTGGTCTTCAAAAGAATGTGGATGATATCCTGACCATGCCACTATAAACTGATTTTCTTTAGAGAAATCGGATGAACCATATTGTTGAGACACCCTCTAGGGAATAACGAGGTTACAAAATTCCCCTCTCCCTATATTTTTTTAACAGCGTAAATCTGTTTGTAGAACTATTGAATGTTAATGTGGGAGATACAATCCAGGGGAGTCTATTATGAACTCTCCAAATGTTAAATCCCGGTCTATGGTATTATTTCCCATGGTAGTGAAACATCTAAATTTAATTTGGATTACAAACACATGAGAATATAGTTCATGTCGTCCCTATTATTTTATATAATGAGCCCTACTCATGTAGAATGATAGTTATGGATTAGTTATTTTTTAAAGGTTCTGGTTTTGATCATAATAACCTCATCTATGAATTTATCTGCAGATAGTTGGAACAATGGTTATTATTTCTTGTTTATAGAGCTTGGTTCGTTTTTATTATAAATACTCTAATTGTTTATCAGGGATATTTCAAGGAAATGGATCATACATATCAAGAAATATGCTGTTTTGAAGGTGGCGTCAATTCACAATGATTGAAAAATTCATGGGATCCCAAATTTGGAGAATGGAATGCTTTGAGAAAAGTGGTTCTTCTTGAATGCCTAATGAAAATATGAAAAATGAAGGAGTTTCGCGAAGATAATCTTCATGAAGTGGATCTCACAAATTCTAGAAGATTTAAGGTAGTGAGCTCACCGATTATGAAAGTTTGATCATTTAGCTTTGTGAATGGTATTCATTTAGAATCAAAATTCTATTTTAATGAAAATTGGATGGATTTCACAATGACTGGAATGAAAATTTTGATAAAATGAAGATTCAAGATTTGAGACGGAATTTCTGTTTGATTATGTCAAGCATCGCGAAAGATGAAGGGAATGATAATTTTAGTGGTGCTTTATGGAAATCCAAAGGCTTTTGTAGGAGATATTTTTGGTTTGGATGAGATCTAACAACCAGAAATTTCAATGGTGCTTTGCAAGATAGAGGAAGTGTCTCAATGATGTTTTGATAGATCTTGATTTCATGCCTGATGAAGCGGAGCTACACGATAGAATGTGCCTATAAATAAATGGTCACCCTCTCCATTCAGGATGACATTTGAGAGAGGAAATATGTTTTAATTTTCACTTCTTGATGTAAGGGGTGCTATGTGAAGATGGTTGTTATAAGGGATCTTGAGCTTCGCCAAGAGATATCCAAAGTCCAAAAAAGGTTTTTTATATTTAGTCGTATGAGGTTCGTGAGGATATGGGGTTCCACATTAGATCAATGGGGTTCGTTATAACACCCCAAGAATCCACGGTATTCTTCACTTTGAATAATACAGTAGCATGTGTTGTACGCAATTCCGAGTTCCTACACACCCCAACCAATCAAACTATCTATTTTGAATAATAATATACACCTTTTGAAATTATATACATTTTTTCATTCAAAATGGACTTCAGTTTTTGATTCGGAATATCAAAATTAGCATAGGGTGAATTTATCGTATTTTTCTGAAAACATTAACTTTTTTATGAATAGTGAAAAACAAAGAGTTATTGTTTAAAACCAAATTTTTATTTAAATAATTATTTATTTTATTTAAATTTTTTAAATTAAAATAGATACATAATACCATTATACGTTCAATTTAATTAATTTTAGTCAGTTTATAATAATTTTATATATATATAAATTTTATTGTTCTTTTCATCGTCTTTTACCAAGGAGAATTTGAAAATTTACATAAAATGTGATTTTACCAATTCTGGGGGTATAATATCAAAAATATTAGAGACAAGGTTGATATTAGTAGTTAATATGTGGTTCAATAAGTTGAAAATAATTTTTGGTGAAAAGCAATGTTTTACATTTATTTAACACAGTTAAAAGTAAATAGAGTAATTAAGGGTAAAAATGATAATATTATTACCTTATACATGTTCTAATTTTATTTTGTAAGTATAATTCGACCAAAAACATCATTAGGAATAAAATATCAACAACTTTGGTCTACTTGGATTAGATTAGGACACTTATTATTATTTTATTTAATGAAGAGTTAACCGAGTTAAAATCAATGTTTAATAACTAAATGTTTTTTAATATATTGTTATACAAAAGTTAAATTATACTATAAATATTCATTAGAAATAGAATGATACTTCCTACATAATGGAATTTTATTTACATTTTTTAGACAATATATAATTTAATTTATTTATGACACAACGATGATGTAGTAATTACCAAATTAATGGAATATTAAAATATTTGATATTATAAATATCCAAATAAATGTAATTTGAGTCATTTAATGAATTGAACTAATTTTATAAATATATATGACAAATTATTGTTGGTTAAATGAATTTTTACGAAGTAATTATGATATTCTTAATATAGAAAAAACAAAATAACAAATAGTGTCAAAATTGACATAATAGTGTTTTTTAAAAAATATTATATTATTAATTGATATTCTTTTCCTAAAATTATAGGGATCATAAAAAAGACTAATTTATTTATATATGTATCATTAATGAATGACTTGGGGTTCTGTTGGAAGTATATATTTTGTTATTAAACATGTAATAGAAAAATATAAAGAGACATTTTAAATGTCAAACTTTTTATCTAAGAGTTAAATCTAAGAGATAAGGTTAATATAGTAACCCAAACCTATCTAAAACCTATTAGTAGAGTGTTTTTCGACCCATCCCCACCATATCTTTTATATAATTCATTTTGGATCCATTAGTAACCGATAATGAATTTATTATAAATTAATATTTCTAGCTTTTCCTAAGGTACCCCTCACCCCTCTTATTAAAGGGCATTATCCCTTCTCTCTAATTCACACCATCAATGCCAATTCGATCATCCAAAACCAACCCAAATACCCACTAAACTATCTTCACTATGTCATAGAGGCCTTCATTTAGTCAAAAATCCATCCTATGGAGCCCCTTAGATCAAATCAAAAGGATGAACCCGAAAAAGAGGTAAATATTTCATCACCTCATTCAAGTTCCTTTTTTCATCCACGTCGTCATTCTTTTTTGTCCATTATAAAATAATAACTCTAGTATCTTCTATATACTATGATTTTATTATAAATATGGTACAACCATATTCATTATTCTATCAATCCTTTGAATGACATATCACTATACGTGTGTACGTACGACTTACCGTCTCCACTTCGTGGTGTTATTGTTATTAAATACATTAATATTTTGGTTGGTATAATAATGATATGTAATTGATGTAAATAATAAATATAACATGATACTTATTTTTTATATATTATTTACCATCAAATTATATGTTATTTTAATATCTAATGATTGATATTTTCGCTCGTGCATACATAATGATTACCCCCTCCATGAACGCGATAAAATTTATTCCCCATCTTATCCAATAAAACTAATTTTTATTTGATGATTACAAAAAATGTCTAAAGACTTGATATCATTCTGGATATGAATACTATACATCCCATCCATAAAAAATATAACACACATTACAATGTATATAAATGATAATGAATCCGTTAACACCCAGAACAATGATAATACTATGATATTATTAACAAAGTAATGTTAAAAGATCCCATATGATATCATATTAATGTATATTAATATTGTATAATTTAATTACAATTATTTCACTATTAAAAATGCATTTAACCTACCCTCGGCCAAGGAAAAGTACAAGGTAATTGTTAATATCACAATCTCTTTATTATCTAAGGTTGTTTTTACATAACTATCTACTTGGACCTCATTATCATCCACATCCATGTTTCTTAAAAATATATTTCAAAAAATCGTATTATTTTAAATAATAACGGTGAAATCCATTTATACCATTGTATTACGTTTTATAAGATGTTTATAAAGGAATCTTTATGTCATTTTCCAAATAAGGTCCTTTATAACGTTTTCGTGAAAATTAAGGTAAGAATTGCATTTTAAAACTTATATGGCAGGTGCAACTATATTCCACCGATATAACATCATCAGAGCTTCCATTATATTATTATAAGAATATTTAGAAAATAAATGGTTTCTTTTAAAATTTTAGGAATTTTTAAATTTATTCAAAATAGAAAAAAATATTTCTCTAAAAAAATGTTTTGATTTCATTTATGTCAAAATCCTTTGATGGATTTTAAGAAGATTTATTATGATACAAAACGTCCATATTGTATTGAAGGTTATCTGATATAGTTGTTTGTGTATGTGTTTTTTATACCATTCAAGGTTTATGGATAATTTATTGACAATTTTCCTGCTATTTTAATAGGAATGTTAATGTAATTTTTATACCTTTTCGAATGAGAAATTCATTGGACATAGAATGTGATGGGTGGAGCATGAAAAATCCTCTAGATTCATCGGTAGGTCTCATGATACAAACTAGTTTGTTGGCACAAGGCCCTGACAAAATCTTATTTGTAGTCTTAGCATAAGGCCTTGACTGTGTGGTTATGATAGTCTGCCATTATGAATTCTATCATTATGTAAGTGGCTATTGATATTACATGTGATTATTCGACTAGTTGAATATCCATTTGAGTATGTTAATGGAATTATTTGATTTTATATTTTCCATATTATGCTTATGTTCATTTTTACAAGGCTTTTGATTTATTCTTATACATTAGATTAAATATTTATGAATGTATATGAAAGTTTCCTCTATATTGATATCCATACTGAGCATCTGATCTCACCCATTTCTATGTTTTATTTTTTCCAGGATGCAAAGAAGTATTTTATGACTCAACTACAATGATTGTCTGAGGGGATATGAGTGTGGTCTATGGAAACAATGTTGTTGTAGTGTTTAATTTTATGATGTAATGTAATCCTTATGAATGTATATAGTACATACAAGGATAATAAACTAATAAGTCTTTCGTGACATTATATTTTTTGATCATGACAATGATACATAATAATGCACCGACTCAGGGTAACTGTGGTCGGGGAGTTACATTTGGTATAAGAGGAATTTTAGTACAAACCTTGGAATCTAGATTTAGATAAACTCTCATTAGAGTACATTATCATAAGATATACATTGAAGATAAGTATTGAAGAACATCCTATAATTTTTCTATTGTATATATTTTGTGATTTTTCCAAGCAATAACTCCCTGTCTTGATACGAGCAGATAGAGGTTGCTCTGTCATAGAAGTACCTAGTGGTAGAACCTAAAAACACTTCTTTGAGCTTGACTCGAACGGGGAACTGCTTTATGCTAACGGGACTTTCTACACTCTTGGTTACGACACTATCAAGGTATATGCATAGGATAATTATCATTTTCATTACAAGCCATTATGAATGGTTTATGAGTATACACATCCTCCTAGAAATCGTATTTATGATAATGCATTATATCTATAAACTGTTCAGGTTATGTTAATTGTTTTACAACATTGGAATTATGTATTTTGTTTCATAAACTAATCTATATTATGCCATTGTTTATAAGTAGCGCCTAGTGTATGGAATGGAAACTGTATCAATGAACACACTCTATGTAGGGATCTCCCTCTTACTGAAGATAATTATTTTGGATCTGGTGATGCAAATGTTGCTGATCATCTAGTCACCATACTGGTACAACTCATTCTGGTTATGAATAATAACCTTACACATATGGAGCACCTTGATCCCCAACATGGAGGATCAATGTTAGGTCGCTTCATGAGGAAACAACCACCAACATTAAATTGGAGTAGAAATCCATTAGTAGTTGAGAAATGGATAGATTTCATAGAGAAAATATTCAATGTCCTAGAAAGTAGTGAAATGGAAAACATTTTCATGAAAATTTACTACCTCACTGGAGATGCTGATCAATGGTGGACATTGATTCAAAACAAAAAGGATGATGATGAAGTATCAAATATGGAATTGAGTGAGTTTGAAGAGATTTTCATAGAAAACTACTTTCCTTGTGAACATCGAGCAGATATAGAAAGGCAATTTATGAGTCTGAGGAAAAAGGAGGATGAGAATGTCGCAAAGTATGAGGATAACATTACAAGGTTAGTGAGGAATTTTGTATATTATATACATAACCAAGAAGTAAGATTTAGCCATTCATTGATGGGTTAAAACCATTTTTCCCTTGATCATTAGTCTCAATATCCTACTCATCATATGAAGATATTGTCTAATGTTCTATCAAGACAGAAATAGAAATATCTATGTCTTGCGACTATAAAGCAATTAAATAGAAGAATAGATCTTTCGAACACTCTGGAAATGGAAATTAGGGGGAGAAGGGAAAAGTGGAATATCCATCCTGTAGTAAATGTGTGAAGAATCTCCCCGGTACAAGATTCATGGGAATGAGAGTCTGTTACAAGTGTGGTGAAAGGGGACACCAAGCTCATGAATGCATGGGGATGAAAGAGGATGTCACTGTTGAATGATAAAATTGTACAGAAAGGGGAATTATTCAAATTAATGTCCCAAACTCAAATGGAACATACCTCATAAAAGGCCAAGGGATCAGGGCCAAGATTATGCTCTCACTACTGCAGAGGTTAAATCTCCGAAAGACGTAGTGGAAGGTAATTTAATGGTTTCCACAAGTTTAGAAAATTTTATATTTGATTTTGGTTCATCACATTGTCTCATATCTTCCATGTTTTCTAAGACAGTTATATATTTCCAATTTCATTTAACAAGGTATTTTTCAATCAAAACTCTTAAGAGAAGTATCATTACAACAATGATTTGTGAATCAGTCCCCTTTAGGTCATACAAATGTTCTTTATCTGTTGAACTCATCGTGATACCCATGATTGAATTTGATATAATCCTCGGTATGGATTGGATTTCCTGCCATGATGCAAAAATTTATTGTAAGAATAATGAAGTTATCATATTGAGGATGATGATAAAAAACAACTTATCTTTAGAGAAGAATCATAACCACCTATTTATTATCTAGATCCGACCCCAATAACTCAACTAAATTCAATTATTTGGGAGGAAGAGAATTAAATAACATTTGGTGTGGAAAATATAGTTCAAATAGTGGATGTACCTATTTTGAAAGAATATAATGATGTGTTTCCAGAAGATTTACCTTGACATACTCCATAATGAGAAATTGAGTTTTCCATTGGTATAATTCATGGATCGAGGCACATATCGAATACCCCTTATAGAATGACGAATGTAGATTTCTGTGAAAGTAAAGAAACAACTAGAGGAATTGAGTAACAATGGATTTATTCACCCTAGTGTTTCTCCATTGGGATCCCCTGTCATTTTAGTTATGAAGAAATAATGATCTATGAGGTTGTGCATTGAGTACAGGGAGATCAATGCTATTAAAATAATGAAAAATTATCTCTTACCTCGCATTGATGTTTTATTCGACAAAATTCATGGAGCTCAATATATTTCAAAGATTGACCATTGATCTGGATACCATCAGTTTTGTGTTATTATAGAATTCAATCCGATGACAACATTTCGAACAATGTGCGGGAATTACGAGTTGACAGTAATTCCTTTTTGATTGACTAATGCACCCTCTATCATTATTGATCTAATGAATAGTGTTATCAAGGAATATATTCATGACATAATAGTGGTATTTATTTATGATATATTTTTATACTCAAAAATCTACAAAGATCATGAAAATCACTTGCGCATTATCCTGAAGACTCTTTGATGAAATGAATTATATGGGAAGTTTAGGATGTGTGATTTCTAGCTTCAAGAGATATCTTTTCTTGGCCATATATTCTCTATGGATGGAATATCTGTTGACCCTTCAATGGACTAGGAAATCCAAGAATGGCCAGCACCGACTAGTATAACTGAGGTACATAGTTTTTTTGGTTTAGTAGGTTATTATCGAAATTTCATCCTGAATTTTTCCCAGTTGGCTGACCCATTAACAAAGGTCACACGATAAGGGATTAAATTTGTGTGGACAGAAGAGTGTAAATAATGTTTTAAAGAATTCAAGAGAAGTTTAGTCAGTGATCCTATCTTGACTCTACCATCATGGAATGATGGGTTTTTTATTTATAGTGAAGTATCGAAGTAATGACTAGGTTGTTTCCTTTTGCAGAATGATAAACTTATTTCCGATGCATCATGATACCTAATAATTCATGAGAAAAAATATCCTACTCAAGATCTTGAGTTAGCTGCTATAATCATTTCGTTGAAGATATGGATACATTTTCTCTCTGGTAAATATGTGATATTTATATTGACCACAAGATATTGAAGTATATTTTATCAGAGAAGGAACTCAACACGAGGAAAAAGAGATGGCTTGAACTAATATAGGATTATGATTGTGTGATTCAATACAACCCGAGGAAGATAAATAAGGTGGCAGATGATTTGAGAAAAAAATATCATGGAGTTTTGAACAAGATGATGGTTGATAAGGAACCTTTATACATGGATCTACTAATAATTTATATGGGAATAACCATGGAAGGTGGAACATCAGTGATTTTTCAAAAGGATTCCAAATAATCATTACTAGAAAGTGTAAAAAGTTCTAATGCTGATGATGAGGAGTTTCAAAAGAAAAATAATGATGGGAATAACGGAAGATTGAGAGTCTTCGTATATAAAGATGGAATTTTGAAATTTGGGAAGATACATTGTGTTCCCGATATACCTGATCTAAAAAGAGAATTTTTGGATGATGCTCATAGCTCTAATTTCACAATACACCTTGGGAGGACCATAATTTATAGAGATTTGAAGGAACATTTTTGGTGGGACTACTTATAGAAGGATATTGCTGATTTTGTGTCAAGATGTATGGTTTTTCAACAAGTTAAACAGGAAGGAAACATCCTGGAGGAGTCTTGAAACCCATTCCCATACTTGAGTGGAAATGGGATAATTTTATGATGGACTTTGTCATAGGACTATCAAAGAGTCCATGAAGGAATGATGCAACATGGGTCATTTCTTATCATCATACCATGTCTGCACACTTTCTTGCTATAATAGCATATTTACCACTTGAAGGTCTAGAAAAACTATATAATAATGATGTTGTGAGACTTCATGTATTACAATTATTGATTGTTTCTGATCGTAATCCGCACTTTACATAATGATTTTGAAAAACTATTCAGAAAGCCCTGGATACTGAACTTCGTTAGAGCATTGCCTACCACCCCCAAACTGATCGAAAATCAAAATGGACTATACAATCATTAGAAGACATGTTGAGATCATGATCACTTGACATTCATGGTATGTGGGATAAATATTTACCTCTGGTTGAATTTTTATATAACAATATCATCCATTCTAGATTCATATGGCACCATATGAAGTGTTATAAGGAAATATATGTCACACACAAAACTATTTGGATGATGATGTTGAAAGAAAACACATTGGCCCAATACATATGGAGGAAATTATGGAAAATGTTAAGGTAATACAAACCAACATCAAAGAAGCTAAAAGTAGACTGATGAGTTATGATGATAACTGAATGGAGGATATGGAATTTTAGGTAGGGGATCATGTTTTCTTGAAGGTATCTCGATGGAAGGGTGTTATACATTTCGGTATGAAGGGAAAATTGAGTCACATGTACAACAGACCTTTTGAAATTCTAGAACGAATTGGGGTTGTAACTTACCATTTGGAAATGCCGCCATGTCTCTCTTAAGTTTATGATGTATTTGACATTTCTCTATTGAGAAAATACATTCTTAACCCAATTCATGTACTCACCTATGATGAATTAGAATTGAAACCCGATCTGTCTTATTGCTAAGTGCATGTCAAGGTTCATGATACAAGAGAACAAGTGTTGATAAACTAGACGACACATCCGGTAAAAGTTTTATGGATAAACCATAACATGGAAGAGGAAACATGAGAACTAGATGAAAATGTGATAAAGAACCACCAAAGTATTTTTATGAAGTAATATTATAGAAATTTCAAGAAGAATTTATTTTAAGGAGGTAATAATGAAACACCCAAAGATTCCATGGTACACTCCTCTTTGAATAATACAATAGTGTATGTTGTACGCAACATTGAGTTATAACAAACCAGAATCAATCAAAGTAGCCGTTATGAATTTTAATTACCAATTATTTAAATTTTATAAATATTATCTTTCAAAATGGACTTCATTTTTGGATTCTGAATATATAATTTATCTTTGGGTAAATTTTTGGTATTTGTCTGAAAATAATAAATTTTTTATTAATACTGTAAAACACTGTGTTATAGTTTAAAACAAATTTTTTATTTAAATAATTAATTATTTTATTTAAATTTATTTTAGCTCAAAATAGATACATAATACCTAAATATTTTCAATTTAATTAATTGGATTCAGTTAATAATAATTTTAGATATATAAAAATTTTATTGAACTTTTCACCGTCTTTTATGCACCTCCTAAGAGAATTTGAAAATTTAGATAAAACATAATTTTATCGATTTTGTGAGATGAAATATGATCCTCTGTGGATAAGTATAATTCAACCAAGAAAACCTTAGGAATAAAATATGATCCTCTTTTGACAACATGGATTAGATTAGGACACTTATTATTATTTTATTTAAAGAAGAGTTAAAAGAGTTAAAATCAATGTTTAATAACAATTACATTTTTAATATAGTTTTATACATAATACACATTCGAATAATAATAATCATTAGAAATATAAAATTATATCCTACATAATGGTATTTTATTTATTTGTTTTATACATTAAGTAATTTAATTTATTTATGACATAATGATGATGCAGTAATTACCTAATTAATGAAATATTAAAATAATTGATATTATAAATATCCAAATAAAAGTAATTTGAGACTTTTAATGAATTACAAAAAAATTATTGCTTAATATGACATATTAGGGTTGAGTAGATGATTTTTTTTCGAAGTAATATTGCTGTTATGAATTTAGAAAAAACAAAATACCAAATAGTGTCAAAATTGACATAAAATAGTTTTTAAAAAAATATTATAATATTAATTGATATTATATTCCCAAAATATATGGATCATCCAAAGACTTATATAATGATAGGTTTATCATAAATGAACCACTTTGGGTTCTCTGGTAAGTATATAGTATGTTTTATAACCATATAATATAAAAATACATAGAGACGTGATAAATGTAAAATTATATAACTAAGAGTTAAATCAAAATGATATGGTTAATATAGTGACTCAAAACCTATCTAAAACCTAATGGTTGAGTGGATATCAACCCATATACAACTTATCAATTAAATAATACATTTTGGATCCATTAGAAACCGAAAATGATTTCAATATAAAATAATATTTCTAGCTTTTCCTATGGAACCCCTCACCCCTCTTAAAAATGTCACTCTCACTTCCCTCTAATTCACACCTTCAAAGCCATTTGGCTCAGTCGACCCCTACCCAAATAACCTATCAACTGACCTCCCTTCATCATAGAGGACTTCCTTTAGTCATAAATCCATCCTATGGATCCCTTTTGATCAAATCAAAAGGAAGAACCCGAAGAATGGGTAAATATTTCAACACCTCTTTCAAGTTTTTTTATTCTTACAATACCTATTTCATGGTTTTTTCAATTATAAAATGATAAATATAGTATCTTATATATACATTCATGTTATTATAAATATGGTACTATCATATTCATTATTCACTCCATCCTTTGTATGATATGTCACCATACGTGTGTATGTACGACTTACTGTCTCCACGTCTTGGGGTAATTGTTATTCAAAACATTATTATTTGGATGGGTATAATAATGATGTGTAATTGATATAAATAATAATTATAACATGATAATTATTCTGTATATATTATATATCATCTAGTTATATATTAATTTAATATCAAAATATTGATATTGTCGGTCATTCGTACGTACGGAATACCGTCTCCAAAAACGTGATTAGATTCGTTCCCCATCATATCCATTAAAGATTAATATTCATTTGATGAATAAAATTAATTTTTAAATACTTGATATTATTCTGGATATGAAATAGATACATCCCATCCATAACTAATATGACTCACATAACAAAGAATATAAAGGAAAACGTATCTGTTAACACCATAAATAATGATAATACTAAGATATTATTAAAAAAGCAATGTTAAAAGATCATATATGATATTATATTAACGTATATGATTTTTCAATAATTTTATAAAAATTATTTCACCATTTCATGGGTGGTTAACCAACTCTAGACCATGTTAATGTACATGGTAAGGGTTAATTTCAGAATTTCGTTATTATCTAATATTGTTTTTATGTAAGTATCTACTAGGACCACTTTATACAATTGTTTGACTTTTTATAAGATATTTATAATGGAACCATTCCTACATTTTCAAAACAAGGTCCTTTATAACATTTTCATCAAAATTAAGGTAAGAATGTATTTTTTTAACTTATATAGAATGTTGGGCTAGTTTCTGCGGTTATAATATCATCAAAGCTTCACCTACATGCTTATAAGAATACTTCCAAAATATATTTTTTCTTTTATAATTAGATTAATTTTAAATTAATTCAAAATAAAAACTGATATTTCTATAAAAACGGGTTTTATTTCATATATTTCAACATCCTTTGTTGGATTTGAAGTTGATTTATTATGATAAATAACTTCTTTATTGAATTGAAGTTCTTGTGATATTTTTGAATGTGGATGTGTCATTTTTATACCGTTCATGGTTTATGGACAAATTATTGACATTTCATATGGTATTCATAATATTAATGTTTATTTAATGTTTAAAACATTTCGTATGAGGAGTTCATTGGACTTAGTATGAGATGGGTGGATCCCGCTATTGCTCCTTAATGCATCAGTAGGTCTCACGAGGAAAACTATTATCATGGAACAAGGCCTTGACACAATTTTATTTTTATTCATGGCACAGGTCCTTGACTATGTGGTTATGATATTCTTGAATTGTGATTTCCATCTTTATGATAGTTTCTATTGATATTTAATGTGATTATTTGACTTGTAAAATATAAAAATGAGTATGAAAATTGCATTATTTGATTTTATATTTTCCATTTTATGCTGATGTTCAAGTTTAAAAGACTTTTGTTTTAGTCTAATACGTTTCCTTAAATGGTTATGATTATTGATGAATGTTTCCTCTATATTGTTATCCTTAATGAGAATTTAATCTCACCCATTTATATGTTTTATTTTTCCTACGATGCAATGAAATATTTTATGACTGGCCTATAGGGATAGTCTTAGGGGATTTGAGTGTGGTCTATGGAAACAATGATGTTGTAGTTTTTCATATTATGATGTACTGTAAACCTTATGAATGTTTCATGTACATCCGAGGATACTAACATAATCTATATTTTGAGACTTGATCATTTGTGATCAGGCCAATGATATGTAATAATGCTCCGACTCTGTTTAATTGGGGATGGGGTGTTACATTCATGAGGTTTTTTTCGCAAGGACGTGTGCATTGTGAAGGGTTAAGTATTGCGAAGTTGCATCACAATTGTGTGTGATCTATATGGAAGGGAGCTTCATGAAGGGTTGAGAATTGTGAAGGGGAATTGTGAAGGGTTGTTTTTTTACTATATGTTTAGAGTGGCCAGGTATTTTAGTGAGCATCAACTCAGGTCCTTGATACACGCAGTGTCTCGTTCTGGATTTGTACAAAGACTTCAATGTCAATATATTAAAGAGTCGTTTAAGTCAATATACTGAGTAACACTTCACATAGAGTAGTGATCTATGGATAGTTTAAAGAAATGCTCCACGGGAAATGGTGAGTTATCCCTGACCTTTTGTAAGGGAAGTATATAGAGTGTCTGTGACCAAACTCATGTACTCCAAAATTTGTAATGATAGGTGGATTTAAAATATATGTGTATTATCCTTGGACAAATCCATTTGTATTGAACCATGTAAAAGTGTTGTGTCATTTCCCATCATTATTTTGTCTACAGATTTAGAAGGTCCCTACTAATTTGGGAACAATATCCACCACTTTAAGAAGAAAAAATTGACACCCTGATTCACCCATCCACTCTCAGGGTGTTATGGGTTCTTCAAGTGGTATCAAAGGGAGTTTTATTTGTGTTTTAACTGTCTTATACAATCATTGATAATTAATCCAATGTTAGGGGAGTCTCCCTCTTTGATTGAATTAATTTTTAGACTTAGAAGAATATAATGAGATATTATCTATGATGTCTTAGAATGGAAGTATTATTTTCTATTATACAAGTAATATATGTCACTAATCCAATAGGGTTGGATATGACTGACATAGACAGAAAAATTCATGATACATATGCTAAAGTGTAGAATGCAATCACTGCAACCATTTCTGGTCAGATATATATTAAGGAGATGAGTTCCACCTCAGCAAAGCCGATGTAGCATAAAAATGAAAATATCGATATATGAGATAGAAAAGTGAATCAGGAAAAACTATAAGTCCAGAAATATAGGTTTGATGATCTGAAGATGCATCTGGATGATAATGAAGTCTCCTTCTTCAATTTGATTACTAATGTTGTTAGAGATATTCGATGTTTAGGCTCCGAAATGAATTTTTTTGACATTATAAAGTTAATATTGAGAATCCTTCCACCAATTTAAAATGAAAACGTGGAAGTCCTTGAGAAAAATTGATCATTGAAAACACTCTCTATATGATCTGCTGAGTGGCCAGGTGTCTTATGAAATTAGAGTCAATCCAAAATATGCTACAACTCGTGTGAGAAAAGAAATGGTATTCAAATGCATGGAAAAACTGAAAATTTCAAAATAAGTACTGGTAAATATGATGGGGAAAAATAAATTATTTCTCTCATCTATAAGATGTTTCACAAGGGAAAATGGATTTTTAAATGGAAACTATCTATGGATTTTTTTTTTGGAAAAGTTGGGAATATTCCCTCACAGTGCTCAAGAAAGATCAATTATGAAGAAAGGGAAAAATAAAACATTAAGAAGCCTCAGAAAAAGGTTTTCAAAAGGGGATACATAAAATCTATAAATAATGTATAGAATAAGTGTTTTGTATTTAAATTTGAAGATGATGATAATGAATTATGTAATAAAGAAGAACCAAAATTTCAAATTGGAAACAATGCATCCATAATGGCTTCCATTGAAATGTTACAACAATTAGAATATACACCTATAGATAACCAGTTGACAACTACTATCGAACTCCACATAAAACATATGGATTATTTTGATAAGAATTAGAATAAGTATAAGTGATGAAATAAGGGTAATGTTATGGTGGATGAATCATCAAAATATTTTGATCTTCATGAAGATGAAATTGAATGACTAGAAGAACTGGTTAATGTTAAATCATCTACTCTTGAAAGGAAATATGTTGTAGTGGAACTAAAACTCATAATTGAAGAGAAGAAAATGTATTTAATGGACATAACTCTAGAATAGATGATATGTCCAAAAATGATGAGGTACTAGAAGTAGAAGTTGTTATTCATCGGATGATTCTCAAATGTGAATAATGTTCAATAGATGAAAAGATGAAAATAAAAAAAACATAGGTTCTTAGGTGTAGAATTTATATAGAGAAAAAAATAGGGTCTAATGGATATGATAATATTTTGAATGATTAAATACCCACACACTTGGGAAATAAATGAATATGTTTTAATTTGGAAACGTAAAATGATGCAAATAATGTGGCCAGAATAAAGGCAATAAGAATGTGGATAATTTTGTTAAATCACTAGAAGTGCGGAAAAAATACCCTTAAATCAAAATAAAAAGGAGAAAAGAATTGTTTCATTGAACATCCAGGAACGATAAGAATTAAAAAATTTCTTTTTAGGGTGAATTCATGGGGACCAATAGAAGTGTGAATACATTTTTTCTCATGAAGTGTCATTTCTCTGGATATCTGGGACATTCTATGTCATACTACGAAGAGTCCTGGAGCTATGTGAGTTGGGGTGATCTTAGAGTTTAATATAGGTGAAAAACTCATATCCTTTCTTTTATAAAAGAAACAATTATAGTGGATATTTTTTTATATGGTATCACTATGGTCAAAAGATCATTGATTGCAGGTAGATGAGGAATATGGAAACCTCATACTGGACCCCGAGACAAGTCAAAGATTGTCAACAAGATAGTGTTTCTCATTAAAATATGTTTTCTCCTCTAGAAGAAGAATTTGGTTCTGATTATCCCATTAACATAGAATAGATAATTTAAAGGCCATCATTTTCATGCACTCAACCCAATGTTTCATAGAAAAAAAGAAGAATATAGGGAAATCCAACTTTAGAGAGGTATCCCTCAATGCTACAAAATGATACAACACCTAGATTATGTACAATGATTGTTCAGACCATATGTTATGTAATGTAGGCTTTTTGAAAAATTTCAAGAGGAAGGTTTATGGAAAAGAACGGTCTGGTAATGTTATAGATATGAAATCCATGTAATTAGCATTACCAAAGCTCTTAATGGAGATATAAATAAATATAAACACATTAATGTGGATGGCCTACAACATAATCTCCTCTGGATGAGTCAACTCTAACCCTCAAGATTTATATATAAATTTAATCCTAAATTTTTCACTATTACGAGGAAGACAAGAAATTCACTTATGATAGGATGCAAAATAGAGGGCAACATGTATCGGTTTGATAATAAAGAAAACATTTTCTACATTACTGTTGAAGAATAATATAACCTATGGCATCAGAGAATAGGGAACATAAATAAACAAAACATGGAGAATATATCAAAACTGATGATTTTTTTAGATATTCCAAACCTGAAGTGTGAATAGGAAAAATATTGTGTTGGATGCATGTAGGGTAGACTGGTATGATTATCATATCATCCAAATAAAAAATGGAATTTCATCTTCATGATCCCATTCATACAGGTGTATGTGGCCTAATAAATGTAGTTAGAAATAATTGAAAAAGGTAATTTGTCCATTTAATAGATTATTATAGTATAATGTCATGTGTGATGGCTATACACATTAAAAGAAATGTGGTTAACTTCATGAAAACCTATCATCAAATCACTTAGAATGATACTGGACTAACAATCAATGTGCTGCTATTTGACAATGGAGTAAAATACACATCCATTGAATTTAAAAATTACCTGTATAATCATGGGATGCAATATGTGGTAGCTTCTGTGAGAACTCCCCAACAAAATGGAGTTGTTGAGTACAGGAATTGACATGTGAACAACATGGAAAGAACAATTCTGATTGAGAGTCATATTTCATGACATTACATGAAAGAGTTCATTCATGATATAGTGTATATTAAAAGTTGAACAAGGCTTTATATTGGTGAGACGATGATGCCATATGAATTGTGTCATGGAAGGAAGCCTCATTTAAAATACATTCATGTTTTTGGTAGTAAAATATTCATCAAAAACAATAAGTGAAACCAATCGCAGTATGGTGATAATGTAGTTGAAGATATTTTCCTAGTATACTCAATGAACAGTAAATCCTACATGTGATTCAACAAGAACTTATGAAGGATTGTAGAAACCAACTATGTTAGGATCATTGAAGTGAAAACCATAAATCCTTTAAGGATTTAATATGATGATGTGATATAAAATTAGTAATAAAGTTATCATGGAGTAAATGAAAATAAAAAAATAGAGGATGGTGTGCAAAAAACTAAGGATTCAAATCCTTATGATTACTCAGATGGATCATTTGTAGAAGAAACCATTGCTGGAGAGAATGTGAAAGAGCCTCATAGGAGAAATAGAATAGTAGAAATTGACCATATAACATAATTTAATATATTAGTACACCCACACAAACAAGGATGATGAGTAATAACACAAAATTGGTATTTCTGTCAGTTGTAGAACAATCCTCATTTGGAGAAGCTACAAAGGATGAATCATGGGTGAAACCCATTAATGAAGAGTTAGATTAGATTGAAATGAATCAATCATGGGATATTGTTTGGATATCTAAAGGTAACAATGTTATTGGCATAATGTGGATCTTCATGATCAAGTTTGATGACCATGGACATGTTGTCAAAATCATGGTATGACTAGTATGTAAAGGAAATTCCTAGATTGAAGGTGTCAATGTTGAAGAAACGTTTTCTCCATGAGATATACTGAAGAAAATCATGCGTTTTCATTCCATCTCAATCCAATGTGGATATAAATTTTAATAAATGGTTGTTAAGACAACATTCATTAATGGTTTTATTGATGAATAAGTCTACATTGAAAAAACATTTTGTTTTCTTTGGGGTACTGATGAAATAATGGTATTCAAACTGATGAAATCACTATGTAAATTGAAACAAGAACCACAGTTGTGGTACGATAGGTTTGATTCTTATATAATAAAGCATTAATTTAGGATTAGAGTAGTGTATCACAACCTATATGCAAATAATTCTTATCAATATCAGTTCATGGTATTGGTCTCTACGGATGTTATAATTTTTAGTGAAATCAGGCAGGGATCAGTTGATCAATTCGCCAATCACATGAACTCAAAATTTTAAATGTCTACGATTAGTGTACTCAGACATTTCTTAAGGCTGTAAATGATTGAAAAAAATAATTATACATTCATTTGTTAGAAAAAATATTCAAATGAGTTTTTGATGAAATTTAATATTCATGATTCCAAACCAATGTCAACTTCAATGGAATTTTAAAAAACATGGAATTCATGAGGATGATACCTCTGTGGATTTCACAATGTACAAAAGGATCATTGGGAGCTTATTATACCTGAAAACTAAACAAACAGACATTGTCTTCTCAAAATTCTTATTAGACTGCATTCAAACTAATCTGAAATAAGAACATATGGAAGCGGTGAAACGAATCATGATATATATTCAAGGTAAAAAAAATTTGGCTTTTACATTCTATCTAGAAGGGAGAATGAATTATCAAAATTTTCTTATGCCCACTGCACAGGCGATGTAATCGACAGAAAGTCCACCACTAGTGGAGCACTATATATTGGTAAGAAATGTGTTTTTTTTTTGTCGATCAAGAAGAATGAATGTACATCTCTTAGTATAGCAGATGATTAATATATCATTGCTATAAATATATGAAATCAGTTACTTTCGATAGGGAAGAAACTGATTGACATACATGTTGAGGTGAAAAAACCAATGGTGATCTACTATGATGATAAGAGATCAATTGATCTTACGCAGAATTGTGTTCATCATTCTCATAAAAAATATATTGAAATCAGATATCACCTCATCAAGGAAAATTTAGAACCACATGTTATTAAAATGGATCATGTGGGGACTTAAAAAGAAAGTGGCTTATATCCTGACCAATTCACTATCAACAACTATGTTTTAGAGAAATTGTTTGGGACTTTGTGTTTAGCCACCTCACAGTGCTCAAGGAGGTTACATAATTACCCTCTCCTTAAATTTTATTAACTGTGATAATTTGTTTGTAGAACTATTGTAGGTTTACAGGGGAGATACATTATAGTGGATTTTTTTCTCAGCTCTACAATTTTTAAATCCCAGTCTTCGCATTTATTTACAATGGGGGAGAAACATCTAAATTTAATTTGGAATACTAACACATGAGAATAAATTTCATGACTTCTCTCTTGTTTTCTTCAATGAGCTCTGCTCATGTAGACTAAGAGTGATGGTAGAGGTGTTTCTTATAGGTTATGGTTTTGATCATATTTGTCTTATCTATGAAATTTTCTGTATATTTCCAACAATCCCATATAGGGTGATTTTTTGAACCATGGTTAATCATTGTTGGATGTGGATCATGGTTTTTGGTTTTTGACAATCCCTTAATGGATGATCGCAGATATTGCAATGAAAGGGATCTTACAGATCAAGCATTGCTAAAGGTGGTTCTTTTTTTAGGCCTTGTGATAATATGGAAAAGGTAGTCATTTCATGAACATAGGCTTCATGAAGTGGATTTCACAAAGGATGTATGATTCAGATGGTGTGCTCAGCGATTAGAAATGTTTTATCTGTATGCATCATGAATGATATTTTTTTAGAATAAAAAATTTATGTTTATGTAAAATTCATAAATTTCGTTAATAATGGAATGAGAAATTTAATGAAATGAAGCTTTGTGATTAGAGATAGTGTTTCTTTGAAATTATAATGAGTATCGCAAACATCTAAAGAAAGGATCATTGTGGTGGTGCATTGCAGCGATGTGAAGGATTTTGACCGAGAGCTCTATGGTTAGGATGTGTTCGGAAAACCAAATATTTCAGAAGAGCATTATGAGATGGTGGAAGCACCGTGAAGACATTTTAACATATCCAGATTTCACGCCTGAAGAAGCGGAGCTCCGAGATCGACTGTGCATATAAATTAGAGGCCAGCCATCTCCATTCACGATGTCTTTTTGGTGAGAAAATCCATGTTATTTGGGACTTGGCAATGAAAGGGGTGCTAACCGAAGTTGGTTGTAATAAGGGAGCCTGTGCTTCGTGAAGTGTATTTCAAATTCCTAAAAAAGGTTTTCTCTCTAAATTCATATGTCGTTCGTGATGAAAGGGGGTTCTGCATTTTCTTGGTGAGATTTGCCATGGGTTGAGAATTGTGAAGGGGCATTGCGATGGATTGTGCTCCACCAGGAAGTGAGATTCATGGAGGGTTAATCCTTGAGGAGGGAAATTGAAAAGGATTGTTTTGAACTATAAGTGCAGAGTGGAAAATGATTTCAGGGAGCAGCTACTCAGGTCCTTGATGTAGGATGTTTCTCATTCTGGATAGAGAGAAAGACATCAATTCCTATCTATTAAGTGACGTTCAAGTAGATAAACTGAGTTAGAATAATTTCATAGCAGTGAGCTAAGGGGAGTTTATGGAAGTGTTCTGATGGAAGAGATGAATCATCCCAAAAATTTTGGGAGAAAAATATTTCTGGCATAGAGTGTCTGTGACCAGAATCTTATACCCCAAACTAGTAATGATTAGATGATTTAGGTACGATCGACACACTGTCGGAATATGCACCATAGACTTTTCCCTTTTTAGTGAACCAAGTAAAAGTAATGTTCCATCTCGCTGCTTTCTTTTTTCTGACAGATTTAACAGGTTCCTACCAACGTGGGAACATGATCCCCAACATTAAGAAGAAAATTATCACACCCCGATTCACCCCTCACATCTGATGGGGTTCCATGTTCCTTCAACATTTACCATACTGGGAGTACATGGGTTTAGATGTTTAGTTTTGTCTTATTTTATTGATAATTAAGATGGAAATTACTCCACATCTTATGATATATACCATTTGTCCAAGTTTTCAACTCGAGACCTATTGGGTACGAGAATTGAAGGAAAATATTATTCCACATGCCTATATAAGAGGGGATTCAATATGTATTGAAAAATACTCTTGGAACTCAAAAATCCAATTATATTAATGAGAAAACGTTTTCAATAATTAAATTTAAAACATTTTGAAAACATTTTCATGTACTAAAAATAGGTCCAATTGCACATTCAATCTTATCCCATTTATACATTTTCCATTGAATATTATTATATATAATTAATATTATATTATCTACAAGAGTAATTTAGAATAACTCCCACTATTTTCAATTCATACTTCAATTGTAGGACTATTTAAAAGGATATTGATATTGAGAAAGAGTATTTCTCATATTACTATATAAAAGAGTAAAAATTCATGATAGAAACATTTTTTTAACATTAATTCAATATATAAGGGGCATCATAGAGGAATAAACCCAGTTTCCCTTAAATTTATTCAATAATGCAATTCAAAACATCTAGTTACTCATTGAATATGAATATCCTATAATACCACCACCATCACCAAATATGCTCCATGTGGTTACTGAATGAATATTGGGTTTTCATGAATGAATAGAAATATGATAAAATTTAATTATAAATTAACCATATGAAAAAATATTGCTCTTAATATTTTGATCATACCTAACATATTCAATTCATGATAAAATATTGATATTTGAGATGCCAAAAAAACGTAAAAAAATGTAATAGGGTAGCCTTATCAAGGAGAATATAAAGTCATAGTCAATGTTTATTTGAATTTTTTATCTCTAATATTGGTGAAAATTTCAAACTAGTGGACCCTTTATAATAATACATTCTAAAAAAATATAATTACACATCTAATAAATTATATATCATCATTCAGAAACCCATATATATTGAGTAAATAAATGTTTACAGTAGAACATTAAAAATTAACCATATCAAATTTTGGATAATACATTAAATAAAATATTAAATAATTATAAAATAATTTTCAGACAAGGATCCTAGAAAAATTAGAGGTGAAACTAATGAATCCAAAAAAGTTAAAAGGTTTATTGTCAATTCATTTAGTGTTTCATATTATTTTTATGATTAAAACTATTGAACAAACTGAAGTTTATATAATGTTTCATCCTTAAATAATTACGAACAATTTCCATAAAATCATATAAACAAAAAATAAATATTAAAATTATGGAGACACAAATAACAATAATGTTATCTAGGGGTTTTTACACTACATGTAATGAGTTTTTCATAGATTGTGGAAATAACATGCCCATATAGGATGTGTAACATAATATTTTTTTCAAAAAAACAATTTAAATAATATATTTAATTTGTATTAATATAAAATATTATTCAAAATATTGAAAATTAATTAACCCCAATGAAATATATATTAATGGGGGAGTGACACATGGTCGTCTATAACAAATTGGCATGTTTGCATTAGAAAACTTCCCATTAAATCTATATTCTATTCTATATATATATAAGTTAACATTTATTTTATGGTGCAAGGACACCAGACCACCTACTAAATTGTTCCATATTAATGGTATAATACTAAGGAACATGGATATTTAAATATAATTCATAAAATTATTTATAATAAAAAATATGGAGAACTCATTTAACTGGTAAAATCTACAACCAAGTAATTTTTTATAGATGATAAAAACATTATGGGGATAAGATGGAATGTATTAAAATTAGGACAATGTTTTTTTTTCATCTGGATAACACATGTAATACATTAATAAATCTTAGTGGTTGTTCAATCCTAAAATAACATATAATTTATTTGTAATTAAATGAACCAAAAACAATCTCATGTGTATCCATTGTTAATTTTGTGTCTATTAGTGTTTGATATTTGTTTTATAGAAAGACTATTGAGACTGTGTCTATCACCACATTCAGTAAAAGATCATAAATATAAATCCATAAAATATTGAATAAAATATTTAGTGGGAATGCTTTTTCTTGTGTTTATGCCCAAATAATGACTATATTAAACTATATATCATCAAAACCAATAATTAATTATGAAATTATTATTAATAAATTTACTAAAAAAGAAAATAATCACTAAAAATGTAATTCCATTGAATTGATGGTATATCTTGTTTAACATCAACCATTATATTGAACCAAACCATCATAAATGATGGATATAGTTGATTTAACTCATGATTACACCAATATATATAATTGAAATGATTACAAATTATGATATAATTTCATTTATATTTATAAATAATGGAATAATTAAACAAAAAAATTCAATATGATTGGAAATTCATTGTATAAGAATGAATTGAGAATATAATTATTCCACACAATTTCAGGAAAATCAATGAAACACATGTGTTTTCTCTTCTGGTAATGTATACCCTTTTTATTCATGAATTTTTTTAAAATAATTATCAATAACACATATTTTCCAAATAGAGGATATTTCTAAATCTATATCTGATATAGATTGACATAAATATATTGACTTTAGAAAATAGGGAATTATGTGTTGACAATATTCTAAAATAAAATATCATTTTCTGGATATCATTTCATGATGATACAATTTTTTCATTAAAAGAAACCAAATTATTAATATTAATAATTAATATATGTAAATAAATTTATTAATTTTATATACATAAAACAACTTTTTTGGTTCATAACTTGTGTGGAATTTAGCAATGTAATCCACAAAATCAATAATCACATTTTGATTGTTATTACCATTGGTAATAAATAAATGGATAATCATATATTTAAAACAAAAGTGAACATTTTTAGTATGATTGAAATTGGGGACCCAAATATTCTCCCACGTTGATTGACTCTCAACTAATAATACATGATCATTAATAAGATCTCCGTGATGATGAATAAATATTTTTTTACTAAAAACCAAAAAAAATTATGATAACTCTGTATCATATAATATGTCATACAATCTAATTTGAAAATTAAATAATTCATATAAATCTAATATTTTATTAATAAAAACTATAAATAATCACACTCATCAAAAAATCATTGCTAATTTTTCACGTAGAAGACAAATGTAATTATTTTTATCATATAATATTTTACACTTTTGAATCCACTAGGATAGACTAATGTCAAATGTTTTAAAGACAAGGTTTACTTTTTCACTATATCATCTGTATTTACGAACAATCAAAGAGTTTATTAATTTTTGACATCCATTGAAATCAAAAAACATTACATTTAATATTTATTTTTTTGTAGTACCAATGTTTTTATTAATACAAATCCATCAAATGTTATAAAAAATGATTATTCATATTTTTACATTCTTGTACATATTTAACTGTAACTACATTCCATTACATTTAACTCAAAGACACCACTAATAAATCTAAAATTGTATCATAATAAAATATAATAATTCTCAAAAACCTTAAATAAACCTAATCATCATTTAAAATGGATGTGCTGTAAAAAATAGATCCCAAATATAATATTAAAATCATCAAACATGATAATAGAAACTAAAAAATATCATCATTTTATCATCGAGTAATTTATGTAACCTTTTCCGATAAGATCAATAAATTGAAAATGTATATTTCCTAACATGTAAAAACATAGTTCTTATAAAATATTGTAAGGGAAAGAAAGGACTATTCATTTGAGAATATTTAATAAATTTTGTCCCGTACAGGGACATATGCTTTTTCATACAAAGTGAGGTTGAATGATAGTGTCCTCATGTTTTATATAAAATAATATTATTTTTCATTCTATGGATATTTTAATTTATAAATATTTATTTTTGTCCATAATTAATTATTATAGACAAAAAAATAATATTTTTCGATTTGGAATTTTATTTACTTAAATTTATATTTTTTATTGATGCAAGCCATACATAAATTATAAAAATGGGGGTTATCTAATTTTTAGTTCTTCTATGGTTGAATCCAATTGTTAAATTACGTTTTTCATAGTATCCAATGGTTCTTATAGTATATTTTTATTATTTAACATACTTCTAAATATATGGTGACATATTTTTTCTTAGTAAGTCCATATGGATTTAGATTTATCAATGAGATATGTATTATTGGGACCCTTATTGTATTATTTATTTTAATGACATTAAAAAATGTAATATGAATAAAGGATGATTTTTGTGGATATAAAAAATGTATGTGTATATGAATTTTTTTAATGATGTGATGGTTGTGTTTTATGTTATAATTTATTTTTTGAGTAAATTCCCTTCATTAATAATGATGAAATATATTTTGATATTAAAATAAAATTAAATAAATTATTACAGTTGAATATAAGAATAATAATTGAATCAGGAATTTATATTGTCAATATGAAATTTGATGAATTATTATATAAGATTAATATTAGAGTCCACATAAAATATTTATTTTTATAAACAATAAATTGAATTGCAAAAAAAATATCAAATAAAAAAATAAAGTGGTATTACAATATATATCAACACCATGACACAGACTTGTTGTGAAAATTTTATATAAGGGTGTTTGTTTCTCTTTCTGTGTTCAATAGAAATAAATTAATATATTTATATATGCATTATTGTTTTTTTGTTATGTTAATATATTAATTTTACTTTATATGTATTGTGTGATTTCAATAATAACATTATATCCATTCATAAAAAAAATATTATATAGAAAATATGATTAATTTATATTCAGTGAAACACATTATTGGAAGGAATATTCAATGATATACAAATATAATCTAATGTAAAACATTTTTTTCAACCCCACAACCTCATTAACTAGAATTTCAACTACATAACATGCATAAAAGTATATTAAAATTTAAATAAAAAAATATTAAATAAATTAAAAATAGATAAGAAAATATTATATTTCAATAATTTCTAAAAGCCCAACACAAAATTAAATCTCAATTATTATAAATATAGGTCTAAATAATAAAATAAAATTGATGAATAATAATTAATATGTTTTAATATATATCTGAATAATAACATTGAAATCTTATGAAATGTCGGTTTGTTATATTAATATATTATATGTATGGATGACACAAATTATGTGTATTTCAATGTAACGACCCAGAAATTCCATATAATCTTTTTTAAATTATTTTTGATTATTTCAAAGTCGCAAAATCTGATGTCACTAGATTTAGAGGCTTGGAATGCCTAGAATGTTTTGTCGAAATTTTGATAAGATTTAATTAACGCATCTAAGGAGTTTCCCCGAAAAATTGGAATAAATCATAAATGGGTAATTGGATCATAAATCTAGGGGCACCCTTGTGTTCAGGATAGTTGGTTTACCCTAGGTGAGACTTATGTTTAATGGGCATGGGTTTCCGGTTAGAAAACCCGAAAATAGCCTAACAATAAATAAAATAATTAAATTATGTTATATTAATTTTCAAATGCATTTAACTCACGAACGGTGACTCGAATTAAAAATCCAAGACCGCAACTAAACTCGTGAGGGTATGATTTCCTTAGGTACACCCTAACATTGGTGGGCGCATGCAACCAGTGGAAGTTAGATTTTGGCCGTAACAAAAATTATTATTGACAATTATTTTATTGTAAAATCATTAAATTATAAAATGTAACTCACATTGGAAATCTTATACTACCATTGGGATTGTGAGGGTGTTTTACCCTTAGGTGGAACCAATCCGTGAATAGGGTGTGTCGAGGGTGACTGTTAATAATTTTCTAAACTAGCTTTCTGGTACGTTCAGTCAACGTGCAAGCTATGTTTTCTATCTTTTGACTCGTTGCTCTGATAGAAAATCCAAGATCACCGTTTAATTGATAGTTCTGGGATTTTTTTCAGGAAGGCTTCACTTCGACTGTAGTATGTGTGGTGAAAATGTTAGATTTTATGTATTTTTTAAATAATAATAAAATAACATAGTTATTTTATTTTTAATTTCTATTCCCCCAATGGACAAGTAGCATCGGAGGGACCAAAAACATAGCAATCCATTATATGGGTTGACTACTAAAATCTTTTATAAGAGAATCATTGGAATTAAGAAGGTTGCTACTAAATGAAACCCCAATAATTCCACAAGCATTACCCCCTACCCTCTCCTATTTTTATTTATTTTGGGAAGATGAATTGGCACCACTTCACCATGCGATGATGTTCAAATAAAGAGCTGTGACAAAAATTACATAGAGGATGGAGATGGTTCCAACGGGGGTGACAAGTGACACCGAATCACTATAGAAGGATGAAATTTGAACGACAACGTTGGATGTTTTTTTGGCAATGATGAACACCGACTCTTCCCCAATCGCACACATTCGTCAAGTATCTTTAGGTATAGGTTTTTTATTGAAAATTTCCATTCATAAATTAAATCCTTTTCTAACTTATACAACCTTAACGCGGAGGGCGCTGGCCAAATGAACCAGCCTCACACTGTTCGCTGCTTTATTCTTGATGTGAACGTCAAGGAACAATTTATAACATTAGGGTAACATGAAAAGGTGGGTCACGATATGACGGAGGTAGCGTGGAAGCACCGTAGGCTCAGACAACACCATGAATGAACTCTGGAGCACGTTCGGTGACCCACAAAAGAAACCACCAGCACTCCATGTTGGCGGTTGTTGTCGGTGGTGGGAGGAGACCTGCGTCAACCAGCTATTGATGGTGCCAAGTGACATGCGATGGTGCGTTTTCGCGGCCAAGGATGGACGAACTGAGATGGAAACATGGGACAAGTGTGGCCCCCACAGGCGCAACCGATGGAACCAGACGTAGTAGGAAGGGTCGACACATCCCGCGTCACACCGCATTGGCCACACAGTGTAGGCCTAACTTTCTACATGTAATTGTTGTGGGGAAGCACCCCACCAACTAGATAATGGCCCCACAAGTGCGGGGATGGTGAGGTGAAACGGTCTGCCTCTAGGTAGTGTGAGCCGGCATGGGCCTGACCCACCCTGTAGGCCGGGCATGTCATCTGGCCTAGGCCGACAGCAGAACGGGACGATACTTAGTGGGCTGGACTCCAGCGGGGAGAAGAGGACCCTGGTACTTATTTGGTTAGGCTGACCATACCTATTTGAACCGGGTACAGACCCAACTGGTCCTTGAATAAAGAAACAACCATAACTGATAAATTGTGTGTCTGTTTGACATCCATTTGTGGAATTGGGATACCTTATGAGAAGCGGTCCCTTTGATATATGCAGGTGGGCAGGACTGAGTAGGGCTGGACCGAGAAGGGGCCACCACCCTATTTTGGAAAGAGGTGTAACAAGTAGAGTAGGTGTATGTTTGATGAACATTCTATGACACTACAACATTTAGAATGAGGCAGTCCATTTGGTATACTCCCCTTTTGTTTTGGGTAATGTTGGAGTGTGCCTATATGGGATCGAACACGAAACCAACAGGGCCCTCAGAACTAAAACAATTATAAGTCACAGACCGAGCATCTGATTGATGCATCGTCTGTCAAGTTGGAACCCTTATGAAATTGATGTCCATTGGGATACTTCTACATAGATATTTGTGGAATTTTATTTATGAACAATCTCATGAGTACCAGTTCTCCATGAATCATGTGTTCTATGAGTTGGAATCCATTAGATAGAAGTGAGGTGATGGTTGGAGACATATCCAATAGAGGATAGTACCAAGATTTCCAATTTGGGTCAACACTAACCGATCTTATGTGGGTCAGAACTCAATGACCATGTGTGGGTCAGATCTAGTGTGGGTCAGTGCTCGACAATCCAATGTGAGTTAGCACATACCGATCCTTTGTGGGTCAGATCCTATGTGGGTCAGTGCTTAGTGATCCTATGTGGGTCAGTGCATACTGATCTTGTGTGGGTTAGATTCTGTGTGTGTTAGTAGGGGAAAGTACTAATCGACTTCTGGCAGGTTGGATCCTATTTGGGTCATTTTACGGGTAAAGATTTTATATCTCATGAGATAGACATGGTTGGAACGTCAGGTTAAACCGGTTCAGTGAAACAAGACTGAAACGAGGAGTGAACTCGGTTCAGAAATGGACTTTGTCCACTAAGATATTCATGGAAATGAGTCTTGACTAATAAAAAATGATTCTCTATGATTTTGTGTGTATGAAACAAAGTTTCATGTTTTATGTTATGATTATTGGGATTACATTTGACTACTATTATTTGTCCCATGTTATGATATTATGATCTCTTTTGCAGGTTAAGATTTCGAAAATGTTATGTTCTTATTAATATTATGTGATTGATATTTCTTTTGTTTACCCTTACTGAGAATTTGAGCTCACCCTTTTATGTTTTCTTTTCCCCAGGATATAAATAAAGGTTTTAGGTAAAAAAAGGGAAGATCGTTATGGGAGATGTTTTAGATCTTTCACCGCGATTAGAAGATTATATTCCAAGTTTCCAAAGACACTAAACTATTAATGTCCTTGTGTGTGTGTTTTTGTTATGTATCAAGTATTCTGAAATAGTAATTTAATGTCCATGTACATCAAGCATTGGGTCTCTACAATGTCCCTAAGCATTCCTCAAAATTTGGGCTCAAAACAAGCCCAGATGAAGAAGCTATGTCTCAAATACAGAACCCATGTCCATTCTGCCGAGTCCAGCCCATCATTGGTTTAATGGCCCATTACTCCATCCAAATTCACTCTTTAGCTCTAGTGTCCAGAATTAAAGTTGTTGAAAATTATTTTAGGAACACTATTACAAAATATTAAGTTCATATATTAAATATTAATATATTTATCTTCAAAATACTATAGTACATTTTAAAAGGGTATAACTGAAATTTTCATCAAATTTTCAAATGAATGATCTAATCCCAAATATTTCATAAATGAATATATTTAGCACAATGTGAGGAAATTATATCTTTTATTATTAATAAATATTCAAAAAATAGTGTTTTATCAGATTCATCTTCAGGGATCATCGAGGTGGTTGAGGTATGACTGAACGCTTGAGAAGAGGTTCTCCATGAATCAAGCATGCTAGGCGAAGGAATCCAGTAGCCGGCAGTAAGGTGAATGATGGGGCCAGATCATGCGGTGGTTAGTACCGAGCGATCCTATGTGGGTCAGCACTTACCGATCATGTGTGGGTCAGATCCTATGTGGGTGATCGCCCATCGATCTTGTGTGGATCAGTGAATTAAGATACAATGTAGGTCAGATCTTGTGTGGGTCCGCGCTCTATGAACCTGTTTGGGATAGCGCATATCAATCTTCTGTGGGTCAGATTATTTGTGGGTCAGCGCTCAACAATGTTGTGTGGGTCAGCGCCTACCGATACTGTGTGGGTCATCGGGGGTTAGTACCTATTGACTCCAGGTGGGTTTGTGTAACACCCCAAGATTTTATAGTGTGTTATTTCTTCAAAATAATTCAATAACTTTCACTACACTCAACACAAAGTTCAATCGCACCATGACTTACCAAACAAGCTATTCAAAATAGGTTATGAATAGTTGTAACTAAATTTTAAACTTTATATAATCCTTATAATTTTAGAATCCATATTATGAGTTTATTAGACATAATTCATTTTCAGTATTGCACTTTTACCAAATTTTAATAGTGAACCCTTTTTAGATACTATATTTTAAACTTTTTGACTAAATGGGGGCATAAAAAATTTAAAATCAAACATCCCAAGCTTCCACGGTACGCTAGCGTGTGTTGTACGCAACACCGAGTTCTAACACACCGTAACCAATCAAACTAGCCGTTATGAATAGTAATACCTACTTTTTGAAATTATATATATTTTATATTTTAAAATGGACTTCATTTTTGGATTCGAAATATCGAATTTAGCCTAAGGTGAAATTTTGGTACTTTTCGGATAACTTTAATATTTTGATGAATAGTGAATATTACTAAATTTTAATTAAAAACAACTTTTTTAATCAAAATAATTAATAGTGATAAATTGTGAATTTGAGTGGTTTTAAAGTATATTTAGAATATATTTTTACCATTTAATAGAATTTTGGTCATTGGACATAATTTTAAAATTAATCCGAACATAAACAAGTGTCAATCTTTTGATAGTTATTATCTCTTAAAAACATACTTTTTGTTTTGACAGCGGGAATTAATTTTAAATTAATTTCTGCCACTTGTGTGTTTTGAATTTAGAAAAATGGATTCCATATTTGGAATCAGGATGTTCAAATCATGTTAATAGGTAACTTTTATTTTTAGACATTTTGAATAATTACTGCGGTAAATATTTTATTTACCATGGTTAAGGGTAAATCCGGTAAATAAGGGTTAAAAAATAATATTATAATAATAATAAATTACCCTAAAACGTGTTTTAACCCTATTGGTTGATACATGGTAGACCATGGACATCTTTGGGTCGATTTTGGGACCCCATGGATCCACTTTTAAGTGATAATGACACTTTATTTTAATTAAGTTAAAATGAATACAAAAATGACACAAGCATATATCGTTTAGAAAAACATTTTTTACCTAAGGTTTTATATGTTGGATTTTCGATTATAAATATTCATTAGAAATATAAAAGGATTTCCTACATAATGATATTTTATTTATAATTTTTAGACATTAAATAATTTATTTTATTTATGACACAATGATGATGCAGTAATTACTATAATAGTGAAAAATTAAAATAATTGATATTATAAATACCCAAATAAATATAATATGAAATTTTTAATGAATTAAACTAATTTTATAGGATAATATGATATATGAAGATTTATTTAATTGACTTTGTTCGAAGTAATCAATCTGTTATGAGTTTCACAAAAATCAACTATTGAATAGTGTCAAAATTGACATAAAAGAGTTCTTAAAACAAATATTATATTATTAATTGATATTAAATTCCTAAAAATCTAAGGTTCGGCCAAGAGACTTATATCATGATTGTTTGATCATTAATTGACCACTTGGGGGTCTCTTGGATGTATATAGTAAGTTTATTAACCATATTATATAAAAATACAAAGAGACATTGTAAAAGTGAAACTAACTAACTTAGAGTTAATACTTAAAGATAAGGTTAATATAAGTACCCAAACCTGTCTAAATTCTATTGGATGAGTTGTTTTCGACCCATCCCCACCTTAACCTTTGAGTAGTCGACTTTGGAGCCATTGGAAACCGAATATGAATTTATTATAAATTAATATTTCTAGCTTTTCCAAAGGTTCCCCTCACCCCTCTTATAAAAGGGCATTCCTCCTTCTCATTTCATCACACCATCAATGCCTTTTGGTTCGGACAAACTCTGCCCAAATACTCTCCCAACTTCCCTCACTACAACCTAGGGGCCTTAGTTTGATCAGAAAGCCAACCTATGGAGCCCTTTTGATCAAATAAAAATGAAGAACCTGAAGAAGAGATAATGATTTCACCACCCTTTTCTAAGTTCATTTCATCGTCCACTTATTCTTCCTTTGTTGTTACCATTCTAAAATAATAAATCCAGTATCTCACATATACTGTGATGTTATTATAAATATGGTACAACCATATTCAGTATTCTATCCACCCTTTGAATAACATGTCACCATACGTGCGTACGTACGGCTTACCGTCTCCATGTCGTGGTGTAATTGTTATTCAATATAATATTATTTGGATGGGTATAATAATGATGTGTAACTCATGTAAATAATAAATATAACATGTTAAGGATTCTATATATATGATATACCATCCATTTATATATTATTTTAATATCAAAAGAATGATATTGTCGCTCGTGCGTACGTACGGACTACCGTCTCCACGAACGCGATGAGATTCATTCTCCATCGTATCCATTCAAGTATAATTATCATTTGATGATTTAAAAATGATGTTTAAGGACTTGATATCATTCTAGATATGAATAATATACACCAAACATGGCTTATGTAACAAAACATATAAAAGAAAATGAGTAAGTTAACACCCGAAACGACGATAATTCTAAGATATTATTAACAAGTAAATGTTAAAAGATCATATATGATATCATATTAATATATATTATTCTTGTATAATTTAATAACAATTATTTCACCATTATACAGGAGGTTAACCTACCCCAACCAAGGAAAAGTACAAGGTAAGGGATTTTCTTATCTCACAATCAATTCCGTGAGATTTCCATTATTCGCCACTAAATTATTGAAAGTGGTGTATTGTGTACTGGAATTTGATATATATTATCATGATTATCTTTATATTCATGTTATTCTGTAAATAATTTGGTGGTTATTAACTTTTGGCCATACGACTCAGTTTATTAACGTTGTAAGGGGTTTTCATCTCACTCCTTATTCCCGTGAGATTCATGCCATATTGCCACCATCACCTTTTGTGTGGTGTATGTACTTCCCATAATTATATTCTTTGTGTAATACACTCTAATTTATGTGTATTTACATATTCATTTTATGATACCTATTTCATGGGTTGTATTTTTCAGAAGTTACCAAATTGGTAAGGGTTATTTCACAATCTCTTCATTATCCGAGGTTGTTTATATGTAATAATCTACTGGGATCTCTTTATCATCCACATCCATGTTTCTTCAAAATGTATTTCAAAACATTTTTATTATTTACACGAATATGGGTTAAAGTCATTTATACCCTTGTTTGACTTTTTATAAGAGGAATCTTTCCGTTGTTTTCAAAACAAGGTCATTTTTAACCTTTTCGACAGAATTAAGGTAAGAATGTTTTTTTAACTTATACGGCGACTGCGGAAAATTTTCTTCCGTTATAAAATCTTCAAAGTTTTCCTTACAAGCTTATAAGAATATTTTCAAATTGAATGTATTATTTTATAATTATGTTACTTTTAAAATGATTTCAAAAAAAAGATATTTCTATAAAATAGTTTTGATTTCATCTATGTCAACATCCTTTGATGGATTTTAAGCTTATTTGAAGTTGATTTATTATGATACAAAACATCCATATTTTATTGAAGGTTTTGTGATATTTTTTACTATGGATAAGTTATTCTTATGTCACTCATGGTTTTTTTTAAAAGTATTGACATTTCATATGTTATTTGTAATCCGAATGTTTATGTTAAATTTCAACCTTTCATTCAGATGAATGTGTTAGACAAGTATGTTCCGGGTTGGGGACCGGTAAAAGTAAGCCCTCCGGTTTGGTCTCCGGTTATTAGAGGAACTCCGGTTTGGTCTCCGGTTATTAGAGGAACTCCGGGTTGGTGTCCGGTTATTAGAGGCACTCCGGGTTGGTGTCCGGTTATTAGAGGCACTCCGGGTTGGTGTCTGGTTATTAGAGGCACTCCAGGTTGGTGTCCGGTTGTTAGAGGCACTCCGGGTTGGGTTCCGGTTACAGTTAGCCCCTAGGTCTTGGGACGAGGCCTTGACAAAGGAATCAAAGTTCAGCATTATGAATTCCAACATTATGAAAGTGGTTATTGATTTTTTCATGTGATTATTCGATTAGTAGAATATCCATGTGAATAAGTAAATGGAATTATTTCATTTTATTTATGCCATACCGTGTTGAAAGTTCATGTTTGAAAGGCTTTTGTTTTAGTTATACATTTCCTTAAATGTTTACTCTTATTTATGAAAGTTTCCTCTATATTGTTATCCTTACTGGGCATTTGAGCTCACCCCTTTTCTATGTTTTATTTTTCCCAGGAAGTGAAGAAGTATGTTATGAATGACCTACAGGGATATTATGTGGGGATATGAGTGTGGATTATGGAGACAATATGTTGGTGTAGTAGTTTTTCGTTTTATGATGTAATGTAAAACTTATGAATATATCTAGTGTTTCCAAGGATACTAAACCAATCGGTCTTTAGAGATTTGATCTTTCTTGTGATCATGCCAATGTTATGTAATAATGCACTGACTCTGGGTAACTAGGGTCGGGGCGTTACAGTTGGTATCAGAGGAAGTTTAGTACAAACCTTGGAAGCTAGATTTAGATAATCTCTGATTAGAGCACGTAAACCTAAGATGAACTTTGAGGATTAGTATAGAAGAACTTCCTAGAATTTTGGTATTGTAGAGATTTTGTGAGTTTTCCGAGCAATACATCCCTGTCTGGATACGAGCAGGTAGAGGCGGCTCTGGCACAGATGTACCTAGGGGTAAAACCCGAAAACAGCGCTTTGAGCTAGACTCGAACGGGAACTGGTGCACGACAACGGGCCTTGCTGCACTCTTGGTTACAACACTCCTGTGGGATATGCTTAGGATAATTCTCATTTTCTTTACAAACCATTATGAAGGGTTTATGTGGATTTACTTCCTCAAAGGAGAAATTTATATGATTATGGATTTTATCCATAAACTCTTTAATTTATGTTATGTGTCTTACAAGTTTGGGATTAAGTATTGTTATTCATAAACTAATCTAGTGTATGCCATTTTTTAGAAATGACGCCTAGTAGAAGGAATGAGAACTCCAGCAATGCACATGATCCAAAGAGAAAGAAGGATCATATCTTTCATGGCCTTAAGCCAAAATTTATAAGAGAAATAGTCTCCCATTTATTATCATCATATGAAGAAATAATATCATGTGTTGATAAGATAAGTAAAGATTTTACTGAGTCCTATGGCTTTGAAGGGAACCAAGAGAAGAAAAGGATGGAAGAGAGAAAGATGGATAAAGGGAAGAGGGAAAAGAAGAATTTTCCCATATGTGGTAATTGTGGAAAGAAACACCCTGGAACTTGCCTGAAAGGAATGAGAGTTTTTTATAAGTGTGGAGGAAAAGGGCACAATGTACGTGACTGCAAGGGTATGAAAATGGTTTTAAATGTACAATGCTTCATTTGCAAGGAGTTTGGACACTACACGGACCTATGTCCCAGTCATCAGACTATGCCGCAAATGATGTTATTGGATAATAATCAAGTTATGATACTACCACAGATGAAGAGGAATGATTAGAGTTCTTATGTTGATTATGTCAAATTGAGTGTTGTATCAACAATGTACTTGTTATAATAATTATGGAGTATATAAGGATTGTACTGTAGTACTATTTCATTAAGGACTTGAGATTGTGTGGAACAAAGAAAAGTGACTCAATAGTAGGATAAATTTTTGGAAAATATATGGTTGAGAGAATGATAAATCATAATATAGTTCTGATACTGAGGTAGTAATTTTGGAATAATATGTGATTGTTTTGGATAAATTATATTGGATATTCTTGACTACCTTGGAACTGATTAATGATTTGTATATTCCATCATTGTTGGGGGTTTAAAACATTTTTGGATTAATGAAGTATATCCAGCATTCTATATGGAATAAGGGAGCATGAATGTAATCAATAAGGAATATGGTAATACATGATGAAGGTATTCATATGCACTTACGGGGTAAAAATGATCTATATTATGTTTACCTTCCTTATAAATGTTAGACTGTGAGTTTGGACAGAAGTATTTTGGATAGTTCTGGTCTGGATTATTTTGGATTGCCATAAAAGGACAACCCGGAGGTCGGGCGGCAACCCGTCGCGTCCGGCAAGGCTGCGAGACTTGAACCCGCAACCGAAGGGCGACAAGGGTGTATCACCTACCAATGGCCCATGATATGTCCTAGATTAAATAATGTAGTTTTTATTAAAAGATCATGTAGATGAATTATAAATTCGTTTATTTTGGAACCCTATACGAATAGTGTAAATAGAATTTTTTACATTCTATTATCTTTTAGAGTGAAAGTTGAGTTTGTGGTATAAATTTATTAATGGATAAAACTCTAATTATAAAGTAAGTATATCTCCTTATGATCTTAGCCAATCTCATAAATAAATTCCTCAACATTAATAAAAGAAACTTAGAACAAAAATGTTGTCCTAGATGGTACCTTAAATCATCACTAATTTATGGCTTTGGGATTGTTGGCCTTTTCATAGCCATGTTCTCTACCACTCTCCATCAGATAATTGATGGTTATATTTCTCTTCCAAATCCATATTTTCCTACATGGAACCCTAGTATGTGTTATTTTCGGTAATCTTCATACTTTCCACTCTTTATTTTAAATAGAGGCCTCATTATTTCATTTTTCGATGTGGGATTTCAATTAAGATATTTTAAAACATCAAAAATGTGTTATCTCAATACCCTATATTTTGTTGAACCGATGGTACTTCAAATCATCACAGACTGATTAGTTTAAGGACCTCAATTTTATACTTGTTTGTGATTGATGACCTCAATCACTACCTATAAATATTTACGTTTTTCCTCCATTTATATGTCTCTAATTTCCACCAATGTTCTCCTAATCGAGATCATAATTTGGTGGTGACCCTTTCATTTCTCTTTTCCTCATATTGAGACTAAATTTTAGTAACCCAATTTCCAATGTGGGTTTTCCCACAAAGATATTTTCTATTTTCAACCTTTTATTTTCGAAGAACAATTTCAAATTGCGAGGATGCAATTTATTGAAGGAGGGGAGAATGTAACACCCCAAGATTTTATAGTGTGTTATTTCTTCAAAATAATTCAATAACATTCACTACACTCAACACCAAGTTCAATCGCACCATGAATTACCAAACAAGCTGTTCAAAAGAGGTTATGAATAGTGTTAACTAAATTTTAAACTTTATATAATCCTTATAATTTTAGAATCCATATTATGAGTTTCTTAGACATAATTCATTTTCAGTATTGCACTTTTACCAAATTTTAATAGTGAACCCTTTTTAGATACTATATTTTAAACTTTTTGACTAAATGGGGACATCAAAAATTTAAAATGAAACATCCCAAGCTTCCACGGTACGGTAGCGTGTGTTGTACGCAACACCGAGTTCTAACACACCGTAACCAATCAAACTAGCCGTTATGAATAGTAATACCTACTTTTTGAAATTATATATATTTTATATTTTAAAATGGACTTCATTTTTGGATTTGTAATATCGAATTTAGCCTAAGGTGAAATTTTGGTACTTTTCAGATAACTTTCATATTTTGATGAATAGTGAAAATTACTAAATTTTAATTAAAAACAAATTTTTTAATCAAAATAATTAATAGTGATAAATTGTGAAGTTGAGTGGTTTTAAAGTATATTTAGAATATATTTTTACCATTTAATATAATGTTGGTCATTGGACATTATTTTACAATTAAACCGAACATAAACAAGTGTCAATCTTTTGATAGTTATTATCTCTTAAAAACACGCTTTTTGTTTTGACAGCAGGAATTAATTTTAAATTAATTTCTACCACTTCTGTGTTTTGAATTTAGAAAAATGGACTCCATATTTGGAATCAGGATGTTTCAAATTGTTTAAATAGGTAACTTTTATTTTTAGACATTTTGAATAATTACTGCGGTAAATATTTTATTTACCATGGCACTAGTGCAGAAAACATTTTTTACGTCGGTTATTTTTCATTATTTACGTCGTTTTTTAGGCAACGTTAATACTGAAGATGTTATAAATAACGTTTTTTACATCGGTTATTTAAAACCCGACGTGATAAAACGCCTGGGATATCGTTTATCACGTCGGTTATGACATAACCGACGTGATTAACCCTTCCCCGGGCCTATTATCACGTCGGTTTCTTAAATAACCGACGTGAAAAAAGGCCTGGGAAACGTTTTAGCACGTCGGTTATCCAATAACCGACGTGGTAAATCGATTCCCAGGCCTTTTAGCACGTCGGTTATATTAAGAACCGACCTGATAAAAGGCCCGGGAACGGTTTAGCAGGTCGGTTCTCGAAAAAACCGACGTGATAAACCCCTACCGATTTATTTACCACGTCGGTTATAAAATAACCGACGTGAAAGCGATAATTTTTTTTTAAATAATTGCACTGCTCTCACCAAAAAGCAACCAGAAACCAAACAACAAAAATAACCATGCCAGCCCTCCCCCAAGCCCCAACTGAACCCCACCCTCATCTATACCCACCTAACAACATGGCCAGCCCTCCCCCACCACATTGGAGCCCCACTACAACCCTTGGACACCCCCCCACCCCTTGGACAGCCCCCCACCCTCATTTACACCCCCACGACCCCTAGTACAGCCTCAAACACCCATTGGACACCCCTCCCATATCCCTTATACACCCCCCACCCCTTGGACACCCCCACCCCTTGGACATCCCCCACCCTCATTTACACCCCCAAGACCCCTAGTACAGCCTCAAACACCCATTGGACACCCCCCACACCTTGACAGCCCTCCCAGACCCCTTGGACACCCCCCCCCCCCCCCCCGACCCCTGGACACCCCCCCAAGCCCTTGGACAGCCCCAAACACCCCTTGGACACCCCTCCCATATCCCTTGGACACCCCCACCCCTTGGACAGCCCCCCACCCTCATTTACACCCAACCGACCCCTTCGACAGAACTCCCAAACACCTTGGACACCACTCCCATATCCCTTGGACACCCCCCACCCCTTGGACACCCCCCACCCCTTCGACAGCCCCCACCCTCATTTACACCCCCCGAACACTAGGACAACCCCAAACACCCCTTGGACACCCCTCCCATATCCCTTGGACACCCCCCCACCCCTTGGACACCCCCCACCCCTTGGACAATCCCCACCCCCTGGACACCCCCCGACCCCTTGGAAACCCCCCCACCCCGACCCCTTGGAACCCCCCCATCCCCTTGGACAGCCCCAAACACCCCTTGGACACCCCTCCTATATCCCTTGGACACCCCCCACCACTTGGACACCCCCCACCCCTTGGACACCCCCCCCCCACCCTCATTTACACCCAACCGACCCCTTGGACAGCCCCAAACACACCTTGGACACCCCTCCCCTATCCCTTGGACACCCCCCACCCCTTGGACACCCCCACACCCTCATTTACACCCCCCCCCCCGACCCCTAGGACAGCCCCAAACACACCTTGGACACCCCTCCCATATCCCTTGGACACCCCCCCCCCCCAAACACCCACCCACCCCCTTGGAACCTCTCCCCCCATACAAAAATCCAGACCAGAAAAACCATCAACAGTAGACCAAAATAAGAAGTAGAGAAAAACTAAACATTCACTTATATAACATTCAAAACTTACATTGTCAACTTCAAAAAAAAACTAAATCCAAACTAAATGACTACGAAATACACAATTACATTGACAATATTAAAAATTACATTTTACATTACAAACAACTAAAAGTCAATCAAACTTGTAAAATAATTTGACCACTCCACTTGTAAGTGTTTGATATCGTCAGCAGTAAAGGGTTAAGGGTCATCAAAAAGCTACAAAGGAAAAGGATAGTAGTCAACGTGTATAATGAATAAATCAAATTGAAATATTATGAGAAAGAGGAAATCTTACCAGGTCAAAACTCAGAACTGTCCCAGTTGTTATTATTTCATACATAAATCTTAACATGTAATATCTGCATTCGATGATGCCTTGTTGCTCATGACATTTCTGTTTGAATGATTTTAAATTCAATATATTATTTTTATGTAATAAATCAAAATGTACAAATTATAAATGGATATTTACCTTCGCATGTACATATTTGATCTTGAAATTCCTTTTCTTTGCGCTTTTTCGAAAGTGGACCCATGCCCTGTTAGAAAATAATACGAATGGGGTAAATTTAAAATTCATTATAATATATAAAACTATTGTGAAATTGAAACTTACGTTTCCAATATATTCTTAAAACTTTCTCGCACATCATCATGGAGAGAGCATATCCAATAAAGTGATTTCTCCCTAGGGCAAAAAACCCCTAACATCCAATGATCCCTGATAAAAGGAAATTTAACGTTAGTGGTTTTTTATGTTAAAAGATAATTATCTCTTTGAGAGGGATGTGTTTCATACCTCTCACAAAAAGGCATCATCCAACACTGTGTGATTACATTCTTTTCAAATCTATCAGCAATATAAATCATTCTTTGTTCCTCATCCAATGCACATGCTTCAGGGGAAATCAATTGTGGGTCCACGAATCCATATACATCTATCATCTCATTCCTCTCACAAATTTTATACAGATACCTAATACAAAGCAGACATAAGTATACATTTTTAATAAATATAACGCAAGGAAATGGTGTTAAGACTTACATGATAAAAATTTGCACCACGTTGATTCCCAACTTATCTCCAGTGACAAACTCCATGATATCAGTTTTCATAATCCCCACATTTAGTTCACGTCCACATACATGAGCTTCCATTGTAAAGTCATAATGATCCGCCAACAAATTTGAATATCTTGACAATTTGTCAAGACTGCTAGTATCTGCATCTGATGTCATAGCTATCTGTCTTTGTTGTCGTCTATACAGTATTTCTTTACCTGGTAAGTATTCCTGTAAAAATAAATTGAAAAATATATTAGTTTTCAAATGATAAAACATTAATAAAAATATAAAATAAAAGATATAACATCCATACCTCTATGGTAATGAGTCGAAGAAGTCTGGATGGCCAAAGTAAAAAATGGTCGATACTATGTCCAACTGTCGTCACCTCATCTGTAGGTAATGGTATCCGAGCTGATCTATCTATAATATCGTGTACAATGACCCTCTGATTCTCTACCTCTAACTGTTGATGTTGAATTGTATCTCCTATACAATATACCATCCCATATGCAACTATATGATGTTGAGGATCATCAACATACAACTCACAATAAGTAGGTAGCTGCGGCAGAGGAGGAGGATCAAAAATGGGGTCCGCAAGCTGAGTTGGGGGAGTGGGAGCTACTGGGAGAGGTGGAGTGGGAGCTGCACCCTGAAATTGTCTTTGCAAGTCTGCAAACATAAACTGCACCGATTCTCTAATCTTGTCCTCCATTGTCACATTAATAATATGGACTTCAGCCTCCAAGGATTCTATTTTTTTTATAAACTCCCTTAACGTTAGAAGTTGAGGAACGTGGCAACACTTTTCTTACCGATACACCTGCCGGATATCCTCTTACACGACCAGGATGTTCGGTCTTTCCCAATGCCACAGATAAAATATCTACCCTCCCAGATGGTGTAAATGTCCCCTGTGAACTCTGCTCCTCAAGAGAGTCCTGTAATAATTAATTGGACATTTCTATAATGATTGGAAATATATGACGAAAATAGTAAACTTAAATAAATAAAATAGATATCTTACAATCCTCTCAACTACGAGTCTCGATTCTTCCGAAAGATATTGTCCTTTTTTGCCCTTCCGAGCACTTTTCCATTTCTCATGTCTAGATGGAGGGGATGGAGGGGCCACCTCTCCAGAGCTTGAAGACTCAGCTCTTAGTTGTTGAAATTTTTCTGCCATCATTTGTTCTTCCAATAATGCATACCCTCCCCGAGATAAACTATGAGGGTATACATTTTTAGATTGGATCTCTTGATGATCTTTCCTTTTTTGCTGTAAATTAAGAATAAGTAATCATTAACAAAACAATAATAAGATCATTTATATAAGAATGATTATAAAAGTTTACATTTCCCTTACCAAAAATGATTCTTTTCTTCTACATTCAAAAAATTGTCTCCATGTGTCTTCATCTATAAAAGGATATATACGACATGGATTCTCACGACTCCTATGACCATAAATGAAATCAGATGAGAGAGTTGATTTGAAATCCCTCCATCTCCTAGCAGCCAACAATAATCATTTCTTCCTGACTCCTCCAGTGTCAGGAATATCAAATGTCATCTGATAAAAAAGAGGTTAAAAATATTATATATACTAGAAACATTTAAAGAACAGTCAAACAATATCAAAAGATCTTACCAAAATGGTCTCCCACAGCTGAGAAATTATCGCCTTATCCACACTTCTCCAATCATCATAGAGAATGCTTACATTGCTCTTAGCCTGAGTTGCTACAAAACCCTTAAAATCATTAGCATTTGAACCTCTAGGAAGATCATCATCATCAAACTCCACGACTATCCACTCCTCCTTCGTACGGGCAAGTGATAATTTTGGTAAACGTGTGCACCCATGCTTACCAACCTTTGAACTCTTTTTCATAATAGGAGCATGTGAATGTTCCTCCCCAGATGTATGACCAATATGCTCATCTCCAGAATCATGTGGCTGATCAACTGATTGATCTGTCATTTTCCTTAAAATCAAAAAAACAACCATTAGTTCACAAATATACAAATTCAAATATTGTAATACTACTTAATCAGAAATTAGTAAAGTGTACTAAATTATATAATAGTAAACATTGGTAATATGGTAAGCATGTTAAACAATGATAAACATGGTAAACACAGTCTGTTGTACCCCTCTCTCTTGGATTTTAATGATCACAATCACTCTTATTATGTTCTAACTTGTTTTCAAGTGTTTTTGTTGATAGGCAAAAGGTTGCCAAGGAGTTGGCCCAAGAAAGCTGAAAAGTGGACTCACTGAGTCCACCGGTCTGCCGGTGTGAGCTCACCGGCCAGCAAGAGGACCCAGGCAGTAGACTTGCCCACTGCCTGGTGTCACCGGCCGGCCGCTGGCTCACCACCGGCCGGCCGGTGGACCAGACAGAGAGCCTTCTTCTCTGTCTGGACCACCGGCCGGCCACTGGATCACCACCGGCTGGCCGGTGGACCAGACAGAGAGCCTTCCTCTCTGTCTGGACCACCGATCGGCCGCTGGATCACCACCGGCCGGCCTGTGGACCAGACAGAGAGCCTTCCTCTATCTGGACCACCGGCCAACCGGTGCTCCACCACCGGCCAGCTGGTGCGCCCAGGACTTCTCCTCTTTACGGTTTTTATTGTTTTATCATTTTGGTTTGATACATGTTTTAATAAGTAAAAAATTTACAATATCTAACATTATATGAAAAAACTAAATGTAAACAAGAAATAAACATGTGTTACCTGTAATTTTAGGAATGTACAGTTGGATTGTTTTCCCAAATTCCTTCGTCGTGATCGTTACTTATGGAACAAACCATGTCTTCAACATACTCATCATTATGTTCTGTTAATATTTCCATGGATGTAGGGATCTCACATAAATCAGCATCTTCATCAAATTCATCCTCACCAACATATTGTTTTTTCCCTTGTAAAACAACAGCCCACTGCATATCTGATTGACCTACTACATAGAAAATTTGTTTGGCATGTGTTGCCATTATAAAAGAATCAGCTGTGTCTTCCAATCTATTCAGATTAACAAGTGCCATTCCAAATTCATCGTGTCTGACACTGTTGTTACCGATAAACCATTTATAGTTAAAAATACGAACTTTAATTTTAAAGTAATCAGCCTCCCATATGTCTTCAATCACTCCATAATATGCACTTGATGCCGAAATTGGGTTTCTGTCCTTAGCACTCGAAAAATGCATTGCTTCTGCAAACACCAATACACCACTATTCTGAACTGCACTTCTGTTGTCCTAAGCTTTCGTATGAAATGTATAGCCATTAATGTCATAAGCGGACCATGTTATCACATTTAAAGATGGACCACCCACTATCCATTTTAATGTCTCTGATACATCTGATCTACCAAGCAAAGTCTTTTTAAACCATGGAAAAAAAGTTTTGTTGTGCTCATTCAAAATCCACATTTCTTTCTTCTTTGGATGACATTGTTTCAACTCATTAATATGCAATGTGATATATGGTTGAACATCAGCTATCTTATTCATGATGTATGATTCTAACTTCTTCATCTGTTCAGCTGACAGTGATTTGACTTTCAAGCCACGAATCCCCTTTCCCTCATTATTAACCCGTTCATGGCGAGATGGAGGCAAACCTATGTGTTGCGTCGTAGCCAAGTAGCTCGTACAAAACTCTGCTACCTCCTCAGAAATATACTTTTCAATAATGGAGGCTTCAGGTCGATATTGATTTTTAACATATCCCTTTAATATTTTCATATACCTTTCAAAAGGATACATCCAACGAAGATATACAGGTCCACAAAGCTTTATTTCTCGAACCAGATGAATCATTAAATGCACCATCATATCAAAAAAAGTTGGAGGAAAATACATTTCCAAATTACAAAGTATAAAAATTGCATCCTATTCCAAAATGTTCAAAACATTCACATCAATCGCCTTGTTACAAATTGAATTGAAAAAATAACACAACCTCATTATAGTCTTTCTGACACGGATGGGAAATATTCCACGCAGTGAAACTGGTAGAATTTTTTGCATCATGACGTGACAATCATGTGATTTCATACCTATCAACTTCAAGTCTTTCAATGAGACAAAATTTTTTACATTTGAAGAATAACCTTGAGGCACTTTGATATCATGAAGACACTGACAGAAGCTACTTTTCTCCCTCTTCGATAATGTATGACAAGTCGGGGAAGAAATGTTCGTCTTCCTTTAGGAGTGGGAGCTAACTCCAAACGTATTCCCATTGATAGTAGGTCTAACCTTGCATTCAACCCATCTTTTGTCTTTCCTTTAATATCTAGAAATGTTCCGATCAATGAATCACATATATTCTTCTCCACGTGCATGATATCAATATTATGTTTGACTTCATGATACCTCCAATATGGTAGCTCAAAAAATATTGACCTTTTCTTCCAAATATGTCTATCATTACCAGATTTCGGTGTCTTTCCCAATGTCACATCAAGGGTTTTCACCCTCTCAAAATAAAAATCTGGGGATAAAGGTTTTGGAGCAGTATAAAATTCTTGTGAGCCATTGAATGCCTTTTTTAGTCTTCTATAAGGGTGATCCATAGGCAAAAACTTTCGATGACCCATGTACATTGTTTTCCTCCCATGATGCGATTGACAATATGACGTCTGTTGTTTGCAAATTGGACATGCTTTATGCCCTTTAACACTGTATCCAGACAAATTTCCATATGCTGGGAAGTCATTTATAGTGAATAGAAGCACTGCATGCAGTTGAAAATATTCCATTTTATAAGAATCATACACCCTAATACCATCAGCCCATAACAGTTTCAAATCATCAATCAGCGGTGACAAGTATACATCAATATCATTACCGGGTTGCTTTGGACCAGAGATCATGATACTCAACATGACATATTTGCTCTTCATACAAACTTCAGGAGAGAGTTTGTAAATTACCAATAAAACAGGCCATGAACTATGTGTGCTACTGAGGGTTCGGTATGGATTCATTCCATCTGTGCACAAGCCTAGTCTCAGATTTCTAATTTCATTTCCAAATGTAGGGTACTGGGCATCAATTTTCATCCATTGTGGACAATCAGCTGGATGACGTATTTTTCCATCACATACCCGCTCATCATCATGCCATCATAACCTTTTTGCATCATGTGAATTAGCAAATAAACGTTTGAAACGAGGAATTATAGAAAGATACCAAAATACCTTTGAAGGGAGCTTTGTAATCTCTACATCAGCTTGTGATTTTTCTTTCACCTTATACCGTGATGTCCCACATTTAGGACACTCTTTCAGAAATTCATATTCTTTCCTATATATAATGCAGTCATTCAGACAAGCATGTATTTTCCTGTATCCCAATCCCATCGGGCATAATATTTTTTTGGCCTTATAATGTGAATCTGGAAGATCGTTATCTTTTGGAAGAATGTCTTTCATCAATTGTAGCAGCTCTGTAAAACTTCTGTCACTCCATCCATGTTTCGCCTTCAGGTTAATCAATCTTAACACCATCGACAAAACCGTAAAATCTGTACAACCAGGATATAATGGTTTTTCGGCATCACCATATAGACGTGCAACTGTCGGTTCTATCTATATTTGTTCTGCTACAATATCGCGAATCATTTCTTCAATTCCATCGGAGTTACCATCTTGCGATTCATTATCATCAGTGACATTCTGTCCAGTTTCTCCATGCCAAATCCAAGGGTTGTAACTCGGATTGAAACCATGACAAATCAGATGATCTTTTATCTCTCTACTATTCAACTTCTTCATATGCAGACATTTCAGGCATGGATAGAAAAAAATGTCACTACTTGGAACATTTCGTTTAGCAAATTCCAAAAAGGCATCAACACCTTCCTCATATTCATTGCTCATTCTATGTGCCGTAATCCAACTTCGACTCATTATTACCTATAACAAATAGCAAAAATATATATATATTTTAGATAAGACAAATATATGTTTATATGAAAAAAATCATAATTTGAATGTAAACAATTTTGAAATATAAAAAAAATCTATGTGTATTTAAAAAAATATGCTTGAATATTATTTTTTAAAAAAAATATAGTAAGATATAACACCCCCCCCTGGACACCCCCCGACCCCTCTGGACAGCCCCCCGCCCCTCCTGGACACCACCCCCACCCCTACCCCCTTGGACACCCCCTGGACATCCCCCAACCCTCTGGACAACCCCCCACCCACCCGGACAACCCCAAATACCCTCTAGAGAGGCCGCCACCCACTTGGACAGCCCCCCACACCCATCCACCCCTTTGGACACCCCCCTGGACACCCCACCGACACCTCTGGATAGGCCTCCACCCCCTTGGACAGCTCCCCACACCCACACATCCCCTTGGACACCACCCTGGACACCCCCCGACCCCTCTGGACAGCCCCCGACCCCTCTAGAAAGCACCCCCACCCCTCCTGGACACAACCCCCCCACCCCCGACCTGCCTGGACACCCCCCTGGACACCCCCCAACCCTCTGGACAGCCCCCCCACCCCTCCTAAACACCACCCCCACCCCCTACCCCGTTGGACACCCCCTGGACACCCCCCAACACCCACCCACACCCTTGGACATCCCCCCACACCCACCCACCCCCTTTTAAACCCCCCTGGACACCCCCCGACCCCTCTGGACAGCCCCCCACCCCTCCTGGACACCACCCCCCACACCCTACCCCCTTGGACACCCCCCTGGACACCCCCAACCCTCTTCATAGCCCGCCCACCCCCTGGAATCACTTAAAATTTATCATAACAAGAAGTTGGCCCACTCAAAGAATGTTTTTAGGTGTGGAGGAAGAACTGAGATTCAATAGATAGAGAAGGAACTCGACATTAGGTTGTCTATTCCAGGTGTGGATTTGAAGGAGTTAATGTTTGTTCAGTGACCCAAGAGATTGAATCAGAAATTCAGATGTTGTGCCATTTTCTCAGGATAAGGATGAATAATTGGTGGGGTTTTACTTTTAAATGGAGAGCTTAGAAGACCATCATATTTTCTATAGATCAGTAAAGGACGTTAGCATCAAACATAAGGCTTAAGGGATGATTTCAGATCCAAATATGTATGTTGATGGATGCAATGGATCTAGTAGAGGTTCTAGAAAGAATGGTGGTTTTATTTGTTTATGATAAGTAGTGAAGAAAAAACTAGTTAATTTTTTACTTGCTGAAAAGAGGGTATCTAAAATTTTTAACATGCCGAGGGGAAATCTGGCGAGTCCTCCTCGTGAATCTTTGTTTGCAGGGGGTGAAAATGGTGATGTGATCCCAAATCCATGCACCTATGCCATGGTTGTGTGTGAATAAAGTAGTAACAACTGTAAAAGGGCAACCCATCCAAATGGACACGCCCCAACCATCTCGGGGATTTATAAAAAACGATGAAAAATTAGTGAAATCATAAAATTAGTCAATATTGCAAGTCGAACTAATAGATCTAGGGATGCTAAATAAGATTATGGTGCCAAAACGAGTTAAAAGGGTTCGCAATCGAAGAATCTTAGCAAGTTTCAAAAAAAAATCACAACACATATATATATACTATCTGCGAAAAAAAAACGAACGAGTGGGAGGATTACCTGAGTGCTGCGAGTTTAGATGATTGATCCGAGGAGATTAAATATGAGAAATGATGATCGCAAAACCAATCTAAACCAACGAAATGGACGAGCCGATTCGGGTTTACGCGCGAGAGAGACGAGTTGCGATTGTCGAAGGTAAACTCGCGAATGACAATCCACGGGTCTGGGTAAATATTTAAATGAGTTATCACATCGGTTATTCAATAACCGACGTTATTATTTTATTAAAAACCTTTATAATGTTGGTTATTCAATAACCGACGTAAAAACCTTCCTCCGATTCTTTTTTTACGTCGGTTATTTTATAACCGACGTTATAAAGGGCTCAAATCCGCGTTTTTTTACGTCGGTTATTCCATAATCGACGTCAAAAACATCTGCAGATTCTTTTTTTACGTCGGTTATAAAATAACCGACGTAAAAAGTCCTTCAAAAACCGCGTTTTTTACGTCGGTTATTCCATAACCGACGTAACAAACACCCCGCTTCTGTTTTTTACGGCGGTTAATGTATAACCGACGTAAAAACGAAGCCGCGCGATTAATAACGTCGGTTATAAAAATAACCGACGTTAAAGGTGTACTAAACACAGGTTTTTACGTCGGTTATTAAATAACCGACGTAAAAAACCTCATTTTACATATTATGACGTCGGTTTTATATAACCGACGTAAAAAATGGTGACGTAAAAAATGTTTTCTGCACTAGTGTGGTTGAGGGTAAATCCGGTAAATAAGGGTTAAAAAATAATATTATAATAATACTAAATTACCCTAAAACGTGTCTTAACCCTATTTGTTGATACATGGTCGACCATGGGCATCTTTGGGTAGATTTTTGGACCTCATGGATCCACTTGTAAGTGATAATGACACTTTATTTTAATTAAGTTAAAATGAATACAAAAATAACACAAGCATATATCTTATAGAAAAACAATATTTACATAGGGTTATATATGTTGGATTTTCGATTATAAATATTAATTAGAAAGATAAAAAGATTTTCTACATAATGATATTTTATTTATAATTTTTAGACATTAAATAATTTATTTTATTTATGACACATTGATGATGCAGTAATTACTATAATAGTGAAAAATTAAAATAATTGATATTATAAATACCCAAATAAATATAATATGAAATTTTTAATGAATTAAACTAATTTTATAGGATAATATAATATATGAGGATTGATTTAATTGACTTTTTTCGAAGTAATAAATCTGTTATGAGTTTCACAAAAATCAACTATTGAATAGTTTCAAAATTGACATAAAAGAGTTCTTAAAACAAATATTATATTATTAATTGATATTAAAGTTCTAAAAATCTAAGGTTCGGCCAAGAGACTTATATCATGATAGGTGCATCATTAATGGACCACTTGGGGGTATCTTGGATGTATATAGTATGTTTATTAACCATATTATATAAAAATACAAAGAGACATTGTAAAAGTGAAACTAACTAACTTAGAGTTAATACTTAAAGATAAGGTTAATATAAGTACCCAAACCTGTCTAAATTCTATTGGATGAGTTGTTTTCGACCCATCCCCACGTTAAACTTTGAAAAGTAAACTTTGGAGCCAGTGGAAACCGAATATGAATTTATTATAAATTAATATTTCTAGCTTTTCCAAAGGTGCCCCTCACCCCTCTTATCAAAGGGCATTCCTCCTTCTCATTTAATCACACCTTCAAAGCCTTTTGGTTCGGCCAAACTCTGCCCAAATACTCTCCCAACTTCCCTCAGTACAACATTGGGGCCTTAGTTTGATCAGAAAGCCAACCTAAGGAGCCATTTTGATCAAATCAAAAGGAAGAACCCGAAGAAGAGGTAATGATTTCACCACCCTTTTCTAATTTCATTTCTTCTTCCACTTCTTCTTCCTTTGTAGTTACCATTCTAAAATAATAAATCCAGTATCTCACATATACTGTGATGTTATTATAAATATGGTACAACCATATTCAGTATTCTATCCACCCTTTGAATAACAACTCACCATACGTGCGTACGTATGGCTTACCGTCTCCACGTCATGGTGTAATTGTTATTCAATATAATATTATTTGGATGGGTATAATAATGATTTGTAACTCATGTAAATAATAAATATAACATGTTAAGGATTCTATATATATGATATACCATCCATTTATATATTATTTTAATATCAAAAGAATGATATTGCCGCCCGTGCGTACGTACGGACTACCGTCTCCACGAACGCGATGAGATTCATTCTCCATCGTATCCATTCAAGTATAATTATCATTTTATGATTTAAAAATGATGTTTAAGGACTTGATATCATTCTGGATATGAATAAGATACAACAAACATGGCTTATGTAACCAAACATATAAAAGAAAATGAGTAAGTTAACACCCGAAACGATGATAAATCTAAGATATTATTAACAAATCAATGTTAAAAGATAATATATGATATCATATTAATATATATGATTCTTTTATAATTTAATAACAATTATTTCACCATTATACAAGAGGTTATCCTACCCCATCCAAGGAAAAGTACAAGGTAAGGGGTTTTCTTATCTCACATTCAATTCCGTGAGATTTCCATTATTCGCCACTAAATTATTGAAAGTGGTGTATTGTGTACTGGAATTTGATATATATATCATGATTATCTTTATATTCATGTTATTCTATAAATAATTTGGTGGTTATTATCTTTTGGCCATACGACTCAGTTTATTAACGTGGTAAGGGGTTTTCATCTCACTCCTTATTCCCGTGAGATTCATGCCATATTGCCACCATCACCTTTTGTGTGGTGTATGTACTGCCCATAATTATATTCTCTGTCTAATACACTCTAATTTATGTGTATTTATATATTCATTGTATGATACCTATTTCATGGGTTGTATTTTTCACAAGTTACCAAATTGGTAAGGGTTATTTCACAATCTCTTCATTATCCGAGGTTGTTTATATGTAATAATCTACTGGGATCTCTTTATCATCCACATCCATGTTTCTTCAAAATGTATTTCAAAACATTTTTATTATTTAAAAGAATATGGGTTAAAGTCATTTATACCCTTTTTTGACTTTTTATAAGAGTAATCTTTCCGTCGTTTTCAAAACAAGGTCCTTTTTAAGCTTTTCGACAGAATTAAGGTAAGAATGTTTTTTTTAACTTATACGGCGAGTGCGGTTATTTTCTACCATTATAAAATCTTCAAAGTTTTCCTTACAATCTTATAAGAATATTTTCAAATTGAATGTATTATTTTATAATTATGTTACTTTTAAAATGATTTCAAAAAAATACATTTCTATAAAATAGTTTTGATTTCATCTATGTCAACATCCTTTGATGGATTTTAAGCTTATTTGAAGTTGATTTATTATGATACAAAACATCCATATTTTATTGAAGGTTTTGTGATATTTTTTACTGTGGATAAGTTATTATTATGTCACTAACTGTTTTTGTTTATAGTATTTACAATTCATAAGTTATTTGTAATCCGAATGTTTATGTTAAATTTCAACCTTTCATTCAGATGAATGTGTTATACAAGTAAGTTTCGGGTTGGGGACCGGTAAAAGTAAGCCATCCAGTTTGGTCTCCGGTTATTAGAGGAACTCCGGTTTGGTCTCTGGTTATTAGAGGAACTTCGGGTTGGTGTCCGGTTATTAGAGGCACTCTGGTTTGGTGTCCGGTTATTAGAGGCACTCCGGGTTGGTGTCCGGTTATTAGAGGCATTCCGGGTTGGTGTCCGGTTATTAGAGGCACTCCGGGTTGGGTTCCGGTTACAGTTAGCCCCTAGGTCTTGGGACGAGGCCTTGACAAAGGAATTAAAGTTCAGCATTATGAATTCCAACATTATGAAAGTGGTTATTGATTTTTGCATGTGATTATTCGATTAGTAGAATATCCATGTGAATAAGTAAATGGCATTATTTAATTTTATTTATGCCATACCATGTTGAAAGTTCATGTTTGAAAGGATTTTGTTTTAGTTATACATTGCCTTAAATGTTTACTCTTATTTATGAAAGTTTCCGCTATATTGTTATCCTTACTGGGCATTTGAGCTCACCCCTTTTCTATGTTTTATTTTTCCCAGGAAGTGAAGAAGTAAGTTATGAATGACCTGCAGGGATATTATGTGGGGATATGAGTGTGGATTATGGAGACAATATGTTGTTGTAGTAGTTTTTCGTTTTATGATGTAATGTAAAACTTATGAATATATCTAGTGTTTCCAAGGCTACTAAACCAATCGGTCTTTTGAGATTTTATCTTTCTTGTGATCATGCCAATGTTATGTAATAATGCACCGACTCTGGGTAACTAGGGTCGGGGTGTTACAGTTGGTATCAGAGGAAGTTTAGTAAAACCTTGGAATCTAGATTTAGATAAACTCTGATTAGAGCACGTAGACCTAAGATGAACTTTGAGGATTAGTATAGAAGAACTTCCTAGAATTTTGGTATTGTAGAGATTTTGTGAGTTTTCTGAGCAATACATCCCTGTCTGGATACGAGTAGGTAGAGGCGGCTCTGGCACAGATGTACCTAGGGGTAAAACCCGAAAACACCGCTTTGAGCTAGACTCGAACGGGAATTGGTGCACGACAACGGGCCTTGGTGCACTCTTGGTTACGACACTCCCGGGGGATATGCTTAGGATAATTCTCATTTTCTTTACAAACCATTATGAAGGGTTTATGTGGATTTACTTCCTCAAAGGAGAAATTTATATGATTATGGATTATATCCATAAACTCTTTAATTTATGTTATGTGTCTTACAAGTTTGGGATTAAGTATTGTTATTCATAAACTAATCTAGTGTATGCCATTGTTTAGAAATGGTGCCCAGTAGAAGGAATGAGAACTCCATCAATGCACATGATCCAAAGAGAATGAAGGATCATATCTTTCATGGCCTTAAGCCAAAATTTATAAGAGAAATAGTCTCCCATTTATTATCATCAAATGAAGAAATAATATCATGTGTTGATAAGATAAGTAAAGATTTTACCGAGTCCTATGGCTTTGAAGGGAAGCAAGAGAAGAAAAGGATGGAAGAGAGAAAGATGGATAAAGGGAAGAGGGAAAAGAATAATTTTCCCATATGTGGTAATTGTGGAAAGAAACACCCTGGAACTTTCCTGAAAGGAATGAGAGTTTGTAATAAGTGTGGAGGAAAAGGGCACAATGTGCGTGACTGCAAGGGTAAGAAAATGGTTTTAAATGTACAATGCTTCATTTTCAAGGAGTTTGGACACTACGCGAACATATGTCCCAGTCATCAGACTATGCCGCAAATGATGTTATTGGATAATAATCAAGTTATGATACTACCACAGATGAAGAGGAATGATTAGAGTTCTTATGTTGATTATGTCAATTGAGTGTTGTATCAACAATGTACTTGTTATAATAATAATGGAGTATATAAGGATTGTACTGCAGTACTATTTCATTAAGGACTTGAGATTGTGTGGAACAAAGAAAAGTGACTCAATAGCAGGATAAATTTTTGGAAAATATATGGTTGAGAGAATGATAAATCATAATATAGTCCTGATATAGAGGTAGTGATTTTGGAATAATATGTGATTGTTTTGGATAAATTATATTGGATATTCTTGACTACCTTTGAACTGATTAATGATTTGTATATTCCATCATTGTTGGGGGTTTAAAACATTTTTGGATTAATGAAGTATATCCAGCATTCTATATGGAATAAGGGAGCATGAATGTAATCAATAAGGAATATGGTAATACATGATGAAGGTATTCATATGAAATTACGGGGTAAAAGGATCTATATTATGTTTACCTTCCTTATAAATGTTAGACTCTGAGTTTGGACAGAAGTATTTTGGATAGTTCTAGTTTGGATTATTTTGGATTGCCATAAAAGGACAACCCGGAGGTCGGGCGGCAACCCGTCACGTCCGGCAAGGCTGCGAGACTTGAACCCGCAACCGAAGGGCGACAAGGGTGTATCACCTACCACTGGACAATGAGATGTCCTGGATTAAATAATGTAGCTTTTATTAATTGATCATGTAGATGAATTATAAATTCGTTTATTTTGGAACCCTATAAGAATAGTGTAAATAAATTTTTTTTACATTCTATTATCTTTTAGAGTGAAAGATGAGTTTGTGGTAGAAATTTATTAATGGATAAAACTCTAATTATAAAGTAAGTATATCAACTTATGATCTTAGCCAATCTCATAAATAAATTCCTCAACATTAATAAAAGAAACTTAGAACAAAAATGTTGTCCTAGATGGTACCTTAAATCATCACTAATTTATGGCTTTAGGATTGTTGGCCTTTTCATAGCCATGTTCTATACCACTCTCCATCAGATAATTGATGGTTAGATTTCTCTTCCATATCCATATTTTCTTACATGGAACCCTAGTATGAGTTATTTTCGGTAATCTTCATACTTTCCACTCTTTATTTTAAATAGAGGCCTCATTAATTCATTTTTCGATGTGGGATTTCAACTAAGATATTTTGAATCGTCAAAAATGTGTTATCCCAATACCCTATATTTTGTTGAACCGATGGTACTTTAAATCATCATAGACTGATGAGTTTAAGGACCTCAATTTTATACTTGTTTGTGATTGATGACCTCAATCACTACCTATAAATATTTACGTTTTTCCTCCAATTATATGTCTCTAATTGCCACCAATGATCTCCTAATCGAGATCATAATTTGGTGGTGACCCTTTCATTTCTCTTTTCCCCATATTAAGACTAAATTTTAGTAACCCAATTTCCGATGTGGGTTTTCCCACAATGATATTTTCTATTTTCAACCTTTTATTTTCGAAGAAAAATTTCAAATTGCGAGGACGCAATTTATTGAAGGAGGGGAGAATGTAACACCCCAAGATTTTATAGTGTGTTATTTCTTCAAAATAATTCAATAACTTTCACTACACTCAACACCAAGTTCAATCGCACCATGACATACCAAACAAGCTGTTCAAAAGAGGTTATGAATAGTGTTAACTAAATTTTAAACTTTATATAATCCTTATAAATTTAGAATCCATATTATGAGTTTCTTAGACATAATTCATTTTCAGTATTGCACTTTTACCAAATTTTAATAGTAAACCCTTTTTAGATACTATATTTTAAACTTTTTGACTAAATGGGGTCATCAAAAATTTAAAATGAAACATCCCAAGCTTCCACGGTATGGTAGCGTGTGTTGTACGCAACACCGAGTTCTAACACACCGTAACCAATCAAACTAGCCGTTATGAATAGTAATACCTACGTTTTCAAATTATATATATTTTATATTTTAAAATGGACTTTATTTTTGGATTTTTAATATCGAATTTAGCCTAAGGTGAAATTTTGGTACTTTTCGGATAACTTTCATATTTTGATGAATAGTGAAAATTACTAAATTTTAATTAAAAACAACTTTTTTAATCAAAATAATTAATAGTGATAAATTGTGAATTTGAGTGGTTTTAAAGTATATTTAGAATATATTTTTACCATTTAATATAATGTTGGTCATTGGACATAATTTTACAATTAAACCGAACATAAACAAGTGTCAATCTTTTGATAGTTATTATCTCTTAAAAACACGCTTTTTGTTTTGACAACGGGAATTAATTTTAAATTAATTTCTGCCACTTCTGTGTTTTGAATTTAGAAAAATGGATTCCATATTTGGAATCAGGATGTTCAAATTGTGTAAATAGGTAACTTTTATTTTTAGATATTTTGAATAATTACTGCGGTAAATATTTTATTTACCATGGTTAAGGGTAAATCCGGTAAATAAGGGTTACAAAATAATATTATAATAATACAAAATTTCCCTAAATCGTGTCTTAACCCTATTGGTTGATACATGGTAGACAATGGGCATCTTTGGGTCGATTTTGGGACCCCATGGATCCACTTGTAAGTGATAATGACACCTTATTTTAATTAAGTTAAAATGAATACAAAAATGACACAAGCATATATCTTATAGAAAAACAATTTTTACATATAGTTATATATGTTGGATTTTCGATTATAAATATTCATTAGAAATATAAAAAGCTTTCCTACATAATGATATTTTATTTATAATTTTTCGACATTAAATAATTTATTTTATTTATGACACAAGGATGATGCAGTAATTACTATAATAGTGAAAAATTAAAATAATTGATATTATAAATACCCAAATAAATATAATATGAAATTTTTAATGAATTAAACTAATTTTATAGGATAATATGATATATTATTATTTATTTAATTGACTTTGTTCGAAGTAATCAATCTGTTATGAGTTTCACAAAAATCAACTATTGAATAGTGTCAAAATTGACATAAAAGAGTTCTTAAAACAAATATTATATTATTAATTGATATTAAATTCCTAAAAATCTAAGGATCGGCCAAGAGACTTATATCATGATAGGTTCATTATTAATGGACCACTGGGAGGTCTCTTGGATGTATATATTATGTTTATTAACCATATTATATAAAAATACAAAGAGACATTGTAAAAGTGAAACTAATTAACTTAGAGTTAATACTTAAAGATAAGGTTAATATAAGTACCCAAACCTGTCTAAATTCTATTGGATGAGTTTTTTTCGACCCATACCCACCTTAAAATTTGAATATTAAACTTTGGAGCCATTGGAAACCGAATATGAATTTATTATATATTAATATTTCTAGCTTTTCCAACGGTGCCCCTCACCCCTCTTATAAAAGGGCTTTCCTCCTTCTCATTTAATCAAACCTTCAAAGCCTTTTGGTTCGGACAAACTCTGCCCAAATACTCTCCCAACTTCCCTCACTACAACCTAGGGGCCTTAGTTTGATCAGAAAGCCAACCTATGGAGCATTTTTGATCAAATAAAAAGGAAGAACCCGAAGAAGAGGTAATGATTTCACCACCCTTTTCTAAGTTCATTTCTTCTTCCACTTCTTCTTCCTTTGTTGTTACCATTCTAAAATAATAACTCCAGTATCTCACATATACTGTGATGTTATTATAAATATGGTACAACCATATTCAGTATTCTATCAACCCTTTGAATAACATGTCACCATACGTGCGTACGTATGGCTTACCGTCTCCACGTCGTGGTGTAATTGTTATTCAATATAATATTATTTGGATGGGTATAATAATGATGTGTAACTCATATAAATAATAAATATAACATGTTAAGGATTCTGTATATATGATATACCATCCATTTATATATTATTTTAATATCAAAAGAATGATATTGTCGCTCGTGCGTACGTACGGACTACCGTCTCCACTAACGCGATGAGATTCATTCTCCATCGTATCCATTCAAGTATAATTATCATTTGATGATTTAAAAATGATGTTTAAGGACTTGATATCATTCTGTATATGAATAAGATACAACAAACATGGCTTATGTAACAAAACATATAAAAGAAAATGAGTAAGTTAACACCTGAAACGACGATAATTCTAAGATATTATTAACAAATCAATGTTAAAAGATCATATATGATATCATATTAATATATATGATTCCTGTATAATTTAATAACAATTATTTCACCATTATACAGGAGGTTAACCTACCCCAACCAAGTAAATGTACAAGGTAAGGGATTTTCTTATCTCACATTCAATTTCGTGAGATTTCCATTATTCGCCACTAAATTATTGAAAGTGGTGTATTGTGTACTGGCATTTGATATATATTATCATTATTATCTTTATATTCATGTTATTCTGTAAATAATTTGGTGGTTATTAACTTTTGGACATATGACTCAGTTTATTAACGTGGTAAAGGGTTTTCATCTCACTCCTTATTCCCGTGAGATTCGTGCCATATTGCCACCATCACCTTTTGTGTGGTGTATGTACTGCCCATAATTATATTCTTTGTGTAATACACTCTAATTTATGTGTATTTACATATTCATTGTATGATACCTATTTCATGGGTTGTATTTTTCACAAGTTACCAAATTGGTAAGGGTTATTTCACAATCTCTTCATTATCCGAGGTTGTTTATATGTAATAATCTACTGGGATCTCTTTATTATCCACATCCATGTTTCTTCAAAATGTATTTCAAAACATTTTTATTATTTACAAGAATATGGGTTAAAGTAATTTTTACCCTTGTTTGACTTTTTATAAGAGGAATATTTCCGTCGTTTTCAAAACAAGGTCCTTTTTAACCTTTTCGACAGAATTAAGGTAAGAATGTTTTTTTTAACTTATACGGCGAGTGCGATTATTTTCTGCCGTTATAAAATCTTCAAAGTTTTCCTTACAAGATTATAAGAATATTTTCAAATTGAATGTATTATTTTATAATTATGTTACTTTTAAAATGATTTCAAAAAAAGATATTTCTATAAAATAGTTTTGATTTCATCTATATCAACATCCTTTGATGGATTTTAAGCTTATTTGAAGTTGATTTATTATGATACAAAACATCCATATTTTATTGAAGGTTTTTTGATATTTTTGACTGTGGATAAGTTATTCTTATGTCACTCATGGTTTTTGTTTATAGTATTGACATTTCATAAGTTATTTGTAATCCGAATGTTTATGTTAAATTTCAACCTTTCATTCAGATGAATGTGTTAGACTAGTATGTTCCGGGTTGGGGACCGGTAAAAGTAAGCCCTCCGGTTTGGTCTCCGGTTATTAGAGGAACTCCGGTTTGGTCTCCGGTTATTATAGGAACTCCGGGTTGGTTTCCAGTTATTAGAGGCACTCCGGGTTGGTGTCCGGTTATTAGAGGCACTCCGGGTTGGTGTCTAGTTATTAGAGGCACTCCGGGTTGGTGTCCGATTATTAGAGGCACTCCGGGTTGGGTTTCGGTTACAATTAGCCCCTAGGTCTTGGGACGAGGCCTTGACAAAGTAATTAAAGTTCAGCATTATGAATTCCAACATTATGAAAGTGGTTATTGATTTTTGCATGTGATTATTCGATTAGTAGAATATCCATGTGAATAAGTAAATGGCATTATTTCATTTTATTTATGCCATACCATGTTGAATGTTCATGTTTGAAAGGCTTTTGTTTTAGTTATACATTTCCTTAAATGTTTACTCTTATTTATGAAAGTTTCCTCTATATTGTTATCCTTACTGGGCATTTGAGCTCACCTCTTTTCTCTGTTTTATTTTTCCCAGGAAGTGAAGAAGTAAGTTATGAATGACCTGCAGGGATATTATGTGGGGATATGAGTGTGGATTATGCACCGACTCTGGGTAACTAGGGGCGGGGCGTTACAGTTTGATCTTGTGTGGGTCAATGTTTCGCTTTGTACCTATCGATCCTGTGTGGGTCAGAATCTGTATGGTCAGTAGCAGTGCCTATTGACAAAGTAATATGATTTAGATTGTTGAATAATTATCTATAATTAGGTGCTTTACTTATATACCTATTGTGAGTTGAGTCTTTTACCTTCTTGATGTTATCTTAATGGTGTATCCTATGTGGTACTTCTACATTCATGGTGTTATCTTTGTGGTGTTATGTGTGTGGTACTTCTACCTTCATGATGTTACCTTTGTGGAATTCTTCCCTCATGTATGGGATGAGTATAACGTGATTACATGGGGTATATGTATGTCCATATACCAAAGTGTACTTGATGAAAATTTCATAGTACATTGAGTTTGAAGTCATAATTTGTGGTATATTCCTTGGTGGGACTCTGGGAGACCTACAGGGGAATCAGGGTTCCTATTGAGTATTGTTACAATAACCTGAGCACGAGCTATGCCTGCAACTTGTTGTGTCTTATAGAGATGAAAAATATCATTGATCGAGGATGAGCGAGAGAGAGTACTAAATGGATCTCGGAGGTGGACCATTTACTGGGACATGAGTAATTGACTTCTGATCGTGAGTTGTACCTACCCTTCAGGTAGGATCCTCGGTGAATGATATAAGAGCAGTTTTGTGCTTTTCAATTGTACTTTTACATTGTAGATGGGATTTTATTCCATTCCCTTTCCATTCAGTATACTTTTTACTTTAATATTCTAAATCATGTTTATTTCTTGTTGTGTTTTTGGACAATGTGTTTGTAAAGGATTAAACGCAATGCCTTCCCGTTATAGGGACTTACTTTTCCAATGCTAGTCGCCAGGCCTTGGCCTATGGAAGGAGGGCATGGTGAAGTCATGGTACGCGCCCCAGGGGATAGTTCATGACATTCAAGTACATGTAATGTCCCCAAAATTTAATATATAATGTATAATAATTCTGAACTAATATTTCACTGGTGATAATCCATCATGGATCCATTTCTCAAAATGAATCATTTAAAAATGTTAAATACAAAATGATGCTTCTCTGAAGCCCTATGGGATAGAGGCGTGTATAGAATCTTGATGGACTTCATCATGTGGTGGTTATGGGGTAATTTCACACTTGTTTATATCATTGTGGGATGGGGGTATTCATGGGATTTATGCTCCAGGGGGATTTTTTCTTTTTTTTTCAGGATAAAAATAGTGGGATATTTGGGGGATGTGACTATTTATACTGAGCTATTGAACTACTGTAATGCTGAATTCATGATATCGTTTATTTTAGCATAGTGCAATGACTATGCAGTTGGTGGGGAAACTTTTTATCATCAACTTTATCTCATTTTGATGTACATTTTATTATGTTGTGAAACAATTATTTTTTCTCTGAATTTGTGCCCATAAATCATAGTGTGATTATGCATCTACATGGATGTAGGAATGATTTCAAAATCACATATATTGTGGTGTCCAATGATATATTCTTATACTTCATTTATTTATTCTTAATGTTGCATTTTCTTTATCAACAAATGTGTTATTTTACTATGAATCCTTATGTTTCCACAATAATTACCATTTCAAATATTGATCATTTATGCTCAAACAAGATTATTTTCCAAATAAATTAAAATTTTTTCTAATTCTAAACATTTTATTAACTTATGATTAAATACATTCAATTATGAAATACTATTAAATATTAATATACATTATTCAGACATGGTTATATAAGATATATCATATTTAAGAAATTAAAAATAATATTGAATGTACAAAGACACATGGATATTGAGATATTGATAGAAAAAATAACATATTACAATGTATTTGATTAATTAAACTATGTAATTCTATATTATAATTTAAAAAATATAATATATTAATTAGATTCATATTAAATAAAAATATGATGATACACATTAAGTTAAATATCTATAAAAAATATCAACTGCCCAAGTGGATTCCAAAATGGAGAACAATAGTAGAAAATCCAACCATTACATAAATGATATTTTAGAACTTAATAATAAGTAATATAGAAAAAAATGTTAATATTAACATCAAAAATTAAACTAGAAACTTATCTCTTTGATGGTTATTTTTATATTACCATGTATTCTCTTGAAAATACACATATTTTGAAGATTGTGAGGAATAATTTAGAAACGTTGTTTCCTTATATATAAATTTTAAATTATGGATCATCATAATTTTTGTAGGCTTTTCATTTATATGAATGAAACATCCATTGACACTAAAATTATCTAAAGATTCATTTCATGGCATCCGTCGATGATTGTATTTGGGATACAAAGCTTTCTTGGACTTGAGAAATATTAATATTATTTTGTCAATTATTTCCCAACTCTCTGTTCTATTATGAAGAAATTTACAAGAAATGTTATTCAACAATAATGGAATCATGATAGCCACAAATACATTATGTTTTTTATTACCTAAGTCACTTCTTCACATATCATTAGCATTCTAGATCATGGGATTAGTTATGTCTTATATTGTGACTCATAATAATCTGAATCAGGGTGTATTCTTTATCATTGTGGAAATTTCATAGACCACGAATCAAAAAAGTTTCCTACATAAGAAAAAAATTAACCAACTCACAACTATTTTGGTCCACATATTAAAAACATGGAACCACATCATCATAGAGGAAAGTAGTATTATCTTCATCCTTTATAGAAGCATTAAGAAAATCTTTTCACTTTGGGACATAAGACTCAAACAACCTCATTGGGTGGGTTTTCTTAATATATTTTACTATGAATTTGTATATTCACATGTTTTATGGAATTTAATGGATCAGGGATTGGGGAAAATATTTTATAAGAAAGTGGTTAGTGATGATTTTCACCAGACAGGCTAGAAAAAATTTCTCAACCGGGATGTGGAATTCAATGTAATGTGATTGAAAACATATGTGGGAATTATATATATACAAAACACACCCAACAATATTATTTTTAATTCTACCATAACTATGTATTTTTTAACATTACATTCTATTTTTCTTTATTTCTTATAGCACCATATTTTTATATTTCATAAATATAAATATTTCTTTCATGTTATTTTGTGTATTTCACTATATGAGAATAAACTTTAGGAATAATCATTTATTTTTTCAACATTATATTATTTTAAATTTTCATATTGTCTCATAATAAATGAAAAATAAAAATAACATGTTCATATGTTGATTTTGTTGTAGATGTCATACAACACTGGTCGATGTAGAGAGTTGTATATATGGACGGTACCAGGAGGTGGACAACTTGGCGAGATGTACTCGGAGCAGACAGACGGACCTAACGTATTGAGGAGGCCATCTGTACCCACCCTTCTGTGGGATTCCCGGAGGATGACTCAGTTGTTGTTGTTTACCTTTCTGATTTTCTACTAGCTTTACAGTTTTTGTAAATTGCTATGTGTCTTGTATTTCAAGCCCCTATCTATTCAAAACTTACTTTTGTATATATTTTTACTTAATGTTTACATTCAGTTTCGTAATCTCCAGCTTGAGTTCAGGCTGTATGTGTGTTACAGGTTAAAAGTCAATTCCTTCCCTTTTTATACGGATTACGCCTTTGGTGATAGTCCCCAGCCCCTGGACTATAGAAGGAGGGTTTGGGGTAGTCATGGCACTGGCCCCGAGGACAGGTCATGGAAATTTTATAGTGGGATATGAATGTCATATAATTTAACAATTATAACCAAAGGATATTCACATAGACCATTAATGAATATTGGTTCTGTGAGAATGAAAATAAATGTGTGAAAATTTACTTATAATATGAAATATACGAAACATTTCCTCTTTTATAAATGTGACTGATACAAAAGAGAGACCACTCATGATAAGAGATAATGGTCAGAGAAGCCAACAAACAGATATAGTTGTTTAAGAAATTCATTTTCATGGGGGATCTAAATTCAAATCCATTGTTTATTTCAAATTAATGACACTCTTATTAGGATAATAATTCAAACAAATGTTCATGGTAACATAAATCATAATAGATCATCATAATATCACACCTCAATATAATATTACAAACTCTTGTAAAACACATTGGTTTTCAAGTATTAAATGTTTACAACACAATATCAAATATAAAAAATTAATTATAAATATAGTTTAATAAAATATTCAAGAATTGTAAAATCATCTACATACAAGGTATACAAATAAAATATTTGAGAAAATAAATAATAAAAAAGATGATCAACTGTTTTTAGTCCATTGACTTCTATTTTTTATCTGCAATGATTTTCAAGGACAATTTAACATATTGATGTTTCTTCAAAATTTCTTCCATATAAAATTATTAAAATAACACTAATCTCTTATGAACAGAAAATAAATACTGAAATTGAAGTGAAACAATTGACAATGAAGTTATGTTGATGACTCTATAGTACATGTAATGAATTTCTCACAGTTTGTGGCAGTAACATGCTAATATTACATGTGGATAAATGTATTATATATAAGAATAATTATTTTAAAAGGAATTGATAATTAATTAATGTAAATTATTATTATTAAATTATTAATTAAATGTATCAATAAATTATATATTAATGGTTAAATAGAAAAAGTATGTCAACAAAAAATTGACATTTATACATTAGAAAACAACCCATTATATATATATATATTATGATTTATAGATTAATAAGTTCTTCTTGATATTCAATTTTAACAAAACTAGATAATTTATTAAAAATTAAGATGGGAATCTAATCCAACAAATAACATGTGTATTTAGAAATTAGTCAAACAAGTAAATATAAGAAATTGTTTATAAAACATCTAGAACTAGTAAAATCCATTACAACTAATAAAAAAATTTTCCTACTACAATATAGTGAATAATATATAGATATTTGTTTAATTTTTTAATGTTTAGATGTAATTTTGAAAAATAATGACATCATCTTCTTAAATCAGAAAAACAAATGGAATATTAAATTAAAAATATTGAATAATCTATCTTATAAAAAATATATTATGTATGAAATAACGTGAACCAAAATGTATCTTATGTGAAACTTGTATTAATTTTGTGGTCCATAGAAATTGGAATTATCATTCTCCACATAATGGTAACTCCAGGCCAATCACCGTATTATTAAAAATATAATAACGATCAATAAAAGAAATAGAATAATAAAAAATAGTTGAGAAGTTTTTTCCATGTGATTTATCCACATTAATGTATTCATTGAACATAATATTATACATAAATAATTTATGATTTTATTAATATATAACATTGTACTGAAAAAATAAATAAATAAATCTAAAAATTTCAAACCATTTAATTGAAGGTATATCATGTATAACATCAGTTATTACCTGGAACCACAACAACATAAACTCTTGTTAGAGTTTATTAGCTTATGATCAAACCAATATCTTGAAATAATAAATATCTACTTTATTATACAATAACAAAGATATTTGTAAATAATGATAAAAAAAATTGTAAAATGAAATATTATTTATAATATAAAATATATGAATTTCCGTAGAATTTACATGTTTCATGATATTTCCTAAAAAACAAATATAATCATAAAGGCTTTCAACCCTATATGTTATTTCCTTTTAAATCATGCACCTTTTTCAATTAATTATCATTAACACTCATTTTCCTTGGAAATAATCTTGTATATCAATATCTATGTTAGATAGACAAAGAGATATTGAAAACAGGAATCTATGCATTTTGTGATGACCTATGTCTAAAATCAGGTCCCTATTTTCTGGTTAATACTTTCTGATGATAAAATTATTATATTGAAATTATCCTAATAATTATAAACAAATAACTAATAATAGAACTTAATAATATTTAATGTAATAATATAAAACAACATTTCTATCTTGTAATTTTGTGAATTTAGTCACATAATCAATGAAATCTCTAAGATCATGTAGAATATTATAACCATGGGTTATAAATAAGTCATAATAACAAATCCTTAAAATAAATTAGAACCTTTTATTGACGATGTAAATTTTGAAGGAAAATATTATACATATTTTTTCAATCCCCCACAACCATTCACATAATCATCAATATGTTCTTAATGATGATGATTTGATGTATCTGTTAATGAAAAAAAACCATTCTAGTTATCATTATATTATATATAAATACATAAAAAAATTTAAAAAATAAATAACTTATGTAAATGTAATATTATATTAGTAACAAATATAAAAAATAATGATCATTTAAAAATCAATAATAAATTTTCACTTGAAAACTACTTGAATAACTTATATTGTAAAATATTTTATCATTTTGATAACATAATGTAAGAGATAAATCAAAATATTTGGAGACTATATAAAATTCTAGATTATTCTAGTCTTCATCATTGATAAACATTCTTAGAATGTTTTGATTTTTTTCCATTTCATTAAAAAACAATTACTGATAGATTGATTATTGAATTTTTTGTATTACAAATGTTTTTATTTTTTCCATTAAATAAAATTTGATATAAAAATATATTATCACCATATTGAAAATCTTGTGAATATTTCTTCGGAACCACATTCCCCAATGTCAAATGAACACATAGAATCAATCTAAAAAAATTCTGATAATGAAGAAAATATAATTTTTTGCTATTATAAATGGACAAAATCATTGGATAATTAGTAAATATGTAGAAAAAAATAATTAAAAAATATATATTTTAAAAATACTATGTAATTTGGGAAATTAAAAACAATGACTTTTAATTATCGCGTAATAAATGTTACGTTTTCCAATTAGATCATTTTGACTAGAAATTTTTAATTCACAAAAATAAATAATGTTTCCTAGATAACATTAGAAGTGATATGAATGATTATGATTTTAAATATATTTAATTAATGAAGTAGTAGTCATGGACATCACTTTTTTATACAACCACAAGATGAATGATAATATATTCTTTTTCTATATATATAAATCTATTTTTTACTTAAATTTCATTGTATTTTTTGATATATTTATATTTACCAAAGTAAAATTATCTTCCTTCAAATAATATTAATAGGAAATTTATTAACATTATACCACATCAAAATATTTTTAAATATAAATATCCTACAGATTGAATGACATGAAATAATTTATAAAAATGGAGTATATTTTTTTTAAATAATCTCAGGATTACTCCCATTCATAAATTAATATTTTCATAGTATCCCCATGTATATTATAGTACAATATTTTTATTTAATATACATTTATATACTGGGAAATGTATTATCCAGTATTAATAAAATATTTATGGTGATTGAAGACTAATTTATGTATTGTTTAAATTTATATTGAATTATAGATTATAATGATAACAACCAATATATAATGACAAAAAATAATTTTCTCAATGAAAACCATGTAACGTAATTTGTTTTTAGGGTATATTTTTCACATTGTAATTATATTGTTTAATTGTACATTGTATTTTATTAATTATATTTATTCAACAAATTTAAATGAATTTTATATTGATATTAAAATCCACATTGTAACTAAAATTATATATTTAATTTAAAATATAAATAAAAATTAAATTAAAAAATATATTATTTAATGAAATGAAATGAATACATTAATTAAAGGAATATTAGAATCCTTATAGAAAATTTTTATTACACAAATAAATGTATGTTTTAAAAAGAAAGCTAATAAAAAAATATTGATATATTTCATTTTGTATCCACACACTCACTTAAACATGATTTTCTAATTGTATATATATGTGTATAATTGTGTTATATACATATATTATGTTTAAATTTTTTAATAATATGAATTAAAAATTAAATATATTATACATAATTCATAAAATATGTTGCATAAAAATATATTAAAATTATGTAATCTGAATGAAATGTTATTAAAGGAATATTCAACGAAATACTTAAATACCCCACTTTGAATAATTTTTCCTACACCATAACCTAATTAATCAGAATAAAAATATCCTAAAATGAATATAAGTATATAGAATTTTCATTTAAAAATAACAGAAATTATATAGAAAAGTCTTATATTTCATGATTATATATTGGCTTACACCAAACTAATTTAAAATAATAAGATGTGTAAGTAAAAAATAAAAAAAATATAAGGCAAATAATTTATATATTTAAACATCTCTAAAAATAATCAAATTATTACTTTATATATAGTCTTTATATTGTAATAATATATTATGTGTACGACTGACAAACATTATGTGTATTTAATGTATATATCTTTTCCATTTTATATAATATATAATGCACAAAGTGTTCAAACTAATATTTCACAAGGAATAAATCATTGCACATCCATTTCTATAAATGAATCTTGGAAAAATGAAATATATCGAACAATGTTTCTCTGGATCAACAGGGGATTAGGTCATGTATAGAATCATAATGGGCTACCTCATGTGTTGAAACATAGAGATGCCACACTATTGGATGTCATTTGTGGGATTATGTCATGTGCTTTAGGCTATGGTGTGGGGGCAGGGGTCATATTTTGTAGGATATTTGGAGGAGGGGGAGTTGTGCATTTATATGAGGAAAGTGATCTATTTCAGTTTTTATATCTATATATCATTCAAAATTTCATAGAGGTCATATTACGTTGTTACATTCATAGTGTTTCATCCTCTACTTCAACTCATATTATGGTAGGGTTTTCTATGTTATGAAAGTACAAAATTATCTCTATATTTTTTCTCCTAAATAATTTGTATATTCTGTATCATCAAGGATGTAGGGTATATTATTAAACATTTTAAATTGTTGTTTAATTTTATTTCTTCTTCTCATTCATTTCATGTTCATTTTCTTTGTATATTATTCATCTTCAAAAATCCTATTTTTTTGCGACTATTGATGTTTCCACAACAATTAACATTACTAGTATCAATCATTCATCCTCACATGTGATTATTATATTCGCATATTATGTAATTTTATATCCATACAATTTAGATTATCTTATTATTAAATATATAGTAACAATATATACTCATCATTGAAAATATAAAATATATAAATTAAAATATAAACACTATGTAGTATTTATACAATAAAATATTTATATGGATGATAGAAAGACAATTTTCAGAAGAGATATTGATATACAAATTTTCATAAACTAATAATTTAATTTAGCCAAACATAAAAAAATGATTCTCTATTAGATTAATATTTACCATATACATAAATTTGTCATGTTTTTAACAAAACAATGAACAAATTTGGAAAATCATAATGTACCGCACATAATTGATTACATATTAATAATGATTAATAATGATTAAAATGTTTATATTAACATAAAAAATTATACTAGAAACTTCTCTCTTTGATATTCGGTTATAGGTGGAATCATATTCTCATGGAAATACTTATATATCATTTATTGTATTGAATATGTTAGAAATGATTCTTCCTTCAAAATCACATTGAGTTAATAGAACCATATAATTTCCATAGGATTTGTCATGACTAATAAATAAACATCAATTCACCCTAAAAATATGGAAACTGACATTTTTTGACTACTACTGTGAAATTCAATTAAGGTACAAAGCATTAATTGACTAGAAGATCATTACTATCTCCGTGTTGGATATTTATATAGAATTTCTTCTCCTATGATGAAATTTATGAGAAAACATATTTATTCAAAATAGAATAATGTTGGTTCCAAATACCATTAAGAAGGTTGTGAACAGACTCAAATATGCACATATATTCTTTTTTTCCATACAATGAATTGTTTTATATATTATTGTGGTGTATATGAAACTTTATTGGGTCAATATCTTGTTAATGGAGACCATGTAATAACCCATGACCCACAACAGATTTGTGTGAATGAAAATAATTATAGGGCTAATAATTATGGTGTTCCATGCACTAAAAACATAGTACCACAATCTCTTCGATTAAAAGATAATAATCATCGTCAATTAACATATTTTAAATATCATATTATCATAGTGGGAAAAGAAAATGAGGAAATTAATATAAATTTGTTATATCTAAATTATTGAATTTTACTTGGATTATAAATTTGGTGTGGGTAATTTAGTGATTGATGATTTGAGCAAAAATATATATAACTAATTGGTCTGCATGGATCATATCTAGAGGGGATCCAAAATTGTGGACACCCATGAAATTGAATTTAATGTAATTTGATTAACAACATTATTTGAACTTATATTTATGCACCACCATACTTCTAACATCTTATTGGATTCTATTATTCTACTACATTTTCCTATTGTTCATTGTATTTTTCATTATTTTCAAGGATTCTCTATTTACGTAGTTTATTACTATAAATTATTCTTACTCGTAATTTTTTATTTGAACTATTATTTGACACATTTTATGAATAATTTATTAATTACTGAACGATTTTATTAATTTTAATTTTCAATAGCTTCTTAATAAATGAATAATATAGATAATTTTTTCATTTGATGATGATTTTTAATTTTAAACTAAATTTAGATGATAATATATATAACATTATATTGTTTATACTAAGTCTTGAGTCCATGGATATATATCTGGAACAACACCTAGATAATAATGGAATACAATATATCCCTTTGATTATGAGGAATTGTTATATATTACTTGATTTCCGATTTATATGATAGTTATATAAGTCCTCAAAACATTATTAATCATATGACACTATTTACAATTTCACTAATTTAATATAATTAGTCAGTGAATTAATTTTTATTTCTCTTGTTGATATATTTTACAATACCTTGGTCATAGTTGAAATATATAAGTCTCAGAAGCATATCATAAAAATTGTGGTGAAATTACTAATGAATTTTTTTACCCAAACAAAACATATCTATTATTTTGAAATTAATTTTCATTACATTTAAAATACATATAAACACATGTATGAGAATAAAAGAATCAATGAAAACTAAATATCACTTCAATTATTTGATAAGGGGTGAAACAAATGAATATATTTTCATTATATAATGGTTAATATGGTTTTTCATAGAATTAATATCTATATTGTTCAATGATATTTTAAATTCATATTATTTTGTTTAGTGCTGAAAAAACTATTTTAACCTATGGTTAAAAAATAAGTGGAACAATATAGTTATTATGAAGGTGCATCTATTTACACATTATTTTTTTGTTGTCTGGTGAAGAAGGGATGGTTTTCTCCAAATTGTTAATAAATATGTTGAATAGTACATTTATTATGATGTTGTGTTGGTACAAACATAATTTAAATCAATCAATATGGTGTATATTATAATATCATCGGATAACATGATGTGTTTCAATGGTTTAATTGGGGATCTATGTCAAGACGGTTATGGAAACATCCTTGAAATGAAGTTAATGGTGTACATTTAAATTTTATCCCATTATTCCTTGATCCAATCACAATCAAACTCATCATGCATTGTTTTCAGAGATGTTTTATTTAAATGTGAACATGTCATTTTGATGAATCCTATTGGAAGCCACATTAGCAATTAGTTAGAAAAAATAAAGGTTTTTGTTTCTACTACCGATGTATAATCTGTCATATTACTATAAAAACACAATTCTTAATTATACATTATCCTATTAATATATATTATATTATTGAACAACATTGAACTGATAATTTTTTCAATTTAATTATTCATAATTTTCTCTGCCTGAACTCTAAAAAACCAATTTTAAATATCAAAATTAATCCTTCGAAATGAATTGAATAAATAATAGATGATTAATAAATATTATTATGGCCAGTCGGAAGATATTATTAAGTATAATAGAATGATTTGTGATTCAAATTTGGAAATGACCCTATGATTACAGAAACAATTATAGACCATTTCTGATACATTATATGTAATGTGAATGTGACCAAGAAATGAGATCTAATTATTGGTCTAATGTATTTTTTTATTGTATAAAATAGTTTTTCTTTATATAGGTTTGATTGAAAGGGAAATTTCATACACATGTAGGGAAATGGTGGTGGCATCGTCTTCATAGATGTTTGGTTCCATCACATGTGCATGATCTATTTGAAGAAACAAGACATGAAACAAAAATAAAATATTAGTGGGCATACTTTTTGATCCATGGAAGTAACAATTGTCTCAAATATGTCTTCTCAAATCCCAATTTTAGGTACATTATAGAGACTGAGGTTCCTCGTCTTGATGAATACATCCATTTTTGTCAAAGTAAATCTCAATTTCCTCCTCAATGCTAGAAAAAAACAAGATTTTATAAATTAAATTCATGATCCTGACTGATGAATTCACTAACAAGTGACTCCATGATGTAATATAAATTTTCTTTTGAATTCACTAAAATGTCTTTTTTGAAACTCCAACAACCAATGGAACAAATAGAATGGAAATTAATGAAATGATATTTAAATGTTATATCATATTTATAAATTTTGATACTATAATTAGTTTAATCCCTTACAATGCGATCATCCTCACCATGAATGTCTCAGAACATATTCGTAATTATTATAATTTACTCAAGGATGTTCTTTGTGAGAAATTATTTTCTCACCAAGATTATATTTTATCAAATATTATACAAATATAATAGATAAATTAGGTCAAATACATAAAATTATATATATGAATCATCACATTAAGGACAATAATGTAATATTATCATTCATTTCCAAAAGATTTCGATCATTGATATTGCTTAGATTCATTGTATCAAACACTAGAAGTGACCCCTTCATGGATATCTACATAAAATACCTCTTGATAACTTTTCCATTATATGCTCATTTTATTGGTCCAAAAGCCTTCTTATCCATATATATGGATCATTATACCAAATATGTTGGATGTTAAAATTAGTAATTTCATTGACATACATTTTCAAAAATATTTTATAGAATGTAAAGTCAATATATCCTTTTTAACAAGTTGTATGTCATGTTAGAAAATCAATAAAAATACCAAGATACATCTAGTACACTTTATATATACAAAATAATCATATCTATATTTAAAAAACAAAATACAATAATACCATCACTAAAATATATTTTCACCCTCTGAGAATCTTTCTTCAATCCATAAATGGACCATTATATCATAGAAACATTAATAGTATAATTCGTAACTATAAAATCTTTATGTTATACAGTATACATATCTTCAAATAAATTTATGTTAATGAAATTGTTTTTACATCCATTTTATATATCATAAAATCATAATGGGATTTTTGTAATATCTGAATGGACAATCTTATCAACATGGAATAAAATAAAACATTTTAAAAGCTACTACAATGTATAGAAAACCATTAATATATGAGAATTAGAAATAATATTACGTTATAAAACATTATGGTAATCATGATTAAATTAATAAAAAATTATAAAAAATTGATATTATCATTAAAATATTAATTTTATCACAAAAAAAAATAATAAATGGTGTTAAATAAGATAAAATTTTAATAATATATAAATATTATATGTAAATAGAAAATTTAAATAGTGGATATTAATATCTCAAAAAACACATTAAAACCTTATAGATTAAAAAAGTAAAATAATAATTTATTTCAAAAAATAAAATTATATTGTTAGATCCTTATAGATAATATAAAATTATTAAATTACATATGCTATTCATCCTCATACTAACTAAATGTCATGCATATTCCATTAATATGGTTTATTTCAAGTCAATTCATCTGTAATGTATTTAAATTTAAAAAAAACTAATTGGGTAAAATGTGGGTAAATTATGAATTAAGAATTATTTGGTAAAAATGAAATATTCACAGAATATAATGAAAGACATTGAGAAAAATATTTATTATATATAAATTTATTATAATGTAATTCAGAATGTGTTTGAATCAAAAAATATATGTTCATGGCTTCAAAATTATTTATCAATATTTTGATAATAATAATCATTCATTTCCCATACAATATTTTTTTGATAACAATATTTTTGTTGTTTAAATGAGAAATATTTAATCGAAATTAGATGGATAAAAAATATAACATTTATTTATCCAAAATTAGACGCTGATTATTTATAATTCCAATCATTTCATTTCATTTATTTGAATGTTTGGTGTGTGACAGTTTTTTATAACATATTTTTCTGGTATTCGACGAATGTATTCATTTAAATTTATTTAAAATTATTTATTCTTTATTATCTTGTAGTTTTATATTGAATGAATTTTTGTTTTTGTGAAATGTAGTAGAATATTTATCAATGGAATTGTGTACAAGACCATCTATATATGGATAAGTGAATTTTCTCACACAAATGATGGATATGTGAATAACAATTTATACTAAAAAAAATTCAATATACAAATATATGTTTTCCAAGGAATTTATAAATTGATACATTATTATAATTTGGGTCAATATTGAAGACAATAATAGAAAATTCTTACTTCTTCTTGTAAATCATTGGATTGTACACATATATATGGGTACAAAAATAATAAAATATTATATGATGATAATAATTCAAATGTTATTTTGAGTGAAGCTTTTATAATTATTTTTCGGTGAGTATGGGTTTTTATAGTTTCTGTTAAAAAATATTTCTTTTATATGATTTATTTCATTTTAAATTTTATTTTTTAATACTTATTATGTGACACATATATATCACAAATGGTTTTATGTATGTATGAATCACAATGAATCATAATCACAAATATCTAATTGTAGTTCATGTGTGCCTATTTGCGGGTGAAGAATTTTTAGTGAATATTTGAATCTTCAATTAAAAATTTTAAAAAAATTTACTAATTTTTTATTTATATTATAATCAATTTATTTATAACCCATTGTATTAATAGTTCATATGTGATTAATCATTTTATAGATTATGTGGATTAATTCCATAGAAATTCTGACACATAAATTTATTTATATGCATACAATTAATTAATATAATTACTTATTATATTTAATGTTTTATAATCATTATGTAATATTTAATGAACGATTTATAACATATTTCACGACTAACTAGAAACATAGATGTGATATGAGACTTATGTCAGCACCCAATACCCAATTTTGTATAGTTAATATCACTAATTCTACCCTACTTATAAATAGATACATAAATTTCATCAACTGGAGAATGTGTGTCGATGATAGAGCAATTCAAAAAGATAGCGAGGATCATGGAATTACTTAGAGGGATAAAAAACTACATGATTTTCTTCAATTTTAATGAAATTGTGTTGAATGTGAATTTTCCTTGGCGATTACTATAATGATTTTTTATTTTTTTAATTTACATTTTCCATTATTTATAAATATACATGATAAGTTTTTATAATGTATTAAAATTTCATTTTGAGGGATTGGATGTATCAAAAGAAAAATCAACCTTCATAAGTATTAATGATAGTGTGGTTTAAAAAAATGTTTTATGTCAATCATGAAATACCATGTGTTCTTAGATAAGATCTTTTTAGAAATTTTTTTCATTTTTTATGTAAATTGGTGAATATTTCATTAATCATTACTATTATTTTTGATGATATAATTCTCAATTAGGAAATCATTTTTGTTCAAACAGATAAGAAAAAAATTTCAAATGAATCTTGTTATTCTATTATTTATATTGATATTTATTTCGTTTTAATGAAATTGGTGATAAACTCACAGTCACATGTAATTGTTAAAATAAAATTTAAATATCTAATGGAAAAAAATTAATAAGGGATACACATGAGATTCATTATGTAGAATTTTTTTCACACATATTAAATGATTTTTATTATTACCCATTCACTATGATGAATTAAAATATTCTATGTGTTTTCCTAAAGGATTTTAAAAATTTCCAACTTTTACAACATTTCATTTTTCCCCTAATAAGTGCTTTATCATACACAACTTATTTATTTAAATAATGTAATTGAAATAGTTTTATATTAGTTCTGATGGATTTTACCAGTTCTTGTAGATGACGAATTTATTTCATCTTCAAGTCCATTAGAATTATATTTATATATCTATGTTAGTTTGTTTGATTAAATTAATATTTCACATTTTATAAAATGGTCTACTATTATTCCAAATTTAAATAAATGTGCACATTTACATCTATAAAAAAATCATTTTATTTAATGGTTTTTTTTCTAATGCATATCTTCAAATATTAAATGGATCATAATATGTAATCAAACCATTTATTTATATTTAATTGAGATGCATTTAATTTCTGAAATAGGAAGAATATTTTATTTTAATACAATATTCAACTATTTTTGAATTGATTTATTAAAATAATAAACTTTTTACATGTTGAATACAAGTATATTATAGTCACAATCTAAGATATATTCCTTTCATATAGTGTAAAAATCATTGATTAACATTATTGTGAATTTATTATCCTTAATTTTAATGTTTATTCTATTTTCGACTTATTTTAGTTGAAATGTGCCTATTTATGTAGGGATGAATTTTTCAACATACATGAGTATGTTAAGTTGTTCTTGTGAATACTATAAGATGAGAAATTAATTTATTTAAAAGAAATCATTCAAACTATTTTTGGAAAAATATTTTTTATATTTCATAATTCTTTATATAAAAATGGAATTAAAATGTATAGTTTTTCATGAAAAATGTAGTGATTTTATAAAAATAATGGTCTATTTAAAAATATTATGGAATATACCTTAATATGGGTATGAAATTTGGAAATTCTGTTAAATCATGCTTTCTTATCAGGAATAATTGAGAGGGCTACCTTTTGAAACATGTGTTCCCTAAATAATCAATGATTAACTATTCTTTGTATATGATTTTGAAATGTTTAAACATACTTTAGAATATATATATAATATTAAAGATTGATTACATTGTGATAACGAGAGAGATAGTTTAACCCAAATGAAAAATGGAGGTGTGAGAGGAAACACATACCTTATGTATAGAAGTGTTCTATAATGGAAATTGTTATCTTGGATAATCGTATTAAATTAATTAAATAATTAATTAATAAATTTTAATTCTTTTATATTACTTATTAAAATTTTATTTTATTTATTTATACTCTTTTTTATGGGTATAATATTAAATTTCATCATTTGGGTGTGATTTTTTTCATGGATTTCATGTTTGGTTTTCTTTTGTACACATATGGAAGGTCATTTAAAATAAAATAAGTGGAACATGATTGAAAATTTATTTTATTAATGATATTACTAAATATAAAATGGTTATATTAGTATATATTTTTTTAGGGTGTGTATGAATTATTATATATAATGTTAGTTAAATGTTTTTAGATTATTTGGGTGGTTTCTTAGTCATCAACATATATATTAATTTAATTGTTTCAAATTAGGAATATATAAAATTTAAAATATGATAGATATGATTTAATTAATATATTATAATTTGTATTACTAATATAATTCCTTTATTGACAAAACATGAAAGAAGTATTGAAAAAAGAAAACATATCCTCCCTGAAGGCTATAAATCGTCAACTCAAAGACGATAGATTCATCTTTTAAAAATAAATTAACGAGGGAAGTGACTTTATGGTGAATTTTAAATTGAAATAGTTAAACTACAATATATAAGTGATATAGGATATATCATGTATCTATGGATATGGGATGTGAGTGAAGGCTAATAATGTAAAAAATTAAAAAGAAAATAAATGAAAAGAAAAAGGTTTTTTACCACTAGATTTTGTATCCTTCATAACCTTATTAAAAGAAGTGAAATATATATTTTGTTATGAAAAATGGATCTTGGATGTGGGGATGGGGATTGGAATGATTAAATTTTTATAAATTGGGCTACGGTCAAATCAAGGAAGGTGTTTGGAGATGAGGTGTCGAGGGGTGGTATTTATAGTGGATGAGAGGGGTGTCTTTTAAATATTATATACATTTATTTTTTTAATTTTCATTAAGACTATGAATAGTTCTATAATTATTATAAATATATTAAAATAATGAAGGGAATTTTATCATACGGTGCTTATATTATTCATGACTTTTGTAACAGGTTATTTAACATATAATTTATATATAACATAAATTACTTTATTTTACTAATAATTAAAATTAAAATATTTTATAAAAATCCAAACAAATTCACCGTAAACATTTTTTCATTTATAGAACTAAAACATGATCACTTATTTTGAAATTAATTTTATAAGTATGTGAAATATTATTTTTAATTAAATGAATCTTTTTTTTTGAAAATAAACATGTTTTAAATTTTTTATGCATTTTTAACAATTGGAAAATTTGTCAAGGGATAATAAAATATTTATCAAAAAAATTTGAAAAAAATATTATTTTATCAACGGATTTTTTAAATATTATTTTATGTTATTATATTAATTATAAAATTATATATAATATTTTATGTTTTAAAAAACAACTAGATGTGAATTTAGCTATTCTATAAAAATACATAAATATTCATTGATGAAAATATATCATATATTTTATTTTATGGAACTAATATATTATAAATACATTCATAAGTGATGTTACTATTCAATTATCCATATTAATGTTCCTAAGGGTCACATTACTATTATAAAATACATATGATAAATTAAATTAGGTTTTTAATCATGAGGTTGTGTGAATAAAAAACTATCGAAGTTATTAAATTTTAAAATAATAATACCATAAAATCATGGGGTGTTACATTCACTTCTCCAATAGAAGACTTGTCCTCAAAATTTCTTAAGTGTCGCCTCAAAAAATATTTTGGTAGTTCTTCAACCAATTTTCATCGTGTTCCCACTCACCTCTTCAATTTTATGATTATTTTGAAGTACCCTTATTTACTGAGTCTTCTACTTCCACAACAAATGTTATCTATTTTTTCAAAATTCGTGTTGAATCTACATAGTATGATATATCTGGTACCAATTTGACATATTCACAAGGGTGAAAATGTGATGGGTCTAATAATTAATTACTTAAAAAATATAGTTGAAGCTCATCATGAAATATGGAAAATATTGGAGGCATTTCCAGACAATAATTCACCACACGCTAAGTGGCATAGCTTACTGATTATCCACATCTCCAATTCTATCCAGAATTTCATATGTAATCAATCACAATTTGGAATAATTTCCCATTATTTCAAAATAATATGACACCCTTCCATGCATGTATCTTTATGAAGACATCATCTCCCACATGGAACTTGAAATCCTTTTTTCTGATTATCAGAATAAATATTTTTTCTACATTATGATTAATTGATATGTGTTTTAATATACATCAACATTTTTATTGTCTCCTCTAATTGTTCTAGTCCAACAAGATTTATTTCACCAACTTCATTACAAGAAGCTAGTCTACCACATCATATTACATATAATTAATTATATAGTTCAATTGGAACTCTATAATGGAGTCTATTATTGTATGGAAACTAAAATGAAGGTAAATATTGGTAAAAAATTCCTTGATAGTCTTGTGATATAGATATTGACAAAAATTCTAATTATTGTATCATCCAATAAGACTTACTATAAATTTTAGAGTGAGTAGTAATTCTCAATTGAATATTATTATCCAATTATTTTTTAATATATTTAATTAATTTCGATGAATATCATGTTTCACCATTAAAATCATTTTAATTTGCTTCTCCATGATGTTCTAAAACAAAATTAATATTGAATCAGGGAAGCCACTCATGCTAATATTCGTCTATTATAGCGAGGAAATGTGCAGATTTGGTAATTCATTAAACATTTATCGATATTGTGTCATTTTTTCATTGGGTTCTCGGTAATGTAGTAAAAAAATATTAATTATTGTCATCCAATTTCCATGAATTTAAATGTGTATGATTCATAGTTCCTATTGGATGTTTTTAGTCAGGTGTCACATATTGATAGACTAAACATCTTGATAAATAATCGGAAATTTCCCACTTCATAACATTCCACCCGATATGATCATTTAAATATATATGCATGATAGTGATATTAGTGTGTATAGATATATTCTAGCTATGGTAATTATCCAATAACTGCATTTTTAGCTCAGGTATAGAGGGAACACATAGCCTCCTCCCAATTTTTATAATTTATTCTTCATATGTGATTTATTCCAACTTCTCATCATTAATAACATTAATTTTCTCTTAAGGATTATCATAATCATATAGAGAAAATTTAATCCTTTCAAATAAATATGGTCGTATAAACAATGGAAAAAGTAATGGTGTTTGGTCTTCCTTTATAATTCACTGTTTATATTTATTGTATCCATGTACACATGATCCTTTATAATCCTGGGTTTTTTAGAACTCCATGATTTTCTCATACTCAAAAGATCATCTACATTATTTTCTTTTCTTGTGTTGTAGTGCAATTACCACTCATAATCGTTGAGTTTCTCAATCCATCACCTTTTCCTCATGTTGAGTTTCTTTTATTAGAGGATATATTTCATGTTCATGTGATCTATATGTCGAAATAGTGGGTTCCCTAGACCCAACTATTATGTGCTTTTGTTTACCATTGCATGTATAGAGTTTACTATGCATGATTTCATCTTACCATTATAGTGTAGACTTTTCTGCATCCACTATTGAAACGGTAATGTCCAAAGATTAATACTCATATCGAAATGTTAGAGCAGTTACCCGGATATAATGAGAACCTCTATATACTTTGACATAAATCTCAAATATATGTTATATGGTCTAGATACATTATACTAATTTGACATAGTAGATGTCTGACCATCAGGTATTGGGGGCTCATAAGAATTAAGACTTCTTCTCATGAAGTTCTCACTTGGTGATCTATAGTAGTGAGATCATGAGGACTGACACGCCAATAAGAACACCACATGTTTCAAATTTCATTGGATGCTCCTATCTACGATCATGTGTAATGGTCTCCTGACTTGAGATCATTACCAATGTATGTCATTTGATTGCATACATTTTTGCAAGACAAAAACCATAGAGATGAAGTCATGGCGAAGTAGTTTGTTTCGCGTTTGTCATTGGTGGCATGACATTGGTTGAATGGTCAAGAAACAATTTTTCGCTTTCGATTTATGGATGTAATATATCTCCGACCATTTTGATATGGATGGAAGTACCTTTATACGACCAGGGCCATGGCAGTCAAGGGTAAATCCTTCCAGTTCAATGAAGAAAATATAATGCAAGAAAAGGGTGATGAAACTTGTGTTCTTCCTACTTTATGAGATATTACAAACAAATATATTATATTACACGGTGCGTGTTTGTAGGTTGGTTGTCTCTTCTATGAGAATCCTTATTTATGCATGGGCCATGATGGGTTTCTAGATACCACTCTTGTTTTGTGAATACTATTCATGGCTATCGAAATAAGGGCCTCGAGGGTCACACACAATAGCTTATTCAAATATCTTCCCTATTCAGTTGAATAGAAGAATTGTCCATAGTGGGCCACTCCACAAGGGTCCGGGAATTGTCCTATGTTAAACGATCACCAATGTAATAAATAAATTCATATTATTAGAGTTTAGAATAATGAATATTTAATTTATTTATTAAATGTATTTATGAGTTTTATTAAATACATAAAAAATATTTATTAACGAATATTAAATTATTCAGAGTACAATTATTATTTATGGGAGCGACGAGTTGGGTTAATGACTCAATTTTTATCACGTAATATATCTTAATATATTACAAGTAAATGATAATAATATTTATGACTCAGTGTAGTAGTCATAAATGTCGTTGATAGTGCGTTAAGTATTCCGGGGCCGGCGAGGCAAAATCAGATATTTTAATTGTGCACTATAAATAGTAGAGGAGGGGAATTTGCCAAAAACTATTCATGGAGCTTATCTCTCCTCTCCTCTCTCCCAAATTCTAGATAGATATGCTTTGGATCCAAGGATCTTGGATAAATCTCTCTCTCGGGAATCACTAGTGATGTGATTTAGGGGTCATTGGAGCGTCGAAGGCATCGTCGCAAATCCGTGCTAGAACCCGGATTATGATGAACGACACTCCAGAGAACTCCGTGAAGTGCGTGTGGAGGATCTATAGGAATTAGGCTTTAGATTCATCGAGCAGCGATCACCAATGACAAGAATACATCATGTGCAGCATTAGATCTAAACAAGGTATTTAATGGTCTATGTTTGTGCTTAAAAACCCTTAACGTGTGGTCCTGGGCTTTGATCGGGCTACTTTTCACCGATGTTGACAAGTTCACGCCGAACGACGGTGGAAATTTTGTAAAAACACACATGTTTGGGGATTCCGCTACATGCATGGTTCCAACAATTGGTATCAATGGGAGCGCATGTTTATTTTAATCCAAGACAAATTAAATATGCATTATGTTATGATGAGGGCATCGATACAGTCCTAACACCGCAGACCGCATTTTAATCCGATACCAGATGATGATTCTGTGTTCATCCGAAGATCTCAATTTGGATTAAAACCTATAGTTTAATGAGGATCTAATTTGATGAACCAATTCTATCTTAATCCATTTATACCAGAAGAATATTTTCTATTGAAGATTATTAATTTTATTGTTATACTAATTTTATTATAATATGAATTGTTTAAATATAATAATAATTTTATTATTATAAAATTAAATTCTAAAAATATTTTATTATTATATGATTTAATTTTTTATATCCTAAATGTACGGTTTAGAAATTGTTTTAAAAAATATATATAATGGGAGATGATCCAACATTGTGGGTCAAGCATTTTTTTCTTCAAAAATTTATGAAGACCCATAAAGGAGGTACCTTTAAAAAATATTGGGGAAAGACCTGCATTTGCTGGTCAAGTAAAAAAAATTTTGGGCACCCTCCTCTCCAGGTGCACTATAGAACCTCGGCCATGTCCATATTTTTCCTCTCTTTCCCGTGATGTGCGGTACACCTGGAACACCAGCAGCAGCGTGCTGCCACGGACAACTCTATAGCCCCGGGCCCGACCTCCCTATTGGAGCTGTCTGCCGCACCCCTTTAAAGTCTGAATGGCCTCCCTGCTACATGCTCCAGCCTGCACATAGCGGTCCAGCCCCTCCTCCCTCTTGGAACCCTACTGCATCGGGTGCTCCACCCATTGTCCCCTCACAAGGTGCCTCCGCGGGTGGTTGCACCACCTTCGGTTGCCCCAAGCCACTCTGCACGCAACCTCCTGCAAGCGGACCATGAAGCACGCCACTCTTCCACGACAACTGGATATCTGCCTAGCCTCCACCCCACTGCTTGCACTCCGAACCCGGGTGGTGTTTCCAAGCATGCCAGCTTCATGCAGTAGGCACTGCAGACTTCTTCCCAACCAGGTCACGCAGCCGGGCGCTAAACCAAGCCACTCCATATAACGTGAAAGACACCCATTCAAGTCGGTCAGCCGCCTCCTTTTACTGCAAGTGCAGCGGCATGCTGAGGTGGCACCGAGGTTTCTTCTTTATGCTTCCTTCTAGATGCCTCCATGGTCTGGGACCCCCGTCCAGTGAGGTAATCACTTTCCGCTTCATGCAAACCAGACCACTTACGAAATGGGAATTAGCGGGTCTTCTTAGCCCGGATCGGGTGTGGGTGGGCGTGTCCGGACCAGAACACCATTGCACGGGGTCTGCATGGCACAGGTTGAGCCTGTGTGGGTTCACCCCGACCATCACAAGCCCTGAATAGTTTTTGGGGGGCATGGAAATTAAATTTAATCAAAACATAATTAAAATAATTAATTTAATTACAGTTGATAGTTAAATAAATTAAATATTAATTTTGGTTTAAAAATTCAGCGGCGTAATTAATTTAATTTGGTGATTAATTAAATTAATCAATTAATTTAATTTTAGTTTTAAAATTAAATTAATTAAATTGGGACCAAAAGACATAAATATTGGATTAAAAATTGGAGTGAAATTTTTTATTCAATTAAAATGACATCAAGTTTATTATTAATGAATGTTTAATTTTTTAATTCTCCATTTATTTAATATACGTGGGTTTAATGCGTATATGGATGATCATGAGCTGGTGTCTGAACAATGCATGTCTGATGGGTTATTTATTTAATTATTGCATGTGGTTATGTAATAATTATTTTAATTAAATAAAAGGTGATCTGTGTGTCATCTCTAGTGTCCTTATATGTATAAGGGCTTGCACGCCCATTCTCAGAGTTGTGTATTTATTCCTTGAGACCCCCTCTCCTGCGTGCGAGTACAATTGTATAATGATGAGACAACCAGTAACACATTTTGTTCCAAGTGATGGCGACATACCAGACAGGAGTTGGATGCATTAGATGAGTAGACATTTCAATTCAAGTTGCATGCCACGCGACTAATGGTATTTACCCCTAGGGTTTTGGTTGGTCTGTTATTCACTCAACAGATCAACCAATAGTATTGGCTCGTGATCAGGTGTTCGTTTTTTTTTCTGCATGGATTATTATTTTTGTGCATGTGTAATTTATTGCATGATCACACAGTATAATAATAAACCAGCATGCATGATAAAATGAACATGTGACGTGATGAAATTTCTATTTCTTGGATGGTCAGTTGTGAGTGCGATCACATAGTACATGATTATAAAATTAGAAAATGATTTCTTTCGTCACACTAAAAATAATAAAACCCTCAATGATATATTATGTCTAAACAACCTTCCGTCATTCATATTTGGACAAAACCAGTTGTTTGAGGTGCCAGTTCATGCCTTAGCTGAGGGTACCTCCTACTACTGGGGAGTCCATATAAGAATGAAGGGTCGACTTAACTAATGATCTATTAAGGATTAGCCATAGATAACTAGATATCATTTTACAGGCAAGAATTGAGTAAATCAAATTTTGATTTTAAGAAGATGGGACTTCACTCAACGGATCAAGGAACCACACACTATAATGCAGTCAGCTAGTCAAAATCCTACCTAGAACCCTCCAAGTAGTGGCATAGCCTTATCTTGTAGACTTTGAGGGGTGGTTCCAGGATCCTTCCACTAGAATACTCAAGCGAGAGAGTATCCCGATTCTAGCACAAAGGGATCCTAGAATCCGATAAAATAGTGGGAGACCTAAAATGATTTAATTAATTAATGAAAATGTCTAAATTGGTAATCAAGATAAAAGGAACTCATCTGCTAAAATTTATTTTTTTAGAAAAATGGCATGTTATACTACAAGATTAAAACTGAGATATTATAATTGACAAAGTAAATGTCCACAGTGACCCGAGTATTCATGAATAGTACAGGCGCGTGTGCATAGAACTATGATATAGGAAACTCAAGGTGTCAGTTTCCCCAACATTGTTAAACTACCACAACAAGAGAGGGTGAAAAGTTCTTACAAGACACTATTATACAATGCATATGATTGTTATATCATTATGATTTCATCAACGTCCAGTGTCAGTTGTGGTCGATACACTAGGACATCGATTATATAACATAAAGCCTTATCTCTGAGATGTTTGCATGGATAAAGTGAACCAATGATATGAATAAAGCAAAGTTTACACCGGCATGTGTAAATTTAAAGATTTATCATGATAATTAAATATCATTTTTACCACATTACTCAAGTCACATTTTATGTTAAAAACAAACAATTGTTGAGTAAACGCTTTATTAACTATCTAGGTAAGGTTCACCAAGTGAATAAGAATAAAAGACAATTAAGAATTAATTCTTATGGCAGGAAAATTGAAAGACAATGTGAAAATGATAAAGGCTTTTAATTCCAATGAAACATTTGTGAAGTCCTCCAATTAATGAGGTATTAACATTGTTTATATGCATTGCATGTTATAAAATAATTCTACGGATGATTAAAAGAAATAACCTGATTTAAAAACCAAGTTATTGCTTCTACATCAGGTGTATTCATCATTATAATGTTTCTCTTTTACTACATGGTTATTGAATACAATATTTTGGAAACATATGTGTATTTTAATACGATAAACAAGTTGGTATAGATACCTTATTATAAGTCAGGTGTATTATCAAAATAGACTGTGAAAGGGTGATACCTAGGCCAGTGGTGAGAAGTACATGAATTCTTTAATTTCCATGTGAACGATTCATGTTGAACTATTGTTGAGTATACCCACAAACATTAATCTCATGAGTTCTTGGATGCAAGGAGACATTCGTTCAGTTTCTGAAATGAATGTTGTTTTTTGTAAACTCAATCACTAGTTCAGTGATACACGAATCACATGCAATTAGTGATGAATATAAATTCCAGTCTTATACCTAGTTGTGACAAGATAATTCTTTGTCAAGTAATACTAAAAATGGACGTCATGAATATACCAAGTATGGTATTTGGGCTCGGCATAGATAAATACTTTTGGTATTATCGATATCTTTAGTTTGGGAAAAGGAGCCTTTAAAAATAAAGGTATGTCATGAAGCTTTTGGAAATAGTTCAACACGAAAGTGTGAACTATTCCAAGAATAATATAAAGGTATATATACTTCATAAGATTCATTAAAGTAATTAGTGAATATAAATTGAAGTATTTTCATGGTCAGGAGATATGAGTTGCTTCAGGTTGGGATACCGAAAAATATCTCGACCAAGATTTCATCAATCATGATAATGTAGCATGGAGCAATTCCTAAACGCACATTAACTTATCAACGTCACAACGTTTTTGTTAATGGGGAGGATTTATGATGAAGTCTTACATATCAACATTGATAAAAAATTGTTACATGGATTAATTCCTAAATGCAAATTTTATACATCAAAGTATAGATGTATATAATATCAATGTTGGAATTGGCAGAAACTTCCATTATATTTCATGAAATTCATTGAAAATAACAGCGATATCCCATAACCAGATTCCAAATATAATGAAAAATGGCTATCATACGAGTCATAGGATGATGTAAACCCATTATGTCATAATAACATGTGTTTGGAATTCAAAGAGTTTTTTAGGACATAAACAAACTTGCGTCAAGACAAAAACATTGTGTATTTAGTGTAATAATCCTAACAGTTTTTTAGGATGTTACATAAATTTCTATGATAGACGAGTAGGTAGTAATGTAACTGACTACACTTCTATATAAGGGTGAACATCTCTATTAGAGATAGTGGGAGCTATATTGATTTGTGTTTAGTCAATGCTCAAAATGCACAAGTAGTTGGCATAGGTACTAGTTCCACAAGCACATGTGGAACCAAGAGTGTTCCGGAGACACATACTGTGTAGGAAGGATAAAACCATGGTGATGGTTTTTATATTCATTGTGGTCGATGATCTATTATTCAAAGTGAATAATATTTCCTACAAGTAAGCAATATATGGAAATAAGTTAAATTAATAATACTATCTAAAATTAAATTAATGGATCCTATGTATCAAAGTAAAAAGGTGCTATTATTTTGAATACTATGGTGGGTACTCAAGTGAGTTGATACATAGATGGTACGAGCTTAGTACCAATAAGGCTCGATTGGTTTCACCATGTTGTTATGCCTAAATCCATTAAAATTTTAATTATCATCTCTATTATTTATGATCAATATATTTATAATTTTATGTCATGACCCCCAATTGAGGATAGTGTATATACTACGCAACCAGAAAGGGATGGTCACATCACAGAATGCTAATAAAGGATGCAAGTTACTCAAATTAGATTTAGGATTAAAGTAAGAAACATAATCATAGTATAGACATTTAAAAAAAAATTCCATGCATCTACCAAAGGTTTGTGAGAGTAAAAAGGTTTTCCAATAAAATATATTTCCGGTAAAGTATGGAAAACAAACAATGGTATGATAGTTAGTTAAGACCAAAATAAAATTTACTCTCCAATGATTGACTTAAGGTAGTAGACTAAGTTCTAGGGAACATGATCTATTAAGGATAATCTATAGGCTTCTTGGACCTAGTCAATCGTACATATAACGACATTGTATTGAAAAAAATACATTTTGGAATAATTCAAGAGATAAATTGTTTCCTGTGTCATAGGGAATCATCTCTCCATGTTAACATGTCTATGAAATGGGAAGAGATAAATGCGGTGAGTTGAAATCCATACGTCAGAGTGATGAATCAATCACGTATTCCATTATATGTACAAGAACCAATATTTAAAAGGTATATTTTTAAATAAGAAAATATCAGTTATATCCAGGATCACTGCAAGGGATGTAGTCAGAACAATCTTATTGTACTTCGGCATTTACAAAAGATATGTACCTGGTAACTAGTGAAGAAAAGATTCTAGTTTTAGGGGAAAAAACTAGTCTTCCATAGATCAATAGATCTACTATTGTAGTTAGGATAAAGGTGATGAGTGAGACAAGCTCATATAAGCCTCTGGCGTCCATATCTACAAGACTGAGTACATTGTAGCTTCTAAGGTATCTAAGAAGCAGTTAAATGCAATGATTTTTTCCAGTTCATGGAATCTAACCAGGTGAGAAAAGTATTATCATAATATAGATTATGATATTCTTACTAGCCAAGATGTAATGTTATGAAAGTGGACAAAAAGGTATATACTCGGGATACCATGTCTAGAGATTTTTTAATCAAAGAGATGAGGTCGTTATAGCAGAATTTCCATGTGGCGGAACTGTGGTGGAACTAGCATCTAAGGCCTTTACTCAGCAAAGAAATGATGCTTATCATGTGAGTAGATAAGAAGTTTGGTTATCAAGTTGGCTCTTGTGCAAGTGGGAGTGTTGAAATAGCGGGTTCCCTAGACCCAACTATTATGTGCTTTTGATTACCATATCGTGTATAGAGTAAACTGTGCATGGTATCATCTTACCATTATAGTGTAGTCTTTTCTGTGGCTACTATTGAAATGGTAATGTCCAATGATTAAATGTCGTATAGAAATGTTATAGTAGTTCAAAATTTATAATGAGAACCTCTAGATACTATGAAATTAATCTTAAATATATGTTCTATGGTCTACATACATCTTAATAATTTGACATAGTAGATGTCTGACCATTAGGTGTTGGGGTCTCATATGCATTGAGACTTATTCTCATGATGTTTGCAGTTGGTAATCTCTAGTAGTGAGATCATGAGGACTGACCCGCCAATAAGAACACCACATGTTTCAGGTGTCATTTTATGTTCCTATATATGATCATATGTAATGGTCTAATGACTTGAGATCATTACCAAGGTATTTCATTTGATTGAATACATTGATACAAGACAAAAACCATAGCGATGAAGTCGTGGCGAGGTAGTTTGGGTCGGGTTCGTCATTGGTGGAATGACATTGTTTGAATGGTCAAGAAAGGATTTGTCGCTTCCGAGTTATGGAAGTAATATATCTTCAACCATGTTGATTTGGATGGAAGTACCATTATAAGACCATGGCCACGGCTGTTAAAGGTAAATCCTTCTAGTTAAATCAACATACAATAATGAAATAAAAGGGCAATGACATGTGAGTGCGTCCTGCATTATGAGATATTACGGACAAAGAGATTAATTTACACAGTGAGTGTTCATATGTTCGTTGTTGCTTCTGTGACAATCCTTATTTCTTGAGGGGCCATGATGGGTTGCTAGATCCCACTCTTGGTTTGTGAATAATATTCACAGCTGTCGAAATAAGGGCCTAGAGGGTTACACACAATTGCGTATTCAAGAATCTTCCCTATTCAGTTGAATAGGAGAATTGAACATAGTGGGCCCCGCCACAAGGGTCTGGGAATTGTAAAAACAAAAACTATCACCAATGAAATAAATAAATTCATATTATTCGAGTTTAGAATAATGAATATTGAATTTATTTATTAAATTTATTTACGAGTATTAGTAAATACATAAAAAAAATTAATTGACAAATATTAAATTATTCAGCGTTCAATTAAAATATATGGTAGCGACGATTTGGTTTAATGACTCAATTATTATCACGTAATATATTTTAATATATTACAAGGTAATGATAATAATATTTTTTTTTCTGTGTAGTATTCAAAAATTTCATTGATAGTGAATTAAGTATTCGGGGGCCGGTAAGGCGATACCAGGTATTTTAATTGTTCAATATAAATAGAAGAGTAGGGGAATTTTCCAAAAAACTATTCATGGAGCTTATCTCTCCTCTCCTCTCTCCAAAATTCTAGGGAGAGATTTTCTTGATCCATGTAGCTCGGATGATGCTCTCTCTCGGGCATCTCTAGAGATGTGATGCGGTGGTCATTGGAGAGTCGAAGACATCGGTGCAAATCCGCTCTAGCACCTGGATTATGAAAAACGGCGCTCCCAAAGATTCCTTGAAGTGTGCGTTGATGATCTATAAGAATTCATCTTCGGATTCTTTGAGCAGAGATCGGCAACGATGAGAAGACGTCGTGTGCGGCTTCAGATCTAAACTACGTATTTTATGGTTTATGTTTGTTCTTAAAAACCCTTCACGAGTGGTCCTTGGCTTTGACCAGGCTACTTTTCACCGATGTCGGCAAGTTCACGTCGAACGACGGTGGAATGATTTTAAAAAACCCACCTGTTTGGGGCTTCTGCGGCACACCTAGTTCTAACATTATATGTATCTCAATAATTTCACCATATATACTGTGTCTCCATACTATTAGATAATATATTATGGATGTTATACAATATCAAGAGTTGGATATTGTTGTTCATTTGTATTTAACTACAATGAATCAAATGAAATAACTATGTCAGTATTTATAAGTAATCTACCAAGCCCATTATTTTATAGATCACTATATATGACAAAAATATCATTTCATGATGGTAGATTCATGATAATATCATTCATTGCAATCATCTTCAATTATTATCAACATAATTCACATTCCTTTTTCCAATCAAACCTATCCCCTTTATGACTATTCTTGTTTAATAGGTCTTCAATTAAGAGAAAATATAAATTAATAGTTGATAATAACATGTTATACTAATTAATCAATGTACCTATGTGATATTCATTTTCATGGACCATCTCTGGACCACCTTATTCTTCATAGGGTCAATAATGTATCCATTAAATTAGATAATATATTTATGAAAACAAACTTCATGAAGACAAAATTGACAATTTCTAAAAATCCCATATAAATTTGTTTTCTAGTTGTAAACAGAACAACCCTCAATGGGTTCTTGTGATCATCATTTCATTTATTATATATAAGGAATCCTCAATAATGACCACAACAAAATCATTCCTATATCAAATGAAGAAATTTTTCACTGGATCCCCAAAATCCTAATGTTGATTATTCTGTGCAAATGGACATATTATAAAATATAAATTTCCATACATGTTTCAAACCGTTGTCCTTATAATATCATTCTACATTAAAAGTATTTGCTGATATCCAGAATTATGGTCAGAATACTAAAAAAATATTTATTTCAATGATGTCAATCAAATAAATTATCAATGTGAGGCAGTGTATACATCTTCTTTACTAAAATAGCATTGTTTTCTCTATAATAAATGTATAAACAAATGAATATATCTTTCTACATGAAAAATTTAATAGGGTCACTCATTGAGAAAATAATAATACAAATCACATATCACTCAATTCCCCAAATTTTTTATTGAGCACCATTAATTCCACAATGGTCATTTTATATATAGTCTATGATATTTTCATTTCATCATGGATTCACTAAATATTGAACTCGATTTTTCAAATTGTTTCATAACTTGAGATTGTCATCCCAGTATGGTTATAACTGATAAACCAATGTTTCAACTCTGGCTAAAATATCATTATCATGAATATTAGGTAAACCCCAACTTGGGATAGGTTATTTTATACTATTTCCATTCTTTCCAATAGGTGCCATTCTATTACAATAAAATTAGAAAAAATATATAATGAATCACAATTTATTGTCATCAACAAATAAACTCTTTACATAAAATGATTATTTTATGCTTAGAAATTATTATATTCATAAACATGGTTTCATTTTGAACATATTTTGTTTTAAATCAATCAAAATGGTTTTTAAATACAATGTGAATTATCCTAAACATACCCCCAGGTGTGTCTAACCAAGTGAATAGTAAATCCCATTTCCATATACCATGATACATAGTGTTAGGACTAACACACATAGTCACGGTTTTTACCAATAGTATCATATTATCTATAAACACACCCACTTTTATTATCCTGAAATAGATATATTTATATGAAGAGATAAATATTCTCTAACATTCCAATGTTTTATGATGTTCTTATATAATTATATACAATGATTTTCTAAGGGTTCTGTTCAATAATCAATGTTATCTAATTCTAGTCTTCATTAATTCTAAAAAACATCCTTTGATACCAAATGTAATCACCCAGGCCCTAAAATCCCAGAGCCCATGCCTTACATTATTACCTCAGCATGACTGTTAGAAATAAAATCCCAATGGACTGAAAAGTTTATTTTATCTGGGAATCTAGATACCTATATACTTTTTACTTTACCACAGGAATGTAATGACTATAAAACAACTTCACTTAAAAAACTACATAAAGTTCATGGTTATACCTGCATGTCATTCGTAATAAGCATATTCACATCCAGGGAATAAAAACACACATGAATATTGTGAGACAAGATGCTCAACAAGGGTAAATTAGATAGTTGATTTTTTCATAATCAATAATTAATGGGTAATGAATATAAAAATATTCTGCATTAACCTAATCTTATAATAAATATAAATGATAAAATAGAAGTCTATATAAAACCATATAAATTATAAAATTATAATGAAAATGGTCCAAAAATATTAAAAAAGTATAATGTCGTTTGGAATATCAAATAATAAAATCTTAATGGGGGAATTTGTAATCTCAGACATCATCATCATACCATCAAGGAATCATCTAGGACATATGAAAATAAATGGATAGGGCCTCAGCCATGTCTATATTGGATTTGTCTCATTAAACATGTCAATGAATCAAGATTCTGTAGCAGGACCCACTCATAACTTAATATGTCAAATGTAATACTAATATTAATTTGTTAATGATAAAAATATATAAATATGGAATGTAAATAACATTCTTTGTCTTATAAAAATAATGAATAACCATTCTGAGTTATGTGGTGAATTGTATCACAATAGAACATCCATAGTCTAACTAATCACATAATATTTAATAATATATAGTATATGATAGTCATAATATTTCAATTCCATTAAATTATTATCTCCAACAGAGTTCTTGAAATATATTATAATACACTAATAAAATTATCAAATAATGCATTCGATAAATAAACATTTTACATTTTAATTATGAGTTATTTTGTAAAAAACATTTGTTTTTGTCATTTAATTTAGTATGAAAGAAAAAATAAACAAATATAGTTTTTTCCTGAGAAAAGATGTTATTTTATAAAAATAATATTGTATTTATATATACAATAGTTGATAACTGAGAGTGGGTAATAAATCTAGATTTTTCCTTAAATCCAAATTACTTATCGAGATGAATAGGTTAGGTATCCGTTTAAACATTGTAATATCCAATAAAATACAGATGAAATTATATTGATATATGTGTTGGTATAATAGTTAATGAATTTAATATAATTATATAAAAATAATTACAAAATAAATTGGTTTAATGTGATAAATTATCTAACTCGAATGAAAAATAGAGGATTGTGAAGAAACCCATAACTTATGTCAGAACGTGTTTTGCAGTTTACATTAATGTGTTGGATAATAAAATTAAATCCATTAATTAATTAATTTACAGTTATCTATCCATTTATCTGTTTAATTTTAATATTATTAATTTTATTTATTGTAATTTTTATTAGTTATAAAATTAGATTTTGTAGTCAATGAGTGTATGATTCCTTAGTTTCATGATTAGTATACTTTTACACAAACATGGAAGATATATTGAACTGAAAAGAGTTTTAAATAATTGAAATTATTTTATTAATTGTATAAAAAATATTAAATGTTTATATAATCATTTTAATAAGTTATGGAGATGATGAATTATTAGATGATATGTTATTGATAATCATTGTTATTATTGTAGTGGTTTCTGATCATCATCATCTAATATGGTTTCATTAATTAAAATTATGTATATAAAAAGTTTCTAGAACATTATATAAGATGTAATACATATATTATAATCTTTTCAAAAAAATGGTTTTCTGAACAGACATTAATGTAGAATTGAGAAACTAAAACATATCATCAATGAAAGTGGTAAATCGAAACCTCACTGATGAAATTTTCATACATTTAATTAAATTGAAAGGGGGATATACATGATTGTGGAGTTTAAATTGAAATCATAAAATTAATGTATATAATATACACTATATTTATCATGTCACTATAGAAATTAGAGGTGAATAACTGATTAGAATATAAAATAATTTGATATGAAAATAAAATAAAATAAAGTGGATTATTACCTCTTGAATTCATATCCTTGATAACCACTATAAGGGATTGGTATTTGAATTTTTTTTATAAAAATATGATAATATATATTAGGTAGTGTCATGGTAAGAGTATTGTATATACTTCGAAATAGTCTCTTAAAATGAAATATATGAGGATAATTGGTGATGAGGGGTGATTATTATTGTTGAAGGGAGGGGTGTTTTTAGAAAAATTTTATAAATTTGTTTTTTGTTTTGGATAAAGCATACGAATTTTTTGTGAATTATAAATAAAAATAATTAAATGATGAACATAATTTCAAGATTATATGTTTTACATCATTCATGGCTCAGGGAATAATATATTAATCTTAGAATGTATATATACTATAAATTAGAGTATTTTATATTTCATAAAATATTACACTCTTTAAAAAAATCATAAAATTTCTCCCTCTGCATTAGTCAATTTATTGAATTAAAAAATAAAATCAATTTTTTTAATATAATTTTCTAAATATGTGGATTTTAATTTGTAATAAAAAGCATAATTTATTTGAAAAACACAATTTTCAAAATTATAACTACTTATTTGAGAGTTCGAAAAATTAGTAAATGGACAATTAAACTAATTGAATTTTTCAGAAAATTAAATATTAATCATAAATATATTTTATAAATATTCATCTAAATTATCATAATATATATGAAATCTTATATAATAATTTATATTTATAAAAAATACATACTCATAACTTATTATTTAGAAAACAATTATTTACTAACTCTAGGATGTAAATGTAACATCCCTAGGAAATAATGAATAAAAAATATTATATATTTATAATTATTTTTGAATTAAATATTAATTTTACTTTAAATGGGTTTCTATGTTTGATAGCGTACCCAATACTCAACAATGGGATTCATTGAAATTTTACGTTGCACACTAACAATATAATGTTATTATTATAAATGGTAGTTATCTTCTACCCGTTTTATTGGCAGAAATGAAAATAAAACTAAATACAATATGATTATACATGTCTATTACATGTACTTAAATTTATCCAATCAAAATGTTATAGGCTTAAAATGTGAATGAATCAAATTTTAAGTATAATTAATATTAAATGGTCGATTTTCCGCCTTAAAATGGTGAACCCTCATTAAATATAGTTTTTCTCAATTTAATAAATTATAATTGACCAAATAAAATCCTTTTTTAGAATTTGGACATCAAAATATACTTTGGATAATTTTTTGGTATTTTTCTAAAAATGTTCATTTCTTAATGAATAGTGAAAAATATTGTATTTTAATTCAAATGTGCCTTTAATATAATTTAGTGTTACGGTTATATTATCTTTTTAATTGTCTTAAATGTTTAATTAGAATATATTTTTACCATTTCATCCATTGTTGGTTATTGAAATTAATTTCACTTTGATATTGGACATAAAAAAATTCAATCTTTTGATAGTTATTGTTTCATAAAAACATGCTAATTGTTTTAACAACATGAATTAAAATTAAATTCATTAATTCCAATTCTATGTTTTGAATTTTGAAAAATAGACATCATTTTTGAATTCAAAATATAAAATAATGCATAGGCTCAATTTTTTGTATTTCTAAAAAACATCAATTTTTGATGGATAGTGAAACCACATAGAAGTAGTAAAAAAGGACTTTTTCTTTTAAAAGAAATCATACCACTTCTGTGAATTGAATTTAAAAAATCTAACATACATGGTTGTTATTATTTAGAAAAATGTGGTTCAATGAAATAAAAATATTTTTTGGGAATATTAAATTTTGACTTTTATTTACCATGGTTAACTTTAAATATGGTAATTCATGGTTAAAAAAATATTATAAGAATTCAAAATTACCATCACACTATTCATAACATTATTTTATGGATAATTTACCACCATGGGTTTCTTTGGGTCCATTTCTGGGCCCCATGGAGCCACTTATGAATGATAATGTCACTTTAGATTAATTAATTTAATGAAAAGGAAAGATTTATAGAAATAGAAATATTTTAGTAATTACATTTTATATGATGTTATATAAGTAATAATTTTGACTATACATATTAATTGGAAAGATGAAAATATTTCATAAATCATGGTATTTGTTATATAATTTTTATACATAATATAAATTAAATTATTTATGATACAATAATGATGCAGTACTTACCTCATTAATGAATGATTTAAATTAATAAGATTAAATTATTAAAATATTATCCAAAACATGTCCAATTCTGATTGGATGATTTTATATCGAATATGATTAATCTTATCTTCTACTTTAATGATTTTTGGACTTTTTGAAACCGAATATATGATTATAATAAAATAATTTTTTCACACTTTCTTAAAGAGCCCCTCCTCTCCCTTATAAAAGGACACCACTTCTAACCCATTCCTCACCGATCTCAAGACATTTGGCTCATCAAAAATCTTCCCAATTAATCTCCCTACATCTCTCTAGTCCTCCTAGAAGCCTTACATTGGGCATGAGGCACTACAAGAAGTCCATTGGTTAAAACTAAAGGGAGTTACCAAATTTATAGGTAACAATTTCTCTTAAATAGTTTTATGTTATTTTACTTGTCGAACCCCTAAACTCTTTTTATTAATTTCTTTTGTAACAACAACAGTATCCTCAATATACTAGGATTTTGTTATGATATTTATTTGAACTACACATACACACACCACCATCTAATGGATGAATAACATAATGTTTCTATGGATGGAAAAATAATGCCTCACAAAACGATGATTATTCAAATATCTTCCACCACCTCTCATGGTGGACATTAAGATGGTACTGTATTTATATATGACATATATTCTCTTTATGGTTTCATTATGATTCTTTATTTTTTTTATATCATAACTTTATGGTTTCCATTATGTGTAAACATGAAAATTTTATTTGAGTAAGTGCACACTACAATTACCTCAATGTGATATGACTCGTTAATGCCATATGTGGGACATCTAAAGGATGGAGTTAATGATATTATATATGGCATTTAAATGGAATTATTATAATACCTATTTATCATTGTGTTTTAATTCCATAAAATAAGAACTGGAAATGAATGTAGCGTTCATGTGTATGTTCGACTTACCATCTCCATGAATGGTGCATTTCATTTCTTACTTCCAAATGATATATAATATTAAATATATATATATATATATAATGGATATATATGATATATATGATATCTAAAAAATTATTTTCATTCTGGCTATAATGGACTTTTGACCACATGGATAACATGTAAATATATGGTGTTCATTTTTTACTCAAGTACCAAATATTGAAAAAACAAACATTATTAACGTGAATGATTACATTATTTTTATAACATGTTAATAAGTGATATAAAATGAATCATAAACATCAAAAATATTTTTACGAAAGAAAAAATTAATTTAGTTTACTATTCAGGAGATTAAAGAATGATCGAGTCAAGTCGGACATGAGGTAAGGGACTTCGTCTCAATATCATTTCATTGAAGCATATTTAGATTTATACATGACTTTATTTTATACGGTGTATAAACACCATTGACTTTTCATTTCTCTAAAAGGTAATCTTTTTATATGAAGAATGTTACTAAATTACAAAATGGTATGTTTTTTTAACGTTTGGGGTGACAATGACGTTTCTGCCGCTGCGAGTATTATTTGATCTTTGGCTTCCTTAACAAGCTGTAATATTTTTATAAACAGAAAAATAAATACCATATACACTTTTTACGTATTTTGTTTTTGAAACTCAATTTTAGAATAGATTTATTATTTCAATACATTGAAATGATATTTTGTTTTTGCAATGTGGAAATGTTGTCTTTCCTTTATGTTTATGTTATGTGTTATGATCATGTTATGGTTCTATCGAATTATTTATGTATGTGTGTGTTTCTATGATAAACCGAGGGCGGCCGAGCCCAAGACAGCTCTCCAATAAATTGGGTAACGTGAAAGAGGTAAACATGAATGTTACTCAAAAAAGATTTAGGGAATATATTGTGTTGGGTATTACAAAGTAACTCCATCTGTAGTTGTGATAGCTACATTGTAAGTATATTATTGATGCCACAAGATACCTTTATAATTTATGATTTCTAGGTGTTATTCAAAAATCCTAGGTTTTCATGAGGTAAGTAAAAGATTTTTTGTTTTGTATGTATTAATGAATAAAATTTTTCTTTCATTGGTTTATAACCTTTACATAGATTTTTAGGCTCATCGCATGTTTTGAAATGGTTTCAATGTGAATTATTCATTTAATTCAATATTATGTAATGTTTGAGGATGTGTCCTTATAGTTGGTATCAGAGGTTGGTTTAGAAAACATTAGGAGTTAGGGTATTGTTAAATTAATATCCATAAAGAAAATTATGTTAATATTGAAATCATATTGCTTTTATAGATTACCATGTTGCTTTGCCTAAGATATTTCTCTGTTCAGAATGATTTTCTGCAAAGGAAACATGACAGCTACATTGGGACATCATCAGGAGGAAGACAAACATCCAAATCAACAACCTGAGATGTTAGGAATCAGAACTGAATTGTTTGTTTTAGTGATGGAATAATTGAATCGGGATATGAATGGCGGTGGTATCTATGTTATAGATCATCCAGATCAACTGCAGAGGAACATGTCAGTAGTGGAGCATTTCATGAGGCAACATTCCCCATCATTCAGAGTATCATCTTACCCTAATCTAGGTGAAAGGTGGATTAATGAAGTAAGGATGATCTTTGATGTCATGGGTTGTTTAGAACATCAAAAGGTTAGTCTTGTTGTTTACCATTTTGATGGTGAATCTGATCAGTGGTGGTCGATGGTGAAAAATATCAGAGATAGTGAGGAGATCGATGCTCTCGATTGGGATGAATTCAAAGGTAATTTCTCATGAGAAATATTTTCCTAAGGATGTTTGTCTTAGGATGGAAATCAAATTAATGGAGTTGAGGTAGGATGAGGACTCAGTGGCTACATATGAAAAAAAATTCACTCGACTAGCAAGGTATGCTCCAAATTTCAAACGAGATATTGATTGTTAAATCAACTGTTTTTACTCAGGATAAAATACAATTTATTGAAGGGCTTTAGCTTCTCGTGAGTTCAAATGTTATGAAAAACATATTTTTTGTTCAGAAAAGTTGGAAATGGATACTGTCAATGATCATTTATTCTTTGAAAAAAAAAATAGAATAATAGGTCAAGGTGTTAAGAGAATGGGAATAACTCTTCAAAAAAATCTGATGGTATGAAAATAAAGTTTACAGTTTGAAAAAATTGTGGTAAAAATCATGTTGGGGATTGTCTTTTGAATTATAGTAAGTGGTACCAATGTTTTTAAAATGGACACAAGTATTGTAATTGCACTAAAAAATATCAGGTTAATGGTAAGATAAAATCTGATTTAAAGTCAATAAAATGATTTAAGTACAACGAAATTAGTCATTATGCAAATAAGTGTCCAACAAAGAACTGAAGCAACCAGACTAAAAGCAGAAAGGGGTGGTTAAATCCTTTGCAAATACCTCAGAAAATGTTGTGCTATATAATGATGTTGTATCAGGTACACTGTCTACATGTTCAGAATATGCCAATGTGTTGCTTGATTCATGCTCTACACACTCATTCATTTCTAAGAAGATTTCTAATAAATTAGGGATTCTATCTCAATATATGAATACAGACCATTTGGAAAAAACACATGGAGGAAATTTTCAGATGAAAAGAAAACATAAGAACATTATTTTCCGTGTGTTCTAAAAGAATATACGTGTGAACCTTATTGTTTTGCCTCTAGTATAGTTTGATGTTATATTGTGCATGGATATGCTTCTTTTTATCATATTAAGATTGACTGGAGAGCTAATGAGGATTCTTTTTAGAATGATTCATAGTTTGGGAACTAGAATGAACCATTTGTTTTGATAACACATCAGGGTGCTGAGAAACTAGTAGAAGAAGGAAATGAATGTTACCTTGCACATTTTGTTGAAATTAAAGGAACTATTTAGATTAATGATTCACCAGTGGTAAATAAGTACATTGATGATTTTCCTGATGAGTTTCCTTGTATTATACCTGATTGGGAAGTTGAATTTACTATTGAATAAGTTCCTAATGCTAAGACAATTTCAAAACCCCCTTATCGAATTCCTCAAATTGATCTTTTAGATTTAAAGAAGAAATTACAAGTGTTACTAGATAAATGTTTCATTCGACCTAGAACATGACCATGGGGTGCTCTTATCTTGTTGGTTAAAAAGAAAGAATGTTTAATGAGACTTTGCAATGATTATAGAGCATTAAATTAAATCACTGGTAAGAACAAGTATCCTTTTACTCATATCGATGATTTTTCTGTTAACTATAGGGAGCTCAGTTTTTATTGAAGATTGACATGAGATCGGGGTACAATCAGTTAAAAGTAAAGGAAGAAGACATTCCTAAGAACACGTTTCGTACTAGATATGGACATTATGAATTTGTAGTTGTGACTTTTGTTTTAACCAATTCACCTGTTGTATTTGTGGATCTTATGAATTGAATTTTTCATGAGTGCTTGGATAAGATTGTGGTTGTGTTCATTGATGATACATTGATTTATTCTAAAAGTAAAGAGAATGTTGAAATTCATTTATTGGTCATCTATCAAAACTTAAATGAAATGAAACATAATGGGAAATTCAGCATGTGTGAGTTTTGGTTAAAAAATTTCTTTCCTTGGTCACATTGTTTAAAAAAATGGTATAACTGTTGATCCAGCTAAATAAAATGTTGATTAATGTCCATGACCCTCAAAAATAATAGAGATTCATAGTATTCTTGGTTTGGAAGGTTATAACTGGATGTTTGTTGAAAATATTTCATGGTTATCTTGTAAAAATACTATGTTAACTCGAAAAGGTGTTAAGATCATCTGGGAAAAAGAATGTGATGATTTTTTTAATGAATAGAAAAGGAGATTGGTGAATGCTCTAGTTTTGTAACTACCATACCGAAATGGTGAGCTTTTTTATCTATTGTGATGCTACATTAAAAATATTAGGTTGTGTCCTAATGCAAAATGATCAGGTAATTTCTTATGCATCACTTCAGTTGAAACCACATTAGTTAAATTACCATACACATGGTTTGGAATTAGCTACTGTTATTTTTGCTTTAAAAATTTGGAGGCATTATTTGTATGGATTAAAATGTGAAATATATAATGATCACAAATGTTTAAAGTATATTTTCACTTAAAATGCATTGAACATGAGACATAATAGATGACAGGAATTAATCAAGGATTATGATTTGACGATCCATTACCATCAAGGAAAAGAAAATTAAGTGGTTGTTTCTTTACGTCGAAAAATTAATGCTTCATTAACAATTTTACATTTGGAACAATATCCTTGGATTTTTGATTGGATAAAATTTAGAATTGAAATTGTTGGTGCAGAAAATTATTCTATTTTGTTTCAGGTGTTAGTGAAATCATATATATTAGAAAGAATAAAGAAAGCACATAAAGAAGATTGTGAGTTGCAGAAAAAAGGTAGAGTTGTTTTAGAAGGGTATGTTTCCTGATTTTAGCATTGATAATGATTGTGTATTGAGATTTAGAAAAAGATTATGTGGGACTTGTTATTTACAGTTGAATAATGAGTTGTTATGTGATGCTCATAGTTACCCGTTTTCAGTTTATCCTGGATGTACTAAGATGTACAATGATCTTCATGAGTATTACTGGTGGGATGGATTGAAAAGAGATATTTCTGATTTTACTATGATGTGCATGACTTGTCAGCAGGTTAAAGTTGAGTGGTAGTTACTGAAAGATATGCTTCAGCCTTTACCAGTGCCAGAGTGGAACTGGGAAAATATATTAATAGAATTTGTTATGGGATTACCAAAGACATCTCAAGGTAATAATGAAATATGGGTTATTGATGATCTATTGACTAAATATGCACATTTCCTTCTTTTCATGATACTTTGACTCTTGATAAACTTTCTTAATTGTATGTTGAAATGATAGTCAGGTTGTATGGAGTTCCCCTCTCTATTGTAACTGATCGTGATCCCAGGTTTACATCTAACTTTTGGAAAGTCGTTCAGAAGTTGTTGGGTGCAGAATTAATTTCTAGTACATCTTTTCATCGTCAATCAGATGGGAAATCATAACGAACAATTCAGTCATTGGAGGATATGTTTTATTCTTGCTCGATGTATTATCATGGAAGTTGGGACAAACATCTTTCATTCGTTGAATTTCCATATAATAAAAAATTTTATTACAGTATACAGATGGCTCCATTTGAGGAATTATATGGAAAGCATTGTCAAACTAAATCTTTTTGGGATGAAGTAGGTGAAAAGAAGCTGAGGGGACCAGAATCGGTAGAAAATATGGCAGAGAATGTTCAGTAGATTCAGAAGCACATGAGAATATCATAGATCTGACAAAAAAGTGATGCAGATAACTGGAGGAAGGATGTTTCTTTTGTGGAAGGTGATCATGTATTTCTCTAAGTTTCTTCATTGAAAATGTAATATATTTTGTTAAGAAGAGAAAGTTGAGTCCGAGGTTCATTGGAACATATGAAATTTTGGAGAAAGATGGATCAGTTTTGTACAGAATGGATTTACCTACATTTTATTACCAGGTACACAGAGGGATTCATGTTTCGATGTTGAGAAATTTTATGCCAGATTTATCTCATTTGCTGAACCCAGAGGTAGTTCATTTGAAAGAGAGTATCTATTATGAGGAAAAACCAGTCTAGATTACTGATCTTAGAGAGAAAGTGTTGCAGAATAAAGTAATTCACCAGGTAATGGTTTTGTGGAGAAACCATATGGTTGACGAGGATACATGTGAATCTAAAAATGCTTTGTGTGATAAATACCCCCACTTATTTTGATAAGTGAATAAAAATTGCGAGGATGAAATTTCCAAAAGGGGGGAATGATATAACATCCTAGTAAAATATTGAATAATACATATTTCATAAATATTAATATTGGTGAATTAAATATTGTTTTTATTTTATAGGGGTTTCTATGTTCGATAGAATACCTGATACGAAACAACGTGTTTCTTTGAAATCATACGTTGCACACTAATAGTATAATAATATTATTTTAAATGGTTGTTAACTCCTAGAATTTGTGTTTCCGAGAATGAACAAAACTAACTACAAAATTATTATACATGTTTTTTAAATGTATTTACATTTATCCAATAAATAATTTAGAGGCTTAAAAATGTGAATGAACCTAATTTTAATCATAATTTACGTTAAAAGGAACATTTACCTCTTTTTAATGGTGAACCATCATTAAATATAGTTTTCATCACTTTAATACATTCTAATTGAACAATTAATGTCTTTCTATACAATGGGGACGTCAAATTTTACTTTGGGTAACTTTTTGTTATTTTTCTGATAAAGTTCATTTTTTAATGAAAGGTGAAATTTTTTGTATTTTAATTCAATAGTTCCATTTAATCTAATTTTATAATGGTTAGATTATCTTTTTAATTGTTTTTGACGTGTAATTAGAATATAATTTTACCATTTAATAAAATTTTGTCCATTAAAATTAATTTCATTTTGAAATTGGACATAAAGAAGAGTAAATCTTTTGATAGTTATTGTTTTTCTTAAAAACACGCTAATTTTTTAACAACAAAAATTAATTTTAAATTAGTGAATTCAACTTATATGTTTTGAATTTGGAATACTATTCATCATTCTTGAATTCAGAATATCAAATAATTCTTAGGCTTGTTTTTTTGTATTGTTTTGAAAAACATCAATTTTTGGTGAATAATAAAACCACTTAGTAGTAGTTAAAAACATACTTTTTCATTTTACTGAAATTTTACAAATTCTGTGAATTTTATATCAAAAATATGATATATATTGTTCTTATTAATAAGTGAAATTTGGTTCAATAAGATAAAAATAAATTTTGGGGAATTGTAACTTTTCACTTTTATTTACCGCGGTTAAAGGTAAATAGGGTAATTCAAGGTTTAAAGAATATTATAATAATTCAAAATATCCTTAAAATTTTTTCTAACATTATTGTATGATTAATGATCGACCGTGGGAATCATTGGGTCAACATTGGGACCCCATGTAGCAGCTTATGAATGATAATGACACTATAGATTAATTGATTTAAAGTAAAGGCATAATTGACATAAACAAAAATCTTTTAGTAATTAAATTTCATATTAAATTATATAAGTAATATTTTGACTATAAATATTAATTGGAATGATTAATGGATTTCCTACATCGTGGTATTTTTTTATAAATTTTCTACAGCAAATAAATTAAATTATAAATGACACAATTTACCTCATTAATAAATGATTTAAATAAATAAGATTATAATGATTAAAATATTATCCAAAACATTTCCAATTATGATTGGATGATTTTATTTCAAATATTAGTGATCTTATATTTTAAATTAATGATTTTGGGACCCATATAAACTAATGATATGTTTATAATAAAATAATGATTTCACACATTCCTAAAGAGCCACTCCTCTCCCATATAAAAGGAGGGAACTTCTAAAAAATCCTTATACCTCTAAAGCTTTTTGCCTCATCAAAAATACGACTAATTAATCTCCATAAATCCCTATAATCCTCTTAGAATCCTTAAAAGAAGATTAAGGCACTTAAAGGCTTCCTTTGGATAAAACCAAAGGGAATTACACAAATTAAATGTAACAGTTTCTCTTAAGTGGTTTTATTTTATTTTATATCTCCAACACCTAGAATGTTTTTATTCCTTTGTTTTATAACAACACCAGTATCCTAAATATTATAAGTTGCTTTTATGAGAAGGATTCAAAATAAATTACACACACCTCCATCTAATGGATAAAGAACGTAATGTTTTAGTGGATGGAAAAAAAAGCCACACGAAATGATGATTGTTAAAAAATATCCAACCACCTCTCATGGTGGCCATGAATATTGAAATGTATTTATGTATGATATATATTATTTTTATGTTTTTTTATACTTATTAATTTCCTTATAGATACCTTTATGGTTTCCATTATCTGTAAACATGATAATTTCATTTGAGAAAGTGCGGATTGTCGGCCCCTCATTATGATATTACTCGTTAATTCCAAATGTGGAACGAATAAATGATGGAGTTAATGATAATATATATGATAATATATATGATATTTTTCTGGAATTATAATATATTTATGTATCATTATGTTTCAATTCCATTAAAATAAGAAATATAAATTAATGTAGCGTTCATTCATACGTACAGATTACCGTCTCCACGAACGGTGCATTTCATTTCCTACCTCCAAATGATAAGTACTGTTATATATACATAGGGTATATATATGATATATATGATATCTAAATAATGAATTTTATTCTGGATATAATAGACTATTGACCACAAGGACAACTTGTAAATATAAGGTGTTCATTTTTGACTCAAGTACCAAATATCGACAAAACAGACATTATTAACTTGAATGATTACATTATGTTTATAACATGGTAATGAGTGATATAAAACAAATTAAAACATTAAAAAGCTTCTTAAAAAAGTATAAATTATGTTTAGTTTATTATTCTAGATATTAAAAAATGATCGAGTCAAGTCAGACACGATGTAAGTGACTTCGTCTCAATCTGCTTTCATTGGGGCATATTTAGTTTTATACATGACTTTATTTTATATGGTGTATAAACCCCTTTGTAATATCATTTCATTTGAAGGGAAACTTTTGATACGAAGAATTTTACTAAATGAAAAAAGGGATATTTTTTTAACGTAAGAGGTGACAACGACCTTTTTGACGTCGCGAGTATTATTTGATAATTGGCTTCCTTAACAACCCGTAACGATTTTTAAAAGGAAAAAATAAATACCATATAATATTTTTACATATTTTGGTTTTGAAAATGATTTTGAGAATGGATTTATTATTTCAATACTTTGAAATGATATTTTGTTATTTCAATGCGAAAATGTCATCATTCCTTTATGATTGTATTATGTGTTATGATCATGTTATGGCTCTTGGGAATTATTTTTCTATAAGGATGGTTCAGTGATAAAACTAGGGCGGGTGAACCCGAGATAGCTCTCCAATGCATTGGGTAACACGACAGAGGTAAACATGAATGTTTCTCCCAATTGATTTAGGGAATATACTATAATGGGTATTCTAATGTAACTGTCTATGTAGTTGTGATAGATACATTGTAAGTATGTTATAGAATACACAAGTTACCTATATGATTTATGATTTCAATGTGTTATTCATAAATCATATGTTTTCATGAGGTAAGTAAATGTTTTTATGTTTTGTATGTATTAATGAACAGATGTTTTCTTTCATTGTTTTATAACCCTTACTGATCTTTTTATGCTCATCCCACGTATTGAAATGTTTTCACAAGACATGTAGATGAATAGGGTCAAGGATGGGATCATGGAAAAGTCATGTTGTCTAAAACCTGGAACAAGACATGACTCTTTTTATTGAAGAGTTTTTATTTTATGAAAAAATTGAAAACTCTGTCGAAGTGTATACTTTTTAATTTTTTGAGATGTAATAGTTATGTCCTAATTCTCTAAAAATCCAAAACTGAAAAGATAGTAAAATTGAACGATTCATTTAATTCAATAATATGTAATATTTAAGGCCAGGTCCTAATAGTAAATATAAAATATTTTTTTTTATATTTCACCAATGTTTTCATTATATTTTTTTAGGTTGTGTTACTATTCTATTGGTAATGTTATTATTACTGAGGGTCACATTACTATTAGAGTGGCCATAATTAATTGTAAAATAACTTTTTAATCTCATTTTTATATGATTCATAAGAAGAAAAATATATTAAACTTTATAATAAGAATACCAGTAAATCAGGGGTTGTAATGGAAAATATTAGTGAGATTTATAAAAAATAGGAAAAGAAATTAGAAAAATGAAATATGATTTATAATTAAGAGTATTGAAATCACCCAAAAATATGTATATTATATGGATCTTCTTGAGAATCAATGAGAATCATGAAATTTTTCATCCCAATATATATTTATTATATAATCATGAAATTATTTTAATGCATTATCAAATAAATCCATTGTCTATAGTGTAATATTTTTATTCTTATAATTAAGCTGGTTAGATGTAAGGATACTCACTAAATAAAATTGGGATTTTTTTTAGCCTAATTATAAAACCAGAACCCTCTTTTCAGGTTAATAGTGTAGGATGATAAAATTATTGATTTAAATATAATCTAATTATTATATATCATAAATTAATATAAGTTATAAATTTTCTTAAATATAAGAATATAAAATAATTGAATCTTACCATGTAGGGAATTTTGACACATAATCAATAAAATGACTATTATAACCTTGAATATTAATCACTTGTATAAAAAATAATTTAAGTGACATATAATTTAAATAGATGAGATATTATTTAGGAAGTTTGAAATGGGGGATTAAAATATTAACCAACTTTTCATGACCCCCGCCATGCACATGTGAACAACAATTTGTTCTTTATAATGATGATTCATCCTTATTATTGAGAATGAGATCCAAATTATGAGATTTATAGATAACATAATAAGTAATAAAAAAATATTATAAACTGAAATAATTTTATAAATGTAATTATTATTTAATTAATTATATAATAATTCACAATATCAGAATCATTATAAGAGTTTTTCTCTCAGAAAGCTAGTTGAATAATTATCAACATACAATATTTTATTACTTTGAAACCATATGGTAATAGAAAAATCAATATATTAAAGGACAAGATGAAATTATAGATTATTTTGGTAATAAATATTTCCAAGAATTTATATAATGTATTAATTTTTTACTTCCATTGAAATCATATACCAATTGATTGAATCAATATATTTTGGATGAATTTTTGTTATTTTTTTATTAATAAATAAAATATTTTAAAAAACATCTCACAATTATGCTGGTATTATATATATTTAATCACAACAACCTACCCTTGCCTTGCACACACATACAGTGCCAATATATAAATACTAGAGAATGAAGGAATACATAATTTTTATCAACTATAAATACATAAAATCATCAATTAATAGTGAAATATGTTGTAAAATATTTCAATCACATAAAATTGAAATAAAAAAATGAATCTAGGGTAATCAACAAACATATTATTTTACTCATTTAGAAATAAATGTTACTTTTAAAAACAAGATCATTTCGATTAAAATTGTATAATTCGTGAAAAGGAAAACATGGTTCTTGAAAATATTTTATGGGAAAGGCATGACTATTATTTTCAATATATTGAATAAATGATGTCACAGTCATGGACATCACATTTAAAAAAACCAGGATTAATTATAGTATCCTCATGTTTTATATAACATAATATAATTTTTCTTCATTTAATTAATTTTTGTATTTTTTCTAATTATTTAAAATCAAATGGTTTGGATCCCTAAAAATAATATTGTATAACTTTCTCATATTTTACCATACTTATCACGACCCATCCCTAGGACTCGTGTCGTGACTACACCAAGCCCACCTTTCATAGGCCAGGGGTTGGTGACTAGCACCAAAGGCGTAATTCCTGAAGAAATGGATGGCATTGCCTTTTTATAGTAAATAAAAACACATCAGAGAACACAAGTGAAGTAAGAACTAAGTGAAACTGGGTACAAGGTAAGTGCTGAAAAGTAAATGGGCCAGTATACAAACCCAACTGAAAGTACAATACTACTGAAAGGAAGTGCAACAATAGTAAGTAAAACAGCAACACTAAGTCGTCCTCTGGAAATCCCACATGAAGGGTGGGTCCAGATAGTCTCTTCAGCTCATCGAGTCCAGTCGTCCGCTCCGTGTACATCCCGCCATGTGGTCCACCTCCGGGTACCTCCCAAATCCACTAGCCTTCACCTCGATCTGTGATGTCCGTCATCTACATCCAACACAATGTATTGGGGGCATAACCCATGCATTGGTGAGTATACGATAATCGATAGAGACCCAGAGACCCCCGAAGTTCTCTCAAAATCAACGAAGGATAAACCACAAAGGAATGATACAATCACAAAGTATCAACCGAATCTACTAAGATATATTCCCATACATATACCTAAGTCATCAATTACAAAATGACTCCAACTCTCGAGCCCAAGTACAACCCAGTCCACACAAGAAAACACAACCCAATCCACATAGGAAAACACAACCTAGACCACACAGGAAAGAAAATCAATTACACCGATGAAAAAGATTGAAGTCAAGACTCGGATCACAAAGGTATACCATTTGTAAAGAGATAGAGATGATCAGATGTAACCCCTGTTTCATCTAAATTGTCGGACCCACATAGGATACAAGACCAGCTATGCTGTCGGACCCACATTGGATACAAGACCAGCTACTCTGCAAGACAACTCAGGATACAAGTACAGAGGACAACACTACCGGACCCATGTAGTATAAAAGAAGAGTAGTCATCAATGTTGAACCCACATATGATCTCGGTACGGTCTTCGTCACTGCCAAACCCATACAGTATCCAATTATAGTCGTCTACGCTGCCGAAACTACGAAGGATCCAGGTATAGTCATCATCGTCGCATTCACATCCAGCTCTATGTTTTCCGCACACATCATGCTCGATTCCAGGAGGGTTCGCTCCTCACTCAAGAGAGTCAATACATAAACAGTCATAAAGTCCAGATTTGATAATTCCCAATGTTTTGTCTCATCAATAGAAACCCAACGCGACAGACGGTGCGTCAATCGGACGCCCGGTCTGAGATTTATTGGCTTTTCCGTTTCCGGGGCCCGGTTGGTTTTTAAGATAAAACCAACATGACCGTACACCAAATGCATCCAAAAATCAATAGTATTACGACGAAAGGACCGTATCATCAATAAGAATTCAATGCAATTGACGACACGTCAAACAGATATCTGATCGTTAAGTTATAAGCGTTTCTACTCCAAGGGTGCGGTTGGTTTTAGGTTTGATCCAACTCGGCCCTATAGAAACTTTGCCGAAATATTGAGTTTAATATACCTGAATGACCATATCGATCCAAGGATTACTACGCAACTCACGGTTCATACATTGGAGGTCCATATCTCATGTTATTGGAAAAAGACAGAAAATGGTCCGAAGTGGGGGATCGGGGCTCGATCTGACCCGGCCCAACCCCCCTGGGTCGGCCCGAATCAGGGCGACCCGACCAGTCCGGCTCTGGAATGGCGGGGCGTGACCCAACCCCGCCAGGGTTGTGGGGTTCCCCGGCTCGGCCCCCTCTTTCCGCTGATGCGAAGCCAGGGTTGTGTTGCAGCTTCCCAGGATCCCCCGCGGGCGCGGGATCTGGCCTTCGCCATAACGGCTTCAGCCGTGGAGGGCTTCTGGTAGTGGCATGCCAGGGTGCTGCCACCTCCTGGCGGCCGGCCGGTGCCGGTCGCTGCCTCCGGCCACCGGCTCCACCGTGCCGGCACCCCACGCCGCCGGGGGCTTCCACGGGCCACCAGAGTCATTCTGGTGGTCTGATTTTTCTCCCATCTACGTCGGTGGTCGTCTTAGGACCTATACATCACTTAGAAGGCCTCAAATCTCCAGTTTGGTCATGCTTCATTGTCTCCAATTATTCCACAAATCACGCACAAATTAGTGGTGGTTTCAGACTTGTTCGTTAGTCTGCACCCACCGCGTTAGTTGTTCAAAACATCACCCAACAATTACACGCCATGAAGAGGGTATAAATCACATAACGAAATTTATACAAATTCTTATACCCCAAAAATTGAAGATGAAAGTCAGCATCTCAGTAGACAGCATTGTGGGGAATAGGGTTCATAGACGTCGTCGGAGTGCGCTGAGGAGGAAGTGGTGTCACCTCTCTTGTCGCGGAAAATAGAATTGGTGGCGCGTCGTCGATCTTCGAGGAACCAGCGTTCTCTTTCATTCTTTGTCAGAGGCTGGTGTTCTTCCTCGCACAAAAAAATCTCCCCCCCTTAATAAAATAATAGGCACCACTTATTATTTTATTACACACCCAATGTAACTCTCACAAAATTGAATCACCACATTAAATAAAACGTGATGACAATTAATTAAAAAAGGGAGAGGGATGGTTCTTATTTATTAAACACGTTGGCAGTTAAATAAAAACTGGGGAAAGAGGAAGGATCCTCATTAAATTTTGGGTAGACATAATTTAATGGATTGAGGTGGAGAGATTGGAATTTAATGGGGGTTTTCCAATTTAATGAGGGGTTCTTAATGATATTAGAGGAAAATAAATGGAGGGGGTCGTGTGGGACCCACCTCTCTAACATCAACACTTGGGCAGTTAGGTTGTTGTGGGCCCCACCGTTAACTACCCATGGGAGGGAAAAAACTACTTATAAAATAAAAATTGTTCTGAAAGTTTTTATTTACTTTTTAAATAAACCCCCAATAAATATCTTCTCTTCCATTGCGAATGCAACTACGGTAAATATCACGTTAATCAATTACCAGTGTTGAGAGTTCAATCGGTGCCCTCAGATTTTAATTCCGAGCACTGGTTCAAAAGATAGATATAACCACTTGTCCGTTTACTTAACTTATCTGATCTATAATTTGGAAATTGAATCTGGGCACACCGGGCCTCATAATCATGTGTCGTCAAAAGCCACAGTCTCGTAAAATTCCAAAGTATTTAAAAAAATTCAAGGATATTTTCGGGTCTTTACAATACTGAATATATATTATACATTTAAATATATATATGTAATAAAATGACATTAAATAAATGGTATAATAAACTATATCTTATTATTAATATATCTATTGATGATTCCAACATGAAATAAAACTCTTTCGTAGTATCCCAAATGTATTTGTAGTAATGTTATGTTGTTTAATCAAATTAAAAATATGGGGAGATGTTTTTTATTTTTTTAATTCCTTTTTTGTGAGATTGAGGAATGAGTTTGGAATTTCATAAACCCATATTGAATGATTGATTTAAATGACAATAACATATCTATAATTCGTTAAAATAATTTGTGTGTATAAAAATAATATAGGGTTAATGATTATAATGGATAATTTATTTTTCAATGTAAGGTGCTTGTGATTCTTGGTATAATGTATTTTTGATTACCCAATTCTTCTTGATATTAAATATAAATTTATTTTGAGACTAAAATAAAAAGTGGAAAGAAATTTTTTAAATAAAATTTTATATATGTATAAATATTGATATTGATATTTATATTCTTATGAAGTGATTTTATTAATTATTAGAATATAATAATTTCTGAATCCCTAAAAAATTCAATTTATTACACCAATAAATTGAAAGGAAAAAAAGTTAATTCAATTGAAGAAAAATTCTAGAGATATTTAAATATACCACCACACAATAACATAAAAAATTTGTGTTAGTTTAGTATATGTTTATGTTATCAATATAAATAAATATATATATATATCAATTGTTAATTGTTATATTAATATAAAATTTTGACCTTATTTTTATCTTCTGCCGTCAAAAATCACATAATATATATTCTTAATAAATTTACTAAAATAAGTTCAATATATAATCAATGAAATATTTTTATGAATGAATATTAAATTAAATATTGAATAATCCAATGTAAATAATTTTTCCAACATCATAACCTTGCTAACATTCATTAAAAGATCATAACATGGAAAACATTTATGAAATTATTCATTACTAAAATAAAACAACAGATAAAAAATAAAAAATTATTGTATTATAAAATATCAAAATGACATAGAAAAAAATTAATTCACAATGAAAATAAATATATGTATAAAAATAATAATATAAAAGAGTATTCACTGAGTAGATGAATTTTTATCCAAACAATTACATTTCCATGCTATTTGTAGTCTTTATATTATACTAATATTTTATTTTTATGACTGACATACATTATGTTTATTGCATGTAAATTTTTTTCTTTGGTATGTTAAATAAAAATTAAAGAGTGTTCCAACAAATACATCACAACAAATAATTTAACTTGCTTCTAATACCCAAAATGAATTTTCATAATATGTGAAATATTCAATAACTCATCTCTTAATAATAGGGTTATAATGGAATTTATAGACTCTGGAAGGGCTTCCTCGAGTGAGGAATATCAAGAGACATTACAGTTTATGGATGAAATCGGGGGGAGGTTGTCCTAATCTATATGTTATGTGGTGTTAGGGGGTCTATGTTGTGAAACTCTAATATTCACACAATATTTTTACTACTGAATAATATTTATATTCTCCCAATGAAGTGAGAGAGTGATTCTTACCTAACCACTGAAAAAATTGTGTCCTACGAGATCTCATTCCCATTCAGTTATCATTCATTTAGTTTTTTTCAACTACAAATGATTTAGGTCACAATTAGTCACCAGGTTTCAAATTTAATTACCATTTTGAATATTTGTCATTAATGTTGGCACCTGAATTATATATGAACATGGGGAGGAAATTTAAATTCATACTCTTAATAGTTTCTAATTATTCAATAAATAGAATTAAGAATTATTATTTAATATTGAAATAAATTATGTTGTAACTCCAGTATATGCTATTTAAAATTTATAAGATGAGACATTCACATGAAACATTCTAAAACAATTCATAAATCATATATTTATATAAAAGTCATATTTTATATAATATGTGGTAATGAAAATTGTGTAACTCTTAATTTTCATTCAAAATACATATTATATTTGTGAGTTTAATAAAATATGTTATTAATATGATGTATATTATGCTCAAAAAACTAGAATAAAAATCATGTTATCAAGATGATATTGAAATTATGAAAAGATTTTTAAAATCAAAACATAAAAAACATGATTGATTTGAATTTAATAATTGGTAAAATATTGAAAATATTTATAGTGACATCATAATTGAAATTATGGAGCATCTATCATCGAAAATGAGTATAAAGCAGCCATATATTCTCTATAAAATACACATATTTTAATGATTTTAAGGATGTTGTTATAACATTTATTTCCATATATGTCACATTTATTTAATGGAACATCCTTGTTTCCATGGGATAATCAATTCTAACAAGACACTTTAATTTCCACTATAATGATCAAAATAATCATTTAATGAAAACTTTTTAGGAATGGATTTGAGATAAAAAAATTCAGGACTAATAGACTATTACTGCTGATTTTTTGAAGAATTCCCCAAACACTCCTCTCTTATGATGACATTTAATAAAGAGGTTATTCATTTATAATTGAATTATGATGGTTAAAATTTAATTTATAAGTTTAATATCTAAATCACTTCTACACATATCATCATAATTATGAAACCATGATAAGGTTATGTTGTGAACTGTGATTCGTTTGGATTTTGATTGGGTTTTGATATTTTTCGAAGGGACTAGGTCATATCTCATGACTCACTATAGTTTCAGATGTAATAAAATAATTATCTAATTCAAATTTCTTTTCAAAGTATTGAAAATATGTAACCATAATCTCTTCAATGAAATTTTTTATTATGTTTATCAATAATAATATCATGAAGAACATATTTTCACAAAGGAACCGAGAACACACTAAATGATGATGGATGGGGGTGTCTCCTTATGTTTTACAATGATTTGGTTTATACAATTGGAAATGGAAATTAAGTAGATTATGATTTGGGATAAAAAAAATATATCGATGTGGTCATAGAGTATCTTAACTATTTGTGAATGAAAATAATATACACTAGTGAAATGAAATTCAATGTAACGTGGTTGATAAATTATGGTGGAATTATATTGATTAACAAAATTCCAAAAGTTTCTTATTGTATTCTACCATACCTTGATATTTTTTAGTTTTACATTGTAATGTTATTTATTTTCAAGGATTCTCAATTTTTAGAGATCATAACTATAATTTATTCTTCCTTATAATATTTTTTTGAACCATTAGAATAACATTCTTTAATAATGTCTTAATGGGTGAATCATGTTATTATATAAAATTTTTAAAGAGTTTTATAATACTTAAATAATTATAATAAATTGGTCATTTGATAGTGTTTATCAGTATAAAACTAGAGTTTTATTTTAACCTCCCTACCACTCAATTTTCTATACTGAGTATTGAGGTCGTGGATATATGATTGTAAAAACTTTTGAATCACAATGATATACACTATATAAATTTTTTTTTCATAAATGGTATATGCTCAATTAATTAATAATTATAATATAGTTATTTATATTTTCGAAATACTAAAAATCAGAATCTACTATTTATGATTTCACTTATTTTCTATAATTTTTTTTAGAATAAATTATCCACGTTATTCTCAGGAATTTTATTTAACTAATAATTACTATATTATTGGTTAACCAAATTTAAATCATCTTTATTCATAAGGTGTGGTTTTTTGTTAAATATTTTATCAGGGAATTTAGTACATTAATTTTTTATTTTCTAATAGCTTTTTTCACAATCTGGAGACAATTTTTGAAATCATTAATTCCGAAAAACATATCATAAAAACGATGGCAAATGACTAATGATATTTTTTCACCATGTCATTACATATATTAATTTCTTTTTAAAATAAATTTTCATTACATCTCACAAACATAGAAACTCATGAATTAGAATAATGTAAACAATACAAACTAAATTTAAAAATATTAATTTGTTAAGTGGTGAAAAAAATGAACAAGTTTTCATAGTGTATTTGTTAATGTTGGAGTTATAAGAATTAATATTTCCACTATTCATTTATATTTTTATTTAATATTACCTTTTCCAGTGCTAGAAGTAAGGTTTTCTCTAAAATGTGAAAAATTATTATTACTAGTGTATTTATTATGATTGTGCACATGTGAATACAAGATTCCAATCTAACTATATGGTGTAATTTATAATTTCATGGAATGAGGTGATGTATTTATGACACGTGAATGGTGGATAAAAGTCCAAAACGGGGTTTTCTGAAACCTTCAAAATAATAGTATGACAAACATCTAAATTTTATAATCATATTAATTGTATCAATCACACTCAAACTAATTATTCATTCTAATTTTAGATGACAATTGTGGATGGAAAAAATTAATTTGGAAGAATCATATTTGAAGCCACATCTATAATTTAGTATAAAAATATGGGTTATCGCCTCATCCTACAAGGAATAACTTTTAACATTAGTGTTAATCCCCAATTTCAAGGTGTATATTAACCTGTTAAATGTATTAGACTATTCACCACCATTATTGACAACTGTTTATCAATTCAACGATTCATTATTTCCTATGTATGATATTTATAGAACATATTTAAAAATTCAGTTTTAATCCTTTGATATGAATTGAATAATGAGTAGTTGATAATTTAATATTATGTTGTTCTAGTGGATGAGAATATTTATTATATTAGATTTATTAGGGAAATGTATTTCAAAATTTTCATTTTCTTGAAAAAAATATGATGAACTTTTTTTATAAGTTAAAAGTTATATGAAATTGAAAAAATGAGATCTAATTTTTTGATTGGAATATTTTTTTATTATATTGATGTTGGTCATTTATTACATGTTCATATAGATGATCATACTTATTAATTTGGAGAACTAGTGGAGGGATCTACCTCGTAGATTCCAGCTTCCATAACATGGGCATGTTCAATTTCAAGAAATTAGTCTTTCAAAAAATGTTATCAAAAGGGACATGACTAGTGCACCATTGAAGTAAGGAAAATCTCATAAATATAAACATAGAACCCTATTTTAAGTACATTAGGGATACTATGGTTCTTTGAAATAATTAATAAATCTATTTTTGTAATAGTAATGGTGAATTTACTCCTCAATTACATACACCTCACAAAGGTAATCAATTGAATTTATGATCAAGACTGATAATTTCACCAACCTGTATTGTCACGATGTAATAAATCTTTTTTTTCATCATTATTGTTCAATATTTCATGTAACTCCACTGACTAGTGGATCAACTAAAAATAAATAACATGAATGGAAATTTAGAACTCGTATCATATTTATCAATTTTGAGAATATCATCAATGTATTACCTTATAATTAAATAATAATAACATTGAAAGACAAGGACCAATTCCACAATTATTCTAAATTAATCAAGGATATTCATTACAAAAACTGATTGAATTTTCATTAATATAGAGAATTATTATATTATACATATATAATAATTAAAATTAATTCAAATAAAGAACATTATGTACATGAAACATTTTATGATGTAGAAAGAATAAATCTTATCCAACATTTCCAAGAGTTTAGGATCTAGGATATTCCTATGATTTGTGAGATGAGATAATGGAATAGACTCATTCATGTATTTTCCAATACAAATCCACTTGATAAATTTTCCATTCTAAATACATGGAATCTATATAGAAGACCTTTTTCCATCTATATGGATATTTATACTCCATTTTAATGTTGGTTAATTCATTTTTTTCATTGAATAATAAATTCAAAAAAAAAATTCTAATTATATTGTCTTGATATCATTTTCAATAACAAGTATTTCATCGGCATAAAACACTAAAAATACCTTAAATAATACACTAATGTAATTAAATATACAAGAATAATATGTTATTTTGTTACATAAAATAGATCAATCTTGACCTATCCATATATTTCCATTATATGAATCTTTCATGAATTCATAAATGGATTGTTGTAACGTATAAGCAATAACAGTCCTATTTGACACAAAAAATCCATTAATATTTATTAAAAAACTATATTTTATTATTTTCTAAATTGATTTTTGACATCAATTTGACATATCATATTCTCATAAAATGATTTATTGTAATATATGAATGGACTACATTATCACCACTTATAAATAATAAAATATTATTAATTATATTATTATTTTTATAAAAAAATTGATGATTAAATAACAATATAACTTTCTAAAACATTAATATATTTTTAAAAATATAAAATCATATAAAAAATTAAAATGAACATTAAAACATAAAAATTATATCAAAAAAATAATTTAATCGTGAAAAAAAATTTCATTTTAAAAAATCATAAATAGTCAATTTACATAGAAAATTCAACTATAGAACAAACATATCTAACAAAACAAATTAAAAAATTATTGAATTTAAATTTTGAATCATTATTTATTTAATAGTTTTATTGAATCCAAAAATATACTTCGGTTGTTAAAATTTTTTTTGACAGAATAAAATTTTATATATTCATGATTCATTTATAGAACCTTCATTAACATTATATATGTTTTTTGAGGATTATTCAACAATAAAACAAACTATTTTTATATTCATTTTTCTTGAGATTCAAAATTACATGAATAGAACCATCAAGGACCCTCCCAAGCCTATTGTATACAGAGTGTGCCATGCTACATCCTCCACTAATAGGTTGAGTAATGTAGACTATCACCATGTTATCACATCACAGAACAAAATAGACCATATCCTCTTTAATTTGATGATATCCTTTACTTCAATTCATATGAAAACTATAATCAGCTCTAGGATATACCTATATAATCATCTAAATTGTACACCAAGAATGAATGATATATTAATGAAAAATACAAATCAACATTGGTAAATATAAATGAAATATAAATCTGAAGAGTCCCAAAATATAACAGTGGTGTTACACTATAAAATACATCCTTCTTGCAAGTAATTCTATATTAGTCTCTATCCAAAGGAAACATGGTCACAATCATGGAATTCCCTGATACACAATAAATAACCAACAATCACTACGCATTATCATTTAAGTAATAATAGCTTCTATATATTAAGACCACCATCTATCAGTCTCACATTTAGAATAAACAATACATGTGTTTCCATAACGCCTATAAAAATACGAATACTCAAAATACATAAATTTCTACTAATATTGACATAATTGTCGCAATTTTATGTTGTGTTCCAAGGGAAACAATAAAATTTTTAAGGAGTTACATGGATCAAATAAGTTCAATTGATAAACCAAGTAAACATTTATTTATATATTAAATACAATAAAATAGGACCCACTCCTCGATGTAAACATTTCATCAAACGAAATTCCACTCCAATTCATTCGTAAGCACTAATACAATGATTAAATTATAGAAACCCAATGGGGAACCCATTCAATTATTCAAATAGAACACAGACAAGGGGGTACCATACCTAACTATTAGAACATCCAATCTGTGTTGTATATGAGGTTATTCCTTACATTTCAATGATCCTGCACAATGCATAGTGTATCTACAAAAAAATCAGCACGCAACACCAAATATTAAAAGTACCCAAAATGGGCCACACATGAAACCATTATTTAAATATGGATGGAGACTCACACCATGTCAGAAGAAATTGAAAACAGGGGATTATCGACCATATATATAGATGTCTTGTGACTCTGTAAAAGCCAGAACAATCAAGTGAGAACCAAACCCCATTCATTGAATATGGAGGTCGATGACCTAATCCTCATTTATGTATTAACAAATCCATGTCGATTTAGAGGACATGTTCCCCATATATTCTATGGTGAGTACTGATATCCATGATGGAAATCAAGGTCCCCATGCAATATCATATAATACTACTAGGGTAGTATTATCACTTATGATTTACTTAAGATCCTTTCCCAAAACCCATAATCATTACAATGTATCTAAAAAATTAAACTAAAAATCCCTCATCAAAAAAAATTCCTAAATTGATTAATAGATTACATTAATTTATATTTATGTTATAAAACATATAGGATCTATTATTTATTTGACTAAATCATACACCTAAAAATAAAATCATGGATGTCACACAATAAAGATGATGGGGGCCTCATTTTGGACCTTGGGAGAGACACATGGAACCCAAGTGGTTGGTTGTGTAGGTTTATGGCTCCCATTCACAATGATTGATCCCTCTGGAATCTAGCTGTAAAGGCATATCTGATAGGATCAGGATTTAAAAAATGATCTTGGGCCATATGTTGTGCTGGCCTGTATAGAATACCTACACTGCCTGATGCATTGTAATCAGGTCTTACTAAAAAAAACCCAACCTCAAATAAAAACTGGGGTTTATAATAATAATGTTATTTTTTATATTTTTTATTACATCACTGATAATTCTAGGAGAGATCATATCGAGGTAAAACAGTGGACGTCATAATCATCAGATCCGTCAATTAATTTTTCAAGGGATGAGTACTTAGGTAAATTTATCTTTTTAATCATATGGTGTTACAAAATATAAAAATCCCAAAAGTCATAATTATTAATCCTGATAATCAATGTCACTACACAAAATCATATATTAAATGTTACTACCAAAACCTTTTAAAAGAAATTTGTTTCTGGAAAATGAGTGTCATATTATTTTGTAAAAAGAAAAATGATCTTTGTTTAGTAGTTCTGTGATTATAAATGGAAATTGGACTATTTTTATTTGATCACTTTACAATTTTTGGTCAATTAGGAAAATTAGACAATATGTACATTGAGAACTATACTCTTATAAATAATATTTACATTATTATTTGTCATTATAAGTATACATGATAGAGAATAATTAATTCATAAAAGATAAATAGTTTCCTCAACATGTAGAGTCATTCTCTATAAATACAATTTGTCAGAGATTAGGAGTGGGGTTGCATCCTAGGGATTATATGTTGTCGAAGCCCAAGCCTAGCTTCTATATGTGATTTTTTAATTAAATTATCAATGTTAGAAGTTCAAGTTAGTTGAAGTTACTACTCAGGTTATTTTAGTTTATCTACTCCATGAATATATCACCATCATACACCTTACCCTTAGTTTTTCAAGTCCCTATTTATATAAATTGAAATTCTATTATGTATATAAAATATTCCCCTGATCAATGTATTTTTATGAATAGTTTTCCTAAATAAAATATAGATAAAATTTGATAAATTTATTTTTGGATAGAAATGCACATTTAAAAATATATATAATTATGATAATAAACTAAGGTAGAATGATTTTTTTTCATCATAATATTTTTTAATTATTATAACATTCTTATTAATATTTAGTGGAAACATTAATTCTTTTCTTGTGACATAAATTTATCTATTCATTTTATATCATACATTATATTTCTTAAATAATTATTTCTATATATAAATCTTAAATTTAACATTATTATAGATTTATTTTGACCGAAATAATCATTTTTTAATGCAGGTCATAGAAAATACTTTACATTGAATTTATAAAATTTTTACAAACTATTAATTTTTTTATTGAATAGAAAATATACATTTCATGTTATTCAGTATGTTTAATGACATCATAATTATTTCATTATTATATAACAAATATTTATCAACAATTCAAAAAAAATTAAATTTTTATTTTTTTAATTGAATATTTCAAATATTTTGTAATCATATATAAAATATTTTATTTTGATTAAAAATTTTAAAATGGAATCATTAACAATAGAAAATTTTATTTTAATTAACATTAGGTTTTCAAAGAAATTTTTGTAATTAAAAATTATAATCAAATATTGTGGATTGAAATAAAATTATAGGGGTCCTCAGTGTCCCGTAAAATGTGATAATACCTTGGGAATGCACATGGTATTGTATTTACCACATCTTAGGTTTCTAGGGAAATTAATAAACTAATAATCCTTTATTTCTATAAATAACCATTTATTTATCCATTTTCATTTATTAAGAAGTATTAAAATTTGTTTCTATGATATTTATTCCATCCATGGAGTACTTATTCTTCCAATATCCCAATACTCATGTTTAAAGAAGCACGCTTCCAGGAATGTGAAATCCCAACTTCTCATTTTCTTTCATGTTCCTTTTTTTGAGTTATGATTTTAAAATTTCTAAACATTTACTCATGTCCATATTATTGTATCTATTTAAATAATTATGTCTATTTTTTAATAGATACCCTTGTACCTTCATGTGAAAACAAATTTCCATTATATGATTAATTATAATTTTATTATGATATTCCTTATTTTTTGAAAAGTTATTCACATATTATATTACACATGTAATTATTTAAATTTGTTAGAGTTCACACGCAAACTGTTTTCCGTGATTTCTAATACTGGGATTTATTATTAGTATTTAGTTTTATGTATGTACCAAATATGATAGATTCATTAAATGTATATAGTATGATCCTTTAGTGATTAATTTAAAATTTATTAAAAGAATGTCTTATTTTTCTTCCTTTTTTGAACCTCGTTTCCATGAAAAAAATCTTTAATGATCCTCCATTAGTATAATGTAAATAGATGTTATGTAATAAAAAAGACAAGATTCCATAGTTTTTGTTAATGTGTGATTTCGTTATTTGTTGTAATTATGATTTGAAAATGTTAAGATGAGTAATATAACGATTTTTAAATATAGTAATACAACCATGTCTTTTGGTGAAATAACATGTTTATGTTCGAGATAATAAATCCATGTATAAAAATTAATAAGTGGAAGTAGATTAATCGCAAATGTGCCCAGGGGTCAAAACATAGTGAGTGTGATTTGGGCATGAATCAACATTACATGGTATATTTAAATGTTCTTTACTATGTTCTTTTTTTGACACTCTTGTGGTATATGATTAGTTAATGATTGTTATAAAAAACTATGACGAATTTATAAAATATTTTCCTATTGTTAAATAATAAAATTTTTAATCCTGATATTTAATGATATTAATCATTTTTAGAATTATAATATTTTTAAGAGAAATATGATTAGGAACTATGTAAATGGTGAGAAAAACTAACCATGATATATTGACCCTCTGATGGGGGAATATTTTGAAAAAATCGTGAGAATGATGAACCAAATAACCTGAGTTATGGAAATAACATCAAAAAACTAATAAACAAAATTCATTAATAAAGGGAACATATATTTATTGAGTCCTTTATACCTAAACAACCACTATATATTAGTGGATATACTAACCTATTATTGCTAAATAGTGGATATTATTTTTGAATAAATCTATTTTGAACTTCATTTTATAGAATATGATAATTTCATCTTGATTGTGTACCTATTATACAGAGATGCTTATAAGTGGTGAAAATTAATTATTAAAATTTTCCCAAAAGGGGATATTGATAATATTAAATGTTGAAAATTAGGGGAACTTATTTCAATATATATTTCCCTTATTCAATATGAACAAAAATGGAAAAGGAATTCATAGAGAAAAATTGGACATAATGTTAATATGTGAGATTCTATGAGATGAACATTAAAATACATTCTTGTAACACCTTACACATTTCTAGGGATCCGAATTGGAAAATTGATAGATTCTTAAGTGAAATAATACCACATCTATGAAAAATATAGCAAAATGATACTATGACAGCTATGAGAAAATGTGAAAATTTATTTGAAAGTTGAATATGTGTTTGTAGAGACGCAATAGACCTATATATTGATGGAATAAAAGTAATATCATGTGCCAATATTTGGGATTATATTTTAAAGTGCTTGAGGAGGGAATAAACTAAAAATTCCCATGTATAAAAACGGTGAGAAAATAATTGGGGGATGTAGCTTCATGGAAGTATGATGTGTTACTTTTGTGGAATAGATGTCCTCTTTGCTCAGAACAATTTTATGTGAGGGGAATCCTTAACATATCAACAATATTTTTAAATTAAAAATAGTGGAGGAATATCTTGAATTATGATTCTATAAGTGTGTACTGATTGGGAACATTCCCATTACTAATGTAAATATTATGGTAGTCTCTGGGTACCACCATAAACACGATCATTGTCCAATGGTGTAATGTCTTGTTTTATTTATTACGATTTCTAAACATGAAGCTCTTAATGAAGTGGTGGAATGAAAATTTTTTGTTCTTTCAAAAATAGAAATTACATTTTTCTAATTCACATTCTACTTATTCCTTTATTTCCTCGATGCATGCTTATTATATAGAATCAATCCTTGAACATCATGAAGTAAAATAATTATTCAAAACTAATTGTGGTATTATACAAGAAAGAACATTTTTTAAAAACTCTAGTATTTATTTTGAAGGACATAGTCTAATCACAAATATGGTAGTCATTCCAATTATGGAATTTGATCTTATTCTACATAAGTAATGACTTTTAATGTATAATTACTAGATCAACTATAGAAGTATTGAAAATCAGTAGTATTGGATGCACAATATACAGTTTTTTTCTTATGGGGATATTGTGACATAACCATTATTTATATACACATCCCATTTCTTTATTTATGGAGTATATTAGTGAGGATAATGAAGGAAATTATATTTTTCAAAGAGAATATTTATAAAACATTTAGGAATAAAATGATGTATGTTTAGAGGATAAACTATGAACGCTGCTAAAAATATGGAATAGTTTTCCATTGTACATGTACATGGATCAAAGAAATTTTGAAGACCCTTAAAAAAATGAAAATATTGAGATGGGAGAATTATTGAGATAACATTATGTTCTTTTGAATATTAAGAATATATGACAACATGTACCATTGCAAAAAACCTAATATTAATTTTTTTAATATGTGTTTATCGTGGTGTATATAAATTTAATATATAGAACATAATGGTATCACAATGAAGAAAATATACCTTCTTCCATGTATTGATGATTTAATTTACACGCATTATGGGGCTTAATTCTTCTCCATGATAGATCTTCAATCTCGTTATCATCATTTAGGGGTAAAAATGAATATATTCCCAAAAATTATAGTTCTATTAATATATGGTAATTGTGAGTTTGTTTTTATGTCCCTAAATATGAAAAAAGATCAATATATTTGTAACAATTGGATCAATAGTTTCTTTAAGAACATCCAATATAAATTTTTGGGTGTTTATATTGATGATATCCTGATATATTCAAAAATATAGGGGGAGCATCAATATCATCTAAGGTTCATATTGAAATCATTGAGGAAGGATTAGATATCTTGAATGTTACGAAAATGTGAATCCGAGTTAAAACAATTTTATTTCTTGAGGCCCATCATAACCAATTCAAGAATCTCATTTGACCCTACCATGATAAATACTATGGATGAGAGGCCCAATCCTACAATAGTAATTTTTATTCAAATTTTCCAGGTTTTTGTAAGATATGATAGGTTGATTCTGAATAACAATTATTGACATTATAATCCACTAAAATTGTTAACACAAAATGGATTATGTTAATCTAGACAATGGAGTGTGAGGGAATATTCCAAGAGCTGAAAAAGATAATAGTTAATGAACCTATGATAACTATACCCTCTATAAAATAGGAATTAATTATTTTTTTGGATGAATCTATGAAGGTACATGGGTTATCCCTCAAAAAAATGACATGGTTATTGATTATAAAAATCCATAGATAATGTCCTGTGAGAATAATAATACATCACATGACATTGTGAGAGTTATAGTTTTTTTCCTCATAAGATATAGAGGAACAATATTTATGGAGAGAAATGAGATATATTGACAGAAAACAAAATAATGAAGTATATTTTCATGCAAATGTAATTGAACATGAAACTAACAATATGGTTGTATCTTCTTAAAGACAATGATTGTTCAATTAATCATCACCCTGAAAGAGAAAACAATGTCATTGATGCATTACGTATGGATTGTCATTTTGATTTTAAATGATGAGGATTTAAGTAGATCCTTTGATGAATTACATAGTAAAACTATAAATGGGATTTGTAATGGATGTGATATGATCACCCGTTTTAAACCATTTCTCAACCATCAATACTAGATAAGATACATAAATCACACATAGATAACCATTTATTGAAGATGAATATAGAGTTAATGAATAATTTGATGTTTCTGAAGATTAAATTTGACCTAGAATGAATTACAAAATATCTTATATGACTAGGTGTTCCATAATTTATATTTATAAATAATTAACTCATAGTTTAATATCATAGATCCACATTCTATATACATCATAGAACAACTAAACTGTATAGGGAGCATCATGTTCATTATTTGTTGGATAATATGAAAGCAGCGATTGTGGACTATTCTATAAGGTGCATATTATTTCAACATGTTATGGTAGAGTGAAATATTAGTAATGTTGTATTAAAAACACTTCACATACCAACATGGATGTGGGACAATATAATTATAGAATTTTTCACCGGACTCCGGAAAACATTCGAAGGATACAACATGATAAGGGTGACAGTAGATCATCTCAACAATACAGACAATTTTATAAATATTTTGGAATATTTATCTCTTAACCAAAATGTCATGATATACATGAATTATTTGGGGAAGCTGCATTGGGTTCCACATTATATCCATAATTATCTGGATCTAAGGTACAAATAAAAATTTTACAGAATACTACATCATGATTAGAGTAGTGAATTGAGTTTCAGTATGGCCTATCACCCCCAAACTGATGGATAGATTTAAGAGACCATTATAACACATGGGGACATTATGAGAACATGGTCAATGGAATTTACTATGGATGGGATTAACACATCCCAGTTTTTGAGTTATTATATATAAAAAACATCCATTTGAGTATTAAAATAGAAACTGGTGAAATTGCTTATGTAAAGCAATGAAGAAGTCCGACTTGTTTGGACGAGGATGGTAAGAGAATAATTATTTGATTGAATCATATGTAAGGGATAATAGAATTTTTTTTACACCATCAAACAACACATAATGAATATCCATACTCAGAATAAGTTCATTAATAAAAACTAATGATGGAAAATGCGTTTTGATGTTGGTGATATAGTCTTCCTTCAAATATCACCATTGCACAAAGTTAGGCCTTTTTGAAATAATGGAAATCTTATCATCTAATAGATTTCCACATATTCAATTGATTATCTCATAGGATAAGGGGATTACAAGCTTTAAATACATCCAAATCTATGACATATTTCAGATGTATTCAATGTATCTCTCTTGAGGAAATACATTCTTGACAATTAACATGTAGTGAATCCATTGATGATAAAATTGGAACATTACCTATGTTATTAGAAACACCTAGTGGAGATCATGTATTGTGGAGATAATGTTCTATAAAACAAAACGGCCAACCATATCAAAGTGTTGTGGAGGAACTATATGTTTGAATAAGTGATGTGGGGGCCTGAGAAAACAATGATGAAAAAGTAAAAACTTTTTTTCTCAATTAAGAGAACGATTTAATTTTTTTTTTAGAAAAAAATTAGTAATGGGGGATAAATGAAATTCCCAAAACTTCTATAAGTTAATTTTTCCTATAAAATGTGTGTTATATTACTTTGTAGATATAAATACCTTGTTCCTTTATTAATTAAGTTACTATAATGTGAAATGTGAATATCTAGTTTTGACTATTTTATACCAACCGATCAATTTTACATTTGGTCCATATGACTAATAAAATCAAGGCTCCCAGTAATAATTATTATGGTATAATGTGTTTTTTGAAGTTGAAATGATTAAGAATTATTAATGGTGAATAGATAAACAATTACCCAATCATGTATACTCCTATTGTATGAAGCACATTTCACAGAACATGGGTTTGAGGTACCATCACTGGAATTATCTCTTAACCAATCCCAATTTGGGATTTAAAATAATGGAATCATGTCAAAACCATGAGTATTAATGATATAACATTTTACTATATAACATAAATTAATATAAAACATAAATTAACATCAGATACTAAGTGTAATAATTTATTCATTCAATTTAAAAACATATACAAGAAAATGAAATTAATAAAAATGAAGTCAAACTATTCAATACAAAAAAATATTTTAGGCCAATAATATCTATTTTCATCATCCATGATTCACTAGTACCATTGAACATAATGATTTTTATAAAAGTACGCATCAATACATAATTAATAACAAATCCATTAAAGTCTTATGTATAATAATAAATCTTGAAATTAAAGAGGATTAATTTAATATTATGTTAATTAGAGGTTTTAGAATACATGTAAGTAATTTCTCATAGATTGTGGTAATAACATGTAAACATACAATGTGTAACAATGTGTTATATGTTATAAAAATTCTAAAAAATACATTACTAATGTATTAATATTATATATTTTCCTTTAAAGAGTAATAAATTTCAACAACAAAAATTATATATTAATGGTGAAATGTCATAGGCCCCTCTATTAAAACTGGTATATATGAAATAGAAATTTTTTAATTCAATCTATACTTTTATTTATAGATAAAAATTCCACATTCATTTTATGGTGGAATTAAACAATATCCATTACTAAAAAGTGAAATAATAATGTCTGACTACAAATGAATGTGGATGCTTAATTATATTTGAAATTCATAGGTAGACTATATCATTTAGAAAAAACTATGAATTGAAAGAATTCCTTTCAAGTAATATAAAACTATTTAACAAAACATAATGAAAAAAATCATGTATTTATTATTAACAAAATTTTCATTTTAGAATAAATGTTTTTAATTTAGGACAATGTTTTATGAAATCAGAAAAATGCATGGTATATTGTAATACATCATAATAACTGATCAATCATTGAAAACATATAATTGGTATAAAATAATAGGCACCATAATGAAGCTCCACTATATACATAGATAATATGGTGTTAATTACCCATTAATTTTATCTTTATATAATTTAATATGAAAATGGGACTGTCACCACATTCTATAAAATATAAAAAATATAAAAATAATAAATATAAAATTAAAATTCAGGGGATATTTTTTTGGTCTTTTAACACCAATAATGACTTCATTATTCTGAATATCATCAAAAAAAATTAATTATTAAAATAATATGAATCAAATTACTTGTAAAATAAAAAAATCTAAAAAAATTGTATCATTGAATGCATGTGATATCAATTTTGGCATCAATTAGATCCTAGAACCACACAGTTGGAAATGATGGATGATTTGGATATAACCATTCCAATTTCCCAATATTTAATATATATACATTATGAAAAATATTAAGGATAATTAAAATAAATGAAAAAATAAATAGAAAATTGAAATAGGATTAATAACTAATACTATAGGAATAACCTAATAATCTTCAGGTTGCATGTAATTTCTTTAAAATCAATGAAATTGATGCAATATTTCACTCCTGTATTTACATCCTTTATAATCATTCAATTATTTTAATGGATTTAAATGCACACAAATTTTACAAGGTATGAAATTTTTTCATTCATATCATTGAATGATATATATAGATATATTTACTATATAAAAATTCGGAATTGTGTGTTCAGCTATGTATAAAATTATGACACTCATTAATGGTTATAAGTGTGGGATGATACAACACATTCAGTAAATATATCCTATTAATAATACAATAAAAATTAACAAATTTAATAAAAATTATTATATGTACTCAGATACAAAAAATATTATGTATCCTTCCATTAGAGGAATTTTCCAAATAATCATTATATTGACAATACACATCTGGAATATTAATCCCATGGGACATACATATATGGACTAACCTTTCTTTAGAAAAACAATGACCATTTTTTGGATGATTAGAATTGAGGATCCAAAAAATCAAATACTTTAGATGAACCACCCACCTCACAGACATGATTTTCACAAATTTATATATAATTATGATTCATTTTACATTTTAATAAGAACATACCATTTATTATATAGTTGTATTATACAATATGTCATAAAAATAAATTAGAAAATGTGATATGTTATATGAATTTAATATTTTATTAATTAAATCAATAAAAAATATAATAACTAAAAATTTGTGAATATTGTTCAATCACAATATCAATTGAAAAATTATCATCATAAAATATTTTATTATTTCAAATTATTGATTTAAAAGTTAAGTAAAATTATTTACATACAATATGCAATTCTACAATACTCACATTATCGATATTACCAAACATATTTCAAATGTATTTATTTGTGACATACATTGAAAACATATACCGGTATATTGAATCGTTATTTTTTATTAGTATAAATGTTATTATTTTTAGAAATATATCAAATATGCTATAAAAACAATTTTCCATTTTTACGGCGTAGTACATTTTTCATCAAAACATCATTATCATACATTACACACAAACACAGAAACTCCATCAATATACCAATACTGGAGAGTAAAAAAAATCAACTAATACAATATAGGTAATTAAGAACATCATCTCCTCCTCTTTTAGTAATAAATGTTTCTTTTTCTAATAATATCATTAAGATCAAAAACATCTCCTTCAACGAATATGAATCATTTCTTATGAAAATATTGTAAGGGATATACAAGAATATGAATTACAATACGATGAATAAGTGAATTCATGGTTGTGGTAGTTTCCCTTTTGATTCAAACCCAAAACAAATGACATTGTTTTCAGGTTTTGTATAAAAGAATCTATTGTTTCATCCATTTTCATTTCCTTACTTGTAAAATTTAATTATTTCCCATTGAATCTTTTTTTTTTCAGTAACTAAATATTATTTTTTAATTTATCATATAATAGTGTGTCCCTAAATAAATACAGTAAATTTATTATATATAATATTTAATAATTCAATAGAAGAATCCAATTGGTAAATTAATATGTTCATTATTTTCCCAAGGGTTTTATAGTCCAATATTATTATTTATAAGACTTCAAAAAATATGGATAAGTATTTGTAGTTAGTAAGAAAATAAGAATTGGAATTAATAAAGGAGTACGGTATTGTTGAAACCCATATTGAATAATATGTTTTAATTCAAGAAACAAATGTATAGTGAATAAAAATATATTTTGAGTTTGAAAACTAGGTAAGCATAAAAATTTGGTTGGCCATGTTTTTTTGTAAGAATTATGTTAGTCATTCCTAGTAAAATGTATTTTTATGATCATGTTTCTTATATAAATTAAAATAACATTTTTTTTGAGATTAAATATAATATTTAAACTTAATAAATTAAATGAATAATAAAATAAAAAAACAAAAATTTATATTATTATTGATAAATTTAATGAATAATTACATTTGTAGAATTTTAGTATTCAAAAAACAAATTTGTTTTAACTAAGTAAATGGCGGTTCAAATAGTATAATAAAAAGAAAAACATTATAGGGATATTTCAGTTTGAATCCACACCATCACTTAAAACGTTCTTTTAATTATCTATATGTATATATGTTTAATTAATATATATATATATATATCTTTTTTTGTTACCTTACTATATTATGTTCTATTTTTATTATTTTCTTCATTAAAAAATCACATAATATAAATTCATCAAGAAAATATAATGAATATAAATATCATCAATTTATATTTATTGAAATTTTTCATTGAGGGGATATTTAATGAAATACATAAATACTCCATTTTGAATTATTTTTTCATACCCATAACCTAGTTAACTGCTGTTAAAATATATTATCTAGGATAAATATTGAGATCCTCACATTTAATGCAATGAAATTATGCCACATTTTTAGAATACATACTTTATTAAAAAATTAATGTCCATAGATATTAATAGTTCAGTTCCTTTGAAAACATGTAAATGTAAAAAATCATTCATATGTGAGAAAAATTATCTACCACAAAGATCTCTAGGAGTATCACCCCTCATAGAAATATCATAAATGAAATATAACATCATAACCTATGAGGAAATATTAAAAATGGAGAGCTTAGTTTCTTAGTAATAGTAAATATGGGAGACATGTAAGCATAATCCTAAGCCTAAGGGTATGCTAACATGATCATGATAATCAAAGTTCATACACTTCTTATCAAAGATCATAACCATGACTACTTGAATAATTATTTTCATTTCATAAGTAATGAAAAATAAATAAATAAAGAATACAAAACATGAAATCATAACATAGAAATAAAAAAAAATTTAAAACAAATAAGGATGTATAAGTATTTCCATAGTACTCATGCCATCACTACAAGTGAAATATTAATGATAAAAAATTCCATTACATAATTGGGTTCATTCCCTATTATATCCATGTATTACTAAACATTTTTTATTCCCCAATATAGCTATATACTACTGAATCAAGTTCACTCCAAATACAATACATGCATTACTAAACTATGATAATTCCACGTTCCAACCCTATTCTACCGAACCATATTTACTCCAAATTCTAGAATTGTATTACAAAAATGTGTTCACTCCTCGTTCCTAGAATGTTATATTGAATCATCTTCATATTACTATCTATATTTGTCAATCTCATGAAATTTAAATCATTACCCAATGGACATAAGGTAGTTTTATGTATGTCCTTTCCCCTAGTGAAATAATGTATTCATGTGCCAAAAGATAATTAAAAATCATTTCAAATCCCATGAAGGGAAATTGGTGTCATAAAAATGTAATCCTATAATAACATAAGGAATAAAGATACAGGTTTAATAATAATTTCATCAAAATCATATGCCATGGGGAAATGTGGGTTTCATAGGTATATAATCTGTAAATGGTAAGTGGGTTTTGATGCATACAACTTGTGAAAGATGAGCGGGTTTCATATGAATAAAACACGTGAAATAGAAGAATGGATCATTATCATATAAAACTTGAAATTTAGTGATTTTCATTAGCATATAATTCATGAAATTGAAATGGGTTTCATAAGAAAATAAATTTATGAAAAACTAGTTTCGTACACATCATTCCATTAAAATTTAGTACATTATGAGAAACTATTTTTAATTGTAATTTTTGATACTTTTTCCATGATGTAATGTGTAACAGTGAAGGATGTCATCATATAAGGGAACATATATCGAATGATCTTTTAAAAAAAATTATTTTGGAACGTATCATTTAATTATTTAAAAATTACTTATGCAAAAAAATTAACATTTCAAAACCAATTATATTTAAAATAATTGATATAGAATATAAAAAATACTTGAATACCTTTTTTAAGCCTTTTTTCATTTATAAATATAATTAAGGCATAAATACATTTTCAAAACTATTTTTGTTGAGACCAAAATCTTGACTTACGTGGACATTATATTACTTTAGAGAAATACTTTATACATAACAAAAACAAACACACAAGGACCGTAATAGTTTAGTGTCTTTGGAAACATGGAATGTAATCTTCTAATCATGGTGAAAGATCTTCAACATCTCCCATAAATATCTTCCCCTTTTTTTCATACCTAAAACCTTTCTTTATATCCTTGGGAAAAGAAAAAATAAAAAGGGCGAGCTCAAATGCTCAGTAAGGGTAAACATGGATAAAATAAAACATACCATATTCATTTGAACTTAAAAACATGAACATAATGTTTAAAAATCAAAAGCTTGAGAAATGACATAAAACATAGAAGTACGTAAGGAATAGATCATAAAGAAACATTAAGAATGATAAAATAGCATGGGAATAAAACATGTAGTAGTGGAAACCATTAAGCACATGATATGATTTCCATAGTGGCCAAGGAATTTCTGCCAAGACTATCTTAGTGGACAAAGTCCCTTTCTGAATCAAGTTCACTCCTCATTCCATTCCTGTATTACTGAACCGGTTTAACTTTTCGTTCCATCCATGTCTATCTCATGAGATATAAATCATTAACCAATGCATTGGAGGGGGATATAGGTCCCACCCATCTAATAATGAAATCATTTTTTCATGTGCCACAAAATCATAAATCATACATCATAGCATAACCCATGTAATAAAATGGGATTCTTAAACATCATGCCATCATAACATAATCTATAAACAATTGATATCATTTCATAATAAGAAAATTGAAACCATTTAAATCATAGAGACATTTTACTTGAAACATACTCATATGAAATAATGTTATCTTAGATGGAAAATTGTTTTGACAAAACACTTGAAATGAATTCTTGAGGAAAATATCTTTTCTTCTTTAAAATAATTTTCTTTTCAGAAAATTCCATGAAATTTTAAAAGATAAGGGTTTTGTTGAAAATAATCATGCAATATCGTAGAGTATGCTTCTTGAAAATGTGTCGTTATGAAACCGTAAAAATCCATTCACACCGTATAAGTTTTAAAAAACATTCTTCTCGTACTTTTTCCAGAAAAGTCAAAAAGTACCTCGTAATGTAATCAAAAGAAAGATTCCTTATATACCATGTAGTAAAAGTCAAAAATGGGTAATAATGTCTTTAAAAATACATGAAAACTCCTTTATAAAATATGGACATGGATGATAGAAATTACCCCAGTAAATACGTATGAATAAGCCATCTAGGATAAAAATGAGACATGCAAAATTATCCCTTACCTTAAGTATGATATGCTTCGTATCTGAACCTCCTGAATAATGATTTAAATAATTTCATTTATTTATTACATAATCATATTCATTGTTATTATATCATATATGTTTCACTTATAACTTTATATTATCCATTCTTTTGTAAATTCTATGTTAAAGATGTGTTTTGGGTAAAATCATTTAATTTATCGTATGTGTTTCGACTTGTCATTCTTGATATTATTACTTATAGACTGATTTACATAATTCCATAATGTAAAACATGATTTATATATAATATATATTCATCATATACATATATATATTATAGATCGATAAAAGGAATGAAATACACCATTAATGGAGACGGTAGGTCGTACGTACGCATGAACACTATTTTTGTTTCCTTATTGAATTGAATGAAACAAAATAGATGAAATAAATATATATATAAACAACTCAAATAGAATTGTTATTTCATATATTTCATTATTATTCATTAAATAATCTTTATGATCATTCATTTATGGTTAACATAGAGAATGAATCTCATCGCGTCGTGGAGACGGTAGTCAGTACGTACGCACGAGCGATGATATCATTCCCATAATTTTTGAATAGAATTGGAGTGGATGGTATAATATATCAGAATCAGTATGATGTTATAATAACCATATATAGTTATTCATTACACCACTATACCCATCCATGTAAGGTGTTGGTGGAAAAACAGATTTAACCACAGCGTGGAGACGGTATTCCGTACGTACGCACGTGTGGTGATTTTGTTTTCTGTAGGATGGATAGATGGTGAAATATGGTTGTTTCATAATTATAATAACATATCAGTATATTAGTTATACTTATGTTATTACTTCACAATGAAACAACTAAAGAATAATAAGTGGAAGAAGAAATAGAGTTGAAAGAATCTGTAACGGACATTACCTCTTCATTGAAGCGCCTCTTTGAGACCTTCTCTTAAGGCACTAAAATTGGTCTTTGAAGAAGACCATAACCTCTAGGATGTTTCTATGGAAATGGAGAAGAGAATTTTTCAGGGATTTTCTGAGCTTGAAGGCTCAAAGTGGTGTGAGGAAGAGAGGGAGGAGGTCCCCTTTTATAAGGGAGGAGAGGGGCTCCTTTGGAAAAACTGAAAATATTATTTTATTATATATCCAAATTTGGTTTTAAATAGCTCCAAATTGATTTATTTCGAATAAAACGTAGGTATGGGTATAAATCCTCTCATCCAATATAATTTGGTCAATTTTAGGTTCCTATTTTAACCATATCATTTATATTTAACTTTAAGTTAGATAATTTTACTTTTACCGTGTCTTTTCGTGTTCTTACACTATTAGGTTAATAAACTTACTATAACAAGACAAACGAACCCCAAGTTGTTTATTATTAATATATATAACCTTATATAAGTCATTTGGCTGGTCCATAGATTTTTAAGATTAAAATAACAATTATTAATATAATATTTGTTTTAAAAACTATTTTATGTCAATTTTGACACTATTTAGAAATTGATTTTTTGAAAATTATAACAGACTGATTAGTTCGAAAAAGGTTAATTAAATTAATACTAACATTTCATATTAACCAATAAAATTATTTTAATTCACAAAAAGTCTCAAATTACATTTATTTGGGTATTTATAACTTCAATTATGTCAATATTTCATTAATAAGATAATTACTGCATCGTTTTTGTGTCATACATAACTAAAATTATTTAATGTCTAAAAATTACAAATAAAATTCCATTATGTAGGAAATATTTTTAGATTTATAATGAATATTTATAGGCTAATTTATCTTATGTATAATCCTATATTAAAAATGATTTATTTATTAAACATTGATTTTAACTAATTTAACCCTTCTTTAAATTAATTAATAATAAATGTCCTAATCTAATCCAAGTGGGCCTAAATGGTCATATTTTATTTCTAAGGTTGTTTTAGGTCGAATTAAACTTATCCAATAGAATTAGGACATGTGTTAGGGTAATAATAATATCATTTTTATCCTTAATTAACCTATTTACTTTTAACTATGGTAAATAAAAGTAAAAAGTTTCTATTCACCAAAAAATATTTTCATCTCATTAAACCAGATTTTACTTACTGAAATCAACCATGTCTCTCTTATTTTTGAAATTCAACTCACAAAAGCGGTAAAATTATGTTTTATGTAAATTTGCAAATTCTCCTAGGAGGTGGGTAAAAGACGGTGAAAAGTTCAATAACATTTTTATATATCTAAAATTATTATAAAATTACTCCAATGAATTAAATTGAACTTATATAGGTATTATGTATCAATTTTGACCTAAAATAAATTTAAATAAAATAAATACTTATTTAAATAAAAAGTCGGTTTTTAAATAGTAACCTAGTGTTTTCACTATTCATCAAAAATTGAAATTTTTCAGAAAAATACCAAAATTTCACCCAAGGATAATTTTGATATTCTGAATCCAAAAATGAAGTCCATTTTGAATGATAAAATTTATAAAATTTCAAAAAGTGGGTATTACTATTATAACAGCTAGTTTTTATAACATATCGTTGTTTATCGAAACTTGGTAATTCGTACAACACATGCTATCGTGGAAGGTCTCAATTGTGTGTAGTGCAAGCCAAGTCAGGGATGTGTATTGTGCAATCTCCTTTTGGTGTAGTGCACAACACTATACATTAATGAAATTAAAAAGAAAACTTTTCATAAAATCCCGGGGTGTTACATTCTACCCCCCTTAAAATGAATTTCTTCCTCGAAATTCGTCGGGGTTATAAATGGTTTACTACTCGAAAGATTCTTTAATAGAAACCCACATCATAAAAAGGAACACCAAAACCAATATTTAAAATCAAAATTATGAAACGTAACGGTTACCCAAATAAACTAATCACTGGGTTTCCAAAGAGGTGAAAATATGGATATTGAAGAGAAATCTAACCATCATGTTCTGATGAAGAGTGGTAGATATCATGGCTATGGAAAAGCCAGCGATCAAAAATCCATAGATTTGTGATTATCTAAGGTACCATCTGATTCTTCAGATATAAGGGCACTAGGAAAACATTTTTGGCTTTCAATATCATTTCCCTAAAGTTGAAAATTTTGTATTAGAAGAAATACTTGCTTGATTTTGGTACAATTTCACTATTGTTGGTTCTTTGAACAATTTCCACTTCATCTCTTAAAGAAATGAATTTGTTATTTGTGAAGAGTTAGCAGATCATGTGATATAATGATGGGTCATTCCATCTGTTTCAAGAAAAAGTTATCAAATATACATAAGTCCATCTATGGTGAGGTTAATCATATATGGTTCCTAAAATGGACTTATACTAAATATATCATACTGCTTAATATAATAAAACTAGTTTCTACTAAATAGGGTCTTTCTGTAGGCCAGTGGAAGGCGATAAAGGCCAGTCGCATTTCGGTTGTGGGTTCGATTCCCACAGTCTTGTCTGACGCGATGGGTTGTCGCCCGTCCTGCAAGTTGTCCTTTTTCAAAAACTACATTACTATAACATCCCATAAATAATACCGAAAAAACTTCTATCCTTAAACAATACTAACTTATGTCCAACATAATCCATTCCAATCTTTAGGGTTATCCAAAATACTGTTGTCGAATCTCATATTATAGTGAAAACAATTACTAAAGAGTTCATACAAGTAGCATGTTAATACCATTGGTGATCCCCATATATCATGAGATATGTCTTGTTGGTAACATTCCAATCATTTGAATGCCTTAATCATGTATTATCTTGAAAATTGAATACCCATTGTATCTTAGTGAAAACATGAGTGCTGTCAAAAGTTAAGTCTTTTCACATACCAAAACCTCGAACTATGATATAACTATTTCCTTATATCAATCATGAGCTCATGAATACGGTCAAAAGTTTCTTTTTCTCATTTTCCCTTAATTATGCGCATATCATCTTTTTCCCAAAAATATCTCAATCACATTCCATGGGTACTGGTACCATAAAATTATTGAAAACCACAATAGACCAATACATAAATATTACAATATTCCACGATACATTATTTTGGAATCCCATTACATAAACACTTAATCATTCCTCCACATCGTTGTCATATTCAACATCGCCAATAGTGATTGCATGTGACATCCCTTTTTCCTCTTCCTTAAGTTGTTACTCATGTCGATCATCACTAACCCTAGGATTAGGGAATTTATTAGCATAATGCCCCATTTCCTTCTAAATGAATCATTGAAGTGTTGGTGGTGCGTTCTCTGCAGTCTTTTCTTTATTCACATCATTAGAAACACATTTTCCATTACTTCGACAGTCAGCTGCTCGATGACCTTCTTTTCCACACTTAAAACATTTTCTAGTCCCTTTAAGATAATCCCAACCATGTTTCTTTCCACACTTTGATCATAAGGAAACATTCATCTTTTTTTCACCATTATTCTGAGATTTCTCCTTTAACTCCATATTTAGTTTCTTGTCAAAAATATGAGATGGATAAGTAAAACCAACTTCCATTTCTACCTTGATAGCACAACACACAATTTCTTCATAGCTACTGAAGTCTCTTATTGATAACGCCCTTCGAAGATTTGCTTTTAAGCCACTAAAGAATCGATCAACTTTACCTTCAGGTTGGATGATAAAGACAGATGCATACCTTGCAAGCCTTGTAAAATTTGTTTCGTATACACCAACAGATTCATCACCCTTTTTCATTTGTTCAAGAAACACTTTCTCCATCTTTGTTCGAATAATACGAGGGAAGTACTTAATGAAAAATAAGTTCTTGAACTCGTCATATTCCATGGACTCAATTTCATCTCTTGGCCTCGTATTCTTGATAAGATTCCACCATTGATTAGCTTCACCTTCCAAAAGATATACTGCTAAGATGACTTTATGATGTCCAAAACATTGAAGAACTGAAAATATCGTTTCAGTGGTACTGATCCGTTTTTCAACATCAAGTGGATTAGAAGACCCACTGAAAGAAGGTGGACGTTGCCTCATGAAGGACTCAATAGAATATTATTCCCTTCTCTGGTCATTTAGAAGTCGAGAATGATTCATAGCTTGTGTATGTATAGCAATAAGATTTTTCACTCCATCTCCCATAACATTTGTTAGTTCAGGAGGACAATCATTGCATTGTCCATTGCATTGATCAACACGGTTCCTTCGGGTTCCAGCCATCGTCTAAAACCCAAAAAGAATAGTGTGAGTGGCAAAAATCATGCTAGGGGAAAAACATAATAAAGGTGGAATACCGTAAATATCTAACATCTTAGGTTTAATTCTAAGAATGTTACCGTAATTATAGGACTATAACCTATACTTATACTTAACCTTAGGGACATCCCTAGACATACCTTAGAAATATCTCTAGGGATCTCACTAAATTTCTCGCATCCTAGTTTCCAATGGTTGACTAAACCTTTCATCAGATACCAACTGTTGAGACCCAAAGCTTGACGTACATGGACATTACATTACTTTAGCAGAATACTTAATACATAACAAAAACATGCACACAAGGACAGTAATAGTTTAGTTTCTTTGGAAACTTGGAACACAATCTTCTAATCGTGGTGAAAGATCATCAACATCTCCCATAAGGATCTTCCCCTTTTTTCATACCTAAAACCTTTCTTTATATCATGGTGAAATGAAAACATAAAAAAGGTGAGCTCAAATGCTCAGTATGGGTATGCATGGATAAAATAAAACATACCATATACATTTGAATATAAAAACATGAACATAATGTTTTAACATCAAAAGCTTGAGCAATGACATAAAACATGGAAGTACATAAGGCATCGATCATAAAGAATCATTAAGAATGATAAAATAGAATGTGAATAAAACATGTAATTGTGGAAACCATTAAGAACATGATTTTATTTCCATAGTAGCCAAGGCATTACTGCCAAGACCATCTTAGTGGACACAGTCCCTTTATGAATCGAGTTCACTCCTCATTCCTGTCCTGTATTACTGAACCGGTTTAACTTGTTGTTCAAGTCATGTCTATCTGATGAGATATAAATCTTTACCCAATGCACTGGAGGGAGATATAGGTCCCACCCATCTCATAATGAAATCATTCTTTCGTGTTCCCTAAAATCATAAATCATACATCATATCATAAACCATGTAATAAAATGGGATTCTTAAACATTATGCCGTCATAACATAATCCATAAACAATTGATATCATTTTATCATAAGAAAATTGAAACCATTTAAATCATAGAGAAATTTTAATTGAATCATACACATTTGAAATAATGTCAACTTAGATGGAAATTAGTTTTGACAAAACACTTGAAATGAAATCTTGAGTAAAATATCCTTTCTTCTTTAAAATCATTTTATTTTCACAAAATTCCATGCAATTTTAAAATATAATAATTTTGTTGAAAATAATCATGCAATCTTGTAGAGGAAGCTTCTTGAAAATGAGGCGTTATGAAACTGTAAAAATCCGTTCACGCCGTATAAGTTAAAAAAACATTCTTCTTGTACTTTTGCTGGAAAAGTCAAAAAGTTACTCATAACGTAAACAAAAGAAAGATTCCTTAAATACCATGTAGTAAAAGTTAAAAATTTGTAAAAATGACTTTAAAAAAACATGAAAACAGTTTTATAAAACATGGACATGGATGATAGAAATAACCCTAGTAAATACGTACGAATAAGCAATCTCGGATAAAAATGAGATTTGCAAAATTATCCCTTACCTTAGGTCCGATATGCTTCGTATCCAAACCTCCTGTATAATGATTTAAATAATTTCATTGACTTATTAGAGAATCATATTTATTGTTATGATATCATATATGTTTCACTTATAACTTTATATTACCCATTCTTTTGTAAATTTCATGTTAAAGTAGCGTTTTGGGTAAAATCATTTAATTTATCGCATGTGTTTCGACTTGTCGTTCTTGATATTATTACATATATCCCGATTTACATAATTCCAGAATGTAAAACATAATTTATATATAATATAAATTCATCATATGCATATATATATTATAGATCTATAAAATGAATGAAATACGCAGTTCATGAAGACGGTAGGCCGTACATACGCATGAATGCTATTTTCCTTTCCTTATTGAATTGAATGAAACTGAATTGATAACATACATACGTATATATATATATATATATATAAATCCAGTAGAATTATTATTTCATATATTTCATTATTATTCATTAAATAAAAATTATGATCATTCATGTATGGTTAACATGGAGAATGAATCTCATCGCGTCGTGGAGACGGTAGTCCGTACGTACGCACGAGCGATGATATCGTTCCCATAACTATTGAATAGAATTAGAGTGGATGGTATAATATATCAGAATCATTATGATGTTATAATAACCAAATATATTTAATCTTTACACCATTATACCCATCCATGTAAGGTGTTGATGGAAAACCCGATTTCACCACGACGTGGAGACGGTATTCCGTATGTACGCACGCATGGTAATTTCGTTTTCCATAGGATGGATAGATGGTGAAATATGGTTATTTAATACTTATAATAAAATATCAGTATATGAGTTATACTTATGTTATTACTTCATAATGAAACAACTAAATAATAAGAAGTGGAAGAAGAAATTGAGTTGAAAGAATCGGTAACAGATATTACCTCTTCTTTGAAGTGCCTATTTGAGACCTCCTCTTAGGTCACTAAAATTGGACTTTAAAGAATCCCAGAACCTCTATGATGTTTCTATAGAAGTGGAGAAGAGAATTTGGCAGGGGTTTTCCAAGCTAGAAGGCTCAAAGTGTTGTGAGGAATAGAGGGAGGAGGTTCCCTTTTATAAGGGAGGAGAGGGGCTACTTTGGAAAAACTAAAAATATTATTTTATTATAAAGCCAAATTAGGTTTTAAATAGCTCCAAAATTATTTATTTCGAAGCTAAGGTGGGGATGGGTCGAAATCCTCTAATACAATTGAATTTAGACAAGTTTAGGTTCCTATTTTAACCTTATCATTTATATTTAACTTTAAGTTAGATAATTTTACATTTGCCGTGTCTTTTTGTGTTCTTACACTATAAGGTTAATAAACATACTATAACAAACCAAACGAACCCCAAGATGTTTATTATTAATATAAATAACCTTATCTAAGTCATTTGGCCAAACCATAGTATTTTAGGATTAAAATAGCATTTAATAATATAATATTTGTTTCAAAAACTATTTTATTTCAATTTTGACAATATTTCGTAATTGATTTTTTTTAAAATCATAATAGAATTATTACTTCGAAAAAAGTTAATTAAATCAATACTAACATGTCATATTAACTGATAAAATTAGTTTAATTCATAAAAAGTCTCAAATTACATTTATTTTCCTATTTATAACATCAATTATGTCAATATTTTATTAATAAGATAATTACTGCATCATTTTTGTGTCATAAATAAATTAAATTATTTAATGTCTAAAATTTTCAAATAAAATATCATCACGTAGGAAATCGTTTTAGCTTTCTAATTAATATTTATAGTTGAATTTATCTTATATATAAACCTATATTAAAAATGATTTAGTTATTAAACATTGATTTTAACTATTTTAACCCTTCATTAAATAAATTAATAATAAATGTCCTAATCTATTCCAAGTGGGTCTAAATGGTCATATTTTTTTCTTAAGGACGTTTTTGGTCTAATTACACTTATCCAATAGAATTAGGACTTGTGTTAGGATAATAATAATACCATTTTTACCCTTGATTACCCTATTTACTTTTAACCGTGGTTAATAAAAGTAAAAAGTTACTATTCACCAAAAAAAAAATTCATCTCATTGAACCACATTTTACTTACTGTCATCAACCGTGTCACTCGGATTTTTGAAATTTCACTCATAAAAGCGGTAAAATTAAGTTTTATGTAAATTTGCAAATTCTCCTAGGAGGTGGGTAAAAGACGGTGAAATGTTCAATAAAATTCTTATATATCTAAAATTATTATAAAATGACTCCAATGAATTACATTGAACTTATATAGTTATTATGTATTAATTTTGACCTAAAATAAATTTAAATAAAATAAATAATTATATAAATAAAAAGTTGGTTGTTAAATAGTAACCTTGTGTTTTCACTATTCATAAAAAATTGAATGTTTTCAGAAAAATACCAAAATTTCACCCTTGGCTAATTTCGATATTTGGAATCCATAAATTAAGTCCATTTTGAAAGATAAAATTTATAAAATTTTAAAAAGTGGGTATTACTATTCATAACAGCTTATTTTTATAACATATAGTTGTTTAGCGAAACATGGTATTGCATACAACACACGCTATCGTGGAAGGTTGTGATTGTGTGTAGTGCAAGCCAAGTCTGGGATGTGTGTTGTGCAAGATCCTTTTGGTGTAGCGTACAACACAAGACTTTAATGAAATTAAAAAGAATATTTTTCATAAAATCTGAGGGTGTTACAATTTTACATGAATATATATATATATATATGGATCCTGATAACTTTTGGAGAACCATTTTTATTGAAAGAACATAAAAAAACATGAAAACCTTTTCAAACCACTCTTCCTTAATTACATTTTAATTAATCGTGATACCATTTTGAAGGCAAACCTTCATTGACAACATATAATGAAATCTTGAAAATGTTATAAAATACAATTCTTTATAATACATTGAATTATAATAAATAATTCATGAAAAGGTTTAAAATAATTTTTCATAAACTAAACAATTTGTATTTTTTTCTTCAAAAATAAATTTAGAACATATAATGAAATATTTCAATACTAGTAGGGATTTTTAATTTTATTTTTCATTGATGAAATGCATTTAGTTCATTTGGAAACAATTTTTAAAACATTTTTTTGAAATAAAATATCTTTTGGAACAATGTGAGAAATAAGTTCATATTTTGAAAGAAATATTTAATATCTTAACTACTCATTTTAGGAAAAAATGGTAATAAATCATGATGATTTTAATAATAACCGAATTATAATAAATTCAATGAGAAATATTAATAAATGTTTTATATGATTTCATCAAATGATGGAGACAAATTAACAATAATGGTAATATAATGGATACTTAAATAACTATACATTTATGTATAATAATCACTAAATAAAAACAAGGGAAGTATACAAATCAGATAAAATAATTGTTGGTGAATAAATAATGTATATCACGGAAATAAAAAATTTGAGATGAAATCACCTTACCATGAGTATTGAATCATGATGTACTTGTTAAAAACACTATTATAATAAATTTATGATTATTATACTTCACTAGACAACTAAATTCCTATATATTATATCATATCTGGTTTTACTATCACATTATACGACAATATTTTAATAATACTATGTTAAGGATTTAATTTTTGTAATATCTTCTTTGTTTTTGCATGTGTCATAATTTGTTGAATCATTGTTCATTACTATTATATAAAGATTTAAAGAATGTAAAACATGATATAAATTTAATTTATATTATATATATGTGTATAATTATTATTTTTAGAAAATATCAGTATTAAATGGAATACACTTTTCATAGAGATGGTAGGTCATACGTACGGATGAACGTTGTTTCTGTATTACTGTGTTATTGAATGTGAGATAAAAAATTACATATGTGTATATATATATTTAATAATATATTAATTATTGTAACAATATTATATATTATTATAAATATAATTTCACTAAACCCATCCTTAATACATTCACAGTAGTGTGGGATGGAATCATATCTCTTTGAGGGGGAGATAGTCCACATATCATCAAAAGAAATAAATGTATTTAAAAATTAGAAAATTTTATAAAAATATGCTATAAAAGAATTACATAGGCTTTAATACATTATAAATATTAGTTATATTATATATACGTAGTGTTTTCATCATAATTACCACATTGAGAGGGGTAAAGGAGTACTGAACAATCATCGTTTTGGGAGGTGTCAGTTCATCGTACACATAAATAGTATGTTTATTACCTATTAGATGGAGTTGTGTGTATGTTTATATCTAACCATTGTCATAACATCATATATGTATACTAAAGAAATTTAGGATGATATTTAAGAACATAAAAAAATAAGTGTGGTGGTGGAGAAGGAAATTAATAGACATGAGCTTCGGGGAGGGTGTTACCTCTTAATTAGGCGATTCATTTTGATTGCACTAAATGGATTCCATGGAATGATATAATTCCAATGACGGGATTCATGGTGGAGGGAATGAATATTGTGAGACTATTAGGACATATCTAGGACAATCACTAGTGTTTGAGTGGTGTGAATAATATGGAATGTTTGTGGAATTTTAGAAGGATGGGAAAGGAAACACTTGGGTTTTTTGAAAATAAGTTATGTATATACATTTTATTACCTAAAAAGGATATTTAATCCCATTAAAACAAAATAATAAAAGGTTTTTCGACAAAATATGGCATTGAAATTGGTTTTGGGAAGCATCATTCTTACATGGGACCTAATATTTATGGTTTATTTCTCTGATACTTTTAGTTTTTACTTAATTCCTATAAATAAATTTTATCAGTTTATAATTATCTTTTTGGTCAGACATTATGTTGACCTTATTAAACAATAAATAAAAAATTTATTACAACATTTTATATATATATTTCTAAATTCATATCACATTAGAATCAAATTTATGCTTAATGTTAATTATATAGATGGGATGACATAATGAGTTTTCAAAATAAAAAACTTCTAAAATGTTTCTAGGTTTTTATATCCAATTCTAAATTGATATTTATTATAACAACATAAATTTAAATAATTGGTAAAATTATTATTATGAAAATTTTAATCCAATTAAAAATATAATTTTACCATATTGGTAAAAAATATTATTAAAAATAATTTTTGGATTATAATTCATTATTTCTCACTATACATTCAAAAATAACAGTTCATATAGAAATCACATAAATTATCATTAGTAATATTTTAATATTTTAAAATAATAAAAAACATTTTTATTTTATAAAATTAAATTTATAAAACTATCTAAAATTAAATATGTTATTTTCACAGATGGATATGGAAAAAAATTTATTGTAGGGAATAGTATTTTTACACATATAATTATTTATTAAAAATAAGACCATACATTATCAAAACTATTTATTTATTTTAAAATATTATAAATATTATTGGAAATGTAGGTATTTATATTAATATTACTATGTCAAATATATATTTTATCATTTTATTTTTTAAATATTAATTAAATTATAATGTTGGTTTATTAAAATGTGTTGTAGGGTATAATGTACGCCATGTTGGTGTTCCGTGTTAGGTACTTCAAGTTAGTGTTGCATGTAACAGAATCCATATTGGTTCCATTTGAGTGGAATGATTGAATTAGTTAAATGAATGATGTTAAATGAATGATGTGTTGTATATAACAAAAGAAAATTCTATTGTTTTATATACCGCATGCATATCCACATGTTCCATGTAGCACAATCCTAACTTGGAGTTCCATATTACACAATCTACAGATAGTAATTTTCATATAAAAAATATACTTTATTTTATGTTAAATGAATAAATCAAAATTACTAAATTATTTTGATAAAAAACCATTCAAATTATCTTAGGGTGTTACATTCAATAGATATCAAAATTAATTTCACCCATTAAACTCATCAGGGTTATCAAAGGATTAATAGATAAAATTTCATTTTATAGAAACCCACATCATCCGAATGAAAACTAAGGAAATCCATTAAAAAAAATATTTTTAATCATAATGGTTAACCAAGTTAACTCAAAACTAGATTTCATCATTTTAGAACATTGTTGGAATGTGGAAACCAAGATATAGCTAATAAATATAACCATCAAGTTATTCTGTAGAGTGATAGAGGAAATGACTGAGATAACATTAACAGTTGTAAGTACATAAATCTATGGTGGTCTATTGGTCAAATTGAGTCATAAGAAAGAAAGTCACTATGATATCCATTTATATTTCATGTTCTTTTCCCTAGGTTAGTTCATTTTTCAGGAGATGATATTATTAATTGATTCAGTACAATCTCATCCTTTGTAAAACCTTGACAAATATTCCAATTATCTATTATTCTTTCAAATGAAGGTGGGTGTTTCATTCTTGATGTATTGATATATCATTATATCGATTATATGCAATCAAATATCTCTTTAGTTCCAATCAACAATAAATGGATAAAACAAGTTTCCAATTATTCATAAATCCTCATTTTGTGAGACACATTAATCTCAAAACCCTCATCAATTTTATAGCTTAAAAATCAAATAAATATATAACCTTACAAACCATATGAATGATTAAAATATAATGTTATAAAAATAAGGTCATGAAATTATTGTATCATTGATCCCCTATATATCAAAATGTATCTCTTGGATTCTACGTCGTAAATTTTTGAATACCATCTTCATATATTCTTTTAAAGTATGGTAGTATCCCAAATTACAATAAAGACATTGTCAAAATATTCATTCTTCTATATTAAATTGTTCAGTAGGTATATTCCTTAAATCCAATGACATTATTTTTTATAAAATACATCTCACAAATACATTATAAGTTATTGAGGTAACAAACACGGTACAATTTAATGAATCCAAAAACAATATATCATTATCCAAAAAAATTATCCAAACTTCTAGAATACATTATGCATTACCTTCCCTTAATAAAAATTTCATCTTTCATTATATCACCTTTGCAGTCCATCATAACATTTCAACCTATTCTTAAAATCCTTAGAAAAACATAAAGTGAAAATTACTATTGTATTTTATATTTCATAAACCGATAAACCAAATAGATATAAAATTTTGTTACTCTACATTATTCATAATACATTATAATGGAAACCTAATCATATTACACAATGCCCCTTTTCTATTCACATTTCATTGATGCCCCATCATTTTCTGGATTGTAACCATTTCTCATAACACCTTGCTAATTATCTAGATGATATTTCAACTTGGGACCTTGATTTTCCTAATGTTCATTATATCCATGCATACATCATTTAAACTATAATTAATTATTATGGGGTCTAATATTATTACAGACTTCATAAAATGATACATTTATCATTCTATTGAAGTTACCTGCATTGATTTCTTCATTCCACAGTCAAAAGACATTCTTCTTTCACTAAGACATTCTCTTAGGTGATTCATTACACATTCAGGATATAAATTTAACCGAATAATCATCCCTCTATTTTCTCCATTAAATTATCTCCCAGTGAAATCATTTATTATCTTCGATGTTGTGTATAAAAATAGTATAAGGATCACATTTTTTACTTCCATTCCTACCACCATCATCGACTTCCATTCCCTATAATATGTCACCATGTGTCACCATGAGTTAGCTTTTTATGAAATAGAATATTCCATCAACCAAGAAGTCAATCAATCCTTTTATATGATAGAAAAACACAACATGTTTCCGACCAGAACCTGTGAACCTATGGATTTATTGAATAAAAAATTTCTACTTTTTTTCTGACATTGATGGAACTATTATATGAGGTATCCCAAATGTAACAATGCAGTTTCTATGGAAGCACATGCGATGTTATTTTTATATATTAGAACCTATCCAACATTATTGATTATACTAAATACTGTAATATAGGACCCCCAATGGTGGACCCATTTATTAAAAGTAATACCACACAATGTCATTTTCAACCAACAATACATGGGTTCCATTCTAGAAACCCATTGGTGAACCCATATTTTTATCCAGAATTGTTCCCAGTGAAGGGGGTACTAACCGCTAGTAATAGAACTGTTCATGCCTATTGTAATGGAGATAATCCAAAACAAATAAATTATACTGCACTCTACATATTCCATCTATAAGAGAAATTAGTATGACACATCACAATATCAAAATTCCCAATACCGAAAACCCATGAACACTATTTGGAATTATAGTTGGAGAAAAACTCCTCATTGGATGAAAACCCAATTCTGGGAGTATTAAACGTATTTATATAGAACATAAAATTCACTATAAAGAAAATCATATGAGGTATTATTTAATGATATTTATTGTACTTGGTGGAACTTCAGCTAATCATAACCGATGGAGTCCCGATTACATGCTGATCGAGAGGATCTGGTCCCCATGTATCATTAGTATGGTACTAAAATAAATGATTGAAAAAAAGATCCTCGTGCCATATTTTAACATACAACCAAGGTAGTACTGGACTTGTGAATTCCCTTAACGTCATGCCCCAAACCCCATCATCATTCATATAGAGATAAATCATAAGGCTACTTATATCTCAATCAAAATGACCTCATATGCGTTAATAAAAACCATCATTATTTATCTATGTAAAAAATACTTCAAATAAGTTATTTTTTTTTCTGAAACATACATATGATTTTAAAATCATGAAAATCACAATAAACAATACTTTTTTGTTCATGTGGTGACCCTTTTATGAGCCAAATTTCACTTTGGGTTAGGTGTTATAGGTATAAGTATCTTATACATGTCCCTTGTACCCTCATAGTTCGGTTTGGGAAGACTTACATGACTCAATCATGTGGTGGATAATGCACATGTGTCTTGCTTTGAGCTAGCCCTAATTTCTATCATTGGATTTCCAAACTAGTGTGGTATTTTCAAGGTCAAGGAAAAAAACACACACTTACACATGGATAGTAGAAAACTCTTATATTATTTTTATCCTCTTTAATGATTTTTATTATATATTGGATTTGGACAATGGTAAACATTGAACCTCGAAATTAGAAGATCCATGAAATGGTTTTTTCAATGATGACTACTTGGGTAAATTTATTTTTTTACATCTTGGGGTTCATGACCTTGAAGAACTCAATAATTAACTAATTCCCAATGAGAAAAAAATTTAATATATTCAAAAAACACCCTTTTTTCAATCACTAATTTCACACCATTTATATACTATGACAAGAACTCTAGAAATGAACCCTGATTATTAGATGTCCACATGTTTTCCATATTAAAATTTTAATTCAATCATATTTTTCATGACTATTAGATAAATAAATTAAGTAAGGAAGGTTTTATAATTCATGGGTTGATCAAATGGTTGGAATAAATTTTAATTAATAGAAAGTGGAAAAATTATAGAGAATATTATGAATCATCATGGATAACCTATTTTGAAAATAATTTTCTACAAATGTTTATAGATGTTTTTTTATGGAACAGATGTTGATTTTTCATTAGTGTAAAACCTAGGTATGTAATTGGATGATTACACACATAAATATTTGTTATGGTTATTTCATTTTTATTCATTGATTTATTAGGGTTATATCATGTTTTGGGCCATGATGGAATAGTTTTACAACATGATTAGTTGAGGCCATGATGTCAGGATGTGGGGTTGTAGTGGGGTTTTTTTGAGGTGATTATGATTTAGTTGTGGTTCTGAATATGTGATAATGTGATTATTCACATGTGTTGAGGTCTATGAATTCTTATTTCTCGGTGATATGATGTGAATGTCAAATATTGGTTAATAGCTAGGAATTATAGTTTTACAAGAATATTTTTTTTTATTTTGTAATGTTATAAATTTTGATTTAATATGATTATGATGATTTTTTTGGATTCTTCTCATATTATTATATATCCCCTGAAATTTTATATTCATTTTTGTAGGTATCATAATCCATTATTTAATATCATAAGGTGTCAAGACTAATATATAATTTTATGTATTATATTATTTTACAAATATGTTAATTATTAATTAATTATCTTATATGTTACACATATTTGTATCCAAATATCATTATTCCATGTGGGTAAAACTAAGTACATCAATTGGTCACCCCTATATGGGTTTTTAATTTTTTTTCGGATTGTGTTGTGGAAATTTTGGATATCTTTCTTGCAGTTTGGGTAGATATAGAGAATGGTACAAAGATTTTTGATTCTATCATTTCATTTATTATTTTAAAGGATTATGTCTTTTTTGTTAAAATTGGGATGTGGAAATACATTATTCTTCAATGGGAAACATTGAGTGTTGATTTTAGTTCTTTTATTTACTTGATAATTTATAGGGAAATTCCTTCAATTAATGTGATACATTCCCTCAGTCCCAATTTTCTAATCATGAAAAATTGGGGGTTTGAATAGAGGGACAATATTATACCACTTTTATACAAATGACGATATTTAATAAGGATTGTAACCCACTGATAGAACTCGAAAACAAAATTTTTAATAGTTAAACTATTTTCACTAATAAATTTTAAATAACATTGAAAAAATTGTTTGTACTGAATAACACAACATAATTTACTATCTTCAATATGTCTATTCACCCTTTTGAATTCATATACTTTTTTATAATAAGATATATATTATCTCTAAGGAAAACATATAAGAATTCAACAAATTTTCATGTTCTATATCATTGGTATGACTATTTTAAAGAGGGAGAGATGGAGAGAGAATTATTCTATGAGTCCTGTATAGCAAAAAAATAATTGATGACATCTTTCTTTAGTGAAAATCATATATCTATATAATGAGAATCATGGAATCATTAACCCGGTTAACCTCACAATTAATCTATAAAGAAATTTCATCCATCAATTTCATAGTGAAATATTAATATCATATAATTCCACAACCAAAACCATATAATCATCACATGGATCATTAATGAATATATGTTTTTCAAGAATGAAAATAATTGTGTGAAAATTTAATGATATTTAAAAACATTTGGAACAATATTACATGTAATAATTTGATTCCTACAGAACATATTCCTTTCAATAAAATTGATTGAAGTTAGAGAAGATAAATAACATAAAAAATTGTAGTAGAGTATCATTGTAAATGTAGTCTAAATTCACACTCATTATGTATTTGAAATTTGTGTCTCCGATATAATAAATAAAATAAAACCAGTTGTCACAATAACATAATTTATATTAGAACATCATAAAATCACCCATTATCAAAATATTACAACATCATGTAATAACCCATGGGAATTCTTGTAATAAATTTTTATAACATAAATTCAAATAAAAAATAAAAAAACAATTCATATAATTCATTAAAAAATATTCAATCTGTATAAAAAACAACATACAATGTAATTAATCAAAACATAATATATTATAATGAATCCAAAAAATGATCGATTGACATTAGTTTATTGAGTTATTTTTACATCTTCCATGAATCAAAACAACTATTGAACATAAAACAATTTCTCCAATGAGTCTTCCCTACATAATAAATCACAATGAAAATAAACTCATATGAAAAGATAAAAAATAAAATTAAAGAGAAAAAATAAATATAAATTTAACTAATGATTTATAAATTAAATATATGGAATCTCCCACTGAATGTGGAAATAACATGACCACATATAATATTTATGAGGTATTTTCTGTTGATATAAAGATTCAATTTTATATTACTAATATATTAATATTCAATATTATTCTTAAAAGATTAATGAAATACAAATCAATGAAATATATAATAAAATTTGAATTACATAAGGCAGTCTCTTTAAAATTGTCATATATGAATTTGGAAACATACCATAAATTATATGTTTTGATTTTTAGATTAAAAAGTGAACAACGATTTAAATCTTGAATAAAACATTAAAATTTACAAAAAAATAAAATAGTAATGTTATCCAAAAAATGAACCCAGATATGTAAATATAATTAAAATTCATAATAGAGGAAATAATTTATAAAACTCCAAGAATAGTAAAAATACATTTCAACTAATATAATACTATTTCAAATACGACAATAAAATAGATCATTTATAGATTATAAAAAAAATTGGGGGTTATATGCAAGGTTATTAAATTTGGGCTCTGTTTTCTTAAATTAGAAAACCTCTTGGAATATTGTAATATATTATAGTGACTAGTCAATCAATAAAATCATAAAATAAGTGTGAATTAACAAATACCACAACAAAGCTAATTTTTATCAATTATTAATGTGGTGGAAATTATAAATTTATATAATTTTTATACCTACTAGTTAGTATGGGTCTATCCAAACATTCAATAAAATATAATAAATATAAATCAAATGAATTGAATTATAAAATTTAGTGTAAATGTTTTTTTCTTATGATCGAACCCCCTGAATGAATTCAATGAAATAAATATACTAAAATATTAATTAATGAGAAATTTAAAATATTTAAAATTACATAATAAAAGAAAAAAATATATAATAAGATATTTTCACTGAATGCAATGTATATCATTTTTAACATCGACCATTTCCTAGAGATACAATATCACATATACTGGTTGTAGTTTATTTGTCTTCTGATCAAAACTAACTCCAAAAATAAAATATTTATAAATTTTGAAAAAATATGAAGGAAATTTATAATTATTGGTAAAAATTAGTAGTTAAATGAAATATGAATGATAATTCTTTGAATATTAATCTCTCCAAAATATGAATTTTCCATAGAATTTCATGGAAATAGATGAACATCGTGTGGTTTTCATCCCTATATGCAATTCATTAATAATGTGGACTTTTCCCAATGCTTTATAATTAACACACATTGTCAATGGAAGGATATTCCTATATCTAAATCTGAGCGGGATAGGCTTAAATATATTTACTATAGATGATTGGGCACTGTGTACTGACATTATTCTAAATTTACACCTCTCCTTTCTTGCTAATAGTGCATGATGACAAAAGAAAAATTTTAAATATAACCTAATAAATAAAAAATATTAATTTAAATATGTAATTAAATTCATTAAAGGTAATCTTTGAAAATGTATTAATTTTTTGTTAATATGTGTTGAATTTTACCATTTAATCAATAAAAATGAGAAATTTCATACGGAATATTAATCACATTGGTTTAAAATAAAAGGATTATAATATTTATTAAAAAAATTGATCAATTTTTAGATTTTTCGAATTGAGGTTACAAATAATCCAAAACATTACTCGACCATCCATCATGCACATGTGATTTGAAATTTGTTCTCTATGATGACGATTCATCCGAATTCTTTAAAACAACTATCCAATTATTGTATCATTTATTCATTTAAAATGTCATAAAAACCAATTAGAAAATAAAATAAGTCATATTAATTAAATATTGTATTGATAAAAACTATAAATCACATAATTACCAAAAAATAAATAATATTTTTGCACTGATAAGACCATTAAATTTATTATCATCATCCACAAATTTATTATTTTGAATCCACATTGTATGAGTGAAATCCAATGATTCAGAGACAAGAAGAAATTATTGACTATTCTAACTATCAAAATTGGAATACATTCTTAGTATTTTTTGATTTCTGACTACCACTATAAAATTATACTAGTAGAGTGAATAATTATTTATTCTGAGTAAAGTTTTGTTATATTTTCAAATCCATCAAATGGTTTAGAAAAAAAATGTATCCCCATTTTTAATGTCTTCCATATATTTCATTGGAAAAACATGACCCTGAATTGTACATATACATGAAATAAATATAAAACAACTTGAGAATGATCAAAATATAATTTTAAAAAACTATAAACACAAAAAATTATTGATTATAGGGAAATATGTTGTAATAAAATAACACAATTATTAAATAAATTTTAAAAATTAAATCATAGAAAGTAAAAAAACAGCAGCTTTTATTCATTGAGTATTGAATGTTACTTTTTATGTCGAGGTAATTTATGTTAAAAATGTATCGTTACTCATAAGAAAACACAGTTATGAAACAATATTTTAAAGGGAATGAATATCTCTGATTTTCAAAAAAAATTAATAAATGATGTAAATTTCAATAACATAGCCTTTTTTATACAAACCATGTACAGTTGAACATTATTTCATTTTTTTATGAACGAATTTTTATCTTCATTATTCGTTATTTTAGGTAAAAAATTATTTTTATCCATAAAAATTTCTAATTTTGTAATTTACACAATTTATACCCCTTTGAATTTTTATTTTCTATATTTAAATTTATTATAAATGATATTAGAAAAAGTAAATTATATAGATCTATTATTTCTGATTATTTAATAATCTATGGATGACACCTATTGGAAAATTAGTTTTTTCATTGCATCATTGAGGTTTTTATAATATAATATAATTTTTTAACTAAAATATAAATACAAGTAGTCATATATGTCATTAGTAAGTCAATATATTTTGAGATTTAGGAATGGGTTATGAATTGATGAAATAATTATTAAATGATTGTGGTTAATGAATAAAAATAATGTAAAATGAATAAAAATAATTTTTATGGATGAAATCCATGTATGGGTAGTCATTTTTAATAACATGTGTTTTTTAAGAGTAAGATGAATATGATTCATTTTAAATTAATTTTTTTTATAAATATTTCTTTTAAAATTAAATTCAATTCAATTTTGATATTATAATAAAATTAGAAATAAATAAATAAATATTGAAATATTAAAAAAAATTAAACAAAATTCCATATTTTAAATAAGAAATGTAATGGAATCACCCATTGTACAAATTTTATAATCCCTAACCAAATATGATTATTATCAATAATAAATAGATTCTAGAAATGGAAAATAAAATAGAAAAAAAATTGACATCCATATTTCACAATTTATCCACACAATCACATTAACATGTAATGTTAATTAAATTTACATAAATATTTTTTTAATATATACATATATATATATATAATATTGTTTGTTGTTATATTAATATATTATGATCACTTTATATGTATTATATGCATCAAAGAATCACAATATATATATTCACTGAAAAATATAATTTATATAAAATATAGAAAATATATATTCAATGAAATACCTTTTTATAATGAATATTCAACGATATATAGAAATTCACTAATGTGACTCATTTATTAAAAGAAATAATCCAGTTAAGTAGAATTTTATGATCATAATATGCATAAATAAAAAGAATCCATTTAAAAAATATGAGAAAAATATTAACAAATACTATATTACAAGAATATCTAAAGACCATGAAAAAAATGAAGTCTCAATAATAATAAATTGTAGTCTAAAAAAGTAAACTTTAACACAAATAATTGTGGTATTTCAATTTTTATCCATGTAATCACTTTAACATATTATGTGTATTCCATATATTATATTTATATATTGTGTTTATTCCTGAAACACAATTTCTTCGCATGTACATGTCATGTCCACATTATATTATATATAATGAATAAACTGTTCGAGATAATATTTCTCAATGAATAATTAATCATGATGTCACTGACCAAAATGAATCATCAAAAAATGTAAAATATCAAATGATGCTGCTCAAATGAATCAAGGAGTGGAGGTGTGTATGGAATCTAGAAGGACTTCCTCATTTGAGGGCTATGAGGAGACATCACACATGTGGATTTCATCAAGGGTTATATCCTATGAGATAGGCTACGAGTATGAATTTTATCCTATAATGCGAAATATGGGGATGAGGGGCTATAGTGGGTGGTTTTCATTTCTCTCATGTTGCTTTACTATTGCAATATTGAATTGTAGTTACAGTTCACTATATATTAGTGGACTTACTAAGAAATTTATAAAAAAGATGTTCATCTTCCGTTGTATATAAAAATGAGGTACAATCTTCTGTGTGGTGAAAAATTTATATTCTTATTTCATTTGTATTCATAATCTATAAGTTGAGTCTTAAAATCTCTAAATAGATGGATTATTATAAAAACTAAGTAAATAGATGTTTCTTGTGATATGTCCTTCGAGTTCTTTTCACGTTATCTTATTTTCTATTTTAAAAATCTTCAAACATGAATTTTCAATGGGACTCTTAGTTTTTCGTTAACAACTATCATTGAAACTATTCACACTTATTAACAAACTATAGTATGATATGCATAAATTAATGATACTTATTCTCTTACACTAAATTGTGGATTAATATACGATATATAAAAATGAAAATATTCATCAATATTAATATAAAACATACAAACAGTACTATATATGATCTGTAGTATTTATACAATGAATATTTCAGATGAAACACACTAATACACTTTAATCATTAGATATTGATAGAATCTTTTATATCATACATAAAATTAGTTAAACGTAATAGTAGATGAATTCATTTTATTTAAATACACATATTCTATATATTATTTTCATAAACTATAAAAATAATAAGATGAATATAAATATAAATATCTACGAGAAACCTCATGTTCTCAAGTTGATACCCTCATAATGAACAATATAGGAAAATCCAAACATTACACATGTGATTTTTTTGATCGTATTAAAGAGTAATAATGAATAAAATGTATATATTAAATTGAAAAATGACTCTTAAAACTTCTCAATTTGATACTGAGAATAATGTGATCTTATATTCTCAACAAGATATTCTTATTTTAATGTTTTCAATGAAGATGATACACATATTGTTTCTTGTAAAGACCTGGCAAGTCCTATTAAATTTATTTAAAAAATATATGGAATTTTTTGGAGTCTGAAGTATCTGATGGTGCGTGATTTTGAGGCACGAAGTGCTCAGAATTTTTTTCTAAAGTTTCTAATTGTGTTCATTGTGTTTTTGGGCAGGTTTTGGTAACTTCTAAACCAGTGCTCGAAATCAAATTCCTAGGGCATCGTTGAAATCTCAGTGCAGATGATTGATTTGTGAGACCTTCCCCTTAGCAGTGTTTAGGCTACATCATTGGTTGAGTTTCAACCGCACAGTTGTTTTTTTAAATAAAAAGTAAAATAAAAATAAAATAGATGACAAGTATTTTATTTTTATTCATATATATTTTAGTTAATATGTGGTATGAAACCCCCCATTAATTTAAGAAACTCATTCCTTAATTAATTAATGGTGGAGCCTTCTAAGTTAGAGAGGGGGATCCGCTGGAGAAAGATCGCCTTCCTTCTCCTTTCTTAACCACCTTCCACCTTTTCCACCTTGTTGGAGAAGTGAGAGGCACCAACTTTGGAGGGAATAACATCCACCATTGACGACATATGATCTTCTTTCGCATCTGTGGAAATGAATCTTCCCAGGTAGAATGTCGCCAATGATGACACTATTATCCATCCTCAATGACTGAAAAACAAAGTAGGGTTATTTTTGATTGATTTCGATCTATTTTCTTTTTTGTTCTTGAGCTTCGATAAGATTTATTTCTATCACCCTAATGTGGAGGGTGGTGGGAAAACAAAAACGGCCCAAAAATCGTCTGTCAGTTCTCATTCATTGATGGTTGTGGCGGCACAACGATGTCGTCAAAGGAATGGGTGACTACCTATGGCCAGCGGGTGTACATGTGATGACAGGCAACGAGACAGCCGCAGATGAAGCTGGAAACACTAGGGTCGCTGGGCTTTTGGAGGGGCGTGATGCCGTCATTCCATGCAGAGTACTGGGCCGCTGCCAAGCGCGCCATGGCAGTTCCAGAGGGGCACGATGCTCTCGCACCGCATCAGAGGAAGAATCAGCAGCCACACAAGCCACCGTGGCCAGAAAGGCGCGGTGCGACGTTGTTGCGCTGCAGCAGAGAAGAATTGTGGTCATGGGCCATAGTGGATGGAGGATGTTGGCCGGTAGGCAAGGGGAAAAGAGGTAAGAAATGGGAAGTTATATAAAAAAATGGATGTATTTCCAATACGGACAGTGGTTATTCTAGGTATGATTAGTCTGTTTACAACACTTTCTAATGCCTTATTTGATACATAAGATTCACAATCCTTTGTTCGACCTAGTGTGACCCATGCCTTAGGTCTAGACGTCGGGAGGCATTCTGTTACCATGGTGTTGAGTATGATAGGTAGAGTTTAAAACCTATTGTTTGATGTTTTTTGAGCATAACAATTGATGTTAGGGCCGTATTATTCAAGTGGGGATAGCTTTTCCATACAAATGTAGCCATATGATGTCATCCTAGCCATGGACTGGATGTTTTCCATGGATGTTGTTATCGACTGCTTCTAGAGAAGGGTCATTTTCTCCAATATGGGTGGATAACATGTATCATTATTTGTAGATTAGGGTTTCCAGGAGGGCGACTGGAATGTGGATCCCATTCTTTTCATGTTAGCCGAGTTGTCAGTGGAATCAACAGTCTATGATATAATGGAAGTATTAGAGATTATCAGTGAGTTCATTACTCCCACTAGAGAAACCTTTTGTAATGAATGTTGTCTTATATCTTTTACATATGATATTTCTTTTGGAAAATTAGTTCCCAATTTCATGGTGTTTTATTATAGGTATTATTCTCAAAACCATGGAGATTGGGAACTCACTTCAAGCCGTTTTTCGGTCCGACCTAGTTATCGGGTTACTATGGTACCCGAGATAGTTTATTGGAAGCATCATCTCCACAAATACACATTCTTTGTGATCAAATCCTATAAACCTATGAATAATCTGAATAAAAAAATTTATTCTAAGTCAAACATATAAAGCCCTACTATATGATGTTTCACAAATTCATCCATGGAGTTCCTTATGTAAATACAAGAAATTTACATTTAAATTTTTAATTTTTTTGGGATTATTACGAGTATCTGAAAATTGATGGCACTTAATAACGAGGCCTGGTGTTCCCAGAAATTAATATCAATGTTTTTTAAGGTACGTTTAGTAAATACATGGGTAGCATTTTCAATATTTTGAACATTTTCTCGATTAAAAATCTATTTAACCTTCGAATCAAAATCACAGGGATTCTCTTTATGGAGGCTTAACATTGACCACTGTTGGTAGGCTGAAAATTTTAGTTTTTTATACTTTTAAATAAATAATAAAATAAAATAAATTGTTATATTATGTCTTCTTTTACCACCTTTTGTTGAGCAGCAGGGTGTGGACCACAGAGGTGTTCAAAATATTAATTTGGGATTCGAAATTCTTGGTAACACCTTGGTTGCATAACCACCCATCATGTAATTAATGTGGCCCATTAATTATTTCAATTAATGAACACCATTAATTCCTCTTTGGGTTAAGTACCTATTCTACTATATCTAAATGGATATTGGGTTGGTGTTTTGACATGAAAACACAAGGAAGAAAACCATTAATAGAACTATGAAAACATCCACAGAAACACTAATTGAGTTTGTTTTTTGTAGCTGACGTATCCATACACCAGGACCCGAAATTCGGATGTCCATCTCAGTGCCCAAAAATTCTGATTTCAAGTTTTTTGGAAATGTTTTTCATTTGTTCTCTTTTGAGACCATGCATCGGGTATAAAATAATGATCATCTACAACAATTCCTTTTCAGGATTTCTCTCCATAGAGAGACAACCAAGATTCACAAGAGAGTACACGATGATAGCACACTAAATGAAAAGGATTTGGTGGATGGCCCTCTTAATGTGTTAGCACATTTGGGTGGTGCACAAACACCACCACCACTCATTGGGAAGCAGTTTCACCTTCCCCACTAGTGGAAAGTGCACGCCCACTAATGGATTTTCATTAGATCTAGTGGAAGAAGCATTTGAGGTATTGATAAAGGATAGATCCCAAGGAAGCTGAGGACTTGCAAGTGGTTGTGGAATGAGTTTTCGGCCTTATTGGGAATCTAGTTGATCAGATTGTGATCCTTGCTACTAGCCTATTATAGGGAACATCAGTGATATGGTGGTTTCGAATGGTCCAACTACATGATGGGGTGACCCCCACCTGGATAGACGTCAAGAGCCAATTTGTGGCATGTTTCGTTCCAGTAGTACTACGCACAGTGTGTATCCACGAGCAGTTGAACTTACAGAAGGGAAGACTATATGTAGCCTAGAACTCAGTGTGATTCCCTGATCTCTCGTGCTACTCCACTAACATGTTCTGTGTCCCATTATTCAAGGCCCAAACCTTTGAACATGGCCTCTGGTGAGATATTATAGCCTCAATGATATCACTGAATATCCCGACGTTGGTTGGAGTGATCGAGCGAGAATTGTTTGCGGAGAGCTTCGAAGATAAACAAGCACCAATGGTGAGACCCACCACCGGATGACCGGTAGTTGATTCATCTATTGGATGCAGTAGGCAGATAATGTAGTGGTCCATGCAGGCTAGACCCTTCGGTGGATGACCCTGAAACACGTGGATGCATATGTATAGCTCCAGGGGTAAAGAAGGTTAGCTGGGAGGCAGACAGTGGTTCACGTGTGGCGTGCAGGGCCACATTGCTAGCGACTGTCTGATCATCCGAACTGATGACAAGCAAATGATTGAGGAAACTCCATGGTAGAGGATGATATTCAAACTTGGATGTCCACATGGCAGCAGATGTGGCAGAGGCGCAGGTCGTGTAGTAGGCAGTGGGCGACGATATGAGGTTCTACTGCCACCACCACCAGGTGGTCCAACCCAACCACAATAAGTAGGTGGACATCAACCAACATAGATACATGCTAAAGAATACTAAAAACATGGTTCTATGGACATTATTAATGGCATTATCTCTATCTATTCCACTATAGTTGCATTACTTATTGATAAATGTACCAATCACTCATTAATTTCGATGGCACTCTTTAAAAACTCGATGATTCTGATTGAAATGTTGGATCAATCATTACTATTATAGACTCCTACAAGAGATGATTCGATGATTAAAAACTATTGCATGTAGTGTGAGATCACATTAAGAGGTGAGAGATTTAGCTGGGATATCCTACTTGTAGCGTCGAGGACTTACAACATTATCTTGGGTATTGAATAAGTATCCATTTTCCATGTTAGATTGATTAATTTAGGGAAAATTAGTATATTTACGCAAGGATGGGATAAGGATTACCTTCACCGGCATGGAGGAATTATTTTTAGCATAGGATTGAAATTCTTGGAGGAGAGTGTAGCCGATTACTCAAAAGCTGGAGAGTCTCACCCTCAGACCAATTGATTTTAGAATTCTGAGTTATCCTATAGTGGTGGACCGATATGATGATGTCTTCCCTGATGATGTTTTAGGACTACCTCCAAGCAGAGAGGTATACATTCACATCAATCTATACCATGGGACGACACCGATATCTACACCAGCATATCAGATGGCTCCCATAAAGCTTCATGAGTTGATGGTATAATTGTAGGAATTGCAGGTAAAGGGGTATGTGAGGACCAATTCTTATCCATGGGCATCCATAATCTTGTTATCCAATAATTCAGATGGAATTCTAAGGCATTGTGTTGGCAATCATTTCTTAAACAAGGTGATATTGATGAAAATGTATCCTCTATCAAGGATCTATGATTTCTTTGACTAGATAAAATGATCTCATTGGTTTTCGGAGATATACCTCAGATCATGATATCACTAACATAGGGTATGGGATGAGTACATAACTAAGATAGCCATTAGATGTTGTTATGGACAATATGATTTCATGGTGATGCCTTCCAGTGTTACCAAAGATCCAAAAGTTTTCAAGGGTCTCATTAAAATGATATTCTATCCATTTACCGATCGCTTCATTGTGGTATTCATTAATTACGTCATGATATACTGGGCATTGAGGATGATAATTCCACACAAATGATGATATTTCTGGATACACTCCGAGAGTAGTAGATTTATTGAATAATTTCGATGTTCTATTTTGGTATACAAGAATTCTACTTCTCAGGGAACATTATCTCTGATGCTGGAGTCGCATTGGATATGGAAAAGATAGTGGAGGTTATTTCTTGGGAGCCACCATGGTGATTGAATAATGTGCAATGTTTCATGTTATTGTCTAGGTTCAACCGAATATTTGAACCTATCTTATCCACAGTAGCAGGACACTTAACATCCTTGATGATGAATGGGAAACCCTTCTTGTGGATAGAGAAGTCCCAATAGAGTTTGCAAGAGCTAAAGCAGTGGATGAAGAGTGACCCCGTATTGAGGTTACCAGAAGTGGGAGTTGGGTATGTAGTCTACTGTGATGCATCAAGGACTATACTAGGTTGTGTGATGATGAAGAGAGAGTTTCTATCACCTATAGCTCAAGGAATTTTATACAGCATGAGAAGAACTATGCTACCCAAGACTTGGAGTTAGAAGCAGTAGTCATTGTGCCAAAGATGTGGTTTCACTACTTAGTGGTGAAAAGTTTACTGTTTACTCTAAAGAAAAGATTATTAGGTAAATATTCTCATAGAATGTACTAAACACGAGACATCAACTATTGGTAGAGTTTCTATATGACTATAAATTTGAGATAGTCTATACTCGAGGGAAGGGGAATATAGTATAAGACGCACCCAGTATGAGGTATAATATACAACTATTGAGTGAGGGGATAGAGAAGCTAGTTGTGATACCGATATCCTTTGTGTATATAGATTGATCAACATGTATTAAATATATAAAAGATACTCCTCCACTCTTTATCGAATCTAGGAGGCATAGCATGGTCAAATAGACTGTGAGACCTGACATGCTCCGATATCATCAGGACAAGATCCTGAATGAATTTTTGAATATTGGGAGCACATCATCCTCATTAGAGGGTGTACCATGGATCCCGTGATGCTACAAGTGGAGGTATTTAATGATTTATACACATCCCGTATAACGGTATGTCCTAGAGTGGTGAAGATGGACTAGGACCATCTGAATCTTTACTAGTATCTAGGGATCAAGAATGTAGTTGTAGATTGTTTATCCCGATGTCTAACATGTCATCATATGAAGGCTGATCATCCAGTACTGGTGGGCTTAGCATAGCCACATTAGGTACAACAATGGAAGTGGGATAGTAAATCAATTGACTTCTTGATGGGGCTACAACATACCTCCATGAGCAAGGATTTCATATCGGTGGTCATTGAATGACTCCACATGTCGGCCCACATTATACCCATACAATAGTAGGGAACAACAAAGGTAACGGGATGCCTTTATGTATATGAGATTGTGTGAAATCATGGGGTACTATCGACGATCGTCTAAGATCATGATGCAAATTTTACATCTCGCTCGTAGATGGGATTACATGAGGAGTTTGGAAATCAACTATTCTTTAGAAATTCCTTCCATTAACAGAAATATTGTCTGATGTACTGGACTATACAAACACTAAAAGACATGATTCATTCTTGATTCCATGATTTCAGTAATCGTCGGGAGGACCACCATCCCCTGTTGGAGATTCCATACAAAAACAATTATCACTCCACTATTTTCATAGCACCATTTGAGTCTATATTCAGACGACCAAGAAGAGCACGTATTTGATGGACAGACATAGGGGAGTCAACAATTATGAGTCCAGAAATGGTACAAGATACCATAAAGAGTGTACAGATCATCTAGGAGTTGATGAAGACTGCATAGAGCATGAAGAACCCTTATATAGACCAGAGACTAAGACTCATGGAGTTTGAGGAGGGAGACCATGTTTTTATATGGGTGTCACCCCATCGAGGATTATAAAGGTTTTACCGGGGCTACAATATATCTATGAGGTTCATCAGACCCTTCCAGATCCTCAGCAGAGTTGGAGAGGTGGGGTGCCATCTTAATAATAACCAACAGATGCAAATGGTACTTAAGGTTGTCCACATGTTGCAGCTAAGATGATACATGCATAATCCATCACACGTTATAGACATGGGCGTATTGGACAACGATGATGGGGAAACCTTTTCATAGTTTCCAGTGGAGATAGAGGATGGATACGAGAGAAGATTTCTTGGGTGGTCGATTCCTCTAGTGAATGTTCTTTGGGAGTATGAAATTATTTAGGATGGAACAAGGGAGTGGGAGGCTCAGATTCATGTTTAGAACCCCCCCAATTTTCCCCTAGTATTGTTTTAACATTTCGAAGACAAAAATCCTTACGGTGTGTAGGATGTAAAGACCCATATATTCCATATATATTTTTTTAAGATTTATTGTAGATTATTTTGAGTCTGTAAAAATGGACAGTGCATAATTTTGAGGACTTGTGTTCCAGGAACAAATTGTTGAACTTTTTATATGGTACATCCAGTAAGTGAGTGTGTGGAGTTTTCTATGTTTTGAAATTGTTCATGGAATACAAATCTGAGGGAAACATTGAATATGGAATGCCAAGATTCCCCTAATGGAGGCATATCATAGGCCGTAGTTGGTCGAATGAAAAATTATGTTTTTCATTGACTTTTAATGAAATAATAAAATAACATAAATATTTATTTTATTTCATTTTTCCATACCACCTGTTGAGTGGGAGTTTGAGGGACCACGAAGGTGGTCAGACATTAATGTTGGGATACTAAACGCTCGGTTACACCCTGGTTGTGTAACCACCAAACGTGTAATTAATGTGACACATTAGATACATAAATTAATTAACCTCATTAATTCCTACTTGTGTCAATCACCCATGATAATGTATTTAAATGTAGCATGGATTGGGGTTTTGACATGGCTTCACCAAGAATAGAACCCCTAGTGATGTACTGTGTCAACTTTCAACAACTAGGAATGATAGTATAGACTCGTTGGGGAGATTGAACAAGAAACGTTGAACCATGACCAATTTATCAAAACGTGAATTATCCTACCATAAATATAACTCCTCCAATAACTCTCAATGTAGCGGTTTTGGTTAATTTATATGAATTTTTTATATCCCTCGTTCATGAAATGAATTTTGAAACATGGAATTAATATAGTTTATCATAGATGAATTGAATAATTTTCTTCTTGATAAGATGATAATGTGGATGGAGTGGGCCAAAATAAAAAGCACATACTCTCTATTTCATTGTTCATGTTTCTTTCTTTAGGGGATAAACTTCTATGTCATCATAATCAAGAACCCGATATTCGTACAGTGAGGCTGGCATCCTAGGAGGCCTGAAAACTAGACCATAAATAAAAATATACCACCAAATCTCACCAAGTGGCCCACATAAGATTCATCGGCCTGGCGGTGCTAACCACCGACGCTGGTATGTGAAGGCAGTGGACAAAATTGGCCACCTGTGCAGGGCGTGACTTTGCGACATTAGAACATGCAACCAATAATGGGCTACCACAAAGACGACAGGGGGTGCGCCATCGCGCACTCAGTGATACATGTTGTAGCTCGATGATGAGCCAAAAGCAGTGAACCTCTACCTATTGGTCCAGCGTTTTATGAGGTGGTGCTATGTGGCACCACAAATTAAAAGATACAAATGAATCTTTGAGCTATTTGGAACCAAAGGGTCATGACGTCAAAGCTATGGTAAAGGCACAAGGGGACAGGCTGCCTTGGGGTCCCATAGGTGATGAGGTAGTGCCATGTGTTTCCTTCAATCATGGATCTGAACTTCTCCTCTCAGATGTTCGGAAGGCGTACTGTGCGACCCCCACACGTGTCACGCCACCCGACAGGCCTCACCGCCAGGGAGACCCTGGCCGGTCTGCGACCCAACTATCAGAGCCCACCCTGACATAGAACAGGGTTCTTAGGGTCATGTCGGGTCTGACCTTGGTAGGGTCATGCGATCTAATGGGGTCAGGCAGTCTAAATGGGTCGGACCCGACCGAGACCCCTCTTGGGCCCAAATACACTTAAGAGGCCCTATAATGGGAACCAGAAATTCATTTGATGAACTCTTGGATGTGACTGGATACATGGAGACAGATAATCCTTATTAGATAATCCACATCAGTTTTGGATAATTTTGGAGTATGATCTGGTTGGATCTACACCAAATCCAACCGTACCCACAACACAAAAATGCCAATAACATTGAGACAGGGCGTCCAGTTTACACATCGTCTGTTACATTGTCACCCGTATAATGTGAAAAATCATTGGTTATCTTTTTCATTGGACATCTTATCTACTAAAAAATCATTGATGGCTTGAGGATCAATTTATCCTGGAATCATGTGTGCTATGAGTGGGAATCATGTGGGTGATTGTGAGTTGGAAGTTGGAGACAGGTCTTACAGAGGACAGTAATGATCAATCCTATGATGGTCATCGCCTAACTACCATGTCTGGATCGACACCTATAGATCCTATTTGGATTATCACCTAGTGAGTCTATGGGGATATACACCAACTGACTCTATGTGGATCATCATCCAGTGACCCTGTGTGGATCAGCATCTAGCTACCCTATAAGGATTAGAGTCTAGCGACTGGGTGTGGATCAGCTTCTAGAGACCCAATATCGATCAGAATCGATCATGTTTTGGTCTAATCATATGCGTTTCAACGATTAGCAATCCAATGTGGATTATCCACTTCCGAGAATATATAACATTAATGGGGGTACTAACAACAACTATTAGAACTACCCCTTTGTTTTGTAATGGGTATAGTTTCAAAAATATGAATTAGTCACTACTCAATATAGGATACCTAAGGAGAAATCTTCATGAAACACCATAAAGTCGAACTACCAAAAATAAAAAAATAAAAAAAAAATTATATGGAATTATAGTGGGAGACACAATCCTCTTGAGAAGAAACCTGTATTTGGATAGTATTGACCATATCTAGAGAGGAAACATTCCTCACTAGAAGATACCTCAGTCAATCGAGGACTGAATCCTATTCGTATCATGTGGTGAAAATTCAACTATTCATAAAATATAGAGTACTAAAACCATGTCGAACTGGAGGACCCATGCCCCATGTATCATGGGGTGCATACTAAAATACATGATGGAAATCAAGGTCCCCATGTCTTGTTATCGAATACAGGAAGTGGAGTATTGTCCTCGCAAACAATCTGAACATCTTGGCCCAACAACCATTATCATCCCAACAGAGCTAAATCCTAAAACTTCTAATATATAAATGAAAAAATCCTCGTAAGTATAAATAGAAAACAAACATTAAGATCTATGTCAAAAGATACATATGATATGTTATTTATTTGACATAAATTTCCATCTAATAAGAAAAGCATGGAAATCACACCACAAATGTGATTGGTGACCATGTTCTTACCCTTAGGCAATACAAATAGAATTTTTCGGGTTAGGGTGTTGGTGTATTTCTCCCATACACATCACATGTTCTCTCAACATCCTAATTGGCTAGTCATACCATTCTAGGTCACTGGATGCCAATGCTCATTTACCATGAGTTGAGCAGACCTGGCTGGCCGAACTACACCACCCGACCATGTGTGTTTTAATCGTACTCAATGAATCCAAAAAAACAAATACACGTGTAGGGTTTAAATTATTTTTTGATTTTTAACAGATTTTTTATGATCCCAAAAAGCTATAATTATATGTCCTCTCCATCCAAGTGTAAAAACATCGACCTAGAATTTATATATATCCGTCATATGATATTTACCAGGATTACTACACTGGTAAGTTTATCATTTTACATATATATTGTTTTTGAAAAAAGAAAAACTATAAAAATATATAATTATAAATCAGAAAAATTCTCATTCCCTACACAAAACACCATTATTTAGAGATCATATCTTGATTCATTTAAATACTGATCCATGAACACTATAAATACATCAATCTTATTAGAAGTCAGCATGATTTCATGATTTATAGATCTATTCAATAAATATTTGGTTTATTGAAGGATTAATAAATTTAGGAATGTATATTTAACTCTATATCGATTGATAAAATGGTTGAATTGATATTTTATGAATAAAAAGAGAACAAAAAATGAGTATACTATGAAAAATGACAGCAAACATATTTAGAAAATAATTTACAACCCTTTTTGATTTAAATGTTCTTATTTGGATATGATAAATATTTTTCAAGAGATTAAATTCTATATGTGCAATGTGATGATTCTACTAGTTTACATTTATATATATGTGTCTTGTTTTGGTTTGTGACTTCTTATAGTTATGTAATGTTATTGGCTATAATGGATTAGGGTTATAACATGATTTGATAAGGTAGGAATGTGGGGATGTTGAGATATTATGGGTAATGATTTTGTGGTGAGGTTGTGGTTTTTCTTTTTATGATGTTATAATGGGATGATTCATATAGTTTCAGAGATGGGCGTTCTCATTATTGGTTGATATGACTATGTTTCAAGACATATGTTGAGACCTGGAATTTCTAGTTTTGCGTGAATATTTTGATGGATGGGATGTGTTGTTGTCAACGTTAATGTAATATTATAATGATTCTGTTAAATATATATTTATATTCACATATTAATATATATCCCCATAAATTCAAATTTCTATTTTTTACTTATGATATGGCATCGTTTAATAAGATATTGTGATACGAATAAAGATGAATTATTGTAAATTGTTTAATCACATTTTCATAATGACACTCATTAATTATTTTTTTTATTCGCATATATCAATCACATATCATTTATTCAACATGAATATAGTTGAATACATCATGATTTAATCCCTATATATTATTTTAATTATTTTTCAATATAGTGTAATGAGGATTCAAGAAAATTTTCAAGTAACTTGTGTAGATAATGACTATGATATAGAGATTTTGGATTATGTTTTTTCATGTCTTAAACTATTGATTTATATAATGTAGGTGCTATTTCGGTTTTAGAAACATATTTGGTCCTTAATGGTATCCTCTAGGTGTTGATTTATTTTATAGTATTATTTTCTTGAGAATGTTGAGGGTATTGCCTCTTATTATTCTGATAGATAACCTTGATCTAGGTTTTAATTTTTAACCTATATGTATAAGGATTTGGGGACAAATATTATCCCCTCATCCAAAATCTGATGGGATTTGGTACAGAATGGAATCCACTATTGGAACAGTAAAACAGAATTTTATAACTCTGACAACGTTTACATTGATCATATTTAAAATACATTGAAAAAATATGCATGTACTCCAAAACAAAACATAATTTTCATACATCAATATATCATTCCCCCATTTTTCATTGGAAATATATTTTAATAATTATCCATAGATTATATAAAATAATAACATAGAATAATATCTCCAATATTCATGTACAACATCAATGTTGAACTTATTTAAAAGGATGGAAAGATAAAGAGATAATGTTTGTTAAATTCCTAAATAGTATAGTAGAAATTTATGACATAGACATTATGTGAACATCGTATAATGTTATAAGGACCATATTAGATGATTGAACACAGTATCCCAAAATATTATTCTATTTAAAGATCAATTAATGAATTTCAATGTGAAATATGAATATCAAATAATTCCACCATAAGGATCATATACGATTCACATGGATTGTGGATGAATACATATTTTTCATGCATGAATATATATATACTAAAATGTACATATAATAGAATTTTTTTAAAATTATTTATTTCAGTCATTTTATTCATAAAATACATATTAAATTTACTATTAAACATGGTGGACAGAGAATCCTAAAAACATACATAATTTTTGTATTTATCCTTACCAAGTTGGATATAAATTCAAACACATTATGTATTTTAATTTCCTATCTCTAGTATTAAGAAAAATTATAACTAGTTGTCACAGAAACATAATGAAATATAGAACATCATGAAATAACAAATAAACTAAATATTACAATATTAGTAAGAACATATGAACATACAATAAAAATGAAATTAATGAAAAACAATTAGAAATAATATTTTCATACTTTTTATACACTATATGTATAGAATTTCCCATAATGTTTGGGAATAACCTTCCCTTATATGATGTTTAAAAAATTACTTTATGTTAATAACATGGTTTAAAATTACAATACTACTTTATTAATATATAATATTGTTCTTAAAATAGAAATGAAATGAACCTTAAATAAATATAACTTATTGGGAAAATGATATAGGATCATCTTTTAAATATTGGAATGTATGTGTTAGAAAACATCATATTAAATCAATATTCTGTTTTTTAGATAAAAAAAGTTCTTTTTGGTTTTAATGTACAATAAAAATAGACCATTTAAGAATAATTATAAAATGAATATTAACCTAAAACTGAACATAGATGTTTAAATATTATTAAAATAGATAAGTAGAAGAAATAATGTAGACAACTCCTAGAATTTGTCATATCCATTAAAACTAAAATAAATCTATTTCACTTTATGAATTCAAATGTATCAGGTATGGATGATAAAACAAAATTTGGGGTTTAGAAGAAATTTTTAAAAATTAGGTAATTGTTTTCAAAAAATGGAAAAAAATGGAATATTTTAATACATAATAGTGACAATTCATTACTAAAAAAACATATAATAAAAGTGAAATAACACAAACAACACCAATGCTAGTGGGTATCCCCTATTAATTTATTTGCAAATGACATTGATATTTCCCTTCTACACATACTAGTGAATGTGGTTCTATAACAAAATTCTATAAAATAAAATAAATATCTATCTAATGAATAGAATACTAAATTTCATTATATATTATTTTTTATATTTCATGAAACCCAAGCAATAAATCATTTCACTCATTAACATCAAAATATTCATTAATTTATAACATAAATTGTATCAATTTACATAAAAACAGATACAAAAAATTAAAAATAGATATTACCTTTAAACTAAATGTATATCATGTTATACTTCAGCCATTACTGAAGAAAACAATGTTATTAATATTTAATGCAATAGTATTATATAATAATCCAACCAATCTTTCAAAAAATATATTTAAAGTATGAAATAATATCAAATAGAATTATATATAATGCAATAAAAAAATTAGAAAACTGAAATATATTTGATAATTCTCATTTTTAGAATCTTACAGGAATCATCATCTTCCAACAAATTTCATGAATTTCAATAAATAATGTCATGTTATTCATCCACATATGTAAGTTATTTATAATACACATTTTTGGAAATGATATATCATTGAAATTTTATTTATAAGGGAATAAATTTTTGTATCTATGTTTTTTATGGATATACTTAGAGATATTGACTGTATAAAATTGGGATATTTGTGCTTGTATAAGCATAAAATAACATATCTCTTTTTTTGTTATAATTGATGGATGGAAAAAATAATTATTTAATTATAACCTAATAATTATAAAACATTAATAAATATAAGAAAGTAATGTTATTATATTAATAATATGAAATAATTTATTTTGTATTTTTCCATTTGGGTAACATTTCCAAATAATCAATAATTTGACAAAGATCATATAGAATATTAATCTCAAGGGTTAAAAATAAAATGGTGTTTCATATCTCTAAAAAGGTTTTATCATTTTTATGTTGTTTGAAATATTGAAGCCAAATATTCTATAACATTTAACAACCCCACAACAAAGAACACATGATCATCAATATGTTCTAAATGATGAAAATTCATCATTCATTTTTAACAAAAAACCCATTTATGATAACATATAATAATATAATAAATCATACAGACAAAAAAAATTCAATAAATCATATAAATTTAATATTTTATTAATAAAAACTATAAAATATAATATTCAATGGAAATTCATTCATTAATTTTAACTCATAATACCACTAGAATTATATCAAAATATTAAATTTAATATTATAAAAATAACAATCTAATAGTGAAATAAATAGATTCTGAGATAAGATTAAACTTGGATAAATTATGGTCATAAACATTTCCAACTATTCATAAAATGTAATGATTTATTACATTCATTAAAATCAAATACTATTATATTGAATCTTGATTTTGTGTTAGTAAAAGTTATTACATTTTCATGAATCCATAAAATTTTTTATACAAAAATTACAATATTGACTTGTTCTTTACTGAATTCATTAGAACAACATTCCCTTGTATTTAAATGTCATAATTAATAATTCTAAAATTAATAGAATATAAAGAAAATCTATTTTTAAACAAAAATAAAAACCCAAAATCATTAAATAATTGATATATATGTAGTAAAACATTCCACACAATAAGATTAAAATCATAAACTTAAATTATTTATTTAAAAATAATAATCTTCTAATCATTGAGTTATAAATGATATTTTCTATATTAGGATTTTTTGATGCAAAAATAATTTTCTAGATAAGAATAAAATGGTTATAAAAAATTAGTTTATGGGAATGAAATGACTATTGTTTTCAAAATATTAGATAAATAATGTCATAGTCATGAAAATTATCTTTCTTAAACCAACCATTGTAGGATGATAAGGTATTCAAGATTTATTTATAATAATCTAATTGTTAATCAGTATTCATTTTTTAATATTTAATATGTTTCATAATTAATTATCATTGTGTATTTTATTCGATTTCTACACCATTGCATTCATATATTGTAAATTTCTATATATTAAAGATTATATGACATGATGTAAAGTATATAAATGGATTATCTATGATTTCTAATTTGACAATGGATGTCTCCCATTATAAAAGAAATTATATCATAGTACATTCGAGGTCCTTATAATACAATTTTACTGTTTAATGAATTTATAAACATGGGAAGATATATTTTTAGTCATTGATGATATATTTATTAATATTTTGGAATGAATTATGTATTGTTTAAACCATCATTTTAGGATAGATTTTAGAAACCAAAAAAAATTTATAATGAATAAAAATCATTATTTTGGATGAAAACTAAGTTGGCGTGTTGTTTTATATGGCCATGTGTTTGTTTCATGGTATGAGGATTATGATTCCTAGTATAATTTCATTTTATCACATATTTATTTTGAAAATGATAGTCACATTTATTTTCAGAGTAAAATGAAATTTGAAACAAAAAAATTTACTTAAAATTTTAAATATGAATAAAAATTGAAAATTGAAATTATATTGTAAATAAGAAATGTAATGAATTAATAAATATAAGTATATTTGATTCCCTAAAAAATATTATTTTTAACAACAATAAATGTAAGAGAAAAAAATCAAATAGAACAAAATTAACATAAACAATTCAATATGTATTCACGTAATCTCCTAAAAATGTTTTGGGAATTATATATCTATGTTTAATTCACACATATTTATATATATTATATTTTTTCTATTATATAAATATATTAATTATTATTGTAACCTAATATGTATTTTGTGCTTTTAATAATCAAATTATATCTATGCTTTAAAAAATTTCATTTATAGAAAATATTTTCTAAATATATTTAATGATAGAAGTTTTTTTGAAATAAACTCAATGCAAAACATTAATTCATCAATGTGAATAATGTTTTATCACCAAAACCTAATTAAAAGAATTACAAGACCATAAAAGGCATATAAGTACATGAAATTATTAATTAGAATATATATATATATATATAATATTATGGAAATATATAATTTCACAGTACAAAATTATGTCTCAATGATAATATATAGATGTCTAAAAAACCGAATATAATTCCAATCATCGAGACTTATTTGTCAAAGGGAACAACAATTTATTCCATACGTGCATCGGTGTTGATGCAGAAGGAATATTCAGATAGGTAAACAAAGGTCAGTCAATTTGTGGCTACCCAATGAAGAATAAAAACCTTTTTACAGTAAAATATTTTATGTATCTAACACACTTAAAGATTACGTTCAAAATACATTCACACAATAAATCATGAGGGAATAATTGTTTTTCTATTTTTATAGACAAAGTGAAAATCTATAATTGGTCGTTACAAATATAATTTTTTTTGAAAAAGAAACATAGTTTGGGAAACCTAATACATTCATTCAAGAATAGGTCTTTCACGGAAGAGCTGTGTTGAGATTCTTTTTGGTTTGGAATATCAATTATTTTATTAGTTCATTTAGAGGAATCAATTAAGATATATTTGAAATGCCTGGATCGGTTGTGATCACTGAGAGGGGAGGGGTGAATCAGTGATAACTTTTTCTTTTTATGAATTGTTCCCTTTGAATTATCAATTCAACCTCTGCAGCTGGTTAAGGCCTAGATCTACACTTTTAGTGGTGCAGTGATAATGAAAGCACAGAACACAGAGATTTACAAGGTTCGGTAAAAAGACCTACTCATTGCCGTGTTGGTTACACCCCCCAACACGGATTCTTCACTATGCCAAAAAATGTTTACACAGTAATTGGTTATACCCCCCAATTACAAGTTGGTTAAACCCCCCAACTCCACATAATCATCTTCATCATGGATCCACTTCACTTCTTCAAAGGTGTTGTTCAAAACTTCAAGTAGCTTCAACAGTCTTCAAAAGATCTCGTTGGTCTTGCTCACCAATAACCCAATCACTTAGAATGATCAGTTCTTTTGCATTCACACACTTAAGTGTGTACTCTTCTTCTCAAGGTTGGTCTTCTTCACTTGTGCACACACAAGGCTAAGCCTCGGGTCTTCCTCCTTGCACACACACGCCCAAGTGTGGTATATGCTTCACCCAAACTCAAACACCAAAAGAGGTGTGCAAGGGGTGCGGCATCACTTCTTCAATAGATGCGCAAGGTGTGCGGATGGCCTCTGTCGCGCAGGGCGTGACACTCGTGGGCACGCGGGGTGTAACCAAGCGAGGGGCACACAAGTACACTGCCCGAGCTCTTCTTCCTGTCGCGCAAGAGGTAGCGCGCAGGGGACTTCTTCGGGGCCTCGAGTGGCTCCGGGATTCTCAGTCGCGCAAGAGGCTGTGCAGAGGTACTTCCCGTAGCTCGGATGGCTTCGCGGGACTCTCGAGTTCTCAAAGGATCAGCAGGAACCTTTCAAGTGCCTCAAGTGCTCCTTTTATAGGCGAGTAGTGTGAATGGATTCCGCCGGATCCAATACTCGAATGCCCGAAATCATCGACGTTTTGAAAACTTCAAACGCGTAAAAAATCATCCGCGTTTCTCGTTTTTTATTCTCTGTCCAACGTAGGTTTCCTTCTTCTTTGGTTTCCTTCATGTGCATGTGACTTAGAACGCATGCATGGACTTCTGTTTAGGATAATCCATACAAAACATAAACCATCATGGCCTCGCACCTCCGGTTTCTTCGGCCAACCTCGAATTCTTCCATTCGTTGCATGCATGCCCAATTTTATGCATGGATATGTTCAGTAGGGCCAGACGAACCGAATGGAGCCTTCGGTTTGATCGGAGGTGGCCGGGAACTCGAAAACACCACTCGGAGGCGCCACTGGTTCAGCGGCAACTTTGCGGGGTGGTCTTCGGCTAAGCTCGAGGAAGGCGATGTGGCAACCATCAGATCAGCTCTTTGGACGGCCGCGATCAGAAGATCTCGTGCGGAATGCGATGAGCGGTCCAGATCGACCGTGCGATCAGATGAGTGGCCAGGATCACTTCCGCGATAATATCCCGCGTCCCACATCGAAACGACTCCCGTTTTTTTCGCGGTTTATCACCCAGCTCCTGCCGCAACCCCTCGATTTAACTTCCAACCCTCTCGGTGCCACCCCGCACCGAGTTCTTCTTGCGGGCGCGCTCTTGCGCCCACCCATGCCACTCGGGCATGCCACTGGCGCCCACCATGCTTCCTTCGGGTGCTCTCCTTCACCCATGCTGCGCAGGACCTGATCCGCTGCGTGGCCCCGACTTACACACGGCCGCAGCCTCTCGGGCTGGCCCCATGGGATCCCCTTGGGCGTGGTGACCTTGTCCCACATGTGCCTTGGGTTGAACCCTTAAGTCTGGCCCTTGGTGGCTAATTTTTTGCTTCTTAAACACTAAGTACTTTGTTTATAGACAAAGTAAAAGTGTAAAATTCCAAATGCCACTTCTTCTTCTTCTAAGCCATTCTTCCTCTTCTCCATTCTTCTTCTTCTTCAAAAGAATTCCTCCATCTTCTCATCATTTGTATTCTTCACTTAGGAGTGAAAATCCCGAAGGTTCATCTTCAACCGAAGCTCCTGAATCAAATATAGTCTTCAATGTTCTTCAATGATCCAATCAGAGATCAAGTTGGATCATCTTCAATTCATCATGCACTAAGAGATAGTGCATGGTCTTCATTAATGCACATCATCCACTCAGTGATTGTGGATGGATCATCTTAATCTCCTCATGCATTGTTATGACAATGCATGGTCTTCAAACATTGTTGTGACACTGTATCCAGTTGATACAAGTTCATGGAACTTTAAGAACAGCTCAAGAATCATCTGATTTAATGATGCATCTCCAACCATTAGTCTTCAAGCTCTATGTCATCAGTTGACACATAGTGACATGTTATTGACAACAAATGCAATCACTTGGTCACAACAATCTCCCCCTTTGTATTTGGTTGTCAATACTCCGAAGCACATCTTGAAGAATGTCACAATGTGTATGTGCTGATTATTTCTCCCCCGTATTGGCCCACAAATGCAAAGGGATGAATAGGAAGTCATTCCCAAAATGCATAACTACTTGACTCAGCAACTAATGCTCCCCCTCAAGGGATGCACTCATCTCCTTCAATTCCCTGCATGTCAGTACAAAAACATATAAATTTAGGGAATAAGGAGGGACCTTTCTCTTCCTTAAGTGAGAGGAGAAGGCTAAACATGAAGTTTCAGCCTTAGTTCAACAAATCTTTCTGCAGGCATAGCTTTGGTGAAAATATCTGCCACCTGATCTTGAGTAGAAATGTAGTCGAGATTGATGTCTCCACTGGCGACCCTTTCTTTGATGAAATGATATTTTATATCAATATGCTTGGATCTGGAGTGTTGTATAGGATTCTTAGACAAGCCAATTGCACTTTGATTATCACATAAGATCCTCAATGGGTTTTCAGCTTTAATTCTCAAATCTGCTAGCTGCACCTACATCCAAATCATTTGTGTACATGCATGTGTAGCTGCCACATACTCTTCTTCGTCTGTGCTCAATGTTACAGAAATTTGTTTCTTGCTATACCAACTAACACATCCTTCTCCCAGAAAGAAGGCTCCACCACATGTGGATCTTCTATCAGTGAAATCAACAGCCCAATCAGCATCAGTGAATCCCAACAACTTTATGTTTGTACTGTGTTTGTATAAGAGTCCATAGTTGAGGGTTCCTTTCACATATCTCAAGATTCTTTTAGCTGCTGATAAGTGAGATTCTTTTGGGTCACATTGAAATCTTGCACACAAAGTCACTGCATATGTTATATCAGGCCTTGAGGCCGTGAGATAAAGGAGACTACCAATAATTCTCCTGAACTCTTTCTGATCAACATTGTTGCCTTCTTCATCCTTGCATAGTTTGGTTCCAACAGAAATGGGTGTTGAGACTTCCTTTATATTCTCCATTCCGAACCTTTTCACTAAGTCCCTTGCATACTTTTCTTGTGAAAGAAATATAGAGCTTTTCATTTGTTCCACCTGAAATCTTAGAAAATATGTCATTTGACCAAGCATGGACATTTCAAAGGTTCTCTTCATCTGCTCAGCGAATTCTTCACATAGTCCTTCCTTGTCACCCGCAAAAATAATATCATCCACATAGATAATGACTATGAGAGTACCAGTGGTCATTTATCTGACATAGAGATTACTGTCAATTGTTCCTTTGACAAACATCATGATCTGAAGACAACCATCCAACTTGGAGTACCAGGCTCTGGGAGCCTTCTTTAACCCATACAATGCTTTCTTCAATCTGCATACCATGCTACCATCTTTGTCTAGCACAAATCCCTCTAGTTGTTCTATATACACTTCTTCTTCAAGATCTCCATTTAGGAATGCAGATTTCACATCCATCTGATAAACCTTGTACTGCTTGTGTGCTGCAACTGCTAAGAACATTCTGATAGTCTCCAGTCTTGCAACTGGTGCAAACGTTTCTTCAAAGTCGATTCCTTCCATTTGTGAATACCCTTTTCATACAAGTCTGGCCTTATTTCTTGAAACTTCCCCTTTCTCATTGAGTTTGTTTCTGAAAAACCACTTTTTCCCAATTACATTTTTATTTTTGGGCCTTAGCACAAGATCCCATGTGGAGTTCTTTTCTATTTGATTGAGTTCCTCATGCATAGCTTGTATCCATTCCTCATGTTCGACTGCTTCAGCCACTGTGTGAGGTTCCACTTGAGAAAACAATGCAGTGTGATCTTCCAATCTCAATCTTCTCCTAGTTTGTACTGAGGACTGTGGGTTACCAAGGTAATTTTCTGTGTCAACATGTTTCTTCAATTTATTGTATCTCCTTCTTCTATCTTCATTACCTTCCTCTTCATCACAGGTGTGTTCAGAGTTGATCTCACCAGCAGTTGGTGTTGGCTCAGTTAATTCTTCATTATTTTTTTCCAAGGTTGAGTCATTCATTGATTCATCATTATCCACAGTGTATGGTTTGGTGTTGTTTTCAATTATTCTGACATCACTGCAGTCAATCATTTTGTTCAACCTCTTATTCCAGCATCTGTAGCCTTTTCCATCAGGTAGGTAGCCCATGAAGATTCCCTCTTCTGCTTTTTCCCCAAACTTTCCCAGATTAATGTTTTTAATCATGATGATGCACGGACTTCCAAAGACTATGAAGTACATAACAGTTGGTTTTCTGTTAAACCACATTTCATAGTCTGTCATTTGTGTTTCTGGTCTTAGGAGACATCTATTTTGTATGTGTATAGCTGTGAATACTTCTTCTATCCAGAAAAACTTAGAGATATTGTGCTCAGCCAACATAGTCCTCCCCATTTCAACTATGCTTCGATTCTTCCTTTCAGCCACTCCATTTTGTTGTGGAGTATATGGTGTACTGTATTGATGCTTGATTCCATGCTTGACCAAATAGATTTCAAAATTATCACAAGTGTATTCTTTTCCATTATCTGATCTCACTTTCTTGATACAAATTCCATGTTCTTTCTCAGCCTGCCTCCTGAAGTTTTTGAACATCATGATTACTTCTGACTTGTGTTTCATGAACATGACGTTGGTCATCCTAGTGTAATCATCAATGAAGGTTATAAAATAGAGATCTCCTCTTGTATACTTTTGTCTCATCGGTCCACATATGTCTGTGTGAATGAGTTCAAGAGGCCCAATAGACATGATATCTACTCTTTTGTGTGAACTATGGTTCAGTTTTCCCTTCTGACATGTGTCACAAATTTCATCTCTTTCTCTCTTTAATTTGGGTAGATCTCGTACAATATTGTACTTCAGAATTTTACCCATACTTATTTGACCTAGATGGCCAAGTCTTATGTGCCAAAGATTGTTTTCATCTTTAGAACTAAGATAACAAGAATTGATGGACTCACCAATTTGAAATAGGTTTCTAGTGGTTCTTCTTCCTTGAGTGATGATTTTTCCATCCATTGAGCTCTTGATGATGCATGAATCCTTCTGGAACAACACCTCATGTCCATCATCACATAATTGTCTTACACTCAATAGGTTGTGCTTTAATCCTTCAACAAACAACACATCATTGGATTTTAGATTTGTTGTTGCAATCCTAGCCTTTCCAACTCCCTTGATTTTCAGAGAACGATCATTTCCAAACACCACGGTTCCTCCATCATGACTTTCAATGTTGCTTAGAATTTTTGTATCACCAGTCATGTGGGATGAGCATCCACTATCAAGAATCCATGACATGGTTTTACTGCTGGATTTTAGAGCCACTTCAACAAAGCATGTGATTTCATCATTGGTTTCTTGAATGCATTTCCCTTTCATGTCTTTGAATTTTTTTTAGGAAGAGTTTCCATACATTTATTAGCTCTATGACCTTGTTGGTCACATCTTCCACAAGATTCACTCAGGCAGTCAAATGTTTTCTGAATTGGAGGTTTTGATGCTTTCTGCAAAACACTCTGGGTTTCAGGATGTCTCCCCCTTGACTCATGCCTCGTGCTTGGAAGAGACATGTTATACCAGCATGCATAGGCCTTATGTCCAAACACACCACAACACCAGCAGTAGCCTCTGAACCTTGACATTCATTGTTGATAAGAGTCATGTTGTAATTTTCTGTCCAAGATTTGAGTAGTCCTTCCTGAGGATTTCCTTTCTTCCATTGAAGATGATTTTACACATGTTTGTCCACGCCATGTTTGTCTCAATTTTATCTTTGAACCTGCATTGTTAGAAATAACAGATATATTTAGAGATTTACTTAGTGGTAAATTGACCTGCCTCTGAGCACCAGCATAAGATGATTCTGCCTTGACCTCAACAGATTTGTTGAAGTCTTCTCTCATAATTGTCAATCTATTCTGTGCTTCAATCCACATGGAATGTGTCACTGAGTGATCTTCTTCTTTGAGGTGAAGTTTCTCCTCAAGATCTTTTGCTATCATGTCCAGCTCATCTACCTTCTGTTTGTGTCTCTTGATTTCATCAATGTACATTGTCTCTTTCTTCATACATTCTACCAACTCCTCAGTCATCCTTTTGGTTTTCTTTTTTAAAAATCTCTTCTCTTTCTTGAGTTCAGTGTTCTGTTCATGGAAAGCCACTAGTTCATCTTTCCATATGTGTTCGATCTCTGTTCATTCACTTTCATCATCTTCACTGCTGCAGGTGTCAAACCCTTTTTCCACATGAGCCATAAAATTCGTTTCTTCTTCTGATTGACTAGCTGAAGTGAAGTCTGATTCTTCTTCTTTTCTTACATAGGTTCTTCATTCACCAGGAACGATCCATTTATTTCTTGCACCAGATCTGTTTCCTTCTCTTGGGTATCTACTCCATTTCTTCTTTTGTGACTTATCATCTTCAATATCTGGAGCACTAGATCTTTTCTTAGGACAGTTAACAGCAAAGTGTCCGATGTTATTGCAATTGAAACATCTTGATGGTGATTTCCTCTTTCCCCTGAATTTAGTTTTTCCAAACCTTTTAGAAAAAAAATAGAAATAATCGTGTTGAAATCTTCATCCTTTTCTTCATTTTCAGAATCACTTGATTCTAGGACTTCGTCATCTTTTATCTTGAGTTGTCTCATGGCCTCAAAAGACATCGCATCCTTGATCTTCTTCTTGAATACTGGGATCTTCTTCATTTCATATGCAATGAGAATGTTGTGTAGTTCATCAAGAGAGAGATCATCTCTCTCTTCTAATGCTGATACTTTGGGGTCAAACCTGTCAGGAAAATTTCTCGTTAGTTTTTTAACAATAGTGGAGTCCTCCAACTTTTCTCCCAAGCCCCGAATGTTACTGACAATTTCATTGAATCTTGTGAAATAATCATCAATATTTTCTTCTTATCCCATCTTGACATCTTCAAACTTGCTTCTCCAAATTTGTAATTTGGCTTCCTTGACTTTCATGTTTCCTTCATTACTACTTTCCAATTTGTCCCAAATTTCTTTAACATTCTTGAGTCCCATGACTTTGGTGTATACCTTTTCTGAGAGTGACATAAGAATGGAATTTTGAGCGTTACCATCAACTTCCATATTTCTTTTCTCATACAGTGTCATTGTAGCTTCATTAGCAAGAGGAGGGAATCCAAATAAGGCTGCATCTCTAACATCATGGCCGAGAGATAGAAGGTAGGGCAACATCCGATTTTTCCAGCTGTGATAATTCTTTCCATCGAATGTAGGGACACCCCTACTATTAACAGAATTCAGATTGTCCATTTTCTCAGAAGTAGATCATAACAGAGGTAACCTCCCTCTGATACCACTTGAAATGCCTGGATCGGTTGTGATCACTGAGAGGGGAGGGGTGAATCAGTGATAACTTTTTCTTTTTAAGAATTGTTCCCTTTGAATTATCAATTCAACCTCTGTAGCTGGTTAAGGACTAGATCTACTCTTTTAGTGGTGTAGTGATAATCAAAGCACAGAACATAGAGATTTACAAGGTTCGGTACAAAGACCTACTCCTTGCCATGTTGGTTACACCCCCCAACACGAATTCTTCACTATGCCAAAAGATGTTTACACAGCAATTGGTTATACCCCCCAATTACAAGTTGTTTAAACCCCCCAACTCCACAGCATTATCTTCATCATGGCTCCACTTCACTTCTTCAAAGGTGTTGTTCAAAACTTCAAGTAGCTTCAACAGTCTTCAAAAGATCTCGTTGGTCCTGCTCACCAAAAACCCAATCACTTAGAATGATCAGTTCATTTGCATTCACACACTTAAGTGTGTACTCTTCTTCCCAAGGTTGGTCTTCTTCACTTGTGCACACACAAGGCTAAACCTCGGGTCTTCCTCCTTACACACACACACGCCCATGTGTGTTATATGCTTCACCCAAACTCAAACACCAAAAGAGGCGCGCAAGGGGTGCGGCCTCACTTCTTCAATAGCCGCGCAAGGTGTGCGGATGGCCTCTGTCGCACAGGGTGTGACACCCGTGGGCACGCAGGGTGTAACCAAGAGAGGGGCACGCAAGTACACTGCCCGAGCTCTTCTTTCTGTCGCGCAAGAGGTAGCGCGCATGGGACTTCTTCGGGGCCTCGAGTGGCTCTGGGATTCTCAGTCGTGCAAGAGGCTGCGCAGAGGAACTTCGCGTAGCTCGGATGGCTTCGCGGGACTCTCGAGTTCTCAAAGGATCAGCAGCAACCTTTCAAGCGCCTCGGGTGCTCCTTTTATAGGCGAGTAGTGCGAATGGAGTCCGCGGGATCCAATACTCGAAGGCCCGAAATCATCGGCGTTTTGAAAACTTCAAACGCGTAAAAAATCATCCGCGTATCTCGTTTTTTATTCTCTGTCCAACGCGGGTTTCCTTCTTCTTCGGTTTCCTTCACGTGCATGCGACTTAGAACGCATGCATGGACTACTATTTAGGATAATCCATACAAAACAAAAACCATCATGGCCTGGCACCTCCGGTTGCTTCGGCCAACCTCGAATTCTTCCATTCGTTGCATGCATGCCCATTTTTATGCATGGATATGTTCAGTAGGTCCAGACGAACCGAATGGAGCCTTCGGTTTGATCGGAGGTGGCCGGGAACTCGAAAACACCACTCAGAGGCGCCACTGGTTCAGCGGAGGCTTCGCGGGGTGGTCTTCGGCTGAGCTCGAGGAAGACGATGTGGTAGCCGTCAGATCAGCTCTTTGGACAACCGCGATCAGAAGATTGTGTGCAGGATGTGATGAGCGGTCCAGATTGACCGTGCAATCAGATGAGTGGCCATGATCACTTACGCGGCAAAATCCCGTGTCCCACATCGAAACGTCTCCCGTTTTTTTCGTGGTTTATCACCCAGCGCCTGCCGCAACCCCTCGATTGAACTTCCAACCCTCTCGGTGCCACCCCGCACCGAGTTCTTCTTGCGGGCGCGCTCTTGCGCCCACCCCTGCCTCTTGGGCGCGCCACTGGCGCCCACCATGCTTCCTTCGGGCACGCTCCTGCGCCCATGCTGCGCAGGACCTGATCCCCTGCGTGGCCCTGGCTTACACACGGCCGCGGCCTCTTGGGCTGGCCCCATGGGATCCCCTTGGGCGTGGTGACCTAGTCCGACATGTTCCTTGGGTTGAACCCTTATGGATGGCCCTTGGTGGCTAATTTTTTTCTTCTTAAACACTAAGTACTTTGTTTAAAGACAAAGTAAAAGTGTAAAATGCCAAATGCCACATCTTCTTTTTCTAATCCATTCTTCCTCTTCTACATTATTCTTCTTCTTCAAAAGAATTCCTCCATCTTCTCATCATTTTTATTCTTCACTTAGGAGTGACAATACCGAAGGTTCATCTTCAACCGAAGCTCCTGAATCAGATATAGTCTTCAATGTTCTTCAATGATGCAATCAGAGATCAAGTTGGATCATCTTCAATTCATCATGCACTAAGAGATAGTGCGTGGTCTTCATTAATGCACATCATCCACTCAGTGATTGTGGATGGATCATCTTCATCTCCTCATGCATTGTTATGACAATGCATGGTCTTCAAACATTGTTGTGACATTGTATCCAGTTGATACAAGTTCTTGGAACTTTAAGAATAGCTCAACAATCGTCTGATTTAATGATGCATCTCCAACCATTAGTCTTCAAGCTCTACGTCATCTGTTGACACATAGTGACATGTTATTGACAACAAATGCAATCACTTGGGCACAACAATATTGATGTAAGATTAGTGTCATGATAGATATATAAAGAACATTTATTATAAACTAATTAAGTGTCATACAAATAGATAATAAATGTATGGATTCTCTCAAAGAAGCGAGCTTGGGGAGAAAACAATATTTTTTTGATGTACATTGCATTGAATCCATAAAATATTGGAAAGTATGTAATTCCCCAACCCCAGTTACCCAGTGTCGGTGCATTATTTTAATACATTGGCATGATTACAAGGAATCATGTCCCAACGAATAGATTAGTTAAGCAGTCTTGGAAAATAGATTACATAAATGAATGTTACATTGCACTTTAAGACATACAAAACAACAGAAATAATCTTTATGAATGTCAGTATTCCATTGGCTCAACCATGCATATCACTCACAATACATTTCTTGGAATCCTGGAAAAAATAAAACATTGAAAGGGGTGAGCTCAAACGCTCAGTAAGGGTATGAAATTCAGCAGAAACATTCCTTAATAAGAATAAATATTTAAGGCAATGTATAACTAAAACAAAATCCTTTTAAACATGAACTTGAGAATAATATGGAAAAAATAAAATGAAATAATTCCATTTACTTATTCACATGGATATTCTACTAGTCAAATAATCACATGGAATATCACAAACGTCATTCATAATGATGGAATGATAATTCCAGACTATCAAAACCATGTATCCAAGGCTTCATGCCAAGACTAAAAATAATATTTTGACAAGGCATTGTGCCAAGATAGTAGATTGTCTCATGAGACATACCGATGAATGGAGGAGCTATAGCAGGCTCCACCTGTCACTTAATAAGTCCAATGCATTCTTCATATGAACAGGTTTAAACGTAACATAAACATTCATATTAAAACTAGAATACAAAATGTCAATACTTTCTCCATAAACCATGAATGTTAAAAAAATAACACATCCACATTCAAACATATCATAACTAATTAAATACAATAAGGAATACCGTATTATAATAAATCAACCTCAATCTAAAATAATATCTAGTAGAGGATGATGACATATTTGAAAATGATGTGTAAATTTTTTTGAGAGAAATATCCTTTTTGTAAAATCATTTAAAAGTCACTCATTTATAAAGAAAGTAATTTAAAAGTTATTTTTTAATCAAATTGTCCCATACCACTGAGAAACTTTTTAAAATAATTATCATTTCAAAATGTTCATGTCCATATAAATAAATCCATAAAATCATTTTGAAAACATGAATATTAATTAGAATGATTTTGAAATAAAAATCATTAAAACATTTGAAATTATGATCTTGATAAGTAGTACCTTTCAAAATCCTTTAAATCTTCATTTTGAAATCATTTTTATGAAAAATGGACATGTATGGTAAAAATATCCTATTAAATACTTACACATAAACGATCTCGGATAATAAAGATATTGAGTAATTAACTCTTACCAATTTGGTAACTTACGAAACATACAAACCATGAAAGAGGTATCATACAATGAATTTATAAATACACATAAATTAAATTGTCTTACACAAATAATATAATTATGGTCAGTAAATACACCACACAAAAGGTAATAGTGGCAATATGGCATGAATCTCACGGGAATAAGGAGTGATATGAAAACCCATTACCAATTTGGTATCTTAGAAAACATACAAACCATGAAAGAGGATTCATATAATGAATATGTAAATACACATAAATTATATTGTATTACACAAAGAACACAGTTATATGCAGTACATACACCACACAAATGGTATTAGTGGCAATATGGCATGAATCTCACAGGAATAAGGAGTGAGATGAAAAACCCATTACCTTGTACTTTTCCTTGATAGTGTGTATGTTAACCTCTTGTACTAAGATCATAATATGTTATTAAATTATACTAGAACCATATTAATATTTATGATATCATACATGATTCATTTATGACTTTATTCTAACCATTTAATAATAATATCTATGTTAAATTAACGTTTCAGGTAATAATCGTTTTCTTTATCGTACGTGTTTTAACTTGTTACCCTTGATTGTTTCACTTAGATCATGATTTAAATAATTAAAGAATATAAAACATGATAAATTTATCATATATATTTATAATATTAATATTTATAGTAAATATATATATGAAATAGAAAACACCATTTTTTGGGACGATAGTTCGTACGTACGCATAAACGTTGTTTCTATTTTCATATAGAATTGAATTGAAGTAAGTGAATAAGATATATGTAAGAACATAAATACTTATATATATAAATATATATATTTTCAGAATCATTATTATGTCATATATTACATAATTATTAGTAATATATATTTTTATAATCATCGATGAATGGTGAAATTGGAAATAAATCTCATCGCGTCGTGGAGACGGTAATCCGTACGTACGCACGAGTGAAAATATCATTATATTGATATTAAAATAATATATAATTGAATTGTATATAATATATACAGAATCATTATCATGTTATATTTATTATTTACATGAATTACACATCATTATTATATCCATCCAAATAATAAAGTTTTGAATAACAATTACACCCCGAAATAGAGACGGTAAGTCATACTTACACACGTATGATGATATGTCATTCAATGGATGGATACAATACTGAAATATGGTTGTAGCATGTTTATAAGAACATCAAATTATATATAATATACTGGAGTAATTATTTTATAATGGTAATAACAATTAAAGAAGAAGTGGAAGAAGAAAGGAACTTGAAAAAGGGTGGTGAAAACATTACCTCTTCTTCGGGTTCTTCCTTTTGATTTGATAACAAAGACTCCATAGGTTGGATTTATGACTAAAAAACCTCTTCTAGGATGATGTGAGGGAGTTATAGAGAGTATTTGGGTAGGTTTTGGCCGATCCAAAACGATTTGAAGGTGTGATGAATTGGATTGAAGTTGGGTCCTTTTATAAGGGGGAGGAGGGGCTCTTTAGAAAAATCCTAAAGTATTATTTTATAATAAATTAATATTCGGTTTCTAATTGATCCAAATTTGATTATCAATGTATAAGGTTGGGATGGGTCTAAATAATTTTAACCAATAGATTTTAGACAGGTTTGAGTCATTATATTAACCTTATCTTTTAGTTTTAACTATTGGTTAATTAGTTTAACACTTACCATGTAACTTTGTATTTATATAATATATAGTTAATAAACATACTATATACATACAAGCGACCCCAAATTAGTCCATTAATGATACAAAAATAATTATATAAGTACTTTGGCCAAACCTTAGATTTTTTGGAATAGAATATAAATTAATAATATAATAGTTTTAAAAAATCCATTTATGTCCATTTTGACACTACTCAATAATTGATTTTCAAAAAGTCATCATAACTTTATTAATTCGAAAAAAAATTCATTTAATCAATCCTATCATGTAATATTAACCATTAAAATTCGTTTAGATCATCAAAACATTCAAATTATATTTATTTTAACATTTAAAATACCAATTATTTGATTCATTCATTAATAAGGAAAATACTGCTTTATTATTGTGTCATATATATTTTTACTTTTTCAATGTCTAAAAATTATAGATAAAATACCATTATGTAGTAAATATTTTTATCTTTCTAATGAATATTTATAATCGAATATATAAAATATATAACCCTATCTAAAAATTGTTTTTCTAAAAGATATAATCTTATGTCATTTTTGAATTTATATTTACTTAATTAATATAAAGTGTCCCTATCACCTACAAGTGGCACCATGGGGTCCTAAAATTGACCCAAAGGTGCCCATGGTCGGAAATGATTTCCCCAATAAGGTTATGATACGTTTAAGGGTAATTTTTTATTATTATAAAATTATTTTTTACACGTATTTACCGGATTTACCATTTAACCATGGTAAATAAATTATTTACCGAAGTAATTATAAAAAATGTATAAAAATAAAAGTTAACTTTATAAACAATTTTAACATCCTGATTCAAAATATGGAATCCATTTTTCAAAATTCAAAACACATAAGTGGCATAAATTAATTTAAAATTATTTCTCGTAGTCAAAACAAAAAATGTGTCTTTAAGATATAATAACTATCAAAAGATTGAAACTTTTTTATGTCTGGTTTAATTGTGAAATTTTTTCCAATGACCAAAATTTCATTAAAAGATAAAAATATAATCTAAATATACTTTAAAACCACTCATGTTCATAATTTATCACTATTATATATTTTGATTAAAAATATTGTTTTTAATTAAAATTTAGTACTTTTCACTCTTCATCATAATATAAAAGTTATCTGAAAAGTACAAAAATTTCACCCTAGGATAAATTCGATCTTCCGAATCCAAAAATGAAGTCCATTTTTAGAGATAAAATTTATATAATTTCACAACTTATGTATTACTATTCATAACAGCTAGTTTGATTGGTTGTACTGTGTGTTAGAACTTGATGTTGCATACAAAACACGCTACTGTATTATTCTAAGAGAAGTGTACCATGGAATCTTGCAGTGATACATTGTAAATTTTTGATGTACCCATTCTAAATAATATATTTATTTAGTCAAATTTAATATATTAATGTTTAAAATATTGGATTTAAAAAGGGTCCACTATAAAAAGTTGGTAAAAGTGAATTTTTTTGAAAAATACTTCTTTTATGTGAATAAAATGAATTTGTTCTTAAATTATGTCTAAGAAACTCATAATATGGATTCTAAAATTATAAGGATTATATAAAGTTCAAAATTTAGTTAGTACTATTCATAACCTCTTTTGAATGACTTGTTTGGTAAGTCGTGGTGCACTAGAACTTGGTGTTGCGTGTAGTGAATGTTGTTGAATTATTTGGAAGAAGTAACATACAATGAAATCTTGGGGTGTTAAAAAGTGTTCATGGAAATGACTGAATGTGTATAAAATATTTTATTTTTCAACTCGTAAAGATTAGTGGAGATAGGTATGACAGACACAGTTTTAGCATGTGATCCATGAACTATACCTTAGTGTTAAACAAAGTAAAACTGTTTTGTATTCTACCTAGGTAAAAATGATTTAATTACAACACATTTCTATGTGATAAGTTTAACTACTTCCTAAAAACAATGGGACCAATTATTTTTATAATGTAAAAAATGTTTTCATCTTGATTCAACCTTTTCCACTCATGGGTTTCCATTATCAATCAAGTGGAATCAGTGCCTACAGGTTGCTGGAATTAAATATACCCACATTTTTATCATGGAGAATTCAGTAAATGTTAGGGAAGTACCCATAAACTATATATGAAAAATTCATTTAAAGAGGAACATGATAACATCTCATATAATATCATTTTATTTGGATTTATTTTCTTTGTGTCTTCAAGGATTCATGTCACTAATGCAACAAGATTGTCTATGACAGGTGAAGATATAAAAATGTATGATATATATGTTCAAGCATACAATTCCCTTACAACAACTTTATTTGACTTAATATATCATAATTTGATAAATTGTTCATTACATATGTCTATATGGGAAAATTTGAAAAAATATATGAATAAATCAAAAAAGTGAACAAATAAAAACTCATCATTTTTCAAAATTGGTTTAATGATCTAATGATCGGATTAGATCCAATTTGAGATGGAATATTCAATCAAATAACTAATGTTGTTGGAGATAATTAAAAGCTTTGAATGAAATTAAAAACACTTATATTGTGATGAAAATATTAAGAATTATTATACATGTTAGGTCAACTATGCTAGATAAATTGAGAGGGGGGTGAATCAGGGTTTGAAAAATTAAAACAACTGCCCCTTTTGATCTTGTTTTATTATTAGACAAAACCCTATTCTCTCTCCAATTCCCATTGCTGAGTATGAATGAATATTAAAGCATCCCATGACACAAAGTATATACAAGGTTAGACCTCATGGGGAAATGTACAAGGATCATACATTGACAATGTGTTGATGTACCAAATACACTATTAGCATACTGCTATTTACAAGTTTGAAGCGGGCTCACAGTACCTACTGGTTTACTACTATTCATAATATTATAACTCACTACTCTCTAAACTGAAGTGAGATCATTGCTTCCCCTTAAGATCCACTAATAGTTTGAAGACTTTTAGTTATCTTCAATAAAGTTAATGGAATCTACATCATTAACTACTGATATATGCACAATTGATGGTCAACTTTCACTCACAGGTGAATTTGTCTTTGCATCGGGAGTATCAGCAACTCCAAATCATTTGTGCGACCCTTACTATGAATTGTGTGCAAAATTAATGCCATGTGGGAAAGAATATAGTTTTTTTATGAGACAACCCTTTTGCGCAACATCAATCTTATGCACTAGTCTTATTTTACAGGCAACATCAGTATCTTGCATGAAACTCAAAATATTCCGCGCAACTCTCTCTATGTGAAATTTTTATGCAATTCAATGCATGAAATTTCTCTAATTGTTGAGCTCTCTCGAATGAGGGGGTAACCTTATATTTATAGTAATTCTTAAACCCTGCATGTAGGATTCAATATTTTTTGTGAAAGTTCTACATTGAGTGCACAATACCTCATTTAGCGTCGCATTGGGGGTACAAGTTTCTTTCGAGCAACTCCATAATTCAAGCACATCTTCAATTCCTCTCCACACATCATGTCATTGACATTTTTCGACATTATAATAATGAAACAAGACTTGAACAAATGTTTAAAAATGACCAACAATATTTCATGCAACATCATTTTCTGAAAATATGATTCACCATTTTTTGATTTTGAGGCCCATAAATTTGGAAAAAAACTCAAAAACGGTGCCACGTTAGATATGTACTTTTAATGATGCCCCATGATTTCCCATTCCATTTTCATCATTCTTTGTAAAAATATGATTTATACTATAACTATAGAACATGAAAATTACCTTGTAAACAAATTTTTTAATAAATTAGAAATTGTGGTCTGCACTGTCAATAAAAAATCATGGAGGTCCACTTTTTCAACAAACACAATCACCTCAATAATGTTTTTGTGGTACCAAGATGTATTTATAACAAACAATACCCTTTTATAACCCCATAGTGTTACCCATAATGATATAAATCATTCTAAACATTTACCAGATGATCTACTATGATTTATGGTGAAATATGAAAGGATATTTAAACAAGAATATGCAATGACTTGAGTAATAAAAGAAATGACATTCATGGCAATGGAAAAACACAATATTTCTATTATTTTTATTATGATTGAGATAATGTTGAAAATGAAGATCTTTATTTATTTTCTTGAATATTCAATACATTAAAATGAAAATATCAATTGAATCTACCTATAGAAAGTAATCATTATTGAAAATTTCGATAAATTTCCTCCTAATGCTCAAAGAATTTTGATAATGATGAAAGTGAATCTCAAAACACGCAGAAGCCTCAAAAAATGATTCCATAAAAGGAGAATTGAATTATGGAACAATGTTATGGAGAAGGATTTTTGCCTCTAATGTACAAGAAGGTGATGAGGATATTTTTTAGGATGCGGAGCAAGATTTTAAATCAGGCACACAAGAATCGATTATGTCTATGTATTAAAATACTTAACTGTCCAATGATAATGTTAGATATAATCAATTGACTACTGACAATGATATCATGTTTTATATTGTTGTAACTCTTGTTATGACTGTAAATAAATTAATAATAAACCCAAAGGATATAGAAGTGTTAGAAGAGACATTAGAATATGATAATGAGATTAAAGCTGAGATTGATTGATAGGAGGAAGTAGTAAAAGAGAAGTGAAATACATCGTAAAGCTATGAATATGTCGTATAATTTAAACTCATGATTTAATAATGGGAAATGGTCATCAATGACCATACATCTAAACTATAGGATATTTAAAAGACTATTGAGGGTCTTGAAGAAGAAGTGGGTACTAGAAAAAGTATTCATTAAACTTAGTCAAATTCAAAAGAAATAAAGAAGAAATTATAGATTAGAATATTCTCATATAAATCTCTATTTTAAATATTTATTAGTGGACTCTATATGTGTATATAATGATTCAGATGATAAAAGTACCACATTTATGGAAAAAAATTAGAATTTGATGTGCTGGTGAAACACTAAAAGCTAGGAACAAGATGGCCCCAACTACTTAGAATCAAAGAAGATGAAAATATATAAAAACACCATTTGATCCAACAAATAAAAAAAATATTTCACCACAAAAAACTATCTGAATTACCCAGAAATGATCTTCAAACAAATTATTTGATGAATAAAGTTGAAATATAAATTAATTTAAATTATAGGACTTTTTCTCATATGAAATTTCATTTCTGTGTCTATTTGTGCCATACCAAGTAATACCGTGACGAGGTGAGGTTATATATAAATAAAGAAGAACATGAATGTTATAAAATGAGTATGAGACAATATACCACATCATATAGAAGACACGTTCTATTTGAATATTATTTTACATTGTTTTATATTTGGACAATAAGAAATTATTTCAGGCAGATGAAACATTATATCATTATTTACCAAACTAACATAAAATTAAATACTCTCCAACCATGAGATGTTACTTTTGTAAATCTGTTTTATCCTCTTTAAATGAAAAATGAGTGTGAATAAGAAACTCATAGTTAAATTAGACTAAAAATTTTATGGTTTCCTTCTTCCCAACAAACTATGTCGTTTGATGGATATAATGAAAACTAGAAATACCATCCTTGTATAAATTTCCATCAAATATATAAAGAAATGAATCATTTATATTTTAGAGAGTGAAATCTTGTCCCATATGATGGGAAATGATGTTTTATTGAAGAATTTTATGAAATGGAATGATTGAATAGTAAGGTTTCAAAATGATGGTTTTTTAATAATTAACACAGTGGATGTACAGATCTAGAAAATGATTATCTTATAAAAATAGATGTTCTCTATGTAGATTGTTTTCCTTAATATCTTGTGAGTGTTAGTCAACTCCATGAATAAATACTGATAGTGATATTTTATCAAAATGGATACACATTAAGAAGAAATAAATTAAATTTTCTCATGAATTAATGATGAAATAATGATAATATATATCATATATATTATAATGTGAACATTTGTTAAATAATAGTTCAATTAAAAAACATTATGTGTCCCTGAATGTTTGGTCACATTAATCAACATGATTTTGAAATTATGTCTAAGATGAAGATAGTTACCTATATCCCAATTATGAATGATGAATAAAAAAGATAGGTGATTCATTTTTGAGATGAAGGTTGATCTATAGTTAATATGAGACAAATAAGAAAAAGGATTTTACTCAACATAATCTCATCTACATTGATGTATGTTGACTAATGAATGTGGCTGGAACATGTTGAGAAATGTACATTTTTCTTTTTCTTGACCATTATAGTATAATTCATTATTTTATCGTTATTCATAGAAATAATAAGTTATTTATTTCATTAAAACATAATGTCAAATTTCTTAAAATAATACTAGAAACACAATCCAATATCTATGATTAGAAAATTTAGGGGAATACAAATTAATGGAATTTGATAATTTCCTGAATTAATATGGAATAAGGCATTAGTTTGATGCAGTGATAACCCTACATCATAATGGATTTTTTAATTATAGGAATAGATAGGAACACAATATGCATAGAACTATTATTATTGAGAGTTGTATCCATATTAATTACTAGAATGAGGATATTCAATTGGTAGTATATACTCAATATAGAAAAATATTTTATAAGCGAGTAACCAAGACTCTATATGAGTAGTGGTAAGAAATGAATCCCTTTATGGATTATATGCATGTTTCTAATGTAAATGATTAATTCAATAACTGAATAAAATCAAGGAATGTATGGTGTGTCTACTAATTATGGATTATTACTTGTAAATTCAATGATGTTAAATTCATAAATTTTTTTCCAAATTCATCTTTGAATAATCAAGCAACGAAGTGATTTCAACATTATTAGAGATATATCCAATAATACATCAATAGGATAATTTTATGATATGATAGAAGATGGAGAATAAATTGTTCCTGGAAAAAATTTAGATATTGATATAGATTAAGGCATTTAAAATATTTAGTGGTAAGAAAATAAATATTTTTCAACAGATGAATTAGATGATAACAAATGGTTGATGAAACTTCATCTAGACCTAATATCTAAAATAAAAGTGAAGAAAGTGATCAATATAATTTAATTAATGATTGTAAGTCACCCAAAGTGAGTAATTTATTGATGAATGAGGAAAACATTGACTTTATATCAATTATGGGACTACCCTTATTTGATGTTATAGTAAATGATGATTCATGCATTAAATCCATGAATGAAGAACTTGATCATATTGGCATGAACCATACTTCAGATATTTTTATGACACTTCAACATCATAATGTGACTGAAATGAAGTTGGTATTTAAATATTAATTTGATGATCAGGGAAATATGATCAGATATAATGTAAAATTTTATTTTAAATTCTATAAATAGATTGAAGGCCTCTGTGTTGATGAAACATGATTACCTGTTGTGATACTAGAAATGGCCTGGCTATTTTGTGCTACAACTATTCAGAGAGAGTAAAAACAATTTCATAAATTTGTCAAAACATATTTCTATAATTTAGTTCTTAATGTTTATTTATACATTTAACATTATGAACCTGTATCTTATTTTCTGGTATGATTTTCTTTTTCCTGGTGTTTTTGAAGAAAAATGGAAATTTTGGAAATTGTTTATGTACACACCGTGTACTCAATTAACACACGCCATGTACAGCCTTGCCGCATGAGGCTGTGTGCTGGCTGTGTAGTAGCCATAGACATGGCTGTGTGGGAGTGACTTGGAAGCTAATTAAAGCAGAGTACGTAAAAGGTGAGTACACGTCGTTTAATTAAATAGTACACACCTTGTACATTCTTTTTTTCATTAAAAACACATGGGTCTCGTTTGATGGATAAAACCGACTTCAACTAGGTCCGGTTCATCCAAGAGAGATGGTAAAATAATAGATCTTCGACGAACCCCTGAGCCTCTATCCATCCTCCAAATAAACCACTGTTGGTTTCATTGGAATCACATTGGTGAGTTCTCCCTTCGAATTGAGCCTCATCTTCTGATTTATCTTCTTTTCCTTGATATCATTGGTTGAAAATTTTAGAAGTTTTTTTAGATCTTTGACATTCTAATGTCATTCAAGAATCTTGGTTCATGTATAGCGATCTACTAACCCCGAGGTAGGTGTTTTGTGCCTTCCGGTTTAATGTCATTGAGTTTTATGTGGATATTTTCCAAATAACATTGAATGGGGTATTGCACGTTTACCGTTCAAGCACAATTGATTATCTACTATGCTGGAATCCCTGATTATATGATAATTGATTATGAATAGGGTTATTTGTTGTGTTATGGATGTAATTTCGTGCATGTTTTTCCTGTTCTGACCTTTGAGTCTTTTTTTCCTATTAGGCTACTATTTATTTTCCCATTCCATGTATTGTAGGATGGTGTGAATATTGTTTTGTTATGCTGTTGTGCTGTAGAATTCTTGCCAAGTAGTTTATGAGGTTTACCTAGGCCGTTACATTCTTCTACATTTACTTGAAAAACATAGGTCTATGATAACCTGTTGTATAAGACATAGGGATTATTGAAGTTGAGGGCTTCTCTAGAGTGTCTTCATAATTATACGTTGCAATACCAAAGGGGGAATAGACGATGAGTTCTTCCCCAGAGTGTCTGTAGTACCTCGACAAGTGACACATGGGGAATTTATGTTGAGTTCTGCCCCAGAGCGCCTTTAGTACCGATATAAGAAAATACAGGGAATTGGTGGTGAGTGCTTCCTCAGTGAGTATATACTTTAGATGAAAGAGAGGGGTGAGTCTATGTGTACTTCTCAAAGGGTGTCATGTATTGTTGGGTTGAACCATATGGATTAGGCTATGAGTACTCCCCAGAGGGTTACATGTTTTTTTAGCTACTTTCTTAGATGATTCTTGATATTGAAACTATGGATTGTATTTTTCTACTGAGTACATCATGTTTACTACATTCTATACTTTTACCCTGCCATATAATCACTGGCTATTTGGCATAGATCTTCAGGTGGTTTTCTACTAGGAATTAGTCTCACACCCTGTTTGGGTCATCCTTTTTGGCCTAAACATATTATATTGTTGTAGGTATAGATATAGTCATCCTCCATTCGACTTTAGGTACATGATTTTCTTTGGAGCTGGAGATCATGGGACCAAACTATAGCTTGCGATGTTGTGGATTTTATCTTCTTTTTTGAACTTTGGTTTACCACTGGTTGTATTCAGTATCGTTACTTGTTTGGAAATTTTCCTAGACATGTGTACCTTGCATCATTTTTTATATATGTGCATCCGTTGTTTATTATCACCGACTTCTGATGTTTACCATTGTTTGATATTAACTGCTTCATGTATTGTATATTTATTTCTCTTCCACTATGTTACTCTGCTAATGAGGTCATCCTTTTACCTACTATAACACCCATGTCCCTCGCTGCTAGTTTTTTGCCTCTGGTTTTTTGGAAAATGCGCTTGAGGCCATGTGACCAACTGGGTATGGGGCACCTCTGGGTGGCTTCAAGAATCAGGACGATACAAAGTGGTATCAGAGGTGTTCTTTTCTCTTGATGTACTGTTTGGATCAGCTATCTAGCGATAGGAAGGAATAGTTACTTGGAAATTAGTTGTGCCCAGGTGTAGGTAACCCATGTATAGGGAAAATGTAATCTACCTCGTTATTTAAATTTTTCCTAGTTTGCAATTTTGACAGTTGATTTGATTTCACTGTTTGGTGATTGAAATGTTTTGTGCGGTTAACTTGGAAGATATTGAGGCTCAATTTTCTATCACTACCCGATGAGATGAGGTTATGCAATCTCATTCATAATATAAGCACTTTCTAGAATTTACATGTCATGAATTGTTTCCATGCAATCTCGGATGCATTAGAAATTGCATGTTTTTTTATAGATGTTTTGTAAATATACATGTTGTTGTGATAGAATCCTTGATAAAAATACATTCTATTAGATAGGGTATTATTTTGTGTGATGGTTTTCTTGTATTGATTCCAAACATCGGTTCTTGATGTGTTATGGGCCATCATGAACCATAATTTGGTGGGACATTTCACTGTTTTCTTTTTTATAACATGTATAAGATGACAAAATTTGATTCGCGGGGAGTATGGGCTCTCATGGATTAGAATTTGGAACTTTCAATGTTCGTTTCATGGTTTTTCAAGGTTCGGGAGTAGATTATGAGGCTTACAATCCAGAAAAACCCAGAATACACACCCTGTCGAGTTAATGACAAGCCATGTGTTCTTCTGTTAGGGAAGAAAAAAAATTTCTTATGTACACACCATGTCCCCTATGTACACACCGTGAGGTCTCTGACAATATCGTAGGTCATGTGGGCAGAGACATGGGATGGGGAATTTCAAACAGGAACACACCATGTACGAGTTAAACATGCCAAGTAATGTAATCCTAGGAACCCGGCGGTGTATCTAACTACATGGGTTGGTGGAGCCTATTCTTGTACACTCTGTGTCTGGTTTGAACATGCCATTTATTTTGAACCAGGTACCAGTTTGTGTCATGAAAAACACAGGATATTGTTATCCCTTCAGGAACACGCCATGTCCCCTTCAAACAATCTGTGTAGTGTGAGTAGTGGGTCAGGTTGTTCCACTCACAACCCAGACCAGTTGAAACTTTTCAAGTACAATTCTTGTTTATCTTGATCATGCCACAAATTCTTATTTTAGGGACGCTATGTGGCTTATCGTTGTTGATGAACTCGAGCAGGGAAATAGAATTCATGTTCGCACTCTATGTTAAGACAACACTCCATGTGTTTGGGGTGATACACGACCATTTTAGGCAGGTGTACACACCCATGTGAATGTCTTCTGGGAACACGCCATGTAGGAAGTGTGCATAGTGTGTAGTCATGTTTTTTTAAACATGAATGTTTTATTTCTCTTTTCACTCCCTACACATCCACAATTCAATCTCTGTTAATCTTGATCTATGTTGAGCAGTTGACCATGAACAGTCATGCCACCAGGTCATCCTCCGGTTGTCTTCCAGTTATAGGGTAGTGATTAGACATCAGATATGACTAATCTGAAACTTCAATTTGATCTTCATGTTGTGTCAGTCTTGGAACCTGCAGTTATACATGATACCGGTGCTGATGAATAGTTCAGTGAGGGGTTTTTGACGATGATACTGACCATTCAGGGGAATCTGCCTCCTTCCTCATCGATGGATGATTTGATGTGGGTCTTCCAACAGCAGCATCCTCCTACCTTTTTAGGGGAAAGAGGACCTGAGGCTGCATATTCATGGCTAGAAGCCATGCGAATGATATTTGAGCATCTGTAGATGCCTCCATATAGGAGGGTCAAGCTCGCTACCTATATTCTACGAGATTCTTCCAAGTGATGGTGGGACGAAATCTCAGAGGTGGGTCAGTAGCTGGTTATGGCTTGGGAAGAGTTCCACTACATATTCTCTGACTAATTCTATCTGGAGACCCTAAGGGCTGATTGATCTTGGGAGTTTATGAGCCTTGAGAAGGGTACCCTATCAGTTATGGAGTATTCCACTTGTTTCACTGAGCTTCACCATTTTTCACCCTTCCTGGGAGGATATGGTTTATTGAGAAAAGGAAGATTGAGAATGTCCTTAGACAGGACATCCACTCTATGGTTAATATCATCAGGTTGACTTCCATGGTTTCCATCACTAACCAAGCCCTGATCACGGAGCAGAATCTGAGGGAATCCGGAGTTGGGTGCTAGGGGTCTCAAAATCCAGCGGTAGTTCTTTGATAGCTTATAGCCAGAAGCACCGAAGGGAGACTACACAAGGAGATCTGAGTAGGTGGAATCCATCTTCTAGTAGCCAGGTCGTGTCCTAACAGTGTGGGAGATATGAGAATACGAGGCCACATTTAAAGAGAGACCTGGTGGAATGCAGATCTTGTAGCATGTTGGGACACCATCAGTGTTTCTATCAAGTCTTCTCACCTGAAGCCGGTGACAAGGGTTTATCTATGACCCCTAATGTAACGACCCTAAATTTTGAATAAATCTTGTTTCCTAATTTTATGTGTTATTTTATTTTATTTTTATACTCAAGAAAAATCTTTCATTTGATAACATGAGTATAATTAAAATGTTACCATTGATTTTTGACTGTTATATGACCATTGGTCAATATGACCGCTGGAAGCTAAACGTTTTGATTATTGCCTCTAAATACAACTAATCTTGGTTAATTAATATAGAAAGAAGAATTGATGGCCTCACCCAGTAGTCTTGGACCGATCGAAGCCCATCTAACAGAACTTGGGAAGGAGGTAGCACCACTGGTCTTTGCTCTGGACCAAACCCAAGCTGAACTTCATCGTGTGAAGCTAGAATGGGATCGCCTTCGTGAGAAGTTCAAACTGATAGAAATTACTACTCGTGCGATGTTGGCCGAGCCTCCCTCAGATTTTCTCACCTTAGCACACCTTACACTTAGGTCCTATGCTGGTGTGATAAGGGGCTATGTAAGGAGACTGTAATTGCCTTGTGTAATCCTTTGTTTTAAATAAAAATTGTGATTTCTTCTTATGATGAAGTTTATGAATTTTCAAATGACCGGATAAATATAGTATGCATATTTTTGATGAATTTTAGAAAAAGGATTTTTTTAAAATGGTTGTGTAAACCTTAAATAATTAAAAATGTGAAATGATTTATGAAAAATGGTCTTCTACAATTATGTTCAGTACGAAATTTAGAGTCTAATAAGATCAACTTAATTTTTGATGAATAGTAAATTATGAATAGTGATTTTATGATTAGGATTAGTAATGTGTCCAAATGGATTAGTAATCTCACTTAATGAAGGTATTAATATAATCTAGGCACCTTGATTAAGTAATGTGATTCAATAAAATGGTTAAATAACGGTTTCATAATTTATTATTCAAGTATTAGTTTTTTCATGTGAATAGTGTTTTTTAATAAAAAATTTAATTAAAAATATTTAGATAATTATTTTTATAAAACTGATTTCAATTTTTGAACTCCGAGCACCGATATTATGCTATGGTAATTTTTGGGGTTTTTTCTGAAAAAAATGAATTTTCGGTGAATAGTTTTTTTATTTAAAAATTAAATTAAAAATATCTAGAAAATTATTTTTATAAAATGGAGTTCATATTTGTTATCAGAGCGTTGATATTTGGTTAAGGTAAAATTTTGGGATTATTCTGAGAAAGATGAATTTTCGATGAAAAGTGAAAATACAGTTTTTAAGTTACGGGTGTTTAATGACATCATTAAATGATGAATTAAGTTTGTAATCAATATGTTCGAATTAGGAATAGTGAGAGAAGGTATGAGGTGTCCCAAGTGGCCAATACCATGGGCAAGCCCATGGTTTTTCCAAAACCACTAATGAGGTGTCCCTTTGCCATTAATGCCTTGTCCCCTCACTTTCCCTATAAATACCAAGACATCCTCTCATCCATTCGACTCCCCACTCTCCCCCAAAGAATGTCTGGTCTCATTACCTCCCAAGGAGTCCTCCCATGGTGCCCCCAAGCCCTCAAGGTCCCAAACATTGAGTTTTAAGAGTTATGTTTTAAGGTAAGGGATCTGATCTCTCTCTTTCTTTTCAAGAAATCTCTTTTCGTAATTTCTTTTATGCTCCATGTTCTTATGTTAATAGGTGTTATTTTATACTCATATTACTGCCCTTTTCATGTTCACATAATGAGAGATCCCCTCTTACTCTCATTATTTCGTTTTATGAAGTTTTAAGTGGCGCCATTAGGCTGCTGAAATTTTTGTAACAGATTCTTTCTCCCTTCTCATTTTTCAAGATCTATTATCATGTAAAGTATTTCATGTTCCTTTTTATTATGTTGGGGGTAAGATCTCTAAATTTATCATACTGATATTTTATGATCATATGATGAGATACCCAATTTGATCTCTTCAATTCAGTATTTTGATGTTTTAAGTGGCATCGTTAGGTTGCCGAATTTTTAAGTGGTTCTTCACCCTTCTCGTTTTGAAGTTCTACTTTCATGTCAATTATTTCAAGTTCCCTTTTGTTATGTTGGCGCATGATCTCTATATCTATCATACTGGACTCTTATGTTAATATTATGAGAGACCCCATTTGATCTCTTCAAATCAGTATTTTGATGTTTTAAGTGGCGCCGTTAGGCTGCTGAATTTTTAAGGGATTCTTTCACCCTTCTCCTTTTCAAAGTTCTAATTCTATGTCAAGTCTTGAAAGTTCCTTTTTATTATGTTGGGGTATGATCTCTATATCTATAATACTGATCTCTTATGATCATATGATGAGAGACCCTATTTGATCTGTTCAATTCATTTTTTTTGAAGTTTAAGTGACGCCGTTAGGCTGCCGAATATTCATAAAACAGAAACATTTATTCCACGATAAAGGAATGTGTAATTAATACATGAAACATTGTAATCAATAATTAAAGGTGCATAAAGGTGGATACTCTTGATGTAGAAATGGGCATGCTATCCACTACACAATGGCATTGGCTTAGAAAATCGGTGCGATTTTGGCGACGTAACAGCGTGACATAAGAATTCATAAAAATGGTTGATGAGAGAGAAAGGGGATACTCAAAATATTTACATGTAATGGATAGGAAGGAGGTCATATAGATACATCTCCCAAATATTTTAATGGAATTTAGATTCATGATACAAAATTATTGGTTGAATGTAAAAGAAGAGAGAGAAGTCCCTTTCAGAATTTTTGCATAGTAACAGATGTATATGGGAGGAATTTAATGAGAGAGAAAGGGGTATCCCATCATTAAAACAATAATAGGGAAGTATGGGGGACGTGAAAAACCATACCCCAACATTCATAATTGAAATTAAAAGGGCAATACAACTTAATGAAAATTGCCAAAAATGAGAAAGGAAGAAAAACCCTTACTCGGATGTGTGCTTCCAAGGATAGAGAGAGGCTTGTGAGAGGCTTCTTGGGAGCTTGGGGCACCTTGGGAGGATTCTAGAGAGAGTAGGTCAGAGGTTGGACGAACTCCAAGGGATTTTAGTGAGGAGGAAGTGGGATCTTGGGTGAGTTTATATAGGAAAGGTGAGGGAATTCTTTATTATTTAAGTTTGGGTCCCCTTAAATTAAATTAATCCATACCACAAACTATCCCATGATTTTTTCACATGCTTTTTGGAAAAGGGAAGAAGCAAAAAAAAATTTATAAGGCCCTAGTCCTATCATCTTAAAATATTAAGGTTGCTTATGTGGAGGTGAGTCACACTCCCATGGAAATTAATTTAAAAAGGCCAAGTGTTGAATTTGTCTTGAGGGGTTAATTAATGCTTTGAAAAGTAAGTCAAATAAACCCAAAAACACATTATTTTAATGATAAAATATATATTGGCCGAACATAAAGATTATGGTATTTTATTACATCACTATTGGGTCATTATGATGTCAAAAAACATATTATATATTTACACGGTATTTAATTTTTACCCAAAAATTTATCTGTCTCAGAAAATTAATAAAAATTCACCGTTGGATAATTTCAACGTCCTAATTCCAAAAATAACATTTATTTTATCTAGATAATTTTCTAAATATTTTAATTTTCACTTTTAAAATAAAAACCTACATTTATCGAAAATTCACGGGTTTTGACAGAAATGGCTCTCAAACCTTAATAAAATTTTTAATTGTATTCATAAAATTATAAGATCATTTATATTTTAAAAAAAAATTATTTAATAATAATATTATTGTTTTATTAAAATATTATTTAATTCAAAAAACTCTTAATTTAATAAAATAGATTTCTTAATTAAATAATAACTAAAAACACCATTTGTACTTTAAAAATTATTTACAATGTATCAAAAATGACTATAAATTATATTCATTATTATATACAAAAATAATTTACATGAACACAGTACTACTTATTTGTTACATAACCTCTTAAAATAGCTGCATAAGAGATAATGGTAAGGTGTGCGATGGTAACAGACTCTTGGGGTGGCTCGGATAACATCTCCTGAGTGGTAAGCTCTATCAACGTCCACTATTCCCGTAGAGGGTCCCGTTCGATCTTGACTTGGTGAAGCTCAGCTTGGGCTTGGTCAAGGGAAAATCCCAAGGATGCCACCTCTTTTCCGAGCTCTGAAAAAAGGTCTTCATTGAGGCAATTCTACTGGATGAGGCCATCACTTCATTTGTCTGAGTAAATTGGATTTGTTAATGTCCTATATTTATACTAATCATGTGATCACTGTTCAATGGATATATTAACAATGGTAAATAATGTTATCAAATATCCAAAGAAGTTGAAATATTATAAAAACATTTTATATAATGATACATTTAATTAGATCATGAGGGATTTCCATTAATGAAACTTTGGGTCGTTACAACATTCCCCCTTTAAGAAAATTTTCCCTCGAAATTTTTCCATTTCCCACACTAAAACAGATGTGGGTAACTCAGCTTCATCTTTTCCTCCAATTCCCATGTCTCTTCTTCAAACATGTGGTTTCTCCACAACACCATGACGAGGGGCATAGTCTTAATTTGTAGAACTTTTTCTCTATGATCTAAGATCTTCACTGGTTGCTCCACATAAGAAAGATCGTCTTCCAATTGTACCACCTCAGAAGAGAGTACATGTGAAGGGTCTGGTTTGTACTTCCTTAATAGGGATATATGAAAGACATCATGTACTTTGGCCATAATAGGTGGAAGTTCTAGTCGATAGGCCAGAGCCCCGACATGATCAGGAATCTCGAAGGGGTCGATGTACCATGGACTTAAATTCCCTTTCTTTCCAAACCTCATGACCTTCTTCCACGAATATATGTGTAGAAAAACCATGTCTCCAATATTTAAGTCAAGGTCTCATCGACAATTATCTGCCTAACTCTTCTGTCGACTCTGGGCTTCCTTGATATGCTGCTGAATGGTTTTCACCTTCTCCACCATTTCTTCAACCATTTCTAGTCCAAGTAGCTTACGTTCACCAACCGCATCCTACCATGCCGGTGTTCTACACCTTTTCCCTTATAGGGCTTTATATGGTTCCATTTGAATGCTCAAGTGGAAACTGTTATTATAAGAGAACTAAACCAGAGGAATATGTTGATCCCATCCTCCTTGGATGTCTATTCAGCACGCTCTCAACAGATTCTTCATCTCATTTCTTGAGGGAAAGAAAGTCCCTTTCCATCTTCATATGGAGGGTGCGCAGAAAATATTTATCAAAAAACATATTTCAGAAATCCTTCTATTTCAACGCCTCGATCTCCTCCTCAGGATTCATATTTTTGATCAACGTCCACCATTGATCAGCTTCACCCTCCATATGATAAGCCACTAGGAGAACCTTTTCTTGTTTAGAACATTGAAGGATAGAGAATATATTTTCAATGGAGTTTATCCATTGTTCAACGATCGTGGGATCAGATGATCCACTAAAAGTAGGAGTCCTTTGCCTCATGAAGCTCTAGATAGTGACTTGTTCCTTATTAGGGGGGTTTGGATGTTCCTATTGACCTATGTTTCTATTAAAAACTTGAGTTAGCTGAAATAGAAGCGTGAAAAAGTTCACGATTCCCACTCCCATAGGATTTGGCATCTCATTTGTTCAGTCATCACATTGATCTCCACAATGGTTGTTAGCCCGAGTCCTCTTATTACCGACCATTGGCTGGAATAAATGGACAGTTAGGGGTAAAACATAATGGGTAATCCAAAGAAAAAATTAGATGACTTATAAATAAACATTCATTTCCTTAACTCATGATTCTATAGGCTTCAATATAGGCTTTTCATGATCTACATTATAACATATATTCTTAGGGGCATTTTTCCCTTAATAAGGGTTCATACTAAGATTGTAAATTTATCAAAAAATATCCACTGGGAGTTTCGTAACCAAGAGTGTAGCAAGGCCCGTTGTCATGCACCCATTCCCATTCGAGTCTAGATCAATGCGGTGTTTTCGGGTTTTATACCTAGGATACATCTGTTCCAAAGTAGCCTCTACCTACTCGTATCCAGACAAGGATGTATTTTTTTGATAAACCACTTACTCAGAACTTACCAACATTAAGGGATGTTTTTCTTATACTAAGTCTTGTATCTAAGGCTTTACTAGGGTTTCCTAGTCCCAAAAAAACTAAACCTATCCTCTGATACGAACTATGAAAACCCTTCTATTTATTACAACTTAAACATGATTTATTACATAAAACTTCACTTGATACAACAAAGAAGATCGAGAGGTTTAGTGTATTTGGGGCTTAGGATCATTACATAAAAACATAAAACATGAAATACAACATCATTATTGAAAACTTCCTTTACATGACCACTATATTCCCTCGTACTTATCATTGCATGGGATAACCTGAGGACATGCATAAGAAAATGGTGAGCAATAAAGCCTAGTAAGGGAGTAAACATGGAATAATATGAGGAGTACAATACATGTTAGACAATATGAAAATCAATAGATCATAAAAGAAACATGAACATAAATGCATGATAAAGAATGATAATCATAACATGGAAATGTGGCAACAACACTTAACATGGAATTAGCATGAGCCAAGGCTCATTGCACATAAAGCATGAATAAAACATCATTGCACATGAATCACGAGTAAACCCTCTTTTAAATTGAATTAGAATGAGTCAACACTCATTTCACATGATGTATCATGATACTATACTTTACCCAATGCATTGGAGCGCTATAAGGGCACACCATTCTTAAACATTTCATTTCATGCATAAGTGTGCCACATGGATCATAAAACATGGATTCATAAAACATAAACATTTATTCCCCGATAAAGGAATGTGGAATTAATACATGAAACATTGCAATCAATATGTAAAGGTGCATAAAGGTGGATTCCCTTGATGGAGAAATGGGCATGGTATCCACTACACAATGGGATTGGCTTAGACAATCGGTGCGATTTCGGTGGCGTAACGACGTGACATAAGAATTCATAAAAAATTGGTTGATGAGAGAGAAAGGGGTTACTCGTCATATTTACATGTAATGGACAGTAAGGAGGTCATATAGATACATTTCCCAAAAATTTTAAGGGAATTTAGATTCATGATACAAAATTATTGCTTGAATGTAAAAGAAGAGAGAGAAGTTCCTTTCAGAATTTCAGCATAGTAATGGGTGTATATGGGAGAAATTTAATGAGAGAGAAAGGGGTCTCCCATCATTCAAACAATAAGAGGGAATTATGAGGGAGGTTTTAAACCATACCCCAACATTCATAATAGAAATTAAAAGGGCAATAAAACTTAAATAAAATTGACAAAAATGAGAAAGGAAGAAAAAACCCTCACTTGGAAGTGTGCTTCCAAGGATAGAGAGAGGCTTGTGAGAGGCTTCTTGGGAGCTTGGGGCACCTTGGGAGGATTCTAGAGAGATTAGGGAAGAGGATGGACGAACTCCAAGGGATTTTAGTAAAGAGGAAGTGGGATCTTGTGTGGGTTTATATAGGAAAGGTGAGGGAATTTTTTAATATTTAGGTTTGGGTCCCCTTACATTAAATTAATCCAAACCCCAAACCATCCCATTGTTATTGCCCATGGTTTTTGGAAAAGGGAAGAGGAAAAAAATATTATATAAGGTCCATGTCCGAACTTATTAAAATAATAAGGTTGCTTATGTGGAGGTGAGTCACCCTCCCATGGAAATTAATTTAAAAAGGAAAAGTGTTGAATATGTCTTGAGGGGTCCATTAATGCTCTGAAAAGCAAGTCAAACAAACCCAAAATCACATTATTTTAAAGATAAAACATATATTGGCCGAAAATAAGGATTATGGTATTTTATTACATCACCATTGTGTCATTATGATGTCCTAAAACACATTATATATTTAAACGGTATTTAAGTTTTACCCAAAAATTTGACTCTCTCAGAAAATTATGAAAAATTCACTATTAGATAATTTTGACATCCTGATTCCAAAAATAACATTTATTTTATCTAAATAATTTTCTAAATATTTGAATTTTCACAATTAAAATAAAAACCGACATTTATCGAAAATTCACGGGTTTTGACAGAAATGGCTTTCAAACCATAATAAAACATTTAATTGAATTCATAAAATTATAAGATCATTTTCATTTAAAAAAAAATGATTTAATAATAATATTATTATTTTATTAAAATATTATTTAATAAAAAAATACCTTAATTTAATAAAATAGATATATTAATTAAATAATAACTAAAAACACCATTTGTACTTTAAAAACTATTTACAATGTATCAAAAATGACTAAAAAATATATTCATTATTATATAAAAAAATAATGTACATGAACATAGTACTACATATTTGTTACATAACCCCTTAAAACAGCCGCATAAGACCTAAGGGTATGGTGTGCGATGGTGACAGACTCTTGGGGTGGCTCGGATAACATCGCTCGAGTGGTAATCTCTATCAACTTCCACTTTTCCCGTAGACGGCCCCATTCGAGCTTGACATGGTGAAGCTCATCTTGGGCTTGGTGAAGGGCGAATCCCAAGGATTCCACCACTTTTTCGAGCTCCGACAAAAGGGCTTCGTATGGGGCAATCTTGCTGGATGAGGCCATCACTTCCTTTGTCTGAGTAAATTGGATTTGTTAAGGTCCTATATTTATACTAATCATGTGATCACTGTTCAACGACTATATTAACAACGGTCAAAAATCATAACATAAAACCAAAGAAGTTGACATCTTATAAAAACATTTTATATATAGAGACATTTAATTAGATGAAGAGGTATTTACATTAATGAAACTTTGGGTCGTTACACTCTAGAGTTCGAGGTTGGGGATCATGTTTTTCTATTTTTTACACAGATTTTGGGACACAAGATGATTGTGAGACAGGGTAATCTTTCACCGAGGTGTGTCGGGTCTTTTGAGGTGTTGGAAATAGTTAGGTCGGTTGCCTACAAGTTGCAGTTACCTCAGAGGTACCATTATATGATCAATGTATTTGGATCACAATACAAGGGTTCTCCGTGGCTAGTATGTTCCTTTTGTACGAGTGCTATGGTAGCACAGGCGAGTGAAGGATGAGACCTGGGGGAGGGACCCCGACATACGAGCACATTGGCCAGAACTATTTGAGGATTCTTCTTCTATGCCATGGTAGGGAATTTCGGGGACAAATATCAATTAGGGGGGAATTTTGTAAGAACCTGGGTCATCTTTTCATGTTTTTTCCTTTTTCCTGGGGTTTTTTAGGGAAATGGAAATTCAGTAAATTTTCTATGTACATGTCGTGTAGATTATGAGTGCACTCTATGTACTGCCTTTCTGCATGAGGCTGTGTGTCCGACGTGTAATAGCCACACACAGGGCCATGTGGCAGTGACTTGGAGGCTTCTTAATGTGGATTACAAAAAAGGCGAGTACCCACCGAGTTCTTCATAAGAACATGACGTGTAATTTATGTTTTTCATTAAACACACCAGGGTCACGACTGATATACAGAACCAACTTCTTCTAGGTCTGGTTCATCCTCTAAAATTTGAGGAACCACCAAGACTCCATCCGTCCACCAAATCTAACACTGTTGGTTGTGTTGGAATCACATTGGTGAGTTCTCCCTTCTTCTTGATCCTCATCTTATGAATTCTCTTCTTTTCCAAGTATTGTTGGGATGGAAATTTTATATATTTTTTTAGATAAACAACGTTATAAGGAGATTTACTCATTAAGGATCATGTATAGCGATATCCTAACCCCGAGGATGGTGGTTTGTGCCTTTATGTTGAAAGTCTTGGAGTTTTATATGCAAATTTATCCAATAACCATGAATAGGGTATTGCGTGTTTACTGTTCTAGCCCTATTGTTTCTCTACGATTTTATTGTTCCTGAAAAGATGATTATTTTTTTTGGATAGGGATAATTGATGTGCTTTGGATTTTTTTCCATACATGTTTTTCCCGTTTTGACTTTTGGGTCGTGTTTGCCTCACATGATACTATTTATTTTCCAAAGCCTATTATAAATGATGGTGTGATTGTTGTTATGTTATGTTCTTGTGCTGTATAATTCTAGTCATTTAGTTTATGAGGTTTACCTTAGAAGTTACGTGCTTCTAAAATTTCTTGACTTTCACAGGTGCAAGAGAACCTACTGTATAGACCATAAGCAGAATTGATGTTGAGTGCTTCCCCTGAGTGTCTGTAGTTCCTCAATGTGGACCACAAGGGAAATTGATTTTGAGTTCATCCCCCGAGTGCCTTTAATACCAATACAAGGCTATAGTGGGAATTTATAGTGAGTGCTTCCTTAGATAGTCTATACGTTAGCTGAACCATAGGGGTGACACTGTGTGTTCTTCCTAGATGGTTTCTTGTACTTGTTGGGTTGAACCATCAGGGTTAGGCTGTGAGTACATCCCAAAGGGCTACTTGTTGTGTATTGATAAATTCTTAGCTGCATCATGATATTTAATCTTTTGATTGTATTTTTCATGCTGAGTACTTCCTATTTACATCTTTATGTACTTTTACTCTACCATATACTCACTGACTATTAGGCACAGATCTTCGGGTGGTTTCCCACTTGGATTTAATCAAAGACCCTATTTGGGTCATGCTTTTGGGCCAAAACAGATTATATTTTTGTATGTATAGATAACTGAAAGTGCCCTTTGACATTAGTTACTTTATTTGTTGTGGAGCAGGAGAGCATGGGATCAAGCATTGGGTTGTGATGCTGAGGAGTTTGTCTACTTTCTTTAGCACTTTTGTTAATCACTAGTTGTATTAAGAAAAATGACATATTTGGCTATTTTCCTAGACATGTGTACCATTAATCATTATATATATATGTGATCTAGTTGTTTATTAACTCAGTCTTCCATTTTTTAATGTTGTTCGATATTTACTTCTTCCGCTATTGTATATTTTCTTCTCTTATGCTGTGTTACTCGGCCAATGAGGGAATAGTTTCCCCACTACCACACCCAAGGCCCTAGTTTCTAGTCAGCTACCTTTGGAATTCAGGAAAATGCACTTGAGGACATGGTACCAATAGGGTATGGGGCGCCTCTGGGTGGATTCCAGAACCAGTACGTTACATAACAACAAGTGATATATTAATTACTAATGATGAACAAAAAGTATTTAGATTATTGAAGGTTTTATTTGATCTTAATGAGGCACCATGATAATGTTATTATTTACTAGATTATTATCTTGTGAAACATAAATTCAAATGATTATGTGGAGATAATGATATATATATGGGAGGAATTCTTATCTTGAATATTTTGTTGTTCTTTTATACATTAATGACACAATTTTTGGAATAAGCATACATTTATCAGTGGATGATTTTACTAATAACATTGAATATGAATCTGATATGTCTATTATTTGTAAAATCACATAGATTTTTTTGGCATTAGGTTGTAAAAAATACCATATAAAAATTCATTTGAAAAGAAAAATTATCATAAGATATTATTAAAAACATTTGTATTCATTATTCCAAACCAATGTCTACTCCAATTGAATTTAGTAAATAACATGGAGTGCATGATGATGGGGATTTTAAGGATCCCACATTATATATTAGAATTATTTTAATCTTATAAAACCTAACTACAACATGTTCTTGTCTCTTCATTTCAATATGATTATAATCCTTCGTTAAAAGTAATAATATGAATTTAATTTGGTATTAGTAAAAAAATTCATGATAAACACTAAAGTTACATTGAATTTTGGGTTAGACATTCTTATGGTAATAAATATTGAATTATCATTGAAATATAATTATGACTATTCTGGTTATGTTGGTTTTTGAAATTCCACATGTAGTTGGGAATTTTTCATTAGAAATAAATGTTTATGTTAGAATGAGAAGAAACAAGAATGCACTTATCTTATTATAGATGACTTATAATATCTAACATATATAATGTCATGCACTATGATATTTCTGATAAATAAATGAATGAACGATATTGGTGATGAGGCTAATTATTTGATGGTGATTTATAATGGAAAAAGTGTGTGAAAGATCTCACAAAGTACTCGGTTAAACACTCTCGTACAAAACACAGTGAGATAAAATATCATCACATCATAAAAATGTTGAAAAGCTATAATTGGGATAGATAATTTTGGAACTGATGAACATCTGGATAATATTTTGTTAAATCCACTAACAACACATGTATTTGAAAAACAACATTTGTACCTTGGTGTTCAGCCACCTTCTAATGCATGAAGAGGTTACGAATGACCCCCTTTCCTTATATTTGTAATCTGTTAAAATTTTATTTTTCATGTGATATAGGTTAATACGGTAGATATCATATAAGGGAGTGTTTTATCAGCTCTAAAATTAAAAATTAGGGTTTTTAGGTGAATTTACAATGGTGAGGTAGAAAAATCCAACAATAGTATGAAGGGGGAGAATGCAAATTTATCATTTTGTGGAAATTGATTGATCTGAGGTTGTAAATCATCACGATTTTCCAAACCTGAGAACCGATTTCATCCATTTCATCTTGATTTATAAGCTGAAGTTTTCTTGTATAGACTTATATTAGCTGATGATGTGTCTGACATGTTTATTGTTTTGATAGTTTTTTGTTCTTTATATAATTTATCTAATTTTTTCCATAAATCCCAATAGTGGATATTGTTAGAACCATGGAAATTCATATCTAGAAACTAAATATTTTGTTTATTTTCAATCCGTACTAGTTTGATTAGGGAGTTTTCAAGTAATTTGATTTGATGGTACATGCTAAAAAAATTTCTGAAGATGACATCCTTTCCTTCTATTTTCCAAATTTATAGTATGAATATTTTGATAATGGAGATATTTTTTTTTAATTTGAGATTTTTCATCCTACCATGCCGTTGTTCTGCACCTTTCCCCTTATAGGGCTTAATATGGTGCCATTTGGATGCTCAAGTGGAAACTGTTATTATAAGAGAACTAAACCAGAGGAATATGTTGATCCCATCCTCCTTGGATGTCTATTCAGCACGCTCTCAACAGATTCTTCATCTTTTTTCATGAGGGAAAGAAAGTCCCTTTCCATCTTAATATGGAGGGTGCACGAAAAATATTTATCGAAAAACATCTTTCAGAAATCCTTCTATTTCAACGCCTCGATCTCCTCCTCAGGCTTCGTATTTTTGATCAACGTCCACCATTGATCAGCTTCACCCTCCATATGATAAGCCACTAGTAGAACCTTCTCTTGTTTATAACATTGGAGGATAGAGAATATCTTTTCAATGGAGTTTATCCATTGTTCAGCGATCGTGGGATCAGATGATCCACTAAAAGTAGGAGTCCTTTGCCTCATGAAGCTCTTGATAGCGACTTGTTCCTTATTAGGGGGGTTTGGATGTTCCTCTTGACCTATGTTTCTATTAAAAACTTGAGTTAGCAGAAATAGAAGCGTGAAAAAGTTCACGATTCCCACTCCCATAGGATTTGGCATCTCATTTGTTCAGTCATCACACTGATCTCCACAATGGTTGTTAGCCCGAGTCCTCATATTACCGACCATTGGCTGGAATAAATGGAAAGTTAGGGGTAACACATAATGGGTAATCCAAAGAAAAAATTAGATGACTTATAAATAAACATACATTTTCTTAACTCATGATTCTATAGGCTTCAATCTAGGCTTTTCATGATCTACATTATAACATATATTCTTAGGGGCATTTTTCCCTTAATAAGGGTTCATACTAAGATTGTGAATTTATCAAAAAATATCCACTGGTAGTGTCGTAACCAAGAGTGTAGCAAGGCCCGTTGTCATGCACCCATTCCCATTCGAGTCTAGATCAATGCGGTGTTTTCGGGTTTTATCCCTAGGATACATCTGTTCCAGAGTATCCTCTACCTACTCGTATCCAGACAGGGATGTATTTTTTTGATAAACCACTTACTCAGAACTTACCAACACTTAGGGATGTTTTTCATATACTAAGTCCTGTATCTAAGGCTTTACTAGGGTTTCCTAATCCCAAAAAAACTAAACCTATCCTCTGATACGAACTATGACAACCCTGCTATTTATTACAACTTAAACATGATTTATTACATAAAACTTCACTTGATACAACAAAGAAGATCGATATTTTTAGTGTATTTGGGGCTTAGGATCATTACATAAAAACAGAAAACATGAAATACAACATATTTATTGAAAACTTCCTTTACATGACCACTATATTCCCTCTTTCTTAGCATTGAATGGGATAACCTGAGGACATGCATAAGAAAATGGAGAGAAATAAAGCCTAGTAAGGGAGTACACATGGAATAATATGAGGAGTACAATACATGTTAGACAATATGAAAATCAATAGATCATAAAAGAAACATGAACATAAATGCATGATAAAGAATGATAATCATAACATGGAAAGTTGGCAACAACACTTAACATGGAATTAGCTTGAGCCAAGGCTCATTGCACATAAAGCATGAATAAAACCTCATTGCACATGAAGCATGAGTAAACCCTCTTTTAAATTGAATTAGCACGAGTCAACACTCATTTCACATGATGTATCATGATACTATACTTTACCCAATGCATTGGAGTGCTATAAGGGCACACCCTTCTTAAACATTTCATTTCATGCATAAGTGTGCCACATGGATCATAAAAAATGGATTCATAAAACATAAACATTTATTCCCCGATAAAGGAATGTGGAATTAATACATGAAACATTGCAATCAATATGTAAAGGTGCATAAAGGTGGATTCCCTTGATGGAGAAATGGGCATGGTATCCACTACACAATGGGATTGGCTTAGACAATCGGTGCGATTTCGGTGGCGTAACGGCGTGACATAAGAATTCATAAAAAATTGGTTGATGAGAGAGAAAGGGGTTCCTTGTCATATTTACATGTAATGGACAGTAAGGAGGTCATATAGATACATTTCCCAAAAATTGTAAGGGAATTTAGATTCATGATACAAAATTAATGCTTGAATGTAAAAGAAGAGAGAGAAGTTCCTTTCGGAATTTCGGCATAGTAACGGGTGTATATGGGAGATATTTAATGAGTGAGAACGGGGTCTCCCATAATTCAAACAATAAGAGGGAATTATGAGGGAGGTTTTAAACCATACCCCAACATTCATAATTGAAATTAAAATGGAAATACAACTTAAAAAAATTGACAAAAATGAGAAAGGAAGAAAAAACCCTCACTTGGAAGTGTGCTACCAAGGATAGAGAGAGGCTTGTGAGAGGCTTCATGGGAGCTTGGGGCACCTTGGGAGGATTCTAGAGAGAGTAGGGAAGAGGATGGACGAACTCCAAGGGATTTTAGTAAAGAAGAAGTGGTAGTTTGGGTGGGTTTATATAGGAAAGGTGAGGGAATTTTTTAATATTTAGGTTTGGGTCCCCTTACATTAAATTAATCCAAACCCCAAACCATACCATGGTTATTGCCCATGGTTTTTGGAAAAGGGAAGAGGAAAAAATATTATATAAGGTCCATGTCCGAACTTATTAATATAATAAGGTTGCTTATGTGGAGGTGAGTCACACTCCCATGGAAATTAATTTAAAAAGGCAAAGTGTTGAATATGTATTGAGGGGTCCATTAATGCTCTGAAAAGTAAGTAAAACAAACCCAAAATCACATTATTTTAATGATAAAACATATATTTGCCGAAAATAAGGATTATGGTATTTTATTACATCACCATTGTGTCATTATGATGTCCTAAAACACATTATATATTTAAACGGTATTTAATTTTTACCCAAAAATTTGACTCTCTCAGAAAATTATGAAAAATTCACTATTAGATAATTTTGACATCCTTATTCCAAAAATAACATTTATTTTATCTAAATAATTTTCTAAATATTTGAATTTTCACATTTAAAATAAAAACTGACATTTATCGAAAATTCACGGGTTTTGACAGAAATGGATTTCAAATCTTAATAAAACATTTAATTGAATTCATAAAATTATAAGATCATTTTCATTTTAAAAAAATGATTTAATAATAATATTAATATTTTATTAAAATATTATTTAATACAAAAATCCCTTAATTTAAAAAAAATAGATATATTAATTAAATAAAAACTAAAAACACCATTTGTACTTTAAAAAATATTTACAATGTATCAAAAATGACTAAAATATATATTCATTATTATATAATAAAATAATATACATGAACATAGTACTACATATTTGTTACATAACCCCTTAAAACAGTCGCATAAGACCTAAGGGTATGGTGTGCGATGATGACAGACTCTTGGGGTGGCTCGGATAACATCGCTCGAGTGGTAATCTCTATCAACTTCCACTTTTTACCGTAGACGGCCCCATTCGAGCTTGACACGGTGAAGCTCATCTTGGGCTTGGTCAAGGGCGAATCCCAAGGATGCCACCTATTTTCCGAGCTCCGACAAAAGGGCTTCGTATGGGGTAATTCTACTGGATGAGGCCATCACTTCCTTTGTCTGAGTAAATTGGATTTTTTAAGGTCCTATATTTATACTAATCATGTGATCACTGTTCAACGACTATATTAACAACGGTCAAAAATCATAACATAAAACCAAAGAAGTTGACATATAATAAAAACATTTTATATATAGAGAGATTTAATTAGATGAAGAGGTATTTACATTAATGAAACTTTGGGTCGTTACACTCTAGAGTTCGAGGTTGGGGATCATGTTTTTCTATTTTTTACACAGAGTTTGGGACACAAGATGATTGTGAGATAGGGTAATCTTTCACCGAGGTGTGTCGGGTCGTTTGAGGTGTTGGAAATAGTTGGGTCGGTTGCCTAAAAGTTGCAGTTACCTCAGAGGTACCATTATATGATCAATGTATTTGGATCACAATACAAGGGTTCTCCATGGCCAGTATGTTCCTTTTGTACGAGTGCTACGGCAGAACGGGCGAGTGAAGGATGAGACCTGGGGGAGGGACCCCGACATACGAGCAGATTGGCCAGAACTATTTGAGGATTCTTCTTCTATGCCATGGTAGGGAATTTCGGGGACAAATATCAATTAGGGGGGAATTTTGTGAGAACCTGGGTCATCTTTTCATGTTTTTTCCTTTTTCCTGGGGTTTTTTAGGGAAATTGAAATTCAGAAAATTTTCTATGTACATGTCGTGTAGATTATGAGTGCACTCCATGTACTGCCTTTCCGCATGAGGTCATGTGTTCGACGTGTAATAGCCACACACACGGCCATGTGGGAGTGACTTGGAGGATTCTTAATGTGGATTACAAAAAAGGCGAGTACCCACCGAGTTCATCATAAGGACATGCCGTGTACTTTATGTTTTTCATTATACACACCAGGGTCACGACTGATATACAGAACCAACTTCTTCTAGGTCTGGTTCGTCCTCTAAAATTTGCGGAACCACCAAGACTCCATCCGTCCACCAAATCGAACATTGTTGGTTGTGTTGGAATCACATTGGTGAGTTCGCCCTTATTCTTGATCATCATCTTATGAATTCTCTTCTTTTCCAAGTTTTGTTGGGATGGAAATTTTATATATTTTTTTAGATAAACAACGTTATAAGGAGATTTTCTCATTAAGGATCAAGTATAGCGATATCCTAACCCCGAGGACGGTGGTTTGTGCCTTTATGCTGAAAGTCTTGGAGTTTTATATGCAAATTTATCCAATAACCATGAATAGGGTATTGTGTGTTTACTGTTCTAGCCCTATTGTTTCTCTACTATGTTTTTGTTCCTGAAAAGATGATTATTTTTTGTGGATAGGGATAATTGATGTGCTTTGGATTTTTTTCCATTATTGTTTTGCCAGTTTTGACTTTTGGGTCATGTTTGCCTCACAAGATACTATTTATTTTCCAAAGCCTATTATAAATGATGGTGTGATTGTTGATATGTTATGTTCTTGTGCTGTATAATTCTAGTCATTTAGTTTATGAGGTTTACCTTAGAAGTTACATGCTTCTAAACTTTCTTGACTTACACAGGTGCAAGAGAACCTACTGTATAGACCATATGCAGAATTGATGTTGAGTGCTTCCCCGGAGTGTCTGTAGTTCCTCAATGTGGACCACAAGGGGAATTGATTTTGAGTTCTTCCCCCGACTGCCTTTAATACCAATACAAGGCTATAGTGGGAATTTATAGTGAGTGCTTCCTTAGATAGTCTATACTTTAGCTGAACAATAGGGGTGACACTGTGTGTTCTTCCCAGATGGTTTCTTGTACTTGTTGGGTTGAACCATCAGGGTTAGGCTGTGAGTACTTCCCAAAGGGATACTTGTTGTGTATTGATACATTCTTAGCTGCATCGTGATATTTAATCCGTTGATTGTATTTTTCATGCTGAGTACTTCCTATTTACAGCTTTATGTACTTTTACTCTACCATATACTCACTGACTGTTAGGCACAGATCGTCTGGTGGTTGCCCACTTGGATTTAATCAAAGACCCTATTTGGGTCATGCTTTTGGGCCAAAACAGATTATATTTTTGTATGTACAGATAACTGAAAGTGCCCTTGGACTTTAGTTACTTGATTTGTTGTGGAACAGGAGAGCATGGGACCAAGCATTGGGTTGTGATGCTGAGGAGTTTATCTACTTTCTTTAGCACTTTTGTTTATCACTAGTTGTATTAAGAAAAATGACATATTTGGCTTTTTTCCTAGACATGTGTAGCATTAATCATTATATATATGTGATCTAGTTGTTTATTAACTCAGTCTTCCATTGTTTAATGTTGTTCGATATTTACTTCTTCCGCTATTGTATATTTTCTTCTCTTATGCTGTGTTACTCGGCCAATGAGGGAATAGTTTCCCCACTACCACACCCAAGGCCCTAGTTTCTAGTCAGCTGCCTTTGGAATTCAGGAAAATGCACTTGAGGACTTGGGACCAAGAGGGTATGGGGCGCCTCTGGGTGGATTCCAGAACCATTACGTTACATAACAACAAGTGATATATTAATTACCAATGATGATCAAAAAGTATTTAGATTATTGAAGATGTTATTTGATCTTAATGAGGCACCATGATAATGTTATTATTGACTAGATTATTATCTTATGAAACATAAATTCAAATGATTATGTGGAGATAATGATATATATATGGGAGGAATTCTTATATTGAATATTTTGTTGTTCTTTTATACATTAATGACACAATTTTTGGAATAAGCATACATTTATCAGTGGATGATTTTACTAATCACATTGAATATGAATCTGATATGTCTATTATTGGTAAAATCACATAGATTTTTTTGGCTTTAGGTTGTAAAAAATACCATATAATAATTCATTTGAAAAGAAAAATTATCATAAGAAATTATTAAAAACATTGGTATTCATTATTCCAAACCAATGTCTACTCCAATTGAATTTAGAATATAACATGGAGTGCTTGATGATGGGGATTTTAAGGATCCCACATTATATATTAGAATTATTTTAATCTTATAAAACCTAACTACAACATGTTCTTGTCTCTTCATTTCAATATGATTATAATCCTTCGTTAAAAGTAATAATCTGAATTTAATTTGGTAGTAGTAAAACAATTCATGATAAACACTAAAGTTACATTGAATTTTGGGTTAGACATTCTTATGGTAATAAATATTGAATTATCATTGAAATATAATTATGACTATTCAGGTTATGTTGGTTTTTGAAATTCCACATGTAGTTGGGAATTTTTCATTAGAAATAAATGTTTATGTTAGAATGAGAAGAAACATGAATGCACTTATCTTATTATAGATGACTTATAATATCTAACATATATAATGTCATGCACTATGATATTTCCGATAAATAAATAAATGATCGATATTGGTGATGATGCTTATTATTTGATGGTGATTTATAGTGGAAAAAGTGTGTGAAAGATCTCACAATGTACTTGGTTAAACACTCTCGTACAAAACACAGTGAGATAAAATATCATGACATCATAAAAATGTTGAAAAGCTATAATTGGGATAGATAATTTTGGAACTGATGAACATCTGGATAATACTTTGTTAAGTCCACTAACAACACATGTATTTGAAAAACAACATTTGAACCTTGGTGTTCAGCCACCTTCTAATGCATGACGAGGTTACGAATGACCCCCTTTCCTTATATTTGTAATCTGCTAAAATTTTATTTTTCATGTGATATAGGTTAATACGGTAGATATCATATAAGGGAGTGTTTTATCAGCTCTAAAATTAAAAATTAGCTTTTTTTGGGTGAATTTACAATGGTGAGGTAGAAAAATCAAACAATAGTATGAAGGGGGAGAATGAAAATTTAGCATTTTGTGAAAATTTATTGATCTGAGGTTGTAAATCATCATGATTTTCCAATCCTGAGAACCGATTTCATCCATTTCATCTTGATTTATAAGCTGAAGTTTTCTTGTATAGACTTATATTAGCTGATGATGTGTCTCACATGATTATTGTTTTGATAGTTTTTTGTTCTTTATATAATTTATCTAAATTTTTACATAAATCCCAATAGTGGATATTGTTAGAACCATGGAAATTCATATCTAGAAACTAAATATTTTGCTTATTTTCAATCCGTACTGGTTTGATTAGGGATTTTTCATGGAATTTGATTTGATGGTACATGCTAAAAAAATTTCTGATGATGACATCATTTCCTTCTATTTTCCAAATTTATAGTATGAATATTTTGATAATGGAGATATGTTTTTTTAATTTGAGATTTTTCTAATTATTGAAGGAGTATTCAAATTTTTTTCTCAATATATGTTTCATGATCATCTTTACAAAACATTGAAAAAAAAGTAACTGTGTGAAAGATGTGTTTCTGCACGAGAGAGAGTTTACGAGATAGAATATTTTATTTGCAATGAAAACATCACAATATAACATTAGACACCATATATGATGTCTAGAAAGAGCATAACATGACGTATTTATGGAGAAAGAATCTTCAAATTATGGAAAATGCATGAAGATTGTGAACAAGTTGTGATTCAGCATTAGAGACTTAAACATATTATGTGATGAAAATTTTAGACATATGTGCATGGGGGTTAACGAACAATTTAAGATCATTCTAAGATGTCTGGTTACAAAAATATGTGGCTACCACTTTGAACACTGAGAATTCATTTCCAATAAAAATATAATTTCTCTCCCTAATATAAGATTTGGGCACAATAGATTTATGCATAGAAGTTATGGTTTGTATAATGTTCCAACATTCTGTATACACCAAGTGAATCTCAAAGTGAGATTGCATGGAATAGGATGGTTCCAAGAAAGACACATAGTGTGAAAACCCAAAAACATGCACACAAGAAAATGTGTTTTGTGAAATAACTGATTTTAGCGTCTATTTGGTTTTCAATATCTAGTTTATTTAGTTATTTATTTCATGGAAATCAATTCCGGATTCCGAAGAATGTAGAGTCACATGCTAGACCGGGACAAACACATCAATTAAAAACTACTTAACTATCCTTCATTTTGATAAACTGAGCAAGGATTCTCCCATAGTAGTGAGATAAGTGGTGTCGACAGAAGTGTTCCAAGGGATGTAGTTTTCTATTCATTAAATATTTTTATGGTAGTGTTGATATAATATAGTGACAATGTCTGAACTCTATTATATCAAAACTAGTTAATATTTATAAATTTAGGTATGATTGACACACAGTCTGTGTATGCTGCTTGGACTCTCCCTTATTAATAATCATAATGAATCTACCATGTTTTCTCTATGCATGTGAATGGTTTAACAACATCACATTACCATCTGAATTGTTCAACACGCTCCTTCAAATGTGGTTTCAAGATCTGACTCCTTTGAAGAAAACGTTGACACCTGGATTCACCTCTCCAATCTAAGTGTGTTATGAGGTCCTTAAATTATGAGTATTATAATAGACATTATTTAATACGGAATAATTCATCATGTTATCATTAGTCTAAATAAATCATCACAAAATTAGAAATATCAAATGATGCTTATATCAAGCACCTAGGGCTAGATGTGTGTATATTATATTGAAGTGTCATATCAAGTGAGGGATATACGGAGACGTCTCATTAGTGTATACAATTTTGGTGGGGGTGTTTATCCCTAGTTTTAGGCCATGAGGTGGGGGGGGGGGGGGTTTGTCCTATGTTGTAGGATATGGGGTGGGGGCAATGGGGGATGATGAGAATTTTTTCTAGGATAATTAAGTACAGTATTGTGGAAATCTAGGTAATGTTCACTATAGAATAATGGATTTTTTTTGGTTCCAGGAACAATCTTTAATCAACATTTTTTCTTATTTTATGTTACAATTTTCATTATATTGAAAATCTAATAGTCTCCATGTTTTTTAGTTGATGAAATATTGTGAGATTCATCCTTTCTGTGGATATAGGGATTATTAAGGATCCACATAAATCACTGTCTACTATGATAAATTCTTCTAGTGTCTCTATTTTCCATTTATTTGGTCTTTTCATCATCTGAAAACTTGTTATGTCGTTGTTACTCCTCATGTTTCCAGATCAATTACCCTTTCCAATATTCATCATTTATGTTCAAAAGAGAATATTATTTTCCCAAATTAAAGGTAATTATATTCTTACACGTCAGAGTGGATTATTTTCCCATACATAACAACATTAAATAATATTTAATATTCATACACAATATTAATAAATTTATATATATACTATAAAATATTCATACTATGATATACCCACATGGAACATAAAAAGGTAGATGAAAAATTAAATATTGATAGGAATAATCCCATATTACAATAATTGTAATAAATTAATATATGGAAATCTTCATTATCATTCAAAAAACATCATCTATTTATTTTTTTCATAAAAAATTTAAATTTGATGATTCACGTTAATATAAATAGATACTAGAAACAAAAAGTCCCCATATTGATGAAAGCATAAGGAACAATAATATCAAATCCAAACATAACACAGATGATTTATTTATCTTAATTAAGATTAGTTAGGAAGAAATATTGATATTATCATTATAATTGAATCTAAAAACAACTTTATTTAATGTTGGGTTATAACTATAAAAATATTCTCTTCAAAATATTCATATTTACATTATTGTTCAGAATTTTTTTGATAAGTTGTTTCCTTCCAAATCACATTAAATATAATAAACTTAGACATTTCCTTTATCTTTTGAAATACAAGAAACACATATCCATTGTCCCAATAAGAACGAAAAAGTCTTTTTTGTCAAATGCTTATGAATTTATTTGAGATATAGATATTTTTAGAACAAGTAAACTGTTACTATAATATTGTAGAATATTTCTCAATACTAACTTTTATTGTGAATCCATTGATGTGATAAGGTATTTATAAGAACACATTTTTTTCTTACATTACTACCACAACATTTTATAAAAACAACATAATTGAATAAAAATAATAGGAACCAAAGGTCTAGGGTCTTTGAAAAATTAAGAACATATCTAACATTACAAAAAAACATAATATTCTATTTTATTCTTTATTCTCTATATTATTAGTTTCCGTAACAATATCCATAGTGCATGTAATCATTTGAAGATATAAATCAACATGTAGTGAAAATACCCCTATAATATGATATATAAGAACATGAGTTAAGATAAAATGGTGAGTATAATCATTTTCATCAAAAATGGGCATTTCATCAGAACCGTGAGAGGTAGAATTAAGAAGTGGCTTGGAATGTGGCAGTTCCTTAAAATGAAACAACCTATCATAGTGGTACACTACCACACAAAGTTTTGGTCATAGAATGCATCATGTTCAGGAATATTATAATCTTTTCTTGATTTACATGAAATTTCCCAGTTCATTGGAGAACTATATATTTATACGAACACCCCTCACATCATAAAATTTACATTATGTTTTATAATTATGGGTGCACGTGTAACATAATAACATTTACATTATCATACTTTCCACATATAATGTATATCAATCATGGAAATTACATAACCCATGGAATGGAATACGTTTCAGTTCCTAAATCATACATTCATAAACAATGGGTTCTCAAATGAAATAAATAAATACATGAAATTTGTGTCATCAATTCAGAGTGATGAAGAAACAGTCTCCCAAAAAATAAAAGATTTATTTTTTGAAAGAGTATTTTTTAAAAGAAATATCATTAATTTTTATTAATAAGATATTGGTAACATGTATATCCCAAAAAGGATAATATAATTATTATGAAATTATATTTATGAATTATCCATACTAAGAATGGAATGATAGATGGAATACCAAAAGACTGATAGTTTTGTTCCAGAATTCCTCTTATATTATAAGTGAATGACTTCTTCACAATAGTATACATTATATTCAAATTATATTCATTAATTATAAAATTGAACCTTTTATACACCAATATGAATCATTATGTTTTTATTAAGTTAATTTATGTGCTTTTAGATGTGTTATTGAGTTTTATATCATTGGTCGAGATTGTTTGTTTTCTCAGTTATCATGGACATTTCATTTGTATACATAAATGTATGTACATATAAAATGCTGATAAATAACATAAATGGATAATTTATGTTATTAATGTTTTTTCATATGTAAAAATTATTTTACAATTATTTTTGTATGATATGAAGATAAATGAAAAGGTAAATGTTATTGAAAATCATTTTTGTTTTATTTTAATGGGTTTTTGATCAAAACATTCTCATTTGGTTATATCCTTTAGTATTATATATATATTTGATCAAGAAATGAAATATTATTGTTTAAAGGCATGGCCGATTGTCGCCTATCAACCGATCAAGGTTCCGTTGCTCTACTAATGTATATAACATCACTCGGGTCGAATCCTCGGTGATGGTACTTTGTAATAGTTGATTGTTTTTAGTTGATTGTATTTTGATTGGGTGGTTTATTTTCAGAGCTTAATTGAAATATTTAATGGATTATGTTTAATTTATCAAATTGATCATGATTGGGGTGATTTCATCATTAGGTTATTTAATCTTGTGATATCCTTGAGCATTGCTTTATATTGCATTTAAATTAACACCCATGTCACAAGTTGACGTTGATTTGAATTCCCAAGTGTTAAGGATTTAATCCAAGCCATAACATCACTTAAGGTCCTAATATTGATCATATCTTGTTTATGGTAGTGTATTTATGGTTCCAATAATCCATGGAAACCACACGTTAAACAAAACTATTCATTATTCCATGACATTCTAAGTCCAACATACACAATGTTAATTCAACGAATACTCATCGAGCAAAAGCTCTCACTAGATTAACATACCTAAATTAAATCTCACCACAATGAGATATTTAATCAGCCATTATGATTTTTATTAATCTGGTAATATATTGTTATGGTGATTAATTATAAAGAGAAGAAAAAGAAAGGGACAAGATAAGAGTAGTGTGCCGAACACACACATGAAATATTTTGAGAATGAAAAATGGAATTTCAATTGAATGAATAAGAAAAAAAGGGACTATAATTTAAAATAATTAAAACTAAATTAAGACCATAAATATTATCTACAGAAGGTGGAGAATAATAAAATGTATTGAAGGAGAAACAAGCACAAAATTTTGATTGAAATGAAAACAAAGTTACACCATTACAATTGAACGCAAACATAAACAAACGTGAAAGAGAAGTGGAGGAGAGGTCTCTCTTGTTGAAACAAGATCAAAGAATATCCTCCGAGAACCTTTTAAAGGATCTAGTAATGTCGAACCTCTTCCTTAAGTGCTGAAGTGCCATCACTTTTGAAAGGAGAGGAGGGGATGTATTTATAGCCCAAGGTGGTGGACTGTTTACATTCTAGAAATACCCTTCAACATGGATCACTGATATGTACATCCAGAAAGCCGAAGCATGAAATATCTCCTTATTCAAAGTTGTAGATAAAAATGTGTTTTTTCTAGTTGGAAAATTTGGTGGCCATTGAACTTATTGAGACAATGTTATGGCGGTTTTAGTACACAATTCTGATCTGTCCATTTCAATAAATACGTTTTCAATGTCCATAATGTGAATGGGTATTTTAATATGAATATTCCCTCAAATAAAAATCATTTCTTCAACAAAGATGGCCGACCGAATCTCCTCTTTCACATTGCAAATTTTCAGCTCGAAGGGATCTCTAAATAAGAAGAAATTAAAAAATTAGCGTGCTGTTTTTAATTCCCAACCAGAATTGTGGGCTGGACATCAATGCATCAGTTGTGCCCCTTGTATTTGTGATTGAGTTCTGAAAGTTTTATCATGGATACCTTGAAATGTACTCCATAAATGGGAGGGGAAATAAGATATTTGGACTTCTGGATTGAGCCCAATAAATCTATCTTCATGAATAGTCCAGTTTCTTCATAGATTCTTTGGTCTTGTTTGTGATGACCATATGACCCTTCAAATTGCAGAATTGGCTCATGGTACCATCTAATGAAATGTTATATATTTGAATGAGAATCCGACGAAAGAAGAACCATACAATTTGGATCAGTATTGTGATAGTTATTATTAAATAGTAAACTGACACAATTGGACTACTTCTAAAAATGCTCAAAAATTATACTTAATATTAAAACATTAATATTTCACACAAATTATGCACATTTCATATAAAATCAGTAAAGGGAGTATACAATAAGTAATGAAAATATTAATAAAATAAACTCCCCCACACATAGTTTTTTGCGTGTCCTCATGTGTGACAAATATAAAAACATAACAAAATCATTTTCAGTCACCAACAAATATTAAAATTTTGTTTTCTCCAATCAGGGGAGGTTTAGACTATTTCACTCATCCATTTTGAAATCCACCACATGTTGTTATAGAAACAATGTTCCAAAACAAAATCAAATTTTCATGCTCAAATTTAGAAATGGAAAATGTGGACACTCAAAACTCACACCTCTCAAGATGATAAAATTCTTTTGTGGAGGTTCACTCTTTCAGCAACCAAAAGTGAAAATCATAGAGTTTGTAAGAGCTCTCAGCTTCCACTCCCTATCCAAAGTGCTCAAAAATAAAGAGGTCTTTTTAAGGGGATTTTCTTTTGTCTATGGGACGGTATGAATATAATGCCCAAAAGAGAGAATAAGAGGGTTAAAATACCAACATAGAAAAATAATGGACATTTTTTTGAAATAAAACATAGAAGGAGATGAAAAAAAATATTTACAAGGGAATGATTGTGTGAAGAAAGACACAATAGAGAAAGAAAATATGCATGGGATTATAAGATGAAATATTTATAAACTACCAAACATCTCCAAATAATATAAGAATATAATGCAAGTGTTCTTTTTTTTCTTTTTTTTCTTTGTTTTTTCGAAAGTTGACCATGAGACAGATCTCACACTTATATCCCTACCCATGTTAGATCTCCTCATGAAAATAATTGTAATAGTTATAAAAAGATCAAATGTTGAGGAAGAGTGATTTTTTACATACCAAATACACAACCCAATTTTTTCATTTTTTTTGATTTTTTTGATTTTGATTTTTTATTTGAATTTTTTTTGAACACATTTCAATATCATTTGTACAAAACATTCCAAAATCCCACTGAATGAAAACCTCCTCCCCCACACTAAAATTAATGCTTTCCCTCAAGAATATGATAACTAACCATAATGTAAGTAAATGATACCCAAAAATGAAATCAATTCCCCCCCACACTTAAATGTCAAAAAATTATGCAATGAAAATCAATGTTGATATTGGGTGGGAAAAAGGTATTGGGATTGTAATGTGTCTATCAAAGAAATGGATTCCATAGGCTCGAAGGGGATTTCAAAATGAGGATTAATGTAAGGGAAATGGGAGGCTATTTGGGTATTGTGATTCTCATGTGGTTCAGAAAATGCCTCTATCATATTAATGCACACTAAGGTAGAAAATTTTTCTTGAAGGTCCACAAAATCAAGACTCACAAATAGGGGTGAAAACAAAAATTTTGAAATGATGGCCATAGGTGGCCTTGGCATGAAAGAAAATTTTTTCTCACAGTTGGGGAAAATAATTTTCCAAATAAAAAATTGAACATTCAAAATGTGTTGGTTTTGACACAAAATTATTTATCCAAAGTCATAATAAAAATACAAAATTTTTGAGATGAAAACATGTCTGTTAAATTCCCATAATGGTTGTATAAAATTTTAAAACTCGATGGTCTGTAAGCCTGACGTATAAATTTTTTTTTATTTTTTAAGTGATTGTTTTGTTGGTTTTTTTAGTTATTTAGGTTTTTATATATATTTTTTAATAATGATACTCCCAAACAAAAGGGAAAGTGAAAAAGAATGTTTTTTATAATGGAAGTGGTAAAAAAATTAATGTGAGAGGAAAAATAAGAAAGAGGTAGAGAGAGGAAGAGATAGAGAGAGTTAAAGGGAAAGAGGTGCCCCCTGGTTTGGATTTGGTGGATCACCTTCTCAATCTAGTGGTAGGTCAACAGGAGAAGATGGGGATCCAGTGGAAGTCAATGTTGATCCAGTATTGTGCATCCTCTCATGGTGATGATTTAAAGGATGTCCATTAACCATGAATGTCCTTTTGCAAGAGGGGTCTTGGACTTTCACTACACCAAATTGGTAAATGATAGTAATAACAAAAGGACCTTCCCAACGAAAATTAAGCTTACCTGGGTAATGTTGAAATTTAGAATTGAAGAGCATTACCTTTTCACCTTCATGAAATACCTTTCTAAGGATGTGTTTATCATGGAGTGCCTTGGATTTTTCTTTGTAGAGAATATAATTCTCATAAGAATCAAGTCGAAGCTCCTCCAGTTCAGCCAATTGAAACAATATTTCATCACTAGATTTTTCAAAATCAAAATTACAAGTTTTCACAACCCAAAATGTCTTATTTTGGATTTCAACTAGTAAGTGCCACACTTTACCAAAAACTAGACTAAAAGGAGACATCCCAATGGGTGTTTTATAGGCAGTTCGATAAACCCAAAGTGCTTCACCAAGTCTTTCAGGCCAGCCTTTTCTGGTGGGTTTTACAACTCTCTCAAACACTCTTTTCACTTCTCTATTAGAAAGTTCAACCATGCCATTTGTTTTGGGGTGATATGAAGTTGAAGTTTTATGTACAACCCCATTCTTTTTCAGAAGAGATTCCATGGTTCTATTACAAAAATGGGTTCCTAAGTCACTGATCAAGGCACGTGGTGTGCCAAATCACTGAAAGATGTGGGTCTTTAGGAACACACTAACAGTATGATCATCATCCTTCATAGTGGGTTTGGCCGCAACCCACCTTGAAACATAATTGACCGCAAGAAGAATGTATGAGAATCCATTGGAGGGGGGAAATGGTCCCATGAAATCGATACCCCAAACATCTAAGATATCACAGAAAATGAAAGTCTTTTGGGGCATTTCATTTATCTTGGAAATTATGCCAAAATTTTGGCAAGTATGGACTCCTCAGTTTGAATATGTGAAGAAGGGATAATGATAGGATACGAGTGATCAAGGAAAAGTAATCTATATTTCAGGTGTTCAAGAAGAGGTTTCAGATCTGTCTCAACTTTATTTTGTGGGTTAGACATCTCAGGAATGGATGAAGGGATTTCAGTTGCATCAGATTCATTTTCCATAGTAATGTCCAAGGTGGAGCAGTAGATATCAGAGTTGACGTGGGATTCAAGAGAGTTTTCAAGATCTTATAGATTGATGTAGTTTATGAATGAGAGTTCCACATCAACATTACCATTTATGACTTAGTTAATCATGGTGCAGATTTCACAAGATCCTTTATCTGCAAAACATGATGAACATGATGGAATGGGGTTCAATTGACTCTTAGAAGTGTCCTCAAAAGCATGGATTTAGAATGAATATTTTTCCTCAGATGGGTATCGCATGGCTTGGAAAATGTTGAATTTGACCAGTTGGTCACAGAATTCCATGGGTAAGATGCCAGAATGGACATCAATCATGGTTCTCGCAGTCATGAGGAATGGACTTCCTAGAATTAGGGGAGATCGAGAAGAGTTAGTCTCACCCTCTAGGTCACGGACATATAAATCAGCAGGGAATATAAGATCATTGACTCTGACAAAGACATACTCAATTATTCCCTCAGGACTAGCTGTTCTTCGATTGGCTAATTGAATGACCACACCTGTTGGGTGTAAAGGACATAGATCAAGGTTGGAGAATATGTATTTGGGAATGACATTAATTGAGGATCCTAGGTCTATGAGTGAATCATCAATGTTCGAACATCCAATTTGGAATGGAACCGTTAAGGTCCCTGGATCTTTTCACTTTATGGGAATATTATGCTGGGTGGAAACATTTTCGAAGGTCCTAAGTTGCCTCTTGTGGGTACACAACTCCTTAAGAAACTTTTTATACTTAGGAATTTGTTTTATGGAATCCAAGAGGGTAATGTTTACTTCAACATGTCTAAACATGTCGAGCTTTTCAGGATTGAGTTCAATTGACTTACAAGGTTTAGAAACAGCTTGAGGAAAATGAATTGGATTCCTAAGTGGAATGGAAGGAGGTGAGGGAATGGATTCAGATTCCTTTTCAATTTTCTTTTTCTTTTCATTTTCTAGGTCAACATTAAAAAGAGGGTTTGAGGATTTATCTTGAGGCATAGCATGTTTCTTTCTTGATCTAAGTGCAATTGCACTTACATTACCCTTGGGGTTGGGTAATGGTTGAGCAGGGAGTTGGGAAGAATTTGATTATTGTTGCTGGCTCAGGTGGGATGCAAGTTGACCTATTTGAGTTTCAATGTTTTTAAGGCTATAATGGGTGAAGGAGGAAAGATCATCCACTGTGCTTTCCCATGGTTTCATGGAAGAAGAGGCTTTTCCCTAGTTGGGATTGCGTAGATTTTGGTTCTTGGGAAATCGATTGTATTGGTTTTGGAATTGGGAAGGCTCACTAGGATAATGGAATCCAGGAGGTGGATTGTTCCTTTGAGGTTGAGGAACAAAAAGATAAGGTTGATGGAAGTTACCACCACCTTGACCATATTGGAATTGGTTTGGGTTTTGAGGAGGTAATTGAGGGGGATGAGAGATGAGATTACCATACCACAGGTCTTGGTTATATAAAGAAGAGAAGGGCTCAGAGTGAGGTTGGTTGAAGTTTCCATCCAACTGACCTGATAGTTGACAATTGGTGTTCCGCTGAGCATATGCTGCATTGAGCTCCATTGGTCCAGATGAATCATATTGATCCTATTGAAGTTGTGGACATGAGTCAGTTCGATGAGAAGGAGATTTGCATATTCCATAGTTTTTGATAGGTCCAGGAAACATTGATTGTGGAGAAGACGGGGTTGGAGATTTTGTAGCCATAGCTAGTTGTTGCACCAGACCTGTAAGTTCACTAATCCAATCGGTCATCTTCTTCGTCTCAATTGATTGATTATCATGGGCTTGTTTGACTTGAGCATGTGCTCGAGTATGGAATTGTTGTGTGTTTGCATCCTTGTTACTTATGAGATCTCTTGCAGCTGCGGGAGTTTTATCAACAAGAGCACCGCCACTTGCGGCATCAATGAGAGTTCTCTCCATAGCCAATAACCCCTCATAGAAGTATTGGATCAATAGTTGGTCAGGGATTTGATGGTGCAGACATGTTGCAAAAAGAGTTTTTAACATCTCCCTGTACTCATGGAGTGATTTACTTGGGAATTTACGTATACCACTTATTTTGTTTCGGATAGAAGTAGTACGAGATGCGGAAAAGAATTTCTCTAAGAAGAGTCGCTTCATGTCATTCGATGTAGTTATGGAAGCAGGAGGTAGGTAGTAGAGCCATGACATAGAAATGTCAGCTAGGGAAAAAGGGAATGCTCAGAGTTTGATTTGTTCTTCAGAAATCCCTTAAGGCTTCATGGTAGAGCACACTACTTGGAACTCTTTAAGGTGGAGATGTGGATCCTCACTGGCAATCCCTTGAAAATGAGGGAGAAGATGAATGAAACCTGATTTTAGTTCGAAGTTAGCTTCTATGTTTAGATATTGAATACCAAGAGGTTGGTAATTCATATCAGGGGCAGTGAGTTCTTTAAGGGTTTGTTCCCTAGGATTGGACATTTCAAATTCAACTGGTTAGATGAGGACTGGTTCTTGAATAATTTTAGTATCTCTGCTGTTCCTCCAAAGTTGGCGAAGTGATCGCTCAATTTCAGGGTCAAACAAATATGAGGGATTGTTTGGAAGACTACGGGGAATTTAGATATTTTGGTAGAAAGAGGAAGTCATGTTTTACTTTGTATTTTTTTCAGTTTATGATTTTTAAGAGGAAGATGGGTTATTCTCTGTGTTTTTTTCAATTTTTTATTTTAAATTTTTTTTTTTTTGGAATTTTTTTAACATAGCCAGAAACTAAAGACTACATAACGCACCATCCCTGGCAATGACGCCATTTGAAATGCTTGGCCGATTGTCGCCTATCGACCGGTCAAGGTTCTGGTGCTCTGCTAATGTGTATAGTAGCCCTCGGGTTGAATCCTCGGCGATGGTACTTTGTAATAGTTGATTGTTTTTAGTTGATTGTATTTTGATTGGGGGGTTTGTTTGCAGATCTTAATTAAAATTCTTAACGAATTATGTTTAATTTAAATGTTGATAAAGATTAGGGTGAGGTCATCATTAGGTTATTTAAGCTTGTGATATCCTTGAGCTTTTCATTATATTGCATTTAAATTAACACCCATGTCACAAGTAGATGTTGATTTGAATTCCGAAGTGTTAAGGATTTAATCCAAGACTTACCATAACTTAAGGTACTAATTATGATCATATCTTGTTTATGGTAGTGTATTTATGGTTCCAATAATCCATGGAAACCACATGATAAACAAAACAAGTCATTAATCCATGACATGCTAAGTCCAACATACACAATGTTAATTTAATGAATACTCATCGAGAAAAATCTCTCAATCGCTTAACATTCCTAAACTAAAACTCACCCTAATGAGATATTTACTCATCCATTATGATTTTTATTAATATGGTAATATATTTTTATGGTGATGAATTAGAAAGAGAAGAAAAAGAAAGGGACAAGATAAGAGTAGTGTGCCTAACACACACACGAAATATTTTAAGAATCAAAAATGGAATTTCGATTGAATGAGGAAGCAAGATAAGGGACTATAATTTAAAATGATTCAAACTATTTTAAGGCCATGAATATTATACTACGGATGGTGGAGAAGAATAAGTGGTATTGAAGATGAAACAAGCAATACAATTTGATTGAAATTAAAACAAAGTTACACAATCACAATTGAACGCAAACATAAACAAATGTGAAAGAGAAGTGGAGGAGAGGTATCTATTGTTGAAACAAGATCAAATCATATCCTCCTAGAAACTATTTAAGCCTCTAGTAATTCCAAAACTCATTTTCAAGTGCTGAAGTGCCAACCCTTTTAAAAGGAGAGGAGGGGATGTATTTATAGCCCAAGGTGGTGGACTGTTTACATTCTAGAAATACCCCACAACTTGGCTCGCCGAGATGTATATCCAGACATCCGAAGGTTGAGAAATCGCCTTCTTAAAAGTTGTAGATAAACATTTCTTCTGTCTACTTTGAATATTTGGTGTCCATTGATCTTATTGAGCCAATGGTATGGCGGTTTTAGTAAACAATTATGATCTTTTCATTTAAATACAGACTTTTTCAAAGTCCATAAGGTTATTGGGTTTTTGAATAAAAAGATTCCCTCAAATAAAAATATTTTCTTCAACAAAGTTGGCATACCAAACCACCTATTTTAAACTTCAAATAATCAGCTCGAATGGATGTATACATCAGGGGAAATTGTAATATTAATGTGCAGTTTTTAATTTCAAGCCAAAATGGTGGGCTGGAATTCAATGCATCAGTTGGGCCCCTTGTATTTGTGATTGGTTTCTGAAATTTTTATAATGGATACCTCGAAATATACTCCGAACTTGGGAGGATAATTAAGGTATTTGGACTTCTGGATTGATCCCAGTAAATAAATCTTCATGAATAGGTCAGTTTCTTCATAGATTCATTGTTCTTGTTTGTGAGAACCATATGACCCTTCAAATGACAGAATTGGCTCATGGTACCATCTAATGAAATGTTTTTTATTTAAAAGAAAATCTTACAAAACAAGAACCATAAAATTTGGATCAGTATAGTTATAGTTATTATTAAAAAAGTAAACTGACTAAATTTGACTACTTCTAAAAATGCTCAAAAATTATACTTAATATTAAAACATTAATATTTCTCACAAATTATGCACATTTCATATAAAATCAGTAAAGGACGTATATAATAAGTCATGAAAATATTAATAACATCAGTTGTATCATATATTTTAGAATAATATTCAATGATTATAATGATTTTATTAACAACCTTAATGTCTGTAACGGAAAATGAAATTGCTTTGCCCATGATGTTTGTAAATTGACACATCTTTCAAAATGATTTCATATATAGAATAAGAGAGTGGTATTGGGTGTAGTTTAATGATGGATTATCCATTTAGATGATGTAATTCAATTATTTGTAATTCATGTGTTTTATAATTCCATATGGATGAGGAGTGGTTTGGATATGAGAAGAAATGAAATGAACATGAAAATGTGTTAAAAGAAAAAGGAAGTGGTTTTTACCTTGTTGATTTACCATCCATTAGAACCTCCATTGGATAATTGTTTTTGTATTCTGATTAGGAAAATAATGTATAAGTGGGGGAGGGGATATTAAAGTGTATTTTTTATAATTTAGGAAAAACTAAGATCTTGAGAGAAGTCGAGAGAAGAGAAAGGGAGGGGTTGTATTAATAGTGGAGTAGATGGGTGTTTTTTCATTATTATATTAATTATTTTATTACTTTACATCAAGACTATAAATAGAATTTTCATTTTCTCTAACTATATTAAAATAAATAAGTATAGTTAGATATTTTTTTTCTTACTTCTCCCTTACATCATCAATTACTCCATACATCATATATTTATATCTTACTGTAGATTATAATAAATAAATATTCACCAAAAATTCATTTATTTTTAATAAATCCGAAAAATAACCCAAACTATTTATCATCATGTTGAATTTAAACATGAACTCCATTTTAAGAAAATATTTTTCCAAGCTTTCATAATTATATTTTATATAAAAAATCATTATTTTATTTCAAAATACATATTTTAATATTTTAACAGATTCTATAAAGTTTTGATAAATTACCAAAGGTAAAATATAAATATTTTATAATCATAATGAATATAAAATTTATGTTGTGAACACAATTTATAAAAATAAATTTTCTTTTGAATTATGAAATTAATCAAAAAATTGTAATAAAAACATTATGACTAAATAATGACATCACTAGACTAATAATTTTTAAATTATTTACATACTAATACTATGAAATAATTAGATCATATTTTAAATTATTAGACCAATTAATATTATTTAGAGTTTCATGAGTTAGGATAATATTCTATTGGATAATTTATTACTCAAAATGTTTATATTACTATTCTTAATGATGTGATATTATTTCATATGTATATGATCCATGATTAATAAATATAATTCTTTTTTCATTAATTCATTATTTATAATGATTTTATTATTGTATCTAAGTTATTTTACGTGATTTATACTATGATACATGAATATAATAATGCATCATCTTCAGTGAGAATAGTTTGGATTGTTACATTCTTCCCCCCCATATAAAATTTCAACCATAAAATTGAACTTTACATATTCATGTTAGGGTACATCATATTCCTCCCCACCAACGTTTAGCAAAATTCTTATTCAAACTTATGGTTCCTACACAATCCCTTGACATGTAGGGTCATCTTCTTTGGGTAGAATATTCTTTCTCTAATCTGGAATCATTTCTAGTTTCTCCTCATAAGATAGATCCTCTTCAACCTATACCACATATGAGTTTCTAAATGTGATGGATCAGGTATAGACTTCCTCATGAGTTATTATTTGAACACATCATGATCATGAACTATATTTTGTGGAAGTGAATGTAGATATCCCTTGGAACATATACGACAAAGGATCTCAAATTTTTCAATGTACCTTGGGCTTAGAATCCATTTCTTTCAAAATAACACGAATCTCATTTACAGTGATATATAAAGGAAGACATCATCTCCAACCTCGAACACCATTCCCCTTCAAATATTTCCAGTACATATCTTTTCAAAATATGATCAGATTTGATAGTTGTAAGGATGTCTTGAACATTATCTTCCTTATCATGAAGTGGAGCATGTCCAATTAGCTTTCTTTCACCAATATCATCACAACTGGTAAAGGATATACATCAAATTTCATTCATAGCATCCTATGGAGATGTATCAATAAATGAGAAGAATCTATTTTTTTTCAGATCTGAACCAATTAAAAATATTGATCCCATACTCCATTAGTTTTTAATTAGTTGGCTCTTACCATATATTTTAGCTCCAGAACTTATTTTTAAATTTTCCATCAGGTAGGTGGTGATAGGACATATAGAAATACAATTCAGCAATCTAATAATGTTGATGACTCCTCGAGAATATAGATATGAAATAAGTTCTTGATTAGAGAAAATCTAAGATGGATCCCCATTCATTCTCACCACATCATTAACATATATTTTGAAATGTTGTTTAAGATATTGATCATAACAAAGAGAAGTATGTGGGAATCCATAGTGAGTTGGTCACCCAAAAAAACATGACATTTTTAAATTTAGATGTATTTTGGAAACCCGTGACAAATTCTATACTAACATTAATTAATTTTCTATTTTGATATAAGAAATGGATTCATAATTCATATAGACATTTTTCTCTCTACATTCACTTGTTGATATATCATGCACCCTGTGATATTCTCTGGAATCTCATTCTTTAGCATACCCAACCAAAAGTGTTCTCATGGATTATAATTAATCATAGAACTCCTAGGATGGATAGTGAGTTTTTTTTACAATTTTAATTATCCAATAGATCATTCTTTATCTTATGTGGCGAAAGAACACAAATCCTCATATCAAAATGGATCACACCATCTTCATCGATATGGAACTCTAGAAGATTCCCTTCCTTTACTACATTCACCTTCTTTTGTATAATTGGATAATCACTTTGTTCCTACATAATCTTCTCTTGAATGGTTGGTTTGGAAATAATTTTGTAAAATTAGTATGTATTCCACCCATTATGATTTAAAAATATATCCTCTTCTTATACATAAAGGGGGTCATTACCAATCCACAACATTGATAGAGTAGGAGTTTCTTTTCTCCTATGAGCATCAACTACCTTAGTTTACATTATATAATGATATTGAATTGAAAAATTATAGACAATGATTAGATATATCAATATCCATTGGAATATTTTGATATCCTTTTTATGAATATAAACATTAGGCTATTATGATATGAATATATGTCACACTTCTCACTATATAGATTGTGCCTCCAGATATTCAATGCACAATTCCTAACCACAAGCTGTGGATCATTCGTCTGGTAGTTCTTATCATGGATATTATAGTACTTTTATCATTAGTATATCACAATATTGTTTTTACTATGTAAAAAACTCTAGAATTTGTTATAAAAAACAATTTATATCAACAAAAAAACATTCAACACTCTTCTGTATTTTTAGTATAGGTGTATTGATAATCCTTTTCTTTAGATACATGAATCCTTCTTTTCATTATTCAATCTAGACATACATTTCCCATTTCCCGGGAAACCTAGTTATAGTGCTTGAAAATTGTGAGATTTTTCTTTAAAATTTTTGTTAGTATAAAACTAATCCCAAAAAACATCATTTTTTGGTCACACTAGAGGGTTTATGACATTCCTCTATTTCCATTAATTTTTATGGTTAAATTGAAATTCCATATCCTAGAATCCCATGTCCCATGAATGTGATTTGTTGATTAAAAAGTATAACTTTTTGAACTTGGAGTACAAATTATAATTCCCCATTGTTGCCCAAAAATGAATTGGAATTTATCTGTGTTCCTCATTGGTATTAATATAGATGAGAATATCATAAATAAACATATCCTAAAATTTATCAAGGGAATTAATAAACACACTAATCATAAAATCAATTAATATTTTAGGGGAAATAGTATTTCTTAAGGGAATCACCAAAAATTCAATGTTTCAATACCTTTTACGCATAGTGGTCTTCTAAATATCATCTTTCTACACAATTTTCAGATGATTTTCATAACAAATATTCTCATTTGTGAAGTAATTAAATCCTCATAGATGATAAAACCAATAAAAAATCCTTGGATTATGATTTTTTTTATTTATTTTAATCTAGTTGTGTTCATTATAATTGATAAAAAATTGTAATGATCCATCCATATTTCAAATAAAGAGAACTGACACACCCCAAGGAGATGCACACATTTGGATGAGACTATTTATGGAATTATCATACTGTTTATTCTTTAACATATACATTTAGATAGGGGATATCCTATTGGATCATATTGAGATAAGAGTAGTTATGGGAATGAGTTAAATTCAGAATGAAACCATATAAACTATGGGATGTTTGGGGAACACTTCTAGAAATCCATAAATATATTCCCTCACAATGAGAATTTTTCTTTTGTTTATACCTTCCATATGAGTGAGGTATATTTCTTCACCTGAAATAAAAATCCACACCATTGAATGGATTTCCATAGGGGATTTATGATATTTCATTCATTTGTGTTGTAGAATGGGATGGTTCTAAATATGAATAGACATTTCCCTTTATGGAAATTTTATATGTATTCTATATAATGAGAGATAATTCATTCATATTATAGCATTGAATTTCTCGAAGGGATGTCTCATGAGATTAATTGGAATAATATTCAATAATATTACAATAGGATATGGGCCTAACCATTGAGTTTCAGTAATTAAAGCACTATGTGTTTTATAGATATCTATAAATCATGGTTTTGGTGCATCAATTCGATAGTGCTATCAAATGTGCAAGATATAATAGAATAAATAGAACCCGAAAAAATATTACTTATTCCATTATTGGTGAATATTAAGTGTACCATATATTAGATCATTTTCATGATAATCTTATGTAGTAGTGATGGAATAAAACATTCCATGCTCTATTTTCTATGTTTGAAGATAATGTTTTCCCTATAGAACATGTGGTTTGGTGCTATGGATTCTCATAGTTACCTTTCTTTATACAGTTGTAGCATTAAACCATTAAAGGTTCCCTCCCTTAAACCTTAACATTTTCCTACTTCCTCAAGTATTTTTGACATTTATTATCTTGGTGTTCATTTCTACGACATATAATTTATTGTTACATCTCATTGATGAAGTTCCCATGATGTTTATTTGCACGTTATTGACTTCTGGATGGTTGAATTTTCAATCCACCATTCTCATTAGATACTCACGAATTTGACTATATCTTTCATTTCTTATAACAATACCAAAGGGAACATTCTCAAAACACCATTCCAACTTTTATAGAACATCAAATAAATTCGTGATACTTCCAAAAGTCTCTAATTGATGATCTATAAATGGTGTGGTTTTGCAATAAAAATGTGTCTAAAAATGTTTCTATCATTGTTGGTAAAAACCATCAATCCTACCATGCATGAATAATTAAATTTTATTCATAGTCCATGAAAAATTCTAATTCTTTTTCCTTCAACAATATATATTCATTCCACTTCTATTTATGAATTTTCTAGAGGAAATACATGTCAAGAAACATTATCTTAATGTCTTCCCATTCTATATCGTCATTTTTTTCTATCTTCTTGGTGTTCTTAAATGAATCATACCATAAATCAACTTCTCTATCTAAATAGTAAATACCTAAAGTCACATTCTTTGTATAAGAGAAGTTATGAATAGAAAATATCTTCCCCATTTAGTTGACCAACTCTTCCATGACTAATGGACCATAATATGAAATAAATATTGTTGTTCGATGCTAGATAAAGGGCTCAATATATTAGTTTTTTCCACATTGGTGAGGCATGTTATTCAATATCATTCTAGTCATTATTCATAACATAATATAGTTTGGTAAGCATATTCACGATATTTTGAACTGAAACCACGTGGCATTAGAGAAGTCATTTGGTAAATCATTGCATTTTCCCATATAAGGGATTTTGGTCAGGTTTTTCCTAGTTCCATTTGTTTTATAAAATAAAAATTGTAAGGAAAAAACATACATAAACAAATCATGAATAAATAATTTACTCCATTGTTAAATTATGATTAAAGGAATATATTGTTGAAATCTAATGTTTATAATTCCACAAAAAAATTATTCAGGGGTATTAGTTATACATAGTCCCATACTATGTTTTTTCACTATTTTCTACAAATAATAATACAAAAATTAATTAAACCATGATTTGAGTCCATCTATAATGACCCTATTTTTTCTTACAGTATTATTACTACATACTAATGATTAAAACATAAATTTATTACAAACCTAGTATACATATGATTAGGGTCATGTGAAAATTAAGAAAATACATAACTTTTAAAAAATAAAACATAAACATTAATTTAATTAATTCTTCTGTATCTTCTTATAGGCACTCATATTTTCTTTGTACACAAAATCATCTATGGACATACATCAAAAAAGGGTTATATAAAATCACACTAATATGATAAATATGAACATTATTCAATATTATTTTGTTAGTATATTAATTAACACCATAGCATAGAAATTTGATCATAATCATTTGAGGAATCATTATAAAATACATAGAATTTGTAAATAAATTTTAATAAAACATAAAAATTTATTGGTTAACTACCACATATAGTTTCGAAGAAAGAATAAATAGTGTTCATTCATATTTCCCTTTTTTCATGATATAAATCACATTAAAAAATTCATTAGATTGCTCTATAATTCTAGGACCATATGTCATATCACAACATGTACATTGTCCTGCATAATTCTCAGTGTAACTATCACATCATTATATTAACATTAACTTGAATTCCACAAAGAATGAATGCAAATCATAGACCTAGAATAACACATTTAATGGAATGCATTTAATTTCATAAGGAATATATTCCTAAAATTTGGGTTCCTAAATGAAATTGGGAATAACCTACTTTTTATAAGTGCCATCAATTTTGAGTGAAGAAGAATCCATCAATCAAGAAGTATATGATTTTTTAGAAATAGTCATTATTTTAGAATTATGTTGTCAATTAAAAATTTATTTTTCACATGTATATCCTAGAAAATTTAAAAAATGATGAATTAATGATATGTAAGGAATATTCATACAGAAATTGGGGTGAATGATTGGAAACCTAAGATAAAGAGTTGGGATTGAGAATTACCACACCTTATGTCTGAGTTCCTTCATTATATTAATTCCCTATATAATCATATTAGAGTCATTAATTAACAATATAACATTATATATATATATATATATATAATTTATTATGGATTAATTAAGTTCATTTGTTTAGATTTCACGAATTTGTAGTGTTTAATTTCAGCGTTCAAGAGTTTATTTTCATAGTTTTCATTATTAGTTCACTTGTATACATGAATGGAAGTTCATTTAAAATCTGGAAAATATTCAGAATTTTTATTAAATTTTATTAATGATATTAAATATGTTTAAATGATTATACAAAGAATTTGATTATATTGTATGAGGATGTATCATTAAAAAAAATTTATGATGGCCATTTTTTTAGATTCATTCACTTTTTATTATCAACAAAATCATTTTGGTTTATCATTTATTATTATCTCTATAAATTAATTTCAAATCATATAGAGTTATGTGACATTAATTTCAAAAAATGGTTCAATCATTATATTTTTTCATTATATCCTTTAATTTATTTCTTTAAAATGAATGTGCATTGCCCGCAATGTCTGCAAATTGACACATCACATGCTATGATTTCATCTATAGAGTCAAAGTTAGAGAGGGAGGATTTTAATAATGGATATTCCATTATAAATAATAAATTATATTTTATTTATGGTACTGTAGTTATCATTAAATATAGAATAGCGTATTTCTAGTGAATATAATAAAATAAAATAAATTGAAAAGGAATTTAAAAAAAGGAAAATAATTTTTCCTCATGGATTTATCTACCATGTGAACTACCACAGGGAAATGGTTTTGTTGTTTTTATGATACCAAAGGAATATGGGAGCTGGGGAGGGTCTAGTAGAGATTATTATTTATAATTTAGGTATTTCTAATATAATGATTAGTGTGAAAAGAAATGGGGTTTCATGGTGGTATTTATACTGGATAAGAGGGGTGCTTTCTCATTATTATATTAATTATATTATTATTTTGGATCATTAAAATAAATTGTTTTGAAACAATCAATAAATACAAAAAAAAAAGAATATGAGTTATATATTTTTTTTTAAATAATTTTTACTTCATTAATGACTCTATAATTCATGCTATTATCTCTTTTGTAATGTATCATATTTTACTATTCACCGAAAAATAATGTTTTTAGAAAAATCCAAAAATCTTACCCTATAAATTTTTCAACATTTATAATATGAAAATTAAATCCATTTTATAAAAATGATTTTCATATTATGACTAATTTAATTTTTTTGAAAACCATAATTTTCTTATAAATTATGATTTCAAATTTATAAAAAAATTTATAATATTTGGAAAAATTAATTAAAGTCTAAAAAATATTATTAAAATAATAATAAATAAAAATAGTAATTTTTGAATATAATTTAATAAAATACATATTAAATTACCCATAAAAATTTTATTAAATAAATCTTACAAACCAAAATTACTAAACATAACTAATAATGTTTAAAATATTTTCTTACATATACTATGATATAATTATATCATATTTTTGACTATAAGGTTCCTAAATTTCATTTAAAATTTCATGGGTGAGGATACTATTCAATTTTCTATTATACTATATATAAGGTTCATATGAATATTCCTAAAGAAAATTTAGTATTTCATGAATATATTTTCTATAACATCCAAAAATACATATTATTTCTTTAATTAATTATTTATAAAGAACTTATTATGGTATATATGTTGTTTTAGGGGATTTATAACCTATGCCATTAATATAAGAAATGTAAAATTATCATTGATAAATTTTTGGTCATTATAGTATTACTTTAAAATGGAATGATGACAGTCAAAAATACATTCCAGAGGTTAAGCACTAAATGACATCTGCACATATCCCTATATTTCAAGAACTGGGGAAGCATTTTTTAATGTATTATAATTAATTTAGATGTGTATTGGATTTTGTAATTTTACAATTTGATCATGTTTTACCCTATGAATCAAAATAGTAATGGATGTATGAAAAAAAGATTTTGACTCATAATGTTGGTGGTCCTGAATTAAAAACATGTCACCACAGACACATCAATGAATTTTTTTTTTCTTCCTCGATCATATGATATTTGATCAGATATTTTGTTATAGGGACTTCAACATAGATAAATCTCTATTTATGGGTTATATCCATATGTTTGACATTGAATTAGTTTTTATGATGGTAAATGTATTTTCTTAAAAATGGTTTGGGTCAAATATTATATAATAATGTGTTTAAGGAAGATTGTGATAATAGTGGTTAGAAACCCATTATCACTTGTGAAATGGAATTACATGTGATGAGATTGATAAATTCTCTCAAAATTGTATTTATTCACCAAAATCCCTAAAATTTCATGATGTCTTAAAACATACCTATTTATTTTGAAGCTGTACAGTATATTTTTATATACTGCTATGGTTTTTTTTCATAGTTCATTACTATGAATGTTTATTCCTAGTTATATTTTTGTTATTAAGAATTTTCTATACCTATTATGATTAGTCTATTATTTATTGAACCCTATAATTATTTTAAAATTTCAAATAATTTCATAAAATTGAATATTAAAATTACCTTGTTCATTTTTTGATGTTATCAATTTTGAAACAATATATTTATTTTAAATTACCTTCCCTTAAACTTTTTTACAGTCTTGGGGAAATTGATATATATTTGAAAAAACTCTTTGATCACAATGAAAGACAGTATATTCCAATTTTTGTTCATTTATATTAGAATTTTTCATTGAAATGATTAATGTATTTTATCTTGTTCGGTAATGACCGAAATGTTTTCTCTAAAAGGAGAAAAAATATGTTAAAAAAACCTTTTTTATGAAAGTGTATAGGAGAACAACTTATGGAAATTTGACTATTTTGTGTAATTTAAATTTTATTAAATATATGTGATATATTTTATATTCGTAAATTGTGGATAGATGTCCAGATTGGGTTATCAATATTGTTCAATAAATTTTTTATATGAAATTCAAAATTATATAATCTTATTAATTATATTAATAAATACTCAAAATTATCATGCATTGTTTTATGATCTCATTTATATGGATTGGAACATAACACATGGAAGATGCCTATTATATTCCCCATTAGTAACATAGCAGAAAACATATTGGTTGTTGCTTCTTCCTCCCATGTATAATTTTTCACATTACCATAAAAACCCAATTGTGAATTTTACAGTAACCAACTATATATATTGGACGAATCAAATACATTTTGGAGTTGAATTTTATATTCCATTGATTTAATATATTACATGAGGAATTTTTTAGTGAATGCAATTGGAATTTATTGAGAATTTATTTGAAATGAATCTAGTTTTGAGTAGTATAAAATTTATACATATAGTGGATGGGCCGGTGAGATTATATATTAAATTATATTGATTATAGGAACATATAAAGAATGATAATATTTCATAAAAAATTGTTGTAGATACTATATTACATGATATATGCTTATTGATGATGAAAATGGAATGAGATATAATTCAATAATTGACGTATTTTATTATTTTATATACATCATGTTCATTCTTTTCATGTTAATGAATATTGACCTACAAACCCAATTGGTGAACCGATGGTGGAATAGGCGTTATAGATGCCTTCTTCCATCAGAAGTGATTTGTTCAATTGAACGAAATCGAACCTGCAAGAAAGGAAAAATATAGGGACCTTCTCAGTGAACCATGGTAGTAACATGTGACTCATATATGGCTTCTTCTATCATGATTTTATGTGTATTGGTGAGACAATGATTCCATAGAAGGAGGAATTATTATATTGTTGTCACAATAATAGTCAATTTCATCCTCAATGAAATTAACCACCCCTTGTTAAATAATTAAATTCTTGATTAGGAATGATACATTCACTAACATGTGATCCCATGATGTAATCAATCGTAGTTTCTGACATCACAAAAATGTCATATTTTGAACTCCACTAACAAATGGATCATCTAAAAAGATAGAACAAGAAAACTGATTGAGATCTCATATCATATTAAAAAAATTACCCTAGCCTCAGGATAATCCATACCATTCCCCATCCTCACCTTGACAGACAATTAACAATTTCGTAATTCATCTACTATACACAAGGATTTTATTTATGAAATATGGTTGACTCACCATGAATATAGGGTATCATCATAAAAAGGGTTTAAGAAACATTTTATCAGATATAGAAAATGATATAAAAGATGCATCTTTTGGAATATATAGATGGATTATTTTCCATAATTTTTTACAATTTTTGATCTAGGATCTTAATATTATTCAAGCTCTGACCCATTCACATGTTCTATTTCTAGGAGTTCTACATACTAACCCTCTTGAGAAATTTTCATTTATATGTACTCTCATAGTTTCCAAAGAACCTTTTTATCCTTGTATATGGATATTTATACACCATGTGTAGGCTTTTTAGGTAATTTAATTTATTGAAATTAGTTTAAAAAAAATTACATAACATAATGTTGATACGTCCATATTCTTTATGATATAATCATAATGATATTTCATGTAATATCTAAATAGAAATTATTACAGATATTGAATAACTATAAAACAGTAAAAAATTAATATTATGTTTCGAAATTAATTGATGATTAATTAGCAATATAACATTATAAAACACTACTATTATGTTAAAAAAATGAAATAATATTAAAAAATCAAAAAATAAAAAAATAATAATATTTATCCCAATATAAATGAATATTTTAGTGAAAAAAATTAAAATTTAAAAAAGTTAAATATTTGATTTAAATAAAAAATACAAATATTGGCCTACAATATCTAAAAACCACTTTAAAAAAACTCTAATTCAATATGTAAAATAATATTTTATATAAAATATATTTTAAAACAAAATATATAGACTTTTTTATATAATATATTTTAAAAAATATTGATATTAATATTGTTAATTCATTTCTATATCCCACAATAACATGATATAAGTTGCTTCAGGACTAATCCATAATATTAATGAATTATTTAAATATGATATTTACATATTATTAAAAATGAATCAACTAGACCAATGGATTCTCAACTCATGATGATTGAAATATTATTACACCACCTTATGTCCTCCACTACTATTCCCAAGGTTAGAGATAAGAAATATTATGGAAAATCTCCCAACATGATTGTCATTATCCTATTTTATTTGAAAATAAACACATCTTCAATGCATAATATAATACTAAACATCTATAATATATATATATATATAATCATCTAAATGGTACTACATTCATGAATGGTACATTGCGAACAAATATAACCCCACATGGTAAAATTATAAAGGAACTATATATCTAAGATGTACAATAATCTTATTGATGACATGTTCTAAAGAAATCATCTCCATTAAAAGTAACCTACAAATCATCTCTCACTATAACAAACAAAATACCCCCATCATGGACCTTCATGCTCCCTAATACATTGCTAAGAATCACCAAATTTTATCTTTCATTAAATTCAAGCTTCATTATTACTATGACTATATTTTATTATAAGACATGTCAACACAAATACAACTTATCCATGAAAATAATCCATTGAAAATTTGAATACATGGAAAATTGAGTGGTATACTATGTTGGACATATATAGAACTGATGTACAATGCATCCTAAATTTAATCATGTAGTGGCTATGGAGTCCCAAACCATTATGTAGTTACGTATTTCAACCTCCCAAATTTTATTTTACTACTTTATAATTTAATTGAGGACATTTTATTGAAGTAAGCATATCTTCAATGGAAATAAAACCCCTAGTCATTTGTGACCATCTATACAGTTCTTCCATTCAAGAAACCCAGTTGAGAACCCATACCATTATCTTGAATAGATCCCTGTTAATGAGATTCTAATCCCTATTATTATAAAAACTCATGTGGGGTTTAAATGTGATATTTCCAACCATAAGAGATATAACACACTAAACATAGGCCATATACATGTGATATCATAAAAAAATCCATCAATTATAACTACAAAAAAACCCACAAAAACATTATAGAATTATAGTTGTAGACAGAAACCACATTCAATAGCACCTCACTTTGGGGAGTATTGACTATTTATATAAACAACCATCACCTTGCAAGAATACCCCACTATTGAATGAGCTGTAAACCCTATTCATATCATGTGGTTCACCATAACCTAATTAAGAACTATAGATAACTGAATCCATGTTTATATTAGAGAATAAAACCAAAATATATGAGAAGTGTACTAAAATACACGATGGAACACAAGGGGCCAGTGCTATTCATAGCATACTACTCGGGTTGTACTAGCCAGATGAATGCATTGAACATCATGCCTCAAACCCCATCATTATCCCTACTAAGATAATTCCTAAAACCAAAAATCTCAAAATGAACCCAATATCAGTTGTATGAACAAAAAACAACCATTGTGATCTAAGTAGAAAATATTTATGATATGATATTTATTTTCTATAATAATATAACATAAAAATTATGAAAATATCACGACAAGAACGATGAGTGGCCACATGATGACACTTTGGTGAGGTACAATGATCCATTTGGAGTATGGATGTATTTTAATTTCTCCCAATCATACATTGTGTTCCCTCCAACAATTTCCAAACTAACTTGTAGGCTAGACAATGCACTTTGGCCCTTCATGGAGAAACCCTAGATGGATGACCTGCGCCACATGATCCAATGTGGTTATGTCGTCTCCACGAAACACCCCCTAAATTAATAAACATATATATGATTAAAATAATATAATATTTTTAATATATTAATTTAAATATCCAAAACATACTTAATTATATGTCGGCTCATCCTCAGGGTGAACATTAACCCACATAATTTTAAGAAAACTCAAATGATTTTTCCAATGATGTCTACCTAGTTATATTTAACATTTTAACACTATGGTTCTCATAAAACATGAAAACATAAAAAAATGAGCTAATTATAAATTGGAATAATTATTCTTCAATACACACCCCCCCATTAATGCCCTAATTTTTAATTATTTAACAAATGATCTAGGAAGTATAAAATTTATCAAGAATATTGGATCTAAAATGTTATCCTTATATAGAGAAGTATTATATAAATTATTAGTATGATATAAATACTATTTGGAAAGTAGTTTTATGTATTCATTGGATGATCAACAAGTTAAAATGAATTTGATGTAAACAATGGTACAAATTAATTTAACATATTATCAATAATTATGGAAAACATACTGAAGAATTAATTTTCTACCATTATTGATTGATGTGTTTTTATATAAATTTAATGATGTTTTTTCTCTATTGTAAAACCTTTGTGTGAAATGGAATAATTCTATATGATTATATTTTGTAGCGTTATATCGTGATTTAGAGAGTGATGGATTAGGGTAATGAAATGATTTGTGCTATGATGGAGTATGTTTAAGGAGTGAATCTATGAGGAAGTGATGTGATAATGTGGGGATATATTTGATGTGAGATTTGATGATGATATTGACATTTTGGTTGTGACTATAATAAAATGGGATGATTATCTTATGGTAAGATATGGGAATTCTTATTTCTAGTATTTATTATTATGATTCTAGAAATAGGTTGGGAGTTTGGAATTCTTGATTTTCCTCAATATATTTATTATTGTGATGTTGAGGTTGAAATTGTGATGTAGTATGAATATATTAATGTTACATTTTTGGGATTATTTTTATGTTCTTATAAATCCACGGAATTTCTAAATTCCATTTCATACATTTTATGTTCCATGAATTAATATGATACGACAATGAAAAAATATATGAATTGTATGTAATGTATAGTTTTTCCACTAGCATACTAAGACTGTTTCTTTTATCTTATTATTCAAATATGTCTATCCTAAAAACATAATTCAACATGGAAAGATAATAGTACATCATTTGTATAACCCTCCACTGTATGATAATTTTTTTTCAAGATAGTTTGAAGGAGATTTTAGATATTTTTTGGGTAGCTTGGTTTGAATTTTAAATGATCAAGTGATTTTGGAATCTATTATTTTATGTATTATCATTACAGATTAATGATATGAAGGAAAAATTTGGGTGTATGATTTTTTTCCCTCAATGGGATCCTATTAGTTTTGATTTGTATATTTATTTTACTTTTTTGAGAAATAATTGGTTAATGATACTTAATCATGTGATAGACACCCTTGATATCTATTATAAACTCTTGACCTTATGGTTGAAGTCGATAGCTCATAGTCTTATCCCCTCTACATTCCTTGTTGGATATAATTGTGAAATGGTTTTCCCTAATAAATTTTAGAACACATTGAAAAAATATATATGTCCAGAAAAACAGAACGTATTGCATTTACTTCCCACTCTCTTTTCCCCATTTATCAATGAATATCATTTGGTAGAATTAATCCTAGATGATAAAAAAGAAAATCACATAATATCTCTCACAATATAAAGGTCCAACTTTATTGGTATGAAAATATAATAAGATGGATTGATATAATGATAATGAATCACAAATTAATTTAGACAATAGTAAATATTCATGATAGGAACCTTTAGAAAAGACAATATCACTCTATAAGAACCATTGTAGAATATTTCACACAATATCCATTCAAATGGACTATTAAGGTAATTAAATTCATCAATTTTATAGTGGAATAGGAATATCTTATAATTCTACTACCATAAAAAATGAATCTTCACATGGTTCGTGAATGATTGATGGTTTGGAGAGCATGAATAGAAATGCACCAAATTGTTCTAATAATAGAAGGCCTATGCTACTGTCTTGGTTGAAAAAAAATTGATTCATATAAAAAGAATTAAATTCATAAAAAATATGGTGGTCATATAATCCCAAAAACATACATAGAGGTTGTATAGTATCTATTTCTAGGGGGAACTAAATTTACAGTTATTGTGTAATTGAAATTAATATATGTAATATTATGAAAATTTTCATACTAGTGGTCATATTAACATAATGTATACTAGATCGTCATAATATAAAACATAAACATATTATTACGGCCTCAAGTATAAATACGTTGTTATTCATGAAATAAAAGTTAAAAGTACGATATAAGATTAAAATTTTGAATCAATCATTAGATTTTTTTTAATAAAATATTCAATAAATGTAAATTGATTTACATAAAAGGTATATTGAAATAGAATATGAGATAATGAATTAAAATTTTTTTATGGGTTTGTAGTCCATTCAATTCTTGTTCATCATCCATGTAGAAATAGATATCTTGAACATATTGATCATTCTCCTATGATTCTTCCCAATATAATTAATCACAATTCCACTGAACACAAATGAAAATAAAATAAATATTGATATTATTTAGAAATAATTATCAATGAAGCTAAATAGAGGATTCTAGACTACATATAAGGAATATCTCACAGATATTGGAAGTAAAATGCATATATGTGATGTGTAACAATGTATTTTATGAATATAAAAGTTTAGAAAAATAATATAATAATGTGTTAATAAAAAATAATAACCTTAACTGAGAAATGAAATAAACAACATAAATATTTATATTTAAATTTTAATGAAATATGATTGTATTTTAAAAATTGGAATGTATATATTTTAGAACATAAAAATAGACCTATATTTTAATTTTTTATATATAAATTTGTGATCATTGATTTTATGGTGGACAAAGACTAGACCATTTACATAAATTTATAACAGGAATGTTACCCAAAGAACTAAAAGAATATTTATATTTAATTATATTGAATATTTATAATATATAACATAATGAACACATAGAACTGAAAAAAATCATTATATCTAATATAAAAATATTACACTTGGATCAAACCAACAAATCAGGTTTGGATTATTACCTATATTTGGGGTTCAGATGAATTGTTGTAAAATTAGGACAATGTTTTCTTAATTCGTTAAAAAAAGAATATTTTAATACATTATATTGTCTGATAAATCCTTGAAAACATATAATATGTGTTAAATAACATTCACCAAAATGAATATCTTGTTCATAACTTATTAATTTTATGGACATTTGGCAGAGATATTATATTTCTACACTAACATGTGGGTATGTGTCTATCAACACTTTCTATAAAATATAATAAATAACAATCTAAAAAAATATAAGAATAAATTTCAGTATAAATTTTTTTTCTTGTTTTAGAAACCCAAAAAATTATTCTTTCCATATAATTTCATCGAACATTACTTATTGATTTTATTAATATATATAAATTTACATTAAAAATATACAAAAAATATATAATGAGATCATACGACAGAACACAAGGTATATATTTTTTTGGCTATTATAATTTACTATGACCAAAACATCATAAATACTAGTTTTAGTTGATTTAGGTTATCATTAAACAAATCTCTAAATATATAAATATATATATATGATTAAAATATTTAATGACCCAAAACCCATAATCCAATATTATTTTCCTTAATTTATAACATTGGAATGATAAAAAGGATTCAAATCCTCAAGGACTGAATAGTTTAGTAAATTTTTAAAACCACATAAGAAAACATGTTTTACATTATGTCATTAAAGGGAAGAAAAACAAAATTTTTTTTTAAAACATCCATATAAATATAGTTTATTGCTGTATGTCATTCATAATAAACAACATCTCGTCCTAGGGAACAATAAAACATAAGAATGGGTGAATATTGATTCTTATTTAGGGTATACATTACAAAAGAATCATTCATAATCAATAGGTCATTTTTAATAAATAAAAAAACACTCTACATGAACATAATCTTGAGCATATTATTGAATGAATACAAATGATTTAGAAATAATTAAATATAAAAATTCACCGGAGAGTGAATCAAAACTATGGTTATTTTACTGGACAAATAATTACATGAAATAAGAATTAATATAATCGGAATGAAGGAATTAATACTTCCATACATAAAAAACATACTACAAAGGATTCACCAATGACATCTAAAAATAATTTGAAAAGTCCTCATCCATGTATATATCAAAGTATTCTCATGATTCTTAGTGAGTATTCGAGAGTATATAGCATCCCCACCTATAACATAATATTCATATTGAATTTAACAAAGGAATAGGAAAAAACATAACAACACATAAAATGGAAATAAAAATTAATTTTTCTAACTAGTAAAAATTAATAATATCTATTTTAATTAATTAGTTGAATAGTATTAACATTTTATATACATAGTCAATCTAATTATAAGCCATTTGATAAAATATTTCATACATTATTCATAACATATAAATAAAAATGACACATAATATTTAATTAATGTTTTAAAAAATAAGATATTTCTATAATAAAATCATCAAGAATATTTTTTAGAGAAGTTCCCATATTATATTTAAAGTAAGAATTATTTTTTTGAAAAATAATTTGTATTTTTCTAAATGTTTCTATAAATCATGAAATGGAAAAAATATTTTTCTAGTGAGAAAATTGGCAGTTTTATAAAAATAATGATTTCTGTAAACTTATTATGTATTATAATTGAAAAATATTATTATATCAGGAAGTTACCTTATGTCAGGTTTGCTTATTAGAACGAAATGAGAAGGAAACCATGTAAAACATGAATTATCCAATCATATATCGTTAAATTGATCTGCAAATATTATTTTGGAAAATCATTATAGAATGTAGAAAACTTATATAAAATTAATAAAGAATTACCCTTGGGTAGAAATTGATATATTGTATCTTTAATGAAGTATGGATATTCGGGAAGAAACCATAAACTTATGTCTTAATGTTCTCTATACATGGACATAATGTTTTGGATAATAAAAATAAATTCTTTAATTAATTTACTCATAAAATTATTCTCATGAATATTATTTATTATAATTTGATTATTATTATTATTTGTATTTTGATGATTTCTAATTTATAATTTCATTGTTTGGGGGTGTTCATTTCTGTTGAATTCGTAAACAATATAATTTTATAAACAAATGAAAGATCATGTAAAATTAACAACATTTTATATAATTGAATATATATATTTTTAATTATCCTATTTATCAATAAATGGTAACAATTTGTAATTAATATTTATATATTTAATGAATTGTTAGATATGTCATTTGTTATAATAAATTAGATTATTTTTTTTGTTTTTCAATCATCATCAACTAGCCTCATTTTATTTATTATTTTTATGTATATATATTATTTCATGAATATTATATAATATAAATTACAAATATTATAACATGGTATAGTGAAAAAATTTATGACCATCCTTTAAGGCCGCATTGAATAAAACATGTCATCTATGAAGGTTTTAAATAAGAACATCAAAGCTGATGTTTTGATCTTTTAGAATAAATAGAATAGGAAAAGAGTTTTGATTGTAGATTTTACCTTATGATAATGACATTACAATATATAAATGAAAATATTTTTATCATCTATCTTTTTATAAGATTCGTGATGGAATGATATGAAATAATAGAAAATTTAATGAATTTAAAAAAATGTATAATTTTACCTCTTGAATTATTCTCATTGAGATCATATTTAAAGGGGTTGGTTTTTAGTTTAGTTAATACCAAAGGATCAATGAAAGTGGATATAGTATTGGAAAGAAGATTGGTGAGATATTTTTGAAATCCCATAACATGGAATGTGTGAGGATATATGCTAATGAGGGTTGTATATATTGTGGATGAGATGGAGGTTTTCTAAATATTTTATTCATTTGATTATTATTTTGTATCGAGACTACGAATTAATTAAGAATAATCACTAAATATATTGAAATAATGAATTGATGTTCAATATTTTTGTTGTTATATCACTCATGAATCACAAAATAATTTTTTAATTTGATTATGAATATAATCATTAAATTACGTTATTTTACTACTCATAAGAATTTCAACTACTCTAGAAAAATACCTATAACTCAACCTAGAATCTATCGGATGTGTATAATTACAAAATGTACACCATTAATTAAAATTAATTTTCTAAATATGATAAAGTAATTTTTTATTTATTTTCATCATTTATTCAAAAATAAATGTTTTAAAATTAAATATTATATAAATACATTTTGAAAACAATATCAAATTGATCAAAATATTATATTATATTTTTTAAAATATTTTACACTATTAAAATTTTATAGGTATTATTTTAAATTATAACATTGTTTATAAAATTTTAAATTATCATAAATGTTTTAAAATAATAATAAAATATAAATTGTCCTTTTAAAAACATTTATTTACTTATTCCATGACGTAAATATACCATATTAATATTTAATGGACACCAAAACATTATTAACACATTAATAGTGGAAGATTATATTCAATTGGTCATATTTTTATTCCTATGGTTCATATTACTAATAAAATGGTAATATTAATAATTTATGTATTTTTTTAATCATGGTGTTGTGTGAAGCATAAACAATGAACGATTTAAATATTAAAAGAGGCATAACATAAAATATTGGGGGTGAGGAATTCATCATTAATACAAAAATATTATCCTCATAATTTCCATTGTGTCACCTAAAAAATATTTGGGTTGTTCTTCATTATAAGTTCTTCATGTTCCCATGTTGGCTCATAAATTTTAGGATTCATCAAAAGTACCATTAAAATGAAATTCTTTTTATTCATCAACATGTGTTCCTTTTTTTCTAGAATCCTTATTGGCAGTTAATTTTACGATAAATCTGGTTCCAATTAAAAATTTTTAAAAGAGAGAACATGCACTGGTTCTAGAATGTACTTCCCCTATAAGGAGATGTTAAGGACATCCTGATCATTAAAAATGTTGGGATGAATTTATAGGTAATAAATCAGAACTGTAATTCAACAAATAATTTCTATTGTAAAATTGTACATAGCGATTTGATTCCATTAATTTCCATCACATTGCACCCATCAATGATGGTACCTTAAAAAAGATATGATCTCCCACTTAGACTCCATATTCTTTGTTAGTTTATCAGAATAAATATTTTTTCTACTTTTATTTGCTTTGATATGTGTTTTAATAGTCATCACCTTTTTTATTTTTTCCTTCACATGTTTAGGACCTACGAGCTTCATTTAACCAACATAGTCGCTACATGTTTGTGAGAAAAATCATTCTAAAATATTATTCATATGGTTCCTTTTGAATACTTGAATGGAAACAATGGTGCTAGGAAAATACTAATAAATCAATATATTGATCCAATATTCCTTGAATGTCATCTGAGAATGATCTCAACATGTCATATAATGTTAGGATTGACCTTTCTAACATCCCATCAATTTTAGAGTTATAAGAAATTCCCAATTAATCCTAGTATACAAATATTTATGAATACATTTCTAGGATATAAATATTAATTCTGGGTCAAAATTAGAAATAATGAAAATATGTGCGCCAATATGCCTTGAGACATCATTAATTTTGTGTCCTGAAAAATTCCCTAGTGGGAATTCCTCTTATTGATGAGAAAATGTGATGAAATTGTAATTAAATCAACAAGTAATAATTGTTTCCATTATTTCATAGTAATTTGTCCGATCTAGTGAAAAAATCCATACTGATGTCATTCAATTTCCATTTAGTAATATACATAGGTTTCATGGCTTCAATAGGGGTTTTCTTTCTACCTTCACCTATTAATACACTAGACATATTGATCCATAATCAGTAATTTCAAACATCATATAATCCCACCAAAAATATTCCTTAAATAATCTATAAATGTTATTTCTACAAGGGTGTATAGATACATTGGAGCTGTTGGAATCATCCAATGACTATTTTTTCTCATGTTTTGTGGGAACACTTGTCTAATATTTAAGAATTATATCAATATACATAAAGTATACCAATGTACTAGCATACATGAAAATAATTTTCTTATGAACATTCTCATCATCAGGGAGAGAAATTTTAATCCATTAAAAAAAATATTGTTTGGAGACCAATTGGAAAGGTAATGAATATTCACCATCCTTGTATATTCCATTATCAATCTTTTCTAGATCCTTGTACACATGATCGTGGTTATTCCACAATTTGATCAAAAATCCATGATCCTCAAATGTAACGAATCATAAAAATTACCTCCAATGAATTTTAATTATTTTATAACAATTTCAATGAGTAATTGATAAAATTCATAGGACAAGTAGATCAAACAGAAAAAGTAACTAAATACTAGTTGAATAAGAGTTAATGTTGGTTGTAATCATATTCCATAAGAAATTTCAATGGAATGTAACATACCCGGATATGTGGATATCCTTTAAGATATCAATATAGTTTCTTGAAATATATTCCCATGCATTCATGTATTCCTCTTTGTTATTTATACACAATTTGAAACCTCTAATCAAAATAAATCAATTCATATCAATCCACTCACATTACACCAATGTAGTTTCCACTATGAGAAATCTTCTCTTCATTTGATTGGCCGCTTCCTTCAATTCCATATTTGACATAATGTCTCCAACATTTATTCACATGAGTCCATAATCTTGTCCATATGTTGATCCAGAAACCCTGAATCCTCTCATGGAGGGACATTGGTAGTGTCTCTCTCTTTCTAGTTACCATTACTGTGTTCATCCCCATGGGTAGTTTCTCCAACTTCTAAGGTACCCTCATCGTTAGTATTATCCACATGATTTGGGTTCCCAGTGTCTCCTACATATTGATTCTTATTCCTTCCATACACTATCCATGGATCATCTTAGAGGAATTTACTATATTTTAGGGATGACCACGGATATATTAGGCTAGGTATGTTAGAATAGTTTTTAAGACCTATTAGTTTATGCTTCTTGGTGAAAATGAAACTCCATGGGTCTCTATTTTCTTTATTACACTTTCCCCCCTAGGACTATGTAGGTCATTGTCATTCCATCCTTTACAATGAAATCTATGTGTTGACCTCCATTAGACTCTACATCAAAGGAACAATTTCTATTGTATTTTTCCCCAACACCGGGACTCAGGAAATAATTGTGGTTGTTCAAACTGAGACATTCCATGGTCCTTTGATTTGATCCATGTTCAATATTCATATGATTTCATTCAACATTCCTTGGATATCCCTACTCAAGGTCATCCTTGAAAATTCACGCCGTAGAATTTTTTAATAACCGATTCTAGATTATTACTACTTCTTTCATGAATATCTATAGAATTTTTTCGTGATTTGATAACCCTACGCCATTAGCATAAATAACATCATCGCCACCTATGTCCAGTAACGTTTACTCATTATGGTTGTGCATATATGAAATAACATCGACCCATTCCATAGAATTTTAATCCTTTAAAAACATAATGTCACAAGTAGGACCTTATGGATATCATATCACCCTATTAAAAATTCTAGTTATAGCCGAATTATAATGAAACACCTTAGTTGTCTTTAGATTCACCGCTTCCCCTGAACTCAAAAAACCAACATACATTCGGATAATCAGAATACATTCTTCAAACCCATCAATTTCCAGATTACAGTATTCATGTGGGAAAAATTCGGACACAAAATGAAACACATTTTTTTCCCAGAAAATAGATCAATTGAGATATTTATTCCATTCTTCTCAACATCATTTTGATAATGTCACACATCTAGTATATCACATGGATGTGAAACCCACATCTCCCTAATAACAACATTCCTACTACAGGTTACATCGTGACAGAAGAATCTATAAGTTGAGCAATAGATAACCCATGATTCATGGACAACCGATGACACCATCTTAACACAATGTCAATCTCAATGACAATGGTATCCATCGTTTTCATGGATATGTCAACATCCACCCAAATCCTCATTGTAATCTGGGGACCAAAATATGGTGTTTGAAAGTCAGAGTGGAGGAACCAACCATGTAAACATCCAATCAGATTAAGAATCACTAGATTTTGAAATGGCTATGCGAGAGTGGTAAGAAATATCCATATAACTATAATGGGTGTATCATGATTCAAGTGGAAACTTAAAACCACCAGAAAAGAGTAAATATTATACCAATAACAAACATTATATAATTATTCAAATAATATATCAGGCCTTCTTCCAACAAAAGTCAATCCAAAAAATGTCATGCATCCAAAATTCATATAATAGAAAAAGATTTCGACTTCTGTATGACAATTTTTAAACAATAAAAGTCATCAGCCTAGGGTCATCTCATACTGATGAGGGACACTAGTGAAAAATCCATTAAAGAGGAATCCATAGTGATCTTGATGGGGAAATTATATATTAAGGACTCCATTAACATTAGATTGAACATTAGGTAAATCTTCGATGTCATGGATTCTGGGAAGTGAAGAAAGAACTTTTAATGGAGTAAAGGGTGGGGGTTGAAATGTTGAGGAATGAATTAAAGGGATATCATTCCTATCCATCCGAGAAGGCTGAGGGGGAAAGTGACTGCAAAGACATCACATAGGTCAACTTGAAAGTCAGAGGAAAATTTCCAAATTATTCCACTTTATTACAAGTTTCTCATTAACCTTCTAAACTATTTGACTTCCTTGTCTTGTAGTGTATTGAATAATAATAATATTTGAGTATCTAGATTCATCTATTTTTCCACAAGATGATTTATTTTTTTTATGAATATATATTTTGTGCTCCCTTGATCTATATATATCTCACATCATTATCCATTTAAATATGTTCTCTATTTATTCAATGAAAATATTACAGCTGATAACCTATAATCATGAGTTTGATTGATATAATCATGAGTATTTACCTTACATGATGCATATGATATAACTATATCATTTGAAATTATGATACAACTAATTTATATCCATGATGCATCACTAAAAATAAAAAATCAACCATTTCATGATGGAAGATAAAGATCGGATCAGTCAGTAATATCCCCTCCAATTCATCACAATATTCTTCAAATTATTTTTTCTATACAAATATATGCCCTTTATCAGTAATCTATGTTAACAGGTTGAAATAAATGAAATTTTTTCAACAAAACTCCCGTAATAACCCTATAAACCAATGACACTACATTACTTTGCAATGTTCTGTGGTTTCAGTCCTTTGTAGACTTCCTTCAAATTCATCTTATCATTCAATATTCCATTAATTGATATAATTGTCCATAAATAAATTTAGAGAAAAATACAACTTTCTGAACATCCAAAATAAAAATTCTATTCTAAGAGTCAACAAAACATCATGCAAGTGGTTCTGATGGTCCTCATAACATTAATACTATATCCAGATATCGTCAATAAATATCACCACAAAAATTTTATTCATATTAATTAAACAGTCTATTCATTTTTATGAAAATAGAGGGTTCATTAGTTAGTCCCCATGGAATTACTGTAAATTTGTACAGTCCATACCATGTTCCGAATGATTTCATTGGAATATATTAAATTTTTAAACAATGTTGATGATATTCTAAATGATTGTTAATATCGGAAAAATATTTAGTTCAATGAAGTTGATTTAATAAATCAACATTTAATTGAAAATGATATATGTCACGATTTCATCTATAGAGTCAAAGTGATAGAGGGAGGATTTTAATAATGGATATTCCATTATCAATACATAATTATATTTTATTTATGGTACTTTAGTTATCATTAAATATATAATAGTGTATTTATGGTGAATATAATAAAATAAAATAAATTGAAAAGGAATTTAAAAAAGGAAAAGAATTTCTCCTCTTGGATTTATCTACCATTTGAACTACCATAGGGAAATGGTTTTGTTGTTTTTATGATACCAAAGGCATATGCGAGCCGGGGAGGGTCTAGTAGAGATTATTATTTATAATTTAGGTATTTCTCATATAATGATTAGTGTAAAAAGAAATGGGGTTGCATGGTGGTATTTATACTAGATGAGAGGGGTGCTTTCTCATTATTATATTAATTATATTATTATTTTTTTATCATTAATATAAATAGTTTTGAAACTATCAATAAATATAAAAAAAAAGAATAAGAGTTTTATATTTTGGTTGTAAATAATTTTTACTTCATTAATGACTCTATAATTCATGTTATTAGCTCTTTTGTAATGTATCATATTTTACTATTCAATGAAAAATAATATTTTTAGAAAAATCCAAAAATCTTACCCTATTAATTTTTCAACATTTATAATATGAAAATTAAATTCATTTTATAACAAATGATTTTCATATTTTGACTAATTTAATTTTTTTGAAAACCATCATTTTCTTAAAAATTATGATTTCACATTTATAAAAAAATTTATAATGTTTGGAAAAATTAATTAAATTCTAAAAAATAATTTTAAAATAAAAATAAATAAAAATAGTAATATTTGAATATAATTTAATAAAATACATATTAAATTAATCATAAAAATTTAATTAAATAAATATTACAAACCAAAATTACTACACATAACTAATAATGTTTAAAATTATTTCTTACATATACTTTGATATAATTATATCATATTTTCGATTATATGGTTTCTAAATTTCATTTAACATTTCAAGGGTGAGGATAGTATTCAATTTTCTATTATACTATGTATAAGGTTCATATGACTATTCCTAATGAAAATTTACTATTTCATCAATATATTTTCTATTACATCCAAAAATACATATTATTTCATTAATTAATTATTTATAAAGAACTTATTATGGTATATATGTTGTTTTAGGGGATTTATACCGTATTCCATTAATATAAGAAATGTAAAATTCTCATTGATAAATTTTTTTGTCATTAAAGTATTACTTTCAAATGGAATGATGATAGTCAAAAATACATTCTAGAGGTTAAGCACTAAATGACATCTACACATATCCCTATATTTCAAGAACTAGGGAAGCATTTTTTCATGTATTTTTATTAATATAGATTTGTATTGGATTTTTTAATTTTACAATTTGATCATGTTTTACCCTATGAATCAAAATAGTAATGGATGTATAAAAAAAGATTATGACTCATAATGTTGGTGGTCCTGAATTAAAAACATGTCACCACAGACACATCAATGAATTTTTTTTCTTCCTCTATCATATGATATTTGATCAAATATTTTGTTAGATGGACTTCAATATAGATAAATCTCTATTCATGGGGTATATCCATATGTTTGACATTGAATTAGTTTTTATGATGGTAAATGCATTTTCTTAAAAATGGTTTGGGTCAAATATTATATCATAATGTGTTTAAGGAAGATTGTGATAATAGTGGTTAGAATCCCATTCTCACTTGTGAAATGGAATTTGATGTGATGAGATTGTTAAATTTTCTCAACATTGTATAAATTCATCAAAATCCCTAAAATTTCATGATGCCTTATAACATAAATATTTATTTTGAAGCTGTACATTATATTTTTATATACTTCTATGGAATTTTTTCATAGTTCATTACTATGAATGTTTATTCCTAGTTATTTTTTGGTTATTAACTATTTTCTATACCTATTATTATTAGTCTATTATTTATTAAACCCTATAATTATTTTAAAATTTCCAATACTTTCATAAAAATGAATATTAAAATTACCTTGTTCATTTTTTGATGTTATTAATTTTGAAACAATATATTTATTTTAAATTACATTCCCTTCAACTTTTTTACATAGTCTTGAGGAAATTGATATATATTTGTAAAAACTCCTTGATCACAATGAAAGACGGTATATTCCAATTTTTGTTCATTTATATTATAATTTTTCATTGAAATGTTTAATGTATTTTATCTTGTTCGGTAATGAACGAAACTTTTTCTCCAAAAGGAGAAAAAAATGTTCAAAAGACTCTTTTTTTGACAGTGTATAGGAGAACAACTTATGGAAATTTGACTATTTTTTGTAATTTAATGTTTATTAAATATAGGTTCTATATTTTATATTCGTAAATTGTGGATAGATGTCCAGATTGGGAAATCAATATTGTTGAATAAATTTTTTATATGTAATTCAAAATTATATAATCTTATTACTTATATTAATAAAAACTCAAAATAATCATGCATTGTTTTATGATCTCATTGAAATGGATTGTAACATAACACATGGACGATGCCTATAATATTCCCCATTAGTAACATAACAGAAAACATATTGGTTGTTGCTTATTCCTCCCATGTATAATTTTGCACATTACCATAAAAACCCAATTGTGAATTTTACAGTAACCAATTATATATATTGGACGAATCAACAACATTTTGGAGTTCAATTTTATTTTCTGTTCATTCAATATATTACATGAGGAATTTTTTAGTCAACGTAATTGAAATTTGTTGAGAATTTATTTGAAATGAATCTAGTTTTGAGTAGTAGAATATTTATACATATAGTGGATGGTCCGGTGAGATTATATATTAAATTATATTGATTATAGGAACATATAAAAAATGTTAACATTTCATAAAAAATCGGTGTAGGTCATATATTACATGATATATGCTTAATGATGATGAAAATGGAATGAGATATAATTCAATAATTGATGTATTGTTTTATTTTATATACATCATGTTCATTCTTTTCATGTTAATGAATATTGACCAACATACCCAATTGGTGAACCGATGGTGGAATAGCCCTTATAGATGCCTTCATCCATCAGAAGTTCTTTGTTCAATTGAACGAAATCCAACCTGTAAGAAAGGAAAAATACGGGGACCTTCTCAGTGAACCATGGTAGTAACATGTGACTCATATATGGATTCTTCTATCATGACATTATGTGTATTGGTGAGGCAATATTTCCATGGAAGGAGGAATTATTATATTGTTGTCACAATAATAGTCAATTTCATCCTCAATGAAATTAACCACCCCATGTTAAATATTTAAATTCTTGATTAGGAATGATACATTCACTAACATGTGATCCAATGATGTAATCAATCGTAGTTTCTAACATCATGACAATTTCATATTTTGAACTCCACTAACAAATGGATCATCTACAAAGATAGAACAAGAAAACTGATTGAGATCTCATATCATATTAAAAAAATTTACCCTAACCTCAGGATAATCCATACCATTCCCCATCCTCACCTTGACTGACAATGAAGAATTTCATAATTCTTCTTCTGTACACAAGGATTTTATTTATTAAATATGGTTGAATCACCATGAATATAGGGTATCGGCTTAAAAGGGGTTTAAGAAACATTTTCTCAGATATAGAAAATGATATAAAAGATGCATCTTTTTGAATATATAGATGTATTATTTTCCATAATTTTCTACAATTTATGATCTAGGATCTTAATATTATTCACGCTCTGACCCATTGACATGTTCTATTTCTAGGAGTTCTACATACTAACCCACTTGAGAAATTTTCATTTATATGTAGTATCCAAAGAACCTTTTTATCCTTGTATATGGATATTTATACACCATGTGTAGGCTTTTTAGGTAATTTAATTTATTGAAATTTTGTTTAAAAAAATTACATAACATAATGTTGATACGTCCATATTATTTATGATATAATCATAATGATATTTCATATAATATCTAAATAGAAATTATTACAGCTATTGAATAACTATAAATCATTAAAAAATTAATATTATGTTTAGAAATTAATTGATGATTAATTAGAAATATAACATTATAAAACACTACAATTATGTTTAAAAAATGAAATAATATTAAAAATTCAAAAAATCAAAAAAATATAATATTTATCCCAATATAAATGAATATTTTAGTGAAAAAAATATAAAATTTAAAAAAGATAAATATTTGATTTAAATAAAAAATTCAAATATTGGCCTAAAATATCTATAAACCACTTTAAAAAACTCTAATTCAATATGTAAAATCATATTTTATATAAAATATATTTTAAAACAAAATATATGGACTTTTTTATACAATATATTTAAAAAATATTGATATTAATATTGTTAATTCATTTCTATATGCCACACTAACGTGATATAAGTTGTTTGAGGACTAATCCATAGTATCAATGAATTATTTAAATATGATATTTAAATGTTATTAAAAATTAATCAACTAGACCAATGGATGCTCAACTCATGATTATTGTAATATTATTACACCACCTTATGTCCTCCACTACTATTCCCCGGGTTGGAGAGAAGAAATATTATGGAAAATCACCCATCATGATTGTCATTATATTATTTTATTTGTAAATAAACACATCTTCAATGCATAATATAATATTAAACAACCGTAAGATATATATATATATATAATCATCTAAATGGTACTACATTCATGAATAATACATTGCGAACAAATATAACCCCACATGGTAAAATTATAAAGGAACTATATATCTAAGATGTACCATAATCTTATAGATGACATGTGCTAAATAACTCTTCTACATTAAGAGTAATCTACCATCATCTCTCACTATAACAAACAAAATACCCCCATCATGGACCTTCATGCTCCCTAATACATTACTAAGAATCACCAAATTTTATCTTTCATTAAATTCAAGCTTCATTATTACTATGACTATCTTTTATTATAAGACATGTCAGCACAAATACAACTTCTCCATGAAATTAATCCATTGAAAATTTGAATACATGGAAAATTGAGTGGTATACAATGTTGGAAATATATAGAACTGATGTACAATGCATCCTAAATTTAATCATGTAGTGCCTATGGAGTCCCAAACCTTTATGTAGTTACGTATTTCAACCTCCCAAATTTTATTTTACTACATTATAATTTAATTGAGGACATTTCATTGAAGTAAGCATATCTTCAATGGAAATAACACCCCCAGTCATTTGTAACCATCGATACAGTTCTTCAATTCAAGAAACCCAGTTGAGAACCCATACCATTATCTTGAATAGATCCCTGTTAATGAGATTCTAATACCTATTATTATAAAAACTCATGTGGGGTTTAAATGTGATATTTCCAACCATAAAAGATATAACCCACTAAACATAGGTCATATATATGTGATATCATAAAAAAAATCCATCAATTATAACTAAAAAAAACCAAAAACCCACAAAAACATTATATAATTATAGTGGTAGAAACAAACCACATTCAATAGCACCTCACTCTGGGGAGTATTGACCATTTATATAAACAACCATCACCTTGAAAGAATACCCCACAATCGAATGAGCTATAAACCCTATTCATATCATGTGGTTCACCTTAACCTAATTAAGAACTATAGATAACTGAATCCATGTTGATATAAGAGAACAAAACCAAAATATACGAGAAGTGTACTAAAATACTTGATGGAACACAAGGGGTAAGTGCTATTCATTGCATACAACTAGGGTTGTACTTGCCAGATGAATGCATTGAACATCATGCCCAAAAGCCCATCATTATCCCTACTATCCTAATTCCTAAAACAAAAAATCTCAAACTGAACCCAAAATTAGATGGATGAACAAAAAACAACCATTGTGATCTATGTCAGAAAATATTTATGATATGATATTTATTTTCTGTAATAATATAACCTAAAAATCATGGAAATATCATGATAAGGACGATGAGTGGCCACATGATGACACTTTGGTGAGCTACATTGATCCATTTGGAGTATGGATGTATTATAATTTCTCCCATGCATACATTGTGTTCCCTCAAACAATTTCCAAACTAACATGTAGGCTAGACAATGCACATCGGCCTTTCATGGAGAAACCCTAGATGGATGACCTGCGCCACATGATCCAATGTGGTTATGTTGTCTCAAAGAAACACCCCCTAAATTAATAAACATATATATGATTAAAATTATATAATATTTTTAATTTATTATTTTCAATATCCACAACACACTTAATTATATGTCAGCTCATCCTGAGGGTGAACATTAACCCACGGAATTTTAAGAACCCTCAAATGATTTTTCCAAGGATGTCTACCTAGTTATATTTAACATTTTAACAGTATGGTTCTCATAAAACATGAAAACATAAAAAAATGAGCTAATTATAAATTGGAATAATTCTTCTTCAATACAAACCCCCCCCACCCCCATTGAAGCCCTAATTTTTAATTATTTAACTAATGAACTTGGAACTCTAAAATTTATCAAGCATATTGGATCTCAAATTTTATCCTTATTTAGAGAAGTATTATATAAATCATTAGTATGATGTAAATACTATTTGGAAGGTAGTTTTATGTATTCATTGGGTGATCAACATGTTAAAATGAATTTTATGTAAACTATGGTACAAATTAATTTAACATATTATCAACAATTATGGAAAACATACTGAAGAAATAATTTTCTACCATTATTGATTGATGTGTTTTTATATCAATTTAATGATTTTTTTTCTCCTTTGTAAAACCTCTGTGTGAAATGGAATAATTCTATATGTTTATATTTTCTAGCGTTATATCGTGATTTAGAGAGTGATGGACTAGGGTAATGAAATGATTTGTGCTATGAAGGCATATGTTTAAGGAATGAATCTATGAGGAAGTGATGTGATGATGTGGGGATATTATTGTGGTGCTATTTGATGATGATATTGACATTTTGGTTGTGACTATAATAAAATGGGATGATTATCTTATGGTAAGATGTGGGAATTCTTATTTCTAGTATTTATTATTATGATTCTAGAAATAGGTTGGGAGTTTGGATTTCTTGATTTTCCTCAATATATTTATTATTGTGATGTTGAGGTTGAAATTGTGATGTAGTATGAATATATTGATGTTACATTTTTGGGATTATTTTTATGTTCTTATAAATCCATGGAATTTCATAATTCCATTTCATACATTTTATGTTCCATGAATTAATATGATACGGCAATGAAAAAATATATGAATAGTATGTAATGTATAGTTCTCCCACTAGCATACTAAGACTGTTTCTTTTATCTTATGATTCAAATATGTCTATCCTAAAAACATAATTCAACATGGAAAGAGAAGAGTGCATCATGTGTTTAACCCTCCACTGTATGATAATTTTTTTTCAAGATAGTTTGAAGGTGATTTTAGATATTTTTTGGGTAGCTTGGTTTGAATTTTAAATGATCAAGAGATTTTGGAATCCATTATTTTATATATTATCATTACGGATTAATGATATGAAGGAAAAATTTGGGTGTACGGTTTTTTTCACATAATGGGATCCTTTCAGTTTTGATTTGTAGATTTATTTTACTTTCTTGAGAAATAATTGGTTAATGATACATAATCATGTGATAGACACCCTTGATCTCTATTATCAACTCTTGAACTTATGGTTGAAGTCGATAGCTGATTGTCTTATCCCCTCTAAATTCCTTGTAGGATCTAATTGTGAAATGGATTTCACAAATAAATTTTAGAACACATTGAAAAAATATATATGTCCTAATAAACAGAACATATTTCATTTACTTCCCAATATCTTTTCCCCATTTATTAATGAATATAATTTGGTATAATTAATCCTAGATGATAAAAAAGAAAATCACATAATATCTCACACAATATAAAGGTCCAACTTTATTGGTAAGAAAATATAATAAGATGGATTGATATAATGATAATGAATCACAAATTAATTTAGACAATAGTAAATATTCATGATAGAAACCTATATAAAATACAATATCACTCTATAAGAACCATTGTAGATGATTGCACCCAATATCCATTCAAAAGGACTATTAAGGTAATTCAATTAATCAATTTCATAGTGGAATAGGAATATCTTATAATTCTACCACCATCAAAAATGAATCTTCACATGGTTCGTGAATGAATAATGGTTTGGAGAGCATGAATAGAAATGCACCAAATTGTTCTAATAATAGAAGGCATATGCTACTGTCTTGGTTGAAAAAAATTGATTCATATAAAAAGTATTAAATTCATAAAAAATATGGTGGTCATAGAATCCCAAAAACATACATAGAGGTTGTATAGTATCTATTTCTTGGGGGAACTAAATTTATAGTTATTGTGTACTTGAAATTAATGTATGTAATATTAAGAAAATTTTCAAACTAGTGGTCATAAAAACATAATGTATACTAGAACATCATAATATAAAACATAAACATATTATTACGGCCTCATGTATAAATCCATTGTTATTCATGAAATAAAAGTTAACAGTGCGATATAAGATTAAAATTTTGAATCAATCTATAGATGTTTTTAATAAAATATTCAATAAATGTAAATTGATTTACATAAAAGGTATATTGAAATAGAATATGAGATAATGAATTAAAAATTTGTTTATCGGTTTTTATTCCATTGAATTCTTGTTCATCGTCCATGAATAAATAGATATCTTGAACATATTGATCTTTCTCTTATGATTCGTCCCAATATAATTAATCGCAATTCCACTGAACACAAATGAAAATAAAATAAATATTGATATTATTTAGAAGTAATTATCAATGAAGTTAAATAGAGGATTCTACACTACATAAAAGGAATATCTCATAGATATTGGAAATAAAATGCCTATATGTTATGTGTAACAATGTATTTTATGAATATAAAATTATAGAAAAATAATATAATAATGTTTTAATAAAAAATAATAACCTTAACTGAGAAATGAAATAAAATATATAAATATTTATATTTCAATTTTAATGAAATAGGATTGTATATTAAAAATTGGAATGTATATATTTTAGAACATCAAAATAGACCTATATTTTGATTTTATATATAAATTGGTGATCATTGATTTTATGGTGGACAGAAACTAGACCATTTTCATAAATTTATAACAGGAATGTTACCAAACGAATTAATAGAATATTTATATTTAATTATATTGAATATTTATAATATATAACATAATGAACACATAGAACTGAAAAAAATCACTATATCTAATTTAAAAATATTACACTTGGATCAAACCAATGAATCAGGTTTGGATTATTACAAATATTTGGGGTTCCGATGAATTGTTGTAAAATTAGTAGAATCTTTTCTTAAATCGTTAAAAAAGAATATTTTAATACATTATATTGTCTGAAAAATCCTTGAAAACATATAATATGTGTTAAATAACATGCACCAAAATGAATATCATGTTCATAACTTATTAATTTTATGGACATTTGGCAGAGATATTATATTTCTACACTGACATTTGGGTATGTGTCTATCAACACTTTCTATAGAATATAATAAATAATAATATAATAATTATAATAATAAATTTCAGTATAAATGTTTTTTTTCTTGTTTTAGAAACCCAAAAAATTATTCATTCCACATAATTTCATCGAACATTACTTATTGATTATATTAATATATATAAATTTACATTAAAAATATACAAAAAATATATAAAGAGATCATACGACAGAACACAAGGTATATATTTTTTTGGCTATTATAATTTACTATGACCAAAACATCATAAATACTATTTTTAGTTCATTTAGTTTATCATTAAACCAATCTCTAAATATATATATATATATATATATATATATAAATGATGAAAATATTTAATGACCCAAAACCCATAATCCTAGATTATGTTCCTTAATTTATAACATTGGAATGATTACAAGGATTCAAATCCTGAAAGACTGAATAGTTTAGTAAATTTGTAAAACCACAAAAGGAAACATGTTTTACATTATGTAATTAAAGGGAAAAAAACTTTTAAAACATTCATATAAATATAGTTTATCACTATATGTCATTCATAATAAACAACATCTTGTCCTAGAGAACAATAAAACATAAGAATGGGTGAATATTGATTCTTATTAAGGGTATACAATACAAAAGAATAATTCATAATCAATAGGTCATTTTAATAAATAAAAACACACTCTACATGAACATAATCATGAGCATATTATTTAATGAATACAAATGATTTAGAAATAATTAAATATAAAAATTCACATGAGAGTGAATAAACACTATGGTTATTTTACTGGTCAAATAATTACATGAAATAAGAATTAATAGAATCTGAATGAAGGAATTAATACTTCCATACATTAAAAACATACTACAAATGATTCACCAATGACATCTAAAAATAATTTGAAAAGTCATCATCCATGTATATATCAAAGTATTCTCATGATTCTTACTGATTATTCGAGAGTATATAGCAACCCCACCTATAACATTATATTCCTATTGAATTTAACAAAGGAATAGGAAAAAAATAAAAACACATACAATGGATATAAAAATTTATTTTTCTAACTAGTAAAAATTAATAAGATCTATTTTAATTAATGAGTTGAATGGTATTAACATTGTATATACATAGTCAATAAAATTATAATCCATTTGATAAAATATTTCATACATAATTCATAACATATAAATAAAAATGACACATAATATTTAATTAATGTTTTGAAAAATAAGATATTTCTATAATAAAATCATCAAGAATTTTTTTTAGAGAAGTAACCATATTATATTTCAAGTAAGAGTTATTTTTTGAAAAATAATTGGTATTTTTTGAAATGTTTCTATAAAACATGAAATGAAAAAAAAAATTTCTAGTGAGAAAATTGGAAATTTTATAAAAATAATGGTTTCTGTAGACATATTATGTATTATAATTGAAAAATATTATTATATCAGGAAGTTCCCTTAAGTCAGGTTTGCTTATTATGAAGAAATGAGAAGGAAACCATGTAAAACATGTTTTATCCAATCAAATATTGATAAATTGATCTGCAAATATTATTTTGTAAAATCATTATAGATTGTAGAAAACTTATATAAAATTATTCAAGAATTACCCTTGGGTAGAAATTGATATATTTTATCTTTAATGAAGTATGGATATTCGGGAAGAAACCATAAACTTATGTCTCAATGTTCTCTATACATGGACTTAATGTTTTGGATAATAAAAATAAAATCTTTAATTAATTTACTCATAAAATTATTCTCAAGAATATTATTTATTATAATTTGATTATTATTATTATTTGTATTTTTATGATATATAATTTATAATTTCATTGTTTGGGGGTGTTCATTTCTGTTGATTTCGTAAAGAATATAATTTTATAAACAAATGAAAGATCATGAAAAAATAATAACATTGTATATAATTGAATATATATATTTTTAATTATCCTATTTATTAATAAATGGTAACAATTTGTAATTAATATTTATATATTTAATGAATTGTTAGATATGTCATTTGTTATAATAAATTAGATTTTTTTTTGTTTTTCAATCATCATCAACTAGCCTCGTTTTATTTATTATTTTTATGTATATATATTATTTCATGAATATTATATAATATAAATTACAAATATTATAAAATGGTATAGTGAAAAAAATTTATGACCATCCTTTAAGTTCGCATTGAATAAAACATGTAATCTATGAAGGTTTTAAATAAGAACCTCAAAGATGATGTTTTGATCTTTTATAATAAATAGAATAGGAAAAGAGTTTTGATGGTAGATTTTACCTTATGATAATGACATTACAATATATAAATGAAAATATTTTTATCATCTCACTTTTTATAAGATTTGTGATGGAATGATATGAAATAATAGAAAATGCACTGAATTTAAAAAAATGTATAATTTTACCTCTTGAATTATTCTCATTGAGAACATATTTAAAGGGGTTGGGTTTTAGTTTAGTTAATACCAAAGGATCAATGAAAGTGGATATGGTATTCGAAAGAAGATTGGTGAGATATTTTTGAAATCCCATAACGTGGAATGTGTGAGGATATATGCTAATGAGGGTTGTATATATTGTGGATGAGATAGATGTTTTCTAAATATTTTATTCATTTGATTATTATTTTGTATCGAGACTATGAATTAATTAAGAAGAATCACTAAATATATTGAAATAATGAATTGATGTTCAATATTTTTGTTGTTATATAACTCATGACTCACAAAATAATTATTTAATTTGATTATGAATATAATCATTAAATTACGTTATTTTACTACTCATAAGAAATTCAACTACTCTAGAAAAATACCTGTAACTCTACCTAGAATCTTTCGGATGTGTATAATTACAAAATGAACACCATTAATTAAAATTAATTTTCTAAATATGATAAATTAAGTTTTTATATAATTTCATCATTTATTCAAAAATATATGTCTTAAAATTAAATATTATATAAATACAGTTTCAAAACAATATCAAATTGATCAAAATATTATATTATATTTTTTAAAATATTTTACATTATTAATTTTTAATAGATATTATTTTAAATTATAATATTTTTTATAAAATTTTAAATTATCATCAATGTTTTACAAGAATAATAAAATATAAATTGTCCTTTTAAAAACATTTATTTACTTATTCCATGACGTAAATATACCATATTAATATTTAATGGACACCAAAACATTATTAACACATTCATAGTGGAAGATTATATTCAATTGGTCATATTTTGATTCCTATGGTTTATATTACTAATAAAATGGTCATATTAATAATTTGTGTATTTTTTTAATCATGGTGTTGTGTGAAGCATAAACAATGAACGATATTGAATATTAAAAGAGGCATAACATAAAATATTGGGGGTGAGGAATTCATCATTAATACAAAAATATTATCCTCATAATTTCCATTGTGTCACCTAAAAAATATTTGGGTTGTTCTTCATTGTATGTTCTTCATGTTCCCATGTTGGCTCATAAATTTTAGGATTCATCAAAAGTACCATTAAAATGAAATTATTTTTATTCATCAACATGTGTTATTGTTTCTCTAGAATCCTTATTGGCAGTTAATTTTACGATAAATCTGGTTCCAATTAAATTTTTTCAAAAGAGAGAACATGCACTGGTTCTAGCATGTACATCCTCTATAAGGAGATGTGAAGGACATCATGATCATTACAAATGTTGGGATGAATTTCTAGGTAATAAATCAGAACTCTAATTCAACAAATAATTTCTCTTGTAAAATTGTAAATAGGGATTTGATTCCATTTATTTCCATCACATTGTACCCATCAATGAAGGTACCTTAAAAAATATATGATCTCCCACTTAGAAACCATATCCTTTGTTAGTTTATCAGAATAAATATTTTTTCTACTTTGATTTTCTTTGATATGTGTTTTAATAGTATTCACCTTTTCTATGTTTTCCTTCACATGTTTTGGACCTACGAGCTTCATTTAACCAACGTAGTCGCTACATGTTGGTGAGAAAAATCATTTAAAATTTTATTCATATGGTTCCTTTTGAATACTTGAATGGAAATAATGGTGTTAGGAAAAAACTAATAAATCTATATATTGATCCAATATTCCTTGAATGTCATGTGATAATGATCTCAACATGTCATATAATGTTAGGATTGACCTTTCTGGCATCCCATCAATTTTAGAGTTATAAGAAATGCCCAAATGAATCATAGTATACAAATATTTTTGAATACATTTCTAGGATATTAATATTAATTGTGGGTCAAAATCAGAAATAATGAAAATATGTGCGCCAATATGACTTGAGACATCATTAATTTTGTGTCCTGAAAAATTCCCTAGTGGGAATTCCTCTTATTGATGAGGAAATGTGATGAAATTGTAAATAAATCAACAAGTAATAATTGTTTCCCATTATTTCATAGGAATTTGTGCAATCTAGTGAAAAAATCCATACTAATGTCATTCCATTAATATTTAGTAATATACATAGGTTGCATGGATTCAATAGGGTGTTGTCTTTCTACCTTCACCTATTAATACACTAGACATATTGATCCATAATCAGCAATTTAAAACATCATATAATCCCACCAAAAATATTCCTTAAAAAATCTATAAATTTTATTTCTGCAAGGGTGTATACATACATTGGAGATGCCGGAATCATCCAATAACTATTTTTTCTCATGTTTTTTGGGAAAAAATGTCCAATATTTATGAATTATATCAATATACATAAAGGATACCAATGTACCATCATACATGAAAATAACTTTCTTTTGAACATTCTCATCTTCCGGGAGATAAAGTTTCATCCATTACAAAAAATATTGTTTGGAGACCAATGGGAACGGTAATGAATATTCACCATCCTTGTATATTCCATTATTAATCTTTTCTAGATCCTTGTACACGTGATCTTGGTTATTCCACAATTTGATCAATAATCCATGATCCTTAAATCTAACGAATCATAAAAATTACCTCCAATGAATTTTAATTATTTTCTAACACTTTCAATGAGTAATTGATAAAATTCATAGGACAAGTAGATCAAACAGAAAAAGTAACTAAATACTTGTTGAATAAGATTTAATGTTGGTTGTAATCATATTCCATAAGAAATTTCAATGGAATGGAACATACCCAGATATGTGGATCATCCTTTAAGATATCATTATAGTTTCATGAAATATATTCCCATGATTTCATGTATTACTATTTGTTATTAATACACAATTTGAAACCACTAATTAAAATAAATCATTTCATATCAATCCACTCACATTACACCAATGTAGTTTCCACTATGAGAAATATTCTCTTTATTTTATTGGCCGCTTCCTTTGATTCCATATTTGACAGAATATCTCCAACATTTATTCACATGAGTCCATAATCTTGTCCATATATTGATCCAGAACCCCTGAATCCTCTCATAGAGGAACATTGGTAGTGTCTCACTCTTTCTAGTTACCATTGGTGTGTTCATCCCCATGGGTAGTTTCTCCAACTTCTAAGGTACCCTCAACGTTAGTATTATCCACATGCTTTGGGGTCCCAGTGTCTCCTACATATTGATTCTTCTTCCTTCCATCCACTATCCATGGATCATCTTCGAGGCATTTACTATATTTTAGGGATGGCCACGGCTATATTAGGCTAGGTATGTAAGAATAGTTTTTAAGACCTATTAGTTTATGATTCTTGGTGAAAATGAAACTCCATGGGTCTCTATTTTCTTTTTTACACTTTTCCCCCTAGGACTATGTAGGTCATTTTCATTCCACCCTTTACAATGAAATCCATGTGTTGACCTCCATTAGACTCTACATCACAGGAACAATTTCTATTGTATTTATCCCCAATACCGGGACTCCGGAAATCAATGTGGTTGTTCAAATTGAGCCATGCCACGGTCCTTTGATTTGACCCATGTTCAATATTCATATGATTTCATGCAGCATGCCTTGGATATCCCTACTCAAGGTCATCCTTGAAAATTCACCTAGTATAATTTTTAATAACCGATTCTAGATTATTACTACTTCTTTCATGAATATCTATAGAATTTTTTCGGGATATGATAACCCTACGCCCTTAGCATGAATGACATCATCGCCACCAATGTCCAGTAATGTTTACTCATTATGGTTGTGCATATATGGAATAACATTGACCCATTCCCTAGAATATAAATCCTTTACAAACATAATGTCACAAGTAGGACCTTCTCGATATCATATCACCGTATTAAAAATTCTAGTTACAATCGAATTATAATGAAAGACCTTAGTTGATTTAGATTCACCGCTTCCCCTGAACTCACAAAACCAACATACATTCTGATAATCAGAATACATTCTTCAAACCCATCAATTTCCACATTACAGTCTTCATGTGGGACAAATTCGGACACAAAATGAAACACAATGTTTTTCCCAGAAAATAGATCAATTGAGATATTTATTCTATTCTTCTCAATAGCCTTTTGATAATGCCACACATCTAGTATATCACATGGATGTGCAACCCACGTCTCCCTAATCACAACATTCCTACTACTGGTTACATCATGACAGAAGAATCTATAAGTTGAGCAGTAGATAAACCATGATTCATGGACAACCTTTGACACCATCTTAACACAATGTCAATATCATTGACAATGGTATCCATCATTTTTATATATATGTCAACATCCACACAAATCCTCATTGTAATCTGAGGACCAAAATATGGTGTTTGAAAGTCAGAGTAGAGGAACCAACCATGTAACCATCCAATCAGATTAAGAACCACTATATTTTGAAATGGTTATCCGAGAGGGGGAAGAAATATTCGTATAATTATAATGGGTGTATCATGATTTAAGTGGAAATTGAAAAACCACCAGAAAAGAGAAAATATCATACCTATAACAAACATTATATAATTATTCAAATAATATGTCAGGCCTTCTTTCAACAAAATTCTATCCAACAAATGTCATGCATCCAAAATTCATATAATAGAAAAATATTTCGACTTCTGTATGACATATTTTAAACAATCAAAGACATCATCCTAGGGTCATCTCTTACTGATGAGGGACACTAGTGAAAAATCCATTAAAGAGGAATCCATAGTGAGCTTGAAGAGGAAATTAGAAATTAAGGACTCCATTAAAATTAGATTGAACATTAGGTAAATCATCGATGTCATGGATTCTTGGAAGTGAAGAAAGAACGTTTAATGGAGTAAAGGGTGGGGGATGAAATGGTGAGGAAAGAATTAAAGGGATATAATTCCCATCCTTCCGAGAAGGGCTGAGGGGGAAAGTGACTGCAAAGACATCACATAGGTCAACTTGAAAGTCAGAGGAAAATTTCCAAATTATTCCACTTTAGTACAAGTTTCACATTAACCATCTAAACTATTTGACTTCCTTGTCTTGTAGTGTATTGAATAATAATAATATTTGAGTATCTAGATCCATCTCTTTTTCCACAAGCTAATTTAATTTTTTATGAATATATATTTTGAGCTCCCTTGATCTATATATATCTCACATCATTCTCCATTTAAATAGGTTCTCCATTTATTCAATGAAATTATTACAGCTAATAACCCATAATCATGAGTTTGATTGATATAATCATGAGTTTTTACCTTACATGACGCATATGATATAACTATATCATTTGAAATAATGATACAACTAATTTATATCCATGATGCATCACTATAAATAAAAAATCAACCATTTCATGATGGAAGATAAAGATCGGATCAGTCACTAATATCCTCTCCAATTCATTACAATATTCTTCAAATTATTTTTTCTATACAAATATATCCCCTTTATTAGTAATCTATGTTAACAGGTTGAAAAATTGAATTTTTTTAGAAAACTCCTGTAATAACCCTATAAACCAATGACACTACATTAATTAGCAATTTTCTGTGGTTTTAGTCCATTGTAGACTTCCTTAAAATTCATCTTATCATTCAATATTCCATTAATTGATATAATTGTCCATAAATAAATTTAGAGAAAAATACAACTTTCTAAACATCCAAAATAAAAATTCTATTCTAAGAGTCAACAAAACATCATGAAAGTGGTTCTGATGGTCCTCATAACATTCATTATATATCTAGATATCATCAATAAATATCACCAAAAAAATTTACATCATATTAATTAAACAATATATTCATTTAAAAAAATAGAGGGTTCATTAGTTAGTCCCCTTGCAATTACTATAAATCTGTAATGTACATACCATGTTCGGAATGTTTTCATTGGAATATATTAAATTTTTAAACATAGTTTATGATATTCTAAACGATTGTTAATATCGGAAAAATATTGAGTTCAATTAAGTTGATCTAATAAATCACCATTTAATTGAAAATGATATATGTTATTTACTATTATATAATTTATTTATCTTTAATCAATGAACAACATCATGTACCAATATTTTTTATTTAAAAAATTAACAAGGGATTCCCATAGAGAGATACCATTGAAAATAAATCCTTTATTACACAATTACTCAAATTGTTTCTTAAAATCTATTAATTACACTATTGAATGTAACACCCTGACCCCAGTAACACAGAGTCGGGGCATTATTTTAATACATTGGCATGATTACAAGGAATCAAGTCCCGAAGGATCGATCAGTTTAGTAGTCTTAGAAAATATATTACATACATGAATGTTACATTGCACATTAAGACATATAAAACAACATAAATAATCATTATGAACACCATTATTCACTTGGATTAACCATGCATATCAATCACAATAAACTTCTTGGAATACTTGGAAAAATAAAACATATACAGGGGTGAGCTCAAACGCTTAGTAAGGGTAAGAAATACAGTGGAAACTTTCATAAATAAGCATAAACATTTTAAGGCATTGTATAACTAAAACAAGTCTTTTAAACATTAATGTCAGCATAATATGGAAAAAATAAAATGAAATAATGCCATTTACTTATTCACATGGATATTATACTAGTCGAATAATCACATGCAATATCACTAACCACTTTTATAATGATGGAATGCATAATTCCAAACTATCATAACCACGTATCCAAGGCCTTGTGCCAGGACTACAAATAAGAATTTTTCAAGGCCTTGTTCCAAGACAGTAGTTTGTCTCATGAGACCTACCGATTCATCGAGGAGCTATAGCGGGTTCCACCTGTCACATACTATGTCCAATGAATTCCTCATATGAATAGGTTTAAACATAACATAAACATTCGTATTAAGACTAGCATATGAAATTACAATAATTTCTCCATAAACCATGAATGGTGTAAAAATAACACATCCATAGTCAAAAATATCAAAAAACCTTCAATGGAAGTTTTTTATAATAAATAAAATTCATATATACTTAAAATCCATCAAAGAATGTTCACTATATGAAAATGACGAGTAAATGTTTTTGAGAGATATATCCTTTTTGTAAAATCATTTAAAATTCCCAAATTTATAAATGATGTAATTTAAAAGAGATTTTTTTAATCAAAGTGTCCCATACCACTTTGAAACTTTTGAAAATAATTATCATTTCAAAACATTCATGTCCATATAAATAAATCCTTAAAATCATTTTGAAAACATGGACATTAATTAAAAATATTTAGAAAGTTAAATATTTAAAACATTTGAAATTATGATGTTGATAAAGAGTACCTTTCAAAATCCTTAAAATATCCATTTTGAAATCATTTTATGAAAAATGGACATGGATGATAAAAATGTCCCAGTAAATACTTACACATAAACAATCTTGGGTAATAATGAGATTGAGGAATTAACCATTACCAATTTGGTATCTTACGAAACATACAACCCATGAAAGAGGAATCATACAATGAATTTGTAAATACTCATAAATTAAAGTTTATTACACAAATAATAAAATTATTGTCAGTACATACACCACACAAAAAGGTAATAGTGGCAATATGGCATGAATCTCACAGAAATAAGGAGAGAGATGAAAACCCTTTACCTTGCACTTTCCTTTAGTCGAGGGTATGTTTAGCCTCATGTACAAATAACATAGTATGTTATTAAATTATAACAGAACCATATTAATATTTATGATATCAGACATTATTTTTTATGACTTTATATTACGCATTTAATAATAATTTCCATGTTAAATTAACATTTCGGGTAATAATCATTTTCTTTATCATAGGTGTTTTAACTTGTTACACTTGATTGTATCACTTAGATCATGATTTAAATACTTACATTATATAAAAAATGATAAATATATAATACATATTTAGAATAAAAATATGTATAATATATATATATATGAAATGGAAAACATCGTTTATGGAGATGATAGTCCATACGTACGCATAAACGATGTTTCTGTTTTCATATAGTTTTGGATAGATGTATGTGAATAAGATATATGTAAGTACATAAATACATATATATATATATACATATATATATCTCCAGTATCATTATTATGTTATATATTACATACTATATATTTTTATAATCGTTGATGAATGGTGAACTTGGAAATGAATCTTATCGCATCGTGGAGACAGTAATCCGTACGTACGCACGAGTGAAAATATCATTCTTTTGATATTAAAATAATATATAATTGGATGGTATATCATATATACAGAATCATTATCATGTTATATTTATTATTTACATGAATTATACAACATTATTATAACCATCTAAATAATAATATATTGAATAACAATTACACCACGACATGGAGACGGTAAGCCGTGCCTATGCACGTATGGTGACAAGTTATTCAAAGTATGGATAGAATACTGAATATGGTTGTACCATATTTATAATAACATAACAGTATATATAAGAAACTGGATTTATTATTTTAGAATGGTAATAACAACGAAAGAAGAAGTGGAAGAAGAAAGGAACTTGAAAGAGGGTGGTGAAATCAGTACCTCTTCTTGAGGTTCTTCCTTTTGATTTGATTAAAAGGGATCCTTAGGTTGGCTTTCTGACTAAAGGAAGGCCTCTAGGATTAATTAAGGGGAGTTTATAGAGTTTTTGGGCAGGGTTTGGGCGAACCAAAAGACTTTGAGGGTTTGAATTAATGAGAAGGGGGAGTGCCCTTTTATAAGAGCGGTGAGGGGCACCTTTGGAAACTAGAAATGTTATTTTATAATAAATTGATATTCGGTTATTAATGGATAAAAAGTGGATTATTTAACGGTTAAGGTGGGGAAAGGTCTAAAACCACTCAACCAATAGTATTTAGACAGGTTTGGGTTACTATATTAACATTATCTTTAAGTATTAACTCTTAGTTAATTAGTTTCACTTTTACAATGTCTCTTTGTATTTTTATATTATATGGTTAATAAACATACTATATAAAACCAAGAGACCCCCAAGTGGTCCATTAATGATACAAACATCATGATATAAGTCTCTTGGATGATTCTTATATTTTAAGGAATTTAATATCGATTAATAATAAAATATTTTTTCTAAAAAATATTTTATGTCAATTTTGAAACTATTCAATAATTGATTTTTGTAAAAATCATAACAGAATGATTACCTCAAAATAAGTTCATTCAATCAATCCTAGCGTGTCATATTATCCTATATAATTATTGGTATTTATAAAAAGTCCCAAGTTACATTTATTTGGGTATTTATAATATCAAATATTCTAATTTTTCATTAATTAGGTAATTACTGCATCACCATTGTGTCCTAAATAAATTAAATTATACAATGTCTAAAAATTATAAATAACATATCATTATGTAGGAAATCGTTTTCTCTTTATAATGAGTTTTTACAATCGAATTTATCTTATGTATAACCCTATATTAAAAATCTTTTAGTAAAGAAATATTGATTTTAACTCTTTTAACTCTTCATTAAATTAAATAATAATAAATGTCCTAATCTTATCCAAGTGAACCTAAATGATAATATTTTACTCCTAATGTTTTTTTTGTTGAGATAAACTTGTCCAAGAGAATTAGGACATGTGTTAGGGTAATATTAATATAATTTTTACCCTTAATTACCCTATTTACTTTTAACCATGGTAAATAAAAGTAAATACTTACTATTCACCAAAAATTATTTTCATCTCATTGAACCACATTTTACTCCTTGATATTAACCGTGTGTCTCAGATTTTCAAAATTCCACTCACAGAGGCAGTAAAATTATGTTTTCTGAAAAATTCAGTTTTTTTAACTACCACTTAATGGTTTCACTATTCATAAAAAAAATAAAAGTTTCCAGAAAAATACCAAAAATTAGTTCTAAGATATATTTGATATTATGAATTCTAAAATGATTTTTATTTTACCATATTCAAAACATATCAGTTGCATTAATTAATTTAAAAATTAATTTTTGTCATCAAAACAAATAGCGTGTTTTTAAGAGATAATAACTATAAGAAGATTAACACTTGTTTATGTCTGGTTTAAATGTAAAATTACATTCAATGTACAACATTGAATTAAATGGTAAAAATATATTCTAAATATACTCTAAAACCACAAAAATTAATAATTTATCACTATTAATTATTTCGATTAAAAAAGTTGTTTTTAATTAAAATTTAATAATTTTCACTATTCAACAAAATATGAAAGTTATCTGAAAAGTACCAAAATTTCAACCTAAGCTAATTTCAATATTACGAATCCAAAAATTATTTCCATTTTGAAAGATAAAATTTATAAAATTTCAAAAAGTAGGTATCACTATTCATAACTGCTAGTTTGATTGGTTGTGGTGTGATAGAATCTCGAAGTTTCCTACAATGCACGCCATTGCATTATTTCAAAGGAAACGTATCGTGGAAGCTTGGGGTGTTTCATTGTAAATTTTTGATGTCCCCATTCTAAAGAATAAATTTATTTAGTCAAATAAAATATATAAAAGTTTAAAATATTTTATTAAAAAAGAGGGTTTCACAATTAAAAGTTGGTTAAAGTGAATTTTTATAAAAATAATTCTTTTATCTAAAAAAATGAATTAGTTCTTACATTATGAAAAAAAAACTAGTAATATGGATTCTAAAATTATAAGGTTTGTATAATGTTCCAAAAATAGTTAATACTATTCATAACCTCTTTTGAACGGCTAGTTTGGTAAGTCATGGTGTGCTTGAAATGGGTGTTGCGTATAGTGAAAGTTATTGAATTATTTTGAAGAAATAACACACTATGAATTTGTGGGGTGTTACATTCTCCACTCATTCAATAAATTGTGTCCTCGCAATTTTAAATTTTTCTTCAAAAATAAAAGGTTGAAAATAGAAAATATCATTGTGGGAAAACCAACACCGGAAATTGGGTTAATAAAATTTTGTCTTAATAAGAGGAAAAGAGAAATGAAATGATCACCACCAAATTATATCTATATTAGGAGAACATTGGTGGTAATTAGAGACATATAATTGGAAGAAAAATGTAAATATTTATAGGTAGTGATTGAGGTCATCAATCAAAAACAAGTGTAAAATTGAGGTCCTTAAATTCATCAATCTATGATGATTTGAAATACTATCGGTTCAACAAAACATTGGGTATTAGGATAACACATTTTTGGTTTTAGGATCCCTTAAATAATGTATTAGAATTAATTTCTTCAAAGAATAAGATAAGAATAAAATTATATTCTTGACATGTAGAGTTCCATCCATTATCTAATTTCTACCACAAACTCATCTTTCACTCTAAAAGATAATAAAACGTTAAAAAATATTCTATTTATCCTATTCGTATTGGGTTCCAAAAAAAAATTATAATTAATCTACCAGATATTTAAAAATCTACATTATTTAATCTAGGACATCACATGGGCTAGTGGTAGGTGATACACCCTTGTCGCCCTTCGGTTCTGGGTTCAAGTCTCGCGGCCTTGCCAGATGCGACAGTTTGCTGCCCGACCTCAAGGTTGTCCTTTCATGGCAATCCAAAAATAATCCAAACTAGAACTATCCAAAATAAATCAGCCCAAAATTTATAAGGAAGGTAAACACAATAAAGATCCCTTTTACCCCATAATAGCATGTGAATACCTTCATCATGTATTCTTTTAAAACACTGAAACATCTTAAATTACCATAAAACATTATTGATTACATTCATGCTCCCTTATTCCTTATAGAATATTGGATATAATTCATCCAACCATAAAATATTGTAAACTCCATCAATAATGGAATAAACAAATCTTTAATCTGTTTCAATGCAGTCTAGAATATCCAATATAATTTACCCAAATCAACCATATCTTATTCCAAAATCAGTACCTCAATATTATGACCATATTAAGGTTTATCTTTCCTTTAACCATGTTATTTCTAAAAAGTTTAACTGGTTGTAGGATCACTTTTCAAAGTACCATAAAATCTCAAATCCTCAATAAAATATTACTGTGGTACAATCCTTTTTTATTTCCAGTACATCATTGATACAACACTTAAATGAAATAATTACAAAATAACAAGATAAGAACACTATCCATTCCTCTTTGTCTGTGGTAGTATCATAACTTGACAATAGCATCATTTGTGGCATAGTCTGATAACTCAGATATTGGTTCGCGTAGTGTCCAAACTCATTGCAGATGAAGCATTGTACATTTGAAACCTTTTTCTTACCCATGGAGTCACGTACTTGGTGTCCTTTTTCTCCACACTTATAAAAAACTCCCATTCCATTCATGAATGTTCCAGGTTGTTTCTTCCCACAGTTATCACATATGGGAAAACTATTCTTTTCCCACTTCCCTTTATCCATATTTCTCTATTCCATCCTTTTCATCTCTTTCTTCCCTTCAAATCCATAGGACTCAGAGAACTCTTTACTTATCTTATCAACACATGATATTATTTCTTCATATGATGATAATACATGGGAGACTATTTCCCTTATAAATGATGGCTTAATACCATGAAATATAAGATCCTTTTTATTCATTGGATCATACGTACTACTAGAGTTCACATTCCTTCTACTGGGCGCCATTTCTATAAAATAGCATAAACTAGGTCAGTTTATGAATTGCAATGAATAATTCAATACTTGTAAAATACCTAACGCAAATTGAACAGTTTATGGATATAATACATAATAATAAAAAAGGATTCATTGAAGAATAATATACTCATAAACCCTTCATAATGTTTTGTAATGAATAAGAGAATTATCCTAAGCATATCACCTGGGAGTGTCGTTACCATGAGTGAATCAAGGCCCATTGTCGTGCACCAGTTCCTGTTCGAGTCTAGCTCAAAGCTGTGTATATATCTGTGCCAGTGCCGCCTCAACCTACTCATATCCAGACAGGGATGTATTTATTAGAAAACTCACAAAATCTCTAGAATGCCAAAATTATATGAAGTTCTTCTATACTAATCCTCAAATTTCATCTTAAATCAATGTTCTCTAATCAAAGTTTTTCTAAATATAGATTCCATGTTTATTGTTAAACATCCTCTGATACCAACTGTAACGCCTTGTCCGCAGTTTCCCAGAGTTGGTGCATTATTTTAATACATTGGAATGATTACATGGAATCAAGTCTTGAAGGACCGATCAGTTTAGCAGTCTTGGAAAATAGATTACATATATGAATGTTACATTGCACATTAAGTCATACAAAAGAACATAAATACTCTTTATGAACTCCATTATTCACATGTATTAACCTTTTATATAAATCACAATAAACTTCTTGGAATCCTGGGAAAAATAAAACATATAAAGGGGTGAGATCAAATGCTCAATAAGGGTAAGCAATACAGCGGAAACTTTCATAAATAAGAATAAACATTTCTAAGGCAGTGTATAACTAAAAAAATGACTTTTAAAATTGAACATCAGCTTAATATTGAAAAAATAAAATGAAATAATTTCATTTACTTATTCACATTGATATTCTATTAGTCGATTAATCACATGCTATATCACTATCAACTTTCATAATAATGGAATTCATAATTCCAAACTATCATAACCACGTAGCCAAGGCCTCGTGCCAAGACTTAAAATAATATTTTGTCATGGATTTATACCAAGACACAAGTTTGTCTCATAAGACCTACTGATGCATCGAGGAGCTATAGCGGGCTCCACCCGTCACTTACTATGTCCAATGCATTCTTCATATGAATAGGTTTAAACATAACATAAACATTCGTATTAAAACTAGCTTACGAAATTTCAATACTTTCTCCATAAACCATGAATGGTATAAAAATAACACATCCACAATCAAACATATCAAAAAACTTTCAATGTAAGTTTTGTATAATAAATCAACTTCAAATAAGCTTAAAACCCATCCAAGATTGTTGACATAGATTAAAATGATGAGTACAACTTTTTGAGAGAAATATCCTTTTTGTAAAATCATTTAAATGTCACAAATTTATAAAGGAAGTAATTTAAAAGATATTTTTTAATCAAAGTGTCCCATACCACTTGGAAACTTTTCAAAATAATTATCATTTCAAAAAATTCATGTCCATATAAATAAATCCCTAAAATCATTTTCAAAACATGGACATTAATTAAAAAGATTTAGAAAGATAAATCATTAAAACATTTGAAATTTTGATCTGGATAAAGATTACATTTCAAAATCCTTAAATTAATCATTTTGAATTAATTTAAATGAAATATGGACATGGATTATAAAAATGTCCCAGTAAATACTTACACATAAACAATCTCGGTTAATAATGAGATTTAGGAATTAACCCTTACCAATTTGGTAACTTATGAATCATACAAACCATTAAAGATGTATCATACAATGAATATTTAAATAAACATAAATTAAAATGTATTACACAAATAATATGATTATGGGCAGTACATACACCACACAAAAAGAAAATAGTGGCAATATGGCATGAATCTCACCAGAATAAGGAGTGAGATGAAAACCCCTTACCTTGCACTCTTCTTTAGTCAAGGTTACTTTTAACATCTTTTACATAGATAGTAGTATGTTATTAAATTATTCCAGAACCATATTAATATTTATGATATCATACATGATTTATTTATGACTTTATACTACCCATTTAATAATAATTTCCATATTAAATTAACATTTCGGGTAATAATCGTTTTCTTTATCGTACGTGTTTTAACTTGTTACTCTTGATTGTATCACTTAGATAATTATTTAAATACTTCCATAATATAAAAAATGATAAATATATCATATATATTTAGAATATAAATAGGTATAATAGATATATATAAAATGGAAAACAACGTTTATGGAGACAGTAGTTCGTACGTATGCATAAACGAAGTTTCTGTTTTCATATAGTATTGGACGGAAGTAAGTGAATAAGATATATGTAAGTAAATAAATTATTATATATATACATATATATATACCTAGATATTCATTATTATGTCATTTATTACATACTATATATTTTTATAATCGTTGAGGAATGGTGAACTTGGAAATAAATCTCATCACATCGTGGAGACGGTAATCCGTACGTATGCACGAGAGAAAATATAATTCTTTTGAAATTAAAATAATATATAATTTGATTTTATATCATACATACAGAATCATTATCATGTTATATTTATTATTTAAATGAATTATACATCATTTTTATAACCATCTAAATAATAATATATTGAATAACAATTACACCACGACATGGAGACGGTAAGCCGTATGTATGCACGTATGGTGACATGTTATTTAAAGGATGGATATAATATTGAATATGGTTGTACCATATTTATAATAACATAAAAGTATATAAAATATACTGGATTTATTATTTTATAATGGTAATAACAAATAAAGAAGAAGTGGAAGAAGAAAGGAACTTGAAAGTGGGTGGTGAAATCATTACCTCTTCTTCGGGTTGTTTCTTTTGATTTGATCAAAAAGGCTCCATACGTTGGCATTATGACTAAATTAAGGCCACTATGATTAATTTAGGAATTTGGAGAGAGTATTTGGGCAGGTTTTGGCCGAACCAAAAGACTTTTAGGGTGTGAATTAATGAGAAGGGTGGGTTCCCTTTTATAAGAGGGGTGAGGGGAACCTTTGGAAAAGCTAGAAATATTATTTTGTAATAAATTTATATTCAGTTTCTAATGGCTCCAAAGTGGATTATTTAATGTTTAAGGTGGGTATTGGTCTAAAAACACTCAAACAATAGTATTTAGACAGGTTTGGGTTACTATATTAACCTTATCTTTAAGTATTAACACTTAGTTAATTAGTTTCACTTTTACAATGTAAATTTATATTTTTATATTATATGGTTAATAAACATTCTATATACATCCAAGAGACCCCCAAGTAGTCCATTAATGATAAAATTATCATGATATATGTCCCCTTGCCTAACCTTAGATTTTTAGGAATTTAATATCAATTAGCAATAAAATATTCGTTTTAAAAACTATTTTATGACAATTTTAAAACTATTCAATAATTTATTTTTTAAAAATACTTACAGAATTATTACTTCGCAAAAAGTTAACTAAATCAATCCTAACATGTCATATTATCCTCGAAAATTAATTTTTTTATAAAAAGTCTCATATAACATTTATTTGGGTATTTATAATATCTATTATTCTAATTTTTCATTAATTAAGAAATTACTGCATCACCATTGTGTCATAAATAAATTAAATTATATAATGTCTAAAAATTACAAATACAATATAATTATGTAGTAAATCTTTTTAAATTTATAATTAATATTTACAATTGAATATATCTTATGTATAACCTTATCTTAAAAATGTTTTAGCAAATAAACATTGATTTTATCTCTTTTAACTCGTCTCTGAATTAAATAATAATAAATATCCTAATATAATCCAAGTGGACCTAAATGATAATATTTTACTCCTAAGTTTTTTTTTGGTCGAGATAAAATTTTCTAATAGAATTAGGACATGAGTTACGGTAATATTAATATCATTTTTACCCTTAATTACCCAATTTACTTTTAACTGTGGTAAATAAAAGTATAAACTTACTATACTCCAAAAATTATTTTCATCTCATTAAACCACATTTTACTCCTTAATATTAATGGTTTCTCTTTTATTTTTGAAGTTCCACTCACAGATGCAGTAAAATTATGTTTTTTGAAAAATTCAGTTTTTTTTATCTACCACATAGTGGTTTCACTATTCTTCAAAAAATTAATGCTTCCAGAAAAATACCAAAAATTAGGCCTAAGATATATTTGATATTATGAATTAAAAATTGTTGTTTATTTTACCCAATTCAAAACATATCGGTTGAATTAGTTAATTTAAACAATTATTCCCGCTGTCAAAACAAATAGTGTGTTTTTAAAAGATAATAACTATCAAAAGATTGACACTTGTTTATGTCTAGTTTAAAAGTGAAATTACATTCAATGACCAACATTTTATTAAATGGTAAAAATATATATTCTAAATATTCATTAAAACCACTCAAATTAATAATTTATCACTATTAATTATTTCAATTAAAAAAGTTGTTTTTATTTAAAATTTACTAATTTTCACTATTCATTGAAATATGAAAGTTATCCGAAAAGTACCAAAATTTCACCCTAAGATAATTTCGATATTATGAATCCAAAAATTTAGTCCATTTCGAAAGATAAAATTTATAAAACATAAAAAATTAGGTATTACTATTCATAATGGTTAGTATTGGTTGTGGTGTGTTAGAATCTCGAAGTTGCGTACAATTCACACCATTTCATTATTCAAAGGGAAACATACCATGGAAGCTTGGGGTATTTAATTGTAAATTTTTTATGTCCCCATTTTAATGAAAAAATTTATTTAGTCAAATTGAATATATAAAAGTTTAAAATATTGGATTAAAAAAGGGTTTCTCTATTAAAAGTTGGTTAAAGTGCGTTTTTTAAAAAATACTTCTTTTATCTAAAAAAATGAATTTGTTATTACATTATTTATTAGAAACTCATAATATGGATTCTAAAATTATAAGTATTATATAAAGTTCAAATTTTAGTTAATACTATTCATAACCTCTTTTGAACGACTAGTTTGGTAAGTCATGGTGCGCTTGAACTCGGTGTTTCCAGTAGTGAAAGTTATTGAATTATTTTGAAGAAATAACACACTATGAAATCTTGGGGTGTTTCATTGAGGTTCTATAAGGATTCATTAATATTTACCATTAATCACAAAATAAATCAATAGATTACAGAACTTCCCACTCTAGATTACATACATTTAAATCTCTTATAAATTCAACAAAGAATTCTTACACAATGTGTATATCTTCAATTTACTGATTTCCCACATCATCCATAGATTTTTATTTCTCATATTATCCAATAATATCATCTATTAGGTCTACTATCAGTGGATCTATATAAGAATTCGATGGTGGGGTTTATGCTCTAATAATAAGGGCTTTCACATCTTCCCATAAAAAGTACATTCCTCCTTCTTGCAATATATTTTTGAATCATATTTTGAAATCCACTCAATATAGAGGAATATGTCAAATTCAATGATAGTTATGATGATAAGGTTCAAAAATATATCATTTTTGTATAATAAAGGTTATTGATCTACATATCTTTCTTCTAAAGAGACATCATGTAGGAGTTTTGACTGAAAACTCCTTTATTAAATCAAAAGGGAAATATAAAATTTTCATGGAAAACTGGGGAGTTAAAAAATAATGTGATGATTTATAAAAAAAAATCATTATATATTTTTTAGTAAATGATTTATGAACCTTCCACCACATCATTAATATTTTTAACCTCAACATTTTTGATCGTATAAGTATAGACTAGATCCCTTGTCAATTTTTGATGAATTTTTCCTTAATATTTGGAGGAATATTTTTTATAGTGTGCCATCTCCCATCAATTGTAAAATTGAATATTGTAAGTTAATTTATTTCCCTTAAGTCATGAGCATGATTACATTTATCACCACCAATGTAAAAAATTTATTTTTCATTTATGTAGGAACAATGGTTTTTTCTTCCAAAATTGTCACATTTTGAAAATTTCTCATTATATTCATCCATAAATTTATTCTATGGCCATCCACAATCTTTTATTCGTTCCTTTACTAATGTCATAATACGTAGATAATTCTACTTTTATCTTAGTGGCACATTAATGTATATATTCTTATGATTAGATGTTTTAGGAGATTGATGCCCCTAAAAATATTTTTTAATCCATCAATGATTCAATCAATCTTTTCCCATGGATTGATTATTATTCCATACCTTTCCATTAATAACCTTGTATGTTTAGATTAATACAAGGCAATTTTTAATTCCTATTTTTTTTGATGACTCATAAATTAACTCTCCACATCTACTCAATTTTGTTTAAGGAAATATTTCTCCAATCTAACTTCATTAAAATCCTTCAATTCCATATTTAAAAATCCTTCCACCTGCATTGGGTTTTTAAAAAAACCCACCATTGATAAAAATATCCTGAGTGGAAAAAAACCCCATGGTAACCATATATCATTATGTACATCCCAATGTTATAAATATATTCTCAAATGAATATATCCACTAATGGGGTTTTACTCCCAATGAATGATGGATGTTGTTGTATCATGAAATTTCATTTTTTACACCACTATTTGGATTAGGATTTCCATATTGGTATGGCTATTTTTCAGAACATGAGTTAGTTTTCCTAGTATAGTTATAATCTTTACAGCTCCAGTGTCAACTATAACTCCCATATAAATATATTGCATAGGATATAAATCCCTATATGGGATTCATACATTGAAAAAATTTCAATTCTTTCCCATTGTCTCCATTTCTATAAAATGACATATTTCAAATTAGGTTACAAATCAAAATGCATTATCTCAATCAAGTATAATAATTATTATAAATTAGAATATTTATTTATGGATAATATCATATCTAGAAACATGGTTTATTTGGTGTCATATTTTCATTTAAATCCTTTAAAACCATTTTTAAGGAAAATATTATGTATCCTATGCATATTCACCATGAGTGCCATTACAGGTGTATAGTAAGTCATGTATTTGAGTACTTGGTAACCCCGAGTGAGAAATGAGACAACCTGTCATATTTGATTCCCCATGGTACATCAAGTATGGAATGACATCCATCAATACTATCCAAATAGGTATGTATTTATAGAAATAGCCACATAATATCTACCTTAAAAAATCTAGCATTCTCTTATATGAATATGCAAAAATAATATCATAGGGTTATTTTCCCTAAACTATATTTACTAAATCTATCTTCCAATGTTTCTACTAAAAATCCTTTGGAATCAAATACAATGACATTGAACCTAAATGCTCCAAGTTGATTCCATACATTTTTACAATATCATGATTACATGGAATCAACCCCTAATTATTTGAATATTTTAATAAATTTAGAAAAATATATACTAAGACATGTTTTAAATTACAACAGAAAAAGAAAAATTACTATGAAAATAAACAAATATCATCTATAAATTTCTCGAATATCCCATCAATCGATTAATAATAAACATATTATCAACCAACATAAAAATAATATATAAGAGATATGTGATTTCAGATTAACGGTTAGGGTAAAAAATATTGCAGAATATATCATAATCAATATGTGATGTGAAATAAATAAAACCACATAAAACATAACCGTAATCTTTTGCATAATATTGAATAAATAGAAATCCAACTAAATAATTCCATATAAATAATCCCATAAGAATAAAATGTTACCATGATAATTATAATAAAAAAAAGATCATGTGGAATATGATTTAATTGAATCATAATGAGTGAATCTAAAATTTCGGACAACATAAAAATACTATAGAGGCCTCGCCTATCAAATCTTAAAATAACATGAAGAACATTTCAACCATGTCCAGGCCTAATTTGTCTCCATATTCCTACTAATGAATTGAGTCATTATAATGGTCCCCACCTATAACCTAATATACCCCATGAATTCTATATAAGAATGGGGTGAAGCATTACAACATATTCATAGGAATTTTATATAACATTCCCAAACTAGTGATCAGAATCATTGACAATTGTGAGAAATTTAGTGGATTGTATCATGATAGATAATCCACATCTAATCAAATCGTATAATATTTAATTAAATATTGTATAATGTATTTTTAATAGATCAATTTAATTAAATCATAAGATTCAATAAATGATTATAAATAGTTTATAATAATAAAAAATTCATTAAAAAATTCCTGACTAAAATACCATTTATACTTTTCAAAGTTCATATTTTTTTGAAAAGTAATTTGTATTTTTCATAGATGTTTGTATAAAACCAGAAATTAAAAAAAATCCTGAAATAAGAATTTTTTTTAAAAAAATAATTAATTATAAAAATATATTATGGAAGAAACATGAAAATGGTTGTGTTATTGGGATTTTCCTTTTAATCGGGGTGCGTATCAAGAAGAATTAAAAAGAAGCCATATAAATAATGTATTATCCAATAAATATAATGTGAACTAATCTGGATATATTATTTTCTAATATATATGCCAAATTTTATAGTATTATATAAAATTAATGAGTAATTACATTTGCGTAAAGAGTGATATTGAGTAATCTGAATGAAAATAGGAGTCTTGAGATGAAACCCACTCCTTTATCTGAATTTGTTCTACTTTGACCTTAATTTATAAGATAATCAATTGAAATAATTAATAAATTAATTTAGATTTTTTATAAATTTAATTTCTTTTTAATTATATTATAAATTTTATTTACAGTTGTTTTGATGATTTATAATATAAAATTTCAGCATTTCAGAGTGTTTTATTCATTGGCTCTCAGGATCATTTTACATTTTTAGACTTATGGATGATCATAATAAAATTAAAGCAGTTGACCAGAATTGAAAAATTTTATTATTAATGATCATACTAATTATTTAATGGTTATAATTTTTTTTAATTTTCGGTGAGGGTGAATTAATCTATATGATTATTGTGATAATTAATTATATTTTGTTTTTTTTGGATTTTCCCATCTCCACCAAATTGTTTGGTTACCATAATAAATATTTTTTATATAAATGGTTTCGATACAATTAGATAATTTTTAATAAATATATAACAATTTGTTTTATCCATAATTTTTTATGACAAGCTATGAATGCAGTATTTTAAAATGAAAAGACATCGACCATAATGGCATTTAACCAACACCACATGAACTGTACTTTCATCTTTTAAAAAAATGCATAAGGAGAATAGACTTGATCGAATATTTCACATTTACACAATAAAATTCATGTGTATATTACATACTATATTTATAATTTCATATTAGATAGAGGTTTTTTTAAGGACAAGAAAATAATGAAATGGAAATGAAAATAATATATTAGAAAGTGGATATTTACTTCTTGAATTGTTCTTCATGAGAACCTCTTTTAGGGGAATGGTTTGAGGTTTTCATTAGACAAAAGGATCCTATTCATGGGGGGGTATCTTTGATGATGTATTTCTTGAAATTGAAAAAATATCAAATATTGGATGGTGTGGGAAGAAGAGGTGACGATGTGTTGTATTTATAGTGGAGGAGAGTGTTGTTTTTGAAATATTTTTACATTTGTTTATTATTTTGGATCAAGAATACAAATTGATTTTTAGTTATTAATAAATATATTAAAATTGGTAAGATAATATTCATATTATGAATCATACTTGTTTCATGATACGTTTTATTTTTTATTTACCACATAATGTATATATATAGAAAATTATAGTATTTTACTATTAATAAAAAATACAACTATTTCACAAAAGTCCTGAAAATTCACCGTAACAAGTTATCAACATGTATTATTCTAAAATGGACACCATATTTTTAAAATAATTTAATATATATGAAGAATTTAATTTTTAATAAAAATCCTCATTATTTAGGAAAATAACAATTTTAAAATTTTAATTGACATTATGTCACTTTCAAAAAATCATTAAATGTTTCATATTATTTTATTAAAATCTTAAGACTACATATAATGAATTTCTGAATATATTTTTAAAATATTGTATTATATAGTTATATTATTTACAAAATTTTAAATAAGAATTCATGTTTTACAAAAATACTAACACATAATTTATCATATAAAAACATTTATTTACTTATTCCATGATGTAAATACACAATATTTATATTTTTATGACACACAAAATTGATTAATAATTTTATTTGTTTATTTAATATATTATTTTTCATATTACTATTCTTATGGGTCACATTACGATTATAATTTTCATATTCAATAGTACATTATGGTTTTTATTATAATGTTATGTGAAGCATAAACTATTATTGATTTTATATTTTAAAAGTGTTAATACATAAAATCATTGGGCGTCCCATTATTCTTTTATACAAATGTTTCATGCACAAAAATATAGAGTTTCTAATAATAAAACGATTTTGGTAGTTCTTCACTATATTTTGTTCGAGTTCCCACATCGCCTCTTCAATTTTATAATATCCCAAAGTATCCTTACCAGTCACGTGGTCTGATTCATGAGAACATTTTCCCAATTGTTTAGAATTCAGATATACTCATTAGAGAAAGATAAATCTTATTCTAATTATATTTCCTTAGATATTTGAACATTCATTGGGTCTGGAATTTAATTCCCCAATTAGAAGATCTGTAACACATCCTGAACATTTTAATGTCTACGTGCACTTTCCATATTGTCTGAAATAACACTAATTGTTTCCAGAATTTCAAAAGGACCAACATACTTAGGGATTAGATCCCTTTATTTATGAATCATATGTCTCCCATCCATAATAATTCCTAATTGAAAACATGATATACTTCTTGGAACACTAATAGTTTTCTTCTATAATCAACATAACTTAATTGGCCTAATTTTATCTACTTTGATATGGGTTTGAATAGTCTTCACGGTTAGAGTTGTTTCCTCCACAAGTTCATGGTGTAAAATATTCTTTTCTCAAACATAATCCCAGTATGTTGATGTATGACATATCTTCACATATAATTCATTATATGGTTCCATTTGAATATTGGAATTGAAATTCTAGATTTTGAAATTATCTTGCAAAGATAAATATTGTGATCTATATATATTTTACATATTTTACAATAGAAATATTGTCTCTATATATTCAAAGAAATTATTACTACGTATAAATAAATACCAGTAGTTGGATAGTTATTTTCCTAATATATTAACTTTTCTTGATGAATGGGTAATAAATCTATCATTATTCATATGGATACAACAAAGTCATATCCATGAGGCATCATTGTAAATCACAAATACGTCATTTCTTGAAGATGGAGTGAAGTTAAGTGAAATAAATTTTATCATTTCCAATTATTTAAATAATTCATCACATTAATTTATCAATATAAAATTTACCCCAATCAGATTAATCAATGTTAAATTGTCAGATAAATTAGATAAAATATGAATGATATACTAAATCTAACTTGATAATCCTATGAAACTATGTACACAAGTAATTTTCCAAGGTGTTGGTGTTTCTTGTACATCATTTCTCTTTTCACGATCGACATATATTATATCATAAATGAAAATTTATACATTAAATAAAACATAATAAATAAAGAATTCAAAATTTTTAAAACACCCATACAACACTATTATTCTACGAGTATCTAGAATAAACCTTAATTGGTTCTCATGGTGCACAATTCTTTTCAAATATTTCAATATATCACTAAAAAATACTACAAAATAACATTATGATAATCCTTTAACTCATTATTCATTAGATCCACAAAAATAAAGGGATCATTACTTAGTGAAAAATAGAATTACACTGAACATGTAATGTCTATATGTAGTCGATAATGATGTCTTTGGAATATCTTTCTTTTTTACACAGTGTTGATGATATTCTTAACAAAGGTCAATATTCATAAAACAGTGATTTATGTAATTTAGTTCAAATAATTCATCAGTTCGAGGAATGTGATATTTTTTTAATTTTAATATCATTTATTTCTCTATAATCAATGCATATCCTTATGGATACATTTTCTTCTTGAAATAGTTATCAAGGGCACCCCATGGAGAACAATAGGGTAGATAACCCCCTTATAAATTAATTCCTCTAATTGTTTCAATATATTTAATAATTCCATAGTGGTCTTTCTATAAGGATTCTTTGATATTTTTCTCATAATACTTATTGAATCATTGGTGAATATAAGATCCTAATTTAGAGAATGATCACATATATAATATATAAATACATCAAAATATATTTTCATAATAGGAACATCATTAATATGAATATTTAGGTATTTATCAATATATGATTTTTCTCTTATTCCCAAAAAATTTCATCTATTTGATAAACAGGCGGCAGATCTATATATGAATCAGATTATGAGGATTCATCTCTATTGTCAAGGGATTGTACATCTTCCTCAAAAATAGTAACATCATTTTCTTGAAATAGATTTATTTCATTATATTTTAAAATCTAGTCCATAATTAATGTTATCAAATTCAATCATAATTATAATGACAAATATATCAACTAACGAACTTTTTGGTGTCATAAAGGGGGAAAATTGACAAATCAATGCTATGATGAAACATCCCTTAGTATTTTTGACTGAATCCTCATTTATGAAATGAAACTAGAAGTGTATAAATTTATTGGAATATGAGATAATATAAATGAATTCTATGATTTAGAATCAAATAATTTTTTTCTATTTCGAGGGAATGCTAAATGTACCTTTCACAAATATCAATAATAATTTAAACAATAGAAATTGTAATCTCATATGATTGGTATTCACTAGTGTAAAAAAAATTCATATAGAGGATATTTTATATTTTTTAGGATGGTTTTTAGAAGACGTTATTAAATGAGATATTAAAAATTTTATTTTTTAAGTTGTTTATTTTAAAACCAACGTAAAAATCACACATCAGAATAGTTTTTCACATCTGTTCCTAAATAACCAACATGAAAAAACATTCAGAGGCTCAATTTATCATGTTATTAATTTAATAACTATTGTGGTATATTGTTTTTCACATCACTTATTAAATAACCAATGTGATAAATCTAGCCACTAATTGTTTTTCACATCGGTTATTTAGGAATCCACCTAAAAATAACCATATGAGGCTCGATTTATCATGTCGGTTATTTAATTACCGATGTGATTAATCGAACCATAGAAGGGTTTTTAACGTAGGTTCCTAAATAACTGACGTGAAAAAGGATATACACAGTTGGTTATATAATAATAGATTTAATAAATTATACCCATTGATTTATTAAATCGGCTATAAAATAAATGGCGTAAAAACAATGTTTTTTTATTAAAAATTCCTTACGATTAATATGATCTACCAAAGTAGACTGGAAAGAAGTAGAAACTAGGCCAAAAATATACAAAAACTAGGATATAATCCAGAACATAAAGTCATAATAACTATACCAAAATAAGTAGAACCTGATCGAAATTAAAGATTCACATATTTAAAAATTATAACATACAATTTCAACTGAAAACCTAAGTCCAACCAAAAAAACTATCAAATACACAATTAAAATTAAATTATTCAAAATTATATATTACACTACAATCAAACTAAATTCCAATAAAACTTGTTAAATAAATTGACCATTATATTTTTTAGCGTTTGACCTATTGAGAGCTATAGGATTGAGGGTCATCAAATAGCTAAAAAATAAATGGAATTTATTTAACATGTATAATGAATAAATAAAATGAAATATTATGGAAATGATTATAAGGAAATCTGACATGTTCAAAATTAAAATGTGTTCCACTTGTAATTATTTCATACATAAAACATAACATATAATATTACAATTTGATGAATCCTTTTTGTCCATGAAAATTATGTTTAAATGTGTGTCAATTCAAAATATCATTTTTATGTAATAAATTGATTACTAATACTTAATAATGTACATTTACCATTATTTTTACATATCTAAATATGGAAATTTTTGTCATTGTTTTTTTACAAATTTCATTCTATCCACTATATAAACATAATATGAATGAGATAAATTTAAAATTCATTATAATATAAACAACCAGTAAAGAAATGAATCATAATTTTCCAAAATATTCATAAAACATCCACACACATCACCATAGATAGAGCATATCCAATAATGTGGTTTCTCCCTTGGACAAAAAACACCTAACTTCCAATGATCAATGATATAAAAGAAAATTATCGGTTAGTGTTTTTATTGAAAATGAAAAAGAACAATTTTCCAGATATATATTTCATACATCTCAAATAAAGGAATCATCTAGCACTACATGATTATATTTTGTTCAAATCATTAATCTATATAATATGTTTTTTGTTCCACATACAATGCATGTTCTTTAGGGGGAAAAATATGCAGGTCCCTTAATCCATATACATCTATATTCTTATTCTTCTCACACATTCTATAAAGAAACCTAATACAAAATAGTCATAAGTATATATTTTTAGTAAATATAATGCTGGGAAAGGTGTTAATAAATACATGGAAAAATTATATATCATGTCGATATTCAACATATCTCCAGTAACAATCTCCATGATATGATTTTTCACAATCCCAAAAATTATTTCATGTACAAAAACATGATCTTCCATTGGAAACACATAATGATCCACCCACAATTTTTAATATCTTGACAATCTATCAAGACTACACGAATTTGTATCGGATGTCATAGCCATTTGACTTTATTATTGTCTATACAGTATTTCATTACATTTGAAGTATTCATATAAATACATCAGAAAATATTTTAGTTTTCAAATTTTAAAACTACTTTATCTAAAAATTATATACATGATATAACATACAAACCTTTATGTTTGTGAGTTGATGTAGTCTGGATGGCCACACTTAAAAGTGGTCGATACTATATCAAACTGTCATCACATCATCTGTAAGTACTGGTACAAGAGATGATCAATCTATATATCCTTGTTTTTTATAAATTAATAATAAAAAATAATTAAAACCATTAATATGATCATTTATATAAGAAATATTATAAACATTTACATCGCTGTTAACAAAAATGTATCGTTTCTTCAACATTCAACAAACTGTCTCCAAGTGTTTTCGTCTATTAAAGGATATATATATATATGACATGTATTTTCATGATTCATATGACATTGAGTGTTAATTTAAAATCCATCCATCTCTTAAAGGCCATATATAAACATTTACTCTTCAATCATCATGTGTTAGTAATATCAACTTCCATGTAATAAGGAAGAGGTAAAACATATTATAATAAAAACATTTAATGATTAGTCAAACAATAAACAATTATATAACAATAATATTCTCCCAAAATATAGATATTACTAATTTTTCCACACTTCTCTAATCAGCATTAAAAATTCATACTTTTCATTTACTCTAAGTTGAAAAAAACACTTAAAATATATTGCATCTGGTTCATTATGGATTTCATTTTACTTAAAATATATGAGTATCCTATGGTCCTGGCAACATGCATCTAATATTTTTGGTAAACTTGTGCAACCACATTTACCAACTTTTGAACTCTTCTTTCTCATTATGGGATAACATGATTATGATGTTGGAACATCAAGATGGTCATGTCAATGTTCCTCTCCAGAGGTATGCTCATGATTCTCATATCCATAATCCTGTGGTAGATCAACTAACTGATATTTCATTATACCTTCAAATAAAAAAGGAAAACATTAGTTCAAAAATAAATGAATTAAAATAATACAATATTAATGTAAAAAAAAAAATTAAAACATAACTATGTTTTTGTGATAGTAAACATGGTAAATGTGCTAATCATGTTAAACAAAGGTAATGATGGTAAACATGGTAAACATGGTAGTGTTATTTACATTCAACAAAATAAAAAATATATAAGTAATGTAATGCTAGACTATGGTAAGGAATATTAAACATGGAAAACAAGGTAAACATTGTAAATTAATTGTCATTCAACAAAATCAATAGATATATATGTTATGTAATGGAAAACATGATAAAATACACTAAACAAAACTAAAATGAAAAAAAATTATTATTATTTGTTTTAATATGAATTTTAACAAATAAAAAAAATTATAATATCTAACATTTTATGAAAATAATAAATGTTAACATGAAAGAATAACATGATACATGTAATATTAGGCATGTAAATTTGATTTTTTTAACAAATTCTTTCCTTGTGATCGTTCCTTATGGACAAAACCATGTCTTCAACATGCTCATAATTATTTTCTGCTCATCATTCCATGGAATTAAGGATATCACATAAGTAATTCACTTCATCAAGTGGATCCACACCAACATATTTTTTATTCCCATGTAAAACTATAAGACTTTGGCCTTAAACCTCACTTAAACTTGAATTAATAAAATAATGCACATTGAGTCTCTTTTCAGGATTAGAGTTTTACAGAATTAGATCCTAACTATTACGTCTCAAAAGATTACACAATACACACTTCTATAATGTCACTCTTTTTTTACAAAACATAGACTCTAAAAAAAGAGTCATGTCTTGTTCCATGTTTAAGACATCATGAATTATCCTTGATCCCATCCTTGACTGTATTCCACATTATTTCCTATGAAAAACATTTCAATAAAACATGGGGTGAGCATAAAAATCTCAGTAAGGGATACACAAAGAATAAAAATTGTTAGTTTTTCAAAACAACAAGTAAACCATGTATAGTTTATCAAAGTAATACTTTTAACCTTTATGAATTAGTAAAAACTCTTCAATGAATAAAAGATCATTACATACCCTTTCGTAACCAAAATATTACCATAAAACCCATATAATGAACATATAACATATAAAGGTAACTTGGGACATAAACATACTTAAATGGAATAACCATACGGTCGACTTCCACACATATCACTTAATGGAATAGTCATACGGCCGACTTCCATACCCAATGCATTGGAGGTTATAACATAACCACCCATCCTGGTATTCATGGCACCACCCATCATATGGTTTATCATGTAACCACCCGTCAAATGTTCAAGTACCATTATAAAATCAAAAGACCTAAAAAAATATAATTGAAAGAAAAAAATTCCACATTTCGATCACAATATATCACGTAAATATATTTACATGAAAAATACATTATCAAAACCATTTGCAATACCAAAATACATAAAAGATTATATGGTATTTATTTCATTTTAAAAACATTACATCTTGTTGAGGAAGCCAAAGAACAAATAATACTTATGTTGGTAGAAAAGGTCGTTGTCGCTGCATACGTACGACAAAAACATTCCCTTTTGTCATTTAGTAAAACGCTTCATATAAAAATACTCCTTTTGAATAAAAGTCAAAGTTAAAGGGGTTTATACATCGTATAAAATAATGTTGTGTATAAAACAAAATATGCCTCAATGAAAGGAGATTGAGATGAAGTCCCATACCTCGTGTCCGAAATGACTCGATTGCTCTTTAATATCTTGAATAATAAAGTAAAGTAAATTTCTACTTGCTTAAGAACCCTTTTCAAGAATGTTATTTCTTTTATATCACTTACATCCATGTTATAAACATTATGTAATCATTTATGTTAATAATGTTTGTTTTGTCGATATTTGGTTCAGAAGTCGAAATTAGACTTCTTACAATTACATTTTGTACATGTGGTAAAAGGTTAATTATATCCAAAATTATATTCATGATTTGGATATCATATATATCATATATATCCAGCATATACATGTATTTATAATATTATATAACATTTAGAGTTAAGAAATGAAATTCACCGTTCATGGAGACGGTAAGCTGTTTGTACGCATGAACACTACTTTCATTCCTATTTAATATTTAATGGAGTGAAATCATAATGATATAATAGTATATTATAATTCCAGTATAAAATCATATATAATATCATTAACTCCATCCTTTAAACATCCAACATATGGCATTAACAAATCAAATCACTTTGAGGGGGCAGCAGTCCGCACTTCCTAAAATTAAGATATCGCATTTAACCATAATGGAATCCTTAAAGATATCCCATAAATGAGAAATACAACAGCTTAATGAAATCATAAACATAATATATATCATATATAAATATTTTTACATCTTAATGGCCACCATTAAAGACGTTAATATAAGATTGAACAATCATCGTTTCATGAGGCAGAAATTCACCAACCTCAGAAACAATGTGTTCTTTATCCATTAGACGGAGGTGTGTGTAAGTGTAGCTAAAATCCATCTCATAATAGCATCCTAGTATATTGATTATACTGTTTTTTTACAAAATAAAGTAATAAAAAGAGTTTAGAGGGTTGGAGAAGCAAAATAAAACAAAAGAACACAAGTGAAATCATTGCCTTAAAATAAGGAAACTCTTCTTCATTTGAACCAAAAGGGTTCGTTGAAGAGATTTCTGCCCAAGGTATGGCTTCAAAGATGAGGATAGGGATGTGGAGAGATAAAATGGGCAGATTTTTGCCTAACCAAAGGCTTGAGAGGTGTGGGTAAGTAGGTAGAGGTGGGGGCCTTTTATAAGAGGAGAGGAGGGGCACTCTTGGAATGTTAAGAAAATATACTTTATTATAAAATGACTTCATAATATTAAATGTACCACAATTATATATTTCTAGGATAAGGTGATATGGTTTATAAATATACTCATCCAATAGGTTTCTGACAAGTGTAGGTCTTAGATTTTACTTTATTGTTTCATTTTATTTAAATCGTTAAATAAGGAGGTAATCACTTCCTCATCATGGTGTCATAAATAATTTATGTTATTTAATGAATAAAATTTTAAAAAAAATATCCTGAGGTAGGAAATCTTGTTATATTTCCAATGAATATTTATATTCAAAATTATGACATGTATAACACCATGTAAAAAATTGTTTTAGCAAAACAATACATGTTTGTGACATTTTTATTTTAACTTTAAATAAAAAGTTATTAATGTCATTTTCCTAACAAAGTGGCTCCATGGGGTCCCCATGTTGACCCATGGATTGTTTAGGTTGGCCATGACACTTCCAAGAAGGGTAGTACATGTGTCAAGGTAATTTCATATTATTGTAACATTATTTTTCTCTTAAATTACACTAATTGCCTCTAATCGTGATTAATAAACTTAAAAGTTACTATTCACCAAAAATTTATTTTAATCCCATTGTACCAAATTTTACTTCCTAATTACAACCATGTATGTAGAAATTTTGAAAATAAAATCACAGAAGTTGTAATGTTTAATTTAAATGAAAAATCAGTTTTTTTAACTGCCAGTTAATGGTTTCACTATTCATAAAAAATTGTCGTTTTTCAGAAAAATACAAAATATTCAGCCTAAGATATATTTGATATTATGAATTCAAAAATGATGTCTATTTTATAAAATTCAAAACATATAATTTTCATTAATTAATTTAATATTTAATTCCCGTTTTCAAAACAAATAGCATGTTTTTGTAAAACAATATGTATCAAAAGATTGACATTAGTTTAAGTCCAATTTAAAAGTGAAATGAATTACAATGACCAAAATTGGATTAAATGATAAAAATATATTCTAATTGAACTTTAAAACCATTTCAAAATATAATCTAATCATATAAATAAATTATAGATGGTTCTCCATCAAAAGGCGATAAGTTGACCTTTAGTGAATGTTAGAGTATCTATGCCTAAAATTGAATTCTTTATTTTAAGCCTTTATCTTTTATTGGATAAATGTAAAAACATTTAAAAAAACATATATAATCATATTTTAGATATTTCTATTCATTCCCACCAATACAATGGCTACGTGGTAACTACAATTTAAAATAATATTATTATATTACTAGTGTGCAACATAAGATTTCAAAGAAACTCGTTGTTGCGTATCGAGAATGCTATCGAACATAGAAACCCCTTTAAAGTAAAACTAATATTTAATTCGAAAATATTAATAAATATGAAAATGAATTATTCTTTATTTACCTGGGTTGTTACATCCTTCCCCCCTTTTGGTAATTGCGTCCTCACAATTTTATTCATTTATCAAAATAAGTGGGGGTATTTATCCCTCATAGCATTTTCAGATTCCCACATAGCCTCTTCAACCATATGGGTTTTCCATAAATCCTTTACCAGGTGAATTACCTTATTATGAAACACTTTCTCTCTATGGTCAAGAATATGGACTAGTTGTTCTTCATAAGAGTGTTTCTCTTCCAACTGAACTACCTATAAGTTCAAAACAAGAGATGGATCCGGCATTACTTTCTCAACATCGAAACATGAAAATCATTGTGTACCTGAGATAAACTCAGAGGTAATGGCACTCTGTATGCAACTGATCCAACTTTATCCACAATTTTATATGGTCCAATAAACCTTGGACTCATCTTTCCTTTCTTACCAAATCGCATCACACATTTCCATGGTGAAACATTGAGAAAAACATGATCACATACCTCGAAAGATAGATCCTTCCTCAGGTTATCTGCATAACTTTTCTTTCTGCTCTGAGATGTTCTCATTTGTTTCTGAATCAACTGAACTTTTTCTGCCATCTATTATACCAGTTCTGGTCCCATCATCTTCCTTTCACCTACTTCATCCCAAAAGGCTAGAGTTCGACACTGTTTTCTATATAATGCTTCAAACGGAGCCATCTGTATACTGGAATGAAAACTGTTATTATATGAAAACTCAACCAAAGAATGATGTTGGTCCCAAAATTCCCTAATAATCCATAGATCAGGCACGTAGAATATCCTCCAAGGTCTGAATTGTTCGTTCTGACTGCCCATCTGATTGCGGATGAAAGGATGTACTAAAATTTAATTCAGTACCCAATGACTTTTGAAGGCCTTTCCAAAAGTTAGAAGTAAACCTGGGATCACGAGCAGATACAATAGAGAGGGGAACTCCATGAAACCTGACTATCTCTTTAAGATAAAACTGAGCAAGTTGATCTAGAGACAAAGTATCTTGAATAGGAAGGAAATGAGCAAATTTAGTCAATCGATCAACAATAATCCAGATTGCATTATTACCTAGAGATTTCCTTTTTAATCCCACAACAAAGTCCATGGATATATTCTCTCATTTCCACTCTGTCACTGGTAATGACTACAACATTCCATTTGGTAACTGCCACTCTTCTTTAACCATCTGACAATTCAAACACTTCACAGTAAAATTGGAAATATCTCTTTTCATTCCATCCGACTAGTAATACTCCCACAGATATCTGTATATCATAGTACTACAAGGATGAACTGAAAACGGGGAACTATAATCCTCACATAACAACTCACCCTTCAACTATGAATCACAAGGCACACATAATCACTTCCCAAACCTCAAAACACAATCATTATCAATGTTAAATTCAATAAAGTTTCCCTTCTGAACCAGATCTACCTTTTTCAGCAATCCATTGTCTTTCTTCTGCGCTTTCTTAATTCTGTTTGATAGGGATGTTCTCACTGACACCTGAAACAAAACAAAAGAACTTCCTTCTCCAAAAACTTCTATTCCAAAGATCATAAAATCAAAAACCAAAGGATCTTGTTCCAAACGTACCATGGTTAATGAAGCATTACATTTTTGACTTAAAGCATCATCCACTTTATTTTCTTTTCCCAGATGGTAATGAATTGTACAATCATAATCCTTGATTAATTCCAGCCATCTCCTCCGTCTCATGTTCAATTCATTCTGAGTGAATATATACTTTATACTTTTGAGATCAGTATATATTTCATACTTTACTCCATAAAAATGATGCCTCCAAATTTTTAAAGTGAAAACAATAGCAGCTAATTCCAAATCTTGTGTAAGGTAATTTATCTCATGAGTTTTCAACTGACGTAAAGCACAAGCAATTACCTGATCATTCTGCATTAAGATGCAACCAATTCCATTCAATAAATAATCACTGTCGATAACAAACTCACCATTCCTGGAAGAAAGTCCCAAAACTGGAGCATTCACCAATCTTCTTTTCAACTCTTGAGAACAATCATCACATTCTTTATTCCAGATAAACTTAACACCCTTCTGAGTTAGCTTAGTCATTTTACTAGATAATGGTGAAAACATTTCAACAAACATTCGGTAGTAAACTTCCAAACCATGAAAACTAAGGATCTCGGTCATATTTGTGGGTCTTGGACATTCTTCATAAACATTTGTTTTAGCAGGATCAACAGTTATGCCATTTTTTGAAACAATGTGACCAAGGAAATAAATTTGTTGTAACAAAAACTCACAGTCACTGATTTTTCCATACAGTTTCTTTTCTTTTAAGGTTGAAGGATAACCCTTAAATGAATTTCATGCTCCTATTTACATTTATAAAACACCAAAATATCATCAATGAAAACAATATCAAACTTATCCAAGAACTTATGGAAAATTCTATTCCTATGGTCCATGAATACAGCAGGTGCATTGGATAACCAAAAAGGCATAACTACAAATTCATAATGGCCATATCTAGTATAGAACACAGTTTTCGGTATGTCTGCTTCTTTTACTTTCAACTGATTGTACCCTGACCTCAAGTCAATCTTGGAAAAATACTGAGCCCAATGGAGCTAATCAAACGAATCATCGATATGAGGAAAATTATAATTGTTCTTAGTAGTAATGTTATTCGAGGATCTATAATCAAGGCAATGTCTCTTCGAACCATCTTTCTTTTTAACAAACAAGATAGTAGCACCCCATGGTGATGTTCTAGGTTGAATAAAACCTTTATCTAATAACTCCTACAATTGTGTCTTTAACACTAAAATTTCAACTTCAGCCATTCAATAAGGGGGTTTTGAAATTGGCTTAGAATTAGGAACTAAGTCAACAGTAAATTCACTTCCTGATCATAAATAATACTAGGAAACTCGTCATAAAAAACATCAAGATACTCATTTACCACTGGCACATCATTAATCTGGACAGTTCCTTTATTTTCAACAACATCTAAAAGGTAACATTCATTTCCATCTTTTACTAGTTTTTAAACTTCCTGATATGTTATCAAAATTAATGGTTCATTCATGTACACAAACTGAAAATATTTCTGAAAAGAACCCATTTTAGCTATACAGTCAATCTTATCATGATAAACAGAAATCCAATCCATGCCCAAAATAACATCACACTCTACTAGAGGAAAAACAATAAGGTTTTTAGGTAGATTCTTTCCGCACACAAGGATAGAAAGGTTCTTATAATTTCTTTTTGTCTCAACGTTCCCTATGGTTGTTTTTACTATAAGTTCCGGATTCATATTTTGAGATGAAATTCCCAATTTACTAGAAAACTTCTCAGAAATGAAAGAGTGTGTAGACCCTGAATCAAGCAGCACATTGGAATAACTTGAAAAAACAAACAGGGTACCTGATACTAATTCATTCGATCTCCCAACATCTGCTGAAGTAGATACAAAAGATTTCACCACCCCTTTCTACTTGTAGTCTGCCTGCTTTCCCTCAGTTGAGTTCTTTGCTGGACACTCATTTGCATAATGACCCATATCATTGCACTTAAAACATCTTACCGCTGGCTTTTCATTGCCTGCTTGATCATCTTTCTTACAGTTACGAGCAATATGACCCGACTTACCACACCGAAAGCACTGTCCAAAAATGGATAGACATTATCCAGGATGCATTTTACCAGACTTCTCATAGGATGGATATCTGGTTTTCTTACCTCTAGGCTTCTTTGGTGAATTCTACCCCTTTTCCTTCCAGCTGGACCTCTTATTCTGTTGTTTTTCAAAGAACACCTGATCATCGGTAAACTCCATTTCCACCTTCTCAACACATCAAACAAGTTTCTCATAACCTTTGAACTCACGAGAAGATAAATCCCTTTTATACTTTGGATTTAACCTTGTGTAAAAATGATTGATTTTACTATCAGGATCTCGTATGAAATTTGGATCATACCTTGCTAGTTGAGTGAACTTTGCTTGATAAGCATCCATCGAGTCATCCTCCTGCCTCAATTCTAGGAATTGTTTTTCCATCCTATGATGAACCACCATAGGAAAATATTTCTCATGAAACATATCTTTGAATTCCTCCCAGTGAAAATCAACAATATCATCACTATCCCTGATATTTTTCACCATCGACCACCCCTAATCACCTTCACCTTCAAAATGGTAAACAACAAGACTAAAATTTTGATGATCTGAACAACACATGACATCAAAACTCTTTTCCAGTGCTTTAATCCGCCCTTCAGCTAGAACGAGTTCATATGATCCTCTGAATGATGGGGGATGTTGCCTCATGAAATGTTCCACCACTGACATGTTCATCTGCAGTTGATTTGGCTGATCTCATGCATGGATACCACACTTATTTATAGCCTGAGTCAATTGTGCAATCACTGCAACAAACTGTTCAATTCCGATTCCGACCATCTCATTTTGCTGATTTAGAAGGTTGTCATCCTCATGATGTCGTCCCAACATAGATGCCTTTTTTCCTCTATGAAAAAACATTCTGAACACAGAAATATCATTGGTGAAGTAACTTGGTAATCATTAAATGCTATATCATTTCAACCATACCATAAATTAACTTATAATTTAACAATTTTCTAACTCCTAAAGTTGTCTAAACTGACCCCTGATACCAACTATAAGGACCCAGCCTTAAACCTCACTGAAAATTGAATTAAATGAATAATTCACATTGAGGATCTTTTCTGGTTTAGAGTTTTAGAGATTTAGATCATAACTATTACATCTCAAAATATTACACAGTAGACACTTCTACAAAGTCACTCTTTTTTTACAAAACATTGATTCTAAAAAAGAGTCATGTCTAGTTCAATGTTTAAGACATCATGAATTTTACTTGATCCCATCCCTGACCCTATTCCACATTATGTTTTTTGAAAAACATTTCAAAAAAAATGTGGGTTGAGCATAAAAATCTCAGTAAGGGATACACAATGAATGAAAACTGTTAGTATTTCAAAACATCAAGTAAATTGTGTATACATTATCAAAGTAATACTTTTCACCTTTATGAAGTAGTAAAAACACTTCAAAAAATAAAAGAACATTACATACCCTTTTGTAACCAAAAGATTACCATAAAAACCATATAAGGAACACATAACATATAAAGGTAGCTTGGGACATAATCATTCTTAAATTGAATAACCATACGGTCAACTTCCCCACATATCACTTAATGGAATAGCCATACTGTTGACTTCCATACCCAATGCAGTGGAGGTTATAATGTAACCACCCATCCTGTTATTCATGGCATCACTCTTCATATGGTTTATCACGTAACCACCCATCAAATGTCCAAGTAACAATACAAAATCATAAGACCATAAACAAATATAATGGAAAGAAAACATTTCCACAATTCGATCACCATATATAACATAAATATATTGACATGAAAAATACAATATAAAAATAATTTTCAATACCAATATACATTATACAGTATATGGTATTTATTTCATTTTAAAAACACTACGTCTTGTTGAGGAAGCTAATGACCAAATAATACTTACGGCGACAGAAAAGGTCGTTGTCGCCGCATACGTATGAAAAAAACATTCCCTTTTGTCATTTAGTAAAATGATTCATATAAAAAAATACCTTTTGAAATAATGTTAATGTACAAAAATTTTATACACCATATAAAATAATGTTGTGTATAAAACAAAATATGCCTCAATGAAAGGATATTGAGACGATGTCCCATACCTCATGTCTGACGGGACTCGATTTCTCTTTAATATCTTGAATAATAAACTAAAGTTCATTTCTTCTTGCTTAAAAACCTTTTTCATGAATATTATTCCTTTTATATCACTTACTTCCATGTTATAATCATTATGTAATCATTTAAGTTAATAATTCTTTTTTTGTCGATATTTGGTTCTTATGTCGAATGATTACTTATTACAATTACATGTTGTTCATGTGGTCAATGTTCCATCATATCCAAAATTATATTCATGATTTTCATATCATATATATCATATATATCCATCATATACATGTATTTATAATAGTATATAACATTTAGAGGTAAGAAATGAAATGAACCGTTCATGGAGATGGTATGCCTTACGTACGCATGAACTCTACATTCAATTATATTTCATATTTAATGGAGTGAAATCATAATGATATAAAGGTATATTATAAATAAATTATAATATCATATATAATATCATTAACTCCATCCTATAAACGTCCCATGTATGGAATTAACGAATCAAATCACTTTGAGGGGGCAGTAGTCCTCACTTTCTAAAATGATGATATCACGTTTAAACATAATGAAAATCGTAATTGTATCCCATTAATGAGAAATAAAAAAGCCTAAGGAATTCATAAACATAATATATAACATATATAAATAGATTTACATCCTAATGGCCACCATTTAAGGTGTTAAAATAAGATTTAACAATCATCGTTTCGTGAGGAATAAATTTTCCAACCACAGAAACAATATGTTCTTTAACCATTAGACGGAGGTGTGTGTATTTATCGTCCCGGACTCGGGTGACACGCAATGGGTGCCCCGAGCACGGTTCACCACGTGACCTCAAGCGCAATTCCTCAAACCCCAGAGGATGTCGACTAGCAGCGAGGGCCCAGGTCTGATAGTGGGGAAACTATGCTCTCATTTTGTCAAAGTGTAGCGAAGCAGAATTTAAATAAAACATACAACAAACAGAGGAAGCAGTAAACCATACACAACTGAAATACACAACAACAGTGGATATAACCAACCAGATATATAAATGATGATGCTACATGTCTCAAGTTCTAATAAAACATCCAGAACATGTTATACATCAATACAATACAACCAAAAGCAGAGTACTGCAAAACAATGAAAAACAGCTGGCATTGGCATCGCGAGACTAGGCTTGGTCCCATGCCCTCCTACTCCTCATCAACAGTCAAGTACTTTTATAGGGACTCTTGACCCTATCTACACCTACAGAAATGTAATCTGTTTGGTCCGAAAAACGTGACCCAAACAGGGTGTGAGAAATATATCTCAGTAGGCACCCACAAAAGGCCCGTGCCCAACTACGTGTAAGCATGAAATGATAGTGTGCAATAATAAAATGCAATAAAGTAAGAAGTACTAAAAATTAACTAACATAACAATTAAATTTCCATTTTATTATTCATTTAATTTATTTAATTTAGTAACATTCTTGTGCTCATCATCACCAAGCCCTAAGGCCAACCAGTATCTCGCCCTCAGGCTAATATAGTGAACCATGCCCTAAGGCTATACAGAATCTCGCCCTCAAGCATTGTAATATAATTATCACCCTTAGGCATACGATGTGTCGCCCTCAGGCACAGAAGTCAAGCCCTCAGGCACGAAAGGTTTCCCTCAGGCGGAAAAACGACAGCCCTCGGGCTAAAACAGTCACGCCCTCAGGCTAATCACAACATTGCCCTCAGGCTGAACAAGTAACCGGGCCACGACCAACAGGTAAACAAGTAGTAATAAGAAATTCCCCTCAAGGCAATTCTACTATTACTACATTAAAGGCATACCCTCGGGTATCCTGGCCAAATAGCTAAACAGTGAAACACACCCCGGGGGTGGTTCCGTATCCAAGAAATGATCCCAACAAGCATTTTATTATCACGATTTAACTACTTATGAAATTCTAGGCACTAAATATAGCAACAGCCTCAGCCACACGACACCCCAACATGGGTTTGTGGCACAAAAACGCACAAAAACACACGATAGTTGGAAAATGAACACAAAGCCACCTACCAATACGTCAACGAACGTTATACCCAAACGCTGACTCCCGAAACGCCCAAGAACGGCGTAGATCTAATGAAGAACAAGAACCAAACAAAAGTAAATAACTTATGTTAGGAGAAGAATTTGTATGAACGGTACAAGGAGAGGAGAGGACTCACCCGTGCGGTTCCAACGAGATCGTTTGAAGCCGAATCAGATTCCTGACGAATGCCCGATAGATCTTTAAAGACCCAGCCTCCTCCTTTGGCTCTAAAATGGATCAAACACCGCCTCTACCAAATGAGGAGGCTAATGCATGTTTTAAGCTGAAAAAATAAAGTACACAGCATGTACTTCTGAGTAAACGGCGTGTACTCCTTTCATTTAACTGTTCAATTGGCGGAACCACCACACTGTTCATCCGTCGACCTGAGTACACGAAATGTACTCTCATGTACACGGCATGTACAGTGGCCCAGCTGTCGGCTACTCCACCGCCTTACTGTTTAAGCCTACCGACTGACTACACAGCGTGTAAGGTACCACTACACGGCATGTAGTCGGTTCCTACACGCTTCGTCGCCGGCATGGCTACCCGCCCCGTGTACTCCTCCCAAAACGGCCTAAAGTAAACTGCATGTGGATAAAGTACATGGCGTGTAGTTCCAAAATTTTGGATTTTTCCCATTTTTCCATATTTTCTCAAAACCCTAATGGAAAAGGAAAAAAAGAAGAAGCTAATACCTCCAAAATAAGAACCAGGGTCTTACAAACTTCCCCCCTTATAGAAATTCGTCCCCGAATTTCCCTTCAAAGGGTGGCGAAGATAAAGCTCAGAACAGCTCTGGCCACATAGCACGTACGTCGGCCTCCCGCTCCAAGGTCTCGTCCTGCACTCGGCCATGATGCCATAGCACCCGTACGAGAGGAACTGACCGGCCTTGGATAACTTTTGTGCTCCTGTCAACGATACGAGTCAGATGCTCCTCAAAGGATGCATCATGCTGAAGCTCAACCGCCTCTAGCTTAAAGGTGTGAGACTGGTCTGAATGGTATCCATGCAACTGAGACACGTGGAAGAAGTCATGCATGGCTCGGTACTGTTTCGGTAACTGCAACTGATAGGAAACTAGCTCGACTCTCTCCAGGATCTCAAATGGCCCCACATACCTCGGTGAAAGCTTACCCTTTATCCTGATCCTCTTGTGTCCCAGCCTCAGCGAAACACGTAGAAAAACCTGATCCCTGACCACGAACTCCAAAGGTTGTCTACGACGATCAACATAAGATATTTGACCAGACTGCGTTGTAGCCATCCGCTTCTGAATCAACTAGACCTGCTCAGATGTCTCCTGCACAAGTTGTGGCCATAGTAAAGCTGCCTCACCTGCCTCTAACCAGCACCAAGGTGATCGGCATGGCCTAACATATAAAGGCTCGTATAATGCCATTTCAATAGTTAACTGAAAACTATTGTTATAGGCAAACTCGACTAAAGGTGTATGCTTATCCCAAGAGCCCCCAAAGTCCAGGACGCATGCATGCAACATGTCCTCTAGCACCTATATCATTCGCTCTAACTGGCCATCTTTCTGAGGGTGGTATGATGTTCTCAGATGCACCTGTGTACCCAGTGCCCTTTGAAAACTATTCCAGAAACAAGACGTGAAGCGGGCGTCCCTATCTGAAACGAAAGAACAAGGGACCCCATGATGACATACGATCCCTCAGATATACAGCCTTCCGAGCTCGTCCACACCGAAGGTTTCCTTGATCAGAAAAAATTGATCTACCTTCGTGAGTCTTTCCACAACAACCCACACGACGTCATTGCCACGAGGTGACCTCGGCAATCCTGTCATGAAATCCATCGCAACATCATCCCATTTCCACTCTGGAATGGGAAACTGCTGTAACAGACCAACTGGCCTCTGATGCTCTGCCTTCACTTACTGACAGGTGGAACCCCTTATAACAAAACCAGTTATCTCTCTCTTTATACCCAGCCACCAGGACTGACGTCTCACGTCACGATACCTCATGGTAACCCCCGTATGAACTTCCCAAGCTGAAGCATGAAACTCCCGCATCAGCTCCTCGCGTATATCCCCTAGAATACATACACGTCCATTGAAATGCAAAACTTCATCATCTCCTATCTTCCCACCGGGGGGGTCTTCACTTGCCACCGACTCCTGTAGAACTAGGCCTTCTGTATCTGATAGCTGCCTCATCCTCTCTCTATCCATGAGGGTAGAAGTCATAGCTAACGATGAAAGACAAGTCTGCCCCTGACTGTCATGTACCTCCAGATGAATCTCAGAGAACAAAGCCATAAGCTGTCACTCACCACTAGCCTCCTGCATTGCCTATAACTCAGTCTTCCTGCTCAGTGCATCAGCTACTGCATTACCTTTAACAGGAGTATAGGCAAGCTCAAAATCGAAGGATTGTAGGTACTCAACCCACCTTCTCTGCCTTAGATTCAGTTCATGCTGAGTAAAGATATACTTGAGGCTTTTGTGGCCGGTGTAAACCAAAAAATGCTCTCCCAATAGATAATGTCTTAAACAATGCAACGCATGCAAAACTACAGCCAACTCGAGATCATGCATAGGATAATTCTTCTCATGTGGCCTCAACTGCCGAGACTCGTACGCCACAACTCGGTTGCCCTGTATCAAAACAGCTCCTAGCCCAATACCTGATGCATCACAGTAAACTGTATAACTCTTCCCCGGCTCTGGTAGTATCAGGATCGGTGCTGATGTCAGCCTTCCCTTCAGGTCCTGAAAAGATGCCTCGTAAGCTTTCGACCAAATGATCTTCACATCCTTATTAGTTAGACCTGTCAATGGTGCTGCTAAGGGGCAGAAGTCCTGTATAAAGTGTCTGTAGTATCCAGCCAGCCCTAAGAAACTCTGAATCTCAAACACGTTGTTGGGATGCTCCCAAGAAACTGCTGCTCTCACCTTCTCTGGGTCTACTGGAACTCCCAGCTTTGTGATAATGTGACCTAGGAAGTGAATCTGGTCCATCCAAAAGTTGCACTTTGAGAGCTTTTCATATAGTAGATGCTCTCTTAGTGTACTCAATACGATCTCAAGATGGGTGGCATGGTCATGTCGAGTGTGGGAGTACACCAAGATGTCGTCCATGAATACTACCACAAAAGAATCAAGATAAGGATGGAACACCCGATTCATCAGAGCCATAAAAACTGATGGTGCATTCGCGAGTCCGAACGGCATAACCGTATACTCATATAGACCATACTTACTCCTAAAAGCATTGAGAGGTAATCAGATGGTCTCACGCGCAGCTGATGATATCTGTATCTCAAGACAATCTTCGAGAACACTCGTGCTCCACGAAGCTGATCAAACAGATCATCTATCCTCGGTAAGGGATATCGGTTTTTAACCGTCAACTGGTTCAGCTTCCGATAATCCACGCAATGCCTAAGGGTACCATCAAACTTTTTTGCCATGCCTATGGGTACCATCGGAGAACCCCAAGGATAAGTACTGGGTCAGATAAAACCCTTCGCATGTAGCTCCTCTAACTTTCTCTTGAGCTCCTGCAACTCAGGCGTGGCCATCCTATAAGGAGGAATGGACACCGGTGATGCTCCTGGCACAAGCTCAATCAAGAAAACCACCTCATGCACCGGGGGTAGACCTGAAAAGTCGTCTAGGAAGACTTCCCTGAAACGATCGACAACTGGAGGGAAATCCGTCTGACATGTCCCCTGGTCATCCAGATATAAGCTCGCAATCTGGGCTATGACTCCACCTCTCCCATGATGATCTGTTCTAGCTCGACTCTCCTGAACATCCCATTCGCCCTTGTATATAAACTCTTCTCCCTCTGGTGACATGAAACGCACCCTGCGATGATAGCAGTCTAGAAAAGCTCGAAAGGTAACCAACTAGTCCATCCTGAGAATGATGTCATAGCTCGACATATCTAAGAAATAGAGGTCCCAAAGGAAGTGACACCCATCAGCCTCAAGGGGCACTCCTTGCACTGATGTACAACAACCATTCTAGTCCCCAATGAAGTGTCTAGCATCATGATATCAGAAGAAGAAAAAGCACTGATCCCAAGGCTCTTCACAACGGGTACAGATATGAAACTATGTGTAGCACCCATATCAAAAATTATTGAAGACAAGATATAAGCTACTAGAATAGTACCTCTGACTGTAGAAGGTCCGGGATCCTGCTCCTGCTGGGTCTGTTGCACTGCATATGCCTATCCAGTGATGCGGCCCTACGGCACAGCCTGGCTACCCTGAGCTGTCCTGCCCTGCTGCCTCTACGATCCTGGGGTCTGGCTACCACGGCCACGACCACCATCTCTACCTACACGCCCTGACGTATTTAGTTCCTTGACTGGTAAGAAGCCACTGGTCCTACTCCCTCATGCGGAGTCTGCACAGAACCCCTCTCACTAGCCACTGGTGGATACGCCCTGCAAAAGTGCTGCAGATGACCCATCTTGCCGCAAGCTTGACACTCTACTGGGTCTCGTGGACACTGTAGTCTCCTGTTCCCCTCTCTACCACACTAGTAGCACCTGATCAGACCACCTGTAGAAGCTTCCTAGCTGGTACTTCCATCCTGAGAGAAGTCCATCTGTCTCTTCCTCATTCCAGCAGAAATAGTACCAGTAACTGGTGCTGAACCGCCCTGGCCCACACTACTAGATTCTCGCAGGTTCCTCTCTGTAATCAACGCATGGTTCACAATCGTGTGTACATTAGGTAACCTGAAAACATTCACCAGAACTCAGATGTCATACCAAAGACCATCCTCAAAAGTTCTGGCTCTTAGAGTCTCATCACCATCCAGAACAGGTGAAAGCGCTGAAGCTCCGTAAATTGAGCAGAATAGTCCATAACTGACATGGAGCCCTACTGCGGATTCAAGAATTCTCGAGCTCTCTCTACCCTCAACGTCTCTGGAAAGAAGAAGTCATAGAAGACTGCCTGAAAATCATCCCACACCATGTCTCTCTAATGCTCTGACTGGGTGGTAACATCCCACCACCTCTTGGAAAAATCATGCAACATGTAAGTCGCAAGCTTGGCCCTCCACCCTGGAGGCATCTCAAGATGCTCGAAAATTGTCTGCATAGATCCTAGCCAGGACTCTGCAGCAGGCATTCTGCCATCCCCTGAAAACGTAGGCAGATGTTGCTGCTGGAAGATACGAGTCAACTCAGCCATAGATGTAGCAGCCTACGATGCTCCCTATGGTGGATCCACTGGTAACCCATGGCCCACCATCTCTGGAGTGTAATTGTCGCCGCTCTCCTGGCAAAAAAACTCACAGTCATCTTGGCAGCATGACACTACAAGGTAAAAAGCACGCCTCACATTAAAGTTTATTATAACCAACAGTGAAGGAACCACAAGGGAATAAGAGGAAGAAGGCATTCAAAATTTTGCAAAATAAGGATACACGATGTGTACAATGTCTACACGGCGTGTACTTGACTTCTCTTCCCCTGCCCGAGTCCTTTTACATGGCTAGGCACACGAAATCCGTTCAACAACACTACACGGCGTGTATCATATCTACACAGAGTGTACGGTGGTTCTTTCCAACATTCTGTGTCGTCTGTGACACGACAGACTTCTTGGCTTACAACTACTCGGCGTGTTACACCCATACACGGCATGTACAACACCCCGTTTCCCAGCCACATGGCTAAGTCCACACGGTATATCCTCGGACAAGACTACACGGTGTGTCCCATAGGTACACGGCGTGTTCAAGGAGAGGTGACACCGACCCGTGTTGTTCGTTACACGGCCGAGTCCCCAGGTCACACCACACGGCGTGTGCATCATTGACACGGCGTGTTCTGTGAATGATTTTACCGACCAGTGTTGTTTGTTACATGGCTGGACTCCGGGTCAACACTACATGACATGCACATACCTACACGGCGTGTTTTACCCAGGCCCTTCCCTACCCCGTGTCATCGCCCACACGGTTTGTGACATGGAAAGAGACTACACGGCGTGTACTCCTGGTACACGGCGTGTACTCAAAAGTTCATTTTTCTTCCTGAAATGAAGAACATACACGGCGTGTATAATGATAATACAGGGCATGTATACTAGGATTCTTGACAGTATGCCTCCAAAATTTCTCCGGAACCCAGAAAATACTGAAAAACAACACCTATGTGCCAAATTTTGACTCGTGGGGGCCCATAATCCCCACGAATCAATATTTGACATCATATATGTGTTATAACCAAAAATTAGTCAATGAACCACCAAATTCCGCTCAATGGGGGCCCATATTCCCCAAAACCAAAGTTTGGCGTCCATTATACAAACAAGCTCAACTAAAATACAAAATCACAAGGCATGTATTTATCACGCAGCTATCACAACAACATGCTTTATTAGTACAACAACTATCACAACAACATGCAAATTCTAATGCACCTACATGGCATGGAAACTATGCATGATATGTGATATCTAGCATGTGCCTATATGATGCATGAGACGACATACCCTCATCTCATCGGGTTGCAACTAAATAGAACCCACAGATAAAATATAAACAGCACAATCCACGTGCGTCACCCAACGATGAATAAATATCAACCATAAAATTGCAAAATACAAGGAATGAAAAATACGAGGTCGACTGGATTTTCCCTATACACGGGTTAGCTACACCCGGGCACAACATATTGTCAACTACCATTCTGTTCTATCCCTGACTACAGCTCCTAATAGTAAGTCAAGAAAAGAAACTCCTCTGATACCACTTTGTAACGTCCCGGACCCGGGTGCCACACAACGGGTGCCCCGTGCCCAGTTCTCCACGTGACCTCAAGCACATTTCCCCAAATTCCAGAGGCTGCCGACTAGCAGCGAGGGCCCAGGTCTGATAGTGGGGAAACTATGCCCTCATTTTTTCCATGTGTAGCGCAGCGGAATTCAAATAAAACATACAACAAATAGCGGAAGCAGTAAATCATACACAACTGAAATACACAAAAGCTGTGGATATAACCAACAATATATATAAATGATGATTCTAAATGTCTCACGTTCTATGAAAACAGCCAGAACATGTTATACATCAATACGATACAACCAAAATCAGAGTACAACAAAACAACGGAAAAAAGCTGGCAGTAGCATCGTGAGCCTAGGCTCGGTCCCATGCCCTCCTACTCCTCATCAATATTCAAGTTCCTGTATAGAGACTCTTTCCCCTTTCTACACCTGTAGAAATGTAATCTGTTTGGGCCAAAAAACGTGACCCAAACAGGGTGTGAGAAATATATCTCAGTAGGCACCCACCAAAGGCCCGTTCCCAACTGCGTGTAAGCATGCAACGATAGTGTGCAGTGATAAAATGAAATAATGTGAGCAGTACTAAAAAGTAACTAATTGAAAAATTAAACTGTCGTTTTATTATTCATTTAATATATTTAATTTAGTAACATTCTTGTGCTCATCAGCACAAAGCCCTCAGGCCAACCAGTATCTCGCCCTCAGGATAATATAGTGAACCACTCCCTCAGGCTATACAGAATCTCTCCCTCAGGCAGTGTAACAGAATTATCGCCCTCAGGAATATGAAGTGTCACCCTCAGGCACAGAAGTCAAGCCCTCAGGCACGAAAGGTTTCCCTCAGGAGGAATAATTACAGCCCTCGGGCTAAAACAATCACGCCCTCAGGCTAATCACAACAACGCCCTCAGGCTGAACAAGTAACCGGGCCATTCCAAACAGGTAAAAAAAATAGTAATAAGAAATATCCCTCAAGGAAATTCTACTCTTAATACTTTAAAGGCATACCCTCGGGTATCTTGGCCAAACGCCTAAACAGTGAAACACACCATGGGGGTAGTTCCAGATCCAAGAAATGATCCCATCCGGCATTTTATTATCAATATATCACCACCTATGCAACTCTAGGAATTAAATATAGCAACGACCTCAGCCACACGACACCCAAACATGGGTTCGTGGCACAAAAACGCACAAAAACGCACAACAGTTGGAAAATGAACACAAATCCACCTACCAATAAATCAAAGAATGTTATACCCAAACACCGAATCCTGAAACGCCCAAGAACGGCATAGATGTAACCAAGAAAAAGAACCAAAGATAAGTAAATAACTTACGTTTTAATAAGAATTGGCAAGAACGGTACCAGGAGAGGAGAGGGCTCACCCATGCGGTTCCAACGAGATCATCCGAAGATGAATCAGATTCCAGACGAACACCTGATGAATCGTCAAAGACCCAGCCTCCTCCTTTGGCTCCAAAATGGCTCAAATGCCTCCTCTGCCAAATGAGGAGGCTACTGCCTGTTTTATGCCGAAAAAACAAAGTACACGACATGTACTTCTGAGTACACGGTGTGTACTCCTTTCATTTAACTATTCAATTGGCGGCACTGCCACACTGTTCATCCGTCGGCCTGAGTACACGGCATGTACTCCCACGTACACGGTGTGTACAGTCGCCCAACTGTCAGCTGCTCCATCGCCTTATTGTTTATGCCTTTTGACTAACTACACGTCGTGTAAGGTACCACTACACGACGTGTATTCGGTTCCTACACTCTTCGCCGCCGGGATGGCTACACGCCCCATGTACTCCTCCCAACACGGCCAAAAGTACACAGCGTGTCGATAAAGTACACGGCGTGTAGTTCCAAAATTTTGTATTTTTCCCCATTTTCCATATATTCTCAAAACACGTAAGGAAAAAGAAAAAGAAGAAGCCCATACCTCCCAAATATAAACTGGGTTCTAATAGTGTATGTGTAGCTCGAATCCTTCTCATAACAACATCCTACTATATTGATGATCCTGGTTTTTTTTACAAAAGAAAGGAATAAAAAGAGTTTAGAGGGTTGGAGAAGAAAAATAAAACAAAAGAACACAAGTGAAGACTTTACCTTAAAATCGGGTAACTCTTCTTTGGTTTGAACCAAAAGGGTTCGTTGAAGAGCTTTCTGCCCAAGGTAAGGCATCAAGGATGAGGAGAGGGATGTAGAGATATAAAATGAGCATAGTTTGGCCGAACCAAATGCTTGAGAGGTGGGCGTAAGAAGGTAGAGGTGGGGGCCTTTTATAAGAGGAGAGGAGGGGCACTCTTGGAATGTTAAGAAAAGATACTTTATTATAAAATGATTTTCAGAAATTAAAGGTCCCAAATTTATATATTTCTATGATAAGGTGATAATTGTTATAAATATACTCATACAATTGGTTTTTGACAAGTGTAGGTATTATATTTTATATTATCATTTCATATTATTTAAATAGTTAAATAATGAGGTAATCACTACATCATCATGGTGTCATAAATAATTTACTTTATTTAATTTCTAAAAATTATAAAAAAATATCATGATGTAGGAGAGATTTTTATCTTTCCAATAAAAATTTATATTCAAAATTATGACTTGTATAACCCCATGTAAATTTTTTTTAGAAAAACAATACATGTTTGTGACATTTTTATTTTAAATTTAAATAAAAAGTTATTAATGTCATTTTCCTACCAAAGTGGCTCCATGGGGACCCCATGTTGACCCATGGATTTTTTTGGTCAGCCATGACACATTCAATAAGGGTAGGACATGTATCAAGGTAATTTCATATTATTGTAACATTGTTTTTGCCTTAAATTACAATAATTACCTCAAATCATGATTAATAAACATAAAAGTTACTATTCACCAAAATTTTATTTTAATCCCATTGTACCACATTTTACTATTCATCAAAAATTGACGTTTTTCAGAAAAATACCAAAAATTCACCCTATGCTATATTAGAGATTCCAAATTCTAAATGATGTCTATTTTAAAAAATTCATAACATATATGTTTCATTAATTTATTTAATAATTAATTCCTGCTGTTAAAACAAATAGCGTGTTTTTTTGAAACAATATGTATCAAAATATTGACACTAGTTTAAGTCCAATTTCAAAGTGAAATTAATTCAAATGATCATAATTTGATTAAATGATAAAAATATATTCTAATTGAACTTTAAAACCAATTAAAAATATAATATACTCATATAAATAAATTATATAAAAAGTGGTTTTGAATGAAAATACATCATTTTTCACTATTCATTAAAAAATGAACATTATCGAAAAAATACCAAAAAATTTACACAAAGTAAATTTTGATGTCCCGATTCTGAAGAAGAGTTTTATTTGGTCCAATAGCATGTATAAGGGTGATGAAAACTATATTTATAGATGGATTTCCATCAAAATCCGATAAGTCGACCTTTAGTGAATGTTAGAGTATTTAAGCCTAAAATTGAATTCTTTAGTTTAAGCCTTTATCTTTTATTGGATAAGTGTAAAAACATTTAAAAAACATATATAATCATATTTTAGTTATTTCTATTCATTCCTACCAATACAACAGCTACATGTTAACTACCATTTAAAATAATATTATTATATTACTAGTGTGCAACGTAAGATTTCAAAAAAACTCGTTGTTGTGTATGGGGCATGCTATCGAACATAGAAACCCCTTTACAGTAATATTAATATTTAATTATAAATTATTAATAAATATGAAAATGATTTATTCTTTATTTACCAAGGATGTTACGAAAACAAAAGGCCACTGCATATCTGATTGATCAACTGCATAGAAAATCTATTTTCCATGTATTTCAATTATAAGAGAATCTACAGTATCTAACAATATATTCATATTTACTTCTATCAGTCCAAACTCATTGTGTCTGACACTATAGTTACTGATAAACCAATTGCGGTTAAAAACATGAACTTTACTTTTAATTTAATCAGCCTCCCATATTTCATCAATGACAACATTATATTAATTTGATTCAGAAATTTTGTTATTTCTGTTGAACTCGAAAAATGCATTGCTTCTGCAAAGACCAATACACCATTATTCGGAACTGCACTTCTATTGTCCAAATCTTTCATATGAAATGTGTATCCATTAATGTCATACATGGACCATGATATCACATTTAAATATGGACCACCCCCGAACAATCTTAATGTCTCTAATATATCTAATCAACCATGTAATGTCTTTTTAAACCATGGAAAAAATTTATTGGTGTGCTCATTTGAAATCCACAATTCTTTTTTCTTTGGATGACATTGTCTCAACTCATTAATATGAACTGTGATATATGGTTGAGCATTGTATATGTTGTTAAGGAATTATAATTCTACCTTCATCGTCTTAACAACTGACAATGATTATACATTCATTCAACAAAACCCATTTCCATCATTATTAACTCATTCATGAAGAGATGGAGGAAATACAATGCACTCTTCCAGAACCACGTTGCACGTACAAAACTCAGTAACCTCCGTAGAAATATACTTCTGAATAATGGGGGCTTCAGGTCGATATGGATTCTTATCCTACCAGTTTAATATTTTCATATTCCTTTAAAAGGATACATCCAATGTAGATATAATAGTCCACAATGCATTATTTCTTGAATGGGAAGAATCATTAAATGGGCCATTATATAAAAAAATATGCAGGAAAATACATTAAAAATATAAAAGGTATTAAAGTTTCATTATTTTCCAAAATTTTCAAAGCATTCATATCATTAAACTTCTTACAAATTGAATTGAAAAAATTACCCAACGTCATTAGAGTCATTCTGACATTAATGGGAAATATTACATGCAATGCAACTGGTAGATGTCGTTGCATCATAACAAGAAAATCATGAGATTTAATATATATCAAATTTAGGTCATTTAAAGAGAAATTTTATTAAATTAGTGGAATTACTTTGAGTCACTTTGATATCATGAAGACACTAAAAAATAAAATTTTCTTCATCTTGGATAATGTCAATCTTGTCAGGGTATGAAATGCTTCTATTCCATTAGGAGTGGGTGCTAACTCATAATGTATTCCCATATATTGTAAGTAAAATCTTGCGATCAACCCATATATATTATTTCCTTTAATAAATTACTTTGTTCCCATCAATATATCACAGATATTGTTCTCCACATTCATTGAATCAATAATATGTTTCACTTGATGATATATCTAATGTATTAGCTAAATAAATATTGACACTTTCTTCCAAATATGTCTCTGATTACTTGATTTATGTTTCTTTCCCAATGTCACATCAACGTTTTTCAGCTTCTCAAAATACACATATGGGGATAATGGTTTGGAAGAAATATCAAATTCTTGTTAGCCAATGAATTCATATTTTACTATTATATAACTGTGATCTATAAGAAAAAACTATTGGTTACCCATGTTTATTGTTTTCCTCCAAAGATGAAATTGATAAAATGTTGTCTATTTTTCACAAATTGGACATTCTTTATTCCCCATCACATTGTATCCAAATAAACTTTCATACACTTGGATGTCATTTACAGTGATCAAAATCACATTATGTAGTTGAAAATATTTTATTTTATAAGAATCATATAACCAAATACCATGCACCCATAAAAGTTTCAAATCATCAATTAATAAGGACAACAAAATATTAATTTCATTTTCGAGTTGCTTCGGATCAGAGATCATTATATTCATCCTTCCATATTTTTGCTTCATTCAAAAATCTTTATAGAGGTTGTAAATTAAAAATAATATATGCCATGAAATATGTGTGATACTAAGGGTTCAGTATGGATTCATTCCATCTGCTCTCAAACGAAGTCTGAGATTTCTAATTTCATTTCCAAATGTAAAATACTGCTCATTAATTCTATTCCATTATGGAAAATCATCTGGATGTCATATTTTTCATTATAATATCTGTTTATCAGCATTTCATCTTAACATTTTTTTTCATTACGTGAATTAGAAAATAAATGTTTCACAAATGAATTATCTGATGATACCAAAATACCATGGAAGGGATCACTATAATCTCTACAGCATGCTGTGATTTTTCTTTCAACTTATACAATGATGTCCAACATTTTGGAAACACTGACAGAAATTCTTATTCCTTACTACATATCATATAGTAATTCGGACATGCATGTATATTATTGTATCCCAATCCAATCATACATAATATTTTTATGGCCTTATAATGTGAATCTAGAAGATCGTTTCCTTTTGGATGAATGTATTTCAACAAATGTTACAGCTCTATTAAATATATGTCACCTTATCCATGTTTCTACTTCAGGTTAATAAATCTTACCACCTCCAACAAAATAGTAAAATCCGTACAACTAGGATATAATGGGTTTTCATCATCACCATATATAATTACAATTGTCAGCTCTATCTCAATTTGGTGTGCTGCAATATCACGAATAATTTCTTCAATTACAATAGTGTTATCATCTTGAAAATCATCATCATCGGTATATTTGGTATTCTGTCTTATTTCACCATTCTAAATACAAGGGTTGTAGCTCAGATTAAAACCATGAAAAATCACATGATCTTACATCTCAATACTTTTAAACATCTTCATATTCTAAAATTTTAGGAATGGATAGAAAAAAATGTCACTTCTCAGAACATCTTCTTTTCCAAATTATAAAAAGGAATCAAAGCCTTCCTCATATTCATTAATCATTTGATGTGTTGGAATCCAACATTGGATCATTATTAACGATAAAAACCAAAAATAATCTTTTTGTTAATATAATACAATTTTATATTTATATGAAAACTATCATAATAAGAATGTACAACAATTTTTAAATATGAAAAAATATTATGTGTATCTGAAAATAATGTGCATGAAAATGATTTTTAGAAGAAAAAATTGTTAGATATAGCAATGTTATATTTTTATGAAAATAATTATAGAATTAAATCTTTCTCATGTGGATCTCGATAAGACAATATAAATTCATCTTGGATCCTTTCATCATAATGTACAAAAACTAGGCATCTAAGTGAAACTTGACACCAAATTCACCCTTCCGTAAACAAGAAATATGATTTATAAATATTAAAATATGTTTACATTGACTACTGAAAATTACAACTATAACAACAATTTGAAACCATTGGGATATCCACTGAAACTACTGGGATAGAATATCCCTACGATTTCACACATAGTTGGCATGATGGTTGTTGCAATAGCCCTTTATGAACAGCTCTACAGGATTTGCTGGGATAGAATGCCGAATGTTAATATATTCCAATGGTTTTAGTGAATCTGTTATGATATATATATATAGTTCATGAACAGTTTTTATTCATATTGTCATGAATATAATCTATTCCAACTGTTTCATGGAATCTTTTGGGACGTATTTATACAAACAGTTCACAAACCATTTGCATACACTCTCTAGTATATAATCTATTAAAATGGGGGTGTGGGATGTTGGGGGGGGGGCTCTAGGGCACGGTGATTTGTAGGGGGTTGGGGGTGTCTACAGGGGGGCTATTGAATGGGATGGTGGTGTCCAAGGTGTGTCCATGGAGGTCGAGTTGGTGTCCATGGGGTGGGGGGTTTTCCAACCCCCTACCTGATGGATACCCCCCACCCCTTGGACATTTCCAATCCCCTTAGTCACCCCCAGCCCCATGGGCTGCCCCCAACCCCTGAACCCCCCCCCCCAAACCACTAGACACCCCACCCCCTAGACAACCCTACCCCCTTGGACAGCCCCATCACCCCCTAGACACCACCCTCACACCATGGAGAACCCTACCCCCAATGGACAACCCCATCACACCCTGGACACCACCCCCACCCCCTTTGGATACCAATGGTCACCCCCACCCCATGAAAACCCCACACCCCCTGGACACCCCCACCACCATGTACAGTCCCCCCAAACCCCAGTACAACCCCACCCCCTAGACGGACCTCACCCCCTAGACACCCCCACCTCCCGAGACACCCCCATCCCCCTTGGACAACCCCCTTCGACAATCCTCTCACCTCAAGACACCCCCACCCCTTTTATATCCCATGGACTCCCCTACAACCTTAGATAGCCCCTACCCCCTTAGACACCCCCACCCCTAAAACATCCCCCAAGCATTGACACCACTACCCCATGGATATTCCTCTACCAACTGGACAAACCCACCCCCTTGGAAGCCCCACCCCCTGGACACCACCACCCCCATGGACAAAACCCAATCCCCTGTATAAATCCGGCCCCCGGAGACACCCCCACCACTAGGACAACGCACCTGGACCCCCTAACCTCCTATTTCAACCCACTCAATGTCGTGGACACCAACCTCACAACATTGGACACCCCACCACTTTGGAAAGCCCCTCCACCACCTAGACACCCCAACCCCCAGGACACCTCGACCCCCCATGGACACACCCACCACCATGAAAATACCCCCCCCCCCCCGCCCGGACATCCCCCACCCCCCGGGACACCCCTACCCCCTTGGACATCCTCCCCACACAGCAATACACCCCCATCCACCCCTAAACATTGCCCAACCCCATGGAAAGCAGCCTCACCCTCTAGAAACCACCCCACCCACTTGGATACCCCTTGGACACAGCCACCACCTTGGGCAACCCCCCAACCCTCTGTACAATCCCCCTTGACATACCCAAACCCACTAGACACCCACCCACCCACAAAAATGAATGTACAATAACACGCACATGATAGAACACATATTGGGGTAGTAAAAAATTATAGAACATGAATGATATCACTCCCATGGATAATTTTACAAGAAAAATTTTTAGCATGGTATAAAATAAAATAATAGAAATTACCAACATTCTAGGAAAATTGATATAAAATAACTGATGTGAAAAATCTAGTCTTGTTATTTTTTAGTTGGTTATTTTATAACTGACATAAAAACGATTCTCTTCGATTTATCTCATATTTTATTTGTTTAACCAATGTGATAAAACATTTTTTCAAGCTTCTCACATCATATATATAGAACCGATGTGAAAAACACCGACGACATTTTTTCAAGCTTCTCATTATACATTTTTTTCTCAACCAAGCTCTTCTTATATATCATTATCTTATATTTATATGATGTTTTTAAATATTTATACATCATTATGACACATGATAATAAATCATCATATTGTGTGAATTTTAGTTAGACTAGTAACAATCAGATGATGATTTTTAATCTGTCAATGAATGGATCAAACATGTTTGTATGATTACGTATGTAGTCCCCAACATTCATTTATATATTTTTAAATTTAGAGCCATTCATGGAAATATTTCTGTCCTCATTTTAACTTTGACTAATGAATTTACTCTCCATATCCACTCACTATTTGTGAGGGAAATATTTGTACAAGAAAATATCCATAAAACCCATCCATTGAAAAATTTCAATTTCTCCCTCCTCATTTCATCATTAAATCAACGATCACCATTGATAATTAAATCCTAATATATAATAAATTTCTATGATAACATTATGTATTTCATTAAAACCACTGAGAGACTCATATTATCTATGCAACTTATCTACTAATCATCGAAAAATGGGTTCACAGTGCCATTGAATGATAGGGGGGTGTTGTCTCATTAAATGGTGACACATTTTTAATCCACATTGTGGATTTGAATGATCCATACTAGTAAAGTTATTTATTATAACACGAGTATGTTCTTCAATATGGTAATAATCTATTCAGATCTCATTTTATATAAATCTAAAATATGATTATCATACATTGGATCTAAATCCATACATGGGATATGTGCATTGATATTGTCTTAATTCCTTCATCTAGGTGCTTTTTTATACAATGATATTTACTAAAATATGTTATGAATCAAAATTCATTATACTGAACTAGTAAAATTCTTAAAATAAAGTGATAAATTTATTCATTGCTATTCTCATAATCAAAAACATTGTTTTTTCAGAAAACTATTCTTTTTAAATACAACATAAGGGTTTATAAAGAAAATTAGAGTTATACTATAAACATCCATCAAGAGTGTCAAACTAGGTTAATAGTAAGGACCGATGTTATGAAATAAGTTACAATGTGTAAGGAATAAGACACCATGTGGAAATTGTTACCCTTAGTTATATATATTCCAGAACAACATAAAATTGTAGTATTCAGACAACATTGTATTTATAAGAAGACCCACATTACCTTTACATTACAAAATTTCACAGATGTTCTTCTATTCCTATCCAATGAGAGTTTATAACGGTTATTTTCAATAATATATGTTTTCTATATATCGTTACCAATTTATCTTCTAAATAATCTTGCATAAGAAATATAAATTCCTAAAACACATAAGTCTAGATCTAGTGCCTTACTTTAATAAATTGGAATGAATACATGTAATCAAATTAAAATTGAAAGAATATTTTCATAGATTTTGGAAGTCTTTTTCCAACATAATTATTCATTCCAACATGAAAGGAAAAAACTACAATTAAACTCCACTAAAACATCCATAATATATTACACTATCCATAAAAGCCATTAATAATAAACATCTTAAAATCCTGGAAAAAAACTAAAACCTATGAAATGGGTGAGATCATATAATAATTATGGTTTAACAATATAGTATAAACTATCATAATTTATAAGGAATTTGTGAATAATTGAAAACACATTCTACTTGAACAAAATCATTTGAATAATATGGAATGAATTAAAATCATACTAAGTTATTCCATGTAAACAATCACATGATATTGAAATTGAATCATTGATACTCTACTGGTCAAATAAATACCTGTAATATCAAATACCAAATTTATAATGGGGGAATTTTTAATTCCAAATATCATAACCATACCATCGAGGCCTCATCCAATAAAAAATTAAATATATAGGCAATGCCTCATGTATGTCGATATCTAATTTGTCTCTTGTGAGATGTAGATAAATCAAGGAATAATAATGGGCCCCACCCATCCATTACTATATCAAATTCATTCCTCATAAGAATGGGGTGTATCATAAAAACATATAAATATGAAATGTAATCAACAGTCCTCAACCTGTTAACAAAATCACTAACCATTCTGAGTTATGTGGTAAATTTTATCAACATACAACATCCATTGTCAAATAATAATAAACCATTTGATATTTTTTTTAAATTTTATTAATATTAGGTAAATTTAATTAAATCATTATATTTAATAATGATTTTCAAAAATATGATAATACTCTAATAAAAACATCACATATTTATCTGGAGGAATAACCATTGTAAATTGATAAGAAGAGTTGAATTTGGAAAATAATAAGTACATATCATAAATATTTGTGCGAAATTAAAAAATAAAATATATAAGTTTTCATGAGAAATTTATAAATTTTATAATAACTATCATTTTTTAAATATCCTATATATGCTACGTGAAAATGGGTAAGAAATCAGGAAATTCCCCTAAATTGGGCATTCTTGTCGGGTTGAATTGTTATGTGATCCTTGTAAAATATGTATTATCCAATAATTGAATGATGAAAAGATCTGTATATCTGAGTTTGGAATATACACATATAATTTAGAATATTTATATAAAAATAAATAATTATTTAATTTGTTTAAATAGAGATATAGTGCATCAAAAATGAAAAATGAATAATCGAGAAGAAATCATTACCATATGACCCCAAAATCTCTACACATATACATAATGTCTTTGATAATAAAATTATTTCAATTAATTAATTAATTCATAACATTTTATTTATTTATTTTATTTATTATAATTTTATTAAGATCAGTTGTTGTCTTTTTGATGTGTTATATGATTTTACTTCATCATTTGGGTGGGTTCAATTCCATGGATTTTATGATTGGTTTACATTTATACACATTTTGAAAATCATGTAAATAAAAATTTATGTCTAGAATTGGGAATTTATGTTATTAATTGTATTTTTTATTATTAAATTGTTATATAACTCTCTTTCTCATTTTCGGTGAGGATGAATTATTTGATAAGACGTTAGTGATAATCTGTTATATTATTTTGGTGGTTTAATGATCATCACTTCCATGTTTATTCATTAATTAGTATTATATAAATACAATATTTTTTGTATCATTATAAAACATGTCATACATATATTATAATATATTTTATTTTGTAAAATGTTATAATGACCAACCATGAAGGTGATATGGAAAAATAAAAACATGTTGTCTACTAATGCATTAAAATAGAATATCATGGATGATATTTTCATGACATATAATAATTGTGAATACTAGATGATGTGATTCTACATGCCCAAGGTGGGTGGTTAATAACTCTTTTGTCATGTTCGTTGATTTTGGAATTTGTATGTGGGGCCGACCGATTTCATTACAAAACATTTAATGAATTTTCATTCCCTGATTATAATCATTATAATTTAATTTTAATTATCTTTTGAAATATGGGATTATTTTTCAGTAGTTATGTATAAAACACCCAACACACCATTTATGTTGTTATTCCGTAATTGAGTTTATAGTTGTTTGAAAATATTTTTTCATCATTCGAGTGTGCTCGAGAATGAAAACACAAATGGTAAGACTCCTTATGTTAAATGTTGGTCATATCAATTAATAGTGAATAGAAATTACCATGTCTTTTCCACTTTAACCATATTAGGTAGGTTAATAAAAGTAATTAGTATTTTAGTTTGATAAATTAGAAATTATGTGTTATGAATATGACTTTCCCATAATAATTGAAGATTAATGGATGGTGTCATGATGTATCACCAATTTACTCTTGAAGTTGAAGGTATTGGATGAACGAAATCAAATTATTATGGCTTAAATATTCAATTAAATGGTTTAATGGCACATGGCCTTGTCAAAGTAAAGTAAGAAAATGCTTGAACCAAAAGACTTAATTAATGGAATTTTTATCATACAGTAAAATTAATTTTTATGTATCAATTGTAAGGTGAATCATTAACAATGTAAAACATGACATATTTATAGTAATATTTAACTCATCTTAGCATTTGGATTCCTACGAGAATGGATTGGTACTCTAGGATGTCGTTTGAATTAAGGATATATGTTTCCTTGGGTGATAACTACCTTGTACCCAGTCCTAGTATGACACCCTAGGATAAAATAATTATTAATATAATATTCCATGGATAATTAAATTGGATCTAGAATTTACTTGTAGGTTAAATGGTTATATCACTTTGTTCTAATCATTTCTTATTCACATTTACCGAAGATGAAATCCATATACTCGGTAGGTGTTTTATTGGGATTATATCTTGGGTGTTGCTCCATGGATTGCACTCTTACAAATTATGTTGACTTAGATACTAATGGGATAACAACATATGAGGTATAGGTTACGTTGGTAATAACAGGTAACCACTTCATATTAATTTCCAATTATGGTTTCCTTGATACATCATGGAACCATCAAAATTTATACTATCATGTGGTGATTTCAGTGCTGACTATGCCTCACCTGAATTCATTATATAAACTAGAAATCATGTAATTAATGAAATGGATTCTTGTTCAAACTCAAATCTAGGGTTGAAATAGGTTCACTAGTATTTAGTTACATTGTACTACTTTACATTATATATATATATATTCAAACTATTGTATTTCCATTTCATGGACATGATGCTATATATACCATTTGTGGGTTACCACAACGATTTTCATCAAACCCTCTCATTGCACTATTAGGTACCTGGGGTAGATTCCATGATTATAGGTGTTGTAAATTGTAAAAATATATCTATGAAAACATGATTTTCTTTTTGTGTAGGATAGAGCTTGTTGCATATGATCGACTTGTACGTCATGATTGTATGTATAATATAAATATTTAGGTTTCTAATTTTTTCTGAATGTATTCCTACTATAATGAATACAAGTTTACAATAATTCTACTGACATTGAATATTTCATCACCAATCATTGTATGTAATTCTAGATATTTCTGTTATAATTATACATGTCTCATTATTATGTGAATTTTTTTAATTATATCGCTTCCACAATTTACCTCTGAATATAGTTATATATTCATCTACACTCTTGTAATGAGGAAATAATCCCACCATGGACAAACCCTAGGCCATCATATTATTTTGATATCCTATAGTGTTCTAGGATATGTGCATGAGGCCACGTGACCCACTGGGATTGGGGCACCACCTATGTGGAATTAGGGTCACGGAATTCACAAAGTGGTATTAGTTCTGCTCCATTATTCATTAACTATTTAGTGTCAACATTCATGAGATTTGGAATGCGTGGGACATGGTCATAATCCATGCTTGTGAATCATGAACACATGAATTATGTAAAATTAGAGTTTCTAAAAATACAATTATTGTGTTATTTATTCTTATTATATTTATATCCATTTAGCATTAGGTGGAGCAGATGCTGTGTGTAGATGTGGATTTATATTTTTATTTATAATTTCACATCATCATCGGCTTAATGATATTAGAGAAAGGAGGGTTGTAACATGAATCATCATAGAAAATTGAGATTCAACTTTCATGTATATTTACAACCCATATACATGAATTTAAGTGCATTTTGTATCTTGTAATGATTTTAAATGTTCAGTGACCCTTGACATTTAAATATAATTGTGCTGCTTTTGGTCTGTGAATGAGTACTTGCATGTTTCAATTTAGGAGGAGTTATTGTCCCTCGTTGGATGGAATGAGTAATTTACTATATCAATAATTTTATTAATGTTCTCATGGCTATTAATATTAGGTATATGGAGTATGGGTCCTTATTCACCATGATATACATCTCAATATTAGTAAACATCAATTGAAATTTTAAACAAATGAAATCATAAAAGTGAAAAGTTTCACATATTTAGCTCACCCTATCATGTTTATATAGGTAATGCTGTGAAACTATTAATTAAGATTAAAATGAAATCAAATGGATTTCGGTAAATTATGAGGCAAGGTACTACTGGACCCTCATCTTCTAGGGAACTTTAATCATATAAATGAGCACTAACTATTTCTTAGCTATCAAAGAACATAGTTGGGGTTGTATTATTTGTCTACTGAGTTACCATATGTTCAGATTCCTTATGTGATACTGTAATAAGCATCTAACGTTTTCTATGTAGTGTGTTCTTGAAATAAGTAAGATAATTTCACTATGAAATACTTGTGTCATACACCATGAATGTGATAATGACCAAGCCCTAGACATGGTGGGCCCTGAGACATATGTAGTACCTCTAGAATAAACACATGAGGAACTACCTATACTACCTGACATGGGCACTCACTTCCCATGATATGACAGTTCCCTATTCTTGATGTAGTTCATGCACGTTGCTCCACATGATTTAACTATGATTGAAGATCTTACTTTTGAGTTTCTAATGTAGTATCTACATAAATTTTCTGGGGAAGGATTTTCACAAGCTCTTAAGACTTGGTTAGAGGGCACACTATCTATCATAGAAAATGTATAGATTCATCCAGTATTGAGGGTAATACATTCTACTTAGATGATTCATGATTCTGCAACATGCTAGTGGGTTGTGCTTAACCAATATGGTCATCATTAGGTCCTACAATGTGTTGGTTTATAGACCCCCTTTAGATTAGTTCATTACTCAGTTGATGGTAGCTAATAAAGATAAAGAGTTCATGCATCTCAGTTAAGGTGAGTTATGGAGAATTCAATGCTTTCAAAGTGTTTCAGTGATGAGGTACTATTATACTAGATTCTACATCTATTATTTAATTATTCCATGATGTAAATATACCGTAATTTTATTTATATGGAACATAAACTTTAATTATGTGTTCCTCCTTAAATATTATTTTATATTTTCCATATTACAATTTCTATTGGTAAAATTACTATTTGAATGTTTTATTCAATAGTACATTATGGTCTTATGATCAGTGGTTTGTGAAGCACAAACTACCAAACATATTAAATTTTAAAGGAATCCTACATTTAAATCCTATGGTTTTACATTCTTCCCACTACTTAATGATTCATCATCAAAATTTCCATAGTGATAACGAGTTCCACAGGTTCTCACAAATCCTATAAAATTTTATGAATATTCCAATGTACCATTACAAGACTAGTCATTTGATTCCTTGAAACTTTTTCTCTATTGTACGTAATTCTGATATCATCATCATAGTAAGGATAATATGCTTCCTAAATTATTTAATCAAATGTTGAAACATTCATTGTGTATGGAATTTACATCTTAAATAAAGAGATGCAGAACACATCAGTAACATATGAGTGGATAGGTGAAATATCCTAATGATAATATTAATCTCTAGTTATATCTTGATTTTTAAAAGCTCCAATTCACATGGGGCATAGTTCCCTTTTACAGTCAAATAATATGAAACAATTCCATTGAGATACCATCAATATGAAATGATTCTCACTTCCAGCTACAAATCCTTATTTTTTATTATTGGCATAACACATTTGAATATATTACAATTTTTTCATATGGGTTTGAATAGTCTTCACCTTTTCTGTTTTTTCCTCCACAAATTCTAGTCCAATTAGAATAGTTTTAACAACATTATCATAATGAGTCACTGTAAGACATCAATTTACCAATAATTCTTCATTTTTTTCTGTTTTAATACTAAATGGAAATTACTATTGTTTAGAAAATCAACCAAAAGTAATTATTTATAAAATATTCCTTGAATTCCTTGTCAATATGATCTCAATAAGTATTCTAATGATTGGATCATACTTTCTGATTTCCAATGAGTTTCAAAGTGATAAGAACTTATCAACCGAGGATTAGTATCAAATGACATTTGATGACCCTTCCTAAATATCAAGGTATTTCAAGAAACATGATTTGAAACAACAAAATGTGGTGATTTGACAAGTCATACAACATCAATAATATGGTGTCATTCATGATTTCCCAAAGAATAATCCTATTTAATAGTGATAAAATATTTAGATTTGGTATATTGACCAACAATTACACATATTGTAGCATTTATTCATGGGGATTTAGGTAATCCAGTGAAAAAATACATTATCGTGTCATTCCATTTCAATATTTGGATATCAAGAGTATTCATGGATCAGATAAGATGTTTCATTTTATCCTTCACATATTGATAGACTAATAATTTTGATACATAATCAGAAATTTCCCACATTATATTAGCACAAAAAAACATTCCAACAAATCTATATAAATATTAGGTATACTATGGTGTTCTGAAAATTTTGATCTATGGGAAACCTAAAAAATTACCTTATTATAATAGGTATCGAGGGATCACATAACCACCTAACAAATTTTAGAATTAAATAATCATATGTAAATACTAAAAACATAAAATCATTCACAACATTAATTTTTAATTCATGATTCGCATCATTAGACTGAGAAAATTTAATTTTTCAATTAAATAATGTTGGGAAAAAAATATAAAACATAATTATGTTTTGCCACCCTTGATTTTTCTCAAACCACCATTGGTATATCGATATACACAAGAACCTTTTTAATCTCCATTTATTTTAGAACTCTATGGTCTATCCTACTCAAAAAACCAACTACATTATTTTCCTTCCCATGTGGATATTATATTGAACAATTATATTCTCTGAGTAGCTTGATCAAACATCTATGACTCTTATTGAGTTCAATTTTTTTGGATTTATATTTTGATGATCTTGTGATCTATATATATCTAACACCATTAACCCTATAGAGATTGTCTATATATCTTCAAAAAATATATTATGTCTACAAACACAAGATCAAGAGTTGTACAGTACTATTCATGATTTTATAACTACCTTGATGCATAATAAATTTTTGTATCATTATTTACAAGTATATAACCATATTATATACTTAATTCATCAATAAAAATAACAAATCAAGAGTTTTTATATTTTATAGTAAATATCTACAAATTCAATTATATCCTCTTAAAATCTAAAAAAAATATTTCACATTCTTTAGTCCACAAAAAGTGATCCCTTTAATGTGTAAGAATGCTTTTTCATTTAGCTAATAATAAAAAATATGAACGAAATGCCATTAATAACCCACTAATTCAATGAAACAACATAAATCTATTTAGTTTATTGGTGAATTCAATTACTATCTGGCATTTTTTCATTATATTTACAACATATATTTAATCCATAGAGACAATATCACTACGAATAGAAATATATTGAAGCTATAATTAAACTTTTCTAAACATCCCATATAATACATTTATTCTAAGAGTTTCCAAAAAACTCACAAGTTGTTCACATTGTAATCATATCATTTTGAATATATCATGAAATTATTAACAAATACCAAAAAAATATCATGATATTCTTTCAACCGTCTATTCATTATATCCAAATATAGAGGGTTTATTTGTTAGTCCAAATGGAATTATGGAAAAATTGTAAAGTCCATTTCTTCTTCAAAATTACTTATTTGGAATATCATTATTTTTAACATACAATTAAAGATATCCTGAATGAAGTAAAATTAAAAAAAAATATTAATGTGAAATTCATCAAATAAGTTATCAACGTGAGGAAGGGGATAATTGTTCTTTATTGTAATATATTTTAATTCTCTATTATCAATTCATGGAAATGTTTATCCATCATTATTTTTGGTAAAGAGAGTAGGGATCCCCACTGGGAAATAATAGGGTGGATAAATCGATTATCACTAATTTACTCTAATTTTTTACTCATCTCAAATAATTCCATAATGACTATTCTATTAGGTGACTTTGATAATTTCGTCGCATGAATGATTAAATAAACAGAGAACTCAACATCATGTTTTATAATATGCCCATCTAGATCCTCATTAAATACATAAAATTATTCTTTCATAATAAGCACATGATCAAATTTAATATTTTTCCCCTCATCCATAGATGATGTTTTACCTTTCCAGTAAATAAATTTTATTAGTAGAACTACTTGGGGAGGATCTATATAAGACCAAAATGATGAGGATTATGCTCTAAGTATAAGGGATTCTACAACTTCCTCGTAACAAGAACCATCATTCTTATTGAAATAAATTGTGGAATCCTATATTGAATTCCATACAATACTATGGATTATATGCTATTAAATCTTAAGTATGATGATAGTTATCACCACTAAATCACATTTGTGTGTTATAAAGTGGAATTAATATCAAATTATTTCAATTAGATGTCTCTTAGGAGGTGTGGCTCACAGATCATTTATTATATCAAAAGAGAAAATTATAATTTTAATGGAAATTATTTATGATATAAAAGTATTTTTTTAATCCAAACTCCATTTATTAATTGGATAAGATTGTGTTAATTATTAAACCACCAACCTTGATATAATTAAAAATTTTAACTTTAGCAGCTATGATCACTTAATCTTAAACTTGTTCCCATGTAATTTTATGAGTAATGTTTCCTTTACACATCAGTCACTAATATACAATGTTTCCCATCTCCCTCAATAAAAACATTTAATATTTTTAGTATCTTTCATTCCATTACAATTATGATAAGGACAAAATTTCTCAATACTAATTTATAAAACATATTTTCCTTTTATGTAGGAACTAGGAATATTCATTCCACATGATTCAAACCATAAAAACATCATAATATTTTCATTTATTTTTCAATTAAGTGTCCCTCATTTCCCTTCTTCTCTTACATTCTAATGTAGTCATAAAATGTACTCACTTCATTCTACATATTTAATATAGATGATACTATATAATCATATGATGAAAAATTCATTGAGAAAATTCACTTTAAAAAAATGGTTTGAAACCAAAAATGAATTGATCTACATTACTCCATAGATTACCCATATAGTATGTGACATAACATGATATACTTGTAATGTAATATTTATACATATCATTGTTTTCATCATTTTTCAATCATAGACTAATATTTTCCTCTCCATATATACTCAATCTTCTTGAGAGAAATATTTCTTTATGAAATTTTCATTAAACTCATCAATTTTATTTTTATAATTTATTCCACCCCCTTTGTATTTTGAATCAATGAAGTGCATTATTTATCAACACTAGAGAGATGATAAATTTAAATTAAAACCATATCTCTTTCATTACTTCTAAATGATATAATTACTTTTTCTATGGAATTATCCATTACTAAGACAAAAATGGGTTTATAGACCCATTGAATAAGAGACGGTTTTTTCTCATGATGTTGTCTATCATTCTTACACGTGTTGAGGACTTGGATTATTCATATGTGTATAGTTATTGTTCATAAAATGAGTCACATAAACCAGAATGGTTTTAAGGTATTTATCTATAGTTTCAACTCCAACTAAAATATCATAACTTATATATGAGGAAAACTACTACATGGGATACATGTGTCGATAAGATGTCCATTCTTTTAAATATGCACCATTTATATTCAATGGAATACACTAAATTTGGATATGAACCACAATTCATAATTTTGACCTAGTAAAACACATAACATGTATTGAAAAAATTACTCATAGATATTCTCCTAATTTTTAACAATGATTCTTAGTGGACATATTTTATATTATATACATCATAATAATTTATAATGAAAATTTAATTTATCAAAATAATATAACTAATGAGTGTCAAACTAGGTGATTAGTAAGCCTTGTTTTCATGTGTGAGGATACACCAAGTCAGCACTGACACACATTGTCAGAGTTGATACATCATGATTCAACTTTTCCAGAACCACATACACTTTTGTTATCAAGACATGCATGTATTTCTAGTAAGTCAGAATAATATATATCATACCAAAATTGAATTTTGTTTTACTATTCCTATACAAAATCCAATATAATTTTATAATCCCTAATATTTGATTAATAAAACTACATTACAATGTTTGTACTAAACATTGAAAGATAAAAACTATAAAGACCTAGACCAAAAATGCTAGTTTTTAGTTCATTACATTATTACATTGGAATGATTATAGGGAATCATGTTCAAAAGGACTTAATATATACTTATATTCTATAAAATAGATAAAAACATAAATTTTAACATTAAAATTTTGTAGAATAATGAAAATTAAACTCCACTAAAAACTTCAATAGACATCTAGATTATCCTTTCTATTCGTTAATATTAAACATCTACGAATCTTGAAAAAAATACTGAAATTCATATGGGTGAGCATAAAAGATTTGTAAGAATTGAAAATATATTAGAATCTATCATAATCAATTAGTAATGGATAATAATTAAAAATAATTTCTAATTAAAGATACCCTTATGAAAAATGGGACAATAATAAAAGTATAACAACATAATCAAGTATAAATAATATAATAAAAATAAAATTGAACCATTGATATTTCAAATTCAAATATTCATTATAACACTAAATTAATATAATAAAAATTATATAATTTTTAATGATACAAAACATAAACATATTTTCAAGGCATTAGTAATGACATCTCAAAATAAATGGGAGAAACCCGTACGATTTCTATATCTGATTTTCCCAAGATAGATACCAATGTACCGAAGAGATAAAGTTGTCCTAAAACATAACATAATAAGTCCAATACATTCCTTATATGATTTTTATGAAACATATAAACACATATAAATTATTTAATAAGCATTCACCATGTTGTAAAAATAATCATGAAACATGCTGAGTAATGTGGTTAATGGTAACACGATAGGAGTTCCAAATTCTATCTAATGATAAACCATTTAATTGAATGTGCTAAATTATAGTAATAAAATATCAATTTCAATCAATCATAATATTCAACATATGTAAGGAATAGTTGATAATACAATAACAAAATCATCAAGACAACATTAGGATAATTAAACATATTATATTGAAAAAATATATTTTTAAAATATCATTTTTACTAACATTATTTTATATAACATTTAATCGAAAATATTTTGTTTACTAAAACCCATTTATTTAAATTCATAATGTTGTGATTAAATAGATTATGGATGATACATGATCATGGTTAATAAATCGAGAAGTTCACTTCAGTCAAGATTGTGTATTAGGAGGAATTAAGATAGGAACCTTATAAGAAATTAATTATTTGATCAAATAATGACTAAATAACCTAGATATATCAGTATGTAACATATAAATATAATTTATAATAATTATATAAAACTAATGAAGAATTATATAGTGATAAAGAGTCATATTTCATAACCCAACGTAATAATGGGGGTTTGGGAAGAAACCTTTACCTAATGTATTGAAGTGTTCTGAACAAGACCTTAATGTATTGGATAACAAAATACAATCAATTAATTACATAAATAAGATATTTTTATGCATAAAGATGATTTATTATAAATTTCCTAAGGCCAATTATAGACATTTTGATGTGTTATAAAATTAAATTTCATCATTTTGGTGTGTTCAATTTCATAGATTTGATGATCAATTTAAATTTATACACATATGGAAGATCATTTAAATTGAAAGTAGATGGACATACCAAATAGTTTTTTATTAATTATCTTAATGATGATTAAATGGTTATATAAGTGTATTTATTATTTAGTCTCAGAATTAATTACTATATAATATGTTAGTGATAATCACATTCAATATTTGGGTGGTTTTTTTATCATATCCAATTAATGTTGTTTCATTAATTATATATATATATATATACATATATTGTTTCAAAAAAATTAGATAATATTTAATACATATATATTAATATTTTTTAAACATAAAAATTGGTTTATGAACATCCTTATAGGATGTATTGAAAAATTAAACACAATTTCCATGAAAGTGGTAAATCGGCACCTCACATATGATATGTTCATCATTTAATATAAATGGTAATGGAGAAGAGACATGATTTTGGATATTCAATTGACATGATAAAATCACACTATATAAAATATACAAATTTTATCATGTTAGTTTGGACAGGGGAGGTTATAGAAGGATTTGAATAGAAAATGAATTGAAATGAAGATAAACTATAAGAAAAAAGATTATTACCTCTTGAAATATTATACTTTAGAAATTCCTTATGAGGATTTTTTATGAAATTAAATATCAAAAAATGAACCTAGAAGTGGGGAATGGTCTTTATAATAAGTTGTTGGGAAATTAGAAATGTATTATAGCTTTTAATCTTCATGGTTAAGAGGTTATTATGGGTGGTAATTATAGTGGTGGATAGGTTGTTTTTTGAATATTTTATTCACATGTTTATTATGGTTCTCTCAGGACTATGAACATTTGGAGAATTATAAAAGAATATTAAAATAATTAAATGGATTTCCAACATTATGGTATTCACATTATTTGGGAATCCTAGAATTCTTTATTAATATAATAATGTATATATACTATATTTTACTATTAATAAAAAAATTAATTATTTCTAAACAATACAATAAATCACCCTAACCAATATTTTTCTTGTAAAATTAATAAATGAGTTCAATTTTTTAAATTTTATTTCAAAAAATGATATATTTACATTTTATATAAAATTATCAATTATTCATATAATTATAGTTTTCATTTTATAACTTATTTTACGGCATATTGAATAAATCTTCCAGCAATCATAAAATTATAGTATAATTATAAAAAAAATATATTAATTTATGAATCTATTTTATAAATATTATTATAAATTATTATATTAATAATAAAATTGTAAATAAACATTTAGGATTAACAAAAATATGCACATATTACTTCATAAATTAATTTTTTTACATATCATAAGAGGTAAATATAACATATTTTAATTTAAAAACACTAATATATTATTTTTAATTTCATGGATGATTTTTTTATTCTATTGGACATATTACTCTTCCTTAGGGTCACATTTAGAATGCAAATTTCATATCCACTAGTGCATTACAGTTTTAATCATGGTGTATCTTGAAAAATAAATTATCTAAGATAGTAAATTATAAAAGATTCTTATTATAATCCACCAGGTGTTATGAAATATATGAAATAGATTAAGAAAAAATAGGGGAAATAAATAATAAAATGTATATTGATTGATAGTGAATATTATAAGAATCACCCCATAATCGTCATGTTCCATGAAATTTATAAAAAATCAAATAAACACATGATATTTTTATTCCTTATATGTATTTATAATATATTCATTCTATTTTTTTCAAATATTTAACATTAACATGAATAATCAATGGTAGGAAACTAATCTATCACTATTTAAGCTGGATAGTCATAGAGATATTGAAAATATAAGATTGGTTATTATATTCTAATCTATGCTGAAAATAACATCCAACAGATTTAGTTAAACTTTTGTGATGATACAAATAATGATTTAATTATGTCTTGATAATTTAAAAAATAAAATTTTATATGTAATTAAATATAATAAATGTGTGAATATAAAAAAATTATATATCATACCATGTGGAGAATTTATCCCCATAATTAATAATATTAATAATTTCACCTTGATTATTAATCCCATAGGTTATAAAGAAATGTAGTAACATATCTTTAAGAAAAATGTGATCATTTTTAACAAATTTAAAAATGGGGTGTGAAATATTAACCACCTTTACTCGATAAACAATAAGTTTTCCATTATACCAATTCAATATGCTTCATTAAAAAAATACATTTATGGTATATTAAAAAAATATAATAATTCATAAAAACAAATTATAATCTTCAATAACTAATTTAAATATAATCTGATATTAATAATAACAATAAAAATTCATAATCACTAAACAAATTTTCATTAAATTCTCAATAATAATAAAATTTCAGTAATCATCAATATATAATATTGTGTTCCATTGAAACATTTATATAAGAGTGAAATAAAAATATTAAGACAGATGATACCATTTTGAACTATTTGGGTTGTCGAAATTTCCAAACATTCATTAAGTGTATTGATTTTTGACATCCATTAAAAATTATACCAGTATATTACATGATGATTTATTTAATAAAAATGAATTTTTTATTCAAATACTTAAAATATGTTTGAAAATAATTTATCACCATTTTGACGTTTTGTAATTTTTTCATAAGAATAGCAGGCCCCAGCATTACACACACACAAACAATCAATCAAAATATAATATATATTGAAGAAAAATAAATTTTAAACAACTATAAATACACACATCCATCGAATCATGGATAAATATTTAGTAATAAAATAATTCAATCACATATATTTCAAACCAAAAAATGATATCATGAAAATTAAAATAGATTATAATTTACTTATTATGTAATATTTGTTTATTTTTCTAATCATATTATTTTGATTAAAAATGTCACAATACTAACAAAAAAACTGGGTTCTTAAAAAAATATTAGATTAAAGTGTAATAACTATGATTTTCAATATGTTGAATAAATAGAGTCATAGTGATGGCCATAAACGATTTGATACAAACTAAATATTAATAAATATTTCTTAATGTTTTATTTAAAATAATTTTTTTTTATCTTTTTTCCTTGTTTCCTTGTAAATATTTTACTGTTTACCATCAAATATTTTTATTCAAAAAATTATTTAGATCCTATTATTTAGTAACATTTTACCCCTTATCTATTTTTTATTGAACATTTTAATATATATCAAATGAAATGATCTGAAATTAATTATATAAACTGATGATATATTTTTTTAAATTTCTTAATGGATAAATCCCAACAAAAAAGTATATTTTTTACAGTATCTCCATGGTTTTCCTATTAATATTTTATTGTCTCATAGATTTCCAAATATTTGGTGACATATTTTATCTCTAACTCCATATGAATTGAGATTTATGAATTATTAAGTTTTATTTGAAACCCATTTTGAATGAAATATTTTAATGTCTATAAAAAATGTATTATGCAGAAAAATATTTGTGGATGAATGACATGTATGGGTAATTTTTGTTAAGTAATATATATTTTTTAATGTATGATAACCATGTTTCATGATAAAATCTTAAATTTTAGAAATATTTTTTATTATAATGAAATAGAACATTATTTTTTTGGTTAATATGAAAATGAAACCTAATTTTTTTAAATAAATATTAATATAGGAATAAAAATTGATATTTAAATTAATATTATCATTATGAAATGTAATGAATTCTTATATTAACTGAATAATATAGTCCCTAGTAAAATTTAATTTTTAGCACTAATAAATGAACATTAAAAAATTGATATTTCAATATGTATCCACATCATCACTTGAACATTTTATTTGAATTAAATAAATTTATATATATTAAATATAAAAATATATATTATTGTGTGTGTTATATTAATAAAATATTTTCACTTAATATGTAATATATGCATTGAATAATAAAATAATTTATAATCATTAAAAAAATTACAATATTTTTTTTTATTTTATATTAATTGAAATAATTCTTTCTGAAGTCATATTCAATGAAATACCTTAATACACCTCATAATTCATTTTTAAAACACCATAAAAATATTTACTTGAATTAAAATAACATAAAATCCATAAATGTATTGATATTTGTCCATTTAAAAAAATAAAACAATATAAAACATATAATGAGTCAATAAATGACATTAATTTCTAATGACCCATCAAACTATTTTGTCAATGTGATAATATATTGAATCCTAAAAATCAATTCAAATAGAATTCCAATCATTGAGATATATCAATTCATGTACACATAATTATAGTAATATTTTATTAATAGTTGTTATATTATATTAATATTTTATTTGTCTAACAATCACACATTATGTGTGATTCATGAACATGCCATATCCACAGTTTATAAGATATAATGGAAAATGTGTTCCAACAAATATTTCACCTGAAATAATTCAACCAACACCCCTTACCCTATATGAATAATAATAAAATTATCAATTGTCAAAACCCGTCCTCGGGACCCGTGCCGTGACTACCCCATGCCCGCCTTCCATAGGCCATGGGCAGGCGACTAGCACCAATGCGTATATCCCAACAAAGACGGGAAGGCATTGCCTTTATAAGTAAACAGAAACCACAGAGTAAGCCAGATGAAGTAAACACCAAGTAAACTGAGTACAAGTAAGTGCGGAAATTTAATGGGCTAGAATACAAACCCAAACTGAATGTAAAGTACAACTAGAAAGAAAGTACATCAACTGATAGTAAAGCAGCAACGCTGATCCATCCACTGGTAGTCTTACCAGAAGGGTGGGTACAGATAGCCACCTTAGCTCCTTGGGTCTAGTCGTCTACTCTTTGTATGTCCCGCCCAGTGGTCCACCTCCAGGTACTGACTGGTCCACTAGCCACTACCATGATCAGCGATGTCTGTCATCTGCATCCAACACAACATAGTGCGGGCAAAGCCCATGCAGGGGTTAGTATAATCTACTCAATTGGGACCCAGAGACCGCTGAAGGTCTCCAAGAATCCACAAAGGATAATCCACAAAAGAAAGATACAATCATGAAGTGACAACCAACACTACTTAGGTATATTCCCATACATACACCTAAGTCATTAATTCCAGTTCGGCTCCATCATCCAAGACCAAGTTCGATCACGTCAACACAGGATAGCACAAAACAATCCACATAGGAAAGAAAGCCAATCATATTGAAGATAGTGATTGAAAGTCAAGACTCATCTCACCCAGGTATACCTCTTTATAAGACGATAGAGATGATCAGATGTAGCCTCTAATATTTCTAAGCCGTCAGACCTGCATAGGATCGATAGGTTCTAACCCCCGCAATGACCCACAATGGATCGATAGGTACTAACCCCTACAATGACCCACACATGATCGATAGGTACTAACCCCCGCAATGACCCCCACAGGATCTGACCCACACAGAATCGGTATGCGCTGGCCCACACAAAACCGCTGAGCGCTGACCCACACAGGATCTGACCCACATAGGATCTGTAGCACTGATCCACTGAGGATCTCTGAGTGCTATAATCGTCGCTATCGAATCCACGAAGGATTTATATATAGTTATCATCGTCCTCGCAGTCGCAGCCAACTCCAAGGTTTCCACACACAGCAACCTCGTTTTGAGAGAGTCCGCTACACGAGCAGAGGGGATGATACATCAACTTACACGAACTCTAGAGTTGATGTATCCCAATGTTCCATATCGTCAAAAGGAACTCAACGTGATAGACGACGCGTCAATCGGACGCCCGGTCTGAGAGTTATTAGATTTTTCGTTCTGGGGGCCCGGTTGGTTTTTATGTCAAAACCAACCTGACCGCAGACCAACTGCATCCATACCTCAAGAGGAGTAAGCGAAGAGGTCCTTCTCCATAAGAGGAATCCAAAAACGTCGATGGCACGTCAATCGGACGTCTGGAGTTCAAGTTATAAGTGTTTCCACTCGGAGGGCCCGGTTGGTTTCGTGTTCGAACCAACCAGGTCGAACCAAAAGTTCTCCAAAACCATGCGTGTAATATACCAAAATGACCGTCTCGATCTAAGGATCGAATCACAGATGACCATGCATCGATCGGAGGTCTGTAGCCATTGTTATGGTCAAAATACCGAAAGAGGTCTGATAATGGGCGTTTTGGGCCCGGACCGACCCGGCCTAAGACCCCATGGGTCGGCCTGAACCAAGTCGACCCATCCTGGTTCCGGGTCAGACCCATTAGGGCACGGCACGACCCGGCCCGGCCTGGCGTGCTCGCGTGGCCAGGCGGCTCGGCCGAAATGGCCGAGCGGAAGGGGGGGCGTGCGGCCCTCCTGTTTGACAACCCGCGTCCCCCACATGGGGGGGGGGGGGTCCATTGTCCAGTTGGGGGTTACGACCCCCTATTTCCTCGATCGGCCGGACCGGTTGGCCGGCCATGCTGCCGCCGCGGGACCGCCGCCGTCCCGCCCTGCTACTTCAGCGGCCGGCGGTTCTGTCCACCGCTCCTCGCACCACCGTGGACTTGTCCATTTGGCGTGGTGCGACGGTGCTACGCCCCTCAACCACGGCCCTGCTCCGGCCGTGGTGACTTCATGGTTCTCCGGAGCGGTACGACGGCGCCACGACTTTGATTGACCTCATCGGCTTGAAGCAACGGCGCCACGCTTATTTCCGCAGTTCCCTCATTTTTGTGCGGTGCGACGTCACCACGCCATCTCCGTTCCAATCCACAACGAAGGAAAACAATAATAATGGAAAAGGTTCGGCCATGTTTGTGCGGTCCGGCCCCCTCCCGTTAGTCGATACCATGTGACTAAAAGATTTTCGATGAACGCCCAAATATTCATGACCTAAAATCAAACCCCTACATCAAGCATTTTTGATTCGTCGTGGGAATGGGACGTCGCAGAATACGACGTCCGGAAGGAGGATCATCGGCGTCACGGTACATGGCGTTGCGTCGTCGATCTCTAAGGATTCAGCGTTCTTCATTGCCCTTCGTCGGAGGTCGGTGTTCTTCGTCGGCGACGGTGTGCTCTTCGTGTTCTTCAAGGAGGAAGAACGTTCTTCGGAACATAGAGCATTCCTCTCCAAATCCTTTTGCACAACGAACTAACCTCTCAAGAAATAAGACATTGTCTTATTTAATTTACACACAAGACAACAATTCATTTCAAAATTTCAAAATGAATCCAATAATTAATTATAAATAATAACCTAATCAATTAATTAATTAAGAGTTGACTTTCATTTAATTTGGGGGGGTGTGGGTGAGTTAAATAATCAATAGGGGTTGAGTAAGTTGAAAGGGTGGGGCTCATGTGGGTCCACCCCAAAAATATCCTACATAGCGGAGTAGTTAGGATGTGGGTCCCTCTCCAACCACTTATCTTAGGTTAACACTACTTAGAATAAGAATAAAATGGTTGCACCCTTTTTTTTAATTCTTTAATTAACCAAAATTTTAATAACCACACCTGATCAAATTCAACTACGGAAAAGGTGTTCGTAAGCATTTACCGGCGTTGCGGTTTCATCGGTGCCCTCAGATTTTGATTTCGAGCATCGGTTCAAAAGTTAGGAAATCCCGCTCATTAGATCACTGAACATACCCAAGCTAAACATTAGAAACTTATTCTGGGCACACCGGGCCTCAGAATCAGGTGCTGCCCGAAACTGCGTTCTTCTAAAATCCCAAAAAAAATTATGAAAAAAATTTCCTTGAATTTTACGGGTCTTTAAATTACTCCCACCTCAGGGATTTATATCCCCGTAAAGATACATCATAAACTAGGGAATCAAATGTGGGTACTGTGCACGCATCTAAGCCTCCCGCTCCCAAGTGCTCTCCTGAAGGTTCTCATGCTGCCACCTAATGTCCACTTGAGGAATCGACCGTCCACATAGGACCTGCTCCTCTCGATCCTTGATCTCCACCGGGACCTCCGCAAAAGTCGCCCCATCATCAATGTCCATCTCCCCATGGTCGATGATATGCATCGGGTCGTGCACGTTTCTCCTCAGCTGAGATACGTGAAAGATTTTTTGCACCTGGTGCAACTGAGGTGGTAGAGCCAGGAGATAAGCCACCTCGCCAATCCTGCTGAGGACCTAGAATGGTCCGATGAAGCGTGGAGACAACTTGCTGCCTCGGAAAATCTCCGGAAATCCATGTCGATGTGAGACCCGCAAGAGGACGTTCTCTCCATCCTCTAACTATAGTGGCCTCTGCCTCTTGTCATCATAAGACTTATGCTGGCTCTGAGCTGTCCTCATTCACTCTTTGATGACCTGGACCTTCTCTGTCATGGCCAAGACCATATCCGGTCCCACAAGTGATGACTCCCCAGGGTCTGTCCAGCACATCAGTGATCTGCATGGTCAGCCGTACAACGCCTCGTATGGTTCCATCTCGATGGTGGAGTGGTAGCTGTTGTTTGACACGAACTCCACCAAGGGTAGTTAATCCTCCCAGCTGCGACCAAAGTCAAGGACAAATGCACAGAGCATGTCCTCGAGAGTCTGAATGGTCCTCTCCATATGACCATCCATATGAAGGTGAAATGCGGTGCTCAGACGTAGCTGCATCCCAAAAGCCTACTACAACCCCTTCCAAAGCCGGAATGTAAAGAGAGAATCTCGATCGAAGATGATAGTTGATGGAATACCATTAAGCCATACAATTTCTTGAATATAGAGACATCACATGCTCTCTACTGAGCCCTGCTCTCTGATGGGTAAGAAGTGGGCCGACTTGGTGAGTCGGTCGACTATCACCCAAATGGAGTCGTGACCTTTGGAAGTGGGTGGATGTCCAGTCACGAAATCCAGAGATATCTCGTCCAACATCCACTCCGGGACCTCCAAGGGCTTTACCAATCCTTGTGGTACTTGATGCTCTTCCATCACATGTTGGAAGGTGAGGCATCGAGAAACGAACTATGTTACAGCCTTCTTCATACCTGGCCACAAGTGCTATCACCTGAGATCCTGGTATATCTTCGCTACTCTTGGATGTACCACTAAAGGGGAAGTGTGAAACTCTCTCAGCATCTCCTCCTGTAAAGTAACTGGTACCATGGTACGTCCTCTGAAAAGGATGACATGCTCTCCTCCCACAGAGATTCCATCAGGTGCCTGCCCTGAGGATACCTGTGCATGACGCCTCTCACAGTCAACGTCCCCACGCTGTGCCTCTATGACCCGCTATAGAAGTGGAGGAGTGACTGTGAGTGACTAAAGAAAGGCTTCTCTATCTCTATCCACGATGGATATCTGCAAAGCGGCTAGCAGCACTGTTGCCTCCCCAAGTAGATGAATGTCTGTCCTCCTGCTGAGAGCATCAGATACTATGTTCCCCTTTCCGGGTGTATATACTATCTCAAACTCATAGTCCTGGAGGAACCTGAGCCATCACCACTATCTCAGGTTCAGGTCCTTCTACGAGAAGATATACCTGAGACTCTGGTGGTCAAAATAGACTGTAATGCGCTCGGCCATCAGATAGTGTCACCAAATCTACAGAGCGAAGACCATTATTGCTAACTCCATGTCATGGGTAGCGTACTTCTGTTCATGCTGCCTCAACTGAAGTGATACATAGGCGATCACATCCCTCTCCTACATCAGGACACATCCAAGTCTGGTCGCTGATGCATCGCAGTAGACTACGTACCCTACTCCCTCCTCTGGTAGCCTCAAGATAGGCGCACTGGTCAATCTCTATCTCAGCTCCTGGAAGCTCTGTTGACATCTATCTGACCACATGAAGGGATTTATCTTCTTCGTCAAAGCTGAGAGTGGTGCTGCAACTCTGGAAAAGTCTGGCACAAATCTCTGATTGTGCCCAGCTATCCCCATGAAACTCCGCCCCTCTATCACACTCCTAGGATCCTCCCAAGCTAGCACTACCTCGATCTTAGAAGGATCCACCGCAACTCCTGCCTCAAAGATGACGTGTCCCAAGAAGTGGACCTCATGTATCCAGAAATGACACTTCACGATCATACCATAAAGCTGGTGGTCTCGGAGTGTGTCCAGTACAACCCGCAAGTGGTAGGCATGCTCCTCTTTAGTCGTTGATTATATCAATATTTTGTCAATGAAGACTATGACAAATAGATCGAGGTAAGGCTGAAGGATCCGGTTAATGAGTCCCATGAACACTGATGGAGCATTGGTTACACTGAATGGAATAACCAAGAACTCATAATGGCCATACCGACATCAAAAGTCCATCTTCTGCACGTCCTCATCCCAAACTATGAGCTGATGATATCCTAACATGAGATCTATCTTCGAGGACCATTGTGTTCCCTTGAGCTGATCGAAGAGGCCATCAATCCTCAGTAGCGGATACTTGTTCCTCACGGTCTCCTGGTTCAGGCGATGATAGTCAACACAAAGTCCCAAGATCTTGTCTGCCTTCTTGGTTAATAATATAGGGGAAGCCCAGGGTGAAACACTGGGTTGGTTAAATCCCTTTCCCTGCAAGTCCTCCATCTGTACCCATAGCTCTCGAAGCATGGAGGGAGCCATTAGATATGCTGCGGTGGATATCGGGGATGTCCCGGGGTATAATTCAATATAGAAGTCTAGCTCTCTGCGAGGAGGTAGTCCTGGAATATCGTCAGGAAAAACGTCTGCATACGGATCCACCACTACAGGTAAGCTCGGACTCCGCACATCAACTACTCCTAGGTTGTGTCTAGCCAACTGATGAGTGATGGGCTATCCTCTCCTATGTGTGAGTCCATCATGCGCTGCAACAGTTCCCTTCTCTCTGGTGAAGGTGAACCTACTCCCGTCGGTGTGAACACATCGCACCTTGCGCCAAATGTAGCCAATCTGAGCAAGGACTGTAGATAACCAATCAATGCCCAAGATGACGTCGTAAGGCCTCGAAGCTGCTACAAGAATATCCCAACTGATGCTCTCACCTCCTAATATTTTCTCACACTGCTGACACCAGTGCGTAATCGTCGATTCTGCTCCCGTAGGAGTCTTTAGCCGTAAGGATTGAGCCAACGACTCCTTCGGAATCTCTGAGCTCCGAACAAGGGTAGCAGAAATGAAATAGTGAATCATTCCTGTGTCTATAAGAACTGAAGCATGGGTGGAATAGACACAGATATTACCTCTAATCATCTTGGGTGTGCCGTGGTCGTAGGCCTCCACTACCTGAAGTTGTGTCTGTCTCTGCCCGCCAGCTCCCTGTGGTCGGGGTGGACCTCTTGGTGGTGGTAGAGCATCAAAGAGTCACCCACCCCCTGCTGCTCGACCACGTCCTCGTCCACGTCCGACTGCTCCCTGGGGAACGCCCCGGTCAACCCTCTACCTCTGCATTGGTGGTCCCTCAACCGTTTTCTGCTCCTCCGCACAACGGTTCAGCCAGTCACGAGCCATGTGGACCTGCCCTCTGCATGCGTAGCACTGTCTGCCTCTCGAAAGACTGGCTCTGCGCTGTGTGCCCCACACCACTAAGATAGTGTCCTAAGGTTGTCCGCCTAAGGGTATGGTCTTCCTGGAACCATGTGTCAACTGTCGACTGCCTGCTGCAAAAGACTCTGCTACGTGCCACCCTACCATAGGTCTTGCTGCTGGTGTAGGCTCATCCTGAAAGCACTTAATGAGAAGCGCTCACTCCAGTACCCCTTCTTGTGTCAAAAAGCTGAGGTAGATCAGCGATGCCCTGATCTCATGCCTCAATCCCTGCTCGAAGGTCTGGGCCCGGAAGAATGGGTCCCATACCATGTCTGTCAAATAGTGCGAGAGATCGGTAAATCTCGCCGAGTACTGGGAAACTGTCAAGCTGCCCTGTCACAACTGTAGTAGCTCATGGATGCGCACCGCACGAATGGTGGCTGGGATGAACACCGAGCGAAAGAGGCTCTCAATGTCCATCCCGAGGGGTGAGGCCTCTTCGTGCACCTGGAGCATCAAGATCCACCATCTGCCTGCTGTTTCGTGGAGGAGACTCACCACAAGAATCACCATGAGGTCTGATGTTATCCCTACCAATCAAAAAACTCATACAACCGCCACCAGCCAATCATCAGCTGCCTGAGGGTCTGTCTCCCTATGGAACATGGGAAGTCTCTGATGATGAAACTCGTGCATTACACCAAGGAGACGTGCACTCTCAGTGGCAGGGGCTGGTAGCATCGGTGTCTCGGCGGGTACTGGTATCGCCGGTGCCTCCGCACTAATAGGGCCTTGCACCGAGGCCTCGTCGCTCGGTGGGCTGTTGTCATGTACAAAACTCGGAACCCTAGCTGGCTATCATCGTGGGTCCATCCTGAAACGAAATAGGCGCGCCACGGTTAATACATTATACCTAGTGAGCTGACACAATGTAATCACAAAGAAAACATTAAACACACATGCTATCACTGTTTTCGTGCACTAAGTCGGAAATCAGAAGTCATGGTCCTGGTGTACGGATACGTCGGCAGCCGCACCAACACTGGACCCCCAAGACTGATAACCACATTCAATACTCTTAACACTATTGTTTCACATAGAAAAAGATTAGATTCCGTAGTTCTACAGTAGAACCGAACTCCCTATGATACCAATTTCTCACGACCCGTCCTCGGGACCCAAGCCGTGAGTACCTCAAGCCCGCCTCCCACAGGCCAGGGGCCGGCGACTAGCACCAAGGCGTATATCCCAACGAAAAGGGTAAGGCATTGCCTTTATAAGTAAACAAAAACCACAGAGTAAGCCAGCAGAAGTAAACACTAAGTAAACTGAGTACAAGTATGTGAAGAAAGTAAATGGGCCAGAATACAAATCCAAACTGAAAGTAAAGTACAACTAAAAAGAAAGTATAGCAACTGAAAGTAATGCAGCAACATCGAGCAGTCCACCGGTAGTCCCACCTGAAGGGTTGGTACATATAGCCAGCTCAGCTCCCCGGGTCCAGCCGTCCGCTCCGTGTACGCCCCGCCCAGTGGTCCACCTCCAAGTACTAAATTCTCCACTAGCCTCTACCATGATCAGCGATGTTCTTCGTCTGCATCCAACACAACGTAGTGTGGGCATAGCCCGTGCAGGGGTGAGTATAAGCTACTCAGTAGGGACCCCAAGACCCCCGATGTTCTCCCTGAATCCACAAAGGATAATCCTCAAAAGAAAGATACAATCACGAAGTAACAACCAACACCACTTAGGTATATGCCCATAAATATACCTAAGACATCAATTCCAGTTCAGATCCAGAATCTGAGCCCAAGTTCGATCACATCCACACAGGATAGCACAACACAATCCACGTAGGAAATAAAGTCAATCATATCGAAGATAATGATTGAAAGTCAAGACTCAGCTCACACAGGTATACTTCTTCGTAAGACGATAGAGATGATCAGATTTAGCCACATATTCATCTCTTCTGTCGGACCCACACAGGATCGATAGGTACTAACCACCGAAATGGCCCACAAAGGATCGATAGGTACTAACCCCCGCAATGACCCACACAGGATCGATAGGTACTAACCCCCGCAATGACCCACACAGGATCTGGACCACATAGGATTAGTATCTGCTATCCCACACAGGACCGCTGAGCGCTAACCCACATAGGATCTGACCCACATAGGATTGTTAGCACTGATCCAATATGGATCTCTGAGTGTTGTAGTCGTCTCTGTCGAAACCATGAAGGATTTATGTACAGTCGTCATCATCGTCGCAGTCACAGCCAGCTCTAGGGTTTCCGAACACAACATGGTCATTTCGGGAGGGTCTGCTCCATGAGCCGATGGATTGATACATCAACTGACATGAAGTCCGAATTTGATATATTCCAAAGTTTTGTATCATCAAACAGAACTAAACATGATAGACGGCGCGTCAATCGGATGCCCGATCTGAGAGTTATTTGCTTTTTCGTTCCGGGGGTCTGTTGGTTTTTAAGTCAAAACCAATCCAACTGCACTCGAACTACGTCCAAACCTCGAACGGAGTAATCCAAAAGGTCCATGTCACTAATATAAACCCAAAAAATTTGACGACACATCAATCGGCCGTCTGGAGTTCAAGTTATAAGTGTTTCTTCTTTGAGGGCCCGACTCGTTTCGTGTTCGAACCAACCCGACCAAACCCAATGTTCTCTGAAACCTTGAGTCTAATATACCAAAACGACCGTCTCGTCCAAGGATTGCATCGCAGCTGACCGTTCGTAGATCGGAGGTCTGTAGCCCATGTTATGGGCAAAAGTCGGAAAGAAGGCTGAAAATGAGGGTTTTAGGCCTGGACCGACCCGGCCCGAGACCCCCAGGGTCGGACTGATCTGAGTCGAACCGACCTGTGTCTAGGTCTGGCCCATTAGGGCGCGGCCCGGCCCGGCCTGGCGTGCTCGCATTGCCCGCGTGGCCAGGCGGCTCGGCAGAAATGGCCGAGCGGAAGGGTGGGAGGGCCCTGTTTGAAAACCCACGGCCCCCACATGGGGGGGCGCTCCTTCATTTGGCCGAGGGTTACAACACACTGTTTCCTCGATCGGCCGGCCCGGTTGGCCAGCCATGCTGCCACTATGGGACCGTCGCGGTCCCACCCTCCTACTCTGGAAGCCGGCGGTTCTGGTTGCCGCTCCTCGCACCACCGCTGCCATAGGCTGCGACCATGTCAGTTCGGCGCGACGCAATGGCGCCGTGCACCCCCGACCTTGCCCCGCTCCGATCGTGGTGTCTTCGTGGTTCTCTAGCTTGGTGTGGCAGTATCGCGGCTTTGATTGACCTCTTCGGCATGGCGTGATGGTGCCACGCTTCTTGGCCACAGTTCCCTCATTTTTGCGTGGTGCGAAGGCACCGCGCCATCTCCGTAACAATCCAAAACTAAGGACAACAATAATAAGGGAGGAGGGTCGGCCGTGTTTGTGCAGTCCGACCCCCTACCATTAATCGATAGCATGCGGCTAAAAGATTATCGATGAACGCCCAAATATTCATGACATAAAATCAAACCCCTACTTCAGGAATTGTTGATTCGTCTAGGGGAAGGTACATCACAGAAGATGACATCGCGGAAGGATGATTGTCGGCGTCGCGGTACACGGTGTCTCATCATCTATCTCCAAGGATTTAGAATTCTTCATCGTCCTTCATCGGAGGTCGGCGTTCTTCGTCGACGATGATGCGTTCTTTGTGTTTTTCAAGGAGGAAGAACGTTCTTCGAAACTTATAGATTTCCTGTCCAAATCCTCGGCTGAACCCAAAGTTCTTTAAAACCTTGATTGTAATATAATGAAATGACCGTCTCGATCCAAAGATCTCATCACAGCTGATGGTGCGTCGATCAGAGGTTCATAGCCCATGTTATGAGAAAAAGACCGAAAGAGGTCCGAAAATGGGGGTTTGGGGCCCGGAACGACCCAGCCCGAGACCCCCTAGGTCGGCGTGAACCGGCTCGACCCAACCCAGGTCCGGGTTGACCCGACCTGTGTCCAGGTCTGGACCATTAGGGTGCGGCCTGGCCCGGCCTGGCGTGCTCGCGTTGCCCGCGTGGCCAGGCGGCTCGGCAGAAATGGCCGAGCAGAAGGGAGGGGGGGCCCTGTTTGACAACCCATGGCCCCCACATGGGGGGGGGGGGCGCTCCTTCAGTTGGACGAGGGTTACGACACCCTATTTCCTCGATCGACCGGCCCGGTTGGCCAGCCATGCTGCCACCGTGGGACCGTCGCGGTCCCACCCTCCTACTCCGGCGGCCGGCGGTTCTGGCCGCCGCTCCTCGCACCACCGCTGCCATAGGCTACGGCCATGTCAGTTCGGTGCGGCGCGATGGCGCCATGCCCCTCCGCCCTTGCCCCGCTCCGACCGTGGTGTCTTCGTGGTTCTCTGGCTTGGCGCGGCAGTATCGCGGCTTTGATTGACCTCTTCGGCATGGCGCGACGGTTCCACGCTTCTTGGCCGCGGTTCCCTCGTTTATGCGCAGTGCGAAGGCACCGCGCCATCTCCGTACCAATCCACAACTAAGGACAACAATAATAAGGGAGGAGGGTCGGCCGTATTTGTGCAGTCCAACCCTCTCCCATTAATCTATAGCATGCGGCTAAAAGATTATCGATGAACGCCCAAATATTCATGACATAAAATCAAACACCTACTTCAAGCATTGTTGATTCGTCTAGGGGAAGGTACATCACAGAAGATGAAATCGCGGAAGGATGATTGTCGGTGTCGCGGTACATGGCGTCTCATCATCTATCTCCAAGGATTTAGCATTCTTCGTCGTCCTTCATCGGAGGTCAGCGTTCTTCGTCGATGATGATGCGTTCTTTGTGTTCTTCAAGGAGGAAGAACGTTCTTCGAAACTTATAGATTTCCTGTCCAAATCCTCGACTGAACCCAAAGTTCTTTAAAACCTTGATTGTAATATAATGAAATGACCGTCTCGATCCAAAGATCTCATCACAGCTGATGGTGCATCGATCAGAGGTTCATAGCCCATGTTATGCGAAAAAGACCGAAAGAGGTCCGAAAATGGGGGTTTTTGGGCCCGGAATGTAACGCCCCGACCCTTGTTACCCAGAGTCGGTGCATTATTACATAACATTGGCATGATCACAAGAAAGATCAAATCTCGAAAGACCGATTGGTTTAGTAGCCTTGGAAACACTAGATATATTCATAAGTTTTACATTACATCATAAAATGAAAAAAACTACTACAACAACATAATGTCTCCATAATCCACACTCATAACCCCACATAATATCCCTGCAGGTCAATCATAATTTACTTCTTCACTTCCTGGGAAAAATAAAACATAGAAAAGGGGTGAGCTCAAATGCCCAGTAAGGATAAAAATATAGCGGAAACTTTCATAAATAAGAATAAACATTTAAGGTAATGTATAACTAAAACAAAAGCCTTTCAAACTTGAACTTTCAACATGGTATGACATAAATAAAATGAAATAATGCCATTTACTTATTCACATGGATATTCTACTAATCGAATAATCACATGCAAAATCAATAACCACTTTCATAATGATGGAATGCATAATGCTGAACTTTAATTTCTTTGTCAAGGCCTCGTCCCAAGACCTTGGGGCTAACTGTAACCGGAACCCAACCCGGAGTGACTCTAATAACCGGACACCAACCCGGAGTGCCTCTAATAACCGGACACCAACCCGGAGTGCCTCGATTAGCCGGACACAAACCCGGAGTGCCTCTAATAACCGGAGACCAAACCGAAGGGCTTACTTTTACCGGTCCCCAACCCGGAACATACTTGTCTAACACATTCATCTGAATGAAAGGTTGAAATATAACATAAACGTTTGAATTACAAATAAATTATAAAATGTCAATACTTTCACCATAAACTATGAATGGTATAAAAATAGCACATCCATAGTCAAACATATCACAAATACTTCAATACAATATAGAAGTTTTGTATCATAATAAATCAACTTCAAATAAGCGTAAAGTCCATCAAAGGATGTTGACATAGATGAAATTAAAACTCTTTTTAGAGAAACATCTCTTTCTATTTTGAAATCATTTAAGAGCCATATATTTATAAAATAAAACATTTTCTATGAAAATATTCTTATAAGATTGTAAGGGATGCTTCGACGATTTTATAACGGCGGAAAATAGCCGCACTCGCCGTATAAGTTAAAAAAACATTATTACCTTAATTCTGTCGAAAAGGTTAAAAGGGACTTTGTTTTGAAAACGACGGAAAGATTCCTCTTATAAAAAGTCAAACAAGGGTATAAATGACTTTAACCCATATTCCTGTAAATAATAAAAATGTTTTGAAATACATTTTGAAGAAACATGGATGTGGATGATAAAGAGATCCCAGTAGATTATTACATAAAAACAACCTCGGATAATGAAGAGATTGTGAAATAACCCTTACCAATTATGTAACTTATGAAACATACAACCCATAAAAGAGGTATCATACAATGAATATGTAAATACACATAAATTAGAGTGTATTACACAGAGAATATAATTATGGTTAGTACATACACCACACAAAAGGTGATGGTGACAATATGGCATGAATCTCACGGGAATAAGGAGTGAGATGAAAACCCCTTACCACGTTAATCAACTGAGTCATATGGAAAAAAGTTAATAACCACCAAATGATTTACAGAATAACATGAATATAAAGATAATCATGATAATATATATCAAATGGTAGTACACAATACACCACTTTCAATAATTTAGTGGCGAACAATGGAAATCTCACGGAATTGAAAGTGAGATAAGAAAATCCCTTACCTTGTACTTTTCCTTGGTTGGGGTAGGTTAACCTCCTGTATAATGGTGAAATAATTGTTATTAAATTATACAATAATCATATACATTAATATGATATCATATATGATCTTTTAATATTGATTTGATAATAATATCTTAGTATTATCGTTGTTTCAGGTGTTAACTTACTTGTTCTCTTTTATATGTTTTGTTACGTAAGACATGTTTGTAAAGGATAGGTTTTATATTATTCATATCCAGAATGATATCAAGTCCTTAAACATCATTTTTTAAATCATCAAATGATAATTATACTTGAATGGATACGATGGAGAATGAATCTCATCGCGTTCGTGGAGACGGTAGTCCGTACGTACGCACGAGCGACAATATCATTATTTTGATATTAAAATATTATGTAAATGGATGGTATATAATATATACAGAATCATTAACATGTTATATTTATTATTTACATGAGTTAAACATCATTATTATACCCATCCAAATAATATTATATTGAATAACAATTACACCACGATGTGGAGACGGTAAGCCGTACGAACGCACGTATGGTGACATGTTATTCAAAGGGTGGATAGAATACTGAATATGGTTGTACCATATTTATAATGACATCACAATATATATATCATACTGGAGTTATTATTTTAGAATGGTAACAACAAAGGAAGAAGAAGTGGAAGAAGAAATGAACTTGGAAAAGGGTGGTGAAATCATTACCTCTTCTTCGGGTTCTTCCTTTTGATTTGATCAAAAGGGCTCCTTAGGTTGGCTTTCTGATCAAACTAAGGCTCCTAGGTTGTATTTAGGGAAGTTGGGTGAGTATTTGGACAGAGTTTGGACGAACCAAAAGGCTTTGAAGGTGTGTAGAAATGAGAAGGAGGAGTGCCCTTTTATAAGAGGGGTGAGGGGCAGCTTTGGAAAAGCTAGAACTTTTAATTTATAATAAATACATATTCGGTTTCTAATGGATCCAAAGTTTATTATTAAAAGTTTAAGATGGGGATGGGTCGAAAAAAACTCAACCAATAGAATTTAGACAGGTTTGGGTACTTATATTAACCTTATCTTTAAGTATTAACTCTAAGTTAATTAGTTTCACTTTTACAATGTCTCTTTGTATTTTTATATATTATGGTTAATAAACATACTATATACATCCAAGAGACCCCCAAGTGGTCCATTAATGATGAAACTATCATTATATAAGTCTCTTGGCCGAACCTTAGATTTTTAAGAATTTAATATAAATTAATAATATAATATTTGTTTTATGAACTCTTTTATGTCAATTTTGACACTATTCAATAGTTGATTTTTTTGAAACTCATAACAGATTGATTACTTCACAAAAAGTCAATTACATCAATACTAATATATCAAATTATCCTATAAAATTATTTTAATTCCTTAAAAGTTTCATATTATATTTATTTGGGTATTTATAATATCAATTATTTTAATTTTTCACTATTATAGTAACTACTTCATCATCATTGTGTCATAAATAAAATAAATTATTTAATGTCTAAAAATTATAAATAAAATATCATAATGTTGGAAATCTTTTTATGTTTCTAATTAATATTTATAATCTAAAATACAACATATATAACCCTATGTAACAATTGTTTTTCTAAAAGATATATGCTTGTGTCATTTTTGTATTCATTTTAACTTAATTAAAATAAAGTGTCATTATCACTTACAAGTGGATCCATGGGGTCCCAAAATCGACCCAAAGATGCCTATGGTCGAACATGTATCAACAAATAAGTCTAGGACACGTTTTAGGGTAATTTATTATTATTATAATATTATTTTGTAACCTCTATTTACCAGATTTACCCTTAACCATGGTAAATAAAATATTTACCACAGTAATTATTCAAAATATCTAAAAATAAAAGTTACCTATTTACACAATTTGGAAATCCTGATTCCAAATATGGAATCCATTTTTTTAAAATTCAAAACACAGAAGTGGCAGAAATTAATTTAAAATTATTTCCCGCAGTTAAAACAAAAAGCGTGTTTTTTAGAGATAATAACTATCAAAAGATTGACACTTGTTTATGTTCGGTTTAATTGTAAAATTATGTCCAATGACCAACATTATATTAAATGGAAAAAATATATTCTAAATATACTTTAAAACCACTCAAATTCATAATTTATCACTATTAGTTATTTTGATTAAAAAAGTTGTTTTTAATTTAAATTTAGTAATATTCACTATTCATCAAAATATGAAAGTTATCCGAAAAGAACCAAAATTTCACCTTAGGCTAAATTCGATATTCCGAATCCAGAAATGAAGTCCATTTTAAAATATTAAATATATAAAATTTCGAAACGTAGGTATTACTATTCATAACGGCTAGTTTGATTGGTTGTGGTGTGTGTTAAAACTCAAGGTTGCGTACAACACACGCTACTGTATTATTCAAAGAAAGCCTACCTTGGAAGCTTGGGATGTTTCATTTTAAATTTTTGATGTCCCCATTTAGTAAAAAAGTTTAAAATATTGTATTTAAAAAGGGTTCACTATTAAAAGTTGATAAAAGTGCAATACTGAAAAAAAATTTGTTCTTGCATTATATCTAAGAAACTCTTAATATGGATTCCAAAATTATAAGGATTATATAAAGTTTAAAATTTAGATAATACTATTCATAACCTCTTTTGAATGGCTTTTTTTTTTAATTCATGGTGTGATTGAACTCGGTGTTGCGTGTAGTGCAAGTTATTGAATTATTTTGAAGAAATAACACACTATGAAATCTTGGGGTGTTACATTCTCCCCTCCTTCAATAAATTGCTTCCTCGCAATTTGAAATTGTTCTTCAAAAATAAAAGGTTGAAAATTGAAAATATATATGTGGGAAAACCCTCATCGGAAATTGGGTTACTAAAATTTAGTCTTAATATGAGGAAAAGAGAAATGAAATGGTCACCACCAAATTATGATCTCGATTAGGAGAACATTGGTGGAAATTAGAGGCATATAATTGGAGGAAAAACGTAAATATTTATAGGTAGTGATTGAGGTCATCAATCACAAACAAGTGTAAAATTGACGTCCTAAAATTCATCAATCTATGATGATTTGAAATACAATCGGTTCAACAAAACATAGGGTATTAGGATAACACATTTTTGATGTTTCAAAATATCTTAGTTGAAATCCCACATCGAAAAATGAATTAATGAGGCCTCTATTTAAAATAAATAGTCGAAAGTATGAAGATTACTGAAAATAACACATACTAGGGTTCCGTGTAGGAAAATATGGATTTGGAAGATAAATCTAACCATCAATTATCTGATGGAGAGTGGTAGAGAACATGGCTATGAAAAGGCCAACAATCCCAAAGCCATAAATTAGTGATGATTTAAGGTACCATCTAGGAAAACATTTTTGTTATAAGTTTCTTTTCTTAATGTTGAGGAATTTATTTATGAGATTGGATAAGATCATAAGGAGATATACTTACTTTATAATTAGAGTTTTATCCATTAATAAATTTCTACCACAAACTCATCTTTCACTCTAAAAGATAATAGAATGTAAAAAAATTCTATTTACACTATTCATATAGGGTTCCAAAATAAACGAATTTATAATTCATCTACAAGATCTTTTAATAAAAACTACATTATTTAATCCAGGACATCTCATGGGCTAGTGGTAGATGATACACCCTTCTCGCCCTTTGGTTGCGGGTTCAAGTCTCGCAGCTTTGCCGGATGCGACGGGTTGCCGCCCGACCTCCGGGTTTTCCTTTTATGGCAATCCAAAATAATCCAAACTAGAACTATCAAAAATACTTCTGTCCAAACTCACAGTCCATCATTTATAAGGAAGGTAAACATAATATAGATCCTTTTTACCCCGTAATAGCATATGAATACCTTCATCATGTATTACCATATTCCTTATTGATTACATTCATGCTCCCTTATTCCATATAGAATGATGGATATACTTCATTAATCCAAAACTGTTTAAAACCCCAATAATGATGGAATATACAAATCATTAATCAGTTCCAAGGTATTCAAGAATATCCAATATAATTTATCCAAAACAATCACATATTATTCCAAAATCACTACCTCAGTATCAGAACTATATTATGATTTATCATTCTCTCAACCATATATTTTCCAAAAATTTATCCTGCTATTTAGTCACTTTTCTTTGTTCCACACAATCTCAAGTCCTTAATGAAATAGTACTGCAGTACAATACTTATATACTCCATAATTATTATAACAAGTATATTGTTGATACAACACTCAATTGACATAATCAACATAAGAACTCTAATCATTCCTCTTCATATGTGGTAGTATCATAACTTGATTATTATCCAATAACATCATTTGCGGCATAGTCTGATGACATGGACATAGGTTCGCGTAGTTTCCAAACTCCTTTCAAATGAAGCATTGTACATTTAAAACCATTTTCTTACCCTTGAAGTCACGTACTTTGTGCCCTTTTCCTCCACACTTATAACAAACTCCCATTCCTTTCAGACAAGTTCCAGGGTGTTTCTTTCCATTGTTACCACATATGGGAAAATTCTTCTTTTCCCTCTTCCCTTTATCCATCTTTCTCTCTTCCATCCTTTTCTTCTCTTGCTTCCCTTCAATGCCATATGGCTCAGTAAACACTTTACTTATCTTATCAAAACATGATATTATTTCTTCATATGATGATAATACATGGGAGACTATTTCTCTTATAAATTCTAGCTTAAGACCATGAAAGATATGATCCTTCCTTCTCTTTGGATCATGCGCATTTCTGGAGTTCTCAATCCTTCTACTGGGCGCCATTTCTAAACAATGGAATACACTAGATCAGTTTATGAATCAAAATACATAATCCCATACTTATAAAACACTTAACATAAATTGAACTATTTATGGATATAATCCATACTCATAAGAATGTTTTCTTTGAGGAAGTATATACTCATAATCCATTTAAAAATGATTTGTAAAGAAAATGAGAGTTATCCTAAGCATATCCCTTGGGAGTGTCGTAACCAAGAGTGCAGCAAGGCCCATTGTCGTGCACCAGTTCCCGTTCGAGTCTAGCTCGAAGCGGTGTTTTCGGGTTTTACCCCTAGGTACATCTGTGCCAGAGCCGCCTCTACTTGCTCGTATCCAGACAGGGATGTATTGCTCGGAAAACTCACAAAATCTCTACAATACCAAAATTCTAGGAAGTTATTCTATACTAGTCCTCAAAGTTCATCTTAGGTCTACGTGCTCTAATCAGAGTTTATCTAAATCTAGTTTCCATGGTTTGTACTAAACTTCCTCTGATACCAACTGTAACGCCCCGACCCTAGTTACCCAGAGTCGGTGCATTATTACATAACATTGGAATGATCACAAGAAAGATCAAATCTCGAAAGACCAATTGGTTTAGTAGCCTTGGAAACACTAGATATATTCATAAGTTTTACATTACATCATAAAATGGAAAAAAAACTACTACAACAACATAATGTCTCCATAATCCACACTCATAACCCCACATAATATCCCTGCAGGTCAATCATAATTTACTTCTTCACTTCCTGGGAAAAATAAAACATAGAAAAGGGGTGAGCTCAAATGCCCAGTAAGGATAACAATATAGCGGAAACTTTCATAAATAAGAATAAACATTTAAGAAAATGTATAACTAAAACAAAAGCCTTTCAAACTTGAACTTTCAACATGGTATGGCATAAATAAAATGAAATAATGACATTTACATATTCACATGGATATTCTACTAATCGAATAATCACATGAAAAATCAATAACCACTTTCATAATGATGGAATTCATAATGCTGAACTTTCATTTCTTTGTCAAGGCCTCGTCCCAAGACCTTGGGGCTAACTGTAACCGGAACCCAACCCGGAGTGCCTCTAATAACCGGACACCAACCCGGAGTGCCTCTAATAACCGGACACCAACCCGAAGTGCCTCTAATAACCAGACACCAACCCGGAGTGCCTCTAATAACCGGAGACCAAACAAGAGGGCTTACATTTACCTATCCCCAACTCGGAACATAATTGTCTAACACATTCATCTGAATGAAAGGTTGAAATATAACATAAACAATTGGATTACAAATAACTTATAAAATGTCAATACTTTCACCATAAACTATGAATGGTATAAAAATAGCACATCCATAGTCGAACATATCAAAAAACCTTCAATACAATATAGAAGTTTTGTATCATAATAAATCAACTTCAAATAAGCGTAAAATCCATCAAAGGATGTTGACATAGATGAAATTAAAACTCTTTTTAGAGAAACATCTCTTTCTATTTTTAAATCATTTAAGAGTCATATATTTATAAAATAAAACATTTTCTTTGAAAATATTCTTATAATATTGTAAGGGAAGCTTCGACGATTTTATAACGGCGGAAAATATCCTCACTCTCTGTATAAGTTAAAAAAACATTCTTACCTTAATTCTGTCGAAAAGGTTAAAAAGGACCTTGTTTTGAAAATGACGGAAAGGTTCCTCTTATAAAAAGTAAAACAAGGGTATAAATGACTTTAACCCATATTCTTGTAAATAATAAAAATGTTTTGAAATACATTTTGAAGAAACATGGATGTGGATGATAAAGAGATCCCAGTAGATTATTACATATAAGCAACCTCGGATAATGAAGAGATTGTGAAATAACCCTTACCAATTTGGTAACTTATGAAACATTCAACCCATAAAAGAGGTATCATACAATAAATATGTAAATACACAAAAATTAGAGTGTATTACACAATGAATATAATTATGGGCAGTACATACACCACACAAAAGGTGATGGTGGCAATATGGCATGAATCTCACAGGAATAAGGAGTGAGATGAAAACCCCTTACCACGTTAATCAACTGAGTCGTATGGCCAAAAGTTAATAACCACCAAATGATTTACAGAATAACATGAATATAAAGATAATCATGATAATATATATCAAATGGCAGTACAAAATACACCACTTTCAATAATTTAGTGGCGAACAATGGAAATCTCACGGAATTGAAAGTGAGATAAGAAAATCCCATACCTTTTACTTTTCCTTGGTTGGGGTAGGTTAACCTCCTGTATAATGGTGAAATAATTGTTATTAAATTATACAATAATCATATACATTAATATGATATCATATATGATCTTTTAGTATTTATTTGATAATAATATCTTAGTATTATCGTTGTTTCGGGTGTTAACTTACTACTTTTCTTTTATATGTTTTGTTATGTAAAACATGTTTGTAAAGGATTGGCTTTATATTATTCATATCCAGAATGATATAAAGTCCTTAAACATCATTTTTTAAATCATCAAATGATAATTATACTTTAATGGATACGATGGAGAATGAATCTCATCGCGTTCGTGGAGACGGTAGTCCGTACGTACGCACGAGCGACAATATCATTATTTTGATATTAAAATAATATATAAATGGATGGTATATCATATATACAGAATCATTACCCTGTTATATTTATTATTTACATTAGTTAAACATCATTATTATACCCATCCAAATAATATTATATTGAATAACAATTACACCACGATGTGGAGACGGTAAGCCGTACGTACACACGTATGGTGACATGTTATTCAAAGGGTGGATAGAATACTGAATATGGTTGTACCATATTTATAATAACATCACATTATATATATGATACTTGAGTTATTATTTTAAAATGGTAACAACAAAAGGAAGAAGAAGTGGAAGAAGAAATGAACTTGGAAAAGGGTGGTGAAATCATTACCTCCTCTTCAGGTTCTTCCTTTTGATTTGATCAAAAGGGCTCCTTAGGTTGGCTTTATGATCAAACTAAGGCCCCTAGGTTGTAGTGAGGGAAGTTGGGAGAGTATTTGGACAGAGTTTGGCCGAACCAAAAGGCTTTGAAGGTGTGTAGAAATGAGAAGGAGGAGTTCCCTTTTATAAGAGGGGTGAGAGGCACCTCTGGAAAAGCTAGAAATATTAATTAATAATAAATTCATATTCGGTTTCTAATGGATCCAAAGTTGATTATTCAAAGGTTAAGGTGGGTATGGGTCGAAAACAACTCAACCAATAGAATTTAGACAGGTTTGGGTACTTATATTAACCTTATCTTTAAGTATTAACTCTAAGTTAATTAGTTTCACTTTTACAATGTCTCTTTGTATTTTTATATAATATGGTTAATAAACATACTATATACATCCAAGAGACCCCCAAGTGGTCCATAATGATTAAAATATCATTATATAAGTCTCTTGGCCGAGACTTATATTTTTAGGAATTTAATATCAATTAATAATATAATATTTGTTTTAAGAACTCTTTTATGTCAATTTTGACACTATTCAATAGATGATTTTTTTGAAACTAATAACAGATTGATTACTTAGAAAAAAGTCAATTATATCAATCCTAATATATCATATTATCCTAGAAAATTAGTTTAATTCATTAAAAGTTTCATATTATATTTATTTGGGTATTTATAATATCAATTATTTTTAATTTTCACTATTATAGTAATTACTTCATAATCATTATGTCATAAATAAAATAAATTATTTAATGTCTAAAAATTATAAATAAAATACTATTATGTAGGAAATATTTTTATCTTTCTAAGGAATATTTATAATCTAAAATCCAACATATATAACCCTATGTAAAAGCTGTTTTTCTAAAAGATATATGCTTGTGTCATTTTTGTATTCATTTTAACTTAATTAAAATAAAGTGTCATTATCACTTACAAGTGGATCCATGGGGTCCCAAAATCGACCCAAAGATGCCTATGGTCGAACATGTATCAACCAATAAGGATAGGACACGTTTTAGGGTAATTTAGTATTATTATAATATTATTTTTTAACCCCTATTTACCAGATTTACCCTTAACCATGGTAAATAAAATATTTACCACAATAATTATTCAAAATGTCTAAAAATAAAAGTTACCTATTTACACAATTTGGACATCCTGATTCCAAATATGGAATCCATTTTTCTAAATTCAAAACATAGAAGTGGCAGAAATTAATTTAAAATTAATTCCCGCTGTCAAAACAAAAAGCGTGTTTTTAAGAGATAATAACTATCAAAATATTGACACTTGTTTATGTTCGGTTTAATTGTAAAATTATGTCCAATGACCAAAATTATATTAAATGGTAAAAATATATTCTAAATATACTTTTAAACCACTCAAATTCATAATTTAGCACTATTAATTATTTTGATTAAAAAAGTTGTTTTTATTTAAAATTTATTAATTTTCACTATTCATCAAAATATGAAAGTTATCCGAAAAGAACCAAAATTTCACCTTAGGCTAAATTCGATATTCCAAATCCAGAAATGAAGTCCATTTTAAAATATAAAATATATATAATTTCGAAAAGTAGGTATTACTATTCATAACGGCTAGTTTGATTGGTTGTGTTGTGTGTTAAAACTCAAGGTTGCGTAAAACACACGCTACTGTATTATTCAAAGAAAGCGTACCATGGAAGCTTGGGATATTTCATTTTAAATTTTTGATGTCCCCATTTAGTCAAAAAGTTTAAAATATTTCATTTAAAAAGGGTTCACTATTAATAGTTGATAAAAGTGAAATACTGAAAATGAATTTGTTCTTGCATTATATCTAAGAAACTCATAATATGGATTCTAAAATTATAAGGATTATATAAAGTTTAAAATTTAGATAATACTATTCATAACCTCTTTTGAATGGCTTTTTTATTTGTAAGTCATGGTGTGATTGAACTCGGTGTTGCGTGTAGTGCAAGTTATTGAATTATTTTGAAGAAATAACACACTATGAAATCTTGGGGTGTTACACGGAACGACCCAACCCGAGACCCCCTGGGTCGGCCCGAACCGGCTCGACCCAACCCAGGTCCGGGTCCTGCCCATTATGGAGCGGCCCGGCCCGGTGGGCGTGGTCCGTCCTAGCGCGCTCGCGTGGACTGCGTGGCCAGGCCGCTCGACCGAAACGTCCAAGTGGAAGGGGGGGGGGGGGGTGCGCTGCCCCCCTGTTTGACAACCCGCGACCCCCACGTGGGGGGGGGGGGGGGCTCCTTCGGCTGGCAGGGGTTTACGAATCCTGGTTTCCTCTATCGGCCGGACCATTTGGCCGGCCATGCTGTGGTCGTGGGACAGCCGCAATCCTGCCCTCCGGCTCCTGCGGCCGGCGGTTCTGCCCGCCGCTCCTCACACCACCGCAGCCATAGGCCGCAGCCTTGTCCGTTTGGTGCAGCGCGACGGCGCCGCGCCCCTACGCAGTGTCCCTACTTCAAGCATTGTTGATTCCTCATGGGTAAGGTACATTGTGGAAGATGATGTCACAGAAAGAGGATCGTCGACATCGCAGTACACGGTGCCGCGTCGTCGATCTCCATGGATTCAGCGTTCTTCGTCATCCTTCGTTGGAGGTCGGTGTTCTTCGTCGGCGACTGTGTGTTCTTCATGTTCTTCATGGAGGAAGAACGATCTTCGGAACATAGAGCAATCTTCTCCAAATCCTCTCACACAACGAACTAACCTCTCACGAAATAAGACCTTGTCTTATTTAATTAACACACAAGCCAACAATTCATTTCAGAATTTTAAAGTGAATCAATGAATTTTTGATAAAGAATAACCTACTCAATTAATTAAGTAAGAGTTTACTTTCATTTAATTGGGGGGGGGGTGAGTTACATAATTAATAGGGTTTGAGGAAGTTGAAAGGGTGGGGCTCGGGTGGGCCCCACCCCACAAATATCCAACCTAGTGGAGTAGTTAGAATGTGGGTCCCACTCCAACCACTTAGCTTAGGTTAACACTACTTAGAATAAAAATATAATGGTTGCACCCTTTTTCTTTTTATTCTTTACTTGACCCAAATTTTATTAACCAAATTTGAGAAAACGCATCTCCAGAAAAGAAGTTCCTAAGAAATTACTGGCGTTGCGGTTAGATAGGTGCCCTCAGATTTAGATTCAGAGCATTGGTTAAAAAGTTAGGAAATATGGCTCCTTCGTTCACTGAACGTAAACGTGCTAAACATCATAAAATTATTCTGGGCACACCGGGCCTCAGAATCAGGTGCCGTCAGAAACTTCGTTCTTGTAAAATCCCAAAGAAAATTAAGAAAATATTTTCCTTGAATTTTATGGGTCTTTACAGCAATATTTTTATATGATGCTCTTACAAAGCATGGGTTGGTGTGTGAATAGACTCCGGTAGGACTACATCAATAGAAAGAAATGTAGAGACGTCACACAAGTGGATATCCTCTAGGGGTGTTTATCCTAGTTTACAAGAAATAGATGGGGTTTTCATTTTCTACTAGCTCTATATAGAAGATAGGTGGGAATTTATCCATGGTTATACCATTGTCATAGTGCATAATTCTAGCTATCATTTATACTAGTTTAATAGAAATATTATTTGGTTTGAGGTAATGTTTTTCTTCGTCTATTTTATTTAATTATGAGTTATATTTTTTGAGTTGTGAAACATTGATATTCTATCTATATTTCAGCTCCCAAATAATAGTTTGATTCATCCTCTCCATAGACATTAGGATTATTTCCAAAAGAAATAAATTGATGTTCCAGATGAGATCTTCTTCCCATTCTTTAATTCTAATTTTATTTGAAATTCCCAATCTACAAACCTATTAAGTTGCATCGAGTCTCAATGTTTCTATAAAAATTTCTGGTGCAAGTATTTAACATTTATGTTCACACATGAATATTCTAAAAAAAATTAAATAGTTTTATATTAATACACATTATAATATCTTATAATTAAATATATATAAATATGAAATACTCTTAAATATTAATATAATATATTTGGCCACTGAAAAAATATATGTAATATTTATACTATGAAAAATCAAATTGGAATAAAAAAATATTTTGACCTGGGATATTGATATAAAAAATCACATTATACATTTTATTTGTTAAATTTAACTATATAAGTCTTCTTTTTATTTCACAAAAAATAATCTATTAATGAGTTTCTTATCCATATAAATAAGATGATGCAGAATATGATAAATAGAAAATGATACATCAATTTATCTTGTTGATGCCACCATTATAAATAGTAATAAAAATCCAATCATAATAGACAAGAGTATTTAGATATTAATAATGGTCTATAATTAATAATTTTTTGATATTAACCTAAAAATGAAACTAGAAACTTCTCTCTTGTATATTATGTTTTATGATGCATTATATTGTCTTAAAAATATTAATATATCTGAGTCAATAAAGAATAGGTTAGACAAGATGTCTCCATTAAAATCACAATGAGTCTATGATATCTCATCAATTCCATAATATTTTAAATTATAAGAATGAAAAAATAGTGGACCCAATAATGATCGAAATATTCATTTCCTGAAAACTACCAATGAATGTCATTGAGATACCAATATTTTCGTGACTAGAAGATTGCTACTATTTGGTTTCCTATAATTTCTCAAGACATTCTTCACTTCAAATTTCATTGAATAGAATTTGTATTCCATTCATATCAAATGATTATATTTATAAATTCATTAATGATTTTAAGACCTGACTCACTCTTGCATATAGCATAATCTATTACGAATCAAGGAAGGGTTATGACGTTTATTATGATATGTATAGTTATGAATTGGGTTGTGTTATTTTTTTAGAGTCCATGTAATATCCCATTACTAAAAAATATTTTGGAAAAATATAAATGTAATATCTGACAATGAACTATGTTTCCCATGAATTGAAAAATACACACTAAAACCTATTTGATAAAAAGATTATAATTTTCATCAATAATAAAATCTTAAAGAACATCATTTTAGAGAGGGAATAGATTCTATGGCAATGAATATGAATGGGGGTTCTCCAGAAGTTTGAATTTGACATTTTTTATACACATGTGGAAGGAATTTTTTTTGCTCATGGTTTGGGGAGAAAATTTCATAACCATGTGGTAATGGAAGATGTGACCATAGTGGCTCGAAAATCAAACACACCTAGAAAATGATATTCAATGTAATGAGATTGATAACTTTTATTGGAGTTATATTAATGCACCGAACTCTGTAAATTTATTACTTTATTCTAACATACCTATATATTTCATAGTTGTACATTTTAATTTTGATATTTTTCTATTATTCTAGATTTTTAATCATTATAATAATCAATTTTCTACGTCATATTTTTTTCATGCACCATTAGTGGACAATGATTATGAATAATTTATTTTTTTGTTCATTTTCTTATTATTTCAAATTTTCATATTGTTTCATTATAAATGAATAATAGAAATAACTTGTTTTTTTTGATATTTTTCAGTTTTATATTATATTTTACTGTTACTCGCCCTAACCTAAAATTTTCCATACTAGGTAATGAGTCTATGGATATGTGTATGGAAGAACTCATTGACCACAATGAACCACTATAGTACCTTATTTATATAGGATGGTATATTTTTACTTTTTCCAAATTATATGACAATTATTTAAGTCTTCTCAACATTAATAATCAGATTTCACTATTGATGATTTCAATATTTTTAAAATTATTTGTATTGTATTTTTTTTCTTAACAAAATCATTCTCATCATCTGTAATTAACTGCTAATATTTTTGCAATTGGTTTTCCAATTTTAAATCAAATTTAATAACATGGTGTTTTTTTTCATTAAATATTTTCCCATGGTCTTTAGTCCATTCATTTATTATTCATTAATCTCTATTATTTAAAATTTATTGATGATTAATTAAATTATTATATCCATAAAATGTATCATTAATATTGTTGAGAATTTACAAATTTAAATTTTATTGACCATGTTGGTGCATGGGTATTTCATTGTAAAATGAATTACATTAATTTTCACTCACATATGAAAAAAAGAATAAACATAAAGTAAACAATTAAAATTAAATTAATAATTATTTTTAGTTTGAGGATGAAAAAATGAATATGTTTTCATTTTGTAAAAGATAATGTTTAATTTCATTGAATTAATTTTGGAATTTAAAAATGAAATAATTAATTACTTTTATCATGTTAAAGATAGAAATGAATGATTTCTCCAAATTGTGACAAAACAATTAAAATATTAGATTTATTTTGAGGGTGCATAGGTGGAAACATGATGGAAGTATGATTGTATGGTGTAATATATAAGTTAATGGGATGATGTGAGGTATTTTGGATGGGTGAATGGTGGATGAAATTCCAAAAGGTGTTGTCAGAGTCCTTGAATGGAATTCATTGATTTATATATAAATTCTATTATATTATTCCTTGAACAAATAAAATTCACTATAATCATTAATTTATTTAGTATACAATTCTTGGGGATGGGAACCTGTCATTTGGAATAAGCTTATTGTTATCCACATCACCGAATCACTACAAAAAAACATAGTTGGTTGTTTCTTCCTCTCATGTTTAGTTTTTCACATAATTTTAAAAATATAATTCCTAATAGTACTAAACTAATTATTGGGATTTTGTTGTTCAACACCATTTTTACGATCATTTTTTCCACATTGTTATTAATTATATTCCATGTAATATATTTTTAGAAAATATTAGAAAATTTAAATATTATTCATTTGAAATGAATTGGGTTAAGATTAATTGAATAATTAATTTAATTTTGGTCATTTTGAAGAGAATATATAGTTTAGTAGAATATTTAGTAAAATGTATTTGGAATCATATCTTTTATTTAAAAAATTACGGAGATTTATTTTTTATATGCTATATGTTTTGTGAGAGACAAATGAAATGAGATCTTATTTAATGTTTGATGTTTTTATTTATAATATATACATGTAGTTCATTATGAACATGATCATGGTAGGGGAACCACAAACAAATGTTGCGAATTGTTGTTGACAGTGGCCTCATAGATGCAAGCTTTATTCCTAAGTACATGTTCAATTTAATAAAATAGGACATGCGGCTGATGTAAAAAAAGTGAGATTTCCATTAAACAATGGAATTGATATATATCTCTTAGATGTCTACATGAATCTATATTTTAGGTAATTTTTGTCAGAATGTTGTTTAATTACTTGTGGAATTCATTCATTATAGTCAAAATAAAGCTAAATTTCTTCCAAAATTCTCTAAATTCCACAAAATTAACAATTAAAACCATGATCAAAACTGATACATTACCTAAAATGATATTTCACAATATTATATACCTTTTTTCAACATCACTAATATGTATTGTTAAAAACTCCACCAACCAATGGAACGACTACCATGAATAAACATGATACCATATTCATATATCATTTCATATTTATCAATTTGGAGTGCATCATCAATTTAAGCCCTTATAATGTAATAATTGTCTCTATAAATGACTATGAAAATTTCCTTTATTCTTCTAATGTATTTTTTCATATTCATTATAACAAGTAATTTAATCACCACGAATATAGAGTAATAGATTAATATTCATATGTAAAAAGAATCATTAGGTCAAATACATATCATTTTATTAAAGACAAATCCTATTGGAGTCCCGTAATGAATCTTATGAATCACTTCCTCTAGTAGAGGTTTTAGTATATACATATAATATTTTAAATGAATCAATGGAGAGAAGCCTTCTTGGAGTTTTCAATACTAAACTACATGAGATCCTTCACATAATATGTTATCTGACATTTTATAGAAAACTACTTTATCCTACAATATGGACCTTTATACCTCATATGTTGGTTGTTACACTCATGTATTTCACTGAAAATTAATTTCAAAACAATCTTACAAAATATAATACCAGGACATAATTTTCTATGTGTAGTATGTCATTTTCATATAACATTAAAAATAGAATTATGCATCCACTAACCGTCCTATATAGACAATAATCATATGTATTTTATTAAATAAAATATATTCAATGTGTCATCAAACCATACCTTATAAATCAATTGATATTTCTTCAATCTATTAATTTATCATTGAAACATAAATAACATAATAGAGTCATTATAAAATTTAAAACATTAAGCTTAAACAATGTTCATAGATTCAAATAAATTGACTTTATTGAATGTGATATTCATATATAATTGATAAATCATATAGTCATAATTAGATTTCATGTAATACCTAAATTGAAAATATTTTCTCCAGTGATAAAAATGAACATTATTAAACAAAAGACAATTATTATTTTTTTAAAAATCACTTTTTATGATTAAAAAAATACGAAATTATAAAAAAACAATGTTTATTTGTATAAAATTATAAAAAATTATAAAAAAATCAACATATAATTATAACATAAAATTAATCAATTAATAAATTAAAATTTTAGAGCTAATAGTTTCAATTATATAAATCATAAATAATAATTTTTAATAGAAAAATCATCTACATGATGGAAATATCTCAAAAAATAGGTCAAAACATTATAGAGTAAAAATATAAAATCACTAATCGTTTAACTATTTTATAGAAACACAATATATAGTAGATTTGAAACTAAATATATTGAAAAATACAAATTTTCATATTCTTTTTTTATTTTTACATCCTCCATTAACATGATATAAGTTTTTTTAGGATTAATCCATAGTATTCTTGAACTATTTAATTATCAATATTACATGAGATAAAAATTTACATTACTCGACCCATCAATTCCCCACTCCGGTGGATTGTAAGATGAGTGTTCATCCATAATTCATCTAGTAATAGGTCAAGGTTTGGTGACTAGAACCATTTTTTCATATCATAGAACAATATAGACCTAGGCATATTTCATTCCACAATAAACACTTATTCAATGCATATGATAACTCTTAACACCTATTGAATATATATATATAAATAATAAACTATATAATTAAAAATGAATAAATGATACATTAAACCAAAATATAATCCAACATGGTTAAATATAATGGATCCATCCATATAAAAATTCAATGATTCTGTCAGATGTGATATTATAGAGAACACCCATGCATATTCACCTAGATTGTTCTCCATAAGCAACAAACACTACCACAAAAATGGACAAATATTTTCAATAATACATCACCAACAACCACTATTAATTTTATTTGAAGTTATATCTAATTCACTTCTACCGAGACCATCATACATCCTATTGATCAAATAAAAAAAATATCTTTTGTGGGAATGAATACACCAAAACTATTACTATATGAAATAATGAAATGTATATTAAGTATATCATCGATAGCCCTATGGTATCTTGCGTCCAATAGGTAACCATATAGTTCCTAGGGAGTCACAAGTCTTGATGTATTCTAATAACTCATCCTCTATAACATTCATGTTTATACTAAATACCTTAATTGAGGATCCACACATTGATGTGAACATTTCATCCAATGGAATATGCCACCCTATTATTCATACCCATCGATATGGTTCCACCATTCATGATAACCAATTTAGAACACATACATTTATCTAGAATAGATCCCAATCAAGTGTGTAAAAACCCATACGATTAGAACCACGTGTTTGTGAAGTTAAGGATATAATTCCAATCATTCGAGAGAGCCCCCACACAAAATAGACCATCTAGATTAGAAATCATCCTACATCACCAAAAATTCGAACTACCAAGAACCAGAAATCCATAAAACCTTTTATTGAATTATAGTTGGAGACACACGCATCATTGGATTAAACCACAATCAGTGGAGTGTTGACATTATATATTATGGACTCACACATCGCTAGAAGACACCTTAGTCATGGGAGGATAGAAACCTAGTCATAGTGTGTGGTATACAACCACCTAATCTTCATAGATGGAGTATTAAATCCATGTCGATCTAGAGGACATGAGCCCCATGTATGTTGGTGTGTTTACTAAAATCTATGATGGAAAACAAGGTCCCCATTCCATGCCATAGGATACTACTAGGGTTTTACTATCCATATCTATAATCTAAACATAATCCACAAAACCACATTATCTTTCATATAGAGATTACAACTAAAACAATATATTGATAAGTGAAAAATTGAATGAATGGCCTTAAATTAAAAATCAATTTTGATCTATGTCAAAACATTCATAAGATATGAATTTTATTTGACTGAAAAATATAACTTACAAAAATATCATGGAATTGAAATCATAATTTAAATTATTGGACACATGGTTATTCTTGGGTTAGACACATAGAATTTTATTGTTAGGGGGTATAGGTGAATGGATCCCATTCACATCGCATTCCCCTCCTAGGTTGGGTTTTGGAAGACATATCTGATAGGCATTCATATATGACAATGAACATGGGACATGAGTTGAGCATGCCCATCTAGATTAAATACACCCCCTAACATAGTGTGGTCATCTCATGATCATGGAACCCACACCCACAAATACACATGGACGGTTAAAAATCATATATTATTTTTAATATACAATTTTTGATATCCACATCTCAAAATTCTCTATTGGTTCAACCCAAGGATAAACACTACACATCAGAATTAGAAAATCCATCATATGATTCTTTCAAGGAAGAATTATTGGGACAATTATTTATTTTACATACAGGGGATCTAAAATATGAATACCCAAAAATGAACTAATCCTTAGTCGGGAAAAAATCAGCCACTTCACAAAACACAATCTTTTAATCTAATGACATAAAAATTTTAAATTACATTTGTTTCATATGAATATTGTTATATTATTTTGTACAAGACAAAACATAGTATTCTAATTAATTAAGTTCGTATATGGGTGAATTTTTCATTCTAGTTTTTACTATCATATGACCTTTGGAAAATTATTACCATTAGCCTATATGACTATTGGGAACTATACTGTCGTTAGTAATTATAATATTATAATTTATGTTTATATGCAGAAATGGTAAAGATTAATAAATGACTAAAAGAGAAACCATGACCTCAATTAGTATATGCATTCCAAAAAAGTATCATTTTATAGAACATGTGATTGATTTAGTATCAAATTGGTTAACTCATGACCAATCTCAAACTTATTGTTAACATGTAAATCTTGAATGTAGTCCCATATGTGGAAATTTACTGTTAATGGAAATTAACACATCATTATTTTAATCCAAGTCATCCCATAAATATATCAACATATACAACATTTCCCATAGGTTTCAAGGGCATTGTTACTTAAAATCTAGTTCCTTTGTATAATTTTTTTTCATCAATATAATATTATGAGAATTTATTACTTAATAAAAATTTTATAAAATTTGATAAAATGAATTTTTAGAACGAAAAAGTAATGTTTAAAATAAATAAAATTATTTTCATAAAATATGTTTTTATTAAAAATTCATTATTTAGAGATATACTATTTTTAAAACACATATATATAAAGAAAAATGATAAAAGAATTTTTTTTCAATTGTCAGAAAATTTTCAATTTATTTACTATGATTTTTCTGTCTAATATTATTTTGAATAAATAATAATTTTTATATTAAAAAGATAAATTTATAAGTATTATATAATAATTATAATAAAATAGAAAACATTTCTGTAATCATCATATATAAGTTATGTTAGAGTGACTTAATGATAGTAGTCAATAATACATTATTTTTTTGAATATTAAATATATATTTTCTCTTTTTCAGTATGATTAATGAAAACATATATATATAAAAATGATATAATAACTATTTAAATAAAAAAAATTAAAAATAATTTTTTTAAATATAATATAATTTAAAATATTTTAATCAATTTCAAAATATATGTTTTACATTAAAAAATTTAAAATGGGATATTTAACATTTGGAATTACATATTGTGGAAATATTATTCAATCAAGTAAAATAAAATAATATAAAATAATATTTTTCATTTTTTAAAAATACCGATGGAAAATACCATGGCCAAGACTGTAGTTTTTTCTTATCAACTTCCTAGGCATGTAATCAAATAAATAAACAAATCCTTCTATTTTCCTATAAATAACCACCCATTTCCCCATTTTAATTAATTCTAATTTTTTCCTCTATGATTTTCTAATACTTTCACTTTCCAATGAGTCCTCTTAAGTGTGATAAATCAACCATGGTCCCAATACCCATGTTTTAGTAACCACTCATCATGTTACATGAAAAATCATCTTCACTTTTCCTTTGAATTTCCATTTTAATTTTGTATGATTTTTAAAATTTCAAAACTATATTATACTATATCTTTTATTCAATCCATTTAGTGGATTAAGAGTAATTTTTCAATGAGATACCCTTGTCCAATATGTTTTTACCCATTTATAAAATAACATTTTATAACTGTTATGCTCCTAATTTTAATTATCAAAATTTACACTTCTCACTTAGAAATTTTGTTTAATATCATTTATTTGAATACCAAATAATATTTCAATTAAAAGGGTAACCACTAATATTTAATAAAAAAATTATTTTTTATTGATATACATAAAACCCTTGACTCATTTTTGTGTGATAAAAATGATATAAGGATCATTATTTTGTGCACTTTTCAAACCCCATGATTTTCTTATGAAAACTGTTTTCTATTCTAAGATATGGTTTATATATGAATGGATTATTTATTATATTGTATGATGAAATTATATTTAATATAAAGGATTAGAATTCTGTGACAGTAATCAAATTCAATCAGTAATGAATTGAATCAAAAGATATGGCATGTTTTACGATTCCTTGGTGAAAAACCGTAGTAAATATTATGACACCTCTTTGAAAAATCCTTGGGATTTAATAATATATATACTATTTTAATGTGTTTTCCTAACATCCATGTTATCATTTAGGTTCAAATAATTATGATATTCCAATTTTATCATTGATCTATCCTTTATGATATTCCTCACGTTATTATTGATATTTCTCAAACTTCACAATTGAACGGTTTCCCTTATTTTCCATTATGTGGTCTTTTACTCACCCTATAAATTGAAGTACAGCACTATGTAATGAGAAAAAAACATTATAACTTAGGTGGAACCATATTCCAATCCTTTAAATTTGATTAAAATAAATTTTTTTGTTTCTATTAATTTTTTCATCTTTTTTCCATGAAACTAAACAATAATGATAATATGTCTATATAATTTAATAATGTTTTATGAAATAAAATTATGGGATTACATTATTTTTATAAAAGGATTGTATCCTTATATATAGAAATTATTATTTGATAGCTATATTAATAATCAAATATAAATTTTTAAATATAGTAAATAGTTATAATATTGGGGAAAATTTGTATGTAATTGGTTTTTGATAAAATAAATCCATTTCTAGATATGACTATGCGACTGTAATTATAGAATAACAGAACATAACGGTAAAAACTCTGAAAATGTTTGTTGATCCTGATTTATCATTACCTGCTACACGAGAATGGGCCATAACGCACGCCTAGTTTATCATTCTCGGAGGATATGTTTGGTTCGTTACAAGATTTTTAAGATCCATTATAAAGGATTAATGTAAAATGTAATTATTTTTAATGAAAAATTTATTATTGAAAGGTATTTTTTGAAAAAAAAAGTTTCTTATAATTTTATGATTATAAAAATGAAAAAACTTCTATCATTTTCATTATTCATTAGAAAATGGTATGAAATATGAAGAACACTAGAACTGGAAAGGGATACAGGCCATGTGAGGTTGGCTCTTCAATAGATGTTAGACTGAAATAATTCTTAAGAATTGTGATTCAACTAACAAATGTTATGGGAAATTACATGAATCAAGATGAGTGTTGAGATTCACCATGAAGGGAACAATTTTCCATTGCTTACTTTATTCCTCATTGAAGACCATAAATTAGTGGATCTACCAACCCATTGATTACTGAACATGGGAAAAGATATATAAAATTGATCTCTTATGTACATCGTTGTTTAAAATAAGAATATGTCACCCTGGTTGTGTACTACTTATAAGGGGAAACTGATTAGCGGTGGACAATGATTAAAAACAAGAATCTAGGAGGGGATATTTTTGATATGCTATTTGAAGATTTCATGAGAAATTTTTCAAAATATATTCTAACCATTCAAAGAAAATGAATATTGATAAAGAATTCCTAGATATTATTAAGATACAAATGATTCCATAGAACTATATGAGATGAAATTTTCATGAATATCCTAAAACACCTAAATAGTTATCATGTATCCTTATGGGAAAGTTTTTATATTAATTATTGGAATGTGACATCATACATGGATGAATCTACTAGACCAAGACTATCAATGTAACAATGGGATCATGAAGATTGATTTGAATATTGATCAGGAGTTCAAATAGATAAAGTATAATTATATATTGAAATAAAATATGTAGTGGTTTGTGAAAAAAAAGGTGATGATCTTGGATCATGGAAGTGGAGGAATAAATGTGAACTTCCCAAGTGCCAAAAATAGGGGATGAGGAATTAAATGATGTGAACTCTCATAGTTGGAAGTGTTAGAAGTGTGGAAGAGATGCCCATATTTCTCTGAAGTATCATATGATGTGAGGACTCAACTTCTCCACACTATTGAATTAGGGAATATTATGGAGGCCTAGGATAAAGTCCAATGCAATTAATTTGTAATATATGGTCTTATTTCCAATCATTATTCAATCCTAATGGTAGTGGAGGGTAATATTGATAAACCCCTATATGTTCAAAGGGATAAAGGTCATGATTTTTCAATCATGATTGCTAAAGTTGATAGTCCAAAATATATATTGTTCGAAACTATTGTGTTCATCCAATGATAAAAATTACATGTTTTAATTATAATTCTATCTATTAATTTATTTCATATATTTAAAAAAAAATATAGAATCAATATACAAACTAATATAGGTAGAATAATCCATCATGACTATTTTATGGATTGTCCAAGAATAATCAAGGTATGTAAACTCTATTATTTAATTTGGAGTGCCAAATCTCATCAAACAACTAATAGTCATTCCCATAATATAATTTAGACACTATACTATGGATGGAATTTATCTCAACATATAATAATAACATATAATATATAATGATTCAAAATATAAGTATTCCTGAATGGAATGATTACAGTTCTTTTCGAAGGAGTGATATTTTGACCAGATCATTGAATAGAGGCACATCCCATAACATGCATTTTGTAGTTTATTAGTGTTGAGAAAGATGTTAATGAACTTAAAAAAATTGAAAATGTCACAATACATTGGAAATACGAAGATTTATTTATATAGGTTTTACTATGACCTATCTTGAAATGAAAGGATGATTTGTCCCTTGAACTCATACATAGATCAATTTTAATTTTGATGACCCCTTATAGAATTAAATATCTACATCTATAGGAATTAAAGAAATATTTCCATGATCTTTTGTAGAAGGTGTTTATCAAACCTTATGTTTCTCTTGAGTTATAACCGACTCTTTTAATGATGATAAGTTATATATCAATGCAACTATGAATTAGTTATATATAACACTACATGATCACAGGGAAGAAAATGTACCATTTTCTATTTATTTGGGATTATTTTAGCCTATTTGTGAGGCTCAAATTTTCTACAATATTTATCTTCAATATTGTAATCATAAATTGATAGGAAATAAATATGTTATTCTGATGAATTCATTTAAATTAAAAAATTGAAATTATGGGTTTATTGTAATTAGTTTTTTCTTGAGTAATAACCATTACATATTTATGAGTGTGATGAATACAGTCCTTAAGAAATACATTCATAAATTTATTGTATTTTTTATTAATGATTAATTAGATATATTAAAACATTCATGAGGAGTATGAGTATATTCTAAGGCTCATATTAAACACTTTGAAAAAGTAATAACTATTTGGAATGTTTAGAAAATGGGATTTTTTTTACAAAATTTTGATTTCTTGGAGGAAATCGTAGCCAATGAGGGAATTCTAGTTGAAACTCCCATTCAAAAGGTTATGGAAAATTACAATCATCCTAATAAAGTAACTAAGTTTAATAATATTTTGGTTTATTATAATATTATAGTTGGTTTGTGAATTACATTTCACAACATTCTAATCCACTAGTAATTTTATGTCGAATATGGGTTATGTACATTTGGAAAATGGAGTGTGAGGAATGTTTCTAATATATGAATAAGACATTGGATACTGCACATTTTTCAAAATTATCATCTATCATAGAAGGTTTTGTTAGGTATGCATCTCTGAATGGGCTAGGGTGAATCCACATGAAATGTTATAAGTAGATTACATATTTATCTTTATTTTTAATTAATCATGAGATGAATCATCTTATACATTACCTATAGCTAGATTCTATTGTTTTTTTCATTGAATATGTGGAGGCACTGTCATTGTGTTGTGAAATGTGATATATTCATACACCACAAATTTATTAAGTATATTTCAATGATAAGGGAATTGAATATGAGATAAAGGAAATGGACGGAACAAAATAAAGGCCAGGTTATTTCAATTCATCATCACCTTTGTCGTGAAAACAACGTTGTTCATGCATCTGGTATGGATGAACCTATTGTTTTGGAAATGATGATGATTGAGTGATATCCATTGATCAAATACACAGTAAAAATGTAAAAAAGACTTAATAGGGAACTGAAATCATCAACCATATTCCAAAATATTTTATCAACAATCATTAATATATAAGATCAATAATTCTCTGAGTGATGATAATTTTTTTACATAAAAATAGAGGCTATAAATAATGGGATGTTTCCTATATTCTATATTGATCATTAATGTGTACTAATATTTTATAAACGTCTACGTGTTCTATATATTATAGTGATAACGAAGCAACAGAAGGAATAAGCTCCTAACTCTACATTTTCTATACATCACTGAAGCACTAAAATGTATAGGGACCTTCCTGATCATTATTGTTGGGGTAAAATTAATTTAATATTTCCGAATACACTATTCCATTACTAGTGTGTCAAAAATTTACAGAAGAGAAACAACATATTTAAAGGATATTACAACCACAACCCAGACCAGAATTGTAGTTGGTCAATATCACTGTGTTCATTTTCATTGATCCCTTAAAAACATCTAAATTAAATTGTGTGATATAGTTTATAGTATATTATCTCACCATGAATGTCTATTTTATCCTTATTTGAGGAGATTTATCTCCTAAAAAACATGACATGATATACATGAATGAATTATTAAGTTTTTATGGCATTGAAAATTATCTCGTTTCATATTCTGATTCATGGTTCACGTCTATATTCTAAAGAATTAATCAACATGCCCAGAGTACTAAAAAAATCAATGAAGGCATGTCACCCAAAAAATAATTTCAAGTAAAAAAGAATATTCAAACACTAATGGATATTTTGAGAAACATTCTCATAGAAATTTTATGGGGGATGAGATCAACACCTCCCATTTGTTGAGTTCTCAATCAATAATAGCTTCAATTTCATAAATCTATTTGAATAATATGAATATCATTATGGAAAGAGATGTATAACTCCAATGTGGTAGCGTAACGCTAGTGATATAAGTAATCTTAGGACTCGTGTTTTGAAAGTTAAGGAAAAAATGTTTCTCTCTATCTAAAAATACACATTTGATTCTCAGAGTAAGAATAATAGCTCTGCTACCCAATGTTGAAGGTTCTTGATGATATATGTTGATGATAAAGTGTAACACGCTGATATGTTGGGTAATATTTTTTTGAAATTTATTTACATTATAATATTTTTCATTCATGAAGAACTATAAATATTTTATGAATATATATATACTAAATTAACATTGTAAAATTTTACATTCACATTAAACTAACTTGTTGTACGTTACATGTAGCACCGAGGAGGAAAATAATGCACATAACACTGAGTTGGAGTACGATACATACAACACTGAGTTTCTATGAAACATATATTTTTATTATTTTAAATATTTAAGTGTGATAATTATAACCTATCCATTAAATAGAGTTATATGAATTGTAATAAATCCTTTTCATTTTTTTTATAATTGATTTTTTAAAATAAAACACATTGAAAGATTATATTATTTTCTAAGTTCATTTATGTTATAAATTCTATTTTCATCAATGAACTGGGTTAAATAAGAAAATATATTTTAGACCCATTTAGTAATTTAATTAGATAATATATAAATCATATTTGAATTCATATTGACACAATCTTCCTATGGTAAATTTTTGGGATTTTTTTGAGAAACATCATTTTAGGATGAATAACGAAAAGTACCAATTATAAATTCAAAACAAATTTCTTATTTAATTCTGTTATAGGGTAAATATATATTTAATTTTTTTTTTCAAATTTTATATAGATAATTTTTTTATCATTCAATTACAATTTGGTAATTGAAAAAATTCCAACATTCTAATTGGAAAATTAAACTTACCAAATTTTTTACCCATTTTACGATAAAAACTCTTACTGTCGTCTTGAAAGCGAGATTAATTTGAAATTAATTTTAGGATGTTATGGAATTAAAATTAGGAATAATGGATTAAAATTTTTTATTCTTCTTAATAATTAATTTCTCATAAGTTCAACTATTCTTTGAAAAATAATATTACTAAAAGTGATTAAAAATAATCACATTAGTTAAGATCAATTTATGCTTAATTAGGGTCCAAAACAAAATAGTAAGGGCATAAAATGATAGTGAAACATGTCCAAGAAACATTGCATATCTACATATTGTATATAAATCTTCCATTAATGTGGATAGTTGGTTTTTTAATACATCATATATGTATTAACATGTTCACATCTAACTTGTTTCAAAAAATTCCATGTCTCTCATTTTCCATCCGTATAAAAGGCCACCAATTCAACCCAGTGGTCACACATATAAAAAACCTTATGTTCATCAAAAATCATATTATTTATTCTTCCAACAATCCACCATTAGCACATAAATCCTATCTTTGGAGTAACATCTTCTCCTTGAAACCTTATGGAAAAATCCAAAAAGACTTATCTGATTATATGGTAATGACTTCTTTCATGCTCATTTCATTTGTTTTCATTATTCACCACCTACACTGTTTTTGTGCCATTATTTAGTGAAGCCCATATATAATACATATAATATGATTTTTTATGATTTATATTATATATAGACTTACACATTGATCCACATAAAAGTTATAAATCATAATGTTTCTATGATTGTTGAACTACTGCCTCATAAAATGATGATTGATCATTTATCTTTTACCACCAATCATATAGGTTCTTATGATATTAAATCTATTATCTATGTAATTTATTATATTTAAAATTTCATTAAACTTATTTATTCTTTTTACTACACAAATAAATTAAACATCCAATAGGGGTTTAAACAATAATCTCATTTGAGGATGTATTGACTACCTTCCCCTAAAGGCAATGGGATTCATTCACACACCACATGGGATGAATTAAGGATGGGTTTAATGAAAATATATATATATATATATATATATATATAATATTATAATACTAATTTAATTATTTTTTATATTGTGATACACACATATATAAATTATTTTATTTTTTTCATTCAGAATGATAATTAAAAACGAAAACAACGATCAAACGCTCGTACGACTTACCATCTCCAGAAATAGATTATTAAATTTCATAATCATTAAATTATTTTAAATTATAATATAAATATACATTATATAAATGTGTTTTAGATCATTATTATCTAATGATATAATTATATTAGTATAAGGGTCCATTATGTTACAAATTAAGACACACATGAATAACAAAGTGAATATTACCCAAAGTATACAATTGAACATAGGATTGTTTACATGCAGGTAATTTAATGAAATAATAATATAATATATGGTAATATATATTTATGAATAATATAATTTATATGATTTGAGTCAAAATTTTATTTATTATACATGATGCTTGTATGTGTATAGAGAGAGTCAAGACACATGGTATGGAGATTTCATCTCACTTTTCATTTTTGTGAGGTACATTCTATGATCACCACTCTTTAATTTTTTTCTATGGTGTGTACATCCCAAAATTTTTTAATATGTATATTATACATAAATTAATGGATATTAACATGTATAATTTATTATCCATCATTAATGGTTTTTATGTTTCAAAATTTACAATATTGGTGAAATGTTTTTTCTCAATTTTCCTTCTTTGATAATCATGTTTTATTATACACCTAAACCTTTTTAGAGTTATATTTACTTAAATATACATGTTATATCATGAATTTATATAATTAATTATATTTTAAGAATTATGATATATCTTTTCCTTACACATAGAGTTTGATTCAATCCTACCATGTTATAAGGGTTTATTGATACAATCTAATCACTTTTTGAGCTTATATATGTTTATGCTACCATTATAAATTATTATCTTCCATCTCTCAAGAACGCCCATGATATTAATTATAATCATGTTATTCATGTTATAATCATGTATTGGAACCATATTTCCAATCTTTGGTTAATAATATATTTATGAAAGTGTTTTATGTAATCCCATCATTACCCTCTATTTGGTCAGAAATATATGTTCTTTCCAAATTGTGTTTTCAAAAATGGGTTTCATTAATAATTTATTAATATTTTATTGTCAATTGATTTTTTTCACCATTTTGTATTTTACTGATATATTCAATGAAATATTTATGTTTCTCTCTGAATAAGGAATATTTATAACCTTTTACTATGAAAAAGTAATGTTCTTTTGACCTCATACGACATGTATGGACATACCCGGTATGATTTCATCGATGAACCATTTTCATGTATTAGGGGCTAATAATTATGAAAATATTGTTTAAACATTTTTATGACGGAAGAATATTTTCAAATTGTTTTGAAATTATTTTATATGTTTTATAGTAAAATGGTTTTTATAATATTTTCTAACATCATTTATATAATTTCATGTAAAATGTTATTAAAAATACTTTTACTGACTATTTATATATTTTCAATGTATTTTCGAATAACTAGTTTTCAAAATGATTTTAATAATTCCTAAAAAAATTTAAATATGTTTTCAAATAAAAATCTTTTTAAAAAGTTTTTATTTTATTTTTTTTAATGGAAAAGTGTTTTAAAAATTATTTCATGTATTATTTATATGTTTTCAATTCTAATTTCTACAAATACTATTGTCAATGTGTTTTATGAATTTAAAAGCCTTTTAAAAAAAGAATGTATATTTTTTCATGAAAAGTGATTGATTGGTATTACAAAATTATTTACGATCTAATAAAACATTCATTAACATTATTCGAGAATTTATAGGAAATGATCAAAAGGTTCGATTCCAATCTATTATATGAATTTTTTATGATTAACTTCATGGTCATTATGAAACCAATTTCTATTTCATTGGAAATTTGTTTATTGAATCTATTTCTATTTCATGGGTTGTATGATTTTGAAACCTGTTATTTTAAAATGTTTTTTCTAAGATAATATCATTATGAAACCTATCCCATTCCATGGGTTATCATATGTTCATTTGTTTATGATACCAATTTCATTTTAGGGATTAGGATATATTTATTTATGATTCTGTGGCACATGTACGTAAGATTTCATAAGGTGATTTTTGGGATCTATATCTCTCTTCAATTCACTAGGTAATGATGTGTATCTTATGAGATAGTACAGTGCTAGAAAAAGGGTGACTCAGTTACGTAATATAGGGCTCGAATAAGGGTTACTCAATTCCATAATATATGGTCAGAGTGAGTGTTACACATTTCAGTAATATAGAGATAGAATGGGGGTCATGAAGATAAGTAATACAAAGGTGATATCAGAGTTACCCAGTTTTTCATTACAAGATTGTAATTAGGGTAACACAGTTTAGGAATACATTTCTAGAATAGGGGTAACCCAATTCAGTATACTGGGTTGTAATTGGGGTTACCTATATCAGTAAAGGATTTTTTTTCACTATGATGGTCTTTTATATGATGCATTGGATACTATGGAAATAATTCTATGTTTATGTGTTACAAAAATTCTATATCATACACTTATGCTATGAATTCATGGATTTTCTACATTATTAATTGACGATTCATGTATTATGAACTAATAATAATTTTGTCATGATTCATGTTAATAAAATTTAATATGCAGGGTATGATCTACTATTGTGTTGATCATATTCTCATACCCATTGTCATCATGATTATACTAATATATCTACCTTTTTAACCCTAACTTAGAATTAGATCTGACCTCTTTCTTATGTTTCCCTTACACATGTTATGAATGATGGTTTTTGATTTAATTAATAAAGGAAGATATCATTTTGATATTTTTTGAAGTTATTTCACTTTTATTGATGATTTTTACTCGATGTTTCCAAAGACCCACAAGTATTTTGATCCTTAGATATGTACTCTTTTTGTATGGAATATTCATATATAATGTAGTTATATCCATTTATGTCAGTCATGTGTCATTATAGTTTGTATTAGTGAATGGTTTAGTCAGCCTTTATATTATATATTGGTAAAATGTCTGTGAGAACCCTAGGTTTATCACTAAGGATATGTCTAGGGATATATCTAATGATAACTATAAGGATGATTTAAAGTTTAGTAAAACGTCTTGGAATGTTGGTAATAGATATAATGAGTGGATTCATAGAAATACATCCTTGTATGGATATGACAAGTGGATGTGGATATGGCCCAGATGTACCTAGGGGTATCATCACTGATAAGATGCTCCAGACTTAACTCGGGATTATATGGTATGCAACAATGGAAATTTCCAGACACATTGTTTGAAACTCCTAGGGGATATTCTTTGGGAATATAAAAACTCTTCACAAACCACAATGATGGATTTAGATAAATGTTATCTATGAACAACCTAGGATAAACTTATGTTTTAATAGATTATGGAAGCTGTAATTGCATAGACATCATATATGTAAATATTTTATAGACTATGTTGTTTTATAATATGATATAAAATTCTCACACCATGCTTCAGATTTTAGTCAATGACTGGAACTAGAAGGAAAAAGATAAATATTTAATTTTATGGACGATTTTCTAATGATCAATCAATTGGGTAGATCACTAGACTAATTGATTTTGTGATCATGCCTAACTAGTTTTCACGGAACATGACTAACATTGATTACCTTAATCAACCCTCGGAGTCCCAAAAGAAGTAAAAGAAGTATTCCTTGAGAGTTTGGGAAATAAAGAATATATATGAAAGAATATCTAGATTAAATTTATTCATGAATAAATAAATAATCACCTAACTGGATGTATTAGAGTAACATGAAGTTGTATTTATTGTCAAAAAGGACACAAAGAAAATGACTGAAATTGAGAAAGTAATAGTTCTATTAACAAAATGGAGAATAATTTTTTCCTTCCTAATTCATCATCAAAGGATACCTGTTTTATGTGTGTTCAAAATCGTCATTGTTCAACTCAATGTCCCTTGAAGAATGTTCCTGAAGGGAACCTACATGGTTTTGATAGTAATGGTTACATTTCAAATGATGATGAGACTAAAGATGAAATGTGAAAGTAAAGTGGTATTATGTAATAGGATGAGGTAACATTGTTAATGGATTAATGATGAGGAAATTTAAGTAATTATGTATTTGTATTCAAATGTTATGAATGAATGAATAAATAAATATTCCCTACTTATCTTTTTTCAATAATTATTTACATTTTTATGTATGCCTAGTGATGTGATTTAATTTCACAGTGATATATTGACTTAGAGAAGGTATACATTAATATGATATTCCTGTTAAGATAATGTTTCATGGATAAAGATACATGTGATATGGATATGTAAATTGATTGAATACATTACCTTGGAACAATATACAGACTTGTTGAAGAAATTTATTTCATTTATGGATTTATGTAATAGATCCAATACACTTTTTTATAAGGAATAATTCGTGTTTTCCAAATGTGTTTATGGTAATTCAAGATTATAGAATTTTCAATAGAATATTTAATAAGGTTATTCACATGTTTGTAATGTGAAAACCATGATACACTTTTTGATATATAGGGAAATAATGATAATGATTATTGTGTAACTCTCCATATAATATTATGTATCTTCATCATTGACAAGGGTAATACAGTTAACTATTCATGTAATGTTTTTGTTAACATTTGGAGGAAGTATTTTCTGCACTGGGTTTGTATTATAAACCTTTTTTAAAAGGATAATCAGTGATAAAAAATATTTTTAGAAATAACATCATAAATATTATATTAGTTTTTTTTAAATAATGACATCATATATGTTGGGTTACATCCAATTAGGTCTGGCAAGCCACGGGTCTCAAACCCATGACTGAAGGACTATAAGGGTTTAACTCCTAAAAATAAGATATTTGGTTTCTTGGATAATGTAAAATTAATTTTGTTTATCATGAATTGTTAATTTTTATGTTTATATATTAATTCATGTTGATTTTTAAGTGGAAAATACTTATACATTTAATACTAGTATAGGCCTTATGATTTTTAAATAGTGTATTTTAGTGATTTATGAATTAATGTTAATTTCTTGGAATTTATCCCATGAGGTAATGAATATATAAAAAAATATTTCAAATAAAAATATAATAATGAAATTTTATTATATAAATATATTAACAATTAGTCAATATTTGGAAATTGATCAATTTTTTTTCCTAATACATCAAATTTGGTTGAAGCAATTGCTTTTACAGTGATAAAAGATTTATGAATTTTTTTCCACCACCATTATATATATCATTCACTAGTATGTTATTGTGGAACTCAATAACGCCCTATAAATATTTATACTTTTCCTTGATGCCCAATAATTACTCACAACCTATGTTCTACTATATATAACTAGAGTTATATGTTAATTGAGGTAATTTTTTTGGTACTATGATTCATTTATTAAGGGATATTATAGAATCCATTTATAACATTTTTATTTTTATGAACAACACATTTATATATTAATCCCTTGAGAACTTATACAAAATTTGAGGGAGAAATTCATTTTATGGAGGGGGGGGTGGGGTAGAATGTAACACCCCTGGATTTTGGGAAATTATTTTTTCAAATAAATTTGTACACTGAATTTTTTTCATTTCACGTGACTATATAAATAGTTATTATATATATAAAAAAATCATAAGTTCAATGATTCATTTTACATTAAGATTACTTTTTATAAGTTACACACAACACCGATTTGGCGTAAGATGCACACAATACTGAGTTGGTGCAAGATATCTGCATCATTGAGTTTCCATGAAACATGGTTTTTTATTATTTAATTAGATAATTTTAACCTACCTATTAAAAATTTTAATATTAATATTAATATCTACTTTTCAAATAATTTTTATAATTTATTTATATTAATAAAATATATTTAAAGATGATAAGCTAGGTAATGTCCTTTTATGAATAAAATATTGTTTTATTAAATGAACTACCTTTAATAATAATATTTATTTTTTAAAAAATTTATAAATTGAACATGATAAAATAAAAATCAATTTTTAATTATGAACATCATAATTAACCAATAGTAAATGTTCGGGATTTTTCTAAGAACCTTCATTTATGGATGAATAGTCAATGTACCTTTTCTTAATTCAAAAATTCATTTTATTTTATTTTATTTTTAACGATAAAATATATTTTTTATATGATTTTAATGGTTAATTAGATAATAGTTTTTTTAATTTAATCAAAATTTTGACATTATAACCATCCCCACATTCAAATTGGAATAAAACATACCAATCATTTCACCCATTAGTACACTAAAAACCGGTAGTGTCGTCCTAACAGAAGGATTAAATTCAAATTAATTTATACCACTGTTGCGATTAGAATTTGTAAATATGGATTTCATATTTTAAATCTGAATAATATTTTAATATATAATTTGTTATTCATAATTTTTTATTGAAAATATTTCTAAATGTGGATAAAAATAATCACAGCGGGTAAGTACAAATTATACAGAATTAAATACTAACCCATAACAATAAGGGCCCAAAATGACCAATAAACATGTCCCAATCACATTGTGTGTCCATAGTTTTTCCATAAATCTCCCATTATTATTTTTTTTTCGTTTCATTAATTATATTTTGGTAATAAAATGTGCACACCTAACTTTTCTCTAAAAATTCCATGTGTGTCATTTTCCTTCCATATAAAAGGCCAGAAGTTCTACCCATTCCTCACTCCTTTGAACCTATTATAATAGTCTAATATATAACATTTTATCCTCCTTGTATCCCTCCTCTCTCCCTATAATATTTCCTTTAGGTGGAATCCCTCTCAGTGAATCATTTTGGCCCAATAAAAATTGATTTTCTAGATTAAGAGGTAACATCTTATTTTGATCTCCATCCCATTATTGTCCTTATTCATACCATAAACTATATTTATTAAATTATTGTGTTATGACACAATTATACTAAATATTATATGTTGTATTATTTATTTTTATTCTACTTAAACTTTAATACACCTCTATCAAATTGTTATTGAAGATAATGTTTCAATGTATAGTGAGCTACTACCTCACAAAACGATAATTGTTCATTTATCTTTTACCACCAACCATGGTGGTAATTATGAATGAAATGATATTATATATATTATATATTATATTTCATATGTATTTATGCTTCTTTAACTTTATTACAACCCACATATCATTACATTTTATTTGGTTTTAATATGATAAACTTGTTTGAGGAAGTTTTGACTACTACCCCCTCAAAACGATGTGATTCATTTAAAATACACACGGAATGTAATAATAATTTTTTAATAATAATATATGATATAATAAAGATATTATTAAAATATAATAATGATATATATATAAATATTAATATATATGTGTTTGTTTCGATGTCATTTTCTTTTGTTCTTTCAATACGATAAATAAAAAAGGAAACATCATTAATTCATACGTACGACTTATGGTCTACCTGAATGATGTTCTCCATTTCATAATTATTTGTGCTATAAATTATTATAATATACATATAATGGATTTAAATTATATTTATATGATTTTTTACATCCTATAATCTTGATATATGAATAAGTATCAATTATATAACAAATTAAGACACTTGCGAAGAAAAATATGAATATTACCTGAAGTGAAACATGAAAATAGGATCTTTAAAAATATTGTAATATAATGTCATAGTCAAAAATATATTTTAATAGATTAAATAATATTATTTATTAAATAATTTATAATAATATTATATTTATTTTATAAGAATCTATTATGAGTATGGAGAGATTCATGACGCAACCTAAGGGGATTTCATCTCACTTCTAATATCTGTGAGATTCATTATTGGTTCACCACTCTTTCCTTTTCTGTGGTATATGTAGTGAATTTTTTTTACCTATGTATATTATACATAAATTTATGGGTATTCACATGTTAAATTTATGATCCTTTTGTCATAGTCTTTAAGTTTAAAAAGTTACCATATCAGTAAAATGTTTTGTCTCACTTTTCTTCCAATGAGCCTCGTGTTTTTTTATACACATAAACATTTATTCAAGGTGTATATACTTACATTTACATAATATATCAGGAATTTCATTCATTCATGATATTTTAAGAATCATGTAATTTCCATATCATACACATATGTTATGTTTTCTTGGATTATGTCCACTGTTTCATTATGACTCGTGTATTATGATCTACAAATAATTATTCCAGGATTCATGTTTATGGTCATTGTTAAGAAGGGTATGATCTTATACCATCTTTATCACGTTCTCATACCCATTTCACTCATAATTATGATTACACATATTCCATTTTTTCATTACTAATCATTTCATCTCCCTATTTCTTATGTTTCCATTAACTATGTTATAATGAATGGTTTTAGTTATACCTACTAAAGGTGGAGAACTATATTGGATATTTTGAATATCTTTACCCAAAATAGATGATTTTTCTTCCATTTTTCCATAGACATTAAACTATTACAGTCCTCTAGAATGTATTTTTATAGCATACTTAATAATAATCTTGAATGATGTAATAAACATGTATGACAATCTTGGGTCATTATAAAATGTATTCTATTGAATACCACAATGATATAGAGTCAATATATTTGGGATGAAATGGACACTTAACCCCATGTAAATTAGACACTATGAAATCTTGGATTTTATTAGAGTTGTGGCCTATTAGAAAGATCATCCTCTAAATATTTCTCGATTTTATATTGTATTTCATGTATATCTCTTGAAGAATTTCATACATGATCCTTCACAAGTATTGAGTCTAGATGAGGTATAACTAGAACATGACCTCTCTTATGTGAATCAACATGTGAAGATCTTAGACCTTAGGGACAATGTTCTATTCCACAATACATCCCACCTTGTCAATGTTTATTATATGAAACCTATGATTTAATATGTGACGTGAGATCCTGAGTATACAATGTGGTAAAAGTACCACCCTATTTTCTCAACTAAGATAAAATGTTAAATTTTCAGGGATGAAAATTAATTATGGGGCAATATGTAACAATGACAAAAATTAATTTCAAGTTTATTTTCTAGAAAATTTGTTTTATATTGTAGTGTAAATTATGAAACCATTCCCATTTATTAATTAATATTGTATAAAATAAAATAGAAAAAACCAGTTTTCACCAATATTTTACTGTTGGTCTATAATGATTATTAGTAATTTATGACCATTGGTCAACATGACCATTTTAAACTATACTCGTGTTAATAATTTAAATGTTATAATATATGTTTATTAGTATAAATGATAATGAATAAATAACATAGAAAACCAAAAAATTGCCTTAACTAGCAGTTTCATGCTATACAAAACCCATTTTTTAAAACATGGTATGGATGTCACATCACGTGGCTCTAATCTTGCCCAGGTAAAATATGGGATTCATTATTTGAATCATGAATGAAATAGCCTATGAGAGAAGTTAAATGTAGTATAAATTACCACTAAGGAGATGTCAACTAAGTTTCCCCATGAATATATCACCATAGAACACTATACCCTTGGGTTTTATGAGGTCGTTGTAGGTTTTTATTTTTAATAACCCTATTTAATAAAATTTAAATTTTTTTGTATGAATTTTTTTTTCATAAATTACATTTTAAAAATAATTTTTTCTTAATAAAATTGGAATTAAATTTGATAAATGGTCTTTTAGACTGAAATACTACTTTTCGAAAAAGATATGAATAATATAACAATCACATGTATTATTTATAATATTAATTTTGATGAAATATTGTGATTAAAAAATCATATTAAAACAGATATGTTATGAAATGTTTTTCAGGTGTTAGTAATTTTACATTGTAATTATTATTCATTTTCAATCTACTGTTATTTTTAATATGAAAAATTATATAAATGATAAATTTATCATTAATATATAATTATTATTATTATATAAACATCATTTTTGAACTACACTCCTAAAAATTTGTTTATGGTAAATTTATGTGAATTTTAAAAAATACCTTATTTTTTATGAATAGTACAAATATATTTTGATACATTCAGTATTATTAATGAAATGATATTTATGAAATTATTAAATAAAAAACATAAACAATTTCAATGAATTATAATATGTTATTTTATTAATATGATATATTATTATATTTTTGAGTATATTTCAAAATATTTAATTTACATTCCAAATTTTAAAATTAAAACATTAACATTGAATTTTTTTTTTCAAGCATTTAGTTTTCAACAGAAATGAAATAATATAAAATTATTTTATACTCTAGGTGAATAAAATAACATAATAAGTGTCTTTATTTTCCAATAACTAATTAAAATACCATTGTAAATACCATGGTATTTCATTTACCCCTACTTAAGTGTCCAAATAAATTAATAATCAATTCCTCAACTATTTATTACAATACAAGACTATTACATCATTTTATTTCATTAAAAATTATTCATCAATAATTCTATTATATTTTAAACCCCCATGAAGTACCCCCAAGGTGTCCTCAGGTCCCCAATGTCCCAATCCAAAGGTTTTAGGAACCACAGTTCCTGGAAAGGGAAATCCAAAAATCTATTTTCCTTTCATGTACCGTTTTTATGTGGAATGTCATTAAAATTTAAAAATAATGTTCTTATATCCCTTTTACATTATCTTGTTAATTTATTACAATTATATTTTGAATTAAATAACATTTGTAAATTATTTCAACCATTTTTCAAGACCAAATTTTTGACATGTTATGTTGTATATTTTACATCCCAAATTTCATTCTTCTCCCAATGAAATACAAATATATTTAAATCTTTTGAAATCCCAAACATATTTATTTTCCATTTGAACTCAAAAGTATTTAATAATTATTTATTTTATTCATATATTTACATACATAAAACCATGATTCCAATTTATTGGTCACAAATTTCATAATGATCATTATTTTTAGTCTCTTTTGAAACAACATGATTTTGATATGAAACTCAGTTTCTATTCCTCCACAAGGGTTTATTCTGAAAGGATTTATTGTTATATATGTGGATCACTTGAAACCAAATAAATATCATGGTATCAACTAAATATAAATCCAATATATATGGTATATAATTTAAATTCAAGAGATAAAAAGTTTTACCACACCTTGCTAAAAAACTATATTAATTTTTATGACCCATCATTTCCAATCCACAATATATGATTATTAATGTATATTTTAAATTTTTATCCACATTTTCATGGTTTTATTATTGTTTTTTATTATATTCATAATCATTTTTTAACTTTCTTTCCATTTTTATATTCCTCAATTTATTATAGATATTTCTAAAAGTTCACATGTGAATGATTTCCCCAGTTTTCCCTTATTTGTCCTTATGCTCACCCATTATTTTTATGTATTTCCAAAGGATGTGGTATAAAAAAATTGTAATTTGTATTAACCTATAGATAAACCATTGTTGTAGAATAATAGAATGTTTTTAGTCTTCACATATAATGTCTACCTTATTTCAAAAAACCTAAACATCAAAGGTATCTTATTTGTCTAATAAAAAAATTATTGGTTATAAAAGGCTACATTCCATATTCAATAACTAATTTTTCATGATTGAAAAACATAGTCTTTTTATCTATATATAAATCATGAATATTGGATGTTCACTTGTTTTCATTATTTAAAGATGTCTTTAATAAAATTTTTCTAGACTTTCATATAATTTAAATTAAAAATGTAGGTTTATGTATTTCATGGGGGGTAAATTGTTTTAAATTACATGGAATGAGTAAAAAGACAAAAACTAAAATAAAAATATTATAAATCTGGATAGATAAAATATATTGAAAATTTTTCAATACCATTTTTGATTTAAATTGTTTACTGTGGGTTTGATGAATAGTTTTTTTATTAAAAAATATAAGAGTGAAATATAATGATTCTATTTTATTATAAGTCAAATGGTAATTTCTTATTTATAAATATTATTGAATAGGTCTATGTAATGTTTTTGGACCCGAAATCTTTATATTATTACATGATTTGATGGGGTCTTCATGTGATTAATTGGGTATATGTAGGGCGAATGTTGTGGTCATGATGATGTGGTTGTGTATTTCATTATGTGATAATGGGATGATTGAAACAATTTGGGGGATGAGAGTTCATATTAGTGGTTGACTTGCCGATGATGTCTAACACATTTTGACGTAATATTGTTCATAATGTTTCTTGAAAAAAATTATGGTTTTGATCTCATAATAGAAATTATGATTTTATGTGATATATTATGATTTTATTTTTATTTTTTTACTCTCATATTATTATATATCCCTAGAACATATAAATTCAATTTTTCTATTTTGATTAACCATATTTTAATAAGATAAGTTGATTTGAATTATGTTGAGTTTAATGTAATGAATGGTTTTTCATCTAACTTAATCACAATAAATATTTTCTTACTTATTTCACATATATCTATAACAAAACATTTACTTTACATGTATATAGCTGAGTACATCTTGTTCTCATCCATTCATATATTTTTATAATTGTTTTTAGGAAACATTGGGGATTATTTTATCTATCTTTTGTGTATATTTGATAGAGTTAACGAATGATCAAGGGCTTTTAGATTCTGTGGTTACAAATATTTTTTTATGGTTTCATTTCATATAGGCACAATTGGGTTTTAGAACCCATTTTTGATTAATTGGAACAATTGGGAGTTGTTTTGTATTTTGTTATTATTTTGATGAGAACATAGAGGATAATGCATATTACTCTTATGATAGATAGACTTTATCCTAGTTTCAAACTTCTACTATATTGGTGGAAGGTATTTTCTGAAAATATTATCCCATATTCCTATGAAAGAGGGGATTTAATAGTGATTGAGAACTTTAGTGGAAGTGAAAAACTCAATTTTCACTTATAAATGTTAATAATGATTGAAAAAAAAATCATGTACTGCAAAAAAATATTCATTTACATTCTGCATTATTTGCACACATCATCAATTTAAGTCATTTGATAGAATTAAACCTATATAACCTACAAGGTAATCAAAGAAGAATTCACCCAATATTCAACTCATAAATTAATGTTAGACCTATTTAGTAAGTATGAGAAATTATGTGATAATGCCAATAATATAACAATATAGCATAGTAATAATTGATGGAAGACATCTTGTGTGATCATTATATCAATCTACAAGATGATTCATAGTTTCTTGAACAGAGTTTCCCTTTATATTCTTCTACATGGAAATATAATTCATCAATTTCATAGTGGAATATGAGTATCATATAATTCCACCCCCAAGACAAAAAATATTCACATTTTTCATGAATGAATAATGTTTTTTCAAGAATGAATATAAATTTGAGAAAATTCACAAATAATTGAAACCACATGAATGAATCTCTCTTTTTAAAATGTAATTCAAACAAATCATATTCCAATCAAGATAAAAGATATTTGTCTGAGAAAAAAATAAACATATATAGATGTTATAGATTACCATTCAATGGGTTTTATAATTCAAAATCATTTAGTATTTTTATTTAATGTCTCCAATATTTGGAGAAATAATTGAACAAGAGGTCATTGTAAGCGAAAAATGCTAGAGCATAATAAAATAATATTTGATGAATTCAATAATAGTTTAGATAAATGATTTTAACAAAACATAAAATAAAAAATAACTAAATACAAATTTATATAATTATTATAATATAATATTATATAATATTAAATTAATCATCATTCAAGGTAATTAAAAATGTATAAGAGAAACTACTGAATCCCAAAATATTATAATGTTTTTCTGTCTATTTACATCTATTTTTATATTCTATTAATCAAGATATATTTGAATATTAAATTGTTTCTCTAATAAGTCATCCAAGTATAATTAATACCAATTTTAACAATACCTTATGGAAATTCATTAGATTTTGAAACTATGGTGAAACAATAGTAATTTAAACCGGAGGACTCTGTACTACAAGAATGAAGGTTCCCATATATTGTGGTAATTATATGACAATAAATGATTTCTAACAATGCATGATATGTTAATATAGTAATTAAAAATTACTTTATAAATTTATTAATACAATATAATAGTTTTAAAGGTGATATGAAATTCACTAGAAATATATATATATTAATGGTGGAATGATATAGTACAATCTATTAAAAATTTGAATATATGCATTAGAAACAAAAAAATTACATCATTATTTTGTTTTTATAGGAGAAAATTTTAATCATTGATTTTTAGGTTGAATGACATTATATCATTTTATAATAATAGAAAATAAGTATTTTATCCAACTAATGAACATAAATATTCATATATAATTTAATTTCAATATTAGAAGAAATAATTTAGACAATACCTAAAACAGGTAAAACCAATTACAACTAATATAAATAAATCACTTACTGAAAAAATTGAATTAGGTATGGATGATAAACAATGTTCTTAGAGTTATATGAAATGTTGAAAAACTAATAATATTTTTTCATAAATTTAAAAAACACAATGAATAATTTAATACATTATAGTGCCCGGTTGATCCTATAAAAACATATAATATGCTGGAAATAACATGCCCCCCAATGTTGTCCAGGGATATCCCTTATTAATTTGATGTATATTATACTTTGATATTTTATTTCTAAAAATAAATCATTATATGGTTATATAACCACTTTATATAAAATATAATAAATACATTTCTAATGAATTAAGTAATAAAATTATTTTTAATTTTTTTTATCTTATGTTTAAACTGCGAGAATGAAATCATCATATGTTATATCATTAAAATAATTATGAATGATCAATGTAGTCTCTATAAAATGACATAATATAGGATAAAATATATAAATATATTTATTACTGTTTAAAACTAGGTTCATAATTTCTAAAAATGGCCATTTCCAATAACCATACAATCATTAACGATTAATTCATTTTATTTATCCTATGATCAATCAAATCTATCAAAATCAAATATATTAAAATTATAAGAAAATATCACATATATTTATAAATAACAATAAAAATAAATAGATAAATGAAATAGGATTGATAAATCTTGTTATAAGAATCATCTGAGAATCTACATGTCCCACACAATTTCTAGAAAATTCAAGACACATTTTGGGGTTTCATACATATTTGTATGTCAGATATAATCAAACTCTTTATTCAAAGATTTATCATTAAAAAACATTTTACAATGGTGGAAATTTCTATATCTCTATATGAGATGGATATATGTGGACATATTGATGGTATATAATTGTGAATAGCATGCTGATGTAAGTGTAACACCATGTATTTCTTTTTTGGTTAACATTGCCTAACAATAAAATTCTAACATTAAATATAACATAATATTTAAATAAAATTATTTGTATATGTAATCCAATTTATTGAATGTAATAATATTAAAAAATATTATGTATCTTACAAAAGGATAATTTATCGACATAACCAATAAAATGATGAAGATCATTTTTAATATTAATCACATAGGTTATAAATAAAGGAATTACCATTTCACTAAAACAAATGCGATCATTTTTTTGATGTTTGAACTTGGGGAGCCTAATATCCCTCAACTATTTTCTACCCCCACTATGCCCACATTATCGACAATATGTACACCATGTTGGTGACTCAAGAAGTTTTTTAAGAACAAAAAACACATTTTATATCTCAACATCATATTGTAACTCATACAATACAATTTGAAGATGAAATACCACATTGAAATATAATTTTTTGATAATAAATACTATAAAACTCATATTAATTGAAAAAACTATTATTAATATTTCATTTATAATACAAAATTATTATTATTATCATATAATAATTTTTTCATTTAAATCCACTCTATAAGAGTGAATTCAAAATATTTGAATACAAGATGATATTTTGGACTATTATAGTCATTAACATGGCCAAAAATTCAGAATCTTTTTTGCAACATTATGCCCGTATCATTTTCTTGAGATGGCGGATGAAGGATACATGGCCTCATGTGACATTACCACGATTCCCAAGGCTGGAAATAAATGCATAGGGTTTAAAGAATAGTTGGGGAACAATTTTCTCTTTTAATAAAGAACAAACAACCAAACCAATAATTACCAATGATACCATATGACGCATATGGACATAGCAACCAAACCATGTATTGCCAAATATTAAACCATGTTTTTCCAAAATACAACCCAATAACCATTAAAACCAAAAAAATTATCAGATTATTAATAGAATGACTAAAAAACTCCGAAAATAAACCAAGACACACTCAACAGATGCAGACAATGCTCCATACTCTAAGAACAACCACATCTCTAAAGAATCGCCACAACCCACTAGCAATGAATTCTTTACCTTTACCTATGTCCTGGAATACGTTATCTGCAAAAGCATCCAAGTTAGAAAGTATGGGGTGAGTATTAATACTCAGTAGATTTTCCACAAATGACATCCGAACACACGCCACTAGGAATGAACCATTATCACATTTATATAAAGTACTTTATATAAAACATTAAATTGCTCAACATTTACCACAACCCAAATATACCATTAACAATCCATTTCAAAAAAGGGAAAGCCACAACCATACCATAATCTATATATCCATAATACATTTCCATAATAGATTCCATCATATCAAAGAAACACACAACAAAACAACATTTACGATGGGACATACGTCCATCTCGTTAACCCCATTCCTAACTAGTGGTACTTGTTTCCCACTTAACCTTTGATTACGGCCCATCCATCCACTATACATCCACTTTTTATTGCTTTAATCCCCTCCAAATTCACACACATTCAACATAATCAATAATACATAACCCACGACAAAGTATATCACAACACAATCACCACATCAAGTAAACAATTCATTTACAAAAAAATACCTCATGAACATTAATAATTCCAACATATTCTCATTCACTACAATAGATCACACATCTATTAAAAACAATAATTAACCATTTTCTATGACAACCCACATTTCAATAAACCACACATTATTTAAAAACCATTTTCATCTACCATTTTAAATAATAAACCCAAGAAAATGATTTTAAAATCCATATTTTAAAATCAATCATCAAGTACGTTACACAAAAAAGGCCTTTTTTTCTAAAAAAATTACCCAAAGCATTACAAAATTTATTTCTACCTAATTAAACACATATGATTAAGAATTAAATTTCAAATACCAAATTAATGGGAAAATATCTTCTAGTTCTAAAAAAGTGTAGTCGAGAGAGAAACTTCTTACCTTTATGGTTCCAGAAAATTGGACCCACAAGCAACTGCTCCCCAATCTAGGAAAACACACAACCGATACCGCTTTAAATCGCCTTCCCTAACATCCAAAATCATTAAAATCAACCCTTTAGTAAACCAATACCATATATCAATATGAAATAACTATAGATCTAGAAAACCCATAAGGAGAGAAGAGTATATCTAGAGTAAACCAAAGAGAAACCAATAGAATATACATACCTATGAGAAAACACATCTAAAACTCCATGAAACCTTTCTAATTACTTCAAATATTTTTAGAATAACCCATACAATCCATGAGAAACAAAAGTACAATGTGAGGGTTGTGTGGTAATGTGTTTCATGTGAAATAGGTTAAACATGGTGGACAAAAAATTTAATACCCATACTTTTATGTGGCCACACAGTTATCCCAATGAGTGTAGAAGATCGTGCACTATCTGTGCATAAGACACTGTCTTGATAGAAGAGATATGCGCTGCTATCTCACATGGTTAGGAAAACCATGTGTATGTTGTGTTAATTCTACTTTATCCCCATATAAGTTTTCATGGAGATCCCGCACGGTTTTCCCAAATAGTGTTCAAAATATGCGCCCTTAGAAAACATCCTAACATTTTAAAACCCATTTAAAACTCTCCAAACCTCATTGCATCGCATACCTAGTACATTAAACTCATAAGAAAGCATAAAAAAGGCTATGTAACTCAAACCAGGGGTGCTACAATCTCCAAATTATGGTACATTCCATCCTCAAATAATTGAGACCCATTGCTTCACTGAAAGAGCTTGGGAAATTACTCAATCATATATTTTCCCACTACCATGTATCCTTCTTAATGAATTTTTAATTCCATGAAAGATGAACTAATCTTATAATTTTACCACACAATACATTCTCTTACCTATCCACAATACACACCGGCAGATGCACTAAGGAAGCATCTAGTTCTTTCTCAACATGATCCTAACAAATCACATAGTCACGATCTGGATGATAACTTTTCAACTATGTCACTTGAAACACATTGTTCACCACACTAAACTATGGTGGTAAAGACAAATGATAATCCAGATCTCAAATCCAGTAAAATATGTCAAAAGACCCAATATACCATGGAGATATCATACCTTGCTTCCCAAACTAACGATGTCCCAACTTAAGAGATATTCTAAAAAACACATGATCACCCACCTTGAACAAAAATTTTCATCAATGATGGTCTGCATATTATTATTGAAAATATTGAGCTATCTATATCCTCTTATTTAAAAACATGATTTCCTCTATAGTCTCTTGGATACGTCTTAGTCTGATCATTGAATTCTCACATGTTTCCACCCTACATAGGGGAGAACGATAAGGGAACCAATAAAAAACCTCAAACAGAGCCATATGTATCACATCATTATAAAATTTATTGTAATATAACTCAACCAATGTTAATTGATCCTCCCAAGAACCAAAAAAATCCATCACATAATAACATAAAATATCATCCATGGTTAGTATCTTCCTCTCAGATTGGCCATCGATCTGAGGATGATAAGCCATGCTCATAGTCAACTATTTTCTAAGAGATTTCTGAATAGGTTTCGAGAATAAATATGAAAACCTTAGATCTTTATATGATACAAAAGAAACTAAAACAACATTTTTCTTTACCACCTCTCAGATATAGATTATGGATACATCCTCCATTGTATTAGATTAACGAATCGAGCTTAAATGGGACGACATTGTGAGCGGAACCACAATCACCCATATGGCATTGTGCATCTAGACCGTTCTTGGGAGACTCGTCAATAAATAAATTTTTATCTTCTCTCATTTCCGAACTGGGACAGGTAATTATTTCAACATGCCTACAAGCTACTGATGCCTTGAAATAACATGTTAAAAAATAATTCTTCTAGAGACAAACACATCCACATCACCTTTCATACCTACCCACCAAAATAGTGCCTTTAATGACATATACATTTTCCCAAATCCTTGTTGGGAAACCACCCCCTGGAATATTGATAATATTTGATAATTTTCACCATAAATTCTAGTTGTAAAAACAACTAATTATGAAAAAACGCGGCTAAATATTCACTTAGTTCCCAGTTCTCAATGGTCTCCTCACCATTGATTTTCGAACACATCCCCATACACATTGCATGTGATTCTTGTGCCTATTTAAAGAAACCATCCAATTAAAAATCCAATGAAACAATAAAAAAGAACACTTTGTCACCCCAGTCCAAACATTCTAACCGCATGTGGGATATGACCAACATCAACTTCCTAGGATCTGAGGTACGTTTCACCTCTTAAGAATATGATTTCCTACATAATGCATTCACCACTGAATTTCAGATACATGGTGTACACTATCTATCCAAGATCAATAATCATGAGATATTCCATCCATCTCCATTTCCTCGGGTCAAAAGTACTTTGTGAGAAGATATTATTTATGTTTTTTTGATCAGTAAACATAGAAAATTTCTCGAAGAAGATATAATGAAGCCAAATTATTAAAACGTGAACCACAGCTGCCAACTCAAAATCAGGTGTTTGGTAGTTCTTCTCATGCAGCCTCAACATCATTGATCCATATGCAACCATATGATCCCTCTTCATGAGAACACACCACAACCCTAATCATAATGAATCCCAATACACCACATACCTTTTAACATGTTCATGAAAAACCCAAGATTGGTGCTGATCTAGGGTTCCCTTTAGAAGTTCAAAACAATTTTGACACTACTTAACCCATTTAAATGGAACTTTCATTCTTATCAAAGCTATCATTGGTGAATCCATTCATGAGAAATCACAAAAAAATGTCGATAATATCCCTCTAGACTATGAGGCTTTGTATCTCAGATAAATTTTTTAGTGGTTTCCATGAGATAACAACCTTTTTTTAATCCCGTGAAATGTCATTCTCATAAATAAAGTTTCCAAGAAAACAAACCCCATGTATCCATAAGTCACACATTAAAAATTTGGAATATGACCGATGATCCGTCAAAATCCCCAACATTATCGCCTAGTGTTTCTCATGCTCCACACATGTCTTGGAATACACCAGTATGTAATCAACAAATACCATCAATAAATAGTCCATATATCTCTGAAATATTCGATTCATCAAATCCCTGAACACCACTGATTCATTTGATAATCAAATATGCATAATTAGTTAATCATAATTGCCATGTATACTTCTGAAATCTATTTTAGGATTATCCTTCTTCCTCAATAGAAATTGGTGATTCCCTGACCTTATGTCAATCTTGGAGAACCACTAAGATCCCCTCATGTTGTAAAAAAAATCAATTGTGCATGGATGTGGATATCATCTCTCTATCATAACCAGATAAATTGTATGATAATCAAGTCAAATATTCAAGGTTCTATCCGCCTTTGTAATGAGCTAAATTGGTGTTTCCCAGAGGGATGTTCTAGGCTAGATGAACCCATTGTTTTTTAAATCCACCAATTGTTCCTTTAATTCCCACAATTCTACTGGATCCATTCGGTAAGATAGTAGTGAGATAGTAATGGTCCCTAGAATAAGTTCAATTATAAACTCCATTCCACTTATAGGTTTAATCACTGAGAATTATTCAGGAAATACATCCATATACTTATCATTTACAACTAAAATAACCCTCTACATGAAACCTTCCATCGATTCTATCAACAAGGCCTCTAACTAATACAATATAATGCCAATATTTTGTGCAAACAAATCTCTAGAACCCATCTTTACACTCTTCTCTCATCTAAAGAGATATCTAACTCCATCCTCTATCAAAAAACTAAAATATTGTACATAGAAATTGAGGTGGGATTTTAATATTATCATGCAATCCATTCCTAGGATTATATTATAATCATACATCTTAAGAATTGAGAAATTCAACTTCAATTTGTTGTCATCCACAAACTACACAATATCCGTGAAAAAAGAAATGCTCGACAATATTTTTGACCCCGATGAGTTTACAGTTTCAAAACAGAAGGCATCATTTCAATTTTTAAACATTGAAAATAAATGATGCAAGAAGGATGAAAATAAAGTGAAGAACCCATATCAAACATATCTTACATCAATGTTGAATTTAAAATAATTGTGCCTTGCACCATGGATATTCCTGACTAATCATCCATCACCACATGATCAGCTCCAAACAACTACATACCGACCATACACTTCTCCTCATTACCATGCTTAGACATCGTGGTATTCCAAGAATCACCATGACCCACTTTACTCATCAGTCAAGGGGTATAATGCAGCCCTCATCTCGTTGAGGCATAAGACCCATGCAACCCCAAAGGAATGTAATTGACACCCAACCATGAAGTATATCAACGATAATGATTTTGATTACCCATCTTATTACTATAATGATATGTTGATGGTTTTTTTATACAATAATTCTCGATGTGTCTCATAGAACAACCATGAAAATATTCTGGCTTGTACTAGGGCCTCAGAGAAAGATTCTCCAATCTTACAATCAGATTTGAAACTGTAATCCCACAATGGAAATAAGTCTCCCACTTCCTCTTGAACCCATCATTCGTGTTCCCACTATTTACCATGGGTACCAACATACATCTCCTGTCTATAGCCCCCAAAAGATACCACTCAGTCATTGTAGCTCGATTCAACATTTCTATTTATTTATATATACCCAGCACTGCTATGTTGGAACAAATTTCCTAGTTCAACCCAGATTCAAACCATCATGCCTTCAATGATGTACTAATCGCCACCTCGGGTGCATCCAAAATAAGATCATAAACCTAGCTAGATATTCTTTCACATCCAAGTTCCCTTTCTTCAAAATGATGAAATTCCTTATATGGTAAATTTTGAAAGTGTGTGGGTAGAATTTTATATAAAATTACTGCCTACCCCTTGATAATGTAACACTTTGTTCCATCCCTGATTGGAACTCCAACTCCCACAACTAAATAGAATGATCTTCTAACATATAAATGGATTGTTTCAATTTCATCTTTGTCGGTGTTCCCAATAAGTGAAATTTTGTTTTAATTCTGTGCATCCATGCTACAACCCATTATGTATATGAATTACACATAATCATGTGTGGATTAAGCCTTTGAAACTGAACCAAATGATCCATATGTTCTGGTTCATCCACCTCATTTCCATATTCCATAGCTTATAAATCATGAACTATACTCTGCACTAGCTTCTGGTTTACCCGGTCTCATGTGGAACAATGTTTTCATCAGCTTAATCCAGTTGGTCTCTACAATTCCTACACATTTCCATTTCTATCAACACAAATAGAACCATGTGTATCTCTCCCTTAAAAATAAAGGTTATATAATTTTCAATTAAAATACATTGAAACAATCACATCCAGGCATTCCACAAGTTCACATTTCCCATGTTTCACTCTTTAAATAAAATCCACCATGTTTTGAAAATCAACGAGTTTTCAAAATACCATTTTTTACATGTTTCAAATCCATCAGTTTTGAAACCCAAAACAAATTTTGAAAATCCTCACATAAATACTACAACATAGATAATTATTTCACAGTTAAGTATGAATCATTGTGGGAAGTCCTTTTGACCTTGCATGTCCTGCCCATCTCAATAGCAACGCCCATGAAAACGAGATACAAAATTCTTATATGTATCTCCAAATACTTATGTACCAAACACTATAGTAACAGGATGTTTAGAATAAAAGTTGTAGCTATGTTTATTTATGCTATACATTCCATGTTTTGACAATTCTATTCTATGTTACCATCCTGACTCAAAGAATAGACCAAGAACAAATGTGAACACCAAGACTAACAATCAACGCCAATGGATTGAAAAAATGTTCTCAAATGAAATCCAATGACTATACAAATAGATACCACTTGTAACAACCCTCCCAATCTCATTGTCTTTAGAGGGAGTAGGAATGATACATGGCCTTAAGACACTTTCCCACAATTCCAAAGGTTGGCAATAAATGATGAGGGACAAATGAATAGTTGGGTAAATATATTCAATTTTGAAAAAGAATAACCTACCAATCCAGCCATTACTAATAATACCATATGATGCATGTCAACAAAGAAAAACAACCATGTATTACCAAAAGGAAAAAAAATTGTTCCAAAATAATATCAAAAAAACAATAAAACTAAACACAATATCATAATACTATGTGGAAGAACAAACAAAACACCCAAAATATTCCAAGAAACACTCTACAGTTCCACACCAATATCCATGCTCCATGAACCACGAAATCTCAACAGAATCAACACAAACCACAAGAAATGATATTATTTACCTATACCTGTGTCCTGAAATACAACATCTGAAAAATCACCCAGGAGAAAAATGAGAAGGTGGTTACAAATACTCAGTATGTTTGCACCAAATTAGATTCCTACACAAGACAAATTGATTGAACCTTTAGCACATTTTTATAAATCTGTTTATATGAAACATTAAATATCTCAACTATTATAAAAATCCAAATATACAATTACCATGCAATGTAAAACTAGGTAAACCAAATGAATTCTATAATCCATATCCCCATCACTCATTATTACAAAAAAATCCATATTTGAAAATAAAAACACTACAAAACAACCATTATAGTGGGACATCATCTCATATTCACCCCATTCCAATCTAGAGGTACTTCCCACCCACTTATCCTTTGATGGAGGCTATTCCATCGATTATCCTACCGATTGTTGTAGCGGTACGCCCCACCCACTTCACACACAATTAACTCAAGCCACAATACTTAACACATGGCCAAGAATATCATATAAAGTTCAACACATCATGTAAACAATTCATTCCCCCCAAAAAATTCCAAAATCACGTTCATAGTTGGAAAACATTCCCATTAACTTTAATAAATCGTAGATTTATTTAAAACACTCATTAAACATTTTTCATGACAACACACATTTCAATACACCACACTTTTATTGAAAACCATTTTTTCAACAATTTTATGAAATCAACCAAGGAAACTGATTTAAAAATCTCTATTTTAAAATCCAACATCATCAACGTTACATGATAATGACCCCTTTTTCCCAAAAAACCACAAAACACTACCAAACTAGTTTTCTAACTAATTTCATACATCACAATAACAAACTAATTTAATATAAACCAATTAATTGGATAAATAATTATATTTATAACAATGTAGAATCAAGATGGAATCCACCAACATTTAGGGTTCTGAAAAATTTTACTCGTGAGAAAGTGCACCCCAATCTGAGAAAACGCACCAATAAAACCTCCCTGAATACCCTTCCCTAACATCCATATTCTTTAAAATAATTACGCAATGAAACATGTAAACTAGATCAACGTGAATCTAATGTAGAACTTGAAAACCATCAAATTGAGAAAGGTAGATGTAGAGAAAACCATAGAGAAACAAATATAAGATACATACCATGGAGAAAACACCATATAACAGCAATGAATCCTCTTTGAATTGCTTCCAAAATGAGTGGAAGAGAAACTCCATCCATTAAGAGCCGAAAATCCCAAGTGTGGGTGTAGAGACCCGAAGCATGACGTATATCGACATTACATTACATTTTCGGAATACTTAGTACATAACAAAAACACCCTCGCAAGGATCGTAATAGGTTAGTGTCTTTGGAAACTCGGAATATAATCTTCTAATCCTGGTGAAAGATCATCAACATCTACCATAAAGGTCTTCTTTTTTTATACCTACAACCATTCATTATATCCTGGGGAAAAGAAAACATAAAAGGGTTAGCGCAAATGCTCAGTAAGGGTAAACAACAGAAATATCAATCACATCATATTCATAAGAACATAACATTTTGGAAATCATAACCTGCAAAAGAGATCATAATTTCATAACATGGGATAAATCATGGCAGTGAAATGTAATCACAATAATCATAACTTAATACATGAAACTTTGTGGCATACACACATAATCATAGAGAATCATTTCTTGTTAGTCAAGACTCATTTCCAAGACTATCTTAGTGGACAAAGTCCCTTTTATGAATCGAGTAACCCTCGTTTCAGTCCTGTTTCACTGAACCAGTATTACCTACCATTCCAGCCATGTCTATCTCATGAGATATAAAATCATTACCCAATGCATTGGAGGGAGATATAGGTCACACCCATCTCATAATGATACCCTTCTTATGTGTTCCACAAAATCATAAATCATACATCATTGCATACCCCATGTAATAAAAATGGGATTCTTAAACAACATGACATCATAAAACCATTCATATAAGATAAAGGAATTCATAAACATAATCCCATCACAACATAGTCAAATAAATGTAAAAATATGGATAGAAACAGAACCCATTATTATCTTATATGGAAAATAATTTTGATAAAACACTTGAAATGAATTCTTGAGGAAAATATCCTTTCTTCTTCAAAATCAATTTCTTTTCACAAAACATCATGCAATTTTAAAAGAAAGAGATTTTATTGAAAATAGTCATGAAATATTTTGGAGGAAGCTTCATGAAAATAAGGCTTTATAAAACCGTAAAAATCCGTTCGTGTCGTTTAAGTTAAAAAAACATTCTTCTCGTACTTTTGTCGGAAAAGTCAAAAAGTACCTCATACGAAAAAACGACAAAAGATTCCTTTCATATCATTTACTAAAAACTCATCAAAGGGTAAAATTGGATTTAAACAAGTGTAGGTTTATGGAAATAAAATTATATATTCAAGAAACATGGATGTGGATGATAAAATACACCCTAGTAAATACCAATGTATAGACAATCTCGAATAAAAAATGAGATTGTGATATTTTCCATACCTTATGTCTGATATGCTTTGTACGTATCCGAACCTCCTGTATAATGATTTAAATAATGTCATTAACTTATTAAAGAATCATATTCATTGTTATGATATCATATATGGTTCACTTATGACTTTATATTACCCGTTCTATTGTAAATTCCATGTTAAAGAAGCATTTTGGGTAAAATCGTTTCATTTATCGTAGGTGTTTGGACTTGTTGTTCTTGAAATTATTATTACTTATATCATGATTTACTTACTTACAGAATATAAAACATGATTTATATATCATATATAGTCAGTATATATATATATATATATATAATAGATAGATAAATGAAACGAAACACACCATTCATGGAGACGGTAGTCCGTACGTACGCATGAACGTTGTTTTCCTTTCCTTATTATCTTGAATGGAAGTTAGTATATGACATATATACATAAATAAAGTAGCTTTATAATGTCATATATTTCATTATTATTTCTTATATATACTTTATAATCATTCTTAAATGGTTAACATGGAGAATGAATCTAATCACGTCGTGGAGACGGTAGTCCGTACGTACGCACGAGCGATGATATTGTTCTCATGATCGTGGGACTGTATTGGAGTGTATGTATACTATTTAGGAATAAATATAAATTTAATATAATAATATATAGTTATTATTTACACCATTATACCCATCCATGTAAGGTGGTGGTGGAAAATAGATTTCACCACGGCGTGGAGACGGTATTTCGTACGTACGCACGCGCAATGATTTCGTTTTCCGTAGGATGGATAGATGGTGAAATAGGATTGTTTCATACTTATAATAACATATCAGTATATGAGTGATACTGATTATATTACTTCATAACGAAACAACCTAAGAAGAAGAAGTGGAAGAAGAAATAAAGGTGAAAGAATCGATAATGGAAATTACCTCTTCTTTGAAGCGCCTCTTTGAGACCTCCTCTTAGGGAACTAAAATTTGTCTTTGAGGAAAGACCAGAACCTCTAGAATGTTTCTAGGGAAGTGGAGAAGATAATTTTTCAGGGGTTGGCCGAGCTTGAAGGCTCAATGTTGTGTGATGAAGAGAGGGAGGAGGTGCCCTTTTATAAGGGAGGAGAGGGGCACCTTTGGAATTCTTAAAAATATTAATTTATAATAAATCTAACCCCAATTAAAAACATCCAAAACTGACTCATATTTGAATATTAGATGAGATAGAGTTGTAATCGCATCAACCAATAAAATTTAGACATGTTTGGAACTTATTTTAAACCTTATCATTTTGATTTATACTTATTTAATCTATTTAAGTTTATTTGTGGTAATAAAATTCTAAATTTTAAATTATAACAAATAATTACTTATTTGTTATGAATTTTCCATAATTGTTTACTTTATAACATTATAGACCATATAAATTTAAATTTAAATTTTTTAATTTTTTTGGGATTTTTAAACAATTTTATAATATTTTTATTTTTATAAAATAACAATAGTGTCAATTTTGACACTATTCATTTATTTGAATTTAAATAAAATATATACAGAAGATATGTTCAAACTAAAAGATTTAATATATTAATAAAAGGTCATATGTATCTACAAAATTACTGGATCACATTAAATAGTTCATATAATATTTCATTTATTATTTTTAAAACCATTTATTTGGTTTATCTCTTAAGAAAATAATTACTACATCATTTTTGTATAATTATTTAATATACTTATTCTTTGCATAAAAATTTAAAATAAAATCCTATGATGAAGATAAATATATTACATTTTACAATAATACTTTTACTCTAATTTATCATCTTAAAATCACAATATTTAAATTGTTATATTTATTAAATTATCAAGGTGACAACTTTGGCAAGATTTAAAATAAAATAATATAAGTGTCATAATTGCTTGTATAAGACTCCAAATGGACAAATATTCGACCATTGGATGATTATAGTTTCCATTTACATGACCTATAAGTTTTGGTCAGGGTTTTGTGACTTTTATGGTCAATATTAGTTTAATAAAAACTATATTATTGATTTTTCACTAGATAAATAATTTCTGCATCACTATTGTGTCACAATTAATGATAACTATTTAATCCCAAAAAATTCTAAATAAATTCTTATGATGTAGATAATTTTGTTATATTTCTGGATACTATTCATGTTCGAAGTTTTATGATGTTTATCACTAAGTTAAAATTATTATACTTATAAGATTTAAGAAAGTGACATTTTGTCACATTCTTTGGTTTTAATAATAATTAATTTATTGTCATTGACAAAAGTCCATTAAATGAATCTAATCCGATCCTTAGGTGATATGGGTCGACTTTTAGTCATCCAATAGGATTTTGACATGTTTTAGGGTAATTTTATAATATTATATTTACCCTTAATTACCTGATTTACCATTAACTATGGTAAATAAAATTTACCGTAGTTACTATTAATAATTCCCAAAAATAAAAAGTATCTTATTAACATAATTTGGATCCAATGATTCCAAATATGGAATCCATTTTTCTAAATTCAATACACAAAAGTTTCAGAAATTAAATTAAAATTAATCCCTTTGTCGAAGGAAAACAGGTTTTTCTTTAAAACATTGCAAAAGATTGAATTGATTTAACCTACGAATTCAAGGTAAAATCAATGTTAATGACATAAATTATATTAAATGAAAAAAATATATTCTATTTATACTTTAAAACCATTAAATATTATAATTTAACCACATAAGATATTATGATGAAAAAAGTTTTTTTTAATTAAAATATAGCGTGTTTCTACTATTCATTAAAATACGAAAGTCATCAGAATAAAATGAAAAAATTATCCAAAGTAAATTTTTATTTCTTGATTCCAAAGAATAATTTTATTTCATCAAATGGAACATATAAACATGTCAAAAACTATATTTAAAGTGGGTGCGCCATCAAAAGGCGGCAAAACTGCATTTTTTTGAAAAATACTTATTTTACCCGATAAATTTATTTTGTTCTTATACAATGTTCTAGAAAATGTGTAAGATGAATAATAATGTTATCAAATTCAAAATTTATTTAACACTATTCATAACGGTGAGTTCATAACTATATTATAATAATATATCGTTGTTTAGTAAATCCCGGTATTGCGTACAACACATGCTATCGAAAAAAGGTCGTGATTGCGTGTAATGCAAGCCAAGTCAGGGTTGCGTATAGTGCACGAATCCTTTTTTATGCATATAATACAATCCAACCATATTTTATTTATACATTGAATATATATATATATATACACTCAATGTTGCGTAGAATAACTTCTATCAAACGAACTTGAAATTGTGTGTAACAAGAGCCAAGAAAATTTTTGCGTATACTGCAAGGTAATACAGTGTTGCGTTTAGCACAAGATAATCTTGGTGTTTCGTACAATAGAAGATATGAATGAAATTAAAAAGAATGTATCTTATAAAATCTCGGGTTGTTACATTCTACCCCCCTTAAAATGAATTTCTCCCTCGAAATTCGTCGGGGTTATAAATGGTTTACTATTCGAACGTTTCTTTAATAGAAACCCACATCGTAAAAAGGAATACCAAAACCAATCTTTAAAAACAAAAGTACGAAACGTAACGGTTACCCAAATAAACTAATCACTGGGTTTCCACATAGGTGAAAATATGGATATGGAAGAGAAATCTAACCATCATGTTCTGATGGAGAGTGGAAGAGAACATGGATATGAAAAATCCAACAATCACAAAGCCATAGATTTGTGATTATCTAAGGTACCATCTAAATAATCGGATATAAGGGCAGTAGGACAACATTTTTGGTTTTTCAAGATCATTTCCCAAATGTTGATGAAATTGGAATTAGAATAAATACTTTCGTGATTTTTGTATAGTCTCACCTTTTGTCATTCTTTGGACAATTTCCACTTCATCTATTAAAGAAATGAAGTTGAATTTGTCATTTGTGATGTGTTAATTGATCATGTGATAGAATGATGGGTCATTCCATCTGTTTCAAACAAAAGGTTAGCAAATGTTATCAAATAAACATAATTCCATCTATGGTGAGGTTAATCGTATATGATTCCAAGAATGAACCTATATATCATACCGCATAATAAAATAAAACTAGTTTCTAATAAACAGGGACTTCCTGTAGGCCAGTGGTAGGTGATAAAGGCCAATTGCACTTCAGTTGTGGGTTCGATTCCCACAGCCTTGTCCGACGCGATGGGTTGTCGCCCGTCCTGCAGGTTGTCCTTTTTCTAAATCTATATTACTATAACATCGCATCAATAATATCGAAAAACGTTATGTCCAACATAATCTATTCTAATCTTTAGGCTTATCTAAAATAATTCGGTCCAAGCTCATAGTATAAAGAAAATTATTACTTGAAATGTCACAGAATAATCACGTGAATGCCATCATTTATCCCCAATATATCATAAGATATGTCAAATTACAAACATGTGAATACCTTAACCTTGTATTCTCTTGAAGAATGAATACCCATTGAACCTTAGTGAAAACATGAATGCTGTCAAAAGTTAACTCTTTCCACATACCAAAATACAAAAATTCTATATACTCAAACCATGATATAAACTTCTCCTAATATCAGTCATGAGCTCATGAATACTATAAAACATTTAATTTTCTCCTTATCCCTTCATTATGCGCATATCATCTACATTCCAAAAATATCTGAATAACCTTTCATGGATACTGGTAACATTAATCATACACTTTCAAAACTCAAGGAAAGACAACAGTGTAACAATCCATAGATGTCTCATTATTCCATAGTATCATGAGATTACTTATACAACATTACACATGATAAACATGTAATCATTCCACTACATTATTAAACAATTGAATGAGCTTCAACAATTCTTTCATCTCAAATATCATTTGTAGTATCTTCATCATCATCAACATAAATACTACCCATACGACCATACTGATTCTCTTCATGAGACTTTCCCTTAGGGCATTGGTTTTCATAATTCTCGTACAGTCCACATTTAAAACATTTAACCATTGTTGATGTCATAACAATACCATTATCCTCATCCCTACTGTTAACTGAACCTTTTCCTTTGCACTTTCTGGCTTTGTGTCCTTCTTTTCCACACCCAAAGTATCTTCCAGTTCCTTTGAAACATTCTCCTTGATGCCTCTTCCCACATGATTTACACAGGGGAAATTGAACTTTCTTTCCTCTATGATCATCATGAAACTCCATCTTTCTCTTATTAGCCGATTCAGGAAACATACCAAATTTGACTTTATTGATCATATTATGAGATTGCTGATTCGGCATAATAATGATCTTTGGACTTCCAAATCCAATTTCATTTGGTTTCTCATGAAGAATATCATTCCATTGTCCTTCATATCCTCCATTATCGTGAATCATCTTGTTTCCAGCCATTTTCTAAAACCCAAAAAGAATAGTGTGAGAGGCAAAAATCATAATAAAGGGGGAGTAACTTCAATATCTAACATCTTTGGTTTAATCTAATATCGTTACCATAGTTCTAGGACTATATCCTATATGTATACTTATCCTTAGGGACATCCCTAGACATTCCTTAGAAATGTCTCTAAGGATTTCACTAACGTTTTCGCATCCTAGTTTCCAAAGGTTGACTAAATCTTTCCTCTGATACCAACTGTAGAGACCCGAAGCTTGACGTACATTGACATTACATTACATTTGCGGAATACTTAGTACATAACAAAAACACACACGCAAGGATCGTAATAGTTTAGTGTCTTTGGAAACTCGGAATATAATCTTCTAATCCTGGTGAAAGATCTTCAACATATCCCATAAAGATATTCTTTTTTTATTCCTAAAACCTTTCATTATATCCTGGGGAAAAGAAAACATAAAAGGGTGAGCTCAAATTATCAGTAAGGATAAACAACAGAAATATCAATCACATCATATTCATAAGAACATAACATTTTGGAAATCGTAACCTGCAAAAGAGAGCATAATTTCATAACATGGGATAAATCATGGCAGTGAAATTTAATCACAATAATCATAACTTAAAACATGAAACATTGTGGCATACACACATAATCATAGAGAATCATTTCTTGTTAGTCAAAACTAATTTCCCAGACTATCTTAGTGGACAAAGTCCCTTTTCTGAATCGAGTAACCCTCGTTTCAGTCCTGTTTCACTGAACGAGTATTACCTACCATTCCAGCCATGTCTATCTCACGAGATATAAAATCTTTACCCAATGCATTGGAGGGAGATACAGGTCCCACCCATCTCATAATGATACCCTTCTAATGTGTGCCACAAAATCATAAATCATACATCATTGCATAACCCATGTAATAAAAATGGGATTCTTAAACAAAATGACATCATAAAACAATTCATATAAGATAAAGGAATTCATAAACATAATTCCATCACAATATAGTCAAATCAATGTAAAAATATGGATAGAAACCGAACCCTTTATTATCTTAGATGGAAAATAATTTTGATAAAACACTTGAAATGAATTCTTGAGGAAAATATCCTTTCTTCTTCAAAATAAATTTCTTTTCACAAAACATCATGAAATTTTAAAAGAAAGAGATTTTATTGAAAATAGTCATGAAATCTTTTGGAGGAAGCTTCAGGAAAATAAGGCTTTATAAAACCGTAAAAATCTGTTCGTGCCGTTTAAGTTAAAAAAACATTCTTCTCGTACTTTTGTCGGAAAAGTCAAAAAGTACCTCGTACGAAAAAACGACAAAAGATTCCTTTCATATCATTTACTAAAAACTAACCAAAGGGTAAAATTGGATTTAAACAATTGTAGTTTGATGGAAATAAAATTACATATTGAAGAAACATGGATGTGGATGATAAAATACACCCCCGTAAATACCAAAGTATAAACAATCTCGGATAAAAATGAGATTGTGATATTTCCCTTACCTTATGTCTGTTATGCTTTGTACGTATCCGAACCTCCTATATAATGATTTAAATAATTTCATTAACTTATTATAGAATCATATTCATTGTTATGATATCATATATGGTTTACTTATGACTTTATATTACCCGTTCTTTTGTAAATTCCATGTTAAAGAAGCGTTTTGGGTAAAATCGTTTCATTTATCGTAGGTGTTTGGACTTGTTGTTCTTGACATTATTATTAATTATATCATGATTTACTTACTTCCAGAATATAAAACATGATTTAATATCATATATATTCAGTATATATATATATATAATAGATAGATAAATTAAATGAAACACACCATTCATGGAGACGGTAGTCCATACGTACGCATGAACGCTGTTTTCCTTTCCTTAATATCTTGAATGGAAGTAAGTAGATGACATATATACATAAATCCAGTAGCTTTATAATGTAATATATTTCATTATTATTTATTATATATAATTTATAATCATTCTTAAATGGTTAACATGGAGAATGAATCACATCGCGTCGTGGAGACGGTAGTCCGTACGTACGCACGAGCGATGATATCATTCTCATGATCGTGGGACTGTATTGGAGTGTATGTATACTATTTCAGAATAAATATCACTTTAAAATAATAATATATAGTTATTATTTACACCATTATACCCATCCATGTAAGGTGGTGGTGGAAAATATATTTCACCACGGCGTGGAGACGGTATTCCATACGTACGCACGCGTGGTGATTTCGTTTTCCGTAGGATGGATAGATGGTGAAATAGGATTGTTTCATACTTATAATAACATATTAGTATCTTAGTGATACTGATTTTATTACTTCATAATTAAACAACCTAAGAAGAAGAAGTGGAAGAAGAAATAAAGGTGAAAGAATCGGTAACAGAAATTACTTCTTCTTTGAAGCCCCTCTTTGAGACCTCCTCTTAGGGCACTAAACATGGTCTTTGAGGAAGACCAGAAACTCTAGGATGTTTCTATGGAAGTGGAGAAGAGAATTTGGCAGGGGTTTCCCGAGCTTGAAGGCTCAATGTTGTGTGAGGAAGAGAGAAAGGAGGTGCCCTTTTATAAGGGAGGAGAGGGGCACCTTTGTAATTCTTAAAAATATTAATTTATAATAAATCTAACCCCACTTAAAAACCTCCAAAAATGACTCATATTCGAAGAGTAGATGAGATAGGGTTGTAATCGCATCATCCAATCAAATTTATACATGTTTGGATCTTATTTTAAACCTTATCATTTTGATTTATCCTTATTTAATCTATTTATGTTTATTTATGGTAATAAAATTCAGAATTTTAAATTATAACAAATAATTACTTATTTGTTGTGAATTTTACATAATTTTTTACTTTATAAAATTATAGACCATATAAATTTAAATTTATAATTTTTAAATATATTTGTGATTTTTAAACAATTTTATAATATGTTATTTTTATAAAATAACAATAGTGTCAATTTTGACACTATTCATTTATTTGAATTTAAATAAAATATATACAGAAGATATGTTCAAACTAAAAGCTTTAATATATTAATAAAAGGTCATATGTATCTATAAAATTAGTGGATCACATTAAATAGTACAAATAATATTTATTTTATTATTTTTAAAACCATTTATTTGGTTTATCTCTTAATAAAATAATTACTACATCATTTTTGTATAATTATTTAATATACTTATATGTTGCATAAAAATTTAAAATAAAATCCTATGATGTAGATAAATATATAACCTTTCACAATAATACTTTTACATGAATTTATCATCTTAAAATCACAATATTAAAATTGTTATATTTATTAAATTATGAAGTTGACAACTTTGGCATGATTTAAAATAAAATAATATAAGTATCATAATTGCTTGTATAAGACTCCAAATGGTCAAATATTCGACCATTTTATGATTATAGTTTTAATTTACATGACCAATAAGTTTTGGTCAGGGTTTTGTGCCTTTTATTGTCACTATTAGTTTAATAATAACTATATTCTTGATGTTTCACTAGATAAATAATTTCTGCATCACTATTGTGTCACAATTAATGATAACTATTTAATCCCAAACAATTCTAAATAAATTCTCATGATGTAGATAATTATTTTAGATTTCTGGATACTATTCATGTTCGATGTTTTATTATTTTTATCACTAAGTTAAAATTATTATACTTATAAGATTTAAGAAAGTGACATGTTGTCACATTCTTTGGTTTTAATAATAATTAAATTATTTCCAGGGAAAAAAGTCCATTAAATGAATTTAATCCGACCCTTTGGTGATATGAGTCGACTTTTAGTCATCCAATAGGATTTTGACATGTGTTAGGGTAATTTTATAATATTATATTTACCCTTAATTACCTGATTTACCTTTAACTAAGGTAAATAAAATTTACCGTAGTTACTATTCATAATTCCCAAAAATAAAAAGTAGCTTATTAACATAATTTCTATCCAAAGATTCCAAATATGGAATCCATTCTTCCAAATTCAATAAACAAAAGTTTCAGAAATTAAATTAAAATTAATCATGTTGTCGAAAGAAAACGGGTTTTTCTTTAAAACATTGCAAAAGATTGAATTGATTTAACCTACGAATTCAAGGTAAAATCAATGCTAATGACATCCATTATATTAAATGGTAAAAATATATTCTATTTATACTTTAAACCCATTAAATATTATATTTTAACCACATAAGATATTACGATGAAAAAAGTTTTTTTAATTAAAATATAGCGTGTTTTTACTGTTCATTAAAATATGAAAGTCATCAGAATAAAATGAAAAATTTATCCAAAGTAAATTTTTATTTCTTGATTCCAAATAATAATTTTATTTTTTCAAATGGAACTTATAATCATGTCAAAAACTAGATTTAAAGTGGGTGCGCCATCAAAAGGCGGCAAAACTGCATTTTTTTGAAAAATACTTATTTTACCTGAAAATTTTATTTTGTTATTATACAATGTTCTAGATAATGTGTAAGATGAATAATAATGTTATGAAATTAAAAATTTTGTTAACACTATTCATAACGGCTAGTTCATAACAATATTATAATAAGATATCGTTGTTTAGTAAATCCCGGTATTGCGTACAACACACGCTATCGAGGAAGGTCGTGATTGCGTGTAATGCAATCCAAGTCAGGGTTGCGTGTAGTGCACGACTCCTTTGTTGTTACATATAATATAATCCAACTATATTTTATTTATACATTGAATATATATATATATACACTCAATGTTGCGTTGAATAACTTCTATCAAACGAACTTGAAATTGTGTGTAACAAGAGCCAAGAATAGTGTTGCGTATACTGCAAGCTAATACGGTGTTGCGTATAGCGCAAGATAATATTGGTTTTTCGTACAATAGAATATATGAAGGAAATTAAAAAGAATGTATCTTATAAAATCTCGGGTTGTTACAGTGGGATGAGTGGGAGATGGATTCGAATGAAATAGGTAACACATGAGGGATCCCTGATTTAAAAACCCCACATTTCAGTGGTTGCACAGTTAGCCAACATAGTTTGTCAAACTGTTCACTGACAGCTGGCACACCACTGCCACATGTAAAGGGATTCCTATGGTTTCCTCACACAGTTTGGAAAACTGTGCACTAGTTGTGTAAAGCCTATTATACCCCCTTCACGGTTTCATAAAGAACCTTAAAGTTTTTCACTAATTGTGCTCAAACTGTGTGCCCTAGGAAAAGCCTCCAAACTAAAACAAAACCATTAGAAACTCTTCCAACCTCATCCCAACTCATCACAATCACATTAAACAAATACAAATACATAAAAAATTCCACATACTTGAAATTGTGGGTGATACAATATGGATGTCCATATTTCATTGAAAATATATAAATGTAGATTAAATAATGATTTTTTGGTATAATAAAAGCTTATATTTTTAAAAATATGTCAAATATGTTATAAAAGAATCATATGAATTTTTTTATGCTCCAATACATATTTCATCAGAACAACATGTCCTTATATTGGACACAGACACAAAATCAATCTATTAGTAGTGTTGAATGAAAAAGAATAAAATTATGAATAACCCTATATAAATAAAATCATCGACTAATGTAGAAATATGAAGTAAAATAGATGTTACACACTTAAAATTCAAATCCAAAAATTACATTAAGGAAATTAAAAATCACCATCTTCTAATCATTGTGAAATAAATATTTCTTTTTCTATTTTGATCATTTTGATTAAAAAGGTATCATTCCAGATAAGAATTTCATTTTTATCAAAAAACCATTCTATTTAAATAAAACACTATTCATTTAAAAATATTAAATAATAGAATCCAAAATCATGGAAATAACTTTTTTGATTTAATCCCAGGCCTAATGATAGTTTCTTCATCTTTTAAATGAATGAATTTATTTTTTTCAACATTTTTTACAATTCATTTTATGTATTTAATTTGTACCCTAAATAATTTTTATTTTATCATTTACTCACATTTTACCACTTTTAAGTTATTTTTTAATTTTATATATATTAAAAATTTAATTATATGAAATCAATAATATAAATGTATTATATTTAATTGTTAATTAATCTATGGATCACTACCATTGTTAAATTACATTTTTAATAGTACCCCCAAAGTTCTAATAGTACAATTCTATTACATAATATAATTCAAAATACTGGGAGGAATATTTGTATTTAGAAATTCTATATGGATTGAAATTCATTAATGAGTTATGAATTGTTGAAACACATATTGAAATATTGATATTATTAAAAACAAAAAATTTATAATGCATAAAAATCCTTTTTTGTGGATGAAATAAAAGTAGGTTTATTTTAATTACAACCTACTATTTTTTAATTATTAATGATTATATTTCATGGTATAATATATTTTCTCAGAGATATTTCTCCTAGAAATGAAATCGAAATTTATTTTGAGATTAAAATTAAAATTGATTCAAAAAAATTGAAATTAAATATTCAAATAGTGAAATAATTAAATATGAATTTAAATTTTTAATGTTAAATGAAATTAATTTTAACATAAGAGTAATAATATATTCCATAAACAAAAATTATTTTAAAAAAAGTAAATAGAAGTTATAAAAAAAATCAAATTGAAAATTATTTACAAAGATATTTCAATATGTATCCAAAACATTAAATTAATTTTTCATGTTATATATAGGGTCAATACATGGATATATATATATATATTATTTACTTGTTATATTAATAAATTATGTTATCTTTATATGTATTATATAAATTCAATAATAACGTTATATTTATTATTTATAAATATATTATATAGAAAATATTTTCAATTAATATTCAAAGAAATACATTCATTGAAAAAAAATTCTAGTAGATGTATAAATACTTTAATATGATTCATTTTATCAACACTATTTCCTGCATAACTAGATTTACAAGATCATAAAATTCATAAAAGTTTCGAAAATTATCCATAAAAAATTAAACAATATAAAACATATTGATAAATAATCTGTTACAAGAATATCTAAAGTTAGTGCCCAAAATAATGTTTCAATATAAGTTAACATAAGTTTAAAAAATAAAATAAATTACCAATCATTATAATAATTATATTTTTATCAACATAACAACATTAACAACTTATTAATAGTCTATATATTTTACTAATATGTTAGCTGTATAAAAGATTCACATTATTTGTATTTCATGTGCATGTAATGTCGATCATATATAATTTATAAATCATAATTTTTTTGAACTAATATATCACAAGGAACAACTCATATTCGCACCATTTACCAAAATGAATCATCGTAAAATTAAAAAAAAATCATATGATGCTTATCTTAAAAATTAGGGGATAGAAGCGCCAATTAAATCTATAAGTAATTCCTCATATGGGGGATATGTGAAGACGTCACAAAGGTAGATGTCATATGGGGGTGGATGTGTTCTCCCTAGAATGTAGGCCACATGTCAGACGTTTATCCAAAGAATTAGTATATGAGTATTGGTGGATATATGGTGTGGTTTTCTTTCATAATATGCTACAACACTCTTAAAGTGTAGAATTTTAGATATTGTTCACTTTAACACTGATAAAATATTGTGCAGTTTTTAAACAAGTGTTTGCACATCCTTTTTTAGCTCATTCTGAGGTCTGGTTGTCAATGTTGTGAAACTATGATATTCTCACATTATTTATGGTCAATATTCATATAGATATTTTCCTCTCCCTGTAAGAAGGGATAAATAACAAACCACATATATGAATTTGTCATGTGATAACTCGTTGTAGTTCTTTTCTTGTACTTTTATTTCCTATTATCTTCATCCCCATGCCTATTAAGTCACTACAACTCTCTAGGTTTCCAAAATGATTTTCATTACTAATATTCAACTTTCATCTTCACAATAAAATTTATATGCACAAATTAATGAAGTTTGTATAATTACACTTCTATGTTGCTTATTATTCAGTACATATAATTATGAAATACTATTCACTATTAATATTTAATATGTGATGCTACTATATATGATATGTAATATTCATTCTATTAAAAACTCACATGGAATAAGTAAAACACATTAAAAACTTGGATATTGATAGAAAAATGCACATATTTCATAAAATGTGATAAGGTAAACTATGGAAGTATTTATTTTCATTCAGTAAAAATATTCAATTTATTTTATTATTAAACTATATAATTAATATGATGATAAATAAGAGATATAACTATGAAAATAATCAAGTTCGAAAATTGATTCCAACATGATGAACAATATTAGAATATTAAAACATATCGAAAATGATTTTTTTGATCTTAACAAAGATTAATAATGATTAAAATTGTAATAATAACATCAAAAATTACCATAGAAACTTTTCTCTTTGATACTGAGTTTTAAGTGGCTTCATATTCTATTGGAAATACTCATATTTCAAAGACTATATGAAAGATTTTAAACAATTTTTTTTCATCCCAATCACTTAAAATGTAATGTACCAAATCATTTCCCTGGGATTTTAATTTCAATGAAAGGAACATCCATTGATCAAAAAATGATTGAAAAATTCATTTCCCAATAATTATCTATGAATGTTGTTGAGATACAGAGCATTCCGGGACTAGAACAGTATTAATATCACATTGTCCAAAATATATATAGACTCAATTAATTTATTATAACATTTATGTGATTTATTATTACATTAAAATGGAATTATTATAGTAATAAATAATTTAGGTGTTTAAAAACTCACTTAATTATGTAGATATCTTAATCATTCTAGAACCAGAGGAAGGGTTATGTTATGTACATTGAATCGACAAGATCAATATATGATTGAGTACTTTTTCATGGGGATTATGTTATATAACATGGAACTCAATAGTTTCAGATATGTGAAATGAATTATTCAACAAACAACTAATGATGTCCATACATTAAAAACATGGAACAATAGCCACTTTGATTAAATGGTAAATTTCTACATCGATCATAATATCTTGATCACATCTTTTCCCACAAGGACATGAACAGATGAAAATGCTGAAGGATGTGGTATATCCATATATTTGACATTGACATGGTTTAAACACATGGGAATGGGAATTTAGAGGCTGAAGGAATGGCCCAAAAATTGTATAACCTATTGGGAATAGAGGATCATGACCATAGACGCTTGAAAATCATACATACACAGAAAGTGAATTAAATGTAATTTTATTTAATACATCTGTAGGAATTATTTTAATACATCACACTCCATAAAATTTATTTTCAAATCTACCATACCAATGTATTATTTTATATTACGATATATTTTTTTTATTCTACTATTAAATATTTTTAAACATAATAAATATCAATTTTTCATACTTGTCATTTTTTGGGTGCTCCTTTTGTGGAAAATTTTATGAATAATCTATTATTTGATTAAAACGTTTTTAAACAACCATTTAAATATTTATTAATTATTAATTGAAAAAAAAATCTTGCTTTTTTGATTTTTTTCAGTTTGAAATTATAGTTTGATGTTACAATACCTATCATTCAATTTTACATACATAGTCTTGAGCCCATGGATTTATAAATGGTACATCTATATAATAACAATTAAATAAACTATAGGCCCTGATTTTTTCATAAAAGTAATATTATAATTCTATTATATATTATATTATAGTTATTTATGTCCTCAAAACATTATAAATATGAATTCTCTATTAATGATTTCTCTTGATTTTTAAAAAATATTTGGAATATTTTAATTACCACTTCATTCTCAATGGTCATATTTAATTTCTTGTGTATTGAATATTATTTTTCCCATTTTAAATCATATTTAAGAAAATGTTTGCTATTTATCATTAATTATTTTACTAAGTACTTCGATGAATTCATTATTTATTCTATAATAGTTATTGTTTACAAATGGATTATCATTTATGAAATGTTTATTCCCATAATAAATAATAGGAAAAATGATTGTAAATGACTAAAAAATATGCTATATTACAAGTCAATACATATCTATACCTTTTTTAAATAAATTTTCTTTAATTATCTCAAATATTGTAAATAATTCAGGATTATTATGTAATCAATAATAAATAAATATGATATAATTTAGTTTTTAAGTGGTTCAAACTTTGAATATTTTTTTATACTATAATTATTTATGTTGGAGTTATTATAATTAACATTGGAATTGTTTATTGAAAATTTTAATTCATTTTATAATTTTCTATTTTGAAAAGTAGGGTTTCTAGAAAAGTGGAAAAATAATTAGAATGATACCTTTATTATATTGGTGCATCGATACACAAATCATGGAAGTCAGTTGTATATTATAATTTATGAATTATTTTAATGATGATAAGTATTTCTGTTGGGTTAATAGTTGATAAATGTAGTTAATGTAATGTTTTTTGGCGTGAAAATAAGTTGATGAAGAACATCTAAATTTTATCCTATTATTTGTTCTATCAATCCGAATAAACGCTTTATGCATTTTTATGGGTTTGTTGACATAGATATGAATAAATCATTTTGATAAATCCCCATCATCCACTTTGTAGAAAAAAATATAGGTTGTTGTTTCTCCCTCCAATGAATAAATTTTCACACATAATAAAAAATTAATTGTACCTTTTCCTTTTAAATGGTTTTTACTATTAAACACCACTACTGAGATCATGTTAACATATCATTTAACCATTTTAGTCTCTGAATGAATTTTATATAACCTATTTGAAATTTCAATATTAATCAATCAAAATTAATTGGATTATGAGTAGATCATGATTAAATTTTACGGTGGTGGGAGGAAAGATATTATTCATTATAGTAGATTGATTAGTGAAACATTTATGAAAATTTCCCTCTATATGTAAAATAATAATAGCCCCTTTTTATATGATAGTCGTTTTATTTAGTAGAAAATAAGATGAAATATATTTTTCTTTTTTATTTTTGATTTTATTTTATATACATATTTTACATTTTGTTCCTGTGACTAAAAGGGGACATACTTTAACTCTGGTGAACCAGTGGTGGAAGCTGTCTCATAAATTCATTCTCACATCACTAGTTCATGTTCAATTCTATGAAATAAGACCTAAAAAGCATAAATAAATTTTACATACATGATGAACCATTTTGATAATTTTTGAATTGTATATGTCTCCTTCTATATGTATTTCAGGTATATTTATGAGTCTGAGGATCATTTTCCATAGGAATACAACTGTTTTTGCAATATTAATGGTAAATTTCCTCTCCAATGCATTATACCACCCCAAGTTCTACAGTAATATTCATGATCACGGATAATTCAATAAAAATTCTGAGACATTGGGACACAATGTAACTTTATTGTTGAATTCACTATAATATCATATTTGGAACTCTAACATACAATGGAAAAATTTATAAAACAGAACATGAAATAAGATTAAAATATCATTTCATATATATAAATTGGGAACGAGTGTTAGTTCAGTCAAATAAAAGGCACTCATCTAGGCCTTGAATGACTATGAATATTTCCACATTTATTATAAATATCTCATGTTTGTTATTTTCTATAATGAATTAATTCAATAAGAATATAGTGTATCATTTTATTATAATTAGAGCATAAGAAAAATTTGGTCAACAAAATAATATTTTATACACAACTCCTCATATAGAGGATTCATAAAGAATGTTATCAGTTATTTCCTACATTTTATTATTTATGATCATCCTATGAATAAATCTATGAAATATTTGAAAAGACTACTTTGTAGAGTTCTACATCATATTCCACTATATAAAACTTCGATTATAAATTTAATTACTCAGTCCAACAAACAATTTATCAATCTTTGTCTACCATTATACCCCATGTATGGGATGTTTAACTCCGATATTTCATTGAAAAAAATTTACAAATTCTTTTTTACAGAATATCAATTCGGCACATCGTTTTCAAAAACTAATGTTTATATATACAATAATAAATATATAATGATGTGTCCACTAATATAAAAATATTCACATGAAAAATAAGTGTTATTAAAAAACCTAATATACTGATATAACCATAACCCCATATATTCTCACTCTGAGAATATTTCATCAATACAAAAATTTACCATTAGATATTCTAATGCTTTATTGTATCGATTGATACATTAAAACCTATAGCTTATATTTTATAGATATCATCGAATAAATTCATTCTATAGAAATACATTTTTGTTATAAATTTGATGTATCATATAAACATAATGATACTTCATGTAATAATATATTAGACTTTATTTTCACCCCTATAATACAAAAAACCATTACTTAAACAACCAGAATGTTTAGGAAAAAACCATTGAACGTTAAAAATGCATATAATATTATAAAAATTATTATACTGTATATAGAATTATAAAAACAACTGTCAAAAAAATATAACATTAATCACAAATACTATTATACAGCAAATATTTTCTAATCAAAAAAGATTAAATGTAAATAAAAAATTCAAATGTAGGACACCATTATACCAAACAATTCTATAAAACATTTTTGATTAAAAATGTACAATATAGTTTTCTTTAATAGTTTTATAGAAACAAAACATGTAGAAATATTCATACCACATATTCTAACAAACATATATTATCATATTCTCGTTTAATTTCTACATTAAACACTTACATGATATTTTTTTATATTGAATCTCTAGTATTCTTGAACAACTTAAATATTCAATTTCAATGAAATTCAAGATGACATGACTAGACCAAATGAGGCCCAAACTGGGCTGATTGTGATATGAATGCACCACCCTATTCTCTCCAATAATTCTTAGAGTGATTGAGTGTAAAACCATGTTTTCATATTAGACAACATGAACATCCTTAACCAATTTCATTTGATAATAAACACCTCTTTAATTCATATGGTATTATAAAACACATGAAGGATGTACATATGTCATCAAAAAAATGTTACAGACTTTATGAATGAGATTCAAGAAAAAATATAACCCCAAATGGGTATAGAATAATATAATTGTACATATATCATGTACCTAAGTTTGATATATTTGAGAAGATAGAGAAATCCTCCCCATTACATGTACTAATGGATTGGTCTCCAGCCACAAAATACACATCCACCTTCAAGGACCACCATGATCCATTATACAACACTAAGCATCACTAGGAGTCCTACATAAATTAATACAACCTTAAATTTTTCTATGAAAATCATATAACCTATGAATTGGTCAGAAAAGTGCTACACGTGTAGGGGAAAATCCTGTTCAAATTTGAATACCTGGAATACTGAAAATTATACTATCCTTTACTTCGAGTGAACTTTTGTAAACTGCATCCCAAATGTGACAATGAAGCACCAAAGGATTCAAAATCCATGAAGCATTTGAATTTCTCAACCTATCCAGCTATCATGTTTCTACTAAGTACCATAAAGGTGGACCCACTCTATGATTTCCACATTCCATATAATTGAATACCATGCCATGTTTTTCATAAACAATGATATAGTGAAACCATTATTTTAAATAGTAATAGAACCCATTCAATTATACAAAATGGATCCCATTAAAGGGGTTAATAATACATACTATTAAAATGAAAAATTTTGTGTAAAATTATAATAATTCTAAACATATGGATGTTCCCCCACTCGGCATTAGTTAACTATTTGTGAAATCATCTTTTGACTTGACAAATTCAAAGTACCCAAAACTAGCAACCAGTAATAGTTTTATAGAGTGGTAGTAACAGACACAATCCTCATTGGAAGACACCTCAATTAGAGTATTTTTTACAATTTCTAGAGGAGACACATTCCATGCATGAATACACCATGGTTGATGGAGTGTCCAACCCTAGTTGAAGTGTGTGGTGGACCGATACATAATCACAACCGATGGTGTATGGAATCTATGAATATTTAGAGAATTGATACAACATATATATTTGTGGGGGGGGGGGGGTACTGAAATATGATATATAAAAAGAGGTATGTTCCCTTCATAATAGACTAAATGGGTTTTACTTTCTCCATGAATGATCTAAACATCATGACTTGAAAACCATCTTCATCCCAATGAAGGGGAATCATAAAACAGTATATATCTCAATGAAAAAACCCTAATATGGATAAAAATAAAATTTCCATTCTGATCTATGTAGATAAATTCTATGGATATGTTAATTGTTTTGATGAATCGTACATTCGAGATGAAAATCAATGAAATCACACCACAATGGTGATGGGTGGCCATATGGAGACCCATGGGAGACATACATGGAATGATGGGTGGGGGTCGTAGGTGTATGGAACCCAATCACATTTCACATTCCCTCCAAGATTGGGTTTGGATAATTAGCCAACTAGATCATTGGATGGCCAATTCACAAGGGCCATGTGTTCAGCTATCCTCACAAGGAACATGTTCCACCTAACCCAGTGTGGTATGGTCATTCAGAAATCACCCCCACCAATAAATATTCATAGAGTGAAAAAAATATTATATTATTTTAAATATATTATATTAATCCTCTAAAACAAAAATTAATTCTTTTTCTAATTATTATATGATTAAATAATTCTCCTTATAATCAGCATATCACTCAAATGATTTTCAAAGGATGACTACATAATAAAATTCAACATTTTACAACTATTAAGAGTCCAAAATGTAAAAACTCAATAATTGAGCTCATTCTTAATCTGAAATTATATTTTTTACTAAAAAATAACCCACATCAACAAATCATTATTATTTTATGATTCAACTACTAAGTCGGTTACACTAAAAATGCATCAACCATCTTAGAATTTAAAATATTTTCATGTATTATAGAATCCATATATATATATATTATTTCTTGAGTGTGTGGAAGATTAATTTTTTCATGTAGGATTTTGTATTCAATGGTGGATAAAATAGATTTAATTAATTTGAGTGAATAAAAAGTTAAAAATAATTTATCATATTACGAATCATAATGGATAACACGCTAATAAAATAATTTACTACCAATATTGGTTTAAATGTTTTAAAATAGATAATGTGATGTTTGATTGATTGTAAAATCTTGGTCTGTAACATGATGACTCTACTAGTTTTGATTTCTTTGGTTTATGTCATGTTTTGGGATGTCAGGGATGATGGTAATGTAATGTTTTGGGATGTGATTTCAAAATGATATAACATGAGTCAATACCGCCTTGATGTGATGATTTGGGGATATGGTGTGAGAATATGGTGTTGATGATGTGGTTGTGGTTGTGATAACTTTATAATGGGATGATTTACATTGGATGAAATGATGGAATGCCCATTGTAAATTGATATGATGTCGATTCTTGACACAAGTTGATAGTGGGGATTTAGAGTTTTGCTGGAATATTTTAATTTCATTATAAGATGGTGCCTGACCAGAAAACTGTGGCACTATAAACATCTTTCACAATGGTGTTGTAGTTGATGTTGATAATTGCATGGATGCAGTCCATCAAAAGGTTGGTGATCCACCACACAAGATGTATCACACCATTCCAAACATCTTGCACAATGGTGGTTGAATGACTCTCAATATAGAGGTTGTTTAAAACATTTTGTTCTGAAAAAATACCCCATGAATCATACAAATCATTTAAGCCTCTAGTGAGGAACCAATTGAATAACTTCAATAGAAGAAACCAATGATCATACCAATTTTATTCCTCATGATGGATCCATAACGAAAAAGAACTTGATTTTCATTGGAAGCACCATCCACATTAAACATAATCCATCTTGGCAGAGTATCATTCTAGAAGACATCAAATGTACTATAAGTTTAGAAATTGTATCTAGAAATACATAAATGTGTAAAGATTCCAAACCGTGCATGTTATTTTTAGCATATATGTTTATCCAAAAAAAATTACTCAAAATATATAGTCTTGAGTATATCAATTGATCACCCCTCTATTGTTTGTAAATTGATTTTCTGAGTATTCCGAGGTAGAATTTAAGAGTTTTTTGAGTAGCATGGGTGGAGATAAAGAATGGTATAGATCATTTGGATGTCATTGATTTTTGTTTTTTTAGTTGTATTTCTTGTAGGAATCAACTGGGTTATTGAAACATATTTTTCCCTAATAAGAATCTAGGGGTGTTGATTGTAAATTTGGTATTATTTTCAATATAATTAAGTGCGTAATACTATTATTCCTTGATAGATATAATAGGACCCTATAGTAAAATCATGACCTATTAGTGAAAGTAAACATGAGAAAAATACATCCCTATATCAAAATTAGAATTGGAAAATATATGGATTAAAAAAACATGTCAAACTCCAAAACTCAATTTAATTATTATGGAATTGTCTTCTCTAATCAATTTTATAGTATGTTGAAAAAAATACTAAAGTAGTGGAAAAAAATTAATTAACTTACTTCCCTATCTCTTTACCCCATTATTCAATTAATATCATTTGTTAGAATTAATAGTATATTAAACACATGACAAACATAAAAGAACACCTGACATATTCAATATCTACTTCAATGGTTACCCAATTTAAAAAGGGAAATAGGTGGAAAGATAATGATTAAATTATTCTTTTTTCAATATATAAAAATTGATGATAAAAACCTTGAGTTGACATCATATCACTCAATATGAATCATTATAGAATCATATATTTATTTTCATTTATATTAATCATTAAAAAATTCAATTCAAAAATTTCATAGTGGAATTTTAGTAACCTTAAATTTCCCCACCAGTACCAAAGAAGGGTCTGATTTTTCTAGAATAAATATATGTTTTTATGAGAATGAAAATTTATGTATGAAGATGTATTTATATTATTAAAACAGATGATGTATTCTTCCTACAAAAAATGTTATTCAGAAAAATCATATTATATTCATGATAAATGATGGAGGTCATAGAATCCAACAAACTAACAAAAAAGTTATTGAGCATCCTCTTCATGTTAGATATAAATTAACAATCTTTGTGAAGAAAATATTTCTATCTCTAATCTAAGAGAAGAATTTAAACATTTGGTTTTGTTAACATAAATAATACTAGGACATCGTAAGATGACACTACAACACTAATATATATACTCATGTAAAAACTCATGTGTCATGACCCGCCTTATTTAAAATGAAGGAAGGGAAAGTAGAGTGCCACACCCTTCCATTCTCAAGATTAAGGAGAGATAATTACCACTGATTCCTACCGTCGTTAGGCCTTGTAATGGTAAATAGAACTAAGGCTATATAATCTCACATTAAATTGGAGTAATTTTTTTATTGAAAACATGATCTAGAGATAAGACGTCAAAATCATAATTAACATCAATCATTTGAAAAAAATGATTTCAAAATACAAAAAATGCATGATTTAAACATACAATACTACAAATGTAAAATAAAAACACCAAAGAAAAGTACAAAAATAATGAGACAAAGAAATATCACTAAAACTATCAAGTCACCCAAACTAGTAAAGTCCAACTTGGTGACCAATGTTCTCCTAGGAACCTGAAAATATTTTTACATATGTAGGGTGAGTCTACACGTATACCTATTAGGTAAAATAATTAAACCCATGCACATGTGGTGGAAGCTACTAATGAATCTATGAGAAAACTATATATCTTTAAGGAACTGACCATGAATAACAATAAACCTAGCCTCACCAAGGTGCACTAACAAAAAAATGCAAGTCATGAAAAGTAATAGTGTAAAAACATTGATGATTAGGTACCCCACACCACTTTCCCATTGGATATATACCATTTCCTAATGGATAACGTCTTGATGCTACCACTATTCTCACACATAGTCCCACTACCACAACCTTTCTTCACACACCTGGGCCACAAACTACACACAATTCTTTCATGTAGAAAACATGGTGACAATAACAACGCACCACGCCTGAAAAAACATGGGCAAGATCCCAAAGATAACTTTGACACAAACCAGGCCCAAAACACATAGTAATTTCATTGAAAAAAAATACATAAAGAAGGATATTGGGATATAGCAATCATGAAATAATTATACCTGCCAAGAAATACTCAAGCTGAAAAAAGCCCAGATGATGGTTTAAGGAAAAAATTTAGTAACAAGCAATCCATCCTCCCACTTGAATGTCGAGAACGACATCCACCCTGATAAAATGGGGTTGTTTAGAAAATGGTTCTCAATAATGTTGTGGTCTGTATAGAAATACCAAGAAACTACAGTTTATAAATATATGTATGAAAACACTCAACACAGTCTATGGGTTTTAAAAAATACAACTAGACCACTCAAAACTTCTATCGTTGCTACCACAACATGAATATCCACAAAAAAACCCACAACCAAAACATAAACCCAACCTTCTTCCATAGAATCATTTTTCAATAACTAAATTAGGGGTTCAAATAAATTTATTCCATCACATCCCTTGGTAACTAACATCCTCCTCTATTCCAATCTAAATTAAAAACTATGGTCCAGTCCTAATGCATAACTATCACATGACAACATTGTAGTCCCGCTGCACATGGACGTCACAGGGCCACCACACTACCCAAAGCAACCCCACTAAAAACAATTTCACCCATTCTAAATATTATCAATCCCTCAACCTATGATTCATCTACCCCACATGTATTACTCCAAACACAAATCCCACCACAACCTTATTGATAACTGCAACCCTACAACATAAACATTCTACAAAAGCCACATAACACAACTAGGACAAACCACACACAAACACGCCTGTTAAACAAGGTATTTTCATATTTTTATCTATCTATTAGATAAATCATCATAATAAACATGGGTGATTGAAAAAGGGGTTTGATCATGGGGAATAAATTATTTTGTCCATGTTTACGTGATTAACCAGATTCCTTGTTATGGGCATATATCAAATAATCAAAAAATAACAGAACAACATGAGTGTGCAAGGAATGACAACCAAAAACCATTATTTTCAAATTACTATATAGCCACAAAAAACCATAATAGTAAACAATGATAGTGAGTAAATGAAACAATCCACAACAATCCCACATCAATTCCCTACCCTTTATCAAAACCATATGATTATATTGTTATCATAATCTTCCTAGAAGTCATTTATTACTTGTAAATGAACAAATTCTTATGTTCAGTAAAATGGAAAATTTATACACCTACCCCACATGATTCATAATTAAATAGATGCAAAATATTCAATTCATGGAACAAAAGGTAACAAAAACACTTCTTTATGTCACAAAAAGGGGGTTGCACGAGTAACACAAAATACTCTCAGGAAAAACCAAAAAAGATACTGTACAAGTGTTAAAATAAGTGATCAAGATGGAATGATCAATGTGTGCCATGATAAAATTTAACTGGACTAAGGAAGAAAGGATTTCGTAATTCAAACGGATATATGCTTAATTCAGTGATATTATTTCAAAATTCATGAAATTCATATCATAGTTTGACCTCACTCCTTAGTGGTTTAATACATTAAAAATAATTGAGATTTAACAATTCACTCAAACTCAGAGAAGATATAGATGTAATGATATAGTGAAAATATAATTAAACATCATTGATAGTTGATATGTTATAATTTAACTAATAAAAACATGTTATATGGGAAATGCTCAAAAATCATGTAAAGGAATAGAAAAACTGGAAATGAGTCACTGATGGGTGAGTCACTGACCCAATTAATTGACGCAGATGCCTTGAATCACAGATTACCCAAATCATAGTCACTGGCTCCTTGACTCATTGATTCCATAAAATGTTGACAAAAACTCCAAGACTAACCATCTTCGAGACTCTCCGTCATCGACCACCTGACTCGCCAACAATGACGCCCTGGATCACGGACGCCTTTACTCACAAAAAATGACACACTGACATATCGAAAGCCTTAGACCGCCAACACTGATTCCATAAATCAGAAAATGCAAGGCCCTCGGCTCTGCATCATTAATGCACTGACATTCTGAAACACTGGAAGATTAAATATTTAGATGCCTAAAATGATAGTTTAAAAATGGATTTTTTTGGAAAACTATCTGAATTTGTCTTAGACAACACTCAGAACATCCCAAAAACTAAATTTTTAAAATGGAATGGACAGGAGAGTTTTGGGCCATTATATTATATACCAATTCAAACAATTTCATCATTGAGAATTTTAAAACCATTAGGGGAAAATAGTGGTCGGAATAACAACCTTTTGTGATACCTCTCTAGGTAAACCTAAATATGTACCCAAGCTAGAGTGAAAACCCTGACATCCAAGAACACCTCCCAGATAGTTATCACCCAAAATTGCCAGATTAAACTCATACATCACACTGTCTTATGAAATGAATTAAGAAGATCCTTCCACCATGTCACGATATTATCCACTTTGGGAGGAACTATCTCACATGCACTGGTTTCATCACATCTATATTAATACTAATTTATTAATAATTTTGTCATAATCTCTCCACATGTTAGGAATGTTTACACACATTTAATGAAAAACGATAAATCCAATATCATAGAAAAAACGGTTGACCAGTACATGATACAAAAAAGAACAAAAGAATAACATAGAACCAAAACCCAGAATAAATACGTGTATTGGGAACACATTTATTCCTACCCTCCAAATTATAATCCTCCAAGCCACCATGAATCCACACCACATGTACCAAATGGATGGTTTTTCATCACAAAACTTTATCATCACCATCCTCGATCCATACTTTTTTATCCACAAACGATCTACAGTCATCAATATCAAACACTCAAAATTATACGACATTGGAGTCATCTTGTAGATATCAAATATGTTCTGTGAAATAAAAGACATTGTGGATCCTCTCTAATTGTGGTGGAAATTATAGCCGATATTCCCCATCACCATGTCACCCCAAAACCTCAAAATGTTCAATGAACCTAGGAGAAATCATTGTTCATCTAATGAGCCTATGCTTCCACGACGAGGGGAAACCTCTAAGAACACATGGTCTCAAACATTGAACTCTAAAGGCTTTATCCTACCATAAACATATATATGATGCTGGTCTTGAGTTACTGACATCCTCTAATGAATCTGATGAACCATCTATGTTTTGGCTTGCACCACCTATGGGCCATGAACACATACATCCCCAACAGTTATCCATCATACAAGTGCACGACAATGTCTCACATAAATGGATTTGAATGATTCTATGCTAATAAAAGCGTAATAGCTATTATTTAAAGAACACTCTAACATATTAAAGTTTCATACCAATGAACCTATGAAGTCCATAACACATGACTCCAGCATATCCTCTAATGTATGGATGATCCCCTCTGTCTACCCATCAATCTGATGGTGGAAAGCATTGCTAAGGATAAAATGGGTTTCAAAAGCTTGAAAAAATCCCTTCTAGACTTGTGAGGTTAGACTTGAAACTCAATATGAATATATGTATATTCAAACCCCATATAGCCACACCAACACATCCACATACCTATTTTCCATGGAATCTACTACTATCGACTCCTTGATCAACAGGAAGTGAGCTGATTTTTCCCATGGCCCACCTCCACCAAATTAAAATCACAAACTACCTATGATCAATGTATTCCTCTAATAAAACCTATTTATATGACAACCCACATCCACTCATGAACATCTAAGGGATTCATGAAACCTCTTGGAACCCAGTGCTCATCCTTTACCTGCTGACACACCAGGTACTTTTCTAGAAACTCATCTACAATAATCATTACCCTGGGAAACAAAAAATATAACACCCCAAGCATCCACGGTATGCTTACCTTTGAATAATTCAATAGTGTGTGTTGTATGAAACATCGAGTTCTAACACACCACAACCAATCAAAATAGCCATTAGGAATAGTGATACCCACTTTTTGAAAATATATAAATTTTATATCTCAAAATGGACTTTATTTTTGGATTATAAATATTTAAATTAGCCTAGGGTAAAATTATGGAACTTTTTGGATAACATTTAAATTTTGATGAATAATGAAAATTACTAAATTTTAATTAATATCAATTTTTTAATTGAAATCATTATTAATGATAAATTTTAAATTTGAGTGGCTTTAAAGTATATTTAGAATATATTTTTACTATTTAATACAATTTTGGTCATTGGACACAATTTCACAATTAAGCTGGACATGAACAAGTGTCAATCTTTGGATAGTTATTATCTCTTAAAACATGCTTTTTTTTAACAACGAGAATTAATTTTAAAATAATTTATGCCACTTCTGTGTTTTGAATTTTGAAAAATGGATTCCATATTCGGAATCAGGATTTCCAAATTGTGTAAATAGGTTACTTTTATTTTTGAACATTTTGAATAATTATATCGGTAAATATTTTATTTACCATGGTTAATGGATAAATCCGGTAAATAAGTGTAAAAAATAATATTATAATAATAATAAATTAACATAAACCGTGTACTAACCTAATTGTTTGATACATGTCCGACCATGGGAATCTTTAGGTCGATTTTGGGACCCCATGGAGCCACTTGTAAGTGATAATGACACCTTATATTAATTAAGTTAAAATAAATACAAAAAATGACACAAGCATATATCTATTAGAAAATTTTTTTACATAGGGCTATATATGTTGGATTTTCGACTATAAATATTCATTAGAAATATAAAAAGATTTCCTACATAATGGTGTGTTATTTATAACTTTTATTCATTTAATAATTAATATTATTTTGACATAATAATGATGCAGTATTTTCTTTATTAATGAAAAAAATCAAATAATTGGTATTATAAATGTTATAATTAATATAATTTGAATGTTTTGATGACATCCAAGAATTTTATTTCTTAATTCTAAATTATAGGACTTCTTAAATGAATTTTTTTAATTAATAATGTTTTTAAGACTTTAAAAAATCAATTATTGAATAGAGTCAAAATTGACAAAAAAGAGTTTTTAAAACAAATGTTATATTATTAATTGATATTAAATTCCTCAAAATAAATGGATCAGAAAAGAGACTTATATCATGATAGGTGTATCATTGATGGTCCACATGGTGGTATCATGGATGTATTTATTATGTTTGTTTACTATATAATATAAAAATACAATGTGACATGGTAAATGTCAAACTAATTAATTAAGAGTTAAAAATAAAAGATAAGGTTAATATAATGACCCAAACGAGTATAAATTCTATTGGTTGAAATTATTTCGACCAATAACCACCATAGAATTTGAATAATCCACTTTTGAGCCATTAGAAACTGAATATGAATTTATTATAAAATAATATTTCTAGCTTTTCCAAAGGTGCCCCTCACCGCTCTTATAAAAGGGCACTCCCCCTTCTCATTAATTCACACCATCAAGGCCTTTTAGATCAGCCAAACCCTACCCCAATAATCTCTCAACTTCCCACAGATAATCCTAGAGGCCTTACATTACTCATAAAGACAACCTATGAATTCCTTTTGATCAAATCAAAAGGTAGAACCCAAAGAAGAGGTAATGATTTCACCACCCTTTTTCAAGTTCCTTTTCCTTCAACTTGTTCATTCCTTGTTATTCCAATTAAAAAATAATAACTCCAGTATAATATATAAACTGAGATGTTATTATAAATATGGTCCAAGCATATTCATTTTTCTATCCATCCTTTGAATGACATGTAACATATGTGCGTACGTACGGCTTACCATCTCCATGTCATGGTGTAATTGGTATTCAATATAATATTATTTGGATGGGTATAATAATGATTTTTAATTCATGTAAATAATAAATATAACATGATAAGTATTCTGTATATATGACATACCATCCAATCATATATGATTTTAATAATAAAAGAATGATATTGTCGCTCGTGCGTACGTTCGGACTACCGTCTCAACGAATGCGATGAGATTCATTCTTAATCATATCCATTAAAGTATAATTCCAATTTTATGCTTAAAAATAATGTTTAAGGACTTGATATCATTCTGGATATGAATAAGATACAACCTATCCATAACAAACATGGCTTATGTTACAAAACATATAAAATAAAACGAGTAAGTTAACACCCAAAACGACGATAATTCTAAGTTATTATTAAAAAAGCAATGTTAAAAGATCATATATGATATCATATTAATGTATATGATTCATGTATAATTTAATAAAAATTATTTCAACATTATACAGGAGGTTAACCTACACCCAATCAAGGAAAAGTACAAGGAAAGGTTTTATTTCACAATCTCTTCATTATCCGAGTTTGTTTATACGTAATAATCTTCTGGGACTTATTTATCATCCACATCAATGTTTCATAAAAATGTATTTCAAATTTCTTTTTTATATTTAATAGAATATGGGATAAAGTCAATTATAACCTTGTTTTAATTTTTATAAAAGGTTTATAAAGGAATATTTCCGTCGTTTTCCAAACAAAGTGATTTTTAATCTTTTCGACAGAATTAAGGTAAGAATGTATTATTTTAACTTATACATCGGGCGTGACTAGTTTCCAACATTATAAAATCTTCAAAGAATCCCTTACAATATTATAATAAAATTTTAAATGTGAATGTTTTATTTTATAATTATTTGACTTTTAGATGATTTAAAAAAATGTGATATTTCTATCAAATAGTTTTGATTTCATCTCTATCAACATCCTTTGATGGATTTTATGTTATTTGAAGTTGATTCATTATGATTCAAAACGTCCATATTGTATTTAAGGTTTTGTGATATGTTAGACTGTGGATGTGTTATTTTTATAACATTCATGGTTTTTGGAGAATGTATTGACATTTCGTATGATCGTTTTAATACGAATGATTATGTTATGTTTAAACCTGTTTATATGAAAAATGCATTGGAATTAATATGTGACGGGTGGAGCCCGATATAGCTCATCAATGCATCAGTACGTCTCATTAGAAAAACTAGTTCCTTGGCATAAGGCCTTGACAAAATCTTATTTGTATTCTTGGCACGAGGCCTTGACTATGTGGTTATGATAGTCTGGAATTATGCATTCCATCATTATGAAAGTGGTTATTGATATTGCATGTGATTATTAGACTAGTAGAATATCCATTTGAATATTCATATGGAATTATTTCATTTTATTTCTACCATATTATGCTGAATTTCATGTGAAAAAAGCTTTTGTTTTAGTTTACATTGCCTTAAATGTTTATGCTTATTTATGAAAGTTTCTGCTATATTGTTATCTTTACTAGGCATTTGAGATCACCCATTTCTATGTTTTATTTTTCCCAGGATGTGAAGAAGTATTTTATTAATGACCTACAGGGATAGTATAAGGGGACTAGAGTGTGTAATATGGAGACTATATTGCTGTAATTTTCATTTTATTATGTAATATAAACTTTATGAATGTATCTAGTGTTTCCAAGGCAACTAAACAAATTGTTCTTTCGCAACATAATCTTTTGTGATCATGCCAATGTTATTTAATAATGCACCAACAATGGGTAACTATGGTCGGGGCATTACAGTTGGTATCAGAGTAAGTTTATTACAAACCATGGAAGCTAGATTTAGATAGTCTCTGATTATAGCACAAAGACCTATGATGGAATTTGAGGATTAGTATAGATGAACTTCCTAGAATTTTGGTATAGTAGAGATTTTGTGAGTTTTCTTAGAAATTCATCCATGTATGGATTCGTGTAGGTAGAGGCGGCTCTGCATGGATGTACCTAGGTGTAAATCCTGAAAACACCGCTTTGAGCAAGACTCGAACGAGAACTGGTGCACGACAACGGGCCTTACTGCACTATTGGTTACGACACTCCTAGGGGATATGCTTAGGATAACTCTCATTTTCTTTACAAATCATTATGAAGGGTTTGTGAGTATATACTTCCTCAATGAAATTTTATTTATGATTATGGATTATATCCATAAATAGTTCAATTTATGTTATGTGTCTTATAAGTATGGATTTATGTATTTTGATTCACAAACTAATCTAGTTTATGCCATAGTTTAGAAATGGCACCTTGTAGAAGAAAATGAAACCATATCTATGCATGAAATTCGTGTAGGGATTTCCCACCTACTCAAGATAATTACAGTGGATCTTGTGATGAAATTTGTGCTGATCAGCTAATCACCATACTGGGAAAACTCACTCAGGTTGTGTGTAATAACCTTACCCACATGGAGTACCCTGATCCGTAGTGTGTAGGATCAATGTTAGATCGCTTCATGAGGCAACAACCACCAACGTTTAATTGGAGTAAAAATCCCTTAGTAGCTAAGAAATGGATAAATTCGCTAGAGAAAATATATTAGGTTTTGGGGAGTAGGGAAAGTGAAAAAGATATCATGGAATTTTACTGCTCACTGGAGATGCTGATCAATGGTGGTCATTGATTCAAAACATGAAGAAAGATGATGAAGTATCAAATATGGAATGGAGGGAGTTCAAATATCGTTTTTTGACAAATAATTTTCTCGTGACCTTTGAGCAGATATGGAAAGGTATTTTATGAGTCTGAGACAAAAGGAGGATGAGAATGTCGCAATGTATGAGGAAAACATTACAAGGATAGAAAGTTATGCTGAATATTATATTCGTAAACTAAGAAGTAAGATTTATCTTTTCTTTTTATGGGTTACAACCATTTCTCTGTCTTGTATTAGTCTCACAATCCTTCTCATCGTACGGAGACATTTTTTCATGTGCTATCAACACAGAAAAGGAATCCTCTAAGTCTTATGACTTTAATGAAAAGAAAGAGATGAAGAGACCTGCTGATCAATCTGGGAATGGAAATAATGGGAAGAAAGGAAAATTTTAATAACCATCCTGCAGTATGTGTTGGAAGAAACATCCTGATACTTGCTTAAAATGACTGGCAGTCTGTTACAAGTGTGGTGAAAAAGGCCACCAAGCTCGTGATTTCAAGGGGAAGAAGTAAGCTACCAATGTACAATGCTACAATTGTAGGGAGATGGGACATTATGCAAATGAATGTCCTAAGCGTCAGGGGAACATAGCTCAGAAAAGTCCATGGGATCAAGGCCAAGCTTATGTTATCACTACTGCTGAGGTAGAAGCTCCGAAGGATGTGGAGGCCGATAATTTAAGAGTTTCATCAAGTTTAAGAAATGCATTATTTGATTCTGGATCATTGCATTGTTTCATATCTTCCCAGTTTGCAATGAAAATTAGATATTTCCAATTTGATTTAACAAGGTATTTTTCAGTTAAAACTCCTAAGGGACGTATCATTGCAACAATGTTTTCTGAATCAGTCCCCATTAGAGCACATCAATGTTCTTTATCTACTGATTTCATAGTAATACCTATGATTGAGTTTGATATAATCCTTGTTATGGATTGGATTTCAGACCATTATGTGAAGATTTATTTTATGAAGAATGAGGTTACGATGTTTGATGATGATGATAAGGAACACCTTATCTTTAAAGCAGAATCGTCACCACATAATTTTATCTATATCCACACCCAGTAGCTCAAATAAATTCAATTATTGGGGAGGAAGTTAATAAAATGATTGTGGGTGATGAAAGGAATGTTAAGATAGAGGATGTACCTATTTTGAAAGAATATGTAGATGTGTTTCTGGAAGATTTACTTGGACATCCTCTAGAACTAGAAGTTGAGTTTTCCATTGATTTAATTCCTGGATCAAGGCCTATATCAAATACCCCTTATAGAATGGCCACTGTAGAATTATTTGAACTAAAGAAAAAACTAGAAGAATTGATTAATAAGGTTTTTATTTTCCCAACTGTTTCTCCATGGGGAGCCTCTATTATTTTTGTTAAAAAAAAGATGGATCTATGAGGTTATGTATCATCTACAGGGAGATCAATGCTATAACAATAAAGAACAAGTTTCCCCTACCTCGTATTAAAGATTTATTTGACCAACTACATGGAGCTCAATTCTTTTCAAAGATTGATCTTTGATCTGGATACCATCAGTTGTGTGTGAAGAAGGAAGACATTCCGAAGACAACATTTTGAACATGGTATGGGCATTACAATGTTACAGTAATGTAATTTCGGCTGACTAATGCACCCTATGTATTCATGGATCTGATGAATAGTGTTTTCAAGGAATATATGGATGAATTTGTGGTGTTATTTATTGATGATATCCTGGTGTACTCCAAAATCTTCAAAGATCAGGAATATCACTTGCGCATTATCCTGATGACTCTGAGAAGACATGAATTATATGGGATGTTTAGCAAGTGTGAATTCTGGCTTCAGGAGATATCTTTTCTTGGCCATATTCTCTCTAAAGATGGAATATCTGTTGATCCTTCTAAGACCATGGCTATCCATGAATGGCCTACACTGATGAGTATAACTAAGGTACACAATTTTATTGGTTTAGCATGATATTATCGACATTTCGTTAAGAATTTTGGCCGATTGGATAACCCATTAACACAAAGCTCACACCTAAAGGGGTTAAATTTTTTTGGACAAAATAGTGTGAAGAATATTTCGAAGAACTTAAAAGAATATTAGTCAATGATCCTATATTGACGCTACTATTAGGGAATTATGGGATCTTTATTTATAGTGATGCATCTAAAAATAGACATGGTTGTTTCCTTACGCAGAATGATAGTTATTGTCTATGCATCACGACAGTTGAAAATTCATGAGCAAAAATATCCTACTCATGATCTCATGTTAGAAGCTGTGATATTTGTTTTGAAGATATGGAGACACTACCTCTCTGGCGAATAATGTGAGATTTATACTGATCACAAGAGTTTAAAGTATATTTTCACACAAAAAGAACTCAACATGAGAAAAAAGAGATGGCTTGAACTACTCAAGTAGTATGATTGTACGATACACTACCACCCTGAGAAGGAAAATAAGGTAGAATATGATTTGATAATAAAGGATCATGCAGTTTGAACATGATGAATATTGAATGGGATCCTATTTTTATGGATGTAGTAATGTTGGAAATGGGAATCACCATGGAAGGTGAAACATTAAATCTTTTTCAAATGGTTTCCAATCCATCATTACTAGAAAAGATAAAGAGTTCACATACCGATGATGAAGTGTTTCAAAAGAAGATTACAACTGTGAATGATGGGATATTGATCAACATTGTGTATGAAGATAGAATTTTGAAATTGGGGAAGAGACATTGTTTTCCCAATATACCTGATCTAAAAGGGAATTGTTGGACGATGCTCATAGTTCCAATTTCAATATACACCCTGGGAGCACCAAAATGTATAGATATTTGAAGGAACATTTTTGGTGGGACAACATGAAAAGCGAGATATCTGATTTTGTTTCAAGATGTATGTTTTGTCAACAAGTGAATGCTGGAAGGCAATAGCCTGGAGGAGTCATGAAACCTCTTCCCATACCTGAGAGGAATAGGGATAATACCACAATGGACTTTTCCCTGGGACTACCAAAGACTCCTAGAAAGAATGATGCAATATGGGTTATTGTTGATCGTCTTACCAAGTCACCAAATTCTCTTTCTATTAGATAAGATCTAACAATTGAACATATAGCAACACTATATCTTAATGACATTTTGAGACTTGATGGAGTACCCATATCGATTGTTTCTGATCGTGATCCACATTTCACATCTAGATTCTAGAAATGTCTTCAGAAATCCATGGATACTGAACTTTTTTTTATCACTGTCTACCACCCTCAAACAGATGGACAATTAAAATGAACTATTCAAACAATAGAATACATGTTGAGATCCTACTCACTTGAATTTCAGGGTAAGTGGGATCAATATTTACCTATGGTATAATTTTACTATAATAATAGCTTCCATTAAAGTATTTGGATGGCACCATATAAAGCATTGTACGAAAAGAGATGTCGCACACCAACCTATTGGAATGACGTTGGCGAAAGAAAACATGTAGGCCAAGAACTTGTGGAGGAAACGATTGAAAAGGTGAAGGTAATCCTAACCCCTATAAAATCATATCAATGTAGGCAGAAGAGCTTTTCCAATAATCGAAAGAAGGATTTATAATTTCATGTCGGTGATCATGTTTTCCTGAAGGTATCTTCATGGAAGGGAGTAATACATTTTGGTAAGAACGGTAAATTGAGTCCCAGGTACATCAGACCTTTCAAAATTCTAGAACAAATTAGGGTTGTAGCTTACCGATTGGTAATGACGCGAAGTCTCCCTAAAAGTTCACGATGTGTTCCACATATATCTGATGAGAAAAAACATGTCTGACCCAATGAATGTACTCACCTATGAGGAATTAGAGTTGGAACCCGATCTATCTTATTGTGAAGATCCCGTCATGATTTTTGATACTAGAGAACAAGTGCTGAGAAATTGGACAACTCGTCTTGTAAAAGTTCTATGGATAAACTGTAAGATGGAATAGGAAACATGGGAAATCGAAAAACTTATAATGAAGAAACACTCGAGTATTTTTATATAGTAATACTCTTGAAATATCGAGGACCCAATTATTTTATGGAGGGGATAATATAAGACCCCAAGCATCCACGGTACGCTTCCCTTTGAATAATGCAATAGCGTGTGTTGTACGCAACATTGAGTTCTAACACACCATAACCAATCAAACTAGCCGATATGAATAGTAATACACAATTTTTGCAATTTTATTAAATTAATCTCTTAAAATGGACTTCATTTTTGGATTTGGAATATCGTAATTAGCCTAGGGTAAAATTTTGGAACTTTTTGGATAAAATTTATATTTTGATGAATAGTGAAAATTACAAAATTTTAATTAAAAACAACTTTTTTAATCGAAATACTTAATAGTGATAAATTATAAATTTTAGTGGTTTGAAAGTATATTTATAATATATTTTTACCATTTAATGAAATTTTGATCATTGGACATAATTTTACAAATAAACCGGATATGAACAAGTGTCAATCTTTTTATAGTTATTATCTCTTAAAAACACGCTTTGTGTTTTAACTACGGGAATTAATTTTAAATTAATTTCTTCCACTTCTATGTTTTTTAATTTGGAAAAATGGATTCCATATTTAGAATCAGGATTTCCAAATTGTGTAAATAGTTAACTTTTATTTTTATACATTTTGGATAATTACTTCGGTGAATATTTTATTTACCATGGTTAAAGGGTAAATCCGGTAAATAATGAAACTAAATAATGTTATAATAATAATAAATTACCCTAAAACGTGTCCTACCATTATTTTTTGACACATTTCCGACCATGGTCATCTTGGGGACGATTTTGGGACCTCATGGAGCCACTTGTAAGTGATAATGACACTTTATATTAATCAAGTTAAAATAAATACAAAAATAACACCAGCATATATCTTTTAGAAAAAAATTTTTACATCGGGTTATATATGTTGGATTTTCAACTATAAATATTAATTATAAGGCTAAAACGATTTAATACATAATGAAATTTTATTTATAATTTTTAGACATCTAATAATTAATATTATTTATGACACAATAATGATGTAGTATTTTTTATTAAATGAATGAATCAAAGAATTGGTATTATAAATGTTATAATTAATATAATATTAAAATTTTGATGGAAATCATTAATTTTATTTCTTAATATGATATTATAGGATTTCTTAAATGAATTTTGTTTTAATTAATAATTTTTTATGACTTTAAAAAAATAAATTATTGATTAGTGTCAAAATTGACATAAAAGAGTTTATAAAACAAATATTTTATTATTAATTGATATTAAATTCATAAAAATATAAGGTTCGGCCAAGAGACTTATATCATTATTTTTGTATCATTAATGGACCAATTTTGGGTCTCTTGGATGTATTTAGTATGTTTATTAACTATATAATATAGAAATAAAAAGTGACATGGTAAATGTCAAACTAATTAACTAAGAGTTAAAACTAAAAGATAAGGTTAATATAATAACCCAAACCTATCTAAATTATATTGGTTGAACCTATTTTGACCCATACCCACCTTATACATTTAATAAAAAACTTTTTAGCCATTAGAAACCATATATGAATTTATTATAAAATAATATTTCTAGCTTTTCCATAGGTGCCCCTCACCCCTCTTATAAAAGGGAACTCCCACTTCTCATTAATTTACATCTTCAAAGCCTTTTTGTTCGGCCAAACCCTTCCCAAATACTCTATAAACTTCTTCTTGGTTCATCATAGAGGAATTCATTTAGTCATAAATCCAACCTACGGAGTCCTTTTGATCAAATCAAAAAGAAGAACCCGAAGAAGAGGTTATGATTTTTCACCACCCTTTTTCAAGTTCCTTTCTTCTTCAACTTCTTCGTTCCTTGTTATCCCAATTATAAAATAATAACATCAGTATCTTATATATACTGAGATGTTATTATAAATATTCTAAAAGCATATTCATTATTCTATCCATCCTTTGAATGAAATGTCACCATACGTGCGTACGTACGACTTACCGTCTCCACGTCGTGGTGTAATTGTTATTCAATATAATATTATTTGGATGGGTATAATAATGATGTTTAATTCATGTAAATAATGAATATAACATTATAAGTATTCTGTATATATAATTTACCATACAATCATATAATATTTTAATATCAAAAGAATGATATTGTCACTCGTGCATTTGTACAGACTACCATCTCCATGAATGCGATGAGATTCCTTCTCCATCGTATCAATTAAAGTATAATTCTCAAATTATGATTAAAAATAATGTTTAAGGACTTGATATAATTTTAGATATGAATAAGATACAACCAATCTATAAAAAACACGGCTTCTGTAACAAAACATATAAAAGAGAATGAGTAAGTTAACACCTGAAACGACGATAATTCTATGATATTATAAACAAATCAATGTTAAAAGATCATATATGATATCATATTAATGAATATGATTCTTGTATAATTTAATAACAATTATTTCACCATTATAAATGAGTTTAACCCACCCCCAACCAAGGAAAAGTACACAATAAGGATTTATTTCGCAATCTCTTCATTATCCGAGGTTGTTTATACATAATAATCTAATGGGAATTCATTATCATCCAAATCCATGTTTCTTAAAAATGTATTTCAAAACATTTTTACTATTTAAAAGAATATGGGTTAAAGTCATTTATACCATTTTTTGACTTTTTATAATAGGTTTATAAAGGTATCTTTCAGTCTTTTTCCAAACAAGGCCCTTTTTAACCTTTTCGACAGAATTAAAGTAAGAATGTTTTTTTAACTTATACGGAGGGTGCGGCTATTTTACACCATTAAAAAATCATTGATGCTTCCCTTAGAGGCTTATAAGAAAATTTTTAAAGTAATTGTTTTATTTTATAATTATGTGACTTTTAAATGATTTTAAAAAAAATAGATATTTCTATCAAATAGTTTTTATTTCATCTATGTCTACATCCTTTGATGGATTTTAAGAATATTTGAAGTTGATTCATTATGATAAAAAACTTCCATTTTATATTGAATATTTTGAGATATGTTTGACTGTGGATGATTAATTTTAATACCATTAAGGGTTTATGGAAAATGTATTGACATTTCATAGGCTAGTTTTAATAGGAATGTTTATGTTATGTTTAAACCTATTCATATGAAGAATGCATTGGACTTAATATGTGACGGGTGTAGCCTGCTATATCTCTTCGATGCCTCAGTTGGTCTCATGAGACAAACTAGTGTCTTGGCACAAGGCCTTGACAAAATATTACTTGTAGTATTGGCACAAGGCCTTGACTATTTGGTTTTGATAGTCTGGCATTATGCATTCATCATTATGAAAGTTGTTATTGATATTTCATGTGATTATTCGACTAGTATAATATCCATGTGAATATGTATATGGCATTATTTCAGTTTATTTCTTCCATATTATGATGCAGTTCATGTTAAAATGGTTTTTGTTTTAGTTATACATTTCCTTAAATGTTTATGCTTATTTATGAAATATTTCGCTATATTGTTATCCTTAATGGGCATTTGAGCTCACCCCTTTCTATGTTTTATTTTTCCTAGGATGTCAATTATTAATTTATGAATGACCTGCAGGGATAGTATGGGGTGATAAGATTGTGGACTATGGAGACTATATTGTTGTAGTTTTTATTTTATGATGTAATGTAATCTTTATGAATGTATCCAGTGTTTCCAAGGCTACTAAACTAATCTGTTTTTTTGAGACATGATCTTTTGTGATCATGACAATGTAATGTAATAATGCACCGACTCTAGGTAACTGGGGTCGAGGCATTACAAAAATAGCTTCATAAAGCCTCAGTAATTTTTAAAAACACCAATATACACTGCCATGGAGGACTTATGGGACTCACGAAGAACTCCGTCATGAATCCCCATTAGGATGAACAACTTACCATTGAACATCATCGGATTCTGTCTATCGTTCAACCATCTTTCTAGACCATTACTCTTCTCAACACAATCACACATCACTTTATCCACTATGTCTCACAGTTGAGACTCCTCAACCTGCCGCATTATAGAGGACATCACTTCCATCTAAAATAGACAACCCCAACCACCATCCACTATTTCATCTAGGTTCAAAGTATCCAACTCCTCTATTTTCGTACAAGCATCAACAAAATCATGAACTTTCTCCTTCTGTTACATTTTACTGAAGGCATCGACCACAATGATCTCTTTTCTGAAGGTGTGTGAGATATTAAAGTCATAGTTCTGGTGAAAATCCATCCACCTCCACCTTTTCAAGTTTATGTCTCTTTTGGAAAATATATACCTCAATGTTTTATGATTTGTGATGATGAAAAAGTGCTCCCAAACAAGTTAATGCCACCACAACATCAGTGAGAACATTACCATTGACTGCTCTATATCATGGGTTAAATAGTTATGTTCATCAGGGCGTAACATACTAGCCCCATAAGATATCACTCTATTTTTCTAAATCTGCACACATTCATCGCATAGAACAGACGTTTCAAAATTCACCTTGAACACGACCCCTTCCTCTAGAAACTAGAGCATTGGAGCACAAACTTGAATCCACTTAATATAGGTGAATGTGTCCTAACAATAAATAGTATACACAATGTCCTGGACCTTTTCTGGTGAAATCTATCAACAGAGATCAAACATAAGAGATGTTTCATATGAAGCTCTAGTAATAGCCTACATGTCCTAGGAAACAACGATCCTTATCCTCGTTCATGGGTTGTTAAAATGAAACATCTTCCACAACCATTAATGGGTCCACTACTACCCATTAATGAGACACCACATGTCATGGAAGTGTACCTCATGCATCAAGAACATTCTCTTATACAACTTATAGAATATCTGTTGGTGTCGAAAAACCACCAAGGTTGTCTGGAGATGATCAATGAAATCATCCTATATTCATTAGAAAATCATAATTTTGTTGATGATGAATATGTTGAACCAGAGAAAATACACATAGATAATATAGTTCATGTGCCCCATGATCATATCTAGCACATTTGTACCACCGAATGACTTGAAAAAAAAATATTTCTCATACCTACCAATGAAAGCAGTATTTGAGATGTCACCCTCGTTCAAATATATGTGGTGATATCCAAACCATCGATCAATCTAAGATAACCATACTAATACTCTTAGCATGTCAAAGAGATCATATATCCTTGGTATAGGGCAAGGCTTCTTGATTATCACCTAATTTAGTCTCTAACAGTCTATTCATATCCTCAGATGTCATGAACCAGCCTGGGTACCCTGGTAACCTGATAACCGAGTTGGCCCAGACATAGTCTGAAGGGCCTTCCCGATCCCCATGGGTCGGAAAATATCAACTGGAATCACACGACATTCATGAGGGAATGATTTTTCCCCAAGAATGTTGAAGCAAAAGAAACATGATAGTATGCAATACAAAATGAAACATCACTGGTAGTATTGTATCAGAATACAAAGAGGAATAAAAAGCCCAAAGTACTACAACCCACATACATAAAATGGGAAAAACAACCCCAAGGTCCCTATGGACACAACTCACCAAGACCACAGATCAACAACTAGATCCACCTCCAAGAGGTCCCATCCCTTTGCTCGATCCTAGAAGAAAAAAGTCTAAAAACACCCGAAGTCAAAAGTAGGGTGTGTGCCTAAGCCCTCTGGATACCACCAATGATTCAGTAACAGGTTCCTAATATAGATTTTCCTATGAAAAGAATTCAATTTTCACATAAACAGGTTCGGAAATTCAAAAACATATTTTAACAAACACATGTTATACATTTTCAAATGTTGGGAAAATTATTTTAAGAAAATGACTTACAATGATGGTATATTTCTAAAAGAATGACTTAATAAAAACATTTATATAAATCAGTTTATAAAAATTAATCAAGAATTTAAGGATGCTCAAAAGCATTGGAATACATTTTTATCTCACATATAAATAAACAAGCGAGAAACATGGTAATCTGTCAAAAGGTATGACAATATTAACCAGATATAGGATTACGTACTCTCTATGTGAACTCAGCAAAATGTGTATACACAAGACCCTATAACAATGGCCAAAGGAGACTCGTCACCAACCCGTCAGGGATCTGGCCCACTACAATTTTGTTTAGAATGTTGTCCTAGCATAGAGTGTATCCAAATAACTTACTAACTACCTAAGGTTTGCATGCACATTTATATGATGGGAGAACTATTTTATGAATGGTTAAAATATTATCAATCCCATTCATCCATTTCAAAAGTGCCAATTTCATTCCATTTAAACCCAAAACATGTTTTATTCAAAACATGCCTTTTCACAAGATAAAACTAATGGTTTTCTACCAAATCATTTTAATCCATTTTCACCAGTCTGAAATTTATTTTCACCAGTTTGAAATCTATTCAAAACCAATTCAATAATTTTACAATTTATTCCTACAAATATATTCCACAATTTAATTGAAATCATTTCCATCAAATCCTAAATTTAAATTCATCAATTTAAATCAACCAATGTCCATAAACACACCCAATTCAATGGAATTAGGTTTTTCCAAATTTCTATGCCAGAACAATTTCAAATATCTTGATTCACTAGAATTGAGTTTTTATCAGTTTAATGGAACAAAAACTTGAGAAATTGAATTTAAATAAACAATTGAAATGAATCAAGAAAATACAATGATTATAAATTTGTCATGTTAGGACGGAACCACCTACCAGGAATGTTTTGACCAAAACCACAATGGTCGAGAACGCTCACAAAAACTAGGTTTCTTCATCAAGAACCTGCATTAGATCTCCTCTCCTATATTGATCAAGACCAAATCTCATCAAATTTGTTTCCACACACTTAGATCTACCCATAACGGTCATAGATCTTTGAAACTGAGAGAAGAGGAGAAGTAGATTTAAGTATATCTAAGTAACTGATCAATAATGATGAAGAATGATCACATACCTCAAGAATTCGTCTTTGATTTACCCAGAGGAGACTTTGGATCACCTCCTGAACAATGGGAGAACCATATTATGACCATAGGAGTAGAAAAATCCTGAGTAAGGGCTGCTTAGGAAGAAAATTGTGGGACTTAGAGTCAATACCGAGTGAGATCCACAATTTAAGGATCACAATTAAGTTGATGCATGGTTAGTTTTCATGGTTTTAGAAAAAGTGCACTAACCATGCATTAGATTCTTTCCCTAGACAACCTTCTCACTTGGTTTGGATACACAGTTAGTCAAATTGTGTGCTGCCTGTGAGGAAGCTACTACTTCCAAGACCAACTGTGCATGGTTTGGCAGCACGATTTAGACAACTCGCGTGCCGCCTGTGCGACTTCACCTTTAACCCAAAACAACATTTAATGTTCTCCCAACTCTCCCAAGTTACAACTCCTAAAAAGTGGAACATAGAAACATCAAATGTTCCTGTAAACTTAACGTGATGTTACATCCTCCACACCATAAGATATTTATGTCCCCATAAAGCCTATGAAGAATCATCCATGTCAAAAAGATTATGCCATTGATCTCTCATTAGTGCCTCCCTTTCCCATGTCTCATGAGAATCATAACCATGATGCCAAAGTACATGGACTAGAGGTATCATTCTGCCCTAATGTACCTTGGTCTCTGAATAAACAACCCCTACTGGTCATTCAGTATCTAATAAATCTGGTTCAGTCTCTAGATCACACCATCTCACAACATGAGATGGATCATAGAGATACTTTCGCAGCATCGATACATGGAACATGTTATGTATCGACGTCATCTATGGTGGTAAAGATAGACGGTAAGAAACCCTCTCTACAATACCAACAACCTCATAAGGTCCCACAAAATGGGGAGCAAGAGTCCCATGCCTCCCAAGTCGTCGATGACCTAATCTAGGTGAAACCCTCAAGAAAACCTAGTCACCAACTAGGTACTCTAAAGTTTTACGATGACAATCAGCATAAGACTTGTACCGACTCTGTGCTTTCAACATTCCCTAACAAATCAACTTGATATTTTCTGTCGTCTGTTGGACCAAACACGGTCCTACCAAAGAACATTCACCAATCTCTGACCAACATAAATGATATTTACAAGGACGACCATAAAAAAGCCTCAAATGGATCCATTTTGATCATAGACTGATAACTGTTTTTATAAGAATACTCAACTAGCCCTAGATGATCATCCCAAGACACACAAAAGTTGAGAACACCTGTGCAGAGCATATCCTCAAGGATCTGAATAGCTCTCTCTATCTGGACATCTAACATTGGATGGTGGGTTGTGCCCAAATGGACCTGAGATCCTAGTGCCTCTTGAAGTCATCTTCAAAAGCATGAAGTATACAGATGATCACTTTCAAAGATTATAGCAGATGGGACTCTGTGCAGACGAACAAATTATTTCAGGTTGATATTTCCCAACTCCTACACTTTGGATGTATCTCGAATAGGTATAAAGTGAGCTGACTTGGTTAGTTCTTCTATCACAACCCATATCATGTTCTTCTTCCTCTAGTATTGGGGTAACCCAACCACAATGACCATAGAGATTTCATCCGAGTTCCATGTAAGAACTGGATTTGGTTGAATAAAACCCAAAGGTGTCTGTTTCTAAGATTTTACCTGCTGGCATGTATAGCAACAAGATACAAACTGAGCAATGTATCATATCATACATGGCCACCTGAACTATCACCACATTTCATAAAAAATCATCATCATTTCTGGGAGTATAGCCCACTGAGAATTATGGAAACCCCCCCATCACATCCTTCCTTGACGCTAACGACACAACGTAACAGTTTCGATATCACCGAACACCCTCTTTGGAGAAAGACCACTGAGTGTCTGTCTCCCCACCATAAATAGATTCTATAATGATTAGGAATCCATTATCCTGTTGTTGATCATGTAGAATTAACCCAAGGAGGTATGATTTCAACTGATCACTGGCTAATGAAACTTCATTTCCCTTCCCTGAAACTCCAATATGCAACTGAGCAAAAAGATCCCTCAAATTCCACTCTTCTGGAGATTCAGTCAAAGACGGTGATGGAAATTTCATGCTTAATACATCTGCAACTACATTTCCTTTCCCCGGGATATAGGCAATGTCAAATTCCAAAGATTGCAGGTACTCCACCCAACTCCTTTGGCGGAGATTCAAATCATTTGGAGATAATATATAACTAAAGCTCTTCTAGTCTGAACACACAATAAACATTTGTCCATAAAGGTAATGTCTCCAACACTTATGTGTGCACCTTAAAGCTGCAAGTTCAAGGTCACGTGTTAGATAGTTCATCTCATGAGGCTTAAGATAAAGACACCCATAGGCAATAACATGATTACCTTGCATAAGGACACATCCTAAAACTGAACCTGATGCATCACCAAAGACCACATTATGTATCCTAGCCTCAAGAAGAGTTAACACCAGTGAAATAGTCAAAATATTCTTTATCTTAACAAAATAAATATAGTATTTATCATTGTAGGAACACTTCACTACAATTGGATTCAGAGCAGTCTTTGGAGAAGCTGACTTTGATAAGTCTTTAACAAACCGGTGATAATATCATGCTAAGCCCAAGAAGCATCAAATATCGAAAACATTTCGTGGTTGTTCTGAAGTAAAACATCATTCACCTTCTTAGAATTAACTGATATTCCTTGTTCTGACATGACATGTCCCATGAATTTCACTTCCCGAATCCAGAAATCACAATATGAAAGCTTGACAAAAAGTCTGTGAGTCCTTAGAAGACTTTGAACTGATCTCAGATGATCCACATTTTTCTCTTCGGAAGTGGAGTAAACAAGAATGTAATCTACGAAGAATACCATGAAAGTATCTAGATACTCACAGAAACCTTGTTCATCAAAGCCATGAAAACTGCAAGAGCATTGGTTATTCCAAAGGTCATAACAAGTTACTCACAATGGGCATACCTATTCCTAAATGTGGTCTTACTAATGTCAAATTTATTTATCCTCAACTAATGGTAAGTGGATCGAAGATCAATTTTTGAAAACCACATCAACCCTTTCAAATGATCAAAAAAAAATGATCAATTCGTGGAAATGGATATTTTCGCTATATCGTAACTCGATAAAGCTTTCCATAATCAATGAATAAGTGGAAATAACCATCAGTCTGCTTGGCAAAGAGAACATGTGTGGCCCAAGGCGACACACTCGAAAGTATAAAACCTGTCTCATGGAGATCATCTAACCGAGACTTCAGTTCTTTTAGTTCAGCTGAAGAAATTCCATAAGAGAAAATAGAAACTAGTTGAGTAATATTCATTATGCTAATGGAGAAATCAACCTCCCTTACTGAATGAAAACCAGAGTAGTCAGAAGGAAACACGTCAGAAAACTCAGCAACGACTAAATAAAGATCACCACTCATTGAATCTCTCTAGATCAGATGAAAACACTAATATAACTTTCCCCAACTTTGGATAAGAGGGTCCAGCTCTGCATGACCTTGGGTCCCATTCTCCTTGAAAAACATGTGGCACACCACTCTGTGTAGTAGGTTAGACCCGTCAAAGATAAAAATCGAACTGAGCATTATTGGAAATGAGTCAATCCATCCCAAATATAATGTCAAAAAATTTCATGTTGAGAACCAAAAAACTCCAAGCACGATTAACCGATGATAGAGAGAAGACACAAGCAGGACTATGGAGACCCTTTTCTCTCACTGTTCTAAGGGGTGTAGTAATATCCATCATAAAATAAAAAATTTCCATAGGTATATTATGAAAATTAACAACAAGGGATGAAATAAAACAGTGAGATGCACCATTATCAAAAAGAGACGTCACTAAAGATGAAGATATAGTAATGGTACCTCTCAAGGTTGCAGGAAATACATAAACTACCTCTAGAAACTCATCCATTGTGTGATGAAGCTTCGTTCCAGATGCCTGTGGCTAGAAACCTTTTGTACGTGAAGCATTTGATTTCCCTGAAATTTCTCAATGTGTTGATGATCTTGTTCCACTACATGGAGTAGAGAAGTTGTGGCAGAATCTCAGTAAGTACCCTAAACATCCACATGAGCTACAGTTCTTGGGTGCCTCAATGAAAGCCCTCTTAGAATGTCCTGGGCTCCCACACTGATATCAAGTCAAAGAATCCCCTCCTAGTTCTACCGTATGTCTGGGATGACTCTGCTGTCGAGAACTACCCTGAGAAAAGTCACACTTCTGTTTTCCATTACAAGAACTCACACTGCCACTAGTAGGGAAAGTAACCTCCTTCAATCCTGACATTCCTGCCAAGTCCATCTCAACCATCATGGACATATCCAGCACATCAGCAGAAGTGTGTAGCTTCTGTCAGAAACCCTAAGAACCGATATTTAATCAATGTCCCAACTCGAATCGTTGAGCCTTCATCCTCTCATTATATAAAATATAGGGATAAAACTGTACCAGCTCATAAAAGCGATTTGAGTACTCAGTCACAGTTTTGATGACCGACTCAATCTTTAAAAACACCACAGCCTTGGCCAACACCATTTATTCTGGATAGATCTGGTTAGTGAAAAGAACCCTAAAGTCTTTCCACTCCAAAACCTCATGTTTCAGAGCCCTCACCATCATGTCCCACTATCTCCTACTTGGTCCCTCTAGTACGAAGGTGGCACACTTTACCTTGATCACATCAAGTGTCTCCACGAAACCAAACAAGCATTCAATCTTACTCAAACATTCCTTGGCGTGTTGAGGGTAAGTGGAGACTGAAAACTGGTGGCTTCTGGAGTAGGAACTCTTGAGAATGACTTTTAATAATATCACTATGAGGATCTATAGCGGGATCCTGAACTAGAAATAGTGGTGGTTCTTCTCCCATTTCATGGAATGTGTGACCAATAACCTCATCTTGACTCGAATCCACAATAGGAATCACTTGATGAGATTCTACAGTAGCCCTTTTTTGGATCTGATTTCCGTGTATTCTCGTAGACATGATGATACATAGCATAAAAAAGACATATATTAACACCCAAACTAAGTAAAAGTAATACTATTCCTAAAAGAAGGGATAACAAGATTTGGATTCCACTATATCCAAATCAAAACAGAAAAAATACTAGAACCAATCCACACGTTGTATTTCTCTAACCAACCCTCATTACTTAAGGTTTATTGTGGTGAGAGATGGAAATGAACTCAATAAAACTACCTCCCAAGACCCAAAAAGAATATTCAAATGTATACTATCCTCAAGGGAAGATGCTTAACCTGCCCTCTGATACCACTTTTTCATGAACTATCCTAGGTACCCTGGTAACCCGATAACCGAGCAGGCCCTGAAATAGCTCAAAGGGTGTTCTCAATCCCCAATAGGTAAGCGAATAGAACCTGTCATCACACAACATGAAAGAGGGAATTATTTTTCCATAATAATTTGGAAGAAAAGGAAACAAGACAATATGCAAAACAAAAAGAAACTCGAGTCGGAGTATTGTACTAGAATAAAGTGACGCATAAAAAGGCCACATCACAAAAACCCAAGTACTATAAATAGGGAAAACAACCCCAAGGTCCCTAAGGACACATCTCTCAAAGACCAACGATCAAAACCTAGATCCAATTCCTAGAGGTCCCTTCCCTTTACTCGATCCTGAAAGAAGAGAGTCTACAAAAACTCGAAGGAAAAAGTAGGGTGTGAGCCTAAGCCCAGTATGATACCACCAAATATTCCGTAATAGATGAAAAATATATATTTTATAATGAAAAGATTCAAATTTTCACATAAATAGGTTTTGCAATTAAAAATCATATTTTAACCATACATGATATACATTTTCAAATGATGAAAAAATGACATTATGAAAAGGCTTTAAAATATTGGAATATTTCTAAAACAATGGCTTTAGAAAAAAATTTACTTCAAATATTTTATATATATTGTGTGGGAATGTATGGTCATTCAAAATCATTGGCATGCATTTATATCTCACATATAAATAAACAAGCGAGCAACATGATCATCTTCCAAAAGTTATGATAGTATTAACTAGTTATAAGATTCAACACTCTCTATGTGAACACAGCCAAATGTGTATACACACGTCCTTATTAAACTGGAAATAGGAGACTCGTCACAAACCCGTCTGGAATGAGACCTTCCACAAGTATTTTTTAGAACATTGTCGTATAGTAGAGTGTATCCAAATAACTCAATATCAACCCAAGGCTTGCATGCACTCTTACATGATGGGCGAACTATTTTAACAATTCATAAAATACGATCAATCCCATTATTCCATTTCAAATGTTCCAATTTAATTCCATTTAAAACCAAAATAGGTTTTATTCGAAACATTTGTTTTTCACAAGGTAAAACCAATGGGTTTATATCAAACAATTTTATGTAATTTTCACCAGTTTGAAATCCATTTAAAACCAATTCAATAATTTCCCAATTTATTCCCACAAATAAATTCAACAATTTAATTGTAATTATTTCCATCAAATCCATAGTTTAAAATCAGCAATTTAAATCATCCAATTTCCATAAACACACCCTATTCAGTGTAATTGGAGTTTTCCAAATAATCATGCCAAAACCATTTCAAATATCTTGATTCACTATAATTGAGTTCTTATCAATTTAATTGAACAAAAACCTAAGAAATTGAATTTAAATAAACAACTTAAATAAATCAAGCAAATAAAATGGTAATCAATTTGGAATGTCATGATGGAACCACCTACCACGATGGTTTTGACCAAAACCACAATGGTTGAGAACGCTCAGGAAAATCGGGTTTCTTCTTCAAGAACATACCATAGATATATTGACCTAGAAATATCAAGACAAAATCTCATAAAATTTGGTACCACGCACTTAGATCTACCCATAATTGGCGTAGATCTAAGAAACCAAGAGAAGATGAGAATTAGATCTAAGTAGATCTAAGAAACCGATCACGAACGATGATGAACGACCACATAACTCAAGAATCCAGATTTGATTCACCAAGAGGAGCCTTTGGATCACCTCTGGGACAGTGGGAAAACCTTCTATTGCCTTAGGAGAAGACAAATCCAGTGTTAGGGATGCTTAGAAGAAAAACGAGGAACTAAGAAAAAAACCGAGTGAGATCCACAATTTAAGGATCTCATTTAAGTGGTCGCACGATTAGTTCACACAATTTGACAAGTTGTGCGCTAACCATGAGTTAGCTTCTTCCTCGGCCTCCCTTTTCACACGGTTTGGTTGCATGTTTAGACAAACTATGCACTGCTTGTGCAGAAGCTACTACCTCCAAGACCAAATGTGCACAGTTAGACTACAAGGTTTAGAAAACCCATGCACCTCCTGTGGGACTTCCCATTTTCCCCAAGACAACATTTAAAGTTCTACTGAATCTCCCAAGTCACAACTCCAACAGATAGGTACATAGAAACATCAAAAGTACCTAAAAACATAACGTGATGTTACATCAGACCACCATGTGATTTATTAATGAAAAATACTGAGGAAGCCCCGGGTGAGACATTGTACTGGATAAATCCCTTCTTCTTCAGATCATCAATCTAAATATGCAACTCCCACAACTGGGAAGGTTCCATTCAATAGGGAGACATCCAAATCACATGTGATCCAGCTTGTAACTTTATACATGACTCAAAAACATGTAGAGGGTCTAAATACACACCCTTCTATGAGAATAATTATTATAACTAACATACAACCACCAGATCCTCCACCATCTCAACATATGTTGATCCCACTAACATCTCGTTTAACAAAGAATGAATAGGTTAAACATGTCGGCTTCCCACATGGAAACTCCATTCTCCAACAGTCTCTACACCATGGACATCCTTGCTAGAGAACATGACCCAACTCTAGAAGAAATTGTTAATTTAATATAGAGATAACAACCATTCAATGCCTATGATAACATTGTACGGTTTTATCTGTTACCGAAGGACATCCCCTCTGGTATAATGTAGCCCCAACATCAGCCTCCATATCCATCAAACATAAAACAAGAGGGTCTAACATATGACTAGAGTACTCCACAACAGTTCCATGAAAAATATATCTATGTCTATACCTAGAAAATGGTATAGACTATGTGCAATGAAGATTTTCATGGATCCTAAATTAGTCAATGCATAGGATAGAGTGTTGAACAAAATGATCGTAGCTCGACTGACCTCCGAACATGCTAGAACTACTACCACTACGACATAAAACTACCCACACCCAGCTCTTTATTCCCATTTTTATCAACAATATCCCTATACAATCCATGGTCAGGGTCCCTGAGGAGCACCCTCGCGTAATCCTCCTTTTACACTGTCATCTCTTGGTGGAGTGGTCGCATGATGGTTCTAGAAAGACCTGTAGAGAATCAACTACTAATGAGAATGGAACTAAACCTTTATACCCCCACCATAATGAACACCAAATATGAACTAAATATAGAGATCATTATGACATCCACAAGCGAAACACCACATCACTAGGATGATCATAAAATTTTATGGTCTAGAATATCAGAACTGGAACTACTAACGCCTACTCCCCACTATCCAGACCCTAAATGATCCATAAATTAGAGATAAGATGTTGATGACCTTCCAATTTGATTAACTCAGTTGTATTCTTTCTCATACAACACATGCTCCCAAGTGCATCCATTACACTACCTTAGCAATCTTCTGAACCTCTATGTATGTTGGTAGAGTGAGGGGAGTAACAATATAATAATGGTAATGTGGGTGTGCCTCCTCTAAGAATCTCACCTGGCAATCTTCCTCTACAAATATATTTGTAGAAAAACATATCAAATCCATGAACTTGATCCACAATTCCCACACCTACATACACCCATTTTAGATTGATATAATCTCATAATACATCCCGTCCTTTATTGTTGAGGGTAAAAAATCTACCTGAAACTCGTACCTGAAGTCATCCCACAAAACATAAATCTCTATCTTCTCACTTATGTAATGAATCCCCCACTGATGCATTTGTCCCCTCTTCAGGATAACTTCACAAAAAACCTACTACTCCCATGAACCCCGGATCATGGTAATGGTGATCCCAAGATCCCTTATATTGCCTTTCATTTTTATTTCATAAACACTACCATAATACATTTTGAGTGTATTCCCCTAGAAGGCACGAAAGGTATTCTTCCACATGTCATCTTTCTCCTCTAAATACACCCTCCACAAATCCACTTTGTAGTCCCAATGGGGACCGAATGCCCGATTCACATGGAAAAGACATCAAATTTCCATAGATGAAAAGGTAAATAAATAATTCATCATCATAGGAAGTATGTAATTTTGTTTAGATTCATTTCATAACATTATTTATCTAATTTCCCAAAACACAAAACTCACTTAATAAATAAATAAATTATGATTCATGTGCCTTTCAAAAGGTCTCGACCCTACAATCAGTGTAGATTCACTTGGTCTATCAGAAGGCTCATAGTCCCTACATTGCATTACAGGGGGCCCTAAAATCATTTCACCAAAAAAATCATCCATGTCCTTTGTCATTTACCATGATCAAATTGAACTATTTACGTATAATCCCATGCAATCCTCGCTATTAATAACTATAAACACCATCTAATCTATGAACATCCACATCTGTTACCATTATGTCATGACCTGATTTTTTCAAGATATGTGAAGGAACAACAGAGTGCCACTCCCTTCCTTCCTCAAGATGAAGAAGAGATAATGACCCCCGATTCCTACCTTCTGTACACCCCTGGGTGTTGACTAGTACAATGGGTATTGAATATCACACAATATGGATGGAATTATCTCTTTAATTTAAAACTATAATTAGAGAAAATATTCTAATCTCTCGAATAGAACAAGTCATTCCATATTAATGAAACCAAAATAAATCACATGCATGATTTAATGATAAAATTATACAAATTTAAAATCAAAATGATATGGAAAAGAACCAAAAGAATACAACTAAATACAAACACATCATCTATCATGATGTCTGAGATACTAATGTTAAGGAAAGTCCTCAATGTCCACGTGGAAACCTGAATAAAATATTACATACCTGGGGGAGTATTCAAGAATAAAAAATAGGAAACCTAATACCACCAGTGCACACATGGGGGAATATACTAACGACCCCTTGAGAAAACAACAAATCCTCAAGCACCTAACCAAAAAAACTATCCACCCTTCCTCACAAGGGTACAATCACCAAATAACGCTAATCAAGAAAAGTAATATTGTACGCACTTTGATGATTGGGTACACCGCACCACGTTCCAACTGTTTAGATACTCATTACTAATGGCTAATGTCATGATGATACCACTAATCTTGTACAAAGTCTCATGGTCTCAACCAACCATCACAGACCTAGGCCAGAAACCAAAAACCAATCCCGCCTATAGACACTAGAGAAACAACAACAAAACACCTTGCCTGAAAACACCTTGGCCTCATCCCATAGACACCATGAAAACAAACATTTCCTTCTAAAAAATATTCCTCTCACCCACAATAAATCCATCCTAAGGGATCAAGGGCTATAAAAAACTTCATGCCATTACAACTTTCCCAGATATGCCCGAGAAGAAAAAACATGGAAAAGGGTGTGTGAAAGAATTGTAGTAACCTGTCATCCATCTACCAACCTATATATTGGGAATGAGACCCTCACCCATGACATGGGGTTGTTCAGAACATAGGGCTCAACAAGGGTGCTTTCATAAATAAATCAGAAGAAACTAAATTATATACATGTAGGTAAGAAAAAAAATTTCCAACCTATGTGTTTTAAAATAAATAACCATCCCACACAAAACAAATTTCGCTGCTAAAACTACATTCAGAACCACATAAATATCCACAATCATAGAAAAAACATTAACCCAACCATTTTCCCACTTAACCACTTGGATTTTTTTAAATTAGTGGTTCACGTGAATTAATTCCAACACTACATTTGGAAAATATCATCCACAAACATACCAGACAACAAGAAATACATGGGGCAGTTCCACTGCACAACCATCACATAACAACATTACAGTCCGACTAAAAAAGGTCATCTCATGGCCACCATGCATCCAAAAGTAGTCTAACTATCTAAAAGATCAAAAATTCCACAAATATTATATCCCTCACCATGAGACTCCACCACATCTCCTATATTTCCCCAAAACCAAATCTCACAACATCCAAAGGAAAATTCTAAAAACCCATTTCTCAAACATTCCCAGAAGCCTCAAAAACCAACTTGGTCACACATCACACAACCACACCTATTCAAGAGGTTGTATTATGATTTATCCGACACTATTCATTACTTACTCTTGATAAACATGGGCAATCATACAATGGGTTTTATCATTTTTCATCAATTTAATTAACCAAGTATATCTGATTAAGTAGATATCAAGTTACATCTATATATAAAAGAATCACAATACAACATAATACCACCAATGTGAATGAAAATACCCCCAATGGCCATTATTTTCCTAATTACTTACCAAAACATAAAAAAAATTACGAAAAAATGATAATGAGTAAAACAACGATCGACAAAGATCCTTATTTAACTCCCAACCTCTTACCATAACAGTATGATTACCTTCTAATCATCATTTTATCGATAGTCATTTATTACATGTTAAATAAAATATTCATTAATTCATTAAAATTGAACTTTTATATTCCCACCATAAATGATGCAAATCTATATAGAGGGAAAATAATCCCTACAAGGAAGAAAAGGTGACCAAAACTCTTCCTTGCATCAAGAACAGTGGGTCGCGTGAGTAGTTGGAAAAGATCCTGTGAAAAACTTAATATAAAGTTACAACATAGAGTTTTGACACCTTTAGTTAGAAGGATATATAAAGGCACACCATGATAAAACTAAAAGGGTATAAGGAAGAGAAAATCTTAGCTTAAGAAGATGCCATATCTAAAAATCAGGGATACAATTTCAAAATTCATGGAAATCAGATCGTGGTTTGACAAAACAACATAGTAGTTTCATATGTTATAATTAATTGATATTTAATATTACCCACATACATAGATATAGATGGGATATAAACATATAGAGAATAGAGTGTTATACCATGATATGATTTGAATGGTTATCACATAATAATGAAAAATAGGTAACAAGGGAGAAACTGGTAAAAAAATGCACAAAATTGGAAAAATTAAAAATGGGACACTAATGGGTGAGTAACCAACATGAGTCAATGATGCTGACACCCTAAATCACTGACCCCAATTACCTAACTCTCTGACACCATAGCTCATTGACCCCAATTCCCTGTCTTACTGATGCCAGGACTTACTATCATTGACACCTTTACTCACCGACACTAACACGATAACTCATCAACACCATCATCTTATACTTACCGAAACCTACACGGAAACAATACGATGCATTTACACATTGACACACTGACATGCCAACACTATCATTTCAAAATTGGTTTTTTGTCAAACTCTCAGAATGAGTCACGGAAAACTCCAAAAACACCCCAAATACTGAATTTTCACAGTGCAATGGACCAGAGATGTCCTTGAAATTAAACCATGGGTATTCAAGAAATAAATATTTATAGCACTATATAAAATATAATTAACTAATTCATACTTTAGATATTTTTAAAAAAATCAACAATTTTACAAACAACTATATAAAAGGTAATAAAAAAATTACAAGGGAAACTAATTATTCAAAAAATAGTTTAATGTTTTTATGTAGATTCAAATTTTTTCATCTTCTAGGAATCACTATAACTATTAACCATATTGATGTTTCTCTAATGATTCATCACTACATAGTTAAGAACAATTCCACTAAACTCTTATGGAAATACTATAAATAGATAAATCTTGGAGAATCAATTAATAATATATCCTACCAAACATTTCTTCACTACATTTATATAATTTATCACAAGATGTGGTAATAACATGAACATAAAAGGTTCTTAACAATGTATTTTATTTTCATATAATTATAAAAACATATATTACTACATTATTAATATAAAAATTTTCTCTTAACATAGAAATAAAATGAACCACAAAAAAATACATATTAAAAATTTAATGATATAGGAACTTCTATTAAAAATTTTGATGTATGAAATATAAAAAAATACAATTAGATATAAATGTATATTTATAGATATAAATGTGAACTTTTATTTTTGGTGTAATTACATGTCACCACGTACAAAAATATACAATATGAATTTTGTTAGAAAAATTAACATGGATATTTATATATTCTTCAAATCCAAATGTTGACAGAATAATTTATAAAACACTTAGAACCTGTAAAATAAATTAAACCTAATATAATATAATTTCACTTAAAATAACAAATTGAACGATGTTTACATTATTAACAATTTTCCAGTGTTATGGTAAAGATTTATACAACTAGGATAATATATTCTTAAATCAGAAAAACAAATGGAATATTTTAATACATCATAATGATTTTTGAATACTATAAGAAATAAAATAAATGTTAAATTAAGTGAACCAAAATGAATCTCATGTGTATCCCTATTTAATTTGGTGTAAATTAAAAATTAATATTGTATTTCGAAACTTATAAGTGATTGTGGGTTTATCCGCACACTATATAAAATATAATAAATATCATTCTAATGATTAGAATAATAAAATTTAGTTGAAATTTTATTAATCCTATTTGAATCACATGAATTTAATAATTACAGTTAATATTATTAATAAAATAAATAATGACTAATGGTATATATATATCAATTTACATAAAAAACAAAAAATAGATAAGATGATACTACACTTAAATGCATGATATATCATATTTGATATCAATCATTTATTTGAACTACAAAATCCAAATTGCTTATTATAACATATTAATAAAATGATCTAACCATTCTCGAGAATTAAAAAATATCATAATTATGAAAAAATATCAATGATATTAATAAATATTGGGATAAATAAATTTAAAAATGAAATATTATTGATAATTCATATTATATGAAACACTCGAGAATGTACATGATTTATGAAATTTCATGATATTTGAGGAAATGCCTATGGTTTTTATCCATATATGTATTTTCTTTATAATCAGGATATTTTTTCAATGATTTATCCTTAACAGACATTTATAAATGTAAGATATTTCTATATCAATATATGATATGGATATTCTTAGAGATATTCACTACAACAAATTTGGGTGTTGTGTGATTACCTAATTTTATAATAAAGTATCTCTTTTCAGGATAACAGTGAGGTATAATACAACACATGCATTAAATGTAGCCTAATAATTAGAAAACATTAATTAATATAAGTAATTAAATTTAATAAATGTAAGAAAACAAAACAAAATTTATGTATCTAACAATGTTGGGAATTATACAAGTATTTAATAATATAAATATGGTTATCTAGATTTCCAATACAATGGGATAGAAATAATTGTAGTAACATATCTTGAAGAAAAAATTGATCATTTTTATGATTTATTAAATGAGGTAGCCAAATATTGACAAACTATTCATTATCCCCCAACACACACACGAGATCAGAAATATGTTCCCCATGATAATGATTTATCATAATTTTTACTAAACAACACCATTTATGATTTGCAATCATTATAAAAATTTCATTAACACAAATTTGAAAATTCAATTAAATAAATAAATATAATATTAAATTAATAAAAATTATTAAAACTCATGTGCAAGAAAACCATTTCAAATTTTTCACATAGAAAACTACATGATAAATTATGATCACACAATATTTTTTTTATTTTAAAACCGTCAAGTTATAGTGTAATTAAAATATATGGAGACATGACGAAATAATGGACTATTCTGGTTTCCATCCTTTTAAAAAATTCATTAAATGTATTGATTTATGACCTCTATTGAAAACATATACATGTAAATTGAATCTTTTTTTGGAAGCTCAATAGTTTTTACTTTTAGAAATCTATCATATGTGTTAGAAAAATCAAATCACCATTTTGAAGGTCATGTACACGTTTCAACAGAAATTCATTCCCCTTCATTTCATATACACTCATAATCAATAAAAAAATACAGGGGAATGAAATTTTTTTAACAACTATAAATACACACATTCAACGAATAATAGAGAAACTATTATGAGAAAAAGCCTAAAAAAATTACCAATCCAAAATTGATAAAAGAGAAATTAAAAACATCAAATTATTATAATTAATTAATAAATTTTACGCTTTAAAATCATATCATTTTAATTATATTTTCTCATTATTGATAAGAAAAACTCATCTCAGGAAATAAAATTGGAAGGAAAAGGAATGACTATTATTTTCAAAATATTGAATAAATGATGTCATAATAGAAAAATTTACTTTTTGATAAACACATAGGATTAATGAAATTGAATTCATGTGATATATAGAGGAAACTATTTTTTAATAATTTTTTTTTAATTTTTTTATATTTAATTATTTACCATCGAACATTTTCATTCCATAAATTAATCGTATTGTGTAATTTAATCAAATATTATCCTTTTCATTTTTTTAAAATTATATAGATTACAAATAAAATGAATTGAAATAAATAAAATTAATGGATGATATATGACTTTTAATTTTTCTATAGACGAATCCCATTGTTAAATTAGTTGTTTCATAGTATCCCCATGGTTTTTGGAGTGAAATTTTATTGTTTAATAGAGAAATAATTATAGGGATACTTACTTTTTTTTCCTAATTCTGTATGGATTGAGATTAAGGAATTAGTTAATTAATTTCATTATTTTCTTAAGGTATGATATTTTTGATTCATTGTAAATCATTTTTTTCAGACATATATCTTCAATATATGATATTGAATTTTGTTTATATTAAATTGAAAATTGATACTAAAATTTTTAAATAAATTTTAAAATAGGAAATAAAATTGCTGTATAATTCATATTGATGGTTATAAATATAATGAATTCCTAAATTATATGAATATTATAATCCCTACACAAATCTTATTTATAACAACAATAAATGGATGCAAACAAATGAAAATAAAATAGAAAAACGTTTACAGAGATATTTCAATATGTATCTACATCATTAGTTAAAAATGTCATTTGAATTATATATATTTATATATATATTCAATATATATATAACTCCTAAAGAATCAACAATATGATTCTCTTTGAATAATTCATTAGCTTTCCTTGGACGCATCATTAAATTCTAGATCACCACAACAAATCAATCTAATCATTTAAAAAGTAGTTATGAATTGTAAAACACAGTTTCTGAAATTTTAATTTTTTTATAAATTTTATTTTTCAAAATGGACTTAATTTTTGGATTTTTAATTTCAAAATTATCTTTCTGTGAGTTTTTTTATTTTCCTAAAAACATTCAATTTTTGATGAACAGTGAAAGGATTACGTTAATGTTTAAAACCAAATATTTATTTAAATACATAATTTTAAATTTAATTTCTTTTTATGTTCATGCATATACGTAATTCCTATAATAGTCCAATGTAATTCATTGGGTTCTTTCTATAAAAATATTACAAATATAAAATTTTATTGAACATTTCAGCGTATTTTACCCATATTCAAAGAACATTTGAAAATTTTCATAAAAAATAATTTTACTACTTCTGTGAATTGAATTTCAAAAATCCTATAGACATTGTTGACATATGTATTTAAAATTTTGTTTAATAGGTTGAAATTAACATTTGGTGAATAGTAACTTTTGAATTTTATTTACAGCATTTAAAAGATAATTAGGAAATTAATGGTAAATATTATTTAACAATTTCCACCCCACATGTCATCATTCTATTAGAAATGTGCATTTTAAACAAAATAACCCTTAGTTCTAAAATAGGATCCTTATTATCCTATTTTATTATATAAGGACATTTATTATAATTTCTTTAAATAAGAGTTAAAAGTGTTAAATTCAATCTTTAATATCTAAAATACATATAAGATGGGGTTACATATAATATAAATTACACTATTAATATTCACTATAAAGATAAAAATATTTCCTACATCATGGTATTTTATTTTTTATATTTTGGAAATTGAGTAATTAAATTTATTTCTGACACAATGATGATGTAGTAATTACCTTATTAATTAATGAGTAAAACAACTATTGTTATAAATATTAAAATAAATCTAAATTAAAACATTTGTTGCCATACACGAATTTTCTGGTATAATTTGACATGTTAGGATTGGTTTATTGTTTTTTTAAATAATAATTTAGTTTTGAATTTCACAAAAACCCAATACTAAATAGTTTTAAAATTGATATAAATGATTTTTAAAAACAAATACTATATTATTTAATGATATAATATTCCAAAAAATCAAATATGCAGGAAAAATAATTATATAATGTTATATATGTCATTATATAAAATCATTAGTGTCTTTTGAAATTTTATAGTATCTTTATTAACCATGTAATATAAATATACAAATACACATGGTAATTGTTAAACTATTTAACTGAGGGTTAAATCTAAAATCAATGGTTAATATGTTGACCTAAACTTGCCTAAAAACTATTGGTTGAGAGTATTTCGACCCATACCTCCCTTATCATAGAAATAAATCTATTTAAATTCTTTATATAATGAAAATTATTTTAAAATAAAGTAATAATTCATTATTTTCATAAAGTGACCCTCATCTCTCATATAAAAGAGTATTTCCCCTTCTCTTAATTTTACACTTCCAATGCTATTTGGATCATCCATCCTAAGCTCAAATATTCACCAAAATACCCTAAATTAGACCAAGATGCATTATTTTTATAACAAATAGAACATATGGATCCCTTTTGGACAAATACAATGGAATAACCCAGAGAAGAGGTAATTATTTCTTCACCTCTTTCAAAGGAATTTTCTTCTCTGACCTACTATTTCATTGATGATTCCATTATAAAATAATCACTTCATTACCATCTATATAATGAGATGTTATTAAAAATATGTTACAACCATATTAATTATTCTATGCATCCTATAAATGAATAATTCATTGTACTTGTGTATGCATTACTTACCGTATCCACATCGTGGTGTAGTTTTTTATTCAACACATCAAGATTTGGATGGGTATAATAATGATTATTATTGATTTAAATAATAAATATAACATGTTAATTATTATTCACATATAATATACCATCCAATTACATATTATTTCATCATCAAAAGATTTGTATTGGCAGTCATGCATACGTATGACTTATTATCTCTACAACACGATAGGATTTCAACCCCCATCATAACCATTCAAGAATAACATTCATTTTATGATTAAAAATAATATTTACGATCTTAATATCATTTTGGATATTAATATAATACATCTTTTCCGTAAACAATATAACATATGTAAAAAATATAATGGAAAACAAATTAGTTAACACATGAAACAATGTTACTACTGATATATTATTGAGAGAGAAATATTATAAAGATCATATATGATTAATTATTTATTTATTTGGTTATTGAATAATTTTATAACAATGATTTAATGATTATACAGAATTTTTGTATATCCTCACCTCAGGATAAATAAAAGGCAATGGTTAATTTTACAGTCTCATTGTTATCTAAGGTTGTTTATACGTGACTATCTACTAGAAAATCATTATTATACATGTCCATGTTTCTTAAAATTGTATTTCAAAAAAAATTACAATTTAATAAACAATAGGTTAAATTCATTTAAACCATATCATTACTTTTTATATTTTTTTCAATAGAATATTTCTATTGTTTTCCGAACATTGTGCTTTATGATTTTTTCAACAAATTAAGGATTTGATTTTACTTATAGGGGGTCCATCTATTTTTTGATGTTATAACACGTTCTAAGGTTACTTTACTAGCTTATATGAATATTTTAAAAATAAATGTTATCATTCATAATTAAATTATTTTTAAATGATTTCCAAATAGAAAGAGATATTTCTTAAATAGTTTGGATTTCATCTATGTCAACATCCTTTGTCGGATTTTACACTTGTTTGATGTTGATTTATTAAAATAAAATCTTCCATTTTTATTGAAGGTTTTTTGATATATTCTAAAATGGAAGTTTAATTCTTATACCATTCATGGTTTATAGTTAGTGTATTAAATTGTTGTATTCATGTTTTAATAGGAAATTCTATTTTATGTTTCATCAATTTCATATGATGAATGAATTGGACTTATTTAGTGATGGGAGGGGCCCATTATAGCACCTAGATGCCCCAGTAGGTCTCATGAGTCAAATTAGTGTCTTGGCACAATGCTTTAAAAAAACTAGTCTTTGAACGAGCCCTTGAATTTGACGTTATGATGTCTGGAATTATGCATTCCCTCATTAATAAATTATATATTTATATAAATTGTTATTATTATACTAGTATAATATCAATGTGAATAAGTAAATGTAATTATATGATTTATCATTTCCCTATTATGTTGATGTTTTTTTGAAAACCTTGTGCTTTGTCTTATACATTTCCTTAAATGCTTATTCTAATTTTTGATAGTTTTCACTATATTTTTTCCTTACTAAGAATATGAGCTCACCCATTTCTTATGTTTTATTTTTTCTAGGATACGAAGAGGTATTTTATGATTGACCTCCACGAATAGGATATGATATATGAGTGTGTTCAAAGAAGACAATTTGTTTTTGTTCATCATTTCATAATATAATATAAATCTTATGTATGTATCTAGTACATAAAAGGCTACTAATCTGATCAGTATTTTCGGACTAGATCTCTTATGATCATTCCAATGTTATGTAATAATGCATCGACTCTAGGTAACTAGGGTCAGGTCATTACAATTGGAATCAAAGGATGTTTTGTAAAAACCATGGAAAATATATTAAGGAAAACAATGATTGGAGAAAATTACCTTAAGATAGACATTCACTATTTGTATAAAAGTACTTCCAAGAATATTGTTAATATATATATATTGTGAATTTTCCATGAAATACATTTATTCCTATATATGAGAATGTATATGTGGCTCTAGCATAGATGTATATTGTGGTAAAACCTGGAATCACCATTTTCAGTTAAACTCGAATAGGAACTGGTGAATGAGAACTGGATTTGATGTACTATTGGTTATTGCACTCCTGGGATATTTTCTTAGAATAAATCACATATTATTTAAAAACCATTAAGAAAAATTTAGGAGTAAATACATCCTCGATGAAAACATTTTTATTATTATGGATTATATGAAAAAATGGTTGAATTTATGTTAAGTATTTTACATGTTGGGAATTATGTATTTTGATTCATAAAGTAATATATTGTATTCAATTTTTTTTGTAATTTCTCTTATTGGAAGGAATGAAAACTATATCAATGCACACAATCCATGTTGGTAATTCCCAAATACTCAATATAATTATAGTGGAGCTGGTGATGCAACTGATGCTAATCACCTTATTACCATACTGGGTCAACTCAATCAGTTATGAATAATATCCTTAACTTTTTGGAGCACCCTGATCCAATACGTGGATGATGAATGTTAGACTGCTTCATGTTGAAAAAACCACTGTCATTCAATGGAAATACAAATAAATTTTTACCTAATAAATGGGTAAGTTACTTATGGAAAATATTTCAGGCATGGGGAGTAGCGAAAGTGAAAATGTTTTCATGGAATATTACCACCTCTTAGAAGATTTCGATTAATGGTTGACATTAATTCAAAACACAATGTATGATGAATAATTATCAAATATGGTATGGATGGAGTTTAAAGTGATTTTCATGGAAAAATACATTCTTCTTGAACATCGAGTGAATATGGAAAGGAACTTTCGGACTCTAAGGAAAAAGGAGGATGAGAACGTCCTAAAGTATGAGGCTAACTTTACAAGGTTAACAAGTCACGCTTCAGATTATATAAGTTACTGATGAAGTAAAATTGATCGAATCATTAATGGGTTAAATCCATTTCTCTGTTGAGCATTATTCTCAGAATCCTTCTCATCATATGAAGATACAGTATCATGTGGTATTCAGAAGAAAAAAAAATTATCTATGTTTTATGACTTTAATGTGATGCAAGGGTAGAATAGATCTATAGAACACTGTATAATATGAAATAAGGGGAGGAACAGACTAATTTACTTTCCACCCGTGAGTAAATGTGTTAAAAAACACCTCAGTACTTACCTGAATGTGATGAGAGATTTTTATACGTATGGAGAAAAAATCCACCACACTCATGATTGAAACGGAAAAAAAATTCTAAAAATTATGAATGATAAAATTTTACAGAAATGGTGAATTATGAAAATTATTATCCTATGCATCATAGAATCCTACCTTAGAAAAGGACAAGGGTTCAAGGGCAAGATTATGTGAGCACTATTGCTGAGGTTGATTCTCTGAATGACATGTTGGAAGGTACTTTAATCATTTCCTAAAAATTAGTCAATTCATTATTTGACTGTAGATCATCTCATTCTTTCATATCTTCATAGTTTAAAAAAATATTTTTAGTTTGACTAAACTAGTGAGTTTTCAGTCAAAACTCCTAAGGGAAATATCATTGCAACAATGTTTTCTCAATCAGTTTCCATTATATAATATAATCATGATTTATCTATTGATATTATTTTCATAAACTTGAATGAATTTGATATAATCCTTGATATGGATTGGATTTTTGACCCTGATACAAGAATTTATCATAAGAAGAAGGATACAAATTTTTTAGAAGATAAGGAATACTTTATAATTATAGATGAAACGTCACCATATGATTCTCATATAGATCCTCCAATAGTAGCTCTAAGAAATTCAATTATTTAGGAGAAAGGTGGTAAAATAACTATGGGTTAAGAAAGGAATGTTCTAAGATGGTGTACCTGTTGTACAATATTATGTTGATGTGTTTCCCAAGGATTTACCAGAACATCATCCAGAAAGATAAATTTATATTTCCATTGACATAATCTTTAGATAGTGTCCCATATCAAAGAACCCATATAGAATTTCCACTGTGGAATTTGTGGAACTATTGAAAAAACAAGAGGAATTGAGTAATAAAGGATTTATCCTCCCTAGAGTTTCTTAATGGGGAGACCCTATTATTATTTTTTGTGAAAAAAGATGGATTTATGAGATTGTGCATTGACTATAGGGAAATCAATGTAATAAAAATAAGGAACATATATCCCATTCCTTACATTAATGATATATTTGATCATCTTCATAGAGATAAAAAACATTCAAATATTGAACATCGATATGGATACCATGACTTGAGAATGAAAAAAGAATAAATTCTAAAGAAATCATTTCAAACTAGGTACGACCATTACATGTTTACATTAATGCATCCAGAACTGACTAATCCACCATCTGTTTCCATGGATCAAATGAATTGAGATTTCAATGAATATCATAAATATATTGTAGTGGAATTTTTGATGAAATCATGGTATAATCCAAAATCTATGAACATCATAAAATTTACATGAGCATTATTCTAGATATTACTAGAAGAAATGAATTATATTGTATGTTTAGAAAATGTGGATTTTTATTTCATGTGACTTCAATTTATTTAATATTTTTTTAATGATGGAATTTCTGTTGATCCTTCTAGAACATGAGAAATCCATGAAAGGCAATCACTGACATGTATTAATGTGCTATATAGTTTTATTGGCTTATTAGTTTAATTTTGGAATTTCGTTTATAATTTTACAGATTGGATATCCCATTAACAATGCTCACATGTGAAGGGGTTAAATTTGTTTGGACAGAAGAGTGTGAATAATGTTTTGATGAATTGAATATTAGATATGTAAATTCTCTTATCAGAACTCTACAATCACAGAATTATGGGTTTTTTATTTATAGTGATAAAACAAAGAATGGAATTTGATTTTTATGTATGCAAAATGGTAGAGTTATTTCATATGCATTAGGACTGGTAAAAAATCATGAACAAAACTATCCCACTCATGATCGTGATTTAGAAACATTAATATTTTCTATGAAGATATAGAGACACTATTTCTATGGTCAAAAATGTAAGATATATATTTATCATATGAGTTTGAAGTACATATTCTCACAAAAATAACTCAACATGATGCAACGAAGATGGATTTATTTGACCAAGTATTATGATTTCACAATACAGTACCACTTGGGGATGGAAAATAAGGTGGCATATGGTTTGAGAAAAAATAATCATGTATTTATGAAAAAGATTAGATTTTAAATATATCCTATTTTCATGGATCTATTAAAAATGGATATGGGAACAATCTTTTATGGTGAAACATCAATAATTTTTCAGATGGTTGACAAACTAACATTAATTGGAAGGATAAAATGCTATCAGACTAATGATGTGGAGTTTTAAAAGAAAATTATAGTTGTGAATGAAGGGAGATTGATTGAATTCATATATAAAGATAGAATTTGTAAATTTGATAAGTGAAAACGTGTACCAGATATACCTGATCTTAAAAGGTAATTGTTGGAAGATGCTCATAGATCCAATTTCTCTATAAACCCTGTTAGCACTATGATATATTGAGATTTGAAATAAAATTTTTGGTGGGACAACATGAATAGGGAGATTGTTGATTATGTGTTAAGATGTATGGTTAGTCAACAAGTAAACATTGGAAGAAAACATACTATAGGAGTCATGCATCCTCGTCCCATACGTAAGTGGAAATGATATGATATAAAAATGGAATTTGTAAGGGGGATACCAAAGATTCTTAAAAAGAATGATGCAATATGGGTCATTATTGATCATCATACCATGTCATCACAATTTCATTCAATACGAGAGAATTTACCACATGATCCTTTAGAAAAAATATATATTAATGATGTTTTATGACACCATGGTGTACCCCTATTGATTTTTTATCCTGATCCATCTTTTAAATGTAGATTATAGAAAAGTCTTTAGAACGGCCTAGATTCTGAACTTCGTTTGAGCACTACCACCACCGTCAAGCAGATGGACAATCACAACTGACTATCCAATCTATAGAAGACATATTTATATCTTTCTCACTTGACTTTAATTGTATGTGGGATCATTATTTACCTATGGTAGAATTTTTCTATAATAATAGATTCATTATAGTATTCAAATGGCACCATATTAAGTGTAATATGGAATGGGAAGTCCCACACGAACTTGTTGGGATGATGTTGGTGAAAGAAAAACACTAGGCCAAAAACATATTTTCGAAAAATGAAAAATGATATGATTTTCCAAACCCACATCAAATAATCTCAATATAGGAAAAAGAGATATATCGATAACAAAAAAGACTGATTTCTAATTTCATGTAGGAGATGAATTTATCATGAATGTATAAACATGGAAGGGTGTTATACGATTGGGTATGAATGGAAAATTAAGTCCAAGATATATTGGAACTCTTGAAATTATTGAAAAAAATGGAGTTGTAGCTTACTGATTGGAAATGCTGCCAAGTCTCTCTAATGTTCCTAATGTGTTCTACATATCACTATTGAGAAAATACATGCATGACCCAAATCATGTACTCACCTATGAAGAAAAATAATTGAAACTCAATCTGCCTTATTGTGAAGATCCTATCAGAATTTTTGATAGCAGAGAAAAAGTATTGGGAAACTAGATGACACGTTTGGTTAAAGATATTTTGAGAAATCATAAAATTGAAGAGGAAACGTGGGAACCTGAGGAACTTATAATGATGAACCACCTTAATATTTTAATGGAGTAGTATTCTTGAAAATTTGAGGATGAAATGATTTGAATGAGGAAAAATGCAACATCCCAAGCTTCCATGGTAATCTTCACTTTTATTAATGCAATATCTTGCGTTGTACAGAAATTCATATTCTATAACAACACAACCAGTCAAACTTGTCATTCAAAAATCAGATATGAATAGTAATACCCATATTATAAAATTTTTTAAATTTTATTTTTCAAACTGAAATTCATTTTTGGATTTGGAATATCAAAATTAGATTATAACGAATATTTGGTATTTTCTTTAAAACAATCAATTTTTTTTGAACAGTGAAATCATTGTGCTGTTTTTTAAAACTTATTTTTTATTAAAATAAATATTTATAAATTTAATTTTTTTAATTCAAAATAGATTAAAAATATGTATATTAGTACACTGTAATTAATTTTCATTCTTTTATAATAATATTATATATATAATATTTTATTGAACTTTTTAATTTCATTTAACCACCATCAAGGCACATTAACAAATATGAAAAAAATGTTATTTTACAGCTTATATGAATTCAATTTCAATAAACGGAGAGGCACATTTTTCATTAGTAAGTAAAATTTAGTTTAATGGGATGAAAATAATTATTGTAGAATAGTAAATTTTGAATTTTATTTAGCACAGTTAAAAGTAAATAATGTAATTAAAGGTAATAATAATATTAAAATTACCCCATTACATTAGTTAATTGTACTGGATAATTGTATTTCAACCATAATCAACCATAGGATAAATATAAAATCATTTTATTCCTTTTAGATTAGAGTATGTCATTTATTATGTTTTATTTGAAGATGAGTTATAAGTGTTAAATCCATTTTTTACTAACTAAAAATATTATCTTCCATTTGACATTGTATATTATATTTATAACCATGAAATATAAAAATACAAGGAGATATGGTTAATGATAACTATTTAACTAAATTCTAAATCTAAAGATAAGTTTAATATGGTGACCTAAACATATCTAAAACCTATTGGTTGAGATGATTCCAATGTCTCCCCATTATATCTTAGAAATAAATCCAGTGGGATCCATTATAAACTGAAAATTATTCTATATAAATATAATATTTCATGCATTTCCTAAAGTGACCATCACCTATCTTATAAAAGGGTACATCCACTTATCATAATTTCACAACTAAAATTCCATTGGGCTCAGCCAAAACCTACTCAAGTATCCTCTCAACTAACCTCACATAATCCTAGTATCCTTAAATTGATCTGAAATTCGATATATGGAGCAATATTTGTTCAAATCAAAAGGAATAATCGTAAAGAAGAGGTAATTTTTTCATCACCTTTTTCAAATTTATTTTCTTATCCCACATCGTCATTATTTTAATCTCCATAATAAAATAATACCATCAGTAGATTATACATATAGAGATATTATACTAAATATATAACAACCATATTATTTTTTATTTCCATCATGTGAATGAAAAAGTAACTATACGTGCATACATATGGCTTCCCGTTTCCATGTCGTGGTGTAGTTGGTTATTCAACACTTAATTATTTGAATTGGTAAAATAAAGAGTAAAATTGATGTAAATAATAAATATAACATATTAATGATTCAATATATATAATATAGAATCCAATTACATACAATTTCACCATCAATATAATGATATTGTTGTTGGTGCGTACGTATGGCTTTCTGTCTCAACGTCGTTATGAGATTTCAACCCCCATCATATCAACTGAAGAAAAATTTCATTTGATGATTAAAAATAATTTTTATGATGATAATATAATAATGGATAATAATCAAATACATCAAATCCATAACAAATCAGACTTATGTAACAAAACCTATAAGGTAAAACAAATCATTTAACTTCTGAAACAATTATACTACTCTGATATTAATAACAATGAATTGTTAGAAGATCATATTTGATATAATATTTATGTATTTTGTACTTTTATAATTTAAAACAATTAATTAACCATTATACAAGAGTTTTGGGTACCCACAAAAATTGAAAAGTACAAGGTAAGGGTTAGTTTTACAATCACTTTATTATCCAAGGTTGTTTATAAGTGTTTACCTACTAGGTCCTCTTTATCATCCACATCTGTGTTTATTAAAAAATCATTTCAAATAATTTTTTTTATTTCCTAGACTATCGGTTAATTTCATTTATACATTTTTTGACTATTTATTAATAGTTTTTAAGGAATAGTTTTTCCATTTTCTGAATATGGTACTTTATGTCTTTTTCTTCAAATTAAGAAAAGAATGTTATTTTAACTTATATAGTGTGTAACGATATTTTCTTCCATTATAACACCTTAGATGATTCCCTTACAATCTTATAAAAATATTTTTAAAATAATTGTTGCCTTTTATTTTTATATATCATTAAAATGATTTAAAAATAGAAATTGATATTTCTCTCAAATAGTTTTTATTTCATCTATGTCAACATCATTATTTGAATTTTAGATTTATTTGAAGGTGATTTATTATGACACATTCTTCCATGTTGTATTGAATGTTTTTTATATTTTTGATTATGGATGTTCTATTTTTATACAATTCATGGTTTATGGTTAAAGTATTAACATTTCATATTGTAGTTTTTATATGAATGTCTATGTTATGTTTCAACATTTTCATACGAGGAATGAGTTGGATGTAACGAGAGATGGGTGGGCCCCATGATAGTCTCTCAATGTATCTGTAGATCTCATGAGGGAAATTAGTATCATTGAACAAGTCCAATAAAAAAATATATTTTTTGTTGGCATGAAACGAGGCCATGACTACATTGCTTTGATATCCATCATTATACATTCCATCATTAGGAAATTTCATATAGACATTACATTTGATTATTAGACTATTAAAATATCCATGTTAATATGTAAATGGAAATATGTGATTTATCTTTGCTATATTATTATTTTGAATATGTTTAAAATTCTTGTGCTTTATCCAATACATTTCCTTAAATGTGAATGATGATTTATGAAAGTCTCGACTATATTGTTATCCTTTCTGATCATCTAAGTTCACAAATTTTGTTATGTTTTATTTTTCATAGGATGCATAGAAGTAATTTATGATTTAACAATATTTATATGAAATGGTATAAGAGTGTGTTTATAGAAGGCATTATGTTTTTTTTTCATTTCATAATGTAATATTAATCTTGTGAATGTAACTAGTATATCCAAGGCAATTAAACTAATTGGTCTTTTGGGACATGAACTCTTGTGATCATGACAATGTTATGTAAAAATGCACTGACTCTCTGTTTCTCGTGTTTGGGTATTACAATATATATATATATATATATATTATTGTTTTCATTGCTGTATTAATACATTATGTTCAATTATTATTTTCTATGTGTGTTCAATAATAACAAAATATTTATTATTTTAAAAAAAATATAATGTATAAAATATATTTTCTGTTTATGTTAATGAAATTAATTTTTATTCTAGGAATATTCAGTGATATTTATTAATACACCAATTTGAATCATTTTTCCAACTGCATAACAAAAAAAATAGAATAAAAAATCCTAACATGAAAAAATGAATAGAAAATTTTCCATTCAAAAAATAAATAGAAAACATGTAAAGTATTCTTATATTACAATAATATCTAATGTACCTACACAAAATTAATTATCAATGCTATTTAATATAATTCTAAAAATAATATCAAATATAGGTCCAATCATTGAGATATTTATATTTGTAACCAAATAATCTCATTAAACTATAATTTGTACCGTTTATATTATACATAAATATTAAATGTGTGGAAGAAGCACATTATGTGTATTTAATATACAGTTCATGTCATGGAATAATGTATTTTTGACATAAAGTGTACAAACTAATATTTTACACTGATTTATTCCTCCTGCCGTGATTTCCCAAATTGTATCGCAATAAAATGATTAATATTGATGGATGATTATTTTAAACACTGTAGTCTAGTGTCTTGGGTAGTGTCAATAAGGAATTCCCCATGTAAGGGCAATGAGGATACTTCACACTGGTGGATGTCTTCGGGGGGAGGCTATCCTATTGTGTAGGCTATATGGGGGGTAATCCCACACTGCATGCTTCAGTGTGGGTGTGGGGTGAATTTATCCCAGGCTACAGATCTGTTGAAGTGTGTACTTCTTGATACCATTCACTATTGAACATTGGGGATATTGTGTGGTTGGTGGAAATATGTTTCATCCTCATTTTTAGATCAATTTTAAACATGATTTTTTATATTTGTAACACTATGATATTTTCACTGTATTTGCGCACTCTAATCATAGTAATCTTCAGTCTCTCCATGGCCGTAGGAATTATTATAAAACTATTTAAATCATGTTGTCATATGAGATATTCAACTAGTAATTTTCATGATAATTTATTTTTTATATTCATTATGTTCCTACCTGTTATGACACTGTGACTCCTAGAGATTCTTTAGAAATTAACATTGTTGATATTCAACATGTCTGTTCCCACATGAAAAAAATATAATGCATTAATTCATTATTAGATTATTACATTTAAGTGTATCTTGTTTTTAAATAAATTAAAATATTCAATAATCATCAATAAAAATATATAATACTAGGTTACATCGATATATTTAGTATACAATTTGTAATATGATAAATTCACATGGTATTTACAAATCAACATGAGATATTGGATAATGATAATAAAATTAACATCATTAATAAATTAGATATATTCAACTATTATAGTATTTATATTAATTCAAAAACGTAATCTTTTTATGAGTTTCATTAAACATATAAATGTAATGAGGCACATTACGATACTGAGTAAACAGAAACATCATATTCTCATGTTGAATCCAAAACATTGAACAATTGTCGAACAACCTAACATAACACACATGATGGAATTGATCTTAATAAATAGAAACAAAGAACAATAGTTTGATGTTATTATAAAAAATGAAACAATAAACTTATATCATTGATCATGAGTTTTATTTTAACATATATTCTCATGGAAATACACATATTCCAATGATTAAATGGAAGTTGTTATATATTTTATTTCATTCCAAAAATAATTTTAATATGAAGATCATTATCATTTAATTGTTATTTTAATTTCTAATAAAGAAACATCAATATACATTAAAATGATTGAAATTTTCATTTCATGAAAACTGCATATATCTGTATTTTAGAATCAACAAATTACTTGACTAAAATTCAATAACTCTCAGAGATATTTCTCATGGTTAAATTATATTATGATGAAATTAATTAGAAAGGGCATTCGATTAAAATGTAAGGTTGATGAATAGAAATCCATCCACGATTTGTTTCACAAGATTCACTTCTTTACATATCCTCATCTTTCTAGAACAAGGGTTGTGTTATGTGATGTATTTTTATTAGTCATTATTTTGATAGGGTTTAATTATTTTTCCATGAAACCATTTTATATCCCTTGAATCATGACTGATTTTTTCATGTGAATGGAATATTTTTACACACATATTTGGAAATACATGTAATAAAAACATGGATCCAAAATCTCTTCGATCAAAAGATTACTCTATTCATAGATAATAAGATAATAATGAATATATTTCAAAAAAAGGTACATGAAACACCTGTATTAATGATGAATGAGGTATCTTCATATGTTTTAATGAGACACTGATTATACACATAATGATGAAAATTCAATAGATGATGGTTTATATTGAAAATAGTATAACCATGTAGCCAAGGAGGAACTTGACCCGATTGTCTTGGAAACAATGCACCCTCGATAATGAGAATTTGATATAATGTGATTGATAAATTCTATTGGAAATATATTTATGCTACAAAATCCTTAAAATTTACTATTATATACTACCAGAAATCATTATAATTTAGTTGTACAATGTATTTATCTTTATTTTTCATGATTCCAAATTTCTAGTTTTCATAATTATCATATTGTATTCCTATAAATTATTCTATGACCCTATAGTGATTATAATTTATGAACAATCTATTTTTTGTTTCCTCTATTATTTAGATTCAATTATTATATATTTTCAAAATAATTTAATAATAAAATGATCTTGTTCATTTTTATAATAATTTTTAGTTTGAAGCTACATTTTGATGTTACTTTCGTAACCATTAAATTTCACATATCATGTCTTTAGGACATGAATATATGACCGGAACTACTCCTTTGTCCCAATAAAATACAAAATATCCATTTTTATTTGAAAAATTTGTACATTTTCCTTTTCTTACAAATTATATGACTATTTATCTTTCCACAAAATATAAAAAATTAGAAGGCACTATTGAATATTTCACTAACATACGATTATTTTTAGAAGATTATATTAGTAAAAACATCATTATAATGAGTCATTTTTATTATATTGATTTTTTGTTTTTATTTTTCCCATTTATAATCATCATTAATAATAAGTTGGTTTTTTCCTTTTATTATTTTCTCTAAAAAAATGGGGAATTCATTTTAATTTATCTAATTGAAATTTCATTTAATCTGTTGATCATTGTTGATATTCATTATTATATATGGAATATCATGAAGAAGTTTGGGAAATGGGTAATGATAATTTTTTAAACAATGTCTATAGAAATCAGTTTGTTCATGAAATAAATTTTCATTATTTATCACCAACATAGATGAACATTTATTGTAATAAATTACAATTTACAAAATAAAAATTTCATCAGATAATTGATATGGTAGGAAAGAAATGAATATGTATATATATTGTAATAGTTAATGTTGGAGTTTATAGATTTAATATTGGGATTTTTCATTGAAATTTTAGTACATTTAATCTTGATCATTGTATAAATGAAGGTTTTACTCACAAAGTGAATACGAATTTGGTCAATTAATTTATTATGATAGCGCCTCAAGGTAAACATGGTGACAATCTCACAATTTGTTGTAAGGAATATTTTCATATATTTATGTGATCTATTTATGATGGGTGAATGGTGTATATAATTACATATTGGTATATCAATAGTCTTCATAATAATTTATTGTTGTATCTCTAATGTGTATCATATTATTTATTGTACCACTCAAAATCAACATGCATTGTATTGTGAGATAATTGATTTGGATGTGAAAATATTAATTGGAAGAAGCATATTATAAGCCACATCAGCAAGTAAAAATATAATATCAGTTTTTGTCTCATTACCCCGTATATGATATACCCTATGTTTATATAAATAAAATTCTTACTTGTATATTACATGATAAATGGATTGGGATATTCAACCCCATGGTTGTTATCTTGTATACAATTCATTGATTTATAATAATCTCAGTCTAAATTTTGTTGAACCTATTTTAAATTTCAATATGAATCCTATGAAATGAATATTGTTATGAAATATTTATTTTTTAATATTTTACTGTTATGGTCAAGGCGGTTATTTAGTATTGTTCATTAAATAGTGAAATCAATTTCGATGCTTCCATTAAAATAAAAAATAGTTGAAGACCTTTTTTAATATTTTAGATGTTTCATCAATGTGAGAATGAAATGTGATATAATTTTTTTTATATGGCGTGTTATATTATATGAATTATTTTCTTTCTATATGATTGCAAGGAGGGGGACCTATTTGCAAAAGTGTTGACTAGGTGTTGGAAGCAGCATCGTAGATTCCTACTTTAACCACATGTTAAATTCTATAAAGTGAGACATAAAAAACACAAAAGAAGGGACACCAATGTAGTCATAATAAAATTAAATTCCCTCCTCAATGAAAGAATCCACCCCACATTGAAGGATTATTTTCAATATCAAGACTTTCACATTCTCTATCATGTGGCTCTATGATGTAATCATGCTTTTTATTCAACTTTACTAAAATGTAAGGTTAATTACTCCACCACTCTATAGATCTATGTCCAAGACAAAACATGGAATCATATTAGAAATCTCTTATATCATGTTTTAATTGGGAGACTGGAATAAGATTAATCCCTTAAACTCACTCATCCTCAAAATTAAATACACCAAAAACTTCCTTAATTTTTCTAATGAACTCATATATAAACAATAGGAAAACTTATTCACCCACAATGAATATGGGTTATTAGCTTAAAATATATAGAGAATATGAATGAATTAGTTAAATAAAAAATTATACAAAACACATTATAATGTGGTCACAGAAGGAATATTATCCATCATTTCATAATACATTGGATCTAGGATTATCCTTTGATTATTGATATGAAACACTTGAAGAGACCTCATAATGGAGTTATCTATAGTAATCCACAAGAGAAATTTTTCTTTTATGGGATTTATTTAGTTAAATATTTTTTATCCATATATATTGATCATTAAGCCCATATATAATTTTTATAACTCATTTATTTCACTGAAAAACATTTTCAAAACATTTTTACAGAATTCAATGTTAGGATATCATTTTCATTATGTATTATTTCACCAACATGAAATACTAAAAATACCATGATGAATGAAGTATCCTACAAGTATTAAAAAGAGTCTTCTGGGTTTTTATAAAAAACAAATATATTGATTGCATCTCCAAATAATAATTTCCATTTTGAGATGAATGGTTCAATACATAAAATGATTATTCCAACATATAAACCCTAGAAGTCTGATTAGACATATTAAAAGTTACAATAATATTTAGAAAAAAATTAATTGATGATTAAAAAATAATATTACATTATAAAACACTATGATAATGTTTATAAAATTATAAAATATTATAACAAATTCTTATTTTCTAAAAAATAGAACATTAATCCAAAAATAATGAAAATTATACATAAAAAACTTCCAAAAAAAATAAATTGTAATTTTATATTGGAAAATCATATATAGGACACCAATATATCAAAAAAAAAATTTAAAACAAAAGGACTTAAAATGTAAAATAAAATTTTAATTAATAGTTTTTAGAATAAAATATAGTACAATTGATACAAAATAATTTTTAAATAATATTTTTTCATAAGATTCATTCATTTCATGATCCCTTTTTTATTAATATATGTTTTTCTGAGTATTAATACATTATATTATTGAACTAAATACATATGAAATTTACATGATATTCCAAATGACTAAACTAGACCCATCAAGCCCGAACTAGGATTATTGTATAATGAGTACACCACCCGATGTCCTCTAAACACTCACTGAGTGATGGTGACTAGCACCATGATTCCACATCACACAACATGATAGACCTTATAACATTTTTCTTTCACAATACACAAATATTAAATAGATAAGATAAAAAGAATCACTTATATGACATGTATATATATATATATATTTGACTAAATGGTACACAATGAATTAATGAAACATCAAGAAAAAAATACAACCCCACCTGGGTAAATATAAATAATGTATATATTTGAAAATTACCCAAATCCAATAGATGTGAGACACTAGAGCACTCCTCCTCATTTCTATTAACCATTTTTTTATCAGTCGCAAAGAACAATTCCACAATCATGGATACCAATGCTCTATAAAACATCACCCAGAATCACCAAGTGTTGGCTTTGTGGTCATACTAGTTTCACTTCTACAAATAGCATCATCTATCCTATGTATTGTCATAAAAAACAAAACATGTGTGGGCACAAATATTGTTCAACTAATAATACATGGAATAATGAAATTTCTAATCATTATGAGATCTATTTCCCAACTATATGGTGTGTCAAAAATTTAACCATGGAGTGACTGTGTAGTAAAAAGACTCCAAATAGTTGAATACCTCACAATATATAACATTTATGTTTATTCTAAATACCATAAAGGATAACAAACTCATTTTTTATTCATTTCATTCAAGGGAATTCCCAACTCTATCATTGATAACCATAAATACAATGAAATCATTCTAGAAACCCAATGGAAAACCCATTACATTCTCTAAAATATATCAATATCACTTGGGGTACTATGCACAACCATTATAACATACCATGTTAGTTGTAAATGAGATATTAACAAATGTATGAAAGTAACAATACTATGCATAGGCTTTCTGTAGGTTAAATCATTACACAACATAACATGAAAGAAAATCCATGAATGAAATAGATCTATGAATCCTATGAATCCTTTATGCAATAATACTGGGAGACACACACATCCATGAATGATGAATCAATCAGAGATGAATTGACATTATATATAGAGGACTCACACCACTCAAGACGTCTCCATGGGCAATGTACTATTGAAATCTATTCGTACCATGTCCTGGACGTACCCCTAATCATCACTGATGAATTATGAAATAACTGTTGATCAGGAGGACATACACAACATATATATTGTGGGGGGTAATGAATTATATTATGGAAATAAGGGCCTCATTACCTTAATATCAAACACCCTAGGGATGACTAGTCATGTGAATGCTCTAAAAATCATTCTTTAAACCCATTATCATCCTTATGGATATAAATCTCAAAATGCATATATCTAATTGAAAATGACCTCATATGACTTAAAAACATACCTTGGGATGTATTTCAATAAATACTTATGATATGTAATTTTTTTCAAGGAAGTATAATACTGACTAAAAATTGTGGAAATCATACCACAAAGGTGATGGGTGGCCACACAATAACCCTTGGGTTAGCCATATTGTATGATGGGTTACACGTATGTGTATGGATCAAATACATGTATTTTGTTCCCTCCAATGTTGGGTTGGTATGACTTACCTAAATAGTTGTAGGGCTGAAAAATTCATATGGTCCCTATGTTGTGCTAGGCCAGCTGGCTAACGTGTTCCACCCAATATATTGTGGTAAATTCATTCCCAAGGAATACACACTTTTAAATAAACATATAATAATTAAAATATTATTTATTTTTAATAATTTATTTTTGATATCAACAATACACATAATTTTGTGTTGTCTTAGCCTGAGGGAATATATTGAACCTCAGAATCAGAATATTCTTCAAGTTTTTTTTCCAAGGATTCCTACATTGATAGATTTATCATTTTTTATGTGGGAAGGTTATGAAATATTAAAACAAAAAAATTTATCTAATTCATAATTATAATTTCTTAGTCACTACACCAAACCATCCTATTCAAGCTCCTATTAGCCATTATTGAACAAATAAATCCATGTTTAGAAATGATTCCTCTAAATATTAAAATATCCCACGAATTCATGATATAGAAAATCCTCATATACTTTTTTCATTTTGTTTGAGATATCTAAATTTATGATTGTAGAATTAAGTGTTCATGGGTGGATTAAAGTTTTTATATGAAAATGAATGAATTAAAAGTGAAAAAATAAATTAACATAGAAAAAAGTGTGATGGAATACATATTGAGAAAATTATTTTCAACAATTATTTATATAAATATTTTATTATTATTTTTATGATTTATATTATTTATTATAAAATCTATGTGTGAAATTGAAGGATTCATCTTGTCGATATTTCATAGGGTTGTGTTTTTTTTGGTCTACGATGGCTTAGGGTTATACCATGTGTCGGAGTATGATGGATAAAGGTTATAAAATTATTCAATGAGGTCATGTTGATATTATGTGGGGATATGGTGGTGAATGTGGTGATGATGATTTAGTTGTGATTATTATAATGTGATAATGGGATGATCCCAATTGGTTTTCAAGTGGAAATTTATATTTCTTTTTTATATGTTGGTGATGATATATAGTTGTTGTGAGATAGAACATTCTTATTATGATTGAATTTGTTTATGGTTGATATGTTATAAAATAAATTGTGGTCTTATATGATTCGTATTATGTAACATTTCAGGGATTTTTCTGAATTTATGAAATAAAACTAGAAATTCGAAATTCCATTTCTTACTTATGATATTCCATATTTATAAAAGTTATACTTGTGTGACTAATTTTTAATTGTCTATATTTTTCCAATAATTTTATTGTCTTTCATTGATTTCATAGTTTATCCCCACATATCTATCTAATAAAAATTTATTCTACTTTGATATAATTGATTACATCATGTTCTCAATCATATATAGAATTTTAATTACTTTTCTGGACAGTCTTTTGTAGAGTTGAACTGTCATTCAAGTAGTTTGGGTAAGGATATAGAATAATCTAAAGATTTATGCATCCTTTATTGCCTTTATTTATTATAGATTAAAATAATGTAGTAAACAATTGTTTTGTGGAAACACAATTTTTTCATAATATGTAGTAGTTAATAATAGTGTTGTGGAAACATTGTTTTCATTTATAAGATATTGATTTTTAGTTTTTGTTTTATTTTCCTGAGAATAAATGGGGAGAATTCCTCAAATTATTGAGATAGAAATGATCACTGGCATTTTTTAACTCATGTCCTATTGGTGTAAATTTTCATTGGATAATCTTATCACGTCTGTCTACCCATGAAAGGATTCAGTAGGGATTGGAATCCATTGGCGAACTCCAAAACCCAGTAATCATATAGTGACACTATTTTCACAAATAAGTTATAAATCACATTGATAATATTTTAATTAACATTGAAAAAAAAACATAATTCACAATATTCATTAAATAATTTCCTCCTCTTTCAATTATAACATATGTTATAATTAATCATGGATGATATACGTGACAAAAATTGAATACCTCCCCCAATAATTATCTGCTACATTAATGGTACGCCAATTTAAAATTAGTGAGAGATATATAGACATTTTTTATTATATTATCATATATAATAGAAAAAAAAATTATTATATAAACCTTTTATAAGTATCATATCACTCAAGTAGGGGTATCATTTATGATTTCTCTTAGTTTCCCTTCAAATTAATATTTTTTCAATTCTATTCATCAATTTTACATTGGATTATTAAAATTCCATAATTTTTTTACAAGCACTACAGAATCTTCACAAGGTTATTTAATTAATATACGTTTAATGAGCATGAATAAAATTTGTTAAAAAAATGTCCCTATAATAGATAACATATGATACATCCTCAGGTTTTAAAATATGATTCTTGCAAAACATAATTCATTCATGATAATGTATGGTTGTTAGAGAAGCCATCAATTTGAAATAAAGTTTATAGATTATCCTTTTCAAGGGGTATGTAAATTCATACTCATTTTGTAATTGAAATCCACGTCTCTATCATTTGGAAAACAATTTAAACTAGTGTCTGTAGAAACATAAATAATACTATAACATTTTAAAATTAAACAACGTCTAAACATTACAGATTCATGTAAAAACCCATGTGTATTCATGAAATATATTTTTATAGAACAAAAACAATTAATATCATAATAAATAACACTTTACACAAATATTTTATTAAAATTTTGGTTTATTATATAATCATCTATATATAAATTACAACAAAAATAAAATATAAATGAAAAAAATCCATAATAAGTTCAATAGTTTTAATCATATTAAATATATTTTTTTCATTTTCCATGAATCAGTAGATCTATTGAACATTATAATGTTTCTCAAACAATTCATACCCATATAAATAATCATAATTTAACTATACTCTTTTGAACAAACCATAAATATTGAAATTAAGGACAAAAAATTACTGACAATGTTAAGAAGAGGTTTCTACACAACATATAATGAATATCTCATATATTATGGAAATATCATGATCATATACAATGTATAGAAAATTCATTTTTCTAATAAAATGATACAAAAATATATAACTAATGTGTTTATAGAAAATGTCGTACTTAAGAGAGTAGTGAAAATAACAGTAAAAATTTATAAATGGTTGAACAACCTAAAACTATCAATTAATAATTTTCATGTATGAATTAGAAAAAATAAAAATAAATATATATTTATAAATATAGTGAACAATTATTTAATGGTGGAATGAAACCATATCATTTACTAAAAAATAAAATAGCAATGTTAGCCTAAAAAAGATAATTTATACTTAAATATAATTCAAATAAAAAATTATAGTCACTGATAAATCCTAAAAAAAATTCATAAATGTAATGTAATAGGAACCACAATGGATCTCATTTGTTTCCATTATTAATTTTGTGGACATTATAATTTTATATCTATTTATACACATCATGTGATTGTGTATCTATCATCACATTCTATAATACATAATAAATATCAATCTAAAGTATAAAAAATGAAATTTAGTATAATAATTTTTCTTTGTTTTTGAACCCCACGAATGACTTCATTGCAATAAATATCATCAAAATGATATTTAACGTGTACTAAAATATATATCAATTTAATAAAATAAAAATAAAAAATAGCTACAAATATCATTCAATTAAACACCATGTATATCACATTTTTTGTTACTCATTTCCTAGAACAAAATCATCACAAATTCGAGATGTAGTTTATTTTTCTTATGATCCCAAAAATCTCTTGAAATAATATATGTATAAATTATAAAAAATCATCATGGAGATTTATAAGTAATTAAAAAAATAAAATGAAAAATAAAATATGATCGATTATGATTATTATAGGAATCACCAGATAATATTTATGAGTCGCCACATTTATTTAAATCAATGAATGTATATGGTTTTCCATCCCAATATATATGTACTTTATAATATATCTCTTCATTAAATAGATTTTAATTATCATCCATTTTCTAATGGTGATCTCAAGATCCCTTATATTGCATTTCATTTCTATGTCATAAACACTACCATAATACATTTTGACTGTATTCCCCTAGAAAGCATGAAAGGTATTCTTCCACAAGTCATCTTTCTCCTCTAAATCCACCCTCCACAAATCCACTTTGTAGTCCTAATGGGGACTGAATGCCCGATTCACATGGAAAAAACATCCAATTTCTATAGATGAAAAGGTAAATAAATAATTCATCATCATGGGAAGTATGTAATTTTGTTTAGATTCATTTCAAAACATTATTTATATAATTTCCCAAAACACAGAACTCACTTAATAAATAAATAAATTATGATTCATTTGCCTTTAATAAGATTTTGACCCTAAAATTAGTGTAGATTCACGTGGTCTATCAGAAGGCTCATAGTCCCTATATTGCATTACAGGGGGCCCTAAAATCATTTCCCCAAACAATTCATCAATGTCCTTTTTCATTAACCCTGATCAACTTGAACTATTTACGTACAATCCCATGCAATCCTCACTATTAATAACTATAAACACCATCTAATCTATGAACATCCACATCTGTTACCATTTTTCCACGACCTGCTTTTTTCATGATATGTGAACGAACAACAGAGTGCCACTCCCTTCCTTCCTCAAGGTGAAGAAGAGATAATGACCCCTGATTCCTACCTTCTGTACACCCCTGGGTGTTGACTAGTACAATGGGTATTTAATATCACACAATATGGATGAAATTATCTCTTTAATTTAAAACTATATTTAGAGAAAATATGGTAATCTCTCGAATAGCACAAGTCATTTCATATTAATGAAACCAAAATCAACCACATGCATGATTTAATGATAAAATTATACAAAATTAAAATCAAAATGATATAGAAAAAACCAAAAGAATACAACTAAATACAAACACATCATCTATCATGACGTCTGAGATACTAATGTTAAGGAAAGTCCTCAATGTCCACGTGGAAACCTGAATACAATATTACATACCTGGGGAGTATTCAAGCATAAACAATAGGAAACCTTATACCACCAGTGCACACATGGGGGAATATACTAATGACCCCTTGAGAAAACAACAAATCCTCAAGCACATAACCAAAAAAACTAACCACCCTTCCTCACAAGGGTACAATCACCAAATAACGCTAATCAAGAAAAGTAATAATGTACGTACTTTGATGATTGGGTACACCGCACCACTTTCCAACTGTTTAGATACTCATTACTAATGGCTAATGTCATGATGATACAACTAATCTTGTACAAAGTCTCATGCTCTCAACCAACCATCACAAACCTAGGCCAGAAACCAAAAACAAATCCCGCCTGCAGACACTAGAGAAACAACAACAAAACACCTTTCCTGAAAACACCGTGGCCTCATCCCATATACACCATGAAAACAAACATTTCCTTCTAACAAATAGGCCTCTCACCCACAATAAATCCATCCTAAGGGATCAAGGGCTATAAAAAACCTCATGCCATTACAACTTTCCCAGATATGCCCGAGAAGAAAAAACATGGAAAAGGGTGTGTGAAAGAATTGTAGTAACCTGTCATCCATCTACCAACCTATATATTTGGAATGAGACCCTCACCCATGACATGGGGTTGTTCAGAACAAAGGGCTCAACAAGGGTGAATTCATATATAAATCAAAAGAAACTAAATTATATACATGTAGGTAAGAAAAAATGTATGCCAACCTATGTGTTTTAAAATAAATAACCATCCCACACAAAACAACTTTCGCTGCAAAAACTACATTCAGAACCACATAAATATCCACAAGCATAGAAAAAACAAAAACCCAACCATTTTCCCACTTAACCATTTGGATGTTTTTAAATTAGTGGTTCACGTGAATTAATTCCAACACTACATTTGGAAAATATCATCCACAAACATACCAGACAACAAGAAATACATGGGGCAGTCCCACTGCACAACCATCACATAACGACATTACAGTCTGACTAAAAAAGGTCATATCATGGCCACCACGCATCCAAAAGAAGTCTAACTATCTAAAAGTTCAAAAATTCTACAAATAGTATATCCCTCACCATGAGACTCCACAACATCTCATGTATTTCCCCAAAACCAAATCTCACAACATCCAAAGGAAAAACTAAAAACCCATTTCTCAAACATTCCCAGAAGCCTCAAAAACCAACATCGTCACACATCACACAACCACACCTATTCAAGAGGTTGTATTATGATTTATCCGACATTATTCATTACTTACTCTTGATAAACATGGGCAATCACACAATGGGTTTGATCATTTTTCATCAATTTAATTAACAAACTATATCTAATTAAGTAGATTATAAGTTACATCCATATATAAAAGAATCACAATACAACATAATACCACCAATGTGAAAGAAAATACCCCCAGTGGCCATTATTTTCCTAATTACTTACCAAAACATCAAACCAAAATACAAAAAAATGATAATGAGTAAAACAACGATCGACAAAGATCCTTATTTAACTCCCAACCTCTTACCATAACAGTATGATTACCTTCTAATCATCATTTTATCGATAGTAATTTATGACATGTTAATTAAAATATTCATTCATTCATTACAAATGACCTTTTATACTCCCACCATACATGATGCAATTTTAAATAGAGGGAACATAATCCCTACAAGGAAGAAAAGGTGACCAAAACTCTTCCTTGCATCAAGAACAGTGGGTCGCGTGAGTAGTTGGAAAGGATCATGTGAAAAACTTAATATAAGGTTACAACATAGAGTTTTGACACCTTTAGATAGAAGTATATATAAAGGCAGACCATGATAAAACTAAAAGGGTATAAGGAAGAGACAATCATAGCTTAAGAAGATGCCATATCTAAAAAACAGGGATACAATTTCAAAATTCATGGAAATCAGATCGTGGTTTGACAAAACAACATAGTGGTTTCATATGTTATAATTAATTGAGATTTAATATTACCCTCATACATAGATATAGAGGGGATATAAACATATAGAGAATAGATTGTTAGACCATGCTATGATTTGAATGGTTATCACATAATAATGAAAAATAGGTACCAAGGGAGAAACTGGTAAAAAATGCACAAACTGGAAAAATTAAAAATGGGACACTAATGGGTGAGTCACCAACATGAGTCAATGACGCTGACACCCTAAATCACTGACCCCAATTACCTAACTCTCTGACACCCTAGCTCACTGACCCTAATGCCCTATCTTACTGATGCCATGACTTACTATCATTGACACCTTTACTCACCGACACTAACTCCATAACTCTTCAACACCATCATCTTATACTCACCGAAACCTACACAGAGACAAGACGATGCATTGACACATTGACACACTGACATGCCAACACTATCATTTCAAAATTGGTTTTTTGTCAAACTCTCAGAATGACTCACCGAAAACTCCAAAAACACCACAAATACTGAATTTTCACAGTGGAATGGACCAGAGATGTCCTGGAAATTAAACCATGGGTATTCAAGAAATAAATATTTATAGAACTATATAAAATATAATTAACTAATTCATACTTTAGATATTTAAAAAAAAATCAACAATTTTGCAAACAACTATATAAAAGTTAATGAAAAAAATACAAGGGAAACTAATTATTCAAAAAATAGTTTAATGTTTTTAAGTAGATTCAAATTTTTTCATCTTCTAGGAATCACTATAACTATTAACCATATTGATGTTTCTCTAATGATTCATCACTACATAGTTAAGAACAATTACACTAATCTCTTATAGAAATACTATAAATAGATAAATCTTGGAGAATCAATTAATAATATATCCAACCAAAAATTTCTACACTACATTTATATAATTTATCACAAGTTGTGGTAATAACATGAACATAAATGGTTCCTAACAATGTATTTTATTTTCATATAATTATAAAAACATATATTACTATATTATTAATATATAAATTTTCTCTTAACAGAGAAATTAAATGAACCACAAAAAAATACATATTAAAAATTTAATGATATAGGAACTTCTATTAAAAAATTTGATGTATGAAATATTAAAAAATACAATTAGATATAAATGTATATTTATAGATATAAATGTGCACTTTTATTTTCGGTGTAATTACATGTTACTGCTTAAAAAAATATACAATATGAATTTTGTTAGAAAAATTAACATGGATATTTATATATTCTTCAAATCCAAATGTTGACAGAATAATTTATAAATATCTTAGAACCTGTAAAATAAATTAAACCTAATATATTACAATTTCACTTAAAATAACAAATTGAACGATGTTTAGATTATTAACAATTTTCTAGTGTTATGGTAAAGATTTATACAACTAGGACAATATTTTCTTAAATCAGAAAAACAAATGGAATATTTTAATACATCATAGTGATTTTTGAATACTATTAGAAATAAAATAAATGTTAAATTATGTGAACAAAAATGAATCTCATGTGTATCCCTAATTAATTTGGTGTAAATTAAACATTAATATTGTATTTCGAAACTTATAAGTGATTGTGGGTTTGTCCGCACACTATATAAAATATAATAAATATCATTATAATGATTAGAATAATAAAATTTAGTTGAAATTATATTAATACTATTTGAATCAGATGAATTTAATAATTAAACTTAATATTATTAATAAAATAATTAATGACTAATGGTATATATATATCAATTTACATAAAAAACAAAAAATAGATACGATTATACTACACTTAAATGCATGATATATCAAATTTGAAATCAATCATTTATTTGAACTACAGAATCCAAATTGCTTACTATAACATATTAATCAAATGATCTAACCATTCTTGGGAATTAAAAAATATCATAATTATGAAAAAATATCAATGATATTAATAAATATTGGGATAAATAAATTTAAAAATGAAATATTATTGATAATTCATATTATATGAAACACTCGAGAATGTACATGATTTATGAAATTTCATGATAGTTGAGGAAATGCCTATTTTTTATCCATATATGTATTTTCATTATAATCAGGATATTTTTTCAATGATTTATCCTTAACAGACATTTATAAATGTAAGATATTTCTATATCAATAGATGAGATGGATATTCTTAGAGATATTCAGTACAACAAATTTGGGTGTTGTGTGATTACCTAATTTTATAATCAAGTATCTCTTTTCAGGATAACAGTGAGGGATAATACAACACATGCATTAAATTTAGCCTAATAATGAGAAAACATTAATTAATATAAGTAATTAAATTTTACAAATGTAAGAAAACAAAACAAAATTTATGTATCTAACAATGTTGGGAATTATACAAGTATTTAATAATATAAATATGGTTATCTAGATTTCCAATACAATGGGATAGATATAATTGTAGTAACATATCTTAAAGAAAAAATTGATCATTTTTATGATTTATTAAATGAGGTAGCCAAATATTGACAAACTATTCATTATCCCCCAACACACACATGAGATTAGAAATATGTCCCCCATGATAATGATTTATCATAATTTTTACTAAACAACACCATGTATGATTTGCAATCATTATACAAATTTCATTAACACAAATTTGAAAATTCAATTAAATAAATAAATAAAATATTAAATTAATAAAAATTATTAAAACTCATGTGCAAGAAAATCATTTCAAATTTTTCACATAGAAAACTACATGATAAATTATGATCACACAATATTTTTTTATTTTAAAACCGACAAGTAATAGTGTAATTAAAATATATGGAGACATGATGAAATAATGGACTATTCTGGTTTCCATCATTTTAAAAAATTCATTAAATGTATTGATTTATGACCTCTATTGAAAACATATACATGTAAAATGAATCATTTTTTATAAGCTCAATAGTTTATACTTTTAGAAATCTATCATATGTGTTAGAAAAATAAAATCACCATTTTGAAGGTCATGTACAAGTTTCAACAGAAAATCATTCCCCTACATTTCATAGACACTCATAATCAATAAAAAAATACATGGGAATGAATTTTTTTAACAACTATAAATACACACAATCAACGAATAATAGATAAACTATTATGAAAAAAGGCCTAACAAAAAAATTACAAATCCAAAATTGATAAAAGAGAAATTAAAAACATCAAATTTTAATAATTAATTAATAAATTTTACGCTTTAAAATCATATAATTTTAATTATATTTTCTCATTCTTGATAAGAAAAACTCATCTCAGGAAATAAAATTGGAAGGAAAAGGAATGACTATGATTTTCAAAATATTGAATAAATGATGTCATAATAGAAAAATTTACTTTTTGATAAACACATAGGATTAATGAAATTGAATTCATGTGATATATAGAGGAAACTATTTTTTAATAAATTTTTATTAATTTTTTTATATTTAATTATTTACCATCGAACATTTTCATTCCATAAATTAATCGTATTGTGTAATTTAATCACATTTTATCCTTTTCATTTTTTTTAAATTATATACATTACAAATAAAATTAATTGAATTAAATAAAATTAATGGATTATATATGACTTGTAATTTTTCTATGGAAGAATCCCATTGTTAAATTAGTTTTTTCATAGTATCCCCAAGGTTTTTGGAGTGAAATTTTATTATTTAATAGAGAAATAATTATAGGGATACTTAATTTTTGTTCCTAATTCTGTATGGAGTGAGATTAAGGAATTAGTTAATTAATTCCATTATTTTCTCATGGTATGATGTTTTTGATTAATTGTAAATCATTTTTTAGACATATATCTTCAATATATGATATTTAATTTTTTTATATTAAATTGAAAATTGATACTAAAATTTTTAAATAAATTTTTAAATATGAAATAAAATTGCTATATAATTCATATTGATGGTTATAAATATAATGAATTCCTAAATTATATGAATATTATAATCCCTAAACAAATCATATTTATAACAACAATAAATGGATGCAAAAAAATGAAAATAAAATAGAAAAACGTTTACAAAGATATTTCAATATGTATCTACATCATTAGTTAAAAATGTCATCTGAATTATATATATGTATATATTCAATATATATGTAACTCCTAAAGCATCAACAATATGATTATCTTTGAATAATTCATTAGCTTTCCTTGTACGCATCATTAAATTCTAGCACACCACAACAAATCAATATAATCATTTAAAAAGTAGTTTTGAATTGTAAAACACACTTTCTGAAATTTTAATATTTTTATAAATTTTATTTTTCAAAATGGACTTAATTTTTGGATTTTTAATGTCAAAATTATCTTTCTGTGAGTTTTTTTATTTTCCTAAAAACATTCAAATTTTGATGAACAGTGAAAGCTTTACGTTAATGTTTAAAACCATATATTTATTTAAATACATACTTTTAAATATAATTTATTTTTATGTTCATGTATATACGTAATTCCTATAATAGTCCAATTTAATTCATTGGGTTCTTTCTATAAAAAGATTACAAATATAAAATTTTATTGAACATTTCAGTGTATTTTACCCACATTCAATGAACATTTGAAAATTTTCATAAAACATAATTTTACGGCTTCTCTGAATTGAATTTCAAAAATCCTAGAGACATCATTTACATTTGTATTTAAAATTTGGTTCAATAGGTTGAAAATAACATTTGGTGAATAGTAACTTTTGAATTTTATTTACCGCATTTAAAAGATAATTAGGAAATTAATGGTAAATATTATTTAAAAATTTCCCCACCACATGTCATAATTCTATTAGAAATGTGCATTTTAAACTAAATAACCCTTAGTTATAAAATAGGATCCTTATTATCCTATTTTATTATATAAAGACATTTATTATAATTTCTTAAAATAAGAGTTAAAAGTGTTAAATTCAATCTTTAATTTCTAAAATACATATAAGATGGGGTTACATATAATATAAATTACACTATTAATATTCACTATAAAGATAAAAATATTTCCTACATCATGGTATTTTATTTATTATATTTTGGAAATTGAGTAATTAAATTTATTTCTGACACAATAGTGATGTAGTAATTACCTTATTAATTAATGAGAAAAACAACTATTGTTATAAATATTAAAATAAATGTTAATTAAAACATTTGTTTCCATACACGAATTTTCTAGTATAATTTGACATGTTAGGATTGGTTTATTGGTTTTTTAAATAATAATATAGTTTTGACTTTCACAAAAACCCAATACTAAATAGTTTTAAAATTGATATAAATGATTTTTAAAAACAAATACTATATTATTTAATGACATAATATTCCTAAAAATCAAATATGCAGGAAAAATAAATATATAATGTTATATATGTCATTATATAAAATCATTAGTGTCTTTTGAAATTTTATAGTATGTTTATTAACCATGTAATATAAATATACAAATACACATGGTAATTGTTAAACTATTTAACCGAGGGTTAAATCTAAAATCAATGGTTAATATGTTGACCTAAACATGTCTAAAAACTATTGGTTGAGAGTATTTCGACCCATACCTCCCTTATCATAGAAATAAATCTATTTAAATTCTTTATATAAAGAAAATTATTTTAAAATAATGTAATAATTCCTGATTTTCATAAAGTGACCCTCATCTCTCATATAAAAGAGTATTTCCCCTTCTCTTAATTTTACACTTCCAATGCCATTTGGATCATGCATCTTGAGCTCAAATATTCACCAAAATACCCTAAATTAGACCAAGATGCATTATTTTTATAACAAATAGAACATATGGATCCCTTTTGGTCAAATACAATGGAATAACCCAAAGAAGATGTAATTATTTCTTCACCTCTTTCAAAGGACTTTTCTTCTCTGGCCGACTATTTCATTGATGATTCCATTATAAAATAATCACTTCATTACCATCTACATAATGAGATGTTATTGTAAATATGTTAAAACCATATTAATTATTCTATACATCCTATAAATGAATAATTCATTGTACTTGTGTATGTATTTCTTACCGTCTCCACATCGTGGTGTAGTTTTTTATTCAACACATCAAGATTTGGATGGGTATAATAATGATTATTATTGATTTAAATAATAAATATAACATGTTAATTGTTATTCACATATAATATACCATCCAATTACATATTATTTCATCATCAAAAGATTTTTATTGGCAGTCATGCATACGTATGACTTATTATCTCTACAACACGATAGGATTTAAACCCCCATCATAACCATTCAAGAATAATTTTCATTTTATGATTAAAAATAATATTTACGATCTTAATATCATTTTGGATATTAATAAAATACATCTTTTCCATAAAAAATATAACATATGTAAAAAAATATAATGGAAAACAAATTAGTTAACACACGAAACAATGTTACTACTGATATATTATTGAGAGAGAAATATTATAAAGATCATATATGATATATTATTTATTTATTTGGTTATTTAATAATTTTATAACAATTATTTAACCATTATACATAATTTTTGCATATCCTCACCTCAGGATAAATAAAAGGTAATGGTTAATTTTACAATCCCGTTGTTATCTAAGGTTGTTTATAAGTGACTATCTACTAGGACATCATTATTATCCACGTCCATGTTTCTTAAAATTGTATTTCAAAAAAAATTACAATTTAAAAAACAATGGTTTAAATTCATTTAAACCATATCTTTACTTTTTATATTTTTTTTAATAGAATATTTCTATTGTTTTCCGAACATCGTGCTTTATGATTTTTTCAACAAATTATGGGTTTGATTTTACTTATAGGGGGTCCATCTATTTTTTGATGTTATAACACGTTCTAAGGTTCCTTTACTAGATTATATGAATATTTTAGAAATAAATGTTATCTTTCATAATTAAATTATTTTTAAATGATTTCCAAATATAAAGAGATATTTCTCTCAAATAGTTTGCATTTCATCTATGTCAACATCCTTTGTCATATTTTACAATTGTTTGATGTTGATTTATTAAAATAAAATCTTCCATATTTTATTGAAGGTTTTTTGATATATTCTAAAATGGAAGTTAAATTCTTATACCATTCATGGTTTATAGTTAGTGTATTAAATTTTTGTATTCATGTTTTAATAGGAAAGTCTATTTTATGTTTCATCAATTTCATATAATGAATGAATTGGACTTATTTAGTGATGGGAGGGGCCCATTATAGCACCTAGATGCCCCAGTAGGTCTCATGAGTCAAATTAGTGTCTTGGCACAATGCTTTAAAAAAACTAGTCTTTGAACGAGGCCTTGAATTTGACGTTATGATGTTTGGAATTATGCATTCCCTCATTATTAAATTATCTATTTATATAAATTGTTATTATTATACTAGTATAATATCAATGTGAATAAGTAAATGTAATTATATGATTTATCATTTCACTATTATGTTGATGTTTTTTTGAAAACCTTGTGCTTTGTCTTATACATTTCCTTAAATGATTATTCTAATTTTTGATAGTTTTCACTATATTTTTTCCTTACTAAGAATATGAGCTCACCCATTTCTTATGTTTTATTTTTTCTAGGATGCGAAGAGGTATTTTATGATTGGCCTCCACGAATAGGATATGATATATGAGTGTGTTCAAAGAAGACAATTTTTTTTTCATCATTTCATAATATAATATAAATCTTATGTATGTATCTAGTACATAAAAGGCTACTAATCTGATCAGTATTTTCGGACTGGATCTCTAATAATCATTCCAATGTTATGTAATAATGCTTCGACTCTAGGTAACTAGGGTCAGGGAATTATAATTGGAATCAGAGGATGTTTTGTAAAAACCATGGAAAATATATTTAGGAAAATAATGATTGTAGAAAATTACCCTAAGATAGACATTCACTATTTGTATAAAAGTACATCCAAGAATATTGTTAATATATATTTTGTGAATTTTTCATGAAATACATTTATTCCTATATATGAGAATGTATATGTGGCTCTAGCGTAGATGTATCTTGTGGTAAAACATGGAATCACCATTTTGAGTTAAACTCGAATAGGAACTGGTGAATGAGAATTGGCCTTGATGCATTATTGGTTATTGCACTCTTGGGGGATTTTCTTAGAATAAATCCCATATTATTTAAAAACCATTATGAAAAATTTACTTGTAAATACATCCTCAATGAAAACATTTTTATGATTATGGATTATATGAAAAAATGGTTGAATTTATGTTAAGTATTTTACATGTTGGGAATTATGTATTGTGATTCATAAAGTAATATACTCTATTCAATTTTTTTGAAATTTCTCTTATTGGAGGGAATGCAAACTATATCAATGCACACAATCCATGTTTGTAATTCCCTAATACTCAATATAATTATAGTGGAGCTGGTGATGCAACTGCTGCTAATCACTTTATTACCATAGTGGGTCAACTCAATCAGTTATGACTAATATCCTTAACTTTTTGGAGCACCATGATCCAATACGTGGATGATGAATGTTAGACTGCTTCATGTTTAAAAAACCATTTTCATTCAATGGAACTACAAATAAATTTTTACCTGATAAATGGGTAAGTTACTTATGGAAAATATTTCAGGCATGGGGAGTAGCGAAAGTGAAAATGTTTTCATGGAAGATTACCACCTCTTAGAAGATTTCGATTAATGGTTGACATTAATTCAAAACACAACGGATGATGAATAATTATCAAATATAGTATGGATGGAGTATAAAGTGATTTTGATGGAAAAATAAATTCTTCTTGAACATCGAGTGAATATGGAAAGGAACTTTCGGACTCTGAGGAAAAAGGAGGATGAGAACGTCATAAAGTATGAGGCTAACGTTACAAGGTTAACAAGTCATGCTTCAGATTATATAAGTTACTGATGAAGTAAAATTGATCGATTCATTAATGGGTTAAATCAATTTCTCTATTGAGCATTATTCTCAGAATCCTTCTCATCATATGAAGATATAGTATCATGTGGTATTCAGAAGAGAAAAGAATTATCTATGTTTTATGACTTTAATGTGATGCAAGGGTAGAATAGATCTACAGAACACTGTAAAATATGAAATAAGGGGAGGAACAGAAAAATTTATTTTCCACCCGTGAATAAATGTGTTAAAAAAACACCTCAGTACATACCTGAATGTGATGAGATATTTTTATACGTAAGGAGAAAAAATCCACCACACTCGTGATTGAAACGGAAAAAAAAATTCTAAAAATTATGAATGATACAATTTTACAGAAATGGGGAATTATGAAAATTATTATACTATGCATTATAGAATCCTACCTTAGAAAAGGACAAGGGTTCAAGGGCAAGATCATGTGATCACAATTGCTGAAGTTGATGCTCTGAATGACATGTTGGAAGGTACTTTAATCATTTCCTAAAAATTAGTCAATTCATTATTTGACTGTAGATCATCTCATTCTTTCATATATTCATAGTTTAAAAAAATATTTTCAGTTTGACTAAACTAGTGAGTTTTCAGTCAAAACTCCTAAGGGAAATATCATTGCAACAATGTTTTGTCAATCAGTTTCCATTATATAATATAATAATGATTTATCTTTTGATATTATTTTCATAACCTTGAATAAATTTTATATAATCATTGATATGGATTTGATTTTTGACCCTGATACAAGAATTTATCATAAGAAGAAGGATACAAATTTTTTAGAACATAAGGAATACTTTATATTTATAGATGAAACGTCACCATATGATTCTCATATAGGTCCTCCAATAGTAGCTCTAAGAAATTCAATTATTTAGGAGAAAGGTGGTAAAATAACTATGGGTTAAGAAAGGAATGTTCTAAGATGGTGTACCTGTTGTACAATATTATTTTGATGTGTTTCCAAAGGATTTACCAGAACATCATCCAGAAAGATAAATTTATATTTCCATTAACTTAATCTTTATATAGTGGCCCATATCAAAGAACCCATATAGAATTTCCACTGTGGAATTTTTGGAACTATTGAAAAAACAATAGGAATTGAGTAATAAAGGATTTATCCTCCCTAGATTTTCTTAATGGGGAGACCGTATTATTATTTTTTGTCAAAAAAGATGGATTTATTAGATTGTGCATTGACTACAGGGAAATCAATGCAATAAAAATAAGGAACATATATCCCATTCCTTACATTAATGATATATTTGATCTTCTTCATAGAGATAAAAAACATTCAAATATTGAACATTGATATGGATACCATGACTTGAGAATGAAAAAAGAATAAATTCTAATGAAATCATTTCAAACTAGGTACGACCATTACATGTTTACAATAATGCATCCAGAACTGACTAATCCACCTTCTGTTTCCATGGATCAAATGAATTTAAATTTCAATGAATATCTTAAATATATTGTAGTGGAATTTTTGATGAAATCATGGTATAATCCAAAATCTATGAACATCATAAAATTCACATGAGAATTATTCTAGATATTCCTAGAGTAAATGAATTATATTTTATGTTTATAAATTGTGGATTTTTATTTCATGTGACTTCAATTTATTCAATATTTTTTTAATGATGGAATCTCAGTTGATCCTTCTAGAACATGAGAAATCCCTGAAATACAATCATTGACATGTATTAATGTGCTATATAGTTTTATTGGTTTATTAGTTTAATATTGTAATTTCGTTTATAATTTTACCGATTGGATATCCCATTAACAATGCTCACTGTGAAGGGGTTAAATTTGTTTAGACAGAAGAGTGTGAATAATGTTTTGATGAATTGAATATTAGATAAGTAAATTCTCTTATCAGAACTCTACAATCATAGAATTATGGGTTTTTTATTTATAGTGATAAAACAAAGAATGGAATTTGATTTTTCTGTATGCAAAATGGTAGAGTTATTTCATATGCATTAGGACTGGTAAAAAATCATGAACAAAACTATCCCACTCATGATCGTGATTTAGAAACATTAATATTTTCTCTGAAGATATAGAGACACTATTTCTATGGTCAAAAATGTAAGATATATATTTATCATAGGAGTTTTAAGTACATATTCTCACAAAAATAACTCAACATGATGCAATGAAGATGGATTTATTTGACCAAGTATTATGATTTCACAATACAGTGCCACTCGGGGATGGAAAATAAGGTGGCATATGGTTTGAGAAAAAATAATCATGTATTAATGAACAAGATGAGATTTTAAATATATCCTATTTTCATGGATCTATTAAAAATGGATATGGGAACAATCATTTATGGTGAAACATCAATAATTTTTCAGATGGTTGACAAACTAACATTAATTGGAAGGATAAAATGCTATCAGACTGATGATGTGGAGTTTTAAAAGAAAATTATAGTTGTGAATGAAGGGAGATTGATTGAATACATATATATAGATAGAATTTGTAAATTTGATAAGTGAAAACGTGTACCAGATATACCTGATCTAAAAAGGTAATTGTTGGAAGATGCTCATAGATCCAATTTCTCTATAAACCCTGTTAGCACTATGATATATTGAGATTTGAAATAAAATTTTTGGTGGGACAACATGACTAGGGAGATTGCTAATTATGTCTCAAGATATATGGTTAGTCAACAAGTAAACGTTGGAAGACAACATACTATAGGAGTCATGCATCCTCCTCCCATACGTAAGTGGAAATGAGATGATATTAAAATGGAATTTGTAAGGAGGGTACCAAAGATTCTTAAAAATAATGATGCAATATGGGTCATTATTGATCATCATACCATGTCATCACAATTTCATTCAATACGAGAGAATTTACCACATGATCCTTTAGAAACAATATATATTAATGATGTTTTATGACACCATGGTGTACCCCTATTGATTTTTTATCCTGGTCCATCTTTTAAATGTAGATTCTAGAAAAGTCTTTAGAAAGGCCTAGATTCTGAACTTCGTTTGAGCACTACCTACCACCCTCAAACTGATGGACAATCACAACTGACTATCCAATCTATAGAAGACATATTTATATCTTTCTCACTTGACTTTAATTGTATGTGGGATCATTATTTACCTATGGTAGAATTTTCCTATAATAATATCTTCCATTATAGTATTCATATGGCACCATATTAAGTGTAAAATGGAATGGGAAGTCCCACACGAACTTGTTGGGATGATGTTGGTGAAAGAAAAACACTAGGCCAAAAACATATTTACGAAAAATGCAAAATGATATGATTTTCCAAACCCACATCAAATCAGCTCAATATAGGAAAAAGAGATATATCGATAAAAAAAGAATGATTTTTAATTTCATGTAGGAGATCAATTTATCATGAATGTATAAACATGGAAGGGTATTATACGATTGGGTAGGAATGGAAAATTAAGTCCAAGATACATTGGAACTCTTGAAATTATAGGAAAAAAATGGAGTTGTAGATTACTGATTGGCAATGCCGCCATGTCTCTCTAATGTTCCTAATGTGTTCCACATATCACTATTGAGAAAATACATGCATGACCCAAATCATGTACTCACCTATGAAGAAAAAGAATTGAAACTCGATCTGTCTTATTGTGACGATCCTATCAGAATTTTTGATAGCAGAGAAAAAGTATTGGGAATCTAGATGACACGTTTGGTTAAAGATATTTTGAGAAATCATAAAATTGAAGAGGCAACATGGGAACCTGAGGAACTTATAATGATGAACCACCTGAATATTTTAATGGAGTAGTATTCTTGAAATTTTGAGGATGAAATGATTTGAATGAGGAAAAATGTAACATCCCAATCTTCCATGGTAATCTTCACTTTTATTAATGCAATAGCTTACGTTGTACGGAAATTCGTATTCTATAACAACACAACCAGTCAAACTTGTCGTTCAAAAATCAGATATTAATAGTAATACCCATATTATAAAATTTTATAAATTTTATTTTTCAAAATGAAATTCATTTTTTGGATTTGGAATATCAAAATTAGATTATAAAGAATTTTTGGTATTTTTTTAAAACAATCAATTCTTTGTGAACAGTGAAATCATTGTGCTGTTTTTTAAAACTTATTTTTTATTAAAATAAATATTTATAAATTTAATTTTTTTAATTAAAAATAGATTAAAAATATGAATATTAGTACACTGTAATTAATTTTCATTCTTTTATAATAATATTATATATATAATATTATATTGAACTTTTTAATGTCATTTAACCACCATCAAGGCACATTAACAAATATGAAAAAAATGTTATTTTACAGCTTATATGAAATGAATTTCAAAAAATGGGGAGGCACATTTTTCATTAGAAAGTAAAATCTAGTTTAATGGGATGAAAATAATTTTTGTAGAATAGTAAATTTTGAATTTTATTTACCACAATTAAAAGTAAATAATGTAATTAAAGGTAATAATAATATTAAAATTACCCCATTACATTAGTTAATTATACTGGATAATTGTATTTCAACCATAATCAATCATAGGATAAATATAAAATCATTTTATTCCTTTTGGATTAGAGTATGTCATTTATTATGTTTTGTTTAAAGATGAGTTATAAGTGTTAAATCCATTTTTTACTAACTAAAAATATTTTCATCCATTTGACATTGTATATTATATTTATAACCATGCAATATAAAAATACAAGGAGATATGGTTAATGTTAAACTATTTAACTAAATTCTAAATCCAAAGATAAGGTTAATATGGTGACCTAAACATATCTATGAAATATTGGTTGAGATGATTCCAATGTATCCCCATTATATCCTAGAAATAAATCCAGTGGGATCCATTATAAACTGAAAATTATTCTATATAAATATAATATTTCATGCATTTCCTAAAGTGACCATCACCTATCTTATAAAAGGGTACACCCGCTTAGCATAATTTCACAACTGAAATTCCATTGGGCTCAGCCAAAACCTACTCAAATATCCTCTTAACTAACCTCACATAATCCTAGTATCCTTGAATTGATCTGAAATTCGATATATGGAGCAATTTTTGTTCAAATCAAAAGGAAGAATCGTAAAGAAGAGGTAATTTTTTCATCACATTTTTCAAATTTATTTTCTTCTCTCACATCGTCATTATTTTATTCTACATAATAAAATAATACCATTAGTAGATTATACATATAGAGATATTACATTAAATATATAACAACCATATTATTTTTTATTTCCATCATGTGAATGAAAAAGTCACTATACGTGCATACATATGGCTTCCCGTTTCCATGTCGTGGTGTAGATGGTTATTCAACACTTAATTATTTGAATGGGTAAAATAAAGAGTAAAATTGATGTAAATAATAAATATAACATATTAATGATTCAATATATATAATATAGAATCCAATTACATACAATTTCACCATCAATATAATGATATTGTTGTTGGTGCGTACGTATGGCTTTATGTCTCAACGTCGTTATGAGATTTCAACCCCCATCATATCAACTGAAGAAAAATTTTCATTTGATGATTAAAAATAATTTTTATGAATATAATATAATAATGGATATTAATCAAATACATCTAATCCCTAACAAATCAGACTTACGTAACAAAACCTATAAGGGAAAACAAATCATTTAACTTCTGAAACAATTATACTACTCAAATATCAATAACAATGAATTGTTAGAAGATCATATTTGATATAATAATTATGTATTTGGTACTTTTATAATTTAATAACAATTATTTAACCATTATACAAGAGTTTTGGGTACACACAAAAATAGAAAAGTACAAGGTATGGGTTAGTTTTACAATCACTTTATTATCCAAGGTTGTTTATAAGTGTGTACCTACTAGGTCCTCTTTATTATCCACATCTGTGTTTATTAAAAAATCATTTCAAATAATTTTTATTATTTCCTAGACTATCGGTTAATTTCATTTATACATTTTTTGACTATTTATTAATAGTTTTTAAGGAATAGTTTTTCCATTTTCTGAATATGGTACATTATGTCTTTTTCTTCAAATTAAGAAAAGAATGTTATTTTAACTTATATAGTGTGTAACGATATTTTCATCCATTATAACACCTTTGATGATTCCCTTACAATCTTATAAAAATATTTTCAAAATAATTGTTGTCTTTTATTTGTATATATCATTAAAATGATTTAAAAATAGAAATTGATATTTCTCTCAAATACTTTTGATTATATCTATGTCAACATCATTATTTGAAATTTAGATTTATTTGAAGGTGATTTATTATGACACATTCTTCCATGTTGTATTGAATGTTTTCGATATTTTTTATTATGGATGTTCTATTTTTATACAATTCATTGTTTATGGTTAAAGTATTAACATTTCGTATGGTAGTTTTTATATGAATGTCTATGTTATGTTTCAACATTTTCATACGAGGAATGTGTTGGATGTAACAAGAGATGGGTGGGCCCCATGATAGTCTCTCAATGAATCTGTAGATCTCATGAGGGAAATTAGTATCATTGAACAAGTCCAATAAAAAAATATATTTTTTTGTTGGCATGAAACGAGGCCATGACTACATTGCTTTGATATCACTCATTATGCATTCCACCATTAGGAAATTTCATACAGACATTACATTTGATTATTAGACTATTAAAATATCCATGTTAATATGTAAATGGAAATATGTGATTTTTCTTTGCTATATTATTATTTTGAATATGTTTAAAATGCTTGTGCTTTATCCTATACATTTCCTTAAATGTGAATGATGATTTATGAAAGTCTCGACTATATTGTTATCCTTTCTGATCATCTAAGATCACAAATTTTCTTATGTTTTATTTTTCATAGGATGCGTAGAAGTAATTAATTATTTACCAACATTTATAGGAAATGGTATAAGAGTGTGTTTATAGAAGGCACTATGTTTTTTTTCATTTCATAATGAAATATTAATCTTGTGAATGTAACTAGTACTTCCACGGAAATTAAACTAATTGGTCTTTTGGGACACTGACTCTGTGTATCTCGGGTTGGGGCATTACAATATATATATATATATTATTCTTTTCATTGTTGTAATAATACATTATGTTCAATTATTATTTTCTATATGCGTTCAATAATAACAAAATATTTATTATTTAAAAGAAATGTATAAAAAAGATTTTCTGTTTATATTAATGATATTAATTTTTATTGTAGGAATATTCAGTGATATTTATTGATACTCCAATTTGAATCATTTTTCCAACAACATAACAAAAAAAAATAGAATAAAAAAATCCTAACATGAAAAAATGAATAGAAAATTTTCCATTCAAAAAATAAATAGAAAACATGTAAAGTATTATTATATTACAATAATATCTAATGGACCTACACAAAATTAATTATCAATTCTATTTAATATAATTCTAAAAATAATATCAAATATATGTCCAATCATTGAGATATTTATATTTGTAACCAAATAATCTCATTAAACTATAATTTGTAGTGTTTATATTATACATAAATATTATATGTGTGGAAGAAGCACATTATGTGTATTTCATATACAGTTCATGTCATGGAATAATGTATTTTTGACATAAAGTGTACAAACTAATATTTCACACTGAGTTATTCCTCCTGCCGTGATTTCCCAAATTGTATCGCAATAAGTTGATTAATATTGATGGATTATTATTTTAAACATTGTAGTCTAGTGTCTTGTGTAGTGTCAAGAAGGAATGCCCCATGTAAGGGCAATGAGGATACTTCACACTAGTGGATGTCTTCGGGGGGAGGCTATCCTATTGTTTAGGCTATATGGGGGGTAATCCCACACTGCATGCTTCAGTGTGGGTGTGGGGTGAATTTATCCCAGGCTACAGATCTGTTGAAGTGTGTACATCTAGATACCATTAACTATTGAACATTGGGGATATTGTGTGGTTGGTGGAAATATGTTTCATCCTCATTTTTAGATCATTTTTAAACATGGTTTTTTATATTTGTAACACTATGATATTTTCACCGTATTTGCGCACTCGAATCATAGTAATCTTCAGTCTCTCCATGGCCGTAGGAATTATTATAAAACAATTTAAATCATGTTGTCATATGAGATATTCAACTAGTAATTTTCATGATAATTTATTTTTTATATTAATTATGTGCCTACCTGTTATGTCACTGTAACTCCTAGAGATTCTTTAGAAATTAACATTGTTGGTATTCAACATGTCTGTTCCCACATGAAAAAAATATAATGAATTAATTCATTATTAGATCATTACATTTAAGTGTATCTTGTTTTTAAATAAATTAAAATATTCAATAATAATCAATAAAAATATATAATACTTGGTTACATAGATATATTTAGTGTACAAATTGTAATATGAAAAATTCACATGGTATTTACAAATGAACATGAGATATTGGATAATGATAATAAAATTAACATCATTAATAAATTAGATATATTCAACTATTATAGTATTAATTATAAATCAAAAACGTAATCTTTTTATGATTTTCATTAAACATATAAATATAATGAGGCACATTACGATACTGAGTAAACAGAAACATCATATTCTCATGTTGAATCCAAAACGTTGAACAATAGTCGAACAACCTAACATAACACACATGATGGAATTGATCTTAATAAATAGAAACAAAGAACAATAATTTGATATTATTATAAAAAATGAAACAATAAACTTATATCATTGATCATGAGTTTTATGTTAACATATATTCTCATGGAAATACACATATTCCAATGATTAAATGGAAGTTGTTATATATTTTATTTCATTCCAAAAATAATTTTAATATAAATATCCTTCTCATTTAATTGTTATTTTAATTTCTAATAAAGAAACATCAATATACATTAAAATGATTGAAATTTTCATATCATGAAAACTGCATATATCTGTATTTTAGAATCAATAAATTACTTGACTAAAATTCAATAAATCTCAGAGATATTTCTCACGGTTAAATTATATTATGATGAAATTAATTAGAAAGAGCATTCGATTAAAATGTAAAGTTGATGAATAGAAATCCGTCCACGATTTTTTTCACAAGATTCACTTCATTACATATCCTCATCTTTCTAGAACAAGGGTTGTGTTATGTGATATGTTTTTATTAGTCATTATTTTGATAGGGTTTAATTATTTTTCCATGAAACCATTTTATATCCCTTGAGTCATGAATGATTTTTTCATATGAATGGAATTTTTTTACACACATATTTGGAAATACATGTAATAAAAACATGGATCCAAAATCTCTTCGATCAAAAGATTACTCTATTCATAGATAATAATATAATAATGAATATATTTCCAAAAAAGGTACATGAAACACCTGTATTAATGATGAATGAGGTATCTTTATATGTTTTAATGAGACACTGATTATACACATAAGGAGGAAAATACAATAGATGATGGTTTATATTGAAAATAGTATAACCATGTAGTCAAGGAGGAACTTGACCAGATTGTCTTGGAAACAATGCACCCTCGATAATGAGAATTTGATATAATGTGATTGATAAATTCTATTGGAAATATATTTATGCTACACAATCCTTAAAATTTACTATTATATACTACCATAAATCATTATAATTTAGTTGTACAATGTATTTATCTTTATTTTTCATGATTCCAAATTTCTAGTTTTCATAATTATCATATTGTTTTCCTATAAATTATTCTATGACCCTATAATGATTATAATTTATGAACAATCTATTTTTTGTTTCCTCTATTATTTAGATTCAATTATTATATATTTTCAAAATAATTTAATAATAAAATGAACTTGTTCATTATTATAATACATTTCAGTTTGAAACTACATTTTGATGTTACTTTCGTAACCATTAAATTTCACATATCATGTCTTGAGGACATGAATATATGACCGGAACTACTCCTTTGTCCCAATAAAATACAAAATATCCATTTGTATGGGAAAAATTTGTACATTTTCCATTTCTTATAAATTATAAGACTATTTATCTGTCCACAAAATATAAAAAATTAGAAGGCACTATTGAATATTTCACTAATTTACTATTATTTTTAGAAGATTATATTAGTAAAAACATCATTATAATGAGTCATTTTTATCATATTGAGTTTTTGATTTTATTTTTCCCATTTATAATCATCATTAATAATAATTTGGTTTTTTCTTGTTATTATTTTCTCTAAAAAAATGGGGACTTTATTTTAATTTATCTAATTGAAATTTCATTTAATCTGATGATCATTGTTGATATTAATTATTATATAAGGAATATCATGAAAAAGGTTGGGAAATGGGTAATGATAATTTTTTAAACCATGTCTATAGAAATCAGTTTGATCGTGAAATAAATTTTCATTATTTATCACAAACATAGATGAACATTTATTGTAATAAATTAAAATTTACAAAATAATATTTTCATCAAGTAATGAATATGGTAGGAATGAAATGAATATGTATACATATTTTAATAGTTAATGTTGGTGTTTATAGATTTAATATTGGGATTTTCATTGAAATTTTAGTACATTTAATCTTGTTCATTGTATAAATGAAGGTTTTACTCACAAAGTGAATACGAATTTGGTCAATTAATTTATTCTGATAGCGCCTCAAGGTACACATGCTGACAATCTCACAATTTTTTGTAAGGAATAATTTCATATATTGATGTGATCTATTTATGATGGGTGAATGGTGTATATAATTACATATTGGTATATCAATAGTCTTCATAATAATTTATTGATGTATCTCTAATGTGTATCATATTATTTATTCTACCACTCAAAATCATCATGCATTGTATTCTGAGATAATTGATTTGGATGTGAAAATATTAATTGGAAGAAGCATATTTTATGCAACATCAGCAAGTAAAAATATAATATCAGTTTTTGTCTCATTACCCCATGTATGATATACCCCATGTTTATATAAATAAAATTCTTACTTGTATATTACATGATAAATGGATTGGGCTATTCAACCCCATGGTTGTTATCTTGTATACAATTCATTGATTTATAATAATCTCAGTCTAAATTTTGTAGAACCTATTTTAAATTTCAATACAAATACTATGAAATGAATATTATTGTGAAATGTTTATTTTTTAATATTTTACTGTTATGGTTAAGGCGATTATTTAGTATTGTTCATTGTATAGTGAAATCAATTTCGATGCTTCCATTAAAATAAAAAATAGTTTAAGACCTTTTTTAATATTTTAGATGTTTCATCAATGTGAGAATGAAATGTGATATAAATTTTTTGTTGATATGGCGTGTTATATTATATGAATGTTTTTATTTCTATATGATTGCAAGGAGGGGGGTCTATTTGAAAAAGTGATGACTAGGTGTTGGAAGCAGCATCATAGATTCCTACTTCAACCACATGTTAAATTATATAATGTGAGACATAAAAAAACAAAAAAGAAGGGACACCAATGTAGTCATACTAAAATTAAATTCCATCCTCAATGAAATAATCCACCCCACATTGAAGGATTATTTTAAAGATCAAGACTTTCACATTCTCTAACATGTGGCTCTATGATGTAATCATGCTTTTTATTCGACTTTACTAAAATGCAATGTTAATTACTCCAACACTATATAGATCCATGTCCAAGACAAAACATGGAATCATATTAGAAATCTCTTATATGATGTTTGAATTGGGAGACTGGAATAAGATTAATCCGTTAAACTCACTCATCCTCGAAATTAAATACACCAAAAACTTCCTTAATTTTTCTAATGAACTCATATATAAACAATAGGAAAACTTATTCACCCACAATGAATTTAGGTTATTAGCTTAATATATATAGATAATATGAATGAATTAGTTAAATAAAAAATCATACAATACACATTATAATGTGGTCACAGAAGGAATATTATCCATCATTTCATAATACATTGGATCTAGGATTATCCTTTGATTATTGATATGAAACACTTGAAGAGACCTCATAATGGAGTTATCTATAGTAATCCACAAGAGAAATTTTTCTTTTATGGGATTTAATCAGTTAAATATTTTTAATCCATATATATCGATCATTAAGCCCATGTATAATTTCTATATCTCATTTATTTCACTGAAAAACATTTTCAAAACATTTTTACAGAATTCAATGTTAGGATATCATTTTCATTATGTATTATTTCACCAACATGAAATACTACAAATAACATGATGAATGAAGTATCCTACAAGTATTAAAAAGAGTCATCTGGGTTTTTATAAAAAACAAATACATTGATTGCATCACCAAATAATTATTTCCACTTTGAGATGAATGGTTCAATCCATAAAATGATTATTCCAACATATAAACCCTAGCAGTCTGATTAGACATATTAAAAGTTAGAATATTATTTAGAAAAAAATTAATTGATTATTAAAAAATAATATTACATTATAAAACACTATGATAATGTTTATAAAATTATAAAATATTATAACAAATTCTTATTTTCTAAAAAATAGAACATTAATCCAAAAATAATGAAAATTATACATAAAAACATCCAATAAAAATAAATTGTAATTTTATATTGTAAAATAATATATCGAACACCAATATATCGAAAAACATTTTAAAACAGAAGCACATAAAATGTAAAATAAAATTTTAATTAATAGTTTTTAGAATAAAATATAGTACAATTGATACAAAATAATTTTTAATTAATATTTTTTCATAAGATTAATTCATTTCATGATCCCTTTTTTATTAATATATGTTTTTCTGAGTATTAATACATTATATTATTGAACTAAATACATATGAAATTTACATGAGATTCCAAATGACTAAACTAGACCCATCAAGCCCGAACTAGGATTATTGTATAATGAGTACACCACCCGATGTCCTCTAAACACTCACTGAGTGATGGTGACTATCACCATGATTCCACATCACACAACATGATAGACCATATAACTTTTTTATTTCACAATACTCAAATATTAAATAGATAAGATAAAAATAATAACTTATATGATATGTATATATATATATATTTGACTAAATGGTACACAATGAATTAATGAAACATCAAGAAAAAATACAACCCCACCTGGGTAAATATAAATAATGTATATATTTGAAAATTACCCAAATCCAATAGATGTGAGACACTAGATCACTCCTCCTCATTTCTATTAACCATTTTTTTTATCAGTCGCAACGAACAATTCCACAATCATGGATACCAATGCTCTATAAAACATCACCCAGAATCACCAAGTGTTAGCTTTGTGGTCATAGTAGTTTCACTTCTAATGATAGCATCATCTATCCTATGTATTGTAATAAAAAACAAAACATGTGTGGGCACAACGATTGTTCAACTAATAATACATGGAATAATGAAATTTATAATCATTATGAGATCTATTTACCAACTATATGGTGTGTCAAAAATTTAACCATGGAGTGACTGTGTAGAAAAAAGACTCCAAATAGTTGAATACCTCACAATATATAACATTTATTTTTATTCTAAATACCATAAATGATAACACACTCATTTTTGTATTCATTTCATTCAAGGTAATTCCCAACTCTATCATTGATAACCATCAATACAATGAAATCATTCTAGAAACCCAATGGAAAACCCATTACATTCTCTAAAATAGATCAATATCACTTGGGGTACTATGCACTACCATTATAACATACCATTTTAGTTGTAAATGAGATATTAACAAGCGTATGAAAGTAACAACACTATGCATAGGCTTTCTGTAGGTTAAATCATTACACAACTTAACATGAAAGAAAAATCCATGAATGAAATAGATCTATGAATCCTATGAAACCTTTATGCAATAATACTGGGAGACACACACATCCATGAATGATGACTCAATCAGAGATGAATTGACATTATATATAGACGACTCACACCACTCAAGACGTCTCCATGGGCAATGGACTATTGAAATCTATTTGTACCATGTCCTAGACGTACCCCTAATCATCACTGATGGATTATGAAATTACTATTGATCAGGAGGACATACACAACATATATATTTTGGGGGGTAATGAATTATATTATGTAAATAAGGGCCTCATTACCTTAATATCAAACACCCTAGGGTTGACTAGTCATGTGAATGATCTAAAAATCATTCTTTAAACCCATTATCGTCCTTATGGATATAAATCTCAAAATGCCTATCTCTCATTGAAAATGACCTCATATGACTTAAAAACATACCTAGGGATGTATTTCAATAAATACTTATGTTATGTAATTTTTTTCAAGGAAGTATAATACCGACTAAAAAATCATGGAAATCACACCACAAAGGTGATGGGTGGCCACACAATAACCATTGGGTTAGCCTTATTTTATGATGGGGTACACATATGTGTATTGATCCAATACATGTCTTTTGTTCCCTCCAATGTTGGGTTGGTATGACTTACCTAAATAGTTGTAGGGATGAAAAATTCATATGGACCCTATGTTGTGCTAGGCCAGCTGGCTAACGTGTTCCACCCAATATATTGGGGTAAATTCATTCCCAAGGAATCCACACTCGTAAATAAACATATAAGAATTCAAATATTATTTATTTTTAATAATTTATTTTTTATATCAACAATACACATAATTTTTTGTTGCCTTATCCTGAGGGAATATATTGAACCTCAGAATCAGAATATTCTTCAAAAAAAATTTCCAAGGATTCATACATTGATAGATTTATCATTTTTTATGTAGGAAGGTTATGAAATATTAAAACAAAAATATTTATCTAATTCATAATTATAATTTCTTAGTCACTACACCAAACCATCCTATTCAAGCTCCTATTAGCCATTATTGAACAAATAAATCCATGTTTAGAAATGATTCCTCAAAATATTAAAATTTCCCATGAATTCATGATATAGAAAATCCTCATATACTTTTTTCATTTTGTTTGAGATATCTAAATTTATGATTGTAGTATTAAGTGTTCATGGGTGGATTAATGTTTTTATATGAAAATGAATGAATTAAAAGTGAAAAAATAAATTAACATAGAAAAAAGTGTGATGGAATACATATTGAGAAAATTATTTTCAACAATTATTTATATAAATATTTTAGTATTTTTTTTATGATTTATATTATTTATTATAAAATATATGTGTGAAATTGAAGGATTCGTCTTGTCGATATTTCATAGGGTTGTGTTTTTTTTGGTCTATGATGGCTTAGGGTTATACCATGTGTCGGAGTATGATGGATAAAGGTTATAAAATTATTCAATGAGGTCATGTTGATATTATGTGGGGATATGGTGGTGAATGTGGTGATGATGATTTAGTTGTGATTATTATAATGTTTAATGGGATGATCCCAATTGGTTTTTAATTGGAAATATATATTTCTTTTTTATATGTTGGTGATGATATATAGTTGTTGTGAGATAAAACATTCTTATTTTGATTGAATATTTTTATGGTTGAGATGTTATAAAATAAATTGTGGTCTTATATGATTCGTATTATGTAACATTTCAAGGATTTTTCTATATTTATGAAATAAAACTAGAAATTCGAAATTCCATTTCTTACTTAAGATATTCCATATTTATAAAAGTTATACTTGTGTGACTAATTTTTAATTGTCTACATTTTTTCCAATAATTTTATTATCTTTCATTGATTTCATAGTTTATCCCCATATATCTATCTAATAAAAATTTATTCTACTTTGATATAATTGATTACATCATGTTCTCAATCATATATATAATTTTAATTGTTTTTCTGGACAGGCTTTTGTAGAGTTGAACTGTCTTTCGAGTAGTTTGGGTAAGTATATAGAATAATCTAAAGATTTATGCATCCATTATTGCCTTTAATTTTTATAGATTAAAATAATTTAGTAAACAACTGTTTTGTGGAAACACAATTTTTTCTTAATATGTAGTAGTTAATAATAGTGTTGTGGAAACTTATTTTTCATTAAAAAAGTATTTATTTTTAGTTTTTCTTTTATTTTCATGATAATAAATGGGGAGAATTCCTCAAATTATTGAGATAGAAATGATCACTGGAATTTTTTAACACATGTCCTATTGGTGTAAATCTTCATTGGATAATCTTATCACGTCTGTCTACCCATGAAAGGATTCAGTAGGGATTGGAATCCATTGGCGAACTCCAAAAATCAGTAGTCATATAGTGACACTATTTTCACAAATAAATTATAAATCACATTGAAAATATTTTAATTAACATTGAAAAAAACACAATTCACAATATTCATTTAATAGTTTCCTCCTCTTTCAATTATAACATATGTTATAATTAATCATGGATGATATACGTGACAAAAATTGAATACCTCCCCCAATAATTATCAGCTACATTAATGGTACGCCAATTTAAAATTAGTGAGATATAGAGAGACATTTTTTATTATATTATCATATATAATAGAAAACAATTTATTATATAAACCTTTTATAAGTATCATATCACTCAAGTAGGGGTATCATTTATGATTTCTCTTAGTTTCCCTTCAAATTAATTTTTTTTTTCAATTCAATTCATCAATTTTACATTCGATTATTAAAATTCCATAATTTTTTTACAAGCACTACAGAATCATCACAAGGTTATTTAATTAAGATACATTTAATGAGCGTGAATTAAATTTGTTAAAAAAATGTCCCAATAATAGATAACATATGATACATCCTCAGGTTCTAAAATATGATTCCTGCAAAACATAATTCATTCATGATAATGTATGGTGGTTAGAGAAGCCATCAAATTGAAATAAAGATTATAGATTATCCTTTTCAAGGGGTACGTAAATTAATACTCATTTTGTAATTGAAATACATGTCTCTATCATTAGGAAAACAATTTAAACAAGTGTCCGTAGAAACATAAATAATACTATATCATTTTAAAATTAAACATTGACTAAACATTACAGATTCATGTAAAACCCCATGTGTATTCATGAAATATATTTTTACAGAACAAAAACAATTAATATCATAATAAATAACACTTTACACAATTATTTTATTAAAATTTTTGGTTTATTATATATTCATCTATATATAAATTACAACAAAAATAAAATATAAATGAAAAAAATCCATAATACGTTCAATAGTTTTAATCCTATTAAATATTTTTTTTCATTTTCCATGAATCACTAGATCTATTGAACATGATAATGTTTCTCAAAAGATTCATACCCATATAAATTATCATAATTTAACTATACTCTTTTGAACAAACCATAAATATTGAAATTAAGGACAAATAAATACTGACAATGTTAACAAGAGGTTTCTACACAACATATAAAGAATATCTGATACATTATGGAAATATCATGATCATATACAATGTATAGAAAATTAATTTTTCTAATAAAATGATACAAAAATATATTACTAATGTGTTTATAGAAAATATCATACTTAATTGAGTAGAGAAAATAACAGTAAAAATTTATAAATGGTTGAACAACCTAAAACTATCTATTAATAATTATCATGTATGAATTAGAAAAAATACAATTAAATATATATTTATAAATATAGTGAACAATTATTTAATGGTGGAATGAGACCATATCATTTACTAAAAATTACAATAGCAATGTTAGCCTGAAAAAGATAATTTATACTTAAATATAATTCAAATAAAAAATTATAGTCACTGATAAATCCTAAACAAATTTCATAAATGTAATGTAATAGGCACCACAATGGATCTCATTTGTTTCCATTATTAATTTTGTGGACATTATACTTTTATATCTATTTATACACATCATGTGATTGTGTATCTATCATCACATTCTATAATACATAATAAATATCAATCTAAAGAATAAAAAATGAAATTTAGTATAACAATTTTTTCTTTGTTTTTGAACCCCATGAATGACTTCATTGAAATAAATATCATCAAAATGATATTTAACGTTAATAAAATATATATCAATTTAATAAAATAAAAATAAAAAATATCTACAAATATCATTCAATTAAACACCATGTATATCACATTTTGTGTTACTCATTTCCTAGAACAAAATCATCACAAATTCTAGAAGTAGTTTATTTTTCTTATGATCCCAAAAATCTCTTGAAATAATATATGTATAAATTATAAAAAATTATCATGGAGATTTATAAGTAATTAAAAAAATAAAAAGAAAAATAAAATATGATCGATTATGATTATTATAGGAATCACCAGATAATATTTATGAGTCGCCACATCTTTTAAATCAATGAATGTATATGGTTTTCCATCCCAATATATATGTACTTTATAATATATCTCTTCATTAAATGGATTTTAATTATCATCCCTTGTAATAGAGAGGATTTTTCTAAATCTATATATAACATTGATTTAGTTAGAGATGATGATAGCAGAAAATTTTACACTGTGTGCTGACATTAGAAAATAATCACACCTCCCTTTTATGGTTAAAAGTTTGTAATAATAAAATTACTTCATAAATAATAATCTAATTATTATAAAACATTATTTAATATAAATAATTAAATTTATTTAGCATAATTATATAAACCAAATTTTATGTATCTTACCATGTGTGTAATTTAACCACATAATCAATAAAATGTCTAAGCTCGTCTGAATATTAATCGAAAAGATCCCATAAAAAAACAAGAATCATATCCATATAACCAATGTATTCATTTTTAGGATGTTTGAAATTGAATATCCAAATATTCCAAAACAATTCACGATCCACACCATAAACAAATAATATGCACCATGTTCTCTATGATAACGATTCATCATGTCTATTAGGTACAAAAACCCATTTATGTAATCTTTACATCATATAAAAAGTCCTAAAATTCATTTAAAAAAAGAAATAAAAAAATAAATGTAATATTTTTTAATATAAAGAGTTAATATACATAATTACTGAAAAATTGTTAATATCATTTCACATAGAATTCCTCTTGAATACTAATGGTTATAAAATATTTTATCCTTTTAATACAACTATATAAGAGTCGAATTAAAATTTTCAGAGATGATATGAAATTTTTTACTGTTCTGGTTGTCAACCTTTAAAAAAATTCATAAAATTATTTGATTTGTGACATCGATTGCAAACTTATGCAAATAGATTGAATCTTGATTTTTTGTTATTACAAATATTTATATTGTTACCAATTTAACTAATGTTTTAGAATATCATCTAATAACCATATTTATGGTCTTTTACATATTTAATTGAAGCCAAATTACCTTGTATTACACAAAACACACATGCTTTTTATAAAATAACTAGAAAGTGAAAGAAAAAATAATTTTATAGAACTATAAAAAAACAGAATCGTCAATTAATTGGTAAATAATTAGTAATAAATGGCATACAGATAAAAATAAAGTCCACCTATAAAATTTTGTAAATATAAAAACATCAGCTTTTAATCATTGAGTAACAATATTTTCTTTTCCTAATTAAATAATTTTTATTAAAAAAGTATCATTCTATACCAAAAAAACAAGGTTCTCAATAAAAATCGTTTTCGAAAGAAATTGTTATGCCTATCAAGATATTGAACAAATGAAGTCTTATACATGGATATTTCCCTTTTAATATTAAATTTAGCCGACGGATACTATATTCATGTTTAATATAAATGATTATAAATTTTATTTCTTTTCCATTGTTTTTTGAAAATATTTATTTTTCCCATAAATAATGTTCAACATGTAATATACATACAATTTAACAATTTTCATTTTTAACTTCTCAATTATAATTTTCTACAGATTAAATGACATAAAATAATTTATATAAAAGAATTGTATCGAAATTTAATAAATCTATGGATGACTCCAATCAGTAAATTAGTCTGCTCCTATTATCCAAATGGTTTTTATAGTATAGTTTTATTTGGTTAAAGTACTTTTGAATATGGGTAGGAAGATTTGTAGTTAAAAATATCATATGTATTGAGATTTGTGAATGAGATATTTAATGTTGAAAAACATATTGATTGATAAATATTAATTAAAACAAACAAAACTATAATTAATAAAAATAAATTTTGTTAATGAAAAATGTGTAGGGGTAATGTTATTTAAATTAGATGTTTTTTTCATGTTATTATGTTTCTTATTTAGGGTACAATTTATTTTTTTTAAATGTTTTTTCTACAAATGATATTTTATATTATTTTTTGATTAAAAAATTAAATGAAACTAAAAATATAAATTATAATATTTTTTAAAAATAAAAATAAAAATAAATATTTCTATTTTTATTCATAAATGTAATGAATTGTTACATTATAAGAATAAAACAATACATACACAAAATAGATTTTTAACAAAAAAATGGAAGTATAAAAAGGAAAATTAAATTGAAGGAATGTTATAGATATATTTATATTTGTATCAACGTGTTCAAATAAACACATTGTGGGAATTATATATTTATATATATATTCAATTAATATATATAAATTAGTGTTTCAGGGTTATATTAATATATTATATATTATTTTTACATTATATTTATAATTTATATTCAATAGTTAAATTAAATCTATTATTACGAAATATAATGTATAGAAAATGTAATGATTTTTTATTCAATGAATGAAAATTTTAAAGGAATATTAATTGAAATACATAAATATATCAATGTGAATGATTTTATACACAATAAGATAGTTAACTAGAATTACAAGTTCGTAACATGCATACAAGTACAAAATAAATTTCCTTCCCAAAAAATTATAAATTATAAATAATATGAATAAATATACAAATGAAAGAATATCAAAATGAAATACAAAAAATTATGTCTCAAGGATAATAAATTGAATTATAAAATATAAAATCAAAAAAGAGTCCAATCATAGAGATATTTAAATTTATATACACATAATAAAATTAAAATATTATGTGTAGGCTGTATATTATATAAATATATTATTGTTGGAACCAAGACTTTTCTTACTACGATATTGAGTCTAGTTTTATTATTCTTAATCATCATTTGGTTGATTATGGTGTTTTATATGAAATTTTTCAGATGGTATAAGTTGAAAACAGGGATGATGATTGCATCATTCCCCAGTGTTTTATAATATTATTTTAGTACTTTTTTAGAATTATGAAAGTTTTTTGGTAGAAGGACTGGAAAAACATGGTTTAAGGAGTGTCTGAGTGTTTAACGTATGTTTTTGTTTTCACGATAAAATCATCAAAATAGGGAAATGGATGTATTTACAAGAATGTTTTTTTTGTGCAAAAGATTGTTTATATGACAAAATATTTATGCAGAAAGATATTGTAAATAAGAATATTTAAATCCAAATACAACATCAAACCAAAGTATTGGGGAATGAATGTTTTGAGATATCCTCTTCCAATTATATCAATTCACTGAGGTTCAATAAAAATCTATGATTGAGAAAAGACAATTACACATTAAAATCAACACTAATTTAAGATGTACACACATGGTGGTTGATAGGAAATGTACCTTTGTGTAGTGAATTATAGGTTTATAAATATTCATCTACCACTTCCTGATGTATATCTTTTTATAAATGAAAATATTGTGTCTCTTACATGTGTAATATTTTTCTGAAAATGATTTATGCACATAATAACATGAATTATGTGAGTTCCTTGTGTGTATATATTCCATGATATACACATGATTTAGTTGCACAGAAGAGAATGTGTTTCAAGAAATACACATTTCATTGAAACCCTAAAATTCCACAAAAATGGGGTTTCACAAAATATATTTATTTAGCTAACTTTAGAATTCTAATATCTAGTTTGATTGATTTGTGAAGTCAAGTGAATTAGTTCAAGATATCGATATAAGAATAGTATTGTGCTAGAATAGGAAAACAACATCAATTTATAACCAAATATGAGAGCTTCAAGTCCATTAACTAAGTATGTCATCTCCTAGAGCATTGTTATAGTTGGATTTGATGGATGATTTAGGAATCAAGTGTTGTTCCATTCCTAAAATATTGTGATGAAAGGGTACAAAGCATAATGTGTCAGTTTCTGAACTACTGAATTCCAAAATCAATAAGGATTATTTTATTTAGGCATTAGTGATAGTCTTTTAGTGTTTATTCATTGGACAACCATAAACATATGAACCATGTATAACCAATTTCTCTTAACATTTGAATGATTAAATTAGATAACATTAATATATGATAGGTATATCTAGTTCCTACCATTATGGGGAAAGATCCGTCTCTTTTGAAAAAAAAATTGACACCCTGATTCACCCCTCCACTATATGGCTATTTGGATGTACTTCAATTATTTATATGAAAACATGAAATATTTGTATTTATTGTACATGTCATTAAAATAGTATATATAATATGAAATGTGTTAAAAATATTATTTCAGAATGAAAAATTTCTAATCCTTCCAATTCTCTAAATGATTCGTCACAAAATGAGAAAAATTGGATGTGGCTTCTCTCAAGCACTACGAGATGGGGGTCTATGTGTATTATATAAGGACTGCCTCACATGAGGTGTGTGGTGAGACATCACATTTTGGGATATCAATAGGGGGGATTATCCTAGATTTAGGGATATTGGGGGTAGGAGTTTAACATGTGATATGTGATTTGAGAATGGGGGATATAGGGGGGAGTGTTTTTTTATCTTGGGTTGATTGATTGTGGCAGTGAAGACCTCCAACTACTGTTCACTACAGCATAGAATAATTTATATATGGTTGGTGGAATAGTGTACCATCATAATTTTTATCTAACTTCATTCTAATGTTTTATTTGTTATGGAAGACTAACATTCTATTTGTATTTGTGCTACCTAATCCTAATAATATTTCTCCTCTCTAGGGACATATGGATTTTTACATAGCACATAAATCATTTTTGCATATGAGATATTCTTTTAGTTTTTATCAGGTTCTTTAAAAAAAAATTCATTACCTTCAAACATGTTATATCGTTGTGACTCATGGTGTTTCTACATCAACTACCATTGCTAACATTCCACATGTATGATCATACTGTAGTATATTATGAACAAATTAATGAGTTTTATATTTTTACCCTTCATAGTTAATTTATATTCAATACATAGTAATATACAATACTCTTAAATATTAATATACAATATATCAAAACTACTCTATATGCTCTGTAATATTTATGAAATAAAAAATTCACATAGAACATACAAAGACACTTGAATCATTCAATAGTGATAGAAAATTTAACATGTAATATAAAATTTGTGAAAGTAAACTATATTTTTCCTCATTTTCTTTTCGAAAATAATCAATTTATGTGTTTCCTAAACCATAAAACCAATATTATACACATTATGATAAATATCAACGAGACATAACAATTGATCATGTGGATACCAACATAATTAACAAATGAAGAAAATAAAAACCAAACTAAAATGATTTTATTGATCATAATTAATTGTAAAAATGATGAAAATATAGTTATTAATATTACAAATGAAGCAAAAAATAACCCTCCTTGATATTATGTTTTAATTGGCCATATATTCTCATGACGAAACTTATATTTTCATGATTATAAGGTAGATGATAGATAGATGTTTTACTTCTAAATCAATTTAAATAAAATTAACCCCCTTATTTTTATGATAATATCATTTATTTGAAATACATTTCCATTTACTCTAAATAATTAAATAGTTATTTCAAGAAAACTTCTTAAGTGTATATTTTACAGACATATCTTTTTAGGACTAGAACACAATTATTTTTCCATTGTTTGGTATTTCTCAAGACATGCTTTTCTTATGATTAAATTTATGATAAAAGGTATCCCATTAAAATAGAATTATTTTATTTAGAAATTCATTATTTAGTTTAAGACCTCACTCACTACTGTACATTTCTTTATCTTGCTAGAACCTGGTATGGGTTATGTCTTGTATTGTGATTCAACGGAATCAATATTTGGGTTTCATTATTTTTTAGTATACCATGTCATAGACCATGACTCATGACAATTCCAAACATAATTAATTAATCTTTTGTCTCATAAGTGTTTTTTTAAAATATCAAAAACTATTCACCACACTGTCTTTGATGAATAGTTTACTCGTTTCATCAATCATACGAGATTGAAGAATATATTTTCAAATAGGGACATGAGACTCATAAAATGATGATGTATGGCATAATTTTATTTTTATTAAATTAACATGGTTTATAAAAATAGGAAAAGGAATTTAGTTTCCACTGGTTAGGGGAATATATTATATAACTACGCAGTCATAGAGGATCATGATAAGAGATGCTCAAAAATCGTATACACTGAAGGAGGGGAATTTAATGTAAAGAGATTTATAACTACTAATGGAATTATATTTATGAACCTTTAAACCTATAATTTCTTATTATAAAATTAAATACCTATATTTTTTATGTATTAAAATGATTTTTTAAATTTTCTATGATTCCTTGTTCTCAATGTTCATAACATTCAATTTTTCATCATGATTATTTTTTGTTTACCCCATTAATGGATAAATTTTATGAATAATATATTATTTGATTCATTTTTTAACATTTTCAATGTTAATTTATTTTTATAAAAATTATTAATAAAAATAACTTATCAATTTATTGGTGTATTGTAGTTTGTCACTAAAATTCGATTTTACATTCCGTTCCATTCAATTTTATATATTATGTAGTGAGGCCATATGTGTATGAATAGAACAACTCCATCATCACAAAGGCATACACTATATCACTTGATTAGTAAATAAATAATACATAATCCATTATTTTCATATAATATGATATTTCTATATTTCTATAAAAAAATTATAATAAAAAAAGTAAATACGATTTAAATTATTTACTATATTTGGAATTGGATGATTTTAGCAACCACTTCATTATCAGCAGTCATATTTAAATTCTAATGACTTCTATGTAGGTTTTCCCATTTTATTTCATGATAGGAAAAATTTGTTTTTTTCATTAAATATTATTTCTATGTCATTAATAAATTTTTTTAATATGTAAATGACGATTTTTAAAATCCAATTATCATTGTTCAGTAGATTGTACATCAGTTTTATCATCTGATTCCATGTACCAATCACACTCGAGGTCATCATTCATTTTTTATGAGAATAATGTTGTAGATGGGAACACATCATTTGAATTAATCCTATTATGAACCCCAATCATTAACTCACTATAAAAAATATAATGGTTGTGGTTTTTCCTCCTCTTTAAAAATTTTAACATTAGTGTAAAACACAATTCACAATTTTACATTAACTAGTTGAAGTTTTGGACTATTAAACATCGTTATTGAGATCTTGTTAAAATTTCTATGATTTTAAATAGTTTCTATAGATATTTGATAAAACCTATTTAAAATTTATATAAAAATTCATTCCAAATAATTTGAATTATGAGTATATTATGATTTCATTTTATGGTGGTGTGTAAGAATATTTTTTTTTTATAATTTATTGATTAGTGAAACTTATTGGAAGATTAACTTTATCTAAAATATAGTCGTAGACTGTTCTTGATATTATAGACATTTTTTGAAAGTGAAAATGAAATGAGATCTAATATTTTGTTTGAGGTATTATTCTATTATATATACATAATGTCTATTATGTACTTGTGAATGAAAATGGTACCTGCTACCAAAATTGTTGAACTAGTGGGGGTAGTTTCCTCATTGACTCTTGCGTCATATACATGTTCCTGCTCAATTATGTGAAATAATACATGAAATAATTATTAAGTACAATGACCATCCTGTTTAATAGTATAATCAACTATTATATGAAAGATGTCTTATAAAACCTATATTTTTGTTAAATATCATAGTAAAGGACAATTGAAACCTCAATTAAATATAACACCCCATGATCTACCATTTTATAGGTAAACAATCTTAATACTTTCCCCAACATGTGAATTCGCGATTTAATACAACTTTTTGTTGATTTCAATACAATATAATCTTTTTTAACTCCACAAATCAATGGATCATCTTACTATTCATAACATTTAAAAGGAATGAGATCCCACATCATATTTATCAATTTCGACACTAGAATTAGTGTAATCACATTTAATGAAGTCATCATAAATTTTAAGGATTATGAACTACTCCTTATTTATTCTCATATTCTCAAGGATATTATATATGAATACAGATTTATTGAACATTAATATAGGTTATCATCTTAGAATAAAGGATAAGAAACATTAGGTCAAACATAGAACATTGTATGCATAACACATAATATTTAATATATAGAAGGAATCTTATCCATCGTATCCTACTATTTCTGTTATCGTGTCCTTCTATGAATCATACTACAAAACATATGAAGAAACAACTTCTAAGAGTTCCCCTTATTATAAATCGTAAAGACTTCTCCATTCAACATGATTTCACTCGATATGAAAAACCTTTTTATCCTTCTATATGTATCTTTATAACTCATGTGTAGTCTTTTCCCCTATTGTTTTTCATTGAAAAAAATTTACAAAAAAATTGTAAAGAATGTAATTTGGGAAAAATCATTTTCTATTAGTATAACATCATCTCTAAATAACAAAAAAAGTATCAGGATACATCCACTAACCTGCCTATATACATTTGGATAGTATGATTTTTTAGAAAACCACATAAATATATTACATCATAATCCAATATATTCTTACTACTAGATGTTTTATTTAATCCATAAATGGATAATTACAACATAAAAACCATTACATTATAATTTTACACATATTATCATTTATGTTTTATTGTAAAGATAACTTTTAAAAAAATTATAGAAAATTATTTTAATATCCCTTTGAGATTTCATATAATCATAATTATATTCTATGTAATATCTTAGTGAAATTATTATCTCCACTCTAAAATAATACAACATTATAAAAATTTCTATTATGTTTAGAAAAAAACCATTGATAATAAAAGTATATATAACATTATACAACAATATGATTATGTTTATAAAATAATTATATATTATAAAAAATAAAATTATCAATAAAACATAAATTTTATAAAAAAAATAATTTAAAATTATAATGAATGTATTTTAAAAAAAATTAATTTTTTTTGTTAATGTAAATAGATATTTCAAATATAGAACTCCAATATCTCACAAAAGCATTATAACATTATCGATTAAAAATTTAAATCATTATTTATTTTAATAGTTACAAATAAATAACATATCTAACATAGTTGATAAATTTTTTTGGACAAATATAGATTTATATATGATGGTTGGATTTCTAAATCCCCCAATAACAAGATATAAGTTGTTTGACGATTAATCTATAGTGTACTATTATTATATAAATATTAATTCTGTATGACATTAAAAATGACATGACTATAACCCTAAAAGACTAAACAAGGATGATTTTTGGCCATGTGAACAACCAAATGTCATCCACTTATAGGATAATGGTTTTCAACATGCACCATGTTGGAAAATCACACAACATGATAGTCCTTATCCTACATTATTTTATAATAAACCCATCTTAAATTCATAAGATTACAAGATTTGAATTTAGGATAGAAATATATAATCATCTACATGATAGATATTTCATGAATGAGAGATTAATAAAAAAACATAACCCCGTAAGGGTAAAATATAGTGGAACTATACATCAAACAAGTCCCTAAATCTGACATTCCCAAGATTGTAGATAAATCATCCCCATTTTTTCTACACCTAGATTTGTTTACAACTAGAACAAACACTACCACTATCTTGGTCCTCCATGTTCAATATAACGTCACAAATAAACACCTTGAGTTAGATTTGAAGAAATAATATATTCAATTCTTCTGATACCATCAACTATCCTACGCATCGTCAACACAAAAAAACATGTGTAAGAAAAATGCATATGGATAATTTATTAAATGGAATATTGATATGTCTACTAAGACTAAAATAAATAGAATTTTTTACGCTACGTTGCAAAGTTAACCATGAAGCAACAAGAGACATATAAACCTCAAAGTGGTTGAATTGATCAACCTCCCTAAATTTCATGTATCTACAAAATATTATAAAATATGTCACAATCATTTAATGAAACATATAATTAAATGGTATAACACTACATTTCATTCATAAGTATCAATATAAGGATTCTCTAATGGAAACACAATGGAGAACCCAAGCACTTAACTTTAATTGATCCCATTCAATGGGGTTTTAAACACTACTATTTGAACAAACCATATGGGTTTTAAAGGAGATAATTCCAAAAATTTGAAAGAGATCCAACTATGCATAGGTCATCTAGTGAAAAAATCACCAAAGAACTATATAAATAAAAAAATATGAAAAAAAATACCCACACAACCATTATGTGATTATAGTGGAGACACACACATCTTTCGAAGACACCTCGCATAGGGGAGTAATGACCATAAATATAGAGGAATCATGATTTGCTTAAAGAATCATTGTTTGAGGGATTACTAAACCATATTGGTAGTGTGTATAGGGAATACGCCTATTTTACACCAATGTAGTACCAAATACATATCAATTTAGAGTACCCACATCCCAAGTATATTTGTTGGGTGGTGAGGTAAAAATATATACTATGAAAAACAAGGGTAATGTCATCATCATAGCATACTTCCAAGGTTAATCTAGCATATAAAAATCATTGAACATCATGCCACAAAACCATCATTATCCCCAAAAAGATAAATCTAATAATTTCTTATCTCTCTTTAAAAATGGACCTACAAGGATGAATAAAAAAAATCATGATCAATGTTGAAAAACAATTATGATAGGTAATTTATTTTCCTAAATCGTACATACAACTTGAAAATCATGAAAATGAAACCATAAAAGATATTTCCGGTCACATAGAGACCCATGCGAACGACACACCACACGTTAGGGGTGGGGCGTAGTTTAATAGATATCATGACCACAACACTATATTTATTGGGTTGGATTTGGTAGTCATTTTTGAGTTGATGATTGGTTGGAGAATGAACTTGGGAAACACATTGAGTTAGACCAGCTGGATAACCTATGACGGTTGAACCATTGAGGTCTTTTCATTCCCAAAGTACCCACACACGCTGTTACACAAAGTGGTTTAAAAATCGAATATTTTTTTCATATTTTATTTTCATACTCAGCATCACACATTATTATATATCAGTTAAACTTGAGGGTAAACCTTGCACCTTAGAATCAATATAACCATTAAATAATTTCCATGGATGACTAGTTTGTTTAATTTATCAATTTAAATCATTCTAGGTTTTACTAAATGAAAACTGAAAATATGAGATAAAACTCAACCAGAAATTAAATACATCACTATAGGTAACCCCCTCAATCATTCCCAAAGATTGAGTTATTAAACTAATGAGCTATCAACTCTAATAATTCATAAATAATATTATAATTTTTGTATTTTTCATTATTTAAAGTAGTCAAACAAAAAAAATTCTTGAGTGTGAGATAAATAAAATTAAGAAGATAGGTTAAAGTATTCATTGGTTGATGAAATGGTTGAAATGATATTTAAGAATTTAAAAGTGAAATAAATTAATATATTTTGAAGAATAATGGATAAAACATTGAGAAACTAATTTACTACCACTATTCATTTAAATATTTTAATATATATTTAATGATGATTTTTAATTTGAGAATAATCTAGGTGTCAAAAGGGTTGATTCAATAGGATGAGATTTCATAGCGTAATATCCTATTTTAGGAATTGATGTCTTAGGATTATATAATTTTTCACAAATAGTGATTATGGATATCAAATAATTTAAAGAGGTCTTCAGGTTATTATGTTATAGCATATGGATAAATTGATGTAATGTTATGATGACGACACATATTAGGTTGTGACGATGAAATAATGGGATGATTGAAATAGGATGAGAGGGAGAATTATTATTGTTAGTAGATATTCTAGGGTTGCTTGACATTGTTTGAGAACTAGGGTTTCCTATTATTCAGGACTTTTTTACGGTTTTGATTTTAAGTTTGTAATTATGACATGGTATCTTAATTATGAGGTTAAATTTATGGGATTCATCTAATATTAATATCTATCACTACAATTTAAAAATTCAATTTGTTGCATATGATACACTATATTTTAATAAGATATGATTATGAAACTATATTGGGATTGTATGTAAGTTATTATTTCCAACTAGCATGATCACACTCCTGAATTTATTAGTGTTTCATATTGGTAAATCAATAAACCATTCATCCAAATTGGTAGATCTGAGTTCATAATGTTATCATCCCTCTAAGGTATGTTAACGTTTTTGATGGGTAGTCATGGGGAGATTTTAGTTGTTGTTACTGTAGCATAAAATGAGTTAGACAATGATCAATTGATTGTTTCATACATTCTGGCATGTATTTTTTAACAGTTTTATGTAATGTATGAATGAATTGGGACATGGAAACCTATTTTTTTCATAACATGAAAATTTTGGTGATTTTTTGATTTTTTGTTTTAGTTTAATTATAATTAAGAGGGTAATGCCTAATCTACCATTGATAGATAAACCAAGTCTCTATTGTCAACTCTAACCAATTTGTGGAAGGCATCAGGTGACCATGTAATCAACTCTATAAACCCATGAGGGGATTCTATTGGGATTTCAACAGATGGTGGCACTTTTAATCAAAATTTTCTAATAGTGACTATGTTTTTAATATTCATTTTTAAAACACTTTTACATAATATGAATGTGAGTAAATATAAAACACAAATCACTTTCATCCCTCTCTATTTTCCCCCTTTTAATGATTCATATAATTTTTTTAAAGTAACACAGATGATCCATAATAAAAATATTGAATATATCCCCTAATATCTCTATGCTACATCAAATGAATTCCTAACTAAAAATATAAAGAGATGGAGAAAGAATTATTCTCAAATTAATATATATCTTATTAATAATTTATTAAGGTCACCTAGTGTAAGAAATATATCACTCCATGGAGAATCAGAGATTTTTTCTCTCAGTTATCCTTGAAATACATAAATATGGTTATTTAGTTCATTAATTTTATAGGGGAATAGAAATTTCATATTCTTCCACCACCCAACCAAATGAAAATAAACATGGTATGTTAATGAATATAGTCTTTATGAGTATGAATTAAATGTTTGAAAATGTAATGATAATTGAATATATAATACGTAGTATCACTAGTAAAAAAATATTCATATAAAAAATGATTCATTCACAATAAAAGATTCTGGTCCGAGAAGACAACAAACTGAAACAATCATTATAGAGGTTCCATTTATTGGCTGATCTAAATTCACTATCATTGTGTATTTAAAATATGTGTATATAATAAATAATAAATTATTTATATCGTTGGTCACAATAACATAATTCATTCTTAAATATCATAGAATCAAAAATCTACATAGTATTACTACCCCATGTAAAAACTCATTGGTATTCATGAAATAAAAGATTATTGTACAACATTAAATAAACAAATTCAATACAATTTAGATAATTTTTTTAATAAAACATTCATTAATTATAATATAATATAAATAGAAAGGAATTAATATTAAAGATAAAAAAATAATCCAAAAAATAGATAAATGGGTTTTATTCTATTCTCTTCATTTCTCCACATCCAAGAAACACTATAACTATTGAACATTTAGATGATTCTACAATGATACATCCTAATATAATTATTAATAGTGAATCTAAACTCTTATTAACATATAATTAACTAGTAAATCAAGGATTATTAATTTTCAATGATGTTAAACATATATTTTTACACTACATGTAAGGAATTTCTAATTGATTTCGCGAATAACATGACCAAATATGATGTTTAACAATGTTTTTATGTTAATAAAATTACAGAAAAATACATTACTAATGTATTAAAAAATATATCAAAAATTTGAATATAGGAATTAAAAAACATCGGATTAAATATATATTTTGATATTTAGATAAAAATATTCATGTTGATTGTTTGGAAAAAATCCCTCATGGTATCATTGAAGCATTTTTGAGGTGATTATGTTTGTTGACAAAGAGGGACATCAGTGATGTGTTTGCTGACAAAGCAATCAATGAAATACAAATTTGTTGAAAAATGGTATTTCTTGATGACATGTCAAGTTCAAGAGCTGTGGTTATTGATCAACATTTGATTCAAGAACTTCGACAAAGGAATATATGATCTGGAGGTGGCATAAAATGAACAGATACAAGGTTGCGCCGTTTTCTAGAGTTTTCCAAATTTTTGGGCCTGAAAATCGACAAATGAAGAAAAGTGGTTATGGAAAAGGGACATAGGCACCGTGTACTTGAAGAATTGGAAACTTGTGAGACATATGTTTTTCATGATCAGATTATAAAAATATGGTTAAGGGACAAGGGTCACACACGTAATGAGTTGGTCGCACAAGGGACTTGCATGCCATGAAGAGACTTGCGCGCCGATGCCTAGGAGGCTTGGGAACTTGAACGCCTATTGTTTTTTAGGATCATAACTTCAAAATACAGCAAAGGAAGGTGGGTCTCACATATATTGTATTGTTCATGCAAGTGAGTAGCGCGACAGAGGCCAGGGCGGTTGAGCTATGCGCTGAGGCTTGCACACCAGAGGGGGACTTGCGCACTGTCGCTCAGGTAGTTCAAATGCCTATAAATACTGGACCACCCCTCCACATTTTTCATGGAGTTCAATACTTAGAAATATTAGAGCCCCCGTCGCGCAGGTGTGGAATTCGTGCAAGTGGTGTGTGGTCGCACAAGTGGGGACTTGCGCGCCAGTGTTGAAGTTGTGCGCCACCTATTTGTTAAGCGTCTAAGTTGGTTTGGGTAGCAAAAGAAGTGCATCGTGCAAGTTTGGAGAAGCTTAATCTTGAGTCGCACAAGTTTTAAGAAATACTTGCACGCCAGTGTTGAATTGCATGCTAAAGACTTGCATGCCGCCTTAAAGAAGGGTGCCAAGTAAGGTTGATTTCCTGCAGTGATTCTAGGATGCGTGGAAGCTGGGGGATTTCCCGATAACTTTGGTGCAAAGAGGAATTCATCTACACATGAAGGTTGAGCTTAAACAGAGCATCTTCATACAAGATAGGATGTATTCATTTGTGATAATGAATTTAACTACAGGTCTATAAACATCGAGTGGATTATTTCCAGATCAGTGAGCAAAGTAAGAGAAAGAAGGTGATCTTCTCCACCAGCAGTGAGCCAGAGAGAGAGAGAAACAGGGAGTGACCCTTGGGAAAGCAGTGAGTTGACCCAAAACATAGTAAAGGCGGTGAGACCGGGCATATAAGTGATCTATCCCGAACCTTTTAATCCACATATATTGATTTTTAGTGGAATTTGGTACGACCGACAACCAGTCGGTGTATGCTCCTTGGACATAGAAAGGTGAGGGTGATCTAAGTAAAAATCTCGGTGTCATCCTGCTTACTTCCCTGCATTGCATTTAAAGCATCATCATTAGATAAAGAATAAAATAATTGATTATAATACACACACAAGTTCAAAAAAAGTGACCCTTGTAAAAAATAGGTCAAGATCTAGTGGGGAAGAAAGAATATTGAAAAAGAATATCCATATATTGATTCACCCCCCCCCCCTCAGGGTATATATGCCCTTATTTGCCCTAACATTGATTTTATGGTGTAATGACATCAGAACATCAACTTATATGAACAATAATTATGTTATCCTAAAATTTAACATCGATATTTAAATGTAATTAAAATGTGTAATCAGATGAAATAATTTAGAAAACTCATATAATCTGTAAAACTCATTACATCAAATATAAAACTATTTTACTTACCACCATCAAATGAATTAGGAATGGATTATTATCAATTAATTGTGGTTTATATTCATTTTAATTAAATTTGTAAAATATTTTAATAAATATGAAAAACACGTAGAATATTTTAATACAAAATAATGACTTCACAATAATATAAAACACATTCTAACAGTGAAATATCATGCACCACACTGAAAAAAATTTGTATCCCGTTCTAATTTGGAGTCCCTAAAACATTGATATTATCTTTATAAAATTACTAGTGATTGAGATTCTATTACCACATTCTACAAAATCTCATTATGATCAATATAAATAATACAATAATAAAATTCAATTGAAATTGTTTTCTCATTTGATTTAACCCAAATAATGTATTTATTTCAATTAATATCACCATGATTTAAATTAATGATTATAATAATATGTAAAAAATTACATAAAATAATTGTTGAAAAGATATTACCATGGAATGAATGTTATATCAATATTGACATTAATAATCTCTTATAAGACACAATAAAAAATTGTTGCTATTGTCGATTTACCTTATGATATTACCTATATCTCCAAATCAAATATACCTTATTCATGAGAAAATTTTATGTCCATAACCCGAGATACCTGAATCTAGTTCCTAACATTATTAAATTTTCATGACAAAATGTAATGACATACTAAAGTTCCAAATAGTTTAGTAGATTTGGAAAACCAAAAATAATCAAATGTATTACATTATAACATGAAAGAAAAGAACTGACAATAAAACAACAATGAAAACATCTATAATCATATAGATTATACCAATATGTCATTCTAATTATAAACCTCAAATCCTTGTGAAAATATAAAAACTGAAAGGGGTGAACTTATAGGATTATTAAGCTTATACAATAAAACAAATATTCTCATAATCTATAAGGAATTTTCAAAAAATAAAAACACTTGATACATGAAAATAATATTGGGCATAATATTTATTGATTTAAAAGATGCATAAATAATTAGATATATATAATCATATGATAATGAAACATAAACAAAGTTCTTATAACATTTTCATATTCACTCAGAATACATATTTACTATAATTATAGTGACCAAATTCGTTATGATGGGAATCATAACAAAAACATTGATTCCTCAACCATGAAATTTTAAAATAAATGTCAAAGGCCTCAACAATGTCCATATCTTATCATAATCAAATGACCAATTGAAGCATAAGGGGGATATAGTGGGATCCACACATCACTTACTATGCCCAATGCATTTGTCATATGAAAGGATTTAAAAATAACAATTGATACATATGAAAAATAAATATATTTCCTCATCTAGTAAACAATATCATTAACCATTATGAGAAATATAGTGAATGGAATAATGATTTTGGATCCATATTCAATAAAATAAGAAACAATTTAATAAAATATTGTAGATGTTAATAATTATAATTTTATCAATAAATAATATTATTAAATATATTTATCAAAATAAATTATAATAATCAAAAAAATCTTCCCCGAATTCATGGGAGAAATACATTTTTTAAATTTCAAGGAATAGTACTTGTGGAAATATAATTTATATTTATAATAAATGTTTATATAAATACATAATTAAAAAAATATAGTTTTTCAAAAAAAAACTAGATTTTATAAAAATATTGTTTCTTTTAACAATATTATTTGTGATAAATGAATATGGTTGTGAAATCATTAAGTTCATTTCAATTGAGTTTGATTGTCATGAAAAATCAAGAAACCACATTGTAAAACAAGTATTCTCATATATAGTTAATAAGAAATGATATAGATATATTATTTTCATAAAATTAAAAAAATATATAATATGAATATATAATCAATAAACAATTAAACTATAGTAATGAGAGAGACAACATAACCCAAATGAAATATGTTGGTTCTAGATGAAACACTTACCTTTGGTCTGAAAGTGTTATAGAGTTGAAATTAATATCTAGGATAATAAAATTAAATCACTTAATAAATCAAAATATAAAATTTTCTTCCTATTTTTCATTTATTATATCATTATTAAGTTTATTTATGGTCTTTTAGAAGATTTATCAGAATAATTTTTCTCATTCTAGAGTGTCTATTCCTTGGATTCAATTAATGGTTTTAATTTATACACATCAAAAAGATCATGATAAATTAAAATATATGTATGTAACTGAATATATATTTAATTAATTATAATAATTAAAAATTCTTATAAAATCCTTTTTTCATTTAACGTTAAAATTAATTATTATATAAGATGTTAGTGATAAAGTATTAATTTGTTTTAGAGGGTTTTTGATCATCACCAACTTGTTTTGTTCATTAATAAATATCTTTTATATATACAACTTATAGAACATTATATAACATTTAATAAATATATTGAAACCCATTTGACCATAAAATATTATATTGTGCCCCCATCATGGTTGTATTTAAAAATTAATCTGTGTTGTCCATGAATGTGGTAAATATGCACCACATAGACGATATTTCGATTTTTTAAATTAAATGTAAATCTATATCGGAGTTATTTCTCTATATTTCATTTTTATAAGATCATTTTATTTTATAATATATTCTATATATATCAAGTCAAATTTTATAGTGGACGTGAGGGAAGGATACGAAAATAAAAAAAACGAAATAAAAATAAAAGAAGAGAAATTATATTTTTACCCCATGCATCATTCTACTAGGGATTCTCTTTAAGGGAATTTTTCTTTGAATTTCCCAATGAATAAAAATCCTACATAGGTGGGATTGGATTTTTTTGAGTATTGGGATGAAATTGGTTAATGCACAAATATTGGAAGTTCTTGGGATAAAATATTAGGAGGGGTCATATGTATAGTGGAGGAGAACATTGTTTTTCTTATTATTGAATTCATTTGTTTATATATAATATCAAGATAATAAAATTTTTTAACAAAAAAAATTATATATAAATAATTAATGGAATGTATATATTACTTTTCATGCATCATTCATAACTAAAATAAAAATGAAATGTTTTATAATGTATATATGATGTTAATTACAATATTTCATTATTTATCAAAAAATAAACTACATTAGAAAAATAAAAAAAAATAACCCTAACCAAATATCCACAGGTAAAATTCAAATGTGATATCTATTTTTTTAAAATAGTTTTCTATATATTAGTAATTTAATTTTTAATTAAAATCCATATTTATGGTAACAATAATAATTTTACCAGCATAAATGGATTAAAGAGACATGGAAATATTATCCACATCCTCCAAATATAATATTTTTATATTAATAAAACCAAATATTGAATTTTAATATATTTTATAATTATTATTTTAAAAAATAATTATTATTATAAAATTTTAAATAAAAATTTATGATATACAAAAATACAAACACTTAAATTATTGTTTTTTAAAAGATTATTTACTTATTAATTTATGTAAATATAAGATATATTTACTAATATGCCACCAATATTTTAAATATTCATTCATTGGGGATGTTACTATTAAATTTTTCATAGTACCATTCCTAAGAGTCATATAACTATTCCAAATGGTAATATTAAATATAACAGTATGGCATTAATATGGTTGTTTCCTGATGCATAAGTCATTGAAGATAGTAATTTATTAATGAGGCATACCACAAAATATTCATTTGTTATATTCATTAAACCAAAATAATCTCCATTCTCAAAATTTACGCAGGGTCAGAATAGAAATAATTTTGTTCATTCTTCATCATTAGGTTTTACAGATCCCATGCTGTTTCTTTAATTTTTTTGATTCATCTAGATTACTATTACAAACGGAGTCATCCAACTAATCCACAATAGTTCTCTATATTATATAATTATAAAAGGAACTTTACAGTATGATAAATCCAAATCCAATTCAATTTCATCAAAACTAATGAAAGGTATTTATTCTAGAATCTATATCCTCATTATGAATATGTGAAACAAAACATTAACATTTGGATGTATAGGTTTCATTACTAAATGATAATACAAATATCACATTCTCTATAAAATTTCAAATGCACCAATGTTACTATGGCATTTTTTCCCTTTTTCTCATCATATTATCACACCCTTCCATGGAGATTCCTTCAAGAAAACATGATCTACCACATGGAACTCCAAATGATTCCCTAAATTATTGGAAAAACTTTTTTCATAGTTTGAGATTATTTGATATGAGTTTGGATAGGATTCACCGTTGATGTTTTCTTTTAGATTTCTCCTATCGACATACTAAATATATTGATACATAATCAAAAATATCCATCATTGTATAATACAACCACAATTGTCCCCCCAAATTCTTATACATCATAGTTCTATTAGGGATTATTAAAAACATTTATTTATGGTAATCATATAATAAATCTATTCTTATCTCGGTTATTAAGGGAAAATATATCCACTTCAAAAATTTCATAATTACATCATCATTCATGATGTATGCTAAATTCCCATAAGTCACAACAATAATTTATTTTTGAATAATCTCATAATCATATATATATATTATAATCCATTAAAATAAATATAGTTGGGAAACCAATGGAAAAAAGTTATGACATTTTTCATACAAAATAATTTCCAAATCCATCATTGCAAGATCCGTGTACACATGGTCATTGTAAATCCACATTTTGATCATAACTCAATGATTTTTCTTTTTCAATGCATCATCTACATTATTTCCAATCCATTAGAGGTAGTGTATAGAAAAATTAGAAAATTTGAGTCATTCGATCCATCTCCATTTTATATTGTTGAGTTATCTGTTTGAGAAGTAATATTTCATTATATTTTGATCTGTATATATGTCAAATTTTTCACAATTGTGATAGTGTATCTATATCATCAGATACAATATTATAGATTCAATATAAATATCATGATTTTTTTAGTTATATATATGAGTTTTTAAATTCTTTGAGTCATTGTCAATTACTCTATCATTCTTCATAAGGAAAAATCAATGTCCATTCCTTGATGGATCATAATAAATCACAAATCCACCAATTACCAATTTCAGAGTAAAGATTAAATAATTTTATAATCACAAATTCAAATAATCAAATGATTCTTCATAGTCAATTTCCATAAAAAAACACAATTATAAGTGAACTGGGATAACTTGTTATATAATCAGGAAAATTTATAAAAGAAATGCTGATACTCACATATTATATCGTTGAAATTCTGTAACTCATCTATGTTTGATGGTGTATGCTATTCTTGGATTCCTTTGATGTCACAAGATCAAATGAGATTCCTTACATAATAATTGACATGCATTAGGGATTAAATAAATTGAGAACTAAACATCCCATTTGAGAGCAGGTCTAGGTAAATCCACTTGAAATTCTTCAAAGTATTTTTTCACAATAGGTATATCATCAATTTGATGACTTCTCTCTTCATGTATAATTGTTTTTTATCTTCTTACCTAATAATATAATTTATTTGGGCTACTAGGGTGGATATAGATTTGAATAATATTATGATATTTATACATTAATGATTTGTGATTCCATGTCATCCTCATATATAGTAGCATCCTTCTTATTATGGTATATTTTCGAACCATATTTTGAAATCTAGTCCATACTGAGGGTTATATCCAAATAAATTATAGTTTTGGTGATAAGGTTAAAAAGTAAATCATTTTTGTATTTCACAGAGGGGTTTGACTGACACACCATTGTTTAAATTAGACATTACTTAGGACAGTTGACTTACAACACCCTTACAAAATCAATAGATTAATTTATATTTTTTTTAGAAAACAGTGAATATATAAAATAATACAATTATCCAGAATCAAATAAAGCATTCTCTAGGTTTGAGGTAACCATTGATGTATAATGACCCATAACTTTCATACATAGACAATACATCACATTTTTTTAATAATAAATAAATTATAAAAATGGACTCTCAACACCCATTTATATTAAGGCCTTTGGAAACATGGAATCATAATCACTACTACACGATTGAGCTATATTATCTCCTGCTTTGTTCTCCAAGACTATCACCCCTCATATAAATGCAATACAAGAAATATATCATCATAACATGGGGAAGTAATCATTAAAATTGGAGAGATATGATGCTCGATAAGGTAAAATAAGGAATAAATGATAGCATAAACATGAGAATAATTGTATGATAAGATGATCATGAAAATAAAAGATCATATCATTTATATCAAAGATCATATAAATGAACCATTGAATAAAAATTTAATGTTTATATTAAAAGAATAATAATAAATAGTGAAAATAAATCCTAAATTAATAACAATATGAAAAAATAGGGAATTATTGAAGCCATGTAAGCACGAATAGTGATTTTTGTAGTAGTAATTGAATCAATTCAAAAACCATATTAGTGTAGAATGTCCATTGTTGAACTGATTTCACTCCCCATTCCAGAATGGTATTTATGACCTGAAATCACTCTCTATTCAAACCTACTATTACTAAACTGAATTGTATCATAGTTCAAGCCCTATATTACTGAACTGAGTTGACTCCATGTTCAATCCAAGTAATACTAAATGTAGTTCATTTCTAGTTGCATCCAGGTATTACGGAATTGAGTTTATTTATCATAAAATCCATGCAATACTGAGATGAGTTCAATACTCTTTCTATCCATGTATATCTCATGTGATATAAATATTTATCTAGTTAATTACGTGTAGTTATAGGTCCCCCAGTATCATATTGAAATCATATATTTATGTACCTATAAATCATTAAACATAATATAATTACCCCATATATTAAATAGGTTACCTGACAATTTAATCATATCATAAACAATATAAAAAGATACAATTTTGATATCAATTTTTTCAAAATAAAATCTACTTATTATAAGTGGGTTTTGTAAGCATATAACCCATGAAAGAGAAGCTATATTCATGAGAATACAACCATTTATGGACATCAAATATGCATAAGCATATATCTTATGAAAGGTAATTAGGTTTCATAATCCTATAACTTCTTGATAAGAAATTTATTTCATAAACCACATTACATCCTAACACAAACCATTAGTAGAAATGAGTATGAATTCTAATTTTAGATAAATTCCCCAAGAAGGCATGAGTAACACCAATGTAATTAATTATATAAAGAATATATTTTTGGAAAATAATTTTAAAAAAAATTCTTGAGGAAAATATCATTTCTTTTTAAAAAAATATTTTGAGAACATAAAACATTTTGAAAACATTTTTAATTGAACATAAACATGAAGTCATATATGAGTATTGAACTCAATTCAGGGATTGAATGAGTAGTGAAATTGTTTTAGATATTTATTTCTAGAGTGTTGAGTGAACTAGATTAATAATATCAGGATGGAACCTAGAATGAAATTTTTTCAATTATTCATTGTTTGAATGAGGATTGATCCTGATATAGTGATGGAAATTGTCCAGTAAGAGAGATTTCGATGTGATGTATTGACTAATATGGAAATTATTATATATTCTAATGCGTCTAACAAAATTCTTGTTTTTATACCTTTGTTATTATTTCATGGATTATGTTATTAATTTACATATAATTATGTTCTTATGAACTAATAACATTTATAATGTGATTCTTGTTGATGTCATCCTTTGGTTTTACTCATGGATTTGTATATAAATTATCGATCACCATCATTATAATTCTTTTGTCAGCATGGATTATGTTTTGATGACATGATGTGTGTGAAACCCATTTATCTTTCATGATTTACATTTAATGAAACCAACATATTATTCATTGTATATATGATTATTAAATATTCTCCAATTTTATGGATTATATTCTTATGAATCCCACCTTTAGATACTAATTTACTTGAGTATCACCAAATGATGTCATCAAAGATGTGAAATTAATTTGAAATATCATTGAAAAAAAATAATGATTAAAATATCTATTCTACAAAAAAGATGATTTTGAAAAAATTAAACATATTCAAAACCATTATATATAAATATTAAAACAAAATCTAATATGAGTAGTGAAATAAGTTCATAGATGGAATAGGGAGTGAAACCAGGTCAGTAATAAGCGGATGAAATGATGAGTGAACTCAGTTAACAAATATAAGGCTAAAACATGTTTCATACACATCATTCTATCAAAATTTAAATCATTCATATAAATGAATAAGAATGCTAATGTTGAATAATATTCCCAAAATTTCATGACGTGGAAGACACATCATGATGAATTATAGAAAATAACCCATGAAATAAATAACATAGGGATAGAACATGGAATTTGGTGGAAACATAATAATATATAATGATTATTGAGTAGTCAAAAAGTTTCTACCAATACCTTCTTTGTGGAAAAAGTAAATTACTGAATCAATTCCACCCTATTTCAAACCTGTATTAATAAACCATGTTCATTCCCTATTCTAGACCTGTATTGCTAATCTGATTTCACTCCTTGTTCAAGTGTTGTATTACTACTGTAACACCCTAATATTTCATTGTACGTTTTAACTTTAATGTAATTCTATATCTTCCATTATACGCAACACCGAGTTCAACTGTATCACGTCCTATCAAACTAGTCAAGAATGAAGCGGCTATGAATTGTATTATCCACATTTTTAATTTTATATATATCTTATATTATTTTTAAATTCAACTTTTGTGTTTCTTATACCAAATAAAATATCAAAATCATTTTTTTATAAAAGAAATATTTTAAAAAAAACTCAATTTTTTCACCTTTTAATGGAGAACCTTTTTCAAATCCAATATTTGACACTATTATATATTAAATTTTACAAAATTAAATTCTTTGTTATATTTGTAACATAAAAATTTATTTTCGACAATTTTTTAGTGATTTTTTGACAACATTCATATTTTGATGAATAATGAATGATACTAAATATGAATTGAAAACATCTTTTTTAATCAAAATAATGTATGGTGTTAAATTATACATTTGAATGATTTTGAAATATAATTAGATTATATTTCTATAATTTAACATAATTTAGGTCATTATATGTAACTTCTCATTTAAATTGGACATAAACACATGTCAACCTTTTGATAGTTTATAGATTAAAAAAAATTGATTTTTGGTTTTGAAAAAGGGAATTATTTTTAAATTAATTAATGTAAAATCTATTATTTTAATTTGGAAAAATATACTTCATTTTTAAACTCATAATATCAAATTTATCTGAGGTTGAATTTTTGGTACTTTTATGAAAACATTCAATTTTTAGAGAATGGTGAAAACATTACGTTATTATTTAAAACTGAATTTTTTTAAAATAATTACTTTTTAATTTAAATTTCTTTTAATTAAAAATAGATACATAATACACATATAAGTCCATTTTAATTAATTGGAGTCATTTTATAAAAATATTAGATATATAAAATTTTGTTGAACTTATTACCATCTATTACCCACCTTCTAAGGACATTTAAAATTTTTCATAACACATAATTTTTCCACTTCTGTGAGTTTAATTTCCAAAATTTTAGAGACTCAATTTATGTAATTTAGTAGAATATGGTTCAATAGGATGAAAATAATTTTTTTTAATATAAACTATTAAATTTTATTTACCACAGATAAAAGTAAATAGGGTAATTAAATGTACAAATGATTTTATAATTACACTAAAATGTGTCTTAATTCAAATAGATAAGTGTATTTTTACAAAAATAATCCTTTGGAATAAAATATGATCTTTTTTGTCAACTTAGAATAGATTAGAACATTTATTATTATTTTATTTTAAAAAGTGTTAAATGTGTTAAATTCAATGATTGATAACAGAAGTTCTCTTAATATAGGTTAATATATAAGTTAATTTAAAATATAAATATTCATTAAAAATATATAATTATGTCCTATATCATCATATTTTATTTATAATATTTATAAATTAAATAACTAAAATTATTAATGACACAATATGATACATTAATTACAAACGAATGAATGATTAAAATAATAGGTAATATTAATATAAAAACAAATTTTAATTGAAACATTTGAATCATTTAAAAAATTATATATGTTAATATGAAGTGTAAGGGTGGTTTAAATGAATTTATTTCGATGTAATAATGTTTTTATGACTTTAACTAAATCCAAAAACTAAATAGTGTCAAAATTGAGTTAATTGAATTTTTAAATCAAATACAGTATTATTATATGTTACAATTTTTTTAAATATATATATATTCCAAAAGACGTATATAATGATATAAATATCAATAATGAACCACGTTTGTGTCTATTGGATTTTTATAGTATGTATATTAACGATATATTATAATAATAAAAAATGTAATGTTAAATTTAAACTATTTAACTAGGAGTTAAATACACAATATAGGGTTAATATGGTGAGCTAAACATGAAAAAACCAATTTGTTGAGATTTGTTCGACCCATCCCCACCATAAATTCTAAATAAATCAATTTAGGTCAATTATAAACATAAAATGATTTAATAATAAATTAATATTTCAATATTTTCAAAAAGTGACCCTCACCTCTCTTATAAAATGGTGATTCCCCTTCTCTTAATTTCACACCTCCAAATCCATTTGTATCTTCAAAAAACAGCCCAAATATCATCAAAACTATCATAAATTCAACCTAGAGGGATTAGGTTTAACAGAAAAGCAACCTATGGAGCCCTTTTGATCTAATCAAATGGAAGAATCTGAAAATAGGTAAATATTTTATCACCTCTTTCAATGTTATTTTCTTCTTCCACTTTATCTTTATTTATTATATTCATACCAAAATAATATCTCCATTACCATCTACAAAATATTATGTTATTATAAATATTGTAGAACCATTTTCAATTTTATATCCATCCTATGAATGATAATGTCACCATGCGTGCGTACGTACGAGTTACCGTCTCTACGTAGTGGTGTAGTTTTTTATTCAGCGCATAATTATTTGGATGTGTATAATAATGAGTATAATTGATGTAAATAAAAAATATAAAATTTTAAAAATTATTTATATATAATATACCATAAAATTAAACATAATTTAACCTTCAATTGAATGATATTGTTTCTCGTACGTACGTAAAGCTTATAGTATCCACGACGCTATGAGATTCATTTCATCATTCACCATTCAATGATGATTATAAAAAAAATATTATTAATAAGTATGTAATATATGAAATAATAATGCTAATGGATAATATAAATATACTTACATATATCTTATTCACGTATTTCCATTGAATAAAATATGGATATGAAAACACCATTTTTGCGTACGTACGGCCAACCATCTCAATAAATAATGTTTTCTATTTCATATATCTATGTATTATACATAGTTATATTATAAATATATTTCATATAGAAATCTTGTTTTGTATTCTGTATGTATTTAAATCATGATCTACGTGATACGATCAAGAATAAAAAGTTAAAACACATACGATAAAGAAAGCGATTATGACCCGACATGTTAATTTAAAATAGAAATCATTATTAAATGGGTAGTATAAATTCATAAATGAATCTTGTATCATATTATATATTTTAATATTGTTCTGGTTAAATTTAATATCATACTATGGTCATTGTAATGGAGGTTACACGTACCCTCGACAAAAGGAAAGTACAAGGTAAGTGTTAATTCATCAATCTCAATATTATCGGAGATTATTTATGTGTAAGTATAGTCTGGGAACTATTTATTATACATGTACACTTTTCATAAATGAAATTTCAAAATGATTCTTCTAAGGTACTATTTGACTAAAAAATCATTTTAAATTTTTTAAATACTTATTCTTCTAAATCATTCTCATTAATTTCCATGCTTTCAAAATTGTTTTAAGGATTTAATTATATAGACTTTATTATCTTAAAATGTTAATTCTTTTCCAATGTTTCAAAGTGGTATGAGATAGTTTGTTTAAAAAATATCATCTAAATGAATTCCTTTATAAATTATTGTCTCTTAAATTATTTTACAAAAAGGATATTTATCTCAAAAAAATTTACTCATCATTTTCATCTATGTCATCCATTAATGAATATTATTCTTGATTGAGGATGATATTAAAATCTTACATATTTTATTGAATGAGTTATGATATTTTTGAATTTGTATGTCATATATTTATACAATTCATGGTTTATGGTAAATGTATTGACATTTGGTATGCTTATTATAATATGAATATTTATATTATGTGACAATATTTTCATTTGACGAATGAAGTGGACTTAGTAAGTTATAGGTGGGTCCAACTATACCCCCTCGATGCATTTGTAACTTTTATGAGACAAAATAGTATCTTGGCACAAGGCCTTGACAAAAATTTTATTCGTAGTCTTGGCGTGAGGCCTTGACTATGTAGTAATGATGTCTGACGTTAGTCATTCCATCATTATATAAGTAGTTATTACATGTGATTATTCTACTAGTAGAATATACATGTTCATGGTTATATAGTGATGTTTGACTTATTTTTCCCATATTTTTTCAGAATTTATATTTTAAATTGTTAATTTTTTAAGTAAACAACTTCCTTAAAAGGTTATAAAATTAGTTAAATTATTTACCCTTATTCAGCATATGATATCACCACTTTTTTATGATTTATTTTCCAAGGATTTAATGAAGTGTACAATGAATGATATGAAGTGTTAAGCGTGGGGAATAATGTCATTCTCAATAGATCATTTATGATGTGTTGTATGTAATAAATATTAATGTGACATTCATGTATGTAATCTATTTTCCAAGACTAATAAACTGATCTGTCCTTTGATACATGATTCATTGTAATATTTCTAATGTATTAAAATTATGCACTAACAATGGGAATCTAGGGTGGGGGTGTTATAGATAAACTGAGTTCAATCCTCATTCCATCCATGAGCCGAGTTCACTCCAAATATCTTTTTTCGAGTCTATTTTCAATAAAATTTATTTCAAAAGGTTTTGTTTTTTTCAAAAGATTTTCTTTTAAGAAGTATGGAATTTTATTTGAATAATTTTTTTAGAATATCATTTAATATTATTTCAGACACAAAAAATTATTATAGAATCATTGAGAATAATTTTAAAAACATTTCCATTGAAAAAATCTGGAAAAATTATATTGATATCCTTATTTTTTATAAAATAATTCCATTCAATATATATTGAGAACTTATAATGGATTCCTGAAAAAATTTAAAATGACATTATATATTTTAATCAATTTTACAAAAAACCATTTCTAGTTAAAATGGCATTAATTTTTTTAAAAGATTCACTGACTAATATAAATCATTTTTATATTTTTTTTCATTTATAACCAATTTGAAAAAATTATAAATATAAATAATATTTGGGAAAAAGTATCATTAAAAACTAAAAGACTTTTAATGCTCATAAATTATGCTTTTGGTGAAATTCAATCATAATGGAGATCAAATTAGTACATGTTGAACATTACTTTTATAATATAAAAATCATAGAAATGATCCTCGAACAAAAAATGATAAGAAAATAATTTCTTTTAAAATTACAATTTTTAATTGTAATAATAATTTTATAAGTTAATTTTATTGGTCATATTATTATAATAGTATATTTTTTTGAATCATTTCCTTTTGGAAAACAAGTTTTTATGGATCAAAAATTTCCGCCAAATGAGTGGGTAATGTTGCGCATTGATGAAATAATTTTCTAACTACATCTATACCAAAGAGTGACAAAATAGTTCCAATAAGTTAATATAGCAGTAAAAACTAGATGGTGTTAAAATTCATTAGTGTTCTTGAGAGATGCATCAAAATATTTCTTCAAGGGAAACATGATCATATACAATATCGATAAATGTTCATATTTATTCCAATAAACTATTACCAAATATAATCATTAAATAAAAAAACTACTGTACGAAAATGAAATTACATAATTTTTATAATATCATTAAAATAATTTGATTGATTATATTACTTGTATAATTTATTTATATACAACTTGTAAAGAAATTTAGGTTCTTAACAATACTTGTTTCACATAGAATGAAACATTGGACAAAATAACCCAATTGATTTGGTTTTTTTGAACTATGAATCCCCATGAAGTAGATATAATCATATATACCAATAAATACACATAAAAAATATATAATAATCATATAATACATTAATGGTTTGTATGTTCACAACACCAAAAAAATTAGTTGTGATTAATGTATTTTTCTCATGATTGAAAAAAGATACATGAAATTTCCATACTTTACGTATTGACTCTCATCGTACTTGTGAAAACATCGAACATAATAAATATATGTTTATTTTAATAATCATAGAAATAAATATTCTTATATCTAAAAATACATATGGTTTTATTATGAACTCATATTTCCTTTACATAATGATTCCTTTTAAATGATTATCTTCGGGTAATGACTACATTTTTTATCGAATGTCTCTGAAAATCTTTTATATTTGGTCCAAATTCTTATATCATTATTTAATTAATGTTATTAATGGTGAAAACATCATGTATAATCATTATATTTGTATTATAATGACCCAATCCTATAATCAACGATTCAGTGCCTAAATTATTACATTGTAAAATATACAAGGAAGATGAATCCTGAAAGACCAATTAGATTTGTAGTTTTGGAAAAAAGATTTATACAAGAGTAAAAAATTACAACTCAAAATTAAAAACCATAATAACATCATAAAAATATCCAAAAATCACATAGACTAACCCTATAGTTCATTCATAGTATAATCATCCTCGTAACCAGGAAGGCTAAAACATTATAAATGGGTGAGCTAAAATGATCAATAAGCGTAAGAAATATAGTATAAGATATTATAAACATAATAATTAGGCATTGTGAATATCTAAAGACATATTCCTTTAAAATGATCTTCATCAGATTATGGCATGAATAATAGAAGAATAAATAATGGCTTATTTAAGCATCAACATGGGTATTCTACTAGTCGAATAACCTCATGAACATTCAATTACTAGTATAATAATGATGGAATTAATATTTTTGGACATCATAAACATAATTTCATGTCTGCGTTCTAAGACCGTATTTTCACTCAAGAGACCTACTGATGCTCCGAGGAGCTATAACCGGGACCACCCAAAACATAGTTAGTCCAATTCATTCATATCATAAACAAGTATAAACATGAAGAACATTCATATTCATATTGAAACTAATTTATCAAATTTAAATAACTTTTCCAATCATTAATTATAAACAATAACCAATCAGAGTAATATGGTTAGTGATTTCAAGATAGCACATCAACGTTAAAACTAATCATAAATCAAAAAATAAAACATGATGGATGAAATAATATGATATAAAACTCAATGTGGTAAATCATTCAAGAATTTATGTTTACATATATGAATATAATTATAAATGAGACCATGGAAAAAATCCTTGATGTAATAATCCTTAAACATACCATAATGTCCTTTACCACTATTAATCAATCAAATAATTATCCATTAGAATATCATGATAAAAAAAGACTCTTGAATTGATAAAACAAATGGATGTAAATAAACCACAAAAAAGAAATAAGGGTTTAATAAGGCATATATCTCTTAAAAGTTAAATTTAAATGAAAGAAATCATTTTTACATTGGAATGAAGTGTTCTTTAAGAAAATAACTTATATTTGTCATAAAATACGATTTTAAGCATTTATATCACATAAAATAAAATAGAAGTTAATTGAAGTTATCTTTTGGGAGTAGATAAATTCATATTGAGGTGAAATGGTTTAAAACTATTTTTTAATGAAGCTTAGGAAATAAATATATTTAATACAGTTTTTGGAAGATATTAAAAGAATTTAAAGCGCAAAGGAATGTTTGATTTCATAAAACCATTTAGTAACTAATATATGTTTTAATGTTAAAATTTTTCATTTTAGACAGCAAAAATTTGTCATAAAAATTTTATCTAGTGATCATGAAAATATGTAATCAATCAATATGTTCCGTGAATCAAACTTGCATTACGGAACTATTTTGAATGATTCTTTTAAAACAAGTGACACCTCATAAAATAAAGATGGATAATTATTGGTACACATATATAGAAATTTAAAACATAATTTATAAGTATTATAAATGAATAATTAAGAATTCAATTTTTCTGAGTATAGAATAAGAGAATATCAAATGAAAATGGAGGTTTGGGTAGAAAATAATTAATACATTTTAATCAATTGAATATTATGGAAAAATATTAATATTCATATAATAATAAATTTAATATCAATAAAATAAAAATATTAATGATATAAAAAATTAATGGGATGTATAAATACACCATACACGAATTTTAGTAGTAAATACATAATATCTCACAAAAATTAAAGTGAGATGATAGAACCCTTTCACACCTTACGTTCTGGTGACAGGTGTTCTTATGAAGTTTTAATGAGATGTAAAGTGTTATCCCATCATTTAAATATCATAATATATTTATGGTGATGGTTAAAAAACATATCCCATCATTATGAATTGAAAATAAAATGACACAACATAAATGGGATTCTTGAATAAATGTGAGAGAGATGTTCCCTTACCTTAAATTTGAGGGGTTTTTATCACATGATCATAATGACCTGAATAACCAAATTTGGTACATTAATAAAAAATTCCATAACCCATTACGGAATTAATTTTTTTGTCTTTATCACTTTATTTGTGTCATTTTCGATGTGTTAATGGATTCAATTTCATTTATTATGAGTACTTGTTTGCATAATATTTATGATCAGATCACTTTTAAAAGAGTGTAGTAGTTCATGTAAGATTAGAGGTGAAGTCCTGAATTGATTTTATAAGCTATTAAAAAAATCATGATATTACATAGTTATAAAAATAATTTTTTTGTTTGTATTGAGGTGTATTATTATATAATACAATAATGAAATACACTTATATTAATTTTGTAATTTTTCACAAAAACTACCGTGGTTTGTATTATTATATTACACAATGAGTAAATGATAAAACCAGAACATTATATTTGAAATCAATACATATATAATATCATCGTTCAACCATAATAATTATTTTATGACCATATTTGTAGAATTTAAATCAAATTGAATATTTCATTTTCCATGAATGTGATAAATCAACACATCACATATAATGTTTCATTTTTAGCTAAAATATTGGTCTGTTGAAAGATGAAGATGAATTAACCTATTAGCATAAATATAGTACAATAAATTTATTCTACAAGAGTATTCATACCATTTGGATGATGAGAAGATATGAATGAAAAGGTAACAATGGAACATGAAAATTAATGAAATGATTAGTGGAATTTTACCACTTGAATTAACCTTCATTGAGAGCCTCTTAATTAAAGATGATTTGGTGTGTTTATGAGACAAAGGGCTCCTTGTCAATGAGGAGGAGCTTGGAAGGTGATTTTGTAAAAATTTTGTGAAGGCACATTGCTTGAGATGAGTGATGATAAGAGGGTGGAAGAAGTGGTATTTTTAGTGGAGGGGCTTCTTAATATTTTAATCATTGGATTATTATTTTTCAATAATCCTGAAATAGTGATGATTCCAATACCAAAAATAGTAATGTGTGTATGTGATTTCTATCCATTTTTGTTTATATCAGCATAACAAACATAAATGATGAATAACTCAATTATTTAGTATATATTTTAAATTATCATAGTTAAATATTCAACACAAATTTAGTTGGCCATATTAGAATCTATGAAACTTACTCATCACAACCAAGTATTTATGATTTTTGAAATTTAAATCAACAGGGATTTAAAAATAAGATTACATTATAGGTTATAACAAAGTGGTGTTTTGTAGATACTTAGTTTTTCACTCATTTAAATATTAAATTTAATTAAAAAATATCAGAGTGATACATTATCTCCTCCATACAAATAAATTCCTCAAAATTTGATATTTCAATTTCAATTATATTGGTTGTTATATTTAAATTTCTGTTTGATATATCCATATAAAAAATATGGAAAACATAATCTCCGTCATTATAAGGTAATGGGAATATAGGTGGTCAAAAAATATATTATTAATTATAATTAAATAAATTAATAAATTATCTTTTCAAATAGAGTGACATTGATTGGAATTGAAATCATCGGTATATAAGAAAAAACAAAAATTTATTTTCTTGTTATAAAAACCTAGTTTAGATGAATGTATGTAACCATAAAACCATAAGTTAAATTATGAAAAATGTCAATAATGTTATCAAAATGTTTGATAATAGAAATCCATTTAAATTTTTTTTTATAGAGTAGAAGGATCATTCAATTATATAACTGTATAAATATATGTTTTTTTTTCATAAAAAAGATCTTATCCTTTGATTGATCCTTGAACTACTTATATTTCATCTCCTTAAATAAGATTCATCATGTGGTGGCAATAACCTCCAAACCCTTATATAATGATCAATTTAAATGATTTCATAAATGATTTAACATTTCAAATTATCAAGATCCAATACTTTAGAATCATTCCCATTATATTTAGTAATTTCCAATTTTATTTTTCTATATATATCTTCTCTTTATTCCCAAATTTTCATCTCAATATTATGAAAAATATAAGGATTGTCTATCCCTTGACCATATGTAACACCACATGTAAATAAAGAATATGACATTTTTATATTAATCCATATTTGTGAATAAAATATTAATATTACTTTAAAGGGGATGCTATGCTCGATGGACTACCCAACACACAACAACGAGTTTCTTGGGAATCTTACGTTGCACTCTAATAATAAAATAATATTACTTTAAATAGTAGTTAACACATAGCCGTTGTAATGGCAGGAATGAACAGAACTAACCACAAAATGATTATATATTTTTGTCAAATATTTTTACTTTTTACAATAAATGTTAGTGGATTAAAAATGAAAATGAATCCATTTTTATGCGTAAACATTCTAATATTCTTTAAAAGGACGATTAACCACCTTTTGATGGTGAACTTATTTTAAATCAACTTTTTTAAAATTTTATGTGTTATATTTGACAAAATAAAATTACTCTTTAGAATTGGGACATCAAAATTTACTTTGTGTAAAGTTTTGGTATTTTTCCGAAATAGTTCAATTTTTAATGAATAGTGAAAAATGTTGTATTTTAATTCAAAACCTCATTTAATATAATTTATTTATATGATTAGATTATCATTTGAATTGGTTTTAAAGTGAAATTAGAATATATTTTTACCATTTAATCAAATTGTGGTCTTTGGAATTAATTTCCCTTTGAAATCGGACTTAAACTAGTGTCAATCTTTTGATACATTTTGTTTCATAAAAACACGCTATTTGTTTTGACAGCGGGAATTAATTATTAAATTAATTAATGGAAATTATATGTTTTGAATTTTTTAAAATAGACATCATTTTTGAATTCAGAATATCAAATATAGCTTAGGGTGAAGTTTTGTTAATTTTCTGAAAAACTTCATTTTTTGATGAATAGTGAAACCACAAGTGGTACTTATAAAAACCGATCTTCCGTTTAAATGAAATTTTGCCATCTTTGTGTTCTGAATTTAAAAACACTGACATACATGGTTTTCATTAAGAAGTAAAATGTGGATCAATGGGATTAAAATAATTTTTTGATGAATAGTATCTTATTAAGTTTTTAATCGCGTTTAGAGGTAATTAGTGTAGTTTAAGGTAAGAATAATGTTTTAATAAAATGAAATGACCTAGACACATGTCTTACCCTCATTTTATGTGTCATGGACGACCAAAAAAATCCATGGGTCAACTTGGGGACCCCATGGAGCTACTTTGGTTGGAAAATGACATAAATATCTTTTTATTTAATGTTAAAGTAAAAAATGACACAAACATGTGATGTTTAACTAAAACAATTTATACATGGGGTTATACAAGTCATATTTTTGACTATTAATATTCAATGGAAAGATAAAAAGATTTCCTACATCAGAGTATTTTTTTATAATTTTTAGACATTAAATAAATTAAATTATTTATGACATCATGATGATGTAGTGATGACCTCATTATTTAACGATTGAAATAAAATGAAAAGATAATGTAAAATCTACGACCTACACATGTCCAAAACCAATTTTATGGGTGTATTTCGAACTCGTATCACCTTATCCTTGAAAAAAAGCAATGTGGGACCATTAAAATCCGAAACGCATTCTAAAATAAAGTAACATTTCTTTGCTTTCCAACAGTGCCCCTCCCCTCCACTTATAAAAAGCCCCCACCTCTACCTCCTTACCCACACGTCCAAAGATTTTGGCTCGGCCAACCCCTGCCAATTTTGTCTCTCCACATCCCTCTCTAACTCCTTGAAGCCAAACTTTGGCCAGAAGTCTTTCTATGGAACCCTTTGAGCCCAAACCAAGGGGAGTTACCCGATTTTAAGGTAATGTCTTCACTTGTGTCCTTTTGTTTTATTTTGCTTCTACAACCCCATAAACTCTTTTTATTCATCTATTTTTAACATATACAGAATCATAAATATACTAGGATGTTTTTATAAGAAGTATTAGAGCTACACATACACACACCTTTGTCTAATGGTTAAATAACATACTGTTTCTGTGGTTCGCGATTTTCTGCCTCACGAAATGATGATTGTTCAATATTATTTTAACACCTTTAAAGGTGGCCATTATGATGTCACTGTATTTTATATATGATATTTATGGTATTTATTTTTATTATATGCTTCTGTATTTTATATTTAAACCATGCCTTTATTCTTTTTATGTTGTGTAAATGAGATAATTTCATATGAGGAAGTGCGAACTACCGCCCCCTCAAGTGATGTGACTCGTACATGCAATACATGGAATGTATAAAGAATGAAATTAATAAACATATGTGACCTATATAACATATATATTATACTGGATTATAATATATATATATATATCATTTATTTTTAATTCCATTAATATGAAAAAGAAAAAAAGAAAGTAGCATTCATGCATACGTACGACCTACCGTCTCCATGAACAGTGCATTTCATTTTTTATCTCCAAATGATATGGAATAATATAAATATGTACTGGATATATATGATATTTTAATAATTAATACTGTTCTGGATATTATTTACTTATAACTACATGGACAATCATTTTTCAAACAAGTTCATTTTTGACTCATGTACCAAACATCGGAAAAAACGTCTGATATGAACTAACATTATTAAACAATTATTATAACATTATAATATGTCATATGAACTGAATAATAATCTTTATAGGAGGTCCTTAAGAAATTATAAATTGACCAATGTTTATTATTCAGGAATATAAAGAAAAGAACAAGACAATTTGGACTTAAGGTAAGGGATCATACTCCTCTCTTGCTTTTTAAGTACACTCTTTTATGTTATTCCTTTTATGATCATCTTTCTTGTGATTGCGATGTTCTTTTATATTACTCATACTGTAATTTTTATGTTCATATGATGAGAGACCCTATTCTCTCTCATCAATCCATTTTGGAAGTTTTGAGTGGCGCCGTTAGGCTGCCGAATTTTCGCAAGAGATCTAACCTCTCTCTTTCTTTTTAAGTACGCTCCTTTATGTCACTTATTTTAAGCACATCTTTGTTATGTTGGGGGATGTTATTTTATATTCCTCCTGATGTAAACGTTATGTTTATATGATGAGGGCCCTATTTTATCTCATCAATTTACTTTTGTATGTTTTATGTGGCGCTGTTAGGCTGCCGAGTTTTCGTAAGAGATTTTTCATCTTGCTTATCTTCCCGTGAGATTTATGCTAAATTTGCGACAAATTCCTTTGAGTGGTGTATGTAATGCCCATTATTTTACTCATTGTTTAATATACTTTCATTTATGAGTATTTACATCAATGTTGTATTGTCCTTCATTCACAGGGTGTATGTTTCGAAAGATACCCATGTCGGTAAGGGAACCTTTTACCCTCCTCTTTTAAAAAGACTTATTTTGTTATGTATTTTAATTCACATACTACTATATTGGGATATGTTTTTATATATCCTTATTGATGTAAATTTTATGTCCAAGTGATGAGATACCGTTTTTATCTCTCATCAACTGATTTTCTAAATTTTGAAGTGACGTCGTTAGGCTGTCGAATTTTACCAAGGGAACTTTTTAACCCAATTTTGATTTCTTTGGGTTCAACATGTAGTTATTGAATATGTCATCATGTGAATATGTGTGAATGAACTTTTATTGTTTTACACTTAATATTCACTTATATTTGGTGTATTTATATTTTTCAGACATAATTTTTAGATTGATTTATACTTAATTTAAGGATACCTTCTTTATAAAGGATTTCATCGCATTTTACATTTCTATTGAGGCTTCATTGTTGTTATGCAACAATTAAATCTTATATGGTGTATATACTATCCATTGGAATATTATATCATGAATCTATTTATTCTCATGATATTATAAAGTTCTGATTAAATGTTATTCCTCAATTATTGTATTAAAGTGTCTCTAATTTTGGTAAAAACCCTTTAACCAAAATATCGCTTTAAATGTTTTAATGATTTGTTCTTATAAATATCAATGTTTTCAAAATGGTTTTAAGAATTTATTTATTTTGAAATTAATGGTTTAAAATCATAAAAGCTTCAAGGTGGTATCTGACACTTTGATTCGATAATCTCTTTATTAAATGTTTTAAATGGTTTTGAAAATGGTTTTTAGAATGGATTAATTATTTATTTATCTTAAAATGTTATATTGATTTTTCAATGTGTGAATGTTATCTTTCCTTTATGCTTATGTTATGTGCTATGATTATGTTATGGTTCTTGGGAATTTTTATGAAGACAGTTGGTTCCATGATAAACTAACGGCGGGTGAGCCCGATATAGCTCTCTAATGCATTGGATAACGCGAAGGAGTGAAATGTTAAGGTTTCTCCAAAGAGATTTAGGGAATATACTGTGGTGGTTATTCCAAATGTAACCAATAGGGTTACTACCTACGTAAGAATGTTATGAATGCCTCACGTTACCTTTATGTCTTATGATTTCTATGATTTATTCATGATTTTATGAGGTATTTAGAGTGCTTATGTTTTATGGGTAAAGTATGATTTCATTCTTATGTATACATGTACTCATGTTTCCTTTCCATATTTTTATATCCCTTACTGATCTTTTTAAGTTCATCCCAAGTTTTTGAAATGTTTTTTCACATGTCAAGGGAAGGGTACATGATATGATGATAGTGTCAAGGAAGTGTCAATAAAGAATCCATGTTTTATTTTAAATATGTTTCTTGTTGATGGGAAAAATGAATACTGTCTTTTATGTAACCACTTTGTTTAAATGTGGAATGTAATGCATGTTTTATGATATCATTCTATAAAAATCTAATCCTGAAAAGATCCTCAATGTGTAATCTTTTAATAACTCATGATTAAGTAAGGTTTAAGGCTGGGGCCTTATAGTTGGTATCAGAGGTCAGTTTAGATAACTTTAGAGGTTAGGGTATTCTCTAAGCATAAGTGACATTACCATAATGGTTAGGATTTCAGAAAGAGTCCTAGTTTTAGATAAAGTGAGTGAGTAAGTTTATATTAGTGTTTACCTTCCTCATTAGTACATGATGGTTTTTTTTATATACTCACACTGATATTTCTGTTTTTAGTGAATGGATGGATCTAGCATGCACCAAAGAGACAACAGTTTTGAAGGAAACAGTGGTGGTTCTCTGATTAAGATACTAGATAAAATGGGGGATTCAATGAGGAAACTCGTGGTTATTCTAAACCAACTATGAAGGAGTCATGATAAACCACTTGAACCTTGGTATGATCTGTAATGCATCATGTAATAAATGACCAATCGATGTGGAAGTTAAGGTAATAATTATAAAGGTAACCACTAGAGTTTATATGATCCTTACTTTTGAGGTAATTATGGGTTATTATATGTTATGATGGAAAATGAAAGTGATGAGATAAACTTGAGGTTAAAATATTTTATGATCATTTTTGAATATTTTATCCTGTTTTGGGGAATGTTTTATGAATTATATAGTTTTGGAAAAAGGACAACACGCAGACTGAGTGACAACCCGTCGCGTCGGACAAAGCTGCAGGAATCGAACCAAGAACCAAAGTGCGACTGGTATTTATCTCCTACCACTGGACTACGTGAAGTCCCTGTTTAGTTTGACTGATTATTTTTAGTTAGATGATTTTATGAATTAAGAGTAAATTTATTTTTGGTTATCTATGGAAATGATTAACCTATCATAGAGGATATGTGATTAGGTTAATTACTTTTCAATACGAGACATTAAGAGAAACTGATGTTGTTTGGAGATAAATGTTACGATTTAACTTGGAAGACTGTGTGACTAAATCCTTAAAATATTTGGGTTTCAATATTAGTTTGGTTTACTTTGAAGAATTTTATGGACAATTGTTTATCAAATGGTATTCGTTTAACTTTGGGTTTTGTTGGACAAATTTTGGAGATTAAGAATAGATTTTATTTTTATAAAGGGTTATCATTTTCTGGATTATCTGATCTTGTACTAACCTTTTGGGAATTGGTTTTGGTTAAAGTATAAAGACATGTGAAGTATATAGTTCTCTTTTTTGGATTAGGTGATTATATAGAAGAGTATTATAGTACTCTTAATGTGATCAATTCTTCCTAAATACTCATCTTTTGGAGAAAATATGAGTTTGTGTAAGGAATCTAATAAAAGTTGAAAGTAAACATGATAAGTGATTATGTTTCCTTATGAATAAATTCCTCAATAAAAAGTAACTTAAAACAATAATGTTGTCTATTAACTTTTCCTACTGGGGAATCGAATACCGTCTAACCCATCACAAGTTTGTGATTTTCTTGTGGTTAACTTTCTCCTAAACATGTTTTCTATCACTCTCTATCAGAACATGACCCTATGTTTTCTTCTCCATGCCCATGTTTTCCTACATGGAATCCTAGTATGGGTTAACTCGGGTGACCTATGTACTTATCTTTCTTTATTTTAACGAGATTGTTTTACCTACTCTTGTTCTGATGTAGAACTTTGAAGGATGTTTCCAAGCTCAATTTTAAAATGGCGAGGACGCAATTCCCAAAAGGGGGGAAGGATGTAACACCCCACGTAAATAAAGAATATGAAATTTTTATATTTATCCATATTTATGAATAAAATATTAATATTACTTTAAAGGGGATGCAATGCTCGATGGCGTACCCAACACACAACAACGAGTTTCTTGAGAATCTTACGTTGAACTCTAATAATAAAATAATATTATTTTAAATAGTAGTTACCGCCTAGCCGTTGTAATGGCGGGAATGAAAAGAACTAACCACAAAAAGATTATATATGTTTGTAAAATATTTTTACTTTTTACAATAAATGTTAGTGGATTAAAAATGCAAATGAATCCAATTTTAAGCGTAAACATTCTAATATTCTTTAAAGGTCGATTAACCGCATTTTGATGGAGAACCTCTTTTAAATCCACTTTTGACAATTTTATGTGTTATATTTGACAAAATAAAATTCTTCTTTAGAATAGGGACATCAAAATTAACTTTGTGTAAAGTTTTGGTATTTTTCTAAAAAAGTTCAATTTTTAATGAATAGTAAAAAATGTTGTATTTTAATTCAAAACCCCTTTTAATTAAATTTATTTATATGATTATATTATATTTTGAATTGGTTTTAAAGTGAAATTAGAATATATTTTTACCATTTAATCCAATGGTGGTCGTTGGAATTAATTTCACTTTGAAATCAGACTTAAACTAGTGTCAATCTTTTGATACATTTTGTTTCATAAAAACATGCTCTTTGTTTTGACAGCGGTAATTAATTATTAAATTAATTAATGCAACTTATATATTTTGAATTTTGTAAAATAGAAATCATTTTTGAATTTGGAATATCATATATATCTTAGGGTGAATTTTTGGTAATTTTCTGAAAAACATCAATTTTTGTTGAATAGTGAAACCACTAAGTGGTACTTATAAAAACGGATTTTCCGTTTAAATGAAATTTTGCCATCTTTGTGTTCTGAATTTCAAAAATCTGACATAAATGGTTGTCATTAAGAAGTAAAATGTGGTTCAATTGGATTAAAATAATTTTTTGGTGAATAGTAACTTATTAAGTTTTTAATCGTGATTAGAGGTAATTAGTGTAGTTTAAGGTAAGAATAATTTTTTAATAAAATGAAATTACCTAGACACATGTCCTACCCTTATTGGATGTGTCATGGTAGACCACAAAAATCCATGGGTCAACTTGGGGACCCCATGGAGCCACATTGGTTGGAGAATGACATAAATATCATTTTATTTAATGTTAAAGTAAAAATGACACAAACATGAGATGGTTAACTAATCAAATTTTTACATGTGGATATACAAGTCATATTTTTGACTATAAATATTAATTGGAATTCTAATAGGATTTCCTACATCATAGTATTTTTTTATAATTTTTAGATATTAAATAAATTAAATTATTTATGACATCATGATGATGTAGTGATGACCTCATTATTTAACGATTTAAATAAAATGGAAAGATAATGTAAATTCCACGACCTACACATGTCCAAAACCTATTTTATGGGTGTATTTCGAACCCTTATAACCTTATCCTTGAAACACATCAATTTGGGACCATTAAAATCCGAAACTCATTATTAAATAAAGTAACATTTCTTTGCTTTCCAAGAGTCCCCCTCCCCTCCTCTTATAAAAGGCCCACACCTCTACCTCCTTACCCACACTTCAAAAGCCTTTTTCTCAGCCAAACCCTACCCATTTTGTCTCTCCACATCCCACTATAAATCTTTAAATCCTCACATTGGGTAGAAGTTCTCCTAAATAATCCTTTGAGCTCAAACCAAAGGGAGTTAGCCGATTTTAAGGTAATGTCTTCACTTTTGTCCTTTTGTATTATTTTGCTTCTCCAACCCCCTAAACTCTTTTTATTCATCTCTTTTGTAACAACACCAGTATATTAAATATACTAGGATGTTGTTATAATATGTATTCGATCTACACTTACAAACAAATTCATCTAATGGTTAAAGAACATATTGTTTCTGTGGATGGCGTTTTTCTTCCTAACGAAACGATGATTGTTCAATATTCTTTTATCACCTTTAAAGGTGGCCATTATGATGTCACATTATTTTTTATATGATATTTTTGGTATTTATGTTTACTATATGCTTCTGTATTTTATATTTACACCATACCTCTATTCTTTTCATGTTGTGTAAATGCGATAATTTCATATGAGGAAGTGCGGACTACCGCCCCCTCAAGTGATGTGACTCGTACATGCAATACATGGAATGTATAAAAAATGAAATTAATGAACATATGTGACCTATATAACATACATATTATACTGTAATTATAGTATATATATATATATATCATTTATTTTAAATTTTATTAATATGAAAAAGAAAAAAAGAAAGTAGCGTTCATGCGTACGTACGGCCTACCGTCACCATGAACAGTGCTTTTCATTTTTTATCTCCAAATGATATGGAATGGTATAATAATGTACTATATATATATGATATATTAATTATTAATACTATTCTGGAAATTATTTACATATAACTACATGGACAATCATTTTTCAAACAAGTTCATTTTTGACTCATGTACCAAACATCGGCAAAAACGTCTGATATGAACTAACATTATTAAAAAATTATAATAACATTATAATATGTGTTATGAACTGAATAATAATCTTTATAGGATGTAATTAAGCAATTATAAATTGAACAATGTTTATTATTCAGGAATATAAAGAAACGAACAAGATAATTTGGACTTGAGGTAAGGGATCCTACTCCTCTCTTTCTTTTTAAGTACACTCTTTTATGTCATTCCTTTTAAGCTCGTATTTCTTGTGATTGGGATGTTCTTTTATATTACTCTTACTGTAATTTTTTAATTCATATGATAAGAGACCCTATTCACTCTCATCAATCCATTTAGAAAGTTTTGAGTGGCGTCGTTAGGCTGCCGAATTTTCGCAAGAGATCTAACCTCTCTCTTTCTTTTTATGTTCTCTCCTTTATGTCAATTATTTTAAGCTCCTATTTATTATGATTGGAGATGCTATTTTATATTACTCTTGCTGTAAACTTTATGTTAATATGATTAGAGATCCTATTTTATTTCATCAATCCATTTTTGTAAGTTTTATGTGGCGCCGTTAGGCTGACGGGTTTTCGTAAGGGATTTGTCATCTCGCTTATATTCCCGTGAGATTTATGCTACATTTTCCAAAAATTCCTTTGAGTGGTGTATGTACTACCTCTTATTTTACTCATTGTGCAATATACTTTCATTTATGATTATTTACATCAATGTTGTGTTGTTCTTCTTTCACAGGGTGTATGTTTTGAAAGATACCCATGTCGGTAAGGGAACCTTTCACCCTCCTCTATTAAAATGACTTCTTTTGATATGTCTTTTAATTCACATACTATTATGTTGGGATATGTTCTTCTACATCCTTATAGATGTAAATTTTATGTCCAAGTGATGAGATACCCTTTTCATCTCTCATTAACTCATTTTCTGAATTTTGAAGTGACGCCGTTAGGCTGTCGAATTTTACCAAGGTACTTTTTAACCCAATTTCAATTTATTTGGGTTCAACATGTAGTTATTGAATATGTCATCCTGTGAATATGTGTGAAAGACCTTTTATTGTTTTACACATAATATACACTTATATTGGGTGTATTTATATTTGTCACACATAATTTTTAGATTGATTTATCATTAATTTATGTATACCTTCTTTATAAGGGATTTCATCACATTTTACATTTCTATTCAGACTTCATTGTTGTTATGAAAAAATTCACTCTTATATGGTGTATATACTGTCCTTTGGAATATCATTTCATGAATCCATTTATTCTCATGATATTATAAAGTTCTAATTAAATGTTATTCCTCAATTATTGTATTCAAGTGTCTCTAATTTTGGTAAAAACCCTTTAACCAAAATATCGATTTAAATGTTTTAATGATTTGTTCTTATTAATATCCATGTTTTCAAAATGGTTTTAAGAATTTATTTATATGGATATTAATGGTATAACATTTTAAAATCTTCAAGGTGGTATGGGACACTTTGATTCAAAAATCTCTTTATTAAATGTTTTAAATGGTTTTGAAAATGGTTTTTAGAATGGATTCATTATTTCAATATCTAAAAATGTTATATTGATTTTTCAATGTGCGAATGTTATCTTTACTTTATGATTTTGTTATGTGCTATGATTATGTTATGGTTCATGGGAATTGTTATGAAGACAGGTGGTTCCATGATAAACTAAGGGCGTGTGAGCCTGATATAGCTCTCTAATGCATTGGGTAACGCGAAGGAGTGAAACGTTAAGGTTTCTCCAAAGAGATTTAGGGAATATATTGTGGTGGTTATTCCAAATGTAACCAATAGGGTTACTCCCTATGTAAGAATGTTATGAATGACTCATGTTACCTTTATGTATTATGATTTCTATGTTTTATTCATGATTTTATGAGGTATTTAGAGTGCTTATGTATTTTGGGTAAAGTATGATTTCATTCTTATGTATACATGTACTCATGTTTCCTTTCCATATCTTTATATCCCTTACTGAACGTTTTAAGCTCATCCCAAGTTTTTGAAATATTTTTTCACATGTCATGGAAAGGGTACATGATATGATGATAGTTTCAAGGAAGTGTCAAGAAATAATCCATGTTTTATTTTAAATATGTTTCCGTTGATGGGAAAAATGAATACTGTATTTTATGTAACCACTTTGTTTAAATGTGGAATGTAATGCAAGTTTTATGATCTCATTCTCTAAAAATCTAAACCTGAAAATATCCTCAATGTGCAATCTTGTAATAACTCATGATTAAGTAAGGTTTAAGGCTGGGGCCTTATAGTTGGTATCAGAGGTCAGTTTAGATATCTTTAGAGGATAGGGTATTCTCTAAGCATAAGTGACACTACCATAATGGTTAGGATTTCAGAGAGAGTCCTAGTTTTAGATAAAGTGAGTGAGTAAGTATATATTAGTGTTTACCTTCCTCATTAGTACATGATGGTTTTGTTGATATACTCACACTGATATTTCTGTTTTTAGTGAATGGATGGATCTAGCATGCACCAAAGAGACAATAGTTTTGAAGGAAACTGTGGTGGTTCTCTGATTAAGATACTAGATAAAATAGGGGATTCAATGAGGAAACTCATGGTTGTTCTAAACCAACTATCAAGGAGTCATGATCAACCACTTGAACCTTGGTCTGATTTGTAATGCATCATGTACGAAATGACCAATCGATGTGGAAGTTAAGGTAATAATTATAAAGGTAAACATTAGAGTTTATATGATCCTTACTTTTGAGGTTATTATGGCTTATTATATGTTATGATGGAAAATGACAGTCATGAGATAAACTTGAGGTTAAAATATGTTATGATCATTTTTGAAGATTTTATCTCGTTTTGGGGAATGTTTTATGAATTATATAGTTTTGGAAAAAGGACAACACGCAGACTGAGTGACAACCCGTCGCGTCGGACAAAGCTGCAGGAATCGAACCCACAACCAAAGTGCGACTGGTATTTATCACCTACCACTAAACTACATGAAGTCCCTGTATAGTTTGACTGATTCTTTTTAGTTATATGATTTTATGAATTATGAGTAAGTTTATTTTGGGTTATCTATGGAAATGATTAACCTATCATGGAGGATATGTGATTAGGTTAATTACTTTTCAATACGAGACATTAATAGAAACTGATGTTGTTTGGAGATAAATGTTACGATTTAACTTGGAAGACTATGTGACTAAATCCTTCAAATATTTGGGTTTCAATCTTAGTTTGGTTTACTTTGAATAATTTTATGGACAATTGTTTATCAAATGGTCTTCGTTGACCATTGGGTTTTGTTGGACAAATTTTGGAGATTAAGAATAGATTTTCTTTTTATAAAGGGTTATCCTTTTCTGGATTATCTGATCCTGTACTAAACATTTGGGTATTGGTTTTGGTTAAAGTATAAAGTCATGGGAAGTATATAGTTCTCTTTTTTGGATTAGGTTATTATCTAGAAGTTGATTATAGTACTCTTAATGTTAACAAGTCTTCCTAAATACTCGTCTTTTGGAGAAAATATGAGTTTGTGTAAGGAATCTAATAAAAGTTGAAAGTCAACTTGATAAGTGATTCTGTTTCCTTATGAATAAATTTATCAATAAAAAGTAACTTAAAACAAAAATGTTGTCTATTAACTTTTCTTACTGGGGAATCGAATACCATCTAACCCATCACAAGTTTGTGATTTTCTTGGGGTTAACTTTCCCCTAAACATGTTTTCTATCACTCTCTATCAGAACATGAACCTATGTTTTCTCCTCCATGTCCTTGTTTTCTTACATGGAATCCTAGTATGGGTTAACTCGGGTGACCTCTGTACTTATCTTTCTTTATTTTAAAGTGATTGTTTTACCGACTTTTGTTCTGATGTGGGACTTTCAAGGATGTATCCAAGCTCAGTTTTAAAATGGTGAGGACGCAATTACCAAAAGGGATGAAGGATGTAACACCCCACGTAAATAAAGAATATGACATTTTTATATTTATCCATATTTATGAATAAAATATTAATATTACTTTAAAGGGGATTCTATGCTCGATGGCGTACCCAACACACAACAACGAGTTTCTTGGGAATATTACGTTGCACTCTAATAATAAAATAATACTATTTTAAATAGTAGTTAACGCCTAGCCATTGTAATGGTGGGAATGAACAGAACTAACCACAAAACGATTATATATGTTTGTCAAATATTTTTACTTTTCAAAATAAATGTTAGTGGATTAAAAATGCAAATGAATCCAATTTTAAGCGTAAACATTCTAATATTTTTTAAAGGTCGATGAACCGCCTTTTGATGGTGAACCTCTTTTAAATCCACTTTTTGACAATTTTATGTGTTATATTTGACAAAATAAAATTCTACTTTAGAATCGGGACATCAAAATTTACTTTGTTTAAATTTTTGGTATTTTTCCGAAAAAGTTCAATTTTTAATGAATAGTGAAAAATGTTGAATTTTAATTCAAAACCTTTTTTAATTTAATTTATTTATATGATTATATTATCTTTTGAATTGGTTTTAAAGTAAAATTAGAATATATTTTTACCATTTAATCTAATGGTTGTCGTTGGAATTAATTTCACTTTGAAATCGGACTTAAACTAGTGTCAATCTTTTGATACATTTTGTTACATAAAAACACGCTATTTGTTTTGACAGCGGGAAGTAATCATTAAATTAATTAATGAAACTTATATGTTTTTAATTTTATAATATAGACATCATTTTTGAATACGTAATATCATATATATCTTAGGGTGAATTTTTGGTAATTTTCTGAAAAACTTCAATTTTTGATGAATAGTCAAACCACTAAGTGGTACTTATAAAAACTGATTTTCCGTTTAAATGAAATTTTTCCATCTTTGTATTCTGAATTTCAAAAATCTGACATACATGGTTGTCATTAATAAGTAAAATGTGGTTCAATGGGATTAAAATAATTTTTTGGTGAATAGTAACTTATTATGTTTTTAATCGTGATTAGAGGTAATTAGTGTAGTTTTAGGTAAGAATAATTTTTTAATAAAATGAAATGACCTAGACACATGTCCTAACCTTATTGTATGTGTCATGGCTGACCACGAAAATCCATGGGTTATCTTGGGGACCCCATGGAGCCACTTTTGTTGGAAAATGACATAAATATCTTTTTATTTAATGTTAACGAAAAAATGACACAAACATTCAATGTTTAACTAAAAAAATTTTTACATGTGGTTATACAAGTCATATTTTTGACTATAAATAGTAATTGGAATGATAAAAGGATTTCCTACATCATAGTATTTTTTTTATAATTTTTGGACATTAAATAAATTAAATTATTTAGGACATCATGATGATGTTGTGATGACCTCATAATTTAAGGATTTAAATAAAATGGAATGATAATGTAAAATCCACGACCTACACATGTACAAAACCTATTGGATGGGTGGATTTCGAACCCTTAACACCTTATCCTTGAAACACATCAATTTGGGACCATTAAAATCCGAAACTCATTATTAAATAAAGTAGCATTTCTTTGATTTCCAAGAGTCCCCCTCCCCTCCTCTAATAAAAGGCCCCCACCTCTACCTCCTTACCCACACTTCCAAAGCCTTTTTCTCGGCCAACCCCTGCCCATTTTGTCTCTCCAAATCCCTCTCTAACTCTTTAAAGCCTAATTTTGGGCAGAAGTTTTCCTAAATAATCCTTTGAGCTCAAACCAAAGGGAGTTACCCGATTTTAAGGTAATGTCTTCACATGTGTCCTTTTGTATTATTTTGCTTCTCCAACCCCCTAAACTATTTTTATTCATATATTTTGTAACAAAACCAGTATATTCAATATACTAGGATGTTTTTATAATATGGATTCGAGCTACACTTACACACACCTTCGTCTAATGGTTAAATAACAAATTGTTTCTGTGGATGGCGATTTTCTGCCTCACGAAACGTTGATTGTTCAATATTCTTTTATCACCTTTAAAGGTGGCCATTATGATGTCACATTATTTTATATATGATATTTTTGGTATTTATTTTTACTATATGCTTCTGTATTTTATATTTAAACCATACCTTTATTCTTTTCATGTTGTGTAAATGCGATAATTTCATATGAGGAAGTGCGGACTACCGCCCCCTCAAGTGATATGACTCATACATGCAGTACATGGAATGTATAAAGAATGAAATTAATGAACATATGTGACCTATATAACATACATATTATACTGTAATTATTGTATATATATATCATTTATTTTTAATTCCATTAATATGAAAAAGAAAAAAAGAAAGTAGCGTTCATGCGTACGTACGGCCTACCATCACCATGAACTGTGCTTTTCATTTTTTATCTCCATATGATATGGAATAGTATAATTATGTAATGGATATATATGATATTTTAATCATTAATACTATTCTGGAAATTATTTACTTATAACTAAATGGACAATCATTTTTCAAACAAGTTCATTTTTGATTCATGTACCAAACATCGGAAAAAACGTCTGATATGAACTAACATTATTAAACAAATATTATAACATTATAATATGTGATATGAACTGAATAATAATCTTTATAGGAGGTCATTAAGAAATTATAAATTGACCGGAGTTTATTATTCAGAAATAAAAAGATACGAACAAGACAATTTGGACTTGAGGTAAGGGATCCTACTCCTCTCTTTCTTTTTAAGTACACTCTTTTATGTCATTCCTTTTATGTTCATATTTCTTGTGATTGGCATGTTATTTTATATTACTCTTACTGTAATTTTTATTTTCATATGATGAGAGACCCTATTCTCTCTCATCAATCCATTTTTCAAGTTTTGAGTGGCGCCGTTAGGTTGCCGAATTTTCGCAAGAGATCTAACCTCTCTCTTTCTTTTTAAGTACTCTCCTTTATGTCACTTCTTTTAAGATCCTCTTTATTATGTTGGTAGATGTTATTTTATATAAATCATTCTGTAAACTTTATTTTAATATGATTAGAGACCCTATTTTATCTCATCAATCCATTTTTGTATGTTTTATGTGGTGCCGTTAGGCTGACGGGTTTTCGTAAGGGATTTTTCATCTCGCTTATATTCCCGTGAGATTTATGCTAAATTTTTCACAGATTCCATTGAGTGGTGTATGTACTACCCCTTATTTTACTCATTGTTCAATATACATTCATTTATGAGTATTTACATCAATGTTTTATTTTCCTTCTTTCACGGGGTGTATGTTTCGAAATATACCCATGTTGGTAAGGGAACCTTTCACCCTCCTCTTTTAAAAAGACTTCTTTTGATATGTCTTTTAATTCACATACTATTATGTTGGGATATGTTCTTCTATATCCTTATAGATGTAAATTTTATGTCCAAGTGATGAGATACCCTTTTTATCTCTCATCAACTCATTTTCTGAATTTTTAAGTGACGCCGTTAGGCTGTCGAATTTTACGAAGGGAACTTTTTAACCCAATTTCAATTTATTTGGGTTCGACATGTAGTTATTGAAAATGTCATCCTATGAATATGTGTGAATGACCTTTTATTGTTTTACACATAATATCCACTTATATTGGGTGTATTTATATTTTTCACAGATAATTTTGAGATTGATTAATCATTAATTTAAGGATACCTTCTTTATAAGGGATTTCATCGCATTTTACATTTCTATTGAGACTTCATTGTTGTTATGCACAAATTCACTCTTATATGGTGTATATACTATCCTTCGGAATATCATTTCATGAATCCATTTATTCTCATGATATTATAAAGTTCTAATTAAATGTTATTCCTCAATTATTGTATTCAAGTGTCTCTAATTTTGGTAAAAACCCATTAACCAAAATATCGGTTTAAATGTTTTAATGATTTGTTCTTATTAATATCCATGTTTTCAAAATAATTTTAAGAATTTATTTATATGGATATTAATGGTTTAACATTGTAAAATCTTCAATGTGGTATGGGACACTTTGATTCAAAAATCTATTTATTAAATGTTTTAAATGGTTTTGAAAATGGTTTTTAGAATGGATTCATTATTACAATATCTTAAAATGTTATATTGATTTTGAAATGTGGGAATTTATCTTTACATTATGCTTAATTTATGTTATACGATTATGTTATGGTTCTTGGGCATTTTTATGACGACGGGTGGTTTCGTGGTAAACTAAGGGCGAGTGAGCCCCATATAGCTCTCCAATGCATTGGTTAACGCGAAGGAGTGAATCGTTAAGGTTTCTCTAAAGAGATTTAGGGAATATACTATGGTGGTTATTCCAAACGTAACCAAGTGGGTTACTCCCTACGTAAGAATGTTATGATTGCCTCAAGTTACCTTTATGTCTTATGATTTCTATGATTTATTCATGATTTTAAGAGGTATGTTAAAGTGCTTATGTTTTATGGGTAAAGTATGATTTCATTCTTATGTATACATGTAATCATGTTTCCTTTCCATATTTTTATATCCCTTACTGAGCTTTTTATACTCATCCCAAGTTTTTGAAATTTTTTCACAGGTCAAGGGAAGGGTACATTATATGATGATACTGTCAAGGAAGTTTCAAGAAAGAATCCATGTTTTATTTTAAATATGTTTCCGTTGATGGGAAAAATGAATACTTTCTTTTATGTAACCACTTTGTTTAAATGTGGAATGTAATGCAAGTTTTATGATCTAATTCTCTAAAACTCTAAACCTGAAAAGATCCTCAATGTGTAATCTTATAATTACTCAAGATTAATTAAGGTTTAAGGATGGGGCCTTATACCATATATTTTTAAAAAATTTGACCTACTATAATGTCAATTTTCATGAGTAGCATTAATCATACAACCTGAATTAATTAATGAAAAATAATTTTAGTACAATAATCTTATATTCAATAATTATTAAAACCATTTCATTTTTGATTCAATATTTAGAATACAAGTATCTTGACTACCTATATTAATCATTCCACCTCATCTGTGGTAATATCAAAAATTCATCTCTATTTAGTATCATCATTTGTGTTATATCCCCTTGACACTTGGGAAATTGATTCTCATAGTATCACATATCCTTGCAATTATCACATTGTACATTGGAATCCATTTTCTAACATTTGAAATCATGAAAAATGTGTTCTTTTTCTATACACATATAACAAACACCCATTCTCATAAACCATTTACCAGTGGTGTTATTTTCATATTTATCACTTGTGGGAAACCCATCATTCCTATATTCCATTTAACCATGTTTTTCTCTTCCAAAATCATCATCATTTCTATAATTTCAAATCCATTAGACTAACAGAATTCCATACATTTCTTGTTAACTTGTGCTACTATTTCACTATATTGAGAGGATACTTGGGAGATAATTTTCCACTGAAAAGAAGAATAATGACCATTAAAGATATGATCCTGCTTACAATTTTCATCATAAACATTGTTGAATTTATCATTCCTTCTACTTGTTTGCATTTCTAATCAATTACATATAATATACTATCTTATAAAAAAGGAAATCTCTTTACCTAAAAACATAGTATATAAAATATAATTAATTTATGCATTATAAATCCTAGAACCATATACTTTGGGAATTTTTGGGGGTATAAATCCTTCATTATGTTTTATAATAATCTATTGAATTTACCAAATAATATCAACTAGGGGTGTTGAACCAAGAGTGCAGCATGTCTCATTGTCATCCACTAGTTCATGTTCCAGTATTATTCAATGTGGTGTTTTTAGGTTATACCCCAAGATAAAATTGTTACAGAGCCACCTCTACTAGTTCGTGTCATGGGAGGGATGCACTTTCTTTATTAAAAACATAATATATTCCTTACAAAAATTCTAGGATGTTATTTTATTCTTTTCCACAAAGCCTATATTTAGTTTTTGGTCACTAATCTATTTTTTCCATATCTAGTTTCAATGTTTTCTACTTTACATCCTCTCATACCCACTGTAATTCCCTAACCCCAAAATCTTGTAGTTAATGGCTTCTTCAATTACATTATCATAAATATAAATAAGATGAATCCCAATAGACAGAAATGTTTTGTAGTATTCAAAACATGATACATAAAAGAGTTCAAAAATTACAACTCAAAACTTAAAAAAAACAAAACCAATTCAACAGAAATACATGTAATATTTTAGATTAACCCTTTAATTAATTCATATTATAATAATCCTCGTAATCCATAAGGATAAAATATAAGAAATTATTGGGCTCAAATGCTCGGTAAGGGTATGAAATACATCAGAAGAGATCATAAACATAAACATTATGTATTGAAAATAAATAAAAAACATGCCTTTAAAAAACATGAACACTTTATGGTTGGAATATGAGTAGATTATATATTTCCATATTAATGAATAAACATTTGTATTATACTAGTCTAATGACCTTATGTACTTTTAATTAATTTTTTCATAATGATGGAATACATATTGTGGGAAATAATAACCATTCCGTCAACGCCTTGTGCCAAGACTATATATCTCCATTTTGTCAAGGCCTATTTTGCAGGACCATAGTTTGTCTGATTAGACCTACCGATGCACCAATGTACTATAGTGGGCCCCACATGAAACATTCTAAGTCAAATGAATTCCACTTATAAACAGGTATATAAATAAAAAACATACATATTAAAATTGAAAATACGATATGAAATGTAATTAATATTCCTCAATCATTACCCCTAAACACTAACCATTCATAATAATTTGTTGAATAGTTACAAGATAGAACATATACTGCCAAACTAATAATAATCCTTTCAGTAAAACAAGGTGGATTTTATTATTGGAGATAAACCCCATTTAATTACAATTTTCAAAAAAGGATGTTGACATAGATTAAAATAATTTTAAATGAGATTGTTCAAAAAATCCTAAAGGAAATAATCCTAAAACATTAAAAAGTGTCCCACACAACCTTCAATCATTCAAATAATAATCCATTAGAATATCAAGATAATAATGAGACTCATTATATGATATAATAAATGGAATTACATACAAGACATATATGATATAGGTGGTGAACAATAAATATATCTTATAATAGTTAATGTGAGATGAGAAAATTCATTTTTACTTTATAAAAAAGAGTTCTTTTGGAAAAAAAAATTAATTTATCCTGAAATCATAATGTAAACATGGATATAAAGTATAATACAATATAATTTCACTGAAATTATATTTTACTCTTAAATAATGTATTATTTGGGTGGAATCATTAAAAATTCTATTTTAAAGATTCTTTAGAAATAAAACATTTTAGTGCGGTTTATGGATGATATTAAATGATTATTAATAGAAAATGAATTTTTTCTTTCATTAAACCATAAATAAACCAAAATATATTTTTCATGTTAAAATATATTCTTATAGTAATATAAAATTGTATTAATACATATTATAGTGTGACCTTAAAAATATTTATGAATTCGAGAAGTTCCATGTATCTGACTTGCATTTATGATTTTTTAATTATTCCCTTAAAACATGTAAATACACATAAAATAAATAAGGATAATGATTTCTAAATATATATATATTTATATAATTCAAATAATATTTTTTGGTATTAAAGAAGAATAAATAAATCTTTCATTTAGGTGAGAAGATAATAAGAACAATCCAAATGAAAATGGGGGTTTGGGAAGAAAATACATATTACATTGTAATTAGATGATTCGTATTGAAATAAATTAACAATAATTTTATGATATATTTAATATCTTTAAAATAAAATAATTAAGGATATGAAACATTAATATTTAGTATAAATGAACCATACTGATGTAGTAGTAGTTAATACAGAACATCTCACAAAAATGGAAGTGAGATGAATAAACCATTACAATCATTTAGGAATGGTAATAGTTGTCATGGTGAGGGTTTAAAGATTTGTAATGTAGTATAACATAATTTATATATCATAAAGGTTTTATTTTGATGTTCAAAAACAGAAAACATCAACATGAATTAAAATTAAAAGGACACAATGTTGGGAGGATTCTTGAATAAATGTGATAGAGCAGATCCCTTACCTTAATTATGAATGTGTTCTTCACAAGATCTTAATAAAATTAATTATAAATCCCTCACCGCAGATGCCTAGTGTTGGGGCATTATTATGTATAATTGGATTGATTATAAAATAACAAGTCTCCAGAGATCGATTAGTTTATTAGCCTTAGAAGTACTAGATACATTAATAAAGTTTACATTACATCATAAAATGGAAAAATACAACAACATTGTTTCCATAGAAAACACTGATATCTCATAGACTATCCCTGTTGGTCAGTCATAATATACTTCTTTGCATCCTAAGAAAAAACAACATCGAAAGGGGTGAGCTCATTTGATTAGTATGGATAACAATATAGCAGAAACATTCATAAATTAGAATAAACACTTAAGGAAATTATTACAACTAAATCAAAAAACATTTAAAGATAAACATCGTCGTAATATGGAAAATATAAATCAAAATAATTCATTTTATATACTCACATGGATATTATAATATTTGAATAATCACATGCAATATCAATAGCCACATTCATGGTTATGGAATTCATAATGCCAGATTTCATAACCACATAGTCAATTCCTTGTGGCAAGACTACAAATAATATTTTTTTCGAGGCCTTGTTCTATTACACTAGTTTGACACCTAATACCTAACAATGTATTAAAGAGCTATAGAAGGATCCACCCATCATTTTATATGTCCAATGGATTCCTCATATGAAATGTTTTAAACATAACATAAGCATTATTAATAAAAATAGCATACGAAATGTCAATACTTTATCCATAAACCATTAAAGGTAGAAAAATAAAACATCCACATTAAAACATATCAAAAAACCATCAATACAATATGGATATTTTTTAATAATAAATCAACATCAAACAAGATTAAAATATTTTAATGGATGTTGTCATAGATGAAATCAAAACATTTTCTGAGAAATATCTCACTCAATTTTTTTGAAAATTTCAATTTACATAATTAAAAAAGAAAAAAATTATTTTAAAATATCCTTATATTAATGGATGATAATCTTCAATGATTTTATAATGTCGAAATATAGATACACCTGCCGTATAGGTTAAAGAAACATTCTTACAATAATTTTGTCGAAAATGTCATAAATTAACATGTTTGGAAAAGGATTGAAATATTCATTTCATAACATATAAGATCAAATAAGGGTATGAATGACTTTAATCCATAGTCTAGAAAGTAGTAAAAATGTTTTAGAATACAGTTTTAGTGAAAACACATATGGGGATGATAAATAGGTCCCAGTATATAATTACATATAAACAACCTTGAATAATGAAGAGGTAGTAAAATTAACCCTTACCTTGTACTTTTCCTTGATCGAGGGTAGACTAAAATCCTATATAATGGTGAAATAATTGTTATTAAATTATTCATGAATCATATACATTAATATGATATGATATATGATCTTTTAACATGATGTTTTTAATAATATCTTATTATTATCATCATTTCAGGTCTTAACTGATTCCTTTTCCTTTATATTCATTGTTACATAAATAATATATGTTATAGATAGGAAGTATGTTATTAATATTCATAATTATATTAGGTCATTATACATTATTTTTGATCAGCTAATAAAATTTATTCTTTAATGGATACAATGGGGAATGAATCTCATCGCGTTCAGGGAGACGGTAATATGTACGTATGCACGAGCAATAATATCATTCTTTTGATATTAAAATAATATATAATTGGATGGTATGTCATATATACTGAATAATTATCATGTTATGTTTATTATTTATATAAATTAAAAATCTTTATAATATCCATCCAACTAATAATGTATTGAATAACAATTACACCACGACGTGGAGACGGAAAGCCGTAAGTATGCACATATGGTTACATGTCATTCAAAGGATGGAAAGAATAATGAATATGGTAGTACCATATTAATAATAACAACATGTTATATAGAATATACTTGTGTTATTATTTATGAATCGATACAACAAAGAAATAAGATGCGGAAGAATAAAGGAACTTGAAAGAGGTGATGAAATATTTACCTCTTCTTCGGGTTCTTCCATTTGATTTGATCAATAGGGATCCAAAGGATTGATTTCTGATGAAAGGAAACCCTCTATAATGGAGGGAGTAATGTTTATAGGGTATTTGGTCCATGTTTGTACAATCCATGTCTTTGAAGGAGTGATGTTTAGAGAAGGGGGAGTTCCCTTTTATAAGAAGGGTGTTGGGCTTCTTAGGAGAATATTGAAATATTAATTTATAATAAATTCATTTTCGATTTTAATTGCACCAAAATAAATTATTTAAAGTCTATGGTGGGGATGGGTCGAAAACCACTTATCCCATAGGTTTTAGATAGGTTTGGGTCACTATATTAACTTTATCTTTTATATTTAACTCTTAGTTAAATTGTTTGACATTTACCATGTCTCTTGGTATTTTTATATAATATTATTAATAAACATACTATTTACATCTAACAGAACCCCAAGTGTTTCTTTAATGATACCCCTATCATTATATATGTCATTTTTCAGATTCATAGATTTTTAGGAAATGTATATTAATTAATAATATAATTATTGTTTTAAAAAATCTATTATGTCAATTTTGACACTATTTTGTACATTATTTTTTATAAATTCATAACAGCATTATTATTTGGAATAAAATTAATTTAAACAAACATAACATGTCATATTAAACTATAATATTTTTAAAATTAATAAAAAAACTCAAATTACATTTATTTATATATTTATAATATCAATTTTTATAATCGTTCATAAATACTATAATTACTGCATTATCATTGTTTCATAAATAAATTTAATTATTTAATGGAATAAAATTATAAATAATATACAATAATGTAGTAAATATTTTTATATTTCTAATGAATATATATGGTCGAATTTATCTAATGAATAACCTTATATTAATTATGTTTTAGTTATTAAACATTGATTTTATCACTTTTAACTCATCTTTAAATAAAATAATAATAAATGTTCTAATCTAATCCAAGTGGATATAAAGGATCATATTTTATTCATAAGGTTGTTTTCTGGTCTAATTATACTTATCCAAGAAAATTACAACCTTTGTTAGGGTAATAATAACATCTTTTTTACCCTTAATTACACTATTTTACTATTAACTGTGGTTAATAAAAGTAAAAACATACTATTCATGATAATTTATTTTCATCTTATTGAACTAAATTTTACTTACTGATATCAGTCGTGTCTCTATGAATTTTGAAATTCAACTCACATAAGGAGTAAAATTAGTTTTTATGTGAATTTTCAAATTCACTTTGGTGGTTGAAAAAAGACGGTAAAAAGTTTACTAAAATATTTATATATATATACAATTATTATAATCTGAATCCAAGAAATATATAAATATTATGTTTCTATGTTTACCTAAAATAAATATAAATAAAATAAATATTTATTTTAATAAAAATTGTTTTTAAACTATAACTCAGGGTTTTTTTAGTATTCCTCAAAAATTGAAAGTCTTTTGAAAAATACAAAAAAAATCGCTATAAAAATTGAAATTATAAATTCAAATATTAAGTCTAATTTACCATATTCAATTCATATAAATCACCTTTATAAATTTTAAATTAATTCCCATTTTCAAAACAAAAAATAATGTTTTTATGAAATAATAACTAAAAAAAGATTGATACAGGTTTATGTTCAATTTCTAAGTGAAATTATTTCCAATGATTTAAATTAGATTAAATGGTAAAAATAAAATCTATTTATACTTCCAAACCATTAAATTTTTAAATTTAACACTACAAATTATTTTGATTATAAAATTTAGTTTTCAGTTTAAATATAGTATTTCTCACTATTCACCCTAATATGAAAGTTATCATAAAAATACCAATAATTTTTTGAAACTAAATTCTTATGTCCTGATTCTAATGAAGAAGTTTATTTTGTCAAGTTGAATATATAAAAGTTTCAAATATTAGATTTAAAAACAGTTCACCATTAAAAGGCGGTAAAATTTCATTTTTTTAGAAAATACTTCTTTTATCCGAAAAAAAATGAATTTGTTTTTTGATTATGTCTAAGAAACTAAATATATAGATTCTAAAATTTTTAGTATTATATAATGTTCATAATTTAGTTAATACTATCCATAATTTTTTTTTTAACGGCTAGTTTTCTAAGTTGTGGTGCGCTTGAAATCGGTGTTTCATGTAGTGCATGTTGTTGAATAAATTTGATGAAATAACATTCTATGAAATATTAGGTTGTTACATTAACAACCAAATTAGGTTTGTTAATTAAAACTTATAGAACCCTTTAAAAATTTATTTTTTTTATCATGACATTATTATTTTGATTCATGTAATTTTTGATCAGTTAAGGGATTTAATTTCATTGTTCAAAAGTGCTTGTTTTCATAATATATTTTATTGGCTCACATAAAAATAAGTATGGTAGTTCATGTAAGATGGGAGTTTAATTAAAGAATTGATATTATATGTTATTAATGAATATTCATAAGATTTCATAGTTATAAATTTATTTTGCTTATTTGGAGTGATGATGAATCAATATATAATCAATTAATGATAACTGCTTAGATTTATTTAGTGATTTTTCCCACAAATTCCTAGTTTTGTATTATTGTTTTACATCATGTATGAATAATGATTTTGGAAGATAAAATAAGCTATAATACATATATAATAGTTTGTTTCAACCATAAAAATGGTCTCATGACTAGAGATAATGAAGGTAAATCAAATTTAATGCATTGTTATCCATAATTGTGAAAAATCAAAACATCTCGAACAATTATTAATTTTTAACATAAATGAGGGATAAAGGAATGATGAAGATGAATTATCCCATCAGTAAAACAACATCACATTACATGTATAGTACTATTATTTTCATTCCATTTGTATGACAAGTGGTTAGGAATGAAAATGGAACACAGGAACATGAAAATGAAAGAAACGAAAAGAGTAATTTTTCCTATTCAAATAACCATATTTGATAGCCTCTTAAGGGAAGTGGATGTGGTCTTTTTTTTGGAAAACATGCTTCTAGTTTCGTGGGAGGATCTTGGGTGGAGATTGGGGTATAATTGGGAGAATTCCCAATTTATTATAGGAGAAAAGAGACAACGGTGGAAGATGTAGTATTTATAGTAGCAGGAAGAGTAATTTCATAATATTTTAATCATTAGAATATTATTTTTCCATAATATAAGAAATACTGATGATTCCATGACCAAAAATAGTTATAATTTATGTGAGTTTGAACCATTGGTTATTACATTAGTATAATATCATCAATGACTAAATAAATAAATAATATATCATATAATGAAAATTATCATATTTTAGTAAGACGCAAATATTATTTCTTCCATATAATACTATATTTAAATTACCGATCTCCACTATGTAAGTCATTTTTTTCAAAAATCAACTCATAGGGGTGGTGAAATTATCAATTCTAGCTATGATATAACAATGTGGTGTTTGGAATAGACTGAGAGTTTTAGGAATTTAATATTTAATTTATTTGAAAAATATTGTGGTGTTACTTATTTTATAATAATATATATAATTTAGATGATTGAAATGGAATACACCATTCTTGGAGACTGTATATCATACGAATACATGAATTATAATTCCATTTTTATTTTTATATTTAATGAATGAATGAAAATTAAATATATTTATATATGTATATAATATATTTAAATTATAATAATCATGTTATGTATATCATATAAGTTCACTAAACCCAACATTTATACATTCTATAGAGTTTTTGAATGAATCAAAAAATATTTTGGAGGTGGAATTCTATACTACCTCTAATGAGATTAATAGTGTTGAAATGATGGAATTTATTTATGCATGTGCATTGAAATAATTATATATGATTAATGAAATCATATTTATCATATTTATAATATATAACATGTGTTTTAATAATATGTCCCAGTATGAGAGGCAGTAATGAAATAATGAGTAATCATCATTTTATGAGGAGGATGTTCACCGTACACATAAATAGAAAGATTTTTACCCATTAGATGGAGTGCATGTAAGTTTATGTAGAACCCTTTTAAATAGAAAATCTAAGTATATTGACAATTCTGTGTAATCTTTGTAATAATATAATGACAATATTTGAGGTGGTTGAAAAATAATGTAAATGATTTGTGTTTAGGGGAGGGTGCAACCTCTTTATCAGGTAACTACTTTTCTTTTGCACCAATAAGATTCCATAGAATGATTTCAGGAAAAATTAAGGTTCCAAGGAAGAGGGTAAATATGTTGGGAGACTCTTTTCTATGATCATGAATGATACTAAATGTTCTGATAGGTGTAAAGAAGATAGAGATTTGGTGTCCTTTTTTCAAGATGGGAAATGATATACATAAAAAAATTTAAAAAATTATTTTTGTAGTTATGTTCATAAATAAAAATAACCCTTTAAAAAACATAGACAACAATGTAAGGTTTATGGAATAAATATTGTTAATAATTTGGTGTTGTTCATGTTTCTTGAAAATATGGTCCCTTAAGATAACATTTTTGTCCCTTTTTTGGATAAATTTTAATGTAATCATTGTATTTAGTTTTATTTACATTCACTAATAATATTGGAAAATAACAATGTTTCCCTTTTTATAAATTATTAATTATTATAATTACAAATTTGGAGAAATTTTTTCAAACTCAAATCAAATTACATTCAGAAATTAATTTAATTTTAATCCACTCCAAGAACTATACTACACTTGTTATAATGTAAATTTTTTTTAAAAAATGTTTTTATATCCAATTTCAAATACAAACCTGTTCCAATGACATAAATTATATTGAGTTATAAAAAAATCATATAACTAATCATTTAATCCGTGATAAAATATAATTATCATTATATATAAATAAAATGAAAAGTTTGTTAGCGGATTAAAAATCCAAATTTCTCAATATTATTCTTAAATCAATATTTCTCAAAAACATCACATAAATTAAACATATTATATGTTCAACATTATAAATTACAAAATTATTTTTTTACAATTTTAATTTTTATAAATTTATAAAAATAATTTTATTTTATTCATGGAATGATATGAAAAGTAGATTATTTTGTATCTTAATAATTGTATTCATATAAATACATTATAAAAACTATATTTTTCATTATCAAGATTTTTAATATATATATTACTATTATAAAAAATATTCAAAATAAATTGCTTCTTTTATTAATATGTTTATTACATAGTTTATATCTAACTTTTTTAAATAACTATATTAATTGAATGATGGTTTGTAGAAACCTTGTATTGCATTTAATGTACAAACCGTCAGTGTTTCAGGGAATTCAATAATAATTGATGTCATTTTAATAGTATATTTGAATTAGTAAAATTAATTTTATCAAATTAACTAAAAATTATTTTTAACAAAAACCAAGAATAGTGTTTCATATACACACACTAATCAATGTGTTGGTTATAGAAGAATTTTTAATTGTATTTACATGTAATTCTATAAAGACATAGTATTTTTCATATAAGAAAGTCTATATTCAGTATAATGAGAAATGTAAAATGTCAAAATGATTAAATTAATTGAAAACAAATGTGTCACAAAGTCTCTAGTTGATACATTCTATCCCCCTTCATATGCATTTTACCCTCAAAATATAAACTGGTAATCAAAGGATTAATACATGAATGTAAATTTAATGGAATCCGACATCATAAAAATAAATACCAAATGTTCTGTTAAAAAGGAAAAACAAGAACAATAATTGTTACCCAATTTTTCCAATAACAACCATTCCATAAATTATAACATTAGTGTTATGTGAAGACATGGATATGGAAGAAAACACTAACCATCAAATTTGGATCTAGAGTCATATAAAACATTGTTTGGAGAAAGTTTAGAGTTACCAATCCCAAATTCTATGATGGTATAATTCACCATTTGATTCATCAGAAATGAATACACTAGGATAACATTTTTGGTTTCAAGATATTTTTTCCAACAGTTAATGAATGATTGTAAAATGATATTTATAATTAGTTTCTATAAAACATACAAATTATTTCACCTTGGTCAACATCCACATCATCTATTATTCTAATAAATGGCATTGATTTTTTCTTCCCGGAAGCATTAGCATATCACAAGATCATTAAATAGAATGATAAGTCATTCCCTCTATCATGTTTACAAAATAATGGTTATCAAATGTTAATGGATATTTGTAAATATATATATAGAGATATAATAAATTAATCCCTATAATGTATTTTTTTAAAACAAAATATTCCTTTTATATTTATTCGTACGACTATTTAAAAAGAGATAAGTCCCAAACATTTGAAATAATTTCACTAAATGTGTCAAAAAAATATAATTCATCAAAAATATATAACATGTCTCTATTCTTTGTCAGATTACAAACATGTGAATAACCCCATTTTATATTCTCTTAAAAAACATAGAAATAACCTAAATTTTCATAAAAAATTTAGAAAAAAATTCATGCTTCTGCAAAGAATATATGAATAGATATTTCCCATAAATCCCATAACCATTAAATAGAATAGAATATTTTAAAAAAAATCTTTTATGAGTTTATAGGTAATAATCTCTATCCAAATCCCTTATTCATATACAATATTTTATTATAGAAATTTCATTATTTCATCATTAAGAATAAATGTAGGGTTACTTTACCTTAATCAGAATATTACCATACATGAAATTTCCTTTTTAATTCATCAGAACCACTCAATGTATTCTTATAAATCCATTACAATAACATAAACAAAAAAGTCCTCATTTATTTTAAAAATTATAATTCTTGAAAGAAAAAATTCATAGAAAAATTTATTATTCCACTTCATAATTTTGTAATTATCAAGGATTCCTCATCATTTTACACAATACCCCTCTCCATTCAAATTTCAGTTGAAGTATCATCATTTTCAATAATGTATTCAATGCTCATAACACATCACTGATTCTCTTCTTATTTTTTTCACATGGAACACTGATTTTCCTAATTTCCATTAATTCCACAAATATATTAATTTATATTTTATGATGTCATTGAGAGGGCATTATTCAAATCCGTTCTGTTAACCAAACTCTTCAACTTTCTTTTTTTCTTACTCCCTTTGTGTACTTCAATTCAATTGACAAAAAACCTTCTTGTTTTTTTATAAAATTAAAATAGTTGATTCCTTCAACATTCTTGATACAATAGAAATTTAATATTATTTCCTCCATGTTATCTATTACCTGATCCATCGAAGATGTCCTATGTTGGATTCCATGGTGTGTTCGAGGGTTGGTTATGGAAAAATTTCTTGAAAATAATTCCTAAAAACTTATTAAGATTGATCAAAATACTTTTCACTTTAGTGATCATCCAATTTCACTGCTCCTCAAAAGATAAACCATCATACTCAATGTTATTCTATTTCACTCTGGTTCCCCCCATAGACTAAATCTTAAAAGATTTGAGTATGCATGAATCATCATAATGAGGAATCAGGTAATCATAAAAACAACTTTAATGTGGTCTAAATTGTGACACATTTATTAAACTATGAAACCATATGTTAAACATTGATATTACCATAAAATTATATTTAAAACAGTCATTATGGTTTTTGAAGAGTTTATGAATTACAAATGAATTAACCAATGGAGTGGCATACAGGGTGTGCATCAACGCAAGTTTTCATCTACAAGATTACCATATGTCAGTCCAGGAAGATCTTTAGTGAGTTTTTACTACTAAGTAAAAATGTTATAGATACCCATCAACTTGTATTACCCAGATAGAGATTTTATGCAATGAAAACATTCACATTAACATTTACCAAAAAGTTCAGGATGTGTTCCTAAACGTTATCATATCCTTATAATTATACTTATATACATACCAATAAATACCCTATGGAATATTCCTATATAACTCCCTGATGGTTTAAAATCCTTTTTAATAAGGATAACTACTAATTATTTATGATATAAACTATAGTGGCCAAATAATTTTATACATTGACAGTACATCATTTTTTAGGAATTCAAAATAAATTATAAATAGAGAATCATAATGAGCGTATTGGTTTATTGCATTTAAAAACATGGAAATGTAAACACTAGTACAAGAGTGGGCTACATTATCACACATTAGGTTCTCTAATAATAGAATCCCTCTTAGACATATCAAAAAAGAAATATATCTTCATAATATTGGTATGGAAACTTAAAAGTGGTGATCTCATATTCTCAGTATGAGAAAACAAGGGATACATGTAAGTATAAACATGAAAATATGGGATTGATAAAATGTCATGAAAATAAATGATCATTCACTACATAACAAAGATCATATTCATTATCAATGGAATTAAATATAGCAGTTAATAATACATGAATCATAAGGAAATAGAGAAAATAAACCATGATATCATAACATATGCATAGAAAATGAATTTTTTTCAGACACATAAGATTATATAATGACTTCATAAATAGTCAGGAAATCTCATCCAATGCCATATTACTAGACAGAGTCCATTACAAATCAAGGTTCACACCTATGCTAGCACTGTAATACTAAACTATGTTCCTTCCACATTCAATATTGTAATTATTGAATAGATTTTTCTCCTTGTTCCATCCTTGTATTACATAATTGATATCATTAATCTTTCTATTTCTGTAATATTGAAATTAAAGCATTTCCCATTTAGCATTATATTACTGACCCTTTTTTATTTAACGTTCTAGCCCTATAATATTGATCCTAGTTCCTTTCTCATACTATCCGTGTCTATATAATGAGATTTAAATAAATAACAAATGCATTAGAGGGATATATAGGTACCATCAGTCTCAGAGTTAAATAATTCATACATGTTCCAAAAGATAATTAAAATTATATAATAACATGTGAAAAGAAATGGGTGTCATGAAAATTTAATCATATTATAACCTACAGAAAATGATACAGTTTTCAAAATCATTTCATCCAATGAATAACCCATGAAGATAAGTGGGTAATGTATGAATATAACCTGTGAAGGATAAATGGATTTCATAAGAATTTAACGTGTTAAATGGAAGCATGTGAGATTAGAATGTAACTCATCAAAATTAATTTGGGTTCATAAGAATATTACTCTTGAAATTGAAATGGGTTTCATAAAAATCATTCCATTACAATGTTAACTGTATATAGAAAATAATATTTATACCAATGTTGGATATTTTTTTGCCAGAATTTTTGAGTAACACTAGAGAATTCCATCTTCTAAGAAAATTAATTTTAATGTACTTCTAAAATCATTTCTTGAGGAAAATATCCATTTACTTATGAAATTATTTTGGAATGAAAAAACAATTTTAAAACAACTTCCATTAAAATAAACACCAAAACATATAGAGGAATCATTGATAACAATTTATAAAAATTTCTATTAAAGAATTACTGGAAAAATATAAGGAAACATTTAAAACGTTTTAAAAACCATTTCATATAACAAAATTATAAAATTATAAATAAAGTTGGAAATATTTTAAAACATTTTTTAAAACAATAATAATTTTTGGAAAAATCATTTTCCTTTTAAAATATCTTTGAAAATATTTAATAAAATAATTGATTATAATAGAACATTTTTTTAAACTTAATTTATTAAAAAATGAAAAAAATGAAAAAACATAATATTAGAAAAAACAATTCATTTTAAAAATAATTTATTTTTAAATCATATAAAGAAAATTTTAATATAATGTTAGTTATGATAAAGGTTAAATCAATACATTCCAACCATTAATTAATATGGTAAAAAGTTTAGAAATTTTTCTCAACTAGAAAACGATAGAAATATTGCATTATTTTAAAGAAGAATGTTTTTTAAAAAGGTAAAGAATGGTTATAAATGTATTTGAATGATCATAAGATAATATTAAAATATTTATGTTAAAATTTATTTTTTTTAAACATATTTTGAAGAAACACAAGGGATTTACCCCTGAGAGGGAACAATCAGGATTTCATAAAAATGATATTATAACTATTTTATGTTCCAAAAAGAGCAAAATTGTACCAAAAAAAGAAAATATCATTAATAATCATAGGAGAATAAATCTTATGATTTTTAATGAGATACGGATAATAATATTTCATCATTGTAATCATGATCATAAACAATCTCAATAAATAATGACATTGTTTCCAATAAACCCATTCCACAAGGTAACATTGAATCACACAACTCATTTATGAAAATGAAAATTCATAAACATCATAATATATTGAAAATAAGTACATCCACTGTTTTATATATCAATTGTTTTTATACCTTCATAGTTAATTAATTTTGGTTCATTAACCAAAAAAGTGTCATAGAGAATGAGAATTGTGATAAAACTTCCTACAAATTTGGTATCATTTAGACCAAAAACCCCCATGAAGAAGATATAATAATATGGAGTGGTAAATATCCAAAATTAATTGAATAATAGTCAAATTTTATATTCATGTGATGTTTTTAAATCATAGAAAAAAAATAAGTTGTGATTAATCCATGAATCTCACAAAAATAAAAAGTGACATAATATTCTTTTACATTATGCCTTGACTCATGCAATACTCGTACATGACTCCTATATAATAAATTTATGTTTATTATAAATAATTTATAGAAAAATTTCTTATATAAAATACCATATGTTAATTTATTACGTCATTATATTACCTTCTTGTTAACAATTCCATAATAAGCTTTCACCATATGTAATATCTTCTTTGATGTCCACACATGTCTTAATTTGTTAAATCATTAGTCATTATATTTATAAAATCTTTTTATGAATGAATATCATGATATAAAAGTCATTTATATATATTTTTGTTGGTTTATAATACTCTATATAATATAAATTAATGTAATTTAATACACCATTCATGGAGATGGTATATTATAGATACGCATGAAAACTATATAAAATTTTCTATTATCACAATGACAGAATGAAAAAAAATAAAATATATCTATGTATGTATGTATTATCATTATATAAGAATTATCATGTAATATATAAATAATGTCTCTTTCATTATTCAGACCATGGGTGGAATTAAAGGATGAATGGACAATCATCACTTTGTGATGCAATAGTTCTATGTACACATCAAAAATATGTCTCTTACCCATTTGATTGAGGTCTATGTAACTATAGGATAAACAAATTGAATAGAAAAATTTTAGTATATTGAATATAATTTGGATTCTATAATTTAAAAAAACAATAATTTTGGTGGTAGATAACTAACGTTAAATAATGGAGCTTATGAGACGACATTACATCTTAATCTGGATTCTACATTTGGTTTGCAACAATGTGAATGTGTTCAAAGATTTCTATCAAAATGGAGGCTTCTTTTTAGAATAAAGATATTATTTTTGACTTATTGGATATATATAGTCTTAATATAAATTATTTTATAGCTGTAATGTGGATATAGTGGTGGTGGCCTTTTATAAGTAAGGTAAGTGACATTCATGATATTTTTGGAAACACGTTAGGTTTACACATGTCATTACCTAAAAATGGAAATTAAATTTCCACAAATATCAATATTACCAGTATTACGGATGTTATTTGGTCATCCAATTAGTTTTGGACAATTTTTATGCTCATTTGAGCCCTTATATTAATGGTTTAGTCTCATTTTTTGGTTGATGTTAAACTTAACATTGTAATACATATTAAATACTTTCACTATTCATTGTAATTTGTCCCAAAATGATGTCTCTCAAAATCATCTTCAAAATTCATACTAAAACAATTCAATCATTATAAAATCAAAAATATTTTTTATTTTTTCAAATTAAATTTATAATTGTGCCTAAAATTATTTTATTGTTTTTTACTGCAGGACATTAAATGAATGTTATTTGAGAATTTTTCATTTTTAGACATATAACAACATTACCAAAAAATAAAATACTTTTTACCAATATGATTTATTCATATAATAACATTATGAAAATTAATTTAAAACTAGTCATGTAATATCATATTACAACATTTATAGCTATTTTATTACTATCATGGGTAAATAATTATAATAATAGAATGATGATACATAGATATACAATGTTTCTTGTAAAGTAAGAAAAGTTAGTGATGCTTATAACACATGAAGATTCAATTCCACATGAAATGAATGCTTTAATTGGTGAAATTAATAATATAAAATTAAATCATATTTTTTTGTAACATATTACAATCAAATTTTTGGTATACCACCTGTTAATCCATGTGTTTCATGTAGTGCAATCTTGATATGGATTTATATATTAAGAAAGGAAGGCATAGTGTTTTTCATATCTAAAATGATTTATTCCATATTATGTGAAATAAAAAATATTAAAAATATCAAATTAATTTGTTAAAAATAGTTCACAAAATCTTGGAGTTTTAAATAATGGCTTTTCTCATCACATTTATAGAAATAAATGACACCTTTTCAGTTAGAACCATTGTCCTTCCTTACACTTACATATAAAATTGGAAAATTTTACAATATATTCTCACTTGTATTGATTACATGTTCATCCAACCAATATTTATATTTATTTACTATTATGTCTTAATAACTATATATTTATTATTCATTCTTTATGGAACATGAAACTGTATCATTATATGATGTGGAATTTTTAGAGACAAGTTCCTTTTTGTGGAATGGTTTTAAGCTATTATATAATCTTCAAATCATGCTCCATGTATTTTTTATATATTATACAACATCCCTTGGTAATCCGGAAAATTCGTATTCATGATGGTATATGTTGAAATCCTGTTTATTCCCCAGTCACAAGAATTTTCTAACAATATCTGCTCAATAGATGCGAGAGAAATATTTCTCCAAAAAATAATTTAAAATACTTGAATTCTATATTTTCAATTTCTTCCTAACCCATTGGTTTTTAATCAATGAACACATTTTATCAGTATTTTATGAGAGTTCATAAATTTCGATGATAATATTCTCTCTTTCGTTATTCTGAAAGTACGAAATATTTTCTATAAGAAATATATCCACTTATCATTTAGAAATGGGATTATATTTTAATTGAAATATAGAGGTTGTTTTCTCATGAATTTGGACAACATTTTTCTTCCACATTGTCGATTTTTATTTTCCATAATGGTTATTTTATTGTTCATATCCCTATCCCACTATCCCAATACATTTATAATATTTTCATATATTGTTTCAACTCCAGCTCCAAATTTTTTTTTCAGGTAATGGAAGGTAATATTAACATGGTATATGTCTATTGATATGGTATACATTCATTCCACAGTGAAAAAATAATATATAATGGAATAAATTAAAATATGTTATGAATCACAATGAATAAATTCAAAATACTATAATAGTTAACATAAATTGAAAAATTTACGCGTAGCTAATATAATAATCATAAATAGGGATTCATTGGGGGAATTTTTCTTTTAATTTCCTCATAATTGAATTTATAAAAAATTAGAATGACAATAAGAATATCACATAGGTGTTAAAAAATAGGTGGGGAGTATGTGTCATCGTTATGCACCATGTTTCCCTAAGTTTGTTCTTTCATACCTTGTCAATGTTGTAAAGCCTAGGTTCATTTGTGAAAAAACCATGTCCACTAATAGTATTCAGATAGGGATATAATTTTAGACTCTCCTATATAATAACAGGTTTTCGAAATTTCTAGGATTTTTTTCAATGAATATCCACAAATACTATATCAAGGTTATGTTCCTTAACCAATGTTTTGGAAATCATGTTTAAAATGATTCTACTAAACTTCCTTTAAAACCAACTATAATGACCCAAACCCCAGATGACCAGAGATGGTGCATTTCTATATTAAATTTTCATGATTACAAAGAATCAAATCCCATTGGAAATAATGACTTATTATATTCGAAAAAATATATGAAAACATAATTATAACAATTCAACTATAAAAGAAGAAAAACTAATAATTTTCCCATAAAACACTCATTCACTTCTTGATTGTCCTATAAAGTCATTTAAAACGATCATCTTATCATCCTAGAGGAAATTAAATAATATGAAAGGGGTGATCTCAGATTCATATTATGTTAAAAAAATACAATATGTTCAATAATAATCAATAAGTCATATTGAATAAGAAAAAATATGCTATATATACACAATCTTCAACATAATAAGGATAGAATAAAAATACCACTAAATAATTCATATTAAATAATCACGTGCAATTGATCCCTAACCAATAATATTCTAAAAATCAAATATTCATGTTGAATTTCAATAAGTAGAAGAAAAAAGAGGTTATGGATAATTACACAAGTCATAAACAATCCTTCAAGGCCCCAACCTTAACATGTGAAAATAAGTGTGCAAGGCCTCATCTAAAACCATATCTGATTAGTCTCATGAGACCTACAAACGTATCAAGCTGAAATAAGGGGTCCCACCGGTAACATATTACGTTAACTCCATTACATATTAATGTGGTGAAATATTATAACATAAACATTCAGAATATAAAAAACATTCTAAAACAATTAAACAAAATCACTAACCATTCTGGGTAATGTGGTTAATGGAATCCAGATAGATAATCCACTGTTAGACTAATCATAAACCATTTAATAAAATATAGTAGATGATAGTCATATGGGATCAATTTAAATAAATCATATGATTAAATATTGTAGTTTAAATTAATGAAAATAATCTATGAAAACCATCAATGATTTATTGAGATAAATACCCATTTCACATTGCAACGAATTGTTCTACAGATAAAATAATTTTTATTATTTATAAATGTTTGTATAAAATAAAAATTGAAAAAATATGATTTTTTCATGAAAAAAATTATGGATTTCATAAAAATTAATGTGTAAATAGATGTATTATTTATTATAATTGATAAAAGGTAAGAAAATGGGACTTTACAAAAATTATAGATTTCTTATAGGAAATAGCTTAGAAGGAAAACATTTTAAAAAATGTATTCATCAAATAAAAGAAAAAAATATAGATATATGAGTATTTAAAATTTATACAACAATTATATGATTTATATAAGAATAATTAATAATTACAATTGTATAATGATAATGATATCATAACATAAATTAAAATAGATGTTCAAGAAGAAACCCTTGCCTTTTGTTTAAAAGTGTTCGACATGTGAACTTAAATACCATGGATTATAAAATTAAATCAATAATTTAATTAATTCATAATATTTTTACCATTTATTTTAGATTTTAGAATTTTAATAAATTATTGAAATTTTTTAGATTATTTATAAGATGTTATTTTTTTCATTCATGGGTGATAGTTTCCTAGGGTTTATTGATCAGTTTAATTTTATACACATATGGAAGATCATATAACGAAAAAACAGTTGAATATATTTGAAAATTTATTTAATTTATTATCATAATGATTATTAAATGGTTATGTATATTTTTTTTCTTAATTATGGTGAAGATGAATAATTAAATACGGTTTTAGTGATATTTATTTACATTAGATTCACTATTTTCGATCATCACCTACTAGTTATATTTGACTAATTAGTATCTTTTATGTATATTATTTCTTGAAAATTATATAACATTTAATAAATATATTATAATAATTTTTATCCATGTAATTTATATTATAACTTGAAATTAATGATGCATTGAAACATGAAATCAAAACATCCATGAAGCTACTAAACCATCACCTCAAATACGATATTTCCATGTTTTCAAATAAAAGGACATAAAGAAGAGAATTGATTTTATATTTTCCATTGAAATAATAAAACTATAGATTATATAATATATAGGATTTATCATGTAGAATTGGACATCATAGTTGAGGTAAGGGTATAAAATTAAATTAAATTTAAAATTAAAAAAGAAAAGCAAGATGATTTATCACCTCTTAAATTCTTTAATGAGATAACACCGTTAATGGGATTGTATGTGGACTACTATAAAAAAGAAGTCATATGGACATGGGTATGGGGAATAGAAGATTATTTTGAAGAAATTAGACAATGATCAAATCGTAGATAGTGTGAGAAGAAGATATGATTAAGGGTGGTATTTATAGTGTATGATAGGGGTGTTATTGGAATATTTTATACATTTGTTTATCATTTTGGCTTAGAACTCTGAAGAGTTTTATAGTTATTACTAAATATATTAAAAAATAAATAAATTAATGAGATTATGGTTATTAAATCTATCATGTCTCAACTAATAGTGTATTTATCATATAGGGCATGTATACAATAAATTAACATATTTTACTATTCATCAAAAATTTCATTTTTTAAGAAAAAGAAAAAAAAATTCCAATTAATAATTCATTAATGTGTAAATTTCAAAAATAAACACCAATTTATTAAAATAAATTTTTAAATAAATTATAATAATTTTTTAATTAAAATCGTCTTTTATTTGAAAAATATCAGTTTTAAAATTATAAATGATTTTATGAGAGTCTGAAAAAAATATAATGACCCATAAATTTATATTATAATAAAATGACTATAAAATATTAATATAAGAATATATTTCATTAATATTCTATAAAATCATTACTGTACTTTTAATATTTAAATTATTAATTTATTTTTTACAAAAATACTTATCATTTTTAGAATATTAATATACTTATTCAATGATATAAACATAAAATATTTTTTTAAAAGACACCAAAATTTTATATATACATTCATAGGTGATGTTACAATACTATTTTCCAAATAAATATTCATAAGGGTCGAATTAATATTCCAAAATACATATTCAACAGTGTATTAAGGTTTAAATTTTATGGTTGCATGAATCATAAACATTCGATGATATTATGTTTTTAAATAGGCCTACCATAAAATTTTTAGGTGTTACATTATACCATATTACAAAATATTCCTCATCATAATTTTTATAGTGTCACCTAAAAATGATATTTGATATAGCGACTAGAACCTTTTACATATCAGCTATAATGATTTTATGCATAACAAATCATCAAAGTACACGCCAAGGATCATTAAGTCTAGTGTCCTGGAAGACTAGGTACATATAAAATAAACCATGGGACTAAAAAACATATTTTTTTATTCTCTATAAAGAGCTTTTAACTTCCTTTGAGACCATACATCTACAATGGGTACCCTGGGGAACACATGAACCAATGGATGAACGGAAAAAACCATTAAGGGAATGAACATAAGGATACCTCTTATGCACATGAGTCCAGAGGCCTGACATATAGAAATCCAAAACATGGAACATATGAGACAATATCATATAATGATGGGATCATTAAACATGGAATCATATAAATGTCGAAGAATAAAAAAACATTTCATTAATACGGGTCAAGGCTAATGGAAAATATCGTTTTCCATTTCAGTACGGGTCAAGGCTTACCGCCAATCCCATTTCACGTTGCATATCATGATACTCAATTGTACTAAATGAATTAAAGCACTATATAGGCGCACCCATCTAGAAATTTTCATGAATATTAATTCCACAAAAATATTCATACCACATATATAATCATATATAATCAACCATAAATAAACATAAGGGTACCCATAGAGATAATTGTGTACCACAATCATAAAATAAATCATAACCAGTGGTTGTATCACGAAAGTACCCAAGAAAGGAAAGGATTAAAACATACATGGATGTTAACAGGTTAAACTATTCATATAACATTGTAATTTTTGTCAAACATAAGTCACAACAGATAATAAATGTATTTTAGAATCATTAACAATAAAACATTTTTTTGCAGTATTAAGGAAAATACTATCGTGATTTTAAAATAGATTGAAAGACAATAATTTATATAAAAACTGAATTGAACACAGAATATTTTAATAATAAAAATATTGTTTTCATAAAGACAATGATGTCTTTAAACAGAGGATAATGTGCACTGGAAATTTGGGTAAAAATTTCGGAAATCCCTGTAAAATGAGTGTGCTTATTGGGAAGTATCAAGAAGGGATTCATTTAAAAGTATGTATATCCCAAAATGAGATTGATTAAAAGATCCTCATTAAATTTTTTTTCACAACAAAAAAGAATTTATATGATGAAAAAAACATATACGATTACTCTAGTTTGATATAAATAATGATTTGACAACCCAAAATAACCAAGGAGGTTTGGATAGATTTTGTTATGGTTTATCGGCATGCTGTTAGGTGCACGTAGGAGGGCTTGATCTAAGAGATAATTGATTTATCATGAATTTAAAATCAATAAGGAAGTATGGGTAGGTTTTTAATCATACCCCATAATTTTCTATTACACATAAAAATACAAATCATAGAGGACTATCTTTATTAAGTGTGAAATAGAGACGATCCCTTACCTTAAATCCATTGGTGTTTTCCACTTGTTATTAATGACCTGAATAAAAAAATTTAGGATTATAAGTACATAAACTCTTATATATGTAATTTTTGTAATATAACCGTTTTTAGTTCATTCAATTCCTTTTTTATTATTTATAAGGTTCGATTTCATTGTTAGTGCCCGTTTGTTGACTTGTTTTTAAAATATATGTTCACTTATATTCATGTTTGGATTATATGTAAAATGAATGTGGTCATCAAGAATTGATTTTATATTCATTATTTCACATCTAGGAGATTAAATGGTTTTAAATTTAATTTTGTTACTTAGATTGAAGCTGAATTATTATACATATAACCTTACTGATATCCATTTTTGTTAATCTGTGGATTTGATTACAAAGAATATGTTTTTTAACTTAATACAATTTGTAAAAGTTGATTACATACCCAATAATAGGATATATTACATATATAATAATCTGTTTCAACCATAACACATATGGTTTCATGACCAGAATTAATGACTATAATAGAAATTGATAAACAGTTGTCCTTAAATGTGCTAAATTAGCACATCTCAAATGGTACATGCATTTCATTAAAATAGAATGAGTGAAATGTAGAAAGATAATGTAATTCCCAATATAATGAAAAAAATTACAGTACATATATGCCACTATATTTATCATACTATTATGGTGAAGGGAGGTGATGAATGAAAAAAAAATAAAATAACATAAAAGAAAAGAATGAATTTGGAAGGGAAATTTACCTCTTGAGACATCCTCCTTTGAGAACATCTTAAGGGGAGTGGTCTTGATATATTGAAAACGCTACAAGCTTCTGGAAATTGTGGAGGATATTAGAGAGAGTTTTGGGCCTAATATAGGCAAGGCACTAGGCATGAGACGAGTGAAGAGAAGAGGGTGTGAAGGGTGATTTTTATCATGGAGGATAGGAGGGATTTCATGATTTTATAAAAAAAACCTGTTTTAATACATTCATTAACATATTCTAAAATATACGTATATCGTACTTCCAACTTGAATTTAATAAATCTAATATCATAGATGAGGTTACTATTCCTTACGGTATATCACTATTCATAATGTTATGTTACTATTCATTAGGGTAGGTTACTATTCACCAAAAAATATGTTTTTCTTATCAGATTCCAAATCACATTGAATTAAAACCATGTATGCCAGATTTTCGAAATTCCAAACACAAAAGTGTAAAACATATATTTTAATGTCACTTAGCCCTTATAAGTTCATTATTATGGGTTATCATGTGTTTTTATGACATACATATGAGAAATGAATTTCATTTGAAAAACATTATGTCGTTTCATTATCCCTGCACTATTAAATTTTTCCCTCGAAATATTTTTTTACATTCTAATCCAAAAACAGGTGTGGGTACTTTTCCTTCATTGCTTCTTCTAGTTCCCATGTTGCCTCTTCATACATATGGTTTCCTAGTATTACCTTCACTAGATGAGTAGTCTAGTTTTGTGGAACATTGTCCCTTCAATCCAAGATCTTCACTGGCTTCTCCTCGTAAGAGAGATCATCCCCCAACTATTCCATCTTTGAATAGACTACATGTGAAGGGTCTAAAATGTACTTCCTTAGGAGGGATACCTGAAATACATTATGTACTTTTGACAGGGTAGGTGCAAGTGCCAGTCGATAGCCCACAGCTCCGACTCAATCAAGGATCACGAAGTGTCTGATGTACCTAGGACTTATCATCACTTTCATCCCAAGCCTCATGACCATCTTCCATTTGGATATGCATAGAAATTCCAAGTATACCACTTTGAAGTCATGTTCTCATTGACATTTATCTTTATAAATCTTGTGTCAACATTGGGCTGCCTTGATATGATACTGAATGGTTTTCACCTTCTCCACCATTTCATTGAACATTTCTGGTCCTAGCAGCTTAAACTCACCAACTTCATCCCAACACACTACTGTTCTAGAACTTTTCCCAAAAAGAGATTTATATGGTTGCATTCGGATGCTTGAGTGGAAACAATTGTTGTAGGAGAATTCAACCAGTAGAAGATTTTGGTCCCATCCTCCTTTGAATTCCATTAACCACACTCTCAACATGTTTTCAAAAGTCTGAATAGTTCACCTAGATTGGCCATGAGTCTGAGGATGGTCGGTCGTACAAATGTTCAGTTCAGTTCTTAGAGCATGTAGGAGACTTTTCCATGACATTGAGGTGAACCTTAAATCATGATTAGATACAATAGATAGTGGTAAACCAGGCATCCTTACCACTTCAATGATGTAAATCTATGCATGTCGATCCAATGAGATGTCTTCAAGAACCTAGATAATGTGAGCTGACTTCGTAAGACGATCCACAATGACCCATATTGAATTGTTTCCCTATATTTGATTGTAAATATAGTGACAGTGTCCATGGTAATGTTCTCCATCTCCCATGAAGGTATGGTCTATGGTTGCATCATCCTCTTAGACTTTTGTCTCTCATCCTTCACTTGCTGACATACGAGGCACTTTGATGTAAATTCAGAAATCTCCCTTTTCATATTGTCCCACCAACCGATTTATCGGAGATCTCAATACATCTTTGTGCTCCAAGTGTTGATAGGGAAGGTCGAGCTATGAGCATCATGAAATATATACTTCTTTATCATTGGATTATATGGTACACATAATTGTGTCCCAAATCATACTTCTCCATTCTCATCAATTTTGAAATTGTTGGATTCCACAATTTTAACAACTTCCACCCCTTTCTAAATTTCCACATCCTTTCTTTGGGCATCCTTTATTTTCACCAAGATGGTTATTTGATCAACCATTTGTGTAAGGATTGATGATGTTCCACCATTAATGATTCCCATGTCTGTCATTTTCAAATCTATGAAGATCAGATCCTTTATAATTCTCATCATTGATAATGATGCAGGATCCTTTCTATATAGAGCATCTTCCACCTTGTTTGCCTTACCAGGATGGTGGTGGATTGAGCAGTCATAATATTTGATGAGCTCTATCCATAATTGCTGGTGCATATGAATCTCTTTTTGTCTGAATATACATTTGAGACACTTGTGGTCAGTATATATCTCACATTTTTCCCAACAGTGATAATGCTTCAAGATTTTCAATGTAATGATCAGAGTCGCTAACTCCAAATCACAGGTAGTATGGATTTTATCATGGATTTTCATATGACTAGTGGAATAGACTATAAAATTATCATATTTCATTAGCACAAAGCCTAAGCCTTTTGTAGTATCATCTATATACACCACAAAGAGTTCTCCACTTTAAAGAAGTGTGAGTAATACCACAGTGAAAATCCGCTTTTCCATCTCCTTGAAACAGACTTCACATTCATGTGTCCATATAAACATTACTACCTTTTGTGTCTGCATGGTCATTGAGTTTGACAATCGTTAAAAGTTCTTCATGAATCATTGATAATACCAATCAAGAATGAAAAACCTACATATCTCTTTTGTAGAAGTTGGACTCGCCCACTCTTTAATTTCATTTTTCTGGGATGGTTCCATAGATATCCCATTCATGGGTATAACCTTCCCAAAAAATGATACTTCTTCCATCCAAAAATCACATTTATATTAAATTTCATACAACTTCTCCCATCGAAATGTCTTTAACATAGTTTTCAAATTCTCCTCATGTTCCTCCTTACTCTTAGAGTTTATCAGAATATCATCAATAAATACCACAATAAATATGTCAAGGTAATCTCTAAAGATTCTATTCATTAAATCCATGAGACTTTTTGGAGAATTGTGGACTCTGAAAGGCATCACTATGAACTCATAGTGTCTATACCTCATTCGAAAGGTAGCCTTAGAAATATATTCCTTCTTTACATTTAGTTGGTGATATTTCGACTGAAGATCCATATTAGAGAAATAACTAGCCCGATGAAGCAGATCGAACAAGTAATCTATCTATGGAAGGGTATACTTGTTCTTTATCGTGATTTTATTAATCTCATGATAAACAATGCAGGGAGGCATTGATCCATCCTTCTTCTTGATGAAGAGGACTAGAACACCCCACAATGAATCACTCGGGCGTATAAAACCCTACTTCATATTCTCTTATAACATATTCTTTAGCTCTTCCACCACTACGGTGGCCATTCTGAATGGTGTCATTGAGATTGCCAGAGATAAAGTGAAAAGATCAATTAAGACCTCAACCTATCTGTCAAGAGGAAGACTAGGACCCTCCTCAGGTAATACATCAGTGTAATCCCTCACAATGGGCATCTCTTCAAGCAAGATTCTATCCTTTGTCTAGATACTTTTTTCTATATATGTATTCTCACAAGGAAGTAGTATTGAAACATGAGAAGAAAATTCTAAAGGAGGCTCATCATCCTCCAAACACTTGTAATGAATCAAAGGATGATTCAGGATTTAAAAATAGATCACCTTTTCTATAAAATTGGTTTTGTCCTTGAACATAGATAGGCAATCCATCCCCAAGATATCGTTGAACTCTACTAAAGGATGTATGATGTGATTTTTTGAGAGTTTCATTCCATAAATGTTAGATGGGGGAGTTATAAACCATGTATGTAATGATTTACCCGTTAAATGTTCTCATGAATAAATATCCCCATTAGGTTTTTGAATAGTTCTACAAAACATGAGAGATATAAATGAATGCATATAACTAGAATAAAATATTGTGTTCAATATTCTTGAATGAATAACAAGGGTACCTATCACCACATCATTTTCCAGCTCTGCCTCAGCATTAGTGATATCATAAGACCTTCCATGTTTCCTTTGAGGTTTTTGTTGATTGACTCTGACAACCCTGATCTTAAAGTAATTGTTTGCATAATGTGCAGCTCCTTGTAGTTGTAACATTGCATGCATGCTGCATTTTGATCTGAACTATCCTTTCTTCCTCAACATTAGCGGGATTTTTCATATCCCTTCTGCAGTTATTTTCTATTTGACAAAACATTCCACATTTGAAGCAATTATTGGCTCCCTTAAAATTTTCACCAAGATGCTTCTTCCCACAGTTTTTGAAAATGTGATAGTGAGGCATATTTCAATCATGGGATTTGTATTATGAACCACCCATGATGTTCTCCATTTTCCTCTTCTTACCACTATTCCCACGAGACCACTATGTGTCTCCAATATCCCTTTTACCCTTAATGGAACAATGGTCAATCTCCTCATAACTATTGATGTCTCGATTCACCAACACATTTTTGTAGACTTAGCATTAGTATGCTAATGAAGCGAACCACCTTGGTTTCAGTGTTCCTGACATTGTCAATGGTGTTCCTTGTATTCCTTATAATGTTTGATACATACACCATGATGGACTCATCTTATTTATGCGTGAGTCTGAGTAACTCTATTTCCAACTTGAGAAGGTGGGTTTGAGGAAAATATTTGTTGAAAAGCATCCTCTTATATTCATCCCAATCTCTGGAATAAATTTACTCATGGGAAATTGTATTCTTGATCAGTGTCCACATATAATCATCTTCCCCATAAAAACAATAGACCACCAGAAAAACTTTCTATTCATTCAAGCACTAGAGGTTAGATAAAATATTATCTATGGAGTTAATCCATTGATCTATGAGGAGGGGATCAGAAGAACTGCTAAACATTGGAGGCCTTTTCCGTATGAATGATTTAATGGATTCTTTCCCATTCATTTGAGGAGGAAAAAGTTCATCCTAATTAACGTTATTATTAATAACTCAGTCTAGCTGAGAATGTACATCCATGTAGTTTGGAGCACTTGCTTCTATCACATCAGGCATATCATTAGGGAAATGATCCCACTACCTATCACGTTGTCTGTTGGAATGTGTTCTTATATTTCCCTCGATTAAATAAAAAAAGAACGTATAATTAGAGGTCTCTAATATTTAACTGTTGAGTCTAAAAAGGAATACTTGATCATAAATGTATAAACATATAAAGAAGAAATATATCCTGACTTGTGATTCCTTTGGTTTATATCCATGTTATCCTTGATCAATTTTTTTAAATATATTCTTATGGGATTCTTTTTGTCCCGTAATACCAGTTTGTACAATGCTCGTGAATCTACCCAATCATATCCCCAAGAGTGTTGTAACCAATAGTGAAGAAAAACCCATTGTCATGCACATGTTCCCATTCTAGTATTTCTCAATGCCGTGTTTTTTGGTTTTAACCCTATAGACATTTTTTCCAGAGAAGCTTATACTTTCTCATATCTAGACAGGGACATATTTTCTTGATAAACAACTTACTCAATACTCACCAAAACTCAAAAATGTTTATTTATAGTTAGTCTAATCCTAAAGGTTCTCACTAAGGTCCCCTATTAATAATCTTCATAAATAAATATACCATTCTTTTCTACAAAATTTAGTGACCCGATCCTTTTACATATAACACTTCATGATTCTAGGAATAATTAATCATTAGAGTACTAGCCAAGGATCTTTATGTCATGTGTCTTGAAAGACTAGGAACATATAACATAAAACATGGGGCTAAAAAAACATTTTTATTTAATCTCAATAATGACGTTATAACTTCCTTTTAGGCCAAACAACATCATAGGGTACAATGGGGAACACATGAAAAAAATGATGAGTTGAAAATTCTTGTACGGGAATGTTCATAAGGATGCATCTTAAGCACATGAGTAAGGAGTCATAACATATTGATTTCCAAAACATGGAACATATGAGATAATATAATATAATCATGGTATCATATAAACAATGAATCATATAAATTTTTTAGAATCAAAAAACATTTCCTTAGTACAGGTCAAGCATAACTGCCAATCTCGTTTCCCATTTCAGTTCTGTTCAAGGCTAAACGCCAATCCCGTTTCGCATCACATGTCATGAGACATAACCATACCCAATGAATTGGAGCACTATCTGGGTGCACCCACCTCAATATTCCAATGAATATTCTTTACACATAAATATTATTACCACATATATAATCATACATAATCAACTATACCTAAACATAAGGGTACCTATAGAGGGAATTGGGTACCACAATCCTGACATAAATCATAACTAATGGGCGTATCATGAAAGTGTCTATGAAAAAAAGAATCAGAACATACATGGATGTCCATAGTGTAAAATAGGCATATAATGTGGTATGTTTTGTGAAACATAAGTGACAACATATAAGAAATTAATTTTAGATATATTAGCATTTAAACAATTTTGTGCGGTTTTAGGGAAAATACTATTGTGCTTTTGAAATAGAGAAGTGGAAATTCATTTATATAAAAATTGAATTGAACCAAGAATGTTTTAATAATTAAAATACTGATTTTATAAAGACATTGGTGTCTTAAAACATAGGATAAAGTTCACATGAAATTTGGGTCAAAATTCGGGAAGTCCCCTTAAAACTAGTCTTCTTATGGGAAGGACCGAGGAGGGATTCATTTAAAAGTGTTTATGTCCTAGAATGACAGTGATTAAAGGTAACTCATAAAATAATTTTGTACCAAAAAAAATGAATTAATAAGATGGTAGAAAACATATTAAATAACACTATTTTGATTTAAATAAAGATAAGAAAACACGAAAGAACAAAGGAGGTTCGGGTAGATTTTGTTACAGATTATCAGCATGGGGTCGGGTGTATCTAAGAGAGATTTATGAGAATGACAATGGGTTTCTAATCATTTATATATCAATAGGTAACTATGGGGGAGGTTCTTAAACATTCCCCATTATTTTCAATTACACATAAAATGGAATAGCAAAGTGGACAATCTTGATTGAGAATTAAATAGAGAGGATCACTTGCCTTAAATCTGTTGGCATTCTCAACATGTTATTAAATACCTAAATAGACAAATTTAGGCTTATAAATCTAGAACTTCTTATATACGTAATTTATTTAGTATAACCCTTTTTGGTTCCTTCAAATACATTTTGATTAGTTATAAGGTAAAATTTCATTATTCAGGCTCGTTTTTCACTTGTCTTTTAAAGATCGGTTCACTAATTATCATGTTTGGATTATATGTATCATAAAAGTGGCAGTCAAGAATTGAACCTATATTATTTATTACACATACTGGATATTACATGGTTTAAAATATAATTTGGTTACAAAGGGTGATGTCGAATTATTATATATATAAGAATACTGATAAACGTTTTTGTTAATCGGTAGATTTGGTTAAAAAGAAAATATTTTTCTTTATAACTTATTAATATTTGTACAAAAGGATTATAGATCCAAAAATATGATATATTAATAATATAATAATCTGGTTCAACCATAACACAATTGTTTTAATGACTAGAATATATGGTAAAAATTTAAATTAATAAAATCGTGTCCTCGAATTGCTAAATTAGAAAATCTCAAACGGTTCTTTAATTTCGTTCAAATAAAAGGGTGGGAAAGGAGAAAAGATATTGAAATAACCCATTAGCATGAAAACATTCATGTACATGTATGTTACTGGATTTATCACACTATTATGGTGATGGGAGGTGATGAAAGGAATAAAAAGAAATGAACTTAAAAGAAAAGATGGAATTGGAAAGAGGAATTTACCTCTTGAGACTTCCTCCTTTGAGAACCTTTTAAGGGGAGAGTTCTTTATATTTTGAAGATTCTAGGAGCTTCTGGACATGGGGGAGGGTCTTGGATAGAGATTTGGGTAGAATATTGGAAATAAACTCGTCTTGAGAGGAGTGAAGACAAGTGGGAGTGAACGAGGGTTTTAAAGTGGAGGAGAGGAGGGATTTATTGATATTATAATCCTTAATTTATTATTTTGACACATGACAAGGAATAGTATGTATTCCATGACCAAGAATAGTAATTTTATCATGTTATCGTTAGACAAGGGATCTTACATAAGATTAACATCATAAATGACTCAATAAATCTTATATTTAGCATTTATTGTAAATTATCGTATTTTACTATTCATAAAAAAGTTTCTATATTTTGTAAAATTCACAAAAAATCACCCTAAACATTTTCTATGTGTTGAATCTAAAATTGATGAAAAATTTTCAAAAATAAATTTCCTATATATGATTATTTAAATATTTAATTTAATAATAATTATTTATTATCAATACCAGTTTTAAAACATTCATTAACTTATTCTAAAATAATGGTATATCATACTTACAACTTGAATATTATTTTTATTATATCATATGTGATGGTCCTATTCATTAAGTTTCATCACTATTCCTAACGATATGTTACTATTCATTACGGTTTGTTAATATTCAACAAAAATTATGTTTTTCATATCAGACTTTAAATAACATAATGATTACAACCATGCATGCCAGATTTTTAAGATTCCAAACCCAGAAGTGTCAAACATATGTTTAAAGTTCACTTAACACATAGTTGCTCATTATGTTATGTTTTCATGTGATTTTTTGAAATTATTATGAGAAGGTAATTTACCTTGAAAAACATTGGGTCATTAAATTTGTAGTTATTAATGTTATTCAATGTGTTACCTCTTTGCCTCTTTGGATTTTATTACTATTCATCATATTCTCCCCTGGTTCCCTCTTCTAACAACACATATATTTAGTAATGATAAGAAGTTCTCAAAGAAATCTCAATATCCAAAGATTTCTAAAGAATATTCTTGAATTTCAATTTATATCATGGGTTAAAATAAGAAATAATCTAACGTTGTGCTAAAATAATACCAACAACTTCATTGAAATAGATTAGTGCAAGGCAGTCCAATGTAAATTCCTATCTTATATCTTGTAAATATATTGATTTTGTAATTTGATAAATAATTAACCTTATTGAATCATTCATTCTTGGTGTTTATGGTAATTTAGTGAACAAATTTATCATAATATCATTCCATTTATATATAGGAATGGTAGGAGGATTCATGGATTTTTATTGGTGCTGACTTTCAAACTTGACATTCTAACAGACTAAACCACATGATACATTATCATCTATTTCTCTCTTCATAATATCCCAATAGAAATTTTCCATAAAATATTTATACATAACAATGATAGCATGGTTTGTAAATAAATTATAACTATGAGAATTATCCAATAACTCAATTTTTAGATCAGGTATAGAGGGAACTCATAGCCTCCTTTCAAATTTCGGAATTTCAACCTCATACGTGATGTCTTAAAACATCCCATCATTCCAAACATTAAATTTCATTTGACGATTCACACCATCCAATTGAGAACATTTAATCCATTCCAATAAATATGTTTTGTAAACTAATTGAATAAGTAATGTGGTTTAAACTTCATTTTTAATTCCTATAACAATATTTTATATATTTGTGTACAAAATAACCTTTTTAATCATTATTATATTTAGAACCCCATGATCCATTTCGATAATTCTTCAACTACCATATGTATCATTCATGGGTGGTAGTATGTTGAACAATCTAAATCATTGACAATCTCAAACAATCATCATCTACTCAGGAAGAGTTCTTTTTGTGAGAATATATATTTCAATCTCCTGTGATCTACATATATCTCACATATTTCACCATAACGATAGAGTATCCATATCATCATATACATGATTACGACTACTAAATCAAAAGCAGGATTTGGATACTTATGTTCATAAAAATCATGTACTCGGATGCATATGTAATAATTATATCAGTATTCATAAGTTCACATCCATTTCTTTTCCATTATGTGTCATTATAAATAAAAAATTACCTATTTTTCAATGGTATAGTAATGATCGGAGCATTCACTAATAACGTTTTCAATTCTTCAAATCATTCTTTCAAATTATTTTATTCATATGAACATAACCCCTTTACAACATTTTTTAATGAATTATCAAATAAGGAAAAATTTAGAATGATACAAGTATAACAACCTTCTAAACCAATTAAACTATGTACCCTATTTAGGATCATTGGGGTAGTGTATTCTTGGATTGCCTTTGTCTTTGATGGATAAAAAATGATTACATACTTCGATATAATATGGCCAAGATAAGGAACCTCTTCATCCCATAATTCACACTTGTTAAACATAAAACATAACTCATTCCATTTAAGAGTATATAGAACAACCTGACCTTCGTTCTCATCTAACCCATAAAATTTGGAATATATCGAGATATCATTAATAAATACCACAAAAATTATAAAGATATTCATTAAACACAATGTTCATGAGATCCAAAAAAATATAGGGTTCATAATTTTGTTCCAATAGAATTTTTGTAAAATCCTAATGTCTATAAATATTTCAAAATGATTTCATTGGAAATTATCCTTTTATACTTGAAATTAATGATATCTAGATATATGGGTAACATTCAAAAAATATTGATTTCAATGATGTTGATCAAATAAATCATCAATATCAGTCAATGGATAAATGATCATTATTATAATATAATTTATTTCAGTCTAATCAATTAAAATACCTAATGAATTAATTCTCTATGATTAGAGTGTCATATTGTTTTAATCATGTGAGACTTGAATGAAATTTCTTATAGTAGAAGATAAAGATAATAGAAATTGCCACTCAAGGTATTTTAGCTGAGCCGCCCCATGAATTCAACACCATCACAAACCATACACTTATCATTAAAGGACCTAAAAATATAAATTTTAATTATGTTGTATAATGAAAATTATTGTTTCATAAATTTGGTTTTATGGATTTTTTTCATAATAAAATTGAGATAAAATAAGATAAATTCAATTTTCGGACAGAAGTAGTAATTTTAATACAAAATATAATTATTATAATGGATTTAGATAAAATTAATAATGTATATCTAAATTAAATAGTATTATTAAACACTACAATTTAAATGTAAATTATTAAATAATTTATTTTTTCATGTATTATAAATTTTAATATGCTTTTACTATGCATTTTTTCAATTATTGTTTATAATAAATATAGATTTTTGCAATTTAAAGATAAAAATATCATTCATATATAGATATTATGATAAATCAACATCATGATTGAAAATCAACACATCAAAATAATGTTAGGGTAAATTTAAGTGAATTAACTAATATTGTATATTTTTTGTGAATAGTAAAATCATATTTTGCGTTTTTTGATATGTTTAATGAAATCATAATTGTTTCCTAAAGATATATTTAATATTTTAAAATAATAATATCATATAATATGTAATTTTTTTGTATAATTATTTTAATATATTTTAACTGATTTCCCAATTTCCGATTTACTTTCAAAATTTAAACGTGAATCCTTTAAAATAAAAAATGTAGTATTGTAAAAAATTAAGGATTTCATGACAATTTGATTAAATTAAAATTATAGAAAACGCTTTTGGATTAAAAATAAATAATAATTTTTTCTTGTGTCTAATTCCATGGTAAAATACCCTGGGTGAACCCGTTGTTTTATATTTAGCACATCAAAGGTGTCTAAGGAAATTTAAAAAAAAATCAACCCAATTTTTTATAAATAACCACTGAATTCATAATTTCCATTCATTCCAAAATCTAATTAAATGTTTTTAAAATAGTTAAAAATCACAAGGAGTCCTAATGAACCCATCATCACAATGCTTAAATTTTAACATCCACTCATTATAGAAAAGGAAATCTCAAAATCTCATTTCCTTTCAGGTTCCCTTTTTAGGTGGTATGTATTTACAATTTCAAAACTTTTTATTTTTTCATTAAATTATATTATGGTATTAAGTAGTATTACTAGTGGTATATTATTATATCATATATTCTTACCCTTTTTCGAGACCCTTTTTTAAACTCATTATTCTATTGATTCTATTTCTCAAATTTATATTTCCACTATAGAAATTCATTGTTTTTTTTATTTTTTGGGAAAACTGAAACCTCTTTATTCTATAGGGGTATTAAAAAATAATATGAAAATTTTTATTTTATTCTTTTTATACATATATAAAACTGTCACACCATTTTTTGGATAAAAATGACATAATAATCTTTCTTTTCAGTTATTTTGAAACACCATGACATTGTTATGAAACATGTCTTCTTTTTTTCTCCAAGGGTAATTTATGAAATAAGTAAATATGATATATGAGGCACAAATAAAATTTAAAAAAAATTTAAGGGTGTGCCCTAATAACCATGAAATTTATTAGGTATGTAATTTAATATCTATATCTGACATATTTTATAATTCCATGGTGGAAAACAATTCTAATTATTAATCAAAATTGGTGGAAAACCTGGGTGATATGAATTTGATCATCACATTTAAAAATTGTAAAAAATATTCATTTAAGAATTCAAGTTATTTTTATTGTATCATTTCAATTTTTTCTTCACTGAAAAAATTAATAAATTACTCATGTTATTATTAATATTTTTCAAATTACTATCGTAATTTTTTCCCTTATTGTCCCATAATATGCCTTATGCTCACCCCTTACGTTGAGGTATGTCACCATGTAATATGATTCATTAAAATTACATAAGATGAAATATTGTTAAATCCTATTATGAGGATTAATATTTTTTATGTTTTGATTTATTTTTTATACAATCATTCAAATAAACGAAACATTAATGAAATGATTAATTTTATCCTACGGACAATGTAATGGGATTCAAGCCCATTGGGCCATTGAGCTATGTAATGGGTCTCCCTCTACCTAGTTAAAAAAGGTACTTGCTTTGTTTTAATAATAAAATGAGGCTTCACCCCAACCTTTTAAAAAAACTAAACATTAAAGATACTTTGTTTTTATAATGTTAGGAATTGTAATGTAATAAAATGGGGTCATCCCATTGTTCAATTATTTGTATGGTTTACTAATTTATAAAAATTAGGATTCAAAAACATTACGATAAATCAATCATAATTTCATATATATATTAAAACATCCTAGTATTTTGGAGAAATAATAAGTCTATGCTTTCTCATAAAATATATCACTGTTTGGATATGAACATTTGGATTTAATTTGAAAAAAATGTATCTCTTAGTAACAACTCTGACATGGGGAATCACTCTTGACTTAGAATTACTTGTTACATGAATACATTCCTTAGTATAAACTTGGTTTGACTATCCCGAGGTATGTTTTGGTTGATTACAAGGTTTTTATGAACCATTATAAAGGATTAATAGAAAATTATTTTTCGATAATGAAAAAAATATTAAGGAATGATGTTTTAAGACATAAAATTGTCATAGAATTGTATTATTTTTAAAATAAACTCATGTATCACTATTTTTTTCTTATTGGAAAATGGTGGGAAATATATGGAACTGTGAAAATGGTGAACATAAAATACAATTCATTGGCTTCCCCTGACAAAAGCTAATTGGTAAAAATCCAGATAATGATTAACCAATAAAACGTATTATGGAAATATGATAAATAATAATGATAGACCCGATTCTCCATGATGGTTACAAATTTCTCTTCTGCCCTTTATCTGACAATGTCCTCCATCATTCAGTTGATATAACAACATATTTATTTTTGAATAATGTTTAAGATATATATAAAATATCTTTCATGTACTTCATTGTTCAACAAATGTGATTGAAACTCTGATTGTGTACCATATAGAGGGAGAAAATAAACAACAGTGGAAAATTATTTAAAACATGAAACTAAGAGGGTATATTCGGTATATAGTGTTTGAATATTTCAAGGTATATTTTTTGAAAAAATATTTCCCTAGTTCAATGTAAATAAAAATATAGAAGGAATTACAAGAGCTGAATCATGACGTTAAAATCAATAAGGAATTTTGGGTAGGGGGTTAATCATGCCCCATCATTCTCTATTACACATAAAAATACAAATCATAGAGGAAAATCTTTATTAAGTATGAAATAGAGACGATCCCTTACCTTAACTCCATTGGTGTTTTCCACTAGTTATTAATGACCTGAATAAAAAAAATTAGGATTATAAGTACATAAAATCTTTTATATGTAATTTATGTAATATAACATTTTTTAGTTCATTCAATTCCTTTTTTATTAGTTATAAGGTTCAATTTCATTGGTCGGGCTTGTTTATTTACTTTTCTTTAAAATATCGGTTCACTTATATTCAAGTTTGGATTATATGTAAAATGAATGTGGTCATCAAGAATAGATTTTATATTCTTTATTTCACATCTAAGAGATTAAATGGTTGGAAATTTAATTTTGTTACTTAGAGTGAATTTTGATTATTATATATATAACCTTAGTTATAACCGTTTTTGTAAATCAGTGGATTTGATTACAAAGAATATGTTTTTTATAACATAATACCATTTTTACATATTGACTACAGATCAAAAAATAGTATATATTACATATATAATAATCTGGTTCAACCATAACACATATGGTTTCATGACAAGAATTAATGATTATAATAGAAATTGATAAACAGTTTTCCTTAATTGTGCTAAATTAGCACATCTCAAATGGTTCATTCATTTCATTCAAATAAAATGAGTGAAATTAAGAAAGATAATTAATTCCCAATAGAATGAAAAAAATTACAGTTCATATATGTCACTGTATTTATCATACTATTATGGTGAAGGGAGGTGATGAATGACATAAAAATAGAATAACATAAAAGAAAATAATGAATTTGGAAGGGGAATTTACCTCTTGAGACATCCTCCTTTGAGAACCTCTAAAGGGGAGTGGTCTTGTTATTTTTAAAAGGATACAATATTTTGGATGTTAGGGAGGATATTAGAGAGATTTTTGGGCCGAATATTGGAAAGGCACTAGCCATGAGAGGAATGAAGAGAAGAGGGTGTGAAGGGTGGTTTTTATCGTGGAGGATAGGAGGGATTTCATGATTTTATAATAAAAACCAGTTTGAAAACATTCATTAACTTTTTCTAAAATATATGTATATCATACATCAAACATGAATTTAATAATTCTAATATCATAGATGAGGTTACTATTCATTAGGGTATATCACTATTCATAATGTTATGTTACTATTCATTATGGTAGGTTACTATTCACAAAAAATTATGTTTTCCTTATCGGATTGCAAATAACATAGAATTAAAACCATGTATGCCATATTTTCGAAATTCCAAACACAAAAGTGTCAAACATATGATTGAATGTCATATAGCCCTTAGAAGTTCATTATTATCGGTTATCATGTGATTTTATGACATACTTATGAGAAATGAATTTCCATTGAAAAACATGAGGTCGTTACATTCCCCCTCCACTATTAAATTTTTCCCTCGAAATATATTTTTACATTCTAATCCAAAAACAGATGTGGGTACTTATCCTTCATTGCTTCCTCCAGTTCCCATGTAGCCTCTTCGTACTTATGGTTTCCCTATATTACCTTTACTAGATGAGTAGTCTAGTTGTGTAGAATATTGTCCCTTCGACCCAAGATCTTCACTGGCTTCTCCTCATAAGAGAGATCATCCCCCAACTATTCCATCTCTGAATAGACTACATGCGACGAGTCTTGTATGTACATCATTAGGAGGGATACGTGAAACTCATCATGTATTTTTACATAGTAGGTGGACTTTCTAGTCGATAGGCCACAACATCGATTCAATCAAGGATCATGAAGGGTATAATGTACCTAGGACTTAGAATCCCTTTCATCCCAAGTCTCGGTACCATATTCCATTTGGATATGAATAGAAATACCAAGTCTACCACTTTGAAGTCATGTTCCCATTGTCGTTAATCTTTATAACTCTTTTGTCTACATTGGGCTTCCTTGATATGATACTGAATGGTTTTCACCTTCTCCACCATTTTGTTGACCATTTCTGATCCTAGCACCTTAAACTCACTGACTTCATCATAACACACCTGTGTTATAGAACTTTTCCCAAAAGGGATTTATATGGTTGTATTCAGATGCTTGAGTGGAAACAATTGTTGTAGGAGAATTCCACCAGTGGAATATTTTGGTCCCATCCACCTTTTAATTCCATTGACCATACTCTCAAAATTTTTTCCAAAGTCTGAATAGTTCACCCAGATTGGCCATTAATCTGAGGATGATAGGCCGTACTAATGTACAGTTCAGTTCTTAGAGCATGTTGGAGACTTTTTCATAACATTGAGTTGAACGTCAAATCATGATCAGATACAATAGATAGTGGTAAACCATGCATCCTTACCACATCAATGATGTAAATCTGTGCAAGTCGATCTAATGAGATGTCTTCAAGAACCAAGATAATGTGAGTTTTCTTCATAAGACGATCCACAATGACCCATATTTCATTGATTTCTCTAGATTTCTTTGTAAATCTAGTGACAATGTCCAGGGTAACGTTCTCCCTCTTCCATGCAGGTATGGTTCGTGGATGCATCATCCCCTTAGAATTTTTTCTCTCAGCCTTCACTTGCTAACATACGAGGCACTTTGATGTAAATTCACCAGTCTCCCTTTTCATATTGTCCCACCAAACAATTTATCGGATATCTCGATACATATATGTTCTCCTGGTGTTGATAGAGAAGGTCGAGCTATGAGAATCATTAAATAGCTACTTCTTTATCATTGGATGAGATGGTACGCATAATTGTGTCCCAAATCATACGACTCCTTTCTCATCAATTTTGAAATCATTGGATTCTCCAATTTTAACAGCTTCCACCCCTTTCTAAATTTCCACATCCTTTCTTTGGGATCCTTTATTTTCACCATGATGGTTGGTTGATCAACCATTTGAGTAAGGATTGATGATGTGCCTCCATTACTGATTACCATGTCAATCATTTTCAAATCTATGAAGATCAGATCCTTTATAATTCTCATCATTGATAAATATGTTGTATCCTTTCTACATAGAGCATCTTCCACCTTGTTTGACTTACCAGGATGGTGGTGGATCGAGAAGTCACAATATTTGATGAGATCTATCCATATTTTTCTGGTGCATATTAATCACTTTCTGTGTGAATATACATTTGTGATAGTTGTGGTCACTATATATCCCACATTTTCCCCCATATTGATAATGCCTCTTGATTTTCAATGCAAAGATCAGAGCCGCTAACTCCAAATCACGTGTAGTATTGATTTAATCGTGAATTTTCATATGCCTAGTGGAATAGACTATAACATTATCATATTTCATTATCACATATCTTAAGCCTTTCGTAGTAGCATCTCTATACACCACAAAGAGTTCTCCACTTTAAGGAAGTGTGAGTAATACCACAGTGAAAATCCTTTTTTTTATCTCCTTGAAATAGACTTCACATTCATGTGTCCATATAAACATTACTCCCTTTTGTGTCTGCATGGTCATTGGGATTGACAATCCTTAAAAGTGCTTCATGAATCATTGATAATACCAATCAAGACTGAAAAACCTACGTATCTCCTTTTTAGAAGTTGGCCTCATCCACTCTTTAATTTCATTCTTCTGGGAAGGGTCCACAGATATCCCATTCATGGGTATAACCTTCCCCAAGAATGATACTTCCTCCATCCAAAAATCACATTTATCATGAATTTCATACAACTTCGCCCATCGTAATTTCTTTAACACAGTTTTAAAATTCTCCTCATGTTCCTCCTTACTCTTAGAGTTCATCAGAATCTCATCAATAAATACCACCATAAATTTGTCAAGGTAATATCTATAGACTCTATTCATTAAATCCATGAGAATTTTGGGAGCATTATTGACGATGAAGGACCTCACTATGAACCAATTGTGTTTATAACTCATTCGAAAGGGAGACTTTGGAATATATCCTTCCTTACATTTAGTTGTAGATATTCCAACTGAAGATCCACATTTGAGAAATGACTATCCCGATGAAGTAGATCGAAAAAGTCATCTATCTATGGAATGGTATACATGTTCTTTATCGTGATTTTATTGATCTCATGATAAAAAATGCAGGGGGCATTGATCCATCCTTCTTCTTGAAGAAGAGGACTAGAACACCCCACAATGAAGCACTCAGGAATATAAAACCCTACTCCATATTCTCTTATAACTTCTTATTCAGCTCTTCCACCACTACGATGGCCATTCTGAATGGTATCATTGAGATTGGCAGAGATCAAATGATAAGTTCAATTATGATCTCAACCTCTCTATCAAGAGGAAGACTAGGACCCACTTCAGGGAATACATTAGTGTAATCCCTCACAATGGGCATGTCTTCAAGCATGATTCTATCCTTTGTACCGATACTTTTTTTAGATATACTTTCTCACAAGGAAGAAGAATCGAAACATGAGAATAAATTTTTAATGGAGGATCATCATCCTCCAAACACTTGTAATGAATCAAAGGATGCATCATGATGTAAAAATAGATTACCTTTTCTATAAAAATGGTATTGTCCTTGAACAAACATAGTCAATCCATGCCCATGATATCGTCGAACTCCACTAAAGGACGTATGATGTGATTTTCTGAGAGTTTCATTCCAAAAATGTTAGGTGGGGTGGATTTATAAACCAACGATGCAATGATTGTCCCATTAAATGTTCTCCTGAATAAATTTTCCAATAAATTTTGAGGTAGTGTTTAAATAGTTCTAAAAAACATGAGAGATATAAATGAATCCATAAAACTAGAATAAAATACATTGTTCACTATTCATGAATGAATAACAAGGGTACTTATCACCATATCATTTTCCAGTGCTGCCTCAGAATTAGTGATATCATAAGATCTACCTTGTTTCCTTGGAGGGTTTTGTTGATTTACTCTGACAACCCTCATCTTAATGTAATCGTTTGCATAATGTGCAGCTCCTTGTAGTTGTAACATTTCATGAAGGTTGCATTTTGATCTGAACTATCCTTTATTCCTCAACATTGCGATATTTTTCATATCCCTTTGATAGTTCTTTTCTATTTCACCAAACAATCCACATTTGAAGCAATTCTTGTCTCCCTTAAAATATTCACCAAGATGCTTCTTCCCATAGTTTTCGAAAAGGTGATAGTGAGGCATCTTTCCATCATGGGATTTGTTTGATGAACCACCCATGATGTTCTCTATTTTCCGCTTATTTCCACTATGCCCATGATCCCACTATGTGTCTCCAATATCCCTTTTAACCTTGATGGCACAATGGTCAATCTCCTCATAACTATTGAAGTCTCAAATCTCCAACACATTTTGTAGACTCGGCATTAGTATGCTAATGTAGCTATCCACCTTGGATTCAGTGTTCATGACATAGCCAATGGTGTTCCTCGTATGCCTTGTAATGTTTTATGAATACACCACGATGGACTCATCTTTTTTATTCTTGAGTCTGAATACCTCTATTTCCATCTTGAGAAGGTGGGTTTGAGGAAAATATTTGTTGAAAAACATCCTCTTATATTGACCCCATTCTTTGGAATAAATTAACTCTTGTGAAATTATATTCTTAATTAGTGTGCACATCTAATCAACTTCCCCATCAAAACGATAGACCACCAGTACAACATTCTCTTCATCCGAGCACTAGAGGATAGATAAAATATTATCTACGGAGTTAATCCATTGATCTTTGAGGAGGGGATCATAAGAACTACTAAACATGGGAGGTCGTGTCCGCATGAAGGATTCAATGGATTCTTTCCCTTTCATTTGAGGAGGAAAAAGTTTCAGATAATTAACGTTATTATTAATAACTCAATCCAGCTGAGAATGTACATCCATGATGTTTTGAGCACTTGATTCCATCACATCAGGCATATCATTAGTAAAATGATCGCATTGCCTATCAAATTGTCTGTTGGAATGTGTTTTTCTATTTCCCTCTATTAATTAAAAAAATAACGTATAATTAGAGGTGTTTAATATTGAACTATTGAGTATAAAAAGGAATCTTTGAAAATAAATATATAAAATTATAAATAAGAAGTATATCCGAACATGTGATTCCATTGGATTATATACAGGTTAACCTTGATCATTTTTTTAACATATATTCTTATGGTATTCTTTTTTTCCCTTAATAACAGTTTGTGCTATACCTGTGAATCTACCAAAAAATTTCCCCGAAGAGTGTTGTAACCAATGGTGAAGAAAAACCCATTGTCATGCACATGTTCTCATTCAAGTATTTCTCAATGCCATGTTTTTGGGTTTTAACCCAAGAAACATTTGTGCCAGAGCAGCTTATACATTCTCATATCTAGATAGGAACATATTTTCCTGTTAAGCAACTTACTCAATACTCACCCAAACTCCAAAATGTTTTTTATAGTTAGTCTAATCCTAAAGGTTCCCACTAAGGTCCTCTATTAATAATCTCCACAAATAAATATACCATTCTCTGCTAAAAAATATAGTGACCCGATCCTTTTACATATAACACTTCATGATTCTAAGAATAATTAATCGTTAGAGTACTAGCCAAGGATCGTTATGTCATGTGTCTTGAAAGACTAGGTACAAATAACATAAAACATGGGGCTAAAAAATATTCCTTTATTTAATCTCAATAAAGAGCTTATAACTTCCTTTTAGCCCAAACAACAGCATAGGGTACACTGGGGAACACCTGAAAAAAAGGATGAGTTGAAAATTCTTGTAAGGGAATGATCATAACGATGCATCTTAAGCACATGAGTTATGATTCATAACATATTGATATCCAAAACATGGAACATGTGAGATAATATCATATAATAATGGTATCATATAAACATGGAATCATATAAATGTGGCAGAATCATAAAACATTTCTTTAGTATTGGTCAAGGATAACTGCCAATCTCGTTTCCCATTTCAGTTCGGTACAAGGCTAAACTCCTATCCGGTTTCGCATCGCATGTCAGTAGACATAACCTTACCCAATAAATTGGAGCACTATATGGGTGCACGCACCTCAATTTTCCCATGAATATTCATGACACGTAAATATTATTTCCACATATATAATCATACATAATCCACTATACCTAAACATATGGGTACCTATGGAGGGAATTGGGTACCACAATCATGACATAAATCATAACTAATGGGCGTATCATGAAAGTGTCTATGAAAGGAAAGAATTAGAACATTCATGGATGTCCATAGTGTAAAATAGGCATACAATGAGGTATTTTTTGTGAAATATAAGTGACAACATATAAGAAATGTATTTTAGATATATTAGCTTTTAAAAAATTTTGTGCGGTTTTAGGGAAAATACTATAGTGCTTTTAAAATAGAGAAGTGGACAATCATTAATATAAAAACAGAATTAAACCAAGAAGGTTTTAATAATTTAAATACTGATTTTATAAAGACATTGATGTCTTAAAACAGAAGATAAAGTTCACAGGAAATTTGGGAAATAATTCGGGAAGTCCCCTTAAAACTAGTCTTCTTATGGGAAGGACTGAGTGGGGATTCATTTAAAAGTGTTTATATCCTCAAAATAGCGTGATTAAAGGGTACTCGTTAAATAATTTTGTACCACAAAAATATAATTTTGAAGATGGTCAAAAACATATAAAATAACACAATTTTGATTTAAATAAAGATAAGACAACCCGAAAGAAGAATGGAGGATCAGGTAGATTTTGTTATAGATTATTAGCATGGGGTCCGGTGTACGTAAGATGGCTTTATGAGAGAGATAAGGGGTTTATAATCATTTATAAATCAATAGGTAACTATGGGTGAGGTTCTTAAACATTCCCCATTATTTTCAATTACACATAAAAAGGCATAACAAAGTGGACAATCTTGTTTAAGAATTAAATAGAGAGGATCAGTTGCCTTAAATCTGTTGGCATTCTCCACATGTTATTTAATACCCAAAGAGAAAAATTTAGGCTTATTAATACAGAACTTCTTATAAACGTAATTTATTTATTATAACCCTTTTTAGTACCTTCAAATCCATTTTGATTAGTTATAAGGTAAAATTTCATTGTTTATGCTCGTTTTTTCACTTGTCTTTTAAAGATCGTTTCAATAATTATAATGTTTGGATTATATGTATGATAAAAGTGGCAGTCAATAATTGAACATATATTATTTATTACACATACTAGATATTACATTGATTAAAATATAATTTGGTTACTTAGAGTGATGTCGAATTATTATATATATAACAATAGTGATAAACGTTTTTGTTAATCGGTGGATTTGGTTAAAACGAAATGTTTTTGCTTTATAACTTAATAATATTTGTACAAAAGGATTACAGATCCAAAAATAGGTTATATTAATAATATAATAATCTGGTTCAACCATAAAACAATTTTTTTCATGACCAGAATATATGTTAATAATTGAAATTAATAAACTCTTGTCCTTGAATGTGCTAAATTAGTAAATCTCAAACGGTGCTTTCATTTCGTGCAAATAAAAGTGTGGGAAAGGAGGAAAGATAATGAAACATCCCATTAGCATAAAAACATTCATGTACATGTATGTTACTGTATTTATCACACTATTATGGTGATGGGAGGTGATGATAGGAATAAAAATAAATGAACTTAAATGAAAATATGGAATTGGAAATAGGATTTTACCTCTTGAGACGTCCTCCTTTGAGATCCTCTTAATGGTAGAGGTCTTTATATTTTGATGAGTCTAGGAGCTTTTGGATGAGGGGAGGGGCTTGGGAAGAGATTTGGGTAGAATATAGAAAATACAATAGTCTTAAGAGGAGTGAAGACAAGAGGGAGTGAATGAGGGTTTTAAAGTGGAGGAGAGGAGGGATTATTGATATTATAATCATTAATTTATTATTTCGACACACGACAAGGAATAATATGTATTCCTTGACCAAGAATAGTAATTTTATCATGTTATCATAAAACAAGGGATCTTACATCAGCAGAAAATCATCAATTACTCAATAAATCTTATATTTTGCATTTATTGTAAATTATCGTATTTTACTATTCATAAGAAATATTTCTACATTTCCTAAATTCACAAAACATCACCCTAAACATTTTCAATGTGTTGAATCCAAAATTGATGCTATTTTTCAAAAAAAATTCTATATATGATTATTTAAATATTTAATTCAATAATAATTATTTATTATCAATAGCAGTTTTAAAACAATCATTAACTTATTCTAATATAATGGTATATCGTACTTCCAAATTGAATATTATTTTAATACTATCATATGTGATGGTACTATTCATTAGGTTTCATCACTATTTTTAAGGATATGTTACTATTTATTATGGTAGGTTAATATTCACAAAAAAATTATGTTATTCTTATCAGACATTAAATAACATAAAGATTACAACCATATATGCCAGATTTTCAAAATTCCAAACACATAAGTGTCAAACATATGTTTAAAGTTCACTTAACACTTAGTTATTCATTATTTTATGTTTTCATGAAATTTTATGAAATAATTATGAGAAAGTAATTTCCATTGAAAAACATTGGGTCATTATATTTGTAGTTATTCATATTATTTAATGTGTTGCCTCTTTGCCTCTTTGAATTTTATTATTATTCACCATGTTCTCCCTTGGTTCCCTCTACTAACAACCCATATATTTAGGAATGATAAGATGTTGTCAAATAAACCTCAATATCCAAATCATTCTAAATAATATTCTTGAATTTCAAATTATATCTTGGGTTACGATAAGAAATAATCTAAAGTGGTGCTAAAATAATACCAACAGCTTCATTGAAATAGAGTAGTACAATGCAGTCCAGTGTAAATTCTTCCCTTATAGCCTGTAAATATATTGATTTGGTAATTTGATCAATAATTACCCTTATAGAATCATTCATTCTTAGTGTTTATGTTAATTTAGTGACGAAATTCATTGTAATATCATTCCATTTATATATAGGAATGGAAGAAGGGTTCATGGATTTTCATTGGTGAAGACTTTCAACCGTGAAATTCCAATAGACTAAACCACATGTTACATTATGATCTATTTATCTCTTCATAATATCCCAATAGAAATTTTCCATCAAATATTTATACATAAAAATGATAACGAGGTTTGTAAATAAATTATAGCTATGAGAATTATCCAATAACTCAATTTATAGATCAGGTAAAATGAGAACTCATAACCTCCTCCCAAATTTTAGAATTTCAACCTCATACCTGATGTCTTGAAACATTCCATCATTCCAAACAATATATTTCATTTGACGATTCACATCATATAATTCAGAACATTTGATCCATTCCAATAAATATGTTTGGTAAACTAATTGAATAAGTAATGATGTTTAAATTTCATTTTTAATTACTATAATAATATTTTATAGATTCGTGTACAAAATTACCTTTTTAATCATTATTTTATTTAGAACTCCATGATCCATTTCCATAATCCTTAAACTACCATATTTATCATTCATGGGTGGTAGTATGTTGAACAATCTAAATCATTGACAATGTCAAACAATCATCATCTACTCAGGTAGAGTAATTTTTGTGAGAATATATATTTCAATCTCTTGTGATCTACATATATCTCACATATTTCACCATAATGATAGTGTATCCATATCATCATATAAATGATTACGACTGCTAAATCAAAAGCAGGGTTTGGATAGTTATGTTCATAAGATTCATGTACTCTGATGCATATGTAATAATTCTATCAATATTCATAAGGTCAAATCCATTTCTTTTCCTTTATGTGTCAGAATAAATAAAAAATTAACCATTTATCAATGGTATAGTCATGATCAAAGGATTCCCTAATAACATTTTTAATTCTTCAAATCATTCTTCACATTATGTTATTTATATGAACATAACCCCTTTACAACATTTTTTAATAAATTAACTAATAAGGAAAAATTTAGAATTATACAACTATAATAACCTTCTAAACCAATTAAACTATGTACCCTATTTAGGATCATTTGTGTAGTGCATTCTTGGACTACATTTGTCTTTGATGGATAGAAAATGATTACATACATAGATATAATATGGCCAAGAAAAGGAACCTATTCATCCTATAATTCACACTTGTTAAACATAAAACATAACTCTTTCCTTTTAAGAGTATATAGAACAACCGGAAATTGGTTCTCATCTTACCCATAACATTTGGAATATATATATATATAATTAATAAATACCACAAAAATTATAAATATATTCATTAAACACAATGTTAATGAGATCCAAAAAATATAGGGTTTATTATTTAGTTCCAATAAAATTATTTTAAAATCCTATTGTCCATAAATATTTCAGAATGATTTCATTGGAAATTATCCTTTTTTACATGAAATTAATGATATCTAGAAATATGGATAACATTCAAAAAACCTTTATTTCCATGATGTTGATCAAATAAATCATCAATATCAGTCAATGGATAAATGTTCATTATTTTAATATAATTTATTTCTATCTAATCCATTAAAAGACCTAATGAATTCATTCTCTATGATTACAATGTCATATTGTTTTAATCATGTGGGACTTGAATGAAATTTCTTATAGTAGAAGATAAAGTTAATGGAATTTGCCACTGAAGCTATTTTAGCCGAGCCGCCCCATGAATTCAACAACATCACAGACCATACACTTATCATTCAAGGACCTAAAAACATAAATTTTAATTATGTTTTATAATGAAAATTATTGTTTCATAAATTTGGTTTTAATGCTTTTTTTTCATAAAAAAATGAGAAAAAATACGATAAATTCATTTTTTCGGAAAGAAGTAGCAATTTAATAAAACTTATAATTATTATAATGGATTAAGATATAATTAATAATGTATATCTGAATGAAATAGTATGATTAAACACTAATATTTAAATGTAAATTATAAAATAAATTATTTTTTCATGTTTTAAAAATTTTAATACGCTTTTACTATGCATTGTTTTCTACTATTGTTTATAATAAATATAGATTTTTGAAATTTAAAGATAACAATATCATTCATTTACAGGTATTAGTATAAATCAACATAATAATAGAAATCAACACATCAAAATAAGGTTAGGGTAAATTTATGTGAATTTATTAATATTGTATATTTTTTGTGAATAGTAAAATCACATTTTCAGTTTTTTGATATGTTTAATGAAATCATAATTGTTTCCTAAAGATATAATAACTAATTTAAAACAATAGAATCATATAATATGTTAGTTTTTTGTATAATTTTTTAATATATTTTAATTAATTTCCATGATTATGATTTACATTCAAAATTTAAATGCGGATCCTTTAACATTAAAAATGTAGTATTGTAAAAAATTATGAATTTCATGACAAATTGATTAAATTATAATTATAGAAAACACTTTTGGATTAAAAATAAATAATAGGGTTTTTATGTGTCTAATTCCATGGTAAAATACCCTGGGTGAACCCATTGTTTTTCATTTAGTACCTCAAAGTTGTCTAAAGAAATTAAAAAAAAGCTTCCAATTTTCTATAAATACCCACAAAATTCATCAATTTCATTCATTCCAAAATCTTATTAAATGTTTTTAAAATATTTTAAAATCACAAGGAGTCCTAATGACCCCATCATCCCAATGCTTATATTTAAACATCCTCTCATTATAGAAAGGTAAATCTCAAAATCTCATTTCCTTTCAGGTTCCCTTTTTAGGTGGTATGTATTTACAATTTCAAAACTATTTATTTTTTCATTAAATTATATTATTTAATTAAGTAGTCTTCTTAGTGGTATATTATTGTATCATATATTTTTACCCTTTTTTGAGACCCTTTTTTAGACTCATTATTCTATTGATTATATTTCTCATATTTATATTTCCACCGTAAGAATTCATTGTTTTTTCATGGAACAACTGAATCCTATTTTTCTCTAGGAGTATTAAATAATAATAAGAAAATATTTATTTTATTCTTTTTATACATATATAAAACCCTCACACAATTTTTTGGATAAAAATGACATAATAATCTTTATTTTCGGTAATTTTGAAACACCATGACTTTGTTATGAAACATGTCTTCTTTTTTTCTCCAAGGGTTATTTATGAAATGAGTAAATATGATATATGAGGCACAAATGAAATTTTAAAAAATTTAAGGGTGTGCCCTAATAACCATGAAATTTATTGGGTATGTAATTTAATATCTAGATCTGACATATTTTATGAATCCATGGTGGAAAAAAATTATCATTATTTAGAAAAATTGGCGAAAACCCATAGTGATATAAATTTGATCATCACATTTATATATTGTAGAAAAATTTCCATTTAAGGATTCATGTTATTTTTATTATATAATTTCCCTTTTTTCTTCTTGGAAAACGTTATGAAATTAATCACGTTATTATTAATATTTTTCAAATTACTATTGTAAATTTTTTCTCTTGTTGTCGCATAATAAGCCTTACGCTCACCCCCTACGTTGAGGTATGTCACCATGTGTTATGATGCCTTAAAAATACAAAAGATGAAATTTTTTTGAATCCAATTATGTGGATTAATATTTTTTTATGTTTTGATTTATTTTTTATACCATCATTCAATTAAACTAAACATAAAATAAATGATTAATTTTTGGCCTACAGGCAATATAATGGGATACAAGTCCATTGGGCCATTGGGCTATGTAATGGGTCTCCCTCTACCTAGTTAGAAAAGGTCATGCATTGTTTTAATAATAAAATGAGGCTTCGGCCCCAACCTTTTAAAAAAACTAAACATTAAAGATACTCTGTTTGTATAATGTTAGGAAATGTAATTTAATAAAAAGGGGTCCTCCCATTGTTTAATTATTAGTTTGGTTTACTAATTTATAGAAATTAGGATTCAAAAACTTTATTATAAATCACTCATAATTATATATATATATATATATATATATTAAAACATCCTAGTACTTTGGAGAAATAATAAGTCGATGCTTTCTCTGAAAATAAATCGATGTTCGGATATGAACATTTGGATGTAATTTAGAAAAACAATATATCTTGTGGTAACAACTCCGACATGGGGAATCACACTTGACATAGACTTACTTGGTACATGAATACATGCCTTAGTATAAACTTGGTTTGACTGTCCCGAGGGTGGTTTTGGTTAATTTCATGGTTTTTATGAACCATTATAAAGGACTTATAGAAAATTATTTGTTGAAAATGAATAAAATATTAAGGAATGATGTTTTAAGACATATAATTGTCATAGAATTGTATTATTTTTAATATAAACTCATGTCTCACAATGTTTTTCTTTTTAGAAAATGGTGGGAAATATAAAGAAATGTGAAAATGGTGAGCATAACAGAAAATGCACTGGCTTCCCCGGACAAAATCCGAATAGGTAAAAATCCAGATAATGATTAACCAATAATATCGTATTATGGAAATATGTTAAATAATAATGATAGACCAGATTCACCATGATGGTTACAAATTTCTCTTCTGCACTTTATCTGATAATGTTCACCATCATTATGTTAATCTAGCAACATATTTATTTTTTAAAAATGTTTAAGAAATATATAAAATATTTTTCATGTACATCATTGTTCTAAAAATGAGAGTGAAACCCTGATTGTATACCAAATAGTGGGAGAAAATAAACAGTGGTGGAAAATTATTTAAAACATGAATCTAAGAGGGAATATTTGTTATATAGTGTGTGAATATTTCAAGGTATATTTTTTGAAAAATTATTTCCCTCTATCAATGTAAATGAAAATATAGAAATAATTACAAGAGATGAATCATATGGAAATGAGTCTATGGGAATCTATGACATGAACATTACAATACATTCCCATAACAACCAATGATTTTTATTGGATTTTAATGGGAAGGTTGATAGATTTTTTAGTGGAAAATCACCCCATTTAAGATGAACTTAGGCAACTGATACTATTATTCCTATGAGAAATTAATTTATAGTATGATTAATGTTGAACAAGAGGTTGGGAGAAACAAAACAGTCCTATAGATTGAATGAATAAAATATATCATTGATATAATACTATAGTAGTATCATTGTTCACAAAAGTGGAGGAAATAAAGTGAAACATTCCACATGAATCAAATGTGGGAATAAGAATTTGGGGAACATCCTTCTCATGATCATGAAGTGTTACAAGAGTGGATGATATAACCTTATATCATAGAACAATCATAATTAATTTACTCCTCAACCTAACAAATATAATTTCAATGGGATGATGGTTTAGGCTATGTATGCAGTCCAATACAATATGTGTGGAATGGTTTCAGAGTATTCTAGTCACTATCCAAATTATATTTTTTTTGAGGGGATCACTATCAACCAAATCATAGTACTAGGAGAAAGGTTATGATTTCATAGTCATGTTGGATGATGTTTATTCTCATAATGATGTGGTGGAAGGAACTCCCATTGTTTATTCAAATCTATAAGGTACATTGTTTGATTATGGTTCTACATATTCCTTTATTTACTCTCTATTTTGAAGAATATAGAATGAGTCCATGAACATCTAGAAGTGGAAAAATCATTCAATGAGAATAATTTCATCAAAAATCTAGTAGTCATTCATAAGATATAATTTTACATAATACATTAGATAAAATGGATCTCTCTATACATTGCTATGATAAATTGTAGAAATAATGAAATATCAACAGTATTGAATTTATAATATATATTTGTTTTGAAATGATGGTTATCATGATGTGTTCTTCTTTCAGAAAAAACTTTTATAGCATTCATTATTGATTTTATTAGTGATGAGAACTAAGGAAATGAATGCATACATAGAGAAAATATCTGCATAATTCAAGAATAAATTATCGTATTTCAAGAGTAGTTACTGTTACAACTCCTATTAACATAGGTAGAGATAATAATCGGTCTCAAAACAATATAAATTTATATTTATAAGATCATCTATGGAATGAAAAAAATGTAGATGGTGTAATTAAAAAAAACTCCAAAAAAATTTGGAGAATAGGTTTTATCGGACTATATGAGTCTCCATGATAAGGACCTTTTTTGGATAATTAATGATGGATCATTGTGGAAAAATATTGATAAATGAGTACATAATGGGATTGTAATAATGAAAAAGTACCCTCTTCCAAAGATTAAATGTTTATTTGACCATCTTCATGGGGATCAATTTTCTTGAAGATTTATCTCTATTCTGGTAATCATTAATTGAGGGTAATAAAATAAGATATTCCAAATAATTCCATATGATCAATATATGGTTATTATGAGATTGTTTCTGTTCTCTTCATATTGACTAATGTTGCTTCTATTTTTATGGATTTTTGGAATATAGTATTTATTGACATCCTTCATAATGTTATGGTATTTTTTATTGACAATATTCTCATATATTCTAATAGTCAAGAGGAGCATGAGATTGTATAATAGTCATATTGAAAAATATGAGTATGGAATTTCTATTTTTAATGTTCATAAAATGTGAGTATTGGTTTAAAAATATTTTTTTATTGGTTGATATCATATCCAATGAAGGAGTCTTCATTGACACTACCAATAAAATGGTTCTTGAAGAGTGGAACTATCCTATAAGGGTAACTGAGATTTGTAATTTCTTTTGTTTAAACGTATATTATAGGAGGATTGTGAAACATTTTAAAAATATTATAATCCAATCACCATGTTTACTCAAAAAGGGTTTATGATCTTTCGGATAGAGGTCTGTGGGGAATGTTTCCATGATATTAAGAAGATATTGTTTACTAAACCTTTGGTAACACAACACTCTATCAGTGAAGGGTTCTGTTATTTTTTGTGATGCATTTCTGAATGGAAATTGCTGCATCATCATGATAAATTAAAATTTGATTTCTTATGTATCTCAATTATTAAGTCGCATGATAAGAATTATCTTATGCATGACATGTATAAAGCTGTAGTGGTTTTTCCTTTGAATATATAGAGGAACTACTATTGTGGGGATAAATGTGATATATATAAATACCACCAATATTTGAATTATTTATTCATGAAAAATAAATTGAACATTAGTGAAATAATATGGTTTTATCTTAAAAAATTCTATTATTTTTCAAATCATTATCACCCATAACGAGAAATCAATGTTGTTAAAGCATTAATTAAGAAGACCATTTGGTTCTGGAAATGATGTGGATCCAAGGAAACAACATGATATGGGTTCTAGTGTATTTTCGGATCATTGAATCATATTTTATACCTATTTGAGAATATATATCTATTCACAAACATTCCATGATATATGTGAATACTGTGGTGAGTCCTAATGGGGTGACAATTTCTCTCTTTTATGATGATGGTACAAGGTTCACATAAATATTCTATATAAGTCTTAAAAATGCTATGGAAGAGATCAATAACTCCCATTTGTTGAGTTATCATACAATATTTTATTATATTTGTGTATTTATAAGGAACCCTATGATGCTATTTATATAAATCCATATAGAACTCATACTTGTTGGTATGAATCTGGTGGGTGAAAGCTTAATGGGCTTGATCTTCTTCATGTGATGGTAGAAAATTTATATTCTATCCAAAAATTAAAGACTATTTTGAGTCGGAAGAAGATATATGATATAATACATTAAAGGGATATTTATTTTGATGTGATAAATAAATATTACCTTTGATTATCACAGTGTAATAGATTCATGAGGTTTGGGAAGAAAGGGATGCTTATCCCCATGTACAGTATCCCCTATGAAATCAATTATCACATCGGAACAGCATCCTATCATCTTTCATGTCCTATATCATGATGTATTCCATGTATATATATTGAGGAATTATATACATTACCCTTAAAATGCAGTAAATATAAAAGAGGTACAATAGGAACATTAACACTCTTATGAGCACTAGCTGGTGGTGATATTTGAAAGTAGATATAGGGATATAGAGAACAGTACTACCCATCTCATAAAAGTTTTGTTGGGGAACCATATTTTTGAAGAAGAGATTTTGTAGTTAATGAAACATTGAGTCGGAACATCCCACATCATTTCTCAATAGTGATAATGAAATGAAATTTCTGGGATGAAATTTCATAATCGGGGAAGAATGTAAACACCATAACATTTTAAAAGAATTTTTCTTCCAAAAAATTCTTGATATATTATTTTTCACAGAAAAAACCATGCCTATTGATTAATTATGTGAGTATATAAGGAAACGTGACTATATGATTTTGAATATAATATAATCATTATAAAATTATGAAATTTTATCAATATGAGTAATGGGATCTATATTATTGTATATAATTTTAATGTTATGATTTCTATTTGTAAGTTGAAATAATAAATAAGTAATATTACAAAGAAGATAAATAATGACTTTAACAACTATATTTGTGTGTACGTGTCCCATTTTTTAGAACATGGGAAGAAGGTAACATCCTTGGGATTCTCTCTTTCCCAAAAAACAAAATTTTGCTTTAACATTTGATTCTTGAACAAAATTTAATGTCAGAGATGTTCATGTTATTAGAAATTACCACTCTCATGATGTTAACCAAGTATCCCAATGAAATTGTATCCATCGCACACCATAACCATAGTTTTTAAAAGAGTGTCATAAGGCATTTTTGTAAGGTCGTAGTAAATAAAATATTCATTACATTGTATAAGCATTCTTTTCATCAATTTCGTTATATGAATTTTTTTTAATAAAATTTAGATGTAATTTTATAATGTAACTTTTTGTATAGAAAATATATTTTTCGAATACTATAGAATTATTACAATAAATTAATTTTTCATAAAATAATGAATATTCCAATTAAATAATAATATTAAATGAAACATTTGTAATCCTAAATGAAAAACTGTTTTTTTTTCAAGAGTCGGAAATTTTACTACCCATTTACTATTCATTTTCTATCTTCTATTTTTTTAATTACATTATTATTTTTATGTTCAAAATATATTTTTTAACTATTAAAAATTTATTATGATAAAACAAAAACCATGTTCGAAATCAGAAAGATGAAATTAGGTTATAAGGAATTATGATAATATTTTCAAATATATTATAATTTCATGAATATTAAATTATAGTTTGAGTATTCAGGTATAATTAATTATATTGTTTTAATTTCAAAATGTTATAATAATAATTTATCCAAATTACATGAAGTATAAAATTTTATTTTGTTAATATAATGTATTTTAATATATTTTAATCAATTTCCAATTATATGAATCACCATACAAATTTTAAAATGGAAATGTTAATATTAAAAATGTTATTTTGTGGATCTAATTTGTTTTCATGCAATATTAGGTAATATAAAATTATTTTAGCAATATTTGGATTAAAATAACATAATAGTTCTCCCTATTTTCTTATAATGTGGAAAAATACCATTGGAAAGCCCCTGTTTTTTCATTTACCCCTACCTAGATGTGTAAGTAAATTAATAGAAAAAACATTTTTCTATGGATATAAACAACCAAAAAGTTCTACATTTTAATTAATTCACAATTCTCTGTCAATGAATATGTAATAATATTACTTCCTAAGGGTCTTCAAAAGGTGTCCTCGAGCCTCCATGGTCCAAATCCTCCTGTTTTTTTGAATAACTCTGTAATGTTCAAGAAATATCAATATAAGTTTTCCATTAATCATCCATTTCAATGTGGTATGTCTTTGAAATATAAAAAGTATGTCATTATATCAATTTTATTTAATCCCTTTTCTGTATTATGATACGTTTATTATATGGAGAACCTTGTGACTTTTTTGTTTTAAAATTTTTCTAAACCACATTTTGACCGTTTATTATGCCAATTTATCTCCTCAACATTCTATATTTACCCTATGAAATTCTATGCTTCATTCATTTCCTAAATTCATTAACCAATTTTTTTTTCTGTGTAAATCACCAATATGGAAAAATGATTTATTTTATTTAGAAATGGAAATACATATATCTCTCATTTTATTAAAATGGGTTAAAAATAACATGATGATCATAATTTTTTCATCCTTGGAAACACCATTATATTTTCATATACCCTTTTAATATCCATGGGTATTTTTTAACTCATTACATATGATATATGTTGTTCCATTGAAAATTAATACATATGAAGGATATTACCAAAGACTGATCCATTTCATTGGGTAAGGAATTTAATCTCTATAGTTGATATGTTTTATGATACCTTGGTGGAAACCCATAGAAAAGATTATAACACCTTAGTGGTACACCATGGTAAATGATTTTTGAATGTATCATTAAAATGATTTAGTATCATTTAATGGTAATGATTTATGTTATTTATTGGTGATATTACCCTTTTTTTCATAGATCATTCCTTTATTATATTCCACAATTTATTATTTATATTTCTCAAAGATCACATGTAATCTCTTTCACATGTTTTCACTTAATATGCCTTATGTTAACCATTTCAATTGATAATTGTCTCATGCATATGAGATTTATTAATTGAAAATTTGACTAATATTTCTTGATTCCAATCAAGAGGGTTAAATTTTATTTATTTATTTTTGATAATTTTTATACCTTATTTCCTTGAAACTAAACTTCAAAGATCATATGTTTGTAAAATGTAATGAAATATTATTTTATAATAGGTGGGATTCATTTTCAATCCTAAATATTTCATTATTTAACAATTGATCCCTAAAAATTAAAAATTATTCATGATTAGTTGTTGTTCAAAATTTTTCATGATTTTGATAAGTCGCCGATAAATTAATTTATGATAATGAGATAAATTAATTTAGAAGAGTATATTTATGTCTTCTTGGGTGGATCAAATTGTTGAATTGAATTTTAATAAATATAAAGTGAAAAATTTATGAACATTATGTGAAGAAAAATTGATAAAATATTGATAAAATAATTTATTTCCATTGTTTACATAAAACAATTATTAGGGATTTGATAAAAAATTTTATTTAGTTTAAATTCTAGTTATCCAATGGAATGGTTCAACCAGTTGGGAATTTTTCGAGATATTTTATGTTTTGGACTATGCTTTATTTGGACTATCTTATGTATTTATATGTGATGGATTTATGTTATAACATGAATCGATAAGGACATAATTTGATTTTATTAGATCTAAAAAGGGATTTATTTGTAATGATGGAGTGGTTGTGGTTGCGATGCTGTGATAATGGTATGATCCACATCAGTAGAGAGGTAATAATTCTTATTTCGGGTTGATATGCCGATGACGACTAACACTGGTTAAGAGATTTTCTTTCATATTTATCCTGAATAATTTTATAGTTTTTTATGTTATGTCATTAATTTGGGATGTGATGTAGTTTTTATGATGATACTATTATTGGATTCTTCTCAAGTTATTATATATCCAAAAAAATCTAAATTCCATTTCATTCTTATGATATCCCATAGTTTTATTATATTAGGTGACATGAGTAGTGTTGATTATATTTGATGTGTTTATTCACATTATTCTAGTCACAGTAATACATTTCATAGTTGTTTCCAATATTTATATCCTAATACAATTATTCCACAAAGATATAGCTGAGTATGTCATATTCTCAAACATAATTAGTTTTTAATTATTTTTCTAGTGTATCAATGGGGGTTTGAGTTATTTATTATTTATCTTTGGTATATTTTGAGAATTCTATGGTGATTTTGCATTAAATTCAATTATGTGTTTTATAGTTTTATTTTATGTATGTAACAATTTGGATCAGAAAACATATTTCTTCCATAATTAGTGCCTTTGGGTGCAGATTTTTATTTTATTTCATGAATATTAAAGGGGAAATGCCTCCAATTCATTTGATAGATACCACTAGTCCCAATTTTATATTATTAAACTATTTACCACAGGATTCTTTGGAAATCAAATCCTCGTTTCCTGCCAAAGAGAGGATTTTGTATGGATTGGCAACCGCTGGTGGCAGTCTAAAACACAATTTTATAATAATGACAGAGTATTCAATAAAAAATTTTAAAACATATTGACAAAATATACATTTACAAACAAAAAAACATAATCCACTTTATTCCCTCTCCCCTTTCCCCCTTTTCAAAATTATATTTTTTTAAAAAAATAAAAAACTAATTATCTACATGTAAAATATAGAAGAACAATACCAATATTCATTTCATACATCAATGGTAGAACTATTTAAATATAGTGGGTGATGGAGAGACATGATTCTCATATAAATATACAAAATAGTAAAAATTGATGGCATACACCATGTGTGAACATCATGTCACTATATAAGGAGCTTCATAGATTCCTGAAATAAATTTCCCAATAAATGCTATTATAATGAAATTCAATTCATAAATTTAATAGTGGAATGCAAATACCCTATAATACCACCACTAAAACTATATATTAATTAAATGGTTTTTGAATAAATACTGATTTTACATGCATGAATAAAAATTTGTTAATAATTACAAACATTGTATCATAATTTTAAAAATCTCAGTGTAAAAAATTTGATTCATACAAATCATATTCCATTCACGATAATTTATAATTTTCAGTGAAACTAAAAAACTAACTTCAAGGTTATAGAGTACTCCTTTCATGGGGGATCTAAATTCCGACTCATTGTGTATTTGAATTTTTTGTCTCTAATATTTGGCTAAAAAAACAAGTGGACACTATAACATAAGGTATACAAGATCATCATATAATCACACATCCAAAAAATAGTATAGACCCATTTAAACAAACCTGGGTATTCAATAAATAAAAGTTTAAAGATGAAAAACAAATTAAAAATAACTATATCAGATGTTAAATAATTGATTTAATAGAATATTACTGCATTGTAAAAAAAATAAACATAAAATGTATATAAAAATTAGAAGAAATACCAGATAATCAAAAAACAATTAACATGTTTTCAGTCCAGTCTCTTTCTTTTCATCATCCATAAATAACTAGAACAATTGAATATAACAATGTTTCTATTTTGAATCATCCAAAAATAATTTTAAAAAATTAAATGACACTCATTTTAACACAAAAAAATAGTGTAATTAATGAGAATAAATTAGGTATATTGTTAACAAGAAGTTTCTACAGAACTTGTAAGGACATACTCATTGACGTTGGTAATAAAATGCCCATATACGACGTGTAACAATGTATTTTATGTTAATAAAATGACTAAACAATAAATTAATAATTTCATAATAAATAATATTATTTTTTAGAAATAAATTAAATGAACCATTCAAGAATATATACTAATAGTGGAATCACATAAGGCCAACTATTAAAAATTGCCTCGTATACATGAGAAACTATGTAGTTAAGTCATATTATTGTTTTATAAAAAAATAATTTCACTTTGATTTTAAGGTACAATGACTCCATTCAATTTAATTAAAATTATAAAAGTAATATTAGACTAGAAAATAAAATTGATAGTTACTTACAATTCATATTGATTTATAGAATAAATATTTTACACATCACCAATAACTTATAAAATCCCTTACAACTTATATATTACTATTTCACTTACCACAATAAAATGACTCAATAATATATTGTAATCATCAATTTTTGGTCATATTAAATCTTTTATAATTATAAAAATTATTTCATAAATTATTAAATAACATAGAATGCTATAAAAAATAGTAGTGGATTTAAAAACCATAAAAATTATAATAACAATGAAATATCTTGCACTATAATAACACTCATATGTATGCCTTGTTAATTTAAAGGACTTTACCCTTTTCAATTCTATTTTTACAAATACATGTGACTTCAGGTATATCACCACATTCTATAAAATATTATAAACACAAATATAATGAATAGAATAACAAAATGTTGTAGAAATGTACTTTACTTGTGTTTGGAAACCAATAACGACATTTTTACGCAAAATTTTATTAAAAATCTTAATTGTTAAAGGATTATGTATCAAATTACATAATAATAAAACAATAATGAACTTAAATGAACTTACTATTGAATGAAATGTATTTAATTTTTTGCAACAAACATCTCATGGAACCACACCATAAAAAATGATAGGTTTTATATTGATATTTTTATCTAGACAATTAATCAAAATAAAAAATATTTAAATATTTAAAAAATATAATGTAGATTTATAAGTATTTAGAACAATAAATTGAAAAAATAGATGTTTTTAAGAATGCATAGTATATGAGTTACCATAGAATTTCATGTTCCACACAATTACTAGAAAATGAAAGATACTCTTATAATTTTTCATACCGGTATTTGTGTCATTTATAATCAAAAAAAATTCTAAAGAAATGTCATTAAAATTTATTTTCGATGGGTGTAAATTTATGTGTCTATAAATGTGATGGATAGATGTAGTGATATTGACTATAGATATTTGGGAATTGATTGATGACAAAATTATATATTCACATCTCCCATTTCTATTAAAGAATATGGGTTGATACAATTCTTACATTTAATATAACATAATAATTATAATAATTAAATAATATATGTAATTACATTTATTAAATGTGTAAAAAAATTATGTATCTTAACATATAAGGAATTTATCAACATTATAAAATTAAATAAATCATATAAACATAATATTTAATTAATGAAAACTATAAAAAATCATTGTCACCAAAGAATATTTACTAATTTTCCACTTTGAAGACCACAATAATTGTTGGCATCATATAATATTTTAATATTCTGAAACCACTCTATTGGAGTACAATCAAGATATTTTGAGACAACAGGAAATTGTGAATTATTCTTGTCCTCCAAATTTCAAATCATTTCTAAAATTTATTGATTTGTTACTTATATAGAAAAAATACACTCGTACCTTGAATGTTGATATTTTGGTAGTACAAATGTTTTTATTTTTACAAGTCAATAAAATTTAACAGAAAATAGGCTTATCCATATTTTTAAAATCATGTAGATATTGAATATATTATGTCGCAATAATGGAAATCTCCTTTTTATGGAAAACCAATCTTGTTGATTGTGTCATCATGATCTATATAATAGAATCTATTTTGTATTCTATTTCAATGTTTAGTTGTAAAAAATAATTTTTCCACATAAATATTTATATCATAGTAATTTTAAAATATTTCAACTTTTTCATTTGTATTTTATATTTTAATAATATTACAAATGAAATGACATGAAATAAATTTGATAAATGGTTTATATAGTGATTTTATGTAATCTATAGATTGCTCACGTTATCCAATTAATTTCATCAAATTTTCCTCATTGTTCTTATAGTATAATTTTATTATCTAAAAATATCCAGAAATATAGGATGACATATTTTTATTTAGAAATGTCATATGGTTTGAGATTTAATAATGGGTTACAGATTGTTGAAACTCTTATTTTTTAATTGTATTTATTTGACACAACATATTTATAACAGTTTAAAATCATTTTCTGGATAAAAATTCTTCATGGGTATTTTTTAGGCCATTAAATTTTGAATGGAATGATTTTTTTTTTATTTTACAATATTTTTGACCATATTAAATTTTGAGAAGAAATTACAGTCTACATTGAGATAAAAAATAAAATTAAGTGAAAATAAAAAATTTTAATTGTAAAAAAATAGAAATTATGATTGGAATTTATATTTATATCAATAAATGTAATAAATTCATACATTAGATGAACATAAGAATCTCTGCACAAATGTGATTATATAACAATATTAAAAGGAATTGAAAAAAATAAAATAAAATAGAGAATATTTACATAATTATTTAAATATGAATCATCACAATAACCTAAACATGTTATGTGAATTAAATACATGTGAATTTTGTGTGTGTTTAATACACAGACACAGACACACCCACATATATATATATATATATATTATAAATATATTTCATTCAATTTATATGTATTATGATCATTCAATAATCATATTCTATCAATTATTTTCGAAAATATAATGTATAGAAAATATTTCCCAAATTTTTTTAATGAAATGGATTTTTATAAAAAATAATCAATGATATACATAAATATTGTAACAATAATCGTATTTTCAATAACATGTTCCAGTTTACTATAATTACAAAATTATTACATGCATTAAATTACAGAAAATTATCTACTATAAAATAAATCAATAGAAATCATATAACAAAAAATTCTATTTCAGGAATATATAAAAGAACTATATAAAATTAAGTCTCCATTATAATAAATTTTATTCCAAAAATTGAAATCAAATTTATGTCCAACCATTTAGATATGTAAATTTATATCTATATAATAAATATAACATCTTATATGCAATCTTTATATTATATATTTATATTATGTGTATGCCAGACACATCGTTTGTGTATCTCATGTTCATGTAATATCCATGGTATATAATATATGATGTAAAAATTATTATAACATATATTTCACACGTAATAACATTTAATCATGTCATTTACCTAAATAAAAAATCCCAAAACAATCAATATCGAACGATTCTACACTCATGATCTAGGGGCATGATGCATTTATTGAATCTATAAAGAATTCCTTATGTTATTGTTATAGGTATATGGCACACTAGTGGATGTCATGAAGGGTGATTTATCCCTAATCGTACACTAGGGGGGTTATCTTCAATTTAGATATATGGGATGGGGCTATAGGGGGTTGTGTGATTATCATAGGCATCTTCCCTAATATAGTGCAGATTTCTAGCTACCATTCAATGAAGAATTTTACACATATGATTTAGTTGGTGGAACACTGTTTCATTATCCTTTTTGAATAGTTTTAATTTAATTTTTTTAATGTCCAAATCTATCATTCAGTCCTTATTTTTTATCTAGAAAAATAGTGAGATTCTTTCTTTCTATGGATGTATATATTATCATCGAAACATGTAAATTGTTGTATCCTATGATGTCATCTTATAGTTCTTTTATAGTTTTATTTTTTTTATTTTCATCACCCGCAAACCTATTATGTTGTTGTGACACCCAGTGTTTCCGCATAAATTACCATTTTCATTATTAAGCATTTATTTACAAAAAATAATATTATATGAAAATATTAATGAATTTTATACACTTATGCCTTAGAGTGGAACATTATTTTATAAATTGAAATATAAAATAAACTTCAATATTAATATATGATATTATGAAATATTTATATATGATTTTTAGTATTTATACTATGTACATTTAAAATGGAAAATAAAAATACTCATAAATAAAGAGATATGGATAGAAAAAATCAAATATTAAATATTATGTGAGAAATTAAACTGTGGAATTCAACATACTCATTAAAACGTAATCTATTTATATGAATTCAAAACGAAATAAGTAAATTTATTCATATTAATATATATATCTATAAAAAAGTTGTTCTCAAATTTCTTCTAATATGATAAACTATAGTAAAAAAATCCAAACAGAACATGTCTCCCTATATTGATCTTAATAATGAGAAATAATGAATAAATTATTGACATTAACATCAAAATTTAATATAAGAACATCTCTCACTGATATTGAGTTTCATGTATCCTTAGATTCTCTTAAATATACACATAATTAAAATATTATATGGTAGATCTTTGATTATTTTTCACCTTATATATAATATTCAATCAAGGCCAACTCTATATTTCATTGGGATTCCCATTTCAATGAAATACACATCCACTAAAGCCAAATTGACCAAAACTCACATTTCATGGCAACCTCCTATAAATTTCATTTGGATACAATTATTTCATGGAATAGAATTATAATTCTTTCACTTTATTTCATTATAAATACTTTCTTCTCTTTTGTAGATATTTATGAGAAAATTTGTTCCATTAAAATTTAATGATGACAATCAAAAATCCATTCAGTCGTTTAACAAGTGAAAAACTTCATCACATATCATCAACTTTATATATCCATGGAAGTGTTAGGTAATGTATTTTGATTCATCATGATAAATATTGGGTTTCATTTATTTTGAATGGATTCCATTTCGTAGCACGCGACTCATGATAGTTCCATATATATGAAAATCATTTTATAACTCGCATCTATGTTAGTCCACACATTATATACATGGAACAAGAGCCTCTTATATGAATAGTAAAATATCTCAATCCTTCATAATAGAATGAATCAAATATAATCACATAGGTAAATGAATCTATGATATTTAATATGGATGTGGTATCATTATATGATTGACAATTACATGGTTTATACACATGGGAAATGGAATTTTACGCTCGATGATATTGTGAAATTAATTTTTGATTTAATTTAATAATTTGATATCATTCACATTACCCAAACATGAAAATAGTTTTTCACTAAGTTAAACATTATTTTATTATTTATCGATGTATAAATATGTTACATATAACCCCAAATTGGCATTCAATAGATGGAGAAACATGTTTGGATTACATTACATGCAAGATCAACCTTCCTCAATGCCATATATAACATGCAAGATTCAGTGTTACATAAAAATAAAATATTACTATGAATATCATTATCAAGATATATAACCTAATAATTATGTTTATTTAGTTTAATATTATTAACTAAAAACTAAAAATTTGTGGTGTGCACAAATATATGATATATTCAAAGGATACTAATTATTGAATAGTTAAAAATAATAGATTTTAACTAAAAAACTCATTTGAATGTATATTATTTTATACGGATAATTTATATTTTTAAATGGATTAATTTTATATATAGGTGATATTCTCTTGAATTAATCTAATCTAGGTAATTATAAATAATTTTAAATTGAAATTGGTTATAAAAATGTAGGAAATGTTTGGATATTTTTACTCTCAAAAACAGATTGTGGTCCCATCAACATGATTAATATTGAATTAATTTCTGCCACTTCTAAGATTATAAAATTGTATATTGGATTCAATATTTTTAATAATCACAATTTATAATTAATATTATGGTCCAGATAGTTTTTTTATAAAAAATATTTGTGAATGTGGTTCAAATTAATTACATCAGTTAAGAAAAAAATTTGTTTATAAATTATTAATCCTTAAATTTATGATAGAAAATGACCTAGAAACTAGTCCAAAAACCATTTTATTGAAATATATCTACCATATAATAAAATATTTCTACCTTTTTTCCATTAATGGATTCACTTATAACATTAAAAATAATTGTGGAATTATCTCTTCAAATATTTACAAGAGTGCAACTCCTCCTCCTCGTTAAAATGCAACCACTTATACCCCTTCATCACATAACTCAAACAATATAGGTTCATTAAAGCTCTTCCAAAGTATCCTCCCAAAATCACTACCCCAGTCCATGATTCCTACTATTTTTTATAAATCCATTCAAAGAATCCATCTGGCATAATCCAAATGAATTTACACAATTAAAATGTTATGTCTTATTTGAAGCTCTTTTACATTATTTTAATTCTTCACCCCCACCACTTTCATTATTATCATACATTGTGAAAAATACAGAATCCTAAATATAAATTTATGATTTTATGATGTTTTTTATACATATACTTTAACATATCCCTATCTAATTTATTTTGAACATATTTTTTCATTGAACTGTGAACTACTGCCTCACGAAATGATGATTATTCATTAATTCATTACCAAACGTCATTGTGACGAATATGATGGAATATATATATATATATATATATCTTTGTGTGTGTAATATATTATTATTATTCTTTATTTAATAATATTTATTTCTTTTAAAACACACATATGTTTACATCCCATTTTTTGTAATTACAATAATTTTGTTTGATGAACTGTAGACTATCACCCCCTCAAAGCGATATGATTCAATCATACAATACAAGGAATGTGTTAAAGATGGATTTTGTGAATATATATTATTTATATGATATAATAAAGATAAATTATCAATAATAAATATATAAATATATTAATTTTAAATTCATACTTTCATCACCATAATAAAATGAAAATAGTGTCTATGCGTACATATGGGTTACCGTCTATATGAATAGTGTATTCCAATTCATACATCATTATGATATTAATTTTTATAATATAAATATACTGAATATACATGATATATGTATATTAATTTTAATTTTTTTATTCATTATATTTTTATTAGGACTGACAATATAACAAATTAGGATGCATTCAATGAAATGAAGATAATATTACCTGATATGAAACCTTAACATAAGATAACTAACATGTTAATAACATATGGTCATAATAAAACCATATATTATATTTTCTAAAATAATATGATTATAAATTTTATTAATTAAAATACTATAATGATTATTTAGGAATATTTTACAAGTATGAAGAGAGTCAAGACATAATGTAAGGAAATTCCATATCACTTTTTATCGATTTGAGAAGCATGATATGTTTTCCAATAATTGCGTTTTTATTTGGTAAATACATCCCATGATTTAATTCTATGAGTATTATAAATAAATTTATTGGTATTTACATTAAAATTTAATCATCCTTCTTTCATGGTATTTATGTTTCTAAAGACACCCCATTTGTAAAATTGTTTTGCCTCAACTTTCCTTCTTTAATACTATTGTTTTTTAATGAACCTAAAAACTTTAATCAAGGTGTATATACATTAATTTTACCTATAATGAATCTAAATATTTTAGTGATATGATATTCATCATGTGAGTTATTTATTGGATAGTTCTATCAGATGTTTCCAATTTATAAGAGATTATTGAGATAATTTCATCCCTTTTTTGACATTGTTTATGTTTATGCTTCCATTGATGAAATATTTTGACCCATTTCTCATGAACACTATTGAGTGTCCTTATCCTAGATTATTTGATGATATAATATGATATTTGTATTATTTTATACTCTTTGGTATATAATATTGTTATAAAATTGTTTTTATGAAAGATCAACTTTACCCACTCTTCATTCAGAAATATATTCAAAATCATGTATTCCAAAAATTGATTCCAAAAATATTATACCATTCCCATATAATCATTAACAGATATATTTACCATTTTTTAAATTTTCCAATATCTTTAACTGAATCTTATTTTTTACTTTCCCAATATATAATGTTTCTACCCTTATTACAAGGTAAATGGAAATATATTTTTACCGCGTACAACATGTACGAATATGCCCTCAATCATTTCATTGAAGCCTCCATTGAATTATTATAATGATAAAAATTAATAAAATGTTATTGAAAGTATATTAACTAACAAAAAATTCATAATTTTTTCAATCACTATATATAAGTTTTCAAAATGTTATCAAAGAAATGGTTTTTAAAATATTTTCATGCTTCTTTAAAATGTTTTCAAGTGAAACGAATGTCAAAAAAATTTCAATCATCATTTATATTAATTCATGTAAAATGGTTTTCATGAAATTTTTTAGATTCCGTATATTTTTTTAAGTATTTACAAAAAAAAGTTTTTTAAAATTTTATGATGCTAATTTTACATGTTTTTTTAGAAAATATTTTCAATTGTTTTTATGTACTAATAAATCCTTTTTCAAAAAACAAATTATATTCTCCTCACGAATAATCTCAAAAAGATATTTCATATTTTTTACCATTTAAATTTCATTTATTATTATTATATGTTTCATTCATGGGAAATTTCTAAAGGGTTATTTCATATCCTTTCTTTGAATGGATTATTATTAATTTCGCAGTCTTTATGAAATTAGTTTCTCATTCACATGTTATTTTATTATGAAACCTGCTTATTTTTATTGTGTTATTTTTATAATGGAATGATTATAAAACCTGTTTCATTCCATATGTTATGATGTGTTCCAATTATTATGATACTAAATTTATTTCATGGACTATGGTTTATCTATTTATGATCTTGTGGAATATATATGTATGATGTCAATATGAGACAGGTGAAACTTATATCTTTCTATAATGCTTTGGGTATATAATTATATATAATTATATTGACAAGGATTGAATTAGGGTTTGCTAGGTTTAATAATATATCGATATAATGAGGGTTTATTGGTTTAGTAAAGTTGTGATAGAAGTAGGGTTTACTCGGTTCAGTAAAGTACATTTCAAAAAAATATGGTCTTGGTAATGTTGCCTTGGCTACTATGTAAATCATATTATTTGACTATGTGTCTATCTCAATTCCATGTATTGTTCTTATGTTATGAATTAATGTTTTATGGTCTTTATATCATTATGATTCATGTTTTACGAACTTCTATTCATTATGACATGATTTCTATTCTGATATTTGATATGCAGGGTATGATATTCTATTTTCATGAACTCATTATCAAACGCTTATACACATTTTTATGGTTACATGACTTCCTTGGTTACAAATAATGTGTATTTTAGTTCACTCATTTTACGTTTCATTTTCCCCGAAATATGATTATATATAGTATGTTTGATTTTTGAACAGGGGTGTAAATCATGAGGAACCTAGTGGGAGATTATGTATCTCATGTATGTACCAATGTTATGTTTCATAGATTGTAATGGAACTAAACAAACTAATGTCTTTGGGAATACATTTTCATAATGTTTTAATAATAACCAATATGAAATGAATAGTTTATATATGAATACTAAGGTTTATTATTGTTATTCTCATAGATATTATATTGTTAAACATTGAAAAATATGATGATAAAACCTTATTGAGATCCTAAGGTATGGTTATAGAGATATATATTTGTATATCTCTGTGGGAAAGTTTAAGGATGAGTTAATGTTTTGGAAATTTTTCTAGCTTTTTGTAATGGATAGAGTGAATGGTTTCCAAGAAATACTTCTGTTTCTGAATACATCAAGAGTAAGTGGTTACATACTAGTTTTATCTAGTAATAACAACACCAACAATATGATCCGGAACATACTCAATGAAATATGATACATGAAAATGGGCCATGATGCACATTGGGTTTGTGTAACACGCCATGGTTTTGAAAATATATATTTATTTCCTTTTATAATCTAAAAGTTAAACTAAACATTGCCACTTCTATGTTATGAATTTCAAAAAACGGTCATCTATAGTTGTGATCATTATGTTTTTTTTGAGTCTGAGAGAATATAAATGAATCCTTTTTAAATAATAACTTACCCATATAAATAGTAATATGAATAGTAATATGACTCTTATGAATTTTAAATAAAAATAATATTTTATTTTTATTGTAATATGAAAATGAGATCTTAATTAATCTTACAATGTTAAAAAAAACAAATTGCACCTTTAATATTGTTAATTTTAGAATTAAATATGACTTTATTAAGAAATTAAATTAGTAATATTTAGAAAAATAATTTTGAAAAATGGAGTTCATTTTTGAATTCAACATATCGAATAACATTAGGTGTAAAATATTTGGATTTTTCTGAAATTCTAGAATTTTTTATGGATAGTGAAATATGATAGAATATAGTATATACAAATTATCAAGTAAAAACACTATTTATGACATCATATTTGATTTAATGCCACTTTTTTCAAACTCACATGCACTTAATACTATTAGGGGTCACATTAAACATCTCTATTGTTTGTTTTGAGGGAAATAATAAAATAATGAATAAAATATTCAAAATTTACTCCTCTCCCCACTATAAAAACCCATCACCACTCCCTATTCGCTTCACTCCTCCTGCCCCTAAAGTTGCACAATGTTCTTCCCAAATAACCTTCCCAAGTCACTCCCCATGACCAGGAAGCGATTGGTCTTTCCATTAGACAAAATTAACTACCCTTAACGAGGTTCTCATGTAAGTTATTTCAAGAGGTAAAACACCATTGTTTTTCTTTTAGTTTCATTTGAATTTATCTTCTTTTATTATCCTATCCTCACCTCCTCTATCCAAATGACCATGGTCACTGCAGTATCATATATATTATTGATTTTTATAATGCGAATTGAAGAACCATAATCAATATTTTTATTCCTGACCTTTTATATTTATAAACGATATCAACGTCCATGAGGTTCCATTTTATAACCTTCATGGACGAAGTCATTTTGTACTTAAATAATTCCTTAATTACCGGTCATGAAACCATATTTACGGTTGAACCACACTATAACATATGTATTACAACCTAATTAGTATTTAGGAACCATTATATGAAATATTTTTAATTAATAGGACAAAACTAGTTCAAAATAATCCAAATACCACTAAAAAATCTACGTAATTGTCATCTATTGATTCATCCTCATTTCATGTAGCCAAATTATAGAAATGAACATTAACAATTCTTAATGTTAATAAATATTTTTTCATTTCCAATCTGGATATTTACATCCATAACACTTCATTACTTAAGAGAAAGTGAACCAATTAAGAAAAATAAGGAAAACAAACACTACAGAACGATGAGATTCAATACAACATCATATCAATAAGGACATAAAATAACTCATTAAAATTTAGACAAATATATTTAAATCTATAATAGCTTCTTAAATAATTTATTATAAAGTATAATTTCATATTCTGGGATCTTATGTTCAAGAGCGGAACATGTTTGGAGTTAAGGTATGGGTTATATCACCCGAACTTCTGTTTTCATTCGGTTAAATTTTATTATCCAATTACGTAAATCAAATTATTTATATAATTATGTAATACTCATAAATCTGTTGGAGTGTTTTAAATATGTTTACCATCTATAACCCTTCCTTATTTTGTGGATATTTAAATGTTTGAAAAGAAACATTCGAAATTGTTTCCAAAATACAAGAACGATTCAATGAACGTTCTCAAATTCTTATATATATTCAAGGGCACTATATAATCTGTTTTGAGAAACCATTATCTTTATAAAATGAATATTTGATTATAAAAATATAATCTTACTTCACATATCTTTTTATACAATGACATTTCTAAAAGAACTCTTATTTTCAAAATAATAAAGTACATATCTCATGTTTTGCTGAATGAATTTATAATAGAATTTTCATCTAATTCAACACACTTGTTGATTGATTTGTATTGTTGGGATTTATCATTTATATTGTCATATACCATATTTTATTTAATGGTTTATGAATACATTTATTTTGGATTATCTATCCTAAAACCAATCATTATATTACTCGGAATGGTTTCAATTTTATGTTTAATATTTGGGGAAAGTTAGTTACTTTTCATTTGATAGTTTCAATATGAATGTATTCATTGTTCATGTTTATACCTACTCATGTGAGGAATGAATTGGAAATATTTTATGATGGTTGGGGCCTGCTATTACCCCTTGATACATAGTAGATCTAATGAGACAACCTACAATCATGGCACAAAGCCGTGACAAAATGATTATTTATAGTCATAGTACAAATCCTGGACATTATGGTTATGATATCAGATATATGCACTCCCTTCATTATGATGATAATATTTGGTGTTCATGTGGTTATTAGACTATTATAATACCCTTGTTTATATTTTATTAAGGAGTTTTTTTCTTTGCTCATATTCATACCATAACGGGTTCAACTTTATTATTAAAGGCATGTGTTTTCAATTACTCACCATGTCTTACGATTATGATATATTCCACTATATTTCTTACTCATACTGAATGTTTGAGCTCACCCCCTTAATATATTTAATTTCAAAATGGCAAGAATAATTAAATTATGAATGAATTTGTAGCATAATCTAGGGAACATGATATTTCTGGTGTAAATTAAGTGTTGTATTTACCTTTATGATGTAATGTTAGACATATTTATGTAAACTGTAACCAAAATCTGAAAAACTACTTAGTCCTTCCAGATTGTTATTCCTTTTTATATGCCAATGTAATTAAATAAGGAACCATATTTTGGAAACTAGGGTTGGGTTCTTATAGTTGGTATTAGAGGTTGTTTCGTAGAAAATAGGGAAACTAGATTTAGAAAATGTAGTTTAGGGAATAGTCCCTAAGATGGTCTTTGAGGATAAACATTAAACAACGTCATGGTATTTTGGTGAAGAATAGATTATGGGGATCATTCAATCAATACATCCCTGTTTGGATATGAGCTGGTAGAGGTGGCTCTGTTGTAGATATAATTATGAGTGAGAAATCTGACAAGAAGTGTCAGGCATTGACCTGGGGTATCCTCATATATGAAAATGGGCATTGCTACACTCTTGGTTACAACACACTTGGGTGATATGATTACGATAATATACGTATTCTTTATAAGCCATTAAGAAGGATTTAAATGTAAATTTTTCGTCAAAGATACCACCATTATGATTAAGAGGTTAGCTATGCGTTGAATTTCCATTTATGCTTAGTATTTTTTAACATTGAGATTATAAATTATGATTCATAAAGAAATCTATTGTATGCCATTATTTAGATATGGAACCAAGTGGAAGGAATGGTAACCACACGAATGCACAAGTCACTTGTAGGGATTTTCCACTAATGCAAGATAATTATGTTGGCAGTAGTGCTGAGTGACTCATCACTATACCGGGAAAACTTAATCAGGTTGTGAATAATTACCATTACCTATATGGAGCATCCGAATACACCAAATAGAGGAGCTATGCTAGATCGCTTTAAGTGACAACATCCTCCATAATTCAATGGGACTAAAAATACATTTGTATCTGAGCAGTGGATATGTTCCCTTGAGAAGATATTTCATGCATTGGGACGTAAGGAAATAGATAAGGTCATTATAGTAGTTTATCAGCTGTCGAAATTTATGGATCAGTGGTAGTCATTCTTCCAAAACACAAAATATGAGGAAGAGATATAAGAGATTTAATTGAGGTATTATAAATAAATCATCTATGAAAAATATTTACCTCATGAGCAGTGATCCAATATGGGGAGAAAATCATGAATCTATAGTTGAAGGAGGATGAAAATGTTTCCATGTACGAATCCAACTTCAAAAATTTAGCAATACATGTTTTAAACTATATAAGAAATCCCAGGAGAAAAATATATTGATTTTTTGAAGGCCTAAATCCATTCCTCGGGCAGGCACTGGTATCCCAAATTTTTTCATCATATGAGTTGATAGTTTCATGTGCTATCATGATAGAAAAATAATTCTTAACTTATTATGACTTTATGACAATGCAAGAGAAGAAGAGTGCAACTGAAAACAATTTGAATGGAAACAAGGAAATACGTAAGAAGGTAAGATTTGAATTTTAACCCTCTGATAATTCTGGAATGAAACACCTTGGTTCCTACTGAAAAATAAAATGAGCATTCATCAAATGTGGACAGAAATAAAATCTTTTGGTGATTGTAAGGGAAAGGAGTCTAATGATGCTCAATTCTATAACTGTCGAGAGATGGGACACTATGCTAATGATTTTCCTAATCATCAAGGAAACATTCCACATAAAAGTCCATGGGAGTAGGGACAATCTTATGCAATCATAACTGCTGATATTGATGTTCCTAATTTTATGGTGGAAGGAATTTTAATCATTTTCTCAAATTTAGCCAATAATTTGTTTTATTCTGGATCATCACATTAATTTATATCTTCCTAGTTTTCCAATTAATTTAGATATGACCAATTTTATTTAATAAAGGAGTTATCAAAAAAAAGCATAGTGGATTTATCATTGCAACAAAGGCATATCGATTAGTCCCCCTAATGACACATAAATTTTCTTTAGTTGTTAACCTTATCATCATACCAATGGTTGACTATGATATAATTCTCTGTATGAATTGGATATCAATTTATGATGCTAAGATCTATTGCAAGAGGAAAGAAGTTACAATCTTTGAAAATGGTGTAGAATCCCTTGTCATTAGAGATTAAATGTCTCTCTTTGATTCTCATCTTGATATACCCTTAGTAGGTCAACAAATCCAATTATTGTGGTGGAAGGGAATGAGAAAACTATGGGTGAGAAAAGAATGTTCAAATTGAATATGTACCTATTTTCCAGAATATATTGATATATTTCTAGAGTATTTACATCGACATACTCTATAGTGGGAATTTGTGTTTTACATTGACTTAATTCATGGTTCAAGAACCATTTCAAGGACCCCTTATAGAATGTCCACAGTCGAGTTAGTGGAACTAAATAAGAAAATAGAATAATTTAGTGATATAGGATTTATTCTACCTAGTGTTTCTCCATGGGGTGCCCCTGTCTGCTTTGTCAAGAAGAAATATGGATCCATGAGGATGTGCATTGATTTTAGGGAAATTAATTCTATTAAAAGAAAGAATAATAATCATATACCACAAATTGATGATTTATTTGATAATCTTCATGTAGAACCAATATTTTTCGTTGAATGATCTATGATCTGGATATCATCATATGCTTGAGAAAAAAGAATACAATCCAAAAACAACATTTTGAATCAGGTATGATCACAATGAGTTTACAGTAATGCCTTTTGGAATAACTAATGCACCATCGGTTTTCATGGATCTCATGAACATAGTCTTCAATGAATATCTGGATGAATCTGTAGTGGTGTTTATTGATGATATCCTGGTATACTCTTAAGGACATGAGGATCATGAAAATCACATGAGAACTATTATAAAGACCCTTATAAGAAATAAATTATATGTGAACCTTAGAATGTTTGATTTTTGGCTCCAATAAATCTCTTTTCTAGGCCACATTGTCTCTAAGAATTGACGATTTGTAGATCCTATAAAGAAAAAGGCTATGAAAGAACAACCTACTCTAATGAACTTAACTATGATGTGTATTTTTATTGGTATAACCAGTTATTATCAGCGTTTCGATAAGAACTTCGCCCGTTTAGTCAAAGAAATGACCAAGCTCACATGAAATGGAGTTATGTTCATATGGAAAAGGAATGTGAAGAATGTTTTTGAAAAATTTGAGGGGAGGTTAGTGAGTTATCTGATCAAAACCCTACCATCGGGGAATGATGGGTTTTTTTCTATAGTGATGCATCAAATAATGGAGTTGGTTGTGTCCTGATGCAGAATGATCGAGTGATTGCTTATGTGTCTAGGTGGATAAAAATTAATGAACAAAACAATCCAACTCATGATCTTGAGTTAGCAGTGGTAATCATTGAACTGAATATTTGGATACATTACCTCTATGGAGAAAATTTTGAGATATATACATATCATAAGAGTTTGAAGTATATATTCTCACAGACAGAACTCCACAAGAGACAATAGAAATGGATTGAGAAACTAAATGATTTTGATTGCACAAAACACTACCACCCGAGGAATTCATTAAGGTAGCAGATATTTTGAGTAGAAGGGATGATGGAAGTTTTATCATGATGAGAATTGAAAGGGATCCTATGTTCATGGATATAGTAATTATGGAAATGGGAATTATAATGGAAGGTTGAACATCACTATTTTTTCAAATGGTTGCCTGACCTTATTCACTAGAGAGGATAAAAAGTTAAAATGTATATGAAGATGGGTTTGAAAAGATAATTAAAGCTATAAATAATGTGAATTTGACTGACATTTCATATCAAGGTGGTATTTTGAAATTCAGGAAGAGGCTATGTGTTCCCGCTATTCCTGAGATAAAGAGAGAGAACTATTGGATAATGCTCATAACTCTAATTTCTCTATACATCCTGGTAGCACAAAGAGGTATTGATATCTCCAAGAAACATTTTTGTGGGACAATATGAAATGGGATAATGCTGAATATATGTCAATGTGCCTTGCATGTCAACAAGTGATGGATGAGAGAAAAAAGTCTATGGAGATTATGCAACCATTACCCATACTACCATTGAAGTGAGAGAACATTACAACGGACTTTTTCACAGGACTACCAAGGTCATCTACATGAAACAATGCTATATGGGTCATTGTGGATCGTCATACCCAGGCAACTCACTTAATCGATATTTGAAAGGACTTCTCATTGGATCTACTTGTGTTTATTTACCTCAATAATGTGTTAAGGATGCATGGAGTACCACTCTCTATTGTATCTGACCAAGATCTTATATTAACCTCGATGTTATGGAAAAGACTCCAACATGATTTAGGCACATAAATAAACATTAGTATGACCAATCATCCCCAAATTGATGGCCAATCTAAGTAGACTATTCACACACTAGAATACATGTTGATAGAAAGTTCTATGTAATTCAATGTAGGATGGGACCAACATCTTCCACTAGTTGAATTCTCCTACAACAACATTTTCCACTTGAGCATCCAAATGGGACCATATGAAGACCTTTATTGGAAAATGCGTATCACACCAGTGTGTTGGGATGAATTTGGTGAGAGAAAGCATCTAGGACATTAATTTGTTGTTAAAATGGCGGAGAAGGTGAAAACTATTCAACAACATATAAAAGTAGCCCAATGTTGACAGAATAGTTATGAGGATAACTCTCAATGATACTTTGTGTTAAAAGTATGAGACCTTTTATTTCTATACACATCTCAATGGAAGAATGTCAGTAAGTTTAGGATGAAAGGAACGCTATGTCCGAGTTATATCATCCCCTTCAAGATACTTGATCGAGTCGGAGGAGTGGCCTATCGATTGGAACTTCCACCTACCATGTCTAAATTACATGATATCAATCATGTATCCCTCTTAAGAAAGTACATACCAGACCCTTCACATGTACTCTATTTAGAGGTGGTATAGTTGCAGTATGTTCATTCCTATGGGGAGCAGCCAGTGAAAATCGTGGATCGTAGTGAAAAAGTTCTACACAACATGACTACCAATCTGGTTAAGTTACTATCGAGAAACCATATGTATGAAGAGGAAACAAGGGAAAATGAGGAAGCAATGAATGAAAAAGTACCACAAATTATTTTTGGAATGGTTTGTAAAATGATATTTCAAGGGAAAAAATTCTGAAGGGGGGAAAATGTAACACACCAAATCATTGAAAATAAATATTGTGGGATTTTATAATTTTGATGTTAAACTCAACTTTTCCATTTATATTTTTCTAAATTTCCAAAAATGGTCGTCAAGAGGTGTGATCAGTAAGTCATATGGAGTCTGATAGAACCAACATTATTTTTTGGTGAATAACAAAATACCCTTATTAATAGTAATATGAGTAGTAATACGACCATTATGAATATTAAATAATATAATTATTTTATTTTCTTATGAAAAAAATAACGAGATCTTAATTTATTTTTAAATGTGTAATAAAACTAACTGGAACTTTGAAATTGTTATTTTTAGAATTAACTATGACATAATTTAACAATTATATGAATAATATTAGGAAATTAATTTTAAAAAATGGAGTTCATTTTTTAATTCTTCAGATCCAAAAATGGTAGGGGTAATTTTTTGAATTTTTATGAAATTATAGAATTTTTGATGAATTACGGAATACGATAATATACCGTTTATAACAATTATTAGTTAAATACACTATTTATGAAATCATAACATATGTAAGGACATATGGTTTGAACTCGAATGCACTTATTACTATTATTGGTCAAATGAAACAACACTATCTGTTGTCTTGAATGAAATAAGAAATAATATATTTAATATTCAAAATTTACCCCACTCCTCCACTATAAAAACCCCTCACCCCTCCCTCTTCTCTTCACTCCTCTATGTTATGTTGATCCAAAATGTTCTCCCCAAATAACATTCACCAGTATCTCCCCACGACTGTGATGCTCTTGGTCTTTCCAAGAGAACAAAATCTCTTCCTTTAAGGTGGTTCTCGTAGAAGTTTTTTCAAGAGGTAAAGCACATTTCTTTTTCTTTTAGTTTCATTTGAATTTATTTTCTTTTATTATCTTCTCAGCAACACCACTGTACAATGTACCATGATAACTCCAGTATAATCTATATACTGGATTTATATCATGTGAATGGAATAACCATCATCAATATCCTTACACCCTCCATTTTATTTTTATAAATGAAATACACATCCATAATGTTCCAATTTGAATCCTTCGTGGACAACGAAGTTCCATTCTCCAATATTTCCTTATTTACATGTCATGAAACCAAATTGATTGTTGAACCAGACTATAATATATTTATTACAACCTAATTAATATTCAGGAAATAGTATATGTACATATTATTAATTTAAATGTCAAAACTAGTTCATAATAATCCAAATACCACCAAATAATCGAGGTAATTGTCTTCTAATGATTCATCCTCATATAATGTAACAAAATGATAGAAATGGATATTAATAGTTCTGGATTTTCATAAATAATTTTTAAATTTAAATATGGATATTTATATCCATACAACTTCATTATATTAGAACAAGTGACCAGATTATGAAAAATAAGGAAAACAAACACTCCAGAACGATGTGATTCAATAAAATAACTTATCAACAAGGAAATATCTGAACTAAATAGAATTATGTTAAAATAAATACATTATAATAGGTTCTTAATTATGTTATTAATATTTAAAATATCAAATTCCATGAATTTTTTATCAAGAGCAAAACAAGTTCGGAGTTAAGGTAAGGGTTTTCTCATCGAAACATTGGTTTTCATTCAAGTTACTTTTATTGTCTAATTACATAAAATAAATTCTTGTATTTTATTATTTAATCCTCATAAATATTTTTGAGTGTACTATATATTTTTGCCAACCATAACCCATCCTTATTTGGTTGATAGTTATATGTTTTAAAAGGAACATTGAAATTTGTTTCCAAAATACAAGCCCGATTCAAGGGAAGTTTTCAAATTCATATATTATTCCAAGGGAACAATTTAATCTATTTTTGGAAAACATTATCATTATAAAATCACTAATTTTATTATGAAAATCAAATTTACCATCTCTTCTGGTTTTATAAAATGATTTTTCCAAAATAACCATTGTTTTCAAAATAATAGCGTATTTATCTCAAGTATTTGTTAATGATTTTAAAAGCATATTTACATATGATTCAACACTCATTTTGATTATTTTGTATTATTGGGATTAATAATTAATGTTTTTATCTACCATATTTTATTTAATGGTTTATTAATAACTTTATTGTGGATGATCTATCATAAAACCATTCACCATATTACTTAGAATGGTTAGAATTTTATGTTGAATGATTTTGGAAAGATAGATACATTTCATATGATAGTTTCAATATGAATATATATTCTTTTATGATTATCCAGACTCATCTGAGGAATGAATTGGAATTATAATGTGATGGGTGGGGCCCTGTATATCCCATCGATGCATCGGTAGGTCTCATGATACAAACTATGGTCGTGGCACAAGGCCTTGATCAAATGATTATTAATTGTCCTAGCACAGGGCATGAATGGTATGGTTATGATGTCCAGCATATGAAAATCCCTCGTTATGATTCTATTATTTTATTTTCATGTATTTATTTGACTAGTAATATACTATTTTTTTATTTTTTTATTTTATTATTTACATAACTCATATTCATGCTAAAATGGGTTCATGTTTATTATTAAAGGAATTTGTTTTCAATTATTCATCATGTATTATGTTTATTAAATATTCTGATGTATTTCATACTCTTACTGAGCATTTCATCTCACCCCTTTCTTATTTTTTATTTCCACATGGAAATAAGAATTAAATTATGACTGACTTGCAAGCATAATCATGGAGATATAATGTTTCTAGTGGAAAATTAGTGTTAAATTTTCCTTCATTTTGTAATGTTAAACTATTTTATGTAAATTTTTTCCAAAATCAAATAAACTACATGGTCTTTTAGGATTATTATTCATTGGTTATATGAAAATGTAATTAGATAGTGAATCGACTCATGGAAACTAGGATTTGGTCCTTACAGTTTGACACTCTAGGGGATATAAATTGGTAATTCGCAAACTCTTCACAATCCATCATGAATTATTTAAATACAATTTGGACATGAGTAACCTAGGAAAAACCTATAGTATCATAAATTAAAGACAATAACAAGATTTAGATATGTTATAAGTAATTATTTTCATGACTATGAGGTTTTCATCAATGATAATTAATTATCACACAATACATCTGGTTTTAGTAAATGATGGAAACCATAGAGAATTGCATTAATGATGACTATGATTGAGGATTTTATAATGAGAAGTCATGTGGGGTGATCATTGGTGTTAATGATGTTTTGATGATGCCCAATTATTTTTCACATAACATGATTATCCATGTTTATCATAAGAAACTCACAGACTCACCAAGGAGAGAAATAGGTAGTTTAATAAGTGTTTGGCTAATGGATACCATAGAGGAATGATAATTTAGTGTCATTATAGAAAATAATGTGGAAATAATCACCAAACTGAAGGTATTTATAAAACAACAATGTTTTTTGAATGTAAAAACATGGAACAATGAAAGTTACTAAAAGGGAAAAAAGAAGGGTTTGGTTAATGAAATGGATGATAATACTGGCCTACATAACACATCATCAAAATATAAGGGGTTTTTAAGTGTGGAATGAATTTTCAGTATGAAACTCAATGTCCCATGTGGAAAGATCCTAATGAGAATCAGTATGGTTGTTTGAGTAGTGGCTATATTGCTAAGGATGATGAGACTACATATAAAAATTGAATGTAAATATGTACTGTGTAATAAAATGAGGTAGAATTTTCAATGTATTATTGAAGAAGAAATAATTTTTCTTATGTATTTGGATTCAGGAATTATAAATAATAAATAATAAATATATTATTATATTATTGTTTTTCTATAAGGATTTTCTATAACATGTCTAATAATTATAATGGATATGAAATTTCTTTTAATAAAATTTTTTTATTTTGATTAATTGAAGGTAACCATTAATATGTTATTTTTGATAAGATAATTTTGTATGGATAATAATATTTTTGCTATGAATAAAAAAATTGGTAAGTTTTTATTACATTGAAACTGAGTTTGGACGTGTTGATAGGTGGTTTTTGCTATCATTGGTGAAGATTACAACATATTTGGATTTAATGAATAGATCCAATACACTTTGAAATAAGGATGAATGCTTTTTTTCTAATGTATATGTGTTAATAAAAGTTGTGACCATGTTTCCAGAGATTATATGTAGAGGTTATTCACATATTTTGAATGTGAAAACAAAGAGATACTTTGTTATATACATGTGAATCAATGTTAATATGGTATGATAAATATTTTTATAATGTTTTGAATTTTCTTCTTTGATAAGGATAATAATGATAACTATTGTTGAAATGATTATGTTAAAAATTAGATGAAGTATTGGTGTACAATGTTTTTATTGAAAATATAGTGACCCAAGAACATTACATATAACATTACAAGATTTTAAGCATAATCATACATCCTATTACTAGCCATGGTTTGTTCGGTCTAGTGTCATTGAAGACTAGGTACAGAAAACATAAACCATAAAACATGGGGATAAAAACACATCACTATTTAATCTCGATAAAGATATCATAACTTTCTTTGAGCCCTTCCATATTCACAGTGTACCCTGAGAAACACATGAACAAAGGGATTAGCTAAAAATCTATGTAAATGAATGAGCATAATGATACAACTTAAGAACATAAGTTATGAGCCTTGACATAATAATATCCAAAGCATGTAACATATGAAATCATATCATATAATCACAGGATTATATAAACATGGAATCATAAAAATGTGGTATAATCGTAATACATGCCTTTAGTAAGGGTCAAGGCTAACCGCAAGTCCCATTTCCCATTTTATTATAGGCCAAGGATAACTTCCAATCTAATTTTACATCGCATCTCTTGAGACTTAACTCTATCCAATTCATTGTAGCATTGTCTGTGCAAACCCATCTTAACATTTTTAGTAATATTATTGCAACATATATAATCATAAATAACCAACCATAACTAAACATTTGAATAACATTGCAATGAATCTGCCACCATAATAAGACATAAATCATAACCAATGATTTTATCATGAAATTATCCCTGAATGAGATGGATTAGAACATACATGGAAGTTCATAACATAAAATAGATATATAAAATTGTATGTGGGGTAAAAAAAAAGATATAACATATAAAAAATGTAATTGAGAAACAAAAGCGTTAAAACATTTTTGTGCATTTTTACGAAATTACTAAAGAGATTTTAAAATAGATAAGAGAACAATCGTTTATATAAAACCAGAATTTAACCAAGTAGGATTTCATAGGAAAATAATAAATTTATAATGAAAATGATTTTGTCAAAAAAAAGGATAGAGATCACTTTAAATTTCTTAAAAAAATTGGTAAGTTCCCTTAAAATAGGTTTGCTTTTTAGAAAGTTCTCAAGAGGGAATCATTTAAAAACATGTATTTCCCCAAAAGAGAGAGATTAATGGGTTTTCAAAAATGAAATAAATTTTAGCCCATGATTTTTTCAAAAATGGTATATTCTATTTTTTCCATATTATATGATACTTATTATGTTTAGAAAAATATTAAAAATTAAATGGTGTTATTTATTATTTCTCTTTTTTAGAATAATTTGTATTGCATGATTTATGATCTCACTTAATTAACATTAGTCTAATATAACTGTTAATCAAGACATTATTGGTTTACCAATTTTAATTAATCATTAAACACAGGTTGAGTTTTTCTTATTCCAATATATTCTTATCATTTTTAGTGAATTTTTTTTTAAATTACTTAATAGCTATTTCTTTACAATTTGGATATCATTATTGAAATTATTACATCTGTAAATAATATAATAAAAATGTATCGAAATGTATAATTATAATTTTGGTGACCAAGTTGATATATATCTATTTATTGGTAAAATGAATTTTCATTACATTTCACATACATAGAAACATATTTATGAGTGTAAAGGAAACTATAAACACTGAATTTATCATCACCTATATTATAAGAGGTAAAACAGATTAATATGTTTTCATATAATAACAGTTAAATATCGAGTTCTTAGAATTGATTTTGGAAATTTTCATTAAAATTAATAATGATTTTTATCATTTAGATTGTAAAAAAGGAAGGTTTTCACTTAATGGTGATAAATGTTATTGAATGAAACATTTCCTCTGATATTGAGCAGCTTCATACATGAAGAAAAACATACTATTTGGTGTAATTACATATTTATTATATTGATATGATGTATTTGTTATGGTTTAATGGTAGATAGATGTCTATAAGGGGTGGTCAGTAGCAAGAACAAAATTTGTTGTCATTGTTCTAAATTGTAACATCATTTTCCTTATACCAATAACACTCAATATCATCAGGCATTGTTTTATGGTACGATTTTTGTAGATGGGAACTTATCATTTGAAAAACACTATTAGAACCCCACTTAGTAAATCACTATAAAAAAAAGAAAGGTGTTGATTCCCCATACCTTGTATAAAAAATAATGGTTATTTGTTTCCACATACCATGTACAATCAGTTCAATGATCATAAGATTCAATTAGGTGAAAATAAAAATAGTTTCCCTAATCACACAATAGAGGTTGTTGGTGCTATTCAAGGACATGGGCAGCAAAATAATTGAATTGATATTTTGATGAAAATATTAACTAGTCTTTGACTAATGTATTATATATTTGTGTAATCCCTTGAGGAATAGAATCATTCTAAATACTCTCTACATGATCCACAATATATCCTCTACATCATCTGAAATGAGTGTTAAATCATAATATTCAACACGTTATGTTAGAAAAGAAAATAATTTCACGGCCTTTGAATATATATTTTTTCAATAGATATTTTTTTCAAAGATAATGAGGATGATGAACATATTTCTCTCTTTATCATTAAATTCAATATATGAAGATGAAAATTTAATGGAATTATTCTTTTAGAAACTACATTTTTTTTAGATTTAGACACATTTCCTATCAGTGATAAAGGATTTACTTTATGATGAAAGTGAAGTTAGAAACATAAAAAAGTAACATAAAATGTTTAACATAAAATGATAATAAAATATGGGAGGAATATATCAAGAAATTGTATTTTCTGTAATGAATAATATGATTATAATGTATTTTTTTGAGGATGAAGAACAATATTTTAAATATTGAGTCCAGGAATACATTATGGTTACTATTGAAAATCATTATTGATAAATAGATAATAATAGAGATATTCAGTTGACTGTTGAAACTGATCTCATGGTGGAACATGATGATTCTCTTGGAAAGATTCATAATCAATGAAATATAAAACAAATTAGAGGGTTATTCGATCTGAATCATTGGAATTTGTTGACATTCTTGAAGATGAAATTGAACAATTATAAGAAGTAGTAAAATATCATTCAACAAATTTTTATGTTTCATATAATGTGTAATAAATGAATCTCAAAATCAATGTACGAATTATGGTCATCAATGGCCTTACATCAAGACTGGTGGATATATCTAAGAAATTTCAGTTTCCTGAAGAAGAATATATTTCTCAAAAAAGTAAAATTGAAACTGAGAAAAATTCATTATAAAAAATATGAAATTATAATTTTGATTATTCTCATTTTAATTACTATTAGATTTATCCAATAGTGGTTATAAAGGAGAAGAGAAGGAATTTAATGATCTATTATCCACATATATTGGTATAAGTGTAGTTGGACGTCAAACTAAATCATTAGTCGCTTTATATAAGATTTTACAAAATAAATATAAGAATTTATTTAATATATGAAAAAGTAAGCCATTATTATAACGTATATTAAATAAAATAAAACCGAGAGGATATATAGAAATTATTTCCATGTACCTAGAAATGGTGAACATGCATAGCACCCCAACTGCATTGGTCCTCCCTATATTTAGTCACAGTACTATTTTTTGATTTTAATCTTCCATTAGTTGGACATTCTAATCAACGTCTAATCCCCAAACCCATTTTGATAAGTTTATCTCCCTTTTCATGGAGCCATATTGTTATTTGAATGCAATATGTCCCCCTTAATTAGTATTTTTCCTCCATCCATATAGAAAAAATCCATTTACTAATACCATAACCCACCCCCATCCTGTATGGGAGGAAAAATATTTATTATTGGATGAAAAATCAACTGCGATAAAATTATTGTTTGAATATTCAGCATAAAAGAGATGAAAAAACAACAATAAATAAATTGAGTGAAAAAAATTTTATGTCAAAAAACCATGTAATGTGAATGATTAAATACAAATGGGGAACTTTGATAAATTACACAAATAATCATAGAGTAAAAAATAAAAATAAAATCCTGAAATATGAATTGGAAATATTGTGTAGAAAATCATTTTTAAAATCCAAACCATAATATACTTCTGTATTCACTCTAAATTTTTTTCCCTAGAAAAATAAATCAACAAAATGGTTAAAACCGAACACATTGTGTCATTGAAAAAACTCCAGTTTGTAATTACACAACCCGAATTGGTCATACTCCTTATTTCCCACATCCAAAAATACCATTTTTCATGTATCTTCTTTCTGTAATGATTTTTATACTCACACATTCAAAAGAACCCATGTTGATCTCTTTTTATAATTCCTTAGAAACCCTAAAATCACATGTCTTAAATATTTTAATTGAAAAAATATAATCATTAGAGAAGAATTATATCTCGTAATTTTAAAACCATGTGATTAAACTAAGAGTTTTAAAAATTATAAGACCCTGAAAAGTAACACACATTTTTTTTAATACCCTCATGAATAATTGGAAAAAGGGATGAACCAATTATTCTACTCCTATATCTCAAAAAATAGTGATATTAATTAAAATATAATGAATTGGAATGATATTTCATTGATTTGTCACTATCAAAATAAGAGTAATCAAAATATAATAGTTCCCTTTTACATATCTGATAAAAACATTATTGATACCCATTCAAATAAAATACATAAACAAATGTATTTATCTTACCCATGTGAGCACTGGTCTACTGTTGAATAATGGAACCAACATTTGGATCCACCATAAATGTGATCAAAACAAAATTCATAGTATCCAAAGGAACTAATTGTTCCATATACTCAACACCCTACAAGAAATATGTAACACTCCATTCATCACTTAGACCATTGATATTAATTTATTCCTCCCTAGTTACACTAACAGATGAAAAAGACATATGTGTAATACCCGAAACACCAGGAATAGAATTTTTCAAATTAAAATAATTTATTATACTTTTTGATAGGATTTGAGTCATGAAATATGAATTTATTCACTTTAAGAATGATGGATTCCTCCACATAAATACATTAATTAAAATATTACACACCTTTAAATAATTCTTATAGACAGTCCCATCCAAATTAATTTTGATTTACCATATTCAATAAAGCAATGGCACATTTTTTGTATGCATAAAATTGATTCATCTTTGGTTTAATATGATATTAAGATACTTAATTAATCACTCATTCATTTTCTATATCTGAGTATTGAAAATCCACTCCAATTAAAAGTTAATCACCCTCAACCTGTATAAGAAATATTTTGTAATCCTCTCATTTGGGTCTAGAATATTTTTTTATTCATTATTCTTTTTCAATATTGAGTTGTTTCTATAAAAACATAATGAACGCCATAATTGGTCTTTCACTGGGTATTGATCATCAACAATTTTGATATAAATTCATCCAACTTCAAAGGGTATTTCCTGAATAGAAGTGTTCTGAAAATATTATCATATGAATCTGGTAACAAATCAATAAGAATCAATGATTTTTCTTATTATAAATTTTCAATAGGCACCATGTAACCATAATGGTCAAGGTTGATCTCCACTAATTAATGATCCATAAAATGTATGGAAAAACATCCAAATGGTTTCCCAAATATATATTCTCTATCACTCAAATAAGATGCAATAATTTTTTAATGAGCTATTGTATCCTGGATACATCCATGTTGTGCTGTCAAAAAAACATTACAATGTACTGAAACTGCACAATGTAATATGGCATGGGATAGAAGAAGTACAATGTCAATCTGATAGAGTTTGGGAAACACATTGATGAATTTTTACTGAAGGTTGGATAAAAATTATTTTAATTAATGAATTCAACTAATTTAATGTTTAACATTAAAAAAATAAACATAGATAGGGATATTGAATAGAGGTGAATTTGTTTCAATGGATGATTTTAATTGATAAGTTCATTCCCTATTATATTCAAAATAATTAAATTAAATAGTTCCCAAACCATTCAATTTAATTAATGGAAAAAGGTTCAATCCCAAACAAGCTACCATTCCCAATAAGTTAATTATTTTCTTACGAGTAAAAATAAATAATTAGAATTAAGAAAAAATCAATGAAATTTGTTATTCATAACAGAATAGTGTTTTTGAATACAACAACATATCCAATGTAGCCATAGATAATAGAATGTTGAATGAAAAGGGCCTCCCCAAGATATTTTGGTGTGAGGTCTCAACTACTATTGTTTTCATCCTCAACTAAGAAATGAAACAAATCCTAGAAGTGATGACATTGTATGATACCTTATTAGAAAAATAATTAGCACAACGCATTATACAATCTATTAGATATATTTATCATTTCAAGATTAAGAAGGTTCAGATGAGGAAGATGGATAACCCAAGTGGGATAATTAACTTCATCAAGTATGAATTAATATAAATAGAATACCACTTGTATTCCCATGATGGTATTCACATGTATGTGATGAATGATACCATTTTTGTTGAATCTGAGTACTGGGATAGTAGTATTGATGGATAAAATAATGTGATGTGTTTCCAGGATTCATTTACCATTTAGAAAACAATAGTACATATACTAGGCTAAGTAGAGGAAAATAATTTTTTTGTAAAGTAGTTATTGTCACCCACGCCAACTAACAAGCACTCTATATATCCTGAAATACCATTCATGGTTGAGGTTATTCCAATCCATTCAGATGTATTGGAATTATCCATTACTCTATAATAAATGAAATAAGATCTATTTTTCAATGAAAATGATTCCCTGCTTATGTTTTTCACCGTCGAAAACAATATTGGGCCTAAAAACCACCATGGTATTCATTGTACGAGATCAAATATGATGAGTTGGAATCTACTATTTCAGTTGAGTGAATCTACTTTTATATGAAGAACCTCACCCGTGATGGTGTAAATCATTATATGGGGAGTAAATGAGGAAATCACCATATGATTTGGTGAGGGGGAAGGAAAATATTTCATTTAGTTCATTGTTAGACATAGGAAGACTACTATTATCCATAGGCCTAAGAGGATAAATTAGTCCCTTTGGAGTACCAATAGAATATTTCCATCCTCATTGACAAAACATGTTGATTCCAAAGAAGAAAATATTGTCATCCTTTATGACACATTCTTTGGGGTGAAGTAGTGGACAGAGATGAGTTCTTGAATGATGTGTAGCTTTCATAATCTATCAAGATGTCACATGGATGCACCCAGCCTCTAGAGTCACATGGAAAATTTATGTTGGTGAAACCTATTGATCATTATAGAAAATAGGGGATGATATTGTTTTTAAATTTCTTGCGATGATTATGTTCCATGTTGTACCCCAGGCTATTTATTTTTCATCATTTAATATAATTATTATGGATCTTTATGGTATGTCCTCATTAAGTCTACCAAATGGTTTTTTGTGAAATTATAAGTATATGAAATTTTTTTGGATATAAATCAATAGATACCTTCCTAGAAAAGCATCATTATAGGTGGTGCACAATAAAATACTGGTTTTCTTTCTATTTTTAAATTGAAAAACATTTTTATTTATTTGTGGGTATTGATATTCTATATATTTCTAACATAAACCATTAAATATTACTTTAATCTTTATATCCATTAGATGCATAACAATTTATCATACAATAAGGAAAATATTTTTATTATATATAAAAAATATATTTTTCAATCCATTTGTATGCTAATTGTTAAAACTCTGTATGAATCAATTAATTCCTTTATATTAATTCAATTTGGTGTATATACACACAACATAAGAAGACTAAATATACATATTTAATAAACACTATGTAGCCACATTTCATATACATTTATTAATACCAATAATATGTTCCACCATTTACCATTACTCATTCCTAGATATCCCACACATGGATTTCAAGAACCAAATATCTTCTAATGAGCTTAGCCTAAAAATTAGATTACCCTTGAATCAAAAGAAACATTTTGATCATTAGGATCTATGAATAAATTTATGTTTTATACTAAAAATAAATATTTTTCATTCTTTCTTCAATAAATTAAATTATTTAATGAAAAATATATGTTTATTTCTTTATTAACTATAGAAATATTTTTTGTTCATTATTAATTTACATAATTATTAATAAACTGGAATATGTTTCATTCATTATTCAAAAAATATATATTCATTTATTCACATTAATTACATTATTATATATGGGGAAACATCAAGTGATAACATTCAAGATGACAAGCCTATTATAACATATTCCCATTCTGAAAAAACTATCATACAACATTCTCATATATTCTTAAATTCACAATTGGAAATAAATCATTATTGTTGGATTGATGTAAACTAATTTTTTTAGATTATGTAGGACAAATTCTTTAGAATTATATTATGCATTGAACTCTAGTGGGTCGAGCTTTACAGTGATATCATTTGGTGTTTCATACAGATCATGCCCCAACTATGGGGTTTGGGGGCCAAATTTCATACACCCAAATATTGTGGATCTATAGAAATTCCAACCAACCATAGCATATTAGGTAATGTTAGAGAATCATGGAACTATTTTAATGTGAATATTAGCACATCTTTTATTATAGATAAGACCTTGGAGATAGTTTCACCCTATATGAAAATACATCATACCAATAACCATAGTAATAGCTTTTACATGGGTGGTCATAAAACCCTTGCATATAAAAATTTTATATTCCATTAACTATATCACAATGTACGTACTATAAAGATTGTGGCACAATGATTAATCCCCATTTTTATGTCATATCATGGTATATTTTTTTATTTTTTAAACATTGATATCCTCGGTATATTTATGCTCCTAAATCATAGTGATATAATGCCTTTCCAAGGACATAGGGATTATTATCGAACGACATAAATCAATTTTTCATGTTATATCGTTGTCTCATTAATTTATGATCAATTATTCTTAATTTATTCTTATGAGACGATGTTATGTCTCTTCTACAATAGGTTTTTCCACAATAATTACAATTTCCAATATTCAACATTTATGTTCACACTAGACTATTATAGTTACATATTTTATCATTTTATATTAATTGGCATCAAAATGGCATATTATTCAATATATTACAATTTAAAATACACGTAAATATTAATATTCAATATGTCAACACTTATATATGTTAAAGTTTAATTTATACTATGGAACATTAACATGGAATGTAAAGTGACACTTAAAACATGTTAAATTGATAGAAAAATTAACATATTATATAAAATGTGGTAATTTAAACTATGTAAGTCTCTATATTCATTAAAAAACATAATATATATATTAGATTCAAAAACCACATAAATAAAAAGATCCCCATTAATTTAAAGAGCTACCAATGACATCATGTGCTCATGTTGTTCGAATAATGATGAATATAATAACAATTCCAATGGTAACCCACAATTATGATTTGATCCTAATAATTAGTAATGAATTAAAATTTTTTGATATTTTCTTCAAAAATTAATAAAATAAAATTATCTATTTGATATTAAGTTTTAATGGAATTATATTAACATGAAAATAAAAAAATTTCAAGACTGTAAGGAAGTAGTTAGATAACATTTTTTCATTCCAAATAACATTGAATATATGGAGCCTCCTCGTTCCCATGAAATTTACATTTGTATGAAATGCATATCAATAAACCTTCAAAATATTGAATGTTTCATTTCATGACATCCGTGTAACACCTCGACCATAGAATCAGAGAGTTAGTTAATTATTTTAGTAAATTGGCATGATTACAATGAATCAAATCCCAATGTACTATACTTTTTAGGAGTCTTGTAAAATAGATTACATAAATGAACATTGCATTAAAATTTCTATAATTAAATAGAACATAAATAATCCTTTTAGAATTCCATTATATCCCTATTATAACAAAGAATATAATTCATAATACTCTTGTTGGAATCATGGTAAATAATCAAAATAAATGGGTGATCTCAGATGCTGAGAAAGGATAAAAAATAGTGTAATAAATTATAAATAACCATAAACATTTATGTCAAGGTATAAAAATGAAACACAAGAATTTTAATCATAAAACTGATCATAATATAGATAGAATAAACAAATAATGCATTTTAAAGACTCACAAGGCTACTATAATAATATAATAATCCTTTTTAATATAAATAAATAATTTTGTGTCGTGAGACATACTGATTCATCAAGGGTCTATAGAATGCATTTCATGTCATGTAATATATCCAGTAAATTCCTTAAATGAAATTCGTGGATCATAAAAAACAATAACATTCATATTTAAACTGGATTAAGAAATTTTAATACATTAACCATAAACAAATAAGGGTATCTTAATAGAACATCCAAAATTAAACAAATCATAAACCATTCAATTAAATATGGTAAATTATATAAAAAATGATTAAACTTCATTAATAATTTTATGCAACAATGAATGTGGACATAGTTGAAAATACTCTAATTAAATCATTAAAAATCTCTTAAGAAATATACCCTTTTTTTTGTATTTTAATCATTTATTCGAAAGGCATCCACATATAAGAATGATATTTAAAAAGATATTTTTGAATTAATGTTTCCCATAAAACATTGACACTTTTGAATGGAAATAAAATTTTAAGATATTAATTCCCATATAAATAAATCCGTAAAACCATTTTAAAATTAGGGACATTAATAGGTAATATTTAGAATAAAAAATCTTTTAAACATTTAAAATGAATATTTAGTTAAATAAAACCATATATAGAACATTTAAAAGATTAATTTTTTAAACCAATTGAATAAAAATAATATTAGAAATAAAATTTCCATTAATAAAATTTTATATCAATTTAAAAAAATTATAAGGAGACATTTTTGGTTAACCATAGTTGTAACAAAAATACCATAGATGCATGATTAAATACCTGTTTTATTTAAAATGGTGGAACCAAGGTCCCTTAGCCTGAGGAATACCACTATTGTTTTCATTATCATTTTCAATTTCTTCGTCAATGCAAGCAACCTTAGAAATTTAAATAGTTAACTTAATGAAGAAGACTAAAACATCCAAAAACATGTGATGTTAGGAAGGGATCTTCCTTTGTTTTCAATATCACTACAACATATAGTTTGGAAATACACCATCCAATGGATAAACATCTAAGATAGAATAGGAAATGATATGGAGAACTCATATCATTTTTAAAAAATTACAGATTGGATTTACTGTAATCTATTACAATGCATTCATCATCATCTTCAATGAAAATAAATAGTAACATAATTATTTTAAAGTAATCTAGTATATTCCATATGAAAACTGAATTACTAATGAAAAAAATTGTGTATAAACATATTATAATTATAGCATAAGATGAATTAGTCCAAATTGAGAAAATTGAATTTGTTAAACATTAGTTGGAATACACATAATCAATAATATCCATCATTTCCTACTATTTATGAACTATTATCTTCCTAATATTTGTGATATGGAACAATAGAAGAGACTCCTTTCTAATATTCTCCATATAAAATATCTTTAGAAATAATACTTTATAGGATTTTCACTCTTTCAATAAAACATAATTATATATCTATTGGGATATTTATTCCTTATATGAATGTTTATTTTCTCATGTATTTCATTGAATAACATTTTCAAAACATTTGTATAGAATTTAATGTTCGTAGTTCAATTTTGATAACTAGTATTTCTTCTACATATAACACTAAAAATACCAGGACACATCCTCTAAGCAATACATATACAAAATAATTATATGTGTTTTTATAAAATCAAATACATTAATAGAATCATCAAACAATATATTCTCACATTGATAATCATATAGAAATCCATAATTGTACTATTGAAAATTATAATCCAAAATAGTCAAATTATACACAATAAAACTTTTTGGTTATATTGTAAATATATATTCAAATAAATCATTTTTTTGAATTTTTTTAAAATCAATATGATATTTTATATAATCCAAATTATATTTAATGTAATATCTAATTGGAAATTCTTATCATCATTGAAAAAAAATAAAACATTATAAAAACTACTATTATGTTTATAAACAAAATATCCATTGATGATTAAAAAAATAACAATATAAATAATATGATTATTTTTATAAAATTATAAAATTTTATGAAAGTTATTATAATAATAAATAAATAAACCGAATCAATAAATAAATTATTATTATAGTGATTTTTTTCAATTTTGTTGAAATATTAATATACGACATGAATAAAAAATTCAACTATTTCACTCCAATATCTCACAAAAAAAATTAAAACATTACATATTAAAAATGTTACATCATATTTAATTTAAATGTTTTATCAAAAATAAATATATATCAGTGTTGATAAATTTTTTTTTTAAAAAATACATATTTTCATATGCTTGTTTAATTTCTAGATCTTCCACAAAAATGAATTGTTTTTTTATGTAATAAACCATATTAAGATTGAAGTATTTACACATAAATGTTACTTGGGATTCAAAATCACACAATTATACATATCAATGCCCCAACTAGGTTGATTGCAAGATAAGTATGCCAAACTAAATTTTCAATTAATGGGTTAATGGTTAGAGACTGGAACCATGTTGTTGTATCACACAAAATGATAGAACATAGCCTTTTCCATTTGATAATATACACATATTCGAAGCATAAGATAAAAAACACCTATAATATATTCATCTGTAATCAACTAATTAGTACACAATGCATGAATGATACATTAATAACAAATAAAAAACATGAGGGTTAAATTTAAGGTAATTATACATTTGAAATGTCCCTAAGTCAAACATATAACAGACACTCCAGAACTCCTCCCCATTGTGAGTACTCATAAATTGGACTCCAGCTGCAAAATCCAAAACCACCATCATTGACTACCATTATCCATAATATGTGACCAAGAATTACCAAGCATATGAATTGAATTAATACCATCTTCACTTAGAACAAGACCATTATATATCCATCACATCAACAAAAAACATGAAAATTGTGGGAACATATCATATGAAAAGACAGATAATTTGAATAGTAAAATGCACACTGAGTATGACATTGATAGAACTGTTATTCCGTTTGTCGAAAAGGAAACCATGTAGTGCTTAAGGATTCACAAGACTCATAGATTTTGAATCTCTCAACCTCTTAGACAATCCTGTTTTTAATAAATATAATAAATAATGACCCACCCTTTTATATAAACATTCCATCCATGTGAATATCCAAACCTATCATTTGTAATTGTCGATATGGTTCTACCATTTATGTATCTCGTAGGATAACACATGCTTTCTCTTAAACTAATTCTAGTTGATGTGGTATAACCCCTACTATTATAACCACCAATGAGTGTTTTAATGTAGAAAATTCCATAAATGTGATTGATCCCCTACTTTGTATAGGAAAACTAGAGGATAAATCAACATGAAACATTAGAAATTCGAACTATGAATCTTTTTTAAAATTATAGAAGAAGAAAAAAATATCATTAGAGGGTTACACAGTTGTGTGAGTACTAAAAATATATATAGAGGACCCACACCTAACTAGAATACATCACATTTATGGGATTACTAATCCATATTCACAGCATTGGGTAGACCTGCACCTAATCATCACTAAGGGAATAAAAAATCCATTTCTATCTCGGGGACATATTTTCCATGTATCATGGGGAGGGTATAGAATTATAAGATGTAAAATAAGGTCCTAATTTCATCTCATAGCATATTTCCAAGGGAGCACTTGCCCTTATAAATGATCAAAACATCATACCTCAAGCCACATCATTATCTCTACAGAGCTAAATTATAAAACTATCAATCTCTTATTGGGAACATCCCCATTTGGATCAACAGAAAACATCCATTATGATCTAAATAAAAAGTTACTTATGATAGATTATTTATTTTTCTGAAACATAAATTATAAAAGGAAATCAAGTAAATAACAACACAAATTCTATTGGTGTCCATGTGAAACCCATAGGGGAGACACATGGCATGTTGGAGGGTTAGGGGTGTACATGTATGGATATCAATAATTTCGCATGTTTCCTCCTCAATTTGGTTTAAAAGTCATACATGGTTGGCTGAAGGGATTTCTAATTTACATGGGTCGTACATTGGGCGGGCCCAACTGGTCGACTTGCACCTCAAGACCCATTATGGTAATATCATTATCAAGGAACTCCACCCTCAAATAATCATGGATTGTTAAAAGTATTGTATTTTTTTATTATATTATATTTATTCCCCTCAATACTAAAAATTTTATGACATATAATCCTGAGGGTACAAACTGCATCTCATGATCTGGAAGTCTATAAAAAAATCTACTGGATGATTACTTAGGATAATTTATCATTTTACATATAGGTTTATTTGAATAATTAAAACACAAAAAATGACCTACTTCTCAATTTTTAAAATTCATCATCACTAAAAAAATATCTCATTCAATCAATTATATAGAATCATTAAACCACTAAGACCTAAACTATAAAAATTCATCACAGTTAATAAATGTTTATAGGAATTCATGATTTAGAGAAGTATTCGATAAGTTTTTTCTTCATTGTGAGATAAAAATTATTAGGAATTTAGCTGTATGTATTATTAGATGGATTAAGTGTTCAAATTATTTATAATCGATTAAAGATAAATAAATAAATAAAAATATTATGATGCATATAAGATTACAAATTTTGAAAATAATATACCACAATTATTGATTTTAATATTTTTATATATCATTGATGAATTTTATTCTTGAGTGAGAATTAAATCTGTTCAATGGGATGATTCTACTGGCTATCTTTTTTAGGGTTATCTCTTATTTATTTCTATTATTTTATAGGTTTATGTCATTTTTTGGGATATGATGGAGTAAGGTTGTATCAATATTAGATGGGATTAGGATGAGATGATGTGGGTATATGGCGTGGTCATGTTATAGTGATGAATAGGTTGTTTTGGTTGAGATGATTTAATACTAACAATATTCATAGAGTTTGAGAGCTTCATATACCTATTCCAAATTGACATACTAACGATACTTGAAATAGTTTGAGACATAGTCTTTCCGGTTAATCCAGAATATTTTGATGGATGTTATTTTGTGATAGAAATTGGCATATGACATGAGATGATGCTACTATTCTAGGATTCATATGATATTATTATATATCCCTATATAATCTAAATCCTTATCTTACAAATGATATTTCATAGTTAATAATATAAGGGGATGATATTATACATTAATTGTATGTAATTTATTTTTCCCACTACAATAATAAAAATAAAATTTGCTTTTTTGATTCACATTTGTCAATCCCAAAACCATTATTTCGTATGGATATAAATTATGACCACAAGTTCTCACTCCTATATAGTTTATAATATTTTCTATGGAGTGTATGTGGGATATTTGAGATATTTTTTAGTCAAGTTGGGGAGCTTTAGATTATGATATATATTTTAGAATCCATTAGTGATTGTATTTTTAATTGTTTTATGTCTTAAAGGTAAAAAATGAGTTGTGGAAACATATTTTTTCCTTAATTAGAACTACTTTGTACTAGTTTATTGTTTTTTAATGATAATTAGTTGGGAAATTGCTCATCCACATGTGATAGAGACCCTCGATCACAGATTTCATATTGTAACCTATTGGATGAAGGTTATGGGGGAAAATTTTATCAACTCTTACTAACAATAAAGGATTCTAGTAGGGATTAGAAACCCATGGTTAGACTTCAAAACTCAATTTTATAATATTGAAATGGTTCCTTCTAAAAATTTTGAAAACACAATGAAAAATTATTCAATTACAGAAAAGAAAAACATTGGTCACTTACTTCCATCTTTATTTTAGCTATTTTTTAATCACTATCATTTGAATGAAATTAAACCTATGTTATCTATAAAACAAAAAAACCAACATTCATGTCCTACATCAATGGAATACTTATTTTAAAAAGAGGAAATGATTGAGATATAATGATTCACATATTTCTATATAGCATAGAAAAAATTGATGATATACACCTTGTCTTAATAGTAGATCACTTTACAAGAAGATTCATATATACTTGAACACATTTAACCATAAAAATAATTTTATAATATAATTAAATTTATAAATTTCATAATACAATATAAAAATCTTATAATTCCACCACCATCACCATAGATGATTTTCAGGACTTCTTAGTAAATATAGGTTTTAAAAGAATGGATAGTATTTTTTAAATTATACTAATTATAGAAAAAATATTCAATATTTGTACTTCAAAATATGTGATTTGTACAAAAAAAAATTCATTAATGATAAAATATATCAGTAATAGAAGACAAAAAACTGATAAAAATGTTGAAGAATAGACTTGTCAAAGGGGTTTTCCATTCGAATTAATTGTGTATTTGAATTTACTACCTCTAATGTGAGAAAAACATTCAATCCTATGGTCATAGTGACTTAGATAATAATATAACATCATAAAGTAATACCACAAATAAATATTATGGCATCATGTAAAATCCAATGGGTATTCAAGAAATAATTTTTTCAAGAACAACATCAAATAAAAAAACTAATTCGCACTTTATATATGAATTTTAATAATATCATCAATTATTTTAAAATCATCTACACACAATGTAAATGTAAATTTATTATAGTAATTAAATAATGCAAAAATAGAACAATTTATTTAGTCCATTCAATTATTTTTTCATCTTCCATAATCACTAGAACTTTAGAACATACAATTGTTTCTCCAATGAGTCATCCCTATATAATTAATCATAATGTTACTAAACTGTGATGGAAATACAGTAAACAGTTCAATTAATGAAAAATAATTTATTATAAATTTAACTAGTTGTTTCTACAATACATGTACTCAATTTCTCAACGAATTTTTCAATAACATTCCCACATATGATTTTTAACGAAATATTTTATTTTAATAAAATGATTCACTAATAAATATATACTGTATTAATATAAAAAAAATTTCATAGAGAAAATAAATAAAAAACAATTAAATATATATTTATTGTGGGTTGAGATGAGATCTTCTATTAGAAATTATAAATTATGAATTAGAAAAATCCCATTAAATCAATATTTTTAGTGGATAAAATATAAAAACTATTATATTAAGATGGAATGACACCATACCATTAAACAAAAATTTCAATAGTAATGTTAGACAACAAATGCACAATGAATATTAAGTATAATCCAAATGTGTAAGTTAATGAAATAATTTATACAAGTAAATTTTCTAATAAAATCCATTATAACTAATATAAAATTATTTCAATTTCCACAATAAACTGAATCATGTATGGATGATAAATATAGTATTAGAGGTCAGAAGTATTTTAGTAAAATTAGGACATTGTTTTTATAAATCATAAATAACAAGGAATATTTTAAAACATCATAGTGAGTTGTAAATCCTAAAAAATTCAATGTGTGTTAAATAATATGAATGACAATGAATCTTTTGTGTGTCCCATCTTAATTTGGTTTCCATTAGACATTGATATTTTATTTATACATTACAATATAATGTGATGTTATCTTAAAATTCATTAATATATAATTATTATCTACCTAAAATGTGATAAATAATATTCCGTAGAATATAATTTTCTTGAACCACAAGAATGAAATTATTTCTCTTAATATCAATAAAATAACTGTTAATGAGTAATTTAATACATATCATGTTACCAAAAAAAGAAAAAATAATTAAGTAGGGCACACATTTAAAATCATGATATATCAAGTTTAATAATGACCATTGTTTAAAACCTGAAAATCATATGTATGGGTTTTTTTGTTTTATTTTATGATCCAACAAATATACCATAATAAAATATTTATAAATCTAGAAAAAATTTGAATTATATTTATAATTAAATGGATAAATAAATAGAAAAATAAAATATTACTGATAATCCTCAATATAGGAATCGCCCACGAATCAACATGTCCCATAAATTTTTTTGAAAATCAATGAATCACATGTGGTTTTTCATCCCTATATGATTGTTCTTTAAAATAATTATATTTTTAAATATATTTATAATTTACTTGAATTGAATAAGGGAGGATATATATATATATATGAGCTGGATAGAATTAGAGATATTGACTGTAGAAAATTGTTCTTCGTGTAATCACATAAGTCTAAAATCGCATCTCTCTTATCTGGTTAACAGTGTGGGAAGATAAACTACTTTTTTTAATATTAAATAATAATTAAAAATAAATAATTAATATATTTAAATTAAATTTATTAAATGTAAAAATATTTTTAAACAATTATACCGTACCATGTTTGCAATTTTCCCCATAATCGACAAAATAATTATTCTCATTCCTAATTTAAATCCCATGCATTATAAATAAATGTAATTTCAAATATTTAAAAGATATTTTAATATGTTATTGATGTTTTCCATTGGGGATATAAATATTCACCATCTTTTATTTACTGATCACCATACACACATGATCACCATTAAGTTCACATTGATGAAGATTTATTGTGTTTTTAACTACAAATATTATGTTATGATATATCTGAATCACAAAATAAGTCATAAAACCCATTATAAAATACAATAAAACATATAAATATAACATTTTATTAATAAAAAGTATATAAACATCTACTAACAATAAAAAATCATTACTAATTTTTTACATAGAACCCTAATGAATTTTTAGCATTAAATAACATTTTTTATTTTATAAAACCACCCTATAAGAATTAAATTAGAGGATTTATAGACAAGAAGAAATTATAGACTATTTTAGTCATGACCATTTCAAAAAATGCTTCATTTTTGGATTTGTGACCTCCATTGAAAACGTATTCCCATATATAGAGACGATATTTTTTGGTATTATAAATAATTACATTTTTAAAAATACATTAAAAGAGTTAGAAATAATATTTGATCCTATTTCAACGAACATAGACCTATTACATTGGAAAAACATTCAACTGGATTACACAGAAACACACATTCATTATAAAACATCTTTTTAATAAAGAAAAATTTTATTTTAAATGACATGAAGTAAAAACATTCATATACTAATAGAGAAATATATAGCAATAATCAACACGCATAAAATTAAAATCTATATATCAAATCATGGAAATTAAAAAACATTGGATTGTAATCATCCAGTAATAATTTGTACTATTGTTAATCAGATAATTTAGATTTAAAAAGTCTAATTTCTATCACAAAAAACAATGTTCTAAAAAATATATTGTATGGTAAGGGAATTTATATGCTTTTAGAAATATTTAATAAATGAAGTCACTATCAAAAACATCTCCATTTTGATACCAACCTAGGAAGAATTACAGTTGGTCATTTAATATATAATAGAATTTATTTTTCATCATTTTTCAATTTTGTTGTAAATATTTAATTTGTTACCTGAAATATTAATAATTTTTAATTAATTATCATTTTAATCATTTACATTTTTATATTTTATATTTAAATATATTACATTTAAAATGATATAAAATAATTAAAAATAAATTGATTTTTTATGATTTTTTATTTTTCTACAAATGTCACCCATTGATAAATTGAATTTTTAATAGTATAGAAATGGTTATTAAATTTTATATTAATTTTTTAACCAACTTCTTAATATGTGGAGAAATATTTTTAGTTAGTTATGACATATGTCTTGAGATTCCAAAATGAGTTTTTTATTGTTGAAACCCTTATTAAATGATATATTTTAATGATAAAAAATATTATAATTAATAAATAATAATTTTCATGGATGGAATCCAAATAGGGAAAAAATTATGCCCATGTATTCTTAATGTTATGTAGTATTTTTTTGATGTTAAAATTTATCTTTTTAAACATATTTCTTTTAGAAAATAAACTTAATGTTATTTTCAAAGTAAAATAAAAGTTTTAATTAAATTTTTTAATTAAAATCTACAATACATGTAAAAATATATTTTTAATTTATATTCTTAATAAAAAATTAAGGAATTTCTAAAATTGATGAATTTTATAATCCCTACATAAGTATGATTTTGATGAAGAATTAGTTGATATACAAAAGACAAAATTAAATGGGACAACATTTTCAGAAACATTTCAATATGTATAAATATCATCACATTAAAATGTAAAGATAATAATATATGTGTGTGCAATACACACACAAATATATTAATATATATTTTCTTTTTATGTTATATTAATATATTATATATTATATTCACATAATATTTATTAAGTGAATTTAACAATAGTATTATATTTATTCATTAAATAAAACATTTTATAGAAAATATGTTCAATTTATATTAAATGCAATAGATTTTTTTGATGGAATGTTTAATAAAATACATAAATACATAAATTTTCAAGATTTTTCGCACTATATCCTAGTTAACATGTGTTGGTCGGAGTGGATACACAAGAGGGGTGGTTAATTGAATTCCTATTATAAACTTTTTGTTTAAAAGATTTATCTTGAAATCCCCAAATTCATAAAACAAGTAAAATTTTAGTTAATTTATAAACATTGTAAGTGTTCAATTAGTTTCTCAAGGATTTATTATTTCTCATTTAACATAATCTGATGATTAATGTAGCTGTTGAAAATAACTTACTGGTTCACAATAATGATAAACACTTACATGTTCAACTATAAAAGATACTTTAAATAACATTTGAATTTTAATGTAATTAACAGAGGAAAATTGAAAATAGTTTTAATTGAAATAATGTGAACAAAAATTTTAACCAAGTGTTTCAGTCTCAATATGAGACATAATCCTCTCAAATAGTATATAAAAAACTTTATCAACACCCTGGATCGGGGTTTACAACAGTACTAAGACTCTCCATGTCCTCAGACCTCTATCATGGTTCTACATCAGGAAGTAGCAATAACAGCACATAGGCGGTCCAGGTCCTCATACCTCTACCACAGTTATAGATGGGATACGCAAAGGAATAATTTGTTTGGTGTGAGGATTTCAGTATCCCCCATTTCATCTTATGAGTCTGTTTGTGTCCAAATAGACGCAATAACACACTACTCGTAATGGAATAAAATTCACCAGAGCAGAGTAATAATATATAGATATGTTTAGAATTCATTTGTGTGATGTCAATGTAGCTCTGTAATCCTTTGGATTTAATTAGATGAAGCATTGAATCCTTCTCTTAATGTTGTGTGGAAAACAGAGTTTCGCGATTCAACTTGTGTTCATCATGTGGTTCAATCGAGAGAAGATGTTCTTTAAGCTTGACATATGATTCGTGTGTTCAGCAGTGTCAAGTTGCATGCAGTGTGGATTTCTATTAAATCTTCCACCGAGTATCTTCTTCTTCAGTGCATTAAATTCATCAAATATGACCGTTATAAATTAAATTTAAAGATGACAAAATAGTTTAAAAAACTGTGTCACAGTAAGTCATGGAAATAGTGTCTCCACCACATGGTGTCTAGGTTGATCACGGTGTTTGAATGTCATGGTGTCTCATGATCACAATGTCTCATGGTCACCGTGTCTTGTTCATGGTGTATTTCTCTTGATGTCTTGTTCACAGTGTCTTGTTCTCAGTGTCTGGTTTCACTGTGTCTGCATAACGATGTCGGGCTCCACTGTGTCTGGGTTCATGGTTTCTACTTCACGGTGTCTGGCTTCATAGTGTCTGCTTCATGGTATCTAGCTTCACGGTGCTAGAAATACATAGCCAGTGACAAAATCATATTGTCATTGATGTTTCAAATAAATTTTGTTCAGACTTTAATATTGATGATAATAGAAAGAAATAGACATAAGCATTTTTCAAAGAAGGTATTTTGAGAGTAGATAAAAGATAGTATAATGTAATTTAATTGAAAATAGAGAAATTAAGATATTTCGTGGATCTTATTAATGAATGAGAAAACATTAAACATAAATAAAAATGATTTTATATAATTTATATGAGTTAAGTAGGTTGAATAACATTTGTGATCATTAAAACATGGTTAATACAATAGGAGTCCAACAATACCCCAATTTTTTATGATCACAAATCATATATAGTTAATGTGTATATTGGAGTCAACTATTAAGATAAATTCAGATATAGAGATAATTTGCTAACATATAGAAACTTCTCCCCATTTTGAGATTATCAATAAGATGAAATATGAGAGGTCAAAATGTTAACAGTCCATTAATAGAAAATAAGTGACAGTACAATAAAAGAGAAAAACAAAATCAATTACATCCCTATCAAAAAGATTAATCATTTTTTTTCTTCATGGGATGTCCATTGATTTTCCTTTACCAACAGCAGAAGAGGAATCCAAATTAAAAGATGTTTAGGTAGAAGAAGGCAGAGAGGAAGTGGATAAAGAGGGTAATGGAAGGCCTTCAATGACTGCGGGAGCCATGGATGGAGCAGTTAAAGATCTAGGAAGTTGCTGATCAAGAATTGCAAACCACATCTAACTGATTGCATGTCTGACCGACATGGTGGTAGAGGCTAGGGAGGAGGAGCAGTTAGGCATCCGAAGTCTGAGAGGTGCAGTCGCTGAAGAAACAGTGGTCGTACTCTGGACATGAAGATAGGGCCTCAGGAGTATGATGAAATCTATAAAGATCTTCCCACCATAATACATGGATTTCTCTAAATCTACCTTATTCTCCATAAACATGTCCAACAATCATGTAAACTTTGTGAGCTTCTAGACTTGGTTCTTGAATGGATGATTTAGAGGAGGAATCCGCAGATTTTCTACAAGGTACATGAAATGGTTTTTCATATCGGTCGTAGAGAAGATTCTATTGAAGTAGAAATCCACTTTATTTAAAATCTCTTGTTGCGAATAATTTTCAATTTTGGAGTGGATTTTTACTAAGTCACGAACTCTATCATGGTTTTTTGACCACTTCATATAAGGAAGCTGTATTGAAGCCACTAAGTATTTTCAGAAACTCTTCTGGGACTACAGTTCTGAGCAGATAACCATCCAAGTAGGGTTTTGAGGATTGACCAGATGCTTTGAGAGATGTGGTGATAGATTTTAGTTGATTAAAAACCTTTTGAAGACACATTGCATACTCATCAATGAGTTTATTAAGATGGGAAACAATATCGTTCATTTTCATCACAATTCAATTGTTTCTTTCATTGATCTTTTCATCTATAGATACTAGATGAGGTTGAATCTGAGACACACCAAATTTTGGGATTTGAGGTGCAACAAGTTCATATATCGAATGCATAACTCTCTGCATGTCTTCAACTATACATCAAAGGGTGTTTACATCATTACTAAGTAGCTTATTTTCAACTCTCATTTCTTGACTCTTATGTACCATATTAAGTTGTATTTGCCAAAAAAAATTCTATAATAATATTTAGGCATCTCTCTAACATAAATTTTTCATAGGATGAGGTTGGTAATTCATGAGTTTCTCAAATATGGATAAGGTAGTGGAACCAAATTCATTTAGATCATCTTTAATCTTAATGGATGACTCTTTAGAAAAGGGTTTAGGAGTAGGGACTGGTACAGGCTTAGGTTCTTTCTCAGGTGAAAAATTGGAGATGATTTCAACTGAAATAGATAGGGAATATCTTGTCAGGTTGTTGTAACCTGCAGAGAGACATCCACATCATAGAAACTGGGAAATATATGCTGACTATCTACAGGACATGACTCAGTTGGATGTGAGGCTTCAACAGACTCAGAATTTGGGGCTTTCTCCCCCTCAAATGATTCCTCCTTCTCAGGACTGAGAGGCTATGGATGTTGGCCTAATTCCACAAGCTCAAGTCTAGATTCCTCACTCATTTCCTATCAAGCTAGCCGAAAGGATAGATCTATTATCTCTTCAGTTGAATGGATAATTTCAAGAAAAGATTGTTTGATATGGAGTTCCTAAAGATTGACCTCTTGAAAAAGAAGTAACTCTACCACTATAGGCTATTCTATGGAATGATTTTAAGACTCTTTGGAAACTAATTATGTTACAGATTTGGATTGAGATTCCTGATTAGCAGCTTTTTTAAGAGCATGGATATCATTTTCTAGAACTACATGAGTAGCAGTGGTCCCGTCTTCCTCAGTATTAACAGCTTCCCTATGTGGCACTTCAGCCACTTCTTCCTCTTCTTCTGGATACTCGAAAATCTAATCTATTTCTAAACAAGGATAAAAAATGTATTCTGGTCTTGAGGGATTATCCACAATATTGAAGTTCTCATAAACTATATCATTGACATCCACCCATTCCTTTTTCCAAGGATTCCAGTTTATATTCATTCTATTGATAATGTTTTTTGAGATACAGTACTCAGAGTCCATAATTACTTCCACATTAGGTCTAACCATACCTTTGGCAAGAAGCAGGGCTGATATTAGCCGAGAGTAGAACAGAGAAGTTGACTCAGATGTGACTTTGATCAAATCACACATATAGTGTATGATATACTTCTACAGGTTGATCTTATGCGGATTTTTTATAAGGTGAATCAAAAAGACATCATGAAATTTTAAAACAGAAAAATTATCATTTCTCATACTAACCAAGTTTTGTAAAAACTTGAATTGAAGCCTTGTTTCGACAACTAATTCAGAAGCAATGGCTCTTCCCTGGGTTCCATTTCTAGTTAAGGTTTTTAGGGTATCTTCTAAATCAAATATATCAGTTGATGATGGAGGTCCTCTCAGATAATACTCACATATGGCTTCATGAGGTATCCTAAGGCATGAATCCAATATCCTCGAAGAGAATGAGAATCTCTGGCTATTTACCCAGCTTTTCACAAAATAGCTCTCACCAAAATCAAATTAGAACTGTACGTACTTGTAAAACGTAGCCACTAACCTAGGATAGATGGGTTTATCCTCCATCGATAACCATTCTAACTAGACTTGTTGTTCTATTACTTTAAATACATGAGCTTAGATAGACTAAAGCCACTTGGGTAAAATCGCTTTTTCATGTACACTAATGTGGTTTTCTAGACTCATATTTAAAGTTCCTTCGAGTGTTAGCTTAGGTGCAATATTCTTCTTCTTTGAGATCACTTCTCAGTTGTCGATAATGACAGACATTTAATTCATTGCATTTACTGAATGTTCAACTGAGATAAGGGTTGTAGGAATGAGGATTTATATGAAAATAGTAGGTAGAATAACCTTGAGTGAAGAATCACGTGATACCTACTTTGTTTTATCATTTAGGAATACCAAACTACACAAAAATAAAAACGCATGAAAATAACAGCGTTGAAAAGAACAACTACCACCTTTGGGGTTTAAAAAACATAAAGAATATATACGGTGAGACCATATTTGGTCATTACGGTGAAATTGTAAATGATTTTAACAGTGAGACCGTGAGTGAACATTTCAATGCTCTTTACGGTGAGATGGTTAATGTCAGGCAGTAAGTATGAAATACTTATTGTGAGACCACAAAAATATTACATTACGGCGTGATAGTAATAATGAGAGACAGTAACTCAAAAACCATAATCATGAATAATTATTGTATAACATAGTAAGATATCGAACAGACATACTAGAACAAGTAAAAAGTATGGTAACTATGTGAGATTCATCATGCCTAGTTCTTGAATGATGTAGTCTATTCTCTATAAATTCAATGGGTTAGTGAATATATCAGCAAGATGATATTCAGTACCAATGAATTCAAAAGTGAAATCCCATTTTTGATAATGATCTCTCAAAAAGTGATGTCTTACATCAATATGCTTTTTCCTAGAATGTGAAACAAGATTATTTGTGATGTTATTAGCACTTCTGTTGTCCCAATTCATAGGTACTTTTCTGAATTGATATCTATAATCTAGTAATGTTTGTTTCATGCACAAAATATGTGTACAACAACTGCCAGTAGCTATGTATTCAGCTTCTTCAATAGATAGTGAAAAAAAAAAAAATTTACTACACCATGTTACTAGTTACTTGTCTAAAAGGTGACATATTCCCGAGGTTCTTTTTATTTATAACATACAACAACCAAAGTTAGCATCAAAATAACTAACTAATTCAAATGATTTCCCTTTAGGATAAAACAATACTAGATGGGGTTTATGCTTGAGGTATTTCAAAATTATCTTTATAGCATTTAAATGGGACTCCATAGGGTTTGCTTGAAAATGTGCACACATACACATACTAAACAAAATATCAGGATGACTAGTAGTAATGTAGAGTAAACTACAAATCATTCTTCATAAGTGGTTTGATCAAAAGATTTTTCATCTTCATCAAGATCTAAGTTATAGTTTGTAGTCATGGGAGTGTCACTACTTTTAGTGCTATCAAATCCATAATGTTTTAGAATATCCTTTGTATATTTACATTGATTTAAAATAATACCATTTTCATTTTGAAAAAAATTAAATCCAATAAAATATTTGAGTTCTCCCACTATACTCATTTCAAATTCATTTTGCATCATTTTAGAAAAATCAACACATAAATAAATCTTCGATGATCCAAAAATAATGTCATCTATATAGATTTGAACAACTAAAACATCTTTTGAAATTCATTTTATGAAAATTGTAGGATCAACTATTCCATTTGTAATACCATTGGGAATAAGAAAAGTACTCAATATGTCATACCATGATCATGAAGCTTTCTTTAAACCATATAAAGTTTTTGATAGTTAAAAAATATGATTTGAAAAGTGGGTGTTGGTAAATCTAGGGTGCTGGTCAAAAAAACATACTCAACTATATACCCATTTAAAAATTCACTCTTAAAATCCATTTTATATAGTTTGAAATTTAATTGTTCAGCATAGGAAAGAAGGATTATTATGGATTCTTATATGGATACTGGTGACAAGGTCTCCTCATCATAAAATACTCATCCTTGATTATATCCTTTATCAACTAGTCTAGAATTGTTTCTAACTAAGTTACCAACTTCATCATCATGGTTTCTAAAAACACAATTATTGCCTATGGTTAAAGAGTCCATAGGTCTGTCAACAAGTTTCAAAAATTTGTTCCATTAAAATTGATTCAATTTTTTTTTGCATAACCATCACCCAAAATTCATCATTGATATCATCAATGATATTTTTAGGTTCATTTTTTTGAATTAAAATCTTGATATTCAACCTGGTTTCTCAGAGAAGCTCTATTTTGAGTCCCTCTACCTAAATTTAAAACTTCAGCATCTAATGGGTGATTTTTAAGGGTCCTAGTTGGTATAGAGAAGGTAGACCAAGAAATTTAAATTTCATTTATTGGTTTGGGTTATACAGAAATTTGTTCTGAAAAATTTCTACAACATGTTGTCTTAACAACATGTTCACTATTTTTGTCATTGTGGTTTAGAATTGACATATCTTCTTTCCTAATTTTTAGGAGTTTTTTTAGGTTCGTTGGATCAGTTTCATCAAATTTTATGTGTATAGATTCATCCACAGATTTGGTTCTCTTATTGAATACTCTATAGGATTTACTTGATATTAAATAACCTATGAAAATTCCTTCATCACTTTTGGAAATTTTTTTGTCAAGAATATCTTTAGTATTAAGGATAAATACTTTGCATCCAAAAACTCTAAAGTAATTAACATTAGGCTTACTATTGTTCCAAATATCATAAGGGGTCTTTTTATGAATTTTTATAATCTAGAATCAATTGATAATGTAACAAGTTGTATTAACATCTTCAGCCCAAATGTAAATTGGCAAACCATATTCATTGAGCATTGTCCTAAAATTCTCTTGATGAGTCCTATTTCTTCTTTCTATTACACTATTCTGTTGAGGTGTTCTAGTAGCAGAAAATTAGTGACTATAGACATTATGTGAGAAATAAGATTCAAACTCATGATTTTCAAACTCATGACCATGATCACATCTCAATGTCTTGATCCTAAGTCCACTATGGTTTTCTACAGACTTGGTATATTTGATAAAATAAGAACAGGCTTCACTTTTTTTTAAAAGAATGTACAACCAATTGTACATCAAAAAATAATTTATAAGCACATATACATAGTGCTTCCCATTTAGAATTGAAACACTTTATGGTCTAAACAAATCCATGTGATCTAAATCGAGAGGTTGAGAAGTAGAAACATATTTTTTAAAGAATATTGGTGTATTTTTTCCTTTTGACAATGATTACACATTTTGTTAAGTATGAATTCATGTTTTGGAAAGTCTATAACTAATATTTTCCTACTCTGTTTGCTAAGTGAGTGCACATTGTTGTGTCCTAGCCATCTGTTCCATAGCCAGGATTCATTATGAAATGAATTTAAGCAAGTAACATTTTGATTAGCTAACGAATTCAAATATACATCATAAACATTTTCATTTCATAATGCTATAAATACCAAGCATTTTTAGAATTAAAAACATTTCATGAATCATTTTCAAATTTCACATTGAAACCATCATCGCACAACTGTGAAATATATAGTAGGTTGTATTTTAATACATCTTGAAATAGTACTTAAAAAATTAAAATTGATTCACTGTTACCAATCTGGCCAAAGCTGATGATTTTTTCTTTTGTGTTATCTACAAAGGTGACATATCCTCTATCATGTTTTACCATGATCTTAAAGAATGAGTAGTATCATTTCATATGCCTTGATCATCCACTATCCATGTACCATATCAACCTACAGGAACTTTTCAAGCATGTTTCTTTCAAAACAGAATTATATAAAAGATAATTGTGGTTTCCAGATGTTCTTGGGTCATGAAACATTATAAAATAAAACAATAGGCACCCATATTTGAGTAAAGAGTTTCCAATAATTAATAGATTCAAATGATTTTGATATGTAATATTTTTTAGTCTCTAAGAATTTTAATTGCCAGATAAAGCATAAGGTTTTCCAGAAATCCATGTAGCAGCATACTGTCTAGATTTTGGAATAAATTTATTCTTAAAAATATGTCTATGTATAGGTTGGTATCCTAAACCAGTAGTATACTTTCTTGAAACTTGTTTTACAATAATTTGAGTTAGAATATTCATTCCACTTGTGAACATCTCTAAGTCTTTTCTGAGTAGCACATTAGAAAATTTATGTTCAATATTCACTTTTAATAGTTAATAATTATTTTACTTTTCTATACTCTGATCAGATTTAATAGTACTATTAAAGGCGTACTGTTTCTTTAATGATTTTTACATTTCTTTTATCTAATTACAAGTATCTTCTAATATATTATAGTATTCAAATAATTCAGCTTTAGACCTATTATCATCATTATCTAAATAACTTTCATTTCCAAGAATAGTAATCATTCAGCATAGGGTAAGTAGGTACCTCAGATGTTTTAGTCAGAAAACACATGTTGGCGTGATTTTTTTCATCAAAATCAGAAGCTTTCGATCAAATTGAGTTGTCTTCCGAATCACTCCATGTTGACTTCAAAGCATTCTTATATATTTGTGTCCTTATAATCACATTTCTTCTTAAAATTCTATTTTGGACAGTCATCCATATCATGACCTTGCCTTTTACATTCATAACATACTATCTCATCAATTTTATCAATTTTATTCTAATATCTCTTATAATTACCTTGTTGGTCATACTCACACTAATAATTTGATTTTATGAAAAATTTATTCTTTCTATAGAATAGCTTGAATCTCCTTACTATATGAGCCATCTCCTCCTCTCTGTTTGAGTCATAATTTTCATGATTTGAGGTTTCTTCAGTTATGTAAACTTTCTCTTTGTCTTTTCGTTTTGAAGCAATATACATAAATTTCACTAACTTCTTCTTAGTTTCATCATCTTCCACTTTATTTACCTTTACCTCTTCATCATACATAATAAATTTTCCAATCACCTCCATGAATAGGTAACTTGGAAATGTCAAAAGATTCTCGTATAGAGAAAGAGGTTCCTCTCCCCTTTTCCGGTTGGCATCTTAGTATCATCATGATTTTCTCCTTTTCTTCAACAACTTTTCCTAATGACCTAATTGTATTGACTATCTCATTAAACCAGAGATACATATCCTAAATAGATTTATCAGATTTTATTTTAATATTATCATACTTAATTGGGTATATATTTGGTCTCATTACCATATCATTGGTTTTTTCCTCATTGGAAATAGCCAGAGTATCACAAATTTCATAAGTACTCTTTCTAGTAGATATTCGATTAAATTCTTCATCTCCTAAAGCACAATACTGGGTATTCATTGATTTACAATTATTATTGGAAGCAGCTTTGATATGTTCATACCATGTAGTTCTAATAGTTTTGGGAATCTTATAATGAGTCTCTATGGTTCTCCAAATGTCAAATCCCAAACTTTCTAAATGTATTTTCATTTTTTTTCTATTGGGCATAATTAGCACCATAAAATAAAGGTGTCTTGTTGGTAGCTCAAACTTATAATTTATTATCCATAATAATTATGTTTTAAAAATATATATAATGATATAAAAAATAGAATTAAAATAAATTTTGAAATAATGAATATACAACTAAAATCACATTTGAAAACTTTTCACAAACATAGTGAATTGAAAAAAAACTTATATCAACTCCTCTAATACCAAATGTTGGTCGGAGTGGATACATAAGGGGGTTAATTTAGTTCCTATAAAATTATTTTTGTTCAAAATATTTATATTAAAATCCCCCAATTCATAAAACAAGTTAAACTGTTTTCAATTTAAAAAGATTTTATATGTTCAATTATTTTTTCAGATATTTATTATTTCTCAGTTAACTAAATCTGACGATTATGTTAGTATTTGAAACTAACATACCTGTTTACAAAAATTTTAAACACTTTCTAGTTTAGCTATCAGAGTTAATTTAAAATAGATTTTAATTTTAAAGTAATTAGTAGTTAAAAATTGAAAATAGTTTAAACATAAATAAGATGAACATTAGTTTTTACCAAGTGGTTTAGTCTCAAGATGAATCATAGTCCTCTGAAATAGTTTATATAAATCTTTGATCCACACCTTGGGTCAGAGATTGCAACAATAATCAGACTGCCTTTGTCCTTAGACCTCTACCACAGTTCTACGTGGGATACAAAAAGGTATAATGAGTTTAGTGTGAGGATTTCAGTATCCTCTAGTTCAGCTTAGGAGTCGGTGTGTGTCCAAACAGACATAAACACACACTGGTCGTAATGGAATAAAAATGATCCCTATAGACAAATAATATGGAGATGAGTTTGGAATGCAGTTGTGTGACATCAATATAGCTATAGGCCCTTTTGGATTGGAGTAGATGATGCTTTGAGTCCTTCTCTAGATGTTCTGTGGAAATAGAGGGTAACGATTCACTGTATCATCTTCATTTGGATCAATCGAGCGAAAATGTTTATTATGCTTCAAATATGATTCATGTGTTCGACAATGTCAAGTTTCATGCAATGTAACTTTCCTTTGAAACAACCTCCATGTATATTATTTATTATTGTTCTCATGGAATTTCTTTTCGTTTTTGTATCGTGCGTTGATGCATTATGGTCACACTTCACTTTTAACATGGAATGCACGTGTTGGTGCCTACATGTTACATGTGTTCTGTACCTCATACCTCATACTGTCTGATTATATGTCTTCAAGGAAAAAATAATTATGTATGTTCATTAAATTCATCAAATATGACCATTAGAAATTTAATTTAATGATGACAAAATAGTTCAAGAAACAATGTCCTAGTAAGTCATGGAAACAGTGTCTCCATCACAATTGTCTAGTTTTAACACGGTGTCTGCATTTCACTATGTCTCATGGTCACGGTGTCTCATGGTCACGGTGTCTTTTTCATGGTGTCTTGTTAACGGTGTCTTGTTCACGATGTCCTGTTCACGGTGTCTTGCTTCACGGTGTCTGTTTCACAGTGTCTGGCTACACGGAGTCTGCTTCACGGTATCTGGTTTCACGGTGTCTACTTCAAGGTGTCTGGATTCATGGTGTATACTTCATAGTGTCTGCTTCAAGGTGTCTAGCTTCATGGTGCCATAAATACATAGCGAGTAGCAAACTCACCGTGTCTTAGACTTTGTAAAGTAATTGTGTTCAGACATAAATAATGATGATAATATAAAATATTACGCATAAGTATTTGTCATAGAAGGTATTTTGAGAATAGATAAAAGATATTATAAATTTAGTAAATTTAAAATAGGGCAATTAAGATCTTGTATGGCTCTTCTTAAAGCATGAGAAAACATTAATCATAAATACACAAGATTAGATATTATTTATTAGAGTTAAATAGGTTTAATAATATTTGTGATCATTAAAACATGATTAATACACGAGGAGTCCAACAAATTCCAATTTCAATATCATTACATGAAAAAAGTACTAAAAATTATCCACTCAAAAAAATCAACAGAATGTATATAATGAATGATTTTATAATAAAAATATATGATATACTGATAAACAATTAATCCATAATGATAATAAATAGTTGTCTAAAATATAAAATATAATATAATACCATTCATTGATATATTTAAATTTTTATCCATGTAATCTTTTAAACATCTTTTGTATATTCAATATCATATATTAATATATATTTTTTATAACCAAGGACTTTATTTTAATGAAATGGAAACTAGTTTTGGTTTCTTTCAATCCACACTAGGATGATAATGGTGATTTCATGGAAATTGATCTTACAATACATGGTTACAATATTGTTGATGATAGCCTCATTTCACAGATAATTCCAAAATATTGTGGAAAAATATAGAGAACAGAGAAATTTTTTTCGGGAAATGGATTTTACGTGAATGGTTGAAGGAGTTTAAGAATGTTTCATGGAATGTATGTTTCTATATCATCTCATAAAACTATGGAAATAGAAGGAATTAGAAGAAATATGTATTTGTTTTAGGAGAGATAGTTTACACGACAGAATGGCTTACGTGAAAATAATACTATGCAGAATAATCATTTGAGACAAATACGTCATCAAACAAGTGTTGTGTGTGAGTGAAGTGTTTTGGATAGAATCATAATAATATGTAAAATTCATGAGGTTTACATAAAAGATGAAATATAATGAAAGAAAACTTTTATCTTGGGGATTGACAGTTGAGAAACATGAATATAGGGACATCTTGGTCTATAAATATGTGGCTACACTCTTGAAAAATTAGATACTTTTAAATGAAAATACATTGTATCTATCATGTGTAAGAGTTTCACAAAAAATACATAAAAATATATTGTGTCCACAAAATATAAATTCCAAACATATAGACAATGAGAAACTAAATATGTGGTTGTGAAATAAATAGTGGCATGTGAAAAAGTTACATTGTGTGAAAACCCTAAAACCTACATGCAAGAATTTGTGTTTCACATAAGATTAGGTTTGGGCTTATTTTATGTTTTGAGAATATATTTGGTTTTCTCAGTGCCTTAAATAGAATCAATTAAACTGGTCGATGCATTAGGAGTCTCATCCTAGACTGAAACAAATGATTTGATGCCAATAAAATTATGTGACCCTCATGTCGATAAACTGAGTTCGACTTCTCTCAAAATAGTGTCCTAAATGGAGATGACAGATGTTTTCCATGGGAAGTAGTTTTTGATCCCTAATATATTGTAAATGATGAGTGTCTCGAATGGAGTAACTATGACTAAAATATATTACTCTAAAACAATTTTAAATCAGTGAATATTGGTATAACAAATACACTATCAGCCTATAGTTGTTGGACTAGCGTTTGTTGGTGATCTAATTAAAACTGTTGTTTTGTCTCACTACATGTGAATGATTTAATTACTACAAGTTACCAGCCTAAATTATTACATAATTTCTACCAATGTGGTAATAAAAAATGTCTCTCTTGATGAAAATTTTAACCCCTTAATCATTCCTCCCTTATCATGGAGTTCTTTGTTCCTTATAGTTTTATCAGAGCCTATATGATGTTGGAGAAAAATATGTGCACTTTTATTATAAGGAAGATTTCAGTAAATTGTAAAGGAGCCCCTCTCATTGATGGAAGAATCATATAATTATAGATGAAAGTGATGGGATCTCATATATTAACAATTGGAATGGAATTTCATTTCACCACAACATAACGGGGTAAGGAATGTAATTCAATAGGATTGTCTATGAATAATTAAAACATAATACATGATTAATAAAAATGTTAATGCATAGAATTCCCTTACATATGTTGGTTTTTAACAATCCTATGATAATGTGTTTAGTTTTACATCATCCATGTATATGTTAAAAAAGTGGGATGGTATATATAAATTCATCAATAATGTGAATGAAGAAAAACTCCAAGGTTTAAAATTTCAGTTTGATGATCTGAAGAAGCAATCAAAAGAGAATATAGAATGTTTCATTACTTAAATAACTAACATTGTTGAAGACATTCTTGATTTGGGTAATATATTAATGACATTGATATTGTAATAAAAATATTATCAAGTAATCGACTTCGGCATAATTAAAATGATTCAGTACATGAGAAAAAGGATATTTCTAAACATTCTCTAGATGATCTACTATATTAACCAATGGCATATGAAATTATATATAAACCTGAATATTAAAAATGATATATAATAAATGAAATGTAATAAAATATCATGTAAAAAATATGAGATTTATATAGATTTTGTTGATGGAAGTGTGGATTAATATGAACATATTTCTCTATTTGACATGAAATTCAAGAGTGGCAATTGTTAATTTTTGGAAAATATTTCTTTGTAATATTTTCAGTATGGTAGAATTTTTAAAAATGCCTTATGGTTCTCAATTATATTTGATGATGAATAGAGTGAAACTCAAAACATATATAATCAACAGAAATGTTTTCTCCTAAAATGAGACTTCACATACAAAAATTATATATAGAGAATGAGTTTTTCCCTAATGAAGTAGATGACGATGATGAAATTTATAAGGATGAATAACCATATATAATATATAGAATGCATGAATCCATTTTGGATATAATTGAAAATATCAATCCATCGAATGATAAAACTAGATATTTCCATTTGAATGATGATGATGATCATAGTTTTGATATTGAAGATGCTATTAGAAAGCATTAAAATAAATTAAATAGAATCAAAAAGTGTATATAATTTAATGAATATTCCTTAGAAAATGATTATATTATTAATTTTAAAATTTAAAGAATTTATAAATTTGTAAAATAACATATATCTACATTTGAATTCCCTATAGAGGAGGTATAATTGAATCATAGGATTTATGAATATGCCAAGATCATCAATGTCATTAAATCCATACTATTGGAGAATTTAACGGAATATGGGGGTCATGAAGAAGAAGATGTTACATTATGTGGTAAAAATTAAACATGGTAATATTATCAATAAATAATGATTATATTATAGTTTGGTAGAATATCATATGAAAAATTTCTATAATTGGATCTGAAAAGTTTAGAACGAGTATAGAATGCATTCAATTATCAAAGATCATCATGTATGGTTAAGATTTGAATATGATGGGATACTAATTCATCAATGGTCACAAATAATATTATTCAAAATAAATTGAAGAAAAACATTATAAATATCACAAATACACCAATTGATGCAACATTTAAAGCATTAAATAAACTAGATTGGGGAGATGGAAATAATTCCCACGTACCTAGAATTGACCATTTATTAAATTATTTGATTATAGAAGGGGATATTAGGAAAAAGGGAAATTATATGAAATTTACACTTATGAAATTTAAATATTGTGTAAATCTGGGCCATACCATGTCAAACTGTGAAAAGGTGAAGATATATCTACATAGTGATGTTTTGGAAGGTCAAATAAGGATACTGGGTTGATATCCATCATTATATAGAAGATATATTTCCTATGTATATTATATTATTTGTTCTAACTATGGCCCCAAATATATTCATTGAAAAATGATTAATTATGAGAACATTTCCTACAAAACTCAATGGAATGTAAATACTCACCAAACTATATATGATAATTTGATAAATAGGTTTTCTCTTATGGAGGAGGAACAAGAGTATGTTTAACCCATGAATACAAATATGAGAGTGAAAATGCCATCATTTCACTATGTACAATCAAGAATCTCATTTATGGAAAATAATATTATTGAAAAACAAATCCATATAGAAATAGATCTCAAATCTATAAAGAATAGAAACTACAAGATTCATAATAGCGGATGCTCCTCCCATACTATGGAAACTGAAAATTTATTTAACAATGTCATGGAATGTGTAGATGAATTGGTATGGTTTTTAAAAAATGGTATCTTCAAGATCAAATTTAGTGGGTATATCAATCAATAAAATGATGCACTTAAGAAAACTGATGTTCTCCATGTAGGCGGGATGACTCATTAGAGGAACGATATGGAACTCTCTAATGAAATTTTGTAGAATTGATGAAAATTTATATCAGTTTGACAGTAATGAGAACATTTGTAACGTGACAGTTCATGAAGACAAGTCCTTGTGGAACAGGTGGTTAGGTCACACTAATCAACAAGACAGGGAAATGATATTAAGGATGAGGAGAATAATATGATTACCCATTATGAATCCTGAATGAGATAACATATTTTTTTCTTTTATGCGACGATGGTCAGTATGAAGTTCATATTAGAGGAAGTGGAGAAGCGAATAAAATTATCATTATATTATCTATGTAGATTTATGTTGTCCGATAAATGTTTATGTAACATGTGTAGAATGGTAATTTTTTCTTATTATGGATTATTATAGTCGAATTCCTTATGTTTTAGTTATAAATAGGAATAAAAAGTATTATTTTATGAAATTTTACATTCAAATTTCATATAGTGATACTTGACAAAAAATAATCGTTTTTTCTATCTGAAAATGAAAGGGAATACTTATTCATTTTTTCACCATTACTGATGAATTTTTATTAATAATATGTGTATATTAATATATCTATTAAAGTGAATTTTCATATATCTTCATATTAAATGAATAATAAAAATAACTCTTTCATTTGATGATGTTTTTCAGTTTGAAACTATACTTCAATTTTACACTACCTACCATTCAATTTTAGAAAATAAGTCTTGAGTCTTGGGATATATGATTAGAATAATAGCATTTTCACAACAAAATACACTATATCCCATGAGCTTTAAATTTATATTATAATGTTTCATTGAAAAAATTAATGTATTTTATCTTTTTTACTGTAAAAAGGATTGTTCTTCCCAAAATGTTGGAAAAGTAGATGAAAAAAATATGTTTTGATTGTGAAACGATACACACATGATGTTAATTTGGTATTATGGTGTATTTTATAAATTTGTTAACTGATGTGATGTATTTTTGATGGGTGAATGTTGGATCAAATTCGTGATGGGGATTTCATCATCCTTGAATAGTAGTTGTTGTCGTACATCTAAATTGCAACATCTTATTCCTTGTATTAGGATTGTTAAATTGAAATAATATCTAATTATTCTTCTTGAGGAATTATTTTATTTTATATAGATCATGTTTATTATGTACATTTGTAATAAATGGGACGTACTTACACATGGGGTGAACCAACAGTGTTAGCTAGCTCATAAATTCATTCATCCATCAAAAGTGCATATAAAATTGAGATAAATGAGAATTAAAAAAAGTGAACAATTGGCGCATTCCAGATGAACAATAGAATTAATTGATATCTCATATATGATTGAATCCATCCTGATTTTATTCATCAGTGAGATAGAGTTCCCTAGTCCTGAAAAATATTTATATTCTTATCACATTAAAGGTTAAATGCCTTATGAATGTGTTAAAAAACCATTTGAAAAAAATTTAAATTCATCATAAATAATGATACATTCAACAAAAGGTGATGTTATGATGTAATACACCTTTATTTTCCACAAAAAACAATGTCATCTTGGGAACTCCACTAAACAAAGGATCATCACACAGGAAATAACATGAGACCATATTGAGATCTCATATCTTATTTATTAATTTGGAGACTAGACTCTATTTAATCCCTTTCAATGTTCCTATAATCACCGTGGAAGACTATGTCAATTTACTTAATTCGTATAATGTACGCGAGGCTATTATTTATGACAACATATTTAATCACAACGAATATAGTGTATCTATTTATCATAGAGCATACTAAACATTTGGTCATACATAAACCATTATATTAATGACACATATTATGGAGGATATAGATGGAATCTTATCCATAATTTCCCCCATTTTACAATATAGGATTATCATAAGATTCAGGCAACCAAACAGTGTATGTCACTATATATTGGAGTTCACCATACTAAACCTCTTGAGAACATTTAAATTATATGTGTTTTTAATTGGTCAAAAAAGTTATATATATATATATGGATATTTATACCCAATGTTTATCTTTTTTAAATCATTTATTTTAATAACAAACATTATAAAAACATTTTCAATGAATGTAATGGAAATAATTCATTTTTCATATGTAAGATTTCATACGTATAAAACACTAAAAATACCATGATGCAACAACTAACCATACTATATAAACCAGAATAAAACTATATTTTATAAAACCTAATTCATTTATAACATCATCAATCCATATATACCCACATTGATGAGCTTTCATCAATCACCAAATGGTCCTTTTGAAATTATAAACCATTAGAGTCTCACATCACACCATAAAACATTTATGTTCTTTTTTATAGATATATTTGAATAAATTTATGTTATAGAAAGTAATATTTACATCAATTTTATAAATCATATAATAATAATGAAATTGGAATTAATATCTTAATGGAATTAATTATCACTAAATAAAAACAATAAATCATTATTAAAATTACAATTATGATTAAAAAAATTAACATTCAATAAAAAATATAACATTATAACTGAGTTTGATAAATTTATAAAATTATAAAATATTATATGAAATTGAAATTATCATATTTTCATAAAATTAATCACAAAATAAATTAAAATAATAGTGAAAACCTTCTCAAATTAGAAAAGAACATAAAATTTTACAACGTTTATAAAAAATTCCAATATAGGAAACTGAAATATCACAAAATACTTTATAAATTATCAAATTAAAAAAGTAAAATCAGATTTTGTTTAATATTTTTATATAAAAAAATTATATATTAGTGTTTATACAACATATTCTAAAAAATTATAAAATTGTTTGTTTATTGAATTTCATTATCCTAATCTATCATTATATTAGTTGTTTGAGGAATAATCCATTGTATGCATTATCTATTTCCATATGAATTTTTCATAAGATTCAATATGAAAAAACTAAAACCATGGAAGACCAAACCAATATTATTTTAAGCCAAGTGCACCACCATATCTCATCTATTATAAGGTTTAGGGATTCTTTATACCACCAAGTGGTCATATCACACAACCTTATAGACCATAAAAAATTTATTTCGAAAATAAACACATCTACACTGCATTATATTAAAATAAAAACATGACGTATATGCATATATAATCATCTAAATGGTACAAATTTTATGAATTGGACATTGAGAACAAATATAACCACACATGTGTAAAATATAATGGAACAATACATCGGACATGTCCTTGAATCTAAAATATTCCAGACTCTAGAGAACTCCTCCTCATTTGATGTACTTCATTATTAGTCTCTTTCAGAAACAATCACTACCACCATCATGGTTATCCATGCTCCATAATACATCACTAATCTTCACCATACATTAGATTCTATGAAATACAGTCTTCACTTATATTGATATCATCCTCTAGCCTATGCGTCATTAGTAAAAACATAACATGTGTAGGAACAATGACAATAAAACTATGAATACATGGAATATTGAGATATCTTATATGTATGAAATTGATAGAAATTATGTATATTGTGTCCCAAATATATCCCCGGAGCACATAAGGAGTATCAATCATTGATGGGGATTAATCGATCAACTTCTCCAACATTAATTTTTATCTTAAATACCATTATGTAAGACCATTAATTGTTGTAAAAATTTCATCCATAGAAATAATTCCACCATTAACTCATAAACATTAATATAGTGGTTCTATTATTTAATATAGTATGTAAACACATGACTTTCTCTATAATATATCTTATTCAAGGTTGTATTGTCATTGATATTAGAGCCACCCATGTGGGAGTTAAATTTATTAATTTGCAATATTTTAATGAACCCCTAATATGAATAGTCTATCTATATAAGAAATCAACACAAAACACAAAAATTCAAACTCACAAAAACTAGAATCCCATACAATATTTAGGGAAATATAGTGGGAGACAGATCGCTTTTGAGAATACATATCACTCAAGGTAGTCATGGCCATATGTATAGAAGACCTACAACTTCCTAGGATACACCTTGGTAGAAGGAGTACTAAACCCTAATCATTTTTTTGTGGACCTTAACCTAATTTACATCAATATAGTACACAATACATGTTTATTTAGAGGAACCAATCCACATGTATATTAGATGATGTAATAAAATACATTTTGGAAAACAAGGGGTATATACAATTTATAGAATACTGTCAAGGTCGTATTGTCCCAGTAAATAATCTAAACATCATGCACCAAACCCCATCATCATCACTATAAAGATATATCATAATACAACCTATATCTCATTTAAAATTTCTTCTTATGGATGAATATAAGATAACCATTACGATATGTTGAAAAAAATTTAGTATAAGATTTTTATTTTTATGAATAATAAATCTGATAAGAAAAAAATGTTAGTCATGCCACAAAGGATAATGGTGGACCTATGAGTACCCTTGGGAAATCCACATGGAAAAATTATAGTAGGGTATTCGTGTTAACTGATCCCACGGAAGCCATATGTGCCATCCTGGGTTGGGTTGGCTTGATTTTTCACATATTACTGAAATGATTTCAAATGAACTTGTCACAAGCATGGATTTGAACTAGTTGGATGACCTGTTCCACCCCACCTATTGTGGTTTAGACATACCTAAGGCGTCCCCACCAATAACTAAACATAGAGGGTTAAAAATTGTATATACGTTTTAAATTATTATCTTCAAGCTCTGACACAGACTTAATTCTGCATCAACTCATCCTGAGGGTAATTAATAGCCTATTGAATTATAAGATCCCTCAAATGAATTTTCCAAGGATGAATATCGAGTGAAAAATATAATCATATATATAAATAGTTTATAAAACTTGAAAACCCAAAAACTGTGATAATTCTCTATATGAAAATATGGTGTTCACTATATAAAACCCCCTAATTCCATCCCTAATTTCAAATTACTGAATTACTGAGCAATAAACTCTATAAAATCATTATAAATTATATAGTTTAATAAGTTTTCAGGATTTATAAATGTATTATGTAATGTTTTTCTATAGTTTGAGTTAAATAAATTTATCATGGTATGTTTTTTATTTATTGGTCGATCAAATGGTTGAAATGAATTTGAATGAATAAAAAGTGATAAAATAAATGAATATAGTATGAAGCATGTGAGATAAAATATTGAGAAAATAATTTACTACCACTATTATTTCATGTCTTTTAATATTTATTATAATATGTTTTTACATGTGTAAAAGATAGGAGTGAAATGCGGTGATTTTATAGGTGGATATTTCATAAGGGTGTGTGTTGTTTTTTGCAGTGATGGATTAGGGTTTTGTAATATTTTATCATGTGATGGACTGAGGATATAAACTTATTCGTGGATTTAATTATGTGATGATATTGGGTTATTCTAGTAGAATTTGGTGTTGATGATGATTTGTTTTTGGTTAAAATGATGTGATAAAGGGATGACTCACACAAGGGGAGAGTTGGAAAAGACAGTACCTAGTTGATATGTTTGTGATGCCAAAGAAGGTTGACATCTAGGCATTCCAATTTTCAGAAATATTTTCATAGTTGTGATATAATGGTAGGAACTATAATGTGGTATGGTTATAGTGAAATAAATTTTTAGGGATTCTTCTCATATTATTATATATCCCTATAATTTCTAAATTCAGATTCCAATATATTATACACCATATTTTTATAAGATTAGATTGTTTGGATATAGTTGAATTGTAATCAATTAACATTTTTTCCACAAACATAATCATAACCATGATTTTATTAGTTGTTTCACATTTATCTATCCCAAAACCATTATTTAACATTGTTATAATTTAGTAAATCATGGTATCCCCCCTCCACAGTTTGTTAAATATTTTGTTCAATAGTTTGAGAAAAAATTTAGATTTTTTTGGGAAATAGGGATATAATTATACAATGATCTAGTGATTTTTGAATTCATTGTTGAATGTATTAGTAATATAGTGTTTTATCGTCTAGGATACTATTTGGTTGTGGAAATATATTTTTCCCTTGTTCTGATCCTTGGGGAGTTTATGTTTAGTTTTTATATTTTCTTTAGAATTAAGAGCGAAATTCTTCATATTCATCTAATAGACACCCTTGGCCCATTTTTCAACACACGATCTACTGGTGGAAGAAATACAATATTAATTGTATCACCTATACCTACCAAGTATGGTATGTAGTAGGGATTGGATCCAACTAGTGGACTCTAAAAAAATTACAATAGTAACACATTATTCAATAATAAATTATGAAAAATTTGACAAAATATGATTGTACTAAAAATTAAAAATTAATTCACATATCTTCCGCTACAATTCCAAAATTTTCAATGATTTTTTTAATTAAACATTGATGATACATGAGATAATCAAAGAAGAAATCCCTCGATATTCAATTACTATAGTAATCGAAGGATAATTTATAAAGAGGAGAGTTGAATAGAGAATGATTCCCAAATTCATCTATATAATTGTAAAAATTGATGATAGACACTTTGTGTGAATATCGTTTTACTCTATAATGATAATGTTAGATTCTTGTAATCATATTCACTTCAATTGATTCAATTCAAAAATTCAACCCATTAAGTTTATTTTGGGATATGAATATAGTATAATTCCACGACCATCAAAAAATAAGATTCACATGGTTCATGAATGTATATTGTTTTGGATACCATGAATATAAATGTCAAAAAATGTGTAGTCAGTTGAAAAATTAATCAATAATATAACTTTAAAAAAATTTCATACAAAAAATATTAAATTAATGATAAAAAATTAAGTTTACAGAATCCAAAAATTGTATATATTTTTTGTAGATTAACCATTTATATTTGAATCTATATTCAGATTAATTGTGTAATAAAATATCATGTCTCTAATAGTAATAAACAAATTCATACATGTAGAAATAGTGTCATAAAGAGTACTATAAAATCATAAAATCACAAGTAAACATATTATTTTGGCCTCATATAAAAATGTATCTCTAATGATTATTCCATACATAATTAATGGAAATTCATGTAAACCCTTGATAACATAGAATAAACAATGAAATTATACATATCCGATTAGAAATAAAATTAACCATAGGATTCTACCTTACATTTATGGAATATCAGATAGATTAAGGAATTAAAATTTCCAAATATGACATTGAATGAAATTATTTCATGTTAACATAATTATATAAATAAAATTTACAATATATAAATAAAAAATAATATTCTTAAGATATAAATGAAATGCACTGAAAAAATTTATATTAACAGTGGAATTCCATAAAACCATCTATTAAAAATATGGAATGTATTCATTAGACAAAATAAAATTATAAAAATGTTTTCATTTATGGATATGAAATGTTCACATTGAAATGAAAGTGGAATGACATAAGGCCAGTTACAAAAATGTAAAATATGAAGGTCACCCAACAAATGAATATAAATTTTTAAATATAATTCAAATAATCAAGTAGATGATATAATTTAGAAATCACTTACAACAGGTAAAATCCATTATAAAAAATATAAATCTATTTCACTTACAGAAATCAAATGAAAAAGGTATTTTTTATTAACAATTTTTTGGGGTTCAGTAGCAATATTTTTAAATTAGATACATTTTTTCTTAAATAAAAAATCAAAATGGATGGAATACATTTATACATCATAGATACTTATGAATCCTAGAAATTATTTAATATGTGTTATATAACATAAACCATAATAAAGCTCTTATGTATCCCTTATTAATTTGGTGTGCATTAAAATTTGATATTATCCTTCAACAGTTACAAGTGAATTAGATTATATCACCACATTTTATAAAAATCAATAAATATAAATATAAAGAAGAGAATAATATAATTTTATAGTAATGTTTTTTATTCAACTCGAATAATGTACTAATTCATCTTAATATCATCAAAACATTAGTTATTTATTAAAATACTATGTATTAATTTAAATAAATAGAAAAAAGATAAAAATATCATACCATTTGATTGAAAGGTATATCATGTTTATCATAAATCATTTCCTAAAACATTAAAATACAAACACTTTATTTATCTTATTATCTAACCAAACTTTCAAAATCATACATATCAAAATTTTGAATAAATATAATGTCTGAAACCCTATATGCCCAGATCTGGTTCATTGCATCATAAAGATGAAATTAATAAAAGGAATAAAATTCCAATGTCCTAATAGTTATTCAGATGTTGATAACTAAATAAAATCATATGTTTTACATAATATCAAGAATGGGAAAAAAAATTACACTAAAATAAAAACATCTATAAACATATGGATTATCTATGTAGTAATTCATAATAAATATCATCACATCCTGGGGAAAATACAACAAAATAAAGGGGTGAACCTATATGCTCACTCAGGGTAAAAATAAATCACAATATATCATAAGGACTAATAAATTATTAATAAATAAAAACTCATGCTTCTGGAACATAATATTCTGTATGATATCAAACTGATAAAAAGTAGACTACATAATTACATATAAGTAATGACATAAAAATGAAACATAATCATGGTTATTATTTTATTCAAGTAATCACATGGAATATAAAATACTAGAAGAGTAATGAAGGAATGAATAATTTCATTCATCATAAACATACCATTGAGGCCTCAACCATTATATCATAAAATTAATTGGAATGGCCTTAGGCAAGTACATCTCAGATTAAACAGAATAGACATACTGATGCTTTGAGGGGGTATAGTGAGTTACGCCAAAAAATACTAAGTTTAATGAATTCATCATTTTAATGGGGTGAAACATCATAACATACACACATGAAATCTAAATTACGTTTCCCAACAATAAAACCTAATCGCATACCATTTTAGGCAAGGTGGTGAATGGAATTAAGATAAAAATTCAACAGTCAAAGTAATTCTAAAATATTTAACAAAATAGGGTATATCATAGTCATAATAAACCAATTTCAATAATCCATAAAATTTAATATTGTTATTCAAATAGATTATAATACTATAATGAAACAATCAATGATTTTTATTTGTTAGAAGTAACCATTTTGCATTGCAAAAATATTTATATCGGAAAACACAATTTATTTTTCCAAATTTTTTTTATAAAACAAGAAATGAACAAATATATTTTGTCATGAAAAATATTTTTTTTATAAAAAATAAATGTTGTTTGTAAATAGATTATAGACGATTCTTGAAAATTTGATTGAAATCAAGATTCATATGAATCATGCTTTCTTATCAGGAATAATTTTAAACATAAAATTGTAAATGATGTATTCCCCAATGAAATATAAATGAACTAATATCTATATATATTTTATGATCCTATACACATAATTTAGAAAAATTATATAAAAATAATAAATAATTACATTGGTGTAAAGATAGAGATATCCTAACCTAAATGTAATATAGAGGATCAAGTAGAAAACCTTTCCTTATAACTAAAAGTGTTAAGAACATGGACATCATATCCTGGATAAAAAAAGTAAATAAATTAAGTCATTAACATATAGACTTTTCATCTTATATTTTATTTATTATAATTTTGTTAAATTTATTTATAGCCTTTCTATAATGTTTTAGGATTAAATATCGTAGTTTAGGAGTGTTTATTTCCTTAGTTTTCATTATTGATTTTCCTTTGTATGCATATATAAGATCAAGTAATATGTAAATAGTTTCCCATAATAGAAAATATATTTATTAATTATATTATGGAAATTTAAATGTTTTTATATGTATTTTTTTTGTTATGGAGACATGGAATTTTTAGATATTTGTTGGTGATAAGCATTTAGTGTATTTTTCAGTTTTTTTATCATCACCAATTATTTTAGTTTCATTAAATAATATTATGAATATATTATATTTATTGAACATTAAATAATATATATTTCATAAATTATAACATTTTTTAATCATTATTTTTTCTCATACCATCCTTGAAGTCAGTATTGAAAAATGAAAACGCATCATCCATGAGGGCTGTAAATCAGCACATCACATGTGATATTTCATAATTTAACATAATCAGAGATGGAGAAGAGAAACGATTGTTGATTTTACGTATACATAATAAAGCTATAGTATATAAAATATATCAAATTTATGATTTCATATTTTAGAGGTGAGGTTATGTTATGATAATACAATAAAATATGTTGATGAGAAAATAAAATTATAGAAAGCGTTGTTTACCTTTGGAATTATACTACTTGAGAATCACATTAGTGGGGTTGGTTTTGACTTTTGATAAAAACAATTGACCCTTTACATGTGATATACACTTCATAAGAGGATTTTGAAGAAATTAGAGATGTTTTAAACTATTGAATGTGTGTGGAGAGGTGGTGATGAGGTGATGAGGGGTGGTATATATAGTTTGAGGGAGTGTTTTTGATTTTTTATTATTATTATGGATCAAGGTTAAGATTTTATTGGAAATTATCAAAAAATAAATAAATCTAATGGACAAATGTTCGAGATTATGGTGCATACATCATTCGTGACTCATGGAATGGGGTATATATTTTATAATGTATATATACATCAAATAAAATAATTTTAAAATTCGAAAAAATTTCATCTACTTTTGAAAATCGCAATAATTCATCAAGACCACTTTTTGAAATGTGGAATTAAAAAATGAACTCCATTAAAAAAATCCAAATATAAGAAATTTAATTTTTTATTAACATCATTTATTCAACAAAAGTATCATTATTTGATATTATGAATCTTGATAAAATTATTCATGCGCTAAAAAATTAAATTATAATATAAAGAAAATTAAATAAATATTTATGAATATATTTTTTTAATATTAATTAAAAAATTTATATATCTTATAAAAATTTTAACAACCATTTATGTTTTTCAAAAACCATAACAAAATATTTATCACTTTTAAAAATGTTATTTACTTATTCAATGAAGTAAATATATGATATTTTTATTTGTAAGACAGAAAAATTATATTTGTACATTCATTAGTAATGTTACAATTAAATTGGTCATATTATTATTCCTAGTATTCAAATTCCCATTCCCCAGTTCCTATTCAATATTTCATTATAATTTTTATCTCATGGAAATGTGATGCATAAAATATTGAGGGTATTAAATTTTAAAAGAGTCATTCTAAAAGATCATGGGTTGTTAGATTATTTCATCCTACATAAATTTCATCAATTAATTTTCCAAACTGTGTTCTCAAAAGAATATATGTGTAGTTCATCATCATATGTTCCTATGGATCCCACATATCCTCAATAGTTTTATTATCTTTTTAATGTACCATTTCCAGTTTATTAATCTAATTCCACAACACATGATCTCAATTTTCTCGAACTCTGATATGAACATCAATATATGATAAATCATGATCCAAATATATTTCCACAGAAGTAGGAACATGTGTTGGTTTTGGAAGTTACATCATTTATAGGGGGATGTGGAACACGTCCTGATCATTGAATATTCTTGAGAGCATTTCCAAAAAAATACATATCTTTATTTATATATATAATTTCAAAATCCAAACTTTACTTGGTGATCAGTTTCCATTGATATCCAAATCATATGACACTCTTATATTGAAATAATATCATTAATACATGATCTCATACTGGGATATCCAAATACATCCTTCAATTATTGGCATAACTCTTATTCCTACTTTGAGCAAATATGATATGGGTTTTTATAATCTTCTCCATTTCTTTTGTGTCCTGCATAATTAATGGAACTAGAATCGTCCAATCCCAAACATCATCCCAAAAATTTTATGAATGACATGTCTTTCCATAAAATTATTTCTATTATGACTATTGATAACTATAATTGAATGTATTGTTGTAGGAAAACACTACCAAAAGAAAATAATGATCCACCTTCCCTTGAATTTCAACTCATAATTAGGTCAACATGTATTATCTAGTATGTATCATTATTTCTAAATTCCCTTTAGTTTGTGAGTGAAAGTTAGTGCAAAAATAAATATCTATATCAAGATATTTCTATATAAATTTAAATAATTTTGATGTAAATAAGGAAAGTTGACTTGAAAAAATTGAAAGAGGAGCTCCAAGATGTCTTACAACTTCACTAATATAGAGTGTTGCAAGATGATACAATTGAAAGTCCTCCCATATATTAAGGAAATTTTTATATTTTGTATTTTATCTGAAATTAACCATTTTTATCATTCATTCATGGGATTTTTGGAAATCTAGTAACAAAATACTTAGTAATGTCATCTCATTTCCATATAGGAAAAAGAAGAGGTTGCATGGATTGTATTTTTTTTTCAACCATCACTTTTTGAAAGACTAATCATCTTTATACATAATAATCAATTTAGCAGATCATATTATCCAATAATAAATCTCTAATCAAATATATATATATATATATTATTACAACCATGGGGTATAGAGATATCCATTCTATGAGAATCATCTAATAACATTATTTTATTTATATTATAGAGGGAACACATAGCTTCGTAAAAAAATTAAGAATTCAATATTTATATATTATTTATGTCAAATTCCCGTCATTTAAAAAATTAATTTTCTATTGAATATTCCCTTCCTCAGACAGATAACTTTTAATCCTTTCTAATAACTATTGTGGGATTCAAATTGATGTAGTAATGATTTTCACCTTCCATAATATTTACTATATTGATCATTTCAATATCCACGTAAAAATAATTCTCATTAATCCACATTTTGTTCAAAACTACACATTATTTCCATCTCAAATCAGCATCTAATATGTATTCCTTCCCTCGATTATAGTGGATTGAATAATGATAATATTTTAGTATATTGAATAATCAACATTGTTTCATGTTGAGTTTTTTAGAGAAAACATATTTCATAATATTTTAATCTTTATATATCACACAAATATAATTATATAGATAGTTCTTCAATAAGGTGATGTAAAAATTATAGCTGGTAACACAAGATTAGGATTTCGATAGATTTATTCATTAGTTTTTAACATCCACTATATATAGGTAATAACTCTATCATTATGAATTTTAACGTTACCTTGCACATTCCTTGCCACATAATTAATCTCCTCTTGAATTATTCAAAACATTGTTCACATTATTTTTGCTATAAAAACATAACCCATTTACATGTATGCATCGTAAATGGGTTATAAAATACTACTTAATTTTGAATGAAAAGTAGAGAGTATCCTACTAAACAAATGAAATTATGTAACACAATTTTGAATATTTGTGTGGTAAATTCCAATTCAACGTTATTATTTACAGGATCAAATGTGATTCCACCCATAGTGACAATATGGAAAAAATATATTTTGAATCCATAATTCACACATGTTAAACTTCAAATTTAACTCTATTCATCAATAACTATCTAGAACATCATGAGAGTGGTTCGTAGATTCCACATAGATTTTGGAATATATCATAATATAATCATTAATTACCAAAAATAACAATAACATTTATTAGATTGTATATTCTATATGTCCATAAATACTTAGGGTACATTAGTTAGTTCAATTAGAATTATTATAAACCTTTATTGTCCATATATAGTTTGAAATGTGGTGGTCTAAATATCATCATTTTGTCTACATAATTGATGATATCAAACATAAAGTTCAATATTTAAAATTAAATGTGTTCCAGGAAGTTGATCAAATAAATCAATAGTGTGAGGACAAATGGATACAAGTTCTTTTTTCTAAAGGCATTGATTTATCTATATTCAATGTATAGCCTCATGCATCCATCTTACTTATAGAAAAATAGAACATGTGATCCCCATAGAGAAATAATTGGGCATATAAATCCCATATCACTCGATTCCAATAATTTTTTATTCATCTCTACTAATTACATAGAAGCTGTTATATAAGGATTATTATGTATTGGTCTTTCATAACGTGTTAAATCAATTGTGTGTTCAACATACAGCTCTGAAGGATGTCCATTTATCTCCTATAGAAGTGCATCAATGTATTGTTTCATAACAAGTAAATCTTATATTTGATGATTTATCTCTTCATCCATAGATGATGTCCTTTAATCTTCCACAAATATGATCATTTAGTATAGCGTTTATGAGTGTACCAGGACAATAGTCAAATTATACGGTTTCTTCTCTAAAGAAAAGGGATTCGGCATCTTCCACATAAATAGTATCTTCCATTATATTTTAATATATTTTCACATAATATTTTGAAAGAAACTCCATAGTGATGATTATATAAATTTCAATAATTGGAATGATGATAAGGTTGAAATCTAAAGCACAATAGTGGGTCATAATGGTGACTACCCAATACTCCATTTTCCAATGAGACATTTCGTTGTAGTTCAAACTGAAAACAACCTAATTAAATAAAAATGTAACTGTGTAATTTTCATGGAATTCTATGAAGATATAAAAAAATTAAATCATGTTGAAAATAATAATGAATGGGATAATTTTTATGAAATTAATAATTTACTTTCCACAACATCATTATGAATTGAATCCTCAAAAATTGTGATCTCATTAAATTTACCATTCTTTTTTCCATTCCTGGGGAATGTTTCATTGATGCTTTAGAAACTTTTTTTAATAACATCCCATATCCCTACAACAGTATAATTTTATATTTTTATCTTCGTAATTTCCCATTAATTCATGAGAATGATTCCCAATGTCATCAGTATTGATGAAAAATCTTTTTCATTTTGTGTATTAAAAAGGTTGTTCCCTTCCATATGTATCACACTGTGGAAAACTACCTTTAAATTCATCCATTTATCAATCCCTTTGTCTTCTAACATATTATTAGCTTACATTCCTTAAATTTTTGAATACATATAAAATTATTCATCCATCTAGATGGAGCATGAAACTATATCATCATGTGATGGAAAATTTTAGGAGACATTTTACCTTTAGATGAATGGATTTAAACTATCAATAAATCAATCCTTCTTACTGCATGGATTACATATAAGGCCCCAGCCTTAAACCTTACATAATCTTGAGTTATCACAAGATTACACGTTGAGGATATTTTCAGGTTTAGAGTTTTAGAGAATTAGATCTTAAAACATGCATTATAACCCACATTTAAACAAATTGGTTACAATAAAAGGTAGTATTCTTTTTCCCATCAACGGAAATATATTGAAAATAAAACATGGATTCTTTCTTGACACTTCCTTGATACTATAATCTTATCATGTACCTTTCCCTTGACCTGTGAAAAACATTTCAAAAACTTGGGATGAGCATAAAAACTCAGTATGGGTTATAAAAAAACATGGAAAGGAAACATGAGTTCATATATACATTAAAATGAAATCATACTTTACCCATAATACATAGGCACTTTAACATACCACATAAAATGATGAATAAATCATAGAAATCATAAGACATAAAGGTAACTTGAGGCATTCATAACATTCTTACGTAGGGAGTAACCCTCTTGGTTACGTTTGGAATACCCATCACAGTATATTCCCTAAATCTCTTCGGAGAAACCATAACGTCTCACTCCTTCGCGTTACCCAACGCATTGGAGAGCTATATCGGGATCACCCGCCCTTAGTTTATCACGGAACCACCCGTTTTCATAATAATGCCCAAGAACCTCAACATAATCTTATCACATAAAACATGAATAAAGGAAACATAACATTCCCACCTTTCAATAACAAGATATCAATACAACACATTGATATAAAAACATTATGAAAACCATTTTCGATACCATAATAAAAGAAAAGTAAAACATGGTATTTATTTTTCTTTTAAAAAAAGGTATGGCTTGTAGAGGAAGCCGAAACTCAAATAATGGTCAAGGTGGCGGAGAAACCCTAGAGCTGGCTGAGACAGCTTCTGTACAGGAGCCCTCTATGGGATTGATGAGGATGACTACTGTACCAGAATCCTGTGTGGGTTCCACAGTCTTGACTTGTATTCCTGTATCATGTGTGGGTCCGACAGAATAGCTGGTCATGTATCCTGTGTGTGTTCGACAAATCAAATTAATTATAGCTAGTCTTGTATCCTGTGTGTGTCTGACAACATAGACGAGATAGCTAGTCCTATATCCAGTGTCGGTCTGATAGCTTAGCTGGTCCTATATCATATGTCGGTCTGACAGCTTAGATGATCTAGTGGCTGCATCTGATCAACAATATCCCTCTCTACTATTGTGGCATACATGTGGGATTTGAATCATGTATTTCAATAATAATAATTGTGGTCCATTGCTTTACTTTATCTGTGGAATTGGTTTGTTCACGGGCTTGAGAGTTAGAACCGGAATGATATTGGTAACATAGAAATATGTATGGTCATATACCTAAGTAGGGTTTTTTGATACGTCATGATTGTATCTTTCTTATTTTGTTTATCCATAGTTGATATTGTGAGACATTGAGGTCTCTGGATTCCTACTAAGTATCATTATACTCACCCTTGCCTGGGCGATGCCCGCACCTCGTTGTGTTGGATGCAGATGATGGAGAACGCTGATGGAGGCCGAGAGCGCCATGACTAGACGATACCTGGAGGTGTACCTTGCGATATGTCAGCACATAGAAGAAACTTATTGAAGTGATTTCTAAGGTGTCCATATTTACCTACCCTTCAGGTAGGAACCCCAGACGATGATCCAGGAGATTCTCTTTACTTTCAGCTATTTGTACCTTTTTTAAAAATAATTATTGTTCAGTTGGTTTGTATACCAGCACATTTACTTTCCAACACACTATTTTGTATTCAGTTTTACAAAGTGTTTACTTCATGTTGCGTACTCTGTAGTATTGGATTACTTTTATAAAGGCAATTCCTTCCCTGCTTAGGGATTTTCTCCTTTGCTACTAGTCGCCAGCCCCTGGCCTATGGAAGGAGGGCTCGGGGTAGTCATGGCACGGGCCTCGAGGACGGGTCATGACATATGACATTTTGTCACAACCATTATCATCACATGATAAACAGATATACCATATTTAGAGATAATGTTTCCTAGAATGTAAACTGATTGAAACTATAATTCACACTTCCTAATCATCCCATATAATTCATTTCTTCTAGGAGCCTTCAGAATTGTGAGCAAGTGGCTTTCAGGATCCATGTAGATTTTTGAGTGTGACAATATATCATCAATATATAACATCCTAATTTAATCAATATATTTCATTAAAACTCTATTTATTAGTTCCATGAAAATAAAGGGTGCATTAGTAATTCCAAAAGGAATTACTATAAACTCTCAATTCCCATAACTGATTAAAAATGCTTTTTTGGAATGTCTTCCTTCCACACAAGAAAATGATGATTTCTAGATCTAAGATCAACATTTGATAAATATTGGGCTCCATGAAGGTGATCAAATAAATATTCAATTCAAGGTAGGGGATTCATTTTCTTTATTGTTATGTCATTGATCTCCATGTAGTCAATTCACATCCTCATAGATCCATCATTCTTCTTAACAAAATGGAAATGTCCACCTAATAGAGAATAACTAAGGAGAATAAATAATTTTTCACCCAATTCCTCTAGTTTTTTATTTAGTCCCAATTACACTTTAGTGGTCATTCTATTAGTGGTCTTCGATATAGGACTTTAATGGATCTAGATAGGAATTATATTATTCATGACATAGATATTGTGGTTGGTGTTTGTTCTCGACTAATTTGGAGGATCTATATTTATGGAGATAAATGTGATATATATATATATATATATATATATCACCAATGTTTGAATTATAATTTAACACAAATGGAATTGAACATTAGAAAAATGATATGGGTGGATCTTCTCAATGAATTTGATTGATCAATTAATTTACACCCCAACAGAGAAAACATTATCCATGAGGTATTATGTAGGAAAGGCCTTGTCATTCTTCCATTGATGTTGTTTCACAAAGATCCTATGATTAAAGTCCTAGTAAAACTATACATGGGAATTTTAAGGGATGGGACATCATCAACCACCTCCAACATGATTTATCTGTCATCATTAATAGATATGATCAAGAAACCATGAAGTGATGATCCATTATTACATAAGAAGATGGAGTATATGAAGAATGAGAAGTTTCCTGACATGAATATTGATCAAGAATGAGTATTGAATATTCATACAAAACTATGTGTTCCATCTATTATGTTGATAAAGAAATTATTTATGTATAAAGATCATATATTTACACTCTATATTGATCCTATAATCACTAATATGTAATGTGACCATCATTATCATTATTGGGTGGATAACATAAAATTGACATTCCCAACAACACTACATGTTGACTAGTATGTTAACTATTTATGACGGATTGAAAACATCCTTAGAGGGTATTAAAACCACTACCCATACAAACAATGACTTGGGAAGATATCAGTATGGACTTCATTACTAGTATCCCAAAAAATACAAATGAAACAATGTGATATAGTATATAGTGGATCCTCCCACCAAGACTACCCATTTAATCATATTTGGGAAGATTTCTGTAACACCCCATGATTTTGAAACTAAATAAAATATGGAATGAAAGTAAAACTCTATATCTAAAAAACACCACTTTTTATAACCTAGATAGTAAAAATAATTTTACAACCCTTGGGATTTTAATTTCAAAAATTTGACATACATCGTTTCGATCAGTAAGTAATTTAGAGTCAGATATAAAGAACATAATTTTTGGGGAATAGTAAGATACCAATATGAATAGTAATTGTATACTTATAAATAGTGAAAACATCTTTATAAATAGAAACCTCACCATTAATAGTATATATATATGATTTATTTTAGAATGTATGATGTAATTATGTTTTAGAATAAGTAAATAAATATTTTAAAAACTATATTCTTCATGTAAATTTTGATTTTAATTAAAAATTAAATTAATCGTATTTACAAATTTATTTTTCAAAAATGAACATCATTTTTTGAATCTACACATTGAAAAAATATTAGTGTGATATTTTGAATCATTAAAATGAAATTTAATTTTTGGTGCGTAATAAAATAAAATAATTTACAATAAATGATAAATAATTGATTTTTTGAGTCGTTGACTATGATCTGAGGATGTAATGTAAATACCCGACCCCATTTTCTCAAATTCAGTGCCTTATTACATTATAATAGAATGATTACAAGAAATTTGTATCTGTAATGAATGAATTGATTTGTATATTTTTAGACAAGATACATATATAAGTTCCACATTATATCCTAAAAGTAAAAAAACAATACTAATTAATTACATTATAAATATCAATTCGACCTAGATGATGCCTTTGAGTCATTCCTAATTTTCATATTCATATGCTAGGAAAATGAAACAGAAGAATGGTGTGAGCTCAAACACTATGTAAGAGTAAGAAATACAGTAGAAGGTTACATAAACATTAGCCAGGGTGAATAATTGAAACCACATTGCTTTAAATATTTTCATCCTAAACACTTTAAAGTAATAATATCATTTGAGTATATATGTAAATAGAAAAACATAATTATAGTTAGAATCTAATGAACATTTAATTTATAGCTTTATATTGAGGAAAATTTTTATGTTGGATAGTCTGGAACATACTGTCAGGGCCTTGGACAAGACATCTAAAACTGATTAAGGCCTCGGCCAAAACCATATCTCAAAATGGGAAAGGCCTCAGCCAAGTCCATGTCTATTTTCCTCATGAGAAATATTGGTACATAGAGAGGCTATATAGGTCCCCACAAGTCACATAACAAATCTAATTCATTCCTCATGTGATGGGTATAAACATACACAACATATATATTGATATTGAAACAATCAAATGAAATATAAATTACTTTCTACGTCCAATAATTTTAAACAATCACCATTCACAGTAAATTGTTGAATGGTTATAGGATGGAACATCCACAATCAAACTATTAATAAAACATAAAATTAAATATGGTTTATGACATCATAAAATAGTAATCCTAATAATAAATAAGAATCAACAAGAGGGTTGAATCAGATGAATAATACTCTTATAAAATCATTGAGAAATAGTTGAGAAAAATATTCATTTATTTTGAGAAGAAGAGTTATTTTGGAAAAGTATTTGTCTATAATCATAAATCATGTATGATATATTTTTCATATTAAAATGATTTACTTTTTAATTATAGTGGTTTATAAATTTTTGTTATAGTGATCCCTTGAAAATAAGTATGAGTTTGAGAAATTCCCATGAATCGGGAATGTATTTCAGAAATAATTTTGGAAGTTCCTTTTAAAACTTGTAACTCCCCATAAAATAAGTAAATATTCTGATTGGTAAATAAATATAGAACCCAAACACACAAAATTTAAGAGTTTTACATAATAATATGTAAGAATTTAATTGAGGTAACTATACAATAAATGAAAATCTAATAAAAATGGATGTTCAGGTTGAAAACCTTTTCCTTAAGTACAAATGTGTTTCACTCATGAAATTAAGGTGCTGAAATAGGAAATTTTATTTAATAATTACTTATTTAAATATTTATTATTCATGTATTTAGTTTTTCATATTTATTTTAGTTCATTTTTTTCTTTATTGTTTTGTTAAAATATAGAATTACATTGTTTTTTAGTGTTCATTTTCATTATTTTCAAAATGTGTTCACTTATTTTTAAGTAATTCAGTTAATGTGGAATGGATTTATATCTAAATAATTTATTTTAATAATTATTTATGAACATACCTAGGGGATAATTACAATTTATATCATTTGGATGAATGTGATTAAGATTAATCATTATATGAAATATTAATGAAAAACACATAGATTATTTAAGAGAAATTTTGATTATTAGGAATTAATTTGGCCGTATGAATTAATATTATGTACATATATTGTTTAATTAATATTTTGTAGGTTTGAATATAGATATTATAGTCTATTTAAACCATAATAATTGTTTCATGGACTGAAATAAAGGATAATTTCATGAATGAATCATTGTGGTCTACATATGTGGTAAATTGGAATCTCACGGATGATGATTTCGTTTTTAAAATAAAATATTTAGAGAAAGTAAGAATAATGGTGATGGTTCATTATTTTAAAATATATAATTATAGTATAAATAAGATAATATATTTATCAATGTCATTTGTATAGATGTGGTGAAGAGAGTATTCCAATATAATGGATCATGAAATGAAATTGAAATAAATAGAATGTGAATTTACCTTTGGAATCCACCTCCTTGAGAAACACATTTTGGGAAGGGGTTTTTCTCTTTATGAAAAACCATGAGATCGTGGAAATCGGTAGGTACTAGAGAAGGGTATTGGGGTTTAAATGGAGGAGCTTCATATCCTAGAGAAGTGAAGGGGGGGAGTATTTTTTGAATATTTTATTCATTATTTTATTTGTTTCATCAAGACAACTGATACAGTTGATTAATGTGAGACATACTTGATATATTTTCATGTGAGTTCCAAAATAATGTGCTTACATCACTCAAAATTTCATGAGTAGTGTATTGATATGATAACTTTTATATACAATCTATTACCGCATTTCACTATTCATAATTGATTCATGAATATCATAAAAAAATAGAAAATTAATCCTAAATATTTTTCAATAAGTAGAATTAAAAAATTTATTCCATATTTTAAAAATAAATTTCTAAATATTATTAATATAAATTTGGAAAAAAGTCATACATTATTCCAAAATTAACAATTTTAAAACTATAATTCATTTTATATTACCTAGAAAAATTATTGAAGATGTCATTATCTTATACCCTAATGAAAATAAATTAATAATATGATTTTCTATTCATAAAGTTAATATATAAATTCATATTACTAGTCATAAGGGTATGTTACTTTTCAAAAAATATACATGTCCTTTCAATCAGACCCCAAATGACTTATTGATCAAAATAATAAATGATTTATTTTTATAAATTCAAAAAATAGTAGAGGGAATGTGGTGTTTAACATCTTGATTATAAAATGTATTATTTTTTTTGGGACATAGTTTTTCATGTAGTCAATATTTATTTTCAAAACCATTGGGTGTTACGTTCTCCCCTTCGTACAAAAATTTCGTCCTCAAAATTAACAGAATGTTACCTCAGAAAAATATTTGGGTAGTTGTTCATCTCATGATCCTTAGTCTCACAAACTACCACATTGATTTTATGATTTATCCAATGTATCATTACAAAACTCTCTGTCTGATTCATCAAAAATTATTCTTTAGTCTCTGAAATTCAGATATGATCTTCATAAATAAGATAGGTCCAGTTCCAACTCTATACATTATGAAGTGAGGACATGCATTGGGTCTGGCATGTACATTCTCTGTGAGAGATGTGAAACACATTGTGTACATTATACAGGCTCAACATCTTAGCCAAATGATGTGAAATGGCCCCATTTATTTCTAGAATATCAAAAGGCCCAATATACCTAGGGATTAGTTTCCTTCTCAATCTAAATCAAACAACACCTTTCCAAGGATAAACCATTAAGAAAGCATGATATCCCACTTGAAATTCCAAATCTCTCCTTCGATTATCAACATAGCCTTTTTCCTAATTTTATCATATTTGATATGGCCTTGAACAGTCATTACCTTCATTATTGTTCCCCCCACATTCTTTGGACCAAAAGATTCCTTTATCCAACTTCTTCCCAATATTTTTGTGTACAAAATTACTTCCATTGAAATGATTCATATAGTCAATTTTAATACATTACTGGAAACTATTATTTGTTGGAAACACCAGTAAAGGTAAATAATGATCCCACATACCTTGAATGTCAAGTGAACTAGATCTCAATAGGTTCCTTAAATTTTTGATCATCCTCTATGAATGTATTTCTGTTTCAGGGTGATAAGAAGTATGATGTCGATGTTTTATGCCCAATTATTTGTGAAGAACTTTCTACAAATTCAATTTAAATAATGGGTCACGTTCATACACAATTGACATAGGTTCCCAATGATGTCTCAAAAATTTATTGCTATAGAGTCGAGCTAGTAGCTCCAATGGAAAATACACCCTTATTGTGAAGCAATGTGCAGATTTTGTAAGTCGAAACAAAATTACACATTATGAATCATTCATTTTTAGAGGTTTTGGTAAACTAAGGACCCAATACATGGTGTTGTCATACCATTTCAATTGATGAATAGTTGTAGGTTTCATGACTCCATTTAGATGTTTCCTGTTTTCCTTCACATGTTGATAGACTAAGCATATTGATATATAATTCGTAATTTCAATCATCATGTTATCCCACTAAAAATTCTCCATCAACACATTATACATCATATTGTTGCCATTAGGTATGGAGAAACTAAAACAATACTCATTATAACATAACTCCCTTTTTTAGAATTAGTGTAGAGGTAACACTAATCCACATCCCAAATTTCAGTATTTCAGTTTCACATACGAAATCATCCATCTTCCCATCTTTCATAGCATGAATTTTCTTTTAAATTTTCTCTCCATGAGGATATGAACTTTTATTTCTTTGTAATAATGATTTATGGGAAACCAAATGAAAATAGTATTGATGTTTCTCCTTCTTTGATAATTCCCAAGTCCAGCCTCACTAGATACATGTAAAAAGGATCCTTTTCAATCCTCATTTTTTTTATAAATCCATGATACTTCATGCTAAATGCATCAACTAACTTGTTTACCTTTCCTGGGAGTTAGTGTATAGTATAATCAGGATCCTTGATAAATTATATCCATATTTTTTCCTTCTGTTGAGTTATTTATATTAAATGATATAATTTAGACTCTTGTGATCCATATATATCTAACAATTTTCTCCATAGAGATAATGTCTTTATTTTTTTAATGAAATGATTTCCATTGATAACTGAAGATCATGAGTTAGACAGTTTTGATCATGATTTTTTAACTACCTTGAGGCATAGGAAATAAATATATCATTCTACAGAAGGAAAAAACAATGTCCTTTCATTAGTGCAACTCTATAGTTCAAAAACCCATCATTCCATGATTATAGGGTTAGGATCGGTAAATTCACCAATCTCCTCTCCAATTATTTGAATCAATCCTCAAATTCAATTTTTAATTAAAACATAACCTCTTTACTTGTATTCTTGGCCATTGGGTTGGATAAATTGGATAGGTTCTAAAAGAAACATGATAATGACCTTCTAAACAAATAAAACTATGTACATCAGTTAACTTTATTGGATTATGATGTAAATACCTAGAGATTTTATGGAATTTATTTTAAATTCTTTGTAATTTTACAAGTCTACAGTTTTTAACGGCGCCTGATTCCGAGTGCCGGTGTGCCTGGAATAAATTTCTGATGTTTTTTTCAGGTACGTTTAGTAAACATGCATGGATGTATTTATAAATTTTAAACAGGTTCATAGAATTTAAATCTGAGGACACCGATGAACATGTAGTAGCGATATTCTCTTATGTATCCCTTTACCATAATAGCATTTTATCAGATGTGGTAGCTAAAATTCGGGGTTTATAGTTAAAAATTAACGATTAAATAAAAATGTGTCTGTAACTCATTTTTCTTTAGTTGGTGGTTATTACCTCCAAAAGGAAGTTGGAGGTGGGGCACACCCCCCACAATACCTCCCATGGGAGGATATTGTGTGGTGGTTCCCACATGAGTTCAAACTTTTCACCTCCCCTCAAATCCCATTAATCTCCCCTTTGAATTAATGAATCCACCTCTCCCATTTTTAAATTTTAAACCTTCCACCTTCTATCATTAAGGTTCCAACTCAATTAATTAATAACAAAATAAATTTGAGTGTTTGAAATCTTTTGAATCTATTTTTGAAACATTAAGACAAGACATTACAAAATTTTAATTTGGTTTTCATAATCCCAGATGGGAGAACTAAGTAGAGGATATCTTTTGGAGGACATCACCCACTCCAACGAAGAACACAAGGAACAATATCCTGTTAACGAAGAACATCTCCTCCGCTTCTTCAACTGGGGAATGAACATGAGGCGACACCCACGAGGAACCCTCATCTTCTTTCCTCTTCATCCTCGTCAAGGGGGAAGACGCCGCCCTCGAAGAATGTCGCCAAAAAAGATTCTTCCTCCTCGGACACATTCCGACGTCAACGAATCGACGCCGTCGTCAACGAACAAACATCAAATCATGGAAGGGAGTTTTTTATAATTTTAAATGAATAAAATTATACCCTTGTTCATGATGAATCATATGGTTCATAATTGGCCTTTTTTATCGCCTAACGCAGAAGGTGATGGCTGAACGAACATGGCCCAATAACCCTCCGTTGAGTCTTGTTTGCGTTGAAAATTGAGGCAGAGCCAGTGGGGTGTGGTTTCGTCGCACCATGATGGAGGAAGAGGCCATAGCCATGAAGCAGCGGTGACCGAAGGCAGCAATAACTAATGGTCGCAGCCATGCCGGTCCGCACCGGTGGAGGACCGGCACCATCGCACAGGCCGCGTGGAGGAAACCACAGCCTGCATGCATAGGCCGCTCGGACGATCCAAACTGACCGTCCTCCAACCAAATGGGCTGGAGGAGCGTAGTGCCACGTGTTGCTTCGTTGTGGAGATGACCACAGATTGCAATATGCGGGCCGATCAGTGGGAGAACCGGTCGGCTGCCTGCCGGATGGGTGGAAGGAAACTGCAGCGTCATATGGTGCGATGTGGGAGGAACATCGACACGCTATGTGGGATGCTCACGCTGGACAGAGCCGGCCAGCTTCGACTGGTCGGGAAGGGAGAGGTAGGGATGCTCTCTGCCACCTGGCAAACCAGACCGGCTCGCTCCGTGAGGCCGGGTCCACAGTTGGGCCAAACCCAACCATGTTGAGCCAACCCCCTAGCCGGGTCGGACCTACCAAACCAGGCTGGGCCAACCCCCCCCCCCCCCCCATCTTAGTCGGGCCACCCCGCCACCCCACTGGGCTTGATGGGTCGGGCCCGACATCTCTTAAAAGTGAATATCTTCAAGACCGCACATCCGAACGACGCGCTGTCTGCGGAACTGGGACCGTGAGGCAAGGCAGTCCTATTGCAATAATCTAAGTGTGTTTTGGACAAGTTTGAAAAAATGAATGGGTTTGGATCGAGCATAAATCCATTCGGGCCCTTCGAATAGAAAAGCCAATAACTCTCAGACCAGGCTTTGATTGACGCGTTTTTTTCCATGTTGGGTTCCTTATAATGAGATGGAACTACGAGATAAATCAAAATAGGACTTATTTGGTGTATAGTTACTTTAATCATGGAGCGTACCCTCCTGAAATTGATCGTACTATGTGCGGGAACCCTAGAGCTGGATGCAAAGACTTCTGTACTGGAATCCTCCATGGGATCAGCGATGATGACTACTATACCATAATCCTAGATGGGATCCATAGTTTTGACTTATGTTCCATTATACTCTCTGGGATGGATAGAATAGCTGGTCTTGTATCCTGTGTGGTTCTGATAGCTCAGATGAATTATAGATGGTCATTTATCCTATGTGGTCCTGACCACTTAAAAGAGATAGCTGGTCCCATATCCTTTGTGGTACCGACAACATAGATTATATGGTGGGAAAATCGGATCATCAATATCTATCTACTATTGTGGCATACTTGTGTGAGATGATTCAGGTGATTCAACCATTATCATCGTGGTGATTAACTTTACATTATTTTTTAAATTTTTTTGTACTCGAGATTTAGAGTTGGATTTGGACTGAGATTGGTAACATAAGAATATTTATAGGCATAAACCTATGTTGGGTTGGTTGATATTTCGTTATTGTATCTTTCTACTTTTGTTTATCCTTAATGGGTGCTTTGCGACATTGTGGTCTCGTGGTCCCTACTGTGTATCGTTATATTGACCCCTTCACGGGCTATGCCCGCACCTTATTGTGTTGGATGAAAATAAAAAACAACATTGACGGAGGCCGAGGGCGCCATAAATTGATGGTACTCGGAGGTAGACCTTCCGAAGAGTCATCACACGGAGGAGACTGACGGATGTGAGTGCTAAGGTGGCCATATATACATACACATCAGGTATGAACCTCAGAGGACGATCCAAGATATGCTATTTAGTTTCTGTTTTTTGTTCCTTTTTATTTGTACTCGTTGTTTAGTTTGATTGTATATTGGCACATTTACATTCCATCACACTCTTTTGTATTCAGTTTTACTTAGTGTTTAATTTATATTGTCTACTCTGTAGTATTTGTTTAATTTTATAAAGGCATTGCCTTCCAATCTTAGGGATTTTTGCATTTGGTGCTAGTTGCGAGCCCCTGGCTTATGGAAGGTGGGCCTGGGGTAGTCACAGCATGGGCCCTGAGGATGGGTCATGAAAAATTGGTATTAGAGGTGGTCAGTTCTACCCCAGAACTGGGACTCTGATTATTTTAATATAAATAGTGTTAAGCGTTTTTAGTATGGTTATCAATTTATGGAAACTGGTGTTGGTGCAGTGACCAACGTATCAATATACTAGGACTCTGACTTCTGATCTCCAACAGAGTGCACGAAAACACTAATTACATGTGGGTTTCCTTTCAAAAAACATTTCCTTATGAATGCATTGTGTCAGCTCACCAGGTATACTATTTTGACTATGGTGTGCTTATTTCATTTCAGGATGGCCCCATGAAGGCAGTTAGGTAGGGTTCCACGTTACATACGATGTGATATCCCACCGAGCGATGAGGCCTCAGTTTAGGGCCCCATCACAGCAGAGTCCCCAACGGTACCACTACCCGTTGGGCCACCGATACCACCAACCCCAGCAGTAGAGAGTGCATGCCTCTTGAGTGTGTTGCATGGGTTTTTGCAACAGAGGCCGCCCATGATTCATGGAGAGACGAACCCACATGTAGAAGAGGGTTGGATGGAGGCTTTTGTGATAGTTCTCATAATGGTAGGGACACCTGCCAACCTTATGTTGATCCTTGCTGTGAGTATCCTGGACACAACAATAGGTAGATGGTGGAGCCTGATGCTCTAGGTGCATGATGAGGAATCACTACTCTGGACAGACTTTGAGAGTCTCTTTAGCTCAGAGTTTTTTCCATCCACCCTTCGTGCGGTGCAGATTCAGGAGTTACTTAATATGTAGCAGGGTATCGTGACAATAGCTCAGTACTCAGTGTAGTTCATTGTCCTCTCGCGCTACTCCACAGATATGGCACGAGACCCATTATTCAGGGCCCAATCCTTTGAGCAGGGACTCGGTCAAGAGATCAGGGCTTTGAGGATTCCCCTCAGCATTTTGACATAGGCGAGGGTACTGGAGGGAGTCCTTCTAGTTGAGAGATTTCTCACTGAGCAGTCAGAAGTAGCGAGACCAACCATAGAGCGACACATAGTGGAGTATTCTACAGCTGGAAGTAGAAAAATGTCGCAGAGGTCCAAGAGGAATAGGCCATCAGGTGGGCGATCCAAGGATATAGGTTTCATTGTTCATGGAACATTAGAAAAAGTCATCTATACAACGAGCAGTCAATGCTATTCATGAGGCCGGCAGAGCCACATGGCAAGTGACTGCACGAACTGCCATGCAGATTAGTAGCAGATAGTAGAAGGACCTCCCTATCAGAGGATGAGGTTCGAACATGGTGGTCCACAGGAAGAATGTGGAAGTAGTAAAGGATATGGCCAAGTAGTGGGTAGTGGATGACGTTTTGAGGCTCTACCACCACCACCACCACCACCAAGATGTCCCCCCAACCACAATGAGCTGGTGGACAGAGGCAGGCTCAGCTCGAGGCAGTCGAGGCCTATGACCACGGCGCACCTGATATGATTAGAGGTACTATCTGTGTCTATTACACCCTTGAGACAGTACTTATAGATACAGGTATGTGTCATACTTTTATTGTTGCTGCCCTTGTTTGGAGCTCAGAGATTTTGATGGAGTCGTTGTCCAGATCCTTATGGATAGAGACTCCTATGGGAGCAGACTCGACTATTACACATAGGTGTCAGCAGTGTGAGGTTTCTTTATGAGGTGAGATTTTTTGCTGAGATCTTCTTTTTGTGGTCTCAATTCCATTCAATTTCCTCTTGGGTATGGACTATATATCTACAGTCTATGGTCATATCAATTGTATTAGGCACAATGTTCGGTGTGTCCACACGGATTGGACCAGGTACACCTTCACCGGCAAGAAGAGAGCCAATGTGGTGCAGGATGGGCATACATAGAGGAGGGTGCAGCCGATCATACATCAGTTGGCTACTCTCATCCTCAGAACGGTTGATGTGTGGTGTCCGAGTTTTCCTTTTATGGTGGATCAGTACGGGGATGTTTTTCCTGAGGAAGATCCAGGACAACCTCCTCGCAGATAGGAGGACTTATACTATTTGTCGACTACCGTATCTTGAATCAGGTGAATGGTAAGAACAAGTACCCACTCCCGATAATTGAAAAACTCTTTAAGTAGTTAAATGGAGCACGATGGCTCTCGATGATAGACCATAGGTCAGGCTATCACCAGCACAGAGTTCGAGACAAGTATGTGCAAAAGACGACCTGCAAGTCTCGATATGGACATTACGAGTTCATGGTTATTCCCTTCAGCATAACTAATGCTCCAGAAGTGTTCATGAGTCTCGAGAACATGATATTTCATCCTTACCTCAATCAAATTGTCGTAGTCTTCATCGACGACATACTGATTTCCTCGACAACTGAGGAGAAGCACCCCTACCATTTTCGGGTGGATTTGGATAAACTTTGAGAGCACCGGCTTTATGGTAATCTCTCGAAGTCCCAATTATGGATTTGAGAGGTTCAATTCTTGGGGCACGTTATCTCTAAGTATGGAGTTTCATTAGATCTAGAAAATACTAAGGCAGTGCTTGCTTAGGTGCCACCCAGGAGTGTGACGGAGGTGTAGAGTTTTATTGGACTGTCTGGGTACTATCAGAGATTTGTTCCAGACTTCTCCAGAGTTGCAGCACCAATTTACGCACTACCGAAGAAGAGGATACCCATCGTGTTTTTAGAGAGATTCCAAGAGATCTTTCAAGAGTAGAGGCTGAGGTTGACCAGTGCACCAATCTTGAGGCTACCAGAGGAGGGTGTAGGGTACGTAGTTTACTGTGACGCATCAGGGACCGGACTCAGGTGTGTCTTGATGATGGAACAAGCAGATATCACGTATGGTTCATGGTATTTGAGACAACACGAGTAGAGAAACAATACCAATAACCTATAGTTAGCAGTAGTGGTCTTCGAATTTATGATGTGGCGGCACTATCTGATGGGCGAGCGTTTTACTGTCTACTCTGACAACCAGATTCTCAGGTACATACTCTTGCAGAAGGACATGAACATGACACAACGATGATGGCTCGAGATCCTCCGTGACTATGACATCGAGATAGTCTATAGTCTAGGGAAGGGGAACATTATAGCATATTTTGTCAACAAGAGATCAGGCATTCAACTGCTTCGAGAGATGACAGAGCAGCCGGCCGCGTTGTAGATATCCATTTTGTATAGAGATGGTGTATCCTATCTGCAGTCTCTCATAGTCACTCCTTCACTTCTTCATCGAGCCAGCAAGGAGCAGCGTGGGGACGTTGACTTTGAGGAGCAACGTGCTCAGATTTCCCCAGGCATGCACCTGATGGGTTTTCTGATGGTGGAAAGTATGTCTTCTTCTTTAGAGGATGTACCATGGTACCAGTTTCAATACATGAGGTGGTGTTGAGGGACACATCTCCTTTAGCGGTATATCCAGGAGTGGCGAAGATGTATTAGGACCTCAGACAACAGCACTGGTGGCTGGGTATGAAGAAAGAAGTAGCATAGTTTGTCTCACAGTGCCTCACTTGTCACAAGTGAAGGTGGAGCACAAGGTACCAGTAAGTTTGGTACATCCCTAGAGGTTCCAGAGTGGATGTGGGATGGGATATCCATTGATTTTGTGACATAACCTCCACATACATCAAGAGGACACAACTCTATCTGGGTGATCGTAGACTAACTCACCAAGTCTTCCCACTTCCTACTGATCAAAGAGCAGCTCTTAGTAGAGATCTTAGAACTCCTCTACGTTTAGGATATCGTATGACTTAATGGTGTGCCATTGACTATTATCTCTGATCGATATTCTTGTTTCACTTACCAGCTATGGAAGGGGTTACAGGAGGATTTTGGGATGCATCTTTGCTTGAGCACTGACTTCTATCCTCAAATGGATTGTCAGACAGAAAGGTCTATTCCGACTATCGAGGAAATTCCCTGTGCATGTTTCCTTGACATTGGTCGAAGTAGAGAGGATCATTTAACCTTGGTAAAGTTTTCATACAACAACTACTATCAATCCACCATCGGTATGGCCCCTTACGAGACATTGTATGTCCGACCTTGATGATCACCATTGGGCTAGACTGGCACAGGGGAGTCAGCACTTGTAGGACCATAGATGGTGCAGGCTACGATGGAGAAGGTGCAGATCAACCAGGAGAATATGAATACTGCATAGAGAAAACAGAAGTCCTATGCTGATAGGAGATGGAGACCACTGGAGTTGGATGATGGAGACCACGTCTTCCTACGGGTCTCACATCTACAAGGTCTATGGAGATTTGGCCGAGGCAGCAAGTTATCTCCACGTTTTTTCGGGTCATTCTAGGTCCTCAACATAGTTGGGTAGTTTCCTTACCACCTGGCCTTCCACCTTAGTTGCATTGGGTGTACGATGTCTTCCATGTATCTCAGCTGAGGAGATACGTGTTGGACCCATCCCATATCATTGACCATGGGGATATTGACATCTATGATGGGGCGAAATTCACTGAAGTTCTAGTGGAGATAGTGGATCGACAAGAGCGGGTCCTATGAGGATGGTCGATTCATGTGGTGTGCATTCACTGGCAGCACGTGATCTTCTAGAAGAGCACATGGGAGCGGGAGGATCAGATGCATGCTCAGTACCCCCATTTGTTTCCCTAGTGTGTGTTGTAGCTTTATAAGGATGTAATGTCTTGAGGTGGGGGTAATCTAAATACATGGAGATTTAAATGAATATTTTTTTAAAATTCATTGCAATATTACGAGTCTGTAGTTTCTAACCGCACTAGATTCGGAGGCTCGGTGTGCCCGGAATAAATTTCTAATGTTTTGATTGGGTACATTTAGAAAACGTATGTGTCCATTTTTATTTCTTTTCAATCAGTGCTTGGAATTGAAATCATAGGGCACCGATGAACTCACAGCGCTCGTATTCACTTAAAGAGACCTTTGCTGCAGTTGCGTTTTATCGGATGTGGTAGTTAATATTTTGGGTTTCTAATTAAATATTAAAGATTAAATAAAACTGTGTGTGTAATACATTTTTATTTAGTTGGTTTTTATTATCTCAAAAAATAAGTTGGATGTGTGGCCAACCCCCCACATAACCTCCCATGGGAGGATATTGTGTGGTGGGGCTCAAACGATTTCAAACATTTCACCTCCCCTCAACTCCCATAAAACTCCCCTTTGAATTAATGAAGCCACCTATCCCCTTTTTAAATTCCAATCCTTCCACCATCTCTCATTATGGTTCCAACTCAATTAATTAATAACTTAATTGATATTAGTGTTTTAAATTGTTTGAATCTATTTTTAAAACATTAATAGAAGACAATACATTCTTCTAATTTGGTTGGCATAAACATATTTGGGAGAACTAAGTAGATGTGGAGTGATTTTGGAGGACATCATCCTCTCCAATGAAGAACACGAGGAACAATATCATCTCGAATAAGAACATCTCATCAAATTATTAAACCAGGGCAAGAACGTGAGGCGACGCCCATGAGTAAAGCTCATCTTCTTTCCTCTTCCTCTGCATCTAGGGAGAAGACGACACTCACAAAAAATTTTACCGACAACACTGATTCCTCTTCGAATGCATTCCGAAGTCAATGAATCCATTCCATCATCAACAAATGAACATTGAATCAAGGTAGGTTGTTTAGTAAAATTTTAATTGATTAAAATTATACCCTCGTTCATGATGAATGTTATTGTTCATCTTTGGCCTTTTGTATCGCCTAACGTGGAGGGTGCGGGCTGAACGAACATGGCACAATGACACTCCGTTGATTCTTGTTTGTGTTGATAATTGAGGTAGAGTCGGTAGGGCATGGAGCCATCACACAGTGCTAGAGGAAGAGGCCACGACCATGAGGTGGAAGTGAACGAAGGCGGCGGAAACCGAAGGCAGCTGCAAGGCCGGGCTGCTGCGGTGGAGGACCGACGCCGTCGTGCCATTCACATGGAGGAAACTGAAGCCTACATCCATTGGCGGCTCGGATGAACCGAACTGGCTGACAACCTGCCGGTCATGCTGGAGGACTATGGTGCTGCCTGGTGCCAGTTTGTGGAGAGAACTACGACCCACTATCCACGGACGAATCTGCGGGCGAACCGGCCGTCTTCATGCCGGTTGGGGTAAAGGAAATCGAGGTGCTGATTGGAAATGCATGGGAGGAACAACATCCCGATGTACGGACCACTAGCGTTGGACAAAGCTAGCAGGCCTCGACCTGCCGGGCAGGGAGAGGCAGCGCCATGCAAAACTGCCTGGCGAACCGTACCGTCCCACTCTGCGGGTCGGGTTCGCAGGTGAGCTGCACCCCACTAGGCCGGGGCGACCCCCCAACTAGTTGGGACCCACCAAACTGGGCTGAGTGCCCCCCCAGACGGGGCAGACCTGCTGAGCTGGGTTGGACCCGACCTCCAGCGCACTTGGCTTGACAGGTCGGGCCCTACATCACTTAATTGAGAATATCTTTAAGACTGTGAATCTGAACGATGCTCCATCTGCGGCAATGGGACCCATTCTGTGAGGCAGTCCGTTTGCGATACTCTAAGTGAGTTTTGTTCATCATTTAAAAAATGGACGGGTTTGGATTGAGCTTAAATCCAACCAATCCCCTAGAATATAAAATCCAATAACTCTCAGATCGGGCATCTGATTGATGCATCATCTATCACATTGGGTTCCTTATGATGAGACAAAACTAAGACATAGATCAACTCCGGAATTCGTTTATGTATTATTACATGAATCGAGGAGTAGATCCTCCCATAATCGAGCATTATGTGTGCAGAAACCCTAGAGCTGGCTACGACGACTTATGTACAGGAACACTCCATGGTATTGACATGGACGACTACTGTACCAGAATCTTGTGTGGGTTCGATCGTTCTAACTTGTATTCCTATATCCTATGTGGTTCTGACAGAATATCTGGTCTTGTATCTTGTGCGGGTTTGATAAATCAGGTGAATTATAGCTAGTCTTGTATCCTGTGTGGGTCTGACAGCTTAGACGAGATTGCTGGTCCTATATCCCGTGTCAGCCCGACAGCTTAGTTGGTCCTGTATCATGTGTCAGTCTGAAAGCGTAGATGATCTAGTGGCTACATCTGATCAAATATATATCTCTACTATTGTGGCATACATGTGTGATATGGGTCATGTATTTAAATCATAATCATTGTGGTAATTGGAATTACATTCTCTGTGAAAATGGTTTGTGCTTGGGCTTGAGAGTTAGAGTAGAAATGATATTGGTAACATAGAAATATGTATGGGCATATACCTAAGTAGGGTTTTTTGATGCTTCGTGATTGTATCATTATTATTTTGTTTATCCTTAGTTGATTTTGTGATACTTTGAGGTCTCGTGATTCCTACTGAGTATCGTTATGCTCACCCCTGCACAGGCTATTCTCGCACCTTGTTGTGTTGGATGCAGATGGCAGACAACGTTGATGGAGGCCGAGAGCACCAAGACTGGAAGGTACCTCGAGGTGGACCTTGCGATAAGTCTGCACATAGAAGAGACTTATAAACGTGAGTGCTATGGTGGCCATATGTACCTACCCTTCAGGTAGGAACCCCAGAGGATGATCCAGGAGATTCACTTTACATTCAGCTATTTGTCCCTTTTTACATATAATTATTGTTCAGTTGGGTTGTATACCATCCCATTTACTTTCCAACACACTCTTTTGTATTCATTTTTACTTAGTGTTTACTTCTTATTGGGTACTATATAGTATTTGATAACTTTTATAAAGTCAATTCCTTCCTAGCTTAGGGATTTTCTCCTTTGCTTCTAGTCGCTAGCCCCTGGCCTATGGAAGGCGGGTCGAGGTAGTCATGGCACGGGCCCCGAGGACGGGACGTGACATAGGACATTATTTCACAGCCATTATCATCACATGATAAACAGATATACTATATTTAGAGATAATGTGTCCTATAATGTAAACTAATTGAAACTAAAATTCACACATTTTAATCATCCCATATAATTCATTTCTTTTAGGAGCCTTCAGAATAGTGAGCAAGTGGCTTTCATGATCCATGTAGATTTTTGAGTGTTCCAATATATCATCAATATATACCACCATAATTTAATCAATTTATATCATGAAAACTCTATTTATTAGTTCCATGAAAATAAAGGGTGCATTAGTAATTCCAAATAGAATAACAATAAACTCGTAATGCCCAGAACATATTAAAAATGCTTTTTTGGAATGTCTTCCTTCCACACAAGAAAATGATTATTTGTAGATCGAAGATCATTCTTTGAAAAATATTGGGCTCCATGAAGGTGATCAAATAAATATTTAATTCAAGGTAGGGTATACTTGTTATTTATTGTAATATAATTGATCTCTATGTAGTCAATTCACATCCTCATTGATCCATCATTCTTCTTAACCAAAAGGACATGTCCTCCCAATGGAGAATAACTAAGGGGAATAAATCATTTGTCACCCAATTCCTCTAGTTTTTTAATTAGTTCCAATTACACTTCAGTGGTCATTCTATAAGGGTTCATCGATATGGGACTTGATTAAGGGATTATGTCAAATGAGAAACACAATTTACTACTCTGGAGGATGGCTAGGTAAATCCATTTAAAAAACATCAACATATTCTTGCACAATCAAAAAATCATCTATCTGAAAAGTCAATTCATCACAAATAGTTATTGCATTCTATTTCTCCTAAATAATTGAATTATGTTTAGCAACTAGGGGTGGAACTAGATGAGAATCATATGTTTATGTTTCTATCTTAATGATAATGGATTCAAACTAGGTGGACAGTAAGTCATTGTTTCGTGTACAAGGATATTATGGGTGAAGACAAAAAATCAGTGTCGTAGTTTTTCTCCTATGTACATCTTTGAAAGAACCACGCTGACTTTTAGTATCTAAACAAAGAAGTATTTTATAGAAATATCCACAAAATCTATTCCACACCAAAATAGCATTGTCTTATTGTGTGCATATCCTCAATTACAATCTTAGGGAATTGTTCCCAAATATATGTTTTCTAAATCTAGTTTCCATGTTTTCTATTATACTCTCTTTGATACTAACTTTAAAAACCTGAACCCAGTTTTTTTGAGCCAGCACCATAATACATTACATTGGCAAGATTACAAGAAAGTAATATCCTAGTTAAATGAATAGTTTATTATATTTCAAACAAGATACATATATTGGTTCAACATTACATCATTATTTAAAAAACATCACTAATTAATTCCATTATAATCATACATGCCTCCTATATTATGCATGAAAGAAATTCATAATTTACACCTTCATGTCTTGGGAAAATAAAAAATAAGAAAGTGGGGAGCTCAAATGTTTAGTAAGAATAATAAATAAAATGTAAAATTACATAATCATTAAGCATGGTGAATATTTGAAAACACGTTTACTTAAAAATAATAAAATGAATGCATTATGGTTGGATGATGATCTGAGTTACTTATTTATATAATAAAATATAATAATTAGTATATCCTACTTAAATTTAATTTTAGTTTCATATTGAGGTAAATTCATATTCCAGACATTCTAAAACATATCATTAAATCCTCGTTCAAGATGTATAACCATGAATAAATCCTCGGCAAAAATTATATCTCAAAATGGGCAAAGCCATAACTATGCCTATGTCTATTGGTCTCATGAGACCAATCGATGCATCAAGGGGATATAACAGGCCTCATTCATTACATAATAAGTCTAGTGCATTCCTTATATGAATACTATAAACATTAGAAATATATAAATAAATATTGAAACTTACTCATGAAATGAAAATAACATTCCACGAACATCATGCTTAATCACTAACCATTCAATGAAAATTAGAGAATGGTTTTATGATAGCATATCCACAATAAAAAACATCATAAAAATACAATTCAATATGGTAGATTGTATGAAAAATACTATTTTAAATAATACCTAATAATCAACATGATATATTCGATAGAATAATATAATCTTATAAAATCATTAAGTAATTCATGAGATAAATAGTCTTTTATTTTGAAAAGAAGAGTTCTATTTGAGAAGTCATTGTATAAAAACACAACTGATTTAAGATTTTATTTTCATTATAAAATGAGATATTTCATAAATTTAATGGTTTCTAATATTATATTATAGATTTCCGTTGAATATATGTATGAATTAGAGAAAATCCATTGAATAGTGCTTCTATTACAGAAATAATTTTGAACGTTCTATTTAAAACAAGTAACTCCTAATAAAATATAAAATGATTATTTATGTTAATAAAATATTGAAAACTCACATATAATTTATGAGGAGTAAATATTAATAAATAATAAATTCATTGAGTTAATTAGACAGTAAATGTAACCTGAATGAAAATGAATGTTAGGGTGGAAAACCTTTACCTTATGTCTGAATGTGTTATGCTCTTGAATTTAAGGACCTAGAATATGAAATTAGATTTATTAATAAATTATTTAAAAATATATTATACATGAATATATTTTATAATAATTTTTTTCTGTTCATTTATTTCCTTATGGGTATGTTATAATATTGAATTCAGTCATTTTAGAGTTTTTGTTTTCTTTATTATCATAATCGATTCACTTTTTTTAAGTAATGGAGTTCTTGTGGAATAGATGTAAATATCCAAAAATAAATTTACACATTATTTACAAACATTCATAGGTGTTAATGGTCATTTATGTCATTTAGTTACATGGAATGAGAATTAATCATTAGAAGAAACATTTCAGGACAATCACTTGGATTATTTAATTTTAATTTTTATTATTAAGAACTACTTTGTTCATATGAATTAAAATTATCTTCATATTATGGTTCTATAACATTATTTGGTTATAAAATATATATTATAGTACAATTTAACCAAAAAAATGTTTTCATTACCAGTAATAATGGATAAATTGAAGTATGAATCTTCATCGTCCATGAATTTCGTAAATTTCCACCTAAATGACACTGATTTCATGTATAAAATAAAGGGGAGAGATAGAGAGAGAGAAATGAAATTAAAGATTTTTCTTCCATTAAAACTTTATAATTCAAGTATATAGATGATAATGGTTTTATATTTTCCACTAGGATAGAGGAGGTGAGGAGAGGATAATAATGTAATGGAACAGAGACTGAAATTCAATGAAATAGAATGTAAATTTACCTCATGAATCCACCTCATTTAGAATCTCCTTTTGGGAATGGGATTTTCACATTTTGAATGACCAAGAGTTCTTGGACGTGAGTAGTGAAAAGGTAAGGGTATTTTGGTATAATTTTGTGATGCTTCAAGGCATATTGGAGTTAAGATAAGATGGATTGATGGGGGGTTATAGTGGAGGAGAGGAGTAATTTTTTAATATTTTCTTCATTATTTTATATATTCTTTCAAGACAACCAATATTGATGATTCATGTGAAACATAATAGTAATAAGAACATGTGTTTTTGAAAAAAGTGTTCTTATATCATTCATGATGTCATAAATATTGTATTTAACAAATAATTAATAAATACGATATATTACCATATTCCACTATTCTTAAAAAATTCAGGAATTTAACTAAAATTAAAAAATTCCCCCTAACAAATTTTTAACATTTAGAATTAAAAAATTAATACCAATTTTTGAATTTTTTATGATTATTTTAATTTTTATATTAAATCATAATTTATCAATAAATTAAGAATTTTAAAACTATAACTCATTTTATATCACATTGAAATTTTATTCATGATTTTATTATATTATAGCCTTCTGAATATAAAATAATAAAATGATTTACAATTCAAAAGGGGCATATAACTATTCATAAAGGTATTCTATTATTCACAAAAAATTAAATATACTTTTATTAGAAGCTAAATGACTAACCGATTGCAACTCTAGATGACCATTTCTCGAAATTCAAAACATATTAATAGAAATTTTTTTTTAACAGATAGATTATAAAATGTGTTGTTTTGTAGGGACTTAGTGTTTATTTCATTCTATATTTATTTTAAATACCATGAGTTGTTACATGTATGTCCTATTGGTTTGAACTCAGATGTAGATAATATTATTTTTGGTAATGGAATCAACACTATTTCTGGTCTTATAGAAAAATATTAATCTAATTATTAAAATAAAAAAAACCATCGTCCCCTCCATTATAAATACTTCTTATACAACCCTCTCCTCTTCACTCCTCTCAATCCTTGTGAATTCTCCAAAATCTGAAATAAATCTCCTCCCAACCTCCTCCCCCACGATCAGTATCACTTGGTCTCATAAAATGCCCAAATAAGCATCCCTTAATATGATATCAAGAACGTTAATTATAGAGATAAAAGTCAACATTAATTTTCTTCCTTTTTCTTGTTCCTTTTTTCTTTTTTATTTCATAACCACTTCTTATACAAACTGAATGAAAAACACATTAGCATATATGTAGTTTTTTTATTCTAATAGGATAATTCATCTTCCTCTCTAATTTCACTCTCATTTATGATTTAAATTATATATCATCTAAGATGTGATGATATATCACATTCAATGAAGACAATTATTTCAATTTGATTTTCCATATTCAAATAGAGTCATGATACAATTTTTATAGATGAACCATACTATTATATATTAATTTTATCTTATTTAATGTTATAGAATACTTATTCACAAAGGATGTACAGTAATAATACAAAACAGGGTAAATATTATAAGAAATCAATATTTATCCAAGAGTTTATCATTAAGGATTTTCATAATGATTCACCTTCACTCAAAATTCCAAAATTAATTTTATAAACATCTAATATTCAAAGTGTTCATTAATGGCTTATAAAATCAATACTCTGCACCAACTCCCATCTTAGATGATCTACCATACTCTTTTATAAGTGATTTGGTCCTGAGTATTATGAAAAATGGAACTCTTGAACAATGAAATTGAATCCATTAAACCATATAAAAGGCCATGATTGAACATAATAAATTCATAATAATCCAAATAAACGAATAAATGGTAATTAAATTGTTAATTAATTAACATAATTTGGTAAATCATTTCATTAAGATCACTTGAAGTACATCCATGGATTTAAGGTTAGGGATCCTCTTTCTCATTTTTATGGAATATGTATACATCACATTGATGTTCCATATCATGAATATTTTTTTCTTAATACTAACATTTTAATTTTATGATTATTATATTTTGGTAATACAATTCAACTGATTAGAAAGTTTTATGTATTTTCCACCCGAACCACCCTTTTCAATCAGGTTTCTCTTATCCTCTCATCACCTTATTTAAATACTTATTTATTATTATGTATGAATCATTAATTATACTTGAATTTCATATATATATATATATGTACCAATCATAATCCTTAATAATTTTATCTAGAGTGACTTATTTTAAATGAATCTTCCAAAAATTCATCTACATTGCAAGCCAGATTTGAGGGACATCATGAATTATAATATATATTTAAGATAACATTATAGTATGTTTTAGGAAATATTTATCGGTTTAAAATTATACATTTTATAATGAAAATGAAATTTTGGTTCATTTCAGTTTTTGTGGAATTAAACATGCCTTTTTTCATTAAAATACTTTAATTGTTTCCTTGAACCACACTAAAATGTTATATTATTGTAGTATCTTTAAAAAAATTAAATTATTTTACAACAATGATACTTTATATAATCTTATAGTATAAAATAAATTATTTTACCTTTTATTTTCTAGTGATATACATGTTTAAAATCTAATTTAACGACAATTACAAATGTTTTTCCAGAAGAACACTTCTTTCTGGAGTAAAAAATGATTTTTCTCTTCTCACATTAACTTCTATAAGATATATGCACGGTTAACCACTTATCAAGAGTCTCATAATTATCATGAAATTATTTAGTATTATTATTTTAATGTTTCAGGGTGGTATGGGACACTTTGGAATTTTAAAGGATTATTTCTTTGACAATTATTCAATCGTCTCATTTAAAAGTATATTCATTTATGTCAGCATAATTTTTTGAATATTGTATTTTATTAAGGCTTATCTCCTTTGATATCATCCACAATTTTTTGTTGAGTGTTTTATGATTAGTTTGAATATAGATGTTCTATCTTGAAATAATTCTCTGTATTACTCTGAACGGTATGTGTTTATGTATAATGAATGAAAAAAGTTATTTACATTTCATATGATAATATCAATATAAATGTGTATTTTGTATATATTGATCCTCAATCATCTGAGGAATGCATTTGAAATAGTATGTGACTGGTGGGTCCCACTTTAAGACCTCGATGCATCAGTAGGTCGCATGAGACAAATAAATATAGACATGGTGAAACCGTTCCCATATTTAGATATGGATTTGTTATAGGCCTTAATCATTTAAATAATCCTTAGATGAGGCCTTGAAATTATGTTATAGATTGTCTGAAAAATGCATTTCCCTCATTATTTAAAAAGTCATTGAATGTTCATGAGTAATTTAACTTGTATAATACATATGTTTATTCATAAATATGTAATTATTTATTCATCACATATTCATGTCATAATCTGTCCAAGTTCATTATTAATGGCATGTGTAATTAGTTATTCACTGTGCCTAATGATTATGATATCTATCTATTGTATTTCATTACCTTTCTAATAATTTGGTATCAACCATTTATTTGGTTTTATCCTTCTAGGTTACATGGATGATTATAATAAAAATTAATTTTAGGGTTAATCTAAGAGATTATGGGATTTTTATTTGATTTTATTATGTTGTTTTTAGTTCAGAGTTGTAATTTGGAACACTTGTTTTTATATTATTTCCAAAACTACTAAAGTGATAGTTCCATTTCAATTTCATTCCTTGTAATATTTCCAATATACTAAATAATGAACTAGGTTCTGAAAGCTGGGGTCCAGGCATTATAATTGGTATCAAAAGATTTTTAGTAGAATAGTTGGAAACTATATTTAGAAAATGTAGATTAGGGACCAAAATACTTAGATAGACATGGGGATAAACATACAAGATTCTCCTAGAATTTATGTATGGAATATATTATGTTTATATTTCTAAAAAAAACATCCATATCCAGATACCGAAAGTGGATGTGGTTCTATATGAGAAATACCTAGGAGTAACAACTCTGACAAGGAGTTTCAGGCTTAACTCGGGGTATCCTGGTACACAAAAATGGGCCTTACTATGCACGTGGTTTTAAACTATTAGAGGGAAATTCAAGGGATAATTCATGTTTTTTTCTTACATACCATTACAGATGATGTATTCTTACAATGTAACCAAAGTATATGGTTATAGAATTTATGGTGAATAAATTTATGATATGTTTCTTTACCATTATTTAAGTTATAGAAAGTTAATAATAATATGTGCTAATATAGTATATGCAATTAATTAAAAATAGAACCAATAAGAAGGAATGTGATCATTAATAATGTACATGATGTAAATAGTAAGAAGGGTAATATATCTCATTGTCTTAATCCATCATTTAAAATGATGTTAGTCTCCAATGTATCCTCAACATATGAGGAAATAGTATCTTGTGTTAAAAAGGTATTTAAAGACATATCTGAGACATTTGGATGTGAAGGGAAGTAAAATATAAAGGGTGGGGTAGAGACAAATATGGATAAAGGGAATTAAGGAAAGAAGGGTTTTCAAACATGTGAAATCTTTGGAATGAATAAAAATGGTAAATGATTGATGGGAATGAGAGTTTGTTAAAAGTATGGAGAAGAAGTACACCAAGTTCTTTAATTCAAGGGTAAGAAAAATGTTTCCAATGTACAATTCTATAACTGCAAGGAGATGATACACTATTTTAATCAATGTACTATGTAATATGAGAGTATACCCCAAAATATGTTACATGATAATCCACATGTAATGATACTACAACAGATGTAGTGTAATGATTAATATACCAAGTCAAGAAACATGTATTTTGAATATTTTATCAGCAATGCATTAGTTATATGAATTCTATAATATATGAGTATTGTACTATAATACATTAAGGATTTGAGGTTGTACGATTAATGGTACTAATTATAATTGACACATTAACAGTTCAATCATTTAGAAAATATATGGTAATGGGATAGTCAACCCTTATTATTTTGCTAATATAGATATGTAAATTTTTTAATAGATATTTGATATATATAGATAATGTAAATTTTATAGTAATAACTACCAAGTAAGAGAATATATTTATAAGATATCAATAATTAATAATGTTAATACATTTATGAAATGGTTTAAATTGATCATTTTATGAGGTTTTAGAGGGTAAAGACACAACTTGAAACATCATATGATAAGAGATGAAGTATAGGTAGTTCAAGTGACAATAAAATTATATGATCATGTTTATGAAATATATATGTATATTCATTCACTTATAGAGTGGAATAATTAACCCAACTCTATAAAAAGAGTCTAAAATGTTTCTCTATAATCATATTCCTTTATAACGTTAATGAAATTTTTAATAACTATAGTTTTTGGTTTTGTGGTAATTTACAATCACTTAATCCTAATTTATATCACTTGAAATTAATAGTTTTGTATTTATTCTAACCCTAGTTTTTCAATTCTAATAAATTTCACTCCATTTAAAGGATTATTAATTTATTCATTCATTTATTTATTTAATTTTAGTATTCGAATTATTATTATTATTATTGTCATTATTATTTTAACTAGATTTTTTCCTTTAACATTTTAAAGGAGGATTTTTCTATATCCTAGTTATGATATTGTTTTTTGACAAGGAATATTTAATGTAACAGACATTAATGATGAATATGAAATATCAAATTTTTCGGATTAAAATTTTATAAGGATGGGTTAATCTAACACACCAATACATAGAAAATATATTTAATATTGAATTAATGAAACAATCAGTCTCTACAAAATTCCATTATTTCATGAACTAGCCATTAAACCTAATATTACCAACCCAATTATTTGGACTTAAATAATCTGACATACGTAGTTACAATAAGTATGTTATTTAGAGTCTGATATGACGAACATAATTTTTTGAGAATAGTTACATAACCTTATATATAGTAATGTTACACTTATCAATAGTTACATATTCTTATATATAGTATCCTCACATATGATTGTATGTATATAGTATTTTATTTAATGTATGATGTACCTGTGTTTTGGAATAAATAGATAACTATTCTAAAAACTATATTTATCATGTAAAATATTATTTTATTTAAATATTAAATTAATCATATTTAGATAATAATTATTGAATAAATGGACATCATTTTTGTATTTTACATGTTGAAAAATGATTAGGGTGATTTTTTTTATTTTTTCAATATACATGAAATTTTGGGGAATAGTTAAACACAAAAATATAAAATAAATACTAAATAATTGACTAATTGAGTCATTGATTATGTTCTTCTAATTTAAGAACCACTGATACTAAATCACATGAACATATGAATTTTTTTTCATGGAATCATTACGATTTCATGTCTTATATACAAATTATAACGTTATGATTAAAATATTAATAACCCCCCCCCTATAAATACCAACACTTCCAACCCCTTCTATTCACTTCTCTAAATATATGTTCCTTCTCTAAATTCTGACCATGTATCATCCCAACCTTCTCCCTGTGACCAATATCCATTATAATCATAAAATGAACAAATACAATTCCCTTAAGAGGCTCTCATATAATTTTAATTCAAGATGTAAAATTCCTCTTTTCTTTTCAATCATATTCATGTTCCTTTTTTCTCTTTTCATTCCTAACTGATCCTCATCCAAATATTATTAAAACACTAGTAGAATACATGTACTTTATATTTTCTATAAAAATGATATAACAATTCTCTATCTCTCATTTCCTCTTTATTTATGCTAAAATTGAAACATTGTCTGAGATGTGTTGATTTATCACATTCATGGGCAATATTGCTTTCCGATTTGAATTAAATTCTTCCAATGTAGACATAAAACCATTTTTTATGGTTGAAATAGAATATTATATATGAATTTTATCTTATGTAATGTTCTATAATCCTTATTCACTAAGTATGTAAAATAATAATACAAAATAAGGTAATTGATAGAAAAATCACCAAATTAATCCAAGTGTTTATCCTTAATGTTCTTTACAATGATTTTCCTTATATAAAAATAATAAAATGTAATTTATAAACATTTAATCATATAAATGTTTATAAATAACATATAAAATCATTTATGGACTTCAAATCCCATGTTACATGAACTAGCAATCTCTATTACAAGAGAGACAGTCATAAATATAATGAAAATGTGTACTCACGAACAATGAAATTTAATATATTAAACCATATAAAATGGCATGGTTTTACCTAATAAAGTCATAATAAACAAATTAAATGTTTAAATTATTATTTAATTTTTATTTAGTGAACCAAATTTGGTTATTATGGTCATTATGATACAGTGAATAATACCCTTGGATTTAAGGTAAGGGATCCCCTCACTCAATTTTATTCATGAATCCCCCTATTATGTGTCTTTTATACTAAATTATTTATAATGGGGTAAGTTTTAAAACCTCCCCATACATCCATTATGATAAATAAATTTTAGGATAAACCTTTACATCTCATTAATCCCACAAAATAACACAACTTACCAGGTCGAAATGTTTGTATGGCGTTTCATCATCTCACTTACAATTTTGTGGGATATTGTGTATTAATAACTATTTATTTTTTACGGTGTATTTATAATTACCATTAATGTTTCATATCATGAATATATTTAGTTTCATGATATTAAATATATAATTTTATGATTATTAATTTTGGGGTATATGATCCAATTTATTAAAATGTTGAAAATATTTTCAACCAGAACCTCGTATTTCATTCGGGATTCTGTTAATCTGTATTCACCATAATAATTTTTTATTTATTATTTTTTAATACTCATAAATATTATTTAATGTTCTATATATGTGTACCAATAATAATCCTTCTATATTTTATGTAGAGTCACTTGTTTTAAATGAATCATTCAAAAATTCATCTAAAATGGAAGTCGGATTCATAGAACATATAGAATTATTACATATTTTGATGTTCACATAATAGTATGATTTATGAAATATTTATCTTTTTAAATTCACAAATTTTATAACTAAAAATATATTTTTGTTCATTTATGGTTTTATGTATGTAAATGTGCCTTTGTACTTTAAAATACTTTAATATTTTCATTAAATTGCAGTAAAATATTTTTTTTCTTTAGCATGTTTAAAAATAGTTTTTTAATTATTTAACATCATTGAGAATTTATTTAAGTTTAAAGTATAATTTAAATTAGCTTCCATTTTATTTTTTTGGAAATAGATGTATACAATCTGATTTCATGACAAATAAAATTTATTTTTCAAAATAAATCTTCTTTCAAAAGAAAAAAAGAATTTTTCTCATCTCACTTTTACTATAATGAGATATATGATATGTTCACCACTTATCAAAAGTATATTTATTATCATGAGATTATAAATTATTTTTATTTGAATGTTTCAAGGTGGTATGGGACTCTTTTTGATGTTTAAGGGTTTTTTCCTCAAAAAAAAATTCAATGGTCACATTTAAATGTATTTTGATCTATGTCATCAATTGTTTTGGAATATTGTATTTCATTGAGGTTTATCATCTATGATAACATCAAACATATTATATTGAAGGTTGATGATTAGTTTTACTATGGATGTTCTATCTTGAAACCATTCAAAATATTAATCTGAATTGTTAGTGTTTATGTTTATTGATTGGTGAAAGTTATTTAAATTTGATATGTTAATTTCAATATGAAGGTGTATGTTGTTTATGTTGATCCCCATTCATATGAGGAATTCATTGGACATATTAAGTGATGGGTGGACCCCAATAATCCTTCTTTGAATAGGTAGGTCTCATTAGACAAATATATATATATACTTTTATGGGGCTTTGAAAATTTTTATATGTGGTTTTGGTCGAGTCCTTAATTATTTTTACATGTCTTGGCTGAGTCCTTGATGATATGTTTTATTTATTCAGACATGTGCATTTCCCTTGATATTAAAGTAGTAATTGAATGTTCATGTGGTTATTTGGATAGAATAATACCCATGTTTATTCTTTAATTTTTTATTATTAAATCATATCTTATTCCTTCCATAATGTGTTCACGTTCATTACATAAGGCATGTGTTTTTAGTTATTCACCATGCCTAATGTTTATGAAATATCCCACAGTATTTCATAACCTTATTGTGAATTTTAGCTCACCCCATTCTTTTTTTATCCTTATAGGTTATGTGTATTATTTCACTATTAATGCATTATATGGTTAATCAAAGATATTATTGACTTTTTTTGAAGATATTATGTTGTTTTTAGTTTTTTGATGTCATTCTGAAATCTTCTATGTATCGTGTTTCGAAAAATACTAAACCGAATGGTCCTTTGGGATTTAATTCTCTATAATCATTCCAATGTATTAAAAAATTCACCCAACCCATGAAACTATTGTGGGGTCATTACAATTTCTACTTTAACTAACATGCAATGATATACATGAAAAATGTTGTGAGGCTTTATGGTGTACCACATTCTATATTTTCTGATAGTGATCTAAGGATCAAAACAATATTCAAGAGATATTTTCAACAATAAATGAGTAATGAAATGAATTTTAGTAGGGTCTATCACCCCAAAACTAATGTCCATTTTAAATGTACTATTATAACACTTTATGACATGTTGAGAACATGATATATGGAATTTAATGTGAATAGGTTCAACACCTCCCAATAGTTGAGTTCTCTTACAATAACAGAATCGATTTTATTAATAAAATGAAACCCTATGAAGCACTTTATGGATGGAGATTTAGAAAATGTTGTTTTTGGGAAAAATATTGTGAGATATAGATTCATGGGCCTGATTTTGTGTAAGAAATTATAGAAAGGTTAATTATATTCAATATCACAAATAGGATACTAAAATTTAGAATAATAGGTTTGGTTACCACTGTTGAGGGGACATCGAGTTTGATGTTGTTGATAATTCATATCCCTGAATATCACTATGGAAGGGAGTCATGAGGTTTGGGAAGAAAGGTAACCTTATCCCAATGTACATTTTCCCATAAAAATCAATGATCACAAGGGATAAAAATCCTCTCAACATTCACCTCCTACAAATATAGCTCATGTTCATGAGGTATTTTACATATCTCTCTTGAGTAATGTGAAATATGTTCATTAACATGTACTAAAATTAATGTTGGTACAACTGGAACATGAAAAATCTTATGATCATTAGCTGGTAAAGAAATTTAACTATAGATACAAGGTTCTGCACACTATTAATACTGACATTTATTATTTGTTTTAAAAGTACCATATGATTGAAGTTGTTATGTGGGAGATTAGAATAAAAAGAGGTAGTTATACCCCCATCCTTTCTCAACATAGAGAACAAAATGAAAATTTTGAGGGTGAAATTTCTTATGGGGATGAATGCAATGATCCAAAAAAATTAAATGAAATTTCATTTCAAATTTATTTTTGTGCCTTATTTTATACACACAAAAAAACAAATCCCCTTTTTATTTAAGTTAGTATATAGAGAAATGTTACTATCTACTATTATATCTTATAGGACCATTGGTCAGTTATTATTGTTGGTCAATATGACCAATGGGAACTATGATCTTGTAAACAATTTTACCATTATAATTTATGTTTAAAAGAATTAATGATAAAGAATAATTAATGCATAAAAGAGAAACAATGGACTTATCCAGTGGATTCATGGTGTAAAAGACAATATTTTGAACTTGGGAGGGATGTAGTATAACTTGTAATTTATATGTAACAACCCCTAGCTGAGAGTCATCATTTAAATATTGAATACAATCACCTAGGGGAGAAGTTTTTGTTAGTAAAAATTACACACAAATGATCTTAGTCATGCCAACCCATGAATCTATCAACAACTCACACAATACCCATTGGTTATATGAGTTTGTAATAATGGTTTATATGTCAAGCCCCATATAAATTTATGTGTTATTACACATTATAAATTAAATTTTCTCTTTATCAATATCATTTTATGAATAGTTTTTTCTTAATAAAATTTTGGTTAAATTTGATAAATTTATTTTAATTGAAAAATTGAACATCATAGAAATGATATAATTATTATAATATATTGTGGTCTTATTAATAATGTTAATATTAATTATATAGTATGATTATAAAACTCAAATTCATGAAAAACATATATTATAATTTTTTTGCATAGATTTCTAATTGTTTACTAAGAATTATAATTGAAATTTATATCCACTATTATTTTTAGTAAATTTGTATATTTTTATTTTCTATTATATTTATAATTAATATAGAATTATTATTATAATATAAACACTTTTTATAAAACATCATGTGGATTTTTTTGTGGTTAATTTATTTGAATTTTCTAAAATACATTATTTTTCTTGAATAGTAAAAACACAGCCTGAGTCCTTCTATTGGTTTAATGAGATAATAATTATTTCATAAGGATATAATAAAAACATACCAAGAATACATTTCTTAAAATTTTATATTTTATTAATATATTTATTTTAAAATAATTTAATAAAATTACAAATATTTGATTTACCTTCAAAATTTAAAACTGGAAACATTACTATAAAAATGATATTGTTTTGAAACATTAGGTTTTCAAGACAATTAAATAATATAAATTCATGTGAGTCATATTTGGATTAAAATAATATAATTGGTTACCCTAGTGTCAAATACAATTGGAAAATACAATGGGAAAGCCTTCAGTTTTTTCTTCCCCCAATACCGAGGTGACCAAGGATATTAATAAACCAATCATTATTTTTCTCTATAAATTACTAACAATCACTAAATCTCCATTTATTCCTAATTCCAAATCAATGAATCTATGATGGTTTTACCTCCCACGTATTCCCCAAATTGTCCCCTCTATCCACTATTATCCCTAACCTAATGTTTTTGGAACCACTCATCAGGGTAAGGGAAATCACAACATCGATTTTTTTCATTTCATGCTACCTTTTTTTGTGATCTGTATTGAAAATATCAAAACAATGATAATATATCAAAGTTTAGTCTAAAAATTTAATTTAAAAAATTTACTTAATTATCATGATCCTATTTCCCCTTTTGTTTTTACTTTTTTTTCAAAACCACATTATAGACTCAATATGCTACAAAAAGTTCTTTCATATTCATCTATTCTCCCTAAGAAATTATAAGTTTTTTTGTTTTTTTAATTCACCAATACTCTTTATTTTTAAGGGTTACTCAACAATATGTGAATTTTATTTGTTTTATTATGGTATGGGCATACATAAAACCCTCATTCCTTTTCAATGGGTTAAAAAGGAAATAAGGATTTTGATTTTTAGAAACTTTTGAAACATAATTTTTTTATGATACCCATTGTAATTTATTCAAAATGATATATATTTTAAATAGAAAATTAATAAATATGTGGGACACTTGACAATTAATTCAGATGATGGTTATGAACTGATATCTCTTTAATTCAATTTTTAAATAATTTAATCTCTAAAGATGGATTGTTTTATGATACCTTGGAAATATTATTGGTAGTTTTCAAGACTCCTAGGTAATTATGATTGGTGATATTCTTATGAATGTATCATTTAAATATTTCAGAAACATTTCTATTTAATGATTCATGTTATTTTTTTATGATATACCAATTTGTTATAATCTCATTCTATTATGATATTCCTCGTGTTATTGTTTATAATTCTCAACAATCACATTTATACAATTTCCATTATTTCCAATTACTGATCCTTATGCTCCAACTTTACTTCTATGTATGTCCTTAGGTTATGTGTTGTAGTAAATAAAAATAAGAAGAACCTATGGTGAATCCATTCATAATGTTTTAAATAATTTTTTCCATTTTAAATTTATTTTTTGTACCTTCTTTATAAGAATCTAAAAATTAAATATCCTCTATTGGAATAATTTAATTTAATGACACAAAATAAAAATGATAGATTTCATATTGAAGAACTAGATTTTCATCGTCAACAAATTGAGGTATGAACTATATAAATTAATTAGTCTTTTTGGATGTTTACATGTTTTCTTGATTTTTAGAACTATTATAAATATACTTTGTTGTGTGAGAGATAAATAAATTTAACAAGGTGTGTTTATGTATTCATCAATGGACTAAATTTTTGAATTGAATTTGAGGGAATAAATCATTTAAATAATGATCATATTATAGAGCATGAAATATAAAATTTAGAGAAATTTATTTTCTATTATTGATTATATAAATGTTTTGATATGGATATGATGAATATTATTCTTCCGTTTAAAATCTATGTGTGCAAGGGGATGATACTATTTGTTCAAATTTATTTGAGTCATTTCCTATTTTGGGATGTGATCTCTCAGGGATATGCGAGGTTTTATTTCATGATGGATTAAGGTCATAAAATAATTCGATGTGTTTTTGGTGTGATGATGCATGGATAGGATGGGGGAATGTTTTGGTGAAGATTTTGTGGTTATGGTAGTGATGATGTGTTATTGGGATGATTCATAGAGGTTCAATTATAGGAACTCAGGTTTCTTGTTGTTATGTTAGTGATGTGTGACATTGGATGAGAGAAATAATTTCATATTTTTCATAAAAATTTAGATAGTTGTTCTGTTATATTAGCAACAATGATGTAATTTCATTATATAGACATTGAATTTATGCTCATATTTTCATAATTTTTTATATACCCAAAAATTATAAATTTCATTTCGTACATATGATATTCCATTTTTTATAACATAATGTGATGTGATTCAAGTTCAACTGTTTATAAATAATTTTTTTCCCACTCACATTATCGCAATCATTCTTTTCATAGTGGTTTCAGATATTTCTATCCCCTGGTAATTATTCCACACTGATATATCATAGTACATTATGTCCCCAACCCTATGTAGTTCATTAATTTTTGTATTGGATAGAATGAGGAAAATTTGAGATTTTGTTTCAGTATCTTGGTTAGAGTTATAGAATGATTTAGAACTATTAGATTTAGTTCGTTCATATCATTAATTTATGGTTTTTTGTCATTTAGGTAAAAATTGGTTTGTGGAAACATATTTTTTCCTTATTTTGGCACACTGAGTGTTGATTTTTTATTTTTTTATTATCGCGAGAATTAATAGTGGAATGAATCAAATTATAATGATAGATAATCATGATTCTAGTTATCAAATCGATAACTATTGGTGAATATCTTTACGGTAATGTTTTCTCCCCCACTCTTTACTAGTAGGTGATTATTAAGTGATATTAAACAACTTTTTTCACTCTAAAACTCCATTTTCTAAAAGTTACACAGTTTCCCTATTAAAATTTAATACACCTAGGAAAATATGACTATACTCACAAACACAAGAAAATCCCATACTCTCCTCTCTTTTCCCCTATTTTTCAATGTATACCTTTTGATATAATAATCAATATATTATCTTGAAGACAAAAATATATGGATGCATGCAATATTCATGTCCTAAATCAGTGGTAGGCCTATATAAAAAGAGAGATATATTTAGATTTAATTATTCTCATATTACTATATATCCCAGATAAAATTTATCACACACACCTTATATGAACATCTTATCACACTATAAAGAGCATCCATGATGGTTAAACTGAGATTCCCTTAAAAATAAACTATAAGGAAATTCGTGTCTTGGATTACATAGAGGAATATTAAAATCCTATTATTACACCACCACCACAACAGATGATTCAAATTATTTATGAAAAAATATTAGTTTTGAATTAATGAATATAAAATTTATAAAATGAACATATAAAAAAATATTCAATATTATTGCTTGTAAAAATGTGATTCATAATAAAACATATTCTACTCATGATAAAATGTTGATGTTGGGGAATATAAAAAATGACATAAGGGTTTTAGAGGAGCCATGTCAAAGGGGATCTAAATTAAAAATCATTTTTAATATGAATTTTTTCTCTCTAATATTTGGAAAAAAATACAATCTTATGGACATTATATCATAAAGAATATTAGATAAAAATAAAATCACACATAAAGTAAATATTATGATATTATGTAAAAACACAGGGGTATTCATAGTATAATAGTTTACAAAATAAAATAAAATAAAAATAAACTACTAACACTTCAGATAAATCATTTATAAAATTTTCAAGAAATTTAAAATAATCTACATACAAAAAACATAAAAATGTATATTATAAACTAAATATTCCAAAAATAGTTCAATGGATTTTAGTTTATTCAAATCATTTATCATATTCCGGGATTCAGAAGAACTATTTACCATAATTTTGTTTTTCTAAATAGAAATCCTAATATAATGAAGAACAATGTAACCGAACTATCATAAACATAAAATAAATGTTATATTAAGGAGAAATAATTATAAATAATATTTACTAGAGGTTTATAAAATACATGTAATGAATTTCTCATATATGGAGAAAATAAAATGCCCATATACAATGCTTAACGATGTATTTTATCATAATAAAATGATTCAAAAATAGTTTACTAATGTATTAATATAAAATATAACTCTTAATAGAAAAAAGATAAAATCTCCCAAATAAAATATATATTAATAATTGGAATACATGTATTAGAAAAGCTCATTTTAAATCAATATTTTTTTATTGATATAAAACTTTAATTTTATTTTAAGGAGGAATAACACAATATCATTTACATTTAGTAAAATAGGTATGTAATCCTTAATATGTACATGGAGAATTGAATAGAATTTAATTTAATAATTATAGAAATAATATAGACACCTCATAAAACTGTTAAAATCCATTACAACTATTATAAAACTTTTTTTCTGACCACAATCAAATGAAATAGGAATGGATGGAGAAAACGTTCTGGATTTCAGATGTAATTCTGAAAAATTAGCTCAATGTTTCCTTAAATCATAAACAAAGAAGAAATACAATAATACAACATATTTACTTGTCAATCCTAAAAAATTAGAATATGTTTCAAAAAACATGAACTATAATAAATCTCATATATATTCCTTATTAATTTTCTGCACATTATACATTGATATTGTCTTTCTATACTTACGATCAACTGTGTATCTTCCAAAACATTCGATATTATATTATAAATATCAATAAATAATAGAATAATAAAATTAATAAGATTTTTTTTTCTTTGTTTTGAACCATAAGAATTAAATCATTCGAATGAATATCATTAAAACAATAATTAACAATTACAGTAATATGTATTAATTAACCAAAAATTAAACAAAAAATTGAAAAATTATATTCCCATGAATCCAAAGTATTTAATGTTTCATATTAACCATTGATGAGAACCAAACTATCCGGAATACTAGAAATAGTTGATTTATATTAGGATCCATGTTATATATCAAAAGAAAATATAAATAAATTATTAAAAATTATAAATGACATTTAAAAATAACGGTGAAAATAAATACAAAAATTAAAAATGATTGACCATTCTATCTATAGTAATCATTTAAAAATATCCACGATCAATATATTTTTGTCAAAATACAATTATATTATTAAATATTTCATCATGATATGTAATCACTTTATAAACGTGCACTTATTTCAGATAATTATCATTAACATGAATTTTATCTAGGAAGAAATTTATGTATCTATAGATGAGCTTGATATAAATTGAGATATTGACTGTAGAAAATTTGAAATTGTGTGCAGACATAATTCTAAAATGAAATATCCATTTTCTAGATTATAGTGTGGGGTGATACAATGATTATTTTGAATATAACTTAATAATTATAAATCATTATGTCATATATTTATTTAAAATTTTTAAATGTATGAATAAAAAAATCATGTATCTTACCTTGTGTGGAAATTATACACATAGTCAATAAAATTTACTAATCACATCAAGAATATTTATCCAACTGGTTATAAATAAATTTCATATGTAACTCCCAAAGATTTTATGAGATATATTATTTTAAATTTAATTTATTTCATGCCCATTAGGGTTTACCATGATTATCTTGTGCTTTAGGGAACATCGTATTTGCCTATAGAATAAGAAACACCATGCATGGCTTGTGTTACACACAGTTTCATGTTCATTTGATATTATAAAATTCACACAACACTGATTATAGATTTAGTTCAATGTTTAAAAGTACTATGTTAGTATTGTCTAACAGGAAACCCCAAATAATTCATTCACTAAACACAACACTATGTTGGAGTTAGTTATGTGCTAGAGCGACCGTCTTTGATAGCTTGGGTTGTACACAATATCGAGATTCATTAAACAAATTTATATTGTTAAAATATACTAAAAACTATATGTTATAAATATTAATGACTGTATTTTGAATTTTATATAACATTATCATTCATTTCATGTATTTTCAAAAACATGACATAATAACAAATTCCAATTTTTGAATTAAAGAACTATTTTTCAAAAAATGCAGTTTGATGAATTTTGATGGCGCCCCAGTTTTAAATATATATTTATAAATATTCATATTTTATATTTAAGAAAATAAATTTCTTTTTTGGATGAATGACATAAAAATTTAACTTGGTTGAAATTATGTTATTTTTCTGATTAAATTCAAATTTTGGTGAATAGTGATATATAAATCATTTTAATTCAAAACTGCCTTGTCATCTTATTTATTTAAATAGATATATTATCTTTTTTTTACACGGGTTTAAAGTTTAATTGTATTATGATTTTATAATTTAATCAAATTTTGGTCATTGGATGTAATTACATCTCAAAATTTTACATATACACAGGGCAATATTTTGATAAGTTTTTACTTCTTGAAAACCTGATCTTTTATTACAACGATAATTAATTTAAAATTATTTTGTTACAATTATATATATTAAATTATGGAAAATGGATTCCATATTTGTATTTATTGGGACCAAATTATGTAAATTGTTTACTTTTTTGGATATTATGAATAGTAACTATGGTAATTTTAATTTCACAAGGATAATGATAAATAAAGTAAATTAGGATAACTAACAATATGATAAAGATAAAAAAATAATCGTAAATCCTACCTAAATCCTATTAGATGAATTAATGTGGTCCAATATCACATATGGTTAGAAATTGATTCATTTGATGTACTTCTTCAATGAATGTGAAGTAATTATAATTAAAACAAAACATGGTTACAACATGTCGATCTCAAATATCTTATAAGAATAAGGATTTTAATATTGTTATAAATATGATAAAATATATAAACTAAATACTCTCTAGAAATATAATGAAACTACATAAATTTTTTGAATTAATTTTTAATTTTTAGAGATTAAAAAATAAACCTTAATGATGACAAAATAGTAATGTAGAAATTAAATATTGATATAAAAATCAAATAAATGGTTTTAAAAATATTAAAATAAATATCATATTAAATAATAAATGGGCTCCATGCATTTTCTAGAATACAAGGACATTTTAGGGGTGTATTAAATTTTTTTGTATTTATCATCTTTTTGGTGTTTTTTTAAACTCAAATGAATGAATAGTTTCAAAATTGACAATATTGTTAATTTATAAAAATTAAAAATTATTAAAAAATTAAAAAATAATTAAAATTACAAGGTGAAAATTATATGGTTATAAATTTAAAAAATTATCCAATTAAGGATAACTGGAAACACAATAGTAGTCATTTATAAAAATTTAATATATATAATATTATTACCCAAAATAAAATTAAATAGATTAAATAATGATAAATCAAAATGATAAGGTTTATAATGAAATTAAAACATGCCTATATAGAATTAATTTTGAATATTTAGACGACTACTCATATTATCTTAGAAAAAATGAGTTTGTGAGCATTATAAAATCAAATTAAATTTATAACAAATTAATATTTCAAGACATTTCAACAGTACCCATCCCCTCTCTTATAAAAGGGAACCTCTCCTTATATTTTAATCACCCATCAAAAACTCATTGGCTTGTCCATCCCCGGACCAACACTCATTTCAACATCCCTAACTCCATACTAGAACACAACATTATGATGAAGTCTATCATAAGGATTCCTTTTTTATTACAAAATGAGATACATGGAAAAGAGGAGTTTCAAACACATTCGGAAGGAATCACACCTATGGTGGTGGATAATTTCTCTATCTCGTTATTTTCTGACATTGTTAATTTGTAAGTATTTACAAGGTTATACTTATCATCCAAATACATATTTCCAAAATATATAATGTTATTTCTATTCTTAAATTATTATTTAATTTCAATTTTACACAGTGGTGATATTTTATTAAAATCTATGGAAGGAATCGTTTTTTATATACAAGGTAGTTTTTAACTTTACCTAAAATAGTATCAGAAAAATTTGTTTTTTACATTATATAACATGATCATATTTTTATATATTCATTGAATTCTATTTCTATAAAGGATCCTCTACACTGTTTCTAGTTTATTATTAACTACATTATTTTCATTTAAATTTCCACAACATTTTTAGAAAATAAAACGTTTTTGAAGAAGAAAATATATATTCATTAAGAACTATGTTCATGAGTTTTATCAAAAAAAAATTCCATCTAAGATAATGATATTAAACTAGAGTTATGTTTTTATCTCTATTAATACTATGATTTTATGATGTCAATGATGGATTGAAAATTTATATGGATTGTGCTATGATAGAATGATTTTAAGAAACCAATTTTAATTCATTGGTTATGATATGATGAATGATTTATGTTTTTTGGAACATATAAGAATCATTTAATAATGAGATGGGTGGGACCTGAATCTCCCTCCAATGTATTTGATAAATAATTATTCCACCTGACATAAAAAGGACTGGAATGGTAAGTAAATCATTTTTAGTAATTCAATGATGGAACATAATGTAAACCTGGTATAGAAATACATGGATATAACGACATGTAAACATTGTAAATTAAATGAATTTTTTCACCATGATGGTCTTTGAAGAAATGAATATTCTACTTTGGAAATATTATTATGTGATTATTTATTTTCCAAAATCCCATAATTTATTCCAATGATATTTTATCATGGTTAATGTTCCATTATGATTTATTCCTTGTGAACAACAAAGATTTATTTCATGACTCCAGATGTTGTTTTTCAAAATTTATGTTCATGTTTTAACAATGGTATGTTTATATTTTTATAATGATCTTTAGGTTGAACCTTACTAATAATTTGATCTCACCATTTTTTGATTACTTTTCCCCAATATATAAAGAAATATTTTAGGTAGCAAAAAATATGGTAATGATATTTATGGGAGTTGTTAAAGATCATTCACCATGATAAAGATTATGTTCAATGTTTCTAAATAAACTGAACTAATATCACATTTGGGTGTATTTTTCTGTAATTTAATTTTTATTCCATAAAATAGGTGTAATTTCCTTATACATAATCCTTGGATCATTACTATTAGTAACTTAGAGAAGTTTTAGTGAACCTTGGGAAATTGGGATATGAAAACTTTAGTGAAATGCCCAGAGATATATAAATAGTATATCTAGGGATATCCTTATGGTTAAGTCTAACTATTGGTTATATTCCTATAATTATGGTAATGATATTCAATAATCATTGATTAAACATATGGTGTAAGAGGTTTCAATTACTCCACCAATGATTATATTGTTTTCTTAGTATTATTTTCACCTCTCACACTAGTCTATTTGGGTGTTAGAAAATGGTTACAATCTTGAGGATTCATGTTAATAATGAATATAATGGAGAATGGGAAGATATTATTCATGAATAAACAAATGAAATTTGAGTAGGAATGTGAAACATCATCCTTATGCCTAATCATAAATATCACAATATGGTATGTAATCTTAAATTTTCTAGGTTTCAGGGCTCAGCTAATAAGATAATGATGTAGTTTCATGGAGATCATAGCAGAAATAACCCTATATTTTCCACACGTAAATCATGTTGGAAAAGAAATCAATTATTTCTTATCCATGTAACTAAAAGATACTTTAGGTGTGGAAAATAACGACACAAGTCTCGTAATTGCAAGGGAAAAGTTCAAGTAATCACAATGCAAACAGACAATGGTATTGTTAAGACTTAAATTATGGTAAAAGGTTTAAAATGCGAAACGTATGGTCATTATGAAAATAGATTACCTATGTGAAAATCTCATAGAGAGAATCATCGTGGTCATATGGGTACTAATTATGTTTCTAATGATGAATATACTACATATGACATATGAGAAGAATGGTATGTTAAGGAATACAATGATGAAGCTCTGTAAATGGTTTATTAAAATAGTTGGACGACTGAATGTTTATCAATAATTATGTTGTGCTAGTAATTTTATGGTATTATGGATTATCTAAACCCCAAAGGATTATTAGATTATTGTTTTTCATTATGAATTTGAATGTATATAATAAATGGTACTTGTAACAATTAAATGTTATGAAAATATTTTTGGAAAACACATGCCGTTTGAAAAATGATGGGATAATGAGATAATGAGTTATTTGATAGTGTTAATGACCTATGGAATAATATAAGGACAAAGTGATTTCATATTTTTTTAGTATTCAGAATTTCTCATGTTTTTTCTCTGTTGGAATAGTTAATTTTGACTGAATTTATGATTTCAGTAATGATCTATGGTAATTCATATTATTAAAATGTGTCAAGAGAATACATGTTTAATATATTCACATGTCTAGAATACGAAAACCAAGAAATACATTATGATATAGGGGAGATAAATTCTACATCATTTTATATTACCTTTTTCTATTGTTATATATTTTCAGTTTTTTGGAATGATTTAAATGATATCCAATTATGTATAGTATGAGTTATTCTATAGTTTATGTTTTTTAGATCAATATATTTTATAAGTATATGTACAGTGGTACATATTTTATAACTTTTGCTAACATTTTTTGAGATATATGGAATCACTAGTCATTCTATTTATGGATCACATTATCATTAAACACATAACAAATGAAAAATTCATCTTTGTTTCCTGACGTACGTGATGATGCTCAAATTGTTCATGTCATAAACAACAGTGATATTGTTACAAATTCATGTATGTATTTATTATCATGAAAAATTCATCAACATTAGGGAAAGGAACATGAAAAATAAATGTGATATATTAGTACCTTCTTATCTGATGAATCAAGTGGTCCCTCTAATTATCATACATTTATGGCTTTCTGGTTGTTAACTTTCTTCAAACATTGTTCCCTATCACTATCCCTCATACTAATAATGATGAATTTTTTTCTACCATATTAATGTTCTCAATTTTCACCTATGTTATCCTTTGTGGAAACCCAATGATTATTTAATAGGATTAACATTAATTTTCAAACATTAATTTTCAAAATATTGTTTTTGTATTCATTTTTTTATTTGGATTTCCATAAAAGAAACATTCAAGTTGTAATCCTTTTATAATCCCAATGAAATTTGACGGAAAATTTCATTTTACAAGGGTATAATGTAGCATCATAGTAATTTATGGAATATATTATTTCAATTTGCTATGATGTCTTGATTTGTATTCACACAATGATTAGAATGTTCTATACGAAACACTCTATTAGCCAAATGAATACAGAACACTATACTTTGCTTATGTTAAAGACAATTTCCGGTTTGTTGGATAGAATTCATTTCATGAAAACCATAGTATATATTTTATTTAATATATAAAACAACTATGTTTAGATTATGTTATACGCAATAACAAATTAATCTTTCACTAAATGTAACAACGACTTTGTTTACATTACATGCAAGAGAAACCTTCCTCGATAACTATCATTGTATGCAATAGCGAGTTTCTCTAAACAATGATATATTTTTAAAATGATATATAAAATAGCCATTATTAAAATTATTAAATTCATTTTTAATTTTACAAAACATCATCATTCATCATATGTATTTTCTATAACATTATGTATGAAACAATTCAATTTTTTAGATAAAAGAATAACCTTTTAAAAAATATTGTTTTCCACCTTTTCATGGTACCTCAATTATGAAACTAGTTTTTGACACTTATAATTTATATTTCAGAAAATAAATTATTTCATTAGAGGTTGTACATCAAATTTTTACTTGGTTTAAATTTTGGTATTTGTTTAATGTAATTCATATTTTGATTAATAGTGTAAAATACATCATTTTGATTAAAAATTGTCTTTCTGTCTAATTAATATATATACATATTTTATATTTTTAATTGGTTTAAGGTGTAATTTTATTATGATTCAATAATTTATTGAAATTTTGTTCATTGAATGTAATTTGATTAATAAATTGTTCTTATACACGAGAAAATCATTTGATAATTTTTTAGTTTTTAAAAACCCTCTTTTAGGATTTGAAAATGAGAATTAATTTTAATTTAATTTCAATGAATTATATGTTTTGAATTATAAAAAATAGTTTCTATATTTGGAATATATGTGTCCAAATTATTTTAAAAGTATACCTTTTCTAGTTATTTTGAATAATAACATTGGTAATTTTTATTTACCATAATTATAGGTCAATCAGATAATATAGGGTAACTATCAATATGATAAAAATAATAAAATTACCTTAACAGCTGATAAAATAATATTGGACAAATTAATGTCGACCGATATCACAAATTTATTAGAATTGGGTCAATTAATGTAATTTTTTCAATGAATGTGATGTAATTATAATTAAATCAAAATTAGGTGACAACATGTCACTCTCATATATCTTATAAGTATAAAAATTTTAATATACTAATAAACATGATAAAACAATTAATATAAATTCTCTTCAAGAAGATAATGAAATTATCCAAATCATGTGAATTTATAATGAATTTTAGTGATTAAATAATTACCATTAATGATGACACAATAATGATGTAAAAATTATATTACTGATAAAAATATCAAATAAATGGATTTAAAATTTTAAAAATAAATATTATATAAACTAATTAATGTGTAGGAAAAATTTTCTAAGTGAATGTGACATGTTAGGAGTGTATTAAATAATTTTTTCAAATATAACTTCTTTGTGGTTTTTAATTAAATTCAAATAAATTTATAATAACCAAATACACAATATAGTTATTTTAAAAAAATTACATATTATATAAAAATTACAAAAAATATTTAAAAATTACAATATGAAAATTATATGAATGAAAGTGTCATAAAGTATAAAATTATGAAAAAATGACAACCAATATGTTATTATTTATAACCATTTAAAATATAAAATATTATTACCACAAATAATAATAAATATATTAAATAAGGATAAATAAAAATGATAATTATTAAAATTAAATAAAAACATGTAAAATTTTATTGGTTGAGAGGATTTAAACCCATACTAATCATATCATATAAATAATTTAATTTGAGAGCATTATAAACTGAAAATGAAATTATAATAAATTAATATTTTATAAAATTCCAAATGTTCCCCTCCCCTCTCTTATAAAATAACACCTCTCCTTCTCATGTAATCACACCTCCAATGTCCCTTGGCATAGCTAAAACCTACACAAATCTCCTCCAAATTTCCCTCCCTTCATCTTAGAGGCCACACATTGTGTATAAATTCAACACATGGAATATATTTGTGCATAACAAAAAGAGATACCCCAAAAAGAGGAGTTTCATTAAAGAAACCCATTTTATTTCATGGTTAATTCTATGGGGAATGATTTATGATATAGTTGAACATGTAAGAATGATTTCATTATGAGATTTTTGAGACCTATATCCCCCTCTAATGCATTGGGTAATGATTTATATCTCATTTGTTAAACATAACTCGAACGGTAGGTAAATCCAGTTTTCTAATACGTCACTGGAATCGAAAGTAATCCAGGTTCAGTAAAACATGGACATAATGACATGTAAACCCAGTTCAGTAAAGGATATTTTCTAGAATGATGCTCTTGGCTTCAATGCATTAGATAATATAGAAATCATATTATGTGGATATTTATTTTCCATAGTCCCATGTTTTATGTAAATAATATTTTATCACGGTTAATATGCCTTGTAGAGACCAGAAGTATGATGTAATTAGGAATTACAATAATTTTTAGGAATACTTAATACATTAAGAAAACAGATGCCCAAAGACATTATTAGTTTATTGCCTTTGAAAACATAGAATATAATCCTCTAATCATTGGGAAAGATCTTCAACATCTCCAAAAAAGATCTTCCCCTTCTGTTATCTAACCAAAAACCATGTTCTATATCCTGGGGAAAAGAAAACATGGAAAGGGTGATATCAAATTCTCAGTAAGGGTAAACATGGAGAACATAAAACAACCCATAAACATTTGAACGTAATAACATAAAACATCAAAATCATGGGTAATGACATAAAACATGGCAGTACATAAGTCATAGATTCCAATGGAACATTAATAATGATAAAATAGCATGGGAATAAAACATGTGTTTTTGGAAAACAATTAAGCACATGTTATGATTTCCATAGTACCCAAGACATTGCTGGAAAGACCCTCATAGTGGACAAATTCCATTACTAAACCAGGTTTATATGTCATTCTAGCCCTGTATTACTGAACCGAATTTTACTTTTTGTTCTAGCTATGTCTATCTCATGAGATATACATCATTACCGAATGAATTGGAAGGAGATATAGGTCCCACCCATCTCATATGAAATAATTATTTCATGTGCCACAAAATAAACATAAATCATTCATCATAACCAAACAAATAGAATGGGTTTCATAAACATCATCCCATCATAACATAATCCATATAGAATAAATAGATATCATTTAATCATAAGAAAAATAAAACCATGTAAATAATAGAGAAATTATAAATGAAACATAATCATATTAAATAATGTCTTCCTAGATGAAAAATGGTTTGGATAAAACACATGAAATGAATTCTTGAGGATAATATCCTTTCTTCTTCAAAATCATTTTCTTTTCTCAAAATTGCATGAAATTTTAAAAGAAAAATATTTTTTTGAAAATAATGACAATATCATGTAGAGGAAGATTCATGAAAATAATTCATTATCAAACCATAAACATATGTTGATGTCGTATAAGTTAAAAAACATTCTCCTTGTACTTTTGTTGTAAATGTCAAAAAGTTCCTCGTATGGTAAAAAAAAGAATGATTCCTTCCATTCATCATAGTAAAAGTAAGAAAAGGGTAAAAATGACTTTAAAAATACCTGGAAAAATAGTAATCATTTTACAAAAACATTTTTTTTAATACATGGACACTGATGATAAATATAACCCCATTAAATACTCATATATAAATAATCACGAATATAAATGAGATTACAAAATTATCCCTTAATATATATCAAATTTATTATGTATCTGTACGAGACTCTTATATAGTGGGTTTAAAAATATTTTGAACTTGTAATAGAACCATAATTATAGAGAAGATATCATTTATGATTCACTTACGAATTTATATTACCCGTTCATTTGTCAATTCCTTCTTTAAGCAGCGTTTTGGGTAAAATCGTTTCATTAATCATCCCAGATTTGTCTTATAATTATTCATATGATTACTTATATCATGATTATTTACATCCAAAATGTATAAAATGATTTATATTTATTCAGAATATAATACATCGATAAATTTAATGTAATACACCGTTCATGCAGATGGTAGGATGTACGTACGCTTGAATGTTGTTTTCCATTCCATATTGACTTGAATGGTAGTAAGTAGACGGAATATATATATATACATAAATATGGTACCATTATTATGTCATATATTTCATCATTATTCAATATATATACATTATAATCATTTTTTAATGGTTAACAGGAAAAATGAATCTCAGAGCATCCTAAAGACGATAATCTGTATGTAGGCATGAGTGATGATATCATTACCATAATTATAGAATGGTATTTGAGTGGAGGACAGAATATATCAGACTTACTTTTATGTTATAACAATCATATATAATTATTATTTACACCAGTATACCCATCCACGTAAGTTGGCGGCGGAAAATAGATTACACAACGGCATAGAGACGGTATTCTGTAAGAACGCATGCATGGTGATTTAGTTTTCCGTAAGATCGATAGAAGGTGAAATACAATTGTTTAATATTTATAATAACATATCAGTATATTAGAGATTCTGATGTTATTACTTAATATAGAAACAAATAAAAAAATAGGAAGTAGAATGAGAAATAAATTTGAAATAATTGGTAAAGGATATTACATCTTCTTCGACGTGACTCTTCTAAACCTCCTTTTAGGGTAATAAATGTGGTCTTCGAAGAAGATAAAGACCTCTAATATGTTTCTAGGTAAGTGGAAAAAAGTAAATGGACATTTTTTGGCCGAGAATTAAGGCACAAAATGTTGTGAGGAGGATATGGAGGAGGTGCCCTTTTATAAGAGAGGAGAGGGTCACTTTTGGAAACCTCAAAAATATTAATTTATAATAAATTCAAAAACCAAATAAAAACATCCTAAAATGACTCCAATAAAAATATGAGATGACATATGGTAGTAATATAATCATCCATTAAAATTTAGAGATGTTGAGAACTTATTTTAAACCAAATCAACATGATTTATCATTATTTTATCTATTTAATTTTATTTGTAGAAATATTATTCTAAATTTTAAATAGCTATAAATATTAACATAAGTGTTTTTTATTGACCATAATTGGATACTTTATGAAATTTTAGACCATATAAATTTATATTTATATTTTTTTTATATTTTTTAGATTTTTAATCAATTTAATAATATGATATTTTTTTAAAATATCAATCATGTCAATTTTGACTCTGATCATTTATTTGAATTTAAATAAAATTCACACAGAGAATATATTGGAACAAAAATATTTAATAGATTCTTAACATGTCATATTCATAATAATTATTCATAGAGCACATTAAATTATACATATCACATTTATTTTAATATAATTAAAACCATTTAATAGATATTTCCCTTATTAAAATAATTACTAATTTTTTTGTTATTTATTTAATATACTAATTTTTGAATAAAAATTAAAAATAAAATACTATGATGTATAGAAATATAATATTTTCCATGATAATAGTTTTAATCGAATTTATCATCTTAAAATCAAAACATTTAAATTTTTATATTTATTAAATCATGAAGGTGACAACTTTGACATTATTCAAAATAAAATAATATAAGTATCAGAAATGCTTTTATAAGGCTCCAAATGGCCACGTATTAGAAAATTCTATGCTTATGGTTTACATGTACACTAAAATTATGTTTTGGTCATGTTCTTGTGCCATTTATGGTCATTATTGTTTTAATAACAAATATATTATTGATTTTTCAAAAAATAATCAATTATTGCATCACTATTTTGTCACCATTAATGATAATTTTTTAATCACTAAAATTCTATATAAATTCACATGATGTAGATAATGTTATTAGATTTCATGTGACTATTTATTTTTTATGTTTTTAGATGTTTATCACTAAATTTAAATTATTACACTTATATGATATAAGAGAGTTACATGTTGTCACATTTTTTTTATTTAAAATTACATCATTTTCATGGTCAAAAGTCCAAGAAATGAATCAATTCCGACACTTATGTGATATGGGGCTACTTTTATTGATCCAATAGAATTTTACGTGTGTTAGAATAATTTTATTCTATTATTTTTACACCTAATTATATAATTTACCTTTAACTATAGTAAATGAAATTTACAATAGTTAATATTCATGATTCACAAAAATAAAAAAGTATCATATTAACATATTTTGGACCTAATAATTCTAAATATTGAATCCATTTTTCCAAATTCAAGACACATAGGATGATGTAATTAATTTAAAATTAATCCCATTTTTGAAAAAATTGGGGTTTTATTTAAAACATTACAAAAGATTGAAATGTTTTTACCTATGAATTAAATGTTAAAATATTGATAATAAAATACATTATATTAAATAGTAAGTGTATATATTATTTATACATTTAATCCATTTAATATTATAATTTATCCATATAAATTATATTAATGAAAAAAGTTGTTTTTAAATAAAATTTAGTGTGTTTTTACTGTTAATCAAATTATAAACGTCATCAGAAAAATATAAAAACTTTATCCAACATATATTTTTATATCATGATTCACAAGAAGAAATTTATTTTATAAATTGAACATATAAAACTTTTAAAAATTATAATTAAAATGGATGCACCTTAAAATGGCGGCAAAACTGCATTTTTTTAAATATACTTATTTTACACGAAAAATTTATATTGTTCTCCTACCATGTTCTAGAATATGTGTAAGATGAATTATTATGTAATAAAATTCAAAAAGAAATTAATAATATTTATAATGGCTAGTTTATACTAATATTATAATATAATCTTATTTAGTGAAACTCGGCATTGCATACAACACATGCTATTGAGGAAGGTCGCTCTTGCATGTAATGCAAGACAAGACATAGTTGTGTGTAGTGAAAGCTTCTTTTGGTGTTGCATATAAAATAATCAAAACATATTTCAATTATACATTGAACAAAATCTATACTCAATGTTGGATATAATAATTTCTACCAAAAGATCTTGAAATTGTGTGTTACATGACCCAAGAATATTGTTGCGTATACTGCAAACTAATACGGTGTTGTGTATAGTACAAGCTAATCATGGTGTAGCATACAACAGAAGTTATCAAAGAAATTCAAAAGAATATATCTCATAAAATCTCATGGTGTTACATTCAACCCTCCTTAAAATGAATTTTTCCCTCCAGATTGATTGGGGTAAAAAATAGTTTTCTAATTAATAGTTTCATTCATAAAACCCCACATCATAAAAAGTAATAATAAAATATCATTTTAAAAAGGAATGTTAAAATCATAACGGTCACCCAAAGTAACTCAAAACTGGGTTTCCACATAGAACAACATAGGTGAAGACATGGATATGGAAGAGAAGTCTAACCTTCAACTTCTGAGGAAGAGTGGTAGAGGACATGGCAGTGAAAATGCCAACAATCACAAAGCCATAAATTTGTGATGATCTAAAGTACCTTCTAATTAATTAGGTGTGAGGGTACTAGGACATCAGTTTCTATTTTCAAGATAACTTATCTAATATTGATGACATATTGCATAAGGAGAAATAATTACTTGATTTTAGTGTAATATCAGCATTGGTCATTCCATGAACAATTTCCACTTCATCTATTATTTAAAGAAATGATGTTGAATTTTTAATTCATGACATGTTAGCAGGTCATTAGATAAGACTTTAGGTCATTCCATCTGTCTCAAAAAAAGGGTTAGCAAATGCTATTAAATATACAAAAGTCCTTATATGGTTATATTAATCATACATGGTTCCAAAAATGGACTTATACTTCATTTATGATACATCATAATAAAATATAACTTGTTTATACTAACTAGGTACTTAATTAGGCTAGTGGTAGGAAATAAAGGCCTGTCGTACTTCGGTTGTGGGTTCAATTACTGCAACCTTGTTTGACATGACTGGTTGTCTCACGTCCTACGGGTTATCCTTTTTCAATAAAACGGTACTATTATAACATTTCAGAAATAATTTCAAATAGTTTAACCCATAAAAAATACTATCAGATGTCTAACTTAATCCATTCCAATCTTTATCCTTCTCCAAAATATGGCAGACCAATCTCATAATATAAATAAATATATTACTATAGAGTTCATCTACAAAGCATGTGATTACCATCATTTATCTCCCATATATCATATGATATTTATTATTTGTCACATTACAAACATGTGAATACCTTAATCATGTATTATCTTGAAACATGAATTACCATATAACCTTAGTGAAAACATGAATTCTGTCAAAAGTCGACTCTTTACACATACAAAAATCCTAAATTTTAAATATACTCGAACCATGATATAACATTGTCTTTATTTCTGTCAGGAGCTCATTAACACTATCAAACACATTATTTTCTCCTTGTCCTTTTATTATGTGCATATCATCTGCTTTCCAAAAATATTTTAATCACTTATCATGGTTACCAGTACCATATTATTATGTGAACCCACAATGGACCAATACATAGATATTTCAATATACAATAAAATTACATCAAACTGATTATTCATGAATTTCATTATATAATCCCTTCAATCCATTATCTTAAATTATTGGCTTGAAATAGGTTTATCCTCAATTTATAAGTAACCTCTTATGTCAGGGCATTAAGTTGGGTAATTCCCATGTTCTCCACAGATAAGACATTGAACACTATAATAGTCTCTCACTCTATGACCCTTCTCCCCACAAAGATAAAATCTTCCCCTCCATTTGATGTATTCATCATGGATCTTCTTCCCTTCTTCAGAAATCTCAATCTTCATTTCTCTATGCTCATCACCATGCGAACATGCATAAAATTAAATCTTCCTATTATTTGATGAATTTGGAATACCACTAATGTTCACCTTGTTAATCATATATCATGATGGCTAATTCGTCATAATCACAAAATGTTTATTTCTAGGCATTAAGAAATTTTGTTTCTCATTTTCACCAATTATTCCATTGGATTCGATATTGACTCAATTCCTTCTGGTTCCCTCCATTGACTAAAACCAAAAACCATGGTGTAAGAATCAATTAAAATAACGAGGAACCACATAATCATAAAAAGTATTACTTATCACACATTCTTTATCCATGAAATATTAGGTTCACCCTAGGTTATTCATGATTGTCACCATAATTCTATGAATGTAATCTATAATTATACTAAACATTAGGTACATCCCTAGACATAACTCAGAAATATCTCTAGGGATGTCCCTAATGTTTTTGCAACCTACATTCTAATGTTTAACTAAACCTTCATTGTGTTACCAATAGTAGAGACCCAAAACATGACGTACATAGACATTATATTACTTTTGCCGAATACTTAATATATGACAGAAAAAGGACTCCCAAAGACCGTATTTGTTTAGTGTCTTTGGAAACTCAGAACATAATCTTCTAATCATGGCGAAAGATCATTAAAAAATCCCATAAAGATATTACCCTTTTGATTTCTTACCTAAAACCTTTCATTATATCATGGTGAAAACAAAACAAAAAATGGGTGAGCTCAAATGCTCAGTAACAGTTAAAATGGAGGACAAAAAACAATCCCTAAACATTTGAACGTTAGAACATAAAACATCAAAATCATGTGTAATGACATAAATCATGGCAGTACATAAGGAAGTGATCATAAATGAGAATTAATAATGATATAATACCATGGGAATAAAACATGTATTTGTGGAAAACCATTAAGCACATATTATGATTTTTGTAGTATCCAAGTCATTACTTCCATGACGATCATAGTGGACAAATTCCATTACTAAACCGGGTTTACTTTCCATTCAAGTACTGTATTACTGATCTAGATTTTAATTTCCATTCATTCCATTTCTATCTCATGAGATATAATTCATTAACTAATGCATTAGAGTAAGATATAGGTTCCACCCATCTCATAATGAAATCATTCTTTCTCATGCCACAAAATATGCATAAATCATTCATTATAACCCAAAAAATAAAATTTGTTTGATAAACATCATCCCATCATAACATAATACATATAGAATAAATGGATATCATGTCATCATAGGAAAAATGAAACCATTTAAATAATAGAGACATTATACTTGAAACATAGACATATTTAATAATGTAATCTTAGATGTAAAATGGTTTTGAAAAAACACTTGAAATGATTTCTTGAGGAAAATATCCTTTCTTCTTAAAAATATTTCTGTTTTCTAAAAATGCATTGAAATATTAAATGAAAATAATTTTTTAAAAAAACAATCATGAAATCATATAGGGGAAGCTTCAATGAAATAAGTCGTTATAAAATCGTAAAAATTTATCCCTGTTGAATAAGTAAAAAAATCATTCTCCTTGTACTTTTGTCAGAAATTTCAAAAATATCCTCGTATGGTAAAAAAAGATTTCTTCCATTTATCTTTGTTAAAGTAATAAAAGTGTAAAAATGATTTTAAACATACATGGATGAATAATAATGATTTTATGAAAACATATTCTTGATAGCATGGACATTTATGATAAATATAACCCATATAAATACTTATGTATAAAAAATCTTTGATAGAAAAGAGATTGCAATATTATCCCTTACCTTATGTACACTTTCTTCTATATGTGTCCGAGACTCCAATATGGTGGGTTTAAACATATTATTAACATCTAATAGAACCATAATAATATTTATGATATCAAATATGATTCACTTACACCTTTATATTACCCGTTTATTTGTCTATTCCATGTTAATGAAACATTTTGGGTAAAATCATTTCATTTATCATCCGTGTTTTGATTTTTAATTACTCATATGATTACTTATATTATGATTAATTAATTCAATAATATAAACCATGATTTATATATATTCAGAATATAATAGATTGATAAATGTAAGGAAATACACCATTCATTGAGACAGTAGGTTGTATGTACGCATGAACATTGTTTTCCTTTCCTTATTGACTTGAATAGATGTAAGTAGATGACATTTGTATATATATACATAACTAAAGAAGCATTATATTGTCATATATTTCATTATTATATAATATATATACATTATAATAATTTTTGAATGGTTAACATGAAGAATTAATCTCATCGCGTCATGGAGACGGAAATCCGTACGTACGCATGAGCGATGATATCATTCCCATAATTAATGAATGGTTTGGAGTAGATGATAGAATACCTCATAATTAGTATCATGTAATAATAATCATATATAGATATTATTTTCACCATTATACCCATCCATGTAATGTCGTGGTGGAAAATAGATAACAAAATGGCCTGGAGACGGTATTCCATACGTAGACACACGCGGTAATTCTGTTTTCCATAGGATGGATAGAAAATGAAATAGGTGAGTTTTATATTTATAATAACATAACGTTATATTAGTGATACGGATGTTATTACATTATAATGATTCCAATAATAAAAGACGAAGTAAAAGAGAAATAAATTTGAAAGAATCGGTCAAGGATATTACATCTTCTTCGATGCGCCTCTTCTAAACATCCTCTATGGGCACTAAAGCTTGTCTTTGAAGAAGATATATACCTATAATATGTTTCTAGAGAAGTGGAGAAAAAAATGTACAGGTTTCGTCCAAGGATGAAGGCTCAAAATGTTGTGAAGAAAAGATAGAGCAGGTGCCCTGTTATAATAGAGGGGAGAGGCACTTTTGGAAACCTCAAAAATATTAATTTATAATAAACTCAAATCCCACTTAAAAACCACCAAAAATGACTCAAATAAAAATATTTTATGAGATAGGGTTGTAATATCATCATCCAATAAAATTTATAGATGTTGGGAATTAATTTTAAACCATAACAACATGATTTATCGTTATTTAATCTATTGAATTTTATCTATGGAAATAATATTATAAATTATAAATTGTAATACATAATTACATATGTGTTGTGAATTGTCCATATTGGATACTTCATGAACCTTTAGGACATATAAATTTAAATTAATTAATTTATTATATATTTTTTATTTTTAAAAAATATAATAATTTGTTATTTTTATAAAATAACAAGTGTCAATTTTGAAACTATTCATTTATTTGAATTTAAAGAAAATCCACATAGAGGATATATTTGAAAAAAAATATTGAATAGATTCCTAAAATTTCATATTCATCTAAAAAATGGATGGATCACATTAATTTATTCATTGAACATTTATTTTAATATATTTAATACCATTTATTTGATATTTTCAAAAATAAAATAATTACTTCAACATTTTATTATTATTATTTAATATACATATTTGTTTCATAAAAATTAAAAATAAACAATTGTGATGTAGATAAATCTATTATCATCCATAATAATATGCTTACTCGAATTTATCATCTTAAAATCACAACATTTAAATTGTTATATTTATTAAATCATGAAGGTGACAACATTGGCATAATATAAAATAATATAATATTATTATACTTATAGATTTCATAAGACTCAAAATTGTGAATTATTTGACTATTGGTTGATTATGGATTAAATGTACACGACTAATAAGTTTTTGTAAGGTTTTTTTTCCTTTTATGGTCACTATTAGATTAATGAAAATTGTATTATCCATTTTTCACTAAATAAATAATTTCTGCATCACAAATGTGTCACCATTAATGTTAAATATTTAATCCCTGAAAATTGTAAATAAATTCACATGATGTAGATAATTTTTTTATATTTATGGTGAATATTTAGTTTCTATGTTTTAATATGTTTATCACTAAATTAAAATTAATAAACTTATAATATATCAAAGAGTGACATGTTGTCACTTTCATTGGTTTTAATAATAATTACATCATTTTCATGGTCAAAATTCGATGAAATGAATCTATTCCGACCCTTACATAATATGTGTCTACTTATATTCATCAAATATAATTTTTTTAGGTGTTAGAAAATCTTATTATATTATTTTTATACGTAATTACGTGATTTACCTTTAATTGCGGTAAATAAAAATTGCCTAAGATACTATTCGTAATCCCCAAAAATAAAAAGTATCCAATTAACATAATTTGGACCTAATGATTCCAAATATGGGATCCATTTTTCCAAATTCATGTTATATAATATGAAATAATTAATTTAAAATTAATCTCGTTGTCGAAAAATATGAGTTTTTTATTTAAAACAATGCAAAAGAATGAAATGTATTTACCTTTGAATTCAATGTAAACAAATTATAATGACATAAATTATATTAAATTTTACAAATATATTTTATATTTAATTTAAAACCATTAAATACTATAATTTAACTGTATAAATTAAAATTATGAAAAATGTTTTTTTTATAAAATTTAGCGAGTTTTTACCATTCATCAAAGTATGAAAGTTATCAAAAAAATTTCAAAACATTATACAACGTAAATTTTTATATCCTGATTCAAAAGAAAAAGTATATTTTGTAAAATATAACTTATAAAATTGTTAAAAATTAGATTTAAAATGGGTGCACCTTCAAAAGGCAGCAAAACTTCTTTTTTTAAAATACTTATTTTACGCAAAAAAATTATTTTGTTCCCATACCATGTTCTAGAATATTTGTAAGATGAATTATTATGTCATAAAATTCATTACTTATTTAATACTATTCATAATGTCTAGTTCATAATAATATAACAATAATATCTCAATTTTTGAAACACTGTATTGCGTATAACACACGCTATTGAGGTATGTCTCTATTGCGTGTAATACAAGCCAAGTCAGGGTTTCATGTAGTGCAAGCTTCCATTGGTGTTCCATATAACATAATCAATGTTTATTTCATTTATAAATTGAACAATATCTATACTCAATGTTGTGTAGAATAATTTCTACCAAAAGAACATGAAATTTTTTGTATCACCAGCGAAGAATAGTGTTGCGTATACTACAAACTGATATGGTGTTGCGTATTTCACAAGATAATCATTGTCTAGCATACAATAGAATATATAAAATAAATTAAAAAGAATACATCTCATAAAATCTCAGGGTTTTACATTCATTTATGATCAATCCATTATATACTACTATGAATTATTTCAAGAATCATGATTTGGATATTTAAAATTTATGTTTATGTTTTCACATGCTTATGTTTATGTTTTGTTTGATGTTGTTCATGTTTACCCTTACTGAAAATTTGAGCACATGATTTTTATGTTTTTGTTTCCCTATGATATAAATAAAGGGTTTATGTAGGAAACCTAAATGGGAAGATCTTTATCGGTGATTTTGATGATCAATAACTAATATAGATGATTAGGTTCTATGTTTCCAAGGACACTAAACAAATACCATATTTTTTAATATTTTAGTTTAATGTATTATGTATTTTGAAAATGAATTGTAATGGTCACGTACGTCAATCTTGGGTCATTACACATTATCATATCAATAAAAAATGTGATCATTTTTGGGATGTTTGAAATTAGGGAGCCAAATACTCACTATCTTTTCTTGAGCCACCACTACAAACACATGATCAGAAAAAAGTTCTCCATGATGGAAATTCATAGTGTTATTGAAGGAAAATAAACCAATTATACTAAATCTACATCAAATTAGATGTCAAAATATATATAAAATGATTTCACTCATATAAATGAAATATGTTTTTTATAAAAACAAAAAAAAATCATACTCATAAAAAAATCAGTACTAATTATTCAAGTAGATGACTCATTTAATTTTTTATCATTATTTAATATATTTTTCCTTTGAAACAACCATATTAGAGTGCAATAAAAATATGTCATGACAAGACGGAGTTCTATACTATTCTAGTTAAAAACATTGCATATCATTCATAGAATTTATTTATTTTTGACTTCGATTGAAAACATTTTCTAGTAGATTGAATAATTATTTTTTATTTGTGTAAATTTTCATATTTTATAAAATCCTCATAATGTGTTAGAATGAAAAATAACCCCATTTTTATGGTTTTATACCTTTTTAATACAAACTACATGCCCCAAAATTTTACACAGAACACAGAAAAAATCAAAAACTACTGGTGAAGAAAAAAAATTATAATTTTGAACAGATTTAAATATACAAAATCATAGACTAATAGAAAAACATGTTTTAAAAAACAAGTCACACACAGAAAATTCAAATCAACAAATGATATCCGAGAAAATTAAAAAATAGAAGATTTAAATAATTTTGTAATAACTGTTACATTTTATAATAGGATCATTTTGATTAAAAACATGTCATTCCGTACATTAAAATCATGGTTAATAAAAAAATATTTTAAGGGAATTTATTGACTATGCTTTTGATGATATTGATAAAATGAAATCAGAGTGATGGAAATTAAATTTTTGAAACAACCCCTCTATGAATGAAGGGTTCTTCATGTTTTATATTAAAGAATGTATTTTTTCACCATTTTTCATTATTTATTTGTATACATTTAATTTGTTCCCAAAATAGTTATATTTATATTTTATTGATATTTTTCATTTCGTCAATTATATTTCATACAAATAAATTTATTAAAGATAAATTACATGAAACAAATTACATAAAGGGATTTTTTGTGATTTCTAAGTAATCAATCGATTACTCCAATTGGTAAATAAATTAGTATATACCAAAAAATCTTATAGTGAAAAATTATTGTTTAATGTATATAAAAATGTTGTCATATTTATTCTAGTTAGTAATTCAATATGGATGGAGATTCGAGAATGTGTTAGTTATTGATGAAACCCTTGTTGTATGATAGATTTTAATGACCCCAAATATTGTATAATTCATACATGTTATTTTGTGAATGAAAATAATGTATGGTTATTTTTTTAGGACATGATTTCATACATGATATGATGACAATGTTTTAAAGTAAAATGTAATTTTATGAGGATATTTCATCTTCAAATGAGATTGATTTTAATTTGGAGATTAAATTGAGATTTGGAACAAAAAAAATTAAATAAATTTTAAAATTGATTACAAATTTAAAATTGAAAAATATATTGTTTATAAGATATCTAATGGATTATTATTTTATAAATATATTATAATCCCAATAGAAAGCTCTTTATAACAAAAAAATAAATGGATGTAATGGCCCAAAATTTCCAAATGCATTTTTCAAAATTATTTTTGATTATTAAGAGACTTTGAAAATTGAGCGCATGTGAATTCTAGGCACAGAGATTCCACAATGGAATTTTGATGATTTTAATGGTACGTTCAATATATGCGCGAGTAGAGATTTCTTTCTTTTGAACTGGTGATCAGATTAAAAATTGGATCGCATAGTTGAATTCAAACCTCCGATATTCACTTAGGTGATGCATAACATTGACCCACAATTGTCGGATGAAAAAGATAATTTTGGGTCTTTAGAAAAAATAATAATAAAATAACTCTATGAACCATTTGTGGCATAACCTTGATGCTTGTAGGTTTTATTGGAACATTTATTGTGGTTCATTAATGAACATCATTAACAAAATGAGACAAGGTATGTTCTATTTCCATTATTGAAACAAATCAATGGCATGGGTATTGGATACCCCTGAGAGGAACCTCCGATGAAATGCTGACGACGTCTTCCTCCAATGAAGAATAGAGATTTGACGACCCCATTAAGGTTTCGAACTGGACATCGACAGATGACAACAAACGCTGATAAACACCTTCGACCGATGGATTCCCCTCCTTTTTCATCAGTGAATCCAACATATTCGAGGTAGGGGTTTTTTTCTAAACTATGATTTTTATTAATTATTCTTTTTTTATGTTTGAACTCTCCACTTGTTATAACACTAAAGTGTAGGGAACATCTCATTAATTTTTCATTTGCTTCCATTCATCGTGGGAGACTGAACAACACATAAGAAATGAGAAAATGAGGGCCCTATAGTGTAGGTTGCATCTATGGTGGAATATAGTTGCAGAAGTTAAATGATAGGTCCTCAATATCTCCAACACAGGCCTCCTCACGCTTTGCTGCCACAGCGGTGCTAGCTATTGGAGGAGGTGGGTGGTGGCTCCTTCCTACTGTGAGGGGGTGGTGGTGCCCAAATGTGACCTGGAAGATAGGGGCAGTTATCCTTTACACACCGCGTTGATAATGGGAGGCAGACCGAGGATGAGGTCAGCGGCTCTGAGCCATGGTGGAGGGAAAACTCTATCACACCCCAACTTCGCACATCAATAATGATTCTTATTTTGAACTTTATCTGATAATTTTATTTGATTTAATACTTTTTTCAAGGTTAATTCTGGGCCAAACTAGAGTTTTTGCATTTTTTCTGATAAATGAACATTTGGATTAGCAGCACTGGACACACTGGCATGGCTCAGTCGAAGCTGTGTTGCTTCACTAAATCAATATGAACCCCAACCAACACTTTATATTATTTTAATTATTTTAGGTTTCACTTTTGAGCCATAGGATGATTCATATTTAATTTAAATGATTTTGGTGTCATACATGGGTACAAGGATGTATGTGCGATTGTGTGTAGTGCTCGTCCTTAATTAGTGAACACTTCATTATTAAATGTGTTATTGTTTGGGAGCGCGACCTTTCACACGATAGTGCACATTGTCCGGCCTCAATAATAATATAATCATTAGTGTGATTTTTTGTATAATTCGGGTTTTATTATTTTGTTTTTTATTATTAGTATTAATAAAATAGATAATAATTTGATTTTTTTTATTTTTTCTCTCTATGTTCATCTTTTCTTTTATTTTATCCTACTCTATTTTTTTCTTTCTTCTCGTCTATTGCGTTCCACCCTCCCAGCGTGGTCCCCCCCTCTCCCTTACTAAACCTACACTAGCTGCATTTCCCCCATCTCCTTTCCATCCCCCTATGGAATGACCTCCATCGGTGTGGCCTCTATCGGCACAACCACCACCGGCATGATCTCCTTCAGCGTGGCCTACTCCAGCACAACCTCCTCTGACGCACAGAAACCCTCGCACACATCACCTCTCCCATTTTGGTTCGTCATCGCCGCACGATCCCTCCACCCACCATAGAACCCTCCTTGCTAGCATCCAGCTAGACCAATGAACCCCTTCTTTGGCTCGAACGACGACCTGTCAGCCCCTCCATTAGCCACACACCCCTTGTTTGTCCGGCCAGAGTTCTGGTGAAATCCTTTTTCTAGTGTGGCTCAATTCTAGAACCCCCCATCTTACTCGGTTGGATTATCGAACACTTGACTCAAGTTTGTTTTACATTGGTGGTTTGTTTCATATTTTTATAGTATAACGGGTTCTGTTTTCCAATTTTTATGGTTCAATTGTGATACATTTTATATGATTTAATGTTTAAGAGTTAAGTATGAGTTTTTTGGGTTGTAACTGGATAATAATTGGAGTTGTGCGCCATTTTTGTGTAGTCGATCTACACCAAGGTAGGTGGTTGAGCATTTAAATATTATTTAGTGAATTAATTTTATTGTTTAAATTATTTATCATGTACAATAATTTATTTTCTTGTGTTAATGTGTTATTTACATTATATGTGCAATTTGATGTGAAAATTGTAGTTTATTTGAAGTGAGGTTTTGGTTTTGAGTTTAGTTGCACTATAATATATATATATATATATATATATCTGTGTGTGTGTGTGTGTTCCTTTTATGCACACAATTGAATTTTTTAATATAATTTGATTTATGTGTAATTACCTAAATATGAGTCTTTCATGTGAATTTTTTTTCTTCTGAATGTGAAAAGTATTTGTGTTTATTTTAAATAGTTTATAAGTTCATTGAATAATTTTTTAATTATTTCCCATGTTGCAAATATTTTTTTTCTTCAGGTTTGGGTGCATTTTATTATTCTAGTTGTGTTTTCATGTGTTCCACATGAAACGTTTCTGTAGAAATAACCATGTTGAGTTGATTATAAGTGTTTCTTAACTATTCAGTTCATCTATTTAAATGTGTATAGGATGTTGTTGGTGTTTTGGTGTTTCATTATGGCATTTATGGTTTTAGAAAGGATGTTTGGAGTTTGTTTTGGGTGTTATCTTTTTATTTTCTCTTTTGATATGTTTTATAAAATGTTTAAGAAATTAATCATTTTATTTAACTAATGTTTACTGAGGGTTCATGCCTTGGAGGATTGATTCATCGGCAATAGAGACATGCGTATATGTATATTCATAAAAATTTATATGCTTGTACACGATGTGGTCTCAGGATTCTGTTGTTAGAGGCTGTAAGATTAGAGGTAGGTTACCTATGACTTTACCTTTAATTACAGTTTCCCATTTTTCATGATGTTCAATGAGAATTATTTTCCTGGCTTTTATGAAATTCATATGCGCTGTACATATATATGGTTATGGTTATTAAAAAGTTGTCTCCTGTGTATTTGAATATGAAATTTGTATTTCCAAAATGTGTGTGGTGTTTTTTTTAATTTGTTATGAAATTGCAATGACATGTTTGACATTATAAGGGATTCCAAAGTGATTTTCAAAATGGGTTTTTGTGTGAACACATGATTAAAAGATAATATTATTTACTAAATATGATTACGTCATTGTATGTGTGGTTTTCATTTTTTTTAAATACACATCCTTCATATGTTCTATAATGATGAGTACTCCATGTAAAGTGATGAGGCATGTTTGGTACTTTGATTTTGGTTAGAGAAAATAGAAAACCCCACTTAGTAAATTCCCCTAGTTTGAGAAATTTTATGTAAGTGATTATGTGTGGTTTAAGATATGTTCATTGTAATGGGGATTGTACATTTTTGTGTGATGGATTGAAAAAGCGGTATGAGCCCAAGGGGGGAGATCAGTGGTGAGAGGTTGGGTGTGTTTTTGTATAAAGTTAAATATGTGTTCATGTATGTTGGTTTTATGAAAACTCACCACCAATTGAAACAGTTCTCAATGGGAAATCTAGGTATCTATGTGGGTGGTCTAGGATTTGTGGGCTAGTGTTCTAGAGGTGACTTGACCCGGTTTCAAATCAGGTTTGACGATTGCAACACTAACTATGCATATGAATTACTGAGGGTTGTGGTCTTCAAAGCCATGTTTTCTGAGGTTCGTGGTCTTCTAATCAATGGTTTTTGAGGGTCATGGTCTTCTAATCAACATTTCACCATTACACGATGATCCTAGTTCCCCAACTAACACTAGATGCTTAGAGACTTCCTATGGTGATTTTGATACGATTATAATTTCAATTGTTTCATGTTTGTTTCATCTTTTGTGAAAACAATATTTGAATCTAAATTGGTCACCTTATATTTTGAAATGTTAATGCATGCTCAATAAATATTTTTAAAAGAAAAGAGAAATTTTTTTCTTGGAAATGAAAGCTTGTTATTTGAATTTGAAGAGTGAACAACATTATTTTATTATGACTTATTTTCAAACTATCATCATTTGGATTTCTTATTAAAGGATGTGGTATAGGGCATTATTGTATTTTGGGTTTCCTACTAAGCATCTCGGTTTTCACGCCAACTTTATAATTTCAGTTTTATGTTCTTGTTTTGGATCTCTCTTGTAGTAAGCTTGTTTCTATGTTTGGTGGTGACCCATGAGGTCACATGGAAGTATGCTTATCTATCCATTATTGTTCTATATTCAATTTCAAGTATTTATCTTCCCTGAATAGTTTATGTTGATTGTTTAATTGTATTTTCTGGGATAAACCATTCCCAAGTTCCTTATTGTGGTGTACGACACTAGTTTTCATCCCATGGGGATCAGGAACGCCCTTCGGGCCATGTTGCGGACCGGGTCGGGTGCCAGCTCAGATGACCACCAAGTCTGGTTTGTGACAAAATGGTATCAAATGGTGCTTTTATTCTTGTTATTTGGGGTTTTAGGTAGATTGATGAAAGGATTTTCAGATCTTTCATGGTTTTTTTGGGCAGAACGTCGCGAACTCTTTCTTGATCCGAACCTCGAGTAACCAGGGATAGTATGGGTTTTACGGTTTTGGATTTGGTATATATGAATGGACAATGAAAGTAGGAGTAAACTAGTACTGCACGAGGTCTCACATGGAGTAGTAACCCATGTGGTTCCTGAGATTACAGTTCGAAAATCGTAGTGGTTGGTTCTTTTCCTAGGGCATTGTCTGCTAAACCATGTAGCGGGGTTAGACACGTACACTAGTTCTCTGTTCAGGTTATTTTCTGTTGAAATGGATTTTTTAGTCTTTGGATGATGTGGAGTGGGTGTATTTCTTTGAGAATGTATTTATTTCTTATGATGGGACTTTTGTATTTGTGTGTGAAGTTTGGATTTTTATTTTATGTGGTGCTTGATCTTGTGGAAGGTTTGTTTTGTGTTTCTCGTTCGGATATGCCCCATGGTATTGTCTGATGGGTTTTTTGAAAGTCTCTCATTTCATGGATCAACCTGGACTCCCAATGGAGTGGAATAATTGGGTTCTTCTCAGCTGTGTTGATTTTTTTTGGATGTCGAGGACAGTTGGATATTGTTGTATGCTTTGTGAAGTTGGGAGTGTCTTCAGTTCTTAGTAAATCTGAATGTTTTGTGGGTGTAAGTTGTCTAAAGTGTGTTTAGATGAGTGGGACTAGATTAGTAATTAGTGATCATTTCGTTTTTCTTAGAATGGTGTTGTCTTTAGAGATCCTCAAGGCTACATTCATCATGAGGTTGCACCTAATGAAGTGAAAGCGAGGGGATGTGGATGATCTCGCGGATGCTCGACCAATCAACTTGCAGCGAATGAGGGGTGTTGACATTTCTGATGAGCTAGTTTCATGCTCCACAGAGGTATTGTATATCCATCAGTTGAAAACATGTACAAGTTGTTGGTCCATTCTATATTGTTGTAAGTGAATATTCCTCATCCGATGAGGACTGTGAACCGATGAAACCTTTTCTTGGATAGCTCCTTCCATCAGTCTGTTTTGAGTGTATGATAGAACACTCAATCGCTTATCTCAAGTGTGGTCATTTGAACACTCTATGACGTTTGTTGCAATTCTCAGTAGGTATGTTGAGGGAGTTGTCACTTGGGAGATGAGGAGAAGTATACAAGTTTCATTTTAAATGGAATAAGTTCCAATAAGATGTGGTCAGCTTATGACTGTGAGGGGGTTGATGATTCAGACATTAGGTTCCTAGCCATATGTCTCAGGGTGAAGCTTGCGTGTAGACAAAAACACATCAGTCATGGTTCGATTTTGGTCCAACTGAATTCTGTAGTGTCAAAATGAGGAAAACATAGATTTCCATACAATGGTATCATCTTTGATGGCTTTACTTTTTGTTGATAAGTCCCTAATGCTCTCTCTCCATTCGATGGTCTTAATTTATTGGATTTCCTATTGGGTGTTAAAGTTGTTCGGAGAATCCTTATTCATGAAAATCCAGCAGGCGCCTCTGTGAACATTATTGTGGTTGGTTATGAATCAAAATTGTAAACTTTTTGAAGATACTCATGACTTGTTGATTTGACGTGCACATTTCCTATTTTTCTTCATGGTTAGTGGTCTCCACTACTATGAATATATCATGTGGTGGAATATCGGCCAGGGTAGGAATCATCCATGTAGGACAACCCGTGTTGGTGGGTTCGTGAGGAAGGGTTCAATCAGTATTTCTCAAAGTAAACTAGGAATGCCCGCACGGGTTTCATGGTGTTATGATATTTTAAAATGGTGGGGTTACCCTATGCAGGTCTCGCCGATGCCCCATCATGTGTTGGTCAAACATAAGGAATTATTAGTTTCAAGCTAGTGTTAGAGGATGTATGACTTGTGAGTTGTTAGGTTTTGAAGAACAAATGTTTGATGAGAACCCTTATATGGTTGGGAGACCACCATAGGACGAACTTGGGGAAGACTCTGTTATCAAAGTGTGCTTGGCAGAAAAACACCTTTCTTTTTCTCCACCTGACATTAACCATGAAAATTGGTAATCTCATATAGTGCTCATTTGATGAGTGTTCTTGGAGATCTCGAGCGGCCCTAGTGATTCGTAAGTCAGGGGACGGGGTTTTCCATGTTGTAGCTCTATTCCTTTGTGAATCCCTTGTTGTTGGACATTTTTCATGGTGATTCTGGTTTTGAGATCTTGGATGTTTTAGGACATGGTTGTTTTGAATGCCCGATCATTGGGTGGTTGACTTTTTTAGGCATCTTTGTGGTCTTGCTTGGAATCCTTGATTGGTTAAGTTTTTTGGGGCTTCATAGGGGCTTAGAGTGTCATGGTGGGGAGAATCTTCCAACTTCGGCTTCACACATCAGTAATGATTCTAATTTTTACCTTTATCTTATAATTTTATTTTATTTAGTTTTTTCGTCTAGGTGCATTCTGGTCCTGACAAGATCTTTTTCTTTTTTATGATAAATGAACGTTTGGATTAGTAGCACTCAACAAACGAGCATGGCATAGTCGAATCAATGTTGCTTCTCTAAAGCGATTTGCACCCCGATCGATGCTTTATTATATTTTAATTATTTTGGGATTCACTTTTGAGCATTGGGTTGAGACGGTTTTAATTTATATGATTTTGTATTCATACATGGGTGCAAGGTAGTACAGACGATTGTGTGTACTAACCATCCTTAATTATAGAAAATTTTATTATTAAATGTGTTATTATTTGGGAGTGAGACCTTGCACACAACAGTGCGCGTTGTTTAGCCTCAATAATAATAATATCATGAGTTTGGTAGATTTTATTATTCAGGTATTATTTTTATTTTTTATCAGTATTAATAAAATTTGTTATTAATTTGATTTTTCTTATTTTTTTATTTTTACTTTTTCTCACTTTTCCCCCTTTTTTCTTTTTTTCCTTCTCTTTCTTTTTTCTTTCTTCTCCTCTCTTGCTCTCTACCCTCCCCACACTGACCCCCTCTACCCTCCTAACCCTACCCAAAACACAATCCCCCTCTCCAATCCCTCCTCCTTTGGTGTGACCTCTATCGGAACAGCCTCTATCGGCGCGGCCTCCACCGGTAAGATCTCCACCAGTGTGGCCAACTCCAGCATGACGTCCTTCGATGCACCAAAACCCGCACGCACAACACCTCTCCCCTTCTGGTTCGGAATCATCGCACGATCCCCCTAGCTTGGAACCCTCCTCTCCAGCATCCCGCCGGTCCAACACACCCATTACTTGGCTCGAATAAAGACCTATCAGCCCCTCATTTAGCCTCACACCCCTTGTTTGTCTGACTAGAGTTCCAGCAACATCCTTTTTCCAGTGCTGCTCAATTCTGGCACCCACCATCTTACTCGGTTGGCTTCCCGAACCCCCTCCACATGTTCATTTTTTTGAAGACGTTTCATATGTTGGTAGTATATTGAGTTAGGGTATCATGTTTTTTAAGGGTCAATTGTGATATTTTGGATCTGATGTCTTTTTTTAGAGTTTAATATGTGCTTTTTGTGTTGAGAATGGCTAAAAATTGGAGTTGCGTGTCATGTCTGTAAAGTAAGTCTACATCGAGTAAGGTGGTTCCATATTTAAATATTATTTAATGAATTAATTTTCTTGTTTAATTAATTTATCCCGTTCGTTAATTTTTTTTCTTGTGCTAATGTGTTACTTAAATTATATGGGCAATTTCTTGTGAAAATTGAAGTATATTTGAACTGAGTATGAGGTTTTGAGTTTAGTTGGACTATGAAATATATATATAAATTTATTTATTTTATGTAGAACCTTTCAATGTTTAGAATAATTTGATTTATGTGCAATTACTTAAAGGTGAGACTTTCATGTGAAAATTTGTAATTTTTTATGTGACAGGGTTTTTGAATTTATTGAAAATAGTTTATAAGTTGTTTGATTAATTAATTAATAATCTTCCATGATGCTAATCTAGATCTCTTTAAAGATTGGGTGTGTTTACTTTTTCTAGTTGTGTTTTTATGTGTTGTGCATGAATCTTTTTTATGGGAAAATGCATGCTGAGTTGTTTATCAGGGTTTTTTTAACTATGCAGTTCGTCTATTAAAATGTGTATAGGCTGTAGTTTGTGCTGCGGTGTTTCATCTTGGAATTTATGGTTTTAGAAAGGATGTTTTGGTTGTGTTTTTAGTGTAGACATTTGATGTTCTATTTTAAAATATTTTATAAAATGTTGTTGTGTTTAATAATTTTATTTAATTATATGTTTAGTGAGGGGTACCTGACTTGGAGTTTTCAGTCATCGGCAACAAAAGTCCTTCGTATATGTATATGCATGAAAATATATATTCATTTATTAAATGTGGTCACAAGATTCCTTTGGTAGAAGATATGTAATTTGAGGTAGGTTCCATATGCCTTTACATTTAATTAGAGTTTCTAATTTTGCCTGATGTTTCATTAGTATTATTTCCTTGGTTTTATATGAAATTTATATGAACTATTCATATATATGGTTATGGTCAATAAAAAGTGGTCTCCTATGTATTTAAACATGGAATGGGTATTTCAAAAATGTGTGTGGTCTTTTATTTAAATTTTTTATGAAATTACAATGACATGTTTGAATTTCAAAGGGATTTCAATGTGATTTTCTAAATGAGTTTTAGTGTGAACACAAGATTAAAAGATGATTTGAATTCCTAAAAATTATTACTTCATAGTATGTGTGGGTTTAGGTTTGTTTTAAAAATGAACTACCTTCATGTGTAACAAAATGGTGAATACTCCTTGTAAAGCGATGAGGCTCGTTTGGCACATTGAGTTTGGTTTGCGAAAATGGAAATCCCAACTTGAGACAATCCCCTAGTCAGAGAAATGAGAGGTAAATGTTTCTGGGTGGTTTTTGATATGTTTCTAGTAATTAAGGTTGTGCATTTTTGTGTGACGGATAGACATAGGGGTATTACAGTGGTAATAGGGAGGGTCGTTTTTTAATAAAGAGTGAGATGTGATCATGTATGCTAGTTTTATGAAAAGTCACCACCACATGAAAAAGAGCCCAATGGGGAAACTTGGGTATCTAGGTGGGTGAAATAGGGCTCGTGTTCTATTGTTCTGGAGGTGACTAGAACCGGTTTCACTGCATGAATGTCAATTGAAACACTAACTAAACATATAAATGACTGATGGTCGTGGTCTTCTAAAACACGTTTTCTTAGGGACTTGGTCTTTTAAGCAACATTTCACTGAGACATGAATAGCCTAGGTCCCTAACAAATACTGGCTACATAGGGACATCCCATGGTGTTTGTGATATGATTTTAAATTCAATTTTTAATTCTTTTTCCCTCTTCTGTGAAAACCATATATAATCTAAATTGGTCTCCTTAAATTTGGAAATGTTAATGAATGCTCAAAAACTATTTTGAAAGGAGAAGGGAAATGTTATTCTTAGAAATGAATGCTTGTTATTTTAATTGGAAGAGTGAACATAATTATTTTATTGTGCCTTATTTTCATACTAGAATGATTTGGATTTCATAATAAAGGTTGTGGCATAGGATGTTGTCATATTTTGTCTTTCCTAATGAACATCTCAGTGCTCACACCTACTTTATATTTTTAGGTTCAGATTATTTTTTTTGATCTTTAAATAAATAATATTGTTTCGGTGTTTGGAGGTAACCCATGAGGTCACTGGGATGTAAGTTTATATTTCGATTCTTGTTATATTTTCAATAGCAAGTATTTAACATCCCGACAGAGTTTATATCGATTGATTATTTGCCTTTTTGATCTAAATCATTCTCAACTACCTCATTGTGGTGACAAGAAGTAGTTTCCATCCTATGGGGATCGGGAACGCCCTTTCGGCCATGTCGCGGACTCGGGTCGGCACTGGTTCGGATGACGACATGACCTGGTTTGTGACTAACTCACACCTGCAGGTCCCACTGTTGACCAAAACATGTGAACTGGTCATGTGGAGCAGTTCCAACCCGCACCACTGATGGAGGAGCCCAAATACCTCGTCTGTTCGTGAGGCGGACCCTGACCAGCTGGAAGGCTGGGCAGCTTCTGCGGGCCGAGTCCAGCGGTTCGGGTCAGTTCTGATCAGTCTGACTAGGATGGACCGAACCCGGACAAACATATGCCCAGTTTCACTAAAAGGGTAATAGCTTCTAAATCAGATGTATGTTTGACAAAAAGTCTACAATTCTAAAACCATTTGTAAGATGCAGTACTTTTGAGATACACACGTGTATTTTGGATAATTTTCGAGTACATCTTGGTTGGAATAAACCCAAATTCAACTGGTCCTTCAACACTAAAATGCCAATAAGATACAATCTTGGTGATCGATTGATGTGTCATCTATTGCATTGGAACCCATATGACATTGTGGTTGTTTGAGTTACATTTACGAGGACTTCCTCGTAGTTGAGGTACAACTTATATCTTGAAAATTTAATCTTCCATGATTCAAGAATGCTATATGGGAGAATCCAATGGCTGGTTGTGACGTGAAGAATGTATAGTGATCTTGTGTTGGTCAGTACCTATCGATCTTGTGTTGGTTAGAACATAGTGATCCTATGTGGGTCAGCACTCAACGATCATGTGTGGGTCAACTCCTATCTATCATGTGTGTGTCAGCGCTCAGCGATCCTGTGTGGTCCAGCGCCTAGAGATCCAATGTGGGTCGGTATCTATCAATCTTGTGTGGGTTAGAAGTAGAGCCTCTTGACATTATATGATGATCTATCATTACGACTAATAAACTGTTCTTTTGTACTTATGTTATATTTTGTTTGATTTTTTCCATTAGTTTTTCCATTTTTATTGAGATCATGATTTGTGGTTTTTTCTTTGATGAATTCCTGGAGGCCTTCAGGGGTCTTAGGGTCCCTAATGAGTATTGATATACTAATCCATGCATGTGATTATCCTATACCTTGTTGTGTCTTGTATTGGTGACAGAAAACATTGATTGAGATTTGGGATCTAGGAATAGATGGTTCTCGGAGGTGATATACTAATGTGGTGAGTGGCTGTGACGATAAACACCAATTTGTACCTACCCTTCTGGTAGAATTCTTGGTGGACGTCCTACAGAGGAAATTGTTTATATTTTATCTGTATTTTTCTTTTAATTTGGGATTCTATTCGGACCCCTTTAATTTCAATACTTACATTTACTATCATTAGTTCAATTTGTGGTTTTCCTTCATTTTATACCTGGTTTTTTTATATGTTTAAATTCAATGCCTTCCAATTTTAGGTTTCTCATTTCTGGAGCTACAAATTTCCCCCAGGCCAATTGAAGGTGGGCTAGTGGTAGTCATGTCATGGTCCCCAGGGGATGGATCATGAAAAAGTGGTATCAAATGGTGGTCAATTCTACTAGAAGGACTGAGAGTCTTTGTTCTTCAATGGAGTAATAATTTAAGTATATTGAGTTCAGTTTTAGATGGGGAGTCTAGTGTTTGTGTATAGGACGATGTATCCATACTCCATGACCCTCAATTCTGATTTCTGACACAGTGCACGACACAAAAATTTTCATGTGTTTTGAAAATGTTGTTTTTATTTTGACTTATTTTAGTCAACTCCTAAGTTATAACTTATTGACCCTGGCACACCTATTTCATTACAGGATATCGACATGTACATATCTTGAGATTATTCTAGTGATAGATCACGATGATGGCCCACAATCCAATGAGGCATCGTGGTAGGGACCTCTTATGGTGATAGAAACATTTGGTGGTGTACCAGAAGAACCACTGCCCATAGTGAAGCAGTTTCAAACAGCCTAACCAAAATATCGTGAATGATGAATAAGTGTGTTTCACAATTTCTAGAGACAGTGGAATTTGAGGATTTGAGGAAAGACATAACGTTTTGTAACTGAGAACTAGCAGGAGGATATGGCATGGGAATTTTTTTGGTCGAGCGTCCAGGAGACCAGATGGTGATCCTAGCTGCAAGTCTCTTCTAGGCCACATTAGGGAGATGGTGGAGTCTGACGCTCTAGATGAAAATAGATAAAAACACATTCCTAGTGGGACAATGACGACCTCTTCAGGCTAGAGTTCATTCTAGAAACTCTAGGCCCTAGGTGTATTTAGGAACTCTTACACTTACATTTGAGCGGACTGACAGTAGCCAGTACTCGATGTAATTCCCTAACCTCTCGCGCTACTCCACCAGCATGGAACTTTAATGTTTTTAAGGGATTATACCACTTAGAAGGGTCTCCTGTGAGAGATTATAGTGTCTTTGAAATCTCTCAATATCTCAATGCAAGATAGAGTGATATAGAAGGAACTATAGGTGGAGAGTATCCAAGATGAGCATGCATCGATGTTGAGAGCCAGCACCACACGATAGATAGCCATGTCATCTACCAAGGTAGTAGGTAGATGACACAGTGGTCTAATAATTCTAGACTATTAGGAGTGTAACCCTAGGATGTTGGGTTGAATGTGTAGAGATCATGGGATAAAGAAGTTTAGTAGAGGAGAAGATTGTGCTACATGTGTCGTTGGGAGTGTCACACGGTTCACGACTGCCCGACCTTCCATACTGATTATTAGTATATGGTTGAGGGACTACCGAGGAATATGTAGAGAATCGACCAAGGAGGATTGTAGGGTGGCGAACGTTGTAGTGGAGTTGGTCGTGTAGGAGGTGATGGTCAGTGATTTAAGGTTCTACTGCCACCACCCACTGGTGGTCATCCCTGACCATGGGGAGCAGGTGGACTGGGGTGATCTACGCTTTGGGTGGTAGATACCTATAAATATTTTGATCTAGAGATGATTCGAGTTATGATTAGTGTCTACTCCACCATAGATGTAGTACTTATAGACACAAGGTCCTATCACTCGTTCATTGCAACATTTTTTGTTCAGTGCATCAAAATTCCAATCGAGACCATAGCACGGTCCTTATGTTTAGAGACTCATATAAGAGGGGATTCGATTATGACACAATAGTGAAGGTAGTGTTTTATTAATCAAGGAGGTGATAGCTTCACCTAAGATATACTAGAAGCAGCGTCAAGGCCTTATGAAGCTGTATTGGGTATGGACTGGTTATCCATAGTCCATGATCAGATTGATTATTTTAGGCACAAAGTGCGTTGTTTCTTCATTTTTTGGAACAAGTTTTTTTTACCAGTGAATAGATAACATTTTCTGCACCAGATGGGCATTCTCAGGGGAGGGAGCATCTAATCACTCATTATTTGGCTATCCTCACCATCGGTGTACTGGATAAGAGGATTGTGAGCTATCCATTTCTGGTGGACTAGTATGTTGATGTCCTTCCTGATGATGTTATGGGACTACATCTACATAGAGAGGTAGACATTTTCAGTGATATGTACCCGATATGAAACTGATATCTACACCAGAATATTGGATGCCTCCTGTGGAACATTGTGAGTTTAGGGTATAGTTGGAAGACTTGGAGAGAAAAGTAAATGTAAGGCCCATATTTTCTCCATGGGTAGCCCCAATTTTTTTCTCTAAAAAGGAATATTGGATTTTGAGGCTTTTCGTGGACTATTTTCACGATAACCATGTTACCAAGAAGTAAATGTTTCCTCTTCCAAGGATTAATGATATCTTCGTCCAGCTTAAGGGAGCGTAGTGGAATTCGATGATAGGCCTCTGATCTGGTTATCATCAGCTCAGGGTATGGGATGAGGACGTACCAAAGAAAGCTATTAGATGTTGTTATGGCCACTATGAGTTCATGGTGATGTCTATAATCATCACAAATTCTCTGGAAGTGTTCATGGGACTCATGGAAAGGATCTCCCATCCTTTCCTCTATATATTCATGGAATTCTTCATTGAAGTCATCTTTGTATACTAGGTAATATAATAATAGCAGGACATACATCAGATATAGATATGGATACAATCCAAGACCCCATCTAATTGTAAATCTCTCAATGTGCTAGTTATGGATTCAAAAATTCATCTTTAAAAGGAACTTTATCTCAGAGGCTGATGTTGTAGTGGATACGAAAAAGATAGAGGCATTTCATTCTTGGAAGCCACCCATTTATCTGAATGAGGTGTGGAGTTTTCTATGATTTTCTAGTTACTATAAGAGATGTGTACCTGACTTTTATAGAGTTGTAGAACCCTATTAATTATTGAAAAATAAGGGGAACCCTTTTTTTCAATAGAGACATTACTATAGCGTTTCTTGGAAATGAGGCAGAGACTGACGAGTGCCCACATCTCAAGGATACCAGAAGAGGGTGTCGGGAATGTAGTGTAATGTGATGCATGATGGATCAGAATAGGATGGGCCCTATGGAAGGAGTGGGAGGTGAATCCCTATGGCTCATGATTGTTGAGAAAACATGAGAAGAAGTACCATACCCATGAACTAGAGTTCGCAGTTGTGGTATTTTCCTTAAAGATGTGGAGAGACTACATTATAGGTGACTGGTTTACTGTCCACTCTAATCAATAGAGTCTCAAATATATCTTCTCATAAAATTGCAGGTACCTTAGACATCGGTGATGGCTAGAGTACCTTTCGGACTATGTATTTTAGATATTCTACACTCCTGGAAAGGGGAATGTGGTGGTAGACACACTCAGCAGGAGGTCTGGACTATAATTTTTGAGTGAGATGATAGATTTTCTAGATGCATTACAGACATCCTTCATGGATAGTGATGGAGAATCATACCTCCAGTCTAAGATAGTCACTCCCCCACTCCTTCAGTGAGTCATGGAGGTACATCTTGGGGACGTTAACTTTGAGGCCTGGAATTCTTATGTATCCTCACGACGTGATCCTAAAAGATATATTGATGGTGGGGAGCACATAATCCTTTTAAAATGTCACACCAAAGTACCAGTGACTCTACAAGATGAGGTGTTATGGTAGTTCCACAAATCCCCTTTTTCGGTACATCTGGTTTTGTCAAAGATGTACTCTGACCTCTAGCATCTATACTAGTGGCTAGGGATGAAAAATTTATTGGAATAGTTCATATCATGTTGCCTCACTAATTAGTAAATGAAGGATGAGCATTAGGTTCCAACTGGCATAACACAACCAATTTGGGTTCTATAATGGAAGTGGGATGGTAACTCCAGGGACATTATGACTGGGCTATCACATACATCCATGGACCAAGATTCCATCTAGGTGATTATTAACCAACTCACCATGTTGTTCCACTTCATACCCATCCAAGATCATAGATCGGTACATGGATTGGGGCGCCCTTACATATTGGTAATTTTACAAATTCATGGGGAACAATGGACGATCATCTCAAATCTGGATGATCATTTTACATCTTGTTTGTTGATGGATTAGAGGAGGTGTTCGTGACTCAACTATGCTTAAACATCAAATTTCATCTTCAGACAGATGGTTAGACGATGCGGGCCATACAGTCAATTAAAGACAATATTCGTTCTTATGTCATTGATTTTGGCCACCGTTGGGATTCCTCCTACCACTGAAGGGAGTTCACATACAACAACTGTTATCACTCCACCATCAAAATGGTGCCGTTTGAGGCCTTTTACAGGTGACCATAATGATCACCTCTATGTTTTATATACTAATGAGAGTCAGCACTTATGGATAAAGAGTTGGTTCGGGCTACCCCAAAGAAGGTGAATATCAACCAATAGTGGATGAATACTACAGAGTATAGGAAGAAGTATTATGTTGACCGAAGACTGAGTCCATTAGATTTCTTGGGGGGAGGCCACGTCTTCCTACGAGTTTCACCCCGATGAGGATTGTAGAGATTTTTTGGGGGTCGAAAACTCTCCTGAGGTTTATCAAACATTTCTAGTTACTTGGAAGAGTAGGAGTGGTAGATTACCATCAAGCTCTTCAAACATAATTGCACTGGTTGCATAATGTTTTCCATGTGTCATAGCTAAGGAGGTATGTGCATGATCTATCACCCATTATCTACTGGGGTGAACATGAAAGTTACGATGGGGAAAAATTCATAGAATTCCCTATGGAGATAGAATATCGATAGGAGTGGGTCCCTCATGGGCGGTCGATTCCTCTAGTTCAAGTTAAGTGGAAGCACGAGAACCTCTAGGAGAGAACATGGAAGCAGGAGGCACATATATGTGCTCAGTACCCCAATCTCTTTCCCTGGATTTGATGAGGATAATAGGGATGTAAAACCTTAATTTGGGGAGGATTTAAAGACCCATAATTTCCATATAATTTTTCTTTATATTTATTGGGATTTTTATGAGTTTGCAAAAACTAACGAAACATGATTCTGAGCCCTAGAGAGCCTGGAATGAAATTTTGATCTTTTTTATGTAATGTGTAGTAAACATGTGAGTATAAATTTCTCTATTTTGAACATGTGATTAACATAAAAATATGAGGGAACTTTTGAATTCAAAGAACCATGATTCGCTTAGGAAAATCATAAATTTGATCCTCAAGGGTTAGAAGCAAAATTAAATTTTCAGACTTTACAAAAAAAATATAATAAAATTACCCCATGAGTTATTTTAATTTTATTTAACTAAGGGGTGATGGTGGAAGGACCGCAGTGTATCATTAGTCTTGAATGGGAGTTATTTAATTAAACGACCATTGGATAAGAAACCTTACTACGCATAGTATGAATGGAATATTCATTGTGGTTACCTAATGAACAATATTAATGAAGCGAAATTATAATGGTTACTTTCCACTTTTTTAAACAATTATTTGGCATGAATTATTTTACCCATGAGAGGAACCTCTGATGAAATTCTAGCGGCATCTCATCCACTGAAGAATAGAGATTCAATGACAATGTTATGGTTTTGAATCGGACATCAACGGGAAATGGGGAATGCCACAACACACTTTGGGACAATGGATTATCTTCCTCCATATTTAGTGAATCTATCGTATTCAATGTAGGATGGTGTTTATATTCTATTATATTTATTAATTCATCTTCTTCTGATGATTTTTTAACTCTCCGATTATTATAACGACAATGCTGAGGGAACGAGCCGAACTAAACATGGCCTTGATCCTCTGCCAATGTTTTTTGCTTGGGTTGTGTTTATCATGGGAAACTAAAAAACATATTTTAAAGGTGAAATTGAGGGCCCTGTAGTGTAGGCGGTGACCCAGGTGGCATGTAGGAATAGACGAAAATTTAACCATACCTCTGGATCTCCACTGGTGGCCTGTGGATGCTCCGCCAGCATGGTGATGCTGACGATAGGAGGTGGTGGCAGTTGGGTGAGGTGGCGGTTAGGGATGGAAATGGAGGACTCACACCAGAGGAAAGGGTAAATGGGTGGTCGACCATTGCTGGTTGCATTGACGTTGGGTGGTGGGCTTTGGAGGAGGATAGACTTGTGCCCTTGGCTCACTCTGTTGATAGGTCGACAAGGACCGGTCTAGTGGAGTGATGTTAACTAGTTCCATTGATGGACGAGCTAAAACAGCTCGTCCATTCGGGTGGAAGACCATGTCCCGCTGGTAGTGTGGGCCCAGCCAGTGTGTCTGGCTCGTTGTGCAGGCCAGTTGGCCTTGCAAAGCTGGGTGGGTCTGGCGGGTCCTACGGCCTAGTTGGTGGAGCGCAATGCCCAACGGTCTAGACCGGGCCGAGACTAGCTGGTTTGGACTAGGCCCAATCCGCCGGGTCGGTTCAGTTCAGCCCAACTAGGTCAGACCGGACCCGGACCCCACATAGACATAGTTTTTCTTAATGGGTAATATCTTCTAAATAGAACGGCCATTTGATGAACCATCTATGGCATTGAAACCCTTATGATGAGTAAGTCCTTTTGAGAAACACAAAATGAGTTCTGGAGAATGTTGTAGTATGTATGGGGTAGAACGAACATGAATCCAACCGGGTCCTTGGCACTAAAATGCCTATAACATACAAAACGAGCGTCTGATTGACGCATGGTCTGTTGCATTGTTACCTTCGTGAAATGGCTGTTATTTTGGTTACTTCCTTGTGGGAATTAATCAAGATTTAGGGTTGAACAATGTATGGAGGAGAATAACTTCTTAGAATCATTCATTTTATGTTCATGAATCCGGTGCCTTGCTATGAACTGAAGAATCAATATAAATCATGTGTGGGTTAGTACATAGCGATCATATGTGGGTTAAGGCTCAGGGATCATGTGTGGGTCATCACTCTCTGATCCAGTGTGGGTTAGCACCTATCAATCAGATATGGGTAAGAGCTCAACGATCTTATGTGGGTCAACACCTAGCGATTCTATGTGAGTCATCATCTATCAATATTGTGTTGGTCAGTGGGAGAGAAGGTCGATAGAATATATGATCTAGCTTTATATATAATCTTTTGTATTTCTGGACGTAAGTGATACATTGTTTCAGTTTTCCATTACATTGTGCTTTGTGATTGAGAACATACTTTGTGGTTTTTCCATTGTGGAATTCTATGAGACCTTCAGGTTTCTTGGGGTCTCTAATGAGTATTATTATACTCACACCTACACAGGATTCTCCCACACCTTGTTGTGTCATGTGCCGATGTGAGACAACATTGAATGGGATTTGGGATCCAGGTCTACAAGTTGCTTAGAGGTGATATAAGGATGTGGAAGTGGTAGTGACTTCGGATGACATGCTCTACCAACCCTTTAGGTTGAATTCTTGGTGGACAACCTCTGGATAACATTTTCCTTTTTTGTTGTATTTTTCTTTTCTATTTCACATATATTCTTGGCCCCTTCACTTTTATTAAAAAAATTTACTATCAAAATTTATATTTCTGTTTCTCTTTCATTATATACCTAATATTTTTTTGTACAGGTTTAAAGGAAATGTCTTCCCTTTTGGTTTTTGACTTTCTTGTTGTAGTCACCTTCCCCAATCCTATAGAAGGTGTGCTTAGGGTAGTCATAGTAAGGGCCCTGGGGGAAGGGTTGTGATAATGTATGTGAAAAAAGAAAATAAAATATTAAAAATTTGCTGTGATATTTCAATATGTTCCTCACCATCACTAAAACATGTTATTTGAAATATATATATGAGTGTGTGTGTGTGATCAACACACACACAAACATAAATATATTAGTTATTGTGTGTTATATAAATATATTATGTACAAATTATATGTATTATTGGATTTTAGTAATTCCATTGTATCTGTTCATTAAAAAAATATAATGAATTGAAAAAATGATCAATTTATTAAAAAGGAAACAAAAGTTTTGATTAAGTATTAAATGATAAACATAAATACTCTAATGTGAAGTATTTATTGAAAACCATAATCTATTTGACCATAATTACAACATCATAACATGAATAAAAGTAAAAAATATTATCCATTCAAAAAAATATTAGAAAATGTATAATGAACTATTCTATTACCTGAATATCTAATGTCCCTATTTATTATTAATTATCATTTCAAATTAATATAATTCGTAATAAAAAAAATTAAATCAAATCATTGAGATATTTCAATTTGTATTCAAAAAATAACATTAACATCTTATTTGTAGTCTATATATTATGATAATAAATTGTACGTTTGACAGAATCACATTTTGTGTATTTCATGTACATTTCATTTCCATGATATTTAATATAAATTGAATCATTAGTTCAAAAAAATAATTCAAAAGGAATATTTCATTGTGTTGTTAATATGCAAAATGAATCATCCAAAAATAAAGAATATCAAATGATATTTCTCTCAAGATCCTGTGAAAAGGCATGTATACCATATATAAGGAATCCCTCATGTGAGAGTTATAGGGAGACCTCACACAGGTGGATATATTCTTGGTTGAGTGGGGGGTGGGGATTTTATTTTTGGTTTTAGGCTATAAGGGGAGAGTGTATCCCATGTTGCATGTTATAGGGAAGGGCTGCAATGGGGGTTATGCTCATTTATCATTGGTTGTTGCACTGTTGTTATGTGGAATTCTAACTACCAATCAATATAGTGCAGTACACATATTGTTCAGTTGGTGTCAAAGTGTTTCATCTCCCATTTTATCTCATTTAGTGGTAAAATTTTCTATTTTGTGAAACTCAGATGTTCTCTACGTATTTTTTCTACTGAATCATAGTGAGATTCTACATCTCTATGGATGTAGAGATTATTCATGAACCATATAAATAATTATTTCTAATGAGATATACTTCTATTTTTTCTTGTTATTTTATTTTTTCTTTAATTTATCTACACAACTGATATGCCACTAACAGTCATATTGTTTCCATAACAGTTAGCATTTTTGTATTCATAATTTTTCTTCACAGTAAATATTATATGCACTAATTAATGATTTTTATACTACAAAACATTAAATTGGAATATTATTCAATACATAAGAATACTCAATACACTTAATTATTAATATAAAAAATGGATACATTTTTACATATGGAATGTATTATTTATAATATGAAAAATTCACATAGAACATACAAAGACTTGAAACATGTGATAAAGATAATAAATTTTACATATTACCTAATATTTTATGAATTAAACTAAATAAGTCTTTATTATATTATGAGGAACATAATTTATTTATTATATTTATTACCAATATAAGTAACATGATTGGCATTAAGAGAAATAACAACCAAAAAGATCAAGTGTTCATGTTGATGCCTACATGGTGAACAATATTAGCAAATACAATCATAAAATTCATGATTTTTTTTATCTTAATGAATTAAAAAACATAATAAAATAATGATATTATAATAAAAATTGAAAAAATAAACTTCCCTCTTCGATAATAAGTTTTATGTTACAATATATTCTCAAGAAAATACTCATATTTCCAATATGTTATGTTAGAGGTTATAAAGGTGTTATACTTTTAAATCAATTTTAATCAACTACACCTCCTAATTATCATGGTCTCTTCATTTATAAGAAAGAAACAACCATTGAACCTGAAATTATAGAAACATTCATTTCATGGAGACCACTCTTGTATTCCTTTGATATAAAATGATTTCATGGAGTGGTCGACTCTTTCTTCCAATTCGTCTGAGATTTCCCAGCACTCACATATCTTATGAAGCCATTAGATAGCAGGGGTATTCAATTAAAATGTTTTAATGATAGTCACAAATCCATTGATTAGTTTATGCAATTACTCACTATTCCCTATATACTGATCATTCTATAACAATAGAATGGTTATTTCATGTACAATTATTTGTATGGATCTTGATTGGGATGCATTCATTTTAAAGGATAACATGTTAGATCCCATGACTGAAGATAGTTTTTAGATGCATGAAAATACTTATCCTACTCAAAAATATTGTGGTCCACACCTTTTAAGACTGACACCACATCATATTTTTTAAAAAATTACTATATTAATCAGTCTAATGATAATGAATCACATATTTTTACGTAGGTAATTTAACAACACACAATGAAAATGGATTTGGTGCCTCCATATTTTTCAATTTTACATGGTTATACACATGGAAAATGTAATTTAATGGATAATATTTTGGGGGAAAATTGTATAAAAATGGGGTTCTTGTTGATCGTTGCCTAAGTGGATTCAAAATTGTAGACACCCAGGAAAGGGGGTTCAATGTAATGTTATTGATAACATCAATTGGAATTATAATAATGTTACATAATCACTACAATTTCCTATTTTCATCTTCCATATATAATTATTTTATAGATGTACATTTTATATTTCATTACTTTCTGGGACACTCTATTTTCAAAGTTCATAACTATCAATTTTTCTACTTCTTAATTTATTGTTTGAATATTTAGTGGAGAAATTTAATGAATAATATTTTTTTAATAATTCTATTTTTTATCATTTTCAAATAGTTTCATTAAAATTTATTAATAAAAATGTATTTTTCAATTTTTGATGTTTATAGTTAAAATATATAGTTTGTTGTTACTTTCCTTACCATTCAATTTTCTATACTAAGTCTTGAGGCCATTAATATAACACATTGATCCAAATAATGTACACTATATTCCATGATTTTTTCATAAAAGGAATATAATCATTTGATTTATTTTTATATGATTGTAATTTAAATCTCTAGAATACAAAAATAAATAACTCACTATTTATGATTTTTCATTCCTTAGATCATTTTTTATTATTTTCAGATAACAATTTTTCGATAGTGGGGACCTTATAGAACAATTCAAATCCACCAAAACACCACAAATACCAGATAAAAATTCCAAAATTCAATTTTCTAACTGGAACAACATCACCTCCTCAGGTCACGTCCCACCACGTGTCACATCCCTTGGAAAAAAACCCATCACCCTTGGGAAAACCACTGGAATCCATCCAAATCATCTTTGAGAAACATCATCATCATCAAATAAAACAACCCAACATGAATAAATTTTCCTAGATAAACCATCCATTCCACTTTCACATAGACACTGTGAACTAAGCAATGATAGATAGCCATAGGTAAAGCCATCATCAGCTTGAAACACTTCTCCAAAAGCCTCCTTCAGATTCCTGAGAATTTAATTGCTCAAAAAAAGAATTGGGCTTACGTTGTGGAAGAGTTTAACATTCAAATGGAAAAACAATATGTTCCTCATTTTAGCAAGAGAGAACTGAAAATGATTCCATTCGTAATGAACAAAACTAGATAAAGAAAAACACCATGAGCCAATGTAGGAAAATCATCCACCCCTGAAAAAATAAAAAATATCCGCGAAAACCAAATATGGATTCAAAAAACAAGAAAAAGAATTATTTAGGAACCAATTCCCGACAAATCAAAACATCATCCATGAAAACCATCTGTCAAATGGATTTTCACTGCATGCTCTTGATACCCAATCCTCTACTAGAGAAATGTTCACTTCAAGCACCTGATCTCCATCCGGTTGAGGTATATAGACCAACGCCTCTTTGGCATAGAAGGTCTGTCATCAAAACTTTAAGGTACTGTTGAGGATTCTGTCAGAGGAGGCCCTAATATAAGGACTTCACTGAGGATTTACTCCTAACAATGAACCAAACGTGAAGGGTGAAGTTGGTTTATGCATGAGGATACACACATCCTAGTAGGGAGGAGGATAAAAATTTTAATAGGGATTATATTATACGAAAAAGTAAACCATCAAGTCATAGATGGCATAGCTTAAAGAGGAATAATAAGAGGATTTCCAGAAAGAAGGTAAGAAAAAACCCTAATAAATAACACTAAGAGGTAGATGAGGTACCACTGTGGGAAAGCGTGAGAATGATTGTGATATAATGAAACCCAAGAAGATGGGTTCCTGGAGAGAATCGAGAGAGAGTAGACTCATAACTTGAACACTCCCTTTTTATAATTCCACTTATTTACCATAATTTGTATTGGAATATTTTAGTAAAAATATCATTCTCACGAGTATTATTTAATTGCTAATGTCATTTTTATTAGTTTTCCCAATCATAATCACCTTTATGAACATAATAGTTTTTTCACCATATATTTTATTAAGAACATTGGTACATTTATTTTTAATTATATAATCTCTATTTTTTACAATCTTATTAACCAATATGATATATATCTATTTATTTGATAAATTTAAACTGACAACATTGGACATATATTAAAACAAATTCTTGGGAATAATGAAATAAAAAAAATATAATTTAACATTATTTATTTTTTAGTGTCCATAAAATTGAATATGGTTTCATTCTATAATATTTAATTTTGGAGTTCTTTGAATTAATATTATCATTTATCTTTGAAAAGATTAATTCCTTCTATCTTGTATAGTGAATTAAGGAAGGTTTTCTATAAAAGGTGAAAAATTATTTTGATGGGTACTTTTATTGTCACGGTGTACTTGTTGACACAAGAATACAATCATTCATAATGATGTAATTTTAAATGTTTTTTGGGTTGATGTGATGTATTTCTGATGTGCTCTTGGTTGACAGGGGATATAAAACAGATGTCAGCAGCCTTGAATAAATGTTGATGACTTTTGTCTATGTTATATCATCTTATTACATATATAAATGACAATAAAACTCATCACGAATTGTTATATGAGGATATGTTTTTTAATTGGAAAACATCATATAGAAGAATCCTATTAGAATCCCTATAAGAAACTCAATAGAACATATATATGTTATTATTTCTTCCTCCCATGTATAATATTTCACATAATCAAACATGAAATATTCTAATTGGTACATTAATCTCCTAAATGAATTGGACTATTAAACATCATTGTTGAGATTTTGTTAATAGGCTAGTGATTCATAATAGTGAATGTAGAAAATTTATCATACCTATTTGAAATATTTATATTAATCCCTTGAAATAAAATGGAATATGAGTATTCAATTATTTTATTTAATTGTTGTAGGGATGATGATATAACTTAGTATAATAGATTTATTAGTGAAAAATTATTTAGAATACCCTCTTTGTTTATTATCAGTAGTAGGTGAAATTTTTAATATGATAAATGTTTTATGAATATGAAAATGAAATGAAATATAATTTTTTGTATGATATGTTATTCTATATTATATGAATCATGTTCCTTATATACATGCACAAGAAAGGGTACCTATATACAGAAGTGGTAAAACAGTATTGGAAGTTGTCTCATAGATGCATGCATCCATCATAAGTGTAATTTCAATTGCAACAAACTAGAGTTAAAAAAAACATATAAGAAGTGACCTTCCTCGTGATACATGACAGTAATAGTTATCTCATATATTTCATCTTCCACAGCCTTTTTTCCTTTGGTGAAAATTAGGATCCAATATTCCTTAACAGGAGGAATACATCTACTATGGTCACAATGAAGGACAATTTCTTCTACAATTCTATCTACCAGTCATAGTTAAATAAATAAATTCATGATCAAGACTAATAATTTAACCATCAAGTTAGGATGTGTTATAATCAACCTATTGTGTTGATTCAATTCTATGTCAGCATTATAACTCCACCATCCAATAGATCAACTGTCGAGATAGAGAATAAAGTCAGATTGAGATCTCATATCCAATTTATCAATTGGGTTCCTTAATTTAGTATAATACCATAAAATTCACTAATCCACTCCATGAAAGGGTATGAACATTTATGTATTCTTTTAAATTACTCTATGTTTTTATTTTTCACAACCAATTTATTCACCAAGAATATATGTTATCATCTTATTATAGTTAGAGAATAAGAAACATTGTGTCATATTAATATTGTTTTATACATTAAATATCTTATAGTGGATACATAAGGAATCATATGCATCATTTTATAATGTTTAGGATCTCTGATATTCTGATTATTTGTGCAATGAAATATATGAAGAAACCACTTCTTTAATTTCTACATACTTTTCCAAAGAGTTATTTTCCATTATATGTGCTATGACTAGGTATAAAAAAATTAATATATCCATATGAATGATTACACCATATTTTGGTTATTTAAATGATGTATTCAATTGAAAATATCTATTAATTTTTTTTACTAAATGTGATTTCAGGACATCATTTTCAATAGGTATTATTTCTTCCATATAAAATTATGAAAACGTCATGATTGATCCACCTAACTTCATATATTCCCAATAATAATTTTTTTTGTTTTTTATAATATCTAGTACATTGATAAAATAATCATACCACATATCCCCACACTCTGAAACTCGCTTGAATCCATAAATGGACCATTGCAACTTATAAACCTCATCATTCACCTTTGACACTTTAAAACCATTATGTGATATTTTATATAAATATTCAAATAAATCAATGTTATAGAATGTGATTTTGAAATTCATCTGTAATATCTTCTAATCCTTATGATATTTAAGTAATTATATTATTAAAATTTATTATAGCCACTGAATAAAAATAGAAATTTATAAAAAAACCTTATGTTTTGAAGAAAAACCATTCATGATTAAAAAACAATATATCATTATTAAATTGTATGATTATATCTATAAAATTATAATCTAAAATAGGAAATGTAAATTATAATTAAAACAAAAAATTAATACCAAAAAAGATGAAAATTATAGTGAAAATATTTTCAAATATAATAAAAATTATTAGTTAATGTAAATAGAAAATCCAAATATATGACTTCGAATTCTCACAAAACAAATTAACACAATTTGTATTAAAAATATAAAATCATATTTTATTTAAGAGTTTCAAAAAAACCAAAATATACAAGAGTGTTGACATGACATATTATTTTAATATCATACTTTAGTAAGATTTCTTATTTTCTATACTCTACACTAAAATGATATAAGTTAATTAAGGATTAATCCATAGTATGATTGAACTATTAAAATATTCATTTTCCTTGAGATTCAAAATGACATAAGTACGCCCATAGGAGATATATTTTATTTTTACCATGGATAAGTCATTTACATGAAGCAACATACATTTAAAATAAGAAATAATAATAATGAATATTGAATTACGTATATTTCATTGTGAATGTTAACATAATGGAAAAATGTTTGATGTGAAGAAAACTCTACAAAATTTCAACACAGAAGCCTTTGTTTCTAAAAAATAAGGATGACTTATGTAATAAAAAAATCTATTTTTAACATTATTTGGTGAAAGATTCCAGTAGTAGTTATAGTTGTTATTGCAATGGAGTGCCAATACTGGATGATGGGTTTACAATTTTTTGGATCCCAGTATTATATAGTATTTTTGAGTAAAAAATCTGTGAAATGCTTGGTGGAGGGGATATTCATCAAAAACATGAAAATTGGGATAAAGTATGATAATTTTTTATAATATCTATTAAAAGTATATTTTATAGTGAAAATATAAATTTAAATGGTAATTTGAAAAAAACATAATCATTCAGGTTTTTCCATTAACTTGTAATTGCATTATAATGTTTTAGTCAATTTTGTCATCTATTTTCCTTTATGTTTTCCTTCAGATGAAGATGTATTTCCATAGCAGGGATTGATGTTGACACAGAGTCTCGATTCATTGTACCATTTTGTTGGACCACATCATCATTAGCATCATACTTAGTAGGTAGATTTTTCTACATAAATATTTGAAATTAATGAATAAATTGAAACTAATTGTGACAAATGAAATCATTAAATCATAAATCAATCATTTTACAGTTTCTAATTAGGAGGAATAAAGTTAATTTATTTTATAGTCATATACAAAGTACTGATTTCATAAAATATTTAGAATTGAAGTTCTATTTATGTCATGAAATTAATAGTCAATGATGGTAAAAAACATATACCCGAGTAGATCAAATATTTGTTGTTGTTGTAACAATATCACCTTTACTGTTGTAATTTAAACCTAATGTTCCAATGCATTGACGTTTCTATATTTAAAGGATAAAATGAATATTACAATAATGTGGTCTCTTTTTAATAAATTAAAATTAACTAAGTAAAAACAATAGTACATTGTTATGGTCAGTGGTAATACTAACTTATGATGAATCACTGCTATAAATTGGTGAACCATCATAGAGCATGAATGAACTGATCATAAACAACTTTTATATTATTAAATTATTAAAATATTTATTATTTATTATTTATATGATTTTTTGTTGAAATATCTCAATATAAATTTATATTAGGTCATGTTGAGCTTTTAGACCTAATCTAGGAAATCCTCACATCAATCACAAACCATGATAAAATGTATCTGGCTAGGATGACTTAAAAATGACATGAAATAGGTAATTCTAGGTTCATGCTTCTATTTTGTGCATGTTTTATCATGTCAGGGACACCCCAACATGTTCGGCCCATGTATAGGTATATTTATCAGAAATGTAGACCAATAGATTGACACGTATTATCATCATGCGAAAAAGGGACAGGCATCATTTATTCCCCCAATATGTCTATGTTTTACCGGAACGGGCCTAACCCATGTACATTCCTTGTTAGAAAAGCATTAGAATAAGGATGACAAAATTTATCATGCAAAAATGGATATTAAGTGTCGATTGTGAGAATTTTAGACCAATTAAAAATGTTGGCCTTGATTTTATATATTTACTATTTTCTATTTTGAACCAAAATAATAAATTGTATCATGTCCCTAGAATGAATTTCCAATGCATAATATTCATAAATTTATTGTAAATTATCCCTTTCCTTAATATAAATGTCTTCCAACCAATTTTCTAGCTGTTGTTGCTCCTGAAATCAACACCATTAATAAATTTATCACCCCATTGTGAACAAATTTGGCACCTTCATTTCACATCCCTCAACTGGTACTTGGGACACATCTATTTCATCCAACTGTTTAAAGCTATGTCCATGCAATTGATTATGTAAATTAGTATTGGATGGTGCATGGATATTTAAAAGAACACAGTAATGTATTAATTGGATAAATTTAAATAAATGTGTAATTACATAATCCATATTAAAAAGTTAACAAATTCATCCAATAAAGGGGTGTGAGAAAAGTAATAGTTTAAAATAAATTATCCGAGCTTCTTGTTGATGCCAAGACATTTGGATCTTGAGGATGAAACTGGACGGTGTCATGTCCCCATTAAAATGTATGCACTAGCACATAATAATTTTTGTAAACCATAGTGAGATTTTTAAATTTAATATCATGTAGTAACATTATGTTGGACTAAAAAAATATTCCTTAATAAATTAATAGAAAAATCACAGTTGGTGCCACCGCTAGGGAAAAACAAAGAGTCCAAATCAAACCAATCGTGAAACCAAATGTCCACGTCAACAGATTCAATGGCAAAGAGGTATCTTTCCCCATGATGATCAAAATACCAAAAACATAATGAATTAAAATAGAGTAATGAATATAAATAGGTTAAATTATATTAGGGATAATATCAATTTACATAATCCTCTTTCTCTTCAATGAATTGAAATAAAATAATTGTCGTACACACAGGGAATAATGGTGTCTAGATCAAACCTATTATGATACAAAATTTCAACATGAGCACAAGCAGTGGAATATAGGTTTCATTCATAGTGATGATCAGCAGCCCTGAAATGTATAGAATTTCAACAGAGGAAATAAGATATAGAACTCAAATTAGATAAGAGACAATACCAAATGTCAATGGATTTCTTTTCTTTATTGAATTGAAATAAAATCATAGTCTTACCAGAATTCATTCTTCCATATATAAATATTCAGTGGATGATATCAAGGGAAAAAATATTTTCCAAATGTGGATGATAAATAACCAAATGTTTCAATACAAAAGATATACCTACACATAGAAAGAGCATACCTTGGAAGGATTTTCAGAAGCATCCCTAGTTCCAACAACATGATTATAATCGATGAAATTTGATCCAATGATATCTATATGAGGAAAACATATTTATTTTAATTATATAAGAAAATTTATTAAGTGCTAAACTATGATGTAAAATACATAAATAAGTTTCTATTTTTAGAAATCTATAAAACCAATGCATATTGATGGATGGTTTTAAAGAATTATTATGGTTAAAACATGATATAAAAATAGATTCATGTATCTGAACATATAAATTGAAAAATATATGTTTTTTTTCATATACATAATAGCTATTCAACTATTACATTGACAAAAATTTCATTTTTTGTTTAAATAAATTAATCCTCAAAGTTGATAAATAGTTTAAAACATATTAAACTCATAACATGATGTTTTTTAATTGAAATCAATACGAATGGATAACCTTAGTAGCTCCACTAAACAACACATCAATATCTTGTGAAACTTTATAAATATTATTTATCATCACTCTATTTTATATATTTTATCTATTATGGGAGGAAAAGTATTCTTCAGGCTGGAAAGACATATCTCCTCTTTATTCACTATACAATTCAACAAAAGGAGGAGGTTGGAAAAGTTCTTGGGCTGATCAATGAATGAGGAAACTAAAGAAAAAAATTTGTATTAATATTTCCCCTACTCAATAACGTTTCATTAATAATAATGTACCAGCATAATAAACCTTAAATCCAGATATTAGGGTTCTATGCATTGTTTTTGGAAAATTAATCATTATAGAAACCATTATAGTTGTTAATCTACAGACAAACTGCAATTATTTGATTGAATTAGATTATGTATTCCCAAGGGCTATGCACTAAACTCTGTTGTAGATTACATAAACGTGAATATATTTTAAAAAATATGTAAAATAATTGCATATAGGTGGATGTTTTTCAAAAAATAACATTTTTAATACATGAACGTAAAAGTGATTCATTAATTTGAACAAATACACTGCAAAATATTGTTAGTTTTCATATAAAAAACAACTATTGAAATTATACACTACAAAAAATATATTTAATAGTTCAAATAAACTAATTCTCTTAGTTGAAAAATTGTTTACAACATATAGAACACATAACATGATGTTTTTTCAGGGAATGAAATCAAGAAGTCATCAAATGGCTCACCTTAGTAGTTCCCATGCACATCAGTTCAGTCTCTATTGGAACATTATTCATATTATTTTTCTTCTCACTACTTGGTATATTTGATGTATTTTGGGATGAAAATTTTTCACCAGGACTGAATGGAATAGCACCTCCCAATTCATTGTTCATTTCATATAAAGGATGACATGGGATAAGATAATGGGATAAGAAATTTAGAAAAAAAACTAATGACCACAATTTATATAAATAATTATTCTGGTCAATAATTTGAAAGATTATTAATGTAATTGCAAATCATTCCTTCAATCTAGCAATTAGTGTTGTAACCATTATTTCCGGAAAAGTTATCACATTACAAGAAATTAATGTTTATAATCTATAGTCACATAAATGAATAAACATATGGAAATATGATAATATGAATCACATTATTCATTGAAATAAAAATCCCTGGAACACTAAAAATTGGTATGGGGCGTCATATTTATTGAAAATGACCCAAGGGACTCTAGTTTCTAGACCCACAACAATTTGTGTCATACAATTGTTGTAAGCATGGTTAAGAGGACCAATTTCCCACTCCATTGTTTCATATTCATTTTTTATCTATTACTATTTAGAGAATGGCCATGTCCAGTGTTTCTGACACACAACTTTAAATGGTTTTGATAAAATGTAAAAATTTAAAAGTCACATGAATCGACTCATATTATTATGGATCTATTAAAATAGAGACTTTATAAAATAAAAGTACCTGTAATATAAAAAGATAAATCATGAAGCACCATAGATTAAAAAATTTCATGGGTAAATATAAATAGTTTAGAATAAGTGAATGGAAAACGAATGACTATGGTTTGTTTTCAATAGATAATATCTTATGGAAATGAATTGAAGGGTTACTAGAGGGAAAAAGTTTGGTGGTTGTAGAATCCATTGACAGACTAAGTTACATCTCTAGTGAAGTTGTAGCACACATATCTGGGAAAAATGAAGTAGAAGGGTGAAAATTACTACAGAAATAGCAGAGCAGACCAATTATAGTAATGTGGATCTTTATTAATTCTTAATATGTTGTTGATGATTGTAATGGGGTCCTTGAAGAGGTTGTTGAGGGTTATCATTAATAGTCGTTAGTGTAGTTTATTTTGGAGCAGTTTTTGTTTATAGCGGTAAATAGAAGGTGATAGTTGACGGAGGAGGTGAATGTGATGGAGACAGCAAGTTGAGGTGATGTGTTAGAGTTATAGAGCCAATGTGATGGATTTCTGTGTATGGGGACAGAGATGAGGAGTTGATGTGTGTCAAAGATGTGTAGCAGGAGGAGGCTGACATGAATATGTTGGAGTTCCAGATATGGGGAGCCAAAGTGCGGTGTATGATGACAATGATCCGGAGGTGGGATAGGAGGCGAGAAATATAAATTTCCAAAAGGGAGGATGTCCAACACCATAGGTTCGTAGGAATTAAAATCAAGGTAGGAAGGAATGGTTAATGGAGTAAATAAATGGGGTGAAACACGTAGGAGCGTCGTTGATGAATATGGAGGTGAAATGTTAGCTAGATACATACGAATTTTAGTATATATAAGGATTAACACATCAAAATTCCCAAAAAGCTTAAATATCTATTAAGTTTACATCATATAACAAAAAAATCATGAATTGTATTATGAATAAACACATAATTAAAATTTTCATTGGTAATCAGTCACTTGCCTTCAAGAATAGCTAATATAGGTTATCATGTAACTATGATGGGTGGTAGGATTGATTGATGATTGAATTTACAATTCACATATATTCCAATAATATGATCAACTTCATTACTCATTGACAAAAAAATAGTAGTGAATGATTAGAATAAGATTAAGTTAAATGTGATGTCCTCTTCAACCAATAATGAAAAGAATACAATAAAAATAACAGTCCCAGTAAAAAATGTAATCAATAAAGTAAAGATCCCTCCCATTTCCCCACACATGATCATTATTAAAACAACCACATTAAGAGATGAAGCTTTCAAACAAAAAATTAGTTTAGGTAATTGGAAAGGCTTATATATGATGAAGCGAAGGGTTTCTATGTACTAACTTCATCTAAACCATCACTTTATCATCCAAAAATTTATTCTTCATTGCGAACTCATTTCTTAAAATTAATCAAATTAACACATAAAAAACCCAAAATAAGAAAAAAATATCCATAAATTCTACATCATAAAACAAAAGAATCAAAAGGTATTTCAGCCATTTACACATAATATAATATTTCATTTGTATTCATTCACTTTCATTTAGGAACAACATATATAGATAAACCACTACCTATGAAGGATTGCAGGGTTAAAGGATAATTGAATTTACAATACCCATCTATTCCACAAATATGATGATCATCATTACTCAATGATAACAAAAAAAATATAAGTGCTTAATGAGAATAATATTAATGTAAATAAATCAAATTTAGAATACAAATAAAACAATTGAAAGGAAAATTATAAATCATTTTTCAATCATATATAACAATTTCAATTTATATATGCCAGTTTTTTTCCTATAATGAATGAATCATTGAGTATTGAAATTCATTTAGCCGAATGGTTGGTACCTTTATAACAACGAGTTGAGTTGTTCTGAAGAAGACAAAACATCACTTTCTCATCCAAAATCATGTTCATTGATGCGAACTCATTTCCTAAAATATTTATAATTAACTCATCAAAACCTCGAAAAAAGGAAAAATATCCAGTAATTTTGCATCATATAACAAACGAATCATGAATTATATAAGGAATTTACACATTATTTAAAATTTCTATTGTAATTAATCACCTGCCTTCAGGAACAAAATATAGTTATCATACTGTACAAATGATGGATGGTAGGATTGAAGGACGATTGAATTTACATTGCACATCTATTCCACTGATACAATCAACAGTATTTCTCGTTGACAAAATAAAAAATAGTAGTGCGTAATGTGAAGAAGGTTAATGTAAATAAATCAAAAGAGTAATATAAATTAAATTATTTAATGTAAACATATAAATATTTTTTCTATCTTATATAACATTTTTATTTCATATATACCACTTTTTACCTCTAACGAATGAATATGTTAGTCATGAAATGCATTTAGAAGACATGATGGTACCTTTATAACCATATATGAGTAGATATCAAGATGTTTCATGTTATTTAATAATATGGATCAGCTGTTGAAAATGAATTGGGAATTTATTTGTCACTTCAATTATACTTTCTTTGGTAATCAAGGTACAATATCATCTACATAGAGATTCAAAAACTTTTCTATATTCTCATTGGGAACCTTTACAATTATCATGAAACATAAAAATAATGTACAAATAATGGATAACATCATATTAGGTAGAACATGGATCAAAATAAAATGTCTCGCTATTTCAAACAATTATCTTTAATTAAGAACATACCTTTCTCTAGATCCCCAGTTTGGAAAATGCATTGAATAAAAATGATATATTTATAATCATTTGCGGCTATTTCATAGATTTTTTTAACTTATAATATAATAAAATCATCATAATATTCACCTATGAGACACATACTATAAATAACATCTTAATATATAGTTATGTTAAATTTAATACTGATTTACTAGGGATAGATAAAAATAGTGGGGAAAAATATAAAAATTCATATATTTTAAAGTATAGACAAATATTGAAGTACTGTTTAATGTATGTGGAATGACCTATCACAATTCCTTATAAGGAATAGAAGTATAAAATGTTGATAGAAAATTGATGTTCCAGAGAATGTGAGGATAATTCGGTAATAGTTGTAGGGAGAACAGCACGTCAGCCGAATGTGTTCAGCATAAAAGTGCCAATACTGCAGATGTGAGAGTAGTTTGACTATAAAAATTCATGACTGAGTTGCAGGTTGTGAAGGATACAATAAAACATAGTGGGTACCATAGTAAGAACTGATGGAATCATGAGTCATTGAGGTTTTGATGCGATGTGAAGAGATTACATTAAAATGGATGAAGTATTCATTCAAATGAGTTACCTATAGAACAAAGCTGGTGTTGCTATATGGGAATTGTAGGAAGAGATGAAAGGAATTATTAGGATGAACCGAAGTCAAAGTGAATAGAAATATAAAGGAGTATGATGTTGGTGTTATTTAGAAACATTAGGAATAGTGGATTGGTATCGCAACCAGGAACCCCAGGTTCCAAAGTGGAGGAGCCATAGGCATAGCAGGCTGAGGGCCAGTGAGGATGAACCGGAAGAGGAGGAGCTTGTAGAGGTAGAGCTGGCATGGGTGGAGAAGGATCTAGAATTCTTGTGGAACCCAAATCCCTGTGGAGGAAAATTTTGAGTGTAGGACATGATTGCAGGTCGAAATGAAATAAAGGAAAGGGGGTGGGAGATATGGAAGTCATTTGTGGGGACACTTAGGTTGGAAAAAAAATATTTTTTTAGTAAATATATAGATTTTTAAATTGGAACATTCATGTTTTTTTCTATAAAAAGTAGGATAACTTCTAAATAGTTTCCCCGATCAGAAACCAGAGGGATCCAATGTGTTCCAAGAAGTGACTTTACATTAAGTGAGGTCTACCTTCTTCTAGTGTTGGTCAGCTGAGAAATATCATTTGCAGATGTTTAATGGCAAAGAAATTTACTATTTATTTTGTTTTAAATGTTACAATGATTCATCGACACATTATATGCATTAAAATAACAATGATCAAAGGGTTCAGCTCATAACCATGGAAACCTCCCCTGAATGCTCTACTATTATGGAGAGGATCTAGTCTTGGTGAACTCTCAGCAAATAGTAATGAATGGAAACTTGTGGATTGGTGCACAGAATGATTGGATAACAGTAACTAAAATAGTGATTCCCCTTTTTTATTCTTAGAGTAGGGTTATTATTTTTTATTAGTGTTTTTTATAATTCTTGGATTAAACATAAAATGCAGATGAACCCATGAATTGGTTATCCCATGGATCACTCCTTCTTGCGGGAGGATAAAATGGGTGGGATTTGATTTATGGGAATTGATTATATTAATTTCAATCATCTTTATCATTATAATATGAACAGATCAACGTCGTGACGAACAATGTTGTAGGTTCGCTCCTTGATTTTTCATATGAAATTATTCTCCCCTTTGACCTCGCACTGTCATTTCGTTCTTCGTGCGGTTAATAACAATGGATCATTGGACATCTGTCTCAAAATGAAACGATCCCAAATAGGATATTTTACATCATTAATACCCAATGTATGTGCGTTGATGATTCAGGTAGATGGATCTACAAGTTTCAGAAGGAATTATTCGTTGTATGTGCTTTGGGTGGATGACCAAAAAGTGTCTCTGGAGCCAATAATAAAGAGACCCATGACAAACATACATTGATATTACATCATTTTTTATTAAATATTCAGTATATTACATTAATTCATGCATGATGACCTTAATAGTTTAATGTCTTTGGAAACAAGGAAATAAAATCACATATCCTAGTAAAATAACTTCAATATCTCCCATAATGATCTCCACCATTATTAGTTCCACCTAAAACCATTATTCCTATCCTGGGGAAATGAATCATTAAGAAGGTGTGAGCTCAAATTCTCAGTAAGGGTAATATTATTAGATATGTAAGCTTAATCATGTGCATTAAGGATATGAGAACATGATCAAAAAATTAGAAAATCATACCATGTATATCATATTTCATAAATATGTATCACAAAATAATGATTTTCAGTTCAAAATAAATGAATCCTAAATAAATAAATATCTTCATTCTATGAATGAAATTCATAATATTAATACATAGAATTATTTCAAGACATTAATATATAATTTTTTACTTTGTATCCAAGGCATCAATGCCTAGTACATTGTAGTCGAAAAAGAACATTACTGAACCAGGTAACCCTTGTTCAAGCACTATAAAACCAAATTGAGTATCCTTCATTCTTTCCCTATATTACTGAACCAAGTAACCCTCATTCCATACATGTATTACTAAACTATGTAACCCTCATTTTGGCCATGTATTGATGAAATATGTAACGCTCATTAATGACTTGAATTACTGAACTGTGTAACCCATATTCAATCACTATATTACTAAACTGAGTGACCCTCATTCATGCCATATATTATCACATGAGATGTAAATCATTACCCAATGCATTGGAGAGAAACATAGGTTACACCATTCAAATATGAAATAATACATACATGTTCCACAAAATCATAAAAACCATTTCATAACCCATGAATGGATATATGTATCATAATCATAGAAACATATCATAACCTATGGAAAGAGGAATGTTTCATTATTATTTCATATGAATCACAACATGCGAAAAGATGCATGTTTCAAAATCATATAACCAGTGCAAGTGAAATTCAATCCATTAATGTATATACCATGAAGGAGAAATGGGTTACATAATGACCATGAAATTAAGAATAACCCATTCATAGTAAGGATATGAATTTATCCTTTACCTCATTTCATATGAAGGAATGAGTAACATCAACAAATGTTATCTTGGTTTGTAACTAATTTTGACTGATCTATCAAAAATATTTCTTAGGGGAAATATCAATTCCTATTTGAAAAAGTCTTTTTGATTCCTAAAACCATTTTAAAATAATTTTCATACAAAATATATTTTAAAACATATAATGAAAAATTGAAATCATTTTGAAACATTTCTCACTAAAAAATATAAAATAAGAGTCATAAAAATTTAAAAATTATTTTTGAAAACACACTGAATACCTTTAAAGAAGTTTGTGAAAATGATTTTAAAATAATTTCAATGAAAATAATTTGAAATATAATAAATGGATCTAAGAAATATCTTGAAAACCATTTTACATGTAATCATATAAAAGAATATTTAAAATATAATGAAAATATTTATCCGTGAAAATTAATTTAAAAATATCATAATGATTAACATTTATATAAAATTGAAAATAGATATTTGATGAGAAGAATATTACTTTAGAAGTATTTTTAAGCTAAAAATAGTGTAAACCTGAAATTTAATGATACATGAAAATTATTAAATTATTCATGGAAAGCAACTTAAGAAAACACAATATTGACAGAACACAGATTTTCAACAGAAGAGAGGGTCAGTTTGGGCATAATTAGAAAACATTATTAACAATATTTTGTAACAAAGTGTATAAATAATGTAAAAATAGATATGTATATCTTGTATAACAATAGAATAAATAATTTTATTGGTATTATTGAGAGATAGAACATAGGAATTCATCAAAGGTATCATAAATGTAAACCATCTTCGAAAGCGATGAGATTGTCTTGGATAAAACATATAACTTGGTAACATGGGATAAAACTCTAAATTTTTGGAAAATAAATTTCATGAAGCTTAAAATATTTTAAAGGAAGTAAATTCATTATATAACATGTTAAATATAATTATATACACCTAAAAAATGTTAAGGTGTATAACAAAACATGAGTCTCAAAGATGGACATTGAGACAAATACTTTTTCCAATTTCTTCACTTTTGAAACATAAACACCATGAATGAAGGATCCAAAACTAGAAATGTGGATAAAACTAAATTTATTTATGAAATATATAGGATACAGTAATGGGATGTATATACACCATAAAAAATGAAGGTTTTGTGAACATAATGTCACGACTAGACCGTACCGGTCTCGAGCCTCAACTACCCCTGGCCCGCCTCTATAGGCTAGGGGATGTCAGATAGTGTTGAAGGCGTAATGATCTTGGGGAGGCCTTCACCTAAGTACCTATACAGACACACACATCCCAGTCAATGTAGATGTGTAGAGTAAAAAATAAAACCAAAGGACAAACAACTATATCCAAACCACACTCATGCATCAACCTCTAAATAGAATTGTTATAGTGCAGAAAAGCACTAACAAGTAAACTGAACAGTAAAGGAAAAAACATGAACCCATCTAGAAAGGTGACACAACCTGAAAAAAGGTAAAAAAAAGTAAACAACTGGTGAGTCTCACACCCAGAAATCCTACTACAACAACTGAATGCATCCCAAGCTCATGTGTCCTCTATGCTCCTCCATTGTCTCGGTCGACCTGTCCGTCGTCTACAAGGTCACACCATGTGTAGGAAAAGCACAATTAGGGGTGATTATAAAGATACTCATTACGATTCCTTAAAATCTAGAGGGAGAAACAAAGGAGATAATAAAATGGTGAGCTGTATAATGAAAAAGAACAATTTAAGAGTACAAAAGAGAGAGTGCAGCTCAACCCAAATAGAAAACAGAAACAGGCTCGTCCAACCAATATGAGATAGACACAGAGAGAAAATGGAATACCCTACCTGTCTTCGTCCCTCCATGAAAGATAGAAAATGAACCCAAGGAGTGGGAACAAATGTAGGGTGTATATATACATATATTATATACAAGAAACACAAATGGCTGTGTAATGGGATATCTATCTCCATGAATAGCCCAAGAAAATTCACCAGTAGTTTAGAGGATATCCATCACTGATGCCCAAAAATCTCACACGTCAAGCGGCCTCAGTGCTAAACTGTACAATCAAGGGTCCCACTCTGATAATCATGGAGAAAAGTCACTGAATAGCTTCATAGAAGGGACTGAGTCTGAATGAAGTCATCAGGTAACCCACTGCACAGCCCAGCTGGAGGGTAAAACCCAAAAGGTCGTCAGATAACCTACTGCCAAGCCCCGCTGGAGGGTAAACCCTATGTTGAACAGGTAACCCAATTCCCAGCCCTACTGGAGGGTAAATCCTAAGTTTAACATGTAACCCACTGACCATCCCCACTACAGGTTAAAACCTAAAGTCAACGTGTAACCCACAATCTATCCCCACAGAAGGGTAAACACTAAGGTCAACGGGTAACCTAGTATGCATCCTTATAAGAGGGTAAACCCAGAACTAGTCCGATAACTCTGCACCACCTGTGCCATCCCAGGGTGTCACTAACACTACTACCGTGTGTAGGTTTTGACTGTGTCAAAGGAAACACTAAAAAACTCTCATTCATGTTTCCACATTTAATTTGATCTCAAAAGAGGATTTGTATGCTCAAATAGATTACCCTATTGCAATCCTCGCTGAATTACACGTGAGATAGACTACTTAATTGCTGGAAACAGAATCCCGATGAAAAAGTTATCCAACCCGGCTTTATGATCATACAGTGTCTCGGGAGGCCCACACCTCGGTCTCAAAAATGGTTAGGTAAACTGTTCCATCATGATGATCACCAGAAAACATGCCAAATCGACTACTTCTACGCCCCACACGAACGTATGATGAAAAATTTACAGAACGTTGCACACTAATTAAAAGAATGCCCATGGGGCCCACTCCTGAACTCCGGCATAAATGCCTGAAACCACCCAAGTCAACTTTTCCTTGATACTAGGGTCACAATTCCATTGACAGCACCTAAAATGAACTTTGGATGCAGAAGCTGCAACTCCCCGCATTATGCAAATGGGTCCCTATAGGGCCCACACCTCGAACTAAAAACACGTCACGCAGATCATACCATTGCATTACTTGCGGATAAACATGGATCGTAGTCTATTCATTTGCACATAATAGACTTATGAATCATGATTCGTAAACACACAGCATAGGTCTATAGGTTGCCTCATGGGGCCTATGCATCGGGCCCGAATTTTGGCGATCAGATTGCATCGTCGCAATCCCATCGGATTCACACTCAGAGGCGAGTAGTAAAACACCGACAATGGATGTCTGGTGAAAAACTGTAGTTTCATCGTAAATAGTGTTAACAAGGCGTTGTGGCCACCACACCTTGTCTCCAACCAGAATTCTTCTAAAAGAATCTCAAAAAGTCTGCATAAGGACAGGGGTCATGCTGCTGCTGACGGTGCGTCAATCGACCATCCCAAACAGTAGTTATTTCTGACGCAAGAATAATTAAATAATAAATTAATTAATTAATTATTCAAATTAAACGTGTTGTGCCATGGAGGAACTAAACCAAACCAAAAACGTTCCAAACCAACTTTGGAAGGACCATCTCAACTCTAGGGCCACATCGCCTCTGACGGCATGTCAAACAAAGTCCGACTCGCGAGTCACGTCTGTCAAAACTTTAATAACAATTTAATATTATTAAATTAAGGTGTTCCGGGTCACCCTACTTCAGGGAAAGAAGACCAAAAAACCCGAAACCCATATCAAAATGTTTTCCTCGATGAGACGAACATGCAACTGTGGACGGTGAATCAAACGAACGTGCCATTTAAAATTTATGGCCCCTTGAACTCAAGGGGGCCCATCTTGGCTAGTCCACCTCTGTCGCCCATTCCAGACTACCATCCCGTGGCCCAAAAATGAGTACGGTCCAGTTCTCTGTGGCCCAGTGGCTGAAACCCATCCACAAACCATTGGAATCCTCAGGTCCGGTTCTTCCAAGTAGATCAGACACATAGAAGGTCATGTCTGTGCGCTGCACCAGCAGGACCCCATGCTTTGCAGGTCTTTGTCTGCAGTGCCCCCCCCCTGAGATCAGTACATCAAGGCTCCTCCCAAGAGAGAAAGCCCGAAGTTGATTCCCCCACGCAATCTCTACCCTCCTATGACGCACAATGCCGCTACATAGCCACCTGAAACCGTGGACGCTTGGGGCTCCCGGCTCCGCTTCCTTGGCTCACCACTCCCCACTCTGCTGAGGCCGCATGGACGCCCCAACCTTCTCGTCTCTTCCAAGTCAACATGCCGCAGCCATCACCTAGCCGCTCCAGAGATACACCACTCGATGCTGCCGGACCTCGTGTCTCCTCCCGGCCGCACCCTGTCCCTGCCGGCTACACCCTACTCCACCACCTCATCCGAACACTTGGCCACCCCTACTGTTTGACGCCCGACCTCCGGCCACCACCCTTGCCGGAGCTGGTGCATCTGTCTGCTGCCGACACCCCTCCAATAATCTTATTACCAAACCAAATGCGGGATAGGGATCCTTGATATGATTCCTTCACAGTGCCTTCCCCCCGATTGACGATCTGACACGATTTTGGCACGTCCGAAAATTCTGGTGATGAACACCCCAGAACCAGAATTAATAACGGGGTACGGATGGTGGTCGTGTCTATTTGGCCATCATCCTAATTCTAGAATTTTGGAATTAGAAGGAAAATATGATGAAAAGTCATAAAATTGATGAAGGTGGGAAAATTTACCAAAAATCATACCTCGAATCAGCCGTGTGTCATTGGCGGCATGTCGAAGATGCTCTGGCATCGATCCACCAAATTTCTAGTGGAGGTCCTTCCTTGATTTAGTCAATAATAGATAAGAACACTGAAGAACAAGAGAGAGAGATATAGAGGAATGGGTTCTACCCTTATCACAAGCGAATTTATAAAAAAACTCATTGAAACCCTACCCACAGTCGTGGATTCCAAATCCCCCGCTCCCGCTTATTTTATATCACGCCTAGGAAAAACACACCATTTTGAACTCAATAGAAGTCTCATATTTTCATTCCAATACTTCATTTGATTGTTATTTGAAAATAATGTCTGTGATAAAAATCACTAAGTCATTTTTTTAAAATGATGATTTTCCCCCTCAGTGACATGTCTCATAGAAGGCCCGCGCCCCCAACTTTTGCACCCCTCCTAAGTTAAATGACATGCGCTAGGTGCAACCATGACCTCGAATTTCTGATCTGGGATACCAATTTAGAGGACACACAACCCCTCCACGTGCATTGTATAAAAACAGTTACTATTTTTTTAAAATTTATTCTAGGCACACAAGGCCCTAGAATCACATGTCGTCTCAGCCCCTAGATTTGGGAATATATATATAAATATTCCAAAGTCTTACTAGGAAAAACCCAGGTCTCTACATCATTCCCTATTTCAATATTTTTTTCATCGAAAAGAAAAAACTAGAAAGAACAACTCGCGATACAGAGCTCACACCTAACTCTCCCACTACCATGAAAACTTGCACAACACCTTGCTGGAACAACACGTGATCCAAGGGATGGTTCGTACTCATATGGTCTAGTACTTTCGGTGATATGGGTAGGAACATGCACACACCTCATCAGTTGCGACACTTGGATGACATCGTGCACATACTCCTACTATTGGGTGTGTAGGGCAAGATGGTAGGAAACCAATCAATCCCTTACAGGATTCCCGAACAGCCCTAAAATCTCAGGGGAAATCCCGGGCTGAACCTCTAATTTCCACTTCACGACCAAAATAAAGGTTTGCTCCAGGAACATGGTCACCTGATTCCCCCCTTCAGAATACCAATCTGGGGAAACACCCAAAGATATCTGGCCACACATGTTTTCAAAAATGGTGCATCACAACCAATAATCTCTTACACGCTAAATATGTGGATGAGTCAACACCATCGACTGAATAAATGTTTCACCCTCCTATTCCTATAAGGTCAACTGAATGGAAGCTAACTACTTCAGAACGTCCCTCACATAACGAGTTTGGGACTATCAGCTAGGGGAACCTACTACAACAGTACAATTTTTCTGGAACATAGACTACCTCTACATCATAGTCCTGCAGAAATCTCATCCAGAATCATCATATCAGGTTCATGTCACTCTGTGTAAGGGCGCACCTGAGACACTGGTGGTCTAAGAAAACCAAAAAGCACTCTCCTAGAAGATAGTGTCTTAATATTCTAAGTGTAATGACAACCACCACCAGCACCACATAGTGAAGTGTGTAGTACTATTTATGGCGTTTCCATCAACTTGACCTATACATGATAACAGTATAAAGATTTATGTTGAGCATGTAAGGTACCAACGAATAGCCCAGGTGAGAAAACTCATCCAACCGACATAGTCTTGACCTGGAAATCATGTGGCATACCCCACATGTCTTTTCCCCTCATGGAAGGATAGTAATCCCCAAAACAGGAACTCTACCAAATCCACTACTGGCACATAAAGCGAAATGGGTGGGGGGGTCAAGCAAAAAATCCTCTCTAGAAAATACAGAACCTTATCTAATACACCACCGCATAACCCCGCCATGAATGAAAATGTCATAGGGAATCATCAAATGAACCTCAATACTATTCTATTTGGGTGGTAGTGACTCTCCCTCACAGTTTTTTTCGCATCACAAATACTCACCTTAGTGGGGGAGGAAGCCATCATTCCCGTGCATTCAAAGTGACGTCAAGAAAGACCAACACATTGTTACACTGATGTCCAACATCACCCTCGGTAACCCCTACAACCAAGAGTTAGATGAAAAGAGTACCTCACACAGTGTCTAATATGTTCTACTGAGAAAAGTAGAAAATACAAAGAGCGTACCACTTATCATCTAATGTGTTATAGGATTGTAGAAATCCATAGAACACAGCCACCTGCGGCCCCATCTGTCAGCTCCCTGATCCTGATAGGGGCCGCCTTGTGGAGGTGGATGGACATGAAAACGTCGTTTTTCAACCACAATTCTTCCTGCTCTCCTGCCAACACCGCCTCCCTAGGGACCACCCTCTCCACACCCGAGAGTTCTCTAATCACGACACTACCTCTATCGTGGTAGTGCATCTACAATCTATATAGAAAACACAACAAATTTTGACCAGTATTCTCATGCCATGTTGCCAAACACATCAAAATCATAGACTAGTCCTCCCTGGGATGTCTCAGTGCTATATGATGCATGTGACCTTCTGCTTGAGTCACATCAAGGGGAGACCTCTAGCATTGATGCCATTCCAATTGACGTCCTTTTGAGAGAACTTTATCTCTCACCAGTGCCTGCTCCAGCACCCCGATATGGGTGAGGATGCCCAAGGTCACTACGCTAGCATGAATGTAATCTAATGACACCTCGCTCAAACTTCTGTGCTCGGAAGATTCCATCATGGACAACATTCAAAGTGTAATGAGTAAGGTCTGCAATCCTAGTCACATACTCAGCCTCTACCAACACTCCACATTGAAGCTTCAACAACTCCTAAAATCGTATAAAGCGAAGTAGGTGGGGTAGTACACCTCACGAAAGAGCTGCTAGATGTCATCCCACGAGAGTACCGACTCAATGTGCATCTGAGTAACCCTATCTCTTCTAACACCAAACTTTTCTATGGAAAAAGACTAGATTTCAAAGCCACCATTGTCAGTGTCTAAACAGGAATGAAGAGGTGAACCACCAACTCTAGCCAACCCTTAACTATTTGAGGGTATAGCTCACCATGGAACCTCAGAGGTCTCTGATGCTGTAACTCACATAGCCTTCCCAGCCTACGCTCATCATCTGCCTTCACTTTCAGTACTATATGCTACTCCACAAGCAGAGGTGTTGCTACATTCCCTCTTGGAGAAAGGGTAATCGTTTGATTGGTCTTGAACTAAGGCCTTGTCACTCACGAAATCAAAATCATGAACCTGAGCTAGTATTCTGGATGGCTATTATCGCAGAGAAATCCAGAATCTTATCAAGGAGTACCGCAGTCAAATGAGAATATATATAACAGCAACGATGGGGGGCTGATTGAATAAGGACAGTCAAAGACTCATTCCAATATGATGCATGAACCAAATTCTCTGCAACAAGTGTCTTAGTGTGCAATGTTGACAAGCGGTTTATCAGGGTCTTGGTTAATGGATACGTCAACCACTGCACCATCACGAGACTCCCTGGCCTGAGATCCGCTCTCGAGACACATTGACAAAATTGCTCCAAAGCTCAACCAATTCCTTTTTAGTGATGTTTTAATAACACCCCAAGGAACGAACCACCTTTTATACCACTTTTTTATGACCCGACCCTACCAGTCTCAAGCCGCAACTACCCCAGGCCCGCCTACATAGGCCATGGGCTAGCACAATGCACCGAAGGGGTAACGATATTATGGAGGCCTTCACCTATGTACCTGTACATGCTCACACACAGCCCAATCGATAAATAAGTGCAGAGTAAAAAAAATATAACCAAACAAAAAACGACTATAACACAACCATGTTCATGAAACAGCTTCTAAATAGAACAAATATTGTCTTAAAAAGTACTGACTTGTAAGCTTAATAGTAAATGGAAAAACATGCGCCCTACTCGAAAGGTTCCACAACCCGACAACAGGTTATCGAAAGTAAACAGCTGGTGAGTCTCACACCCAGAAATCATCCTATGTCCACTAAATTCAACCCATGATCCTGTGACCTCAATGATCCTCTGTAGTCTTGATCAACTTGCCTTCCATCTTCAAAGGCACACCATGTGCGGGAAATTCCAAAGTAGGAATGAGTATAAAGATACTCAGTAGGATGCCCTTAATGATCGATGGAGTAACAAAGGTGATACTAAAACGGTGAGTAGTAGACAGAACACGAACAGTGTAAGAGTACAAAATAGAGAGTGAAACTCAACTAGTCAAGAGAAAGGAAATATATTCGTCCAACCAAGAGGAGCTAGTCATGGAAATCATGTGGCATACCTCAAATGTCTTTTCCCCTTCTAGAATGAGAGTAATAGAACCCAAGGAGTGGGAACAAAAGTAGGCAGTATATATATGTTCTCAACAAGAAAACCGAACATATGTGTAATGGGATCTCTGTCTCCATGATCAGCCCAATAATAGTTGCCATCAGTTCAGAGGATATCCATCACTAATGCACAAAAATATTTCACATCATGTGATATCATCTCTAAACCATACAACCAAGGGCCCCACTATGGTAATCACGGAGAAAAGTCACTGACTAGCCTCATTGAAATGGATAGGTCCGAAAGAAGTCATCGGTTAGCCCACTGCCCGACCCAACTAGATGGTAAACCCCAAGAGGTTTTCGGGTAACCCACTACCCTTCCCCGTTGGAGGGTAAACCCTAAGGTGAACTGGTAACCCACTGCCCAGCCCTGCTAGAGGGTGAACCCTGCGGATAACGGGTAACCCACCTCTAGCCCCGTTGGAGGGTAAAACAAAAAGTCAAAGGGTAACCCACTACCCAGCCCCACTGGAGGGTAAACCCTAAGGTCAATAGGTATCCCACTACCCAGTCCTGCTGGTGGGTAAACTCATAATTTGTCTGATAACTCCGCACAGCCCGTGCCATCAGTTGGTGTCACAAACACTGCTATCGTCCGTCGATTTGGAGTGTGTCAATGTAACCTATTACCAATTCCCTTTCATGTTTCCACATTTAATGAGATCCTAAAAGAGGATATGGATGACCAAACATATAATACCATTGAAATCCTTGTGAAAAAATGCGAGAGTGATACTACCTCGCTGTAGGAAAAGGACTCCCGATGAAAAATTTATTCATCGCCAATTTATACTCATAGAGATTCTCGTGCGGGCCACACCTCGGTCCCAAAAAAGGTCGGGCGAACCTCGCAATCACAATGATCATGGAAAAACACACTAAATCTACTACTCTTATGCCCAAAAGGGAAGTCTGATGAAAAACTAGTTGTAGGCTGCACACAACTTAAAAGACTGCATGTGGGGACCACACCTCTACTCCGGATTCAACACCTAAAATCACCCTGGTCAACATTTCCTTGATTCCAGGGTCACAAATCCACTGACAGTGCCTAAAATATACTCCATATGCAGAAGCTCCAACTACCCGTGTTAGGAAAACAGGGCCTTGTGGGGCCCACACCTCGACCTCGAAACACATCATGCTGACCGTACCATTGCGTTCCTAGCAGATAACAACGTAACATAGGCTATTCATTTTCCCAGAATAGAATTATGAAGCATGAGTCGTAAAAATGCAGCATATTTCCGAAGGTCGCCTTGTGGGGCTCATGCCTTGGGCCCGAATTAAGGCAGGCGGATTGCATCGTCGCAATCCCCTTGGAAGATAACATAGAAACTCATACACAAACACCTCAAATTGAGCTCTGATGAAAAAATGGCATTTCACTGTAAAACGTGTGAACCAGGCCCTATGGGGCCCGCACATTGTCTCCAACCCGAATGCTTTGGAATGTGTCTCAAAAAGTCAACACAAGGGTTGCGGTCATGATGCCACTAACAGTGCATCAATCAGACATCCCAAGTAGGAGTTAGCCCCGATGAAAGATTAATTAATTAATTAAATGAATAATTAATTATTCGCATTAATTGTGTCGTGCCACCAAGAAACGAAACCAAACCTCAAAGTTTCGAACAAACATTGTAAGGACCATCTCAACACTAAGGACACAACGCCTCTGATTGCGTGTCAAATGGACGTCCAACTCGCGTATCACGTCCGTCACAACTTTAATAACAATTTAATAGTATTAAATTTAGGCGTTCCGGGTCACCCGCCTTTAGGTGAAGAACCCCAAAAACCCTAAAACCCATTTTAAAAACTTCATCATAGTGAGAATAACCCACAGCCGCAGATGGCACGTCAAATGGATGCGACGTTTAAAATTTTCAGCCCCATGAACGCAAGAGGGGCCCGACTGGGCCGGGCCAGACTACCGGCCCGCAGGCCAGCTGCGGGGTCGGTTTCAGTTCACTGCAGCCCACTAGTCGCGGCCCATCCTCAAAACACTGGACCCCTTTGGTCTGGTTCTACCAAACAGGCCTGCAACATGGTCGTTCCTGTCCTTGCATCACTCAAATAGGACCCACGTTTTGCGGGTCCATGTTTGTGTCACCCCCTTGGGGCCAGCTCCTCAGGGCTCCTCCCCAGCGTGACATCATGAAGGAGACTCCCCCACAATGTCTCTCCCCTCCTTTGAAGCGCACCACTGCGACAATGCCCCCCGACGTCGTGGCTGCCTCAGGCTCCCTACTCCGCCGCCTGGGCTCGCTGCTCCCCAGTCCGCTATGGCCGCCGAGAGGCCCCTACCTGCTCTACTCCTCCCAGTCATCACACCGTACTGCTAACTTTCCTCTTCGGAACTACACCGCCCGACGCTGCCGTCACTCGCAGCTCCTCCCAGACTCACCCCATCCACGTCGGCCACACTTGACGTCACCACCTCATCTGAAACCCCACCACACCCGCTGCCTGACGTCCAACATCTGGCCACCGCCCATACCGAAGTCGAGGCTTCTGTCGAATCCCACCAAACACTCTGGCTATCAAAACTCTAAACTGAATGCGGGTTAGGAATCCTCGGGACGAGGCCTTCAAAGTTCACGCCCCTGATCGATGATCCGACCGGATTTTGGCACGTCCAAAAATTTAGATGTAGAATGTCCAATAAAGAGAATTAAAATGGGGCTAGGATGATGGCCTTGTTCATTTGGCCATCATCCTAATTCTATAATTTTTGAATGTGAAGTAAAATTTGATGAAAAGTCATGAAATTAACAAAGGTTCAAAAAATAACCAAAAATCCTTCTTCGAATTGGTCGTGCGTCATTGGAGGCATGTCCATGACGCTATTGATTTGATCCACCAAGGTTCCAGTGGAGGACACTGCCTAATTCGGTGAAGAATGGAGAAGAATGCTGATGAACGAGAGAAGAGAGAGAGGGAGAGAGAAGAAGAATGGGTTCTCCCCTTATCTCAAGAAAATTTATAAAAAAACTCACTGAAACTCCACCCAGAGATGCAGATTCCAAAACCTCCATGTCCACTTATTTTATCTCATGCATATGCAAAACACCACATTTCATACTCAACATATGTCTCAGAATTCCTTTACGAGACTTCGTTCGATTGTTATTTAAAATGAACGCCAGTGATAAAAATCAAAAAGGCATTATTTTAGAATGATGATTTTACCCCCTAGGAGACATCTCTCACAACAGGAATGCACCCGCAACTTTTAGACCCCACCTAGGGTAAAAGTCACGCTACGGACGCAACTGTGACCACGTATTTTAAATCCAAGATTCCGTTTAGGTGAAAAAACAACCCCGCACTGTGCATAGTATAAAAACACATGATATTTTTATAAAATTTATTCCAAGCACACCGGGCCCCATAATCACACATCATCTCATCTCATAGCTTTCAGAATATATGTAGAAATATTCCAAAGTCATACCAGGAAAAAACTGGGTCTCTACACATAACATATATGTCACAGAAATGAAATGTGAGATGAAATAACCTTACCTTGTGTATTCACTCACTCCTTACTTGTACTAGATTCCTCTACAATAATTATAATTATATAATTGATCTATTACAGAAGTATAGTATTAAATATATTTCCATATATGGTTTTATTATAATCTTATATTACCCTCTTTTAAACGATACCATTTCAATGATTTATTTTTGGTAATATTTTCTTTTGTTCTTCGCATGGGTCATAATTTTTTATATAATTGTTTCTTATACTTATATAATGATTCCTAAATCAATATATTGAAATAAATATCATTTATATATATTATATTTATATTATAATAATATATATCATAAAGAAGTATTAAATGGAACACACCGATCATGGAAACGACAAGTCGTATGTACATGTGGACATTATTTCCATTTTTATTTTCATATTGAAAGAATGTAAATGAATTATGTATGTATATATATATATATATTATCACAGAAGAATTATTATATCATATTTATCTTATATGTTCATTAAACCCGTATTTAATACATTCATTGTGGTGTGTGATCGAATCACATCACATTGAGGGGGCGGTAGTCCACACATTCTCAAAAAATATTATCCTATTAACAAAAAATGAAAAGTGAACGTATTTTTTTTATAAGGGAAACAATAATCATAATGACATAATAAATATACAATATTTAGTATATAATATAATTTCAATCATAATTGACACAATTAATGTTGTTAAATGATAAACGAAAAATCATTCTTTTGTAAGGTAGTTGTTCTCTATACCCAGAAAGATTCTGTTCGATATCCCTTAGACGGAGGTTTTTGTATTGTTGGTAAAAACCGAGGCATAGAAACAACCCATTATATGTATGATAATTTTTTTTCAAAATTAATGGAATAATGATAGTTTATTGGGTGATGAAGTGAAATAATATAATTGATTTGGAGATAAGACATGGCCTCAAAATCGGGTAACTTCTTTTGGTTTGAGCCAAATGGTATCCTTGAGGGGGTTTCTGCCAAAAGTAAGACGTGAAAAGATAGAGGAAGATTTTTGGTTGCCTACGGGGTCAGATATTAGAGAATATTATGATTTTTAAGTTGTGTGAGTAATTGGTATAGTTGTTTTCCTTTTAAAGGGGAGGAAAAGGACTCACATTGAATTTTTTAAAACAAGTTAGGTGTGCAATGTTATCACCTAAGAAATGACTAAAAAACCAAAAAAACATGATAATTGCGGTATTATGGGAGATATATGGAATTCCAATGGGTTTTGTACATGTTTATAATTATATTTGGCCCTTTTATTTTAAGGATTATTCATAAATTAATTATAATTTGGCCTTAACTGATGTGATTAATTTTAATCATTGTCACTACTCTTTTGGGTCAAAAAGTAGTTTTTATTGGACCATAAAAATTATGATGATTCAAAATATGGAATACATTTTTTAAAATTCTAATCACAAAATTGGTCAAACATGATTATTAATTAATCCCATTGTCGGGATACCACTATAGGTTTTTGAAGTAAAAATTGATCAAATGTTTGGTATGTTTTTATGTCCAATTTGATTGTGGGAATAATCACAATGACAAAATTTTGATTAAATAATAAAATTATTGTATAATTATGTTTTAAATATAATTAAAAAAATTTATCCTTATAATTATATTAAATGAGAAAAAATTAGAATTAAAAACTGTTATTTTTTACAATTCCTCCAAAAATTGAGTTAATCCGAATAATCCCCAAAATACATCCATGGGAAATTTTGACATTATGAATTTAAAAATGAATAATTTTTTTTATAAAACATAATTTATAAATTATTATAAAATTAATTTTTTTATTAAATGGTGTTAATTCAATGAAACGATATTTTTAAAATAATAGTGTATTAACAGAAATATCATCATTCTATATCAATATGTTTTATTTATATAAATCTATTATAACCAATATTGGAAGAATAGTTATTACTAGTCACATAAAGTTTTTTAATTTTTTTGTCATAATTACCTCATATAAATAGAAATAATAATAATAAGAGAATTTAATATTGAAACTTAGTGTTGCCTTCATCATATTCCACTTGGTGGTGCGTGCATCAAACTCCAACCTGGTTTTGCATGTAACGTATGAAAAGATATTTTATTGGGAAAGGAATGCATTACATAGTTTTGTAATATATATACAATTACATTCATATATATATATATAGATCTATTTTTAGTGTCACGTTAAATAAAAAATATCAAAAAGTAAAATTAATTTTAAAAAAATAATTCACAATATATAGGGGTGTTACCTTTACACAAATTAAAATGATTTATTCCCTAAAAATTATTCTACGTTATCAATGGTATAATACAGGAATGGGTTTTTCCTATAAACCCATGTAAAAAAATGATAATAAAATTTTCAATAGGAATAGAAATTTGGAACCCTAACGGTTACACAAAGTAACATAGAAATTGCATTCCAGATATGAGTACATAGGATGGTAGTGAAGATTGGGAATGTAGGAAAAAATAAATATATATAGGGATTTAATGAGGCCATCAATCACAAACAATTGAATGGTAAACAGAAATATGATGTCCTCATATTTATAAATTTGTGAATATTCTAGAATTCATTGGTTCAACAGAATTTGAGGTATTAGGACAACATTTTTCTAATAAATTTCATAACACTGAGTAATTGTTTAAATGTTAAAATAATCAAAATATAATTCTCTGTTTATGATTTGAAAAAGTTATAATACATCCATTACATAAATGAATGAATTCCCAGAAATGAATAGTAATGCATGAAGCATTATGATTCAATTTTAGTTGATCATAAATGACATAAAAGAATTCATAGTATGACAATTTTTCTCATAAAAATAATCATGCATTAATATTTAAACATAAAAACTAAAAAAGATATGTTAAAAAATTATTATACAATAATCAGGATATCACAAAAGATATTGGTAGGCATGAAACCCTTATCGTTCTACTATCATTTGTCTGAGACCAGAAACATTGATAGAATTGATTGGTTGTCACCTGATATACATGATGTACTATTATTTATCCTAAATAATATAATATATAAGATGATAATTATTAAAATAAATTTAATCACTTATTATACATTTAACAAATATTCTCAATACAAGCTCAGTTCAGAAATAATTCTATCAAATTATAACATAATCTCTTCATGAAAAGTCAACCTTATAACCCATCTCAATGATTAATATTTATAACTTTATATGGAGAGTCAAAAATCAATATAACATTGAATCCCCTATATTACAAAATGTATCTATTCGTTGTCGCATTTCGAACATGTGAGTATCCTCATCAAATATTCTCTTGAATCATGGTATTAACCTGATTTACAATAAATAACTTTGGGAAACATGAATTATTCTTTATTAAAAAGCATATTGGATATATTCCTTAAATCCAAAAAATTTTGTAAACATCATCAGAAAGTCCTTACTTAATTCCAGGGTAAGCTATAACATCGAATTTACATATCCATTTCCCATGTTTCATTATCCATATATCATTATCTAAACATAAATAATATATAAACGGTAACCTTACCTTAGTCAAAATATCACATTATCATTAAATTACATCACAAGTCCAACCTAAACATGTATATACTGAGGAAAAAACAAAAGTATGACAATCCTTGATTACTTCGTCATTCATAACAATTTAATTAAAAGAAAAAAATTATTTGATTACATCATCTGTAATGAATTAAAAACGCCACCTCAACTTATTACATTATACATATTTAAATTCACATTTTATCTATAGTCTCATCATCATCAGTAATGTAACCATTGTCACAGCACCGATTTTTTTCCCTTCAAGAGAATTCATTGTGGCACATTGTGTTTCATTTTGATCATTTTCTCCAAACATAAAATACTTATCCTTAAATGGTGTTTTAGGGAGTCTAATATTCTCATCAAATTTGTTATGAAATGTTATGACCTATCCCCCTAGGCTCGATTTGTGACTACCCCTTTCCCGCCTTCCATAGTCCAGGTGCTGGAGACTAGCACTAAAGGCGTAATTCCCTAAAACCGGGAAGGAATTTCCTTTAAAACCTATAAACACACAAAACCAAGCACACAACTAAAATACGAACAAAATGTAAACTGAATAGTAAATATAGTGAGTACAGTAAGTAAAACAAGTCCAGAATACAAGTGCAACTGGAAACTAGAAGAAACAGAAAAGTACAAGTAAACTGGAACAACTCTTATGAACACCTGATAAGGATCCTACCTGATGGGTAGATACAGCTCTCGAACGTTCTTCTCTGTAGTAAAACTCGTCTGATGTCCACCTCCGAGCTACCACTAGTACTGGTACTCTCATCCTCTATCAGCGTTGTCTATTGTCTGTATCAAAAACAACAAGGTGCGAGCATTGATCATGTAGGGGTTAGTATAACGATATTCAGTAGGGACCCCGAGACCCTCAAGTTCCCACAAAATCTAAAAAGGATAAACCACACAACATCAAATCAACTGACAACCCTACTTAGGTATATGATCATACATATTCATATGTTATCATGTTTACCCATGTCAATCATGAAGAAACACATAGTCTAACACAAAATCCCAAAGCTCAACTCTCCCACAAAGAAAGGAAAACCTCGAAGGTATATACCACATAGGTAAGCCACATAGAAGAATTACACAAAGGTACTAACTCAGCTCACACCAGGTATATCTTATGTTAAATAGTAGATATAATTTGATGTAACTGCTGAATCATCTTACTCTTTTAAGAGGCATACCCATAATGGATTCTAAATAATCATCAGACCCCCACAGGATCGTAGTACATTGTCAGACCCACACAGGATCCTAGTACCTCGTTAGACCCACAAAAGATCATAATACATCACCAGACCCACACAGGATCATAGTACCTCATCAGACCCACACAACATCCTAGTACGTTGTCAGAACCACACATGATCTTGGTACACCGTCACTGTGAGCTACAGGGTCCCTATAATACGTTCCCTTGACTCTGCGAGGGTCCACTCCTCATGTAACTGGTTTATACTTTAACAACCAAAAATCCCACAAATAAGTATCCCAAATGACTGCAATGTACTAGGGGTCTCAATGCAACGAACTATGCGTCAATCGGACACCCGGTTTGTATGTTATTAGCCTTTTAGTCTTGAGGGGCCAGTTGGATCCGAGCTCGATCCAACCCAACCATACCACAAAATTATCCCAAACAAATGTCAGGTATATCAAAAGTTCCATCTCACTTCAATGTTTATGGCACCACAAACAGTTCATCAAATCGATGTCTGGTGCCAAAGATATGGTCCTAAGAGTGAAAAATGGGTTGAAGTAGGTTTGGGCCTGTTCCGACCTGGCCTGGCCCGGCCTAGGCCGACCCTGTTTGGGTCTCCCTACCCAGACCCTCTAGGTCCCTCCCATCCCACTGGGCGGCCCATCCCACTCGGTCCGACCAGGCCCACGCTGGGCGGCCCATCCTGGGTGGCGCGGTGCGGCCATAGTGCTGCGGGGCGGCCACGATGTGGTGGGGCGCCGCGGTACGGCATGGAAGCTGCGGTGCGATGGGGCGGCTATGGTGCAGGGGTCCACGGTGGGTGGCCGGATGGCCCGCTGTTCTCTATGCTTGATGTGGTCGTGCGCCGCGCCTTCGCCAATGGCCGGCAGCCAACTGGTCACGCTTCCCTTGTTGTCGCAGCACAAGACCATGATTCTCTTCTGTTAAGCGGTGTGGTCATGCCATCACCTTCATCACAGACAACCATGGTTTCGTCTGCCATTACCTTGCTCCACCGGTGTCAGTTCCCATCGTCTTCCATCACGAACAACACAACAAAAACCCACCAGAATTTCGGAGAGGTCAGGCCATGTCTGTTTGGCCCGCACTCTCTACGTTAGAGTGGTAGAAAATGACTATAATTTATTCATGAATATGAAGAGTCGTCAATAACAAGAATGGAAGAAAATTAAACCAATAATCCTTACCTTTTCATTCATTGGAGGAGGTTGCGAAGAAGGATACTACATCTTTGGGGGTGGTGGTGTTAGCGTTCCTCGCTTCTGCAAGATTCCTCTGATCTGAGCTCAAGCATCATACTCATTCTTCATTGTAGATGGGGAATTATTTGTTGGAGTTGAGTTCGTAGAATTTTCTCACAATTAATCCATTTCTCCAACAACATTCCCCCACACAAAAAAGGATCCAACCCATATAAATAATTTTTATCAATTTAATTATTGGAAAAAGTAATTGACAAAATTAATTCATTGATGGTGGCACCATTAAAGTGAGAGTATACCAAAGGTTATATACCAATAAAGGGGATTTCAAGTGTCTGGTGGTCCCCACCCTTAGAATTAAAATCGGGGGTTTCTCTAGATTTTTTGGTCACCACCAGCTAGAATTCAATTGGGAAAATAAAAATAAAATATAAAATAATCATTTTTAATTCCATGAAAAATAAAAAAACTAGCTTTTAACCTCAACCAAGTGTCATGGAGGTAAAATTTTTCTTAAGCAAATACAGGTTCTGCAAGATCAACAGTGCCCCTAGATTTCAATTCCGAGCAACATTTCAAATGATAGAAAAAACCACTATCACATTAACATAACATACCTAAAAAATTCCAAAATTCATTCCATGCACACCGGGCCTCAAAATCACGTGCCGTCAATTTTCCCAGACTTGTAAAATTCTACTATAATTAAACAAAATCCCCAGAAAATTCCGTTTCTTTACATTCTCCCCAACTTTGGGCTTTGTGTCCCCGAAATCCACATCACAAAGACTAGGAAAACTAGTGGGGGTATTGAGCACATATCTGAGTCTCTCGCTCCCATGTGATCTCCTAGAGGTTCCCATGCTTCCAACGAACGCGCACAAGAGGTATCGGCCACCCACGAAGGACCCACTCTTGTCCTACCTCAAACTCTACTAGAACCTCTAGAAAACATTTCCCAATAATCGATGTCCTGCTCTCCATGGTCGATGACGTGTGATGGGTAATGGATGTATCTCCACAACTGGGATATGTGGAAGACGTCATGCACCCAGTGCAACTGAGGGGGAAATGATAAGTTGTAATCCCCCTCACCAACTGTATTGAGGACCTAGAAAGTACCAATGAACCATGGAGATAACTTGCCACCCTGGCCAAATCATCGTATACCATGTTTAGGTGAGATCCATAAAAAGACAAGGTCTACATCCTCAAACTCTAGAGGGCATTTCCTTCTATCGAAATAAGACTGCTGTCTGCTCTATGAAATCTTCATCCGCACCTACATGATCTATACCTTCTTCGTGGAAGCCCGTACCATCTCTGGTCCCACTAGTGAAGACTCCCCTAGGTCAGTCCAGCACAAAGGTGATGCCTCAAAAGTTGTCATCCTAATTGTTGAGTGATAGATGTTGTTGTATGAAAACACTACCAAAGGAAAGTGATCATCACAGTTGTGACCAAAGTCAAGGAAAAAAGAACGCAACATGTCCTCGATGGTCTGAATGGTCTGGTCTATCTCAAAATCCATCCGAGGATGGAAGGCAGTGCTCAAATGAAGATTCTTCCTGAATCCCTCCTGTATCCCCTTGAATTTTTGACAATTAAACCATTCATCATGGTTGGAGACAATTTTTAAGGGTACTCAATGTAGCCACACAATCTCCTTCAAATAGAGGCTTCCCAATCTTTCTATTGAACCCTGCTCTCTAATCGGTATGAAGTGGGACGACATGGTAAGTTGGTCTATGATCACCTAGACATAATCATGACCGCTGGATGAATGTGGTTTTCCTATCACGAAATCCATCGATATCTCATCCCACTTCCACTATGGGACCTCTAATGTCTGAACCAAGCATACTGGTACTTGATGCTCTGCCTTCACTTGCTGATATGTGAGGCTTAGAGAGAGAAACTCTACTACTGCTTTCTTCATTCCTGGACACCAATACTATCGTTGGAGGTCCTGGTACATCATTTACACTCCTAGATGTATCGTCAGAGGGGATTTATGGAACTCCCTCATCAATTCATCAAGAAGAGACAGTAGTACAATGGTACGTCCTCTGATGAAAATGATGTGCTCCCATCATTCAAAAAATCCACTAGGTGAAATTCCTATGGATATCTGAGCATGTTGAGCATCACAGTCAGCGTCCCCACATTGAGCCTCCCTGACTCTTTGTAGAAGTGGGGGAGTGACTGTAAAAGATTGAATAAAAGATGCTCCACCACTATCCACAAGGGATATCTACAAAGCAAACATCTGCTCTGTCACCTCACCTATCATCTGTATACCAGATATTTTGATGAATGCATCTACTGCAACATTCCCCTTCCCATGAGTATAGACTATATCGAAGTCATAGTCCAAGGGTAAGTCATGAAAATATCGTTCTCTCTGGTTTTGGTCTTTCTGAGAGACGATTTAACTGAGACTCTTGTGATCCGAGTAGGATGTCAAATGCTCTCCCTTAAAGTAATGTCACCACATCTTCAAGGTGAAGTCCACCGATGCTAACTCCAGTTCATGGGTTGTGTTTTTCTACTCATGATGTATTAGTTTTAGAGAGCCATATGTGATCCCTGCTCATTCCTACATCAGGACACATCTGAGCCAAGTCCATGATGCGTCACAGAAGACTATGTACACAATTCCCTCCACCAATATCCTCAAGATAGTGGAACTCATCACCCTCTAACTAATCTCATGAAACTCCATTGGCATCTCTCCGACCACACTAACGGTTGCCACATTTTCGTCAATGCTGATAAAGGTGCTGCATCTTTGGACAAATCTGGCACAAACCACAAGTAGTATCCATCCAAACCCAAGAAACTCCATACCTCTATCACAAACTTGGGTGTCTCTCAAGCAAGTACCACCTCAATCTTTGCGGGATCGACCATAAATCTAGCCTCTGAAATGACATGTCCCATAAGGTAAACTACTTGGATACAGACTTGGAACTTTGAGAGATTTTGATAAATCTAGTGTTCTTGGAGTATGTCCAGTACTACCTGCAAATGCTAGGCATGCTCCTCCTCGGTAGCTGAATAGAAGAGAATGTCATCAATTAAGACAACAACAAATTGAACATGGTTTGGATGAATGGTCGTGTTCATGAGTACCATGAACACTGTTGGGGTGTTGGTCATGCCAAAAGGTATAACCAAGTGTTCATAATGGTTGTATCGAAATCTGAAAGTCGTCTTCTGCACATCCTCATCTCACACTCTAAGCTGATGATATCCAGATATGAGGTCCTTCTTCGAGATCCACTATGCTCCCATCAGCAGATCAAAGAGGTCATCAATCCATGGGAGTGGTTACTTGTTCTTCATGGCCACCTAGTTTATGCTCCGGTAAATGACAGAAAGTCTCATTCTCCCATAATCCTTTTTTGAGAATAGAATCAGGGTAGACTAAGGGGAAACACTGGGTCGGATGAATCCCTTATGCTGTAAGTCCTCCCGCTGTACCCGTAGCTCACAAAGCTCTACGAGAGCCATATGATATGCTTTTGTAGATATAGGTGTCAGCCTAGTGTACAAGTCAATGTAAATGTCCACCTCTCTATGATGAGGTCGTCTTGGAACATCAACAGGGAAGACATCTGTATAATGTTCCACCACTATAGGATAAATCAGACACCCCACTTCAACCACTCTATGGATAAGGCTAGCCAAATTATGAGTTTTTTGCTGCACTCTCCTCCAGATAAGTCCATCATGTACTACAATGGATCCCTTCCCACTAGTGAAGATAAACCTAGTCACATCCATGTAGACACACTAAAATTTTCACCTAATACAATCAATCTAAGCATGGATTGTAGATAACTATTCCATACCCAAGATGACATTCTAAGGCCTCAAGGATGCTACTAGGAGATCCCATCTGAAGCTCTCACCTACTATAGTAATTTAACACTGCAGGAACCAATTCATAATCATTGAATCCACTCCCATAAAAGAATCTAGTCGTAAGGATACGGCCAACTGTTCTGTTGGAATCTCCGAGCTCTGAACGATGGCGGTGGAAAAAATAGAATGACGGGCACTTGTGTATATAAGTAGTGCAACTAAGGTGGGGTAGAAAAATATCGTACGTTGTATCATCTATAGAGTGCCATGGTTGTATGCCTCTGCTTCTTGGAGGTGATCTCACCCCTATCAACCTATTCCCTATGGTCGGGGTGGACCACCTGGTGGTGGTCACGTTAACACCTCGTATCGTCACCCACCGCCAGCTGCACGACCAGCTCCTCTATCATGTCTTCCTGCTCCCTGCAGGCCTCCTCGTTCAAATATATATCTCTTCCTGGGAGGTCCCTCGATCATCTACTAATAATACTTACTACCTTTCATACAATAACGATCCATGTGACCCAATTAACCGCATGGGAAACAATTCCAGTTCCTCGCATTACTAGCTATGTCTCTGGTTCCCCGCATAATTGACCTGGAATTATGTGGTCATCCACCTATCATTCTAGTCCACTTGGACCTCAGTGACATTTGTATGCTACCAGCTATAGAATACTTTGCTATGTGATGTCATGTGGTGGGTCTCACAACTGGTGACTGCTCAGCAAGGAAACACCCCACTAAGAGAGCTCTCTCTAAAACCCCCACCTGCGTCCGGATGCTAAGAGAAATCATCGATGCCCTGATCAACCACTTATGTCCCTGCTCAATGTTTTGGGCCTTGAATAATGGGTCCTGAACCAAATCAGTAGAGTAGAATTAGAGGTCAGTGAACCTAGCTGAGTACAGTGACACAATAATGTTTTCATGCTGTATATGAAGTAGCTTATTAATGCGCAGTTTGCGAATGGATGATGTGAGAACTATGCCCCAAACAGGCTCTAGAAGTCTTCAAGATAAGTGTCACCTTGTCATGATCCTGGAGCATCCAACTCCACCATCTACCTACTGCTTCATGTAGATGAATGGTGGAAATGATCACCATGAGATCAGTTGGTGTCCCTACAATTCAGAAGACTCTCACCAGGCCCTCCATCAAATCCTCAGCTACCTGTAGGTGCATCTCCCCCCTGAACCTGGGGGACCTCTGGCATTGGAACTCATAAAACTCACTCTAGTGGCATGCACCCTATACAGTAGGGGCTGGTAGCAATAGTGGACCAATGGTAATGGTACCGCTAGTGCCTCTACTTGAAAAGGGACATGCACCGAGGCCTCATTTCTTAGTGGGCGGTCAGTGAATACTATACCAAGAAACCTAGATGGATGTCTATGTGGAGGCATCTTGAAACAAAACAGGTGCACCACGATCACTAAATTATACCTGGTGAGCTTATTCGATGAGATCACAATGAAAACTCTTCCAAACACACACGCAATTAGTGTTTTAATGCACATAGTCATAAATTAGAAGACGGGGTCCTAGTGTATGGAAACATCAGCCATCACACCAACACTGGGTTCCCTAAATCGACAAACAAACTCAATACACATAACACAATTTTCATTAAAATAATAATCAGGGGAATATGTTTTACGGTAGAACCGACTCATCTAATACCAATTTTTTACGATTCATCCCCCAGGTCCTGTGTTGTGACTAACCGGAGCCTCCCTTAAATAGGCTAGGTATTGGCAACTACAACCGAAGGCGTAATTCCCTAAAACAAGGAAGGCATTTTTTTTAAAACCTGTAAACACACACAACCAATCATATAGTTGGAATAGGATGAAAAGTTAAAATGAATAGTAAATATTGTGAGTATAGTAAATAAAAATGGGTCAATATACATGCACAACTAGAAAGTAAAAGAAACTGCGAAGTATAAGTAAACTGGAATAGCTCCCGTGAGCACCCGCCAAGGATCCTGCCTGATGGGTAGGTACAGCTCTCGAATGGTCGTCTTTGCGATACTCCTTATCTGATTTCCACCTCCGAGAGAACTCTTGTCCTAGTAGTCTCATCCTCAGTCATTGATGTCTATCGTCTACACAAATCATAGTAAGGTGCAAGAATAACCTATGTAGGGGTGACTATAATAATATTCACTAGGAAACCCATGACCCTCCTGGTCTCACAAAATCCACAATGGATAAACCAAAACACATGAAATCAACTTATAACCCAACTTATGTATATAACCATACATATACCTAAGTTATCAATTATATGAATCTAAATCATGGGAGAACACAGATTCTATATCAAAAGCCAAATTCTCAACTATCCCATAAAGGAATCAATACCACAAAGGTAAGTACCACAGAGGTACGCCACACAGAAGAATACCACCATGGTATTACCACGAAGGAAAGAATCACATAGGTACACCAAATAGAAGAATACCACAATGGTACTGACTTAACATGCACCAGATATATCTTAGGTATAGTAGTAGAAATGATTTGATGTATCTAATGAATTATATTACTCTATTAAGAGGCAGACCAATGAAGGATCCTAAATCATCATCAGACCCACATAGGATCATAGTACATTGTCAGACCCACACAAGGTCCTAGTACCTCATCAGATCCACACATGATCCTAGAACATAATCTGACCTACCCAAGATCATAGTACCTCATTAGACCCAAACAGGTTCCCAGTACATCATTAGGCCCACACATGATCCCAGTACCTCGTCAGACCCAAACATGATCCTAGTACCTCATCAGACCCACACAGGATCCAAGTACATCGTTAGACCCACATAGGATCCTTGTAAGTCGTTAGACCCACACAAGATCCTTTTATATCATCAGACCCACACTGAATCCAAGTACCTCGTCAGACCCACACAGGATCCTAGTAAATCATCAAACCCACACATGATCCTAGTACATCGTCACAACCAGCTACATGGTTCTCGCACTAAGATCACTTGTATTAGGGAGGGTATTATCCTAAAGACATTTTTATATAATCAAACTACCATGAAATCTATTGAATAAGTATTTTAAAGGACTTCCATGTAATTGGGGTCGCAATGAAACAGATGGTGCGTCAATCGGATGCCAGGTCTGTAAGTTATTAGCCTTTTAGTCCTGAGGGCCCAGATGGATTTGGGCTCGATCCAACCCAACCATACCCGAACATTATTCAAATCTCAAGTGGGGTATACAAAAGGGTCAGTCTCACTCCAAGGTTTCCAGTAGCATAGACATTTCGTCCATCATACGACCGGTGACAAAGATACGGTTGTAAGAGTGAAAAATGGGTCGAAGTTGGTCCAGGTCCGGGCTTGCACGCGGTGTGGTGCTACCCGCACTGGGAAAACCAGCCCACTATGAGCGGCCCTACCTGGGTGGTGTGATGCAACCGTTGTACGGAAGGGAGGTGTGGTTTGGCGGGGTGGCCATGGTGCGGCGGACCTCCACGGCTGGCCGGCTGTCCAGTAGTCATCGCAGCATAGTGTTGTCACACGCTGTGCTTTTTCCATCGGCTGACAGCGATCTGGCCACCCTTCCCTCGATGCTGCGGAACAAGGCTGTGGTTCTCTTCTTTGGGGTTGTGCTGTCATGATTTCTCCTTCATCATAGCCGGCCATGGTTCTAGATACCAATCCTTTGCCCTACTGGCGTCAATTTCTATCCTCGTCCACCACGAAGAACATAAAAAATATTCACAATAATTGCAGAGAGGTCAGTCCATGTTTGTTTGGCCCACACTCTCGACATTAGAGAAGTGGGAAGCAACTATAATTTCATCTTGAATTTTTTAGAGTCATAATGAAAAAGAAAGTAGCAAAATAAAAACAACAATACCTACCATGTCGTCCATTGGAGGATGTCATGGTGAAGGAGACAAAGTCATTGGGGATTCTGGAATCGGTGTTCGTCGCTTCTACAAGATACCTCTGATACGAGATCAAGCATCATCCTCGTTCTTCACTGGAGATGGTGTGTTCTTCATTGGAGATCAGTTCCTCCAATTTTCTATCAAATTGTTCACTTTCGCCAATGATTTCTCCCCCACCCAAAAAGAGGATCCAACCCAAATAAATTTTGTTTATCCATTTAATTTATGGCACAATTAATTTAAATAACTAATACATGGAAGGTGGAACCATTAATGTGTGAGGATACCAATGATTATCTATCATTAAAGGGGAGTTAAGAGTTATGTGGTCCCCACCATTTGAATACAAATTGGGGGTTTTCATGCTCAGGTGGTCTCCACCACCAAACATTCAATTGGGAGGATAAAAATAAAATAAATGATTATTTTTTTATTTCCACAAAAAACACAAGACTAACATTCACCATCGATCAAATGTTGTCAAGGTGAAAGTATCCTTAAGCGAATACCAGCACTGTGAGTTCAATGATGCACTCATATTTCAATTCCGATCACCGGTTCAAAAGATAGAAAGACCCGCTCACATGTTTACGAGATGTACCTAAATGAAATTTATAAAATCATTCCGGGAACATCAGGACACTGAATCATTCACCATCAATTTTGTTGGACTCCTAAGAATCCAATATAATTAAAAATACTACATTGAAAATTATTGGTATTTACCACTAAAATCATTATTTTTTCCCCTTGTAGTCACTTACTTTGTGTCCATATTTTTCAACTTCAAATAATCATCATATTCCTATAATACATTCACTTAGATTATTATTTCATCATTCATGACACTATTGAAACCAAATAATATTTCCTCTAATTTCATCATTACCTATACTCTTATTGAACACTTTATTTCTCTTCCTTGGTGAGTCTGATAGAAGATTATTCTATACATTGTTAATAAATTTTTTGTGAGAGTTTATTATGCATGATCATAATATCCATTAGTTCTTTGATCATCTTACCTAACTTCTCATAAAGAAATCATCCATCACATTAAACATTGATCTAGCTCCTTTTGGTTCTCACAATTTACAAAATCCTAAAGCATAGTGTAACTATTTCTTATCATAGATGAAAACCAGATAGTCATGAAAAGATTTACATATATGAGGTCTCGATCACGATACCTCCCATAATATATTTCACAATTGGTTTATCCTTGGTTATTTATAGCTAACTTATATATATGTCATTCATGATGGTTTAGAAAGATTTTGTACATTCTAAAAGAATATCACACATGTGTGGCGAACTAGGTTTACAAGAAGGCCCATTTTCATGTACTAGATTTCTACTAGTCAAGCACAAAAAATTTTTTCGTAGTTGTTACCCCTAACTATATCTGTTCCAGAGCCACAACCACATAGAGTATCTAGACTGGTATGTATTTCTAGGAAATCACAAACTCTATCCTTTACCGAAATTCTAGTACATTTCTTAAATGTTAACTCCTATTTATAATTATCCTTTGTTACATCCAGGGCTGTATCCTTGGAAATAGACATTGGTATCTCATTAAGGTTTTTTCATCCAAATTTCCAAAGTTTGGCTAAACATATCCATAGATACCAACTATAGAAATCCAATCATGACATACAAGAATATTACTTCATTTTAGATGAATATTAAGTACATTACAAAAATACATTCTTAAGGACCATTTTCATTTAGTGCCTTGGGAAACATGTAATAATAATCATATACTATGGGGAAAGATCTAATACAACACCCATAAATATATCCATATTTAGTATTTAATTCTAAAACCATTCTTCATTACATAGGAAAATGAAAAATAAGAATGGTGTGAGCTCAAATGGATATTAAGGGTAAAAAGGGTAGAAATATAAGCATAATCATGAGCATAAATGGTATGAAAACATTATCAACACATTATAAGAACAAACCTAGCATATAAATGATCATTAAAATAAATAATGGTATACTAATTGGATTTTAATAAGAAATGAATCATAATTAATCAAATGAATGAATCCATGAAATCATAACATAAGAGTAATACAAGGAATTATTGTAGAACATATGAATAAATTTTATTTCCTTAGTAAGGAAATCAACACTTCCAAGACCATCATAGTGGATAATATATTTTAATGAACCAGGTATCACATATTCCAGTCCTGTATTACTGAACTGTGTAACCCTTATTCCGACTATGTTTTACAGAGCATAGTAACCCTCATTCCATCCATATATTACTGAACTCAGTAACCCTCATTCAATTGATGTATTACTGAACCTAGTAACCATATTTCCATCCATTTATTACTGAATAGAGTAACCCTCATTCCATTCAGGTATTACTAAACAGAGTATCCCCCATTCCATCAATTAATTATCGCATGAGATGTAAATAATTACCCAATACATTGGAAGGTGATATAGGTCTCACCTATCACAGAATGAAATCATACATGAATTTTCTAAAAAATCCTAAATAAAAATATCATAATACATGAAATGAAATGGTTATCTTAAACATAAAACATATCATATTTTTTGTAAAGACAAAATTTTCATGATTATTTTATCTGAAATATATCATCTGAAAATAATAAGGTTTCAAAATAATATAGTCCATGTAAGAGAAATGGATTCCATAATCATACAAACCATGAAGGGGAAATGGTTTACATCAAGACCATAACAATAAGAATAACCCACTCATAGATATGATATGAATGGTTCCTTTAGATTATTTCCTAGAATAGAATTAGTAAGATCAATGGATGACATCTTATATGGTAAATAATTTTGAAATATATATCAAAATTGTCTTTGAGAAAATATCCCTTCTTATGTGAAAAAGTCGTTAATATTCATAAAAAAATTTGAAAATCATTTTCATATAAAATAGATTTGAAATAATATAAATAAGACATGAAAAAATATTGAAAAACATTTTACTTGAAAATATATAATATAGCAATAAATATATTTTCAAATCCCTTTTAATGGAATACATTTAATGTAATCGTGAAAACATTTTGAAAATAATTTATTTGAAAATACTCTAAAGACAAATAAATAGATCATGAAATGTTTTTTGAATCAAAATTTTAAGGAAGACTTATAAAAGACAATTGAATACATTTTGAAAATATTTTCCATTGCAAAATACTGTTTAAAACATTCTCTTAATGATTAATCATTTAAAATATGAAAATAAAGCTTTGATGAAATGGTGTTGGATCAATCTATACTTGTCATATACAGTTAAATGAGAATTCCTTTTGAATGCTAAAAATGTTAGAAATAATCATTTTTTGGAATGAAATTGGAATATTCATATGAAGAGATCGATAACAGACCAAACATTATGAATTTGTTTTAATGATCATATTATATTAATAAATTATTCATGGAATCCTTTTTTAAAAATCATGGTTTTAAAGGAACAGAGTTTTCCGACTCGAGAACGGGTAAAGATCGGCCAACATAAAACATATTATTAACTATCATATGTATCAAAGAGTGCAAATATGGTACCAATACATGAGTTTTTCATGAATAACCATATGTTAATAAAATTCATGGGTATTCGTGAGAGATAGAACATTAGAATTCATCAAAGGATGTATACACATAGACAATCTCAAAAAGTGATGAGATTGTCTCAATTAAAACCTCATAACACGGTAAGATGGGATCATACTCTCCATGTTAGGAAAATAAATTTAATGAAGCAAAAAATATTCTAAGTTAAGGAAATTAATTATATAACATGTAAAATTGAAGTATATTCACCTTGTTTAAATATTAGGTTTATAACAAAACATTAGGCTCAAAGAAGTCGAATTGATACAAAACATTTCACTGATTTGGTAACTTATGGGTCATAAACACCATGAAAGAATTAAAATAATTAGGACATGTGATTACAGATAAATTTATGTAGAAGATTCATAAGATAATGGTATGGGATGTATATACACCACACCCATGTAAAGAGTGGTTTACACAACTTGTATCTCACGGAAATGAAAAGTAAGATGATATCAACATACCTTATGTCTGGAATCTCTATGTACTCATAAAATATTCATAAATAATAAAAAAACTTTTTTTATTCATATTTCAAATAATAATATTCTTATATATATGTACATATATGTATTGATTAAGACCTTTTATTACCAACGTGTTAACGATCATGTGTTACTGTTTTACTTTCGGTAATATTTTCTTTGTTCATTGCATTTGTCTTAATTTTTAATATTTTTGATCCTTATACTTATATCATGATTAAAAAATGTAAATCATAATATAAATATCATATAATTCCATAATATTTATATTATAATAATTTACAACATAAATAAGTTTTATAATGGAACACACCTTTGATGGAGACGGGATGTCAAACGTACGCATGAACACGATTTCAATTTTTAGTGTCGTATTGTAACAGAGTAAGTAAAAGAGATTTATATATATATATATATATCATTTTTAAAATATAATTATTATATCATATATATTATATATGTTCATTAATCACATACTTAATACATTCCATGTGGTGTGTGAACGAATTAATTTTCATGGAGGGGGTGGTAGTCCACACATCCTCAAACAAGATTATCATATTAACACCAAATGAGTAGTCAATAGATGTTTGTTTTTTAATGAATATATAATCAATAAAATTATATGACATATTATATATATAATATAGTTTCCATCATAATATCCACCATGGTTGGTGGTAAACGATAAATGAAAATTCATCATTTCGTGATTTTATAGTTTTCCATTCACATACACATTCTGTTTGATTTCCATTGGATGGAGGTTCTTGTAAGTGTAGGTTGAAACAATACAATAAAAATTATAGTAAATGTATGGTACTGTTTTTTTCACACATGAATGGAATAACGTTAATTGAGGGGGTGAAGAAGGAAAATAAAGGAATGGAGCTTGAGAAAAGATGTAACCACTTAATTGGGTAACTCCTTTTGGTTTGTGCTAAAAGGATTCCTTAAGAAAATTTCATTACAAAGGGATGATTTAAGTGGGATTGGATGATGTTTGGGAAGATACATGGTAAGAAAATTGAAGAACATATGATGTTTGATAGTTGTGAATAATAGGTAGATGAAGTGTCATTTTATAGGGGATGAAAATGACTCGCGTAATATTTTTAAAAACTAGTTAGGTGTGCACATGTTCTTATATAAATAAGTATTCAAAATATAACATAATAATGGCAGTTTTATGGGTGATATATGGACAAAAGATAGGTGATTACATGTGTCCAGGTTGTTTTTGGCCCTTAAAGATACTGTTTAGTCCCTAATTAAGCATAATTTGGCCTTAACAAATGTGATTAATTTAAATCACATTCACTAATATTTTTTGTAAAATTAAAATTTTATATTATTAAAAAATAAAAAAAAATTATGATAAAAATTATGGAGTTAGTTTTTCAAAATTATAAACACAGATACTGCATAAATTAATTTAAAATTAATCATACTCTCTAGACAACACTAAATGTTTTATAGTAAATGTTGGTAAAAAATATGGTATGTTTTTATGTCCAATTTGAATAAAAAAAATAGTTTCAATGACCTAAATTATATTAATTGAAAAAAAATATTATAAAATTCATCTTTTAAATCAATTTAAAATATATTTTACATCTATAAATTAATTAAATTAAACAGATGTTTTGAATAAAAAACTGGTATTTTTCATTATTCATCCGAAAATGATGTCACTCAGAAAAATCCATGAAATTTACCCAAGGATAATTTCAATGTTAAAAATTAAAAAATGATTCTTATTTTATCAAAATCAATTTATAAATTTTTATAATAGTTATTTTATTATAATTGGTGGTCCATTCAAGAAAACATTATTTTTAACACAAAAGTAATTTACCAAAAATAACATATTTCGATATCAATATGTTTTATTTATATAAATAGATTATACATATTATTAAATAGTGCTTCTTAGTATATATATAACTATTCTTAATGGATAATATATTATTATCTAAATTAAATAATTAAAACAAATAAAATAAATGTTTTGATTATACTATGTGTAGTGTGTGTCGTACACCACGTGGTGTTGCATGCATCAAACACAAACTTGTTATTGTGTATAACATACAAAAATTCATTTTGTTGGGACTGAAATGTTAGACATACTATTTTAATATATATATTTATATATTTATATATTTTAGTGTAACATTAAATGAAAAATATCAAAAAGATAAATTAATTTGGGGAAAAAATATTTCACAAAATATTGGGGTGTTGCATACCGGACATCCAAAACAATTCAAATCGGTATTGTTGTGGTGGTATTACCCAAGATATTTATTTTCGGGGTGTTTATGTGACTATATTTATAGATTGAATATCACACATGGCACAATAGTGAATAACTGTGATTCTGGAAAATACTAAAGAACACATCATGTTCTCCAAAGAACATGGCGTGTGGGGCCTACTCAGTGGTGGCTAAGTTTCCTATTTACAGAATGGTTAGACACGACATTTGATATCTTCAATACAATATGTGGGGACTTACCCAGAACTAATAAGCTATCATGGATAATATAAACACACGGGGTGGATTACATGGTATGTAATCGACCACATTTCCAGACCAGTAAGGATACGTTGGTTACCATGTATATCAGTAAACGGGTTGGAAAACACAGTTTTATGCCATGTTCTTGCATTGGGAAAATGTACCTAAAGTAGACCCTACATACTCATACATGGTGTGTGAGACATATAAAACTCCATGCATGTACTTTCTACGTGAAATTCCTTCTAACTCATGTCGTTTCTTGGGGGAAATACCCAGAGTCAAGGGACATGGCATGTGACCTTTATTCATGTCGTTTAATACATTCTAGGGGGATTAATATCCTAGTACACCATTCCATAGAAAAATTTTGTTTTATTTGATTTCCATTTTTTCATTCCCCTAAAGGCCAATGGTATCATTTCCTACCCTCAAGAGTGCATCCCATTATGAAGGACTTTCGTGGATTGAGTCAAAGTCACTCCAAGTGTCCCGGAGCGAGATACATTATAAATACACATACCTGATGTAGATTCTGGTTAACAGTGTGATCAATCCTATTGAAATTCGGTCATCTACATAGCATGTAAATTAAGATGTGTCATGGTATCACCCCCATGTCCATGGTGGTTTTCCTCATTTGTGTATTGTGATCTTTCCCCACTCAAGAGTGAGTTCTCAAAGAATGAGTGCATGTGTTCACTTTATAGATATATCATCTTATCTATCTCTCTAATGACTTTTCTCAATGAATTATTCTTCTGAAAAAGACATCATCAGATTTATCAGACTTGTGGCGCGAGTTATCTTAGATTTTTGATTCATGGAATTTGGAACAGAATCCCTACCATAAGTATACAGCTGTTGTGACATGACTCAAGATTAATGGTCACAGTTTTGAATATATATAGATATGTTTTTGTTTTTTTTCACAATATAAAAATAATATATCGAGATAACTATAACTTTTACTTTGTTTATTGATTTTTATTTTTTGGGTTCATATACATAGAATTTTTATACTGAAATCTACATGGGATTTTCCTACACATGTCATGTCTTGTGAAGATGAGTGACCTTTTAAGGTAGTCCAAGGCAGACCAGGACTGGGACAAGCGTTGTGAGATTCCCTACAGGTCGAGGTGATGATTCAACATCAAGTAGTAGACCCAACACGTTTCCTGTTTTCATATTGGTATCTCTAATTTAAATACTATTTTTTTGGTGGGATTATATTCTTTACTAGATAACTTAACAACACTTTGTTTTCCTACTGTACTCTATTGGTCGTGCTTAGTTGTTTTCATGCATTCTGTTCTTAGTTGTATTTAAATTTCAGAATTTATATGCTTTGATATTTTTGTATGTGTATAGTTATTATGTAAAATCCTCTCATGTTAGTGATATTACTACTCAGTGATAATCACAAGCCTATGGTCTATCATATGTGGGTTTGGGGAGTCGTGGATTGGGCCCCACTAAAAAACTTTGAGAAAGAGTCATGTGATAATTTTTCGGTTCTCTATTAGGACTCAGAGTCCATGATGATGGTTTAGGATGATAGTGTTAAGTGTTTTATGTATCTATTTGAGTCTATGAAAATCAGTGTTGGTGTGGGTGACTGATGTATCCATACACCAAGAATTTGATAACCTATTTTTCAACACAATACATGAGAAAAATGGTTTTATAAGAAATTGTGCTATATGATTCTTATAAGATTGAGTAATGGTTTTTATGTCCATGTTTAGTGAGCTCTCCAGATATATTGATTAATCATAGTATGTCTTGATTGATTACACGATTCCTACACGATGCATCCCATCTAGGATTCAGAAGCTCAATCATTACAATGAAACCATTAGTGAAGTGGCTTCGATTTAGGGGACAGTTCCCAAGGAGTTAACCCCAGGTGATGTACCTTCTAGTACACAACATGTGGAGTAGCATTTAATACCTATAGTACCTATATATGAGGAGTTCCGGATGAGAACACTCACTGATATTCAAGTATAAATACATATTAGGTTCCTGAGGGGATCCATCCCCTTAGGAGGACAAAAATTGGCATGGGGTAGTGGATATAGTTTTCCATCTAGTTAGGAAACCAAGGAAATAGATGGTGATCCTAGGAGAAAGCCATCCTTAGGGTTTAGAAGGATGATGGTGGATTCTGACCACACATCCTCACGACATTGAGACTCTTTTGTGGATGTATATCCAATTTTTCTATAGAGGGGTGTAATCTCTGGTGATTCTGAGAGAATTGTGTATCATAGAGATTCTTTAGCTCCAGCAAGGTAGTTTGACAGGGGGTGACTATTCACAAAGGTTCCCCAACCATGCTAGGTACTTGATGGAAATGTTCAGGGATCAATACTTCAGACCTCAAAACCTCATGCATGGAATATGCTGGTACATCTTAGATTGGTTCATGCCCGTATACATTAAAACTTATGATGGATTTCATGAGCGAGATGTGATGATCAAAATATTATTGGATGAGAAGAGACAATGAGCAATAGTTAGTAGTAGGATGATAAGTGCAGAGACCTCAATAGTAGTATTATTATGTCATGAATAGGGATTAGGGTAGGAGAGGCATCATATTAGGTCCCATGACATGGGACTTATAGTCCAAGCATATTAGTCTAGGTCATGTTGGCCTAGAAATAGGATATTATACTTGTGCGACGGTAGAGGACACATCCCTATAGATTTTTTGACCCATAGAGATGGTGACATAGAGGTCATGAAAAGAACATTGAGAAAAATACAGAGAGTGGATAAGGAATACCTAGTAGGTAAAGGATGTTGGAGTGGATTATAGATATCCCCAAGAGTGGGAATACAGTTTAACTTTCTTCCACCACCACCCTGTAGGTCCTCACTAGGCATTAGGATCTGTAGGAAAGAGTTGGGGATAACTAAAAGTGGTCGAGTCATATGACCCATGGACTCTAGAGATGATCCAAATTATGATATAGGTCCTCTCTATATTAGTTGGTGTAATTATAGAAACATGATCTTGTAATTATTTTCTCCCAACATGTCTTTTCAGAAAAAATATATATTCGGGTAGAATTTTTGAATTTACCATTATGTTTGGAGAAACCTATGGGAGGAGACTCGATGATAATGCCTATTTTTTTATACTATGATCTTACCCTTGGAGGAGAGATATTATACTAGGTCTTCATGGTGACTTCATCAAGGACATAAAATCTAGTTCTCAATAAGGATTGGTTATCATTATTCCATGCCAATATTGACTACATTTGGCGAAGTATGTGGTGTGTCCGTAGTAATGGGATACATTTTTCCATTATGGGTGAAAAGGAATCCTATGTATCATAGAATGGGCTCATGAAAAAGAGGATTTAGCCAATTAATCATTATTTTTATAGCCATACCCTCATAGAGAATTGTGTTATATGATTCTAGTTCCCAACAGATGTGGTGGTGTACGATGAAGTCTCTAAAGAAGATGTTTTGGGAGTACCTCCCCATTGAGAGATAAACTTATGCATCACCATTCCATGAAAGATGACACTGATATCCTCGTTATCATATCGGATGGATCCCACAGAGCTGCATGAGATGAGAGTGAATTTGGATGATTTGTAGAGGAAGGGGTTCACGAGACCCGTCGTTTCACCGTGTGCAGCCTCAGTTTTGTATTCCAATATGGTAGAGATGGCCATGATATTGTGTGTGGACTATCAGTGTCTGAAATAGGTGATGATGAAAATTAAGGATCCATTACTAAGGATCTTTGAACTCTTCTTCCAATTGAAATGGGAACCATGGTTCTTGATGATTTACCTTCGATCACACTATATACAATTGTGTGTATAATACAAGGATATACCACATGAGAATTTTACATGATGCTATGATAATTATGAGTACTTGGTGGTTCCTTTAAATGTAAAAAACTCCCTTAATGTGTTCATGTGACTCATGAAGTTGATCTTTCAGGCATACATGGATAGGTCTGTATTTGGATTTATCGACGACATCATTTTGTATTTTGAATCACAGTAGGATAAGGTGAGACACTTGCAGATGGTTTTAGATGTCCTTCGAGAGAAACTGATTAATGGGAAGAACATAATGTTTTAGTTCAACATTCATGTGGTCAGCTTTTGGGGACATGTCATCTTAATAGATAGAATATCTGTGGACCCATCTGAGGAGATGGTAGTGTTAGCGTGGTGGTCACCAAAGAGAATTATAGAGGTGTGGAGAATTCATGGGATTGTAGGATGTTATCAATGATTCATCCCTGGTTTTTTAGGACATTAGTGCCAATTATATCATTGAACTGGAAGGGGTCACCATTCATATTGTTGGATAAATTCCAGAATGCTTTCTAGAAGTCAAGGTAGAATTTGAAAAGTGCACCAATCTTGAGATTTTCAAAGGTCGGTGTCAGGTATGTAGATTACAATGACACATCAGGGACATGTCATGGTTGTTTCCTAATTCATTGATTGGAATAAATTGAGTATGGTTCATTCTAGGAGAGACCACAAGATCCGAACATTGTGACACATGATCTATAGTTGGCTGTCGTAGTCAGGACGTTGTAGATTTGGCGACACTAACTTATGGGTGAGCTGTTTATAGTATACTCTGACCACAATAGACTCATATACATATTCTCATAGAAGGATCTAAATCTAAGGCATGAGAGATGGATGTTTTTCTTCTAGGAATATAACATTAATATCGTCTATACTTTTGGGAAGAGGAATGTTGTAGTGGATGCTCATAGCATGAGATCAAGTTTCCTGTTTTTGAGTCATGCTACAGAGAAAGTGGCATATTTATAGTTATCATTTGTGGATGGTGATGATGAACCATATCTCCAGTCGATGGTTCTAACCCGAACACTCCTTCATCAATCTAGAGAATCACATCTAGAGAATGTTGACTGTGAGGATTTACGTACTTAGTTAACTACAGAACCTGCTCTTGATGGGTATTCTCTTAGTGGGGAACACACTTTATATTTTATAGGACACATGGTTGTACCAGTGAAGTTGTGGGTGGAGGTTATGAGGGATTTGAATACATCCCCCATGTAGGTACATTTATTGAGTGGGAAAATGTATCATGACCACTAAAGTAAATTTTTGTGGTTATGGATGAAGAATGTTCTAACAGGGATCATTTATTAATGCCTTATGTTCTAGTAGGTGAAGGGTGAGAAACATGTTCTAATAGGATTATATAATCCCATAGAATAGCCAAAGTGGAATTGGGATAGAACATTGATGGATTTTAGGATAGGGTTTCCACAAATGTCAAGATGGAATGATTCCCTATGGGTGAACGTCTAATGGCTCTCCATGTACGCCCACATCCTAAATATTAGATAGTTATTTTCTATTGAGAGCATGGGTCGCCTCTAATTAAAAGTGATAGTACTTATCATGGTTTCACATCAATGATAGAAATAAATTTCATTTCTCTTTTCACATCTCGGATGTGGAATGGATTTCATTTGTCATTTTGGACAAATTTTTTATTGAGAAAAACCTTCCAACCTCAGACAGATGGCCATATAAAGAAAACTATTTAGGTTCTGGAGGATATGTTATGGGAATGCATCTTGGTATTTAGTTGCAGCTAGGAGGAACACCTACCACCAGTCATGTTTTCGTATAAAAATTGCTACAACCCCGCCAATAATATGGATCCATTCTTGGATTTATATGTACAGTCCTTTTGGTAACCACATTTTTGGACTGACCTATGAGAGTAGGAACATATGGGTCCAAAGTTAGTGTGACCTATCACTGAGAAGTTGTAGATCATCCAAGAGAATATAAAGACTACATAGATCCTACATAAGTCATATGATGATATATTTTGGACACCAATGGAGTTGCATTAATGATACAATGTCGTCATTCGGGTCTCACCTCGATGAGGGTTGCTGTGATTTTTTTGGGGCGGCATGTTGTCTCCCATGTTCAGTAACCATTTTCATATTACGTGTAGGGTTGGTGAGGTTGCATAATGGATGGCCCTTACACTACAGTTGAACCATGTAAATGATGTCTTCCAAATGTCACATCTGATGTGGTATGTGCATGACCCATCTCACATCATTAACTGGGGTGAGATAGACATCAACGATGGAGTGACCATTGTAGAGAACCAATTGGAATTAAGGATTAGTAGGAGAGGACCATCCATGGGTGAGTGATTCCCTTACTGCATGTCTGGTGGAAGAATGGGAATCTTCAAGAGAGAATGTTGGAGTTGAAATCTCACATTCTAACACAGTACTCACATCTTTTTTATTAGTCTTTTGTTTTGGATTTTTTAGACGTAAAGCCCTAAGTTGGGGAGAATGTAATGTGCAATATTTTTTTATTATTGTTTTTAAATTCTATATGGAATTATTTAGAGAATAGTCTTTGTGATGATGTGTGAACTTATGTCATGGGGTTCCAGAATATGTGTTTCATATAAACTAAAAACTTTTAATATTCATGCACGAGTGGTTTTCCAGAAAAATATGAATAACTTCTAAATTTGTGAAAAATTCAGAAATATGAGGCCACCTTACATTCAGAGCTATGAATTTATCATAAGAATGTTCTAAAATCGTCCAGCATCAATCGGCTGGGAAAATATAATTTTAATTGTTAAAAGGATATAAAATAAATTAACAATTTACTTTATTTTAAATGTTTCAATGACCCAACAACACGTTTTAAGATTATAAATTACAACGATCCAATGGTTTGTCCCTTAACCTTCAAAACCTCCATAAAATATTTTTATGTTTGGGTAAGGAGACACCATTGGAGAACCCTTGACTAATGACAATAAATGAAAAGTTGTAGATCAGTACACAACATGATTGGATCTCACCAATGGAGAAAGAGAATCAACTTTTCAACTACGATTGAGGTAGGGGTGGTTATTTTCTATTTTTTGTTTTCCCAATTCATGTTTCAAACAACAGATGAAGATTAACCCATTAATAGGTTGTCTCACATATCACTCAATCATTATATAGGATTTTTTTCTGGGTATTGATATAGAAGAATAGATTATATTAATTTTTCACTACTTAATCCTCCAAAGTGTTGTGGATCAACTCCATAAAGAACATTGGTGGAATACCATTACTTGATTTGTTATACGAATTTCTTATCCCTTTTCACCTAATGAATTCTTCACATTATTCATGGGGTTATAAAAAATATATTGTTTTGCATCTGTCTCACAATGTAAAAATCCCAAATATGAGATCTAAAATTTTGTTGACTCAATGGAGGTTTGAAAATGATGGTGGTAAATAAATCTACATGGTTAGGAATAAATGGTTCATTGACCGTTCTTTTGGCGGATGATTGAAATGAGTTTCTAGAGATGGTTGGACATCTGAAAAATATATTATTGGTGGTTCTATGGTGGGACCACCAAAGATATTTATTTTTGAGGCCTCTGAATGGACATATCGATGAATTGAAATTCACCTGAGGTGTAGTAGTGAAGAAAAGTGATTCTAGAATATCATAAAAACATGGCATGTTACATGAAGAACACAACATGTGGGATTGAATTAGTGTAATAAAGGGTTCCTTATTACCGAATGGATGAACATAGTGTGTGACAGCGGTCACACGTCATGTGGGGAATTACCTATATGTCTGAATGTATCTCGGATGATAAATGTACATGAGGTTGAGTACACATAATATACTCCACCACATGGCCAGACAAGGCCAGATATGCGGGTAACCCCATGTACTGGTACACAGGTTTGAAAAAATTTGTTAATGAAATGTACTGGAACATTTCTAGGGTACCCATATAGGACTCCATATTATTAGATATGGAGTGAGAACCATATTACATACCATTTATGTGCTTTATAGAGAACATGTCTTCTAACTTGGACTATCTCACATAGTTAGTACACAAATTCAATTGACACAACGTCTAAAACATCTACACATTGTATACAACATTTAATATGTATTGACCTCTGTTTCCACCAATAATTGGACATATATAGTTTTGGTTAGTGAACCATTTATTACTTCACTAATGTCCAATGGTATAATTTTATATTCACAGGAGTATGACCCCTTCAACATGACTTTCCTAGATGGTGTCAGAGTCCCTCTAAGGGGCCCAGAGGGAGATCCTCTATCAATTCATGTACCCTACATAGAGATAGGTTATTACTATGACCAATACATCTGGACATCAATCCTTTACTTATTAGGTGAATCCATAAGTGTTTATGTATCAACCCTATTTCTCATGTGGTGTTCCTCATCCATGTATTGTGATTATTCCCCACTCAGGAATGAGATCTCCACAACTGAGTGCATCTGTTCTCTCTTCAGATCTATTTATGTATCTATCATTCTCATTATGTTTCTAAATAAATTCTACCTCTAGGATGAATTTCATTAGTGATTTAATACACATGGTGTGTGTTATCCCAAAATATTACTTCTTGGAAGGCTTGAACCGAATCCCCATCATGGGTATGCAGTCGTTGTGACTGACCTTTAGAAGAAAGGACTAGATTTTGATTATATCTGGATATATTCTTATTATATTTAATGTAGACATATAATATATATAGATGAATATTCTTGTAAATATTTGTATTTCGTTGTGGTTTTTAGAGTCTCCTACATTGTATTTTTATACTCACCCCTGAACGGGACTTGAATGCATGTATTGTTTCTTATGAAGATGAGCATCATTTTGAATGATTATAGGGAGAACTAGTACCAGATGAAGATTATTATTTTCCCCTACAGGGCAAGGTGTTTCTTTGTTGTCGAGCAGCAATCCCATAACCTTTCTAGTTTTCAGGTTGGTCTTTATAGTTTACTGACTCTTACATATGGTGGGCTTGTATTCTGGCCGACTATACTTTATTGCAAATTGTTTTCCAATTGTACTGTATTGGTTGGGTTTAGTTGTATGCATGCATTTTGTTCTTAGTGGGTTTCACATTTTATCCTTTGTGGGCTTAGAGATGTCTGAATATGTAAAGGTACTAAGGAAATTCATCCCATGATAGTTATATGACTACTTGATGCAAGTCACCAGCCCCTTTCCTATTTGAGGTGATACTATAGAGTCACAGAACATGCCCCACTTGGATGGGTGATGACACCATATAATATTTCACTGAACAATCTTTCATTAAATGACAAGGTATATCAGAAATTTTCCTAGAAAACCATGATGAAATAATATAATTTTATGACCCAAAATAAAAAATTCATCAACTATGTTTCCGGAAACAATTAATTTACCTGCCACAATATCATTGAGAATAACAACCACATGGGCAGTTGTGATTGCATATACTTGGTATTGTTTCTGTGGACTTTTTTTTAGAAATGTCTCCTTGATGCTTTAGTTAATAATATTCATGGTGTCCCATATCCTAAAAATTGTAACATTGAATATTTGTAGATTACTTTTATCCATTTAATTTGCGTCCTTGATGTATTTTCTCACCATACGTGTAGAAATATCTTTTACCATTAAGTATGCACCATGGTGTTTCCTTCAAAATGTTTCTCACATTGGAATATTTTTCTTTCTATTCTTCCCATTCTCCATTCCCTTGTCTTCGAATCTCTTATTATATTATTTTCAAATAATGTCATGAGACATATAGAATTATTTTTTCATCTTGATGGAACATTATTATATATAATCATATGATGAGATATTTTGGGAGACAAGTTCACTTTGACGGAATGAATTTAAACCACTGAAGAATTGATCAATGTTTCTCTATAAATTATGAATTTTTCTATGGAATGCCTTGATATCTCTATAATGATATATTAATTTATGAAATTTTTTGATCATATTTATCTCTCATATTAGGATTTTCCTCTATATATTTTCTATCTTCTCATGAGGGAAACATTTCCCCATAAAATACTTCCTTTCTATTTTTTTGATTTTATTCCTCCCCTTTTGTATTTTGAATACATGACCACCATTGATCCTTATTTTCTAAGAGATGAAAAATTTCTAAGTTAAAATTATCTCTTTTTTTTATTCTCAATGTGATAAATATATTTTCTATGTAACATATCCACTTCTAATCCACAAAGGGGTTTGTAGTCCAATTGAATGATGGTGCTTTTTGTCTCATGAAGGGGTACAACATTGATCCTCCACGTTGTGGATTAGGATTCCTGAAACATATAAGGTTATTATTCATATCCTGATTCAATGTTCCCAATATGGTTATAAAAAACTATGCTCTATTCATAACTCCATCTCCATTATCATTATAATCCATTGGTGGAAAATTCCTACATGTGATACGCGTGTTGATATAGATTTCATTCCTTCCCATAAGCTCGATTTCTATACAATTATGTTTCATAAATTAAGATATGAATCACAATTCAAAATCCTCAATTTATAAAACACATAACATAAATTTGATAAATTTATGAATAGTGAATTTATAATGGTATACATGGTTTCTTAGGGCAGATAAATTTGGTAACACCCCATCCCGAGTTACCCAAAGTCAATGAATTATTATATAATATTGGCATTATCACCAAGGATCAAATCCTGAAAGGCCGATCATTTTAGTAGTCTTGAAGTTTGAGGTTTGGAAATGATATTTCGGTGGAGGTCTAATTTAGGGGATGTATTGATATTGAAAATTTTGGGCTTAATAAAATTGATGTACCATATATGGACAAGATGCATTACAATCCATTAAATGTGTTTCAAAATTGTGACTCGTGACTGATAGTGACCTTTAATCTATGTGGATGAACTATTAGAAGAAATAAACGAATTATATAGTGGAAGGATGAAGAATATATTGAAATTTATCATTGGTTAAGTGTAATGAAGTCATTTTTTACATTCCAGTTAAAGAAGAAAAAAACTATTGTTACTAAATGTTAGGCCACGTTAATAAAAAGACATTTAATGTTATCAAAGATGAAAATTATCATCAATATCCCCTATCAGAATCACAAAAAAGAAAATATATGTTGTTATAGTTTTCAGGGAATACTGTTGTGCTTTTAATATCAGCCCAAGAAGATAAATGCCTAAAATATTCTTCATCCCTTCTATATTGATGTATGTGGTCCTATAAATGTGGCTGGAACATGTAAAGAAATGTAATTTGTACATTTTTATGATATTATTGTTGATTGTATTCCTGTATGGTTCTATGTTGAAAAAAAGTTAGTGATTTAATGAAATTTTTATCGTCCAATTTCTGAGAATGATTCTGGACACAAAATAAAATTTAAAAAATATGAGAATAAAGGGGGTTAAATATTTATTAAATTTGAAAACTTCTTTAAAAACATGGAAGAAATTATGATTTTAATGAAGTGGGAACCCCACATCAAATTGGAATTATTGATCATTGAAATAAATATGTAATTAATATGAAAAATCTGTTTTAATTGAAAGTGGTATTGCTCATCAATACTATAAATTGGCTATTAATGATTCATTATACAGTAATAATTTGATATGGCTTTTTAAGGGAAAAACCACAACACCATTTAATTTGTTTCATGAAAGGAATACCTCTTTGATTTATTTTAAAGTGTTTGGATGTAAATGTTTTACCAGAAACCACTATTGATATTATCGAATTAATGGTGATGGTGATGATGAAATAATATTCCTTGAATATTCTATAATGTGAAAAGAGTACAAATCTTTTAGAACTGACCTTTGATGAATTTTGGGAAATAGAGGTGTCAATGTCAATTAATATAATGTCAAGTATACATTGATAAGATCATATGATGATATGGGTGATGTTGAAGACGAATGTGGTCCTGGATATGATTTAAATGAATAAGTAGAGGATGGTGTGAAAAACATTCTAGTCTCACAATGTGATGATGGCTAGGACGATGAATTGGATGATTGAATTTTTTTAAAGAAACTCTGGCTGTATCTAAATAGATAAAAATAATAGTATATATTTAACTATAAAATTCATTGGGGATTGTATGGCACCCACACATACTAGAATAATGAGAATATAGGTACACTCTACCATTCTATCAATAGAGGAACCAACCACATTTGAAGAATCGATGATTGATAAATCACTGTTTAAATCCATGAATGACGAAATGGTAATGATTGGAATTAAACATACATGGGATCATATTAATAGACTGAAACATCACAGTTATATTAGAGTGATGTGGATTTTTAAAAATAGATTTTTTCATTTATTTGTTATAAAAAATAAAGCATTCTTAGTTTTTAAATGCTACTCACAGATTGAAGGAATTGATGTCAAATTGAAATTTGACCTAGTTGTAACACCGGAATAGATCAATAGATTTCTGGCTATGTATATTCATATAGAGTAGAAATATTATCATAGGGATGTTAAAACATCATTACCAAATAGAGTTCTTATAGATGATTTCTACATTGAACAATTATAGTGATTTCTTCTTTCTAATGATGAACAATAGTATTTCATATTTATGAAGTAAATATATAGTATAATGATGGAACCTTATTCATGGTATTCTTGATTGGATTCTTATCTAAAGAAACATCATGTCAATTGTGGAGGTTTTGATCGTAATCTCTATCTGAATAAATCACATTAAGATAATTTTATGCTTAATATATATATATATATATGATATTATTTATTGTGGAAGTAGTTTTGTATTAGAGGAAGAATTTCAAAAACACATGAAATATGAATATGAGTGTCTATGCATTTTGAAATCACTTACATCATAGGATTCAATGTGGTTTAAAAAAATCGAAAAAATTCAATTCTTAAGAATACTATGCAAAAGAGATTATTATAAAATTCAACCTTCATTATTCAAAACCAATGTCAACTCCCATTATTATTAGAAAAACAAGGGAATAATTAAGATGGTTCTTTTGTGTAACCCACCATATACAAGTATATTATTGGAATCCATTTATACAAAACAACAACATGGAAATATATCATCTACACAATATACATAGAATCATGATTTCAATGTATTGCGAAGGAATAAAATATGTTGTATTTAAACGAATCATGATGTACGTTCAATGTAAATTTATTTTTGGATTATAATTTTTTGTAGGAAATAATAATTATTTATCAAAATTTTATGATGATAAATCAGCTAGTGATATGGGGGATATATACTCCACAATGGGTGGGGATTTTTTCCATTGGAAATAAATGTGTGGGAAGGCTAAGGAAGAAAAAAATAAATCACGTCACCTAGTACCACTGAAGTATAAAATATCTATTCTATAAATAATAGAACTCATCTATTATAGATAAATCCACAACTAATTGATATTGTTTCTGAGGTTAAATATATAATAGAGATTAACTGATAGGAAAAGAGAATGATCAATTTCACAAAGAACCCAATTCAGCATAGTTAAACAAAAAATATTGTGAACACATATAATTTCATTAGTAAAAAGAAAAAAAATGTTTGATTAGAATAGAGTATGTTGAAAATAATTACCAAGTGGATGAAATTACATCCAATCCACTAGCATCACTTGTGTTTCAAAAACATCAGTTTAACCATGGTGTTTAGTCAAGTCCTAGTGAATGAGGAGGTTATGATTGCTCATATAACCATATTTATGATAACTGTTTTAATCTATTTTTTGGATGTGATGGATTTTTATAGGGGAGATATGATCCAAGGGGAGTGTTTTTTTGTCCTCTAAAAGAAAAATATAAGTTATTTGTGATTATTTACAAGGGTTTATAAGATGTAAAAATTCTGAAAATAATATAAATAGGGGATACTGTGCATTTGTTGCTTTGAGGAAACTGATAGAGCATTGCATGTACATTTTTAAGCATTAAATAATATCAGAACCCAAATCATGCATTCCCATTTGTTTTCTACACCAATAATTTCTCATATATACCTATATCATTGGATGGTTTTTCTCTCATTTTTCATTTATTGATAGTCTCTAGTGAATTATCTAGTTTATCTGAATATTTCCCTAAAATTGATAGGGGATATTATTGGAACCAATGTGTACATTAGATTAAATTGGTGTACTAATTGTGTTTTTTTCATAATATATTGGGTTGATCAGGTAGTTCTCATGGAATGTGATCTTATGTTACATGCTTATAATAGTTCTAACGATGGAATCAATTCCTACAATTTTCCAAATTTATGGTTCAAACTATCAGAGAATGAAGAAATGAGTTTTTTGACATGGAAAATGTGCTCAAGGATGATGGACATTTATAATTTTTCATGAGATGTATATTTCATTATCGTCTTATCAAAATATATGAATGGATTTTATCTTATAAAATATGTGATTCTGTGGGAATTTCAATTTTTGTGTCATATTGTATTACTCAAAAAGAAAATTTGACTAATAATTTTACACGCCAAATATGATGTCAAACTATAGTTCAATGAGATTGACGTTTTGAGATAGAATATAAAAATTTTGGAATAATCATGAGGTGTGTTCAAAAAAGAGATTGAGAAAAAAGATACCTATGTGTCAAATGTGATGTGAATTTATGACTTATGGCCATGGTGAGATGATGGACAAGGAATATGCACACATGGACATACAATTCTATAAATCTATGGATACTTCCGTGAATACATATAAAATTTTTCCAATAATAATATGACGTGTCTACCTTGTATAAGAGTTTCATAAAAATTTCTTACACATAGAAAATGATTTCTGAAATATGTTCCTTCTATCTATATATACCAACTGATGCTTGTTGTAAAGTATCATGGTAGCTAAAGGGATGTGAAAAAGTCATTCTGATAAAAAACACTAAAATATTTGTACATGAATAGCTATTGCTGGAATGAGCTGAGTTATTCTTCTTTCAGGCTTGAATATCTTGGTTCATATATCATTGCATTCAAGGTCATCGATTTTAGACATTGACGTAGTTGAGTCTTATGATTAATTAGGACAAGGAAATCAATTCCAAACTGTTGAAGTGACCTTCAAACTGATAAAATGTGTAATACCTCACTTATAGTAGTGAGACTAGATAGTCGATAAAAGTTATCTAATTGATGTAGTGTTCCATCATTAAAATATTTTAATGGATGTGTGGCTAGAATAATGTGTGTGTTTTTAGAATTTTTTATTCCACAACTATAAATGATTAGTGGATTTTGGTATGACCGACAGACTACATGTGTATTCTCAATAGTCTAGCCCTTAGTGGGAAAAAATTAAAATTTTCATGTTTTCTCTTTGTATGTGAAAGATTTAATTGCTTCTCATTACCATCTAACATGCACTAATACAAATAGGGCTTATAATAGCTCTAAAAACTGCCTTTAACAGCACTAAAAATGTATTATTAATCTCGGAGAATATAAAGGGGGGGTCCCCTCCATCAGCGCTAAAAATAGCACTGATAAAGGGGGGCCATTATCAGCAATAAAAAAAGAACTGCTAAAAGTGCTCCTTTATTAGCGCTACATTCAACATTGATAAATATAAAATATATCAGCTCTAAAAATAGCACTGATAAACACTACCTTTATCAGCACTATTTTGAGCACTAATAAACACTACCTTTATCTGCACTCAAAATAGATATGATATATTTTCTATTTAGAAGCGCTTAACTAGCGCTGATAAATGCCAAATATGTTGTACAAAACCAAAAACTGCACAGAACCTACATACATTACAGCACCTGCACACAGCACAAACAACACCTGCACACATCACAAACAACACCAACACACAAAGCACATATGAACAAAAATGCTACATACATTTACTTGAAATCATGAATACAAAACAACACACTGTTATTTTACATTTCAAACAATGTTTAATTTGGTTACAATTACAATTATCCAACAAATAGTTAAAAACCAATAATGTTCCATCATTTTTTCATCCATATGCTCTAAAAAAATCTCATCCATAGCGGCGGTTTCCGAACAAAGCATTCAAACTCAGGAAAATGATTTCACCAACATAAAAAACAAAAATTATGTTAGTGATACAATAATGAAATAAATTTAACATTAATAGGAAAGAATACATTAATAAAATGTCAATTGTTACCTATTACGACATTAATTTTCATTAGTTCATAGGTCTAAGAGAGATGTCTATAGGGTGAGAGTTCTTTCCCCATACTGATGTGATAATCTGGGTAGGTAAATATTAGTTGGATGGTTTGTGGATTATGTAGACTTTCATGGGGATTTCAGGCTATGATGACACATAGGGGACCGAAGAAAATTCCCAAGATATATGCTATCATGTTAGTCTATAAATGAAATGAAAAACACTCATGAAACGGGACCCTTATTTACCCAGATTGCTAGAAAACTTCCAGGATTCCTAGATGGTAGAAGAGGACTCACTCTAGTTATACCTAGATGATGGTTTCATTCTACTTTTAGCTAATCTTGGGATATGTACATCCTAATTGATTCAAAAATAGATTCGATTCCAAAAGAGATTGTATAAAATGAGTGGTGGATACTAGGGGAGAAGTCCTACAAAGGAAATGCACTAATGAATTCATATAAAAGATATCATAGAGAAAAAATCACCAGGAATCTTACATAATCATTTCAGTACTCAGATCGGTGGGTAGGGAAATACCTCCATATCCATATACCTAGATAATAGAAAGGGAAGAACTTATTAGACATATAAGATTCAGATCATTCAATTCCTAAATAGCGGCATGAGTGGGAGGACTTCGGGAGCTCAGTTGGGATCTGAGGGGAAATTCCTCTTCTGGTAAACATATAGTTATGAAATCATATATAATGCTCGTACTTATATTGATATTTCCCTCTGGAAAAGACTCCTTCATGTAAAAATACGCGATCGGGATACCCATCTAGAAAATGACTCCATTTATGCCTTTTGTAAGCCCCCCTATAGATGGAATAGGTCTTTCAGCACCTGATTGTAGACCAACCAGAGGAGGTTCTGAAGGAGAGAAACCATTATAATCTTCGTACTAGACATAAAAACTACCTAAACAAATGAAGATATAAAAAAGTATATTTTCGATGTATAAGAGACACCTTCAGGAACTATAAAAGAGAAGGTGACCACAGAGAGGATGATAGGTTGTTGTTGTTGATGTCTTCTAGGTAGAAGAAAACACAAAGACACTAGGCCTCAAGATATTTAGGTTGTAATTAATGTATGTTTATGTTAAAAATAATCTGATAATATGTGTTAAAGAATGGGGTTGCTAAATGAAATTATACTAGTGAAGCACAAAACATAAAATAACCAATTAACCAAGAGACATAATTAGGTCAATGCCCTTACCTCAACCAGAAGTCAAAGAAACTATTTTCAGTTCATATCAACCACAACTGAGTCCATGATCACATGTATTAATGTAAAACAACATTAAATTACATAATTAGTTAATTTTAACCAAAAATCCAGCATGGTAAAATTGGCGTGAAACTCACCGTGTAATCCAACAAAGACAGAATGCTGAGAAACTAGGTGTGATCAACTCATGATGCACCCCTAAGCATAAAAAACACTAAATCCCCAATCTATATTACTAAATTTATGACAAATTAATCCTAAATTTTTGGAAACCCATAAATAAATCTTCCACAAAATATTATCTGCATCAAATAATGATTGATTACTAGTTTATGAAATTTTGAGACATGCTCTAAGAGTCATATATAAAAGTCTCATCAAGGACAATGATTTATCCATACTACTATATAATAATTATTCCTAGAAACCTAAAAACTGAAAGAAAATATTTTATCAAGAAGTTAGACAAACAAGGAATATGTAGGATAAGATTCTATATTGATTCGAAATGACGAGCAACTGATAATCCACTCATGTCTAAGGGGAAAGAATGACGGGAATGGGGTTTGGCCACCCCCTACAAACTTGGTGGCCAATCAAAGAAACCTAAGGAGGCGTATACTATATAAACCCATCACCCACATAAAAATACGTTTTAGATCATGTTACATGAAATTATCCAAGTGGTGACATCACTATATTTTGGGTCCAAAACCATACTTCAACCCTTTTCCCCATTCACAACCATTATCACCGTATTTAATGCATTCATGCTGTGAAATAGCCTCTCAATATATGAGTATCATAATGCTAATAAATTTCAATAGAATGACTCCCCATGTCATCCTTGATATCCTCCTAAAACCCAATGACATCCCTCTAGCCCCAATACTTGTCTGAAACACCTATTAGAGACATTAAAACTCTTAATAACCCAACCCGAGACCCGATTCCAAAAATTAAACCATCATTAAATGAAAATTCAATTTCCCTTGGTTATTTCTTACCCACAATGATGTCGGACATTACACACTTAGGTTATAAACAAGCATGTTCTTTTATCCATTGTTCTTCCGAGTATCAAGGCCTCCTCACATTAAATATAATGCATGAGAAAACCAGTGAATGAAATTTAGTCTCAAATTCAATTATTTTAAATAGGGTACTCAATATCATAATCTTAAATATGGTTCAATAAACACGCATTACCCCCACAATCAAACTTGGATTAAATAGATATTATTTAGTGACATAGTTTATTTTAATGATCACTTCATAAAAAAACTTAGGTGAGTGTTTATCCACACTCTAAAGCATAACATAATCATCTTGGTCAAGATTTAGTTTTGAATATTATTTCGAGAAAAATAGGATCATCTTGAAGGTCAATACCAGCAACCTATCATCCTCTCCTTCCTTCAACTGGTTCTCAAATAGGGTTTTTACACTATGTAGGAGTTTAATATCCTTTATTTCTATTGTGTCTATCTATATAGACAAGCCCTATGTAAGTACGAAGTGACATGGGTATCACTATTAGGAGATCATCTGCTTGGGGAAGAGACTCTCTAAGATATTTAGTAAGTGAACCACCTTGATCATAATAAATGATTTATGATGGTTCAAACCTTTTTATTAAAGGGATAAAAGTCCTGGCCAATACATCAATGCCTCTAGCCCCCTCGTCTCAGGTTGAACTGGAGTTACCTCCCCCTCACTGTGTTCCTTGAAGCAAACCCCTTCAGCAACCAGCACTGAACCATCCAAGGCATTCACCCTTCCAAAAATCAACATAGTTCCCTTTCCAGCTCGACTAACTCTCTACTAACCCCCTCTCCTCCCTATGATCAGCTACCACTGTAGGTTGAGCCTCCTTGCCACTTCCTTCTGGTCTTTCTTTCTCTATAACAGGTACCGCCCTAACACCAACCTCCATCTCCTTACCCAGGACAACTCCTTCTCCTCAAATAGAGCCTAGACCAGCCACAACCTTCGTTCTACAGTTCTCAGCCTGTTGTCATTCAAGGGCCCTCCCTTATTTCAAACCGCCACTGAATGACCCAAGCGGTGAAAAAAAGAACAATAATCCATCCAGTCTTTATAAACCACTAGCTGTTTGCACCTATACTCCACCAATTGTAATACATACATGATAAAAAGGTATTCGGGGAGCATCCAATTCCACAAAATCCCAGGGATTAACTGAGTGACACACAACTTCTGTTCAAGAATCAGTACATAAATACCTTCCTACGAGATTACCTAGCATGCGAATAACAACTGGATTATGAAAAGGTAGTGGAATACCCCACACATCTTCACCTCTAATGGTAAGAGAGTAACCAAATCCAATATATGTATAATGATAATATATATATATATATATATACTTTTTTAGAAAAATCTCAAATGAGATGGTAAGGGTAGTGTTGTTAAAGACGCACGCATCCCCAAGCATCTTTTGATCCTTATTGCACCGCGTGCCTTTCACTACAATGTGTATGGGTATATCCATCATACAACTCATTAAAGTAAGAATAATAGCCAACAGTTCCAAAAGGCCCACAACGATACCCATTATCTCATGCATCTACCTAGAAATAATTGTGCAAGTCAAACAACAACACATGTTCTCAAATACATGTTCAAACAAACGAGATACATAACATTGAAATTTCATAAAAATGAATGAAGGGGTACATGACATGTTAGAGGAACCAAATGGTGTCTGGTACCACTCCACCTATGGACCATGTCCATGGGTCTACAAGGACCAAACTGAACACGGTGTGTTCATCCTTGTACACAGTGTGTAGTTAGGTTTTCTCTAGATTCTCAATTACTATCTCTGTATGTTGAATCTGATCCCTCTACTTTAATTTCAGAAATATTTATATTTAGGCCCTATATCTATCAGAAAATGGTGTATGTAGACCATATTTGTTGTTTCCATCCATCATTAGTTGAAAAATGGATTTTTTTTATCCTCGTTGGTTTTGTCGTTCACCCCATATGCACTGCACACCATTCTGCCTTACTTCAACATTGATTTGTTCAAAGATCAATAATATGAATCCGGGGATAGAAAAAATTTAGAAATAAATTAAGATTTAAATACATTGGAGAATTCTCAATCCACAATTGGTACATATCAATAAAAAATAACGATCATCTCAAACTATTTAATCAGCAAGGGTGTAAACACAAAATTTAACATTCCTACTCGGATATTGGAAAATTTATCATAAAAATCATGCTACCTAATGATTAAAGGAAGTCATTGTGTTTATTGTATCTCTATTTTCACTAATATATCATTTATTCATCATCCAAGAATATTCGCCAAAGAATGTTGGAGGATAATAAATTATCATATATAGATAACACAAGTAGTAGGAATTCACCTTTATCCTATTTGTGTATTATCTTCCATCTGGTATGCTACCCATTCGTTTCTAAACACATCTATATCATCTTCTGAATATGAGTTTTGTGGCATTCATGGTAGAACTGAAAAAATATAAATATACAACAAAGTAATAAATATTTTAAATGAACTCGTAATTATTTTAGAAAATACCATGACAGGTACGCTAGTTTGTTGATGAAATACGATCTATTTCATAAATTTAAAAACATATTAACCATAGTCATTTCCGTCTGTTCGTTTTGGACACTGTAGAAACGTCGACATGAATAATTAATTTGTTTTGATATTGGTTTGGATAGTGCAATGTTATTATATATACCTGGATACATTTCCAATTGTAGATCTTGTAGGCGTTCTTGTCCTTAGGCCCTAAATTCATTCCATTAATTTAATGATATTGATGCACCACCCAATCATAACATAATTTTCATTAAAATATATCATAAATTATATAACAAGATGTTTAGTTTTAAAATGTTTCTTCTAGTGTATTACACATTAACAAATGCCATCATGCGTGGTTAGTTTTTTGGATATCCATGAATTGATTCCAGAAAATAAATCATTGGAGTACCCAAATTGACTACAATCAGAATCCAATTGTTTCTAAAAATAAAAAAAGCAATAAGTAAATAATGAAATGAAAATATAGTTGATATTAATAAATTGTAGAGTATTACCCTCGGATCATTGGTATTAAAAATATTATGTCATCCGTAATTTGTTATTCAATGGATTTGGGTAGGGATGACATTATTGCAACCTCTTTATCAAAATCTATTTCTTCTTTTGAAGAGGTGATATAAGGACTAACGAGTCCAAAATTTTGATCATGGGGAAATCCCTTAATTTTTTTTCATATACACACCTGCGAAAAATATAAAATGTTTTTATTAATAATTATCAAAGTAAATCAGATTTTGTAAAATCGAATAATGAAAACATACCTCATGTATACATTTACAACTGAGGTTCCTAGACATTTATACATGAAGAGTTCATTTACATTTTCAGAACTAATAAAATCTGAGGTTTCTTCCCTATACATATTTTTTACAAATCAAATGTGTGAGTATTTTCGTCTTTATACATTGTATCCACATGATACTGCAATGATATTAACTATGGATATAGAACAGGTGGGGTGAAGGTGCTCTTAGTAGAATGTTTCAATCTATTTGTAGATCCTTGAGAATGTTTTGAGATGATATTTTATTTCACCCCACTATGTTTGTCGTTATATAATAACATTCATCGGTTCAGACCATTTTTCATTAAATGTTCAAGGTCATGCTTGAAAAATAAATTTGAAATAGACACCATTTTGTCGACATGTTTTTTTACAAGAATATTCGGCCATGCGATGAATGTTCTAACATCTTTTTCAACCGTATGAATATCACCATCGTCATTTGGAACAGGTAGCTCTGCACTTGGATCATTAGCAGCATTATTTGACACTTTGAGATGATCATTTGGAAGTTGTCTATTGAAAAGCATGTTGTTTTGCGTATTGAAAACCGTAGCCCTCATTACAAGGAGATAGGTACGAGTTGATAGATATAATAAACAGTCATTTTCACCCTCTTGAATATTTGTTCTGGAAAGGTATCAGTGTCTATGTAAATAACATTTCATAGAAACAATTATTAAAACATTGATTGCCTCATCTAAGTCAGGTTTTTTTGGAGAATGTCTCACCTCAAAGCTGGTGGGGGTGGGGCGGGATCGTCATGCACGGGTTTTTGTTGAGTTGTTTCTTCTATTTCCCTCTCCCCCATAAATATTTTCATCATATCTCTGTGGTATTTTAATTCTTCTTGAAAAATAGGTAATTGTTCATTAAGATTTTCCATTTTTTTATCCTCCATTTGTTTTTTTGAAAGTATGTTTGTGGTGTCACCCTAAAACTCACACCTCTGATGCGGTCATATTGTTTGGGCTACTTCAAGGCTGCTGAATGTATGTCTGCATCTGGTGCGATTGTTGTTGATTCTTATGACTATGTCCAATATAAAATATAGTAAAATAAGTAGTTATTGTAATGTAATAGCGAGTTAAAGAAAATAAATTTTATATTATGTCATACATACACATGTTTCACACAATTTTTGTGTGTTTTCATCAATCAGTATCCCCTTTTTATTTACAAGATCCTCGTTCCATAACACATGGCGTGGGATGGATATGTCCTTCGATTTCAATTCATAATTCTACATATATATAGAGAAACATTGTTATGGTGTTGTTTTTTGTCACATACAAGTATTAAGGTAGATTTAAGAGACGTACCAATTTTTTCTCAAGTGAAGCATACCACATCCTTTCTTTATCGTAAGGTTATGCTAGTTCTGTTGCACGTTTCTTATTTTCAGCACTCAGTTGTTGTTTCATAAATAAAAACTATCAATCAGAGTGATGAATACAAGCAAACTTCAAACAAAATATTACCCCACCCAATGTAACTGAAAAGTGTACTCCCCAGGATGGTTGCTAAACGCATCCCACACTCCTTGGGATATCAAGTGTGCATAAAGTAGAGGTGGGTGCGGCTTAATTTCACCTTCTACATCTTTGAGATAATATTTCATTAAAATTGTGCAGAAACCCCTATGAATCCTTCCTGGAACTCTTAATACATATTACTTGTGCGAGGCATCTATTAAAAATGCACTCTACAATGGATGATGAAGAGTAAGTCAATATTCTGGTATTTTATTTTATTTTAATAAATCAAAAAAATGATATCATAATGTTTCCATAATCTCTTCCCACATTAGTGTCTTCATCCTGATGACAACATGGTGCCATGACTGTACATAAATCGACAAGCATTGGCAAGTGACAATTCCAATGTAGATACTAATGATGGCTCTATTGGGGTTAAAATTTTGTCCTCGCTTATTCCATCACACCTCATATTTGATGCCTTTTTCTTTTTCCATATGGATTTTGGCTAACACTTTAAAACTATGACGCCCTTGTTTTTTTTACTTTCAGGGTTTAATTTCCTTCCATTTCCACTTAAGTAGCATCAATATGTTACCCAGGATCGCTGGCATCCACACTGGGACTAGCATCAACTGGTTGAGAAACTTATTGTACCTCAGCACTGGGACCAACAACAATTGGTTGAGAAACCTGTTGTTGCTCTGCACTGGGAACACCAACATCTGGTTGAGAAACCTGTTGTCCCTCTGTAGTGGGACCACTAGCTGCGGGTTGAGAGACCTTTTGTGCCTCGGTATTTGTTGTATCAGTAGGTGTAGAAGTCATTATATGTATAAGTGGTTTAATATTAAATTTATATTACCTAAATACTTCATCGAACAGATAATAACATAACATAACACACTGTATATTACAATAAACAAATAACCTAATTATTGTACTCTTTTTTTTCTTTAATGGATGAAGAGATTTGACTCCTCTATCAACTATGTCAATCCCTTCATTGTCGTCTCCTCTGACAAACAAAACACATTCTACATTGGAACCATTGCAAAATGATTGTGAAGTACCTAAAAAGTGTCAACCTTCTTTGAAGATTCATCTGACCCTTCAGTTTTTTGGTCAATAATAGAACAATTGACCAATTTTTGTTTGCGGGGTCTGGAACATAAAATACTTGTATTGCGTGTGATGCCATTATAAATGGTTTGTGTTTCTCCCTTTCCTTACATAAATCAACTTTCATGAATCCTAATTCATTTATTTTAACAGCACACCTATTATTAACACAGTTGCCTTGAAAAATAAGCACTTTGAATTTCATATAATCCAACTTCCATATTTGTTTGATGATGCCAATGTATTCCATATTCTCATAAATTAGATTATTGTCCTCAGCACCGAAAACAAGCATCGCCTCAGCCACATTTGTGTCCCCATAATTCTGCAAGGCACTGTCTTCATCATGTTCATTAGTATAGACATTATAACCATTAACTACATTAGCATTGTTAGATAATACGTACACACTTGCTCCTATGGCTAGCCATCAAAGTTGTTCTGAAATTGAGTTTGGATTTTCATCTAACTGCTTAAAATTATGGTCTCAAAACCATCCTATAAACTGTCAATTATGTGTATATGATATCCATTTTTATTCCCTATAAGGATTTAAATGCCTATGAATTTCATTGTGGGTTTTAACATATGGTTCAATGTTGAAACTATTATGCAAAATGTAAAGGTGGGACCGCTCTTGATCTGTAATATTGATTGTGATAACCTCTCTTCTACAAATTCTTGCACTCTCAATAGGCTCAGTGTGACAACATTTCGGTAGGCCAACGATTTCCACACCAGGCAGGTATTCGGTACCAAATTCAACGTATTCCTCAACAATATATTGCTCTGCATTACAACCCTATGGCCGACTTCAGTTTTTGACATACCCTTTGAAAATATTCATATACCATTCATTGGGGTACATCCATCTATAATGTACAAGACCACATGGTTGAATCTCCCTCACCAAATGAACCATCAAATGAACCATCATATCAAAAAATATCGGTGGGAAGAAGATTTCCAATTCAATAATATGATGGCAATTTCTCTTTCTATAGTTGGAAATTCCCCCGTGTCTATAAATTTGTTGCATATTGCTTTGAAGAGGAAATAGAGCTTCTTAATTTTTGGCAGACATTCTTGGAAAAAATGCAACGTAAAGCTATTAGAATTAGATCATGCATCAAAACATGGCAGCCATGTGATTTCAGACCCTTTAATTTTAAATCGCCCATAGACACGATGTTCTTGATATTTTATGAATACCCCTCTAGAACATTTACGTCATTCAAGAAGTCGCAAAACTGATATCTCTCCTTCTTGGAAAGAGTGTAAGCAGTAGGAGGATGAAATGGTTGTTTTTCACCTTTCATGGGTTCCCACTCTTCACATATTCCCATCTCAACCATGTCCAATCTAGCCTTAATTCCATCATTTCTTTTTCCTGGTGCGTTTAGAAACATTCTAATGACACTATCACATACATTTTTTTAAACATGCATAACATCAAGAAAATGTCTACCATACAAACAATTATAGTATGGTAATTAAAAAAACTGATCACTTTTTCCAACCGGTTTTTATAAGGTTTTTATAAAACAGTTTACCAAAAGGTGTGTCCAAATCATTTACTTTGTCAAACAATTGATCACCTATTAGTGGAGATGGTGTTTTACATTCTTCTGAACTTCCGTTGAATGATGTCATCCTAGATCAGTACTTATGTCGTCGGGGTAGAAATCTGTGATATCCTAGAAACATGATTTTCGATGAATTTTTTAGCCTAATTGACTTTGTACCTTGTTTGCAAATGGGACACCATTGAGTTCTTTAATTGCTATATCCTGAAAAATTTCCCTTATAAGAAAAGTCATTTATCGTCCCATGCAACATGGTTTTCAAAGTGAAATATTCATTTTTTTAAGCATCATACAACGTAACACCTAAATCCAAAAATATTTTCAAATCCTCGATCAATGGGGCCATAAAAACATCAATATAATTACTCAATTGTTTTGGTCATGATATAAGCATAGATAACATGATGTATTTTCGTTTCATGCATAACCACAGTGGTAAGTTATATATTACCAACATACCTGGCCATGTAATGTGATAGTCGCTTCGAAAACCAAAAGGATTCACCTCATCTGTAGATAACGCCAGACGATGGTTTCTTGGCTCGTTCCAAAATTCAGAATACTCATGATCAATTCTATTCCACTGAGGAGAGTCTACCGGGTGACGTAGTTTTCCATCTTTAATTAATGTATCTGTATTCCATGTCTATTTTCTTATAGTCTCCTCACTTCCATATAGGTTCCTAAACCTAGGAATGATTGGAATGTACCATAAAAAATTCGTAGTACTATAATCATCATTCTTGTATCGAGAAGGACAAAACATTGGGCATTATTTATGTGGTATGGGGTCCTTAAGAAACAATATACTGTCATTCGGGCAAGCATGTATTCTTTCAAAGATCATACCCATCGATCATAACATTTGTTTGGAATCATATGTTCTGCTTGGGAGTTCATTATCTTCTGGGAGCATGTTATTTAGGAGAGAAAGTAGTTCCATAAATATGGTGTCACACCACCCATTTTCATGCTTTCAAATTATACATCTTAAATACAGCTGACAATGTTGTATATTTAGTGCAACCAGCAAACAATGGGGTTTTTTCACAACACTTTATCTTCTCAAACAATTTTGGGCAATCACGAAATTCATCTTCAACTGCCCTTGCCATTTCCTCAATACGACCTTCATCATCATTCACATCTGTAATCACAGCCTCCATATGATTGTCTTCACTGTTCACACTTCTAATCATATAAAATGATCTATAAAATGTCGTGTTATCTGAGCCACTACCTACATTCGTTTTTTCCTTGTGTTTATTCCAACATGTATAACTTCGATCTATTCCATGACAGATCTAATGTTCTTCCAACTACTCTAGACTAATTTGGCTTTAATAACAATACCGTAAACACGGACAAAGGATTTAAGAAGGGTCACATGCATGATCTTCTTTAAACATGATAATATTTTTCCCACCATCTTCATACTCTTTTGTCAACAGATTGGCAATAATCCATTAATTATTCATATTCAGCATCTTTATGGGTTCAATCTTGAACTTTCCAAATATTGTGTTTTAATTAATCAGGTAGCATTTTTTGGGTTTTACAAAAACAAATCATGGTAGAAATTACTTTAAACTCATTTGAAATCCATATACATGGTGTGTCCAGTTGGGTGAACATCATTTATGTATAAGATACCAGATTTAATATGACGTATATCAAATTTATTCCAGGTTAGTCTTACAAAGACTAAATGATTCCTTTGAAAATACATGACATTTAGAACAAATTGAGCTAAATTCATGTACTTTAGATACATATTGAGTCACCTCACCAGCTATGAATAACATTTTTGTGGAATACACAGTGTGTAGTCCTTACATGACCACTAGGGATGTATAGTCTATACACATCTTGTTTCTATGGTATCTATACATGGTGTGAGTGAAGTAAAAAACATGTCATATGGTTCTACCATTTTTCATGGCATGTAACTGGTTTCATGCTGAAGTATATGTCTTGGAGATACATTGTGTGTGACCTAGGTTCACATGACATGTAATATTTAAAATGAAACTTATTCCAAGTTTGAGTCAGAAGATTGGTTATGTTGTGTAAATTTTGGAGATAAATGTTTTGTGGAATTAAAATCTATATGAAATTCATTTATGGTGAAGCATGTTCCATTTAACAAGACTACATACATTGTATTTTAATGAGTTTCAGAGAGTACTCTAGAAGTGGTTTTCTTGGATTCAGTGTAATTTCACTAGTAAAATTATGGGGGTGACATTGAAATGGGTAAAGTTTGGAATGATATTTAATGATGGAAGAACTACAACATGGAAAACAAATGGAATATCAATCATGCCAAAAACCACAACAGCATACAAAAACACAATCGTGATCACAATCGCAACACCATACAAACCAAACAATCAATATTTTAGATTTTACAAAGCATCCCTTATTCAATTTTCGTTGATTATTAAAGAGTTATCAAAGAAGTTTTATCATCCTTGGGTGTTCTTTAATAATTCAAGTATATGTAAATTACAATTTTTTATATTCCAATGTTCAACAAAAACCAACCAACAGTCAATTCATTTAGTGCGCAAACAAGGACCACCAACGGCCACAATTTTCTGCGGGGCGTTTAGCCCCTACATTTCACATTATAACCATCAATATCAAATAGTAATAACATGAGAACAAGAAGAATCCAATGAGTAATATGAGAAAACTCACCCCGAAGGTGTCTTTAAGCACCCGACATAGGTGCGTTTGTGGTAGAGGAGAGGCATACAGTAAAGGAGATTTCCAATTGGAAATAAAACATAAAAGAGGTGAAACCCATGAGAATAAAATAATCTAAAACCGAGTACACCATTTACCTCATCCAAAAAACCCCAAAAGACAATGCATGCAAATAAATTAAAATTAATAGATAGAAATAACTATCTGATAACTAATTTTTATCCAAACCATAGATGCAAACAAATCCAAATAGAATGATAAGGATCAATTCACTCGAGAAAAAAAATCCAACCATAATAGTGATCAAGCATAGTACAATGTGAACTATATGGGAGGTTGTGACCCAATGTATTATCGAGATAATGATCTATCCAAAAGGATAATTTTTTAAAAAATATGAACCCTCAAGTACTCTATGTATCCCAAAAAACCTTTTCTGTCACATTGATACTACAAGTAATTCATTTACACGTCGTGTAATCCTTTTGACTTAGACACATTAAAAAACAAGTCACTTATTATATAAAACATTATATTTTTTATTTAAAATATATGTATCCATTACAAATTTTGTAAAATTTTCATATTGTGCATCAAATTAATGTGTCATTTTTTGTAGTCATTACATGTCATGTACTCCATTTACATGACATGTAATTTCTCAAGAATATAGTAAAAATGTTGTTTTGATTCTATAATTTCCCAAAAGATCACTAAATTTACCAATACACGTGTCCTCTAAATCCTTTATTAGCATTCCTCAACAACAAAATCTAATAAAATGTTAAAACATACCTCACATAAAATGTTTTGGGACTTTATAATCTCCCAACCATAAAAGATTTTCCCCCAGAAATCCCTCATGATCATGTATCCCTTATTGAAGAAGGACACTACTACCTCAACAATGGGTCATTCCCCCGTGTATCATGGATATATTTTATGAACTACCACATTAACTATAATCGGGGATGTTTAATCATGTATTACCTTATACTCTAGATTCATAATCTGAATTGGCTGGGGAACCAAAGTATTAACGGGATCAAGATCGACATCCCCCATCTAATCACATGTAAAAGATATGGTATCTACCTACTAAAATGGAAAATATTAAACACATCATAAATAGTAATCATACCCGATGGTTAATGAAAATAATAATAAATAATCCTTAGTGACCAAAAATCATTATGTTTATCCCATTACTTAGTACAAAAATAAATTGATAACCTAGTCGTTGATGTCCAATGTGATGTGAAACTATGATAAAGACCTAATCACTAATCTAAAATACCAGAAGTTGATTCCAATTGTTCGTATTGAATTTATTATGACTCTATGTAATGATTAAATTCTTCCAGATCAACCTCAACATCTCTTTCATCTTTTGAAAAAAACTCGATCCAACTATGGACCACTCACCCAACTCTTCCTAGTAAAAGGGATATCTATATGGATTCCCATATAAAGAAATGTAGGGATCCGTCTTTAGCACATCCAAATATCAATTGTTATAGGTGAAAGAAACAAAAGGAAAATTCATTTCCCAATATCCAATGAAATCATGTGCATGATTCTGGAGAGTAACCACTAGAACATTTACTTCCCTCTGTGTATATATATATCCATATATAAGTGATAATGTGTTCATAATTTACCTTGGAAAACTAGTGAAACCAATAATGATTTACAAAACCTATATTTCAACATCAGTTCACTTTCAGAAACAACTATAGAGGGAACCTCATGAAGTCTCAAAAAATCTATAACATACAAGTCCATGAGTTATTCCACTTTCATCGCCTCATTAATATGATGGAAGTGAACATATTTTTTGAGTTGATCAACAATCACCCAAATCACAACCTTCTTATAAGGAGTTTTTGGAAAACCAATAAAAAATTAATGAAAGTATAATCCCAATTCTATATTGGAATGTTTAATGGCTAATACAACCACACAGTTCTCTAGTGCTCCTCCATAATTTTGTAATATGTAAGGAACCATGAATTCAAATTTGTTATCAACTATATCATCCATTGACTCTTGAAATAAAAATACATTTCAGGATTTCACATGTTCAACTTAAGTGGTAGAAAAAAATTTACCTGGAAATGAATATCAATAATGGTAACGGCGGCAACAGAGGCAGTGCCAGAGGTGGAGGGGGTGGCGGCGGTGGCAGAGGCGGTGGCTGCAGAGGTGTCTGCGGTCGTGACAGTGGGGGTGGAGGCAGCGGCAACGTCAAAGGGAGCAGCGGTTGTGGTAGTGGGGGAGGGTGCGGAGGCCGTGGCGGTGACAGAGGAGGATGAGGACGAGGAGGAGGAAGAATCAGGAGGAGAAGGACGAGGAGGAGGAGGATGAGGTCACGACAGAAGAGGGGCCTAGTTCAGCCTCTGTGAAAGCTTGACTGAGTGTGAGCGACGAGGGCCTGTTAGGGTTATTAAATAAAAACCGATGGAACCTTTATCTGTGCTCTTTAAAAGCACTGACAAAGGTTTGTTTTATCAGCGCTAAAATAAAATCGCTAATAAAACACTCATTTATCAGCACTTCTTTAGAGGTGATGAATGTAACTTTTATCAGTGCTTTTAGATCATGCTGATAAAGGAATACCCCTTTATCATCGCTTTCTGTTTAGTAGTGATAATGGGCATTGCTTCCCATTCCCTGTTTTGTGGTAGTTATTTTTAACTATTTTCTATGAACATAGTAATAAGATTCATCTCTTTTTAAGGAATAGATGACACATTGATTATCTCTTGCCCACTCATGGTGTTCTATGGTCCTACAATTGTGTGTAGGACAACCCAAATTATGTATATTTCATGTATTTGTTACGTCTATAGTATATATTACATTATTCATATAATATTTTAAATAATATTTTACTAGTAATAATTTAATAATGGTGGCATTTCTCTTAATGAATCAACAGAAAATCATTAATGCATAATGATATAGATTTTATCCCCTAGTAAATGTTTACTATCGCCAAAAATCATAAGATCATGAAGAAAATATTTTCATCATTCTACCATTGTAATGAGAAAATTTTATAACCCCCGACATGTGATAGTTTCAGATTCAACAAAAAAATATTCGAATAACAACTTTGGTTGACCAGACATTAAAATCATGGAACCACAACCTATTTGATTAAGTGTTTATTGTATTCATCAATCATAAGTGCTTGAAGGAAATATATTCATTGAGGGATGTGAACCTCTGTCCATAACAATGGATTGGGCATCTACATATGTTTTACTTTTTGTTCATTTATAAACATGCTAATGGAATTTTAGTGGGTGTTGGTTTGGACGAATTTTTTTATAATCGTGTGTTCAGAGAGGATCATGACCAAAGAGGCTCGAAAAACATACACACCTAAACAAGGGATTTAAATGCAATGAGATTAATAACATCTACTAGAATTATATATATGTACTACACTCCCTGGAATTTAATATTGGCTTCTACAATACCTATTTTTTTACTTGTACATTGTATATTCCTTTTTTTGTTGGATCGACTAATTTTATATATCATAACTATCAATTTTTCAATCTAGTTAATTATGATTTACACCATCAAAGGATAAATATTGCAAATAATATTTTATTTGATGCATCATGTTGTTAATCTCAATTTACAAATAAATTCATAATAAACTAATAATAAGATGTACTTTTTCATTTGTTTTTGTTTTTCAGTTTTGAAATTACATTAGGATTTTACATTCTCTACAATTTAATTTTCAATACAAATTCTTTTGACCATTTATGTATGTTTAGAATAACTATTTGATAAAAATAAAATAAATTTCATCCCATTCCTTGTGCATAAATGAAACATTTTCCTTTATTTATATATTAAATAATTATTATTTAATCCCTCACAACATAAAAAAATCAATGTATAATATTTTTTATTTCAATTATTTAGAACAATTCTTATTGGAATCATTCAGAAACGACTTCATTCTCTTGATTTTTATTTAAATGCTCATATCGTCATAAATGGTTTTCCAGTTTTATTTCTTCTTTAATATCATGGTGGGATTTTTCCATTTAATATTTTCACATGCTCTTCAGAGCATTCATTTTTAATTATATTAACACTATTTAATAAAATTCAATGATCATTGAGGGAATTCTTATGTCTATATAGAATATCATAAAAATGGTTGGGAAATGTCTAACAAATATGTTATTGAGCATATTGATACATATCTATTTCATTTAAATACATTTCATTACCTTTTATATACATTGAATTATATTAATATTCATAAAGTAAACTATACAAAATCATTTAACCTTAGATAGTTGTTAAGGGGTGAAAAAATCGAACATGATTTCATATGATAATAGATAACATTGGATATAATTGTTTTAATATTATAATTATGAATTGAAAATTTTAATGTATTTTATCATTATTGGTGTATACAGGATGTTTTTCTCCAAAATTTGAAAAATGAATTTGATGAGTGCAATTATTGTTATGGTTTATAGCTACACACATGATGTCTATTTGACTATATTGAGTAATTTATAATTTATAGAACTGTTGTTATGTATTTGTAATGTGTCAATGGTGGATAAAAGTACATATGGGGATGCCAGTTGCCTTAAGTAGAAGTTGATATCATAAATTTAAATTGTACTATATTATTCCATGAACCAATAACACTGAAATTCATCATGCATTTTTTATGAGCTTATTACTATGGATGTTAAAAAATCATTTGGATGAAGCTTATTAGAATCCTCATTAGAAACTCACTAGAGAAAATAAATGTTTCATGTCTTTCTCCCATGTATTATTTTTCACATTACCATAAAAACAAAATCCTAAATTATATATTAACCAGTTAAAGAGATTTGAATATTCAACACCTTCATTCAGATCTTGTTAACATTTTTGTTATTAGTAATAGTGAATGTATAAATTTTATATAAAAAATTTTAAATTTCTATATTGATTCATCAAAATGATTTTGATTACAAATATTTTATGATTTATCATTATGGTGGTAGAGAAGAAAATATTAATTAGTATAGTAGATTGACTAGTGATGTACAAATATAAATTTCTTTTTTCTTTAAAATTATTTTTAGGAATTTTATGATATTTTCGATGTTTTATGAAGGTGAAAATGATATAAGTTCTAACTTTTAGTATCTAGTTTAATTTTATTTTATATACAACTTGTTCATTCAGTATATGTTCATGAATGGGGACATATTTTACACAAATGGTGAACTAGTGGTGGAAGATGACTCGTAGACCCCTGCTTCCATCATAGGTGCATGTCATATTGTCTGAAATGAGACCTAAAACAAACATAAAAGAATAAGGACATTTCTTGTGAACTCTGTGAGTAATATTTATCTCATATATTTCATCTTTCATCTCAATTTTGGGTACATTCATGGGATTTAGGTTCTTTTTCCAAATGAATACTTCTATTTCATTCACGGTAAAGGAAATTTCATCCTCAAAATAAGAATCACCACAATTTTCAACAACTAAAGTAAAAAAAGGACTAACACATTCACTGATATCTAAATCCATTATTAAATGTACATTTTCTATCAATGTCACTTCAATTTAGTCTTTGCAACTCCACCAACCAATTGATAATCATTAAAGATAGAACGTGAGACCTTATTGGGATATCATATGGTATTTATAAATTTGGATACTAGATTCAGTGTAATAACGTAAAATGGTCCTATCCTCAACATGAATGATTAAGATCATGTCCTTAATTCTTATGCATCCGGACATGAAGGTATGTATAGATTATAGTGGGGCTACCGCACATTAGGGAAATATGGATATTTAACCCTACAAGGATGTCATTAGGGGATATTATCTTTGGATATTGGTTATGGGTGATTCCCATGCTACATTTTATTAAGAGGGGTTGTTTGTTTATATTCAAATACATCACCACAAAAATGTGGTCATATTTCTACAGAAAAATGTATCATATTTGACATATTTTCTAGTTAGCATAAAAGGGTTTCATCCTCCATTTTATCTCATTTCTAGGTTTTTTTCTATATTGCAAAACATTGATATTCATTGTATATTTTTTCTCTCAAATAATATTGAGATTCTACCTCTCCATTGGAATTAGTATCTTTACCAAACCTTGTAAATCACTATATCCTCTATGATCTTATTATTATTATTTTTTATTTTATTTTATTTTTCTCCATATGCAAACATGTTATGTTTTTGTGATTCCCAGTGCTTCCAAAAAAAACTTATTTCGAATATTTAACATTTTTATTCACACATGAATATTATATTCAGAAATTATGGGGTTTTAAATTCATAAATATCATATTAACTTATTTTTAAATACATATAAATATTCAATACACATTAATCTTACTATAAAAAATAAGTTAACTTTTATATAATCCATGTAATATTTAAAGTATAAAAATGCACATGGAACTTTTAAAGACACTTAATGCATGGGTTATTTATTGAAATAATCAAATATTACCTATTATGTGTCAATGTAAACTGTGAATGTCTTCATTTTCATTCAATAAAATTATATATTTAAGAATTTTATCAACCATAAAAATTAGATGTTTCTCATGAAGATAAGTAGATGCATGCAAAAATTAAGTGCTCATATTGATTCAAACATAATGGAAAATAGTAGAAAACCCATTGATAAAACCCATTATTTTATTAATCTTAATAGTGATTAACAACAAGAAAAAATTTTGTTATATTATTTAAAAATGAAACTAGAATCTTCTTTAATTAATACAAAGAACTATGTGGATTTATATTCTCTCAGAAATAATCATATTTCTTGGGTTGTAGGGAAGAGGTTAGATATGTTTTTTCCTTCCGAAGCACCATGGTATTGGGGAACCTCCTCATTTCATTGGGCCTATCATTTCTAATAAAGGAACAGTAATTGAGCCCTAAAATATTTAAACAGTCATTTCATAAAAACATCTTGTTAATGTTTTTACGACATAGATATTTCTTAGATTAGAATACGATTATTATCTCTTTGTCATAAATTTCTCAATACTCACTTCTCTTATACATAAGTTTAAGATAAATGTTATTCCAAACCATTATAATGATTATGGTCAGAAATCCATTCATGGGATTCTGTCATGACTCACTTCTACACATATCCTAATCATTCTCAAACCTATGAAGGGTAATTTCATGAATTCATGTAAATTTGGATCAAGAATTTGGTGGCATTATTTTTCGATGATACAATTTCATATCCTATGAATCAAAAATGATACCAACATAATAAAATAATTAGATTCCAAATAAATATATTTCTCTCAAAATTAAAAATATTGAACAAAAATCTCATAGATGAATTTTTATCTATCATCGTCAATCATAACAGCTTGATTAACATATTTTTACATAAGGAAGTGAACATCAATAAATGATGATTGATGGTTTTCTACCATATGTATGATGTTGTCCTTGTTTAAATAATTGGGAATGAAAATTAATGGTGTAGTGGTTTTGGGAGAAAATTGTATAGGCAAGTGGTGAGGGAGGATCATGTCCTGTGTGGCTCACAAAACATACAATATTTGGAATGGGAATTCAATGTAATGTAATTGATATAGTTTTCATGCAATTATATTCATGCACCACAATCCCTACAATTTTCTATTATCTTCAACCAGAGAGATATATTTTTTTGTATACATTATTTTTCATTATTTTCATGGATTATCTATGTATATAGTTTATAAAAATAAATTTTTCATGTTCGTAATTTTCTATTCCCTGTTTAGTAGATAATAATTTTGAATAAATTATTATTAGGTGTGTCATGTAATCATTTTCAATTTCTATATAGTTTTATATTATATGAATAATTAATGTAATATTTTTTTTTTCAGTTTCTATATAAAGTTTTATGTCACCATCCCTACAATGTAAGGGTTTTTATTAATTATTATATCAACAACATCAGTCCATTAATTTTTAATTCTCTAAATTATATTTTTTTTATAATCAGGTGATTGATTTTGAAATTCATAACTCCCTGAAGCATGTTCTAAAAATGATTGGAAATGACTAAATAATTTTTTTTATTATCAAGTATGTACATGTATATTTATTTGTTAAAATAATTTTTAATACTTTTCTAATACATTGAAACACATTCATGATCATAAAATAAACTACTCAAACTAAATTTAATAACAATTATTTATATAGTAGTGAAAAATATGAATTTTTTATCATACATAAAATTTATATGTTCCACTTAATAGAATTTATATTGGATTTTTTTGTTGAACTATTTAATTTATTTTATCATGTTCAGTCAAGAAAGGAAGGATTTCTATTAAAGGTGAAAAAATATGTTGGATAGTATATTTGTTATGATGGTGCATCAGTACTAAATTGATGAAAATATGAATGTATGGTGTAATTTATAATTTTTTGGGATTTGTGTGATTTAATTCAGATAGATTAATAGTGGACAGAATTTTATTAGGGGATATAATCATCCATTAAAAGAAGATGATGTCATAAGTCAAAATTTAATCAACTTGCTCCTTATACCAATCACAATCAAACTCATTTCTCAATTTTTTTTAACTAGTTTTTTCATATGAGAACATTCTATATGGAATAAGCCTATTATAATCCACATAATATGATCACATGATAAAATAAATGTTGTTGTTTCTTCCTCCCTTGTATAATTTTTCGACATTACATTAAAAAAATATGAATTTTATATTAACCGGTAAAAGATATTTCTCTTCAACACTGTTATTGTGATCTTTTTTACAATTCAATGATTCAAAATAACACATATAGGGAATTTAATCAACAATTATATATATATATATATATATTAATCATTTGGGAAAAAAAAATTTGTAGTTGAATACTAAATTTTATGGTGGTCAAGATGATGATATTGATTTGTATAGTAGATTAATTCGTGAAATATATTTATAAATTTCCTTTTTCTTGTAAAATAACTTGTTGACATTTTTTTGATACATTAAATGTTTTATGAAATAGAAAATAATATTATATTTAATTTATTTATTTTATGTATTTTTTATTTTATATTCATGTTGATGTTTTTGTATTTGTGCGTGAATGGGTACCCACATATATAACTGTTGACTTAGTGTTGGAAGCAGCCTCATTAACATCTACTTCCATCAATATTTCATGTCTAATTGTTAGAAATGATATTTGAAAGAACATAAAAAAGGGGACCTACATCGTGAACCATTATAGAAACATCAATCTATTACATGTCGGCATTCATCCCAATTTTAATAACATTGGTTAAAATGAGGTTACCTTCATTGAGGAATACATACATTGTTTCCATAGTAGTGGTCAATTTCTAACATAATTCAAGAAACCACGTTATTAAGAATAAATAGCTGCATGATCAAGAATTATTCTCTCCCCATCATGTGAAGTCATGATGTAATCTATCCTTGTTGTTGACTTCACTAAAATTTATGGATTATAAATCAACCAAGAAAATTATTAACTACTAAGAAAAAACATGAGGTCGGACTGAGATCGTATATCGTATTTATCAATTTAGATACAATAATCAATTTAGGACCTTATAGTGCAATATCCTCAACGTGAGAGACTAGTATCATTTCATTAATTATTCTAAATTAATCAAGGATATTATTTACATAAATCGATTGAATCCCTATGAATATAGGATATTATTTAATTATATTTAATTTATTAGAAAAATAATGTAAAATAAATAACATTATATTGATTAAAAATCATATGCATGACATAATGAATAATATTATCCATAATTTCATTGAGTTTATGATCTAGGAAATTCATAATATATTTTCATTGAAACACATGACGATACCCCTTCTTGATGTTTGTTATACTAAAACACTTGAAAAATTTTAAATTATATGTTCTTTGAATCAGTCTAGAAAATATTTTAAAACATATATATGGATATATATACCACATATGTAGGAATCTTAACACAAGTATTTCATTCAAAAAAATGAATTTTTTTACAAAATATTTATTCGGACATAAATTTCAATAATTAGAATGTCCTCTCTATTTTAACTAAAAATACCATGATGCATCCACAAAAATTTATATATTAAAATAAGAATAAGAGTTTCTTGGATATAAAATGAATTTGTAATGTCATAAAAAAAAATCCCACTCTATGAATCATGTTTCAATTCCTAAACGGAACATTGAAACTAATTAACCTTTATATTCTCATATTACACTTTTAAACGATTAGGTTTTACTATAATCATATCTTACAATAAATTTATTTTATAGATAATGATTTTTGAATACATTTGATATATTAATTAATCTTAATGAAATTTCATGTAATATTGTACTAGACATTATTATCCCCAAAAAATATATTAAATAGTATAATAATTACTATTATGTTTAGGAAACCAAAAATTATTTATGGATAAAAATAATATAACATTATAAAATAGTAAAATTATGTTATTAAATTTTAATGAATTATTAAAATTTCAAATTATCTCAAAAATATGAAATTAATCACAAAATACAAGAAATTTTTAGTGGAAATAGTTTCAATTTTTATATAATAAATAATTAGTCAATGTAGAGAGACAATTCCCCAATAAGACACTAATATCTCACAAAACACCATAAAATATTACAGATTAAGATTAGAAATTATGATTTTTTATGAAGTGAAAAAAATATATAGAATTGGTGATATAATATATTTAAATAAATACATATTTTCACAAGTTTATCATTTATAGAACATCCACTAACATGATATATGTTTTTTGAGAATTAATCCTTATAATTATAGAACTATATATATTAATTACACATGAGACTAAAAATGATATGAATCAACCAATATAGACCCCACATGGGATTATTGTATGTCGAGTGTTAGACCGTAAGACCTCTACTAGTGGATTGAAGGATGGATACTAGCACAATATTTTCTTGTCATAGAACATGATAGATTTTATCCTATTTCATTCGATAATAAACACATCAATAATTCTTATTATATATATAAGCACTTTTTGGATATATATATATATATATAGGAATCTTATTGGTACACAATGTATCAATGATACATTATAAATAAATACAAAAAAACATTGTACAATTTAAAGGAAATGTAAATATAACAAGTCTCAGAATCATATTGATATGAGACATTAGAGAACTCTTCCCTATTGCAAGTGGTCTTAGATTATTCTCCAAATGAAACATATACCGCCACTATCATGGAACATCATTCTCCATAATATTTAACCATTCATCAACTGTCATTATATTTGAAGTAATATTTGATTAAATTTTTTTGAGACTATCATCTATCATGCACATCTTATATAAAAAACATTTATGGGAGCAATGCATGTGCTACTACAAATACTCAAAATACCAAAATTTATTCTATGTGAAACATTTATACCCTACTATATAATGTATCCAGAAAGTAAATATGGAGTTCCTAATTAGTCACAAGCCTTGAATCAGTAGAATCTCAGAACCACTATAACTATCTTCTCTCCACTAAATACCCTATAAGAAGACCCAATCCTTGATTTTCTTGTTTTATCCATGGGAATATCACCCCACATCATTCATAACCACCAATAAAATGTTTTCATTATAGAACCCCGTAGAAAAATCTATTCCATTCTCCACAATATAACCTAATAATTGAGTACTATGCCATACAATTAGAACAACATATTTTTGTTTTAAAGGGGATAATTAAAAACATATTATTGTGAACCTGCTCAAAATAGGAATTCTACGGTCGAAATCAGTATGAAACACCAAAAATTCAAACTAAAAAAACAAAAAACCCTAGATAACATTATGGAATTATATTTTAAGACACACATAATTTTTTTGGAAACATAAATGAAATGATTATTTAAAACATTTAGAGTGGGCACATTCCTCATTGGATGACACCTCAGTCGAGGTGGTACAGAACCATATTCATTGAGTGTCGTGAACCATCTCCTAATCGTCGCTAATGGAGTACAAAATACATGCCGATCTAGGAGAAATGCACCCCAAGTATCATGGGGTGGGTAAAAAAATCCATGATGGAATAAAAGGTTCCCATTCTCTATCATGGCATACTTCTAGGGGAGTACTGGTCCTGTGAATGATCTGAACATCATGACCCAACCCCAATCATCAGCCCTATGGAGATAAGACCTAACACAACCTATCTTCATTAGAATGAGTCTTATATGGATGAACAAAACTCATATGTTGTGATGTTTGTCATAAACTAAATTGTATCTGTTGTTTATTTGACTGAAATTTTCATCTAACACTATAAACCTGGAATCAACACCACAAAAGAGATTGGATGCCACTTGGTGACCCTTTTGTGGGAGAAATGGAATGTTAGGTATAGGTTGTGTAGGTGAATGACGCTCATTCACATTATGTTATTTCTCCATGGCTGATATGTTCATAATAAACTGATTGGAACATGATCTAGACAATGCACTTGGGCCCCACATTGATCTATCCTAGCAAGTCGTCCAGTTCCTCCAAACCAAGTGTAGTCTTGTTGTAATCCAAGAACCTCCATACATAAATACATATTTAGGGTTAAAATTATTATATTATTTTTAATATATTATTTTTGACCTCTACAACATTACTAATTATATGATAGCTTAACTGGAGGGTAAACAAGGTACCTCTGAATCAGAAGATCCATCAAAATATATTTCCAATGATGAATAATTAAGTAAATTTAGCATTTTACATCAAGTGAGTTCTAAAAATTGAAATCCTAAAAAATAGGTAATTCAGAATAAAAAAACATGGCCGCTACACAAAACACCCTCTTTAAATTTAATGAACCATACTATATAGTTAAAATTTCTTTCCTAAAATGTGTGATATATTATTTTATACACAACAAAATCATGTCCCACTATTAATTTTGTTTGTATAATGGATAATGTGACTTTCTAGATTTGACAATTATGTAAATGTTGGTCAATTATGACTATTTATCATTATAAATGTTCAAAAATATACACAATATTATAATTTTAATGTAATATTTTGTGTTTATAAGTAGAAATGATAAAGAATAAATAATAAATTAAACAGAAACAATAGAATCAATGATCAGTGTTTATCCATAGAATGCCCATTTTTCAAAACATGAGAGGGAGGTAGAATCACTAAGATACACTCTTGACCAAGAAGATTCTTAGCTTTAGCTTGTCAATCTTCAACAAAATCACCTACACGAGATGTTAATGTAAATGAAAAATAACACTCATGGTGAATTTAACTGAGCCATCCCATGAAAATATCCCAATCACACACCTTACCCTTAGGTTTCAAGGACCTAGTTACATGACATTTAATACCTTTGAATACATCATTTCATCGTTATCATTTTCGGAATAGCTTTTTCTAATATGATTTAAATGAAATTTTATAAATTTATTGTTTATAAAGAAATTATAAATTTCAAAAAATATATAATTTTTATAATAATATAATCTATTATTAATATTTTTTGTAGAATAATCATTTCATTAAATCAATTTTATCTAAATGTAAATAATTATACTTTATCCCTAGTGATAGAAATAATACTGTGGATTTAATATTAAAATTTTCTCATTATATTTTTTATAAAAAAATATATTTAAATTTAAAATTAAATTTTATCATTTCTAGGGATTTATTATGATAAAATAAACATCTATTTGGAAATACCCACATCCTAATATGTGTTGGGTGAGTTTATTAGAATTTTCTATCATATAATGTTTTTTCTCATATGGAAAAAATACATTATGATTTTTTTTGATTTGTATAATGACATCCTAAATATGTCCTCTTTATATGTTAACTATTTTCCAAAATCAAAAACTTATAATATGTTATTTTATTACAAAAATATTTTTAAATTCATTTTAATCAATTTACAAATATCAGTTTTTCTTTTCTTAAATTAAATTTGAATCTTTTACTTAAAAATATATCTTCTAGAAATGTTATATTTAAATGCTAAATTATGTAATATAAATATTTGTTCATAACTTCATGAATAATATAACAAAATAGTAATATCATATGACCAAAACCAGTGGAAAATTCCATGGGCAAGGTAATGGTTTCCCATTTACCACTACCTAGTTTTCAATGTAACTTAATAAAAAAATCCACTTATTTTGATACAAATACAAACCATTTCATGAATTGTATTCATTAAAAATTATTCTTCAATAAAAAACTAATATTTATTCCTATTATGGAGTCTCCACATACACAATGTAACAATCCTCAATTTTTGGTTACTTCACTTCAAGTAAATAGACATCTAAATTGTTGTTCCACATTAAAGTTCACTTTCAATGTGGTATATCTTTCAAAATAAAAAAAATTATTCTTATATATATTATATTCTGTACCATTAATGTTTTAAGAGTCGTTTTTTAAGGGGATACACTTTTACAAAAACTTTTTATCATTTTAAAAAACCATGATTTATTACTATTATACTGATGATTTCACCTCTCAAATTTCACACATATCCCCAATAAATTATTGGTTTTTTTTATTATTACTCAAACACCATTATTTTCTAGTTTTATTCACCAAAATATAAAAATAATTTAATATATTCTGTTATTTACATAAATTGAACTCCCACTCCATTTTTGGGTTATAAATTTTATAATTATAATTGTTTTTATCGGCATTTGGAAACACCATGACTTTTTTAAGAAACATATTTTATAATATTATCTGTGTGTTATTTATAAAATATATAATTATGATAAATGTGCCTCACATGAGAATCAATAAATTTCAAGGGTGAACCCTTATAGAACTAAAATTATTAATGTTTACAATATAATCTCTATTTATGACATGTTTTACAATACCATTGGAAAAAACTATGGTAATTTTAAGGACACCGTAGTGAAAAACCATTGTGATATTCTTATGAATGTAGAAATTAAATGTTGATTACAAAAATACATTTTATGATTTATGTTATTTTTATAATGATATGACACTCCTTTCTTACATCACTCATTTATGTTATTCCGCAATTTAGTATTGAAATTTCATAAAGTTCACATATAAAAGGTTTCCCTTATTTTCCATTAGTAGACATTATTCTCAATAATTATATTGAACTAAGTCCTTATGTTTTGTGATGTAGTAAATGTACATCGGATGAAATTTTTTTGAATCCATTCAAGTGTCTTAAAATAATTTTTTTTGTTTTTATTTAATTTTTTGTAACATCATTCAAAAAACATAACATCAAATATTTTGTGTTTTTATAATGTAATGAAATGTTCTTTAATAAACATATGTGTTTTAAAAATTAGTATCATAATATGGAATAGTTATTTTATGAAGTTTATATAGTAAAAATTTATGTAGAATCTTATCAAAATGTTTAAATATATTAAAACATCCTTGTAATTTGGTGAAATACTATATATGTGGTTTTCTAGAAAATAAATCCATGATAGGATATTATGAAGTGGACATGGTTTGGGAACAGATGTTCCAAGGGGTAATAACTCTTACAATGTGTGTCGGGCCTTACATGGTGTAACCTGGTAAATAACAACATTCACTACAGTAAACCTTTATTGACATTTGTGGGGGATATGTTTGCTAAATTACATACTTTTTATAATCCACTATGAAGGATTTATTGAAAATGTAATTGTTATTAAAAAAATACAATATTTTAGCTTGATTTTTTCGGATATAAAATTGTTTTATAATTATAATATTAATAAAATAATTTTTTTTTCATTATGTTTTTTATTCATAAGAAAGCATCAGTAAATATGCGGAACTGTGTAAATGGTTAGTGCAACGGACCACGCACAATTGATCCTCTGTTGGAATTTGGATTGGAAGCATCATGAGAATGAGAAACAAACTAATTAGGAATATAGGAAATTAAATGAATAAATCTGATAGCATGGATTCACCTATAGGGGAAAAATATTCACTTTATTCTTTTATGTGTCAATGAAAACCATATTTTAGTGGCTCTACTGACCCTTTCATTGTTGTATTGTGAATAATCTCTATAGAAAATTGTATTTGTATATTTTTTGTTTAAATGATGGGGTTGATGCCCCATTTATTTATTTTATGAAAATACCACATTTTAATGGTTAGAGAGAGACACATTATGTATCCCAAAGTCCCAATGCTATGTTTTTTGAATATAAGGATTTATATCCCACTTATTTTTCTAATTAGCCCTCTGGGGAACAATTCTTCTGCAATACTCGGGCTGCTACAGTATTGTTGCTGCTACAATACATTCTACAGTACCTAGGCTGCTACAGTGTCACCAATAAAATAGTTCTTCCGCTGATACAATGCCATGCAATAGTACTACTATAGTTCCCTAGTACAGTGCTGCTACAAGAGAATGTAAACATTCCTATGTACAACATAGAGGGAGAAATTGTGTGGTGGAGACTAATAAAAAACACTATGTTTAGTGGGGATATTGATGAATCTGAGTGGGAATAGTTCATGGGATCTTTTAAAAAAAATACACTCCCGTTAGATCTTATTGAAAATGGAGAAGGAATTATTGGAGCTAATGCAAAAGAAAATTGATTCTATGGGATTCTATGAGATGAATATTTCACAAATGTTCCATTATAGATAATGATTTTCCATGGATACTAATGGAAATGATGATATATTATTCACTGTATAAAGAACCCATCTATTCAAGAATCTACAAAACCATGACTATGAAAGCAATGAGGAAATATTTTTGAGTGATATGAAAGATGAAAAGATGTTCTGAGAGACTTAATAGTCCCAATGATCAAATGAAAACAATATATGTTTGGTGTGATGTATTGGGAGTATCTTTGATCATGTATGTCAAGGAATGAAATTGTAACATCTAATGTCAATATAATGTGTGCAGAAGTATTCAGGGAAAAAGCAACATGATATGGGTAGTTTTACATGTGTGAAATAGATTTCCATACTTCGCAGAACGATCATAGTAAAAAGAATTCTCAAATTATCAATATAAGTTTTTTTCAGATGGTGAATGACAAGCCCGATATCTAATGGTATATGTGTGGATAACATGGGAACTTTTTCAATCACAATCCAAATATGAATATTGGTGAGAGGAATCACTATAAACCCTATCATAGTCCAAGGGTGAATGGTCATGCTTTTTCTATTGAGATAACTATAGATGATGCTCCAAATTCTTTAGTGGTATACACTTTCATTGTTATTTCATATATAGAATGTAAATTATTTGATTCTGGTTCTACACATTCCATTATTACCACATTGGATGCAGTGAATAATGAATGAATCCATGAAATGCATGAAGTAGAACCATTTTTCAACAATCCTAGAGGGATTTTAAAAGAACCAATAGTATATAAAAATCGATTGTTTACATTGGTGAGTATACTATCCTAAAAAATCATGTAGTCATTCCCATTCAAAAATTACTCATTATATTTTTGATGGACTAGCTCCCAAATTTTAAATAAATGATGAACACTAGAAGTAATGGAATCCCATTATTATCAAATGGAAAATATTCTGTTGTTTTCAATGGTGATATGCTATAACCTAATAGATGGATAGAATCACCTCCCATAGATATATATATATATATATATAGGTTAACAGTTAGTAGAATGATTTTAATGTATGTATACATATATAAAATCTCTGCGTTTTTCAAGAATACCACAACCAAATATGATTTTTTATTAAAAATCCCATCTAAGAAGAATTGGGAAACCTTAGTCCACATAGCTGAATAGCACTATGTACAAATAGTTCTCACAAAATAGATTAAAAGAAAGACTAACATAGTTTGAATATGAAACACTATATAACTCTTAGTGTGGTGAAGTAACATGATGATCCAATTCCTCATCGAGATGCTCAACAAAATGATTAACCATTCTATCAATTTATGTTTTAAATTCCTACATGTTAATTTTACAATGGTTGAATTAATGTGCCATTATTCAATCATTATTAATTTTCCACTCTTATTTCTCCTCTTTGGTATCAACCCGAACCCATATTTCATAGATGTTTTACCTCAACTGTGGAGTCATTTTCCTTAAAAAAATTCAATAATCTATTCTATATAATAGTGGATGAAATACAAAGGTTCCCCTTGGTCTTCATCAGCTTTTCATGTTTCCTTGAAATGTTATACATTTTTTGTTATTATTTTAGCGGTTTCTAATTCAATTCCACCTATTTCTACTTGTTTTCTATTAAAAATACCTGAATATTTGGAAACTAATTTTTTTTGGAGTTGTATATAATCTAAGTGGGTTACTGCTTACATCCATCCCTTATAAATTGTAGAATGCTCAGATTTTATTTTTCCTTGATTTGCCTTATTTATTTTAGATCCAATGTTTATATACATGAAGGTATCTTTTTCATACATTTCCACTTGTTTATGAATATTTCTACATCACTCATCTTGGTGTTTTCAACATACATTGATTCACTCCATTTATTTTCGATTCTGTAATTACATTATTCTACAATCGATCATCTTCAACTTCTTGATTGGTTATAGGTAAAGACAAAATATTGTTATAGATATCAAGACTATGTGATATATCTTGTTTACCACAAGTTTCCATTACCTTATTCTTTTTCACATTCTGATTTGTGAGTTCCCAAATAGTGAAATTTGACCTTGTCTCATGTTCCTCCATCCCATCATTATCATGATCAATAATACAGATTACTTCCTGTCTAGGTTACACAGGCTCAGAAGAAATATCATAAAAAAGAATAGTAGAATGTCCACCAAAATGAGTCTTTATACTCTTGAATATTTCAATGACCACTATATCATCCATCAGATTTAGCAAACCATTATTCTCCTTCATACCAAGTGGACATTCCTCTAACTAATCCCCTTGTTCCACTATCGCCTTTTCATGTAGCGAATTACCATCTAATTATAAAACCTCAACAAATTAATTTTAATTATTATGAATGAAAAAAACGATCCTACATACAATGTCCCTTACCAATGGTCTCTTTCTATCAGAAATTCTATGAAATCCCATTGGTATCGAGATAATCCCCTATAGTTGTACGTTCACATTGATGTAGTGAAATCACGAATGATGAAGATTGAGAGGGTGTCTCAAAATCAGTACTGACCTGCCACAGAAAACATCGCATTGTACCACTCTAGAATGATCCAAATGAAATTATTCATTGTATTCACCTTACTTAATCCTATCCTTATACAATAGAATCCATCTATATTGAGACCTACTACAATAAAATTGGGTGAGATGCCTGGTCAAAAAAAGGGATAATTAAATCATACAATGTTTCATAGAAGACATATTTCTTCCAACCTAATTCTTATCTAGTAGAAATATTGACCCAGTCTAATGGTACCTTTGAAAAATAATTTTCAACATAGATATAGGGGAAAATAGGGTGGCAGAATAATTCAATTTGAATATCAGAACACAAAAACCACCCAACACAGTTTTCAATAGGCTTCATTATAGAAAGGTTGCGAATTGGAAGGAGTATTTTTAGGCAGCATTCCCAAATCATATTTGTTGGATGATCCCCTATAATGTGTAAATTGAATGACTAGTGGATGATGTAAAAGAAGAATCCATTGCATCATTAGGGGTGATGGACCGTGTTGAGGAATGATCTTCCACAATTTCAAATATAATCATAATGTGCTTGTGGTGATGAATATCAACCATTTATTTGTGCATTAAAACCCAATCATTAAAAAAAATTATACTCATTGATCGATTTGTTGATTTTCCAAAATCTGGATACCAAATATAGGTTAAAATAAGTAAAGGCGTTAGGAAACTCTTTAAGGGAGAAAGGAAGGTGAGAATAGCATTTGAACAATTTGGGGATGTTCATCTGAGAGGCATTTCTGGGATCTTCTAAACGGATCCCAGATTTTGAGAAAGGATTGAATGGATATCGGTAGGATGGGGAATAAGGAGACGAATGGCCTCTCCCCTTAAATAGAAAGGGTAAGATTGTAGTTCCACCATTAATGCGTAGGTTATCATCAATTAGTGGAGAAGTGGAAGAGGTGAGTTTAAATTATTATCATCATCATTCTTGACTAAATTGGTGTGTTTTATAAGGAGTTACTGGGACCTCCCCAGAAATATAGGTAGAGTTTTTCATTAATCATGTACCTAGATCAATGCTGATTTTGAATACCCCATATTGAATTGAAAATGTGGAGTTGGATGAAAATCTGAAACAACTCCCTGATCTTTTGGAGAAGTGGTTTATTAATATAAATGGGTATCCATGGGGAGAACATTTTCATTCTTTGATGATGAAAGATGAATCCATAATGCTATTAATTAATTATATAGAGTATAATGGGATCCTAATGACAAAAAAATACCCTCTTCGTAGGATTGAAAATTTATTTTGCCGTCTTTTTGGGACTCATTTATTCTCTAAAATTGATCTTAGATCTGGTCATCATCAACTAATGGTAAGGAAAGAATATATTTCAAAGAAATCCTTTAGATTAGGATATAAGCATTATGAGTTTTTTTCTAATATCTTAATCTTCACTAATGGTCCTTATAATTTTATTGATTGGATGAATAGAGTCTTTAGGTACTAACTTGATCTATTTTGGGAATATTTTTTATGATATTCTGATATATTCAAAAGTGGTTTTGATCATATGAATCATCTAAAGGTCATCTGGTAAACATTATGGATGTAATGGATATTTGGGAAGTTCAAAAATTTTGAATTTTGGGTCAACATGTTTATTTCCTAGGGCACATCATAACTAATGATGGAATCTTAGATGACCCTACCAAGAAAATGGTATTGCTGATGTGGTCTCATAATATAATTTTAACTAATATTGATATGTTTATTTGGTTTAGATTGATATTATAAGTGGTTTTTGAAAAAAAATCATGAATTTGTTATCCACAATCAATGTTAACCCTAAAAAGGATTATGTTCATCTATAAAAAAGTGTTTAATGAATGTTTCTGACAGCTGATGAATAGATTGGTTACTATACCCATGTTAACTATACCCACTATCATGGATAGATTTATTATTTTTAATGACATATCCCTGATTTTAATTTTTTTAATTAATATAAAAAATTGAAAATTTTCATTCTTATTAATCATTATTGTTAGTGGATAATGACATGAATTATACTATGCATGACCTGGAGCTATGTGTGGTTGTTTTTCAATTTAATATATGGAGAAACAATCATAATGGGTAGAAATATGATATATATAAATATGACCAATGATTTAATTATAATTTCATGTAAATAGAATTTAACATGAATCTACAAAGATGTTTGGAAAATCAAAATGAATTTGATTATTTAATCCATTACCAACTCGAAAGAAAAAACAAAAGTGTTGACGCATTAAGTATGAAAGAACATGTTGTTCTTGAAATGATGACAATTAAATAGGATCCTACGATCAAAGACCTAGTGAATCTTGAAATTTGAATTGTTCATGACGAGACATCATTTACCCTATAAAAATTAATATATGATCTATAATTACAAGATAAAGTCGATAAATCACAAATCAATTATTCGTTATTGAAGAAAAATATAGAGACTATAAATAATAGGAATTTTTTGAGTTCAATTTTGATAAAGATGGTAAAAATATATATTATACATTGTAATCTATCTATTCTAGTGATAATGAAATAATTTATTGATTATTCTCACAGATCATTATTCACAATATATCCTAGAAGCCGTAAAATGTATTGGAACCTTTATTAACAAATTTTTTGGGTAACATGAAAATGTATAATTCATACTACACAATTTTTTGTTGTAAAGAACCAGATTTTCCATATAATATTATTAAATTAAATTGAATTATTATGATTTTTTAAAAAAATTATGACACATGATTCCGAGGCCTGGTGTTCCTAGAATGAATTTATAAACTTTTTTAAGGTGCATTCAGTAAACACGTGGAATGGATTTTCTATCTTTTGAACCGTTGCTTAGATTAAAAATATGCGGGCACCGTTGAATCCGTAGTACTGGAATTCATTTAAGAAATGCTTCACATTGAACACAATAGGTCTGGTTTAAAAGTTAATTTTGCAGACTTTTGATATATTTAAAAAATAACGTCTTCTATTATTTTTTTTCATTTCTATTCCTCCAGTGAATAGGGTTGGTGGTGGGACCGACGACATGTCATGCCATTAATTGGATTTAACCCTTCTTGTTTTAACTATACCATTTGAATTTGGGAGATTCAATAATTAAATGAACCTCACAAATTCTTCAAAAAGTGAACCACTACTTCCCCCAACTAGTTATATGGAGCATGGGGAGGAGTGTTGACATGGATTCACCAAGAAACGAAGCTTTGGGAAAATGCCATGATTCTATCCAGTTGGAGGACAAGACTGGTTTCCAAATGTGGTGAAGTGCACCACTGAATCACGAACTAGCCACAATGAATATGGAGGTTTCGTTGATCATCTTCAACGGATATCTAATCTAGGTATGGGGGTTATTTTTATTTTTTTCTTTGATAAATTGAATTCTCTACCTCTTGATATAATGTAATGCGGACGGAACGAGGAAAAACAAACATGGAATAGACCCTACATCGCTTCATTCTAGTTGTGAACTTCGGGGAACAATTTCTAACATGATGGAAAAGGGAAATAGTTGGTCACACAGTGGTGATGGTGAACTGAGGGCCTCATATACGGTGACGTCATCAAAAATGGATCCCCAGAGCGCGGTCTGGTGGCCTACAATGGAACCCGCCATCACACAACCCAACAAACAAAGGCGACCGACCTGAGCCAGCCACACACTACATAGACAACACCTGCAGGCACTGCTCGCGGCAACATCTGCGACTAGAAGGCCTAGACAAGAAGAGGGAGGCATGAACTCGTGTCGCCCCACATTGGCAGAAGACAGAGATCCATACAGTATATTGTTGAATTCATTGGGGAATCACCCCCATTGGCTAGAATAATGGCCCCAAAACTACGGGTGCTAGTGGGAGGGAATGGTACCCCATATAAAGGATCAGGCAAGACGAGGGACGACATAGTGGGTCAGACCTATGTCCCAGCGGGCCAGCATAGTTGTACCGAGACCCACCCTGTGAGTTGGTCCAACCTCATCAAGTTCCCACAAACCAATTGACTAACCCCGATCGGCCAGACCCTAGCAAGGGTAGGTATAGCCCTAGAACCCTTGCATCGGGCCAGTCAGAACGAGTCGGACTAGGCCCAGACCCAACCATCCCCCGAATGAATAAACTAACATAACTGACGAACCAGGTGTTTGTTTGACATTCCATTAGTTCCAATGGACCCCTTTTTGGATGCAGTCCCTTTTGCATATTATGGCTGGCCCGACTGAGCCAGGCCAGACCAATGTGCGATAACCCCCCATTTCACAAAAAATGTTTTAACTAACTGACCCAGTGTCCGATCGATGCACCATCTACGACATAAGGACCATTGTGACAAGTTGGAAATTGTGAGGTACTCGATGTGAGTTTTTACATTGTTTGATGTGTGACTTGGGTTGGATCAAACATGAATCCAATCGAGTACTTTTTACAAATGTGCACATATCTCATAGATCGGGCATCTGATCGACGTGATTTCTATCACGTTATGACCCCTATGATGGGATGGTCCATTGAGTATGTTATTTGTGGGATATTGTACCGGTGGAAATATGATATGTGTATTGAGGAGAGGTTCTCCTAGAATAATGGGTCCTATGAGCGGGAAACCTAGGACGGGCTGTCTTTGAAGTAGTGAGCCTGTGTGGATTAGCATCATAACGATCCTTTGTGCATCAACATTATAGCTACCTGATGTGGACCAGTTTTATAGTAGCCTATTGAATATCAGCATCTAGAGACCATGTGTGGATCAGTATCTAGAGACCCTATGTGGATCATCATCTACCAACCCTTTGTGGATCATCATCAAAGGTCTATGTGGGAATCAACATTCTAGCCACCACATGTGGATCACCAGTAGCATGACCCGATGAGGACTAGCCTTAAAACAACACATCCTGGAACATGATCTTAGGTCCTAGAGTGGACTAAGAGTAGAACAACATCTTGATGATCAGTTTTAGAAACTCTAATTGATTAAGATGATATATCATAATATTAATCTTCTATATTCATGATCTATATGTTGTATACCTCATCCGATCTGACTATTGGTTCTTGTTTTGTGATTGAGTTCTTGCATTGTGGTTTTTTACTTTGTGGAAATCTAGGTTACCGTTGGGGGTCTTGGGGTCTATACTGAGTATTGTTATACCCACCCCTACATGTGATTCACCTGCACCTTGTCGTGTCTTGTGCAGATAACAGATAACTTTGAGTGAGTTTTGGGAGCGGGGACTAGCTGGTGTTCCGAGGTGTAACATTAGACATGAAATGTCGTAATGATGACATACCATGTGTTGTACTTACCCTTTAGGTAAGAAACCTGACAGATGATTACAGGAGCTGATTTTCTATTGCAGTTCTACTTTTCTATTGGGCTTTTATTCTGGCCCCTTTAGTCACAAGACACTATACATTCAGTACAAATCTCATTACTGCTACAGTTTTACTACAAGGGTTGTTCTTTTTGTATTCTTGGGATGTGTTTTTTCTGGTTCAAGGAAAAGCCATAATTTTTTTGGGATATGCATTTTAAGGCTAGTCTCCAACCCCTGGCCTATGGAATGAGGGCTTGGAGTAGTCCTGACACATGCTCAGGGGGGTGGTTCATGACAATGTGGTATCAAAGGATTCGATTATACCAAAGATCTAGGACTGTGATACTTCTAATGGACCAATAGTGTAATGATTTTTGAGTGTGTTTTTCAGTTCTAAGTGTCCACTGTCGGTGCAAAGGATGATGTATCCATACTCCAGAACACTAAATTATGGTCTCCAAATAATTTCCCAAAAACACTGATAGCGTGCCTTTTTTAAAAGGTTTTTGTTTTGATCTATTTTAAGTCATTTCACCAAGAATAAGTTAATGATCTTGACACACCTGTTTCATTTCAGAATCCCACCACATAGAAAGACATCTGGGATTCTTGATACAATACATGATGATAGACCAACGAGCGATGAGGATTCAGTGCAGGGCCCTTTTATGGTGATAATAAAATCGGGTGGTTTTCCAGTAGCACCACTACCCATTGGGAAGCCATTTCCACCAGCTCCACTAGCATATGGCGGAATCCAACTACGAGGGTTGCATGAGTTTCAGCGGAAGAGGGCCCCAAGGATTCAAGGTGAGAAGGATCTTTAAATGGCTGAGGACTAGCTAGAGACTATGGGTAGAGTTTTTTTCCTGGTTGGGACACCAGCCTACCAGACGGTGATCCTAACTTCTAGTATTTCTTAGGGGTATCATGGAGATGGATGATCCTAATTTCTAGTTACATGATGAGGAGACCCTCACCTAGGATAACTTTGAGGTACTCTTCTGAGAAGAGTTTGTTCCAGCAACTCCATGCTTTGTGCATATACAGGTGCTGATATACTTATAGAAGGGTAGCTTAACCGTGGCCTAGTACTCAGGAAGGTTCATTGTCTACTCAAGATAATCTACCAACCTAGTGCAATACCCTTTCTTCAATGCCCAAACCTTTGATCAAGGACTCCAATAGGATATCAGAGCATCGATGGTATCTCTCTGCATTCTGACTCATGCTAGAGTGCTTGATAGATAACTCTCGGTGGAGATAATTATTGCTGACCAAAAACTAACAACAAGACCTACCACTGGGAGACACATTGGAGATTCATCTACAGCTAGTAGTAGGAAGATGAAATATAGGCTCAAGTAGAATAGACCTTCTGGTGGATGACCTCGTGACTTAGGGTCTAAAGTGAGTGGCTCACAAGGTAAAGTATACAATAAGAATAGCATATTGCCCTTCCCGTTCAGTGGGCAGGGTCACATGTCCCACGAATACCTGACCATCCACACTGATGACTAGATGATAGTCGAGGGACTACTAAGGCAGTGGTAGAGATTCGAGTGAGGTGGTTTGTATGGTAGATGACGTGGCACAATAGTGAGTTGTGTAGTAGGTGGGGGCTGATAGTTCGAGGTTCTACTGCCACCAACTCCATGTGGTCCACCCCAACCACAAGGACCAAGATGACAAGATCGATCTCATCTATAAGCAGATAATTCCAATAACCACGACAATCTAGATATGATTAGAGTTAGGATCTGTGCCTACTACACCTTGGTTGTAGTAATTATAGACACTATAGCGACCCTGCCTTTACATACATTACTATTACATTATTTTATAAATAAACAACATAATAGTGTTACACATAGAGGATCCAAAGGTTTACTGTCTTGGGAAAAAAGACCATACATAACATTTACAACATCAAGCATAAAAATTTATTTATTTTCTTCTTCTCTAGATTCTTATTGGGACTTTTCCTCTCATTTGTACATGTACCCTCCTGAAGATAACATAACAATAAGTGTGCTAAAATACCAGTAAGAGGATATATAAGAAGAATATAGCATGGGGAGTGCATAATCATTACATAGGAAAATGATAATGAACCTGCGAGGAGCATAAATAAAATAATTGAAATGTGGAAATGTATAAATTTGAAACATCATGTCATAGTGGTTAACAACCACATATACTTGTGAACCAAGCTAGAATCTTGTTCACACATCATTTCACATTTACTCATGAGATTCATCACTTTACCCAATGCATTGGAGGGCTGTATAATTTCAGGCGCACCTTTCGCATTGAAACATTTATATTGGACTATATAATTTTGGGCGCACCTATCACCTCATAATATTATCATTATTATGCATGCCACATAGAACATATATAAATAATGAACATAACAAATCCATGTTAATTAATTGGTTTCATCTCATAAGAATACATTCATAATCATGGGTTCCCAAAAGAAAGAGGGGAACAACATACTTGATACAAGAACCATCAACCATGAATGAGAGGTAAAAGTTGAGTACATGATAGAATAGTTATTTTAGAAAAAAATTGGATTGACATAAAAATCATTAGAAAAAATTTATATCAAATAAATTATACTATAATGATGAAAAAATTACTATTAAGGAGTGACCATACAAAATTGGAGTGAAAGAGGGAGAACCCGAAGAAAGAAAAATGTGTTCGAGATTTTCCCCTAACCACGTATCTGAATGCTTCCTTCTCTTTAATTTACTATATAATGACATTATAATCATTAATAAGAAATCCAGAAACTTTTGTACATTAATATGGTTCATTATGGTTTCATTTTGTGATTTTATCTTCCTTTGGATGAGTTATTGAGTTTAAAAACCTTATTCGGGAATGTTTGTTTTTATGGTTTTCTAGAGTAGTTCACTTGTATTCTTAAATGAATGTTTGGGTAGAACATTAGTAAACATGAAGAACTGATATAAAATTTTATTAATGATATTACATGATATTTAATTATCTTATAATGTATCATATTATATCAACGAGGATGAATCATTAGATTAGAAATTAATGATATTATTTGGTTTAATTTTTCTGGTTTTTCGATCACAACAAACTTGTTTTAATTTATCACACATCAATATGGCCATAAGTTATTTCCAGAAAACTTAAATAGGATATAATACATATAAAAAATCCTAGTTCAACATTAAAACTAGTTTCATTACCAGATCTAAAGGTATAAATGGAAGAAGAAAGCATGTCGTTATTAAAGGTGATAAATTAATACCTCACGAAACTATTCTCTTTAATAAAATAAAAATAAGAGGGAAGGGGTTGGATGATATAATAACAGAATATTATAATAAAATTAATTTATATGTATAATAATGGAGTTACAATATCATTTGTATGATGATAGGATGGGAGAGATCAAGAAATGAACTAGAACTTGAAAGGAAAATAAAGGAGAAGAGGGAGAGAAATTCCCTCTTAAATCATCCTTATTATTCTCGTTAATGAAGCTTGGATTGGTCTTTTGATGAGACTAGAAGCTTTTGAACAAGGGATATGGGATAGGGAAGATATTCAGGAAGATTTTAGAGAAGTCTTTGAGCTTGAGATGTGTGAGGAAATGAGGGCATCAAGGGTGGTATTTATATGGGAGGGGAGAGGGGTTTCCTAAATATAAAATTCATTAGTTTATTAATTTCCCCTAAGACAAAGAATAGTGAGTCTTGAATGACCAAGAGTATTAATTTTATCATGTGATCTCGATCCATGTAGGATAATATCAGTAGAACATAACAAATGACACGATAATTACCTTATTTAGCTTATTTTTGTAAATTACGATATTTTACTATTCATAAAAAATTGAACTACTTTAAAATTATCCCAAAAGTTTACCCCAACCATTTATCAACATGTATAATCTAAAAATGAAGTCCATTTTCCAAAAATAATTTTCTAAATATGATTAATATAATATTCAATTAAAATCCTGGTTTATTACTAAAAAATAGTTTTAAAACATTCACTTACTTATTTTAAAATATATGTACGTTATACATTCACTTGAAAATTATTTTTATACTATAATAGGCATTGTTACTATTAATTAGGTTATATGACTATTCATAATGGTATGTTACTATTCATAATGGTATGTTACTATTCAAAAAAAATATTTGTGTGACTCCAAAAATCATCTTGAACACAACAGTGTATGTCAGATTTTTAAAATTCCCAACACAGAAGTGAAGAACTTATGTTTAAGGGTAAAATATCACATAGTAGGTCATTATGTTGTGGTTTAATTTTATTTTATGACATAATTATAAGAAGTTAATTTTCATTGAAAAACATTGGGTCGTTACATTCTTCCCCCCTTAATAACTTTTTCCATTGAAATTTCACATTACACAAATAGGTGAGGGTGGTTCTCCATCATTGCCTCTTATTGTTCCCAAGTTACTTCCTAAAACATATGGTTTCTCCAAAAAAACATTGAAAACCTTGGGTATCTTGTTGCGTAGAACCTTATCTCTCCGATCCAGAATCATTACTGGCTGCTCCTCATCGGAGAGATCATCTTCCTGCTACACCACCGCTGAGTTTTGTACATGTAAGGGCTCAGGTATATACTTCCCCAAGAGAGATATGTGAAAAAAAATCATGAACCCGAGCCATATTTAGTGGAAGTGGAAGCTGATTGGCCATGACTCTTATGCAGTCAAGGATCTCAAAGGGGCTAATAATCCTTGGATTAGCTTCCCTTTCTTTTTGAATTGCATGCATCTCTTCCAGGGAGATATTCAAAGGAAGACTTTATCTCCAACGTCAAACCCCAAGTCCATTTGATGGTTCTCCGCATAGCTCTTTTGCTGACTTTGAGTAGATTTGATGTGTTTCTGGATGACTAGAACATTCTCTGTCATCTCTTGAATAAGATCGGTTCCATGTAGCTTTCTTTCTCCAAATTCCTCCCAAAAGGTTGGAGTTATACAACGATTTCCATACATAGCTTCATATGGAGCCATCTAAACACTTGAGTGGAAGCAATAGTTGCATGACAACTCAAACAATGGGATATGATGATCCCATCCACATTGGAATTCTAGAGAGCAGGCTATAAGCATATCTTCAAGAATCTAAATAGTTCAATCAGACTGGCCGTCAGTTTGGGGGTTATAGGCCATGTTGAAATTTAATTCAGTACTCAAAGAATATTGAAGTATCCTCTAGAATTTTTATGTGATCCTTGGATCACAATCAGAGATAATTGAGAGTAGAACACCATGCAGTCTCACTACATCCTTCATATATAACATTGCATGTTGTTCAAGTGAGATATCTTCCCGAATTGCAATAAAATGGTCATTGCTGGTGAGTCGGTCAACCATAACCCATATCACATTATTTCCCTTTGATGTCTTTGGGAGACCTGTGAAAAAGTCTATAATAAAGATTTCCCATTTCCACATTGGTATACGCAATAGTTTCATCATACCTTTGGACTTTTGTCGATCATCTTTAACCTACTAACATACAAAGAAACTTGATATATATTATACAATCTTTATCTTCATGTTATCACACCGAAAGTGTTCATGGAGATCATGGTACATATTGGTACTCCCAGGATTGATAGAGAAAGTCGAGATATGCGCATTGTCCAATATCTTCTTCTTTATCCTGGGTGATGAAGGCACACAATGTCACGTTCCAAACCATATCACACCATCATCGTCGATAATGAACTCTTGCAGCTTCCCCACCTTTACCGAATTCACCCCTTATTGTATCTCCACATCAACCCTTTGTTCTTACTTAATCTTCTCATGGATGGATGGATTCACAATCATTTGTTCAAGGTATGATCTATCCCCTGCCATTATGATTTCCAAATATATTCTTTGTATATCCATGAAGATAGGGTCTTTCTCAATCTACAGCATGGATAGAGTAGTTGGTTCTTTTCTTCTTAGAGCATAAGCTACATTTTTCTCCTTTACAGGATGATAGTGAATATAGAAATCATAATCATTAAATAGCATTATCCATCTCCTTCGATGCATGTTGAGAACCTTTTGTGTGAATATATACTTTATGCTCTTATAGTCGTTGTATATGTCACACTTCTCACCATAAGTGTAGTGCTTCTAGATTTTCAAGGCATAAATTAGGGCTTCCAGCTCTAGATCATGCATCGGGTAGTTCTTCACATGGATATTCTAATGTTGTGAGGCGTAGGCTATCACATTATCAATTTTCCTAAGTACGCAACCCATGCCTTTCTATGAATCATCACTATATATCACAAATCTTTCTCCACTTTTTGGTAGTGTGATTATTGGTGCAGTAATCAGCCATTTCTTTAGCTCCAGGATAATTCCCTCACATTTTTCTATCCCGACATACTTTACCCCTTTTCTTGTTAACTTTGTTAGTGGGCTTGACAATCGTGAGAATTTTCTCACAAAACATCAGTAGTACCCAGCTAATCCAAGGAAACTATGGATTTCTATGACAATAGAGGGCCTCAGCCATTCCACAATCTCCTATGTTTTGGAAGGATCCACAGAAATTCCCTCACATGTGATCACATGTCCCATGAACATGATTTGATTCATCCAAAAGTCACACTTTCTAAACATGGCGTATAACTTCTCTTTTCTCAATGTCTCCAACACAAGTCATAGTTGTCCTCCTCAAAGTCTCCAACACAAGTCATAGTTGTTCTCCATGTTCCTCCTTGCTCTTGGAGTAGATGATAATGTCATTAATAAACACTAACAAAAAAATTTTCAAGGTATTGTCTATAGACTCTATTCATCAAATCAATGAAGATTGCAGGGGAATTAGTAAGTCCAAAGGGCACCACCAAAAACTCATAGTGCACAAACCTTATACAGAAGGCAGTCATATGAATATCTTACTTCTTTTCCTTTACCTGATGATATCCAGAACAAAGATCCACCATTGAGATGTATTGAGCTCCTCTTAACTGGTCAAACATGTTATCAATACTTGGGAGAGGATACTTGTTCTTTTTGGTGACCTTGTTGAGTTCTTGATAATCAATACATAGATGCATTGTTCCATCCCTCTTCATTACAAAGAGCACTGTTGCATGCCAAGTTGATGCACTAGAGTGTATGAACCATTTGTCCAGATGCTCTTGTATCTGCCTCTTTAACTCTTCTAGTTTGATAGGATCCATTCTATAGGGACACTTTGAGATAGAAGTAGCTCTAGGTATGAATTAAATTGAGAAATCTACCTCAATATCTGGTGGAATTCTGGCCAACTCTTTCTGAAATACATCATTATATTACCTCACGATGGGAATTTCCTCAAGGTTGGCACTTTCCTTCAACAAAACCATTTGGGTGAGTTATGCTTCTTCATTGGGAATCAAAACCCACACCATTGAAGGATTAATCAAAGGAGATTAATGATCTTCCTTACATTTGTAAAGAAGCCTCGGATAGTTTGGAATATGAAAATATATATCCTTTTCCAAATAGCTGATATGCGGTCTATATAACAGTAGAGAATCCATTCCCATTACTGTGTCGAATTCCACCAAGGGATGTATTACGTGATTTTCTAGAAGAATCATCCCACATACACCAATAGGAGAAGAGTCAAACACTTGGGTTGCAATGATTTCACCATGTGGTGATTTTACAAATATCTCTACTTCATGGTTTTGGGGCTTCAATTCTATAGTTATAGAAAACATGCATGATATAAAGGAATGCGTAGAACCAGAATCAAATAAGACTTTTTCCATTGTTGAGTGACTAGAAAGTGTACCTTGTAAGACTTCATTATCATGATCTAGCACCACAGTAGTGATCTAATAATCCATCCCATGTTCATTTGGATATGGTTGTTGCTAACGTTGATTAACCTCGAGAACTCGAGGTTTAGTGCACTGATGTGCATAGTGCCCTAGCTCACTAAAGTTATAGCATTGAACCATGAGTGGATCTCTCCTTTATTATACCACATTATCATTCCTTTACATGCCATTTCGACACTCTTCAGCTTGGTGTCCTTCTTTCCCACACTTGAATCACTTCCCCATCCATTTGAGGCAGTTCCCATGGTGCAACATCCCACATTTTTTGCTTGTGGGTGGTTGAGGTTTCTTCCCCCTTTTTTCATTAGATCCTCATGTTTGAAACTCCATATTTAGTTTCTTATCCCCATAGCCATGGGACCATTCTCCAATCCCCATCTCCACTTTGAAGGCACATGGAAGAACATCAAAACTCCCAATGTCTCAAATTGCAAGAGCCTTTTGATTGTGTGGTTTTAATCCACTAAAGAAACTATCAATTTTGATATCACTCTTGATAATAAACACCAAAGTGTACCATGAAAGCCTTGTGAAATTCTCTTCATAGGTTGTGATAGATTATCCTTCATTTTTCATGAGATCTCTAAATTATATATCAATCTTTCTATGAAGAGTTCGTTGTAAATACTTACTAATAAACATTATCTTAATGTCTTCCCATTCCATCTCTTCAATTTACTCCATTTCCTTCGTGATCTTAATCAAATCCCATCATTGATCGGCCTCTCCATCTAGATGATAAATGTCTAGAGTCACCTTCTCCATCTAAAAACAGTGAATCACAAAAAAGATCTTCACCATGGAGTTAACCCACTATTCCATAACTAGTGGATCTAAAGATCCACTAAACCTCGGTGGTTTATGCCGCATAAAACATTCGATAGGCAGTATCTCCCTCATTGGTAAAGGAGGAAGTTACCCATTATTATGGTTATTGTTCATAACCAGTGATAATTAGGTATGAGTTTCCATGACGTTCTGAACTCTTCCTCCCAAATCATTGGGGATGTCATTCAGGAAATCGTTGCATTGGCCCTCACATGAGTTTTTGGCCTGATTTCTCCGAGTTCCCACTATTTTCTTAAATATAATAGGTTAGAACTAAAATAAGTAAACAATTCATGAATAACTTTTTCATTTAAACAATTTATAACAAAAAACATAACATATGGGATCCTTATGTAAATATTCTTATGTGCATATTTGTACTTTGTCTCATGCAATAAGTTTACTCTTGGGTTCACTAATCCTAATTCCCAAATTAAATAAACCGTTCCTTTGATACCAACTATAGAGACCCTACATTTTCTTACATTAATATTACTTAATTTTAGAGATACAAAACATAATAGTATTACATAAAGAGGATCCAAAGGATTAATGTCTTTGGAAAACAAGGATGGTACATAACAATTACAACATCAATCATAAACATTTATTTAATTTCATCTTCTCTAGCTTATTATTGGGACTTGTCCTCCCCTTAGTACATGTATCCACATGAAGATATACACTAATAGGGGTGATCTATAAGCCTATTAATAGGATAGATAAGAAGAATATATCGTGGGGTGAACATAATCATAAAATTGGAAAAAGATCAAGAACATGAGAGGAGCATAAATAAATGACTTGAAATGTGGCATTGCATAAAAATGAAACATAATGTCTTAGTGGTTAAGTACCACACATACATGTGAACGAAGATAGAATCATCTTCAAATATAATCTCACATTTACTCATGTGATTCATCACTTTAACCAATGAATTGGAGCACTGTATAATTCTGGGAACACCCGTCATATTCAAACATTCATATTACACAATATGATTCCGGGCGCACCTGTCACCTCATAATATTATCATTTTCATGCATGCCACATAGTAAATATATAAATAATGAATATAAATAACCAATGGTAAGTAATGGGATTCATATAATATGAATATATTCATATGCTTTGGGTTCCCAAATAAATAGGGAACAATATACTTGATATAATAACCATCAACCATGAATGAGAGGTAAAAGTTGAGTTCTTAAAAAAGAGTTATTTTTGAAAACATTTTTATTGAAATAAACATCATTAGAAAACATATATATCCTAGTAAAGGTATTATAATGATTAAAAAATGACTTTTATGATGTGACCATACCAAATTAGAGTGAAATATGGAGAACCCAAAGAGAGAAAATTGGGTTTCAGATTTTCCCCTAACCATGTATCATAATTCTTCTATCTATTTAATGTCCTATATAATGACATTATATTCATTAATAAGATATCAAAAACCTTTTTTATATTAAGATAATTCATTATGGTTTCATTAAGTGATTTTATGTTCCTTTGGATGAGTTATAGAGTTTAAAAACATTATTCGGGAAGGTTTGTTTTCATGGTTTTCTTGAGTGGTTCACTTGTATTCTTAAATTGATGTTTGGGTAGAACATGGGTAAATATCATGAAATTATATTACATGTTATTAATTATATTAATGGATATTAAATTATATTATAGTGAATAATATTATATCCATGTGGATAAATCATTAGATAATAATTAAATGATTATTATCTGGGTTAAATTGTGTGGTTTTTCGAACACAACAATCTTGTTTTAATTTATCACATAGTAATATGGCCATAAGTTATTTCCATAACATTAAATAGGAAATAATAAATATAAAAAATTATGGTTCAATAATAAAAATCATATCATGAACATAGTTGAATATAAAAATTGAAGAATAATGCATGTCATTCTTGAATTTGATAAATTAACATTTACGAACAATGTTTCCTTTAAGAAAATTAAAGGAAGTGGGAAGGGGGATGGATGATATAATATCCCTTTATCATCAAAAAATTACATTATATGTATAATAATGGAGTTACAATACCATTTGTATTAAGATAGGTGGAATGAGATGAGGAAATGAACTTGAACGTGAAAGGAAAATAAAGGAGAAGAGGGAGAGAAATTACCTCTTAAATCCTCCTCTTGAGATTCTCCTTAAGGAAGCTGGGATTGGAATTTTGATGAGACTAAAAGCACCTGAACGTGGGAGAGGGGATATGGATGATATTTGGGAAGATTTTACAGAAGGAATGGAGCTTGATAGGAGTGAGGAAATGAGGGTTAGAAGGGTTGAATTTATAGTGTAGGGGATCAGGGTTTCCTTAATATAAAATTAATTACATTATTAATTTCCCCTAAGACAAGGAATAGTGTGTATTGAATGACCAAGAATAGTAATTTCATCATGTCATCCGGAAACAAGATGGCTTACATCAGTAGAACATCACACATGACTCTATAATTAGCTTATTAAGATTATTTTTGTAATTTATGGTATTTCTCTATTCATAAAAAATTCATGTATTTCAGAAAAATCCCAAAAATTTACCCCAACCATTTTTCGATATATAGAATCAAAACATGAAGTCCATTTTTCAAAAATAATTTTCTATATATGAATAATTTAATATTTAATTAAAATCATGGTCTATTACTAAAAAAATGTTTTAAAACATTCATTTACTTATTCTAAAATGTAGGTACATCATACATTCCAATGAATATTATTTTTATACTATCACAGTTAATGTTACTATAAATTAGTTTATATAACTATTCCTAACGGTATGTTAAAATTCATAAGGGTAGGTTACTATTCCTTAAAAATATTTTGATTTTATTAGACTCAAAAAATCATATTGAACACAACTATGTTTATCAGATTTTCTAAATTCTAAACATAGAAGTGACAAACTTATGTATAATGGTCACTTTTCACTTAGTAGTTCATTATGTGTTGTTTATTGTTATTTTATAACATAATTATAAGAAGGTAATTTACATTGAAAATCGTTGGGTCATTACAGACACTGGTTCCAATCACTCTTTAATTGCCACGACTCTCATTCAGAGCTCAGAGATTGTGGTTAATCCCTTGGCCCGATCCTTATGGCTAGATAATCCAACATAAAAAGTCTCTACAATTACACACTGGGTAAGACAGTGTGAGATTACTATAAGAGGCTATATCTTCAGTTGGGTTCTTCTATTAGTGATGTCGAGGCCTTACGATATCCCTTTGGTATGGGATGTCTATCCATAGTCCTGGATCAGATCGACCATTTTAGGTGCAATTTGTTGTGTTTCTATGAGGATAGGACCCGTTTTTCCTTCACCGGTGATAAGGGAATCATTGTAGCACATGATAGACATACCTAGAGGAGGGTGTAGCTGACCACACATCACTTGGATGGCCTTACCCTCAGAGCTGTTGTTGTTGAGAGTCCGAGCTATCCTATAGTGGAGGACTAGTATGCCGATTTCTTTCATTATTATGTTCTAGGACTACCTCTACAGATAGAGGTATTATTTTACATTGAACTATTCCATGGGACAAAACAGATATCTACACTATCATATCGGATGTCTCCCATGGAGCTTCGTGAGTTACTTGTACAGCTGGATGACTTGCAAGGTAAGGGGTTCATAAGGCCCATTTGTTTCCCTTGGAAATCCCCAATTTTGTATTCCAAGATTGTAGAAGGGAGTTTGAGGCTCTGTGTGGATTATTGATTCATGAACTAGGTGAATGTGAAGAACAAGTACCCACATCAAAGGATTGATTGGTTTTTGAATATAGAAGATAGATTATGAAATCATCAACTCTGGGTACGAGATGATGATGTGCAGAAGATAGCCTTCAAATATCTGTATGGCCACTGTGAGTTCTTGGTTATTACATTCGGTGTGAGTAACGACCCCACAGAGTTCATGGGGCTCAGGAAAAGAATCATTCAACCATTCATAGATCACTTTGTGGTGGTCTTCACAAATGAAATATTGATATAATTTGTTTATGGGGAGGATCATTCCTATCATCTGAAAATAGTACTAGATACACTCCGAGAGCACCAGCTTTATGGTAATATCAGGAAGTTCTAGTTCTGGATATTGCAGGTCCACTTTATGGGACACATTATCATGGAAGTTGGAGTTTTAGTGGATCCTATGATGATAGATATCATGCTTTCTAGGGAGGGACCCCTGAGTTTGACTAAGGTACATAGCTTCCTGGGGCTGGATGGGTACTACCAAAGTTTACAACCTAAATTTTCTAGATTTGGGTCTCCCATTTCATCATTGACAAAGAAGGGACAACCCTTTTTATAGAAGGAGAGATGCCAGAAGAGTTTTCATGAGATGGGGTAGAGAATGATGAGTTCCCCATCTTGAGGATACTAGAAGAGGGTGTTTGGTATGTAGTCTATTGTGATGCATTAGAGTCCAATCATGGATGTGTACGGATGAAGGAGCAAGCATTGGTCACTTATGGATCATGAAAGTTGACACAATATGAGAAGAACTATGCTAATGATGACTCGTAGTTAGTTGTGGTGTTCTTCACCTTGAATATGTGGATACACTACTTGATGGGTGAATGGTTTATTGTCTACTCTTCTAACAATAGTGTCATGTATATCTTCTAATATAAGGACCCGGTCGTGAGACATTGGAGATGGCTAGAGTTCCTCCAGGACTATTACTTAGAGATAGTTTACACTCCTAGGAAAGAAAATGTAGTGGTAGACAAACTCAACAAGAGGTCTGGTCTATAAATATTGAATGAAGGGACATAGATGCTAGATGCATTGCATATATCCTTTGTTGGTAGATGTGTAACATCTTACCTTTAATCTACAACAGTCACTCACCTAGCCCTTTAGCGGGTCTGGAAGGTGTAGCTTGGGGACATTGACTACAAGGCTCGATGTGCTCATATATCTTTAAGAAATGCACTTGATAAATTTTTTGAAGTTGGGGAGCTCATCATCCTCTTTAGATGGCACACCATGGTACCAATGGAATTATGGGGGAGGTGTTGAGTTAGATCCATACGTCCCCTCTTGAATTACATCTTAGTGTGGCGAAGATGTACTAGGACCACCAGCGTCATCAATGGTGGACTGGTATGAAGAAGGTAGTAGAATATTTTTATTCACATTGCCTCACTTTTCATCATGTGAAGGTCGAGCATCATGATCAAGTCGGCTTAGCGCAACCAGTAGTGATGTCAGAGTGGATGTGGGAAGATATTTCTATGGATTTTTTAATAAGGCTCCCATGTACATTGATGGTCCATGATTCCATTTGAGTGATTGTTTACTAACTCACCAAGCCAGCCCACTTCATACCCATATTAGAGCAGGGATCAGTAGAGGGGTTGATATGCCTCTACATACAAGAGATTTTACGGCTTCATGGGGTGCCATCGACGATCCTACCATAAAATTACACATGTTTTAAATCCCCGTTTTGGAAGGGATTACATGATGAATTTGGGTCTCTGCTGCATTTGAGCACAACTTTTCATCCTCAGATGAATGGTCAGATGGAGAAGTCCATTCAGACAATGGAGGACATGCTTCATGATTGCATCCTAGATTTTGGGCGTAGTTGGGACGATCACTTTCCCTTGGTAGAGTTAGCATACAACAATAATTATCACTTTACCATCGGTATGGAACCATTTGAGGCCTTGCACAGTCGAGCATGAAGATCATCTCTAGGTTGGAATTTTCCAGGGGAGTCAGCACTTATGGGTCCTGATTTGGTATGGGATACCACTGAGAAGGTGCATATCATTTATGAGCAATTGAATACTGCACAAAACATGCATAAGTATATTAATTGAATGGAAATAGAGACATTTTCACATTGAGGAGGGATTCCATGTCTTTCTATTGGTATCACCTCGACAGGGTTGGAAACGATTTGGTTGGGGTGGAAATCTATCTCCAAGGATTATCAAACCCTTTCGTGTTCCATGAAGAGTTAGAAAGGTGGCGTATCTCCTAGCACTTCTCTGACAGATGCATCAGGTACATGAATCCATTCACATGTTGCAGATGAAAAAGTATTTACATAGTCCATCACACATTATTGACCTTGTCGAGCTGGGAATTAAGGATGGAGCCACATTTATAGAGGTTAAAGTGGATATTGAGGATCGACAGGAGTGGGTCCTTTGTGAGTGATCAATACCTCTTGTGCATGTTTGCTGGAAGCACTGTATCCTATAGGAGAGCACATGGGAGTGGGAGGTTCATATTAAGTCTCAGTACCCCAATTTTATTCCTTTTTCTATGTTTTAGAATTTGTGGAAAAATCCATAAGGATGGGAGAATTTTTTGACCCGGATTTTCCATGTAATTTTTTTAATTATATGGAATTATTATGAGTCTGTGAAAATTGATGGCACCTGATTCTGAGGCATGTTTTACCCGAATGTATTTTATGATAATTTTTTTATGTATGTTTAGTAAATGCATGTGAGTAGTTTTTTATTTTTTGAACTATTGCTCAGATTAAAAATCAGAGGGCACTATTGAAACTACTACGTTGGTATTTGCATAAGGGAGAATTCACATCAACCGTAATAGGTCCACTGAAAATTTCAATTTTGAATACATTTAAAAGATTATTAAGATAACATATTATGCTATTTTATTTCTTTTCATTTTTTCTAGCAGATTAGTGGCAGTGGTGGGACCGACGACATGTCAAACCATTAATTGTCATGACGTCTCCTTGTTGTAACTATACCTTTTTAATTTGATAGGTTCATTAACTTAATGAACCTCATAAATTCCCCAGAACATGAACCACCTTGTCCCCCACTTATTTATATACAGCTTCTTAAGAATTGTTGGCATGATGTCACTAGGTGACGAAGATCTGGAAACGTACCATGATGTCAACCACTTGGAGGACGAGACCAGTTTCCACAAACAGTGACGAGAACCACCAAATCCCAAACTGCCGACAATGACGAAGGAGGTTATGTCAATCATCATCAGTGGATGTCTAATGCATGTAGGGGGTTTATTTTAAAGTTCTTGTGGATTAATAAAATTCTCTCTCAACTGTTATCATGTAACGTGGAGGGCATGGGCCAAAATGAACATGGATTGAACCCTCCACCCCATCGCTCTTGATTTGATCTTCAGAGAAAAATTTCCAACTCAACGACAACACTAAATAATTGGTCATGGAGTGGAGATGGTGACCCGAGGGCCTTGTAGGTGATGATATGATAAAAACAGAAAATTTTAGTGTAGCCCAGTAGCCCACAGTTGAAACCGCTAGCGTGCCCTGCCGGTGGTTGCTGGAGGAGACCTGTGGTGACCAGTAGGGGGAAGTTGAAGGTGGTGGACCGTCGAGCACCAAAATGGCCAATGGTCGCCCACTTGAGTAGGCCGTGTGGGAAAAAGATAGTGCATGCAGGCATCGCCTACAGAAACTGCCGCAACCAGTGTATCACTACAATATGAGGGTAGTGCGTCCCTGCACAATGCCGCATTGGTGGATGTCGGTCGGCCAAAGAGATGACCTTTGAAACCGGTGGGGCAGTGCCCCACCGGCTAGCGAAACTACCATGCAACCATAGCGCCCTCTAGGTCGTGGTAGGATGGACCAGCCAACTATGCTAGGCCTCCGACCTAGAAATCCAATGCTGGTGGGCCGAGCCCCACCCAGTGGGCTGATCCCCACTCGGTGGGCCGATCCAACCACGACATGAGCCTGTGAACCAATGGTCAGACCTCTATGGGCTGGACCCAGTGAACTGGGCCAACCCATAACATCTCGGACCTGGGTGGGGTCAGGAAGACACTGTGAATCATTGTCTATGGCTGATTATATTGAATCAGTCTGGGCCCTTTCCCCACCAACCCCCAAATGAAAAAACACTCGTAACTGATGAACTAGGTTTTCGTTTGACATGCCACTAGTGGAGTTGGGACCCAATTAGGGAAACGGTTCTTATGGAATATTACAACAGGCCCAGCCAAGCCTGCCTAGAGTGAGGTGTCATCACCCCCCCCCCACCCAACACGTTTCGCAAAAAGTGACATAGCTAACAGACTTTGTGTCTGATCATCACATAGTATGTGCCATAAGGAATCTTGGGATAAAACGGTTCATTGGAGATACTATATGTGAGTTTTCATACAGTTTGACCAGAGATGGGTTGGATTAGACATGAATCCAATTGGGTAATTTTTACAAAAGTGTCCATATATCACAAAACGGGCTTCCAATCGATGTGTCATTTTTGCATGTTGGGACCATTATGACGTGTCGATCCATAAGTTTTGCTTTTTGTGGGACTTCATTCCGGTTGAAATATGGTTGTTCAATTGAGGACTGATTCACCTAGAATCAAGCATGATAATATAGAGAAATCTCTAGATGGAATTCTAAGATGTAATGACCTAGTGTGGATCAGCATCACAACGACCCTATGAGGATCATAATAATAACTACCCGATGGAGATCATTTTCATAGCAACTCATCAAGGATCTTCATCAAGAAAACCTATATGGATCCACATCTATATACCCTATGTGGATCAACATATCACGACCCTGTGTGGATATGCATTGAGAGAACCTGTGTGGATAAACATTACAGTGACACAGTGTGGGCTAGTAGTAGTATGAACCATCAAGGAAAATCATTACAACATGCCATCATGGAACTACATATTACACCCAAGATTGGATCGATAGTAGAACAACATATTCTGGATTAGTTGTGGACCTTCTAATAGAATTAGATAAAATTTCATAAGACTAATAATCTATATTTTTGAACTCTGATATATATACCTGGTGTGAGGTTACTATTGTTTAGGGTTTTTTGATTGATGTCTTGTTTTGTGGTTTTTTCCTTTTTGGTTCTCTAGGATACCATCGGGGGTCTTGAGGTCCATATTGTGTATTGTTATACTCATCCCTCTACAGGATTCTCTCGCACCTTCTTGTGTTTTGTGTAGACAACTGAAAACTTTGCCCAAGGTTTTTGAGCCATGAATTGATGGTGTTCAGAGATGGGGCTTTAGATTTGATGTGTCATAGTGACAACTGAGTGTGAGTTATACGTACCCATCTGGTAGGAACCGTAGAGGATGATTCCAAGAGATGTTTTTTTTAGAAATCATAATTGTAATTTGGACTTGTATTACAGATCCTTTAATTACAGTACTCTTTACATTCATTACAAATCTACTTACTGGTGTTGATTTACTATGTGGGTTGTGATTGATGTATTCTAGGGTTTTTTGATTGAATGTTTAAAAGGAATGCCTTACCTTTTTAAAGGATATTCCCTTCAGTGCTTCTCCCCAACCCGTGGAATATGGCATGCATGCTTCAGGTAGTCACATCATGAGGCCCAAGGGACTGGTCGTGATAGTTGCCTAGTGTTTCGACAGGTTACCATGATGTGAAAATTTAATAAATGGGTATTATAACAAAATCTAATACAAGAATGGTAGTGTCACAATATCACTACGGACATTTTCACTGGTCTCCTAAAAATATCTAAATGAAATAAAGGAATATGGGATTTCATGGGATATATCACCAAGAAAACACATTTTAGCACTGTTTGTTATGATTTCCCTCAATAAACCATTACAATATATACATAAATGAAAGGGTGAGACTGCATAGGGAAACACGTTATCTGATTTCGGAACGTGATCTTTGGTTCACATAAAAATTAATGAGAAGTAATCGTCATAATATGAGCAATAAATGGTTTTTTTGTACATCATATCCCCAAGAAATAAATTTATAGTATAAAAGTACTATTTAAAAACATAAGGACAAACACACAACAAGCTCTATGGAATTTAATGGTTTATGAGATTAAAAAATCAATTCATTTGAGTTCTCAAACAACAATAGCATCAATTTAAGAATTCAAATGGAATTGTATAAAACTAATAATTGAATCTGATGTAGAACTCCATCTTTTTAAGATGATGTAGGTGAGCTAATGTTTCATGGGCCTAATCTTTTACAATAGGTGAAAAAAATGGTTCATGATTTCCAAAAACACATAAAGGTTGGTTCGAGTCTGTCGAAGAGATATGATGAAAACCTTTGATAGAACTTTGAGTTTTCTGTTGGTGATAAAGTCCTCCGTCATATATTAACATGTAATAGAGTCATGAGTTTTGGAAGAAATGTATGTTTATCCCCACGATCATTGTCCAATGTGAAACCCTTGGTCTCATAAGAGCAGTTTCCAATCCTCTTAGACTTCCTCCCAATATATCTCTTTTCCATAATGTATTCCACATATATCTATTTTGGAAGTACATTTCTGACCTATCACATTTATTAAATATGGATATCTTAGAACAGTATCATAACCTCTCTTATGAGCAGCATTAGATGGAGATCTGTTACGGTAGAGACATGGATCCACACAATAATACAATCCTCCTCGTCAAAGTGTTTTGGAGGATCCAAATGTTTGAAGGTGGGATGTGGGATCCTAAGAAAAAAATGAGGAATAAATACCCAAATTTTGTCTCAACCGAATCAATGATTTTAAATTTTACGATGAAAATTCATAAGAGGGATAGAATGTAACAAGCCAGTATTTTTAAATTGAATTTCTTTTCCAGAAATGTGTTTCAGATTATTTTCTACTCAAAAACTCTATCACAATATGATTAACATGATTATAAAGGGAAAAGTGATTATCTAGTTTTGATCATTATATGAAAATTGTTCAATTATTACCATTAGTTAATATTTGTTTTTGGGAACTATAAACTTGATAATAATTTTAAAATTACAATTTTACATTACAAGTAGAAACAATAAATTAACAATAACTCATAAAATATAAGGAATTTCCTTATCTAATAGAGTCATGTTGTACGAAACTAACTTATTACTATATGTGTGTTATATAGTTTCAATGTGATTATCTATTGAGAAATCCCATGTTGATATTAAACATGTGAATCTTGAAAGAAACCACATATAGGTGTAGTTCAATTTACTAGATTTAACCACTCTATTTATGTTAGCCAAGCGACCTCATGATTCTATCACCATCTCACACCCTAACCATAGGTATTATGATGATGATATTATATTTTATGAATAAATAGACTAGTTAAATAAATTTTAAATCATTTTTATATATAATATTTTTATTTAATTAATGGAATTTAATGAATAGTTTTATATTTATAAAATTGAGACGAAATTTGAAAAATTTATTTGTCGGAAAAAAAATTTGTTCATTTAAAAAAATATATAATTTAAATAATAATCTATGTTATTACAAGTAGTATCTATTTTATGGAAATAGTATAACTAAAACAATTTTATTTAATTAAAAATGATAGAATATATTTTTTCAAATGTCAGAAATGTTATTCTGTATTTACTATGCATTTTCTATCCGCTATAATTTTTAATAAATTAGGATTTTCATAATTAATATTTAAACATATCATTCTAGTAGAATTATTATGATAAAATAAATATCATTTTTATATCATAAAATATAAATTATCAGAGGTTGAATTTATGAAAAATTTATAAAATACATTGTATTTTCTTGAATAGTAAAAATTAAGTTTGACTCTATCAGTTTGATTAGTGGAATCATATTTAGGTCATTATGACATAATAATATTTTAACCATAATCCATGACTAATAAAATATAATTTTGTTAATATAATTTATTTTAATAATGTTTAATCAAATTCCAAAAATATGATTAACTTTCCCAATTTTAAAAATGAAACATTAACATAAAAATGAAATTTTGTGGAAACATTAGGTTTTAGTGCCATATTAAGTAAAATTTAATAATTGTTTAATATTTTTTTAAACAACATAATATGTGTACCCAGTGAACAATATGGTGTCTAAATACAATGGGAAATCCAATGGTTTTTCTTTTATCACTAGTTAGGTGTCTAAGAAAATTATGAAACAAATTCTCCTCTTTTTCATTAAATAAAAACCAATTTCTCAATTTTAGTTCATTCCAAATTATTTCTAAATTATTATATGATTGTTCTACCTTACATGGAGTCCTTCCAATGGATATGCAACAATATAATGTCCAAATCCTCATGTTTTAGGAACCCGTTTCAATGGTATGTGAAATCTCTACATTTATTTTCCAATCAAGTTTCCTTTTTATGATGTATGAAATTTAAATTTATGAAATAAAGTCATTATTCCACTTTCATATATCAATTTAAATTAATAATAATATTTAATTAATGAAATACACATATGCCATAATTTTTACCCTTTTCAAGAAACCTGGTTTTAGTCATGTTATGATTATTAATTTACCACTCAAAATTTTCTTTTCTCCCCAAATCCTTCAATGTTTTTTTTCATTTTTTGAATAACCATATAACTTTATTTAATAGGGGTATTAAAAAATATAAATAAATATTATTTAGTTTATAATATTAATGATAGTAATAAAATTATAATTCCTATTAGGTGGCTTCATAATGACATAATGATTGTGCTTTTCAATATCTTTTGAAATATCATAATTTTTATTATGAAATATATTTTATTTTCTTATCTAAAGGTAATTTATGAAATTATTATTTATGATATTTGTGGATCACATGATAATTAATTAATATTTTGGTTTCACATTGAATGTGAACCAATGCATTGGGTGAAGAATTTAATCAATATAGATGACATGATCAGAAATACATTGGTTAGAAATAAATGGTATTGTTAATGAAAATTCAATAAAAACCATGGATATATTCTTTAGAAATTATCATTTAAATGATGTATAAAAATATCAATGAACTGATTCATGTTATTTTTATTATGATATACCCATTTTTTCATATTATATTTCCTTTTTTAAATTCTTCATGATATTATTTATATTTCTAATAGTTTACATGCACACTTCTTCCTCCGTTTTCTCTTAATTATCATTATTTTCATCATTTCAATTGATTTTTGTCTACAAGTTATGAGATGAAATAAATGAACTTATGAATATCTTTTGTTGAAGCCTTTCAAGTGGATTATTATTTTGTTATGATTTCATGAATTTTGTCTTCCTTATTTCTAAGAAGCTGATCTATAATAATAATTTTAATGTAATGTAATTGAAAGATATATAATTTATAGGGAGGATTCCATTTCAAGACCTAATATTGAATTATTGAAAAATTAATCCAAGAAATATTGAAATAAATAATGATTAATGGTAGTTCATTTGTTTTTAAGATTTAGATAAGTCATTGATAAACTTTTCCATGTGTTTGAAATATATAAATTTATTATGTAAGGTATATGTATTACTGGGTGGATTAAAAGGATGAAAAAAATTTCAATGAATAAAAAAAGAAAAATAAATTAAAATAGTATGAAGGATGATATATAACATATTGTGAAAATAATTTACTACCAATGTAGATTTAAATGTTTTAATATAGCTTTGATGATTATTTTTCTTGAGTATCAAGTCTAGGTGTGAAATTGGATGATTATACTGGTTGGTATTTCTTGTGGTTATGTTTTTTATTTGGTAGTCATTTATTAGGTTTATGTAATGTTTTTGGGCATGATAGATTAAGGTTATAAAATGATATTATTTTTTCCTAATGTGAAGATATTGTGATATAGGATGGGAATATTGTGTTGATGATGATATTATTGTGGTAATGATGATGGAATAATTAGTAGATTCACATTGGTTGAGATATCAGAATTCATGTTATTGGCTGATATGCTTATGATGCAGGACTTTTGTTGAGAACTAGGATTTCCTTTTATTCCTGAAACTATTGATGGTTTTGATGTTATGTAATAAATATTTATGTGATTTAACTATTTTGAAGATACTTTATAGGTATTTTACCAATATTATTATAAGTTCATAGAAATTATAAATTACTCTTCATACAAATTATACTCCATGGTTTAATAATATATAGTGATGTGACTAAAGATATGATTTAATTATAATATTGTTTTACCACAAGAATAATCACACATTATTGTTGATTATTTTCTCTACATTTGTTTATAAAAAACATTTATTCCCCGTATATATGTCTAAGTACATCATGTGACCACCACAACATAGTTTGATAGTTGTCTTAATGGATAGTTTGATGGGGATATTAGATGGTGTTAGGGTATCATTTTTTGAGTTAGATAATTATCTAAATACTTCATATTCCATTCACAAATATCCTTTATTCATGTTATTATGTCATGATGTTTATAATTTCATTGTGGAAAAATATTTTTTTCATTAATGTGAACCTTTGGTTGTAGATGGTTTTATTATATATATAATTAAGAGCTAAATCCCTACAATTTTTATGATAGACACCATCATTCCCAATTGCTAACTGATGACATATTAGTGTAAGGTGTTTGGTTAAAATCATGTCACCAATACCTACCTAAGTGGGGATTCTATAGGGATTTTATACCGCTGGTGGCACAACAAAACTCAATTTTCTTATAGTGTCATAGTTTTGACTAATAAATTTTAAAACATGTTGGAACAATATGTATGTACTGAAAAACACAACTTAATTCACTTAATTCCATCTCCTATTTCCCACTTTTAAAATTTATATAATTTTTATTAATTAACAATTTATTTTCTATAATAGAAATATATGAGATCTCCCCTAATATTCAAGTCTAACATCAATGGTAGGCCTATTTAAAAATATGGATCGATGGAGAGTGATGGATACACATCTTTCTAAACATAAAATTTAATATTTTTGAAATTATTCTTTTCTAAATGTCATATCACACAATGAAGAGCATCATAGGTTCTTAAACTCATATTCCCTTCAAAAAAAATTATAATGCAGTTAAAGTCATCAATTTAACATTGGAATATGAATCTCCTATAATTCTAAAACCAGAACCAAGAAATCATCACATGGTTCCTAAATGAATATAGGTTTTTGTGATGATAAATAGAAATGTTTGAAAATAAATTGTTATTAGAAAACAAGGAAACAATTTCTCTTGAAAAAAAATTATTCATACAAAAAAAATTTCCATTCTTGATAAATTATTGTGGTAAGAGAAGCGAAGAAACATACATAGTAATTGTAGAGTAGCCTCGATAAGTGGGATATATATTCACAGTCACTATGTATTTGAATTTTGAGTCTCAAAAATTAGGGAAAAGATCAAAAAAGTGGTCATTTTAACATATGGAATATGATACTATCATAAAATCAAACATCAACTAAATATTATGGACTCTTGTAAAAAACTATGGGTATTCAAGAAATAAATTCATAGAATATAACATCAAAAAAAATTACTATATAACACAATATATAATACATTTATTAAAATATTAATGCATTGAAAACACATTAGAATACATGTTACATAAAAATTTTAGATGGGAAAATAAATAATGAAGAAATAGTTGAAAGGTTTTCAGTCCACACACTCCTTTATTCATCTTCCATGAATCACTAGAACTATTGACCACATCGATGCTTCTACAAAAATATATCCATACAAAATTAATCACAATGCCACTAAACTCCATTTAGAATACAATAAATATTTAAATTATGGAGAAAAATCTGCCAATATAGTTATCCAGACATTTTTGAACTATATATAATGAATTTTTCAAAGATTTTGAAAATAAAATTCCATTAAATGATGTGAAATTAAGTATTTAATGATGATAAAATGATTCAAAAATACTTCACTAATTTATTAATATAAAATATTAACCTTAATAGAGAAATGAAATGTATGTCAAAAATTATAAATTAATATTGGAATGGCATGACACCGTCAATGAAAAATTAGCATGTATGCATTAGAAGACATCACATATAATATATATATTGTTTTATAGATTAGAAAGTGAATATTTATTTTAAGGATGAATGACACAAGAACATTTTATAAAATGTAAAATTGGAATTTAATCATTGAAATGAACATGGATATTTAAATATAACTAAAAATCATAACTACAAGTTATAATTTAGAAAACTCGTAAATATATGAAAAAATTTATTACGACTAATATCAAACTATTTAAAAAACTACAATCAAATGAATAGGGTATATATGATAATAAAAAAATTTGGGGACATAAGTAATGTTTTAAAATTATAATTTTTTTAAAAAAATCAAAACAACACATGAAATACATTAATAAATTAGAGTCAGTGGTCAATCCTAAATAATATATAATAAGTGTTAAATAACAAGAACCATAATGAAACTCATGTGTATCATTTAATAATTCTCTAGCTATTAGATTTTGTTATTTAATTTGTATAGTATCAAGTTCTTTTTTGTATATCACCACATTCTATTGAATATAATAAATATAAATCTAATTAATATAATAATAAAAAATTTTGTAATTTTTTTTGGTTCTGTTTGGACACCAATAATTACTTCATTGTAGTTAATAAAATCAGAAAATATAATTAAGTATTAAATAAATATGTCTTAATTTAAATAAAAATAATAAACAAAATATCCCAAAATATATACTACCAAGGACCTCTAGGAATATCAAGTTTTACATTGACAATTACCTTGAATCAACCCATCATAAATGCTAGATTCAATTGAATTATCATATGATCCACATAATCTCTCAAACAAAATATTTATAAATTATGAAAACAAATCAACAAGAGTTACAAAGAATGTGAAAAATAAATATAAAAATGAAATATTATTGAAAATTTGTATTCTAAGATTCAATCCTGAATCTACTTGTTACACGGATGTTCTTCAAAATTGAAGAAAATCAAGTGGGTTTTCATCCATTTTTGTAAATCCTTTATAATAACACACTTTCTGCAATTATATATCACTAACTTGCATTCTCCCAGGGAGGAAATTTATGTATCTATTTTTGTGATTGATATACTAAGACATATTAACTCTATAATATTAGGAATTGTGTACTAACATATATGTACTATTAAATCACTCTTTTTTGGTTTACATTGATGGATGAAAACTCTCTACTCTTTATTTTATAAAAATTATTATAAAAATTAATTAATATATGTAATTAATTTTTTTTGATTTATTCATATTAAAAAATTATGTATCATACCATATGGGGAATTTAACCATGTAATCTATAAAATGACTAAGGTCATTTGAAAAATTAATCGCATGGGTTATAAATAAATGGATTATAGTATCTTTAAAATAAATGTTATCCTTTTTATGATGTTTGACATTGGGGTTTCAAAAATAACCTAATTTTCATGACCCCCACCACACCCAATTAATTGAAATTAAGATCTCTAGGATGATGATTTATTGTGTTTTTTATCAATATAAAACCAAATATTACAATATTGAATCATATAATAATTCATAAAAGAAAAATTCGAAAATTAAATAAATTATATAAATGGAACATTATATTAATTAAAACTATAAACAATCACACTCACTAAAAAATTGATTATTTTTTTAACTTAAAGACTACATTGTTATTTTTTATCTTATAATATTTTATTCTTTTAGAATGACTATCTAGGAGTTTATTCAAAATATTGTGATACAAGATGCGATTCATAACTATTCTAGGTTTCAATATTGAAACAATTTTTATAATGATTAAATTTTTGATTTGATTGAAAATTTATATCAGTAGAATAAATCTTGATTTGTTGGTATTAATTATTTTTCAAATCCATAAAATGTGTTTAAAAAAATATTAACCATATGTTGATGGTCTTTACACATTTTATTAGAAGAAGGTGACCATACATTTGAGCCAAAAATGTTATCAATCTAAAAAATTTAGAATAATGGAAAATAGAATTTTAATAGACTATTAATACCCACAATAAACTACTAATAGAAACTTATTTAGTAAAAATGGTCACATGCATAAAATTCAAATCTGCAAATGTGATTTTAGAAATTAAAAAACAACAGATTATAATAATTGACTAATAAATGTTATATTTTTAAATCAGATAATTTATATTTATAATTTATCTGTACTGAAAATAAAAACATGCCTTTCCAAAAATACATAATGGTAATGGGATTAATATAGATTTTATAACATAGAATCATTTAATATTCAGTCATGGAAATCACATTTTTTATATAAATCCCAAACGAATGATAGTGTCTTCAGGTTTTAAATAAATGAATAATTTTTTCTGTCATGATCCATCACCTGGTGCCCATGTCGTGGAAACCCTAAGCCAGCCTTCCATTGGCCAGGGGTTGGGGACAAGCACCACAAAGGCGTAATTACCTGAACTGGTAAGGCATTTCCTTTATAACCTATAAACACTCAAAACCAAGTACACAAGAAGATACCAAAAAAGGTAAACTGTATAACTCAAAAGTGCTGAATGAAAAAGTGGCTAGAATACAATCCCAATAGTAAAGGTACAAGTACAACTGAAATATAATAAAATTGAAGAGTGTGAATGAAACATCTTCTAGATAGTTCTTAGGGATTCTACATGAAGAGGTAGGTAGAGATCACCTCCTCAACACTATTCATCCACTCATCTCCTATATATACCAACACACCGTATGGTCCACCTCCTGGTATCATCTAGTCCTGGTACTCACAACCTCAGTTAGCATTGGCCGTCATCTGCATCTAGCATAACAAAGTGTAGGCATCACCAATGTAGGGGTGAATATATCATTACTCAGTAGGGAACATGAGACCCCCTGGTCTCACAAAATTCACCAACGATACACCATAAAGTACGAAATCTACAGATAACTCTACTTAGGTATATACCCATACATATACCTATGTCAAATAGTAATCCATCTCAATCATGAAGAAAAAAAAGAGGTAATAACTCATCTCACACAAGGATTTATTCAAGGGGTACTAACAAGTAACATTCCTAACACTCAGCTGCTTGAGAAATCCTACTCTATCGAGTATAGTGGGCATTATGCGTCACACATAGGCACTTCCCATTGACCATGGACTGTTGATTTACTCCTCCTATAGAGTAATATGGGTCTGCCGCGTCACCAAGGCACTCCTCGATGTGGGTCTGCCACATCACATAGTGGTGCTCCCCCTCGTGTCCTACTAAGGTACTCCTCTTGTCAAGTACTATGGGACTGCTGTATCACTATGGTGCTCCCCACCATGGTTCTGCCGCATCACCAAGGCACTCTCCACTGGGCTAGTTTAGTCCCTACAGGCCGAAATGGATAGCAGTTTTCATGTCTCAGCCAACTACTAGGTTCCCGAACAAATCTCGCTCGTCTTTAGGAGGATCTTCTCCACAAAATACTGGTCTGTACTCAAAATATCACTAAGTACCATTAAGATGTATCTCATAGGTTTTCCACGTCATAGGGGTCTCAACGTAACAGATAGTGAATCAATAGATATCATTGTTTGTGATTTATTATACTTTTAGTCTCGGGGGCCCGGTTGGATTCGTGCTAAATCCAACCTGACTAAAACCCATCTCAATCTAAATATCAGTGGGTTTTCACTCAATGGGATTTTCTTACTCCAAGGTTCTCAATTCCACTGACGGGTCATCAAAAGGACATCTGGTGTTAAGGATATAGACAATAGAATGTAAAATGGGGTGTAGTGGGCCAAAGTCCAGTCCAGCTTGGTCGGACTGACCTAGCCCTGACCTGGCCTGTGCCAACCAGGTTTGGAATGACCTCACCTAAACCGCTAGGTCTAGCCTAGGTCATGCTGGGCGGCTTGACCCACTCAGTCCAGACCTACCAGTGAGGGCCATGATAGTGCTGCGATGGCGGCTTGACCGAGGGGTGTCGTGAAAGAGAGGGGTGGATCAGTCGAGGAGGGCTCAACTGTGGAGTGGTGGTTTGGCCATGGTAAGGTGTTCTGGTCGTGGGGTGGGGGTCTAGCCATGTGGTGACAAAGAGACACAGATGGCAGCAGGGGCCACAGTCTACGCGGATGCCACATGGTGGCGATGGTGGCTGCAGGGTGGCATCATTGTGTGGTCAACTTCATCGCTATCAGTGGTGTTATTGGCCGCCATTCTTGTGCCTCCTCAGTGTTTCATAGTTTTTCATACATTGCGATCAACAATAAACTAAAATCCTTGTGGGAGGGATGAGCCTTATTTTTTTGGCCCACACTCTTCTGCTTTTAGTGGTAGCATGCGGATATAATTCCATCATGAATTAAAAATAATTATCAAGAATGCAAGAGAAAAGAATTTTAATCAACAACCCTACAACATCCCAAAATTTATAAAACTCAAATAAACCCCTACGTTTTATTATTTCATGTCGATGTCAAAGAGGAGAAAATAATAGATGTCGGTTGATGACCTCCTATGTTGGTTTCAGCCGCAAGGTGCTTCTATTCCGGCTCGGGGTTGGATGCCTCATTCTTCTATCTCTGGTGAATGTTCTTCATTGGGAGGTTACAATCTTCGTCAGATAACATTACTTCTCCTCAGTCTCTCCCAATTACATATTCCCCCAAAAATTCCAAGTATCCAACATAATAGATTATGTGGGTGTTTTAGTTCACTGGAAGAAAATTAGAATTGGGGCAATTAATTACATTACATAATTAAGTGGTGAGGGTTGGCATAATTAATTAAGGAGATTTTGCACAATTAATGAAGGAGGGTTGGAAAAATTAATGTAGAGGAAGCTCAAGAGGCTCATCTGAATTAATGAGGGAGTTGAGGAGGTTTAGGCCTCTGGTGGTCCCCACCATCATAACATTTCATGGTTGGATACGTTTGGGTGGTCCCCACCACCATATCCTTACATGGGAGGTTAAGGACTGGTGGTCTACACTTCCCAACTTCCACATGAACGTTTTAACAAAATAAAATAAATTGTGTGTTTATTTTATTTTATTATTTCATGAAAAAACTAAAAATTTACTTCCTCCCTTGACCAAATGTCGTCGAGGTGAATGTCTATTTATGTGAATACTGGCATAGTGAGTTGAAAGGTTCCCTCAGATTTTAATTCCGAGCACCGGTTCAAATGTTAGAAAAAATCGCTATCACATTTAAAAAACATATCAGAACAAATGTTCATAAATTCATTCTGGGCCCTCTGGGTTTTGGAATCATGTGCCTTCGATTTTCACAAAGTCGTAAAAATATCATTTATTTAAAAAAATTACATGGAAATTATGGGTCTTTACAGTCTCCCCGCCACATTTCATTATGTCCCTGTATGTTACAACTCAAACTACGGAACATGTTGGGGTACTAAGAACACATCTGAGCCTTCCACTCCCATGTGCTCCCCTAGATGTTCCCATGCTGCCAGCGAATTCGCACCAGAGGTATCGAACTTCCATGAAGGACCCTCTCCTATCGATCCTCAATCTCTACTAGAAACTCCGTACAAGTTGCCCCATTGTCGACGTCCAGATGGCTATGGTCGATGATGTGAGAAGGGTTGTGCAGTTATCTCCATAGCTGTAATTTTTTGATGACGTCATCCACTTGGTGAATTTGAGGTGGAAGAGAATAACAGTATTCCAACACACCAACTATGTTGATGACCTAAAAAGGTCCGATGAATGTCGTAGATAACTTTCCTCCTCGACCAAATATTTGTAAGCCTCATCGAGGTGAGACCCATATAAAGGCGTGTCCACTATCCTCAAACATTAGTGGACTCTGTCTCATATCAGAAAATGACTTCTTCATAATATATGTATTCTTCACCTTCTCTAGGATGATCTGCACATTCTCTGTGGTAGCGCGTACCATCTCTGGTCCCACAAGTGCTGACTCTCCTGGGTCTGTCCAGCACCAAGGTGATCTGCAAGGTCACACATACAACACCTCGAAAGATTCTATACTATTGGTGGAGTGATAGTCGTTGTTGTACTCAAAATACACCAAAGGAAGGAGATCCTCCCAACTGTGACCAAAGTCATTGATATAAACTCGGAGCATGTCTTCAAGGGTCTAAATAGTCTTCTTAGTCTGGCAATCCATCTGAGGATGGAATGCGGTGCTCAAACAAAGATATGCCCTGAAAGCCTCCTGAAACCCTTTCCATAGCTGGGAAGTAAAACCTGCATCACGACCAAAGACAATTGTTGAGGATACTACATTTAGTCAAAAAATCTCCTGCCCCTTGAGGTGTCCAATGCTCTCTACTAAACACTTCTCTCTAGTCGGTAGGAAGTGAGTCGACTTGGTGAGTCGGTCGATGATCACCCAAATTGATTCATGACCTCTAGATGTACGTGGATGTCTTGTAATGAAGTCTGTGGATATCACATCCCACTTCTACTATAAGACCTCTAAAGGCCGAACCAAGACTGCTGGTACCAGATACATCATCTTCACATGATGACAAGAGAGGCACCGAGAAACAAACTCTGCTATTGATTTCATCAATCCTAGACACTATTATGATCGTCGGATAACCTGGAACATCTTCACCACTCTTGGATGTACTGCTAGAGGGGATGTGTGTAACTCCCTAAACACTTACTCCTTAAATGACACTGGTACCATGGTAAATTCTCTAAAGAGGATGATGTGCTCCCCACCTTCAGAAAATCCATCAGGTGCCTATCATGTAAATATCTGAGAACGTCGTTCCTCGCAGTCCACATCCCCATGTTGCGCCTTTTTGACTCGATGATGAAGTGGAGGAGTGACTGTATGAGACTGAAATAATGCTTCTCTATATCTATACATAAAGGTTATCTGCAAAGAAACCAGCTTCTCTATTAGCACACTTAGAAGTTGTATACCATACCTCTTGCTGAGTGCATCTACTACAATGTTCCCCTTCATAGGATTATAGAATATCTTGAAGTCATATCCCTAGAAGAACTCATGAAAAATTCATTGTCTCAGGTTTAGGTCATTATAAGAGGCGATATACATGAAACTCTTGTGATCAGAGTACATGATAAAATGCTCGCGCATCAGATAGTGTCACCAAATATTCATGGGGAAAACACTACTGCAAACTCAAGGCCATGGGTGGTGTATTTTAGCTAATGTTGTCTCTATAGTCGGGAACCATATGCGATCATTGCTCGCTCCTCCATCAGGACACATCCGAGTCATCTCCCTAATGCGTCAGAATATACTATGTACCCTAAGACCTCCTCCGGCAGCCTGATGACTGGGGAACTAGTTATCCTATGCCTCATCTCCTAAAAAATCCACTGGCATTTCCCCGTCAAAATGAATGGTTTCCCCTTCTTCATCAATGCTGATAGTCAAGCTGCGACTCTGGAGATGTCTAGCACAAAACTCCGCTAGTATCCATCCATACCTAGGAAACTCCATACCTTCATCACACTAGTGGGTTGATTTCAAGAACTTACCACCTCAATCTTCATTGGATCCACTGCAACTCCAGCCTCTAATATGACCTGACCTAGAATGTTAACCTCTCATTTCCAGAACTGGATCTTTGAGATCTTACCGTAAAGATGGTGCTCTTGGAGTGTGTCTAGTACTACCAACAATTGATAGGAATTCTCCTCCTCCATAGCTGAGTAGATCAGTATGTCATCGTTGAAGACTACCACAAAGCGATCATGGTACTTCTGAAAGATCTGGTTCTTGAGTCCCATGAACATTTCTGTAGTATTGTTTACACCGAATGGAATATACAAGAACTCATAATGACCGTACTGACATCTATAAGATGTATTCTTGACATCCTCGTCTCGAACTCTGAGCTGGTGATAGCCTGATATAAGGTCTATCTTCGAGAACCACCGTGATCCCTTCAGCTGATAAAATAGGACTTCAATCCTCAGGAGTGTATAGTTGTTCTTCACAGTCACCTGGTTTAGGTTCTGATACTCATCTCAAAGTCTCAAGCTCCCATCCGACTTCTTGGATAACCAAATTGGGGTAGCCCAAGGGAAAACATTGGGCAAGATGAATCCCTTTTCCATGTAAGCCATCAAGAAGTACCTCCATCTCATGATGTTCCATGGGAGCCCTTCGATAATCTGGTTAATATACCATTGTAATCCTGGGGTACAGTTCAATGTAAAAGTAAACCTCTCTATGAGGAGGTAGAATGGGATCATCACAGGGAAAACATTTGTGTACTATTCCACTTCTTCAGGATAGCTAGGACTCCCCACTTCAACCATTCCATGGGTAAGGGTATCCAACTAATGTGTATTCGTCTTCATGAACCTCTGGGTATGTCTGTCATGCACTGAAAAGGATCCCTTCTCACCGGTGAAGGTAAACCTGGGAACATTTATGTGGACACAACACAATTTTCACCGAATACAGTATTTCTGAGCATGGAATGTAGATAACCAGTCCATACCAAAGATGACGTCGTAGGCCATGACACCGCTACTAGGAGTTCCCACCGATGTGGTCGCCTCCTAGATTAAGCTCACACTTCTAGCACCAGTGCATAATCTTTGAATACACTCTCGTAGTAGTCAATAGCCGTAAAGATCGAGCCAATGGATCTGTAAAAATCTTAGAACTCCAAAATTGGTCAGTGGAAATGAATGAATGTCTAGTACCTATGACTATAAGTACCATATCTAAGATGGAGTATACACAGATTGTACCTCGTATCGTCTCCGTAGTGTCCTGATCTTAGTCCTCAGCTTCCTAGAGCTGAGATCACCCATGTCCACCTCTTCCCTGCTATCGTGGTGGACCTCTTGGTGGTTGTGATGATAACATCTTGAATTGTCACCCTCCACCAATTGCACGACCAGCTCCTCTGTCACATCCGCATACTCCCTGCAGACCTCCTCGGTCAAATCATTGTCTCTACCTGGGTGGTCCATCAACCTTTTGATGATCATCTGTATGACGGGTTAGACAGTCATGAGTCATGTGACCCTGCCCACTGCATGCATGACATTGCATGCTCCTAGCATGACTAGCTCTACCTCATGTGCTCCACCCAACCGACCATGAGTAATGTGGTCGTCCACCTGTATGTCTGGTCCTCTTCGACCTCTGTGAAAACTGTCTGCTTCTAACTGCAGAAGAATACAACACATGAAGACTAGTGGTGGGTCTCGCTGCTGGTTACAGCTCAGAAAGGAATCTCTGCACTTAGAGGGCTCTCTCTAACACCCCCACCTGTGTCGGGATGCTGATTAAGATCATTGAAGCCCTGAAATCGTTCCTAAGCCTCTACTTGAAGGTCTAGGCTCTAAAGAATGGGTCTCGCACCATATCTGTGGAGTAGCGTGAGAGTTCATTGAACCTCATTGAGTACTGAGCCAGAGTACTATTTCCCGACTGCAGATGAAGTTTCTCTTTTATGTGCACTGCGTGAAGAGTCGCTTGGACAAACTCTGCTCGAAATAGGATCTCAATGTCATCCCAAAGAAGTGTCACCTCATCGTGAACCTGGAGATTCAAGGTCCACCTTCTGCCTACTACATCTTGTAAAAGTATGGCGTTAAGGATCATCATGAGATCAGCTGGTGTCCCTACCCATCGTAAGACTCTCACTAGAGCCTCCAACCAATCCTAATCTTCCTGTGGGTCTATCTCTACCTTGAACGAGTGTTGCCTCTTGGGATGTAACTCGTTCAATGTTCTCAAGCGGTGTGCACTCTCTGTTGTTGGGTTTGGTGGCATCAGTGTCCCAATGAGTAATGGTACCGCTGGTGCCTCCACTAGTGACTCTACTAGAAGAGGTACCTACACCGAGGGCACGCCACTTCGTGGGATATCAGTGCGTACAAATATCAGAAACGTGGGTGGTTGTCTGCGTGGAGGCATCTTGAAAAGAAACAGGTGCACCATGGTCAAAATGTTATACCTTGTGAGCTGACATGGTGAGATGACTCAAAGAGTTCACAATGGAGACTCTTGAAAACACAAATTCAATCAGTTTTTTTGTGCACTGAGTCAGATATCAGATGTTAGGGTCCTGGTGTATGGATACATCGACCGCCACACTAACACTGGACTACCTAAACTGAAAACCACACTAATTAACCTTATCACATTTACTTAGAAGAAAAGATAAGAATTTTAGTTCGTATGTACAATCAAATCCTCTGATACCAATTTTTCACGACCTCTCACCCGGGGCCCGTGCCATGACTACCCCAAGCCCGCCATTCATAGGCCATTGGTTGGAGACTAGTACCAAAGGCATAATTCCCTAAACTTGGAAGGAATTTTTTTATAACCTATAAACACTCACCACCATGTGCACAACAAGATGCCAACAAAAGTAAACTGTATAACTAAAAGAGTGTTGAATGTAAAGGGGTAGGAATACAAGCCCAACAATAAAGGTTCAAGTAAAATTTAAATACAATACAATTGAATAATAAGAAAATAACAACAACTGGATCTCCCTCTGGGTTCCTAGCAGTAGGGGTGGGTATAGATTGCATCCTTAGCACTCCTCGTCCACCCGTCTCCTCTGCGTAACATCATGCTGTATGGTCCAACTCTTAGTACCATCCAGTCCTAGTACTCTTACCCTCAGTCAGTGATGTCCATATTTTACATCCAACATAACATGGTGCAGGCATAGCCTGTGCATGTGTGAGTATAACAATACTCATTAGGGTCCCCAATATCATCTAGGTCTCACAAATTACACCAACGATTAACAAAAATTTAAGTAATCTACAGATAACACAACTTAGGTATATTCCCATACATATACATGTGTTATTAAGTAATCCATGTCAATCATGAGGAAAACATAGAGGAAATGACTCACCTCACACTAGGATTTATTTCTGGGGTAGAAACAAGTATCATTTTGAACCCTCACCATCTGGAGAACTCCTCCTCTATCGATTATAGTGGGCCTACCACAACACACAGAGGCTCTTCCCACAAACCATGGACTACTGAGTTACCCCTCTTGTCGAGTATCGTGGGTCTAATGTGTCACTAAGGCACTCCCCACTATGGGTGTCCCATGTCCAACAGAGGTACTCCTCCTCGTGGGCTTCTAAGGTAGTCCTCCTATCAAGTACCGTCGGTCCACCAAGTCACTAAGACGCTCCCCACCATGGGTCTTCCGCGTCACCATGGCACTCCCCACTTGGCCAGTCTAGTCACTCCAATTGAAAATGGTCAGAAATCATCATGTCTCACCAAGCTACTAGGTTTCTGCCCAATGCCAGCTCATCTCTAGGAGGATCATATCCATAAGCTACTGGTCGATACACCAACTTCCACAAAGTACTGAGAAGAATTATCTCAAAGGGTTTTCAGGTTATAGGGGTCTCAATGTAATTGAAAGTGCGTCAATCGGACACCCGGTCTGTGAGTTATTAGCATTTTTGTCTGAGGGTTCTTGTTGGATTCATGCTCAATCCAACCTGATAGTATCCCATCTAAATCCAAATCTCAGTGTTGTATTATTTAGTGGGACCGACTCTCTCAACAGTTCCCAAAGCCATTGATGGTTCATCAGACGAATGTTCGGCGCCAATTTAATGGCCAAAAGAATGTAAATTGGGTCGTAGTGGACCCACGTCTTGTCCGACCTAGTCAGACCAACCCAGCCCTGACCCAACCTAGGCCAATCCTATTCGGGTTGATCTTGTTGGACCCACTGGGTCCGGCCCGAATCATGCTAGTTGGCCAGAACTACTGGGTCCACCCTGACCCGTGACAGTTGTGATGGTGTCGTGAGGGCGGTTCGGCAGAGGGCTACTACGAGGGTGTGGGGCAGCTCGGCCCTGCCCGGGGCGGCTCGTTTGAGGGAAGTGCGAGACATCAGGGTTCCTTGGACACAGAACAACAATAAGGCCACAAAATGATGGTCTGATAGCGGGGTGGCGGTGTTGTCGCGGGGTGGAAAGGAGCCGCTGACTGCGACGGGGGTCGTGGCGGCCGTGGGGCGGTGACGGTGGCCGCTGGGCAGCGTCATTGCATCGTCGACCTTGGCACAGTTGGTGGTGTTTCCAGCCACCATTCATGTTCCTCCACAGTGGTTCGTAGTAGTTCTTCCAACAAATCAACAATAAACTACACGGAATGCAGAGAGGACATGCCAGGTTTGTTTGGCCCACACTCACCGCTTTAGAGCTATAGCATGTGGCAATAATTCCATCATGAATTACAAAGACTTATCAATAATGGAAGAGAGAATAATTTCCATCAACCACCCTACAAATTCACACATATAATCAAACAAAAATAAACCCATCCCTCGTACGATTTCGGTTTGACGTCAATGAGGATGATAGAACGAACGTCTATTGATGACGTCCTACATTGGTTTCCCATGCAAGGTGCTTCTGTTCTGGCTCGTGGTTAGATTCCTCATTCTTCGATCCATAGTGGTCATTCTTCATTGATAGGTGATGCTCATTCTGGGAGAACTTTATTTCTCCCGAGGATCTCCCCTATCCGAATTCCACCAATAAATGCCACGTAGCCAACAATATAGATTATGTTGGCTATTCAATTCATTGGCATAAAATTTGAATTGCGTTAATTAATTACATAGAATAATTAAGTAGGGGATGGTTGGCAGAATTAATTAAGTAGTGTTGGAATAATTAATTTTTGCGGGTTTGCACAATTAATGTGGAGGATTCTAAAGAGGCAATTCCATATTAATGAGGGAGTTGAAGTGGTTTATGCCTTGAGTGGTCCCCACCCCCATAACCTCTCATGGGTGGTTAGGTTCAGCTGTTCCCCACCACCATAACCTCTAATGGGAGGTTAAGGTCTTGTGGTCCCCACTTTCCAACTTCCACATGGATGTTTTAAAAAAATAAAATAAATTTTGTGTTTATTTTATTTTATTATTTCATCAAAAACCCAAAAATTAACTTCCACCCTCGACAAACTGCCATCGAGATGAAAGTCTCTTTAAGCGAATACTGTTGCTGCGAGTTCAATGGTGCCCTCAGATTTTAATTCGGAGCAGTGGTTCAAATGATACAAAAAATCACACGAACGTTTAATGAACGTACCCAAACAAATGTTCAGAAATTCATTCCGGGCACTTCGGGCCATGGAATCACGCGCAATTAATTTTCAAGGACTCGTAAAATTCAGATTAATTTAAAAAAATACATTGAAATTCTAGGTTTTTAAATTTTATTTTGTTAATTTATTTATTTGAAAATATTAATTTGTTCTCGAAAAAAAATAATTTTGTAATTTACTAATATTTTAATATTTTAATGGATGTTTTCTAAATTAAAATATTTTACAAAATGTATTGACTTGAAAAAATTAATATAAATGTATAATATCTAATTTTTTAATCAATCTATGGATGTCTCCCATTGGTATATTAATTTTTTCATAGTATCCTCATGGTTCTTAATGGAAAAAAATTCTAATTTAATAATCATCTAAATATTATTTGACGTATTTTTAGTTAGAAATTCCAAATGGAATGAGATATAAGAACAAGTTATGTATTATCAAAACTGATAGAGTATGATAGATTTTAATGAATGATATAATTTTATAATGAATAAAAATTATATCATGTGGATGAAAATAAAATATGTATAATTTATTTAAGCCCATGTTTTTTAAAGGTATTATTTTTTTATTTAATGGTACCCATTATTTTTTTAACATATTTCTTCTAGATATGAAATTGAAATTTATTTTAAAACCAAAATAAAAAGTAAAAATATAACTATTAATTAAAATTTAATATAATGATAAACAAATTATATCTATATTTTTAGTAAGAAATTTAATGAAATATTAAATTAAATGAATATTATAAAACATAAACAAAACTAATTTTAACAATAATAAATTGAAGTGTAATTAATGAAATCAAACCGAAAAAATAATATATATTCCAATATGTATTCACATGCTCACATAAACATGTTATGTGATATAAATATGTTTCTATGTTTGTGTGTTTGTATATTATATTAATTTATTATGTTCACATTATATGTATTCAGTGAATCAATAATCAAATTGAATCTATTCTTATAAAATATAAAATTTATTGAAAGTATGATCAATTTTTATTCAATGAGATACTTTTTTTATGTAATATTAAATTATATAAATAAATACAGAAATGTGAGTAATTCTTTAAACATAATCTTCTTTTAAAATATAATTACAACCTCTTAACATTCATAAATGCACATAAATTTATCCATTTTAAAAAAATTATAACATTTAATAAAATAATATAATTCATTAATATCTAATGGGCCTTCACAAAATTATGTGTCCATGATAATATATATATATATATGTAAAGAATGTTAAATCAAAGAGATGAAAAATGATTTAGATATATCAGTGTGTATCAAGATAATCACTTTAACATCTTATCTATAGTCTGTGTGTTATATTAGTGAATTATGTATATGATATACATAAATTAGATGTATTTAATGTAATTTTCATGTCAACAACATTTAATATATATTTCATAATGTTTTAAAAAAATTATTTAACCTGGAATAATCATCACTCTACAATTTCCCAAAATGAATTTTTAAAAATTACAAATATTGAATAATACTACTCTAATTAACTAAATGCTAGAGGCTTGTATAAAATATATAAGAACTTCCTCACGTGAGGGAAATGGGGAGAAATCACAATTTTTTTTATCATCGGGGGAGGAAATGGGGTGAATTTATCTTGCGCAGCAGTATATAGGGGGTTTTTATCCTGGTATGTGACACTACTATAGTTCAGACATCCTTCTATCATTCATTTTAGCATAGATCACTTAAATTGTGGTTGGTCGAACATTGTATTAACATCATTTTTAGATCATTTTGCGGTATAGTTTACCATTTTATGAAACTCTAATATTATCATGGTATTTTTGACCTCGAATCATTGTGAGATTCTACCTCTTTATGGATGTATATATTATTAGTGAACAATATAAATCATTGTTTCCAATATGATCTTATTATAGTTATTTTCTTTTTATTTTATTTAGTCATTTATTTAACTGTTAACGTATTATTACCCCATAAATATCGGTATTTTCGTAGTAATTATCATTGATGTTATTCCACATTTATGTTCAAAGTAGTATATATATGGAAAAACATTATATTTTTATAATCTTAAACCTTATAGTGGATTATTATTATGTACATAAGAATATAATATAATGTAAAATATTAACATCAAATTTGTGGACACTACTATATATTCTATCTAATGTTTATTTTTTGGAAAATTCACATGAAATAAACAAACCGACATGACACATGAGATATTGAAAGACAAATTCACATATTACATATAATGTGATAATTTCGACTGTGGAAGTCTTCATTTTCTTTCAAAATACATTATCTATTTATGATATTCATAAACCATTTATATATGATGATGCACATTTAGATAGATAACTTCCAAAAATATCAAGTGCTCATGTTAATTCTTCCATGATTAACAATATTTGAAAATATGAATGTAACATACCTTATTGTTTCAATATTAATAAATAATAATAATGAAAAAATTGTTGATTTTAATGTCAAAAATTAAACTTGAAACATATATCTTTGATACTATTATTTCATATATTCTCTTGAAAATACTCATTTATACAATATTATATATAAGAAGAAGAAACAAATTCCCTTAAAAATCATTTTGAATCTATGGTAACTCCTCATTTCCATTTGGCTTCTCATTTCTATGATGTACACATACATTGAACATAAAAATATCAAAATAACTATTTCATGGAAACCAACATTGAATGCATTTGAGATATAGTGCTCTCTTAGACTAGTAGCGTATTATTTTCCTAATTTTTAAGATTTCCTAAGAATAAATACAACTATGATATCATTGGTGAGAATGTATTTTCCATTCAAATGGTATGAGGACAATCAAGAAAATATTCAGTAGTTTATGACCCGACTCACTTCTCGAGATATCCTAATGTTTATATAATTGGGGCAGGGCTATGTCATGTAGAGTTACTCATCTAGATCAGGATTGCGTTGAATTCATTTTTATGGATACAATGTTTGATACCATGATACATGATAGTTTTAGTCCAAAAAAATAGAATTATCCGACTACAATTGTTATGGTCCCTACATTGAAAACATGAACCACAACCCCATTGATGAAAATATTACTATCTTCATCAATCATAAGAGCTTGATGGAAATCATTACGCATATGGAATTGAACATAAAATATGGAATATGGATGGGTTATATCTATATTATTGACTTTGACATGGTTTATACAAATGTGAAATGGTATTTAATGGTTTATGGTTAGACCTAATAAATGTATAAACAAGTGGCTTGGGAGGATCATGACCGGATAGTCATGAAAATCATACACAACCACAAAAGGGAATTCAATGTAATGTGATTGATAAATTATATATTTATTATATTTATTCACCACACTCTTTACAATTTCATGATGGATTCTTCTATACCTATATATTTTCAGTTGTACATTGTATTTTAAAATAATTTCATGAACTCTCTATATTTAGTGTAGAAAACTGTCAATTTATATTCATTGTGATATTTAGTGTACACATTTTGTATAGAAATATTATAAGGATACTATTTTTTCAATATTCTATTATTTCCCATTTTCATATAGTTTGAAAATAATTGAATAATAAAAATAACATATTTATTTTTTGATATATTTCAATTTCAAACTATATTGTGATGTGACCATAAACATGAGTAAATTTTCCACACTGATTTATGAGGCTACAGATATATGAATACAACAACTCCTTGATCACTATGAAATACTCTATATGCCATTATTTTTTTCAAAAATGTTATACTATCCTTTAATTCCAAATTATATGATAGTGATTTATGTCTACAAATCATTAAGAATAAAAAGAAACAATTTATGATTTCAATTTTTTACTATAATATGTTTTGGACAATTTTAGTAACCACAAAATTATCATGATTCATATTTAACAAATATTTTCATAATTAATTTATTTTCATATGTTAAATCATGTGGAAGCATGAGGGGGTGTTTTATTCATTAAATATTTTCTCAAACATATTGGTGAATTGGTTTCTAATTCTCTAATAATTATTCTTTATATCTGATGATCATTGTTGAAATACATAAGTCCATAAATAATATCATCAAAATATCTTTTCAATGACTAATAAAAATATCTTTGACCAAGTTCATGTATATTTATTGCTTTGTGAAATTAATTTTATTTACTTTTCACATAAATAGAAACACATGCATGAGCATAATGGAAATAAAAAAAATTAAATTTAACATAATTTGTATTGTTATGGTGGAAGAAATGAATATGTTTTCAAACTGTAATAGTTAATATTTGAGTTCTTAGACTTATTTCTAGAATTTTTCATATAAATTATTATATAATTTTATCTTGTTTTGATTTGAATGAAAGGTTTTCTCAAAAATGACAAATATGATGTTGACTAGTACATTTATTCAGATGGTTCATAAGAGTACACATGATGACATTCTATCTATATTATATGATCTTGTATTTTTATAGAGTATTTGTTTTATTATGTTTCACTTTAAGTCCATTCATTTTTTTAAATAAGTGTTCTATAAGTTCATGAAATCTTTTTGGGTGATCTTAGGGTTCTGGGAAAGAAATAGGAAGTAATAGTATATGTCTATTTAAGTTTCATAGTTCACACACAGTTAGTGAAACATTTTCCTATCTTCCCAAGAAACCATCTGACCTCAGCCCCTTAGGAATTTTCTTATACACAATTTTCACATGGTTTAGAAAAATCTTCGAGTAAACCATGCATCCTAGTAAAGTTGATAAATTAAAATAAAATTCCATTATGGGATTTGAAACCATCACTATTGATTCACCATAATTTATACCAATTGGACCCTAATATAGATCTGTATCTCCCATGAGCATCCATGGGTGATTCTATTTCATCCCTAGGTTTTTTGGAGTGTTGTTTTTTATGGTTTGATGATCTGGGAAAGGATAATCCCTATATTGATTATCTTTTTGGATTAGGGTTTTCATTCATATCTCTATACAAATCTCTAAAGACATTCTTCTCTAGTGATATCTAGTTTGAGGAAATATAGTTTTTTTAATAAGTATATAAGGAATTAGATAAGATTGTGTTAACCAGTGGATTTTAGGTAGTTTATCATCAAGTTATATCACGTCATTTCTCCTAGATTTTTGCATGTTGGGTTATGTTAATTCTCTGTCCTTGTTTTGTCCTTCATTTAATTTGCAATAGATTATATAATGGGTGTATAACTAACCAATTGAACACCTCATTATCCATATGGAATTCATGGAGGATGACTTAATTGATTATCTTCCACCCTTATAGTGTGTCAACCATTTTTTATCGGGATAAAAATGATGTTGCGTGTTTAATTTTGTTGTTATTATGTCAGTCCTTTGATAATGTGATATTTTTTCATGTAATTACTGAGAAAGGTTTTAGGTATATGTGACTAATGGTCAGTAATGTTTAAGGGATTGTTTGGATGGCATGTAAGTTGTTTAAATGGTATTAATGGTAATATGTTTACGAATCAAGATAATAGTTGAGTATGATTAGTGAGATACGCATGAGTAATAAGAATTTGCCTGTATGGTTTTGTCATAAAAATGATAAATGTAATAATGGATTGTGGTATAATAATAGTTGCCCTTGTGATGTAATTTTTTAAATATTTTTAATGATATTGGATATTCTTGGTGGTAATTAGGTAATATTTGGTGAATGGATAAATTAACATGTGCACATGGATTGGTATAGTGTGGGATAGACAAGTGGTTCTATGCCTATGGGTATTCTGAGGTTATAATCTGCATACCTCGATACATGGGTTAGAGAAAGGGACATAGTGATATTCACCTAGCGGTTGCATTACACCCTGACTAAGATTTCATGGAGATGAAACTACGGTAAATGTGATGTGATGACCCATTGATATAAGAATTGATTATTTTCGCGTATTCCTTGAAACCATTGAACAATAGTAATACATTAAACTCCTGAACGAAGGGAAATTAAACCATAAAATTTCTAAGTTTTTAATATTGTCTTAATGGTGGATTATCATAGACTAATCATAATTTATAATTGATCCATGAACTATCTTCTATTTTATTCTTATTATTTAGTACATTAATAAAATATCAATTTTTATGGATATATTTTTGTCACTTTTGGGGTGGCGAACTGAGTTTCACTCACACCCTGTGTGGGACACCATTGAGTTCCTGAAAAAATTTCATGGACGTTTGTTAGGAAAAAGGAATGGCGATCTTTCTTGGGAAGTGAGTCAGGTATATATTTGCAAGGATGAGATCCATGACATGGATTCCAGACCGTTTTGGTTATTCTTCTATTTGTAATTATTTTTTTTTTCACATGGAACATGAGCATGACAATACATATTTTCTATTGCATGTTGTTTGTACCCTATTTGGGAGTCTGTTATTTAAGAATTTGATTGATTTGTCTATATGGATTCTATTATTGTATATGTCATCGGTTGTGTCTTAACCTAAAATGTTGTATAGTCACCCCACAAGACTTATAGTCTCTTGCAACTAGTCTGGAACCTCTAGCATACAGGGATGCACGCATGATGTCATGTGACTAACCATCTTGGGGAGCTTGTTTTGTGGATCCTAGGTCGGGGATGTTACAAAGTGGTATCAGAATAGGTCTTTTCAATTATATAATATTATTGAATGGTATACTAGAGTATAAAATGTTTTTGTCCATTGAAATGAGATCGTTCCTGGGAGTAGCTAGACTAAGTAATTAAAACCCCAGGTTACCCTATGTGGGAATTGTTGTTCATGTTTTGTGATGATACATTTTTTGATATTTCACCATAGAGTGAAGCACTTGTTTTGGGATTTGACATTTTAATAATATTTTTCACATGGTTGTAGTGGCACATGGTTGTGCATTCATTCCTCATTCCAGGTAGCTAAATATTTAATTTACATGCATCTTAATATGGACACACATAAGATGAATGTGTGTTACATAGAGAGTATGGTGAATTTTATTTCTTGAAAGAATCAAAAAATATTTATAATGAAATGATACAAATGGGTAATATGGTAATTAAAATTTTAAATGATAATTAAGGAATTATGCTTTATAAGAGATAATAAGTTGACAAATAAGGTCAAATTAATCAGTGACATGGAAAACAGATTTGAAATCATATTGAACGTAAAACATGTATATGTGTTTGCTAGTTACATCATGTTGGTCATGACCATGGTAGGGATGGTTGAGGATACTGTTCCGGGATGGATAATAAATTTTTGGGTAGTGTTTGAGGAATGAAATGTTTTTATGTAGTGATGAAACCTCGTTTATACTTGAAAGATCATGATGTCTTGTTTTTTAAAACATGTTCATGGAATAGTAGAAAATGATGCCACTATGATGATGTGTTCTGGTTGTGTGGATAGAGGATTTTTCTAAGAATGATGCCCTATTATTAGAGAATGAGGATCCAGTTCTTCTACATAATAGGGATGAGAAGTTATGTGATAACATTTATCATTTTATATAGGTGATGGAATGAGACTTAGGGTGGGTTGTATCTATTATGTTTGAGATGACAAAGTAGTTTCAGTTACACCACCCTCCGACAATTACCATAGAGGGTGGTCTATAATCAATAGTGTTTTGGATATAGTATATAATGATTAATCTTGATCATATAGAGACTCCTATTGTGAATATATTCATGTTAGTGGCTGATAAGTTGGATGGGAAGGGAAAAAGTTATTCGTAAATCATTTTCTAAGCTCAGCAGGCTAAAGGAATGTTGAGGAAGAATTACCACTAGAAGATTCTAGAACACTTATAAATAGAGTAATTGAGGTAGCAGAAGGATACTGAATTTTTTATCTTAAACCATGTAAAATTGTTGATAATGGGATATTTTGGTTGTTTCACATATTTGTGAAACATCATTCTGATGATGGAAGGAAATGAGATAGTTGCAGCGAGCCATTTCGGGGATGGGAAATGACAGAAAATAATGTATCAGTTGAAAATTTTCTATTTAAAAAGGTTTTCCAAGGTAGTAGTTTTTGCCCTTATTTTAGAGGAGATCTTGAAGGGAGATTTTGGTAATTAAATTTTAGTGTCATCTATGTGGGAATGTGGTGTTCTTCAAAGAGTAGGCTGCACTTTTTTGGAATCTAAATCCCTGAGAAAGTGAAAATAGTATTCCGAAGATGGGTTTAACAACTTCTAGTGGCAACAAGGTGTTCTTTTATCATTTTGGAAGGTCGAGGAATATGCAATGCCAGTGTCCAGAACCCCAGGCCGAGTCCCAAGTTTGCAGTTGGCATGGCCATGTGTAGGGTTATTATTGGAAGTTGCGGTAGACATGAAATAATGGAGGTCAGATGCAGATGTTGTGTGCGGATAGGGGTCAGTTACCTATTATCAGGTAGAACATTAATCTCTATAGATTATACCAGCGTAGGTGGTGTATGTGGAACTCAGGGGAGATCTCTGCCATACGATTATGGTATTACAGTGTATGGTACTTAGGATGGAGCCTATGATAAAGAGGCAGGTAATCTCTTTGTTGTTTAGACCACACCTGAAGGTAGTGAGGCTGGTTCATCCACTATTTGAGCTATGATTATTATATCTTACGTGATCTCTAATGGTTTTTTGATACAAGATCTATACATTCATTTATTTCATCATAGTTCATAGTTAAGATTTTCTTGACCAAGGAATGTATGTTCAGAGTTATGTAAATTTATATTAATTTAGGGGTACAGTTTTAGATTTACATACAACCTAATGGTTATGATCTAGTGGTTTGTGGATATCATTTTCTTTGGACTTGGTTTTTTTGGGAGATGTCAGGTTATGACATGATCTTTAGTATGGATTTTCTGGCATTGTATCATGATCACATCAACTACTGTTGATGTTGTGTGACGTTCAACTCTATCAAATGATAAACTCAAGTCCTTCATGTTTACTAAGACATTCAACCGGACTATATATGGATACTTTTTTAGTGGTTGGGATAAATCACAGACCATGTGGCTTTTCTAGCATTAGATGAAGGAGGAATGGAACAACCATCATTTTCGCTTATGGTGGATCAATATTTGGATGTTTTTTATGATTAAATCTTGATGCTGCCACCTAAGAGTGATGTTGTGTTTATGATTGAATGTTTACATGGTGGAGAAAAAATTTCCATTCAGCCATAACTAATAGTACCTTTATAACTCCATGATAATTTTGACAAGCTAGAGGAGTTAGAGTTTAATGGTTTCATTCAACCTTGTACGCCACCATGGGAATCTTATGTACTATTTTATAAAAATTACAATTGATCATTGAGACTATATATAGATTATAGAAAGATAAATAATCTTACGATTATGAATTGATATCATATTCCTAGAATTGATGACATGTTTGACCAACATAGTGGTGCCTTTCTGTACTACACGATTGATTTGTGGTCAGGATACCATCAGTTCAGGGTGAGACATTTTACGTTCCCAAAATATCATTCTAAAGCTTGTATGTGTTCTATATGTTTTTGGTGATTCCATTTGGAATGTCCAATACTCTATTAGTGTTCATGGATTGGATGAACAAGATATTCAACCCATTACTGGATAGTTTGTAGTTGTCTTCTCTGATAAAATCAGGATTCACTCCAGAACTCATGATTATCCTGCCAACCATTTTAACATTATCATGTTTATACTTAGATGGAGTTTTATTTACACCATGCTATCAAAATTTTAGTTCTATATTGATAATGTGAAATGTTTTGGACAAAGCATTTCTGAGTAAGGTGTGTCATTGAATCATGAGAAAGTGTAGTTTTCATTGTCTTCGGTGCAGTTCCATAATGTTTTTGATTTTTGGATTTTATTAAATTTTTATAGTTATTACTTAAGGATAATTAGATATTTCACTTATTTGGATCACCCCTCTATTTATTAACCAAAATGAGAGTAATGTTTAGGTACGTAGAGTCTTGAGATAATTCTATTCAGGAGATGAATTTAGGATTGATGATTGTACCAATTCTGATCATACGTGAACAACATAAGAGGTAACCATTATTATTTCATGCAAATTTTGATGGAATTAGGGTGGTGATAAATTATTATGATCAGGATGTATCATATGGGTCAAGAAATTTGAGACCAGATGAACTAAATTATCCCACTCATGACCTTGAAATATTTGTATTGGTTCTTTCCTGATAGAGTTGGATATATAACCTTTTGGGAGAGTGAATAGAAATGTTTACTGATCATAAAAGTCTCATTCCCATCCTCTCCCAATTGTATTTTTTTATTAGATAATGAAGGTGGGTCAAGTAACAAAAATCCATTGATTTTGTGTCGATTTTTATTCAGGAAAAGGGAATAATGTTATTGATGCACTTAGTAGGAAGACTTGAAATCAAGTAGTTTATGAATCTAGTTCAGAGTGAATGATGGTGAACATTTTTTATGAAATGAATTTGGAGGTACAGTAAGGTCCTGTTATCATAAACCTTTCTTCGACAGAAGTTAAGTCTATGCATTTCAGTCAGGTCATGGAGAGTAAGTTGGTGGATCAAAAGATTTGGTCTATAAAAGAAAAATATAATCGCGTGCGTTCACCGTCTAGATGGGATTTGGGAAATGATGACGTCTCTTATGATCATGTCTATGTTGTGGTTCTGGTTGGAGTATCATATTTGTTGATGCATGAGTTCCACACATCCAAGAGTGAAATGAATCTTGGAATTGACTAAGATGTACCATGATATTTTTAGGCAGTTTTGGTTGCCTGGAAAGAGGAATGAACTTGTGGGTTCTATATAATATTTCCTTCCATACCAATAAGTGAAGGATGAACATTAACGCCCAGGATGGTTGTTATAGTAACTTTTTATTCAATAGTTGATGTGTAATGACGTAAAGTTGGACATTATAGTGGTTATACCAAGGTAACCTAAGAAGAATGATGTAATATCGGTAGTTGTGGACCGGTTGAAAAATGTCGATCATTTCAAGAAGATATAAGAGACATATAAATTTGATCAGTTGGGTTAGTTTTATGTTATAGAGATTTTCAGTTTCAATGGTGCGTAGAGAACTGCAGTTTTGAATCATGATCCATGTTTCATATCATTCTTCATGAAGGTATTATAGAAGTTCTTGGTAGCTAAGTATTTTTTATTATGGATTATCACCCATAGAAATATTACCAATCAGTACATACAACTCATGTATTAGATGATTTTTTAGAGCATTTGTTTTGAATTTTAGTGGATTGTTCATAAAAACATGGATATTTATTAGTATCCCTACAAAAATATTTTCCACGTTATTGTTCATATGTAAAATTTTGACGAGCTCTATGGGAGACTTTGTAGATCACTGTTGTTTGGTTAGAACCCATGTATTTTGTGCTCTTAGTACGGATTCTTTTATAAGAGCCATTGGAAAAGGATTGGATGATTTTGAAGAATATAATAATGGATCAGAATTGGTATAATTCATACAAATATCATAGTCTTTGACCACTTGAATTCAGGGTCAGTGATAGTGTGTTTATTCAGGTGTCTCTAAGGATGGGTCACATCCAAATTATAAAGTAGGACATGTTGGCGTCTAGATATATGGGACCATTTGAGATTGTGGTTTGGATCATGCCAATAGCATACTGATTTTATCTTCCATATCATTATAGTGGGATTTATAGTGTTTTCCATGTTATACAACTCAGAAAGTATATCCCAGGTCCATCTCATGTGATAATTGTTAATGATGTCGAACATGAGGTGGATGAGTCCTTTGAGAATCATATGGTTCGTAATGTGGATCATAGTGAGATGTTCCTTCAGGTAATGGTTATGATATTGGATCGTATTCTATACATTCATGGAAACATTTAGTAAGAAACATGGGAGTGAGATATAGATATATGGGCCTTGTGGCCCCATCCCTTTTCTTTGGAAACTCAGTGATTCTAGAAGAGCAGCTCGAGGACAATCATTCATATGGTGGGGAAGTAATTAGATCCTCGAATATTTTTAATGTATGTTTTTGTTTACATTCCAATTTATGTCCCATATTTTTGTTACATATGTTTTCTCCATGTTCATGAGAAGTCTTGGTGTATTCTGGGGGTTTGGGGCATGATATGGGGGAAAAAGGTACTTTCTGAGCATTATCATGGTTTGAAAAAGATTAGTGAATGTCATGGAGCTACAGATGTGATCGTGAATCCTCACACCCTTAAGTAGTAGATCTGACATGTTTTTTTCATGGTTTTAAATTCAATGAAGTTGAACCATGTTTCCTAGTATAGTTCATAGATTTACAAAAAACACATTACTTGATTTTAAACCCTCACCGATGTTTCACTCTCATTTCTCTCATTTGAACCCTAGTGATTAACTAGATCTCCCAAGGGCATAAAAGAGTGGTTTCCCTTCATCTATAAGTCATTTTTAGATCCATATATTGTTTAGATAAGATCATGGTAAGGTAGTTCCTTCTCATGCTTGTTGTTTTGGTTTAGGGTTTGCATTCTTCACTGATATCTATCCAAATCTCAAAAAATGCTTCATTTATAGTGACATCTAGGACGTGTCTTAAAAATGTATTTAAATAGGTATCTATGTATTTTATTATGTGGGTTTTATCCCATGTATTTTATGTAGGGGTAATATATGTTATATCCCTAGGTTTTTACCCAGATTTGTGCGTGTATGGTTATGTTATTGCTCTCTCCTTATTGTTTCCTTGATTTTTATTGCAATATAGGGTATAATTGGTGTTTAAATTTCCAATTGAACACATGATGATCCACGTGGGATGCATTGACGATGAATTAATGGATTTGGGACCACCCATGGGGTGTGGGTCCCTCTTAATTAGGGATAATGGAAATTTATTGTGGGAAATTTACATGTGATGATGTATAGACTATGGAGAATGTGTTATTTAGGTAATGTATTGAATTCTAAAGGATTATTCGTAGTTGTGTCTAATTATGGATAATTGATTGTTTGTTTGGAATGTAAATTTATTAAAAGGGATTAATGGGAATATGTTGAATATTTATGTTTATATTTGAATATGCATAGAGAGATATGCATGACGAAAGTGAATTGGGATAGCTTTTTCTGTGATAAAAATGATAAATGTATTAATGGAATGTGGAATTGTACTAACTACTCATTTGATTAAATTGTATGAGATATTTCTAATGGTATTTTCTATTCTTGTTGGTAATGTTTTTTTTTGAATCGATAAATAAGTATGTGAACATGGATTTTTAGTTTGGGTTGTAGACACAAGGTTCTATGCCCACTGGTTGAGATGGACTGTGGTTCTAATCTCTACCACTCAATACACCTATTAGGTAAGGGGACAATTTTATTCTACCCTAATTGATGCATTCCATTATGATGGATGATTAAAAGTGAAGATAGTGACATAAATGTGATGTGATTCCATAGATAGATATGACATTATTATTTTATGATATTCCTTGAAATCAATGAAGATGCATAATCTATTATACTCTTAGAAAAGATGGAATTAAACCATAAGATTCTTATGCATTGAATATGGTTATAATGGTGGATTATATTAGAGGAAAAATAATTTAGAACTACTAATTTAGAATTATGTTATTTACATTAAATTATTTATTACATGAATTCACAATCTATTTAGACTGTTATTCTGTAGACGTTGTTGGTGTTGGCCTGCAATGTTGTACTCACACCCTGGTCATGTCATCGTTGGGAATCTGATCATATTTCATGGATACCTATTAGGAAAAAAGGAAAGGCCCTCAGGTGTGGAAATTAATTCAAAAACATTATGTGAATAGATGAGGTCTAGAACATGGTGTTAGGGACATCAATGTAATTCTATTGTTTTTATTTATTTAGGGGTTTGATCACATAGAACTATAGCATGACTTGACATATTCAATGAGGGATGTGGTTTTTACCTTGTTTAGTAGTTTCATATTTATGCATGTCATCCGTTTTATCTATATGTTAACGAATTTTATATATGTTTTTTGGTTGTGTGTTACTCTATGAAAGAAGGAATAGATTTCCTAGTTGACACTTACACACTTGGTGCGAGTCGTCATCCTCTGGTATATGCGGAGGTGTACTTGAGGTCTTGTGGCGACCCATCTAGGGGAACCCATTTAGTGGGAACTAGCTTGGGGAAATTATAATATTTTTTAATGTCAAATTTATTTTACTAATTTGTTGTATTTTTGTTTCGGTGAAATGAGTGATGATGTTCATAAGGGGTTGCCATATTCCTTGAATAGAATTTGATGATATAAATCTAAATTGTATAATATTATTTATTGTACTAATCAAACTCTAACTAAAAATGCATTGTTTAATGAGTTGATTATTTTGAATGGGAACTCATCATTTGGAATAATCCAATTAAAATACCCATTATTATCTCATTAAAATAAATATTGGGGTTTGTTTATTCCTCCCATGTATAAGTTTCCACATTACCATAAAGTCACAATAATGAATTGTACAATATTCGATAAAATGGATTGGACTATTAAAATTTGTTTTTAGATATTGTTTACATTTATGTGATTCATAATAGTCTTTGTATAAACATTATCATACATATTTGATATCTTTAAATAATTCCTTTGACAAGAATTCAATTTTTAATAGTTGATGATTTATTTTTCTGGTGGTCTAGCTGAGGAGAATATTTAGAATTATAGATTTATTAGTGGAGCATATATCTAAATTTTCCTATTCTTGAAATATAATTATAGAAGAATTTACTTATGTTCTGTAAAAGTAAAAATGAAATAAGATATATTATTTGTTAAATGTATTATTATTTTTTGAATATTCGTTAGTACGTAGAGGTGATCGAATTGGGACCAACATAAACAAGTGGTGAACCGATGGTGGAATCTTCCTAGTAGACGTATACTTCAATAACAAGTTCATCATCAATTGGATGAAACGTGACTTGAAAGAAACTTAAAAAAGGGGACCTATCAAGTGAACCATGGTAGTAACATATTTCTCATTGATGTGAGCTTCTATCCCTATTTTAGGTACATTGTTGCTTCCAAGTTTCATTGGAATGATGAATACATTTGTTATTCTAGGAGGAATGGTCAATTTTCTCAACAATGTAAGAAACCACCCCATTTTCAATAACTAAATTCATAATCAAGACACATACATTAACAATCATCTGATTTTGTGATGTAATATAGCTTTTTTCAACTTTACTACAATGTTGGATTATGAACTACATCTCCAAATAGATATACTACAAAGAAAGAACATAAACCCAGGTTGTGATATCATATCATATTTATCAATTTCATAACAAGATTCATTGTATGCATTTACAATGCACATATCGTCAAAATTGAATGACTAGGAACATTTCCTTTATTCATCTATATTACTGAAGTATATTATTTATTACTACTTATTCACACACTAAGAATATAGTGTATCATCTTACTATAAGTATAGAATAAGAATGGTTTATTAAAAAACTTATCACTATATACATGACGCATATTATGGTGGATACAGAAGTAGTCATATCGATCATTTCCTACAGTTTAGGATCTCACATATTTTATTGATTTTTGATACAAAACATTGGAAGAAACCACTTCTTAGAGTACCCCATTCTATACCTCATGAGAACATTCCAATTATAGGTTTTATGCCTCAGTCCAGAAAACCGTTTTATCCATAAATAATAACATTTTTACACCATCTGTAGAGTTTTTAACTCATGTAATTCATTGTCAGAAAATATCAAAACATTTCAATAGAATGTAATTTTTGGATAATTTTCAATAAGTATTGTGAAAAATATATATACAATAATAAAAATAAAATGATTCAACCACTAATCTTTCTAAATACATAATAATCACATGTGTTTTTATAAACCCTAATACTGTGATTGCATCATCAAACAAAATATTCCCACCCAGAGAACAATGATTCTATCCATAAATGGACCATAACTACATATAAACCATAAATGTCTCCTTTGAGACATTAAAATCATAAGGTTATATTATATTGATAAATTTGAATAAATTTATGTTATAGAGATATATTTTTAAATTCATTTGATATATCACATAATCATAATGAGTATTATCTTAGTAGACGTTATTATCACCATTGAATAACAGTAAAATACTATAAACAAAACAATTATGTTTAGAAAACCCCATTGATGATTAGAAACAAATATTATATTATAAAATAGTATGATTATATTTATAAAGTTACAAAAAATAAAAAAATATTATCAATGCATTAAATTATTTGCAAAATTAAATAAAAATTTTAGTGATACAATATTATAATTAAAATAATTGTGAATGTAAATTTAACATTCAAACATAGAACACCAATATCTCACAAAAAATGATTATAAAATTTTGGATTAAAAATGAAAATTATCTTTTATATTACACTTTTAGAGAAACAAAATATATCACAATGTTGATACATCATATTTAAAAAAAATATCATATGCTTATATAACTTCTATATGAAAAACTAACATGGTATATAATGATTTTGGATTAATCCATAGTATTCATGAAATGTTTATATATTATTTTTCCATGACATTAGAAATGAAATGACTAGACCCATGGAGGCCCAACCATGGATGACTATATAAAGTATTTCTCGCCTTATGTATTCCAATAATAAGCTGAGGGTTGGTGACTAGAACCATTTTATCATACCACAGAACATGAGATACCATATACTTTTTCATTATAGAGTAAACACATAATCAATGAATAAGATAAGATGATACACTTGTAGTATTTGAATATATAAACATCCAAATTGAAAAAAATGCATGAATGATACATTAAACACAAATATAACACCACATGGGTAAAATAAAAAAGAACAATACAATGAAAATGTCCCTAAATATGAGAGATGTGAGATTCTAGAGAACTCATCCCCTAATATAGGCACAATGCCTGTGATGATGAAAATATAAGGAATAATGAAATTTTTTATAATTATTACATCAATTTCCCTACGGTATACGGTTCTCCAAAGGTAACCATAGAGATCCTAAGTAGTCACATCCCTAAAAGAAGTCGAATGATTCAACCTGTCAATCATTCATGTATTTAATAAATTCCATAAATGATGAACTATTTTTTTCATAAAACATGTCATCCATGTGAATAACAAATCGTTTCCTTCGTGTCCATTGATAATGTGATTCCATTCTAGAGACACATAGGATGACCCATTCCTTTATCCACAATAGATCCCAGCCAAGGGGTTACTAACCAAAACTATTAGAATAACCAATTTCTGTTGTGAACGATATAATTCAAAATATATAATAGATCCACAAATATTCATTGGTCATCTAAATGATAAATTATCACACAACCCCAAAAATTGAATCAACCAGAAGAAAAATCCCATACTACATTTATGGAATTATAGTTGAAGAAACTCAACTTGTTGGAAGAATCATCACCCTATAGAGTAATTAATATACTTATAGAGGGAATGTTTCAGGCTAGAATAAAAATCAGTAAGGGGTGTAACAAACACTATTTGTATAGTTTATTGGACCTGCAACTAATCAAAACAAATGGAGTAATAAATACATATTGATTTGGAGGGCCCCATCCCCATGTAACTTTGGGGGAGGGGGGTACTGAAATACATGATGTAAAACAAGGGTATCATTCCCTAAATAGCATACTCGCATGGTTTTGAATTCCCCATTAATGCTGCAAACATCATGCCTCAAACCCCAAAATCATATCTATAATGATGAATCATAAAAATGATTTAAATTCATTGAAAACGCTCTCTGATGGATGAATTGAAAACAACTGTTGTAATATATTCCAAAAAAATACATAGGATACAATAAATATTTTCTAAAAAGGAACATATGACATGAAAATCAAGGAAATCACACCCCAACTGCTATGGGTGGCCTTATGGAAACACTTGGGTGACCCACATGGGCTGTTGGGGGTATATGTGTAGGTTTATTGATCCCAAAAATGTTGTGTGTTACCTCCTTGGTGGGGTTGGGTAGACGTCCCTAACTACATCGCAAGCTATCCAATGCACATGGGGGCTTAGTTGAGCTGGCCCAGTTGGTTGACCTATGCCACCCTACCTAGTGTGGTTTTGACATTCCAAATGATCTGCCACCTCCCAATAAACAAAGAGGGTTAAAATTCATATATTATTTTTGATATATGTTTATTAAGATCCACGACACTCATAATTCTATATCATCTCTATGTGAGGGTAAACACTACAAATTAGAATTATTGTATAGATCAAATGATTTTTCCAATAATAACCACTTCTTTATATTTATCCTTTTACTTCTAAGGGGGTTATGAAAATTGAAAATAAAAAAAATTAAAAATTTTTATTAAAAAATACCTCAATCACTAAACAGAACCCCCTCATTCAAGACAAATTTTTGAATCATTGAACTATTGATCTATGAAATCTAAAAACACGTAATGAATATTAGATGTTCATTTGTTTTCATGATTTAAGGAATCTTGATATTAATTGTATCTTAAATGTGAGATAAATAAATTAAATAATGTAGGATTAATTATTTATTACTGTATCAAATGGTTTTAATGAATTCGAATGATCAATAAGTGAAAAAATAATAATTAAAACTGTATGAATAAAGAGAGATAACTTCTTGAGAATATAACTTAATACCAATATTGATTTAACTATTTAATATGGATTTGATAAATAATATACTTGAATGTAAAAGCATGGTGTTCGATATGATGATTCTAATGATTTATATTATTTAGGTTTATGACTTGTATTTAGGTTGTGCTGGATTAGGATTAATTAATTTTATTTTTGTGTGATTTCATAAAATTATAATAATAGGACATAATGTGACGTTGTTGGAATATTGTGGGAAAATGTGATATTTATGAATTTGTTTTTTTGTAATGATTTAATCATTTGATGATTGAAAAAGTGTTGGAGGTGGGAATGTCTTTTACAAGTTAATATGTTAGTGATGCCTATCAAAGGATGAGAGATAGGCTTTCCAATTTTTCTACAATATTTTGATGGTTTTGATGATATGGTATAAATTATTATGTGGTATGTTTATAATGTTGATTAATTTCTAGAATTATTCCCATATTTTCATATATCTATAGAATTTTAAAAATCCATTTTATAAGTACAATACACCATCATTTAAGAAGATATGATGATGCGCTCTTTTAGAATATTATGTAATGTATTTTTTTACCATTATCATAATCACAGTATTACATTACATAGTTGTTTAAAAATGTTTATCCCAAAACCATTATTCCATGTGTATATTTATGAGTAAATCAAGTTCCCACTTATCCTTAGTTGGTTAATTGTTTTTTATTTTTTGTCTTAGGGAGATTTTAGCTATTCTTCAGGTAGCTTTAGTAGATTTTGTAAATGATCTATGGATTTATATTTCCATTCACGAATTTAAATTTTTATAATTTTATGTTATCTATGAAATATATTTTCTGTGGAAAAATATTTTTCCCCTAATGGGACCTTTGGGTGGTGACTTTTGGTTTACTTATTTACATTATAATTAAGAGGGCAATGCCTCTTATTCTTTTGATGGAATCCATAGGTCCCTCATTCAAACTCATGAAAAATTATTGTAATGTTTCTAGGGACATGGTTTTTTCATATTTCTACCCAAGAGATGATTCTATGTGGATTTTAAACCAGTTATGGAACATCAAAAGACAATATTATAATAGTGCCTCTATTATCACAATAAATTTTAAAACAATTCAAAAAAATTAAATTTTTAAAAAACACAACATAATTGACTTACATCTCTCCATATTTTACCCTATTGTAAATAAATATCATTTTTAGAATTTAAAATATATTATATATAAGAAAAACATATCTGATGTACCCCAATATTCAACTCAAACATTAATGGTTGGCCTATTTAAAAGCACAGTGATATGGAGAGATAATGATTCTCATATTCCTTTATAGAGTAGTCAGAATTGGTTTTAGAAACCTTGTTTTATCATAATATAACACTATATGGAGAATCATAGATGTTTAAACTATGTTTCCCATCAAATTATTTAATACGTAATTTCAATTCATAAATTTAATACTGGAATATGAATATCCTATAATTCCACATCCAACCCCAATAGATATCCACATGGCTTGTGAATGAATATAGGTTTGGTGAGAATGAATATAAATGTGAGAAAATGTTTTTATAAAAGAAAAATTACTAAAAGTCTCTCTTATAAATATTTCATTCATAACCATCCAATTAAATTTAGGATAAAATATAGTGGTTAGAGAAGTCAATAAACTGACATAAAGGTTTCAGAGTTTCTTTTTCAATGGGGTCTAAATTAAAACTCATTTGGTATTTGAAATTCATGTCAATAATTTTTAGAAAACCATTTAAACCAATAGACATAACAACAAAATGTAAGCTAGAACAACATAATATCACATATCAACATAGTATTTTGGCTTTATGTTAAAGCACATGTGTATTCATGAAAAGGGTGTTTACAAAAAAACATAAAATAAAAAACTAAATAAATCGTCATAATACTATTTTAATAACGTTTTAATGAATTGTAAAATAATCTACATTAAATGTACATAATAAATGAAGAGAAACAAAATAATCCAAAAATAATTCAGTCATTTTTAGGCCATTAACAACATTTTTCATCTTCCATGAATCATTAATACTATTGAGCATGTTGATGTTTCTTCAATGATTTGTTCCTATGTAATAAATCAAAATTACAATAAACTCTTATTAACACCCAATAAAATGTTGAATTAAAGGGAAATAATTAACAATGATATTAACTAGAGGTTTCAAAATTTCACATATAGAATTTCTCAGACATTGTTGAAATTAAATTCGATTAAAACACATTTCACAAAGTATTACATGTTAATAAAACTATAAAAAAAATTATTAATGTATTAATATACAGTATTATTCTTAACAGATAAACGAAATAAACTATATATATATATATATATTATCTATGAAATAACATATGATATTATATTACAAATTTGCAACTATGAATTATAATACATTTAATTGAAACGGTATTTTAATTTATAGATAAAAAATCATACTGTTATTTTATGTTCTAATGACACAAGAACATTTATTAAAAAGTGAAATAGGAATTTGATCCACCCAATGAACTTGAATATTTAAATATAATTCAAATTTGTAAGATGATGAAATAATTTAAGAATCTCCTTAAACTGTTAAAATCCTTTAAAACTAATAAAATAATATTTCATTTTCCATAATCAAATTGAGCAGTTGTAGACTATTATCATATATATGGGGATTATATGCATAGTTATATTGGTTTTATAGAGGTTGTTAAATTAAAAAAATAAATGGAATATTTTAAAAAATCATTGTGACAAATCAATCCTAAAAACATATAATATATATTAAATAACATGAAACACAATGAAACTCGTGTTTATTTGTCTACACATTGGAGGCCATTAAGCATTGATATTAAATTTCATTTATTATAATTGACTGTCTTTTAATCACTGAGTTCTATAAAATATAATATGTATAAATGTAAATAATATGATTATCAAATTCAATAGAAATTTATTTTTACTATGAGTTAACCCCAAGAATGTATTAATTGCATATAAAATCATTAAAAAATAATTAATGTAAAATGTAATTTATTTCAATTTACATAAAAAATAATAAAAAATAGCTACAAAATCATACCACTAAACAAAAAGCATATCAATTTTAAAAATAATCTTTTTTTAGAACAACACGGAAATAAATGTTGTTGCAGTTTATTTATCTTGCGATCCAACAAATATCTAGAATGTACATATATCTAACTTATGAAAAAATATCTTGGATATTTATAAATAACCAAAAAATAAATATATTAATTAAATATGATTGATATTTCATAGTATATGAATGACGTGAGAACATACATGTTCCACAAACATTCTTAAAAATCTAAGAGAATTATGCAGTTTTTATTCCTATATGTGCATCGTATATAATCAATAACATTGGGAAAAGTGTTATCATTGAAACACATTTTCCATGGTATAGAATTTCTATATCAATATCTGAGCTAGATACACTTATAGATAATGACTAAAAAATTATGCATTGTGTGTTTACATAAGTCTAAAATCATGTTGCTCATTTATTGTTATTGTGCATGTTGATACAACGCTTACATTTAATATCACATTCTAATTATAAAAAAGTAATGAATATATTTAATTAAATTTATTAAATGATATCATATATATAATATTTTATGTATCTTAACATTTGTGGAAATTATACATGTAATCAATCATATGGTATAAATCCTCTAGAATATGAATCACATGGGTTATAAATAAATGGAATAAAAAAATTAAAATATATGTGATCATTTTTAGGATTAATGGAATTGTTGATCCAATTATTCCACAACATTCCTCAACCCCTACCCCACAAACGTTATCATCAATAAGTTCCCCATGATTATTATTCATCAAACTTTTGTGAGAACTAAGTACAATGTATGATTTTTGTACATTATATAATATGTCATATAAAAAATTTATAAAATGAAATAACATATATATATATGTAATATTGTATTAATAAAAACTATAAAATCTCATAATTAATGAACAATTACTACTAAAGTTTTTTTAAAACCCCACATGAGTAATTACAATCATAAAATTATTTATAATTTTGAAACCATGATGTATGATTAAAATTAAAATATTTAGAGGAAAGATTTAATTATGGAATATTATTTTCATTAGTATTTCCAAAAAATCAACTAATTTATTTATTTGTGCCATTTATGGAAAACATATATCAGTCAACTGAATGTAGATTTATTAGTAGTAAAAAAGTTTTTATTTTTAAAAAAATATAAAATATATTATAAAATAGATTATCACCACATTGATGGTCTTGTAAATATTTCAGGAAAACAACATGCCCCCACATTGCAAGTGGAGACACAATAAATTATCAAATACTAGAAAATAGAGAAAAATATAAATTTAAACAGCTCTAAATTCACACAATCATTAATTAATAGAAAATGGTATAGTAAAAAATTTACGTCAAACATTTGAATTTAAAATTACCCAATGAAATCATAGAAATTAAAAAAAATTATAGTTTTAATCATTTTAAAATAAAATATACTTTTTCTAATGTGGTCATTTGGATAAAAAATGCCTCATTCCAATAAAGACAAAAACAAATCATGATAATTATTGTTAGGTATCGACCTGATTATGATTTTTAATATATTGAATTAATGATGTTATAGATATAGACACTGTCATATGATACCCAACTAGGAATAATTATATTTTCATCATGGGGTATATAAATGAATATTTTTTTCATCAATTATCATAATTTTTTTAATTATTTACTAATTTAAATACAAATTTTTTATTCCCAAAATAAATCTTACTGTTTAATTTAACCACATTTTATCCAATAAAATGTTTTTCAATGTTTTAATATATTAAATATTTAATGACTTGATATAAATTATAAAAATGATATGTTCTTATTTTTAATTTATTCTCGAATTAATCCCATCAGTAGATGAACATGTTTATAGAATCCCCATTGGGTTTTCTGTACATTTTCATTTTATAATAGACTTTAATATATTACGAAACTTATTTTTAGTTTGCAATATCAAATGGATTGAGATTGAGGAATCAGTTAGTTATTTTTGATACCTTTTTTAAATGATAGATTTTAATTAAAACAAAAATTTTATAATAAAAAATTTTAATTTATGTAGATGAAAACCTTGTAGGTGTAATGATTATTAAGGCTAATTTTTTTCAAGGTATGATGCTCATGTTTCACGGTAAACTATATTTTTTGGAACATTTCAATTTAATAAATGAAATTTCAATTTAAATTGATATTAAAAATAAAATGAAACCAAAAATAATAAATAAATTTTAAAATATGAATTAAAATTGATATTCATAATTTATTTTTATTAATAAATGTTAGGAATTATTACATTATAAATATTTTAAAATCCCAACACAAATACAATTTTTAACAAAATCAAAAGGTAGTTCAAATAATGAATTAATATTGAAAAATAATTATAGATATATTCCAATATGTTTCATCACAATCACATAAACATGTTTTTTGAATTATATTTATATATATATATATATTCAATATATCTATCAGTGTTTGTGAGTGATATTAGTATATTTTGTTATTTTTATATGTTTTTTCCATTCAATAATCACACACTATATATTAATGAAAAAAATGTATCAAAATTTTACAATTTATATTGAATGAAATACATTTTTTAATTAATATTCAAATTAATAAATAAATACTAAAATGTTCATCATTTGTTTTACACCAGAACCCAGGGAAATTAATTTATATGTTCTTAACATGTATAAAAGATCAAACATTTATCCATTTAAAAATCGAAATCTTATTATGAAATCTAATATTTCACAAATATATAATGTTCATGCACATAATTAAGACTCAATGCAACAAAATAAATGATGAAAAAATCAAATCAAATAGGAGGAAAATCAAATAGATTGTTCAATTTGTGTCCACATAATAATATTAATTTTTTTTAATCTATTATTATATTAATATATTATTTCTATGAAGACACAGATTATGTATATTTCTTGTACATGTCTGGTCTATAGCATTTAAGATATAATTGATAAAGTATTTGATCTAATATGGCATAATTAACAATTCATCACACTCTCATTTCGATAAATAAATAACAACAAAATGATTCATTTTTTAGATAGATAAATCATTTTGATTGAGATTGAGGAATGAGTAAGGTATTGTTGAAACCCCCCTTGAATGATAGATATTGACGTCAAAAAAATTATAACAAATTATAATAAATTTTAAGGATAAAAACATTGTAGGTGTAATTATTTTTAAGGCCATGTTTTTTTGGAAGGTATGATTCTTTTGTCTCACGATAAAATTTAATTTATAAAATATTTCATCTAGAAATGAAAATGTTATTTATTTTGTGATTAAAATAATATTTGATACAAAAAAATAAGATAAATTTTAAAATATGAATAATAATTGACACTGGAATTTATAATGTTATTATTTAATGTATTGAATTCTTAAAATTAAAATAATATTATAATCCATGAACAAATAGAATTTTTAATATAAATAAATAGAAGTGAAAATAAGATATTCAAAATAAAAACAATTATAGAAATATTTCAGTAAGTATTCACACCATCACTTAATCATGATATCTGAATTATATAAATATACATGTATATTAAATATATGTAATAATGTGTGTGTGTGTGTGTGTGTTCACATTATATGTATTATGTGTGTTCAATAATCACATAATATATATTAATTCAAAAACTATAATGTATAATTATTTTATTAATTTTTTTGAATGAAATATATTTTTTATGGAATATTCCATGAAGTAAACAATTTCTCAAATTTTCCTCATTTTTCAAACACCATAACCTTGTTAACTGTAACTAAAAGGTATTTAAATTCATATATGTATTGAAAATTATCCATTAAAAAAATAGTAAACCTATAATGATATCTTATATTTCATGAATATCTAAAGGCCTAGTAAAAAATTTAGTATCAATTATACTAAATAAGTTGCTAAAATTAATATAAAATAGGAGGCTAATCATTGAGATAGTTCAATTTTTTTCCGCATAATAACATTATCATGTTATTTGTAGTTTGTATATTATATTAATATATCATGTGTTTGAAATTCAAACATTATGTGTATTTCATGTAAATGTAATGACCACACTATATAAGATATAATTCATAAAGTCTTCGACATCATATGTCTTAATGAATAATTCACCATTTTTCCATTTCAATAAATGAACATCCAAAAAATGGGACGTATTGAATTACGATTCTCCGAAGCACATCAGGCTAGAGGCGTGTATATATTTTAGAATGACTGCCTATGGTGGGGTCAATGGGGATAAGTCAAATTGGTAGTTGTCATTAGTTGTAGTTTATCATAAAATATAGGGTATGGGGGGGGGATATCCTTTGTTATAGGATATAGAGAGGATGTGGAATTTGTGGGTTTATCCTTGGATATAACACTAGTGAGGTGAAAACATCTATCTAGCATTCAAAGTAGCATAGTGGACTTATTCTGATATTGGTAGCAAATTGTTTCATCCTACATTTTAGATAAAATCATGTTAGGGATTTCTATGTTGTGACATTCTGATATTTTCTATGTATTTTTTATCCTGAATAATAATGATATTCTACATCTCTGTGGATGTATGGATTATTACTGAATCACAAAAATCATTATGTCCTATGATATATTCTCTTGATTCATTTCATTTCCAATAATATTTATTTTTATTTATCTACAAAACATTTATTTTTTTGTGATTCCTTGTTTTTCCACAATAATTACCATTTCCATTATTCAACATTTAGGTTCACACATGGATATTAGATTCACAAATTAGACAGTTTTGAATTCATATTGTTCAGATTGGATTCTTATTCAATACATTGAAATATCCAATATTCTCTAATTTTTAAATAAGATATTTAGGAACTATTTTATATTCAATATAATATTTTTATTATTAAAATTTCACAAGTAAAATATAAATACACCTGAGACATGTGACACTGATAAAAAATCACATATTATATAACATCTGATAAATTAAACTTTTTATGTCTTCATTTACATTAAAATACATAATCTATTAGTGAGATTACACAAAAATATAAACAGTACAACGAACAATATGGTTAATAGAAACTGAAAACATCATGTATTCATGTTGAGGAAAACATGATGAAAAAAATAATAAAATCAAAACAAAACACAAATATTGGTTTTAATACTAATAACCAGTAATAATGAAGAAATTTTCTATATTGACATCAAAAACTGAATTGGAAATTTCACTCTCTGATACTTATTTTATGTGGCTGTGTATTCCCTAAAAAAACTAATATATCAATGATTATAAGGAATAGGTTAGACAAGAAGTTTACTTGCTAATAACTTTGTGTCTATAGCCCCTCCTCATTTCTATTGTATTTTCATTTATAATAAATAAACATCAATTGACACTAAAAATAATGATATAATCATTTTAGGATAGCCTCTAATGAATTTCATTGACATACAAATCTTTTTGAGATTAGAAGACTATAACTATCACTTTTTCTTAGACTAATCATTATTTTCATCTCTTATAATGAGATTGGTGATAATTTGTATTACGTTAAATAAATATGGTTATTATAAAAAATAATTCCATTATATTAATACCCAAATCTCTTCTGCACATATCCCCAAATTTTAATAACATGGGAATGATTATGTCGCCTACTGTGATTCATTGAGATCTAGATTGTGTTTCACTATTTTCCTAAGAGTCCTTGTCATTTTCCACTACTCATGACTTTTTTCAATGGATAAAAGGATTTATGTGTCTCAAAAATATGGTGGTGGATTCAATAAAAACATGGAAGACAAAGCACATTGATGAAAAGTCAGCTATTTTCATTGATCATAAGAGTATTAAGAACTTCTTTTAACAAACGGTCTTGAACATGAAAAGATCAATTTGGATTCGGTGTCCCCATATGTTTGACAATGACAATGATTATAAAAATGGGAAAATTAATTCAGTGGGTAATAGATTGCGATGAAAAATTTATAACCAAGATGTGAGGGAGGACCAGGAAAAGTTAGTGTAAAAAATAATACACTCCTATTAGGGGGAATTCAATGTAATATGATTAATAACATTTTTTGTAATTATATTTACCATGAAAACACTATAAAATTTTTATTATATTCTAGCATACCTATAAATTTTTTTTGTAGAATGTGTGTTTTTCTTTGATTCCCAATTTATAAAGTCCATAACTATAAATTTTTCTTCTTCATGATTTTTGGTTTTCAATAATAGTTGATAAAATTTATGAATAATTTATTCTTTACTGCATCTTTTTATTAATTTCAATTTTAAAAAGGTTCATAAAAATGAATAATAAAAATAACATGTACATTTTTTCACGTCATTCAGTTTGAAACTACATTTTCTGTTACATTCCCTACTATTTGATTTTCCATACTGATTCATGAGGCCATGGATACATGTCTTCAACAACTACTAGATCACAATGAAAAACACATTAGCCCTTTCATTTTCAAAACTCATATAATTTCATTGCCTTCCAAGTTATATGATATTTATTTAATTCCACACAACATAATAATCTGAATCCAAAATTTATTATTTTACTTATTTAAAATAATTGGTATCGGACGATTTAAATAACCACTCAATTCCCATTAGTCATATTTATCTTATAATGTCTTATATATTGGTTTTACATTTTCAATCATCTTTAATCATGTGGTGTTGTTTTTTTATTAAATAATTTTTTAGGATGTCAATTGATTCATTTAAAATTTTCTAATTACTACATATTACAATCAGATGATCATTATTAAAATACATATTTCCAATAAGCATATTATGAAATGGGATCAGAAATGACCATGGAAAATTTAATTTATAGAGTCAATACGTATCTATTACATTGTTAAATTTATTTTCATTACTTTTAACATTAATTTAAACCCATGCACAATCCTAATGTAAAAAATACCAAATAAATTAATCATTAGTTATTTGTTAAGGGGTAAAAGAGATGAAAATGTTTTATAGTGTAATAATTAATTTTAGAGGTGATAGAATTAATATTGGCATTTTTCATTGACATTTTTAATTCATTTTAGCTTATTCAGTGCATAGATTATGGATTTCCCCAAAATGTGAGAAAATATGTTAAATAGTACACATATTCTTATGGTGGATTGATGCACAAATTATTTCAGTATTATTGATTTATTTAATTTCTAATTTCATGGGTTGATGTGAGATTTTTCTGGTGGGATAATGGTGGATAAAAGACCATATGCAGGGGTCCTCAACCATAAAATCATGGTAATGACTTAAATCATAATTATTTAATCTAATTATTTGTATTAATAACACTCAAACATGTCATGAATTGTTTTATGATCTGATTGTTGTGGCTGGGAACATGTCATTTGGAAGAAGTCTGTTGGATGCCATATTAGCAACTATCTAGAAAAAATTTGTGTTGTTGGTTCTTTCTGCAATGTATATTTTGTTACAATACTACAAAAACAAAATTTGATGATGTAATTCTACTAGTAATATGAATTGGAAAATTCAACACCATTTTTTTGATTTTATTAATCATTATGTTATTCATAATTGTAACTTGTTGAATTTTATTAAACATATTTATCATCTCATTATTAAACCTGTTAAATGAATTATAATCTTAGATGATGAAGATTTAATTTTATGATGGTAAGGATAAATAGATTATATAGAATATTAGATTCATTAGATAATCTTATATAGAAATTTTAATTTGATATAAAATAATTATTGAAATTTTTTTGATATACAATATGTTTTATGAATCTGAAAATTAAGTGAGATCTAATTTGTTGTTTGATGTATTTTTTTTCCTTTTATATTCATTTTTTTCTTTACGTGTATGTGCAAGAAAGGGGATATAATTAAACAAGTGATGAAATAGCAGTTGGAGTGACCACATAAGTTCCTTCATATGCTACAAGTACATTTTCAAACACCATAAACAATACCTTCAAAAAATGCAAATAAATGACATAACCAATGAACAATGGAAGTATGAGTTGTCTCATAGATTTCTACTTCAATCCCTATTTTAGGTACCTTGTTGAGGTCAATGTTCTTTGTATTGAGGAATAATTACATTATTCTCATTTTAAAACTGAATTTCTACTTCATTTCTATATACCACCCCATGATCAAATACTAACTTCATGATCTATACTGATATGTTCAACAACAAGTGACTGAATGGTTTAATCTATGTTTTTAGACATCACTATAGTTTTTAGTTTTAAACTCCACCTACCAATGGATCAACATACAAGATATAACCTGAAATTAAATTTTAATATCGTTGTAATATTTATAAACATGGAGACTTGAATCGGTGTAAATCCATATAATGCACTCATCTTCACCATCAAAGACATGTATCATTTCCATTATTATTCTAATATAGATAACTATATTTTCTATGACAACCGATTGTCTCCACAATAATATAAGTTATGATGGTATTATACATATTTCATAATAAACATTTCTTCAAATTATGATCCTTGTATATATAATAAAACATATGGTGGACAAAAAATGAATCATATCAACCATTTCCTACAGATTAGGATCTAGGAACTCACTATGATTCATTCTTTGAAACTCAAGAAAATACCCCTTCATAGAGTTATACAAACTAAACCACATGAAAATTTTTACAGTATAAGTTATTTAAATCAATCCAAAACACGTATTCTCTATCTATAAGTATCTTTATAACACATGTTTATGTTGTTTAACTTATGTATTTTATTCAAAAACATTCGAATAACATTTTTATAGAATGTAAATTTAGGAAGTAACTTTTAATAAGTAGTAAAACATATATATATATATACTACACTAAAAATTCTATGATTCATCCATTATCCATCCTATATATACTAAAATTTTATTTGTTTTCATATGAACAAGTTAATTGAAAGCATCCCAAAACCATATATGAAAAATTCAAGAATATTTATTCATTTATAAATGGATCATTGTAACATAGAAACCATAATAGTATCGTATCAAAAATATAATTATATTGTGTAATGTTTTATACAAATCATCAAATAATCATTTTTTATAGAAATAGATTTTAAAAACCATTTGATTTATCATTTAATCATAATGAAATATCATGTAATATCGAAATATAATTTATTATCAACATTCAAAAACAATAAAACATTACAAAGGCTACTATAATGTTAATAAAACAAAAAAATCATTGATAATTACATAACAGTGTTACATTATAAAATATTAGGATAATGTTTATAAAATTAATAATTAATATAAAAAATTAAAATTATCATAAAAAAATAAAATTGTTCACAAAATAAATTAAAATTATATTGAAAAAAATAAATGAAAAAAAGTTATAAGTCATTATAAATAGAAAATTCAAATATAGGACACCAAAATCTCAAAAAAAATTAAAACATAACATATTAAAAATATAAAATCGGATTTTATTTAAATGTTTTTTTAGAAAAGCAATATATAGCACTGTTGATACAACCCATTCTAGAAAATAAATATATTCATATTCATGTTTAATTTTTAGATCCTCCACCAACATGAAATATATTATGTTCGATTATGCTATAATATGCCAAAACTATTTAAATATGTTTTTATCATGATAATACAAATGACATGTTTCATCCCATCATGACCCTATTTGGGTCGATTTTAAGTTGAGTAAGGCACCCTTTGTCCTCCACTAATAGTTTGAGGGTTAGCTATTAGCACTATGTTGGCATAACAAACAACATGATAGACATTTAAAATTTCATATTAGAATAAAGACATATTCAATTCATAGGATAATAATAATCGCTGGAAGGATATAAATATATAATAATATAAATGATACACATCACATGAATGAGACATTATGAACAACTAAAACCCCATATGTGTAAATATAATGGAACTGTACACTTGAAAAGTCCCCAAATCTGATAGATGTGAGACACTATATAACACATTCCAATTGTGGGTACTCCTACAATAGTCTCTTATAGCAACATACACTTCCACCATCATAGATAGTAGTTACATTCAATATGTCACAAATAATCAGTATCTCTTGAATTTGAAGTAATATCAGCTTCACTTCTACCGAAAACATCCTCTATCCATCCCATTTAATGAAAAAAACTACTTCTATGGGCACAAATATTGTGAAACCATTTACACTCTGAATAAAAAAATGTCTACAATGTCTGATGTTGATAACCCTACCATACGTTGTGCCACAATGGTAACCATGGAATGCATACAATGTCACATTCCATGACGTAATTGAATATCAAAACCACTCCATCCATCATGTTTCTACTGAATACAATAAATTAGGACCCACTAATTGATGTACACATTTCACCCAAGGGAGTTCCTCACCTTGTCTTTCAAAATAATCGATATAGTTTTTTCATTATTGTAACCTATAAGAGAACCCATTCCTTTCTCCATAACACATCCCAATCATGGTGGTATTAACCCTTATTATTAAAAAAACATATGTTTGTTCTAATGTACAAACTTCCAAGAATATGAATGAGCTCCCACTCTACATAGGCTAGTAAGTGGATAAATCGTCACATGACACTAAAAATTCACACTACCCAAAATGAACAACCCATGAAACCAAAAACGATTTATAGTGGGGTAAACTCACCTAATTAGAAGAAACCATAGATATTGATGTATTAAGCATATATAGAAATATATATGAGATGTGCCTCGCTAGAATACTGCTCAATGGAGGGAGTACATATCCATATTTGTGGAGTGTGGTGGACCTGCATATTATCATCACCTATGGATTACTAAATCCATGTTGATCTAGATGATATATGACCCATGTATCATTGGGTGGGTACTAATATCCATAATGTAAAACAAGGGACGCCTTTTAATTTATAGCATACAACCATGGTATTTTGGCCCTGTGAATGTAATGAAAATCATTACCTAAATCCAACAATCATTCCTATGAGGCTACATTATAAAAATGTCTTTCTCTCTTTGAAAATGAACTCATAGGGAATGAAAAAAAAATTTCTTTCTAATATATGAAATAAAAACATCAGATATTTTATATATTTGTCTAAAACATACATCTAACTAGAAAATTATCAACAAAAAACCCCAAGGAGGTTGGTGGACATGTGGTGACCCGTGGGTGAGAAAAAGTTCATTTTGGTGTAGTTTATGTAGGTTTATGGATCTTATTCATGTTTTTGGTGACATCATGGGTGAGTTAGTGAACACATTCCTAACTAGCTCATTAACGGGCCAATGGAATTTGGCCCTGCATTAAGTTGGCTCATCTAGATGGCCAGTACATCATGTTCTAGTGTAGTCTAGTCATGATCAAGGCACCCTCAACATCAAATAATCATGGAGTGTTAAAAAATATTTTATTATTTTTATGATCCAAAACATTAATAATTCTATATCATCTCTGCTCAAGGGTAAACACATCACCTCAAAATTAGAAGATCCATAAAATTCCTTTTCAAAGGATGAATACATGGTTAAATTTATCAGTTTACATCTTTGGGGGTTTTGGAACATGAAAACCCGAAAAATGTGCTAATTATCAATCATAAAAAATATTTTTCACATTAAAAAGACTGTAATTGAAGCAATAATTCTTCATCATTGAAATATTTAGCCACAAACACTAGAAATTTATCAATACTATTTGATGTAAATATGTCTTCATGAATTATATAATTATTTATTAAAAATTTTCCTTATTGTGATATAAATTAATTGAGGAAGGTATTTTTAATAATTAGATGGTGTATAAAATGGTTAATTTAAATTTTTACAAATAAGAAGTGAAAAAAAAATAAACAATGTATGAATCATGATGGATAACATATTGAGTAAATAATTTACTAGTAATATCTATTTCAAATTTTCAATACGGAATTGATGAGTATTTTTCATGAGTTTCAAAGATATATAATCAAGGGGATTATTAGATTATTTGACATTTCTTATTTTTTCTCTTGTTTCGGTCTGGGGTTTCTTAGGGTTATGTAATGATTTCGGAATTGATGGATTTAAGTTATAACAAGATTTTAAGAGGTCATTATGAGAAGATATGGGGATATGGTGGGGGTGTTTCGTGGTGATGATGGTGTGGTTGTAATTATAAAAATGAGATAATTGGATGATTCAAACATTTTGAGAGATAGGAATGTCATTTTCTAGTTGATTTTCTTGGGATACATGATAGTTGTTGAGAACATGGCTCTCTTATTTTGGAGGAATATTTTCATGTTTGTGATTTTCTACTAGAAATTGTGATGTGAAATTATTATGATGAAATTAAATTTATGATCTCTATATCATATTATTATATACACCGAAATTTCTAAATTAATTTTTTTAATTATGGTACACCATTGTTTAGTACGACTAGGCAATGCGAATGACGTTGAATTATTTGTAAAGTATTGTTTTCCCTCTAGATTTGTCACATGCTTTTCTAGATTATTTGTTTCACATATTTCAATCCCAAACACATTATTCAATAAGTAGGTAGCTGAGTACATGAAGTGCTCTCCCTTGAATAGTTTTTTAATTTTTTTTGGATATTTTGGGGTCGATTAGATCTATTGTTTAGTTCTCTTGTGTAGAGTTAGATAAACATGTAGGGATCTTAGATTATATTATTTCATGTATTTTTTATTGTTTTCGGTCATGTAGGTATATATTTGTTTATTGAAACATATTTTTTCCTTAATGGTATCCTTGTAGAGTAGTTATATATTTATTTGTCTTTTGTATTAAGATGTTAATGAATGCAATTATTATGATAGATATCCTAAGTCCCATTTGTCAACTCATGACGCATGGGGCGGTAGACATCAGAGGAAAATATTTTCCCCCATTCCTATGAAAGAAGAGCTTTTGAATTTATTAGAAATATCTAGTGGTGCTCCTAAATATTCAAATAGTGACACTTTTTTCTGTAAATTATTAATACAATGGGAAAAAAGAAGGCAGTACTGAAAAATAGTACATAATAAACAAAAATCCCTCACTCTATTAACACATTATCAAATCATATCATTTATTATAATTAAACATTGATTATATACAAGATAAACCTAGAACAATTCCCATAATATTGAACTTCTACATTGAAGGTACACCTATTTAAAGAGAGGGATTATTGTAGAGACGATGATTCTAATATTCTAATATAGAATAGTGAAAATTAATGATATACACCTTGTGTGAACATTACATCACTTTAAAAGGAGCATCCTAGATGATTGAGTTTGGATTCCATTAAAATTCGTCTATAAGGTCATTCAATTAATTAATTTAATTGTTTAATATGAATAACTAATAATTCCTCCAAAAAATCACAAAACCATTGCATGGTTACTAAAAGAATATATATTTTGTGATATTGAATAGAAATGAGAAAAAATGGACTGATAAAAGAAAACATATGAAACAGTATCTCTTGTAAAAATTTGATTCATACAAAACATATTCCATTCACAAAATTGGTGGATGTTATAGAAGACCACAAACTGAAAAATGGTTGTTGAGTAGCCTTGTAAAGGGGGGTTTAAATTTATATACATTGTGTATTTGAATTTTTTTATAATATTGTGGAAAAAATCATACCAATAGTAACATTAAAAAAATAATAGAACATCAAAAAATCAAAAATCGTCTAAATATTACGGCCTCATATACAAACACATTAGTAGTAATGAAATAAATGTTTACAGAACAATGTCAAAATAAAAAAATAAATTTCACATTATACATTTACTTTAATAAAATCTTCAGCATTTTAAAATAATCTATATACAAGGTTCATAAAAATGGAAGAGAAACTAAACAATCTAGAAATTGTTCAAAATGTTTTTGTTAATTCTGTTCTTTTTTCATCTTCCTTGAATCACTAGAACTATTGAACATACTGATGTGTCCCTAGGGTGTTTTCCATATATAATTAAGCACAATGTAAGTAAACTCTTATGAACATAAAATAATTAAATAAATTAAGGAGAAAAATTAATAATAATTTTATCGATTGGTTTTTACAAAACATTTAAGTAATTTCTCACATATTATAGTAATAGAATGCCCATATACATCATGTAATGAAGTTATTAAGTTATGTAAATGATTCAAAAATAATTCAAAAATGTATTTATATGCAATATTATTCATAATAGTGAGTTGAAATTGACCATAATGATATATATATATATATATATATATTGGAAAAAATATGACAATCTATTAAAAAATGCATTAATACATTATAAAACATCCAATCAAATCAATATTTTGATTTATAGATAATGAAATGATCATTGATATTTTGGTTTACTGATATAAGATCATTAACATAAATGTACAATATTATATATATCCATCATATGAATATGGATATTTAAATATAATAAAAATTAATAACTAGAAGAAATAATTTAGACAACCTGTAAAATCGGTAAAATCAAATAAAACTGTTAAATTTTTACTTTACTTTCCTTAATAAGATGAATTAGTTATGGGTGATAATAAAAATTATTTGGGTCATATATAATGTAGATAAAATATTACATGGTTTTCATTAATAAAAAAATATCGAATACTTTAATACATAATTGTGATAAGTATTTCATAAAAAACATATAAAATTTGTGAAATAACATTCTACAATATGAATCTCATGTGTTTCCATCCTTAATTTGGTGGCCATTATTCATTGATATTTAATTTCTACACATACATGTGATTGTGGTTCTATTACCAATTTCTTTAATATATATTAAATATAAATCTAAATAATAGAATAAAAAATTCATTATAAATTTAATTTTATTATGTTTGACAACCAATAATCACTTCATTGAAATAAATATCATCAAAACAATAAATAACTATTAATGTAATATATTTCAGTTTACATGATAAAATAACCAACAAATAGTTAAATATATCTTATTGTTTAATGAATGGTTTCTCATATTTGACAGCATCCATTTCCTTAAACTACACCATCATAAATACTAGCTAAAATTGATTTAGCTTATTTTCCTACCAATATCTAGACATAAAATTTTTATAAATAATGAAACAATATCAATGGGATTTATATGGATTGGAAAAAATAAATAGGGAAATGAGTTTTGATTGATAATTCATAGTATAAAAATCACTCTAGAATCTACATGTTCTACTCAATTTCAAAAAAATAAAAAATACTCATTCTATCTTCCATCACTATAAGTATATCCTTTATAACTATTCACTATTTGAAATGATTTTTCATTGAAACACATTTTCCAAGGGAAAAAATTTCCATTTATATATTTGATACAGATAGACATATAGATATTTACGGATGTAAATTGTAATTGTGAGAAAACGTAAGTCTAAAATTGCATCTTTATTTTCTGTTTAAAAGTGTGTTATGATACAACATTTTATATAAATATAACAAAATAACTATAAAACATTAATTTATATAAGTAATTAAATGTATTATGTGTAATAATATAAAAAAAAATTTATGAAACATACCATGTTTCTCATTTATCCTTTTAATCACTAAAATTATTAAGTTCATCTGGAATATAAATCTCATGTGTTATAAATAAATTGAGTATCATATATTTAATGAAAAATTTATCATTTTTATGTCGTTTTAAATTTAGGAGACAAATATTCACCATCTTCTCTCAATCCCCAACATCCACACGTGATCATCATCAAGATCTCTAGGATAAATATCCATCATGATTATTATTAGAAAAAAACCCATTTATGATATCTCTTAAATATATAATAATTCATTAAAAATGATAATAAATAGAAAATATATATATGAATGCAATATTTTATTAATAAATACATTAAACACTCATACTCATCGAAAATGTGTTACTAATTTTTCACTCAAAATTCCCCAAGATTTATTATTATCATATGATATTTTATTCATTTGTAACCATTGGGTTATATTTAAATCAAAAAATTCATATAGATGATGTTACTATGAGAAATTTTGGTTGTCAAAAATTCAAAACATTCTTAGTATGTATTGTTTTTCCACATCCCTAAAATAATTATAAAATTTTATTTTCTCTTGATTTTTTGGTAGTAGAAATGTTTTTAATTTTAAAAATCCATATAGTTTGTTAGAAAAAATGTTTATACACATTTTAGTGGTCTTGTATATATTATATAATAAAATAATTCCCCCTATTTCACACAAACCAACAATCATTCTATAGAAATTGGATAATGTGGAAAACTATAATTTTTAACAAATATAGATACACAAAATCATAAACTAATAGATACATATGATGTAAAAGTACAAATCAAACACATAAAATTGAAATAAACAAAAGAATCCAAGGAGATTAATAAAAGATACTTCTATTCATTAAATAATAACTCATACATTATCTATCCAAATAATTTTTATGAAAAATGATTAATTCCAGAAAATGAAAAACATGGTTATCAAAAAATAATGTAATGGAACAGAATGATAATAGTTTTAAAAATATTAAAAAATTAATTTTTACTCATGGACATATCATTTATAATATAATCACATGATTAATGAAATTTTTCTTAATATTTTATAAATAAGAATCTATTTTTTCTTTCATTTATTATTTTTTTGGATCATTTTTAATTTTTTATCTAAATAAATTTTATTATGTAGTTTAAAGAAATTTTACCCCTTCATGTTTTTATTTTATAATTTTATATATATTACTGATGAAATGACTTGATGTAAATTATATAAAAGAATAGTATCATTTTTTTAATTAATCATTGGATTACTAACATTTGTAAATTAATTTTTTCAAAGTATCCCAACGGTTCTTATAGTAAAATATTATTGTTTAACATAATTCTAAATATTGGGAGTTCTATTTTTAGTTAGTAATTGCATATGGATTAAGATTCGGGAATGAGATAGATATTGTTGACATTCATATTGAATGATAGATTTTAATCAAGACAATAGATTTTTAATGAATAAGAAAAAATTTTGGGGATAAAAATTTTGTAGGGGAAATATTATTTAAGTCCTAGTGTTTGAGAAATGTATGATCATTATGTTTCAGAGTATATTTTAATTTTTTAATATATTTATCTTATAAATTAAATATAAATTTTATTTTAGATTATAATTAAAAATTAAACAATAAATATTAGTTAAATTTTATAATAATAAGAAACAAATTTGGACACTTATTATGATAATAATAAATATAATGAGTTTTGAAAATATTATAATACTAGAATACATAGAAAATTATAATTTTTAAAAATAATAAATTTAAGTAAAAAATATATTAGGTACAAATTTAGAGAGATAATTCAATATGTATCGACACCACCATATACAAATTCTAGATGAATTATATATATATATATATATATTAGAGTTATAATGTAATATTAATTGTTTAATTTCACTTTATATGTATTATGTGAATTCAATATGCACAATATATCTATTCATGAAAATTTATAATGTTTAGAAAATAAGTTTACTTTATATTTAATGAAATTTATTTTTTTCATGGCATATTCAATGAAATACATAAATAAGAAAAAGTGAATAATGTATTCAACAACACATCCTATTATAATATTATTAAAATATCATACCACGCATAACATTACAAAAAAACTATCCATTTAAAAAAATTCAACAGAAAACATATAAAGAAATATTTTATTATATTAATATCTTAATGCATACAAAAAATTAAGTCTCTATGCTACTAAAGGGAGTCAAAAAATTAAATAGATGTCCAATTAGTGAGACATTTAAATTCATATACACATAATTACATTAATATATTATGTGTAGTCTGTATATTATATTAATATATTATGTGTATGATTGAGACACATTTTTTGTAGTTCATGTATATTTCAAGGCATGGTATATAATTTTTAATTCATAATGTGTTCAAACTGATATTTCCCAAGGATAAATTCTTCACAATTTCATTTCCCTAAATGAATCATCATAAAAAGATTAATATCGAAGGATGAAGCTCTGAATCACTGGGGATGGATGGGTGTATAGTATCTAAAAGGATAGCCTCTAGTGTGGGATTTGATGAGACATCATAATAGTGTACGTCATTGAGGGGGTGTTTTTATGAGGTTACAGGCTACGAGGGGAAATTTTTTTCATGTGATGCAAAAATAACCACCAATTCATTACGTATAAATACATTAAATAATTTTTAGAAAAACTTAATACATTAACAAACTACACTCTAAAAGACAGTAAATGTTTAGTTCCTTTGGAATCATTGTAACATATACACCATTACATGGGAAAAATACATTATCTCTCACTGGGTTCTACAATAATAGCACCCCATTAGATTTATCATAAAAAAAATATATCTTAATAACAGATGGAAGGAAACATAAAATAGGGTGAGATCCAATTAACAGTAAGGGTAAAAAAGTAATATATATATGAGTAATCCTAAGAAAAAGGGTTTGAGACCATGGTCATGTTATTAGATGAACATTCCCTAAATAGCAAAGATCATATGAATGAATTATGTCATAATTATTTTTAATTATTAAGACATGAATCATAAAGAAAAAAATGAATGCAATACATGAAATCATAACATATGAAGGAAACATGGAATTCTAGAAACACATTAGAATATATATTTATTTTCATAGTATCTATTGAATTGCTACAAAGGACATCATAGTAGATAATTTCCATTACTGAACCAAGTTCACTCCCCATTCCAGCCTTGTATTACTAAACCATGTTCAGACCCTGTTTCATCTCTATATTACTGAACCAATCTCACTTCTCATTCCGACTAGGTATGAAAGAACTAAGTACACTCTGTGTTCTATCAGTATATTACTAAACATATTTCACACCATGTTCTATCCATGTATTACTGAACCGAGTTCACTCCTCATTCTAGACATTTATTATTAAACTCGATTCACTCCCCATTCCATCACGTTTATACTAAAGTGATATCATTATTCATTTTATCCATTTCTATCTCATGGCATATAAAACATTACGTAACACATTGGAGGTAGTTATCGGTCCCACCCAACCCATAATTAAAACATACATACATGTTAAAAAATATCATTAAAAATAATATCATAACATATGAGATTAAATGAGTGTCTTAAACATGTAATCATATCATAACCTATTGAAATTATATAGGTTTCATAATCATTACACAAAAAAATATAACTTATATATAGAATCGAATTTCGTAATAACATAACGCATATAAGAGAAGTGGGTTTCATAATCATAACACTAGTGAAATAAAACCGTGTTGCATAAGAATAATAAGTATAAAATAGAAGCAGTTTTCCTAAAAATATAATTTCAGAAAGATTACCTGGTTTTGTACAACGAATTCCATCTAAATGTAAAAAATTTAAAGAAAATTATATTAATTGTATTGTGGATAATTTTCCCCAGATGGAATGAGTGACACCAAAGGATATCATCATAGAAGGGACATAAATTTCAAATATATTCTAAGAGAAATTCTTCTATAAAATACCCCTTCTTTTTAAAAAATTGTTTTTGAAAACATAAATCCTTTGACAACCATTTTAATGAAAATATATATAAAAACATATAATGAAATATTTGAGAACATTTTTAAATACCATTCTTTGGATAATATATTTAAAACATATAATTAAATGATGAATACATTTTGAAAACCATTTATTTTACAATAATATGATAGATTTTAAATAAATATTGAAAAAACATAACGAAATATTCAAAAAAAAAATAAAACTTTTTTTCAATACAATTACTATTAAAATTATGATTGAAAACTTATAAAAGATGAATTTATAAGCAAAAAACATTTTTTAAAAACATTTTTGTTAATTTACACGTTTTTAAAAAAAATAATCATCTTGAATATTAGGATACTATTTTATTTTATAAAATTTAATATGCTGTTAAATATTGTAGATTAAGATTTAGGGGAATTTTGAACATGTAAGTAGGTAAATATGTACAAAATTATTATTCATTTGAACTGTAGAATGTTTTGAAATGTACCTCTACTATAAATGGACCTGAAGATTTATTTATTTAATAAGAAAAATTTTGATTAAAATTTTAAACAAGGGTTTAAATATCATTTAATGATCAAAGGATAATTTTATAATATTCTTTGAAGCATTTCTTTCGAAATACATGGACTTTATGAACAGAGATTTCTAACCAAATAGAGGGTAATGTCGGGTTTCATGAAACACAATATTAACTATATTACATTCCATCAAGGTAAAAATGTTACCAATAGATTAATATATCATTAATAACTTGAGGATAAGAAAATAAGAATGTTTTTTTGATATATGGATCATAATATTTCATTAATGTAAACATGACAGTAACAATCTCTATAGAAGATGGTATTGTTTCCATGAACACTTACCGCATGGTAATTTAGAATCACACCACCTAAATTTGAAAATAAAATAACATGTATCAAAAAGGATTTTAAAATTAAGGAGATTAATTAAATAAAAAATAATTTGGATGTATATATTCCCCTATAATGAATATAGGTACATAAAAACATGTTTCTCAAATAATGAAAATTGAGAAAAAATTACTTTTTGATTTGGTAACATTAGTAATGTAAAACCCCATGCTGTAATCCCCCGACCCGAGTTACCCAGAGTCAGTGCACTATTACATAACATTGGGTTGATTACAAGGAATCATGTCCCGATGTACAGATTAGTTTAGTAGCCTTGGAATCACTAGATACATTCTTAATGTCTACATTAAAACATAAAGTGAAAAACAACAACAACATCTTGTCTTTATATCCCCTCATACTATACATATAGGTCATTCATAAAATAATTCTTCACATCTTGGGAAAAATAAATCATTGAAAGGGGTGAGATCAGATACTATGTATGGATAACAATATAGCGGAAACATTCATAAATAATCATAAACATTTAAGGCAGTTTATATCTAATAAAAAAGCATCTTAAACATAGACTTCCGCATAATATGGTAAAAATAGAATGAAGTCCTGCAATTTAATTATTCACATGGATATTCTACTAGTCGAATAATCACAAACAATATCAATAACCACTTGTATAATGATGGAATTCATAATTCCATACTATCATAACCACATAATCAAGGCCTTGAGCCAAGATTACAAATACAATTTTGTCAAGGCCTTGTTCCAAGACACTAGTTTGTCCCATGAGACCTACTGATGCATCGATGAGCTATAGAGGGCACCACCCGTCACTTACTAAGTCCAATTCATTCTTCATATGAAAAGGTTTAAACATAACATAATCATTCGTATAAAAACAAGCCTACGAAATGTCAATACTTTACCCATAAACCATGAATGGTATAAAAATAACACATCCACAGTCAAACATATCACAAAACCTTAAATACAATATAAAAGGTTTGTATCATGATAAATCAACAACAAAATAAGTTTAAAATCCATTAATGGTTTTTGACATAGATGAAAATGATTTATAAAACTCTTTGAGATAAATAAGCATTTTTCATGAAAACATTTAAAAGTCACACAATCTAGAAAGGAAGAAACTGAAAGACATTTTTGAATCAATGCTTCCCATACCACTTTGAAACTTTTTAAAGGAATTAACATTTTAAAAATGTCCATGTTTATATAAATGAATCCTTAAAAACCATTTTGTGGACATGGACATTAATGAGAAATATTTATATGAATAAATGTTTAAAACTTTTAAAATGATGTTTTAGTAAAAAAAGTCCTTTAAATTAATCTCTTTGAAAACTCTTTCATGAAACAAAAACATGGATAATAAATATGTCCTAGTAGATACTTACATAAAAACAGCCTCAGATGATAAAGATATTGTGATATTAACCCTTACCAATTTGGTAACATACAAAACATACACCCCATGAAATTAGTATCATACAATTAATATGTAAATACACATTAATTAAAGTGAATTACACAAACAATAAAATTATGATCTGTACAAACACCACACACAGGGTAATAGTGGAAATATGGCATGAATCTCATGGGAATAAGGACTGAGATGAAAACCCCTTACCTTGTACTTTTCCTTGGTTGAGGTTAGTTCAACCTCATTTATAATGGTGAAATAGTTGTTATTAAATTATACAAGAATCATATATATTAATATGATATCAGATATGATCATTTAACATTGCTTTGATAATAATATCTTATTATTATCATCGTTTCAGGTGTTAACTTACTCATTTTTCTATATGTTTTGTTACATAATCCATGATTGTTATAGATAGGTTGTAACTTATTCATATCTAAAATGATATCATGTCCATAAACATTATTTTTAATAATAAAATTATAATTACTCTTGAATGGATATGATGGGGAATAAATCGCATCACGTTCATGGAGACGGTAGTCCGTACATACGCACAAGCGACAATAAAATTCATTTGAAATTAAAATAATATATAATTTAATGGTATATAATATATACATAATAATTATCATGTTATATTTTTTATTTAATTCCATTTCACATCATTATCATACCCATTCAAATAATAACATTTGAATAACAAATAAACCATGACGTGGAGACGGTAAGTCGTACGTACGCACGTATGGTGAAATGTCATTCAAAGGATGGATAGAATACTGAATATGGTACTACCATATTTATAATAACATCAAAGTATATATAATATACTAGTGTTACTATTTTATAATGAAATAACAATGAAGGAAGAAGTTGAAGAAGAAAGGAATGTGAATGAGGGTGGTGAACACATTACCTCTTCTTCGGGTTCTTCATTTTGATTTGATCAAAAGGGCTCCATAATTTGACTTTCTAACCAAAGGAGGGACTCTATGGTAAAGTGAGGAAAGTTGGAAGGTTATTTGGTCCGAGGTTCGCTGATCCAAATGGCATTGAAGGTATGAATTAGAGAGAAGGGTGAGTGCCCTTTTATAAGAGGGGTGAGGGGAACCTTAGGAAAAACTAGAAATATTATTTTATAATAAATTCATATTCAGATTATAATGGCTCCATAGAATATTATTTAAATTTTAAGGTGGGGATAGGTCCAAAACAACTCAAACAATAAGTTTTAAAAAGGTTTGGGTCCCAAAAATAACTTATCTTTTAGTTTTAACTCTTAGTTAATTAGTTTGACATTTACCATGTCTCTTGTTATTTTTATATTATATGGCTAATAAACTTACTATATACTTCAAAGAGACCCCAAAATGGTCCATTAATGATAAACATAACATGATATAAGTCATTTGGCAGAACCATAGATTTTTTGGAATATATTATGAATTAATAATATAATATTTGTTTTAAAATCTCTTTTATGTCACTTTGGACACTACTGTGTATTTTATTTTTGATAAATTTATAACAAAATTATTACCTCAAAAAAATCATATAATCAATACTAATATGTCATATTAACAAATAAAATTTTAGTAATTCATAAATAATATTAAATTACATTTATTTGGATATTTATAATATCAATTATTTTAATATATCATTAATTATATAATTACTGCATCACCATTGTGTCAAAAATAAATTAAATTATATATTGTCTAAAAAATATAAATAAAATATCATTATGTATGAAATATTTTTATATTTCTAATTAATTTTTCTTATCGAATTTATCTTCTGTATAACCATATATTAGAAATGTTTTTTTAATTAAACTTTTATTTTTACTCCTTTAACTCTTCTTGGAATTAAATAATAATAAATGTCCTAATCTTATCCAAATGGACCTAAATGATAATATTTTATTCCTAAGGTTGTTTTTGCTCGATATACACTTATCTAATAAATTTAGGACATGTGTTCGAGTAATATTAATATTATTTTACCCTTAATTACTCTATTTACTTTTAACCGTTGTAAATAAAAGTAACAAGTTACTATTCACCAAAAATTATTTTCATCTCATTGAACCAAATTTTACTTATTGATATCAGCCGTGTCTCTGGGAGTATTTAAATTCCATTCACAGAAGCTGTAAAATTATGTTTTATGTGAATTTTCAAATTCTTCTAAGAGGTGGGTAAAAGATGGTGAAAAGTTCTATAAAATTTTTATATACCTAAAATTATTATAAATTAACACCAATGAATTAAATTGGACTTATATAGTCATTATTTTTCTATTTCGACCTAATATTAATTTAAATAAAACAATTAATTATTTAATAAAAAATTTGATTTTAAACTATAACTCAGTGTTTTTCACTATTCATCAACAATAGATAGTTTTTAGAAAAATACCAAAAATTCACCCTAAGCTAATTTTGATATTCCAAATCCAAAAATGAAGTCCATTTTGAAATATAAAATTTATAAAATGTAAAAAGGAGGGTATTACTATTCATAACGGCTAGTTTTATTGGTTGTGGTGTCTGTTAGAACTCGATGTTGTGTACAACACACACTACTGTATTATTCAAAGAGAAGCGTACCATGGAAGCTTGAGGTGTTACATTCTCCCCTCAATAAAATAATTTTATCCTAGAAATTTCTAGAATACCACTACATAAAAATACTCAGTTTTTTCTTCATCATAAGTTCTTCAGGTTCCCATGTTGCGTCTTCTGTCTTATGGTTTCTCCATAGAACTTTTACTAGACGAGTCTTCTAGTTTCTCAACACTTGTTCTCTTGTATCATGAATCGTGACAGTCTCTTCACAATAAGACAGATCGCATTGCAGTTTTAATTCCTCATAGTTGAGTACATGCGTTGTTCCATGCATGTATTTTCTCAACAGTGATTCGTGGAACACATCATGATCTTTGGAGAGACATGGCGGAATTTCCAAATGTTAAGATACAACCCCAATTTGTTCCAGAATTTCGAAACGTCGGATGTACTTGGGACTCCATTTACCCTTCTTACCAAAACGTATAACACCCTTCCATGGAGATACCTTCAATAAAACATGATCTCCAACCTAAAATTCCAAATCCTTCCTTCGGTTTTCAGCATATCTCTTCTGACTACTTTGAGCTACTTTGATGTGGTTCTGGATTACCATCACCTTTTCCATCATTTCCTCCACCAGTTCTAGGCCTAAAAGTTTTCTTTCACCAATGTCATCCCAATAGGTTGGTGTGTGACATCTCTTTCTGTATAATGCTTCATATGGACCCATCTGAATACTTGAATGGAAGCTATTGTTATAAGAAAATTATACCAGAGGTAAATATTGATCCCACATACCCTGAAAGTCAAGTGAACATGATCTCAACATGCCTTCTATGGTTTGAATAGTTCATTCTGATTACCCATCTGTTTTTGGGTGGTAGGCAGTGCTCAAACGAAGTTCCGTATCCAAGGCCATTTGATGACTTTTCCAGAATATAGATGTAAAATTGGGATCATGATCAGAATCAATTGATATGGGTACTCATTGAAGTCTCACAAATTCATTAATATATACTCTTTTGAGACGTTCAAGTGGAAAATACTCACTTATACAAAGAAAATGTGCTGACTTGGTAAGATGATCAACAATGACCCATATTGCATCATTCCTTCTAGGATTATTTTATAGTCCGATTAAAATTTCCATCATGATATTATCCCATTACCACTCAGGTATGTGAAGAGGTTTCATGACTCCTCCAGGTTATTTCCTTCCAGCTTTCACTTGTTGACATACCAACATCTTGTCACAATATCAACAATCTATCTCTTTAAGTTGTCCCACCAAAAATGTTCTTTCAAATCCCTATACATTATGGTACTCCCATGGTGTATAGAGAAATTGGAACTATGATCATCATCCAACAATTATATTTTTAGATTTTGTATATTGGGAATACAAAGTCTTTTCCCAAACATCAAAATTCTATCTTCATAAAAAAGTCACTCAATCTCCAATCTTTCACAGTTTTAATCTTCTTTTCAAACTCTTCATCACCAGTTTGAGAACTCTTTATCCTTTCTAGTAAATATGGCTTAGAAACCATTTGAAAAATCATTGATGTTTTAGCCTCCATGGTTATTCCCATATCCATCATTACTAGATCCATGTATATAGGATCCTTTTAAACTCTAATATTATTCAAAACTACATGATCCTTTCTACTCAATGATTCTTCCACATTATTTTCCTTCACCAGGTGGTAGTGTATCGTGCAATCATAATCCATGTGTAGTTCCTGACATTTCTTTTCCTCATGTTGAGTTCTTTGTGTGAGAAAATATATTTCAAACTCTTGAGATTAGTATAAATCTCACATTTTTCACCACAGAGAAAATGTCTCCATATCATCAAAGAAAATATTATATTAGATAACTCAAGATCATTAGAAGGATAATTTTGATCATTAATTTTCAGCTATCGTGATGCATAGCCAATTACTCTATCATTCTATATGAGGACACATCCAAGTCCTTTATTTGATGCATCACTATAAAAAACAAATCCATTATTCCCCGATGGTAGAGTAAATATAAGATAATTGACTAATCTACTCTTCAGTTCTTCAAAACATTCTTCACACTCTTTTTTCCAAATAAATTTAACCCCTTTACGTGTGATCTTTGTTAATGGGTTAGCCAACCAAGCAAAATTCTGGACGAAACGTCGATAATAACTTGCTAAACCAGTAAAATAGCGTACCTCAGTTATACTCATTGGCACTGACCATTCATGGATTTCCATAGTCTTAGAAGGATCAATTGAGATTCCATCATTGAAGATAACATGGCCAAGAAAGGAAATCTCTTGAAGCCCGAATTCACACCTGTTAAACTTCCCATATAATTCAGGTCTTCTATGTGTCTTCAGGATAATGCGCAAATGATCTTCCTGATCTTCATATCTTTTTTATTATACCATGATATCATCAATAAATACCACCACAGAATCATTGATATATTCCCTTAAAACTATATTCATTAGATCCATTAATACAGAGGAAGCATTATTCAATCCAAATGGCCTTACTTTAAACTCGTATTGCCCGTACCTTGTTCGAAATGCTGCCCTTAAAATGTCTTCCTTCTTCACACACAACTGATGGTATCCAGATCGAAGGTCAATAATTGAAAAATATTGAGCTCTATGATGTTGTTCAAATAGATCATCAATGCGAGATAGGGGATACTTGTTCTTTATTATTATAGCATTTATTTCCCTATAGTCGATACATAACCTCATAGATCCATCTTTCTTCTTAACAAAAAAGACAGGGGCTCCCCATTGAGAAACACTAGGGTGAATAAATCCCGTATTACTCAATTCCTAGAGTTGTTTCTTTAGTTAAACTAATTTCATAGTGGCCATTCTATAAGGGGTCTTTGATATGGGCCTTGAACCAGGAATTAAATCAATTGAAAACTCAATTTCTCATTCTGGAGGATGTCTAGGTAAAGCTTCTAGAAACACAACAACATATTCTCTCACAATAGGTACACCATCTATTTGAACATTACTATCCTCACCCACATTTACTTCATTCTCTTCCACCCCAATAATTGAATTTAGTTGAGATATTGTCGGTGGATCTAGATAATAATTAGGTTGTGAATATTCTGCTCTAAAGATAAGGTGTTCTTTATCATCATCATCAAAAATCATAACCTCATTCTACTAACAATGAATCATTTCATAATGTTCCGAAAGCCAATCCATACTAAGTGTTATATCATATTCAATCATGGGTATTACGATGGGATCATCATATAAAGAACATTTATGTGCTCTAATGTGGACTGATTCACAAAACATTGTTGCAATGATACTTCCCTTAGGATTTATGAATGACAACATCCATGTTAAATCAAATTGGAAATATCTAATTTTCATAGCAAACTGGGATGATATGAAACAATGCGATGATCTAGAATCAAATATTGCATTTTTTAAACTTGAGGAAACCATTAAATTACCTACCACCACGTCTTTCGGAGCTTCTACCTCAGCAATAGTGAAAGAATATTCTTTCCCTTGATCCCTTGGCCTTTTCTAAGATAAGTTCCCCTGACGGTTATGACATTAATTTTCATAATGTCCCATCTCCCTACATTTTTAGCATTAAACATTGGAAGCTTCTTTTTCCCCTTGCAATCACATACTTGGTTTCATTTTTCACCACACTTCTAACAGAATCACATTCCCTTCAAGAAAGTACCAGGGTGTTTCTTATGACATTTACTGTAGGATGGATATTCAACATTTCCCTTCTTCCCCTTATTTCGATTTCTAGAGTGATCAGTAGATCACTTATTCTCTTGCAATACATTAATGTCGTAAGACAAAGAGAATTACTTTTCGTCTTAATAGCACACATGTCAACATCTTCATACAAAGAGAAGGTTTTGAGACTAATTCTCGATGGATAAATTGGTTTAAACCATCAAAAAATGATCAATATTACTTCTTGGGTTACGTATATAATCTGCAGCATACCTTTCTACCCTTGTAAAGTTAGCCTCATAGTTTTTTCAATCTTGTCCTCCTTTTTCCTCAGACATAGAAATTGCATTTCCATATCGTCTCGATGGTCATGAGAAAAGTATTTTTCTAAGAAAATATCTTTGAACTCCATCTATTCCATATTTGATAATTCATCATCTTCCTTTTTGTTTTGAATCAATGACCTCCATTCGTTAGCATCACCAGTGAGGTGGTATAATATCATGCTTAATTATTCCCTTTCACTACTCCCCAAGGCCTGGAATATTTTTTCTAGGGAATTCATCCATTTCTTAGCAACCAAGGGAGTTGTACTCCCATTGAATTTTTGTGGTTGTTGTCTCATTATGCAATATAACATTGATCCTCCATGCTGCGGATCAGGGTTCTCCATACGGGTAAGGTTATTATTCATAACTTGATTGAGTTTTCCCAGTATGGTGATTAGCTAATCAGCACCAGTTTCATCACCAGCTCCACTATAATTATCTTGATCAGGGGGGAAATCCATACATGGAGTGCGTGCATTGATATAATTTCCATTCCATCCACTATGTGCCATTTCTAAACAATGGCATAAACGAGATTAGATTATGAATCGAAATACAATATTCCAAACTTTTAAAAAACTTAACAAAAATTGAACATTTTATGGATATAATCCATAATCATACAGAATTTTTTTTTGAGGAAGTATATACTCATAACACTTCATAATGGTTTGGAAAAATAATCGGAATTATCCTAAGCATATCCCTTGGGAGTGTCGTTACCAAGAGTGCAGCAAGTCCTGTTGTCGTGTGCCAAGATACCCTGGGTCATGCCTGAAACTCCTCTTCGGAGTTTTCACTCCTAGGTACATCTGTGCTAGAGCTGCCTCTACATGCCTGTATCCAGACAGAGATGTATTTCTCAGAAAACTCACAAAATATCCACAATACCAAAATTCTAGGAAGTTATTCTATACTAATCTTCAAATTCTATCTTAGATCTGCGTTCTCTAATAAATGTTTATCTAAATCTAGCTCCAAAGGTTTGTTCTAAACTTCCTCAGATACCAACTATAACGCCTCGAACCTAGTTACCCAGAGTCAGTACATTATTACATAACATTGTCTTGATTACTTGGAATCATGTCCTGATAGACTGATTAGTTTAGTAGCCTTGGAATCACTAGATACATTCATAAATTTTACATTACAACATAAAGTGAAAAACTACAACAACATCATGTCTTCATATCCCCTCATACTATCCCTATAGGACATTCATAAAATGCATCTTCACATACTGGGAAAAATAAAACATTGAAAGGGGTTTGCTCAGATGCTAAGTAAGGATAACAATTTAGATGAAACTTTTATAAATAAATATAAACATTTAAGGAAATGTATAACTCAAACAAAAGCTTTTAAACTTGGACTTCGACATAATATAGAAAAAAATAAAATTAATTACTAGCATTTACTTGTTGACATGGATATTCTACTAGTCGAATAATCACAGGAAATATCAATAACCACTTTCATAATGATGGAATGCATAATTCTAAACTATCATAACCACATAGTCAAGGCCTTGTGCCATGGTTACAAATAAGATTTTGTCAAGGCCTTGTGCCAAGACACTAGTTTGTCTCATTAGACCTACTAATGCATTGAGGAGATATAGTCGGCGCCACCCTTCACTTCCTAAGTCAAATATATTCCTCATATGAAAAGGTTTATACATAACATAAACATTCGTATTAAAACTACATACAAAATTTCAAAACATTACCCATAAACCATGAATGGTATAAAAATAACACATCCAAAATCAAAAATATCACAAAACCTTCAATACAATATGGAAGATTTGTACCATGATAAATCAAATTAAAAAAAAATTAAAATACATTAAAGGATTTTGACGTAGATGGAAATTATTTGTAAAACTCTTTGAGAGAAATAACCCTTTTTCATGAGAACATTTAAAAGTCAAACTATTTAGAAAGGAATAAATTTAAAGAAATTTTTGAATCAATGTGGCCCATACCACATTAATCATTTTGAATGGAATTAACATTTTAATAACATTAATGTCCATTTAAATAAGTCCTTAAAAACCTCTCCGAAGACTTGGACATTAATGAGAAATATTTAGAAGAATAAATATTTAAAACATTTGAAATAATTTTTTAGTAAAAAAAGTCCTTTAGAAGAATCACTTTTAAAACTCTTTCATGAAACATGGACATGGATAATAAATATGTCCCAGTAGAAACTTACGTAAAAACAACCTTGGATAATAAAGAGATTGTAAAATTAACGCTTACCAATTTGGTAACTTATAAAACATACACCCCATGAAAGAAGTAACATACAATCTATATGTAAATACACATAAATTAAATTGTATTAAACAAATAATACAATTATGGGCAGTACGTACACCACACATTGGGTAATAGGGGAAATATGGCATGAATCTCACGTGAATAAAGAGTGAGATGAAAACCCCTTACCTTGTACTTTTCCTTGGTTTAGGGTAGTTTAACCTCATTTATAATCGTGAAATAGTTGTTATCAAATTATACAAGAATCATATACATTAATATGATCTCATATATGATAATTTAACATTTCATTGTTAATAATATCTTATTATTATCGTCGTTTCGGGTGTTAACTTACTCATTTTTATTTATATGTTTTGTTACATAAGCCATGAATGTTAAGGATAGGTTGTATCATATTATTATCTATAATGATATCCAGTCCTTAAATACTATTTTTAATCATAAAATTATAATTACACTAGAATGGATACGATTAGAAATGAATCTCATCGCGTTCGTGGATACGGTAGTCCGTACGTACGCACGAGCGACAATATCATTTATTTGATATTAAAATAATATATAATTGGATGTTATATCATATATAAAGAATCATTACAATGTTATATTTATTATTCAACTCCATTAAATAGCATTATCATACCCATCCAAATTATAACATTTTGAATAACAATTACACCACGACGTGGAGACGGTAAGTCGTACGTACCCACGTATGGTGACATGTCATTAAAAAATGGATAGAATACTGAATTTGGTACTACCATATTTATAATAACATTACATTATATAGAAGTTACAGGATTTATTATTTTAGAATGTAAATAACAAATAAATAAGAAGTTGAAAAAGAAAGGGACTTGAAAGAGGGTGGTGAAAGCATTACATCTTCATCGGGTTCTTCCTTTTTATTTGATCGAAAGGGCTCTTTAAGATGGCTTTCTGACCAAAGGAGGGTCTCTTAAATTAAGTGAGGGAAGTTGGGAGGATAATTGGGCAGGGGTTGGATGAGCCAAATTTCTTTGAAGGTATTAATTAGAGAGAAGTGTCAGTTCTCTTTTATAAGAGTGGTGAGAGGCACCTTCGGAAAAGCTAGAAATATTATTTTATAATTAATTCATATTCGGTTTATAATTGCTAAAATGTATATTATTTAAAGTATAAGGTGGTTATAGGACGAAAACAACTCATGCAATAGGTTTTATATAGGTTTTGGTTACATTATTAACCTTATATTTTATTTTTATCTCTTAGTTAATTAATTTGACATTTACCACGTCTCTTTGTATTTTTATATTATATGGCTAGTAAACATACTATAAACAACCAAGAGACCCCCAAGTGGTCCATTAATGACACACCTATCATGATATAAGTCATTTGGCTGATCCTTAGATCTTTAGTAATAGAATATGAAGTAATAATATAATATTTGTTTTAAAAACACTTTTATGTCAATTTTGACAGTATTGGGTATTTTGTTTTTGATAAATTTATAACAGCATTATTAATTTGGAAAATATTCATATAATCAATACTAATATGTCATATTAATCATTAAAATTTGTTTAATTCATATAAAATATCATATTACATTTATTTGGATATTTATAAAATCAATTATTTTAATATTTCATTAATTTGGTAATTACGACATCACCATTATGTCAAAAATAAATTAAATTATCTATTGTCTAAAAAATATAAATAAAATATCATTATATAAGAAATCTTTTTAAATATATAATTAATATTTAAAATCTAATTTATATTATGTATATCCATATATTAAAAATGTTTTTTGTAATTAAACATTGATTTTAACTCCTTTAACTCTTTTTGGAACTAAATAATAATAAATGTCCTAATATAATCCAAGTGGAAATAAATAATAATATTTTATTCCTAAGGTTGTTTTTGGACGAGATAAACTTATCCAATAAAATTAGGACATGTGTTAGGGTAATATTAATATCATTTTTACCCTTAATTACCCTATTTACTTTTAACCGTGGTAAATAAAAGTAAAAAGTTACTATTAAACACAAATTATTTTCTTCTCATTGATCCACATTTTAATTACTGGTATCAACCATGTCTCTTATAGTTTTTAAATTACATTCACAGAAGTGGTAAAATTATGTTTTATGTGAATTTGCAAATTTTCTTAAGAGGTGGGTAAAACAAGTTGAAAAGTTCTATAAAATTTATATATATCAAAAATTATTATAAATTGACTCTAATGAATTACATTGGACTTATATATTCATTATGTGTCTATTTTTACATAAAATAAATTTAAATAAAATAACTAATTATTTAATAAAAAATTCTACATTATACATTAACTCAGTGTTTTTCACTATTCATAAAAATTGATATTTTTCAGAAAAATATTAAAAATTCACCCTAAGCTAATTTTGATATTCCGAATCCAAAAATGAACTCCATTTTAAAATATAAAATTTATAAAATTTCAAAAAGTGGGTATTACTATTCATAGCGGCTAGTTTGATTTGTTGGGGTGTGTGTTAGAACTCGAAGTTGCGTACAACACAAGATACTGTATTATTCAAAGTGAAGCGTACCGTGGAATCTTGGGGTGTTACACATGATATAGATATAAAAAAAATTTATAAAATCCCATAAAATAAATCATTATAATAGTTTAATGAATTAGGTTGTAGTATATACCCCACACAAATTAAATTAGTGGTGGTAACGACATGTATCTCACGAAAATAAAATGTGAGATGAAATTCCATTCCCATTGTTTTGACTCTCATCATACTTGTTAAAAAAATGAATAGTAAATATATGTTTATTATAAATTACTCCAATAACCTTATTGAAATATCAATATCATATATGATTTTCTAGAGTCATATATAACCCTTTTTTAACAATTCTATGTTAATGTTTCACTTCAGGTACTACTATCTTTGTTCATTGCATATGTCTTAATTAGTTAAATATTCAATCATTATACTTATATAATGATTTCCATAATAAAAATATTTAAATAAAAACTATTTAAATTCATTATATTTTTATTTTAATAATAAATTTATTATATAATTTTTAAATGGAATTTAGAAATCATGGAGATGATAGGTCTTACATACGTATAAATATTGTTTCCGTGTTGTTATCATATTTGAAGAATGAAATGACATGAAATATATTTATATAAATAGATATATATATATATATCATTATTAAATTATAATTATTATATCATATTATTCATATAATTTTAATATAACCATTTTTAATACATTCTATATATTGTATGAATGAATCATATCGCATTTAGGGGCGATAGTCCACACATCCTTGAACCAAATTATCATATTTAAACAAGATGAAAAGTATAAATAAATGTGTTATAAGAGAATTATATAAGATTAATAACATGATATATATAACATATATCTTTTATTAATATATTTCCAATAATAATTCCCAACAAGAGATGTATCAAAAGAAGAAAGAACAATAACTGTTTTGTGAGTAGGTAGTTCTTTGTACTCATAAACAATATATATGTTACCCATTAGATGGGGGTGTGTTTAAATTTAGGCCGAACCCTTTTCCTTAAAATACCAATTTATATAGGATAATTATGATGATATGTAAGAACAAATAGGAATAATTGTGTTGGTTGATAAAGAAGGTAATGAAAAGTGGTTTATGGAGGGTATAACCTCTTAATCGTGTAAATCAGATTAGTTTTCACTAAAGTGTTTTCATAGAAGGATGTATGCCCAACCGGTGGAATAAAGTAAGAGTAAAGGTATTATTTGAGACTATTATGTTAGATATTTTCTATACATGATAGGATTTATCGGTTTGATAAAGTGGCATACTTGGTGGCACGTAATAGTTAATGGAAAAGACACCCATGTAATTTTTTTAAAATGGTTATATTTAAACATGATTATAAAAAACCCATAATAATGGAAGGTTAATGGTCGATATATAGAAATAAAATAGTTTTTGGATAAGTGCCTAAGTCATTATTCCCTTAATTTTATGGTTTCTTCCCTAGATATGATTAATTTTGACAAAATCATTGTAATTATTTTCGATCAATTTGTACTAATATTTTTTTGTAAAAAACATATAAATATTATGTGGATCTTAATAAAACAATGGTTACAAACATGTATGTGAATGTTTATAAATTCAACTTAGATAATTAGAATAATTATATTTAATGATAATCATATATATGATCTAACATTGCAGGTTTTAAATTAAAAATGATAAAAAAAATTATAGGGTTTTAATCATTTTTCAAAGAGTAATTGACTCTAATTACCGAGATTAGATTAATTGTAAAAATATTATATAATTAATTTTGTTACTATTTTAATATATAATTTATCCTAATATGTAAAATTGATTTAAAAGTTGATTTGGATTCAAATACACTAATTTTCATTTTTCATCCATAAAAGATGATTCCCATAAAAGTCCCATAATTTTTTACTCGGTTTATTTCAAAAATAAAAAATAAAAAATGATGAGTACTTAAAATAATTATGTTTAATAATTTGTCTAAAATTTATTTTATGTTTCTTCTTATATGTAAATTTCAAGTAGTTTTCTTAGAAACTAGCACTTTCATACATATAAGGAAAATACAAAAATTGTATTTTTGACTTTCAATATGTTTTATTTATATAATTCCATTATAAAAATAATTTGGAAATTATTTTTTAAGGTTCATATATATATGTTTAATGGATATTTTATAACCAACTTTTTAAAAAATTTATAAATATATAATAATGGATTTTAGAAACAGGGTGTTGTGTGTAATGTATTCCAAGACGATGTTTCATGTAGAAGATTCCATGTTGATTCTGTCTAAATAGAATATTTGACTTAGGGTAATGCATGATGTAAAAAGTACTATCTGTTGGGTTTAACACAATCCAATCCATCTGTTTTTCATACAACAATCTAATCTAGGTGTTTATTATAGCACAATTTTGACTTTGAGTTACATATTATAGAATCCCGACATCGTGTTTTTTCATGTTAAAAATGATATATGAAATAATGTGTGAAATGATAAAAATAAAAAAGATTGATTTTGATCGTAAAAAAATATTTCATTGAATCTCAGGATGATACGTTTTACCTCCATTAAAATGATATTTACCCACGAACATTTTCTGGGCTATCAACGGTTTAACAATTCAATGATCCATTAATAGAACCCCATATAATTAAAATAATTACAAAAACTTCATCTTAAAAATTAATGTTGGAACTATAATGCTTTCTCATGGTAATATATAATTGGGATTCCATGAAGAATAATGTGGGTTGGGAGTGAATATAAGACACCAAGGAAAAGTGTAAATATTTATAGGGAGTTATTGTAGTGATAAATAAAAGACAACTTAATGAAAAAAATTATTAGGGACTAAAATTCAGAAATCCATAATAATTTATAGTCCCATCGGGTCAACATAAATCTAAGGTATTATGAAAGGTATTTTTTTAATATCTTTTATAATATTTAGTATCTCTTTTTTGACCAAGAATTTAATTACATGATATATTTCAATGAACAAAATAACATTTGTTTATTCAGAATTTATAAATTTGAAATTCAACTATATCATCATGAAAAGGTTTTTAATAAATTAAATTTTATGCCTGATATAGTAAAATTTACTTTTATCATATTTTAATTCCCTTAAGAGAATTAAAAGTATAATTATTATTCAAAATCAATATGATTAATACATTAATCTCTAGACATAAAATGAAACTCTACTAATTCATAATTAATATTTAGTGATGAAAAATAGTTAACCCCCAACCAAGATATCTCTTATTCCAATGGGAGGCATGAAACCCTTATTGTCCTTCGATCATGGGTTCAAGAGCAGCACCCATGCTTGTCTTGAATTGTTGTCACCTAACATAGATAATGTATTATTCTAAAACCACTATTAAATGTAATAATATAGATATCCTTGAAATAAGGTGATTAATGTAATATTCTTTTAAGAATGGTTTTCTATAAAATCTTAAAAAAAATACATCCTCTGTTGTATAACATAAGTTTTCCATCAATGGTAAACCTAATTACTCTTCTGAATGATGAAAATACAAAGAAGTATATATAAGGTCATAAAATTAGTGTAACATTGATCCCCATATATCACTATGTAGATCCTGGCATTCATTTTCCAATAACATGAATACCCGCAACATATATTATCTTTAATCATTATAATAACCAGTATTACTATTAACATTTTTGGAAAACATGCATTCATCATTATTCCAGTGATAAAATGATATATTCCATAAATCCTTGAAGTATTATATTTCATAGACTATATTTTTAGAAAATCCTTTATTCATTCTGAGGTAAGAAATACCTTCCAAATAAATTATTCATAATAAAAATATAATTATCCAATGTTGATTATCCCAACATCAATAATAAATTAAGGGATACTATCACAAAATGAAAATATCACTATTTATGATAACACCATTATAGTCAATCCGAACCATTTGACTTATTCATTTATATTATTAGTTGAAACATAAATTAAAAAACCCTTTTATATTTCACATATAATAATTATTGAACTGAATTACATAATATCATTTATTATTGTACTTCATTTTATTCCATTAGTATGGAACCCCATCATTGTTTTTAATAAAACTTTTATTTAATATTTCATTTTTAGTCTCATCACACTCAGTAATATGACCATTACTTATACCACTTTTCCAATTCTCCTCTAGATCATTCCACTTGAGACATTGAATTTAATAATTTATATTCATTACATGGATAAATTAGTTAAATTTTTTAGAAATGTTATATAGGAAAATATTACCATCAATTTCATTAAATTAACCATTCATATTTCATTTCAAATTACATTCACTGTTTTCTTATTTTCTGTATTCGAAACACCTTATTGTTCTACTATAACATTCTCTTTGGTGATTGATTCCACATTCTTGACATAAAGGAAATTGAACCTTCTTCCATCCATTTTATACATTACTATAGCTCCCATTGATTTCATTTCTTCTCATATGTGGTGAGTCTGATAGTTTGTTGAGGTACATGTTCTTTTTCATGTTCCTTGAAATCCGAATAGGCATGATCATCACATCTTTGACTCTAGTGATAATTTGATTACACTACTCCTCAACTGATTCACCATCTTAATCAACGATAATCCAATTCCTTTTAGTTCCATTCTTTGACTTAAATTAATTATAATTGAGTGATAAATGATCATCAACATGAGGAATCACATAATCGTGATAATAACATATATGATTTTTAAATAATGACATGTTTTTTAAAACATGAAAAAATAGGTTTATCCATTTTCATTTATGTCCAACATCCATTTATATCCTTTGTGGTGGATCCTAAAGACTTTGTGAGTTTCTAATGTATATAACCAATTATTTTGAAACTAGGTGTAAAATAAGGCCCATATTTATGTACTAGACTACCACCCCACATCAGGCCCTAAATATATTTTTGGAGGTTTTACCCCCAGTTAAATCAATAATAGAGCCACATACACTTGTTGCATCGAAAAGATGATATATTTCTATGAAACCACTAACCTTATCCTTTACCAAAATTCAAGGATATTTTGTTTATGCATTAACTCATCCTTATACTTATACATATAGGCATAAGTAGTATTATCATTATTACTATAAAATGGTATCTGACTACTATTTTCTCATCCTAGATTCCCAAGAGTAACTAAAACATCACATGGAAACCAATGATAACAACACATTCATATGATACAAATACATTACATCATTTCAAAGGAATACATAATACATTACAAAAATATATGGACAAAGAAAATCATAGTTTAGTTCCTTTGGAAAAATAGAATTATAAACACTGGTAATTCATAGAGCTAAATTATCTGAAAAATATGTTCTATAATATTATCACCCTTCATAGAAATATCATACATTAAATATATCTTCATAACATGGGGGAGGAAACATTATAAGTGGTGAGATCTTATGCTTAGTGGAGGTAAACAAGGGCGACATGTTAGAAAAAACATGAGCATAATAGTATGAAAACATGATCATGAAAATATAATATCTTATCCTCCATATCAATGATCATAAGCATGAATCATTTCAAAATAATTGGTAGTTTATAATACATGTATCATATGGAAATAAAAAATGTAAGGCATAAAATTATAAAATAGGAATATAACATGGAACTGGGGTAAACAGATAATCATGTATATTTATTTCCATGTTCGTAATTTCATTATTTCTATGGCTATATTTTTCAGAAAATTTCATTACTGAAAATGGGGAACTCCTTGATCTAGCCATGTACAACTAAACTAAGTTCATTCCCCGTTAAATCATAGAATTATTTAACTAATATAACTCCTCATATCATCCTTGCATTATGGAACCATGTTCACTCCTTGATCTATCCATGTATTACTAAATTGTGTTTAATCCTACAACCAATCATGTAATAATAAACTAAGTTCCCTCCTCATTATAGACATGTATTTTATAACCATGTTTACTCCTTCTTCTGGCCCCATAATATAAAAATGAGTTCATTTATTAATACATCAATTTATCTCTCGTATGATTTAAATCTATAACCAATTAATTTTATGTTAATGTTGGTCATTTCTATGTCACTATTAAATGTTACATACTAGTGACACATGAATACTGAAACTCATATCATTACCTATGAAATGGAATGGTAATCATAAAAAAGTTAACTTATCCTAACATGTTCATAATATATAGGTTTCATAATCATTTCCTCAAAATAATTACTTTTTAAGAGAAGTGTGTTTCGTAAGAATATAATACATGAAGGTGATGTAGGATTAAAAATATTTATACTGTGATAGATAATAAGGTTTCATAACAAAATAACCCTTGAAATAGGCGTATTTTTCATTATAATATAAATAATTAAATATAAATAGGATTCATACACATAATTCCATCAAAATATAATCCATGAGGAGAAAATAATATGAATGATAATATTGTATATTTTTCCAAGAAGGCATGAGTTACATAGAATGATGTCATCTTAGAAGGAAAAATTTTTATGGGCCTTCTAAAAAAATTCAATTTTTAAAATATCTTGTCTTATTAAACTAATTCTATTGAAAAAATAAAAACATTCAAAAAACATTTTTAAGAAATTAAACATGAAAACATATAATGGATTCCCTGAAAAAAAAAATTAAAAAACATTTCCTTTGAAAAAATCTTGAAAACTTCTTATTTAAGAATGAATATATTTTCAAAATATTTTTTTACTTTTTTCCAATATTATAACGAATGCTTGGAAATTCCTAAAATTATTTTCAAACATTAAACTAATTTTTAAATATTATTCCTTTAAAAATATGTCTCAAAACATTTAAAGGGGGAATTGATGACCATAAGAGATATTTGAGAACATATTTCAATAAAGACCAAATTTTTAAAAATGATGAACACACTGATTATTTAGAAGAAATAATCTTTTAAAAAATAACATCATTTTATATACTTTAACGGAATCATAAAGGTAATTGTGTTCATGATGGTGGGTAAATCCATACACATCAGTCATTTCATTTTTATCGTGAATGTATCAAAATGTTCTTCGATCAGAAAACAACATGATGATTTCAGTCAATTACAATATCCATGTATAAACATAAAAAATTTATATAAAAAATTTAATAATCAATGTTTAATATTTGAATATTTTTTGGAATCATTTCATTTGGAATACATGGGATGAAGGACCAATGATTTAAATCCGAACAGAGGTAATGTTGAGTTTTCTTATAAATATTTTCTAAAATATATTATGTACCAATGAGTGAAAAAATGGTACCAATACATGATTATATCATGAATAACCAGAATATAGGAACATACATAAGGTTTTGTGATAGAAGTATCATAATAGATCATCAATTGAAACATGATAATAAAAAATTTCTACAAACGATTATATTATTTCAATAAACATTTACAGCATGGTAACATTGAATCATAGTCCATATGTTCAACAATGAAATTAAATAGGACTTTTATATCATGAAAGGACTTATATTCATGATATGACATGTCATATGTAAGTATATACACAACTTAAATAAATATAAAATCAATACATAACATGTGTCTCAATGAATGAAAATTGAGAAAAAAATATTATACTGATTTGGTTACAATTGAAATGAAAAAACATATGATGTAGATTCAAAAAAATGAATATATATATATATATATAAAATTTAACATTATAATTATAAAATAAATTCATGGCTAATATATACCACACATAAAAAATGATTCGTTATTAACCCATGTGTCTCATATAAATAAAAATTGAGATGAAATTCACTTACCTTATGTCTTGACTATAATCGTAATTATTTAATTCTACTATATCATAAATTCAGGACAATTATCGACAACCCAAATAAAAAAATTCATATATATATATAATCATATATGGTTATATTATGAATTTATATTACCCTCTTGTTAACAATTAATTTTTAAGGACACACATTTGGTTATATCGAATTTGTTTTTCACATGTGTTTTAATTTTTTATGTCATTGGAACTTATACATATATCAAGATTTAAAAAATGTAAAATATGATATAAAATTAATTAATATTAATTACATGTTTATTATAATATTCTATAGAATATAGAAGTATTAAAAAGAATACATTGTTCCTTGAAATGGTAGGTTGTGTGTACACATGAACGTTGTTTCCATATTATTATCGTTTCAAATGAAAGAATGTAAATGAAATATATGTATATATATGTTTATAAGTAATTATTCCAGTTTAAATATAATTTCATTTTAGTCATATAAGTTCATTAATCCCATCCTTAATACATTCCATGTATGTTTAAACAAATATCATCATTTTGAGGGGGATGTAGTCTACACTACCTCAAAAAATTACCATACTTACAGAAGATAGAATGTTTGGGGGAATGTGTTATAATCGGATTACATATGATTAATTCCCTATTTTGTATCATATATTTCATATATAATAATATTTCACATCATAATTCCCACCATAAGAGGCGGTAAAGGATGATTGAAAAATAAGCATTTGTTAAACTATAGTTCGGCGTACATATAAATTTTTTGTTTGTTTCCCATTAGATAGAGGTGTGTGTACTTTTATATATAAACCACTTCATAAAAACATATCATTATATTTAGGATACTGAAAAAATTTTTAATAAAAAAAGAATAAAAATTGAGTTGGTGTATATTGGATGTAAAAGATAAGAGCTTGAGAGAGGGTGTTACCTCTTAATCGGGTAACAAATTTTGGTTTGCATGAAAGGGATTCCTTATAAGAATGTCATCAAATATGGAAGCTTCAAGGATGGTGATATGGATATTGGGTCACTATTTGGATTGATCTTTTCCAAAATTCATTTTTTTAGAGTAGTGAAGAAGAGGGAGAGGTCGTGGCCATTCACTGGGATGAGAAAGGACACATATGGAATTTTTGAAATAATGTTAGGTTTACACATTTTTATACATTTAAAATGACATTGAAAATAATCCAATGCCAATATTTTAGTTTTTATTGGAAAACTATGTCCACACTAGGGGGTTTAGACTAGTTTTTCATTCATTTGGTCCCTTATGATTAATGTTTTGTCCATTATTAGTCTTAACAGTATCATTATCACTGTATTTTATTTTCAATCACTTTTTTACTAATCAATCTGGTAAAAAAATATGTTGATTGTACAATACATGGAATAAAATTTTCATTGAAACCATGTATGTCAATTTTTATAAATTCCACTAACATAAGTTGAAAAATTAAAATTGACGCTAATCCCAAAGACGGGATGACATAGCAGATTTTCAAAGTTAAAAATATTCAAAAAGTTTGGTGCGATTTTATATCAAATATCAAACTGAAATTGATTATGATTACAAAAATTGGATAAATGGGTTAAAATATTATATAAAATTTTATTAGTAAAATAAATTAACAATATAATTAAATTTGATGAAAAATCATTTTTGGACAAAAAATATGTATTTTTCATTATTCATCCAACAAATAATGATTCTTATAGAAATTCCAAACAATAAACATAGTCTAATTTTTACAATATAAAATTTAAAAGGATATTTATCTTATAAAAATAAAATTATTAAAGATTCTACCATAACTTTTGTTATTTTTCATGGAAGGATATGAAAAGTCATTTATTTGAGAAATTTTTTTTTTAAAATATATATTGTCTTTAACAAAAATTATAAATTTCATTATCTATAGATCCAAATGCTTCTAGTATGTAATGCTTAAATGATTCTTTTCATATTTTTAAATGTAATTCAGGATCTTCATGGAGACATTGGAGTGATTTTGGAAGATTTTGGGGGAAAATGGTGGGCATGGTCAGCACACTGTTGGCCGAAACATTGAGGCCATACAGTACAAGGCTGAATCTAATTCCCATTCATGGGAATATAATATGATTTGGACATATATTTGATCTATTTCAGACCAAATAAACCCCTAAATGAGTTGTTTCTTCCCCACTGTCCAAATGGGGATCTCCTATTGATCTGGAAGCAGTCCAAACACATTCCTTAGTGAATCGAAGGAAGATTCATACAGTAAGTTCATATTATCCATCGTTCTACTCAAGATTTCATAAATAAAATCCTAAATTAAAATATTTTCCATATATATACACCCCAATGGATATATCTATGTGTTTTGAGGACAAATAACATTAGATTTTTTCTCTCTTGATAGGGGATGCGATCTAGGGTAGATTCCTTTATTCATGACCATGATTCTTGAGTGTTTTTCGTCGGTAGTCAGTTTTTGTCAAAAAAAATGAGGTAGGTGGGTTCACCCTCATATCCACATTCTAGAATTTATTGTAATGAATTAAAATTTAGTTTTTATTATGAATTTTAAATTTTGTTTTTTCTTCTATACAACTGTTAAAACCTCTTTATAGACTAGTCGTGGAATACATTGAAAATTGGGGGTTTTGTGAAAAATCTACATTTTTTATTTTGTATGGTGATTTTAACATTATGGATAATATAGAATTTTAAAAAAAATTATAAATTATAATCTTACCAATTGATATATGGGGTTTTTAATGCTTTAATTTTTTGAAATCGGATGGTTAGAATGTTTTCAATTAACTGGAATTTTTATTGAAACTTGTCAAATTGTTTAAAATTCATTTTCATTTTTTGAAAACATTATGATTGTATCATATTTAATTTCTATTAATGGTTGAAATTTTATTATGTTCTTGGTTCTGAATGTTAAATGGAAACAATAAATAATTATCTTGTGATGACTTTGTATATTTACGTGAAACCGCTCATGAATCTGGAACTGTAATAACAATATATTCAATTTCAGTAGTTATTATTGTGTGGAGTTTATTGGTTTTCCGATGTTGTTTTCATAATGTTTTATAATGATTTGTTTAAATTTTTATCTATATTATATATTTTTTTAAAAAAATCCACATGGTTTTATATTATATTTGGTTATAAAGTGATTTTAGAAGTGTTTATAGTTAGTTATAATTTTATTCATAGTTTTTTTGTATAAATTGTTTTCTATAATGTTTAATAACTCTTATATAGTAGTGGAGTGAGTTGGGATGTAATTCGAGAAAGTCTAATTACTTTTATACTCACCCCTATAGTGGAACATTAGTGTTTTTTTGATTTCATCTTCTGATATGTGGTAAAAGTTATGGTGAAACGAGTTTTTATAACTACTTCATGAGTTTTTGTGCTTTATAGTGGTGGTGGATCATAGAGATAGTATATCCAAGATTATCTTTGTTTTTTTGGTGTATTTTTGACTCATATTTTCCTATCAGGTTAGTGTCTATTTTTCTTCCTCTATATCTCATTAGTTTGGGCTCACTTTGGTATAAAAAATTCTATAAATTTTCATTATTTTGTTAATGAATCATATAGCTTCTATGGGTTGTGTATGGATGGTATATACTTTATCATTAAATTGGTAAATCATCCAAAACTAGTCGTATAATCATTTATGTATTTATTTCTAGACTTTTTTGTCTTGTGGATGGTTCCAACGTATAATTAAGGACTCATTATACTATTAAGAAAATGAGAATTGGTGGGTCAATACAACTGTTATCAGTTTGTCCCAACAATTTGGATCAAATAGTCTTGAGTTTTCATATTCTTTGAGTTGAAATTCTTCATGTCTATTACTGGGGTGTACATCTTAGAAAAGATTAGGATTGATAGGATTTGAAATATAGGGCATAAAAAAGAGACATGTCTAACCATTTTATGTTGAAATTCATGTTAGTAGGTAGTTGGGTACATATGACATCGATAAACTTCTTGGATTTTGGAAATCTCATTATCATTGGTTTAACCCAATAGAAAACTATGCCATTTAATAGAAGAATGACGCCACACTGTGAGTGCATAGAACATTTTTAGTAATGATTTATTTTTGGGAAAAATTTTTGATTTATGAAAAATAGAAACATTATTTTCAAATGAATGAATTTGAAAACGCATGGATGATGTATTTTGAAAAGGGTTTTATTTTCAAAAATATGAAATAGTTTTTCAAAAAATGGGTGAACAAGAATTTGGTTTATTTTGGGATTCAATTTCTGGATAATTAATGAGATATAATTTTAAATGATAATCCATTAGTTTCTAATGAGTGATACTTATAGAGTTGTTGTTTATTTAGAAAATTTCACTTGCTAGGTGTCATAGAAACCAATGATAAGTGGATAGTGATAATGTGGTTGCACCAGATCCACTAAAGAACCAACAGTTGGCCCAATGAATCAATTATCATTTTGATGCCTTTATATTGGCACTGTAATCAGATACTCTTTTCATACTATCTATGACTACAAAAAAATAAGTAAAGGAAGTGAAATTGTCTTCACAAAAGGACCTGACAACTATAATACCAATTGAATGAGGAAGTGGGACACCTACTTTCAAAGAGGTGTAACACATCGTAATTGGAAAACAAGATCAATTAATATTCCTCTCTGACCCAAGAGAATGGTTGAATTTTTTTAGGGAGGTTCATTAAGTCACATCAAGCGACTAATAATAAAAAACAAAAGCATTTCATAATTTCAACATGAATAAACATTATAAGAACATTTTTCATGTTTCTACGTGGTCGGGTTCTTGAGCCACATATCAAGTGTCACAAGAATCATACACACTGATAGGGAAATTGTAGTTGAATCCTACATTTCTATAAAATATAAATAGAATTGGATATTCTTAGAATACCAATACTCATCAATAAGAAAATCACATCATGGGAATAAATATCAGAGTGTAGAGATGAAGAAATTAAATGGAGCTGAGAAGATGATTATAGATGATCATTTTAGACCATAAACATTGAGGGGTATGATTAAATTGAATTTTACCAATATACAAGTGTAGTTTGATAATGGTACATGACATTCATTCATTTATTCTTGTGTTGTTGAGCTAATATGTTTAAAATTTTAAATGATGCATTCTATGTAATAATTGGAAACTCCTCTTAGTGGAATATAATGTCAAACCTTTATGTGAAGAGAATGTGATATTATTATAGATAGAGTTAATTATAAATGGTAATTCTAAATATTGGTGATGGATGAATATTATGTAATCTTTGGTATGGATTGGCTGACATTGATCTAGGATCACATTGACTGTTATAGGATGATATATAGTTTCATAAACAAGGATGGTGTCAAATATCTCTTCAAATGAGATAAGGATTTATGGAAATTTTCAATGGGCTTGTTGAAACAAATTTTGGGAATTATAACTTATTATTTGGAAGTGTTAACATTGTCATTAGTTAAATAAATCTAGGAATATAGTTTTTCAATAGTTGTAGAGCATTTTCTTGATATCTTTCCTAATAAAATCATAGTGTTATAACCAGTAAGGGAAGATGAATATATGATTGATCTCTAAGTGGGAACAAGTCTAATTTCTATTTTGTCTTATAGGATGTATCATAGTTTTTGGAATTGAAAGTGAAGTTGTTGGAGCTGTAAGGAAGGGTTTTATTCAAAATAGTACATCTCAATGGTCATGCATAGAAACCATGTATTGAATCACTATATATCACTGTTTGTATTAAAAATTTTCAAAGTATGACTTCTGGATCCTGTAGGATCATTTTTTTGGCAATGTGATTTTTAAAAAAGGTGTTTCAGTGGATCCTATAAATATATCCACTACTATATAATTGAATCAACCATATAATTTTTATGAGATATGTTTTTTCATGGTATAGTTGGATACAAATGATGCTTTGTGCATGACATCTCAGAACTTGCATTGAAAAATATTGTGATGTAAAATAATAATACACAATTACAATGGACTGAATAATTCCAGAGATCATTCTGATAGTGGAATGTTCATCTTACATCCACACCAATCCTGTTTTTCAAAACCAGGACATGGGTATGAGGTGTACGGTGGTGATTTTGGATTAGGATTTGGTTGTGTTATCATTAAAGGACACCATGTTGTCTCTTAGGGTTCAAGGAAGATGAGGGTGCATGAGAAGAATTACCCAACACATGATTTGGAGTTATTTTCAAATGTCCATGCTTTAAAGAAATGGAGACATAATAAAATTGTTGATAAATTCACTATGTTTAAATATAATTAACTACTAAAACAAATTTTATCATTGTGATATTTGAATATGAGGTAAAGGATTTGGATGGATTATCTACAAATGTGTTACATTGACGTGAAATATACACTAGTAATGGGCACTACGGTGGATGATTCATTAAGACAGAAGTTGTATTCTCATTTGGAAAACAGAAGCTTTAGAGTAGGGTACCTTTTGTGGGTCTTATCCGATATGCATGTGGAATGTGAAAAATGAGGTGATGTTTGTGTTTTATAATAAATTTTAGTAGTTGTCTATTTAGTAAAATTTGTTAATGAGGAAAAAAATATGATGAAAAATTCTTTCTTATGAGTTCAAAACTCAAGGGTGGGAAGAACATTGAGTGCTAGAATCTTCAAGGGACTTCAGTTTTTTGATTCAGATATCAGATGGATATAACTATTTCATATTTTTAACACCTTCTTCAAGAACACAACTATTATATATGGCTTGTACATCAATTGATATAAAAGATGTATAAGTCATTGAAGGTGTAGTGGTGGTGGAATGGTATGAATCAAAATGTGGATGAGGTTGTTTCAATGTTTAAAAATTGATAGCAAGCCACGGCATAACATCAACAGATAGTGGGTATGTTGAAGTATTTTACCTATTCTTCTATGTTAATGGGAGTAGATATCTATGTATTTTTTGATAGGTCTCCCATGAATGGTCCAGAATCATGATTCTGTATGGGTGATAGTGCTTTAACTCACCATGTTGGATAATTTCATAGATTTTTTTTGAATCTCGTAAGGTGGAGGATATATCCTATATCATTATCCTAGAGGTGGTAAAAAATGTGGTATTTTAGTTTTGATATAATTAGACAGTGATACATGGTTTATATCGTGTTTCTGGAAATCCTTACAGAAATTCATTATAACATAGTTTAGAATGAGTATGGAAAATCATACATAGATGAATGACCAATCTGAGAGGATGATACAGCTGTTGGAAGACATGCTGAGGGCTTGTGTAATGGATTACAATGTCTCATGTGAGAAGAATACATCTTTATTGGTGTTATGTTATAATAACAACTATCATGGATTAATACATATGTCTTTGTTTGAAGTATTGTATGTGCATCCTTTTCATTCTACAATAATTTGGGTGGAAACTGGTGAGAAATCATTTTTTAGGCCAAGCCTCGTCTATAAAATGAAAGAGAAGATCTTGTAGATCATAAAAATAATTGAGATGGCTCATAGTCATTAAAAATTATAATAAGTCCATCAATGAAGACCATTGACAATTTTAGTGAGTGATCATGTGTTCATGAGGATCTCTCCCAGGCTTGGACATCTTCATTTAGGGAAGTATGAAAATTTTCTCCCTGGTGCATTGGGGATTTAGAGATAATGAATGTATTAGAGAGGTGGCATTTCAGTTGGAATTTCCACTGTGGTTCAGTGTAGTGAACAATGTGTTCCAAGTACCCCAGCTGAAAATGTAATAGCCTGATACTGACCATGTGATCAGATGGGATCACGTTGACCTATTGCTTTATGCTTCATTGGTACATATCCTATTACAGATTGTGGATAGGAATGAGAACGTAATGAATGGAAAAAAACATCAATCTAGTGCATGTTTTTTTAGATCATGTCCAGATTTTGGTTGATGCTTAGTAATGTAATAAGGAAATCAAAGATAAATGGAAAGAATACATTTTGTGTAGAGATTATTTTCATATTTTTGGGGACGGATATACAAGTGTTTGGGAGAATGTTGCACCACCAGTTTTCAGTATGTCACCCAAAACTGATTCATTTCATATTGGTACAGGTTATGTGGGATTTTGGGGGATGCATTGGAGTACATTTGGAGGGTTTTGGAAAAATGAATGGCTGCGCAATCAGCACACGGTTTTCCCAACCCATGTGGCATATCCGTGAAAGGCCAAATCAAATTCTATATCATTGGGGATATAATTTGGTATTACCATATGATTAATCTTTTTTGATCCAAATCAACCCGCATATTATTTTTTTACTCTTCCAAAGGCCCAATGCACCTCTGAAATTGATCTATTTGGGATCAGAACATGTTCCTAGGGGAATTAATGACATATTATTACGAGAACTAAACATTCACCATTTTTTCTTCACATTTTCATTAATTTACTATCCATTTAATTAAATTTTCTTAGATATAAATCCATTGTGGGTATATATAATTTCATTAGGAAATATATGGTTATATCTGGAGTTGTTCATGATAGGGCGAGATGTTGGGCAGTTTCATGGAATCATGAGCTGGATTCCTTAGTGTTCATCATATGGTGTCAATTTTCATCAAAACGATCGAGGTATGTGACTTCACACTCAAATCCCTATTTTGGAATTGATTTTTATGCATTAAAATTTAGTTTTTTATGATAAATAAATTGTTTTTATATTTTATAATTTTTATGTACTCTTTACTAATGGGTGGTGGAAATTTTTGAAAATTGGGGGTTTTGTGAGAAAACATTGTTTTTTATTTTAAATGGGGATTTTTAATTTATGGAAAATCTGAAATTTTTTAAAATTTATTTTCATAGAATGATTATATTTTATATTTTTTTTAAATGATTTAATGTATTGGAATCATATGGTTATAATGTTTTTAATTAATAGTTGATTTTTATTGAAATATGTGAAATTGTTTCAAATTAGATAGGCTTTTTAGAAAACTTGTTATGTGTAAAATATTAAATTGAATGTCATGGTTCAAATAGTATAATTTACATGGTAAATTAAATATAATGGAACATGTGAAATAATTACCTTGTCAATACTTGGTAGATTTACAAGTAACTACTCACGTGTCTGGAACTGTCGTAACGATGCGTGCTTTTTTGGTAGTGGTTGTTGTGTGGAGATTACCGGTTTTAAGATGTAGTTTTAAGATAGGGTTTTAATGTATTATTTCAATTTTACCTAGATTATAACATTTTATAATACTAGTTCACATGGTTTTAGTTTATTTTATGTTATAAACTATTTTGAAAAGTGTTTATATGTAGTTAAAAATTGTTTTTAAAAATTGTTTTATATAAAATAATTTATATAAATGTTGTTAATTATTTTATCCTAGAGGAGTGATTAGGTATGTAATTGGGGAAAAATACTTAGATTTAAACTCACCCCTTCCTTGTAGGTTTGATACTTTTTAAATGTCATCTTTTGGGTTGTGGGAAAAGATATCGTGCAGTAAGATTTTAGCACTACTTCATGTGTTCTTGAGATGTTGGGTGGTCATAGAGAATATAAATGGTGGATCTTAGAGTCTTTTGGTTATTTAGGTTTCTTTTTGAGGATTCATCCATTGATATGTTTATTTCTAGCTTTCTTACATAGTATCACATTCGTTTCTACTAACATTGGTATAAAATATTTTCAGAATTGTAATTGTTTTTCTCATGTATCATATAAGGTCAATGGGTTGTGATTACTCGGATTATAATTTATAGATAAAATATAAAATCATCTATAACTGGTATCTGAAACCCATTGGAATTTATTTCCATCCTTTATAATCTTGGGGATGTCACCTAAGGCAATGTAATGACAAATTGTACTCTCAATCCAATGAGAATTACAGGGTGATTTCATTACCAATTTGTTTTATTTTGGTATAACTATTATAAGAATTATTCGAAAGGTATTTATTAGAACATATATTACAATTTTTAACATATTTTTAATAACTATAATTTTTAAATAATTATAAAATTAAATTATGGATCATAGAAACCAGTTGTTTTGTGTAGCGCAAGCAATGTCGGTTCCATGTTAATGGATTATAATAATTATTGTGATTCAAGATATTAAATGAAAATTGTGTTCTATGTAACACAAGACAATCATAATGTTTATTATGCCACAATATAATCCATGTTTTGTGTGTTAAAAAATCATGCCGCGTAATTTTATATAACACAATACACAAATAGATTTTTGTCATAAACCAAAATCTAGATTCAGTATTGTGTGAAATAATAAATATAAAAAATAATTAATTAATTCAATAAAAATAAAAAATGATCACAGTAATAAAGTAGTACGCATGTATGAGGAATATATTGGGTGGTTTGTGATTCTCTCAGGCTACTGCACTTTTGTTGTGTTGAATTCTAGTTAGCAATCAATGTAGTATAACAGACTTAATTTGAGATTTCTGGAAATGTGTTTCATAATCATTATATCTCGTTTCTAGGTAAAAAAAATTTGTTTTGAAACCCCGATATTCTCTATGTATTTGTACTCATGAATCATAGTGATATTTTACCTCTCTGTGGATAAATGGAGTATTACCAAACCTCATAAATCATGGTTTTATGTGACTTATTCTTCAAGTTATTTTCATCTTATTTTAATTCATTCATCATCTGAAAACATGTTATGTCTCCACAACTAATGATATTTCTACTACAATTGACATTTTCAATATTCAAAATTTATATTCACACAATAATATTAAATTCCAAATTTATGTTTTTTATATTTATACACATTAGAGTGGATTACTATTCAATACATATAAAAATTCAATACTATTCAACATTAATATACAATATGATGAAAACATTATGCATTTTATGTATTATTTATAAAATTAAAATTCACATGAAACATTCAAATACTTAATAAATATGGATATTGATAGAAATATTCACATATTATATAAATTTTTTAAAATTTAACCATGGACGTATTCATTTTCTTTAAAAACCTATAATATCATTTTGATTTTAATAAAAAATATAAATTAGGTGACTCATATTAATATAAGTAGAAACTTGAAAAATCATTTTCTCATGTTGATGACAAAATACTGAAAAATATTAGAAAATACAAAAATAACACGCAAGATTTTTTTGATATTAATAATTATTAATAAGGAATTAAATGTTGATGATAACATAAATAAATTACTCTTTAAATTTATCTATTTTCTTCTATATTTTAAACATCCTTATATTCTCTTGATAATATTGGTCTTTGCATTATCAAAAAGATGAGGATATAAAAAATTTTTCCTTCCAAATCAGTTTCACAATATATTACCTACCCATTTACTTGGTAATTTCATTTATAATAAATACACATTCAATAACCACAAATAGAATGATATAGTCAATCCATGATAGTCTATTATGAATGTCTTTGAGCTACATTGCATTCTAGGAATATCACACTATTATTTTCACATTATATGTGATTTATTGTGAATTGGTTCACTTATGAGGACACGGATGAGTAGGGGCATTCCATAAAAAAATTTATAGTGATAAATCCATTCAACATATTAAGTCCTGATGATCATATTACATACACTCGTAATTATAGATTTGGGGTAGGGGTATACAATGTATTGTGATTTATTTAGATCTACATTGGGTTCAATTCTTTTTCAAGGCGATGATGTCATATCACTTGTCTCACCCTAGTTACAGACCCAAGAAACAATTTATAAAACTCACAACTTTGGTGCATCATTCAATTAATGTAATGAATATCATACTCTTGGATGAAATTATTTTTTGTCATGATATATCATAAGTGCATAGAGTACATATATTCACAGAGGGGAGTGAACTTCATAAAATGAAAATTCATGTGGTGTGTCGATATTTTTTAAATGTACTTGGGTTATATCCATGGGAATGGTAATTTATATACAAATGGTTTTGGGACAAAAATTCATAACCACAAGGATAAGGGGGATTATGATCGTATTGGCTCAAAAATCATAAACACTCGAGAAATTGAATTCAAGGTAATGTGGTTGATATGTTCGGTTAGAATTATATTAATACCCTACACTCTCTATAAATTTCTATATTCCACAAAAATACCTATTTAATTTGTATTTGTATATTCTAGAATTTGTTATATTCAAGGATTATCTATTTTTAGAGTACATAACTATAAATTTATCACCCATTGTATTTGGTTTACACCTTTAGTGAAGAAATTTAACAAATTACCTATTATTTGTTGCATCAGGTTATTATTTTCCATTATTATATAGTTTTTTTAAAAATAAATAACAAAAATAACTTGTTCATTTTAAGATGTTTTTCTATTTTAAACTATTGTTTGATGTTAAATTCCTATCATTTGATATTCCATAATATGTATTGAGGCCATGTATATATGATTGGTTGAAATCCTTGATCACAATGAAATATAGTGTTGTGCATTAATTGTCTATAAATTTTACATTATCCTAATTTTCATATTATAGGATACTTATTTATTTCTTCACAATATTAAAAATCAAAATCTACTATTCTTAATATCTTTTATTTACTATAATTTTGATTTTATTAATTTTTTAACCTCTTTAATATCAGGATTCATATTTAAAGTATATTATATTAATTATTTACATGGTTTTTTAACTATAATATTTTTTTCATTGACTTTTTTGTATTAATTTATATTTCTCAAATCTAAATTTTTTACAATCCAATGATAATTATAAAATTTATTATTTAAATAAATAATATCACAAAAATGGATGTGAGATGACTAATGAAAATTTTCTTTTCTATGTTGATACATTTTTGTTACTTAGTTAATTGAATTATCATTACTTTTAATAAACACAAAAACATATTCATGAGAATAAATTAAACTATACAAACTAAATTTAAGATTCGTTTTTTAAGGCATGTAATAAATGTATATGGTTTCATAATATATCATTTAAATTTGGTGTTATTGGAATTAATATTTTACTTTTTCATTGAAATTTTTAATTCATTTATCTTTTTCAATTCATAAATTATGGTTTTCTCCAAAATGTGAAATAATAAGTTCAACGGTACATTTATTATGAAAAATAATTTGTGCACACATGATGGTATTTTGAATTTGTTTTTTAATTTCAAATATATTGGACTAATGTGATGTATATTCATTGTTTTAATGGTTGATATAATTCCATAAGGGGATTTCATCCTCCCTGAATAGATGTTGATGATGTACGTCCAATGTTTATAATCTTTTTTCATTTACCAATCACTATCAACTCATTAGTCATTGTTTTATGAGATGAATTCTATAAATGAGAAAACATATTTTGGGAGAATCCTGATCAGAAACTCTCTAGAAATAATATAGGTTATTTTTTCTTCCGACCATGTATAATTTTTCACATTTTCATGAAAACCCAATTCTGAAATTTTACATTAACTAGATAAATGGATTAAAATATTCAACACCATTGTTGAGATCTTATTAAAAATTTAGTAATTCTAAATTTTCCCAATATAAATTTTATAGAAGCTATATGAAACTTATATATTTATCATTTTAAATGAATTGGATAATGAGTACTTTATGAATTAATTTAATGGTGGTTGGGGTGAAAAAATTATATAGAATAGTGGATTGATCATTAAACGATATATAAAAATTTACCTATTCAATCAATATATTTGTGGATATTTTTTGATATGATAGATATCTTATGAAGGAGAAAATTAAAAGATATATAATTTGCAATTTGATTTATTCTATTATTTTATATGAATCATCTATATTTTTTACTTGTTTATGAATGGGGACCTATTTACACGTTTTTTGAAGTAGTGGTGGAAACTACCTCGTCAATTCTGGCATCCATCACATATTCATTTTCAATTGTCAAAACAATACCTACTACAATTATAAAAAAATGGGACCTTATCAGTGAACCATGGTAGTGATTGTTGTCTCGTATATATCTACTTACAACCATATTTTTATTAATTTTGTGAGATATTTGTTCCTTGGCCATAGGAATACAACCATTATTGTAATAGTAAAGATCAATTTCCACTTCAATGGAATCAACCAAAACAACTTCAACAATAAAATTAAAGGTGAAGACTTATACATTCACCAAGCTGTGATATCATTTCATAATCTACCATTGTTGTTGACTTCACTTCAATTTCAACATTGGAACTCCACCAACCAATGGATCAACATCCAAGTCACACCTACAGCCAAATAGAGATGTCATTTCATATTAATAAATTTGGAGAATAGAATTCATTTAATCCCTTACAATGCGCAAATCTGATCAATGAAATACTAGGAATATTTCCTTAATTCATTTACTGTTCTCAAGATTATTATTTTCAACAACATAATGAATTTCCAAGAATATATTATATCATATAATTATATATAGAACAAAAGAAACATTCATTCAAATATATATAATTTTATAAATAACACATCTTTTGGATGATATAGATGGAATCATAATTATCATTTCCTATAGTTTGGGATCTATGATTATCTTAATATTTGAGATATTAAATATTTGAAGAGGCTGGTTTTTGGTGTTCCTTAAAATATACATTTTTGCAAATAATTAAAAAATGACATTTCTAGAAAACGTTTTCAATAAGCTGAATTTCATCCATATATAACAATAATAATATAATGATTTATCAACTAATTTGTTTATATACACATGAATCATATGTTTATTATAAAACCTAATGCATTGATTGCATCATTAAACACTGTATTCCCACTACGAGAATATTTTTTCAATCAATAAAAGGACAATTGAAACATATAAACCTTAAAAATTATCATTTGACACCTCAAAGACATTATGATATATTGTAATGGTACCACTGAATAAATTTATATTACAAAAAATTACTTTTAAATCCATTTTATATATCATATAATCATAATTTGATTTCAATTAATGTTTTAATGGACTTTAATTTCTCCACTAAAAATAGAAAAAAATTATAATAACAACTATTTCATTTATAAAAAATATAATTGATGATTAAAAAACAATAAAACATTATAAAATAGTATGATTATGTTTATAAAATTATAAAAAAGAAAAATTATTACTAAAAAAATTGTCACAAAATACAAGAATCATGTTGTTAATTTTTTTTCAAAATTAAGTAAACATAAATATTCTACGTAAATAGAAAATTAAAAAATATGACACGAATATCTATCAAAATAAATTCAAACAATTTTTATTAAATATTACAAATCATCCATTATTTAATAGTTTTATTGAAGAAAAATATAATTGTGTTCATACATCTTATTTTTACAATTACTAATTCACATATTGTTGTTGCATTTCAAGATCCTACAAAAACATGATAAAAGTTGTTTGTGGATTAATTCATAGTATACTAGAATAATTTACATATTAATTTTTGATCATATTCAAAATGATGTGATTAGATCCATTTTGTCCCAAACTGATATGATTATTAGCATATTGCATCACCCTAATTCGTCCATTAATAGTTCGCGTGTTTGAAAATATCACAATGGTGGAATATCACAAAACATCATAGGCCTTATCCTATTTTATTCAATAATAATCATGTCTTCAATGAAAATAATAACCTGAAACGCATGTAGGATATATATATATATATTATCAATTAAATAGTCACAATACATTAATGATACATTACACGAAAATATAACCCCCAATGGGTAATCTATAAAAGAACCGTACATATTACATGTACCTTAATTTGATAGATGTGAGATGTTAGAAAAATCCTCTAAATTTAGAGTACTCCTATATTCCTCTTTATTCACAACAAGAATCACCTCTATCATGAACTTCCATGGTCAATAATACATCACTAAGTGTCACAATGTATTAGCTTTGAAGAACTACTATATCCGCTACTACAGAGACCAAAATATATCATCTGCATCATCAGAATAAACAAAACATATATAGGCAAAATACTGTTCTACTACGAACTCATAGAGTGCTAACATGTATACAACATATGAAATAAATAACAATATTTTGGGCTTCATCCCATGTAACACCCCAAACATCCACGATAGCTTTCCCTTTGAATAATTCAATGGCTTGCATTGTACGCAACTTCGAGATTATAACACACCACAACCAATCAAACTAGCCATTATGAATAGTAATACCTAATTTTTTTAATTTTTTAAATTTTATCTTTCGAAATGGACTTCATTTTTTGATTCGTAATATCAAAATTATCTTAGGGTGAAATTTTTGTACTTTTCGGATAACTTTCATATATTGATGAATAGTGAGAGTTACAAAATTTTAATTAAAAACGAATTTTTTAATAGAAATAATTAATAGTGATAGATTATTAATTTTATTGGTTTTAAAGTATATTTAGAATATATTTTTACCATTTAATACAATGTTGGTCATTCGATGTAATTTCACCGTTAAACCAGACATAAACAAATGTCAATCTTTTAATAGTTACTATCTCTTAAAAACATGCTTTTTGTTATGAAGACGGGAATTAATATTTAAATTAATTAATGCAGCTGATATGTTTTGAATTTGTTATAATAGACATCATTTTTTAATTCATAATATCAAATATTGTGTAGGCCTATTGTTTGGTATATTTCTGGAAACATTCATTTTTGGATGAATAGTGAAACCACTAAGTGGTAGTTAAAAAATTGAATTTTTCATAAAACTTAATTTGACTGGTTCTATGAGTGGAATTTCAAAAATCCAAGAGACACAGTTAATATCAAGAAGTAAAATTTGGTTCAATGAGATTAAAATAATTTTTGGTGAATAGTAACTTTTTACCTTTATTTACCACGTTTAAAAGTAAATAGGGTAATTAAGGGTAAAAATGATTTTAATATCACCCTAACACATGTCTTAATTCTATTGGACAATTGTATCTCAAGAAAAAACAATCTTAGGAGTAATATATTATCATTTAGATCCACTTGTATTAGATTAGGACATTTATTATTATTAAATTCAAGGAAGTGTTAAAAGAGTTAAAATCAATGATTTTTTACTAAAACATTTTTAATAATGGTATATACATAAGATAAATTTTATTGTATAAATTCCTTAGAAATATAAAAATATTTTCTACATAATGGTATATTATTTATAATTTGTTTACATTAAATAATTTATTTTATTTATGACACAATGGTGATGCAGTAATTATTTAATTAATGAAATATTAAAATAATTGATATTATAAATATCAAAATAAATATAATTTGAGACTTTTTATGGATTCCGCTAATATTTTAGGTTAATATGACATATTAGTATTGATTATATAAAGTTGTTTCGAAGTAATAATGCTCTTATGAATTTATCAAAAACAAATTACACAATAGTGTCAAAATTTACATAAAAGAGTTTTTAAAACAAATATCATATTATTAAATTCAATTCAATTCCTAAAAATATAAGGTTCGGCCAAAAGACATATCTCATGATTGATGTACTATTAATTGACCACTTGGGGGTATATTGGATGTATATAGTTAGTTTTTTAACCATATAATATAAAAATACAAAGAGACATTGTAAAAGTGAAACTAATTAACTAAGAGTTAATACTTAAGGATAAGGATAATATAATGATCTGAACCATTCTAAATTCTATTGGTTGAGAGGTTTTCGAACCATCCCCACCTTAAACTTTAAATAATCCACTTTTTAGCCATTAGAATACGAAAATTAATTTATTATAGAATAATATTTTTAGCTTTCCAAAGGTACCCCTCACCCCTCTTATAAAAGGGCACTCTCCCTTCTCACAAATTCACACATTCCAATATTATTGGCTCGTCCAAACCCTAACCCAATACACTCCCAACTTCCCTCACTACAACCTAGAGGCCTTATTTTGGTCATAAATCCCACCTAATGATCCCTTTTGATCAAATCAAAAGGAAGAACCCGAAGAAGAGGTAATGTTTTCACCACCCTTTTTCAAGTTCCTTTCTTCTTCCACTTCTTCTTTCATTGTTATTACCATTATAAAATAATATCTCAAGTATATTATATACAAATTGATCTTATTATAAACATGGTACAACCATATTTCAGAATTATATCCATATTTTGAATAATATGACACCATACGTGCGTACGTACAGCTTACCGTCTCCACGTCATGGTGTAATTGTTATTCAATACATTATTATTTTTATAGGTATAATAATGATGTGTAATTCATGTAAATAATAAATATAACATGATAATGATTCTGTATATATTACATACCATCCATTTATATTTTATATTACTATCATAAGAATGATATTGTCGCTCGTGCATACGTACGGACTACCGTCTCCATGAACGCGATGAGATTCATTCCCCATCATATCCATGCATGTATAAATCTCATTTTATGATTAATAATAGTATATAAGGACTTGATATCTTTTTGGATAAGTATAAGATACATCCTATCCATGAAAAACATGTCTTACATAACAAAACATATAAAAGAAAATGAGTAAGTTAACACCTAAAACAACGATAATTCTAAGATATTATTAACAAATCAATGTTAAAAGATCATATACGATATCATATTAATGTATATGATTATTATATAATTTAATAACAATTATTTAATCATTATAAATGAGTTTAACCTATCGTCGACCAAGGAAGAAGTACAAAGTAAGGGGTTTCTTATCTCGCTCTTAATTTCGTGAGAATTCCATTGTTCACCACTTATTTATTGCATGTGGTGTATGTGTACAGACCATGATTGTATTAATTGCGTAATATATGTTAATTTATGGTTATTTACATCATCATTGTATTATCCTTATTTCATGGGTGCATGTTTAATAAGTTACCAAATCGATAATGGAATTTGAAATTTCAATTTCCACCCATTCGTCTTTACACATACTTCATTGATTATTTTAATCCATGATTATTTGTGGAATCACTATTCATTTGATTATGTCATAATTTCCACTCCCCTTTCTGTGGATATACTTTTTATACACATAATCACTCCATTTATAAATTCTCAAGTCATCGGTATGAACTTGATAAGAGTAATTTTTACTCAATGTCGATTTGTTAAGATAAACATCCAAATAATTGGTGTTGTTTTTCCAAAAATATGTGTGAATGTAATTTGATTATTTTACACTTAATATACAATAATATTTAGTGTATTTATATTTTTCACACATAACTATGTCGTCGATTTATCCTTAACCTAACGATACTGCCTTTATGAGATATTTCATCTCAATTAACATTCCATTGAGACTTCTTTGTTGTTATACACCAAATAACTTTTATGTGGTGTACATAATGTACATTGAATTAGTATATCATGAATCCCTTTATTCTCATGATATTAAAATGTTTTGATTACCTCAATTTTTTGTATTCAAGTATCTCTCTTTTTGTTAGAAACTCCAACTAAAATACCATTTTTAAATGTTTTAAAGACTTATTCTTCTAAAACATTCTCATTAATGTCCTTGTTTTAAAATTTTGTTTTATGGATTTATTTATATAGACATTAATGTTTTAAAATTAAAATTACTTTTAAAAGTTTCAAAGTGGTATGGGACACTTTGATTCAAAAATATATTTTTAAATGGCTTTTTGACAAATAGTGTGGCTTTTAAAAGATTTCAGGAAAAAGGGGGATATTTATCTCTGATAGTTTTGATGATTATTTTCATCTATGTCAATATCCTTCATTATTCTTGATTGAGATTAATATGATACAAGAAAATATTCCATATTGTATTGAATTAGTTATGCTTGACTGTGGATGTGCTATTTTTATACCATTCAAGGTGTGTGGATTAAGTGTTGGCATTTCGTATGCTAGTTTTAATACGAATGTTTATGTTATATTTAAAACTATTCATATGAGGAATGCATTGGAATTAGTAAGTGACGGGTGGAGCCCGCTATAGCTCTTCAATGCATTGGTAGGTCTCATGAGACAAAATAGTGTCTTGGCACGAGGCCTTGACAAAATAATTTTTGTAGTCATGGCATGAGGCCTTGGCTACATGGTTATGATAGTCTGGAAGTATGCATTCCGTCATTATGAAAGTGGTTATTAATATTTTCATGTGATTATTCTAATAGTAGAATATCCATGTGAATAAGTAAATGACATTATTTCATTTTAACTCTGCCATATTATGCTGAATTTCAAGTTTAAAAGGATTTTGTTTTAGTTATACATTGCCTTAAATTTTTATGTTTATTTATGAATGTTTCTGCTATATTGTTATCCTTAATGAGAATCTGAGCTCACCCCTTTCAATATTTTATTTTTTCCAGGATGTGAAGAAGTATTTTATGAATGACCTACAGGGATAGTATGAGGGGATATAAAGACAATATTTTGTTGTAGTTTTTCACTTATTGGTGTAATGTAAACTTTATGAATATATCTAGTGTTTCCATGGCTACTAAACTAATCGGTCTTTTGAGACTTGATCTTTTGTAATCATGCAAATGTTATGTAATAATGCACCGACTCTGGGTATCTAGAGTCGGGGAATTATAGTTGGTATCATAGGATGTTTAGTACAAACCTTGGGAGCTAGATTTAGATAAAATCTGATTAGAGCACATTGCCCTAAGATATACTTTGAAGATTAGTATATAAGAAATTCCAAGAATTTTGGTATTGTATAGATTTTGTGAGTTTTTTGAGAAATACATCCCTCTCTGGATACGAGCAGGTAGAGGTGGCTCTGGCAGAGATGTACCTAGGGGTAAAACCCGAAAATACTGCTTTGAGCTAGACTCGAACAAGAACTGGTGCATGACAACGGGCCTTACTGCACTCTTGGTTATGACACTCTGGGGGGATATTCTTAGGATAATTTACATTTTCTTTACAAACCAATTTGATGTATTATATATATAAGATGAGTGTAATTGACCTTGGTTAATCCTAATGTGTTTCAAATTGAGAATATGGTGACATGTTAATCTCGAAATGATTTTATGACTACTGTTACTCACACAATGATTTCTGGTTTTAGTCAATGGCTAGATTCAAAGGAAGTCATAGTGACTTTGAGAATGAGGTACAAAGTGGGAACCGTGGTGGCAATGAGAAACAAAATGAATTGTTGATAGGCGTAAAAGATATCATCTTTATGCCAAATCAATTTTCCAAAAATATGATCAACAATATATATATTAACCAATTCCTGGACTCAATAAAGAAGAGAAAGGGGATGAATGATAAGAGCTCCAGTAGTGGAGACCATGGAGAAAGGAATCCTTAATTTCCATCATGCAGGAAATGTGGAAGGAGACACCCAAGAATGTGTCCCAATGGGACAAATAAATGCATTACGTGGGGGAAAGAAGGACATAAAGAGAAGAATTGCTGAAGAAAAATGAAGAGAACTATGGAAGAAGATAAAAATGGTCCCAAGAATCCATTTACAGTCATTTTCATTAAATGTAGGGGACCAAGCCATTACCTGAGTGAATTCCCTCTTCTATAGGATATTTTCTTGGTCAAAGAAGAAGCTATATGGGAATAAAACGTTGGAGAAATGTTTAGAAAGTATTAGTGCTCCTTGTTGATGGGTTAACTTTGGAATAATTTTCTCTTATATTTTTAACCCTGCAGTTTTCCATGTGAGAATGATATTTGAGGAAGAATTATCTTTTCTCTTGTGTATATAGTTATAAATAACCATTTAGTTTTATATGATCATTGGGTTTGAGGCAATTATAAGTTATTATAATTTTGGATGAAAATGCAAGGTATGAGATAAGATTTGTGGTTAATTCATGTAATGGTTTTTTTTGAGGAATTTATCTCATTTTGGTAATTTTATAAAATATAGTTTTTGAAAAAGGACTACACGCAGACCGTGTGACAACCCATCGAGTCGAACAAATCTGTGATAATCGAACCCACAACCAAAGTGCGATTGGGATTTATCACCTACCACTGGACTACATGATGTCCCTAGTTTGTGTGACTATTATTTTTAGTTAAATGATTTCATTGATCAATAATAATTTGATTTGGGATCTTATGTCTTATCAAATGAATACCCTTAGTATAAGAAAATGATTTTGTGATTAAGTGATAAATGTTATTTTGGAAGTTATTCGCTATGTTCTGAACACTATATGCCCAAGGAAAATAGAATAGTATGGGATTTCATTTGAGGAGTAATGGAGGATTTTTATCTATGTTTTTATTGTGGATTTATAGTGATTTAGGTTATTTATGGAAATGATTAGGTTAATTACATTTAAGTATGTGACCTTAAGAGTAATTAATTTCATTTAGAGATACAATTTAACATAGAAGACTACATTCTTATAAGTTTTGGGTTTCATTATTAGTTTTGATTATAATGAAGAATTTTAAGGACAATTGATCATTGAATGGTATTTATTTAACATTGGTGTATTTATGGTTTAATTTTAGAAATTAACATTAGTGTTTTTTTTTCTATAATGGAATATCCATTTGGGGGATCATCAGATATAATACTAACCATTTTGGTTTTGACTGATCTCTAAATACAAGGTAAATATATTGTTTATCCTACATGGATCATGTATTTCTATAGAAGTTTATTCTATCTCTTCTATTGTGACCAAGCCTTCTTGAATACTCATTGTTCAAAAAAAATGAGTTAGTGGTAAAAATTTATTAAAGAATGAAACTCTACTTAAAAAGTAAGTATATCTCATTATGTTCATAGTCAATATCAAAAATGAATTCTTCATCCTTATGTAATGTTACTTGAAACAAAAAATTTTGTTCGTTTACTTTTCCTACCAGGAGACTAATGACCGTTTTTTCCAACACAAGTTTGTGATTTTCTTATTGTTAACTTTCTCCTCATCATGTTTCTATCCCTCTCCACAGAAATTAACGCTTATTTTATCGTCCATATCCATGTTTTGCTACATGTAATCCTAGTATGGGTTATCTTGGGTGACCTTTATACCTCTCTTCTTTTCTTTTACAGTGATAGTTTTATGGACGCTTTTTCCGATGTGGGACTTTCCATTGTATTCTCAAGCCCAATTTTAAAAATATTGCGAGGACGCAATTTATCGAAGGAGGGGACCATGTAACACCCCATGCTTCCACAGTATGTTTCCCTTTGAATAATTCAATGGCTTGCATTGTATGCAACTTCGATATTCTAACACACCACAACCAATCAAACAAGCCATTATGAATAGTAATACCTAAATTTTGAAATTTTATAAATTTTATCATTCAAAATTGACTTCATTTTTGGATTCTTAATATCAAAATTAGCTTGGGGTAAAATTTTGGAACTTTTCGGATAACTTTTATATTTTTATGAATAGTTAAAATTACTACATTTTAATTAAAAACAACTTTTTTAATCAGAATAATTAGTAGTGATAAATTATTAATATGAGTGGGTTTAAAGTATATTTAGAATATATTTTTACCATTTAATACAATGTCTATCAGTTGATGTAATTTTAAATTTAAACCAGACACAAGCAAGTGTCAATCTTTGGATAGTTATTATCTCTTAAAAACACGCTATCTGTTTTGACGACGGGAATTAATTTTTAAATTAATTAATGAAACTAATATGTTTTGAATTTGGTAAAATAGACATCATTTTTTAATTCATAATATCAAATATATCCTAGGCCTAATTTTTGGTATTTTTCTGGAAACATTCATTTTTTGAAGAATAGTGAAACCACTATGTGGTAGTTAAAAAAATGATTTTTTCATAAAACATAATTTTACCACTTCTGTGAATGGAATTTCAAAAATCTGAGAGATATGGTTAATATCAAATAGTAAAATGTTGTTCAATGAGATTAAAATAATTTTTGGTGAATAGTTACTTTTTGCTTTTATTTACCACAGTTAAAAATAAATAGGGTAATAAAGGGTAAAAATGATATTAATATTACCCTAACACATGACCTAATTATATTGGACAAGTGTATCTCGACCAAAAACAACCTTAGGAGTAAAATATTATCATTTAGGTCCACTTGTATTAGATTAGGAGATTTATTGTTATTTTATTCAAAGAAGAGTTAAAAGAGTTAAAATCAATGTTTATTTACGAAAAAAAATTTAATATAAGTTTGTACATATTATAAATTATATTGTAAATATTCATTAGAAAGATAAAAATATTTCCTACATAATTATATTTTATTTATAATTTTTATACATTAAATAATTAAATTTATTTATGACATAATGGTGATGCAGTAATTACTTAATTAATAAAATATTAAAAGAATTGACATAATAAATATCAAACTAAATGTAATTTGAGACTTTTTATGAATTCCAATAATTTTTTAGGTTAATATGACATATTATGATTTATTATATAAATTTTTTTTGATGTAATAATTCTGTTATGAATTTATCAAAAACAAAATACTAAATAGTGTCATAATTGACATAAAAGAGTGTTTAAAACAAATATTATATTATTAAATTATATTCAATTCATAAAAATCTAAGGATCGGACAAGAGACTTATATCATGATATTTGTATCATTAATGGACTACTTTGGGGTCGATTGGATGTATATAGTAAGTTTACTGACCATATAATATAAAAAAACAAAGAGACATTGTAAAAGTTAAACTAATTAACTAAGAGTTAATACTTATTTATAAGGTTAATATAATGACCCAAACCTGTCTAAATTCTATTTGTTGAGTGGTTTGCAACCCATCCCAACCTTGACCTTTAAATAATCAACTTTGGATCCATTATAAACCTAATATGAATTTATTATAAAATAATATTTTTAGCTTTTCCAAAGGTGCCCTCACCCCTCTTATAAAAGGGCACTCCCCCTTCTCACTAATTCACACATTCAAAGCCTTTTGTCTCGGCCAAACACTGACCAAATACTCTTCCAACTTCCCTCACTACAACCTAGAGGCCTTAGTTTGATCAGAAATCCAACCTAAGGATCCCTTTTTATCAAATCAAAAGGAAGAACCCGAAGAAGAGGTAATGTGTTCACCACCCTTTTTCAAGTTCCTTTCTTCTTCCATTCCTTCTTTCTTTGTTATTAACATTACAAAATAATATATCAAGTATATTATATATACTTGTATATTATTATAAACATGGTACAACCATATTTCAGTGGTCCATCCATCCTATGAATAACATGTCACCATACGTGGTATGTACGGCTTACCGTCTCCACGTCGTGGTGTAATTGTTATTCAATAAATTATTATTTAGATAGGTATAATAATTATATTTAATTCATGTAAATAATAAATATAACATGATAATGATTTTATATATATGATATACCATCCAATTATATGTTATTTTAATATCATAAGAATGATATTGTCGCTCTTGCGTACGTACGGACTACCGTCTCCACAAACGCGATGAGATTCATTCTCCATCATATCCATTCATGTATAATTATCATTTTATGATTAATAATAGTATATAAGGACTTTATATCATTCTGGATATGTATAAGATACAACTTATCCATGAAAAACATGGCATACATAACAAAACATATAAAAGAAAATGAGTAAGTTAACACCCGAAACAACGATAATTCTAAGATATTATTAAGAAAACAATGTTAAAAGATCATATACAATATCATATTAATGTATATGATTATTGTATAATTTAATAACATTTATTTGACCATTATAAATGAGCTTAAACTACCGTAGACAAAGGAAGAAGTACAAAGTAAGGGGTTTCTTATCTCACTCTTAATTTCGTGGGAATTCCATTGTTCACCACTTATTTATTGCATGTTTTGTATGTGTACAGACCATGATTATATTCATTGTGTAATATACATTAATTTATGGATATTTAAATCATCATTGTATTATACTTATTTAATGGGTGCATGTTTAATAAGTTACCAAATCGATAATGGAATTTGAACTTTCAATTTCCACTCATTCGGCTTTATGCATACTTCATTGATTATTTTAATCCAAGATTTTTTGTGGAATCACTATTCATTTTATTATTTCATAATTTCCACTCCCCATTCTGTGGATATAATTTTTATACACATAATCACTCCATTTATAAATTCTCAAGTCATCGGTGTGAACATGATAGGAGTAATTTTTACTCAATCTCGATTTGTTGAGATAAACATCCAATTCATTGGTGTCGTTTTTACAAGATTATGTGTGAATGTCCTTCGACTATTTTACACTGAATATCCAATCATATTTAGCGTATTTATATTGTTCACACATTACTATCTCGTTGTTTTATCCTTTACCTAACGATACAGCCTTTATGAGATATTTCATCTCAATTTACATTCCATTGAGACTTCTTTGTTGTTATACACCAAATCACTTTTATGTGGCTTATATAATGTAGTTTGACATAGTATATCATGAATTCCTAAATTCTTGTGATATTACAAAGTTTTGATTACCTCAATTATTTGTATTCAAGTGTCTCTCTTTTGGTTAGAAACTCTATCTAAAATACTATTTTTATATGTTTTAAATACTTATTCTTCTAAATCTTGCTCATTAATATCCATGTTTTAAAAAATGGTTTTAATTATTTGTTTATAGGGACATTAAAGTTTTAAAATTAAAATTACTTTTAAAATTTTCAAAGTTGTATGGGACACATTGATTCAAAAATATATTTTTAAATGGCTTCTTGACAAATATTGTGACTTTTATATGATTTCATGAAATCGGGGGATATTTCTATCTAATAGTTCTGATGATTATTTTCATCTATTTCAATATCCTACATTATTATTGATTGAGATTAATCCAATACAATACAATCTTCCATATTGTATCGAATGAGTTATGTTTGACTATGGATGTGCAATTTTTATACCATTCATGGTTTTTGGATTAAGTGTTGACATTTTGTATGCTAGTTTTAATACGAATTTTTATGTTATATTTCAAACTTTTCATATGAGGAAAGCATTGGACTTAGTAAGTGATGGGTGGAGCCCGCTATAGCTCTTTAATGAAACGGTAGGTATCATGAGACAATCTTGTGTCTTGGAACGAGGCCTTGACAAAATCTTATTTGTAGTCTTGGCATGAGGCCTTGGATACGTGGTTATGATAGTCTAAAATTATGCATTCCGTCATTATGAAAGTGGTTATTAATATTTTCATGTAATTATTAGACTAGTAGAATATCCATGTGAATATGTAAATTAAATTATTTCATTTTATCCTTGCCATATTATATTGATGATCATGTTTAAAAGGATTTTGTTTTGTTATACATTTCCTGAAATTTTTAGGTTTATTTATGAAAGTTTCTGCTATATTGTTATCCTTAATAAGCATCTGATCTCGCCGCTTTCAATGTTTTATTTTTCCCAGGATGTGAATATGTATTTTATGAATGACCTAAAGGGATAGTATAAGGGGATATGAAGAAAATATGTTGTTGTAATTTTTCACTTATTGATGTAATGTAAACTTTATGAATATATCTAGTGTTTCCAAGGCTATTAAACCAATCAGTCTTTCGAGACTTGATCTTTTGTGATCATGCCAATGTTATGTAATAGTGCACCGACTCTGGGTATCTAGGGTCAGGGCGTTACATCCCAAATGTTTCCATGGATAACCTAAGGGGTCCAATGCCTCAATGCAATACTGTCACTCTACCTCTCCAACATTCATTTTTCTACTAAATTCCATAATAGAGTTCGCACTCATAGAAGTAGACATGACTTCCTTGTGAATAAGACCCCTTTTCATTCGTAACAATAAATATGTTTATTCTATTATGCAAACCCATCGGTTAACCATGTATTTCTCTATAATAGATCCCATTCAAGGGGTTTTTAAACCGTACTATTACAAATACAGCGATATATTGTAATTTAGATAATTACTAACATATGAAACTGCACCCACTCTGTAATGGTCATGTACAGGATAAATTTTCACGATGATCCAAAAATTTGAACTACCCCTAAATAGTAACCCACACTATCGTATTAGAATTATATAGGGAGATGCACACCTAGTTGAAAAATACCACACTCACGGGACTAATAAACATATGTATAGAGTACATGCACCTCTCTAGTAGATACCTTAGTTAAGGGGGTACCAAACCCTATCCATTGCATTTGGTAGACCTACACATAATCATAACTAATTGGGTGACACATTCATGTAAATTTGTTATACCCACCACCTATTTATCATGGGTGGTACCTAATTCAATGATGCAAAATAGGGGTACCATGCCCTTGAGAGAATAATGATATGGTTGTACTAGCCATGTGAATGTTCATAACATCATTTTCAACACCCAATAATATTTTATATAGAGATACATCATAAAACATAATATCTACCATTAATCATTACCTCATATAGAACATAATAAATCTTATATTGTTATATATTTAGAATAATACTATGGATATTTTATTTATTTTCATGAATTATACATCTGAAGATAAAATTATGGAAATATCACCCCAAATAAAATGGGTGGACACACAGAGACCCTTTGGTGAGATACATGGAACGTTTTTAGTGGGAAAATAGGTGTATGGATCCCTTCATTCAACATTTTCCCTCTTGGGTTGTGTTGTGTAGACTTCCTAGACAAGGTCGCAGGCTAGCCAATGGACATGGTCCCAAACATGAGTTTGTCTGGATAAATGTCCTACACCGCCCAGCCTAGTGCAGTCTAGTTCTGACCTATGCACCCCCACCAGCAAATAAAAACATAGGACTAGAAATATTATATTATTTATAATATAATATTTTTACCTTCCATAATACACTTAATTTTATGTTGTCTCACCCGGAGGGTATACACTTCATCGTAGAATGCACATATCCATCTAATGATTTTTATATGGATGTTTACTTGTTTAAATAATCTTTTCAAGGGTAATATAATTTTTTTATCATTCTGTATTTTTAATTCACGTCTCTATATTTTGCAAAAAAAATTAGACAAACATAAAAAGTAGTATAAAAAGTACTGGAACACCACAAAATCACACATCAACATAATATTACAGCCATTGAAAATAACCCATGGGTATTAATGAAATAAAAGATTAAAACACAAAATCTGATAAAAATTACTAAATCACACATTAGATAATTATTTTATTAAAATATTAAATTACTGTAAAATCATCTGCTATATGTTACATAAAAAAGAGAAACCAAAAAATCAAGAAATAGTTCAAGGTTTTTTAGTATATAAACTTATTTTTTTCATCATCAATGAATCACTAGAACTATTGAACATATTTATTTTTCATAAATATCTCAAACCAAGATAATTAACAAAAATTACACTAAATTATTTTAAATATTAAATTAACAATGAAATTAAGGAGAAACATTTATCAATGAAGTTATCTAGCAGTTTCTACAATATGTGTAAGGAATATATCACAGATTTTGGAAATAACATACCCACATATGTGGTGTAACAACATTTTTCTTGTTTATAAAATTATACAAACATAATTTTTTAATTTATTAACATAAAATATTATTCTTAAAGAGAATTGAAATTCACAAACAAAAAATTCATTAACAGTGAAATTAAATAGGACAGTCTATTAAAAATTGTCATGTATGCATTAGGGAAACTCCCATTAATTCTATATTTTGATATATATATATATATATATATAATATTGAACATTGATTTTATAGATTAATGATGCAAGGACATTTAACAAAAAGTATAATATGAATGTTACCCTATAAATGAATAATAATATTTATAAATAATTTAATTCCCTATATGGATGCAATAATTTAGAAAACTCTTAGAACATAAAAAAATCAATTAAAATAATATAAAATAGTTCAATTAATATGATTAAATATATCAGGTATGGATTACTATCATCATTTTCTGGTTCAGATGCAACAATATAAAATTTGGGCAATATTTTCTTCAATCAGAAAAACACATGAAATATTTTAATTCATCATAGTGACTAATAAATACTGGAAAACATATAATAAGTGTAAAATAAAATTTATCACCATTTTTATTACATTTATAAATTATTGATACGTATGGAATTAGATGTTGATATTGTATTTCTACGCATACATGTTATTTTGGGACTATCTCTAATTTCAATGAAAAATAATATATTCAAATCTAAAGATTATTATAATAAAATTCAATAGAATTTTTATTCTTGTGTTAGAACCCCAAGAATGTTTTAATTAAACATAAAAATAGCTAAAAATATATTACCTTTTAATAAAAGGTATAACATGTTTGACATCAATAATTTTCTAGAACCACATTGTTATAAATGATGGATGTAATTGATTTAGCTTACGACCACGACACTCCAGTGATGATATGAGGTATGATCTGTGTCTTCTCCACCTTATCTGCAGTACTTATAGACACAAGTTCCAGTCAGTCATTTTTTTCCATGGTCCTCATCTAGAGTTTGGAGATTTTTACGATGTCGTTGGCTCGATCCTTACGTCTAGAGACCCCTACCAGAGAAGATTAGATGATTACACACTGCTGTCGGTAGTGTGATCATACCCTATGAGGTGAGAGCTCCAGAGATGATATGAGGTACGATCTGTGTCTTCTCCACCTTACGGATAGAGTCCCCTACAATATGGACTTACCCGGAGGAGGGTAAAACCGATGACACATCAGTTGGCGAGACTGACCCTAGGATTTTTTGATGAAGAGAGTCTGACTTCTCATGTTGTTGTGGAAAAGTACGCTGATGTTTTCCACGATGATGTTCTGGGTTTACCTCCTCATAGAGAGGTGGACTTTTAATATGACTTGTACCCCATAATAGTAATAATATCTTCCTTAGTATATCGGATAGATCCCACAGAGCATCAAGATATTTGATTACATCTGGAAGACTTCCATAGCAAGGGGTTCATCAGGCCCTATGTCTCCCCTTTGGCAGCCCTGATTTTGTTCGCCATGAAGGAATATTAGAGTTTGAGACACTATATTGACTATCTGAACCAAAACCAGGTGACCATGATGTACATGTATCCACTCCTAAGGATTTATGATCTTCTTGATCTGTTGAAGGGATCACGACAGTTCTCTAAGATAGACCTCAAATCATTATATCATCATCTTAGAGTACAAGATGAGGATGTGTAGAAGACGTTCTTCAGATGTCGGTATGTCCATTATGAGTTCTTATTTATGCCATTTGGCATGACCAATTCCCCAATATTGTTCATGGGTCGCATGAACAGGATCATCCTTACACACCTCGATTGAATTATGGTAGTCATCATCGGCGACAACCTGATAAACTTAGTGATGGAGGATGAGCATTCCTACCTTTTATAAATAGTTCTAGACACACTCCGAGAGAACCAACATTATATTAAACTCTTGAAGTGCTATTTTTGGATTTGATAGTTCCACATTGTGGGACACATCATTTCATAGGTTGGAGTTGTTGTGTATCTAGTGAAGGTTGATGCTATACTAGCATGAGAGCCACCAGGGAGCATGATGGATGTGTAGTTTTTTCATTGTTTGTATGGTTACTACTTGAGGTTTGTGTTTGACTTTTATAGAGTTTTGGTACACTTATCTGCATTGAAGAAGAAGGGGGAACCCATAGTGTGTTCAAAGAGATTCCTATGAAGTTTCCCAGAGTTGATGCAGAGACTGACGTGTGCCCCCATATTGAGTCTACCGGAAGAAGGTGTTGTGTATTTAGTCTACTTAGACACATCAGGGATCGGGCATGTATGTGTCGTGATGCAGTAGAGAGTAGTGATCACGCATGTTATCGATAGGTGAGACAGCATAAGCAGAACTATGCTTACCATGACCTGGAGTTATAATTTGTGGTCTTCGACTTGATTATGTGGTGACATTACTTGATGGGAGAATGTTTTACAGTCAAATATGATCACAAGAGTCTTGGGTATATCTTCTCTCAGAAGGACATGAACCTAATACTGTGGTTTTGGATTTAATTCCTCCAAAACATTGACATCGATAGTGTATATTATCCTAGTAAGGAGAATGTAGTAGCTGATTCACTATGTAGGAGATCCGGTAAACATTTTCTGAGTGAGGCGACAGAGCAGCTAGCCATTTTGAAGATATCCTATGTGGATAGAGATAGAGAATCTTATCTTCAGTCACTGACTATCACTCCCCCAATCCTTTAGTGAGTCAGGGAGGCGTAGTTTTGGGATGTTGATTGTGAGGCTTGAAGTGGTCATATATCTATAGGACAGGAACATGATGGATTTTTTGAAGGTGAGGAACACATCATCCTCTTTAGATGGCGTACTATTGTACTTGTGGAACAATGGGGGGAAATATTGTTGGAGTTCCATACATCCCCACTAGTGGTACATCCAAGAGTGGAGAAGATGTAATAGGACCTTCGGTGTCAGCACTAGTGGTCGAGATTGAAGAAAGTAGTAGTAGAGTTTGTCTCCTTGTGCATCACTTGTTAGCAGGTGAAGGCAGAGCATCAAGTTTGTGCAGACATAGTTCATCCTTTAGTGGTTATATAGTGGATGTGGGATGGAATATCCATAGAATTCATGATTGGACTTCCAATAACATCAAAGAATCGTGATTCTATCTAGGTTGCTATTGACCGACTATCCCAGTCAGCCCAATTTCTACCTATCAGGGATAAAGTTTCAGTAGAGAGCTTTGTATTCCTCTACGTTCAAGATATTTTACGGCTTCATGGTGTTCCATCTATTATTGTCTCCAATAGGGATGTAAATTTTACTTCCCAGCTATAGAAGGGGTTTCAGGAACCGTTAGGGACATAGCTTTGGTTGAGCACTACCATCCATCCCCAGACAGAAGGATAGACATAGCAATCCATCCAAAACATCAAGGACAAACTACGTGCTTGTTTCCTTGATTTTGGTCGTAGTTGGGAGGATCAATTTCCATTAGTGGAGTTTTAATACAACAATAGTTATCACTCCTCTATTGGTAGGGGAAAATTTGAGGTGTTATACGGTCGACCTTGCAGATCACCTCTTTATTGGACTGTCCCAGGGGAGTCAGTACTTGTGGGACCAGATATGGTATGAGCTACAATAGAGAAGGTGACGATCATCCAGCATCAGATGAAAACTGCATAGAGCAGGCCGAAATATTTTGATGAAAGGAGATAGAGGCTTATGGTGTTTGAGGATGGCGACCATTTCTTTTTATGGGTCTCACGTCGGTGAGGTTGCGAAGATTTGCCTGAAATTCCAAGATATCTCAGTGGTTCATTATACCCTTTTAGGTCCGTAGTACAGTTGTCCAGGTGGATTACTGCTTAGCTCTTTCACATCAGCTGCACCAGGTGCATGATGTATTCGACAAATCCCAGCTGAGGAGATATGTACACGACCTATCACACCTAATTTAATTGAGCGAGCTTGACATCGATGACAGGGTGATGCTTACAGAGGCTCTAATAGAGATTGATGATTGACAGGAGCGAGTCCTTCTTGGGAAGTCAATACATCTAGTGCATGTTTGATGGCAGCAAGGGAACCTCCAGGATAACACATAGGAGCAGCATGCTCATATATTTGCTCAGTAACCCCACTTATTTCCCTAGTTTATGTTGTGGCTTTTGGGATGTAGATCCATGAGGTGGTAAGAACGAAAAGACCCACAATTTACAATTAATATGTTTTTCTTTATATGGGAATTTTACAAGGCCTCAAAAATTGACGACACGTGATTCCAAGGCCCGGAGTTCTCAGAATGAATTTATAAACATTTTTTTGGGTATGTTCAGTAAACATTAGAGTGGTTATTAGTAAATTTTGATCTGTTTCTTGGAATTGAAATTCGAGGACACAGTTGAACTCACAGCGCTGTTGTTCTCTTAGGTAGAGCTTCACCTCGACTGTAGTAAGTCGAGGGTGGAAGTTATTTTTTCTATTTTTCATCAGAAAGTAAAATAAAATATTAAAGAATTTATTTTTATTTTTTTGGAAACATATATTTTCAAATTACGGAGGTGGGGACCACCCATGCCATAAACATCATTTTTGAATTCTAGTGATGGGGACCACCCATACCCTTAATTATTATGGGTAAATCCCTTGGAATCCTCCAATTAAATTGTGCCAATGAAATTATTTCTGTTCTGTTTTTTAATTGTTCCAACATTAATGATGCAACACAACCTAATTAATTGTTCGAAATTTAATTAATTTGATAATCATATTTTATTATTTTGGGTCCTTATTATCCTTTTTGGAAATCGTTGTAAAATAAGAGTTGGAAGATCCTTGGAGAACCAGGAAGAACAAACACCAATGAAGAACCACTCCCAAAAAAGATTGAGGAACTTACCTTGATCCCATATTGGAAGCATCTTGAAGAAGTGACGAATGCCAATGTTCACTCTTCATCTACAACTTCTTCCATGTGCCTCCTCCAATGGATAATCGATTTTGGGTTTTATAAATGTGTGATTTGTTTCCCATGTTCTTCTCTTCAAAATGAAGAATGTCGATCAACTCACTAACTATATGATCTGAGGATGACTTTTCTTCTTGCGGGTTTGGGAATAATTATTGAAGGATACATGTATGGGTTTTATATGCATTTAATTTATTATTTTGATTCTTCCTAACCTAAATTCATGACGATGATGACCAAACGAACATGCCCATCATCCCGCACATGAACTTTGGTCCTCTTTCCTTTTATTTTTCATGATTTTTTTCATGTGTTCCTCAACCCCTAATATTTATTGACATTGTAAACATGGAGTTTTTCCATGTACAATATATGGACATGAATTAATCGGCACAAGGATCGCAAATATGCGATCATTTAATTTTTCAGGTTTGGAATGAGGCTGCAGCGGCTCATGGAAGAAGGCAGTAGCCGGCACTCAACTGGCCAAGAGGAAAGAAAGGTGGTTCACGAATGTGCTCCCGTTAAAGAAAAATCCATGTCCATTCAGTTGTGGTGGATCAGGGTTGTGGCTGGTGTCCGGCAGGTAGCATAACAGAGCAGCGGCACCCGTCCCCGCCAATGGCGGAGCAAGAGGTTGGGGTAGCTCGGCCTCGATGGTGGCCGGAGGGCAGCCTGTAGCCAGACGGCGACATGTGGACAATGGCGTAGTTGTTACGCTAGAAGGAAAATCAGATGGACGTTTGGGTTGGCCGATGCGCAACGTGTAGGATCGCCGAGTGGTCTCGCATGCCAGTAGTGTGACTGAAGCACCATCGGGCCATTCCGATTATCGGGTGGCACCTCCCCCCAAGTTGTGTCTTGGGTGGACCACCTGCCCAGCGCGGGATGCACCGCAGGCCGTAACTCTAGTTAACTAGCGGGTTTTTCATGCGGGATGGGCCCAGCCTGGGCCACGCCAACAGGACACGCCCTTCACTGGCTAGGACGGGCTACCACTTACGTGGGCCGGGAAGGACCATGACCTACCGGGCCCGACCTTCCAAGGCCCAAGCCATGCCAGCCAGACCTAAACCTGGTTGGGTCACCCCGAACCAGGTCGGGCCAGTCCAAGCTACATCAAGCTGGGTTGGTCTGGACACAGGCCCATCTGGACTCAGTTTTACACCTTTTTGACCATAACATGTGACCCAAGTGTCCGTTTGATGAACTATCACTGGTGCCAGAATCCTTGGATCAAGATAGTATTTTTTGATATAATTAACTTCAATTTTCTATAATGATGGATTATGTATGGTTGGATCGGACCCCAAATCCAACTGGGACCTCGGAGAGGAAATGAAAACAACTTACAGACCGAGCATCTGATTGACACACGGTGTGTTGCATTGGGTTCCTTTTTATGTGACAAAAAATTGGGATACATTTCATGGAACTTATGGATGGTTGCGTTATTAATTATTGCTTGCGAAGCATTTCTCCCAAGTGTGATATGTACGGAACCCAGGGACTGGGTGAGCCTTGACAACAGGTGACTGTTTCGACACGGAGTAACTCGACAGGCCCAGTGGTGAGCACCTCTATGTGATGATGCAGACCCATGATGGTGAGAACCTCTGTTTCATGTAGAAGACCCATGGTACTTAAAAGGATGATTACATTATCATTCCACGAGGGAGAGTACATATGTATGACGTGGTAGACCCACAATGGGGAGTGCCTTTGTGTGATAAGACAGACCACAGTACTCTACCGGGGTAGAATCTCAACCGTCCGAGGTTATTGTGAAGCACCTCTGTGTGGAATGAGAGTCCCACTGTACTCGATAGAAGAGGAGTTCTCTAGAATTCATAGTGTTCAATGTTGTGACTGGGAATGATACTTGTTACTATCTATAGAGAATCTTGTGGCTGGATGTCAGCTTCAATTGCGATCTTGTGTGGGTCAACTTCAAAATTATATTTCATAGAGTTGTATACCTGGTTTGAGTTGCGTATTCAACATTTTGGTATTCTTTCCTTCAAGGAAAAATTGGCGTAGTTGGAATATATAGTAAGCCCTAATGGTAACAACCAGTTATCATGATCAGGTATGTTTCCCCATTTTCTATGTTCCCTTGCATTCAATGTTTTCTGAAGTGGTATTATGGTTTTTTTTCAGGCTGTAGAGAAGGTAAACATTGCATTCTGGAGGGACATGATGTGTGTCAACACACATGGTACTAGGGGTAATAATTAATGTATGTACTCTCTGTTTATTATAAGTATGTCTAGCGTATGGGTTAAATATAAAATATTAATCTGATGTGAAGTGTTTTAGTGTACTTATCTAGTGTGTACTATACGATGTTACCCTTTGGTACAGGTTGGGACTTGTCTCGTGCCTAGGTCTAAGGCACACGTGTGGGTGTGTTTCATCATTCCATTCATCATCTATTAATGGATCTTGACCCTAGAATCTCCATAAAATTATTTTTGAGGAATTACTCCGTCTGGAATGATATGATCAGCTTTTAATCATCATTTGGTGTGCAGTTTATTTTTTTAATAAGCACCCTCCCTCATTCATCAGGTTTATGTCATTCCCTTCTCTTGGGTTTTCAATAGATCCTCTAGGGATTAATGGTTTTATACCTATTGGTATTAGATATTTCATCTCGGTTGTGTTTAAAGGTCACCTTCACCTTAAATCTCTTGGATGGATATAGTTGCGAGGGTCATTGGTTGAGAATGTTCTAGGTGGTTCAGTCATGATTTTCCCAATTGATAACTATTGTATTACATGATTTATTTAAATTGTTGATTTAAATTGAAATTCATAATATTTCATTTATTTTCCTTGATAAATCCCAATTCTAAAGAATTGGGATATCTGAAATGGTTTTGGAAATATTTTTTCGAAATCCCCCAATTCCAAAGAAATTGGGTGGGTTTATTGAAATTTCATGATTTAAATGGTTGATTTTCAATTGTGGATTTGATGGAAATGTTTTCAGTTAAATTGTTTAATTTAATTATGGAAATGAATTTAGAGAAGGATGTAATTAGATTTGAAAGGATTTAAATCTCATGAAATTGGAATAAAATAATTTGATATAAACATAGTTGTTTTATCTTGTGAAAAAATCATGTTTTAGAATAAAACCTATTTAGGGTTTAAATGGAATGGAATTTGAATTTTTGAATTGGATGAATGAGATTGATCATTTTTTATGTTGTTATAGAATAGTTTCCAAATAATATAAGAGGAAAAGAAAACCTTATGTTGTTAGTTAGTTATTTGTATACACATAATGCTATGAAACTGTTCTTAAACATACCTGCAACGAGTCGCATCCTTCATGGGAGGGTGACATGTCACCTTTGGCCAGGGTATTAGGGATGTGTGTAAATTAATTTTTCTGTGTTCACTTATAGAATGAGGAATCTGATCGATGGTAAATACTAATGTATCTTTTTATAGATAACTATGATTCTCATTTGTTTATTTATATTAAACATATAAATGTATAACAATGTTTTTTTATCTAATTTACATGGCTTCCAAATTTATATAAATTTTTTTATATAAATTTTTTTCTAAAGACACTTATTTATAAATGTTTCATCTCCTTTAAATTAATTCATGTAATTCAAAAATATTTTTCCTTCTATTTCAAAATGTATTCATTTTTATATAAATAGTATATTGAATTTACAAACATATTAATTTCATAAAGTGAATGAATTTTTTTCGATAATAAATATTTTTAATTATTATTGAATCTCTGGGGGTATCCTACTTAGAATAGGCACACGACCTACTTTTTTGGGTGTTTTTATACTTTCTTCTTCCTGAGTTGAGAAAAGGGAAGAGATCTCTAGGAGGTAGATCGAGATGTTGAGCATTAGACATGTTGAGCTGTGTCCTTTCATACATCGGTGTTATTTTCCAGTTTTAGTACATGGATATGAGTTCATTTTCACTTATTCTTTGTGGTATTGCAATAATTTACTCTAGTAATGTTTTCAATTGATATGTATACTTATTTTTTATCTTTTTCATCTACATTATTTTGCGAAAATAAATTTCATTTTTATGTTTCATGATGATAGGTGATAGTCTCCAACCCATGGGATAGAAAATTACATTTAGGTTACGTCAGGACATGGATGGTTATTAGGATTTCAGGGTACCTGGGCTAGTTCTTCACATGTTGGAATCAAAGAAGGGTTGTTCATCTTTTCAGGAGCACAGTAAGAATTTTTTTAAAATATTTTTGGTACGTCGGAAGTAGTTACGACTGAGTGTCTGGACAACTCTCACCATAATAAACCATAAGTCAATAGGGTTGGATAGGGAATGAAATATAATGGATTAGTTCTAGTATATCACTAATTGATAGTTTTATAGAGATAAATTCAAATTTTATTTTTCCCTTCTGTTTAGAATAATTTATATTCCACTTAGATAGATTGTTAATCTAAAATCTATTTTTTATCTATTGATGTTGTATAGCATCAGGACTCTAAAAAGATGTGTGAATTGGAGATAGGATGAATCTGTTGTAGATCTACAACTAGAAAAACATGTTTTTTGTTTCAAATATTGTTGCATGGATTGTGAAAAATGTCCATGCTTTCGGATAGTAACCACCTCTAGTTCCCACAAATATTCTAGCATGGGAACCTCATGATATGTTCTTCTGAATAGTTTTCGAGAGATCCTTTACCAAAATCCTCTGGTTTTAAAAGGCTACAATTATTCTCAACATGATGATAATTGTTTGGCAAAAATATAATGGCTATTTGAGTTCTTGGAGACTCTGGATGTGAATAGAGTGAAGTGTTCCAACTTCATGCTGGAGGGACTGAGCATGAGACAGTTGGACACCGTGGTGACAATAGGGAAACAACGTGGTGTGTAATGGAAATCCTTCAATGTGGTTTTCACAAACTTGTTCAGTACATAGTCAATGGTTTTGTATATGGCTAAGGAGTTTTTCAATATTGATAAGGCCAAAGAAATTATGTTTTTGTATTGAAATATCTTTTCTATTGTAGTGAAATTTTCTCTAGAGATTGTATCTAATGATTTGAAAAAGGCTTGAAGATTTGACTTGGTAATTCCATAAGATATCAATTCTCAAATTATCTTATTGATGTTTCCCACTTATGATGATTTTTTGGATTGTGTGATGGTGGTTTATATAGACTTATCAGGCAAGTCAATGTTTAGGGGAGTCCCTTTTGTCCTGAACCAGGTCGGGTCACCATCCGACCTGGTGCCCGACCCCGCCCGCAGCAAGGCCCGAAGGGCGTTCCAGATCCCCACGGGCTGGCACAAGTGCCCGGGTAACGTAAGTAACAAGTGGGAACGATTTTACCCGAAATGAAAGACTGAAAAACAACTAGCCAGGTATATAAACTAAAACTGAAAAAAAAAGGCAACCAAACACGTCTTTAAACTATGAACATTTTTTTAAAAGTCTACAACTCGAACCAAGAACTAAAAAGAAAAGACGACTACGGAAACTAAAACTCATACTCTAACCTCCCGGAAAAAGAGAGGCCACATTTTCACCACTCTGCGTGAAAAGACCAACTGTAAACTGAACCACCATCGCTGAGCATGAAGTCACAACCTGTAATGCAGAAGAAACAGTATCTACATACACCCAAGGGTGTATGTAGGGTTTGAACTAAAATCCTAGTAGGATGCCACCGAGAAAAAGGTTCCACGCATAATTATTAAAAGAAAAAAACAGTTGAAATTTTACAGAATATAAATAAATAGGTGTTTAAAGAATTTTTAATGAAAACGGTTTCTAAGGGGATACTTCTCTAAAAGGAAAACGACTTAAATTAACTCACACACATGCACACACACCCACACAGACACACACACACAGAGAGATGCACGCACACACATACAATCACACACACACTTTTCTTGGTAACCCCAACATCACACCTTGTGCCGACGGTGAGCAGCAAGAAACGGAAGAGAACAATACATGGGAGACCCTAAAGATACTAGTGAGAAGTGGGACCCTAGAAATTCACATCTCAGTGAACCGTATCACACATTCTCGTGCACGAGCCACTGGTAGGGAAGAAACTCCTACCATATTGGTCTCCAGTCATCATTCAATTTTTTGTTAGTGTTGTAAGCAGCAATCCCACTAAGGGAAATTGGGCCGAGGCCACTCCTGTATCACTAACACGCAAGTCTAGTCCGCCCACCTAGTACCTAGGCTTCCCGTCTATGCTCAAGTAATTCAATGTTCATGCCACGTGTCATAATCATACACTCAAACCAAGAAAGAAATCACGCACACCAAAAACCACCATTCGCACAGACAGAATCCATTTGAAATAATACGCACACTAAAATGTTCCAAAACTCAATCTACATTTCTTACCCGACCAATTAAAACAACTGCACGGTCAATGAAAACACTTTCATTATCAAACATGCCACTAAAAAAATTTATTAAACAAACTCTACATGTGTCTTCTAACTTTAAGCACCAAAATATTCGCACAATTTAATCAAAAACAAATTTTCACCCTTAATACTCATTTAGTAAAACAACCCAATTTCTTTCATAAATAAATTTTTGAGAGAAAAACAACACTTTACACACTAGACTGATGCAAACCCACCCTTAAATGACCACATGTACACAACAACATCTCGGGAACACAAACTGCATCACGCACGCAATTAAAGAAAACACACGCATAGTTTAAAATACCATTTCTATAATTAAATGAACTACCAGAAAAAAAAATTTGCCAAACAATTTCAATATATATCACATGACTCTAAATGCAAAAATATCCTTCAAATGTCATTTCTGACTAAACTCAGATAGACACAACAATAAAACGATAATTTCACCCTTTTTCACGCCATAACAAATTAACTACACAACTTAAGGAAAACAAAACTAATAACCATTTAAAAATTTGTATCACCACAACATATTTATTTTATGCACAGACTACTAAACACATCAAAACACACTAAACCTTATGAAAAAAATAAAATTTGCATCAAACTAAATGATTAATAAACACGCTAAGTTAATTAAATCAACTATTGAATTCATCAATTAATATTCATGTGCAGAACCACCTACCTCGGTGTTGCCGACATCACAAAAATGGTGCGCAAGGATCGTCACACACCAACTGCATCTTAGAAAATCCAAAATTGACCCTAAACCAATCAATTTAACCAATAAAATCAAGAATCTACCCTAAAACATGAATTGAAACCAAATAAAATCAAAATTGAAATCTAAAACAAACACCCTAGGAGGGATAAGAAAACTCACCCATAGAGGTGTTGTGTCGGGAGGGGGTCACCAGGGTTCGCAATGGCAAGAGGTATGGGCGGCGCTGGACTAAAGCCTGGGGAGGAGGTTCGTTCGCCGGATACCGTCACGCCCGGAAGTCGCACGGGATGAGGTCTGTAGGAGGGGGGGAATAAGAGGGGTGCGCCGGCGGTGCGGCGTATCACCAGATGGAGCAGGGACATTGGTTTGGTGCATCGCCGGATGGAGCAAGGATGGGGGGTCACGCTTGTTGGTGTGCCGCAGTGCAAGGGAGCAGAGAGGGTCGGACATGAGGGAGCGCGATAGGGTGTTCAAATGGGAGGCGGCTGGACAGAACCGAAGGGGGGAGAAGAACTTCAATGGCACGCGACAGGCCTTTCCAGACAAAGCAGAAGAGGGGGGGTCCGGCGCGATGGGGTTCACAGAGCAGTGGGTTGGCCGGACTGGTGTTCCGGTTATGGAGGCTTTGGTCACCGGAGGGCTAGGCGGGAGGGGTTTACAGGTGTCTCAAGTGGAGGTGCGGGCGAGCAGAGGTCCACAGGAGTGGGTGGGGGTCGCACTTCGACCGGGCTATGTGGGGGAGGCCGCCAGACAGGAGGAAAGGGATGGGGTGCGACGGTTCGACCCATCACCGGAGAGGGAGATGGAGTGGAATCCGGGGCTTCTAGAAGGAGTAGGCCGCAAGGAGAAGAGGGGAGGCTGCGCGAAGGAGGAGGAAGCAGTGGGAAGCGCTGTAGGGAAGAAAAAGGAAAAAAATAAAGAAAGGGGGAAAGTCCACCGAAACTCTAATCAAGGGGTAGAAATAAAAACATAAAGTGAAAAAAATAAAATAAAAAGAAAACTAAATAAAAACTAAAACAAACTCAAAACCAGTAATAATAAAAATAATAATATTAAACTAAAAATAACAATAAAAATAATAGTTGGAGTAATAATAATAACATAAATAAATTTTTCATCCTTAGAACTAATAATAATAATAATAAAACTAAAATAATAATAATAATAATAATAATAATCTCAATGACATTATTATGATTATTATTATTAAAAAATTGTTATTTAATTTTATTTCATTAATTAAACATCGGAAAGGAATACTGTTAACCGGTCGGGGCTGCGTGACGACCCAAGAAAAGCCACGCAGCTTCGACCGCGTTGCGTTGGACGAAAACAAGGCCCAAACACAACGAACTCGAAACCTTAAGTCTTCTTTGGACCCGAACAACTCGACGCAAAGAAATTTAATAAAATAAATAAATTAGAAACGACGAGTGTGACAACTTTTCTCCAAGTATCTTCATTGATTCATTTAATAGAAAGAAAAAGAGTAATAATCCTTATGGTTGTTGTTGATGGAAGGTTCATTCTAGACCTCCTTTATCTATAAGTGTAATTTCATTGTACAAAAATCTATGTAGCAGGACATGACATTCTAAGAAGATTTTCACTGATGATTCCATGAATTGATGATCCTATAGGCATTGAAGACACTTAAAGAGTTTTTACCATCAAATCTCCACTTCAGGAAGTGGGGCAAGATCATAATATCCTCCTAAAATATTAGGGAAATCAAATGCAACACTAATCAAAGGGTTCTAGCCACAGGAATCTAGAACAAATCTTATTCTCACAATGTAAGAGTCTTTATATGATGAATACATGGGTCCATCGACTTTGGGAGGTACCATTAATATTGCATCATCCTTAGTGACATCCCTTTTTGATATTGGTGAATCTCATTTTTTTTATTTCAACTAGTATTTTTATTCTTCTTAACCATCCAATGGATCAACAATCTTTTGAACTGGATATTATCACACACCTCGGTATATAGAGATAGAATGGCCTCTGTATTCCTGATTGTGTCTTCTATATATCAGATGTCAAGAATGAATGAATGTTTTTGGTTCATGACATGAAATATCTTGATGTCATATTCATGATATATTTTCTCATTTCCAATCAATCCTGGTTTTATTATTATCTTCTACAAGTCTACATTACTACACCCAATGGTGCACCTCTTGTATATCAATGGAGAATGGGCCCCAAGCTCAACCAGATCCAGACCATCTTATCCAGAGTTGGGTAATTGATATCAACTTTTTATTTTGATCTTGTGTGAGATTCAATGGGTGATGATCTTCCTTCAGTTGTTACTAATATTTCTGATGAGTTCCCTTCTAATTTTTCTAGTCTTCCATTGGTGAGGGAGGTTGAGTTTTCTAATAAATTATTGATTATACCTCAACTGGTATTTATTCCCTCGTACCGAATGTCACTAGATGAGATAAATAAACACATGTCATATATGGATGATATTATGAAGAAAGTATTTATTAATACATGTGTTTAACCATGGGTAGCACCAGTTCACTTCATCAAGACGGATGATTGTTCCTTTCATCTATGGTTTTTTATCGAAAACAAAATTGCTCTGAAATAAAGAACAAAGAGATGTTACCACTGATTGAAGATATTTTTTATTACCTGAAACATGAAAAGTGATTTATGAGGATTGAACTCTGATCAGGTTACCTTCAGTTGAGAATTAAAGAAGATGACATTCAGAAAACCATCATATAGAGTAGTTATATCCATTCTGAATACCTTATTACTCTCAATGGACTTAAAATTTCACCTTCTATTTTTGGCTTTGATGAATATGATTTTTATGATTATCTGGATAACATTTTCGTAGACATTGCCGATGATATTTTTGTTTACTCCATGTTCATGGATGATCATATCAAACATCCAAAACCATTTATGAGTCTACTATTAAATCACTACCATTATGACAAGTTTCCAATATGTGATTTGGGGATTCTAGAATTTATTTGATTAGGACATGCGGTGTCTAAAGAGGTTGTATAATATGATCATATATGGTGATGGCTATTATGTCTAGGGATAAAACAAAAATTTCTTCATGATCCGTTGATTCTTGTTCATAGTGGGATATTATCAATGGTTCAGGAAAGACATCTCAATGATGGCTCCTATAATGACTTCTCTGAGTTAGAATGGTGTAATGATTTATTGGAATGATAAATTTCAGAGTTATGTTCTAGATCTGAAATGTCTATTGACTTTTACCTCATTGTTGACTCTTCTGAAGGTTGGAAATGGATATGTGGTCTTTTTTTATTCATCTGTTTCAGGCTTGGGTTTCATTCTTATGCGGGGTGATCATGTTGTAGTGTATAGATATATTTATCTTATTCCACAAGAAGAGAATAATACTAACCATGATATCAAACGTGAATCTATGATGCACACACTTAAGAGTTGGTAGAACTTCTTTTATAGAGATTGTGTTACCATCATTTTTCATAACCAAATATTGAATTATATATTATCTCGAAAATAATTCAATCATCGACATAGGTGTTCGATAGAGTACATGCATTCTTTAAACATTGAAATCACTTATAAAATAGTGGATGAGAATTCCATTATTGATTCTTTGAGTAAGAAACTCTGTACCCGTGTAGGAAAAGAATCTTCCTAAGAGTGGATTTTGATGGATCTCTTTACACAGTTGAATATTAGAGGTTAGGAGAAAGGGGTTGAAGATTCTTTGTCCAACATTCAATTTACATCTACTATTCTCAAGATGATTCTTCATAATCATGATCTTGATGATTTGTTCCATAGAATTATAGAATATATTTGTGGTGGAGATATAATTTCCTTGTGGTTGTTCTCCAAAAAGGGTGTTTTATGCTATCATAATCACTTCATTGTGTTTTTAGAGGTAATGAAGGAAATGATTGGATATTTCCAAAATTATTATTGTTAAATTCACCCATCAACCACTTAAATTTCCTATTACATAAGATGATAGATATGGTGGCCAGGAATGAGATGGGACATAGGGGAGTATGCCTCTTTTTCCTATACATGCCATCATGTGTAAGTAGAGAACCAGAATCCTTTATGTTTGTTTTAACCACTTCCAGTCCCTACATAGAAGTGGGATGAGATCTCACTGGATTTTGTGGTTGCGTTTACTCATTCGTAGAAGAATAATAATTAAATATGGATTGTGATCTATATTCTAACCATTTCGGATCACTTTATTAACATTCCTTATACGCCCAAATTTTAGGAGTTTGTAAATATCTACATGAAATAGATTACTCATTTTTACAGTGTTTCATCTACTATAGTCTTTGATATGGATCCTCGGTTTACATATATCATTTGAGAAGCCAACACGAGGCACTAGGATATAAGGTTCATTTGATAATCCCCTACCATACATAGTCAGCTGGTCAGACCAAAAGAGAAATATAGATTTGTGAAGACATGATTAGTGCATGTGTCCTCATTTTCAGCGGATCATGGGAATATGAATTGGAGATGGATGAGTTCTTTAATTACAATAGTTAATAGAATATGATCATAATGGATAATTTTTAGTCTCTATTTGGTAGTACTTTTAGATCATTATTTGGTTGTCTTGTGGTTGGGGATAGATCTTTGGTTCGTCCTTGATTGTTGTAGGACTTAATAGTAAAGTTTCTGGTGATTCATCCTTGGATGTTTACATCACAAAACCGATATAAGTCTTATGATCATTAATAACATAAACCATTGGAGTTTTCAGTTAGATATTTGGTGCTCTTATGTGTTTCACCATGATTGTAGCATCAATGGATTGGGGGCGAATGAAATCTTGCACCTAACATTTTGGGACCTTTCGAGGTTATTGAGCCTGTGCAGAAGGATGCATACCAGTTGGAACTTCCACAAAAAGTGACGTAAAAAATAATGTGTTTTGGGTATCTCATCTCAGAATGATTCTATCTGATCTGTCTTACATTTTGAGTTGGGGTGATCGTGATGTGAAGGCTGATCTATATTTTACTGATCCACCAGTCATGATAATTGATTTTGAGACAAAGGTACTTCATGGGGGGATGATACCTTTGGTTCGTATGTTATGGAAGCATGTAATTGATAGTCATAAGGCATGGGAACATGAGGCAATGATAAGGGATTAAAAACCTCATCTCTTTGGAAAGAAAGATTCCTTATAAGATTTCTGTGGGATAATTTTTTTTATTGTGGGAAGGATAAAACATCTTGTTACCATATTATTGCATGTTTACTATTTTCAATGTTCCCTTTTAGTTCAAATCCATTAAATGTGGTTTTATATTTTTTTCATTAGGGTACCGATAAGGTACATGCTATGTACGAGAGGTACACACTGTGTAGGTAGACTATGTGTACTGGGTGTACACTTGGAGTAGGTACACACTATGTAATGTAGGTTCACAATGTGTAGTTTCACATCGTGAACCTAAGGTACATGTGGTGTAGTGGTTAAATAGATGTTTTTTCATCTGCGACGATGAGGTTTTAATGGTACTTATTCCCTATGGAATACACATTGTGACTCTTGGGTACACGTTCTAACCTGGCCCAAGCCTAGGTATATTCCACATATGTGGCTATTTTCCATCATTCCATTCATCAACTCTTCATTTTTCTCAACCCTAGACACTATCTTGGAATTATATATATACCCCTCCTTCTAGACTTATTTGTTTGGATTTGGATCATCCTTTATCATGTTGTGCGATTCCTGGATAAGAACCCTCTCTCATTCTTCAGGTTTCACTCTTTGTCTTCTATTTGGATTTCAATGGATACTATACAAATATATGTTTCTATTTCCAATGGTTTTGGAAAATTCGTCATGATTTTGTTTCAATTCCTACTTCACCATCTCTCTTATTGAAAGGTGTCTTCATGAGTTTCATTCTTCAAGAAAGAGGTATGTGGTTCAATCTCGATTTTCCCAATTGATTTCCATTGTATTAACTGATTTATTACAATACTTTATTTAAAATAAAATGCATCATATTTCATTAAATTTAAATAATAAAACACAATTCCAATGAATTGGGAGATTTTAAGTGGTTTTGGTATGAAAATTTTGAAAACCCCCAATTCCATTGAATCAGGGTTGGTTTATGGAAATTGGCTAATTTAAATTGTTTAATTTAAATTATGGATTTTATTGAAATGTTTTACAATTAAATTATAGAATTTAATTTTTCAAATTCCTCAAGAAATGGATGGAATTAATATTGAATGGTTATCAAACGCATAAAAAAGATTAAATTTATTTGATAGAATCCTAGGGGTTTTATCTTGTGGAAAAAATAATTCTTTTTAATAAAACCTGTTTTTGTTTTGAATGGAATGTATTTGGAATTTTTGAAATTGAAGAACAAGATTTATCATATTTTATGCAGCCATAGAATTTTTAACCCATAATGTAAGATCACATGAAAGATATAGGTATATATTGAGTTATTTGGATACATTCTATGTTGTGAAGGCATTAAAAAACATACCTACAGTGGGTCACATCCTCAATGGGTGGGGTAAAAGTCACCTCTGGCCAGTGTCAAGGGGACCTGAGTATAATCATTTTTCTCTTTTCACATAGAGAGTGTGGAATCTGCGAGTTGTTTAACTCTATCCTACCTCTTAGTAAATGATGATATTTCTCCCTTGTTTATTAATATTTGATATATAAATATGTGCCAATGTTGATTTAAATTCTTTACATACCTACCAAATTTATATTGAATGTTATATATAAATGTTTTACATAATCGATTGTTTTAGAATTATTATATTCCTTGTAATGTAAAACATGTGCTTTTAATGTATTTTCCCATAATTTCCAAAATGTATAACATGTTTATTTAAATATTGTTTCGAATTTCCAATGATGTTTATTTTGAGAGTTTAAATAGTTTCCTTGGATAATCTATTTTTGGAATCAATTATTTAATCTTTGGTGGTGTCCTATTTGTCTAATACACACACTCTAATTTTTCCTTCAATTGTTTGTAGACATTATTCTTCTAGGGTCGAGCAAAGGGAAGGGACCTCTTGGAGGTTTCTCTATCTGTTGAGATTTTGACTCGGTGATTTCATTCCTTAGTGAACATGGGTTTGGTTTATTATTGTGGTATATTGGATTCATTTCTTTTGCCCATATTCCTTATTGTATTCGGTTCTTATACACTAATGGCGTTATATTTATATATGTGTATTATATTTTTACATTTTACATATATATTATTATGAAAAAATAATTCCCACTTATCTTTTCATGATTGTAGGTAGTAGTCACCGACCCACAAGGATTGGGAATTCCCTTCAGACTATGTCAAGACTGGTTTAGTTATCTGGTTCTAAGGGAACCATCGATAATTCGTGACAAAAACTCCATTTCTCCCCCGAATATCAAAAGTTTTAATGTAACAAGGTCTTAGTTTCCCTTTATTCAAAAATCTCACAAAACCCCTCCATGGATATACCATTTAGATGACATGATCTCCCACTTGAAAATCCCAATAATTACATTAATTATTAGTAATACTCATTTTCCTAATTACAGATCAATTGATATGGTTTTGAATTGTCCTCAACATTATTGTTGTTCAATCTATATGTTCTAGACCTACAAGATTCCATTCACATACTTCATCTAAACAGGTTGGTGTTTGTAATTTTATTTTGTATAAAGCCTCAAATGGTTACAATTGAATACTAAAAATGAATCTATTGTTGTAGAAAAAATCTTCCAAATGTAAATATTGATCCCACATTCCTTTAATGTCATGTGATCATGATCTCAATATTCCATTAAAAGTATGTATCTTCCTTTATAACTTCCCTTCATTTGGAGAGTGATATGTAGTTCTAAAATAAAGCATAATGTCCAATGATTCTTAAAGACTATTCCATAATTTTGAATAAAATCATAGCCCACAATTACAAAAATTCCCAAAGAGGTTCTCCAACATGTCGTACAACTTCATTGGATTTGATTCGTGCATAACTCCCTAGAATATAATACTCCATTTCAGAGATGAAATGTGTAGATTTGGTATTTTTTTCAATAATTTACCTTATTTAGTCAATATTCCATGGGGTTATTGGTAATCTAGAGAGAAAAAAACCCTTATAATTTCATCCCATTTACATGTATGAATTTCCATAGGTTTCATAGATCCTCAAGGGTGTCATCTTTCAGCGTTAACATATTGACATACTGAATATCTTGATACAAAACTAAAACATTCACACATCCTAATATCCCACCATATTTGTTCCTTAAAATATATATACATTATAGAACTACCGGGGTAAATAATGAAATTATAGCTATGAAAATAATCCAATAAAACCATTTTTGGATCAGGTATAGTTTGAACACATATCATTCTCACAGATTTCACAATTCCATCTTGAAACATGAAGAATCCATTTTTCAAATGATTCTAAAATTTAATATTCCTTTGAAGAATCTAAGAAGCATACAGGGAACAATTAATCATTTAATATAAATATGGTTGGGCTACCAATTGAATCATTAATAATTTTTTTTTCCATAATAAGTCACATATTTTATCCTTGAAAGATCCATTTATAATGGATCCATGTTAACCCTCGTTTTGTTCAAAACCACCAATCCTTCTTCATCAAAGCATCATCTGCATTATTTTTCATTCTATTGAGATAGTTAAATAAGAATAAAAATATTTGAGTAGAACAATCCATCAACTTTTCCCATTGTTGAGCTTTTTTTATAAGAATATATATTTCCATCATTTCTGATTTGTATATGTATCACACCATTATCATTATAGATAGTGTATCTATATCACGGGAGAAAATATTATTGATGATTACTCAAGATCACGAGTAGGATAGTTATATACATGTGTTTCTAACTACATTTATCCTTAAACAATTACTCTACCTTTTTTCATAAGGACACAACCATGTCCTTTACTTCACGCATCACTCTAAATAACAAATCAACCATTCCCCAATTGTAGAGTAATGATCAGAGAATTCACTAGACTCCTCTTCAATTATTCATAACATTATTCATTCTTTATTTTCCATTAAATCATAAAAAAATAAAGAGGATGATTTGATAACATGTTAGATAATCAGGAACAATTATATAAGAAATGAAAACAGTAACCTGCTAACCCAATTAAACTATGTATCTCTATTATGTTCATTGGTGTATAAAATTCATGGACTACATTTTTATTTGATGTATTTAATCTAATTACATCCTTATTGAAGAAATTGAATAAAAATATACTTTCTTTTTCCTGAATTCACACATATAAACATCCCATGTACTTTATTCTTCTATGAGCCTTTATAACAACCTGAAATTGGTTCACATGGTCCTCATAGATTCATAAATATATCAAGTCATCGTAAATGAATACCATGTAAATATCATCACGATATTACATATACACATTAATCATTAGATCCCTAAAATCATAGTGTGTATTAATTAGTCCAAATGGAATTAGTATAAACTCTTAATGTCCACACCTAGTTTGAAAGGATGTCTTTGGAATACAATTATTTTTTACATGAAATCTATGATATCCAAAACATAGGTCAATACACGAAAAATATTGAGTACCATATAGTTATCCATATAAATCATCAATGTGAGGAAGATGATACTTGTACATTACTATAAAATCATTAATTTTACTCTAATCAGTGCATAACCTTAATGATATGTATTTCTTATTGAAAAATAGAATACGGGATCCCCATATTGAAACACTAGGTAGATAAATATCTCATCACTAAATTCCTCTATTTTCTGTCATCTACACGAATTCCATAGTGGACATTATATAAGGAGTCTTATATTTTTCATTCATCAATGATTAAATCAATAAATATCTCAAATTACTACTCTGTTGGATGTCCAGGTAAATCCTATTGAAATAAAAAAATATTCTTCTACAATAAGTACATCATCCTTTTTATGATTTTTTCACCCATAGATGATTGTTTTCTTCTCCACAATAATTTCATACAATAATTATTCTAGGGTGTATCTAGATAAAAATCATATGTCGAGGTTTCTACTCTATTGATAGGGGATTTCACATCTTCCTCATAAATAGTAATGTCCATCATCGTGCAATAAATATTTACATATTATTTTTAAATATATTCCATAAAAATATTTATATCAAATTCAATCATTGTTTTTCTGATATGGTTTAAAATTAATGATCATTTTTGTGTCATAATGGGGATTGACCATCACATATTTGTTCTAACTAGACTTTCATTAACAGTATTGACTAACAACTCCCATATTAAATAAAAAGATAAATGTCTAATTTTAATGGAAAAATGAAATATATAATTCAATACAATTACCCATAATAAAATAATGCATTGGATATGTTTAAATAAATTACTAAAGTACCGTAACCACATCATTATGAATTTCACCCTTAGTAGATGTGATCACATAAGTTTCATCATTCTCCCTTTCCCTTTTCTATGGATGTTTCATTGATGATTCGAATAGTGATATTCATAATGTCACTTATCCAAAAAATAGTATTATTGAATATTGGTTGATTATTTATTTCCCATTTATTATTAACCATAATGGGCTTTGTCACCACACTTTTAGAAAACTCAATTTCCTTTTAATCAGGCACCATGGTGTTTCATTCAACATATAATGCATATTGTAAAATATTCATTTTTATAATTCCTATTATCGATTAATTTCTCCAAAACTCTATTATTTTCTTTAATTACCTTACACACATTAGAAATACTGTATTTTTTCTCTATATTGATAGAACATTGAAAGCACAACGATTCACTATTCAAATTCGTCCTTACACAGCTATTTTAAACTAGTTTTATAATGAATATTCCAAATATAATAAAACATTTCACTTTATATTTGAATAAATGAATTAATGTTCATCACTGTTAATTAGTCAAATTTTACTTGTATTGGTGTTTACATTTTAGGAGGAGGTGATTTGGAGAGCTCGTGATGAAATTCAAGCAATGTGGGCCAAACTGCATGAGAGCCCAAGAATACATGTTGAAAATTATTTGTACAGTGGATAATCCTTGCATCCAATTGGTCTATAAATTGTCTTATGATTGAAGAAATTGTGGGAAAATTTTATCTAGAAGATCATAAAGCCCAATTCATCCATTTAGAGGTCCAAAATAGACCCACAATGTGAAGAAATTCTGCAAGGGACAGAATGGACCACCCTGCAGTATTTGGTCCATAACTAAGGCCTCAGAGATCCAATTGAGAGGATTCTACCTCCCTTGGATAGCTAACTCAATTCCCCGAATCTCCACAGAATTACAAGTCATATTCATGCATTTGGGATAGTGAAATATCTGGATAAAATTGGTGTAAAAAATCAGACATTAATAACCACCCAGACTTTTAGATACTTGACCACTTTATGTGCATAGATTGATTTAATTTCACATTAAATCAGTCATCCACATCATTATCTTTGTTTCACGACCAGGGGTGAAGGTTAGTCAAATTGGGAAGCACTCTTCACCCATTTTTTTCCCTTCTCCATCATGTACTTTTAAACCTCTTAAAGATCAATTTGGGTAGTGGGCTTTGTAGAAATCATGAGCTCCACACATGTAATCTTCATAAGGTAATTGATTACCAAGATTTTTGTCAATTTTTATTCACTTCTACCATATGAATTTTCGTTTATTCTGGTAAGATCAAATACAAATCAAAGGAAATAGAATCCACATGCTTCCATGCATAACCTAGATCTTGTGGTGATTTGAGTGTGGATGCCTATTTTCTCACACCTCCATTTCATGAGTGTGAATATAGGTTGAGTTGGTTTATAAAATCTAGGAGCTTGAACCAATGAATATTAATGTCCATGTTTTGTGATATATTTTTATAAATGTCCAAAATATGTTCATCTCATCACATAGTTGATTTGATTCCAGGATTGTGTTCTATTTTTACATTGATTCATTTTGTTGATTTTGAGATATTCCCGATAATAAATATAGTTGATTGATCAAATACTAGGTGGTAACCTAGTAATAAATCACATACCATTTCTATTTTTAGTATGTAAAAAATCTACGAATCAATTATCATTCACTTTCCCATGAGAATGATGACAGATTGAGGATCAAGGGACACTTACCATGGTGGATAACGATTTCTCCATCCAGTTTATCTATGTAGTGATATAAAATCTATTTTGGTTCATTATTCATCAATCCCAATTGTTATAAAACTCATTTCTCTTTATTAAATTCATTATTAGAACCAAAATTTTTAATTAAATATCTATGGCTCTGTCGAGAGATGGCATATGGTTGTTGTATACAGTAAAAATTCTAGTTAAAAATAAACATCAAATTTGATTCCCATGACAACGCGATCAAACAAAAACTATATCTTTATATTATGTGAAATTTTTGGAGACCAGTGATATTTAGAGGAATAGATTTAATCAATAAATTAATTGATCAATCATGTTACATGGATTATGTAGGTTGTCCATAACATACCTTGATAACCATGTAAATTCATATTCACACCTCGAAATGTTTTCACTAACTTTCTTTCATGGACTCATGAATTTCCTCCCCATAATCACTCACTATTAGAGACAGATATATTTCTCTATGAAAAGTTTCTTAATAATCATCCATTTGATAATTGAAATTTATTCCTCATCCTTTTTTTTTGAATTTATAACCCTTATTGATCAGCATCTTCTAATATATGATAAATATCCAACATAACCATCTCTCTTTTGTTTCTTCCCAAAGTGGAAAATATTTTTTATATGGAAATTATCAACTAATCAACCTCAAATGGGTTTTTAGTCACATAAAATGTTGGAGGTTGTTGTCTCATGAAGCGATCCAACATTTTCCCTCCACAAAGTGCATCAGAATGCTCTACACAGTTATGCATATTATTCATTACCTATGTTAGTTCTCTCATTATGGTTAAAATATATTCATCTTGAGTTTCAACCCTAGATCCAATACCAGTATCTTATATAGTATTGAAACCACTACATGGGAGATGTGCATTAATTTGGTATCCATTCATTTCACTAGACTCAATTTTTATAAAATGGATTGTGTTAAATTATGTTATGGATCAGAATGAATAATTTTAAACCATTATAACAGTTAACATAAATTGTCTATTTATTAATATCTAATCTAAAAATCATAAACATTTGCCTTTTTTAACCTTTTTTAATCCATAATAATGGGTTTTAATTAAATTGTGAATTATCCAAATAATATCCCTCAAGAGATTCAAATCAGGCGAATAGTAATGTTAGTTTTCATGTACTAGGTTTCCCCGATTTCGGCCCATGACACATTGTCATAGATGTTACCCAAATGATAATCTAATCTAGAACCACTTCCACTAGAACCATCTAGATACATATTTAGTTCAAGGAAGACACACATAATCTCTTCCTTGAAAAAATAATAGGTTGTTAGATTATTCTTATACCTATATAATATCATAGGGTTATGTTCCAAAATTAGGAATGTTATATATAGTTTCAATGGCTTTACTAAACATTCTTTGATACCAATTATAATTACCCAAACCCTATAAGTCCATAGATAGTTCCTCAATTTATTAGTTGTAATGATTATAAGGAATCATATCCCAAAGGGCCTAATAGATTAGTAGAATTGGAAAATAGGATAATAAATTATTTTTTACATTACATCATGAAAATAAAAACTAATAAAACTCCAGTGAAAAAATATGCATACATCAAGGTTATCCAAACAATTCATTCAAAATTAACAACTTCTAATATTGGGGGGAAATAAATATAATAATGGTGTGATTTTAGTTACACAATAAGGGTATATAATAAAAAATAATAATCATTATTTCATAGAGAATAAAGACAAACGCATGCTTCTTGAACATAATTTGGTGAATTATATGACATGATTTAAATATAGACAAAATAATTCCATATAAAGAATCATATGAGAATGAAACCATACCATGGTTATAATCCTAGTTTAATAATAACGTTGAATATCAATTAATCGAATCAAAATGAGGGATTTCATAATTTCATACATCATAAAAATAACATTTTGGTTTGACTATGACATCTGAAAATAAATGGTCAAGGCATCGGTCATGTGAAAAACTGATTTGTCTCATGATTTATACTGATGCATCATGGAGCTATTGTAAGAAAAAGACAATACTTTATAACTCTAATTAATTCCATGTTTTAATGTTGTAAAACATAACAGAATATACAAATTAATATTCAATAACAATCCCAATCCCGTAGTCATAATCAATAATAATTGTGAGTAATTTGCTGAATTGTATCAAGATAGAACATCCAATGTCAAACTAATCATAAAAAATCTAATAAAATATGTAATATTATAGTTATATGAGGTAAATTTTAATAAATTGTATTATTAAATTTAGGATTCTATAAAGGTGATATTACTGTAATAATTCATCAAGGAATTTATGAACAAAATACCCTATTTACATTGCAATGATGTTTTATTTTGGAATAATCATTGGCATTTTTCATTAATATTTTTATAAAAATAGGTATGAAAATTTATATTTTTATAGAAAAAAATGATTATCTTTGGATGATTAATGGTTTATTTAAATTGATTATTGATTATACTTGAAAATGAGTATAAAATTGGGATGTTCCCTTAAATCAAGAAAGCTTATTTGGAATAATAGAGAAGTGAACCTAGTAAAACATGTTTTCTCCAATCACAGAAAAACAAACTGAACCTGATATATGTGTTTGGAACATATACATAGAATTTAGAATATGTATATAAATATAATGAAGAATTAAATTTGGGAAATGATATTGAAAGGGTATCCTGAATGAAAAATGGATGTTCAGGTAGAAACCAATTAATTGTTTTCGATTGTGTTTTGCAAATGATGATAATGACATGGATATAAAATTAAAATCAATTAGTTACATAATTCATAAGGTTTTAATAAGTTATAAGATATATAATATTTTTATTAAGTTTGTTTATGTTCTTTATTTTGAGTTATAAGATTAAATTTCGACACTCAGTAGTGTTCGTTTACCTGGTTTTTAGGTTAGGTATACTTTTTTACACATATTGTAGATCATGAAAAATGAAAATAGTTTTCTAGAATTGAAAATAAAAGTTAGTAATTTTATTACTAGGTATTAAATAGTTATATAAGTATTTTATATGATAATTTTTAGTATGAATTATTTGATTTTACGTTAATGATAATCGTTTGGATTATTTTGGTGGTTTTTTCATTAGATCAAACTATTTTTTAATGATTATTTAACGGTATTTTTATAAATTACGTACATAACATTAGATAATAGGTAATAGATAAATAATTATATAGAATAACTATAAAAATTTTATTATTACAAGCTATGATGGATGTATTGATAATTGAAAAAACATCATCCAAGAAAGAGGTAAATCAGAACCTCAGGCATGATATTTTAATCTTTTACACTAAATTAAATTGGAAAAGAGTCTTGATGGTGGATTTTTCAATTAACATAAAATCAATATAGAATATAGAAAAAATGGATTTATCATGTCAAACTGGATAGGGGGAGTTTATTTAATGATAATAAATGAATATATATAGAAAAGTAAATAAAAGGAATGAAAGAGTATTTTTACCTCTTGAATTATTCTCCCTCGAAACCTCCCTAAAGGGATTGGTTATGGACTTCTGTTTAGAAAAATTGATCTAGGACAAGGGTAAAGGATTTAAAAAATAATTTTTTATATTATTTAAAAGTATCAAATAGTTGAACTTTTGAGGAAAAGATGTGATGAGGGGAGGAATATATATAAGAGTAGAGGAGTGTTTTTTTAATATTTTATTCATTTTTATATTATTTTAGTTCAAGAATATGAATAGATTTAGAATAAGACTAAATATATTAAAATAATTAGGGTATGTTTCTGATTATATTGATTTCATATTCCATGAAACATGTAATAGTGTATATATCTTATAACTAATATATACGGTAAATTACCATATTTTACTATTCATCAAAATTTCGATTAATAATGAAAAATACCAAAAATAAATCCAAACAATTATTCAATGTGTAGAATTCATAAATTAAATCCATTTTTTAAAATTATTTCTATATATGATAAATTTAATTTTTAATTAAAATCAACATTTATTTGAATGTAACTAGTTCCATAATTATAATTTATTTTATAACACTATGGAAAATTAGTCAATGGCTCACAAAAATTATATTATAAAAACAATAAAACAAAATAATAATTTATAAATATATTTTATAAATATTATCTTAAATTATTATATTAATTTAATTTTTTTTAATTACGAATTTATATTATAAAATAACACTAATAATGAATATTTATATTTAATAAATTTATTTACAAATTTCATTTTGTAAATATACGATTTTTTTATTTATAACAAACCAAAAAATTAATTATAATTTTATATGTAATGCTACTATTTTATTGGTCATATAACTATTCCTAAGGGACCCATTACTTTTACATAGATCATATTCAATAGTACATAAATGTTTATATCTCGATGTTGTGTGAAGAATAAACAATGAGAATATAAAATTTTAAAAAAGGCATAAAATAAAATCATGGGATGTTACCTTATTCTATCCTATAAAATAATCATCCATAGAATATATAGAGTGATAATATTTTCCTAGTGTTCCAGTGTCACCTCATCAATTTTATCATTCTCCTTTAGTAACTTTACCCATCAATTCATTCGATTCCTCAACACTGGTAATCTATTGTCCATGATTGGGATAAAATCTTCATAGAATGAAAAAATGGTTCAACTCTATTTCAGAAGTTGTGAGAACAGAAATTAGGTATGGCATGTACTTCCTCAAGAAGGATATGTGGAACACATCATGAAATTTGGAAAGGATAGTTTACATTGCAAGATGTTAATCCACAACTCCAATTCTCTCTATAGTTTTAAAAGGACCAATGTACCAAGGGCTTACTTCCATTTTATTTTCAAATCATATGAATTCCATCAATAGAGATAAATTCTTCAAGATGTGATCTCCCACATGGAACATCAAATACTACCATTGATCATCTGAATTAATCTCTTGCCTACTAGAAGATTATTTTATATGGGTTTGAATAGTTTTCACCTTTTCTATTATTTATTTGACGTGCTATAAACCTAAAATATTCCATTCACGAACTTCATCCCGCTATGATGGAGTAAGACATCTTATTCAATGTAGTACTTTATATGGTTCGATATGAATACTATAACAAAAATTATTGTTGTTGGAAAACTCTGTCAAAGGTAAATACTGAACACACATGTCTTTGAAGTCATGAGAGCATTATCTCATCAGGTCTAATTAAGTCTGGATGATCCTTTATATCTACATCTTTGTTTGAGATTGAGAAGAAATGGTCAAGTGAACCCCATTATATGATGATTTTCAAAGTCATTTTGATAATTTAGATGTAAATGATGGATCAAAATCAAAATTACTCAAAAGATGTTATCCAATAAGTCTTATAACTTCACTAATATAGAGATATGAAAGACTATATAGTTCAAATTCCTCTCTAATAGAGAGTAAATATGTAGCTTTAGTAATTTGATCATCAATTACACATATTGTATCATTAATTCTTTAAGGGTTATAGTATTACAGTGAAAAATATATTGTAATTTCATACCATTTTCATGATGGAATATGTATATGTTTCATGAATCCTAAAGGATGTTATCATTCAGACTTCACTTATTTATTAACTAATCATATTAATACACAATAAGAAATTTCATTTTTAATTTTATCCCACAAGAAATTATCCTTAAAATTCCTATACATTTTACTGGTACTAGGGTGTATGGTGAAATTAGAGTTGTGGTAATTATTCAATATCTCCATTATTTTCTCTATTATTAAGGGAAATATATCCTACCACCAAAATTTAATATTACATATTTATAAGTAACGTTTTTTATCCTCACATTATTCACTAAATTAAATATATTTTAATGATTCGCATCATCATGTAGATATGTTTTAATCCTTTCCAATAAATATGGTTAGGTGACCAATTGAAAAAGTAATTATATTTTAACATAATTCCTAATTTCCATATCCATATTTTCTATATCCATGTATACAGGTTCAATGTTAATCCCCAATTTTATTAGAACTCCATGATCTTACATGCTCAAATATTCACCTCCAATTTTTTCCATCCCTGGTTAGTAGTGTATTGAACAATCATAATCATTGAGTTGCTCGATCCATCACATTTTCCTCATGTTGAGTTCCTTTTGTGAGAAGATGTATTTCAAGATCTTATGATCTATATATATCACACATCATTTAAGATAGATATTGAGTATCAATATCTTCAATGTATATATTAATAATTCTATCTAAAGATCTTGAGGTGGATAGTTTTTTCAACTAGTTTTTAACTACCTCCATGCATAGTCAATTATTCTATCATTCTTCATAAAGAATCAAATAAGTCCTTAACATGTTGCATCACTATAAATCACAATTCCAATATGTCCCAATGTTAGTGTCATGATAAGATAATTCAATAATATCTTAATAAATTATTCAAAACATTCATTATGTTCTTTTGTCCGTAAAATATAAACCTTGTTATTTGTATCTTGGTTTAACATCATAGTTGTCTAGGAAAAAATCAGAATGGAACACCGAAAAAAACATAATTAAACAATGAAACTAAATTATCATGTTATTTTTATTAGTGTAGACCATTCATGTACATCATTTTGCTTTTCAATATCAATATAGATTCTATCGATATAAAAAATATGGTCTTGAAATGAGACTTAATGATGCTAGAATTAACACTTTTTAAACATATTATATAATTATTTCCCTAATGAAGTCCATAGAACAACTAATAATTGGTTCTCCTTGTCCTCGTAGATTTTTTAATATATCAAGATAGGAGTAATAAATTCAAAAAAATCCTAAAGATATTTCATTAATGCATTGTTTATTATATGCATAAAAATATAGGGTGAATTTTTCCGTCAGAAAGGAATTAATGTATACATGTAATATAAATATTAGGTTTCACATTATGTCTTTGTAATATCATTATTTTTAAAAAACATTATGATATCAAAAAATAAGTTAACAATTCATAAAATAATAATTTATATGAATTAGATCAAATAAATCAATACCGAAAGATAGATTATACTAGTCTGTTGTTCTATTAACATTTATTTCACTATTAACATATCACAACCTCATGGATACATCTTTCATCATGACAAAGTGATCATTGTCTCTCCATGTAGAAACACTATAGTGGATAAATCCCTTATCAGTAAATTCTTATAATTTCTTTATCAACTCCACTAATTCCAAAGGAGTCATTATATATTTTTGTTTTCATATTGTCCATGCATCTGGGATTAAATTAATAGAGAATTAAATATAATTATCTCATGGAAGTCCATCTAAATAATCTAGAAATACATCAATGTATTAAATTTCAATATTTTCATCTTTAACATGATGATTTATATCTTCATACATAGATGATATTTTCTCATCTTCCCTAATCAATACATTAATTACAGCTACTGGGAGTGGATCTATATAAGAATCATATGATAAGGTTTCTTCTCTAAATATAATGGATTCTACATATTCTTCATAAATTGTATCATTCTTCTCCTTGAAATATATTTTCACATAATATTTTGAAATCCATTCTAAACAAAGGATTATATCAATTTCAATCATAGGAATGATAATAAGAGTTTCAACTAAAGAACATTTGTCTATCATAAATTGGGCTCACCGACAAATCATTGTTTCAATGAAACTTCCCTTATTTACTTTTACAAAATACACCATTATTAGTACAAAAAGGAAAATTTCTACATTTCTAGGATGATTTTGATGATATAAAATAATGTGATGAATCATAATAGATTAATGCATATCATATTTTTAAATAAATGATTAATGTATATGAAAACATATCCTTATTAATTTCAGCCTCAGCTGTTGTGAGTTCAAAAGATTGGTCCTTTCCAATTGTCCTTTTCATTGTAAAGATTCATTTAATCAGTAGACACTCATTTTAATAGTGTACCATCTACAAAAAATTATTACATTGAACATTGGTTTATAATTTCATTCCAATGATATTTTTATACTGATGCCCTTTCTCACCACACTTATAGTTCACTAATTTTCCTTTTAAAAAATCATAAGGGTGTTTCCATCCATAAGATTCAAATGGTGGAAAACATACCCTTCCCATTATCCATTCCATTATATTCTACCCTATTACTCATTTTCATACACTTAATGTCACAAGAAATAGTGGATTCATCATCCATAATGGTGAAACAAGAGTCTATATTTTCATATGATTTGATTTTTTGGGAGAAAATATCCCTTTAAATGATTATTTTTAAACCATTTAATAATACATAAATTATCTTCCTCAGATTACAGATTTATTTTGTGACATTCCATGATAACCTTTTAATGTTATATTCTTACAAGGAAATGTTCTTATCCTCTTTTTCGCCTCATTCTCAAGAATTTCCTCTACATTTCTACTCATTGTTAACATGGGAAATATATCTCCAAAAAAATTTCCTTAAAATCATTACATTATGATTTTTCACTGTCTTCCCCCTCCTAAATTATTTAATCAATGACCATCATTTTTCATCATCTCCTATGACACAACAAATTTTGATGACAGCCTTTTCTCGTTCGTTATTTTTAATAGTGATAAATAACTTCTTTAAGGAAGTTGTCCACTACATAGACATAAATGGGTTTGTATACATATATAATGATAGATGTTGATTCCTCATGAAGTGTTCTATCATTGTACCTCCACATTTTGGGTCAAGATTCTCAATATGGGTAAGGATATTATTCATTACTTGATTCAGTTTTCCTAGTACGGTTATAAGTTATCCATCACCAGTTGTAACTCCAGCACCAATATCATTATCATGCGTAGGGTGGAAATACCTACATGGTATATATTCCATTATATTGTTTTCAATCATTCATCTAGGTATCATTTTTATATAATGGAATATAGTAAATAAGGTTATGAATCACAATGCATAATTTTGATCTAGAAGAACACTTAACATAAACTGAAAATTTTATACATAGTTAATATAATAATCGTAAACATGGTTTCTTTGAGGATAAATTTTATTTAAATAATTTATAATATTTTGTAAAAAAATTGAGTCTTATCTTCAGAATATTATCCATTAGATGAAAACATTTTGCACAATATGGCCGATTTTTATATACCATGTTACACCATGTTAGGCCTAGGAAACCTAGTTGGAGTTGATACCCCTAGTACATTTGTTCTAGAACCATGTCCACATGTAGTATCAATATAGTGAAGTATTTTAAGAAGAACCAAAAAATCATAACCTTACCAAAAATTATTGGATGTTCATATATTGTTATCCAAAAAGACTATCCTAGGGTTATGTTCCCTAATCATTCTTTTCTAATTATTATTGCAATGTTTATACTAAACCACCATTGATACAAACTATAAAGACTCATAACCCATAATCCCATAGTTGGTGACATAGTTTATTACATTTATATGATTACAAGGAATCGATTCCTAAATGATTGAATAGTATATTATATTTTTAAATCTAAATAATATAATAAGTTTTAAATTATAAATTAAAATGGAAAACCAGAGATAAACTTCATTGAAACCACACATATACATTATGATTATCCCGACAAGTCATTCGTATTAAACATCTTTGCATAATGGGAAAAAATATAATATAAGAATTGGGTGATATTTAAGGATTATTATGGTATGAAATATTGAAGAAGAAATCATAATAAATAAGTCATGTTGAATAAATAATATTACGTGCTACATGAACATAATCATGATCATAATATGGAATGAATATAAATATTACTAAATAATTTCATTTATATTATCACGTGGTAATGAAACTAGACCTTGGATATTCCATTATTCAAATTATGATCTGGAATATCAATTAATAGATACATAATGAATGAATGATTAATGTAAGGAAACATAGACGTATCATTTAGGCCTCAACCAATAAATTTGATAATAAATGGGCATTGCCTCAACCATGTCCATGTCTTATTTTCCTCATTAGAACTGCTAATGCGCCAGTGGGCTATATTGGTCCCCATCCTTCACATAAAAATTCCAATTCATTATTCATATAATTGGGTTAAAATATAGAATCATATAAATATGAAATGAAAAAAAAACTTCCTTAATCAGTAAACCTAATCACATTTAATTCTTTGTAATATGGTGAATGATATGAAGATTGCACATGCACAGTCAAAATAATATAAAACCATTTAATAAAATATTTTCACTGATTGTAATAACATATCAATTTCATTAATTATTTTGATTCAATAAAGGTATTGAAATAGAATATAACTATATAATAAAATCATCATGGAATTGTTGAGAGAAATAAATTTTTTACATTTAAAAGAAGATATCATTGTAAAAAATAATTTGTATTTTATATAAGTGTTTGTATAAACACAGAAATAAAAAATATTTCATTTCATGAGAAATTACTTATTTTAGAAAAATAATTTTTCCTTTAAATAAATTATTTTGGAAACATGATAAGGGGTAAAAAATTAAAAAATGTCCCAAAAATTGGGCTTTCTAATCATGAAGAATTGGGAAGGGAACACTATGAAACGTGTATTGTAAAATAAATGGGATATTAAATGATCTAAATATATGAGTTTGAAACATATAAACAGAATCTAGATGAATTATTTAAAAATAATAAATAATTAAGTAGGCTTAAAATATTGAGATAGTGTACCACGAATGAAAAATGTGGGTTCAGGATGAAAACCAGACCGTATTTCTGAAAGTGTTATGAACATCTATTTAATATACTTGATAATAAAAATAAATCCATTAAATAATTAATCCAAAACCCTTTTATCCATGTATAATATTTATTATATTTTTATTATGTTTATTTTTTTCCATAATTATTTGTTATAATATTTAATTTAGTCATTTGTGAGTGTTCGATTCATTGGTTTTCAGGATGTGTTTACTTTTATAGACATATAGAAGATCATGTAAAATAAAAAAAAGTTTTATTAAGTTAAAAAACTATATAATTGAAGAATATACTCATGATTTAATTTTAATATAAGTATTATTTATTTATGGAGAGGAAGACTTATTTTATTAGATGTTACTAATAATAAATCAAATTATTTTGGCCATTTTTCAATCATTACCAAATTGTTTTGTTTCCTTGATTAATATGATGTATATATAAATTTTATAGAACATTAAATAATATATAATAAATATATTATAATCTTTTATTAAAATTAATTTTTTATGACCATCTTAAAAGGAGGTATTTTAATCAAATTCATGGAGTCCTGAAAGTAGTAAATCGACACCTCATGGATAATATTTTCAGCGTTTAAAATCAATTTAAAGGTTGAAGTGTCTTTATGGTGGATCTTACATTTACATAATAATATTAAGATATATAAATGATACTATATTTAACATGTCACTTTTGAAATGGAAGTTTACATAAGGATAGGAAAATAAAATATTTAAAATGAAAAATAAATCAAAATTATGATTTTTACAGCATAAATTCATCTCCTTGAGAACATCAATAAGGGGATTAGTATTGGAATTCTATTAAAACAAAATTCTCCTTGATGTGGATGGGGTTCTAGGGAAGAGGAATTGATATCAATTTACAATCCTAATAGCATGGATGGTTTAAGGAGTAGAGGTGTTGAGAGGTGGTATTTATGGTGGTAGAGGGGTGTTTTTGAATATTATGTTCATTTAATTAATATCGTGGCACATGTTTTTTAATAGTTTAATAATTGCCACTAAATGTATACAAAAAAATAATTTATGTTCTATATTATTTTTTTTACAATATTCATGACACAAGAAATAATTGATTTTCTTAAAATTGATATATACAGTAAATTTCTGTGTTTCACTATTAATAAAAAATTCAACTATTTGAAAAATAAACTCTCAAAACATCACTATAACCATTAAATGACATGTAAAATTCAAAAATGAATTAATTATTACCAAAAATTCATATAAATATAATAATTTTAATTTCTATTTAAAATCATCATTTATTCTAAATATACCAGTTTTATTATTTTTTCTGATTATATGATATATTGAAAAAATAGTCTAGGGATCGTGAATTTATATTATATTTTTTTGAAAAAACATATTAATTTATTAATTAATTTTATAAATAATATTTCAAATTATTATATTATTTATAGAATTGAAAATAAAAATTTATGTCTAACAAAAATAATAAAAAAAATTAACATTTGTAGATAATTTATTCACTTATTCAAGGATGTAAATAAAACAAAATTTTCTTTATAAAAATAGAAAATTTTATTTATACTTTTATAGTTTTAGTTAATAGTTAATTGGTCATAGTGTTATTCTTAAGGGTAACATTACAATTCCAAATTTCATATTCAACAGTATATTATGATTTTAATCTTTGTGTTGTGTGAAGCATAATCTATAAATGATAACAAATTCTAAAAAATTCATACACTAAAATCATGGGGTTTTTTGAAACATATCAAGGTGATTTAAAATTAATGGGACAAGAAATAGAAAATTTTAATATGATTGATAGTTCATAGTATATTATTCATCCAGGAAGCTACATGTTCCCTGAAATTTCAAAATTTTGAAAGAAAATAATGACGTTATTCATTGATATATGTATTTCATTTGTAATAATTAGATTTATTCAATGATTTATATTTTACCTACGTTTTATATGGTTAAAATTTTATTTTTCTGTTTTTTAGATACATTGAATTATATATACTGGTTGATGAATATTGTGAATTGTGTGCTAACAATTGTCTAAAATAAGATATCTCTTTTCTCGATGCCCTTTCATGATGATATAATGACTTATTTAAATATAAAATAATTATCATAGAAAATTATTTAATTAATGTAATTAAAATAATTAAATGTAATCACATAAAACATATTTTATGTGTCTTACTATGTGGGTAATTTATCCATGCAATCAATAAAATTACTATGCTCATTTGGAATATTAATACATTGGGTTATAAATAAATATATTATCATATATTTCAAAAAACATTGTTCATTTTTAGGACGTTTGAAATTTGGGAGCAAAATATTATCTAACATTGCACAACCCCCCACTACGCACACAAGATCCTCAATTATTTCTTCATGATAATGATTCATCATTTTTTAAAGAATAAAAACCATTTATTATAACTATAAAACATATACAAAGTCATAAAAACCAGTTATAAAATGAATTAACATATATAAATTTAATATTTTATGAATAATTTTTTTGAAAACTCATAGTAATTGAAAAATAGTAATTAACGTTGAACTCAGAAAAACCACCTGAATAAATATTATCATAGAGTATTTTATTCATTCGAAACCATGATGTAATATTGATATAAAAATATTCAGAGACAAGATGAAATTATAGATTATTTGTGTTGACAAAATTTTCAGACATTATTACAATATATTTATTTTTTAATTACATTTAAAACATTTACCCTTACATTGAATAATTATTTTTAGATTTTACACATGTTTTTATCATTTTTAAACCCTCAAGATTGTTAGAAAAATTTCATCACCCATGGGACATTAATAAACATATTTCATCTGAAAAAAATGACCTCGTATTGAACACACTCACAATTAATCTTAAAATACTGGAAAATAATAATTAATATAATTTTAAACTACTATAAATACACAGAATCATCTAATAATAGATAAATAAGTTTTTAAAAAAACTATTCATCACATAAAATTAAAATCATATAATGAAATTATGGAATTTAAAAAAAATCATCTTTTAATCGTTGTGTAAAATGTTAAATTTTCTAATTTGATATTTCAATTAAAAACCTCTCATTCCTGAGAAGAAAAAAAATTTATTGAAATTAATTATAAGGGAATGTGTTTCTATGAATTCAAATATTCTTAATAAATCAAGTCCCAATCATGGATATTTCCTTTTCTATATAAAAACATGAGGAGTGAATGTGTATTCATTTTTTATATAAAATGATTCATATTTATACCTTTTTCATTGTTTTTACAAATGTTTTTTATTATTTACCATATAATATTTTTAATCCCTAATAAATCATATTCTATAATTTACTAATATTTTACTCATATTAAAATTTTAATCTACATTTATATACAATAGAGATGAAATTGTGTAAGATAAAATATATAAATAGATTATATGTTATTGTCAATTAATTTATTAATGAAACCCTTTGGTAAATTAATTTTTCCATAGTATCCCAATGGATTTTATTGAATAATATTATTATCAAATAGACATCAAAATATAGGGATGAATATTTATAGTTAGTAATTAGATATGGTTTTATGGCGATGAATGAGTTTGTTATTGGTGCATCCCTTTTTAAAAGATATATTTTAATGAAATAAAATATATAGTGCAAAAAACAAAATTGTCGATGATAAACATGTTGGGGTAATGTTATTGTGGAATAGATTTATTTTCATTGTGTGATATTTTTATTTCATGGTACAATATATTTTATTGACTAAATTTCTTCTAGAAATGAAATATTATTTTGTTTTGATATTTAAATGAATATTGGAAAAGAAATTTTTAAATAAAATTTAAAAAATGTAACTTTTTAATATTTAAATTTATTTTGTTGTTAGGAAGTGTAATGAATTGTTAAATTATATGAATATTTTAAACCCTAGAAAAATATAATTTTTAACACCAATAAATGGAGGTAAAATAAATAAAATCAAATATAAATTAATTTAATGATATATTTAATTATTTATCCACACCATCAAATATATATTTAGGGTGATATATAAATGTATATATATATATATATTATATATATATATCATTTTTTGAGTGTTATATTAATATTTTATGTTTAATTTATATGTTTTATGTACATTCTATAATAACACAATAACTGTTGTTTTAAAAAATATAATGTATAAAAATGTGTTCCATTTATATTCAATGAAATGATTTTATGAATCCATATTCAATGAAATACATAAATAGTCAAATGTGCATCATTTATCTGACACCATAACATTGTTTACTAAATTTCGAAGGTCTTAACATGAAAAAATAAAGATAATTATGCATTAAAAAAATAAAACAATAGAAAAATATTAAGAATTTTTATATTATAATAATATCAAAAGGACCTAAACAAAATCGAAAATCAGTTATAATTAATATAAATTTAAAAAAGATTCTAATAAAAGAATTATCATTCTGATATTTTGATTTCAACGTCATAATATCTTTAACATGTTATTTGTAGTCATTATATTATATTAATATATTATGTTTTCGATAGACACTCATTACTTGTATTTCATGAAAATTTCATGTGTGTGGTATATAATATATAATGCGTAAAGTGCTCGATGAAATATTTCATATGGAATAATTCATCCCGCTTCCTTTTAACTAAATGAATAATTTTAAAATGAGTAATATTGAATGACGTTGTAATTAAACATGATGGGATGTAGGATTTTAGGTAATATCGAGTGATATCATCAAGTGACAGAAATGAGGAGACAACACATCGGTAGACATCATCAGGAGGTGTTTATTCAGGGAGGTAGGATATGGGGGGATTTTCTCATGGTGAGATCTATAGGGGAGGTGTATGTTTAACCTATGATACAACATAATAATAGTACTTAATTTTAGTTACTTTTCAACATGGCAGAGTGGACATATAAAAATGTTAGCGGTTATTTGTTTGAACCCCCTTTTTATCTCCTTTTTGTGTAGTTTTTTCTATGTTTTGAAACTCTAAAATTATCTCTGTATTTGTTCTCTCAAATCAGTGTAACATTCTCCCTCTTCGTGGACATAGGGATTCATACCAAACCACACAAATCCGTGTGTACATTTATATATTCATCTCAATCTATTCTTGTTCTTTTTTTATTTATTTTCTTCATCATCAAACCTGATATATCACTGTATCTCCCGATGTGTCCTTTCCAATTTCCATTTAATGTTGTGAACATTTATGTTCTAACACGAATATTAAATTCACAAATTGAGGAGCTTTATAGTCTTACACATTAATGTATCTTATTATACAACACATTGAAACATGTAAGAGAGGTCTATATTAATATACAAAATGTGTGAAAAGGTATATATTATATGTAGTATTTATAATATGAAAAATACACATGGAACCTACAATAACACCTAATACATTGAATATTGATATAAAATTCACATATTACATATATTCTATAATATCAATTGTGGATGTATTCATTTTCATTCAAAATAAATATTTATTATTTTCATCAACCATATAGAAAATAGGATGCATAATAAGATAAATAGATACAAGAAACATCTTGTTCTCAAGTTGATTCCAACAAGATGAACAATAGTAGAACATCTTAAAAAACACTCATGAATTTTTTTGATCGTAATAAATATTAATAATGAAGAAAATTAAGCTGTTAACATAAAAATTGAAACAAGAAACTTATCACCTTGATTTTGAGTTTTAGGATACCATAGTTTTTCTTAAAAATACTCATATATCCAAGAGAATAAGGAAGAGGTCTGAAAAACTATTTCTTTCTGAGACCCATTGAGAACACAACACCTCCTCTTTTATTTGGTATTTCCATTTGTATTAAGTGAACATAGATTGACCCTAATAAGATCAAAACAAACATTTCATGATAACTGCCTATGATTGCCTTTGAGATACAGATATTTCGGTGACTATAAGACTATTACTTTCTCTTTGTATGACATTTCCGGAGGCCTTATTCTCTAAAAATTACATTAATGATAAAGGGTATTCCACTATAATCAAATAATTATAGTAATAAATACATTCATGTGTTTAATACATGAATCAGTTCTTCACATATCATTATCTTGCTAGAACCGGGTAAGGGATATATTGGGTTTTTTTATTCATATAAAAATAAATTTTTTGTGTTATTTTTTTCCAGGAGACCCTGTCAAATAAACTTACACATGATAGTTGGAATGTGACAAATGATTATCCATAATGCAAATGTTGTAGTCCTAGAATTTATAACATTCTACCATAATATCTCTGATGAAATGTTTACTAAATTCATCGATCATAAGAGCATGACGAAAATTTGTTCACATGGAGAATTCAACCATGGAAATGAAAATGGATGTTGTATCTCCATATGGTTATCTAAGAATATGTTTATACACATGGTAATGAAAATTTAATTTCTAATTGTTTCGACATAAATTTTAATAAAAAGTGGCCATAGAGGATCATGACCACTGAGGCTCAAAAATCAAACAAACCTACTAAATGGAATTCAATGTAAAGTGATTGATAAATTCTGTTGGAAATTTATTTATGAACCACACTACATAAAATTTCTTATTGGATTCTACCATACCTATTTATTTTGTATCTTTATGTTATATATTTTTATTTTTCTACGATTATCGATTTCCTGTGTTTTTAAATATCTATTTATCTTACTCTTATTTTTTTCACCTTTTCTGTATAAATATTATGAATAGTTTGTTACATGGTTCATTTTATGATTATTTTAAATAATAATATTGTTTCATAATAAAAAAAATAATAAACATAACTTGTTCATTTGTGGAATTTTTAGTTTGAAACTATAGTTTCGTGTTAAATTACGTACATGTTAAATTTTCATACAGAGTGTGGATTTCAGGTATATATGACTGGAACAATTTATACATAATATTGAATTACAATGTAGACCATTCTATTTACAAAAATGGTACATTTTCATTTGATTCCAAATTTTATGAAATTTTTTTATGTCCACATAATATTAAAAATTAGAATACATTATTGATTATTTTACATATTTATTATAATTTTTATTAGAATATTTCAATCACTACATCATTACCTAGATTAGTATTTTACTGCTGATGTCTTTATTATTTTTCTACATTTTATATTATCTATATGAAAAAGGAGGTGTTTTTTCCATTTAATATTATCTCAAGGACATATTTGAAATAAATTGTAAATCTCTAATAACTTTTTTTTACAATCTATTGTTCATTGTAGAAATTTTCTAGTATATGAATAACATCGTATAAAATGTTCAGAAATGACTAATGAATTTTTTTTTGACCAAGTTGATATATATCTATTTCTTTGTTAAATAAATTTTCATTAATTTTCACACACATATAAATACATGGATGATCATAAAGGAAAAACTAAAAACTAAATATAACATTTTATATTTTTTTGATGGATGAAACCAATAATTATTGTTTCATACTACAATTGTTATTGTTAGAGATATTTGAATTAATATTTTCATTTATCATTGAAAAGGTTATTTCATTTTATCTTGTTCACTGTAAAATGGAATTTTTTCTCCAAAATATGACCAAGGAAGATTAATAGTTTATTTATTCTAATGGTTAGCATGTTCACACATGATGGAAATTTGACTATATGGTTCAATTTATAACTTATTGGACTTATTTTGTATATTTATTTGGGTTGAATTTTTGATAGAATTCCATAATGAGATGTCGGCATCCCTAAAATCATTTTTATGATGTGCATATAAATTTTATCATCTTATTCCTTTTTCTAATTAAAATCAAACTCATCATAAATTGTATATTTTATGATTTTTGTGGATGGGAATGCGTCATCTAGATGGATCTTATTGGAAGACACATTAGAAAACCCCCTTGAAAAAATTCATGTTGGTGATTCGTCCTCCAATGTGTAATTTTACACATTATATTGAAAATACATTTCTAAATTTTACAATATTATGTAACACATATTGGAATATTAAACTCTATTGTGGTAATATTGTTTACAATTCAGCGATTCGTAACAGTCCATGTATGAATTTTATTGAAGTGATTTAAAATTTCAATATTAATATTTTTAAATGAATTGGATTATGAATAGAATATTATTTAAAATTATAGTTTCCATGATGAAGATAATTTTTAGTATAATATATTTTTTCATAATATATATATATTGAAATTTTCATTTTATATAAAAATTGTAGACCTTTTATCATATGTTATATTTTTGAATAATTTGAAAATGAAATGAGATATTCTATATGGATTGATGTATTTTATTTATATTATATGAATGTTTTAATTTCTATAAATGTTTAATAATGGGGACCTATATAAAGTATTGGTATCCTTACGATTGTACTGGGCTCTTAAACGCATGTTAAAAACACATGTTCATGTTTACTTTCATGGAAGGAGACCTGCAACAAATGTTAAAAAAGGGGACCAGCATGGTGTACCAAGTATGTAACATCAATATCATTGATTTCTACATCCATCCTAATTTTAGGAACTTTGTTTATACTGAGGATCCTTTTCCTGTGGAATAAATCCATTGTTTTCATAGTAAAGGTCAATTGACTACCCAATGAATGAAACCACACCGAGTTAAAAAAAATTAACATTATGAACAAGACTTATATATTCACAATCATGTGACATAGTGATGGAATCTTCCATTGTAGTTGACATCATTACAATGTCGGTTTTGTGAATCCTCCATCCAATGGATCATAATATGAGAAAAAACATGAAACCATAATGAGATATCACATCATATTTACCAATCTGGAGACTATAATCAATGTAATCACTTACAATGCACTCGTTCTCATCGTGAATAAATACGAACATTTATTTAATTCACCTAATTTTATCATGGATATTCATTACAACATCTGATTGACTCACCATGAATATAGGGTATCATATTTTTATAAATATATCATAAGAAACATTAATTAAAAAAATGAATTCAAGACATAACAATTGGCAGTCAAAGAATGATTCTTATCCATCATTTCCTCCATTATAAGATCATGGATATTCTTATCATTTTTTAAATGAAACACTAGAAGTGGCCTATTTTTTGACGTTTTTCATTCTAAAAAACTTGTAAAATTTTCCATTATAAAATCTCTAAATCAATCCATAAGGAATTTTTATCCATATATTTGGATATTTATAAACCTTGTGTAGATTCAATCACTCATGTATTTCATTGAAAAAAAAAATTCAAAATAGTTGTATATAATGTAAGGTCAGGAAATAATTTTCAATAAGTAGTATGACATCTACATATAACACTAAACATTCCATGATGCAACCACAAACATTCTTATATATACAAGAATCAGATGTGTTTTTATAATATAAAATAAATTAATTTCATCCTGAAACCATATATTCCCAATCCAAGAATCTTGTTTCAATTGATAAATAGACTATTGATAATTATAAACATTAATAATGTAATTTGAAAAATATAAACACTTTAGATTATTTTGTGAACATATTCACTAATAAAATATTTTGTTGAATGATATTTTTCATCCATTTTACATATCATATAATCATGTAGAACATTCATGTAAAATATGAATTGACATTATTATTGTTACATCCCAAATTAATAAGGAATAAGACACTTTTCATATTTATTAATATTTGTGAATTAAATATTAATTTTACATTAAAGGGGATTCTATGTTCGATAGCATATCCGATACACAAAAATATGTATTTTTGAAATCTTACATTTCACTAATAATATAATATTATTATTTTAAATGGTTGTTAACTCCTAGCTGTTGTATTGGAAGGAATGAACAAAACTAAATACAATATGATTATACATGTTGATTAAATGTAATTACATTTATCCAATAAGTGTTGGAGGCCTAAAATATGAATGAATCTAATTTTAAGCATAATTTACATTAAAAGGTCGATTTACCGCCTTTTAATGGTGTAACCTCTATAAATATAGTTTTGGACATTTCAATACATTATATATGACTAAATAAAATCCTTCTTTATAATGGGGACATCAAAAATTACTTAGTGTAAATTTTTGGAATTTTTTTATAAAAGATAATTTTTTTATGAATAGCGTAAATATATTATTTTAATTCAAAACTATGTTTTAATATAATTTAATTATATGGTTATATTATCTTTTAAATTGGTTTGAATGTGTATATATAATATATATTTACCATTTAATTCAATATTGGCCAACATAATTAATTTCACTTTGAAATTGGACATAAACAACTGTCAATCTTTTATAGTTATTGTTTTAAAAAACATGCTATATGTGTTAACAATGGGAATTAATTTCAAATTAATTAATGAAAAATCTATGTTTATATTTTGGTAAAATAGAAATAATTTTTTAATTTGTAATATCAAATATATCATTGGCTGAATTTTTGGTATTTTGCTGAAAAACATCAATTTTTGATGAATGCTTGAACCACTTAGTAGTAGTTGAAAAACTGAATTTTTCATTTAAATAGAATTTTTCCACTTTTGAGAATTGAACCTCAAAAATTCGACAGACATGGATATTATTATTTAGTAAAATGTGGTTCAATAAGATGAAAATATTTTTGGATGTATAGTAACTTTTGATTTTTTTCCGCGGTTAAAGGTAAATCAGGTAATTCAAGGATAAAAGAATATTATAATAATTAAAAATTACCTTAACACTTGTCCAAACCTTATTGGATGTATAATGGAAGACCATGGTTATATTTGGGTCTATTTTGGGACCCTATGGGGCCACATAGAAAAGATAGTGAAACATTAGATTAATTAATATAATGTAAATGGAAAATGACAAAAACGAAAATCTTTTAGTTAATGAATTTTTATATAGTGTTATTTAAAAAATATTTTTGAATATAAATATTCATTGGAATTATAAAAAGATTTACTAAATGATTTTATTTTTTAAATTTTTAGACTTCGAAGAAATTAATTTATTTACGACACAATAATTGTGTAGTATTTAACTCATTAATAAATGATTTATATAAATTAGATTAAAAATATTAAAATAATATCCAAAACATGTACAACTATTATTGGAGGATTTTATTTCTAAAATTATTCATCTTATCTTAGACCTTTATGATTTTTGGACCTTTAGAAACCGAATATCATTATATAATAAAATAATATTTTCACACATTCCTAAAGAGCCCCTCCTCTCCCTTATAAAAGGAGACCACTTCTAACCAATTCCTCACTCCTCTAAAGCCTTTTGGATCATCCAAACTCTTCCCAATTAATCTCCCAACATCCCTATACTCTACCTATATGCCTTACCATTGGAATAAGGCACTTCAATAAGTCCTTTGTTTCAAACGAAACAGAGTTTCCCAAATTAAAGGTAATGGTTTCTCTTAATTTGTTTTCTTTTATTTTACTTGTCCAACCCCTAAACTATTTTTATTCCTTTATTTTGTAACATAAAAAGTATCCTAAATATACAATTATGTTTTTATGATAATTATTATAACTACACTTACACACACCTCCATATAATTGGTCAAGAACATAATGTTTATGTGGATGGCAAACTAACGCCTCACGAAACGATGATTGATCAAATATCTCTATCTGCCTCTCATGGTGGCCATTATGATGGAACTATATTTATAGATGATATATATTATTTTTATGTGTCCTTTATGCTTCTGTAATTTCTATTTATAGAATTCATTTTTTGTTTCCATTATGTGTAAACATGATAATCTCATTACAGGAAGTGCGAACTACCACCCCCTCAAAGTGATATGACTCGTTAATTCCATATGTTGGACGTATAAACGATGGGTTTAAAGATATTATATATGATATTATATATGAAATTATAATGGAATTATAATATACCTATGTTTTTTATTTTTTAATAAGAAATATAAATTAAATTAGCGTCCATTGTACGTACAGCTTACCGTCTCCAAGAACGATGCATTTCATTTATTACCTATAAATATAATATACAATTATAAATACATGTATAAAATGTATATATATGATATATATTATATCTAAATCATTAATATAATTCTGGATATAATGAACATTTGACCACATGAACTGCATGTAATTATAAGAAGTCCATTCTTGACTGAAGTACCAAATATCCACAAAACGAACATTATTAACATAAATGATTACATAATGTTTATAAAATATTAATAAGTGATATAAAATGAGTAATAAACTTTAAATTGGTTCTTGATAAAGTATAAATTAACATTAGTATATTATTCAAGAGATTAAATAACAATCGAGTCATGTCGGACATGAGGTAAGGTGATTTCTTATGTCACTTTTAATTCTGTGAGATTTCTATTGTTCTCCACTTATTTATTACATGTGGTGTAATGAGTACTTCCATTGATATATATTATGATTATTATCACTATATTTATGGTATTATGTGATTAATTTTCTGTTCATTAACTTTTGGTCATACGACTCGATTTGATTACAATGAAGTAAGAATTTTTCATCTCACTTTTAATTCACGTGAGATTCATGCTATATTTGACACTATTTCCTTTTTTGTGGTGTATGTACATCCCATGATTGTACTCTTTGTGTAATATAAATTTATTTATGAGTATTTAAATCATCATTTTATGATACTTCTTCATCTGGCGTATGTTTTTTATGTTAACAAATCGGTAAGGGAACCTTTCACCCTCCTCTATTTAAAAGACTTCTCTTTATTATGTCTTTTAATTTACATCTTCTTATGTTGGGATATGTTCTTTTATATACCCATTGTTCTAAACTTTTTTTCCAAGTTATGAGATACCCTTTTTATCTCATCAAATCATTTTATGAATTTTAATGTGATGTCGGTATGCTGTCAAATTTTTACAAGGGGACTTCTTAACACAATTTCAATTCTTTGGGTTCAACTTGTACTTTCTAAACATGTCATCATATGAATATGAATTAATGACCTCTGATTGTTTTACACTTAGTATCCAATTATATTGGGTATATTTATATTTCTCACACATAATTATCTGATTCATTTATTCTTAATTTAAGGATACCATCTTTATAAGAGATTTCATCCCAATTTACATTTCCACTGAGACTTCATTTTTGTTATGCACCAATTAACTCTTATATGATGTATATATAGTCCATTGAAATATTATATCATGAATACCATTATTCTCATGATATTATAATGTTCTGAATAAAATTTATTCTTCAATTATTTTTATTCAAGCGTTTCTCTTTTTGTTAAAAACTCGTTAACTAAAATATTGTTTTATTTGTTTTAAAGATTTATTCCTCTAAATATTTCTCATTAATGTCCATGTTTTCAAAATGGGTTTTAGGATTTATATATATTGACATTAATGTTTTCAAATGATAAATCATTTAAAAGAATAAAAGTTGTATGGGACACATTAATTCAAAAATAACTTTTTAAATGGTTTTGAAAATGATTTTATAAAGCATTGTTTATTTCAATGTCTTGATTTGATATGTAGAGAGTGGAATGTGGAAATATTTTCATTCATTTATGCTTGTATTTTGTGTTATAAATATGTTATGGTTATTGGTAATTTTTTATGTATACGGTTGGTTCCGTGATAAACCTTCGGCGGGTGAGCCCGAGATAGCTCTCCAATGCATTGTGTAACGTGACAGATGTAAACGTGATGTTTCTCCTATGAGATTTAGGGAATATACTGTGATGTGTATTCCAAGTGTAACTCTCTATGTAGTTGTGATGGCTAAAATGTATGTTTTATATGGATTTCATAAGTGACCTTTATGATTTATTAATTGTACATGTTATTCATAAAACTTATGATTTCATAAGGGTTGTTATGATTGAAAAGTATAGTTTAATTGATTTGTATTTAGTGATGGGATAATTTTTTCTTTTCATATTTTATATCCCATAATGTTCTTTTTGTGCTCATCCCAAGTTTTTGAAATGTTTTCGCAGGACTTAAAGATGAAAATGGTCAAGGATGGGATCATGGAAAAGTCATGTTGTCGAAAATATGGACTAGAAATGTTTCGTTTTAAGAGTTATTATTTTATGAAAAAATAGATACTGAGTAGTAGAGTCTACTTGTAATATTCAATTTGTTATGTAATAGTTATGGACTAATTCATTAAAACTCTAATCCTGAAAATATCTTCAATGTGAATTATTAATTTAATTAAATATTATGTAATGTAATAAGGTTGGGTCCTTACTGTTTGTATTAGAGGGAGGATTATAAAACTTTAGGGAATATGAATTTTTTTAGAAATTTGGTTAGTCCCTATGTATTATTTCGGTTAAATCCTTGTTTTATAACTTTTTTATATCATGGAAATTCAGTTAAAAATGGAAGGAGGAGGATCTCAAACGACATTCCTATCTCTTCCTAATGACATGCTTGCAATAATTATTGAAAAGTCTTGTTCAGATGATTTTGAAACATTATCTACCATACAACTAACTTGCAAGTAGTTGTTTAAGATATCAAAAACCTCCACTATACATCTTTATCATCATGGATCATGTGTTATATTTAGAAAAAATCCTATTTTCACAATATTCTCATATTTTTAAGAAAGGTAAATATTATCAAGGAATTTTTAAATATTTTACATTATCACAAGATTTTAAATCATATTATTATTTTTAAAAAGGTGTTGAAGAGGGATATCATTGCACAACATATTTATATTTGATTTTAAAATATAGTCCCTTAGCACATAATTATGTTATTTTAAAAGGACTGTTAATTGAATGTTTCATCTAAAATTTGGTTCAACCAGTTTATAGAAATTTTGTTTTATTAGATATTTTGAAATTATATGTCATACATGATTATTTTCCAAAACAGTTTTTCTGTGAACACCCATATGACACATGTTGTGCAAGGTGTATTTGGATGGAGGAATAAAATGATATTGAAGGATATCTAAATCATTGTAGCAATGCATGGACCTTCTACCTATGTGAACAAGATGACGATGAAACCAAATGGACACCATGATGAAGGTATGGTAATCTTCATTTTTGTGATGGTTTTATTTTATCATATCTTGGTGAAATAGGATTTCATGTATTAAGATGTTGAGATCATAATGAATTTGGATGAAATTGTGAGGTATAAGGAAACCAGTGAGGTTAAAACATGTTAGTGTTATTTTTGAGTTTTATAAAAAGGACAACCCGTAGGATGGGTGACAACCCGTCACAACTGGTAAGGGTGCATGAATCGAACCCACAACCGAAGGGCGACAAGGGCGCATCGCCTACAACTAGCCTACTTGAAGTCTCTGGTTAGTACGACTTATTATTTTTTTAAAATATTTTTATGGAACAATAATAAGATGATGGTGGTGTCAAGGCATCGAATCCAGGCTCAGCTTCGTCGGTTTGGGAATGGAAATGTCTTCTTCGTCTGGTCACACTCGTTGGATGGTGGCTTCAGAAGGCGATGGCACTAATTTGGGTGGATGGACTTGTATCGGTGGCGGATCCTGGTCCGGCTTCAACAGGTGGAGATTTTTCTCAGGCATGGCCCCACGTTGGCACCAGTGTGGCGCGGAGGGGGGAGGGCCATCTGGTTCGGGCATCTGGTTGTCCTATCGTCTCTACATAGGGCTGATCTCCATGATTCAAGGTTGTTTCTTGTTGATTGCATCTATTTGGTTGTTCGACTGGTTTGCGGAGGGTCAATTCTATTTTGTAGAGTCTCTTTATGCCACTTCTTGTTGGTTTCATCAATTACTTGTGCTTTGGTTCCATCCGAATCTGGTGAGGGGGAATCTGCGATACTATTTTGAGTAGATCCATGCCTAATGTGGCGTTTCTGGTTCAGAGAAGTCCAAATATCCTCATTGGTGATGTTCTTATGGAGTGTTTTTGGGCCATCCAGTCCTAGGAGATGATGGCCTGGCTTCGTGACTTTGATCATATTCCATTGGCTCCAGCATGCAGTGTGGTGAGAGTCATGAGGTGTACATCGGGTTAAATTCTAGGGTTATTGGATGATGTGTTTATTGTTTATGATTGAGATAGATGTGAATGGTTGTAGTGGTTTGTTTGAATTGTTTGACCTCAAAAATGAGAAGTCATTACACTTAGACTCGTCTTTATTGATCTTTCTCCAGGGGAGGTTCCAGAGCTGGCGTTCCACCTTTCTAGATCTTTTCATACTTGGACGTTTTAGAGGGTGTGGTGTCAGCCATCGGATTGGGCCTGTGATTTGACACATGATACTTGTTCGCCAAATTTCCTTGAAATGATGGAAAGCTTTACTTTTGTTATTTTATGGGAGGGGCAGATCCATGTTTCCAGTCTTCTTGTAATCTTCTTTTTTCCTTCACATGTCATTTTTCTATGTTCATGATGTCTTTTGGGTTCCCCCTTCATCCCTTAAAAGGGGGTTTTATCAATAAAAAAAATTGAAGGCCCTCAGGCCATTGGATGGATGGAAAATTGTTTATTGAATGGTCTTTGTTGAACTTTGGGTTTGGTGAAGAAAATTTTTGAGACTAAGAGTATTTTCTATTTATGTAAAAGTTTATCCATATTGGGGATTATCTTATCTTGTACTAAAAGGTTTGGTTTTACTTAATATCTAAATACAAGGGAAATATAAAGTTCACCTTTTTTGGATTATTTGATTCTCTCGAAGTTGATTATTGCCCATTTAATGTAAACAATCCATCCTGAATACTCATTTTATGGAGGAAATATGATTTTGTGTTAGAAATATAGTGAAGGATAAAAGTATACATGAAAAAAAATCCTAATGTTTTTAGTTAAGCTCATAAATAAATTCCTTAATGAAAAGCAACGTAATACAAAAGCCTTGTCTCTTAACGTTTCCTACTGGGAAATCAAAGACGGTTTAACCCATCAAATGTTTCTGATTTTCTGGTGGTTAACTTTCTCATAAACATGTTTTCTATTACTCTCCATCAAAACATGATGGTTTTTTTCCTCCATATCCATGTTTTCATGGAATCATAGTATCTGTTGTCTCGGGTAACCTTTGTACTTCTCTTCCTTTATTTTAAAGTGATAATTTTGTTGACTCTTTTTCCGATGTGGAGCTTTTAATGATGTTTCCAAGCCCAGTTTTAAAATTGCGAGGACGCAATTCCCAAAAGGGGGGAAGGATGTAACATCCCAGATAAAAAAGGCATAAGACAGTTTTCATATTTATTAATATTTTTATATTAAATATTAATTTTACATTAAATGGGATGCTATGTTCGATAGCGTACTTGATACACAACAACATGTCTCCTTGAAATCTTATGTTGCGGACAAATAATATAATATTATTATTTCAAATGGTCGTTAAGTCCTAGCGGTTATATTGGTGGGAATGAACAATACTAAATACAATATGATTATACATGTTTTTTAAATCTAATTACATTTATCCAATAAATGTTAGAAGCATAAAATGTGAATGAATGTAATTTTAAGCTAAAATTACATTAAAAAGTCAATTTACCGCCTTTTAATGGAGAACCCCCTTTTAATATAGTTTTGGTCACCTTAATACATTCTATACGAATAAATTAAATCCTTATTTAGAATGGGGACATCAAAATTAAGTTTGTGTAATTTTTTGGAATTTTTTCCAAAAAGTCAATTTTTATGAATAGTGTAAATATTATATTTTAATTCAAAAATAGGTTTTAAACTAATTTATTTATATGGATATATTATCACTTCAATTGGTTTTAATGTGTAATTAGAATATATTTTTACCATTTAATCCAATGTTGGTCATTGGAATTAATTTCACTATGAAATTGGACATAAACAAGTGTCAATCTTTTGATAGTTATTGTTTATAAAAACACGTTATTTGTTTTATCAAAGGGAATTAAATTAAAATTAATTAATGAAAATTCGATGTTTAGAATTTGGTAAAATAGACATCATTTTTGAATTTGTAATATCAAATATATCTTAGGCTAAATATTTGGCATTTTTCTGAAAAACATCAATTTTTGATGAATAGTGAAACCACATAGTAGTAGTTAAAAAACAGAATTTTTCATTTAAATGAAATTTTACCACTTCTGTGAATTTAATTTCAAAAATCCAACCTACATGGTTGTTATTAGTTAGTAAAATGTGGTTCAATAAGATGTAAATATTATTTTGTGAATAGTAACTTTTGACTTTTATTTCCCGCGGCTAAAGGTAAATAAGGTAATTACAGGTAAAAAGAATATTATAATAATTCCAAATTACCTTAAAACTTTCCCAAAACATATTGGATGTATAATTTATGACCATGGGAATCTTTGAGTCTATTTTGGGACCCCATGGAGACACTTATGAAAGATAATGACACAATAGATTAATTAATTTAATGTAAATGCAAAAGGGACCAAAACAAAAATCTTTTAGTAAATGAATTTTTATATAGTTTTATATACATTATATTTTTCACTATAAATATGAATTGGAAAAATAAAAATATTTCCTACATTATAGTATTTTTTTAATTTTTAGACATCAAATAAATTAATTTATTTTTTAAAAAATAATGATGTAGTATTTACCACATTAATAAATGATTTAGATAAATTAGATTATAAATATTAAAATAATATCCAAAACATGAGAAATTATTAATGGTTGATTCTATTTCTACCATGAGTCATTTTATATTCAACCTTAATGATATTTGGTTATTTAGAAACTGAATATCATTATATAAGAAAATAATATTTTCACACTTTCCTAAAGAGCCCCTCCTCTCCGTTCTAAACGGATACCACTTCTACCCAATTTCAAAAAAATCTCAAGACATTTGGCTCGTCAAAACTCTTCAAAATTAAGCTCCTTACATCCCTCTCCTATAACTATAATCCTTACCTTATGTATAAGTCACATCAAGAAGTCCTTTGGTTCAAACCAAAGGGAGTTACCCAAATTAAAGGTAACAGTTTCTCTTCATTTGTTTTATTTTATTTTAGTTCTCCAACAACTAAACTCTTTTTATTACTTTAATTTGTAACAAAAAAAATTACCCTAAATATAATAGGATTTTGTTATTATAAGTATTCTAACAACACTTACACACACCTCCATCTAATTGGTGAAGAACATAATGTTTCTGTGGATGGAAAACGAACGCCTCACGAAACGATGATTGTTCAAATATCTCCAACCGCCTATCATGGTGTCCATTAAGATGGTACATTATTTATATATGATATATTTTATATTTATGTTTACTTTATGCTTCTATAATTTCCATTCATAGCATTCCTTTATGGTTTCCATTTTGGGTAAACACGATAATCTCATTAGAAGAAGTGCAGACTACCGCCCCCTCAAAGTGATATTACTCATTAATTCCATATGTGGGACATATAAAAGATGGTTTCAATGATATTATATGTGATATTATATATTAAATTATACTGGAATTATAATATAACTATGTATCATTATTTTTTAATAATAAATAGAAATGAATGTAGTGTTCCTGTGTACGTACGACTTACCGTCTCTAGGAACGGTGCATTTCATTTATTACCTCTAAATTTTATGTGCTATTTTAAATACATGTATATAATGGATATATAAGATATATATAATATCAAAATCATTAATATAATTCTGTATATAATTAACCTTTTACAACATGAACAACATGTAATTATAAGTAGTCCATTTTTTACTCAAGTACCAAATATAGACAAAACGAACATTATTAAATTAAATGATTACATAATGTTTATAATATGGTAATAAGTGAAAAAAATGAATAATAAACTTTATAAAGGTTCTTATGAAAGTATATATTATCTTAAGTTTATTATTTAGGATATTAAAGAACGATCGAGTCATGTCGGACATGAAGTAAGGAGATTTCTTATCTCACATTAAATTCTGTTATATTTCCATTTTTCGCCACTTATTTATTTCTTATGGTGTAATGTGTACTTAAATTGATATATATTATTATTATTATCTTTATATTCATGTTATTATGCGAGTCGTTTTTTTTTTCATTAACTCTTGGTCATACTACTCGATTTGATTACTATGAAGTAAGAGTTTTTCATCTCACTTTTTATTACTGTGAGATTCATGCTATATTTGCCACTATTTTCATTTTTGTGGTGTATATACTACCCATTATTATACTATTTGTGTAATATAAATTTATTTATTAGTATTTACTTCTTCATTGTATGATCATTCTTCATGTGGCATATGTTTTGTACGTTTCCAAATCGGTAAGGGAACCTTTCACCCTATTCTATTTAAAAGACTTCTTTTTACTATGTGTTTAAATTTACATCTTATTGTGTTGGGATATGTTCTTTTATATCCCTATAGATATAAACACTATTTCCAAGTGATTATATACCCTTCTTATCTTATCAACTAATTTTATGAATTTTAAAGTGACGTTGTTAGGCTGTCAAATTTTTACAAGGGGACTTCTTAACCCAATTTCAATTCTTTGGGTTCAACTTGTAAGTCTTGAACATGTCATCCTATGAATATGTGTGAATGACCTCTAATTGTTTTACAAATAATATCCTCTTATATTGGGTGAATTTATATTTCTCACACATAATTATGTGACTCATTTATCCTTAATTTAAGGATACTATCTTTATAAGAGATTTCATCCAAATTTACATTTCCATTGAGACTTCATTGTTATTATGCACTAACTCACTCTTATATGGTGAATATAATTTCCACTGAGATATTATATCATGAATCCCTTTATTCTCATGATATTATAATGTTCTGATTAAAAGTTATTCTTCAATTATTTCTATTCAAGTGTTTCTCATTTTGTTAAAAACGTGTTAACTAAAATATTGTATTAAATGTTTTAAAGATTTATTCTTATAAATATTTCTTATTAATGTCCATGTTTTCAAAATTGATTTTAGGATTTGTTTATATGGACATTAATATTTTCAAATGATAATTCATTTGAATGCATCAAAGTGGTATGGACACTTTGATTCAAAAATCTATTTATAAATGGTTTCGAAAATGATTTGATAAATAATTATTTAATTCAATGTATTGATTTTATATATTGTTAGTGGAATGTGGAAATTTTATCATTAAATTATGTTTGTATTATGTGCTATGAATATGTTATGGTTATTGGGCAATGATTACGTATAAGGGGGTTCCATGATAAACCTTGGGCGGGTGAGCCTGAGATAGCTCTCCAATGCATTGGGTAACGTGATGGAGGTAAACGTGATGTTTCTCCTAAGAGATTTAGGAAATATAATGTGATGGTTATTCCAAGTATAAATCTCTATGTAGCTATGATATCTACAATGTATGTATTATATGGATTCCATAAGTAACTTTTATGATTTATGATTTGTGTCTGTTATTCATAAAACTTGTTATTTCGTAAGTTATGTTATGATTGAAAATTATTGTTTCATTGATTTGTATTTATTTATGGAATAATGTTTTCTATTCTTATTTTATAACCAATACTGATCTTTTTAGGCTCATCCCATGTTTTTTAAATGTTTTCCATATGAAATAAAGATGAATAGGGTCAAGGATGGGATCATGGAAAGACATTCTATCAAAAATATGGATTAGACATGTTTCTTTTTAAGAGTTTTTATTTTATGAATAAAATGGATACTGTGTAGTAGTGTATACTTGTAATATTCAAGTTGTTATGTAATAGTTATGGCCTAATTATCTAAAACACTAAACGATTAAATATCCTCAATGTGAATTATTAATTTAATTCAATATTATGTAATGTTATAAGGTCGGGTCCTTACAATTATCTCCACTTAAAAACAATAAATCATTATAAAAACTAGTAATCTATTAAGAAATTACAATTTGTGATTAAAAAATTAATTATAAAATGATATGATTATGTTTATAAAATTATAATATATTATAAAAAATAAAAATTATCATAAAAACATAAAATTAATCACACAAATAAATTGAAATTGTTTAGAAAAAATTTTCAATAAAAAAATCACCAATATTCATTATAAATATTAAATTATACTATAGGACTCTAGTATCTGACAAAACACTTTAAAACATTATAGATTAAAAATGGTAAATTAGTTTTTATTTAACACATTTATAGAAACAGAATATATATTAGTGTAGATAAAACATATATTGAAAAGTATATATTTTCAAATATTTGATCCATTTGTAGACCCTCCATCAACATTATATAAGTCATCTTAAAGACATATAAATAGAATGATTTAACTATCAACATATTAATTTTACCTGAAATTCAAAATCACAATACTCGACACATCAAGGCCCCACTAAAGCCGATTGTCATCCAAGTGTTCTACCCTATGTCCTCCACTAATAGGTAGAGGGATAGTAACTATCACAATATTAGCATTTAAAAAAATGATTAACCTTCGCCTATATAATTTGATAATAAAGTAATCTTCAATTCATATGATAACTATCAACACATATAGGATATACCTATATAAATAAATAAATGGTTAAAAATGCAAAAATTATTCATTGAGCGCAAATACAACACCACATGGGTAAATTAAAAGGAAATGTACATTTGAAAAGTCACTCAATCTGACAGATGTGAGATGCTAAATAATTCTTCAATGTTGATATTTCTCATGGATATGTCTCTAGTCAAAACAAAAATGACCACCATTATGGACTTCCATGATCTATAATATGTCACCATCCATCACTAGGAAGTTTCATTGATGTAATAATTGTTTTACTTCTACAGAAACTGTCATCTAACATGTGCATCATCATCAAAAAAACTTATGTGAGAATAAACCTTGTGAAATTATGAATACTTGAAATATTGAAATTTCAAGTTAGTCTGACATCTTCTACCCTATTTTATTTGATGTCTAAATGGTAACCATAGAGTGTTTATGGAGTCAAAATCCTCAATTCATTCGAATCACCCAACGTATACCAATTCCAAGTTTCTACATAATACCATGATGGAGGACCGACTCATTGATGTACCCATTTCATCCAAAGGAATAACAAACCATGTAATTTATAACAATTGACACATTTATTCTATTCTAGAAACTCCTCGGAGAACCCATTCCATTATCAAGAATATATCATAATCAACTGCGTCGTAACACCTACTGTTGAAACTCTCCATGTTTGTTCTAAAGGGGGTAATCTCAAACATATGAATGATCCCCCTATCTGAAAAGGCCATATATAAGAGAAATAACCAAAAAACAAAAAAATATTGAACTACCCAAAACTAGAAACCCATGAATCCTAATAACATCCAGATATTTTAATAAGGAAACAAAATATTCAATAGCATATGTGATACAAGACATTGATCTTAGACGAACAACTAAATATTATTATTTAAATGTTATTGTTATAACCTCGTAGTTGGAATTGTGGAAATAAATGGTATCAACTTAATTATTAAAATATTGTTTACACATGTTTAAATAATGATTAATAAATTAATAAATTTATTAGAAATTGAAATATAATCTGATTGAATATAAAGGATGGGTTTTTATAAAAACCTCTTTAAATAGATTATAATTGTGTTTATAAAGTAATATAACTCTTTATAGTTTTTTATTAAATGAAATATATAGGTTATATATTCTATGTAATGTATTAAATTCATCTTATATGTTTTCTAAATATGATATAATAACAAATGTTTTTTTCATATAAAAGAATTAATTTACTTAAAATGGAGTTTTACTACCTATTAATGGAAATCAATTTTTTAATTTATTATATGTCACTTTTATTTTTCTTACTTTAAAAAATAAAAAACTTTTTTTGAATAAAGGCGTAAAATTTCCTTCTGATGAATTTTAAAAATACGCTAAATTCAAATTGAAAAAAAAAACTTCTTCTATATAGATATATTATAGGGTTAAATTATACAATTTAATGATTTTAAAGTTTAAATATAATATATTTTTATCATTTAATCTAATTTTGGTCATTGGATGTAATGTCACATTAATATTAATAAAAATACATGTTAATATTTTGATGGTTATTACTTTCTTTTAAAACCTGTTTTATCGTTTTGACAACAAGAATTAATTTTAAGTTAATTACTACAACTTCTGTATTTTGAATTTGAAAAAATGGATTCCAGATTTAAAATGAAATGTTATAAATTACTTAAATAGATTTATTTTATTATATATAGTAACTTCAGTAATTATTTATTATTATCGGGGTTAAGGGTAAAAATAAAATTATTAAATTAACCTAACACATGTCATAATTTTTTTGATGAGATGGCATAATGATTCTCATTTAATATTCTATAATTTATTTGATAAATCATCCCATGGAAGCTTTTATAATGCTTCTCAAATAATATTGTTTCATTCAATGTATAATTATTTCCATGGAAGCTATTGTAAAGCATCTCATTGAAGTTCATTAAATTAAAATAACTAAGCATCCCATAGAAGCCATTTTAATATTTATGATAGAATATTATTTAATTAAATTTACTATGCTTTCTATAGAAGCTATTTTAATAATTCTCATGGAATTATCTTTACTTAAGAGGACAAAGATTCTCATGGAAGCTACTTTAAAGCATTCTCACACTCATGTTTTAAATAAATAATAAAATTTAAATATGGGTTTATATAAGAGATGTATTAGAATATAAATAGTAATTGGAAAGATAAAAATATTTCCTATATCATCATATTTTATTTATAATTTTTAGAAATAGCATAAAAAATAAATTTATGAAAAAATGATGATGCAGTGATTACCTTATTAATGAAATATTCAATAAAGTGAATTTATATATATTAAAATAAATTTAATTTGAAAATTTTGATTCCATCAAAAAAAAATCATAGTAAATTATGACATTATATATTATATTTATTTAGTTTTTTTTAAATATTAATATCGGTTATGAATTTAAAAAAAATCAATTACTAAATAGTGTCAAAATTAACCAATGCTAATTTTTTAGATGTTTTATAAGATGTTTTAATTTTTTTAGTATTTGGTGAATAGTATTTTTGATGAATAGTATTTTATGTATAGTGTTTTTTATAAAGAGTAAAAATATTTTTTTATTAAATTACTATATCTCTGAAATGAACTTTAAATATAGGATATACATTGTTGTAATCAGGATGAAAAATGTGGTTCAATATATTCAAAAATATTTTCTTACGACTAGTAAATTTAACCTTTGGAATAGTAGTTTTACCCTTACGAATGGGAACTTTACAAATGTCATAGTAAAATCTCTTAAAGGTGGTATAAATATTGTATAGTCATTTTATGTGGTAATATGAATAAATTATATCATAGTTTAAGTAAATAACTGATTTTGAAATTATAAGTCATGTATTAGTATTCTATTAATTTAATTTAATTTTAATTGAAATTAATTTATATAAAATGGAGTTCACGTTTGGATTCTACACATCATATATTGGTTAGGGAGAATTTTTGGTTTTTTTCTGAAACAGTTTTATTTTTAGTGAATAGTTAAAATAAAATTTTGAGTTTCAATGTGTCTAATGACATTATTAGTGATGCAAAAAATATGTAATATATCCAGTAGAATTATGAAGAGTAATATATGTTCTATGGTGTCCTTAGTGTCTAATACCATGGAAAATTACATAGTAATTACCATGGTTTTCAATATACCACCGATGAGGTGTCCCTTGGAAATTAATAAATTATTCCCACAATTTTCATATAAATAACAGCACATTCCTTCATTAAATTCAATAAAAAATCCTCATAGACAAATTATTTTTATTTTTACCTCCCAACGAGTCATCCAAATGTTCCCTTAAGCCCCCAAAGGTCCCAACTATCATGATTTTGAAGTTACTCTTCAGGGTAATGGAACCTTTCACCCTCCTCTTTTAGTCATGACATCCTTTATGTTATGTCTTCTTGTTTCCTTATTATTAAGTTATGGTATGTTATTATATGTCCTAACTGATTTCCATTTTATTTAAAAATTATGGGAGACCATTTGCACTCTCATGAAATTATTTTTCTAAATTTTACGCATCATTGTGAGGGTGCTGAATTTTTCATAAATGAAATCACATCTTCTCTTTTCTTTCAAGATTCATTTTCATGTGGAATTTAATTCAAATATCCAAACCATGATCTTATTTATTTTTAATATGTAATCATACTATGTTACTAGATACTTATGAGTGGGTGAAACTTGTCATCTCTATTTTCAATATTTTCTAAAACCATGTTGTATAGCCGTTGTTATGGAATTTCCATATCACAATATATATATCTCTCTCTTTCTCATGAAATTCTCTTATTTTACTTTTGTGAATTCCCCAAAAAAATCGTTTTTAAGGGTATTAATAAAGATAGAAAAATTATTTATTTGATTTGGTAATTGACATACATATCACTATTATTCTTTTTCTTGGGAAATTGAAGTCATAATGATCAGGATTTTAATAACTTTTAAAAATGTCACAATTTTGACATAAAATTCATTTATTTTATCCTATTTGAGTAATTTATGAATAGTTCTATTATGATCTATTTAAATCACATGAAAATGAATACACATTAATGGGATTCCCTGATAGTGCTTCAATGCATTGATTAATGAATTTAACCTATATAGATGATAAGTTTCACAATACCTTGGTGAATAACCTTGGTAATCGATATGATACCTTGGTGAAGATCCCTGGTAATTTTTACAACTTCATGTGATGAAAATTGGTGATATGATTATGTATTTCTACATTAAATGGTGTGTCTACATTATCAGGTTATGATCCATGTTCTTATTGTTATTATATTCCTTTTTCTCATGACTTTATGAAGGTCCATATGTTCTTATTTATATCCCTAAAGGTCACAAGAAAACCATTTCCCTTGTTTCCCCTTACTGATATTATTTTGAACATCCCATGTTATTAAATGTATTTAATATGTATTAATATTGGTATGAAGAAATATGTTTATATGATGAATGTATTTTATGATTTTTCATGAAAAGAAACCATGTTTCATTTTAAAAGATCTTGTTGTATGAAAAAAACAAGATGAAATTTAGAATTATCTCTCTTGTAATATCAGATGTTATTATATGTTGTTGTATAAATTCTACAAAACTATAATCCTAAAAGATCATGAGGAATTAATTTAAATAAAATCCAGTCAAAAACGACCAGGATAAGTTATGTTTAAGGGTGGGTCCTCATTGTTGGTATCAGAGCAGGGTTTAGACAACATTGGAGATTAGGATGTCTTCTTATGGTTTTATTAGTTTATGGTTGATCCTAATTTTAAATTCCTAGAAACCTTTTGTGGAATATGTTACAAAATATCATGTCACTTAACAAGATTTTTTGAGATATATATTTTACCGAATAGATAACTATGGGATTTGAAAATGATTTGGGGATTAAGTGATATTGGTTATTTTAGAAGATGTTAATTATTTTGTTGACTTAAAATGATTAAGGTAAATAGAATAATATGGAGCTTTATATTATGATTAAAGGTTGAATTATTAAATTGTGGACTTATGGGAATTACAAGATCACTAGCCTATCATTGAGATCATGTGATTAGGTTAATTACTTTTTGGTATGAGACAACAAGAGTTGTTGATGTGATTTGGAGATAAATGTTAAATTTTATCTTAGAAAAATATGTTCTCAAACCCTTCTCAATTTTTTGGTTTAAACATTTTTTGGATTATTTTTGAGGAATTATATAGACAATTGTTTATTATGGTGTTTGTTGAACATTGGTTTTTTAAAATTTTGGAGATTAAAGGGAGTCATTCTTCTTATAAAGGATTATTCTTTTCGGGGTATTATATAATATTATTCTAAAAATTTAGATGTTGGTTATTTTTTCAAGAAAGGTCGATTAGATAGTTATTATTATTTTGGTTTAAGTGATTCTATAGAAGTTGATTCTATTGCTTCAGGTGTGACCAATTAATCTATAATACTCATTGTTTGGAGAAAAGACGATTTTGTTGTAAACATTTATCAAATGAAGAAAATCTACATTACATGTATGTATGTTTACTTATGTTATTATTCAACATTGTAAATAAATTACTCAACATTATGAAAAGGATCTTAAAATAAAAAATATTTTCATTTTCTTTTCCTAATGTGAAGTCAAATAACATTTAACCCATCACATGTTTGTTTTTTGAGATTATTATATATGCCCTAATCTTATTTTCCATCCCTATCCATCAGAATTTTATAGTTTTTTCCTCTTCCATATACATTTTTTTCTACACGGAACACTCTTTTCTGTTATCTCGGGTGACCATTATAATTCACTTTCTATCTTTTTAAGTATATGTTTTATTAACCTTTTTTCTGATGGGGGGTTACAATAAATATATTTTGAAATGTCATACCACAATTACGAGCACAAAATTAAAATTTGAAGGACGCAATTTTTTAAAGGGGCTATGGTGTAACATACATAGTTTTATGAATGAAAAATTATGTTCAATATCATATATGATACACTGCATTGAGAATAAGCGAACTACTAAATATTATTATTTAAATGTTACGGTTATTACCTAGCATTTGGAATGGTGGTAATTAATGATGACAATTGAATTATTAAAATATTGTTAAAAATGTTAAAATAATGATTAATCTAAAAATAAAATTTATTAAAAATGGAAATAAAAAGGAATTCAATATAAAGGATGCAATTTATGAAATCCTATTTAAAAATTGTGTAATTGTTTTTATTAAAAAATATCAATCATTATGGATTTTTATTTAATGAAAAATATGTGTTATATATTCAATATAATGTATTAAATTCATATTATATGCTTTCAAGATTTTATATTAGAAAAAATTCAATATTATTCAGATAAAAGAAGTAATCTTCTTGAAATGTCAGTTTACATCCTTTTGATGGAGGTCCATTCTTAAATTCTGATTATGTCATGTTTATATGCTCTATTTTAAAAAATAAACTTCTTTTATAGTATTAGGATATAAAAATTTAATTTATATGAAATTTTTATATTTTTTTGATAACTATCATGTTTTTATGAATCGAAAAAATACGATAAATGTTAATTGAAAACAAAATTTTCCATTGAGATAATATATATGGTTAAATTATTTGATTTTTTGTATTTAAATTATAAATATAATATAATTTTTTCATTTAATCCAATATTTTTCATTGGATGTAATTTTACATTGAAATTAGCTATAAACGCACACCAATCTATTGATGTTTATTACATTTTTTAAAAAACATGTTTTATCGGTTTGACAACATGAATTAATTTTATGTCTACTATTGAAACTTATTTATTTTGAATTTGGATAAATGGATTCAATATTTTGAATCATAAGGTCCTTATTATTTAAATGGGTATCTTTTATAATGAATTGAAACATCAGTAGATATTTTTAATTACTACGGTTAATGGTAAATTAGGTAATAATGGCTAAAAATAAAATTATAAAATTATCCTAACACATGAAATATTTTTTTGAGATAGTTTAAATCTTATCATATAATATTTTTTAATTAAATTAATAATTATTCACTTGGAATATGGTACAAATATTCTTCATAGAAGCATGTTTAATTAAATGTATAATGCTTCCCATAGAAGCTATTGTAATTATTCTCATTGAAGTTTATTAAATTAAAATAACTAAGCTTCCCATGGAATCAATTTTAATGCTTATCACATAATATTATTTAATTAAATATACTATTCATCCTATTGAAACTAGTTTCATGCTACTCATGGAAGCATCATTAATTAAGAGGACAAAGATAAACCAAATCACATATAGTTGAAGTTAAAGTTAGTGGAAATTTCCACTCTGGTGATTTTATCCGAGCCACCCTTGTAATCTCCATCGCAAACCATACAATATGGTTTTATGGAAATAGTTTCTTAAAATTTAATTACATGGGATTTTTTTTAAATCAATATTATTTTATTAGTAGTTTTTACATAATAAAATTTAGATGAAATATGATAAATAGAGTTTTTGGAATAAAATATTACTTTTTAAAATGGTATAATTATTATAATAAACTAACATATTATTAATAATTATTATTTTTATCAAATATGTAAATCAAAATTCTCTTATTTAAAAATAAATTATAAAATACTTTTTTTAAGTGTCGTAAATTTTACTATGCAATTAATATGCATTTTCTTTTTAAAATAATTTTTAATAAATTAAGGTTTATATATTTATCTGTTCAAATTTTCATTCTTAGATAATAATTATGATAAAATACACAAAATTTTGAAATTATAAAATCGAAATTATAATTGGTTAACTTAATGAGAATATCCTAAAATACATTTTTTTCATGAATAGTAAAAATACAGTTCGAGTTTTTGGATATTTTTAATGGCATCGTAATTAGATCATAATTATATAAATACTATTTAAACGCAATCCAAAAAATAAAATAAAATAATTTCATAATATAAATAACATTAATTGTTTTTAATAGTTTTTTAAATATGTTATTTACTTTCCAAATTATAAAATGGAAACGTTTCCATTAGAAATGATTTCTTGTGTCAAATTTATGTTTTCATGGAAAATTATGAAATATTAAATTTTTGTCAATAAATTTCAATTAAATATCAAAATAAGAGTCTTTGGTGTTTAATACAGTGGGAAAATACCATGGTCTTTCATTTAATGCTACAAAGATATCAAGGAAAATTAAAAAACAGATCCTCTATTTTTTTATAAATACACTCACATTTCTCCATTTCCATTCATTCCCAATTATTTCATAATGATTCTATTATAATTTTACCTCCATGTAATTCCTCCAAGGTTGTCCTCAATCCGTTGATGTCCCAATAATAAAATTTTTATGAACCAATATTCATGGTATGGGAAATCTAAACTTTTAATTCCATTTCAAATTCCCTTTCTATGTCGTTGCCTTTTAAATTCTAAAGTTATGTTTTTCAATCTAGTTTTTTATATCCCCTAACTACATTAATATTAATTTTTTAATGATATTTCCTTTTCCCCTATCCTTTTACCCATTTTAAACCATGTTTTAGACCTATTTTGCTACCAATTTTACATCTGATGTTTATCACTTCTCCATAATAAATTCTATGTTATGCTATTTTTGGGAATACTGATTCCATATTATTTTATAGTTTTATTGACCAATATGTACAAATTGTTTATTTTATTGTTTTTTACATACATAAAACCCATATTACCATTATGAGGGTAAAAAATTACATAATGATCAAACTTTTTAAGAACTTTCGAAATGAAATGGTTTTGTTACAAAACAATATTTTTTCTCTTATCCAAGTGTTATTTTTGAAACTAATAATTAAGACATATGTGGGTCACAAAAAAATTATTACATATGAAATCCTCATTTTTATATTTCTCGAATTTATCGGTTAAATAATATTATCTATAGAGATGACGTGTTTTTTGTAACCTTGGTGAATACCATCAGTATTTTTTATTACACCTACATGAAATATCATGGTGGAATATTTATGAATATCTCATTTAAATGTTGTAGAATTATTTCCTACAATAGGGGTTTAGTCTCCACATAACCATTGGTCCCATGAAGGACGTGATTTCGAGCTGGTTCAATGGGTCAGGCCAATTGGGGAAAGAGGATCAGATCAGCGAGATGGTTTTTTTGTCATCTTGTTGGGTTCTCTGGGATGCTAGGAACAAAGTCAGGTACGATGCCAAGATTTTGGGCTACTGTTTACAGGTGTGAGTGAGGATGTATGTGATGGATTTGGGGGATCTAATTAAAAATTCAAGGCAGTTTGTGCCTTTGAGAAGATTTATCCATGGTTATTGCTAGGTATTGGTTTCAAGCCAACTCAACTAGGGCTGATGGGTGTGATGGGTCCCTCCTTCTATGAGGATAAAATTCAATGTGAATGGGTCATGCTTGAATGGAGAAATGAGTAGGGTTGGGCAAGTTAGTGATAGTTGGGGCTCTATGCTTATGGTCTTTAGTTCCTACTTGGGTGTCATTAATTCCATGGGTGTGGAATCTAAAGCCTTGGTCACATGTGTTTCCTTTTGTAGGTAGTTCAATATCCACATCACTAATATTGACACAGATTCTCCTATGATGTTCAAATTTCTTCAAGGCATTGGGTCCGTCCCCTGGGAGCTGGTTTATATGGTATGTTACTGTAAAATCCTTTCCAACCATAATATTTTTGTCAAGCACACTTTGCATGAAGGGAATTTTGAGGTTACCTTGTTATCTTGTAAGGATACATTAGGAGAAAGGCTGATTACCAACACTAGCTTCAGATCTCTCCACAATTATTGCAAATTCATTGTCATAAATGACACTCTTTGTCTCTATTATATTCCCCCGCCCGGATGACTTTGGTTGTATTCTCTCATTTTTTTTGAAAAAAATTACTATTTAGATTTGTTTAAAATAATAATAAAATTAAATATCACATGTAAATGTTTTCACTTGTTTACCCATACTAGGAAATATACACACCCATTCCATTTATGTATCTCTCCAGGTTATTACATGTATAAAATTTAAATAGTATGAACCTTTGGGGAATCCTTTCAAGTGGTTAAAAAAATATTTTTAGTTTACATTTTCTATCAAACATTTCCATGAAAATAATCATTTAATATACAATTTTTGTAAAATGTAATGAAATTTTGTGTAATAAGAATGTTGGACTACATTATTAGCATTGAAGTATTTGTTATTTATTTTTTGAAATTTTTATTTTAAAATATTAATATAAATCCAATATAAATGATTAAATATAGAAAAAAACCTTGTATTATGGTGAAATATCATGTCAGTGGTTTATAATAAAATAAATCATTGTCTTGATACAAAAAAAGGGAGTGTGGTTGCAGTACAGATGTACCGAGGGGTAAACACACCAACAAGGTTCTTTGGGCCTTACTCGGTGTACCTAGTTAATGATACCAGGACTTACTAGACAATTTATTGGACACTCCTTAGGGTTTTTTTATTAATAATGTGATTATTATGAACCATTATGATGGATTTATAGAAACACTATTTTTCTGTTAATGAATAATTTATTTAATCATGATTTTTTATTTCATATAATTGTTTTGGAAATATAATAATATTAAAATTAACAAGTTTCACAAAAAAATCTACAATACAAAATTGAAAGATATATTAGGAATCATGTAAATGATGAGAGCAAAAGACCATGCGCAGGTGGACCTCTCGTGGAAGAAAAAATAGAAGACATCATGAGAATGAATAACTAAATTAATTTTCTAATGGTCAATAAAATGAATCAAGTAGAGCGACTAGATTTACCACATAGAGAAAAAGATTCCATTGAACCCATTATCTGTCAACTACGACTATATTTTATGGGATCTACCAAACCATTGATTTATTATCATTGGTAAGCTCTATATAAAAACTATTTTCTATACATTGTTTTCTAGAACAAAATAACTCACACTATATATTTACCACATTGAGGGTGAAGCAGATCCGTGGTGGACACAAATTAAAAATATGAATTGAAGAGGGGAGATTGATGATATAGAGTAGAAATAGTTTAGGAAATCTTTTTTCAAAAACTCTTTCCACAAATAAATTAGAATGAAAATGGAGAAGGAATCCATTCACATGAAGTATAAGGGAAATGCATATTAGTGAAGATATTAAATAAAAATTACAATACATTCATTTTACATGTCATGGTTTTTCTGGAATCATAATAGTATGGTTGATAGATTCTTTATTGTAGTAAGACCCTATATAAAGATGAATCTAGCCAAACAAGAATATGAAAGCTATGGGGATGTCATACAGAGTGGTCTGAAAGTTGAATTAGATCTCGAAGATAAGAATATTACCTATAGATCAAAATCAAAGAAGATATATTTGTACTCCAATCTTGGGGAGGATATTTGACCATGTAATATGAAGAAAGAAAGTTCACAATCTATTGTGTAACAAATGTGGAAAGAATAATTATTGTAATTGTCTTCTCTTGAGAATGATGTGTTACATGTGTGCAAGATATGGCCATATTTAATAAAACTATCATAATGAGTCCAATCATATACTTCTCAACACTAATGATAGAGGGACGATGGTGGAGGACCACCATGATGTCTAATGTTTTCTATGTGGACATCTTGGGAACTATTCCAATCCCTAACCAAATATTGAACCAGTGGGGGTGAATCACTATCACCCCCTATATAGGAAAAGTGAGAAAGTTAAGACATTTTCTATAATGATGGCTGAAGTTGATGGTCCAAATGATGAGATGGATTCCACTGTCGATGTTCTTTCAATGCCAGAGATTACATTTTTTTTATTATGTCTTTACGCACTCTATTATTTTTTCCATGATTGAAAAGAATATATAATCAATACCCGAACATCTAAAAGTATAAATATATATCATAAATCCTGGATATATTAAACAATAATAAAAATTTTATAAAAACATAGTTATTTAATTTGGAGAGAAATATCTCATCACAGATCTAGTAGTCATTCACATGAATGAATTTTACATTATTGTTGGGATAGACTATAAGTCAATGTATAATGATAATATTATCTTATGATGAAATGAAATCTTTGTATTATTGAATAGAAATCATATAATTATTTTCAAATGTGATATATAGTGAACTTATATTTTTCTAGTGGCACCTCAGGTATCGTTCATTATGTAATTTTTCAGCGTGTTGAATGAAAGAAATGAAACTATACAATTTAAAAATGTCCCCATCATTCAGGAATACATTGACATATGGCCAATGGAGTTTCTATGGAATACCTTATAAATAATTTTAGATTTCTTCGTTGAACTCATACATGTATCCAATCAAATTTCATTGACCGAATATAGAATTGAAAATGATGAGCTGTAGGATTTAAGAAACATATCAATGATCCTTTAGAAAATGGTTTTATCTGAAAAAGTGTACCCCCTTGGGGACCACTTGTTCTATTTTTTATGAAGAAATATGGATAAATTATATTATGAAATTATTATAGGGAACTCAATAGGATCACAGTGAAGAAAAATTATCATATTCCTTCGATTGGTGATTTATTTCACCTTAGTTGTTGTGACCAATTCTCTCTATGATTGATCGTAAATTTGGATTACATCAATTAGGGGTTACAATAGATGATAATCCAAAGATTTAAATATGATCAAGATATGGTCATTATGAGTTTGTTGGTATTCCCTTCAGCTCGACAAATTCTCCTAATATTTTTATGGATTAGATGAATAGATTCTTTTAGGAATACCTTGATAAATTATTGATAGTTTATATTGACGATATTATGATATATTTCAAATGTCATGAGGAGTATGATTTTCATCTAAGGGACATATTGAAATATATGAAGAAGTAAATACTATTAGGAAATATATTAAAATGTGAATAGACCTTACAAAAATTTGATTTTATGGAGATCATTATAAGGAATAAAGGAATCTCAATTGAACCTTCTAAGATAATTATTGTGGATGAGTGGCGTCATCCTACAATAGTAATTGAGAGTTATAGATTCCTTGGTTTAGAAAGAAATTATAATAGTTTTGTGATAAACTATTCATGAAATTATAATCATCTACAAATTATAACTCAAAAATGGGTTATGATAATTGGGACAAAGGAGAGTGGGGAATGCTTCCATGAGATGAAGAAGAGATATTTCACTAAAACTGTGTTAACTCTACCATCTATTTAATGACAAAACATTATTTTAGTGATGAATATATTTGTGGTATTGGGTGAGTCAACATGAAACATGACAAGTTTATTGTTTATTTGCCTCGATAGTTAAAGGTTCATGAGTAGAATTACCATATGCATTACCTAGAGCTAGCTACTCTTATTTTTCAGATAAATATATAGAGGTACTATACTTATGGGAAGAAATTTTATATATACACATTTAACAAAGGGTTTATGTTTATTTTCCTGAATCATTAACTTGTAATGATACATATGATATGGTTGGAACTTCATAAGTCATTTGTTTTTCAATTAATTATCACCCCTGAAGATAAAACAAAGACACTAATTCTTTAAGTAGGGAATACAACGTTTTCTTAAAATTATGAGGATTCATGGAGATCCATTGATGAATGAAATTGTAAAACTATACTTAGGAATGGTACGGGAAGAAACAACATCAACCCTATCCAAGGTGAATTCTAAAGTTTCACTGCTATTGAAGATAATGAAATCACAATGAGATGATCCATTGTGGAATAAGAAGATAGGGGATTTGAAGTATGTGTAGTGTCTTAAGTTATATATTGATCTAGAAGGTGTACTGAAATTTTATACAACCCTATTTATTCCATATATTCTGGAGATAAATAAAGAACTGATGGATTAATCTCATAACTCTACAATTTCTATACATCCTTCAAAAAAACTAGATAGGGAACATCATGGAAACTATTGGTTCAATAACATGGGATGGGATATTTCATACTACAGTACATGGTTCCTAGTGTTCCCAAATTTAAGGCTATGCAATAACTTCCTAATGGGGTATTACAACTACATCCCATACCAGCAAAGAATTTAAAAAAATATTAAAATAGACATTATAACTAATATTCATAAAAAATCTCATGGAAAAAATGTGATATGGGTGTTAGTGGTTATCCTCACCAAAACTACCCATTTTTTCCTTATTTGGGAAAAGTTTTCTCTTGACTACATTTCTATGATATATGTGAAACATGTTTTGAGGCTTCAAGGGGTACCACTTTTTATTTCCTTTAATCATGATCAAAGGTTTACATCAAAATTATAGAGAATTCATTAGCATGCTCTAAATTTTAAATTAAATTTCAGTACAACCTATCACCCCAAAACTGATAGCCAGTGTGGATACACTATTCAACACACGATGACATGATGAGAACATGAAAAATGTAATATAATGGTGAATTATATCAACACCTTCCATTAGTTGAGTTATCGTACAAAAAGTAATTTCAAATGAGTATTAAAATTAAACTATATTAATATTTTCATTGAATGTGATCTTAATCTCATAAATTTTAGGATAAATCTATTGAGATAATGATTCTTGTGTCTGATATTCTGCCAGAATGGAAGAAACATTCATTCCATCAAACAACTCATACATGATTATCAGATTTAGCAGAAGATCTACACAGACATTCATCAAAGATACTTGGATTTTTTATGTCGGTGATAATGTCAACATTTTAAAAGTAGCATTGAAAAGATTCATGTGGTTTTGGAGAAAGGGAAGAAGATCCCTAGGTACATTTTCCCTTTTGAAATCCAAGATCGCATAAGAGATATGGCCTATCAACACGCACATCATCCAAATATTGAAAATATTTATTTTTTATTTCATGTATCGTTCATGAGGAAGCAAAAAAATTGAAACATTAAATGTAACGAATTGTGAGGTGGTATAACTATAACATGAACTCCCTTATGAGAAGTAGTTTATGGATATCATGGAACATAGAAAATAGGTTATACAAAACAATAATACCCATCTCATCATGGTTTTCAGAGGAACCATGTGTTTGATGATGTGATGTGGCAGCCCCTGGAAACAATGAGGCAGAAGTACAAAAAGAATTCTTAAACTGAGAGAACAATTTGAAATTTTGTGTATGAAATTTATTAAGGGGAGAATAATCTAATCACCCAAACTTTTTAAATGATTTTTTTTCAATATTTTTATGTTAAATCATTTTTTACCTAACAAAACCATGCACCATTATAAATCGAGTGTAAATGGAAATGTGAATATTTAATTTTGAATATTACATGACCATTAAAAAATTATGAAAATTGGTCAATATAACCATTATGGACTATACTCTTTTTTATAATTTTTTTGTTATAATTTCTGTTTATAAGAAAAAATGATAAAGAATAATTAATGCCAAAAAGATAAATAATTGCATCAAATAGTTGATTTGTGTTGTATGATGGAAATTGTTTCGAACATGGTAAGGAAGAAGAATCACATGGATTCACTCTCGACCAATTCCAAAATGAGCTTCATCATGTCAAGGATGAACAAAATTACCTTCGGGAGGAGTTAAAGTTGCTAGAAATTACCACACACAGAATGTTAGCTGAGCCGCCCATTAAATATATCATCATCACATACCTTACCATTAGGTAATATGAGGGTGTTTTATTTAGGTTTCAAGGACATAGTAACTTAAATTGTTTCAAATATGTATATATAAAATTATTTTTCACCAATATCAATTTAAGAATATATTTCTCATAATAAATTTTTGATTAAATTTGATAAATTAAATTTACTTATTGAAAATGTACATATAAAAAAATAAAATTAATATAATAAAATATGTAATTTGTAATAATATTTGTTTTAATAAAAAAGTGTTATTAAAAATATTATTGAAAACTCAATGTTAAAATATAGTCATTGTTTATGTGCCATAAATTTTACTATAGATTTTCTATACAATAATATTTTCTATAAATAATAATTTTTAAATTTAATATTTGAAATGTTCATTATTAGAAAAATATTATTATAAATTAATCCTCGTTTTTTTAAAAAATCACATAAAAATACGTTTATGGTGTTGATGTGAGAATTTTCTATAATATATTATTTATTACTGAATAATAGAAATACATTTGTGGTCTTCAAAAAAATTTAATGATGTTATAATTATGTCATAATGATATATTGACAATTTTCATAAAACATAAGACATAGAATGTGTATTTTAATATTTATAAATTATTTTATTTTATTTCAATAAATTTATAAATATATGTTTTAATTTAAAAATATTATTAGAAAAACAATAACATTAAAAAATTTCTATTGTAGAAACATTATGTTTTCATACATAATTACGCCATTAAAAATGTTGCTCAACTATTGTGGATTAAGATAATAGAATTTCTTTCCCCAGTGTCCAATACCAAGTTGAAATAACACATGATTTTCCATGGTATTAAATTTAACACTACCTATATGTCCAAGGATATTAATAAACAAATCCTCATATTTTGATATAAATACCCTACAATTACCCCATTTCATTTCCTTACCAATTATTTATAAATGAATTGTTCATATTTTACCTCTCAAGGATTCATCGCAATGTATCTTTAATCCACCACGTTCCCAATCTATAATTTTTTACAATGACTCTTCAAAGTAAAATAAATCACATTTTCCCTTTTCCTTTTGTGTTCCATTTTTATCTACAATCACTATAAAATTTTAGAATTTGGTTCTTATATACATTTTATACTATACCATTACCACATTAAGATTATTTTATACATGGGAGACACTTGTAAGATATATTTTAATCATTTTTAAAATAAAATTTTAGACTTGTTATGCTTCCAATTTTACTTCTCAATTTTCTCTCTTCTCCCCAATATATTCAAATTTTTTTCTTTTTTTTGAATACTGATAACACTATCTATTCTAGGTGTATTCACCAATATGTTAAAAATATTTATTTAATTTTTGTATTGAAATAATTATAACCCACCTTCAATTTACATGTGTTAAATATGACATAATTATATTGATTTTTAAGCACTTTTGAAACACAATGATATTTTTACGAAACCGATTTTATAATATTTTCCAAAGGTTACTTATGAAATGATTAATTATGATATATGTTTCATACATGAATATTAAACCATATGATGGTTGGGCCTTCATTGAGATATAATCTATTGGGTAAAACATTTAATTTCTAGAGATAAAAAATATTATGATACCATGGTGGAAAAACATGGTAATATTTAAGACACCTTAGTTTCAAAAAATTGGGATATACAAATGAATGTATCATTTATATTTGTAACCAAATTTCCATGTAACGATTCATCATCTTTTTATAATGATATCTTCCTTTTTATACTATAATTACTCTATTATATTCCTCCTGTTATTATTGATATTTCTCAATGTTCACATGTAAGCTATTTCCATTGTATTCCCTTACTCGGACTTGTTCGTATCCTTTAGTTTTGGTGTTTGACACTAGGTTAAAAAAATTAGTAAATTTACTTGGATGAACCATTATTGAATTGATTAAAGTGGATTATAATTTTTTTTATGTTGTCATGATTTTGTTATACCTTATTTAAAATAAACTGTACTTTAAATATCATTTATTGGTTTAATGTATTGAATAGCTATAAAATAAGAAGGTATTATTCCATATTGAAACCCTAATTTTCCGTCATCGATAAAATGAGCCACAAGCACTTTAAAATCATTAATAATATATGATGTTCACATTTTTTCATGATATGTGAAATAATTAGATAAATTGTTTCTTGAATATGAGATAAATAAATTTAGGAAGCTTAGATGAAGTATTAATGGGTGGATCAATTGGTTGAATTTAATTACAATAAATTAAAAGTTAAAAAATCAACGTAGTATGAAGCATTATGATTGTGATGTTGTGCTAGAAATTTTGAAGTTATGTGATTATGATGAAGTTAAATTTCTGGTCTTATTCTCTTTTAATTATATATCTCCATTATTTGTAAATTCCATATATTACTTATGATTCACCCTAGTTTGTTATGATATGATGATGTGATTAAAGTGGAATTGTATGCAATGTATTGTCTTTCCACTAGCTTAATCGCAATCATCCTTTCATAGTTGTTTCAAATATGTCAATACAAAAAAAAATTATTACAAATCGATATAGCTGAGTACGTCATGTGATCGCCCATACATAATATGATAATTGTTTTCTAGATAGTCTAAGTGAGATTTGAGTTGTTTTTTGATTATCATGGATGGAGTTAGAGAATGTTCTAGAGATTCTAGATTCCATTCATGAATTTATATTACTCTTGGATTTATTCCATGTAGGTATCAATTGGGATCTATAAACATATTTTTTCTTTAAAGTGACCCATTGGGTGTAGATTTTTACTTCTATTTTTTTTCTTGTGATTTTAGAGCATAATGCCTACAGTTCTTATGACAGATATCATTGGTCCTAGTTGCCAAATAATGACCAATTGTTGGCTTGATTTAGGGGAAAATATTAGTCCCTCATCCTACACATGAGGGGATTTATTATGGATTGGAAACCACTAATGGAACTATAATACTCAATTGTTAAATAGTGACACAATATTTACTAATTTTTTTTAAAAAGAATTGAAAAAATATGCATGTGCAGAAAATAACAACTAAATCAACTTACTTACCTCTATATTTTCTGACATTTTCAATGTATATAAATATTTTTATTAATAATATATTGTCTACAAAACAAGAATAGAATAAATACCCCATCATTCAAGTCATACATAATAGGTATAAATATATTAAAAGTGGGAGAGGTGGACAGGGAATGATTTTCATAATAATATATACCATAGTACAAATTGAAGACAGGGGCCTTATGTGAACATCATATCACTCTATATAAAGAATCATATATGCATGAACATAGTTTCCCATCAAATCCTTCAATTAATAAATTCAATTTATCAACTTCATAGTCAAATATGTATATTGTATAATTCCCCCATGATTATTAAAAATTCATCACATGATTCATGAATAAATATAATTTAGTGAACATGAATAGAAATGTGCTAAAAAGAATAGATAAATAAAAATAATATCCAATAGTCTCTCTTGAAAAAAATTGATACATAAAATCATTTTCCATATACAACAACGGATGTAGGTCCGAGACTCACAAAAAATTACATAGTCGTTGTAGAGAGGCCTTGTCAATAGGGGTTTAAATTCACAGTCATTGTGTATTTTAATTCCAGGTCCCTAATATTATGAAAAAAATTTAAATTAGAGGTCATTTTAACATAAAAAATACTCTAGAATCAGAAAATCACACATCAACTAAATATTATGGCATCATGAAAAAACATATGTGTTTTCAAGAAATAGATTTTTACACTATAACATTAAATAAAATAAACTATATCCTAATTTTGGTAATTATTTTAATAAAATATTCCATGATTGATAAACCATCTATATAAAAGGTACATTAAAAATGTATAAGAGAGAGAAACAATTACAAAAAACCAATGGCTTTTAATCGATTCACTTATTTATTCATATACCATGATATAATAGATTTATTGTACAAAAGTATGTTTCTCTATCGTGTGGTCCGTACCTAATTAAGAACAATTTCACTAAACTATTACGAATTTAAAATAAATTTTAAAAATATATATAAACAATTAAGAATAAATTTATCTAATATTTTCTACATAATATTTATGGAATTGAACTCATATTATGTAAATTAAATTCCTTTATACAATCTATAACAAAGTATTTATGTTAATAAATTCTTTCAAAAATAACTAAAAATTTATTAATACACAATAATATTTTTTAAAGAGAAATTAAATTAACCACAAAGAAATATTTATTAATGGTTGGATGACATAGGGTTGTCTATTAATAATTTTCATATCTTCATTAGAAAAAATCCCATTAAACCAATATTTAGTTTTATTGATAAAAAATGTTGATTTTATTGTGGAATTACATCGGACCTTTTACTAAAACGTATTATAGGTATGTTATCCTACAAATGAACATTGATATTTAAATATAATACAAATTTATAAGAAGAATATATAACTTAGACAAATCATATAGATGGTAAAATCCATTAAAAATTATATAAAACTATTCAAATTATCACAATAAAAATAATCAGGTATAGATGCTAAATACATAATGGAGGTCAATTACAATGTTTAAAAACTAGGTCAATGCTTTCATTAACCAAAATAACATATGGACTACTTTAATACATCACAATGAATCATCAAACAAAAAAAATATAATATGATTGAAATAAAAAGTACCATCATTATGCTCGTGTGTATCCCTCATTAATTTGGTGACCATTCAAAAAGTATATCTTCATTCTATACAAAAAAATTGAATGTGGTTATATCAGTACATTCTATAAAATATAAAAAAATTAATCTAACTAATAGAATAAAAAAATTTGGAAGATATGTTTTTCCTTGTGTTTTAAAAACATGAATTACTTCATTGCACTAAATATCATTAAAAAATTAAATAATAATTAAATTAATGTGTACTAGTTTACCAAAAAAATAGATAAAATATATTATCATTGAAGTCATGGAATATAATATTTGGCATTGACTATTTCGTGGAACCAAACCATCATAAATGTTGGAAGTAGTTGATCTAAATTATGATCTAACAAATATCTCAAAATAAAATATTAATAAATTGTGAAAAATTATCAAGATTATTTATAAATATTAGGTAATATGAATATATAAATTTAATGTAATTGACAATGCTTACAATATGAATCTCCCGTGAATATGTGTCTTCCACAAAATTTCCGGAAAATTAGAGAAACTTATCTGGGTTTTCATCGATATATGTGTGTACTTTATAATCACACTCCATATGAAAAATTGTATCAATGTCACACATTTTCCAATGGATTAAATGTTTCTATCAATATCTAATCTATACCGACTTAGAGAAATATATGATAGGAAATTGTGCATTCTGTGCTGATATTTTTCTAAAATCGTATACCTCTTTTTTGGTAGATAGTGTCAGATGATACAATTCATACATTAAATATAAACTATCCACTATAAACCATTAATTAATATAAGTAATTATATTTTTTAAATGAAAACATATATAAAAAATTTTTATGCATGTTACCATGTGGGGAATTCAACCAAGTAATCAATAAAATTAGTAAAATCTTCTAAAATATTAATCACATTGGTTATAAATAATATGAATATAATATCATTAAAACATAAGTAATCATTTTTAGGATGTTTTAAATTTGGGATCCAAATAATCACTAAATATTCTTGACCCCCACCATGAATACATGGTCAAAAATATGTTCTCCATGATGATATTTTAGGTGTTTTTATGAACAAGCAAACATTTATGGTAACTCAAAATCATTTTATATGCCATAAAATCCATTTAAAAAATTCAATAACTCATATATATATAATATTTTAGTATTGAAAACTATAATAACTCATACTCAATAAACAATCATAACTAATTTTTCACTCTAAATAACACAACATTTATTATTTTTATATAATATTTTATTCTATTGAAGACACTCTAAAAGAGTGAAATCAAAATATTCTGAGACAATATGCACTTTTAGACTATACTAATCAAAAAAAACTTTCCAAAAAATATTATAATGTATTAATTTCTGACATAAATTTAAAACATATACCAGTATATGAAATCTTTATTTCTTGGAATTACAAATGTTGTTTTTTTCAATCTTAAAAAATGTGTTAGAAAAAAAAAACATCCATATTTGATGGTCCTGAAAATATTTCTTCAGAACAAAATTCCCTTCAATTGAACAAAGAAATGATGTTAATAAAAAAAACTGATGAATAATGAAAAATAGGATTTCGAGTAACTATAAAAAGATATAACAATATACTAAAAAATATGTAGTAAAAAATAAGTCTCACACATAAAATTAAAATGAGAAGATGAAATTAGGAAAATTTAAAAAAATTGGTTCTAAATATTTGGTAATAAATGACACTTACTCTATTCATATCATTTTGATTAAAAACACATCATTCCATAAAAGAAAGACATTGTTATCCAAAAATATTGTATGTAAAATGAATTACTATGACTTTTACAATATTGATTCAATGAATTCACAATCATGTACATTCATTCTTGATACTAACTGATTTTGTATTACAGTTTCATCATGTTTTATATAAAAGAATATAGTTTTTTCATTCATCTTCATTATTTTTTTGTAATTTCTTAATTTTATCCCAAAATAATTAATATTGGAAAATTTATTCAAATATTTCACATTTTCATTTTTTTTTATTTTATAAATTAAAATATATTAAATATTAGATGAAATAAAATAGATTATATTATTTAATTGTATCTAATTTCTAATTAATCCATGGTTGACTCCCATTGGTAGATTAATTTGTTCAAAATACGCCCATGGTTCTCCGAGGCATGGTTTGAAGCTGGACATTGACAGCTCCTTCAAGGGGTGAGTCATGAGGGGTGGTGGATTGCTTCGAAACTATTGGGGATCTGTTCGTCTTACCTATAATTCTTTTTTATTCTAGAGAACTCTTTGGGTGCGGAGGTTCGGGCACTACTCTCTGGCTTTATGGTTTCTAAGTGGAGAGGGTTGCAGGTGACGGAGGTGGATTCTAATTCTGAGGTTCTGGTTAAGGAGTTATAGGGGAGACATGAGACACCTTGGGAACTGATTTACTTCATTCAAAGGTGCAAGGCAGAGACCAGTCATGGAAGGATTATTCATCATAGTTGGAGGGATTCTATCTTTTCGGCGGATTCACTTGCTCGCTTGGGTAGGCAGGAAGAGTCACTTATGATCTATGATAGCCTGCATTCTCTTCCCCTTCAGTGCTTAATCGTGGTGCAAGGGGATTACCTTGAAATTCAATACATTTTCCCTCCATGAAGGGTTGTTCTTTTTTTTTGCTTGTTCTCTTCTAAAGTGTAATAAAAAATTATCTTTCAGTCGGTTCATAGAGTAAAATATTATTATTTAACGGAATTATAAATACACGGAGACATATTTTTAGTTATTAATTCCATATGTCATTATATTCAATAATACATTATATATTGTCGAAATTATAACATAATGAAATATTTTAACAACAATAAAAAATGTATAATTAATAAAAATAATTTTTGTTGATGAAAACCAAGTAGGGGTAAAAAAAAATGTAAGGTTAAGTGTTTTTTAAAGTCTGATGTTTCTGTTTCATGGTATAATGTTTTTAACATATTTCTTCTATAAATTGAATTGGAACAAATTTTTACATTAAAATTTAAATTTAATGAAAAAAATATTTATTAATTTTTAAAATAGAAGGAAATTAAAATTGAAATTTATATTGTTTATAAAAAAGGTAATAAATTCTTAGATTAGTGTAATATTATAATCCCTCTACATATATGAATTTTATAATCTATAAATATATGTAAAAATATATAAAAAAAATATAAAAAATTATATATATATTTCATTATGTATCCATACAATCACATAAATATGTTAGGTGATTATATATATATATATATGTGTTCAATTTTTTTATTCGTAACTTCAATTGGAAAAATATTAATGCACCACACAACCTAAAAATTCCTATTAGATTCTACAATTCAATTTTAGTATATATATATATATATATTGTACATTTCTTTATTTTCATGGGTTATTTATTTATAGAGTTCATAGCTATCAATTTTTCTTCTTAGTTATCTTTGGTGTCACCCATTAGTATAGTAATTTAATGAATAATATATTACTTTTTTGCATCATGTATTTATTTTCCATTATTTAATATTTTCATAATAAATGAATAATAAAAATAACATTTTTATTTTTTTTATATTTTCGGTTTGAATGTAATATTTGATTTTACATTCCTAATCATTCAATTATCTATATTGACTCTTGAGGCCTTGTATATATTATTTGAAAAACTCCTTGATCTTAATGAAACACACTATAGTGCATTATTTGTGCGTAAATAGAAAAATATCCTTTTTCCATATTATATATGATAGTTATTTATGTATGTACGACATTAATAATGAGAATCCAATATTTAGGATTTCACTTATTTAATATAATTTTCACAGGGATATTACTATAACCAATTCATTCTCAAGAGTTATATTTGTCTTTTAAAGTATTAATTTTTTATTTTCCCATTTTAATTCATCATTAATCACACATTGGTGTTTTTTTAATTAAATATTTTCACAATAAATTAAATTCCTTTATTTTTAACATTCTAATGGATATTTTTTACAGCTCGATGATCATTGTTGAAATTCATATGTCCATATTATATATCATAAAAATAGTTTAGAAATGACTATAGAATATTTTACTAACCGTGTGGAATCATATATATTTCATTGTTAATTAAATTTCAATTTCATAAATATACATTAAAACACATTAATAACCATTAAGTAAACAATACCATCTAAATATAACATCGATTATTTTTTATGTTGTTGAATAATGATTACGTTTTCATACTATAATAATTAATGGTGATGTTATTCTAAATAATAAGTGAATTATAAATAGAAAATATAAATTTTATTTAAATTATTAACTACAATGATGGATTTCCCCAAATGGTGAAAAAAGTATGGACAACTCATTTATTATGATGATGTACAGGTGCACACATGATGGAAATACAACTGTATGTTATAATTTCTAATTTATTAGAATGACGTGGTGTACTTTTGATAGATGGATCATAGATAGAAATCTATAAGGGGATTTCATCAGTGTTTATCAAAATTTAATGATTTGCCCCTAAATTGTTTTCTTATTCCTCATACCAATCACACTAAAACTCATAAGGCCTTGTTTTATGAGCTGATTACTTTTCATGGGGACATATCATTTTGAATAAGACCCATTATCAACTCACTAAAAACATTCAGGTTTTTTTCTTCCTCCCCTATATATTATTACTCATTATCCTAAAAATAAAAAAATGAATTTTATATTAACTTGTTAAATTGACTAGACTATTAATCTGCATTGATGAGATCTTGTTAACATTATTGTGATTTAAAATAGTAATGATAGAAATATTATAGAACCTATTTGAAATTTCAATAAAATTCATTTTAAATTAATTATTTTATGATTATTTGATGATTTAATTTTATGGTGGTTAGGGGATGAGATTATTTAGTAGATTATTTTGATTGGGGAAACACATTTGGAAACATCAAATGGCTTGAAAAATATTTTTAGAACTTTTTTTATATAGGAGATTGTTTATGATGTTTAATATGAAATGAGATCTAATTTTCAAATATAATTATTTTTTTGTATTAATATTATTCATTCTAAACAACTGAAAGAAAGGGGACTTACTTAAAAAAATGGTGAATCAGTTTTGTTACCTGCCTTGTAGATTCTTGATTCCAATACATGTTTATATTCAATTATTAGAAACAAGTCCTAAAACAAAAATTAAACAAGGCCTTCCAGTTGAACAATGTCAGAAATAGTTGTTTCATATTTTCCTTTTGGAACACATATTTTTTTTTACATTGGTGAGACCGAGGATCATTGTTATGAGGATTAATATTATTTCCTATAATATCATCTTTGGAATTCCACCACACAATGGATCAACTATAAAGACATAACATGACACCAAATTCGGATCTCATATCATATTTTTCAATTTTGGGACAAGAATTAGTGTAATACCTTACAATGCACTCATTATCACCTTAAAATAATAAGACTACTTCCTTAAATCTTCTAAAGTACACAACGATATTATATACAACAACCAATTGAAGCAAAAAGAATATAGGGTATTATCTTATTATACATAGAGAATAAGAAAAAATTGTTCAAATATATAAAATTTTGTACATAACACATCATATGGAGGATACATATGGATTGTCCTCCATAATTTTCAACACTTGAGGAAATTAGATATTCCTAATATTTTTTTAATGATATATTGGAAGAGATGCCTTCATGGGGTAGTCCATAATAAATCTCTTGAGAACGTTTCTAGTATATGTGCATTCACTAGGTCTAACAAAACCTTTTTTATCCATATAGATGAATCATTATATCCCATTTTTATGATTCTAAACTTATATATTTAATTTTATTAATTTTCAAAACAAATTTTCCAAAGTAAATTTTGTGACAGAATTTTCAATAAGTATAATGAAATCTAAAGACAACACAAAAAATATACAACAACTATTATACTATGTACTCAAGAATCATATGTTTTTTATAAAACCGAATACATTGATGGAATCATCATACAATATATTCGCTATATGAGAAGCATTATTCCTTCCATAAATGGACCATTGCAACATAAAAAACATAAAAATATCCTTTAATAATTTGGAAACATTAGTATATATTGATTGGATATCATTGAAAAATATTATGTTAGATAATGTGATTTTACATCCATTTGATGTATCATATATTCATAAGACATATAAATAAGATGATTTAAAATAAGTGTCATGAACCAGCCCAGGTACCATGGTACCCTGAAAGATGATCTGACCCTCACATAGTCTGAGGGGCATTCTCTATCCCCAGGGGTCGGTGACTAGCACATGGAATAAAAAAACATAAAATTTTAAACAATTTTCTGTAAAAAATGTGGATGAAAAAGAGATGATACATTATTCGTAATTGAACGAATATCTACTGGGAGAAATGTACCAGAATTCAACAAGGCATAAAATCCCAATGTACTGAAATTCAAGTAAAAAAAAGAAAAAAAACACCCCCAAGGTCCCTAAGGACAGAACTCACAAAAAAAATAGTTTAAAATATAGACCCACCTTCTAGACAACCCTTATGTTTGACTGAACCTTGATGAATAAAGTATACAAACACCTAAAATAAAAAGTATAATGTCAGCTTAATACCAATAGTATACCACCAATTTTCTATAATAGATTATAAATATATATCATCCAAAGAAAAACAAAAAAAATTCATGGTTTACAGGTTTGGAATATCGAAAGAATATTTAAACCAAACAAGTAATACCTTTTCAAAATGATGAAAATATATTATGAAGAATAAGGTTTTCATAACAACTGATGAAACATTTATAAAATAGTTTTTTCAGTAAAAAATTTCCAATTAAACAATTTATATAAATTTTTTATGAATGTTGAGAAGATCATCCAACATTGGAATACGTTAATTTCTCAAATATAAATTAATAAGTGAGAAACATTGTCGTATTCCAAAAGTTACAATAGTATTAACCTACTAGAAGATTTCACACACTCTAAGAGAACACATCAAAATGAGTATAGGCAGGTCGTATTGTCACTGGGCAGAGGTCACTCATCACCCTCCAATCAAGGATGTGGCCCTATACATGTATGTTTTAGAACATTGTCTTATTGTAATGTGTATCCATATAAATCAACAACTATATAATTATTTCATGTGGTCTTACATGATCGGAAATTTATTACAATAATTTTTAAAATAAAATAAATTACATACTTTAATTTAAATATTATAATTTAATTACTTTAAAAAAAACAGATTTTTTTAAAAAAATTCCACTTGTATAAGATAAAATCATCGGGATTCTATTAAATAATTTTAAACCATTTCATGAGTTTCAAATCCCATAAAAACAAATTTCATCCTTTTAAAAATTCATTTTCGTAAATAAATTCAATATTTTAATTAAAAACAATTCCATCATATCCAAAATTTAAATTCAATAATTTAAAAACATCACATTTCCAAAAACCAATCATAATTCAATGAAATTGGGGATTTTCTAAATTTCTGCTCCAAAATCTTATCATGTCTCCCAATTCACTAGAATTTGGTTTTGTCAATGAAATTGAAGAAGAATTATGAAATTGAATTTCAGTCAATAGTTGAATTAAATCTAGAAATATAATGGTAATAAATTTTGACAAATTCGTATGGAAGCACCTACTTTTGTCATCACAAACAGGCCTAGGTACCCTGGTAACCCGATAAATGAGCTATCCTTGACATATACTAAGGGGTTCCCTGATCCCCACAGGTCGGTGTCTATAACCTTGTATCATAAATCATACTGGTGGAATGAATTTTCAACAAGAACGTGGATGAAAAATGTATAATACATTATGCATAAAAAAAGGAAGCTCCCCAAGGAATAATGTACCAGAATACAACAAGGTAAAAACCACAATGTAATAAACCCATGTACTAAAATTGGATAACACAAACCCTAAGTCCCTAAGGACACAACTCACAATGACCATAGTTCTGCTACTAGATCCACCTCCAAGAGATCACTTCCCTTTGCACTAACCAGTAAAAAGAATATCTACAAACATGTGAAGTTAAAAGTAGGGTGTGGGCCTAAGCCTAATAGGATACCACCAAATATTCCATAACAGATTCCAAATATATATTATCCAAATTATGATTTCAATTTTCATGGTAAATGTGTTTGATGACAAATATTTTTTTAAAAACATGCAATACATTTTTAAAATGATGTAAAGATACTTTTTCTACATATGTTTTTATTTACAAAATATTGAACATTTATTAAAAAAAATTGATTAAGAAAAATATTTATATAAAATATATTTTATATATTCAATAAACATGTAAATTAGTCCAAACAATATTGGAATACATATATATCTCATATATAAATAAAAAATCAAGCAACATAGTCATCTTTCAAATGGTACAATAGTATTAACAATCTATAGTATTCCACCCACTCTATGTGAACATAATGAAATTAGTTTACTCACATCCCCTTGACACTATCCATAAGTGACTCGTCACCCTCCCATCAGGGATGTGACCCACAATAGGTATGTTCTATTATATTGATATGGCGTAGAGTGTATCTAAAAAACTAACCAACTACATAAGGATTTAATATTCTCCAACATGATGTGAATTTTATTTTATGAATGATTAATATATAATAAATCTAATTTTTACATTTCAAAAACATCAATTCCTTTCGATTAGAATCAAAAACATGTTTTATTAAAAAACATGCCTCTTTCGCATGATAAAATCACTATGCTTCTATCAAATAATTTTAAGCAATTACATGAGTTTTGAATCCATTAAAAACAAATTCTTCCCTTTTCAAATTTCATTTGATGACTAAATTGAAAATTTTAATTGTAAACATCCCCATTTAATCCACAATTGAAAATAAATAATTTTAATCATCCAATTTCCACATACCCTCCCGAATTCGATGGAATTGTAGTTTTTCCAAATTTTTATGTCAAAACCATTTCATGTCTCCTAATTCAATAGAATTTGGATTTATCAAAGAAATTGAAAAAAATATTATGAAGATGAATTTATTTCAATAGTTGGAATCAATCAATCAAAACAATGGTAATCAATTTGGAAAAATTGGGATAATACATCCTACTTCTTTCCTAATGAATTACACTCATAATGGAACTAGTCAATAAGATTCACGGGGAATGAGATCATGAAACCCAAACTAGAAGAATTATCTGATAACACATGGAATTTATCTATAAATCACAATACGATCCCTAGAAACCCCAAGAGGATAGAAATAGATAATCTTCAATATTTAGGGATAAAAAATACTCGAGAATATGCACTTCATATGCAATGATGATCCAAATCAGATCAGATCGATCCAGAAAGAGGGGAACCATTGAAAAAATAATAATAAGGTTTTATGTTTGAGATCCAATAGGTCTTGAAGGAATAGAAATTGAGAAACATCCAGACAAATGACATAATGATGGGCATGTTCCAAGTCATGATGTGCACCTAAGGGACATGACATGTAATCCATGTTGGATAAGATATGCTAAAAAACCCATCGCCTTTGGTTAAAACGAGAATTTACACCGTACACTATATGTGACCACCATTCATGATTTTTAATGGTTCATAGATTTATCTCCCCCTTCATGAAATGAATCCATCAACTAGTACATGACATGTACCTCAAGTACTGGACGTGCACCTTCTCATCAATGTAACGAGATGATACAACCTCCCAATGATAAAAAAAAGTATACCCATAGAAATAATGAAAAGAAGATTCTATTCCAAATATATGAGGCCACACCTCCCTCATCATTTCCTTGCATTCACACATCTCATTATTATCATATCGATACTTCCATAACATACGACACCAAGTTATCATCCTACCACAAAGTACCTTGGCCTCAAAATCAACTACACAAATCAGTTGCTCAGTCAACGATAAATCATGCTCGATATCAAGATCACTCCAAATCATCGCATGGTATTGATCTGATAGATTCTTTCTCAACTGTGATACAAAAAACCCATTATGTATCACCATCCACTGTAGTGGATGTTACAAATGGTACTAAACCATCCCCACATTCTCAATAACCTCAAAAGGCCCCAAAAAGTGAGGATCATGTTTCCTTTCACTCCCATGTCATTGATGATCCAATTGTGGGGAATCCTTTAAGAAAACATGATAACCAACTAAAAGAACCAAATGTTTGTGTCAACGATTAATAGAAGACATATTTTATCTTTGTGCTGTCAACATCCTATGAAAAATAATCTGAATTTTAATTGTTTTCTCTTAAACCAATCTTGGTTCAACCTAGGAAATGTCACCAACTACAGACCAACACAACACAAATTTACAAGGGCAGCCATAATAAGGCTTGAAACCTTCCATTATGATAATGTACTAGTAATTTTTTTAATAAAACTCAACAAGCCCTGGGTGATCATCCCAAGTTCCACCAATGTTGAGAACACATGCATAAACCATATCCTCCATAATTTTTATATCTCCTTCTATCTAGCCATCAGTCTATGGATGGTAGGATGTGTTGAAATGGAACTATGATCTCATTAACTATTGCATACCACTCTAAAATAATGATGTGATCCTAAGATATATATTACAAAATATAGTATAGGGATCTCCAGGAAGATGAACAATATATTTAACATAGATATTTCTCAAGCCCTCAACATTGGTCTTATCTCAAATGTGTATTAATTGAGATAACACGTATAATGTTGCAATCACAATCCATATTGGATTATTAATTCATAGGGAACACAACAATACAACCAAAAAAGAACATAGAGATATCATTCCACTACCATGTAGGAACTGAAAGTGTATAAAGTAAACCCATTAGTTCTAGTGCTCAAAATTCAGTTGTTGTAATGTATAGAATCAAGAGGAAAACTCACAAATGTCTCGTCTCAAAATTGGACATAAGAACTACCACCTCCTAAAATATAAAATCATTTTATTTCATGGGTTCGTAGTCCACATGTAGATATGAGAATATCTTTTCACCTCCTTCTTTTCTTATAATGGTACAACTAAGTGGTTTTGAAAACAAAGAACACCCTATATGGAGAAGAAACAAAGGAAATTGTCTCCCCACCATAAATATATTATCTAATGTTATAGAACTCATTGTAAAGCTATTTATCTTGAATAATTATCTAGAGAATATGATATTTCAACTGAACAATATCCTAGAAAACCACATCTTCATCCTCTGGAACTCCAATATGAAACTAGGAATATAGTTCCATCAAATTTAAGTCTTTTGGGGATTCTTTCGCTGACTGGGTGGGAAGTTTCATGATCATTTAATTAGAAATGGAATTCCCCTTCCATGTGGTATAGCATATTTCAAATTTGAATGAATAATTTTACTCCACCCAATTCCTTTACAGAAGATTAATTTATATTTTAGAGAAGATTTATCATAGGACATTGTGGTCTGAATACAGCGTGAACCTGTCTCCAAAAAGGTAGTACCACCAACTCATATGTATTTACATCACCACTGCTTGTTCTAGGTCATCAGTGGGATAATTATAATAATGTTTCCTAAGATGATGGGATCTTTATACTGATACATGATCACACTTCACAAAAACATAGCCCATGCCAAAACCCGATGCATCACAAATTATCACATCGCCTAACTGACATAAAAAAGATTCAACACTGGAACAATAGTCAAAAAACTCTTCATCTCAACAACAGAAATTTGACATTTATCATCCCACACTATCTTCACCTCCTTCAGAGTCAGATCCGTCAATGACGAAGCATGCTTCAGAAAATCATTCACAAACCTGTGATAATATTAGGATAATCCTTAGAAGCTCTAGAGCTCTAATACATTTCATGTTTTCTCCCACATCATAGAAACCTTCACCATTATAGGTTCAATTAATTCAAGTTGTTCAAACACCTCATGTGAAAATAATTTCACTTCCTAAATCTATAAATCACACTTTGAAAGCATGGCCTCAAGGATTTGATTTCTTAGTAGGATCAACACTATTCTCATATGTCGCACATGATCCTCCTCATACATGTAGTTGTAAATAATTCCATTGAAAAATACTACCATAAGGGTACCTATATACATGACAAACAAATTTTGATTAATGACATGAAAACAGTATTAGTATTTCATATACCAATGGGAATAACAAGATACTCATATTGGACATACCTACTATAAAAGGTAGTTTTCATAATGTCTAAATCTTTTATCCAAAACTGATGGTATCCTGATCGAAGGTAAATCTTGAAGATCGACTTCACCCCATTCATATGATCAAAAATATCATAAATTCATGTAAATTATTATTTTTTATTTCTCAAAACTCTATTGAGATTCCAATAATCAACACATTAGAGAAGAGAACCGTTAGCCTTATTAAAAAAGGAAACTGGAATTGCCCAAGGTGACTTGCATGGAAAAATAAATCATTTCACAATAAAATCATCCAACTAGGGATTCAACACTTTCAGTTTGGATGGAGACATTTGGTATGATGGGATATAAATTGGTTGAGCTCCATGAATTATGTCAATGGGAAGTTAAACCTCTATCATTAGTGGAAGAGCAGATAAATCCAAATGGAAAAATTCGTGAAAATCAACGAGGACTTGAGGAAGATCTCCACCCATTGAATCTCTATCTAGATAAAAAGAAATAACTGATATGAGATAAATCAGATCGAGATATGAAGGTACAACTATGGTCGATCTTGTGTCCCACTCCCATCGAAAGACAAGAGGCACACCACTGGGTGTAGTAATGTAGACTCTTCAATGATAACAATCAATTTGAGAATTGATGGAAATGAGCGAGTCCATCCTGAAGATGGAATCAAGATATTTAATATCAAGAACCCAAAAACCTCAAGATAGCTCATCATGTGATAGAGAAAAGAAGAAATATTGAATACAATGATCCTTATCTCTCATCTTACTAAGTGGTGTAGTAAAATATATTACACAAGACAGTTTCTCTATAGGATGATTCAGCAGACAAAAAATAAGTGTTGGAATAAAAGAGTGATATGAACCTAAATCAAAAAGGGAACTCACTAAGGATGATGTTATAGTTATTTTACCTATCATAGTTGTCGGTCATGTGTCTTCTTCCACATGGGACTCTCCCACAACATGAAGAATCATTGTTCCATATTCTTATATTCGGAACCTAATTCTATGTTAAGAATTTGATTGGCCCGTCATTTTAGGAAGAAATGATGATCATGTTCAACTATGTGGAGTATATAAGTGATGAAAGAACCTTTTTTAGTTTCTTGAAAGAGCAATAGAACTAAAATCATTGGGTGCCTCATTAAAAACCCTCATAAAATTTCATGGCTTTCCACACTCATAGCAGACCAAATATATTTCTTCTAGACATGTAGGAGGTATGGATTGACCAAGTTATCAAGAACTATTGTGATAATAATCCTGATTATGTATTCCATTAAAAGAAACAATACTTCCACTTAGAGAAAAAGGAACAATCATCAACCCTGATTTACAATCTTGGTCCATCTCAACGATAATGACCATATCCATCACATAAACAAAATTTGATATCATTAAAAAGAATACCATATATCAGATATCTGATTGAATCACCAACTAAAACAATTAAGCCTCCATCATATTATTATATACAATATTAGGATCATACTATACTAGCTCAATAGAGTAGTTCAAATACTTAGTCACTATTTTTTTGTCCTTCTCATGCTTGAAGAAATCTACAGCCATAGAGAACACCATTTACTTTGGATTGAATTGGTTTTTAAAATAAAATTGATTTCTTTTCATTTTAATCCATCATGTTTCCCTATCATCGCCATTATGTCCAACTATCTCATGCTTGGTCCTTCTATAATGAATGAGGAAAACTTCACAATGAACATGTATGATGTCTCTAGAAATCAATCATACATTAGATCATTCCCAAACATTCATCATCATGTTGAGTTCTAGTGGATACCTAAAAGACTGGAGGCTTCAATGGAATGTACTATTGATAATTATTTGAATGAACATCCACAAGAGGATCCATAGCTAGATGTTTGATCGAGGGATAGAGGGGGTGCTTATCCCAGATCATAGATAGTGCTCAAAATCACCTCTACCAGGGTTAGATTTTCTTACTGAGTTTCAATAGAAGTATATTCTTGTTTCTGATTGTCACATCTTTTGTGAGGCATGATTATACAGATCATCAGTAGATCAAAATGAAAACATTATATTAATACTCAAACTGAGATTAGAGAGAAAATATTGTCTTCATATGTAACAAAAAAAATTCATATTCCATTATACCCAAATAAAAATATTCAAAAGACATGAAATAATCCTCAAAGTGCCTTTACCTTAACACCAATGGAGACTCAAGGTTTGTTATGGTTATATATATCTTGTCAATCAATCACAACTACCACATATGTCACAACAAAATTTCAAAAAGTCACACTGACTTTGGGACAAAAGTTGAAAAAACTCCTCTAATAAAAACTTTGCCCAAACCATCCCAGGTACCCAGGTAGCTTGATAACTAAGCCAGCCCTGACATATCCCTTGGCACATTCCTAGTCCATGTGGGATAGTGTCTAGAAACTAGAATCATACAACATACATTTGTGAATGATTTTTCCATAAGAATACTGGATATAATGATATACGATAGAATTCATAACAAAAGGAAGATCCACTAAGATTAAGGTACCAGAATAAAATGAGGAACTAAATCCCAAAAATGCAAAAACCCATATACTAAAAAGTGAAAAACAGCCCTAGGGTCCATAAGGCACAACTCACCAAGACCACTGTTCAACAGCTATATCCACCTACAAGTTATCCCTTCTCTTTACTAATCCCTAGAAGAAAAAAACCTATAAAAATTGAATAAAAATAGGGTGTGAGACAAAGCCTTGTAAAATAGTTGATGATCCCATAATCGATTCCAAATATAGATATACAAATAAAACCATTCATTGTTCAAGGTAAATAGGATTGGAAAATCAAAATCACATTTAAAGAAAACTTGCTATACATTTTTATAATGAAAGAGTCATACTTTTAAACAACGTGTCTTTTTTTAAAAAGATGGAACATTTATAAAACATTTGATGATGTAAAACATTTATATAAAACAATTCACATATATTCCATAGGCATGTAATGAAGGTCAAACTAATTTGGAAATATTTACATCTCAAATATAATTAAACAAGAAAGAAACAAGGGAATCAGTTATATTGTATGAGTTTATTAACCTTCTATATGATTTCACACTCTATTAGTGAACACAAAAATGAGTATACTCATAGCCGCTGATAGTAGTCGAAGGTGACTCATCACCCTCCTATTTGTGATGTGATCTTCCACATGTAATTTTTTAACATTTTCATAGCGTTGAGTGTATATAATCAACACACAACCTACCTAAGTCTTACATGTGATCTAACATGATGGGAATTTTTTTTAAGACATCATAGAATACAATAAATCACATTCTTCCCTTCCAAAAATTTCAATTTATTTCCTTTAAAAACCAATAAATTTTTTATTTAAAAACAATACTATTTAACTAGATAAAACCATTGGTTTTATATCAAATCGTTTCAAGACATTTCATGAGTTTGTAATATATTCACAACCAATTCGACCATTTTCGCAATTCATATTCAGGATTAAATTCATAATTTTAATTGAAAACATTTCCATGAGATATAAATTTTAATTTCAATAATTTAAATCATCCAATTTCTCTAAATCTCGACCAATTCATTGGAATTAGGGGTTTTCCATGTTTTTGTTCCAAAATATTTTCAGGTCTCCCAATTCACGTGATTTTTGTTTTATCTGTGAACTTGAAAACATGTTTAAGTAATTGAATTTATATCATTAGTTGAAATAAATCATGCAATATAATGGTAATCAATTTGGCCAAATAAAGAAGGATCCAAAAACCTCTTTCCTAAATAAAAATACTCAAAACAACACAAATAAATGAGAACTATGGTGGAGTATATAATGAAATCCAAACTTGAATCAAGATCTAACATCATATGTCATGGATCTATCAATCACAAGATGATCCATAAAAAACCCAAGAGGAGTCAAAGAGATAAAATTGAAGATTTAGTGAGAATCATTACTACTCAAGATGCTCTGCAGAAGTAATGTTAATCCAAACCTGATTGGATCGATCTGGATGAAATGGCCCTCATAAAAAATCTCTAAAGGGTTATGGTTGGAGATTCCATAGTTTGGGAAAGAATAAAACGAGTGAAATTCAATTATGCATGACGTACTGTTGAGTGTGGGCTTGGTCATGACGTGTAGTCCACAATGGATTTGTTATGCCAAAATCCACATCACCTCAGATTAAAAACAAACATTTACACTCTATACTATATAAAACAACCTTTTATGATGTGTGCCAATTCAAAGTGTGATCTCCCCTTAATGATTTGTATCTAGAAACTAGTACACATTGTGTACCTCATGTACATGAAAAGTACATGCTTTTCATCCCAATCATGGTAACTGGATGTTACATCATTCTTGAAGATTGACACCCACAATAGCACCCATCATTGAGAACAAAGGTGAATTTGATATTGAAACACAACCTTGAAGAATGATCTAAACCCACATGTAATGTATCTATCAATCCCAAAATGATCCATCGAAAACCTGAGAGGATAGAAATTGATATTATTAAATAATGAGGGTGAAGGCCTATCCTGGAAGATACACCAATGATGCAATGAACATCCAATGTTGATCGAATCGATCTGTAATGAGGGGAACCTCGGAAAAATTCCTATAATGTGTTCTGGATCATGATACTATTGGTGTGGAGTGAATAGACATAGTGAAATATCCAAACACATGATATAGAGCTTGGAATGGGTTGGGTAATGATTTTCATCCAATATTCATGACATTTATTCCACAATGGGAAACTCATGCTATCAAATATGTCACCTCATGCAAAAAACTGACATTAACACCCTACCCGGTGTGTACCCACAATTCACGATGTGTACCAGTTCATAGTTTGATCTCCCCCTTCATGACATGTATCCAAAATCTAGTACAAGACATGTTCATTAGGTACATGACATGTACATACTCTATATCCTGATTAAGGTAACATGTTTTTATAACCTCCACAACATAAAAATATTTTTCCCCCATAAATCATATGAAGAAGCTTCCATAGAAACGATATAGGGACACTACCCTCTCATCAGTGCCTCCTGTTACCACATCTCATGATTATCAAATCCATGTTGCCATCACACAACGATGAAATGTAACATTCTCCCATGAATTACCTTGACCATTGAATAAAATATCTCAATTGGTTGCTCATATAAAGACAAATCAAAATTGATTTCAATATCACTCAATCTCAAAATGTGAGATAGATCAAATAGATACATTCTCATATATGATACATGGAACACATAATGAATCTATGTAATCTACGATGGATGTTCCAAATGTTATTCAACCACTCCTGCCTCCTTAACAACCTCGAATAGTCCCACAAATTTAGGATAAGAAATACAATTTCTTAGAAGTAGTTGACGGCCTAATCGGGGAGAAGCCTTTATGAACACATGATTACCAATTGAAAACATCAATGTAATATTATTTTGATCATAATTAGACATATATTGGATGTGTTCCTTCATCATCCTATGATGAATAAGTTGAATCTTAGTTTCTATCTCTTTAACCATGATTTCATCTACCAAGGAACATTCACCTATCTCTGACAAGTACAATGGATATTTACATAACTTCCCATACATGAACTTGAACTATTATATTCTTTTTGCATACTAGTAACTATTTTTGTATGAAAATTAAGCCATCTCTAAGTGATCATCCTAATCCCCACCAAGTTCGATAACACAGGAACGAAGCATATCCCCCAGAATCTATAAATTTCATTCTATCTGTCCAACAATCTAGGGTTGGTATGCCATTTTCAAATAGACTGGAGATATCAGTGGCTCATTAATCCCAATCAGAAAGTGAGAAGTAATCCAAGAATCTCTAATATAGACTATAACAGATATCACTCTATGAAATTGAACAATCTCTTCCATGTAGAGATTTACCCAGTCCTTAACTTTGGTTGTATCTTGAATGGGTATGAAGTCAATGGAAATGATTAACCTGTAAATCAGAACCCATATTTCATTATTCATTATCAATTTATGTGGAAACCCAACCATATGGACCATAAATATCTCATCCCACTTCCAAGTAGGAACTCGATGTGGATGATGTAATCTTGAAGGATTCTAGTGCTCTTCATTCGATTTATAGCACTTATAGAAATAAGAAACCGACTCAATAATGTCTGGTCTCATACATGGACACTGTAAATGGAACCTCATGTCATAGAGCATATTTTTAGTTCCCAGTGGTACTACTCACTTGAAGTTATTACCACCCCCCATCACATCCTTCTTTGATGATAGTGGGATGACAATGAGGTTCCAACAACAATGGAAAAACTATTTAGATAACTAATGAATGTAAAATTACTTTCCACCATAATGGGACAATATAATGTTTTGTAACTCGTCATTAAGATGTTGATCTTGAAGAATCATCTCAATATGAGCAGATTACAACTAAACACTGGCTGAAGAAACCTCGTCCCCTTCCTCCAGAACTCTAATATTAAACTGTGAACAGAGATCCACAAAAATAACCTCTTATTAGGATTCATCCACTTCATGGGTTTCAAGTTCTCTTCTCAATTCATCATCCAAAACATTCTATTTCCCTAGGGTAACGACACAGTCAATGTTAAAAGAATCTAGGTACTTTAACTAGAATAGTCATTGCAAGGGGAACTGGAATCTTCTTTAACTCAAGTCCCAAATCATTGAAATACAATTGGGATATGATGTAGTGTGTCTCTCTTAGATCAAACTAATAATTAACCCAAGTATATAACAAGAAAACGGTACCTTGTACGATGTATGGCTCACCTAGAATAGGAAACTCTAATGCATAAAGCTGATCACAACCTACTCCCCAACCACATTGACCATGATAACGACCACATCAACATATTCGTTTTTCCCTCTGAGGATAATATGACTCCCAAGGTTTTCCTATACGATCCAAATCATCACCTTCTTGATCCAAAATTTGTGTGACCTATTGTTTTTACGACGGTTGGAATAGTCGCAATGAAAGAAGCTGAAGTGGGACACCTGGAACATGCTAATTACTCTGAAAGATAAGGAACATATCCCCCTGATAGCCTCATGTTCTACAACAAAAAATAATTTTATGATCTATTAGTGTAGGCTTGAGAGCCAATGACCACGATGAAATAAGATATTTTGGGTTGGGAATTACCCTCAAATTAATGGAAAATATTCATCCCTGAAAACCAGGAACATACACCCTTGGATTATCTTCTTGAGGAATCCTGGTGAATCCAATATCATGAGGATTTGGATAGGGATAACAACCTCTCGATTAGTTATCCTTTTATGATCACCTCAAGATATGTCATTTGGATAAATAGGGTGACCTGTCACAAGATCATTGGCGGTGGATCATCCTCAAAATGACCCTCATTGGACTTCTAATTTAGAAAATGGTGTGAGTCATAACAAAGAAGGTTCCAGAAATATATTTTGAACTCTCTCACATAAGAGCCTCCCTACCAAAGGGTAAGAAGGTTCATTTGATAGGATGAATTCACATTCGAATAAAGAAACTTGTCCATGACTAGTTCTCTGAACCTCACCATTAGACTGTCGGCTCCTCATAATATCTGAGGAATAAAAACCTCTAATTCCACACTACCCTATGCATCATCATCCCAACTAATGACATAATGTGATCTTTCTGAGTATGGATTGAACTGAAGTGTATCCCAACCTCCTACAACAATTTCATCTTCGACTTCATCTGAAATGGAACCCTCATATATCTGTAGACATTGGTGTGGAAGCTCTTAGAGTGCCCTCTTCAAAGTGACTTCATCATCATCATCTACTATCAATTGATATGCTGGTGCAACCTACTAATTATTCTCAATATATAAATGAATAGGATATCAACTTGTAGACATACATTAAAAAATTATAAAAAAATATATAACCTAAAATTAGAATATTGAATACTTTAACAATAATTACTTATTTAATTGTATTCATATTAGGTTAACATATCATAAGTTCTACCCTTTCAAGCAAAAGACGAAGAAGATCGATGCATGACCCCTTCCTAGGAATCTACCTGAAAATAAGTATCTATTCTTTTAATGGAAACTAGAATATTAAAATACCTTGAATTAAGTCACATGTGTCCCTAAATAACTATATACCTGTTGATCTTCCATTTTTAAAGTACTTGATAAACATAGCTGAAACCATTTCCCTACTAAACCATGCAACATAACATGTTCCTAACACCAAGATCCATCTTATCCCTCTTAACAATGTTTTGATACAGCTCTTTCACAACCCCCTCCCAAAAAAGTGTACATCTCCTAGTCTGGTAATGGAAGAATAAAGATAGTGGCATGCGAGTCCCACCCCCAATCGGCCTCATATTGATGATTTGAATAGACGGTATAATAAACACACATATGGGAGGCATTACCCTCGAAGAGAACACATAAAAAGTGAGAGATATTATAATACCTAAAAAAATCATTCTCAAAAAATAAATATAATTGAATCCCCTTGAACATATATGTATTATCCTGAATGAACTACAAAAACTAATTGGGAAAATTGAATGTTCCAAAAAAAGTAAATGTGGTAGTGACCGTGAAGCCCGAATAGATCATGTGAAATCCCATGATTTATGTAACCCTCATCATCTGCAAAATACATCAAATTACATGAAAATTGGTTTATATAAATCTAGGGTTATTATAAAAGTTTAATCATTATAATCCCCTAGGAAGCTTCTCCTGAAAAATTAATGAATGCATGCTAAAGCCTAGTGAAAATCATTTCAAATAAACTCATCAAATAAATAGGTATACAATGTTCCCAGACTCACCATTTATAATCTCAACATGTTTTAAAAACGTTAGTATATATTATAATAAAAGACATTAAGGGTACCCTGATACCACTACCCCACTGGTTTACTACATTTCCCCAACGTCACACGTCCTGAGCATATCTCTCTAAAGGCTGTCTTGAAGACACCTATGTGAAGAAAAACAACATGAACCTTGTGAAACACACAAAATAATACAAATAAAAAACGTAATAAATCCGTTTTTGGGAGCCACCACAGCTAGTACAACATGTATCATACATCAGATAACATACATCAAACCATTAAAGCCCATACACCATGTACAGATCCTCAAGTCATCACAGCTTATACATGTTATACCAATAGTAGTCTTTATAAAACTATATCTAATATACATGTGTGTAAAATAAACACAAGATGATAATACCCTATACATATATATATGGGAAAAGCTAACTGGTAGGAAAACCATCATACGTAACAACCATGAGAATAGGGTGGAAAAATATGGGGTAGTCTAGCATCCGTCCTCCCACTTGGATGATGGTGAACACACCCACAAGGGATCAGAATCCTTTTTTTTCAATTTTCCTAAACAACATGGTGGATTAAAATATATAAAAACAAACATTACATGGTATACTATAGAATAAAACCAGACTATGGTCGTAACCTAGTTTCTGACTCGATTGGTGATAACATCTCTTGGACTCATTGATGGAACTTCTTAGACATGTTATCCTGCAAGAACACATCCATTTAAAGTGATAGATTATATTAACTTACTCTATTTTCATATGTTCCACATAATTATAATTAATTCATAAACAATTAATTTACAATTAACATTTTTGACATTTCATTCATTATCAGGATAAAAAACTGTTAGGCCCTCAAGGAACAACCAAACATAATTCAGAGATTCTTAGAAGTATAACCATAATATTTCATCCACATAATCTCCAACCACATGGGTTAAACCTTTATTAATTTATATAATAGAATTTAATCTTTCAAAAATTTCACGTGCTCAATGAAAACATTCTATGATGCCAATCAAATGGTGCTCAATATGGTGGGCTGATGAATAACTCATCGAGTATTTTCCACCTATAGAAAGAGCATATATATTTTCAGCCTCAATAATATAAATATAGAAATATCGTGGAATAACCCATGATTCATTTCCTCTATTTGAAATAGAGTAATAAAAACCACCTACCAAATGTAGCATGGAAGTCAAAAATGATAAACATTCAAAAAATTCAATAAAAATCCAACTTTCATAACAACTCATAAGTCGAGTATCAACCCATCCCGTCATCTTTGGTTTCCTCCCCGACACCCACATGTATAAAATGAGGCATCCCACCATCCAAGGCTTTAAAAGATGCCAAAACAACAAGGACTCACCCGAAAAAATACCAAAAGAACCCTATAGGATCAGACATCCTAGGCTCACATCACATCTTTCCCACCTGGCCCCACATACCACAACAACTCTCCTTGACCATCCACCCAAGTCTCACATCACAGGATGTATGAAAGAAAAAATAGTAACATGCCACTTTGAACAGAATCAAGGAATTTTTCCTCACACACAATGAGCCCTCACAGCTCTAAATCACTATACACTTGGCCATTAATGATGGTGGGATCCTTGGGCCCGACAAAGGTGTTATCTTCTAGCACACAATCAATTCATATTCCATATTGAATTAACTAATTAATTAATCATATTATACAACTATGGGAATTGTAATCTAGGTGCAATCAAAATCTATCAGAAATTAATTATTCAATTTATTTAACATGCCTTTAATCCCTCTTTCAAAATGCATCATCATGATTAAGGATAATTAAACATTTCAAATAAATATGAATTATGTCAAAACATTGATCATCCTCAAATTATAATAACCACAATCAGATTCATTAAAATGAAACTTTAATATTTCAGCAAATGAATGTAATAATTAATCCTTGATTTATGTTCTTTATGAAATTTCCATCAATAACCAAATGATAACAAATCAAACATATATATAAAAATATATATTAAATTAAAAGGAAGTCATTAACATGGTACAATGAAATAAAATCATTAGGTGATTTATACCAATTATTTAACCTAATTCAATTATATAATGATCTCAATTTCAATGTGATCAAAAGGGATGAATCATAGAAACTGTACTATTTCATTTAAATAATATGAGATGAATGGAATCCCTAACCTCAATATTTTTTTCAAGTTCTTCTCCTGAGAACAAGTCAACGAAAAATATCACAAGCACATCTCCCATAATTAATTCAACCACTTTAGGAAACTATGACACAACTACACCAACCAATAATAATGAATACTTTATAAAAAAAATTATTATACCCCATCACATGAAATGGTGAAATGGGAGGAAAAAAATCAAATAATCCATAATAATAGAGGTATAGCATACCATAAAACTCATCCATACTATAAACCCTATTTCACATCATGTAACATCTATTCATGATGTAATGATTCCTGATTCCAGCCTCTAGCATTAAAACTCCTTCATACTTTCTCTAGGCCTCCCAAGAGAAACAAAGTCTTCAAAAACACATAATTTGTCGATCCACTTGGAACAATGGCCATTCAACTATTACAGATTTTATATTAAGAAGTTAATTATTGTTTTTATCATAGAATTTATTGAAGAATATAATATAGAAAAAAACAAAATTTTGAAAGTGGAATACCATAAAATATCTGGGTGTTACATTCTTCCATCCTACAAGAAGTTTTGTTATTAATATTTATAGAGTTTCATCTCAATGAAATATTTGTCTCATTTTAAATCATAACTTCTCAGGTTTCCACATAACCTCACTAATTTTATGATTATTCCAAAGAACCTTTACCGGTAGAGACATATGATTCCTAAAAACTTGTTATCTATTTATCAGAATTATGATAGGATATTAATAGTAAGGAAAATATACTTCCAATTCTATTTCATCGTATATGAAAACACACATTGGGTCTATCTTGTACATCATTAGTGAGATGATGTGGAAAAAACCATGATATTTAGAAAGAATGTGTAGCATTGTTAGATGATAATGCATAGATCTTGTTATTTCCATTGTTTCACAAATAGAATAATGTACATGGGGAATAATTTACCTTTATTTAAAAAATATAACACCCTTCGAAGTTGATGCCATCAAGAAGACATGTTCTCAAAAAAGTAAATCAAACTAATTCATTTGATTATTTGACTAATTATTTTTCCTACTTATAGAAATGTTGATATGAGTTTGAATTGTATTCAAAATTTCTCTTGTTTCCTCCAAATGTTTCGGGCCTACAATAATCCTTTCAGAGACATCATCACAATAAGTTGTTGAATGACATCTCTTTCCATACAATGCTTTATAATCTTCAATTAGAATTCTAAAATGGAAAATATTATTATAGAAACTCTAGCATAGTTATATAATGATCCTGTATGCCTTGAAAACCTATTGATAATGTATCATAATGTCTTCCTATGTTTAGATAATTTAATAATATTGCTCATTTGTATGATAATGATATGCAGTGATCAAATGAAGTTGTGTACCCAAAACATTATGTAAAATTTTATAGAATAACAATAAATATCATTGACCATGATCAGAAAAAAATATATTGTTTCTCCAAGATGTCATAAAACATCATTAATATAGATTTTTACAAAGCACTCTAGTGGAATGTCACCCCTTATAGTGGGAAAATGTTAAAAAAATTAATTTCGATATACAATTACCCTTATTATATAATAATTTCATGGGGTTCATGGTAACCCAGAGACAATATGCATTGTAATTTCAACACATTTATATGTAAGAATTGGTATAGATTGTATGGACTCTCAATGATGTTTTATTTCATCCTTCACATATTCAGATTTAAAACATTGTGATACATAATCAAAAATATCCTGGTATATATTATTCCCCAATATATATTTCTAAAAATCACTATAAATTTTTGTGATAGTAGGGTGTGTAGAAAAATGTGTGGTGTGTTATTATCCAATACCTGAATTTTTATCTCGGGTGTAGAGGGAACACCTAGCCTCCTCTCAAATTTAATTATTCCTTCTTCATACGAGATGTCATCCAAATTCCAATAATTCAGAAAGTTTAATTTTGTTTTAAATATTCTCATCATCAAACTAATATCATAAATTCGATAAGTTAAATAATTTTTTTAACCATATTGAGAATTCATTGAAGTTTTTTCTTCCTTGATAGTAATCATATATATCTTTTTCTAGGTTCATATACACAGGGTCTTTATTAATCTGTATTTTTTTGGAACTCCCTAAATGTTCCTTCTCAAAGAATAGTCTATCATATTTTCATTCATGGGTGGGTAGTGAATTTAATCATCATAATCATTGAGTATATCATTCCATCTTTATTTCCTCATGTTGAGTTAATTTGTGAGAATATATATTTCATCCTCTTGTGAAATCTATATATCTCTAATCATTCAAAATTGAGATAGTGTCTCCGTATATCCAGAAAAAATTTTATTGATTCTAACTCAAGATCCAAAGTTGGATAGTTCTGTTCATGAGTTTATAACATCCTTGATTCATAGTAAAACAATCTATCTTTCAACATTGGTTCAAATGCAAGTCCATTTCTTTATGCATCGTTATAAATCACAAATCCACCATTTATCGATGATAATGTCAAGATAAGATGATTCACTAATCACTAATTGAAATCCCTCAAAAATCATTATTTATTCTATATGAATATGACCCTTTCATGACTAAGGGTGGACAATGGGTTAGATAATCGGGATAAACATTGATCAAACATAGAAAAAAACATGATATTCCAATGAAACTATGTACCTTAGTTATGTTTTTTAGTGTTTTCCATTCCCGTGATTCCTTTGTCTTCATAGGATCAACTATGATTCAATCCATAGAGAAAATATAAACATGAAAAGAAACTATTTCAATCTAGAATTCACACCTACTAAAAATCCTATATAACTCTTTTCTTATAAGTGTCTCTAGAAAAACTAATAAGTGGTTCTCATGGTCCTCATTATGTTTAGTATATTTCAACATATAATTAAAAAATAGTAAATAAATAATCAAGATATTTCATGAACACTATATTCATTAGATCCACCAAAATAGATGAATTATTAGTCATAAAAATTATTGTTACTTTTAAATCATAATGTCCATAACTAATTCAATTGGTTATCATTGGAATGCCATTCTTGTTACATGTGATTTATCATATCAATAATGATGGTCAATATTCAAAAAAATACATATTATGTAGACCTAATAAATCATCAATGCATGAAAGTGGATATATTTTAATTATTATAATATCATTGATTTCTCTATAATCAATTAAAATCCTTAAGCATCCATCATTATTCATTTAAAAGATAACATGGTCTCCCCATGGTGAAAAACTTGGGGAGATAAATCCCTTATCACTCTATTCCTATAATTTTTTCTTTGGATCCACTAATTCCATACTTTTCATTCTATAAGCAGTCTTGAATATTGTCCTTTTATAAAGGATTAATCAAATAGAGATTTTAACTTCATACTCTGGAGTATTTCTATGTAAATCATATGGAAATACATCAATGTATTCTTACAGAATAGGCAAATTGTTACATTTAAGATTTCTCTATTCATCAGTTGATGAAATTTTATCTTATTCCATTGTAATTTAATTCATATGATCTATTGGGGGAATATCTATATAAGAATAAGATTATTAGTTTTATTCTATAAATATTTGTTGTTCCACACCTTCCTTGTAAATAGTAACTTTGTTCATCTTGAAATATATTATCACATCAATTTTTAAATGATAATACATTTCAAGGATTATGAGAAAGTCAATTTTAGGTCTAATAATAATGATTGTAACTAAAGCATGATTTAGTTTCATAATGGGGACTGATTGAAACATGTTTGTTTTAATGAGACTTCATATTGAAATTTTGAATTAAAATTTCTTTTTTCATTCAGAAGGGAATGTGTAATATATTATGGATGACTGTGATCATATAAAAGATTATAATGATTCATAACTAAATAATAAATAGTCTAGGTTCAAGGAAATGATTAATGTACCTTCCAACACATCATTGTTAACTTCAACCTTAACTGTTGTGATCATATATGATTGGAATTTCTCCCATATCCATTTTTGGGATATGTTTCCTTGATGCTTTAGAACCTCATTTTCAAAGTTTCCCATCTCCATACAATTCTATCATTTAACACGTGTAGCTAATTAAATACCAATTAATTTTTTATCATGTTTTTATTTCTCAGCAAAATTATAGAAAACATTTTTTTCATTTTATGCAGACACTAGGGTGATTTCATCCACAAATATCAAACAATAGATTATCTCCCTTTATATTATTCCCTTTATCCATTCCTTGATCCACCACCCTCTTCTATCTTTATTTCCCATAAAATAAAAAAAACATAGTTAATTATTTCTCTATCTTGTTGGATCATGATACTATATCATCGTTAGATGATAAATTCATATAGACAAGTTAAATTCATAGGAATGGTTTAAAACCATCAATTAATCGATCAATCTAGCTCATAGGATTACGTATGTATTCCCTAACATTACATGAAAACCATGTAATGTCAAATTCAAGCATAGAAATGTTTTCATCATATTTTTGTCTCAGACTCAAAAATTGGCTCTCCAATTTGATCATATTTTGTGGGGTAAATATTTCTCAAAGAAAATTTTGTTAAAATACTTCAATTCCATTTTTAAAATTTTCTCAACCTCTTTTATGTTTTTAATCGATGAACACTATTGAAAAAAACCCTTTAGATATAATAAATTTCCAAGACAACCATCTATTTCATTAGTTCCCAATGGGGGAAATATATTCTCTAAGTAACATATCCTATGATCATCCACAAATGGGTTTATATTCCAATTAAATAATGTAGGTTGAAGTCGCATGACATTTTCTAGAATTGTTCCTCCATATTTTGGATCAGTATTCTCTATACCTGTAATCTTATTTTTCATAACATGAGTCAGTTGTCATGGTATTGCTATAAGATGTTGTTCAATAGTTGTAACACCTTCCCTAAAATCATTATCTTTCATAGGTGAGAAATACCAACATGGTATAAATTCATTTAAAAATATATTCATAGTTAATCTTATAATAATAAACATGGTTTTAGTGGGGACATATTTTCTTTTAAATCCATAATAATGGATTGTAAATATAATGTGAGTTATCCTAAGCATATCACTTGAGGTTTCCAAACCAGGTGTGTAGTAAGGACAACTTTTGTGTACCATATTACACCGAGTCAAGCCTAAGACACCTTGTAGGAGTTGATACCCCTAGTTATATATGTCCTATATCAACTCCCACTAGTAATATCCATATAGATATTGATTTCTTGGATTACCCACAAAATCTTTACCATACCAATATTATTGTATTCTCTTCTATGATTTTCCACAGTGACTGTTATACTTTTCTGTTCCCTAATATAAGTTTTCGAAATATTGTTTCTATTTTTTCTAATACAATTAATTTGATACCAATTACGACCACCCAAAACCAAGAAGCATCAATTTGGTTTCTTACATTATTAAATTTGAATGAATTTATGAAATCAAATTCTAAAGCTCCATATATTTTTGTAGATTATGTAAAATATATAAAACATAAGCTTTACATTAGAACAAGATAATAATAAATACAAAGAAACTCAACTATAAACATCCATGAACCTCTATATTATCATTACAATTATTTCATAATAAACATTTTCAAATCCTTATAAAAAATAAATCAAAAGAAATTAGTGATCTAAGATGCTTAGTAAGGGTAACCAATAAACTAGAAGATATCATAATAATTAATCCATTGGTAATATAAAGCACACACTACATGAACATATTCATTATCATAATTTGGTTGGAATAAAAAGGAAGAATAAATAATACCATATAATTAATCACATAATAGTGAAACTAAAACATGTATTTTATAATAGTCTAATAATCATGTGGAATATAAATTACATGAATCTTAATTTTTAAATGTGTAATGATGGACATCATAAACATACCCTTGAGGCCTCGACAATGACTACTGAATATAAATGGTAATGTCCTTGACCATGTACATATATAATATTACTCATGATACTTACTAGGGCATTGTGTGGTTATAGAGGGCCTCGCCCTTAACTTCTCTAAGTCTTATTCATTCTTCATATCAATGGAGTGAAATATAACAACATATACATATGACATTTAAGTATTTTTTGGAACATGTAATCACAATCACTAACAATTCTGATTAATGTCTTGAATGGTACAAATAGATCACATCCAAAGTAAAACTAATAACATACCATTTAGTAAAATATGTTACATGTTTTTCAAAATATATCAATTTCATTAAATCACAAGATTCAATAGAGGTGTTGAAATAGATGATAATAAATTTAAAAAATCATTATGGAATTATTGAGAGAATTCCCCATTTTAATTGGAAAATATGAGTTAATATGGAAAATTAATTTGAATTTTAAATTATTGTATTTAAATATCAATAAATTGAAAAATATTTTTCTCATGGAAAAAGTAGTGATTTTATAAAATGATTATTTTAAATAGATTATAGATGATACATATGAATTAGTAAAAAAATAGGATGTACCCTAAAATCATGCATTCCCATCAAGAATAATTGAGAAGGAAACCTAGTTGAACATGTATTTTTAATCAATAAAAGATGAAATGATCTTGATATTTGAGTTTTAAATAGATAAAATGAATTTAAAAGAAATATATAAAAATAATAATTAATTGCAATGGGATAAAGAGAGAGAGATAGCATAAAAAAACTGAAAAATGTTGATTCAGGAAGAAACCCTTACATTATGTCTGAAAGTATTCATCACATGACATTGAAGTACTGTAAAATCAAAGTAAATACATTAATTAATTAATTCTGAAAGTTAAATTCCAGAAATTTGATTTATTATAATTTTATATAGTTTATCTATTTTTTTTCATTAGTTATAATATTAAATTTTGTTATTTTTGAGTGTACCTTTTCCTAGTTTTCATGATACGTTTATATTTTTACACATATATAATATCTGGTAAAATGAAAATTGTTGTCCAGAATTGAAAAATTATGTTATTGATGATCATACATATTATTATATGGTTATATAAGTCATTTTTATATTTTATTTGGATGAATTATTATATCATATTTTACTTATAATCATTTAAAATTTGTTATCGATTTTTCAGTGACAAATAAGTAGTTTTGTTTCATTAATTAATATAATGTAAATATATTTTTTCTAGATTAATACATAACATTTAATGTATATATAAATATTTTACAATATATTTTGATCATAAGAATTGGTTTATGATTAGCCGTGAAGGTGGTATTTTAAAATTAAAATACATCATCCCTTAAAGTAGTAAGTCATCACAAAAAAAAATTAATGTTTTTAAATAAATATTATGATAGAAGATACAATGTGGTGGATATTAAATTCAAACCATAACATTCTAATTAATTTAATATACTATATTTATCTTGAAAATTTTTAATTTGGAGGTGAGGGACTGAAAATAGATGAATTGAAATTGGAATAAAAATAAAATTAAAGAAAGTGGATTTTTACCTCTTGAATTATTCTCCTTAAGATCCTCATTAAATGGATTGGTATTGAAAATTTGTTAATAAAAATGTCTCGTAGAATTTTTGGCACGGTCATTGAATGTGTAATAGGTAGAAATTGGTCATATCTTAAATCATAGATGTTGTGAGGTGAAGAGGCTATGAGTGGTGGTATATATCGTGGAGGTGTAACGCCTCGACCCCGAAAGCCAAAGATGATGAATTATTTTATTAAATTTGAATTATTAAAATAAAACAAGACTTAATGAAATCATTAGTTTATCAGTATTTTAATGTTATATTACAAACATTATTTCGATAATAAATTGGGAAAAAATGAAACATTCCATACATTAAACTGAAATAAACTACATCCTTCTAAGATTATTCAAAGTTCACATCTTTATAACTAGGTGGAAGAATCATAATAATGGTGAAATTAATTGACCAGTAAGGGTAAATAAAATAGAATAATAAATTAAAGAATTTATATTTAATGTTATAATTCTATTAAAACCTTAAATTATATAACTAGATAACACATAATTAATATTACATGGTTAAAAAACTGAGTGACATGCCAAAAATAAATAAAAGAGAATGAAATTCATCCATATATATGTTGATGGAAAATATAACTAAAAAGTAGTTACTAAAATATTATAAAATAAAATTATTAATTTTTGGATTTCATTTTTTAGAAACATGAGGACCAATAATTTCATGATTTATCCTCTGAATAGTTTAAAATTATACATAAAAATCTATTTAATTTTTCCATCATAATCATCTCTTGAGAACCTAATTATTCATGGAACATCTATATAATATGTGGGAACCTCCCATCATATCATATTAAATTATTTAATCATATATAATAATTATTAACTTTAAATCATCCATTACAAAATATTTTTATTTAATAAAATATGCAGATTTAATAATGATTCTCTAGTAATTTAAATTACTATCAAAGTAAAAACCATATGTAAAATGAAATATGTTATAGAAAAAAATAGTATGCAACATATAAAAATAATGATATTAAATTAAAGTTCCAATTATAAATTATTTCTATAAAAATATTATTTAAATAAAATTTAGAAATCACAAATTGAAGCGAGATTTCAAAGATAATCATTAAGATCATTCTTGAAGAGAATAATTTTTAATCATCTAAAATTGTCCCATTACACATAGAAACATTTAAATAATAATACCAATGACGGAATGATATTTTAATAGAATCAATAATCTCATGATAGTAAGGATTATAATGATATAACATGTTAAAACTCGATTTAAACACCAAATAAAAGAGAATTGGGTCATAATTACAAATAAGTTTAAATATAATGTATATTTAGTCAAAATTACATTACTTTAACATTCCTTGTGTTGTGTGGTAAATATCAACATTTATAGTGGATAAATAATTGAAACTAACATATAACAGAACAATAGTCATGATTATAATACAATATATTAACTTCTTATAATTTATTGATACATGATTGTTAACAAACTATCATAAAATTAACTATATTATATTTTAATTCCCTAGTTCATTGAGTATGTTTTAACATATAATTTTATATTATTATCAAATTTATCATGGTTTCATAATATCCTGAAAATTAAAAAATTAAATTAATATCATATATATCATTTTTATAGGTATCTACAATAATATATAATGTTCTGGATATATGAAATGAAATGGACTATTCATGGATATGGTAGTCTATACGTACACATGTACTCTACTTTCATTTCATTGTCATATCAAAAAAATGAATTGAAAATGATAAATATATATATCATATCTCATGTATAAAATATTATTTATATATTTTACATTTTTTATTAAATTTATCCTTATTATGTTTAGTGTATACGGTGAATGAATCAAATCACATTGAGGGGTTGGTAGACCACACGTCCATAAACGATTATATCAATTTAAAAAAAATTGTAAATTAAAATCATATGTGTTGTAAAATAATTAAATAATATTAAATTAATATTATATATTATTTATAAAATATATTAATATATTTTCCAACATAATATCCCCCATGATATGCACTGAAAGAAAATTGAATTATCTTCATTTAAAGAGGTATTAATTCACCATACACATAAACATTATATCGCTACCCATTAGAAGGATGTGTGGGCAGTGTAGGTCAGACCCATAACATAAAAACTTCCTTGTATATTGATGACAATATTTTTGTTATATTATCATGGAATACAAATTATTGATGTTGACGATAATGGAAATAATATTAAAGAGCATTAAGAAAGATGTTACCTATTAATCCAGAAATACCATTTAGTATATAAAAAAAGTCTTCATTGGATTTATTTCTAACCCAAGGGAAGATTCAAGGAGAAATTGAAGGATATTTTGGATTTAATTGGATAGATTTTGGTCGATCCCATGTGGAATAAGGGTTGTGAGGAAGTGAGACGAATGGTTGCCTTTTATTGTCGAGGAAGAGTGGCACAATTGTAATATTTTAAATGAATCTACCCCACCCACATTTAAGTTACTATATGTGGGTCAATAATGGTCCTATGTCAATAAAATGTAGGGAATAGAGTTTAAATAATTCCATCAAATGGTTTTTTTATGAATTTATTGGTTTCTTGTCTCTTTGAGTTATGGTTTAGTCCCTTATTGTGCTTAAATTATCATTATTCATTGTACATAATTTTTATTACCCTCACTCTTATTTTTAGAGAAAAACTATGTTGAACTTTTTAAACATTAAAAATTATTTTGATTACAAATTTGGAATCCATTTTACTAAGTACCAATCAAATAAGTGTGAAAAATTAAATTATTATTAATCCTGTAGATAGGATGACAATACAGGTTTATAAAGTAAAAACATCATATTGTTTACTTAGTCATTTTTGACCATTTAAAAAATTATTTAATTAAAATTAACTAAATATAACTAATTAATAATAATATGAATTAAATGAACATTAAATAATTATAAATATAAATTATCCTCTTAAATAAATTAAGAGGAAATTAATTTTTCAATTAAATTTCAGTACTTTTCGAAATTCATTAAAAATTGAAACATGAGAGAAAAATAAAAAACCACACTAGAATTTATTCATTATTTTTTGATTCCAAAGAATATTTTGATTTTTAAATATTAAAATTATAAAAAAATTAAAAAGGGATATAAAATTGGTTCACCGATGAAAGGTGCTAAAAGTGCCTTAATAAAAAATATTGGTTTTTTAATGTATAATATCGAGTACATTATTGTCATATGAATATCTAATCAATTGAATAATTTTTATAAATATTATTGAATGTATAACATATATATTTCAATTATATAATTAACTAATTAATTTTATTTATTAACAAAAAATTAATTTATGTGTATAAAAATAATAAAATTTCTATTATATTCAACAGCTTTATATTTTCATTTCTAATTAATTTGTAACCTATTAATTAATTTTCTAATTATGTAATCTGTTTAATTTCATAGGTTTGTTTTTAATTGACAGAACGAATAATTTATGGGATAGTTTATAAATTATTAAATTAAATAATAATATTTTAATAATATAATATTGTTTGGTAAAACATAGTCTAGCGTGTAATGTATGATTTCCAATATTGTCGCTCTAGTGTTTAATGCATTATTACATATTGTCTTGAGATATTTCAAATGTTGAATATATCAAATTAATTTTTAATATTAAATTTATTATAAATTACTAGAGTATTATATCACCTTACATGCTTGGGGTTGCGTGTCATGAACACTACCGTATATAAGGTTCTTACAATAGATATTTGTGATGTTGAATTATCCCAACCTTAAATAAATTTTTACTTAACAATTTAACCATGATTTTGGTGATATAAGGTTTTAAAAAAACTATTATTTAAATAACGACATCACAAGAATTGTTAATATCAAATCATCTTAATAAGAAAAAATGGAAAGTGATTTTTTCATTTAAATAGGTTCCCTTGTGGGAGAACATAGGTTGTAAATGGAATCATGGATACAAATGAAAAATATAAAAATGAAGTTTTGATTGAATTTTCTATAAAACATGGTTACAATAAAGTTAATCGTAATAAGGGAATAGATTCATTATGTTCTAAGGGGTGATTTCATTCATCAAAAACGAATGTATTACGATAATATTTTGGTTTTAGGATCATTTTCATAGACTTGATGAATTCATTTTATCTCTATTTATATAATAATATATTCTTTCAATAAACATAATCCTTTCACTTCATTATGCCATAATCAATTTCCACTTCATCTCTTATAAAATCGTGCATCATATGGTTATGTAACAAATTATCCTCTAAAATATCATCTAATGATCAACTCATTCAATTTTATAACATGATAACTTTTCCAAAATATTATGATTCATCACATTTAAAATTCGGTCACTGATACTTCAATTGAAGATATAAAATAAAATGAATTGGATTTTAATCAATATATACAACACATGTGAATATTGTAATAACATGAATTACCATTTACGCATCGTATTCCTTAAATGGAGCATATTATATTGGATATAATCCTTTAATCCATAAAATAATGTGAACGCCATAAATGATAGAATATGCCAATTGTCCTCATGTAATTAATGTACTAAGAAAATATCTAAATATCTCATCTCTTCATAATTATCTCATCATCAAGAACATATTTAGGGTTCAGTTTCCCTTAGTCAAGTGTTTTCCAAAAGGATTAAATTTTTACTAAATATATTATCATAGTAGTATTCAATATATGGTCTCAAATCCTTTTAGTAAAATGCTCAAATATTCCATAATTATAATAACTAGTACATTGATGATGACATATTCTAATTACAGTTTTATTCAATATAAAGATTAATAATACTTCTTCATCTGTGGGAGAAGCATAACTAGATCATTATCTAATAGAATAATTTAGGGTATATTCCTTTGACGAATATGAAATTAATTATCATAGTGTCTAATCTCCATGTAGTTGATTCATTGTACATTGGGAACCTTTTTATAACCCTTGCAATCATGAGCATGGTGTACTTTTTCTCCAATCACATAAAAAACTCTGATTCGCTTCATGAAGTTACTATAGAAATTCATTTCATGGTTCTAAAATGAGGGAAAATCTTTCTTTCCCTACATCCCATTATCCATATTTTCTCCTCCATCATCTTCTTCCCTTACTTTGCATAAAATCCATAGGACTCAGAGAATTATTCAATTTTCTTGTCATCAAGTGATAATATTTCCTCATATGATAACAATACATTAGAGGGTATTTTATATTCAAATGATGTCTTATGACCATGAATGATATAATACTCCTTACTCTATAAATCACATGGATTGGTCGAGTTTTCTGTCATTCTACAAGGCCCTATTTCTAAAAAATGACATATATTGTGTTACCTCCTAAAATTATGATATATAATTATAGTTATACCAGGTAACATAAATTTATTCATTTACATCATATAACCATAATAATTGGTTACTTTGAGAACACGATATCATTTTAATTCTTTAAAATAGTAGGTAATGAGAATGTGAACTATCCTGAGACTATCCATCGAGAGTGAAAAACTAGGTGCATATTAAGGCTCATTTTTCTGTACTGGGTTACCCCATGTTAGGACTAAAACACCTATTCTGAGTTGTTACTCCGAAGTTCATTTGTTTGAGATCCCCATCCAGTTGTAGTGTCTAGATAATAGTATATTTCTAGGAATACCCACATAACATATACATTTCCAAATTTCTAGGATGTTCTTGTATACATATCCTCAAGGTTCATCTTTTATTTTTGATCACTAATCTGTTTTTATAAATACAGTTTTCATGGGTGCTACTAAATTTCATTTGATACAAACATTAATTCCTAGACCCCAGAAGCACGGATCTGGTGCATTATTTTATTAGATTTACATTATTACAAGGAATGAAATCCAGAAGTACTGGTCAGTTTAGAAAACATGGAATGAATTATTACTTACAATACACCCATAATATATTGGGAAAAAAATAAAACAAGCTATAAAATAAACTGAAATGAATGGGATCCCTGTAAGAATATTTTATTTTATCTTCTTCGTGACCATGGTAAAGAAACCTAATAAGGGTGAGCTAAAATTTTTAGTAAGGGTAAAAAATTGAATAAATAATTATTATTCTATATAGAATAGTACATAACTACGGAACACTTTCCATTAACGTAATTAGATAAGACATAATTATTATGGGAGGTTAAGAAACATAAACGCATGACAGAAACCAATAAACTGTTAATTAATTACATCCAAAGATATGTCGATGAAAATTATCATTGCTAAATAAAAATTGAAATATCTATGAATTAAATTAGTAACTATTTGATGTCGTCTTTTAAGACAATGGGAACTGACACTATCAAGATTCATTCTCAGGATAGTTTAAAACTACCGGAACCAACCATTTAAATTTCTCAAACATAATCTTCTAATGAGAAACAATCGACGCATTGAAGTGTTATATAATGACCCAAATCCAACGGTCATTGCCTGCCCATATAATTCCTCATTTAAAATAAATAACCAATAGAAAATATGCCTTCTCAAATATCTATATTGAATAATTTATAGAGTTTTATCAATATTTCCTAAAATTATTCAAATAATTTCCATAATAAACACTATATGTTTAATTATTTTCAGATTACGAAGTGATAGTAACAATCATATGAAAATATGGATATTCAAGTAAATATGTAATTAAAGTTATTTCTATAAAAATACTAGTTGTCATGACCTGTCATAGTCAAGGTGATGGAAGGTACAACAATGTTCCATGCCATTTCTTAATCAAGGGGGTGGAGAGATAATAACCCCTGAGTCGCCCCTCCAATAGGTGACGAGGTGGCGACTAGCACCAAGGTTGTGTAAAAATTCACACCAGATTAGAGTCATTAGCCTTTAAAATAAAAAATAAAGACATAATATGGTGAATATCCACAACACCAACAAATTTATAGATAAGGGAAAACTAGAAATGGAAACTAGACTATGCATGTCTATACAAACATGCCACAAATGGAAACAAAACTCCAAGGTAAATTACCCAAAGAAAACATAATAAGAAGAAATAACAACTATCCTAATAACTGATATAGTATGGTATAGTGTGGTCCTCACTATCCTCTTGGAAAAAATGAATGATGTTATATATATATGTATGGTGATCATACAAGTATATATAGTATGTAATCCAATTTCATTCACGCAGAAGTGGGGGAACATCATGTTTAGATAATCATTTGTCTCACTTCCGAAGAATAATTAAATTTTGACATATTAAAATTATAAATGTGTAAATATAGGATTTAAATTTGGTTTTCCATTAAAAGTCAGTAATAGTGACTTATTAAAAATGTTGGATTTTGTGATTAATGTTATGTTTATTCTAATAATATGTATATCGAATATGTTGGTTGATAATGAAAAATCTTTTACTGAATATATAATATATATATTTTATTAATATAAATCACTAATGAATTTAATTTATTAATGTAAAATGGAATTTTAAGTATAATAATAATAATATTTCATTCATATTCAATTGGTTCATATTATAGTTTGTCAATAATTGTTATCCAGGTAATTCATTTCATATTTTTTCAAACCATAGATTTTCATTACTTTGTTTATCCTTTTTATAACCACAATATTAATGGACAGTTTATATTTTATTATATTAAATAGTAATATTTTAATAAAAAATTATTTGATGTAAAAACACATTTTTGCATGTAATGTAGATTTCGAATAAAGTTACTCTTTCTTTTAAGGAAATCTAACACTGTGTTTCTTGAATTAGAAAATGTACAATATGTAATGTCAATTAAATGATGAAAATATATTTACTGTATCAGGGAACTATATCCCCTTGTGCGCTTGGTGTCATGTATCATGCAGACTACTGAATATGTTTACTTTACTTAACAATTTAATGGTGTTATAGGATAAGTAGGGTGTATTTAAAAAAATTATTCTATTATTTATAAATTTTCCTCACAACTATGAATAGTTTGATAATTATCACTAAATATATTAAAATAATAAAGGTATTTTTGAGATTATGGTGCATACATCATTCATGACTCAAGGAATATTGTATTTACATTATAATGAACATATACAGTAAATTACCATATTTTACTATCGATAAAAAATTAACTATTCTATAAAAATACATAAAATTCACCTTCAGCATTCTTTAATGTGTTGAATTAATAATTAAATTCATTTTTTAAATAATTATATAAATATGACAATTTAATTTTTTAAATTAAAATCATCATTTATTCAATAAATACATGTTTCAAAATTATAATTTGATTTTTTGCACATTGAAATTTTTTTCAAGGGATTATAATAATATATTATAATCTTTTGAAAATCAATTTTAAATTAATTAGTCAATTTTATAAATATTTTTATAAATTATTGTTTTTTTAATAAAATTATTAATAAAAATTAATGTTTTAAAAAAATTCTAACAATTAATTTACCATTTTTAAAACATTTATTTACATATTCCAAAATAAAAATATACAATATTCTTATTAATAATAAACCAAAATTTTATTTATAACTTGATAGGTTTTCTTACTATTCTGTTTCTCATATTACTATTCTTAAGGGTCACATAACTATTGAAAAGGTCATATTCCATAGTACATAACTATTTTAATCATAGTGTTGTGAAATGAATAAACTATTAAAGATGTTAAATTTTTAAAAAGGCATATATTAAAATAATGTGGTGTTACAAAAAACTTCAAGTAAACTTTTAATGAATGGGAAAAAAATTGTAAAATGAAATGTTATTGATAATTCATAGTATAAGATTCACTAGAGAAACTGCATGTTTGATGCTATTTTTTTAGAATCAAGGAAACTATTGGTATTTTTCATCCCTTTTTGTATATCTTCTATATTAAATAACTGTGTCATAGATTTATCTTTTCAATTCCTTATCAAAGGTATCAATTGTTTTGTTCTATATCTGAGATGGATAGACATATAGACACTCACTGAAATTAATTTGGTATTGTGTTGACCTATACCTAAAAACACATCTCAGTTGTTTGTTAGTAGTGTTGGATGATACAACATTGGCTTTAAATATATCATAATAATTATAAAACATTAATTAATATATGTAATTGAATTGATTAAATGTAAGAATTTAAAATAGATTTTATGAATCTTACCATGTTGGATATTTAGCCATGTAATCAATAAAATGACTATTCTCTCTGAGAATATTAATCCATTGTCTTTTAAATAAATTAAGTAACATATCTTTCAAGAATATGTGATCTTTTTTGGTATATTGAAATTGAGGACCCCAATATTATCCAACATTACTCCACCCCAACCATGAACACATAATCAACAACAAGTTCTCGAGAATAAAATTCATCAATCTTATTCAGAGGAAAAAAAGTTATTATATCTCTTCATCATTAAATAAATTATAAATACCTATTAGAAAATGAAATAACTTATATAAATTTGATATTTTATAAATAAGAAAATATAATAAATCATAATGACTGAAAAATAATTACTAGTTATTCATTAAAAACCATATAAATAATTATCATTATACAGTATGTTATTTTATTAAAAAATAATGAATTATTGAAATCAATATATTTAGACACAAGATTCAATTAAAAACTATTTTGGTCATCCATATTGTCATTCATTCGTATAATGTATTGATTTTTGTAATATTTTCAAAACATAAACAAGACGATTGAATCATTATTTTTTTATTGTATAATTTTTTTACAAATCCAACATATGTGTTAGGAAAAAGAATATAACTATTTTGATGGTCTTATAAATATTTCTTTAGAAAAACATGTACCATCATTTCACACACACAAAATCAATCTAAAAATATATGTGAATAATGATAAATATAATATTAAATAACTATAAAAACATAATATCATTGACTAAAAATGAAATAAGAAGTACAAAGAGTAACTAAAAATAAATAAATTCACATCATAAAATGAAATCCTGGAAATTTAATATTATCAACATTTATTATTTTAGTAATTATGTTTAATTTTTATAAACATAATATTGGATTAAAATCATATAATTCTTGGAAAGAAAATCAGGGATCTTAAAAAATATTTGAATGGAAAGGCATGACTATGATTTTAAATATATTGAATAAATTATGTTTCAATCATAGACATCACCTTTTTGGTACTCCCCTAGTCTAAATTATAATGTATTTATGTTTTATATAAAATAATCCATTTTTAACCAAATTTCATTGTTTGTTGTTAATATTTTATAAATTACCATAGAATATATTTTTTCCCTAAATAAAACATATTATCTAATTTAATCACATTCGAAAACTTTGTAATATTTTAAATATTTAAATATATTATAGACAAAATGACTTAAAATAAATTATATAAATGGACTATGTCTTATTTTTTATTAATAATGGGATGACTCCCACAAATATATTAAGTTTTTACTAGTATTCATAATGTTTTTATAGTAAAAGTTTATTATTTAACAGAACTCCAAATATGGTTAGAGGTATATGAATATTTTAATGCAATATGGATTGAGATTTTGGAATGAGATACGTATTATTGAAACAATTATCTAATGATATTTCATAATGAAAAAATTAATGGATAAAAATAAATTTTTTTTTTGAAAAATAAATAGGGGTAATGTTTTTTAAGTCCTAGATTTTTTAAATTGTATGATTTTTATGTTTCATGGAATATTTTATGTATTTGAAAATATTTATTCATGAAATTATATTTAAAATTATGTTCATATTATAATTAAAATTGTGTAATGGCCCAGTCTATCCCACGATCATGATATTGTCCGCTTTGGGACTAGCCCACACAGTTTTGTTTTCCCTGGGCTTGACCCGAAGGCACTCTGTAGGAAAAGGGCTCATGATGGGAGAGGTATCCACACCACCTTATAAAGGGGTGCTTCGTGCTCCTCCTCCTTCAATGTGGGATTGCCCTAACCCACCCCCTAGAAGGGCCCAATGTCCTCGATGGCACAACAAATGGACACCGGATCTGATACCATTTGTAACGGCCATGTCCAGCCCACGACCATGATATTGTCCACTTTGGGCCTACCCCGCACGATTTTGTTTTCTTGGGGCTTGACGCACATGCACCCTCCAAAAAAAGGCCTCATGATAAAAGAGGTACCCATACCACCTTATAAAGTGTTGATTCATGCTCCTCCTCCTTCAATGTGGGATTGCCAAAACTAATATCCCTATTTCGGAAGCCACCCATAGGTGCCCCATACCCAGTTTGTAACATTGCATCAAATGCATTTCCCTGAATGCCAGAGGCTACCGACTATCTTTGAGGGCCTTAGATGTGATGGTGGGGAAACTATGCCCTCATTGGCAGAGTACACAACCGAATTAAACATCACACAATACCGGAAGCCGTAAATATCCAACAATAGTAAACTACGGGAGATTAATAAATAAACAACCAGATAAAATATATATATATAAATTATGTATAATACATATATTTCTAGAAAAACATCCAAACAAGTCACAATGTTGAATACAGTACTAAACCTATGTAAAAAAGAAAAATAGATTAGAGACTCCTTAGCATCGCATGCTTCAGCTGGGTCCCATGATCTCCAGCTCTAATGTAATCAAGTACCTGAAGTCGAAGGGCTTCGACCCTTGTCTATACCTATAGAAATATAATCTGATTGGGCCCAAATGCATTGACCAAATAGGGTGTCAGAATAAATCCTAGTAGGAACCAGCCGAAGATCTTTTCCAAACAGTCTGTGAGTGTATGGAAAGTAAAAATTACAGAAAGAAATAAAAAAGTAAGCACTATGAAATAAACAATCCTCAGTTTAAGCATTAAAAACACCAAACAGCATGCAAAAAAATATTTAACACAACAGTTAAGACTCTGGGAAGTAGCATATCCCCTCTGGTCTTACCTATAGAGCACTAGCAATCCTCTGTGAAGTACACACAGTCTCACCCCTCTAGTTCAGCTATAGTATAGACTCATTGATAAATCACTCACCGTCAATTTCCCTGATAGTTTTGTATTGTACTAAAGGTGCTCTGGAGAACCACTCAACGTCAATTAACCCTATGGCCCATGTTGAGTAACTATAGACACTCTGGGAAAGCACTCAACATCAATTACCCATGTGGTCTGCATCGTATAACTATAATGACACTCTAGAGAAGCCCTCAATGTCAATTTTCCCTATGGACTATACACCAGGTTCTCACGGCCCTATGTAAGTAAAACAAGCATAGCATCGCGTAATGGCAAAAGTAAACAACAAGAACTACTTGGCTAGAATTATACAGCATAACAATATATCCGGGCGACAGGAACACCATCCTATAATACTACGCCTGGAAAAGGAAACAGCGGCCAAACAGATAAATTAGAACCAATGGTCAAATAGAATAAAAACAAGCATGGTAAAAACATCTAAATCACAAAAATTCACCCTATTCACTGTCAATAAACTATACTACGGCATACAAGAAAATCAAGCAAACAATAGGGCTAAAACAATAAACGTGCAATACCCCATTCAAGGGTATTGGGAAAATTTGCACATAAAACAAAATAAAATTTCTACAGAAAGGCACAAAACACCTACCTCGGGGTTAGTAGGTCAGTATACATGAACCTCGAAGCATGAATCTCCTTATAATGTCATAGATCTAAGGAAGAAACTTAAAACATTCAATGCATGATAACTTGGAAAAAAGGATGAATTGGAAAATAAAGATCTAAAAGAAGGTAGTGCTTATAGTTGCGGTTCCAATGCACTTAATGAAGGACGATTCAGAGAATAAATGTGCGATCAGGGGCTTAGGGAAGTCTTGGTGTCGTACGGGTGATGCGGGACATTTTGGTCGAAGAAGAAGACACACCTGTACATTAGATGCAACCCCTATCCATTTAATGAAAAAACAAAATACATGGAATGTACTTTTGAATTACATGGCATGTACTTGACCTTTCCATACTCCACATTAGGCTGCCTCCACATCACCACACATAACTATGTCTGTGTCCATGACACGTCTCGCACACGGCCTCCTACGGCAACAAAGTACAAGATGTGTACACATAAAGTACACATCGTGTACTTAAAAAAAATCCAAAAACTCCTCTTTTCTCAAAAACATTAGAAAATGATAAACATAACTGAAAATTAGGTCCAGGTTCTTAAAAACTTTCCCCCTTAATGAAATTCATCCTCGAATTTCCCCAGCATTGCGTAGAAGGAGGAACAACAAACAACTCTGGCCACTGTGATGGTACATCGGCCACCCTCTCCCATGTCTCGTCTTGTACTCGTCTGTGCTACCATAGCACCCGTACCAGAGGAGCAGACCAGCCATGGAGAATAAATGTGCGATCAGGGGCTTAGGGAAGTCTTGGTGTCGTACGGGTGATGCGGGACATTTTGGTCGAAGAAGAAGACACACCTGTACATTAGATGCAACCCCTATCCATTTAATGAAAAAACAAAATACATGGAATGTACTTTTGAATTACATGGCATGTACTTGACCTTTCCATACTCCACATTAGGCTGCCTCCACATCACCACACATAACTATGTCTGTGTCCATGACACGTCTCGCACACGGCCTCCTACGGCAACAAAGTACAAGATGTGTACACATAAAGTACACAGCGTGTACTTAAAAAAAATCCAAAAACTCCTCTTTTCTCAAAAACATTAGAAAAGGATAAACATAACTGAAAATTAGGTCCAGGTTCTTAAAAACTTTCCCCCTTAATGAAATTCATCCTCGAATTTCCCCAGCATTGCGTAGAAGGAGGAACACCAAACAACTCTGGCCACTGTGATGGTACATCGGCCACCCTCTCCCATGTCTCGTCTTGTACTCGTCTGTGCTACCATAGCACCCGTACCAGAGGAGCAGACCAGCCATGGAAAAAAATCGTTCTGCGATCGATAATTCAGATTGGATTCTCCTCAAAACATACATCCACCTTTAACTCAACTTCCTTGGGTTGGAAAGCATGAGACAGGTCTAAAATGTTATGTCAAAGCTAAGAAACATGGAAGACATCATGCATATTTCGGTACCTCTGAGGTAACTGCAACGAATAGGCAGCCTACCCAACTCTCTACAACACCTCAAAAGGTCTGGTGTACCTCGGTGAAAGATTACCTTGTCTCCTAATCCTCTTGTTTCCCAACCTTATTGTGACATGGAGGAAGACCTGATCCCTGACCTCGAACTCTAGAGGTTGTCTTCGCAGATCAGTATAAAACTATAGATGATACTGTGCAGTAGTCATCCTCTTCTGAAACAACTCTATCTTCTCTGGGGTGTCCTTTACAAGATGAGGTCCTAGAAAAGCTACCTCTCCAGCATCCATCCAACACAATGGATATCGGAATGGCGTATATTACAAATCCTAATAAGGTTCCATCGAATAGTTGCTTGAAATCTATTATTATAGTAAAACTCCATAATAGGTGTATGCTTCTCCTAAGAACCTCCAAAATATAGAATCCATACTTGGAGCATATCCTCATGAACCGAAATCGTACGCTTGGACTGGACATCTGTTTGAGGATGGTAAGTTGTAATCAAAAGTACTTATGTGCCCAATTATTTTTGAAGACCTTGCCTGACCCAAGAAGTAAAATGTGCATCCATTTCTGAAACAAAGGATTTTGGAACCACATGAAGATGTACAAATATCTCGGATGTACAACCACCCAGCTAATAAACACTAAATGTCTCCTTAATCAGAATTAAATGACAAACCTTCATGAGCCTATAAAAGACAACCCAAACAGCTTCATTCCCTTGAGGTGACCTTGGTAACCCGATCACAAAATCCATCGAGACATCATTCCACTTTCACCCAGGAATGGGTAACTGGTATAAAATCATTGCATGTAGCTGATGCTCCTCCTTCACCTGGTGACAAGTGGAACACCTCATGACAAAACCAGCAACGTCCACCTTCATACCTAACCACCAATACTGAAGGTGTATATCATGATACATCTTGGTGAGGCTAGGATGAATTGCATGAACTGAGTAATGAAAGTCCCTCATCAACTACTCACATATATCTACTGGAACTCATACGTGTCCATGGAAATACAAGATCTCATCCTCACCTATGGTCCACCAAGGAATAGGGTCCTCTCCTGAAAAACTCTCCCTTATTACTAGGCCTTCAGAGTCTGATAGCATCCAAATTCGTACCTGATCAAGAAGGGTAGATGTAATAGCTACATAAGACATAAATGTGTACCCATGTCTATTGTGAACCTCCAAATTCATCTCAGAGAACAAATCCATAAGTTGACGCTCACTACTGGCCTCCCGAACTGCCAATATCTAAGTCCTCCTGCTCAATACATCAGCCACTGTGTTTCCTTTTCTAGCCGTATAGGCAAGCTCAACGTCAAAGGATTGTAGGCACTAAACTCACCTATGTTGTCTCAAATTCAGATCATATTGTGTGAAGATGTACTTAAGACACTTGTGGTCGGGGAAAACCACAATGATCTCTCCCAGATGATAATTTCTCCAATAGTGTAGTGCCTGAACAACAGCTACAACTACAGATCGTGCGTCAGGTAATTCCTCTCATGTGGCTTCAACTACCAAGACCCATACGCAATGAATCCATCTCCTTGCATAAGTAAAGGTCCCAACATGATACCTAATGCATCATAGTAAATGGTATAACTCTTTCATGGCTCTGTAAAGACTAGTATCGGTGCAGAATTCAATATCCCTTTAAGCTATTGAAAGGCTGACACACAAGAATCTTACCATAAGAATTCCGCACCCTTCATGGTCAGACCAGTCAGGGGTGCTTCTAAGCGTGAAATTTCTTGTATGAAACATCTGTAGTATATATCCAGACATTGGAAACTACACACCTCAAAGAAATTATTCGGTTTCTCCTAGGAAACTATATCCCTCCCTTTCTCTGGGTCTACTGACACTCCTACATCTAAGATAACATGACCAGTGAAGTGAATCCGGTCCATCCAAAAGAGGAATTTTGAGATCTTATCACATTACTGATGCTTCCTCAGTGTACTCAAAACAATATCAATATGGTTAGCATGGTCTTGCTGAGTGTGAGAGTACATCAAGATATCATCCATGAAAACAACCACAAAGGAGTCCATGTATGGTTGGAAGACTTAGTTAATTAGTACCATGAAAATGGTGGTGCATTCGTGAGACCAAACGACATTAAAAAATACAAGTATAGACCATACCTTCCCCAAAAGGCTGTGAGAGGTATATTGGATAGTCTGATGCACAACTGATGTTAACTGGACCTCAAGTCAATCAATGAGAACTCATAGTCTCCTTGGTGCTGATCATATAAATCATCAATCCTAGGAAAGGGATATCGGTTCTTGACCGTCAACAAGTTCAACTTCTGATATTCCACACAAAGCGTTAGGGAACCATATGCCTTCTTCGCAAACAGGACAGGCGAACCCCCAGAAGAAGTACTGGGTAGGATGAAACCCTTTGTCTACAACTCCTCCAACTTCATTTTGAGCTCCTCCAACTCATGTGTAGCCACCCTATAAGGAGGATTGGACACCAGTGCTGCCCCCAAGAACATGTTCAACAGAAAATTATACCTCACGCTCCAGAGGAAAACCTGAAATTTCATCCAGAGATACATCTCTGAAACTATCTAGCACAAGAGGAATGTCTAACATGGAAGTCCCCTATTCATCCAGATAAACACTAGAAATATGGGTTTTAACTCCTCCGAACCCATGATGCTCTAGAATGGCTCTACTCACCTGGATATCCCACTCACCATTTTGAAGAAAAGATCCACCCTCTGGTGATATAAATCCCACCCTACGATGATAACATTCGATGACTTCTTTGAAGGGAACTTCCCAGTCCATTCTGAGGATGACATCATAGCATGTCATCTCCAAGACATCGAGATACCAAAGGATATGAAAACCACCAACATCAAGAGGGAACTTCTTGCACTAATGTACACTAGATTTTATTTACCCCAATGGAGTTTCTAGTGTGAAAACATAGAGAGAAGAAAAGTTACAGAGCCCAAGGCTCTCCACAACAATGATAGATATAATGTTATGCACAACACTAGTGGCCTGGTGACTGACCATAGTGAGGGAAACCTCCACCTCAGGATGAACAACAGGAAGAACATCAGTTCCAAGATTGGTGAGAAACTGTTCGAGCTACTCCTATATGAGGAGTCATAGAATAAACCTTATCACCAGCTACTGGTGAAAATATATGACAAAAACACTTATGGTGTCCTAACATGCCGCATGTTTGGAACTCCACTGGGTCTCTCTAGCACTACGACCTCGTATTCCCGTTTCTCCCACACTAGTAGCACCTGACCTGGCTACCAGAAGATGAATCATGCTGACTCGGATCTTCCCATGTAGTCTCCCTACGGCACATCCAGCTATGAGCTAGATGAACAATAACTTTGGCTGTCGAGCCTCCCTTGCTCTAAACTCAAGATTCCCTCATATTTTTCTCCTTGATCAGTGCATGGTTGATGATTGAAGCAATTGAAGTCAACCTGAAGATATTCACCTGATATCATATATCATGTCTGAGGTCATCCTCTAAATTTCTTTCTAGGAATAACCCATCTCCTCCCTGGTAGGCAGTGAAATGCTGATGCTTGATGAAACGAGAGGAGTACTCCATAACCGATAGGGTACCCTGCTCAAGTCACATAAAAACTCGTGCTTGGTTATCCCTCAGGGTATTTGGATAGAATTATTCATAGAATATTTTCTGAAACTCCCTCCAAGCCATAACCTGCTGATGACCCGACTGTTAGATCACATCCCACCATCTCTTGGCAGAAACCCTTATCATATAGATAGCAATCATTACTATCCTCCCTAATGGTGTCTTTAGTTTCTCAATGATCGTCAGCATGGCTTCGAGCCATGAATCTTCAGCATGAGGTCCTCCTTCCCTTGAGAAGATGGAAGGATGCTACTACTAGAAGACTAGCGTCAAATCATCCATCGACGGGGCAGGAGGCGACACTCCCTAAAATGTCTTCATCGTCCTCATGAAGCCTTCTTTGAACTGTGAATTAGCACTGGTAACATGTATAACTTCTGGTGCGAAGACTGGCACAATAGGGGAATCAGCTGGCGGTCCCTTATCATCCACGTCTGGTGTCTGATCACTGCCAGAAAAATGGCGTACAACTGGAGGACTTGTTGGTGGCATGACTCTGCAAGATCAAATTCACACCTTAGATCAGAATTATCATGCACTAAAAACAAGGAGTGTAAGAAGAGAACAATATGATGAAAAAATTCTTGTTTTACAAAACATGACTACACGGAATGTAAACTACCTACATGGCATGCTCCCTGAAGTCATTCATAGGGGTGTGTACTTTTTCCAAAACTGGTAGGGTACCACCCCAAACCCATAGCGTGTTCCCAAAACAAACAATGTGTACGTGAATCTTCTTCCCCTTCCTAGGTCCTTCTACACGGTTAAGCCACATGGCTCTCCTAAGACAAAACTACATGGAGCGTTCAAGGTAGACACTGTGTGTACTGGACAAGCTTCACCTGGCGCATGTTGTTAGTTACACGGTTGGACACATGGCTCAAACTACACGACATGTTCCTGACAAACACAGCGTGTATGCGAAAGAATAACATCAAACCGTGTTGTTCATGACACGGTCGGGTACCTGGGTCAGACTACATGGCATGTTCAATGTGAAAATGGCGTGTATAAGAAGAGAATCCACTGACCTGAGTTGTTAGATACACAACCGGGTTACTAGTATTATACTACATGGTATGTTCTATGGGGACACAGCGTGTTTCCACCTGACTTTTCCCATCCCGTTTCTCTACCCACAGGGCCTATGACATGGTCAGAGACTACACGACTTGTACATAAAGTACACATAGTGCACTTATTAAAAACTATTTTTCACGAAGAAAAGAACACATGGCATTTACATAACGTTACACGACGTGTATTCTATGTTTTCCCAGAATTTAATCCCCAGAAACTACTCTGGAACCCAAAAAACACTGAAACAATCATTGCATGTTCCAAATTCTGATCTATGAGGGCCCATACTCCCCACAAATCAAGGTTTTTCATCTTATAAAAGTTATAAAAAAGAATAATTATGAAATAAGAAGCCAAATTCATCTCCATGAGGGCCCATAACACCTTAAGAGCCAAATTATAGCATTTATTCAAACAAAATCTTAGATAGAAATCTCTATCAAAGAGTAGGTCTTTCTATGAAGGAATCTATCACAACCGCATAAAAAGTCTACACAACATATATCACAACAACATGAAATCACTAATGCATCGTAGATGGAATGGAAAGAACGCATGGAATGTGTTTTCTAACAAGTTCTTATATAATGCATGAGATGGAATACCCTCATCTCATCAGGTTGTGACAGAAATAGAACCTCAATTACATCAATGGTAACCACACAAAACATGTGATCACCCAACGATGAAAACAAATCAATTGTAAAATGGCAAACCAAAAAATTGCAATGAAGAGGTAGATTGTCTTTTCCCTCTAAATGGGTTTTCTACTCCTGGGCACAACTTATAACCATGTACCTATTCTGTTATATCGATGGGTATGGTCTCCAAACAGTAAATCAAGATAAAAGAACATCCTCCAATACCACTTCGTAAAATCCTAGTTCTGGAATCCACCCAGAGGCGCCCCATACCCAGTTGGTCACATGGCCTCAAGAGCATTTCACCAAATGCTAGAGGCTTCCGACTAGTAGTGAGGACTTTGGATGTGATGGTGTGGCAATTATGACCCCATTAGCAGAGTAAACAGCAGATGTTAACAACAAACAATAGCGGAAGATGTAAATATCCAACAATAGTAAACTATAGAAGACTGATAAGGAAACAACTGGAGAAAAAATATATATTAATGATGCATGATACATATATGTCTGGGAAAATATCCCAACAAGTCACAATGCTAAATAAAGTACTAAACCCAAGTACAAAAGAAATACATATGAGCAACTCCTTAGAATCGCAAGCCTTAGTTTGGTCTCATGCACTCCAGCTCCAATGTAGAAATATAATGAGTTTGGGCCCAAAAGAATGGCCCAAACAGGGGGTGAGACGATATTCCAGTGGGCAACCACCTGAAGATCTGTGCCAAACAGATAGTTTGTATATGGAAGATAAAAATTATAGAAAGAAATAAACAAGGTAGCACTAAGCAGTAACCAATCCAAAGTTATTCATTCAAAATTCCACACAACATGAAACAAGAAAACAATTAACACAATAGGTATCCCTCTGGAATGTAGCCACAACATATCCCCTATGGTCCTACCTATCGATCACTAGAAACCCTCTGATCAGCACACACAGTCTCACCCCTCTAGTCCAGCTATAGTACAGACTCTCTGAGGAAGCACTCATCATCAATTCCCCCTATAGTCTCATATCATACTAAAGGCGCATTGGGGAAGCACTCATCGTCAATTCCCCCTATAGTCTCGCATCGTATAACTATAAAGACACTATGGAGAAGCCCTCAACATCAATTATCCCTATGGTCTATACACCAGTTTCTCACGGCCCTATGTAAGTAAAACAAGCTTAGCATCACGTAACGGTCAAAGTAAAACTCAAGAACAACATGGATAACATTTTATAGCATAAAATCATATCAGGGAGACATTCACACCATCCTAAAGTACTAATCATGGAAAAGGAAACATAAGCCAAACATGCAAACTAGTCCCAAAGGTCAAATACATGAAAAACATACATGGGATAAACATCCAAAGCACCACAATTCATCCTATTCACAATAAATAACCACTACTCAGGCATAAAAGAAAATCATGAAAATAATAGGGCTTAAATGGTAAATGTGAAATACCTTATTCCAGGGTATTGTTCAAATTTTCACATAAAATCAGAAGACATTCTACAGAAAGGAACAAACCACCAACTTCGGGGTTAGGAGATCAATATACTTTATCCTTGAAGCTCGAATCTCCATAGAACATCGTAGAACTATGAAAACACCTAAAACATTCAACCCCTGATGACTTGGAAAATATGAGGAATTGTAAAATGGGGTTTTAAAAGAAGAAAGAGCTTACCGTTGTTGTTCTAACGCAATCGATAACAGTTTATTTGGAGAATAGATGCATGATCGGGGGCTCAGGGAACTCTCGGCACCGTATGGGTGCTCTGAGATATTTTGGCCAAAGAAGATGACATCCATGTCCATTAGACACGACCTTATTCTTTTTAATGAAGAAAAAATACACGGCATGTACTTTTGAAGTACACAGCATGTACTTGCCATTTATGTACTCCTCTTTAGGCGGCCTCCACATCACCCCACACAACCGTGTGGCCATGACACATCCAGTACATGACTCATGTGGCAATGAAGTACACGGCATGTACTCATAATGTACACGGCGTGTACTTTAAATATTTACAAAAATGACTATTTTCCCAAAAACACCAGAAAAGAAAAAACATACAAGAAAAGAAGGTTCAGGTTCTTACAAATTGAAACATAAATTTTAAAAAAAATTAAAATAAGAAATAAAAATTGATATTGATAATTATATACATATTATGAAACTTATAGAATAATTATATTTTAAGAATATTATAATCCCTTCATAAATCTTATTTTTAACACCAAAAAAATGATGTGTACAAAATAAAATCAATTCTATAAAAAATTATAGAGATATTTCAATATGTATCCACACCATCACATATACAATTTTTGTGAAATACATATATATATATATATTATTTTTGTTATATTTATATATTATGTTAACTTTATACGTATTATGTGCATTCAGTAATCACATAAATTCAATTAGTAGAAAATGTAGTATATAAAAATCAGCTCAATATGTATTCAATTGAATTATTTGTTTGAATTAATATTCAATTAAATGCATATATAATATTTTGTGCTTCATTTTAACATCACAATATCCATGTTAACAAGAATTATAAGGAGCTAACATTCATAAATTCACATAAAATTATCCACTTAAAAAATATAACAATATGAACTATATAATTATTTATTCATTTACCATAATATCTAAAGGCCAGAAAAAAAATTAAGAATTAAAGAAAATAAATAGAAATCCGAAAAGTCAAATCAAATAGAAGTCTAATCAAATATATATTTCAATATATATCCATATAATCACATTATCATTTTTTAGTCTGCATATTATATTAATATATTATGTAAATGATAGAAACACATTATGTTTATTTCATGTACATGTCATGTCTATTAAATATAATATATAATGAATAATGGGTTCCTTATAATATTTCAAAATGAATAATTCATCCTGCTATAATTTCATGAAATTAATCAATAAAAATGATAAATATTGAAGGATGCTTATCTTAAGTACTGTGTGATAGAATTTTTGTATAGAATATAGAATGTTGACATTATGTTAGGAAAATGAGGAGACCTCATAGTGGTTGAATTTCATCATGTAATGTTTATACCTAGATGCATGTTATATGGGGGTTTTATTGCATTAGCCTATGGGGGGTATTTGTGAGTTTATTAGGGAATAGAACACATTTGAATTGAGGACTACTAGCTACCGTAGACAGTAGCATAGTGTACATATTGATTTGTTAGTGTCAATGTGTTTCATCCTTCTTTTTAGCTAATGTAATGGAATATTTTTCTTTCTTGGAATACTCTGATAATCTCTCTATTTTTGTGTTCCTGAATCATACTGAGATTTTTCCTCTATGTGGTAATAGTTATTCTTACAGAACCACATAAATTGTTGTGTACTATGATATAATCTTCTCATTCAATTTTTTTCATTTATTTTATCTTTTCCTTATCAAAAACAATATTAGATCATTATAAATCTCGTTTTTATGCTGAAATTACCCTTTAATGTATTTAAAATTTATGTCCATGAAGGAATATTATATGCAAAATATTTGGAGTTTTATATCCATACACTTCATAGTATCTTATTATTAAATACATAAAAATATGCAGTACTCTTCGGTATTAACATACAATATGTGGGGACTAATATATATTCTACGAACTATTTATAGATTGAATATTTCACATAGTACATACAGAGACACATGAACAAGTGATAATGATAGAAAAATTCATTAATTAAATAATATGTGACAATGTAACCAATGGAATTCATCATTTTCATTCAAAAAACAATATTCTATTTATGAGTTTCCTCTAATATATAAATTAGATGGTGAACATTAATATAATGAACATCATGAAACATCATGTTCTAATGTTGATTCCAATGTGACGAACAATATTATAATATTCAAGCATAAAACACATGATTTGGATCGTCTTAATAAATATTAATATCAATGAAAAAGTTGATATTAACATTATTAATGAAACTTGAAACAACTCCCTTTGATATTGAGTTTCAAATGGATGTATATTCTCATTAATGTACTCTTATTTCCACAATTATAAGAATATATTAGACAATATATTTCATTAAAAATCACATTGAGTGTTTGGAACTTCTTCATTTTCATGGTATATTCACTTCTAATAATGAATCATCAATTAAACATAAAAATATTGAAATGATCATTCCATTAAAACTGAAAATGAATTTTTTCAGATACATATAATTTTGGGACTAAAATTATATTATTACCACTTTTTCTGATATTTCTAAAGACTCGCATCACTTATGAAATCATTGAATAGAATGGATTTCCATTAAAATATAACTATGATAGTAAGAAATATATTCAGGAGTTTATGACCAAACACACATCAATGCATATCCCCATAAATCTAGAACCAGGGGAGCACTACTACATGTATGGTCATTATCAACTCTTGAATATTGTATTAACAGCACTAAAAAACATTGTTGATCGAGGTGATGATAAAGGGGGTTCCTTTTATCGACGCTCAGAAAAGTGATGATAGAATCCCCTTTTATCAACGCTAAAAAGTTACAAAAAATGACCCCTTTATCATTGCTTTTAAAAAGCACTAATAAAAGTAAAAAAAATTAAAAAAACAGAATATATAATATATGGGGGATCATTTAAAAGAGCTTGACACCCCCTATCAACGCTAGGCTGAACCCCTCATAATCTCACGCGCACTTCCCTTGCCCACACATCGCCCAACATGCCCGTTTGCACCTCCTTGATTCCTCCTGTACTCGAACCTGCGGCCTCCCAGCTTGTGGTCTTGCACCTTTAGCACTAATCCATTTCATTTTTTATCTATTTAATGACATATATATATATGTATTTATATTTATTCCTATATTAACATAGATTCGTATTAATATTAATATATTTATATATATTAATACATATATATTTATTCATTTATATATATATATATATATTCATATATTAATATTTATTTATTTTTATTTATATATATATATATAGTTATTTTTATTTTTATATTAATATAGATTTATATTAATGTAAATAAATTTAGTTATATAAATACATATATAGTTATTCATATATTTGTATATATATATTTATTTAATGGTAAGTTAATTTATATCTATATTTATTTATGTATATATTTTTAGTTATAATTTATAATTTACACTAGAGTAATCATTTATATTTGTTCTAGATATTTTTGATTTTTTAAAATTTTGATATGAATGCCATGTATAATAATTATCCCAACTGATTTTTTTTATTCATTGATGTTTTTTAATATATGAATAAAAATCTTAGCTTAATAAAATTATCTACAATGGGCACTAATAATTTTTTTCTATTTCTTATTCTTTTTTTATATTTGTATTTTTTTTATTCCAATTAAAAAATTCAATACCATTTTGTTTATTTTAATGTTATGAGATCAATGTAGATTCAAGAATATTTTTCTCCAAAAATATTTATATTAAAAAATATAAAATTAATGAGTATGTATTATTTGATAAATTTAGTTGTTTTTAATTTGAAATATTTACTTTTTTCTAGTTTTATTTTTTAATATTTTTCCTATTACTTTTCCCAAAAAAATTCAGTATATTTCTAGATTAATTTACATTGGATTCCTTTTTTCTATGGAACAATATAGTTGAATATATACTACATTCACCCCTCTATGTTACACACCAAGCAGTATAGTTCCTTCATTAACATACAAAAATTGTGTAATAATTTTACATTGATACAGTAGACAATATTGTGTGGAATGTATTTTTTTAATACAATTTTTTATTTTGTACATCCTTATGAGTGGAAAATATAAACATGATCATATATTTTGAATAATTTTTCTGTAAGTTATCTATATTATCATACATTAATATAATATTCTTCTACCATTATTAGGGTTCATTTATCAATATAAAAATAATTACAAAAAGTAATAAAAGAGGTTATATATAAATCATTACAAATTTTTCGATCATCATAATATAAAAATTCAATAATACATAAACATTTAAAAATAATTAATATATAGTGACTATAAAATACAATTCCTAACAAATACATATCATCCTCCTTAAACATACACTAGTAAAATGATACAAGTATATTTTTTATTTTTAAAATACTTATTATAACGACCCATACATGACATAAATTGTTATTACTTCAGAATTGAAGCCCACTTATTACAACATATAACAAAACCAAGAAAGGACCGTATAGGTATAGTGTCTTTAGAAACTGGGAAACATAAACAACTGGTTCATAAAGTATCTACTTTGCCTCCCATTTATTTCATCATATCTAGAGTCTTGTTCTGACATATTCTACTTAATAACATTCTTCCTGGCCTGGGGAAATAAAACATACAAAAGGGTGAGCTCAAATAATCAGTATGGGTAAACAAAAGAAATATCAATCACATCATATACATAAGCACATAACTTTTGGAAATCTTAACCTGCAAAAGAGATCATAATTTCATAGCATGGGATAAATCATAGTAGTGAAATGAAATCCCAATAATCATAACTTAAAACATGAAACTTTGTGGCATAAACACATAATCATAGATAATCATTTATTATTAGTCAAGACTCATTTCCAAGACTATCTTAGTGGACAAAGTCCCTTTCTGAACCAAGTTCACTCCTCGTTTCAGTCCTGTTTCACTGAACCGGTATAACCTACCATTCCAGCCATGTCTATCTCATGAGATATAAAATCTTTAACCAATGTATTGGAGGGATATATGGGTCCCACCCATCTCATAATTATACCATTCTTATGTGTGCCACAAAAATCATAAATCATACATCATTTCATAACCCATGAAATAAAAATAGAATTCTTAAACATCATGACATCATAAAACAATTCATATAAGATAAATGAATTCATAAAAATAATTCCATCACAACATAATCAAATCAATGTAATGATAGGGATAGAATCAGAACCCTATATTATCTTAGATAGAAAATAATTTTGATAAAACACTTGAACTCCAATCTTGAGGAAAATATCCTTTCTACTTCAGAAACATTTTTCCTTTCTTAACATGTCATACAATTTTAAACTAAAAGAAGTTGATTAAAAAAAACTTGGAAACTTGTAAAGTAAGCTTCTTGGAAATAATGTTTTAAAAATCCATTCATGTCGTATATGTTAAAAAAACATTCTTCGTACTTTTGTCGGAAAAGTCAAAAAGTACCTCGTATGAAAAACGACAAAAGATTCCTTTCATATCCATTAATAAAAACTCACCGAAGGGTAAAATTGGATTTAAACAATTGAAGGTGGATGGAAATAATATTACATATTGAGGAAACATGTATGTGGATGAAAAAATAAACCCCAGTAAATACTAAAGTATAAACAATCTCGGATAAAAATGAGATTGTGATATTTCTCTTACCATAGGTCTGATATGATTTGTACGTGTCTGAATCTCCTGTATAATGATTTAAATAATGTTATTGACTTATTACAGAATCATAATTATTGTTATGATATCATATATGGTCATATTCTTAGCTTCTTAGTAGTAATATTTCATTGCTACATGTAATTCGGGTGTTTATAACTTTTTGTTCTTATGCGTGTTTTGTCGAATAAATTCTTATTCTTCTCTTTAGGTTATAGATACCTCATTTACAGAATGGTATTAGTGTAATATATATCATATTAATTCATTCAATTCATTTCATTTATATGATCATTATGAAATGAAGATCATGTAGAACGAGTGGCATCACATCGTGGAGACGGTATTCCGTACGTACGCACGAGTGATGATATCGTTCCTATGATCGTGGAATTGTATTGGAGTGTATTTATGCTATTTCAAAATCCGTATCACTTTATAATAGTCATATATAGTCATTATTTACACCATTATACCCATCCAAGTAAGGTGGTGGTGGAAAATAGATTACACCACGGCGTGGAGACGGTATTCCGTACGTATGCACGTGCGGTGATTTCTTTTTCTGTAGGATGGATAGATGTTGAAATAGGTTTGTTTCATACTTATAATAAAATATCAGTATATTAGTGATACTTATGTTATTACTTCATAATGAAACAACTAAATAAGAAGAAGTGGAAGAATAAATAAAGATGAAAAAATCGGTAACGGGCATTACCTCTTCTTTGAAGTGCTTCTTTGAGACCTCTTTTAGGGCACTAAAATAGGTCTTTGAAGAAGACCAGAACCTCTACGATGTCTCTAGGGAAGTGGAGAGGAGAATGTGGCAGGGGTTGGCCGAGATTAAAGGGTCAATGTGGTGTGAGGAAGAGAGGGAGGAGATGCCCTTTTATAAGGGAGGAGAGGGGCACCTTTGGAATAACTAAAACTATTATTTTATTATAAAGTCATGTTCGGTTTTAAATAGCTCAAAATTGATTTATTTCGAGGATAAGGTGTGTATGGGTCGAAATCCTCTCATCCAATTGAATTTAGACAATTTTAGGTTCCTATTTTAACATTATCATGTAGATTTAACATTAAGTTAAATAATTTTACTTTTACTGTGTCTTCTTGTGTTCTTATACTATAAGGTTAATAAACTTACTATAAGCAGCCAAAAGAACCCCACATTGTTTATTACTAATATATATAACCTTATCTATGTCATTTTGCCGAACCTTAGATTTTTATGAATAAAATAACAATTAATAATATAATATTTATTTTAAAAACTATTTTATGTCAATTTTGAAACTATTTAGTAATTGATTTTTGTGAAAATCATAACAGAATGATAAGTTCGAAAAAAGTTAATTAAATCAATACTAACATGTAATATTAACCTAGATAATTAGTTAAATTCATAAAAAGTCTCCAATTATATCTATTTGGGTATTTATAACATCAATTATGTCAATATTTCATTAATAAGATAATTACTGCATCATCGTTGTGTCATATATAAATTAAAATATTTAATTTCTAAAAATTAAAAATAAAATAACATTATTTAGGAAATCTTTTTATATTTCTAATGAATATTTATAGTCGAATTTATCTTATGTATAACCCATATTAAAAATGATTTAGTTATTAAACATTGATTTTAACTATTTTAACCCATCTTTAAATATATTAATAATAAATGTCCTAATCTAATCCAAGTGGGCCTAAATGGTCATATTTTATTCCTAAGTTTGTTTTTGGTCTAATTACACTTATCCAATATAATTAGGACATGTGTTAGGGTAATAATAATATCATTTTTACCCTTAATTACCCTATTTACTTTTAACCGTGGTAAATAAAAGTAAAAAGTTACTTTTCACCAAAAATTATTTTCATCTCATTGAACCATGTTTTACTTACTGACATCAACCGTGTCTCTCGGATTTTCTAAATTCCACTCATAGAAGCGGTGAAATTAAGTTTTATGAAAAATTCAGTTTTTTAACTACCACTTAGTGGTTTCACTATTGATCAAAAATTGAATGTTTTCAGAAAAATGCCAAAATTTCACCCTAGGATAATTTCGATATTCCGAATCCAAAAATGAAGTCCATTTTGAAAAATAAAATTTATACAATTTCAAAAAGTGGTTATTACTATTCATAACGGCTAGTTTTAATAATATTTTATTAGCATATCGTTGTTTAATGAAACTCGGTATTGCGTACGACGCAAGCTATCGAGGAAGGTTGTGATTTCGTTTAATGCAAGACAAGAAAGTGTTGTGTGTAGAAAAAGATTACTTTGATGATTTATATAACATAAAAGTCTCGGGTGTTACATTCTACCCCCCTTAAAATGAATTTCGCCCTCGAAATTCGTCACTTTGTAACAAACAGATGAGGATACCTCTCCCTCATCACATCCTCAAGCTCCCATGTAGCTTCTACTAATTGGTGATTCCTCCATAAAACTTTCACCAATCGAGTGGTCTTGTTTTGTAGGACTTTTTCGCTACGATCCAGAATCTCTATCGGTTGTTCTTCATAAGAATGATCTTACTCCAGCGGTACAACTTCTGAGCTGAGTACATGTGAAGGATCAGGTATTTACTTTATCAGGAGAGATACATGGAACACATCGTGAACTTGAAAGAGATTCGGTGGAATCTCCAATCAGTAAGCTACCTTCCCAACACGATCCAGTATTTCGAAAGGACCGATATATCTAGGGCTCAACTTCCCCTTCTTTCCAAATATCATAACCCTCTTCCAGGGAGATATTCATAAGAACACTTTATCACCCACTTCAAACTCTAGGTCTTTTCTTCAATTGTCGGCATAACTTTTCTGTCAACTCTAAGCTTCTCTTATGTGTTGTTGAATAGATCTGACCTTTCTGCCATTTCATCAACGAGATCGGGTGCTAATAGCTTTCTTTCCCCAACTTCATCCCAGCAAGTTGGAGTCCTGCATTTCTTTCCATAGAGAGCTTCATAAGGAGCCATCTGAATACTGGAGTGAAAGCTATTATTATAAGAAAATTCCACCAAACGTAGGTGTTGATCCCAACCACCTTTGAAATCCATAGAGAAAACTCTCAACATATCTTCTAGAGTTTGAATTTCTCTCTCAGACTGACCGTCTATCTGAGGATGATAAGAAGTGCTAAAACTCAACTCTGTATCCAGAGTATGCTGAAGACTTCGCCAGAACATCAAGGTAAATCTCGGATCCCGATCAGATATAATAGAAAGTGGTACTCCATGCAATCTTACCACTTCCTTTACATATATCCTGGCAGGCTGATCCAGAGGGAAATCCTCTCTAATAGAAATGAAGTGTGCAGATTTTGTAAGATGATCAACTATGACCCAGATAGCATTATTTCCTCTGGATGTTTTAGGAAGTCATGTGACAAATTCCATAGTGATGTTTTCCCATTTCCATTCGGGTATGGGTAATGGTTGTAACATCCCCTTAGACTTCTGTCTCTCACCTTTAACTTGTTGACAAACCAAGAATCGAGAGACATATTCAGAAACATCTCTTTTCATGCCAGCCCACCAGAAGTACTCCTTCAGGTCCCTATACATCTTCGTGCTTCCAGGATGAATAGAGAATGAAGAACTATGGGCCTCATCCAGCAGCTCCTTCTTTAATTCGGGGATGGGAGGAACACAAACCCGATTCCTGAACTTTATTATACCATCATAATCAAGGATGAATTCAGGAACATTTCTCACCTTCTTTTGTAACTCGACATCTTCTTTCTGTGCCTCTTTAATCTTCACATGTATAGATGGTTGAACATTCCTTTGAGAAAGATACGATTTTTCCCCTTTCATTATAATTCCAAGATCCATCCTTTGTAAATCCATAAATATTGGATCTTTTGTGATCCTCATCATGGATAAACTAGCATGGTATTGTCGACTTAATGCATCTTCAACCTTGTTTGCTTTCCCAGGGTGGTAATAGATTGAGCAGTCGTAATCCTTAATCAGCTCCAACCATCTTCTTTGGCGCATATTCAGCTCCTTTTGTGTGAAAATATACTTTAAACTTTTATGATCAGTATAAATTTCACACCTTTCTCCATAAAGATAATTCCACCAAATATTTAATGCAAAGATTACCGCAGCTAACTCCAAATCATGTGTTGGGTAATTTTGCTCGTGTATTTTCAACTGTCGTGAGGCATAAGCTATCACCATATCATTTTGCATAAGAACACACCCCAATCCCTTCTTGGATGCATCACTGAAGATCACAAACCTTTCTCCACTACAAGGCAGTGTGAGCACAGGTGCACTGGATAACCTTCTTTTCAACTCCTTGAAATTCTCTTCACATTCTTCCATCCAAACAAATATAACTCCTTTCCGAGTCAACTTGGTGAGTGGATTAGATAATCGGGAAAAATCATTCACAAAACGTCGATAATATCCAGCCAAACCAAGAAAACTTCGGATCTCGGTTACTGTTGTTGGTCTCGACCATCTTTCGATAACCTCTGTTTTTGTTGGATCCACAGATATCCCCTCTATTGAGATTATGTGACCCAAAAATGAAACTTTTTGAAGCCAAAATTCACACATGGTAAATTTGGCATAAAGCTTCTCCTTTCTCAGGGTCTTCAATATAATTCTCAAGTGATCTTCATGTTCTTCCTTTCTTTTTGAATAGACAAGAATATCATCTATAAAGACTACCACAAACTGATCATGATAGTCTCTAAAGACTCTATTCATTAGATCCATGAAGATAACAGGGTCATTAGTAAGACGAAATGGCATCACTATAAATTCATAGTGTCCATACCTTGTACGGAAAGCCGTCTTTGGTATATCCTCCCTTTTCACCCTTAATTGATGATACCCTGATCGAAGATCAATCTTGGAAAAGTATTGTGCTCCGCGTAGTTGGTCAAATAGGTCATCAATGCGCGGGAGAGGATATTTGTTCTTGATAGTAATCTTGTTAAGTTCTCGATAATCAATGCATAGTCTCATTGATCCATCTTTCTTCTTAACAAACAGAACAGGTGCTCCCCAAGGTGACGCACTAGGGCATATGAACTCCTTATCAAGATTCTCTTGGAGTTGCTTCTTCAATTCCTGCAACTCAATTGGGGCCATTCTATAAGGTGTCTTTGAAATAGGAAAAGCACCTGGTACGAGTTCTATTGAAAACTCAACTTCACGATTCGGTGGAAGACCCGGTAATTCCTCTAGAAAGACATCATCAAACTCCCATACAATGGGCATATTCTTAATCGTGAGTTTCTCACAAAAAATTTGAGAAAAATAATCTTCATTTAATGGAATCAATACCCATAAAATGGAATAAATTTCCACTAGAAGTTTATGTTCATCCTTGCATCGATAGACGATCATAGATTGATCTGGAATATGAAATGTGACTTCCCTTATTTGGCAATTGATATGAGATCCATGTAGAGAAAGCCAATCCATGCCAAGAATCACATAAAATTCCACTATAGGAAGGATCACAAGATTTGCAGGAAGCACTTTCCTACAAACATAGATAGGAGAAGAATTATAAACTTTTGATGCGACTGTTGTTCCATTAGGTGTTGTAACAGCTAACTCAACATCTAATTGTTGAGGTAATACGGTGATACCCTTAGAAAATTCTTCAGAAATAAAGGAGAGGGTGGATCCAGAATCAAATAAAACATTTTCTACTTTATAGTGGATGGTAGGTGTACCTTTCACCACATCGTTATCGTACTCCACATCGCTGAAAGAAATTTCATGTGACTTTCCTTTGTCTGTAGCCTTAAGAGTTTGTTGACGTCGACCATCATCATCAACCCTTGGATTAGGGCATTTATTGGCATAATGTCCCATCTCCTTGCACTTGAAACATTGAAGTGTTTTAGGGTCATTCTGTGTATCCCTTCCTTTGTTTTCATCATTAGACATCTTCTTCCCATCATTACGGGATTCAAATGCCCGATGACCTTCCTTTCCACATTTGAAACATTTACTTGTCCCTTTAAGACAACTCCCTCCATGTTTCTTTCCACACTTTGAGCATTAGGGAAAGCTCATCTTCTTTTCAGTGTGCTCTTTAGATTTTCCTTTGAATTCCATTTTCCTCTTCTTATCAAACCCATATGACTGATGGGTTACTCCAATCTCCATCTCAACTTTGAGAGCACATCGAACGATTTCCTTGTATCTATTGAAGTCCCTTATGGCTAAGGCCCTTCGAAGACTTGGTTTTAAGCCACTAAAGAATCGATCAATCTTACTCTCAGGTTGGATAATAATACCATAAGCGTACCTTGCAAGTCTTGTGAAATTTTCTCCATAGGTGCCAACAGATTCATCATCCTTTTTCTTCAGTTCAAGAAACTCTTTCTCCATCTTTTTTCGGAGAATACGAGGAAAGTACTTATTGAAAAATAAGTTCTTGAACTCTTCCCATTCCATGGACTCAATTTCATCCCTTTGCCTCGTATTCTTAATAAGATTCCACTATTGATCAGCATCACCTTCCAAACGATACACTGCTAAGATGACTTTATCATGCTCAAAACATTGAAGAACTGAAAATATCTTTTCAGTAGTACTAATCCATTGTTCAGAAACTAATGGATCAGTAGACCCGCTGAATGACGGTGGACGCTGTCTCATGAAGGATTCAACAGAATGTTGCTCCTTCATTTGCTCGTTTGGAAGTCCTGCATGATTCATAGCTTGAGAAAGTTGTGTGAGCATGGCTACAAGATTTTTCATTCCAGCTCCCATAACTTTTGGTTGCTCAGGGGGGAAATAATTGTATTTCCCGTCGCATTCCGCATTAACATAGTTCCTTCGGGTTCCAGCCATTGACTAAAACCAAGAAGAATAGTGTGAGAAACACTAATTATAATAGGAAAACCACATAATCAAGAATAAAATTTCACACATAAGGTATTATCATAGGTTATTCATGGCCATTTCTAAAACACTAAGATTGTGTTCTATGCTTAGACTTATCCTTAGGGTTCTTACTAAGGCTTTCACATCCTAGTTTCCAAAGGTTGACTATACCTTTCCTCTGATACCAACTATAACGACCCATACATTACATACATTGTTATTACTTCAGAATTGAAGCACACTTATTACAACATATAACAAAACCAAGAAAAGACCGTATAGTTATAGTGTCTTTAGAAACTGGGAAACATAAACAACTGGTTCATAAAGCATCTACTTTGCCTCCCATTTATTTCATCATATCTAAAGTCCCGTATTGGAATATTCTACTTAATAACCTTCTTCCTGACCTGGGGAAATAAAACATACAAAAGGGTGAGCTCAAATGATCAGTAAGGGTAAACAAAAGAAATATCAATCACATCATATACATAAGAACATAACTTTTGGAAATCTTAACCTGCAAAAGAGATCATAATTTCCTAGCATGGGATAAATCATAGTAGTGAAAGGAAATCCCAATAATCATAACATAAAACATGAAACTTTGTGGCATACACACATAATCATAGATAATCATTTTTTATTGGTCAAGACTCATTTCCAAGACTATCTTAGTGGACAAAGTCCCTTTCTGAACCGAGTTCACTCCTCGTTTCAGTCCTGTTTCACTGAACCGGTATAACCTACCATTCCATCCATGTCTATCTCATGCGATATAAAATCTTTACCCAATGCATTGGAGGGAGATATAGGTCCCACCCATCTCATAATGATACCATTCTTATGTGTGCCACAAAAATCATAAATCATACATCATTGCATAACCCATGAAATAAAAATAGAATTTTTAAACATTGTGACATCATAAAACAATTCATATAAGATAAATGAATTCATAAAAATAATTCCATCACAACATAATCAAATCAATGTAATTATATGGATAGAATCATAACCCTATATTATCTTAGATGGAAAATAATTTTGATAAAACACTTGAACTCCATTCTTGAGGAAAATATCCTTTCTACTTCAGAAAAAAAATTCCTTTCTTAACATGTCATACAATTTTAAACTAAAATAAGTTGATTAGAAATTAACTTGGAAACTTGTAAAGGAAGATTCTTGGAAATAATGTTTCAGAAATCCATTCATGCCGTATAAGTTAAAAAAACATTCTTCATAATTTTGTCTGAAAAGTCAAAAAGTACCTCAAATGAAAAATGACAAAAGATTCCTTTCATATCCTTTACTAAAAACTCACCGAAGGGTAAAATTGGATTTAAACAATTGTAGGTGGATGGAAATAATATTACATATTGAGGAAACATGGATGTGTATGATAAAATACACACTAGTAAATACTAAAGTATAAACAATCTCAGATAAAAATGAGATTGTGATATTTCCATTACCTTAGGTCCGATATGCTTTGTACGTGTCCAAACCTCCTGTATAATGATTTCAATAATGTTATTGACTTATTAAATAATCATTATAATTTTTATGATATCATATATGGTCATATTCTTAGCTTCTTAGTAGTAATAATTCATTTTTAATTGTTATTCGGGTGTTTATAACTTTTTGTTCTTATGCGTGTTTTATCGAATAAATTCTTATTCTTAACTTTAGGTTATAGATACCTCATTTACAGAATGGTATTAGTGTAATATATATCATATTCATTCATTCAATTCATTTCATTTATATAATCATTATGAAATGAAGATCACGTAGAACGAGTCGCATCACATCGTGGAGACGGTATTCCGTACATACGCATGAGTGATGATATCGTTCCTATGATCGTGGAATTGTATTGGAGTGTATGTATACTATTTCAGAATCAGTATAACTTTATAATAGTCATATATAGTCATTATTTACACCATTATACCCATCCAAGTAAGGTGGTGGTGGAAAATAGATTACACCACGGCGTGGAGACGGTATTTCGTACGTACGCACGCGCGGTGATTTCTTTTTCCGTAGGATGGATAGATGGTGAAATAGGGTTGTTTTATACTTATAATAACATATCAGTATATGAGTGATACTTATGTTATTACTTAATAATGAAACAACTAAAGAAGAAGAAGTGGAAGAAGAAATAAAAATGAAAGAATCGGTAACGGACATTAACTCTTCTTTGAAGTGCTTCTTTGAGACCTACTTTTAGGGCACTAAAATAGGTCTTTGAAGAAGACCAGAACCTCTAGGATGTCTCCAGGGAAGTGGAGAGGAGAAAGTGGAAGGGATTGGCCGAGCTTGAAGGCTCAAATTGGTGTGAGGAAGAGAGGGATGAGGTACCCTTTTATAAGGGAGGAGAGAGGCACCTTTGGAATAACTAAAAATATTATTTTATTATAAAGTCAAGTTCGGTTTTAAATAGCTCCAAATTGATTTATTTCGAGGCTAAGGTGGGGATGGGTCGAAATCCTCTCATACAATAGAATTTAGACAAGTTTAGGTTCCTATTTGAACCTTATCATGTAGATTTAACATTAAGTTAAATAATATTACTTTGACTGTGTCTTCTTGTGTTCTTATACTATAAGGTTAATAAACTTACTATAAGCAGACAAACGAACCCCGGGTTGTTTATTATTAATATATATAACCTTATCTAAGTCATCTGGCCAAACCATATATTTTTAGGAATAAAATAACAATTAATAATATAATATTTATTTTAAAAACTATTTTATGTTGATTTTGACACTATTTAGTAATGGATTTTTGTGAAAATCATAACAGAATGATAAGTTCGAAAAAAGTTAATTAAATCAATACTAACATGTCATATTAACCTATAAAATTAGTTTAATTCATAAAAAGTCTCAAATTATATTTATTTAGGTATTTATAACATCAATTATGTCAGTTTTTCATTAATAAGATAATTACTGCATCATCGTTGTGTCATAAATAAATTAAATTATTTAATTTCTAAAAATTACAAATAAAATACCATTATGTAGGAAATATTTTTATCTTTCTAATTAATATTTATAGTCTAATTTATCTTATGTATAACCCCATATTAAAAATGATTTAGTTATTAAACATTGATTTTAACTATTTTAACCCTTCTTTAAATAAATTAATAATAAATGTCCTAATCTAATCCAAGTGGGTCTAAATGGTCATATTTTATTCCTAAGTTTGTTTTTGGTCTAATTACATTTATCCAATAGAATTTGTACATGTGTTAGGGTAATAATAATATCATTTTTACCCTTAATTACCCTATTTACTTTTAACCGTGGAAAATAAAAGTAAAAAGTTACTATTCACCAAAAATTATTTTCATCACATTGAACCAAATTTTACTTACTGACATAAACTGTGTCTCTCGGATTTTCGAAATTCCACTCACAGTAGTGGTAAAATTATGTTTTATGAAAAATTCAGTTTTTTAACTACCACTTAGTGGTTTCACTATTCATCAAAAATTGAAAGATTTCAGAAAAATGCGAGAATTTCACCCTAGGATAATTTTGATATTACGAATCCAAAAATGAAGTCCATTTGGAAAAATAAAATTTTAAAATTTCAAAAAGTGGTTATTACTATTCATAACGGCTAGTTTTAATAATATTTTATTAGCATGTCATTGTTTAGTGAAACTCAGTATTGCGTACGACGCAAGCTATCGAGGAAGGTTGCGATTTCATTTAAAGCAAGCCAAGGAAGTGTTGTGTGTAGAAAAATATTCCTTTGATGATTTATATAACATAAAAGTCTTGGGTGTTACACTTATTATAATGCATTAACAAATTCGTAAAAAAAATACATTTATTTGAACACCCCGCTATTCATATAACATTAATCTACTATTTGATATTAAATAGGAATAATATATATCATGTCATGGAGTGGTTTTCTGTCTATTTCATCTGTTTGAGCATTTATTTTTATAGTTATTATAATTTTTTTGTTAGATGTATGGATTGAGGGACATTTGCAGGGAAGGAATTTTAGTGTTGTAGTTCATTAAATACAATGTAATATCAGTATTCATTTATGTGTCGTTGGGTGTAGATAAGATATCTCAGTCATATCTTTAGTAGTCAAGGTAATCATTGAAATTATATTTCATATTTTTATGATTTTAAATTTAATTGGAATTTAATGTTATCCTAAATAGCTTTTGGAAGAATATTATATGACTATTCAACTTTGTGAGCTTCCATGGATCATCTCGTCATGTTGTTTCAACAGTGTATTATTGTGTTTCATGTGTAATTGATTATTATTACTCAATTTTGATAAGTTGAATACCCATATCCATTCTATAAAAGAACATATAGATTATTCTAGCTCAAAATACAAACACACATATACATATATTTATTATTATTATAATGTTATATAGAATATTAATGAAAAAAATCAATGCATCAATAAAAGTTCAAAGACATAAAAATCTATAAATTTTCATAGATTATGTTTGTCACTTGTTTTGTTAGAGCTAAAGAAATAGTCTGTATAGGTGATGCTAAATTTTTAGACTAACAATGTATCATTATAGACCAAGTTTAATGATTTATCCTTGCAGTGATACTAAGTCATGTGAATAATGGTTTCTCAAGCATATACGATGGAATTTGTTGGAAACTCTTGTCACAAATAGACTAGGAAAATACCCTCATGCAGTCATGGTAGGTGACACATTGTCATGGACAAGGTAAAAATTCACATACTATTATAACAATATCTTTAAGCATAAGAAATGTTTTCATAGAGGTTATTAAGGATGTTATTTTTTCTGACCCATCAATATCTAGTCTTCACATGCTCTCACATTATTCCAAATATATTGGTAATTAGAGCCCCTCAACATATTAACATGTAAATTCATGTATACAATGCTAAATTATTTTAAATGCATGTCTTCGGGAGTCTTCTATAATCAAATATAACATCACAATAAATGTCTAGAGATATATATGATTTTTGTTCCTATGTTCATATCATAAATTGAAATTTCTCATTAAATGAGAAATCTTATCTTTAGTCACACTCATTGGATCACTATAAAAAATCTCCCTATAGCCACCATTTTTCGAGATAAGGTTATATCAATAGTCTCTCCATACATATTTGCTTCTAAAAATGTAACTATTGTTAGAGGACTAACCAATTGTTAAATATTATGGCACTAATACAACATAGAATGGTTATCTCTTTATTTCGTCACAAATGAGGAAATCCTATAAATATCATAATAGGTTTCGGAACCAAAATCAAAATTCCATCATTATAGACCATTCCTATATTATAATAAATAACTCATGTTTTTTAAAACCCAAGAGTTTATAAAATAATATCTCTCCAAAATTGTCATTATAGTTATTCCAACGACCCCTTAGACATATCTCAGTATTTGTGATAAAGAATTCAACATTTATTAGAAACTACACATAATAAAATATCCAAAAATTATATAAAATGTTTTAACTATACCCAATTCACCCAAAAAGATGTATTCGCCTCTTTAAGGTAGTATTTTTTGTTTTCAAATAATAAATAGACACCTCATCTCATAGAAAGATCAACTATTGTAACTCTTATAATGTATCAATATAGGAATATTATACTACAAGGATTTACCTTGAAATTATTAGATTAAAAACGATATGAATATAATTAATGGAGGCATTAAAAATATATACAAGGATTTCCCTTGAAATTATTTGATTAAAACATTCATATTTTCATTTTATGACATTACTAATATACTAGAGACTTGGCATAGTCATTTAGTTTGTTCAAATCCTCAATTTAGAATCTCATTTCTATAATAGAATTTATATCATGATTTATTACATAATTGAAAACCGGGATGATTCCAAAAGATTGGTAAGACTGGTGAACTTGGAATATTATGTACATAGCACATTAACAAGATAACTAGATATAAAAACATCATTTAAAACATCCTTAATTGGTTTTTAAAATTTCATTTCAAATTTAAAATTACATGGGTAACCATTGGTGAAACATATGAAATTGGTGAGCTCTAAGGACTGGTAAGGGAGTAAAAAAACAATACAATGAAATTATTACATGTTAGTCATTCGTAAATTCTATAGTTCAAAAATTGGGTGATAATCATAAACATAATCATTGAATCATGATATATGATGATAACATAAGAGTAATATGGTAATGTGGATACAACATTAAACCTGGAATCATAAAAATATGTCAAGGCTATCTCCAAAGAATTAATAAAATTGTGAAAAAGTCGCACCATTTATTTTTTACTTACTAATCTCATACATGACATCTCATGAGATTAAAAGATTACATAATCCATTTAAGCACTATATAAATCCTGGTAGACTAATCACTTTCATATTTAGTATGTGCTTATGTGTTCCACTTAGATCATTCAAAATAGGATAATATTTCATAAAATTTAATTAAAATATTAAATATTATAGAATTAAAACATGGATGTAACTAATTAATATATTATGTGTATGTATTTTTTAATACTTATGAGTGAAAATAATGATGGTATTTATAATATAAATGGTTGGCATGAAACCAATGCAGAATACAAATTCGTGCATAATGAGGGTACATAAAGAATTATGAGATTGATTAATGAGAATTCAATGGGTTTATCTACACATATATATCATACTTATATTAATAGTGATATATAAGAACATAATAAAAAATTAATAATTTGTAATTAAAAGCCATTTGTAAAAATGGATTCCCGAATAATTGTTTGTCGTGGAAAAATTGCTTGATATTTTTTGTACCATCATAAAGGTACATAATGAATCATGAGAGATATTAATGAGACTGAAAAATGTCTATCATAACATATGAATATTAATTCATGTAAGACTAATTTTCAATATCATATCCCATTAATTATAATTGTAATAAAAAAGTGATTACCTAAATAATGGGCTTGAATACATAGTAGAATGACAGGGTCCATAAACAAATTTTCACATTATAACAAATTAGATAAAGGTTATATTGAGTAGGGATAAATTATCTCAAATTATAATACCATAAATCTGATACTGATGGGTGATTTATAATGGAATTAAAACACAAACATTTAATATTTAAAAAGATAAATACAATGAACTTGATTGAATTGAATGAGAGAGAGAGAGATAAAGATCCCTTTCCTTGAGAGGGTGATTCCAAAATATTGGTAGGAGATTCTTGAGAGCTTTGGGATTCCTTGGGAGGGATATAGAGGAGAAATAATAAATTATAATAACTATCCAATAGTTTTTTTGTGAATACGAATTGGATATTCAATGGGTTTATATATTAAAATAGAGGACAGTTCATTATTATTTTCCAAAATAAGGTTTTGGAATCAAACAAACTAAAATAATACACTTGGTGATGTGGAAATTATTCATGATTAAAAATAAATTATTTTAAAGTCTTAGAAAATATAGGTTTCATAGGATGCATAAAATGTTTATAAAATTAATTAAATAACCTAAAAACGAATTATTTTAGTGGTAAAATATTTATTTTGTTGCGTATAACTTTTATGGAACATGTTATTTCACTTTTGGGAGATTATTATCTTATAGTACATACCATATATTAATACCAAATTTAATTTCTACTAAAAATAAGATTGTCTCCTAAAATTATGAATAACTCACCGTTGGATAATTTTAACATGATGATTCTAAAAAAAATATTTTATAAATAAATATTCTATATATTATAAATTACATTTTTAAATTGAGAATTACATTTAATGATAAATACTAGTATATTTTGACAATAAGATATTTCTAATTTTTTATAAATTACATAAAATTATTTTATCATTTATATTTAATATGTACTATATTGTAACACTATTTTAATAAAATATAATTTATCTCATAAATTTATGAATTCATTAAATGTAATTCCATAATTAGAATGTCATATTACATAAAAAAATGAGTTTTATCGTATCAAAATCTAATTTATATCAAACCCATTAAATATTCATTTATAATGTAAAAAAGTATGGGCAAAATATAATCATTATTTTATTGAAAGTACAGTATAAATATTCATAATTGAGACTTTTTTTTTGACATTCTTAAATTAATTTTTACCATTAATTAACTTATTTTACATTTATTGTGTTAAGGAATATTTACTAAAGATACTATTTAAATTAAGTAAAAATTATGTTGACCTTAATACCTAATTTTAATTATTATCATTATTAATATTGAAATTTTTTTATAATGCTCAATTCACCCAAGTGGAAAAATTTAATTTAAAATAAAACAAACACATACGACGTAAAGTTATTTCCTGAAAAATACATTTTTCATGGAAAATTTAATTTTACTTTAAAATTATATCCTATAATAATTTTTATAAAAATTTAAACTAAAATTTATAAATATATAATATATAAATTTTATTTATATAATTGACCATTAGGGGTTATTTTATGCAATTAAATTGGATAAACATTATGGATTTTAACATAGCTTACAACGAAATAATTTTTCATGCATAAAAAATCTTATAAAATATTTTATAAAGATGTTTTAAATGTAATTAATTCAATTCCATATAACTATATAATACTTGTGTTGCATTGATGTCAAATTAAAATAATAAGTATACTTTTAAATTACTAAATTTATGAAAAGAAATGAAAATATCATAGAAAAGGTTATTTATTTAACAAATATATGATCTATTGGTGTCCTAAATAGAAGGAAAATCCATGTCACACCTCAATAAAGTCCTCATGCTCTTATGGGTCATTATCTACTTATAATCAGAGAAATATTTAGAACTAAAACTCATGAAGTGTTCTCATTATACGCACATCATAAGTTGGTATTGTGGGTACCATCTACAACTCAACATGTGGAGGTATAGATGGTTCCCCACCAGAAGGTAGCTCCTCTTGAAGTAGTCCCTGTATTGATGCATCATCATTGAGGGTATCATAAGAATAATACTGATGTGTAATCCTAGATATCAAAAGTCCTAGAGGAACCCTAAAAGTAATGAAGATGTACCACATTCAATGAGTATATCTAGAGAGTGTACTCAAGAAGGACATTAAAACCACAACCAATTTCTATATGATACATATACCATTGTTTTCCCTCAAAAAATGTTCACATGTATTGAGTGGTAATGTTGGTGATCAGAGCCTGGTGTACGGATACATTGGCCGCTGCACCAACACTTGAGTCCCTAACCAGAAAGATGAACTCAAAATTGTTAACATTGATTCCCCAAACCAATCTCATAGAATATAGTCATAAGGTTAAACTGACATTCTATTATACCACTCTATAACATACCATGCCAAGTGGGACCATTCGGTGACTCCCCAATATCACGTCCAATTGGCCTGGAGCTAGTGACAAGTGTAGAGTAGCTAAATCAATAACATAGGTGTCCATAGCCTATGTACATGTACACATGGACACAAATTGAAGTGAAAAAAATAATGAAATATAAATATAACTCAACAAACTTTCATTCATATTTCTAAATCCATCAACCATAATATGAAAACAATTAATGGAAATTAAATATGTCAAACACAATCACACCCCAAAGAGTTTGTGGAAAATGAACATCTTAAATGTAATGATGTGGAAAGCTATAGAGACACAATAGGAACACACCCCTGTATATTTGATTCATTAATAAATACCAGGTCCCAGTACCTTGGGGACTCTATCAAATGGTTAATCATCTTCAAAAGGCATTACATTTGATGGAAAATCCACTTTAGTGGTGGGTGTAGAAATAACTAGTTGGAAACCCCAAAATTATCATGTATATGAAAAAATAATATTTGTCATTTTACAATAGGTTATGCCTAAAACATATAAAGAAATAATATCAAAATATAATCCACAATGAAACAGAGTCTCAAGTTATAGTCAAAACAATAATACCATCCAAGGATTCTAGTTCGAAGGATCCACATAGAACATTTTTTAGAGAAAACACTCTATGAGTTAGATTTCCTTGATGAAGTCCATATAAGAGATAGTGCATGTTAGATCTCACCATGAGAAGTATATACTGGATGTATGAAGAGATAAAATACACAGATGATGATTCTAACCAAGGTCATGGTGTATAATAAAAACACAATCATGATTAACCTACTATGTAGAGGATCGATGCCCACATACTGATGGTCATAATGAAACCACAAACTCTAGCTAGGGAAATAATATGATATAGGATATCACTCCAAGACTCATGGAAGTATGCAAACAAATCTATCCCAGAATTCATATTGAATGGATCGTTGTCCTATGTGTAGAAGCTAATTCTATACAAACCCTTAGGGAATTGATATCAAAAACACCTAAAAAACATGTCAATGACCCATAGGAAAAGGTCTCCAAGGCATGTGTGGAGGAGTACAATACATGTACTAAGAGTACGTGTCATGTCCCTTCAACACTGAGTCATACCCTTGTAAAACGACCCATGAACATGTTTGTGTCGAAGTACACAATGTTCCCTTAATTTTGATCTTCGACCCACTTCCTGGTACATTGCAATACATATGCACATTTTTTCCGAGCCATGTCTATGTAGAAGTACAAAGAATACCACTAACCATTTACTCTTGGGTCGTGTTGGTATACCCTCCATGTTTCACACTGATCCATCGAGAGTGGGTCATGTTCTAAATTACATGGCCACATACAGTGTGATCGTTAACACCATCCTAAAACCCTATCCTATGGAAAAATGTACCCATGGGTCTGGTATATCTATAGTACACTTCATGTTGGTCAAGAATCCTCTCGAGATATAGATCTAGAATCACAAGTCTTTTCCCATTCTTAGTCTGTCAATCAGGTTATGCCATATTCATGAATCAAGAAGTGTCATCAGTTAAGCATTTCCATCACGGAATCATCAAAATATGTTCATGAAAAATGTTTGTAAAATTCCTTGGATAATCATTCATTATTGTTAAACGAATAACACAAATCCCGAGTTACCAAACCATAAAATAATCTATCACTCTCATAGTCACAATATCATAATTTCGTGTTATGAACATATCAAATATTTTGAACAATTTCACAAAGAAACTTGTGTGTAATGTTTTAGTTTCCAATATGCGTCGAACCATGGGCCAATGGAAAATTTCCATTCTGAATAAATAAATAATCGATAAATTCCTCACCAAAAACTCAAAGAACGAACCTCAATCAATATTTATTTTAGGATCGATCAAACTCCATTTGATCGTAAAATGAATATCCAATTTAAAAATAAATATTTCAATAAAACCCCACCAATAAACTCATCCTACAATAGAACTGATCCAAAAATCAATTTGTTGGTCAATTGAATCGCATTTATCATAGAAATCAATAGAGATAAATAAATATAAATAAACAGCAACCCTACCTCATGATTAATCAACCACTAATAAAGAATGACCATACATTATTTTCATTGGTGGGATCTCCAAATCCTATTGCACACTAATCATCGTTAAAAAATATGGTTTTCATTATTTTTATAGAGATCATCTAATACTCTCCCCAAAGGTTCTCTAATGGCTCTTGGATTATGTAGATAACTCTATATATTTTGAATAACTATATACTTATAGAATAATTTTGGTAACTGTGTTAATGGATGAAATAAAATAAAATAATTAATTATTGTTTTCATTTTATACCAGTGATAAATTTTCCCTAATCAGCACGTGTTGATGTGTAATGGGTTTTATCCTCCATCTAATGGAACCCAATCATCCAGCCATGCGATCAATCTCATCCAAAAACAATAATATCTTCCCATTAGTGAAAAGATATCTGACACATCTATATTGATAATTTATCTATAATCTGACCTTGGATTACCAATCTATAACAATGATGATTTCAAAGGGTTAATTGTGATGACCAAAATGTCCCATGTGAACCTTTATCCACTAATAAATAGGTCACACTACTATAAGATAATATATATAGAACAATAATTACAAATAGAAACCTCACAAAGATGTTTCTGGGATAAAACCTCATCTAGGAGCTTCATCTCTCACACCAAGAGTATAGAGAATAAGTAATTACTAACAAATTTTTTTACATGTATTAAAGCATGTTTATTATAGACATAGATTGTAATGACCCAATGTTTTTCAATGGAAAATTCCCTTCTTATATTAATGTCATAAAATAACATGAAAACCCAATATAATGAACTACTAAGTGATAAGTGGCTATTAAACATAATTTTTTCACTCTTATGTTTGGAATTTTCAAAATCCGACATGCACGGTTGTGTTCAAGATGATTTTTCGAGTCTAATGAAACAAAAATAATTTTTGGTGAATATTAATGTACCATTATGAATAGTAATATACCAATATAAATAGTAATATAACCCTTATGAATATTAAATCATCCAACAGAAGAGTACATTACCAATGAACAATTAAATACAATTTAGACATCTTAGAAAGTGAGAATTTGACCATAGTAAACATTTTTGTATTTTTTAGGTCATAAATAATTAATTTAAAATAATATTTATTTCCATAAAATGTATTCATAAATTATTGAATCAATGTCTTATTGTTTTTAGATAATTTTATATGACCCTATGAAATTTTTGAAAGCACTATAAAATCAGTTTTAATCCAAAAAACATTTTTTAAGTAAATTATGATTATAATTAAATATTAATTTAATAATATTTATAAAATTATTTTTAAAAAATGGACATCATTTTTGGATTCTATATGTCGAAAAATGGTTCTGGTATACTTTTGGGATTTTTTTGAAATACTTGAATTTTGATGAATAGTAGACTCCAATAATGTACAATAAATGCTAAATAATGGATTATTTGAGTCATCGATGATGCTATACTGATGTAATCCCACTTGGTTCGGGATTACCTTATAAAATTACTATTCTTATTCATTCAAGACTTACTATTCCTTGTCTTGTGGGGAAATAATATACTAATGAATTTTATATTAAGGAAACCCCTCTCCCCTCCACTATAAAAGCCACCCTTCACACACTCATTTCCTCACACCTCTAAAGCCCCAAGACATCTCTAAACTCGGACCAAACACCTTCTCTTGACCCTACCCCACGTCAAAGAACTGATGGTCTCATAAAAAGACCAATCATAGGCCCTTATGGAGGTCCTCAAGAGAAGGACTCAAGAGGTAATTTCCCTCCCACTTCTCCTTTAATTTCCTTTCAATTTCAAGTTATTTTCTTGATCTCTCCCCACCTATCTTCATCCTAATTGTATTTTAACTCCATTATTATACATATACTGTAATTTAATGATTAAAATGGGATATTATTTCATCTAACCCCCTTTCCCTCTTCCTTTTATGTTATTAAAGAGAATGTTGTTCGTGAGGTGTTAATGTATCACCTTCAAGAATGACATACTTTCTTCATCCATGTCTACCTTCAAGTCTGGTCATGAAACCATTTTTATGTTTGAGACAGAATATGTTATGTGTATTATGATCTATTTAATGTTCTGTAAATAAACAATGGACATATTACTAAGTGATAAGTTAAAACATGTTCGTTGTGATCCAAAAACCGCCCAAATTGACCCAAATAACCATCATTTAATTCTTATCTATTGATTCATCCACATGGATCAAATATAATTCATTATAAGATCATTTAATCCCCTATAAGATCATTAATTTCATTTAATATCATTTCTGTATGTTTACTCATGTTCTACCCAAAACTTTAATTTAACAATACAAGTGAACCACCCATGAAAAACCATAAAAACGAACATCCCCAAACAATTTTTTTAAACTCTATAAGTCATCCAAATGAAAATAATATGACATAATGAAACCCGAATGAACCCTATTAATGTACACATGGTTATGGATTTCAAATTAATGAATATAATGTCAATATACAGTACATTAAAGATAAGGAAGCATCCAGGTTCAAGGTAAGAGGAAATTCTTGAACCCAACTTTCATCCTTCGGGTTCTCCCTCTTTCACTCCATTTTTGATATGGTAACTACTTAAAGTTCATTATTTCTTAATTATATTACCTTTTATAAGATATAAATGTTTCCTAATAATGTTTATGTCATGAAAAAAAAATTTCCAAAAGAACTCTTCTTTTAAGAACTCACCTTTTACCTCTCATTCAAGGTTGATGGTTCATGTATCAAGTATGTTGTTCCCTCGTTCTTTTGGGAACCCAATGTTTATGAATGTGTTATTATGAGATGAAACACATTAATTTTCATGGGTTAGTTATGTTACGTTATCTTATATGTTCATTGTGGCATGAATGATAAAGGATAATGTTATGATGTGATGGGAGCACCCGGAATTATATAGCGCAATATGAATGTTTAAATGTGATGGGTGCGCCCAGAATTATATAGCGCTCCAATGCATTGGGTAAAGTGATGAATCTCATGAGTAATTGTGAAATGATGTTTGAAAAAGATTCTATCTTGGTTAAAAAGTATGTGTGGTAGTTATCCACTAAGACATGATGTTTCATTTTTATGCATTGCCACATTTCGAGTCTTTTATTCCTGCTCCTCTGTTGTTCATGATATTTTTCCAATATTATGATTATGCTCATCCCATGATATATTGTTCTTATATATCCTCTTACTAGGCTTCTATCTCACCCCTTTTTATGTACATCCTCAGGTGGCTACATGTTCTAAGAGTAGGACAAGTACCAATAAGAATCTAGAGAAGAAGAAATTAAATAAATGTGTATGCTAGATGTTGTATTTGTTATGTGTGGTCCTAGTTTGACCAAGACACTAAGCCTTTGGATCCAATTTGTGTAATACTATTATGTTTTTTATATTTTAAATTATGTAATATTAATGAAATAAATGGCCGGGTAGATATATAGATTGTACCTCTAATCATTTATTATTTCATTGGATCGTAAGCTTCCATTCCCTGTATATGTCCGCATCTCAGGCCTCTAGCTCCCCATGTCTTAAATGGGTCACTTAGTGGAGGAGGTAGAGGGATGTCATAGCATCAACCCCCACAAATATATCTTCCTTGTTGAACTACACATTCTCCTCTTATATATCAACATACGTGGGGTGTAATACCCCAAGCTTACATGGTACGCTTCTCTTTGAATAGTAGAGCATCGTGTGTTGTACGCAACCTTGAGTTCAAACACACCACGACCAATAAAAATAGCAGTTATGAATATTAATACCCACTTTTTGAAATTATATAAATTTTATATTTCAAAATGGACTTCATTTTTGTATTCGTAATATCGAAATTACCCTAATTTGAATTTTTTGTAATTTTCTGAAAACTTCCAATTTTTTATGAATAGTGAAAAATACTTAAAAACAACTTTTTTAATCAAAAAAATTTATAGTGATAAATTATACTATTGAGTGGTTTTAAAGTGTAATTAGAATATATTTTTACCATTTAATTCAATGTTAGTCATTAGAATTAATTTCACTTTGAAATTGGACATAATCAATTGTCAATCTTTTGATATATATTGTTTCTTAAAAACACGCTATTTGTTGTGACAGCGGGAATTAATTATAAAATTAGTTAATGCAACTTATATGTATGTAATTTTCTAAAATAGAAAACATTTTTGAATTTGGAATATCAATTATAGCTTAGGGTGAAATTTTGGCATTGTTTTGAAAAACGTCAATTTTTTATGAATAGTGAAACCACTAAGTGGTAGTTAAAAAACTGATTTTTTGTTTCAATGAAACATTACCACTTCTGTGATTTTAATTTCAAAAATCCAACATACATGGTTTTCATTAGGATGTAAAATGGGGTTCAATGGGATTAAAATAATTTTTTGGGGAATAGTAACTTTTTAGTTTAATTAACCGCGAATAAAGTTATTAGTGAAATTTAAGGTAAAAATGATATTATAAAAATATGAAAATACCTTTACACTTGTCCTACCCCTATTGGATGTGCCATGTACGACCAATACAATCCATGGGTCAACTTGGGGACCCCATGAGGCCACTTTGGTAGGAAAATGACATACATAACTTTTTATTTAAAGTTAAAATAAAAATGTCACAAACATGAGTCGTTTTACTTAAAAAAATTAAATGGGGTTATACATGTAATATTTTTTACTATAAATATTAATTAGAAGGATAATAATATTTCCTACATCATGATATTTTTTATAATTTTTGGACATTAAATAAATTAAATGTTTTATGACACCATGATGATGCATCGATTACCTCATTAATAAACGATTTAAATAAAATAAAAATATAATGTAAAATCTAAGGCATACACTTCTCAAAAACCTATTGTATGAGTATATTTATAACCCTTATCACCTTATCCGAGAAATATATATGTTTTGGACCTTTAAAATCTGAAACTCATTATATAATAAAGTAACATTTCATGACTTTCCAAGAGTGCCTCTCCTCTCCTCTTATAAAAGGCCCCCACCTCTACCACCTTATTCACACCTTCAAGCCATTTGGATCAGACAAAAACTGACCAAATACTCTCCCAACTTCCCTCTATTACTCTTATAAGCCTAAAGTTGGGCAGAATTCTTCCAAAGTAAGCCTTTGGCTCAAATCAAAAAGAGTTACCCAGTTTTAAGGTAATGTCTTCTCTTATGTTATTTTGTTTTATTTTGCTTGTCCAACCCCTTAAACAATTTTTATTCATTTCTTTTGTAAAAACACCAGTATCCACAATATATTAGGATGTTTTTATAATAAGCATTCCAGCTACACTTACACACACCTACATCTAATGGCTAAAGAACATACTGTTTCTGTCGATGTCGAATTTCTGCCGCACGAAACGATGATTGTTCAACACTCATATAACACCTTCAATGGTGGCCATTAAGATGTCACTATATTTATATATGATATATAATATGTTTATGTTTTACTTAAGATTATGTATTTTACATATTTGGCATACCTTTATGGTTTCCATTATGGGTAAACGTGATATCTTCATTTTAGGAAGTGCGGACTATCGCCCCCACAAAGTGATTTGAATCATTAATGCCATATGTAGGATGTATAAAGGATGGAGTAAATGATATTATATATGATATTATACTATAATTATAATATACCTTTATATCATTATGATTTCATTCCATTAAATACAAAATAGAAATGAAAGTAGCGTTCATGCGTACGTACGGCTTACCGTCTCCATGAACGGTGCATTTCATTTATTACCTCTAAATGTTACGTAATATTATGAATGAATGTATATACTGTATATATATGATATATATGATATCTTCATCATGAATATAATTCTGTAGATAATGGATATTCTACCACATAAACAACTTGTAATTATAAGAAGTTTATTTTTGACTCAAGTACCAAAGATCGACAGAATGGCCGTTATTAACTTATATAATTACATAATGTTCATAACATGGTAATAAGTGATATAAAAGTAATAATGAACTTGAAAAAAGGTTTTTAATCAAGTATAAATTAACTCTAGTTTATTATTCAGGAGGTTAAAGAACGATCGAGTCAAGTCAGACATGAGGTAAGGGAATTTCTTAACCCAATTTTCATTCTTTGGGTTAATCTCCTACTTTCAAATTATGTTCTGATATTATTATGTCCTATCTTGTATTTGTACCTTCTTTATGTTTACTTATAGTGAATACACATAATAGATCTATTTTATTTTAAAAATGATCTTTGTAAGGACTTCATCTCAATCTCCTTTCATTGAGTCATATTTGGTTTTATACATAACTTTCATTTATATGGTGTATAAACCACTTTGACTTTTACTTTCATTCAAATGGAATCTTTTAATATGAAGCGTTTTTACTAAACAACAAAAGGAAATTTTTTTCTTACGTATGCGGCGACAACGAATTCTCCGCCGCCGTGACTATTATTTGAGTTTCGGCTTCCTCTATAAGCCATAACTTTGTTTTAAAAGAAAAATAAATACCATGTTTTAATTTTATATTATTTTTGTATTGAAAATGGTTTAGATAAAGTTTTTATTATATCAATGTGTTGTATTGATATCTTGTGATTGAAATGTGGAAATCTTATGTTTCCATTATGCATGTTTTATGTGATACAATTATGGTATGGTTTATGATATGTTTAAACCTGTTTATATGTGGAATGCATTGGACTTAATAAGTGATGGGTGGAGCCCGCTATAGCTCCTCGATGCATCGGCATGTCTCATGAGAAAAACTAGTGTCATGGCACGAGGCCTTGACAAAATATTATTTGCGGTCTTGGCACAAGGCCTTTGCTATGTGGTTATGATAGTCTGGATTATGCATTCCATCATTATGAAAGTGGTTATTGATATTGAATGTGATTATTCGACTAGTATAATATCCATGTCAGTAAGTAAATGGAATTATTCCATTTTATTTTTTCCATATTCTTCTGAAGTTCAAGTTTAAAATGCTTTTGTTTTAGTTATACCTTGTCTTAAATGTTAATGTTTATTTATGAAAGCTTCCGATATATTTTTATCCTTACTGAGCATCTGATCTCACCCCTTTCAATGTTTTAATATTTTCCAGGATGTGAAGAAGTAATTTATGAATGACCTGCAGGGATAGTCAGAAAAGGATATGAGTGTGGACTATGGAGACTATGTTATTGTAGTTTTTCACTTTACGATGTAATGTAACATTTATGAATGTATCTAGTGTTTCCAAGGCTACTAAACTAATCGGTCTTTCATGTCTTGATCTTTTGTGATCATTCCAATTTTACGCAATAATGCACCAACTCTGGGTAACTGGGGTCGGGGTGTTACATGGGGGCCTTCCTACATTCTCCCATGAGATCCATCATCACGACAATACCTCTACCACGGTCTTTAATATGATATATTTTTGTTCTCCTCTACATGTCTTATCAAGAATGCACAGACCATGTGACCTAGCCCATCCCATGAATATTACTACACTTTCTTGGGATTCCCTAGTATATAGTGGTTCCACAGACCACATACCTAAGCCTGATCACAAGGACATCTCCAACATCAAGATCTTATCGACTGGAACCTCATAGAAACTGTTGACGACTCAGACCTATAAGGTTCATTACCTGATATTTCTATCTGAAATCCATTTGAAAAAAATATACCTTTCCCAAGATTCTAATCCAATGCTTCAACATTTGTTGGAATGTTGAAGGGAAACCATGATGGTACAGACCACTCTATGGAGTCCCAGTCCAAATATTAATGCTGAAGATTAATCATCCTTAATCATGTATAGGGAGTACCTAATAAGTCCTAGAATCCTGGTGAAAAAATAATCATCATCATCCCATACTACAGTTTCCCCAAATCATTTTAATCAGTACAGAGTTCAACCACGAGGTGTTGTACTCCTTATGAAATAGCTTCTGGAAGTCTGGACACAAGATTGTGGACTTATCATGCATCTCAGTTAAAATACATCTCCATAACCCATATTCTAAATGAAAAATTCTATATAACCCTGAAATAACATGATCTATTGGTTTTACTGTAATTTAATATATATATATATATATAACAAACTATTCTTAACCCTCCGCTATGTGGGGATTTTTCTCTCTGCAAAAGCCCAGTGGCCTCTGGAACTAGAACTCATAGAGTTCACTAAACCTACGCACATCCTGAAACTATCCCTATTGGTTTGATCTGATTGTCAATAGGTAGGGGTTATTATACCTATCAAACTAGAGGAATAATTTTGTAGTCTGAATCCTAAAATGATACCACATCTCTCATCAGATAATCATTACAGTCTAAAATTGGTATATTGGGTAGCTATCTTCATAGAGTTATCAAAAAACATTAATCAAGATGTAACATAGTTTTATGAGAATATATATATATATATAATGGGGAGATTAATAAAATTTATTTCGAAAGACTCAATCATATATATTTCATCAAAAAAATTCCATGCCACCAATGTATCAGTATTCCATATCGACAGGCATGTATTCATGGTCCCGGTGAATTAATATGTTAGATCCCAATACAATCACTTATTTTCTTATCCTGAAAGCACTTATTGAGAAACATTGACATTGTTTCCCTAAATCACAAACAATTCCTTATAAGGTGAATACTACATACAACAACCTAGGGAAAGAACATGTTTGATACTGATCTATCTCGACTCTCGACCCAACAATAATCGGAGCTCGATATGCAACTTCTCCTTGACTTCCTCTATAGTCATAGGAGTTTCAACAAGCCTAAAAAGGAATATTACAAATGAGAGGCATTTTTATAATTTATATATATCAAAACACCTTCCTGTCTTAATGAATAATGTATATAAATAATTAGAAAATGGTTTAATAGATAGAATATAACAAAAGAATGGAAAACCTATATAGTGTACGAGAGAATGACAGTGAAAACTATAAATCAATGGGGAAAAATACACACCTTACTAAAGAGATTTCTAGACCTAACAAATCATAAAAGTTGAATGTGATGAGAGAGATCATCTCCAAATGTCAAAGATATAACCACAATAAATTGTCCAGTGAAACATGTATGCATATGCTCCTCTAAAGTCCCTAAAACATTTTCCAACATTTGTATAAGACATGAAATGTGTGAGACAATCTCATGTAATGGTGAGTATATGAATACCCAATAGGGATTCCTAAAATGTGATGGGTGATAATTAAGAGATGCGATATTTAAATACAATAAAAAAAACTCAACCCAATGAAAGAGAGTAAGAACACATAATGAGATGGATATGGATGAAATTTACATGATGAAACTAAAGAAATCCAATTGAAATAAAATAGACCTCCATCCCATAGACAGACCTTGGGAATGAGATCCAACAGTTCCAAATGTCCGTCAATGATACCTAGTATGTCATGTGTCTTCCTAGAAGTACACATCCATGCTAAGCCATACCTCGCAACTGTGTAACATAGTTAAGTGAAATCATTATTGAAGTCGATGACTCATACCCTAGTGTGTAGAGTGGGGTGTAACAAAATATATTTTAATAGAGGAGATATGGCATAATGATACAAGGGGCTTCCACTATGTTGGGTGCAGACCCACACCCTAATTTGATAGTTGTTCCACTCTTGTGTCATGGGGACCCACATAGAATGTTATATGGGGTTCCACGTGGTAGATAAAGGACTCATGCCCAAGATGAAGGGGTTAATCTCCTGTGTCACAAGGACCTACATCATATCCGATAGGGGGGGTTATCATGGTTTATAGAGGACATGTACCCAACATTATTGGTTGGTTCCACACTATAGGTCGGGGAACAATGCTCGGGTCCAACATGGGGTTGTAATCTAATTTCTTGAGGACCACCCCTCTATAATAGTGGATTACACTCGATTTATAGAGGACCCATGCCTAGGTGGGTTGGGGGTTCCACTCTAAAAGTCACTAGTGATCCTCTGCCAGATCATTTCCATCATTGGGTGCTGCAAATATATGTGTCACACACATAACATCTCATATCATATATCAAAATCCAAAAAAGAGGGCACCATCACATTATTACTGATAAAACAATCATGATAGGTTACTTGTGGGCCAAAACATGATTATAAATGAAGGTTATACAAGATTTTTATGTTTCTTGAAAAGGAACCAAAGGGTGCATGATGTGTGAGGACACCCAAACCACATGGGACCAACTCCATCACCTACATGTGTTCCTGATGGTGCATGGATCACTGTCCAATTAGGAATACATTGTTTTTAGGGGATATAAACATTTTGTATGATCCACTCGAGATCATGCCCATGCTTCATGGTCATGTCCATGTAACCGTCCTGTGTCTACGTACTTCGGTACATGGTGTGTCCATCCACATGGGGTTCCAACTGTGTATGTGGTCGTGTTAGTGGTCATGTCCATGTACTCTGGAACATGGGGTGTGTCTTCCCATGATCATGCATGTGTACTCTCTAAGTACCTACTTGTATACGGACATAAGTATATATGGCATGTGGATCTCTGACATGGAATGAGATACATATAATTCTATGAAACCCTATCTGCCACATCAAAGGACCTACACGACCTGTGTTCTTCGAACTACACAACTTGTTGTCCTATTTTTCACAATAATCCATATTTGTGATCACACATCCATATATGGATTCATAACATTAAAACAAACTTTTTTTATTCTAGATAATTTTTGATATAGTCATTGTTCATCCATTTTGGGAATCCAGTGTATTGAAATAAATCCTCAATGGTTAGTGTCTAACCGCAAACACAACACACCACATTTATATCAGGTTATTCTTCCATTGATCATTCGAATGGTGATCATCAAAATGATCCCCAATAACCCACAATATAACTAAATGCATCCCTAATTTTTTGATTCATCACATTAATACAATTCCATCAAAAATCTTGTGGTCTAATTGGGCTCAGTCCAACCCAGCAATGTCAAACTGATACCTTGAATGCAGATCACCGAAGAACGTGAAAAATAAATGGGGGAATGGCACACAAAAAAATTTTAACAACAATTGACCAAGTTTTCTTACCTTGAAAACATAATTAGAGGACCAAGTGTTAGAAAATAACTAAATAATCAATTAAATAGCAATACGTGGTCACACACAAGTTTCACCAATTGGATCATATCAATGAAAGACATTGATCTTGCTCAGAATTTTTATTAAATGAGACAGAACCCTAAATGGGAAAGTACAAACAAAATATTGCATAATTTTCATGAAATAATGTCCTAAAAAATAATTGAGAAGAGTTATTGGGTTCATAATGTCTTCACTTACTTTGATCTACAGATTCCTTATCATATGAATTAAATTTTCCTACACAGAAGAGGAAGAACACTCTTGATCCTATCTAGGTTTATGTGGATAACCATGGATTATATTCAATAATAGTTAATTTATATATGGAACCCACTGTGTTAATTTAATGAATTTATTAAATTAATAATTTAATAAATATACTAAACATACCACCAATTGATGTATATCTGAATGTCCAATGCCGAGTTATTTTAGGTTGTTCTTAGGATAAATGTCAAATTCCAAACTCAACTGTGGTCCCAAATCTCTGATACAATATTCTATTTAATATCTATCCTATTTTATTTTAGAACTTATTCACTAGAAATATAAAAAAAATTAATATATTTATAAAACTAATTTCAGGAACACATTGTCTCATAATCGTCTTCTTTATTAGCACCTTACTCAAAATATATATTACAAATTCCATTAGGTGAATAACCTAGTCTAATTTTTTTTCCAAAATAAAATTTTCATGAGTCCCCACGTGAATTAAGATGACTTTATGGTTTCTTCTTTGCATGAAAAAGGATTTATAATGTTTTCTTTTATAAATGTTTGTTTTTCATTTGTAGAAATGTTTTATTTATGTTCATGGAGTAATATTATAAAAAAGACAAAAATAATAATAGTTTTTCATGTTTTTAGTGGACTAATATGATTTCATTTATTTCCATAACCATCAATAAGATTATTTTATCTAATACCACATTTATATATATATTTTATATTATTTAAGGATTCGTAGAAATGTTAGGAAGATCAAGATTCACACTATTGTGACTCATTTTATATGAACTGAGTGCATTGAATGAAATAGTGGTCTAAACCAAGAGGTTAGTAATTGTGGGGAAAAATTCAAACCATTTAAAGTGTCCATTCTATAATATAATTTTTATCAATTTCTATAATACTCTAAATTAAAAAGTTCATGAAAATGTAATAAAGTTCAACCCTTGATATAAATCATGTATTTATGATTTGATTATGTTCCATGACATTATAGCAGAATTGAATATTATGAAATTCACTTTATTGAACATCCTTTCATCCAAACTGAATAACAAATCATATCACAAAATTCTACAAAAAAATCATATAAGCAGTTTAAAGAGGGAACCCTCTTGATTCCATCATCACTCCATGGGGAAGAATAATTAAACATAGTAAAAAGCACTCCTCTTAAAATCATATTTTTACTCTATTAGAACATCATAATACCCAGTAATGAATAAATCTTAATCATATTTATAAACATAAAATATCAATAACAATTTCCTGTTTTCGAATTTATTTTATTCTCTAAAACACATCTATTTTATCACATTAAATGAAGAAAACATGTCGCACATAATCCTCCAAATATATCAAGTCAACCATGAATTTGAATCTTCAGAATTTTTTCAATTAAATTATCCACTAAAATAAATACCCAAATATTCAAATAAATATATATTTATTTTTTCAAACTAATATTTTAAGGAACATTTAAATCAATCATAGAATCTCTTTTTAAAGATACCCACAAAAATTTATGTGTTTAATTCTTCTTAAAAATCCTAAAAAAATAGGAACACACACCCAAGCCAAGATATAGCCCATGAAAACCGTCCCCAATACCTAAAATTCTATTGAACCCATCCCTCCCTCCCACCCTCCCTCATAATTTTCCACTGTGAGTGACCCAATATATATCCCACTGTGCCTTACACTTCCTCCCCCCTCCTACATCGCATCCATCCCCTTCTTTTAGAGGCATATCTCTCCCACCCTCACCCTCAAACCCTATCATTTCTTCACTTCTCTCTACACTAGTATGTCTACCAAGCTCATCATCTAGCCAGTGGCCCAGGAGGTAGTGTATGATCCATGATAGCAGGTTAGAAAATTTGTTGTCTCACTATGTAACAACCCAAACCTTTGAATAATATTTTGTCTCTTGAAAGTGTGTGATATAATATTTTACACAAAAAAAACTGCATCTAATTAATAATTAAGTTAGTACATTTCAATGTGACTATTGATTTTCGACCATTATATGACTAATTAATGAATGTTGGAAATATTAATAATTTTAATGATAAATCTTTTGATAATAAATTTAAATTAAAAGGATATGTAATGAAGATAGAAGAGTTGATGGCATCATATAGTATAATCTTGTAGAATGAAGACCATTTTTCGAAGCTTGGGAAGGTGGTAGCATCACTGGGCATTGATCCTGACCAATCTTAAGTCGAGGTTCAACACGTTAAGCTAGAACTGAATCTATTATAGGGGAAATTCAAATTAGTAGATATTACCACTCGGGTGATGTTATCTGAACCACCCCAAAAGCCTATTACCATTGCGCACCATACCCATAGGTCATATAATGGTTTCATAAGGGGTTATGTAACAATTCATCTGTCTATTATTGTGTAATCCCTTTTCATAAATAAAACTTTTATTCAATGAATTTGATTCTAAGAACAGTTTTCGTAAAAATGTGATGAATTATATAAATCGTCATTTTTTAGAGATAGATGGTATGCTTTATAAATGTATAAATTATCATATTAAACTATTTTTTTATTAAAAAATTTATCATAAAGCTTTATAAAAAACCCATTATAATTATAAATGATCATATAATATTTTTTAATTTAAATGAAAATTTTATTAAGGATATTATCAAAACACATCTTTTTCAATATGTTATAGTTTCATATAAAATGTTAAAATACACATATTTAAAAAAATATTTTTATAAAATAAATATTATTTTTGGAATGATAATTTTTAAATTATTCAATAGTGAATTTTTCATAATTTTCTGAAATTGTCAAATTTTCTAGTAAAAATTAAATACTGAATAAAAATACATTGTGTTTTAAGACATCATACTTGCCAAAATAATGAGGTAATAAATACTATTATATTTTTAATCAGCCAGTTATATGGATTAAATTTAATATAATGTTCGTTTATATTTGTTTGTTTAATTTTATAATTCTTAGTGAATCATCCAAGACTTATAAAATATTTAATGATTTTACGATTTTATTGAATGTGTGACTCACATCCACACAATACATGGATAAATTTTAATAATATAATAAATTTCCTTTATAAAATATTATTAAACAATTCAATTAGGTAGAAACCATTGTCATAAACAATGGGATGGTTTGTGGTTTTGAATATTTTGTAACCTATTGTCCGAAACCTAAATAATAATGATGTTCCCCTCCTTTCCTATATAAAACAACCCATTTGTACATTCCTCTTCACTCAAGTGACATTAATATCTGAAAAACTTATATATCATCTACCAAGAGTCCTCAAAATTCATCCAAAATCTCCCAAGAGGCCTCTCCCAATCCATCAGGTTCACAACCCAAGTAAGGGATCTTCCACTATATTTTTTTATGAAGCACTCCTTTTATAATATGTCTTTTAATTTCATTGTTCAAATGTTGGGATATTTTCATAAATACTCCCTTTAATATCTAAAAAATCTATATATATATATTCTTTACACTAATTAATCCACCTTGTGATTCTATATGAACTCCCATTACTATGTAGATATTTTGTAAGGGAATTCTCAACTCCCCATTTTTCCTTTCAAGGTCACTTTTATGTAGTATGTCTTTAAAGATTGCGTAAAATGTAATTATTTCCATAATATTATGTACCTTTACTATTTTATGATTATTTTATGAATGGGAAACCCTTGTACCCACTCTTTTTAATGATTTATAAGACCATATTTTATACCAGTTATGCTGCAATTTTTTTTTCACAAAATCCATCTCTTTTACTAATGATATTCATTCATTTTCATTATTTGAATACAAAAACATCTTTAATTTATATGGGTATTTATAAAAAATAATAAGTATATATTTAATTATGTAATTTACTTATATGAAACCCTTATTCCCTTTCCATGGTTTATAGATTACATAATTATCAAGTTTTTAAGAACAATTTAGAACACAAAGATATTGTTTCTAAACACAATTATTTTATTCTCAATTGGTTAGTTATGAAATGTTTGATTAAGATATATGTGGATCACATGATAATAAATAAATAGTAAGGTTTTTCTCGAAAATGACTTCAATTAGTTGTGCAATGAATTTAATCTTGGGAGATGACATGTTTCATGATACCTTGGTGAATAACCTATGTAATTTTCACAAAACATTGGGGATGGACATCAGGGATATGTTAACAAATGTAAAATTTTAATGTATATTTTTTTCTTGTTATGAGTAATGTTATTTTATTTATTATATGACTCTTATTAATGCATTTATTATATTCTTTCTGTTCTTATTGAAACCTCACAAGATCAATTGAAATCAATTTCCCTTTGCTAAACTTACTGGGCATTATTCTCACCCATTTCATTGATGTATGTCTCCAGGTTATGAGTTTATGTAAATGTACTTAGTGTGAAAAAATAAATATTCCTTTCAAGTGGATTATAAGAATTTTTTATTTTTTTAGGTATTATTTACCAAATTTCCATGACATTTATCATCATTGATCATCTGTTTTCAAAATGTAATGAAATGTTATCTGATAAATAGGTGGGAAATCATAGATGGTATAGATGAATAGTTGTTTTAACTGTGGAAATTACGATTTATGAACATTAAAAATAATACTAATGCAATGATTAAAAATTGGAAAACATCATTTTATGTTGGAGAAATACTATGTGAGTGGTTTCTAAATAAATAAATCCATTTCTTGATATGAAAAATGGATGTGGATCTTGCATAGATGTATCAAGTGGTTAAAACAAAAAACACCACTTTAAGATATACACTAATGGGAACTAGTGCCTGATAACGGGCCCTACTGCACTCCTGGTTCAAAACATCTAGGAGGAGATTATTGGTTACTAACATGAATTTTATGAACCATTAGGAACGATTTAAAGAAAATATAATTGTTGATAATGAGTGACATTATTATTCATGAAATTTTATGATATTAAATTCTCTTATAGATATAAGATTCATAAAAAATGTTTCTCTATATGGTTTTCTTATTTTATAAAATTATAGGAAATAGTTGGAAAATTTTGATTAGTGACCACAATAGACCATGCATTGACAACCCTCCAATGGATGTTGGAATGAAAACGTTCATGACAATATTGAAACACCTGACTCAAGATTTGTGAAATTACATGAATCAAGCTAAGAGATTGATTTCATCATGAATAAAACCAAAAAAAAGTTAATAAACTAGACATCAGTTACCACCCCCATATAGTGGATATAAAGACCCATTGATTAATGAATAATGGATAAGCTCAATTGAAATGTTATATTTTTTAATTTATAGTTTAGAGAAATAGAAAGTCACCATGGTTGTTTTTCACAAAGGGGTGAAGCTGACAAGCTGTGGGAAATGATTAAAAACATGAGTCCAATAGAAAATAATGAATAAATTTATTTTAAGAGTTTATATGGATCTACTTCACTATGTATTTACCTTATTCAATGTGTAAAAAATTGGAGAATAATTTTCTCAAGAAGAATTTGAATGATAATGAATATGTGGTAATCTATGAGACGAACATTACAAGACAATCCTGTTAAACCTCATTTTTTTCATGGATTATAATGGGATGGATGATAGAATTTTCAGTGTACTGAGACCTCATCTATGGTAGATTTTATCCAATAAAGACTATGATAATGAAGGGGAGACTACGCATAGTGCCATGAAAGTCAAACTAGAGTTAATTGAGATTCAATGGCCTCAAAAAATCCACGTAAAATAAGAGATGAATAGAGCCAACATTGGGAAGTATCATTGATTATGGAAGACGTAGAAAGAATGTGAAACTTCCCATGCGCAATAAAAGTATGAAGAAAAATTATAGGAACTACCTACTCAATAGAGTAAAGTGTTATAGGTGTGGATGAGATTTCAATATTATTTGATATTGTAATTTTTAGGTAAATCCTAAATATCCCAAAGCAATATATAAAGAGAAGATGGTGTGGGCCTTACCTGATGCCTAATAGCTCATGTTTGGATATCTTGAAAACTTTTATAATTAGTGTCCAAATCCAAGGGACATGGAGTGGAATCACCATATGTCATAGCCTAGGTGAAGGGAGAATGGTAATACTTTAGCTATCACTATGGATGAATTTGAAGATCCAAATGATGTGGTCGTATGTACACTTTTTATACTCTAAAATATAAAAAGTAAATAGAGTGATTACAGTTCTAAGAATTCATTTCTATCCACCATTTATTTAAAGAGTATAGAATCAATCCAAAAACATTTAAAAGTAGAGTTATCTGTGAAGAATAAGAGAGTGATTATCCAAGCAACAAAAGTGTATAGAAACTCTAGTTTTTTTATTAGTGAGAGAATTTTTTTCAAAAATATAGTAGTCATTCCCATGTTGGAATTTGAAATTATACTAGGGATGAAAGGGATCGTAATGTATATTGCTAAAATTATATGTAGATGAAAGGAAATCCCAGTAGTCTTGAATGGACGTCCTATAATTGTCTCCCAATGAGAGATACCTAAAACTATGATTTTTATATATTCAACTCTATAAAAAAATTTATGGAGTTAATTTGTGAATATCTAGAAGGAATTGAATGTATATGGATAGAGATTATACCCATTATTCAGGAATGCATTGAAATATTTCCTGAGGAGTTACTTGGACCACCCCCAAAAAGAGAGGTAGAGTTCTCCATTGAACTTGTTCTAAGATCTTGTTAGATATCAAAGACCTCTTATAGAATGTAAAATGTGGAGCTAAAGGAATTAAATAAGAAAAACTAAGATATTTTGAAGATGGGGATTATCAGACTGAGTGTGTCACCTTGGGGGGCACCTGTTCCCTTTGTGAAGATTATGGATAGATAAATGTGGCTATGTAATGATTATAGAGAACTAAAAGGGATCATAGTGAAGAACATATACCCTCTTCCAAGAATTGATGAATTATTTTACATGCTTCTTGGTGCTCAATTATTACCTCTGATTTATAATCAATTTTAATATCATCAATTAAGGTTAAAAAAAGAAAACATTAAAAAGACTACCTTACAATTAAAATATGAGAATTTTGAGTTATTTGAAATTATTTTCAGGTTGACAAAAGTACCTGTTATATTTTGGGATTAGATTAATAGAGTCTTTTTGTACTACTTAAATATTTTTTTTATACTTTTTTTTGAAGAAATTATGATATATTCTAAAATTTGTTTGGAGGATGAGTGGCCTTAGCCTATAATAATAATAGAGATTCATAGTTTCTTTGTTATGGCTAGATATTATATGAGGATTGTGAAAAAAAATCATGACATTACAATCCACTAACCATGTTAACTCGAAAAGGGGTCAGGATTATTTGAAAAAAGGAGTGTGAGTTATATTTCTAATAGATGATGAATAGATTGGTTTCTATACCCATTCTTACTCTACCCTCAATCGGATAAGGATTTATTTTTTTAGTGATGCATCTTTGAATGGTCTTGGGTGAGTCCTCATGAACAATAACAAGGTTATTTTTTATGAATCTCAACAACTAAACTCTCATTTATAGAATTATCCTATGCATGATCTGGAGATAGATGCAACAATGTTTTCCCTAAATACATGGAGGCATAATATTTATATAGAGATATGTGATATATACACAAATAATAAATTGTTGAAGTATATTTTTAATCAAAAGGAATTGAACATGAGTCATAGAATATGCTTAGAACATAAAATAGTCTATTATTGATCAATTCACTATCAAATGGTGGAGAAGACAATGTAATTGATGCATTAAGTAAGGAAGATCATGTTGTTAATTTAATGATGATGATTCAAGGAGATCCCTTCGCGAAATACCTAGTGAAACTGGACATGAGAATTGTATGGGAATGGAAATCACCACCCTATCCCAAATGATTTATGAACCATCATTACAATATAACATCAAGAAATCTAATAATCGGGATCCCTTGTTAGAGATGATTTTTGAGTCTATAAATGATGGGATGTTTCCTGAGTTCAATATTGATGAAGAATGTCCACTGAAATTTTTTACAAGACTATGTGTTCCATATATTTTGGAATTAAATTAGAAGCTAATAGATGAAGCTCCTAGATCTACAGTATCACGAAATCCTAGAATCTGAAAATGATTAATGAACATCTTGATCATTATTGGTGGGAAAATCAGAATAGGTAGATTGCAGATTACCCTACATGTTTTCTAGTGTGTCAGCAAGTGAAGGCCGGTAAAGAACTTACTAAATGGTTATTACAACAAATAGCAATGCCATAATGGATGTGGGAGAATATAATTATGGGTTTTTTACTGCTCTCCTGAGAACATCAAAAGGAAACAATGTGATTTGGGTTATAGTGGACCGTCTCACAAAGACTTCTCATTTCATCAATATTCAAGAATATTTCTCCCTTGATGAACATGCCAAGATATATGTGATGGAAGTGGTAACGCTACATGGGGAACCACTATCTATCGTATCTTATCATGATCTGAGGTTCATAACAATATTCTAGTGAAATATCTAACATGAAATGAGTACCATATTGAATTTCAGTACTACCTATCACCCCAAAAATGATTTCCATTTTGAGAGTACTACACAAACACTCATGGAAATGATGAAAACATTCTCAGTGGAATTTTATGGTGAAGTGATCAACATAATCATTTAGTTGATTTCTGATACAATAATAGATTCTATTCGATAATTTAGATGGAATATTAATATCTCTATATGAGAAGCGATGTAGAACTCCTACTTGTTGGGATGAAGCTAGTGTGAGATAGAATCATGGGCCTGATCTTGTGAATGAGATGAGAGAAAAAGTTCATTCCATCCAAAGACATATTAAGGGTTCTCAGATTCAGAATAAGATCTATGTTAAAAACTGTTGAAGGGAGATAGAGTTTGATGTTGGTGACAATGTCTTCATTAGAATTTCTCCATAGAAGAGAGTCATGAGGTTTGTGAAGAAATGGGATCTCATCCCCATGTACATTGGACCCTATGAAACACTTCATCACATTTGAGGAGTGGCCTATCAACATATACTTACTCCAAATCTAGTTCAAATTCATGATTTTTTTCCATGGATCTCCCATGAGAAATTACATAACTAACAATTCACACGTACTAAATCTGGATGTGTTATAACTTGAGCATGTCTTATCTTATGAGGAGTAGTTTTTGGAGATATTTTCTATTAGAGATAGGGTTCTATGCAAATGGAATACCCAAATTGTTAATGTGTTGTTGAGGAAACAAAAATATAAAGATGCTATGTAGGAACAAGAGGGGAATATATTAATGGAGTACCAGCCCATTTTCTATTTTGAGATTATGAGTGGAAAATTAATGGTCAAATTACCTTAAGTTGGGATGAATGTAACGACCTTAACCATTCAATAAAATTTTTCCATGAAATTTTGTGTAATAATATTTTACTCAAAAAAACAATATATCATAAATAATGAATTAAGTACAGTTTAATGTGACCATCGAGTTTTGAATGTTAGAAGACTGTTGGTTAATATGACCACTAGAAACATTAATAATTTTAACATTATTATTATTTTTATAAATTGAAATTATAATTGATAACTAATTGAAAAATAATTGTCTATGGCCTAATCATGTAGACGGTTTCCATACAAATCACATTTATCAGTGCTCGGGAACGAGGTAGTATTACTAGGATTTTCTCTTGACCAAGCCGAATCCTAGCATCAAAACGCAAAGATTTAATAGAATCCCATACTAGGTAAGTTCAAGTTAGTATAGATTACCACTTTAGATATGTTATTTGAGCCTACCCAAGAGTATATTACCTTTATAAACCTTACCCTTAGGTCATTTGTGGGAGTTATAAGGGTTTATGTTAGAAGGTATTAGTCACTTATTGTGTCATCCTTCTGTATAAATAAAATTATTATCCCATAAATTATTTAATGATAATTTTTTCTAAATAATATGATGAATTAGATAAATTTTTATTATTTAGATAAAATGGAACTTTTAACAAATATATGCATTATTATTTTAAAGTATTGGTTTTGAATAATTTTATTAAATGATGTTATAAAAGGACACTATTTAAATTATAAATGATCATATAATTTTAATGAAGTCAAATATAATTTTTATTAAGGATATTATCAAAACACATCTTTTTCAATGACTGTCAATTTATCATAATATTGAAAATTCACATATGAATAAAATTAATTAGGTAAAATAAATATTATTTTTTTAATAAAAATGGCAAATTATCTAAGGTAAATTTTTAATAATATTCAATGGCAGTCAAATTATTTGGTAAAAATTAAATAACACATAAAAATATGGTGTGTTTATTACATCATAATTTCTCAAATCATTTTTTAATATACTAATAATAATATTTTATTCTTCCAAATATATGTTTTAACATTAAAATAATGTGATTTAATATTATTTTGAGTAATATTATAATTCCTTATTGAATCCTCTAAGACTTATACAATTTTTAATGATTTTAAAATTATTATTTTTTTGAAACTTGACTCACCTCCACATAAGAAATGGAAATATTTTAATATGTTCATACCATTGACTTATAAAATAATACAAACCACAGTACTTTACTAGAGACCATAGAAAGAATCATGGGATGGTTTGTGGTTTTGAATATTTTATTATGTATTGTACAAAATGAAACTAAAAATGAAATATGACTCATTTCTTATATAATCAAACCTAATCTCCCATTAATCATAACTCATACTCCATGAATCTTGACCACACTCTGCTCTATTCACCCAATAGACCTCCCAAGGCTCCTTATTCCTCCCATGAAGGCACTTCTAGGCCTTTGGGATTACACAACCACGTAAGGGATCATCAAATCTCCTCTTATATCAAGGACTCTTTTTATGATGTGTCGTTTAATTTCAATGATCATATGTTTGGATACATTCATACATACTAATCTTACATTTCGTTTTATCTTTAAATAATGATATCTTACATTCACTTTCATTAAGACCCCATAAGAATACTTATGTACACCCGCAACTATGCTGAAATACTGAAAGAGAATTCCCAACACCTCTTTTTCCTTTCGAGTTCTATTTTATGTAGTTTCTCTTTAAAATTTCCATACCATATTATTATTTCTAAATAATTATGACATTGTACTATATTTTTAGTCTTTTAAAAAATTTAAAACTTTATACCCTAAATTTGAAATGATTTATAAAATAACATGTTCTACCCAATATACTGCATAATTTTCATCTCACAATCTCTCTTTTCCTCAAGAAATTCATTTATTTTATATATTTGAATACCAAAAACTCATTAATTTATAGGGTTATTCATCATGAAATAAAAATTATTATTTTTATTCTAGAATTGACTTAAATAAAACCCCCATTCCATTTCCTTGGGTTATAGGTGACATAATGACCATGTTTATAAGCACCCTTTTACAACTCCTTGAATTTGTTAGGAAACCCATTTATTTTATTATCTATGGGTAAATTATGAAATGGATGATAATGATCTATATAGATAATATAAAAATAAATACATATAAAGGGTTCTCTCTAATATCAATCATATTTATTGGGTAATGAATTTAAAATCTGGATTTGAAAAGTTTCAATATTCCTTTGTGAACAACCTTGGTTATTTGTAAGACAGCATATGGATGGGCCTTAGTGGTTTGTTAATGAATTTTAATGTTAAATTATGTGGCCAAATTTTCATGTTATGATTAGAGTTATTAAACTTATGATATGAATCTTACCCATGCCATTATGATATACTTAATTTTCATATTGATACCTTATAAGATCACATGGATATTAATTCTCATGTTTTAACTTACTCGAATTTTTTCCCACCAATTTTATTGGTGTTTGTCTCCTGGTTTTGAGTTAGGGTTATTGTACATAAGATAAAAAAATGAATTATCTGTTCAGGTTGATTATAAAAATTTATGATGTTTCCATGTATTATTATCCTAATTTACAATGTAATAATCATTGTCGATATTTTTTTTAAAATGTAATGAAATGTTATGTAATAAATATGGTAGATTCCAAAGTTAGTATAAAAGGATAATTTAGTTAATTATGGAAATTTGGATTTGAAATATTTTGGATGAAACCTTTTAGAATGAATAATTATAAGAAAAAATACTATAATTTTGGGAAAATATTAAGTGGTTTCCAATCCAAGAAATCCCTATCTAGATACAAGAAAATGGATATGGCTCTGGCACAGATATATTTAGTGGTAAAATCTAAAAACACCAATTTGTGCTAGACTCGAGTGGGAACTAGTGAATGACAATGGTCTTTTATGAACTCTTTATTCTCCACTCCTAGTGGATATTTTTGGTTAATCAAAAAAAATTATGAACCATTATGAAGGATATATAGAAACTAAACCTTTTGATAATGAATAATGTGTTTAAGCATGATATTTTACGAAATAAAACCCCCTAGAGATAAAATATTCTTAGATCTAGTTTCAGTCAAAGTGTTTATTATTTTATAATATGGTGAGAAATAGGAGGAAACATTCGAATGATGACCACAATGGACCATGAACTAACGATCCTCCAATGGATTCCGGAATGGAAAATATCTTGCAAATAATGAAACAACTGACTCCAGTAGTGGGAAATAACAATAATAAATCATAGAGATCGACATAACTAATACATGGAATATATTTTGTTTAATCATTTATGCATAAAATTCCACTAACATTCAGTGGATCTAAAAAATAATAGATTGCTGAAAAATGGATGATCTATATCGAAAAAATAATTTTTTGTACATCGTAGTTCAAACAACAATATGTCACCCTAGATGTTTACCACCTTGAGGGAGATCCGAGAATTGGATGGAGATGGTTGAAAACGCAAGGAAAAGAGAAAATAATGAATTTATATAATGTTAATAGTGTATAGGGTTCTTCATCAAAAAGTATTTCCAATATTCAATGAGAAAAAATGAGAAGGAGTTTCTCGAGCTGAAGTAGAAAGAGAATGAATTTGTTTGAATATATGAGATGAACATCATAATAAATTCATGTTACTCTTCAATCATGTTCATGGATCATAATGGTTAGGTTGAAATATTAATCGGTGGAAGGAGACCTCGTATATGGTAGAATATATCCAACTGAGACTATGATATCTATGAAGAGATTGTGTAGAGTTCCAAAAATTTTGAACCGAGGTTTAGGGAGTCCCAATGGCCTCAAAAATCTAATGAAAATAAGATATAAATCAAGGTGATGATGGGGATGATCATTAATCAGGTAAGAGGTGGAAACCAAATGAAACTTTCCACATCCAATAAATATTTGACGAATCATTCGAGGAACAACCTTCTTGGGAGAAGGAAGTGTTACAATTGTCGAAGAGATGAAAAAATCGATTGGAGTTGACAAAGTGATGTGAAGACTTAACATTCGAACACTAAAGCTACATTGAAGATGATGAAGACCATCACTAATGTAAAACTATTCAAGAGTAGATAGGCTGGGTACGTTGCTAATTAGTGACCAAATCCAAGGGTAGTAGAGGAGAAACACCTTCAGCCATAGAGAAGGCCAAGGGATCAAGGTTGTCTATTTTTTGTCATGATAGATGATGTTGAACCTACAAATGATATGGGGGTAGGTACAATTTTTGTACTCTAAATGATAGAAAATATATTTTTGGATTCTGGTTCTACACATTTTATTATATGCTCCATGTTTTCAATGAATATAGAAATGATTAGAGAACTTATAGAAGTTGTGATATTAGTCAAGACTCCTATAGGGATTATGCCAACACAATTTTTTTAAACTCAAGTATTTACATTATTGAGCACTATATTATTAAAAATCTAGTATTTGTTCCCAAGATGGATGTTGATATTATACAAGGGATGGAATTTCTCTTGAATTATAATCCTAATATAAGATGAAGAAGAATGGAAATCTCAGTTGTCCTGAATGGATGACATACATCTATCTTGTAAATAGGGATACCTCGGCATGATCTTTGTGTAGAAGAACCTCTTATAGACATATTTATGGAGTTAATTGGTGAAGATGAAGAATTAAATAGAGGTATAATGATATAGGATGTAACTAATGTTCTATAATAAATTGATATATATCATGAAGATTTACTAAGACCTTCCCTAGAAAAGGAGGTAATGTTATCCAATGAACAATTAAAAAGATCCCCTTTGATATTAAATACCCCATAGAGAATAGAAAATATGTATTTGGAGGAATTAAATAACAAACAACATAATATTTTGGATAATGGGTTTATCTGACTATGTGTTTCTCCTCAAGAAGCACATGTTATCTATATGAAGAATAAGGATTGATCAATGTAGATATGAATTGGTTGTAGAGAACTATATAGGGTCAATGTGAAGAACAAATACCCTATTGTAAGATTTTATGTTTTATTTGACCTGTATCTTAGGTATCAATTCTGCTCGAATATTGATCTTCGATTTTTTTATCATCAATTGATGATAAATAAAGAAGAAATTCCAAAGGCCACACTCCAATAAAGATACCTACATTATGAGATTTTTTTTATTACATTCATATTGAATAATTCGCCTACTATATTTATGTATTTGATGAATAGAGTCATTTAGTACTACCTTGATAACATTGTGCTAGTTTTTATTAAAAATATTTTGATGTATTAAAAAATCCATGATTATTATGAGGGTCTTATAAGGGTTATTTTATATACTCCATGGAAGGTGAAACTTTTTGGAATGTTTGGAAAATGTGAATTTTGGTAACAAAAATTTTATTTCGTGGGAATCATTGTAAGCAATGAAAGATTCACAGTTGAACCAACCAGGAAAATGGTTGTAATGGAGTGGCCAATACATATACAAATAACTGGGATTCATAATTTCCTTGTTTTAGAATGATATTATAGGAGGTTTTTGAAAATATTTTCACATCATTCCAATCTAATAACCATGTTTACTAAAAAAGCGGTCAACTTTATCTAGAGAATGGAGTGTCAGGGATTTTTCCAAGAGCTTAAGAAGAGAATGTTTTCAACACCCATGATAACTCTCCATCAATCTGATAAGGATTCATTATTTTTAGAGATAACTTTAGGAAAGGGATTGGGTGCATCCTCATGAAAAATAAAAAGGTGATTTTTTATGCATCACAAGAAATAATGCCACAATCGATGAATTATCCGATGCATGATCTGGAGCTAGCTATAGTCATTTTTCCCTAATTATATGGAGGAACTAACTTAATGGGAAAAATGTTATATATAGAATGACCATGACTGTTTAAATTAAATTTTTACAGGAAGTGAATTTAACATGAGACAAATAAGATGGTTGGAACTTCATAAAAACAATGATTGTTCAATTCACGGTCTCCTTAGAAGGGAAAGAAAAGTTGTGGATGCATTAAGTAGGAATGACCCTATTGTTACAGTAAAAATGATGAATCAAGGGAATCGATTAATAAATGACCTTGTGTTACTACAAATTGGAATTTTTAGGGAAGGTAAATTATAAACCCTTTCCCTAATGATTTTTTATCCATAATTTCTAGATAAGATCAACAAATATAAAGAAATAAAATACTTTCTTTATTGAAAAAGTTTGAGTCCTTGAAGGATGGGAAGTTTCCTATGTTAAATATTGATTATAAAGGTGTACTGAAATTTCATACAAGAATTGTGTTCCATATATTTCGGCAATAAGGGAAGAGATGATGGATGTAGATCATTGATCTACTTTATCTGTACATCCAGTAATCACTAAAATTTATAGGGACCATCATGATCATTATTGGTGGGATAAAATGATGTGGTAGATTTAGGACTACACTAAAAGATTCCTAGTATGTCAGAAACTGAATGCAGAGAAACAAATTATTAAAGGTGTATTAAAACAACTCCCCATACCATCATAGAAGTGAGAGAATATCCCTATGGGATTTTTTACTGGTCTATCGTGAACATCTACACAAACCAATGCTATTACAATTATAGTTGATAATTTCACCAAGAAATTCCATTTCATCTATATTTTTGGAATATTTTGATATTGATCAACACTCCAGGATATATGTGAATGATGTGGCAAGGATTCCTAGGGTACCACTTTCTATTGTATATGATCTTGATAAGAGATTCAAATCAAATGTCTGGTAAAGTATCTAACAGTAAATGAGTACCAAATTGAATTTTAGTACATACTATCACCACTAAACAGGTTTCTATTCTAATAGGACTACTAAATCACTCATGGACATGTTGGGAACATTTACAATGAAATTTAAAGGTGGATTGGATCAACATTATCAATTTTTTGAGTTCTCTAAGAATAATATCTTTCATTCGAGCATTCAAATGGAACCCAATGAAGCTATATTTTGGATGTGATGTAGATATCCCACTTTTTGGGATGATGATATTAAGAGAGAGCATCATGGGAATGATATTGTGTAAGACATGATATAAAATGTTCATTCCATCAAAAAACACATTAGGGTTGCTCAGAGTAGGTAAAAGTTGTATGCTAGCAACCCTCGAAGGGATGTGGAGTTTGAAATTGGTGACAAAGTATTCCTTCAAATTTCCCCATGGATGAGTGTCATGAGGTTTTGGAATAAAGGTAAGCACATTACCAAATACATTGGGCCCTATGAAATTCATGACCTCATAGAAGCAGTGGCCTATCGACTTGCACTTTCTCCAAATCTAGCACTAGTTCGTGATTTTTTCCACATATTTCTCTTGAGGAAATACATATCATTCTCTTTACATATAATCAATCGGGAGTTGGTACAATTAGAACATGACATATATTACGAGATGTAGTAGGTGGAGATCTTGGATCATAGAGAAAATGTAATGAGTAATAAGACTACCCACCTTGTTAAAGTGTTGTGCAAGAACCACAAATAACAATTACCAACTTGGGAACAAGAGGAGACTATGTGATAGAAGTACCCAAACCTTATCTCTTATGAGATAATGATATGAAATTCTGGGGACAAATTTTATTAAGGGGTAGGAATGTAATGACCTAATCCTTTGAATTTTATTTTTTTTCCGGAATGTGTGTGCTATTTTGTTTTACACAACAAAACTATATCTCATTAATAATGAAGTTATTACATTTTAATGTGACCATCCCGATTTAACCATTATATAATCACCAGTTAATATGATCATTATAAACAATAATAATTTTAACATTATAATTAATTTTAGAAAATAGAAATTACAATGGATTAGTATTGGTGGAAGAAGAGTTGATGTCCACCTCTTGTGGACTCTTACTATAAAAATCCCCTTTTTAGAGCTCCGAGTAGTGGCAGAATCACTTGGTATATCTCTTGACCAATCCCAATCTGACCTTCAACAAGTTAATCTTGAATGATATTGCCTACGATAGATGCTCATGTTTGTAGAGATTACCACGCAGGTGATGTTATTAGAGCCCACCCATGATTTATGATCATCTAACACATTACCCTTGGGAAATATTTGGGTGTTATAATGGGTTATGTAACTAGGTATTATTCACTTAATGTGGAATCTATGGGTATAAATAAAATTCTCATTCCATCAATTTTTTTCTGAGAATTGTTTTCATTAAAATATAATGAATTAGATAAACCGTTAATTTTATCGATAATAGTGGTACATTTCAAAAATATATAAATTATTATTTCAAACTATGGTTTTATTTATAATATTATTAAATTGTTTTTTAAATGAAATACATTTTAATTATAAATTATTGTAAAATTTTTATGAGGTCAAATGTAATTTATATTAAGGACATTATCAAAACCCATCTATTTCAATAAGTGTAAATTTTATCTTAAATGTGAAAATTCAAAAATTTAGAAAATTATTTAGATAAAAGGAATAATATTTTTAGAATCATAAAGATTAAATTATACAAGGATTAATTTTTTATAAACTTCGGATACAACGGAATTTTCGGGTAAAAATTAAATACCAATTAAAAATATGGTGTGTTTTATGACATCATATTTGAACACATAATGATGTAATAAATACAATTACTGTTTTATTCAGAAAAATATAGGTTTTATGTTTAAAATAAAGTGATTTTAATTTTTTTTAATTTTATAATGCCTTTGTTAATCCTCAAATTCATATAAAATATTTTATGACGTAAAAATAATTTTTTGAAAGTTTGGCTCACCCCCACATAATAAATATAAATATTTATATAAGATGGTACCATACCCTTATATTTAATATAAACCACTTACTTGTGGTAGAATTTGTTGGAAAACCCATTGGATGGTTTTTGGATCTGAATATTTTTTTATATATTATCCATAACCAAAATAGTAATGAAATCCCACTCCTTTCCAATATAATACCACCCTATATCCTATTACTCTTCACTAAATCTACTTGAAGCTCTTTAAAAATCATCTATATTATCCCTATTGTACTCCAAATATTCCCCAAATCTACAAAGTTGACTCTCTGAAGACATTGGTATCACACATCAAGGCAATGGATCTTCTACTCTCTTCTTTTATCATGAACTCCTTTTATGATGTTTCTTTAAATTTCAATATTCATATGATGGGATATGATGATAAATAATTCCCTTATTATAAATTTTATCAATAAATAATTATATGTTTCTTTTAATACCATTAATCACCATTATGATTCATTATGTTCATCCAATCCAATGCCGATGTTTTGGAAGGGAATTTTCCTCTCCCCTTTTTTCCATTCCAGTTCTCTTTTATGTGGTATGTCATTAAAATTTCCATACAATGTTCTAATGGACAAATAATTATATCTCTATACTATAATATTTATATTTTATGAATGGTAAATCCTTTTACACTATATTTTTGTAATTTATAAAACCACATTTTATACCCATTATACAACATTATTTTCAGATCAATGTCTCTCTCATTTCCAAAGGATATGTTTTCGTTTTCATTATATAAAAACCCAACACACATTAATTTATAGGGTAATATATCAATACATAATATTTATTTTTTTTATACATGAATTGACATACATATAACCCACATTCATTTTCCATGGGTAATAGATGCTATAATTATAATATTTTTATGGACTATTTAAACTCAAGGAATTTGTTAGGAATCCCATTTATTTTATTCTTTATATATTATTTATGTAATGTTTGATTATGATTTATTTTGATAAAATGTAAATAAATACATTTTAGTGATGTCCCTTGATAACAATCCCATTAATTGGGTGAATAATTTTATCTATAGAGATGAAATGTTTCATGATACTTTTTGAATAACCTTGGTAATTTTCACGAAACACTGTGGATGGACCTTGGTTCTATGTTAATGAATGTCTATGTTAAATTTTTTAGCCACATTTTCAAGTAATTACTGAAGTTATTTTATTTTATATATTCCAATTAATCATTACTTGATGATATTTTTCATGTTCTTATCGATACCTCACTTGTTCATAGGAATACTATTTCCCTTGTTATTCATTACTAGGATGTATTATCACCCATTTTTTTGATTTATGAACCCAGGTTATGAGTTCATGTTATTAAACATAGGATGAAAAAATTAAGAATCAATTCATAGGGTTTAGAATGTTTTAATGTTTTCATGTATTATTTACATAATTTCAATGAAACTAAACTATATTAATCATTTGTTTTTAAAATGTAATGAAATTTTATGTAAAAAATAGGTGGGATTCTATACACTATCTAGCTGGTGGGTTTTTTCCTTAAATTCATTATCCCAACCACCCTAAGCAATATATAAAAAATCATGATCCCCCATGGAATTCCCTGATCCTCAGACTCCATCTAAAAACACCATTTTAGGATATTCAAACAATAAGAGCATTATTTTGAGTCCCAATTCCTAAAAAAACCATACCCCAATGGAAAATTTTATGTTCCATCTAGTATTTCCAACATGTAACAACATAGTTTTTTATACACATACTCATACACACATACATATAGATACATTTCAATAGATAGATACATACATACATACATACATACATACATACAACCATACCTGCATGCATACATGCATACATACATACACATATACACAAACATCAATTCATACAAATATACACATACACATATACTATAATGTCCATTGTTTGAGGAATATTTCCCTTTTATTATGTATATTGATGGTATTATATAATTAAGATTGTTTCTGCGATATCTATACGGATTCAAGATGTTTTGGAGGTGTTAGGGAGGGTTCAAGATTTGAGCATTGTATGGGGAAACCATTTGGAGTCCCTAGGTAATCAGATGAGATGAGTAGGGGTATTTTAGGAAGATGAATAGTTTTTCATGTTTTTTCTAAATTTTTTGGTATCCATTGGAATTTGAAAATTTTTGTATAGTGATTATTTACAAGGTTGGCACAACATCTTCCAAAATTTCCGACCTAACAATGCAGAGTAATTATTGAAATTGAAAAACTTGATTTAAAGCCTAAAAATTCCCAAGAAACCCTAATTTTTCCTCCAATAACATTAGCTGTTTTACCCTAGGATTCATCTAGAATATTTTGGTGATCATATTTATTGTATTTAATAATTTCAATTAATCTTTTTGATTTGTAAAAAGGATATCAAATTTAAGATTCTCGTTTCTCAAAACTCTTTTAGATCTTCACATTTTCAAAATAAAAGATCTCTAAATCAAGGCTATCATGATAATGTATATTGTTTGTAATATTTATTGATGATAGGTATTTTTGATTCAATGAAGGGAAGGTAGAAAAATCATGGATCTATTATATTTTGTTGTGATTCATTAGCACAACCCTATTTGAGGTTGGTGGATGTTCGGTTAGTAGATGTTTGGTTTAGATTCATTAGATTGTGTATTTTGGATGTAAATGATCAGATAAAAATTATTAGATGAGTCATAAAACTATTTTCCCTATTGTTTTTTTATATAATATTGGTAAAATGTTCATCACAAGAAAAAGATTCCATTATATAGAGTTTAGTAAATGTTTAATCATCGATATAAGGGATTATGTCGTTAGGATTCAATGATACGTGGGAGGTCATCGGAACAAGATCTCACTAATGATGTTTTAATTATACCAATACACTTATTCTTGTATAAAAATATACAGATATAGGAAATTATAAGGTAACCTTTCATGGGAATAATATTCTTTTACTTGGGTAGATGAAACTTACAGCTACCCTTACACAACTATCTATTTACCCATACATCGGTATTGATTGTTTCTTGATAACTGGATACTGAAGGATTCAATGGAAGATACAAATGAGTATCAATATTTTTTCAAGTAAATGAGTGTTTTCAATGAGAGTAGGATGTAAGTTGATTTTCTGACTAGAAAATGAACTCTATAAAAAGGTTTGGTGGCCATTCTAGGAAGAATAGTGATAACTCTATGAACATTGCATTTTATAACATAATTTTATAATTTAAAAATTATAAGATGATGTGATTGAGTGTATTATACTTTTTTGTATCTCCAAAAATTATTTTTTGTAATGTTCTCAATTAGACGTAAGAATTTATCTAAATGATGTTAAAAAAATTGTTTTTTTCAATTTTATTTTCTATTTTTTATGAAGTATGATCATGAATATTATGTATGGTGATTGGGTTGGTGTAAATATTTCTAGTTATAGAATACATAACTCAAGATGGGGAAGTTATCAAACATTCTATCTATATGATAACATTACCAATTATTTTTCCTTAGAATAGACTGAAGTGCTAAAATGGATGACTCCTTATAGAAAATGATTCCTTCCATGGTCCATCCATTGGACTGAATGGGTAGTGTGTTTTTTCTTCTCAATGGTATTTCTCTCCAAACATGTGGTATCAATGGTATATGGTTTGGTTCTAATTTATAATATCATTTAATTTCATGATGGTATGACCTCTTTAAAATTCATTCAAAACTTATATTTTATCCTTGTAATTACGTCTATAGGATAATCGAAGGCTTTAGGAGTGTTCTGGATTGTTAAAAGTTAGAAGCAATGGTTTTTGGAATGGTGGACTGAGGCACATAGTGAGTGAACTTTTTTTCTAACAATGAATTGTGATTGGATGACTAAATGTGAAATGGGGAATGTTTTTATAAACCATTCAAGAACACCCAGACAACAGTTTGACCCTAAGAGGAAGGGTTTATGTTGGGAAATCCTACAACATAGTTTGTATAGGTGTGAAAACACTTCAGTTATTAAATGTTTACTCTTCATGATGGGAGTATATTTTCTCTTTACCATGTTCATAACCACAAAAGGGAGTGGACATGTTTGGTAGTCATACTACACATGCTGCACATGGTTAACTAATTGTATGCCTAACCGTGAAAGCGGTGGAGACTTTAGGATAGTGAGAAATGCATGGACTACGCACAGTTGGATGATCATGTGAGTGTTATACCAATGGGACACTATTGGCCCACATTTAGTGCATGGTTTGTCCTAACATGTGGAAAAACCATGTTCTCCTTTTAAAAGGATAATTTTACCACTTTCCCCTTCATTCTTTAAGTCTATTTGTTTCAAAATTCTCCCTTTATTTTCCATGCATAGAATTATAAGAGATATCCATTTCTTCTCCTCAAAGGTTTTTATCCATATACACTATCCCTATTCATAATCACCCATATTTTATAACTTTTTATCACTATCAGTATTGATAATGATCCTATTTCTTATTTTCAAACATTTTCTCATCATCATCGAAGTTATCTTCATGTGAGATAACATTCTTTATGTTTTGAGTGGTTGTTTGGTTTTGATATTTCTCCCATTCTAGCCAAAATATAGGGTTGATACTAAGTGAGGAGACGTATCTCAGTAAAGGGTTGGTGTTATAGTAATTTCACATTAAATACTAGTAGATTTAGTCCTTATTCATTGTGTCGCTTGCTGGGATTTCAATGAGCCACTTAAAAATGTAAAATTCCTTTTAAAAATTTTATGGATATGGAATTAAAAATTCCCAAAGCCCCATGAATTTTATTGAGGTTATGACCATCACCTATTCCAAGCCACATAGTGTGTGTTAGGTATATTTACCTGATTAAAAGGAATTAAATTTAATTTTTAAATTAAATTTAATGGATTGTAAAGGTTAACTGTTTCACTTGACCTTTGATATGGATGGAAGTTCATGACCTCAAACAAATCCACCCTTTGGGTGTTTTTTTTAAATTCATTAACAATTTTACAAAAAACACACGAACAAACTACCCTCTAATGTGGGTTGGGATAATCATTTATAATTTGATATTTTAATTTGAAATAAATGGGATTTGAATGGGAAGACCAAGATAGTTGGCCCTTCTTAAATTATTAAGAATTCAAATAACTAAATATGTTAATTAAAATGTTAAACCATATAAAAAAATATGGATATCCTTGATAATTCACTAATTTTGTTTAGTTTTATTAGGACTATTATATATTGTTATAGGATGTAATGCCTTAGGTATGTTTTTGGATTCCCAAATGGGGTTTTCTTAGACTATACATAAGACATCACCAAATTCATAAATTCATTTTCCAAGAGATGAAAACCATCTTAGATTCAATAATTGATTAAAATTTTGATCACCATAGTATGGTTACATGATGTCATTAGTTACATTCATGATAAGTAACAATTCCTTATATTATCTACATGGATTATTCTTGATGAGTTAGGACATTGACCACCATATATTATCTACTTGGGCTCTAGTAAAGTCAATAATGAGGTTACATTGTATTTTCTCCCTATGTTCAGCAGAATTATTATTTCATAGTAGTGGGAATTACATGGGTTTAGTCCCTATTATACAATTGACACCACTTTGGTCATACACACATATATTTATTATGTGTTGGACAAACAACTAATGTCTCATCATGGCATGGGACTCTATAGTTACACTACATTTTTATTATTCATGGTTTTATTTTCTATATTCCTTGATCCCTAGTCCTATATATATATATATATAATTTCATATGATTAGATGCATTAAGACTTAAGCCAAATCATGTAGTGTCAGTTGGGTATCCCCTAGGAACCCGAGCTAACATCATTTTAGTAATTTCACGGTTTTCATTATTATCTTGTAGGTACACTATTCATTTAATATTTACCATATGGATTTAATTCGATACTATTCAGAGAGGCCGACTAATATTTACTAACAAAATATTCATTTCTTGTTTGGACTTGGATTTTAATCCATCGGTTTGTAGATTTCCAAACCATCCAGTATAGTGAAGTCAACAAAAAGGTATATTGCTTTGTGGAATCATAATGTTGTGAACATACCAGTATTAAAAACTATGTTAATTATTTTTCCTGGGGTGGTTTCAAAAACTGAGGTAGAAATTTTCTTTTACTTTGATAAAAATGGATGTATTCCTCAAGACAAGGAATCTATTCCTCACCAATGTATCTACAATAGTGACAGAAATAGACATCTATGAGACAACTATTACTTTCACGGTTCCCTGGGTAGGTCCACATTTTTTAATATTTGTTTTGTGTCTCATTTTTACAATTAATGATTCACATAGGATGGGATTATGTGTCGATGAGTTCACTGAAAGTACCAGTTCACCGCTTGTGTAATTAGGTACCATTTCATGCTCACGTATAGAACTACCATAATTCATATAAAATAAAAACATACATTAAACATAAAATAAGATCTAATTTCATTCTCAGTTTCATAAAACATCATAAATATCCAAGAAAAGATCTAATTTTTTGTACAAACAATGGGAAAATTCCAAAAATGATTATATAATCAATCAAAATTTTTAAATAATCTCATTGTCTTGACTACTATAAATTAAATCATCATGTATTCATAATCCAATTCATTTCAAAGGATTAATATAGAAATTATTTTTTTTTCTATAAAAATTCTATAGGGACTATAATGAAAAAATCAAATGATAAGTATTATTACAAAAATGATGTTGAATAGTCTAATACACTCAACATGTTAAAGTGCAATTAAAAGTTGTGTTTTTACTGTAATATGACAAATAATACATGAGAGGATGAACTAGAACCTATATTTTTTCTATTAAGTTTTTGTTATATTTCCAAATAGTCTTACTACATATGATGTGTTCCCATCCACATAAATCCGCTCAAAAATCAATGAGTACTGTGATTGACTGTGATTTTTCTTATGAATATGAAGATAAAATTTATACATACATCAACAACATATTTTTATGGATGCTGAAATCATATTATGGAATTTTATCCACCATTAACCAATTGAAAACACATCACATTATTCGAAGAAATTAAAAATTACACCATAAAGTTTTATTGTTGTCTTGTGTGCACCTGGGTCCCGCTAGAATAATAATACTATTCAAATTGTTTTTGCACATTTTGGAGAATTACTTATTTTCTACACTAACGATGATAAAATGCATTATAATTTTCAATTAAAATGCCAAAATTAATTATAATAACTCAAACATTAACTATTACTATATGAAAAAAATAAATTTTTTGGGCCCCTTAACAATTAACTAATGTTAAATTTTGTGTCATAGTTTACTTTGTGATCATTAACGTGTTTCTATGTTTTTGAAATATAATCAAAATTTTCTTTACAAATCCATAGATTTTTATTAATGTGATTAGTAAAATGTACATTTGTCATTTCCCAACCATTTTTATGATATGCTTCATGGATATAATAATTTCAACAATGATTATCATATTGTAAATAATATCATATAAAGTGTTAAAAATGAATGAACTGAAGTCCAAGAGAATATATATAATTAATGAAAGCAATATAGTACATTAAATTTATATAAAATGGGAAACCAATAATGAAGACATTTACGTTATATATGAATCATATGAATGATGTAGTTAATAAAAATTTAATTACAAATTATAGTTATTAGGTGAAATATTTAATAGTGGCTTCTGATTTTAATGTAATGTGGAATTAAGTAACTATATTATAATTTCAAAAAAAATGGGATGTGTTCCATATATGTACAGAGCATGGGAACAATGTATTTCACTATGAACAATGGGTTAAAAAATATTCATCCTGAACAATTATCCGCAGAATTATTTTTCGCATGTGTTTAAACCAGGTCATAGTCAAGAATATAGAGATACCACATCCATCATCATTTTCTAAGCATTAATTACCTCTTTGAAAATATTTTATTCACACACTTAAGGACATCTAAAGTAGTAAACTTTTCATCCAAGAGATTTTGGTTCCATGTTTTTAATTCTTGTTCCACCATAATTGTGAGTCGCAAAATTATTTTCTTATGTATTCAACTCTCATGAGTCATGGACAATGACATGGTCTTGTGGGAAAATAATTCAACCTAATATAGATCTAAAATAATAACAATTGATGATATAACACTTCACTAGTTCTAGAATTTAGATGATATGTGCAGAATTGAGATAGATCATAAACTATTGAATGTATTTATGACATTCATAAATCCATTTTATTGGAATTACCTTTCTCATAAATGTTTTTATAAGAGGATAGAGTCCTGATAAATCTCTGAAAAAGTGACCATACTAGTCTTATAGCGCCAAAAAATTTAGCATCTCAATGACATTTATAGGAAGTTATCATGAAATATATATTTTGTTATTTTTAGGGTCAATTGATTCATATTTAATAGAAATGAAAATTCCTATTAAATGAAGAGGAGATATTGATTCCATCATATTTGTAAGGAAAAAAAATTTCTAACCTATTCTTTAGAATATTTTATATATAAGAATATTTAATAGAATATACGGCCACATAAAACTCAGTATCAAAGAGATAAGTTTATAAGTTCATTTTTAGAGTTTATATCAACCTTTTATTCCATGTTACACATTTTTATGCTGAAAAAATATTCTATGTTATTCTTGGAATTTATACTATTTTTCATTATGATAGTAGGGAGTTTTTCACTTGATATTTTTATTAGATATTTATATTAATGCACATCATCTCATTTATATGGATGAGAAAACTAATAATAAATTTTATTTAAAGAAAATGAATGCTTCCATTGTTTAATTTACCACATAATAGGAAATATGTGAATTTATTAATCAATATACAATGTATCAAGTGTCATTATATGGTCCATTTGTAATATTCATAGTATAAATATTATATACCATGAATAACAGTGCCCTAAAATTGTATATTATTATTGAAGAATATTACATATATCTATGTATTGAATAATATGCTTATTTTAAGATTATTAATATAATCTTTATTAATATGTGCATGTAATATTTATGTTTTAACATAAATGGTGAATACTTGGAATGATTATTTCTATGGAAACATCAAGGGTCCCAATGAAAAAACGTGTTTTCACATGAAGAAAATAAAAAATAAAAGTACAAGAAATGTACAAGAATAAGATCAAAAAAGACACAAATATTTACACGGTTCCATAATAATCACTATGTTTTTTGATAGGAAAAACCATAATAATATTCTCGAGTAATAATATATTGATAATATCATATATTCATAAAATAGAAAATCCTACCTAAAAATAAGATAAAAAGGAGGTTGAAAGACTTTGTCACCAACCACAAAATTTTTCCAATTTTCTATAGGGAATGATACCTAGAATTCTACACTGATACAATGTTATATATTTGAATAAATTCCCAACTACCCCTACCCATATCCTACCACACAAGATACACACCCATAGCCTACAACCAATGATAAACTCCCCATGATGACATCCACTAATGTGTAGTCTCCATATTACCCTCATTTGAGTTAGTCCTTATAGAATCTATTCATGCAACTAGGCCTTAGTAAATAAGAGATGAATAAGTCGATATTGATCATTTTATGATGATTAAATTAGGGATTTAGGAGAATGTTTAATTATTCCTTGTGAAATATTAGTTTGAGTAGCTAATGCATCGTATATTATATACCATGGACATGACCTGTACAATAAATATAAAAAATGTTTTTTTCATACATATAATATATTAGTATAATATGAAGACGAAAAATGACATGTTAATTCGATTAATTGGATAGAAATTGAAATATTATAGTCATTGGTATTCAATTTGATTAAATTTTTTGAATTATATGTATTAACATTGTGACTTCATTTTCCTTAGGGACATTATATATTCATGTAATATTAAAGTTTTTTTATATGTTTTAATTTTTATATGGATACTATTTTTTAATTTTATTCTTGTTAAGATCCTTTAATTCTAGTCTTCAAGGTTATGGTGTTTGAAAAATGATTCATGTTGTTGTATTTAAGAATATCATTGAATATGTCTTCCAAAAAAATTATTTAATTGAATATAATGGTTGAATATTTTTATAAATTATATTTTCTTAATCAATAGATATTTTTTGATTATTGAATTCATATAATTAATATATATTGAACAAAATATATTAATATAAGGAACAAACACTAATAAATATATATATATATATATCACATCACATGATTATGTAATGGTGTGGATACATATTGATATATCACTATATTTTTTTCAATTTAATTTACTGTTTTCACATCCATTTATTGGTGTTAAAAATAAAATTTCTGTATGATTTTTAATATTCAACTATTATATGAATAGATTATATCTCATAATTAAAATATAAATTACAATATAATTTATATATATTGTATTAAAATATATTTAAAATATATAGTTTCAAAATACATTTTAATTACAAAATTTATTTCAATTTTATTTCTTGGTGAAATATATTAAAACAATACATTGATATATGAAACAGGTACATCACTACTTAAAAAACATTGACATAAAAAACATTACTCGTACTTAATTTTCACCCACAAAATTGATTTTAATAAATTATTCATTTCCTATTGTCATTCAAAAATAAAATTCAATACGTGTTTCAACATTACATAACTCATTCCTCAATATCATGACATATGAAATTACTGAAAATAAATAGTTCTCTATGTATTTTGTTTCATGTTAAAAAAAATAAATTTCTAATAAAACTAGGATATATAATTAAAAAAATAATTTTTCCAATTTTAGTAATCCAATGATTAATTATATATAAAATATAATATACATATATATTGTAATTTAATCTACTTCAACAATAATATATTTAAATTAAGAAAAATAATCAAAGGGGTAAAACGTGAGTAAATTAAAAAATAATATTTATGTAAGAAAATAAATATTTGATGGTAAATAATTAAATATTTAGAAAAAAAATAATGAAAGAGGACTATCAAATAGATTTATTTATATAAAACATACTGACATTATCAATAATCATGGGTTTGTATCAAAAATGTGATTCTTATGACTCTAACTTCATTTTTTCAATTTATTGAAAAACATAGTAATTAATTTCCTATCTAATATTTTTTAGAAACATGTTTTCCTTATCTATAATGATAGGTTATTGTTGGAAATCATCTGATTAAAAAATGTCACATTGATTACTCAATGCTTTATAGTTGATGTTTTTTAATTTCCCTAATTTCATTTGTGGATTTGAATATTATGTGTTTGGAATGCTTTTAGAACTTATTTTATCTATAAGTCAATGATTGTGTGTTTTTATAGTAGTTTAAATTTCTAATTTTTCTTCATTCTATATTATTATAAGATTTATCGTGTGTGTGTGCAATATTAGGGTATGTTTTTCTAATAAAATTTATACATTTCCATCAAAATGTTGATATGATTTTTTAACACATTTGATGGATTTGTAGAAATAAAAACTGTTATACTAAAAAAAATTAGATTCAATCTTCTTATATATAGGTCTTCAAAGGAAGTCATAAATTAATAAATTTGAACAATGTTTGGAAATTTTGATGACTAGAATAGACCATAATATCATCTTTTCTCTACATGTTTTGATTGAACTCTTACAACATGGTTTATAACGAATAAAATATTATATGGTGGTATTTATACATGTGGGTTTATTAGTTAAAAATAGTAATGTTTTTCAATGATTATGATTTTTTATTGTACTTATGAATAAACCATTACACTTATATATGTAATTTCATTTTAAATGTGGTGTTAATGAGTTATTATATGATGCAGAGATATCATTAATGGTTTCTTGTTCTAAAAAAGACCAAGTAATGATCATCCTAGACAACTTATTACTGATAACATGTTCTTGGTAGGGGGTTGAGAATATTTGGTAAATATTTGTCTCCCCAATTTCAAACTTCCTAAAAATGATCACAATTTCTTTAAATATTTGTCACATCATTTCTTAATAACATATGGTTTAAATATTCCACATGTTATCATTTTTTTATTGATAATGTGGTCAAAATACCCACATGGTAAGATTCATAAATTTTATTATATATCATTATATATAATAAAATTAATTAATTATATTAATTAAGCTTTTATAATTATTAGTATTTATTTAATAAATTCATTGCATAAACCATCATTATTAACCAGAACTGAGAGATGTGATTTAAGACATAGTTCATCACATAATGTCCAATTTTCTATTGTCAATATCTCTTCATATATCTAGGTATGATATTGATACAGAAACATCCATCCATGGCGAAGGAATGTAAATGATAATGATTTTCAAAAAGTGGATGATTATAATTAATGCACAGGTAGGGATGAAAAATATTAAGAGTTTCTTTAATTTTCATGAAATTTAATGGAACATGATGTTTCATTGGTGATTTATATATTATGAATTATCAATCATATTAAATTGGTCTCTTTGATTCTAATTTTTTATAAATATCATTTATATGTTTCCTAATTTAACTTTTTTTTTATTGATTAGCTCAATCATAAGCTAAATTTACCACATCAAGCATTTATTATAGCATGGTTGGAAGAAATGATTGATGTTAAAGATGATATATCTTGTGTACGAAAGTAAGAGCATTTTAGATATTTTTTTTTTATTTTTTAATATTAATTTATATGTATTACAGTAATCATTGAATTGTTTGGACAAAATTATAGTCAATGAAGACATTATTAGGGTTTAAAAACATGAAAAAAAATTCAATTAAAATTTATTATTCTATGAACTATATTGTTATTTATTATGTTTTGTAGAATCTAGTGATATACCAATTTATTCTTTTAATTTCTGAAAGACAATATTATTGTTTCATTACCACCAAATCAATAAGTCATATCCACAAGATTCAATATGGTTCCTGTTATTTCACAGTTATTATATGTTTTATAGGATTGGATAATATCTATGAGGTATTAAAATATTTTATGTGTTTTTTAGATTAATGAAAACATTGTACTAATTTTACAACATTGAATATAACCACCCAAAAAAATTATTATTAACCCATACCAGATTCATCTGTTTTTGGTATATGAAATAGTTTAATAATAGCTATGAAAGATATTACTAGTTATATGAGTTATCTAAATTAATTATTTATATATGGATTGGAATTATATTTAAATATCTATGATAATTTTGTAGGATAACATTCCTATTAAACTTTTTAGTAAACTTTCAGGGGTCCTTAAACCATAAAAATATTGTTCATGTTGTTTATCTATAAATATAAATTTCGACTTACTGGGTTGTTTTATAACTTATACTTTCCAACATTTAATATATGATCATATGTAATTCAACCATTTATATATATATTAGTTTATGGTGGATTTAAATTCATTTTTATGAATAATAATTTAAATTAATACATTATTAAATTATATTTGTATATTTTTATCAACATAAAATACATTTTTGCATTTCATAGATTGGCATGTCAATTACATAAGATGTCATAAATTCCTTACTTGTAGTGTAGAGTCCTCTAGCTAAGTTCACAAATAATTGTTTCTCCATTATTTCTCTGTTTATTGTAAGATCAAAAGTGTTTTATGTAATTTTTCTAAATAATGTTATAATGAATCCTGGGAGAAATATCAATATTTTCAATAGTTATATTGATTCACGAAAGATGAAAATAGAAATGAATTGACTAAAAACTTTTGAAATATTCTTCAATTCTTTAATTTCACTTAAATTTTTATGTAACTTGTATGTTGATAATTTTACAATTCCATATTATTTTACAAAAATAATAATCTATAGTTTTAGTTACTAATTATTTATTTGATTTTGTGTTCTATTATTAAATTTCATCAACACCAATGTGTTTCTACATTATGCCATAATATTAATTGAATGTGTGGTTTTTTAATGTTCTAGTATGCCTTATATTTCTAGGACCACTAGTTTTATAATTTTTCCTAATATTATATTCATTATACACTATGATTTTGAATTTATATCACCCATGTAAAGGATAATATACAACCTCTATATTAGTTTATTGGATTCTCTGAAAAAAAACATTATCGTGAAAGGAGTATGATTTTTTTATCAAATTTTTACAAGAGATCTTGTTACATAATTTTTCTGCTATTAGTTAATTTTCACACATTAATATCTGTTCTCAGCAATCCTATATTCACTCATGAACCATTTGAATCATTCTTGTTAATAAGGGTGGAATTATAGGATATTCATATTCCAATATTGAATTGATGAATTTAATTTCCTTTTTCATTTATTTTATGGGAAACTGAGTGCATAAATATATGATTTTTTATTGAGTGATTTTATGTTCACACAAGGTGTATATAATAAATTTTTAACCTAATATATTGGAATATAAGAACAATTCTATCGATATGTCTCTGTTGTTTTAATAGGGTTTCCACTAATGTTGGTCTTCAATACAGGGGGAGTTAATATTTTTTTATCCTGTATATCATCTACATTTATATCTAAAAAATTATATTCATTGAAACGGGGAGAAATTAGAGAGGTAAATATTTTGATTAATTTTTTTCCTTGTACATTAATATTTTTACATAGTGTTTTAAAATTTATTTGTGAAAATAGTGCCACTATTCAAAAATTGTGTTTTGGAATGCAACTAGAAATTTCCAATCATTACTGAATCCCCTCACTTGTAGGGACAAAATATATCATATACACCTAATACCTTCCATCAATAGTTAATGAGTTGAAAATAGGGACCTTGGGTATCTATCACAAGATTATGTGGAATTACTCTCTTAATTATCATGAAAAAAACAAAAGTATGATTCAACACAAAAAGAATCCCATTAAGGAATAATATTTTTTAACAACCCATTTTTACCTACATGACAAAAAACATTAAAAAAATTCAGGCAATAATAGATGTTAAATGTTCTAGATCATTCTCTAACACTAGCCAAGATACCTGAACAACATATAAAACCTCCCTTGGTCTATCCAGCAATGAAATTAACAAACTATTTAGGGGGTGACCAATTGATTTATTCATCTCCATCCATGTGTAAAAATGTTTTTGGGATAGACAAATGTATAAAAACTACGGAAAGATTGTTTGTGATTAAGTTGGTGGTAAAACAATAATTTACATAAAATTTAACTTTAGTCACATCATCTTATCTTATTAAACTATGGATTATCCTTAGGAGGAAATTGATGTTTGATATCCTTGTGTTATATAATAATATCAAAAGAATCACAAAAAACAAAACATGAACATAATCATAGCACATCATAATTTCTACAATAACATCAAAACAACCCAAATATTTAGGTAAAATATGAAATACCAACTCTCAAGTTTTGTTATGAATAATAATCATGTCAACTAGAAACATGAATAACAGCTTCTTTTCACATGTGAATCATCCCATTACCACTTTGTCACAAAAAATACCATCATCATCACCACATTCCACCACCATATAACCACTTCAACATGACATGAACTCATTGAATATTCTTTAAATATTAAGCAGTCATAAGACAAAAAATTACATAATCCTAAGTCATCATATCCCAAAATAATACTTAACCCCATTAAATCATAACAAGTAGAATCATCATGTTGAACACCTAGTCGTTACATTTGAGAAAAATATTCATTAAATACACATGAAAAAATTAAAATCAATAATGATTTAATTTTTATTCTTAGTATGTTATCTATCATTCTTCATAGTATGTTAATTTATTTTTTCAACTTTTATTCATAATAATAATTTAAACCATTTCATCCACCAATGATTACATAAACCCTCCCTCATAATTGTTTTCATACAATCATTGAACAATTTGAAGAATATTTATAGAAATGATTAAAACATGTGATATTCTAATAAGAATGATTCTTTTTTAGAGTTCATGTCTCTATTGATCAATTTTTAAATATTACATATTGAATAAGGGGGTTTTGTGTTGTGACTGAGATTTTTTCTGAGTTAGAATTATCTCACTTATTTTATTTTCATTTTTTTTTACTTATATATGTGTTAATTGATATGTCTAACCAAATATTGATACTTGGAAAAATCATTTTGTTGATCTTATGATTACAATGTGTAGTGTTAACCAAAATGAAGAAAAAAATAATGAAGAATGTTGACGGTAGGAATATAATACATTTAAAATAATATGATATTGCTAACCCTTAATGTATATTTTTGGGTGGGGGTACATTGTAAATGACCAGACCACACTTGGTCTAGTGATAATAGTCTACCACTCGGGCTAGCTCAACGTAGGGGAAAAGTGAATTAGCTAGATTCAGATCTAGTCTAATCCTATAGTTCAACCAGAAAATACATTATCACATCCTGGAAACAATAAAACATAGAAAGGGGTGAGCTCATAAGCTCTGTAAAAAAAGAAATATAAAAGAAACATTCATAAATAAGAATAAACATTTAAGGCAATGTATATGATTAAAACAAATGACTTTTAATCTTAAACTTCATCAAAATATGGAAAATATATATAAAATAATTTCATTTAATTTTTCAATTGAAAATTATACTAGTCAAATAATCAAATGAAATATCAATAGCCAATTTCATAATGATGGAATGCATAATGCTAGACATCATAACCACATAGTTAAGACCTCGTGCCAAAACTACCAATCATGATTTTTTCAAGGCCTTGTTCCAAGACACTATTATGCCTCATGAGACCTACCGATGTTTCGAGTATCTATAGCGGGCTCCACAGGTCACATAATAATTCCAATGCATTCATCATATGAAAAGGATGAAAAATAAAATAAAAATTAGTATAAAAACTAGCATATGAAAGCTTAATACGATAACCATAATCAATGAAATGTATAAAAATAACAAATCCATAGACAAAAATATCACAAAAAATTCAATACAATATAGATTATTTTATCATAATAAATAAAATTAAAACACATGTAAAATCCATCAAAGGATGTTGACATATATGAAATCAAAACTATTTGATAGAAATATATTTTCCTATTTTGAAATATTTTAAAAGTAACATAATTATAAAATAAATCATTTATTTTGAAATTATTATTATAAGTTATTGATTGTAGCTTCTAAGATGTTATAACATAATAAAATAGCCACACTCGCAGTATTAGTTAAAAACATTATTTCATTACTTTAGTTGAAAAGGTTGTAAAAGACATTGTTTAGAAAATGACGTAATGATTCCTTTAAAAAAATTATTAAAAGGAAAGAGAGGGTATAAATGACATTAAACCATATTCTAAGAAATATAAAAAATGATTTGAAATATATTTTTATGAAATACGGATGTGGATGATAATGAGGTCCTAGTAGATACGTGGGTAAAAACAACCTCTAATAATAAAGTGATTGTAAAATTAAACCTTAACTGGTAACTTTCCATAGTCGAAGGTATGTTAACCTCCTATATAATATTTAAAAAATTGTTATCAAAATATAAAATAACTATATACATAAATATTATATCTTATATGATCTTCTAATATTGCTTTGTTAATAATATTTCAGTAGTATCATTGTTTTAGGTGTTAACTGGTTAATTTTCCATTATTTGTCTTAATATATAAGTCATGTTTGTTATGGATAGTATGTATATGATTAATATACATGAATATATTATGTTCTTAATCATCATTTTTAATCATAAAATTAAAATTAATCTTGAATGGTTATGATGGGGAATGAATCTCATCGCATTCGTGGAGATAGTAATCTGTACGTATGCACGAGCAATATTATCATTCAATTGAAGGTTAAAAAGTTTATAATTGAATTTTATATCATAAATAAAGAATAATTTACATTTTATATCTATTATTTAAAAAATATACAACATTATTATACCCAATAAAATAATTATGTATCTGAAAAACAACTACACCACGACATGGAGACGGTAAGCCATACGTACGCATGTATTGTGAATTTTACATTCATAGAATGGATAGAATAATGAATATGGTTGTACCATATTTATATTAAATTATAGTATGAATAATGTACTAGATTTATTATTTTCGTGTGGGTGTAACAAAGAAAAAGGAGGTGGAAGAAGAAAATAACTTGAAAGTGGTGGTGAAATAATTACCTCTTCTTCAGGTGTTTAATTTTTATATGATCAAAAGGGATCCTTAGGATGGATTATAATATAAAAAAGGAATCTAGGGTCAATTGAGGGTAGTTTGGAGGATATTTGGAATAGGTTTGTCCCATCCAAATGTATTTGGTGGTGTCATTTTGAGCGATGGGTAAGTGCAGTTTTATAAGAGAGGTGATGGTCACTTTAAGAATAGAATGAAATATAATTTTATAATAAAACAATTTTCGGCTTCTAATGGATCCAAAAGGATTTATTGCAAGGATAAGGTACATATGGGTTGAAAAACACTCAACCAATAGGTTTTACATAGTTTTATGTCACCATATTAACCTTATCTTTTAAGTTGGACTATTTGTTAAGTAGTTTTACATTTAACAGGTGTCTTTGTATTTTTATATTACAAGGTCAATAAACATACTATAAACTTCTAATAGAACCCAACGTAGTTCATTAATGATGTATGTATCATTATATAAGTCCTTTGGTTGATCCTTATATTTTTATGAATATTATATCATTTAATAATATAATAATTGTTTTAAAAGCACATTTATGTCAATTCTACCACTATATAGTATTAGGTTACTGTGAGAGTCCTAATAGATTGATTACATTGAAAACAATTCATTGAATCAACCATAACATGTCAAATTACTCTATAAAATTCTTTTATGGAATCAAAACATTCTAATTATATTTATTTTAATGTTTATAATATCAATCATTTTTTCATTCATTAATAAAGTAATTACTACATCCTCATTGTGTAATAAATAAATGTAATTATTTAAGGTTTAAAAATTATAAATAAAATAACATTATTTAGGAAATATTTTTATCTTTATAATGAATATTTATAGTTGAATTTACCTTTTTTATAACACTATATTAAAAATATATTTGTTATTAAAATTTGAATTTAACACTTTTAACTCATCTTTAAATAAAATAATAATAAATGTCCTAACCTAATCCATGTGGGTCAAAAGGATCATATTTTATTCGTAAAGTTTATTTTGGTCGAAATAAACTTATCCAATAGAATTAGTACATGTTTTAGTGTAATTTAAATATCATATTTACCTTTAATTACCCCAATTACTTTTAACCGTGGTAAATAAAATTTGAAAGATAATATTCACCAAAAAAATATTTTCATCTTATAGAACCAAATTTTACTTAATGATATCAATTGTGTCTCTTGGATTTTTGAAATTCAATTCACAGAAGTGGTCAAATTATGTTTTATGCAAATTTTCAAATGCACCTAGAAGGTGGGAAAAGATGGTAAAAGTTTTAAAAAAAATTTATATATCTAAACTTATAATAAAATGAATCCAATAAATTAAATTGAGTGTATATTGGTATTATGTATCTATTTTGACCTACAATAAATTTAAATTAACTAAATAATTATTTTAATAAAAAGTTGCTTTTAAACAGTAACGTAATTTTTTTCACAATTAATAAATAAATGAATGTATTTAGAAAAACACAAAAAATTCACCCAAAGTCAATTTTGAAAAATAATATTTATAAAATCTAAAAAATGGGTATTACTATTCATAACAGCTAGTTTGATTGGTCGTGTTGTGATAGAACTGAAATTTGTGTATTGTAAAGATCCTTAAATTTCAAGGAATTTTTTTTCTTAAATACATTGTAATTTTACGAGTCTATGGCCTCTGACGGCACTTGATTCTGAGGCACGGTGTGCCCAGAATTTGTTTTTGATGTTTAACTTGGGTATGTTCAGTATTCTAACAAGCGGGATTTTCTATATTTTGAACCGGTGCTCGGAATTGAAATCTGAGGGCACCGGTGAACTTGCAGTGCCAATAATTTTTTAAGAGGACCTTCACTGAATATGTGTTTTCACGGGAGAAAAAGTTATTTTTTGTGGATTAATTGATATGTGAATAAAATTGTGGAACAATTTTATTTTTATATGTTAAGTGGTTATAACCTACATGGGGAAGTTAGGGTGGGACCCACTAACATCCTAACTACCCATGTGAGGATAAATGTGAGGTGGGGCCCACACGAGCCCCAACCCTTCACATTTCCATAACTCTCATTAACTCGCCTTTAAAACATGTTAACTCCCTTTAATTAAGTAACACTCCCTCTCTCCCTCTTTATTGGATGCCAACACACACATTAATTAATTGATTAAAACCCATCATTAATTAATTATGTGTTTGAATTTCGTAAATTTGAATTCATGAAATGATTTAATAAAATAAGGGAATCCTTATTTTATTTTTGCGGGTTGGCATGTTGTGTGGAGATTTTGGGGAGAGAGCTCTAGATTTATTTGACGAACTTCATCCACAACTAAGAACGTCAACTCTTTGATGAATATCATCGACTCGGCGACCCCAGTTTCTCCGTCCTCTTATTCCTCATTGACAAGTGAGGAGACACTGAAGCGAAAACTCTCCAATGACGTCACACCTTTCAATCTTCTCTCCATGACAAAACGGGGTGATGCCACTTCCTCCTCGGACGCTCTCCGTCAACATCTACGAACCCTCATCCCATGACGCCAACGCTCGTCATCTTTTGTTGAGGTAGGGTGTGTTGATTCAATTTTATTAAGAATAACATTGTTCATTGTGTTTCATGAACCTTGGGCATTTTTGGCCATGTGATACCGTCTAACGCGGAGCGCGCGGGCCAAACGAACATAACCCGACAACCCTCGGTTGGAGCTTTATTCCTTTGGATTTGGCAACTAGAGGCGGAGGAAAGACATGGCGCCGTCACACTATGTTGGGATCGTGACGAAGGTAACAGGCATCGTTGGGCTGGTTTTGTGTAACAAACCGCGGCCCGAAACGCGGGCCCCTTCAGCAGATGAACCGGTCGGCCCATCGGCTGGTCATGTGAAGTGGAGCTGCGATGCCAATAGGGCGCCACATTAGAGAACCGGACGTCCCGTCGGCCATCCCGGCCATGCTGGACTGCGGCGCCAGGAGGGCGACGCTCTGGAGAACGGCGGCCCGCCCATACGGGCCTCGTGCACAGAAGAACGGTCAGTCTAGCCGGACGGTTCGGGGAAGGTCGGCGCCGCATGGCGCCACCATTGCATAAGACCAGGGACCCCCCCTGTGGGGCCCACTCGGCTTCGACCGAGCCTTCCAAGACGCACTCCCACCCATGCCACACCGCGCCCCGCCAGGTCGGTTTGCGACACTTCGGGCCAGTCTGCGTCCCTTCAGGTCGGCCTGAGTATTCGCTTCGGACCGGTCTGACACCCCTGATGGGTCGGACCCGCCAAACTGGGTCAACCCGACACGTTGGCCCACTGGGCTAAACAGGTCGGGCCCGTTAATCACTTAAATGAGGTTAAGTTAAATACCGCGCGTCTGATCGGCACGCCGTCAATGGTACTAGGACTCTTTCGACGATACGGTCCTTTTTCAATACTATAAGTGAGTTTCGGATGATTTTGGATATCAGCCGGGTTAGAAATGAGCATATTTCTAACCAGGCCCCTAGGACGGAAAAGCCTATATCTCTAAAACCTGGCATCCGATTGATGCGTTATCTATTGCGTTGAGTTCCTTTTGATGAGACTGAACTTCAAGATGCATCAAATCTAGACTTCGTGATATTTGATGTATCAACCCCCCTAGGCTCGTAGAGAAGGCCCTCTTGGAATCGAGCGTGCTGTGTGCGGGAACCCTAGAGCTGGCTGCGACTGCGACATCGATGACGACTGTACATGGATCTTACATGGGTTTGGCAGCGAGGAAGACTGTACTTGGATCCTACATGGGTTCGATAGTGAGGATGACTATACATGGATCCTATGGGGGTTTTTCAGCGATGGTTACTGTACTAGGAACCTACGTGGGATCGGCAGCGATGACTTCTGTACTTAGATCCTACGTGGGTTCGGTAGGGGAGATGATTCAGAGGCTACATCTATCATCTCCACCCAACTTCATGAGTAGTATACCTTTTTGAGCTGAGTCTTGACTTTCAATCATTATCATCGATAAGATTGACTTGCATTCCTATGTGGATGGGGTTTTGCTTTCCTGTGTGGACTAGGTTGTACTTGGGCTTGAGTGTTGGTGACGAACTGGAATTGATGACATAGGTATATGTATGGGCTTATACCTAAGTAGTGTTGGTTGATACTTCGTGTTTGTATTATTCCTTTGTGGTTTAATCCTTTGTGGATTCTGGGAGACCTTCGGGAGTCTCGGGGTCCCTACTGAGTATCGTATACTCACCCCTGCACGGGCTATGCCCACACTACGTTGTGTTGGATGTTGATGACAGACAACACTGATCGAGGTGGAGTCTTGTGGAGCAGGACGATACCTGGAGGTGGACCACATGGAGGGACATACAAAGAGCGGATGGCTGGACCCGAGGAGTCGACGATACTATCTATACCCACCCTTCATGTGGGAATTCTGGAGGATGAGTTAGTGGTTGCTGCTTTACTTTTCAGCAATTGTACTTTCTTTCTCAGTTTTATTGTACTTTCAATTCAGTTTGTATACCGGCCCATTTACTTTCCAGCACTTACTTTTTTACTTAGTTTACAAGGTGTTTACTTCAGATTGCGTACTATATTTTGTTTGTTTACTTATATAAAGGAAATTCCTTCCCTTTAAATGGGATTTAAGCCTTTGTTGCTAGTCGTCATCCCCTAGACTATGGAAGGCGGGATTGGGGTAGTCACGGCACAAGCCATGAGGACAGGTCGTGAAAATTGGTATCAGAGGGAGGTTCTACTGTAGAAATCAGGACTCTGGTAATTTCTTCTCTGTGAAGCAATAATATTTAGAGTATTGAGTGTGGTTATCAGTCTAGGGAGTCCAGTGTTGGTGCGACGACCGGTGTATCCGTATACCAGGACCCTGACTTCTGATTTCTGACTCAGTGCACGAAAAAATTGATTGCATGTTTGTTTCAAAAGTTTTCTTTGTTATCACATTATGTTAGCTCAACATGTATATTGTATTAACTGTAGAGTAGCTTTTTCTTTTTAGGATTTTCCCCACAACAGCAGCCGGATAGGGTTCTTAGTTATGTGTGATATGGAAGCCCACCGAGCGACGAGGCCTCAGTGCAGGGCCCCATTACAGCGGAGGCAGAAGCGGTACCTCTACCCGTTGGGCCACCGATACCAGCAGCCCCCGCAGTGGAGAGTGCACGTCGCTTGAGTGCACTGAACGAGTTTCAGCGTTAGAGGCCGCCCAGGTTCTGTGGAGAGACGGATACTTAGGAAGCCGATGATTGGATGGAGGCTATCATCCGAGTCTTCAGATTGGTAGGGACACCGGCAGATCTTATGTTGATCCTTATGGTGTGTTTTTTGTATGCAGCTATAGGTAGATGGTGGAGCCTGGTGCTCCAGCTACACGACGAGGAATCACTGCTTTGGACGGACATCGAGAGCCTTTTCTGCTCGGAGTTTGTTCCAGGCACCCTCCGTGCGGTACGCATTCAGGAATTACTACAGCTGAAGCAGGGTAGCATGACAGTAGCCCAATACTTGGTGAGATTTCATGACCTCTCGCACTACTCCACAGACATGGTACAAGACCCATTCTTCCGGGCCTGGACCTTCGAGCATGGACTGATGCATGAGATTAGGGCATCGATGATCTCCCTTAGCATTCCGACGTAGGCTGATGTAATAGTGTGATCCCTTCTTGTGGAGATCTTCCTTGCTGACCCTACACAAGCAGTGAGGCCTACCGCAGGGCGACATGTAGAAGAGTCTTTTTCAGCCTGTAGTAGACAGATGTCGCAGAGGTCCAAGCGGACCAAGCCATCAATTGAATGAAATCAGGATACTAGTTCGGAGGTGTGGGTCACACGTAGCTGATCCAGTCATATGAGAGGCAGGTAGTGCTATGAATGCGGTGGGCAGGGCCACATGGCTCATGAATGCCCGACCCTCCATGCAGAGGATCCTCAAACTATTGAGGGACCACACAGGCAGAGGCAGAGTTTCGACCGTGGCGGTCCGCAGGGAGCAGGTGGACGAGCCAGAGGAGCTGGCCAAGCAACGGGTGGTGGGCGATGCTTTGAGTATCTACCACAACCACCGCCACCAGGAGGTCTACCCCGACCACAGGGTCCTAGCGAACAGAGGCAGGCTCAGCTTCAGGCAGTGGAGGCTTACAACCATAGTTCACCTGAGATTATCTGAGGTATTATCTATGTCTAATCCACCCATGATGAATTTATTATAGTCACATGAGTGTTTCATTCGTTTTTTTTTTCGCTATCCTTGTTCAGAGAATGGAGATTCTGACGGAGCCGTTGGCTGGATCCTTACGTCTAGAGACTCCTACAGGAGCAGACTCGACGATTATGAACAGGTGACAGCAGTGTGAGCTTGCTCTAGGAGGCGAGATAATCTTCTGGGATCTTCTTGCAGCAGCGTCGAGGCCTTACGACGTCATCTTGGGCATGGATTGGTTATCTACAGCCCATGATCAGATCGAATGTATTAGGCGCAATGTGCAGTGTGTTCACACAGATGGGAGCAGATTCACCTTCACCGACGAGAAGGGAGCCTTTGCAGCACAAGATGGACATACGTAGAGGAGAGGGAAACCGATCACACATCAGTTGGCTAGTCTTATTCTCAGAATGGTTCATGTGTGGAGTCTGAGTTTTCCTATTGTGGTGGATCAGTTCACAGACGTTTTTCCTGATGACGTTACGAGACTACCTCTTCACATAGAGGTAGACTTCTATATTGACATGTACCCCAGGATAGCCCCGATATCTACTCCAGAATATCGAATGGCTCCCACAGAGCTTCATGAGCTGCGGGTTCAGCTGGAGGACTTGCAAGGAAAGGGATTCATCGGACCCAGTGTTTCACCCTGGGCTTCTCCAATTTTATTCACCAAGAAGGCGGATGGGAGCTTATGACTGTGTGTCGACTACCGTAGATTGAACCAGGTGACCATGAAGAATAGGTATCCACTTCCTAGGATTGTTGAACTCTTTGACAAGCTCAAGGGATCACGATGGTTCTTGAAGATAGACCTCAGGTCAGGCTATCAGCATCTCAGTGTTTGGGATTAGGATGTGTAGAAGACGGCCTTCTTATGTAGGTATGGCCACGATGAGTTGTTGGTTATGCCTTTCAGCATAACCAATTCTCAAAAAATGTTTATGAGTCTCATGAATAGGATCTTCCAGCCTTACCTCAATCGGTTTGTCGTAGTCTTCATCAATGACATTCTAATTTACTCAACTACTGAGGAGGAGCACACCTACCACTTTCGGGTTGTACTGGACACACTTCAAAAGCACCATATTTATGGTAAGCACTCGAAGTGTCAGTTCTGGATTCAAGAGGTCCACTTCTTGTGGAACTTCATCTCTGAGGCAGGAGTTGCGCTGGATCCTATAAAAGATCGAGGAAGTACTAGCATGGGAGCCACCGAGGAGTGTGATTGAGGTGCGGAGTTTCCTAGGTATGGCTGGGTACTATCGAAGATTTGTGCTAGACTTCTCCAAAGTTGAAGCACCACATTCAGCTTTGATGAAGAAGGGGAAGAACTTCGTGTGGTCAGATAGATGTCTGCAGAGCTTCCAGGAGCTGTGACAGAGATTGACAAGTGCACCCATCTTGAGGCTACCAGAGGAGGGCATAGGGTACGTAGTTTACTATGTTGCATCAGGGACCGGACTTGGGTTTGTCCTGATGCAGGAGCAGGAAGTGATTACATATGGTTCATGATAGTTGAGGTAGCATCAGCAGAACTACGCTACCCACGACCTGGAGTTAGCAGTAGTGGTCTTCGCCTTGAAGATGTCGCGGCGCTATCTGATGGGCGAGCGCTTTACAGTCTATTCTGACCACCAGAGTATCAGGTACATCTTCTCAAAGAAGGACCTAAACCTGAGGTAGCAGCGATGGCTCGATTTTCTCCATGACTATGGATTTGAGATAGTCTATACTCCTGTAAAGGAAAATGTAGTAGCTGAAGCTCTCATCAGGAGATCGGGCATTTAGCTACTTGGAGAGGAGACAGAGCAGCAAGCTGCGTTGTAGATATCCTTTGTGGATAGAGATGGAGCAGCCTTTCTACATTTGCTCACAGTAACTCCTCCACTACTACAGTGGGATCGAGAGGCACAGTGTGGGGATGTTGACTGTGAGACGCGACGTGCTCATATTTCCACAGGGAAGTGCCTGATGTATTTTCTAAAGGAGTAGAGCATGTCATCCTCTTCAGGGGACGTACCATGGTACCAGTTGCAATACAAGAGTGGGTTCTAAGGGAGTTTCACACTTCCCCACTGGCGGTACATCCAGGAGTAGAAAAGATGTACCAATATCTCAGACGACAACACTGGTGGCCGAGTATGAAGAAGGTTGTGGCTGAGTTCATTTCACAATGTCTCACCTACCAGTAGGTGAAGGCAGAGCACCAGGTATCTGTAGGTTTGGTACAAACCCTAGAGGTCTTGGAGTGGATGTGGGATGGGATATCAATGGATTTTATGACAGGGCTTCCACATACTTCAAGAGGACACGACACCATCTGGGTGATTGTCAACCGACTCACCAAGTCGGCCCACTTCCTACCTATTAAGGAGAAGGGATCAGTGGAGAGCTTGGGATGCCTCTACGTTCAAGAGATAGTATGACTTCATGGTGTGCCATCGTCTATCATATCTGATCAAGATGCAAACTTTACTTCACGGCTTTGGAAGGGGTTGTTGAAGGCGTTAGGGAGGCAGCTACTCTTGAGCACCGTCTTTCATCCTCAAATAGATGGCCAAACGGAGAGGGCCATTCAGCCACTCGAGGACATGTTTTGTGCATGCATCCTTGACTTTGGTCGAAGTTGGGAGGATCACCTACCATTGGGGGAGTTTGCGTACAACAACAGCTACCACTCCACCATCGGGATGACACCATACCAAACATAGTATGGTTGACCATGCAGATCACCTCTGTGATGGACTGACACTAGGGAGTCAGCAATCGTAGGACCAAAGATGGTCCAGGCTATGATGGAGAAGATGCAGATCACCCAGAAGAAAATGAGGACTACACAGAGTAGACAAAAGTCCTATGCTGACAGGAGGCGGATACCACTAGAGTTTGAGGATGGAAAACAATTTTTCTTATGAGTCTCATCTTAACCTGGATTGCATAGATTTGGCTAGGGCGGCAAGTTATCTCTGCGCTTCATCGGACCATTCCAGGTCCTCCTTAGGATAGGCGAGGTGGCTTACTACCTGGATCATCCACCTCAATTGCACCGAGTACATGACGTCTTCCACGTATCTCAGCAGAGGAGATACGTGCACGACCCGACACACATCATTGATCATGGGGAGCTGGACATTGATGACAAGGATACTTTTTTGGAGGTCCTGGTGGAGATCGAGGATAGAAAGTAGCGGGTCCTATGTGGATGTTCTATTCTTCTTTTGTGCATTTGTTGGCTGCAATGGAACCTCAGGTATAGCCCATGGGAGCGGGAGGCTCAGATGCATGCACAATACCCTCTTTTGTTTCACTAATTTAGGATGTAGTTTTACGGGGACGTAAAGCCCTGAGGTGGGACTAATGTAAAGACCCAGAAATCTCAAGGAAATTTTTTTTTAAATACTTTGAAATTTTAGGAGTCTATGGCATCTAACGACACTTTATTCCAAGACCCGGTGTTCCCGAAATCAATTTCCAAATATTAGCTTGGGTATGTTCTGTAAACGAATGAGCGGGATTTTCTATCATTTAAACTGATGCTCAGAATTGATATCTGAGGGCATCGGTAAACTCGTAGCACTAGTAATTTCTTAATAGGACCTTTATTGAAGATTTGTTTTCATGGTAGAAGAATTTATTTTCTGTGGATTAATTGAGAGGAGAATAAAATTTTGGAAAAAAATTTTTATATCTTAAGAGGTTATAAACTAGAAGGGAAAGTTAGGGTGGGACCCACTAACAACCTAACTACCCATGTGAGGATAAAGGTGAGGTGGGTCCCACACAATCCCCAACCCTTCACATTTCCATAACTCTCATAAAATCCCCATTTAAAACTTCTTAAATCCCTTTAATTAAGTAACTACCTTCTCTCCCTCTTTATTTCATGCAAACACACACATTAATTTATTGATTGAAACTCTTCATTAATTAATTATGTGTATGAATTTTGTAAATTTGAATGCATTGAATGATTTAATAAAATATGATAAGACTTATTTTTTTTTGGGGGGTTTGGCATGTTGTGTGGAGATTTTGGGGAGAGAGCTCTAGTTTTATTTGAAGAACATCATCCTCAAATAAAAACATAAACTCTTCGACAATGAACATCGACTTGGAGACCTCGGTTTCTCTGTCCTCTTCTTCCTCTGTGACAAGGGAGGAGACACCGATGCGGAAACTTTCCAACGACGTCACGCCTTTCAATCATCTCTCCATGACAAAAAGGGGAGATTCCACTTTCTCCTCGGATGCTCTCTGTCGATGTAAATAAACCCTCATCCCGTGATGCCATGCTCTTCCTCATTTGTTGAGGTAGGTTGTGTTGATTCAATTTTATTGATAATGAAATTGTTCGTTGTGTTTCATGAACCTTGTGCATTCTTGTCAATGTGATACCATCTAATGCGGAGTGGGTGGGCTGAAAAAACACGGCCCGACAGCCCTCTACAGGAACTTTATTCCTATAGATCTGGCAACCGGAGGCGGAGGAAAAACAAGAAACCGTCGCTCCATGTATGGATCGTGACAAAAGGAACCGGCATCATCGTGCCGATTGTGAGGAAAAAACCAAGGCCCGCAACATAAACCGCTTTAGCGAAAGAACCGGTCGGCCCATTGGCCGGCCGGGTGAAGTGGATCCGTGGAGCTAGGAGGGGGCCACGTTAGAGGACCGGGTGGTCCGTAGGCCGGTTGGTCCATAGCAAGGACGATTATACATGGATCCTCCATGGGTTCGGTAGCGAGGACGAATGTACATTGATCCTACGTGGGTTCCACAACGATGGTTACTATACTAGGATCATACATGGGTTCGGCTACAAAGACATATGTACTTGGATCCTATGTGGGTTCAGCAAGGGAGATGATTCAGAGCCTACATATATCATCTCCACCCCTCTTCGTGAGTAGTAAACCTATGTGAACTGAGCCTTAACATTCAATCATTATCATCGATATGATTGATTTGCTTTCCTGTGTGGATGGGGTTGTGCTTTCTTGTGTGGACAGGGTTGTACTTGGGCTCGAGAGTTGTATCCGAAATGGATTTGATGACTTAGGTATATGTATGAGAATATACCAAAGTAGTGTTGGTTGATACTTCGTGTTTGTATTATTCAATTATGGTTTAATCTTTTGTGGATTCTGGGAGTCCTTCTAAAGTCTCTGGGTCCCTACTGCATATCGTATACTCACCCCGGCACGGGCTATGCCCGCAATACGTTGTGTTGGATGTAGACGACATACAGCATTGATCGAGGTAGAGTCTTATAGAGAGGGACAATATCTGGAGGTGGACCACTTGGCGGGACATACTCAGAGCAGATGGACAAACCCGAGGAGCCGACAAGACTATCTGCACCCACCCTTCAGGTGGGAATTCCAGAGGATGACTTGGTGGTTACTGCATTACTTTTTAGCTATTGTACATTCTTTCTCAGTTGTACTGTACTTTCAGTTGGGTTTGTATACCATCCCATTTACATTACAGCACTTACTTTTGTACTTAGTTTACATATTGTTTACTTAAACATGGTTACTCTGTTCTATTTGTTTACTTATATAAAGGCAATTCCCTCCCTTATAACAGTATTTATGCCTTTGATGCTAGTCGCCTGCCCTAAACTATGGAAGGTTGTAACACCCCGAGATTTTATGAAAAATATTATTTTTAATTTCATTAATGTCTTGTATTGTATTCTACACCAAGATTACCTTGCGCTATACGCAACACCATATTAGCTTGCAGTATACGCAACAATATTCTTGGACCGTGTTACACAAAATTTTGATAATAGTTATTCTACGCAACATTGAGTATATATATATATATATTCAATGTATAAATGAAATATGGTTGGATTCTATTATACGAAACAACGAAGGATTCTTTCACAACATGCAACCCTGACTTGGCTTGCATTACATGCAATCGCGACCTTCCTCGATAGCGTGTGTTGTACGCAATACCGGGTTTTGATAGACAATGATATATTATTATAATATTGTCATGAAATAGCTGTTATGAATAGTATTAACTAAATATTTAGTTTTATAACATTATTATTCATCTTACACATTTTCTAGAACATGGTATAAGAACAAAATAAATTTTTCGGGTAAAATAAGTATTTGTCAGAAAATGCAGTTTTGCCACCTTTTGATGGCACACCCACATTAAATCTAGTTTTTGACATGTTTATATGTTCAATTTGACAAAATAAAATTCTTCTTTTGAATCGGGATGTAAAAATTTACATTAGATAATGTTTTGATATTTTTCCGATAACTTTCATATTTTAATGAATAGTAAAAACACACTATATTTTAATTAAAAACAACTTTTTTCATCATAATATATTATGTGGTTAAATTATAATATTGAATGGTTTTAAAGTATAAATAGAATATATTTTTACCATTTAATATAATGTATGTCATTATCATTGATTTTACCTTGAATTCGTAGGTTAAATCAATTCAATCTTTTGCAATGTTTTAAACAAAAAACCGTTTTTATTCGACAACGGGATTAATTTTAATTTAATTTCTGCAACTTATGTGTATTGAATTTTAAAAAATGGATTCCATATTTTGAATAAGTGGGTCCAAATTATGGTAATATACTACTTTTTATTTTTGGGAATTATTAATAGTAACTACGGTAAATTTTATTTACCATAGTTAAAGGTAAATCGGTTAATTAAGGGTAAATATAATATTATAAAATTACCCTAACACATGCCAAAATTCTATTTTATGGATAAAAGTAAACCCATATCAACTAAGGGTCGGATTAGATTCATTTTATGGACTTTTGACCATGAAAATAATTTAATTATTATTAAAACTAAAGAAAGTGACAACATGTCACTCTCTTAAATCTTATAAGTATAATAATTTTAACTTAGTGATAAAAATCATCCAACTTCTAACATGAATAGTCTCCAGAAATCTATTACAATTATCTACATCATAGGAATTTATTTATAATTTTTAGGGATTAAATAATTATCATTTATTTTGACAAATAGATGATGCAGTAATTGTCTTATTAATGAAATATTGACATAATTGATGTTATAAATGACCAAATAAATGTAATTTGAGACTTTTTATGACTTACACTAATTTTCTAGGTTAATATGACATGTTATTGTTGATTTACGTAACTTGGTTCAAACTTATCATTCTGTTATGAATTTCATAAAAATCATATACCAAATAGTGTCAAAATTGCCATAAAAGAGTTTTTAAAACAAATATTATATTATTAATTGTTATTTTATTCCTAAAAATCTAAGGTTCGGCCAAATGACTTTGATAAGATTATATATATTAATAATAAACAACTTGGGGTTCTTTTGGCTTTATATAGTAAGTTTATTAACCATATAGTGTAAGAAAACAAAATGACACGGTAAAAGTTAAATTATTTAACTTAATGTTAAATCTAAATGATAAGGTTAAAATAGGAACCTAAACTTCTATAAATTATATTGGATGAGATTATTTCGACCCTTACCTACCTTAGCTTCGAAATATATCAATTTGGAGCTATTTAAAACCGAACATGACTTTATAATAAAATAATATTTTTAGTTATTCCAAAGGTGCCCCTCTCCTCCCTTATAAAAGGGCACCTCCTCCCTCTCTTCCTCACAAAACTTTGAGCCTTCAATCTCGGCCAACCCCTGCCAAATTCTCTTCTCCACTTCCCTAGAAACATCCTAGAGGTTCTGGTCTTCCTAAAAGACCAATTTTAGTGCCCTAAGAGGAGGTCTCAAAGAGGCGCTTCAAAGAAGAGGTAATTTCCGTTACCGATTCTTTCACCTTTATTTCATCTTCCACTTCTTCTTATTAGGTTGTTTCATTATGAATTAATAACATCAGTATCACTCATATACTGATATGTTATTATAAGTATGAAACAATCCTATTTCACCATCTATACATCCTACGGAAAACGAAATCACCGCGCGTGCGTACGTACGGAATACCGTCTCCACGCCGCGGTGAAATCTATTTTCCACCACCACCTTACATTGATGGGTATAATGGTGTAAATAATAACTATATATTATTATTTTAAAGTGATATTGATTCTGAAATAGTATACATACACTCCAATACAGTCCCACGATCATGAGAACGATATCATCGCTCGTGCGTACGTACGGACTACCGTCTCCACGACGCGATGAGATTCATTCTCCATGTTAACCATTTAAGAATGATTATAAAGTATATATAAGAAATAATAATGAAATATATGAAATTATAAAGCTACTGTATTTATGTATATATGTCATCTACTTACTTCCATTCAAGATAATAAGGAAAGGAAAACAGCGTTCATGCGTACGTACGGACTACCGTCTCCATGAATGGTGTTTTTCATTTTATTTATCTATCTATTATATATATATATATATATACTGAATATATATGATATATAAATCATGTTTTATATTCTGGAAGTAAGTAAATCATTATATAAGTAATAATAATTTCAAGAACAAACACCTACGATAAATGAAATGATTTTACCCAAAACGCTTCTTTAACAGGGAATTTACAAAAGAACGGGTAATATATAAAGTCATAAGTGAACCATATATGATATCATAACAATGAATATGATTCTTTAATAAGTTAATGACATTATTTAAATCATTATACAGGAGGTTTGGATACGTACAAAGCATATCAGACATAAGGTAAGGGAATATATCACATCTCATTTTATCAGAGATTGTTTATACTTTGGTATTTACTGGGGTGTATTTTATCATCCACATCCATGTTTCCTCGATATGTAATATTATTTCCATACACCTACAATTGTTTAAATCCAATTTTACCCTTCGGTGAGTTTTTATTAAAGGATATGAAAGGAATCTTTTGTCGTTTTTCGTACGAGTGACTTTTTGACTTTTCGACAAAAGTACGAGAAGAATGTTTCTTTTAACTTATACGGCATGAATGGATTTTTAAAACATTGTTTCCAAGAAGCTTCCTTTAAAAGTTTTCAATTTTATTTTTAATAAACTTCTTTTATATTAAAATTGTATGACATGTTATGAAAGGATAAATGTTTTTGAAGTTGAAATGATATTTTCCTCAAGAATGGAGTACAAGTGTTTTATCAAAATTATCTTCCATCTAAGATAATAAAGCGTTTTGTTTTTATCACTATTATTACATTGATTTGATTATGTTGTGATGGAATTATTTTTATGAATTCCTTTATCTTATATGAATTGTTTTATGATGTCATGATGTTTAAGATTCCCATTTTTATTACATGGGTTATGCAATGATGTATGATTTATGATTTTGTGGCACACATAATAATGGTATCATTATGAGATGGGTGGGACCAATATCTCCCTCCAATGCATTGGGTAAAGATTTTATATCTCATGAGATAGACATGGCTGGAATGGTAGGTAATACCGGTTCAGTGAAACAGGACTAAAACGAGGGTTACTAGATTCAGAAAAGGGACTTTGTCCACTAAGATAGTCTTGGAAATGAGTCTTGACTAACAAGAAATGATTTTATATGATTATGTGTGTATGCCACAAAGTTTCATGTTTTAAGTTATGATTATTGTGATTACATTTCCCTGCCATGATTTATCCCATGTTATGAAATTATGCTTTCTTCTGAAGGTTACGATTTCCAAAATGTTATATTCTTATGAATATGATGTGATTGATATTTCTGTTGTTTACCCTTACTGAGCATTTGAGCTCACCCTTTTATGTTTTCTTTTCCCCAGGATATAATGAAAGGTTTTAGGTATAAAAAAAAGAAGATCTTTATGGGAGATGTTGAAGATCTTTCACCAGGATTAGAAGATTATATTCCGAGTTTCCAAAGACACTAAACTATTACGATCCTTGCGTGTGTGTTTTTGTTATGTACTAAGTATTCCGCAAATGTAATGTAATGTCAATGTACGTCAAGCTTCGGGTCTCTACTGTTGGTATCAGAGGAAAGGTTTAGTCAACCTTTGGAAACTAGGATGCGAAAGCGTTAGTGAGATCCCTAGAGATATTTCTAAGGTATGTCTAGGGATGTCCCTAAGGATAAGTATACGTATAAGATATAGTCCTAGAACTACGGTAACGATCATAGAATTTAACCTAAGAAGTTAGATATTGAGGATACTCCCCCTTTGTAAGGTTTTTTCCCTAGCATGATTTTTGACTCTCACACTATTCTTTTTGGGTTTTAGACGATGGCTGGAACCCGAAGGAACCGTGTTGATCAATGCAATGGACAATGTAATGATTGTCCTCCTGAACAAACAAATGTTATGGGAGATGGAGTGCGAAATCTTATTGCTATACTTACACAAGCTATGAATCATTCTAGATTTCCAAATGAGCAGAGAAGGGAACAATATTCTATTGAGTCCTTCATGAGGCAACGTCCACCTTCTTTCAGTGGGACTTCTGATCCACTTGTTGCTGAATAATGGATCAGTACCACTGAAAAGATATTTTCAGTTCTTCAATGTTCTGAACATGATAAATTCATCTTAGCATTGTATCATTTGGAAGGTGATGCTGATCAATGGTGGAATCTTATCATGAATACGACGCCATGAGATGAAATTGAGACCATGGAATGGGACGAGTTCAAGAACTTGTTTTTCAGTAAGTACTTCCCTCGTATTCTTTGAACAAAGATGGAAAAGGAGTTTCTTGAGCTGAAGCAGAAGGATGATGAATCTGTTGGTATATACGAAGCAAATTTTACAAGACTTGCAAGGTATGAATCTGGCATTATCATCCAACCTGAAAGTAAAGTTGATCGATTTTTCAGTGGCTTAAAACCAAGTCTTCGAAGGGAATTAGCTATAAGAGACTTCAGTAGCTATGAAGAAATTGTGCGTTGTGCTATGAAGGTAGAAATGAAAGTTGGTGTTACATATCCATCTCATGGTTTTGAAAAGAAACGAAAGATGGAGTTAAAGGAGAAATCTCAGAATAATGGTGAAAAGAAGATGAATGTTTCCGTATGCTCAATGTGTGGAAAGAAGCATGGTGGAGATTGTCTTAAAGGGACTAGAAAATGTTTTAAGTGTGGAAAAGAAGTTCATCGAGCAGCTGAGTGTCGAAGTAATGGAAAAAGGGTTTCTAATTATGTGAATAAAGAAAACACTGCAGAGAACGCACCACCAACACTTCAATGCTTCAAGTGCAAGGAAATGGGGCATTACGCTAATAAATTTCCTAATCCAAGGGTTAGTGATGATCGACATGAGCAACTGCTTAAGGAAAAGGACAAAGGGAAGTCACATGCGATCCCTATTGGTGATGTTGAATATGACAACGATGTGGTGGAATGATTAAGTGTTTATGTGATGGGATTCCAAAATAATGTTGTATCATAAAGTATTGGAATATTTATGTATTGGTCTAATGTGGTATTCAAAGTGATTGAGATATTTTTGGAAATAAGATGATATGTGCATAATGAAGGGAAAACGAGAAAACGAAATGTTTAACAGTATTCATGAGCTCATGATTGATATAAGGACTAAGTGATATCATGGTTTGAGTATATAGAATTTTGAGGATTTTGGTACGTGGAAAGTGTTAACTTTTAACTGCATTCATGTTTTCAATAAGGTTCAATGGGTATTCAAGAGAGTACATGATTAAAGCCTTTGAATGTTTGGAATGTGACGAAAAAGACATATTTTATGATATATGGGGATCAATGATGGTATTAAATCTCTGGAATCGTTTTCACTATATTATGAGAGTGGACTGAAGTATTATGGATAAGCCTAAAGATTGGAATGGATTATGTTGGACATAAGTTAGTATTGTTTAAGGATAGAAGTTTTTTCGATATTAATGATGGGATGTTATAGTAATATAGTTTTAGAAAAAGGACAACCTGCAGGAAGGGCGACAGGCCATCGCGTCGGACAAGGCCGTGGGAATCGAACCCACAACCGAAGTGCGACTGGCCTTTATCGCCTACCACTGACCTACAGGAAGTACCTGTTTAGTAGAAACTAGTTTCATTATATTAAGCAGTATGATATATGAAGTATAAGTCCATTTTAGGAACCATATATGATTAATATCACTATAGAATGACTTATGTATATTTAATAACTTTTGTTATCCTTTTGTTTGAGACAGATGGAATGACTCGTCATTCTATCACATGATCTGCTAACACTTCACGAATAAGAAATTCAACTTCATTTATTTAAGAGATGAAGTAGAAATTTTTCAAGGAATGAACAATAGTGATATTGTACCAAAATAAAGTAAGTATTTATTCTAATTCAAATTCTTCAACTTTAGGGAAATGATCTTGAAAACCAAAAATGTTTTCCTAGTGATTTTATATCTGATTAATCAGATGGTACCTTAGATCGTCACAAATTTATGGATTTGTGATTGTTGTCTTTTCCATAGTCATGTCCTCTACCACTCTCCATCAGAACATGATGGTTAGATTTCTCTTCCATATCCATATTTTCACCTATGTTCTCCTATGTGGATACCCAGTGATTAGTTAACTTGGGTAACCATTACGTTTTATACTATAGTTTTTAAAGATAAGTTTTGGTATTCCTTTTTACGATGTGGGTTTCTATTAAAGAAACTTTCGAATAGTAAACCATTTATAACCCCGACGAATTTCGAGGGCGAAATTCATTTTAAGGGGGGTAGAATGTAACACCCCGAGATTTTATGAAAAATATTCTTTTTAATTTCATTAATGTCTTGTGTTGTATTCTACACCAAGATTACCTTGCGCTATACGCAACACCGTATTAGCTTGCAGTATACGCAACACTATTCTTGGACCGTGTTGCACACAATTTTGATAATAGTTATTCTACCCAACATTGAGTATATATATATATATATATTAAATGTATAAATGAAATATGGTTGGATTCTGTTATACGAAACAACAAAGGATTATTTCACAACACGCAACCCTGACTTGGCTTGCATTACACGCAATCGCGACCTTCCTCGATAGCGTGTGTTGTACGCAATACCGGGTTTTGATAAACAATGATATATTATTATAATATTATCATGAACTAGCCGTTATGAATAGTATTAACTAAATTTTGAATTTTATAACATTATTATTCATCTTACACATTTTCTAGAACATGGTATAAGAACAAAATAAATTTTTGGGGTAAAATAAGTAGTTGTCAAAAAATGCAGTTTTGCCGCCTTTTGATGGCACACCCACATTAAATCTAGTTTTTGACACATTTATATGTTCAATTTTACAAAATAAAATTCTTCTTTTGAATTGGGATGTAAAAATTTACATTAGGTAAAGTTTTGATATTTTTCCGATAACTTTTATATTTTAAGGAATAGTAAAAACACGCTATATTTTAATTAAAAACAACTTTTTCATCATAATATCTTATGTGGTTAAATAATAATATTGAATGGTTTTAAAGTATAAATAGAATATATTTTTACCATTTAATATAATTTATGTCATTAGCATTGATTTTACCTTGAATTCGTAGGTTAAATCAATTCAATCTTTTGCAATGTTTTAAACAAAAACCCGTTTTTATTCGACAACGGGATTAATTTTAATTTAATTTCTGCAACTTCTGTGTATTGAATTTTAAAAAATGGAATCCATATTTGGAATCAGTGGGTCCAAATTATGTTAATAGACTACTTTTTATTTTTGGGAATTATGAATAGTAACTATGGTAAATTTTATTTACCATAGTTAAAGGTAAATCGGGTAATTAAGGGTAAATATAATATTATAAAGTTACCCTAACACATGCCAAAATTCTATTTGATGGATAAAAGTAAACCCATATCAACTAAGGGTCGGATTAGATTCATTTTATGGACTTTTGACCATGAAAATAATTTAATTATTATTAAAACTAAAGAAAGTGACAACATGTCACTCTCTTAAAGCTTATAAGTATACAAATTTTAACTTAGTGATAAACATCATCAAACTTCTAACATGAATAGTCTCTAGAAATCTAATACAATTATCTACATCATAGGAATTTATTTAGAATTTTTAAGGATTAAATAATTATCATTTATTATGACACATAGATGATGCAGTAATTGTCTTATTAATGAAATATTGACATAATTGATGTTATAAATGCCGAAATAAATGTAATTTGAGACTTTTTATGACTTACACTAATTTTATAGGTTAATATGACATGTTATTGTTGATTTAAGTAACTTGGTTCGAACTTATAATTCTGTTATGAATTTAATAAAAATCATATACCAAATAGTGTCAAAATTGACATAAAATAGTTTTTAAAACAAATATTATATTATTAATTGTTATTTTATTCTTAAATATCTAAGGTTCGAACAAATGACTTAGAAAAGATTATATATATTAATAATAAACAACTTGGGGTTATTTGGGCTTTATATAGTACGTTTATTAACCATATAGTGTAAGAAAACAAAATGACACGGTAAAAGATAAATTATTTAACTTAATGTTAAATCTAAATGATAAGGTTAAAATAGGAACCTAAACTTGTCTAAATTCTATTGGATGAGATTATTTCGACCCATCCCCACCTTAGCTTCGAAATATATCAATTGTGAGCTATTTAAAACCGAACTTGACTTTATAATAAAATAATATTTTTAGTTATTCCAAAGGTGCCCCTCTCCTCCCTTATAAAAGGGCACCTCCTCCCTCTCTTCCTCACACAACTTTAAGCCTTCAAGCTCGGCCAACCGCTGCAAAATTCTCTTCTCCACTTCAATAGAAACATCCTAGAGGTTCTGGTCTTCCTCAAAGACCAATTTTAGTGCCCTAAGAGGAGGTCTCAAAGAGGCGCTTCAAAGAAGAGGTAATTTCCGTTACCGATTCTTTCACCTTTATTTCATCTTCCACTTCTTCTTCTTAGGTTGTTTCATTATGAAGTAATAACATCAGTATCACTCATATACTGATATGTTATTATAAGTATGAAACAATACTATTTCATCATCTATCCATCCTACGGAAAACGAAATCACCGTGCGTGCGTACGTACGGAATACCGTCTCCACGCCGTGGTGAAATCTATTTTCCACCACCACCTTACATGGATGGGTATAATGGTGTAAATAATAACTATATATTATTATTTTAAAGTGATATTGATTCTGAAATAGTATAAATACACTCCAATACAGTCCCACGATCATGAGAATGATATCATCGCTCGTGCGTACATACGGACTACCGTCTCCACGACGCGATGAGATTCATTCTCCATGATAACCATTTAAGAATGATTATAAAGTATATATAAGAAATAATAATTAAATATATGACATTATAAAGCTACTGTATTAATGTATATATGTCATCTACTTACTTCCATTCAAGATAATAAGTAAAGGAAAACAGCGTTCATGCGTACGTACGGACTACCGTCTCCATGAATGGTGTTTTTCATTTTATTTATCTATCTATTATATATATATATATATACTGAATATATATGATATATAAATCATGTTTTATATTCTGGAAGTAAGTAAATCATTATATATGTAATAATAATTTCAAGAACAAACACCTACGATAAATGAAATGATTTTACCCAAAACGCTTCTTTAACAGGGAATTTACAAAAGAACGGGTAATATATAAAGTCATAAGTGAACCATATATGATATCATAACAATGAATATGATTCTTTAATAAGTTAATGACATTATTTAAATCATTATACAGGAGGTTTGGATACGTACAAAGCATATCAGACATAAGGTAAGGGAATATATCACAATCTCATTTTATCAGAGATTGTTTATACTTTGGTATTTACTGGGGTGTATTTTATCATCCACATCCATGTTTCCTCGATATGTAATATTATTTCCATACACCTACAATTGTTTAAATCCAATTTTACCCTTCGGTTAGTTTTTATTAAAGGATATGAAAGGAATCTTTTGTCGTTTTTCGTACGAGTGACTTTTTGACTTTTCGACAAAAGTACGAGAAGAATGTTTCTTTTAACTTATACGGCATGAATGGATTTTTAAAACATTATTTCCAAGAATCTTACATTACAAGTTTTCAAGTTTATTTTTAATCAACTTCTTTTATTTTAAAATTTTATGACATGTTATGAAAGGATAAATTTTTTTGAAGTGGAAAGGATATTTTCCTCAAGAATGGAGTTCAAGTGTTTTATCGAAATTATCTTCCATCTAAGATAATAAAGGGTTCTGTTTTTATCCCTATTATTACATTGATTTGATTATGTTGTGATGGAATTATTTTTATGAATTCCTTTATCTTATATGAATTGTTTTATGATGTCATGATGTTTAAGATTCCCATTTTTATTACATGGGTTATGCAATGATGTATGATTTATGATTTTGTGGCACACATAATAATGGTATCATTATGAGATGGGTGGGACCAATATCTCCCTCCAATGCATTGGGTAAAGATTTTATATCTCATGAGATAGACATGGCTGGAATGGTAGGTAATACCGGTTCAGTGAAACCGGACTGAAACGTGGGTTACTCGATTCAGAAAAGGGACTTTGTCCACTAAGATAGTCTTGGCAATGAGTCTTGACTAACACGAAATGATTCTCTATGATTATGTGTGTATGGCACAAAGTTTCATGTTTTAAGTTATGATTATTGTGATTACATTTCACTACCATGATTTATCCCATGTTATGAAATTATGCTCTCTTTTGCAGGTTACGATTTCCAAAATATTATATTCTTATGAATATAATGTGATTAATATTTCTGTTGTTTACCCTTGCTGATCATTTGATCTCACCCTTTTATGTTTTGTTTCCCCGGGATATAATGAATGGTTTTGTATGAATCGCATTTTTATAAGAGAGAGTAATACATATGTTTTCAATTATCATTTCATTTTAACAAGATTATATTAATTCTTGGAAAAGAAATACTCATTCAAGATCAATGTCATAATTTAATTATAGAATCATTTGATGGGAAAATGAGTTCGTGAATATATGATTCTCTTCATAAGGAGATATCATGTTTAGGAAAGGAGTCTATCATCATTTTTATCATGCAATATAGTAATATGGGAATCAATCTCCCACTATTTCTCCCTCTTTTTAAATATGCATACCATTGAAGTAGGACATGAATATTTGGGGGAATTATTTTATATTTTTTAATATATAATATATTTGTAATTTTAAATGATGAAATGAATTGAAATTTGGTGTAAGAGAGAGGGAAGATGGTGGATTAAATTTTGATTTCTAGTAAATGCATATTTTTTCCATGTGTATTATTATTTATTAGTAAAAAATGTGTCACTGTTAAGAAATTTAGTTATGGTGTTCCACCATAAGTTGGATATCCCTACTGAATACTCTCCTAAGAAGAAATATTATATAATATTGACTCTCAATGCCTACCATCTATAGGCCAAGTGTTGAAAATTGGTACTTAGTGTATCTATCAGAATAATTTGAGGCATTACCCTCTTAGTTAACAAGAAGATAAAAAAAATACAACCAATCCTCCCATTAATGAAAAATATTTTCCCATAACCCAATTTGTACATACCCTACATAACAACATAAATAAGAGACATGAATGTATGGAATCCAAACTCTTTAGATAAATATCTTACTCTACCCAAGCTACCCAAAAAATATAAGAAATACCTCTAAGGTTATCCCAAAAAACCATTTATAAAATTTGTAGGGGTTACCACATGAAGTACTATACAATATAAATGTTGAATACTGTTTTTGGGATCAAAAGTTGAGGAAGAAATAATAAAATAAATACTCCGATTATGGTAGTGGGGAAACAATACATTACTTACATTTCAAATTTTGTCGAGTCACCTTATCTTATTAAGCAATATTGTAAGATATTTATGTAATGGAATTTCTAATTTCTAGTGATATATAATAAAAGGATAGTATTCCCATTGATGTAAATTCATCATAATTTCATCACATCAAAATTGATAACATTACAACACCATAATAAATATATTCAATAAAAACAGTAAATCCCGGATCTCAACTTATGTCAAACATCACCTTCATATCAGCCATCAACATGAATTCTCATTTCTCAACATTTTTGAATCATCCCAGTATCACATCATCACAACCCGAACCATATCATAATCAACACAACGCTCCCCCACCATGTAACGCCCCGACCCCAGAAGCCCAGAGTCGGTGCATTATTACGTATCATTGGCATGATAAAAAAAGATTATGTCTCGAAAGGACGATTAGTTTTCATTCCTTGGAAGTACTAGATACCTTCAAATGGTTTACATTACATCATAAAATGAAAAACTACAACAACATTTTTTCCATATACTACACTGATATCTCATAGACTTTCCCTTCTGGTCAGTCCTAATATACATTTTCGCATCCTTTGAAAAATAAAACATAGAAATGGTTGTGCTAAGATGCTCGGTAAGGATAACAATATAGCGAAAACATTCCTAAATAAGCATATAAATTTAATGAAATGTATAGGAATAAAAAAAATCCTTTTAAACATGAACTTTAGCATAATTTGTAAAAGATAAAATCAAATAATGACATTTACTTATTTACATTTATATTATACATGTCGAATAATCACATTAAATATCAATAGCAACTTTCATAATGATGGAATAAATAATGCCATACTTTCATACCCACATATTCAAGGCCTTGTTCCAAGAATAAAAATAATATTTTGTCACAGCCTTGTTCCAAGACACTAGTTTGTCTCATGAGACCTACTAATGCATCTAGGATCTATTACGGACTCCACCCGTCACTTACTAAGTCCAATGAATTCCAAATATGAAAAGGGTTAAACATAAAATTAACAGTTGTATTAAAACACGCATATGAAATTCCAATAATTTATCAATAAATCATGAGTGGTGTAAAAATAACATATCCAAAGTCAAACATATCACAAAAACATAAATATAATATGGAAGTTTTGTATCATAATAAATATACTTCAAATAAGCTTAAAATCCCTCAAAGGATGTTGACATAGATGATATCAAACCCCTTTTTAGAGAAATATATCTTTCTATATAGAAATCATTTAAGAAAACATTTTTTCGAAATATTCTTATAAGCTTGTAAGGGAATCTACGACGATGTTATAACGGCGAAAAATAGTTGTACCTGACATATAAGTTAAAAAAATTCATTCTTACTTTAATTATGTCGAAAAGGTTATAAAGGACCTTGTTTGGGAAATGATGGAAATATTCCTTTATAAAATTCTTATAAGAGTCAGAAAATGGTATAAATTACATTAACCCATATTCTATAAAATAGTAATAATGTTTTGAAATACATTTTTATGAAACATGTATGTGGATGATAAAGAGGTTCTAGTAGATAATTACATATAAACAACCTCAGATAATGAATAGATTGTTGAATTAACACTTACATTGTACATTTCCTTGGTCAAGGGTAGGTTAACCACCTGTATAATGGGGAAATAATGGTTATTAAATTATGAAATAATCATATACATTAATATGATATCTTATATGATCTTTTAACATTTCCTTGTTAATAATATCATAGTATTATCCTCGTTTTAGGTGTTAACTGATTTGTTTTCCTTTATATGCTTCATTACTTAAGTAATGGTTATTATGGATATGAATCATATAATTCATAATATGAAAGATATTATGCCTTTAAAAATTATTTTTAATCATGTAATGGAAATTTTCCTTGAATGGATATGATGGGGAATGAATCTCATCGCGTTCGTGGAGACTGTAATCTGTACGTACACATGAGCAAGAATATCATTCTTTTGATATTAAAATAATATATCATTGGATGGTATGTCTTATATACATAATAATTACCATTTATATTTATTATTTACATCAGTTACATGTTATTATTATACCCATCGAAATAATAATGTATTGAATAACAATTATTTCACGACGTGGAGACGGTAAGCCGTACGTACGCACGTATAGTGACATGTCATTCAAAGGATGTATATAATAATGAATATGGTCGTAACATATTTATAATAACATCTCAGTATGTAGAATATATTGGAGTTATTATTTTATAATGGAAATAACAATGAAAGAGGAAGTGGAAGAAGAAATGAACATGAAAGAGGGGATGAATGATTTATCTCTTTTTCGGGTTATTTCTTTTGATTTGATTAAAAGAGATCCATAAGTTGGTTTTATGACTACAGTAGGGCCTCTAGCAAGAAGTGGGGATAGTTTAGAGGGTATTTGGTTTGGTTTGGGACGAGACAAAGGGTTTTGAAGGTGTTAATTTTAGGTAAGAGGGAGTGCCCTTTTATTAAAGGGGTGAGGGGAATCTTAGGAAAAGCTAGAAATGTTAGTAAATAATAAAACCATTTTCGGGTTATAATGGCTCCAAAATAAATTATTTAATGTATAATGTTGGGATGGGTCGAAAAAGAATCAACCAATAGGTTTTATATTGGTTTGGGTCACTATATTATCTTTATCTTTTATATTTCTCTCTTAGATAAATAGTTTGACATTTACCATGTCTCTTTGTATTTTTATATTATGTGATTAATAAACATAGTTTTTACTTCCAAGAATACCCCATGTGATTCATTAATGATACAAATATCATTATATAAATATTTTTCTCTAATCCTTATATTTTTATAAATAGAATATTAATTAATAATATAATATTGGTTTTAAAATGTATTTTATGATAATTTTGACAGTATTTTGTATTTTGTTTTTGATAAATTCATAACAGCATTATTACATTGAAAAAAATTCATCTAACCAACCCTAAAATTTAATATTAACCCATAAAATTAGTGTAATTCAAAAAAAGTGTCAAATAACATTTATTTGGATATTTATAAAATAAATTATTTTAAAATTTAATAATTAGGTAATTACAGCATCATCATTGTGTCATAAATAAATTAAATTATTTAATGTCTAAGAATATAAATAAAATACATTTATGTAGGAAATATTTTTATATTTCTAATAAATATTTATAATCGAATTTATCTTACTTTTATCCCATATATTAATAATGGTTTAGTTATTAAACGTTGAATTTGACACCATTAACTCTTCTATGAATTAAATAACAATAAATGTCCTAATCTAATCCAAGTGGATCTAAAGTATCATATATTATTCCTATGTTTGTTTTTGGCTGAATTATATTTATCCAATATAATTAGAACATATGTTAGGGAAATAATAATATTATTTTTACCCTTAATTACCCTATTTACATTTAACCGCGGTAAAAAAAGTAAAAAGCTATTTTTCACCAAAAATTATTTTCATCTTATTGAACTAAATTTTACTTATTGATATCAACTGTATATCTAGGATTTTTGAAATTAAAGACAAAGATGCTATAAAGATATGTTTTATGTAAATTTGAAAATACTCTTAGGAGGTGGGTAAAAGACAGTAATAAGTTCAATAAAATATTTATATATCTAAAATTATTATAAACTTAATCCATTAAATTAAATTGAACATATATAGGTATTATGAATCAATATTGACCTAAAATAAATTTAAATAAAATAATTAATTAATAAAATAAAAATTTGGCTTTAATATATAACCCACTGTTTTTCACTATTCATAAAAAAATGAATGTTTTCAGAAAAACTACAAAAAAATATTCCAAGGATAATTATGATATTCTAAATCCAAAAATGATGTCCATTTCGAATGAAAAAATTTAAATAATTTAAATAGTGGGTATTACTATTCATAAAAGCTAGTTTTATTGGTTGTGGTGTGTTAGAACTCGAAGTTGCGTACAACACATGCTATTGTAGTATTCAAAGGGAAACATACCATGGAATATTGGGATGTTACATTATCCCCTTGTTCAAATAATTTTATCCTTGAAATTTATAAAATATTACCTCATAAAATGATTCAGGTTGTTCTTATCATAAGTTCCTCAGGTTCCCACATTGACTCTTCCATTTTACTATTTCTCTATAGACCTTTTACTAGACGAGTCATCTCTTTTCTCAACATGTGTTCTCTAGTATCAAAAAAATTGACATTATCTTAACAATAAGACAAATCATGTTCTATTTCTAATTCCTCAGAGGTGGCTACATGCATTGGGTCAGGCATGTATTTTTTCAACAGTGATATATGGAATACATCATGAACATTGGAGAGACTTGTCTGCATTGCAAAACGGTAAGCTAAAACAACAATTAATTCTATAATTTTGAATGGTCAGATGTACCTAGGACTCAATTTTCCCTTATTACCAAAATTTATAACACCCTTCAATAAAGATACCTTCAAGAAAACGTGATATCATACCTGAAATTCTAAATCCATCCTTCAGTTATCAGCATATCTCTTCTACCTACTCTGTGCTTCTTTGATGTGGGTTTTGATTACCTTTAACTTTTCTATCATTTACCCCAAAAGTTATGGGCCTACGTGTTTTATTTCTCCAACCTCATCCCAACATGTTGGTGTATGACATCTCATTCCGTATAACGCTTTATATGGTTCCATCTGAATACTTGAATAGAAGCTATTGTTATAGTAAAATTCTACCATAGATAAATATTGATCCCACATACCTTGAATATAATGTGAGAAATATCTAAACATGTTTCATAAGGTTTGAATTGTCTATTCTGATTGTCCATCAGTTTGAGGGTGGTAGGCAGTGCTCAAACAACGTTCAGGATCCAGGGATTTCAAAAGAATTTTCTAGAATCATGATGTAAAATGGGGATCACGATCAGAAACAATTGATAGTGGTACTCAATAAAGTCTTACAACTTCATTAATTTATAGTCATTCTAATCATTCAAATGGTAAATGTTCTATTATTTCCGGAAAATGCGTTGACTTGGTAAGCCGATCAACAATTTCCCATATTGCATTGTTCATTCTAGGAGTATTTGGTTTTCTCATTATAAAGACCATCGTGATATCATCCCATTTCCACTCAGGTGTGGGAAGAGGTTGTATGAATCCACCTGGCTATTGCCTTTCAGATTTTAGTTGTTGACAAACCATACATCTTGGCACAAAATTAAAAATCTCCATCATCATGTTGTCCCACCAAAAATGTTCCAAAATAACTACCTCATTATCAGGACTATATTAAGGATTAAATTTCCTTCAACCTTGTATTTTTTCAAAAATTGTAGCTTATTATTAAGTCACATTTCATAGAACCATATAATCTCAATTTCTAATTAAAATAGTACTGCAGTACAATATTTATTTATATTGATAATTTATATAACCAGTATATTTTTGATAGAACACTCAAATGAAATAATTCTATAATAACAACATAAGAAAACTATCTATTCCACTTCATCTAAAGTTGTATTATAACTTTATTATTATCCAATAGAATCATTTATGGTATACTATGATGACTGGGACATTGAATTTCATTGTTTCCCAAGGAATAGTAGTTGAATCATTGTTCATTTGAAACATTTTTTTCTTACCATTGAAATCACATACATGGTGTCCTTTTTATCCATACATATAACAATCTCTCATTCCCTTCAAGAATTTACCAAGGTAATTCATTCCATATTTATCAAATATGGGAAAATCCTTCTTTTCCATTTTCCCTTTATCCATATTTCTCTCTTCCATCCATTCATCTCTTGTTTCCCTTCAAAGTCATAGTAGTCAGAAAATTCTTTACTTATCATATTAACACATGATATTATTTCTTCATATGTTCAGAATACATGGGAGACAATTTACCTTATAAATGTTGGCTTAATACCATGATTGATATGATCGTTCTTACTCTTTGGATCATAAGTATTGCTGGAGTTCACATTCTTTATACTGGGCGCCATTTCTATACAATAGCATACACTAGGACAATTTATGAATTACAACGAATAATTCTAAACTTGTAAAATACCTAACATAAATTGAACAGTTTATTGATATAATCCATAATCATAAAAATATTTTGTTCAAGGAAGTATAGAATCATAAACCCATTATAATGGTTTCTAATAAAAATGTGAATTATCCTAAACATATCCCCAAGGAGTGTCATAACCAAGAGTGCAGCCAGGCCCATTTTTGTGCACCAGTTCATGTTCGAATCTATCTCAAAGGTGTGTTTTCGGGTTTTACACCTCGATACATATATGCCAGAGTATCCTCTACATACTCGTATCTTGACAGGGATGTATTGTTTTGAAAACTCACAAAATCTCTACAATACAAAACTTCTATGATGTTCGTCCATACTAATCCTTTAAGTTTATCTTTGGGTAATGTGCTCTAATTAGAGTTCTACTAAATCTAGATTCAAAGATTTGTAATAAATATCCTCTGATACCAACTGTAACGTCGTGACCCCAGAATCCCAGAGTCAGTTCATTATTACGTATCATTGGAATGATCACAAAATATTAAGTCTCAAAATACTGATTAGTTTAGTATCCTGAGAAGTACTAGATACATTTTTATGGTTTATATTACATCATAAAATGAAAAAATACAACAACATTGTTTCCAAAGACAATATTGAGATCCCATAGACTATCCCTAGAGGTCATTCATAATATAATTCATCGCATCTTAGGAAAAATAAAACATAGATAGGGGTGATTTCAGATGCTTATTATGGATAACAATATAGTGAAAACATTCAAAAATAGGGATAAACATTTATGGAAATGTATAAGACTAAAACAAAAGAATTTTAAACATGAACATTAGTATAATATGGAAATGATAAAATCAAATAATTCTGTTTACTTATTCACATGGATATTGTACTAGTCGAATAATCACATCCAATATCAATATCCACTTTCATAATGATGGAATGCCTAATGTCGGATGTTCATAACTACATAGTCAAGGAATTATTCCAAGAATACAAATATGAGTTTTTCACGGCCCTATTCCAAGACACTAGTTTGTCTCATGATACCTATCGATGCATTGAGGACCTATAGCGGGCTCCACCCATCACTTCCTAAGTCCAATGCTTTCCTCATATGAAAAGGTTTAAACGTAACATAAACATTAATATTAATACAAGAATATGAAATGTCAATACATTATCCATAAACCATTAGTGGTGTTAAAATAATACATCCATAGTCAAACTTATCAAAAAACATCCTATATAATATAGAAGTTTTATATCATAATATATCTTCTTCAAATAAGCTTAAAATCAATGAAAAGATGTGGACATAGATGAAATCAAAACCCTTTTTTGAGAAATATCACTTTCTATTTTAAAATCATTTAAGCTATCATTTATTTTGGAAATATTTTTATAAGCTTTTAAATGAAGCTTTGATGGTGTTATAATGGCAGAAAATAGCCGCACCCGCCATATAAGTTAAAAAAAGACATTCTTACCTTAATTTTTTCGAAAAGATTATAAAGAACCTTTTTTGGAAAACGACGGAATAATTCCTTCAAAAAACATCTTATAAAAGTTAAAAAAGGAAATAAATGAAATTTACCCCTATTCTATATAATAATTTTAATGTATGGATATTAATTTTTAAGAAACATGGATGTGGATGATAAATAGGTCCTAGTAGATAATTACGTATAAACAACTACAAATAATGAAAAGATTGTAGAATTAACCCTAACCTTGTCCTTTTCCTAGTAAAAGGGTGGGTTAAAATCCTATATAATAGTGAAATAATTTTTATTAAAATATAGAATAACCATATACAATAATATGATATCACATATGATCTTTTAACATTGCTTTGTAAATAATATCTTAGAATTATCTTCGTTTCGGGTGTTAACTGATTCATTTTTCTTTATATGATTTGTAACATAAGAAATGTTTTTTATGGATAGAATTTAAATTATTCATATTCAGAATGATATTATGTCTTTAAACATTATTTTTAATCATTTAATGAAAATTATTCTTGAATGGTTATGATGGAGAATGAATCGCATCACGTTCGTGGAGACTGTAATCCTTACGTACTCATGAGCGACAATATCATTTTTTTATACTAAAATAATATATGATTGGATGGTATATCATATATAAAAAATAATTATCATTTTATATTTATTATTTACATCAATTACACATCATTTTTATACCCATACCAATAATAATGAATTAAATAACAATTACACCACAATGTGGATACAGTAAGTTGTACATACGCACATATGGTGACATGTCATTCAAAGAATTGATAGAATATTTAATATGGTTGTAACATATTTATAATACCATGATAGTATATATATGATACTGGTGTTATTATTTTATAATGGAAATAACAAAGAAAGATGAAGTGGAAGAAGAATTGAACTTGAAAGAGGTGATGAAATATTTACCTCTTCTTCGGGTTCTTCATTTTGATTTGATCAAAAGGGCTCCATAGGATGGATTTCTGAATAAATAAGTCCTTTAAGATGAAGGAAGGACAGTTGAAAAGGTATTTTGGTAGGTTTTGTCCAAGACAAAAGACTTTTAAGGTGTGAATTTGTGGGAAGGGGGAGTTCCCTTTTATAAGAGGGGTGAGGGGCACCTTTGGAAAAGCTGTAAATATTATTTTATAATAAAATCATTTTCGGCTTCTCATTGCTCCAAAATAAATTATTTAAAGTCTAGGGTGGCGATGGGTTGAAAAACACTCATCAAATTGGTTTTAGACTGGTTTGGATCACTATATTAACTATATCATTTTGATTTAACTCTTAGTTAAATAGTTTGACATTTACCATGTCTCTTTGAATTTTTATATTATATAGTTAATAAACATACTATATACATCCAAGAGAACCCCATGTGGTTAATTAGTGATAAACTGATCATTATAAATGTCTTTTGGCTGAACCTTATATTTTCAGGAAGATAAGATCAATTAATAATATAATATATTTTTTAAACATGTTTATGTCAATTTTGACAATATTTGGTATTTTCTTTTTGATAAATTCACAAGAACATTATTACTTCGAAAGGAATTAATATAACCAACATTAATATGCCACATTAACATAGAAAATTAGTGTAATTTATAAAAAGTATCATATTAAATTTATTTGGATCTTTATAATATCAATTATTTTAATATTTCATTAATTTGGTAATTACTACATCATCATTGTGTCATAAATAAATTAAATTATTTTATGTCAAAAAAATAAAAAAATACTATTAAGTAGTAAATCTTTTTTTCTTTCTAATTAATATTTATAGTTAAATTTATCTTATGTTTAACCCTTTATTAAAAATGGTTTAGTTATTAATCATTGAATATAACACTTTTAACACTTATTTGAATTAAATAATAATAAATACACTAATCTAATCCAAGTGAACCTAAAGGATCATATATTATTCCTAAGTTTGTTTTTGATTGAATTTTACTTATACAATAGTATTAGGACTTTTTTGGGGTAATAATAATATCATTTTAACCCTTATTTAATCTATTTACTATTAACCATGGTAAATAGTAGTAAAAAGATACTAATCACCAAAAATTATATTCATCTTTTTGAACGACATTTTACTGACTGATATCAACCATTTCTATCGGATTTTTGAAATTCAACTCATAGAAGCTGTAAAATTATGATTTGTGTAAATTTAAAAATAATCAGAGGAGGTGGGAAAAATAAGGTAAAAAGATCAATAAGATTTTTATATATCTAAAATTATTATAAACTCACTCCAATGAATTATATTGAATTTAAATGGGTATTATGTATCTATTTTGAACTAAAATGAATTTAAATAAAATAAATAATTATTTAAATAATAATTCAGTTTTAAACTATAACTTAGTGTTTTTCACTATTCCTCAATAATTGAAAATTTTTAGAAAAAATACCAAATATTCACCGTAGGCTAATTTCGATATTCTGAATCCAAAAATAAAGTCCATTTTGAAATATATAATTTATAAAATTTAAAAAAGTAAGTATTAATATTCATTACACCTAGTTTTATTAGTTATGGTGTGTTAGAACTCGAAGTTGTGTACAACACATGATATTGTATTATTCAAAAGGAAATGTAACGTGGAAGCTTGCAGAGTTACACACCATATCCCCATATCATCACATTAGGAATTAATCAAATCATTTTATAACATTGATCCATAATGGCCAAAAAATTTATGTAACCATAAGAAATCATAGCCCAAAACAAGACCTAACCCTATGAAATATCAAACAGAATAATAATCACATTGCACAACTAGAATTTACACTCATGAAAAATATTCATAAAAGATATTATAGAATATTTAAATTAATAATGGTGTTAAATTATTTTCTCTATATGGTATCCATTATGATACATACTATGTTCATTTATTTTTCACTTTTAATTTGTTAAAATTCATATCAACCATTTGATACACCTATGAATACATAAACCTACCTATCAAAATTTATTTATATCACAATCAAGAAAAAATTTAGCTTAGACTTTTATAATCCATGAAATCATATGATATTCAAATATGCTCGATTCATTTCTAGTGTCCATTGGTTAATTTTTCAATGGTGAAAAATTAATGTTGAAATGGGATACCACCTTTTTTTAAATAACGCACCATTAAAATATACAATTTGAGGATATCTAATGTTTTTTTTAGAAAATAAGGTACAAAAATAAATGAAAGAATTAAATATTTTTTTAATAAATTTGAACGGACTCCACAAAGTTTCCTCATAATTTCAACTATTATATCTCATAATGTGGGGAAATCATAAAAGTAATGGTAGAGAATTATTTTTAGTATGAGAAAACTATATAAAAAAATTACATGTTAACATTGAAAAATATCAACAATACCATAAGGAATATCTTTAAAAATGTTTAATGAAAAATGGGGAATGTCATAATATAAAAAACCTAAATCATTACACAGAAATGTGGAAACAATATTGTAATGAGTCATTCATAACCGTATCACTCAGCTAATTCACTTAGGTGTCATAAAAGTTACCCAATATTTTCTCCTCTGTATCTTAAACTTTCCATATATAGAGATTAAATTTATTACACAATAAATTAGAGATATATTAGGGTGTAACCTTCATATGTACTTATTTTTATTTGGGCCACATATACCATAATTGATGTTTTCTTAAGTAACCTTTATAGAACAAAATAAAATGTCCATCCTAACTAAATTATCATATTTCAAAAGATATTAAAAAGCATGTTCATTATATCAATTTTATCCCATTTAAAAGGAATGACATTTTTATGTATATCAATACAAAAATTAAATAATTAATATTTACATATTGGTAAATATTGCATTGATAAAAAGTAGTTTGGAATTCAAATAAAGTAAATAACATATAATTTCATGGGGATAAGAGAGATATTTGAGAAGTAAAATCGGTATCATAACTTGTCAAAAATGTAGTTCTGAAAAGGGGAAAATATAATGGGGAAATGGGTATCACATTAATAAAAAAATATTAATACTGTAAAGGGAAATAATAACATGTATTGATGAACATAGTTGTCAAATTTTATAGAAATACCACATAAAAGGGGAACTTGAATGGAAAATTGAAGTTGATATTTCCCTTTCCGTAAAGACTGGTTCATTGAACATGAGGATGGGAACATTGGTGGATTCCGAACTCCCTGATATGACACATTTGGAGTTAAAATGTTAGAGTATCATTAAATAAATATTTGTAATGATTAAAAATAGATAAACGAGTGTGTATTTATAGAAAAATAAGAGGACTTGTTTATTAATTTCCCTAGACAATTAGGTAGTGGAATGTACAAAAACAAAGGATTTTATTCAATATTTGTCCCTTGGGACACCTATTATGTTATTTTAATCCACAAGAGAGGTCCAAAATATTATGTTACATAATTTTTCATGATAACATAATGTTTCCAAGAAATATAATTTTTAATGTTAGTGATTCCAATTTATAAATTTTAATTTAAATAATATATTTTTAAAAAAGTTCCAATATAGTAAAATGCATTATATTAATGAAAACACATATTATATGTCATGTATTTTGGTAAAAAGTTTATTATATAATTATGAAATAATTATGACGTCATTAAACATACTGAAACACTCAAACATTATTTTTACAATTCATTAAAAGTAATTTTTTTCGAACAATTCTCATCAACTCACCCTGATCTAATATTGACATGCCTATTTAAAATATGATGTTTATTTTATCACAATGAATCTCTTATAGTTGATATTTTAACATTTAAATATAAAAATCCTAATTTATTAAAAATAATAGTTGATATAAAATGCATTGTAAATGCAGAGTAAAATTTAGGACAATTGGAAGAAATGAAAATAAAATTATAATTTATTATTAAATAAGAGTGTTATAATGATATTATTTAATTAAAAAATATTCTAAAGAGACAGTTGATTATAATAAAAATATCATTCCAAAAAAATTCAATTTCATTTTAAAAAATCAATTTATCATATTTCATATGAATTTTACTAAGAAAATGATATACTTATAATTGCATTGATGTAACCTAAAATTTCATTTTTACAAATGAATTATTATTTAACTAACTATTTCATTGACTCATAAACCCTTATAACACCCTTTTATGGCCTAAGGGTAAGGTGTTGGATGGTTATAGATTTTTGGAATTGCTTGGCTTACATTGCCATAGTAGTAATTTATAATAACATGATCTTATAACATATGAGATTCCGTTCAACCTTCACATGTTAATGCTCTGTGTGGGTTTGGTCAAGTGTGAACACCAGTGTTGCTACCTCCCACCCAAGTATAGAAAAATGGGCTTTTTACATCATGACACAATAGGTTAAAGGCATTGATTATATTTTTCACATTACTTATTCTTTACAATATATAATTATTATCACTAATTATAATGTTATAATTATTTAATAGTGTATAGATCTCAATGGAAATTTTTTTCAATAGTAATGATTGAAATAAAATCATCTAACCGTGAATGGAAAATAGTCACATTGGCCAAAATAATAACTTAAATAATATAGGGACATATAATTTTTTATAATAAATAATATAACACACTTTTTTAGGGAAATGTTATTTAAAATGTTTGGGTCATTACATTCATCATCCTTTATGAAATTCCAGTCCCAAAATATGAAATCGTTCTCTCAATTGAGAATATATTTGTGTACTTCTACCACATTATTTCCATACGCTCCCATGTCACATCTTAAAACATATGGTTCCTCCACAACACTTTTTTGAGGTGTGTAGTATTGTTGTGTAGAAACATGCATCTACGATCAATGATCTCAACCATATGATGCTCACAAGAGAGGTCATGTTACAATTGTACCACCCCCATATTCAGTACATGTGAATGGTTAGGTATATACTTCCTCAATATAGATACATAGAATACATTAATAACATTATATTGAGTAGTAAGAAGTGAAATATGATAGTCCACTGCTCCTATGCGATCAAGGATTTCTTAGGGGCCAATGTACAAGGGGACGAAATTCCCTTTCTTCCCAAACCATGTGAATCTCTTCGACTGTGGTATTAAAAGTAATACTATATCACCAACATTAAACTTCTTGTCCTTTCAGTGGTTTTCAAAATTACCCTTCTGTCTATTCTTAGAATCCTTTCTATGTTGTTGGATGGCATGTTCCTCTTATGTCATCTCTTTCACATGATCATCCCCAAGAAGCATTCTCTCACCAACTTCATCCCATCAATTATACATCACATTCCATTAAATGATTCAATGGATTAAATATGAATACTCAAAAGAATGTGATTTTTTATGATAACTCAACTAATTTCTATTTTTGATCAAATTAACATCTAAATTATATTGAGCATGTTCTCAGCATATCCTAAATTGTTTGATTAGTTCACTCAAAATGGCCATTAGTTTTTTGGTGATTGTATATATTGTTACTAAATTATATTATCATAGTATGTTTAACAAATAACTATAATTTTAATTTTAACCTTGGAACTTGATTAGAAATGATAGAAAGTTATATCCCATAATGCATCATTCATTATTCATGTTTATCTATTAAAATTGGACAGAAGGGAAATTTTACCGAATAGCTATAAAATGGGAAGTCTGGGTGGAACGGTCCACTATAACCCATAGTGGGGTCAAATAAGATTCCATCATTGCGTACAATGTTTCAAATGAAATCAGTTATCTTTAACCAAAATGCACCTTCTCTTAACATTCTAAATAACCTTTACATTTTCATAGTATTTTGTATGACCCTTAGATGATCATAACTCCCCTAAAAAAATTTGGTATATATAAAAATATAATCATTAAGAACTGCTACAATTTTATCAAGGTATTCCTTAATGAAGGTATTCATCATACCCCAAAAAAATAGTAGGATATTTATTAAAGCCATAAAGAATTACAACAAACTCATAATTTCCATATATTTATCATATAGAATTAATTGGAATATATTTTTTATTCATCTTCAACTGATGAAAATATAATCGAAGATCAATCATAGATATGAATTGATCCCCACATGAAGCTTCTCAAATAAATCACGATTTCCTTGAAGAGGATAATTTTTCATCATTGTGTATTGTTAAGTTCTATATAATCAATTCATAGCCACAGTTATCCATCCCGATTAAAGAAATAATTAAAACTGGCTCCCCGAGGAGATATTTTTGTCCAAATATAACATTCTCCAAATGATATTGAAGTTGTTTCTTTAATACCTTCATCTCCACAAATTCTATTCTATATAGGGTCTTCCATAATTGATCTGATCCAGTTACCAGTTCAATGGATAACTCTACCACTCTTTCAAGGGAACATCTTAATAAATCCAAAGGGAATAAATAAATTTATTCATGAAATATGGGGACATTTTCTATTCATATACATTCAATTATCTATTTATTCTCACCAATAAATCACATAATGAAATCATCAATATGTGCTACTAGAAAAATAACTGGCCATGATATATGTCATTTGATATGAAATATATAATATCCATTCTAAATTAATATGAAATAATTACTTATTTATCTCATCATAGAATTATTTGTTGAGAGCCAGTCCATTAATAGTATAATTTCATATTCATGTATGTGAATGACTACTATATTTTCAATGACATTTTCCTCTCAAGAGTAAATATAAGAGTATTTATAAACAATTGATATTTGGATAATACCCATAAGTGTCTTCACTAATAGTTATAATTCTAGAATATCAGTGACTGATTATATATTCTTCTAAAACCTAGAGGGTATAAGGGAATGCATAGAACAAGAGTTAAAAAATGTAATTTGTAGCATTCAAAAAACAATAAGATTTCTTACCACCAAATAATTTTTACCTTCATATTTATTCTCCATGATATAAAAATAAAGACCATTCTACCATAGCCTATGCTGCAATTGATGGGTATTAACAGTGTTAGCCTATTGATTTTGAGATAATTTCACAATCTTTCTACACTTATAACATTGGACTTCAGTCAAGGTCTAAACTACAGTCCCAATTTTCATTTTTTGAGAATATGAGGATTCAGATCTCTATGATATATCTAATAAATATGGAAATCTCCTCCAAATTTATAAAACATATATCTTTTGAGTTGTTGTTCTTGAATTATTCTCCCCAAATTTATTTCACAAGGAATGTTACACTATCCTTCTACCTCTTCCATTATCAAATATCTTCCCAAATTTTGGTTCTAAAGATAACTTCTTTAATTTGATATCTTGGAATACTACGTCTCTCCAAACTCTTGTTCAACTTTTATATCACTCTTCATTATTTCCTCATAGTTTTCAAAGTCTCGGTATGCTTGATTCTTCTTTATATGGGGTCTTATTACACCAAAAAATCTATCAACCTTCACATTATGATCTATGAAAAATCATTATGTGTAACACAAAAATATTTGGTTTCTCATCTCATAGCTTCCCATAGATTGATTTTTCTTTTTCATCATCTATAATTATTACTTCTTCATTTTCATTCATATTGGGTGGAGAAATATTTTATTATTGTTACCTTGAACTCTTCCCACTCTATAGAATAAATATCCCCTCTTCTCATCATGTTGTAAATTAGTATCCACCACGGATCAACTTCCCCTTCTATGTGGTATAAGGAAATGGTGTCTTTCTCTTGTTATAAACAATAGAGTATAGAATAGATATTTTTTACTTTGATTATCCACTCCTCCTCAAACAACGATTCACTAGGTGTACTAAAACGTGCTTTTCGTTGACATATAAAGGACACTACTCAATGTTTTTCCCATCATGGTGAATCCAGTCAACCAGAATTATTCAATATATTTCCCATTACATGACATAGTTGGTTCATTATTCTCATGTTTTTTTCCAATATGTATTACATCGGAGGGACTTCATATCAAGGTTCTTCATAGTCACCATTTACATTATTCCTCTTATTTTACACCATTTTAAACGAAGGAAAACATAGTGTATTTTTTTTAATAATTATATAATTATAAAACAATATAATGTCTTAAAATACAATTATAAAAATATTTTATTCTTTAAAAACAAATATATTTCCTATAAATCATTCATAGTGTATCAGGAAAATCTTTTAATTAACCAAACACATACCACATGAGTGTCAAAACTAGGGTGATGTAAATCCTATTATCGTGTAGCAGGTTATGTCATGTATACCCGATGCACCTTTTTAGAGTTGTTACCCATATGTATATATGTCCCAAAACCATGTCAACCTGTTCGTTTCCATACAAGGATTTATTTACTAAAAAATAGATTGTTGACTTTCACCAAAATACCAGGATTACATACTATATTTAATAAATTCTCTATAATTCTCCCAAAAGATTTAAAATCATCATATCCACAAAAAACTAATTTATCATTTCATACCAGCTATGCAATACTACCATTTCATTACAAATACTTTTATTATAATAGACAAATAGTGGATTTATAATGTTTAGTTTCATTGAAAAAGTTAAAAAAATACATCAAAACATTAAAATTTCATGTAATACAATTAAAAGGACTCAAAAAAGATTCATCATATTTATATTTACTTCATCTCATATCCTGGGTACATACATCAAAATAAATTCATGAGAATAATTCCTAGTAAGGTAAAGTGAGGGAAAATATTTAGATGTGAACTTTTAGTAATATCATTAATAACATGAGGATTATCACAAACGAATGATCAAAGTGAAAATGGGAATATCATAACAAAAATAAAATAAATCCTAATATGTAAATGTGGATACAACATTAAAATGCATTACTAATCATACCCACATGGTTTTTCATTGAGGATTCATCAGAATTACAACAGTTTTTCAATAATGTATCATATTAATTATCATATAGAGAGATTATATCGATTATACAATTCGTTGTAGTGATATAAGGGATAACCCAAAAAATTTCATTATCTTCATTTCATCCACATATATCAAAACTAATTATTTAATTACTATCCTATGTAGAATTAAAAATAATAGGTCCTATAACAAAATCATTGTGTTTCAAAATTACTTGAAATGAAAAATCATTATACCATTTTAATCCATAAAAATGAACTGAGGGTCTTATTTATATAAATAAAAGAACAATATCTATTATTTTTACATTTTATTGAATACCAATTGAAAATAAAGAGGTTATAGTAATCAAAAAAAGAAAATAACATATAATTTCTTAGGAATAAGAGAAAAAACATATAAGTAAAATTTGTAGCATAAAAGGTCTAAAAAGTGATTTTAAGAATGGGTAAAAAAGGGGGGACATGTGAATAACATTCAAAAAATTCTCTTTATATAGTAAAGGGATATATTACATTGCATATAGGAAACTGGTTTTGATATTTAAAAGTCACACCATATTAACATAGAAATTAAAAGTAAAAGAGAAATTGGGATTTCCCATAACTTGAGTAGTGGTTCTTAAAACATGAGGGTTCAGAATATGGGTTATGGAAGAATACATAGAGGTATAACATTCAGATAATAATTGAGGATTAATTGGGAATGAAAAGAAATAGAGAAATGGGTCAGTATTTATATCAAAAGTGGAGGATTTTATTATTTATTTTTTAGACACCTAGGTAATGGGAAATGAAAATTAATTTACTTTCTCATCATATTTTCCAATGTTATTGAAAACATGGGATTCCAATAATGTCATTTAATCCAAAAATTTATTCCATCATTTTATATTACTTAATTTGGACTGAAAACTCATTCCTTCTACAAGATAACATTTTTTAAGTAAATGTTTCCATTTTAGAATATTAAATGTAAATCATATATTTTTAAATGATTAAAATTTATTGAAATAAATTATATTAATAAAATAAAATATATTAAATTATTTATAGTTGTTAAATTTATATACTATCCTAATGAAATTATTATAAAGACTTTAAACATATTGAAAAATTCAAAATGTATTTGTATTGTTCAAAAAAAATATTGTATTTTTGTAAATTCCCATAAATTCCCCATATAATAATTACAATGTGATCATTTAAAAAACGAATTTTATTTTAACAGAATGACTCTTAATGAATGATAATTTTAAATTTGAAATATAAAAATCTTTATGTATTAAAAATGATTGCAGATATAAAATTCATAGAAAATGCATAATATACATTATAACACTTAAAAAATATTTTATCTTTTTATTTTAAATAATATTGTTTTAATAAATTTATTTCATGAAAGTAATCATTATTAATATTTCCTTAGTTTATTATAATAATTTTATATTTTTTAAAAATTACAATTTCTGTTAGAAAAATCAATTTTTCAAATATCATAGAAATTTTATTAAGAATCATCTATTCATAAAATAAAATTGATTGTAAAAACTTTATTTATAATAACAAATTACAATTCATGAAACATGGCCCTCAAAACCTATGGGTAAAATGTGATATGGTGGGAGATTCATGTGGCGGCTTGGAAAACATCATCTGAGTGGTAAATTACACTAACTCAAACTTACCCCATTGGTGATATCATTCACGATTTACATGTTTAAGTTAGGCTTTGGCTTTTTCAAGATTGAATCTGAGAGATGTAACCTCCCTCTCAAGTTTTAATAGTTTGTCTTTATATAAAATGACTCTACTGGTTATGGTTATTGCTTCTATTTTATTCATTACTTATTCTTTATCATCTATATATATAAACACAATTTATAACATTAAATTTAATAACAAGCCTATTGTTCCAAATGGTCATATTGACCAATAGTCATAATTGACCAAAAATCATATAATGGTAAATACTAGATAGCCACATTTCCAATTTTACACAATTAATTAATAAAGAGACATTGTTTTTTATGTTCAAAATAATATAACACACATTTTCATGAAAAAAAATTAAATTAAAATGTTTTGTTCATTATATGTATTGATGGTTTTTGAGTAGTGATCAATAATTTTTCTGATTTGTAATGATATCCTTATTTGGTGTTTCTTGTTTAAGAACCCCTAGATGTGAAATAAAAAATTTCTCAAGGTATTCATCCTTGGAAAAATTATTTTTTAGATCGTTATATTATGAGGTGAAATGTTTAACCATGGCCTGATCCACCGTAGAATTTTGGGTATTGCTGTAATAAAAATTAATATACTGAAAATGTTATTAGAATTTTATCACACGATGTGTATTTGTGGGTAGTGACTTGAGTATGAAAAGACCACAGTTGGTCAGGCGACACGGGTCATCAATCCGAGCTAGCTAAATGATGGGGCCAAGTGCATTGGAAATATCATGAGCTAGTTATATAATTATTCACAACCAAAACCCGAAGGGAACAAACAACATGAATTTGGGTCATACCCCTACACCACCTATCCTCATTGTGCCATGTGTCTCACCCAAAGGTGGCCATACGGCCACCAATTTCCTTTGTGGTGTGAATGTAATGAATTTTTTTTGTGAGATGTAGATTTTAGTGAAATAAATAACATATCATAAATATTTTATGACAAGATCACTATGAATGTTTTCTAAATAGACATATAAGGCTATTTTCAAGGAGAGATAGGTTGTTTTATGATTTAGCTCCATAGGAATGATGATAGGGATAGGGGAATTATGTTTAGAGAATTCAAAGGGCTAGTACTCTACTAGTAGTATGCTATGATAGGGCATTGGACCCTTTTTCCATCATGGATTTGACAATCACCCCATTGTACATGGGGCACGTGTCCTCTAGATCGACATGGGTTTGGTAAGGAAAAAGATATTATTAGGTGCTACTATACCACCCAATACACATATGTTTCGACACTCCCTTGACATATGTGTGCTATAGAGAGTTGTGAGTAATCTATACATGTGGTCAATACTCCCCTAAATGACATTTCTTACAGTGAGGTGTGTGTGTCACACTATAATTCCATAATGATATTATGGGTTTACTGTATTCGGTAGTTGTAATTTTAAATGTAGCATGATGATTTATCATATAGATAGCCTATCAAGTATGGGCTCATTTATCTGTTTGAAAATATCATCATTATAACAGACATGGGTGGTTTAAAAAGTAGGGTTTAGTGCCACCTTGATTAGGATATAATCTAGATAAAGTCACGTGGTTCTTCAATTGGATTAAAAAATGGAAGCTCTATATTGATGGTTACAAATGAGTGTCCGTGGTATTCCATAGGATGAACTGTTATCATCAATGAGTGATTCCACCTTTATATTATTTTGTATATAAATGATTGATATAGAAGTTCAATGATTTGACTACCTCATGACATGAGACTCCTTAGGATCTACACGTTTATCTTTGGGATGTAACATAAAATATGGATATCGATTTTAGACTTAGTTAAGATTTTATTATATCGGGTATTCATATTTTCATACATTTGTACCAACAAAAAATGTGTTTTTTCTGATGATGTGCAGGATAGATTATGATCATGGTAGTAGTGAAGCTGGTATTACATCAAAGATAATTCCTAGTGATTCATGGTAATGTATTATGGAGAATAATGTATCATGATGGTGGTAGTGTTTGTTTTTTCTAGAGACCAATCCAAGTGTACTCATAGTGTTGAAGAGTTCTCTTATGTATCCCAAATTTTATATTTTTTGAATTTTATATTGTACAGTTCCTTTATATTTACCCATGTTTGGTAGTATTTGTGCTTAATGAATCATTAATTATCCATGTTCTAATTAATTGATATATATATATATATATCATAATGTATTCATAGTTATCATTTACATTGACGACGAGTTTATTTTAAAATGAAATTGGATAATTTCTATCATGTTGTGTGATATAAAAACGTGTTTCTAGTTTCCAAACCTCATCCAATTACTTGAGGACTTATGGTGGTGCAGGCATTATGAAATTATCTTTGGTAGGGCCTTGATTGGGCGAGTCATGTCATTTTGAATATCTTGTAAAATACATATTTAAATAGTTCATGCATACTATGGAATAACCCTAAATAACTTATATCATGTTTGTGAGGGATATATAAATAAAACACGCATATGAAAATCATTATTTGTCAAAATATGATGTACTATCACTACCATATATTTTGATTCTATACAGCTGTTAAATATAAAATGATTTTAGATTTTAATATTTAAGGTTTTAATGTGTTTTTTTAAATATTGGAGTCATGTAGTTGAATTTTATATTTTAATTCACTATTTATGTTTTTTTAAATTAAAAATTATTTCCCAATAATTTTCATTTATTTTGTGATTTATTTTATTTTTTATGATAATTTGACTTTTTTAATAATATTTTATAATTGTATAAACATAATAAAACAAATTTATAATGTTATATTGTTTTTTAATAATCAATTTTTTTAACATAACTATTTTTTAATATATTATCCTTTTTCTGTGGTGATAATAATTTCTATTTCGATATTACTTGAAAAATCATAATGATTATTTTATATGGAAAATTGATCTCAAAATCTCATTCTATAAAATAAATTTATTATATGATATGTTTATAATATAACCTAAAGGTTTTAATGTTCCAAATGGGAATTTTAAGGTTTATAAGTTACAATGGTCTAGTTAAGCAGTAATGCAAGATTATTAGACTTGGAATATATGATTTTATGATCCTATCAATATATTTTATTTTATAAATACACATATTAATAATTTTATTTATATGCAGGTTAATGGATGTGTCATGGTTATTTCAGTGTTGTTTTCGGATGACATACTACTTATTGAATATAATATCCCGACACTACATTTTGTAAAATTGTTTTGAAATTGTTTTTCAATGAAATAAATGAGTGAAATGGACAACATATGGGAAATAAATATCCAAATTGAGGTATAAAATGTGTCCTAGATTTATTAAAGACCATATAATGTAAAATATTCAAAGTGGTTTAGTATTAAGAAATATATGAAGGGGTCTCTTCAAGTGTTTCATAACACAAATCAATGGAAGATACAAGATCATAAAATTTAAAAAATAGTGGTTATGATTTATTTTGTGTCTTTCATAAGATGTTCTATGTATAAAATGTTCGATATTTGTCCCAATATTTATTATTCACAATGTATATTAAGTTGATACACCATATTCATTGTGTGTAATTTTTTTTAAAGAATATCATTGATAAATTTAGAATAATTCAATAAATGTTACTAGACTATATCGGTGGGCACAAGTGCATATTAAGGTTATAAAATGATTTTAGTCTCTAAATTGATAAATATTATATGAGACACCTATCTTCTTTAATATTTTGTATTTGAATCATATCCATTGGTTGGTGGAGTTCCAGACCAGACATTGCAGTGAAGTCGACATAAATGGTTGATTCCATCATGATGTAACATGTTTTTATTATATTAGTCTACATAAAAAAGGTAATTGTTGATCCAAGAGTTGTTTCGTTCATTTATGGAGTTAATTAAATGTTACTAGGAAAACTATATAAGTATCACTAATGTGAAGTAATCTCAGTCTCATAATGTGCCTAATGTTTAGATGGAATCCAATATCATCAAGACAACTATTCTTTCCATGGATCACCGGGAATGTACAATTTTTTAACATTTATTTTGGGTCTCATTTCAAGAAATTGAACATGCACTTATGGTGGATGAATACATCTACGAGGCCACTACCACCTCCATTTCACAACTTCTGGAAGAATGCACCTTTTCTTCCCCATGAAAAAACTGAACAATATGATTAAAAAAACAAACAAAAAATTTATATCTCATTTCTTTTTCACTTTAAATAATAAAATAACATATCAAAAAAGCTCTATAACTATTTAACAAAATGGAAATTTCCAAATGCATTTCTCTAATCAAAATACATTAATAAATAATATCATCATCCAAACCATCATAAAATTAAATCATAAATGAATCATAATACAATTATTCTCAAAAAATTAATATAGAAATTTGATGTCTGTTTTATAAATTTATTATAGGGAATAACTAAATTGTTAAAAATTTCAATATAATGATGTAGAATAGTCCAATCCATTTTATATGTTAATATAAAATTAATAATTTTTTTAATGTAATGTGGAATATCATACTTGGGAGGTACAAACCAAAAACCTATATTTTGTTTTTTGTGAGTTACTGAATTGGATTTCAATAATATTATTATAAATGCAATTTTCCTATCCACGACTATTAGATAATAAAACAATACATCATGAGTGTGAGTGTGATTTTTATAGGGAATATGATGATAGAATTTATATGTACATCATCAACTACATTTAAAGGATGTTGGCATCCCATTATGGACGTGTATCCTACATACACTAGTAAAAAATAAATCACATCAGTCCAATATATATGATTTTACACCATAAAGTCATATTTCCATCATGTGTGTACATCTGCACTATTATATAAATGTATTGTTCACCTGAAATTTTCCCTTTTTTGGGAAAACCATCATTTATACACTAGACAATAAAAAATACATAAAAATTTTAAATGAAAAATGACAGTAATAATTCTAGGAACACCAACATTAACTACTACAGTATGAGAACATCTCCATTTGATTCACTCTATAACAAATAAAAAAAATATGGATTGAATATCTTCCATTATGTTCATTAATGTGATTCTATGTATATTAAATGTAATCAAAATTCATTTATCATAGAAATAGACATGTACCAACAAGTTTAAAAATATGCATTAGTCATTTCCCAACCATTATTATGATATGATTTATGGAATTAATAATTTAAGAAATTATTACTAGATTGTATTAAATGACAATTCGAGAATATTAATGATGTACTTGAGGGAAATTTAATGAAAAAAAACGAGGGAATTTTTATTAAAAATTGATTTAAAATGGGAAAACCGATAACAAATTTAATTTAATTTAAATACTACTCATGAGAGTGAAGTGGTTACTGCAATATTAAGATTAAAAGTCTAGTAAAAATGTAATATCATCAATAGGGGAATCTAATTTATAATGTTTTTCATAATTAAATACGAATCATAAATTTGGAAAAAAGGAAAATGTACAATATTTTCCCAAATCCTAGGATATAGTGTTTTTCATTTTGATCAAGGAGTTTTTCCAATAATATATCCTGGTCTACAAGATTATATATGAAAATTTTACTAGTATGAAATATGACATAAAATTGTAGTTTCAAAAAAAACATCAAATTTAAAATTTATTTTTATTATTTATTTATTACGAGACTAAATAAAAATTTAAAATAACAACATCATGACCCAAATAATTAATTATTAATAAAATTTATCAACTAATGGTGGAAACACTAAATTAATACGATTATAAGTTTATAGTAATGATCTCTGAAAATTTGGAATCCTAGAAATTAAAGAAAAATTAAATATACATCAATAAAATACTGAGGCTTGGAAGAAAAAAGAATGAAAATTTATAGAGTGTAGTGCATGAAAATAGTACCAAAAAATTCATCAGTCACATTACATTGAATAACCTTTCATGGGAGTGTAAGATTTCTGATCCTCTCTGGTTGCGATCCTCCATGACCAATTGGTAAAACAATTCATATCCTAATCCAACAACCACAGAATTTTATCTCCCATGTATATAAGGAAAGTCAAATTCAATCATATGGTGATACCCCATTCATCTTTGTTTCCTGTGGTTCATTTCCCTCTCAGAAAATATGTTCTTCAATTTCTTATGATTAATGAAAATGGTAATCTTTTCATTAAAGAGACTGTGGAAAAATGTTTTTAATTCTTGTTACACAATAGCAGTGAGTAGGATAATTCTTTTCTTGCGTTTTCAACTCCTATGATTCAATGGCTGTGACATGGTCTCCTAGAAAATGAATTCATCCCAATTTAGATCCTGATGAATCTGCGCTTTATCAGCACTATTGTTAGCACTGATAAAGGGGACCCCTTTATCAATGGTTTTTTTGTAGCACTAATAAAGAGGGTCTTTATAATCACTTTTTCCTAGAGATGATAAAATTTATATTTAAAAATAATCATGAAAAATAATATATTTATATATAATTATATTTATATTAATATTAATATAATATATGTTTTTTAAATATGTTTTATATAAATATAAATAGACAGATACATTTAATATTTAATAAATTTAGTGAAAACGGATTTAAAATATTTCAAAAAATATTATTAATTAAATATTTTCTAATTATCATCGATTAATAATCATTTAATAACAATCTGAAGACAAAAAAATCAAAAAATGAATAAAAGATCTAAAATAAGTTGATAACGCAACTCAAACTTCAAATGGACATAAATTTTGATCTGTGTGTTCGTTTGAGCTCTATAGAATATCAAATCAACGCTTTTGATGCCCAAAAAGGCATATAAGGCCTCCAAAACTGAGTTTTTAATCAGGATACCCCAATTGGTTAACATTCAAATAGGTATAAATTGTGATACAGATGTCATCTAAGCCTGTACCACATATCCAATAGAATATTGTTTCATTTTATTCAATTTGACTGGTTGTGAAGTTGAAATGGACTTCTGGATTAGAATTTAAAGTCATTTTAACATTCATTGGATTTTAAAATACACAGATATATGTATTTATTAGTATATATATATATGTGTGTGTGTCTCTGTGTCTCCCTTTCTCTCTTTGAGTGTGTTGTATATATGTTAGTATGTTTGTATGTATATATGTATATATTAATTTATAAACACAAAAAAATAAAAATTGTATAAATTTATTTAAAAGTAATCTTATAATTATTTATGAATATAAAAACCGTTTGTAGAAAAATCAAGAAAACTACTCATTTTTTAACGATTATATTCAAGGAGGGTGTCAAATGAACGATCATGAATATTTGATTCACATCATAAAGAAATGAATATCCATGGACATAATAAATACATTTTTGACTATAAATCCATTACCCAATATCAAGATTAAAAAAATCAATTAACTATTATGACATTACCCCATCTTGTACGGGAAATATTTGAAGGAAGAGTGGGATAGGGTTAATATTTGTGTAATATAGTAATAAATTTAACTGAATTTTTTTTCAAAATATAATAAAAATGGAATAAATTAAGAAAGGTTATTATTTAAAATTCAAAAAAATGTGAATGTTATAACCCTATAAATTCAATAATGTTCAACACATTCTTATTTTTCTGTGAATATCATATGGAATTTCATTTACCAAAAATATTATAATTGAAGTTAAAGAATATATAGTTTCCATTAAAGTGTTTAATTAGAATTAATGTGAAAAATATAATTCAAAAAATATTCACAAATGCGCATATCCAGAATGTTTTCTTTTCAGCATTCACAATATCTATTGTGATATAGCTTCCTTATTATTTTTCTCCTTATAATTATATAAATGTTATAAATATATATTCAAAAATTCATATGCAATATTGTTATCAGCATTAGTGATGATGATGGGAATACAAGTGAATGAAATATTTTTTTAAACATAGTAACTATATATAAATTAATTAATAGTTTTATATTAGTCAAAACAATAGACATAAAATTATTACATTACTAACCTATAAGACTACTTTTATATAATATATTGTCTCAATATCCTATCATTCAAGCATGTCAATGTACATGGATTAAAAAACTATATATTGGAATGAGCCATATAGTTTTTACATAAATACATAACTATATAAAAAGAATTTTACATGTTTAATGAAAACATTCCCATTGAACAATATAAGAAATAATGTTAGAAGAAATGGAGAAATTCATAAGACACATGGGAATAAAAATTCATGTGTGAAATATTTTTAATAATTTATTAAGGAGTGAAATTAAATTATGATAATTGACAATATGAACATATAATATTTTCTGAAATATGAAAAATAGAATAACTATAATATTAATAAATAGTGGCACTATCTCTTTATGTATCTATGTTGGTTTCAAAAAGTATCCCATGGTTCATGACCATAATGAGTAAACTAATAAATTTATTAAGACATATGTTGTTAGTGATTAATTTAATTATTCATTTTAAATGTAAGAAATTATTATACATAATTATGTAAAATGGAATGTTATGAATTATAGCCATAGAGTATGGCAATGAAGTATAATCAAATGATGATGAAATTAAAAAATTGAAGGGAATTGTGATGGAAACTAATTATCTAAAAAATCATCAAAAATAACTTAGATGGGTATGAAATGAATTTTAAGGTTTATAGGCCATTAGTTTTAAGTCTACGATAGAGTGAATAGGTTCATATGGAAAACATTATATATATGAAAACCATGATAAGAACAGTGGGGTAAAACTCTACACTATTTTGGGTGAATACCAACAATATTATAATTTTACAAAGATGTAAAATAATTTTCCTATTAAAATAATTGTTTTTAAATATTTATATGACCTAAATTCCTTCAGACAAATCTCAATAGAGATATAAAATACTACATCTTGTCTAAAATTTATCTCAATCCATCAATTATTTGGACCAACCTCAACATTAACACTCTCAATTAGTTATCATGAAAAATTCATTAGAACGATGTCACTAAATTCTATGAGGTGAAATAAAAGCTTTTAAAATACAAAGGATTTTATGTTACCAACTGAAAAATCATGAAACAATACCAATTGAACAAATGCATCTAATTAATTTACTACTGAATGAATTCATTCTTGGTACTCTACCTCAATAACATGAACTACTATGAGATCAATAACCTATATATCGTACCTATAACCAATTTTAATGATGTTGAAATATGTATCGTTAATTATATAAAATTGAAAAGAATATCTACATAATATAATGAATCATATCTTGATTAAATAATAGAATCTAGCTGGCTCACCTAATACACTGTATACTAGTTTGATCACACATTTAGCAACATTACACATTGATTCCACAAAATCAACATTAAGCATCACATTTTCATGGACCATTTTTCAAGGAAAACCAAAATTTCATGCATCTAAAAAATTACATTATGTAGTTAGGAAAAATATTTTTATCAAAAAGATTATAAAAATTTTAAGGATGTATGAACAATACAACATTATAAAATATCAAATTTTTAATTTATAAACAAGTTGAAATTTGGATTCGTTTAAAATTAATAAATAAAAGTATAGGATAATGCATAAAAATTATCAAATGAACGTATTAAAATGATATATAAGATTAAATTAGATCAATATGGCATATATAATTATATTAATCATGAAAAATGAATTCAGGAATGGAACCTGAATTTAAATGGATAGGTGAAGAGAAAAATATTAAGGTGATTCCTAGAAAAAAACATTATAATTCTTTGAAATCATACATAATAAGAAGCAATAAAATGTATTATAAATGGTATATGATAGTGAAAAATAAGTAGATATTTGTTAAGTGACACATAAAAGAAGATTTTTTTTATATAGTGCTAAAAATTCCCATGGATTTTAAGTGATGTGCAATGAGAGAGAACAATGTTCCTTGCTGATTATAGTGGTGTGTAGGTTTTCATTTGTGAATAGACACAACTATTAGAGAATTGATGAAAATGGTTGTGAGACGATATGGGAGTAAATAGTATCTCTAATAAAAATCCACTATTTACCATTGGGAATTGATAATATCAATAATAATTAAGGATAGAGATTGAATTGAATTTTGTTTTATATGTAATAAATGTGAGCTATAGTACCTGAATATTATAGTGATGATATTGTTGAAAGTTTTGAAAGTATACAATGAGGGTGATATTGGGATTAAATGGATGTTGGATACACCAAAATATCCATGAAGGAAAATAATATATGCAGGAACCACATGGTTCAATTTTGGATCATGAGTGGAGGTAGACATGGGAATATAATACAGAGCAGTTGGAAGACAAGGGTATAATGATATTTTTGATACCCTAGGTTATAAGGTCAGGATCCTAATGAGTGGTAGGAATGAGTGGGAATATTGGAATTTAATAATCGTATGTAGATAATCCAGGGGATGATGTGGATTGGGGTGTAGGGGAGGTATATCGATGATCGGCCAAAGGATTAGATTTTTGAGAAAAGGGACTGCTGATAGGATATGAGAGCTATGTGGGAGATAAAAAACTATAGGACCAATTTCCAAGAGAAACTTTTTCTGATTGCTATATTTAATCATTATATATGATTTTCAAATAACTTTGGATATATCTAAACCTAAATCCATGAAAAAAGACCATGGATATTGGTCTTTGGCTATAGTTTATTATTTATGGTTGTGATAATACTGAAAATAAAAAAATGATACTATAAATGAATACATAACAAATAATACATCATTATTTTATTATAAGAGTATTGAAATGAAAAAGGTCAAAAAATTCCCACCATTATTGTAAAAAGTGTAAAACCAATTAACAAAATAGAATAGATATCACGATAAAACTCCTAGAATCATCCATCATTTGAAATGTACAACTAAGAGCCATGTGATCCTTGTCCACCCAAAACAATATCAGAAGGTATGTTCTCAAGATAATATATGAAACATGCGAGTAGAACCCATATTGGGGTATTTATTAATATAAACTGTAAGAATCCTCTATATCATAATAAATATATTTAAATAAGTAGTAAACTCAAAATTATCTACAATGAAAAATGAAACATAGTATCCAAGATATGTGTAGTTGTACTCAACAAGCCTTAATGTAAGGCCATGTACTACCAGTAGAAGTAGGATTCTTTTGGATGCTCAAAGTCCGTATTCATATGATATTACTCACTCATCAATAAATGTTGTACTATAGTCACTAATAAGATAGGTCAAACTACTTGTGAAATTCCTTGATGGAGTAAAAATAGAACTCTCAAAATTTCCTTACATGTGTAGGGGATCACATCCAGTGCCTATTGAGAAAACATAACCCTATCATAAATAACCTACTATGAATGGGATCACACACCCTAGATGTCAGAAACTAGATACCTAACCCATGCTTTATAAAATCCTAAAAGATTACACATTAGGAATTTTTTAAGGATATATGACACCATCAATAACTAGATCATAGATGGGATTTCTCATCCCTATCTTAAGATTATTTACCTCAATGTACCCTATTCGAGATAGAACAAGGGAATGTACCCACACTGATACCGATAACATGATGAGAGAAGAAATTTCACAATGATTCCATAGGAAAAGTACATAATGTATATAGGGGATACCTTGTGAGACCCATAATGTAATAAACCTACTCATGATGATGTTTTTGTATGTTATCCCATTACAATATACTTTTGTCATGATCAAGTTCTCTGGCTATGTCTGTGTGCTATTGGTCATTCCCATTCATATGTAACAAGAGATACAAACTGTGTTATCAGCTAATGGAAAAACTGTGTGTGACTGACTCACATGACTGTGTGATATTTATCATCATACATAAACCCAATATATTATGCCTGGGGGTCTCACATGTAATGTTTTATTAGGAACTACACTTCATGTAATTTATACTATTTTAAAAATTCCAAATCACTCATTCATATTTTCCCATCCATCCCCCATTGATTCCATCATAGAATCTTGAAAGGATATTGGATTTTAATTGACTGAACATACACTATCAGAAGTGGATATATTTTGGTATCCATCCACTCATAAATCACTTTATGTCACACCATATCTCCATAACATAAAATCCCATGAATCCGACCTGAATTTGAATGCATGAAATTGATTTTTTGTTCCATATATTAATCAAAGAATGATTTATTCCATAGTATAGTCGAACCATCAACCAAAAAAATGATAATGAACATTTGAAGAATGAGGGGTGAAATGCAAGAAACCTAATGGTGAGGAATGAAATATTCCCATTCACTGGGTTGAGCTAGATCCATTCATGAAAAATCAATAAATGATGAATATTAATCAAGAAACAAATATCATTTTTCAATTCGTAATTCCAGGCAGAAAAACAACTCAGTCATAATTCAACAACGATCCATGAAATAATTAGATAAGTAAATTATTTCATGCTCATCATAGAGAAATTAAAAAAATTGATTAATATAACAAAATTAATGTCCTAAAATGAAATTAAATCAATCTATGAGAATAATGATTGTATGTCATTTTAGTAGGAATGATCCATGAATTCCATTGATAATTAAAATGTTCTCAATAGACCGATCATTGATCCCTAAACTCATTGTGATCAACCAATGCTCTTGTAACATCCCAGATCATGGTGCTACTCTACGGGTTCCCTGAACCAGGTTGGTCACATGACCTCAAGTGAATTTCCCCAAATTCTAGAATCTACCGACTAGCAGTGAGGGCCCAGGTATGATAGTGGTGAAACTATGCCCTCATTTTTCAAAGTGTAGTGCAGCAGAATAAAATAAATTCCATACAACAACTGAAGAAATTAACCATACATATTTAAAGTGAAGGATTGTAGTAAAAGATAACCAACAGTTATGTAGATAGGATGCAACGTGTCTCATGTTATAAGAAAACAACCATAATATGTTACACAGAAATACAGTACAATAAAATACAGAGTACAGAGTACAACAAAGCGAAACCAAACAATGTAGATAGAATGCAGCAGCATCGCAAGCCTAAGCTCGGTCCCATTCTCTCGTACTCCTCTGCTACAATCATCTACCTATATAGGGACCCTAGACCATGTCAACTCCTGTAGAAATGTAATTTGTTTGGGTAGAAGCCATGACCCAAACAGGGTGTGAGAAATAAATCTCAGTAGGCACCCACCAAAGGCCCATACCCAACTTTGTGAAAATATGAAACAAAAGTGTGCAGTAGTAAAATGAAATAAACTAAGCAGTACACAAAAGTACCTAACTTTACCAGGTATATTGGCAATCTATTATTAATTTAACCATTTAATTTAATAAAATATTGTGTTCAACAGAACCAGGCCCTTAGGCTAATTAGAATCACGCCCTTAGGGTAATATAGTAAAACCATGCCCCTAGGCTATATAATATCCACGCCCTCAGGCTATATAATATCTCGCCCCCAGGACTCACCCTTAGGCTATATAATATCTCACCCTCATGACTCTCTCTTAGGCTATAAAATATCTCTCCCTCAGGCCTCACCCTCAGGTTATTATATATATATATATATGTATATATATATATATATCCACGCCCATAGGCTAATATAATATATATATTTCTCCATGCCCTCAGGAAAATATAATATAAATATATAAAATCATCCATTCCCTCATGAAAAAACAAGTAACTAGGCCATTCCCAACATATAAACATGCAATTGTTTACAATTCCTGTCAAGGAAAAAGTAATTCCAAATGTAAACATGGCATACCCTCGGGTATCCTGGCCAAACAGCTAAACAAAGAAACACACCCCATGGGTGGTCCAGGATCCAAGAAGTGATCCCAAACAGCAGTTTATTATCACGTTTAATCACCTTTACAATTATAAGTATTCCAAAAAGCCATGGCCTCGACCACATGACAACCCAAAATGGGTTTGTGGCACAACAGTAGAAAAAAATGCACACCAGTTGGGATTTAAACACCAAGACACCTAAATTAAATTCCCCTAAATGGTATACACGAATTTCACTTCTAGAAATGCCCAATGATGACATAGATCTGGGGTAGAAAAATTCCGGTTCAAACACAAATAAAATACTTTAGAGGGAGAATTGGAAAGAACGGCTTATGGAGAAGGAGAGGCATACCCGTACGGTTCCAACGAGATCGACGGAGGTGGAATCGGATTCCATGTGACCTCTCGGGTGATCTCCAAGGTTCCGATTGTCTCTCTCAAGCCTTACTCTTGTTCTAAGCCAATTTTGTGAACAACGTTGGATACTACCCATTTTAAGTGAAAAAACAAACTACACGGAGTGTACTTTCCTCATTTAATTGTTCCTCTGGCGGCTACCTTTCCCACCGCTGCATTGGTCATCCGTCGACATGAGTACACGGCATGTATTCATGAATACATGGTGTGTACTATCGCTCGGCTGGCGGCTGCTTCCACCACCTTACTATTTTCTTGACGATTGACTACACGGCGTGTACATATCCACTACACAGCGTGTAGTTGATTTTTACACCCTTCATCATCAGTATGGATACACACCCAATGTACTCATCCCACACGGACAAAGTACACGGTGTGTGGAAAAGGACACGGCGTGTAGTACCAAAATTTAGGATTTTTCCCACTTTACATATTTTCACAAATACACATAAGGAAAATAGAAAAGAAGAAACATGTACCTCAAGATTAAGAACCGGGTTCATACAAACATCCCCCCTTAAAGAAATTCATCCCCTAATTTTCCTTCCAATGGTAGTGAAGATAAAGCTATGAACAACTCAGGCCACTGAGCACATACGGTGGTCTCCCGCTCCCAGGTTTCGTCCTGTACTAGGCCATGCTTCCATAGCACCCATACGATAGGAACAAACCGGCCTCGAAGAACCTTCGTTCTCCTATCAACAATATGAATCAGATGCTCCTCAAAGGACACATCGACCTGAAGCTCAGCATCCTCAGGCTGAATGATATGAGACGGGTCTAAATGATAGCATCGCAATTGAGATATATGGAAGACGTCGTGCATGGACCGATACCTCTATGGAAACTGCAACTAATAGGCAACCAGCCCGAATCTCTCCAGAATCTCAAATGGACCCACATACCTGAGTGAATGTTTACCCTGTCTCTAGATCCGTCTGTGTCCCAACCTCAGTGAAACACGCAAGAAAACCTGATTTCCAAACACGAACTCCAATGGTTGTCTAAGGCGATCAGTATAAGATTTCTGATGAAACTGCACAGTAGCCATCTGATTCTGAGTCAACTAGACTAGCTCAAAAGTCTCTTGTATGAGACGTGGTCCTAGTAAAGCTGCCTCACCTGCCTTTTACCAGCACAAGGGTTATCGGCATGGCCTACCATATAAATCCTCATAAGGTGCCATCTCAATAGTTTCCTGAAAATTGTAATTATAGGAAAACTCGACTAGGGGTATATGGTTCTCCCAATATCCCCCAATGTCTAGGATTCATGCACGCAACATATCCTCAAGAACATGTATCGTACACTCTGACTGGCCATCAGTCTGAGGGTGGTAAGCTGTGCTCAGAAGCACCTGTGTACCCAAAGCCCTATGAAAACTCTTCTAGAAATGAGATGTAAAATGGGTGTCCCTATCTGAAATGATAGAACGAGGAACCCCATGAAGATGTACGACCTCTCGGATATACATCTTCCCAAGATCTTCAACACTAAAGGACTCCTTGATCGGAAAAAATCTAGCTACCTTTGTGAGTATATCCACAACAACCCACACGGTATCATTGCCTCGTGGTGACCTCAGCAACCTAGTCACGAAATCCATCGTGACAACATCCAATTTCTACTCTGGGATGGGTAACTGCTGTAATAGTTCGGCTGGCCTATGATGTTATGCCTTCACATGCCGACAGGTGGAACAACTCGTAACAAAACTTGCTACTTCTCTCTTCATACCTAGTCACTAGTACTAACATCTCAAGTCACGGTAAATCTTGGTAACTCCGGGATGAACTTCCCAAGCTGAAGCATGAAACTCCTTTATCAGCTCTTTGCGTATATCCCCTGGATCCCACACTCGTCCATGGAAACATAGTATCTCATCATCGCCTATCGTCCACCCAGGAGGAGGGTCTCATTTTCCACCAACTCCCGTAGAACTAGGCCTTCTGAATCAGATAGTTGTCTCATTCTCACTCTATCTAGAATAGTGGAAGTCATAGCTAAAAATGAATGATAGGTCTGCCCCTGACTATCGTGCACCTCCAAATGCATCTCAGAGAACAAGGCCATTAGCTGCCACTCACCACTAGCCTCTTACACTGCCTGTGTTTGAGTTCTTATGCTCAGTGCATCAGCTACTGCAATACCTTTACCAGGTGTATAGGCAATCACAAAGTCGAAGGACTAAAGGTATTAGACCGACCTTCGCTGCCTCAGATTCATGACACACTGAGTAAAGATGTTATTGAGACTTTTTTGATCGGTGAAAACCAAAAAATTATCTCCCATGAGATAATGTCTCCAAAAGTACAATTCATGAACAACTACAACCAACTTGAGATCATGCATTAGGTAATTCCTTTCATGTGGCCTCAACTGCCGAGAACCGTATGCAACAACTCCATTTCCCTGCATCAACACTCCTCCCAGTCCAATACCTGATGGTTCACAGTAAACTAAATATTTCTTCCCTTGCTCTGGAAGTATCTGAACTGGTGTTGATGCCAATGTTCTTTTCAGATCCTGAATGGATGTCTCGCAAGAATCAGACCAAATGATCTTCACACCCTTCCTTGTCAAACCCATCAATGGAGCTCCCAAGGGGGAGAAGTCCTGTATTAAGCATATGTAGTAACCTGCCATCCCCACGAAACTTCGTATCTCAAACATGTTCTTAGGATGATATTAGAAAACTGCTGAACTCACCTTCTCTGGGTCCACTAAAACTCCTACCTCTAAGATGACATGACCTATGAAGTGATTTTTTTCCATAAAAAAGTGGCACTTTGAGAGCATAGCATATAGCTTATTCTCTCTCAGTGTACTCAGTATGATATCAAGATGGGTGGAATGGTCATGTTGAATGTGATATTACAACAAGATATCGTCCACGAATACTACCACAAAAGAATCCAAATACGTATGGAACACACGATTCAGCAGAGCCATGAAAACTGTTGGTGCGCTCGTGAGTCCGAACGGCATAACCATGTACTTGTATAGACCATATCTACTCCGAAAGGCTGTTAGAAGTATATATGATGGTCTCACGTGCAGCTGAGGATGTCTTAATCTCATGTAATTATTTGAAAGCACTCATGCTCCACAAAGTCTATCAAAAATAGCATCAATCCCTGGGAAGGTATATCGGTTCATTAAAGTCAACTGGTTCAGCTTCCAATAATCTACACAGAGTCTGAGGGTACCGTCTGCCTTAATAGAAAATAGGACAGGCGACTCCCAAGGAGATGTATAGGGTCGGATAAAACCATTTTACTGTAACTCCTCTAACTACCTCTTGAGCTCCAGCAACTCTTTTGTTGCCATCCTATATGGAGGAATGGACACTGGCGCAGCTCCTGGCACAAGCTCAATAGAGAAGTCCACCTCACACTCCGAAGGGAGACCCGAAAAGTCTTTTGGGAAAGCATCCCTGAAACGATCAACCACTGGAGGGAAATCCTTCTGACAATTCCCTGATTATCTAGATATAATCTCGCAATCTAGGTTGTCACACCACCTCACCCACGATTCTCTAGTACAACTATACTTTCCTGAACATCCCATTGACTTTTACATAGAAACTCTCTACCATATGGTGATTTGAAACTCACCCCGTGACAATAGAAATCCACAAAGGCTCGAAATGGAACCAACCAGTCCATCTCAAGAATGAAATCATAGCTCGTTATATCTAAGACATAGTGGTCCCATAGAAACTGGCATCCACCAACCTCAAGGGGCACTCCTTAGACTGACGCACACATGTCGTTCTCATCCCCAATGGAGTGTCTAGCATCATAACAGCAGAAGAAGAAGAAGAACAGATCCCAAGTCCCTCCATAACGGGCACATATATAAAACTATGTGTAGCACATGTATCAAAAAGTACTAAAGATAAGACAGAAGCTATTAGAATAGTACCTCTGATAGTAGAAGGTATGGGATCCTACTATTGTTGGGTCTGTTGCACTGCATATGCCTGCCCAGATCTGCGGCCCTACGACATAGCCTATCTACCCTGAGTTGTCCTGCCCTACGGCCTCTTAGATCCTAGTGTCTAGCTACTATGTCCATGACCACCATTTGTTCCTGTTTGTCCTGATGTATCCTAGTTTCCTGATTGGTAAGAAGTTTTTGGTCCAGCTCTTGCAGGAGAAGTTTGTACAGAACCCCTCTCACTATCCACTAGTGGTAACTCTCTGCAATAGGGTTGTAGATGACCAATAATGCCTCAAGATCGGCACTCCATTGGGTCATGTGGACATCGTGGTCTCTTGTGCCCCTCTTTAAAACACTGGTAACACCTGATCGGGCCACCTATAGCAATCTCCTGGCTAGTACTGCCACCGTGATAGAAACCCATCTGTCACTTCCTCTTCCCTGTAGAAATGGTACTCGAAACTGGTGTTGAACCACCCTTGCTCACAACACTAGCTTCCAGCAGGTTCCTCCCTGTAATCAGTGTCTGGTTCACAATAGCATGTACTATAGGCAACCTAAAAACATTCACCAGCACCTGGATGTCATATAGAATTCCATCTACAAAGCATCTGGCACTCAACATCTCATCACCCACCAGAATGGGTGGAAAATGATGATGCTCAGTGAAGCGAGCAGAATAATCCATCATCTACATAGCGCCCTACAGCAGATTCATGAACTCCCGAGCTATATATGCCCTTAGAGTCTCTGAGAAGAAGAAGTCATAGATGACTATCTGTAAATCTTCCCAATCCTTGTCTCTTTGATGCTCTGTCTGAGTGGTAACATCCCACCATCTCTTGGAAGAATCATGCAGCATATAAGTAGAGAGCTTGACCCTACGCCCGGGAGTCGTCTCAAGAAGCTTAGAAATAGTCTGCATAGAATCCATCCAAGACTCCACAGCCTGTGGTCCTCCATCCAATGAAAACGTAGGCGAATTCTACTACTGGAAGATACGAGTCAACTCAGCCATAGATGTGGAAGACGGTGGTGCTCCCTGAAAGGTCTGCATGAACCGCATGATGCCTTCACCGAACTGCGCATTCCCACCTATGTCTGGTATAACGGCTGGCGCCACATCTGGATCTGCTGGATGATCCACTGGTAGCCCATGGCCCACCATTTCTGGAGTATAATCATTGTCTCTATCCTGGTGGACAACAAGTGGTCGTCTCGGCGGCATGACTCTACAAGGTCAAACAAACACCTTAGATCAATATTATCATAGACTGGAAAACGAGGGGACCAAAAAGGGAACAGGAGGAAGAAGGAATTTCATGATTTGAAAAATAAGACTACACGTCATGTATAATGACTATACGGCGTGTACTTGACTTTTCTTCCCCTTATCGGGTCCTTCTACACGGCTAAGCCACATGACTCTCGTTGAACAAGACTACATGGATTGTATATAATCTACATGGATTGTATGGTGCAAATTCCATCTGCCCGTGTCGTTCGTGACATGTCCGACTACTCAGCTAAAACTACACGGCGTGTTACACCCGCACACAGTGTGTACACCACCCCATTTTCCTAGCTACATGGCTAAATCCACATGGTCTCCCACTGGTAAAGACTACACGGCATCTCCCTCAGGCACACGACGTGTCCAACACTGACCTGTGTTTTTTAGCTACACGATTGGGTCCCCATGTTAGATTACACGGCGTGTTCCACAGTGGACACAGTGTGTCTGAATTTTGGTCTCCTCCATCCGTGTTTGTTAGCTACATTATCAGACTCCGGTTCAACACTGCACGGCGTGTACATCTGGTACACTGCATGTTTTACCCAAACATTTCCCTTCCCTATGTCCCTGCTCAAACGGTCCTTGACACCTGAAGCGACTACATGGCGTGTACTGAGGGTACACTGAGTGTACTCAAAAAAAATTTCTTTTCTTCGCAAACAGAAGAACACACAGTGTGTGTCCGAGGAACTACATGGCATGTATCCTAGGTTTTTCTGGACAGTAAGCCTCTTAAACTACTCTAGGACCCAGAAAAATATAGAAAAATAACATCTAAGTGCCAAATTCTGAACCGTGAGGGCCCATACTCCCCACGAATCAGTGTTTGGAAACTTAAATATGTTATAAGAAAATATACAATCAATGATCCACCAAATTATAGTCAATGAGGGCCCATACTCCCCAAAAACCAAAGTTTGGCATCCATTCTGTCAACAGTTCGCATGAAAATACCCTATTAGATACCAGGTTTTTATCAAAGCAGCTATAACAACATCATTCTTTTTCTGGCACAACAACTATCACCACAACATGCAATTTCTAATGTGCCTACATGGTATGGAACTATGCATGGAATGTGATTCCAATCATGTGCCTAAATGATTCATTATATGGAATACCCTCATCTCATCAGGTTGCAACTAAAATGGAAATCATGGATAAAATATAAACAACACACCACAACTGAATCACCCAATGGTGAAAATCAAATCAACTGTAAAATTTTAAAAATCAAAAGGATTACAAAAATACGAGGTAGACTGGCTTTTCCCTATACACAAGTTAGCTACACCCGGGCATAGCTTATTACCAACTACCATTTCCATCCTATCCCTAACTAAGGCTCCAAACTTTATGTCAAGAAAAGAAACCTCCCTTTGAAACCACTTTGTAACGTCCCAGATCTGGGTGCCACTCTACGGGTGCCCCAAACCCTGTTGGTCACACGACCTCAAATGCACTTCCCTAAATGCATGTGGCTACCGACTAGTAGTGAGTACCCAGGTATGATTGTGGGGAAACTATGCCCCCATTTGTCAATGTGTAGGGCAGCAGAAGAAAATAAATAGCATAAAACAGCAAAAGAAATAAACCATAAATATTTAAAGTGAATGACTATAGTATAATATAACCAACAATTTTTTAGATATGATGCAACGTGTGTCAAGTTATCTGAAAACACACCAGAACATTTTACACAGATATATAGTACAATACAATACTGATTACAGAGTACAGTAAAGCAAAACCAAACAAAGTAGACAGAACACATCAACATCGCAAGCCTAATCTCGGTCTCAAGCTCTCTTACTCCTCTGATACAATCATGTACTTGTAAAGGTGCCCTTTCCCCTGTCCACACCTGCATAAACCTAATCTATTTGGGCTGAAGACATGACCCAAATAGGGTGTGACAAATAAATCTCAGTAGGCACCCACCAAAGGCTTGTCCCAAACTATGTGAAAATATTTTACAACAGTGTGCAGTAGTAAAATGCAATAAACTAAGCAGTACTTAAGAGTAACAAACTTTACCAGGTATATTTCCATTATAGTATTCAATTAACCATTTAATTTAATAACATTCTATTTTCAACATAACCAATCCCTCAAGCCAAATAGACTCTCACCCTCAGGATAATATCGTAAAACCACACCCTCAGGCTTTATAATATCCACACCCTCAAGCTATAAAATAGCTCACCCTCAGGCCTCACCCTTAGGATATATAATATATCGCCCTCAGGCCTCACCCTCAGGATATAATATATATATATCCACACCCTCAGGCTAATATAATATATATATTTATCCAATCCCTCGTGCTAATATAATATACATATATTTATCCATGCCCTCAGGCCAAACAAGTAACAGGGCCATGCCCAACATATAAACATGAAATTGTTTACAATTCCTCTAAAGGAAAATTTAATGCATAAAGTAAACATGGCATACACTTGGGTATCCTGGCCCAAGGACTAAACAGAAGAACGCACCCCAGGGGTGATCATGGATCCAAGAAGCGATCCCAAATAGTAGTTTATTATCACATATAATTACCTTTACAATTCTAGGTATTCAAAATAGCCAAGTCCTTAGCCACACAACACCCCAACATGGGTTCGTGGCATAATGGTACACAAAAATGAACAACAGTTAGAATTTAAACACTAAGCCACCTACCTTAAATCCCCCAGAACGGTATATGCGAACGTCACTTCCAGAAACCCCAAAAGATGACGTAGATCTGGGGTAGAATAATTCTTGTTCAAACAAAAATAACTTCTTTTTGTGGAATAATTGGCAATAACGGATTAAGTAGAAGTAGAGGCTTACCCGTACAGTTCCAACGAGATCAACAGAGGAGGAATCGGATTCCTGGTGCTCACTCAGGTGATCTACAAAGGTATGTTCGTCTCTCCCAAGCCTTCCACCGGTTCTAAGACAATTCTATGAATAGGGTTGGGTACTGAGCATTTTACGTGAAAAGAAACAAACTACACAGTGTGTACTATTAACTACATGGTGTGTAATTTCCTCGTTTAACTATTCCTCTGCCGGCTACCATTCCCACTACCACACTATTCATCATTCGACATGAGTACAAGGAGTGTATTCATGAATACACGGCATGTACTGTCGCTCGTCTGTCGGCTGCTTCCACCACCTTACTATTTTCCTTCTGACTGACTACATGGCGTGTAGTCGGTTTTTACACCCTTCTTCGTCAGCATGGCTACACACCCTGTGTACTCATCCCCCAAGGCCAAAGTACACAGCGTGTGGAAAAGTACACAGTGTGTAGTCCAAAAATTTTGGATTTTTCCAACTTTCCCTATTTTCTCAAAATCATTTAAGGAAAATATAAAAGAAGAAACCCGTACCTCAATATTAAGAACCGGGTTCTTACAGCTCTCCTCCATTATCCTCTCAAATCTCTATAGTTATGCAAATAATCATAGGATTTTTCATAACCATTATTATTAAGACAAGAATTAGATATTCCAAATTTAATAAACTATAAATTATTTAATTAATCATTTAGGCTATTATTCTAACTGTGCCTGCTCTTAATTGAAATACTTGATGTGTAAAAATATTATGTTATAACAATGGTAAAAATTCAAAATTTTTATTTAATGTAAGATTCATATTTCCCATAAGAAAAACAATTAATGAGGTATTTCATTAATTCATAATAACATTATGCATGCGTAATAATAAATTTAATATTTTCAATATATCAACATTGATGTTCTAAAGGCCTCAGAATCCAGGGGCTACTCCGAGCCTAACTCCAAAAATATTATTTAAAAAATTCCACTATTTTAGAAGCCTAAAATCGATTTTTTACAAAAAAAATTATTATTGTTCCCCCAAAAATGCATAAAAATACATCAATAATTATATAGGTCTTGAATTTTCAGATTGTTTTTTTGGTTAAAATTGATTTAGATAAGATTTAAACATTATATGATAAAAATTATAATAATTAGATATTTCGATAAATTGGAAAAATATCTTAATAATTATAATTGAATTAATAAAAAAGGAAAAATGTTATAACTTGAATGGGGATAAAAAATTAAATAATTGACTATGATATATCTAAATCGTATAATCCTGATTGTCACTAAATTTCATCACTTTTAGGAAATACAATTTTATTTATAGGATAACTAAAAAATTTCTACAATTATAACAAAATACATAATCACAAAAACAAGGATGAATCCTAAAAATTTAAATATCAATGCAACAGATAAAAATGATTCAAATACCAACATTTGATCTCAACATTAAATGGTTTATATTATCAGTTTCAAATTTCATAAAAAACACTCTTATAATTACATTCTAAATACATTTCATCATAATGATTCAACACCTCATAATCAAAGAATTCACACAACCATTATGTTACCTACATAAAATGATTTACCATTTATGAATGTTGTTATTAATAAATTATATTAATTATTAGCATATACATAGTTTTAATTAATTTTTATATATAAATATTTAAATGGATTCATTTAATATGAAAATATATACTTTTCAACTATATATTGAAACTCATTAAATGTGAATATAATGAAACTAAATATAAAAAACCAAATTATCTATTCCTTCTCAATCCAAATAAAATATAATAAAATAAAATTTAACCAAAAAGAGACCAGGTTACCCTAAACAACATTAAAAAAACAAATATAAATTAAATTAAATTTATCTAAAATAAATAAAATAAATCTTTAAATAGAGTAAGCTATAACAAAATGTATGAAATAAATCATAATCATATGTTGTATTGAATTGGACTAGAACAAGTAAACCATGAATTAAATGAATCTAAAATGTCAAAAATTAAACTAAACCTAAAAAACAAACTAGTGAAAATTTACATGAACTTATAATTCTCAAAATTAATTAAATCAAATTGTATTTAACTAACACAAATTTAAATGTCTTATTCATAACTATACCCAAAAAAGATGAATTGGATCAGTTTTTTTTAATTAACCTATATATAACTAACTTAAACATAAAACAACAAAAATATACTTGAGCCAATAAAAAATTAAAATGACCCAATTTAATAATAAAAATCCAAATATCAATATAGATTCACCAATAAAACATTGTTTATATTTATTATAGTTTTTCTCAATGATTTTTGTGAAATGTATTATGATTGGGTTTGATAAATCTTATTTGAATATTAGTTACAATGAGTTAATAATTTTCAATGTATATATAATTCTTCAAGAATTATTTCTTAAATAAATTGTGTTTATAGGGGTGTGATATTGAGCATTGAATGTTTTATTCCTTAAGTAAAATTTTTATTCACAAAAAAAAAATAAAAAATATGGAATCACTATAAACAAACAGGCATAATAAAAGATTGTACATATTAATTTTATACTTTTAAAAATTTAATATATTTTTTATAGCTAAATATTTCAATTATATTTAAAACAAGGATATTTAGAAGCCCTTGATGGGGATTAAGTTGTAAACATTAGGCCAAATGATCATGTTGATAACATATTAGGAGACATACACCATGGGAGAGTACAATTTTGTAATAGAAATAGTATTTTACCGACTATGTGTTGGCCTACAATAGAATCCTCTAACAATTTTTTGTGTAACCGAGTTGAAAATAGCTTGGTTTGAGGACGTGAAGGATAATTTAGAGGCAGTAGTGGAAAAAATAGACATAATATAACATTAATGAAGTTAAATGGACATTGGTGAATTTATAAAAATAATGATAGCATTGTGTATATCACTTTCTTTATATATGTCCACTTTTTGGGATACATACATATTGAAATTGTGTTTATTATAATATTCATCCATAGATAGAGTTGATGGTCCTAGTAGTGTTCATGATGATGACTTCCCTGTTCATGGTTATGGTGATGGTGATTGTGATGGTGATGGTAATGGTGATGGTGATGGTGATGGTGATGGTGATGCTGATAGTGATGGTGATAGCGATATGATTGTGATGGTGATGGTGATAATGATGGTAATGATGATGGTGAAGGTTATTATGATGTTGAAGAGTGTATTGGTTATAACAGTGATAATAGTAATTATAGTGGTGTTCTTGAGGGAGATTTTAACCTCTACATATCTTACTGATATTTATGACACGTGATTTTTGATAATTGAAAATGATTTCATATATATGTTATGATTTTTATAGTTATCAACTAATAAATTGTAAAATATATAACATATCTGATTATTTAAATGTGTAAGGGTTTGACTACAGGGTATGAATAGTGTGGGGAAAGGGTTATTTATTTTTTTGTTCAATGTGGAAGGTTTTAAATTCCGTTTATATAACAATTGGTATAGAATTATTGCAACATTCTTTTATAACAATTGGAATTAAGAAACATCATATGGGTTATACCATAAATTTACTTTAATCTATTGGTATAGGGAAAACCCCACACCATACTACCTAATGATTTAGGGGAATCATTGGTATAAGAAATACCAATGGTCTCATAACCTATATAATTGGTTTGAAATAATTTCTATTGAATCATTTTCTACTAGTGACATGTGTTATAATAACTGAATCTATATAAATTCCATGTGAGTAACCTACCATGTTATCTCCCTAATTATTACCTTTCAAAGACTATATCATTACCCAAATTATTGAAGATCAATATGATTCCTAGCTATCATCATTTATATTTCCAATGTATGGTATCATGAACAAAACCTTTTTCTTCTTAATCGTTATCATTATAAAACCATTTAAATCTCATTTGATCCCCTAAGAAATGAACATTCCATTTTCTCATTTTCATAAGTGAATGTATATTATTTCTTTAAAAATACTTAAAATTAAAAAATTAATAGTAATTATGGATTGTGATATACATTGAAAAACAATATTATCTTATATGGGATGTTTGATAATGAATAAGAACTATAAAAAAGGAAATATAGTAAACTAGTATATTTAGGAAAAATATTCTTCCGTACTTCGATAAAAAAAGTAAAAAATTACTTATACATTAAATGTCAAAAAATATTATTTTATACTTTTCAAATACATTTAAAATTAGATTAAAATGTCCACTAAAAATATCTTATGTATAAATAACAACATACAATGAAAAAATTAAAGAACAAAGGTATGTAGTAAAATAATTCAAAATAATACAATAAAACATTTTTTAAAAGATAACCTCTTACCTCGAGACCCAACATGTATCATTAGTTTGTCAAAAATACAATATAATTAAATAATATATTTTTTATAATTTCATAAGATGATTTTTTAATATTCATTATTTTATCATTAATATATTTATTCCACTTGTTACTATTTTGTATTTTGTTTTTAAAATGGTTATGTTCACATTGAATATTTTTTATGATTTAATGCTTATAACGACAAAACAACATCATAGTGGTGAATATGGTCTGAGGGTTTATGGTTTAATATCACATTTAATCTTAATAATATTATAATTTTAATATTTATACTTTATTTGGACTTTTAAGACATTCCATTTATGATGTCCATCAAAAAAAATCCATGTTGTTTCATTGAGATGATAGTCCATACATACAAATGAAGAACATTTTAATTTCTTCTAATGGGCTGAGAATAAATAAATTTTGTAATATTATAATTTCCCAAAATCATAAATATATTATATATGTCATATTTATTCATTATTTACATCCTTATAACAATCTTTTTATGATTGCTATTAAAAATAGACCACATCGCTTCGTGGACATTTTATTTCACACGAATACATAAGCGATGTTATCAATTTATAATAGATTAAATTGGAAAGAATGAAAGAAATATATTATATTTAAAAATTAATAATTATTTCATACATATCCTATGTATTCATTTATACCATCATATTTATAATCCATATAGTACACTGAAAAAAATCAAAACACATCGATTCATGATAGTGGTAGTCCACATGTCTGCCCGAGTGATGCTTTTATTTCCCATTGGATGGGAAAGAGCTGAAAAACTGTAACAAAATAATAATTATAAAATTTATGTATATTAATTAAATTTATGTTTTTATCTATCATGGTGAATGAATTTTTTATGGTGGTAATATAAGAAATAAATTGGAATTTTGTTGGTTATGGCTTCTACCTTCTCTGTAGATATCTCCCATGGGATTACACCATAAACCTTGTAAATTTGGTCATTGGAGTAGAAATGGAACTCTAGTACAATGGTAGTGATATTGGGGAGAGTCTTTGGTTGGGATTTTAAAAACTATAGTGCTCATAATTTACTAGGATGGTAATATAGGAGTTTCCCTTCTATAAGTAATGGGGTGAAACCGTTGTAATTATTCAATGTTCAAAAATTATACTATGTCCCTATAAAAGTAATGTGGCATTTTAAAAACTAAAATTTAATGATAATGTGATTATTATTTAAAATCATCATCTAATAATATTTTAGATAAGATTATTTTTTCCTTATCATTCTGTTTTCCACCATAATTAACCTCATGTACCCTTTAACAATGGTGAGATGTTTTTACCAGGGTTGTTATTCATAAAGAAAAAAAAGAATATAAAATCATTACTAAGTTTTCAAAATAATTATTAAAAAATTTATTCTTTTATTTTAGATTAAATTTCTATAATTGGTCAAAAGTATTTCACTTATAAGTGCACAAAGCGCAACAAAAAATAATATTTTTGGAAATTTTATTTTATGAATTAAATTAACATCTACAAAAATTAAATAAACCTTTATTTCTATGTAATTATTCATAATAGTTTTAAAAAAATGGATCTTATTTTAATTTATTAAAAAACAAAAATATAATTTAAATTTTATGTTACTTTATTTAATGAAATGAAATGACAGTTTAAAAAACGGATTATTTTTACTATTAACTATAAAATCAATCATTTTAGAATGATATCAAATATTTACCTAATATAAACATGATATAATTATTAAAAAATGATTTAATTTTTTATCTACCACAATTTCCAAATTTAATAAATTTATATTTTATATTAAACTATTTAATTCATGGAATAACAATTTATTTAAAAAAATTATTCATTTTTTCAACTAAAAAACTTCTGTAAATTTATTTATAATAATATGATGTATATAAACTCATTATTGATTAATTATAAATAATTTTATTCATTTATATCTAGGATTATTTGTATTGTCCCATTCTTCCCACTGATGAAATTGTGTCCTCACAATTTTATTCACTACTTTAACAATTGTAGGTTTTTCCATCATACAATTTTTAAATTCCCATATTACATCCTCAATCTTGTACTTCTTCCATAAAACCATTACTTTTTTTCTTGTTTCATGTGATCATCTCATAGGTGATAACCAAATTTTTCATCACCATATCAGATAAGAAAATATACATTGGATTTCACCTCCTACTTAACTCTGTAATTACCCTTGAGATAAACATAAGCGAAAAATCAAAAATATTTTGAGATGGCAGAACTATGGTCTCTTAACATACCAATGTTCTTATCTAGAAAATGATCTCAAGCTTCTATTCACCCAGTAAGTATCAATATTCCAGTTCAATGTCCAAATTCTCTAAGGCATTCTTTAGTTAATCCTTATACTATGTTCATTGTCTGGTATTGGTTGATTCATTATCTCATTTGTTTTGTTTTTTTATGATTTCCTTGGAATAATATTCTCATTTCTAATTACATTATTCATATAGAGGATATCAAATATCTGTTTTTTATTCCCCATCATTGTTTACAACTATAAATTTTAACATTATTTCACAATCTTTTATGGAAAAAAAATCCATTTAATAATTGATTGAACCAAATCAGATTTTTTTCATTAAGAAGTAAACGTATAACTCACTTGTCGAATCATTAATGAAGGCACAATGTAATGTGATCCTCTATATGAGTAAACTAATTATTTCACCCAAACATCAGAATGATCATGTTCTCACTTTTAATTCATCAGTTTTCTTCCATCCAAGTTAATGAAGACTCTATTTTCTATTCCCATCGCACTACTCTCGAATCATCCAAGGACCTTGTGATTGAGTTAAATATGTCATTGTTTCCATAACTGTATTATTTTTCTCACTAAAATTACCAAGAATTTAGCTCCACATTTTTGTACCTTTATTTGAATTTGTTTCAATAGCTATAACTTCATCACCCAATATGATAGGATACAAGGTATTGTTTTTTACTATATAAGAAATAACCATAGAACCTTTGGTGATCTTCCAAACTCTATTCAAAAAGTAAATTTTGAAACAAATATCATCATATTATCTCGTAGATATGAGGTTCTTGTAAGGACATTGAAGGTGTATAATTGAATTAAATTTCATGAAACTCTCATTTTTTATTTAAATGTTAACACCACCTTTCCCAACTATATTTAGAGCTTCATAATCCTCTAGATGTACACTTCCCATGATTCTTGGTTTATAATCAACCACACAATGTCGCTCACCAGTTGAAAAAAAATGATTCCCCTGATTCAATAACCCCTGACGCCTCTAGAATGATCATGCTCAACATCATGTTGGACCGTCCATCCATTGAACTAATTGTGTTTATCATTATGAATGATAAAGAATCTAAGACATTACCAAAATAATTATTTATTTTTATCTTCTTTTAAAAAATCCAACATGTAGGACATAAATTTGTCAATTTACTTTTACTTCCTCACTATGGATCATCCTTAGAATATTTCTTCTTAAAATATTTTTTCTGATGGGCTAATCATCCCCATATAAAAGTATTAAGAGAACTTCCATATAGATTTTCATATTATTTTCACCTCATCTCTTCATAAAAGATAAATATTTAAATATCATTAATCAAAACCTCTACCTCCCCTGGAAATTCTCACTATTATCACCAAGGAATAAAAAGTATCTCGAAGTGAAAAAAGAATAATAAAAGGCCAAACATCATCTATAAATGTTATCTTCCCATTTTAGAGGATCCATAATATCATATTTAATTCATTGATATATTCAGAAAGAGACTTCCATACGATAACATAATGTTGAATAGTCATCAAAACATGATAAATTTGTTAAGAGTTGTTGGGTTCTCATATATTTCAGGAAATTCATTCATAACTTCTATTTTATTTTTCTTCCCTCTAATTTTGATCATAACATTTCACGAAAGTGAGTTCCAGGTTAATTCCAAACACATCCTATCGACCCCCCCTGGATTGTTATTTTTTTATTTTTTAAGATCATTTTTCATACAATTTATAATCATCCTAATCATTAAAATGAGTTAGATAAAGGCCTATAATATGGAAATTTATACAAATAAAGCAGCATTCCAAAGTTTTCAAATATGACACATAGTTATGAACAATGCTAGAATCATATTCACACATAACATATGTTCCTAATCATAAAATAATCAATGTGAACAAATTAAGCATCTTGTTCATTAATGTTTCAGATTATATCATGAGATAAATTAAATTACTCAATGCATTGGACTTCTATATAATTCTGGGTCAACCCATCACATAAAACATTTACATAGTCATGAATGGAATATTGGACATATATCAATCAATTTCAATAAGTGTCCCATGTAATGTAATGGGTTTCATAATGATTTCATCAATCCTAAATAAACATTTTCTGTCCAAATTAAGATGGAAAAACATAATTTTTATAAGATTCATCATTCTGGATTAAAAAAACAACTCAAGAGGAGTAAAAATATTTTCTAAGAAGAAGAGTTCATTTGTTAAATATTAGGATTTGTCATAAACATATATTGGAAATGTGAATATCATGAAAAATTAAATTAAATAAAAAATAATTTATATTTAAGGAAAATATAGAATTATTTATACCAGAAAATCCATGAAAATGGAATAACACAAAGAAAAGGAGTTTGGTTCTTGAATCACTTTTCCTAATGAATAAATATTTTCTTAACAATAATAACCTATATACAAAAATTTTATTTATTAATAACTACTTCTAGAACCTATTATTATTTTTTAAATTTAATATAATTTTATCAAATTTGATTATGGTCATTTTGATTAGTTATAGAGTTTAATTTTTTCATTCTGGGAGCATTTATTTTCAAGGATTATTGGTTGGTTTACTTCTATATAATTATCAATGTTTATGTATAAGGAGATTAATTATATAGAATATAATTTATATATTATTAATGAACATAAATAACTTTAAATTTTCTCAAATATAATTTGGTTAAATGGTATGGAAATGATTTATTAGATATAATGTTGAAGAAATTGTTTTAATTTATTTTTATAGTTTTTGCTACCTTTATAAACAGGTATCTTTTTATTTGATATTATGTTTATTTATTTAATCTATAAAATTTTAAAACATAAAATAGGAATATTAATATATTATAAAATCATAATATTTTTTTATGATAATCCTTGAACGTGTTAATAGATAATAAAATCTAATCATCCATGAAGGCAGTGAATCGACACATCCCAGAAGATATATTCATTTTTTCAAAAAATGTATAAGAGAATATATTTTATTATGGATATTTCGTTATCAAAATAAAATTATTGAATTTATAAGATACTATAGTTATAATTCCACTTTGGATAGGGGAGTTAATGATATTTTAAGATAACAAAATAAATTAAGAGAGAAGGATTGTGGATTTTACCTCTAGGATGTTGTCTCCTTGAGAACCTTCTTATGGAACATGTGATTGACCATTTATTGAGACCAGAATCCATTGGAAATGATGATGATATTTGGGGTGGTAATTGGGTATAATTTAGACAAGTAACATGGCTATAATGTTGTGAGATGAAGGGTAGGTTATGGTTGGTACTTATGAGGATGTAGAGGGGTGTTATTCAATTATTTTATTCATTAATTTACTATTTTGGCTATAGATGATCAATATTGTGGATTATTAAGAATAAATAAAATAAAAGGATAAGGAGAGTTTGAACCATTGGGTTCTTATCTCATCAATACCAGATGAATTTCTAAATAATTCATGTATTTAGCTTATATCATAAATTATGGTATTTCATTATTCTTAAAAAATAAAATATTTTATAAAAATTACAAAATTTTATTATATTCATTTTTGACATTTAGAATTAAAAATTAAACTCATTTTTTTAAATAATTTTTCAAATATGAGTAATTTAATTTTTAATTACATAATAATTTATTAAAAAAATATTAATATTCATATTATAACAGATTTTATGAATATTTTAAAAATTAATTAAGGTCTCAGAAAATTATCTTCTAATTATAATATAAAAAAATAATACTTTGAATCTATTTTAGGAAAACAAGTTTTCTTTTAAATCATTTTATTAATAATAAAATTGTAAAGAATAATTTACGTTTCAAAAAATTACCAACACTTAATTTATCATTTTTAAAAAATCTATGTACTTACAATATGATATTATTATATCATATTCTAATTTATAAGTCAAATAAATTATATATATTCTATTCTAGGTGAGTTTTTTATTATATTGGTCATATTACTATTCCAAATGGTCATGTTACTATTTTATTGGTCAGGTTACATTTCCATGAGTATATTTATATTAAATTATATAATTATTATTTTTTACATTATTAATTAATGATAATTATGTATTTATTGAGATTTTTTGTTATGTAAGTGATTAATAAATTTAATAAAAGTAATTACATTGATTAAATATTGGGACAATATGATCTTCCCCCCATTTAAGAGTTTCCCTTTGAAATTTCATTCTCAAACTGAGGTTAAAAAATGAGGATACTTCTTCTTCATTGCTTGATATGGTTACCATGTAACCTCTTCGTACTTAATATTCATCCATATCAAATTTGACAATGTATATTCTCTTGTTTCATCTGACTTTGTCTCTCCGGTCCAAAATCATTATCAAATGCACTTTATATAAGAGTTTTTTTCCCAATTATACCCCCTGATAAATTTAGTACATGTGAGGAGGAAGGTATGTACTTTCACTTGAGAGATTCATGGAACACGTCATGAACTTGAGCCATATTTGGTGGATGTGAAAGAAGATATGCCACTTCTCCCATGCGATCAAATATCTTAAAGGAGAAAACGTACCTTGGAATTTGATATACATTCTTTCCGAAATGCATGACCCTCATCTATAGTTATATTCAAATGAATACTTGTTCACAAAATTCAGAATCCAAATCCCTTTTACTGTTGAAAACATAAATTTTTTCCAACTATAGTAATATTTATGTGTTTTTTAATGGATTGAACATTTTTTCACATAACATTAACAATATCAAGTACAAGTAGATTTAGTTCACTAACTTAAATCCAATAGGTTGGAGTTATACCTTTATTTCCATATTGAGCATTATAAGGAGACATCTAAATACTCAAAAGGAAGCCTGTGTTGTATGATAACACAACCAATTGAATATTATAAGCCAATCCACCATTGAATTCCATTTAGCAGACTCTTAGAATGCCATTATGAATCTAAATAGACCTTTCTATTTAGCCATCAATTTATGCGCGATAGTACATGCTGAAATTAAATTCTGTATTCAAATAATATTGAATACTTATCTAGAATTTAGATGTTTACCTTGGATCTTGGTTATGTATAATTTAAATTAGTACCACAATTAGCCACATTGTAATGCCCTGACCCTAGTTACCCAGATTCGGTGCATTATTTTAATACATTTCAATGGTTAAAAGGAATAAATGCCTGAAGGACCGATCAGTTTAGCAGTCTTGGAAAAATAGATCACATACATGAATGTTACATTTTCACTTTAAGACATAAAAAAAACAATAAATAATCTTTATTAATTCCATTATTCCCTTGGCATAACCCTGCATATCAATCACATTACACTTCTTAGAATCCAGGGAAAAATAAAATATAGAAAGGGGTGAGCTCAAAAGCTCATTAAGGGTAATCAATTCAGAGGAAACATTCAAAAATAAGCATAAACATTTAAGGAAATGTGTACAACTAAAACAAAAGCCTTTTAAACTTTAACTTCAACATAATATGGCAGAAATAAAATGAAATAATGCAATTTACTTATTCAAATGGATATTCCACTAATCGAATAATCACATGCAATATCACTACTGTAACACCCCAGGTAAATAAAGAGTTTGAAATTTTCACATTTATCCATATTTGTGAATAAAATATTAATATTACTTTAAATGGAACGCTATGCTCGATGGCGTACACAATATGAAACAACATGTTTCTTTGAAATCTTACGTCGCACTCTAATAATAAAATAATATTATTTTAAATGGTAGTTAACGCCTAGTCGTTGTAATGGCGGGAATGAACAGAACTAACTAAAAAATGATTATATATGTTTGTAAAATATTTTTTCTTTTTTTTCAATAAATGTTAGAGGATTAAAAATGAAAATGAATCCAGTTTTTAAGCATAAACATTCTAATATTCTTTAAAAGGTCGATTAACCGCCTTTTGATGGCTAACCCATTTTAAATCCATTTTTTGACAATTTTATAAGCTCTATTTTTCAAAATAAACATATTATTTATGATTGGGACATTGAAATTTACCTTGGGTTAATTTTTTGGTATGTTTCTGACAATGTTCATTTTTCAATGAATAGTGAAAAATACTGCATTTTACATCAAAACTGCTTTTTCATATAATTTAATTATATGGTTATATTATATTTTTAATTTGTTTTAAAGTGTAATTAGAATATATTTTTACCATGTAATCTGATGATGGTCATTGGAATTAATTTCACTTTTTAATTGGGCATAAACAAGTGCCAAACTTTTCATAAATATTGTTTCTAAAAAACCCGCTATTTGTTTTGACAACGGGAATTATTTTTAAATTAATTTTTGCAATTTATGTGTTTGGAATTTGGTAAAATAGATTACATATTTGGAATCAAAAGGCCCAAATTATGTAATTAAGACTCTTTTATTTTTGGACATTATGAATTGTAACAACGGTTATTATCTTTAATTATCTTGATTAATGAATAATCAGGTAGTTAAAGATAAAAAAATAATATCATAATAATAAAAGATTACCACAACATGTGTCCTAAGGCTACTGGTTGTCTCTTGGCTGACCATTGGATACCTTGTTCTAAACTTGTTGGCCCCATGGAATCACTTTTGTGAGAAAGTGACTTTTTATCTTTTTATGTTTAAAGAATATTAAATGTAACAAAGAATGTATTACCTAAGTAAAATATTTTTAATTTTGTCTACATAAATGATCTTTTGGACTGTAAATATTAATTATAAATCTACAAATATTTCCTACATCATGATATTTTTTTATAATTTTTAGACATTAAATTTATTAAATTATTTATGACATCATGATGATGCAACGATTACCTCATTAATAAAGGATTTAAATAAAATTGAAAGATAATGTAAAATCTAAGACCTAAACATGTCCAAAACCTATTGGATGGCTGTATTTCGAACCCTTATCTCCATATCCTCTAAACACACCAATGTGGGACCATTAAAATCTGAAACTCATTCTAAAATAAAGTAACATTTCCTTACTTTCCAAGAGTGCCCCTCCCCTCCTCTTATAAAAGGCCCCCACCTCTACCTCCTAACCCAAACTTCCAAAGCCTTTGGATTGGCCAAAACCTGCCCATTTTGTCTCTCCACATCCCTTTATAACTCCTTGAAGCCTCACTTTGGGCAGAAGCCTTCCCAAGGAAGCCTTTGATCTCAAACCAAAGGGAGTTACCCGATTTTAAGGTAATGTCTTCACCTGAGTCCTTTTGTTTTATTTTGCTTATCCAACCCCCTAAACTATTTTTATTCATTTATTTTGTAACAACCCAAGTATCTTCAATATACTAGGATGTTGTTATAAGAAGTATTCGAGCTACACTTACACACACCTTCGTCTAATGGTTAAAGAATATACTGTTTCTGTGGTTGGCGATTTTCTGCCTCACGAAATGATGATTGTTCAATATCCTTTTAAAACCATTAAAGGTGGCCACTAGGATGTCACTGTATTTTATATATGATATATATGGTATTTATGTTTACTATATGCTTCTCTATTTTATATTTAAAACTTACCTTTATTCTTTTCATGTTGTGTAAATGCGATAATTTCATATGAGGAAGTGTGGACTACCACCCCCTCAAGTGATGTGACTCGTACATGCAATACATGGAATGTATAAAGTATGGAATTAATGAACATATTTTACTTATATAACATATATATTATACTGGAATTATAATATATATATATATATCATTTATTTTTAATTCCATTAATATGACAAAGAAAAAAATGAAAGTAGCATTCATGCGTACGTACGACCTGTCGTCTCCATGAACGGTGCTTTTCATTTTTTATCTCCAAATGATATGGAATAGTATAAAATGAATATTTACTGGATATATATGATATTTTAATAATTAATACTATTCTGGAAATTATTTACTTATAACTACATGGGCAATCTTTTTCAAACAAGTTCATTTTTGACTCATGTACCAAACATCGGCAAAAACGTCTGATATGAACTAACATTATTAAACAATTATTATAACATTATAATATGTGATATGAATAGAATAATAATCTCTAAAGGAGGTCTTTAGGAAATTATAAATTCACCAAAGTTTATTATTCATGAATATAAAGAAATGAACAAGACAAATCAGACTTGAGGTAAGGGATCCTACTCCTCCCTTTCTTTTTAAGTACACTCTTTTATATAATTCCTTTTAAGCTCATCTTTCTTGTGATTGGGATGTTATTTTATATTAATCTTACAGTAATTTTTATGTTCATATTATGAGAGTCCCTATTTTCTCTTATCAATCCATTTTGGATGTTTTGAGTGGCGCCGTTAGGCTGCTAAATTTTCGTAAGAGATCTAACCTCTCTCTTTATTTTTAAGTACTCTCTTTTATGTAATTTCATTTAAGCTCATATTTCTTCTGTTTGGGGATATTTTTTTATATTTCTCATACTGTAATTCTTATGTTCATATTATGAGAGACCCTATTTGATCTCATAAATCCATTTTTGGATGTTTTAAGTGGCATTGTTAGGCAGCCAAGTTTTTGTAAGGGATTTTTCATCTCACTTTTATTCCCGTGAGATTTATGCTACATTTGCCACAATTTCCTTTGATTGGTGTATGTAGTTCCCATTATTCTACTCTTTTTGTAATATACTTTCATTTATGAGTATTTACATCAATGATGTATAGTACTTCTTTGATGGGGTGTATGTTTTGAAAGATACCCAAGTCGGTAAGGGAACCTTTCACCCTCCTCTTTTTAAAAGAATCCTTTTGTTGGGTCTTTTAATATACATATTTTTGTGTTGGTATATGTTCTCATATATCCTTATTGATGTAAATTTTATGTTAAAGTGATGAGATACCCTTTTTTATCTCTCATCAACTCATTTTGATGTGACGCCGTTAGGCTGTCAAGGGAACTTGTTAACCCAATTTCGATTTCTTTGGGTTCAACATGTAGTTATTGAATGTGTCATCCTTTGAATATGCGTGAACTACCTTTGATTATTTTACACTTAATATCCACTTATATTTGGTCTCTTCGTTTGTCACACATAATTATGTAATTGATTTATCCGTAAACCAAGGATAGTGTCTTTGTAAGGGACTTCGTCTCAATATTCATTCATTGAGGAATATTTTGTTTTATACACAACCTTCTATTATACGCTGTATAAACCCCTTTGACTTTTACGTTTATCCAAAATGGAATCTTTTTTATACGAAGTGTTTTACTAAACGACAACTGGAATGTTTTTGTCGTGCGTATGCGGCGACAACGACTTCTCCACCTCTGTGACCATTATTTGAGTTTTGGCTTCCCCTACAATCCATACCTTCTTTTTAAAAGAAAAATAAATACCATGTTTTACCTTTCTTTTATTTTGGTATTGAAAATGGTTTTCATAAGGTTTTTTATATCAATGTGTTTTATTGATATCTTTTGATTGAAATGTGGAAATGTTATGTTTCCTTTATGCATGTATTGTGTGGTACAATTATGTTATGGTTCTTGGGAATTGTTATGAAGATGGGTGTTTCCGTGATAAACTAAGGGCGGGTGAGCCCGATATAGCTCTCCAATGCATTGGGTAACGTGAAGGAGTGAAACGTTAAGGTTTCTCCAAAGAGATTTAGGGAATATACTGTGGTGGGTATTCCAAACATAACCAAGAGGGTTACTCCCTACGTATGAATGTTATGAATGCCTCAAGTTACCTTTTATGTCTTATTATTTCTATGATTTATTCATGATTTGATGAGGTATGTTAATGTACCTATGTTTTACGGGTAAAGTATGATTTCATTCTTATGTATATATGAACTCATGTTTCCTTTCCATATTTTTATAACCCTTACTGAGTTTTTTATGCCCATCCCATGTTTTTTTGAATGTTTTTCACAGGTCAAGGGAAAGGTACATGTTATGATGATAGTGTCAAGGAATTGTGAAGAAAGAATCCATGCTTTATTTTTAAATATGTTTCCGTTGATGGAAAAAATGAATACTATCTTTTATTTAACCACTTTGTGTAAATGTGGAATGTAATGCATGTTTTATGATCTAATTCTCTAAAACTCTAAACCTGAAAAGATCCTCAATGTGTAATCTTGTATTAACTCAATATTAAGTAAGGTTTAAGGCTGGGGCCTTATAGTTGGTATCAGAGGGTCGGTTTAGACAACTTTAGGGATGAGGAGTTTATGTTAGACACATGATTAGTCCCTATATCTATTATTTCAGTTAAATCCTTGTTTTATAACTTTTTCAGGTCATGTAAAGTCGGTTACGAATGGAATGAGAAGGATCTCAAATGACATTCCTTTCTCTTCCTGATAACATGCTTGTAATAATTATTCCAATGTCATGTTCGGATGATTGTGAAACTTTTTCTAGCATACAACTCACTTGCAAGCAGTTGTTTGAGATATCAAACACCGCCACTATACCTCATTATCATCATGGATCATGGGTTGTTTTTAGACAAATACTATTTTCACAATATTCTAATATTTTCAAGAAAGGTAAATATTATCAAGGTATTTTCAAATATTTTACCTTATCACAAGAATTTGAAGCATATTATGATTTTAAAAATAGTGCTGAGGAAGGATACCCTTGCGCAACCTATTTATATTTGCTTTTAAAATATATTCTCTCAGCACATACTTATGGTATTTTAAAAGGACCAATAATAGAATGTTTCAACTCCAATTCTGTCCGACTATTTTATAGAAATCATGTTTTATCAGATGTTTTGGAATTATATGTCATGCATGATTGTTTTCCAAAACTGTTTTTCCGTGAACACCCATATGACCCATGTTGTACAAGGTGTATTTGGATGGAAGAAGAAAATGATTTTGAAGGATCTCTATATCATTGTTGTAATGCATGGGACTTCTACCTATGTGAGCAAGATGACAATGAAACCGAGTGGATGCCATGATCAAGGTATGATGTTATTCATTTTGGGAATCATTTTATTTTATTTTATGGTGGTGAAATAAGACTTCAAGAATTAAGAAGTTGAGACCGTAACGAATTTGGATGAAAATGAGAGGTATAAGGAAACTATTAAGTTTAAAACATGTTAGGTTTATTTTTGGAGTTTTATAAAAAGGACAACACGCAGACCATGTGACAACCCATCACGTCGGACAAAGCTGCGGGAATCGAACCCAAAACCAAAGTGCGACTGGTATTTATCTCCTACCACTAGACTACATGAAGTCCCTAGTTAGTTTAACTAATTATTTTTAGTTAGAAGATCTTATGAATCTAGAATGAGCTGATTTTGGGTTATCTATGGAAATTATTAACCTATCATGGAGGATATGTGATTAGGTTAATTACTTTTCAATACGAGACTTTAGGAGCAACTGATGTTGTTTGGAGATAAATGTTACAATTTAACTTGGAAGACTATGTGACTAAATCCTACAACTATTTGGGATTTAATCTTAGTTTGGTTTACTTTTAATAATTTTGTGGACAAATTGTTTATCGAATGGTCCTCGTTGATCTTTGGGTTTTGTTGGACAAATTTTGGAGATTAAGAATAGATTTTCTTTTTATAAATGGTTATCCTTTTCTGGATTATCTAATATTTTACTAACCTTTTTGTTTTTGGTTTTGGTTAATGTCTAAAGACATGGGAAGTATATAGTTCTCTTTTGTTGATTAGGTGATTCTCTAGAAGTTGATTATAGTAATCTTAATGTGAACAAGTCTTCCTAAATACTCGACTTTTGGAGAAAATATGAGTTTGGGTAAGGAATCTAATAAAAGTTGAAAGTCAACATGATAAGTGATTATGTTTCCTTATGAATAAATTCCTCAATAAAAAGTAACTTAAAACAAAAAATTTTTCTATTAACTTTTCCTACGGGGGAATCGAATACCGTTTAACCCATCACAAGTTTATGATTTTCTTGTGATTAACTTTCTCCTAGACATGTTTACTATCACTCTCCATCAGAACATGACCCTTTGTTTTTTCCTACATGTCCATAATTTAATAGTTGGAATCCTAGGATGGGTTAACTCGGGTGACCTTTGTACTTATCTTTCTTTATTTTAAACTGATTGTTTTACCGACTCTTGTTCCGATGTGGGGCGTTCAAGGATGTTTCCAAACTCAATTTTATAATTGCGAGGACGCAATTCCCAAAAGGGGGGAAGGATGTAACACCCCAGGTAAATAAAGAGTATGAAATTTTCACATTTATCCATATTTGTGAATAAAATATAAATATTACTTTAAAGGGAACACTATGCTCGATAGCATACCCAATATGCAACAACAAGTTTCTTTGAAATCTTACGTTGCACTCTAATAATAAAATAATATTATTTTAAATGGTTGTTAACGCCTAGCCATTTTAATGGCAGTAATGAACATAACTAACTAAAAAATAAACATATTATTTATGATTAGGACATTGAAATTTACCTTGGGTTAATTTTTGGTATTTTTTTGACAATGTTCATTTTTCAACGAATAGTGAAAAATACTGCATTTTACATCAAAATAGCTTTTTCATATAATTTAAGTATATTCTTATATTATCTTATTAATTTGTTTTAAAGTGTAATTAGAATATATTTTTACCATTTAATCCAATGATGGTCATTTGGATTAATCTCACTTTTTAATTGGGAATAAACAAGTGCCAGACTTTTCATAATTATTGTTTCTAAAAAACCCGCTATTTGTTTTGACAACGGGAATTATTTTTTAATTAATTTTTTCAATTTATGTGTTTGGAATTTGGTAAAATGGATTAAATTTTTGGAATCAGAAGGTCCAAATTATGTAATTAAGACTCGTTTATTTTTGGACATTATGAATAGTAACAACTGTTATTATCTTTAATTATCTTGATTAATGAGTAATCAGGTAGTTAAAGATAATAAAATAATATCATAATAATAAAAAATGACCACAACATGTGTCCTAATTCTACTGTTTGTCTCATGTCCGACCATGGGATGCCTTGTGCCAAACTTAAGGGCCCCATAGAATCACTTTTGTGAGAAAGTGACTTTTTTCTTTTTATTTTTAAAGAATGTTAAATGTAATAAAGAATGTATCACCTAAGTAAAATATTTTTAATTTTGTCTACATAAATGATATTTTGGACTATAAATTTTAATTATAAAGCTAAAAATATTTCTTACATCAATATATTTGTTTTATAATTTTTAGACATTAAATTTATTAAATTATTTATGACATCATGATGATGCAGCGATTACCTCATTAATAAAGGATTTAAATAAAATGGAAAGATAATGTAAAATCTAAGACCTACACATGTCCAAAACCTATTTTATGGGTGGATTTCGAACTTTTATCACCTTATCCATGAAACACACGAATGTGGGACCATTAAAATCCGAAACTCATTCTAAAATAAAGTAACAGTTCCTTACTTTCCAAGAGTGCCCCTCCCCTCCTCTTATAAAAGGCCCCCACCTCTACCTCCTTGCCCACACTTCCAAAGCCTTTGGCTCAGAAAAACCCTGCCCATTTTGTCCTTCCACATCCCTCTATAACTCCTTTAAGCCTCACGTTGGGCAGAAGCCTTCTCAAGGAAGCCTTTGAGCTCAAACCAAAGGGAGTTACCCGATTTTAAGGTAATGTCTTCACTTGAGACCTTTAGTTTTATTTTGCTTCTCCAACCCCCTAAACACTTTTTATTAATTTCTTTTGTAACAAATCCAGTATCTTAAATATACTAGGATGTTTTTATTAGAAGGATTCTAGCTAAACTTATACACACCTTCGTCTAATGGTTAAAGAACATATTGTTTCTGTGGTTGGCGATTTTCTGCCTCATGAAACAATGATTGTTCAATATTATTTTAACACATTTAAAGGTGGCCATTATGATGTCAATGTATTTTATATATGATATATATGGTATTAATGTTTAATATATGCTTCTTTATTTTATATTTAAAACATACCTTTATTCTTTTCATGTTGTGTAAATGCGATAATTCCATATGAGGAAGTGTGGACTACCGCCCCCTCAAGTGATGTGACTCGTACATGCAACACATGGAATGTATAAAGTATAAAATTAATGAACATATGTGACCTATATAACATATATATTATACTGGAATTATAATATATATATATATATATCATTTATTTTTAATTCCATTAATATGACAAAGAAAAAAATGAAAGTAGTGTTCATGCGTACGTACGGCCTACCGTCTCCATGAACGGTGCTTTTCGTTTTTTATCTCCAAATGATATGGAATAGTATAAAATGAATATTTACTGGATATATATGATATTTTAATCATTAATACTATTCTGGAAGTTATTTACTTATAACTACATGGGCAATCTTTTTTCAAACAAGTTCATTTTTTACTCATGTACCAAACAATGACAAAAACGTCTGATATGAACTAACATTATTAAACAATTATTATAATATTATAATATGTGATATTAACTGAATAATAATATCTAAAGGAGGTCCTTAGGAAATTATAAATTGACCAATGTTTATTATTTAGGAATATAAAGAAACGAACAACACAAGTCAGACTTGAGGTAAGGGATCCTACTCCTCCCTTCCTTTTTAAGTACAATCTTTTATGTCATTCCTTTTAAGCTCATATTTCTTGTGATTGGGATGTTATTTTATATTACTCTTACTTTAATTTTTATTTTTATATGATGAGAGGCCCTATTCTCTCTCATTAATCCATTTTGGATGTTTTGAGTGGTGTCGTTAGGCTGCCGAATTTTCGTAAGAGATCTAACCTCTCTCTTTATTTTTAAGTACTCTCTTTTATGTCAATTCATTTAAGCTCATCTTTCTTATGTTTGGGGATATTGTTTTATATTCCTAGTACTGTAATTATTATGGTCATATTATGAGATACCCTATTTGATCTCATAAATCCATTTTTGGAAGTTTTATGTGGCGTTGTTAGGCTGCCGAGTTTTCATAAGGGATTTTTCATCTAACTTTTATTCCCGTGAGATTTATGCTACATTTGCCACAATTTCATTTGAGTGGTGTATGTACTACCAATTATTCTACTATTTTTGTAATATACTTCCGTTTATGAGTATTTACATCAATGATGTGTTGTCCTTCTTTCATGGGGTGTATGTTTCGAAAGATACCCAAGTCGGTAAGGGAACCTTTTACCCTCCTCTTTTTAAAAGAATTATTTTGTTGGGTATTTTAATTTACATATTGTAATGATGGGATATGTTCTCATATATCCTTATTGATGTAAATTTTATGTCCAAGTGATGAGATACCCTTTTTTATCTCTCATCAAATTATTTTGATGTAACGCCATTAGGATGTCAAGGGAACTTCTTAACCCAATTTCGATTTCTTTGGGTTCAACATGTAGTTATTAAATATGTCAACCTTTGAATATGTGTGAATGAACTTTGATTATTTTAAACTTAATATCCACTTATATTTGGTGTATTCTTTTGTCACACATAACTATGTAATTGATTTATCCTTAAACCAAGGATATCGTCTTTGTAAGGGACTTCGTCTCAATATCCATTCATTGAGAATATTTTGTTTTATACACAACATTCTTTTATACGGTGTATAAACCCCTTTGACTTTTACGTTTATCCAAAAAGGAATATTTTTTATACGAAGCGTTTTACAAAACGACAAAATAGAATTTTTTTTGTCGTACGTATGCGGTGACAACGACTTCTCCGCCTCCGTGAACATTATTTGAGTTTCGGCTTCCCCTACTAGCCATACCATCTTTTTAAAAGAAAAATAAATATCATGTTTTACCTTTATTTCATTTTGGTATTGAAAATGGTTTTCATAAGGTTTTTTATATCAATGTGTTTTATTGATATCTTGTGATTGAAATGTGGAAAAGTTATGTTTCCTTTATGCATGTATTGTGTGGTACGATTATGTTATGGTTCTTGGGCATTGTTATGAAGACGGGTGGTTCCATGATAAAATAAGGGGGGGTGAGCCCGATATAGCTCTCCAATACATTGGGTAACGTGAAGGAGTGAAACGTTAAGGTTTCTCTGAAGAGATTTAGGGAATATACTGTGGTGGGTATTCCAAATGTAACCAAGAGAGTAACTCCCTCCGTATTAATGTTATGAATACCTCAAGTTACCTTCTATATCTTATGATTTCTATGATTTATTCATGATTTGCTGAGGTATGTTAAAGTGCCTATGTTTTACGGGTAAAGTATTATTTCAATCTTCTGTATATATGAACTCATGTTTCCATTCCATATTTTTATAACCCTTACTGAGCTTTTTATACTCATCCCAAGTTTTTTTGAAATGTTTTTCAAAAGTCAAAGGAATGGTAAATGTTATGATGATAGTGTCAAGGAAGTGTCAAGAAAGAATCCATGCTTTATTTTTAAATATGTTTCCGTTGATGGAAAAAATGAATACTATCTTTTATGTAACCACTTTGTGTAAATGTGGAATGTAATGCATGTTTTATGATCTAATTCTCTAAAACTCTAAACCTGAAAAGATCCTTAATGTGTAATCTTGTATTAACTCAAGATTAAGTAAGGTTTAAGGCTGGGGCCTTATAACTAACCACTTTTATAATGATGGAATGCATAATTCCAGACTATCATAACCACATAGCCAAAGCCTCCTGCCAAGACTACAAATAAGATTTTTTCAAGGCCTTGCGCCAAGACACTGGTTTGTCTCATGAGACCTACCGATGCATCGAGGAGCTATAGTAGGCTCCACCCGTCACATATTAAGTCCAATGAATTCCCATATAAAAAGGATTAAATAGAACATAAACATTCATATTAAAACTAACATACGAAATGTCAATACTTTCTCCATAAACCATGAATGGAATAAAAATAACACATCCACAGTCAAACGTATCACAAAACCTTCAATGGAAGTTTTGTATAATAAATCAACTTCAAATAAGCTAAAAATACATCAAAGGATGTTGACATAGATGAAAATGATGAGTAAACATTTTTGAGAGAAATATCCTTTTTGTAAAATCATTTAAATGTCACACATTTATAAAGAAATTAATTTTAAAAGAGATTTTTGAATCGATGTGTCTCATACCAATTTGAAACTTTTGAAAATAATTATCATTTAAAAACATTCATTACATATAAATAAATCCTTAAAATCATTTTGAAAACATGTACATTAATTAAAAATATTTAGAAAGATAAATCATTAAAACATTTGAAATTCTGATCTTGATAAAGAGTACATTTCAAAATCCATAAAATCTTCATTTTGTAATAAGTTTTATGAAAAATGGACATGGATGATAAAAATGTCCCAGTAAATACTTACACATAAACAATCTTGGATAATGATGAGATTGAGGAATTAACCATTACCAATTTGGTAACTTACGCAACATACAACCCATGAAAGAGGTATCATACAATGAATATATAAATACGCATAAATTAAAGTGTATTACACAAATAATACAATTATGGGCAGTACATACACCACACAAAAGGTAATAGTGGCAGTATGGCATGAATCTGGCAGGAATAAGGAGTGAGATGAAAACCCCTTACCTTGCAATTTCCTTTAGTCAAGGGTATGTTTAACCTCCTGTACGAAGATCATAGTATGTTATTAAATTATACCAGAACCATATTAATATTTATGATATCATACATGATTTATTTATGACTTTATATTACCCATTTAATAATAATTTCCATGTTAAGTTAACATTTCAAGTAATAATCACTTTCTTTATCATACGTGTTTTAACTTGTTACTCTTGGTTGTATCACTAAGATCATGATTTAAATAATTACAGAATATAAAACAAGATAAATGTAAAATATATATTTAGAATATAAATATGTATAATAGACAGATAAATGAAATGGAAAAAACTATTTATGGAGACGGTAGTCCATACGTACGCATAAACGATGTTTCTATTTTCATATAGTATTGAACGGAAGTAAGTTAATAAGATATATGTAAGTACATAAATCCATTTATATATAAATATATATATCTCCAGTAGCATTCTTATTTCATATATTACATAATTATTAGTAAAATATATTTTCATAATCGTCGATGAATGGTGAACTTGGAAATAAATCTCATCGCGTCGTGGAGACGGTAATCCGTACGTACGCACGAGCGCAAATATCATTCTTTTGATATTAAAATAATATGTAATTGGATGGTATATCATATATAAAGTATAATTATAATATTATATTTATTATTTACATCTAATACACATCATTATTATAACCATCCAAATAATAATGTATTGAATAACAATTACACCACGACGTGGAGACCGTAAGCCGTACGTACGCACCTATGGTGACACGTCATTCAAAGGATGGATAGAATAATGAATATAGTTGTACAATATTAATAATAAAATCTCATTATATAGGAGATACTGGAGTTATTATCTTAGAATATAAATAATAAAGAAAGAATAATTTGAAGAAGAAAGGAACGTGAAAGAGGGTGGTGAAAACATTACCTCTTCTTCGGGTTATTCTTTTTGATTTGATCAAAAGGTCTCCTTATGTTGGCTTTCTGATCAAAATAAGGCCTCCATGTTGAAGTGAAGAAAGTTTATAGAGTATTTTGGAAGGGTTTGGCCGATCCAAAAGGCTTCTAAGGTGTGAAGAATTGGTCAGAAGTTGGGTCCTTTTATAAGGGGGAGGAGGGGCTCTTTAGGAAAAACTTAAAGTATTAATTTATAATAAAATCATATTCAGTTTATAATGGCTCCAAATATTATTATTTAAAAATTAAAGTGTGCATGGGTCTAAAACCACTCAACCAATAGAATTTTGACAGGTCTGGGTTATTATATTAAACTTATCTTTAAGTATTAACTCTTAGTTAATTAGTTTCACTTTTACAATGTCTCTTTGTATTTTTATATTATATGGTTAATAAAAGTACTATATACATCAAAGAGAATCTAATGTGGTCCATTAATGATACACCTATCATGATATAAGTATCTTGGCTGAACCATAGATTTTTAATGATTGAATATCAATTTATAATGTAATATTTGTTTTAAAAACTCTTATATGTCAATTATGACACTATTCAATAATTGATTTTTTTAAAATTTATAAAAGAATTATTACTTAGAAAAAAGTTAATTAAATAAATCCTAACATTTCAATTTAACCTATAAAATTATTGGTATTTATAAAAAGTCTCATATTACATTTATTTGGGTCTTTATAATATCAACTATTCTAATTTTTCATTAATTAGGTAATTACTGCATCACCATTGTGTCAAAAATAAATTAAATTATATAATGTCTAAAAATTATAAAAAAAATAATTATGTATTAAATCCTTTTATCTTTCTAATTAATATTTATAGTTGAAAATCCAACATATATAACCCTATGTAAAAATTGTTTTTCTAAAGGATATATGCTTATGTCATTTTTGTATTTATTTTAACTTAATTAAAATAAAGTGTCCCAATCACCTACAAGTGGCTCCATGGGGTCCCAAAATCGACCCAAAGATGACCATGGTCGGACTTGAATCCAAAAATAAGGTTAGGACACGTTTTAAGGTTAATTTAGTGTTATTATAATATTATTGTTTAACCCTTATTTACCAGATTTACCCTTTAACCATGGTAAATAAAATATTTACCGATGTAATTATTCAAAATGTCTAAAAATAAAAGTTACATATTTACAAAATTTGGACATCCTGATTCCAAATATGGAATCCATTTTTCCAAATTCAAAACACAGATGTGGCAGAAATTAATTTAAAATTAATTCCCGCTGTCAAAACAAAAAGCGTGTTTTTAAGATATAATAACTATCAAAAGATTGATACTTGTTTATGTCCGGTTTAATTTTGAAATTATGTCCAATGACCAAAATTGTATTAAATGGTAACAATATATTATAAATATACTTTAAAACCACTCAAATTAATAATTTATCACTATTAATTATTTTGATTAAAAAAGTTGTTTTTAATTTAAATTTAGTAATTTTCACTATTCATCAAAATATTAAAGTTATCCGACAAGTACCAAAATTTCACCTTAGGCTAAATTCGATACTCCAAATCCAAAATTGAAGTCCATTTTGAGAGATAAAATCTCTAAAAATTTAAAAAGTAGGTATTACTATTCATAACGACTACTTTGATTGGTTGTGGTGTGTGTTAGAACTCGAAGTAGCATACAACACACGGTACTGTATTATTCAAAGAGAAGCATAATATGGAAGCTCGGGGTGTTACATTCTCCCCTCCTTCAATAAATTGCATCCTCTCAATTTGATATTGTTCTTTGAAAATAAAGGTTGAAAATAGAAAATATCTTCGTGGAAAAACCCACATCAGAAATTTGGTTAATAAAATTTAGTCTTAACCAGATGAAAAGAGAAATGAAAGGGTCACCACAAAATTATGATCTTGATTAAGATGACATTGGTGGAAATTATAGACATATAATTGGAGGAAAAACTTTAATATTTATAGGTAGTGATTGAGGTCATCAATCATAAACAAGTTTAAAATTGAGGTCCTTAAATTCATCAATCTATGATGATTTAAAATACCATCAGTTCAACAAAACATAAGGTATTAGGATAACACATTGTTGACGTTTCAAAATATATTAGTTGAAATCCCACATCGAAAAATGAATTAATGAGGCCACTATTTAAAATAAGGAGTGGAAAGTATGAAGATTAACGAAAATAACACATACTAGGGTTCCATGTAGAAAAATATGGATATGGAAGAGAAATCTAACCATCAATTATCTGATAGAGAGTGGTAGAGAACGTGGCTATGAAAAGGTCAACAATACCAAATCCATAAATTAGTGATGATCTAAGGTACCATCTAGGACAACATTTTTTTCTAAGTTCCTTTTATTAATGTTGAGGAATTTATTTATGAGATTGGATAAGATCATAAGGAGATATACTTACTTTGTAATTAGAGTTTTATCCATTAATAAATTTCTACCACAAACTCATCTTTCACCCCAAATCATAATACAACTCAAAAATACTCTATTTATCCTAATCGTATAGGGTTCCAAATATAATGAGTTTATAATTCACATATCAGACCCTTTATGTAAAGAAACTACATTATACCATCCAGGAACTTCATGTAGCACAATGGTAGGTGATAAATACCAATTGCACTATGGTTGTGGGTTCGATTCCCATAGCTTTGTCTTACACGACGGGTCGTCACACGGTCTGCGTGTTGTCCTTTTATAAAAATCCAAAAAATAACCTTTCAAACTTAATCCATTCCAACCATTAGACTTATCCAAAATACTATTATCCAAACTCATAATCCAAAATTGACAAGGAAGTTAAACATAATGAGGATCCTTTTTTCAGGTAATAACATGTGAACGCCTTCCTCATATATTCTTTTACAACACCGCAACATCCTGAATTACCAAAATCATCCATCTCTTATTCAAAAATCACTACCTCAATATTAGGACCATATTAAGGTTTATCTTTCCTTCAACCATGTAATTTCCAAAAAATTTAACTCGTTGTAGAGTCACATTTCATAGTACCATAAAATCTCAAATCCATAATTAAATAGTACTGCATTACAATCCTTATATATATCCAGAACATCATTGATACAACACTTAAATGAAATAATTCTAAAATAAGTACATAAGAACAATAGCCATTCATCTTCATCTGTGGTAGTATCATAACATGATTATTATCCAATAGCATCATTTGCGGCATAGTGTGATGACTGAGACATTGGTTCGAGTAGTGTCCAAACTCCTTTTAAATGAGACATTGTACATTTGAATCCATTTTCTTACCCTTACAGTCACGTACTTTGTGCCCTTTTCCTCCACACTTATAACAAACTCCCATTCCTTTTAAGAAATTTCTAGGGTGTTTCTTCCCACAGTTATCACATAGGGGAAAATTCTTCTTTTCCCTCTTTCCATTATCCATCTTTCTCTCTTCCATCCTTTTATTCTCTTGCTTCCCTTCAATGCCATGGGACTCAGAGAATTCTTTACTCATCTTATCAACACAAGATTCTATTTCTTCATATGATGATAATATGAGGGAAACTATTTCCCTTCTAAATTCTGGCTTAGGACCATGAATGATATGATCCTTCTTACTCTTTGGATCATACGTATTACGGGAGTTCTCATTCCTTCTACTGGGTGCCATTTCTATACAATAGCATAAACTAGTTTAGTTTATGAATTGCAATGAATAATTACCAAACGTATAAAATACCTAACACAAATTGAACAGTTTATGGATATAATCCATAATCGTAAAAATGTTTTCTTTCAATAATTATATACTCATAATCCCTTCATAGTGGTTTGTAAAGAAAATGAGAATTATCCTAATCATATCCCCTGGGAGTATCATAACCAAGAGTGCATCAAGGCCCGTTGTTGTGCACCATTTCTCATTCAAGTCTAGCCAAATCGGTGTTTTCGGGATTTACCCCTAGGTACATCTGGGAAAGAGCCGCATCTACCTGCTCGTATCCTTACAGGGATGTATTGCACAGAAAACTCACAAAATCTCTACAATACCAAAATTCTAGGAATTACTTCTATACAAATCCTCAAAATCTATCTTAGGGCTATGTGCTCTAATCATAGTTTATCTAAATATAGTTTCCATGGTTATTGCTAAACTTCCTCTGATACTAACTGTAATGCCCCAACCCCAGTTACCCAGAGATGGTGCATTATTTTAATACATTGGCATGATTACAAGGAATCAAGGCCCGAAGGAACGATCAGTTTAGCAGTCTTGGAAAAATAGATCACATACAGGAATGTTACATTTGCACTTTAAGATGTACAAAAAAACATAAATAATCTTTATGAATGCCATTATTCCCTTGCCTTAACCCTACATATCAATCACATTACACTTCTTGGAATCCGGGGAAAAATAAAACATAGAAAGGGGTGAGCTCAAATGCTCAGTAATGGTAAGAAATTCAGTGGAAACTTTAAAAATAAGCATAAACTTTTAAGGAAATGTATAAAACAAAAACAAAAGCCTTTTAAACATGAACTTCATCATAATATGGTAGAAATAAAATGCAATAATTCCATTTATATATTCACATTGATATTCTACTAATCTAATAATCACATGAAATATCACTAACCACTTTCATAATGATGGAATGCATAATGCCAGACAATCATAACCACATAGCCAAGGCCTCGTGCCAAGACTACAAATAAGATTCTGTCAAGGCCTTGTGCCAAGACACTAGTTTTTCTCATGAGACCTATCGATTCCTAGAGGATCTATAGCGGGCTCCACCCATCACATATTAAGTCCAATGCATTCCCATATGAAAAGGATTAAACATAACCTAAACATTCGTATTAAAACTAGCATATGAAAAGTCAATACTTTCTCCATAATCCATGAATGGTATAAAAATAACACATCCACAGTCAAACATATCAAAAAACCTTCAATGGAAGTTTTGTATAATAAATCAACTTCAAGTGAGCTTAAAATCATTCAAAGGATGTTGACATAGATGAAAATGATGAGTAAAATTTTTTGATAGAAATATCCTTTTTGTAAAATCATATAAAAATCACACATATATAAAGGAAGTAATTTTAAAATAGATTTTTGAATCAAAGTTTCCCATAACACTTTGAAACTTTTGAAAAGAATTATCATTTCAAAACATTCATGTCCATATAAATAAATCCTTAAAATCATTCTGAAAACATGGACATTAATTAAGAAGATTTAGAAAGATAAATCTTTAAAACATTTGAAATTATGATATTGATAAAGAGTACCTTTTAAAATCCTTAAAATCTTCATTTTGAAATCATTTTTATGAAAAATTGACATGGATGATAAAAATGTCCCAGTAAATACTTACACATAAACAATCTCGGATAATGATGAGATTGAGGAATTAAACCTTACCAATTTGGTAACTTACGAAACGTACAACCAATGAAAGAGGTATCATACAATGAATATGTAAATACACATAAATTAAAGTTTATTACACAAAGAATAAAATTTTGGGAAGTACATACACCACAAAAAAGGTAATAGTGGCAATATGGCATGAATCTCCCCGGAATAAGGAGTGAGATGAAAACCCCTTACCTTGCACTTTCCTTTAGTCGAGGGTACGTTTAACCTCCTGTACGAAGATTTTAGTATGTAATTAAATTATACCAGAACCATATTAGTATTTATGATATCATACATTATTCTTTTATGACTTTATATTACCCATTTAATTATAATTTCCATGTTAAGTTAACATTTCGGGTAATAATCACTTTCTTTATCATACGTGTTTTAACTTGTTACTCCTGGTTGAATCACTTAGATCATGATTTAAATACTTCCAGAATATAAAACATGATAAATATATCATATATATTTAGAATATAAATATTTATAATATACATATATATGAAATGGAAAACACCGTTTATGGAGACGGTAGTCCGTATGTACGCATAAATGTTGTTTCTGTTTTCATATAGTATTGAACGGAAGTAAGTGAATAAAATATATGTAAGTACATAAATATTTATTTATATAAATATATATATATCCAGTAGAATTATAATTTCTTATATTACATTCTTATTAGTAATATATATTTTTATAATCATCGATGAATGGTGAACTTGGAAATGAATCTCATCGCGTCATGGAGACGGTAATCCGTACGTACGCACGTGCAAAGATATCATTCTTTTGAATTTAAAATAATATATAACTGGATGTTATATCATATATACAGAATCATCATAATGTTATATTTATTATTTTCATCAAATACACATCATTATTATACCCATTCAAATAATAATGTATTGAATAACAATTACACCACGACGTGGAGACAGTAAGCAGTACGTACGCACGTATGGTGACATGTCATTCAAAAGATGGATAGAATACTGAATATGGTTGTACCATATTTATAATAACATAAAATTATATATGAGATACTGGATTTATTATCTTAGAATATGAATAACAATGAAAGAATAATTTGAAGAAGAAAGGAACTTGAAAGAGGGTGGTGAAAACATTACCTCTTCTTCAGGTTCTTTCTTTTGATTTGATCAAAAGAGCTTCTTAGGTTGGCTTTCTGATCAAACTAAGGCCTCTATGTTGAATTGAGGGAATTATAGAGAGTATTTTAGAAGGTTTCCTCCGAACCAAAAGGATTTTAAGGTGTGAAGAATTGGTTAGAAGTTGGGTACTTTTATATGTGTAGGAGGGGCTATTTAGGAAAAATATAAAGTATGGATTTATAATAAATTCATATTCGGTTTCTAATGGATTCAATGTATATTATTTAAAGTTTAAGGTGGTGATGGGTCGAAAAACACTCAACCAATAGAATTTATACAGGTCTGGGTTATTATATTAACCTTATCTTTAAGTATTAACTCTTCGTTAATTAGTTTAACTTTTACAATGTGTCTTTGTATTTTTATAATATATTGTTAATAAACATACTATATACATCCAAGAAACCCCAAAGTGGTCCATTAATGATACACATATCATGATATAAGTCTCTTGGACAAACCTAATATTTTTAGGAATTGAATATCAATTTATAATATAATATTTGTTTTAAAAACTCTTTTTTGTCAATTTTGACACTATTCAATAATTGATTTTTTTAAAACTCATAACAGAATTATTTCTTCTAAAAAATTTAATTAAAACAATCCTAACATTTCATATTAACCTAGAAAATTATTGGTATTTATAAAAAGTCTCAAATGACATTTATTTGGGTATTTATAATATCAATTATTCTAATATTTCATTAATTAGGTAATTACTTCATCATCATTTTGTCATAAATAAATTAACTTATATAATGTCTAAAAATTATAAATAAAATCTCACTATGTAGGAAATATTTGTATATTTCTAATTAATATTTATAGTCTAAAATCCAACATATATAACTCTATGTAAAAAAATTTTTTCTAAAAGATATATGCTTATGTCATTTTTGTATTTATTTTCACTTAATTAAAATAAAGTATCCCTATCACCTAAAAGTGGCTTCATGGGGTCCCAAAATCGACTCAAAGATTCCCATGGTCGGAAATGTATCCACCAATAAGGATATGAAACATTTTAGGGTAATTTAGTATTATTATCATATTATTTTTTAACCCTTATTTACCAGATTTACCCTTTAACCATGGTAAATAAAATATTTACCGAAGTAATTGTTCAAAATGTCTAAAAATAAAAGTTACCTAATTACACAATTTGGACACCCTGATTCCAAATATGGAATCCATTTTTCCAAATTCAAAACACAGAAGTGGCAGAAATTAATTTAAAATTAATTCCTGCTGTCAAAACAAAAAGCGTGTCTTTAAGATATAATAACTATCAAAAGATTGATACTTGTTTATGTATGGTTTAATTGTGAAACTATGTTCAATGACCAACATTGTATTAAATGGTAAAAATATATTCTAAATATACATTAAAACCACTCAAATTCATAATTTATCACTATTAATTATTTTGATTAAAAAAGTTGTTTTTAATTAAAATTTAGTAATTTTCACTATTCATCAAAATATTAAAGTTATCCGAAATGTACCAAAATTTCACCTATGGATAAATTCAATACTCCGAATCCAAAAATGAAGTCCATTTTAAGAGATGAAATTTCTAAAATTTTAAAATTTAGGTATTACTATTCATAACGGCTACTTTGATTAGTCGTGGGATGTGTTAAAACTCGAAGTTGCGTACAACACACGCTACTGTATTATTCAAAGAGAAGCGTACCGTGGAAGATTGGGTTGTTACACACACCACTTTCTATACCAATATAAAGGTGATTTGGTCAAGTGAGAAATATTTTATAATAGCAATAATGTGAGAATCCATGGTTATTTCATCAACCACAACCCATATAACATTTTATTCCATTGGATTTTTTTGGGAGACCAGTGGAAAAGTACATAGTGACATTATCCCACTTCTGCATGGGTACAATAAATGTTTTCATCATAACCTTTGAATTATTTAATTCTTATTTTACATCTTAATATATCAAGAACCTTCTGATACAGTCAGAAAATCCTTCTTCATGTTTTACCACTAGATGTTATCTCAAAGATCACAGTATACATTAGAATATCGTAAAGGGATGGAAAATGTTGATTTATGTGAATTATCAAATAGATGCTTTATTATATTATGTGATGAAGGCACACAAAGTCTTGATTCAAACCAAATCAAACCATCATCATTTTTGTGGATCTATTGTATCATTCCATCTGTTACAACTTTCACCTTTTTTTAGATTGAAATCATCCCTTTGTACATCCATGGAATTCTATTACATGGATGGTTGGTAAATAATTAGGGAGTGGTAGTATGAATTCATTTTCATTATGATTTTCCGGTCCATCATTTTAATATCCATGATGATATGGTCTTTCTCAATCCAATTATGGATAGAGTAGTAGGTTCTTTTATACAAAGAGAATCATCAACCCTATTCACCTTTTCTGGATGCTAAGGAATAGAGCAATAATATTCCTTGATTATATCTAACTATTTTATTTGATTCATGTTGAGTTCCTTTATGGTGAATAAATACTTAAGACTCTTCTGATTAGTATATATGTCACACTTATCACCATATAGATAGTGCCTCCATATTTTCATGGAAAATCACAACAGTTAGATCCATATTTTGTTTTCTGTAATTCGTCTCATTGACTTCCAAATGATGTGAGGAATAGGATATGACTTTATCATTATGTATTAGTACACTACTCAATCCATTCATTGAATCACCACTGTATATTACAAAAAATTCTCCACATGTTGGTATTATGATTAAAGGTGTACGGATTAACCTCTTATTTATCTCCTTGACTCTATCCTATTATTCTTCCATACATACATAATTTACCCCTTTCCTTGTTAACTTAGTTAGTGGTCTTGAAAATGTTGATAAATTTATCCCAAAACTCTGGCATTACCCTGCTAATCAAAATAAAATATATATTTCTTTGACACTAGTGGGTCTTAGCAGTTCCCTAATTTAATTTTTTTGAAGGGTCCATAGAAATTCCCTCAAATTTCATCCATGTCCAAATAATATAACTTTATACATCCAAAATCCACACTTTCTGAGCATTTCATACAATTTATCCTTTCTTAATGTCACCATCACAATCCATATATATTCTTCATATTCCTCTTTTCTCTTAGAGTAGATGAGATTATTTTCAGTAAATATTACTAACAAATTTCAACATAGTTTCTAAATACAATACTCATCAAATCCATAAATATTTTAAGGGCATTAGTATGTTTTAAGGTAATCAATAGAAACTCATGGTTCCCATACGTTGTAAAAAAATCACACATTTGAATATATTCCTTATTCAACTTATGTTGATTATATCAAGAATGAAGATTCACCATTGAGAATTATTGATATCATTGTATATGATCAATTAGGTTATAAATCCTTGGAAGATGATAATTGTTCTTTATAGTGATCTTATTGAGCTCCAATAAATCAATACACAGACTCATTGATCTATCCTTTTTCTTTACAAAGAGCATGGGTACACCACCAGGATATGTACTTGGGTGTATGAACCCATTGTCCCAATTATTTTGAGTATGATTAATTAACTAATAAAATTTAATTAAGGTCATATTATAGGGTCATTTTGAGATAAAATTGTATTTGGGTATGTGTTCTATAGAGAACTATACCTCACATTATGGGATAAGTTTAGGTAACTCTTCAAAAAATACATCATTACATTCCCTTACAGTGGTCATTAACTCTATGATGATACCTTCATTTTACTCATCCATATGATCAAGTTATGATTCTTTACACTTAATCAATGCCCACACCATTGAGGCATTTTCCAAAGGATATTTCTGGTCTTACTTGAATTTGTAGGGGATCATGTAACGGTTTGGAAAATACAAAGATATTTACTTTTAAAAATAGTTGTAGTTTGATAATTATAAAAAAAACAATCCATTCATAGTTTTGCGTTAATTTCCCCAATGGGAAGTGCCTAATGATATGCTATAATAATATCCCCACATACGCCAATAGATGAAGAGTCCTACAATTAGTTTGCAAGCATCTCACAGCTAGGTGTTTTTTGGATATCTTTATATGATGGTATTAGGGGTTTAATTAAATATTTATATAAAACATTCAAAATATAAAATAATGTTTATAAATATAATAAAATAAGAATTTTTCAATTCTTGAGTTTTTAGAAAGTGTTCCATTTACAACATCATTTTCGTAATACTGTTCCATAGTAGTGATGGCATAATCCGTCCCTTTCTCCATTGTCTTTGGTTCATCACAAATTCAATCCATTCGGTGAATATAAAATGAACATTATATAGGGATGATAATAATAAAAGTAATGAAATAAATGAAACCTTTCCAGCTCGAGTTCCTAGGGGATACTTGTATGAATCTACCTACATTTGCATAAATTTTAATATATTTGATCATATAGAAATATATATATATTTGTATATATATATATATATCATTATAATACTTTAAGAACATATCCACTGAATTCATGTATATTAATGATTTAGGGGAACAATGGAGTCACGTGGAATATCAAGTCTTTAGTTGTCGGTGTAACACACAACAATCATCCATGTGTCTATCCATAGAGGTGTTGAGTAAAACCTTTAGACTGAACCTATTTAATTCCCACTACTATAAAATAATAATTTTACCATCCCCAATGAATAAGTCTTAGGTTTCTCAAGGATATACTTTATTGGATTCCAAATAGGTAATCCATGTTTGTTTGTCTCCAAATACTTCATGCTGGCACCAAGGAGATATTCCACGGCATTATAATTTCTAGATAAGGTAAGAGATGATTCCATCTAATGATGCCAATTTTGAAATCAATGTAATAAAAAATATTAAATCCATGAGTTGTGTCTACTATTGGAGAATGAATCAATGAATCGTGGATAATCCTTTAGGTATCCATGGAAAACCCCAATAGAGAATCCAAAACATCCCTAAGGTATTTTATCATATAACATTATATAATGATAAAAATTTATCAATAATCAAAATCTGTGAATTAATAAGTCATAGTGATGTATTTATACACATTAATAATTTATTAAAACCCATATAGTCATGGGAAAAATTCATAATTTAACATGGGGAAAGTGAAATGGTATTCCCATTTACATTGTACTTAAGTCAATATAATCATTCCAATTATAAATGATAATAAAAACCAACCTTAGATGTTGGTTTGGTGATAAGGTCATGTTTAATGAGTCAAGGATTTTTGTTAACATGTTAAAAGGGTGGATCTAGTCAAGGTCATGAACCTATAACTAAATAAAAGTCCATTAAAAATATTTACCATTTTAAAATTTATTCAGTTTAAATTAGATATTTAATTTAATTCCATTTAATAATGTACATATAAGAAAGACACCCTATGAGGGGTTGTTCAAGTTGAGTAAGAAACCTAAGATAATATTAAGGGCTCCTAGGATTATCATAGGCTCCGTCATGAAAACTTAAAAAGGAACATTTATATTTTAAGGTGACACATGGAATTCCTGGTGAATGGAACAATTGTTCATTATATAATGATCTTTAATTTTAGTGAAAATATCTAGAATAACTACCTTATACCAGAAAAATATTCAGCATCTAGTACATTAAATTTATTAGGGCAAGAATAAGTGAAATAGAAAAACCATACAACAAACCTAAAAATATGGTATATTTGATGCATGAAAATAAAATAAATGATAGAAAGAGAACCCATGAAAATAATCAAGTGGATCATTATATCTACTGATTTTGATCCAATGAAATGAACGATGGTTGATTCTGAGCTTGGATGAAGGAGATGTCTTGTAAAGACCCCAATCCCAGTTTCCCAAATCTATTGCCTTATTTTATAATAATAGAAAATAAACAACAAAGATACATCCTAGTGGATTTATTTTTATTATAGAATTTGAAAAATTAGCTACATATATAAGTTCAATGATATAACTTCAAATGAAATACAATATTGAAATTCCAATGGAAACATTCATAAATACATGATTATCCATGAATATCCATCATAAAATACCTCTTATCATCCTATGTAAAAATAAAACATATGAAATGGGTGATCTCATATTCTCAGTCATGGTAAACAATACAACGGAAGTATGAATAATAAGGAAAGATTATTAACTAAAAGTATACATGCCATAAAAACATAATCATGGGCATAATATGGCAAGAATAAAAGTTAATTAAATATTGAAATAATATAACCATGGATATTATAATTGTTAAATAATAACATGGAATATTAATTACAAGTTTCTTAATGAGGGAAATCATAATATGGGTCATCATAAACCTACTTTCAAGGCCTCGTTCCAAGACCATACATCAATGGGTTAAAACCCCATAGTAGTTTGTATCATATGACCCACCGATGAACTAATGTTATATATTAGGCCCCACCTAACACATACTAATTCCTATTCCTATTTCATATTAATGGTTTGAAACATAATCATCTTATACATTCATATTTAAACTAACTAATGAACTTTTGAATATCTTTACCCAACCGGTGAACATTTACACTAACCATTCTCAGTAATATGGTGAATGGAATCAAGATAGCCCATCCCTATTTAAATTAATAGTAACCCATTAAATAACATATTTTAAATTATATCATAAAATTTTAATCCAAAATAAACATAAGAATCAACAATATTGTTGAGATAAAAGAAAATATTGTTATAATGTAAATGAGTAATTATTGAAAAATACCATTTTACTTCTCAATGAAGAGTTATTTTAGAAAAAATCATTATAGAAAAATAGAAGTGAACAATTATAGTTTTTTCATAATTAAATGAATTATTTTATAAATATAACAATTTATTAAAATAGAATATATAGTTCACTTGAAAAAATATATTGATTCAAGAATATCACTTGAATCAGTGTTGTTTGTTGGGAAGAATTTGAGGATGATCCTTTTAAAACATGTATATCCACATAAAAGAAAGAAGGATTCTGATTGGAAATCAAATATATAACATTACCACATAATGTTTTAGGAGTACATAATAATAATTAAGAATTTCACGTGTGGTTAATATAGATAAATAGAAACCCAAAAAAATGGAGGATCTAGTATAAACCTTTACCTTTTATGTGAATGTGTTCGTTAATTGACCTTATGGTCCTATAATATGAAAGTTTACTCATTAATAATTTAATTTAAAACCAATTAAATATTAATTTAGTTTAATATATTTTTATGATGTTCATTTATAGTATTTAACATATGTTATAAGATTTAATTATGTCATTATAGAGTGTTCATATCCCTGATTTCAAGATTGGTTTGCTTGATTATAATTAATGGAGTTTATGTAAAATTGGTATTGTTCTCTAGAAATAGAATTGGATATTATTAATAAAAAACCATATGTTTAATTGGTATTATTTATCATTTTTCTATATATTAGTACAAATAATTTGATAACATGTTAATGATAATTGTTTAGCTTAATTTTAGTGGTTTTTCAATCACAACGAACTAGTTTTGTTCTATTATTTAATATTATTAATGGATGATGGTTCCAAAACCTTACGTAAGATATAATAAATATTTTTTAATATTTATTTACCATATCAATTATATCAAGACTATCCATGATGATGACATTGAATAACGAAAGTTCTTTTTCCAAGAAGGATATAAATTGGTACCTCCCGAATGATGATTTCATTTTTAAAAATAAAATAGAGTGAGTTTAAATAGATTGATAAAGAATATTAAATAAACATTATATCAATTAATTATATAGATTATAATGTATTTAACAATATCATTTGGATATAGGAGGTTTAGAAAGGATAAAAAATAAAAAATAAATGAAATTAATCAAAAGAAAAAAATGAATAAGATTTACCTTAATAATTAACCCCCTTCAGAACCTCTTTTAGGGAAAGGTTTTTGGTATTTTTGAAATACCAAGATCTCCATGATTTTGGGACAAAATAGGGAAGAATATTTTGAAAGATCATTTTCAGGTTTCAAGGCTTATATGAGTGAGGATAAGAGGGGGTGATGGGGGGTATTTATAGTGGAGGAGAGGGGTGATTTATCATTATTTTTTTATTTTTTATTTTTATAAAGGAATTAAATTGTATGGATTCATGTTAATAAATTCATTAAAGAAATATTTTGAGTTATGGATTATGTTCTACATCATCATTACATCAACTGTTACTAATAAATCATGTATTTGGGATTAATCGTAAATTAACATATTTTACTATTCACTAAAAGTTAATATATTATAGAAAACTCCCACAAATCCCCAAAACCATTTATTGATGTATATAATTAAAAAATGAACTCTGTTTTATCTAAATAATTTTATATATATGATAAAATTAATCTTTTAATAAAGTAATTATTTACTCAAAAATAGAAATATTAAATTTAAAAGTCATTTTCTGGCAGTCCAAAAAATTGACAAAGGTCTCATAAAATTATCATACAATAATAAGAAATAACAAATATGATTAATGATTCAATTTTATAAAAATTATTTTTCTTTTAAATAACTTTATTAATTATTAAAATTTCATTAAATATTTATTACTCACAAAAAAATCAAAACTTCATTAATTTTTTTAAAAATATAAATTTATTTATACAATAAATTTTTTATTTTATACATTATATTATGAGATAAATAAATTTTACTTATACTTACATGGAGGAGTTTTCTATTCATTAGTCAAATTTACTATTCATTAGTTTCATATTACTCTTCCAAAGTGTATGTTTCTATTTCGTCAGTATAGATTCCTTAAGTTCTAGAAATACCTCTTATTTCATTCAATATTTATTCATAATGTTTTTATTGTGTTATATAATTAATTTAACATGATCTATAATTTATCAAATAAGAATAAGAATGGAAAATTCATTGATATAATTCTTGGTTTTAACATTCTCTCCTGCTCTTATAATTTATTCATAGAAATTCTAATAATGTTACTTTAAAAAATGTTTTAGGTAGTTTTTTGTGATAAATCACTCAGGCTCCCACATCACCTTTTTAGTTTTATTATCTTTACAATGTAAAATTACCATTCGATTCATCCAATTTCTGAAAACATGTTCTTCAGTGTCCAGATTCATGATAGGCTCTTCATAGTATGATAAGTCGGGTTCCAATTATATACCTACATAAGTGAGTACATGTGTTGGGTCTGGTATGTACATCCTTAATAAAGAGACATGGAATGCATTTTGTACCTTATATATACTAGGAAGAAATGTAAAACTATAATCCACAGATCTAATTCTATTTATAATTTAAAATGTTCCTATGTACTATGGGAATATTTTCCATTTCATCCAAAATCCTATAACACCTTTCCATGGAGATACTTTAATAAAAACATGATCCCCCACATGATATTCTAAATTCGTCCTTAAATTATTCGCATAGATCTATTGACTACATTGAGTGGATTTGATATGGATTTTAATATTCTTTACGTTGGTCTTTGTTTCCTCTATAGGATCTAGGCCTACATGCCTCCTTTCACCAAAATCACCCCAACATGTATGTGTATGACATATTTTACATATAATTCTTCATATGATTCCATTAAAATAATAGAATTGAAACTATTGTTGTAAGAAAACATTGCCAAAAGTAAATAAAGAACTCACATACCTGAAAAATTATGTACCATGGACACAACTTGTCATCTAATGTTTGGATCATCCTTTCTGATATCCTATCAGTTTGAGGGTGATAAGAAGAACAAAAAGGAATCCTAGTATCCAAATAATTATGAAGACTATTCCATAATATGGTGTAAATTGTAGATCCCAATTAGGAACAAATGAGGTATGTTCTCCATGATGTCAAAAAAACAAAATTAATATAGATTTGTGCAAGTAAAACTAGTAGTAAATCCACCCTTATAGTGAGGAAATGTGTAGATTTGGTAAGTAGATCAATAATTACCCATATGGCATCATTATTTATTGGTATTTTTGGTAATACATAGATAAAATACAATCAAATGTCATCCCATTTACATGTAGGAATATTAATAGGTTTCATGAATCCTATATGAATTTTTATTTTAGCCTCCACTTGTTGATAGACTAAACATATTGATATATAATCATCCCTGACATGCATCATAGCCTCCACTTGTTCATAGACTAAACATATTGATATATAATCATCCATTTCATGCATCATATTATCCCATAAGAAATGTTCCTTAAAATCCTTGTACATATTAGTTCTACTAGGATGTTTAGAGAAATTCAAACTATGGGAATCGTCAAATTACTCCCTTTTTAGATTGGTTATAGATGTAATACATAAATTCGTCCAAAATTTCATAATTCCATCCACATACAAAAATAATTCCAACATCCCATCTTTCACAACATTAATTTTCTTTCATAGATTCTCATCATTTTGTCGATAAATTTTAATCCTTATAGAAAATATGGTCAGGAAACCAATAGAAAAATCAGTTATTTTTCACTATAATTGATAATTCATGTATCTTTCCTTACTAGATCCATGTACATAGGATCCTTTTCAATCCTTATTTTATTAAAAACCCCATGATCCTTTATGCTAAACACATTTACCACCTTATTTCCATTGTCTTGGTGGTAGTGTATTAAAAATTAATAATCCTTGAGTAGTACGATCCATCTCCATTGACTCATGTTACACTATTTCAATGAGAATATATATACCATACTCTTATGGTTTTCATATATCTCATATATATCTCCATAGAGATAGTTTCTCCATATCATCAGAGATAAGATTACATTTATTAACTCATGATCCTGAGTTGTATTGTTCTTTTTAAGAATTATTAACTTCCCTAATGCATATGTAATAACTCTATCATTATGCATAAGTAGACATCCAAGTCCTTCCATTGATTCATCAATATAAAACCTAAACCCACCATTTCATGATGGTAGAGTTATGAATGGATCATTTAATAATCTCAAATTCAATTCTTCAAAACATTCTCCACATTATTTTTTCCATAATAACATAACCCATTTATGGGTAAGCTTGGTTAATGGGTAAGCTAAAAGGTGATGTTAGGAATTAGACACTGAATATTTCTTTCATCACCCATAGATATTACTCTCTCTTACACCCCAAAATATGCATTCAGTAAAGCTAGTATTTGATGGTCTAGATAAGAATCAAATGATTATGTTTGTTCCCTAATTTTTAAATATTCTATATCATTCTAAAAAATTGTAACCTCATTCATCTTCCAATTTATTTTTGAATAATAATTTTAAATCCCATCCATATTACGAATTATATAAAATTCAATCACATGTATGATGATAGGTTATGAAACTAAAGCACATTTATGTGTCATGATATGGATTGAACAAAGGAGATTTGTCGTAATGATACTTACCTTAGTTGTTTTTACTGACAACTACTTTATTAAATAAAATATGAAATATCTAATTTTATAAACAAAAAATGAAGATATAAAAGAATTTGATGATCGAGAATCAAATTAAGCATTGGTTATTTTTGATGAAACGAGTATAGTACCTATCATCACATCATTAGGAACATCATCCTTAGTTTTTATGATCACATATGATTTTATTTTATCCATTGGCCTTATCTAGGGGACGTTTCTGTGATGACTATGAAATTTATTTTCAAAATTTCCCACCTCATTAAAATTATATCATTGTACATTGGAATATTCTTTCATTCCCTTACAATCATTGTCGTGAACCAAATATTGTATCCACCAATACCAGCGCCAAACCCGACCAGTGAAAAGGAACGAAGGGTGTTACCTTTCGCCATAGTCTGTAAAAATTTCCCAAGTATCATATATTTTGGTTTGGGAACGATTTACCCAATTATGGATACATAAAACATCAAGAAAAATAGATAAAACAAATCATAAATTTTATACCAAAAAAAGTTTATACACAATCCAGAACTGAATACATAAGTTTTAACACATAAAAAATTTATAAATAAACATAAAAATTTTATAAAAACATCTCCAAGGACTCCACACATTAAGGGGACATCACCTATAAGATTTATTCACAATGCTGCACCAAGGAAGGGAACTAACACACTAAACCACCATCACCCAAATCCTTTTGATTACCTATGTCAAAAATGATCAATTATACTTACACTCAAGGGGAGTAAGTATGGTATGATCCTAATCTCAATATTATACCACCAAGACATTCTGTAGATTAATCAATACAAGTTAAAAAACATGCCATTTTTTATAAACAAGAGGTAGAAGAAATAATTTCTACTGAATGAAACTTTTAAATGTTAACAGTTATCAAAGGTAATTTTCCATGAATATAAACATTCCAATAAAACATATTGGATACTTTATTTTCCAGAAAAAACACTATACGACAATGATAAATACAAAAGAATCAATGAGCACCAATTTTGTGATAACACCTAGGAAATCGGTAGTATCGGGCCCCATGTACCTCGTACCTTAGGGTAAAGTAACCATATAAAAATCCATTCTCATTAATGAGCCACTAGTGGAGAACATACACATAACCTAGTGATCCACAGTCATCACCAATATTGTTTTTTAGTGCTGTTGTTATCCTTTGTGCTCAGTGAAACATGGACAAAACCCATCTGGATAACTACCGTAATAGTACATATCTGCCCTCTTTGGTACCCATGCTTCCCCCATTGTTATCAAATGATTATTTCATGATAAAAAATTATAAAAAAATTAAATCAGTTAGGGTTATAAAAAACTCAAAATAGTTGCTACACATGCTTTTCACCAATTACACCAAAAAATAAAACCTTTAGAAATTCAATATAACATAATTGCACAATTTAACAATGTCATTCACATGAAATACATTGAAAACACCACATTGAACACCATGTGCATACCCATATTTACCAAAACATAATTTTAAGAACCTAAATAATTTCTATAAACCCATTACATGATTTATAAAACAACCTAATTTGGCATATCAGAACATAGATAGGTAAAATATCCAATTTAACACAAAATTGGTTCCTAAAAATCAGTGGCACAACAAACATCACCCAAACCAGATTTCATATCAATCAAAATGGATGATAACTATTCTGAAAATAGAAATTCTTCAAAACTAACTCATCTATTATTGATACCCATGGAATCACCAACCAAAAGGGTTAAAACCCTTGAATCCTTGTGCAAATATCCAACTGCATCACCGCCGCAACAAAAGGGACATAGATCAATCCTAAAACCGAAAGAATAGACCAATAAACCAAGGATAAACCCCTAGGATTGAAACCCTAGCTACTCTACATAAGGAACTTCACAGATATGGGAACATACCCCATGGAAATAGAGTGAACTAAGAAAGTGATTTACATACTTGAGGATGTATGATGTTTCTCCACCAATTCCCTTTTCAAAATGAAGATACAAGGATACTTTGAGGTGCTAGGGAGGCTTTAATGGATGTAATTGTCAAATGAGGGAAGAAAGGGGTGAGTTTTGATAAATCCTGGAAGGGGAAAATGGATATAAAAAACATTTTTAATGAGTTGGACATGACCACTCAATTTTCTTGCATGGTTTTGCAAAACGTGCACCAAAACCGAATGCCCACTTTCTTCTATTCAAAAAAATGTCCAAATTCCTTAAAAATCAAGGGATCCAAGAGGAAACAGAGGGAAGAATGTTAAGAAAATAATATAATATAAAAAAATATCATAAATGAAGGACATGGGTGTGACAATTCTCCCCACCATGAAAATGTTCCTTCCTAGAAAATCAACCTAAAGTTTGATCAGAAAACAGGAATGGGTACTCTTACATGAACCATGACTTCTACTTCCATGTATCATGTGTATCATTTGTATGCATCCAAAGAACCTAGACTAGTGGGATAGATTTTTCCTGAAGAACCTTTTCTTGGAAGTCCACAATTGGAAATAAATGCTCAAAACAGATAAATTCGGCTATATATCGAACTCCTATAAATTTAGTACATGGGAAGAATCCTGGTTGTATTTCATCAATTGAGAGACATGTAAGATGTATTGAATGGATATCAAAAAAAGGTGAGGCCAACATATATGCTGCCTATCCAATACACTCGGGGATCTCAAAAGGTTGGACATACCACGAAGTCAGCTTCCCTTGATTTCCCAATCGACGATAGCCCAGATGAGAGGACACTTTCAAGAATATCGTGTCACCCACAGAAAACTCTAGGTCTTAGTTCCTATGGTTAGAATATGATTTATGGTGTCTTTGATCTATCAATAAGTAATTCCTGATCAACTTGACCTTCTAAGATTTCTCCTACACTATACTCGGCCACAGTAGTGAGGTGTCACTAACCTCTTCCCAATACAGGGGGGGCCGAAAAGGCTGAACATAGGGAACCTCAAAAAGAGAAATTAAAATTGAGTATTTCTAACTATTATTCTATAAAAAATAAACCAACCCCAAATGGCTATCCCAGGAACATACAATGACCAGAACACATCCACGGAGCATGTCCTCAAAAATATGATTCACCCTATCTGTTTGACTATCAGTTAAAGGATGGAATTCCATTCTCATATTTATATGAGACCCCAAGTACTTCTAAAGGACATCCCAAAATGGTGAAGTGAAACACGGTTCTCATTCTGAGACAACAACTGACGTCACACCATGTAGCCTTACCACCTTTTTAAGATACGAACAGGCCAACCCATCCACATTGGTTGTATCTTTGATAGGAATGAAGTGGGATGATTTAGTCAGATTATCAATCACCAATAAAATGGTATTCTTACCCTGAGGTGTATGTGGAAATTCACCAATGAAGTCCATGGTAACCTCGTCCCACTTCCAGGTAGGAATGGGTAGTAGATAGAGAAAAATATAGTTCCATTGATTCTCTTCTTTACCTTGGTGGAATGTGTTGTATCTTAACACGATATCCTTGATGTATCATCTCATACCAGTCCACTAGAACTACCGACAGACATCATAATACATCTTGGTGGCACCCGTTTGGACATCCAACAAATATTGGTGGCTTTCCCACATCACCACCTTCCATAGAGATGATGTCACTATGGAACGGACCTTGAATCTCAAGACCTCCTCTAGAGACAATGACCAATTAGAAGACATCTCTCCCCCATGAAGAAACTACCTCGAACAATGACAAATATCATCACTTGGATATTCCCATTGAATTACCACCACCAGAGAAGGATTCTATTGAATGATTTCCAAGAATGCACCTCCACTATGCTCTTTCATCTCCTAATGAATCTGAGAAAAAAGTCCCAGCAAAGTCAACTCATCACTGGACTTCCTGAAAGCCTGCACAGAGACTCTTGTTCTCAAGGTGTCAGCCACCACATTACCCTTTCATGTGGTATAGACAATGTAAATATTGAACCCCTACATGTACTCAATCCAATGACACTACCTCATGTTGATGTCCTTTTGTAAAAAGATATTTGTCATTATTTTGTCATCAAATTAGACTACAAACTTCTCCTCTAAGAGGTAGTGACACCAACTCTTCAAAGCATGCGATATAGATACTAACTCCAAGACATAGGTCAGGCCATTCATTCTATGTGGTCAGATTTGGTGAGAACCATATGCCACCACGTGATCATCCTGCATAAGCATACACCCGAGACCTATACCAGAACCCTCCCAAAACACTACATACCCTTTTCTAGACTCTGGAAAATCAAAACTGGGGTAGTTGTAAACCACCTATTCAGCTCCTCAAATGATGTCTGACATTCTCGGACCCATAAAATTTTCACCCCTTTTTGGTTGAGCGTGGTCAACTGTGAATCATGCATATAGAAATCCATAACAAACGACCTGTAATAACAATCCAGTCCAAGGAAACTCATGATCTCGAACACATTATTCAAATACTCACATGACATAACCACACTGATATTCTCAAGATCCACCGAAACCCCCTGTACTGAGATCACATTCCCCAAAAATTTAACTTCAATTGTCTAGAAAATAAATTTGGACAACATTACATAAAGGAGATTCTCTTTCAAAGATCCCCAAATGATACAGGAGTGGTGCTCATGTTCTTTATCTGATCTCGAATAAACAATAATGTCATCTAGTGTAAGAACCCGGTTCCTAGTTTTGAGGTACGGGATTCTTCTTTTTCTTTATCCTTAACTATCTTTGAGAAAATATGGAAAATGGGGAAAAATACTAAATTTTGAAACTACACGCCTTGTACTTTTTCCACACGCCCTGTACTTCTGGCCGTCTGGGGATGAGTACATGGGGCGTGTAGCCTTGTCGGTGACGAGGGGGGTAGGAACCAACTACATGTCGTGTAGTGGTACCTTACACGCCGTTTAGTTAGTTGGCAGGCTTAAATAGTAAGACGGTGGAGTCAACGCCAACTGGGTGACAGTACACAACGTGTACTTGGGAGTAAATGTCATGTACTCATGTCGACGGATGAACAGTGTGGCGGTGCTACCAAATGAACAGTTAAATGAAAGATTTACACGTCGTGTACTCAAAAGTACATGCCATTTACTTTGTTTTTTCGTCTTAAAACAGGTAGTAGCCTCCTCATTTGGCATAGGACACACTTGAGCCTATTTGGAGCCAACGGAGGAGGTCGGACCTTTGATGATCTGCCGGGTATTTTTCTGGAATCTGATTCAGCTTCGAAAGATCTTGTTGGAACTGAACGAGTAACCCCTCTCCTCTCCTGGTATCGTTATTACCAATTCTTTCCGGGGGGAATTTATTTACATTTTAATGGGTTTTTTTCTTCGTCAGATCTACACCGTTCTTGGGCGTTTATGGAGTCGGCATTCGGGTATAACGTTCGTTGGTGTTTAAGGTAGGTGGATTTGTGTTAGTTTTTCCAACTGTCATTCGTTTTGTGTGTTTTTGTGCCACGAACCCATGTTGGGGTGTCATGTGGCTGAGGTCATTTCTATATTTAATTCCACGAATTGATTAGGTATTTAATTATGATATTAAAATGCTGGTTGGGATCATTTTTTGGATCTGGAACCACCCTGGGGGTGTGTTCCACTATTTAGCCATTTGGCCAGGATACCTGAGGGTATGACTATAAAGTCATAATTGTAGAATTGCCTTGAAAGGAATTGCTTGTTACTGCTTGTTTCCATGTTGTGCAAGGCTGTTTACCTATTAGCCTGAGGGCATGGTTGTGATTAGCCTGAGGGCCTTGCACTGTTTAGCCTGAGGGCAGTAGTTATTTTGCCTGAGGGCAACCTTCCGTGCTTGAGTGCTTGACTTCTGTGCCTGAGGGTGAAACTTCCTACGTCTGAGGGTAAATTCTGTTATGCCTGAGGGCTATACCTACGGTTTGGATTCTTCTTACCTGAGGTTATGGTTTTTCTTGTCTGAGGACAAGGGATGTTTACTTAGAAATGCACTATGGTGATTTCTAATATTTAATAGATTAAATGAATAATAAAATGGAAATATAATTGGTAATTAGTTACTTTTGAGTACTGCTTACTTTATTGCATTTTAATACTGCACACTATCGTTGCATGCTCACAGGAAGTTGGGCACGGGCCTTTGGTGGGTGCCTACTGAGATATATTTCTCACACCCTATTTTGGTCATGCTTTTTGGCCCAAACGGATTATGTTTCTGCAGGTGTAGATAGGGTAAAGAGTCCCTATACAGGTACTTGACTGTTTCTGTGGAGTATGAGGGAATGGAACCGAGCCTAGGCTTGCGATGCCACTGCCAGCTGTTTTTCTTTGTTTTGATGTACTCTACTTTTGTTTATATCGTATTGATGTATAACATGTTTTGGCTATATTCTTAGAACTTGATACATGTAGCATCATCATTTATATAATGTTGGTTATATCCACTGCTGTTGATTATTTCAGTTGTGTATGGTTTACTGCTTCCACTGTTCGCTGTATGTTTTATTTTGTATTCTGCTGCACTACACTTTGACAAATGAGGTCACAGTTTCCCCACTATCAGACCTGGGCCCTCGCTACTAGTCGTCAGCCTCTGGAATTTGGGGAAATGCGCTTGAGGTCACGTGGTGAACCAGATTTGGGGCACCCATTGCATGGAACCCGGGTCTGGGACATTACAAAGTGGTATCAGAGGGGTTCTTTTCTTTGACTTACTATTTGGAGTCGTAGTCCGGGATAGGAAAAATGGTTGTTAGGAATAAGCTATGCACGGGCGTAGCTAACCCGTGTACAAGGAAGAGCCAATCTACCACGTATTTTAAAATTCTTCTGATTTTGCAAATTTTACAGTTGAAATGTTTTCACTGTTGGGTGACGCACTTGGATTATGTTTTTTATCTTTTATATGTGAGTTCAATTCAGTTTCAACCCGATGAGATGAGGGTATTCCATCTCATGCATCATTTAGGAACATTCTAGAATAACATGCCATGCATAGTTTCCATGCCATGTAGGTGGATTAGAATTTGAATGTTGTTGTGATAGTTGTTGTGCTAGAAAAGCATGTTGTTGTGATAGCTAAATTGATAAAATACCTGGTATTTGATAGAGTAATTTTTGTGGGATCTATTCATAGAATGGACGCCAAACATTGGTTTTTTGGGGAGTATGGGCCCCCATTGACTGGAATTCGGTGGATCTTTGACTCTTTATTAGTTATAACATTGGTAAGATGTCAAAAATTGATTTGTGGGGAGTATGGGCCCCCACGGGTAGGAATTTGACACTTAGGTGTTGTTTTTCATCGTTTTCTGGGTTCTGGGGAAGTTTCTGAGGCATACTGTCTGGAAACCCAGTATACACACAATGTGGTATTTTTATACACGTCGTGTATGTTCTTCTGTTCGGGAAGAAAAATGAACTTTTTGAGTACACGCCATGTACCCTAAGTACACACTGTGTAGTCTCTTCCCGTGTCCCAAACTGTGTGGGCAGCGACACGAGGTAGGGATGTGCTTGGGTAACACACGTCGTGTACCTAATGAACACGTCGTGTAGTGTGACCCAGAGTCTGGTCGTGTAACTAACAACACGGGTCAGTGAACTCCTTGACAGAACACGCTGTGTCAATGATGAACATGTCGTGTAGTGTGACCCGGAGTCCGGACGTGTAACTAACAACACGAGTCGGTGAACCCCTTGACCGAACACGCTGCGTCAATGACGAACACGCCGTGTAGTGAGACCTGGGGACTCGGTCGTGTAACTAACAACACGGGCCAGTGTCACCTCTCCCTGAACACGCCTTGTACCTATGGGACACGCCGTGTAGGCTTGTCCAAGGACAGACCGTGTGGAGTTAGTCGTGTGGCTGGGAAACATGGTGGTGTACACACCGTGTGTGGGTGTAACACGCCGTGTAGTGTAAAGCCGAGTAGTCGGCCGTGTCACAGACGGCACGAGCAGTTGAAAAATAACAACATTCACGGCGTGAAGATTATATACACGCCGTGTAGTTTGTTCAAATGGGAGCCATGTGGCTTAGCCGTGTAGAAGGACCCGGGCAGAGGAACAGAAGTCAAGTATATGCCGTGTTGTCATTGTACACACCGTGTAGTCTTGTTTTTCCAATTTTGAGATGCCTTAATCCTCTTGTTCCCTTTGTGGGTTCTTTGTTTCAGCCTTAATAATCTTGAATCTAAGGCGTGATTTTGACCTTGTAGTGTCATGCCGCCTAGATGATCGTGCGTTGTTCGCCAGGAGAGCAGCGACGAGTATACTCCAGAGATGGTGGGCCATGGGCTACCGGTTGATCCTCCAGCTGAGTCAGATGCAGCACCAGCTATTATACCGGACACAGGCACCGAGGTGCAGTTCTGTGAAGGCTTATTGCGGTTCATGCAAACCTTTCAGAGAGCATTGTAGGCTGCCACATCTATGGTCGAGCTTACATGTATCATCCAGTAGCGGCATTCGCCTACATTTTCATGGGATGGCGGACCACAAGCTGCGGAGTCTTGGCTGGGGTCGAAGTAGACTATTTTCAATCATCTTGAGTCACCTCCAGGGTGGAGGGTCAAGCTCGCGACATATATGTTGCGTGATTCCGCCAAGAGGTGATGGGATGTTACCACCCAGTCAGAGCATCACATGGACATGGCGTGGGAAGACTTTCAGGCAGTTTTCTATGACTTTTTCTTCCCGAAGACGCTGAGGGCAGATATAGCTCGAGACTTCATGAATCTTCAGTAGGTCGCTATGTCAGTGATGGACTATTTTGCTCGTTTTACAGAGCTTCAGCACTTTGCACTCGTGCTGGTGGGTGAGGAGATGCTGAGAGACAGACGTTTTGAGGATGGTCTTCGTTATGACATCTGAGCATTGGTAAATGTTTTCATGTTTCCTACAGTACATGATATTGTGAATCAGGCATTGATTACAGAGAGGAACCTGTGAGAATCTAGAGGTGTGGACCAGGGCGGTTCAGCACCAGTTACTGGTACCTTTTCTGTTGGCAAGAGGACGAGATAGATTGACTTCTCTCAGGGTGGTAGTACTAGCCAGGCAGTCTCTTCAGGTGGCCCGATCAGGTGCTACCAGTGTGGCAGAGAGGGGACCAAGAGACCACAGTGTCCATGTGATCCAGTAGAGTGTCGAGCTTGTGGCAAGATGGGACAACTGCATCGCTTTTCCAGGGAGTTTCCACTAGTGGCTAGTGAGAGGGGTTTTGTGCAGACTTCGCATGCGGGAGAAGGACCAGTGGCTTCTTACTAGTCAAGGAACTGGAATACGTCAGGGCGTGTAGGCAGAGATGGTGGTTGTGGCTGAGGTAGCTAGACACCAGGATCTAAGAGACATCAGTGTGAGACAGCTCAGGGTAGCCAGGCTGTGTCACAGGGCCACGACACTGGGCAGGCATATGCAGTGCAACAGACCTAGGAGGAGCAGGATCTCGGACCTTCTACTGTCAGAGGTACTATTTTAGTATCACCTGTCTTATCTTTAGTACTTTTTGATATGGGTTCTATTCATAGTTTCATACCTGTACTCATTTTGGAGAGTGTTTGGCTCTGTGTTTCTTCATCTTCTGTTATCATGACGCTAGACACTCTGTTGGGGACTAGAACGGTTGGTGTGCATCAGTGCAAGGAGTTCCTCCTTGAGGTTGGTGGGTGTCACTTACATGGGACCTCTATGTCCTTGAGATGACAAGCTATGATTTCATTCTTTGGATGTACTGGTTGGTTACCTTACATGCCTTTGTAGACTTCTATCTTTGTAGGGTGAGTTTCACGTCACCAGAGGGTGGAGAGTTTCTATACAAGGGTGAATGGGATGTCCAGGAAAGTCGAGCAGGACCAGAGCATCATGGGCAAGGTGGAGTCATAGCCTAGATTGCGAGCTTATATCTGGATGACCAGGGGACTTGTCAGATGGATTTCCCTCCTATTGTTGATCATTTCAGGGATGTCTTCCCAGATGACTTTTCGAGTCTACCTCTGGAGAGAGAGGTGGATTTCTCCATTGAGCTTGGGCCAGGAGCAGCATCGGTGTTCATCCCTCCTTATAGGATGGCTACACCTGAGTTTAAAGAGCTCAAGATTTAGTTAGAGGAGTTGCAAGAAAAGGGATTTATCTGACCCAGTACTTCTCCTTGGGGTTCGCCAGTCCTTTTTGCAATGAAGGCAGACGGTACCCTCACACTTTGCGTGGATTGTCAGAAGCTGAACCAGTTGACAGTTAAGAACCGATATCCCTTACCGAGGATTGATTATATTTTTTATCATCTTTGTGGAGCACGAGTGTTCTCTAAGATTGACCTAAGATAAGGATATCATCATCTGCGTGTGAGACCATCTGATATATCTCTCACGAATTTCAAGAGTATGTATGTTCCATATGAGTATACGGTTATTCTGTTTGGACTCACGAACGCACCAGCGGTTTTCATGGATCTTATGAATCATGTGTTTCATCCGTATCTTGATTCTTTTGTGGTAGTATTCATGGATGACATCTTGGTGTAGTATCACACTCGACACGACCATGCCACCCATCTTGAGGTCATATTGAGTACACTGAGGGACCATCGGCTATATGCTAAGCTCTTAAAGTGCCACTTTGGATGGACCAGATTCACTTCCTGGGTCATATCATCTCTGAGGCGGGAGTTTCATTAGACCTAGAGAATGTGAGAGCAGTAGTTTCCTAGGATCATCCTAAGAACATGTTTGAGATACAGAGTTTCTTAGGGTTGGCTGGTTACTACAGGAGTTTTATACAGGGCTTCGCGCGCTTGGCAGCGCCGTTGACAGGGTTGACTAAGAAGGGTGTGAAGATCGTTTGGTCGGAAGCTTGTGAGGCAGATTTTCAGGAGTTGAATGAATGGTTGACATCAGCACTGATCCTGATACTCCCAGATCAGGGGAAGATCTATACAGTTTACTATGATGCATCAAGTATTGGGCTGGGAGCAGTGTTGATGCAGGGAGATCGAGTTGTTGCGTACGGGTCTCGGCAGTTGAGTCCGCATGAGATGAATTACCTGACGCATGATCTCAAGTTTGCTGCAGTTTTATATGCGTTGTGTTTTTTGAGACATTATCTATTGGGGGAGCATTTTAGGGTTTTCACCGACCACAAAAGCCTCAAGTATATATTTACTCAACGTGACTTGAATCTGAGGTAGAGGAGGTGGGTTAAATACCTACAGTACTTCGATTTTGACCTTTCCTATAAACCTGGTAAATATAATGCAGTAGTTTATGCACTAAGAAGGAAGACTCAGATACAGGCAGTGCAGGAGGCCAGTGGTGAGTGGCAGCTCAGGGCTTTGTTCTCTGAGATGCATCTAGAAGCGCATGACAGTCATGGGTAGACATATCTTTCATCTTTAGCTGTGACATAAACCTTCATGGATAGAGTGAGGATGAGATAGCTATCTGATTCAAAAGGCCTAGTTCTATAGGAGTCGGTGGGAATTGAGGACCCTCCTCCTGGTTGGATGATAGGCGATGATGAGGTTTTCCGTTTCCATGGAAGAGTATGGGTTCCAGGGGATATACGTGAGGAGCTGATGCGAGAGTTTCATGATTCAGCTTGGGCAGTTCATCCTGGGGTTACCAAGATGTACCGTGACTTGAGTCGTCAGTACTAGTGGCTGGGTATGAAGAAAGAGATAGCTGGTTTTGTTACGAGGTGTTCCACCTGTCATCAGGTGAAGGTAGAGCACCAGAGGCCTGTTGGGTTGTTACAGCAGTCTCCTATTCCAGAGTGGAAATGGGATGATGTCGCGATGGATTTCGTGACGGGATTTCCGAAGACACCTCAAGGCAATGACGTCATGTGGGTTGTTTTGGACAAACTCACGAAGGTAGATCACTTCTTGCCGATCAAGGAGACCTTCAGTGTTCACGAGCTCGGACGGTTGTATATCTGAGAGATCATTCGTCTTCATGGGGTACCTCGTTCTATTGTTTTAGATAGGGACACCCACATTACGTCTCTTTTCAGGTAGATCTTTTAGAGGGCGTTGGGTACACAGGTGATTCTGAGCATGACATACCACCCTCAGATCGATGGCCAGTCAGAGCATACGATCCAGGTGCTTGAGGACATGTTGCGTGCATGCATCCTAGACTTTGTGGGCTTTTGGGAGAAGCATATACCCTTAGTCGAGTTTTCCTATTACAATAGTTTTTAGGAGACTATTTTGATGGCACCATACGAGGCTTTATATGGTAGGCCATGTCGATCACCTTTGTGCTGGTTAGAGGTAGGTGAGGCAGTTTTACTGGGGCCACAGCTCGTGTAGGAGACATTTGAGCAGGTCCAGTTGATTCGGAAGCGGATGGATACCGCGCAGTCTCGTCAGAAGTCTTATGTTGATCGTCGCAGACGACCTTTGGAGTTTTTCGTCGGGGATCAAGATTTTCTACGTGTTTCTCCGAGGCTGTGACACAAGAGGATCAGGAAACATGGTAAACTTGCATCGCGGTATGTGGGGACATTTGAGATTCTGGAATGGTTCGGGATTGTTGCTTATCGGTTGTGGTTACCGCAGCGATACCGAGCCATGCATGACTTCTTCCACGTGTCTTAGTTGTGTCGCTACCATTCAGACCCGTCTCACACCTTTTATCCAGAGGAGGTTGAGCTTCAGCATGATGTGTCCTTTGAGGAGCATCCGATCCGTATCGTTGATTGGAGCACAAAGCTTCTCTGATTCCATTCAGTTCCTCTCGTACGGGTGCTATGGTAGCATGGCCGAGTGTAGGATGAGACCTGGAAGCGGGAGGCCGATGTACGTGCTCAGTGGCTAGATCTGTTATAAGATTTATCTTCACCACCCTTGGAAGGGAAATTCGAGGAAGAATTCTTATAAGGGGGGATGTTTGTCAGAACTCAGTTCATAGTTTTGAGGTACGTGTTTCTTCTTTTTCCTTATCCTTAAGTGTCTTTGAGAAAATATGGAAAATGGGGAAAAATCCTAAATTTTGAAACTACACGCCATGTACTTTTTCCAAACGCCATGTACTTCTGGCCGTGTGGGGATAAGTACACGGGGCGTGTAGCCTTGTCAGCGACGAGGGGTGTAGGAACCGACTACACACCATGTAGTGGTACCTTACACACTGTGTACTCAGTCGGTAGGCTTAAATAGTAAGGTGGTGGAGTCGTCGCCAGCTGGGCGATAGTCCACACTGTGTACTTGGGAGTACATGTCGTGTACTCATGTCGACGGATGAACAGTGTGGCGGTGCCGCCAAATGTACAGTTTAATGAAATAAGTACACGCCGTGTACTCAGAAGTAGAGGTCGTGTACTGTGTTTTTTCGGCTTAAAACAGGCAGTAGCCTACTCATTTGGCAGAGGAGACACTTGAGCCGATTTGGAGCCAATGGAGGAGGCCTGACCTTTGAAGATCTGTCCGGTGTTCGTCTGGAATCTGATTCGGCATCGGATGATCTCGTTGGAACCGCACGGGTAATCCCTCTCCTCTCCTGGTACCATTCTTACCAACTCATTCCCAAGTGGAAGTTATTTACGTTTGAATGGGTTTTGTTATTCGTCAGATCTACGTCGTTCTTGGGCGTTTCTAGAGTCAGCATTCATGTATAACGTTCGTTGGCATTTAAGGTAGGTGTATTTGTGTTATTTTTTCCAATTTTCATGTGTTTTGTGCGTTTTCATGCCACGAACCCATGTTGGGGTGTTTTGTGGATGAGGCAGTTCCTATATTTAATGCCTAGAATTTATTAGGTATTTAATTATGATATTAAAATGCTGGTTGGGATCATTGCTTGGATCCGGAACCACCCTGGGGGTGTGTTCCACTATTTAGCTGTTTGGCCAGGATACCTGAGGGTATGCCTATAAAGTCATAATTTTATAATTGCCTTGAAAGGAATAGCTTGTTACTACTTGTTTCTATGTTGGGAATGGTCGTTTACCTGTTAGCCTGAGGGTGTGGTTGTGATTAGCCTGAGGGAACTGCACTATTTAGACTGAGGGCTATAATTATTTCGCCTAAGGGAAACCTTTCGTGCCTGAGGGCATGACTTCTATGCCTGATGGTGACACTTCCTAAGCATGAGGGAAAATTATGTTATGCCTGAGGGCTATACCTACGGGTTGGATTCTGCTTACTTGAGGGTAAGGTTTTTCTTGTCTAAGGATGTGGACTATTTACTTAGAAATGCACTGTGGTGATTTCTAATATTTAATGGATTAAATGAATAATAAAATTCCAATATAACTGGTAATTAGTTACTTTTGAGTACTGCTTAATTTATTGTGTTTTACTACTACACACTATCGTTGCAAGCTCACACGTAGTTGGGCACGGGAATTTGGTGGGTGCCTACTGAGATATATTTCTCACACCCTGTTTGGGCCACGCTTTTCGGCCCAAACAGATTACGTTTCTGCAAGTGTAGATAGGGGAAAGAATCCATATACAGGTACTTGACTGTTGTTGTGGAATAGGAGGGCATGGAACCGAGCCTAGGCTCATGATGCCGCTGCCAGATGTTTTTCTTTGTTTTGTTGTACTCTGCTTTTGTTTGTATCTTATTGATGTATAACATGTTATGGCTGTTTTCTTAGAACTTGATACATGTAGCATCATCATTTATATATTGTTGGTTATATCCACTGCTGTTGTTTATTTCAGTTGTGTATGGTTTACTGCTTCCGTTGTTCGTTGTATGTTTTATTTTTTATTCTGATGCGCTACACTTTGACAAATGAGGGCATAGTTTCCACACTATCAGACCTGAGTCCTCGCTGCTAGTCAGCCGCCTCTGGCGTTTGGGGAAATGTGCTTGAGGTCATGTGGTGAACCTGATCGGGGCATCTGTTGCATGGCACCCGGTTCTGGGACGTTACATCTAGAAATACCACGACAAAAGAATTGACATACTGATGGAATAACCAATTCAGGTGTTCCTTAATGACTGATGGCGTATATGTCAATCTAAAGGGCATAACCTAGTACTCAAAGTGGTATTACCTGCTTTGGAATTTTGTCTTTGGGATATCTACTTCTTTCACCTTAAGTTGATGATACCCTGAATGCATGTTTATTTTAGAAAACCACATTCCCCTATAAATTCATCAAACCAGTCATCTATTAATGGAAAATCTTATTTTTTCTTGATTTTCACCTTATTCAGCTAATGGTCATCAATGCACAACCGGAGGGATCCACCAGCCTTTCTCACGAACAACATAGGAGAGACCCAAGGAGAGACTCTCGAGATAATGAATCCATTGGATTATATGTTTTCCATTGGTATTGTTAGTTACCTCATCTCGGTGGGGGCCATTCGATATGAGGGAAGATATATCAGTTGTGTTCTCAATACTATATCAATCGAGAACTCCACATCCCACTCTATGGGAAATCCAGAAATTTTGTTCCGAAATACCTTCATAAAATCGTCCTCTACCTAGGGTAGTCCAACATCAAGAGCATGACCATCTTCCTCTATTACTAGTGATGATAACTAAAAAACAATATTTCAAACCTCTGGGAGTGGAGGTCCCACGCGACTCGACTGAGGATTCCATTCCGCTTGAAAAACATGATGACACCCATCAGGTGATAGGAAACCGACATGCTGCATATAGAAATATATTTGTTCCTAAAAGTGTTCTATACAATATATTCCATGTATTATGTCAAATAAATCCATATCTAAGACCATGGGGTCCCACTCCATCTCAACCCATGACATGGAAAGCGTGCTCGGCGGGCACATTAAACCCAACTCCTTCTTCTTTCCCAGCGTTGTCACCAACTCCATCGAAAAAGAGAAAAACTCATTTGGAAAAATCATCATGTCCCAAAAACAGGTAGAATGTAATGAAACAGAGTCACAACTATCAAAAATTGTAGTAGTCAGAGATGATACAATTAAAACGGTACCTCAAACTGTCAATGGTCCCACCTCAGATTTGGCTGGTGCCTAGTCCACCGCATGGAGATGTCCGTTCTAAACTGAGGATAGCTGTTAGTCTGTGGTTGTTTCATAAACTGACTATGTCTAGAAGATGACCAATACCTACCACTATTTCCACCATAATTAGATCCCCCCCGTCCATGACGGCTCTAACTGAGCTCGCACTCCTCTTGAAGTCCTTGTTCTTGTCCCACTCTGTAGTGGACATGCCTCCCTGAAAAAGCACTAAATGTGACCCATAAATCCACATTGATAATAGAGATTCAGTGGAAGTGTTCATGTTTGTCAGGTGTGCCATGTTCTCCCAAACTGGTGGCACACAACCAATCTCGCATAACAGCCTACAGATTAAAACTGCCAGGAAGAATAGCTTGAACTACCACCTCCCATATTCACAAAATCCTACCGCTTCCTTTTCTTCTCAAAAGAGATTATGCTTCCCCTACTGATGTAGTCCTAGAGAAATCAGCCCTCCCTTTCTGATCCATCTCCACCATGAATTCTCGATCAACCACCTTAGCATAAGTTCTCACCTTAAATGAGAACACCTGGTAGTATATCTCTAGTTATAAGCTTTTCTCATACCCCTGGGCCTTTGAATGATCATTAGAGATGATTTTAGGAACATGTTGAACCATCCCGGTGAAACAGTTGGTGAAATCCATTATAGAAAGTTCCCCCTGAATTAGATCCCTGAAATATTTGGACCTATCATATTCCAAGACCTCGGGAAATTACTATTCATTGAATACGACCTTGAAATCTCCCTAGTGCATTTGCTCATTCTTCTCAGTTTGAAGTATTGATTCCCACTACCTGCGACTGGGAACCTCCATCAAAAAAGAATCACTCATCAACCAGAGCTCCTTGGGTGTATCCAAGAACTCAAACATGCACTGAATCTTTTCAATCCATTCATATGAATCATGGAGTTCTATGATACCTCATAATGTAGGAGGCTTATTTTCCAGTAACTCACATTCATCTCCTTCATAGGACCAGTCTAATCTTCTATAATAGTATATAAAACATGATTTGATCGATTTCCTTGAGCATGGACAACCCGAGCCACATCCTCTACTAACCTATGATCAAGTAGTGTTGGAGAACTCTCTTCGGCTTCCTCCCGTGGGTGCGTGGGATCATTCCAGGGAGGCATGTTCCAAAAAAAAGTAAACATTCACAAGATCAAAATTAGTACAACAATTCTGAAAATTTCATCAATAACATCAAATATAAAGAATACAAACACATTTCAGTTATAAAATAAACAACTACCCCACCCCCATCTGATGTCCACGTGTAGTGTACATCCCACTCATCTCCCATTTAAGTGAAGTCAAAAAAAATGCTGATGTCCCATAGTGAATCAAGGTCCTATAGGAGAGGTTCAACCCAAGCACCCTACTCATGACCCAAACTCCAAGACCCGAATGTTCTGGTTTCTGTCTAGCCTGACTCCTCCCAAAAAAATAATATAACCCAAAAACATCGTCCTCCTTTGATACCATTTTGTCACGAACCAATTATGGTCACCACCAAAACCATTACAAAACCATTCATGGGACCAGGCCCAAAGGGTGTTCCCTTTCCCCATGAGCTGGCATAAGTGCACGGGTATCATACATTTTTTTGGTAATGATTTATCTGAATATGGATACATAATACATAAAAAACAATCGATAAAACAAATCTGAATATTCATCCTAAAAAAAGTTTATACAAAATCAAAAAATGAATACTTAAGATTAAAAATATAACATAGGTTCTAAATACACATGAAATAAGTTGAAAAACATCCCCAATTACTCCACATGACAATGGGTCATCACCCACAATCCTTCTCCACAACGTCGCACCAAGGAAAGGAAATCACACCCTGAACCGTCATCACCAAAGGACACCCCTTTACTTGTGTAAAACATTATCAAGTATACTTACACACAAGGTTTGTAAGTATGGTGTGACCCTATGACCTACAAGATACCACCAGGAGATTCAATATAGTAAACAGTAAAAGATAAAATGCATTCCATTTTTTGATAAACAAGCGGTACTAGATACAATTTCTAAAGAATGAATCTTTTAAATGTAAACAGTTTTCAAAGTCAATTTTCCAAGAATGAGAAAATTAATATTAAAAAATTAGTCTACTATATTTTCAATAAAAATATTCGATAAGAAAATGATAAATATAGAAGCTTCAATGATCACTAATCATGGGAACACCCCTAGGAACTAGGTAGTCTAGGGGCCCATGTACCTCATACCTCTGTGTAATGTTACCATATAAACTTTTTTCACATGTAAGAACAACTAGTAGGGAACATACCAATAGCTAATGGTCCTCAATCATCACTAATATAGTTTTTTTAGATTTTTATCCATTTTTCTCAGTGAAACATGGAAAAAACCCATCCAGATCACTAGCGTACTAGTATATATCCACCCTTCTATGTACTTGGGATTCCCCATTTGGGATCAACACATTATATCATGATAAGAAAATCCATTATCACATAAATAAATCATTTCTAGTCATACGAAACTCAAAAAAATTTATAAAAATTATTTTCACCACTTAAACCACTCAATAAGACCTTTGTAATTTTAATAAATAATATAAGGCCCCAGCCTAAAACCTTACTTAATCTTATGTTATTACAATATTACACATTGAGGATCTTTTCAGGTTTAGAGTTTTAGAGAATTAGATCATGAAACTTTCATAACATTCCACATTTAAACAGTGTGGTTACATAAAAGACAGTATTCATTTTTCCCATCAACGGAAACATATTTAAAATAAAACATGGATTCTTTCTTGACACATCCTTGACACTATCATCATATCATGTACCTTTCCCTTGGCCTGTAAAAAACATTTCAAAAAATTTGGGATGAGCATAAAAATCTCAGTAAGGGTTATAAAAATTATGGAAAGGAAACATGAGTTCATATATACATAAGGATGAAATCATACTTTACCCATAAAACTTAGGCACTTTAACATACCTCATAAAATCATGAAGAAGTCGTAGAAATCATAAGACATAAAAGGTAACTTGAGACATTCATTACATTCTTACATAGGGAGTAACCCTCTTGGTTACGTTTGGAATACCCACCACTGAATATTCCCTAAATCTCTTCAGAGAAACCTTAAAGTTTCACTCCTTCACGTTACCCAAGGCATTGGAGAGCTATATCGGGGTCACCCGCCCTTAGTTTATCACGGAACCACCCGTCTTCATAACAATTCCCAAGAACCACAACATAATCATATCACATAAAACATGCATAAAGGAAACATAACATTTCCACCTATCAATCACAAGATATCAATACAACACTTTGATATAAAAACATTATGAAAACCATTTTCAATACCAAAATAAATGAAATGTAAAACATGGTATTTATTTTTCTTTTAAAAAGAAGGTATGGCTTGTAGAGGAAGCTGAAACTCAAATAATGGTCACGGCGGCGGAGAAGTCGTTGTCGCAGCATACGTATGACGAAAACATTCCCTTTTGTCGTTTAGTAAATGCTGTGTATAAAGAAGATTATGTTTGAATAAACGTAAAAGTCAAATGGGTTTATACACCGTATAAAAGAAGGTTGTTTATAAAACAAAAATATGCCTCAATGAAAGGAGATTGAGACGAAGTCCCATACAAAGACGGTATCCTTGGATTAAGGGTACATCAATTACATAATTATGTGTGACAAATGAATACACGAAATATAAGTGGATATTAAGTGTAAAACAATCAGAGGTTATTCAGACATATTCATAGAACGACATATTCAAGGAGTTCAAGTTTATCCCAAAGAATCAAATTTGGGTTAAGAAGTTCCCTTGAAAAAATTCGACAGCCTAATGGCATAACTACAAAATTAAGAAAATGAGTTTATGAGAGATAAAAAGGGTATCTAATCACATGGACATAAAATTTAAATCAATAAGGATATATAATAACATATCCCAACATAATTTTATGTGAATTAAAAGACATAACAAAATAAGTCTTTTAAAAAGATGAGGGTGAAAGGTTCCCTTACTGACTTGGGTATCTTTCGAAACATACACCCCGTGAAAGAAGGACAATAGAACATTGATGTAAATACTCATAAATGAATGTATATTACACAATGAGTAAAATAATGGGTAGTACATACACTACTCAAAGTAAATTGTGGCAAATATAGCATAAATCTCACGGGAATAAAAGTGAGATGAAAAATCCCTTACGAAAACTCGGCAGCCTAATGACGCCACTTAAAACTTACAAATATGAATTGATGAGATCAAATAGGGTCTCCCATAATATGAACATAAAACTTACAGTAATATTAATATAAAAGAACATCCCAATCATAAGAAAAATGAGCATAAAAGGAATTTCATAAAAGAGTGTACTTAAAAAGAAAGAGAGGGGTAGGATCCCTTACCTCGGGTCCGACATGACTCGATCATTCTTTAACATCCTGAATAATAAACTTGAGTTAATTTCTAATTCCTTAAGAACCTTTTTCAAGTTAATTATTCCTTTTATATCACTTATTACCATGTCATGAACACTATGTTATTATTTAAGTTAATAACGGTCGTTTTAACGATCATTGGTACTTGAGTCAATAAAAACTCTTTATAATTACAAGTTGTTCATGTGGTAAAATATCCATTATATCCAGAATTGTATTCATGATGTGGATATCATATATATCATATATATCTAGTAAATTCATGCATTTATAATATTACATAACATTTAGAGGTAAGAAATGAAATGCACCGTTCATGGAGACGGTAAGCCGTACGTACGCATGAACGCTACTTCCATTTCTATTTCATATTTAATGGAATTAAAACATAATGATACATAATATTATTTTAATTCCAGTATGGTATCATATATAATATCATTTAATATATCCTTTATACGTACTACATATGGTATTAACGAATCAAATCACTTTGAGGGGGCGGTAGTCCGCACTTCCTTAAATGATGATATCGCGTTTACCCATAATGGAAGTCATAAAGGTATGCCATAAATGAAAAATACATAAGCTTAAGTAAAACATAAACATATTATATATCATATATAAATATAGTTTCATATTAATGGCCACCTTTGAAGTTGTTAGAAGAATGTTGAATAATCATCGTTTCCTGAGGCAGAAATTCGTCTTCCACAGAAACAGTATGTTCTTTAACCATTAGATGTAGGTGTGTGTAAGTTTATCTCGAATACTTATTATACCAGAATCCTAGTATATTGAATATACTGGATTTTTAACAAATTAAATGAATAAAAAGTGTTTATGGGGTTGGAGAAGCAAAATAAAACAAAAGAACACAAGTGAAGACATTACCTAAAAATCGGGTAACTCCCTTTAGTTTGAGCTCAAAAGCTTCCTTGGGAAGACTTCTGACCAATGTGAGGCTTCTAAGAGTTATAGAGGGATGTGGAGAGACAAAATGGGCAGTGTTTGGCAGAGAAAAAGGCTTTGGAAGTGTGGGTAAGGAGGTAGATGTGGGGGCCTTTTATAAGAGGAGAGGAGGGGCACTCTTGGAAAGTAAAGAAATATTATTTTATTTTAGAATGAGTTTCGGATTTTAATGGTCCCACATTGATGTGGTTTGAGGATAAGGTGATAAGGGTTCGAAATCCACCCATACAATAGGTTTTTGACATGTATAGGTCTTATATATTACATTATCTTTCCATTTTATTTAAATCATTAAATAATGAGGTCATCACTGCATCATCATGATGTCATAAATATTTCAATTTATTTAATGTCTAAAAACTATAAAAAAAATAATATGATGTAGGAAATATTTTTATCTTTTCAATGACTATTTATAGTCAAAAATCTGACTTGTATAACTCCATGTAAAAATTGTTTTAGTAAAACATTTCATGTTTGTGTCATTTTTACTTTAACATTAAATAAAAAGGTATTTATGTCATTTTCCAACCAAAGTGGCTCCATAGGGTCCCCAAGTTGACCCATGGATTTTCTTGGTCGGCCATGACAGATCCAATCAGGGTAGGAAATGTGTCTAGGTCATTTAATTTTATTAAAATATTATTCTTACCTTAAACTACACTAATTACCTCTAATCGCGATTAAAAACTTAATAAGGTACTATTCACCAAAAAATTATTTTAATCCCATTGAACCACATTTTACTTATTAATGACAACCATATATGTTGGATTTTTTAAATTCAAAACAAAGAGATGGCAAAATTTCATTTAAACAGAAAATCAGTTTTTATAAGTACCACTTAGTGGTTTCACTATTCATCAAAAATTGAAGTTTTTCAGAAAATTTTCAAAAATTCACCCTAAGATATATTTGATATTCTGAATTCAAAAATGAAGTCTATTTTACAAAATTGAAAACATATAAGTTACATTGATTAATTTTATAATTAATTCCCGCTGACAGAGCAAATAGCGTGTTTTTATGAAACAATAAGTACCAAAAGATTGACACTAGTTTAAGTCCGATTTCAAAGTGAAATTAATTCCAATGACCACAATTGGTTTAAATGGTAAAAATATATTCCAATTAAACTTTAAAACCAATTCAAAATATAATCTAATCATATAAATAAATTATATTAAAAATAGGTTTTGAATTAAAATACAACAATTTTCACTATTCATTAAAAAATGAACTTTATCGGAAAAATACAAAAAAATTACACAATGTAAATTTTGATGTCCTGAATCTAAAGAAGAATTTTATTTTTCCAAATATAAGACATAAAATTTTCAAAATGTGGATTTAAAAGAGGTTCTCCATCAAAAGGCGGTTAATCGACCTTTTAAATAATATTAGAATGTTTATGCTTAAAATTTGGATTCATTCTCATTTTCAATCCTCTAACATTTATTGTAAAGAGTAAAAATATTTGACAAACATACATAATCATTTTTTAGTTAGTTCCGTTCTTTCCCGCCATTACAATGGCTAGGCGTTAACTACCATTTAAAATAATATTATTTTATTATTAGAGTGCAACGTAAGATTTCAAAGGAACTCGTTGTCGTGTATTAGGTACGCCATTGAGCATAGTGTTCCCTTTAAAGTAATATTAATAATTTTTTCACAAATAGGGATAAATATAAAAATGTCATATTGTTTATTTACCTGGGGTGTTACATCCTTCCCCCCTTTTGGAAATTGCGTCCTCGCAATTTCAAAATTGGGCTTGAAAATCCATTGTAAGTCCCACATCGGAAAAGGAGTAAATTAAACTATCACTTTAAAAGAAAGAAAGGGAAGTACAAAGGTCACCCAAGTTAACCCATAATAGGATTCCATGTATGAAAATATGGACATGGAGGAAAAAAACAAAGGGTCATGTTCTGATGGAGAGTGATAGTAAACATGTCTAGGAGAAAGTTAACCATAAGAAAATCAAAAACTTGTGATGGGTTAAATGGTATTGGATTCCCCATTAGGAAAAGTTAATGGACAACATTTTTTTTAGTTACTTTTCATTGAGGAATTTATTTTTGAGCTTAACTAAAACATAAGGAAACATACTTACTTGTCATGTTGACTTTCAAATTTTACTATATTTCTTACACAAACTCATATTTTCTCCAAGAGATGAGTATTTAGGATGACTTGTTTGCATTAAGAGAGATATAATAAACTTCTATAGAATCACCTAACCCAAAAAAGAGAACTATATACTTCCCATGTCTTTAGACGTTAACCAAAACCAAAACCAAAAAGGTTAGTACAAGATCAGATAATCCAGAAAAGGTTTACCCTTTATAGAAAGAAAATCTATTCTTAATCTCCAAAATTTGTCCAACAAAACCCAAAGTTCAACGAGGACCATTCGATAAACAATTTTTCCATAAAATTCTTGAAATTAAACCAAACTAAGATCGAAACCCAAATATTTTAAGGATTTAATGACATAGTCTTCCAAGGTACAAATTAACTTTTATCTCCAAATAACATCAGTTGCTCTTAAATTCTCATATTGAAAAGTAATTGACCTAATCACATATCCTTGATGATAGGTTAATCATTTCCATAGATAACCCAAAATAAACATACTCTTGATTCCTAAAATCATCTAACTAAAAAGAATTCTCCAAACTAACTAGGTACTTCATGTAGTCCAGTGGTAGGCGATAAATACCAGTCGCACTTTGGTTGTGGGTTCGATTCCCACAGCTTTGTCCGACGCGACGGGTTGTCACACAGTCTACATGTTGTCCTTTTTCCAAAACTATATAATTCTTAAAACATTCCCCAAAACGATATAAAATCTTCAAAAATAACCATAACATATTTTAACCTCAAGTTTATCTCATGCCTTTCACTTTCCATCATAACATATAGTACCCCATAATTACCTCAAAAGTAAGGATCATATAAACCCAAATGGTTCTTTATAACTATGTCCACAAAAGAACAGATAACTATTCCTTGAATAAAATTTTTATATATAAAACATTAGGGTTACACATACTATAAAAAGTATTCTAATGTAACCCCATCATCAAAAGAGACTTAATACTATTAATAATTTCACCATAACTCTTGAAGCCTTTATATGTTGACTTCTTACTCATTCAACATTCTTCATGAACCATTAACCATTCCTTTCCAACTTATTCTGAAATACTTCTTTTCTACAAACAAAATAATGAATCATATCCTAAGATTCCAAAATAGGAAAACAAATGTTATGAAATAATTCATACCTTTGATTGGTCATTGTCAGTTTCTTCATCCTCAATCGGAATGGCATTAGGTATTGGTCAATGAATATTTGTATGATCTTGGTGATCCCATTCCCGAAACTTCTTCATAGGACATGTGTTTTCATAATGACCATGCACACCACATTTAAAACATTCAATTGATCCCTCAGAAATAACTTCTTTCCCTTTCCTCGAGTCAACTAGATGCTTCCTTTTTCTATGGCAGGTTCTTGCTTTATGACCTTCATTTCCACATCTATAGCATATTTTTGTCCCTTTGAAACATTTTCCTAGGTGTTTCTTTCCACATCTTTGACACATAGGTTTTTGAACACACATACCTTTATGATAATTACCTGTAGTTCCGTAGGAATTTGTTTCTTGGATATATGATGCCTTATAGAAATCACTAATGTTTAGGTGGTCAATCATGACTCCAGGTAGTTGGCTGAGGATAAACACAAGATTTCTCATTGTAGCTCCCATATCATTCAGTTGCTCGCTCAGAAAACTGTCACAGTTTCCTTTACATCCACTGTTACTTTGGTGCCTGCAAGATCCAGCCATTTACTAAAACCAAAAAGGTCAGTGTGAGTATATCAAAAAAATGATCATGTACTAATGAGGAAGATAAACACTAAGATATACTTACTCATTCAATTATCTAAAACTAGGACTCTTTCTGAAATCCTAAACATTACGGTAATGTCACTTATGCTTAAAGGATACCCTAACCTCTATGGTTATCTAAACCGACCTCTGATACCAACTATAAGGCCCCAGCCTTAAACCATACTTAATCTTGTATTATTACAAGATTACACATTGAGGATCTTTTCAGGTTTAGAATTTTAGAGAATTAGATCATGAAACTTTCATTACATTCCACATTTAAACAAAGTGGTTACATAAAAGACAGTATTCATTTTTCCCATCAACAGAAACATATTTAAAATAAAACATGGATTCTTTCTTGACACATCCATGACACTATCATCATATCATGTAGCTTTCCCTTAACCTACGAAAAACATTTCAAAAAACTTGGGATGAGCATAAAAATCTCAGTAAGGGTTATAAAAAATATGGAAAGGAAACATGAGTTCATATATACATAAGAATGAAATCATACTTTACCCATAAAACATAGGCAATTTAAAATGAGTTGATGAGAGATAAAAAGGCTATATCATCACATGTACATAAAATTTAAATCAATAATGATATAGAAGAACATATCCCAACATAATAGTATGTGAATTAAAAGACATAACAAAAGAAGTCTTTTAAAAAGAGGAGGGTGAAAAGTTCCCTTACTGACTTGGGTATCTTTCGAAACATACACCCCGTGAAAGAAGGACAATAGAACATTGATGTAAATACTCATAAATGAAATTATATTACACAATGATTAAAATAATTTTCATTACATACATCACTCAAAGTAAATTGTGGCAAATGTAGCATAAATCTCACGAGAATAAAAGTGAGATGAAAAATCCCTTACGAAAACTCGACAGCCTAACGGCGCCACTTAAAACTTACAAAGATGGATTGATGATATTAAATAGGGTATCTCATAATATGAACATAAAAATTACAGTATGATTTTTATAAAATAGCATCCCAATCATAATAAAAATTAGTTTTAAAGGAATGACATAAAAGAGTGTACTTAAAAAGAAAGAGAGGGGTAGGATCCCTTACCTCGGGTCTGACTTGACTCGATCGTTCTTTAACATCCTGAATAATAAACTAGAGTTAATTTATACTACCTTAATAACCTTTTTCAAGTTAATTATTCCTTTTATATCACTTATTTATATGTCATGAACACTATGTTATTATTTAAGTTAATAACGGCCGTTTTAACGATCATTGGTACTTGAGTCAAAAACAAACTCTTTATAATTACAAGTTGTTCATGTGGTAAAATATCCATTATATACAGAATTTTATTCATGATTTTAATATCATATATATCATATATATCCAGTAAATTCATGCATTTATAATATTACATAACATTTAGAGGTAAGAAATGAAATGCACCGTTCATGGAGACGATAAGCCGTACGTACGCATGAACGCTACTTCCATTTCTATTTCATATTTAATGGAATTAAAACATAATGATACATAATAGTATTTTAATTCCAGTATGGTATCATATATAATATCATTAAATATATTCTTTATACATACCACATATGGTATTAACGAATCAAATCACTTTGAGGAGGCGGTAGTCCGCACTTCCTTAAATGAAGATATCACGTTTACCCATAATGGAAACCATAATGGTATGACATAAATGAAAAATACAGAAGCTTAAGTAAAACATAAAAATATTATATATCATATATAAATATAGTGTCATCTTAATGGCCACCTTTGAAGGTGTTAGAAGAATGTTGAACAATCATCATTTCGTGAGGCAGAAATTCCCCATCCACAGAAACAGTATGTTCTTTAACCATTAGATGTAGGTGTGTGCAAGTGTAGCTCGAATACTTCTTATAAAAACATCCTAGTATATTGAAGATACAGGATTTGTTACAAAATAAATGAATAAAAAGAGTTTATGGGGTTGGAGAAGCAAAATAAAACAAAATAACACAAGTGAAGACATTACCTAAAAATCGGGTAACTCCCTTTGGATTGAGATCAAAGGCTTCTTTGAAAAGACATCTGACCAAAGTGAGGCTTCTAAGAGTTAGATAGGGATGTTTAGAGACAAAATGGGTAGGGTTTGGCCGAGAAAAAGGCTTTGGATGTGTGGGTAAGTAGGTAGAGGTGGGGGCCTTTTATAAGAGGAGAAGAGGGGCACTCTTGGAAAGTAAAGAAATTTTATTTTATTTTAGAATGATTTTCGGATTTTAATGGTCCCACATTGATTTTTTTAGGATAAGGTGATAAGGGTTCGAAATCCACCCATCCAATAGGTTTTTGACATGTGTAGGTATTAGATATTACATTATCATTCCATTTTATTTAAATCGTTAAATAATGAGGTCATCGCTGCATCATCATGATGTCATAAATATTTCAAATTATTTGATGTCTAAAAATTATAAAAAAACTACTATGATGTAGGAAAACTTTTTAGCTTTTCAATTACTATTTATAGTCAAAACTATGACTTGTATAACCCCATGTAAAAAGTGTTTTAGTAAAACATCTCATGTTTGTGTCATTTCTACTTTTACATTAAATAAAAAGGTATTTATGTCATTTTCCAACCAAAATGGCTCCATGGGGTCCCCATGTTGACCCATGGATTGTCTTGGTCGGCCATGACACATCAAATGAGGGTAGGACATGTTTCTAGGTCATTCCGTTTTATTAAAACATTATTCTTACCTTAAACTACACTAATTATCTCTAATCGCGATTAAAAACTTAATAAGTTACTATTCACCAAAAAATTATTTTAATCCCATTGAACCACATTTTACTTCTTAATGAAAACCATGTTTGTCAGATTTTTGAAATTCAAAACAAAAAATGGCAAAATTTCATTTAAACGGAAAATCAGTTTTTATAAGTACCACTTAGTGGTTTCAATATTCATAAAAAATTGAAGTTTTTCAGAAAATTACCAAAAATTCACCCGAAGCTATATTTGATATTCTGAATTCAAAAATTAATTCTATTTTACAAAATTCAAATCATATAAGTTTTATTAATTAATTTAATAATTAATTCCCGCTGACAGGGCAAATAGCATGTATTTATGAAACAATAAGTATCAAAAGATTGACACTAGTTTAAGTCTAATTTCAAAGTGAAATTAATTCCAATGACCACAATTGAATTAAATGGTAAAAATATATTCTAATTAAACTTTAAAACCAATTCAAAATATAATATAATAATATAAATAAATCATATTAAAAATAGGTTTTGAATTAAAATACAACATTTTACACTATTCATTAAAAAATGAACTTTATCGGAAAAATACCAAAAAATTACACAATGAAAATTTTGATGTCCCGACTCTAAAGAAGAATTTTATTTTGTCAAATATAACACATAAAATTTTCAAAAATTGGATTTAAAAGAGGTTCCCCACCAAAAGGCGGTTAATCGACCTTTTAAATAATATTAGAATGTTTATGCTTAAAAATTGGATTCATTCGCATTTTCAATCCTCTAACATTTATTGTAAAGAGTAAAAATATTTGACAAACATACATAATAATTTTTTAGTTAGTTCCGTTCTTTCCCGCCATTACAATGGCTAGGTGTTAACTACCATAAAAAATAATATTATTTTATTATTAGAGTGAAACATAAGATTTCAAAGGAACTTGTTGTCGCGTATTGGGTACGCCATCGAGCATAGCATTCCCTTTAAAGTAATATTAATATTTGTTTCACAAATAGGGATAAATATAAAAATTTCATATTGTTTATTTACCTAGGGTGTTACAAATCATCTCCACAAAATTTAACAATGTATTTCACACAAAATTCCTTAATACACCCACATTGAACATCATGTTCATACCCATAATAATAAAAACAATTTCACCAACCAAATAATATCTATAAACCCATTACATGATTTATAAAAAACACCATTTGTCCTAACAAAACATAGAAATGTAAAACACCCAATTTAACACAAAATTGGTACCTAAAAATCATTTTCTTTACAAACATCCCCAAAACCAGATTTCGCAGTAAGGATGATGGGTGATAAGTGTGATAAAAATAGAAATTCAGAAAATATAACTCATATTGATTTGATTACCCACATAATCACCTACCAAAAGTGTTAAAAACGTTGATTCATTGTGCGAAAATCCAACCGCACCACAACCACACTACAAAGGACTTATATCAAGGTGAAAACCAAAATAATACATGATGAAACTGGGGATCAAACCCTATGCATGAAACCCTACCCACTAGACATAGGTAACTTCCAAGTTAGGGGATGAAACCCCATGTTAAAGGAGTGAACTAATCAAAGGATTCATTTACTCTAGGAAGTGTGATGTTTCTCCACCAAATCCCCCTTTAAAATTGGGTTCCAAGGAGGGTTTGAGGTGCTTGGTAGGCTATAATGGAGTTAATGGTCGAATGGGGGAAGAAAGGGGAGAGTATGGAAATATTTAGGGAGGGAAAAAGGTAAATTATAAAAAAAATTAATGATCTATACAATGCCCCATGATTTTCATGAATGCTTTAGAAAACGTGAGACAAAATCATATGCCCCATTTATTTCCCTCAAAAAGTGTCCAAATTTCATCAAAATCAATGTTGTCCTAGAGGAAAATAATTAAAGAATTTTAGGACAAGAATATAAGAGAACAAAGTACAAAAAATGAAGGAAATTGGTGTGAAAATCTTGGGCATGGTGGCATTTTTCTCCACACTTTTAACAGACTGTCATTTCCTTTTGGCAAGTACTAGGGTATTTCTTCACACAATTACTATAGGGTAAAAAGTCAACTCTTCCATTTTCCCCATTTCCATATTTCCTTTTCTAGAATTTTCAAAAGACCCATTATTCTCTTTCTATCATTTAAATTCATATGACTTAGAAATTTTCTTTTATATCTATATATCACATGATACTATATCTTTATATGACAGGAATGTTTTGGTAGACCAGATCCCATCATAGGAATAGATTTAAACATTCCATGAATCAATCAATCTTACTCCTTGGGTTATGTATGTAGTATGTATCCCACATTGAAAACTCTATGGTATTAACTTCATACTTTACAACTTTATCATCTTCTTTTTTCCTCATAGTCTGAAACTGCCTATCTATATGTACTTGTTGTACATAAGGAACGTATTTTTCAAAGAAATTTTCGTTAAATTCAATCCATTCCTTCTTTTTTATTCCTTTATCCTCTTTATTGTAATGAATAAATGACTACCAATGATCTTAATCTAAAAAAAGATGATAAATTTCAATAACAACCTTCTGAAATAGTAAGATCCCAAAGCAATAAATATCATATCTATTGAACTTGTCCACTACTCTGCTATAAATGGGATCATAGTCCCACTAACTGATGGAGGACTTTTTCTTATAAAGAGTTCTAACATAGATCCTCGGCATTGTTGATCAGTATACTCCATATGGGTAAGGTTATTATTCATAAACTGAGTTACTTTGCCAATTAGAGTTCTCAGCACTAGTCACATCTCTATAACCAACACCATTATCTTGCATAGGAGAGAAATTCTTAGATAGGATAAATTCAATTATGTGGTTTCCATTCCTTACTCTAATAACTATTTCTAAATAATGTTATAAAATAAATTAGGTTAGGAATAATATACTATAATATCAAAATAGAGAAACATATTAATTTAATTGAAATATTATTCATGTATAATATCATAATAATAACCATGGTTTATTTGGGTACAAATTTCCATTTAAATCCTTCATAATAGTTTAAAAATAAAATTTGAATTATTCAAAGAATATCCTCATAGAGTGTCAAACTAGGTGTGCAGTAAGGCACATTGTAAGGTACCTTGTTATCCTGAAATAGTCCCGGAACACCATGTTGGAGTTCTTACACCTTGGTATATCAATTCCAGATCCACCTCCAGATTTATTATCCAAGAAGGGATGTATTTTCTAGGAATATCAACATTTTATATACCTTAAAAAATTTTATTATATTCTTGTATGCTTATCCTCACATTCTATCATAAGGTTTTGACCGCTAATCTATGTTATCTAAATATATATTCCAACTTTTCTTATAAACATAATTTGATACCAACTATAAAGACCCTGATCCTATTTTCCCAAAGAAGGTTCATTATTTTTTTAAATTGGAACCCAAAAAAGGATGAATGATCCCATATAGTGGTTTTAGAAGTGGATTTGGGCTTGGGGGTGTCTTGGGGGTTTAGGAAAGTGTCAGGGAAGGGTCATTGTGGTTGGGATGGTGAATTCCAGAAGTAACCCCACAGACTAGATAGTGGGCCAGCCAGTTTCCAAACCCTCAATTGGGGCTCAACGACTGGCTGTTGAGCCACTAGATATCTGGTTACATCTAGAAATTATTTTATAGAATCTGGGTAGGAATTTTTTATATATAAAGGTAGTATTTAATTTTTGTTTCTTCGTGATTTCAGTATTTATGTTTGGTGGTGGCTCGGGAGAGGAAATTTCATGCTGAAATTTTTCCTCCCACTCCTCACCCACGATACCCCTCTTCCTTCCTTCCAAATGAACATAAGAATTTGAGATGGAGTGGTACAAGATCTATATTTTTACTATTTAGTGTCATATTTTCCTAATGTATTGATCAATTATATAGTCATGTACTCCAAATAAAACAACATAAAAAATCCATCATTGTTAATTCACCATGTTCGACCTCCCTACCGACTATTAAACATCAAAACAATACCACTGCTGAAATGTTATTCTAATGTCTACGAATCTCCATCAAATATTCTTCCCCTCAACCGTATATCATATTTGGATACCATAATCCATCCATCATATCTGCCTCCTCATACCATTTTTATTCATTAAAACCATTCATACTTACTATTTTCTATGGTCATATATATTCAACCCTCCATTGTGCTCCGATTTGTTTCCACCACATCCCCCATAAACCCCAGGTTATTTCAACAACTCTATACCATTATATTTGACCCTTATCGTTATTCACCCTCTCCTAATTATTTACTATGGGAAGAAATTACTTTTAAATTTTGATGATTAATTCATCCTGAAATTTTCATCTATTTTTAGTCACAACATGTGAATGGATATTTTATTCCTCTATGAATATCATTTCCTAGTTTTCGTAAATGGTTGGATTTGATTCATTATTTTTTTGAATTATAAACCAACTAACATGGTAAATTTTTTCATTTCTTATTGTATTCATTCAAGAACATTGACACTTCATCTCATGTATCACAAAAAATTATGTGTTACATATAAATTTCAGATGTTATATTCTCTCAAATATGATCTTAAACTTATTAAATATATGTTTCGATCTTACTGTAAATGAATATCTATAATTATTTTTTGGATTCTAAATGTAATTATAATTTGAATTTTTTATTCAATATCAATTTTATTTACTTCCAATTAAGTTAAATTTAATTTTAATGTAATTTTGTCCTCTGTACATGTATATTTAACTTTTTGTTTACTATAATATCATTTTATCCAAAAATAGATGTATCTTCGTAAATGTCTCTTATAACATTTTCAGATTTTATATGAATATATATTATAATTTTTGTACTCATTAATAATATATATTCATATAATTTTTTTATATATTCCTTCCAAAAAAATTTCATATAATCTTATATGGTTATATTTGACATCAATCACTTATATGTCCCTACTATTATTTTTTAATCCATGATAAGGAAATATTTTAAATTTGTATTTTTTTTATTTGTTTATCCAAAAAATTGTTAACTTATATTCATTAAATTCATTTTAAATCGTCTCATTATACTATTATCAAGATTTCACATCTATCTACCAATCAAAATGCCAATTACAACAATGTCCGGGTGTAGCAGAAGTACGTTGTGAAAATAAAAAATTACTTTCATATCGGTTTCGAATTCATTCATTCAATGTATTTTTTGGATTTAATTATATACTCATTTACCCCTAACTTATTATACATTCATCTAACATATTTAATTCATTAAACTATAATAAATAAATTTTTTATGTTAGAAGAAATATATTATTATATTTTATATACTAGATAATGATGATAAATTTTATTACCTTTCTTATTCTTGATGATATTCATAAAGCTTATTACCTATATTATTTTTAGTAATATTCATATAGTTTATTACAATTTTATATAGTAAAATAATAATATAGTTTATTGATTAAACTAAATTCAGACAGTTTATTACTCTATATAAACATAATGCATTCACTGAATAAATACATGATATAATGCATAACTTTTACAATCTTTGTAAAACGGATTACTTTTATTATATTTTATAATATTCATTCAATTTAAAATACATATGGGGATTATTTTAATTATTATAAAAACTCTACATAAAAATTATTATTGTATATCAGTTATACTATTATCTTAAATTGTGTAGGGTGTTTATAAATTAACTTTACATTTATTGTTTATTAATTAAAGTTAATTCATACAATTTAAAAATCATTTCAATAACGATTTCACTTAAAATTCATAAACTAGATTCTTCAACAGAATATATTACTTTTACAATATTATATCAGTTTTATGGATTAAATGTTTCATTTACAGTTTATTAGAATTTTGAATTATCTTCTAATAATTTTATGGTATCATTCAATTTAATAAAAGTAATTTCATTATATTTTTACTAACATATTTTAATATAGAATGTTCACACCATATAAAAAATAATTCATATTTAAAACACCACTAACTTTTAATATTTTAGTTTAATTTATATAAAAAATCAGTTAAAATGATGTTCATTATGGGATGATGATTACATACAACACATTAATTGAAAATTATTGAAAAATGATCCTCCCATTACTATTACATATTCACAATAACATCTGTTGGAAACTGATTTTTGTATTATAAACAAATAATAGGGAGAAACCCATTTTACGAAAATATTCAACATTTAGTAAAAAAAATCAACCAATAAATATAAAAATGTGTTAACAACATTTATTAATTCATTATACATAACAAATAGTTGTACCTTCTTCATTCACTATTATGGAGGCACATGAAAACATCTGTTATAGAGGGTTATAACTATAAACCTATACCATGAAGGCCATATTGTACTTGGTTGATTGGTTATTTTTTATCATACTTGTATTTTATTATTTTGGTTAAATCGTTATGGGTGATGGTTTTAAATCCTTCAAAAAATAAAATTTTCAATTTAAAATATGTTCTAACCCACCAAAATTCAAAAGTAAGAACATTGTATTTAATATTTTGTATGACACGCAGCACCAAGCATAAAAAGATATGTAATATAATGATTTGTTAATATGTATTTCGTAATTTAAATAAAGATATTCAATATCTTGTAATTCAAGAAACAATATGTTATCTTGTGTTACATGCTAGAACAACTTTGTTCAGTAGTTTGTGTTACACGCAAGACTGAGTTTTACTGAAAAATAATATATTAATAAGATATTATTATTTAATATAATAAGATAAAACCAAGGTTTTAAAATTCAGTTTAGGAATTTTATAAACTATATTATGAAAATATATGGTTTAATTAATTTTAATCAAATAAGTATATATTAATATAAGAACCAATTGAACGTATAGGGAACATTTTTATGAAAAAATTGTATTATGCCAATAAATTCATTTTATCCTAGAAAATTAAATTAATTAAAATTAGTTATAAGTATTAATATAATACACATATTATATATTAAATCAAATATTTTTTACATTTATCCAAATTATTTTATAATAATAATACAAGAACAAATCCAATATTACCTATATAGATCAATAAATTCAAAAAGGCACTTTTAAAGCCTTTTAATGGCCACGTATTTTAAAACAAAATATTTTCAATTATAATAATATTATATTTACCAATAAACTATGATTTTTTATATAATAATTTAAAAATAATATTAGATTAAACATTTGGTATGTTTCTCTGATGTTTAATTTTTTAATGAAAATTAAAAATATTGAATTTTAATTTAAAACAAAATTTTCATCAGACATATTTATACAGTAAAATTATATTTCAAATAATTTAGAAAGTTAAATTATATCAATTTTAAATAATTTAATCGAATTTAGGAAATTTTAATCAATATTTCATTGAAATTGGATATAAAAATATTTCAAACGTTGGGATATTTTTACCTTAAAACCCATCTTTCATCATCCCATCATTGGGAATAAATTTAAACTAATTTCATCCAATTGTTTGATTAGATTATTTTAAAAAAATCGATTCCATGTATTAAATAATCATAATTTGTTATTCTTATATGTTCAACTTAGATTTTTACAACATATATAACTAAATTCAGTTGAAATTAATTAATGAAATTAAGGTAAAATTGATCTTAACAAGTGACTAAACATTAAATATAAGTGAAACAATTACAATAAAACATGTTAAAAACACATTTAATTGACATATTTATCGCATATACTCCCTTTTCTAGAATTTGGTAATTTCATTGAAGCACTTGATGTAAGGAGGACCTCTCAATAGTGGTTGCGTTTTCATATTTACAAGAATATATATCCTCATCCACTATAAAAAGAAACTCACCCCTCCAACTAATACACAAATATCATGAAATTTGACTCATCCAAAAACTATTGTAATAAGATATAAAATTCCCTCCACTCATTCTAGAGTCCTCTTTTTGAGAATAATTTAAACAAAGGAATTTCATTCATGAAAACGAAAGTGATTTACCCAAAAGAAGAGGAAACATTATTCTATGATCATATTCATAATATTCTTTCTAAAACCATTAAATTATTCTTATTCCATTATTATATAATAGCCCTAGTATCCTCAATATACAGATATGTTATTATGTTAATATTTCAAACTATACCTACACATGCTTCAGTCAAATGTGTAATAAATTTATCTTTCGTGTGTACTACAGACTACCACCACCCTAAACGATGTCGTTTACTTTTTACATTACCACCTCTCATGGATGTTAATTATGATAGATACATTGTTTTATATGATATATAATATATTTATGTTGTCTTCATACTTCTATAATTATTATATAACAAACATTATCATTCATTATATTTTGTGTAGATAAGTTAACATCGTTTGTGGACGTGAATACTACTTCTTCCTCAAAGCCGTGTTATACATTTGCACATTAAATGGAATTTTTTTTATAATGGTTTTAATTAAATATATGTCACATAAATGAAACTTTTTAAATATCTATGAAATAATTCCCTTTTGATAAATATAATATATCATTTTCATTATTACACTTTTTCACACTAAAAAAAGTGATAATGTAAATCATGGACTTGTGGACTACGGCCTTCTTAGAGTATTTTGTTTCCTTCTGAATAAAAAGAATTATATATATATATATGATTAAATAACATGGTATTTATTATATAATTATCATTATTTAATGAAAAATGATATCTATCTAATTTTTGAAAATGATGATTGAGAAATGGAAACATTACTCCTTCAATAGTACAATGCCACGACATGTCCTATTGGGGCCCATGTCGCGACACCCCAAAACCACCTCCAATAGTACATGGATGGGGACTAGAATCGAGTAGGTATATCACTAACAAGGGAGGCATTTCTTATGCACCTGTATACACACACACATCTCTAGAACCACAAATGCTGAAATCTAAAAACAAATACAAACCAATAGAATGCATACCACTATATCCCAACCAGGGTATGATAGGAATGTAATTTGTAACATTGTAAAGAGCCTGAGAATGTAATCCCATGAAAAATTGTCTGTAAACAAAAAAGTAAAACCTCTAAACAATGTTACTGGGATTGCATTATATAGTCGTAGGAACACATGAGCGTGTATGATCTCACAAGGCTCCATCTGATTCTGGCCTCCCTATGACTCTGTCAAAAGGTTTCTCATCTGCACAAGATACAATGAATGTGTGAAGAGCCTGTTAATGGGTTAGTATATCAATATTCTTTTTAACACCCTGAAACAACAAATCAATACTGAATGGTAGTGGTATAGTTAGCTCTATACCCATAAATCTTGTATGTTCTTGTAATAAGAATATCCAGATATACTCAAAAAAAGACACAATGTCTAGAGGTAAGTCAAAAATACCGCATACCACCAAATAGGTATATAGTTTGATGGATCCAAAAATAAATTTTCTGGGAGATCAAATCTCTAAGTCCAATAGCATTGCTGATATTTGTATGAGAAGTAAAATTCATAGGTAACTTTCATGAGGGAGACACACTTATTGGTATGAGGAGTGAGATATGATACATCATATGAGGATCACAAATTAGGGAATGGGGTTATAACAAGAAACTTGTCTGGACTGACCTGCTATGTAAGGGATCGATGCTCGGTGATATTCATCATGTTGATGGCAAAGGCTCAACCTAGGGCACAAATAATGAATGGAGGATCATAAACTAGACCCATCAAGGGATTCCAACATATATGTTCAGGTTGCCCAGCTGATGAGATCATACTCTTAAGAGTAGGAAACAATTTTCACCATCCTTCATGGAAACGATCAAGGGAACAAACCATAATGAAGATTTTCCAAGATTTGATGGAAAATATATCCAAGACATGTTGAAAGGCGTTCACAATGTGTAGTTGGGTCGCATACCATATCCCATTACATCGGGTACTACTCGTATACAATGGATCATGTCTTTCCAACTATGTCATGTAAAAGATGGGTACACTGTTTGTATAAAGAGTCACACAATATGTCCTTCCATATGTGGTATTCATGTGTATAGTGGATGTGTGAGAGTACATGACTTCAACCATTGTTTCATTTCCCATGTACTATTACATTTAGTAGTTCATCTACTCGGTCCAAGGCAAGATGCGTTGGGGAGTAAATGTCTTGTAGACAAACCATGTACTCCACACCATGTTCTTATATCTGACGATATATACATTGAGTCTCTTTGAAGTTCCAACAGTCAATGTGATAGGGGTCACATGTTGTGTGGTATTTAGTTACTCACTAAAACCATAGAATCCAATCATTGGGGTCCACATTCTAGGTAATCTCATATTACATTCCTCGTTCATTGGGATTTTCCTAGATCACTCCTTAATCATAATCGTGCCTCGGTTGATCTCTCATATCCTTTTTCTGGGATCTATTGATCTCAAAACATCATATTTGGGCTCACCTCATCACCCTAAAAACGAATTGATGGGTTTTTTTCTTCAATCGTCCATGAAATATGATTTAATCCAACCTAAATTAAACCACTCGAAGAACATTTTATCTCAATTCTATTTGATCCATATGTTGCATTGGACATTGCCCCACTGTTAGGTTTTCCCAAGATTGGATTCTCATGTTTGGATATTTTCACTAAAAAATGATGGCACAATGTACATTCATTCATAAACACAAAAAATAATGAAGTAAATAAAGAAAACGGGGGAGATAAAAATTTACAAGGAATTATCTCGAGGAAAAAACCTTGATCGTTCTTCATTCCAGCCTCGATCCGTTCCCATAAAAATGATAAAAAATCAAAACAATAATCAACCCCATAAATCATGAAATTAAAACCGATCCTAAAATAATGATCCAACTACAGATGAACTAGTTTTCTAGTTATTCAACATTCCTCTTTGAATCTTTGAAAGGGAAAAGAAATCAAAAATAACATAACATACCTGGAAGTTTCTTTGCACACTGAAGAATATCAGTTTCCATGTTGTAGTCGTAGGTGAGATCATTCATGAATAGAATCTATCGATCATCAATACTAGGTTCCATGATCATTCATCCTTGAGAGAATACTCTAGGGTTTCTCTCCTGGTCCTCTATGTAATTGGAAGGTTATCAGCCTAATCATAGATCCATGCCTACATGTTTTTTTTAAAATAAATCATTGGTGCATCATTAATTTCATGAAACAAAAAAAATTAATTTATAATTTATTTTATTCATTAAAAATGCTTGATACTACTTTTCATAGCCAACCCATGCCATCCAATATTTGGTCACACCTAGGATAATATCACTTCATTAACATAACTGTGTGCTCATATTTTGGATCCTTGCACCCATTTAGATGTTATTAAACTTTTTATGAAAACTGCTCGGGTATGCTATTTAATATATTTAATATATTTCAAAATTCTATTCTTGGAACCTCGGGCCTCATAATAGAACGTTTTCTTAGTGCCTTTTCTCTAATTAATTTCATATAATTCATTAATATAATACCGAAAAAATTTAGAAATTTACATTCTCCTCACCATGGGGATTTACATCCCAAAAAATCAAAAAACAAGTCTACTAAAATTTATGTCATTCTAGGCATGAATATAAGCCTCCCTCTCCCATGTGATCTCTTAGATATTACTAATATTCCACTAGACACTCACAACGGGAATCGCTCACCCATGAAGGTTCATATCCTATGGATCTGTGATCTATAAAGGGTACTCTAAAGAAACTGCACCGTCCTCAGGGTCTATCTCTCCCTAGTTGATGATGTGTGACATCTCATGCATATAACTCCACATCTACGAAATGTGGATGATGTCAGGTATCTAGTACTTTTTTGGTTATAGAGCTTAATTGTACACCACCTATCCAACACTATGAAATATCATAAAAGTGTTGATGAACCTCAAAGATATCTTTTCACCCCAACCAAATCTATGTAATCCCCATCAAGTTAAAACCTAGTGGAACACATGGTCTCATTCCTCAAAAATAAAAGGCATTTATATCCTACCAGCATATGAATTCGGATGGCTCTGTGTTGTATCGATCCACTCTAGGATGATATTCAACATCTGTATAGTAGCGTCCAGCATCTTTGGGACCATGAGTGATTACTCTCCTATGTTTGACCTGTTAATTTGTGATCTTTAGGGTCTCCCATACAAATACATGAATAGTGTCACACCCATGATGGAATGGTAGCTATTTTTATACATAAACACCACTAGTAGTAGATTATCCTCCCTACTATCAACAAAGTACAACATGAAAGCCTGCAACATGTACTTCAGAACCTGAATGTCCATCTCAGTTTGTCCATCTGTATAGGGGTGAAATGTTATACTCAAGCATAACTGAGTCCCAAAGACCTTCTGTGATCCCTTCAACATTCAGGATGTAAATAGAGCATCGTAATCTATATCATTCGTCAATCTAACTCTATGAAGACGAACAATATCATGCACAAAGAGACATCCTAAGAGCTCTACATAACTCTACTCTTGAATAATTTGTAAGTGACCCAACTTGTTGAGTCATTCAATGGTCCCCCATATTGTATCATCCCTACTACATGTACATGGTAAAATCATCATTATGTCAATTGATATCCCATCCCACTTCTATTTTTTCACCGCAGGGGGTTAAGCTAAACTAACTTGATCATTGTGTTCTCCCTTAACCTTCTTGCAAGTAAGGAATCCAGAGACAAACTCTATAAATCCATTCATCATCCCTAGCAACCAGAAATGATGTTATAGTAACTCATACAAATTCTACAAACCTATATGTACTGCAAAATTGTTTGTTTGAAACTTGCACAGAACCACCTCTCAAAATTACACGTGTACAACTCTGTGTCCAGTGAAAAGAAAAATGTGATCCCCACCATTTGAATATCCATCTAGAGAATTCCCTATAGATATATGAACACGTCATGTCTCGCAATCAGTATCTTCATGTTATGCCTACCAGAATCTCTATAATAATTTCGTGGTAACAAAAATCGATAAGAGGCATGCTCCCCCATCTCCATCCATCACAGATAACTATAATGAGGAAAACTATTTTGACAACTCATCTAGTAACTATGAACACGATCTATTAATGATAGAAGAATCCATTGTATTCCCCTTCCCAAGAGTATAGATGATCTCCAAGTGATAATTTTTTAGGGAATCTAGCAATCACCTCAGTATTAAGATCAGATCCTTTTGAAAGAAGATATAACTATAATTCTTGTAATCAAAATAGATGGCAAACCACTCACCCATCAAGTATTTCCTCCACATCTTCATTTCAAATACTACCAATACCACCTCAAGATCATGGATCACTTAGTTTTTCTCATGTGGTCTCAACTAGAATCACCCATATGAAATAATAACTTGCCTATGTATTAGGACACAAACAATTCAAGTCCCTGATGCAAGATAGAACACTATGTACTCAACACCCTCCACTAGAAATCACAATATTAGAGCACTCGTCAATCTCTACCTCAACTGATGAAAATACATCTTGCACTTATTTCTCTAGAATAATGGTTTAAGATTTCGTGTTAGAGCATTCATCATGGTTTCTAATATCATTGAGAAATCATGTTTAAATAACTTTTAATAGCTTACAATCCCAAGGATTCTCCACACCTCTGCCACAATTATAGGTGTATCATATTCTAGTACTTCCATGACATTGGTTGGGTCCACCGCCACTCCATATGTAGAGATAATGTGTCCCATAAAGTGGACTACCTGAATCTAAGACTAGAACATCGAGTGTTTCCCATAAAGTAGGTGCTCTTACAGTACATCTAGAACCATCCCTAAGTTTCTTGTGTGCTCTTCTTTGGAAACCGAGTACACAGGGATATCATCGATGACCACTACCACAAACTAGTCTACACAAGGCTGAAATATATATTTCATGAGTCCCCTAAACCCTGCAGGGGGAATTCCTTATGGAAAAGGGTATCACCAAGTACACATAATAACCATTACAACATATCAAAGCATAATTTGGTATATCCTCTCCCAAAATGATAGTTGGTTATAACCTGATCTAATTTCAACCATTGAGAACGATTGTTACCATCTCAATTGATCTATGAAGTCATCAATCAATGCTAGTGAATATTTTTTCTTCAATAAAAAATAGTACATGTGTTGGTAGTCACACATAACCTATAAATCCCATCATCCTTTTTGGAAATAAAAAATAGGTTCGCACAAGGAGATACAATGGGTATCAGTATGCCCTTCCTCTATATTTCCTTCAATTTCACCCTTAGATCACGAAGCTATATCGGAGTCGGCTGATATGTTGGTGTTGATATCGATGTCGACTTGGGGTGTAATTCAATCAAGATTTCTATCTCTATTAAATGAGTTAATACTGGAACATATTCTAGAAACACATCCCTATACTACACCTGTACCACTGGTAACTAGAAACTCATATCATTTTCTACACTGAGGATCAGGCTAGACAACTAACGAGTGATCGCCTGTAACCTCTTATCCTTGATTCCATCCTATGATTTCTAGTTGTCCATCTCCCAAACAAAGGAACCCCTAGTTTCATTGCTATGGACACACAACACACTTTACCTAAAACAATCAATCTAGGCATGGACTGAATTTAATCAATCCATACCAACAATGACATTTTAAGGCCTCAAGGCTACCACTGAGAGGTTCCATCTAAAACACTCACCTATATGTGTCTAGTAACACTATTGGAATAGATTTTTGTTCATTTTGTGTCCTCCAGTAGGGGTCTCCCAGCATAAGGGTTGAGCTAATGGTTCAACCGGAATCTCATGTTCCCATACAGGTCAAGTGGTGAGAAAGGAATGACTCGCAATTGTTTCTATCATTATGAAAGCTAGAGTATAAAAAATAAAGATTGTACCACAAATAATTCTCAGAGCACCTGGGTCATATGCCTTACCCGAATACTATATTCTGTTCCCTAATCCTTCATCTCTCGGATCCTAGTGTGGACATTAGAGGGGTGCTAGCGGTAACATCTTGAAGGGTCCACCACCTACTACTACTCTCTTAGCTCCTCTTCTATGTCCTCCACCATGTGGAACTTCCTAATCTTTCAGTTTCCTCTACCCAGATAGTATATCAACTGTATCTTGTAATTACCATGGTACATACGAAAAACTTGAGTGAGATGTCCCCTACAATCAAATGAGGTGAGCCGCCTCTCCCTAGGCTGACTGGATCGACACTATGAACCATGGACTAAAGATGCTTTGTCTAGGGACCTCCTATGGAATTTCTCCCACATTGGGATCCCTAGGACTAGTATCTTCTCCCAAATGATGATGTTTATTCACCTTCATATCCACTAAAAAAATTTACAAGCTATTTTTAATCATCCAAGATGATTTCAATCAAAAAATCCCAATCACGAACACCAACTCAAGTTCGAATTATTTGAGTGATAATGGTAGAACATGTGTCTCTACACAAGCCTCGCACGATGGTCTGAGCCTTGATGTGCTGATCCCAAACTATATACAACTAGTACCTAAAAATTTTTTTGAACCTTGATGAAAAATCATCCACTTCCTTGTTTCCCTACTACAGCTGAAGAATCTCCTGCATATGCACAACTATCAGTGTAAGTGGTGAGAGATCCACTCAGGAGAGGTTCTCGAACTCCATCCATAGAGTAGCCTCATTGTGAGTTTGGGGGTCCAAACCCTACTATCTCCATGTCAAACCCTATAAAAGGCTCACCACGAGGACTATAATCTGATCTGATGTTATTTTAACTAGACTGGAAACTCAAGTCACTACCTCAAGCTAGTCCTCATCCACCTAAGGGTCAAGAAAAGATCAATACATGATGGGTATCAATCTCTGAAACTTTTTGACCACACATAGTCTGTGATACTCATCTTTTTGGTACTATGGGCACCACATGAATCTCCACAATTGGTGGTATTTATGGTTCACCACATTGAGGTATGATTTAGGAAAATTGTACTTATATTAATGCCTCATCATTGAGGAGGATCATCCTCATGATCGAGATTATCAATCCTAGGTGGTATGCACCACGGAGGCTACCTATAGATAAAAAAATATGTACCATGGTAAATGAGTATATTGGGATATTTGTCGCTTGAAGAATTGGAAATGACAATCCATACCTATTTGATCCATGTACCATCATTTTTTCTAGAAACCATTTTTCCCATGTAATGAGTATAATGTAGGTTATCATAGTCTTGGTGTATGGATATGTCGGCTTCCTACACCCACACAGGATTCCCAAGCCTAAAATACAAACATGAAAAACATATCACTATTTCCCCAAACCAATCTCACAGACTCCCGGTCTGAAAATAGAACTGACCTCTCTGATACTACTATGTCATGACTCGTCCCAATGGGGACCATGCTGCGACTGAAAAATCCCACCTCTAATTATCCAGTGGATGGCAACTAGTATCAGGTAGTCTTATCAATAAAATTGAATTCAGTACCTATGTACCAATAAACACAAACACATCTCCAACCCCATAAATGTTGAAATGTAAAATCCTCTAAGAACCAAAAGCATTCATGCCTATATATCCCCACAAGAGTACATTGGAATGTAAAATATTGTAACGTAAACTGGGCTAGAATACAAGCCCTCCAAAATGAGTTAGTAAACCTTAAATTCCATCATATAAATAATGATACTGGGGATGTTGTATGTAGCTATAAGAACACCTCAACTTGTCTAATATCACAAAGCTCTTTCTAGTTCTGTTCCAACATTAACTCTATGAAAAGGTCGCTTGTATACACAAGGAAAGACAATTCAGGGAAAACCTTATGCATGGGTGAGTATAAAAATTCAATGTAGGAAACCCTAAAACCACAATTCAATACACAAAGGAAGAGGTAAAATTATATCTACACAAGTATTTATCTATAGTATATATAACAAGAATATCCAAATATACTCCAACCAAGACACACAGTCTAAATATGGTTCCCAACTATCGCAAACCACCACGAGGGATTCAACTCATAGGTTCCACAAATTAGTTATCCAAGAGAACACACTCCTGAGTCTGATAACACTGATGAAGTCTATCTTACAAGTACTACTCATAAGGAACCATCATGATATTTATATGCTGATTGATTTGATGAGAGAGATATGATACATCATATGGGGATCACACCCATGGATATGGAGTGATAACAACAACTCTATTTGGATTAACCCTCTACATAGAGGATCGACACATAGTGATGTTGGTCACATCAATACTGAAGACTCTACCTATGGTGTAATGAATGAATAGGGAACCCGACGCCGAGCCCATTGGGTGATTCCAACAACTCTGTCTAAGAAATCTGGATGATTGGATCATACACCTATATGTTTTAAAAAATGTGATCCAACTTTCAGGGACATAATCGAAGGCTCAAAAACTAAAAAATAAAGTCCATGTTATGGTGGAAAAGAGATCCAAGTCATGTATAAAGTGGTATACGCCCTATAGTAGGGTTACATGTCATGTACCTCGAACTCAGAAACATTCTATGTAAAATGACAAGTTTCATTCCCAAATTTTCATGTAAAATATCCGTACATAGCCAATATAATGATTACAATGTTTTGTCCATCTATTTGAGGTCTTCCCATGCATGCTTACTATGTTCTAGTACGTGAATTACTCTCGTGTATCCTTGCTCATGTACCAGTACACAGGGTAGTCTATGTACTCAATTCAGGCCAGGTTGTGTGTTGGAGTTCATGTTGTTTAGACAAACCATGTACTCTACCCTATGTCTATGTATCTCCAGAGACACACACTGAGTCTCTAATAACGACATATACATTGTGTTATTGGGGTCACACCTCGTGTAGTATTTAATTACTCCAAAAAACTCTAATCCTGATTTAGTGGGTGTCACACATTGTGTAATCCTAGATCACATGTCGGGTTCTCTAGGATTTCCTAGAATCTATTGTTCTTCATTAGAGTTCTTCGGTCGATCTTCCAGATCCTGTTTCTGGGATCCATTCATCATGAACCTTTAGAATAGGGGTAAACTCATCCCATTAAAGCCAAATTAATCGGGTATAATACTTCAATCAGTACATAAATAGGATTTAATCTAACCCAACAACAACTTCTCAATGAATGGTTTCTCCTAATTCACTGTAATCCATTTACCACACTCATCATTTCACCTCTATTAGATCATCCCGATGTCATATCTTCAATTTTGGTTCATTACATCGATAAAAAAAGGTCCAATGATCATTCATTACAAAATGTGATGAAGAACAAAGAACACGTCAAAAAATGGGGGACAATAAAATGCTCATGGAATAAACCTAAGGAACGAACCTTGATTTTTGTTCATGCCAGCCTTGATCCATTCCTGTTAGAGTGATCAATAATCAAAACAATAATCAACCCCATAAATCACACAATGAGAACTTATACTATAAGAATGAGTCAACTGTTGATCATCTTTTTCATTGTTTGGGCCATGTTTGTTGTTGAATATAAAAGTGGTGAGATAAATCTCAAATAACTCATCCTATGTAGATGTTGGATCACTCGTTAAATATGATCAGTTTGCACATTGTATCCATTGATGAGATCCATCAAGAACGACATCCATCAATCTTCGATCATAGGTTCTGTCTTCATTCACAATTTGGAGATTTCTATTGGGTTTCTCTCCAGAGCCTCTAGGGAAATAAAGGGTATTCATCCTATACCAGGATCACAGCTTTTAGGTTTATTTGAAATAAACTGTCATTGCATTACTGTATCAACGATACAGAAAAATAATTACAATTAAATTTATTCACTGAAAATTCCTTAATCTACTTTTCATAGTAGTCCCATGTCGAATTATTTTAGGTCATGCCTATGTTAAACCTCTTATATGAATTCAATGGTTCACTCTGATTTTGTATTTGATCATTCATTTAGAAGTTATTCAACTTTTCCTAAAAAAAACTGTTATAATGTTCTATTTAATATTTTTAATTTATTTAAATAATTTATTCTCAAAACCTTGGTCCTAAAAATTGAATTCCATATCAGTTCCCAGACTTGATTTAATTACATATAAAATTTAAAAATAATACATGGAAAATATAAGACATTACATACGACCTACTATCTCCATGATTGAAACTTTTTGTCCCTTTATCATAACAATACTTCATGATTGGTTTTAAAAGAATTATTTATATTAAAATATGATTATAATACCCTAATTATGATTATGTATGTGTTTATATAATGGCCCATTTGGCCATAGTGGACCTACCATTTTCATTTACGAAAAATGAACCGCCTTTTGTCAAAACACATGATATAAAATTAATTATTTATGTAGATGTTTACAACATAAGAATAAGTGAAATAAAATTAATAATAAATATGAAAATGGTTCCAATGAAATAAAATAACTATCGTATGTTTATTATTCAGGAAGATAAAAATCACATGAAAAGTCAGACTCAAGGAAATATATTTTATCTGAATTTATATTCTATTTAGAATTATTTTATATTATAAAAATAATCACATTACTGTGGTGTAGATACTACACCATTGTCAATTAATATTATGGTTCACTCATAAATAATGTTACTTTGAGTTTCACTAAGAACTGTCTCGTCTTAGGGTTTTTTATTTGAAAATTTCTATGTGGTTAAACATATGTTTTTGAAAATCACATTATTTTGTGATTGATAGATTTATCTTGAAATAATAAGTTCCTTGTATTATTTTTATTTCACATTACATTTATCATAAATATCAATGGTCTTGTGAAATAGATATTATTTTTCCCTATACCATATAACATTTTTTAATATGATTCTCACATTGGATGTAATTTTCTTAACTAAGTAATTATTTACAAATATATATATTTTATTCAATAAGGATATTTGATAAGGTACATTTTTTATTATTTAATTTTATTATTTCACTATATGAGGAATGTTTTAGTAATGAATGATAGTGGTTAGGGAGCAGTTAATTCATGCCCCTTAATGCATAGTTATTCTCCTGAGATTTATCAGTTGATCAAATAAGTGTAGTTTAAATTTTATTTAGAATATATATTGATTGTAAATATATAATGTTCCTTGGAAACAAGATTTACAATAATTCATCATTTAATTTATGGAGAATTATTGTATCACTATTGTCTAAGAATGTGTTTCTTTAATATTCTCCATGGATGCATTTAATTCTTAGTTTATTTATTAAATGTCATGTTTTTCAATTATCAACCATGACATATTGATTTTTCTTTATCAATATATTTATATTTAATGTTTGATCTGTTAATTGCATTTCCATGATTATTATGATCATTTATTAACTATTTATTCCCTTGTACATACCAATAGTGATCATTTTTTCTCTCCCTTGTTTTGTTTCTCTTCCTTGTGTTATGAAGAATGAATCGTTGAATAAGCATTTGAGGAAGCATTTTAATTCATATTATTAAGTATAATTATTTATTTTTTATTTCCATAATTAATATGGGTATCATTTATGTAATCTTTTTTTCCAAAACATCTAATCTGATCGGTTGTCGGTGATTTGATTCCTTATAATCATGCCAATGTATTAAAGTAAATCGCCAACTCTAGTCTTCTGGGGTATGGGTGTTACTATAAGGACCCTTCCTTGTTACATAAATAATATTGAATTTATTCAAGAAAACCCTTACTTTTACATTGAGAATAATTTCCTGTTTATATATTTTGTTAATTGGGACATAATACATTCATATAATTACACATTGTTACAGAGTTGATACTATATAAATAGTTTCTATTTTTTTTCAAAATATAAAACATTAAAACATAAAACACAACTCCTTGACATTTCATAAACATTTATCATGGTTTAATTCATTATCTTAAACATAGATTAACCTTTGAAAATAATTTAAAACATGGGATGAGCACAAAACCTCATTAAGGGATATAAAAAAAGGGAAGAACACATTAGTCCATGGATACTTGTAACATATGAAATCGTTTTCAAAAAAAATACTTATCACCTGTATATTTATATATACTTACATTATGAAATATTAGATTTCCAAAATACATAATAACATAATTATAACCATAAAGGTATCTTGGGGCATTACTTTCATATTTTTGTAACCCTCACAACTACCTTAAAATTTGTAACCCTCACGGCTACCTTAAATTTTTTGTATCCATCACAGTTACACATTGAGTAACCATACTACCAACCTCCATCATACCCATAAAAAAATCCTTATAAGAAAATATAGGTCCCTCCCATCATCATAAACAATTACCAAAAACCAGATCATAATCATACAACATGAATAATAGCTAAAAAACATTTCATTTGAATTTTTAAAAATAAAATTTTAAGAGAGTATTTCAAAAGAAAATACTCTTAAATAAATTATATAATTGATCATAGACTTAATAGAGTGAATGGAATAAGTATATACACTATAATTACACATAAATATACATTATATTATCAAAAACCATCACAAAATCAATTTTAATACAACATAAATAATGAAGTAGAAGGTTAACCCAAAGAATTGAAATCGGGTTCCGAATTCCCTTACCTCGGGTTTGTCTTACTTCCAACTAGTTTGAACCTCTTGTATAATGGTTAAAAGGGTGTTATTAATATTGTATAGAAACATTTTCATGTTTATTACATTTTTTATTATCATTTATTAACATCATTTTACCCATTAATTATTAGTATTTGGTTCCTTGCATTGTTTAGGGTGAGTTCTTTAAATGATTTTCATAATTGATTTATGATAGATGATCTTGTCGATTGGAAGCGAAACTCTAGAATTGTAATGTATAGGTATTTAAATATTTATAGTATCATAATTTATTCCAATTATCATTTTTACTATTTATATGAGGATGATTTATATGATAAAACATTAATGAAGTTCGTTTATATCATTATAGTGGATCTATGTTAATAACAACCTCATTTTGACTTATAAATTAAACCATGAGTAAAAAATGAATTTCATAACCATTTGTGAGACATAATACATAGATTATATCTTGTTTTAACCATAAAAATGGATCATGACCAGAATTGGAATAGTTAATGAAAATTGAAATCACATCATCCACGATGTCGATAATTCGACACATCACAGAAAATTTTTTTATTCCTTGAATAAGTGGGAGAAGAGAAAAATAATGATGATGAATTTTCCATGAACATGAGAACATAAAACATATATGTGATTTCTGTAGATTTTATTCTTCTTGGGTAAGAAGAGATGAATAATGATTTAGAAAAGAAAGGAACTAAAAGAATAAGTGAGAAATCCCTTACAAAAATTCGGCAGCCTAATGGCTGTGCAACAGGGTTTTTGAAAACATTAAAAAGAGATTGGACATGGGTAACCCATCCTGAATTAAATCATAATACATAATAGAACAATAATAGCAAGTAAATAATAACATTATATTAAATAATGAAAGTTATACTACATAAAAGGGAACAAGAATGGAAAAAGAAATAAATTGGGAATTTTCTACCTTGTAGAGTAACTCCTAAGAAATGAAGGTTGGGACATTGGGGGCTTGAAGATACCATGGGGGAACACTAGATAGGTAAAGAGGCTAGAGAATAATTTATAATGAATTTTTAATGAAGTTAATGATGGAATGGGTAGGTATTTATAGGAAAAGTAATGGAATATTTTAATAATTTCCAATCGACACCACATTAGTGGTATTTGATAAACCATGGGCTTGCCGATGGTATTTTCTCCTGGTAAAATACACATGGGACACCTCACGTATATTTAACTATATAGAATTCTACCATATTTATGTCATCATTATTACATCATTAATGATCTCATTAACACAGAGAAACTAAAAACAGTATTCTTTACTATTCACCAAAAAATCAATTATTTCATAAAAAATCCCCTAATTTCTCCCGAACCATTTACTGATGTGTAAAATTCAAAAACAAAATCAATTTTTTGAAAATAATTTTTTTAAACTTATTTAATTTCATTTTTAAATAAAATCATACTTATTTCAAAAATTAATTATTTAAAAACTATAACAACTTTTATAGCACGTTGAAAAATTAATCAATATGTCATTATGTTAAAGTTTTAAGAAAATAATATAATAATAAAATTTACTTTTCATTAGGGTCATATTACTATTCATATGGGTATGAAACTATTCACCAAAAAAATCAAGTTAGTTTTAATAGGCTCTAAATGACATACTGATCAAAATTTTAAATGACCATTTTTCAAAATTCAAAACCTATAAGCAGTAAAATTATGTTTAAAGGATAACTATAAATATCTATTTTCAATAACATTTCAAGAATTTAAATTTATTTTTATAAAAAATTGGGGTGTTACATTATCCCCACAATCTATAAATTTCATCCTTGTAATTTTTATTAACTTATAAAACAAGTGAGGGTACCTTTCCCTCATAGAATTTTCAAAATACCATGTTGCATCTTCAACCATGTAGTTTCTCCACAAATCCCTTACCTAGAGGATTACCTTATTCTGCAATACATGTTCTCCTTGATCAAGAATCTGAACTGGTTTCTCTTCGTAAGAAAGGATCTCTTCTAGTTGAACTCCTTCTAGGCTCAAAACATTTGATGAATCTGGAACATACATACATAACATCAAAACATGAAAAATATTGTGTACCTGAGAAAAACGTAGAGGTAGAGCTACTCGGTATGAAATTGGTCTAACTTTCTATAGGATTTCAAAAGGACTGATAAACCATGGACCTAGCTTTCGTTTCATACCAAAACGCATCACACATTTCCAGGGAGTGATTTTAAGGAAAATTTGGTCACCTACCTCGAAATAGAAATCTTTCCTTCAATTATTTCCACAACTTTTTAGCTTGGTCTGAGATGTCCGTATGTGCAATTGGATCATCTTCTCTTTCTCACCCACATATTCTACAAATTATTTCCCCATCATCATTCTGTCACTGACCTCATACCAAAATTCTAGAGTCCACCACTGCTTCCCAATGACTTCTGAAGTCCCTTCCAAAAGTTATAAGTGAACCTAGGATTCTAGTCAGTTATATTGGAAAGAGGAACTCCATGTAACCTGGAAGTCTTTTTGAGGTACAGTCCAGAAAGATGATCCAAAAACATTGTATCTAAAATAAAATTAAAATGTGAATTCTTTCTCAACCGATCAACAATAACACAAATCACATTTTTACATCAAGAATTCACTGGTATTCACTTTACAATTTCCATGGATACATTCTCCAATTTCCAAACTAGCACTGGAAAAGGCTGAAAATCACCTTCAGTAACTGCTGTTGTGCTTCAACATGTTGACATGTTAAAATTTTCATATTAAAATTAGATATATCTCTTTTCATTCCATCCAACCAATAATACTCCCAATGGTCTATGTACATCTTAGTACTACCAGGATGAACTGAAAATGGAGAACATTGAGTTTCACACAACAATTATTTCTTTAACTAGGAATCACAAGGCACACAAAAGCATTTACACAATCTCCAAACCAAATCATTATCATGGTTAAATTCTTGAAACATTCCCTTTTTAACCAATTATACCTCTTTTGGAATATCACAGTCTTCCTTTTGTACTTTCTTAATTCACTCTGAAAATAAATACTACACTAAAACATAAAACAAAATATTGATATTTCCACTGTGAAAAACTTATAATAAAAAAATTAATTATATCCTTAATCAAGGGGTCATGATCAAAACATAGAATGGTTAATAATTCACTATGTTTTCAACTCAAGGCATCTACCACATTGTTTTTTTCCAAGATGGTAATTGATCGTGCTGTCATAATCCTTTTTCAACTGTAGCTATCTTCTCAATATCATGTTTAATTCATTCTGAGTGAAGATATACTTTTGATTTTTATGGTCATTATATATTTGAAATTTGACTCTGTATAAACGATGCCTCCAAATTTTCTAATAAAAAATTACAAATTCCAATTCAAAATCACGTGTGGGATAATTTATCTCATAATGATTATGTTATTTCAAAGCATAAGTAACTACCTGATCATTCTGCATCAAAACACAACCAATTCCCTTCAAAGAAGCATCACTATAGATGAAAAACTCACCATTTTAAGAAGGTATGGCCAAAACTATGGAATTCACCAATCTCATATTTAGTTCCTGAAAACAAACATCACATTCCCCTATCAAAATAAAATTAACCTCATTCTGTAATAACATAGTTATCGGGCTACATAACTTTGCAATGTTCTTAATAAACTGCCAGTAATATCCTGCTAACCTATGAAAACTGTGAATCTCTATAACATTTGTAGATCTTGGACATTCATCAGCTACTTTTTTTGTAGGATCAACTTTTCTTACATTATTATTTAAAATGATACGACGAAAAGAAATCTGTTGCAACCAAAAATAATACTTTCTGAATTTCCCATACAATTTATTTTCTTTTATGGTTTATAAAACAATCATTAGATGTTTTTGATGCTCCACTTTTTTTTATAAAATAATAGATATTCATCAATAAATAAAACCAAAAACGTATCCAAGAACTCATGAAATACTATATTCATAAGATTAATTAATATAATGGGTGCATTATTTAATCCAAAAAGAATAAAAACAAATTCATAATTCCCATATCTAGTATTAAATGTTGTTTTTGGGATGTTATCCCCCTTTACCTTCAATTGATGATATCTGGATCTGAAGTCAATCATGGAAAATTATTGAGCTTCCTGTAGTTGATCAAACTATTCATCGATATGAGGCAAAGGATAGGTGTTTTTAACAGTGATGTTATTTAAAGATCTATAATCAATGAAAAGTCTCATGGAACCATCTTTCTTTTTAACAAAAAAAGGGGCTCCCCATGGTGAAGTTCTTGGATGAAGGAATCCTTTATCATGCATATCCAGTATCTTATTTTTCAATTCAAGATTTTCTATTTGAGCTAAACGATAAGGGAGTTTTGAAATTTTCATATCATCAAGAACTAAGTCAACTGTGAATTCGACTTCTCGATCAGGTATGACATTGGGTAACTCATTAGAAAAAACGTCAATGTATTCATTTACCCTGGAACATCATTTATTTGAATACTTCCCTTATTTTCAACAATATTAGCAAGATAAATTTCATTTCCATCATTCAATATTTTCTTATATTTTTGATATGTTATCAATTGTATAGGTTCCTTCTATTATAGAAACTGAAACTCTTTTTGGAAAACAACTTCCCTATCTCTACATTCAATCTTTTCATGATAAACAGAACACCAATCTATTCACAGAATAACATAAAACTCGACTATTGGTAAAACAATAAGGTTTGCTAGTAAACTCATTCAATAGACCACACATAGATAGATTCATATAATTCCCCTTTTCTATAATATTTCCCCCTATTGTTTTAAAAATAATTTCTGGTCTCATTTGGTGAGGTGGTATTTCAAATTTACAAGAAAATTTCTAAGAGATGAAGGAATGTGTAGACCCCGGATCCAATAAAACATTAGAAATATCTGAATGAACATATAAATTACCTAATAAAACTTCATTGGATGGACCAAAATCTATTGAATTAGTCTGAATGGATCGCACTACACCTTTATATATTATTCAAGATTCTATGCATAATTGAGATCTCTCTTTGGGAAGGTATTTTCATAATGACCCTTCTCACCACATTTAAAATACATTACTGTTTTCATATCATAATTAGTCTTAGGATCATTTTCATTGCAATCTAGGTCCATATGTCCAAATAATCTAGATTTAAAACTCATCCCAGCTTTTCTATGATATTCCCCAAGCTATTTCTTCCCACTCTTTTCACAGTCTGGATTTATGATTTTCTTACCATTAGATTTCTTTTGTTGATTCTTACCCATCGCTTTCTATCTAGAGTTCTTCTTCTCACTATTTCTAAAATTCACATGATCATCCGAAAACTCCATCTCTACCCTCTCATCACATCAGACAAGTTTCTCATTACATTTGAATTCAAAGGAGGCCAATGCCCTTCGATACCTTGGCTTCAATACTGAGTAATAGAGGTTGATTTTTCTATCAAGATCTAGAATAAGATTTGGAGTATACCAACCTAGTAAAGTGAATTTCTTTTTATACACAGCCACTGAATCCACGTCCTTTTTCTTCAATTCAAGATATTTCTTCTCCATCTTGAGATACACCACCTTAAGGGAAAGACTTTTAAATTGATCCCACTCAATGGCATCAATATCCTCTCTATCCATGATATTACTTACCTTTGACCACCACTGATCTGATTCACTATCAAAATGGTAAATGGAAAGACTTACCTTCTGATTGTCTGAACATCCCATTACATCGAATATCTTTTCAGGGGCTTTAATCCATCCTTTAGACACTAATGGGTTAGAAGATCCATTGAAAGCAGGAGTTTATTGCCTCATAAAATGTTCCACTATTTTCATGTTCTATTTTGGTACCTGTTGTTGTTCTCTTTAATGGATGAAACATCCATTTATTACTTACATTAGCCTAGCCATTGCTGTCACAAACTGGTCGGTTCCAGTCCCTACCATTCGGGGATTCAGATTCGAAAGGATGTCATTATGTTTGTGCCTCCCCTCTTCAAAATCCCTGTTTCTTCTACAGAAAACCATTCAGAAAAAACATATCTTTAATGAAGAAAAATTTTAATCTATAAATTATATAACATTTCAGATTAATCAAAGAGTAAAAATTATTTGCGGTATTCTATTAACATCATCTTAACCCCTAAAAATATATAAACCATCTTCTAATACCAACAATACAAATCCATATATATTACATACATAATAGTGAATTTAGTTAAGAAAACACGTCCTTTTACATTGTGAATTTTTTCAATTATAGAGCTTTATAAAATTGGTACATAATACATTGATATCATTACATATTGTTACAGACTGGATACCATTAAAACATATTCCATTTTTTTCAAAATATAATACATTAAGACTTAAAACATGAATCCTTAACAATTATTCAACATTTAACATGGATTACTACTTTATCTTACACATCCATCAACATGTGAAAATAATTTAAAACATGGTATGAGAACAACAACTCAGTAAGGGATATAAAAATAAGGGAAGAACACATTATTCCATGAATACATGTAATGTATGAAATCATTTTCAAAAGTTATATTTATAACATGTATACATATATACTTACATTGTGAAATATGATATTTCCACAATAAATAAGTACATATGTAAAACCATAATGTTATCTTGGGCCATTACTAACATAATATTGTAACCCTCACAACTACCTTATAATTTGTAACCCTCATAGCTACCTTGCAATTTGTGTAACCATCGTAGTTACACATGGAGTAACCATATGACCAAAAAAGAGCATACACCTACCCAATTCTTTAGAAGGAAATATATGTGCCAACCTTCATCATAAAAAATTCCCAAGAACCATAACATAATCATACAACATCAATAATAGCAAAAAAACATTGCTTTCAAATTTTGTAAAATAGAGTTTTAATAGAGGATTTCAAAAGAAAATCACCTTACATAAATCTTAAAATTGAAGTGAGACAAAATAGAGTGGATGGAATATGTATATTAACTATAATTAAACATAATATAAAATAAACCCATCACAAAAACAATTTTAAATCCACATAAATAACGAATTAGAATATTAACCCAAATAATGGGAATCATGTTAAGAATTTTCTTACCTCGTGTTTGTTTTACATACAAATTGTTTAAAACTCTTGTATAATGGTTAAATGTGTGTTATTAATATTTCAAAGATTAATTTTTCTATTTATAACATATTTTATGATAATTTTATAACTTCATTTCACCCATTAATTGGTTTTATTTTGTTCCTTTCATTGTTTATGATGGGTTCTTTAAATGATTTTCATGATCAATTTGTGATAGATGATCTTGTGGATTTGAAGTGAAACTATATAATAGTAATGGAAAGGTATTTAAAGACTTATATTACAATAATTTATACAATTTAACATTTTGATGAATTATATCAGGATGATCCATAAGTTAAAACATTAATGATGTTTGTATAGATCATTATAGTGGTTATTTGATAATAACAACCTCATTTTGTCTTATAAATTAAAACAATGAGTAAAACAATTCCAGAACCATGAATGAGACATAATAAATATATTATTACATGGTTTAACATAAAAATGGTATCATGACCATACTTTAAAGAGTTCATTAAAATAGAAATCACATAATCTATGATGTCGGTAATTTGACACATCTCAGACAATGTTTTTATTCCTTGAATAAGTGTGAGAGGATAAAATTAATGATGATGAATTCTCAATGAACATGAGAAAATCCATAATATACATTATTTATGGATATTTAATTCTTCTTGGTTAATCTAATATAATTAATGAATAAGAAAAGACAAGAACTCAAATAATAAGAGAGAAATCCTTTACAAACACTTGGTAGCCAAACGACTATGCTACAGGGTTTCAGAAAACATTAAAAATAGAGGATACAATATTAACCCATACATAAATGAATATTAATACATAATATATTATTAATAAGAAGTAAATTAGAACATGGAATCGAAACAAGAATGTTATACCACATAAAAGAGAACCTGAATGGAAAAAGAATAAAATTGAGAATTTTTTTACCTTATAGAGTAAATCCTAGAACATGATGGTTGGGACCATGGGGGATTGGGGAATACTTGAGAGGACTACTAGCGATTTAGGGTGGCTATATAATAGTTGATGAAAAATTGGGAATGAGGTTAATGAAGGAATGGGTTGGTATTTATTGGAAAAGTAAGGGAATATTTTAATAATTTCTAATGGACACCTCATTAGTAGTTTTTGCAAAACCATGGGCATGCCCCAAGTATTTTCCCATGGTATAAGACAATTGGGACACCTAAAATCAGAATTAACTTTAAACATGTTGCAATATTTATGACATCATTATTACATCATTAAGGATGACATTAACACACCGAAACTAAAAACTGTATTTTTTCCTATTCACCGAAAAATTTAATGTTTTAGTAAAATCTCTAAAATTCACACTAACCATTAATCGACATGTAGAATTTAAAAATGATGTCCATTTTTTGAAAACAATTTTTTGAATTTTTTAAATTTAATTTTTAAATAAAATCATACCTAATTCAAAAATTTATTATTTAAAAACTATAACTTCTTTTATATCACATTGAAAAATTAATCAAGATGTCATTATCTTAAAGTCCTTAGAAAATAAAATAATAATACAATTTACTATTCATTATGGTCATATTACTACTCATATTACTATTAACATTACTATTCTTAAGGTTTTGTTACTATTCTCCAAACAAACAAGTTGGTTCCAATAGACTCCATATAACATACAGAACACATTTGTAGATGATCTTTTTCTGAAATTCAAAACATATAATTAGTAAAATTATGTTTAAAGGATACTTACAAATATCTTCATTAATCAAAATTTAAAGCAATTCAATTTATTTTTATAAAACCATGGGGTGTTACAGTTACAGTTTGTATCATAGGAATACTATTAGAAACATGGGAATCTATATTGTTGAGAACATAGATTAGGCAATATAACCCGAAGATATAATTTTATGATAATCCTAGAAGAACATTCTAAAGATATCATGATTATTATTATAATGTTAGATATGTATAAAATTTTCAATTTATGTTAATTTTTTAACAATTTTTGGGATTATACATTATTTTGTATAATGTTATTATCTAATATAGTGTATTCTATATGTTAAAAATGGAACCTTTAAAGAAGAATTATATGAATACTAGTCTAAAATATAGAAGTTGACATACTGAGAAATTTATGGTAGTTGTTATTAGAATTGAGAAATGTATGCATATTTTAGGGAATCTTAATCGGGTCATTACAAATAATCTTGAAAAGACTGATCAACCTATTCAACTTTGTGATTTTTAAATGTCATATCACATTAGGTGAAAAAGGCCACAATAATTTAGTTGGACTATTGATCAAATGGATTTTGGTCAATGGATTAACACATCTGAAAAGATATTTACTTCATTGGGATGTGGTAAAAATGAAAATTTTACACATAGAGTGTATTTTATCAATGGTTAGGCAGATCAATAGTGTTCATTGATCTATAATACTATAACGGATGAGGTAATACAACTCATGGAATGGGGATTTTTTATAGACACAATCTTTGAAAAATATTTCCCTCATGAGAAACAAAATTAAATGAATAAAAAGTTCTATAGTTTTAATCAAATGGTTGAAGAATTTATTTCTGATTATGAAGCAACATTTACAAGGTTAGCAATGCCTTCAACAAATTTCATAAGAAAAAAGAATCAAATAGGGATAAATTCAATGAAATAAATAATCCTTGTATTCGAAGGGTGATGGTGTCTAAAACATTTTATTCATATGATGAAATAATATTATGTTCTATCAGTATAGAAAAAATATTCTACAAGTATTTTGGAATCAATGTGAATCAAGGGAAGAAGAGTATAGAAGAGAAAATAATGGAAAAAAATAAGAATCGAAAGAATAATTTTCCCACATGTGATAACTGTTGAACAAATCACACTGAGAAATGATTTAAAGTATTGGGGGTATGTTATAAGTGTGGAGAGAATGGTCACTTGGAAACAAACTGAAATTTGAATAAGAGAAATGATTTGATTCGGTGTTACATATATGGACCCAGCCTTAAAACATTACATAATCATGGATTAAATAAATAATTCACTTTGAGGATTTTTTCAGGATTAGAGTTTTAGAGAATTAGGACATAACTATTACATCTCTAAAGATTACAAAGTAGACATTTCTACTCAGTTTCCATTTTTTAATAAAATAAAAACTCTTAAAAAGAAACATCACTTGTTCCATGTTTTAGATCGAATGTATTTCCTTGATCCCATCTGTGACACTATTTATCTTTTAGTCCTTTGGAAAACATTTAATAAACCTCGGATGAGCATAAAAAACATAGTAAGGGATACAAAAAGAAGGTAAACTATAAGTTTCTCAAAACATCAAGTAAATTCTGAATACTTCATCATAAGTAATACTTTTCACCATTATGATGTAGTAAATACTCTTCAATTAATAAAAAATCATTTATTACCCTTTTTTAACCAAAATATTATCATAAAACTCATATAAAGAACACATAACATAAAAAGGTAACATAGGACATAAACATACTTAAATGGAATAAGTATATGGTCCACTTCCACACATGTCACTAAATGGAATATCCATATGGCCAACTTACATACCCAAAGCATTGGAGGTTATAATGTAACCACTCATCCTGGTTTATCATGTCACTACTCTCCATTTGTTTTATCTTGTAACCACCCGTCAAATGTCCAAGTACCATTATTAAATCATAACACATACAACAAATATTAAGGAAATTAAACATTTCCACATTTCAATCACAATATATCTCATAAATATATTGACATAAAAAATCCATTATCAAAACCATTTTCAATACCAAAATACATAATATAGTATATGGTATTTATTTTTCCTTTTAAAAACATTACGGCTTGTTAAGGAAGCCAAATATCAAGTAATACTCACGACGGTGGAAAAGTCGTTGTCACCACGTACGTTAAAAGAAACATTCCTTTTTTTAATTTAGTAAAACACTTCATAGAAAATGATTTTCTTTAAATTAAATGAAAAGTTAAATGTGTTTATACAGCATATAAAAAAGTATTGTATTAAAACAAAATATGCCTCAATAAAAGGAGATTGAGACGAAGTCCCTTACAAAGACGGTATCCTTAGATTAAGGATAACTCAATGACATAATTCTGTGTAAAAAATATAAATACACCAAATATAAGTGGATATTATGTGTAAAACAACCATAGTTCATTCAAACATATTCATAGGATTACATAATCAAGAAGTATAGGTTTATCCCAAAGAATTGAAATTGGGTTAAGAAATTCTCTTATAGAAATTGGACAGCCTAATAGCGTCACTTTAAAATTCAGAAAATGAGTTGATGAGAGATAAAAAGGTTATATCATCTCTTGGACATAATATTTACAGAAATAAGTATATATGGGAACATATCCCAACATAAGAACATGTATATTAAAAGACATAACAAAAAAGTATTTTTTTTAAAGAGGAGGGTGAAAGGTTCCCTTATAGATTTGGGAAACGTTCTAAATGTACATCCCATGAAATAAGGATCATAAAATGAATATGTAAATACCCATAAATTAAATTATATTACACAAATAATACAATCATGGGTAGTAAATACACCACACAAAAGGAAATAGTGGAAAATGTAGCACGAATCTCACGGGAATCGAAGTGAGATGAAAAACCCCTTACGTTGTGGTAATCAATCTAGTCATATTACCAAAAGATAATAAAAACCAAATGAATTATATAATACCAAGAACATAAATACAATAATGATAATATATATCAAATGGAAGTACACAATACACCACATGCAATAAATAAGTGTCGAACAATGGAAATCTCACATAATTAAAAGCGAGATAAGAAATCCCCTTACCATGTGTCCGACTTGACTCGCGTGTATGTTCCTTGTTCATCATGAGAGATAAAATTATGTTAATTTATTATCTATTATGAACCTTTTTCAAGTTTATTATTTCTATTATATCACTTATTACCATGTTATAAACATTATTTAATCATTTAAGTTAATAACGGTTGTTTTGTCGATATTTGGTACTTGAGTAAAAAGTGAACTTCTTATATTTACAAGTTGTTCATGTAGTAAAATATCCATTATCTCCATTATTACATTAGTGATTTAGATATCATATTCATTATATTTATCCCGTATATATATATATATATGTGTGTGTGTGTGTGTGTATTTATACTAGTACATAACATTTGAAGGTAAGAAATAAAATGTACCGTTCATGGAGACAGTAAGTCGTACGTATGCATGAAGGCAACATTCATTTATATTTCGCATTTAATGGAATGAAAATATAATTATATAAATGTATATGATAATTACAGTGTAATATAATATATAATATCATTAACTACATCCTTTATAAATACCACTTATGGCATTAACGATTCAAATCACTTTGAGGGTGCGGTAGTCTGCACTACCTAAAGTGAAATTATCATGTTTACCCATTATGGAAACCCTAAAGGTACGGAATAAATGAAACATACATAATCATTAGGAAAACATAAAATTAATATATATCATATAAAAATATGATGAAATCTTATTGAACACCATCAGAGGCAGTTGGAGATAATTGAACAATCAACATTTCGTGAGGCAGTAGTTCATCGTCCAGATAAACAGTATCTTCTTCACCCATTAGATGGAGGTTTTTGTAAGTGTAACTCTAATACTTATAATATCAACATCCTAGAATATTTAATATACTGTTGTTGTTACAAAAGAAAGGGATAAAAATGGTTACGGGGTCGCAGAATCAAAATAAAACAAAAGAACCTAAGAGAAGACATTACCTTTAAATCGGGTAACACCTTTTCGTTTGAACTGAAAGAGTTTCTTGAAGTTCATTCATCCAAAGGTAATTATTCTAGGATTAATAGAGGTTTATTTAGAGCATATTTGATTAGAGTTTGGACGAGGCAAAGGGCTTGAGAAGTGTGAGAATGGGGTAGGAATTGGGGTCTTTTTGTAAGGGAGAGAAGGGGCTCTTTTGGAAAGCTTGAAACTATTATTTTATAATATTATGATTTTCGGTATCTAAAGATAAAAAAATCCTTAAAATCAAATATAAGGTGAACCGTGTTCTAAATAAAATAATATAATAAGAATTTGAAAACTTTTGGATATTATTTTAAACTTTATCTTCATTTTTATTTAAATCATTCATTAATGACGTAAACATTGCATTATTATTGTGTCATAAATAATTTTATTTATTTGATGTCTAAAAATTATAAAACAACCACCATGACATAAGAAATCATTTTAGATTTCTAATGAATATTTTTAGTCAAAATTAAAACTTATATAACACCATGTAAATGTTTTTTATTAAAACAATACATTTTTGTGACATTTTTATTTTTACACTAGATAAAAAGTTATTAATGTCATTATTATACCCAAGTGGCACCATGGGGCCCCCAAATTGACCCATGGATTGTCTTGGTCGGCCATGACTCATCCAATAATTCATGGACATGTTTCAAAGTATTTTTATATTTTTATAATATTATTTTTACCTTAAATTACTCTAATTAACTTTAATCGCGGTTAATAATACTCAAAAGTTACTATTCAACTAAAATTATTTTCATCTCATTGAACCAAAATTTTCTTACTAATGACAACCTTGTATTTCAGATTTTTAAAATTCAATTCATAGATGCGGTAAAATTTCATTTAAATGAAAAATTCGGTTTTTTACAACTACTTTGTGGTTTCACTATTCATAAAAAATTGATGTTTTTCAGAAAAATTCCAAAAATCCAACCTATGTTATATTTGATATTCCAATTTTTAAAATGATTTCCATTTTACTAAATTCAATACATAAAAGTTGCATTAATTAATTTTATAATTATTTCCCACTGTTAAAACAAATAACGTGTTTTTAAAAAACAATATCTTACAAAAGATTGACACTTGTTTATGTCTAATTTAGAAGTGAAATCAATTCCAATGACCACCATTGGATTAAATGGTAAAAATATATTTTAATTACACTTTAATTATAATTAAAAAGATAATCTAACAATATAAATAAATTAGATTAAAAGGAGGTTTTGAATTAAAATACCTCATTTTTCATTATTCATTACAAAATGAACATTATCAGAAAAATAACAAAACTTTACACACAGTAAATTTCGATGTCCCAATTATAAAGAAGGATTTTATTTTTTCAAATATTCCATATAAAATTGACAAAAATTATATTTAAAAAGGATTCTCCAACAAAAGGCGGTTAATCGACATTTTAAAGAATATTAGAATATTTATGCTTAAAATTGGATTCATTCGCATTTTAGGCCTCTAACATTTATTTGATAAATGACAAAATATTTGATAAAAAAATATAATCATTTTGTAGTTAGTTCTGTTCATTCTCGCCATTACAACGGTGAGGTGTTAACTACCATTTAAAATAATATTATTATATAATTAGTGTGCAATGTAAGATTTTGAAGAAACTAGTTGTTGCGTATTGGGTATGACATCGAACAAAGCATCCCCTTTAAAGTAATATTAATATTTTATTCAAAAATATTAATACATATAAACATTTCATATTCATTATTTTCCTGGGATGTTACATCCTTCCCCCCTTTTAGGAATTTCTTCCTCGCAATTTTAAAATTGTGCTCGGAAACATTATTGAAAGCCCCACATTGGATAAGGAGTAAATAATATTATCACTTTTAAAGAACGAAAAAAAGTACTATGGTCAACTAAACTAACCCATACTAGGAATCTATGAAAACAAGGATATGGAGGAGAAAACAAACCATCGTGTTCTGATGGAGAGTGATAGAAAAAATGTTTAGGAGAAAGTTAACCACCATAAAATCGCAAACATTTGATGGGTTAAAGAGTATTTGATTCCCCAGTAGGAAAATTTAATAGACAACATTTTTGTTTTAAGTTACTTTTAATTAAGGAATTTATTTATGAGCTTAATTGAAACATAAGGAAACATACTCACTTGTCATGTAGACTTTCATCTTTTACTAAATTTCTATCACAATCTCATATTTTCCCCAAACGATGTGTATTCAAGATGACTTGTTCGCAATAAGAGCGCTAAAATCAACTTCGAGAGAATCAAATAATCCATAAAAGATGAACTATATATTTCTCATGTATATATAACTTATCCAAAACCAAAATGGTTATTACAAGATCAGATAATCCCCCAAAAGTATAATCTTTCACAAAAAGAAAAACTACTCTTAATCTCCAAAATTTGTCCAACAAAACCCAAAGTTCATGAAAGACCAATCAATAAACAGTTGTCCATAAAATTCATCAATGTAATCCAAAATATGATTTAAACCCAAATCTCTTAAGTATTTAATCACATATTCTTCCAAGATAAATCATAACATTTATCTCCAAATAACACCAGTTACTCTTAAAGTCTCATATCAAAAAGTAATTAACCTAATCAGATATCCTCAATGATAGGTTAATCATTTCAATTGATAACCCAAAATCAATTTTTCTTGATTCATAAAATCATCTAACTAAAAAGAATATGTCATACTAACCAGAGACTTCACAAAACCTAGTGGTAGGCAGTAAATACTAGTCGCACTTTGTTTGTGGGTTCGATTCCTGCATCTTTGTCCGACACGACGGGTTGTCACACGGTCTGTGTTGTGTCCCATTTAAAAAACTATATAATTTTATAAAATTCCCCAAAAAGTGGTAAATTCTTCAAAAATAACCATAACATATTTTAACCACAAAGGTTATCTAATAACTTTTATTTTTCATCGCAAAATTTATTAAACGGTAATTGCCTGAAATTCAAGGATCATATAAACCAAAATGGTTCCTTATAACTATATGCACAAAAGAAAAGATAATTATTCCTTGAATAAAATTTTCATAAATCAAACATAAGGGTTACATATACTATAAAAATTCTTCTAATGTAATTCTATCATCAAAAGAGCCTTAATAATTTTAAGCATTTCACCATCCTAAAATCTACAATAACTTTTGAACCCTTTATATATTGACTTCTTACTCATTAAACATTCTTCATGATCCATTAACCATTATTTCCAACATATTCTGAAATACTTCTTTCCTACAAACAAAATCATGAATCATATCTTATGATTAAATAATAGGAAAACATATGTTTGGAAATAATCCACACCATTCATTGGTCATTTTCAATTTCTTCATCCTCAATCAGAATGGAATTAGGTATTGGTAAATGAATAATTTTACTATCTTCGTGATCCCATTACCGAATATTCTTTGTAGGACATGTGTTTGTATAATGCCCATGCAAACCACATTTAAAACAATCAATTGATCCTCTTAAAAGAACTTCCTTCCCTTTCCAAGAGTTAACTAGATGCTTCCTTTTTCCATAGAAGGTTCCAGATTTATGACCTTCATTTCCACATCTATAGCATCTTTCTGTCCCTTTGAATCATTTTCCTATGTGTTTCGTTACACATCATTGATAAATTAGTTTTTGAACACACTTACCTTTATGATTGTTACCTGAACTTTCATAGAGATTTGTTTCTCACATATATGATTCCTTATAAAAACCACTAAGGTGAAGGTGGTCAATCATTAATCTAGATATTTGGTTGAGAATAACAACAAGAGTTCTCATTTCATCTCCCAAATCATTCAGTTTCTCATTAGGAAAATAGTCACAGTTTTCTACACAACGACTGTTACATTGGTGCCTTCTTGATCCATGCATTTACTAAAACCAAAAAGGTCAGTGTGAGTATATCAGTAAAATAATCATATAATACTAAAATATAATTATTCATGTTATCATAAACTCATTCTCTTTAACTAAAAAAACTATGACTCTTTCTGAAATCCTTACCATTATGATAATGTCACTTAAGCATAAAGAATACCCTAACCTCTAAAGTTATCTAAACCGACCTTTGATACCAACGATAAGGACCCAGCCTTAACACTTTACATAATCTTGAATTAAATAAATAATTATAATTGAGAATATTTTCAGGATTAGAGTTTTATAGAATTAGGACATAACTATTACATCTCAAAAGATTACAAAGTAGGCACTACAACTCAGTTTCCATTTTTTCATAAAATAAAAACTCTTAAAAAGATAAATGTATAGTTCCTTGTTTTAGAAAGCATGTATTTCCATGATCCCATCCTTTACCCTATTCATCTTTATGTCCTTTGGAAAACATTTTAAAAACTCGTGATGAGCTTAAAAATCTCAGAAAGGTATAAAAAATAAGGAAAACTATTAGTTTCTCAAAGCAACATGTAAATCATGATTACTTCATCATAAGTAATACTTTTGACCTTCATAAAGTCGTAAATACTATTCAATGAAAAAAAGATCATTTCTTACCCTTTTTAACCAAAATATCACCATAAAACTCATATAAAGAAAACATAAAATAAAAAGGTAACTTGGGACATAATCATACATTAATTGAATAAATATACGGTAGACTTCCATGCATGTTACTAAATGGAATAGTCATACTGCCAAAATCCATACCCAATGAATTGGAGGTTATAACGTATCCACCCATCTTGGTTTATCACGGAACCACTCATCATTTGCTTTATCGCGTAACCACCTGTCAAATTTCCTTGTACCATTATAAAATCATAACACATACAACAAATATAAAGGAAAGATAAAATTTCCACATTTCAATCAAAAAATTTCAATTAAATATATTAACAAAATAAATTCATTATCATAACCATTCTCAATACCAAAATACATTATTTAGAATATGGTATTTATTTTTCCTTTTAAAAACATTACATCTTGTTAAGGAAGCTAAAGATCAAGTAATACTCGCGACAGCGGAAAAGACATTGTCACCGTGTACGTTAAAAGAAAAATTAATTTTTGTCATTTAGTAAAATGAAACATACAAAAATAATCCCTTTGAATGAAATGAAAAGTGAAAGGTGTTTATACATCGTATAAAAGAAAGTCTTGTATTAAAAATAATATGCCTCAATGAAAGGAGATTGGGACGAAGTCCCTTACAAAGACTGTATCCTTAGATTAAGGATATCTCAATGACATAATTATGTCTGAAAAATATAAATACACCCAATATATGTGGATATTAAGTGTAAAACAATCTAATGTCATTCCCACATATTCATAGCACGACATAATCAAGAAGTATAGGTTTAACCCAAATAATTGAAATTGGGTTAACAAGTTCCCTTACAGAAATTCGACAGCCCAACGGCGTCACTTTAAAATTCAGAAAATGAGTTGATGAGAGGTGAAAAAGGTATCTCATCACTTGGACATAGAATTTACAGCAATGAGGATATATAAGAACATATCACAAAATAATAGGATTTAAATTAAAAGTCATAACAAAAATAATTCTTTTTTAATAAAAAAGTGGGTGAAAGGTTCCCTTACATATTTGGGTAACTTTCAAAATGTACACCACCTGAAAGAAGGATCACACAATGAAGATGTGAATACCCATAAATTAAAGTATATTACACAAATAATACAATAATGTTCAGTACATACACCACAGAAAAGGAAATAGTGGCAAATGTAGCATGAATCTCACTGGAATAAAAGTGAGATGAAAAACCACTTACGTCGTTGTTATCAATCGAGTCGTTTGACCAAAAGATAATAAAAACCAAATGAATTATATAATACCATGATTATAAACAGAATAATGATAATATATATCAAATTTAAGTACAAAATACTCCACATGCAATAAATAAGTGGCGAATAATGGAAATATCATAGAATTAAAAGCGAGATAAGAAATCCCCTTACAACGTGTCTGACTTGACTCGCTCGTATGTTACTTGTTCTTCATAAATGATAAACATAAGTTAATTTATACTTTCTTAAGAACTTTTTTCATGTTTATTATTTCTTTTATATCACTTATTACCATGTTATAAACATTATGTAATCTTTTAAGTTAATAATAGTCGTTTTGTCGATATTTGGTACTTGAGTCAAAAGTGAACTTATTATATTTACAAGTAGATCAGGTAGTAAAATATCCATTATCTCAATATTTATATTCATGATGTAGATATCATATATATCATATATATCCATTATATATATATATGTATGTATTTATACCATTACATAACATTTTATGGTATGAAATGAAATGCACTGTTCATGGAGACGGTAAGTCGTACGTACACATGAATGAAACTTTCATTTCTATTTCACATTTAATGGAATGAAAAAATTATGATATAAAGGTATATTATAATTCATGTATAGTATCATATATAATATCATTAACTAAATCATTCATACATCCCTCATATGGCATTAACGATTCAAATCACTTTGAGGGGGCAGTAATCTGCACTTCCTAAAATGAAATTATTGCATTTACCCATTATGGAAACCATAAAGGTAAGACATAAATGCAAAATACAGAATCATAAATTAAAAATATACATAATATATATCATATATAAATACAGTGACATATTAATAGCCACCATGAGAGGCGGTAGGAGATAATTGAACAATCATCATTTCGTGAGGCAGTAGTTCGTCGTCCACAGAAACAGTCTGTTCTTCACACATTAGATGGAAGTGTGTGTAAGTTTAGCTCGAATACATCCCATAAAAACATCAAATTATATTTAATATACTTTTTGTTTACAAAATAATGGAATAAAAAGATTTTAAGGGGTTGGAGAAGCAAAATAAAACAAAAGAACATGAGAGAAGAAATTACTTTTAAATCTGGTAACTCCCGTTGGTTTGAACCCAAACGGTTTCTTGTAGTGCTTTCTTCCAAAGGTAAGGCTTCTGGGATGAATATAGGGATCTTGGGAGCTTATTTTAGTAGAGTTTTGACGAGGAAATGGGCTTGATAAGTGTGATAAAGGGGTAGGAAGTGGGGTCTTCTTATAAGGGAGAGGAGGGGCTCTTTTGGAAAGCATGAAAATATTATTTTATTATATAATTCAATTCTATTTCTAAATGTCCTAAAATCATTAATGATGAATATAAGCTGTCCCATTTTCGAAATAAAATTATCCATTAAGTATTGGACATGTTTTGGATATTATTTTAAACATTATATTTATATTTATTTAAATCATTCATTACTAAAGTAAACACTGCATCATCATTGTATCATAAAAAATTTTATTTATTGGATGTATAAAAATTATTGAAAATTACCATGCTATAGGAAATCTTTTTAGTTTTATAATGAATGTTTTTAGTCAAAAATATAACTTATATAACCCCATTTAAAAATTTTTCAGTAAAACAATACATGTTTGTGACGTTTTTATTTTTATTTTAAATAAAAAGCTATTAATGTCATTATCATACCCAAGTTGCTCCATGGGGCCCCCAAATTGACCCATGGATTTTCTTGGCCGAAAATTACTCATACAGTATATTTAGAACATTTGTCACGGTATTTTTATATTTTTATAATATTATTTTTACCTTAAATTACCCTAATTACCTTTAATCGCGGTTAATAAAACTCAAAAGTTACTATTCACCAAACATTATTTTCATCCCATTGAACCACATTTTACTTCCTAATGACATACATGTATGTTGGATTTATGAATTTTAATTCACAGAAGTAGTCATATTTTGTTTAATAGAAAAAGTCAGTTTGTAACAACTACTTAGTGGTTTCACTATTCATCAAAAATTGATGTTTTTCCGAAAAATAGCAAAAATTCAGCCTAATATATATTTGATATTCCAAATTCAAAAATTATGTTCATTTTATCAAATTAAAAACATAGTGTTGCATTAATTAATTTTATAATTAATTCCCACTGTCAAAAAAATAACGTGTTTTTGAGAAACAATATCTATCAAAAGATTGACATATGTTTATGTCCAATTTTAAAGTGAAATTAATTTCAATGACCACCATTGGAATAAATGGTAAAAATATAATTTAATTAAACATTAATCCCAATTATGAAGGTAATCTAATCATATAAATAAATTAGATTAAGATGAGGTTTTGCATTAAAATACAACATTTTCACTATTCATTTAAAAATGAACTTTATCGGAAAAATAACAAAAATTTACACAAAGTAAATATTTATGTCCTGATTCTAAAGAAGGATTTTATTTTGTCAAATATAACATATAAAATTGACAAAAAGTATATTTAAAAAGTGTTCACAATCAAAAGGTGGTTAATCCACCTTTTAAAAAATATTACAATATTTATGCTTAAAATTTGATTCATTCGCATTTTAAGGCTCTAACATTTGTTTTATAAATGTAAAAATATTTTATAAACATATATAATAATTTTGTAGTTATTTATATTCATTCTTTCTATTACAACATCTTGGCGTTAACTACCATTTAAAATAATATTATTATATTATTAGTGTGCAACGTAAGATTTCAAAGAAACTCGTTGTTGCGTATTGGGTACGCCATCGAACATAGCATCCCCTATAAAGTAATATTAATATTTTATTCACAAATATTAATATATATGAACATTTCATATTCATTATTTACTTGGGATGTTACATTACATCCTCAATGATATGGGGAACAATGCAAACAAAAAACCCATCAATAAAGGGAATATACCTCATGAACAGATAAGGGATAATGGTCATGCTTATTCTATTGATATAGCTGAGGTGGAATGAATAGATATATAATTTATTTAGATCCTTTAATAATGTTATCAACATATGTTGTTAATGATATTGTAGTAATATGTATTATTAAATGTATAATGATTACACTATTGTACTATTTTCCCATGTATTTAAAAGAATATATAGATTGGAACCGATAACAAAGTAAAGTGACTCTATAGAAATTCAGTTTTTTTGGATAAAAAATGATTGAGGGAAAGATAAGACTTAATATGTTTCAAATTTTTATTTAGTTACATTTCTAGAAATATATGATTTATATCATTAATATAAATTGGGTACTACTAACTACCTTCTATATGATTCTAATTTGTTGGATCACAATATTTTGGAAAAGTTAATCATTTGTGAGATGGTTTGAGTTGGAATATGAATGGAGTCCTAGAGATTAATGTATTACTTCACCATATTATAGAAAATGTTCTAATAAATGAGGTATAAATAGTTCATAGAACAACCATAGTATAGGATTAAGATTAATGAAAAGAAATGTGAATTTAGTTATATTTTTAGAGAGGGAATAAAATCCTAAACTCTAGGAAAAATGTTTTTGAATAAAAACATTTTTCCAAATATAATTATTTTTTATGAAATAAATTACCTTTTCATAACATTTATGTAAATATTTTTTATCAACAAATTTAAGCTGAACATTTTCTCTCTCACTCACCATTAGAACTTAATAGTTTTATTTCCCTTCCATGTCCTTGTTTTCACTAATGTTCTCCAATTTGTAAGACATATTTTGTGGTGAATTTCACATTATCCCCTACTTATTCATAATATGTGTTATTATCCCTATTTACCATGGGTGTTTTTCAAAAATCATATTTAAAAATATTAAACACTCAATTGTTGAGATAAATTTTAAATAATTGGGATGTAGTTTAATTGATTTTAGGGGAATGAACAACCCCAAAACACTAAAGTATGAATATTTTATTTAATATCATGTATGAAACAAAACACCATGTGTATAATGGAATATAACATCCTAATAATTTTATATCGATTTTATAATTTAAATAAATCTATTTTTGTAGCGACTCGGGCTTTTAGCCCTGTCAAACTTTGGAATATTTCTAAAAATTATTCCGGAGCTAGGAATGAAGACGGCGTGCGATTCAGAGGCCCGGTGTGCCTGGAATTAATTTTATAAAAATATTAAGTATTTCTATACTATGCATGTGGCGATGGGTGATATCTCTTAAATGGTAGCTCAGATCGGGAATCTGAGGGCATGTTTGTGTCCGGAACGTGCCATTTACCCTAGGTGAGGTGTAAACAGTGCGGGTGCAGGCCTGCGGTGGAAAACACCATCAGGGGTGTTTTCGTAAATAAGTGGATAAGTCCATTTACGAGCGTCGGCTCGAATAAATTCTGAATATAGTCTCGTATCGCAAATCTATGTCTACCGTTGTGTTCAGAAAGGAACATTTACCCTAGGGGTGACCTTACCTTTGTCCGATTCGGGCACGGAGTCGGGAGCGTGGTTTTAAATGAAGATTTTTGAATAAATAAAAAGAAGAAAACCTCTCATTCTCTCCTCCCTCTCCCACCCATGCATAGCAAATGACCACCCCTCCATCCTCCGGTTCTTCACCGATTCGAGCTCCGAACATCCGTTTTTTGCGCCGTTTGTCAGCGGATCAAGCTTCAGGGCGTCGCCGGCATCGATCTGCACCCGAATCTTCGACGTTTCGCTCGCGAGGTAGGTGGTTTGAGTTTTGAAATCCTAGATCCCGTTTCTTTAATGTTTTTCTACAAATCGTTACAAGGGTTGTATAGTTTAGGTCCCGAGGTTTGTGAAACATGTTTCAGATCTGTTTTTGGAGCACCGGGGTGCTCCGGGGGTTCCCCGAAGTTTTATGGGGGAAAACCCGGATTCCAGCGGCGGCCTTGGAAGAATCCAGCGAGGCACGACAGCGGCGCAGCAGAATCCAGCTCGGCGGCGCGGCAGAATCTGGCGGCGGCGCGGAGGTTTCCGGCGAGGCAGGCGGTGGTCCGGCCAGTATTTTCTAGGGGTTCATTAAACCCACGTAACTCGCAAACCGTAACTCCGTTTTGCGAGCCGTTTGTGGAGATGCGCTCCTTGCGTTGATAAGGACCTTCTGAAATCACTTTTATACTTTTATGGTTCGGGATCATGGCCCAGAAATTACAAACATCGTATAAAATAATAATATTTTTTTATTTTACGACTTCAAGCCATTGTAACTTCTACCCAGACAGTCCGATTGACGTGCCGTCAGTGGTGTTGAGACCCTGATGGTATGGCAGACTTTTTGAGATGGTTTTTGGGTGTTGGGACTGAGAACGGGGTGTCAGCCCCATGAGTTCGGGTTTTGGTGTTTGTGGAGAAACGCAGCATTCGTACCAGGAGTCCGATTTTGGAGGATGAATAGTCAATCCTGTGTGTTTTTCCGAGCGGATCGCAATGGTGTGATATGTTTGGTGTGTTTAGGTAACGAGGCATGGGCCCCACCCGAGCTGTCTTCGGTTAATAGTACCTTTTTCACCGGGTGTCCGTTTCGGACGAAGGAGTAGTCGATTCCGCTTGTTTTTCTAAGGGGATCGTCGTGGTATGATCTGCTTGATGGGTTTTGGGATCGTTGTGTGGGCCCCGCACAAGCTAGCTACGGTGGATAGTTCATTTTTTCACCGGTTCTCTGTTTCGAGCGAGTAAGAAGCCTATCCTATGTTTTTTTCCGCGTAGAACGCAATGGTGGCCTTGGTGTTGGCCTTGGAGGTGCGCAGTGTGGCGTTGTTGTGGGTCACTCGGGTTAGTGATGTTTTGGACCAGCAGTGGTTAAGGGTACTCCCTTGGTTCGTTCCCACGAGGGTTCGTGTGGCATCACAAACTTTGTATCGATTTGTGATCCTCTCGATGGGATGTTTAAACTATTAGAGTGGTGGCATCCCTCCGGTGGCCCTGGATTGGGATCCTCTAGAATCTTTTCCCAAGATCTAGTTCATGGAATTGTTGTGACCGCTTATTCACGGGCGGCGATCCCCTATCTAGCAGGTTAACCACGTAGGGTTTTTGGCATCATCGGGAATATGATCCCCTACGCAGTGGGCCGTTCTTAGTAGGGTTGTGGCATCGTCAGATATATGATCCCTTTCTCAGCATCATGATTATAGTAGGGTTGTGGTATCGTTGGTTATGTGATCCCCTACTCAGCGCGTGGGTTCGATAGGGTTGTGGCATCGTCGGTTTGATCCCCTACATCGCGAGTTATACCAGATAGGGTTCCGGTAACATCGTGACAACTTTTATATGGGCGATGATCTTCTATCTGAGTGACGTGCTTCTGTTGAGCGCCAGATCAGGTTGTGGTATCCCCCAGCAGATCCTGGGTGTGATCCCCAATCTGTGAGAACTATGTATGCCAGATCGGGTCGTGGTATCCCCCAGTAGACCCTGGTAGAGATCCCCTACCTGTGTGATCTTTGTCTACCATATTGGGTTCTGGTATCCCCTAGCGGACCCTAGGAGAGATCCCCTATCTAAGGAGTTTGGTGGTTATGTTATTTCAGCGAGGTTTCCTCAGTGATGCTATCTAACGAGTGTGATCTCTCGAGTAAGCGTCTGTGAGGTTTGTGAGAAACCCGATGGAGTGTATCTCTCGGATGAGCATCATTTGGGATGACAGTGTTCGTGTGGTTTACTCTTCTGGTTGTGGGTAGTTGCAGGTGATGAGGTCGGTACCTCTTGTGGCTTGGTGCGTGAGCTGAGTATATCTAGATTGTTCAAGGTGTATGTATGGGAATACACCTGAGCTAAGCTGACTAGTTGTGTTTAGCTGAGGATGGTCATGAGATAGAGTTTCTCTCTCGTCTGGGTTCCCTCTGGCTGGGATGAGCATACTGTTGTATTACAGTTTCTCTCTTTTGGTTTTGGGTTTTTGGGGTGCCTACTGTGTATGTTTATACTCACCCCTACACAGGAATTTCCCGCACATGTTTGTGTCTTGTGTAGACCACAGGCCATTCGAAGGAGTCCCAGGAGGACCCGGAGCAGGCGGAGCTGAGTGAGTGAGACTGACCGGGGTGTTTACCGGTGCGGTGATGAGGGAGCTTTCCGACGGGTATTTGTGGCAGCGTTCCCCTTCTTCAGAGTATGTTGGACGCACTTTTGTAGTTTCTTTTTGTGGGCCATGTTTTTCCCTTTTGTACTTTTGTTGTTTCTCTCTGGTTGGGATAATGTATGCATGCATTTTACTTTTCCATTTTACTTATCTCTGCACTCTTTCAAGGAAATGTTTGAGGGTGTGTGTGTACAAATACCTTAGGCTAATGCCTCCCATGTGTGTGATAGCCTACTCGGTGTTAGACACCACCCCCTAGCATATTGGAGGCGGACATGGGGAGACGTAGCCCAGGACCCATTGGGTTAGGTCATGACAGAGTGGTTGTAACAACCCGAGCTTCCACGGTACGCTTCTCTTTGAATAATACAGTAGCGTGTGTTGTACGCAACTTCGAGTTCTAACACACACCACGACCAATCAAAGTATCCATTAGGAATATTAATACCCACTTTTTGAAATTTTATAAATTTTATCTCTCAAGATGGACTTCATTTTTGGATTCAGAATATCGAAATTAGCCTAGGGTGAAATTTTGGTACTCTTCGGAAAACTTTCATATTTTGATGAATAGTGAAAATTACTAAATTTTAATTAAAAACAACTTTTTTAATCGACATAATTAATAGTGATAAATTTGGAATTTGAGTGGTTTTAAATTATATTTAGAATATATTTTTACCATTTAATCCAATGTTGGTCATTGGACATAATTTCACATTTAAACCGGACATAAACAAGTGTTTGATAGTTATTGTTTCTTAAAAACACACTTTTTGTTTTAACAACGGGAATTAATTTTAAATAAATAAATTAAACTTCTATGTTTTTAATTTGGTAAAATAGACTTCATTATTGAAATCGGAATATCAAAATGATCTTAGGGTAAATTTTTGATATTTTTCTGAAAACTTTCAATTTTTGATGAATAGTGAAAAACACTGAGTTACTGTTTAAAAATGGATTTTTATTTAAATAATTATTTATATTATTTATATTTATTTTAGGTCAAAATAGATACATAAAACCTATATAAATTCAATGTAATTCATTGGAGGCAGTTTATAATAATTTTAGATATATATAAATGTTATTGAACTTTTTCACTGTATTTTACCCACCTCCTAGGAGAATTTGTAAATTCACATAAAACTTAATTTTACCACTTCGGTGAGTGGAATTTCAAATATCCAAGAGACACGGTTAATATCAAGGAGTAAAATTTTGTTCAATAAGATAAAAATAATTTTTTGTGAATAGTAACTTTTTACTTTTATTTACCACGGAAAAAAGTAAATAGGGTAATTAAGGGTAAAAATGATTTTATTATTACCCTAACACATGTCCTAATTCTATTGGATAAGTTTAATTAGACCAAAAACAACCTTAGAAATAAAATATGACCCTTTAGGTCAACTTTTATTAGATTAGGACATTTATTATTATTTAATTCAAAAAAGAGTTAAAAGAGTTAAAATCAAAGTTTAATAACTAAAATATTTTTAATAAAGGGTTATACATAAGATAAATTAGATTATAAATATTCATTTTAAAGATATAAATATTTCCTACATAATTATATTTTAATTATAATTTTTAGACATTAAATAATTAAATTTATTTATGACACAATGATGATGGAGTAATTACCTTATTAATGAAAGAATCAAATAAATGGTAATATAAATATTAAAATAAAAATAATTTCAAATTTTTATGACATCCAAGAATTTTCTAGGTGGCTGTAACATGTTACGGATGATTCAATGTATCTTTTTATATGTAATCAAGTTGTGATCACTGTCAAAAAAAATACCAAATAGTGTCAAAATTGACATAAAAGAGTTTTTAAAACAAATAATATATTATTAATTGAAGTTAAATTCCTAAAAATCTAAGGTTCATCCAAAGTACTTGTATCATTATAGGTGTATAATTAATGGACCACTTGAGGATCTCTTGGAGGTATATAGTATGTTTTTAAACTATATAATATAAAAATACAAAGTGACATGGTAAGTGTCAAACTAATTAACCAAGAGTTAAAACTAAAATATAAGGTTAATATAATGACCCAAACCTATCTAAAATCTATTTATTGAAAGTATTTTGATCCATACTCACCTTAGTCTTTGAATAAACCACTTTGTAGCCATTATAAACCTAATATGAATTTATTATAAATTAATACTTTAAGTTTTTCCTAAAGAGCCCCTCCTCCCCCTTATAAAAGGACCCAACATCTAACCAATTATTAACACCTTAAAAGCCTTTTGGTTCATCCAAAACCTACCAAATTACTCTCTAAACATCCCTAACTTCAACATAGAGGCCTTATTTTGATCATAAAGCCAACCTAGAGATCCATTTTGATCAAATCAAAAGGAAGAACCCGAAGAAGAGGTAATGTTTTCACCACCCTCTTTCAGTTTCCTTTCTTCTTCAACTTCGTCTTTCTTTGTTATTTCTGTTATAAAATAATAACTCCATTATCTCCTATATACTGTAATGTTATTATAAATATGGTACAACCATATTCAGTATTCTATCCATCCTTATAATGACATGTCATCATACGTGCGTACGTACGGCTTACCATCTCCACGTCATGGTGTAATTGTTATTCAATACATTATTATTTATATGGGTATAATAATTATATGTATTTGATGTAAATAATAAATATAACATTCTAAGTATTCTGTATATATGATATATCATCCAATTATATATTATTTTAATATCAAAAGAATGAAATTTTCACTCATGCGTACGTACGGATTACCGTCTCCACGACGCGATGAGATTCATTTCCAAGTTCACCATTCATTGATGATTATAAAAATATATTACTAATAAGTATGTATTATATGACATAATAATTCTACTGTATATATATATATAAGTATTTATGTACTTAAATATATCTTATTTACTTACTTCCGTTCAATACTATATGAAAACAGAAACAGCGTTTATGCGTATGTACGGACTACCGTCTCCATAAATGGTGTTTTCCATTTCATATATATGTCTATTATACATATTTATATTCTAAATATATAGGATATATTTATCATGTTTTATATTCTGGAAGTATTTAAATCATGATCTAAGTGATACAACCATCAGTAACAAGTTAAAACATGTACGATAAAGAAAGCGATTATTACCCAAAAAGTTAATTTAACATGGAAATTATTATTAAATGGGTAATATAAAGTCATAAATGAATCATGTATGGTAACATAAATATTAATATGGTTCTGGTATAATTTAATAACATACTAAGATCTTCATACAAGAGGTTAAACGTACCCTCGACTAAAGGAAAGTGCAAGGTAAGGGGTTTTCATCTCACTCCATATTCTCGTGAGATTCATGCCATATTGCCACTATTACCTTTTGTGTGGTGTATGTACTGCCAATAATTGTATTATTTGTGCAATACACTTTAATTTATGTCTATTTACATATTAATTTTATGATACCTCTTTCATGGGTTGTATGTTTCGTTAGTTACCAAATTGGTAAGGGTTAATTCCTCAATCTCATCATTATCCATGATTGTTTATGTGTAAGTATTTACTGGGAAATTTATATCATCCATGTCAATTTTCATAAAAATTATTTCAAAATAAAGATTTTAAGGATTTTGTAAGGTAATCTTTATCAAGATCATAATTTTAAATGTTTTAAAGATTTATCTTTCTAAATCTTTTTAATTAATGTCCATGTTTTCAAAATAATTTTAAGGATTTATTTATATGGACATGAATGTTATGACATGATAATTCTTTTCAAAAGTTTAAAAGTGGTATGGGACAATTTTATTCAAAAATATCTTTTAAAATTACTTCCATTATAATTGTTTGACTTTTAAATGATTTTAATAAAAGGATATTTCTCTCTCAAAGTTTTACTCATCATTTTCATCTATGTCAACATCCTTTGATGGATTTTAAGCTCATTTGAAGTTGATTTATTATAAAAAACATCCATAGAGGGTTTTTGATATGTTTGACTGTGTATGTGTTATTTTTATACCATTCAGGGTTTATGGAGAAATTATTGACATTTCTTATGCTAGTTTTAATACGAATTTTATGTTATGTTTAAACCTATTCATATGAGGAATGCATTGGACTTAGTAAGGACGGGTGGAGCCCTCTATAGCTCCTTGATGAATTCGTAGGTCTCATGAGACAAACTAGTTTCTTGGCATGAGCCCCTGACAAAATCATATTTGTAGTCTTTTCACGAGGCCTTGGCTACGTGGTTATGATAGTCTGGCATTATGCATTCCATCATTATGAAAGTGGTTAGTGATATTGCATTTGATTATTCAATTAGTAGAATATCCATGTGAATAAGTAAATGGCATTATTTCATTTATTTCTTCCATATTATGCTGAAGTTAAAGTTTAAAAGGATTTTTTTAGTTTTATACGTTTCTTTAAATGTTTATGCTTATTTTTGAAAGTTTCCTCTATATTGCTTACCCTTACAGAGCATTTGAGATCACCCCTTTCTATGTTTTATTTTTCCCAGGATTACAAGAAGTGTGTTGTGATTGATATGCAGGGTTAAGCCAAGGGAATAATGGCATTCATAAAGATTATTTATTTTTTGTAAGTCTTAAGGTGGTAATGTAGTATTCATGTATGTGATCTATTTTTCCAATACTGCTAAACTGATCGGTCCTTTGGGACTTGATTCCTTGTAATCATGCCAATGTATTAAAATAATGCACTGACTCTGGGTAATTGGGGTCAGGGCGTTACACTTGGTATCAGAGAAGTTTAGAAATAACCTTGGAAACTAGATTTAGATAAACTCTAATTAGAGCACATAGCCCTAAGATAGACTTTGAGGATTAGTATAGAAGAACTTCCTAGAATTTTGGTATTGTAGAGATTTTGTGAGTTTTCCAAGCAATACATCCCTGTCTGGATAGGATCGGGTAGAGGCGACTCTGGCACATATGTACCTAGGGGTAAAACCTGAAAACACTGCTTTGAGCTAGACTCGAACGGGAACTGGTGCAGGACAACGGACCTTGCTACACTCTTGGTTACGACACTCCCGGGGGATATGATTAGGATAATTCTCATTTTCATTACAAACCGTTATAAAGGGCTCATGAGAATATTCTTACTCCAAGAAAACATTTTTATTATTATGGATTATATTGATAAATTGTTCAATTTGTGTTAGGTATTTTTCTTGTTTGGGAATTATTCATTGCAATTCATAAACTGACCTAGTTTATGCTATTGTATAGAAGTGGCGCCTAGTAGAAGGAATGTGAACTCCCGTAATACGTATGATCCAAATTGTAAGAAGGATCATATCTTTCATTTCCCTAAGCCATAATTTATAAGGGACATAGTCTCCAACGTATTATCATCATATGAAGAAATGGTATCATGTGTTGATAAGATGAGTAAAGAATTCTCAGATTCCTATGGATTTGAAGGGAATCCAGAGAGGAAAAGGATGGTAGAGAGAAGGACAGATAAAGGGAAGAAGGTAAAGAAGGGTTTTACTCATATGTGATAACTGTAGAAAGAATCACCTTGGAAAATGATTGAAGGGAATGTGAGTATGTTATAAGTGTCGAGAAAAAAGGACACCAAGTACGTGACTGCAAGTGTAAGAAAAAGGTTTCAAATATACAATGCTTCATCTGCAAGGAGTTTGGACACTACGCGAACCAATTTCTCAGTCATCAGACTATGCCGCAAATGATGATATTGGATAATAATCGTGTTATGATACTACCACAGATGAAGAGGAATGACTAGTGTTCTTATGTTGTTTTTTGAGAAATATTTCATTTAAGTGTTGTATCAATGATGTTCTGGAAATAAATAAGGATTGTACTGTAGTACTATTTCATTAAAGATTTGAGATTTTATGGTGCAAAGAAAAGTGACTCTACAAAGAGTTAAAATTTTTGGAAATTACATCGTTGAGGGAAACATAAACCTTAATATGGTCAGAATATTGAGGTAGTGATTTTGGAATAAGAGATGGTTGATTTTGGTAATTCAGGATGTTGTGGTGTTGTAAAAGAATATATGAGGAAGGTGTTCACATGTTATTACCTGGAAAAAAGGATCCTCATTATGTTTAACTTCCTTGTAAATTTTGGACTGGGAGTTTGGATAATAGTATTTTGGATAAGTCTAAAGGTTGGAATGGATTAAGTTTGAAAGCTTATTTTTTGGATTTTTAGAAAAGGACAACACGCAGACCGTGTGACGACCCATCGTGTCGGACAAATCTATGGGAATCGAACCCACAACCATAGTGAAATTGGGATTTATCTCCTACCATTGTGCTACATGAATTTCTTGGATGGTATAATGTAGTTTCTTTTCATAAATGGTCTGATATGTGAATTATAAATTCATTATATTTGGAACCCTATAAAATTAGGATAAATAGAGTATTTTTGAGTTATATTATGTTTTGGGGTGAAAGATGAGTTTGTGGTAGAAATTTATTAATGGATAAAACTCTAATTATAAAGTAAGTATATCTCCTTATGATCTTAGCCAATCTCATAAATAAATTCATCAACATTAAGAAAAGGAACTTAGAACAAAAATGTTTTCCTAGATGGTACCTTAGATCATCACTAATTTATGGATTAGGGATTGTTGGCCTTTTCATAGCCATGTTCTCTACCACTCTCCATTAGATAATTTATGGTTAGATTTCTCTTCCATATCCATATTTTCCTACATGGAGCCCTTGTATGTGTTATTTTTTGTAATCTTCATACTTACCACTCTTTATTTTAAATAGAGGCCTCATTAATTCATTTTTTGATGTGGTATTTCAACTAAGATATTTTGAAACGTCAAAAATGAGTTATCCTAATACCTTATGTTTTGTTGAACCGATGGTATTTTAAATCATTGTAGAATAATGAATTTAAGGACCTCAATTTTAAACTTGTTTGTGATTAATGACCTCAATCACTACCTATAAATATTTATGTTTTTCATCCAATTATATGTCTCTAATTGCCACCAATGTCCTCCCAATCGAGATCATAATTTTTTGGTGACCCTTTCATTTCTCTTTTCATCTTATTAAGACTAAATTTTATTAACCTAATTTCTGATGTGGGTTTTCCCACAAAGATATTTTCTATTTTCAGCCTTTATTTTCAAATAACAATATCAAATTGCGAGGATGAAATTTATTGAAGGAGGGGGGAATGTGAAAACCCGAACTTCAACAATACACTTCTCATTGAATAATACAGTAGCGTGTGTTGTACGCAATTTCGAGTTCTAACACCCACCACGACCAATCAAAGTAGCCCTTATGAATAGTAATACCCACTTTTTGAAATTTTATAAATTTTATCTCACAAAATGGACTTCATTTTTGGATTCAGAATATCAAAATTAGCCTAGGGTGAAATTTTGGTACTTTTCGGGGAACTTTCATATTTTGATGAATAGCGAAAATTACTAAATTTTAATTAAAAACAACTTTTTTAATTGAAATAATTAATAGGTATAAATTAGGAAATTGAGTGGTTTTAAATGATATTTAGAATATATTTTTACCATTTAATCCAATGTTGGTCATTAGACATAATTTCACATTTAAACTGGACATAAACAAGTGTCAATCTTTTGATAGTTATTATTTCTTAAAAACACGCTTTTTGTTTTAACAACAGGAATTAATTTTAAATCAATAAATGAAACTTCTATGTTTTGAATTTGGTAAAATAGACTTCATTATTGAATTCTGAATATCAAAATTAGCTTGGGGTAAATTTTTGGTATTTTTCTGAAGACTTTCAATTTTTGATGAATAGTGAAAAACACTGAGTTACTGTTTAAAATCGGCTTTTTTATTTAAATAATTATTTATATTATTTAAATATATTTTATGTCAAAATAGATACATAAAACCTATATAAATTCAATGTAATTCATTGGAGGCAGTTTATAATAATTTTATATATATAAAAATGTTATTGAACTTTTTCACTGTCTTTTACCCACCTCCTAGGAGAATTTGTAAAATCACAAAAAACATAATTTTGCCGCTTTTGTGAGTGGAATTTCGAAAATCCAAGAGACATGGTTGATATCATGGAGTAAAATGTGGTTCAATAAGATAAAAATAATTTTTTTTGAGTAGTAACTTTTTACTTTTATTTACCACGGTAAAAATTAAATAGGGTAATTGAGAGTAAAAATGATATTATTATTACCCTAACACGTGTCCTAATTCTATTGGATAAGTTTAATTCGACCAAAAACAACCTTAGGAAGAAAATATGACCCTTTAGGTCCACTTGGATTAGAATAGGACATTTTTTATTATTTAATTCAAAGAAGAGTTAAAAGAGTTGAAATCAAAGTTTAATAACTAAAACATTTTTAATAAAGGGTTATACATAAGATAAATTCGATTATAAATATTAATTAGAAATATAAATAGATTTCCTAAATAATGGTATTTTAATTATAATTTTTAGACATTAAATAATTAAATTTATTTATGACACAATGATGATGCAGTAATTACCTTATTAATGAAAGAATCAAATAAATTGTAATATAAATATTAAAATAAATATAGTTTAAATGTTTTTATGACATACACGAATTTTTTAGGTGAATATGACATTTTAGGTATGATTCAATGTATCTTGTTCTAAGTAATAATGTTGTGATGACTTTAAAAAAACAAATCACCAAATAGTGTAAAAATTGACATAAAAGCGTTTTTAAAACAAATATTATATTATTAATTGAAATTAAATTTCTAAAAATTTAAAATTAGTCTAAAAGAATTGTATAATGATAGTTGTATCATTAATTTACCACTTGGGGGTCTCTTGGAGTTATATAGTAAGTATATTAACTATATAATATAAAAATACAAAGTGACAAGGTAAGTGTCAAACTAATTAACCAAGAGGTATAACTAAAATATAAGGTTAATATAATGACCCAAAACTGTCTATAATCTATTGGTTGAAATTTTTAGACCCATCCCCACCTTAGGCTTTTAATAATTCACTTTGGAGCCATTATAAACCGAATATGAATTTATTATAAATTAAAACTTTAAGATTTTTCTAAAGAGCCCCTCCTCTCCCTTATAAAAGGACCCAACTTCTAACCAATTTTTAACACCTTCAAAGCCTTTTGGTTCAGCCAACCCCTACAAAAATACTCTCAAAACGTCCCTCACTTCAACATAGAGGCCTTATTTTGATCATAAAGCCAATTTAAGGAGCCCTTTTGATCAAATCAAAAGGAAGAACCTGAAGAAGAGATAATGTTTTCACCACCCTCTTTCAAGTTCCTTTCTTCATCAAATTCTTATTTCTTTGTTATTTCTATTCTACAATAATAAATCCAGTATAAACTATATACTGTCATGTTATTATAAATATCGTACAACCATATTCAGTATTCTATCCATCCTTTGAATGACATGTCACCATACTTGTGTACGTACGACTTACCGTCTCCACGTCGTGGTGTAATTGTTATTCAATACATTATTATTTGTACGGGTATAATAATGATTTTTATTTGATGTAAATAATAAATATAACATTATAAGGATTCTGTATATATGATATACCATCCAATTATATATTATTTTAATATCAAAAGATTGATATTTTCGCTCGTGCGTATGTACGTATTACCGTCTCCACGACGCGATTAGGTTCATTTCCAAGTTCACCATTCATCGACGATTATAAAAATATATTAATAATAAGTATGTAATATATGAAATAATAATGCTACTAGATATATATATATATTTATATATATAAGGATTTATGTACTTACATATATCTTATTCACTTATTTCTGTTCAATACTATATGAAAACAGAAAGAGCGTTTATGCGTACGTACGGACTACCGTCTACATAAATGGTGTTTTCCATTTCATATATATGTATGTTATAAATATTTATATTATAAATATATATGATATATTTATCATGTTTTATATTCCGTAATTATTTAAATCATGATCTAAGTGATACAACCAAGAGTAACAAGTTAAAACACGTACGATAAAGAAAGTGATTATTACCCGAAATGTTAATTTAACATGGAAATTTTTATTAAATGGGTAATATAAAGTCATAAATGAATCATGTATGATATCATAAACATTAATATGGTTTTGGTATAATTTAATAACATACTAATATCTTCGTACAGGAGGTTAAACGTACCCTCGACTAAAGGAAAGTGCAATGTAAGGGGTTTTCATCTCACTCCTTATTCCCGTGAGATTCATGCCATATTGCCACTATTACCTTTTGTGTGGTGTATGTACTGCCCATAATTGTATTATTTGTTTAATACACTTTAATTTTTGTCTATTTACATATTCATTGTATGATACCTCTTTAATGGGTTGTATGTTTCTTAAGTTACCAAATTGGTAAGGGTTAATTCCTCAATCTCATCATTATCTGAGATTGTTTATGTGCAAGTATTTACTGGGAAATTTTTATCATCCATGTCAATTTTTCATAAAAATGATTTCAAAATGAAGATTATATGGATTTGGAAAGGTACTCTTTATCAAGATCATAATTTCAAATGTTTTAAAGATTTATCTTTCTAAATCTTTTTAATTAATGTTCATGTTTCCAAAATGATTTTAAGGATTTATTTACAAGGACATGAATGTTTTGAAATGGTAATTATTTTCAAAAGTTTCAAAGTGGTATGGTACACTTTGATTCAAAAATCTCTTTTAAAATTACTTCCTTTATAAATGTGTTACTTTTAAAAGATTTTACAAAAACGGATATTTCTCTCACAAAGTTTTACTCATCATTTTCATCTATGTCAACATCCTTTGATGGAGTTTATGCTCATTTGAAGTTTATTTATTATACAAAACATCCATAGAAGGTTTTGTGATATGTTTTACTGTGGATGTGTTATTTTTATACCATTCATGGTTTATGGAGAAAGTATTGACATTTCGTATGCTAGTTTTAATACGAATGTTTATGTTATGTTTAAACCTATTCATATGAGGAATGCATTGGACTTAGTAAGTGATGGGTGGAGGCCACTAGAGATCCTAGATGAATTGGTAGGTCTCATGAGACAAACTAGTGTCTTGGCACGAGGCCTTAAATGAATCTTATTTGTAGTCTTGGCACGAGGCCTTTGCTACGTTGTTATGATAGTCTGGCATTATGCATTCCATCATTATGAAAGTGGTTAGTGATATTTCATGTGATTATTCGATTAGTAAAATATCCATGGGAATAAGTAAATGGAATTATTTCATTTAATTTATGCCATATTATGTTGAAGTTCAAGTTTAAAAGGATTTTGTTTTAGTTTTATACATTTCCTTAAATTTTTATGCTTATTTTTGAAAGTTTCTGCTGTATTGCTTACCCTTACTAAGCATTTGAGCTCACCCCATTCTATGTTTTATCTTTCCCAGGATTCCAAGAACTGTATTTTGATTGATATGTATGGTTATGCCAAGAGAATAATGGTGTTAATAAAGATTATTTATTTTGTTTTGTACGTCTTAAAGTGGAAATGTAACATTCATGTAGGTGATCTATTTTTCAAAGACTGCTAAACTGATCATTCCTTCGGGACATGATTCCTTGTAATCAAGCCACTGTATTAAAAAAAATGCACCGACTCTGGGTAACTGGGGTCGGGGCATTACAGTGGTATCAGAGGAGGTTTCACCTTTGGGATCTCAGAGCGTAGATGGTCTAGCTGTATGTTTGGTTTGTGTTGCATAGCCACAGTGTTAGGATGTTTTGAGTTCGGCTTTCAGGCCAGGGACTCCAGTGTTGGTGTGGAGGCCGACGTATCCATACACCAGGACTTGGATAACCTGCCTTTCGACTCGGGACATTCAAACACTGGTCGCAGGGACATAACGGTACATGCATCATATAGGACTGGGTTTTTGGGTTTTCCTTGTCCTTCTTGAGTCAGCTCTCCAGATATACTCTTTAACTATGGTGCGTCTTTAATGTATTTAAGGATGCATCCACAACAACAGCCAGCAATGGTTCTGAAGTAGGATTGTGGTGACGATCCTCCCCATGTAGAGGTTGTGGACCAAGGTGCAGGTTCTGAGGCTAGGCCTCTACATGGTCCACCAGTTGAGCCACCACCTGTCGAGCATCTGGTTGAGCTGGAAGTGCATGACGAGGTTGCGGCGCGTAGGCTGAGTGCACTGCACGAGTTCAAAAGGCAGCAACCTCTAAGGTTTTGGGGTGGTCCAGACCCCCAGGCTATTGATGACTGGCTTGAGGCAGTCACCCGAGTTTTCTGCCTAGTGAGGACACCTCCTGATCAGATGGTGGTCCTAGCGGCGATCCTTCTGCACGGTTCGGCTGGGCGATGGTGGATCCTGGTGACGCAGTCCCATGATGACGAGAAGCTCACGTGGGAAGAGTTTGAGCTGCTCTTTAGGGAGGAGTTTTATCCTGTGATGCTGAGGTCAGTGCGGATTCAGGAGCTTCTGCATCTTCGATAGGAGGCCCTGACTGTTTTGTAGTACTCAGCAAGGTTTACAGAACTATCACGCTACTCCTTGGATATCGTTTGAGGCCCATTATTGAGGTCTCCGACCTTCGAGCAGGGCTTATGCAGGGACATCTGAGCTGGTGTGGTTTCCTTGTTTCTACCCACCTATGTTGGAGTGATGGAGTGAGCATTGGTGGTGGAGAGCTTTCTAGCTGAGCAGATTCACAATGTTAGTGATGGGTACGTGAGAGATGATACATTAGTATCTGGTAGCCGATGATAGGCTCAGGGGTCTAGACGTGGCCGACGTTTCACGAGGCGACCCCAAGATGGAGGATCTGAGAATCAGGGCTCACAGGGCGTGCAGGCCAGTTTTGGTCAGCCGTAGGAGAGGTGGTGTTATGCTTGCGACGGTCGAGGACATCTTGCTACAGATTTTCCGACCCGTCGTGCTGCTGAGAGGGATTCGGTCGATGGACCACCTTGGTAGAGGCAGCATCTCGAGCAAGGAGATCCGCAGGGCGGCAGACGTGGCAACGGAGATGGTGCAGCAGGAGGCGGTGGTATGCGGTATCAGTTGCCCCCACCCCCACCCCCAGGTGGTCCACGCCAACCTAAGGGAGCTGGTGGCCAAGGGCGAGGATAGCATGCCCTAGAGGCTGTTGACATAGAGGCACCGTGGATGGATAGAGGTACACCTTATGTCCTTTCTACTTTCTTTATTAGTTTGTTAGACACTGTTTAGCGGTACTCTTTCATTTTTGTTTCTTGATCGAGATTTTTTCAGGGCATTGGTAAGACCATGTGTGGGTGTTGTTCAGTGTGCTTCGATGCATGAGGAAGAGGGCTCCTTCCCCCACCGAGACGCATTTATGTGACGTGATTAAAACAATGCGAGTGAGTCAGTGCTGCCCAAAGTGGATATCGAGGTGTGGTGGATGAGTCCCTCTGACTTATGAGTTCGGGAAGAGGTGTTTTTTGGTGAACTCGCTGGTGTGTGAGACCCAGTTGAGAGTCTAGTCGCTACCCTTGAGCTTAGGGATTTTTGGGGATGAAAAGTTCTAGGGGGGAGGATATAGCAACTCGGGTTTTTAGCCCTATAAAACATTGGAATATTTCTAGGAAAAATTCCAGAGCTAGGAACGAAGACGACGTGCGATTCCGAGGCCCGGTGTGCCTGGAATTAATTTTATAAAAATATTAAGTATTTTATACTATGCACATAGAGGGTGTGTGATATCTCTTAAACGGTATCTCTTATTGGGAATCTGAGGTCACGATTGCTTCCGGAACGTGTCGTTTACCCTAGGCAAGGTGTAAACATTGCGGGCGCGGGCCTGCAGTGGAAAACGCCACCAGGGGCATTTTCATAAATAAGTGGAAAAGTCCATTTATGAGCGTCGGCTCGAATAAATTCTGAACGGAGTCTTGGATCGCAAATCTGAGTCTACTGTTGCGTTCAGAACGGCATTTTTACCATAGGGGTGACCTTACCATTGTCCGCTTCGGGCGCGGAATCGGGAGCGTGGTTTTAAATTAAGGTTTTTAAATAAATAAAAAGAAGAAAACATCTCATTCTCTCCTCCCTCTCCCACCCACACGCAGTGGACGACCACCCCTCCCTCCTCCAGTTCTTCACCGATTCGAGCTCCGCTCGTTCGTTTTTTGCGCCGTTCATCAGCGGATCTAGCTTCAGGGCGTCGTCGGCGTCGATCTGCTCCCGAAGCTTCGACGTTTCGCCCGCGAGGTAGGCAGTTTGAGTTTTGAAATCCCGGACCTCGTTTATTTGTTTTGTTTCTTCAAATCGTTACTAGGGTTGTATAGTACGGGTCCCGAGGTTTCCAAAACATGTTTCAGATCTGTTATTGGAGCACTGGGGTGCTCCTGGGGGTTCCCGGAAGTTTTCCAGCGGAAAACCCGGATTCCGGCAGTGGCCATGGCAGAATCCGGAGAGGCGTGGTGGCGGTGTGGTCGAATCCGGCGGCGGCGCGGAGCTTTCTGGTGAGGCTAGTGGTGGTCCAGCCAGGATTTTTTGGGGGTTCTTTAAACCCCCGTAACTCGCAAACTGTAACTCCGATTTACGAGCCGTTTGCGGTGACGCACTCCATGCATCAATACAGGCCTTTTGAACTATCTTTGAGAATTTTATGGTTCAGGATCATGGCCCGGGAGTTAGAAACGTCATATAAAATAATAATATTTTATTATTTTATGACTTCAGGGTGTTGTAACTTCTACACGGAGCGTCCGATTGGCGTGCCATCAGTGGCGTAGAGACATTGATGGTATGGCAGACTTTTTGAGATTGTTTTCGGATGTTGGGAATGAGAACGGGGTGCGGGCCCCATGAGGCCAGTTTTTGGCGTTTGCAGAGAAACGCATCTTTCGCACCAGGAGTCTGATTTTGGCGGATGAATAGTCGATCTTGTGTGTTTTTTCGATAGGTCGCAATGGTTTGATCTATTCGGTGTGTTTCAGGATTGAGGCGTGGGCCCCACCCGAGCTGGCTATGGTGAATAGTACCTTTTTCACTGGGTGTCTATTTCGGACGAACCAGTTGTCGATTCTGCTTGTTTTTCAGAGGGGATCGTCGTGGTATGATCCTCTCGATGGGTTTCAGGATTGTTGTTTGGTCCCCGCACAAGCTAGCTACGGTTAATAGGGCCTTTTTCACCGGTGCTCTATTTCGGGCGAGTAAGCAGCCTATCCTACATGTTTTTTCATGTAGAACGTGATGGTGGCCTTAGTGTTGGCCTTGGAGGTGCGCAGTGTGGCGTTGTTGTGGGTCACTCGGGTTAGCAACGTTTTGGACCAGTAGTGGTTGAGGGTACTCCCTTGGTTCGTTCCCACGAGGGTTCATGTGGCATCACAACCTTCATAGAGGTTTTTGATCCTCTCGATGGGATGTTTAAACTGTTAGAGTTGTGGCATCTCTCTGGTGGGTCCGGAGTGGGATCCTCTGGCATCTTTTCCCTATATCGGGTTCTTGGTATCATTGTGATCGCTTATTCATGGGTGGAGATCCTCTATCTAGCAGGTTAACCCCGTAGGGTTTGTGGCATCATTGGGAATATGATCCCCTATGCAGTGGTCCGTACTCAGTAGGGTTGTGGCATCGTCAGATATATTATCTCAAACTCAGCATCACGTTTATAGTAGGGTTGCGGTATTGTTGGTTATGTGATCTCCTACTCAGCGCATGGTTTTGGTAGGGTTGCGGCATCGTCGGTTTGATCCCCTACATCACGAGTTATACCAGATAGGGTTCCGGTATCATCGTGACCACTTTTATATGGGTGATGATCCTCTATCTGAGTGACGTGCTTCTGTCGATTTCCAGATCGGGTTTTGGTATCCCCCATATGATCTTGGGTGTGATCCCCAATCTGTGGGAACTACGTATGTCATATCGGGTCGTGGTAACCCCCAGCAGACCATGGGAGAGATCTCCTATCTGTGTGATCTTCGTTCTACTGGAGTGGGTTCTGGTATCCCCTAGCGGACCCTATGAGTGATCCCCTATCCAAGGAGTTTGGTGGTTATGATCTTTCAGCAAGGTTTCTTCAGTGATGTTATCCGACGAGCGTGATCTCTCAGGTAAGCATCTGAGAGGTTTTTGAGAAATCCGATGGAGTGTATCTCTCGGATGAGTGTCATCTGGGATGACATTTTCATGTGGTGTACTCTCCTGGTTGTGTAAAGTTTCTGGATATGAGTTCGGTACCTCTTGTGGCTTGGTGTGTGAGCTGAGTATATCTGGATTGTTCAAGGTGTATGTATGGGGATACACCTGATCTGAGCTGACTAGTTGTGTTTAGCCAAGGATGGTCACGAGATGGAGTTTCTCTCTCGTCTGGGTTCCCTCTGGCTGGGATGAGCAGACTGTTGCCTTACAGTTGCTCTTTTTTGGTTTTGGGTTTTTGGGGTTCCTACTAAGTATGTTTATACTCACCCTACATGGGCTTTTCCAGCACATGTTTGTGTCTTGTGTAGACCACAAGCCTTTCGACGGAGTCCCAGGAGGACCCGGAGCAGGCGTAGCTGAGTGAGTGAGACTGACTGGGGTGTTTACCGGTGCGGTGATGAGGGAGCTTTCTGGTGGGTGTTTGTGGCAGCATTCCCCTTCTTCAGAGCAGGTTGGACGCGCATTTGTAGTTTCTTTTGGTGGGCCTTGTTTTTCCCTTTTGTACATTCATTGTTTCTCTCTGGTTGGGATAGCTCTATGCATGATTTTTACTTTCCATTTTACTTTTCTCTACATTGTTTCAAGGATATATTTTTGGTGCATGTCTATAGATACCTTAGGCTAATGCCTCCCATGTGTGTGATAGCGTACTCGGCGCTAGACGCCAGCCCCTGTCCTATTGTAGGCAGGCTTGGGGAGTCGCGGCTCGGGCCCCGTTGGATCAGGTCATGACAATTTTATTGCTTGTAATGCACGCAACATTGATTTATATTGCATTACATGCAAGAATTACATTTTTATATAGTATGTGTTACACGCAAGACAAGTTTTTATTAAAAAAATATATTTGTAATTTATTATTATTTAATGAAATAAGGAAAAAAATATTCATGATATTTATGGTTATGAATATAATTAACTATTTCATGAATATAAATGGATGAATTCATTGGTTACAAATTAATTATACACGAATGTATGAATTAATTGAATGTAAAGGTAATGTTTATGCAAAAAAACTATTTTTATTCTCACAAAGTCATTTTATCATAATAAATTAAATTAATTACAATTAGTTTATGATATTTATGTAATATATATTATATATTCAATAATTTTTTTTTACTTTCATCTAATTTATATGATAAACCTAAGATATAAACAACCCCAATATTATGTATAGAAATATATATTTTTATAACATCACTTTTTTCGCCTAATAAAAGAGGACCTATTTTAAAATAGAATTTATTGAATTTCAAAAATTATAAATTTAAAACTAAACTTTTTTTTTAATGAGAATTTAAAAATTATCTTAGGGTGATCTTTTCGTATTTTTCTGTGAAGTTTCATTGTTTAAGGAATAGTGAAAATTTGAATTTTAATTGAAAATGACTTTTTATATAATTTATTTATATAGATAAATTATATTTAATAATTATTTTAATATTTAAATTACATCTACTATAAATAATTTAATACAATTTAGTATATTTTGATCAATTTCAAAAAGAAATTGGATATAAAAACATTTCAAACATTTGACCATTTTTACATTGAAAATCGGCTTCCTTATCTCATATGTGGTATTAAATTTCATTTAATTTATTCTACATATTTTATTGTAATTTATAAAAAAATGATTTAATATTTTTAATCATAATAAATAATAATTTCTAGAAATTTAAAATTAGTTTTTGACCAAATATATTAGTGAATGCAATAAAAATTAACAAAAACAATTACGGCAAAATTATGCCTAACCAGGGACTACACATTAATTCTAGTAGAAAATAACCTAGAAATATTTAACAAAACATATTGTATGTTTATATTTCTACCATATACTCATATATGATTAATTTTTTTCATTCATACAAGCACATCAGATAATGGATACACCTAAATAACATTTATATTTTTTATTTACAAGAATGTCACTCCACCACTCTAAAATGTCACTCAACCATGACAAATATTCACACATATAAATTCATTCAGATCATAAAAACATTCCCTAATAAGATCACATATGACCTACCATTTTCATAAAATTTTCACTTTTTGAAGATGGGAAACCATGGAATTTCTTTGGTATAAAGAAAGGGACTTACACAAAAAATAAGTTACATTATTCAATGATCACTTTTGTATTATTTATTTATCAAACAATTAGATTATTATTAAATTATTATATAACATATTTAGTTTCCTAAATTTATTTTTATTTATTTATGTTATGGGTTTGACCTTCATCTACACATGCTTCCATCAAATGGGTTTTTCATTTACTGTTTGTGTGTACAATGGACTACCACCTTGGAAAATGATGTTTTTTCAACTACCTCCTATCATGGTTGATCATAATGATGGAAAACTGTTATTATATTATTTAAATGATATTTAGGTTCTATTAATACTTTATTAATTTTTATATAACACATATCTTTACACTTTCCATTTAGTGTAAATATGATAACATCGTTTGTGGATATGTGGACTACGCCTCCTCAATGTGATGTGATACCTTCTCACATTACACAAAATGAGTTATGGATTGTATTAATTGAATATAAATAAAATTAAAAACATATATATTATATTCATTAAATAATTTCCAGTATATAAATATAATGTATCATTTTCTTTATTACATTATTCACACAAAAAATAAATGATAATGCCATTCGTGGATGTGTGGATTACCGCCTACCCATTGTGATGTTATTCCATTAACATCACTAGAATCATATATGTATACTCATATATTATTATATTACATGGTATTTATGGTATAACTATCATTATATAATGACAAAATGTTACTTACCATCTTTTCATAATGAACATTGAAAAATGAGAATGTTAGTCATGAGTACGTATGGCCGACTGTATATATGGTTTTAACATTTGATCATTTTTTATAACAAACATTCAGAATTTCCGAAAAAACATTATTTTATTTATAATTAGGATAATAATATCATAAATATCTTTATTTAAATGATTATATAATGACACCTTTGACCATACTCGACCTCCCAAAATCATTTTTGACCCATGGACCGATTTTGGTGAAAATAAAGGATGTAAACTTAATTTCATAATTAGTTTTTTTAAAAAAATAAGTTAAATAAGAGTAATAATAAAATTAGTAAAATTTTATAAATCATGAAAATAGTAAACATAGTTGTAAAATTTTTAACATAAATAAAAATGTGACAAGTTAGACTCAAGGTAAGAGATTTCATCTCAATTTATATTCCATTTAGATGTATTATTTATTATAAACGAATACAATTTAATGGGGTGTATATAAATCCCATTTTTCATTTAATATTATGTTTCACCAATACATCATGGTATTTTACATATAACATGAAACTATCACATCTATGGGGTATCGATTTAAAAATTGACAAGTTGAAAAAGTTGTCTTTTCCATGTCACATTACTTTGTGATTTTCAACTTTCTCTTGAAAAAACACTTCCTTATGGCCATTTTTATTATACATTACTCTTTTATTAATTATACATATTATCATTAAATATATATTATTATTTCCATAACTAAATACCATTCATATATACGGTGCTCAATTAGACTATTGTTTTAATAAATAGTAATTATTGATAAATACATATTTTTTTCAATATGGATATTTGGAAAGGTACATTGATTACAATTTAGGTTGATTAATTAAATAAATGAATAATTATTTTAACCTGCATGATACATGTTGGGGAAAAATTAATGTAATCCCCATGATGAATTTTTAGTCTAATGAGATGAATCAATTGGCTAAATCAAAGTAGTTTAAACTATCCTGAGAATAGATTTTGATGCTAAAGGAACCATGTTAATGGGAATCATGAAATAAAATAATTAATAATTAACTATTCTAAAAACAAAGCAATTATTTTTGACCATTGGTTTTTTCTATTCATATATCTATATTTGAATTTCATTCTTATTTTATTCAATAAATTACATGAATTACAATTATCTATTATATATTATTCATTATTCATTATCTAAATATGTATATGGAATGTGTGATTAGTTATTTACCATTTCGAGTTGATAAATCCCTTTAATTGATATTTATTTCATTATATGTACCCATACTGATAATTTGAGATCACCCTCCTTTCCCTAAGAAAGAAATATGAATTATTTGAAGAAGCTTTAAAGGATAAATTTTATTTCATGTTATTATGTATCAGGTTTTATTTTGTGTTACACAATAAAATGTGAGTATCGTGTATAGAATCTGGTCTTCCAAAATTGCTAAAATGATTGGCCTATCGTTATTTTATTATTTATAATCATGAAAATGTAATAAATTGTGGAACTTACTATAGTATTCTAGGGTCAATGAGTTATAATTTGTATCAACGGAATTTTAGTAGAATCCTAGAAAACAAGATTTAGGAAAACATTGATTAGGGGATATAGCCATAAAATATACATTTAATATATGGATAGAAAAAAATACCTAAGAAACAGTAGCAACCATCTCTTCTCATACATTAACATTGCATAATATTTTTGGAAAACTTAAAATTTTATCAAAACATATGCACAAAGATCATACTATTCTAGTGCCTTTGGAAATATTTTAACATGAACACTAATTAAAATGTTATCTACATTATCTCCCACAATTTCTTCTTGACTAGAACACTTCTTAGACACATCAAACATAATACATTTCTTTATCGCATGGGTAAGGGAATCATAAAAAGGGGTGATCTCATATTCTATGTAAGGGTAAACAAGGGAGATATGTAAGAATAATAATGAGAAAAAGGGTATGAGGACAATATCCTGAAATTAAAAGATCATACCTTGCATATCAAAGAACATATTCAAGATTCCTGGCATAAATATTGATAGTTCATAAGACAAGATTAGTAAGTAAATAATGAACATCATCCATGAAAAAATAGAATGGGAATAGAACATGGAATTGTTGCTAACACGTAATCATATAATATTATTTCTATACTATCCAATTCATACTTGTCAAGACCATATTGGTATTAAGGGTTCACTCCCTATAGCATCATGGTAGTTCTAGTTCACACCCATGTCTATCTTAGTAGCATCAGTTCACTCCTCATATATTCTTGGTTGTCATGGTTCACTCTAATTGCTATCATAGTGTTCAAGATTCATTCATATGACCATTATTGTCTATATCATGAGATATAAATCATTACCCAATGCATTGGGGATAGATATTGGTCCCACCCATCTCATAATGAAATTAAACATTAATGTTCAACATGTCCATTACAAATATTAACATAACCCATGAAATGAAATGGGTATCATGAACATGTAAACATATCATAACCTATGAAAAAATTTACAAGTTTCATTGTCATTTCATAAAAATAATAACCCATGAGTAGTAGTGGGTTTAAAAACCATATAACCCATGAAAGTAAAAATGGTTTTATAAACAACATTCCATCAAAACATAATCCATTCAGGGAAATAATATGAATATAAACATTGAATAATTTTCGTAGATAAGCATGAGTAACAACAGAGGACATCATCTTAGAATGAATAATGAATGATCTCTAAAATGCATTTTTTATGGAAAATATCCTTACTTATTTGGTGATGTATTTTTAAAAGATAAAACATTTGGAAATAAATTTTTGTTAAAGAATAATTATCATCATTTTTAATACCATTTTCATTTAAAATTTATAAAATATTCAAGAATAATTTTGGAATTTTATTTATGAAATTGTTTTTGAAATAAAATAAAATTTCACCGAAAAGATAGATACAATATATATTTTATTAAAAACATTTCCATAAATATATTAAGTGCATAATATTGTAAAAATGTTAAAAAGACATGAATATATCATTAATAACTAGATTATATGATAATTATTGAGTTTTCTTAAGCAATGGATCATAATATTTCATCAATGGAATCATAAACAAACACAATCTTAATAAATGATGAGATTGTTCCAAAACACTCTCCAGATATCGTAGATTTGGATCATAATATACATGTCATAAAATGGAATACATTAATGTTAAAATATCTTCATAACGAAGAGAGTAATGATATAACATGTCAAATATATCTCGGGAAATAATGTTTTTGAAAAAAAAACATGTGTCTCAAAGAAGGTAAACTGAGACAAAACTATCTTACTAATTTGGTAACTCTTGAAACTTAAACACCATGGAAGAACGATCATATATTGGATATGTAATTACACATAAATTTAAGAATAAAAATCATATAATACATTCATGGGAGGTATATACACTATTCAAAAGCAATGATTTGTGAACAAGGATTGCATCTCATAGAAATAAAAGTAAATATGAAATCCCCTTAACTTATGTTTTGACTCTATTCGTACTCATAAAATCCTCTTGTGTAAAAATTTTAATTTTATTATACATATTTTATAGAATGGTTTTATTATATTTAATACAATATATGGTCTTATTATGTCATTATATTAATCTTTTGTTAACAATTATATCTTATAGTTTCACTTCGGGTTATATCTGCTTTGTTCTTCGTATGTGTCTTAATTTGTCATATTTTTTATTCATATAGTTATATAATTATTCCCAGAATCTAAAAAATGATATAAATATATTTTATATTCATTATATTTTTATTATAATAATATATTGGATATAGAAGTGTGAAATGGAATACATTGTTCATGGAGACGGTAAGTTGTACATACACATGAATATTTTTTCCTTTAATATTGTCATATTGAAAGAATAAATGAAAAATACATATATGTATATATTTATATTATTTCATAAAATTATAATTATAATGTTATATATATCATATAATTTCACTACACCTATCCTTAACACATTCCATGTAGTGTCTGAGTGAATCAAATTTTTTGGAGGGGGTGGTAGTCCACACATAAAAAATTGAAATTATCATAATTACACCCAATGTATGTTAAAAAGATATGTTTTCTAAATGAATACATATGTTTAATGACATAAAAATTATCATTTATAATATAAATAAATAAATTTTCTATCGTAATTCTTGCAATGAGAGGCCATAATGGATAAATGAACAATCATTATTTTGTGAGGTGGAAGTTCACAATTCACATAACCAGTATGTTCGTAACCGATTAGATAGAAGTTTGTGTAATTTTAGGAAGATAACATAGAATAAAATTTTCCTAGTATATTTTGGATACTATATTTTTTATACATACATAAAATAATAAAAGTGTTCTGGGTGGAGAAATATAATAGAAAAAGGACTTTAAGGGAGGGTGTTACCTATTAATCGGGTAAATCCTTTTCCATTGCACAAAAGGGCTTCCTCAGAACTCTTCAAGGAAATGTGAAGACTCAAAAATTAAGGTAGGTAGGATAATAATTGGATTTTAAATTTATTATTTGAAAATAATTTGTTTGAGATGTGTGAAGAATAGGGAGATGTGGTGCCCTTTCATAGGTAAGGGAACCGAAAGACGTGGAATTGTTTAATTCAAGATAGGTGTACCAACGTATTTACCTAAATATGTCATGAAAAAACAACTAAACACAATAAGGGAGGTGTTATGTCCGAAATATGTCCAAATAATATGTTTTGGAAAACTTTATAGGTCATTTGGACCCTTATTTTTAAGGTTTAGTCCACAATTAAGTTTAATTTAACCCTAATTGTTGTGATTATTTCTAATCAATTTAAATAATATTTTTTTGTCAGAAATTATATTTATATTATTATATATATATATAATATTGATTAAAATTTTTAATGTGTTTTTTTAAATAAACTTACAAATGTGGAATAATTATGATTAATGATATGCCCACACACCAGATGAAATAACATATTTTAATGTAGAAAAGTGTTTTAATGTTTGTAAATTTTTAATATTCAATTTCAATGTTATTTTTTATAATGAAATGAATTATATTAATATATTTATAATGGATCTAATTTGACTAAAATACAAATTTAAAATATAATTTAACATTAATAATTAATTATACAAAAGGTAGTTTTAAAATAAAATGCAGTAGTTTTCACAATAAATCAAAAAATGTTGTCTCTGAAAGAAATCCCAAAAATTCACCCAAGGATAATATTGATGATCCCATTTCAATGATGAATGTTGTTTTGTTAATTTAAATTTCTAAAAGGGTCTAAAATTACTTTTATTTTTTCACCGAAGGACATGAAAGGTAGTTCAATTGAGAAAATACTATTTTTAAACATATAAAAACATTAAAAAATATTATATATTCCATTAAAAAAAATTTATTTATATAAAAAAACTATAAATAATATATTAAAAGTACTTATTACTACTCATATAACTGTGATTAACATCTACGTTAAAATTATCTCATTTAAATAATTATTACAATAAAATTATGCTTAGAATAAACTCGTTGTTGCATGCAATGAATTTCAAAACTGTGTTGAGTAATGAAACAAGGAATGTTGTCATTACGTGTAGTGAAAGACAAATAACTTTCATGAAAATAGAATGTTTTACCAAGTGAATTTCATGACATAAATGAAAATTAATTCATTTAAGAAGGAAAAAATGGTTTATAATAGCTGGGTTGTTAAAGTCTACCCCCCATAAAATGATTTTTTATATCGCAATTCTTATTTCCAAAAAAAATGAGGGTAATTATTTTTCATCATATCCTGATGTTATCACATTGCCTCCTCTAACTGGTGATTTCTCCAAAAAAAATAACTAGGTATGTGGTCTTATTTCGTAGAAAATTATATGTAAGATCGATAATTTTAACATGTTGTTCATCGTAAGAAAGATCATAAACCACTATTAATACCATTGACTGCAGTATATATGAAGGTTCTAGTATTTACTGTTTCTGGATAGTTACATGGAACACATCAATGTCATGAGAGAGATTTGTAGGAAGTTCCAACCAATGAGCTATCATCCCAATACAATGAATAATATAAAAAGGACCTATATACCTAGGGATTAGTTACCCTTTCCTCTAGAAAATCATAGATTTCTTTTTGGGTGAGATTCATAGAAACACATTTTCACCAACTTCAAACTCTAGGTCACACAAATAGTTAACAACAAAAAATTTCTTCCAACTTTGTGGTTCCTTCATATGATTCTAAATGGCTCTATCCTTTTATGCCATTTCTTTTGAAATCATAGGTCCAAATAGCATTATTTATAAAAATTCACACCAACATGTTGGAGATTTAAATTTATTACCATATAGGGATTAATAAGGTTCTATATGAATTCTTCACTGAAAGCTATTTTTGAAAGCAAATTCAATTAAAATAAGGTGTTGATCCCAAACAATATTGAAATCTAGATAACAAGATCACAATATATCCTTTATGGGTTTAATTTTTCTTTTATACCAACTATCTTTTTTAGGATGATAAGAAGTTATGAAACTTTATTCCATGTCAGGCTCTTGTTGGAGACTTCTCCAGAAGTTTGAGGTAATCCATGGATCCCCATCCAATACAATATTATGGGTTATTCCATGAAACCTTAAAACATTATTAATTTATATCCTGTAATTATGATCTAGAGGGAATGTTTCTCTCATATTGTTAAAGTGTGCTAACATGGTATGTTTATCGAATACAACCCATATATCATTAAACCCTTTAGTGGTTTTGGGATGTCTAAAAACAAAATTCATAGTAATGTCCTCCCATTTCTATTCAAGTATGGGTAATGGATAAAACATATATTTTTTTGTCTTTCATACTTAACTTAATGGCATACGAATAAAGGAGATTCAAACTCTATGATATCTTTCTTCATTTCATCCCAGTAGAAGTATTCATTCAAATCTAAATACATCTTTGTACTTCCATCATGAATTGATAATGATGAACTATGATAATCCTCTAATAACACCTTCTTCAAATCTGGTATGGAAGGAATACAAATATGGTTCCTAAACCACATCATTCTATCCTCATCAAGTTTAAACATAGGAACATTTTTGAATTACTTTTCAGCTCTATATCTTACATCTATGATCCTTTAATCATCACATGTAAATAAGGTTAAACATTCCATTGTTAGAGATATGAATTTTCCCCTTAATTCAATATTTCTAGATACATCCTTTTCAAATCCATAAATAATACATATTTTGTGATCCTCATCATGGATAATATAGCATGACCCTATTGACTCAAGGAATCAGCCACATTGCTTGCATTCCTGGGGAGGTAATGTATTTAGAATCTTAATCCATTATTAGCTCTAACCATCTTCTTTGGCACACGTTCAACTACATATATATGAGTACATGTTTCATACATTTATAATCATTATATATATCACACATTACTCAATAAATATATTGCCTCAATATCCTTGACGATAAAATTACTATCGGTAACTCAAAATCATGAGTTGGGTAATTTTTCTCAAGAATCATTATTTGTAGTGAGAAATAAGTTATAAACATGTTATTCTTCATAAGAAAAAATACCAATTTCCTCATGGATGTATCTCTTTAAATTAATAACCCTTTATACTATAGGGTAATGTGATGATATGTTAAATGACAAACTTTCCTTATGTTACTTGAAATTTGCATCACATTCATTTATCCTGAGGAACATGACACCCTTCTAAGTTAACTAGGTCAGAGGATTAGATAGTTGTGTGAAATCATACCCAAACTATTGATAATATCCTGCTAAACCTAGAAATATATGGATCTCAATAATCATGATTAGTCTAGTACAACATTCAATGTCCTTTTTAATGATGTATCTTTTTATGTGACCCAAAAATGAATCCTTTTTCAGACAAAATTAATAATTTATAAATTTTTCAAAAAGTTTTTACTTCACTAGGGTATTTAGAAGAATTCTCGAGTGATATTATTATTCTTATGTTCTCTTGGAATAGATAAGAATATCATCTATAAATACAACCACAAACTGGTTTATGTAATCTCTAAAGACTCTACTCATCAAATCCATATAGATAGAAGGGGAGTTAGAAACACCAAAAGGAATAAATATATAGTCATAGTGCCCATATATTCTTTGGAATAATGTATTGGAAATATACTATTTTTATAGCCTCAATAAATAATATATATAATGAAGTTAATCTTTGTAAAATTATTTCTCACCACATTGTTGATCAAATAATTCATCAATATGTGGATGATGATACTAATTCATGATTATGATCTTGTTCAAATCATGATAAACAAGGAATATGCACATGGATCCATCATCTGTTTTCAAAAAAAAAGAATTGGTTCACCCTATGGTGACACAGTTGGTCGAATGAATACCTTATCATGGTTTTCATATAGTTTATTCTTCTATTCCTACAACTCAATCGGTGACATTCTATGGGGAATATTTGAAATTTTTATCGAAATGGGTATGAGTTCTATTGAGAGATCTACATCATGTTTTGGTGGAAGGCTATGAAACTCTTCTATAAATACATAAAAAATTTCTTAAAAATAGGAATTTATTATTTCAATCTTTTCCCCCAAACATTTGGGATAACCAACTCTTTTTATGGTAATTTAGAACCACTCACTAGATGTAATATTAATAGAAAGGTCATACTAATCGTCACATTGATGGATTTTAAAAAGTGGGTTTGAAATATCAAATTTAACCTTCCTTCCTTGAAAATATATGTGAGATTAATGTAGATAAATCATATCCATGACTAATGTGACATAAAATTCAACCAAAGGAATAATGAACAAATTTACAAGAAGCACATTCCCACAAATGTCAATTGGAGATGAATCCTATATATGGGATGAAATCATCATAACAATAGGGGTTTTCACTTATAATTACACATATATTTTAATTGTTGGAATCTTAACACCCTTATAAAATTCATAAAATATGAAAGAGTTGGTAGATCTTGAATAAAATATGACTTTAGTAGCTCAAGATTTGATGGTAAGCGTAACTTGCATCATGTTGTTATTTCACCTCTTAAGTGAAACCATAATTTCATTATATTTATCCTTATCCGTCATATGAAGAGGTTACTAAAATCGGTCATCATCACAATCCCTTGTTTCTGGTCATTGATTATCATAACTCCCATTCTCCTTACACTTGTAGCACAGAAGTTTATGATTTTCATTTGGTGTAGATTTTTATCCATTTACACAGTTATCTAAATTCATTCCATTACATCTGTAATAAAACTCTTTATGGAATTCTTTTCCACACTTAAAATATTTATTAAACCCCTTATAGTAATTTCATCCATGCTTCTTCCCTCACTTAGAGAATAATGTAATTCTCATCTTCTGATCTTCCCAATTTATAGATTTTTTTTAAACTTCATCATCCTTTTCTTGACAAAACCATGGCGTTGATATGTTACTCAAACCTCCAATTCAACCTAGATTTCACATCACATAATATCTTCATTTCCACTAAAGTATCTTGTATCCAAAAAATCTTCTCAAAAGTGGATTTCAGATAATGATTAACCTATCAAATTTACATTCAGTTTGGATTATAATCCCTGAAGTGTACCTCACAAGCCTTGTGAAATTTGCCTCATAGGTACCAATATACTTTTCATCCCATTTTTTCAACTCAATGAAATCATTCTTCATCCTAGTAATAATATTATGAGTAATGTACACTATTGAAAATATGTTCCTAAAAATTTCTCATTCCATGGATTCAATCTCATATTGATTCCCTGTATTCTTGATTAGAGTCCACCACTGGTCTGCTTCACCTTCCAAATGATAAGTAGATAGAATAAAATTCTCAGGATCAGAACACTGAAGAGTAGAAAATATCATTTTAGTGGTTCTAATCCATTTTTTATCAACAATTGGATCATAAAACCCACTGAATGATTATAGAAGTTACATTAGGGAAGACTCAATGAAATTTTGTTCTCTCTATTTCTCTTATGGATGTCCACCATGACTCATGGCTACAGAAAGTTGTGTGATCACACCAACATGTTTTTTCATTCCATATCCCATATAATTTTGTTTATCAAGAGTACAACTGATTCATTTTTCATCATATTCATTGTTAATGTATTTTCTTAAAGTTCCTTCCATTAACTAAAAACAAGATATTAGAGTAATAAAAATTTATCATAATGATAAACCCTATAATCCTTAAAAGTTAATTATATAATGTCCATTTTATGAATATTTACTTAATCTATGACATATTAGGATAATACAGGGTTATTAATACCCAAAATTCCATTTAAATACTTCATGATGGTTTGTTAAGTGTTTGTGAATTCTAGAAGAATATACACCGGGAGTTTCAAACTAGATGTGTAGCTAGGCCATTTTCATGTATCAAATTACCCTGAGTCCAGCCCAGAACATAGTATCAAATTTTTTACTCCTATGTAATTTTGTTCCAGATCCACATCCACATTTAGTATATAGTGATGGATATATTGAAATAAATCCACTAACTATACCCATTAACAAAATTCCACGTCATATTCATATCCTTTTCCATATCCATAGAAATATCCTTATACATGCCCTTGGGGTTCTTACTATGGTTTTATCATCAATTATTCCAAAGGATAACTAAAACTTTTCTCATATACCAACTATATGGTCCCTCTCTTTTCATACATTACAATACATAACATTTGGAGATAAATTAAAACATTATACAAACTGAGGCCCAATGACTATACTTTTTTATTTTCTTAGCAAACATGGAACCATCAACAATAATAAATAAGTTAGCTACATTATATCCCTCAATATTCATCTTGACTAGATCCCTTCTTATACACATCAAACATAATACACACCTTCATAACCTCTGGAAGGAAATAGAAAAGGGGGTGAGATTAGAAGCTCAATGAGTGTAAAAAGGGATATATGTAAGAATAAAGATGAGAATAAGGGTATGAGATCATGATAATGAAAATATAAGATCATAACCTCTATACCAAATAACATATACATGAATCATGGAATAAATATTGGGAGTTACTTAGACATGAAACACAAGGGAATAATGAACATATTCCATGAAACATAACATGGAAATAATACATGGACTTTTGGAATACACATAATAATATGTTATGATTTCTATAGTATCCAAGGAATCACTAAAAATACAAAATTGGTAGTACGGGTTCACACCATATTCCATCTTGGTCATTGTTGTCCACTCCCATGGCCATCTTAATTGCAAAATCTCATTTCTCATACAATCATGGTAGTCATTGTACACTCACTAGCCCATCTTAGTAGTCATTTTTTATTCAAAAGACAATTTTAGTAAATATAATTAGATATAAATCATTACTCAATGTATTGTAGGGAGATATTGGCCCCACCCAAGTCATAATGAAATCATAAATACATGTCCCCTAAGGTAATTATAAATAATATCATAACCCATGGAATGAAATGGGCATCAAAAATATGTAAACATATCATAACCTATGTAAAAAATATAGGTTTCATTATATGATCATCAAAATAATACCCTGTTAAATGAATCAGGTTTTGAAAAAATATAACTCGTTAAAGTGAAATAGGTTTCATGAATATCACTACATACAAACATAATCCATTAAGATAATGAATATGAATGGAAAAATTGGATCATTTTATTATAAATTCATGAGTAACATAAACATATTTCATCTTATATGAAAAACATTTTTTGAATATCTTTAAATTACATTTCTCAAGGAAAATAAATAATATTCTTTGAAGAAGGTTTTTTAAAACATAAAACATTTTGGAATCAATTTTCATTGAAGAGTAGATGAAATAATTTTGAAAACAAAAATTCATTAAGATTTATTTAAATAATTTTGATAGTTATTTGAAATAATTTTTGAAAAATGGTTTTTGAAATATATCCTATTTCTGAGTGAAAACAGAAATACTGTAAGATTTTTCATAAAAAAATTTCATTTAATATATTAACTTCTAAAGAGTGTTAAAATTGTCATAAAATATAGATATATCCTTAAAAAAATATGATAAGGAAAATTATTGATTGTAATTGAGATATGGATTATAAGATTTCATTAATGGTAGCATAAACATAAATTATTTTGATAAACGATGTGATTGATTTAATAAACTCTTACAACATGGAAACATGGGATCATAACCTATTTGTAAGAAATTGTAATTGCACAAAAAATAAAATATCCTGAAAAGGATTATATTAATGATATGACATGTCAAACAGACCTCGACGTAGGTTCATATCAAAACATGTGTCCCAAATAAGGTAAATTGAGACAACCCTATCATTCCAAACTGGTAACTCTTAAAATATAAATCCCATGAAAGAGGGATCATATAATGAATATGTAATTACCAAAAAATTTAATAATTATAATCATATAATACATTCATGTAATGTATAAACTCCATGTAAAAGGAAAGAGTGGTTAACATGGCATGTATCTCACAAAGATTAAAAGTGAGATGATTCCCCTTACCTTATGTCTTATATCTATTTTTACTCATAGAAACCTCCTTAATAATTAATATAAGTTCATTTTACTTATTTTAATGAATCATTTTTATATATTTAATAACATATATGGGTTTATTTTGACTTTATATTACCGTCTTATTAAAAATCTATATTAAGGTATAACTTCAGATATATCCTTTTTATTCATCGAATGTGTCTTAATTGTTTATATTTTTGTTTTTTATACTTATATCATGATTTAAAGAATGTAAAAATTGGAATAATTATCATTTTTATTCATTATAAGTGTATAATAACAATCTATAGGACATATAAGTGTGAAATTTAATACATCATTTATGGATATGGTAAGCCGTATGTACACATGAACGTTCTTTTTGTTTTTATTGTCGTATTGAAAGAATGAATGAAAATGAAATATATATATATATATATATATAATAGATTCATAGATTCATTATCATGTTATATATATAATATAATTTCACTACACCCATACTTAATATATTCCATGTAGTTTGTGAACAACTCACATCGCTTTGAGTTGGTGGTAGTCCACACTTTCTCAAACGAAATGAACACATTTTCATCAAATGGAATGTAAAAAAGATATGTGTTGTCAATTGAATCCATAAGATTACAAAAATATCATATATAATTTATATAAATTGAGTACCATTCATAATTAACTCCATTATACATGAAAATTGATAAATGAATAATCATTGTTTTGTAAGGAATTAGTTCATTGTTCACATAAACTGTATTCTTGTTACCCATTAGATGGTGGTGTGTGTAAGTTTAGGTCAAAAAAATTGAATAAAAAATCCCAGTGTTTAAAAGATACATTTTTCAATATGAAAACATGGAATGAAAATATTTTGATGTCTATAGGGAAAATAATATAATGTTGATTGATGGAGGGTGTGACCACTTAATCGAGTAAATCCTTTTGGTTTTCACGAAAGAGATTACTTGGAAGATATTCTATACAAAAGAAGGATTTTTTGAGGAATGTATGGATTTTGGTATGTTTATGGGTCATATCATGGATGAACATATGTAGTTTCTAGCTGTGATGAAGATGGATATGTGGTGGCATTTTATGGGGAAGGGAAAGGATACACACAACATATATTAAAACAAGTTAGTTATACCCATGTTTTTAACTATAAATGTCATGAAAACTAACTAAAATCAATAATTGAAGGTATATGGGAAAACCGTGTCTTTCCAATATGTTTTTACAAGTTTCTAGGTCATTTGGACACTAAATTTTAAATTTTATTCCATAATTAAGCTTAATTTGACCTCAATCGTTGTGATTAATTTTAATAACATTAATTTATTTTTTCAGTCCATAATTAAGTTGATATTATTAGACTCTAAATGTGATACTTACTTAAATGGTTTATTTATATTATTCATAATTCAGTTCATAGAATTTAAAAAATTAAGATTAATACTAAACCCGCAGATGAGACGAAATAATAGGTTTTCTAAAGTAGAAAAATGTTGAAAAGTTTATTGTGTTTTAACATTCAATATCAAAGTAAAATTGATTATAATGAAATAAATTGAATTTATATATGTATAATTGATATAATGTGAGTTAAAAATATATAAAATTATATTTAAACATTAATAATTATTTAAAAAATGAATTTTTTAACTTAAATGCATTAGTATTCACTATTCATAAAAAAGGACGTTTTTTAGAAAAATCCAAAAATTTCACCATAATATAATGTAGGAATTTTGAATTCAAAAATGAATTTTATTTTTTCAAATTCTAATTATAAATGTTTCAAGAATTAATTTCATTATTTTTATTAGAATGAAATGAAATGTATTACATTAGAGAAAATATTATTTTTAAACATATAAACACATTAAAAATTATATATTCAATTATAAATTCATTTTATTTATATACAACCATTATAAATAATATTTAAATTTTTTTATTTCAATTTATATTACTATTTCTAACATCTAGGTTAAAATTTTTTCATTTAAATAATTATAGAAATAAAATGATTCTCTATAGAAACATGATGTTTTTTGTAACGCATGCCAAGTTGGTGTTGAATGTAGCACATGCCAATTTTTTTTTACATGTTGAGAAGTAAAAGTAAGTTATATTTGAAAGTAATGTTATAATTTATTAAATAAAATACCTCAATTATAATAAATTTAATGAAGAAAGAAAAAACAGTTTATAAAAACATAGGGTGTTACAGAAAAAATGACTATTATTATGATATTTTATATGCATAAAATTTTTAATTTATGAAAAATATACTACTTGTATGGGGATTAATAATTATTTTATAGAATTTTATGATATAATATAGTTTATTCCATAATTTGAAATGGATCCAAGATGGAAAATGTTGATTAATATTCATAAAAAGTGGAGATATTTCCTTATTGAGAAATTCATTGTAGTTAATATTGTAAATGAGAAAATTATAGATATATTAGGGAATATTAATCAGGTTATGACACATAAACTTTCAAAGATGTAGTATCCTATTAAACTAATATATTCTTTGATGTTGCACTGCTTGATGTGATATTAGTCCCCATTGTTTAGTTTGCTACTGATCTAATGGATGTTGAGAAGGTTTTTCGGTCTTTAGAGAAGAGATTTATGGAATTGGGATGTGGTGAAAAGGAAAAGGATATAATTGAAGTGTATTATATCAATTTTACAATGCTTCAATAGTGGTAATCAATCTAGAAGTCTAGAAATGAATTTGAAGTAGATCTCATTGAATGAAAATTTTTGAAGGATAGTTTCATGACAAATATTTCCCTCATGAGAAACAAATTATAGTAAAGGGTAATTTATTTATATTAATTTATAATGCGGAATGAAGTGTTTTTTAGTATTAAGTTACTATTATATGGATATAATTTTACATTATATATTAAATATGCAATATGGAATAAATGATTGGCATTTAAATGAAGAACTTAATCCATGTCTCTAAAAGGTATGAGAGTATCAAAAATTTAAATCAATTGATGAATTAGTTTTATGTGCTATCAATATTTTGAAATAATTTCCCATGTCTTATGTAGTCTAATTTTAGAAATAGTATAATGGTATGGAAGAGAAAATAATGGATGAAAAATAAATATAAATAATATTATTCTTACATGTGATAACAATAGATTAAATCACCATAGGAAATAGTTGAATGGATCAGGAGTATGTTATAAGTGTAAAGAGAAAGGTCACCAAGAAAAATAATTCAAATGAAGATGGAAATTGTTTCTATTGTGTGTTTTAAATACAAGAAAATGTAGCACTATGTAAATGAATTCCCTACGTATCTAGGGAATATACTAATGAATAAGTTAAGAGATCATGTTCAAGCTTATGATATTTGATATAACCATAGTGGAATGATTAATTATTTCCTATATTTTTATCCTTGAATAATGTTGTTAATGTATATTTTTGAATATATCATATTTATAAGTATTATGGAATGTATAAGGATTGTAATGTAGTACTTCTTCATCAGGGATTTAAAATCTTGTGATGAATGGTACTGATAATGAAGAAATGTGCATTAGTATCAATTTTAATGTTTTTTAAAAACCACGGTTGAGGGAATGATATTCCTTAATATCTTCCTAATGTTGGGCTAATTAAATTGGTACAATGAGATTATTCATATTGATAAACTCTATTGGTTACTACTATATACCGTGAAAATGGTTCTAAAGTCTTGGATCACAGTCTTTTAAATGGTTAACAATTTAAGAAATGGTTTATTTTGTTCATTGAATGAGTTTTTAGAGATTAATGTATTACATAACCAAGTGATACCACATGTTCTTAGAAATGATGTAGAAAGAGTTCATTTAACAACCAATGGAAATGATTGTGTTTATGAAATTGAAACATATGTTTTATAAAAGGGATACAAATTCCTCAGCAGTTAGAAAAATGTTCTAAAAACAAAATCTATGTACTATTGTCATTATTTTGGTTTATGTCAATGAACATTTACCTAAAAAAGATTTATGTCTCTTGGGTAATAATTTTTTTTAACATGTTCTCTATCACTTTCAATCAGAGATTCATAGTTTTATTTCTCTTCCATGTCCTAGTTTTCACTAATGTTGTCCAATTTGAAAGAATATTTTTGTGGTTAACGTCACATTTTATTTTCCATATTTTTTACAATATTTGTTTTTTACCCTATGAAAGATTTGGTTTTTTCAACAATTATATTTTTAAATATCTAACTCTTGATTGTTGAGATTGCATCAAATTTTCCAGAATGCTATTAAATTATGGTGGGGAGAATGTAACACCTTGAAACTATAAATTAAGAACATTGTACTTAATAACCTATATGAAATTAAACACTAAGTGTATAATAGAATATAATATCCCAATATTTATATTATATTTAATATTTTAATAAAATGTTTTCTATAGCTTGTAATTCAGGTAATATTTTTTTAGTGTGTGTTATATGATAGAACGAATTTGTTTGGAAGTTTGCGTTACACGTAATTATGTGTTTTATATATCAAAAATATATTATTAATATATTATTATTTAATATAATATGATGGTTTCTATCAATGAAATTTATATTTATGAAAAAGGATTAACTAAATTATCAAAATATATTGTTGAATTCATTAGTTACAAATTAACTAGAAATGAATATATGATCTAATTGAAAGTAATTGGAATGTTTTTATAAAAAACCCATTTTTATGCTCATAAATTTATATTATCATAATAAATTAAACTAACACAATTATGAAGTATATTAATATAATATATATATTATATATTTAAAAAAATATTTTTGATAATTAAATATTGGATTTTATAAGCATTAGATATTAACAAACTCAATATTAAGCATTAAAATATGTATTTTTATACAGGCAATTTTACCACCTTTTAATAAAATGCCTATTTCAAAATTAAAATTTTTTAATCCGATAAATTTAGTAACGGAAAATAAACATCATATTTTAAATTTGAATGTCAAAATTATTTTAGGGTTTTATTTTTTTATTTTTTTCTAATGAATCAATTTTTAATGAATAGTTAAATTATTGAGTTTTAATTGAAAACTAATTTCCTATATAATTTATTTATATAGTTAAATAACATTTCATTTTAGTTCTAAAGATAAATTAGATGAATTATGCATAAATTAAACTTATTTAATTCATTTTAATCAATTTAAAAATTAAATTGGATATAAAAATAATTCCAACTATTGTAAATTTTTAATTTAAAATCCTTCTTCCTCACCCTGTTTGATGGATTAAATTTAAATTATTTTATACCAATTATATAATTTTAATTTAGAAAAAGGGATTCAATATTGGAAGTAATGTTAATTTATATTTTCTAGATATTTCATCTTAGTTTTTGAAAAAAACAATATTTGTGAATGAATTTAAAAATAATTAATTCGATAACGGTAATATTAATATTAACAAGGGACTAAACCATAAACTTATAGGCCTAAATGACATAGGCACATGTCAGGTAACTTTATTATGGAATATTTAAACCATATACTACCTTTTAAAATATTTTATTCATTATTTGAGGTATATTATGTAATGGATACCTATCAATTGTTTTTACCTTTTCAGGTTTACCAGAATGCCACTTATCCTACACTATAAACATGCACTCACCCCTCCAAAACATTCTCCCATATCAAGCCCTATGGCTCATAAAAAATGGAAATAACAAGATCCCAAGTTCCCTATCATCATACAATAATCCTAACTTTTGTAGGAAAGGAATCCAAGGATGTTTTATTCTAAAAACTAAATGGAGTTACCAGAAAAAGAGGTAAAATTCTTCAATGATCTCTTATGTTTTATTACCTTCTCACACCATTAACTTATTAATATTACATGGCTATATAACAATATCAGTATCCAAAATATACTTATATTTTATTATTTTATGGGTTCTACCTACACCAACACATACTTCCTTTAAATGAATAATGAGTTTACCATTCAAGTGTATAGAGGACTACCACTTCCTGAAATGATGTCATTCATTTTTACATTACCTGGTCTAATGGTTGGGAATTATCATCGAAAAAATGTTTTTTAGGATATATATATGATATTAAGGTTTTTATAATACTTATTTAATTTTTATATAACACATGCCTTAATTACCTCCAGTTTTTGTATACACTATAACGTAATATATGGAAAACTGGAATACAACCTCCCCAAAGAAATTTGATACGTTAAAATATTACATTGAATGTATTTATTGGGGGTTAAATTAAAAAAATGTGACATAAATTTAATAAATATTATATTTATGACATAATTAAATTTTTATTAATATAACAAGTCATTTCCATTAGTATACTTTTCACACAATAAAAAAAGTGATAATGTTTTTCATGGACGTGTGGACTACTGCATCCTCGATGCGATATGATTCCTTTTACATCACATGAGTCACATATATAAGTATATATGATTAAATTATAATATATTTTTGATATAATTATAATTCTATATTGATAAAATGTTACTTATCTTCTTTATATAAATATCATTAACAAATGGGAACATTTTTTATGTTTACATATGGCCTACTGTGTCCTTGATTGTAACATTTTTCCATTTTTCATAACTATGTTTCATGATTGGTTTTACAAGAATAATTTATGTATAAATATTATAATTATTTCTGTATTATTATTATGGATATGTTTATATAATGAACCCTTTGACTATTGTTGACATACCAAAGTTGTTTTTGACACATGAATAGAATTTCATCCAAACACTCAACGTTAAAATAATTGTTTTTGGAATTATACAAAATATTGTAATAATTGAAAGAAAATTAATTATAACCATGTATATGGCTCTCAAAAAATTTAATAAATAAAATAATTTTATTATTCCAGAATAAAACAACACATGTGACATGTTCGACTCAAGGTAAGGAATTTTGTCTAAATTTACATTCCATTGAGACTTATTTGTTATTATAAACAAATTCTGTTTAATGTAGTATATATGCTTAGTCATTTTAATATAATATCATTATTCACTCACAATTCATGGTATTTTATGTTTCACTTTGAACTGTCTCATCCACAGGGTTTTGATTTAAAAATTATTGGGTCGTAAAAATTATCTTTGCACAACACAATGTCCTTTATACATAGCTAGTTTGATACTCCTAGGGTATATGGTTACAAATTTTCACAAAATATTTATGAATGATTATGAAGGACTTAATTAGATTTTTTGGTTATAAAACCTAAAATTTAAAAGTACCATGGATAACAAAGATTGAATCCTAGATGCTCCAATCTTAGGATATGTGTGTTACTTATGATTTATTCCTTATATGTTCATAGTTTCTATTTTTATATATTTTTCGTCTCGTATTATCATCCCTATGTTTAATTTTGATATAATAAGTTACTAGAAACAAAATAAAATAGATATGGGTTTTCTCATATTCCATTATTCAGCTTCAAATGAAATGTAAAAATACAACTGAAATAGTCTTCAGAAAGTAAAGGGGCAGGAATACAAGCACAACTGAAATGTACAACTACAAATGAAATGTAAAAATACAACTGAAATATACAAAATAACTCATGGATAATCCAACGAGGATCCTACCTAATGGTTAAATAGAGATCATCTCCACAACACTCCATGTAAGCATGTCTCATCCATGTACCGTCTGGTCCTCCCACCCTCAAGTCTCAGCCCAACTTCTCATCATCTATACAAGACACAAAAAGGTGCGAGAAAAGCCCGTGCAGGGGTGAGTGTAACAATACTTTGTATGGAATCCATGACCCCTATAGCTATCCCAGAGTTCCACAAAGGAAACACCACAATGCAAGACCTCAAACTCAAAGCACGAAGCGATAGTCATCAAATCTACCTAGGTATATACCCATACATATATCTAAATTATCGAGATATACTTATCTCATACATGAGGGAAGAATAACACAAATGTAACACCACGTAGGTAGAAGTAACACATATATAATACCACAAATATAGAAGTACCACACAAGTAACACAATGAAGATAGAAGTACCACACAAGTGACGGCAATAAGATAGTAGTACCTCACAGGTAACACCACGAAGATAGAAGTACCCTACAGGTAACACCACGAAGATAGAAGTACCACACAGGTAACACCACAATGATATAAGTACAACAGAGGTGAAACCACAAAGATAGAAGTACCATATAGGTAACACCATGAAGATAGTTGTAACTCACAAGTAACACCAAGAAGATAGAAGTACCACACATGTAACACCACGGAGGTAGAAGTAACACACATGTAACACCGCGAAGATAGAAGTACTACACAAGTAACACAACAAATATAGAAGTTCCAAACAGGTAAAACCATGATAATAGTCATACCGAATAGGTAACACCACGAAGATAGAAGTACCACACAGTTAACATCATGAACATAACACCACGAAGGTAAAAGACTCAGATCACAACAAGTATAACTTAAGTACATAAGTACAGATGATTAGTCATACACTATACAATCTTATTATGTTAAGTGGAATTGTTGTTTACCCACATAGGATCGATAGGTACTAACCTCTGTGGACCCACATAGGATCTGAACCACACAGGATTGGTATGCACTGACCCATACGGGATTGCTGAGCGCCGACCCACATAGGATCTGATAGATGTTTTCCCACACGGGATCGATGGATGTTGACCCACATCTGATCGATCGACGCTAAACCACTTAGGATTGATGTTATTTATTAACGTTAGATCCATCCACATTATTCCTCAGACCTGATATACTCAAGTTCCATATATTATTCACTTAAGATATTGGTTACACCTTGAATGCCACTAATCTCCACAAATGAGTAACCCAAAGTACCTCCATGTCATAAGGGTTCTAACGCGACAAACATTTCTAATTGAGGAACATGTTTATGAGTTATCCACTTTTTTAGGAAAACCACTCATGAAATCTTTTTGATGTTTAACAAAACATCGAAAGATCATTCTAGGAACTCTGGGCCTCAGAGTAACGCACCATCAGATTTTACAGTCTCGAAATAATTTCATATGATTAAAAAATGTATAGAGATATTTTAGGACATTACATTCTCCTTACCTGACAGATTTACGTCCATGAAATCCAAAACAAATGAAAACAAATAAAACTAAGGCACTGAGCACAAATCTTTTCCTCCCAATCCAATGTTATCTCCTGGAGGCCTCTGTACTACCATCAAACTCGCATAAGAGAGATTGACCGTCCACGAAGGAATTTCTCTTATAGATCCTCTATCTCTACCATGAACTCTGTAAAAGTCACTCCATCATCAAATTCCAACTCGCCCTAGTTGATGATGTGCGATGGATCATGAATGCATCTCCTCAGCTGTGACACATGAAAAACAATATCAACCTGGTACATCTTTGGGGGAATAGATAGATGGTTTGCTGCCTCACCCACTCTGTTGAGAATGTAAAAAGTTCTGATGAACCTTAGAGATAGCTTGTCGCCACGGCCAAACCTCTGAAATCATCATCAGGGTGAGACCCATAGGAAGACATGTTCTCCTTCTTCGAACACCAAGGATCATTGTCTTCTGTCGGCCTAATAATTCTTCCATATCTATGCATTCTTCACTTGTGGACAAGTGAGACATCATGATACAAACTCTTCCATTGCATTCTTCATTCCTGTCCATCGATACTGATGTCGGAGGTCCTGTTATATCTTCGCCACTCCATGAGGTACCATTAAAGTGGATATATGGATCTCCCTCAACACCACCTCCCAAAGCATCACTTGTACCATGGTGTGTCCCCTGAAGAGGATGACATTATCCCCACCTTCATAAAATCCGTCAAAAGACCATCCTAAGGATATCTGAGCACGTCGGGACTTGAAATCAACATCCATATGTTGTGCCTCCCAAAATCACTAAAGAATTGAGGTAGTGGTTTTCATATGCATGAGGTAATCTTATCCATCATTATCCATGAATTATATATGTAGTGTGACTAGCTTCTCTGATTCCTCACTCAGTAGATGTAGACCATAAATCTTGCTGAGTGCGTCACTACCACTTTCCCCTTCCCAGCAGTATAGACTATCTCAAAGTAATAGTCCTAGAGGAACTCTAGCAATCGTTGTTGCCTCAAGATCAGGTCCTTCATTGAGAAGATATACCTAAGACTCTTGTGATCAATGTAAATAGTAAACATTCACCCATCAAGTAGTATCTCCACATCTTCTACACAAATACCACTACTACTACCTTTAGGTCATGTGTAGTGTAGTTATGCTCGTTAGTCTCTGTATGAGATCCTAAAAGTTGTGATTACACTTCTTCATTTATAGGAAATTATCCCCCTCATATGTAAAATATATTAAGTGTGAGACTACCCTAGAGAAGTCTGGTTCACAATTATGGTACTACCCAACCAACACAGAAGTCCCTCTCCCTTCGGGGAGGTAATCCTAAAAAACATCATTTCAAAAGATGTCCCCAATCTCCACCACTCCTATTGGGAAATTAAAACTCAAAACTCATACTTCCATGGGGGTATGGATGGCCTACTCATGAGTGATTGGTCTCACCCTCTTATGCGTGAGTTTATCCAGTGCTACTTTGGTTTCCTTTTTTGTCGACCATGAAAAACACCACTCTAAGATTGTAGATAAACAAAAAACATTTTTGACTAATATAGTCAATATGAGTATGAACTGTGGATGTCCAGTCCATACCCAAATAGTTTTGGTAAGGCCATGACACTACCACCAAGTGGTTTCAATTGAATCTCTCGCCTAAAGGGTCATATCACACAATCGAAATAAGTATTATTTTTGAGTCTCGGCCCAATGGTATCTCTCGAAAAAAGGGTCATGTTAATAAATTAACTGGAAACTCTAGGTCATGAACAAGATTTGTGGAAAGAAGGAATGATTAGTTACTAGGACTATTAATATGAAATATAGTAGTAGACATAGACTGTACCTCTAATCATTCGTGGAGCCCTTGGGTCACACACTTTGACAGCATGCAACTACTCCCTTCCCCTGTCCTCCAGCTCCCTAAGCCTGGTGGGAACCACATTGGGGTGGTGGTTGTAACATGAAAAAATGTATATCACATCATTTTACTCTCCTAGCACCAATTCCATGTTTGTTTCCTTTCAGATTCCAAAGAGCTTGTCACTTCCTCTTCGTGAAACATTTTACATGCCTAAGACTCTAAGACATGCATCAATTTCTGGATTTCCCACTGATAAAACTCGCTATTTGTATCTGCTCAGCCAAAGTAAAGTAAACCAAAATGGTTATCTCAATCACCATAATATAAATAGAAATGCTTAGAGGAAAAGTGTTGGATTGGATGTCCCTAAACATGCCTCACTCAAAGGATCGAGTTGTGAATCACTGACCAGACATTAATCATCGAGTACCTAGGATGTTTTGTACACCTCGATGAATACTCATCTACAGATATGTCATTAGGATAAAGCTAAATAAGCTATTGTGAACTCTCATCCCATAGAACTTTATGTCATGAGACCCCCTTCTTTGAGGAAGGTACTCATGCTTTCCCACAGAAAATTCACCTCTTCACTATACCTGGGTAACCTAAACCCTATCATCGTTCAACTAATCCACGTAAGAGGCTCTCTAATTGGACCTCCATCTGAAAGAATGGTGCCCTATCTAGATGGAAACTATAAAACCTTATCATTACAGTCCTTAGTTGTCTATGTGTCAGGATCTCCTCAGAACGTGAGTGGTATCTGATACTAAAACTCATGCAAGGAACTAATCCAACATGGGTCCGCTATTGGTATCACCAGTTGTAACTACTGACCAAATGTCTGTGATATAGAGGGAACACTATCTAAAGATACCATATCAAGAATTGGTCCACAAATCAAAGCCTCATCACCATGAGGACCATCCTCATGGCCATGTACTGATATAGACTAGAAGCTTGGATAACTATCTGATCTTCTAGTGTCTCAACTATGAGAAAAATATTTTCCAATGTCTACAACTAGTCCTCAGCTACCTGGAAATCTATCTTTCCTTGAAAACTCGGAGGCCTCTGCCGCTAGAACTCATGCAACATGTTCTGTTGGTGTGCACTATCTTCCAGTTCGGCTTGTGGTAAATGCAGCCCAATGGGTGATGGTGATACTAGTACACCACCAAAAAATGCAACCACAGTAAAAGATCCCTACACAGGAACCTTGTTGCTCGGTGTGCTGTCATCATATACTCTCTCGGGATTTTTATATTGATGTCTCTATAGCAAAATAATAACAAAAAACATGTGCTCTAGGGTTATAAAATTATACCTGGTGATTTGACTCCAAAAAAACCAAGGAAAACATTTCCAAAATATAGGCAATCAGAGTTTTCATGCACTGAGTCCGAAATCAGAATTTAGGGCCCTGGTGTATTGATATGTTCGCCACTACACCAACATTGGAATCCACAAACAGAAATACACACTAAAAACACTCAACACTATTTCTCCATTAGAAGTAATAGAGTCCTAGTTATTCAGTTGAACTGACTCCCCTGATTCCACTTTGTCATAGCCCATCCCTCGGGGTCCATGCTATGTCTTCCCCATGCCTGCCTTCCATAGGGCAGTGGCTTGCGACCAGCACCGGAAAGGAGTATCCATAAATTGGGAAGAAATTTCATTTTATCCTATAAAAACACAAAGTCCAAGAACAAAACAAGAAGCAACCACGATATAAACTTCTATACTAAATGTATGCTGAATGTAAAGGGGCCAGAATATAAGCCCAACTGAAAAGTACATGTACTACTAAAAAGTACAAATACAACTAAAAACTACCGAACAGCTCCTGGATCATTCCCTTAGGATCCTACCTAAATGGTAGGTACATATCATCTCCATATCATTCCATGTCATCCCATCTCCTTCGTGTAATGCATGGTCCTGTCACCCTCAAGTCTCATCCCAGTTGTTCTTCATCTGCACAAGACACAACAAGGTGCGGGCGTAGCCCATGCAGGGGTGAGTATGACAACACTCAATAGGGACCCCGAGTCGCCCATAGGTCTCCCAGGGTTCCACAAAGGTAAAACCACAAATCAAGACCTCAAACTCAAAGCACGAAGAGATAGACATCAACTATACTTAGGTATATGCCTATACATATACCTAAGTTATTGATATATACTCATCTCATACATGATATATGAATACCACAACGGTAACACCATGAAGGTAGAAGTACCACACAGGTAAAACAATGAATATAGAAGTACCACATAGGTAACACCAAGAAGCTAGAAGTACCACAAAGGTAACACCACGAAAATAGTAGTACCTCAAAGGTAACACCACGAATATAGAAGTACCACATAGGTAACACCACAGTGATAGAAATACAACATAGATAACACCATGATGATAGAATTAACACACAGGTAACACCACAATAAGAGATGTACCCCACACGTATCACCATGAAGATAATAGTAACTCACATGTAACACCACCAAGATTAAAGTACCACACATGTATCACTACGATGGTAGAAGTACCCAACAAGTAACACTACGAAGATAGATGTACAACACAGGTAACACCATCAAGATAGAACTACCACATTGGTAACACCATGAGGATAATAGTACACCAGAGGTAACACCATGATGATAGAAGTAGAACATAGGAAACATCATGAATATAACACCATGAAGGTAAAAGACTCATCGCACACTAGGTATAACTTATGTACATATGTACAGAATATAGAAGTACCACACAGGTATCATAACAAAGATAACACCATGAAGGTAAAACACTTATATAACACTGGGTATAACATAAGTACATAAGTACAGATTATTATTATTAAGCTATATCATCTTATTCTATTAAGAGGAATTTCTACTGAACCACATAGGATCAATAGGTAATAAACCCCACTGACCCACATAGGATTAGACCCAGATATGACCGGTATGCACTGACCCACATAGGATCTCTGAGCATTGAACCACACTAGATCTGATAGAAATTGACCACATAGGATTGATATATTCTAACCTACTTATGATCGATATATGCTAACCCACATATGATCAATGTTCTTTCATAATGTTACAACCATCCACATGATTCCTCTCACCCGGTATGCTCTAGTTTCGTAAAATCTATATAGCATCCCGGCTTTTTCATACACTAATATTACATAATTTTAATGACAAACTTCATAATATTTTTAGACATAGAAGATCCAAAGGTTTAGTTTCTTGGTCATACTAGGACCATGCATAACGATTAAAACATCAAGCATTAACATTTATTTAATTTCTTCTTCTCTAGATTCTTATCGACACTTGTCCTCATCTTAGTATATGTAGCCACCCGAGGATATACATCAAATGAGGTGAGCTATAAGCCCAGTAAGAGGATAGATAAGAACAATATTTCATGGGGTGAGCATAATCATAACATGGAAATATGAACATGATAATGAGAGGAGCATAAATAAAACACTTGAAATGTGGAAATTCATAAAAATTAGACATCATGTCTTAGTGTTTAACTACCAAACACACTTGTGAACCAAGATAGATCATGTTCACACATAATTTCCCATTTACTCGTGAGATTCATCACTTTACATAATGCATTGGAGTTCTCTATAATTCCAGGTGCACCCATCACTTTGAAACATTCATATTACACTATATAATTTCGGGCACACTCGTCACATTATAACATTATCATTATCATGCTTGCCACATGGAACATATATCAAAAGTGAAAATAAATAACCCATGGAAAGGAATGGGTTAAACCCCATAAGAACATATTCATAAACATTGGGTACCCTAAATAAATAGGGAATACCATACATGTTAAAAGAGTCGTCCACTTTTAGTGAGATGTAAATGGTGTGTTCTTAAAAGAATAGTTCTTTTGGAAAAAAATTTCCTCAACATAAAAACTAGGGACAAACATTTATATCCTAGAAAATGAAATAAAATGATGAAGAAATTATCTTTGGGGAGTAACCATATCAAAAATGGAGTGAAACAGGGAGAACATGAAGGATGAAAGTTGGGTTTGAGAATATTTTCCCTTACATTGTATCTGAATGCTTCCTTCTCATTAATGTCTTGTATAATGATATTATATTAATTAATTAGAAATATAGACCCTTGTTTACATTAATATGGTTCATTATAGTTTTATTAAGTGATTTTATGTTCCTTTGGATGAGTTATAGAGTTTAAAAAACATTTTTCGGGAATGATTGTTTTTTTATGGTTTCCTTGTGTGGTTCACTTGTATTCATAAATTGATGTTCGGGTAGAACATTGGTAAACATCCAGAAAAGATATTACAAGTTGTTAATGAAATTAAATGAGTTTTAATGGTATTATAATGAATTATATTGGATCCATGTGGATGAATCATTATATAAGAAATAACTGATTATTGTTTGGGTTAATTTTAGTGATTTTTTTATTATAATGAACTTGTTTTATTTTATCACTAGCATAATGGTGATAATTTGGTTCCCGAAATTTAAATAGGAGATAATAAATATAACATATTCTGGTAAACCCATAAAAAATGGTTTCATGACTAGATCTGAAGGTAGAAATGGAAGAAGAAAACATGTCATTCTTGAGGGTGATAAATTAACACCTCACGAGAAACATTCTATTTAATAAAATAAAAGGAAGATATAAAGGGGGAAGGATGATATAATATCCCATTATCCTCATAAAAGTATAGTAAATTTATATTACTAGAGTTACAATACCATTTGTATGAAGATAGGTTGGGAGAGAATATGAAAATAACATGAAATTTAAAGGGAATTAAAGAAGAAGATGGAGAGAAATTACCTCTTGAATCATCCTCTTGAGATCCTCCTAAAGGGTCTAAGATTGGCTTTTTGATGAGTCCAAAAGCTCTTGTACATGGGTTAGGGGCTTGGGAAGATGTTTGGGTAGATTTTAGAGAAGGCTTTGAGCTTGAGAGGTGTGAGGAAATGAGGGTGTGAAGGGTGGTTTTTATAGTGGAGGGGAGAGGGGTTTCCTTAATATAAAATTCATTAGTTTATTAATTTCCCCTTAGACAATAAATAGGGAGTCTTGAATGACCAAGAATAGTAATTCCATCATGTGATCCCAAACCAAGAGGTATTACATCAACAGAACATCAAACATGACCATATAATTAGCTTATTTAACTTATTTTATAAATTATGGTATTTCACTATTCATCAAAAATTCATGTAATTCAGAAATATCCCAAAAATTTAATCCAAACATTTATCGATGTGTAGAATCCAAAAATGAGGTCCATTTTTCAAAAATAATTATCTAAATATTATTAATTTAATATTTAATTAAAATCATGTTTTTTCACTAAAAAATAGTTTTAAAACATTCATTTACTTATTCTAAAATATAGGTACATTATACTTTCACATGAATATTATTTTTATACTATCATATGTAAGGTTACTATTAAATATGGAATATCACTATTCATAAGTGTATGTTACTGCTCATAAGGGTTGGTTACTATTCACCAAAAATTATTTTTGTTTTATTAGACTCCAAAAAAACATCTTGAACACAACCGTGTATGTCGGATTATCGAAATTCAAAACACCGAAGTGACAAATTCATGTTTAAAAGTAACTTAGCACTTAGTAGTTCATTATGTTGTGTTTTCTTGTGATTTTATAACATAATTATAATAATGGAATTTCCATTGAAAAACATTGGGTCATTACATTCTTCCCCTCTTAATAAATTTCACCCACGAAATTTAATTTTAATCAAATAGGTGAGGGTGTTTCTCCTTCATTTCGTCTTCTAGTTCCCAAGTTGCTTCCTAAAACTTATGGTTCTTCCAAAAAAACTTTTAGAAGATGGGATGTCTTGTTGCATAGAACCTTATCTCTCTAATCCAGGATCATTACTGGAAGCTCCTCATAGGAGATATCATCTTCCAGCTACACCACCTCTGAGTTTATACATGTGAGGGGTCTGGTATGCACTTCCTCAGTAGCGATACATGAAACACATCATGATCTTGAGCCATATTCAGTTGAAGTGAAAGACGATAGGCCACAAGTCCAATGTGGTCAAGGATCTCAAAGGGGCCAATATACCTTGGGTTTAGCATACCTTTCTTCCCGAATAGCATGACTCTCTTCCATAGAGATATTCGAAGGAAGACATTATCTCCTACCTCGAACTCAATGTTCCTTCGACAGTTGTCAGCATAGCTCTTTTGCCTAATTTTAGTAGCTTTGATGTCTTTTGGGATGACTTGAACCTTCTATGTAATCTCTTGACCAAGATCGAGTCCATGTAGCTTTCTTTCTCCAACTTCATCCCAACAGGTTGGAGTTCTACATCACTTTCCATAAAGAGATTTATATGGGGCCATATGAATACTCTATTGGAAGCTATTGTTGTATAAGAACTCAACCAATGGAATATGCTGATCCCAACCACCTTTTAATTCAATTGAGAAGGCTCTTAACATATCATCAAGTGTCTGAATACTCATTTCAGATTGTCCATCAGTTTTGGGGTGACAGGTCGTGCTGAAATTTAGTTTAGTACTCATAGCATAATGATGAATCCCTCAGAATTTTTATGTGAGCCTTGGATCACGGTAAGAGACAATCAAGAGTGGAACTCCTTGCAGTCTCACCACATCCTTTACATATATCATTGAAAGTTTTTCAAGATAGATATCTTCCCGAATTGTGATAAAATGGGAAGTCTAGGTGAGTCGGTCAACGACAACCCATATCGAATAATTTTCCTTTTAAGTCTTCGGGAGACTCATGAAAAATTCAATAGTAACATTTTCCCATTCCCACATGGGTATAGGCAATGGTTGCATCATCTCTCTATACCCTTATCACTCTACTTTAACTTGCTGACATAAAAATCACCTTGATATATATTCCTCAATCTTCTTCTTCATGTTATCCCACCAGAAGTGTTGAGCTATGTGCATTATCCAATAGCTCCTTCTTTATCTCGGGTGATGAAGGAACACAAATCCGCATTACAAACCGAATCACACCATCATCGTATTCAGGCATCTTCCCTTCCTTTACTGCATTCAACCTCTTTTGAATCTCCACATCAACCCTTTGTGCTACTATAATCTTATCCAGGATGTATTTTTGCACAATCATTTGAGAAAGGTAGGGTTTATCCCCTACCCTTATGATTACCAAATCCATTCATTTCATGTCCAAGAAGATAGGGTCTTTCTCAATTTGCAGCATTGGTGAAAGTAGTAGGTTCTTTTCGGCTAAGAGTGTCATCTACCTTGTTCACCTTTCTAGGATTGGTAGTGAATAGATAAATCATAATCCTTGATTAGATCTAACTATCTCCTTTGATGCATGTTGACATCCTTTTCTGTGAATATATACTTTAGGCTCTTGTGGTCGGTGTATATTTCACACTTCTCACCATAAAGGTAGTGTCACAATATTTTCAAGGCAAAAATCACGGCTTCCTGTTCTAGATCATGCATCGAGTAGTTCTGCTCAAGGATCTTAAACTGTGTTGAGTCATTGGATTTAACATTATCATTTTGCATGAGTAGGCAAATCAATCATTTCTTTGAAGCATCACTGTATATCACAATACATTCTCCACTTTTTGGTAGTGTGAGTATAGGTGCAGTGATCAGCCTTCTCTTTATCTCCTTGAAGATTCACTCACATTCTTCTGTCCAATCATACTTTACCCCGTTCATTGTTAACTTAGTCAGTGGACTTGACAATTGTGAGAATTTTCTCACAAAACATCGATAGTACCCAACTAATCCATGAAAAATACGGATTTTTTTGACTCTAGAGGGCTTGGGCCATTGCTCAATCACCATTTTTATTGAAGGATCCACTAAAATTCCCTCACTTGTGATCCCATGTCCCAATAATGTGACTTGTGTCATCCAAAATTCACACTTGCTGAACATGGCCTACAACATCTCCTTTCTCAATGTCGCCAACACAAGTCTTAGAAGTTCATCAAGTTCTTCCTTTCTCCTGGAGTAGATGAGAATATCATCAGTAAACACTACCACAAATTTTTCTAGGTAATGTCTAAATACTCGATTCCTCAAATCCATGAAGATTGCAGGGGAATTAGTAAGTCTGAAGGGCATCCCCAAAAACTCATAGTTCCCATACATAGTTCAAAATGTAGTCTTTTCAATATCTTCCTTCTTCACCTTTACCTAATGATATCTAGAACTAAGATCCACTTTTGAGAAGTATTGACCACCTATTAACTGATCGAACAAGTCATCAATCATTGGGAAATGATTCTTGTTCTTTATGGTGATCTTGTTGAGTTCCTGATAATCGATACACATCCACATTGTTCCATCATTCTTCTTCACAAAGAGCACTGGTGCACCCCAATGTGAAGCAATTGGTCATATGAATACATTGTCCAGATGCTCTTGTAGCTGCTACATTAACTCCTCATGTTCGATATGAGCCATCCTAGATGGACACTTCGAGATAGGAGTAGCTCTAGGTATGATTTCAATTGAGAACTCTACCTCACGATCTGGGGGAATTACAGGTAACTCTTCAGGAAAAACATCGTTGTATTCCTTCACGATGGGCATTTCTTTATGGTTGGCACTTTCCTTCAACTCAACCATTTGGGTGAGTTATGCTTCTTCATAGGAAATCAACACCCACACCATTGAAGGATTTTTCAATGGAAATTCATGATCATCCTTGAATTTTTAGAGGAACATGGGATGGTTTGGAATATGAAAATATGTTTCCTTTTCCCAATAGTGGATATGTTCTCTATATAACGTGAGCCAATCCATTCCCATTATAGCGTCAAATTCCACGAAAAGAAGTTTTACAAGATTCTCTGGAAGAATCTTCCCACATACGCCAACAATAGAAGAGTAAAGCACTTGGGTTGCAATGATTTCACCACTTGGTGTTTTAACAGATATCTCTACTTCAAGGTTTCGGGGCATTGATTCTATAGATCTAGAAAACATGAAAGATATAATGGAATTCATAGAACCAGAATCAAATAAGACTTTTTACATTCTTGAGTGACTTCGAAGTGTACCTTGTACGACTTCATTATCATGCTCCACCTCCACTATAGTGATGGCATAAGACATCCCTTGTTTCTTTTGTTTTTTTGGTTGCTAACGTTGATTACCCTCGAGAACATGAGGTTTATTTAACTGACTTGCATAGTTCCATATCTCCCTATAGTTGTAGCATTCAACCATGAGTGGTTCTCTCCATTCTTCTGCCACATTCTCCTTCCTTTTCATGTCTTTTCAACACTCTTGTTCATGGTGTCCTCCTTTCCCACACTTGATGCATTTCCACACCACTTTCTGGAAATTCCCATGGTGAAACTTCCCACATTTTTGGCATGTGGGTCATTATGTTTTCTTCCCAATTTTGTCATTAGATCCTCTAGCTTGAAACTCCATCTTTCATTTCATATCCCCATAGACATGGGACCATTCTCCAAAATCCATCTCCTCATTGAGGGCACAATGAAAAACTTCTTCATAACTCCCAAAGTCTCAAATTGCAAGAGCCTTTAGAAGGTGTGGTTTTAATCTACTAATGAATCTATCAATTTTTCTCTCATTGATGATAACAAAACCTAAAGAATACATTGCAATCCATGTGAAATTCACTTCATATGTTGTGACATATTCTCCTTCTTTTTTCTTCAGCTCTATGAATTCACTCTCCATCTTTGTACGAAGAGTTCATGGGAAATACTTATTATGAAACATTATATTAAATTCTTACCATTCCATCTATTCGATTTCCTCCCTTGGCTTGGTGTTCTTAATAAAATCCATCCATTGATCGGCCTCTCCAACTAGACGATAAACGGCTAGAGTCACCTTCTACATCTCAAAATAGTAGTGCACATAAAATTTCTTCTCCATGGAGTTGACCCACTGTTCCACAACTAGTGGATTGGAAGATCCACTAAATGTCGGTGGTCGTTACCTCTTTAAACAATCAATAGCCAGCTTCTCCCTCTTTGGTTAAGGAGGATGATCCCCATTATTATGGTTACTGTTCATAACCTGAGATAATTGGGTAATCATCACCATGATATTTTGAACTCCACCTCCCAAATCATTGGTGATGTCATTTGGGAAATTGTTTCATTGGCCCTTGCATGAGTTGTTAGCCTAATTTCTCCTGGTTCCCACCATTTTCTAAAATAGAAAAGGTTAGAACAAAACATAAGTAAAAAATTCATGAATAACTTATAAATTCAGACAATTTATACAAAAAACATAAAAGATGGGATCACTGTGTAAATATTTTGGTGTGCATATTTGTACTTAGTCTCATGCTATAGGTTTTATCTAGGGTCCATTAATCCAAATTCCCAAATTAACTAAACCTTTCCTCTAATACTAAAAATAGAGGCCCTGCCTTTTCTTACATTACTATTACATAATTTTAAAGACAAACTACATAATATTATTACATATATAGTATCCAATGGTTTAGTGTCTTGGGAAAAATAGGACCATACATAAAAATTAAAACATCAATCATAATCATTTATTTAATTTATTCTTCTCAATCTTATTATGAGCACATTTCCTCTCCTTCGTATATGTAGCCACCTGAGGATATAAATCAATAGGGGTGTGATAAAAACCTAGTAAGAGGATGGATAAGAAAAATATAGAATGGGATAGCATAGTCATAACATGGGAAAAAGATCATGAACATGAGAGTAGCATAAATAAAAGACTTGAAATGTGGTAATGCATAAAAATGAAACATCATGTATAAGTGGTTAACTACCATACATACTTGTGAACCAAGATAACATCTAGTTCACATATCATTTAAAATTTACTCATGATATTAATAACTTTACCCAATGCATTTGAGCACTGTATAATTCTAGTCACACCAATAACTTTGAAACATTAATATTGCACCATATAGTTCCGGGTGCACCCGTCACATCATAACATTATCATTATCTTGCTTGACACATGGAACATATATAAAAATTTAACATAAATAACCTATGTAAGGTAATGGGTTACATCTCATAATAAAAAATTCATAAACTTTGGGTTCCCAAAAGTAAGAGGGAATAACAAACATGTTGCATGAACGATCAACTTTGAGTGATATGTAAAAGGTGTGTACTTAAAAGAATATTTGTTTTGTAAAACATTTTTTTGACATAAAAACTATGGAAAAACTTGTATATCATAGAATAGGAAATAAAATGATGAAGAAATGATATTTATGGAGTACCCATATCAAAAATGGAGTGAAAGAGGGAGAACCCGAAGGATGAAAGTTGGGTTCCAGAATTTCCCCTTACCTAATATCTGAATGCTTCCTTCTATTTAATGTTCTGTATAATGACATTATATTAATTAATTAGAAATCAATAACCTTTTGTACATTAATATGGGTCATTATGGTTTTATTATGTGATTTTATGTGATTTTAAATGAGATATAGAGTTTAAACAACATTGTTTGGGATTTTTTGTTTTTTTATAGTTTCCTTGAGTGGTTCACTTGTATTCTTAAATTGAAGTTTGGGTAGAACATTGGTAAAAATACAAAACTGATTTTACATGTTATTAATTATATTAAAGGAGTTTGAATGATCTTATAATGATTTATATTAGATCCATGTAGATGAATCATTATATAACAATGAACTGATGATTGTTTGGGTTAATTTGAGCGATTTGTTGATCACAGTGAACTTGTTTTATTTTATCACTAGAAACATGGTCATAAGTTAGTTCCGAAAATGTAAATAGGAGATAATATATATAAAATATTCAAGTTTAACCATAAAAAAATTGTTACATGATGAGATCTGAATGTAGAAATGTATGAAGAAAACTTGTCGTTCTTGAAGGTGATAAATTAACACCTCACAGGAAACATTCTATTTAAAAAAATAAAAGGAAGACGGAAAAGGGGTTGGATGATATAATATCCCATTATCATTATAAAATTTCATTAAATTTATAATACTAGAGTTAAAATACCACTTGTATGAAGATAGTTTGGGAGAGAATAAGAAAAGAATGTGAAATTGGAATGGAATTAAAGGAGAAGAGGGGGAGAAATTACCTCTTGAATCCTCCTCCTGAGTTCCTATTTAAGGGTCTAAATTGGTCTTTTTATGAGACCAGAAGATCTTATACTTGAGGGAGGGGCTTGGGAAGATGTTTGTAGAGTTTTTATAGAAGACTTTGAACTTGATAGGTGTGAGTAAATTAGGGTGTGAATGGTGGTTTTTATAGGGAAGGGGAGACGGGTTTCCTTAATATAAAATTTATTAATTTATTAATTTCCCCTATGACCATGAATAGTGAGTCCGGAATATCCAAGAATAGTAATTTTATCATGTTATCCAGAACCATGTGGGCTTAAATTAGAAGAACATTACACATGACACTATAATTAGTTTATTTAACTTATTTTGTAAATTATTGTATTTCATTGTTCATCAAAAATTCAAGTATTTCAGAAAAATCCCAAAAATTTACCCCAACAATTTTTCGATGTGTAGAATCCAAAAATGAATTCCATTTTTCAAAAATATTTTCTTAATAAAATTAATATAATATTTAATTAAAATCATGGTTTATTACTAAAAACAGTTTTAAAACATTCATTTAATTATACTCAAATATAGGTACATTATACTTTCACTTGAATAATATTTTTATACTATCATAGGTAAGGTTACTATTAACTATGGTATATCACTATTCATAAAGGTATGTTACTATTCATAAGGATAGGTTACTATTTAACAAAATTATATTTGTTTTATTAGACTCCAAAAATCATCTTGAACACAACCGTGTATGTTGGATTTTCGAAATTCAAAACACAGAAATGAAAAACTTATGTTTAAAAGTCACTTAGCACATAGTATTTCATTATGTTTTGTTTTCATGTGAATTTATGACATAATTATAAGAAGGGTAGTTCTTTTGAAATAAATTGGGTCCTTACAGTCTGCCCCTCAAGATATCGGTTGTACCTCGACCACCAATATGATCCCCAAAGGAGTAACCCAAAGGACAACCTTGACATAAGGGTTCCAACACGATAGATGATGCATCAATCGGATGCCCGGTAAGTGAGTTAAAAGCATTTTAGTTTTGATGGCCCGGTTAGATTCGGGTTTTATCCAACCCTGCGGTACAACAACATTTTCTACAACTCTAGTGGAGTATTCAAAAAGGACCACCTTTCTCCAAGGATCCCAATGTTGTAGACAGTTGGTGAAACAGACGCCTGGATTTCATGTTACGGCCCTTTAAGCTTTACTGGGACTAGTTGGGTTCAGGTCTGGTCAGACCCGACTGGCTGGGCCATGGTGGGCTTGGTCCTCTAGGTCATGGTCTGACCCGTCCCCGCAAGGGGGTGCAGCCCTGCCCACAAGGGGGAAACCCTCTCGGCTCGCGCACCCGGGACCCTCGATGCACGACACGCAGGGCTCACATGGTCTGGCCCGGCATGTGGTGGGGCGTTTCCCACTAGGCTTGTGTGCCACGACCTATGGTGGGTATCGGGCTACAAGAGGCATGGAATTCTTTCCACCTAATCTATTAGGAGGGGGGTTCCCCCAGTTGGTAGGCAAAGAGGCAGCGACCTTTGGCGCTGCCAGGTCACCTGAGGATCCCTACATTCCACACCACTACCTCCACCTACCCCCAACCGTTGTCGGCCACCCTACTTGGCCCATGTCATGGATGGAAAGCTGCTTCCCTTCTCCAATGTCGGTGCATGACAGTGCACCACATCACCTATATGGTTGGTTGGTGCCGGACCCTATATTGAGCGTTGCGGCTTAGTGTCACGGCCTCCTACGGTGTGCGATGGCGCACCACCTCCATCAATGATGACCACCTCCATAAATGTTCATCCCAAGTCTCATCCAAATGAAGATAATGTTTGTGATGAACACACTAAATTTCAAACAAGGATGGAGGGTTCAACACTTATTCATTAGGTCTACGGTGTCCATGTTAGCTTGATATAAAGTGAATTGGATTCAACACTAAAATTGAATTATAACAAAATAAATAACTACCTAAAGATATTTAGAGAGCCTCCGTGTTTTAGGAAGATTCGGTGTTTGTTATTCAGGGGCGCTCGTCACCACCTGCTGGAACCGAATTCATTCTCCAAACATGTTGTTGCGACACATTATCCGCACTTCGTCACTTGTGATGTCGTGCCAATACCCCTCCCCAAGATCCATATAAATATTAGAGGGGTAGGGTGTATAATTCTCATTGGATTTATGCGCATTCATTAATAGGGACATTCCTAATTCCCAACAATGTTTCTACTTTGGATTTGAAGGGTCGTGTCATTTAATGAATTGACACCTCGCTGGTCCCACCCTGTCATGTGTCCATTGGAGGAGAAGAAATAAATAAATAAAATTGCAATGTTATTTTATTTATTCATTTAATGTCCAAAATCTATCTTTTTCTCTGGAACTATTGTTGTTGAAGTGAATTCTCCATTAAGAAATTCCCAGTGCAGCGGATTCAACGGTTCCCTTGGATTTTTAATCCAAGCACCGGTACAAAAGATAAGAAATGAATCTTGTACGACTATTAAACGTACCCAAAAAAAGTTCAAGAAAATATTTACAGTCACCCTCGTCCCTTTCCGGTTGAGGATAGGCTCTGCCTAAGGGAATGACATCCCAAAAAACTCAACGGTACTCTCTAATTTTCAATCGGATTTACAGTTTAGATGTTATGGATTTTAACAATAAAATAATTGTTACTTATTTATTTTATATATGGCCAAAAACTAACTTCCATAGTAAGCCCGCGCTGGCCAATGTTAGTATCTACCTAAAGAAACCATACCCTCATGAGTTTAGTGGTGGTCTCAGTTTTTAAATCTGAGTCACTATTCGTGAGTAATAAGAATTTGGAAAATAAAATAACTTTATTTTATTATTTTATTTAGAGTTGTGCCATCTTTGTGTTTTCTCACTAGAGGCATGCACTGACTAAACTTATGTCGTGCCTAGGGTAAGACTACTATGGTAAATGCAATAGTTCCCTCAGATTTATGATCTGGGAACCCGTATAATATTTATTCCACATTTTCAGGAAAACGACTCACTCACGCTATTTATAGTTTAACAAAACTTCAACAGATCATTCCTGGCACTTTGGGCCTCGAAATCATGTTTCGTTACATTTCGCGGTCTCAAAATAATTCCATATAATAAAAAAGAATATGGATATTCTATGGCATTAAAACAATGACGCTTTGAGAAAGTATTAGGTAGTAACTAATGAAAAATGATAGTGTGACAGGTTGTTAAAATTTTTATGACAAGAACTATGAAACACATGATCTGGAGTTAGCTATAGTGATATTCACATTGAAAATATAGTGTAATTATATCTAATGAGATAATTATGGAATACATACAGATCATTAGAGCCTCAAGTATAAATTTATACACAATGAGGGTTAAATGCACCAGTGAAAATGGTTATAGATGATCATGGACTATTACTTCACAATCCACTACCATCCTAGGAAATAAAATAATGTGATAGATGATCTATGTAGAATGGATCTAGTAACTTATCAATGATGAGAGTTGAGAAGGGTAAAATATTTTTAGATCTATAAATGATATAAATTGGGATAAATAAAAGAAAATCATAATTTTTTTCACAAATTATTTCTCAATAATCCCTTCTAGAGTAGATAAAGGGTGCTTAAAAAGATGATTTATAAATTTAAAAGAAGGTAAAAGCTAAATGAAAATGTAAATCATCAAAGTCTAAAATTTTTGAATGATTTGTAAAATAATATTCATGACCATGTGTACCATAAAATCCTGAGATATAGAATGATATATTGATTGACATAAATATCACGAAATTTTCTATGAACCACGAACCATGAAGATGTATTTTGATCTCCATGATAAATATTGGTAGGAAAATTTAATGAAGGATATTTATAGAATATAAATCCATGTTCCTGGTATGTTATAATGTAATGGAATGGAGAAAAAAATAAAAGGGTATAATTCATCCATTACCTATACAGGCATGGAAATGGGAGAACATCACTATGTACTTTTCCACTGATATTTTTAAAAAATCTAGAGGAAACAATTCTACATGTGTTGTGGTTAACCTTCATGAAAAGACTGATCATTTCATCACTATTCAAGATTACTTATCACTCAATAAACATACAAGTATATACCTTCTGTAAGTGGTTATACTGAATGATACACCTCTATTAATTATATCCTATTGAGATCTAATATTTACCACTATGTTCTCGAAGAGTCTCCAAAAATCCGCTAAACACATAGATGAACTTCAGTATGACTTATCACCCATAAATTAATTTCCAATCTAAGAAGACTATCTTGAAATAGTATTAAATTCATAAATCATCTTTGATATAATTAAAGGTATTATGTTATCAACATATTCCTTTTATCAAGTTATCGTAAAATAATATTTTATACTCATGTATCCAAATAGCTCCATATAAATCCCTTTATGGGAACTGATATAGAACACCTATGTGTTTAGATGAAGTTGTCGAATGCATGTTAATGGTACTTGAGATGGTGTAGTGTATATTAAAAAATTTCAATACCATTAAACAACTCATTAGAGAAACTAAATATAACTATAAGTGCTATTGAAAATTGTTGATATGGCCTATAGTTTTAGGTTAAAGATAATTTATTACTCCGTATATCCCCACGAAAGAGTTTCATGAGATTTGGGAATAAGGAAATGCTAAATACCAAGTATATTTACTCATTTTAGATTCTTGATTTCCATAGATCCTTGGAATATTCACTATCACTTCCATGAACCATGTTTTATATACACAACATATTCCACGTATCGCTCTTGAGGAAGTATATACTAGATCCCTCACATATACTAAATTTTAAGGTGGTAAAACATGAAAATTATCCATCTCATGAGGGGTAAACATTGATGATCATGGTATATATGGATAATGTCCTATGTAATAAGAAAACACACATAGTCAAAATAAGATGGAAAAACTATATGTATAGGGAGGTGACAAGGTAACTAGAGGAAGCCATGAAAAAGAAGATCCTTCAGTTGTTTTCACCGTAGTAGTTAAAATGAAATTATGACGGAAAAATTTGTTTAAGGGGTTAATAATGTAATGACATAGATTATTTTCAATTGAACTTTACTTCTTATAATTATGAAATATTCAGTTATATAATATAATTCACACGCAACACAAGACAAAACAAACTAAATTTTATTATATTAATTTGGACATTAATTTAATGAACAAAAATGGATATAACAACTGAAAATGTTACAATGGGACACAAATAGAAAATAATATTACAAAAATATGGAAATTTGGATATGCTTGATCAACCAAATCTTACTGTTGGAATTGTAATATGGTCATTGGATAAGTAACCTAACCATTGATATAGTAATGTGATTGTTAGGAATTTTGAACTTATTTTTATAATCGTAACATCACCTATGGAAGAGTAAAGTAATATTTAGTTAATTTATAAAATTTAAATATGGAATATCAATATTATGGTACAAAAAATTAAATGTTTAGAAAATGATATATTAAGTGTTTGTACTTTTATAAAACCTAAATGTTTTAATTGAACTTTTATAATTAATATAATGATTTAATATAAATTTTTAATTTCATAACATGTTTACATAAATTAATATCATGTTGTATTATAATAATAATATATTTTTATGAGAGAATAAATAATTTCTCAAAGGGTTGGAAAATTGATCATAATATTAAATTTTTTATTTTTCAATTAAATGAGTATTTTATTTAAAAAATCATATTTATAATATTTTCAATATTACTTCATTAAAATTTATTTAATTTCTTAAATATACACATTAAAAAATATATTGGGTAATTTTTTTAGTATTTTATAAAATTGCTGAATTTTTTGTGAATAGTGAAATATGTTAAATTATGATATTTTACATTATAAGATAAATACATGAATTTTTGGGTCAAGGGTGATGCAATCACAAATTATTTTTAACTCAAATGAAATTTTTATTGACTATTTTGATCAATTTTTTCTTATATTTTTATTTACAAACATTTCATCCTTATAAAAACATCATCTATGGAAAATGACATTATCATCACGGCTGTGGGATTTATTAAGTTATGAAACTAATGTGAGACCAATTTTTTAAGATATACACTATTTTTAATAATCATAGTTAATATAGATCAATTATTTTCAAAGTAAATTTTCACTTATATGATTGATAAAAACAATAATAATCATTTTTTGCAATAAAGGGGGAAATATGCTTACCAAGGGTTAAACAAAAATAGTAAGTCTTAAAATGGGATAAAAATTCGCAATTATTATTTTATTAACAAATTTAAACCTAATATATTATATTTCTAATAAAAAAAATTTGGATCCGTTTGGTTGTTTTAAAACGTAGGTACAACATTTTATTTTCAAAAATTCCAAGTGGGTCCTCTCCCACACCTTTTAAGGGCCGCCCCTATAGTCTCCTCCTTACACATAAATATACATTTATTACATCCTAGACATACCAAAATAACTTATTTAATTTCTTCCCCATGAAATAGGCCCCTTTTTTTATCAGAAATTCATCTTTAAAAGGGTTCTAGTTTTAACAGAAGTAGGTTGTTAGAAGAGGAGTTATTGTTCTTAAATGAATGTTTCTATTTTATTTTTTATTTAAAATGTTTTAAATCTTATTAAACCATGAAAATAAAATAACCTAAATGGATTAAATATATTTTTAATTTATTAGGTTATTTTAATTACTTATATCTATATCCTCCTCCATCAAATGGGAATACAAATTGTCAACCAAGTTTATGGCAGAATACTGCCTCGCGAAAAAAATGTGAATTATTATTCACTTATCATACACATTGAGGGTTATAAGGATAAATTTGATAAATATATGAGATATTTATTAAATAAATATTATTAATTAAAAATAATATCACTTATAAATTCATACCATACAACCTATTGTGTAACAATAACAACTCTTGTGAATATGGAAAACTGACTCATCATGAATCGATGTGATGTGTTTTTTCGTTCTAATTTTACGTGGATGGTAATAAATATAAATTTATAAAATATATAATATATTTTTGTTATAATAATTATTATTTAAGGTTTAATTTATATTTTAATTTCCTTTATTCAATATGTAAAAAAATGGAAAAAACCTTCATGTGTATGTACGACCTATCATCTCCATGAATTGTGTATTTAATATTTCAATATATAAAGGCTTTTAAATGTGTATATAAATATAATATACGATTTTAATATCATTAATAAAATTATTTATATTATTTAATTGTGATCTATTTATAAGGACCAAAATTACAGAACCAAAACATACTCTAAAAAATAAGTCATTACTACCCCAAATCGGGATTATAATAATGAAATGTTAACAAAGGAGTGATAAACGGGTATAAGTACATAATATGTAGTGTTATATATATATATATATTATTTTACTACAATAGTTTTATAATAAATATTTATTTACTATATATGAATCTTGATCACTTTTGTGGTATGAAGAACTTTTGGTAAGGCATTTTTGTCTAAAATTGCCTTCTTTGAGTCATCAGTTTTCTTATGAACCTATATTTTTTTATGAGGTTTATATAAATTGAAAATGACATGTTATATCATGAATATATTTATTTTCATAATATATTCTTTTTTTAATTTTATTATTACATGGGGATTATGATTCAAATGTTTCTAATGTTTTAGTGATTTTATGGTACAATCTTATTATTTATTGGGGTTGTTTATGATTATGTTTCTGATGATGATATATAATGATATATATCTCATGAAACACTTTAATAATATTATACTATAGTTATTTCTATATAATATATTATTTTCATTCACTTTCCTCCCTTTATGCAGTCAATAGTCCAAAAATTGGTTTTTAAGGAAATCCAAGTTTAATTCTCTCATTGGCCGAAATGTTTTTTGAACAATATCCATGTTTTCAAAAAAAAATTAAAGAATGTATTTTAATATTATAAAAAAATTATTAATTTCATTTTTACCTTTTGTCAATTTTTACAAAATGTTTTAAATTGCCTAAACTTTTTTCTTTAGAACAAGGATCCATTATCTTTTTATCAATAATGGGAACGAAATATTTATTTTGAAGTGTATAGGATGAAAAAAAGTTTCTATCATCATGAACAGTAATTCATTCAAATATAATAGTAAACAATTTCTGTTTTATTTCCATACAAATGTATTTTCATAGTGTTCTATGAAATTTTATTTTTAAAAGATGGTTCTGAATGTGGAATGGCTATTTTTCCCAGAAATGTTTCAATTTATATTTCAAAATCATTTTCAATATAAGAGACATCATTTAAGATTAGATATGATAAGTTTGGATATGATCCCTCGTTTTCATTCTTATCTTTTCAATGAATTTTTTATTCTTATGATGACACAATTTTATGAAACTAATTTCTCTTCCATGAGATATACTAAGATGAAATAATTATGAAACTCATTCTGATTTCAACTTGTAATGCTATAATAAAATGATTAAACATTTATGAAACTAGTTTCTTTTACATATATTATTCTATAAATAAATTTTTATTAAAACAATTACATTTCTTGGGTTTTTAGGTGATGAATATTTTATGATAATCTGACACACTTATGTATGGTTTTCATTATATGATTGGTGGATACTTTATAAACCAAGGGAAGTGGGTTTTTTATGACAAATCTAATTGGTTTCATTATAAAAAAGGATTGTATTTATGTTATACCGAAGGATGGTGGTTATGTTATAAGCATATACAATGGTTTAGTGATAACCAAATATGAAGATATTGATATATCACAAATAGGTGGGACCTATATCTCACACCAATGAATTGGGTAAAGATTGATATACCATTAGATAAAAAGTATAATAATGGCGATTGAACCTATTTTTGTATGGTAATATTTTCACTAGGATATTCCTGGTAGATATCTGTGATTACTATGACGGTTTGTGTTGTGAACTCATTCGGTTTTTATAACCTTCGAAATGATCCATGACTACTATAGAAATGATTTTCTAGGAATATTTTTATTTCATGATTCCATGTCCTATTAGAATGTTATTATCTCATATAGAATTTGATTTTATTTTATTATGATTCAGGTCATAGTAACTTCCAATATTTAGGTTATGACTAAATATTATGATATATATGATGTTGTGTGTAATTTTCAAAAGTTATTCTCATGTTCCCATTACCTTATGCTCATGTTCTGGTTATAAATCCCATTTTCTACCCTTAGTGAGCATAAAAAATTACAATTCTGTATGATTTCATCCCCCATGTTATGAAGACATGAATTATGTATTATATGTATAATATGGGTTAAGATTATGATGAACTTACTGAGAGATTATCTAAATCACTTTGGAACCAGTTGTCCTCAGGTGTGTTTTTGTTTAATGTAATGATTATTAATATAAAAAGTTGAGATATTTATCTATGAAAACACAGATCACTATAGTTGGTATTAAATGATTGGTTTAGTTAATATTTGGAAACATGGATGATAAAACATTAGTGATAATCCTATGTACAAGACTAAGTATATAATAACATCCTAAATATTTCAGTAAAGAATACAATATGTAGTTTTCCTAGAAAAAATACTTATATGGATACCCAAAGTGGAGGTGGTTTTTATAAAATTTCATATAGGGGCTAAAACTCATAAAGTAATTATTCATGTATACGGAATCCATAATTCTCATACACAATTATTGTTCCATTACTAGGTATCTATGATAACACACCCAGAGGACATGATTTAGTTTTTTTTTAAAAATTCATCAACCATTATGAAGGATTTCAATAGATGATGCCAATGAATGACTAAGATTAAACCTATGGTGTCATATATTGAAAAGAATGTGTCATTATTTAGACATCCTATTGATTATTTTTCATAACTATATATTTTTCCATCATGAATATTTTTCCTCAAACTTTGTTTTTTGATTTCACTCAATTGTAAGAACAACAATGAATTTTGTAGATAATAAATGTGATTGAAACTGTGTAGATGAGAAAAAAATTGGTATAATGACTAGATGAAAATATATTATGATTATTCCCAAATAGTAATCACGATATATCATAAAAAACATTCTATTTATCTTACTTCTGGAATCACCAAATAATAAAAGGGTAGACTTTCTTTAGATTTTGGGTAGTAAAGATGATGGGGGAAAGAGGATTTAGTTACTAATATTTTAAGAGTATGGGATGAATAACTCAAGGGGATGTCTCAAATGAATAAAAATATATTTTATTTTTGTAGAAGAAGGTCATAGAGTTTGTAAATTTCAAAGAAATTTGGGAAGTTCATTTAACACAATGGATGTGATTAATAGTTTACCTAAGGCATCATCAGTAGTATAATAGTTTAAATGTGAATATTACGAGCATTATGAAAATGAATTTCCAAGGGGTGGAAACAAAATATGAAGATCAAAATGGTTGAACGAGTAAGGATCATATTGTAGATGATGAAGTGTCTAAAAATGAAATTGGAATGGAAGGAGTTATTATATAATAAGATGATGAATCCATGTTAATGGTTCAAGAATAAAGTGGAATGTATGAAGTGTTTCTAAACTGGAATTCAAGAATTATTTTATATGAATAATGATATATATTGATTCTGTTATAAATTTATTGTATTAAATATTTGAAAAATATTATTTAATGTTATTGATAACCTAGAAAATTTATTAAATTCCAAAGTGACATATTTTGGAAAACACATGATTAAGGGAACATAAACCTTAATATGTTCTTGATGTTGAGATAATTATATTTATTTGGGATAAAAAGATGATTGATATAAATAAATAAATTTTATAGTATTGATAACTTTAGATACAATTAAAGAATTGATTAAAATGTGGTTTATGTTATCATTAATAATGTTTACAGGTTCTTTGATTCATGGAATATATTCAATAATCCATGGATTAATTAAAGGAATGAGGAATCATGTATGTTTTAATTCATGTTTTTTTGGGTCATTTTGTTAATTATCATTTTTAGGATAATATATGACCAAGGTATTCACATATTTGTTATGTGACAATTAAGGGGTACATTGTGATATTTAGGGGAATAATGATATGTTTATTTTTGAAATTTAGTGATAGTCATTATTTTTGTTAATTTTGGAAGATTTTAAAGATTAACCGTTTATGGAAGGGTTTATGTTAAACTATAGACAAGGTTTTAGTGATTACTATGTTATGTTATTGTGTGAATATTTATAAATATTTAATAACATGTGTTAACTATTTTGGTTTTCATGATAAATATTATGGAAGGAATGACTTATTGTTATTTTATAGATCCAACAATTCACTGATGTTTATTTTTGTGCCTAAATCATGAAAAAATAAATTTCATTTTATGGAGTAGGAGTTGTAGTGGAAATTGATCGAAGAATAAACCAAAGACTGAAGTCTTAAATATGATATAAACGAAATTTTAGACCTAAATATGATGGTAGTTTTGAAATTTATCATCATAAAAGATATTTGCTTATCCTTTGGAGGCTTTTCCAAACCTTCCCCAAGTACATGATGTGTTCTATATATTACTTCTATGGAAGTAGATACAAGATCCATATCATGTACCGAACTAATATGTTATACCAATGAAGAGAGATATATATTATGTGGACTATCCTGTGGAGATTCATAACCACAAAGAGAATGTGGTACAAAACAAGATCACTCACCTGGAAAACTATTTGTGGGGAAATCAAAAAATTTAATAGGCTAAATTAGAACTTAATGATATAATGAGGAATGGGCATCCTAGGTTGTTTGCATTAGATTAATGGGGTGTAAATAGTGAAATTTGTTTTAAAGGGGTAAAATTCAACACCATAATATTTTAGGAAATATTTTTTTCAAAAAAATCTAATAACATTGATAGCTTGTGTAACACACAACACCAAATTTTCACAAAACATAATATAATATTAAAATATATTTACTTAATATGATAGTTTTCACCAAGACATTGGATTACCGGGTATGAATAAGATCAACTAATTTATGAACATATATGGTTTAAACAATTATATAATTAAATAATTTATTTCCAATTAATTAGAAATTTATGTAAAGAGCAATTGAAAATTATGAAAATACTCAAATAAAAAACTGTTTTTTCACCCAAGGTGTATTTTATTATAATAAATTAATTTAATTACAATTTATTAATAATTTTAATTGAATTTATATATTATATATCCAATAAAATAATTTAATACACATATAACAAGTTTTCTTGTAATTAGATATTAATAAATTCAATTTTACAAAAAGAACTATATTTTTCTAAAAAAACCATTCTGTCGCACTTTGCATGATTATTTTTATTTTAATTTTTCTCAATAAAAATAATATATCTAAAAAAATAAATTCTCTTTTTAATCCTCATTTAAAAATTTTCTTATAGTGATTTTTAGAGAATTTTCAATGAAAAAATAATTCGATAAATAGTGAAGAAAACTACTTTTTTTAAATAAATTATTTTTTAATGAATTCAGAAGATATATGTTTTTATATAAAATGTTTCTAGAGTTTAATAAGTGAAATTATATTATTATTAATACAATATAGTCCGTTGGAATAAATTTTTTGTTCAATTTTGATTTAAAAACATTTCATTCTTATAAAAACATCTTGTTTGTAAAATAGAATTTCCATTGCGCTTGCTCGTATTATTAAATTATATAACATATATTAGTTTAATTTGGTAAAATGAACTAATTTTATTGGAAAATATTAATAATTACTATCTTATAAGGTAGGTTTAATTCTTTATTGTAATTAATTATAAAGACAATAAAAAATTAGCAAAGTTATGGTGATAAAAATTTTTACCAAGGGGGTTAAACTAAGAAGATAAGAGATTAAAATGACCTAAACATGTCCAATTATTAATGGATGACTATATTTTCACCTTATATGTTATTTGTTTTTATAATAATCATTTTTTCAACCATGTATCATCTGTAAAACGTGATTACACCTTTTTCTTTTCAGAAATTTAAAATGTGTCCCCTCCCCCGCTTATAAAAGCTCACACCTCTCCTCTCTTATTCACAATTCCAAAGATATCTCATTAAAACAATACCTATACAATTCCCGTCCTTACATTCTTATCCATGACATAGATCCCTGGTTTGGATTGAAAATCCTTCCTATGAAGGATTTTTTACTAGAAAAAAATTTAATTAGAGATGTTTTTTTATTAACGATTATTATAAGAGTTAGTATTTAGTGACAACTCATTTTAGAACATTTTTAGAATAATCTGTAAATAAAATGTCACGAATCTAGAATTTTTTATATATTTATTTGTTTAGAGACACAACTTTGATTTTTAGTTTTTTGGTGTGTCGTTATATTGTTTCAATGAAATTGATCTGTTTTTTTTTTGAAAGTGAAAGTTTTTTTAAGAAAATTATTAGTCTTTTAAAAAAATGAAATAAAATTATCACATGTTTTCTGTCATGTTCCTCTACATTATAATAGTGCCCTATCTAGTAAATCTCTCATTTGGTTCCCAACCACTTGTCCCATTCAATGCATTAACCATCTCTTGTCCCATTTCCCACACACAAACTCGCTCATAAATACACTCCCTCTCTACTACATCTCCCATCTGATTCGCCACCCTTTCACACTTGAGTGGTCACAATACAATATATTTATCATTTTGTTCCCCACTCAAACAAACATGAGAGCTTGTAAATATACCCTCTACTAGGATTGTAATGTTTATCACCTAAATTCACTCTAGAATAAAAAACCAACTCACTCACATTTATGTTGAATATTTTTTTTGTATTTTATTTTATTTATATATATAAATACCTTTCAGTATTCAAAAAATTAACTTTATATATATAATTATATATATCTATTTGTTTAAATATTAAATTTTAAATTTTATGTTTATATTATATTATATATATATATTATATTATATTATATATATGTGTGGGTTTATATTATATATATACATAAATCTCTTAAATAATATATTATATAAATGTTTATATTTATATTTTATGCATATTTATATGTCTATATTTCATTTTTATTTATCTGTATATGTGTGTGTGTGTCTGTAAATATATATGTCTCTGTATAGATATATATATTTATTATTATATATATTTATATAATTAGTTGTGTTTTAAAACACTAATAAAAATGTTACTCAAATAGACATGTTTTCATAAAAATTGACTAAATTTAACATTAATATTTTTTTTATATAAATATTTGTGTGTCTATATATGTTTGAGTGTGTTTATATAAATGGGTATATGTATATATGTGTTTTTTATGGGTTTATATATATATGTGTCTCTGTTTATATATATGTTTCAGTTTTTAACAAATGAATATATATATTTATATATATTAATAAACATATATTAATATTTATATATGTGTTTATATTTTACATATATGTTTATATAAGTTTTGAGTATATATTTGATTTTTATATATGTTTTTATTTTATATTATATATATGTTTATATTTTATATTATATATATATATATATGATTGTATCTTATGTTTTATGTTAATATTATGCATTTATATTGTATATTTATATATGTTTATATTAATTATGTATATATATATATGTTTATAAATGTATGTATGTGTGTTTCTAAATATATATGTGTTTGTGTACGTAAATATTAATATAATTATATATATATATATAGTTAGCCATGTTTTAAAACACTGGTAATAATGTCAAATAATAGCCATGTATTCTTTAAAACATGACTAATTTTAAAATATATGTGTTTCTATATATAAATTTATGATTATATATATATTTATATATTTATATATATGTGTGTGTGTTTATATATATATATATATATCTGTGTGTGTGCTTATATATGTGTGCTTATGTTTATATGTATTAGTATATATGTACATCTATATATATTTACATCGATCCATATAAATGATCTATATAAATATATAACATTTTAGTGAAATTTATTGAAAAATTGTGCTAATTACAAGATGTTTCCTTTACATTGTGGTTGAATTAGTGACTTTTCCTTTAAAATATCACTAAATGAGCAACATTTCTTGAAAACGCCTCAAATTTTTTGACCATTTTTTGGATTACTCGCTATTTTTTCTATGTTTCCATGAAATTTACTAATTTAGAGTCTTTTTTCACCAACAATTAAAAAATAACAACTTTAGATACGAAATAACACTAATTTAGTGAAGTTTTTCAAGAAACATCACAAAATTAACAACGCTTTCATAAAACATTGCTAATGTGCCATTTTTTCTATGAAAAATCAATAAAAGGGCTATGTTTTTTCATTATACATCAATAAATTAGTTATGTTTTTTGGGAAATCCACTAAATTATAGTTTTTTTATAGTGAGGTGCTAACCTAAAAAGGTTATCAGAAAAATATATTTCATTCTTAAACAGGCGTTTCTATTTTATTTCATCTTTTACCACCTTTAAATATTATTAAACCATGATAATATAATATATTTTTTTATATAACATATAATGATATTTTATTATGTTATTGGAATGACCTATATCCATTTCATACTCTCTTAAATGGAAAAATTACCATCAATTGTTTGTGTGATAAAATATTTTCTTGTAAAGAAATGTGATTATGTTATCATGTACAACTTATATGGAAGATGATGGGGACAAATTTAACAAATATATGTTATATTAATGAACTCAAAATACTTTTTAAATTAAAATATCACATCTACCTTATTACATTATAACCCATTGGGAAATAATAATGTCGCTCATATGTACAGTTGGCTACCACCTCAAAAATAGGTGTGATGTGTTTTTCATTTCTGTTTTTCATTCAAGATGACAAGGATATGTTTATAGAATATATATTATATAAATGATATAATAATTACTCCTTAATGGTGAATTATTGTTTCCCATTCTTTTTTTCATCCATTGAGAAATGGAATGAACCTTCATGCATACATACTCCATATTCTCTCCATGAATAGTGTACTTCATCATTTTGTCTATAAAATTTATGAATTATTTTAAATATTTATATACATAAACTATATTTTATTAATATCATAATTAATATTAGGAAGATAATGAAATAATGATCAATTTATAAGGACCAAAACTACCATATAAAAACCTTTAGGAAAAAATAAAAGTCTTATCACTCGAAAGAGTGATTTTAATATTGAATTGTTAAAAACTGTTGAGAAAATGGTATAGGTACATCATATATGGTGTGATATATTTTTTTATGTTCCTATTATATATTTATAATATATTTATATTTATTATACCAAAAGATATAGCACTTGCGAGGTAAGACAAACTCGAGGAATTAGACTTTTTTCTTAAATTTACTTTATTGAGTAATAAGTTATTTTATGCACCACTACAATTTTATGAGTTATATATACCTCCCATTTGATATGTTATATAATGAAATTAATTATTTTAAATATAGATAATTTTTTTTAAAATTTTATTCTTTCATGGGTCTTACAATTCATATGTTTCCAAAGTGGTAATGATTTGATGTTATAATCACATTATTTATCAGGATTGTCTATGATTACATTTCTGGTGATTATATCATTTGATCTATATATCAAGAAACTCGTGAATTTTCATATCCATTAGTTATTTATTGAGATTAAAATTTTACTTTAATTTTCTTGTTTATGCACACAAGTGTCCATATGAATTTTTATAAGGAGAACATGCCTTTTTCACTCTTCAGTCGATAATGTTTTTCCTTTAATATCCTTGTTTTTTATAAATGTTATAAAAAATACTTATAATATTATCCAAATATTTTTTAAACTCATTTTTATCCATATTTTATTTTATTAAAAAAATTAATTTGAATCTTCCATTTTTTGAAATAATGATTTTTTTTATTTTTTACAGAAAATATGAAAGGAAGAATTGTGTTAATGTTTATGGATTGAACAGAATTTTCCACCATCATTACCAATCATTACATTCAATATTACATTAAAAATTATCAAGGATATTTTAAATTTAAAATATTTTGACAATTTTTGTGAATTTTTTGTTTTAATATGTGATTTTTAATTTGGAAATGATATTTTTCTCAACAAATGTTCCTCATGATCTTTCAAAATATTTTTCCAATTAAGTTGAAATAATTTGGTGTTACATAGGATTTATTATACTAGTAATAAATGGATTTAATTCATATTTTTTATTATAATTGTTTATGTTTATGATGACAATATGTTTAGGAATCCTATTTCTCTTCCACAGGTTAAACCATGTTGAAATGATTATAAAACCCATTCATTTTTCAAAACATTATGCTTTGATGAAATGATTAAATTTTTATGAAACCTTTTTTTTCCAATGGTTGTGATATGAGGACATTTTTTTGAAACCCATTTCTATTCACGGGATGTGATGTGATGAATATTTTATAATCCTGTTACACATATAATAATGGTATTCATTATGTGATGGGAGGGTCCATTATAAACCAAGGACAATGATTTTTTTATATACAACGATTGTGGTTATGTTATAACCAAGGATAGTTGTTATGTTATTTCCATGTATAGTGATTCTTTTATGACCTAGTATGGTCGATATGTAATAATCAAGGAAAGTGGTTACATTATAACCAATGATTATAGTTATGTTATAACCAATATGGGTGAGACCCATATCTCTCTCCAAGGCATTAGTTAAATATTGATATCTTATGAGACAAAATGGGAGGAAATGGGGAGTTAACCCAGTTCAGTAAGAGGATTTATCAACAATGATAGTCTTAGGAGTGAAACTTGATTACTATGATGGTTTTGGTAGTGAACACATTCCACTAATATAGCCAATGAAGTTAGCCTATATTCCGATGGAAATGATTTTTCATGCTTAGGTTTATTACAATATTCTATGTCTTATGATAACGGTATGCTCTAATGACTCATGTTCATTTATTACCTTATTATTAATGACTTGTTATTTCTGAATATTTATTCCATTACTCAACATTATTATCTTTCATATGTAGAGTGTAGTTTTAAAATGTTATGATCGGCTTCTTATACCATTATAATCATGGTATGCTTACATATCTCCCTTATTTAGCTTTACTAAATCAAAATTAAATTTTTATTCTCGACACACTTTTATGGAAAAATTGAGAAACCTTATGATTCAACATAAGGCCATAAAACATAAAAACAAGTCACTAGATCATTAAAATAAACATTTAGTTTACCTGATGAGTGATCCTTGTATAAACTCTTTTTGAGAGAATAAACATTGGTACTCAGGTTTTTCTATAAGAGAATCTTAAAAATAGTAGTCTATTTTGTCAAAAACGTGAAATTTATCCTCAATATTTATCTTCCTTTAATTGAATCCAAGTATCATGAGAAGATTTTGGTTTTTAATCAACCAATATTCCTCTTGATTTGAACTAACATGATGTATTCTACCATATATCATGTCAGCATCATCTTGTGAGGCATTAAAATGGAAAGACTCCTCCAACATTTCTTCCTCAGAGTGTATGATTCATTCCCATTATACATCACTCTTTTTTTCCTCCTTACCTGCTATATGCTTCAGGTAATTAAGATCTTCCTTATTGTTAACCATCACCTCACTGTTGGGGAAAGTGGAGGTTTGGCTTCAACCTTCCCAAACATCAGCAGCCTGGTCACCACCAATGTGATGGCTAACCCTACCTTCAACCCTTAACTTCTTTGATGACCTACTCTCCATCGGATATGGGTTGGTGTGATTAATATTTATGTCCTTTTGATTTTTTTCCTTAATAACACTAAAATACACAAATCAGTATTTCCCATCTACACCACTTTCTTCGAGGAATGTGGACACCACGTTCAAGTAATCCCCCACTATCAACTAAGGCTAAGCTAGATCTATCATATCCTCACCTAGTCTCACAAGGTGTTTAGCCTTCATCCTGATTATCCAAAGGTTTTGTGCATCAGATGCCCTGAACTTCCAGAAATGGACCTTGAAACTCCTAGACCAGAGCTTCCACTTCAAATCATTTAAAATTGTTTCTAAATATAATAGTAGGGATAGAACTTCTAAAAATCAAACCATTGTTCACCTTCACCCAATACTCATTATGATACATAATTCCCTACTCTGGGTCTCCAAGATCAATGTATCCAATTGTATATTTTTCTCTTACCTTCTTCACATGAACATAACCATTACTAGCTCGAACAACCTCAACATAGGATGTCTTCATTAGTAAATTGATACAAGCATTATTGGGGATATTTGATTACCCCTCCATCTCCCATAATACTAATTGGTCCGGATTCTCTTTCATTCCATCTTTAACCATAGATGTCACCATTATTTAATATCACACTACCTCTGAATATGACAGGGCCATGGAGATAAAGGTTTTTGGGTCCCGTGAACCCAAAACCCTCACCTCTTCTAACCCCCCTTTCCCTTGTAACGATTTTGGAAGGAAACCCTCCTATACAGAACAAGAATATAATTTCTAACCATTAATAATATAGTTTCGATGGATAGACTCTTCCAGCAAAATAACCTCCTATTGTCTAGTACCAGTCGCCTTAGCTTGTACAGCCCCCCTCCCCTAGGATCAGACCGCCTGAGATACACAATTTATTCCACAAATACAAGACAAATACCTCCCTCCAACGAAATTCCTATCCAACAAAAATCCAAACCCAATCAAGTGGTGCCTTCGAAACATCACCCTATAATAAAATAAATGGGATAACATTGTGGATAACAACATTCGTTTGGCTGTTTAAGAAAATGAATCGACCAACACAATACCCAGGAGACTTCAAAATAGAGGGATATTGAATGTTAAGATTTATTCTAGAAGACTTACGCAAATCACTGTAGTCAGGGGATCCTACATAATGTGATAATCAAAAGACAACCGACATAGGGAGAAGAAATAATTGTTACATTTTGGGGGGGGGGGCATTGTACCACATATAAACCATATTCACCTTATTTTAAAACCTAACCATGACATGGTATCAATCAAGAATCCCAACCATCACATGATCCTATAAAATCTATGATTTAATTATGAACTGATCAAGATTGTCAATTGAGGTTCTTCATTGAAGAACAAAATCCACAAGATTTAGGTTGATGAGATTTTAAGATTTTTAGAACTCCTAAATTGATAGTGGAATCTGTGGTGAGACTTCATGCAAATCTATAACATTTGAAAAGAGCAGTATCTCTAAATGTTTTGAGAAAGAGTCTGGGGAGAGGAAGGAAGGAAATGAGTCCCCCAAGAATAAGAGGATAAGATAAGAGAGATCCCCCTTCAATGTAGGAGGGTAATCCATGAACTCTACCATCGATGCCTAGATAATCTAAAAGATGGTGATGGGGAAAATTTTCCTTATAACATCACTAAACATATAAATTCAATCGTTCTTATGTTTCTTTCCTCAGGAATTGGATAATGGTATTATATATTATATATATAAGAAGTTATTTAATTATGAAGTGCTTAGTGGTAAATGATGTAGTTTACTTATAAACCCGTTGGTTATATTTCTACATTTCTAAAGACACTGAACTTTTGAGTACTTTGGGAATGTTTTTTAATGTAATAAATATTACTATAAAAAGATTATATGTTTATGTATGAAAAAACCTGGGTCCTTATAAACATGAATAATACTAGACTTGGTAATCGTATTCACTAGAACCTATGTGCATCCTTATTGTATACTCATCTGGTTTTTCCTTAGGGACTATAAATTACCATACAAACGACCAGTATGATGGAATAACTCTCCTAATGAACTATAAATCATGCACAGTCTAGGATATCAAAACACACATTTGAAACATTTATTCACTACTCTCAGTTCCCATGACAATAAATATTGATGGAGGTGAGAAATCAACCAAACCATAAATTCAATAATAAAAATAAAAACAGGGTTTCTAACCGTACCTCTAACTCCCTCACAAGAAACAACCCCTTCATTCATTAAAAAATCTCCGCATGATAAAATCATCTTCTATTATCAGAATTAAAACAAATATAGGGGGAACGATGAAGGCTTCATGAGAAACAATCATTATTTTTAATTATGTTTCCAAAAAACATCAATAAAAACCCAAATTGGAATTCCATTTCTCTTTCATTTCTATAAATTATTCATTAAAACTTGTCATTAAAAATAATTTAGAATACCATACCCCATTACAAATAATAACTCATTCTTCAATATAGGGTTTTTATCCTATTGAAATCAATACAGATCCAATACCATCAATCATTTTTATTCATAGTAATTAAAAGATAGAATAATCTTTTAAAGTAGTGAATATCATGTAAATCCATATAATGTCAAATCATGATATGAAATCCATTTAGAAAACTCTTTATAGAAATCCTTGGATGAATGAAAAAGACCTGATAGATCACAAGGGGTATTATACATAATCATAATCAAATACAAAATAAATTAATAAAACTAAATCATATTATGAATTGATAAATAAATTAATTTAATAGAACCTCCTACCTCAATTCATGAGGTAACATCCTTTGAACATTTGTAAAAAGTCACCTTTAATGCTGAAGGCTCCCACAAAATAACTACAATCCCTAAAGATCCTGAAGAACTAAATTCTCCATTAAAACCATTAACAAACACAAATATATTCCCATAGACCCGTAGGGTTACATGGAGTATTTGTAACTGATGTTAAATATAAGAAAGAGGAAGGAGGAATGATAAAAGGAGGATAGGTGTTTACATTAAAATATCCACCGAAAATCGATGTGGGGGAGCTCAAATGTCATGGATGAAGGGAATCCATATCATGAACCCATTCTCAATCAAACCAAGTGGATTAAAAGAGTGTGTTTAACCCAATTTTAATTGATAGGGGTAATTTGGTAAAAAACAAAGAAATGGACATAGACCCATTCACAATGTGACTACTCTTGTGTTATAGTTGGTGACATGGAACTAAATACTTGTGTAATTTATTTTAACATGTATTCATAGATTTGAATATTAATAAATTTCTTATCAAATAATGATTGTTCTTATCTGTAACATATTATGTGAAAATGTTCTAACTGTAACTGTTTCACTAAAAGAACCTTGTAGATCCCCACTTTGAAAAGAACTAGAAAATATTATGACACTATTCTTGAATATTTTTTCTATAATTTGATGATATCATTTTAAAGATAGAAATTATACATTATATTATGGGTATAGGCTCATAGTACATTGAGTCAATTTCTAAATGTGTACTCCTTTTGTAATATCTAGTAGGATATTCTGAGAACCAAACCTTCAAATAGGAAATAAAAATTATTATGATTCATTGGATTTTCATATCTACGTACATGTGTAATAATCCTTATATTTTAGTATTATTATTAATGATAACTATGGGTATTGGACTTAGATGTATTGATGAAAACCATGACAGAATTTTTTTCACGGTGAGTAAGGATGTGTTGGGAGTGTCACGAGTAATATGGAATTAATGAATAATATGACAAATGAGTTGCCCCTTGTATATTTAAATGGATGTTGATATCATATACCCTTTCATAGAAATGATATTTCTTAAATAAATCCATGGCCATTGTGTTCTATAGTCATATTCAATTTTTAGGATGTTAAGGAAAGATAAATCAGTCGCATAGGTTGTTGTCACTAGCATGAAACCTTCTTGATTATTGATATCATGATAAAGGGATTATATTACTTTGTAAGCATCTGTATGAGGTGACATGTCATTTCATTATTAACTTCTTTCCACATGGGTGACATGGTGTGTGTCTAGACACTAACCATGGACTTTATGCTACTTCACCTAATTCCACTGAGAAAGAGGCCTATAGGGTTGCACACTATGTGTATTCATAATAATATTTAAATAACATGTTATTATTTATTTCTTAACAAGTTGAATAAATATTATTCATGGTTGTGGTTTTATAATTATTCTTATATGGTTGATATCATTTATTCCTTCACTATATATTCAAGATAATATAATATTATTGGAATATTTAAAAAATATTTAATATCTTATCTATAAATGTAATATTTATTAATTTATATGTTAATAATAAATTGATATTTATTTATAAAATAAATAATCATTTTTTAGGTCTCAATAAATATTGAGGAGGAATGGTAGACCATGATTAATGGTCTGGTGACTAATAATAATAATTGAATATTTTTTTGTTGAATAATATTTATTTATAATTCACAAATTTTGTTAATGTCCAAAAATAATAACATTACTATTACTATTTGACATGGGGTTTTCCTATGATTAAATAAATAATTAAGGGAACTTGTGAAATATTTTTTAATTTGACCCTGGTGATATAAATACATAATTATTTTCTTTTCTCATTATACAATAATATTTCAATAAAAGTATTTGTAGAAAACCCATCATTCTTAGAGAGATCTCTTCTCAAAGAACGCTCCCATGAATGAGAGAGATCATCCTCCACTTGATCAAGGAGAACACATTAGAAGGGGTTTTCAATTTGATTAATGGAATACAAATCAAGGTCAAGGATGTACCATGCTAGCACTCGGATATTCCTTCATCAAAATCTAGAGATTTGAGAATCACATGTGGATCACCACTATAGGAAAACTACACTTTGTTTCTACAATGCAATGATGGTGCATTATAACCTATTCACAATATTCATCAATGAATAAATAATACCTTTAAAGGTAATTCTAAATTTTATTAAATTAATTATAAAATATATATGATAATTCTCCATCTTTGATTCATAATTATATCTCTTTTAAATTTATTTTATTCAATTATGATCATCATTATGTTCATTGTCGCATAGATCAAGTATTTATCATCGATTATGGAAAACTGAAATGTTTAGCACTTACCTTCTCATTCATCCACTACGCTTGAATCCTACATGTGGTATTAGAGCAGTAACATAATTACTTATAATTAATTAATGATCATTTGTGATTTTTACATTGGTAATTGAGTTTTTCAATTAATTTTTAATTCTTCTTAAAATATGAAATGTAATTTATGTATCTTCAAACTTCATTTTTTTATAGATCTAATCAAGATAATTAATATTATGAATAAAATAAAATCGAGAAACTCATCTAGAGGTTCCAAGGATTATATAGGTTCAGTAATAGTCTACATTCCATGAAACTAATGTTACACATTGTGTAGTCATATTCTATGCATGAGAAACTATTTCATAAATCAATATAGATGTGTGAATTAATGACAAATGGTGTAGTTTATTCTTACACCATGGGAAAACCAAGACACACAACCACATGGTCATTCAGATTATAGACTGTTTATTCCCTGCTACATGGTTTGTTGACCCATTGAACCATAGATGGGTAATTTATTTGAAACATGACCTACCTAATTGGTGACCATTTAACACTGAGTCCACAAGATGTGTGTCCCATTGGACACATTTTGAAATCCAAATGTTCTGATGTATGAAAAATATTATGAGTCTCTAGGAATGTATCTCAGATCGAAGATGAGTGATGTACACATTTTTTATATAGGATCTCCATGCCTTGTTCATATACCATTCTTGTAGATTTCAAATTAAATTATTATTTTATTCAAACATTGAAACGTTTTCTTACATGTGGTCGTTAAATTGATAAGACATTCTATGTTATTGTTTTTTTCATATATATATGTATATATGTTTAACTAATATCTATGTAATGTTTATATCTTAATTTCATGTATGATTCAAATTATATTTGTTACTTTATGTGCATTTTAGTATAACACATGACCATAAAATCTTATAATTTGACTAATAATTAAATTTATAGTACACATCATAAAAGTTAGTGATAAGTTGTATATTCCATATTCCACAAGAGTAAAACAAATATACATGGATAATACATGTTTTTTACAATCGGAAAGGTATTCACCATGTTCACTCACAACTACAATATATGTTCAAGGATAATTTTAAATTAATTGATTTAGTTTAAATAAAATTATAATGGATGAGAATATCAAGTAAATTCAGATAAGGATTAAGATAAAATGATTTCTTAATTCATGATAATAATTAACCATTACAAGTGTGATTTATCTAAAATAATATATATTAAGAATTGAATGTTAGTTTTATTAAATAGGTAATTCATTTCATGCTTATGGATAATCATGATCTAGATCGGACCTTTTGTATGTGATTGGTTTCATTTTAATTTATTATGAAATTAAATTGATGTAATACATGCCATCTCTCCTCTTTATTATTAAGGGATTTCATGCCCACGGTTTCTTTTATATAAACCACCCCCCCCCCCACCTATGTGTTTGTAAATTCATATGTAATTTATGGATATCCAAATCTATTAGAGTCGGTTCATGTTAGTTTCAGAGGTGAAACCAATCCAAGTGATATAAAAACTGGACAAGTGAAAATCCATAAACATTAACCTCAATTGTATCAACCTGTTTCACCCCTAGGTCAATATTTATTTTATCAACCACTAGATAAACTAACCATTAGAATAATCTTGTGATCATACCATTTATTTTATTTCGATCATGTTTCAGGGATATTTTATTATGGATGTTTTTTCAAAATAACATAATTAATGAATTAACAAGCACAAAGGATTGATCTAAAATAAGTTGTATTTTGAATAAATATTATCTAAGACATTGTTAGAGACTTAATAAATACAACATAATGTTAACATTTATATTATAAATATATAAATTCATAATTTTTTCATAAAAGGATAGAATCCCATGATAAAATATTATGTCATTCTAGCCTTCCATTACATTGGTTAGAATTGAACTATAGTTCAATGTATATGACCATCCAAAGTCAGGGTGATTTCAATTTTTAGGAAATTATAATTTGAGGTATTTAGTTTACATAACTAAGTTGAAATAAATTATTGAATACCAAATCAAGACTCGATGTGACTGAGAGGAAAATTTTAGGGAAATCCAATTAATGGATTTTAGATTTTGGAGATTCCACTCAGAGGATCTGAGAGTTAATTAAATTATCATTTAAAATTACTACATAAAACAATTCAGGTTGTTTGAAAACCCAAATTTAGGGTAATGTTATTTGGAATATGGATCATTTTCACTATAATATACAAGAAATCAGATATTATGATTCCAATGGTGAGTGATATTGGGTTAGGATAAAATAATGGGATATTAATAAATAAAATATTTATTTATTTGCCTAAATTTTATCAGATAAATAACTAATTCTAAGCTAGTATTATTTGAAGAAACAACACAAAAAATTTCAAAAAAATATGACTATGATCCAGACTTGATAAGTTAAATCATTCCACTAAAACGAATTTCCTTAAATTGATAAGGCATTATGTGTAATCTTTCTCCATGAAATGAAATTATATGTACTAGAAAAAACTTTTCCAGTGCCTCTAGGTAGTGAGGAATGTGATGATGAATTGTCTATCTTTGAGAAACATCTGAATAATGCTAAAGATGTGAAGTGCATTTTGTTATAATCCATGTCCAATGTGATTTTTAAGATATATGAGGACATGGATTCATATAGAAATATGTCACATCTTTATGATCTATATTAAGAAAAGGTGAGATAGGTTATATATGATATATCAAATTACTTTTTTCACAAAAAATATTTGAGATTCTACACGTACTATGCTTAATATAGTGAGGCTTATTGGCTACATTGAAGACATAGATGTCTTACGGAATAAATTCTCACCTAAATTTCATCCAGATCACCTAATATCATCACTACTTAAGACCTTATCAAGTTTTATTATAAATAATAATATGATAAATAATGAGTACATTCTTTAATAATTTCTTTCTTTGATTCTCCATGTTGATACAGAGATGGGGTGTGACAATCCTACAGTCCTTATAGTGAATAAGAAAAGGAAAAATAAGGAAAATGATCCTAATACTTATAAAAAGTCTAAAGCAACAATACACAATCCTTCTAAGAAGAAGAGGATTCAAAGGAAGGTAAAGGAAAATGAGGAAGTGTGTTTTTCTTATGGAAATCCAAGACACTATAAAAGGAACTATAGACAATATTCATGGGAATCTAAAGGTATGAATGTTATTGACTAAAATCATTCAATTTCTACACATTGGGTACTTGATACATCTTATGGTGCTCAAATGTGTATCCAAATATAGGAAACAATTTTATTATGACATATTTCTAGAGGATAGGTGGATCTATGAGATACTATTTTTGTGATGATGGATACTCTAGAAATTAGTGACAACCACCATTCATTTCCAACAACAATGGTTTTGGTTTTAAATTATTGTTATTAGGTATCGATAGTTATAAAAAAATTAATTTGGGTATCATGACTTGATATTCAAGGGTTTATTTCCAAATTTCGATATAAATGTTGTTTCTTTAATAAGGAAAACATATTTTATGGTATGGTACATTTAAATAATGGTCTTTAGGTATTAAATTATGAAAACTATTTGTTTTCAATAGATAATGGATCATGTTCATAGTAATCCTATAACACCCAGATTTGGTATCACCGTCTTCGTCATGTAAACTAGAAGCATTCGACAAATCTCTGTTAATATGGTTATTTTGACTCAACTAATCTAAAATTAATTGATAAACATCCTGTTTGTTTATAAGGAAAAATTACCAAATGGACAATTTTTGGACAAAGTGAAAGGGACATAGAGCTTCAAGGATTAGTACACTGAAATGTGTGTGGACCATTTTATGTAGAATCTAGATGTATATATTCATACTTCATAAAATTTACAAATGAATTGAGTAGATATGGTCATGTCTACTTAATTATATAAAATTTATAGCCATTTTATAAATTCAATGAGTTCAATAATGATGTAGAGAATCAACATGGTAATAAGATAAAGAAGTGTCGATCAAATTGAGGTGTTGAATACCATAACCAAGAGTTCATAAACATCATATGATAGTTTGGGATCCTATCTCAACTCACTCCACCTTATAAACCATAGTTGAATGGTGTTAGTGAAAGGGGGAATCATACCTTTTTTGACATGGTAAGGTTGATAATGATTCATGTATATCTTCTATTATTATTTTGGGTATATGCATTACAAATTGGGTCATACATAATAAACTGATTACTAACAAAGTGGAAAATAGAATTACCTAAGAGCTTGGGAGTGAAAAGAAACTCATTTTATCACATACACATGTTTGGGGTTGTGAGGAATTTTTAATTTCATCATATTCATCATATTATAACCCTTGGGAATAATGTATATCTTTATAAGTTATCCTATGGAAACAAATGGATACTTCATATACAACCCCTCAGAAAAGAATGTGATTATCGAAAAACAATTCGTTTTTCTTGAGTGAGAGAACATCCTCAAAATGGATAGTGGGATAAAGATTGAATTTGATGATTTTAATTATCAATATACCTAAGAGATGGTACATGAACTTATTATAATGGTCCTAGTTGAAGAGGTAGTTCCTGAAAAACAATTACTATGTATGAGTATAATAGACGAAATAGAACCAGAGAGTTATGGTTTCCTTATTAAAAAGGAATATGAATCATTATTAATAGACAATGATGAACCTCTATCCTACAAGGAGGTATTAGAGAGATCAGAGGATACAAGATGGCTATTAGATATGAATTCTAAGATGGATTTCATGTATCAGATAAATTTTTGGATTATGGTTGATGAGAAATTTTATGTAAAACCCAACAGGAGTTAAAGGGTATTTTAGAGGAAACATGAAATGAAAGGTACTGAAAATACCAATAAATCAAGGATAGTGGTGAAAGGGTTTAAGAACATCATGAATTGACTATGATGAAACCATTTCACCATTTTCTATTTTTAGAACCATCATATTTATACTTGCTAAAACCCCTTACCATGTCTATGAGATTTGGAAAATGGATGTCAAAAAAGATTTTTGTAATTGGGCCCTTCAAGAAGATTTCATTATGCACAAATAGAAGGGTTTATGACACCATCTGATGCCCAAATCATTTTAGATTTTCAATTATCTGTTTTTTTATTGAAGAAATAATATAGGTTTTGGAATAGTAGATTCGATGAGTCCCTAAATGAATTTTTTTCATTAATATTGTATTTGGAAAATGTGTTTATAAGAAGATTGTTTGGAATAAAGATGTTACCCACGTACTATATGTTGATGAAATATTACCTACTTTAAATGATATACAACAGTTACATTCAGTTAAGGACCAGTTGAATAGGTGATTCTCCATGAAGGACATGGTGAAGCAACCTACATTCTGGGTACCAGTTTCATTCATGATAGATACAAGAGGATGCATCAACTATATCAAAGTATTTATATTGTCCACATACTAAAGATATTTAGAATGGAACAATCCAGAATGGTATTGGTTCCAATGTCACATGGTTTTCATCGTTCTATGAAAACGTGTCCCAAGACACAATAAGAGAAATATAGAATGAGTAAAATCCCATATTCTTCTGTGATAGGATCAATCATGAATGCCATGTTTTTTAATAGAGAATAATTTTCCTATGCATTGACCATGGTATAAATATATCAATATGATCCCATAGATCCTCATTAGACAATTATTAACAAAATCCTTAGGTATCTGGGAAAAACAATGAATACGATCCTCATGTATAGATGAGGCGATGAGATAGTAATTAGGGGTTATAATGATGATTGTTTTACGACGTATCAGAATGATCTGTAGTCACAATTTGGATATATTTTTTATCTCAATAGAGGATATGTGAGATGGAAGAGTTCAAAGTAGCTAATTGACCCTGATTCAAAAAGGTATTTTGAGTATATATCATCCAATGATGTATCTAGGAAAGTTGTTTGGATTCAAAAAATTGTCTAGGAGCTTGATGTGGTACCTAGAAGTAAAGATCCTATCAAATTATATTCTAATAATATTGTAGTGGTGGATCTTATAAATCATTCATGGTCACAGCAACAGAGAGAGCTCGTACTCTAGAAGTTACTCCTCTTGAGGGGTATCTATCAAAGGTGTGGTGTTTTAGTATAAAGAGTACCCATGGAAAAGACTATTTCAGAACACTTGACTAAATACCAATCTTATAAGAAGAATTAATATCATGTGAGATTCAAGAGACTGAATATTGTAAGTTGTTGGATCTAGTAAAAGTGGGGGTCTTTTACAGTTGGTTCCCTAGACCCAACTTATTGTGTCGTTTTGATAAATTATAATCAAAGTTTTGAATATTAATAAACTCTTTATCATTTCATGAATGTTTTTTTGTCTTACATTGTATTTGATAATTCAAAAAGATTACATATCGTAGTAAAACGTCATTGAAGATCCCCGCTATGATGAGAACCTAGAAGTACTATGATAATATACTTGAATATACATTATATATCCAAATAATATAAATTTATGGAAGCAAATGATATAGGATTTCATTGGTGGAGACTCATTTGACTTGGAGAAAGCTTTTTATGGTGTACACCTCTGGTAATATCTAGTAGGATATTATAAGAACAATACCTGCATGTTGGAAATCAACATTTATATTTATCATTTTATGTTCCTATCTATGGATGTGTGTATTGATATTTATACATTATTATTATTATTAATGAGTATAATGAGTCAAATACATTGATATAGGGATGAAAAATATGATGATATATGTTCATTGTGAGGTAGGATACATTGGGTGTGTCACGAGTAATGTTTTATTAATGAATAATTCAATAATGAGTATTATGAGAAAATTTTATATTTAATTAAATTTAAAATTTACTTAGAAAATACTAATTTTAAAATTAAATCTTCTTTTCTTACAATTTAAAAAATTAACCATTTTCTCATGAATTTATCATTTAGTCATGAGACATCAAATAACTAATTTATGAACTCATTTTATGAAAATATTTCTATTTTAAATTATTAAATTAGAATGAAAATTGTAATTTAATATTTATGAATTACAAAATTACCAACACATAATTATTAATTTTATACAGAAACTATTTTAATATAATATGATATAATTATATAATAGAATCACATATAATATGGATAAAATTTATTTATACTTTCATTGATGTGGTTACTATTACATTTTTTGGTTTACTATTTATAAGGGTCATATTTCTATTCCAAATGTCAAGTGACTATTTAATCTGTATATGTTCCTTATCTCCGTGTGATAATTTTATTTCATTTGTTATTCATTTTTGAGGTTTGTATCATGTTTTATTATAATTTTTATGTTATTATAATATAATAAATTATTAAAATAAGATAATTCCATTGATAAATCATTGGTTCATTATAGTTCAAGTATCTTGGCATAAGGAAGAACTAGATACAACTTGAGTGTATAGACTTGTCCACACATGATTATGGAATCAATATACTAGTTAATGAAATGTTTTCACATGAAAAATATAATAGTATAGATAGTACGATTACCAAAAAAAATTAAGGAGAAATAAATTTATTGAAATCAATATAGAACAACGATGCGATGGAAATTGTTGTATCGTGAATAATATAAAAAACTCTATCTAACATCATCAAATTTTCATTGATTAGTTTTCTCTTTTACTTATATAAGATACTAAATATAACCTATTCATTATCTTTATAAATTATAAAAACACTAAAAATATATTAATTTATAAATGAGGACCATAGTTTGTTTTTCATCCACCTTGAAAAATGAACCTCAATTTATCCACTTTTCTTTATTTAAAATAAATAGAATTATTAATGTTTTCAAAGAATCCAAACAATAGAATTCCACAAAAAAATTTCCTTCAAAACACCTTATTAATATAAGGTATCAATTTATAGAAAACCAATAACGTTATTTTTTTATAATAAATTCACATCAATAACCCTCATGAATAAAAATTCAATTATCATTTAGAAACATGTAACCTAAATCCACAATAAATATCAAATACAAAAGTTTATTAAATTCATCAGTCATTATATGTGTACATGATATAGAAAAATTTTAGACCAATAAATGTAATGTAACTCAATAGAAATAATTGGACTAAAAATAAACCTCTTACATATTTTGAATAAAAAATGATGTAATTATATATACCAAAAAATGTTATGAACTACTCATGAAATGAGTTATATAATAGAAAATCCAAGTTAAAAATAACTTACATAAATTAACTCAAAGCACAGAAAATGGTATCCTTCAGTTAAATAAAGCATGAAATAGTTATATTAAATCAAATGGTAGTACACAATAAACCACATGCAATAAATAATTAGTGGACAATGGAAATCTCATAGAATTAAAAGTGAGAAAGAAAACCCCTTACCTCATGCCTGACAAGACTCGTTCGTTCTTTAATATCCTGAATAATAAACTAAAGTAAATTTATATGTTATTAAGAACCTTTTAAAAGTTTATTATTCCTTTTATATCACTTAATACAATGTTATAAATATTTTGTAATAATTTAAGTTAATAGTGGTTGTTTTTTCGACATTTGGTTCTTGAGTCAAAAATGAACTTGTTATAATTACAAATTGTCCATGTTGCCAAAATTCTATTATCACCAGTATCATATTCATGACTTAAATATCATATATATCTAGTATATATGTGTATATATATATATAATTATTTCATGATATTTTGGGATAATAAATTAAATGCATCATTCATAGAGAAGGTAATTTGCACGTACGCATGAATTCTACCTTCATCTCTATTTCATATTTAATGAAATGAAAAACATAATAATACTTAGGTATATTATAATTAAAATAAAATATCATATGATATAAGGGTTAAATAATTTAATTAACTCTATCCTTTATATGTTCTATGAATTTCATGAACGAATCACATCACGTTGAGGTGGCGGTAGTCTGTACTTCTCAAATGAAATTATCGTGTTCCCACATATTAGAAAGCATAAAGGTGTGTTTGTAAATGAAAATTACAGAATAATAGTGAAAAGATTAACGGAATATATATCATATATAAATAAAGTTCCATAATAATTTCCACCATAAGAGGTGGTCGGAGATAATTGAACAATCATCATTATGTGAGATAGTAGTTCTCCATCCACAGAAACAGTATGTTCTTTTCCGATTAAATGGAGGTGTGTGTAAGTGTAGCTTTAATATTTCTCACAAAAAACCTATTATATTTTTGATACTTGTGTTGAGATAAAATAATGTAATAAAAAGAGTTTAGTGGGTTGGAGTAGTAAAATAAAAAAATAGGACTTTTGGGAAGATGTTACCTTAAAATTTGGTAACACCATTTGGTTTGAACCAAAAGGATTTCTAGAAGTGCCTTATTCCTAAGGTAAGGATCCTAGGATGACGGGAGGAATCTTTATAGATCATATGGGTATATTTTGGATGAGCCAAGGGGCTCTAGAGATATGAGTAATTGGTTATAGGTGAGGGAGTTTTATAAGGGGGAGTTGGTGCTATTTAGCAATGCGTGAAAAGATTATTATATTATATAATGATTTTTGATTTATAAAAGTCCAAAACAAATTATAGTTGAATATAATATGAATATTGGTCGAAATAAAATCATCCAATAATAATTGGGAAATTTTTGGATATTTTGTTAATCTTTATAATCGTATTTATTTAAAGTTGTCATTAACGAGGTAAACACCACATCATTATTGTGTCATAATTGATGGAATTTTTTTGATGTATATAAATTATAAACAAAATAACATGATGTAGAAAATATTTTTATCTTTAGAAATAAAATTTATAGTTGAAAATATGACTTATATAAGACCATGTGAAAATTAATTTACTAAAAGATATTAGTTTATGTCATTTTTTCCTTTATTTTAAGTTAATTAAAATAAACTGTCATTATCAATTTTCAGTGGCACCATGGGGTCCCAAAATAAGCCCAAAGATTCCCATTGTCAGTCATGACTCATACAATAAGGTTATGACATGTGTTAAGGTAATTTTGTATTATTATAATATTCATTTTACATTAAATTGCACTATTTACCTTTAACCACGGTAAATAAAAGTCAAAAGCCACTACTAACCAAAAATTATTTTCATCTTATTGAACAAAATTTTACATACTAATAACAACCATGTATTTTGGATTTTTAAAATTCAATTCAATATAGTGGTAAAATTCTATTTAAATGAAAAAGACATTTTTTAACTTCTACTATGTGGTTTTACTATTCATCAAAATTTGATGTTTTTCAGACAAATACCAAAAATTCAGATTAAGATATATTTTATATTCCAAATTCAAAATTGATGTATATTTTACCAAATTAAAAACATAAAAGTTGCATTAAATAATTTAAAATGAATTCCCATTTTCAAAACTAATGGCGCATTTTTAAGAAAATTTAACTATCAAAATATTAACACATATTTATTGTATAATTTCAATGTGAATTTAATTCCAATGAACAACATTGGATTAAATGGTAAAAATATAATTTAATTATACTTCCAATCAATTCAAATGTATAACTGAACACTATAAATTATTTTGACTAAAGAAGATATTTTATATCAGAATTTAAAATTTTTCACTATTCATCCAAATAGGAAAGTTATCAGAAAGACACCAATTTTTTTGAAACTATGTTTCTATGTCCTGATTATATATAAGAAGTTTATTTTGTCATATTTAATCTATAAAAGTGTCATATATTGGATTTAAAACGGGTTCTCTATTAAAAGGCACCAAAATTGCATTTTTTAAAAAATAACTCCTTTATCAAAAAAATGAATTTATTCTTATATATGTCTAAGAAAGACATAATATTAATTTTAAAATTATATGGAATATATAAAATTCAATATTCAGTTAATACTCTTAATAACTATTTTTTTAATGGCATGTTTGGTAAGTCGTGGTACGATCGAACTCAGTGTAGCATATAGTACAAGTTATTGAATTACTTAGAATTGAAAACGTACCATGAAATCTGGGGTGTTATATTCTCTTCTCCATAAAAAAAAATTTCTTCGCAATTTGAAAATTTTATTCGAAAGTAAAATGATAAATATAGAAAAAATACCTTTTTGGAAAACCCACATCGGTAATTGAGTTAATAAAATTTAGTCTTTATAAGAGGGGAAGGGAATGACGAAGTCACCACCAAATTCTGATCTCTATTAGGAGAACAATACTGGAAATTAGAGACACGTAATTGGAAGGAAAACATAAATATATATAGTTTGTGATTGAGGTCATCAATCACAAACAAGTGTAAAATTGAGGTCCTCAAAGCCGTCAATCTATGATTATTTAAAACATCATCAGTTCAATAAAACATAATGCATTAGGATAACACATTTTTTGTTTTAAAATCCATTCCATAAAGTTTAATAATTTATTTATTCATAGAATATGAGAAAAAATATATAAACTTGACAAGTAGAGTTTCATCCATCATCTAATTCTTACCACAAACTAATCTTTCATTCCAAACAATGAGTATTCAAGATGACTTGGACACACGTGTAGTGCTAGAATTAACATATAGAGATTCAAATAATCCATAAAGGATGAACTATATGTTTCCCTTTTCTTTAGAGATTTACCAAAACCAAAATGGTTAGTAGAAGATCAGATTATACCCAAAAAGGATAATCCTTTAGAGAAATAATTACTAATCTTAATTTCTAAAATTAAACCAACAATACTCAAAGTTCAATAACTACCATTCAATAAACAATTGTCTATAAAATCTTTCAACATAATCCAAATGATTATTGAAACCAAAAACTCATATGAATATTCTTACGTAGTCTTCAACGTTAAATTGTATCTCCAAATAACTTCGACTACTCATAAAGTAACAAACATAAAAGTAATTAACTTATTCAGATATTATCTATTATAGGTTAATCATTTCCATAAGTAACTTAAATTTCTATAAATCCACAATAAAAACATAGATAAAAACCCACCATTACTCCTCAACTGAAATCCCATTGTATTCTATTTTCTTTAGGCATATAGTATTCTCAATAGAGTGGACGTCTTCCAAAATAACTTTTATCACTTAATCACCAAATAATTTTCCTATACTAAAGATATCCATTTAATAAGACATAATATCCAAAATAAACTTATTATTGATCAATAAAATCATTGAACTAAAAATAATTAGTCACACTAACCAGGGACTTCATGTAGTCCAGTGGTAGGCAATAAATCCCAACCGCACTATGTTTGTGGGTTCGATTCCTGTAGCTATGTCTGACGCGATGGGTTGTCACATAGTCTATGTTTTGTTCTTTCTCAAAAACTGTATATTTTTATAATATTCCAAAAAATGAGATAAATTCCCTAAAAAGAAACCTAAAATATTATAATCATAAATGTTATCTCATACCTAGCATTTTCATCCTAAAAATTAATAACATGTAATTTCCTCAAATTCATGGATCTTATAAACCCAATTGGATATTTAGAACTATATCCACAAAAGAAAAGATAATTGTTCCTCTAATAGTATTTTCACAGAACAAACTACATGGTTTCCCATACAAGAGAATAGTCTGCCAAAGTAATCCCATACATTTTAATATTTCTCCATCCATTTATTTTCAAATAGGTTCTTCCTTGACTTATAGGCTATCCTATATAATAGTTCATTGAATCAGGTAATGCCAAGGTCCCTTACATTTATTGAAAAAGATTGTAATTGGATTCATAGAATCTTTTTTATTTTCTTCTATAGTACTCTTCAATTTTTTTTGTAATTCATTACTTTATGTCCATCTTTCCCGCACATAAATCATTTAATTGTTCCATTGAGACACTTTCCTAGGTGTCTCCTTCCAAATTTCCTTCATGATGAAAATTGATCGTTCTTTTCTCCACAGTCTCCATTGTTTGAGAACTTATCATTAACCACCTTTCTCTTATTTGTTGAGACCGAGAGTTGGTTAATATATATGTTGTTAATCATATTTTTGGAAAACTGATTCGACATGAACATGATATCTTTTAATCCTATCAACATTTCATTTTATTCTCATTTCCACTGTTGTGCCAACCTTGTTCATAATGTTCAATGTTACTATGACTTTCTTGGAATCCAGCTATTGACTAACACAAGAAATAATACTGTGAGTCATAAAAAATTTAGAGAATATCATTACCCCTTATTTTTAATATAAAATATACTAGGATTAACCAATGTTATTTATTCTCATCTTATATTAAAATTCATCAAATAAGTTTGCAATTAAAATTTGAATTATTATAATCATATACCCCTAGAGTGTTGTTACCAAGAGTGCAGCAAGGCCCGTTGTAGAAGCCTCGGCCAAGACGTCAAAAAAAATTAAGGCATAGGCCAAAACCATATGACATATTTGGAAAGGCCTTTGCCAATTCCACATCTAATTGTCTCATGAGACCTACCGATGAACCGATGAGCTATAAAGGGATCAAACCATCACTTACTAATCCTAATACATTTCATATATGAAAATTTTGAAACATAACATAAACATTCTTATTAAAACTAGCATATGAAATGTTAATACATTAATCATAAACATTTAATGATATAAAAAACGAAAATCCACAGTCAAACATAACTCATAAAATACAATTTGGAAGAATTTATTATAATAAATTATCCTCAATATAGAATAATTAAGTACATTGAAATAGATGAAAATTATCACCAATGATATTTGAGAGAAATATCCACCTTTTTCTTGAAAAAATATTAAAGTATCACTATTTATTAAGAAGCTGTTTGAAATAGATTTTTGAATCAAAGTGTCCCATTCTACTTTGAATCTTTTAAAATGAATTTTAATTTTACAACATTAATGTCCATATAAAAAAATCCTTATAACCATTTTTAAAACATGATCATTAAAAAGATCAATTTAGAAAAAATAATAATTAAAACATATAAAATGATATTTTTGTTAGAGTTCCTAACCAAAAGAGAGACACTTGAATAAAAACAATTGAGGTAATAAAAACTTCATTATATCATGAGAATAAAGTGAGTCATGATATACTATGTCAATGTATAGTATATACACCAAACAAAAGGGATTTGGAGCATAACATCAAAGAAGACTCAATGGAATGTGAGTAGGGATGAAATACCTTATAAAGATTGTATTCATAAGTTACAGATGAATCAATGACATAATTATGTGTGAAAAATATAAATAAACTCAATATTATTGGATATCCAGTGTAAATAAATCAGAGGAAATTCACACATATTCTGGTAAAAACAATACTAATGAAATGGATGTTTAACTCAATGAATGAAGATTGAGTTAAAATTACTCTTCTCAAGTTCATATTGATGACTTCAGAATTTATCAATGGAGTGATTATGTGTCTCAAAAGTATATCCAGAAAATGGGGAGTGAAAATTAATACATAGATAATAAATAGTGATTCCACACATATTCTTGGAGTAAAATATTAATGAAGTATGCGTAAATTCGAATGAGTGGAAATTGAAATTTAAAATTCCCTTAATGATATGATAACATACGAAACATACACCCCATGAAAGAAGAATCATAAAATGAAGATGTAAATACCCATAAATTAATGTATATTACACAAATAATACAATCATGGGTAGTACATACACCACAAAAAATGAAATAGTGTGAAATATAGTATGAATCTCATGGGAATAAAAGTGAGATGAAAACCCCATTACCATGTTGTAATCAATCGTGTCGTTAGAAAAAATGTTAACAACCACAAAATGAAACCCAAAATACCATTAATATAATTTGAGTCATGATAATATACAACAAATGGTCATATACAATAAACCACATGCTATAAATAATTGATGAACAATGGAAATCTCACGGAATTAAAAGTGAGATAAGAAAACCACTTCCCTCATGTCTGACCTGACACATTCGTTCTTTAATCTCCTGAATAATAAACTAAAGTTAATTTATAATTTATTAATAACCTCTTTAAAGTTTATTAATCGATTTATATCACTTTTTACTGTGTTATAGACATTATGTACTCATTTAAGTTAATAATGGTTGTCTTATCGATATTTGGTACTTTAGTCAAAAATGAACTTGTTATAATTACAAATTGTCCATGTGGCCAAAATTCTATTATATCCAGTATCATATACATTATATAAATATCATATATATCATATATATACATTATATATATATATATATATTATTAGTTCATGATATTTGGACATATGAAAATAAATGCACCATTCATAGAGACGGTAAGTCGTACGTACGCATGAACACTACTTTCATTACTATTTCATATTTAGTGAAATAAAAAATTAATGATAAATAGTTATATTATAATTCCAGTATAATATCATTTGATATATGTGTTACATAATTTAATTAATTATGTCCTTTAAACATTCTATGTATGTCATGAACGAATCATATCAGCTTGAGATGGAAGTAGTCTCCACTTCCTCAAATAAAATTATCGTGTTCCCACATATTGGAAAGCATAACGGTGTGTTTGTAAATTAAAAATAAAAAAGCATAGAAATAACATAAACATAATATGTATCATATATAAATACAATGTAATCGTAATGTCCACCATAAGAGGTGGTAGGATATAATTAAACAATCATCTCTTGGTGAAGCAGTAGTCCACATTCCACATAAACAGTATGTTCTTTTCCCATTAGATGGAGGTTTGTGTAAGATTATCTCGAATAAAACTCATAAAAAAACCTATTATATTGAGGATGCAAGTTTTTTTATAAAATAATGTAATAAAAAGATTTTAGGGGGTTGGAGAAGTAAAAAAAAGCGAACTTTATTGAAGATGTTACCTTGAAATTGGGTAACTCCCTTTGATTTGAACCAAAACGATTTCGTGATGTTTCTTCTGCCTATGTTAAGGCTCCTAGGTGGAAGGTAGGGATATAGAGATCTTATTTGGGTAGAGTTTGGATGGTCCAAGGGGTTTTAGAGGAGTGATTAATGGGATAGAGATGATGTCTTTTTTATGTGGGAGGAGGGGATCTTTAGGAAAGTGTGAAAAGATTATTTTATTATATAATGATTTTTGATTCATAAATGTCAAAAACAAATTATATTCGATGATAATACGACTCATGGTAGAAATCAAATCATCTAATAAGAATTGGAAAAGTTTTGGATATTCTTTTAATCATTATAATATAATTTATTTAAATCATTCATTAATTAGGTAAACACCACATCATTATTGTGTCATAAATATTTTTTTTTTTTGATATCTACAAATTATAAAAAAAATTACCAGGATGTAAGAAACATTTTTATATTTCCAAATAATGTTTAGAGTTGAAATGATGACTTATAAAACCCCATGTAAAAAAATAATTTACTAAAAGATATTTGTTTCTGTCATTTTTTCCTTATCTTTATGTTAATTAAAATAAAGTTTCATTATCACTCTTAAGTGGCTCCATGGGGTCCCCAAATCATCCCAAAGATGACCATTGTCGATAATGACACATAAAATAAGGTTAGGACAAGTTTTAAGGTAGTAATGTATTATTATAATATTCTTTTTACCATGAATTGCACTATTTAACTTTAACCGTGGTAAATAAAAGTCAAAATTTACTATTTACAAAAAAATTATTTTCATCTTATTAAACCATATTTTATTTACTAATAATAACCATTTATTTCAGATTTTATAAATTCAATTCACAAAAGTGATAAAATTTGATTTAAATGAAAAAGTTAGTCTTTTAACTAGTACTAAGTGGTTTTACAATTCAACAAAAATTGATGTTTTTTATAAAATTTTCAAAAAATTCAGCTCAATCTAAATTTGATATTCCAAATTAAAAAACAAGGTAAATTTTACCAAATTAAATATATAGAAGTTTGATTAAATTATTAAAAAATAAATTCCCATTGTCAAAACAGATATCATGTTATTAAGAAAAAATAACTATCAAAAGATTATCACAAGTTTATGTATAATTTCAAAAATAAATTAATTACAATGAACAACAATGGAATAAATGGTAAAAGTATAATTTAATTATACTTAAAAACCATTAAAATGTATAATTAAACACTATAAAATATTTTGATTAAAAATGTTGTTTTAAATTAAAATTTAGTATTTTTTCACTATTCATCCAAATCTGAAAAGTTATCAGATAAGCACCAAAAATTTATCGAAACTAAATTTTTATGTCCCTATTCTAAATAAAAATTTTATTCATTCAAATAGAATATATAAATGTGTCAAATATTGGATTTAAAAATGGTTCACCATTAAAAGGTGGTAAAATTTCATTTTTTGTAAAATAATTCCTTTATCTAAAAAATTGACTTTGTTCATATATTATATATAGGAAACACATAATATGGATGTTAAAATTATATGGAATATATAAAATTGAAAATTCAATTAATACTATACATAATTGTTTTTTCAATGGCTAGTTTGGTAAGTCGTGGTTCGCTCGAACTCAGTGTTGCGTATAGTACATGTTATTGAATTACATTGAAAAGATAATGTACCATGAAATATTGGGGTGTAACAATTAATACATACTATTAGGAAAAATCATAAATCTTGTAGGATGTTCCTCTTTATTACACTTATGGATGGAGATAATTAATCCTTAACCATACACTAAAATCAAGAAAAATTATAATGATCTCACCTTAGAATACATTAACAATACATATAATTTTCTGAATACTTAAAACATTATACAAATAGACTTCCCAAGAAAATACCATTCTAGTTCCTCTGGAAACATGAATATATGATTACAATTACATTAATAAACAACATTATCTCCTACTAAGTTCTCCATGGCTAGGAAGCTTCATAGACAAATCATACATAATAAAATTCAGCATAGCCCTAGGGAAGGAAACATAAAAATGGGTAATCATAGATAATCATTAAGGGGTCTCAATGGAGAAATTTATGAGTAAATAGTGAAATATGAGTATGAAAACATGATAATAAAATTTAGAAGATCTTACAGGTCATATAAATGATCCAAAACATGAATTTATTGAAAAAGTATTATCATTTTATAAAACATGAATCATAAGGAAAGAAAGACATCATCCATAAAACCATAAAATAGAGATAACACAATGTTTAATGGAAAAAAAATAATTATATAATGTTATTTCCATAGTTTCCATGGTATCACTACCAAGACCATCTTAGAATTATCGGTTCACTCCCCATACCATCTTTGTTGTCATGGTTCACTCTGATGAACATAATAGTAGTCATAATTCACTCCCAAGAACATCTTACTATATTTCATGAGATATAAATATTTACCCAATGCATTAGGGGAGTTATATGTTCCAAAAATATCATAATGAAATCATACATACTTATTCCACAAAGTGATAAAAATCATGTCATAACAATTGAAATTAATTTGTACTATAAACATTAAATCATCCCTTAACCAACATAAAATGAAATATTTTTAACAGTCATATCATCATAAAAATAAACTATGAATAGAAGAAGGTTCCAAAATCATGTAACCCATGACAGAGAAACATGTTCCATAAACATCATTCCACCAAGACACAATCCATTCAATGAAAGAATATGAATTATAACAGTGATTAATTTCCCAAAAATTTCATGAGTAACACCAACAGATGTCATGTAGATGGAAAATAACTTTGGAAAAACATTTACACACAATTCTTGTCATAAATATATTTATTCTTTGAGAAATTATTATAATAAAACATAAAACCATAAGATGAATATGTTCATGATAAATAGCCTTGAAACATATAAAGGAATCTGAAAAAAAAAATTAAGAACCTATTTCTTGGAAAACATGTAGAGGATCATGGAAAAAATTTTAAAACTATTTTCCTAGAAAACATTTAAAAGGATATAGAAAACAAGTTGAAACCTATTTCAATGAAAATGAAATTATATATATCATTAAAATATTATGATTAGAATGAGATTAATGTTATATCTTGTCAAATGCAGTTTAAATATCTAATTTAATAATAAATGAGTATAGCATGGCATGTGTCTAATTTAATGAAAATTTTGATTAAAATAATTTAATAATTTTGTATAATTTGAAACATAATCCTCCTAATATAAATATCATAAAATGGTTGTTTAAATTCAAATATATTTAATTATTATAGGAATTGAATACATTCATGTGAAGTATATACTACACAAAGAAGAAGTGATGGGTTAATACACCATATATCCCATGGAAATAAAGATTGAGATGAAATTCCCTAAAATTGTTTATTGACTCTCATCATAATCATCCAAACCCCTATTGATTCAATCTGGTTTCATTCTAACTTTTCCATACCATTATGTTTTGGAAACCCCATTCACATTTTCATAAGGAATGTTTTCTTCCTCTAGGAAGCATTTTCTTAATGAAAAATTTATTTCACTAAGAATAGGTTTATCATTACCAACATTTTATAATTCCATATCTAATGATTTATAAAATCATGTATAAACATATTTTTCATAGTAAATTATTAGATCCTTATCTAACAAGAATCCTAAATGTTAATGAGAGTCTGATATCTTAGTAATTGTGAATGTGGTTCTTTCAAAATTGAGAATATGATTCTCTCATAATTTTGAATCTGATTCTCTAAGAATTGTGAATTCTATAATATTACAACTGTGAATCTAATTCCCTCAGAACTATGAATTTGATTCTCTTAGAATTGAGAATCAAATACTCTCAGAATTTGTGAATCATAATCTCACTTAATCATGAATCCAATTCCTCCTGAAATTAGATTCTGAATTTATATGAAATAAGATTATTAATTCTCTTAGAATCATATTCCAATTTCTTATTAATTTTTATTCAAACAAAATCCAGAAATTAGAATCCAATTCACATATAATTTTGAATCTAATTGCTAATATTTTCATATTCCTATTTCCTAATAAATTATAATCTGATTGATAAAATTGTTAGACACCAATTTTCATAATATTCAAAATTCGCTTAAATTATTGGGTAACAATTCCATATTTCTATAAAGTAGAGTTCCTTATTGTCTGATAATATACATAAAAATGTTTCTTAATTTTAATAATTTTTTATAATCATAGTAATGTTTCTTAAAAAATGAGGTCATACAATCTGGTTTATTATAACTATTGTATGAGTTCCTTATGTACATTTCCCTCAATGATTTATGGATAAATATGACAATGGAAGGATGGAGTTGACCATTGGACCTTCACCTATATATAACCAACCATTTTAAGCGATGAGAGATCTGAGAAGTATTGGCTGTGTTGATACTTTTTGAGAGATTTTCTTAAACCTTCCTTATGAGAATTTAGTGAAAAACCTGTTCAGGGTGAAGAAAATCTTGTTTAACATACACAGTGGGACTCCGATTATTGTTGTGTAAAATTGAGGGCATCGAGCGATAGGAAGATAGAGGTTATGATCACCGTAAATGTCATGGACTTTTGGGGATAAGAAGACAGAGGTACCGATCACCTTAGTGATCAAGGAATTGCAGGGATAGCAAGACATACACTAATTTAAATCATCATATTGAATAATTGCCCTTCTATGGGTAAGACGGACTTTTTTGATTTTTTAAATCAAGGGAAATTTGTTCAAGGTTGTTGAAAACCCTTCACTTTGGGTAAAGATATTCTTTATATCTATTTACTTATTTAGTTAAATGTTTTTTAAATTTAGCTGTATTTTCTGATATATTGAAAATAGTAACTGTATTACACATTCTTTGTTGTATTAACATTGATATCAGATTCAATTTGCTTTAGTGTAGAATAAATCATTCAGAAATATTTTCATAGGTTTCTTTATTGGATCCACTTTTCTAGATACTATGTAATGTTTTCTTCATTAATAAAATATAAAGAGGTTTTGTGAATACTACCTATTTAAATTTTTTATACATATGTTTCCCTAAGTTTTGAAACAAATGTTTAAAAATTATAATTCACTCCCTCTCTTGTAGTTGATCCTCACAAATCTATATTCGATCATCAAAAACCCCTTTATAATAAATATAAATGTGTTATAAATATTTTACACTGCCATATTTTATATATTATATTATTTATGTATTGATTATGACCATATATTACCCATTTTTTAACCATAATATGTTGTGGTTTCACTTCAGAAGATATTTTATTTGATCTTCAAATGTGTCTTAATTTGGTATATCATTGGTCCTTACACTTATGTCATATTTCTAGATCATAAACCATGTTATAAATATCATGTATATCTAGTATATGTGTATTATAATAATCCATAGATTATATAAGTATGAAATGGAATACACCACTCATGGAGATGACAAACTATTCTTGTGTATTCATGGATTTTTTTTTAAAATTTGGACCTATAGGGTCTTTTTTACCTTTGATAATTTTTATTTTAAGTAATTTTCCCTTCTTGTAATGGGTTCCCTCTTTCCTAGTGCTAAAAGATGATCTATCATTTTAATATTCAATAATGGGTGTTTGAATGTAAACCTTTTGATGTAAGAAATTATTATAGTAGATTGATTATATAATATAAATTAACTAAATCATTCTTTAATACATTAAATTTAGAACATAATGAATCACATCACATTGAGGGCAGTAGTCTGCACATCCTGAAACAAAATTATTGTATTAATACAAAATGGAATGTATAAATATATCTGTTGTAAAAGATATTCAGAATCCTAAAACCATAATAAATATAAAATATAACATATATAAACAGAGTTTCTATCATGATATCCACCATGATCGGTGGTAATTAATAAATGAACAACCGTCATTTAGTGAAGGGATAGTCATCCATACATGTAAATAATATGCTCATGGCCAATTAGATAATATTATCTATAATTTTATGACAAATAATTTTCATAAAAACATCCAAATATATTAAATATACTTGTGTTATTATTCAATCATGTAATAAAGAAAATTTTAGGTATTGGAGAATGAAAATTGATGAAAGGAGTTTGAGGGAGTGTGTTACCACTTAATCGAGCAACACCATTACATTATCACCAAAGGGTCTACATGGATGGATTCCATCCCAAGGGGGGAGAAAAGAAGGAAGAGAGTGATGTTGGGGGGATATTTGGTTAGTGTATTGGTTGATCACAAGTGTCTCAATAGGTGTGACGAAGTGGGAGGAGATGAGGCCTTTTATAATGGAGTAGGGGTGGCACACTTTTAATAGTTTAAGGGAAAGGAACCCCACCAACGTATTTTATTCATGTCATTGAAAATTGGTTAAAATTTATCCATGGGAGTATAGGGTATAAATATGGCCATCCAATGGATTTAGGACAAGTTTAAAGGTAAATTTGGGCCTTAATATTGTTGTTCCTACCTTATTCCCCTTAATTTAACCTCAATGGTTGTAAATAATTTTAATTATTTCACTAATATTTTTTCTAAAAAACTATGTTGACCTTCTCATAAATTATATATTATTCTAATACCAAATATGGAATCTAATTTTCTAAATTCTAAACATATATGTGACAGAAATTAATTTTAATTTAATCCCATAGTTGGGTCGAAAATACAGGATTTTAATCAAAAAAATTAAAATATTTACCCTATTTTTATAATCCTTTTTAAAATGAAATGGATTTATATGACATTAATTAAATATATTGATAAAAATAATATGTAATAAAACATTGAATAAAATTTTAACTATAATTTATCCTCAGAAATAAATTTTCAAAAAAATAAGTTTTGAATTAAAATTTAGTGTTTTTATCTATTAATTAAAAAATGAAACCTTGTAGAAAGATACAAAAAATTTCCCCTAACATGATTTTTTTGTTGCAAATCCAATTATGATGTTTATATTGAAATATTAATTCTATTAAAATTTTCAAAACTGGATTTAAAATGGGTTCACCATTAAATGGTGGTATTGCTACCTTACTAAATATATTGGGGTTTATGTGTTATATTAGTTTTATTCTTATATTATGCTTATAAAATCTATAAGAATATTATAAAAAATTATTTACATGGATATATAAAACATATATTGCATTAAAATAACAAGATAATAATAATTAATTTAATTTAGTATGATTAAATCGTAATTGTGTGAATAATACTAGTTTTAGGTAAAATTAATCCCACTATATTCAATTTGGTTCATATGATCATTTATAAATAATTTCTAACTAATTAATTCATTTTATATTTTATTAAAATATATATTTAAATAACCTAGTTAATAATATTCATAAAATATAATTTAATGGAAATGTTATTTATTATATATATATACATATAATAAATTATTATTCAATAATAATCAATCTTGTGTATTATAGAAGCCGTTGAAGAAATTCAACATTTCATGTCACATAAGCTATTCTCAATGTATTTTTTAGAGAAAACAGAAATTTGTGTTTCATGTAGTAATATATTAACATGGAATTACTTAAAATTCAATCCAAACACACTACTTTAATATATATAAATTTTCTATTTTTAGTGTTGGGTGAAATGAAAAATCCCAAAATGAATAAATTAATTAGAAAAAAGTAATTATCAAATTCTAGGGGTTTTAATATCTACCCCACATTAAATGAATTTCTCCAAAAAAATATCATCTTTATTAACAAGGGTTTAATACTTGTTTGAATCATTTTTTGAAACCCACATTGTAAAAATGAATACTAAAACATTCCTTAAAAATGGAAAGTTAGAATCATAATGGGTACCCAATGTAACATGTAACTATGTTTCCACATAGGAGAACATATGTTGGGAATGAATATTGGGCACAGAGGAGAAGCACAAATATTTATAGGGAGTGATTGAGGTCATTAATGAAAAAAATATCATGACCAAAGAAAATATGAGGAAGTTAATTTCATAAATGAGGGATGATCTCAATGTCCATGAGTTCAAAATAATTTTTGGTAATTTGAAAAAATTATTTTTTTATCACTTTTAGAATGTTGATTAATTATAGATATATTTTTATTAAAATAATCATACTTTCATTATGATTTGATCAACTTCTAATTAAACCTTTACCTATAGTAATGAAAGTCCAAAAATTATCTTTGACGCATAAAGGTCTAAAATACGCTTTTAATGGAACTTTAGGTCTATAAAAGAAGGAAAATTATAATTATTTTTATCTAAAAAATCAATATATATTAATCTGTTAAAATAAAAAGTAACAATACATATTTAGAATTATTATTTATTCATAAAAAAATATACATTAACTAGGACAATGCATAGGTTAGTTATAGGTGTGAAAACCTTATTTTCCTTCATTCATGGGTTCAAGAATGGAATCCTTTTGGAAAATGATTGGTTTTCATCCAACATACATTTTATCATTTTCTAAGACCACCCTATTTTCGTTTCAAAAAAAATAATATATAAATCCTAGAAATAAGGTGAATCACTGAATATCCTTTTAACTATAGTTACCAATACAAAATTAATACATAAATTCTATATGTGAGGTTTAACATAAAAATATCAGGAATTATTAACCATATAACACTTCAAAAAGATTAGAATCCAAAATAGTATAAACAAGGTCATGAAATCAGCTTAACATCGATCCCCTATATACCACAAAATTGCTATTGGTTTTCACATTCCAAAAATCTGAATACCCTCATCATATATTCTCATAAAACATGTTAATATCATGAATTACCATAAATAATTTTTGATAACATGCATTACTCATTATTACAATGGTTTTAGGATATATTCATTAAATCATATAATTTTAAAACTTCATCCATGAAGACATAGGACACTTTTTCAACCGACCAGTAATATAATCCAGGGTTATCAATATCATCCAATTCACTAATTTATATCTAACATGACTCTTATCCACAAATTACTATCTAAACATTACAAAAAAATTAAGTGTTATATTTCAATTAGTATAGTTTTTCAAATTAATATAACCTTTCCAATAATTTAATTTTCAAATCCTTTATAACTATTTAATATATTCTTGAGAAATATAAACTATATAATAATTATATATTGCACCATTAATAATTTTTTGATCTTATTTAATGGTTGGAATAGAATATATCCTTACATGATTTATAAGTACAGTATTATGACTAATAATTCAGTTTGGTAATTTTCGTGTTAGCCAAATATGGGACATTGAACTCCATGATAATTTGTCACTCTATACCCCTTTTCCCCACAAAGATCACCCCCCCCCCAATTGTGGTAGACCTCAGGTTTTATTTCCCTTATTTATGACATGTTTGAAGACATATGTTCTTTACTCTATTGTCCATAGAATTTTAACAATTATAAAAGTCCATCATGCTATGATTCAATGTGTTAGAAATATCACTGATATTTAAATTGATTATCATAAGTCACAAAAGCTCCATTGACATAATCAAAAAATCATTATCCCAATTTGTTATACAATTTCATTTCACTTAATCACAACATTTTCAATTAGAATAAATGTTAATCTAGTTTATTAAAATTCCATCCATTGTCTAAAAGCAATAAGAATGGGGTATAGAATGATTATTATTGCTAAGAATTGCATTATATTGAAAACTACTTGTATGATGTCTAATTTATGACATCATTCAAAAAAACATGGATCCCCAATATTGTCCTAGGTAATTCAAAAGCCACTCCTTTTTAAATACTTCTTCTTTATTTGTAATTATATTTTTTATTCCCAAAGCATATCCCCCAAGAGTGTCAATCTAGGTGTGTATCAAGGACCATTGTGGGGTACCTGATTACCCCAATCGAGGACAGAGATATCTTGTCGGAGTTGTCACTCCTAGTTATATATTCTATATTGACAAATCCACTTGTAGTATCTAGATAGATTTTAATTTATAGGAAATCATTCACTATATCTTTTATAAGAAAATCTTGTACATTTCCCTAAATATCAACACATCCTTATACTCATCCATGGTGACATTCCTATACATATCCTTAAAAATATATCATGGGGTGTCAAAATGGTTTTCTCACACTAGTTTCACAAGGGTAAATAAACATGTTCTCAAAAAACAACTACTATGACTCATTCTAGACATAAATTAACATTACATAAAAAATTTGTAAGACATAAAACTTTATAAAAAAATATTCCAAAAGACTATATGAGTATAGTGCCTTTAGAAATAAGGAGTCATGATCACTTGTATTTAAGTTAACTAAATTATCTCTTAATAGGATCTTCATGACTATATCCCTTCTTATACACATGAAACATAATAACTATCTTCATAACCTGGGGAAGGAAACAAAGAAATGGGTTAATCTCGAATGATCAATATAGGTAAACAAAGGATACATGTAATAACCAACATATACATAGGAGTATGAGTAAATGATCTAAACATTGAAGATAATACTTAGAAAATCTTAGATCATAAACATAAATCATGGAATATGGCTTTCCATTTTATAAGACAAAATTCATAATGAAATAAATAACATAATCCAAGAATAAATAATATAGGGAAAACATGTGGAATTATGGATAACACAAAAGCATGTAATAAGATTTCCATTGTTTCCAAGGCCTCACTTACTAGACCATCTTAGTATTATGGGTTCAATATCCATACCATATTTATAGTCATGGTTCACACCCATGGCCATATTATTAGCATGTGTTTACTCTTCATACTATCTTTGTAGTCTTTGTTCACTCCCATTTCTATCATAGTAGTCAAGGTTAACTGCCAAGTACAACTAAGTATATCTCATGTGATATAATTCATTAAATAATTCATTTTAGGTAGATGAAGGTCCCACCTATCTCATAATGAAATCATAAATTATTATTTTTTAAAATCATAAATGATCATATAATAAACCTTGAAATATATAAGTATCATAAATATTAAAACATAGCTTAACTTGTTGAAAAAGTAACTTGTTTCAAATTCATTTTATCATAAATATAATGCGTGAAAGGAAGCATGATTCAAAATCATATAACCCTTGAAAGAGAATCATGTTTTATAAAAATAATTCCATCAAAAATATAATCCGTTCAGAAAAAGAATATGAATGGAAACATTTAATCATTTACCAAGAAAGTCATGTGTGACACCAATGTTTTTATTCAGAGATGAGAAATAATTTTGAAATAACTTTTAAATACATTTCTTGATTAAAATATCTTTATTCTTTGAAAATGGATTCTTTTATAACATAAAATCTTTTGAGATGTATTTTATTTTTAAATATACATGAAAATTTATAATTAAATGTTGAAAACGATTACAAGTCCATTTTCCATGAGAACATGTTTTGGATCTTGAAAAATATTTGAAAACATATAAAGGAATCTTGATAATGATTTTAAATCTATTTATTTGAAGACAACTTTTAAAAAAAATTATCTAACAAAATAAACCATTAAAACATAAAAATTAAGCTTTAATGAAATGATGGTGGGTAAATTTATAAAATTTGTAGGATGTGAAAAAAATATATTACTTTTTCATTGTATAATGTTTATAAAACAACCTCGACCAAAAAATAATTGAAAATTCAATTTTTTAATTTTTTTTGTTTAATAGGAAAATCAAGGGTAAAATGTCTTTTAATGATCATAAGATAATATCAAAATATACTTGTAAAACCTTTTATAAATCATTGTTTTTATGGAATACAAAATTCTGACCAAAGAGAGAGGTAAGGCAATATTTTATTAAAAAAATTTATGTACTTTTCTTAAGATGAAATGACTAGAAAAATAGGTAATTCTACATGAATTCATCAAGACTAACTTGAGTAGAATAAATTTATGAGCGTTCTTAAAAGACGTATAATCGGATTTCATTAATGAAAAAGTGGTCATAAACAATCTTGATAAATGTTTAGAATTTTTAAATAATCTCTTAACACATGGTAACATTAAATCATACTCTACATGTATGAAAATGAAATTATATAGATCTTTAAAATACAATGATAATAAAGAGATTCATTTTATAGAATTTCAAAGGTATTTTATACAACATATATAAAAAATAGGTGTCTAACATGGCACGTGTCTCAAATAATGAATAATTAATGAAAATTAATTTACCTATTTGCTGGGTTTTAAAACATAAACTATATGATACAAAGACCATAAAATAGTTAAATAAGTAACTATATATTTTAGTAATGCAGCATAGAATACATTCATTGTCAGTATATACACCACAAAAAATAATTAAGTGTTAAATAATTCATATATCTCACTGAAATTAATAGTCAGTTGAAATTCCCTTACCAGATGTATTCACTCTCATCATACTCATTCAAAAAACCTATATAATAAGTATATATTTACTATATATCATTTAAATAACCATGCTACTATATCTTATGACATATATGGTTTTATTACTACCTTATATTACCCACTTTTTAACCATTATATGTTAAGGTTTTCCTTTAGATAATATTTATTTTGTTCTTCACATGTGTCCAAGATTATTACATCATTAGGCATTATACATAAATCATGATTCCAGAATTTAAACAATGACATAAATATCTTGTATATAAAATATATATGTATTATAATAATCCACATAATATATATGTTAGAAATATAATACACCATTCCTAGAGACAACAATATGTATGTACTCGCGAACACCATTTCTGTTCAATTATCGTGTTGATAGAATGAAATTAAAATACATATATGTAACGTACCAGTTCCGGAAGCCATCCATAGGCTCCTTGTACCTAGTTGGTCACATAGAATCAAGTGCATTTCCCTGAACACCAGAGGATTCCAACTAGTAGTGAGGGCCTTGGGTATGATAGTGGAGAAACTATGCCCTCATTTGCAGAGTAATATAGAGGAAGTGAAACAAATAGATATAATGGAAGCAGTAATAATAACATACTACAGTGAACAACAGAAGACTGATGGTAAGAAACAACTGCACCGCATATAAAAATGATGCATGATATATATATCTTGGAAAACATCCAAATAAGTCACAAGGATGGAATATAGAAATAACCCCTGTAAAAAAGGAAATAGATAAACTCCTCAGCATCACAAGCCTCAGCTTGGTCTCATGCTCTCCAACTCCTCAGCAATCATGTACCTGAAATGGAAGGGCGCTTTCCCTTATCTATGAATTCTATAATATATTCTGTTTGGGCACAAAATAATGGCCCAAATAGGGTGTGAGACAAAATCCCAGTAGGCTACCAACCAAAGATCTTTTCCTTACAGTCAGTGAATATATATGGTGGGAAATAAGAAAAAGAAGCAGTAAGCAATAAATTACTTAGCAGAAAACATTCCAACAGTTCAAATCCATCCAATTTAATATATTAAGTAATTATATAATCAATTTAGGTAACCCTATGGGATGTACTCTTATCCTAGACCCTCTAGTTCCACCAAAACAACACGAGAAATCCTCTTGGAAGTACACACAGTCTAACCCCTCTAGTTTAGCTTATTAATAAACTCTCTAATGAAGAACTCGCTATCAATTCCCACTATAGTCTCGTATCAGTAACTAAAATGCATTCAAGGGAAGTACTTACGTCTCATTCCCCCAATGGCCCACGTCAAGGAACTACACACTCTGAGGAAGCACTTACGTCAATTCCCCCTTTGGTATCACATAGTAATAGTAAAAATAAACCCTCTTGGGAAGCCCTCACATCCATTCTACCTGTTGTCTACTAATCCCGATTCTCACTGCCCTGGGTAAGTCAAACAAACACATAAATACATAGTGGCCAAGGTAAACCTCAAGAACTACATGGCTAAACTGTCTACAGTATTACAACATGTCATATAAATTAACACACCATCCTACAATACTAGCATGTGAAAAAACAAGGAATCCTAACATGCTAAGAAAAACCAAATGGTCATTAACAAAACACTCGTGGGAAAACACTTCCAAATCATATAAATTAACCCTATTCACATCCAATTAACCTCTATCCCAGCATACAAGCATATTAGGCAATTAACTGGGCTAAAACCGTAAACACACAATACCTCATTCAAGGGTATTGGAAATTTGGCACAGATATCTGAAAAACTAGCCACCGAAAGGAACAAAACACCTACCTTGGTGTTGTAGTATCGATATACATGAACCTCAAACCTTGAATCTTCCATGATCACTATATATCTATCAAAACGCTCAATCGAGGATAACATGAGAATGAGGATGAATCAGGAAATGAAGTTCTTGAAGAATGAAGAGATTACTAAGGAAATCCCAAGAAAATCAACACTGGTCTGTTTGGTGAACAGATTCTCGATTGGGGGATTGGGGAAGAATCTATGGCCATATGTACTCCTACATGAAACAGGCCGAGAAGAAGAGGGTTCTTTCCATTAGACGTTACCCCATTCGGTTTAATGAAAAAAAGAAAGTACAGGGTGTGTAATTTAGAAGTACACATCGTGTACTTAACCTCACCGGCCCCCGCATTCGGTGGTCTCCAGGTCACTACACATAGCCCTTTGCACATCTGTTATATGGCTAGCACATGGCTACATGCATTAACCGAGTACATGGTGTGTACTTATAAATAACATAGTATGTACATGAAAAATTTCCAGAAACTCATATTTTTCATAAAAAACACCAGAAAAAGGAAAAAATTACTGCAAATAAGATCTGGGTTCTTACAAACTTTCCCCATTAATTAATTTATCTCCAAATTTCCCTAGTAAGGCGTTGTAGAATAAGAATCCCTGAATAGCTCCAGCCACTGCGATTGTCCATTGGCCTCCCTCTCCAATGTCTTATCCTATACTTGTCGGTACTACCATAGAACTCATACCAGAGGAACAGACTGGCCACATAGATCCTTCATACACCAATCAACGATCATGATAGTCTGTTACTCAAAAGATGTGTCCACTTCAAGACCAACCTCCTCGGGTTAAAAAACATGAGACAGGTCTGAGAAGTAATGTCAAAGCTGATAAATGTGGAAGAAGTCATGCAAAGATTGGTACATCTAAGTTAACTACAACTGATAGGAAACCATCTCAACTCTCTCCAACACCTCAAATGGCTCAATATACTTTGGAGAAAGCCTACCTTGTCTCCTCATCCTCTTGTGTCCCAACATCAGTGTGACACGTAGAAAAACATGACCTCTAACCTCAAACTCTAGAGGACGTATCTGTTGATCAGCATAAGACTTCAGTAGAGACTATGTTGTATCCATCCTCTTATGAATCATCTCTATCTACTATGTGGTCTCATGAACAAGACAAGCTCCCATCATAGCTACCTCTCCTGCCTCCAACAAACATAAGGTTGATCGGCGTGGCCTATCATACAAAGCCTCATAGGGTCCCATGTGAATAGATACTTGAAAAATATTGTTGTAGTAAAACTCCACAAGAGGTACGTGATTCTCCCAATAACCTACAAAATCCAGGATGCATGCTCATAGAATGTATTAAAGCAGTTGAATTGTATGCTTAGATAGACCATCTATCTGGGGATGTTAAGCTATACTCAAAAGTACATGTGTACCCAAAGCCTTCTAATGACCCTTCTAGACATGAGGAGTAAAATGGGAATCCCTGTCTAAAACAATGATTTCTGGAACTCCATGTAGAAATTCAATCTCATGGATGTGCAACCTTCCTAGCACCTCGACACTAAAGGTCTCTTTGATCGGAAAAAGTGAGTAACTTTTTTGAGTCTGTCAATGACAACCCAAACTGCAACATTCCCCTCAAGGTATCCTTGGTAAGCATGTTACGAAATCCACCATGACATCATTAAACATCTATTTGAGAATGGGTAACTACTTCAGAATTCATTTTGGTCGCTGATGCTCCACCTTTACCTGCTGATAGGTTGAACACTTCAAGATGAACCCAGCAAAATCTCTCTTTATAACTGACCACCTAAACTGGTGGTGTAGATCACGAATCATCTTAGTGACACTTGGATGAACTGCCCAAACTAAGGAATGAAAGTTTCGCATCATCTACTCACGTATGTCTGCAGACACCCATTTTCACCTCTAAAAATGTAAGATCTCATCCATGCCTATGGTCCATTTTGGAATAGGGTCCTCTCCTGACAGGCTTTCCCATATAACTGGGCCTTTAGAATATGATATCTAACTCATTCTCACTCGATCAAGTACATTAGAGGTAAAGGCTATAGAAGAAAGAAAATTCATACCTAGTCTGTTATGCACCTCCAAATGCATCTCATATAATAGATCAATAAAATTCAACTCACTAATGGCCTCCCGAACTGCCTGTATTTGAGTCCTCCTACTCAACGCATCAATTATTGTGTTGCCTTTCCCAGGCGTGTAGGCAAGATCAATTTCAAAAGATAGAAGGTACTCAACCCACCTTCACCACTCAAATTCAGATTTCACTAAGTGAATATATATTTCAGACATTTGTGGTGAGTGAAAACCAAAAAATGATCTCCTAGAAGATATATTCTCCAACATCGTAAAGCAAGAACAACTGCATCCAACTTGAGATCGTGCCCCGAGTAGTTCCTCTCATGTGGCCTCAACTTTCGAGACCCATATGCAATGACTCATTCCCCTTGCATAAGAATAGCTCTGAACCCAATACCTTATGCATCACAGTAAACAATATATCTCATTACTAGATCTGTAAATACTAGTATCAGCGCTGAATTCAACCTCATGTTCTACTCTTAAAAGTATGACTCATAAGAATATGACCACAAGAACATTTCACCCTTCATAGTCATGCACCTCAGTGGTGATGCTATGTGCGAATAGGCCTGTATAATACATCTGTAGTATCCATACTTCCCTAGAAAAATCCTTATATAAAAGAGATTATTTGGATGCCCTAGGAAACTACTGCTCAAACATTCATTGGGTCTACTGATACGCATGTCACGGTGATATCCTGACACAATATGTTAATCAAATCCATCAAAAAGTACCATTATTAGAGCATAGAATATAACTGATTCTCTCTCAGTGTACTCAGAACGATCTCAAGATGGGTAGCATGGTTGTGTTGAGTGTGAGAGTATAACAAGATATCATCTACAGAGACAACAATGAATGAGTCCAATTATTGAAAGAACACTTGGATCATCAGTGCCATAAAAACTGCAGGCATGATCGTGAGACTGAACGACATAACCACATACTCGTATAGACCAGACCTCTTCCTGAAGGCTTTAAGTGGTATATCAGCTGGTCTAATGTGTAACTGATGATAAAATACCTCAATTCAATAATCAAGAACACTCTGGATCCTCGATTTTGATCAAATATACCATCAATCCTCAGCAAGGGATATCAGTTCTTAACCCTCAACTGGTTCAACTTCTGATAATCCACATACAGTCTAAGGGTACTTCCTGCCTTCTTCATAAACAGGATAGGAGAACCCCATGGAGAAGTACTGGGTCAGTTGAAACCCTTTTACTATAACACCTCTTACTTCTTATTAATCTCTTGTAACTCGGGTGTAGTCATCCTATACGGAGTAATGGACACTGTTCCCACTCCTAGAACAAGCTCAATTAAAAAGTCCACTTATCTATCTGGAGGAAAACCTGTAATGTCTTTTAAAATGACATCCCAAAATAGATTCACCAGTGGAGGAAATTTCATCTGGGAACTCCCCTGGTCATCCACATATTGACTAGAAATATGGCCTGTAACTCATCCCAACCCATGATGCTCGGCTCCCTCTCTACTCGTCTGAACATCACATTCGCCCTTATGAAGAAACAATTCACCCTCTGGTGATGGGAAACTCACCCTATGAGGATAGAAATTTATGACTGCATGGAAGGTAACTAACAAGTCTCTTCTGAGAATGACATCCTCGCATGTCATCTCTTAGACATAAATGTCCCACAAAAAGTGACACCCACCAACGCCAATAGGACACTCCATGCACAGTCGTTCAGTGGTTGTTCTTGTCCAAAATAGAGTTTCTAGGGTCAAGATTCAATAGAAGAAAATATATAGATCCAAAGGCTCTCCACAAAAGAAACTGATATAAAGCTATGGGAAGAACCTTTATCAAAAAGAGAAGAAGATAAAACTAATCAAACTAAGATCTTACCTAGAACTGTGGAGGGTCCAGGATCCTGCCTTTTTGGGGTCAGCTCCACTTAAAAGGTCCGACCTGTACCACGGCCCTGTGACCCTGTCTGACCACTTTGAGCTGATCGACCCTGTTTTTTCTGAAAACCTGGTGACTGGATACCATGGCTATGACCTCCACCTCGGCCAAAATAGCCATAAGAACTCCAGTTCCCTAACTGATGAGAAACTAGTGGTGTTATTCCCAAACAAGGAGTCAAAGAATAACTCATGCCACCAACTGTTGGAGAGAAGATCTGATAGACGCACTAAAATGACCTATCTTTCCATAATATCGACACTCCACTGTGTCTCTCGGGCAATGTGGCCTCATATGCCCACTATTCCCACACTTATAGTACACCACCTGGAAACCATAAAAAGTGTAACACCTCATTAGATCGCCATGCGAAGACCCCATGTGGTGCTTCTTGGTGTCATAAGGAGGAATATCAACTCTAGATTTTGAGTTTCCCTATCTCAAAACTCCAGAATCCTTCAGATTTCTCTTCATGATAACTGCCTGGTTGACTATAGAAGTGAAGAAAGTCAGCCTGAAGATGTTCACCTGGGATCAGATGTCGTGCATGAGACCATCCTCAAACATCTTCTCCAGGAATAACTCATCACCTCCTGAAATAGGCGTAAAGTGTTGTAGCTCTATGAAGTGAGAATAATACTCCATAACAGAAAGAGTACCCTAATCCAGACTCATGAACTCTCAGGCTTGATCGTCCCTCAATGACTTTGTGTAGAAATGGTCATAGAAGACATGCCGGAACTCATCCCGGGCCATAACCTTTTAGAATCCCACCTGTGAGTTCACATCCCACCATCTCTTGGAAATTTACCTAAGCATATAAGTAGTGAGCTTCACCCTCCTAAATATAGGAATCTCCAGATGATCGAAGATAGATAGCATGGCTTCCAGCCATGATTATGCTGCATGGGGTCATCCTTCCCCTGTAAAGGTGGGAGGATGCTGCTGATGAAAAAACCATGTCAACTCTGTCATTGATGAGGAAGGATGCGGTACTCTGTGGATAGTCTGTAGGAACCTCATGAAGCCTTCTCAGAAATATGCATCATCACCTATATCTAGAATAACGGCTATTGCCAGGACTGGAACAACTAAAGGATCTGATTGTAGTCCCTGATCTTCTATGTCTGGTGTATGATCACTGCCTTGCAACTGGTGTACAATTGGAGGAAATCTGAGTGACATAACTCTACAAGGTCAAACGCACATCTCAGATCAAGATTATCAAGGACTGAAAACATAGAAGTGTAATAAGGGATCAAGAGAAGGAAATAATGCATGTTTTTCAAAAACATGGATATACAGCGTGCATAATCCCTACATGGTGTATTGCCTTAAGCCTTTCACATTGGCATCTACTCCTTCCAAACATGTCATGTAACACCCAAAACACACGACGTGTTGTCCTAACACATGGGGTGTACTTGAATCCACTTCCCCGAGTAGAGTTATTTTACATGGCTAAACCACATGACACTTCCTAGAACAAGACTACGTAAACATGTTAGTGGCAGACATGGTATGTACTATACAAGCTTCCTCGACTTGTGTTGTTAGTGACACGGCCTGATACACAACTCACACTAGATGGAGAGTTCAAGATGGAAACGACGTATAACATAAAGGACTCTACCAACTTGTTTTGTTAGTGACATGGCCGATTACGTGGCTAACCCAACACGGTGTGTTTATGCTTGACGCAACATGTACAACTTATGTTTTTATCAACTCGTTCAATTAGTCACACAGGTGGACACATGGTCAACACAACACGACGGGTAGTTCTGGCACACGACATATTCTTCCATGATTTCCCAACCATGTGTCTATGCCCGCACAAATAGTGACACAGTTAGAGACTACCTGACATGTAAATACATTACACGGTGCGTACTTAAGAAAAAAATTTCCTTTTTGAATATAAGGACACACATCATGTGTTCAACTTTACATGTTGTGTATTCTGGGTTTTTCTATACATTATGTCTCAAAAACTAATCTAAAACCCAAAAAAACACTGAAATGAATATTAAAGTGGAAAATTCTGATCTGCTGGGGCCCAAAATCCTGGTGAATCCAAGCTTGGCATCTTATACCTATCATATACAAGAATAACATAGCAATGATCCACCAAATTCTAGTCTGTGAGGGACTATAACACCTCATGTACAAATCATTAGCGTTCATTCATACAAAACCATAAACAATCAATACCCTATCAAACATCAAGTACTATATCAAGGCATCTATCACAACAACATGCATATATATCACAACATTTATCACAACAACATGCAATCACTAATGCATCCTAAATGGCATGGTACGAATGCATGAAATGTGATTTATAGCAAGTTCCTATATGATACATGATATGGAATACCATCATCTCATCGGGTTGCAACAGAAATAAAACTTCAATAACATCAACAATAACTACACAATACATGTAAATCACCCAAGGTAAAATCAAATCAACTATAATAATTGAAAAACCAGAAAAATAGCAATAACGAGGTATATATGATTTTCCCTCTACATGGGTTAGATACTCCCGGGCACAGCTTATTACCGAGTAATTATTCCATCCTATACCAAGATATAGGATCCAAACATTATCTCTAGAAGAAATAATTCCTCTGATACCACATTGTAACGTCCCCGGTTCCGGAATCCACCCAGAGGCGCCCCGTACCCGGTTGGACACATCAACTCAAGCACATTTCCCCAAACACCAGAGGCTCCCGACTAGTAGCGAGGGCCTTGGGTGTGATAGTGGGGAAACTATGGACTCATTGGTAGAGTAACACAGCGGATGTAAAACAATTAGCAATAACATAATCTATAATAATAAAATACTACAGTAAAAAGTGAAACATTGAAGGTAAGAAAAAACTGGAAAACATATATAAGTGATTTGTGATATATATGTCTAGGAAAACAGCCAAACAAGTCACAATGCTTGAATACAGAAATAAAACAAGTACAAAAGAAAACAGATAAACTCCTCAGTATTGAAAGCCTCATCTTGGTCCCATGCTCTCCAGCTTCTCAACAATCAAGTACCTGATGTGGAAGGGTGGTTGCCCTTATCTATACCTATAGCAATATAATCGGATTGGGTTTAAAAGAATTTCCCAAATAGGGTGTGAGGCAAAATACCAGTATGAAACCACCCAAAGATTTGTGCCTAATTGTTAGTAAATATATATTACAGACAATAAGGAAAAAAAGAATTAAACAAATAAGTACTAAGATGAAATCATTCCTAAAGTTAAAATGCATTCAATTTCATATATCATGTAAGAATTTAGTCAATGAAAGTAACCCTATGGGATGTAATCCCAAAAAAACCCTCCAGTTCAACCAAAAAAACACGACCAACCTTCTGAGAAGTACACACAGACTAACCCCTATGGTTCAGCTTATCCATAGACTCTCTGATGAAGCACTCACTGTCAATTCCTACTATAGTCTCATATTGGTAAATAAAAGGTGCTCTGGGGAAGAACATACCTCTCATTACCCCTATAGCCCGCCTTGAGGAATTACGCACTCTGAGGAAGCACTTACATCAATTCCTCATCTGGTCTCGCATCGTAACGTAAAAACAAACACTCTGGAGATTCCCTTGCATACATTTTCCCTATGGTCCACTATATCGGGTTATAAAGGCCTTGGGTAAGACAAACGAGCACAATAATACATAGTTTCCAATGTAAACCTCAAGAACTACTTGGATTAATAGTTTATAGCATAACATAATGTCAGATAAATAAACACTCCATCCTATAATACTAGGCATGAGGAAAAAAAAGGCAGCCTAATAGGATAAAAAGAACCAAACGGTCATAAAAAACATGCATGGGAAAACACTTCCAAATCCTAGAAATTAACCCTATTCACATTCAATTAACCTCTATTCCAGCATACAAGTATAGAAAACAATTAACAGGGCTAAAACCGTACACAGGCAATACCTTGTTCAAGGTTATTTAGAAATTTTGCCCATATAACTCAAATACTAGCTACCAAAAGGCACCAACTACCTACCTCTAGGTTATAGGATTGATATACATGATCATCATTCCTTGAATCACATATGAACACCATATATATACAAAAATGCTAAAAAAATCGACATAGGATAACATGAGAAAGATGAGGAATCAGGAAACTAAGCTCTATAAGTTGGCAGAGCTTTCCGAGATGATCCCAATCCATTCAACGACATTCGATTCAAGGAACAGATGCGGAATCAGGGGTTTAGGGATGAATTGGTTGTCGTACGGTTCTCCTGGACGAAATGGGTTGAGAAGTATAGTGTTTTGATCATTAGACATGACTCTGGACGATTTAATGAAAAAACAAAAGAACATGGAGTGTATTTTAGATGTACATGGCATGTACTTACCCTTACCGGCCCCCACATTATGCGGTCTCTAGGTCACCACACACGACCATGTGCATGACCATTACACTGCTAGTACACGGCTACCTATGGTATCTGTGTACACATCGTGTACTTATAAAGTACACGATGTTTTCTTCCAAAAATTCCATAAACTCCTCTTTTTCTTAAAAAACACCAAAAAAAAGAAAACATACCTAAAAAGAAGATCCAGATTCTTGCCATATATATTCCTATATATGTATATATATCAATATTATAATATCAATGTTATATCATATATATATATATATATATATATATAATATATTAACAAAATTTGTCCTTAATAAATTACATGTATTTTATGAATGAATTACATCCCTTTGTGGGGAGGTATCCCCCACTTCATCAAACCAATTTATCTTATTAACACAACAAGGAATGTATAATAATATAAATTGTAATATAATTATACAAGATTAAATAAATAATAAATATAATATAAACCATATATAAATATAGTTCATGTTTTTATTTCCACTATGAGAGGTGGTAAAGGAAAAATGAACAATCATTGTTCAGTGAGGCGGTATTTCGTCATACATGTAAACAATATGTTCATTATCAATTACATGAAAGTGTGTGTTATTTTGGGTAGAATAAAAATATTAAAAAGATTCATGTATGTTGTTAAAAAAATCATAAAATCATGGAATAAGATGATTTTAGTGAGTAATGATAGAAAATAAATGAATGGAGTATGATAGATTGTTTTACCTCTTTATCGGGTAAGTCATTTTTCATTTCACCAAATGGTTTCCTTTGAAGGCATTCTGACCTAGGCAGAAATCTTGGAAGAAGGGAGGGATGTTGGTTAGAAATTTTTTCAGAGTTTTTTTCTGTCCAATGTGATGTGAGAGGTGTGAGGAAGAGTGGGAGATGAGGTCTTTGGTAATGGATAAGGGGTGACACTCTTGTAATATTTTAAAGAAAAGGATCCACAACCATGTTTTATTATTGATTGTGGTTCAATAATGTTTCAATGTTGATCCAAGTTTGTTTATGGTCAAGTTATGTCCATCCAATATATTTAGATCAAGTTTATTGGTCGTTTTGGCATTAATGTTATGGTTTAGTCACTTATCAAGCTTAATTTAACCCTTCTCATTGTAATTAATTTTAATTACTCCACTAATTATTTTAGTAAAAAACATAGTTGATCTTATTACACATTATAAAATATTCTAATTAGAAATATTTAATCCATTTTCCCAAATTCCAAAAATATAAGTGGGTGAAATAAATTTTTATTTAATCCCCGACTATGTTGATAATGCGAGGTTTTAAAGTATTAACATTAAAAAAAATTCTATATTTTTACAGCAAATATAAAAATGAATTTTATTTTGATTATATAAATTGGAATTATTGATAAAAATATTACATAAGAAAAAAATTAAACTAATTTAACATGTAATTTTACCTTCTAACTAAATTATATTAAAATAATGCTTTGAATTAGAATTCAGTAGTGTTAACAATTCATTAAAAATGAAACCTTGAATAAAAATAAAAACAATTGTCATAACGAAAATGTTATGATTAAATTATTAATATTATGTTTATTTTGACATATTGAAACTATAAATGATCCAAATAATTTTATTTCGGATGGGTTCTTCATGAAAAGGTAGTAAAACAATCATAATAAACATGTTGGGTTTTATGTGTAAAATTGTATTTAATGTTACTTATGCTTATAAAATCTGTTAGATTATTATAAAAAAATATTTAATTGGATATATAACATTGATATTAAATTAAAATTATATTAAAATTTTAGTTAATTTAAATAATTATTATTAAAACATTATAGTGAGCATAATAATAGTTCTCTATGAAAATACACCCTTAATAATCAATTTGGATCTTATATTTATTTTTAAATAATTTTCAACTAACTCATTTATTTTATATTTTGTGAAGATATAATATTTACTTAATTTCCTTAATATTTTTCAAAAAATATAATTTAATGGAATGGTTATATTATACACACACATATATATAAATAATAATATATTATTTTTTAGTAACAAATAGTATTTCGTGTTACCTAAACCTTTGACAAAAGTCATTTTAGAGTGTAACAAAAGAAATCAACTTTGATCTATGTGGAGAGTATTATAATTTTATTGGATGTAGTGAAAAAAAAATATTCTCATTGTGTATAATGAAATCCATAGATACTTCATTAATATTTATAAAATAACTATTTTAATTGATGTGTGAAATAAAAAATATCAAAAAGAATAAATTAATAAGATAAAAAAATTATTCATAAAATCTCATAGTGTTAAAAAAAGATTCAAAAAAATATGATAATTTTATTTTATTTAACACAAAAAATTACTTGCCTATTATATCTGGTACCACCACACACTTTTTGCATGACGCAAATTAGTGGGAGGATCAATCTCTTAATAGGGATTATCTTGTTTTTATGTGAAGCCTCTTTGATCTAAAAGATCCAAACTACCTAGTCCCTACACAGTGTCATATTTGAGAAAAAATATTATAATATGGGATTTTATAATAAAACGTATCAAGAAAAAACACTAAGTCTACACTGAATAATGTGAAAAAAATAAAAATCTCACTTAATTATAGATTATCTAATATCTTCCCAACAAAAATTTTTCCTCGAGTCCCAATACTCTTTTTATAGGAATCAGTTATTAACAATTTTGTGGGATCATTTAGATGCTACATTTGAATCATAATGATTATTATCTACCTCATAAAAATTCTTTCATTGATATATTGTTCAAATATAATTAAAATGATCCAGAATTGATACTAATATACCTGATCATGGTTTTGAATGAACATATTTTTGACTACAATATTGAATAAAGGAATCTAATAGAGAAAACCATTAATAAAATCCATGTTAAAAATGTTAAATGTTAAGCGTAGTATGATTTACCGAAATAAGGATCCAAAAAAAGTGATTAAGGTTGATGAAACAATAATATTTTTCAATGGTTGGTATATAAATGAATAATATCAGAGTGATTTTTTGGATGAATTCTAGAGTATAAACTTATTTATTTAGTTGAGTTAGTAAGACAGTGGTATAACAAAACATATGAAATTTTTTAAAAACTAGAACCCTGTAACGATTTTAACAGTTGAAGAATTTTATTTCCAAGTAACTAGTTATTATATTTTTATACATTATGGATGGTTTACTAAAAATAGGTTATTGTATCATGGTGTACAAGAATCATGTAATACTAATTCATGATTATTGTTTTTGTAAAATTTATTTTGAAATATTTGAATGATGGATTTAATATTGAAGTTAAAATTATTATTTCTTTGGGTTTTGGTATTCTTTTACCTGAATGTATATATCATTTTCATAAAATATTCATATTATTTAATTATTGGAGAGGAAAAAAGGTTCTGATTTAGATCATCAAACAATTAGACCAGTAGTATTAGATACCTGGGGTGATACCTTATGGGAGTTCTAATAGTGTATCTTATTGTGACATGAGGGGTCTATTTCAAATTGGGACACCAAACACTATCTAAAAGAGTTATATATTTCTGTCTATTTGAATTTTGTATAGGTATAACATTTTATACGATTGGGGATATTTTATTATAGAGATATTGTATGAAATGTTGAATTCTTTTCCGTGGAGATTAAGATATTCCTAAAGGTTCATGGGTACAATTATGAGAAAATTATTAGAGAGATTTTATATTAAAATATAATAGTATATAATAAAATCATCATATACTTATTATTATATAGGGAATGTCTATCATGTTGTAATTTGGGGTTTTGTTCATGAACATAATATTATATTTATAGTATTTATTTATTTTGAAGAGATGTAGTGTATCATTTTTTGAGAGGGTATTATGTCCAAAGATTTAACTCTAGGTATGACATCTTAACAAATATAATTTTTGTATTTTATTATGAAGTAAGACCAGAATTGTATGACATTATCTCACTCATGTGTGGAAATAGATGAGATTTATTAGACAGATCCAATGAGTGGGATTAAGGATAAAGGTTCTCATTTTATGAGAAATTTCCATTTACAATAACCACTAAGGCTCCCAAAATCATATATATCTCATATCATATTCGGTGATATTCCCTTTGAAGATAGAAAAATCCAAAATATATTCATTTACAATAATTTTTCTTTTTCACTCAAAAATCAATAATTCAATATGTATTTGTGATATAATGACACATCTATTTTTAATGGTGTGTGAGCATGTTAAGACCATATACAAAATGGTAGGAACTAGAACTTCCTTAGGAACCACTATGACAACTTTTCCAATGCTTGATGCTATTTCTTTATTGGTATATGGATATGTAGCTTTTACATGAGAAGGAATATCCTACCTTGAGTGAAAAAAATGATTTTCCCTAGTCTATTTATAAGAATTGTTTCCTACCAATTCAGTCTTTTTTGTATGTGAATCCATCACCATCATGAATAAGTATCACTACATAGGAAAATAATTCAATTTCATCTATGGTGATAGCTTGTTTTTATTAAAATTATGTGTCACCTGTATGGACTACCACTTCAGCACAACCCACAAAGTGACTTATGAAATCTTACTTATATATATTTTTCTACCTTTGAAATTCTATAGATATATTTTATTTTTTCATTAATATTATATAATACAATGTAATATTAATGATATCGATGTGTGTGTTTTAATTATTATACTGAAGAATATATATGTTTTAATATAAATTGGAGATGGGTATTCAACTTATTAAAATATAGTAAGAATAATAAACCTCACAATAATAATTACAACACAATATTGTAACACCATGATTAGATGATCTTGGGAAGCTCGAGAAATTGAATAGTAGTGTAATATTCCATCATAAATTATATAGGTGAAACCAAAATAACAATTAAATTTAAATTTATAAAAATAGGATATATCATTTCAATGAATACCTTGATTATAAAATAAATGATTTATATTTTTTTCTGCACCTGCTACACAAAAATCCATACCAAGAATACACTATGTAAACCAACCTGTTGCACTTAAATTCATATCATTCTGACAACCCTCTATCAATGCAGCATACAATAGAATAAAATTGAAATGTAAGAAAATAAATTTCCAAACACATGTAATAGTTATAAAACCATGACATGACATAATATATATTGATTATTTAATTTCAAACAGTATATGCATGTTATATGTATATAGGGGTGCTAAAATAAATAGTTTTTTTTGTACGAATTAGTATAATTATTTTCATAATAATTTTATATTAAAAAAATTGTTTGAATAATAGTTTAGTGAAAATATATTTAAGGGAATATGTATTCTATAGGAACTATATTTTATAGTCATTTTATATTTTAGTATTTGAAAATGTGTATGTATTATTAGATTTTTATATTACAATGATTGATATTATTGATATGTTTTAAATATAGCCTAATTTATTAATTTTAGTATCATTTTTATGTTAATGAATTAATATTTATAATGGTTGAAACATTTAATATTTATGTATGTGAATGTAGATAAATTCGATAGAACGAGATGTTGGGTGTAGTGGAAACTTCCATGCAGTAGTCTGAAGCTCAATGTGGACAGGTCATGTGTGTCTAGTTTTATGAGTGGGGGTGGGAGTGGTTTGTGACCCATAAAGGGTAGTGATATTGGATTTCAAGGATGTATTTGGAGTGTAATACTCTCTTATGGTATAGGCATATACAATGCTGAAAAGTATTGAGCTATTCCATTCCCATAACCTTATGCTTGAGTCGATGGAAACTAACTCATCTATTCTTCATGGGTTTATGCAAGGGACGCTCCACATTCTATGGACCATTTCCTACATTATTAGAAAATGAAAGCATCTTATGGATTCATAGGTGATACTTGGTCACACATGGTGCGAGGGGAATAAGTTTTCTGATTTCATGGCCTTCGAGATTACCACCAATGATCGAAGACATTTGTTTTTCACCAAGGAATTTATTCCATAGGAATTCGGTAACTTGGTTAGGGAAGATGAATTGGGACTTCATAATTTTAGACCTCATTATTCTATTATTTAATAGTGTAATACACATCATGAATTTTTAATAAAAAGTTAATTTTGGAGTGGATTGGTAAAAAATATTACTCATGTTTTAGATTTTAACATAAGAACTATTGTTTTAGATGTGTAAGGTAGAGGGGTGAATTCAAAATGACTATAATAATGGTGTTCCGTGGAAATGTCGAAGTTGATGTAAATAAATCTAAAAATTAACAAAACCAATATCGGTATAATAATATAAAAAAATATGAAAACATGAAACTAGAGAAAGAGGATAATATTTAAATGGAAAAATACTTGAACATATTAAATGATATGTACATGTTCTATTCATGTTATTTTCATTATGTATCTTTTTAGAGTATACCATTCATGAATCTCCATTGATCTCAAAACCTGAAAATTGAATGGAATATTAATGATGTTTTTAATTATAAACAAATAAATTATCGAAGTAAACAAAAAATAAGAAAATGAATAAAATCATTTGGGACAATTATAGATAATTATTTTAAGAATAAAAGTTATTCTATATCTAATACAAATATCAATGATTAATAATTTTACATTGAGGTTTTCTTACTACTGGAAAAACATATTAAAAGAAAAAGGCCATAATAAATATTTGGAACAAATATCAATGATTACTCAGGTATAATAACATTATTTTATGGAAAATGTTCAAGAAAACAACTCAAATTTTTGGGATTCTATTCCGGTATGGTGTTAAATGATGATACATGCCTATTTGTGAATGTTTTGACCACTACCTCCTTGAAATGATGTGATTACTTTTAAATCAAAAGAACTGTGTTTTTATGTATATATGATTAAATAACATGGTATTTAGGATATAATGATAATTATTTAATTATAAAAGTTACTTACCTTTTTTCAATATTGATCATTGACAAATGGGAACATTAATTATGCACGTGTCCAGCCAACCATCACCATGATTGTAACATTGGTTCATTTTTCATAACCATATTTCATGATTTGTTTTTAAAAAATAATTTATGTATAAATATGATAAATATTTCAATATTATTTTTCTAGATATGTTTATATAATGACCTATTTTACTATATTTGACCTTCCAATGTCATTTTTTAAACATGAACAGAATTTGATCAAAATACATGACATATACATAATTTTTAAGTAGTTTTATAATTTATTTAAAAAAGTGAAATAAAAGTTATGATAAACATTAAATTATTTCACATGAATGTAAATAATTAAGATATGAGTATTATTTAGGAACATAATGACACATATGATAATTCAGACTCAAGGTAAGGGATTTCATCTAAATTTACATTCCTTTCAAAATTATTTGTTAATATACAACAATTCACATTAATGTGGTGTGTCTAATTACACATTTTCATTTAATATCATGATTCACTAACACTTAATGGTATTTTCTATTTCATAATGAATTATCTCATCCACCGTGTTTTTATTTAAAAATTGACTACTGGTAAAATTTTTCTTTTTAAATATCTATTTCTTTTATGATTCTAAACATTATAATGAATCAATCACATCCTTATTATCCCTATTATTGTAAATAGGATTTATGTTAAATATCAATATTTTCATGTAGTGTAAATTATTATTTCCACCATATATCATTACAATATATGGTTCTCACATTAACAGTTATTTGATTACCTAGGGGTATTTTTGATGAAATTGTATTCTTTATTCAATATATATATTTGATAGGAAACATTTTTTACTGTTTAAGTTGATTATTTAACTATATGAGAAATGATTTGGAAATTCAAGATATGGGTTGGGGATTGCTTAATGAAATCCCTTTCTATTTATCTGTATACTTATGAGAGGAATATGTAGGCCAAATCAGAGTAGTCTAAACTATTATGAGAATAGATCTTGACGGTAAAGGTTTCATGTGCCTAGAAAACATGAAATCAAATAATTAAGCATTTACATTATTAAAAATTCATTTATTATTATATCATATGTTATTTTTACATTGAAATTATCTATGGATGCATTTCATTCTATGTTTATTTATTAAATGGAATGTATTTCAGTAATATTCCATGAAATATTGATTATTACTTATCTAGGTATTTAATTGACATGTGTGATAAGTTATTTAAAATTTAATGTTTAATATTATCATTGATTCATTATTTTCACAGACTACTATACCATAATGAGCATTTTTGATCACCCTTATTTTTATTACTTTCCTCATGATATGAAAAATAAATTTTTGAATGAGATTTCAAGGATGTAGTTCATTTAATTTTATTATGTATCTTGTTTTATTTTCTATTTCACATTTTAATATGGGTATCATGTATGTATTATGGTTTTCCAAAATTAGTAAATTGATTGGTCCTTTTAGATTTTGTTCCTTTTAATCATGCCAATGTATTAAATTAATGCACTGACACTGGTATTTTAGGGTTAGGGAGTTACACAGGTTCTATACAATTTATTTGAAAAAAAATATTTTCTATTACCAAAAGGATTGATTTTTGAGATGTTTTTTTTCATAAATATTGTTTCCAAATTCTATTATATAATTTTTATATGATTTTTTTATGAATAAATTATAGATGTGTGATGGATTTAAAATAAAAATAGTTTTTAAATTCAAATTTGAAGAAGATGATTTGATACCATGGAAAGAGTTCCATGAGCTGGTAAAAGATTTTTCGTATGATTGATTTTTATTAAAACATTACGTTTTGAATTTTATTTATAATGATCTCAAAATGGGTAAAATATGGTTTTTTATAAATAAGCGATGATTTAATAAAAGTGTGTTATGTTTTGTTTAATATGATATTATTTCTGTATTTGTTCTACCTTGGGTTTTTCCATATTCATGAGTTGATATGGCATTTTTTTATAATGTCTCAAAATATCTACCAAAAAATATTCCCAGAAATGTAAATAGTCCATTCACCAATTAGGTCTTTTAGGTAGCCAATAATTTCATCCAAAAGTGGAATTTTAAGTTGACCACTCTACCCAGACTCCAAGTTCAGTGGTGGAGTTGGAGAATTTATGGATATTTTTCATGTATATAACTCTTAGAAACATTATCCATCTTTTTTATTGAAGTAAGAAGAGTTATATTGTGGAAATGAACTTGTTAAAATGAATATAATGAATCTTTACTTCACTGAAGAATCATTAAGTTATAAAGGTCATGTGTTTTGTCCCCTATTTTATGGACCTAGATGAATATTTTGGGAAGTCGTGGTACCTCCCCAACTACAAAAAATAATGATTGGTAATTATTCAATTATGTATTTATTCAATGGAAATAGCCCAATGAACTGGAGATGGATAATTTCTAAGAGCTCATGGGTATCATTCCAGGTGAGCAATTGGTTGAGTACTATCCAAGAAAATTTTCTTGTTTTGTATGCTTCTCAAATGATGCCATTGGAAATGTCTCTCATAAGTATCTCTATTTTAATGGAGGTATTCACCGAGACCGTAGAGCTGTCATATCCACATTTTTAATAACAACATACATAAAAGTTATTAAAAGGGAATTGTATGTTGAACAGGAGTAAGAAAAAAAAAATGAAACATGTGGAACAAGATTTATTCATTGATGGTTTAGCATTAATTGTAATATTTTGTTATTCATATAATTTTGTTGGGGTGGGGGATATTCTAAAGGAATAAAGAGACATATTGTGTGCTTATATTTTGGGGAACCTTGTTATTTTAAGAGGTATTGTGTGAAATCTATACAATTTTTTGATTGGTGTGGCCACTTGTGTAATCTAAAAGAATATTATCAATGGAATTTTGCTTCTTATAATAATTTCATATTCAGTAATAGAATATATTTTTGAGACAAAACATGATAAAAGAATATAAAATTTAATAAATTAATTTGAACATTAAATTTAGAGTGTGAAAATGGACATAAAAATTAAACATATTACAATGGGAAAAATATAATATAAAAAAATTTTAAAATGTGTATTTTCTTGATCAACCAAAATATATTCACTCAAGAATAACAACATATAAATGTGATTTAATATTACTGATTAAATGATTATCCTAAAAGTGAAAATACAAGGTATCTGGAGAGAAAATATCAATGTTTGAATAATGAATGAAAGGTGATGTACTTTTACTAATTATATAACCAAAATTATCATTAAAAATCATACTATTGGAATAATAATATTTTTGTTCGAATAATAACCTTACTATGAGAATAGTAATCAGACTGTGGATGGTGAACTACTGCCTCACGAAACGATGATTGTTCAATTATCTACTACCACCTCCCATGGTGGCCATTATGATGTCATTGTATTTATATATGATATATATTATATTTATGTTTTCCTTATGATTCTTTATTTGTTATTTATTTCGTACCTTTATGGTTTCCATAATGGGTAAACGCGATAATTTCATTTTAGGAAGTGAGGACCACCACCCCCTCAAATTGATTTGAATCATTAATGCCATATGTGGGATTTATAAAGGATGTAGTTAATGATATTATATATGATATTAAACTGTAATTGTTACATACATTTATATCATAATTTTTTCATTCCATTAAATGTGAAATAGAAATGAAAGTAGCGTTCATGCATACATATGGCTATCACTCTCTAGGAACAGTGCATTTCATTTCATACCTTCAAATGTTATGTAATGGTATAAATACATATATATATATACTAGATATATATGAAATATATGATGTCTAAATCATTAATATCATTCTAGAGATAATGAATATTTTACTTAATGAACAACTTGTAAATATAAGAAGTTCACTTTTGACTCAAGTACCAAATATCGACAAAACGACCGTTATTAACTTAAATAATTACATAATTTTTATAAAATGGTTATAAGTGATATAAAATAAATGATAAACATTAAAAAAGTTCTTAAGAGAGTATAAATTAACTTATGTTTATCATTCCGGAAGAACAAGGAACATACGAGCGAGTCAAGTCGGACACATGGTAAAGGGATTTCTTATCTCTCATTAAATTCTGTGAGATTTACATTGCTCTACACTTATTTATCGCATGTGGTGTATTTTGTACTGACATTTGATATATATTATCATGATTTTATTTATTTTCATGGTATTCTATAATTCATTTGGTGTTTATTATCTTTTTTTCGTACAACTCGATTGATTACAACAATGTAAGGGGTTTTTCATCTCACTTTTATTCCCGTGAGATTCATGATACATTTTCCACTATTTCCTTTTGTGTTGTGTAAATATACTGCCCATGATTTTATTAATTCTTTAATATACATTAATTTATGGGTATTTACATCTTCATTGTATGATCCTTCTTTCATTGGGCTTACGTTTTGAAAGTTACCAAAATCTGTAAGGGAACCTTTCACCCTCCTCTTTTTTAAAACGACTTCTTTTTGTTATGTATTTTAATTTACATATTCTCATGGTGGGATATGTTCTTATATATACATATTGCTATAAATTTTATTTTCAAGTGATGAGATACCATTTTTATCTCTCATCAACTCATTTTATGAATTTTAAAGTAACGACGTTAGGTTGTCGAATTTCTGTAAGGGAACTTCATAACCCAATTTCAATTCATTGCGTTGAACCTCTACTTCTTGATTATGTCATGAAATGAATATGTTTGAATGACCTTTGATTGTTTTACACTTAATATAAACTTATATTTGGTTTATTTATATTTTTCACATGTAATTATGTCATTGAGTTATCCTTAATCTAAGGATACCATCTTTGTGAGGGACTTCATCTCAATATCCTTTCATTGAGGCATATCTTGTTTTAATTCAAGAAATTCTTTTATAATATGTATATACACCATTGAATTTTCATTTCATTCAAAGGGAATCGTTTTCTACGAAGCGTTTTACTAAATGACAAAAAGGAATGTTTCTTTTAATGTAGGCGGTGACAACGACTTTTCTACCACCGCGAGTATTACTTGATCTTTAGCTTCCTTAACAAGCCATAATGTTTTTAAAACGAAAAATAAATACCATATACTCTATTATGTATTCTACTATTCAAAATGGTTTTGATAATGGATAATTTATGTCAATATATTTTAGTGATATATTGTGTTTGAAATGTTGAAATGTTTTCTTCCCTTTATATTTGATGTATGTGATATGATTTTATAATGCTACATGGACATTTGATGGCTCGTTATGTTTTAAACCAAATGATGGGTGGGGTCGTGATAAACCAGGATGGCTGGTTACATTATAACCTCCAATGTATTGGGTATGGAAGTCGACAGTATGACTATTCCATTTAGTGACATGTATGGAAGTCGACCGTATGGTTATTCCATTTAAGTATGTTTATGTTCCAAGTTACCTTTTAATGTTATTTTATTTGTATATGGGTTTTATAGTGATATTTTGGTTACTAAAGGGTAATCAAATATCTTTTATTTAGTGAAGAGTATTTACTACTTCATAAAGGTGAAATGTATTATTTATGATTAAGTATTCATGATTTAATAGTTGTTTTGAGAAACTAATAGTTTTCCTTATTTTTGTATCCCTTACAGATCTTTTTATGACCATCCAAAGTTTTTGAAATATTTTCCATAGGACTTAAATATGAATTGGGTCAAGGATGAGATCAAGTAAATACATGCTGCCTAAAACATGGAACTAGACATGTTTCTTTTTAAGAGTTTTTATATTATAAAAAAATGGAAACTGAGTAGAAGTGTCTACTTTGTAATCTTTTGAGATATAATAGTAATGTCCTAATTCTCTAGAACTCTAAACCTGAAAACATCCTCAATGTGAATTATTTATTTAATTCATGATTATGCAATGTTTTAAGGTTGGGTCCTTATATTTTTTATCAAAGGTTGGTTTAGATAACTTTAGAGGTTAGGGTATTCTTTAAGCATAAGTGACATTATCATAATGGTTAAGATTTAAGAAATATCCATAATTTTTTTAGATAAAGTGAATGAGTTTAAGAGAACATGAATAATTATATCTTAGTATTATATGATTATTTTATAGATATACTCACACTAACCATTTTGGTTTTAGTAAATGGATGGATCTAGTAGGCACCAAAGTAATAGTGGATATGAAGAAAACTGTGACGGTTTTCCAAACGAGCAACTGAATGATATTGGAGTTGTAATGAGAACTCATGTGGTTATTCTCAACCAACTATATGGAGTCATGATTCATCACTTGAACCTTAGTGATTTTTTTTTAAGGCAACATATTTTCAAGAAACAAATCCCTACAAAAGTTCAGTTAATAATCATAAAGGTATGTGTGTTCAAAAACCTATGTATCAATGATGTGGAAAGAAACACCTTGGAAAATGTTTCAAAGGGATGGAAAGATGCTATAGATGTGGAAATGAAGGTCGTAACGCACGAACCTTCCATGGAAATATGAATCATCTAGTTCACTCTAGGAAAGGGAAAGAAGTTCTTTCTGAAGGATCAATTGAATGTTTTCAATGGGATGTGCATGGGAATTATGCAAACACATGTCCTTTGAAGAGTTTTCCAGAATGGAATCACCATGATCATAAAAATATTCATTTACCAATACCAAATTCCATTCTGATTGGGGATGAAAAACTGATAATGAGAAATGAATGGTATGGATTATTTCTTTACATATGTTTTCCTATTATTGAATCTTAGGATAGGATTCATGATTTTTTTATAGGAAAGAAGTCTTTCAGAATAAGTTGGAAAGGACTGGTTAATGGATCATGAATAATGTTGAATGAGTAAGAAGTCAACATATAAAGGATTCAAGAGTTATAGTAGATTTTAGGATGGTGAAATGCTTAAAAGTATTAAGGATCTTTTGATAATGGGATTGCATTATAAGACTTTTTATAGTATGTGTAACCCTGATGTTTGATATATGTAAATTTTATTCAAGGAATAATTATCTTTTATTTTGTGGATATAATTATAAAGAAACATTTGGTTTTATAAGATCCTTGAATTTGAGGAAATTACCAGTTAATACATTTTGGGATGTAAAACAAAAGTTATTAGATAACCTTTGTGGATAAAATATTTTATGGTTATTTTTTATGAATTTACATATTTTTGGGGAATGTTATAAAATTAGATAGTTTTTTAAAAGGGACAACACGCAGACCGTGTGACAACCCGTCATGTCGGATGATGTTGCGGGAATCGAACCCACAACCAAAGTGCGACTGGTATTTATCGCTTACCACTGGGCTACATGAACTCCCTGGTTAGTATGACTAATTATTTTTAGTTATATGATTTTATGAGTCAAGAATAAGTTGATTTTGGGTTCTATATGGAAATTATTAACTTATCATGTAGGATATGTGATTATGTTAATTACTTTTCAATATGAGACTTTAAGAGTAACCGGTGTAATTTGGAGATAAATGTTAAGATTTATCATGAAAGACTATGTGATTAAATACATTATATATTTGGGTTTAAATCTTAGTTTGGATTAAATTGATGAATTTTATAGACAGCTATTTATTGAATGGTCTTTGAGGAACTTTTGGTTTTGTTTGACAAATTTTGGAGATTATGAGTAGTTTTTCTTTTTTTTTTGAATGATTATCATTTTTGGGGATTATATGATCTTGTACTAAACATTTTGGATTTGGTTAAGGTCTAAAGACATGTGAAATATATAGTTCATCTTTTATGGATTATGTGATTCTCTCGAAGTTGATTTTGGTGCTCTTAATGTGATCAAGTCATCTTAAATACTCATTGTTTGAGGAAAATATCAGTTTATGTTATAAATCTATTAAAAGATGAAAGTCTACATGATAGGTGAGTATGCTTCCTTATGTTTTAGTTAATTTCATGAATAAATTCCTTAATTAAAAGTAAATTAAAAAAAATGTTTTCTGTTAACTTTTCCTACTAGGGAATCAAATACTATTTAACCATCACAATTTGTGATTTTCTGGTGGTTAATTTTCTCCTAAACATGTTTTCTATCACTCTCCATCAGATCTTGATGATTTTTTTTATCATCCATATCCATGGTTTCATAGAATACTATTATGGATTATTTCAGATGACCATTTTACTTCTTTCTCTTTCTTTAAAAGTGATAATTTTATTTACTCCTTCTCCAATGTGGGGATTTCAATAATGTTTTTGAGCCCAATTTTAAAATTGTGAGGACGCAATTTCCCAAAGGGGGAAGGATGTAACATCCCTTGTAAATAATGAATATGAAATTTTCATATATATTAATATTTTGAATAAAATATTAATATTACTTTAAAGGGGATGCTATGTTCGATGGTATACCCAATATGCAATAACAAGTTTCTTTGAAATCTTATGTTGCATACTAATAATATATTAATATTATTTTAAATGGTAGTTAACACCTAGTCGTTGTAATGGAGAGAATGAATAGAACTAACTAAAAAATGATTATATATGTTTATAAAATAATTTTACATTTATCCAATAAATGTTAGCGACTTAAAATGCGGATGAATCCAATTTTAAGCATAAATATTCTAATATTTTTTAAAATATTGATTAATAGCCTTTTGATGGAGAACTCTTTTTAAATCTACTTTGTGTCAGTTTTATATTTTATATTTGACAAAATAAAATCCTTCTTTATAATCGGGAAATCAAAATTTACTTTGTGTAAATTATTGTTATTTCTCTGATAAAGTTCATTTTTTAATGAATAGTGAAAAATGTTGTATTTTAAATCAAAACCTCCTTTTTATATAATATATTTATATGATTAGTTTATCTTTTTAATTGGATTTAAAGTGTAATTAAAATATATTTTTACCATTTAATCCAATAGTGGTCATTGGAATTAATTTCACTTTGAAATTGGACATAAACAAGTTTCAATCTTTTGATAGACATTGTTTCTTAAAAACACCTTATTTGTTTTGACAGGCGGAATTAATTATAAAATTAACTAATACAACTTATATGTTTTAAATTTGGTAAAATGGACATAATTTTTTTAATTTGTAATATCAAATATATCTTAGGGAGAAATTTTGGTATTTTTCTGAAAAACATTAATTTTTGATGAAAAGTGAAACCACTAAGTAGATGTTAAAAATTGAATTTTTCGTTTAAATAAAAATTTAACGCCTCTGTGAATTTATTTTTAAAAATTGGAAATAAATGGTTGTCATTAATAAGTAAAATGTTGTTCAATGGGATGAAAATACTTTTTGGTGAATTGTATCTTTTGATATTTATTAACCGCGTTTAATGGTAATTAGGGTAATTTAAGGTAAAAATAATATTATAAAAATATAAATAAACCTTGAAAAATGTCTTAAACATATTTTATGATTCATGGAAGACCACGACAATCCATGGGTCAATTTTGGGACCCCAAGGAGCCACTTGGTTATGATAATGACATTAATAAATTTTTATTTAAAGAAAAATTGAAAATGTCACAAACATGTATTGTTTTACTAAAAAATATTTACATGGTGTTATATAAGTTATATTTTTTGAATAAAAATATTCATTAGAAACCTAAAAAGATTTCATACATAATGGTAATTTTTTATAATTTTTAGACAAAAAATAAATAAAATTATTTATGACACAATGATGATGCAGTGTTTACGTCATTAATGAATGATTTAAATAAATATGAAGATAAAGTTTAAGATAATATCAAAAAATTGTCCAATTATTATTGGATGATTTTATTTCAAACATGGGACACCTTATCTTTGACTTTAATGATTTTTGTACCTTTATAAAAGTAAATGAATAATATAATAAAATAATATTTTCAAGATTTTATAAAGAGCCCCTGCTCTCCCTTATAAAAGGACCCCACTTCCTACCCATTTCACACACTTCTCAAGATTTTTGGATCGTCCAAACTCTACTCAAATAATCTAACATGATCTCTATCTTAATACTAGAAGCCTTACCCTTGGCATAAATCACTTCAAGAAACCATTTTGGTTCAAACAAAGGGTAGTTAACCGTTTTAAAGGAATTTTCTTCTCTTATATTCTCTTGTTTTATTTTGCATCTCCAACCCCTTAAACTCTTTTTATTCCTTTATTTAGTAAAAAACTCAGTATCATAAATATATTATGATGTTTTTATGGGAAGTATTAGAGCTAAAATTACACAAACCTCCATCTAATGGGTGAAGAACATACTATTTCTGTGGACTGTGAACTACTAACTCACGAAACGATGATTGTTCAATTATCTCCTACCACCTCTCAATGTGGCCATCAGGATGTCACTATATTTATATATGATATATATTATTTTTATTTTTTCTTTATGATTCTGTATTTTTCATTTATGTCGTACCTTTATGCTTTCCATAATGGGTAAAGGCGATAATTTCATTTTAGGAAGTGTGGACTACTGCCCCCTAAAAGTGATTTGAATCGTTAATGCCATATGTGGGATGTATAAAGGATGTAGTTAATGATATTATATATTATATTATACTGGAATTATAATATACCTTTATATCATAATGTTTTCATTTAATTAAATGTGAAATTGAAATGAAAGTAGCGTTCATGCATACGTACGGCTTACCGTCTCCATTACGGTGCATTTCATTTCTTACCTTCAAATCTTATGTACTGGTATAAATACATATAATATATATATATATATATATGATATATATGATATCTACATCATTATTATTATTCTATAGATAATGCATATTTTACTACATGAACAAATTGTAAATATATGATGTTCACTTTTTACTCTAGTACCAAATATCGACAAAACGACCGTTATTAACATAAATGATTACATAATTTTTATAACATGGTAAGAAGTGACATAAAATAAATAATAAACTTGAAAAGGGTTCTTAAGAATGTATAAATTAACTTATGTTTATCATTCAGGAAGAACAAGGAACATACAAGTGAGTCAAGTCGGACACGTGGTAAGGGGATTTCTTATCTTGCTTTTAATTCTGTGAGATTTCCATTGTTCGCCACTTATTTATTGAATGTGGTGTGTTGTGTACAGTCATTTGATATATATTATCATTATTCTATTTATATTCATGGTATTCTATAATTAATTTAGTGTTTATTATCTTTTGGTCATACAACTCGATTTATTAGAATGACGTAAGTGGTTTTTCTTCTCACTTTTATTCCTATGAGATTCATGCTACATATGCCACTATTTCCTTTTTTGTGGTGTACGTACTACCCATGATTTTATTATTTTTGTAATATACTTTAATTTATGGGTATTTACATCTTCATTGTATGATCCTTCTTTTATGGGATGTATGTTTCAAAATTTACCCAAATCTGTAAGGGAACCTTTCACCCTCCTCTTTTTTTAAAAGAATTCTTTTTGTTATGTCTTTTAATTTACATATTCTTATGATGGGATATGTTCTTATATATCCTTATTGCTGTAAATTTTACTTCCAAGTGTTAGATACCCTTTTTATCTCTCATCAACTCATTTTCTGAATTTTAAAGTGACGTCATTAGGCTGTTGAATTTCTATAAAGGAACTTCTTAACCTAATTTCAATTCATTGGGTTAAACCTCTAATTCTTTATAATGTCATGATATGAATATGTGTTAATTACCTATGATTGTTTTACACATAATATTTCACTTATATTGGGTGAATTTATATTTTTCACACATAATTATGTCATTGAGTTATCCTTAATCTATGGATACCATCTTTGTAAAGGACTTCGCCTCAATCTCCTTTCATTGAGGCATATTTTGTTTTAATACAAGAAATTATTTTATACACTGTATAAACACCTTTGACTTTTCATTTCATTCAATGGGTATCTTTTTCTACTATGTGTTTTACTTTACGACAAAAAGGAATGTTTCTTTTAACGTACGCGGTGACAATGACTTTTTCGCCGCCTCGGGTATTACTTGATCTTTGGATTCCTTAACAAGCCATAATGTTTTTAAAAGGAAAAATAAATAGTAGATACTCTATTATGTATTTTGGTATTGAAAATGGTTTTCATAATGGATTTGTTATGTCAATATATTTAAGTGATATATTGTGATTGAAATGTGGAATTGTTTTCATTCCTTTATATTTTTTGTATGTGTTCTGATTTTATAATGGTACATGGACATTTTATGGGTGGTTATGTGACAAACAAAATGACGGGTGGTGTCGTGATAATCCAGGATGGGTGGTTATGTTATATCCTCCAATTCAATGGGTATGTAAGTCGGTCGTATGGCTATTCCATTTAGTGAACTGTCTGGAAGTCGATTGTATGGTTATTCCATTTAAGTATGTTTATGTCCCAAGTTACCTTTTTATGTTATGGGTTCTTTATATGGGTTTTATGGTGATATTTTGGTTACAAAAGGGTACGCAATGATCTTTTATTCAGTGAATCGTATTTACCACTTCATAATGGTGAAAAGCATTACTTATGATGAAGTATTCATGATTTACTTTTTGTTTTGATAAACTAATAGTTTTCATTCTTTTTGTATCCCTTAGTGAGTTTTTATGATCATCCCAAGTTTTTGAAATGTTTTCCATAGGACTTAAAGATGAATAGGGTCAAGGATGGGATCAAGGAAAGACATGCTATCTAAAACATGGAATTAGACATGTTTCTTTTTAAGAGTTTTTATTTTATGAAAAAAATGGAAACTGAGTAGAAGTGCCTACTTTGTGATCTTTTGAGATGTAATTGTTATGTCCTAATTCTCTAAAACTCTAAACTTGAAAAATCCCCAATGGGAATTATTTATTTAATTTAGGATTATGTAATGTTTTAAGGTTGGGTCCATATATAGAGTGAGTTGTTTTCATGAAGGTACATCCTTGTATGGATAATATAAGATGATGTGGAACTAGATTAGTATTACCTATGTTTAATAACAATGTAAAATTAACATTTAGTATTAAAACTATCATCACCTAGTGGAAAATAAAGTGTCCCTACTCTACTCCTTGTATGATACTCATGGGGTAAATGAATTATAAAATTAACAAACTTTTTAAAACCATTATAAAGAACCTTAATAGATTGTTATGTTAGAAAACATAAAAGGAAAAATACCTATGTATAACCTATATTGAAACCTATAAACTCATATTTTAGGATATATTTTTTGTTAATAATTTAATCCCTCTATTTATATAGTTTCAATTTTTATATGTTTTTTAGTATAAGTATTCTCATCTATTAGTTAGTTTTGGATATAGTAAATTACTAGAGCTCAAATAAAATAGTAAAAGGAGAGTTCATTATCAATTAGTGAGTATAAAATTTTTTATATGATTATTGTTCTACACATTCCTTCATAGCATGGATGTTTGGTATGACTATTCAAACACTACCACCAAACAATGATTTTGAGGTATCCTTGAGAATAAAAATGGAGTATATGTTTCATCACAAGTATATTACTAATCCTTGATTAACTTTTATGGATGAAACCTCTCAAAATTATTTTCCTATATAATTTAGTGAAGTTTGATGATAAATTGGGCATGAATTTTCCATTTTATATAAACCAATCATTAGTGGTTGAGAGAGAGAGATCACACATCATATCCCAATTCAGACACTAATTTTTAACAACTGTAAGGACGTGGATGAATCTATTTAAAATCTTCATCCCATGTGTGGAAATTATTGCCTTATGAGCAATAATATATTGTCATATTATTGAGACAATGGATATAACCATTCATAAATGAATTACCATTGTGATGGATTATATTGATGTATTCCTAGAAGGGTTGTCTAGTCTTCCATCAAAGTGAGAGGTTGAGTTATCTGTTGATCTTATACCTGGATCTTTACCCATATAAAATAGTTGTAACAGAACAACCATTTTGAATTGGAATAACCAAAGAAGAAGTTTAAATAGAATCTAAAAAAGGGTTTTATATACCTTATTTCTTCATAATGGGTTGTTATGATCCTCTTAGATAAGAATAATAATTGTTCAATGTGCCTATAAATAAATTATTGTTAACTCAGTAAAATTTTGATAATGAAAAAATCATCCACTACCATAAACTAATGAATTGTTCAATCAATGATACGAGGGCCATTACTTCTCAAAGATGGACCTTTAGTGATGTTATCACTAATTAAAGGATATGAAGGTAGATAATCACATGAATTCATTTTGAAAAGTTGTGAATAATATGAGTTCATAGTTATTCTATTTGGACTCACTAATGCTCTTATGATTTTCATGGATATACTGAATAGATTCATTACAGATTACATCAAAAAAAATTGGTAGTCATTATATATTATATTGTGATATAATACAAGAGAGATTATAAGAATGATTAATATTTTAATATCTCTCTCTATATTTTTAGAAAGAAGAATCTATATGAAAAGTATAGTAAATGTGAGTTTTTATGGATGAATTATCATTATTAGGGCATGTTATAATCATCAAAGGGATATCTGTGGACCCTTCTTATACAAATGAAATTAAGGGGTGGCCCATACCAACATATTTAATTGATATTCATAGTTTCCTTTGACTATCTTGGTATTATCATTGATTTTTGAGGAACATATAAAATTTTTCAAACTGACTAACCAAGAGGACTCAAAAGTGGGTACAGTTTTATCAGAACAATGAATTCAAAGAGGGTATCAAAGAATTGAATAAGAGGCTTATCACTATACTAATACTTATACTACCCACATGTGGAGAAATTTTCATCGTATACCATTATTATATAAATAAGGTATGAGTTTATAACTAATGATAACGTTATAGTCTACTCCTCTAGGTAGTACAAATCTCATGACTAGATCATTCCAATATATAATTGGGAGTTGGAAATAGTGGTATTCACACTAAAAATATGGAATGATTATCTTAATAGGGAGAAGTATGGAAAAAATACAGATCCGAAGAGCCTAAATTATATATTCAAATAGAATTATCATAATGTGAACTTGTGAATACGGATATATCTGAAAAAATAATTATGACTTCACAATCAACTGATATCCAGGGAAATAAAATAATGTGATAGATACTCAAAGTAGAAAGGATATTGCATCCTTATAAATTATTAGAATTGTGTTGGATAAAATCTTCATACACTTATAAAGGATGGATATGGGGATAATAATTGAAGTAAAATCATCATTTATTTCTCAAATTATTGAGTAAACGTACCTTCCAGAGAAGATAAAGGGTACATAAAGATATGATTTTAAAATTCAGAAGAAGGTAGAAGCTAAAAGAAATGGGAAATCCCCAATGGTTAAAGTTGATGAAGAAGGAGTTGCAATATTTGGGTCAAGAATATGTGTCCCATAAAAACCCTAATATATAAAAAGAGATGTTTAATGATGAAAATTGAAGGACCTTCCCCATCCACCTAGGAAATAAAAAGATTTGTTGAGGTCTCCAAGAGAACTATTGGTTGGAAATTAAAAGGAAGAGACATTAAAATATACATAAATGTGTTTATTATATGATTATATAAAGTTAGAGGGACAAGAATACAAGGGGATAATGCAACCATTACCCATACCATCGTTGAAATGGGAGAACATCATCGTGACTTTGTCACTGGTCTTCTAAAGACATCCATAGGAAACAGTTCTACATGGGTTGTGGTGGACCGTCTTAAAAATAATACATATGTCATCTACATCAGAGAGAACTTATAAATCCATAATGATATAAGGATAGAAATTAAGAAATTGGTTAGGGTTTTTTTGGAACACTACTATAAATTTTATCTAATTGAGATATGAGATTTACTTTAATGTATAATATTAATCTCTTATAAGATCTAAATAGTGAGTTGATCGTTAGAACAAATGTGTTTTGTGACAAAGTAGGTAAACACCAGATTTTGGGACCTGAGATGGTCAATGTTATGGTAGAAAAGGTCAAGAACATTATAATACCCATTAGAGTAGCTCAAAGTTGACAGAAGATCTATGTTGACAATTGTTGATGAGAACCAAATTTTGAGGTTAGAGATAAGGTATTCCTCCACATTTCCCCATGGAAGAGATTAATGAAATTTAGAAATAAGGAAAGTTAAATCCTAGGTATATTTCCCTGATGATGTTCTTTACCGAATTAGAGTAGTGGTTTATTAACTAACACACCCAACTTCCCCCTCTCATGTATACAATATAGTCAATGTATCTTCTTTACGTATGTACATACCTGATCCCTCACATTTACTAAATTCAATTGTGGTCAAATTGGAAAATGATCTCTCTAATGTGGATGTACCAGTGAAGATATTTGATGGTATGGATAATGTCTGATCCAAAAATAAAACACTTTTAGTCAAATTATTTTGGCAAAACAAAAAATATAAGGAGGGGACATTGGAACCAGAGGAATCAATGTAGTAAGAGTACCCTAAACTATTTTCACCATAATTTTAATAATGAAATTTCTCTAGAGAAATTAATTTATGTTGGAAGAATGTATCTAACTATAATAATAGAAATTTAATTTTCCTTTTTATTTTTATTACATATTTAGTAAGATAATACAATGCACACAGACCATAAGAAAATACTTACTAAATTTTATTATATTAAATCAAACATTATTTTAATGAATAAAAATGAATATGATAAATTAAAATATTTAAATGGGATTAAAATTTAAATAAGATAAATAAAATTTTAAAATGTGGATATTCTCGATCCTATAAAATTATTTTACTAATGAAAAACACTATAGAAATATGAGAAAATAATAGTAACACAATATTCATCATGAAAATGAAAATACATATAACCATTAGAGAAACTTAAAGTGATTGAAAAAATGAATAAAATATGAGGTATTTATAGGAATTATAGATCCCATTTGAACATTCAAAATCTATCTTTTGGAGTAGTGATATGTCAATTGGAATACTAACCAGGTCATTGGAATTGTAGTCCTTCCATTAGGAACAATAAACTGATTGATAAAATCATGACCTCACCTTTGGAATTGTAAAATAATTTATATGTAATTTATAAAATCTAAATATGTATTATTTATATTATTGTAATAAAATATATATGATTTAAAAATGTAATATTATGTGATGTTATTTTTGTAAAACACAAATATTTTAATTTAATTTTTATAATAAATATATATAATATATATATAAACTAATATCATGTTATTTTATAATCATAATGTGATTTCATGAGATGATAAATAATATATCAAAGGGTTACAAAAATGAACATAATATTAAAATTAGTAGTTATTAATTTACTATGGATATCCATTAAAAAAATTAATTCATATTTTTTAGAAAAATACTTTCTTAAAATGGATATAATTTTAAAATATACACATCAGAAAATGGTTTCTGTAATTTTTTTTAGAATTTGTCAAAATTATGTTGAATTTTTAGTGAATTGTGAAATACAATAAATTAACATATTCAATTCAATAAGATAATTACATGTAATTTGGAGTCAAGGATGATATAATCAAACACTAGTTTTACTGGATAATTAGAATCGATGTTATGATCAATTTTTATTTATAAAATATTCATTAATACTAAAAGATCTTTATTTTAACACTTTTTTCACCACACATATATGATTTACTATATTATGGAGATTTTGATGTTATGGGTAATAAAATACACATGTTTTTTAATCTTAATAATTAATATTATATAATATGTTCTACTTAATTTTTACCTTAATGAGTAGTGAAGAAAATAAAAATATATTATCCTGGTTAAGGTGAAAATGGGTTTACCACTGATTAGAATATAAAGATATGGGATAAAAATGAACTAAAACTTGTTCAAAAATAATTGGTTCACCATATCTAAACCCCATCTCTTATTATGCTTTAAAATTATCCTTACTGGATCCATGTGGAATGTGTAATGCGTGGTACACATTTTTGTTTTAAAAAATTCCATGTCTGCACTCTTTCCCACTTATATTACCCAGCCACTGTACTCTCACATTCACACATACAATGCACATTAGTTATACAAATACCTTCCCAATTACATTTCCTAAATACATCTTCATTACCTATATCCCATGGTTTGATCATAAATCCATCTTATGAATTATATTGGTGTTAACATAAGTAAGTAATTAGAAGAGGATGTATCAATCATAATCGAACATTTATGTTTTATTTCTTATTACACATTCATTAAATATTATTAAACCATGATAATATAATAACCTCATTATAACACATGTAATTAGATGTTATTATGTTATCTTCATGACCTATATCCATCTCCTCCACCCTCATATGGGAAAAAAACATCAATCATCTGCACGACGGAATATCGATACGTGAAGTAATGTGATAGATATGTCGCATACAATTTGAAATGAATGTTATAAGGATATATATATATAATTAATATATTATATTTTTATTATTTAATAATACTACTTGAGTTATAATATCAAATTTATATTTTTACCTTCCATCCATTTCGAAAATAATAACTTTGCTCATGTGTACACTGAACTACCGCCTGGCGAAATGATGTGATGTTCCATTAAATTCCATTTTAAATATATGGGAATGATGATACATATTTATAGAATTTATTATATTAATGATATATTTATGATTCTATAATGTTTAATTATTATTTACCTTTCTTTTGTTTCATCTACAAAAAAATGGGATCAACATTAATGCATACATATGCCGATTATATCCTTGAACAACCCATTTAATATTTATATCTATAAATGATTTAAAATATTTATATAATTAATATATATGATATTAATATAATTATTAAAATTATGGAAATTGTGGAATTATGATAAATATTTTATATCCAAAACTACCGAATCAAAACATATAGAAAAAAAGGAAGCAGTTATAACCCGAAAAAACAATTTTCATAATGAATTGCTAATAACTGAGTGATAAAAGGATATAATTAATCCTATATGGTATGATATATATTATTATGTTCATAAAAAAGTTTATAATAAAATTATATTTATTATATTTCAATCTATCACCCTTTTGTGTTAAGAATAACTCGATATAACATTTTAAAAAAAATGCCTTCTTAGAAAAATATGCAATGTTATACACCTATCATCTTTTTTAAGGTGTATATAATTTCTCTTAGACATGTTATATCATGAATATATTTATATTCATCATACATAATTTTATGTTTAATTTTAATATTTCATTGATCTTATAATTCAAATGTTAAAAGGTTTTAATGATTTTATAATACAATCTCTTTATTTATTGGGATTCTTTATGATTATGTTTTTTATGGTGGTATCTTATGATATACCTCCCATGTAACTCATTAATTTTTATTATTATGTGGTTATATTTGGAGAATATATATTCACTTTTCAATTTTATCATTTAATGTTCTCCAGAGTCCATGATAATTTGGTTTTGGAAAGCCAACATTATTTTTCACTTCTTCAGTATCCATGTTTTCTAGGAAAATTCAATTTTTTAATATTATACCAATATTATTTAATTTTTTTTTACACTTTTTTCATTTTATGAATTCTATTTAAAAAGAATATTATTTTTATTTTCCAAACAAGTATCTTTTGTTTGTTTATCGAAGATGGTAATAGAATATCTGTTTTATTGTGTAATGCATGAAAAAAATTTCTTTCCATAATGAACAATCATTATGTATAACCATCCTTTAAAATTTTCAAATGTTATTTTCAAAGAAATTATTTTTTACAATTTTCATTCAATTTTCAGTTTTAAGTGGTTATTTTTAGTGTGAAAAGACTATTTTCCTCACGAAATGTTTCAAGTGAAATTTCTAAATAATTTTCCATCTAAGATGACTTTCTATGATGATAATTATTATTTAGTGGGGATATGATCCAAATATGAAATTCCTATTCATTCTTTGTATGTTTTATGATTATGATGAAAAAATGATTATGAAATTCATTTCTCATTGATGGGTTATAACATTATGAAATAAATATGAAATATGTTTATTTTTCCACGGGTTATGGTGTGATAAAATGATTAATTTTTTATGAAACCTATTTCTTTTCATTTTTCAATATTATGATTAAATAGTTACAAAACCCATTTCTTTTCATGAGTTTGGACATGGAGAATGTTTTATGATCTTGGAACACAAATCTGTATGGTTTTAATTGTGTGATGGCTTGTTTCTTTATCAACAAAGGTTGGTGGTTATGTTATATCCAAGGATAGTGGTTACTTTATAACCAAGGATGGCGGTTACATTATTACATAGGATGATATTTATGTTAGAACAATGTATGGTAGTTAAATTATAGTCAAATGTAGTGGTTGTGTTATAAGAATGATTGATGGGACATGTTTCTCCCTATAATGAATTGAGTAAAGATTGCTATATCATGACATAATCAAGACTGGAGTTGGAAGTGATCCTATTTCAGTAAAGGACATTATCCACTATGATAGTTTTGGGAGGGAACCTTGAATAATATGACTGTTTTGGGAGTGAACTCATTCCAAAATGATATCCTTGTTAATGAGCCTTGACTACTATACAAATGAATTTATATGATTATTTTTATTCCACAATTCCATGCCTTATTATAATTATATCCTCTTATGGATCATGTTCATTGATTCCATTATGATTCATGTCTTATAAACTTCTAATATTAAAGTTATTAATCAGAATTATGATCTTTGAAATGCAGGGAATCATTTTCAAATGTTATGCTTGTATAATAACCCCTCTATTCTCATGTAATAAAATGAAAAAGTCATGACATACATATACATTAAATCACATTTGAAGAATACACAAAACATTATACAAACCGATGTCAAAAGGCCATATCATTTTAGTATATTTGGAATCATGAAAACATAAACACTGGTTCATATGCTAGCTACATTATATCCCTCTAGGTTCGACATGACTATAACTCTTCTTAGACCTATATTACCTAATACAAATCATCATTACATGGGGAAGGAAACAAAAACAAGTGTGAGTTTAGATTCTCATTATGAGTAATTATGTGAGACGTGTAAGTATAAACATGTGCATTGGAGTTTGAGAACATGATTGTAAACATTGAATATCACACCATGCAGATCAATCATCATAAACATGAGTCATGTAATAAAGCATGGAAGATTACACGACATGAATCATTTTGAAATAAATAAAAATCAATGAATGAAACATATTGAAATATTGATGGGAATTATGGGAGACACACAATAATACATAATGATTTCTATTATTGTCAAGGCATCACATTTATGGCCAAATTAGTACAAAAAACCATTTACTTCACTGATTCCCGCCCCCATTTTATCCATGTATTACTAAATCTGGTTCACTCCATGTTCTTTATATATATTACAGATCTGAGTTCACTCCTCATTCCAACCCTATAATACTTAACCAAGTTAACTCCTCATTCCTACCTTTTATTACTAAACTGAGTTCATTTTATTTTCCAACCATGCATATATCATGAGATATATATCATTACCAAATGCATTTCTATGTGATATTGGACTCACCCAACCCATAGTGAAATCATATATACATGCTACACATGATCATTGAAAATAATAGCATAACCCATGAAATAAAAATTAGTATCATAAACATGTAATCATATCATAAACTATGGAAATGAAACAAGTTTCAATATCATCTCATCAAATAAAAACTCATTAAATATGTGGTTTTAAAAAGCATGCAACCCGTGAAAGATAAACAAGTTTCATAAACATCATCTGATACAAACGTAAACTAGTTAGAGAAATAAAATGATTGGGATTGTGGATCATTTCCTAGAAAGTCATGAGTAATACCAATGGAATTATTTTAAAATTTTAGTTTATTTTTAATGATCTCTGAACAACATTTCATGAATAAAATATATTTTATTCATTGGAGAAGTCTTTTTAAAAATAAAATATTTTGAAAAAAAATTCTTGAAAATAATTTTCTAGTCTTATAAAGAATGCAATGAATACATTTTTAAAAAAAAAATTCACTATAAACATATATATAGAGCTGGAAAACACTTCTAAATCCATTTTCCTTAAAAATATATAAAATGAGGATGAATATTTTTTCAAAGCAAATTTTCTTGAACACAATTAAAAGGAGCTTCAAAAACATTTTAAATCCATTTTCTATAACAAAATAAAAAATATATTGAAAACATTTTGGAAACCATTTTCCTTAAAAACATAGAATAGGTGATTAAAAAAATTAAAATCATTATCTTGAAAATATATTTTTAAGAATATAAATAAATCATTATTTTAAAAAAACACAACATTAAAAATAATTTGAAAACATATAGTATAAGATTTATGAATATTAAAAAAAATAAAACAAAAAATATTTTAAAATATTTTTTATTGAAAACCACTATAAAAAGGTTATTATTAAAAAAAATAAGAACAATTTTTATTTTCAAAATAATAATTCTAAATTCTTCAAAATTACCCATCAAGGTAATTTTGGTCATGATTTTGGGTAAAACCGCAGACACCAATCATTCCTCTTATATCCTAAAATGTTATTAAAAATGACTTAACTAGATAATGATAAGAAAATTCCATTATTTAAAAGTAAACCATTTATTAAACAGTAAAAAATGGGGAATAATTTCTTTTAATGATCATAGGGTAGTGATAATATATTTTTAGAAACATATAGTTTTTAAAAAACATTTTTTAAAGGAAGCCAAATTTCCAACTGAAGAGAGAGTAAATTTAAGCATTATTAAAAACAAATTTTTAACTATATTATCAAAGAAATAGTGGAAAAAATTTACCTGTAGATTAATATATCATTAATAACCTAAGAAGATGAACTGTAATTAGTTTTATTGATATATCAGTCATAATATTTTGTCAAATGACTCATAAACACTAACAATATCGAAAAACGATGAGATTCTTTCCTTAAATTCATACTACTTGGTAACATGTGGTCATTATCTCCATGTAAGAAAAGGAAATTAAAGGAATCATGAAATATCATGAAAAGTATTATATTAATTATATAACATGTCAACTGGTTGTATGTACATCTTGTAAAATAATATTGTTTTATAACAAAACTTGTGCCTCAATGAAATCAAATTTAGACAAAACTACCTTATTGATTTAGAATCTTTTGAAATATAAAAACAAATGAAGTAGATATAATGAAATGGATATGTAAATACACATAACATTAATTAAAATAATCATATAATACATTCATGATAAGTATATACACCACACAAAATAAATTAGTGGTGATTAATGAATGTATATCATTAATAAAAAATGTAACATGAAATTCTATTAACCTTGTGTCTGGACTCTCATCATACTCATAAAAAAATCTTATATAATAAATAAAAGTTTATTATATGTATTTAACAGAGCCATATTCTTGTATCGAATACCATATATGGTTTTATTATAAATTTATATTACCCTCTTGTTAATGATTCCATGTTAAGGTAACACTTTGGGTAATATTAGATTTTTCTCTGCATGTGTCTCAACTTGTTATAATGTTGGTCCTTATACTTATATTATGTTTTATAGAAATTAGTCCAATATATAAATATAATTTATATAAATTATATTTTTTTATAATAATCAATATAATATATAATAATTAAATGGAATACAACATTCATGGAGATGGTAGGTCATAGGTATGCATGAAAGTGGGTTTCCGTATACTTTTTGTATAGAAATAAAGAAAGAAAATGACATATATTTATATATATATAATTATTAAAATAGCACTAATATTTCATATAAATAATGTTAGTTCTTTGAATTCATCATTCAAACATTTCATATAGTGTGTGAATGTGTCACATCGCTTTGAGTGGGCAGTAGTCCACACTTCCTTAATCAAAATTATCATTTACAAAGATTTAATGTATAATGGAATGAGTTGTAAAAGAATTAAAAAATAATAAATGAATTAAAAATATAATATATAATATATATAAATTTGTTCTCCATCATAATTCTCACCATGAGTGGTGGTAATGAATGAATGAACAATCATTGTTTTGTGAGGCGATAGTTCTTTGTGCATATAAACAACATGTTCGTTACCCATTAGATGAATACTCATGTAACATTAGGTAAAACCCATAACCTAAAAAATAAGAATATAATTATGATACTTATATTTATATATAATAATAGAATAATATGTATTGAGGTGGTGGAGAAAGAAATAAAATTATACGAGCTCAAGCGAGGGTGTTACCTCTTAATTGGATAACTCTTTTTAGTTTGCATCAAAGGGATTACTAGAAAGAATTTATTCCTAAATGTAGGATTCAAGGACGAATTTAGGGAAGTTGGCAAACTAATTAGAAAGTTAATGTCTGATCCTATGTGATTTGATATGTCTGAATAATTGGGTGAGAGGAGCCTTTCTATAGTGAAATAGAAGTGACACTCATGTAAATATTTTCTAAACCAATTCCACCCTAGTTTTCCCAATCTAATGTGGATCAAACAATGGTAAAATGTGACAGTAAGTGATTATAGGGTCTAAATTTGGTGATATAATTGTTTAAAAAAAGTGGTTATGCCATTTGGGCCCTTGAGTTTAGGTTTTATTCACCTTTGAAGATTATTTTTCATGTAATCATGGTATGTATTTATTATTACATTAACTAATATTTTTTTAAAACACAATGTTTACCTTATAATAAATTATAAATTATTATTATTACAAATTTTTAATACACTATATCAAAAAATTAAAAAAAATTGAATGAAATTAATTTAAATATAATTCTTCTAATGGGAGGACACTATGGGTTTTCAGAAAAAAATGAATCAAAAGTTTTCTAGGTTTTTTATATCGAATTTCATTGTGAAATTGGTTATAATGACTTCAATAAAATTTATAGATAAAAATATTATATAATTAAAATTTTAAAATAACTGAAAATATAATTTAACCTTATAAATAAATTAGATAAAAAATTATTTTTGAAATAAAATTTAGTATTTTACCTATTAATCAAAAAATGATATTTCTCAGAAAAATCCCAAAAATTCACCCTAAAATAATTTCAACATTAGGAATTGAGAAGTGAGGTTGATGTTATAAAATTAAATTTATAAATGTGTGAAAAATTAATTTTATTGTATTTTACAAAAGGTCCTTGAAGTTAGTTCATTTAAAAAAATTATTTTTAAACATATAAAGACTTTGTTGAAAATAATATTTTCATGTATATATATGTTTTATTTATATAAAATAATTATATGAAATATTTCAAAATTAGTTATTACAATTCATATTACTATTTTTAGTGTCTATTTTTTAACAATTTTTGATAAATAATTATATTAATATGAGGATTTTTGTATAAATTCGGTGTTTCATTTAACATGCGCTGGGTCAATGTTTCATTTATCACAAGACAAGTTGGTTCTATGTGAAAGGAACGTTTGACTTAGTTAAATTCAGGTTATCAAAAGAAGTCAGTATTTTTTATAACACAACAGAAGCATGGTGTTGTGTATACTGCAATCTAATCTAAGAATAGTTAGTAGAAAAAGTTTCACTTTGTGTAGTGTATAATAATATCATAAATCAGTGTAGCATAGAACGAAAAAATGAATTAGTGAATTCATAAAACATAGTCTATATTTAGTATTTCATCAAATTAAAAATATAAAAAAAGTTTAAATTAATTAAAAAATATATTTCACAAAATCATGGGTTGTTATTTTCTACCCCCCCCCCCCATTAAAATTAATTATTCCCATGAAATATTTCTTGGGTTGTTAGGAATTTAATACATGGAAGTTAATTTATAAAACCCTTTATTATATAAATGAACTATAGAAAAATTACCAAAAACGATACTTTTGGAACCACAATGGTTACAATAGGTAACTCATAACTATCATCCCATATAAGAGAACATAGTTGGAAAGTAAAACATGGATATGGAATAAAAAAAATATAAACATCATATTCTGATGGATAGTGATAGAGAACATGTTGAAGAGAAAGTTAACAATCACAAAGCCATAAATCTGTGATGACCTAATGGTCCATTTGATTCGTCGGAAATGATACTAATAGTATAACTACATTTGATTCTAGGAACCTTTTTCCAAAATAATGAAAAGATATATGTACATGATTTTAGTACAATCATACCCTTTTATTATGCCATTATCCACATTCACATAATCTCTTATACCAAAAAAATAAAGGTGATTTTTTCATCCCTAAACAATTAACATATCATATGATCTATAAATATAATTATAAGTCATTCCCTCTATCATTATCATGATATAAAGGTTACTATATGTTATCCTATATAAATAAATCCTTATATGCTGAAATAATATATTTTCTTAAAAAACCACATCTAGAATGAATGATAAACCATTCCATAAATTTTAATCTTACAACCCTTCCAAATGATGGAATTTGAAAATGATAGAAAGTATATCACTTAATTTCTCAAAAATAGTTTAGAATTTAGTACCATTATATCACAAGGAACCTATTGGTTAGAATATTCCAAACCCATGGAAACCATCATATTGTATTCTCTTGAAACATTATCATAACATATATTTCCATAAATACCTAGGTAAAACATTCATGCTTTATTACCCAAAAGATTAATGGATATATTTCTAAAATTCATGAATTTTTAATCTTCATTGGCACCTTTTTTTTAAAATACATTAGCAATTTGTATTTATTAAATACCGTCCAATTTAATTACTCATAACCAACATATCTTTTTCAATAAAAAATTATCTTAACATAAAGAACATATTATGGGTTATCTTTCCTTAGTTAAAACCACACCATGTCATTAAATCACATTAATAGTCCATAAAAAACTCATCATTATTTTTTAAATATTGGGAAAGAAACATAATAAGAACAGTCCTTGTATATTTCAACATTCATAAAACGTAAATTTTTTAAATAAAAATAAATGAAAACTATAATTAATCCACTTCAACTATAATAAAAAATAAGGATAATTCATCCTAATATTTAATACATCATTCCTATCACATTTCATATGTAGTCTCATCATCATTATTATTACAACCATTACATGTACCACGTTGCTGATTCTTTTTAGGATCATTCCATTTAGTACATAGATTTTCAAAATGACCTTTCATTACACATTTAACAAATTTTACTTTTTATGTTATTATGGGTAATTATTCCCATCCATTTAATTAATTGAACCCTTCATCTATCCATTGTAGTTACTTTCATTGTGACCTTATTTTCCATAGTCATGAAACCTTCTTGTTTCTCTTATACATTCACTTTTTGTGATATTTTACACATTTTTGGACAAATAAAATTTTATATTATTTTATACAGGTTCTTCATTACCTGAACTCTGTAAGAATTCATTTTGTATCTTACATGGTGAGTTTGAGAGTTTGTTATGGTGCACATTATTGATCACGTTTCTGGAAAACTAATTTTTCATGATTAGAATATCCTTTACTATAGTGATCAAAAATTTGACTTCTTATCAATAGATTGTATATAATAATCAATATATATCTTGTTCCTTTTGGTTCACTAAATTGAATAAAACCAGGAAGAATTGATTAGGAAAAAACTAATATATTTAGGAATCAAATAATCCTGAAAACAACATATATAATGTCTAAATTATGACACAATTCATAAACTATGCCACCTCAGGTTTATCTGAGGTTATTAATTGCCAACATCAATTTATATTTTTCATGATACTTCATGATGATTTTTTTGATTTCCAATGCAGATTCCCAGGGAGTGGTAGATTAGGTGTAAATAAAGGCATGTTGTCATGTACCAAATTACTCATGTTAGGCATGGAACATCTTGATACTGTGTTTACCCCTAGATACATATTTTCATATCCACATCCACTTTTATTATCCATACTATGATGTATTTCTAGGAAACAACTCACACTGTCCTTTACAACTATTTCAGGACATTTTCCTATACATTTTCTTTTAATTTTTGATATCATTAGTCATGTACTTAGAGGGCTTAGTAAGGTATTATCATCCTAGTTTCCAATGGTTTACTAGAAATTTTCACTAACAAAAACTATAATTAACCAGTCTTAACATACAAGGACATTACATCACTTCTTCAATATACATATGTCATTATACAAAAAAAATGACCGAATATGATATTTGTTTAATGCATTTGGAAACATGGAAACAAAAACACCAGGGAATAACGAGAAAAATTATCTCCCACTATGATCTTCTTTTCTAGAACCCTTCATAGACAAATATTACACAATTTATATCTTCATAAAATCTTGTGGGAAACATAAAAATTTGTGATCTTAGATGCTAGGTAAGGGTAATCAAGGGTGGATTGTAAGAATAAACATGAGAATATGGGTATACTAACTTGATAAAATCATTATAATATCCAAACATTCTTATCGAATATAATTAACATGAACCCCAGAAAAAAGCATGGCTGGTCATAAGGCATGAATAATGTGGAAATAAAGAACATAATCCATGAATATAGAACATATGATTAATACATGGGCCTATGGAAGACACATAAGAAAATAAAATGATTTTCATGGTAGTTAAGGCATCACTATCAAGACCATTTTAGTTAACAATGTCCATTATTAAACTATGTTCATTCCATGATCCATCCCTATATTAATGAACTGAGTTCACTCCCCATTCCATCCTTGTATTAAAGAAACATGTTCACAATTCATTCTAGCCCTCAATTACTAAATTGTGGCCACTCATCATTATAGACTTATATTACTAAACAATTTCATTTCTAATTACTCCCATATCTGTCTTTTGAGATATAAATATTTAACAAATGAATTTGGTGGGCATGTAGGTCCCGCCCATGTCATAGAGGAATCATACATACATATTCCACAACAACATTAAAATTCATATCATAAACCACCAAATGAAAATGAGTGTAAAAAAATGTAATCATATCATAACCTATGAAAAATAATAATATTCCATGATCATCTCATCAAAAAAATTCCCATGGAAAAAGTTGGCTTCAAAATCATGTAACCCAGGAAATATAAATTAGATTCATATACATAATTCCATCAAAAAATTTACCATTCCTAGAAATAATATGAATGAAAAAATTTAGTATTTCCTATAAAGGAAATAGTAACCATAAAATATGTCTCCATACATGGGAAATAATTTTTATAGTTATTTTGAATACATTTCTGAGGAAAATATAATTTCTTCTTTATAAATGGAACTTTGAAAATAAATCGTAATAGAAAACATTTCTTGAAAATAAACTTGTCTGATTAAAAATCAAATCCATGAAAACAATTTAGATAACATTTTCTTTTTAAACATATAAAGAGATATTGAAAACAGTTTGAAAACCATTTTCCTTGAAAAAATATAATAGGAGCTTGATAATGTTTTAAAAACAATTTTCCTTGAAAACATGTAAAAGAATATTGAAAAAGTTTTGAAACCCTTTTTCCTGGAAAACATAATAATGGAGCTTGAAATTTTTTTAAAAATTTTTCCATGAAAATATATTAGGAAAAATATAATGAAATCATAAAAATGTTTTGAAATCCATTCCTTTTAAAATTCTCTAAATACATATAGGTAAATCTTGAAAACATTTAAAATTATTTTTAAAATTAAAAAAATAGAAAACCTTTGAAATTTAAAAAAAATTATAAATAATTATTATTAAATATATTCAGTAAATGTTTTTTAAAATATATTTTTAGATATTTTAATGGAAGATTCATGAGAATGTTAGTCATGATGGTCGGTAAATCTAAACAAGCTGAACATTCTTTTGATACTGTAATGGTTAAGAAAATTAGTTCAATTAAATAATTACAAGAATCTAATTTATTTAAAAATATCATTTTAAATGGAAAAATATGGGTATAAATTTCTTTTAATGATCATTGTATAATAATATAATATTTTTTGGAAACATTTATTTTGGTAAAACATGGTTTGTCATAATAATGATTTCCAACCGAAGAGAAGGTAAAGTCGGACCTTATTAACAAAACATTCTTAACTATCTTACAAACCAATGAGTGCAAAAATGTTACAAAAAACATAGTAAATCATGAATACACATAGTAGAAGAAAACTCATGATTTATATTGAGATATGTATTATATTATTTTCTAAAATGAATAATAAACATTAACAATCTCTAAAAGCGATGAAATGTTTTCAATTAACTCTTTCCAATTAGAAACATTGGATCATACTCTCCATGTAAGAAAAGTAAATTAAATTAATATTAAAATATCATTAATATATATATATATATATATATTCATGATATAACATTTCAAATTGAAGTATATAAATCTTGTAAAAGAATATATGTGTATAACAAAACACGTGTCTCAAAGAATGAATATTGAGACAAAACCACCTTACTAATTTTTTATCATTTGAAAAATAAAACCAGATGAAGTAGAAATAATAAAATTGTTCTTTAAATACTGATTTTATTAATTATATAAATCATTGAATATATTAATGGGTAGTATATACACAATGTAAAAGAAATTAGTGTTGATTAAAGCATGTATCTCATGGAAATAAAAACTAAGATGAAATTTTCTTATGATATCTCTTGACTCTCGTCATACATGTACAAACCTACTATGTAATAAATATATGTCTATTATATATATTTTATTGAAAAATATTATTATATCTAATATCATATATTGGTTTTTACGAATTTATATTACCTGATTGGTAATGATTCCATGTTAAGGCCATGCTTCAAGTAATATTCGCTTTGATTTTCGCAAGTGATTTATCTTATTGTATAATTGTACCTCATACTTATATAAGGAATTCATGAATTTAAGCCATGATATAAATATAAATTATATTTATTATATGTGTAATATAATAATCTATTTAATATATATGTACTAAATGGAATACACCGTTCAAGGAGACGGTAGGCCCTACATACGCATGAACATTATTTTTCTTTTATTACCTTAATAAAAAAAGTAAATGACAAATATGCATATATATATATATGTCTATATATATATATATATTATCTTAGAATTATTATGACATATATATCATATAATTTCACTAAATATATCCACGATACATTCCTTGTAGTGTGTGAATGAATCACATCGCTTTGGGGGGAGGTCGTTTACACTTCCTCAAATTAAATTATAATTTTTACACAAGATGGAATGTATAAATGCATGTGATGTATCCGAATTAATTGAACATAAATACATTATAAGTATCATATATATTATATATAAATATATTTCCCATCATAATTTCTAGCAGGAGAGGCGGTAAAGGAATAATGAATAATCATCAGTTTGTGAGGTGGTAGTTTATCGTGCTCATAAATAGAATGTTCATTACCCCTTAAATAGATGTATGTGTAAGGGTAGGTCAAACACTTAACATAAAAATATAATTATATTAAGGATATATATGATTATATGTAAGCATAGAGTATAAAGAATTTACGTGGTGGAGAAAGATAGTAACTGATAGGAGCTTAAGCGAGGGTCTTGTTACTTAATCAGGTAACTCCTTTTGGTTTGCACCAAATGAATTCTTGGGATGGATTTATTCCCATAGGTTAGATTCAAGGAGCAAGGTATGGTTTTGGGGAATCTATATAGGTAGGTATTGGATGAACCTATGTGGTTTAATAAGTGTGAAAAGTGGGAAGGGAGGATGCGTTTTATAGTGGAGGAAGAGGGAAACTTTTGTAAATCATTTGAAAGGGAATTCCACCCATGATTTTCCCCTATAGAATATGTTAATCAATGGTAATAATTCGATACAAGAGATTATTGAGTCAAAATATTTTCATCCAGTTGGCTTTGGACAAGTTGCTAGGTCATTTTGGGACATAAATTTAAGGATTATTCCCTTGTTAAGCTTAATTTTTCGGTAATCATTGTAATTAATTTTAATTACAATCCCTAATATTTTTAGTAAAAAAATAAAAAGATATTATTAGATATTATAAATTATTCAAATTAAAATATGGAATCTTGTCACACCCCGACCCGTCTAATTATTATTTTATTAATTTTTATGGGATTTTTGTGTTGGTTTTTAGACCAGTGTTTATGCACCGCATGGTTATAAAAAACCATTTGGATTGCCCGAGCAGCAGTGCAACACCTTCTAGATCGGATAACATTTCATGCTCAGTATGTGCAAAATCACTAGAGATGTGTGCAGACCACATAGTTGCATTATTCATATAAAATTATTAATAATAAAATGAAATTAGTGTTATTAGTTATTACTAGTATTGTTATTAAAATTATTAATGACACTTATTAAATAAAAACTAAAATTGGTAAATTTATTATTATGATCATTATGATTACTTGTATTATTAATTATTATTATTATTATTATTAAAGAAATTTTAGTAGTAAAATAATTGTTTTATGATTATTATAGTTTTATTAAACATATTATTATTATTATTATTATTATGAGTAATAATAATAATAATAATTTTATTTATATTTAATTATTATTATTATTATTCCTATCTTTATTATTTTATTAATGTTTTTTTAATTTATTATATCTTACCTTATTCTTCTTTTTTTCTTTCATTATTTCTTCTTTTTTTTCTTTTTCCTCTCTTCCACGCTGTTGTCCACTTTCGATTCTCACCATTGCAACACACTCCCCCCCTCCGTTTTGATGTCTAGCAACACCGCGCCCGACTCCCCTTCCCTTCTGCACACCTACTGTATCACCCCCGCCTGCAGAGCGCCGACCTTCCAGCCGTGACACACCTAGCCTCCGTGCTCCATCCTTACAGTGGCGCCCCCTATTCTTCTTCTGTGCAGCACCTACAACAGCAGTCTCCCTCTCTCCCCTCGGCCTGCCCTGCACAGCGTCGCACTGCCTCGCCGCGCGTTCCATTTCAACATCCAACAGCCCGACGCTAGCCATCCGTGTGAGCCCCTGCCTCCACCTACCTTCTCTCCCTCTCCGCCATTAATCCAACCCCCTCCCACCTGCTGGCCAGGCCCCCTCGTCGTATGCCCTAAGCCTCCCGCACCCCTTCCCTGCATCCGACCCACCTCATGCGCACTCCAGGTCCAACTGCTAACCTCCACTTTCATCCTCCCTTGGCCCTCCTTCCTAGCGCACCTAGGGACCATCGGCCTCCTGCTTCCAGCGACGAAGCCCCCTCGGCCTCCCCCACCTAACCCCACCATGATCGCTCTTCCTTCTGGATGACACCGACCCCGATGCGCTACCCGGATCCCCTGCTCAACACGCAGTCAGCACGTAACATCGCTGCCCAGCACCCCTGTTCTTGTTCGGCTCACCTACACCCTACATTTCACCCTTCAGCTTTGCATGCACAGTTCCGAACACCCCACGCCCTTCCATGTTTCATCCAGCCAACATCCAAACAGGTCGATGCCCTCCTTTCCCCTACCTTACTCCTGATGTCTGCCCGACTCCTCCAGGTCCGCTCACCCCTACAGCACGCCCCCGCCTCGCAGCCATCGTCAAACAGGGCCTCCCTCACCTCTAACCAGCTATGGCTGCAGGCGAACCTCCATTTTTTCTTCGATCAGGCCCCTAGCGCTATCTCCTTTCCATGTTCCGGTCGACCAGCAGCGGCGCAGAACCCCTGCATCATCCGGCTAGGAGTGGCGCAACACCCCAACAATCTCCCCGTTCACTGCAACAATTGTGCGTTGTCCATCTAGCCCAACTAGTGAAACGTGCCTACTTCCGGCCAACACACCTCTAGACCGACCATCACGCACCCTCCTAGTCGGGTCGTGCTCTTCACTACCATCATCACCCATCATTTCCTATTTCGTGTGATCCCTTTTATCTAGCGCACTTCTTCACTCGCTCTTGCCTCCTTAACTGATTTCATTTCGCATGCACTGAGGTTTAGGTGATGTTTGATTGGTCTTTTGATTGATTTATTTTAAATTGACGTTTATGTGTTTTCAGTTATCTTTACGGTTGCAACACATTGGTGAGGTTTTTCTATGATACAGCGGTTGTCATCTCGCCACGTGAGTCGTGTCATGTCGTCGTGATTGGTTTCCGAGTCTCATTTATATATAGAATTTACTAATTTCATGATATTATATTAATTTTAATAAATGAGAAATAGTGTTAGATAATATATTTTGAAATAATTACTCAATGTAAAAAAGAGCTGTTTATTTTATACACATCACCTGAAATGTTTTTTTGGTAAAGTGATGCACAATAGTGAAAGAATGCAAGTTTGGTCTTTGAAAATAATTTAAAGAATATCAGATGTAGTTCTGGATTGATGATAAAAGACTTCTTCTGATGCATGAGCAAGTGTTTTGGTTTTCTTGGAAAATGTGGTTTTTCTTTAATGTTGGTTAAGGCCCATTTGGATCTTTGATAAAATAATTTATTTTGGAAAACATTCATTGAGGTGACTTGGGGGTGATCCTTTTGTGTACGTTGGTTGCGTGAGTTGTGTGTGATGTTTGTGCAATTTGACTGGTTACATGAATGACTTTTTTGACCCATTCCTATTTATTATACATGTTGACTTGCGAACCTAGCATATTAATTGAATCTTCTAAGAACGATTATTGCACTCGTTTTGATTAAGCACTGGTGAGTGGCTCATAGCAGAGGGAAGTTTTTTTTTATTTCTATGGGATTTGGATCCTCGGTAAGGCCGTGCAGTCTAACAATGAGCATTAGGGCTTTATGACTTCTTTGAGTATGGTATGCCTTCATGATGAGTCTCATATGTAATATGTTCTAGATTGTTCACGAGCTCCTAGGTTCGAACCATGTTTTCATTAGTATTTATTTGTATGTGGTAGATGGTTGAGAGGTCTAGTTCGGTTGTTGGGCCATGTGTGCGACCTTTTCCTTTTCCCTTAGTGTGTGTTGTGTGTTGTATTTGGTTTTCCTTATGAATAACAACTAATATTACGATTTCTAAAGTGTTCGCAAAAAAATTTGGAATTCACCTATTTCTTTCAAAAATTAAAGTTGTTTTTAAATTAAAATAGGCAATGTACTGTCACCTATTTTTGAAATGAATGTGTGTGTGTGGAAACCCATATTATATATAATTTAGTTGAAACCCGGATTTAATAAATTATTTGTTTATGATAGTGCATTGGGAATAGTTTGTTGGGCATGCCTATATAATTTTAATACTCACACCTATAGTGTTTTCCTATTTTTAGTATTGTTCAAGGTTTGACTTGAGCTTGTTCACCACGAGAGAGACATGGTTGCAGTTTGGAGAGTGACTCTCGCGGTCATGAGGAGTTTTGGTCATGGTCAAGTTAGTTTGTTGTTGTTGGTCATTATTTCTTTTTCTTGTTGTTTATTTACATTACCATATTCCACTTTTTCCGCTTCTTTATTTATTTTCATTGGGCGAAATCATTCCCAGTTGTCCTCTATTAATGCCCCGGTGCTTGTCACCAGCCAGGGACGATCAAGAACGTCTCTCAGGCCATGACGCGTACCAGCTCGGGTGATCGATTCAGGGTCAGCCCAGGATGGTTCGTGACAAAATGTTAGTAGAGGAGGTTAGCTCTTGAGCAAACATTATCTTTCAGAGCGAACACTGTTATTTGGGCTTTTCATGGTAGAAGATGTATGATTGTCAGGACTTGAGGTGTAGGAAAGATAAGGATGTCATGAACCATTGCTACTTCCGAACCTTGGGATATCATGGGATGTTTGGGTTGGTTGATATCATTGATTCTTATGGTTTTTTTTGTATTGGGAAATGAAAGGGGAGCTGGGAATGTGTCCTCCGTGAGATCACATGGTCTAGAAAGCCATGTGGAGCTTAGGACATTACCCTAGAGTTCTCCTTGTGACAGTGGTGCGACTAGCGTATGGCCACCAACCATATGTCTCAGTCACCCATCAACACTAGTTTCTCCTTGTGGATCCTTTGGGACTTATATACTATTAAGATTTTTTTTGTAAAGTTTTATTTTAGAAATTGTGACGTAATGAATTTAAAATGGTAATGACCACATTTAACCTATCTTTTTTTTCCTTTTTCCTTAGTGTTGTCCCCCGCGAAGGTTTAATGGTTTCCCAAGGTACAGTTTAGGGTGGCGCCTTCATAGAAAAATACTCAAGCTGATCAATCGATGGAAAAACTATTTGAGTTTCGGAAGTTGAACCCTCCCCTCTTTTATGGGCAAGAAGATCCTCTTGAGGCAATGTAGTGGCTGTGGAAGATTGAGAGGAACTTCTATTCTCTCGTGCTGCCTAAGCCATTAAATTTGATGTTGGCTACCTTTATGCTTGAGGGTCAAACCTGTAACTGGTGGAAGTATGTGTCTTTAAGAAATCCTCAAGAAGATCTCACATGAGAGTTCTTTAAGTCTTCACTCATCCAAAAATACCTCTCTCTGGTGACAATGGTGATGAAGATGATGTAGTAGTGTGGTCTTCAGCAAGGTATTAGATCAGTGTTTTAATTTTTTCGTTGTTTCTTGGACTTAGGTCTATATGAACTTAGGTATGTCAGAAATGATTCCATGAAAGCTCAGTATTTTGAACTTGGATTACGTCATGAGATTCTATCAAAGGTGGATGAGTTTAGCGTAATCAACTTCCCTGATGTGGTGAGACAACCTTTCCTCGTCGAAGCTGAATTAGATGATGGACTTGAGGTGGAGAATCATCATTTGGCCTTGGGAAGAAGTGGAGAAGATACTGGTAAGAAGAATGGGAAGATGCCTAATTCTAGTGGTACTAGGAGATGAATCAAGAATATTTCAGACCTTCAGTCATCTTCCTCACATTGAAATTCCTTGATCAGTCACAAGTGCGGTAAGAGGGGGCACAAGAGAATGATGTGCCTAAATTCTCCAAGACCCCGACACACCTATGGGTCCCTGGGTCACATCCATCGATTATGTCAAGGTGTTTCAAAGAAATGCATTGAAGCCATACCAGACTCGTCGAAGGTCTCCAAAGCATGTCAGAATGAGTAGGACGATGTATGGAGATCAGTTTGGAGTTTTTATATTAGTGGTGTTATTTGGATATTGTAGTCGTCACCTATACTGTTTTGTGGTTTTTCTATTCCTTCATTTGTAATAATTGTTATTGTTGAACCTCTTTGATAATTTTATTTTATTAGAAGCTTGTTTGGTGAAATTATGGTTCATGTGATATTTTTGGGAATTTTTGAAGCTTGACAGCGAGGTAGGAGATGCTTCAATCAACAAAGCTCCAGCCATAGATCCCAGAGTAAAGCTGACGCGTAGTCAGGTGAACCTTAGCGGTGAAAAAGTTCCTTCGTTTAATCTCCATCTTTAATGTGGTACGGTTTGAGCTCTTCTGAGGGTGTGACGTCATTATGTTAGTGGTGACATTAGTTTTGATGGTCTATTGGTTGGACCCTTCCCTCCCCAACCCTTGTAGTGGGGTTTCTAGTCCATGTTGTAATCCTTTAAGTTCGTTTAACCTTGTCATTCATTATGGTGAGGACACCCATTGCAGGTCTCTTTGAATTCAATTTGGCTTGATTTTTATGGTTGAGAGTTCGTTCAGGCCTCCCCATGTATGTATCATAGTTTTTTTTGTGTTTCGTTCTGGTGGTGTTTAAAATGTTCGTGTTTTGAGGATAAGTTGTATGTCTTGGGAGTTCGTTGTTCATTTGGACTGATCAGTTGGAGGTTCTTAAACTTTTGGGGGTCAGTGACACATAAGGAGTTCCATCTTTGGGCCATGATCTTGTTATGGATTTTCGGGGGCGGATGGCGTTATAGTGTGGAGAATTGTCAAACCCGAACCTATCTAATTATTATTTTATGATTTTTGATGGGATTTTTGTGCTGGGTTTTAGACCAGTGCATAGGCACCTCATGGTTAATAGAGACCATGTGGACAGCCCGAGCACTGGTGCAACAAGTTCTGTATCAGAAAAAAGTTCAGGCTCGGTTTGCGCATAGTCGCTAGAGGCGGACCCAAACCGCCCAGTTGCTTTATTCAAATAAAATTATTATTAATAAAATGAAATTATAATTATTAGTTATTACTAGTATTTTTATTAAAATTAGTAATGACACTTTTTATATAAAAACTAAAGAAATTAATTTTTTTTTATGATCAGTATAATTACTAGTATTATTAGTTATTATTAATATTTTTATTATTTTTATTAAAGAATTTTTATTAGTAAAATTATTCTTCTATCAATAATAAATTTTTATTAATGTTATTATTTTTATTTTTATTATTATGAGTAATAATAATAATAATAATTTTATTATTCCTATCTTTATTATTTTATTAAGGTTATTTTATTTTATTTTATATTATCATATAAATCTTCTTTTTCTTTCTTTATTTATATATTTCTTATTTATTTTTCCTTTATTCCACGTGACTATCCCCTTTCTCTTTTCCCCACCGTAACACACTTCCCCCCCTCATTCTCCCTGGTTCAGTCCAGCAGCACCGCGCCCAACACCCATTCCCATCCACGCACCTACTGCTGCACCCATGCCCGCACAATGCCGACCATCCGGAAGAGATGAACCTGGCTATTGGGATTTATTGATTTAAAATTTAAATCATGAGGTGAGAGAAAATATTAATGGAGGGATTTTCTCAACATTAATGGAGGATTTTCTCCCAACATTAATGAAGAGTTATTCCCAAAATTAATTAATGTAATAGTGATGGAATAATGAATGTTGACCGCATTAATGAAGATATGGGTGGGAAGTCTATATAAGAGGACGCAGTAGCATGTTTTGGAATGTGGGCTGGCAAAGATGTAGCCACCAAGAGAGAGTGGCGAAGGGGTTACCACGTATGCAATAACCGGTGCAAAGAGAAGATGGTGATGATGGCAAAGATGGTGTGTAGGCGGTGATGATTGAAGATGATGATGATGACGGTGCCATGTATCGAAAGTACTCTTGGTTGCAGAGATCAAGAGACGTATCCTGGTTGTGATGATCGGAGGTATGAAAAAAAATGGTACATTTATGTCGTGTGTCGAGAGAAAAATCCTTCGGGAGCATTGTAAAAGGCCTTCGGGTGTTGATACAAAATTCCATCGGGTGATAAAATGCCTTCGGGTGAAATACTCTCCTCTTGAGTGTTTTCTGCAATGACGGCTTCCGCTGTGGCACCGGGCTCCGCACCCCAATAGTGGTATCAGAGGGATTGGTGGAATTGATCGGTTGGAGAACACGGTGGAAAACATCTGGAGGAGAAGCTTATCAAGAACTCAGATGTCATCGGAAATGACGGCGGTATCAGCAGTGTTGCTGGAATGTCAAAAGTCTTCTTGGCTGCAGGTGTCATGTGGCGTGTTCCATTCATTGGTTGACATTCAGAGCTTGGTGGAGTTGGCGATCACATTGGCCCAGATGGTGGAGATGACTTTGGAGTATTTAAATTTTAAATCAAGTTGAAGATTGTTGGGAGATATTGATTTAAAATTTAAATCATGAGGAGAGAGAAAATATTAATGGAGGGGTTTTCTCAACATTAATGGTGTATTTTCTCCCAACATTAATAAAGAGTGATTCCCAATATTAATTGATGTAATAGTGATGGAATAATGAATGATGACAACATTAATGATGATATGGGCGGGAAGTCTATATAAGAGGATGTGGTAGCATGTTTTGGAATGTGGGCTGGCAAAGATGTAGCCCCCAAGAGAGAGCTGTGAAGGGGTTACGATGTTTGCAGTAACCGGTGTGAAGCAAAGATGGTGATCACCACAACGATGGTGTGTAGGTGGCGATGATTGAAGATGATGATGATGACGGTGCCATGTTTCGAAAGTACTCTTGGATGCAGAGATCAAGCGGCGTGTCCCAGTTGTGATGATCGACGGTACAAACAAAAATGGTACTTTCATGTCGTGTGTCGAGGGAAAAATCCTTCGGGTCGCACCACCACGCCGTACCTCACGTTGCATCGCCCAGCAGCCCGCATCCAACCGTCTGCGCAAGCCACCGCCTCCACCTACCTACTCTCCCTCTCTAACTACCATCCAACCAACCACCCTCCTGTAGGTCAAGCCCCCTCGTTGCACTCCCTCAGCCTCTTGCGCCCCCACCTTGCAGCCGAACCACCTGTGGTACACTCCATGTCCAGCCATCGGCCTCCACTTTCCTCCGCCCCACGCAGCCCTTGGTCCTCTTTCCCAGCGCACCAAGGGACCCCTGGCCTCATTCTTCTAGCAGTGATTCACCCTCGGCCTCCCCCACCCCATCCCCTCATGCACCCTCTTCCCGTTGGAAGACCCCGACCCCTGTGCGCTACTACGCTCCTCTGATCTGCATGCAGTCAGCACGTAACGTTGCGGCCCTGCGCCCCATTCCCCTTCCGGCTCACCTACACCCTACATGTCACCTTCTTTCTCTGCCTGCACAGTGCCGCACTCCCCGCACCCATCCATGATTCACCCGGCCAGCATCCAAACAAGTCGCAGCAATCTTTTACCATACTTACACCCCTTTTCCGGCCAACTCCTCCCTTTCTGCTCACACCTCATGTATTCTCTCGACTCGCAGCCATCGTCTGACAAAGCCTCATGTGCCCTTGACCAGCTCTTTCCATAGGCGCACCTCCATTTTTCTTGTGAGAAGGCCCCTAGCACGGTCTCCTTTCCCTATTCCGGCTATCCAGCAGTGGCGTAGCGCCCCTGCGTCATCTCACTAATAGTGGCGGGACACTCTAACACTCTCCACCTTCCCTGAAATAGTTTTCTGCTATCCAACCATCCCCGTCAGTGAAATGTGTGTGCTTCTGGCAAAGGTGCCTCTAGTCTGGCCATCATGCACCCTCACAGTCAGATCGTGCTCTTAAATGGCATCCTTTCTAGTCATTTCCTCTTTCGCATGATCCCTTTAATCGAGCGCACCCCGACCCTGGCTCTTTCCTCCTTCACTCATTTCATTTCGTGTGCACTGCGGTTTAGGTGAGGTTTGATTTTTCTTTTGTTTATTTATTTTAAATTTTAGTTTATGTTTTTTCAGTTATCTTTACGGTTACAATGCTTTGGCATGGTATTTTCGTGATACTGCGATTGTCATATTGCACATGCATGTGCGCCCCCCGAGGCATGTAACGTCTTCAAGGTTGGTTTACGAGTCGAGGTCAGCCCCCCTCTACACTCGCCTTTAAATTTTGAATTTACAAAGGGATTGATATTTTAATAATTTTAAAAAAAGGGAAATAGTATTAGATAATTAATTTTGGAATAATTAATCGATGTTAAAAAGACCTGTATATTTTATACACAAAACATAAAACGTTTTCATGGTAAATTGATGCACATTAGTTAATGAATGATTGTTTGGCCTTTGAAGAAAATTAACCGAATTTAAAGTGTTGTTCTGGTTTGATTATAAATGATTTCTTCTGATGTGTGATCACGTGTTTTGGTTCTCCTGAGAAATTAGGTATTCTCTATAATTTTGATTAAGGCTTGTTTGAAACATTGATAAATAAATTCTTTTGGAAAACTTTCGTTGTGGTGACTCAGGGGAGATCCTTTTGTGTATGTTGATTGCGTGATTTTTGAGTGATGTTAGTGAAACATACCTAGTAAATTGATTGACATTGTTGACTCACCCTGGTTTATTGTATGTGTTGACATGGGAACCTGACATATTAAGTGACCTTCTGAGAATGATTTGTGCACTAGTTTAGATTACGCACTAGCTAGTAGAAAATAGCAGAGAGATGTTTTGTTACTATTATTTATCTTTGATTGGGCCTCTCAGTTATTCCATTTAGGTAAATACCATGTTTTAGGGCATTATGAAGTCATTGAGTAGGGCATGCCTTTAGGATGAGTCTCATGTATAGTTTGTTCTGGATTGTTCACGAGCTCCTAGGATAGACCCATGTTTTCCTTAGTATTTATTTGTTTGTGGCATACAATTGAGAGGTCTTGTTTGGTTGTTAGCTCATTTTCTCCACTTTTTCCATTTCCCTTAGTGTGTGTTGTGTGTTGTTTTCCTTTTCACTAGAAACTAAATTTTGGATTACTAATTTGTTAGAAAAAAAAAGTTTTAAAACGGGATGCCCCTGTTTCTTTTTATCATTAAAGTTGTTTTTAAATTAGAAAGGGAAATGGACTTTTAGTTGTTTTAGAAATGAAAGTTTGTGTGTGGAAACCCATATTTTATATAATTTAGTTCATACTTGGAATTAGAATATTCATTGTTTAATGGTAGGGAATTGGGAATAGTATATTGTGCATGCCTAGTGAGTATTAATACTCACGCCCATAGTGTTTTCCTGTTTTCAATTTTGTTACAGGTTTGACTCGAGCTTGTTCATCGTGCTAGAGACTTGGTTGTGGTTTGGAGAGTGAATCTCGAGGTCATGGAGAGTTTTGGTCATGGTTAGGTTAGTTTGTTGTTGTTGGTCATTATTTCTTTATCATGTTGTTTATTTACATTGTGTTATTACACATTTTCGACTGCTTTATTTAATTTCTCTTGGGGAAATAATTCCAAATTACCCTCAATTGATGCCACAATGCTTTTCACGAGCATGGGAGGATCGGGAGTGCCTCTCGGGCCATGTCGCAGACCGGCTCGAGTGATGATTTCAGGGTTGACCTGTGTTAGTATGTGAAAAATCCATTTTTCAATACATTAATAATATAAGTGGTAGAAATTAATTTTAATTTAATCCCACTAAAAGGACAACATTATAGGTTTTTAATGTAAAAAGGATCAAATGTTGGCTATGTTTTTTATCCAATTATAATGTGAAATTGTTTCCAATGACTAAAATTGGATATAGTGATAAAAATATTATCAAATTATACTGTTTATCCAGTTTAAAATATTATTTAACCTTATAAATAAATTAATGAAAAGGCAGTTTTGAATTAAAATTCATTATTTTTAACTATTAATCCAAAAAAGTGATGTTTTTTTTCTGAAAAATCCCAATAAATCACTCTTATATAATTTCCAAATTCTCAATTAAAAAATGAGGTTTATTTTGTGAGATTCAATTTATATATTTTTCTAAAATTAATTTTATTTTTTTCATAGATTGATATTGAAGGAATTTTATTGGAAAAAAATTATTTTTAAACATATAAAACATTACAAATATTTATATTTTTCATTATAAAGGCGTTTTATTTATATAAAACCATCATAAACAATTTTTTTAAAATTAGTTGTTACTATTCATATTACTATGTTTTGTGGCTTTTATATAACTATCTTGTTTAAATAATTATAACAAATTAATGATGATTCGTATAAACTCAGTGAAGCACGCAATGCACACTTAGTTTGTGTTGTGTGTAGTGCAAGCCATATTGGTTCCATGTGAAATGGATATTTAACTTAGTATAATTCATGATATAAAAGTAACTTAACATTCTGTTTTACATAAGACAGGAATGGTGTTGCATATACTGCAATCTAGTCCATGTATTTTGTGTTGAGTAAGCTTACCTAGGTATTACGTATAATGAGGGAATTTCTCAATGTAGTTTAAATTGAAAAAAACATGGTGATTTCATAAAAAACCATAATTAATTATTTTATAAAATAATAAATTTCAAAATGATTACATTAAGTCAATAAATATTTCACAAAATCATTGGGTGTCACATGCTATGTTTACATATCCACCTCTTTTACCCATACTAACCAAATAAACTCACCTATTCAAATTTATCAATTCCCATTATTATAGGGAATGACATTGTGAAAGAAATTTCTAATATGGGTTATAATTATAAAATTCATCATTATAAAAGATTTAGTTCATTTATAAAATGGTGATCATGTTCCAATGTTTCTAAAGACACTAATAAATTATGGTCCACCGGTGTGTTTTTCTGTGATGAAATTAATATTCATTTTAAAAGATGACATATCTATGTATGAAAATCTAGGTTCACAATATTTATTATCAAAAAATAGTTTTATTCATTCATTAGATAAGTGGATGAGATCAAATTAGTTAAAATCTTATGGATAATCCTATGTATTGGATTACAGCATAAAAATTTTAGTTAGGAAGAGAATATTTGGTTTTCCAAGAGAAAAATCCCTAACTGACTTCTATATATGGATGTTGTTTTGATATAGTTTAATACAATGGAAACAACCACAAAAATAGATGGTCGAGTATATTTCATCTTTTATTCTAGTCCATGCTGAGTGTTCCCTTAATGAACACATATTTTGGCACTCATAGGAGATATTGTTTGGTTAATGTACATTTTTTTTAAGAAACATTACGATTAATTTGAATAGATGTTAATCACATATAGACTAGGATAAAAATTTGGATTTATATATTCAAATGAATGTTACATGATTTAGACATAGAGAATATAGATTTTCGTACGTAATTATTCTTCCATTATGAATATTGTTTCGAACACTATGCTTTTGGGTTTTTATTAATGTAGATAACCCGTATATAATGGTTTAATGATAAATGTGATAGAAAATCTGTTGATGAGAAAAAAAGGGAAGATAAATAGAGTGAATGATATTATAATTATGACTAGTAATTTATTACAATATATGATTAAAAAATTTCTCCTTAACAAACTTCTGCAATCAAAAAAGAAGATAAGGATTTAGTTAGCAATGATTTTTTGTGGTTAAGTCCAAAGAGGAATGAATATTATGTTTCCTATATTATGAGAGTGTGGGAAGAATCACTAAATGGAATGTATCAACTGTATGGGAATATGTTTTATGTATAGAGAATAAGGTCATAGAGTATGTTATTTCCAAGGAAAAATGAGAGTATTATTTAACATAGTGGATGCGAATAATTTTTTACCAAAGGAATCATCAATGGTTGAATAGTTTATATGTAGAATTTTTGATCATTATAAAAATCTATGTCCTAGTGGGAACTCAAGAAGATGAATAGAATGTCTGTATGAGTAATAGATTTGTTTTTGATTTTGAATACACAATAAATGAAATATTAATGGAATGAGTTATTAAGTAATAAGATGACAAAGCCTAGTTAGTTGTATAATAATGAAGTGTAATTGTTGAAGTATTTCTATATTGGAATTCAATAAATATGTTTTATGATGCATGATATATATATATATACTGTTATATAAATGTTAAAATTAATAATTTAAATGAATATATTGAATGGTACTGATCACAATGAAATGTTATTTAATGGAAAAGTGATATTTTTTGTAAAACAGATGATTTAGGAAATGATAACCCATAATATATTTCTACTTTGGAGATAATTCTGTTTATTTGGGACAAATAGATGATTGTTATGGATAAAGTAAATTTAATTTTATTTATTTTCTATGAACTAATTACTAAATTGACGAGAAATCGGATTATCTTTCATTAAAATAATTTATGTGTTCTTGGACTCATAGAATATATTGAATAATCTAGAGTTTTATTTAATGAATAAGGATGCATTTATATTTTCATTGAAGTTATTTTGGTAAATTATGGTTTTTAACATTTTTTTAGAACATATAACAAATGTATTTTCATAATTTATATATGAAAATTTAGAGATACGTTATGATATTTTTGGGATTAATGCAAACAAAATTTTAGAAATTAAACATACTTCTTCATATTTTTTATAATTTTGTAAGGTTCATATGTTTAACCATTTATGGCATGGTTTAAGTTGAACACTAGACAAGGTTTCAGTGATTACAATGTTATTTAATAAAAGGATATTTATCTATACTTGATAGCTTGTGAAAAAATTTTCTATTATGATGATAACTAGTGATTGAAGGTATGAAAAATAATTATTTTATAGAAATTATGTTTCATTGAAGTTAATTTTAGTAATTAAAACAAGAATCCATGAAATTCATTTAGTAGAGTTATATATGAAGTGAAAATTGATGTAAACATATCTAAATGATAAAATTATTCTTATGATATAATAAATAGTTGAGACCTCGATATATTGGTCCCTTTGAGATTCTTGATCTTACCCAGAAAATAATGTATCATTTGGATCTTTCCTGAAACCTCTCCCAAGTCCATGATTCACTGCATTTAGCTCTCCTAAGGAATTAAATACTTGATCAATCACATGTACTAAATTCAATAGTCATACCTCTATAGTAATATCTTTATTATATGTAATAACTGATTTAAATCCAAGTTCATAAAGAAAATGTTCCACAAAACAATATCACTCTACTATTCAAAATTATGTGGAAAAATCATAAAATTGAATAAGCTACCTGGGAACCTGAGGATTTAATGAGTAAAATGTATCCTTAGTTTCTATTATTAGAGTGAAATAATTTTAAGAGATAAATAAATCTTAAGGTGGTATAATTTAACACCCTGGGATTTTATGAAATATTTTATTCCAACAAATTTAATTTCCTTGATAGCTTGTGTTACATGAAACACCGAGTGTCAACGAAATCGAAATACAATTACAGTATAATTATTCAAGATGATATTTATCCCTTATATATTGAAATGATGTGAATTAATATGATTAACTAAATTATGAAAGAAAATACACAAATATAAAATGAAATATTTGGTTATCAATTAATTATAATTGAAAATAAAGGCCAAATTAAAAATGAAAGAAATGTTTTTATAAAAAGTAGTTTTTGTGAGAAATGTGTCATTATATATTTTTATTTTGAAAATAAATATTTTAAAATTAATGTAATGAAATTTATTTATTTTATAATCAATATTTTTTTAACATTCATAAAATATGTTTTCTAGGCATGAGATAAGAATAAATCAAGGATTATGCATAAAATAGTATTGAAACACATAATTTTCTCACATTTTACATGATTATTTTGAAGTTAATTTTGACATTAGAATTTATCTAAAAAAATAATTCATTTAATCATAATGTAAAAATTATCCCAGATTTAATTATTTATAATTTTCTTAAAACATAATTTTTTTAAAAAATAGTGAAAAATAATATATTTTTTTTAAAATTCCCTATATTTTAAAGAATTCAAAATGTTACACTAATTATAAAGTGGTTTTAATGTAAAATAAGTTCAATTATTTTATTATTAATTGAATATAGACCACTTGATTCAATGTTATATTCGATTTTTATTTAAAAACTTTTGTTACTTATGAAAACTTCTTCTTTGGAAAACTGTATTTTCATCACACTTAATAGTATTATGAAATTATATTGAATCAATGACATAAATTAGATAAATTTAACTATATATTTGGAATTATAAAAATTAATAGTTAAAAATTTGTTCAACTTATTTATTAGATATAATTAATACTAAAATACGAAAAAATATCTCAATTTTGGTGAAAATAGGTTTATTGGGTGATAACTAAAAATAGAAAAGTCTAAAATGAAATAAAACATGTGAAATTCAAAATTACCGACCATATATTTACAATTAATCTTATAAGTGTTTATAATTATCCATCTTATAGCCTTTTATAATGAGTAAAACGTGGGTATACATTTTTCTTTTTATAGATTTCAAGTGTGTCCTCTCCCCCACGTATAAAAGTTCGCCCTCTATCTTCTCTTATTCACACATAAAAAGATTTTCATATTAGAAAATACCTACTAAAATATATTACTTAACTCTATAATGATATCCTGTATCCCCATGGTTTTTTGAAAATCCATACTAGAAATGATTTTGGTGCTAACCTATGAAGGTTATCGGAAGAAGATGAGTCTTTCTTAAACGAGAGTTTCAGTTTTATTTCTTCTTACACCTATTTTAAATATAATGGATCCATGATAATAAAACAAGGTTAATATATTCCATATAAATAGAAGTTTTTATGTTATTGGAATGACCTATATCTATCTCCTCTTCTCTCATATGGGAAACAAAACCATCGATCGTGTGTACTGTCGAATACCGCCTCGTGAAGCAATGTGATTATTTTATCAATTAATATTTTTTGGAAGGATATAAGGATAAATTTACATAATAAATTATTTATTTAATACCTTAAAATAATTTTTTAATTATAATATTTATCCTTATATTCATAACTTATAACTCTTGGGAATCAATCTTGCAAAATATATGTTCAGTGGACTACTGCCCCATTAACCAATATGTTGTTCTTTTCATTTCTTTTTAAATTGATAGTAATAAGGATATATTTATATAGTATATATTATATATATTAAATAATGATTATTATTATTATTTGAATTAGTTTTTCCATTTATTTTTTCCATATTTTGAAAAATAGAATCATTGTTCATGTGTACATTCACCCTTCCATCTCCATGGATGATGTAGTTCATATTTCTATCTCAAAATTTTAATAAGGATTTTAAAGATGTATATAATTAACATATATGAAATTAAAAACACTATTAAAATTCTAGATATGATTTAAAAATGATAAATATACAAGGTCCAAAACTACCGAATCAAAACATAGAAGAAAAATGAAACAATCAGCACCCGAAATTGAAATTTTAAAACTGAATCGTTATTCCTCAGGTGATAAAAGGTTATAAGTACAAAATATATTTTATTATATATATGATTATTATATTCTAATATAGTTATTATAAATTTATATTTATTATACTAAAATCTAGATCACTTTCTATGAAAGATGTACTCCATGTTAGGGATTTTCCTATCAAATTGTATTCTTTGAGACATAAGTTTTGTTAAGCACCAATTACATTTTATAATGTGTATATTCCTCCCCATTGGCATTTTATATCAGGAATTTATTTATATTCATGATATATAATTTTTTTATTTATATTCATTCATGGGGCTTTCAATTCAAATATTACGAAAGTGGTAATGATTTTATGTTATAAATTCATTTTTATCATGATTTTTTATGACACTTTTTATGGTAATATAATATGATCAATAAAAAAATAAATTCATTAATTTCCTCATACAATAATTATTTATTTATAATTCCTTATTTCCTTTCATTTTCCACTTTATGTACTCAAATTTCCAAACAAATGTGTTTATGGAGAACTGGATTTATTTCACTATTGAGACAATTTTTTATTTCTTCCATATCAATTTTTTTCTAAAAATTTCTTTAGTTTTTTTAATATTACCCAAATATTTGTTAAAAATAATTTTTACACATTCAATATTTTTTAAAAAATAACTTAAATGAAATTATCTTATTTATTTCTAAAAAATTATCTTTTCAGTATTTACCAAATTTTTGAAAGGAATCTTTGTTTTAATGTTTTCTACATGTAACTTTATTTCCACCATCATAAAAGTAATAATTTTTAGAGTTCCATTAAATTTTTCCATGATTTTTTTCAAGGAAAATATTTTGAAAATGTTTTTTGATTTTTAAAAAAATGATATTTTAAAAGTAGAAATGATGTTTATGACACTTATCTCTCTTTCATGGTTTATACCATGATGAAAATCTTATGAAACCTATTGCTTTTTCCATAGATTATGTTATGATCAAATGATTAAATGTTTGTAAAACCTATTTTTTACAATGTTAATTCTATGATGAAATTTTTATGAAGCCCATTTTTATTCATGGGATCTGAAGAGATAACTATTTTATAATATTCTAACACATATATTTCTAATTATCATTATTTGATGGATGATTCTATTTAAAAAGTAAAATAGTTATTTTACATCCTATGATCGTGGTAGTGTTATAACTAAGTAAATTGGTTATGTTATAAACATGGGTAGTGGTTACATTGTAACCATGGTTGTGTATTATGTTATAATCAAGGAATGTGGTAATTTTTTAACTTATGAAGATAGTTATGTTAGAACCAAGATAGTTGGGACCTATATCCCACTATAATTAATTGGGTAATGATTGGTATCTCTTGAGAAAAACAATACTGGAATGCAGATCAAACCCAATTATGTAAGGGACATTATCCACTATGATAGTTTGGGTAAAGATCCTTGACTACTATGATGGTTTGTGGAGTGAACTCATTCAACAATGAAACCCATAGAAATGAGACGTGATTAGTTTGGAAATGATTTTCTATTCTTATGTGTACACAAAAATTTCATGTCTTATGCCAATGATATTCCCTAATGACTCTTGTTTGTTTATTTATTTATTATTAATATCTTATCAACTAAAAATATTTATTTCATGACTAATGATTATGATCTTTGAAATGCAGGGTATAGTTTTTAAATGTTATGGTCAAGTTCTCATACCCTTATAATAATTATATGTTAGTATATATCACTTCTTAACCATTACTGAACCCCAGAATTCACCCATTCCATTGTTCCATTCCCCAATTATTGAAGAAAGGTATTACGTATGGTATGTATAAATTTTTGATAATTATGTTGTGCTTTGTGGGAGATTATCTAATTCACTTATGAAACATTTTTTTTATGTTTCTATGATTCCAAAGTCACTTATCATTTATGGACTTTTGATGTTTTTGTTTAATGTAATGAATATTCATATAAAAATGAGATATTTATATATGTAAAACAAAGGTTTCTATAAATCTAAATGATATTGTACATGTTTCTCGGATTTTATGGACCCTATGTGCATCATTATTGTATCCCTATATGGATTACCCTCATGGAATATTGAGTACAATACATCCAAACCCCAGTATGGCATGACTCTCCAGTGGATCTTGTAATCATTCACACACTAGTATAGTGAAACACACATCTAGAATATCATTATTTTTCTCAGGGTTCCTATGATTTACAGAAATTAATGGTGGTTTGATATTAACCATGAAATAAATTAATCAATAAAAAGCAATGTTTCTCACCTCACCTCTAACTACCTCATTAGAAAAAACCCCTTCATTAATTAACAAACTCCACATGATCAAATATTCATCCATAAAGGGATGGAAGACAAATACATGGGGAAACATGATCGTATTATGAACACAAAACATTAATTTTAATATGGGTTTTAACAGACCATCAGTGAGTATCTTACATGGAATTCCAAGTGACACTCATTTATTAAAATTCACCTGTTGAAATTGTTCATTGAAAATAATTTAAAAAACCAAACCCTCTAACCCATTAAAAGTCATTATTTAAAAAATTATTTATAACCTTTAGAAACCAAAATAGATTAAACCCCATGATTCATTATCATTTAAATTTATTAAAATATCTAATAATCATTTTATTATGTATCAGACATGTAAATATATTTAATGTCAATCATAACAAAAAATAAATTTAGAAAACAATTTATACCAAGCCATGGATTCATGAAAATGAAAATAAAATGCATAATAGGTATCATAAAATACCTTTATTTAATAATTTTTTTTTATAAAAAGCAATCATATCATGAACTAAAATATAAAAGAGTGAAATAGAAACCCCTACCTCATTCCATGAGGATACCTCTCATGGCTAGTCTTAACAAGTCAACCTAAATGATGATGTCTCCCCTTGTAAAGAATATGATCCTATCAATTATTGAACAACCAAAACCCCAATTAAAAACAATCTCAAAATCAAATCACGACCCATATCCCTCTATGAATTTTTGGATGAAGTGAAACCATGGAGAAATGGAAGAAAGAGGAAAGAGTAAGGATAAAAGTAACTGAAGAATTTACCTTAGGATATCCACTCGATATCAATGGGGGGGGGGGTGATAAAAAATCATTTATAAAGTACACCATATAATGTGGAAAAAATCAACCAAATAAAAGTGATAATAAAGGGGGGGTTAAAAAGAATATCTCTGTCTAGGATTAATTTTTGAAATAAAAAATATAAAAATTTATATAGACCCATTCACAATGTGAAAACTCTCATTCATAGAACAGTGGACCCTTATGAGGATATCATTTTTTAAAGGATCTGATTGAGAATTTTAATGAATCCTTTGAAAATAGAAGAATTATTTGTGGGGCTGCATTATGACATGAACCCCCTGTGGGCGGCATGCGCTGCCCCATGGAAAAACACATAGGTGTAATGGGTAGTTCGCATTATTACCTCTATGGTCACGGTATAAACAATTACTACTTCACAAATATATCTTCCCATTAACTCGTAAATATCCCAAAAACACTAGAGAACCATTGAAAAACATATAATTTCTAAACATATTAATAAATAATACAACAATGACATGGGGTGGGATATTTATGTTCTCTTATAGTGATTAAATGTGACCAAACCAGAATTGACAATATTAACAAAATTAAAATACGACATTCATGAATAATGATTATTATGATCATGTATAACTTTATCAAGAATAAATTTGAACTCAGGCTTTTGAAATTGGAGTATGGTTCAAAAAATATATTACATTTTAGACATCATAATTAATGAACAACATAATAAGATTTTTCAAAATCATCAGTTGGCTCTTAGATTTAAATAATATTAATCAACTTTATTGTTTTAAAGGACCCTCACTCTCAAAATGTTCTATGAGATAATTTGAATATTTTTCAATGGTTTTTTAATTTCAGTTTTTCAACATATTCTATTAATTATTAAAAAAATTAGTAATTATTGACAATCAAATGTGTTTCACCTTATTTTTCTTATTTTCATTAATTCGTATTCATTAATCAAATATATATTTTTTACTTTTATTTTCAACTTCTTCAATTATATTTTGAAATATAATATGAAAAATGTACTTTCATTGTTATCATTCTTAGTGTGTTTATGGTGTTAATAACATGGAATTACAATACATGAAATTTTAAAAAATATTTTGGGGCCAATGACATGCATTTTATATGTTTATAATCCTTATAATATTAACCAAACATGTGATAAGAAAATATTTATTTAAATATTTTGACATAGATAGTTATTATACATCAAGGTTATATCCAACATCTTGGTAATCAATAATTGTTATTATTGGTTGTGTTTATATGATATATTTGGGAAGTTATCAATAATTTTTTTTATAGGATTCAAAATCACATCATTAAAGATATTTATATTAGAGATATTTTATATTTATTGACTAAAAAACATTCAAAAATAAAAAGTTATGACCTTCATTAGTGTCATGGAAGGACTTGATATTTATATATGTGAGTATTCAATTGATAAGTATTTAACCATGATTTTTATTTCAACCATATTATTTGTCTTTAAATATGTTTTGGGACATGGGAATAGAATTAAATAATTTTACCATGGCACCAAAATTGGACAGAAAATTTGTTGTTTTATCATAACATTCACCAAACAGATTGAAATTAATAAAACATTTTTTTAGGATTGTTGGGCAATGAGGAAACAATTAAATAAACTATAGATATATATTAATCCAGCAACATGATGTTTTTTGGAGGCTCAAGGATTTATGATATTATGAGAAAGACTATTGGAAAGTACCTATATTGAATCTTAAATTACTTTAGATACATAGGTCTAATTGGCCTAATTTAAATGACATATGAAATATAATTAAATAATAAATAATCTAAAAAATATCTGGTCTAAAAACTACCCTCAAAATGTTAAAATATGATCTTCAAATATGAACATTTAATATTCATTAAACATTAAGTGCTTATATGGTATATTTTATTTATGTTTTAGATGTCCACTATTAATACCACTATAAAAATTTGGACCTGATTTGAAGTGGTGATTTTTTAGTTTAGAGAGGGTTATAACCCCTTCTAAACAAACTAGTGGTAGTTATAAGGAACTTCTACTAATGTTCCCTCTAACTATTGATAGAGAAGGTTTTGAATAACCACTATAAAAATGATTCTTAATTTAGTGGTCCTTATATGAGAGGGGATCAAAACACCCTATAATTTAAGCAAAAATTTCAGTTTAGAGGGGGTTAAACCCACTCTAATGTATAAATCAAATAAGAGGCATTTTGAAACTGTAGCTAAGTGAGTGATATGCCTTATAGGGGTTAAAATCCCTAATATTCTGTAACTAAAATTATAAAATCGTAGAAACTGCTACTTTGTGAGTTATATTGCCATATATTATGGGTTGTTATCTAAAACTGCCATTATTTAACGCTATTTTAGTGTGAATTTTAAGACCCTATAATTGATAAACATTGGAGGGTATTTTAAACAACCTCCTCAAATAATAATAATTATTTTATGGTTTGTTAAATGATAACAACACCCTATCCTTCCCATCACATTACCCCTCCCTCCTATCCTATTTAAACCATCTCTCCTCTCTCTCCCACAAACCTTCCCCTCTATAGTTCTGTCATGTGTACCTGGTCACCCCACATATATCCAATTCTATTCATGAGTTCTATCACACAACATATCTCTAATTCCATCCATCTGTGTACATTTTTCACCAATCCTCCTCATGACCTACTATGAAGCTCCATCTATTGTCTTCTCTCCCTCCAGTGTAGTTCCCTTCTGTGTTTGTCTATGCACCTTGGCACACCACATCAATTCTTTCCCACCATCTAAAATTTTACAATGGGGAGTTTCATACAGTGGACCAAAATAATAAATCATAGATATCTCTAACATCCAACACAAATGAATTATCTTAATACTTTGTGACATCATTATTATATTTAATAATATGAAATAATATAAATATTTTAATATAATGTTTTTTACAAATAAAATGTATAATATTGAATACAAATAATTTGTATAATATTATATATAATATTGTGTATATTAATATATATTTATTAATATTGTTTGAATTACTATTATATATATATATAATATAGTATAAATTTTATATAGTATAATATATATTAATATATATATATTAATAAATTTTAGTGGGCTTTGAACTCTTTATGATGAATTTTTTTATTTGAATACATATATTTATTTGTATTTCCATTAATATATATTTATTTTACATTTTATAATAATGTATGTAATTAATATATAATTAATATTATGTGAAAGACATATATATGAGATAAAATTTATACAAATATTTATAATTTACATAATTAATATTATATAAAATATTATTTATTCAAATATAACATATGAAATAAAATTTATGAAAAATATTTATATAATGTTATATGAAATAGAATTTATACAAATATATAATTAATATTATATGAAATAAAATTTTAAAATTTTTTATATAATGTATTTCAATACACATTTTTATTATTATGCACATTAATATATATGTATTTCAATAAATATAATTGTATAATTTTGTGCATATTAAAATAAATCTATTTTTATAAATTTTATATCTTTTAATATTAATTATATATAATATAAAAGCATAAACATCTTAATTAAAAATATATTTATTATTATTACACCTATTTCTGAAACTATGAAAATTATATGTTGGTTTTATAAATATTGTACACTTATATATTTTAAGATTTATATTATACATATATATATTAAAAAATTTATATTATATATATATATGTATGTAATTATATACATTTTATATTATATCATGTATATATATATACCAATGGAATTAAATAAAGTCATATAATTGGAAATATATCATATAATAAAATGATATATATATATATTTACTAAATCAATTTAAAATTTTTATTGTATACTATAACATATATAAAATAATTATATAATATATATAAATTTATATATAATAAATTATTATATAATATAATATATATAATATAACTATAATGTATATATATAAATATTTAATTTTAATTCTTGTTTTTCCTTTGTTATATATATTTTGATGTATAATATAATTTAAATTTACTTATAAATAAATATACAATAAAAATGTATTTTATATAATATAAGTATAGTATAAATCATAATACAAATGTATAATATATATAAAACATTATATAAATATTATATATTTGAATAAATATATTTATAATTAAATTTATTTTATGTATACAAATATTTATATATGTAAAAATTATTGTTTATATGTTTAAGTATTTATTTAATGACTTTATATAATGTCATTATATATATATATTTTTATAATGAATTTAAATACATTTATATAATTTATTAATGTAATATATATATACAAACATAGATGCGTATGCATACATATATATTATAGAATTTGAATTTATATGACATTTATTGTAACAAATACATAAATATTTTATGGGGGAAAACCCCCACTAATCAATGGTATTAGCAGTGTTTCAAGATACCTATTAATTTCAGGAATGATAGTGGTCGAAAACTGTATCTATTATCATAAATTAGAGGGGGTTCACAAACCCCTCTAATATATTAAATTAATAGGGGTTCAAACCCCCATCTAAATACATAAATTTGAAGGGTTTCAAAACCCCCTCTAATTTTATATATTAGGGATGGGGGGGGGGGCTTCAAATTCCCATCAAATTTCAAAAATTAGACAGTATTCAAAACCCACTATAAGCTAATGGAATAGTGGTGGTTCATGAACCCCCTCTTATTTCATCTATTATAGGGGGTTCAAAAACACCCTTAAGGTCATACATTTGAAATGGTTCAATACCCCCTCTAATTTAATAGATTTGAGGGGTTGTGAACCCCCACTATTTCCATTTTAATAGATTTCCAATATTTATGGCCTATAATATCCCATAAAATAATATATATATATATAACACCTCTAAAATCAAACTGAACTTATATAGTTCCACTAATTATTAAATTAGTAGTAGTTTGATATAACCACATCTAAATCCATAAAAATATTAACAAATAATAATGCTAAATTTTTAGAGGGGAGTTGTGAACTCCATCTAAATCTGATGATTTAGTGGGAGTATTGTATAACCCCCTATAAAATGAAATTAGAGGGGATTATGCATAACCCCTCTAAAGAACTATCAGTAGTCTACTATTTTTTTTTTCAGTAATTAGTGTTTAGTAATGTAATTTTAGGAATGGATCCTTATATGTTTTTGGAGACATAGAACCATGAGAAGAAAAATCCATCAATATCATTATTTATTTCAATTTATATTTTTAATGAAAATTTGATATTTCCATGTGGAATAAATATGTGGAATAAATGAATTGTACTTACACAGATGGATTGTGTGTGTGCGTGCATTGTAGTTGAATATCTCAACATCCAATGTACAATTCCCACTGTTGTACTTTTCACTCTATTTTAAATCTTTCAAATTCCATTGAAAATCATTGTGATTTTTAAGAATAATTTTGAAATCATTATATTATGTGTGCAAAATGTTTACTTTTTTAATTAATAATATTTAATTTGTGTTGAAAATTGAAATTTGTTACTTATTTTATATAACTTTCATAATATTAATTGTATCCCCACATCATTGTTTAATACAACAATTCATTATCCAACATTTTTTTTAATATGGAAATTAATTCATGAGTCTTTCATGGTTATCTTATCCATTTTTAATTTTGTAATGGCTGCATGTGTCCCACATGGTTATCTAATCAATTTTATTTCATCATTGAATAAGAATTATCCTTCTTCTTTAATGGTATAAATTGTAAAAATTTACTTTATCTATTACTCTGTGGGTTGATATTTAACGTATGATGGAATGTGTTCATTTCATTCAATCCATGATCTCCCAAATCATAGGGTCTATAAAGTCATTTGTTCACCAATCATTTCAATATTGATTTATAACATTATATTGGGTCATTCCCTATTATAAGAAGGATGAAATCCTAACGTCAAAGAGGAATATTTGGTTGATAAAAATCCAGACATGCCTAAGGCCACTTGGTATGATAGTGTCAACATTTTGAAACTATGAAATCCAGAATAATGATAAATAATTTTAAAATGGAGATCAAAACATGTCATACATGTTTCATGGTTAGACCAACATAGTGATTTCTTGTAAAATCATCAAACTCTTGGTGAATTGATGCAACATCCATATATCATCATTGATTTTCATTATTAGACTTAATTAAAATGATAAATCATTTCAATGGATTTCCTCGATTTGTTCCTATGGTACGAAATAAATAGAACTGTAGTGGTCTATTCTTTATAATTCTACTATTTTATTTCATCTCTTCCCCATGAACTAATCTATTATTTAGTTGTGTCTCCATAACCATACAATCGGGGGGAAATCCCACCATGCCTATTCACCTTGTCTGGCTTCCCTAACAACTATTGTAATCTTCTTCTGATCTCCTTGGCACTCAACTATTTTTAGTTCCCCTCACCCCTCTACCTCATTTGATCCCCCAGTCCTCCATCGCATCTATCTCCCATCACCATTTTTCTTCATAAAAACCATGCATCTTTATTATTGTATCTTATAGAATCTATTCTGCCCTCCATCATTCTTGGCTTCTCTCCCAGCATATCTTCCCCTAAATAGTATGTTCTTTCTACTACACTGTTCTATTATATTCTATATTTATCATCATTCAACCTCTCATTCTTGGTTACCCTAGAAAAACACCAATTCTAAATCATGTAAATTAGTTCATCATTTTCTTGTCATCATTTGGAGGTCAAAAAAAGTAATCTACAATTGAATGGATGTAGAATCCTTATATTGTCATTTGTGTCCATGCATTCACCTTCTTCCTCCAAAATGTATGAAAGAAATATAACTATTGTGGTTCATGATCTATAATTGTATATTTAGTTTCCTCTCCTCCCAACACATTGATCTATCATTTAGTCATGTCACCCTTGACATACAATGATAAAAAAATACTCCACACTAATTAAATATGTTTGTCTCTAATAACCATTACTAAACATCCAAAACACATCATTGTTAAAATCTAATTTCAATCTCTTCAAATATCCACTATGTTTGGTTCCCCTCAACCATCTGTCACATCAGACTCCCATAATTTATCCATCACATTCATATCCCCTCACCCATATTCTTCTTTGTAACACTGTATCTTAAATATTTTCTCTATTCAAATATATTTATCCCTCCATCATGCTCATCTTCTCTCCCATCATCTATTCTACTAAATCCCAAGATACCTTTACAACTCAATTCCTGTATATTCAACCCTCATCCTCAATCTAACACACATAATTTTTTACATTGGGTAGACATAGATCCAAAAACATTATGTTTAATTCATCTTTTTATTGTAATTTTGTGGTGTGAGAAACACGTAAATCAGAAGTTGATTTCACTTTGATTATCATTTCTTAACCGTGGAATGGTCGATTTGTTTCCATATTTTTCTTGACGTCTAAATCCATAAATATGGTTGGATTCCACTTTCCCTATCACATTAATCATGGTTTCAAACTTTATATCTTCTATCATGATAATTAAGAGATGCTTATATAGTGTATATGTTACAGTTTCTTTAATCGGGGGTTCAACTTATTCAGCATTGTTTTCAAACCAAATTTACATTAATATCTATAATATTTTTTTGTATTTTAGAGGTAATTTCCATTCCTATTTAGATAATTTTTATCATTATTTGGTATCTAATTTCAATTTTTTTGACTGAAAATGAATGAAAATTTCATTTTAATCTACTCTCAACTTTTATACATGTACATTCCACCTGTAGTTTATTGTAGTGTTAGTTTACCCAAAAATATATTTCTATAGGTAAGTATCCTCTGTAATTTTTTCTCATTCTTTATTAATTTTCGTTTTTAACATTCATAAACTCTTAATATATTTTTAAACTATTAACATATTAATTTTGTAATCCTATATTATTATGTTTTATGTTAATCATGTTCCATTCCCTATTGTTATTTTGAATCCAAAAAAATGATATCTATTAAATTTGGAATTTTTTTATCGCCAAAAAACATCAAAATATGTATGTGGAATTCCATTATATTTTTCTACACATACTCTGCCAAAAAAATTCATACTGAATGTAGGCTAGGCTAAAATAGAATTTAACCATATTTTTATTTATTGTTTAGCATTATAGTTTTACCTGTCATATTTTGAATACTATTTATAACGTTTACCACCCTTCATATTCAAGAAATTTATCATATAGATTATTGATTAAACTAATTTATTACAGAATTTTTACATTAAGTAACATAAATAATAAACTAAATCCATATAGTAAAAATGAATTTATTTTTCAATCTTTATAGAGCTTAGTATAATAATTCTGAAAAAATTTCATACAACCTATTGTAGTAAGGCTAATTTACTATTGTCTAAAATACAGCAGGATGTTCAAGAATCATCTTGACTTATATAGATTATTTATTAATTTTAATGCATAGAGATTGTAATATATTTCATTTATGGTTCTTCACAACATTTATAAACAAAATTTATCCACTGAATGAATGTGAATTAATTATTATAGGAATTTTATTGAATAAACTGATTTTATATAGATTACTAGCATTCTGAATTAATCATAATATTTATTAACATAATGAATTATGCTACAATAAATATATATTTTAGTATTATTATGGAATAAAATAATGTTAAGGAATTCCATTGATAATAATACACTACAATTTAGAGAACAACATTGTGAATTCCCAGAAAGACATAAAACTCCTGATGTATGGATGCAACAACCATTTATCATCATTGGTTATTAGGAATGGACTTGAACAGAAAAATAAAACCATTTAATGGTTTCCCCCTCTTCCTTCCTAATAATATATTTCATTATATTATAACTAAATATCATTTCCAATATATAAGAATTTGTATGTTAGATAAGAAAAGATTACATGGTATCATGAAGAAATTAATTCTACATAAAAAGATTCACTGGTTGTACACCCAGAATATAGTCCATGTCTTCTATGTTCTTTTACCAAGATTCTAGATTTTTTAAATGTGTTTTAAAAAACCCTAAAAACGGTAACATTAAATACATATTCATATTAGAAGGGTTAATGAATTTATACACTCTTGGTTTACTCATGTTTGCAACAACATTGTATTTTTGTTTCCCATAAAAATAAATTTATATCATTATATACAATAAGAATTTAACATTTATTACATGGTCATTCAATGAAGGTAGTCAATTACTTATCCAAATCACACATGGTCCCCACTAAACAAGTAATCACATTACCGATGGCCCATTCTCTTGACAAGGGAAGCTCATAACCAATTTTTTTCCATGTTTTAAATTTATAATTAAAACATGAATTAAGGTAAAAATTATAAAAAAATTGACAGTGATTGATTGGATTCCATGATATTGGTTTATCCTAAAAACTTAATGTTAGTGAACCAATTCTAGAGAAAAATATTTTCCTGAGGACATACAACTTCAGCCCACACCACACAAAAAGGAAAAGGCCTAAGGAATACAAGAGTTTTGTTATTTATTTTTAAAATAATTAAAATCTCAAATGAAATGAGCCCTGGTACAACAAAAATTGAAATCATAAATTCTATGATCCCATTGATAATATGGAAAAAGAAAATGTATTATATAAAGATGAGCATTTAATTCCAACAAATGCAGTCAAGAACATACAAAATCCTCTCATTGGGAATAATATGATGAAAAAAAAATATAAAAATAGGGGAATGTTAAAGAATTCACTTATATGATAAACACATCTTCAATTATTATGAGCTCAAAATTAGTGAAAACCTTGAATGTATGGTGATGAAATAGATTGATAGTGATAGGATAATTCCCCTCATCACTATCTATGTTTTCTATGATGTGGATTTGATAGATTTCTATGTTGATAGGCTAATATATCTCATCATTTTGAATAAATAAAATACTATACTTCTTTCCATTTCATAAGTGATTGATATAGGCATCAAAATCCTCATTGGTTCAGATAACATTATTTATTCATTCACGAATTTTAAAGGAAATTGTAGAAGAATTAAAATTGTGGAAAAAACTAGAACATGCTTATTTTTGTATGTAATCATGATGTTGTGGTATGTTAAAATACACCACATTAAAATGGATCTGGGTCCAATGAATATTTTTCATTAGGTGGTGACAATACCCTGATGTTCCATTCATTTCCATCATAATAATAATCCAAAAAATCTTCAAAATTATAATTAATAATGAAATTATAGAATGTATTGAAACATCCCACTAAACTATCACATTCACAATCATAATACAGGGTCATATTGAGATTCTCATGTATGAGTTAATGGACCGTACACCTCTAACATTAAAAAATGAATAAAACCATGTAAAAAAATAGATCTAGTACCATGTAGAGAGACATTCACATAAATCTGAGAGAAACATGAATTAGACTTCCATGACTATGTAGACTATAATATTATAGGTGTGGACTAAGAGGAATTCGTACACTAAAACATATACATGGTGGATTAAAATTATGTACTGTTAATAGTTTCCACTTCTTCACCCCAATAGGATATAGCTCATTACATAAACTCTGTGTATTTATTTCTTCCTGAAGATTCTCCTCCAGAAATTCAAGAATGTTCCCTAGAGGAGAAAAATTTTCAACATCCTTTAACACTATAAAGTAGAGTTTTATAATAAAATCAATTCCATGTTATTTATAAAGATATATCTAGGATTCATTTTTATAGCCTCTAAAAAACAAAATGGAGGAACATAGATAAAAAAATGGTTTTGAAAATGTGACTAAAAAAATATATAAGATCAGGAAATTTAGGGGGAAAATATTTTTAGCGGTAGGAGAACAAAAACAGTTGTTAATATGTAAATAAATATCCAAAAATAATGTATATATAAAAAAAACAACCGTTGAATATAAAATGTCAATAATAATTCATAAATTTTGTGATCAATGTAATGATTTGGGAGATATTACATAAAGGAAAAATAAATTTAGAAAGGTAAGTAACATAAATTAATTTCAAGTAATTAATGAACTATGAATGAAATGAATCCATAGATATATTGATGAAAATCATCATTGATAATAAATACTAAAGAAAAATGAAAGAAGTGATTTATTATTGTACATCATTTCATATGTATATAAAAAACTATAACGTCAATAACATTCATAAGATAGTTTAAAACTATAATTAGAAACCTATTTAATTTTTGAATCTTATTTGTCTTATCAGATCTTGTTAATGAATCAATGGGATAAATAAATTTTTGGACCCACCCATCATCGCCTCTCTATTGGAAAATATAATTTTAACAATGAATAAAATCTAGATCTAAGGATATTGAGACAAAACATATATGACTTCTTATCCCAATCATTGGTAAGAACATTCTTTAATGAACATCCTAAAGGGTATATGTTTGACATTTTCGGTTGGGACTAAGCTTGATTGGACCGCGTGATTCACGAAGGATTCATATTAAAGGGATAGATTATATTAGATTTTAGGATATGGGTGATCATTTTGATGATGGACATCCAAACAATCAAGGGAAAAAATTTGATATGCATGATGTGTATGGTGCATGTGAGAAGCGAAGAACTAATGATGTTTTGATTTTCGACCCCTGGATTACCATAAATGATAAAAAATGACAAAATACACTAATTTTGGAAGTAAATGAGGGTAGATTCGTAGTGGAAAATATATATATTGATGAGCATTCACATATTTGGATTTCTATGAAAAATAAAAATACACACCGTGTAGATGAACTCATGGTGTGTTGGTACTTGGCTATATTGGCTTTGATTTTGTGGAATTATATGGGTCACATGCCATGTGACCATGTTTTGGTGCCACGATTTTTCCTCTAGGAGTACATAGTCATGATCATGGCCAGACAAAAACCATGTGCGAGACTACATGGAAAATGTCATTCAAACTGGTGGAACCCCATGTGAATGGAAGCTCTATATAACGAAGTACGTGAACATTAGATTGTTAGACATACACAACCAATGAGCACAATAATGAATATGAATGGATCATACACACAATATTTTCACCATACACACCATGTATACCTATATAGATTGTGATATTTTTACCATCACAGACACGTTCAATAATTATAGGGGGAACACATGATGTGTGGGTGCTCTCAAATGTTGTGTACCCCTTAACTCCAATTTAGGTAACATGAAACTCTCAAATATCTTTTGTCTGGACATGGGTTTTCTCTCATTATTACCCTATCTTGAGTTTTTTCAATGTCAATTTTGATGGATCTACCCATTTTGGATTTAAAGATATGATGTGACATGTTCTCCTCATGATGCGTATTTAGGTAGCACCCTATGATGGTAGTGATCAGCAAGAGGATCAAAAATGACCTATAGAGTAAACTCCCCCGCCCTAATTTCTTTGGCATGGGTCATTTATCTATTGAGTAGAACATCTATATTAAATGGTGTTGGTCATTATGATAGTAGAGTGAAACCTCCCCACCATTTGGATAAGTGAATGGGTCGTCGACCTAAAGAGTGGACCCCCCATCATCTTTGGCTTCTATCCACCATCTATCAAGTGGAGAACCCCCCAATCGAATATGGTTTGATTCCTCGTGTATCAAAAGCATAACACCCATCATATTGTATGTGATTACTCTATTTACCAATTAGAACCCACTATTGTATTGGTAACAAATTATCATGAGACTAGAGTGGAACTCCCCTATCACATGAGGGCACAGAATCTCTACCTATAGAGTATAACCCCCATGACGCATCTGGGCACAGGTCCTCTATGGATACATATTGAGTGACCCCTCCTCGCACACTAGGGCACAGTTCCTATACATTGAGAATATTCTCCCTCAAGTTTTCTACATAGTTTTGATGTGTGGATTTGATAATATCGACTCTTCTGGGTAGATGCATGAGATAATGGGTATCATTGATGAAGTTTTTGAAGAGATGGATATCTTTTCCTAGGACAGACAATAATATGATGATGACCTTTTTCTTTCATTTAGGTTTCATTGTTTTGATAATATAAATGTATATCTGTATCCATGTTAGTATAGTTTTTTATTCTCTTGATTTGTGTTGAGTTTTTTATTGCCTTTCTCTATCATGTCTCTAACTGCCCCCCAACTATCATCATTCAGATTATCCTATTAGTTATTCATTTACTATCCCATTGTTGGTTTTTTCTCACATGTGTCATGTTTCATACGGATTATAGATAGATTGAATCTATCTAAATTGGAGATTTAAGATACATGGTGCCTTAGACCACATATGATGGTTTGATATTGGAGATCAGTAGCAGTAATCTCTCAGATATTTTTATTTTTCAGTTATGTTAAGTCAGGACCTCTATCTGGTTTGGTGTTTATTTTTCCACATTACATTTTAGTCTATAATTTCATAATCATGTACACACAATGAGTTTTTCATTCTTGGTTTTTATTATTGTTGTTGCATATTTTTTTATTTAATAACTTCCACCTTTGCACTGAAATTAGTAGGGGTGTGCAAATACGTACAATAGGGAAATTCCCCCCATTTATTATATGCCTTTAAACAATTTTCATCACCCCTTGGCCGATTGAGATGTTCTTGGTTGAGTGGTGGCATGATCCCCTATTATAGTTGATTCATGAATGATTGTTATCAGAGATGTTCATTACTTGAGATATTTTCTTGAGTAGTCCCCTTTTGAATAATTTTTTGGGATATATGGAAACAATTTCTATGTATCTCTAGATTGAATTTCAGTCTAGAGAAACTTATGATGGTATAGACGACTCACATATCCCTCCACCAAGACATTGAAGACCTACTTGTTGACTCAACATACCAATACATTTATTGCTGGGATCAATGGTACATCCATCATATATAATTGATTAATTAACTATTATTCTTAAATAATATCCCATTTGTGTGTGTATATATATATATATACCTATATATCTTATTCCACTAGGAAAAATCTTGATTACATTTGTAGGATGCCTCAGTTATGACATCCAACCAAGAAACCAGTTATAAACAAGGATGATTATCCCCTGAGTGATGAGATCTCGGTTGAGGGTCCATCCCATGAGAATCTTCCTCCTTGTGGAAGGCTTGATTTACTCCCTCCTGTTTAGAAACATATAGTACCAGTAGTTCTGGTTATGGATGTGTGTAGGCTTAGTTCACTATGCAAGTTCTATCACTAGGGTCTTTAAGGTTCTCTAGTGATCCAAATTCCTAGGTACACTATAAAATATTTCACTTTTTCCAACAGGAGCATATCTGTTGGTAAAAGTGTATTTTCTATTGGTAAAACGTTTTACCAACATATATGTCTCTGTCACTAAATTGTCGGTAAAAACTCTGCCGCTAAATGTTTTTATGATAGATAAAATAGTTCTATTTTAATTATAATAATACCAAAAGATAATATATATGTTGGTTAAAGTGTTTAGCAACAAGTTTTGGTGAAAATTTTTTTTGTTGGTAATAATATTACCAACATATAATATTTTTTTATAAATTACATTTGAATAAAAATTAAAATTTTTTATTTTTAATAAAATTTTATATTATATTTATTAGTTTATCATATATAATAAATATATTTTAATTGTTAAAAAGAAGAATATTTTAACACGTGATAAATCTTAGAAAAAAATTAATTATATTAATAATGAAATTCATTACAAAACCAATCAATACAACATGGGACTCCCATACTCACCCCTCACATTGAATCATCCCAAACATGATCCCCCTACCCCCCACCCAATGACCCAAGCCCAGCTCTAGCGAGTCAACTCCAACACGAGCAGCTCCAACAAGTCCAGCCCATCATCGCCAGCAGGGAACCTCTAGAACATCCATTCCAGTGAGCCAAAGCCAATGTATGCCACACCCTTAAGCTCCAACATATAAATCATAAAAAACCAAAAATAATACCCACAAATTATAGAAACATATCTACATGAATTAAAGAAAAAAATAAAAATAAATAGAAGTATAAAAAAATGATTTTCATAGTGATCATTTTTCATCATCCCTATTGATATCAAAAGGATTGGTAGTCCAAATGACTCATATTGAGGCATCATTTCTCCAAAAAGATACCAATAACACACCAAATACAATCATGTCACAAAATATCATTTCCACCTTTTTTGGTAAATGTTGTCTGCATAATTTATTATAGAAGCAAGAGTTACAAGGCATACACGAGGTGTAATGAGATTACACCAACAGGAAGATGAAGATGATTGCATAGACTTGCAGAAAAATCACAAATAAAATTAAATAAAACTATTCAACCTCCAAAATGATCAACAACTCCAGGTCATTTTCAGAGCATCCTGGATTACAACAAGAAAATTTTTTACTAACAAAAAAAGATAATAAACTAGAATAGATCACGACAAACTTATAGAGGTGGACCATATAAGGGGATGTTGCTTCAGGCTTGTACTAATGCTAAATGTAGAAATCATCCAAGTGTGTTGCTTCCATGATACATGACTAGCCCACGTAAGCTCAAATTCGTGATGGAATACCATAACATGCTCAATATAATGCATGATGTTCCACTGGATCATGAAAATAGAATCTCTCGTGACAAAAACATCTCAAAAGGTCCAAAATAGATAAAACAACAATCATATTTTGTTCCAAAAGTAACTAATCCTCCATGATCTGCAGCCAGTAGGTACAAAGCTATCAAACCATCTTTAAACATTTTTAGAAAGCTTTCCTTCAGCTAAGAAGAAACTGGATCTAGCTTCTTCAAAACACCATCATGCATAAGTATATAAAACAAGTAGAAAACAAGACCTAGAACATCATATTCAAAATTAACATAGAGAATTCTAGATTTCCACAAGAAATTTTTTTACTACCAAAAAAAGAAAAGAAACTGGAATAGATCATAAGAAACTTACAGAGGTGGACCATATAAGGGGATGCTGCTTCAGGCTTGAACTAATGCAAAATACCAAAATCATGCAAGTGTGATGCTACCATGATACATGACCATCCCATGTAATCTCCAATTCATGAAGGACTGCCATAATAAGATAAATATAATGCAATATGTAATGTTGTCTGCCAGATCATGAAAACAGAAGATCTGGTGAATAAAACATCTCAACAGGTCCCAAACCAATAAAATATCAATCATAAGTTGTTCCAAAAGTAATGGAATCCTCCATAATCACAAGCCTATAGGTACATACCTACCAAACCTTCTTCAAACTATTCAAAAAATGTGCCTTCATCCAAGATGACACTAGATCTAGATGCTCCAAAACACCGTCATGCGGAAGTATATAGACTAAGTTGAAAACATGAGCTGAAACTTCACATTCAAAATAAACACAGAGTCTGCAACTTCATATTAACATCCAAACACAAGGAAAGATTCTTACTGGTGTTTTCTTTTTATTCTTTGATGAAGGATAATTGGTGTTTTTCTAGTGTAAAATAATTAACATAAAACAAAAACATTTAACATAAAGGAACCACATAGAAGTCATTACCCCATTTCCACATATAACACCCACAACTTCATGTTAAAAAACATGGAATTCATTACCCTTTTCCCACACATCCTATAAATTCATATTCAAAATTAACATCCTAACACAAGAAAATTTTATTACTGGTGTTTTTTTCATTATTTGATAAAGGATAATTGGTGATTTTCTAGTGTAAAAAAATTAACATAAATTGAAATCATGCATAAGAACACTAATACATCAAGAACGAACCCCTCGAGCATGTGGTTGTAGGTTGATATTGCAAAGAAATAAACGGCATAACAACTACTCTCCAAAATCACATTATAATATTAAAACAACCAAGTTTATCCACACTTCATTTAAAAAGGTAAAAAGAGATGACATAAAATGTATTCATGTGTAATATTCAGAATATATTGGTTTTGATTAAAAAAAGGGTGGGAAGTCATTACCCTTTTTCCACATATAACACCCAAAAATTCACCCTTTATCACTAAATAATTGACCAAACGGTGTAAGAGTCTCCTGTTCAGCAACATTTGAGTAATTTTTGTGGGAACGAGCTCTGGGAAGGAAGTACTCTACACAAAAACAATGTATCCCTGCTTGATGATGGCATTGACAAAAAGGAAATATGAAATTTTAATGTGATAATCCAGATATATCATCCACAACATGTCTGCGTTGTTTTCATCCTAATCCCCGATACCCATATAAATAAGGGAAGAAATTGGATCATATGTATGTAATAGGTCGAAAAAAACCACTACTAAATACATAATTTATTAATTAATTTACAAAACACCACTATAAATTATATATTCAACCATTCCAGTATTGTTTTGGAAACCATCGCTAAGTAAACTGCACTAAGTATATTTTTCTTATAGTGTACAATTTACTCACCATATTGTATCACTATCCATTACTACTTTGATTATAAGGTTTATCTATAGTGAAAAATAACATATATTTGAAAAAGATTTGGATACACAATGTATATTTCTGTAGTTTATTCAGTATTAATGGTAAAATCCATTACAAGTCCAGCATTCTTTACCTTGTCAAAAAAATTATGGCATCCCATATCCCCATTTATAAAATATGTGATTGATAATATTTAACAAAATATTACTTATAATGCACAATGGAACGAGATATAGGGAGTGGGTATTGATTTTAAACAAAGTTGGGATGTTGATCTATTCCAAAGCAAGGATGTCAAGAGTAATAAGATGAACAACCAACTCTCTGAGGAAGATTATTTGGAACATGAGAAATCATCTTCCCTATAGGTTAAGGAATGGGATAAAAATATGGCATGTATTCATCCAAGTATCCAAGAAGTGTGGTTCTTAGGGTACCTCAACTTGAAAATAAATGGATTATTTTCTGATGAATTCAACATTATAGGGCCTATGACATCACCTCACTCTTCCTCTTTCTTTATTGACCCTAGGGAATGGATTGATCCTAGGAGACAAAGCATTCTTCTATATCATCCCCTTGTTTATCGTTGTTCAGAACAATTCTAGTCTCAAGGTCATCCCAGATGAATTATTCATTCTTGATGATATCAAAATCAATATCCAGGACAATTCACTGGGTTTGGATAGATTTTATAGCTCCTATATTTTTGTGGCATGAGTCATTAAAAAATAGAACGTCAATGTTTTCTAAAACTACTTTAGGGGTGGATTACTTCCAAAAGTATATATTGTTTCCTCCCATATCCTCATTCCAATGATTAAACTCTTTGTGTACAGATAATCACCAATTTTCATGTGAAAAATTATGTACAAAATCCATGCCTGAATCCATATCGGAAGACTTGAGCCTCTCCTCCCCATCCTAGTCTTTTTAGAACAACAAGGGTTAATTAAATGAAAATAAATTCAAGTAATAAAATGGAAAAGTATGTGTAGAGAATTCATGCGTATATGTATGGAGGTCTGACTAAAAAAACTGGAGTGGATCTGGAGAATTAGTCAATTAGAAAACTAAAATCACCAGGAAAATAAATGAAAACAAAAACCAGAAAACATATTTCATCAACATTTCACTGAAACCCTAACTAATATTCAATTCAAATTTTAGAACCACATGATTTCAAAGGATTAAAATTTGAAGAGAAAGAGTGTGTACCTGATAAGAGTCTCAATCATCAAACTTTTTAATAAGAAATGGGTGATACCTAATATTTTTAGTTGAAATTTGAAAAAAAAAACTAAGGATCCATAGACATGGGGTGTAGGTGGGGCTAAAGAAAGGGGGGGGGGGTTGTGGGTGTGTTTGATAGCGATGAACCATGTCTATGATTGAAAACAAAGATCATTGGTCCATGATGCGGTGCCGATGGGAAACGACGACCTGAGGAGGGGGGAGGCATGGGATGAATGCAAGGACAAGTGTGTTTATAATTTTTTTGATGGTTCAATTAGTAAAATTTATTTATTTATTTATTTATTACATTCTATTATTTTGAAATGTATTGAAAATATAATTTTAATTATATGTCAAATATAATATATATGGGATAATATTTATAATTTATTCCAAATATAATATATACTGGATCAAATTTAGACATGCACCATCATGAGTAGCGTTCTACAAAAAAAATTTGCAAATAGTTTTCATTTAAATGAAGGATATAAAAATAATAACACGTGATATAAAACTATCAACCAGTGATCACAATAAGAGGATAATCAAACTAGTGGAAACTATAAGAATAAGATAAGCTAACTAGATACCACAACAACCATAAAATTATTCATGCCGACCACAAAAAAATATAATTAAGACCAAAACAATTTCCATAACGTGTGATATAAAAATAACCAATGAACACAAAAATAGAAAAATGACTAGAATGAGAATACCACTTATATGATGATTGGTATTCCCTGTGATTCCATCCACAAGAGGTTTACCACCAAAGGCAAGAAAAAACCATGGAGGAAGAAGCCAAAGCATGAGATTAGAAGGAAATCAGAAAACACCAAGATAAGTGACAAAACCGTTAAAAAGAATCAGGGTTCGTGGAGGAAATGTGAAGTGGCGTGCATTGAGGCTCAACACAAGAAATTATTCCTTGGGGAGAGAGGCTATTACCAAGAAAAGTAGAATTCTAAATGTGTTCTATAATGCATCCAGCAACGAGCTGATGAGAATTCAAACTTTTTTGAAGGGCGCTACAGTACAGGTTGATGTTGCACCTTACAATAACTGGTATCTCATGCACTATAGAGTTGAAATTTGTTGCAAAAAGAAGAGTGTTGTTTCCAAGAATGAAGAGGAAGGTGATGATGCTACTATGGAATTAAAGAAGATTAGCCATGTACTAAGAAAGAATGAGGAACATCAACATGATCGCAAGCTTGAACAGCATATTGAGGATCAATTTGCAGGCGACTGCTAGTTAGATAACATCATCACAACCTGGTCAATGCAGTCGTGCTGGTGGGTATATCCTTAAGGTAAAAGAGATGGATTTCTATATCAATAAGATACTGATAATAAGGGGAAGGGAGCTTCATAAATCTAGTTAACAATCTTGTCATTTTAAAGTCAGATATGAATTCTTTAGCTTTCCAGCATTATATCAGACTTTTTTATATTCTAAATTGCAAATAATGGTGCCTTGAGACAATTTTTAAATAGAATACCTATTGTTTTTGGAGGTTACCTTGTAAAATTTTGATTCCATGATGATGTTGAACTAGAACTGATGGCTGCAAAAAATTACAATTAACCACATTTATAAATGATATTCAATGACCAGAACAAATGAAAATGAAAACGCATGATATAAAAATAAGAATAAGAATATCTATCATCTTACCACAATCCATTTAGAAAAAAGGGGGATAAAAAAATAAAATAGTTGTCCAATTGGTCCCAAGGATGGGAATAGTCTTCTTAAGAGGTCCTCAGCCTATTTAATAATGCAGTAAAGAATAGCAAGAATTTACTTTGACTCACTGCTTGAGTACACTTGGAATTAATACCTGTTGACTTTTATCTTCCAATCCGTCACATTTTCTTCATTCTCTGAAAAAATTAACCACTTTCAAATGATTCTAATTAACCCCAGCTTAGAAACCTCTGAGTCATGTTTCTTGTCCATAATTCTCTTTAGTTGATTTCAACAATAATTTGGTTAAGTAGACCAAGGAAAATTCACCTCTTAAACAACATACGAATTCAACATCATACAAATTTGTAATTAACAACATGAGAATCCTTTTAAAACATCATCAGCTGCAAGGCTCCAGATTCAGGCTCCAGTACATCCATTTTTTTAAAGAGACCCCTACAAGTCATTATTTCAAGGATACGGTCATAAGTTAACTCATGGATCCACGAGAACCCATTATCTTGACTTCCTGTACATACCGTAAGCCATAGAAACTATTTACAGGTCTCCAATGAAAACAATGGTGGCCAAACCCTCACCCTATCCCTAGGCGCCAAGCAAAGCCAACACTGAAGCTAACCCCTTATGTGTAATTCCATTGCTGCAACACGATGACTCGCTGACACCATGGAAACACAACCTGCCTTCAAAGCGCTCTCTTTAATTGCTATCTTGTGTTTCTTCAATGTTGTTCTCCCTTTTTCTGCACCTTCGCCACCTACTTCCTCAATAGAATCATCAATCTACCCTGCTAGATCCGTTCTATAATCTCACCCTTCCCAATATTCTGATCCAAAAATACAATTACATCACTAGGACACACATAGACATAACAGTGACCTATAATCTTTCCATCCTTATCTAGACAGAATATAATCAAGTTTACATCATTCTTGTGCCCACTAATGTGTGAGAAATCACTGATTAACACCTGATCTTTTAATCCTCTAACCTCAATTTCAGTCTTGAATTTCTCAATAAGAACTGGTCCACAAAGGCCACAATGCTGATCTCGATTACCATGGGTGCACACAAACACATATTAACCGATGAACACATACTAAAATAAGGGATCTTCACATGAGCCTCCAAAACAGATCCTTAAAATAAACTTCTATTGATTGCAACACATGAACATGAAATACTAGCTCTTCATTGTCACATAAGCGATGAAAACATGACCAATTCAAATCTCCAGATTACCAGACGCCAGCACAGGATAGACGACTACTGATGGTGGTGGAGAGCAACATAAAACATGAATGTGAACCCCACTAAAACTCAAATCTCAATTCACAACAGTCAGATTTAATAAACCACCATGAACATGACAACCTGAACCTCCTTGGATGAAACCCCAAACTTCCAATATCTCATGGCCTCCTAGATCAGTAGTAAGAGAGATCTTTGGAACCAGTTTGAACTTCCCTACATGTAGAAGCTCCAAGCCCGAGCCCTATTTGAACTAGATCAGCTGCTTTGCAATACCCATCTTTATCTTTGATAAATCAGATGTGAAACATCACCTTCTCCACAACAAATTATCCCTGAATCAATAAGAACAACCAAACCATGCTATTTCTCTAGATCAGAAATTGAAAATGAAATCAAAACAACAATTAATGCCTTTGAACCCCGTCTTCATAGAAGATAACTAAAAATCTTCAACACAAGCCATATTGCATAGCTTCAAACTCAGAACAAACAAAAAATGAAATATGAAGTTATTCCAATCAATGAAAATTCTTCCTTTGAACATCAACGAACAAGCGATGAAAATAAACCCCAGACATTTGGATGAATTATTACTAGAAGTAAAATTAAAATCCTTTACCACTAATTTGTAACCATTAAAAAGATAGAGAACTCTCCTCTTCGATTGTGTCCTAAATATTCTCAATGCTATGGTTCTTGGAATCTCCATAGAGGCATGTAGATTCATGTAACCTCTGGTGATGGAAATCGTGGAGGCAACACTAGTCCTCTGTGATCCATATTTCCCTTCAGGAACACCTTCATCATGGTCGGGGGGTGAGAACGCAACTAAGAGATGGTGGTGAAAGCTAGCACCAATGTTGGTCTTTCGCCATTTGCGCCCCAGTCGGTCATTTTAGGGTTTGAGGGAGTATCAAATTTGGGGGTTATTTACACGTTATTAGATGAGGCATGATATTTTTATTGATATTAATTTAATAATGATAATAAATAACTACATATAATATAAGAATATTTAATTTTTTCAATATATATATATAATTCATTTGCCTCCATTTTTTTTTAAATTTTAAAATTTGGAGTTGGTATTGTTTCTGAATCATTTATCAATAAATTTATATTCTATATATTTATTTCACAAAACATTATTAAAATTTTAATATTATAATTCAAATATAAACATGTTTTTTTATCGAAAAAAATATGTGTTAGCAGTATGTAAATAATAAATAAATATTAAATAATTACTAAAAGATTTATTATTATTGGATAATTTATTGCAGTATGTTTTTCTAATGTAATTTTTATGTTAGTAATACTAATTCATATAATAGATTTATTTGTTTTCAAAACAATTGTGGGTATTAGTATGATAAAACAACAGATTTGATTGTTAGTAAGAAAATGTGTTGGTATTGAGTAATTAATACCAACAGATATAGTTGATGGTAAATGTAATTGTCAGTACCTACAAATAATACCGAAAAGATTTGATATCTGTTGGAAATAATAATTTTTTACCAATAGATATGTTATCTGTCATTGAATTTTTATTGGTATAATTCATTTTTTTAGTGGTAGTGGATGACTACCTAGAGTTAGTTGGGCTATACATTTATGCTTATCCAGACACCTATGAATTAGGTGGATGAACTAGTAGCTGGCCATTTCCCTAGAGAATTAGGGTGAAGGTGGAGTATTGTTATCTAGATGTACGATGAGTCTGCACTCTCATGCTCTGACTTCTAGTAGTAGTTTCACGGGGAATATTACCCCTCATACTTGTATCGGTTTAGATTCAGGAACTTCTGGAGATGTAAATCATTGTTATAGGGTTTAGTTGTCTACATCAGCTAGTAGTAGTCTGTTAAGAGGATATTGGGTCATGATACCTCCCTATGATCAAACTCTGGCATGTGGTCAGTGGAAGCATAGAGAACCAGGGCATCCTAGAGAGGGGCGGTGTGATGCCTGTGACATGCGAGGTCAAATGGCACGTGACTACCCTATTAGACGTGCATAGGAGAAGAGACCAATAGAAGATAGTCCACAAATTTGAAGGAATATCCATGATCAGGGATCTTCCAAGAGAGGGTAGGGAGGGCCCTAGGGAGGTAGAGCTGATAGAAGAGTAGGTGGATCTCTATGCGGAGGAGCTGTTGGTAGTGGACTTTATCTCCCAGAGATTTTGTGAAATATTTTTTATTTATAATACTATTTTGTTGAAATTTTTCATTTCATGCAATAATCTAGAATTTTTTATTATATTAAACCACTACATTTTGATTGTGTTATAAGCAACACGAAGTTAAGCCTGCATCCCATGCAACCCCAATAATTTAATAGAATATAGTATACAATGATTATAAAATATGTTTAGAATATTAATAAATTAGATATCTTCTTAATAGCTTAAATTAAACATGATTATGAGTTTTTTTTCATCACACACAACATCTAGTTTTTTCAACGACCTAAATTACATGCATTACCATGTTTTATTGAATAACAATATTTTAGTAAAATATTATTATTTAATATAATAAGATATAATGTAGCCGTAAAAAAAAAATTTAGGAATAGTAATAACTAAATTAAGAAAATATGTGGTTTAGAAAAAAATATAAATTTAATTCATTAGATATAAATTATAGACAAATAGATATAAGAACAAATTGAATATTACAAAAAAATTAATAAAAACTTTCTCTATACTCATAAAGTTGTATTATCCAAATAAATTAAAAGAACAAAATTATAGAATGATAATAATGAAATATATATGTTATATATTAATTAATATATTTTTTATATTCATCCAATTGATTCAAAAATCATATGATTAGGACAAACCCAATATATCTTATAAAAATAAAAATTATAATAGTACACTTTTAACACATTTTTATTTAGAACCTATTTTATATAATTTTTTTGAAGTAAAATAAATATTATATGAAAAAATAAGCATCAAAATTTATATTTAAATATAAATTTTTTCTTAGGGTTAATTTTTGGTATTTTTCTTTGAAGATACATTTCTAATGAATGGAGAAAAATATTGATTTATAATGCAAAACTACTTTTTCATAAAATTTACTTATAGTGTTTTATTATATATTAAGTGGGTTAAAAATTAACATAATTTAAATGATATATAATTTATTCAATTATATTTCATTGGAATAAATTTCACTTTTAAATTTAATTTAAAAACATAGCATACATTGGATCATTGTTACTTTGAAAACATGCATTGTCATCCTGTCTGCAGGATTTAATTTAAATTAATATCTAGAACATATGTGATTGGAATTTTGTGAAATGGATACCATATTTTTAGTCTTAATAATTTATAATGTCAAATAATGTCAATTTTTTTGATCCAAATGATATGTGAATATAATTAAAATTAAGTACAACAATAAAACTGAAATTAAACATAACAAGTAACTAATCATAAACTTAATAGAAAAATTGACCAAGAAACTTTACAAAATTTCTTTTGATATTAATATTTATACCCTTTACCCACTTGGATATAATTTCCTCCTTTATTAGATCCAATTTAAATGAAAAAAAGGTGGGTGAAATTCCTTTTTCCTAAATTTACAAGAGTGCCACTCCACCTTCACTATAAAAGGCCTCCTCTCCTCCCACTTCATCACACCTATCAAGACACATTTTATTGTAAAATTTGTAAATAAATACCTCCTAAATATCACTAACCTTATCATTGAAGCATCTACATGGGAATAAATCCATCTAAGAAGTCTTTTGGTGTAATCCAAAAGGATCTACCCAAAGAGGATGTATCATATTTCATCAAAATCTTTAGTTTTTGTCCATTATCCACCCCCTAAAATCAACTTATTTCATGATAATAAAAGACTATCAACAATATATTCATACTTGTTTTGATATTTTTTATACCTAACCTTACACAAACATCCATAAAATGGGTAATGAATATATTGTGTATGTATATGATGAACTATCGCAACATGAAATGATGATTGTCTATTTTTTGTTTACCAGCTTTTCTGAGTAGAAATTATGATGGTCATTCCATTTATCTATGATATATATGATATTTACTACTGTATAAATCTTTCTTAATTATTTTTAATCACATAAATTTATACTTTTCATCTTTCGTAAATATGGTAACATCATATATTGGCTTGTGGACAACCGCCTCCTCAAAGCAATGGGATTCATTCACACATTACCTAAAACATGTTAAGGATGATCTTAATGAAAATTGATTATTAATATAACATAATTATTCTTTCATAATGATATTAAATACGTATATACTTATATGTTATTTACTTACCTTCCTTCATGTTTACAATAGAATGTAAATATCGTTGAGACGTAAATATGACCAAATGTCTCTATGAACTATGTATTACATTACATCTTTCCGTGTTACATAGATTATAATAGATAAATATATGATAAATATATATTATATATATATATATATATATATTTTAAGTAATTTAATAATGATATTTGTAATATGAATACGAATAATTAATCAAAAACTAGTACGACGAAGAAATAGAGTATTACCTGAAGTGAAACCTTAACATAGAATTGTTAATAAGCATGTAATATAAAATTTATACCAAATAATATATGGTTTAAGATATTAGAATTTTTTATTATTTTTTTTATTAAAATATTTTTACCATAATGGAGGATTATAAAATTACGTAAATATTCGAGACATTTGGTATGATAATTTCATTTCCCATTTTATTTCCGTGTGATACTTGCCTTATTGACCACTCATTTCTTTTGTGTGGATTATATAGTTAACATTAATTTATTATATGATTTTTATAATTATATGAATGGGAATTTAAATATGTATTTGACTATATTTCTTTAATAGGTTTATGGTTCAGAAGTTAACAAAACAATAAAGTAATTTTGTGTCAATTTTCCTTATTTGATACACATGCCATGTTATGCATCAATATTTTCTCTTGAGGTGTATATGATTCCATTAACATGTTATATCCTAAATATAATTATATTCATGATATTTTTAGCTTCATTTAATTCCATATTATTACAAGTATTGTATTATCCCATGTTACCACATTGTAAGAGTTTATTGAAATAATCTCATTGTTTATCAAGATTGTGTCTAATTGTGCTTCCATTAAAAAAATATTACGATACATATCTCAAGAACACTCAGGAATTTTTTTATCAATAATTTATTCAAAAAATCACCATGTATTAGTAGATTTTTTCTTCTATTTGGTACGTAATATAATTAAGAATATGTTTTCCGAAAAATCCGACCATACTTCTCTCTCTGGTCTAAAATCTGTATTTTCATCAAAAATCATGATTTTGAAAATGTTTTTAGAAGTGTTATCAAATGATCATTAAAGATTATTTTCATGGAAAAATTATTTTTAATATGTTATATTGTTTTAATGTATTATTTTATATGTTTTAAATGTTATTTTACCAAAAAAAATCATTTTAAATAGTATAATGTTTTAAAAATTATTTTTCAATATAGAATAGATATTTTATTCATAAATATTTTTTTTAAGATTATTCAAACTTATTACCCATATAATATGACATATATTGGTGTTACTCATGCCTTTATTGGGAAATTATTGAATACTTCACTTCATATTCCCTCTTAGAATGGTTTATGTTTTAATTCCATGATATTTATGAAATCCATTTATCTTTCACGAATTACAGGTTTATGAAAACAATTTCTATTCTGCTGGTTTTATTCATACAAAACCAACTTCCTTTTAGGGTTTATGATTTGATTAAATGATTATGATATATGAAATATTCCTTTGGTTAAGATATGATTACATGATTATGTCATCCATATTATTTTATGGGATATTTTATGATTGTTTATGATCTTCTGGCACCCGTATGCATGATTTTATTATGATATCGGTGAGAACTATATCTCCCCCAAATGCACTTTGTAATGATTTATATTTCATGAGATAGACTAAGTTGGTTTTGGGATTGATCCATTAGTACTATGATGGTCATGGGAGTGAACCATGACTACCAAGATGGTATGTGGAGTAAACTCATACTACATAGATGAAAATGGGAGGGATCTATAACTACCAAGATGATATGAGGATTAAGCTCTTACTACTATGATGGACATGAGAGTGAACCAAAACTACTATGAGGGTATGGGGAGTAAAACCATACTACTAAGATGGACTTGGAAATAATGCCCTGACTAATATGAAAATAATAAAATATTTTTATGTGTTCACCAAAATTCCATGGCATATTCTTATGATATTTTTCATGGTTTTTGTTGTTTATTCCATTATGATTAATATATTAAGAACTGCCAATATTTTTTTTTGTGTTCATGTTTATGATAATTGATATTGACGGTTAGATCTTCTATTTTATGGATCAGGATCTCATACAATTATGGTTATGATTATTTTTATTTTTCTCCATTTTTTTACCTTTGGTGATAATCTAATCTCAACCATTATTATATAAACTTCACTAGGTTATGAAGATACATTTTTTGAATGATAATCCAATGAGGGGTGGGTCCTTGGAAGACCTAGTGGGTGATAATGTAGCTCACTCATGTACCTTTAATCAGGGTCCCATGTTTCCAAACTCACTAAACTAATACAGGCTTTGGGAATCTATTTCTATAACATTATAAATATTTTTAAAAAATGATGTAATTTCTTTAAATGTTATGACTCAATTCTTATAGGTGGTATCAAAGATTGGGTTTCTTCAACCATTGGATACTAGAATGAGATATCATTAGTGAGATCCCAAGGTATTTTTCTAAGTGTATATATAGGGAAATCTCTATGGATAAATTTAAGGATTAGATAATGTTTAGAAAAATATCCATGAATTTTGGTAAATGATAGAGTTAGTGGTTTCTAAGAAATAAATCCATGTCAAGATAGTAGAAGTTGATGTGGATCTAGCATAAAATTATCTAAGAGTAACACTATTGAAAAAATAGCTATTTTTGATGGGTCAAAGGCCCATCGTAAATAACAAGTCGAAAGCGGTCATTTGCGATGAGATGATTACCCCATCGTAAATAACCAGTAGTTGTGATGGGAAGTTACCATCCGCTTCAAAAGGATTGGTGAGAAATATGCACCTAACTGTGAGTGAGGTATTTGTGATGGATTCATGTCCCCAATGCAAATAACTGGTGGAGGTTTTTTGTATTTTCAATGGGATACTTTCCCCGTCGCAAATGATTTGTTGGCAGGCAATATTTGCGATAGGGCCCATTGCAAATAACTTTTTAATGGGAAACTCTAATTAATGTGAGTAGAGTCATTTGTGATGAGGCCCATCACAAATACCACTATTTGCGACAGGCTACCCATCACAAATACCATCATCGTAAATAATTTATCATATAAATATCCTTGAGTGTTTCCTCTCATTTCACTCTTTAGTCAAATTTTATCTGTATCTCTACTGAAAATATTTCGTCTAAATGTTTTCATAGTTTAAACGTTTAAATTAGAGTATTATTCTATCTTTAATACTCCGAAATCTTGATTTTCAAGGTTATTCTCAATTTCTTTATTATTGGGTCAATTAATGTTATATTAAATTTTTTGTATTTTTTTATTTATATGTAAATTAATTAAATTATAAATTGATATTTTTCTATATTTATTTTTATGAATCGTTATATCTATGTGTTAATTAACAATAAATTGTAATAATTAGTAATAATTTTTAATAATCTGTAATAATTAGTAATAACAAGAATTTATTAGTAATAAATAGAAAAAAATTGTACAAAATAGTAATAAATTTCGTTAATTATTAATAGTTAATGAAATAAGACAAAATTAAAAAAATTGTAATAATTAAAAATAATTAGAAAAAAAATCAAAATAATGTTAAATAATTATGAGTATTTTGTAATAAATTATAATAATATGTTATAAATAGAAATAAATAGGATTAACTAGTAATAATTAGGATTAATTAGTAATAATAAGTTATAAATTTTTCTAATTAGAAATAAATAGTATTAAAAAGTAAAAAATAGTAATAAATTATAATAAATATTATTAATTTGTATTAATTAGTAATAAATAACAATAAATAGTAAGAAATGGTAATAATTAGTTATAATTAGTAATTATTAGTAATAATAACTTTTAATTAGTGTTAATTAATAATAATTAGTATTAATTAGTAATAATTAGTAACAACTAATTATAAATAGTAATATTTAGAAATAAATAGTAATAATTAGTAATAAATAGTAATAATTCGTAATAATTTGTAATTTTTAGTAATAGTTATTAATAATTAGAAATAATTAGTAATAATTAGTAATAATTAATTATAATTACTCATAAATAGTTTTAATTGTGTATAATTAGAATTAATTATGAATAATTAAGAATAATTATTAATAATTGGTATTAATTATGATTAATTATGAATAATTAAAAATATTTTGGATTAATTATGAATAATTAGGAATAAAAATGAATAATTAGCAATAATTAGGAACAATATAGAATAATAATGAATAATATGTATTAATTAAGATTAATTAAATATAATTAGGAATAATTAGGAATAATATAGATTAATTAGGAATAATTATAAATAATTAGAAATAATTATGATTAATTAGTAATATGTTGGAATAATTAGGTATAATTAGGAATAATTAGGAGTAATTAAGAATAATTACGATTAATTAAGAATCATTAAGAATAATTTGGAATAATTAGGAATAATAAATAATAGTTAGGAATAGTTAGTAATAATTAAGATTGATTAGTAATAATTATGATCAATTAGGATTAATTTGGATTAATAAGTTATAATTCATAATAATTACTAATAAATTGTAATAATTAGTAATAATTGGTAATAATTAGTAATAATTATTAATAATTGGTAATAATTAGTAATAATTAGTAATAAATCATAATATGTCATAATACATCATTATGAATTAATGTATATTGATAAACTCACACAATTTCTAGCGGATTGGAAGAATTTCTTTTCGATCAACACCTCAGCTCTTTGTAACATCTTCCACTAAAATATATATGAAAAATCATCTCGAACATTCATCGAAGAGGATTTCTCATGGTATATTATGTGAAGGAAAGTTGCAAGGAGGTGACCTGTAAGACAAAAGAGGTTATTCTTTTTGACGACTCATCCCCTTGTAATATTCTACGACTGGAATCTCTATGAATTGTCTTCTCCGACGTACGAATATTCGTTTTCGTATGCATGAGAGCATAGAGAGTAGAACAACAATTCCTTCATGCTCTTCATCCTTATTCACATGAAAATGGATATTTGTACCTCAGATCTGGCTTTTCATTGTACTTTTAGTTGTAGAATGTTCCACAGGGAAGTGTCATTAGGTAAAAGAGTAACCACCAATCCATTGGAAATTATGCCTCTGTTAATGATGAATAATTATTAAAAAACACATGAAATTAATAATAATTAGTGGTAATTAGTATAGTTTTTTTTATAAATGAGTGTCAATTAGTATAAAAAATTAAAAAATAGTATAAATAACTATAAATTAATAGAATTATTATAAATTTCTAGAAAATAAATTTTAATTGTCTTCTCTTTTTTGGATAGTGTTTATCTTATATCCAATTATACAAAATAACTAATTATTTCATAATTTTTAGAAAATTATGAAACATGGAAGTCGACAAAAGAAATTATTAGATGACCATGTATAGATAACTCAATCCATGAGTCCAAACTATTCTGGATCAAATATTGTATATATTGAGGCTATTAATTATTTTTAGAATTTGAATAATAGAATCCAAAATTTGTTTTAGAATGGAAAATGAAGTGACCCACTAAAAAATTTTCTATGTGGACATATGAAACATTTTAAAACATTAGAGGTCATTTATTGAATAATAAATTTTCTGATGCATGGGGGTCATGAGATCATATTCCCATTGATGTTCAATAGTTAATGATCGAGCATTGGCTGATACTTAAATAAATAATTATTATTTTGAAATTAATTTAATAAATTACCTGATATAAAAAATTATTTATAGGGATTATGGTATCACATTGAGAATATCATGAAATAGGAAATTTTGATGGCATGAAAGGGAACTATGGGTATGTGTTGTACACATTTTTTGCATAGTTTGAAAATAAATTTAATTGGATAAAGGAGTACAGGAGTTTGACAAGACATGTCGTGTCTACCAAACTGATTATATTTAATTTCAGCTTTGGGATAGATTTTGTAAAGACTATTCGCGTCAGCGGTTTCATAACAGATCATCACTAGGTCAGCAAAATCAAGGGAGGCAGAAGGTGACACATTGAGCTGGTAGTCGTACGTTCAGTATGCACAGGGAGTATATCAAAAGTAAATTTTTTAAAATATTTTATATAACACTAAATAAAAAAGGTTTCTTTTTTATTTATATTGGTAGTCATAAAGCCTGATATTTCGATGTACAACATTTATAGAAGGATGTATAGTGATCCAGCTATAGGGGAAATTAGAGGTTCTCACCAGCGTCAAATTGTGGTCATTATATGTTATTTTTAGTTATAAATTTAACTTAAAATAATATTTTAAATATTTCTTTTATAAATCGAAATTGAAGGAGGCATATGAGGCTAAAACGTCTTAGACATATGTTGAGAGTCAGTCCAAGAAAAATGGTCATACTAGTGCCCCCTGATTGGATGAGGCAGCATGGATGTAGGCGACCTTGTATGGATTCGAGAAAGGCCATTTTTTTGGTATCATCACTCCAGTGACCCTTGGGGGTTTTTATGGAACCTCTATGATGTTGGCATCTAGATCAAGAGGAGATTGCAAAGATTCATCATCATCTCTTTCACTGTACCAGGAACAGCTATGAGCTTAGTGTAAACATATAGAGACTATGAGTAGGGAGCATGAGGAGATGCGTTAGTGGTAGTAGTAGCAGCAGGAAGAGTTCTCAAACAGTAGATGCTGCAGCAATAGTGGATGTAGGATGAGAAGCGTCAATGGCAGTATGAGAAGAAGCAGAAGATGGAGTATATGCAACATCTGACTCATAGATTAGGGATGATGTTCCTTCCACCATATCCTCCAGATCCTCCAGACGACCCTCCCCATCAGTGATGTATTTTTATTTTATGATGAAACATTTTAATTTATATTTTGGAATATTAATTATTTATAATTTTAAAGAGTGTGTGTTTTATATTGTCTTGAAAATTATAGTTTTTAATTTTTTTAAATTTTTTTATTTCATTTATTTTTCTAATAATTAAATTTTTTATATTTTTTGAACACTCATGTTTTTACTATATTACTAAAATTATTATTTCATTAATAATAATAATCATACTATTATATTAATTAATTATTTTATAATTAATTTTAGTTTAAAAATAATGATTTTATAATTAAATTTATATTAATAATATATTATATTTATTATTTGATAATTTATTTTATTCTATTAATATTAATATTAATAATTTATTTATATTTATATTATATTATGATTATTACAATTTTATTTTTTTATTTTTTTAAATTTTATAACTTTTATCGATAGGCCATCACAAATACTAATTGCAACAGTTTGTTGCAAAAGGATTTATTTTTTTTATATTTTGAGGAGTAATGGAGATGGTCCATTGTAATTAGTAATTGTGATGGTTTAATGATTGGGAAATTTCAAGAAATTTTTTTTCTAAAATTCTTTGTAATTTTACGAGTATGCAGTTTTTGACGGCACCTGATTCTGAGCCCCAGTGTGCCCGGAATAATTTTCTGAAGTTTGGCTCAGGTACATTTAGTAAACGAACGAGCGGGGTTTTCTAACTTTTGAACCGTAGCTCGGAATTGAAATCTTAGGGAACTGATAAATTCACAACGAAAGTAATTTCATAAGGGGACATTTTTCGCGGTTGCGTTTCCACAGGTGGAGAAGTTAAAATTTGTGGATTAAATGAGGAATGAATAAAAATATGAAACAATTTTATTTTTATATCTAAGGATGTTTTATCCTACATGGGAAAGTTAGGGTGAGACCCACAAGCACCTAACTACCCATGTGAGGGTAAATGTGAGGTGGGGCCCACATGAGCACCAACCCTTCACCTTCCCTTAAACTCTTCAAACCCCCATTCTTAATTTGTGAACTCCCCATAACTCTCATTAACCCCCATTAATGCTCCCTTGTTTAATTTTGTCAACACTCCCATTTATGAGACCCCTCACCTCCTCCTATTCCCCTGTTAAATTCTTGCAAACATTCCCTAATTAATGAGCTGAGTCACTTCATTTAATTAATTAAGTGGTTTGTTTTTGAATTTTAAATTCTTTGTGATGGTAATAAAAATAATATCAAGAGTTATTATTTAGTGTTGGATCTTTGGATGTGTGGTGAAATATTAGTGAAGTTCTATAGTTTTTGGGAGAGATTTGGTGTTAAGAAGAAAGAACAACCCTCCAACGAAGAACGACTCTTCTTCAACGAAGAATGTCACTTCCAAAAAGATCAATGACACACTTCTTTTTCTTCCTCTTCATCAAGGGAGGAAATTCAACTGCGGGGAACTCTCCAACGATCTTGGTTCTTTCTTGGCATTGACGGAGTGGAAACACTTTCCCTGTGACGAACGAACGTCCGACAAGTTTATCAAGGTAGGGGAATTATTTTTGATTTTCTCTTTAACTTTTGAGAAAACAACAATGAGTGTGGACCAACCTCTGCCCGGTTGATTCGTGGATCAATCGTTCATGTGGGTAGGATGTGGGGTTAATTTTCGGGATTGGATTTGAGTTTGATCTTGATTGAAAACCTCTAACGTAGAGGTTACGTGCTAATGAACAAGCCCAGACCCTCTACAAATGTTTTTTGTGTGCAGATTGAAAGAGATGATGAAATGGGTCTGAAAAGGCATTTGGAAGCCTTTGTATTGGAGAATGGGTCCTGGGAGAGCCGCTGGAGCAGACGGTGTGTAAAACAGACAACCAGAGTGCGTCCGGTGGTCCGTGGAAGGTGGAAGCAGCGAGCCACCGGAGAAGACCCGCCACGGCTAGGCCGTGGCTGCGAGGTGGAATATCCCGCCCAGCCGTGGGATTTGGGATGGCGGGGTGGCGTAAAGCGCCATTGGTGTCAATCAGCGGTGAAGGGAAGTGCCCCCCGCTCTGCGGTGCAATGCTCGGCCGCTCGCCCGAGCTGCAACCGACCGCTATGTCGGACCGCCAGTGCCGAGCCGGGCCACCAGCACCGGGCCGGGCCGCGCCCCATAGGGATAGGTCATGCCAGCCAGGCCGGGCTGCACCCTAACTAGCCGGACCTGGACCTGAGTCGGGTCGACCCGGTTCGGGCAGACCCATGGGGTGTTGGGGCGGGTCGGACAGGGCCCAAACCCCCTATTTTCGGACTGTGTTCGTTCAAATGCCTATATCATGGGCTACGAACCTCCGATCGATGCAACGTCAGTTGCGTAGGGATACTTGGTTCGAGATGGTCATTTCAGTATATTACACTTAAGGTTTCGGCAAACATTGGGTATGGCCGGATTTGTTCGAACCCGAAACCAAATGGGCCCTTGGAGCGGAAACACTTATAACTTGAGTTCCGGACATCCGATTGATGTGCCATTGACTTTGTTGGATTCCTCTTGATGAGACAGTTCTTTTGGAATACTTCACCTATGGTTTGGATGCAGTTGGATTATGGATGGGTTGGATTATACACAAAATCCAACCGGGACCCTGGAATGGAAATGCTAATAACTCACAGACCAGGCGTCCAATTGACGCGCCGTCTGTTGCGTTGAGACCCCTATGGCGAGATAGTCCTTAGTGATACCTCCACATGAGATTACGTGACACTTGGAAGTATCAACTAGTAGCTCATGGAGTGGACCCTCTCAGAGACGATCGTATGGAGTGCATAGACCGAGTAGCTGTAGACCTGAAGGCTGCTTGAGCGATTTGACTCGTAGTGATTCGGTTAGCCTAGTGGACGGAACGCCCGGTATGTCGAGGCAGACCCACGGTGGGCAGAGCGATTGGTAGTTGGCAGCAAACTCGCAGTACTCGACAGGAGGAGTACCTCTCTAGGCAATTAGGGAGAGCAGCCGATATTTGGTGGCAGACCCTCAGTAGACAGAGCACCCGGTATTTGGCAGCAGACCCGTAGTACTCGATAGGAGGAGTACCTCAACAGTCTAAAGTTAGAGTGTAGCATCTTGGAGATGTGACATGACCACTGTACTCAATAGAGGTGGAGTTCTCCAGGAGTCGTGGTTTCGACATCATGAATAAAATCCTGGTTTTAGCTGAGTCAATGACCTTTGTGTTTACCTCATGATTGATATGAGTTACTTGATAACTTAGGTACGTGTATGGGAATATATCTAGGTAGTGGTTATCCATTGATTTCATAACCTTTGTGATTACCTCTTGATTGAGATGGGTTACTTGATATCTTAGGTATATGTTTGGGCTTATACCTAATTAAGGGTTATATGTTGAGATCCTTATTTGTGGTTATTCTTGTTGGATTTAGTGAGACCATGAGGGTCTCGGGGTCCCTACTAAGGATCGTTATACTCACCCTTACACGGGCTATGCCTGCACCTCGTTGTGTTGCATACAGATGGTAGACAGCGCTGACAGAGACCGAGTGTACAAGGACTGGATGGTACCCGGAGGTGGACCTCACGACAAGTCAGTACCCAAAGGTGGACCTCACGACGAGTCAGTACCAGAGGTGTACGTCATGACGAGACGGTACTCGGAGGAGGTTGGCAGGCGAGAGCGTTGAGGAGGCTATCTGTACCTACCCTTTAGGCAGGATCTGAGGTGGATGACCCATGAGCTACTTCTATCTTCAAACTATTTTTCTTTTCTATTGTACTTTCATTCAGTTGTAGATTTACTTTTCAGTTGGGTTTGTATTCTGGACCATTTACTTTTCAGCACTTTTTTTTGTACTTAGTGTATTACGTCCGCTTGTACTCTGGTCGGATGTGTTTATGCTTTAAAAAGGCAATGCCTTCCCATTTATCGAGATTTACGCCTTTGGTTCTAGTCGCCATCCCTGGCCTATGGAAGGTGGGTTTGGGGTAGTCATGGCATGGGCCCCAAGGATGGGTCGTGAAAAATTGGTATCAGAGGGCTCGATTCTACCACAGAAATCAGGACTCTGATAATTTGTTTCTGTGAAGAAATAATGTTAAGCGTATCGAGTGTGGTTTTCAATTCATGGAGTCCAGTGTTGGTGCGGCGGTCGATGTATCCATACACGAGGACCCTGACTACGGATTTCCGACTTAGTGCATGAAAACACTGAATGAGTGTGTGATTCAAAAAGATAAAAATTCAGCTGAAACCAGGTCATATCACTAGGTATAAATCGTTTGACCATGTCACATCTACTTCTTTCAGGATGCCTCCCCGCGAATGACCAGCTAGAGCCCCGAGAGTTGTACGTACTGACAACCCACCATGTGATGAGGCCTTAGTAAAAAAACCTCTTCTAGTTGAGGCACCACTGGAGGCACCAGCGGTACTACCACCCATTGGGCCACCGATGCCTCCAGCCCCAGCAGCATGCGATGCACGCCTCTTGAGTGCAGTGCACGAGTTCCAACGCCAGAGGCCACCAAGGTTCCGGGGAGAGATGGACCCACAGGCGGCTGGGGACTGGATGGAGGCTGTGGTGAGAGTCTTTAGGCTAGTAGGTACACCAGCGGACTTCATGGTGACCCTTACTGCCATCCTCCATCAGGCAGCAACAGGCAGATGGCGGAGCCTGATGCTCCATATGCATGATGAGGCGTCACTTCTATGGGCAGACTTCGAGATCCTGTTCTAGGAAGAGTTTGTACCAGCCACCCTTTGAGCGGTGCTGATACAGGAGCTACTTCATCTGCAGCAGGGAAACATGTGTATAGCTCAGTACTCAGCGAGCATCACAGACCTCTCGCGCTGCTCTACAGATATGGTACGAAACCCGTTCTTCAGGGCTGAGACCTTCGAGCAGGGGATCAGGAGGGATATTAGAGCTTCGGTTGTTTCTCACAACATTCTGACGCAGATGAGAGTGTTAAAGTGATCCATTCTAGTGGATAGTTTCCTTAATGAGAAGTCTCCTGTAGAGGGACCCACCACTAGTTGACTTGCAGTGGAGTCTTCTGTAGCTGGAAATAGACAGATGAAACAGGGGTCCAAGAGGACCAGACCCACCGGTGTCCAACTGCATGACTTTGGTTCAGTTGTGCGGGGAAACGGAGGTGGAGTCAGAGCTAGTCATGCCCGGAGCGGGCAGTGTTACTCCTGCGGCAGGCTTGGTCACATGGAACGTGACTGTCCGACCCAACGTATAGATGGTCAACATATTGATGAAGAACCTCCCAGCTAGAGGTATAGGTTTGATCAAGGCAGACCGCAAGGAGCAGACAACCGCGGTAGAGGAGCTGGCCATCAAGCTGGTGGTGAACGATGCTTTGAGGTGTTGCCACCACCACCACCAGGAGGACCACCCTGACCCCTGGGAACAGGTGGAAATGGGAGAGCACAGCTTCAGGTAGCTGAAGCATATGAAAACGGAGCTTCGGGAGTAGGTGGACAGGAGCGGGACTTGTTCTAGGCATAGAGGCCTTAGTTATTGGAGTTCTAGTTTCCATGTTGTCGTTGTTGTGTTTACTTTGTGTCTTTGTACTATGAGCTGTAGTAATAATAGACACTTATCATTGTGACGTTTACTTTCCTGTCCTTTTTTGTATGGTTGATACTAAGAGGTTCCGGTTAAAACTGTTAACTTGACCCTCACTTGTGAGATTCCTACCGGAGGAGACCCAGTAACTACAGAACTGATGCCGACAGTGTGACTCAACCCCTGGAGGTGAGAGTAATGGTTGGAAATCTTGGTAGTAGTGTCGAGGCCTTACAATGTCGTCCATGCCATGAATTTTACCATTCATGTTATGATTGACTGTATTTGGAAAAAAAGTTGTTCATCTAGGGAATAAAAACAGATTTTCCTTTTCGGCATAAGAGAAATCTCTATAGCTCTTGAAGAACGTAGGAAAATAAGGGTGGAGATGAGTTCTTACAATTGGATATACTCACCCATTGTTCGTTGAGTGAACGGTTTTAGGATCTCTCCAACTCAGTAGTCTCATGTGTATATTCTCTCAAAAGGAAATGAACCTAAGACAACAGTGATGGCTTGAATTCCTCCGGGACTATGACTTCGAGATAGTTTTTACTCTTGGAGAGGGGAACATTGTAGTAGATGCTCTTAGTAGAAGATCGGGCATTCAGCTGTTAGGAGTGGAGAGACAACAGCTGGACGTGTTTCAGATATCCTTTGTGGATAGTGTTGGAGTCAGCACATGTAGTACCAGAGATGGTTCAAGTCATGTCGGAGAAGGTACAGATCATACGGGAGCGGATGAAGACTACACAGAGTAGACAGAAGTCCTATGCTGATAGGAGACAAGACCAATGGAGTTCGAGGGTGATGACCACGTCTTCTTACAGGTCTCACCACAACAGGGTATCTAGAGTTTTTTCATGGGTGACAAGTCATCTCTGCATTTCATTGGACCTTTCCAGGTTCCCAACAGAGTGGGTGAGGTGGTTTACCACCTAGCCTTTCCACCTCAGATGCACCGGGTGCACGACGTCATCCATGTATCATAGCGGAGGAGATGTGTGCATGACCTATCTGTCATCATCGACCACATAGAGCTAGAAATCGATGACAGGGAGACTTCCTCAGAGTTCCAGTAGAGGTTGAGGATCGATAGGAGGGGGGTCCAACAGGGACGGTCGATTCCTCTTGTGTGCTTTTGTTGGCAGCACAGGAACCTCCAGAAAAGCACATGGAAGTGTGAGGCTCAAATGCGTGCTCAGTACCTCCTTTATTTTCCCTAGTTTTTGTTGTAGCTTTACAGGGATGTAAATCCCAGAGGTGGGAGTAATGTGAAGACTCATAAATTTCAAGGATGCTTTTTTCTTAATTTCTTTGGAATTTTACGAGTACACAGTTTCTAACAACACCTGATTCTGATGCCCGGTGTTCCTGGAATAATTTTTTGAAGTTTAGCTCGGGTATGTTCAGTAAAAGAACGAGCGGGTTTTTCTAACTTATGAACTGGATATCAGAATTGAAATCTGAGGGCACCGATAAACTCACAACACTAGTAATTTCTTAAGGGGACCTTTTTCGTGGTTGCGTTTTCACAGGTGCAGAAGTTAAAAATTGTGGATTAAATGAGGAATGAATAAAATTGTGAAACGAATTTATTTTTATATCTAAGGAGATTTTATCCTACATTGGGGAGTTAGGGCGGGACACACAATCACCAAACTACCCATGTGAGGATAAATGTGAGGTGGGTCCCACATGATCCCCAACCCTTCACCTTCCCTTAAACTCTACAAACCCCCCTTCTGAATTTGTGAACTCCCCAAAACTCTCATTAATCCCCATTAATGCTCCCTTGTTTAATTTTTTCAACACTCCCATTTATGAGACCCCTCACCTCCTTCTCATCCCCTCTTAAATTCTTGACAACATTCCCTAATTAATGAGATGAGTCACTTAATTTAATTAATTAAGTGGTTTGTTTTTGAAATTTATATTCTTTGTGATGGGAATAAAAATAATATCAAGAGATATTATTTAGTGTTAGAGATTTGGGTGTGTGGAGAAATATTAGTTAAGTTAGAGAGTTTTTGGGAGAGCTTTGGTGTGAAGAATAAAGAACTTCCCTCCGATGAAGAACAATGCTTCTTCAACGAAGAACGCTGCTTCCGCGAAGATCGACGACACACTTGTTTTTCTTCCTCTGCATCAAGGGAGGAAATACAACCGTGGGGAAATCGACAACAAAGAAGGTTATTTCTCGGCGTTGAAGGAGTGGAAACGCTTTCCCCATGATGAACGAACGCCCGAAAAGTTTATCAAGGTAGATGAATTATATTTTGTTTTCTCTTTATCTTTTGAGAAAAGAATGACAAGCACGGAACAATCTTTGCCTATTTGATCCGCGGATCACTAATTCATGTGGGTTGGATACGTGGTTAATTTTCGGGATTGGATTTGAGTTTGATCTTGATTTAAAACCTCTAACGTGGAAGGAATAGGCTAACGAACAAACCTAGAACCTTCAATTTTTTTTGTTGATTGTGGATTGATGGAGATGTTGAAATGGGCCCACAAAGGCGCTTGGAAGCCATGACAGTGGAGAACGGGTCTCGGGAGAGATGATGGCGCAGATAGTGGGTAAAACGGACCACTAGAGCGTGTCCGGTGGTCCGCGGAAGGTGGCGGCGGCGCACCATGCCGGCGCGGCGGCGCCGGTGACCAGAGTCATCCGGCCACCTGGAGGCGGCGGCGCCCCAGCCCACCGCCAGAGAAGACCTGCCACGGCTGTGCCATGACGGCGTGGTGGTAGATCCCGCACGGCCACAGGATTGGGAAGGTGGGGCGGTGCAAAGCTCCTCCTATGTCAATCAGTAGCGAGGGGCAGCACCCCCTACTCCGCAACGCAATGCTTGGCTGCTCGGCCGAGCTGCAACTAGTCGCTGGGTCGGACCTCCAGCGTTGGGCTGGGCTGCCAGTGCCGTGCCGGCCCGCGCCCAGCTAGGTCGAGCAGTGCCAGCCAGGCTAGGCCATGCCCTATCAGGCTGGACCTAGGCTCGGGTCGGGTCGACCCGGTTCGGGCTGACACAGGGGGTGTTGGGCCAGGTCGGACCGGGCCCAAACCCCCTATTTTCAGACCAGGTTCATTCAAAAGCCTATATCTTAGGCTACAGACATTCGATCGATGCACCGTCAGTTGCGTAGGGATCCTAGAATCAAGACAGTAATTTTGGTATATTACACTCAATTTTTCGACGAATTTTGGTTATGGATGGATTGGTTCGAACCCAAAACCAACCGGGCCTTTGGAGGAGAAACATTTATAACTTGAGCTACGGACGTCCGATTGACATGCCGTCGACATTGTTGGATTCCTCTTGATGTAACAATTCTTTTGGAATACTTCACCTGAGGTTTGGGTGTAGTTGGAGTTTGGACGGGTTGGATTATACCTAAAATCCAACCGGCCCCCTGGAAAGGTAATGCAAATAACTCACAGACCGGGCATCCGATTGACACACCGTTTGTTGCGTTGAGACCCCTATGGAGAGGTGGTACTTTGAGATAAATCCATGTGAGATTACATGACACTTGGAAGTATTGACCAGTAGATCATGGAGCAGACCCTTCTGAAGACGAGTGTACGGAGTGCGGAGACCTAGAAGCTGTAGACCTGACGACTGGTTGACTGATTCGACTCGTAGTGATTCAGTTAGCCCAGTGGACCGATCGTCCAATATTTGGCAGAAGACCCACAGCGGACGGAGAGCCTGGTAGTTGGCATCAGACCTGCAGTACTCGATAGGAGGAGTACCTCTGTAGGCTATTAGGGAGAGCACCTGGTGTTTGGTGGCAGACCCTCAGCGGAAGGAGCACCCGATATTTGGCAGCAGACCCGCGGTACTCGACAGGAGGAGTACCTTAGCAGTTTAAGGTTAGAGAGTAGCATCTCAGAGTCATGATAGGGCCACTGTACTCGATAGAGGAGGATTTCTCCAGCAGTCGTAGTTTGGACATCATGAATAAAATCCTGGTTTCAGCTGAGTCAATGAATTTTGGGTTTACCTCATGATTGAGATATGTTACTTGATAAATTAGGTACATGTATATTCATATACCTAAATAGTGGTTATCCATTGATTTCATAACCTTTGTGATTACCTCTTGATTAAGATGAGTTACTTGATAACTTAGGTATAATTATGGCCTTATACCTAAGTAAGGGTTATCTATTGAGATCCTTCTTTGTGGTTATCCTTGTTGGATTTAGTGAGACCATGAGGGTCTCAGGGTCCCTACTGAGTATCGTTATACTCACCCATGCACAGGCTGTGCCCTCACCTCGTTGTGTTGGATGCAGATGAGGGAAATCACTGATAGAGATCGAGTGTAGAAGGACTAGATGGTACCTGGAGGTGCACCACATGACGAGTTAGTACCCGGAGGTAGACCTCAGGACGAGTCAGTACCCGGAGGTGGAATTCACGATGAGATGGTACACGGAGGAGGTTGGCGGGAGAGAGCATTGAGGAAGCTATCTGTACCTACCCTTCAGGTAGGATCCGAGGTGGATGACCCAGGAGCTGCTTCTATCTTCCAGCTATTTGTCTTTTCTTTTGTACTTTCATTCAGTTGTAGCTATACTTTTCAGTTGGGTTTGTATTCTAGCCCTTTTAGTTTTTAGAAATTTATTTTTTACTTAGTGTATTACTTCCACTTGTACTGTGGTTGGATGTGTTTATGTTTTAAAAAGGCAATGCCTTCCCAGTTATCGGGATTTACACCTTTGGTGTAGTCACCAGCCCCTGACCTATGGAAGGCGGGCTTGGGGTAGTCACGACATGGGCCTCGAGGATGGGTCGTGACAGATGGTCTATCACAAAAGATTAAAAACTGGGATACTATTTGTGACGGGTCATTGGTCCGTCGCAAATATTTTATTAAAAAAATCATCGAATGTTTTTTGCAATTGGTCTACTACCTATTTCAAATAAAAAGTTTTTCTGACGGTCCATCAAAAAAGTAATATTTGAAACACCGTTTTACACAATGGGATATTTCTGACGGTACCCCATCCTAGAAGTCTAATTGTGACGGGATCCATTGCAAATGACCCATCATAATAATCCATTTTTACAATAGTGTAAGAAATCCAAAAAAAAATTGTTTTAGGCTTGACTTGGCATAACCATTTAAATGACAAAATTCCATATAATGAACCTAGTTTGAAAATCCAAGGGGATATGACTGGGAATTTCAAAAACACTTTACAAACCATCATGAATGATTCAAATGGATGTTGGATATGAATAACCTATGATAAGCCTATTGTGAATTTGATTAAGGAATTTTTCATAATTTTGACATCATATAAGTGGTTCTTCCAGATTATGTGGTTCCTCAATGTGATAATAAATTATTACTCTATGATTTCTCGTTTAGTCATTGGAGGGAACTAGGAGGAACAAAATTAATATTGAATGTCATGAACAATTTTCTGATGTGAATTCAAATGTGACGATCTCTATAGTAATGGATGTTTTGATCATTACTAATCAGATTTCACGGTACATGACTAACAATATGTAACATAAATAAATCATAGACTCACCAAATAATAGATTAATTGAGTTAGTTGAGATTTTGGGTAATGGATACAATGGTTAAAGGAAGATAAAACACCCTTTGTGTCAATAATATTGAATAAATCACAAATGTGAATGTATTAGAGGAACATGAAGTGGAGAAGAAGAATAAAAATAAAGTATCTACAAAGTAAAATTGAAGCGTTTGGATAATGAAATGGATGTGACTATTGGACTCCTTGAGACATTATCTAAGGTTAAATGATTTATGTGTTGAATTAATGGCCATTATGAAAATATGTTCTATGTAGAAAGATCCTAATGAAATATAGAATGGTTGTATGAGTAATGGTTATATTGTGGATGATGATGATCTTTAATATGAAATGTTAATGGGAATCTGTATTATGTAATTATATTGGGTAGATTTTATATTGGTTATGCATGAAGTGGAATAATCAAATATGTTCAGTATTTGGATTCATGAATTAGAGTAAATTATACTGGGATTGTTCAGTTTTTTTTCCATTACGTATTTAAAATATTATGATGAATATTTTAAATAGACTGGAAAAGTGATTTAATTACAAGGTGAAATTTTTTATATGGGTGGATAAACCTCAATATGTTTCTTATGTTAAGATAATGATGTTTGGAAGAAAATTATTTTGATATTAATATTTAAATTGGAGGGTACTAATTACCTCTAAACAGATTAAGGGAATTTTGACATGTTTCTCTGCTATCATTGATGTGGGGTTAATTTTTTTTTCATTTGTGAATATATCCAACATAATTGGGAAAAAAGAATAATACATGTTTTTAAATAGGATTTATGGTAATTTAGGTTATTACCATGTTTTAATTGAATATAAAATGAGTTTGTTTACATGTTGTGAATGTGACAATAATGAGATACTTTGTAATATATGTAATATTTATGTTAAGATGATTTCATGACCTTATTTATAATGTTGTGTATTTTCATATGTTAAAAGGATTTTATGGTTAAACATTTATAGAATTTCTTTATTAAACATAATATTAAGTGTGTAGTTTAATGTATTATCTAACCACACGAATATATATGCATATTGGATAACATTCTCTAAAAACATTGTGTTGATTGTAATTGAAGAGGGATAAGATTACTTATCGTGGATCTCCGGATCTTTGAGAACTTCAAGAATGAATAATCTACAGTTATTTTTGGAGAATATGGAAATGTGTAAATTTTTCAATACATAAACAAAGGGTGAGATTTTACTTATGAAAGATAATGAAATTATGTAACTATAAATTATCATAAAAATTATTTAACACTAGGGAATTATTTTTGAAATAGAAAATTATATACTAGAATTTTTTTTTCTAATTAATCAAATTGTCACTTAGATCCTTACAGATTTATGGGCTTGTGATAATTAACATCCTTCTATCTATGTTCTCTATCACTCTCCTCTGGAAAATTATAGTTAGAATTATCTTCCATGTCTATGTTTTCACCATCCACCTATGTTATCCTATGTTGAATCCCTCTTATTGGTTCCATTGGGTAACCATTTGGTTTCAAACATTTTTTTAAATGATGTTTGAGTAATTTTTTTACGATGTGTACTTTTATAATATGAACGTTCAAATATAAAATAATTAACAATCCAGATGAATTTCAAAGAAGAAATCTATTTTAATGGGGGTCGAAAGTAACACCCTTCAAATTTAGAAAATATTCTTTTTCAAAATTAATTTAATATTTTGTAGTAACTATTCACATCAGGAAGAAATATAGCTTTTTTGATATGAATGATCTAGGATTATATTACGTTATACTTTACGCCAAGTTAAGTATGCAGCACATGCAACATCAAGTGCATAAGAAAATATAATATCATAATAAATTAAAATATATTTACTATTTAAGTTAGTATTGATGTATTCTATATAGCATGATGTGTACATGATACCTAGTTAGCATGCGTAGATAGAAATAGTGAGTTTCATCAATGACTTTCATTGCAAACATTACCTTGTTTACTGATTAAATTTATATTATTAAAAAATTATTAATTAAAATAATAATATATAAACCAGCTATTAAATTAATGTTTTTGAATAGTATTAACTAAATTATGAAGATATTTTTTTATAATAAATATTAAATGAATAAATTGGTTTCAAATTAATTATAAATTGATCTATGTTCTTATTTTATATAAAGAAAATATTTTAAAAAAATGTATTTATACATATAAGGATTATTTATCCTAAAAAATTGAATTAATAGAAATAAAAGTTTTTTATTAAATAAATATGTATTTTATATATTCATTAAAAACAATTATATTCATCCCAGGGATTTGACAACTATAAGATAAGTACAAACCCAATATTTCACATAAAAGTCTATATTTTTATTAAGTCACTTTTAATTCCTTGGAATGGAGATCATATTTGAAATCCAATTTTTTGAAATTTAATAATTAATATTTTACAAAATAAACTTCATATTTTAAAAAAACAAAAAAAATTATCCTAGGGTGAAATTTTGGTATTTTTCTACGAAGTTTCATTTTTTAATGAATACTGAAATTAGTGAATTTTAATTCAAAACTACATTTTTGTCTAATTTAATTATACATAAAATTATATTTTAATTTCGGTTTAATGTAAATTTATAAATATTAGGTACCAAATAATCCAATTTTGGTCATTAGAATCAATTTCGCATTGAAATTGAAGATGACAACAAAGCTAACTTTTCAACATTTTTTACTTTAAAAACCCACATTATCATCCTGTTGGTGGGATTTAATTTAAATTAATCTCTGAAAATTATATGATTTTAATTTTGAAAATTAGATGAAAATTTTGAATTTATAATAATTTATAATATATAATAAATTCATATTTTTTTACAAAAAATATTAGTGAAATGAATTAAAATTAATTACAACACTTAATGTGAAATTATGATTAAAAGAGGAATAATCCTTAATCATGCAGGACAAAATGACATAGAACCGTGTAAAAACATCATTAGTTACCCATATATATACCCTATTCCCCCTTGTATAAATTTTTTTTCCATTAATGGATAAACTATTAAATGGGAAAACATTGGTGCAATTCCCTTTTCAAAAATTTACAATAGTTCCACTCCTCATCTATAAAAGGTATATTCCCCTCAAACATCCTCATGCCTCTCAATCCAATATGGATAAAAAAATATCTAACCAAATATATCCTAAAAATACTTCCCCTAATAATATAATCATCCTATTGGGGATACATCCAAAAAAGGAAGCCCATTGTTGAAAACTAGAAGGAGTTACCCAAAAGAAGGTGAAACATTTTTCCTTAAGCTATTTAGTTTTATTTCCATTCTCCACCAGTTAAACTCTCTTTATTACTTGATTATATCAAAACACTAGTATCATAAATATGCTTATATTTTTTATTCAATGGGTTCTACTAACACTTACACACATTTCCATCTAATGGATAACAAACATAATGTTTATTTGTACTGTAAACTGCCGCCTCATGAAACGACCATTATTTTTTTTCCATTACCAGCATTAATGGTTTTGAACTATTATGTAAATTATGTTTATATGTTATATATATATATATTATTATTTTTGAACAATCCTTGTTTAATTATTTTAAAACACATAAATATATGCACTTCATCTTGTGTAAATATGATAACATCTTATGTGGATGTGTCGACTACCACATGCTCAATGTGACGTGATTCGTTCACACAATAAACAGAATGTTTTAAATAAGGATTTAATGAAATTATATGAAATATATAACATAATAACTTTACTTTATTGATATTATATACATAAATAATTTAATTTCAATTACATACTTTTTTAATTATGAAACCAAAATGAAAATGACATTCATGTGTATGTACGACCAACCATCTCCATGAACAGTGTATTCCATTTCATATTTTTTTATAGATTATTATAAATACATATATAATGATTATATATGATATATCTATAATTTTTACATTATTTAAGTATTTAAATCTTGATAAATGTAAGGTGATAAATAATAACATGTCAAAACATGTATGAAGAACGAAGCAGATATAACCCGAAGTGAAGTATTAACATTTAGTTGTTAATAACTAGGTAATATACGGCCAGAATAAAATTATATTTATAATTAGATATAAAAATATGGTCCAATAAAGTCCGTATAATAAATATATATTTATTATATAGCATACTTTAATGATTACTACAAGAGTCAATACATAATGTGATGGAATTTCATCTCACTTTTTATTTCTGTGAGTTACATGCCTTATTCACCACTATTTTTTTTTTGAGTTTTGTAGATACTACACATGAATGTATTCTATGATTATTATACTAAACATTATGTGTTTTTACATATTCAGTTAACGATGATTCTTTTTTGGGTTTTATGGTTCAAAAGTTACCGAATCAGAAAAGTAATTTCGTCTCAATTTTCCTTCTTCGAGACACATTCCAATTTATGCACCTATATTTTCTCATAATTATTATAAAATTCCTTTCATATTTTATAACATAAATCACCTTATTTTCGTTATTTTTTTATATTAATGTAATTCTATAATCTTACATATGGATTATGACCCCAAGTTACCTTGTGGTAATAGTTTATTGAAACGATCTCATCGTTTATCATGATTGTTTATGCTTATGCCTCCATTGATGAAATGTTATGATCCATATCAAAAAAAATCTTAGGAATTTTGTTCTCCTTAATTTATTCAATATATCCCCATATACTTGTACCATTTTTTTTACTCTATGGTACATAATACAAATAAAAAATAATAATGAAAATACTTCTGTATTACTCTCTTAAATAGAAAATCTATTTTATTTTGGAACCATGTTTAAAATAAAAAATTTTATTCAAATGATATTAGAATATTAATTTCGTGAAAAAAGGATTTTGAAAATGTATTATGGTATTTATAGATTACTTTATATGTTTTCAAATTCATTTCCAATTATTTTTTCAAAAATGTATTTTGTTTGAAATGGAAATTTTCAATGCTGAAAAGATATTTTACACAGAAAATGTTTCTTAAAAGACCATTAAAAATTATTTCCCAAATATGATGACAACTTTTGGTGTCACTGATTCCTTTTTGAGGAAATTTTTTAATGTTTCCATTCATATTGTTTCTTATTATGATTTATGATTTTATGGCATGTTGTTTATAAAACCCATTTCTCTTTCACAGGTTATAGTTTTTTGAAAATCATTCGACATCCATGTTTTTATTGCTTATGAAACCCAAATATTTTCATGGGTTATTATTCAATGAAATGATATTGAAACCTACCTATTTCCATAGGTTATTATATGTTTACATGATAATGATAACCATTTTATTTCATGGGTTATGATTTGATTGTTTATGATATTGTGTCAAAAATATGTATGATTTAATTAAGATATGGATGTGACCAATTATACATTAAATAAATTGGGTATATATTTATATCTCATGTTATAGACTATGATCGTCTGGGGTGTGAACCTTGACTTCTATGATGGCCATGTGAGCGAACCAAGACTACGACGAAGGTATGGGCCATGAACTCATATTACTAGGATGGTTATGTGGGAGAACTATGACTACCGAGAAGGCATGGGGAGTGAAATAATACTACAAATATGGACATCAGATTAAACCATGAATACCGTGTTGGTATGGGGAGATATTCCATACTACTAAGATAGAATTGATAGTGATGTCACGAGTACTATGAAAATAATTTTATATGCTTTTGATTCTACACATATTTCATGTAGTATTCCCATTATATTCATTATTGGATTATTTTCATTATATCCGAATGATTAATGTATTAGTAACTTCCAAAATTTATTCCATGATTCAAATTTATGATATTTGATATGCAGGGTATCATCTTCTATTTTTGGGATCATGATCTCATAACCTTATGCTCATTATTATGTTTACATATTTCCATTGTTTACACATATTGAGCATATGAGCTCCCCCTTTTATGTAAAATTCCATATATTGTGAAGATATATATTACTAATGGTATTTCTATAAGGGTTTTTAGTCATGGAGGACCATGTTGGAGAAAATATAGCTCATTTGTATACGAACTTTTACGTTTCCATGTTCCTAAAGGCACTATACAAACTCAGAGATTGGGAATATGTTTGTGTAATGTTTTATGATTTGTGAAAAAAATTATTTAATGTATTTTTAATTTATTAATGGATTCTTATATGGATGATGTTATGATATCATCCCAACACACCACTATGCATCCCATGTTAGTAACAAAGAGCTGGGAACTAGGGACGCTACCAAATATATGATAGAGAAGACTATGACCTAGCATCACAAAATATGATTAGAGGTATGATTTATTTATGTTAAACTCTTTAATTAGTAATAGTAGAAACATGTGTGATTTATACCTTCATATATATAATCTTTGTGCAAGAGTTACAACTCCAAGTTAAGGATTTGTAACGCCCCAAGATTTTATGAAAAATATTCTTTTTAATTTCATTAATGTCTTGTGTTGTACGCTACAACAAAAGAAGCTTTCACAATACGCATCCTTGACTTTCCTTCCGTTACACGCAATCGCGACCTTCCTCGATAGCGTGTGTAGTACGCAATACTGAGTTTCACGAAACAACGATATGCTATTAAAATATTATTAAAACTAGCCGTTATGAATAGTAATAACCACTTTTTGGAAATTTTGTAAATTTTATTTTTCAAAATGGAATTCATTTTTGGATTCGGAGTATCGAATTTAGCCTAAGGTGAAATTTTGGTACTTTTCGGATAACTTTCATATTCTAATGAATAGTGAAAATTACTAAATTATAATTAAAAACAACTTTTTTAATCGAAATAATTAATAGTGATAAATTATTAATTTGAGTGGTTTTAAAGTATATTTAGAATATATTTTTACAATTTAATACAATGTTGGTCATTGTTTGTAATTTCACATTTAAACCAGACATAATCAAGTGTCAATCTTTTGATAGATTTTGTTTCTTAAAAAAACACGCTATTTGTTTTAACAGCGGGATTTAATTATAAAATTAATTAATGCAACTTCTATGTTATGAATTTGGTAAAATAGACTTAATTTTTGAATTCGGAATATGAAATATAGCTTAGGATGAAATTTTGGCATTTTTCTGAAAACTTTCAATTTTTTTGATGAATAGTGAAACCACTAAGTGGTAGGTTAAAAACGGAATTTTGCATAAAACTTAATTTTACCGCTTATGTGAATGGAATTTCGAAAATCCGAGAGACACGGTTAATATCAAGGACTAAAATGTGGTTCAATGAGATGAAAATAATTTTTTGGTGAATAGTAACTTTTTACTTTTTTTACCACGGTTAATAGTAAATAGGGTAACTAAGGGTAAATATGATATTAATATTACCCTAACACATGTCCTAATTCTATTGGACAAGTGTAATTCGACCAAAAACAAACTTAGGAATAAAATATGACCATTTAGGCCCACTTGGATTGGATTAGGACATTTATTATTAATTTATTTAAAGAAGGGTTAAAATAGTTAAAATCAAAGTTTAATAAGTAAATCATTTTTAATATGGGGTTATACATAAGATAAATTCGACTATAAATATTCATTAGAAAGCTAAAAAGATTTCCTACATGATGGTATTTTATTTGTAATTTTTAGACAGCATATAATATAATTTATTTATGACACAAAGATGATGCAGTAATTATCTTATTAATGAAATATTGACATAATTGATAATATAAATACCCAAATAAATGTAATTTAAGACTTTTTATGAATTCCACTAATTTTCTAGGTTACTATGATATATTAGTGTTGATTTAATCAACTTGGTTCGAATATATAATTCTTTTATGACTTTCAAAAAAATCATATATCAAATAGTGTCAAAATTGACACAAAATAGTTTTTAAATAAAATATTATATTATTAATTGTTATTTTATTCCTAAAAATCTAAGGTTCGGCCAAATGACTTAGATAAGGATATATGTATTAATAATATACAATTTGGGGTTCGTTTGGCATGTTATAGTAAGTGTATTAACCATATAGTGAAAGAAAACAAAAAGACACGGTAAAAGTTAAATTATTTAACTTAGAGTTAAATCTAATTGATAAGGTTTAAAATAAGATCCAAACATGTATAAATTTGATTGGTTGATGCGATTACAACCCTATCTCATCTAAGCTTCGAATATGAGTCATTTTTGGAGGTTTTTAAGTGGGGTTATATTTATTATAAATTAATATTTTTAAGAATTCCTAAGGTGCCCCTCTCCTCCCTTATAAAAGGACACCTCCTCCCCCTCCTCCTCACACCAATTTGAGCACTCAAGCTCGGCCAACCCCTGCCAAAATCTCTTCTCCACTTCCCTAGCAACATCCTAGAGGTTCTGGTATTCCTCAAAGACCAATTCTAGTGCCCTAAGAGGAGGTCTCAAAGAGGCACTTCAAAGAAGAGGTAATTACCGTTACCAATTCTTTCATCTTTATTTCTTCTTCCACTTCTTCTTCTTAGGTTGTTTCATTATGAAGTAATAACATCAGTATAACTCATATACTGATATGTTATTATAAGTATGAAACAACCCTATTTCACCATCTATCCATCCTACGGAAAAAGAAATCACCGCGCGTGCGTACGTACGGAATACCGTCTCCACGCCGTGGTGTAATCTATTTTCCACCACCACCTTACATGGATGGGTATAATGGTGTAAAGAATAACTATACATAGTTATTACAACATCATATTGATTCTGATATATTGTATAATTCACTCCAATTCAATTCAATACTTATAGAAATGATATCATCGCTCGTGCGTACGTACGGACTACCGTCTCCACGACGCGATGAGATTCATTCTCCATATTAACCATTTAAGAATGATTATAAAGTATATATATAAGAAATAATAATTAAATATATGACATTATAAAGCTACTGGATTTATGTATATATATACATATGTATGTCATCTACTTACTTCCATTTCAAGACAATAAGGAAAGAAAAACAACATTCATGCGTACGTACGGACTACCGTCTCCATGAACGGTGTTTTTCATTTTATTTATCTACCTATTATATATATATATATACTGAATATATATGATATATAAATCATATTTTATATTCTGGAAGTAATTAAATCATGATATAAGTAATAATGATGTCAAGAACAACAAGTCAAAACACCTACGATAAATGAAATGATTTTACCCAAAACGCTTCTTTAACATGGAATTTACAAAAGAACGGGTAATATAATGTCATAAGTGAACCATATATGATATCATAACAATGAATATGATTCTGTAATAAGTCAATGACATTATTTAAATCATTATACAGGAGGTTCGGACACATACGAAGCAAATCGGACCTAAGGTAAGGGAAATATCACAATCTCATTTTTATCCGAGATTGTTTATTCGTAAGTATTTACTGGGGTGTATTTTATCATCCACATCCATGTTTACTCAATATGTAATATTATTTCCATCCACCTAAAATTGTTTAAATCCATTTTTACCCTTCGGTGAGTTTTTAGTAATACGTATGAAAGGAATCTTTTGTCGTTTTTCGTACGAGGTACTTTTTGACTTTTCCGACAAAAGTACGAAGAATGTTTTTTAAACTTAAACGGCACGAACGGATTTTTACGGTTTTATAAAGCCTTATTTTCATGAAGCTTTCTACAAAAGATTTCATGACTATTTTTAATAAAATCTCTTTCTTTTAAAATTTCATGATGTTTTGTGAAAAGAAATTGATTTTGAAGAAGAAAGGATATTTTCCTCAAGAATTCATTTCAAGTGTTTTATCAAAATTATTTTCCATCTAAGATAATAAAGGGTTCTGTTTCTATCCATATTTTTACATTGATTTGACTATGTTGTGGTGGAATTATGTTTATGAATTCCTTTATCTTATATGAATGGTTTTATGATGTCATGTTGTTTAAGAATCCCATTTTTTTATTACATGGGTTATGAAATGATGTATGATTTATGATTTTGTGGCACACATAAGAAAGGATTCATTATGAGATGGGTGGGACCTATATCTCCCTCCAATGCATTGGGTAAAGATTTTATATCTCATGAGATAGACATGGCTGGAATGGTAGGTTATACCGGTTCAGTGAAACAGGACTGAAACGAGGATTACTCGATTCAGAAAGGGACTTTGTCCACTAAGATAGTCTTGGCAATGAGTCTTGACTAACAAGAAATGATTCTCTATGATTATGTGTGTATGCCACAAAGTTCCATGTTTTATGTTATGATTATTGTGATTACATTTCACTGCCATGATTTATCCCATGTTATGAAATTATGCTCTCTTTTGAAGGTTATGATTTCCAAAATGTTATGTTCTTATGAATATGATGTGATTGATATTTCTTTTGTTTACCCTTACTGAGCATTTGAGCTCACCCTTTTATGTTTTCTTTTCCCCAGGATATAAAGAAAGGTTTTAGGTAAAAAAAAGGAAGATCTTTATGGGAGATGTTGAAGATCTTTCACCACGATTAGAAGATTATAGTCCGAGTTTCCAAAGACACTAAACTATTACGGTCCTTGTGTGTGTGTTTTTGTAATGTACTAAGTATTCCGCAAAAGTAATGTAAAGTCCATGTACGTCAAGATACGGGTCTCTACAGTTGGTATCAGAGGAAAGGTTTAGTCAACCTTTGGAAACTAGGATGCGAAAACGTTAGTGAGATCCCTAGAGATATTTCTAAGGTATGTCTAGGGATGTCCCTAAGGATATGTATACATATAGGATATAGTCCTAGAACTACGGTAACGATCTTAGAATTTATCCTAAGATGTTAGATATTGAGGGTGCTCCCCCTTTACTATGTTGTCTTCCCTAGCATTATTTTTGATTCTCACAAAATTATTTTTGTGTTTTAGTTAATGGAGGGAACCAAAAGGAATTCGGTTAACATTGAATCCAATGGACAAATTGGTGACTATGAGCAACAAAATTGTGTAATGCCTAGAGTGAAAGATGTTGTGATTATGCCGAATCAATCATCGCGATATATGATTAACAAGGTGAAATTTAGTGGTATGCCTAATTCTTCAGAGAAGAGGAAGATAGACTATTATGCATGTTCGCATGTTGAGGAGCATAAAGAAAGGAAGATTGAGATTTCTAAAGAAGGGAAGAAGAACCTTGAGGAATACCTCAAATGGAGGGACCGATGTTATCTGTGTGGAGAAAAGGGTCATAGAGTGACAGACTGTTATGGAGTTCAATGTCTTATTTGTGGAGAACATGGGCATTACCCAGCTCAATGCCCTGACCTAGAAAGTTACTTCTAAATCAAGGAAGGACTTATTCCAGGATAATCATTGATGTGGATGGACTGAAGTGTTTATGTATTGGTATTCAAGAATAATGTTGTTGAGGTACTTTTATGGTGTATTGGAATATTTATGTATTTCTCTAATGTGGTATTCGAAGTGATTGAGGTATTTTTGGAAAAAAGATGATATGCGCATAATGAAGGGAAAATGAAATATTTGACAGTATTCATGAGCTCATGATTAATATAAGGACTAAGTGATATCATGGTTTGAGTATATAGAATTTTGAGGATTTTGGTATGTGGAAAGTGTTAACTTTTAACTGTACTCATGTTTTCACTAAGGTATTCAAGAGAATACACGATTAAGGACTTTGAATGTTTGGAATGTGACCAACAAGACATATCTTATGATATGTGGGGATCAACGACAGTATTAAATCTCTGGTAATCGTCGTCACTATATTATGAAAGTGGACTGCAGTATTATGTATAAGCCTAAAGATTAGACTGGATTATGTTGGACATAAGTTAGGATAGAAGATTTTCGATATTATTGATGGGATGTTATAGTAACGTAGTTTTAGAAAAAGGGACAACCTACAGGACGGGCGACAGCCCATCGCTTCGGACAAGGCTGTAGGAATCGAACCCACAACCGAAGTGCGACTGGCCTTTATCGCCTACCACTGACCTACAGGAAGTCCCTGTTTAGTAGAAACTAGTTTTATTATATTAAGCAGTATGATATATGAAGTATAAGTCCATTTTAGGAACCATATATGATTAATCTCACTATAGATCGACTTATGTATATAAGTTTTGCTAACCTTTTGTTTGAGACAGATGGAATGACCTGTCATTCTATCACATGATCTGCTAACACATCACGAATAACAAATTCAACTTCATTTATTTAAGAGATGAAGTAGAAATTGTTCAAGGCACGAACAAAAGTGATATTTTACCAAAATAAAGTAAGTATTTATTCTAAGCAAATTTTCAACTTTAGGGAAATGATCTTGAAAACCAAAAATGTTGTCCTAGTGATCTTATACCTGATGAATCAGATGGTACCTTATATCATCACAAATCTATGGATTTGTGATTACTGGCTTTTCCATAGCCATGTTCTCTACCACTCTCCATCAGAACATGATGGTTAGATTTTTCTTCCATATCCATATTTTCACCTATGTGGAAACCCAGTGATTAGTATATTTGGGTAATCGTTACATTTCATACTTTAGTTTTTAAAGCCATGTTGTGGTATTCCTTTTTACGATGTGGGTTTCTATCAAAGAAAATTTTGAATAGTAAACCATTTATAACCCCGACGAATTTCGAGGGCGAAATTCATTTTAAGGGGGGTAGAATGTAACGCCCCAAGATTTTATGAAAAATATTCTTTTTAATTTCATTAATGTCTTGTGTTGTACGCTACAACAAAAGAAGCTTTCACAATACGCATCCTTGACTTTCCTTCCGTTACACGCAATCGCGACCTTCCTCGATAGCGTGTGTAGTATGCAATACTGAGTTTCACGAAACAACGATATGCTATTAAAATATTATTAAAACTAGCCGTTATGAATAGTAATAACCACTTTTTGGAAATTTTGTAAATTTTATTTTTCAAAATGGAATTCATTTTTGGATTCGGAGTATCGAATTTAGCCTAAGGTGAAATTTTGGTACTTTTCGGATAACTTTCATATTCTAATGAATAGTGAAAATTACTAAATTATAATTAAAAACAACTTTTTTAATCGAAATAATTAATAGTGATAAATTATTAATTTGAGTGGTTTTAAAGTATATTTAGAATATATTTTTACAATTTAATACAATGTTGGTCATTGTTTGTAATTTCACATTTAAACCAGACATAATCAAGTGTCAATCTTTTGATAGATTTTGCTTCTTAAAAAAACACGCTATTTGTTTTAACAGCGGGATTTAATTATAAAATTAATTAATGCAACTTCTATGTTATGAATTTGGTAAAATAGACTTCATTTTTGAATTCGGAATATGAAATATAGCTTAGGATGAAATTTTGGCATTTTTCTGAAAACTTTCAATTTTTTTGATGAATAGTGAAACCACTAAGTGGTAGGTTAAAAACGGAATTTTGCATAAAACTTAATTTTACCGCTTCTGTGAATGGAATTTCGAAAATCCGAGAGACACGGTTAATATCAAGGACTAAAATGTGGTTCAATGAGATGAAAATAATTTTTTGGTGAATAGTAACTTTTTACTTTTTTTACCACGGTTAATAGTAAATAGGGTAACTAAGGGTAAATATGATATTAATATTACCCTAACACATGTCCTAATTCTATTGGACAAGTGTAATTCGACCAAAAACAAACTTAGGAATAAAATATGACCATTTAGTCCCACTTGGATTAGATTAGGACATTTATTATTAATTTATTTAAAGAAGGGTTAAAATAGTTAAAATCAAAGTTTAATAAGTAAATCATTTTTAATATGGGGTTATACATAAGATAAATTCGACTATAAATATTCATTAGAAATCTAAAAAGATTTCCTACATGATGGTATTTTATTTGTAATTTTTAGACAGCATATAATATAATTTATTTATGACACAAAGATGATGCAGTAATTATCTTATTAATGAAATATTGACATAATTGATAATATAAATACCAAAATAAATGTAATTTAAGACTTTTTATGAATTCCACTAATTTTCTAGGTTACTATGATATATTAGTGTTGATTTAATCAACTTGGTTCGAATATATAATTCTTTTATGACTTTCAAAAAAATCATATATCAAATAGTGTCAAAATTGACACAAAATAGTTTTTAAATCAAATATTATATTATTAATTGTTATTTTATTCCTAAAATCTAAGGTTCGGCCAAATGACTTAGATAAGGATATATGTATTAATAATATACAATTTGGGGTTCGTTTGGCATGTTATAGTAAGTGTATTAACCATATAGTGAAAGAAAACAAAAAGACACGGTAAAAGTTAAATTATTTAACTTAGAGTTAAATCTATTTGATAAGGTTTAAAATAAGATCCAAACATGTATAAATTTGATTGGTTGATGAGATTACAACCCTATCTCATCTAAGCTTCGAATATGAGTCATTTTTGGAGGTTTTTAAGTGGGGTTATATTTATTATAAATTAATATTTTTAAGAATTCCTAAGGTGCCCCTCTCCTCCCTTATAAAAGGACACCTCCTCCCCCTCCTCCTCACACCAATTTGAGCACTCAAGCTCGGCCAACCCCTGCCAAAATCTCTTCTCCACTTCCCTAGCAACATCCTAGAGGTTCTGGTCTTCCTCAAAGACCAATTCTAGTGCCCTAAGAGGAGGTCTCAAAGAGGCACTTCAAAGAAGAGGTAATTACCGTTACCAATTCTTTCATCTTTATTTCTTCTTCCACTTCTTCTTCTTAGGTTGTTTCATTATGAAGTAATAACATCAGTATCACTCATATACTGATATGTTATTATAAGTATGAAACAACCCTATTTCACCATCTATCCATCCTACGGAAAAAGAAATCACCGCGCGTGCGTACGTACGGAATACCGTCTCCACGCCGTGGTGTAATCTATTTTCCACCACCACCTTACATGGATGGGTATAATGGTGTAAAGAATAACTATACATAGTTATTACAACATCATATTGATTCTGATATATTGTATAATTTAATCCAATTCAATTCAATACTTATAGAAATGATATCATCGCTCGTGCGTACGTACGGACTACCGTCTCCACGACGCGATGAGATTCATTCTCCATATTAACCATTTAAGAATGATTATAAAGTATATATATAAGAAATAATAATGAAATATATGACATTATAAAGCTACTGGATTTATGTATATATATACATATGTATGTCATCTACTTACTTCCATTTCAAGACAATAAGGAAAGAAAAACAACATTCATGCGTACGTACGGACTACCGTCTCCATGAACGGTGTTTTTCATTTTATTTATCTACCTATTATATATATATATATATACTGAATATATATGATATATAAATCATATTTTATATTCTGGAAGTAAGTAAATCATGATATAAGTAATAATGATGTCAAGAACAACAAGTCAAAACACCTACGATAAATGAAATGATTTTACCCAAAACGCTTCTTTAACATGGAATTTACAAAAGAACGGGTAATATAATGTCATAAGTGAACCATATATGATATCATAACAATGAATATGATTCTGTAATAAGTCAATGACATTATTTAAATCATTATACAGGAGGTTCGGACACATACGAAGCAAATCGGACCTAAGGTAAGGGAAATATCACAATCTCATTTTTATCCGAGATTGTTTATTCGTAAGTATTTACTGGGGTGTATTTTATCATCCACATCCATGTTTACTCAATATGTAATATTATTTCCATCCACCTAAAATTTTTTAAATCCATTTTTACCCTTCGGTGAGTTTTTAGTAATACGTATGAAAGGAATCTTTTGTCGTTTTTCGTACGAGGTACTTTTTGACTTTTCCGACAAAAGTACGAAGAATGTTTTTTAAACTTAAACGGCACGAACGGATTTTTACGGTTTTATAAAGCCTTATTTTCATGAAGCTTTCTACAAAAGATTTCATGACTATTTTTAATAAAATCTCTTTCTTTTAAAATTTCATGATGTTTTGTGAAAAGAAATTGATTTTGAAGAAGAAAGGATATTTTCCTCAAGAATTCATTTCAAGTGTTTTATCAAAATTATTTTCCATCTAAGATAATAAAGGGTTCTGTTTCTATCCATATTTTTACATTGATTTGACTATGTTGTGATGGAATTATGTTTATGAATTCCTTTATCTTATATGAATGGTTTTATGATGTCATGTTGTTTAAGAATCCCATTTTTTTTATTACATGGGTTATGAAATGATGTATGATTTATGATTTTGTGGCACACATAAGAAAGGATTCATTATGAGATGGGTGGGACCTATATCTCCCTCCAATGCATTGGGTAAAGATTTTATATCTCATGAGATAGACATGGCTGGAATTGTAGGTTATACTGGTTCAATGAAACAGGACTGAAACGAGGATTACTCGATTCAGAAAGGGACTTTGTCCACTAAGATAGTCTTGGCAATGAGTCTTGACTAACAAGAAATGATTCTCTATGATTATGTGTGTATGCCACAAAGTTCCATGTTTTATGTTATGATTATTGTGATTACATTTCACTACCATGATTTATCCCATGTTATGAAATTATGCTCTCTTTTGCAGGTTATGATTTCCAAAATGTTATGTTCTTATGAATATGATGTGATTGATATTTCTTTTTTTTACCCTTACTGAGCATTTGAGCTCACCCTTTTATGTTTTCTTTTCCCCAGGATATAAAGAAAGGTTTTAGGTAAAAAAAAAGGAAGATCTTTATGGGAGATGTTGAAGATCTTTCACCACGATTAGAAGATTATAGTCCGAGTTTCCAAAGACACTAAACTATTACGATCCTTGTGTGTGTGTTTTTGTAATGTACTAAGTATTCCGCAAAAGTAATGTAAAGTCCATGTACGTCAGGCTTCGGGTCTCTACAGGATTTATCCCAACAGCTTCGGGTTGATGTTTCTACAGAGAATGATTATTCTATTTATTTTATCCACTGATAGTGAGAGCCATAGCTTGGTGAATTTATGTTAACATGGGACATTTTTTTCATCATAATGGAACCCTATCATGTAATCTTGGATATGGAATTATTATCCCAAATCATAGTCTAGATTGATTGTCACTGTAGATGAGTCATATGTCTTCACAATAATGGGACAAGATTATCCTTTATGGGTGAAAGATATTTTATGGTGGGATGAGTGGGTTTTGAAAGAATGAAGCTACAACCCATTACCCATAATTTGATCAGTATATCCCTTGGTTATATAGGAACTTCAAGAATTTTGATTCCTTCAGTCATGGAGGATTATATGAAAATATTCACTGAGGACATTCATGGACTACATCTAATGTTGGTGTAATGACTCAAATTTTCAATGTATTATTTTTGGGTATTATAATAATTATTTTTGAGACTAGTAACTTAGGAGGACAATGATTATGAGGCCTAGTTTTTTCAGAATTAATGTTTGAAATATATTAAATATAAAGTGAGAATAATATTTTTGAAAAGGTTGAATATCATCAAAAAGGATTCTCGAATTTGAAATCCAAGGGATACATTGATTTTACAAAGTAGGTTTTACTCGAATTGAATCATAAACTTTGACAACATTTGGATTCTTTATAAAATTCATCATGAGAAATAAATTAATAAAACAGTTAATAATTTTATTTTATTTCATCTCTTGATGCGGTGAAATAAATTCATCTATAACTATATTTTTATTCCAAGTACTTGGGACTGTCCACATAACCCTAAGGTTGTTATAGAACTATTGGAGAGAATGTTGTAGGATCTCTCTCAGATTAATTCTAAACAGAAAGTTGATTGGTGATTGGTGTGAAATGGAATTTGCAGATATCACCAACAAAAATAATGATGGATCGTTTTTCATTAGCAATCAATCCATTTCGAGTTTGGGTGGTTGTATATTAATATTTATACACTAATGTTGGTATCTATAATGATATAAAATCAATATACTAATGGATTTATTTAAGGATCAATAATTTTTCAAGAAGGTATATATAGAGTAGTTTTATGGGGATATTAGTTTCATTTTTATCGATACAAAATTTTTTATTCTATGAGTGACAAGTCAAGTCCAACAAGAACATCAACAATGGTGTTTTACATGAGTTTGTGGTTGTGAATTCATCCTATATTTCCTCATTCATCATGGAAATTTTGATCTGGCCTATGGTTTAATGTACACATTTAGATTGAGCATTGGACACTCATTTCTTGGTATAATGGTTCAAAATAATTTATCAATTCTCGACATGATTCCTTGATTATATGATGATGAATGTAGTAGTATATCGAATGGAATGCATACTTACATATTATGTTCTTCAGCATAAAATGAAGAACGATTTTCGAATTCATTTTAGAAACAGATTTGATGGATTTATTTATATGATTTGATGACTTTAGGGCCCGAATGATGAAACATATTGATTCCAACATATTGAATAACTGGTTCATTTGTCAGAGAAGTTTAGGAGAAACATAATTCCAAATATTATGTTTTGGAAAATCTGGAAAAAAAGTGAAGATACAGAGATGATACATACTTTGTGGGGACCTATGTGTATAATCTATGGTTTTAGGATGGGGTTAAGGATCATATAGTGTGTAAACCCTCCCATATGGCTCAATGTCTAACTTGGAGGGTATACATTCATGACCTAACAGAACATAGCTAGGTGATCACCCTATACTATGAAATGAACATGACCATAGAAAAATGTACATGTCTATAGCTGGGTACCTGTACATGGGATAAGTACATAGTAAAGGGAATATTATCTACATTCAGATGGACATGTTAATGCAGAGTTTTACATGTGTGGGACCCGGTACTGTAGGGACACACCATGTACTCTTAGTTCACAACATGTACTCCTTCGAAATTCTCTTCGAACACTTTTACTCTATATAATGGACATGTTTTGTTTGGGTATCATTCCTATATAAATTCCCTGATGGTTAGTATGGAATAACCTCTTACATAGAGTACAATGTCCCCATAATCACGACATCTTGGATAGAGTTGTTTGAATCATTCTATGAGGCCTAGAGTGAGATGATTTAGCATCATATTTCCCTTGGCAGAGTTCAGGGTATAATCATAACCACCAATATGTGGCAACCAATCCTCTACATAGAGGGTTAGTTTAGATTGAGTTGTTGGTGAATCCCAATACCATGTGTGTGATCCTCATTTATGAATAACATCTCATTAGACTTCAAGTATACAATTTTAATTTTGTGACCTGATGAGCACTACCTATCAGATGGATATCATTAGTAATATCTAACTCAGGGATTTTATTCTCCTAGATGAGTGATATGTGGGACCTTCATATTGAAATACTAAGCATCAATTATAGTTGAAACTTCTCCCTATGATTTTATGACTTTTTGGAGTATATATGGAAAATCTTGCTATTGGGACCCTAGCCATTTTAGTTAACATTAAATGATTTTATGAAAAATTATACATCGGATTACAAGAGAAGGATTGTGAACTATAACATCTTTTATGAGCATGTATATAAAACTAATAACATGGCAATAAAAAAACACTTCTTTATTTAATCATCAAATTGAGCACGTTGCTCAAACAACTATATATGGTACCATGAGGAACACATGTAAAAATGGATTAGATAAAAATCCCACTAAGAGGGTATACATAAGAATAAGGCTTTATCGCATGGGTTAGAAGGCATGAAATATTGATAAAAAACATGGAACATATGGAGTCATATCTTATAAACATGGGATCATATAAACATGGAATAAAAAAAATCTGGCAACAACATGAAACATGAATTTAGTACAATTCAAGGATAACTTCCAAGATAGTTTCATGTTATAGCACATGCCAATGCTAACTGCCAAGACCTTCACACATAAAATCTCATGAGACATAACTTTAACCAATGCATTGGAGTGCGATTTGGGTGCACAGTAATTAATTTTCATGGATATGATTTACATAAAATGAATCATACATAATTAATCCTACATAAACATATGGGGTACCAATGGAAAGAATTGGGTAACATAATCATGACGTGAATCATGATAAAAGGGGTGTAACATAAATGTGACCATGAAAAAAAGGAATTAAAACATACATGGACATTCATAAGGTAAAATATGAATATATCATGGTATTTAATGTCAATAATAAGTGACAACATGTAATAAATGTATTCGAAAAATTATAGCATTACAACAATCTTATGCAGTTTTTAAGAAAATACTATATAGATTTTAAAATAGAAAAGGAAAAAATCATCTATATTTAATCAGAACTAAAACAATAATGTTTTCATGAAAAAATGATTTTATAAAGGAAATGGTTGCTTAAAACATATGATATATAGCTCTCTAAATTGGGTAATAATTTAGGAAGTTCCCTTAAAACGAGTTTGCTTACTTGGATGTGTCGAGGATGGAATGACTTAATATCTTGTATATCCCAAAAAAACGGCAATCATATATTGAAAAAGTTATTTAAATAATTTTAAAATCATTTTTTAGTTGTACATCAAAATAATAGTCAACTTCATTTGGGTAAAAAAAGATTGATTGATCAACTTGAAGGGATAAAGGTGGTTCAGGAAGAATTCCTTGCGGATTATCTGCATGGTATTAGGTGTATTTAAGAGGTATTAATGAGAGAGAAAGAGATTTATCATATTTTATAAATAATGGGAGAAGTATGATGATGGTGTGAAATAATACCCCATATTTAGTAAATATACAACAAATGGAATAACATAGTTGGCATTTTTGAATAAAAGGAAAAATGGAGAGGATCCCATACCATAAGTCCAATGATATTTTACACTTGATATTAATTAGCGGAATAATAAAATTAGGTTCATTAATTAATAAATATAGAACCTATAATTTATGAAAAAATTATTTAGTAAAACCTTTTTGAGTTAATTCAAAACCTTTTTGATTGGTTATGAAGTTTCTTTTCATTGTTCAGGTCTGTTTGCTTCCTTTGTTCTAATGATCAATTCAATTATATTCATGTTTAGAGAATCCTGTAAAATGGTGATGGTTGTCAAGAATTAGTGTTATATGTTATTATTTAAAATATAAGAGGTTACATGATTGTAAATTCTATTTGGTTACTTGAAGTTAAGATGAATAATTATATAAATTATTTAATGAAAAGTGTTTGGGTCAATTGGCGATTTTTTTAGCACAATTAAATCATTTTTCATTATAAATCAAAACCAAATGTACAAAACATTACATAACCATAGATGAGAAATAATACATATAAAATGTTCTGGTTCACCTTGAAAATGGTTTCATGACAATAATTTTTGACTGTAATGGAAATTGAAAACCCATTACCCATTAATGTGGTAAATTATCACATCTCAGATGGTGTTTTTATTTTTAGTAGAAAAAAAAGGGAAAAGATAGATGGTGAAGATTTATTCTTTTATCATGATAACATTACATTAAATGTAAGGTACTGGATTCATCACTACATATTTATGAAATGAGATGGGGAAATAAAAATTAAAGAGATGAACTTGAAAATAAAATAAAAGTTGAGAGATTCCTCGCAAAAATTTGGTAGCCTAGCAGCATTGCATCAGATTTCATAAAATCATTTTAAGAGAGAAAAAAAGGTATATAGTCATATGTAAATAAAAATTATATTAAGATGGATTCATAAAAAAACCCCAAATTATGAAAATGTATATTCCAAGAGATAACATAAAAGAAGTGTTGACGAAAAAATAAGGGTGAATGATTCCCTTAACTTGTAGAGTGACTCCTAGAAAATGATTCTTAGGACCTTGGGGTCATAAAGAATCCATGAGAGGACTCATGGGATGTAGAAACACTAGATATTCTAAGATTAGTGATTTGGAATGAAAATAAATGAAGGGAATAGTGGCTATTTATAACAAAAGAGTGAGTGTTTTTTTATTAATTTCAAAGGACACCTCATTAGTTTTTTTAAAAACCATAGGAATTCCCATTTTATTAGCCATATGGGACACCCCATATGATATTTTACTATACAAAAGTCGACCAGAATTTTTATTAAATATTATATCATAATGATGTCATTAAACAAACTGAAAACTGAAAACTGAATTTTTACTATTCACAAAAAAATCTAGTATTTTAGAGAAATCCCAAAAATTTACCCCAGTTATTTTTCAACATGTTTAATTAAAAAAAACTCTATTTTATGAAAATAACATTATATATATTTATAATTTAATTTTTATTTAAAATATTAACTTATTCAACAAAATAATCAATATAACTATAACTCGTTTTATAACACCATGAAAAATTAATCAAGGTCCCATAATATTATCATATAACCATAAGTCAATCAAATATAAATTTATGATAAAATTTTATGAAAATACATTTGAATTTAAAATTATTAAATTAATCATACAATTGTAAATAAATTATGTATGACATAAAAAAACCAATACCTATGCTATAATCATTTTTTCAATTTTAAAATGCATAAATTGTATTTTACATTCATTAGTGAAGTATTTATTTTTTTTGTAGATGTTTTATTCATCACTATTAATTACTATTAATTATGTTTTGTGACTATTAATATGGTTATGATACTATTCATCAAAATTTAATTTTGTCTTATCACACTCAAAATATCTTTCTGATCACAATTGTAGAAAATTGTTTTCGAAATTCAAATCTCAAAAGTGACAAACATATGTTTAATGGTCTCATAGTAATTATTATTTCATTATGTTGTGACTTCATGTTATTATATGACAAAATTATAAGAAGGGATTTTATATTGGTAAAACATTGGGTCATTTCATTCTTCCTCCCTAAAGAAATATCACCCTTGAAATTTCATTTTACATTCTAGGCCATAAACTGGTGCATGTACTTTCCTTCATATCATTCCCCAGTTCCCTTGTTTCCTATTAGTAATTATGGTTCCACCATAGTACCATAATAAGGTGACCAATCTTGTTACATATAACATTATCTCTATGATCCAAGATCTTCCATGGGTGCTCCTCATATGAAAGGTCTTCCTCCATCTGTACCACCTCTTAAGAGTGTACATGAGAAGAGTCTGGTATGTACTTCCTTAGGAGGGATACATAAAATATATCATGTACATTGGACATGGTAGGTGGAAGTGCCTGTCAATAGGGCACAACTCCGACTCAATGAAGTATTTATAAGGGGTTGATGTACCCGGGACATGGATTCCATTTTATTCAAAAACTCATGACCTTCATCCAAGGAGATATGTGTAGAAATACCATGCCACCATATTTGAACTTAAGGACACATATTTTTTTTTCATAACACTTTTTTCAACATTGGGCTTCCTTGATGTGACACTGAATGGTTTTCACATTATCTATCATTTCAATGACCATTTCAGGTCCTAGAAGCTTACTATCACCAACTTCATCCCAGCACACTGGTGTTCTGCACCTTTTCCCATAAATAGATTTATATGGTTCCATTTAGATTCTTGACTAGAAACAATTGTTATTTGATAATTTAACCAGTGGAAGATGTTATTCACATCATCCATTGATGTCCATAGAACATTATCTCTACATATATTCTTGTCTATGAATAGTATACTCAGATTGGAAATCAATTTGTGGATGATAGGACGTACTGATGTTCAGTTCAGTTCTTATAGCCTATTGGAGACATTTCAATAACTTCAAGGTCAATCTCAGATCAAGATAAGATACAATATATAGTGGTACTTCCATTCATCCTTAACACATCTTTGATTTAAATATGTGAAATTTTATCCATTGATAATGCCTCTCGAATTGTGATAAACTGAGTTGTCTTTGTTAGTCAATCCACAATGACCCGTATAGAAAAGTTTCCTCTGGCTGTCCTTGGATGTCTGGTAACAAAGTCCATGGTGATGATCTCCCACATCCATGTTGGAATTGGTATTTGTTTCATCATCCCCTTATACTTATGTATTTCATACTTAACTTGTGGAAATACCTAGCACATTGATGTATGCTCAAAAATCACATTCTTCATATTGTCCCACCAAAAGTTCTCTTGGAGATCTCAATACATCTTTGTTCTCAATAGGAGGATATAGAAGGTTGATCTATGTGCATCATTTAGAATATCCTTCTTTATCTTTGGATCAGATGGTACATATTATTGTGATCCAAATCATAAAACTCCTTCCTCATCAATTTTGAAATAAGAGGATTTCCAATTTTTGATAGCTTCAACCTTTTATGAATTTCCACATCATTTCCTTAATCATCCTTTATTTTATCCATGAGATATGGTGGAGAAATAATTTGAGAAATTATTGACGATGTTCCTCCCTTAATGATTCTCAAGTCCATCCCCATAAAATCTACAAATATTAGATCCTTTTCATTTCTCATCATTGATAAAGATACAATATCCTTTCTACATAGAGTGTCTTCCACCTTGTTTTCCTTACCAATATTGTAGTGGATTGAGAATTCATAATCCTTGATGATATCTATCCATATCTGTTGGAGCATATTATTATATTTTTGGGTGAATATATATTTTAGACTATTTTGGTTAGTATATATTTCACACTTCTCCAAATAGAGATAATGCCGCCATATTTTTAATGAAAAGATAATAGCCTCATACTCTAGATCATTTGTGGGATAGTTTTTCTCATAGATTTTAAGGTTCTTTAAGGGGTAGGATATCAATTTATCATTTTCCATAATTACAAAACCTAATACCTTCTTCAAAGAATCACTACACACCACAAAATGTTCTCCACCTGATGGGAGTGTGAGTACTGGTGTAGTGATTAGCCACTTCTTCAACTCCTTGAATCACTCTTCACATTTTAGAGTCTAGAAAATCTTTACTCCCTTCCATGTCATCTAGATTATTGGGTTTGAAAATCGTGATAATCTCTTTACAAATCATCGATAATACCCAGCTAGACCCAAAAGATGTGGATCTTCGTTAATGATTTTGGCCTATTCCACTCTTCAATCACATATTTCTTAGAAGGGTCCACAGATATCCCTTTCCTGGTGAAAACATGACCCATGAATAATACCTCCTCCATTGAGAATTAAAATTAACTATACATTTCATAAAAATTATCCCATTGCAATGTTTATAACACAGTATTCAAATGATCCTCATATTCCTCCTTTATTTTGGAGTATATCATGTTATCATCAATAAAGACTACCAAAATATTTATTGAGGTAATATATAAAAACTATATTCATTATTTCCAAAAAAAATTATATATCATCAGTGAGTCCGAAGGGCATCACGATGTACTCATAGTGTCCATACCATGTTCAAAAGGCAGTCTTGGGAATATCTTCCTTCCTCAACATTAATTGGAGATATCCTAGCTGAAGGGACACCTTAGAGAAATAGATAGCCCCATGAAGGTAATTGAACAAATCATCTACCCGTTGTAGGGGATACTTGTTCTTTATCAGGATTTTATTAATCTCACGATAACCAATGCTGAGGAACATTGAACCATATTTCTTCTTTGTGAAGGGTACTGACACACCCCACACTGATACAATCATGAATATACAACCCTTCTCCAAATTCACCTATAACTGCTTCATTAGTTCTTCTAGCTCAGCGGTGTCCATTTTTTAAAGTGTCTTTGATATAGGAAGAGATCTAGGAATATGTTTATTTGATAACTCAACCTCTCAATCAGGAGGAAGACAAGACAATACATTAGAAAATACTTCAGTGTAATCCGTCATGATAGAAATGTATTCAAGAATGATTCTCCCCTTTGTCTCAATCATTTGGTATTGATATACTTTCTTATAAAGAAGAAATATACACACTTTAGATGATGATTATAAACACGATTCATCTTCCTCCTTACACTTCTAATGATTTGGAGGATGCTTTAATATTTGAAGAGTGATCTACATTTCCTGATAGTTGATGTTGTATTTTTATAAATATATCCAATCCATGCCCAAGATAGTGTTGAAATCCACTAATGTAAGTATAATGAGATTTTCAGGGAGGTTCTGTCCAGAATCATTAACTTGAGATGAGTTATAAAACATGGGTGAAATAATTTCCCCATTCCAAGTTCTCACAAATAACTTTTCATCCGAAATTTGAGATGGTGATTGAGTAGTTCTACTAAAATTGCAAGATATGAAAGAATGTGTAGAACCAGAATCAAATAGTAAATTTTCTATTCTTGAATGAATAAATAGTGTACATGTCACCACATCGTTTTTCATCTCCACCTCATTAGTAGTGATAGCATAATCCATTCCTTGTTTCCTTTGAGGCTATTGTTGATTTCCTCTGACAACCCTTGGCTAAGGTAATTTTTTTCATAATTACCATGCTCTTTTATGTTTTAACACTATGAAACTATATTAGAACTGATCTAAACCTTCACTTCTTCTTCCACATTAGTGGAATTTTTCATATCCCTTCAACAGTTCTTGACCAAATATCCTAGATTTCAACATTTAATGCAATTTTTGGTTCCCTTTATATAGTTCACAGGATGCTTCTTCCCACAACTTATAAAACTGGAATATTCAGTATTCTTTCCATCATGGTATTTGTTTGATGAACCACCCAAATTGTTCTCCATTTTTCTCTTCTTGTCATAGGGACCAATAGATCACAGAGAGTCTACAATATCTATTTCAACCTTGAGGAAAAAAACATATAATCTCCACATAACTATCGAAGTATCAAATCTCCATTTCATTTTGTATACTTAGATTTAGTATGCTATAGAAGAGATCCACCTTTCTTTCATTTTTCATGACAACGCCCGAGGCATACCTTGCATGCCTTGTATAATTTTCATCATTCTCCCTGATGGAATCATCTGTCTTCTGTATGAGTATGAGGAACTCTCTTTCCATCTTGAGATGGAGGGTTCGATGAAAATATTACTTGAAAAACATCATCTTGATTTCTTCACAACCCAAGGAATAAATTTCCTCACATGGCTTTGTATTCTAGATCAATGTCCACCACTGATCAAATTCCCTATCAAAATGGTATACCTTCAGTAGAACTATCTATTCATCCGAGAACTGGAGAACATAAAAAATATTTTAAATGTCATAAATCCACTATTTCGTGAGGAGGGGATTCAAAGATCTTATAAACATGGGAGGCCTTTTCCACATGAAGGATTCCATGAGAATATTCTCTTTTCATTGAGATAGAGGGTGTTCCACATGATTCATGTTATGATTCATGACTTGAGCCAGCTACAAAAGTGCTATAATGAAGTTTTGATCACCTGTTCCCATCATATCAGTAATATTATTTGGGAATTCTTTACATTCCCTTCCACATTGATTGTTGGAACATCTTCTATTTTACACCATTATCTAGGAAATAAATGTACAATTATAGGGATATAATATTTATTTATTGAACATAATGAAGGAAACTTTATACCATAAATAGATAAACATGTATAAGATACATATATCGTAACTTGTGTTTTCCTAGGTTTAAATCTAGGTTATCCGCGATCTATTTCTTATCTTATATTCTAAAAGTTTTTCCCCTTAATAATTTTTTATAGTAAGATCATGAATTTACCAATGTAAATCCCATAGGAGTGTCAATACCAAGAGTGCATCAAGGCTCGTTATCATGTACCAGGATACCCTTAGTTAAGCCCGAAACTCCTTGTCGGTGTTTTCCCACCTTGGTACATATGTTCCAGAGCTGTCTCTACCCATTTTTATCGAGTTAGGGATATATTTTCTTGAAAAAACACTTACTCTATACTTAACAAAACATATGACTGCTTTCTTATACATTGTCTCATGCTTAAGGTTCTTACTAAAGTACTCTATTCTTTTTCTCCAAAAAAAACTAGACCATCCTCTGATACAAAATATAGATACCCTAGACTTTTTGACATAACATTACATGATTTTAGGTATAATTATAAATCAGAGTACACATCATGGATTGTGATGTCCAGTGTCATCGAAGAGAAGATACATAAAACTAATAACATGGGACTCGGAAAACACTTCTTTATTTAATCTCCAAATTTATCTCCATGCTTTTTTTGTTCAAAAACATCTGTATAGGGTAACTTGGGGAACTTGTGAACTAAGGGATGAGTTAAGATGCCTAGTAAGAGAGTATAAATAAGAATAAGGCTTTATCACATGGGTAATAAGTCATGGAATATTGATAAAAAAATTATATAACATATGGAATCATAACATATTAAAATGGGATCATCTAAACATGGAGTCATAGTAATGTGTAAGAAACATAAAACATGACTTTAGTATAAGTGAAGTCTAACTACCAATACCATAGAACATAACATCTAATGAGAATTAACATTACCTAATGCATTTAATCACTATCCGGGAACACCCATCTTACATTTCACAAATATTTTCCACAAAACGAATCATATATAATCAATCTTATACAAACAAAATGGTTACCCATGGAAAGTATAAGGTAACATAATCATGATGTGAAAAATAATAGAAGGGTCATAAGATAAAAATGTCCATAAAAAATAATTATAATATATAGTGACGTTCATAAGGTAAAATAGACATATATCATAGTAAGTGGTTTCAAGAATATGTGACAGAATGTAGGAATTTTATTTGATAAATTTGAGCATTAAAACATTCATATATGCTTTTAAAGAAAATATTGTAGATATTTTAAAATAGAAAAGGGAAAAATATTCTATATAAAACCATAAAATTACCGTGATATTTTTAATAAAATCCTTATTTTATTATGAATATTGTGGCTTAAAACAGAGGAAATATTTCCCCTGAAATTGGGTAAAAATTTGGGATGTATTGATGATCGAGTCAATTAAAAGCTTTAATATCATCAAAAGAGAATGATGTATGGTTCCTTAAATATGAGTTTGGATAATATAAACAGAATGAAGTAGTTATAAATAAAATGAAATTAAAATATCATTTGGTTAATAAAAGATTTATCAACCCAAAGGAATAAAGGCTTTTTGGTTAGAATTATTTACAGTTTATCATCATGGTATCTGGTGTACTAAAGAGGTATTAATGAAAGATAAATGGATTTATCATATTTTATAAATAATCAGGTATGCATGAGTATTCTATGAAATCAGAATCCAACATTAGGAAATATACGTCAAATATCATCGCATAGTATGCATTCCAGAATAAAATGAAAAAATAGAGTTAATTTTGATTGTATTCTCTACTTGATATTAACATCCTGAATAATAAAATAAGGTTAATTAATTAATAATTAAAGAATATATTATATATGAATATTATTTTTTAAAACCTTTTTGAGTTCATTCATAACCATTTTGATTGGTTATGAGGTTCAATTTCATTGTTCGGGTCCGTTTGTTTCCATGGTTTTAACGATCATTTCACTTATATTTGTGTTTAGAGAATTATGTAAAATTTTTATTATTGTACAAAATTTAATTTATGTGTTATTATTGAAAATAAAGTTGGTTACATGTTTTAAAATTCCATTTTGTTACTTGGTGTGAAGATGAATCATTATATAAAATATTTAATAAAAACCGTTTTTCTTAATTGGTGGTTTTTTCAACACAAATAACTCATTTTTCTTTATAAGTAAAAACCATAAATAAAAAAATATTATAGAACAGTTGATGAGATAGAATACAAAAATTATGTTCTGTTTCAACCATGAAAATGGTTTCATGACATAAATTAAATATGGTAACGGAAATTGAAACCCATTTTCCTTAAATGTGGTATATTAGCATATCTCGGATGGTGTTTTCATTTTTAGTTTAAAAGAAAGGTAAAAGGGAGATGAAGATGAATTATTACATTATAATGCTAACATTATAGTACATATATGGTACAAGATTCAACATTATATTAGGAAGAAATGAGGAGAGGAAAGAAAAAGAAAAGAGATGAACTTGAAAATTAATGAAAAGTTGAGAGATTCCTCTCTTAAATTCGACATCCTAACAACATCACATAAAATTTCAAAAAATATTTTTAAATAAGGAAAAAACATATCTCAACTTATGGACATAAAAATTAATGTAACAGGGATTCATAAAATCAAACCCCACAACTTATGGAAATGGAAATTCAAAGAGATACCTTAAAGGAAGAATTGACAAAATGAGGAGGGTGAATGGTTTTCTTACCTTGTAGAGTAACTCCTAGAACAAGATGGTTGGAACCATGAGGGAATAAGGAAACCTTGGGAGGAATCCAAGGAAGGTAACACCACTAGATCATAGAGGAATAGGGATTTATAATAAATAAAAATGAGGGAAAGAGTGGGTATTTATAGTAACAGAGGGAGAGTATTTTCTTAATTTTAAAGGCCACCACATTAGTATTTTATTTTGAAAAAACATGGGCTTTCCCAAAGTATTTGACCATGGTATTAGCCACTTGGGAGACATAAACTTTTATTTTACAATAAACAAGTCTACCTGATATATTATTATTTATGACATTATTATGATGTAATTAAACACAACGAGAACTCAAAACTGTATTTTCACAATTCACAAAAAATTCATGTATTTTAGAAAAATCCAAAAAATTCACCTTAACCATTTTTTCAATGTGTACAATTAAAAAATGAACTAAACATTTTTAATAAAATTTTCAAAATATTTTTATTTTAATTTAAATAAAATCATAATTTATTCAACAAAATCAACATTAAAACTATAACATAGTTTATAACACCAGGAAAAATTAATCAAGGACAATAAAATAATCATATAACAATAAGGTAATAAATTATTTCTTTTTAAATTTTATGAAAATATATTTCCATTTTAAATTATTAAATTAATCATAAAGTTTTAAATAAAATATCCATGACATAAAAAATACCATTACTTATGCAATGATCATTTTTTCCACTTTTAAGATGTGTAAATTGTATTTATACATTCATGGGTGAAGATTCAATTTTTTGGATGATTTTCTATTCCTTACTATTCATAAAGGTATGTTACTATTCATAAGGGTATGTTACTATTCATGAAAAATTAATTTTGTCTTCTCCCACTCCAAATAACTTACTAATCACAATTGTAGATGATTGTTTTTCGAAATTCAAATATCATAAGTGACAATATTATGTCTAAAGGTCACATAGAACTTAGTAGTTCATTGTGTTGTGAATTCATGTAATTATATGACATAAATATAATAAGAGATTTTCCATCCGTAAAACATTGGGTCATTAAACTTTTTATATGTGTTGTAGACATATTCCTGTGTATAGTGGAATGTTATTTGTTTTTATATTCATTGTGGTTTCCATGTGTCCTACTCGGTATTTTTATACTTAGATTTACATGGTCTTTTCCCTCATTTGTGGTGTCTTATTAAAATTATCAAACGTTTGACATAGCCCTGGAGGGACCAGGTCCAGGCAGTACATAGTGAGATGGAAAGACATGGTTGTGTTCCTATAGTATCTTGACCGCATTCCCCATTTATAGTTCAAATTTTGACTTGTTCTTAGAATTTTTTAGTGGGATTTTATTTGGATTTGTTTACTTTCTATTGCTTCTTGTTATACTATTGTTGGCGTATTTAAATGTATCCATTCATTTTTGTTCAACTTTTACACATTTTAGCATTGTTTGGACTTGGATATGGGTTCATATGTGTAGGTATAGAGTTAAGGCCTCCCATGTCAATGATATGCATACCCAACTCTATTAAGTAGCCCTTAGACTATAGGAGGAGGTCATGGGAATTCATGTAATGGGTCTTATTGGGATTGGTAATGAAAGAGTGGTATTAGAGGAAGTCAATTCTACATTAGGAGTGGATTATGCGAGATTGGTTAGTTGTAATAATGTAATGTGTTTTGAGTTCATTTTTTTGCGAAGGGACTCCATTTTTCAAGTAGCAGCAACATTTTCATACACTAGGACTATGATCAGCTTATTTTGGAATCAGTATATCTGAAATTTGGTTTCAGGGAAAACAATGGTACTTGAATCATATTTAAAGGAGTTACGGTCTCCATTTCAATCTTGAGTCATCCCTCAAAATATATTCATTGTCTATGGTACATCTTTTTTTACTTTCAAGATATCTTAGTGACATATTACAAAATAAATTAGCATTAGGATCATGAGAATGATCCCCTAATTCATGAGGAATCAGAATATGGACCAGATCTAGTGGTGCTACCTTCAGGTGGTGCACCAAGTATACCACAACCTATTGAGAAGTAGATGGTACTTACAATATCGGCTAATGAGGTGTGTTGAAAGAGACCACTTCACAAGTTTCAGCTATAACGACCCTTCATATTCCGATGCAAGACTCACTTATATGTGGATAATGATAGGATTATGGTAGTGAAACATGTTCTCAATATGGTCAAGACACCAATAGACTAGATATTAGTCCTAGTGGAGAGCCTTCTTCATAGAAAAATAGGATTATGGTATGATTTGGCGACATATTAGTAAGACAAGGCCACTCTATCTTGGTCATAGTTTTAATCCTTTTCACTGAGGAGTTCCCACCAGATACAATGAGGGCTGTACATATCCAAGAGATTCTACATCTTCAACAGGGTAGCCTGAAAGTAGATGAATATTCATATAGGTTTACTATACTATCCAAGTACTTGATGCTTATGGTTTGGGATTAGTTCATTCAATCTCAGAACATTGATCGAGGAATTCATTAGGACCTATGAACTATTATTATACCTTCTTTTGTACTCATCATCCATGTAGGATCATGCAAGACACTTGAGTATGTTTCTAGACATACTCCAAGATAAAAATATTTAAAATAATCTCTCAATGTAAAATTCTATATATATGAGTTCAACTTTTTGTGAGATGTTATATCAACAGATGGTTTGGAATTGGACCCAGAAAAGGTTGTGGTTGTGTTAGCTTGGGAGTCACCAAAGAGTGCGTTAGAGGTTTGCAACTTCCATGGGTTGAGAGGCTATTACTAGAGATTCACACATAAATTCTCAAGTATATCATCTACCATTATTATTTTGGCCCAAAGGGGTATCCTTTTGAGTGGATGGAGAGGTTCTGGTAGTCTTTTCTTGTGTTGAGGCATATACTGGTAAACTCTCGCATCTTCATATTTATAGAGGAAGATTTCGAGTATATAGTGATCTAGGATGCATCAGGAATCCATCTTGTTTTTGTTATTATATTGGGGAAGGCAGTTACTATATATGGATCTTGTTAGTTGAGTCCATGTGAGAATAAATACATGGTACATGATATAGAGTTATTAGTGGTAGTCTTCATAGTATAGATGTAGGGAAAATAAATGTTGGGTGAGTTGTTCATCATCTATTCTGAACACAAGATTCTCAAGTATATATTTTCTATGAAGGATCTCAACATGAGATATCAATAATAGATATAGTTCTTCCACTATATCTTTTAATGAATTCCATCGATATCTCATCCCAATTCCATTCTCAAGTCAATGGTTGTTAACCCTCCACACTTGTAGTGATGTAGGGAGGCAGAAGTTGGGGATAATGACTATGAGACCCCACATACTCAGATATGCATTGGACATGATCCTGGTGCTATTTATGAATTTGGGGACCATTTTTTCTTTTTATAGGACACATGAAGTTACTAGTTATGTTGTGGGAGGAGGTACTAAGAGATTTTCATACATGAATTTGAAGTACATCTTGTTTTTGTAAAGATGTACCAAGACCCTTGACATCAGTTTTGGTGGCAATGATGATGACTGGAGTTGCAATGTTTTTCACTTAATGACTTACATATCATTAAGTGAAGGCTATGTACCATTTTTTAGTTTGTTTATCTCAAAACCTTATAGTTCTATAGTTGAAGTGGGATGTGATATCCATAGACTTCATGTTAGGATTTCCACCTATGTCCAAGGGACATGATACTGTTTAGGTGATTTTGTACTAAAAAACCATGTTATCCCACTTCATATCTATTCAAGAGTAGAGTTAAAATGATAGAATGGGATACCTTTACAATCATGAGATAGTATCACTCCATGGAGTTTCATCAATGATTGTTTCTGATCATAATTTTCACTTCACATCTCGATTATGGAAGAGATTATTGGTGGAAATTGGGACTCAGTTATGATTGATCATAATATTTCATCCAAAAAATGATGGACGGACGGAGTGGACCATATAGGTATTATAGTACATGTTGCAAGATTTCATGTTGAACATTGGATATAGTTAGGTGGATCACATACCACTAGTTGAGATTATGTAAAATAATATCTACTATTCTTCTATTATTATGGAACAATTTGAGGATTAGTATGGGTGGCCTTATAGGGCACCACATTGTTGGTGTGACCCAGGAGATTCGACACTCATGGGCCCATAATTAGTACAATCCAGTAATGAGAAGGTGGAAATAATAAAGGAGTAGAAATAAGTACATAGATTAGTCTAATTTCATCTATTGATAGTCCAAGTAGGCCTAAAGAGTTTGAGGAGGGAGACGATGTGTTCTAACATGGTTTACATCGACATGGATGATATAGATTTTTACAGGGATCAAAACTTTATTTCAGAATCATTATCCCTTTCTAGATATTGTGTAGTGTTATCGAGGTGACGTACCACATAACTCTACGACCATTATTAATCTAGGTACATGACGTCTTCCACCTGTCTCGACAACGAAGGTACATGCATGACACATTGCATGATATTGACTGGGAAGACCAGGACATTGTGGATGGATCATCCATTACTGAGTACCCACTAGAGATCGTGGATTGGTGGGTGATGATCCTTCGTGGGAAACTAATTCCATTAGTTCTTGTATGGTGAAAACATTAGATTCTTCTTGAGAGTATCCAAGGGTTTGTAGCTCTAATACATTGTTTGTACCCACATCTCTTTGTTTACTAACATATATTAGATTTTTGGGATTTAAATCCCCATGGTGGGGAGAATTTTGTGAATTTTATTTTCCATGTTTTATTTTTGGATAATGTATGAATTATTTTTCGATATCAGGATCTAGGATGACGTCTCTTCTGAGGCCCGATGTGCATAGAATAAATGTTTGAAATATATAAATATAATATATACAAAACATGTTTAGTTTTTATAAAAAAGAGTAATACCATCCAAATGAATCCATATATAATATATCTAAGGGAACTTTTGAGTATATAACATAGGTTTAACTCTTGGTGTGACATATCCATTTTTTGAATGTGGCGTTTGTGGAAAAGTCATTACAAAAAAACATTGAATAAAATATTTGATTATTTTTGGTTATTTCATCCATTGAAGTGGATACTAAAATCCATATATAATTATATAGTGATTACTAATCCTCTCTGTTAGCAACATAACCATAGATCCATCATATAACCATTGGAGAGACTGTTCGAGGATCTCTTTTAGACGAACACCAACCAGATCGTAGATTAGTGATTTATTTGCAAATGGATTTGGATATATCACCAACGATGGAAATGTGGACCTATTATTTATCAGGGATGGTTTCATATTGAGTTAAGGAGGATATTTATTTTTATATCTTCCTTAATGTTGATTTCATTGATGATTGTGAATCAATTGACAAACAGATTGATTTGGGGTTCACTCATTTTGTGAGGTGGATTTATATGCATGTATTTATTGGGAGATTAAATTGTTTATTTCAAATTATTTATTTCTAATTATTATGAATCGAGTACAAAATCAATATTGGACAAGGTTCATTCGTTGGGTACAAGGATGTGCATTTCTCTCATATTTCATCATTCATCAGGGGAATTTTTTCATTAGCTTGTAGTTTAATGTATACCATAAAATCAAAAGATGCACATCTGTTTCAGATTACACTGGTTTGAGTTCATATATTTTAGCTCATCATGACAGAATGATCATGTGATGGTTTAAGAATCATCGATTCATTTGGTGCTAATATCAATATTTTTTTTGTTTTTCAATGCATTAAAAATAAGGACATTCAAAGTAATTTTCTTAATGGATTGGCAGGATGGATTTTTTATGAAACAATGAAAGAATGTCCTATCATATGGAACATCTTTATTCAACCACATGTCATGTACAAAAAAAATATCCAATGAAGTGGCGGTGAAGCGAGATTCCATATCTGGATATCTGGGAAATCCCAAACAACCCGGAATGTAATGAAAGACACCATGATATGCGGGGCCCCTATATAGAAACTAGGGTTTCATGATTTATTTAAGGATAAAAAGGTGTGCGACCCATAAAAAATGGCTTGAAATGTACCTTAGAGGGTAAATATACATATTTTGAGAGTACATGACTAGTGGAACACCATATCCCCCCCCCATGAAAATGTGACGTAAAAAGATAGACATGAAATGATGTGTACCGGGACATAGGAAAAAGATAATTGTCACCTACACACTGTGAAATTCTATACAGACATGGGAAAAATCCATTTTAAAGAAGCATGATCTGATTTTGTTGGGACACAATGCACAGTAATTCATACATGGATTGGATCCATCATCGTCTATATCTTGAACAAGTATCTTTAGGGTGTTTTCCCAATATCCATTCTTTGAGGGTTAGTATGGAATGTCCTCCTGTAAATAGGACTATAATATCTTTAGTATGAATTACTGGATATAGTTATTGGAATCCTTTTGTGAGTCCCGAATTTAGATCTTCTATCATTTTCTTTCCCTGAGTGGATTTATTGGAATCATCAGGACCAACACTACACAGCCACCGATCCTCAACTTAATGGGTTAATCCAAATTGATTTTTTGTGATCCCCCAAGACCTTGGATGTGATATCAATTTATGTATTATATCTCTTTATAATTCTAGTGTATAGTTCTCATTGAAAGACCCAACACAAACTACCTATCAGAAGGACATCATATATACAATTTGAAAAATGGATTAATTTCTCATAGACCAATGAAATGTGGACCCTTAAAGCTAGAATCTTATACTGGAATTATAGTTGTGACTTTATAATGAGATTGTGTGACATTGTTATGTATATCTGAATATTGTTTATATAAGTGTTTTAGATATATACACGTATATATATGACTATTATTGTAATGTTATATTATTTTTATTTTTAAGGTGTCCAACTAGGCATTGTTATACACACCGCAGCATGGTATTTTCCCACATATGTCATGACTTGTGACGATGATCAACCTTTAAATAGAGTCCCCATGGGACTTGGACTAGGAAGATCTTAATGAACCTGAATGACTGGGGTTTGTTCTTATAATATATTTAAAAATATCCCCATCTTTACTTTAAATATGTATTTTCTCTCAAAATCATTATTTTTGTATTTTATTTGTCCCTATATACATTCAATTAGTTCTTGTCATACACTTATTGTGGGATTTATGTTAATGCATGCATTTTGTTTGGTAGTTTTTACATTTCAATATCTTTTGACCATTGAGTTGTTTGTTTTTATTGGTTCAAAGTCTTTGTACTCCAATGTTAATAATATGCTTAATCGGCACTAATATTCATCCCCTGGCCTATTGGAGGCCTATTTGGGGAGTCATGACACTGCCCACATTGGGAGAAGATGTGGCCATGAGAGATGGTTTTTTTATTTACATTCATTTTGATGTCATTCTTATATCTTCTATGGCATATCAGATATCCCCATCTGATTTCTGAGTGTTGTCTTTATAGTTGGAGGTATCTTAATATAATTGTTTTATTAGTCCATGTTTATCCCCCAAGGGATTATTCAGTGTTGTTCATGAAAAATGAGGATGGGATGTTGCGGCTTTGGGTGGATTACAAACCCTTGAAATAGGCCACAATAATGAACAGTACCCCATTCCAAGGATTGAAAACCTCTTTCACTAGTTTGTGAGGAATAACATGGTTCTTGAAGATTAATCTATGATCATACTACTATCAATTGACGTTTTGTGAGGGTGATATTCTAAAAATATAATTATGATATTTCTATAGACACTATGTGTTCCTTATGATTCCCTTTGGGGTGAATAATGCCTCCACCATGATTACAGATTTGATGAACAATTTTTCTCATCATAAATGGACCAGTTCGTTGTTGTCTTCATTGGTGATATAATCAAATAGTCTGTGATAGAGGTGGAGCATGCATCACGGTGGATGATGATTCAAGATATTATTCAGGAGCACCATCTTTATAGAGAGATCTTGAGGTTCAAGATCTAGATTCATGAATATCACATCATAGAGAATTTAATTTATGATAATTTTCTATACATGGACCTAGTGAAGATATATGAATTTCTAAGTGGGGATACACCTAAGATCATGTCAAATGAGAAAAGTTTTCATGCATTAATATGATACTAATGGAGGTCCGTGGAACACTTCTCTCGGATTGCAGCACCTTTGACCACTCTGACCCATAAAGGACAACATTTTACCTATAATGAACAATTTCAAAGATCATTTGAGTTTTTAACGTTCACTATGATAAGGGATCCAATATTGAGTCTACCAGTGGAATGTGTGGAGTGTTTTTTATTTTGGTGACAGAGGTGCTGCAATCGACTGCATAGTTACACAAAGGTAATTATTTATATAATTTTTTTCAAGGAATTTGATAAAAAATTATCAGTACTATAGTCCTCACACCATGGAGCTATATGTGTTAGTCCTCTCTTTGAATATGGGGCAAGACTACCATATTGGTGTGACGTTCTTGGTTCACAGAGTATCAGATTCTTTAGTACATCATCCCTTAGAGAGACTTGAACCAAAGACAGTTGTACTTGTTGGAGTGCTTGTTGAACTATAGAATTGAGATTTTATACACTCATGGGAATTGAAATGATGAAGAGTACTCCCTTAATAGTATGTCCTAGGAACACTTGGTACATTAGGAATCTAAGTAGTTTGCTTCTTTGTAGCTAACACTGATTAAGTAGGAGGGTGAAAATTTTCTGTTATCGATGGTTTTGAGTTCTTCATGTACCACGTGTGAGAGATAGTCTCATTTTGATGAAATCGAATGTGAGATCATCCATAACAATATTTCCATAGGGTATTATCCAAATGGATATTACGAGGGATATAATCATATCACCCATTTCCAGGGATGGACAATGGTCCCCATCACAATATGTGAGGAGTTAATGCGATAGATCCACGTATCATCATTATCTATACATACCTCTATGAGAAAGATGTATAGATACATTAATTGGTAGTTCATAAGGTATCACATGTGATGAAGTGTGGCTGAATTCATCTTTGGGTTACTCACTTGCCCGTAAGTGAAGTATGAGAAATTGGATCCAGCAGGTTTGCTACATCCCCTTGAGTTACTGGAGTGAAAATGGGATGACATATCCAAAGACATTATGATATGGATTATAGGAATAGAAAAGAGCCATGAAACCATCTAAGAGATAGTTGAATGACTCCAAAATCTGGTGCACATCATTTTTGTTAGGTTGTAGAACTTGGTGGAGTGTTTGTGGTAGATGTACATATGAGATATTCTTAGAAATCATGAGGTAACCTTGACTATAGTCTCCCATAATTATGTTCAGTTTACAACATAGTTTTGGATAGGCCAACTGGAGGCATTTAAGACCTAGACGAGGATGGGTATATCCTTTCACCCTCAGACATATGGGAAGACAGATTGCCCAATCAAGGTGTTGGAGGACATGTTGATGGATTTTATGTTAGACATTGCTCACAGCTTAGAGGATCAATTGACCTTAGTATATTTCTCATAAAATAAGTCATACAACTCTACTCTTGGCATGAAAAAATTTTATTCCATGTATGAGAGACCCTACAGTTCAACCTTGTGTTTGATATATATCAGAGAGATGTCTCTTATGGGTCCAATGTTGGGGAAATTGACAATGATGAAGGTCCAGATCACTCACTAGAAGATAATGATAGCTCCTAGTATCCAAAAATCTTACACAGATCAGTTCCATAGGTTCTTGGAGTTAGAATATGAAAACGACATTTTCCAGAGATTCTCTCCAAGATGATAATTATAGAGATTCATCCAGGGAGGCAGGCTATCCCCTAGGTTCATCAGTCTATTCGAGATCTTGCAGAGGGTTGGTGAGTTTTGTTACCACTTATACCTACCACCACAGTTGGAATGCATGCATGAAATCTTCCATGTGTAACATATGATGATATTTGTGCATGACCCTATGAATGTTATTGAATATGGTGGGATGGACATTGAGAATGGGGAAACCTTTATGTAGCATCTAGTGGTGATTGAGGATTTACATGTGATTTCCCTACGTGGAAGGACCATTCCCATGGCTCGCATGTTGTTGAAACATGAGAATGTACAAGAAATCTCAAGGGATTGAGAGACATTGGAATGTGATCTGTATCCTAAGCTGTTTGTCTACTTTTCTTTTTGAGGAAGAAATCAAAGAATGAGGGAATGATTTAGAGATATGGTTCATGCCTGTAAGAGTTTGTAATAGTTATATATATCTTTTTGATTTATGCAGTAATTTGGCATGTCATTACATGACCTTATGTTCATAGAACTAATTTTATAATAATATAAAATATATTTAATACTACATATTCATAGTTTCTTTTATGAACATGTCATAACTAATAACTATAATCTTGGATTAAAAAATATATGAATGTGGTTGATTCTAGAATGCGATGTTTACAATTGTTGCGACATAAAATAGGTTGGCATGGAATATTCAGATAAACGTCCATCGGTGAATGATAGAGTGGAATAATTAAATTATTAATTTATTTAATTCATTAAATTAACAAAACATATTTAATCTATAAATTCCTAAGTATGTAAAATAATCTATTGTTATCCATATTAACCCTGGGAGAATCAATAGATTCTTCCTCCTTTCAAATAGAAAATCGAATAAATATGATATTGAAACACTGGATATATGAAGATCAAGAAATATAAAATGAAAGTAATCCTTTTTATAATTAAATAAAACATCCATATATGTAAAATATCCAATCATCATGTAGATCCATGGCTGTAGCGTCTAGGGTTTCGCGGAATTATAAGTATCACATGTCGTGTGGGTACGAGACATTCTATATGAACTTCTTCTAGTAGAATGGTGTATAACACTCCAAGTCTTTTAAATCAAATAAAAGAAAGTCATGAAACTTTTCTTTATGTAGATATTTATAACTCTCTATTAAACATAATTTAGCAGCTTATATGTTTTGAATTTTAAAAAACAGTTATCTACATTTTTGTTCAGTATGTTATTTGTAGTCTGATAGAACCAACATGTTTTTTCTGTGATTAGTAACATAATCTTATTAATAGTAATATGATCATAATAAATAGTAAATTTTATTATTATTTTGTTTTCTTCACTCTTTTTGATAATGACCTTTGGATTATTTTTTCAGTGTGATATAAAAGAAGTGATAGTTTTAAAATTGCTAATTTTTCTATTAAGTATGATTTTATTTAAAAACCAAATTATTAAGATTTAGGAAATTATTTTAAAAAAAGGTAGTACATATTTTAATTCTACACGTTGAAAAATGGTTAGGGTGAATTTTTGAGATTTTTCTGAAACCGTTGATTTTTCATTGAATAGTAAAAATACAGTTTTGAGTTTCGGTGTGTTAATGACATCATTAATGATGTGATAATGATGTAATAAATATGGTCGATTGTTTACTGTAAAATAATGTATTAGGGGTCCTATGTGTCTAATACCATTGGAAAATACCTTGGTTAAGCCCATTATTGTGCAAATACAACAAATGAGGTGTCCCTTTGAAATTATTAAAATATTCCCTCACTTTTGATATAAATAACAACAATTCCTTCATTAATTTCATTAAAAATTCATCATCAATGAAGATCTGGACTCCCTACCTACCTTGTAGTCATCCAAAGGTTTTCTCCAGCCCCCATGTCCAATCATTCATGTTCAAAGAGTTACTCTACAATGTAAGAAAATTATCAACTTCTTTTTTTTTCTATTCAAGTTCTCGTTTAAGTGGTATAGACTTAATGAATCCATACCATGTTCTTATTTTCTTATTATTATTTCTCAATTATGTGGTATTATTCATTTATGGATGGATGAACCTTTTCCCCACACTTTTTAATGTTTTCTAAAACCATTTTGCGTAGCCGTTTGGCTGCCGAATTTTTGTAAGGGATTTCTCAACTATTATTTTTATTTTTAGCTCGTTTTTTTTCTTATTCATCCCAAAAATACTCTTTCCCAAGAGGAATGAAAGATCATTAAATCATTTATAATCTGGATTTCTTCATTTTCATGTAAAATAAATCTTCATCCTGCTTCTCATATCCAACTTATTCTAGGAATAAAAACATTGTTTTTGATGGTCAAATTACCGACATCAAGGACTATATAATTTCAATTTTCATTAATTAAATAAAATATGGTCATGAAACAATTATTACTGTTGAACCAGGATTAATATATGTATTTTGTTTATTCCATGTATTTTTAATCCTTTTTTAGAGAAGGTATTAAATTATAAAACAATTTGATGTCGTTATTAACAATGAACCAATAAAATGATCTAAACGATCATCATTAATGTTTTAACTGATGAATCTTCCTCATTTAATAATTAAAAATGAAAATTGGTATAATTTATGGTTCTAGATATATTTAACTACCATTCAATTCCAATTTTTGTGTTTCACTTCCAATTGACAATAACATCTATCATGACCTGATCAAAGAATCCATGTAAAGAACACACCCAACACAACGTAAATAAAAAATTATTAGTAATAATTGTGTCGAATAATGATGTAAAATGATAATATAAGGTGTTATAAAAATTAATATTTTTTATTATGATTTTAAGAACACTCTTTTAACCATTATATAGGATTATTAAGCACAATTAAAGTAAAAAGAACCCAAGGTAAGGGAATTATTAACCCTATTTCCAATATTTTGGTTAAACTTGTAATTTATCCATTATGTTGTATTATGATTATGGGTGTGATGATTTTTTTTATATTAGGTAGTATAATTTTTATTTAATTTTTATACACATTTACTATCCATTATATTAATTATCAGTCCATTTATATTTTATGTGACTTTCTTTTTAAAATCCTTTTAAAATCATATTTCATAAATTTCAAAAGGATTGTTTTTTATATGTATATGGCATGAGTAGTTTCTTATGATTTTCCAGATAATTTATGATATGTTCCATGGAAATTATTATGTTGGGTTGAGCACATTATATCTCAATATATTTTGGGTTGAGCCCATTATAGCTCAACATATGCTGGGTTGAGAGCATTATTACTTAAGATATAATGGGTGAGCCCCAATACAGATCTCCAATGCATTAGTTAATCTTTAGATAGAAGTTAACCAAAATGATATTCCATGTGCATGGTAGAATGTAAGAGTCATATTGTAAATATTTCCCAAGTAAACTAGATGATGTTTCTACTCATCTGTGTTTTTATGATTATGAGATTTATTAGTTTTTGTGTTATCACTTAACTAACACTTTCTTTCATTATATCCCTTACTGAGTTTTATAATCATCCCACATTATTAAAATGTTTTTCAATGGATATATGTTTGTTCAAGAGGGAGAAGTGAGTAGTGATGAATACTATAGAGGTTTTTCAATGAAATCATGTTTTAAGCATTAATGTTTTATATTTTTTTAAAAATTGATATTTTTTTAGTATTATCCTCTTGTATGAATTTGGACTACTATTTATGAAAAGAATAGTAATAAATTAAAAATATAAACCCATAAAGATCCTAAATGTGTAATAAGGTATGGTATTGTGTCAAATTCTAGATTAAGTGATGTTTTAAGGCTGAGTGAGTATAGTTAGTATCATAGGAAGATTTTGATAACATTAGGGGTTGGGATGATATTTAAAGAATACAACAACTAATTTTAAATATTTGATTAATTTGAAATGTTATAGAATTTAAGGATTACAATGTTGATTCATCTTTGTTAAGTTTCTTCAGAATGGTTATACATAGAAGAAACAAGGAATATGATGTAGGAAGGCACCAAGAGACTGATTTCTATCCGAATCTGTAGCCCGAAAATTTGGGAATCAGAACCGAGAAGCTTGTAAAATCAATGGATCCATTTAATAAATCAATAAATGGGGGTGGCATCCATTATTGATAGTAACATTCTCTACCATGAGGAAACATGTCTTCTGTGGAGAATTTTATGATGCATTATCCTCCAACATTAAGTGGAACTGTAGATCTAGTAAAAGATGAAGGATGGATCAATACTCTAGTAAATATATTTTATTTCTTGAGATGATCGAGATGTATAAAGTTAATACTTGAATTTTTTCATTTGTAAGGTGAATTATTTCAATGGTGGTCTTTGGTTAAGAATACGATAGAAAGAGATAAACTTTACAGTCTTGAATGGGATGGTTTTATAAGTCTTTTTCTTGAAAAATATTTCCCCTAAACTGTTCAACTCAGAATGGAGAAACAATTATTTGAACTAAAGTAGAAAGATGATGATTTTGTGGCATCATATGAAGCCAATTTTACAATACTGGATGTGTATGTAATGGATTTTACTCAAGATTTTTAAATTAAAATTAAATTATTTTATTCTAGTTTGAAGCCATTTTTGTGAAGATCTTTGTCCTCCCGAGAGTTTAAAAGATAAGAGAATCTTATTTATTGTGCTGAAAAGTTTAGATGGATTTTTCTAACACATATATTCCTCATGAAGACAATAATAAGAAGTGGTCATGTTGGTAGATATGGTAGTTTTGAATTTGTAGTTATGCCTTTTGTGTTAACTAATGCACATTATATATTAATGGATCTTATTATATACTATTTCATGAGTTCTTGGATAAGTTTGTGGTTCTGTTTATTGATGACGTTCTAGTATAATCTAGAAGTAAATAGGAGCAAGAAAAACATATAAGAGTTTCTTTAAAAACCATAAAATAAAATAAACTGTATGGAAAATTCAGTAAGTCCAATTTTTGGTTGCAACAAATTTCTTTGCTTCGGGAAATTGTAAATATGGATGGAATAAAAGTAGATCTTTCCAAAAAAAAAGAGTGGTTTATGAATGGAAAAGGCCTAGAAATGTTACAAATATTTGTAGTTTTCTTAGATTAGTTGGTTATTATAAATGGTTTGTTTTAAAATTTACACAATTATCTAGACTACTGACAAAGTTAACAAGAAAAGTGGTTAAATTTGTTTCTATAGAAGAATGTGATGTTTGTTTTCAGGAACTGAAGAAGATATTGGTGAATGCTCTATTTTTGGTCTTGCCTTAATGAAATAGTGAGTTTTTTTATCTACAGTGATGATTTATTGAATGGACTTTGTTTTTTCTGATGCAGAATAATCGAGTAATTGCTTATGCTTTAAGAAAACTAAAACATCATGAGTTAAATTATCCCACACATGATTTGGAATTGAAAGATATGGTTTTTTCTTTGAAAATTTTGTGAAATCATTTATACATAGTAAAATGTCAAATATATACTAACAATAAAAGTCCTAAGTATATATTCGCGTAGAAGGAGTTAAACATGAGGCAGAGAAGATAGCTTAAACTGATAAATGATTATGATTGCACAATCAATTACTATCCCATAAAAGAATACAATGTTTCAGATTCCTTAAGTCAAAAATATTATGCATCATTAACCATGTTTTGATTAGAACATAATACTCTGATTAATGATTTGATGGATTTTATATTGAAATTTTTCAGTGTAGGGAATACATCTCTTTTGTTTCAGGTTTTAGTGTAGTCATCGTTATCAGAAAAAATTATGTATGCACAAGAAAAAAGATCATGATCTATAGAAAAAGTTAGAGTAGTTTAAAATAAGTAAGATTCCAGAATTTATCATTGATATATATTGTGTTTTATGATTTGGAAAAAGTTTGTGTGTTCCTTTTTATTCATAGTCAATGAAATATATGTTGTGTGATGATCATAGTTCTACATTCTCAATTCATCCTGGTAGTACTATGATGAAAAAGGACCTTCAAGAGTATTAATAGTGGGATGGACTGAAAAGGGATATTAAAGACTTTACTGTGAAATATTTGACATGTAAAGTGGTTAAAGAAGTGTGGCAGTTTCCTAATGGGATTCTTCATCCTTTTCTAGTGAACAAGTGGATATTGGATAATATATCCAATGACTTCGTGGTTGGACTACCTAAGACTTCTTGAGGTAACAATACTATTTGGGATATTGTTGAACATCTGAAAAAATTGTCCCATTTCCTTTCTATTTGAGATACATTGTAGTTGGATCAACATTCTCGAATGTACCACAATGAAATTGTCAAGTTACATGGAGTTCATGTTTCTACTGTATTTGACTAGGATCCTAGGTTCTCTTATAACATATGGAATGGCCATTAGAAGTCATTTGTTATATAATTAAATTTTAGTACATCTTTTCATCCTCAATCTGTTTGGAAGCCGGAATGAACAATTCATACCTTGGTGGATATGCTTCGAGCTTGTTCAATGAAATACCAAGTAATTTAGGATTATCACCTTTCTTTAGTTGTGTTTTCTTATAATAACAGTTTTCATTATGGTATTTAGATGGTACCTTTTGAATCATTGAAGGGAAAGCAGTGTTAGACTCCAATGTTTTTGGATGAAGTTGGTGAAATAAAGTTTATTGGGCCATAATTTGTAGAGGAAGTGGCATAGAATGTGAATATGATCCAACAACACATGAGGACTACTCAGAGTAGCTAGAGAACTAATGCCAATAATAGATGGAAAGAATTCTCTATCAAGGTAGGTGATCATGTTTTCCTTAAATTATCTTCTTGGAAAATTTTGATTTGTTGTGATACCAAATGGATGTTAAGCCCTCAGTTCATCTGTCCTTTTCAATTAATAGATAATGTTGGAACAATTTCATACCGAGTAGCATTGCCTCTGAGTTTATCTCAATTACATAATGTATTTCAAGTTTCGATGTTGAGAAAGTATGTGCCAGATTCATCATATGTATTGAGCCGAAAAGTAGTTAAGTTAGAAGAGAACCTTCATTATAAAGAGAAGCCAGTTCAGATCCTTTATTTAAGGGAACTGGTATAGTGGAATATGTTAATCTACCATGTAATGTTTTTTTAGAGAAACCACATGGTAGAAGAAGCAATATGGGGGTTTGAAAATGCAATGAGGTAAAGGAACCCTCCATTATTTAATGATGAAATAAAATTGTGAGGATGCAATTTCTCAAAGGTGGGGATAATATATCACCCCATGGATTTTATGAAAATTAAATGAAATTCATTTGGCTTTTCTTAGTTTTATATTTATAACTAGACATTAAAAATGATATAGTAGCTTCTAATTTTTGAATTTCAAAAAACAGACATCTACATTTCTGTTCAGTATGTTTTTTGGAGTCTGATCAAACCAACTTGTTTTTTAGGTGAATAGTAAGAGACCCTTATGAATAGTAATATGAATAGTAATATGACCCTAATACATATTAAATTGTACTATAATTTTATTTTCTTAATTCTTTAAGATAAAGACCTCTTGATTAATTTTTCAATGCGATATAAAAGCCGTGATAGTTTTAAAATTGATAATTTTTAATTAAGAATGATTTTATTTTAAAATTAAATTATTAATATTTAGAAAATTATTTTCAAAAAACAGACTTCATTTTTAAATTCAATTGTCAAAATATTGTTAGGGTAAATTTTTGAGTTTTTTCTAAAATAATTGATTTTTATGGTGAATAGTAAAAATACAGTTTTGAGTTTTGGTGTGTTAATGACATCATTATTAATGTAAAAATGATGTAATAAATCTTTTATACTTGTGTACGTTAAAATAATATGCGGGGTTTCCCATGTGGCTAATAACATGGGTAAATACCTTGGGCAAGCCCCTGGTTTTGCAAATACCACTAATGACGTGTCCCTTGGAAATTATTAAAATATTCCTTCACTTTTTCTATAAATACCGGCCCATTCATTCATTATAATCATTACAAGTTCCACATCAATGAATGTATATCCTCCGTACATCCGTAGTAGTCCTCCAAATGTTTCATCAAGCCCCCAAGGTCCCAACCTTCATGTTCAAAGAGTTACTCTGCAAGGTAAGAAAATTTTAAACTTCTTTTTTTTTTCCATTAAAGTTCTATTTTATGTGGTATAGATTTCAAGAATCCATACCATGTTATTATTTTAATATTATTCTTGGTATATTCTGATTTATGGTTCATTTCTAGATGGTTGACCCATGTCCATTCCATTTTTAAGGTTTTCTAAAACCATGTTGCGTAGACAATAGTTTGGCGAATTTTTTTAAAGGATTTATCCACTGTTATTTTATTTTGAGTTCCTTTATTTCCTTATTATTTACTCCAATACACTTACCAAATAGGAATGAAATCTCTATAAATAATTTATATTCGGGTTTTTCTCATTTTCATGTCAAATTTCTCTTCATTCTTTTTCTCCTCTCCAACTTATTCATGGAATGAAAACATAGTTTGTGATGTGTCAAATTACCGACATCTTGGATGATGCAATTTCAATTTTCCTTAATGACATAAAGTATTTTCATTAAACCATTTTTATGGTTTATCAAGGTTAAATATATTTATTATGTCTCATGCATCATTCTAGAATCCCTTTTTAGACTTGGTTTTAAATTATAAAACAAAATGAGGTTGTTATTTTCAAAGAGCCACAGAAATGATCTAAACTAACATCATTAATATTTTGACTTATTAGTCATCCTAATTTCATAATTCAAAATGAAAAATGGTATAATTTATGGTTTTTAAATATGTAACTACAATTCCATTTCAATTAAGGATTTTCCCTTCCAATCAACAAGAACATTAATCATGAACCGATCATGGAAACCAAGTAAAGAACGCACCCGACACAATGTAAATAACAAATTATTACTAATAAATTTTTCTAATAATTTTGTAAAATGATTATATAAGGAGTTATAAGTATGAATATGTTTCATTAAGATATTAATAACAACCTTTAAACAATTATAAATAATTATTAAACATAATTAAAGTATGAAGGACCAAAGGTAATGAAATTCTTATCCAAATTTCCAATCTTTGGGATACCATTCTACTTTATACATTATGTTGTATTATGATTATTTGGGTGAATATTTGTTTATATTATGTAGTATTATTTTTATTTAATGTTTATAAACGTTTCCATTTCATTCAATTAATTCTAACACCCTTTTATATTTTAAGGGACTTTCTTTTTAAAATTCTTTTAAATATCTCATTAATAAATTTCAAAAGGATTGTTTTTTAATTTGTATATGCTATGAGTGATTCCTTCTTATTTTCATAATAATTTATGATATGTTCCATGTTCATTATTTTTTTTGGTTTGATCCCATTATAGCTTATGATATGTTTTTCTTATCCCATTATAGCCCAAGATATATTGGGTTGAGCAAATTATAGTTCAAGATATGACGAGTGAGCCCCATTATAGCTCTACAATGCAATGGGTACTCTGGAGATGGAAGTTGAACAAAAGGTTATTCCAGGTGCAACAGTGAATGTTAGAGTGATATGGTAAATTTTTCGCAAGGAAAATACATGATGTTTCTATGCATATTATTTTTTAAGGATTATGAGTTTTATTTGTTTTTATGTTATCACTTGCTAACAATTTCTTTATTTATATCCCTTACTAAGTTTTATACTAATCCTAAGTCATTAAAATGATTTTCACATAATATAAAGGTGTTAAATAGATTTAAGGGAGTCATAATGAATTATGTATAGGGTTGTCAAATAAATAATGTTTTAAGCTTTAATGTTTTATATTTGAAAAAAATGGAAACTGTTTTAGTAGTATCCTCTTGTATAAATGTGGTATGTTTTGTATGTAAGGTATCTTAATTCTATAAAACTATAAACCTGTAATGATCCTAAATGTTTAATAATGGTTAGTCTTGTGTAAAATTAAATGCTAGGTAATGATTTTAGGCCAGTCCTTCTAAGGTGTGTACTCCAGGAGTGCACAAACCCAAGCATGTCCTGGAACATGCCATTTGAGGAACTACCCGTACACGACCATTGACACGAGTGAACCCCCATCTAGAAGGGAATTCCATGTATTGAACTACATGGACATGATATGGGTTCATTCACACAAACACAGAAATTTTTCAGGACACCAAGTGGATCATACTCACCATGTATACCCCCAACACTCAATGTAGACCTACATAAGAAAAAATTCATGTACTATTAGTTGAAAATCTAGGTGATGGAGTCGGACCACACATTTTCTGGGTCCCCTTTCATGATGTGTACCCCTTATTTCAATTTGAAGAAACATTAAACTATCATATTTCTATCATTTGGAGTTGAATTTTGGCTCATGGGTAGCTTATCGATAGTTTTTTAAATTGTACATGATGGTTCCCTAAGGTATGGATTTCAGGATATGATGTGGGATACTCCATGCATGACATTGGTTTTGGAAGCAACTGATAATAAATTTGATCAGACTGAGGATCACCAGTGACCGATATAGTGAAACCCAAACTATATTGGGTGTGGGTCCTCTATTTTCCAAGTATAACCCCAATAAAATAGGGAAAAAGTTCTTGATACATAATAGTGGAACCCCCAATATGGTCGGGGCATTTTTCATCAACCTACAAAGTGGAACCCCCCATTATCTTGGGAGATGGTTCCATATCTACATTGTGGAACTCCTTATATGATATGTTGTCGGTCCTCCTAACCCAGAGTCTAACCTCCCATCAACTTGGGTGAAATTACTCTATTTTACAGAGTGTAACACCCATAAAAATATTGAACATCTCCGTATGACACAAAAGTGGAACCCCTTATCACATCAGAGAACATGTCCTCTACATATATAGGGGAACCCTCAGACACATCAGGGTGAATTCTCTCTAGCAATATTTATTAACTGTAACCCCTATAATACTCCAAAGAACAAGTCATCTACTTCAATAATGTTTCTCATCAACTTTGATCCCTAATGGTAAGGTTTTTTATTTGATGTCAACATCTCGGAAGACATGATAGATTATGGGAATCATTGATGGACTTTTGGAACTGTTATCTATCTTTTTCAAGATGGTCTATGAGATAAAGATCCCTTTTCTATCATTTTAGTTTTTTGGTTTGATAATTCGTACATATATCTTTATCAATGTCATTTTATGTGTTTACTCAGCATCTTTGGGATAAGCTATTTACTGTCATTATTTATCCCGTCTCTTACTACTACACATTAATCGTTCTTGTCCTCCTACTTGGTATGTATATAATTAACCTTTCAAGGGATTTTCCAAAACATTTTATATATAATGTAAATGGTGGAATGGTCAATCATGACTATAATGGAACATAGGGATAGATGGTTCATTGTACCATGTACGTTGACCGATGCTTGGATATCAGAAGATGTAACCTCTTGGTAATTTTTACTTTCTAGATTTGTCAGGTATTGAAATCTATCTTGATGGGATTATATTTTTCCACTTTACCTTTTATTTTTCACAATTGTACTCTTGTACAACATATAGGTATTTTCATTTTGGTTTATATTATATTTGGTTTATACTTTTATTATTATCTCTCTCCACTTCTACATTGATATGGTCGGGTGTGTGTACAAGTACATTAGGGAAATTCCGTCAATTTAGGATAATACATTCCGTTCTTATCTCATCCATATTATCTATAGAGTGATGCATAAGGTAGTTATGGATCAATCCCCTATTAGAGTCGTGTTGTGACTAAAAATAATTCACCGTTAAACTTTAATTTCCTCATAAAATAAAAATATTTAAATAAAAGGCATTTTTGAATTATTAATATAGGAAACCCATAGAAATATTTCTGTAATGCCCCAATGGTAGTTACCCAGAGTCGGTGCATTATTACATAACATTGGCATGATCTAAATGGATTAAATCCCTAAAGTCCAATTAGTTTAGTATCTTTTGGAGTACTAGATACATTAATAAGTTTTACATTTCATTATAAAATGAAAAACAACAACAAAATTGTCTCCATTTACAACTCTTATATTCCTTATACTATCCCTAAAAATCAGTCATAATATACATCCTCACATCCTATGAATAATAAAACACCAAAATGGGTGAGCTCATATGCTTAGTAAGGATAACAATATAGCATAAAAATTCATAAATAAACATAAACATTTAAGGAAATGTATAAGACTAAAACAAAAGCCTTTTATACTTAAACATCAAAATAATATGGAAAATATAAATCAAAATAATTCCATTAACTCATTCACATGAATATAATCCTTGTCGAATAATCAAATTGAATATCAATAGTCAATTTCATAATGATGGAATGCATAATGCTGGATATCATTAACATAAATTCAAGGCCTGATTCCAAGGCTACAAATAATGTTTTTGTCAAATCCATGTTCCAAGACACTAGTTTGTGTCATGAGACCTACCAATGCATCGAGGAGCTATTACAGGCTCCATGTGTCACAATTTCCAATGCATTCCTCATATGAAAAGGATGAAATATAACATAAATATTCGTATTAAAACTAGCATACAGAATGATAATAGATTAACCATACACCATGAATTGTATAAAAATAACACATCCACATTCAAAAATATCACAAAACGTTCAATACAATATGGAAGATTAGTATCATAACATATCTACTTCAAACATGTATAAAATCCATAAAAGAATGTTTACATAGATGAAATCAAAATATTTTTAGAGAAATATATATCTCAATTTTGAAATAATTTAAAAGTCATGTAATTATAAAAGAAAACATTTATTTTTAAAATATTCTAATAATCTTGTATGGGAATCTTATATGGTGTTATAATGGAAGAAAATAGTCACACCCGCTGTATATGTTAAAAAAACATTCTTTCCTTAATTGTGTTGAAAAGGTCATACAATACATTGTTTGGAAAATGAAAAAAAGATTCCTTATAAATTTTTTATAAAAGCTAAAAAAAGTGTATAAATTATGTTACCCCATAGTATAGTAAAAAGTAAAACTGTTTTGAAATACATTTTAATGAAACACAGATGTGGATGGGAAAGATGTCCTAGTAGATACTCACGTATAAACATCCTTGAATAATGAAGTGATTGTGAAATTAACCCTTACATTGTACTCTTCATTAGTCAATGATATCATAGAATCATATATAATAGTTAATAAATTTTTATTAAATTATAAAAGAACTGTATACATAAATATGTTATCATATGTGTTCTTTTAATATTTATTTGTAAATAATATTTCAATAGTTTCATTGTGTCGGGTGTTAACTTATTCAGTTTCCTTTATATGATTGTTTATGTAATCCATGTTTGTTAGGAATAAGATGTATTTTATTAATATCCATAATGATATTAAGTTCTTAAACATTATTTTTAATCACAAAATTAAAATTATTTTTGAATTATTACGATGGTGGAATGAATCTCATCGCGTTCGTGGAGACAGAAATCTGTACAAACGCACGAGAGACAATATCATTATATAGATGGTGAAATAGTTGTTAATTAGATGATATATCATATATACATAATCTCTAACATGTTATATTTATTATTTAAAACAATTATACTCATCATTATACACATCCAATTAACTAAGTGTTTGAATAACATACTACACCACGACGTGGAGACGCTTAGCCGTACGTACACACGTATAAAAACATGTCACTCCTAGGATGGATAGAAACATTAATATTATTGTACCATATTTATAATAACATAAAATTATGCATAAGTTTCTGGAGTTATTATTTTGGTATTGGAATAACAAATAAATAGGAAGTTGAAGAAGAAAATAACACAGAAAAAGGGTGGTGAAATTATTACATCTTCTTCCGGTGCTTCCTTTTGAGTTGATCACATGGGATCCTTAGGATGGCTTTATGATCAAAATAATACCTCCAGGTTTATGTGAGGGAATATTTGAGGATATTTACGCAGGGTTTGTATGAGCCAACTGGCTTTTGAGGTGTGAATTTGAGAGAATGGGAAGTGCCCTTTTTATAAAAGAGGTGAGGGTCACTTTAGGAAAATATTGAAATATTATTTTACTATTCAATAATATTCTGTTAATAATTGCTTGAAAATGATTTATTTCTAGGATAAGGGGGTATGGGTCAAAAACCTCTCAACCAATAGGTTTTAGATAGGTTTAGGTCACCATATTAACCTTATGTTTTTGATTTATCTCTTAGTTAAATAGTTTTTCTTTTACCAAGTATTCTTGTATTATTATAATAATTGGTTAATAAAAATACTATAAAAATCCAATAGGACATCAAGTGGTTAATTAATGATATATATATCAATATATAAGTCTTTTGTACAAACCATATATTTTTAGAAATATTATATCATGTAATAATATAGTATTGGTTTTAAAAACTCTTTTATGTCAATTTGGACACTATTTGGTATTTTGTTTTTTGTTAAATTAATAATAGAATGAATAGATCAAAAAAATTAGTTGAATCTACCCTAACATATCATATTAACCTATATGATTTTTTTACTTCATAAAAAGACTCAAAATACATTTATTTGTATCATTATATTATCAATTATTTTAATTTTTCATTATTAAGGTAATTACTGCATCATCGTTGCGTCATAAATAAATTAAATTATGTAATGTATACATATTATAAATAAAAAAGAATTATGTAGGAATTTTTTTTCTTTTTAATTAATATTTATAGTCGAATTTATATAATATATAACCCTACATTAAAAAATTTTTAGTTATGAAAGCTTGAATTTAACACTTTTAACTCTTCTTTAAAATGAATAATAATAAATGACCTAATGTATCCAAAATAGATCAAATAGGGTAATATTTTATTTCTAAGGATTATTTTAGTGAAAATACACTTATTAAATAAAATTAGAACACGTGTTAGGGTGATTATAATATTTTTTTAACCTTTAATTACCGTATTTACTTTTAACCATGGTAAATAAAATTCAAAAGTTACTATTCAATAAAATATCATCTTAATGGACCAGATTTTAAATAATAATATGAAAATTGTATCTCATATTTTAGAAATTAAACTTAAAGAAGTGGTAAAATTAGTTTTATGCAAATTTGCAACTTCGCCAAGAATGCAGGCAAAAGACTGAAAAATGTTCAATAAAATTTTATATATTTAAACTTCTTATAAAATGAGTCCAATGAATTATATTGAAATTATATATATATATATATATATATATATTATGTGTCTATTTTGACATAAAATAAAATTTAAAATACAAATTAATTATTTAAATTAAAAATTTCATTTCAAACAATAACAGAGTGTTTTTAAATATTCCTGAAAAATTAAATGTTTTCAAAAAAATACTAAAAATTCACCCTAAGATAACATTGATATTAAGAATCAAAATATTAAGTCCATTTTGAAAAGTAAAATTCCTAAAATTTTAAAAAGTGCATATTACTATTCACAATAGCTAGTTTTATGGATGTTGTGCATTAGAACTCCATGTTGCGTACAACACAAGCAATTGCATTATTCAATGTGAAATGTACAATGGAATCATGGTGTAACAACCCAAAATTTCATTAATGGAAGTATCTCATGATCTAATTAAATGACAATTTATGTAGATTTTTTATATAAAATTTCAACTTATTTGGTATTACATTTTTGGATTTTAAAATACTGTTAAGAATTGTGACCGTTCCTAATATAGTCATTGAACAGTGATCACATGATTAGTATAATTATAGGGCTTTAACAGATCCAATTTACTCAGACAAAGGGAGCGATGGACACATCCAGTAGATGTGCCCCATACGAACCAAAATTTTCAGATCTTGGAAAGGATGTTTCAACTTTGGGCTTCGCTCTTGACAAGGCCCAAGTCAAGCTTTAATATGTTAAGATCGAGCGGGACCACCTATGAGAGAAATGGAAGTTGATAGAGATTAGCACCCGAGGATTGTTATGTGAGCCACCCCAATAGTCTGTCACCATCACACACCTTACTCTTCGGCCTTATGTAGGTGTTATAAGGGGTTATGTAATAAGAACTTAGCATAATGTCTAGGTACATTATTTTTGTAAATAATAATGAATATACTATATTTTTTTATTACCTTGTAAATAGTATTTAAAGAAAAAATAGTATTTTTAGTTAATGTTCAACTAAGAAATCAATTTTGATGAAATAATGGATTTTTGAATAAAATAATAATTTAATAAAACATTATTGTTGTTATTAAATCAATTTTTTTAAATGTAAATGATCATATAATTTTATGAATGCAATTGTAATTTTTATTATGTTTCGAAAGCCATTTTGGTCAAAACCCTTGGATTTTTGATAAATGTCGGTTTTTATATTAAAAGTGAAATTTAACATATTTAGAAAATTATTTAGATAAATTTAATATTATTTATTGAATTAGGACGTAGAAATTATCCAATGGTTAATTTTTCATAATTTTCCGAGAGAGTCAAATTTTTGGGTAAAAATTTAATACCGTTTAAATATATAATGTGTTTTATGTCATCATAAAGACCCAATAGTGATGTAATAAAATACTATAAACATTAAGTTAGGCAAATATATATTTTACCATTAAAATAATGTGATTTTGGGTTTGTTTGATTTTTTTTACAATGTTTTAGTGGATCCTTCAAGACTTATTAAACATTTTTTCTTTCTAAATTGTTTTCCTTAGGAGTGTGATGCACCACCGTAGAATCAACCCCTTTATTTTAAGAAGTTCGGACATTTTTACATTTAAAATATTATTTTTCTCTTACCATTTCCAAAATCCATGGGCAAAACATGGGATGGTTTGTGGTTTGGATCAGTTTAATGTGAGGTGTCCCAATCCTAAATAATAAAGAATTCCCTCGCCTTTCTTATATAAACCCACCCATGCTCCCACTTATTCCCCACTAAAAGCCTTTTTATTTCTTCCAACCTCATCCCTCCTATATCTATAATCCTTCCAAGGCATCCCAAGATCCCATGAAGCCTCTCTTAATCCCCTCAAAAGCCTTTGAAAGCACACTTCCAAGTAAGGGTTTTTTCAACCTTTCTCAATTTTGTCCAATTTTCTTAATGTTGTTATGCCCTTTTAATTTCAATTATAAATGTTAGGGTATGGTTCTGCACCTCCCCCATACTGCCATATTTATTATTGAATTATGACATACCCATTTATCTCTCAATAAATTCCTCCCATGTACACCACTTACTATACCAAAATTTCAAAAAGAATATATCTATCCCCACTTAAATTCAAACAATTCTTTTGTATCATGAATCTAAATTCCATTAAAATTTTTGGGAAATTTTTCTATATGACCTATTTACTTTCCATTTCATATACATATGATGAGACACCCCTTTCTCTCTCATCAACCATTTTTATGAGTTCTTACATCATGTCATTACGCTGCCGAAATTGCACCGATTTTCCAAGCCACTATCATTGTGTAGTGAATACCATGCTCATTTATCTATCAAGGGTATTCACATTTAATTATTTATTATAATGTCTCATTTATGAATTCCATATTCCATTATCATGTAATAAATGATTATGTTTTATAAATCCATTTTATATGATCCATGTGACACACTTATGAATGAAATGAATTATTTAAGAATGGTTTACCCTTATAGCGCTCTAATGCATTGGGTAATATATGGTAGCATGATAAATAATGTGAAATGGGTGTTTACTCAAGTAAATTAAAATTCAACAAGGGTCTACTCGTGCATGATGTTCAATGAGGGTTTACGCATGCCCCATGTGAAATGAGCCTTGGCTCATGATAATTCCCTGTTAAGTGTTGTTGCCACATTTCCATTTTATGATTATCATGCTTTATCATGCCTTTATGTTTATTATTCTCTTGTTATATATTGTTATGCCTATTGTCTAAAATGTATAGTATATCTCATGTTATTCCATGATTAATCCCTTCTTGGGCTTTATAGCTCACCCTTTTTATGCATGTCCAAAGGTTATCTCATTCATTGCTATGTCCGAGGGAATGTAGTGGTCATGTAAAAGATATTTTCAATAATGATGTTGTTTTATCATGTTTTATGTTGTTATGTAATGATCCTAATCCCCAAAGACACTGGACCACTCAATATTCTATGTTGAATCAAATAAAATTTATGTAATAAATTATGTTTAATTGTGTAATAAATGATCAGGGTTTTCATGCTTCTCTCTCAGCTAAATCAATATTTGAATAGAAACACGGGTCAAGAGGAACATTCAACCCCCCCAAAGTAACTATAGAGATCTTCATGATACAAAGGCCCTCTGCCTTTAAGGGGTCATATTATCCCTCAATCGAGGAACAATGGATCAACTCCATTGAAAAGATCTTCTACATACTTCAATGTTCTGAAAATGAGAATGTTCTCTTGGTTGCTTATCGTATGGAGGGTTAAACTGGTCAATGGTGGACATAGATAAAAAATATGAAGTTTGAGGAGGATATTGAGGCTTTGGAATGTAAGGATTTCTGGAATATACTTTTTGATAAATATTTTCCGCACACCCTCTGGATTAAGATGGAAAGGGACATCCTTGACCTTAATAAAAAAGGAAAAGAATCTATCAGAGTGTACGAGGAAAACATTACAAGGCATGCACAATAATCCTCCAGATTTGTCGTTACCCCCAAGTTCGAGGATAAACATTTTTTTGGTGGGATGAATCCTAGCCTGCAGAATGTGTTGGTGATCCGTGACTTCGACAACTATAATTTTTTTTTCTTATTTGACCTCATGGTCAAAATGGAGATCATAGAATCTCTAGGGTATCATGGGGATAAGAAGCGTAAGGTGGAATTCAGTTCTTGTATCCTGATGGATAAATCCAACGGTGCTAAGAAGATCTAGCACCCCACTTTCAAATGGTTAGGAAAGAAGAACCACAGAAATTGTCTTAAGGGGATGAGGAAATTATTTAGGTGTGGAAGAGAAGGGCACCTGACTATTAATCATTGACAAGAAAGACACGAGGCTATAACAGAGGAGAGGAATGCTCTGTTTGAACCTCAACACGTGGTTCATTTCTACAACTGCAAAGAACCAGCGCATCATGCAAATCAGTTCCCTAATCCACGGGTTTTCAGAGGCAACCAACAACCTCTAATGTAGCATGGGCAACCTTTGGCCATCACTACTGCTGAAGTGTACCCCAAAAATAAAGTGGTGATAAGTACGCTAGTTATTCATTCAAGAATAGTAAACATACTTTTTGATTCGGTTTATACACATAATTTTATATCTCGAAAGTTTAGTAGAACAATCCCAACACCATCACAAATCTTGGAAGTGAATATAACGGTGAGTACAAAAAATGGGGAAATCATTGCATCCCATGAATATAAATCCTCCACTGTAATAATCTATGGATTGAACATCCCGATGAATCTCATCATACTACCTCTGTTATAATTTGATACCATTAATGGAATGGATTTGATTTCCTTATATAGAGCCAACATAAATTGTTGTGAGAGGGAAATAACTCTCCTTGGGGAGAATCAACCCCTGATTATTTAAAATAACAATGAAAAAGATGAATCTTATTTAGCTCCATCATCTCAAATGTGGATATTACTACCCTATAATAATGAGTATCTAGATTTGATGATTGAGTCTAGGGAGGCAACCATCATATAAGACATGCCTATTGTGGAGGAATTCACTGAAGTGTAGCCTGGGGAATTGCATGGTCTTCCTCCTAGAAGAGATATGGAATTATCAATTGGTATTATACTTGGGGCATTTCCAATTTCCAAGAATACATATTGAATGGATATTGTGTATCTTAATGATATTAAGAAACAACTACATGAGAACTTGGATAAAGGGAATATACACCCAAGTGCTTCACCATGGGGTGTAATATTTCTCTTCATCAAGAAGAAGGATGGGTCAATGTGCTTTTTCTAAGATTATCGTGAGATTAAAAAAATCATAATAAATAATAAGTATCATCTCCCATGAATTTATGAATTGTTCGATCAGCTGCATGTTGAACAATACTTCTCCAAAGTGGATTTACGGTCGGGATATTATCAAGTAAGGGTGAAGAAAGAAGATATCCCCAAGACATCTTTTCGTACAAGATATAGGCACTATGAATCCATAGTAATTATTTTTGGACTCACTAATGCTCCAACTATCTTTGTGTACATGATGATTAGAGTCTTTAGATATTATCTCAGAAAAATTATGGTATTCTTTATAGATAATATTATGAAATACTCCAAAACCATGGAGGATCATGAGAAGCATCTAAGAACTGTACTCGAGACCTTGCGGAAGGAGAAGCTCTATGCAAAGTAATGCAAGTGTTTGTTCTGGTTGAAGGAGGTCTCATTCTTGGGCCATATCATCACAATCAATGGGATAACTATGGATCCCTCCAAAACATATGCAATTGATGGATGGCCTAGGCCAACATCAGTAATGGATATCCATAGCCTCTTGGGATTAGATGGATATTATCGATGATTTGTAAGAAATTTATGACGATTTTCCAAACCTCTAACCATGCTAACTCTGAAGGGAGTAATGTTTTCATGGAGTGATGAAAGAGAAGAAATATTCAAGGTGTTGAAAAGGTGTCTTATCACTATCCATGTTCTCACTTTAGCCACATGTGGTGAAATTTTTGTGGTATTCAGTGATACTTCGAAGTAGATCCAAGGATGTGTGTTGATGAAAAATGACAAAGTCATTTCCTATGATTCATGGAAATTGAAAGTTCATGAACAGAACTATCCAACACATGACCTTGAGTTGGCCACATTGATCATCGCTTTTAAAATTTGGCAGCATTCTCTCTTTGGGGAGAAGTGTGAAATATATACAGACCACAAAATCCTCAAGTATATATTCACATAGAAGGAGTTGAACATGTTCCAATGAAGATTTCTAGACCTGATCAAAGAATATGACTGCTCAATCCATTAACACCATGGGAAAGAGAACAAGGTGACATATTCTCTAAGTAGAAAGGACCCAGTGATTATATCATTGATGAGAATTGAAAAGGATCCAATCTTTTTAGATTTGATGAAGATGAACATGGGAATCATAAATAAGGTAACATCATCAATCCTTTCACAAATGATTTCTCAACAACCACATTTGGAAAGGTTAAAGGATGATCAAAAGGATGATTTGGGAATTCAGGAAAAAGTGGAAGCTATCGGAAAAGGTAAATCCTCAGTGTTTAATGTTAATGAAGAAGGAATTGTGAGATTTGGAAAAAGACAATGTGTTCCATCAAGTCTGGAGCTAAAGAAGAAACTTTTGGAAGATGCACATAGTTCAGATTTCTCTACTCATACAGGAAACAAAAATATATATTGAGATATCTGAGAGCATTATTGGTGGGATAATAAGAATAAGGATATTGTGGAATATACATCAATGTTCCTGGTGTATTAGAAAGTGAAGGTAGAGAGGCAGAATTCTAAGGAGATGATACAACCATTTCCCATACTAGAATGGAAATGGGAGAACATCAACATGGACTTTGAAACCGAAATTCTGAAGACATCCAATGGCAACAATGAAATATTGGTTGTTGTGGATCATCTTAAAAATACTTCACACTTCATTGATATTCGGGATGACTTCTCATTGGATAAAATCACAAGAATATAAATCAAAGAGTTGGTTTGGCTTCATGGAGTACCACTATCTATTGTTTCCGATCGAGATCCATGATTCACCTCTAACTTTTGTAAGTGTCTTCCACATGCTATGAATATTAAACTGAACATCAGTACAACCTTTCATCTTCAAACTGATGTCCAATCAGAGTGCACTATCCAAACACTAGAGGACATGTTGAGAGTGTGCTCAATGGACTTTAAAGGAGGGTGGGATAAAAATCATCCTATGGATGAGTTATTTTATAAGAACGGTTTCCACTCAAGAATCCAAATGGAACCATATGATGCCCTTTATGAGAAAAGGTTCAGAACACTGGTGTGTTGGGATGAGGTCGTTGAGCGTAAGCTACTTGGACCATAAATGGTCGAAGAAATAATAGAGAAGGTGAAAACCATTCAGCATCATATAAAGGCATCCCAGAGTCGACAAAAGAGTAATGCAGATAACCGTTGATGAGACCTTGACATTAACGATTGAGACATGGTATATCTATGCATATCTCCGTGGAATAAGATCATGAGGTTAGTACTGAAGTGGAAGTTAAGCCCATGGTACATTGACCCCTTCAAAATTCTTGATTTTTCAGGGATGTAGCCTATCGACTAGCACATCCACCTACCATGGAAAATGTACATGATTTATTTCATATATGCCTCATAAGGAATTACATACCGAACACATAACATGTACTCTCGTAAGATGTGGTATAGTTAGAGGATGATCTTTCTTATGAGAAGCACCCAGTGAAGATCGTAGATCGTAGAAAAAAACTTCTCTGAAATAATACAATGCCCCTCATCAAGGTGTTTTGGAGAAACCAAAAGTTTGAAGAATAAACCAGAGAATCAAAGGAAATGATGAAGCAGAGTTACCCACATATGTTTTAGTGTGGAAAAAGGAAATTTCAAGGGTGAAATTTTTTTAGAGGGAAGATTGTAATGACCAAAACTTTCATTAATGGAAAACCCTCTTGATCTAATTAAATGTATCTTTATGTAAAATGTTTATATAAAATGTCAAAATCATTGGTTTTATGTTTTTTGAAATTAAGATAATATTTAGAATTGTGACCGTTGCTAATATAGACACTGAGTAGTGATCGCATTATAAGTTTAAATATAGGGCTTTAACAAATCCAATTTACTCATACAAAGGAAGCGATTGACTCATCTAGTAGACGTTCCCCATACAAATACCATTTTTTATAGATCGGGAAGGTGGTTTCATCTTTGGGCTTAGCTCTTGATAAATCCCAAGATGATCTTGAATATGTTATGATCTAGTGGGACCGCTGATGAGAGAAGTGGAAGTTGATAGAGATTACCACTCAAGCAATGTTATCCAAGACACCTTGAGAGTCTATCACCATCACACACCTTACTCTTTGGTATTATGCATGTGTAATAAGGGGTTATGTAACTCAACCATAGCTCTATGGTTATGTACATTATTTTTGTATATAATAATGAATATACTTTCATTTTATTATTGATACCTTGTAAATAGTTTTCAAAGCACGAATAATATTTTTCGTTAATGTTTAAATAAGAAATCAATTTTGATGAATTAATGGATTTTTGAATTAAATAATATTTTAATAAAATATTATTATTGTTATTAAATTAATATTTATTAAATTTAAATGATCGTATAATTTTATGAATGCAATTTTAATTTTTATTAAGGTTTGAATGCCATTTTTTTCAAAACCCATAAAGTTTTGATAAATGTCGGTTTTTATTTTAAAATAGAAAATTAACATATTTAAGAAATTATTTAGAAAAAATTAATATTATTTCTATAATCTGGATATCAAAATTATCCAATGTTGATTTTTTTTAATTTTTTGAGACAATCATGTTTTTGGGTAAAATTTAAATATCGTCTAAATATATAATGTGTTTTATGACATCGTAATGACAGAATAGTGATGTAATAAAATACTATAAACTTTATGTTCAGCCAATATATAATTTACCATTAAAAAAAATGTGATTTTGGGTTTTTATTTATTTATTTTAAAATGCATTAGTGGACCCTTAAAAACTTATTAAACATTTTCTCTTTTTAAATCTTTTTCCTTGGGAGTGTGACTCCCCTCTACATAAGCCACCCTATTATTTAAAGAATTTTGTACTTTGGCCTTATAAAATATTTTTTTTCCACTTCCATTTTCATAAAACCAAGGGAAAATTTCATGGGATGGTTTTTTTTTGGATTAGTTTAATGTGAGGTGTCCAAAACCTAAATAATAAATAATTCCCACACATTTATTATATAAACCCACCCAAGCTACCACTTCCTCCTCACTCAAATCCATTAGATTTAGTCCAACATCTTCCCCCTTTCTCTTGAATCATCCCATGGTATCCCAAGATCCCAAGAAGCCTCTCTCAATCCTCTCTCAAGTCTTTGGAAGCACAGTTCCACATAATGGTTTTTTCTTCCTTTCTCATTTTTGTCCAATATTTTTAATGTTGTTATGCCCATTTAATTTCAATTATAAATGTTAGGGTATAGTTTCTCACCTCCCCCATACATCAATATTTATGTTTTAATAATGAGATACCTCTTTCTCTCTCAATAAATTCCTCCCATGTACACCTGTTACTATGTCGTAATTCCAAAAAAAAATTTATCTCACCTCACTTACATTCAAGAAATTATTTTTTTATCATGAATCTAAATTTCATTACAATTGTTGGGAAATGTATATATATGACCCCCTTATAGTATATTTTATGTAAAAATGATGAGACATAAATTTCTCTCTCATCAATAGTTTTTATGAATTTTTATGTCACGCCTTTACGCTGCCGAAATTGCATCGATTTTCCAAGTAAATGTCATGGTATTGTGAATACCATGCACAATTATATATCAAAGGTATTCAACTTTATGAAAATTTAAATAATGATTATAAAGTTTCATTATTAATTCCACATTATTTTATCATGTAATAAATGATGATGTTTTATAAATCCTTGTTATATGATCCATGTGGCACACTTATGCAAGAAATGAAATGTTTAAGACGAGTGATCCCTTATAGGGCTTCAATGCATTGGGTAAAGTATAGTATCATGATACATCACGTGAAATGGGTGTTTACTAATGCTAATTCAAGTGAAACTAGGGTTTAATCATAATTCATGTGCAAGGAGGGTTTACACATGCTCTATGTGTAATGAGCCTTGCCTCATTCTAATTCCTTGTTAAGCGTTGTTGCCACTTTTCCATGTCATGATTATCATGCATTATGATGCATTTATGTTTATGCTTATCTTATGCTCTAATAATATTCCTATTTTCTAATGTGTCTTGTATTCTTCATGATATTCAATTATTAATCCCTTACTGGGATTTATAGCTCACCCTTTTTTATGCATGTCCTCATTTTATCCCATGCAATGCTAAGTCTGAGGTAATGTAGTGGTCATGTAAAGGAGGTTTTCAATAAAGATGTTGTTTTTGATGTTTCAAGTTGTTATGGTAAGTTCCTAATCATCAAAGACACTAGACCTCTCGATCTTCTATATTTTATCAAATGATGTTTATGTAATAAATTATTTTTAATTGGGTACTAAAAGATCAGGGTTGTCATACATGGGGTGTTACAATATCTTGAACCCATGTTCACTCATTTTTAAACCACTACATTAAATGAGAATTATCCCCACAATTGTATACCTAAATTTTTTGAAATTAACTACTTAATCATTTTTTAGAATAATCTATACCAATGGTTTAAACCACCAATTATAGAGGTGGTCCTATACTAATTTTTTTAAATCAATGGAATTGAGTTACGACTAAACTCCAAATCCCTTCATCAGATGTGTTATTCTACTCATTTTTCCTATCTACATGATTGAATCTTGGACTTCATTTCATTCAACACCGATTTTGGTTTGATTCATCCTTCATATAATGATTTTTATGTTAAATCATCATGTTATGATTATTTTCCACTTTTCTCATATATTATCAATGTGTTTATATATTTCATTATCTAAATTGTAAATATTATAAAATTTATTTATTTTCCAATGTGATTGGGAATAGATCAACATAATTATTTCGAATCATATTTTTTATAGTCTTATAAATTTTTTATGATTTTATTTTAAATGTATGAATTATAATTTATTTGTGTTTTAAAATTGGAATGTATTTAGTTATAATTAAATGAGGGTTTTCATGGTTTCCAAAAAACAATTATTGAAAGCATCGATTCATTCACTATAAATGATTTTATATAGAATGGTGTTTTGATTTTTTAATCTTATTATGTTTTAAAACGATAATGTGATCAATATTTCATGTTATGTATTATTATTTATAGTATTTTAGAGAGGAAATACTTTTTTTTACACTATATAAATCCATACTATTAAAATTTATTCTACTAATGAATTTATTTGGTATAAAAGTTGTTAGAAAAAAATTACTATTAATTGTTCACATAACATGGCTGAAACCCCATTTTATAACTGTATTGGGAATTTTCTTGTGGTATTACATATAGTTATTAAACATTTGTATAATTTATTTCAATATTATCAGTTTTTATATACGGTATTGTGTTATATAATGGGATAGTGTTTTGAAATTAAGTATATGGGGGAAAAATTTTATGTTTGAGTTATTTAAAAATTGTATTTTCCATTATCAAATTAAAATTATCATGATAAAATAAGTCAAGGTTATTATGATGTATTCATGTATGAAAAATTTGGTTGTTATGCAAAAAAAGAGAGATTGATTTTAAGTGGACTGGACTTCAATATTGTTTCAATTTTTTTCAAAGTGATTTAATGAATGTGAACATGTCTAATTTCATATAATATATTTTAGAATTGTATTTAGTCTAATTTAAATTCATCTATGACATGACATATATATTTCTTATATTTTTTTTAACAAAAGGTACATATGTTCGTTTTATGATCTTGATAGGATCTCAACCTATTATTAAAAAAGATGGGTTTTTTAAAAAAACAAAAGAGAATCAGATTGTGGTCTTATACACTAAACATGTCATATTTTTGTTGTAATGAATTCATGAACTTCATAAAAAAAATTTGCAGCCCTGAAACTATTATTTCTAGTATCACAATGGAATGAAAAGATAGTCACCAAATGTTCTTTATCTGAATGTGAGGACTAGGTTAGAGAATTTACTATATGATTGGTTTCAGATTATTCCTCATCATAAGCAAGAATGTATGTCAATACAAAAAGTTAATGATATGAGTACACATGATCCAATTAATTAAAATTATGATGTGTGGTGTAACACCATGAGCTTTTAAAATATAAAACTGTGTTTGATAGGGTATGTGATACGTTACACTGAACCGAAACAAATCAAGATTATTTAAATTTTATATTTATTACATATATATTAAATTTTAATGTGTGAATAATATTAACTAATTTTATAAATAAATATTAACTCACTACTAAATATAAATTAAATTCTAAATTAATAGTAAATAATCACTCAGTTATTGGTAATGTCTTTATATTCATTTAAATATATTTTTTTCAAATATAATATTTATTTTTCTAAAAATATATTACAATAATTTGATAGGACATGTAAAATAGATATTTGATATAATTAACCTAATTTGTTATAAAATAATATCAAATTTTACATAGGGGTATATTTTGGGATTTTTTATAAAATATTTATTTTTAGTGAAGAGTGAAAATTAATCTTTTTTTTACAGTGTCATTTTTATTTATAGATTAAGAAATATAAAAGTCACATCAAATTTTTTATTTAATTTTAATTTAATTTAGTTATTAATTACTTATATTTAATCCAATTAATTATATATAAGTCATCATTATAAGGAATTATAGAATGATGTTATTTTTAGGCTTGAAAACATTAATTTGATTAAATAACCCTTAATGGGGAATGATTGAAATGATTTTATTTAATATATAACTCTTATAATTAATTTCATTTCATATAATTAAGATTACTAGTTATATAGTTAATGTAAAATCAATTGTTTCCATAAAAATGCATTTTTCAGAAAACAAATTCTCATAATGCATACATGTTTTATATTAAATTAAATTATTTCAGTTATGTTATTTTAATTAGATAAAATTAATTCCATATTTATAATCATAATAATTTATATTTGGTAATAAGTTCAACATAATGATCGGACAATATGAATAATAATTGTAGTAAATATTTATTATCATAGTAAAAGTTATATTTTTTAATAAAGGGGACAAAATAATTTTATAGGGTGAAAATGTATCTATAATACTATGACTATTTATATTTAGTTTTCAATAATTAAATTACTATCTATATTCCATTTAATCAATTTATAATTGATGATGTAATGCCTTTGACAAAAAAGGGTAAGAAAACAAATATTGTCCCAAAATCCAGAATCTTTTAATAAATATGGATTTCAATTTAATCATTTAATTTAAAATATTTGGAGACTTTTTTTAAAAAACAAATATGATTTTTTTAATCATCATTTCAAATTTATCCAAAAGTTAATGTTTCATAATTTTCTGAGGTAGTTGAATTTTTGGGTAGAAATTAAAAAAGTATTAACATATAGTTAGTATTATGAGGTCATAATGACCCAAAAGTGATGTAATATGTGACATAAATGATATTGAAGATCATATATATTTCCAATTTAAAATAATATTTTCTTTAAATTTATTTTATTAATTTTATAAAACATTTATGAATCCACGAAAACCTATATTTTATTTTACTGTTTGAAAATCAATTATTTGTAAACATGACCCACTTCCACATCAGCAAGGGTTTTATTTTAATGTTATCAGTTCATGAAATTATAAAATATTGTATTCAAGTCTTATTTGGAAGAAAACATGGTAGAAAAACACTTTTAACATTGTTTATTTATTCATTATTGTATAGAGTAAATAACCTAAATTTGAAAAATAATAATGAAATCTACTCTCTTTTTTGATATAAACCAACTAAAACATATATTAATGATCACTAAAAAACCTATTATTATGAATATATTCATTTTTGCCCATAAATAGTTCTACTATGGTGTCCCCAAGCTCACAATATGCTTCTACCAATCTTTTGGGATCACCCTCTCAAGGAAATTTACCCCTTTATATTTTTTCCATTCAAGAACCTTCTTTGTATTTATAGATTGAATCACAATTTGTTAAATTTTAATTACTTTATAATTTTTCTATTAATATAAAATTTATTTTCTTATAATGATAGAACATTTATCCCCTATCATTATAACCATTACCAATGACGTTACAATGCTGAAATTTAGTATGGGGTCCTCTCAGTCTACTCTTTATTCAAGAACTATCATTATGTAATACCATTTTTATTCCAATTACATTTTATGGTACAGTATTATATTTATTACTATAATAGTAATTACTATTTAAAATTGAATATATAACTATTTCAGTCTTATTAATCCCTCCCATGAATTATTATGTACCCCTATTATGCGGCCAAATTTATCATGCGATGTTACATGAAAAACATTTATTCAAGCAGCCTATTTTATTATGCCTATTACTTCTCAATATATATTGTTATATTATGGTCTAATATAACTCTATTTATTACCTTATTATTTCCATGTGATGGGATACCCCATTAATTCACATTAATCCCACTCGTAATTAATTATGTACCCCAGTTATACTGCTAAAATTATCCTGTGATTTTTCCAGGCCAAACCATTGTATTGTGAATAACATCACTATTTCCAGTCAAGGGAATTCACCTATACATAATTATCATTAATTTATCAGGTACATTAACCAAAGTATTTCATAATATCTAATCATGGTTTAAATGTTAGGAAATATGGTACTATGTTGAATGATCTATGTGACACACTTATGCATGTACATGATATGAATGTGATAGTTACCCCCATATTTATATAGTGATCTAATGAATAATGTAATATTTTTTCCTCATTATACATTGTTTATAATATTAGTTAGTAATACTAATCAAATGGTTGGAATTTATCTACAATGTTATGATTTATTTGTAGCTATCCTTGAATTATGTTTATGATGAAATGTTTAATGTTTTTTCCACATTACCATGTTCCCCTTATGTTATCATCATATATCCTTCTTTGATAGTTATTTTTATTATTTTATCAGCCTTTATGACCCATTGAATTTACTATTGAAAAACATGTAATACATTCATAATGTTTTTCTTTTTTTAAACCCTTACTGGGATTTTTAGCGAACCATTTTTTATGTATTTCCTCAGGTTAGGATGTGCCATTTTAAATGAGCAATGTAATTTTATAAGCATGTTAAGGATGTTTCAAATAATGTTGTTGTATCCATGTATCATGGTGATGTTCTATGTATGTAATCTTCCAATGTCACTATTATTCATTATATTATAGGTTTTACTAAGTGTTATTTTATGAAATAAATCCTAAAAATAAGTATATTAAAGATATTGGATGTCATTTTTAGAGAATGAAATATTTTATAAAAGACTTGATGTCTATAGTAAATTGGGAATTTCTTAATATGAAAAATATTTCATTTTTAGTATATATGATTCATTGGAAAACCATGTATATAATTTTTATTATTGCTATCAATTATATTCTTACATTTTTAAGGAATTAATCCATGCTGATGGAATTATTCCTTCAAACTATTATATGGTTTTGATTTTAAATGACCACAATTGATTTTATACATATAAAAGGCATCCATTCCCTTTTGTAATATAGAAAAGGGAATCTATTGGAATGTCTTAACTAATTAATTTAATATAAATTCATTCTCAAATTTAAAATGCTCCAAATTTAAAATATTCATGGATAATATGAGTCTGAATTGAAATGATCTCATCTAATAAAAATTGTAAAATTTTTTGTGATCATTTCACTCTTATCATTGTTTATCCCATTTCAACACTTTTTGACAATTACTATGGAATTAAAGTTTTTACCCTTTAGGGGTCAAGAAAGTTCTCATAAATGAAAAAATGACCCATAAATTGAACATGGCTGATATTTTCAACCATATTGAAATCATCTTGAAAAATTAGGGAATTTTAGATATTTTAAGTCATTTAATAAAATATAATATATTATAAAATATTATTAATGTTACTGGAATGAAATTCATTTTATTTGATATTGAAAATAACATTACATCAATGAAATTTGAATATATTCCATTACTAAATCAGTATCTATTTATATATATCTAAAAAATTCGTGAAATACAAGTATTCATCCAAATTATTTTATTTTTAATATTTTTAAAATCATTATTTTATTCTTTCATTAATTGGATAATTACCGTGTTAGTGTTGCAGAATATCTTAATGTAATTAATTCATTTAAAAAAATTAAAAATATATTACCATGATGAAAAATTAATTTATCTTTCAAATGACTATTTATAATATAATATTTGTTTTCATTATCCATTTCAAAATGTTTTATGGATATTAAAATCAAGGAACGTTCTTTTTTATCTTTTCATTTTTATTAATTTTTATAAATTAAAAAACAATGAAATATCCCCCAAAGTGGCCATATGATTCTGAATATAATGAATATAGATAAACTAAACCAACACAATAGTATAATTATAAGGGTCAATGTCAAGTTTTTTTTATCATTTTCATAATTTTTTTAACTTTAGTTTCCTAGTTTACCCTTACCGTGGTAATAAATATTATCTACAATTATTATTCTTATTGAGTAAAAATTGGGATGACATTATTACATAAAATAAATTATTATTAATCCAAATATGATATCCATTTTATTAAATTGGATTCATATAATTTAGGAATTTATTTTAAAATTAAACATGAAAATTCCAAGGATAATAAGTACTTTATAAAAATGCATTTTTCCTCAAAATGCAGATTTTACATTAACTATATGACTAATAATATTATTTATTTAAATTTGATTTCATATAGATGGATATATCATATATAAATTTTATTTCATTATTTCATAATTAAGGGTTATTTTAATTATTTAAAATGGCAAAACATTTTTTCACTTCTGATAAATTTTTAGAAAATTGTGTTTTTTAGCATAAAATTTAACTTATACAAATATCATGAATATTGTTGAATCAAATATATTAAATTAAATTATTATAAAAAATTTGGTTCATAATTAATTTTGATACCGAATCGAAATTATAATTTGAAATTTAAGACACTTTATTTAATGAAAAGAAATGAAAGTATTTGAAAAATCAATAACGATCACTATTCATTGAAAAATAAATCATTCCAAAAAATCCAAATATTTCAATTTTTATTAATTGGAATATGATGTTTTAGAAAATTAATATAATTTTATCAAATAAATTTTCTCGAAGTTTCATTTATTATATATAATATTTTCTCAAAAAAAGAAAAAAAATCATTTTTGACGAAATTGTGTTTTTTAAAAATAAAAATCTTTTATTAAAATTTGGGGTCTTATTAACTAAGAATTTCGAAAAACATTTATGTTTTCAAGGAACTGTATATATCTCTCATAATTAATTTGATCATACTCATACCCTTAAAAATAACAACAAGTTTATAACAGTTCTATTTAAGTAATAATATTTTATGGGTCATTTAAGCTCGAGGTTTCTTATTTTATACATTATTAAACATATTGTTCATTTAAAATGTAAGGTTTTTGTATAATTAAAAAAAATGTAAAAAATAGAGATAAAAGTGAGTAGTAGTATAAACTATCCTCAAACTCATATATTGGAAACATCCTTCATTCACTAGTAGAATAAAGTCCTTTAGCGACCGCCAACGGCCGTCGGTAAAGGTCTTTAGCGGCCGCCTAACGTCTGCCAAATGTCGAATGCATAGGCCCGTCGCTATTTGTAACAGTATCTGCCAGATGGCTATCACTGTAGAAGAGATGACATGGACTATAGTGACCGCTAATTGGCAATTTCTATAGGTGATATCTGTGGAACCTAAATCATCCAGAAAATAGAGGACACCAGAGACCATTTCAGATTTGGGTATAGTGACCTCCAATTGGATGTAACTATATGTGCTGCTGATATCACATATATTGACCACCAAATGGAAGTGGCTATCAGTTTTTTTAATTTTTGTTAAAAAGTTCAAGAAATACAATAAAAACCATATATTTCAAAAAAAAAGAATTTCCCAAATATCTAAACTCATACGTGCATAAATCTCTTCAGCTTGTCGTATTCCATGCATCCATATCCATCATCGAATATAAGTGCATGACAAAATTTAATAAAAAAACTAATATAGATAAAAACAACCAAATAAATAATTTAAATGAGATAACATTTATTTCAGTTCAATCTTATTATAACATATCAAAAGTATTTGATTTTGAAAATATATTAATTATTTCGAAAACCTTTTTAAAAATGTAAAATCGATAATTCTATGGTTCTAATCAGACCAGATTTCCAATTGACATGGCCTCCACTGACACGTCAAAAATAATAATTTGAATGTCGTCTTGTGATTTCAAGTAATTTCGATGTAGTTCGTTATGCATTTGACCATTGCACGCCTGTTTTGGTTGTTTATGGCACCTGATGTGCATTTCCAGTCACTACGGTCACACAACACCTCCGAATGGCATGCAGTCTAACTGAAAATTTCCCAAATAACTTTCTAGTTGTTGTTGTATGATTTTATGAAATTTCGAGGTTGTTCGGTCGGTTTTGACCACCCCACACACCTTTTTCAAGAACTCTAAACACCTAAAAACACATATTCGACCGTACCACACAAACCACATGTCCTATTGATGTGTCATCTCTGCGTAAACATCACAGTTAATAATTAGAATGTTTTCATGTGATTTCAAGCCATTCTGATGTCGTTCGGTATTCATTTGACTGTTACACGCTTGTTTTGGTCGTTTATGGCCCCATAAGTGCGTTTTCAGTCATCGCAGTCACACGAAACCTTCTATTCACTTTTCTTATGCTAGACCATTTCACAAATCACTCGCCGGTTGTTGGAATCTGATTTCATTGAATTAAAAGGTCATTCGGCCGGTTTTGACTACACCATGCACCATTTTCAAGCACTCCAAACACCGAAAACACACATATTCTATCGTACCGTGAAAACCGAACATCCGGTTTATGTGATGTCTTTGCGTCCATGTCAAATAAAATAGTTAGAATGTTTTCCTATGATTCCAAGTCATTACGATTTCATTTAGAATGCATTTGACTGTTAGATGCTTGTTTTGGTCGTTTATGGCACTGGAACTGCGTTTTTGATCACCGAGGTCACACGAAACCTTCTATTGACATGTGGTCTTCATGACCACTTCAAAATTCACTGACTGGTTGTTTCTGTTTGATTTCATTGAATTTTGAGGTCCTTCGGCTGGTTTTTTCCACCCCACAAACCTTTCTCAAGCGCTCTAGATACCGAAAACACACATATTCTGCCGTACTGTGCAAACTGCATGTCTGATTGACATTACGTTCCTAAGTACATGTCAAAAATAATAATTAGAATGTTTTCCTATGATTAAAATTAATTTCTATGTTGTTCATTATGAATTTGACCATTAGATGCCTGTTTTGGTCATTTATGGCACCGAAATTGCGTTTTCGGTCATCGCGGGCACATGACACCTCCAACTCTCATGTCGTATGCCCACCCATTTCACAATTCACTCACCGAATGTTGTCGTCTGATTTCATGGCATTACTAGTTCGTTCAGCCGGTTTTGACACCCCATGCACCATTTTCAAGGGCACCAAACTCCGAAAACACACATATTTGGTTGTACCATGCAAACTGCATGTCTGATTGATTTTAAGTATCCGCGTACACATCATGAATAATAATTGGAATGTTTTCAAGTGATTTAAATTCTTTCCAATGTTTTTTGGTATACATTCAGCCGTTAGACGCCTATTTTGGACTTTCATGGCACCGAAAGTGCATTTTCGGTCACCGTGGTCACACGACACCACCAATTCACCTGTCATCTTCCCGAACATTTAAAAATTCACTATACTATTATTTTGTATTATTTCATGGAATTATGAGGTCTTTCGGCCTGTTTTGACCACCCCACACACCATTCTCAAGCGCACCAAACACCAAAAACACACATATTCATCCGTACCATGTAAACCGCATGTCCTATTGATGTGACTTCCCCATGTACACATCACGAATAATAATTAGAATGTTTTACTATGATTTCAATTCATTATGAGGTAGTTCGGAATGCATTTGACCATTAGATAGTTTTTTGGTCATTTATGGAACAAGTAATGATTTTTTTTATCACCACGGTCACATGACACCTTCGATTGATGTGTGGTCTACCCGACCATTGTTTGGCGCCTTCCTGGTTGGAACACTGGGTAATGCCTCCTCAAATGGTTCCAACACAGTTTCTGTTTTGATGTGGAGTTTTAATGTGGGCCAAGACCGCGTGAGTTAATTCTTGCGGTGACACTCTTTTGACGTGGTGACGTTATTTGACGCTGATTCTTTTCTTATATAAGGAAGAAGAGGCAAGGCATTTCAGCATCACTGGAAACAACAACAATGAGAGAAAATCCCATTTGGTGATTGCCTTTCATTGGCGATCATCTTTTCTACTCTCCATCTTTTGATCCACTCTTTTATTCATGAGTATTACTTTTGATATCCCTTCCATTTTTGGTGAGTCTCTACCGTGTACCTCTTGATTTTAGTGGATCCCTATTTCTGGACTAGGTCCCATGGTTATTCCGTTTCGGGTTTTCCACGTAAAAATTTCCAGTGTCATCTTTATTTTCTGCACATTTAATTTTGGGTCACTACACATCGCTTTTATTTGGGGGAAAGAATTAATTTCCGCTGCACGTTCTCTTTTTGTATTGTTTACACGTTCATCGCATTCCCATCTTTCGCAAAATATGGTATCAAAAGGTTTTGTTCTTTTTTCATTTTTATTATGGAGGCCAAATACAGTCGGATGATTTTTTTGAATGGTACCAACTACCAAATGTGGCAACTTAAAATGAAAGATCTTCTTTTTGTCAAGAAAATGCATCTTCCACTGTTTAGTACCCAGAAGCCAAAGAGGAAGTGAGATGAAGAATGGGAGTTTGATAATGAGATGGTTTGTGTCTTAATTTACCAATGGGTTGATGACAATGTGATGAATCACATTGTCAACATCTCTTACACCAAAACATTGTGGGAGACGCTTGAGACGACCTACGCTTCGAAGAATAGAAACAATAAACTGTTTCCTCTCAAGAAAATGATGAACTGGAGGTACAAAGAAGGTATGTATATTTCTGATTATTTAAGTGAATATCAAGGATGGTTTGATCAATTTTCTTTCATGGGTATCAATTTTGAAGATGAGGTTTTATATCTTTTGCTGCTTAACACTTTACCCGATTCATGGGAAAATTTACGTGTTACTCTAACCAGTTCTGTCCTAATGGTGCTGTGACAATTGGTTTTGTTAAGTCTACTATTTTAAATGAAGGGGTCAGGAGACGTACTCAGGAGAAATCTTCTTCTGTGCTTTTGGTCACAGAGAACAAGTGGAGAAGCCAGGACCGGGGGCAGGGTAGTCGAGATAAGAGCAGAGGCAGAAACAAATCCAAACCGAAGCGGAGAAATTTTTAATGTCAACATTGTGGTAAGAAGGGGCATGTTAAGAAGTTTTGTTATCAGCTAAAAATAGAGAAAATATTGAAGGAAAATCCACAGAAGAAAAATGGTGATGGAGATGATCATGTTGTCACTGCTATAGGGGGTGATCTTGTTATTGTTTACGACTCCATTAACATTGCTTCTAATGATTCTTGCTGGGTTGTTGATAGTGGTGCCTATTTTCAGGTGACATTGAAGAAGGAGTTCATTACATCTTACAACCCAGGTAATTTTGGGATTTTGAAGATGGGAAATGATGGAAATGCTGACATTGTAGGCATCTGGACTGTTTGTTTAAAGACCCGTACAGGAAGTAAGCTTAATTTGAAGAATGTCCGACATGCACCCGAGGTTCGTTAGAATCTTATCTCTACCGGAGTTCTTGATGATAAAGGGTTTAGCAGCACTTTTTGTGATTTCCAATGGAATATTTCCAAGGGGTATTTGATTGTGGCTCAAGGGAAAAAGCAATCAGGTTTGTATGAGACTAGAGCTTCTATTTCTTGCGATGATGCTTGCGTTGTTGAGTGCAGTGTTTCGTCCAAGTTGTGACATAAGAGGATCAATCACATCAGTGAGAAAGGTCTTGGTTATTTCGATAAGATAAATATTCTTCCAAATTTGAAGAGTGTCAAATTTGACACATGTGATAATTGCATGGATGGGAAACAGAGCAGAGTGAGTTTTAGTAGTCATCATCCACACAAGAAGTCACTGGTACTTGAATTGGTACATTCTGTCATTTGTGGTCCTTTGAAATCTAAGACATTTAGTGGAAGTATTTATATTGTGAAATTTATTGATGACTACTCCTGAAATCTCTGGGATTATGTCTTGAAATCCAAACGTCAGGTGCTCAGTGTTTTTAAGCAATTTATTGTTTCTGCTGAGAGGGAATCAGGAAAGAAATTGAAATGTATTCGCACTGACAATGGGGGAGAGTATTGTGGTCCATTTGATCAGTATTGTAGGCAAGAAGGTATTTGACATCAGAAGACACCACCCAAGACACCTCAGCTGAATGGGGTAGCTGAGAGGATGAACATGAATTTGTTGGAAAAAGTTTGTTGTTTTCTTTCAGAAACAAAGTTGCATGGACACTATTGGGGTGACACTTTACTTACTGTTTCTTATATTATCAATTTATCACATGTTGTTTCTTTGCAGATAGAAACTCTCGAAAAATTTTGGTATGACAAAGAGATCGGGTAAGATCACTTGCGTGTTTTTGGTTGCATGGATTTTGTTCATGTGCCTATAGATGAGAGATCCAAGCTGGATGGTAAGACACGCCAGTGTATTTTTATTTTCTATGGACACGATGAGTTTGGGTACAGGTTCTATGATCATTTTATGAAGATACTTGTCAGAAGCCATGATGCAGTGTTTAAGGAGGATCAAACTATTGTAGACATTGATAAGGGAGAAAAAGATGCTTCTCCAACTTCTGATGGTTTTGTCAGTCTTGATCCATGTTCAGATTCACATTTACCTCATATTGTTGATTTTGATGATCATGCTGAACTACAGAATGATGCTCAAGGTGAACAGGTTGGAGTTGATGTTTCTAATGAACCTTTTGTTTCTGATAATCCGGTTACAGGGGTTATTAATGAACCTGCACTTCCACTCCGGAGGTCATCTCAGCATCACACTGTTTCTACTCGATATTCACCTGATGAGTATGTGCTCCTCAATGAAGGGGGAGAACCAAAATATTTTGATGAGGAAATGGAGAGTGAACAGAAAGACATATGGGTTGTGGAAATATATGATGAGATGACATCATTGCACGACAACCACACTATTGAGCTGGTGAAGTTACGGACTAGGAAGAGAGCTTTGCAAAATCGTTGGATTTATTGGATTAATAATGAAGAATCCAATTTTGTTCCACAATACAAGGCATGGTTAGTTGTCAAAGGCTTCCTTAAGAAGAAAGGTATTGATTTTGATGAGATTTTCTCACATGTTGTGAAAATTTCTTCCATTCAGGTTGTTATTGGTTTGGCTGCCAGTTTTGATCTGTAGATTGAGCAGATGGATGTGAAGAGAACTGTCCTCCATGTAGATTTAAAGGAGAAGATTGATATGGAGAAACCAAAGGGTATTGTTGAAACAAGAAAAGAAAATCATGTCTTCAAGTTGAATAAGAGCTTGTATGGTTTGAATCAAGCTCTGAGGCAGTGGTATAAGAAGTTTGAATCTGTCATTTCTCATCAGGGTTTCAGGAAGACATCTTCCGATCATTGTGTTTTTGTTCAGAGATTTACTGATGATGATTTTATTATACTATTTCTTTATGTTGATGATATACCCATTGTTGGCCATGATACTTCTAGAATTGACAGATTGAAGAAGGATCTTTGTCAGTCTTTTGCGATGAAAGACTTGGGGCCAGCACGTCAGTTGGTGTGGTCAGTAGTTTTCTATCAAACCCATGTAGAGAGAATTAGAGAGCAGTTATGTACATTTTTCATTATCTTCGTGGTATTTATGATCTGAGATTGTGTTTTGGAAAAGGGGAACATATGCTTGTGGATTTATAGATTTAGATAAGGCGGGAGATATCGATTTGAGGAAGTCTACTTTAGGAAATTTGATCACTTTTGCAGGGGGAGTTGTATCTTGGTAGTCTAGATTGTAGTGATGTGTTTCTTTATCTACCACACAGTTAGAGTTTATTGCATTTACTGATGCGTGCAAAGAATTTTTATGGATGAGAACGTTTATTCGATACCTCATTTTAAATCAAGACATGTATGTTTTATTTTTTGATAGTCAGAGTGCTATTTGTTGGGGAAAGAATTCTACTTTTCAAGGCAATTAGAAACATATCGATGTTCGATATCATTGGATTTGCAACATCCTTTATTTGAGACAGTTAGAGCTTGAGAAGATCCACCCTGATTACAACGGGTCAGACATGTTGACCAAGAGTTTACCCAGAGGAAAATTCAATACATGCCAACAGATTGCAGGGTTGGCGGTGATCCCCACTTGAGTCGGAGGGGGAGTTTTTTGGGCGCCTTCTTGGTTGGCGCATTGGGTAACGCCTCCTCAAATGGTGCCCATGCGGTTTTTGTTTTAATGTGGTGTTTTAATGTGGACCAAGACTGCGTGAATTAATTCACGCGGTGAAACTCTTTTGGCGTTGCAACGTTATTTGATGCTGATTCTTTTCTTATATAAGGAGGTAGAGGCAAGGCATTTCAACATCACCGGAAACAACAACAATGAGAGAAAATCCCATTTGGTGATTTCTTTTCTTCGATGATCATCTTTACTGCTGTCCATCTTTTGATCCACACTTTTATTCTTGAGTATTAGTTTTGATATCCCTTCCATTTTTGGGGAGTATCTACCATGTACCTCTTGATTTTAGTGGATCCCTATTTCTAGACTAGGTCCCGTGGTTTTTCCCTTTCGGGTTTTCCATGTAAAAATTTCTGGTGTCAACTTTATTTTCTACACATTTAATTTCGGGTCACAGCGCATCACTTTTATTTGGGGAAAAGAATTTATTTCCACTGTGCGTTCGCTTTTTCTATTGTTTACGCATTCGTCACTTTCCCATATTTCCCAACAACCATTTCACAATCCAAACTCCATTTTTTGTCGTCTGATTTCATGGCATTCTGAAGTCATTTTTCCAGTTTTGACCACCCCTCCAACCTTTCTCAAGCGCACCAAACTCTTAAAGAACACATATTTGGCTGTACCACGCAAACCGCACGTCAAATTGATGTTCCGTCTCTGCTTAAACGTCCCGAATAATAATTAGTATTTTTTCCAATTATTTCATGTCATTATGATGTCGTTAGGTATGTAATTGATTGTGAGAAACCTTTTTTTGGTCGTTTATGGCACCTGATGTGCATTTTCGGTCACCATGGTCAAACGACACATCCGATTGACATGTGATCTGCCTGACCATTTCAAAATTCACTCGGTGGTTGTTTTCGTCTGATTTCATGGAATTATGAGGTTTTTCGGCAAGTTTTGACCACCCATGCACCTTTTTCAAGTGCACCAAACATCGAAAATGAAAAAAAAACCAATATTTTAGGTACAATAATGAATAAAAAAAATATTCCCTCTGAGATGTCTCTATGGGATATAATATTTTCATAAATAACATATATAATATATTGCGGAAGTCAAAATATAACTTACATGTAGAGGACTTGACCACGGGTAATGGTCTGTGACTCTGTTGCAGATCCATGACAGTGCAGCATCCTAATGACTGGGGTTCGACAAATGGAATCAATAGGGGCAGAACTGTACACGTTGCACAAGAGTGGTTCAAAAAGGCAACTAAATAAGTAGAAAATACACATTATAATATAAAAAATTTAACTATTTTCGGTGAAATATAGGTTATACAAAAAAATTGTAATATTGTAAAGAGGTTATTTATGGAACAAGACATGTGGAACAAATATTATAACAATGAATGGATGTGACCAAAAAAAGATTAGATCAAAATGAAAAGGATTGGGAAGTCTAAGAATATTGTTTTGATAGAAATTTATTTTGTCATATTTTCAATTCATGTCAATATATTGATCAGAAAAAAATACCCTATTAGATGAATTAAATATGAAATGAAAATAGTCCTATAGTTAGAAAATGATAAAGTTTTGGATATTATGAACCGTATATATGAAAAAATGGGATAAAATATAACTCACCAGAGGGGTGCATCAGGGCCATGAGGGAACGACCATGGGACTGTCCAGCACGGAGGCATGGGTGGGGGTTGTCGGGGTGTCTCAGAGTTGTGGGAGGGCACAACATGGAGGTAAGGGGGTTGGGGTTGTTGGGTCCATTGGGGTCACGGGGGGCGCATCGTAGAGGCAAAGGGGTGGGGGTCACCAGGTTTTTCGGGGTCGCCTGGTTTGTCGGGGTCACGGGGGTCGCAGCATGAAGGCAAGGGGTGGGGGTCGTCGGGCTCACTAGGGTGTCTATAGGTTGTAGGGACGCATGGTAGAGGCATGTGGATCGGGGTCTCTGGGGGTATCGGGGTCACCGGGAGGGTGTACATGGAGGTCGTGGAGTCTTGGAGGGGATTAGGTCGCGAGGTCGGGGAGGGTAAACGAGGAGGAGGGGGGTCGCCGGGGTATTGAGGTCCCCAGGAGGGTGAACATGGAGACTTCGCGGGGTCGGGGAGGGGATTATATCGCACAGTTAGGGAGGGTAAACAAGGAGAGGAATCATTTTAGATTCGTGGTGTAAAAAAATAGCGACTGCCATTTGGCGGTCTCCTTTGATATCAAAAGTGTCCATGAAAAGGAAGGTGCGGTATTTACACCATATCAAAAGATAAAAATTACACTAGTGACTGTTTTAGCGCTTTTTCTTTTTAACATTTCAACATTTACACTAATTAACTTTTACCAAGATAAAAAAAATTTCCATAGTAACTAATTTTTATAAAGAAATTAAGACTAAACATTTTACCTAATTTTAAATATAATATTTAAAATTTGGAAATTAATTTTCTTGTAAAATATCTAATATTTTGAGAATTTAATTATAAAATTCACACTTAATCAAGTTAATCTATATTAAAAAATAATACTTTACAGAATAAAATTTTTATATAAGATAAAATTATCATTTTTATTTATTTTAATGACATAAATTTATTTATTATAATACAAATAAAATGTAGTATAATTCTATGGGAAGATAAATCCAAATCTAACCTCGAAAATATTTAATTCAAGTAAAAAACCAAAAATATTTTTTTATTAATATAACATTTGAATTTATTTCTTAAAAAGATGAACAAGATATTTATAATCTTAATAATATATTAAAATCATAATTTTGATCCATAAATACATATTTCATTACTTAAATGGATAGTTATAAATATTCTATAATTTTCTTAAATAATGATAAAATCAGAAAAATAATTTTTTCTCAAAACTGATTTTTCGAATTTTTTTTATCTTTTCAGAAAAAAATTCATAATAAATAAAATTTTATCTCAGTAATTCAATTTTTTTAAAAAATTAATTAATTTCAAATTCTAAAATTATATAAATTTTATTACAATATAAATACATAAAGTGTGTAATAAAAAATGATAAAAATAATATTTTTAAATATTATGAGAATATATTCATATTTATTATCAAGAAATATATATTGGATGGTTGAAAAAAAAAATATATTAATAACATAAATTTATATAAGTTCATTTTTATATAAGATAATATAATATAGAAAATAATAGGTTATAATAAAATTATTTATTACCAATATTCCCATTTGATATTATAGATAAAAATTAGATTTTGAAATCATTATAATTCCTACATGAAAAACCCTAATATTTATCATATAAGATCTTGAAGTTTGATATCTTGTAGTGTTTTCATTGTTGGTGATTCTTCTAGCATGGATTTCATAGTGAGATCTATATGTATTATATTTTCTCTCTATCTTTTAGAAAACCCTTGTGAATATACCTCATTTCTGAGCATAGAAAAATGGTATTCCTATAGAAAAAATTTACAAATGCATTTCATTTCTTCCTAAATGATTTATTTATTTTGTGATATGGTCACCTCAATTTTTACTATATTATTGATAAAATATGTTTTATAATCTAAATTTAATATTACTAATGTAACTTGTTTTTTTCATTTTAATTTTGTATAATGTGTGAAATGAACTATTTAATATAATACTAATTTTATGAGAAAATATGGTGAAATATTGGGTCATTACAACACTCTTCAAAAAATGAAATCTCACAAGTTTAGTAATCATTTATTAACAATGATAACTATGGGTATCTACATGATGAAACACAAAATAATTCTTGAAAATAAAAATCATTCACATATATACACATATAATTAGAATACTATCCATTTTTTAATTATTCATAATCCATAGAGTTAAAAATATCTCATGGTTAGGTTTTGAGACCCATTTTATTTTCCCATTAGATCATTGTTCAGACCAACATTGACAAATTATCATAAATTATTTTATGGTATAAACTGTGATGTCTTATTTTTAAAATAGCTACACCACACACACTTATCTCTTGTCTACCAGGTTTCTTCATCTAGGTGGGACATGAGGGATGTTGTGGTCGAAAAATTATGTCAAAAATGATTATTACATTTCCACATAATTCTCATTGAGATCCACATTTTGATCCCTCTATGTAACTTATTTAGTATATTTGCCAAATGTATCGACATGCGCCCTCTCCATCATATCAAGCATCTATATAACTATGATTAAATGATATCCACACATATCTATTACCATTTTTTGCAAAATTAATTATGTTTCATGCTCCATGGAACCTTCAAAGGCAAAGTTATAAAAAGTGACTGAATTGTTTCAAGATTTTATCTCTAATGAGATATGAACCTCAATATCATAAGGAAGACTAGAAAACCCTTATGTTCATTAACCCTTTCAGGGAAATGTATCTGATAACAACATATTAAGACACATGTGAAGGATTTAATTTTCCTCTTATATAATTTTATGTTTTAGATACCCTAATATATTTTCACATTAGATTAATAATTTAGTTTTCCCTATTCCAGAAATTAAATCAGAGTCAACCTAAAGATATCCATCCTATTTCAACAATAAAATTCATTTTTTAATGAAATATATTATGTTATGACAAAAGTTTATTTCCATATAAACAATTAAAATACCTATACATGACTGCCATAAAATAAAAAACACCAAGGATAGTGACTTTATGTTCTTTGAAAACATCCAAGATGTAGTAGGATTGATGGAACACGAATACAAATAATAATTCAAGGTGGATGGTATGTGAAACTTAATCAACAGTACCCACTTTATCAAGTACCAGTACATTGATTCTTCATTGGATGAGGGATTTTAGTTGGATAATTGTTGAGTTCTCTACACATAACACAATGAATGATTAGTTCTTCCATAGGATCAGTACTATATTATTTACTAATATTAATTAAACTCTTCTTTTTCCCTTAATAGTTTTATGCATGATGGAATAATTTGTGATAAGTAATGCATTTTTGGCCCCCAGGATGAAATCCTCTTAGTGCTTATTTCAATGATATTTCCAAATAGAAAACTGAACATTTTATCCTTTATCATATTTAACACATGATTTGTTAAGGGAGTCCATATATAATTATTTTAATTTTGGAATTAAACCATTTCTATATTTTTAATAATATTTTTTGATAGATAGTCTAGAATAAACATGATAACTCACACTCTAGATCCCATCCTGATGGGGTTATTGGTGAGATAATCTCTTCATTATAGTTCTAATCCATGGTTCCATATATTTACATCAATTAATAATATAAAATTCATATAAATTAGTGATAAAAAATTAATAATATATGAAAAAGTTCATAATCATAATTGAAATTTGAAATTAAAAAGGCCTTCTTATTTTACATCACCATGTTTCCCTTTAGTCCATTTAGTTCAACCAAAAACAATCATAGATTAACCTATGTTTATTCGATCTGGGATATCTTATACTTAATAACCTAGTCACAATAACTAACTAAGAACTAGATCCTTCATAGTTGTTTATAAAGTTTAAATGATAAACCAAATCATATCCCCTTGGGAGATTCTATCCAATTGAGCAGTCTTAGACCCACTGGTTATAAATTAGAGTGATGATCAAGCCAATGGTAATCCAACCATTTTTCGGGTTATTACCCCAATGTGAATATATTACACACCCATATCCACATTATGGTATCTAGACCGAGATGTATTTATGTTAAAACCACATACTCAAGACTCAAACATTTTTTATGTTAACATCATATACATAGATTCATCCTTAGGGTTTTCTCTACAGTTCTCTAACATTAATCCTAAAAGTAACTAAACTAATCTAAAAAATAACTAAACCCTACTATGAAACAAAATACCTATATTAAAGATAAATATACATAAATATTAAATTGAATCTATGTTTTAGATAATACATATCTGATACAATCACACAACTCGAGTGTCAATGGGTTTAGTCTCTTGGGTACCACTTATATAAAACACTTATTTAACATCAATTGCTAACATTTATCCATAAATGAACTTCTATATACCATATATTGAAACTCCTTGGGATATTGTTTTGTTGATCTAAAATTTCATTACTAAACATTATGAATGTTTGAATTGATGAAAAGAACATATGAATTAGGTTAAGAAAAATGTTTCATATACTAAAATTATTGTGACATGATTTATAAATCATGTAGATGCTATTTCCAGACTATTTATTTTTCCAGTATGAATATTTTTTATCACAATATTATTTTTTGTTTTAGTCAATGGATAGAACATGAAGGAAATAATCTAAGGGTAAATGTGATAGACAATGTGATGATGATAAAAAAATGGATGATTATTGGAGTAAATGATATTATGGCCGCACCTAATCAATTATCATGATATATGATTAAAATATTAATCCTTAAAAAACTCATAGACTCATAAAATAAGAGAATGGTATAGTTTTTTTTATTTTTTAGGGTGGTGAATACCATAGATTAAGGAATATTCAATTTCCTATATTTCAATAATGAGGGAAGAAGCAACCAAGGGAATGAATCAAATGAATATGAAGATGATTGATGTTTGAAAAATGAATACATATAGTAAGTTATTTCCAAGTAAAAATGAAAAGATAATTTAATATAATGGATTATAATAAGTTTCATATATGGAACAATCAATTGTTGTTTTTTTAATGTGGAATGTATTGGAATTATAAAAAATAATTTCCAAAAGTAGAAGCTCAAGAATAATATCAGAGTAGTTGTAAGAGAAATGATTTTATGTTGATAATGAAGATACTATAAATGAAATATAGAAGTAGTGATACATTAAGGAATAAGGTTATGAATCCTTTTTAATGGTTTAATAATAGAAATTAATTATTCTAGTGTTTCTAAATTTTAATTCAAGAATTATGTTATATGAGTCCTAAAATATATATAGATTTTTCTATAAATTTTTTTCATTAAGGATTTCAAAAATATGGTGGATAGTATTGATGACATAGAAAAGTGATATAATGGAAAAGTGATATTTACTAGAAAAAAATTATTAAGAGAAATACAACCCTTATTATTCTCTTGATATTGAGATAATGATGTTTAGTTGTTATAACAAGATATTGACGTGGATAAATTAAATTTGACATTATTGATGACATGACAAATGATTAATTAATCAATGATAAATTCATTTATGTTATCATAAATAATATTTATAGATTATGGGATATATAGAATATATTCAATAATCTATGAATTTATTTTACCAATGATGAAGCATGTATGTTATCATTGATATTTTCTTTGGATAATTCAGGTTATTACCATTTTTTAGAGAATATATAAACAAGGTATTCACATATCTGGTATGTGATAATTCAGAGCTAAATTATGAAATTTTTGGGATTAATGTTAAATTTAATCTATCATTATACTGAACTTCTTCATAAATTGTTTTTTTAATTTTGGAGGATTTTTATGGTTAACAATTTATGGAATGGTTGAAGTTGACGTATGGATGAGGTTTTATAGAATGATGTTTTATATCATTATATGATGATTTTTCCACATTTGATAACTTTTATTTACAATTTTTTGATAAAAACTAGATATGTATAAAATAACTTATCATTCTTTTACAGATATTATGATTCATTAGAATTTACTTTTAGTTCTTTAATAATGAAGTATTAAACATAATTTATTGGAGAAAGAGTTGAATTGTAAATTGATCAATGCACAACCAAAGGATGAAGTTGTGATTCCGATATAAAAGAATGTTGAGACCAATGAATATTTTTTCCATTGAAGTTCATCATCACATCAGGACACTATCACATTATTTGGGGTTTTCAAAAAACCTCTCTCAGGTCCCTCATGTGATCCATATATCTCTCCAAATGAAGTACATACCTGATCCATCACATGTTTCTAACAGAGAATTCATTCCATTGTAGAAAGACCTTTTTTATGAGGATAATCAAGGGTATATTCTAGATCATATAGAGAATGGGTTACAAAACAACATCACATACCAGGTCAAAGTTTTAAATTGAAATCAAAAAATAGAATTAGTTACATTGAAACCTGAGGATATAATGTGGATGAAGTATCATTAGTTGTTTTCATCATAGTGACATAATTTTGAGAGATAAATTCATTTAATGGGGGGTAGAATGAAAAAACATGAGATTTTATAAAATATTTTTTCTAAATAAATTTAATTTCATGGAAGTCATTCTTTACATGCAATAGAGTTTTAACAAAACCTGACATTCTATTAAAATAATATAATTTAATACGACACTTGTTGACTAGCCATTGGATTGATGATTGTGAGTAGGATTTACTAAATTATAAAAATATATGGTATGTAAAAATATAAAAGTAATTCCTTGGAAATCAATTAATTAGAAACAAAAATAAAGATGAGTTGAAAATAAAGTAAATGTTTTTAGGAAAAATGGTTTTTATGCTTGTAAAGTGTCCTTAGCTTAATAAATTAAATTAATCAATTTTTGGGATTGATTTTTATGAAATTTATATATAATAAATATTCTGTAATTATTTTACCCTTCATATAATATATTTTCTACACATGTGATAAGGATAAATACAATTTTACTCGTAAAAAAATATTTTTCTAAAAAACAGTTTTGTCAATTTTTATCACTCAATTTAATATTGATTTTTCTACTTTTAAATAATTCACATGAGAAAATAATATTAGTTTTGTAATCATCATGTTAAAATTATCTTAGAGTAAATTTTTGAGAATTTTCTAAAAAGATAAAATTTTCAATGAATTTTAAAAATAATAAATTTTATTAAAAAGATTCATTTTTTTAATTTAAATAAAAATTGAAAATATATAAAAATGTATTTATAGGGAAATTAGATCAAATATGTTGTTATTAATATAATATATATCATTATAGTAAATTTTCATTTCAATTTGTTTTTATATAAATTTTTATAATTATGAAAACTTCATCTTTGGAAAACCACATTTTTATTGTGCTTGTTGGTTTTAATAGATTATATAACTTTTTTGAGTTTAATTAAATAAAATAGAATCAATATATGGAATCAAAATAGTTATTTTACAATAAATGAAATTAAAATTGAAAATAATACTGCACTTAAGGTGAAAATGGGTATACAAGGGGGTTAAACTAATAAGATAAGGGTTAAAAATGTGCTAGAATATATCCAATTCCTATTTAATAACTATACTTCTACCTAATATATTCTAATTTAATATAAAGTGTATTTTTTTATCCTTTTTAAATGTTTAAAATATGGGTACAACTTTTTTCTTTAAGAAATTTCAAGTGTGGCCCCTCACATACTTATAAAAGGTCAACACCCCTCATATCCTCATCAAAATTCCAAAGTACATTGGTTTTTTCATGACATACACAATAATAATCTATTCGCCCATCCGCGGGAATTAGATTCCTAGTATTAATTGAAATTCTATCCGAGTATAGAATTTGGTGCTAACCTAATAAGGTTTTCTAAAGAAGACGTATCGTTCTTAAAAAAGGGTTTATGTTTTGTTCTTCTTCAACCTCCATTAAAAATTATTAAAAACGATAAAAAAATAATTTGAGTATCTTACATAAAATATGTTTTTATTAAGTTATTATCATGAACTATATCCATGTCCACCTCCCACAAATGTGAAATGAAACCATTAATCGTGTGTGTGGTGAACTAAAGTCTCACAATGAAATTTGATTCTTTTTTCACATATGAATTTTAGGGATGGTGATAATGATAAATTTAATTAATATATGTGATTTTTATGACCTGAAAATACTTTTGTAATTATAATATCTCATCTAAATTCTATCCTATAAAGACATTGGGAAAAAATAACGTCATTCATTTGTACAGTGTACTACCGCCACAAGAATCGATGTGATGTGTTTTTTATTTCCATTTAAATTGGATTTTAATAAGAATTTAATTATATAATATAAATTATATTATTTACATATTAATTATTCTTGATGAATGAATTATTTTTTACATTTATTTTATTCCATCCTTTTAAAAATGAAAATAGTGTTCATGTGTATGTAAGCCATTCAATCTTCATGAACACTGCATTTCACATTTCTATATAAATGTTTTATGAATGATTTTAAATTTTTATGTCATTAACATATATTATATTAATATAATATTTAATAATGTTCAATTTACATGGGAATAAACAAAAAAATCTAAACATATATGAAAAAACGGAGCATATATCACTCGAAACAATGATTTTGATAATAAACTCTAAAAAAATAGTTGCTAAAAAGGTATAAGTATATCTTATATGTTATGATATATATATTAGTTTGTTCTTATAATATATTTACAATGAATTAAATTATATTATATGTGAATACATAGAACTTCTTTGTAAAGAATAACTCATTATAAGGGTTTTATATCTCAAGTTTCCTTCTTTGATAGATAAGTTATGTTATCCACCAATCATATTTTATAATGTGTATATAAATTCCATTTTACATGCTTTAAGTTGAATTTATTTATTTTCATGATATATAATTATTTTACGTTATTCATTCATAGTTATTACAATTCAAATGTTATCAAAGTGGTAATGATTTTGTATTATAATCCCATACTTTATCAGGATTATTTATTATAAAGTTTCTCATGATGATATCATATGATATATCTATCAACAAACTTGTGAATTTTAATATCATATAGATATTTCATGAGAATATATGTTTTCCTATAATTTTCATCATTATTCACTCACGTCTCTAAAATAATCTTATTAAGGAAAACTAAATTGATTTACCTCTTCGGTCAAAAATGTTTTTTCATCCATTTCCATGTTTTCTATTTTTTTTTTCAAAAATGAATTTTATATTATAAAAATTATTTTTAAAGGAATTTTTAGGCATTTTATCATGATATAAAATGGTTTTCAAGGAATCTTCTTATTTCTCTCTAAATAAGGGTATTTTGACATTTTAGTAAAATTTTAAAGGAATAGGTTTTTAAATGTTTATAGAATGAATAGGATTTCACAAAATAATGAAAATTAATTTAATGATTACGTTAAATGTTTTGAAGGTTATTTTCAATAATAAGTACAATGACATTGTTTTTGGAATTTATTAATTTAAAATGTTATTTTTAAAGAGGAAAAGTGGTTTTCCTCATGAAATGATTCACGTGTTCCTTCAAAAACTTTTTCCTTCTATGATGAAAAAAATTTATGTGAGTTGTGCTTTAATTATTAAATAATACAATGATTTCATTCTAATTATTTATTTGACTGATTTATTTTTATAATGGATATATGTTTGTGAAAAATGATTCTTATCCATGGGTTATAACATGATGAAATTCTTATAATCCTCATTCCATTTTCAACAGGTTATTTTATGATTAAAGGACTAAATATTTATGAAACCAATTTTTTTCTATAGGTTTTTATATGAATAAAAATTTAGAAACACATTTATTTTTGTGGGTTATTATTTGATTAATGTATTATGATCTTGTTTAACATATATGTATGCTTTTCATAATGATATGTGTGGTTCCATATTGACTATAGACAGTGGTTAAGATATGAACATGGATGGTGGTTATGTTATAACAATTAATGGTGGTTAGGTTATAACCATGGATGATTGTTTCTATATAAAGAAAACATGGTGTTTACGTTAGAATCAATTAATGTGGTTTTTTATAAAAAACTATAGTGGTTATATTATAATATATATTGGTGGGAATGAATTTACACTATAATTCATTAATAAATGATTTATATCTCACGAGGTAAACAAGACTATAATGGGGAGAAAATCCAGTCCAGTAAGGTAATTTATCCACAATGATAATATTGGGATTAAACATTGACTACTATGATGGTTTAGAGAGTGAACCCATTATACTGTTATACATTTGTAAATGAGACTTTTTTACTATGGAAATTGATTTTATATTCTTATTTGTACACCACAATTCCATGTTTTATTCCAATGTTATTATTTAATGACTCATGTTATTTTATTCCATTATTATTCATATATTAGGATCTACCAATCATTATTATGTAACATATGATTATAATATTGGTAATGTATAGTATTGTTTTCAATTTTTATTCTCATGTTCTCATACCCTTATATTGATGTTCTATTTACCCTTATTCTTTTTGACCTTTACTAAATATATAAATTAATTATTTCTTATGTTGCATTCCCTATGTAATGAAAAATGTTATTATGTATGACTTGTCTAAAAAGTGTGATAAATATGATGATCTTAGAGGGATATGGTGTAATTCACTTAATAACCGGTTGTTTATGATTCCAAGATTTGAAACACACTAATATTTTATGGTCCCCGGTCATGTTTTTGTATAATAAAAAGAATATTCATCTAAAAAGATGCAAAATTTATGTCTGAAAAACATGGTTCGCAACCAAAATGAAATACACTAGGCCTAGTCCTCAGAATCATTAGACCTTATTTTCATCCTAATAATATCCCATTCTAGCTTCCCCTCATTGACAATTGATAACCATATAACCATCCCCTTTTGTGTCATGAATCTCCCAGGGAACTATCCATTTTTCTCACAATAGAATAGAAAAACTTTCATCTAAAAGTTATACAAACTACTCATGGTAATCATAACATCAGAAAATTAGTGGATGTGGGAAAACAAAAATTAAATAAATGTATCAATAAAATATCAACTATTTTTTCACCTCAATTCCAAATCCCTCACAATAAACAATCACTTCATTCATTAACTATACATTATATGATCATTACATCATCTATAATTGGAAGGAAAAAATACAATGGGAACCAGGTATGTATCATGGTCACCAACCATAACTTTTAATAAGGTTTATAGATGAAATACAATGAAAATCCTACATGGAATTTAAAGTCACTATCATTTAATAAAATTCCCCAATGTGATTTTCCATTAAAATTCACTCAGAAAACCAAACCATTTTCTGATAAAAACTCATTCTTTAAAAAACGTTTTCAATCCATTATATACCAAAACAAATCCAAATCCAAATTTCTTTTTCATTTTAACAATTTAAAATATCCATTAATAAATTTGATAAATGTCTAGCATGTAAATCCCATAAATGTCAAATCATAACATGAAATCCATTTGGAAAACCCTTATACCCATGTTATATTTACATATCTCCCTTTTTAACCTTAATGAGAATCTAAATCCAACCGTTCTTATGTTTCCTTTCCCCAGGAAATGTTAAAAGGTATTATGTATGATATGACTATGAAGAGTGATAATTATGAAGAGTTTTGTGGGAGATTATGTTGTTTACTTATGATTGAGTTGTTTATGTCTCCATGTATCCAAAGACACTATTCTTTTATGGGAAACTGTCACGACCCCCTCCCACCAAAGATGCCCCTCCTGAGATGGAAATGGTAAAAGGGAGATAATGACCCCCCGAGTCCCGCCTCCAATAGGCCCCGAGGTGGCGACTAGCACCAAGGGTACGAATTTTCACAAATGGGATGCATTACCCTTTTTATTTATTTAGGATAGGGAAATAGGAAAAGTCAACCACCAAAAAGGAAAAGAACAAGTTTATAGAAATAAACCCCAAACAAGTCCACATGCATGTTTAAACAATTTTATAACAAGGTACAAGTACAAGAAAGCTCAAAGTACAATACCAAAAGAAAAATTACAACAACAGCAACAACTCCAATTGTCCGACAAGTAGGGTCCCGCACGGCCCTAGTAGTCCTCCTGGAAACCTGAAAGTAAACATAGGGTGAGCATACAAGTATACTCAGTAGGGAAACCTAAAGCTCTCGTGCACAAGTGGGGAGACATCCTAATGTCCTGTGAGAACAACAGAAGAAACCTAGCAAGGAAATTCTATCCACTCAACCTCACCAGCCACACTCACCAAAAACACAATCACAACAGGTAGTAGTATGTAAGAATAAGAGTATTGGGTACCCCGAACCATTTCCCTTTTGTTAGATGCTCTTCCTAACGGTGAACATCTTGACGCTGCCACACTCTCCCCACCCGCACACACCTGGGACTCACAACCAAGTATCCTGCCCGCACACACCTGGGACTCACAACCACGTATCCCGCCCCCACACACCTGGGCCTCACAACCACGTATCCCGACCGCACACACCTGGGCCTCAAAACCACGTATCCCAACCGCACACACCTGGGCCTCATCCCGAAGATTATTGGGAAACAGTAGAACCTGCACGAAGAGTCTTCGGCTAAAGCCACCCCAAATCGAAACCTACCCGAAGAGTCTTCAATGTAAGGTAGCCTCAAGCCATCACAACCTAGGGGAGAAGGAGGAAGAAGGAGCTATTAACTAAGGGAATACACCCTATCCCATGAAATGGGAGTGTTCAGCACTATGTGCTCAACATGGGTGGGGTGCGATAAAACAAAAAAGATACAGATATATATATGTTTACCAACCACACATCCCAACCTATAGCTTCTAAACAGAGAAACTGAGCACGTGCATCGACACTTCTACTATGAATCATGCATACAACAAACAACCCCAACCCCATTTAGGTTTTCACATTTCAACAGAATTAGTTTATTTAGTTTCTTAACTACTGGGAAACTATCCAGAACAAACCACATTGATCATTCATATAACATATCCCTATCATCCACAAATAAACTTTGGAAAACACAAGCAGCACAACCAAGCCCTTATTATCAACCAACCAACCCCATTTATTATTAACCCCGTTCCATTACCATGACCCACCATTTATTAACTCTCCTACTTTTTATTTATTATTCACAATCCACTATCTGTTCACATTCAAACCCAACCCTATAGCCCCACTTCCAACTTCCATAACCACAACTGCACCGTACATCATTATCCCTTTAATACCATTTATCGCAACCTTGCTACCCGTTACCAACACAACATTCACACCAACCCACAACCAAGTAAACCGCAGCCCCGCTGCTCACCCTACCCACAACAACCCACAAATCACCCCCATCACATGACATGTATCCAAGACAACACCCACATGTTCATTATTCCATTTTGTTTAACCGGGGTGATCACACAAGGGTTCCAGATTTTAAACAGCCAACTTTACGTGATTAACTAATTTCCACATTCTACAAAGTTTCCATCCATAATAAAATCTAGAAGGAGAGGGAAACATTTAATTGCGTAAGTAAAGGCCCCTAACGACCGTGATTTCCAGTAGATAGAAGCTCATTCAATTCACAACATAATATCACAGGATATAAAGTAATAGCAAATCACAACTTACCAACCCCGTTATATAAGCTAGTTATTATCTTGATTAAACCGGTTCAAAAGTGTTTCACATAAATAAGAGAACACCCACCCCGAATGATGCACAAACTAGATAGATGAAGGTAAGATCCCTACCTCAATAGTTTCCAATCGCAACCCTCCCCCAGATCATCTTTAGAAGACATTCATCGGCGTACTTCACTTCCGTCGAGTCCCATAAAAACCTCCTCGGGTGGAAGTCGGAAATGAAAGGCTGAAGGAAAGACAACAGATCCCATCTTGGAAGTTTCACCTCGTCGTTATGATCCCGTGGCCGCTGACGAATCGTAAATCAGAGCTCGAACAAGGAAGTTATGAAAGAAAAGGAGCCTTCGAGTCTCTTGGGAGAGCTCTTCTCAGAGGAAAGGGGGGGAGAGGAGTGAGTTAAAAGGAGGAGGGGACCCCTCCTTTTATAGGCGAGAAAAGGAAAAGTACATGGTGCGTACTTTATGGTACACGGCGTGTACTTGGTTATTTTACACGGTCTCCACACGGCTTCCAACACGGCTCCGCAGCCGTTGACTGGTCAACAAACGGTTTGAGGGTAACGCATACGCGGGGAAGGACTACACGACCTGTAGTTTAGACACACGACATGTACTCATTTATTTCACATGACAAGGACATGACTCCAACACGGTACGCGATTGTTGACTAGTAACGCGTACGTGGGGAAGGACTACACAACGTGTAGTACTGGACACACAGCGTGCACCCATTATTTCACACAGCAAGGACGTGGCTTTCAACGCGGGGTATACCCAAAAGGGGGTACACGACGTGTACTCAAACTACACGGCGTGTAGTTTCAAAATTATGGAAAGTGTGGGAAAATTTCATTTTACCCATCAGAACACTTCTTGACCTTCTTTTTGACAAAGGAATGGGGAGGAGAGGTCCAGGCCATTACATCAGATACCTCTTAAAACATTCTCATCCTCGAGAATTCAAAAACCCACCCCGAGGAACCCAACAAGATACCTCTTAGGGTTCTTGTTATAATAGGAACCCAACCAACAACCCTAATCTTATGTGTTAGGAATTCTTTCTCCTATATCGAGATATTATCCACTTTAGGTGGCACTTACTCGCCTTTACGGGTTTAATCGCATCCTCATTAACTTGTCTCGATTAATAATTGGGTCTTCCCACTTTCATACATTAGGATTTTCCAACTTGCACTACCCCCAACACCACACAACCAACACATTGCCCTAACATGTGGTTTGGATAAAAATTCCTTCTCCTATGTTGAGATATTATCCACTTTAGGCGGCACTAACTTGCCTGCATGGGTTCAATTGCATCCTCATTAATGTGTCTCGATTAAGGATCAGGTTTTTCCCTTTCCCCACACATCCAGACATGCTACACACTTTCAGAGAACAAGGAAACAAAAGTCCTCACAACTGAAAAGCCAAGCATTCCATATATCAAAAGCACAGAGTACAACATCAACACAAAGCTCAGAAGAACGAGGAAAAAAACAAGTCAAAACAACTCCGGGTACTGAGTGTGCATCTGGGTCTCTCGCTCCCAAGTGATCTCCTCTAGGCCGCCATGCCTCCACAACACGTGAACCGAGGGAATGGTTCATCAACGGAGCACCATCTCTTTATGATATTCGATTCTGACTGGTCGTTCCTCAAAGGTCGCGTCGTCTCCCATGTCTAACTCTCCCCAATCGATAATGTGAGAGTCGTCGTGTAAGAACTGAAGAAGCTGGGAGATGTGGAAGACATCATGAACCTTCTCCAACTGAGGTGGCAGGGCCAGCTGATATGCCACCTCGCCGACTCGCCTCAGCACCTCAAAAGGTCCGATGAACCTAGGTGAGAGCTTGATCCTTTTCCTAAATCTCTGCTTCCCCTGTCAAGGGGAAACCTTCAAGAACACATTATCTCCCACCTCGAACTCCATGGGACTCCTCCGACGATCAACATAAGACTTCTGTCGGTCCTGTGCCGCTTTCATCCTCTCATGTAGAAGCTGGACTTTCTCCATGGTGCTCTGTACTACCTCGGGCCCAAGAGAACCTATCTCACCAACCTCTGCCCAGTAAATGGGTGAACGACATGGTCTTCCATACAAATCCTCATACAGTGCCATTCCAGTAGTAGAGTGGAAGCTGTTGTTATAGGAAAACTCTACTAAAGGCAAGTGTCGTACCCATGATCCTCCGAAATCCAGAACGCATTCTCGCAGCATGTCCTCCAGCGTCTGGATAGTCCGCTCTGTCTGCCCATCGCTCTGGGGGTGGAAAGCAGTGCTAAGGCGTAGCTGGGTGCCAAAATCATACTGTAACCCCCTCCAGACTCATGAGGTAAACTGAGTATCCTGATCTGAGACGATAGTCTTCAGGACTCCATGAAACCGCACCACCTCGTCTACGTACCTCTATGCTAAGGTACTCACTGGGCCCAACTCCTTAATTGCTAATAAGTGAGCTGATTTCGTTAGTCGATCCACCACCACCCAGATAACATCATAACCACCCTGAGCTCTGGGTAGTCCTGTGACAAAGTCCATTTAGATGTCATCCCACTTCCATTCAGGGACATATAAATGGTGCAACAACAAACTGGGAACACAGTGTTCAACCTTCACTTGCTGACACATTAGCCATTTATCCACAAAATCCACCACTTCCCGTTTCACCCCGGGCCACCGAAACTGTTCCCTCAGGGCTCGGTACATTTATAAACTCCTGGATGTACTTCCAAGGCTATGCTATGGAACTCACGGAGAACTCCCTCACGCATTTCCTCCAGAACAAACAACCTTCCATGGAAAAGCATCTGATGTCGGCTGTCCTCTTACCATACCTCTGGAGCGTTCCCCTGATCGACACAATCACGCATCACTTCCACCTCGGAGTCCCCCCAATGAGACTCTTCCACCTGCTGCAACAAGGAGGACTACACCGTCATCTAAAACAAACAACCTCTAACACCTTCTACCCTGTCATCCAAGTGTAAGGCAGCCAACTCTCCCATCGCCTTCCAATCATCAGTGGATTCCCGAACTACTTCCTGATGCAACTTCCTACTCAGGGCACCGGCCACAACGTTGCCCTTAACTTCCATGTAAGAGATCTCAAAGTCATAGTCTTGGAGAAACTCGACCCATCTCCGCTGCCACAGGTTTAGGTCACGCTGGGGGAAGATATAACGTAAGATCTTGTGATCTCAAAAGACCACAAAGAGCTCCCCAAAGTGGTAATTTTACCACAACATCAGTGCGAACACTACCGCTACAAGCTCTAAGTCATGGGTGGGATAGTTACACTCTTGAGGGCGTAACTACCTAGACCCATAATAGATCACTCCCTTCTTCTGCATCAGAATGCACCCATGACCAAATCTAGAAGAATCACAAAACACCTCATACAACAACCCTTCCACTGGAAACCTGAGTATGGGAGAACAAACCAAATTCTCCTTTAGGATGTCGAAATCCTTCTGGCACTGCTCGCTCTATAGTAAGACCTGTTTCTTCTTAGTCAAAACTGTAAATGGAGCAGCAACTTGATATATGTCCGAAACGAACCTCCGATAGTAACTTGCTAACCCCAGGAAACTACGAAAATCTGCCACGCTCTTGGGTGTTGCCCAAGAAACAACTGCCTCCACCTTCAATGGGTCCACTGATACTGCATTCTAAGACACCACGTGCCCAAGGAAGTGTACTTATTGTGTAAAGAACATACACTTCGACAATTTCCTGTAAAGATGGTGGTGTCGAAGGACTCCCAAGACTTCCCTGAGATGCCCAATGTGCTCCTCCTATGACCTTGAGTAGATCAGGATTTCATTGATAAACGCAATGAAAAACTGGTCCAGAAACACCCAGAAGACAAAGTTTATAAGTCCCATGAACACAGCCGGTGCATTCATAACTCCAAATGGAATTACCACAAACTCGAAGTGCCCATACCAGCACCTAAAAGTCGTCTTTGAGATGTCACTGTATTTTACCCTCAGATAATGATATCCATATCGTTGATCAATCTTTGAAAACCAACCTGCTCCCCTCAGTTGGTCAAAGATATCATCTATCCTTGGAAGGGGGTAACGGTTCTTGACCGTTACCTGGTTCAGCCTTCGGTTGTCTATGCATAACCTGAGACCACCATCTTCCTCCTTCAAGAATAAAACCTGAGCATCCCATGGCGATACGCTGGGTCAAAAAAGACCCTTCTCCATCAGATCATCAATCTGAATCCGCAACTCCCACAACTCCGAAGGTGCCATCCGATAAGGGGCCATCAAAATCGGACGGGCACCAGGCTGTAAGTCTATCCTGAACTCAACGTCACTTCGGGGGGGGGGGGGGGGGGGGGGTAGAGTCAGAACCTCCTCAGAAAAAACATCGAGGAACTCCCCAAAAACCTCCGAGAAATCCATCATCTCTGTATCAGCTGGAACCACTAATAACCTGACTAACTCAGAAAGGAGAGTCTCCACACGCTGGCTTCCTACCTGATAGATCCTCTCACCAAAAAAAGATACACAATTTCCATCCATGTAGGAGAACATGACTCTTCTTCTAAAGAAGTCGATAATGGGACTAACAGAAAACAACTAGTCGATGCCTAGGATAACATCGTATGACTGCATCTGTAACCGAAGAAGGTCCCCACTAGATCGATGTTGTCCCAACATCAGCCCACATCCCCGGAAAACACAAGATACGCTGGTCTGGCCTCCACCGGGTGTACTCAGCACTAGTGGTATGGAAAGTCTCTCTACGTCTAGTCCCAAAGCATGGGCTAGACCAGGTGAAACAAAGGAGTGCGAAGCTCCCGAATCGAACAAAGTAGAAATAAGAGTGCTGAATAAAAAAATTGTACCTCACACCACCTCTGGTCCTGCTGGAGCTATCAACTCTGCTACGTGCAACTATCCACGCCCAGCTCCTCTGCCTCTCTGATGTCGTCCACCTTCCCGACCACGCCCTGGCTGAGGTCCCTAAGGAGCACCCTGAGGTCAGCTCCCTCCCGCAAAGTCTGCCCTCGGAGGAGCATGGTCCTGCTAGTGCTGGAAGTGCCTCGCCGACAACTGGTGCTGCTGAGGTGGGCGGTGAACCTTCCCACCTCCACCATACTGAGCTCGGGTCGGGCACCGACTCTGAACATGCCTAAAACCCCCACAAGAAAAAAACCTCAGTCCTAGGCTCGTGAAAAAGGGATGAGGACCCAAATATTTGAACTGAAACTGCTGGGGACTACTCCCCACTGGCCTGAACCTGGAAGGTCCCATTGCAGGAGAACTACTGTTGACTGCTTTCCCCTTCGATGAGCCTGGATGGTTCCCCTCACGTGGTGCACCTCCAATCAAGTGCATCCTCTCTACAACCTCTTCCTTCTTATGTACTTCTAAGTACGTCATAAGGGTGAAGGGGGTGAAAGTATACTGGAGAGAAGGATGAAGCGCATCCTCTAAAGGTCTCACCCAAGACTCCTCATCCGGAAAGAGATCCAGAGCAAAGTGCAAGAGATCATTGAACTTGATCCCCAGCTCTCGTACTAATATACTACCCTGCTGAAGGGAGAGTAACTCTCGGCGCTTCTCCGCCTTGATCATGGAAGAAAGGAATTCCTCTCGGAATTACTTCTCAAAGTCAGCCCATGGAACCTCTGCCTATATCCTCCCTCCGAGGTAGAGCGTCCACCACTGTCGTGCCGCACCTCTCAACTGACTTACCGCTAGGGGAACCCAGTACTCCCTCACAGCATAGATCAAGTTAAAAGTGTTCCCTAGCTCCTCAAGCCACCCCTCAATATTTGTATATGATGTACTACCCTCTTACTTTTTGAGGGTCTTCCGCTGGAAAGAACAGAGATTCTTCTGCCACTAGCTATCTTCCTCCTCTCGGTCAATCCTCAACTGATCGACCTCCTGAATCTGATGGGCCTCGGCCATCTGAGCCACCCGGGGACGACGTCCTGGTTCCATAGCTATACAGTAAACAAGGATCTCCTAAGCCCAAGTAGTAAGGAAAACTCAAGGTTTTATTTTATCCTTTTATTTTAATTTCATTTCCAGAACACCCAAATCAAGTAAAACACAATCATAATGATGCATGTACCTTCTCTAGGGTCTATACCCTACAATCAAAGTAGTCTCACTTGGTCATTCGGTAGGCTCAGAGTCCTTGTATCAGATCACAGGGGGCCCTAAAATCCCAAGTCCTAGCCGGTCTTCCCTGGCCTATGTCACACACCATGATTAACTAACATTGTTTCCCTACCATCCCATGCAATCCTCACTGTGCCTAACTTCAGACTTCATCCTATCTCTGAACCATCACCTCTAATACCATTCTGTCACAACCCCCTCCCACCAAAGATGCCCCTCCTGAGCTGGTAATGGTGAAAGGGAGATAATGACCCCCGAGTCCCGCCTCCTGTAGGCCCCGGGGTGGCGACTAGCACCAAGGGTATGAGTTTTCACAAATGGGAGGCATTACCCTTTTTATTTATTTAGGATCGAGAAATAGGACAAGTCAACCACCAAAAAGGAAAAGAAAAAGTGTACATAAATAAACCCCAACCAAGCCCACATGCATGTTTAACCAATTTTATAACAAGGTACAAGTACAAGAAAGCTCAAAGTACAATACCAAAAGAAAAAGTACAGCAACAAAAAAAACTCCAACTGTCTGACAAGTAGGGTCCCGCACGACCCTGGTAGTCATCCTGGAAACCTGAAAGTAAACATAGGGTGAGCATACAAGTATACTCAGTAGGGAAACCTAAAGCTCTCATGCACAAGTGGGAAACATCCTAATGTCCTATGAGAACAACAGAAGAAACCTAGAAAGAAAATTCTATCCACCCAACCTCACCAGCCACACTCACCAAAAACACAATCACAACATGTTGTAGTATATAAGAACAAGAGTATTGGGTACCCTGCACCATTTCCCTTTAGTTAGCTACTCTTCCTAACGGTGAATGTCCTGATGCTGCCACACTCTCCCCGCCTGCATACACCTGGGCTTCACAACCACGTATCCCGCCCGCACACACCTGGGCCTCACAACCACGTATCCCACCCGCACACACCTGGGTCTCATCCTGAAGATTCTTGGGAAACAGTAGAACCTGCCCGAAGAGTCTTGGGATAAAGCCACCCCAAATCAAAACCTACTCGAAGAGTCTTAGGTGTAAGGTCGCCTCAAGCCATCATATCCCAGGGGAGAAGGAGTAGGAAGGAGCTAGTAACCAAGGGAAAACACCCTCTCCCATGAAATGGGAGTGTTCGAAACTAAGTGCTCAACATGGGTGGGGTGCGATAAAACACAAAATATAAAGATATATATATATATATGTATACCAACCACACAACCCAACCTATGGCTTCTAAATAGAGAAACCGAGCACATGCCTCGGCACTGCTACTACGACGCATGAATACAACAAACAACCCCAACCCCATTTATGTTTTCACGTTTCAGCAGAATTAGTTTATTTTGTTCCTTAACTACTAGGAAACTATCCACAACCAACCACATCGATCGTTCGTAAAACATGTCACTATCATCCACAAATCAAGTTAGGAAAACACATGCAGCACAACCAAGCCCTTCTTATCAACCGACCAACCCCATTGATTATTAACACTATTCCATTACCATGACCCACCATTTATTAACTCTCCCACTTTTTATTTATTATTCACAACCCACTGTCCATTTACATTCAAACCAAACTCTACAGCCCCGCTGCCAACTGCCATAACCAAAACTACACCGTACATCATTATCCCTTTAATACCATTTATCGCAGCCCCGCTGCCCATTACCAACACAACATTCACACCAACCCACAACCAAGTCATCCGCAGCCCCACTTCTCACCCTATCCACAACAACCCACAAAACACCCCCATCACATGCCACGTATCCAAGCCAACACGCACATATTCACTATTCCATTTTTTTTAACAGGGGTGATCACACAAGGGTTCCAGATTTTAAACAGCCAACTTTACGTGATTAACCAAATCCATATTCCACAAAGTTTCCATCCATAAGAAAATCCATAAGGAGAGGGAAACATTTAATTGCGTAAGAAAAGGCCCCCAACGACCGTGATTTTTAGTAGATAGAAGCTCATTCAATTCAAAACATAATATCACATGATATAAAGTAACAAAAAATCACAACATCCCAACCCCGTTATATAAGCCATTTATTATCTTTATTAAACCAGTTCAAAAGTGTTTCACATAAACAAGAGAACACCCACTCCGCATGATGAACAAACTAGAGAGACTAAGCTAATATCCCTACCTCAATAGGTTCTGATCGCAACGCTCCCCCAGATCAACTTTAGAAGACGTTCGTCAGTATCTGTCACTTCCGTCGAGTCCCGGAAAAACCTCCTCAGGTGGAAGTCGGAAAGGAAAGGCCGAAGGAAAGGCAATAGATCCAATCGTGGATGTTCCGCCTTATCATTATGATCCCATGGCCGCTGACGAATTGTAAATCGGAGCTCGAATGAGGATGTTATGGATGAAAGGGAGCCTTCGAGTCTCTTGGGAGAGCTCTACTCAGAGGAAAGGGGGGGAGAGGAGTGATTTGAAAGGAGGAGGGGACCCCTCCTTTTATAGGTGAGAAATGAAAAAGTAAACGGAGTGTACTTTATGGTTAAAAGCGTGTACTCAGTTATTTTACATGGTCTCCACGCGGCTTCCAACACGGCTTCACGGCCATTGACTGGTCAACACACGGTTTGAGGGTAACACATACGCAAGGAAGGACTACAAGACATGTATTTTAGACACACATCTTGTACTCATTTATTGCACACTGCAAGGACACAACTCCAACATGGTACGTGGTCGTTGACTGGTAACGCGTACGCGGGGAAGGACTACATGGCGTGTAGTACTGGACACATGGCGTGCACCCATTATTTCACACAGCAAGGATGCGACCTTCAACACGGGGTATACCCAGAAAGGGGGTACATGACGTGTACTCAAACTACACAGTGTGTAGTTTCAAAATTCTGGAAAGTGTGGGAAAAGTCTATTTTACCCTCCAGAACACTTCCTGTCCTTTTTTTGACAAACGAATGGGCCGGAGAGGTCAGGCCATTACAGCAACAACAATGCTTTTTTTCTGAAATTTAATGAATATTCATATAAAATGATGATATATTTAGGCATAGTTTCTATATATATTAATGATACTAGACCAGGTTCTCAAATTCACAAGACCCTTTGTGCATCCTTACAATATCCTCATTTGGATTCCCATCAGGGATTGTCGAGTAAAAATTCACTAGCCCCTAAGACGACATGAATCTAATAGAGAACTAGACATCTTCTTCACAATAGGATAGTCCAACACTCATCTATAAAATTTATTAGTTACACTAGGTTCCCATTAATTCAAGAAAATAATGGAGGTGATCAATCTACCAAGAAATAAAATCATCAATAAAAACAAAAAAAAAACAATTTTCACCACACCTCCAAATTCATCATAATAAACAACCCCTTAATTCATTATCCAAACACCACATGATCAATGAAAATTCCATAAAGTGGAGGAAATTAAATACAAATGGTTCCACGAGGGTATCATTAACACCAACAATTAATTTTAATAAGCGGTTAAAAATAATATCAATTAAAAGACGAGTTGGATTTCTAAACCACATTAATTTATTATATTTATTATTTAATACTATTCATTAAAAAAATTTCAAAAAACAAAACATTTTTTTCATAATAAAACTCAAAATATGGAACAAATATTTTACCCTTTTGAAATGAAAACCTAGCCACACACTCCATTCTTTTGCATTAAAACCATTTAAAAGATCCTACAATAATTTTTAGAAGTGTTTGACATGTAAATCCAATAAATATCAAAGAAAAACATGAAATACATTTAGATAACCCTATATACTAAACCATGGATGCATGAAAATGAAATTAAAATGTGAACTGGGTAACATACATAACCATAATCTCATCCAAAATAATTTTTTCAAACACAAACATACCATGAATTGGAAAATAATGGTACATAATTAAAAAACCATACCTCATTCAATGAGTTATCCTCTATTTAGAAGTATGAATATGTAACCTTCAAACCTAAATGATATTACATGTATGAAGATAATACCAAAAATCCTTTAACAACCAAATATCCAATTAAAACTAACCATCGACCCCAATCCTAGCCCATAACCCCCTAGGGTTTTGTGGAGGAAGTGAAATCATTGGGAAATAGAAGAAATATGATGTATTAAGGATATATGAAACTTATGGGATTTCCTTGAGAGATACACATGAAGGTCAAGTTGAGGGGGCTCAAAATTCAATGAGGGAGGATGATACTCCCTCTCATGGGATGAAGATCAAGCAAACATTGAGAAGAAGAATAGGGGGTTAAAATCTATTATAATTGATTGGGGTAATTTTTGAAAACACAAACAAAAGGACATATACCCATTAAAACCATCAAAACTCTCGTTAATGGAACCAAAGACCATAATAAGTAATTTATTATGTTAGGAATCTTATTCATGACATGAATGAACCCTAAAAAAACAACCATTCTTCATGTGGAAGCTACATGGTGTGAACCAACAATTTGTAGTGTGATCCGCCCCATGAAAAAGACCCAAGTGTCATGGACAGTTCAGAGTGTGACCACATTGGTAATGATTTGAACTACTGATGTTTCAATCATGTATCATCCCATGTCTTCATGAACACCAAAAAACACTACAGAACTACTAAAAACATAAGATATCCCAAAACCATAATAAATATGCCAATAGTGACATTTGGTCTGAGAGGTACGTTCTCATATAGTGATTAAATGGGATCCCACAAGTGTTTTCAATCTTATCAAAAATAATATTTTTCATTCATCAATGATGCTAATTAAGATCCAATATCACTCTATCAAGAATACATTTGAACACGGGGTGTTGAAATTGGACTATATTTCACCATAATATCATGTTGTAGAAATTATAATGAAGGAACAATATAATGAGAGTTTTTAGAATCATCTATTGGATCTTTTTGTGAATATTCATGATCAAAATAATTGGTTTAGAGAAGAAACCCCACTACCATATCAGATTGTGTGTGTTTGGAAATTTTACAAAGGCTTTTTTTAATTAATTTTTTTTCAACCTATGATATTACATACTAAAAAATTTAGTACATGTTTCCAAAAAAACAGTGTCTATCTTTTTTACCTTCATTTAGTTTTTTTTTCATGTTTCTCTTTTATTTAAATTTATTATATCACTTTTATTTACCATTTCTTAATTTTCATTTTGAAATGAAAAATAAAAAATATGTTGTTTTTTCATTCATATTGTGTTTATTGTGTTAATAACATGCGATTACATGACATAGAATTTTCCCACAATATTTATGCTTCAATGAAATTCATTTTATATATTTATCCATCTATTAATTTTAATCAAACATGAGATATGTAATTATTTATTTCAATATTTGGATATAGATAAAAATTAATCTTCAGGTTTATATTAAACATCTTTGATATCAATCAATGAGATTATTTGTATTGTTTTATAAAACCTTTGGGAAGTTATCAAAACTTATAATTCATCCTTTTATAGGTTTCACTATCCATTTACTAAAAACATTTGTATTCTATATATATTTAGTGTTTATTAATTTATAAAACATTCAAAATGAAAAATTTAGTACCTTAATTAGTGTTATGGATGGAATTTATTTTCTTGTATGTGACTATTTAATAGATGGGTATTTACCCATGATTTCTGCTTCATCCATAATATTTGATGTTAAATATATTTGGGGACATGGGAACAAAATTATAACATTTGACAATGTTTCCAAAATTTTATATCATGTTGGTGGTATTGTCGTATCTTTCACCACACTGATGTAAATTTTTAAAATATACTTTTTGAAGTATTGTAGGGACATGATGCTACAAATCATTAAACTACATATATACATCAATCCAGTAATATGATGCTTGATGGTGGAAAATAGTGTAACAAAACTATGGTCAATGATTATGGGAATTACAATCACTAAATCATCTATAACTTCTAATAATGTTTTCCAATCATCCTAACTCGAATTACATTGGAAAGATAATCATATGTGAATGAATCTAAAGAAATATCTAGTCAGTACTCAATCCCTTGAAATGATAAAATATGGGAATCTAATAAAAATATTGAAAAGTCATGAAACTCATTAGAGTGATGTGATATTCTATTTTGATCATGTTTTATAAATTTACAACAAAAAAACCATTAGTGAGGATATTTTAGTTTTGACGCCATCTAACTTTTTAGATATGTAGAACTGTGAGAAGAAAAATCACTCACTAAAATTATTTATTGAAATGTATATTTTCATTTAAAACGTGATTTCTTCATGTTGTAGAATATGTGAAATGAATGAATTGAATATACACTAATGGATTGTGTGTGTGTTGTACCAATGAATATCTCAACATCTACTGTACAATTTTCACTCTTGTACATCTATTTCACTTTGTTGTCATTTCGTTTCCTTTGAAAAATATAAGTGAGTTTTTTAAATAATTTAGAAATCATGATATAAGGTGTGTAAAATGTTTATTTCTTTAAATTATATATATTTATTTTGTGTCACAAATTAGATTGGGATGCCTCCTTTTTTATGTTGCTTCATGTGAAGTGTATGTCCACCTCACTATTGAATATGGTTATCCATTATCAAATTTGTGTTTTTTATATTTAAATCCTTACATTAGTATTTCATTAATAACTTTCATTTTATATATTTAATTTGATAGATGAGTCCAACATTATTATCTCATCTATTTTCATTCACCTCAGAATAATCATGTTCTAACTTCTTGTATGTAATATGTTATATATATGTATTTTTGATTCTAGTCTTTTCGTGGATGATTAAAGTTGGAAGGAATGTGTTCACACTGTTCCATGCATTTTTTCCCATGTAATAGGGTCATGTAATTCATTTCATCACTAATCATGTATTGTTTGATCTATTTAATTTTGTTGTGTCATTCCTTATTACGAGAGGTTCAATATCCAATAGTTATACATGTAAGTGTGGTGGATGAACACAGTGACACACGCAAGGCCAGTGTGAATGGTAGTGTCAATGCTATAAAATTAAAAGAATCTAAAAAGCTAAAAAATATATAAAAAGGAGCTCAAAACACGTAATTCATGTTTCAAGGTAGAGACAGAAATAGTGATATCCATGAAAACATTAATATATTTTGAATAGATTCCAAAATCATATGTTATCATTGATTTTAATAAGCGGTCTTCATGCTAAAAATAAAAAATTTCCATAGATTCCCCATATTCTTTCCTAATGTATGGAAAAAATATAACTATTTTGGGTGAAGATCTATAATTATAATATTTGGTGTCATCTCCTCCCCATGTGTTGATCTCTCATTTATTCATCTCTTTATAATCATACCGTGGGGTGATCCATCCACAACAATTCACCATGTCCATCTTCCATACCTAGTACTAAAATATTCTTATAATCTCGTTGAATTTCTATCACCTCCAACTCCCCTCGCCCCTCTATCAGAATCACTCCCCTCAGTCCTCAATCTCATCTATATCAAATAACCCTTTTTCTTCATGAAAACCATGATTATGTCATATTTTATATGATCGACTATATTCAACCCTCAATCATTCTTATTTTCTTTACCACTACATCTACCACTAAAACCTAAAATCTTTCTACTACCCAGTTCCATTATATTTTACAGTCCTCATCATTATACCTCTCATGATTGGTTATTTTGTAGGACACCTCTTCTGATTCATAAAGATTAATTCATCATCTTATTTCATTATTTTGGTGGTTGAAAACCATAAATATATAGTGTAGTGGATGTAGAAACCACATACCATCATTGGTTTACATGAATTCTCCTTCTTCCTTCCAAAAGTATGGAAGAAATATAACTTCAGTGATCTATGATATATAATTATTATCATTGGTTACCTCTCCTCCCCACATGGTCATCTCTCATTTAGTCGTGTCTCCCTTCATATAGCTGGAAAAAATCCTCCACTCTAATTCACAATTTCTGGCTCCCCAACCCATTATTCAATGTCTAAACCTAGATATTATTATCGTCTTGTTCTAATCTCTTTGAACCTATACCATGATATACTCCTCTCAACCCTCAATTACATCTTTCTCCGCTCATTCATCCATTATGTCTAGATCCCCTCACCCATGTTATTATAGATTACAATCATCATACAATTTATTCTATTAATTTTACTCACTTATAATACAACTTAATATAGTATATCTGTAACACCCCAGGTAAATAAAGAATATAAATTTTTTATATTTATCCCTATTTGTGAATAAAATGTTACTATTAATTTAAAGGGAATGCTATACTCGATGGATTACCCAATATGCAACAACGAGTACCTTTGAAATCTTACGTTGCACTCTAATAATAAAAGAATTTTATTTTAAATGGTAGTTAACACCTAGACGTTGTAATGACATGAATGAACAGAACTAATTAAAAAATGATTATATATGTTTTTCAAATATTTTTACTTTTAACAATAAATTTTAGAGGATTAAAAATGCGAATGAATCCAATTTTAAGCATAAACATTCTAATATTCTCTAAAAGGTTGATTAACCGCCTTTTGATGGAGAACCTATTTTAAATCCACCTTTTGACAATATTATGTGTTATATTTGACAAAATAAAATTCTTCTTTAAAATTGGGACATCAAAATTCACTTTGTGTAAATTTTTGGTATTTTTAAGATAAAGTTCATTTTTAATGAATAAGTGAAAAATGTTGTATTTTTATTCAAAACCTCTTTTTAATATAATTTATTTATATGATTAGATAATATTTTGACTTGGTTTTAAAGTTCAATTATAATATATTTTTACTATTTAATCCAATGGTGGTCATTAGAATTAATTTTACTTTGAAATTGGACTTAAACTAGTGTCAATATTTTGATATATATTGTTTCATAAAAACACGATATTTGTTCTGACAGCGGGAATTAATTATTAAATTAATTAATGTAACTTATATGTTTTGAATTTTTTAAAATAGTAATCATTTTTTAATTCAGAATATCAAATATAGCTTAGGGTGAATTTTTGGTATTTTTCTGAAAAACTTCAATTTTGATGAATAGTGAAACCACTAAGTGGTAGTTTAAAAACTGATTTTTCATTTAAATGAAACTTTACCACTTATGTGACCTGAATTTCAAAAATGCGACATACATGGTTGTCATTAGGATGTAAAATATGGTTCAATGTGATTAAAATAATTTTTTTTGTGAATAGTAACTTTTAAGTTTTATTAATCGCGATTAAAGGTAATTAGTGTAATTTAAAGTAAAGATAATGTTATAATAATATGAAATGACCTTGAAACATGTCCTACCCTTAATGGATGAGTTATGGCCGACCAAGACAATCCATGGGTCATCTTGGGGACCCCATGGAGCCACTTCGGTATGAAAATGACATTAATAACTTTTTATTTAAAGTTAAAATTAAAATGTCACAAACATGTGTTGTTTTAGTAAAACAATTTTTACATGGGGTTATAAAAGTCATATTTTTTACTATAAATATTCATTAGAAATATAAAAATATTTCATACATCGTGATATTTTTTTTATAATTTTTAGACGTTAAATAAATTAAATTATTTATGACACCATGATGATGCAGCGATTACCTCATTATTTAACGATTTAAATAAAATAAAAAGATAATGTAAAATCTAAGACCTAACTTGTCAAAAACCTATTGGATGTGTGTATTTAAAACTATTATCACATTATCCTAGAAATATATAATTGTGTGACCATTAAAATCTGAAAATCATTTTATAATAATGTTACTTTTCAAGACTTTCCAAGAGTGCCCCTCTTCTCCTTTTATAAAAGGCTCCCACCTCTACCATCTTAACCACACCTCTCAAGCCCCTGGATCGGAAAAAACCTTCCCATTTTGTCTCTACACATCCCTCTCTTACTCCTAGAAGCCTCACTTTGGGAAGAAGTCTTTTCAAGGAAGCCTTTGAGCTCAAATCAAAAAAGAGTTACCCGATTTAAATGTAGTGTCTTCTCTTGTGTTCTTATGTTTTACTTTGCTTCTCCAACCCCCTAAAATATTTTTATTCCTTTATTTTGTAACAAAAACAGTATCTTAAATATTCTAGTATATTGTTACGAGAAGTATTAGAGCTACACCTACACACACCTTTATCTAATGGCTATAGAACATACTGTTTCTATGGTTGGCGATTTTCAGCCTCACGAAATAATGATTGTTCAATATTCTTTTAACACCTTTAAAGGTGGCCATTATGATGTCAATGTATTTTATATATTATATATATGGTATTTATGTTTATTATATGCTTTTGTATTTTAAAACATACCTTTATTCTTTTCATGTTGTACAAATGCGATAATTTCATATGAGGAAGTGTGGACTAACGCCCCCTCAAGTGATGTGACTCGTTCATGAAATACATGGAATGTATAAAGAATGAAATTAATGAAAAAATGTGACCTACATTACATATATATTATACTGTAATTATAATATATATATATCTCATTTATTTTTAATTCCATTAATATGACAAAAAAATGAAAGTAGCGTTCATGTGTACGTACGACCTACCGTCTCCCTGAACGGTGCTTTTCATTTTTTATCTCCAAATGATATGGAATAGTATAAAATGAATATGTATTTGATATATATGATATTTTAATCATTAATACTATTCTGGAAATAATTTACTTATAACTACATGGGAAATCATTTTCAAAGAAGTTCAATTTTTTTACCTATGTACCAAACATCGGCAAAAACATCTGATATGAACTAACATTATTAAACAATATTTATAACATTATAATATGTGATATGAACTGAATAATAATATTTAAAGGAGGTCCTTAAGAAATCATAAATTGTCCAAAGTTTATTATTAAGGAATATAATGAAATGAATAAGACAAGTCGGACTTGAGGTAAGGGATCCTACCCCTCTCATTCTTTTTAAGTACACTCTTTTATGTCATTCCTTTTAATCTCATATTTATTATGATTGGGATGTTCTTTTATATTAATCTTACTGTAATTTTTTATGTTCATATGATTAGAGACCCTATTTTCTCTCATCAATCCATTTTGGATGTTTTGAGTGGCGCTGTTAGGCTGCCGAATTTTTGTAAGAGATCCAACCTCTCTTTTCCTTTTTAAGTACTCTCGTTTATGTCACTTATTTTAAGAACTTATTTGTTATGTTGGGGGATGATATATTATATTCATATTGATTTAAATTTTATGTTAATATGATGAGATACCCTTTTTTATCTCATCAATCCATTTTTGGATGTTTTATGTGGTGCCGTTATGCTGCAGAGTTTTCGTAAGGGACTTCGTCTCAATCTCCATTCATTGAGGCATATTTTGTTTTATACACAACTTTATTTTATACAGTGTATAAACCCATTTGATTTTTATGCTTATTCAAAATGAATCTTTTTTTATATGAAGTGCTTTACTAAAAGACAAAATAATGTTTTTTTGTCATACGTATGCTGCGACAACGACTTCTCCACCACAGTAACCATTATTTGAGTTTCGGATTTCTCTACAAGCCATAACCTAATTTTTTTTAAAATGAAAAATAAATACCATGTATTAATTTTCTTTTATTTTGGTATTGAAAATGGTTTTCATAATGTTTTTATTATATTAATGTGTTGTATTTATATCTTTTGATTGAAATGAGGAAATGTTATGTTTCCTTTATGTATGTTTTATGTGATACGATAATGTTATGGTTCTTGGGAATTGTTAGGAAGATGGGTGGTTCCATGATAAACTAAGTGCGGGTGAGCCCAATATATCTCTCCAATGCATTGGGTGACGCAAATGAGTTAAACATTAAGGTTTCTCCGAAGAGATTTAGGGAATATACTGTGATGGGTATTCAAAATGTAACCATGAGGGTTACTCCCTACGTAATAATGTTATAAATGCATCAAGTTACCTTTATGTCTTATGATTTCTATGAGTTATTCATAAATCTTATGATTTCAGGGGGTATGTTAATTTTCTTATGCTTCATGAGTAAAGTATGATTTCATTGATTCTTATGTATACATGGACTAATGTTTTCTTTCCGTATTGTTATAACCCTTACTGAGCTTTTTATGCTCAAACCATATTTTTTTGAAATGATATTCACAAAACATAAAGTTGAACAGGGTCAAGGATGGGATCATGGAAATGTCAGGCTGTCTAAAACAAGGAACTAGACATGACACTTTTGTTGAAGACTTCTTATTTTTGTGAAAAAATGGAAGCTGAGTAGATGTGTCTACTTTGTAACCTTTGAGATCTAATAGTTATGTCCTAATTCTCTAAAACTATAAAACTGAAATGATCATCAATGTGAATTATTCATTTAATTCAATAATAAGTAATGTTTAAGGCTGTGTCCTTATAGTATCAATTTTACTATTATCATAAATATTTGAAGATAACCATTAATCAACATTCAATTTTTATATGAAGTTGATCACATAAAATATCAAATATATTTCATTATTGGTTATTCAAAACATTAATACAATAAATTCATTTAATGAATGTATGTAGTTTAATTAATATATGATTTTTTTACTAAACAGGTTAAATACAATTTATTAACATTTTGAATTCATCATGCGGTTTGTTAACAATCCGAAATCTACTCCATTTTTTAGGTCTTATTAAAAATGAGTGAATTCATTATATGTTTGAATTTTGTTTTAATATTCGCAGTTCAAACCATAAAAAATGTAATGCATATTTTAAAATATCTAATCAATCTATTACATATTTACATCCCAGACACTCAACTACAACAAGATAAATTTTTTGATATTGATTATATACTTCACATCATTGATAGATTGATAAAAATGTATCATTTGATGCATATTATATATTATAAAATTAAATTAAATAAAAAATAATTCTTTATAAAGATAATTATTATAAGGATAACCTTTTACAAGAATTGATAACACTATAGTGAACAACATAGTGATATCCATAAAAAAACCTCAAACTACCATTCAATGGATGCAGAAACCATATATTATAATTAAATACGACTGTGAAATTATAATTAGACATGATGGAAACAATATAAGTATACATGGATGTATACCTATTTAATTTTACATCCAAATAATCACTGTTTGTGAGCCAAAAAATAGTCCATGTCTTCTTGGAGCTTTTTATCAAGATTCTGGATTTTAAAAACACATTTTCCATGACACTTAGTCCTATTTAATTAAATACATATTTATATTACAAGGATACAGTGCAGGTATACAAGCATGGTATACTCAAGTCTAAATTGACCTTTCATTTTGGTTTTAATTCAATATATGATTATATCTTTGTATATAATAAGTATTTTATATTTCTTACATGCTCATATAACATAGCTAGTCAATGACTTAACCAAATCACACATAGTCCATACCAACAAAGTGATCAAATGAAACATGATCCCATGATCTAACACTTTTTATGGTTGGACATCAATGGTATGTGAAATAGACCATTTAAATGCAGTATAAAAACTATGGTTAATGTTATGTGTATCAATCCAATGGGAGTACTATTAAATTGAAAAACTTTCTCTTGACATGGGATGCTAATGACAACATTTTTATTCATTATTTTCAATTTAACATGAGAATGTTAATTATGTTTCCAATTCTAAAAAAATATTTACTATGTTTATAGGGATTCCATGATTTTGAATTATCATTAAAACTTCAATTAATGGAACCAATTATGGTGAACAATATTTGGATAAGGATATAATGATTCATCACTTTACACACCACATGTAAAAGGACAAGGGAATATAGTAGATATGTAATTTAAGTTTAAAATTATTAAAATACCCAATGAAACCAACCTTATTACATCAGAATCATAAATACTACAGGCTACTAGTATAGTGTTGATGTTAAAAAATCACAGATTGAAGAAACATTAATAAATTAAGTCGAACATATGTTGTAATAAACAAACAAAACAATATAATTGATATTGGTTTCATAAAAACCATAAAGGGAAATAAACATGAAGGTTAGAGAATAAACATAAATGATAGAGACATCTACAACTATTTTTTACACAGTCTCAATGTGATCCTTAAAGGTATCATGACATAAGAGATCAATAGTAACTAGACAGTTCTCCCCTTCACTATCCAAAATTCATGAAAAATTAACATCAATGATGTCTATGATTCCTAATTTAATATATCATTTTGAATAAACTAAACCCTTCCCATTTTCCAATTTCTTTAGATCCGAAAGCTACCACATTGGTTGTGATAACATTATTCATTTGTTCATGTATTTTAATGAACCGATTGAATAATTAAAATATGGGAAATAAATAACAATTCAAAAATTATTGTTTTCTGTGATCATGATGTTTGATTATGTCACAATAGCATTTCCATCAAATGGGAAAAGGTATGATTTGTATATTTCATTGAGTTGTGATAATACCCATCTCTTCCATTCTTTGGTATAAACGTCATAAACACAACATCCTTCAGAGATAAAAATAATAATAAAATTCTCAAATTCATTCAAACTACACACTAAACAAGAACATCAACAGTTATAAAAGTGGGTTCAAAATGTTCTTCCAATGTTTTCAATAATTGGTCATACACCTTTAAAGACTAGGAAGGCACAAAACACTAAAAAACATAGATCTAGTACCATGTACATTGCCCTTTATATCTATCTGAGTAACTCTTGATTCATGATTCCCTGACCATGTAGAAGTTAATCTTACAGTTTTGAACAAAGTGGAATAGGTACATTGAATCTTATAAATGGATGAGTTAAATGTAGGGGTGTTAAATGATACAACTTCTTCACCCCCCAACAAGATATAACCCATAACATAGTCTAATTGGATCTATTCTTTATGAATTCTTTCCTCCTCCAAATGAAGAACCTTCACAAGAGGAATATTTCTAGTGTGCTCTAACACTATTATGTTTAGTCTACTGAGGAAAAGGTGTTTGATTTCTTATATATAGAGATATCTGGTACTTTTTTTGATATCATAATTAAGATAAAAGGATGGATTAGAGAGTACAAAAATTGTTTTTAAGGGGTGACTAAAAAAACAGACTAGTTGGAATTTACAGAAAAACAGTTGCTAAATTTGGCATGGGTGACTTGGAGGGAAATAGAATGAAATTTAATGGATGAAAGTGATTTCAATATTGGGAAAATTCAGATATAATGGACATAATGAAATAGTAGAGAAATGGGGAGATATTTCTTTCTATCAAGTAGAGGTATTTCAATACAAAAAAATCAGGGTGACATAGAAAGATATCAATTTGACGATGTTTGTTTTTTAATTCAAATACTATAGCTAAACATATTTTCTTTTAATTATGATATTATATCACTAGATTATTATTTATAAAAATTATCATATTTTTATTATTATTAAAAATATCAAACAATTATGATTATAATTTCAACAAAATCTATGAAAAATTTTGATAATTTATATACAAATAGTTTCATATAAATATTTATATATTTTTAAATAAATTCATTAAATAGTTGTTGAAATTTAAAATAAAATAACATAGTATTTAAATTCATTACTCATATATGATAAAATTATATTTAATATTTATTCACAGATGGTAGAATGATAAATGTATATAATGGTAAATAATATTTATTCATAAATGATAAAATTATATTTATTCATAAACGATACAATTATATTTATTTTAATAATTAATCATAAATTATAATATTATATTTATTCATAAATTTCTATTTTTATAAAAATATTTTTATTATAATATTTATTCAAAAATTATATAAAGTTATATTTAAATAATATCTAAAAATATAATATTTTTATCTAATTTGAAATAATATTTTTTCATTTTTTTTATATTTTTATATTAATTTTTTTATAATTATTGAAATTATATTTTTTAAAAATGAATAAGTAATGAAAAATATGATGACATTAAAATATAAAAAATTAAATCTAAATATGAATATTTATTACATTAATATTTTAATTAATATATAGTATGTTTAAACTAAGAAAATTTTTCTCAAAAAATTAAATAATTGTATGTATATATTTATTAACGATAAATGTATATATGATTGATGCGATATAAAAATAAATTTTGAGAATTAAAACCAATGTATTTATTTTAATATATGGTCAACATTTCTAAAAAAAATCTTAGAGGTTATTTGTTTCATTTGTATCAAAAAAACCTATTTTTTTTCAATTTAAATTTTAACTAAATAAGAAGGACTGAAATGAAAAATGTTTTGTTTATTTTATTAAATTTTGTACCCAATAAATATAGAGATAAATAAAAATCATTTATTTTATTTTATTTTATTTTGTGAATTAGGAAATGGTTTTTAATATTACTAATATATCTACAAAAATAGTGTAATAGTACAAAAATGGTTGTTAAATTGTAACTAAATGGCCAATAATAATCAATATAAAAAATGGTCATTGATAATATGATTGTAATAACAATGCATAAATTTAGAGGTCTGCAGTTTTTTTTGATATATCAACTATGCATGATGAACACAAAAAGATGAAGAATAAAAAATGTTAGAAACCTATTTAGAATGGATATGTTACAAATACGATGCCCTAATATGATAAATGATGGAAATTGAATATAGAATATGTATCGTGGTGGGACATACAAGTAGAGCGCAACTGAGAGATTTTCTGGCTTCAACGGGGGAAAGGGAGTCACCATCGATTAAAGGGGATGTAAGTGCGGTGGTATTGGGTAGGAGGGACAGGAGTGTATGGAGGAAGGTGGGGGAGGGGTAGGGGGTGTGGGAGATGGACCGTGCTTCGTTTTGGGAGGATATTAATTGGATAGTCAATGGAGGGGAGGGAGGTAGGGGGAATCGTGAAACGTTATGGTGTGTGGATGGCCGTTGTGGGTTATATGGGGTGCAGGTGTGCGGGACTGCATGTTAAGTTTTTTTATATGAAGAATTAAATATATAAATTAATGCAAGTATCTTTAACTTGAGGTTGTAGTATTTTTTTAAATGTGCAATATAAAATTTTATTCAAAAAATAATGGACAATTACTTCGGCTTTTTGGATTGGTATTTTAGATGATAAATTAAAAGAGGTAATTATAGAGAATGAAAATATTTAACGTCTAAATATATTTGTAATTTTATGTGCAGTAGTTTTTTCCATTTTAAGAGGTATAATTTTAATTTATATGTAGGGAAATTAAATTTAAAATTGGTCAATTATTATTGAGATGTCATTTTTTTTAATATATTGATGATTTATTTAATAAATGGGATTATATAAATTTTTTATAGTAATAATTATATTTTAAGATGAGAGTTTGTTATTAATTTAAATTAGTGGTTCATGTGGTTTGTTGGTGGAAACTGGAAGGAGATTTATGTAAAAAGATTTATTTGAAGATTTCTGAGATATTGTATCATAACCAGTTTAGAAGAAAGGGTAAACAATATAATAGACTTAATAAAATTATATTCTACTATTACATCCTGAATAATAAACAACCAATAAATGCTTGATTTATAACAATGTTTTCACATCATTAAATTTTTATAATCATTTTAATTTGTATGTTTTGAGAGATAGGTAAATAGTACGTAATATAGTGGACTCATTCTGATGATTTATATTTTTTCCACATAAATATATCTCTTATTTTACACCACTATTTCATTCAAGAAACATGATTCATTTAATGTGTGTCACAATAGTGGTAATCTTGACCATGATAACATTTCTAATCATATTTAAATATAATGAAAAACCTTTAAAATTATGGCATGATAAAAAATCGTTGTGTGGGGTATAAAAATTAATGAAATCTCATAAGTCTAGTGAATAACATGAATACCCACGATTATGTTTTTATTTTGCACAATAAGACTCTAAGAACATAATTAAAACATCTCTACAAGTGAAAATCTATCAATTATTAAATAAAACATTTGATAAACCATTCTCAAGATAGAATAAAACATAAGGTCTTCTCGAGGAATGTGTGAACTCATGAAAATGTTGCTCTGAAAAACAAAAATTTCACCTTTTATCATTACTTAACTCAATAAATAAAAATATTTCCACCAAAATATTTTTTAAAAGAATATTATTTGTAACCTAGATCATTATAAAAATCTTGAATCATTTTAAAACAACAATTGGAATCTATACCTGATGATATATACTGATAGTGGTTGAAAGTTATTGGTAAAACATTTATGAGGATAATCTATACAAATGATTTTTAAAATAAGTTTTATATGGGAACCTATACTAAAAATTTAATACTAAAAAACATGGTTTATCTAGTGCTAGGGATTTTATAGTGCTAGAAAAGAGAACTGTTAAATACCCACTTTAATAGATCTACAAAAAGTGGTGTTAACGGGAGGAATTTTAACATTGTTTTTTAGCACTGTTAAAGGGGGTCTTTAATAGTAATAAAAGTCAATAATAAAAGCCCCATTTATCAACTATTTATTAAAAGTGATTATAAATGTCTCCCACTATACATGTTCATGAAACAAATTAATTTTAATGACCCCCATTTAATACAAATATTAAAAAAACACAAATATAGGGGGTCCTTTATCAACACTTGTAAAAAGTGTTAATAAATAGGGGTCTTTATCAATGGTTTTTTAAAAGTTCTAATAAAATTTTTATTTAATAAAACAATTAATTAAAAATGAATAATAATATATTAAAATATATGTATTTTTATATTGATATAAATATAATAAATATGTTTTAAATATGTTTTCGAAAAGGCTAAATAAACATTTACACTTAATAAATAAGTTATTTACAAAAAAATGTTTTATAAAATAATTTAAAAAACATTAATTAATAATATGATACTTATTATAATGTAATAGTAATTTAATAACAATTTTAAGATAATAAAATCAATCATTTTAATAAATGATCTAAACTAAGGAGAAAACGTAATTCGAACTTCAATAAACCATAACTGTTGATCTGGGGGTCCGTTTGAGATCTTCCACAATGAAACTGAAAATCATTGTGATCCTAGTGCTGTGTTGACTGGGGAAACCCCATTCACTATTATTTCAAGGCTAAAAGAGATCCAATGGCCTCCAAAGATAAGTGTTTTAGGGGTATACAAATTTTTTAAAAGTCTATGGATTTTGGACCTCAATTAAGGGGGTATTTTTCCATTTTTTTGGGACTGAATTTATTCAAATTTATTATATTATTATTGGTATTATTGATTTTAAATTTTATATTTGTTCGAAATGTAGTTTTATTCATAATTAAATATATGCATATTTTCTTAAATTTACTTATAATAAATCACATGTATAACTACAATATTTACATATTTATGTAAAAATAAATTTTTCAAATATATAAAATAAATATTTATTATTAGTTTTATTTAAATGAAATAATTATTCATATTATTTAACTTATAAAATGAAATAATATTCATATATAATTTTTATATATACATATGTGTGTTCATTAATAAACACACACACTCATATATATACATCTATTTTCTTATAAACTTATATATATAGTAATATATATAAATGAGTGTTAATATATAATATATTTAAATAAATATACAAGTGTGTGGGTATATATATATATCATAAATTTCAAAATATATACAAATTATTAAAAAAGTCATTAAAAATACAACAAAACATGCATGGAATAGTGGTAAAGAGTTTCAATCCCATAAGGGAGGACCATTGATCAAATACAGACATATGTATGAATTTGTTGTAGCATTACGGTGCTAAAGCTGTGTCACGACCCATCTCCGGGGGCCCGTGTCTTGACTAACCCCAAGCCTGCCACCCATAGGCCAAGGGCTGGCGACTAGCACCAAAGGGGAATTCCCAAACAATGGGAAGACATTTCCTTTATAACCTATAAACACACACAACCAAGCACACAACAAGATACGAATGCAAGTCAACTATATAGAAAAATGAGTGCTGAAAGTAAAAAAGTGGTTGGAATACAAGCCCAACAGTAATAGTACAAGTACAACCGCAATACAATACAACTGAAGAAAAAGAAAGGTAGCTACTGGGTCGTCCTCCAGGTCTCGACCTAAAGGGTAGGTACAGATTGCGTCCTCCTCACTCAACATCCACCCATATCCTCTACGTACCGACAGTCTAAATGGTCCACCTCTGGGTACCATTCAGTCCTGGTAATCTCAGCCTCAGTCAATGTTGTCCATTTTCTGCATCCAACACAATAATGTGAAGGTATATACCATTTAGGGGTGAGTATATCGATACTCAGTAGGGACCCCGAGACCCTCAAGGTCTCAGAAAATCCTCGATGGATAAACCACAAAGTAGAAAATCAACAGATAACCCTACATAGGTATATGATGATACATATACCTCAGTTATAAAGTAATCCATCTCCATCACGAGGAATCATAGAGGTACTGACATAGATCACACCAGGTATATATCATAGGTATGGTAGTAGAGATGATTAGTTATAACTACTGAATCATCTTACTTCATTAAGTGGATATGCTGCCGACCTACATAGAATCTCTAAGAGATGTCCCACACAGGATCACTAGAATCTGACCCACACAAGATCGCGGGAGATCTCCCACAGAGGATCACTAGGAGCTAAACCACACAAGATCGCTAGGAGCTCACCAAAACAGGATCTCTAAGAGCTGACCCACACAGGATCTCTAGGAGCGGACCCACATAGGATCGTTTGGAGCTGACCCACACATGGTCGCTTGGAGCTGACCAACATAAGATCTCTTGGAGCTGACTGACACAGGATTGCTGGAGCTGACCCACACAGGATCTCTAAGAGCTTACCCACATAAGATTTCAAGGTGCAAACCCGCACAAGATTTCTAGGAGCTGATCCGCACAGGTTCGCAATGTGCACTCTTCTCATCACAACCAACTACTGGGTTTCTGCCTAGGCTTTCTCATCTCTGGGAGAATCCGTTCCCCAAGCCAATAATAAATTCTCCAACTACCACTATGTCATATAAAGAAGTAACATGAAGTTCTGCCACTTCATAGGGCTCTCTACGCAATATATGACGCATCAATCGGACGCCCATCCAATGAGTAATCATCCTTTTAGTCCCCGGGGCCTGGTTGGATTCGTGCTTGATCCAACTCGACCATACCCCAACATAACCCAAATATCCATTGAGGTATACTCAATGGTAATGCCTCAATTCATGATTTCTAGTGCCGATGATGATTCATCCAATAGAAATCCGGTGCCAATGTTATGGCCAAAAGAATGTAAAAAGTCGTACTGGGCCCGAGGTCTGGCCCGACCTGTTTTGACCGACCCGATCCGACCCGATCGGACCGACCTGGTTTATCCTGGCCTGGGCTGACCTGGTTTGGTTCATCCCATCTGGACCTTCTAGGTATTCCCTAGCCCGCTGGGTGGCCTGCCACTTTGGGTTCTGCTCGACCCGATTCGTTCGGCCCGACCTTCTGGTTCTGGCCCAATAGGCTGTGTGGGGCCGCAGAGGATGTCGGGAGGGTGGAAGACTGTGAAGACAATCAGTCAGAGTTTTCCTTGAGAGTTCAAGTCTACGGGGTGGCTTGGCCCTGGCGGTTTAGCCAGAAGAGTAGCAGCGGCTCCGGTGGTGGCAAGGACGGCGACGGTGTCAGCTCATCACAAATGGCGGAAGTGGATTGGCCGAGAAGATGGTGACAGATCAGCCCAGATGGCGGCGGTAGTGATGGCATATCCCAAATAGTGGCAGCGGCTCAGACGGTGGAGGGTCATCCTGGGCAGAAGTGGCAGCTCAATCCGAACTGCGGCGGTGGCTTGGCCTGAATGGTGGCGGCGACTCAGTTGGCTGTGGCACAGTCAGCGGCTCAGTGAGGCCGTGGGGGGGGGGGGGGGGAGGTTGGGCCACACGTGTTCAACTATGATTGTAACTGAGGCCACGGGTGGTGGTGACATGGGGCACAAAGGCCGCAGAGCACCAGGTGGTAGGGGTCGCAGGTGGCGGAATCCGCAGGGCGGCGCCGTTTCATTCTTCACATTCGTCGCCTTTGTCCATTTCTAAGAACACACCTTGAACCATGATTTCTGGAGAGGAAGATCCTTGTTTGTTTGGCTTGCACTATCTGCGTTAGGGCGGTAGTGAGAAACTATAATTTCTTCATTGTTTCGTGATGAATTATCGAGAACGAAAAAGAGTGAAATTCAATCATCCACCCTACTATTCCCCCACAATAATTATTCACAACCCACAAAAGAAAACAACCCAGATCAACTTGATAATGATTTGATATACGTTATTTGTTTTAGAAGGGAAGAACATGGAAATAAAATCATGCTCAATTTAAACCTCTACATCGGATTGTTCATTAGTGTTGGCATGAGGAAGAGGTTGGAGTTGTCAACATTCATCTCATCCACCACACACCCCCAATCCTGGGCTAGTGCGTCGGTTCATCATAGATGAAGATGTCCCACGTTGGAGGAAGTCAAAGATATCGATGTTCTTCGTTGGAGGGGCGTTCTTCATTGGAGAATCATTTTTCGTGGAAGAACGCAATCTTTGATGGAGAGGTGTAATCCTCCAAGGGCCCCCCTCTCACAATCTCACCCAAAAATGTAAGAGGTGCCAATATAATTAACTTAAAGGATTAATTATGATGGAACAACCAAGTTGGTGTAATTAATGTACCGTTTTGGAACAATTAATCAGATCAATTAATTTGACCAATTAAATGGCTCAATTTAATGGTTGGGGTGGAAAATTTGGTTAGTCAGGAGGTTTCTCCCAATTAAATGGCTCAATTTAATGGTTGGGGTGAAACCACTAAGTGGTAGTTAAAAAACTGATTTTTTTGTTTAAATGAAACTTTATCACTTCTATGAATTGGATTTCAATAATCCGACATACATGGCTGTCATTAGGAAGTAAAATGTGGTTCAATGGGATTAAAATAATTTTTTGGTGAATAGTAACTTTTAAGTTTAATTAATCACGATTAAAAGTAATTAGTGAAATTTAAGGTAAAGATAATGTTATAATAATATGAAATGACCTTGACACATGTAATACCCCTATTAGATGAGTCATGGACGACAATGAAAATATATGGGTCAACTTGGGGACCCCATGGAGCCACTTTGGTAGGAAAATGACATTAAAAACTTTTTATTTAATGTTAAAATAAATATGTCACAAACATGAGTTGTTTTACAACAACAGTTTTTAAATGGGGTTATACAAGTCATATTTTTTACTATAAATATTAATTAGAAAGATAAAAATATTTCCTACATCATGATATTTCTTTTATAATTTTTAGGCATTAAATAAATTAAATTATTTATGACACCATGATGATGCAGCGATTACCTCATTATTTAACGATTTAAATAAAATGAAAAGATAATGTAAAATCCAAGACCTAAAATTGTCAAAAAAACTATTTTATGGGTGTATTTAGAACCATTATCACCCTATCCTCTAACTATATAAGTGTGGGACCTTTAAAATCCGATACTCATTATATAATAAAGTAAAATTTTATTACTTTCCAAGAGTGCCCCTCCTCTCCTTTTATAAAAGGCCCCCACCACTACCACCTTATTCACACCTTCCAATCCATTTTTCTCATCCAAACTCTGCCCAAATACTCTCTATACTTCCCTATATTACTCCTATAATCCTCATTTGGGCATAATTCTTCTCAAGGAATCCTTTGGCTCAAATCAAAAAAAAGTTACCCGATTTTAAGGTAATGTCTTCTCTTGTGTTCTTTTGTTTTATTTTTCTTCTCCAACCCACTAAATTTTTTTATTACATTATTTTGTAACAACACCAGTATCCTAAATATAATTGTATGTTTTTATGAGATGTATTTTATTTACACTTACACACACCTTCTTCTAATGGTTAAAGAACATACTGTTTCTGTGGTTGGCAAATTTCTGCCTCACGAAACGATGATTGTTCAATCTTATTTTAACACCTCTCATGGTGGAAATTATGATGAAACTATTTTTATATATGATATATATTATGTTTTTGTTTTCCTTATTATTATTTATTTTTCATTTATAGAATACCTTTACGATTTCCATTATGGGTAAACGCGATAATATCATTTTAGGAAGTGCGGACTACCGCCCCCTCAAAGTGATTTGAATCATTAATGCCATATGTGGGATGTATAAAGGATGGAGTAAATGATATTATACATTATATTATACTTTAATTATATTATAACATTATATAATTACAACTTCATTCCATTAAATATGAAATAAAAATGAAAGTAGCGTTCATGCGTACGTACGACTTACCGTCTCCATGAATGGTGCATTTCATTTCTTACCTCTAAACGTTACATAATATTATGAATGAATGTATATATTGGATATATATGATATATATGATATCTACATCATGGATATAATTCTGGAGATAATGGATATTCTACCACATAAACAACTTGTAATTATAAGAAGTTTATTGTTGACTCAAGTACCAATGATCGACAAAACGACCGTTATTAACTTAAATGACTACATAATTTTAGTTACATTGTAATAAGTGATATAAAAAGGATAATGAACTTGAAAAAGGCTCTTAAGAAAGTAGATATTAACTCTATTTTATTATTCAGGAGGTTAAAGACCGGTCAAGTCATGTCGGACACGAGGTAAGGGAACTTCTTAACCCAATTTTCATTCTTTGGGTTAATCTCCTACTTTCAAATTATGTCATGATATTATTATGTAATATATGGTATTTATACATTAATTATGTGTAAATATAGTGAATACACATAATAGAACTATTTTATTTAAAAAATTATCTTTTTAAAAGACTTCATCTCAATCTCCTTTCATTGAGGCATATTTTGTTTTATACACAACTTTCTTTTATACGGTGTATAAACCCCTTTGACTTTTATGCTTATTCAAATGGAATATTTTTTTAATACGAAGAATTTTACTAAATGACACAAGGAATGTTTGTTTTGTCGTACATATGCGGCTATAATGACTTCTCCACCATCGTGACCATTATTAGAGTTTCAGCTTCCTCTATAAGCCATACTTTTTTCAAAAATAAAAAATAAATACCATGTTTTACTTTTCTTTTATTTTTTTATTGAAAATGATTTTGAAAGTGTTTTTATTATATCAATGTGTTGTATTGATATCTTGTGATTGAAATGTAGAAATGTTGTGTTTCATTTATGCATGTTTTATGTGATACTATTATGTTATGGTTTATGATATGTTTAAACCTATTCATATGAGGAATGAATTGGACTTAATAAGTGATGGGTGGAGCCCACTATAGCTCCTTGATGCATCGACAGGTCTCATGAGACAAACTAGTGTCTTGGCATGAGGCCTTGACAAAATCTTATTTGTAGTCTTGGCACGAGGCCTTGGCTACGTGGTTATGATAGTCTGGCATTATGCATTCCATCATTATGAAAGTGGTTATTGATATTGCATGTGAATATTCGACCAGTAGAATATCCATGTGAATAAGTAAATGGCATTATTTCATTTTATTTTTGCCATATTATATTGAAGTTCATGTTTAAAAGGCTTTTGTTTAGTTATACATTGCATTAATTGTTTATGTTTATTTGTGAAAGTTTATGCTATATTGTTATCCTTACTGAGCATCTAAGGTCACCCCTTCCAATTTTTAAAATTTTCAAGGATGTGAAGAAGTATATTATGAATGACCTGTAGGGATAGTATGAGGGGATATGAAGACAATATTTTGTTGTAGTTTTTTTTCTTTATGATGTAATGTAAGACTTATGAATGTATCTACTGTTTCCAAGGCTACTAAACTAATCGGTCTTTTGAGATTTGATCCTCTGTGATCATGCCAATGTTACGCAATAATGCACTGACTCTGGGTAACTGGGGTCGGGGCGTTACACCCTCAACACTTTCTCTTGATGTGACACTGGTGCCATGTTACATTTTTTGAAGAGGATGATGTGCTCCCCACCTTCAAAAAATCTATTAGTTGCATGTCCTGTGAATATTTGAGCATGTTGCATCTCACAGTCATCGTCCCTATGCTGCGCCTCCCTGACTCACTGAAGAAGATGGGGAGTGACTATGTGAGACTGAAGGAAAGATGCCATATCCCGATCCACAATAGATTTCTGTAAAGCGGCTAGCTACTCTGTCACATCACCTAACAGTTGTAAAGTAGATCTCCTGCTGATTGCATCTGTAACAACATTTGCCTTACTAGGAGTATAGTCTATCTCAAAGTCATAGTTATGGAGGAACTCAAGACGATATCACTGTATCAGGTTCAGGTCTTCCTGAGAGAAGATATACCTAAGACTCTTATGATCATTTTACACTGTAAAATGATCTCACATCAAGTAATGTTGCCACATCTTCAAGGAGAAGACCACTACTGCTAACTCTAAGTCATGGGTAGCATAGTTCATCTCATGCTGTGTCAGCTGTTGAGAACCATAAGTGCTCACCACTCCCTCCTACATTAGTACACATCTGAGTCTGATCCTTGATGCATCGCAATAGACTACATACCCTACACCCTCCTCTGGTAGCCTCACGATGGGGGCACTCATCAGCCTCCGCCTCATCTTTTGAAAACTCTGCTGGCATCTACCGACCACACGAAGGGTTTCCCCTTTTTCATCAACGCTGATAGGGGTGCTGCAACTGTAGAGAAGTCTAGCACAAATATATGGTAGTATTATGCCAAACCAAATAAACTTCATACCTCTGTCAGACTCCTAGGTGGCTCCCAAGAAAATACAGCCTCAATATTCACTAAATCTACTACAACTCCAGCCTCTGGTATGACATTTTTCAGAAATTGAACCTCTCATATCCATAAATGGCACTTCGAGAGCTTACCATAATGATGTTGCTCTTGGAGTGTGTCTAGTTCTATCCGAAAATGATAAGAATGCTCCTCCTCAGCAGTTGAGTAGATCAGAATTTCATCGATGAAAACTACAATAAATCAATAAAGGTATGAATGAAAGATCATTATCATTAGTCCCATGAACACTCCTAGAAAATTGGTCACACCGAATGGCATAAAAAAAAACTCATATTTTCCATAACGAAATCTAAAATTCATCTTATGTAGACCCTCGTCCCGCACTCTGAGCTGGAGATAGCTTAATCTGAGTTCTATCTTTGAGAACCATCGTGCTCCCATCAGATGATCAAAGAGGTCATCAATCCTCAGAAGTGGGTACTTTTTTTTCACGATCACCGGGTTCAGGGGTCAACAATCAACACAATATCTGAAACTCCCATCCGCCTTATTGGAGAAAAAAATCGAGGCTGCGCGTGGAGAAATACTGGGTTGGATGATTCCCTTCCCCTGTAAGTCCTCTATCTATACCTGCAACATACAAAGCTCCATGAAATCCTTCTGATATGCTGTTATAGATATCGGTGTCATCATGTGGTACATTTCAATGTAAAATTCCACCTCTCTATGTGGAGATTGACCCGATACATCATCAGAGAAAACATCCTTATACAGGTCCACCACTACATTATAACATGGACTCTCCAATTCATCATATTTGAGGGTAAGGCAATCAAACTAATGTGTAATCGGATATAACCTCCTCTGGGTAAGTCCATCCTATGATGAAAAGGCTACCTTATCAATGGTGAAGGTAAACCTGGTCCCATCAGTACAGACACACCGCCCATTTCTCTAAATACAGTCAATCTGAGCACAGATTGTAGGTAACCAGTCCATACACAAGATGACTTCGTAAGGCCACGACGCCGCTACTAGGTGATCTCAGAAGAAGGTATAGCCTCCTAGAGTAAGCTCACCCTCTCATCACTAGTGCGTAATCATCGAATCCACTCCCATATTTGTCTCTAGTAGTAAGGATCGAGCCAACGACACTGTCGAAATCTCTAAACTCTGACCGAGGGAAGAGGAAATAAAAGAATGAATGTAACCTGCGTCTTTAAGTAATGCAACTAAGGTGGAGTAGACACATATAATACCCCATGTCATCTCTAGAGTACCATGATCATAAAGCTCATCTACTTGGAGCTAAGAACTCCCCTATCCACCTACTCCCTGCGGTTGGGGTGGACCTCCTAGTGATGGCAACGTTAACATATCAAATCGTTTCCCACCACCATCTGCACGACCATCTCCTCGGCCATGTCCACCTTCTCCCTGAGGACCTCCTCGGTTGAATCTCTGTCTCTTCCTGGGAGGTTATTCGACCATCTACCGATCACCCAGATGACGGGTAGGACAATCATGAGCCATGTGACCCTATCCACCGCATGCGTAACACTTCCCGCTCCTGGCATGACTGAATTCGCCTCAGGAGATCCGTAAAACCGACCCTGAGTTATGCGTTCATCCTCCTATATGTATTGTACTCATGGACCCTTGTGGCATCTGTCTGCTACCAGATGCAGAAGACTCCTCCACATGACCACTGGTGGTTGGTCTTGCAGCTGGTTACTACTCAGCAAGGAAACTCTCTAATAAGAGGGCTCTCTCTAACACCCCCAACTGCCTCAGGGTGCTGAGTGAGATCATCAAAGCCATGATCTCTTGGCAGATCCCCTTCTCAGAGGTCAATGACCAAAAGAATGGGTGTCGTACCATATTTTTGGAGTAGCATGAGAGGTCAGCGATCCTCACTGAGTACTAAGATACATTCATGATTCCCTACTGTAGATTAAGAAGATCATTTATGCGCACTGCGCGAAGAGTCACTGGGACAAAATCTACATGAAATAGGCTCTCAAAATCTTCCCAGATAAGCATCACATAGTCGTGAACCTGGAGCATCATGCTCCACCATCTTCATGATGCTGCCTATAGAAGGATATCAGAAAATATCACCATGAAATCAGCTGGTGTCGCAACCCATCAGAAGACTCTCGCCACAACCTCCTACCAATCCTCAACCGCCTGTGGGACCGTCATTCCCCAGAACCTGGGTGGCCATTGGCGCTGGAACTCATGCAACGCACTCAAGAAGTATGCACCATCTGCTTCTAGGGTTGGTGGCATCAGTGACCCGATGAGGAATGGTACCACTAGTGCCTCTATTGGAAAAGGGACCTGCACAGAGACCTCGTCGCTCAGTGGGCTATCAGTGCATACAACTCTCAGAACCCTAGCTGGTTGTCTTTGTGGACGAATCCTAAAAAGAAACAGGTGCACCATGTTCAATAAGTTATACATGGTGAAATGACTCAAGGGATCACAATAAAAACTCATTAAAACGCACACACAATTAGTGTTTTCGTGCAATGAGTCAGAAATAAGAAGTCAGGGACCTAGTGTATGGATTCGTTGGACACCGTACCAACACTGGATTCCCTAATATTATAACCAAACTCACTAGACATTACACTATTTCCCTTAAAAAGAGAGATCAGAGTCATATGTTATGTGGTCTAATAGACTCCTCTGATAACAATTTGTCACAACCCATCCCCCGGGGCACAAGCCATGACTAACCCCAAGCCCGCCTTCCATAGGTCTGGTGCTAAAGACTAGAACCAAAGGCGTATTCCCTAAAACTGGGAAGGAATTGACTTTATAACCATTAAAAACACGCAACCAAGAACACAACATGATACGAACACAAGTAAACTGTATAGAAAAAAGAGTGTTGAAAGTAACAAGGGGCTGGAATACAATCCCAATAGTAATAGTACAAGTACAATGTGAATAAAATACAACTGAAGAAATTGAAAGGAAGCTATAGGTTATTCCTCTAGGTTCCTACCTGAAGGGTAGGTACAGATCACCACCTCCACACACCACGTCCACATGTCTCCTCTGTGTATTGAAATTTGATGTGGTCCACCTATGGGTACAATCTAGTCTTGGTACTCTTAGCCTCAATCAGTGCTGTCCGTCATCTGCATCCAACACAACAAGGTGCGAGAATATCATGTGTAGAGGTGAGTATAATGATACTAAGGAGGGACCCTGCGACCCTCAAGGTCAGACAAAATACACCAAGGATAAATCAAAAAGTAATAAATCAATATATAACCCTACTTAGGTATATGCCCATATATATACCTAAGTTATCATTTAATCCATCTCAATAATGAGAAAACATAGAGGTAGTGACTCAGCTCACACCCGTTATATATCTTATGTATGGTAGTAGTGATGATTAGTTATAACTAATGAATCGTCCTACTTCATTAAGAGGCTCTACTGTTGACCCGCACAGAATCGATAGGAGCTATCCCACACAAGAACGTTAGGAGCTAACCCACACTGGATTGCTGAAGCTGACACATGATGGATCGATAGGATCTGACCCACACAAGATCTCTAGGATCTGATCCACATAATATATCTAGGAGCAGACCCCCAATGGATCGCTGGAGCTGACCCACACATGATCATTAGGAGCTGACCCACACATGATCGCTAGGAGCTGACTCACACAGGATCGTTAGGAGCTATCCCACAGAGGATCACTGGAGCTGACCAATATAGGATCACTAGAAGTTGATGCACACGAGATTAGAAGGTGTGGAACCACATATGATTGCATGGAGATGATCCGCAAAGGTTCACTAAGATCACTCTTCTTATCACTTTCAAATATTGGGTTTCCGCACTATGCTTGCTTTTCTCTGAGAGAGTCCACTCCTCATGCCACTGGTCGATTATCCAAATACCACGATGTCCCACAAAGAAGTATCCCAATGTTCTGCTATGTCATAGGGGTCTCTATGAAATAGAAAACATGCCAATAGGATGCCCATTCTGTGAGTTATTAGTCTTTTAGTCCTAGGGGCCCAGTTTGATTAATGTTTGATTCAACCAACCGTACCCCAATATATCCCAAATCCCCATTAAGGTATACTCAAAGGGACTGCCTCGCTTCATGATTTCTAGTTCTACTGATGGTTTGTCCAACGGATGTCTGGTGGCAATGTTATTTCCAAAATAATGTAAACATGTCATAGTGGGCCCGAGTCCGGTCCGACCCGGCCTCGGTCGACCCAGTTCTGGTCAACCCGGCCTGACCCATTAGGTTCGGCCCTGCAAGCCATGAGGAGAACTTAAGGATTCCACGAGGACACGAGACCATAGATCTGCTCATTTGGGGGTTTCTGTGAGGGCATGAGGCCGCAGAGCGGCTCGGCTGAATGTGGGGAAGTGGCATGGGTGGCAGCTCGGCCCAGACGGAGGCGACGGCTCCGAAGGTGGTGACTCAGACAGAGGTGGCGGCGGCTCGAACCGGATGGTGGCAGTGGCATGGACAACGGCAGCGATGGCTTGGCTCGAGCGACGGTGGCGGCTCGACACAGATGGTAGCAGAAGCTCGGCCCAGACGGCTGTGGTAGCTTGTCCTAGATGTCGGCATCATCTCGGATGGTGGCGGCTCTGTCAGCGGGTCAGTGAGGCTGCGGGGTGGCACAACGAGGGCGCATGCATTCGGTCTCAGATGACATGGAGGCCTCGGGCGGTGGTGTTGTTGGGTTCATAGGATGCAGAGTGGTGGAGCACCAGGCGGAGGAGGCTGCGTGCAGCTGCGACACCGTTTCCTTCGTCACCTACGTTGCCTTTGACCATTGTGAAGAACACACCATGAACCAAGATTTGCGTAGAGGATGGGCCTTGTTTGTTTGGCTCGCACTCTCTGTGTTAGGGTGGTAGAAATATTCTATAATTTCATCCCTATTTGATGACGAATTGTCAAGAGAAAAATAGAGAGAAATTAAATCATCCACCCCACAATTCCCTTCAATAAATATTCCCAACCCGCAAAATAAAACATCTTCAGATCGACTAGATAATGAGTTGATCCATGTTCTTTGTTTTAGAAGGGAAGAACATGGAAATATAATCATACTCAATTTAAACACATACCTTGGATTTTTCATTTATGTTGGCGTGAGGAAGAGGGTGGAGTTGTCGACGTTCGTCTCGTCCGCCACTCACCTCCAATCTTGGGCTCGTGCGTCGGTTCGTCATAGAAGAAGAAGTACTAGGTTGTAGGATGTCAACGATATCAGCGTTCTTCAATGGAGGATAATTATTAATGGAAGAACGCGTTCTTCGTTGAAGATGTGTAATCCTCCAAGGGTTATCCTCTCCCAATCCCACCCAAAAATGAAAGAGGTGCCAATATAATTAACATAACAGATTAAATATGTTGGCACAACCATGATGGCATAATTAATGCACTGTGTTGGCACAATTAATTATATCAATTAATTGGCCTAATTTAATGGATAAATTTAATGGATGGGGTAGAAAATTGGGGATTTGGGAGGTTTCTCACCATTAGGAGGGGTCAGGTGGTCTCCGACTTTAAAATTAAAAATGGGGGTTTAGGCTCGAGTGGTCCCTACCACCCTAACCTCACAAGGGAGTTTTAGTTATGGTGGACCCTACCTCTTATATTTCAAAGGGTGGTTTAGTTCTGGTGGTCCCTACCTCCCAAAATCCACATGGTGGTTTCAAATAAAAATAATTTTTTACAAAAATTTATTGTAATTTAATTCTTACATGAAAAACACAAAAATTAACTTTTACCCTCGACCAACTGTCGTCGAGATAAAAGAATTCATATGAGAATACCTGTGCTGAGAGTTCAACGGTGCCTTTGGATTTTAATTCCATGAACCAATTTAAAATTTAGAAAAACCCGCTCTCACATTTACTAAATGTAGCCGAAATGAAGTTCAGATATTCATTATAGGCACTTCAGGCCTCAAAATCACATGCCGTAAATTTTCACAGACTCGTAAAATTCCCATATATTTAAAAAAATACATGGAAATTCTGCGCCTTTAAAGGCCTGGGAATGGGTTAATTATGATGGATGTTTAATCAAAATCACTAATAAAGTGGGTTGTATGTACTGAAAATGGTGTGTGATAAATTAATTTTTCCATATTTCTTCACATCGTATTTTTACCATTGTTAAAAGATAACCTTTAACATTTCTAAAAAAGACATTGTTAAAAGAACCATTTAACATCTTTTTTGATATTAACCTCCCATTGTTGATTGCATTATCAATTCTCTTTAAACATTAATTATACAAATTACAATGCACCATAAAAGACCAAATTTTTTGTTGCGATTTTTTTGAAATCATTGGTATTGATTAATGATTAAACCCAAAAATACATTAAAATAAATGTGTTCTCCTACTCAATTGTTCATTTGAGGTGATCTAATCTCACCCTTCCATGAATTATAAATCAATTTGGTATGATTAATCTTTCATACAATGATTATTATGTTTAGTGATCATGTTATATTGATTTTTTCACCTTTTATCATCTATTATCCACGTGTCTGTGCATTTCATTCTCTAAATTATGAATTACCATAAATCAATTTTACTTACCATGTGATTTTCTATGAGTCAACATAATTATTTTGAATATTTGTTTTTCTATGGGATCATTATTAATGTTTTTTATTATTTTGAAAGTCTGGAGTTATATGTGATTTAATTTTTAAAATCATTAGGTATTTAGTCGCAATGTTATGAATATTTTCTTGTTTTCTAAAAAAATTATTTTTGAAAGGATTGATTGTTGTATTGTAGATGATTGTAAATAGAATCATGTTTTGAAGTTTTTTTGTTTTCTGACTGGTTATTAAAACATTAAACTTCTCAATATTTCTATATATGATTCAAAATTTATGGTGTGTTTTTGGAACAATAAATAGGTATTAAACATTATGATTCCATATTATTAAAATTTAATATCATATTGTATTAATTAATTATATAATTTTCTTGAATAAATTTATAATTAATTATTCACATAAAATTATTGGATCCCCATTTTATAAAACATTTGGACCTCTTTATGTGGTGTTATGTATTATAATTACTAATTTTTATAATTAATTTCAATATTATAGTTATATATATATATATGATATTGTGTTATGGGATACAATAATGAAATTAGGTAAGTAGGTGATACATGTAAATTTTTAAATATTTCAAAATATAATTTTTCCGAATCAAATTTCAGTTCTCATGATAAAATAATTTTTTATAATGAAATATAAAAAAATGTAAAATTCACAATTTACTCACAAATAAAGTATATTTCATTAAAATGGACTCGACTCCTATCTGGTTTCAATTTTTTTTAAAGTTATTGAAATAAATTGAAAATGTATAGTTTTTTTAAATATATTTTGAATTTTGAATAAATATAATTTCAATTATTTTATGAAAAAAATATGACCTTGTTATATTTTTTTAACATAATGGAAGGATGTTAGACGTATGATATTGATAAGATCACAATCGATTTTTAAAACAAGTTTGATTTTTTGAAAATTTTTCATTATAAAAATGATTTAGATGGAGGTATTATACACTAAATGTAATAATTTTGTTGGAATTATGTCGACTTCTATATAAAAATTTGGATTTCAAACAAACTATTATGTCTCATATCCCAATGATGAGAAAAGATTGTGTCGAAATGTTATTTCTCTTAATGTGAGGATTGGGTTAGAGAATTTATCTTATGACTGGTTTATGTTTATTCATCATTATGAAAATGTAATTAGGTCAAGTCATCAAGATAATTATATGAGTACACAATATGCATGTAATTAAAAATGTTTTCTAGTGTAACACATTGATATTTTAAAATATAAAACTATGCAAGATAGTGTATGCGATATGTAACACCGAACCCAAATAAATAATTATAATTTAAATATGACCACCATTATATATATATATTTATTATGTTTATTTTAATAAGATTAGATTATTTTTTAAAAATATAAATATTTCTTTCTCTATATAAAACAATTGTTGAATTCTTAGTAAATAATCAATAAAATTTTGGTAATGCCTTTATTATATTCATTAAGATTTGTTTTCATCAAAAATATTTGATGTTTCATTTTTGATAACAAATATAATAATAAATTTATAGTACATTTAGAAAATGAGTTTTATAAAAGTAATTGACATTTTTATATAATCATTAGAAAAATAACTTATGTTGATATTTTAGATTTTTTTGGAAAATTTTAAATTTTCAGTGAGTAGTGAAACATACTAATTTTTGTAAAAAAATTTTTATTATGATAAATTAATTAATTAAAAAGTATAATTATTATTTTTAATTTAAATTATGTGTAAATTAATAATTCTATAGTTTTATTTTATCAAACTAATTATATTTAAATCACCTTTATATATTATTTTATAATATGTTTATATTTTGGGTTGAAATAACATTTTTCTAGAAACTATTCTAAAACTCATCATGATTCCCATTTTAATTATATAAAATAAGAACTAATTGGGAATTATTTAAAATAATGAATAGATTATATATTTCTATTTATACATTGAAACTCATATGATGAATATTATATGTTATAGAGTTAATGTAATATAATCTCTTCCATGAAAAATGAATGTTTTGGGAAACATGTTTTCATCATGCTTGTATGTTTTATTTTGAAATAAATTCTCCCTCTTTTCTGTGGATTAAATTTTATTAAAGTAATTAAATATTTCAAATAATATTAATTAATATTAAGTAATATGTTGAGCATTATTTTAGGAAAATATGAATAGTATTTATTGAAAAAATTTATTACCCTTGTAAAACTAAAATATGTTAAGTAATTATAAAGAAAATTTATTAATAAGTAAAAAATTTAACCATAATAGTATAAATTTGTATATTATATTTTATATAATATAAATATTATATTTATTCCTTATTTTTTTACATTATAAATTATTATGCAATAAGTTTGATAAAAATTAGTCATTAATACGAAAAAACACAAATTATATTTATAAGTAATACACAATTTCAAATAAGACATTAATTTTTATGAATTAATAAATTTTATAAAATAACTAAATTATAATAAAATATTATTATTATATATAATTTATTAAAAATAAAGGCAATTATAATTTTATGTCATTTTTATAAGGGTCATAAGAATGTTATTCTAAAAAACAAGTATTTTTCATTAACCAGAAATTTTAAATTAAATGATTAATCTAAAATATTTAGAGAATTATTTTTGTAAAATAAATAATATTTTTTTATTAGTGATAACAAAATTATTCAATAGTTATTTTTTCATAATTTTCATAGACAATCACATTTTCGGGTAAATTTTAAATATGATATTAATATATGGTTTGTGTTATGACCTCATAATGATAAAATGGTGAGGTAATATGTTCCATAAAAGGAATCATAAACCAAATAAATATTTTATCCTTATAATAATTTTATTTTGAGGTTATTTGATTAATTTTATAAACCCTTTGTGAGTCCTTCAAAATGTATATTTTATTTTAAGGATTCAAAATCTATTCATTGTAAACAATAGTAACTTCCACATTTTCGAGGGTATTAATTTAATGTTATTGGTTAATTTAATTATAAAATATATAAAACCAACCACATTTGTTAGATACCATTGGAAAAAACAATGCAATTCTTATTTATTTTATTACATTATTATATAGAGTCTAAAACTGCTGTTAAGAAAATAATAAAGAAACCCCGCCACTTATACTATATAATTTAACTGAAAATCCAATTCATCATCACTAAAAACCATTTTAGCTTGAATATAATCTATTATTTTGTCTCAATATCCATCCCAAGGTGTCCTCGTGTTTTCAAAAATCCCCTCCCATGATTTTGGAATCACCCTCTCAATGTAAGCGACCTCTCTATCTATATTTGACATTCAACTGCCTTCATTGTATTTTTCATTTTTAATCATAATTGGTTATCATGTAATTACATTTTAAACATCCCTATAGATTCCAATTTATATCATTATTATTATATTTCATTTATCCTCTCTCTTTATAACAAGTACCTATGTGGTTACTATGCTGTAATTTAGTAAGGGATCCTCTCATACTGCTCTTTATTCAAGCACCATATATATGTAATGTATTTTGTATTCTAATTAATAATAATGGGATATGATTTAAAACATTAATCTTACTAAAATTATTATCGACAACTAATTACATTCAGCTTTCACTTTCATTAATCACTCCCATGATTCATTGTGTACCTCTGTTATTTTGAAAAATTATCATAGGATTTTTCCATGCCAAACATTTATTCAAGAACATTTTTTTATAATGCAATTTAATTAGAAAAATTATGTTTTATTATGTTCCAATATATCTGTATTACCACACTTATGATATCCATGGGATGGGATACCCCATTTACTCTCATTAACCCCTCTCATAATTTATTATGTACCCCTATTATGCTCCCAAAATTAATCTACATTTTTTTCTAACCCTTTGTATTTTGTATATAATCACTATTAAGACTCAAAAGTTTTCACCTAGAAATAGATATCCTTCATTTGTCATGTTCATACTTATATTTATTCAATGATCATTTATCATGGAATTAAATGTGATGAAATATGATCGTTTGATGAATGATCTATGTCACACACTTATTCAGGTACCTGATATGAAAGCGATAAGTGCGCTCGAAATTATATGAAGATCCAATGAATTGGGTAATATATTAGTCTCATGAAAAATCATGTATGATATAAGTGAGTAAAACTAATCCATCTTGGGACTTTTTCTACCATATTTGGTTCTCTTGGTAGTAATCCTTGACCTATGTTTATGATGTCATGTTTAATATTGTTTCAGCATTCCAATATTGCTATTACGTTATCATCGGATATCATGGTTTAATGTTCATTTTTATGTATATTACCATTTTTATGACCCATTGAATTTTTTATTGATTAACATGTAATACTTTCATCATGTTACGATTTTTTACTCCCTTATCGAGATTCATAGCTCACCCTGTAAGAACACAGATCTTCTTTTCATAAAATTTTTTCCTTTTCTGGTGTATTTAAGAAAAAGTTTTTGTTTTCGAGAAACCTCTTAAATACACATCGTGTGAATTTTATGGACATGCCTTGTACTCGGTTACTATGGGTATCCATGCACATGACCATTTGTGGTGACCTGGAGACCGCCTAATGTGGGGGGCTATAAGGGAAAGTACACGCTGTGTACATTATTTTTTTCATTAAATAGACCAGGGATGTGTCTAATTGAAAGATGCATCTTTTGCTTCACCTTATTCGACTGAGAGAATCCGTACGAAGACAATCCTTCCATGATCCCCTGATCAAGTGTCTGTTCATTGATTCAACCATCGTCGGTTGCATTGGGATCACCACGGTAAGCTCGTCCTTCATCAAGAGCATCGTTTCCAAATTTCCCCTCTTTCAAGAGCTATCCTCAGTTCTGATTTTTTAGAGTTTTTGTATATTTACGGTGTTCTTGGGTGGTTTAAGTCTTGAGGTTCATGTATAATGATCTTAAAACACCAAGGTTGGTGGTTTGTGCCTTTATGTACATAGTCTATGAACTTATGTGGAAAACATTCCAATACCAAAGAACAGTGTATTGCATGTTATTAGATTTTATCCCTATTATTTCCTGATATGCTTATATTGATTGGATAGATGTTAATTGTTGATAATAGGGTTATCATTATCATGTTGTGGATGTTTCTCCTAGGGTTTCTTGTTTTTGAACGTTTGGTCTAGCCTTTCTAGTTAGGTTGCTACATTTTTTTCCATGCCTAGTATTGTTAGGGTGGAGTGATTATTAACTTATATGTTGTGATATACTGTAGTTTTGTTATAAATGTAGCTATTGAGGTTTAATTTGGACGATGTTTATCATTGTGCATGTTTTCATTACATGGGGCTGTAGAAACCAGGTGTAGTGAGACCATAGGGGAAATTGACGTTGAGGGATTTCCTAGAGTGTCTGTTATAATTATCACGCTGCGAGACCATAAGGGGGATTGAGTTTAGTTCCCCCTCATTGGTTCTATAGTTACGTTATGAGTCCATGAGAAGAATTGAAATTTAGTGCTTCCTTAGAGAGAATGTTGGTTACCATTAAAATACTTTAGGGTGAACTGACAGTGAGTGATTCCTCAGAGAGTATTTGATTACACATGACTATTGGGGAATTGACGGTGTGTTCTTCCTCAGAGAGTCACTGTTATATCTATATTTATTGAACTAGAGGGGAAAGGATATGAGAAAATCCCATAGGATTTCTTGTATTATGATTGGTTGATGAAATTATTAAATGTAAATGTTGCAGTTGAAACTGTAGGTTTGTTTACCTTGAGTACTTATTTTTTTAATGCTTCATTTTTTATTTACATCCTTATATATTCACGAACTGTTATGCACAGATCTTGGGTTTTTTGCCTATTGGTATTCATCTCACACCCTGTTTGGTCTATGATTTGGTCCCAAATAGATTATATTATTGCAAGAATAGATAAGGGAAAGTACACTTCTAATTCTAATACTTGACTGATTTGGAGCTGGAGAGCATGGGACCAAGACAAGGCTTGCGATGTTGAGGAGTTGTTTACTTGTTTCTTTCTTGTAATTTGGTTTAGTACTTTATTTCAGCATTGTGGTCAGGCTGAGTCAAAGGGCCACATTGCATGCCATGCTATTGTAGTGGAGCTGACCCAACAAGCGTATGATCCCAGAACCTCTACAGTTCAAGGTAAGATCTTTGTTGACTCAGTTTTATCTTCATATATTTTCGATACAGGGGTTTCCCATAGATGTATATTTGTTGCGATTATGAAAATCCTTGGGCTCTGTATCATTTCTTATGTAGATATCTTGATGTTGGAAACTCTGTTGTGGACTAGAATGGCTAGTGTACATCAGTGAAAGGAGTTCCCTCTTAAGGTTGGTGGGTGTCACTTCATATGGGACCTCTATGTCTTAGAGATGATAGGCTATGGCGTCATTTTTGGAATGGATTGGTTATTTCCTTTCCAGCCTATTATCGATGGGTGTTGTCATAGGTTGAGTTTTACGTCACCATTGGGTAGATCGTTTATTCATAAAGGTGAATGGGATGTCTAGGTGAGTAGAGTGAGACTCAAGAATCATGGTTTGTGAGTATTTACACCCTAGACTGCTCAGCTATATCTGGATGAAAAAAGGACTTCATAGATGGACATTCCTACAATGGTGGATCATTTTAGGGATGCCTTTACTGAGTACTTTTTAGGTTTTCCAATGAAGTGAGAGGTGTACTTTTCTATTGATCATGTTCTAGGAGCAACACTAGTGTTGATTCCTCCTTATAGGATGGCCACACCAGAGTTTCAGGAGCTCAAGAAGTAGTTGGAGGAGTTGCTGGAAATGGGTTTCATCCAACCCAATACATCTCCTTGGGGTTCTCCAAACATGTTTTCAAAGAAGGAAGATAGTACCCTCAAACTATGTGTAGATTGTCAGAAGATGATCTAGTTGACGGTCAAGAACTGATATCTCTTTCCATGGATTGATGATCTATTTGATCAGCTTCAAGGACCCCGTGTGTTCTAGAATATTGACCTGAGATCTGGTTATCATCAGTTGCACGTCAGACTATCTTATATACCCCTTATAGCCTTTCAGAGTAGGTTTGTTCTATATTAGTATGTTTTTATGCCGTTCGGTCTCACAAACGCTCTTGCAGTTTTCATGGTACTGATGAACCGAGTGTTCCTTACATACTTGGATTCATTCATGGGTGTATTCGTAGAAGATATTTTGGTGTACAATCACACTCAACATGACCATACCACCCATCTTGAGATCATTTTGAGTATAGTAAGAGAGATTCAGTTATATGATAAGCTTTCAAAATGCCACTTTTGGATGGATCCTATTCACTTCTTGGGTCATGTTATCTTAGAGACAGAAGTATCAGTGGACATATAGAAAGTGAGAATAGTAGTTTCTTGGGAGCAGCCGAAGAACGTATTTGAGGTAAAATGTTTTCTAGGTCTGGATGGATACATCAGACATTTCAAACACGATTTTTCACTCTGAGCAGCACCACTGATGGGTTTGACTAAGAAGGGTGTGAAGAACTTGTGGTCAGATCGCTGTGAGTCAGCCTTTCAATAGAAAAAATGAAGGTTTACCTCAACTCAAATATGAGTATTTTCAGATCTGGGAAAGAGCTACATTATGTACTATGATGCATCAGGTATTGGGTTGGGAGCTGTGCTTATGCAGGGGGAAGGAGTCATTGCATATGGATCTCGGCAGTTGAGGCCACATGAGAGGAACTACTCGACACACGATCTCGAGTTGGCTGCAGTTGTTCATTATTTACATTTTTAGAGACATTATCTTTCGAAAGATCATTTTGTGTCTTTCACCGACCACAAAATTCCCTAGTACATCTTCACTCAACGCGACCTGAATTTGATACAATAGAGGTGGGTTGAGTAACTTATATCTTTTGACATTGAGCTTGCCTATACACCTATGAAGGGAAACATAGTGGCTGATGCTCTGAGTAGTAGGACTCAGATATAGGGAGTTTAGGAGGAAAGAAGTGAGTGGAATCTTATGGATATATTCTCTAAGATGCATTTGGAGGTGCAAGATAGACAGGGGCAGACGTTTCATTATTCCCTACTTGATACCTCTACTCTACTTGATTGAGTGAGAATGGGGAAACAATCAATTCCGTAAGGCCTAGTCCTATGGGAGAGTGTGTTAAGAGAGTACTCTATTCGGGGATGTACATTGGGTGAGGTCTAGATTTTGTGTTTTCAGGGGCGCGTATGGGTGTCAATAGACATACATGAGGAGTTGATGCAGGAATTTCATTCCTTGGTTTTGGAAGTTCAATCTAGTGTCAACAAGATGAATGATGATATACACCATTAGTATTGGTGGCCAGGAATGAAGAGAGATGTTGCTGGTTTTGTCATGAGGTGTTCCATCTATCAGTAGGTGAAGGCGGAGAATCAGCGACCAAGAGGGCTTTTACTACAGTTACCCATTTCTGAGTAGAAGTGGAATGATGTCACAAGGTATTTCGTGACAGGATTACTGAGGTCACCTCGAGGAAGCGATGCATTTTGGGTTGTCATTGACAGACTCATAAAGGTTATCATTTCATATATATGAAGGAGTCCTTCAGTGTTGATGAGCTGGTAAGGTTAGTCATCCGTGAGATTTTACATCTACATGGAATTCCACACTCTATTGTTTCAGACAGGGATGCTCGTTTTACTTCTCGGGTCCGGAAAGGACTAAAAAAGGATTTGGGTACATAGTTAAATTTGAGTACATATTACCATCCCTAGATAGATGGCCAATCCAAGAGTATGAGTAAGGTGCTTGAGGAAATTTTTTGAGCATGCATATGGGATTTTAGAGGTTCCTGGGAAAAGCACATACCTCTTTTAGTGTTTTCCGACAATAATAGTTTTCAAATAGCTATTTAGACAGGACCTTGTTATGATTTTTATGGTAGGCCATGCCGATCTCCCATATGTTGGCTAGAGGAAGGAGAAGAAGCTATGATGGGACCTCATCTTGTCTAACAGACCACATAGCATATATAGTAGATTCAGAAGACGATGGTTACTACATAGTCTCGACATAAGTCTTGTGCTGGTCTATGAAGACAACCTCTGTATTTTGTGGTCAGAGATCAAGTTACACTTCGAGTCACACTGAGGATGGGAAATAGTAGGATTAAAATATTGGGTAATATTTCACTTAGATACGCCAGGTCATTCAAGGTTTTGGAGGGAGTCATACCAGTTGCCTATTGATTTCAGTTACCTCAGAGTTACTAGGCTATGCATGATGTCTTCCATGTTTTCCAACTTCAATGATACTTCTCAGACCTATCTCATATCTTCCAACTTGGGGAGGTTGAGAGAGAGGTGGAAACATCCTTTGAGGAGAATCCTACATGAATTTTTGATCATAGTGTGACGGTTATCTGTTGCTGGTCTCTCCCTCTAGTACGAGAGCTAATGCATCACAAGAAGGTTCAAGATGAGATTTCAGAGAGGGAGGCCGATATACAGTCATAGTGGCCAAATTTGTTAGAGGGTTATTCTTCTTATGCAACCTTACTAGGGAAACTTAGTTATGAATTTATTTAAGGGGAGAAGATTGTAAGAACCCATATCTTTTTTTTCAGGTATGTTTTCACTTTTCTGGTGTTTTTACGAAAATAGATGATTTTTTTCAAGAATCTTTTTAAGTACACACCATGTACTCTGTTATCACATGTAGTTGTGTGACAGCTATGTATCAGTCATTCACACAGCTGTGGGTGGTGAAATTAAGACCGCCTAATGCATTGACCTTAAGGGAATGTACAAGCCGAGTACATATAAAGTACACGTCGTGTACATTCTTGTTTTTTCATTAAATGGATCGGGGTTGCACCTAATTGGAAGAAGTGTCTTCTTGTTCACCTTATTTGATCGAGAGAGTCTATACGGCGCTGATCCTTCCCTGAGCCCCTAATCGAGCATCTATTCTCTGATACGACCACCGTCGATTGTGTTTGGATCGCCACGGTATGATCTTCTTTTGACTGGAGCGTCGTTTCCGGATTCATCCTCTTTCAAGAGTAATCATTGGTTGTGTGTTTTTAGCATTTTTTTAGATCAACAGTGTACTTTGGTGATTCAAGGAGTGAGGTCCATGTATAAAGATCCTATAACACCGAGGTAGGTGGTTTGTGCCTTTCTGTAGATAGTATTTAAATTTTATGTGGAAAAGGTCCCAATACCCAAGAATGGGGTATTGCGTGTTATTGTTTTTTTCCCTATTATTGCTTGATATTCATAGTTTGATTGGATAGTGGATAATTTTTGAGAATAGGGTTATCTTTGTGATGCTATGGATGTTTATCCCATGTTTTCTTGTTTTTTACCATTTGTTCTATCCTCACTTGTTAGGCTGCTGCCTTGTTTTCCATGCCTAGTATTGTTAGGGTGGAGTGATTATTAACTAATATGATATGATATGTATTAGTTTGTTTATAAATTTAGTTCTTGAGGTTTACTTGGGTTATTGTTTATCATTTTTCTTGTTTCCTTTACACGGGGCTGTGAGAACCTGGTGTAGTCAGACCATCGGGGAAATTAATGTTGATGGATTTCCCAGTGTTTTTGTTATAACTATCACACTATGAGACCATAGTTGGTATTGACGTTGAGTTCTCCCTTATAGGATCTATAGTTATTTTATGATGCCACATAAGGAATTTACATTGAGTGCTTCCTTAGAGTTCTTATAGGTTACCGTTAAAACTATATAGGGGGAATTTATGGTGATTGCTTCCTCATAGAGTCTTTGATTACACATCACTATATAGGAATTGACGGTGAGTGCTTCCAGGGATAGTCTTTGTTTTATCCTTATAAATTTAACCAAAGGGGATATTTTGTGAGAAATTCCCAGAGGTTTTCTTGTATTGTGTTTAGTTTATTAAATTTTTAAATGTAAATGTAGCAATTTAAACAACTGGTATTTTTACCTTGAGTAATTCCTTGTTTACAGGTTAATTTTTCTTATTTCCTACCATATATATTCACTCATAGTTAGGCCTGGATCTTTTTTTGGTTTCTCACTAGGATTCGTTTCACACCCTGTTTGGGCCATGCTTTTGGGCCCAAATAGATTATACTGTTGAATGTCTAGCTGTGGGAAAGTTTCCTTCTACTTCCAATACTTGACTACTTTGGAGCTGGAGAGCATGGAACCATGCCAAGTATTGCAATGATGATGACCTATTTACTTGTTTATTTCTTTTACATTGGTTTAGTATTGTATTTCATCATTGTCATATGTTCGGATGCATCCCAAGACATATGTATCATGCATAATTATATATCTGCTACAGTTTATTTCTATCAGTTTTCTACTGTTACATTTTTTTGGAATTATTTCTACTTCTAGTATGGTTATCTGATTATTTCCATTGTGTTATTATGCAAATGAGGGCTTATCTTCCCCACCATCACTCCCAAATCCCTCACTCCATGTCATATTCCTCTGGAATTTGGGTAAATGTGCATGAATCCAAGTGTGTAACCGGGTATAGGGAACCTTTGGGTGGAACCCAAAACCGAGATGTTACACACCCATATATTATGTATGTCCCTAGGTTATCCTGTTCAGTTTAAAATGAGGAATAAAATTCTAAAATCATGTTAAGGAATATATTAATATTTTTGTTTTATCCATGTATCAATTTTATGTGCTTTGTACCATATCTTCTAAAGGAACTGGGCTTCTTGATTTTATGGATTATAATAACTATTATTTAATGAAATTAATCCTAAAATAATGTTTTTAAAGATATGGGTTATCATATTGAGTGAGTTAACTAATGTAAGGATGATGTCCTATCTAGAGTATATCAGTAATGTGGTAAAATTAAAAACATGGAAATTTTAATAGGGCAATTCCCTAGGACAACCATGTATATAATTTTTAATGTTTCCATTAATTATATTCATAGATTTTGGAAGGAATTACATCATGAGGATTAAAATATTCCCTCAAACTAGTATATATCATGGAATTTAATTAACAAACTTGTATTTTCATTAAACAAACATCATGATTTCTTGAAGGAATACAATTTATTATTGGAGGAAGTAATGGGACTAAATTATTTTATAAAATGAGGCACATATTACTGGATTCCAAATAATGACGGAACACCATCTCGTGTCTTATTTTATGTAATGTTAAACTATCCATTTATTATTATCCTCCAAAATCATTTCATGCCTCATGAAATCTCAAAAAATAATTGATGAAATGATATGAAAATAAATATGGATAATTATGAGTTTCTTCATCCTAATTATAGTGTACCATATCATATAATTGAGACTTAATATCATGATTTTTCTAGTACGGTGTGTAATGTGAAGATGGGTCTATCATGTAATGGTTTTAATATATTTCATCTTATTCTTATATAACACAACACATGGTTAGTTTTCATTCATATTTAAACCTTACTTCATGCATGAGTACAAATAAACTATTCACTTTCTTGAGTATACTCATATATGGACCTTTTGATGTTAAAATGATAGAGATGTATAAAAAAAACCTTTAATAAAAATGATAAATCATCATTAGATTATTGGTGTGTGCACATATGATGCTTGATTGAAAGAATTATTATACATAACTAATAAGATTATGTGAATGGTAATTGATTTTCCTATATTAGAAATGATGATTGACTAATCCATAAAGTGAAAACATTCATGTCCTATTTGTATGAAAACTCATGATCTAGATGTAATTCCCTAGGTTATTTGAACATGTCAAAAGTACTCAACCATTTTGAATGGGGATCTCATGGAGACGATCCATCTATGAAATACCTAACTCATGGTTTCTATTATCATCATCCAAGAATATTTCAGGGTGAGGGTAGACCAAAGGCAATACTGAATTAGATCAAACCGATGATGATGATATTCGATAATCTTGAGACACACCCATGTCATAGGTTAAATATGGTCACCTAAATGATAATAGGATCTAAAAATCATTATGAAGACATATAGGTGATGCTTGGAAGACATAGGGGACAATATTCTAAGGATTTTAAGCCAAGGTTATTTGATTACTTCTTTATAGGGATGCTGAGGGTGGATTAGGCCTGTGGGTTTATGAACCTCTAGTAATGAGACACCGACATTATGGATTATATAGCTATTTACATTGAACTATCACATTTTAACATTATTTGGTGGGCGATGACATTACGAAGGTGAGGCACTTTTAGTATGGTTTATGGAACACAATCAGGGTGCACATTAAAATCATCAGTTTAACATAATTTTCTAATGAAGTGAATATGGTTATAATAGTGGAGGTAAATTTGATGGATTGTTCTTATTTCGATGGGAGATGATGCTTTATGATATTAATAGATATGATTTACGTGGTAGGATGTTAGACCATGTTGAATAACTATTGGCTAATTAGGCTAGTGCCTTGAGTAGGCAACCACGGAGTGTTTATTCAATAATGTTCTTCTAGTGTGGGCAGCTGAGAATTGTTCAAAACCAATATGAGTTGAATCTAAAAGTTTTCTAGGAAGATGGTCAGATGGGGAGTCTAGGGAGGTTATATTGGAAGCCTTATATAATAGATAGTTCCTAGGGACAAGATAAAACATGGGGATCTGAGGAAATGCTATGACCACTACCAGGAGCTGGTAGTCGGGATTCACCAGCATGTAGAGTTCATGAATGGGAAAAAGAGACCCATTAGTGTGGTCAATGGTTGGTGTTTTATGTAGATACATAGGGTTGTTATTCCTCAGTTTATTGGGCTTCAGGACAGGTTATGTTGTTGACATTGTAGGTTCAGAGTAGTCCAGCAAGACAACAACATTTCAAGATACTCCTTGTGTGTGACAAGTTTTTTTTGACATAGCCATTTGTTGCGAAAGAGGTAAATTTGTATGGTTTTGGAATAACTAAACACTAGTTAGTAGATAGGTATCAATTATGATGTGAGTTTTATATATGTAAGAGCTGCATTGGAACCTGTATTTATTGGGAACCAGCTCAAATGGGGGGGGGGGTTTGTATGAGGTTGATAGGCATCAGGACTATGATGGGAATGCATGTGTATATATGATATCTGTTAATTTCTGATAATTTTTTCAGATGTAGGATATTTGGGAATGTGATGAGATGTAAGTTTTAATGAGTGTTGTGTATGGAATTGGTACTTATGTGCATTTTACGAGATGTGAGACATGATGCATGAAAATATAGAATGGGAACAAATGAGCACAAGATAAGGCAGAATAATAGATATGCATTATGGGGGGAATTTTATGTATAGGGATGGTCAAATGGACCATTCTGATGATTTTTTGGGTCTGAAAGCAATAGGTTAGATAATAATAAGGTGGAGATCTCCATAAGGAGAATTGGCATATGAGTGATGATCAAGGTAGACTGGGGTGATGTGATGAGATGGGTATGGTGAGTTCCATCTATGGGAAAATATTTATCGCTCAGGGATGAGCCATCGTAAGGTGAAGAGATTATAATATCTTAAGTTTTAGAACTGATTAAAATTCAGCATCCTTTTAGAAATTTTTTAGTTTGGTGGTCAGACCAAATTTTTTATTTATCCTTATAACCTAATTACTGGAGTTTTATTGACACAAGGAATTGATTTTATATGGGTTTTAAGGTATGCTATGTTCATTGATGTGTCAGAAGTGTTTTGGGTGCTTCAGGCCTTGGAATCACAGTTTCTGAAAAATTTAAATTAGGGAACATGGTTATAATGAAAATTTCAGCCTCCCTGGTGTTACTAGGCAGCCCCCCAATACAGTGGAGGAAAATTTTCATAATCTATATGTGGGAGTTCAAGGTCGTGCAGGACCTATGCGGTTTTTAATAGATGGTAATCACACAGTGTGTTTATAGTCTGACAGAAATTTCACCAAACTGTTTACAGTGTGGCACATAGATCGAGAGCACCGCACTGTTAGCACACGATTATTAAAAATGTGCATCCGTAGCATGTAAATAATTTAATTTTTTTAATTACCATACCACATGTTCCCCATTTTTGGGGTTTTCTCCTTCTTTCTCCACCATTTCACCAACATGCACAGGGGGGTTATCATATTCCCTCTTCTCTGTTGTATTTGGCCAAAATTTGTCATTTGAGCTTTGAATCGATATTCATTGTTCTCATTGGAATTGTATCAATATGTAACAAAATTATCTTTCCCCTTTTCCTTACTTATATACCCCTAAAAAATGCTAAATCTGTGTGATATCTTTTTCCCTATTTTCATGGTGTTTGTCAAAAATCTCAATTTCTCTCATTTCAACTCGATTTAGAGGGTGATAGTAGATTAGAGAGCTCATACGAGTATATGGTAGGTGTTTGGTAGATTTCTTATTAATTTTAATGGTGTTTTGGGGTGCCTACCAAAATATGGACATTGAGTTTAAAAAATGAGACCCTAAATAAAATGATTATTTTATTTAAATTAATTGTTGAAGAGATGTTATGTATCATTGAATAACCTCTCCATTAATTTCATATGCTAATCTGGGTAAAGGGATTATGAAAAAATGGTCATGATAGGTCGATCATTGAATTTTAATTATATTAATTTCATTTTTTGTTATAATGATTCGATGGGAATGTAACTGACTAGGCCCTAGAATTGAGGTGATGTTGGTCACCTGCAATGAGGTTCCAAGGTCATTAGGCTTGGGGAATGGATTTAAATATTTTTGGTGATAATTATCACAAGGTTGAAGCAACATGTTCTTGAGGACATTAGGATATGAGATCATCAGGATGAGGACATGGCCAATAAGAATTTTGATGGTTTTGAAAACTAATATTGAGTGACATTGTCAGAGGAGAACAAGGTGTCGAATGATGTGTCTTAGTAAATTTGAGTGGTTTCTACTCAACATTGTTAGCTGATAATATGTTGGATTCATGTGAACATAGATGTGACTAAACTAATTTTTTTTGTTGAACACTTGTTGTTGGTAGAGGCCACTATAGATTATTTGGTGTAGCTGCTTGTATTGACAATCAGTGATGTTGGAAGTGCTTACGGTAGAAAGAAATTTGGCTGGTGATGGAAAATAATGTGATGGTGTTGAGATAATCAATTTAAGGTTGAGAATCATTGTCATACCTGAGGCAGATTGGAATGAATTATGGGATGATAGATATTTTCATACTTTGGGGTGTCTGCTATTGAGCTGACAGTGATAATATATTGGATGATAGGTGTTAAAATATCTTCAGGACGTCCGGAAAATATCCTACATGGGCTTTCTTAGTAGGGGTATAAGGGCCCTAAATCGTATTTGATTGGGAATTCAATTTGGATCCTTAATACCATATTTATGGAACAAGGTATTAGTGACATGTTTTGGGGAAGAACCTGAGGGATCACCATTTATTTGGGAGGGGACTCCATGGGCACTAAGCCATGGGTCCTCATAAAAATATATAAATATCTATATTAAGACACATGTTTTATCACACACACACCCACACAGACACACACACTTATATATATATTGGAGCATGTATTACAGGATATACTGACACTGGATGAAGTAAGTAAATGCTTCATTATGGTTGTTATGAACAAGGAATGCGAGTAAATTAATAATGGATGGGTGTGATATTCCATTGTGTTATATTTTTGTGTACACCTACATAATTATAAATATATTATAGAAAAATGTTGGTGGGGGGCTATTAATTTCACACTCAAACCATCTAGGGACCCTCAAGATGCAGGTAGATTTTATTCTTTTGATATTAGGTAGGGATTAATGCTCAATTGTTATACCTTAGTGATCATAGATGTACTCTTGGCATGAAATGAATTGTAATGTATGAGGTGGTAGCTCTGTATCAGGGTAGAACTCCTTTTGATAGATTCTATATATGTTCTATTATGGTCATTCGTGGGAGACCTTGCATATTTTTTATACCCTTCTATGACTTTTTTCTTATCTATACATGCTATTTCACCTTTGGTATTATGATTACTACTACTCATTATTATGATTACGATGAGTTCTATTTTTTCATTAGATGAGTTATGGTCTTCTTCCACTATGCTATATTTATATATGGATCATTATTATTATAATAACCGAAGGGTATAGTCTCCCAACCATAACCTAATTAGACCCTCACTGCTAATTGTCCTCTATTGGAGTATAGGGAGGCAGAATTAATGCCTAGTGTCAAACCATCCTAGAGTGGTGTTTAGGTAGAAACCCTGGTTGGGTCACTAAGATAGAGGATGTAACTATCATTATCATATTAGTATCATGAAAAAAAAAGATTATTTCCAATGCATCATTCATATAGAAATAATCATGAATGGATTGACTATAACATTGAGACTAAAAAACCAACATAGTGATTGTCTGGATTGTATATGTTTATTGAATTTAAATATGTCATTTTTCATTTGGGAATGTCTATATGAAGTCTAAAAAAATTAATATTGAATTCATTGAATTTAATTACAACATGGGAAAAAGAATTTCATCTTTAATTTCTTTTATTAAACAACCCATTTTTATGTCATTATTTAGACATAATTCATTTTAAAAAATACATTAAATGTATATTTAAATTCCTCTAAATATAAAGGACATAAAAAAAGATGATTGGTTATGTTGATGTTACATGGTGGATTGGGGTATTACTTCATAACTACATCCACTATATATTAACGAAAATAAATGTGAGGTTTTGTGTGTTGTTATGTGTTAACACCTTTTGAAAAATAACATTTTCTAGAATTACTAGATGTTTTCAATGTTTCCAATGGGTATTCATGAAAAATATCAAAATGGGTTAACCAAAGAGATTTGGGGAAAACAATGTATAATAACTCATTGTTATCACATACTTTTTCATGATTTTATTCCAACATAAATCTATCATCTATTGTCTAATATTTTAATGGTGGAAGTGATTTAATTTTTATATTTATGTAGGTTTCATTGTGCTAAAATGTTGATATAGTATTTATTTATAAAATATAGGAAGATGTTCTATTAATTTTTTTTACTTATAGAAAAATTTGACTCCATCATTTTTCACATCATGCGGAATCTAACTATCTATCTTCTAAATAAAATACTTTCTAGAAGACCCATTGATTTTCATTGAGCATATCCAACTAAAAAATATATATAAAAATTAATGGATTCCATAAATTATATGAATCATCATGATTGTTCTATAGTCAATGTTTACCTAGACCAAGATTTTATAGATTTTTGTTCAACGTATTTGTCTACATTGACCATGATACATAATGGAACAATGTGAAATAAATATTTTAAGTATGAGAAATTAGGACCTAGTTTTCCATCACATCCTAAACTAGGGGAATTTATTGATCATATAAATTGGATACATTAATCCTTGATGATTGGGTGATGGCACTTCACACTGTGTTGTTTAACAATGATTTATTCAAAGACTACATCCATAAAATCTTTTGAACATGTATCAGTTATTTAATCCCTTTTAATTATACATATGTTTTAAATTGTTTCTATATTTTTTATAAAGGTAACAAAACATAATTATAAATAGAAAACATCAATCATTACCATTGATAAGTAGAGATAATTTTCATTGAATAGTGTAGCTTACATGGTTAAAATAATTCTAGATGTATTACTGTAATAAAAAACATCATTTCATTTAAATATTGATTTATATGTCATGTATTTATTTTATTTTTCAACTCTATATCTCATTAAATGTGTTTTTTGTGGGGATTAATTTTTTGGTTCGTGGATGAAAATAAATGGTAATAAATTGGTACAAATTTATAATCACTAACCAATCAGTGTACTTGAGAACAAAACATTATAGTTTTATTGTAACTATAATGATAGATTGTTTTGAAAATGTATCACATTGTATAATTCAATATAAAAAATGTATTTTATTATGTATTTCTTTATAAAATACATTAATTGTTTTATTACTGTCAACGATGAGTCATTATGATGAAATTCATGTGGTGTGATTCACTGATTAGACACAGAACATTTATTGATGAGTGTATATTTAGAGTTATTGAAATGACTCACATCCTTGCTACAACTAAGATATATATTTTGGATTAATATGTGAAAGATTTATTTTATATGAAAGATCATATTACACATGAATTGGTTGTTATTACTAATGTAATCAGAAGACATATTTTTGACGATAGTGGGGAAGAAATGGACACAATATATAGCCCTATTATCTAGGATAACTTTATAACTTATAGTGAATCAAATAGCCCTATTTTAAATGTTTATTATGATCCAAAAGATCTGGTGGACAATTTATAAAATCAACAATATTTTTTTCATCTCCTTTGGTTTATCTCTACATGTGTCTTTCAGGTTGGAATTATCATAATTGTTTTAATGTTTTTAATTTCATATCCAACATGTTGTTAGTATTGATTTTATGTATAATGTGGTTGTAGTTTTATTTTATTTATCTTTTATAAAATTGAGTTTATCTATATTAAAATCAAAAAACAAATCAAAAAAATATAATTTGAAAAAAATAAATATAAATTGAAAGGAAGCATATTAAAATAAATATAATGTAAAAAAATAATCATTCAAATTTGACATGATCCTAATTTAACAGAATTATCAAAACCACAATTGAACTAAATAAACAACCCCAAATGAACCAAATGAATTAATAGAATGGAAAAATGATAATATGACGAAATAAACATATTACCTAATAAAAATATAAAAAAATTACCTTGACAAAAGAAAACGGATTTAAAAAACCATATGAGGTATATGTATAAAATATAGTAAATTTTAAAACCCTAACTTATTTTCATTATATGATATATTAATTTAATATTTCAATTTTATTCTTTCACACCTCAATATTCTACTATTAGGTGGAATTGGTTTATAATAATTCATGAAGAATGAAAACTCTAGACACAACTGATGGATGATTATAATGAGGGAAATCAAATGATTGTAAATATTGGTTGAGAATTCATGAGTTTTATTGTGACCCATTCCAAATACTATGATATGATTCCTATAATGCTAGTCACAAGAAGACACCTTGAAAATGAAAAAAAGAACAAATAGTTGGATGAAATATGCGAAAAAATTCATTTAATTTAATATTATATTATTATAATATTTTTATAAATTAATATTTTGATTGAGGATTTGTTATAATTTCCCCAATGTTATCCTCTGCCGATAACACAACTGGAACAATTAGGTGAACAATGGAAACTATATAAACACGAGTTATACAATGTTTGGGTTTCATGAGATGGAATATATTTATATTTTATAAATTTCCTAAATTAGTGACCATCAAAAATTTACCATGAAATGATTAAACATTGATGAGTGATGACTTAATGGTATTATTTAGATTTTTTTTGAAAATGATTTTTATTTAAAATAATAATATGTTTTTGTATAATTATTTTTTTAGAATCATAAAAATGAAATAAAAAGTACATGTATTATGAAAAGTCTCTCCATACATTAGGGTGGTTGATGATGCTAAAAAAAGAAAGAAACGTGTATTTTTCATGGACACATCCATTTAATATAGTACTAGTAGAAAAAAATGAATCATACATTTATAATTGGATTGGTTGTTGAATATGGTGCATTATAAATAGAGATTAAATGTCCAATACCTAAATGTTAACTAGTTAAACTATTTTTTTAACATTTTTATTTGATTACAGTACTGTTTTAAAAAGCTTTTAAATATCTATTTTTATGTGATACCAAATATAATTTTAATCTTGTTTTAATTTTTTTAAAAATTATGTTAAACAATATATAAAACTAAGTATAAATATTTTATGAGTTTTAAAATTATTATTTATAACTGATTTTAATTTTTTTTTAAAATTTAATAAATATGTTTGAAACTATTTTTAGACACATTTTCAATCTATCTATTGTAGTTTTTAAAATTTAATTTTTAGAAATTTTAAAACAATATTTAATTTTTTTTGCAATGTAATTTTTAAATAAATTTAATATTATAAATGATAAAAATATGAATTTATTTATACATTTCATTATTAGTAAACATTTCAATCATGTGACACAAATTATAACATGCTCCCACAATATGTTTCATGCATTCTAATAGGCTATGAAAAGAATTCATAAATATAATGAATCACCGTTTAATCCCTTCATACATTATGAATTATTAATTTATCTTTTACATCAAATTATGTATTCATAATGTCATGATCTGACCTAATGAGGCCCACCTGACCAGTAGTAAGCTGATTGTGACACCCCAAACCCACCTCCAATAGGTCGGGGGATAATGACTAACCCAAATTAAGAATATAACAAAAATGAGTGGCTTTAGTATAAGCTTTATTCTTGTAAAAAAGTATCTTTTTACTTCTTTATACACTACTAGAAGCATTAGATATAGCCACATTTTATAATCATCTATATACTGCCTAAAACAATGGTTATATGATATATACATAGATTGAATGGTTATGGATCCTATTGGCACTGAAATTGGTCCCAAACTATTACCATGGTTTGAAACTATGTATATAGGCATATTTTAATGATTTCCACCATATAAATAAACCAATATCCATAGTGAAAAACCATATAAATTATTAAAAACAATGAATCTTATTTCCACAGGTTGAATCAATAGAAATGGAGAAGTATCCATTATTTTAAACTTTAGAAACCCCATTATATCAATGGTTCCAAAACAAGAAAATTGGTTCATACAACCTCAATATAAGTATATGGTTAAAATTTTTGACTATATCACCCTGAAACTAGAAAAAAAATTATTCAATTATAATAGTTTGGGTTTATCTGGGTTCATGTATTCATCAAGTGAAAACATCCTAAATAAAAGTGAACTCTCCATGAAGTAATTAAACTACTATTATTCTAATACCCACTCATATAGAACTCGAAATATACCCAATGTCAATTGAATTACTATCACGATAAATTCTAGTCAAACAAGAATATATAACAATATTTCAAACAAGATTATGTCACCCACTAAACTAAAACATGAATATAAATATAATTAATGAAAGAAATATCACATACTACACATAACGAAGATGATAATCATTGTTCAAACAAGAATATATCACCTGTTTTACATAAAAAAGAATATAAATATAATTCAAAAACTTTCATTACTCACACAATAATATATCTCAAGAACAAAATACAAATAGAATTAAAAAACATAAATCCATACCAAGAATATAATATATATAACCCAAGCTTTTGCATATAAATCCCTCCCTACCAACAACATTGAGTGGTTTTACAAGTAACACTACAAGGTGAAAAAAAAAGAAACCAAACTATTTGAATTGAAAATATCTACAAAAAATGGACTACACAATAATATCTAAACCACCACAAGAAAACTCATAGATCAAGTACCTTGTTAATTCAATCAATGCTTTAATTTTTTTAATAAATTTACTTTTCAAATATTTGAATGAAATCATTCCCTAATTATTTAAATTACATATTTAAAATCAAAATCTATAATCAATGTAATTTTGATGAATTTATAGAAGGATAAAAATATTATTGTCTCACTATTTAGAGCTTTCTCTATCTTTTACATCTTTACATTTTTTTATGCTTGTTAGAATTTTTTTAGGTATCACATGTGCCTATTGACTGCTACATAGATCTATAATATCTATGGGGTCATTAGAAACTTTTAAATGATATATTTTTAATTGTATACCTATGTTTAAAATGAATGGGAAATTTAATAAATGATTTTATTATATAAATTTCCTTGATTACATATTAATGAATTATTTAATTTTGAAAATTTAATGGATATCCTTTGTTAGATATTATTTATTAAATTATATTCTAAAGTTGAATTTTTTATTATATTTTATGTATTCTAATACTATATTTTATACATTTCAATGATATGTGAATATAATGATGTGGGATGATACTTTTTTTAGAATTGATAAATAGTAATGACATTCAGACGTATTATTTGGGATGATATTTGGGAAATTTATTTTTATTTGTTATTTCTATGGTTAGACTTTAATATTTCCCAGGTTATCCATCAGTAAATTCAAGGATGTTCAATTTATTATCATTGTTTAGAATATTAAAATAATTATAAAAATGAACCACCAAAGAATAATAAAAGTTCAAATCATCAATTTTTTCATTATAAGTAAGATCTCCAGAGTCCTAGGGATTTCCTTTATCTTGGAGATGATTTTATAAAATCTATATTCTCAGGGAATTTATTTTTTAAAAAACTATTACAATATAAGATGAGAAAATTCAATAAAATTAACATCAAAACACATATTACCTGAAATTGTTTTAAAATATAATCACTAAGAAATAAATTACTAATCATAAATACTAAGTGAGTGGAATCTCGCTGAATGAATTTTGAAGAATGAATTAAATAATAGATCCAATAAATTATCACAAACCATTAGGAACAATGTTCCCCCTTTTAATCAAATATTCATTTTAACACTTGTAAATTTAGAAAATTCAACCACAATCCTCCACTAAAATCAAGAAAAATATGCATGTAAAATAAAATAAGACTATTTAATATGAATTAACATTAAATCATTGAAGGCCTACTTATCACAACAACATAATTTTTTATTTTAACCAAAAATAGTAGGAGGATCTATATCTTACATGAGATTACAATGTTTTTATGTGAAATCTATTCGATTTAAAAGATCAAAACTGGGTATTCCTTACACTATGTCATATTTGATCATAATATTTGAATCGTGAAATTTCTTAGTGAAACCTCTGAATAAATTTTTTTTTACAAATACACTGATAAATATAACAAAAAAAATGAAAAATATATCTTAATTAATTGTGAAATCATATCAAGATATCAAAAAATTATCATTTAATCCCAATACCCTATTTATAATAATAATCAATAACAATTTTTGGTGTTTTTTTGAGATACTATTTTTCACTCAGAAGGCTTTAGATGTTACAGTTAAACATTATTTCATTGGTATTGGTTCAAGTGACGATATGATGATCTAGAATGGATAATATTAGGAACGAACTCGGTTATTAATGAACTGATGTTTGACAAATTGTTTTAATAAAGGATTCTATATGAATAAAAGATAATTGAACTCTATGTTAAAAAATCATAAAATGTTTTGTGTATGATGATTTATAGAAAAAGGATCCAAGAAGATTTTATTTAGCCAAATCTAATCAACAATGTTTCTGAAAGGTTTTTCAAATAAATGAATTATATTTGAGTGAGTTTTAGGATTAATAATATAGTAGTAACCTACAGATTCAATTGAGTTAATATGTTAGTGGTATATCACAAAATATGAAATAATGTAGGCCATTGAACCAAGTAAAGAGTTTTACATTCTATGAATATTATTTCCATGAATACATTTTTCAACTGATTATGCTTTATGTTTGTTTTACTAATTTTATGTTACTGTGTTATGGTGTACATGAATCATTTAGTACGAGTATATGATTAATGTGCATTGTAAATTGATTTTGAATGATTTTACGAAAAAATTAGTAATAAAGTGAAAAAATTCCATGTCTTTCATATTTGGAATTCTTTTACCAAAATGTATATATAATTTATAGAAAATCCCCATATAATCTATTTATAGGAGACACATCAAATTTTATGTAGTTCATAAATGTAATAGACAAGTAATATGAGAAACCTAGCGTGATAAATTATAGGTGTTTAAAAAGTGAATCTTACTTAGACATGAGGTGCATAATTATAAGGTGGAAAACACACATTCATTTAATGAGGTATATATTCCATTATATGGGCTCATGGTGATAATTCTGAGTAATTTTTTTTGAGATAGATTATTTTAAAAACTCTTAGGTTATTACAAAAATATGGCGATTAATTATTATCTAGGAAGGGTATAGAATATTGGAATTTGGAATATGGATGATGAAATAACTATGGTATTTTCATCATTTCTTCATTGACTTATAGATGAGGGGTTAACATTATTTTGAGGTTCTTATGCACTAAGATTTATCTCAATGTTAGTCCTCTTACATTGGATAATTTTTTATAAGTAGTTGTGAAAGAAGACATGATTGATATAAACATATCTCTGAAAAATGTTGCTACAGGGGTTATTTATTTATGTTATAAAATGAGGAGGACTAAGGATAATAGTAATTATTTTATTACAAATTTAAATTTACAATATGTATAGAGGTACAAAAAATAAAATCTATCTTTAAAAATATTATGGGTGATATTGTATTTGAATATTGAAGACTCTTGTAAACAGGTATTCGAAATAATTTATCTATTGACACACTAAATAATTATTTAATACGAAATAGGGCTCCAATGATTAATACATTTGGAATTACATGCGAGTATATGAAGACCAGATACTGAAGGGTTGGAACAACAGCTTCTTTACGAAAAACAATGACACACTTTCCTATACTTGTGGATATTTTCCAATAGAATGTGAATTGTTACCATGTATATGATAAGGACTCTCCAACTATGAGTGAATAAAGGATCTTCACTAGTCCATTTTTAAGAAGATTTTCTATCCAATGCCATCTTGCCATCATTATATATCATCACTCACTTGAATAAGTCTCATTTTATGGGAAAATCATTAAATATGTTATATAATGATATATTTTTACACTAAAACTTTAGAATCACATATATGGTCTCCCACTTCATATCTAATCCACATAGTTACCTCCACACTATTAGGAATTTTATATATCATACCACATTTGAATTTCCATAGTTATATTGTATTAATTCATTAATACGCTATAGGACACTATAATAATAAAGATGCTTGTGTATGTGTAAAGTGTGAGATGGAAACAAATATATGTACTTATTGAGATTTAAAATGGGTACTCCACTTATAGAAATAGATTAAGAAGAATTTATTACCCATGAATCATAGAAACACATTGTTGAAACACGTTGACAAGATGATCCGGAGAAGCTCCCAAAATTGAATATTAATATAATATTCCTTAAAAAATTAAATAAGACTACATGAAAGGCCAATGAAATTTAAAATCATCAAATTATGAGATTTCATTGGAATTATTGCCTTGATTAATAAATATATGATTTATATTTCTAATCTAAAACCTAGTACACCTAAATACAGACAAAATATACATTGTATAATCCAACCTGATGCTCATAAATTCCTACCATGTAGAAATCCCTCAAGTATTTTGGCTTATAATAGAACATTAAAGTATAAAAATGACTATGGAAACACTAGTAACATTCCGAAAACCACTCTAAAACATGATATTTAATTTTATTTAATTTTAAACAGTAAATTCAAGTTATATTTATACGGGTGTTAAAATAAACTCTTTCCAGGTAAGCATTAATTTATATATTAGCATAATAATTGTATTCTATAAAAAATATTTTTTTATCATAGTATTAGGGTTTTTATAAGAAAGAGAATGTGTATTTGTTTAGATTTATATTTTATAGTATTTTAATATTTAATATTATTCAATGTCTCTGTATTATCATATTTTTATATTATGACGATCGACATATTTTTTATTCTTTATATATAACCTAATAAATCACTTTTTCTTATTGTTTTAATCTTATTGAGTGAGTGTTAATAAAGGTTTAAATATTTTATATTCATGAATGTGAATGTAGAAAACAAATATAGATAGGATTAAAAAGATTTGATTAAGTATAAATATTCCACATACAAAGATGTAAAAAATGGGCAATATTATTAGAAAATACATTTCACAAAATATAGTATAATGTATCAAAGTAAAAAATGATAATCAAATTTTGGAAGTTAATGAATGAAATAAAAGGTTCATGTGTGTCATGTATAGGGGTTAATGTATTATTTCTATAACTATATTGTTCCATTGAAATATCAATGTTGATGTAATTAAATTTAAAAATTATATTAACTAATATTGTTATAGGAATATGAAAAAATATAAGAACATGAAACTTGGTATAATGTAAATATTTGAAAGAAAAAACACTTGAATATATCAAATGACACTTACTAAGTCTTCCCATGTTTTTTTTTCTTTATGTATCATTTTAGAGAATATTTTCCTTGAATATTATTTGTTCTCGAAACCTGATAATGAAAATGAAGAGTTTAGAATTTTTTAATTAGAAACAAATAAAATAACCAAATATGAAAAATAATAAGAAAAATAATAAATTCAGCAGTGACCATTATAGATATATTTTTTAGGTAAGCACTTTTGTCATATATAAAACAAATCTGAATGATTAAAATTTTATTCTTAGCATATTTTTCAACACAACATAAAATATAAAATACTAGAAACTTGAAAAATATATGGAATAATTCTCAATTATTACACAGTTGTAATAACATATTTTTTTGGTTTTTTTTAAATTGCTAATTTTTCTGGGTTTCTATTTTGGGGTGCTATAAAATGATGTTACATGGCTACTTTATTTATGTTAGAAGGAAATCAATATCCATGGATCGAATGACCACATTATTCCAACATAAATCTATTACGTAATATCAAGATAAAAATAAATTTCAATTCATATATATTACACAACTCATTATGTATGGGGAATATTGCAAGGAAAATTAAGAGAGACTTAAAAGTTGTGTAATATAACATTAAATTGAACTGAAAAAAATTTGTGAAAACAAACATAAAAATGGAATGAACCACATAAGGGTAGAATTAAAAATTCAAATATATTTGAATGGTATAACCTCACAACTTCAAAAATGTTCATCTATTTCATATTTTCATGTAAAGAACACAAGACATATCATTTACCTAAAATATGATAATGGATGTTAAATAATCTACTATTTACATTTAAAATTAAAATTCAATGTAATGTAAAAAAAATAATTTGATAAATATTTAAAAATAATCAAATTCAGAATTTTTTTCATGACGACATTTATAATATCCATTGTAATATAGCATTCTTTATTATTTTTCCCCAAAATTATATAAATTTAATAAATATATAGTTAAAGATGCATATGAAATCTCATGATCAACATTATTGATTATGAGGGGAAAACCAGAAAATGAATTTTTTTTGATAACTAAGTAATGATATATACATTAATTCACAGTTTTGATTTATTATAAATAATCAATGAACAAATATGAAAATTATGACCCAATGAACTGATGTTATAACTATATAATTTTAATCACTTATCATTCAAGTGAAATAATGTACATGGAGTAAAAAATAATATATTTAAATGAACTAAATAACTTTCCTTTATAGTAATATATAAATAAATAAAAATTAAATGGGGAAATAAATATTCCTATGTGAAAAATGATTGAAATAACGGAAGAAGAAAAGAAGAACATCAGAAGTTACACGAGAATCTAAATTCATGTGTGATATAATCGGAATACTTTAATAAGGCATTCAATCCAATTATGTTAACAAAAAATGTGAGCATATTTAATATTTTATGAAATATGAAGATATAATAATTGTTATATTAATAAATAATGATATTTACATATCATTTATCAATGTTTGATGCAAAAAATATCCCACATTGCATGACCATAATGTGTATACTTGGAAATTAATTAAGAGATATAATTTTATTGAGAAATTTTAAAAATTAATTATACATAAAAAATTATTTATCATATTTCTGTAAATGATATAGCTAAGCACTATTGAATTGATGAAAGGATTGTATGTCTCCCCAAATGATGAAAAAATTAATAAAATGAGAGTATAGTGTGATTGAAATATACTATATATAAACATTGTCATAAAAAAAACATGTTCGGGTATTTAATGAAATAGAAGATGAACATGCCATTAGTTTTAAGGCTATGAAATATAAAGATGAATAGGAATGGAAACATTATATATACGAACACAATGAGAATAAAAATTTGTAAAATCTACACTATTTTTTGTAAATAATTTTTTAAAAATTCAAATGATAAAAATCTATTTTTATTTTAAAAAAAACCTTTATTTGTGTATATCTATTACCTAAATAGCAGTAGAAAATTGTTATTGAAGATATAGAAATCCACATCCTTTTTATAATTGATATCCAAACTTTATCACATTGGATAATCCTAAACATTAACACTCCAAATTTGTTAAGAAGAACAAATCACTGGGACAATATCGCATGAAACATTGAGGTGAATAAAAGGATGTCAAATTACCAATGTTTTGACGATTATACACTGAAAAAATAGGAAAAAATATAAGTTCATCACCTAAATCTAATGGATTTAATATGGAATGAATTTAGTTGTGGCAATCCATCTCAATAACATACACAACTATGATATATCTAATCTCACGCATGTTCTTATAACATGTTGTGTTGAGGTATAAATATGATTTTTATTATTTGTAACAGAAAAGGCCATGTAAATTGTAGAACGAAATATATATTGATTAAATAATCTAATATACCTGGCTCGTAGTGATATGTCATAAAATAGTTTGATCACACTCTCATCAACATTACACCTTATTGACATTAAATATTATTCAAGAATCACATTTTCATATCCCTTTTTTCTGTGAAAAATACTTTCATTGAATCTACGAATTTTTAATATGTAGATTCAAACACCATTTTTCATAAAAGGAAATAATGAAACTTGAATGTGAGAAAATATATTCAACATTTTGGAATAATATTTTTATCATCATCCAACTAGAAATTTTGTTTCATTGGAATTTAATAATGATAATAACAGGATATTTCACAAAAAGTATCAAAGGAAAAAATGTAAAAAATATAATAGAATAAATTATTTAAATATATCATACATAATTTTATCTCACAATAAAAATGAATTACTGAAAGGAACCAAAATTCAATGGATTGTATTAGTGAGAAATATTGTGATGATACATTGGAAAACCCCCAAAATTCTTGGTAAACATTAAAAATAATATAGAATGAAATGCATAAAAAATAATAAGAGAGTGAAAACTATTAGATAATTTTCAATTGAACAAAAAAAGAATAATATTTAAATAAAAAATTGGGTTAAAAATTCACATTGATAATTTGTTTTCAGAAAGGTTATAGAACAATTCTCTCTGATGATAAAAGTGTTTTGTGGGTAAACTGTAATGAATCGATATATCAGTTAGAGAAATTTTGAAAACAAAAGTGGGCTGATTCAGAGTGTAAGTATAAGTTATGATGAAAATATACCATTTAATGTTTGAAATTGGAACATATTGTAATAATTAAGATTATGATTCACATGATTTTCATGTGATGTCTAATAGAAGACAACATATTTACCTATAGATTACCATGTTGATAACGATGATAGTCATGAGTGGTTGTAGTGAGGGTGAAATATGATGTGACTTGATACACCATGAATTGAAAACTCCATAATGGAAAAAAATTGATATAGGAACCTTATAGTTGATGTTGGGATCACAAGTTGAGGTATACATGAGAATGTAATGGAGAGTAATCAGGAGACTAGGGTAGAAAGTTATTTTCCAATTCTTAGGGAATTGGGATTAGATATAGTGATGAGTTATGCTAGAGTGATATGATGGGAATAGAGGAGGAAAAGGAGTAGCCGTAGGCAGATATGGAGAGTAGAGTATGGGAGGGAGAGGTTTGATCGGTCATGGGATGCTAGTTCTGAGAAAAGTATCGTAGGCAATAGAGGAGATCCTGAAGGGAAATAAAATAATGAGGACCTATTTCCACATTTATCTTTTTGTCATAGATATATTTAATCTAAATCCATGATATCCAAATAACCATTATAGTATCTCAAATTATAGCCACATCCCATCTGAACCATGGATATAGTTTTGGGACTGAAGGTAATTTTTAATATAGTGATAATACAAAATATAGACAACTCATACTATAAATTCATTCTTATCAATCAATCCCACATCATAGTATGATTAGTTTTTTTGAAAAGAATAAGGGCCAAATAAAAGACCACCTTATCTTTAAAACGTGTCTAACCTAATATAAAATGGGGGCTTCTATCAAGATTCAACTATTAGAGTCGTCTCTTGTCCGATAGGTTTATCTAAGAACCACCTACTCTTAGTCCATCCAAAATTCCATTGAATGACCTATCACTTGGATAAAATATGGCACATATTGGTAGATCCAATGTAGAGGTTATTATTAATATAACCATTGTGAAACCCTAAAATAATAAAAGGGAAATAATTAAAGTGTTTGTTTCCTAAAAGTCATTAGCAAGGGAAGAATAATCCAAATAACCCAGATATAATTATAGGTAGAGAACAAGTCTCAATGTATGTCCACTTACTCAATACCTGCTTAGGATTACTCTCAAGGCTCAAAGTCCATATTCATTTGAGTGAAATAACACATCAATTCTGCATATGCAGATGTTTTTAATCCATGTTGTTTCAATCATCATGCCTTTCCTTGAAGAAGACAAAATGGAACTCATAAGATTCCATTACACATGTAGGGTTTCACATTCAGTGCCTATGGGGTATACCTAACTCTATATGTAATAACATACTAGGAAGGATATCACACACCCTAGATGTTAATAATTGGATACAACATCAAACCATAGGAAGAATGAAAGATGGTGACACCTCAAGGCATGTAAAGGGATGCAATACACTACCCATACTTAGACCATAGAGTGGATCACTCATCATATGCTTAGAACAAGATACCTCAAAGTACCCAATATAGGGTATACCGAGGGATTAAACCAACACTCATTCTAATATAGTGATGAGGGTAGAAAGGGCTCCCAGTTTCCATGGTGAAGGTAAACAATGTATATAGTGGTTACCCAATAAGTCTTGATAAGTCTGGTCCAACCTGTGTTGGTGTCTGGGTATGTTAGCCAATGACTATGTACATGTTCACACCCCTGATATATAACAATGTCTTTGGGAACATTGTAATGCCCATGTTTATGTAACTTGGTGTATAAACTGGGTTATCAGCTAAAGGAACACATTGTGATTGACTGAATCACATGACTGTGTGAGATTTATCATCATGTGTAATCCATAACCACTATGGAGGGGGTCCACAAGGCATTTGTTCTTCAGAAAAACATTTCAAGCCCATTATAATTTTTTAAAAAATCTATAAATCTATAAAATATTTTCATAAGACTCCACCACTAATTCCTTCATAGAGCCAACCATGAATCTTGGATTTCATTTGATTGAAATTGAACCATTAATGGTTGCTAGATTCTAGCCACAATCTTCCCAGAAATCAATTCCTCTCACACCATGATTCCAAATCTCAAAATCCCACGAAGATGATATGCTTCAATTAATCACTTAAATTACATTTTCATCATAAATCCACTATCACACCATTGATATTTAAACTAAATATGTAAAAATGATCTATTGATCCAATTATTAACTATACAATGATTGATTATTGAGTATAGTCAATCCATCAGCCTAACAATTTACTGATAATGAATATGTGAATAACGATGGGGGAAAATCATGAAGCACAATGGTTTGAAATGAGTGTTGGAAATTTTTCAATTATATCTTCATCTATTTATGAAAAGTGATCATTGAAGAATAATTATCAAGAAACTATAAATCATTTATAAATTCCAAATTCCATGAAGAAAAATCACTAAACCATAATTCAACAACAATGTAAAAATTAATTTTCTAAAGGAATTAATTTAGGCTCATCATAGTGAAAGAAACCATTAATAATATAATTATACAAAAGATATACCTAATTTTTTTTATATATAATGAAGAATGATTCAATGTCATCTTTGTTGGTACGATCTAAGCATTCCATTGACGATAACAATCTTCATGATAGATTGATCATCGATCCCCAAACTAATTGTTGTCCACCAACTCTCTCCTCCTTGGTTCTCTACAATCTATAGTCTTATGAGGATAATCCTATGATTTTTCCATAACCATTATTATTAAGAGAAGAATTATATTTCAGCCATTCAATAGAAAATAAATAAATAAATAAATCTATTTTTATATTATTCCCTCGTTGAATTCTCTAAAAAGAAACACTTACAAATACAAAGATTATGTTACACCTATGGTAAAACTCATTCACATTAATTAATGGAATTATTGGTTTTATCATCTGAAAAAACAATCATATTAAATTCAATTAATCCATAAAAATTATGTTCATATGTTATAATGATCTTTATATTTTTAATATATCAAAACTGAGGCTCCATGGGCCCCAAAATCCACTGCCTACTCTGATCCTAACTCCAAAATTATTTTTAAAAATATCTGACAATGTTAAAAGTCTATCAGAGGGTGTAGTTACAAATAAAATTAATATTATATAGTCATGTATGAATATTAATATTTCAATAATTATACATGGAATGAATTTTTTTACTATTTTTTATGGTAAACATTATTTAGAAATTCCTTAAACTTTCATTCATAACAATTATGAAAATAATATTATTGGTTAAATAGAAAACACATTTTAATGATGAAAATGGAATTAATAGAAGAGGTAACATGTTATAAAATTCCTGGGAATAAAAAATTAATGAATCAACAAGGATTTATTTATATCATATATTCCATGTGGTTAAAATATTACGTCACTTTTAGAAAATGAAATTTTCTTTGTAGGAGAACTAAAAATAGTCATTATCTATAACAAAAAAACATAATTAAAAAAATGGATAAGGGCATAAAATTTAAATTCTAATGAAATAAATAATGATAATTATTTTACATACAAATTATCTATACCTTGAAATTTTTAGACAATCAGCTCTTAATTTTAAAAAAAGTCATGCAATTCCCTTTTCAAAATTTGTGAACATATTAATTCAGCACCTCTTCATCCTAGATTTTTTCCAATGACCATGTTACAATCTAAAAATTAGTTTCCATATATTAATGATGATATTGTTAAATTTTAAAAGTTATTACAATTTACATACATTCAATTAATATTAACATATAAAAATTTAAATTGATTAATTTAATATGAACATATATACTTGGAAAATTTAAACATCAATAGATGTAGTGGTAACATAATGAAGCTAATTATAAATAATATTATCTATCAATGCCTACACAATTCAAATAAAATTTAATAAAACCAAATTTAACCAAAATAAGACAATATTACCATAAAATACATGAACCAAACAATCATAAATGAAATTATATTGAAAAAAACTAAATAAAATAAATCCTTAATAAGTGTAAATTATATACACATGTATGAAATAAATCAAAATCATATATTGTATTGAATTTAAATTGAACTACTAAATAATGAATTCAATTAAACAAAAATAGAAAAAATGGACTAAACCTAACAATTATATACTCATGAAAATTATCCCAAACATAACATCCTCAAAAAAAATTAATTCATATTGATCTAAAATAACTCATATTAATAGGTTTTATTCATAACTAAATCCAAAAGAAGATGAAACAATTATAAAAGTGATGAATTAAATAGAACAAATCCTACTCAAACTAAACTCGCTCAAATAAGTTGAGAAAATAAAAAATTAACTTGGACTATATAATAATAAAAAGACTAATATGAATATAGATTCACAAAACAATCAAAAAAAATTTATTTTTATTTGATTGATCCAAGTTTCTCTCTTATATTTATATTAAATATATTTTTTTTGGTTTTGCTATTTTTTATTTTATAAGGAGTTTCAATGTGTTAATTTTTTTAAAAATTTTATTATTTTAGAATGTGTCACAACATTCTATGTTATTTTAGGGGGTCGTAATGACCATTCAAAATCACATGCCTCGTCTAAAATTGATTTTCCTGAGAGGAAAGAAGAAATATGGAACCTTTAAAAATATACAGACAAAGAAAATGATTGTATGTTTTATTTTTCTACTTAATGGTCAAATATTTATTTAATTACTAAATATTGAATTTATAATGGAAATAATGTGATTTGGATGCCCTTGAAGGGGATGCCGCAGAAAAATTTGGGCCAAACAATCGTTTTCACAAGATATTCAGAGACAAACACAAATGAGAGTATATTGTCAACTACGAACGAGGATTTTCTCCCTTAAGAATTAGACAGCTACAAGAACCTCTAACAGGTTTGGTAGCATCAAGTAGGAAATGAATCATTCATAGGTAGTTAAGGATCAGGAAGAGGTAGTATAGCCCAAAATAGGGACATAAAAGAATCTGAATGATGTTAAATAGGAAAAAGGTAATTTAAAAAACTAATGATAAAATTATTCCAATAAAATTCTCCAGATTCTCCAGCTATTTTTGATACATGATTTTAAATAATGTGTTTGTTATATGATGTACTTGGCGATGGAGATGACGACCCTAGTGATGGTCAGGATGATTATATCCATAGTGACAATAACGGTTATGGTGATGGTGTTGGGGATGATTATACTAATGGTGGTGATGTTGTTGATGGTGATGATGATCATGATGAATACATTGGGAATAATGGTGATGAAATTGACTATAGTGGATGTAGTGGTGGAGAGAATGACCACTACATTTCTAATAAAAATTTATGACAAATTTTGTTTATTGATTTAAAATTATTTCATATATGTGATATGAATTTTTTTAGTTACCAACTAGTCATATGTAAAATATATAATATATCACATGTTTTAAATATTTATTGGCGTTACTATGGGGTCTGAATTGTGCGGAGAAAGGGTTTTTTCTTGTTGTGTAGATAATGGAAGGATATATCAATGGTTTTTATAAAAATTAGTATAAATTCATACCAATAGTTATTTATTAATATTAGAATAAGACAATTCATATGGGTTATAATAGTGATTTGTTTAAAACCATTCGTATAGGGATACCACCACATCATACCACCCAATTGTTTTTGGACACATTTTTATAAGAAATAAAAATGGTTCCCTACCCCATAAAAATAGTTTTAAACCCTTAAAACAACATACTTTTCCAACAGTGACCAATATTAGAATAATTAAAGCTCGGTTAATTCTATAGATGTAGTATACCCATTTATCTCCCTCATTATTATCTTTCAAAGACTAAATCATTATCCAATTCATTGAGAAGCTATAACAAGATCACATGTTATAATGATCTATATTAGACACACCTATTATCAAGTTTAATTATCATGTATTTTACCATGAAAAAATATATTTAAAATTACACTTTTTCAACATAAAAACATTAAAAACTCATTTTATCCCATAATAAATTCACTTTGAATTTTAACATAATCATAATAAGAAATATATTTTTCTCAGTGAAAACACTAAAAATTTAAAAATTCATAGATGAATTTAAATATATTATTATATGAAAAACCATGTTAACATAGAGAGTATGGTTGAAAATGAATAAAAAATATAATAGTAAGAAATTATTTTCAAGATGTATTCAAATACAAACTATTCTTTGACACTTTGTGAAAAAATGCCTAAATGACATGTATAATAAATGTAAATGATAAATAATTTATAATCAATTTTAAGAAAATTTAAAATTAGTTTAAAATTACCTTTAATGATATTTTTTGTATAAATCAGATCATATTTGGAGAAATTTTAAAAACAAAGACATAAGGGAAAATGATTTTAAAAGAATACATTAAAACATGGCTTTAAAAGAAATTAAAATACCTTATGTCATGAATTGTATCATTTGTATGTATACCATCCTGAGTATTAAATTTTTTTGTTTTATAATTTCTTAATAAATTTTTTTAAATTCAATTATCATTATTCCCTTTATAAAATTTGTTACTATATTTTATTACTTATTTAATTGGTTAATATCACGTTGGATATTTTCAAGATGTAAGGTTTATATCATCAAGAGAAAATTGGTGTCTAGACTATGGTCAAAAGGGTTAGGGATACAATACCTCCAAAATACTATTCATGTTATAATTAAAATATGTGTACATTAGATACACTATTGAAACCATCCATTTTTTGTGTTCATGAAAAATTAAACAAGTTGTTTCATTGAGAGGGTAGTCCATACATAAACATGAACAGAATTTTAATTTTTTCAACTAGGTGGAAAACGATAATGGAGATAATATTTTAATCTTCAAAAATCATAAATACGTTATATATGTCATGTTTATTCATTATTTCCATCCTTATGACCATCCTTGTATGGTGGGGATGAAAAATGAACCACATCACTCCGTGGAGGTGGTATTTCAAACGTACGCATAATCAATGTTATCAATTTATAATGGATAGAAAGGATAAGAAGTTAAGTAACATATTATCATTACAAACCATAATTATTTCATAAATACATATAATCTTATGATGAATAATGAAACTCGTCACTTCATGGTGGAGGTAGTCAGTACTTATGCACAAACATTCCTTTCACTTCCCATTGGATGAAAAAGGGATAAATAGAAGTTATAACATAATAATAATAAAATTTTAGAAAATTAATGATACATATGTTATTATTTCTCTTTGTTTAATGTATATTTTGTGGAGGTAAAAGAAGAAATAAACCTGGATTTGGTTGGTTAAGACTTCTACCTTCTCCTAAGATATCTCAAATTGGTTTACACATTAAACACTAAATGATGGTTATTTTGAGAGTAAATAAACCATTAGGACATGATGAGAGATGTTTGGGAGAGATATAGGTAGGTATTTTCCGAACAGTAATGCTCAAAAAGTGTGAGGAAGAAAAGAGAAGAGGTTCCATTCTATAAGTGGGGAGAGTGTCACTGTTGTAATTAGTCAATGTTTTAAAATAATAACAAGTCAAAATGATATTACATTGGCACCTAATAATCTCACATAAAAAGATAATATGTTAGGTATTTAAATATAATCATATTATAATAATTTAGATAATACTATTTTGGTTGTATCATATAGTGTTTCAACATAATTAACCTAATTTACCCTTTTAACATGGTGACACATTTTTACCATGGTTACTATTCATAATGACACAAAAATGTAACAAAAAATCTTAATAAATATTAAAATCATGATTCAAATATTTAAATCAAATTGTCAAGATTCAATTTGTATAATTTTTATAAATTATTCTTAATATTAGTGTGAAAATCACACTGAAAAATATATTTTTTAGAAAAATGCTTGTTAAGCATAAAAATGAACTTCTACGAAAAATAAACTATAATATTAATTCCTATGAAATTATTCGTAACATGTTTTATAAAATTTATCTTATGTTATTATAAAACCAAATAAAATATACAATAGGAATTTAAAATTAATTTATTTTATGAAATGAAACAAGAGTTTTTAAAAAATTAGCACTTTCAATATTCACTAAAAAATAAATCTTTGTGGAAAGAAAGAAAAAAAGTCATCCTATGATATATTTGAAGTTATTATTAACAAAACTAATTCATTTTTTTATCAAATTCAATTTCTAAAATAAACATGTTTATCATTTAAATAAATCTACGTAATTCATTGGAAATAATTTAGTTAAATATAATTATTCATTTTTTCGAATATTTTTTTGTAAAATTATTTTTAAAAGTATGATGAATATAAATCCAAAAAATTATTACATATAATTCAAAAGATTTATTTATTTCTAGTATTAGATATTTTTTTATATTCTTCCAAATATATGGTGTTTTCCATCATACCATTTTTGGATTCCCATATTGGTTCCTCCATCATGTGATTATTCCCTGAAAACAATACATGGTGACTTGTTTAATTTAATCATCTAACCAGTGTTAACCAATGATCTCATCACCATATCTGATATCAAAAAATACATTCAATTTATACTCTAGTTTATCTCTTTCTTTTTCATAGAGATGAATATAAGTGACACTTCCAAAAGATTTTGAGATGGTTGAACTCTAATCTCTTACCAGACCAATGTTCATTCACTCAATTTAGGCCATACAATATTTTACCATGAAAGATACCATATTCATAGTCTCTGACCAAATACCCTCAGTCATTATTGAGTGGAGCCTTATACTATGAACTTTCATTATTATTGTTTTATTCCTTCAATCAGATATTTTTTTGGTTGTGTTGTTTCTAGATTAATTTTATCATACCTAATACCCATCTTCCCCCAAATGAGTAAACATTGGTTTTCCCCTATAAAATAAAATTATCAACATCTAAATTTGTTTTCCTCATATTTCTTCCATCCAAGTTAAATTACATTATATTTTGTTATAATGTCATTTAGATCTCAATTATTCCATGGTATTGTGTGACTGTGTTGAAATATTCACTTTTTTCATTGACATTAATATTTTCCGCACTAAATTTACCAAAATTTTTGAGTAGCTTTTCTATACTGCCTTATGAAGTCGTCCTAATAGAAAAAAAATCATCACTCAATCAGATATGATATAATGTAACAATTTTTACTATATGGGAAATCACCATAGAACCTTTAGTGATCGTCAAAACTCCATTAGAAAAGATCATTTTAAAACCCGCATCATCAAGCAATCCCACTGATATAAGGTTCATCCATAGACATGGAATTTGTCTAACATATTATAGTTTCTAAACAATCTCATTTTTTATTATAATGTCCAAATCAACTTTCCCAACAATATGTAGAGCATCATTATCCACAAGATATTCTACTCCCAAAAATCCTGGTACATAATCAATAACACACCCTCACTCACCAATTGAATGAAATTATACTCCTAAGTATATGAACCATGAATTCTCTATAACGATCAGGTGCAGTTTCAAGATAGACCCTCCACCAACTGTACTAACTGTGTTTGTCTATCCAAAAGATAATGCCGTTGATTAATTTATGAAACCATTATTGATATGTATCTTTCTCCTATAAAGTAAACATGTATGTCTTAAACATGTTGATTTACATTTACTTATTCCACCTAATTTATCGTTTGAATATTTCTTCTTATGACATATTTATCTGATTGACTGATCATCCCCATATGGTATTATTCAGAGCACTTAAATATGGACTTGAAACACAATTCACCTCAACTCTTCATTTAAGGTCAATATTCAAATATATTAAAACAATATTGATACCTTCCCACATGAGTTTCTCACCATTTTCAGCATGGATTCCTAACTCTTTAGAATTGATAAATGAAGAATAAATGTCGAAAAATTATATTTTTTTGCTATCATCGTGGATTTTAGTATCCATTATATCATATTGAAGTCATTCAAATGATCGGAAATATGACTTCTATTTGATAACCCCAAATGAGGACTCTAAAAAACATGGAAAATTTGATAATATCTATTAGGTAGTCAAATATTTCATCCAATTATTCACAAATGCTACAATTTTTATCTTCTCTATAATGTTTAATGAATCATTTTGATCAAAAGATATCATGATTAATTCAAAAGTATTATTATTAAATATCCCCATTATAATTTGTCTATTGTTTTAGAAACATTTTTTGAAAAATGAGCATCAAAATTTTTATAATCAGAAGATCATCCATCTCACTTCTGCAAAAAGAAAACTCTCTTCTATATAACTTATTGATATAAATGTTTTTATCATATGACGTAATTATACCAATTATAGTAAACTAACAAAAATAAAATAAATTTGAATACATTGGAAAAAACTACAGATTTTTGTGAGTTATTTATGTGATTCCCCAGGCTCTTTTACCTCATTAGAAACCCTATATAGTGGAACAAATGGCCTAAATCCCAACTCAATGTATACTAGAGGCATCCATTTAAAAGTGAAGTTCTATGATAGTATAGTTTGGATACAATACTCAAATTTTCAGAGTGAAGAACATGGAGAATGTAAATAAATTAAATAGAAAAATTATAATGATAAAATTAGAATCACATAAATATATATCAAGAAATATATAATCAACACTCACATTATAATGAATATATAAAAAATCATGTCATGTTGCAATAAAAAGTGGGGATAAAGGGTAAATAAGGTAGAAAACACACAGAATACATGATATAAGAAATATTCAAAAAGATAAATATCTGATATCCACTAAAACTATCAAAACTATCTTTTCCCTCTTTTACCTTAGATCATAATATTTTAGATAATTAGGCATCCATACATGGATGCTTTCCTTTGTCCCTACTTTCATCAATAATGTCTATCTAGGTACAAATTAGTGGTCTGAATAGGGTGTGAGTAATCTTTGTTAGTCCACAACAAATGGTATCAAACACTATAGAGACCCTACTTTTTAATTCATGATTATTGAATCATTTTAATGACAAAGAACATAAGAATTTTACAAAAACTAGGGTCAATAGGTTTAGTATCTCCATAAAATTAAGACTATAAACCACAGATGCATAATAAAACATAAACATTTATTTAAATCTGTTTGTTAGAGTGAGTAGATCAAGGGGAAGCATTGAGTACACAATAAAAATTTGTGTTTAAAATGGATTAATTTGAAATCGTCTTATTTATTTAAAAGGTCCCAGTTAACCAATATATTATATAATTATAATTTATAATTTTTCAAAAATGATTCCCAAATATTAATTGGTTATTGGAATTTAATATATATATATATATTACATAGTTCATTGAAATCAATTAATTTAATTAAAAATATATAAAAAAATTTATTTTTGTGAATTATTTTTCCTTTTAAAATAGTAATAATGTGAAACAAACTAAAAACAAATTTTTGATATTTTGAATACAATAGGATCAGTATAAAGTTGAGACGTAGTCCCCTATACTTGGAGATCACATGCCATAATGGAATTTATATAATATAACAATGTTGATCCATAATCTAGATTTTGTCTTAGAACAGTTAAAAAACTCTCTAGGTCACACATGACCTCTTCTATAGTTATTCATGGGAGTAAAAAATGAATAGTAAACATAGTGTCTTCTAGTAAAGTAACTTGTTGGATTATATATGTAAGAAAAAAATAAGAATATAACTATGAATCTTCTAGCTCAACATAGGAGATAGCGTTTCTTTGATAAAATAGAGTATGTAAACACACTGCTCATAATGTAATGTAAAACTAAACACAAATGAGAAATCAAAAAGATATAGATGTTGAAATTCTTGTTTTGTTATATTAAATATTGTGACTGATTTGAATATTTTGAAATGAATCTCATGTCTTGATCTTGTTGATGACTTCAGAAAAACTGAGTGATATAGGGTTTTATTTTTCAGATAAGAAGAATATTTGGATGTCCTTCCTCCATCGAGGGTTCATTATAATGTAGTATTTTTTCTCTTTATCTCAATGGTGTGCTATGTAAGAATAATAACATTCTATTTGTCTCTATCTACCTAGATGTTATACATCATGTCATTATTGTTTGTTACATGAGGGAGACTATTGTATATTTTCTCAAAAATAGTGGGAATATATGATCCCCAATTTCTTCTTCATAATGATCATCTGAAACTATCATCAATGCATTTGGTCACTAAATAAGAGACAATCATTAGAATAATAAATGAAGTTAATTCAATATACATTATATTAGTAGTAATTCAAAATGAAAATTATAGGGAAACAACAATAGTGTCTTAGTTTGGGTATTTTTTTACCTAACGGTGTCTTAGAGTCTAGTGGTATGATACTTGTGGTATTTGAGTCAAGTAGAAGGTTAACATTGCAGTGTCTCATACTTTTCCAATTATTCACATTGACAACATGAAAACTGAATAGTGAGATTTCCTAAAGATAGATCAACCTTTTGGAGGTAGTATATGCTGGAAGCCTCTCATATATTGCCTAATTCACTCTTTACGGTATGGAACTGATGTTGTCTCATATGGTAGTGCCTCAGCTGGTGTTGTCTCATACATTTCGGATTTTACACTCTGGAAAAGTGTCTTCTGAAGGTGACTCATATACAATGGTGTCTTAAATTTTTCCAATTATCTATTTAGTGGTATGAAATCATAGTGGAAAGTCCTTATTTAGAAGGAATTCGACCTTGGAATTGTGATAATGTGATGGTGTGTTTTCTCAGTGGTGATTAATCCTTATCCAGGACTGGCAGTGTCTCAATATCAACAGTGTATTATACCTGTACACATTTCAAAACCTGTCTCATATTATAAAATTCATTGAGAAAATATAAAATTCATTAAGATCATTATAATCAAGATTTTTTTTATCATTAAAACAAGGAGTTCAACAATATCACCCCTTTTATAATCTCAAATAATTGAATCAAAGGTATTACAAAACAAAAATATGATACCAAATGAAAACGAATAAATAAACAGAATGTGGTTTCTCAAGGAAATATAATACAATAATTCTCCCTCTTGAGGGATTATAAAATATTATAGATCAAATACACAGTTAAATACATGATAAGGATTAATAATAAGAAAAAACCATGAGTTATGAAAATCATTTATAAAATTTTAAATATAAAAATTATTAAAAAAACAATGTCCCATTAAAATATATAATGTTATTCCAAAAAAACATCATGGCTTAATAGAGGGATCCATATGTACCGTTACTTTATCCCTTTTTATGATCTAATCCGAAATGTGAAAGAGATGATGGAATAGTAGTAAGATTACTAGATGCAGGGGGATCCCACAATAAGGTACTTGGAACACTAATTGGATATCCACCAATAGCTTTAGGTGGTCAAGGCTCTAGGAGAAGTATTGGTTTTATTTTCGCATGCCATGGGTAGGAGACATATGGAAAGGATTGAAATTAGGAGATATATATGAAAAATATCTCTCGAAACTAATGTTCTCATATATGTCTGAGGTGTGATAGGAATGTCTTCCTGAGCCACTATAACTTGACAACGAACATGAAAATCAACTTCATCAAATTTATAAAATCCATAATGATCTAGCCACCTCTCTCCAGGGAACTATGGAAATAACCTTTTTCATTCGTAAAACAGCTTTACATTGGAGTAATTTCCTTCAGTTGTCTTACTTTTTCCTTGAATTCTATAGTAACATGGGGAATCCTTAGATTATTAGCCATAAATTTTATATTAGATTCCATGGCATGTTTGGTATATTTTTTAAAGAGATAAAAACTTAATTCCTTATTAGATTCATCAATATACTTGGTATAAGATCTGATCATCATGTGTTTATGATCTGTAGTTTTCTGAAACATCCTCATAATTTATAATAGTAGCACTTGTTATCTACTTGAGTTTCCACTGGAGTCCACTGCAACCACTTCTCTGAAAACTGTTCTGAGCTAATAGACATCCACCACAAGAGAATATGTTGTAGACGATTCTGAGAATGTATCATTAACTATTTTTAGGATACCATTCATAGAAGAAAAAATATAGTATTTCAACTATTTAATCATAAACATAGAAAATTATACTACTTTACTGATCCTTTTGTTCTCAATATTTACTTCTTGGATGTGTTGTATCATTTTTGGTGGTTTATTTTGAATCACCAAAGAGGTATCTGAAAACATCCTCACTAGGCTTGATTAGAATAGATAATTTTTCCTACAAACACTTATTGATGTATAATATTCATTTCCCATAAAATACATTCATGTATTCTCTTATGACAATGTCAGCAGGTGAAATAGGAGGAGTTGGAGTAATAGGTTCTATAATAGGATGTCCCTATGATGAGAAAAATTATAGGAGACCATCAAAGCCAACTTGAGATATCATTGTACCCTTAGGATCTCCTTCAATTAGAACATCAAGTTCACCATCCATTTGAGGAATACATACAATAGTGGAGTACTTTTACCATTCTTCTTCCACAGGATCAACCCATTTATATAGAATGATAATTGATGTTGGTTCAGTCGCATGAGGTACTACAATATAGGTAGGTACGACTGAAAATTCAAGACTTTTCCATCTATCAAAACACTGTGTAGCTAAGTTTGTCCAACACTAGTAGTTGATATAGGTTCATTTTATTTCTTTTTATATACAGATGGTTCCACTTTCATATAATAAATATCTTTTTTCCAAAAATAGAAGATTCTACTTCTATATAGCTATACTCTAGTGGCATATTAGTAACCAAAACATTAGGTTGTTAACCATTTACTTGATAATAAGAAGGTACCTTATTCATTTTCTATTCAGTTATAAGTTGTTTCATAGAAAAAAATGACATTAATATGCTCAACCATGGTAGAGTGTGAAACGATTAGATTGGAGGCAACTAAGTTGTCCTCAACTGCATGAGCCACATGAACTTCATGATATATTTCCACATAGAGGGAATTCTATACCTCAACAAATGCATCTTTATCTTTAAGATAGGGGTTTATATATTTAAACAAATCAGGTTCTTCCAAATATTCAATATGTGAATGATGAATTTCATGAGGCATCTCCATTTACTTCCACTTATTTCAGATACTCTCACCATTAAGGTCAGAATAATCATCATCATCACTTTCATTCTAATCCTCATATGTATCATCTTCCTCTATGGATTTTGAACATACGAAATGTTCATCACTAGTGTCTTCAGTCTCTTCTTCATCAATTATTACTATAATTTATCTTTTTTCGTAGTATCGTAGGAGGACCAGGATCTCTAAAAGTGATGGGAAGAGATTTGGGAGATTTATTTGGGTTACACACCACATTAATAGTATAAAACTATCTAGATTAAGACACTTCTTTTTCTTCATTATAATAAACTACAACTTCATCAGGTTCCAAACCTATATCAATAGTATCCTTTAGTTTGGTAGTATAATCCACCGGGTTAAACATAGTATATAACTTCTCATTATATCCAACAAACTATTTCTTCTAGGGTTTCATACTAATTATCATTATGGATTTAATATTATAATAAATTCAAAAACCACCATAGTGAACAATAATTTCCTCATCATCTACGAAAACAATTCCCTCAGGGATATCTGAAATCATCTTTGGATAAACAAAATAATTGGGCCATAAGGTGTTTTTTATCATCTATGATTGATGAACCATGAGGTCTCTAAACAAATTGATGTTCAATCCTCTTTTTATAATTCTTATGAAAGAAACATGTTGAAATATAATGGTGGAAAAATAACATTTCTTTGGGAAGAGTGTATGTTCATAAAATTTAACTAGTAACCTACATCCCCTATTAGTTCATAAAACAAATTTCCTTCTTGAAATATAATCACCTTTAAAATCATAAAATGCATCATAATATTTAATAAATTACTATCTTGAGGAACAAATCATTAATAATCATCATAAATTCCTTCACGAATAACTCCCAAGAATTTGGCCGAATATTTTGAAGAAACGATTAATCATTGACCATTAACACAAGATATCATCTAGTATTCTTCCTCATCATTAAATAAAAATTAAACATATTGGAAAAACTCCTAAAAAGTATTAAGATATAATGTTTTTTCATTTGAAGAAAACAATTCTTACCATCCTTGGTCTTCAAGAACATTGACTACAAGAGAATTGTAAGACAACAACTACATTGATACAACTTCCTCTTCAGGTATAAAATGTGAAAATTGGGTCTTAGTGACTGTACATACACCCAACCATAACAATGTTGTTGGGTCCTAGCCAGATAGAAATCACCATTTCCCCGCATAGAATTTTTCCCCACCCTATGGTCCACCCAAATGCCTGAATATGTCATCTGACTGAGAACATTCCCAAAAAACCAACACATGTCCTTTAAAGTGTGTTTTGTCCTCACTCACACACACATAAGGAAACATACTAGATGTTCACCCATGTTGATCTCAACTATATATCCATAATGCTAATATGTGAAGTTCAAATCAGTTAGGCTCCGTAAAATAAAGGTGTACCTTGTTGACATGAGTGATAACAATTAGTCAATTAATTCTTTATTATATTGGGGTGATACATTCTACCCACCCCCGAGATAACAACATCCTCACTGTGGTCCCGACATCTTAACCATACTAGTGCACCACCTTTAAGGCTAGGAACCTCCCTATGATACTAACTGTGACAATTGGGTCCTAATGACAGTGCATACACACCGCCTTAACATTGTCATCGGTTCCTAGCCCACAAAGTACCCCTAGAGTCTCCACAGACATGTGGTCCCCATAGTAGGTCCCAACCATGTGCCTAAAATAGGTCATATAACTATTGAATGTCCCCATATTCCAACACATTTCCTTTCTAGTGTTCTTTTTCTTCACTCACGCACACCCTAGGAAACATCCCAGATGGTCACCCATCCTTATCAGTACTTCTGGCCAAAAAAATTTAACTATGAAGTTCTAATCAGCTAGGCTCTTAAAATGGAAGGTTCACCATGTTTACATGAGTCATATCATTATTGACTTAACCCTTTCTCATTCTGGGGTGTAACATAAAAACTCTATTGGAAACCTAATGATTGACTGCAGCGACTGAAGAAGGTAAGCACGTTTATTTATTCTACTTTTTAGAAGATCTAAACTAATTTGGATAAGATATATATAGTCACTTTTGTATTTTCATATAGATTAGTTAGGTTTTCTATTGTTATATAAAATGAATTTCATGTTTGGGAGAAGAGAGGTCACTATGTACTCTAGATAAAAACATGCTAGAGTATGTGTGTTGAAAATAGATAAAGCTACATTTTTATCAATTGTGATTTAGGTATTAAAATAGTAATAATATTTTAAATCAAAGTGATTATCAGTGATAATATTTGTATCAGGTTATCAAAAATACCTAAACTAGAAACAAATAAACTTGTAGCTCAAAATATTGAGAAATAGAATGAATTCACAACAGCGTGAACATCTAATGGTTTGGAAACCAATGGGGTGCCATGAAATAATATGTCACTCTGTCATAAAAATAGTGTGTCACCATAATAGTGTTTCACCATAATGGTGTGTCACCATTATGGTGAGTCATACAAGAAAATATGATTTAACAAAAATTAGTCATTCCAACCTCATGTTTGTAAAAATTCAGTCTCTTTAAATTTAAGGGTTTACTATAAATATCATCTTATTGATATTATATACAAATAAACTGAAGAGTGATAACCTCTTTTTGAAAATGGAATCTCAAAAATTAATGTATCATATAAATTTTCCTTGTCATATAATGTGAAAAAATATTATTAGAAATATTTGTTGCACATGTGTTATCACAATTTATGGGGACTTGTGAAATTTGATATCCATGGTCTATTAATGTGTGTTTCCTCACCAAAATTTGTGGGCAACAATTTCTTGGAGTTGTGTTCTCAATATCAGTTTTTTACAAAGAAATAGAATGGTTTTTCTTACCACAACATGAAACTATATACTTTCCCAAAATGTGACATGTTCCATAGGTTCTTTTTATATCTAAATTGAATCAACCAAAAAACTCATCATAATAACTCACTAATTTTAATTATTTTCCTCAAGGGTAAAAAATACTAAATTGGTTGTCAACATTAGGTATTTGAAAATTTTGTTGACAGTAACATGGTGTGACTCTTTAGGGGTTTCTTAAAAATGATAACATATACCAACACTAAACATAATATCAGGTCAGATATTATTCAACTAGAGAATACTTACAATCATACTTATGTAACTTGTTTTAATCACTAGTTTCCTAGTGTTATCATTATCTAATTTTTTGGTGGTAATCATAAGCATATTATTACTCTTAGTCTTATCCATGTCAAATAATTTTAAAATAACTTATGTATACTTACATTGTTTTAAAATAATTCATTCATTATTTTAGAAGATATGAAAACCATGAAATAATTTGAGTTCACCCATTAAACTCATTTAAAATTCATTTTTCATTGTTTTTTAAAAATTATTACAAAATTAATTTCTTGGTGATCCAAAAATAATATTGCCAACATTTATTTATACTATAAATACATCTTTAAAAATAATTTTATAAATAGAGTAGGATCAACTATTCCTTTTTAAATTAATTTTGAAATAATAAGTTATCTTAGCATCTCATAACAAGTTATTGGATCTTGCTTAAAACCATATAAATCTTTTTTAACATAAAAACATTATTTTGGAAAATAAATATTTTGAAAACCATAGGGCTGTTCAACAAAAACATCATAAAATATAATCTAGTCAATAATTTATGTTTGATATCCATTTGATAAAGCTTGAAATATATATGTGCTTCATATACAAGAAGAATTTTTAAGAACAAAATTCTAGAAAATAGTGTAAATGTTTCTTCATGATATATTCCTTCTTATAGACAATAACCTTATGTAACATGTCCTTCATTGTTTATAATTATAATGCCTAACTAATTAACCTTGTTCTTAAACAACAATTCAATTCCAATATTCATGGTTTTTATGGTTTTATCTACATGTTTACACAATTTACATCATTGAAACTAATTTCATTATTTTTTTCATAGCCATCACAAAATATTCTCATTAATTTCTTCATTATTATCTTTAATTTTAAGATGAGACAAGAATGATTGATGTTAAAATTGATTTTTTATAAAACATATAGTTTGGTTTCAATTATCTAGGTCTCCTAAAACATATTCTATGAGATGGTATTTAAGAGTACTAATAGCTCTAGAAAAAAGAGTGATTGGTCACTTCTAGTTCTACAGGTTCATGTTCATGATGTTCTAGAATTTCTTGAAACTGTATGATTTTTATACTTATACTATAAAATAATATTATTTTTTTGAAATATTATTCAGAGATAATAAATCATTCTCAAGGCCTTCTATAGAGGACTTATACTCATTTGGATAAGTCTCATAATATTTTAAATAAACATATTCTTCCACAGTTTTAGATGTCATATTGAAAACTCTATAGGCATTGGTAGAGGTTGAAAAATAATGAAAAATTACTTTATTAATTTTAGAGGAACAAATTTCCAAATAATCATTATTGTTAAGAAAAATTACCTTTTAAACCAAATCATTAATTTAATTTACCATAGTTTTATTATTGTTCCAAATTTATTAAGGTTTCAATTTCAGAATATTTCTGACTAAGTCTCAATTTATTATTTAGCGGGTTGTACTCATAGCATCTACAAAAAAATAGATTGGTAATTCATACAAATTTATCATGGTATATTCCTTTTATTTTATTTTCATACATATTCATTCAATAAGTCCATTATATCGGGGTCTCCTAGGTGCCGAGAAAATATGTTTGGGTCTAGTTTCAAAAAAAGAAGGTTAAAAATCTTGATTTTAATACTAATAACCATGATCAGTAATTATTTTTTTAATTCTATGTCTATTCAGATATTCATAAGATTAGGAATACATGGTGAAATAAGATCAAACTTCACTTTCATTATCATGAAATTAAAACAATATATATATTGAAAAGTTATCTACAAGAACATAAACATATTTATACCCAGTAGAACATGAAAAACTTGAGGGTCCACACAAATCCATGTGACGCAACTAGATAGGTTGAGAGGTTTACACTTTTTTCATTATTTTAAACATAGCATTAAGTTTTTCCGTTATTGACAAGGGTTTCTGAAATTTTCAGTTTGAAACCCACATTTAGGTAGATCACTAACTAAACCTTTTTTAGTTAGCTTCCTATGTGAGTGAATGTTTTAATGGAATGGTCTCGTATTCCAATTCCATGATTCCTTGTGAATAACACTGAATTATGAAACATTATAATAAACTATGTAATTTAAATCAATTGAATAAACATTATCAAATATTAATACAAAAAAGTATAAAACATTTTTATAATAAAAAACATTAACAACATAATTTTTATCTTTAACATAAAACCTATCATCAAATTACTAATAAATGCTAATGAGGTTGTATTTTCAACCATAAACACATAAAACATTAGAAAATAAAACAAAATAAAGGTTACCAATTTTTCATAGTCTAATGATTTTTTCATTAAAATTTCCAGAAAAGGTGTCGTGACCCCCTAAACAATTGTGAGGCTCTTGAAGCAAGAATAATATCCTTTAATATATCTTGAATAACCACTATCCAAGTACCATTATATTCTACTAGACATTGTCAATAATCTTTCCTACCAAACAACATTAAAAAATAGAATTTAGTTCCAATATTTATTTGGGTCCAGAGATGTTAGTAAATAATGAATTTGGAACCAAATTTTTTTTAATGGGTTTCCTGCAAATATGTTGTATTACGATTTGAAATGAAAACATTTTAATGTTCCTTATAAAAATTATTTATTATGGAACTATTATGTTTGGACATAAAAAAAGTATTCATTTTTATTCTCATCTGTCCATGCTCATATCCTATTCTTGTAAAAAATTTAGGTGACACTTACATTCTTAAAATTTTTGAGAGAGTTTATCTCCCATTAGTTAATTTTTATATGTCCTTATTAAATTTCCTATTAGATAGTTTGGGTTAATATTATCATTTATAATTTGATCATTTTTTCCTTTTACAATATAATTTTCCGATTTTCTATTTTATGTTATAGCCTATTGTATTTTTTGAACAATAAACTTGTCATTAAACTCATTGAAAGTATCCTCTATCATATTTCAATATTAAATAAATTCTTCCTTACTTATTTCATCATCATATTGTTCATTTTAAGAACAAAGAAACATTAAAATAGATGACATAGAAATAGTAGTAGCAGGTACCTCATTTGCATTTTTCATAGGATAGATATATTCTCTATATAATTTATCCAAATATAATATATTCTAATCACTAGTTTTGTCCCCCAAATCACTCTATATAGCTTTCATGGATTAATTGTATCTTCTATCATTGTCCTCATATCACTTTTTATAAATTAATTTTTTCCATGTATATTTTAGATATCCATTCCTCTTAAATTCATAACAGGTGATCATATTTTGACACATCATTCTTCTTCCAGTATACATTCATGTTTCCCCTATTTTTCTTTTTTTGGTTGATGTTTGGTTTAAAAAAAAGTATTCGTATAATAATTCATTAAATATTTAGCAAGGCGATAAATTTCCTCGTCATTGTCAAGCTGTGATTCATCATTACATGAACTTAAATTTTGGAGTTTCCCCTTCTCTTTCCACTTTTTATTTTTTTCCTAGTGGAAGATGTCCTGAAAGTTACTGAATTTGTTTTACGATTCCCTTCTTCTTCATGGTTTACCTTTATTTACACTTCGTACATCAAAAGTTTACAAATTACTCCTTCAATGAAATTTTAGTAATATCACATGATTCTCGGATGGAAACGGATGTGTTTCTATATATTTTGTGTCAGGATATGAGTATTCATATAATTAGATCCTTTTTTATTAAGGTTTTCCATGTGATATCATAGTGTTGATAACTTCATTGAACATGAGGTACATGTTAGAAATAGGTTCATCAGGATTAATTTTAAAAATATAATATTTATTATTATATATGTTAAGTCTCGTATCATTAACATTAGAATCTCCTTTATAAGAAATATTCAATGTATCCCCAATATCATAGGTAGTTTTACATGCATATATTTAGTTAATCTCTTCATATCTTAAAGCACACAATAGGAAATTCATTACATTGCAATTATTATTGTATTCAATATTAGTATCATTATTAAAAATGTTCCTATCATGCATTGGTAATTCATAATTACAATTAATAGAAAATCCAATATGAAAACTGATACATTCATTGTGAATTTCTATTTTTATCTTCCACACATCATAAGTTGTACTATCGAAAATTGGTAGTATGTTTGTAGCAGAACCGTCTAGTTTACTGTCCATTTTAATTATTCAAATTTATAATTAATAGAAATTGAAGATATATAATTCTTAAAAAAAATATTATTCAAAATTAATTTAAAAAATTTAATACCAAATAAAAATTTCATTGATACCAAATGTTGGTTAGAGTGACCAGCTAAAGAGGGGTGTGAATTGAGTACCCAATAAAATTTTCATTTTAAAATGGATTAATATGAAATCCAATAATTAATTTAAATGGCCCTGTTAAACAATATAGTATATTGATATAAATTATAATCTTTCAAAACTATTATTAATGATTGATTAGTTTTTGTGTAATTAATATATATAATATAACTTAGTACTTTAAAATCAATTTATTTAATTAAAATAATTGAAACACTAATAAATATTAGCTATCAATGTATAATTTTTTTAGTATTTAAAATAGTTTGTTATATTAAATAATAAAAAAATTAAAACTAAATAAAAACACCTAGTGGAAATTTTGATTACAATAGGATCAGTCTAAAGTTGAGACTTAGTCTCGTCTACATGGTGATCACCTGCCACCAAACAATTTTTTTAAAATAAAAAAGTTCTCCCACAACATAGATCAGGTTTTACAACAGTGCACAGACTATCTATGTCACACAAAATCTCTTTCACATTGACTGATGGGAGAAACAAATTAATAGGCCATAAAAGGACCTCCACCAATGCTATCTATGGGATTAAAGATCAATGAAAGGATAAAATGATTTTTTATTATCATCCAGTTCATCATAGGAGATAGTGTGTATGTTATAAAATATATTAAGCTCACACACTACTCAAAATGTAATGTAAAACTAAAAAATTAAAGGCAATATAATATATAAAGAAATAAAAATCCACAGTATATTATAATGAATCTCATGAATCCAATGAATATTTTTTTAATGAAACTACTATATCATACATTTCTAAATTATATTTTTGCGGTATGACACTGATGTTTTCTAATATGGCGGAGCCTTAGCTGGTGGTGTGTCAAACTTTACCGATTTTTCACTCTGGTAGTTTTTTGTATGATAGTGACTCATATTTTATAGTGTCTCAAAACTTATCAATTTTTTTTCAATGGTATGATAACTTAATATTGATTCCTTATAAATTTGTGAGTCTTATTTTGTAGTGTGAGAAGGTGATTTTTTTTTATCTCAAGAGTTCTTCATCCCTAGCAAGGTCCGACTGTGTCTCAACATCAACTGTGCCTTTTACAAAAACATTTTCAAAACATTATCACAATATAAAATACTTACAGAAAATATGAAATTAATTAAGATCATTATAATGATGATTTTTTGATCATTAAGACAAGGAATCATCAAAATTATTCTTCTTTATCCTTTTAAATCTCACATTCCCTTTAGTAAATGTAGTCTCCTGGGGATAAACATGAATGAAGCAGGTGAGATAAAAAATGAATAAGATGATAAATAATGACCTGGAGATATATAATATGGGTGATAATAATAATTATAATCATAAAATAATCATATTATTATCGCCATAGTAATTATAGGATTAAATATATTATGTCATGTAATGTTCCAATGCATAAATATTAAACATCATGACATGGTGGTAAAATACCACACATAGTTTTGAAAAATTCTTGAATCTTGTTCATGCATAACTTATGCGCATAATCATAACATCGTAATTTTGAAAAAAATACCATTATACTCATTAGTATTTCACATTATCTCAAGATACTCATTATAGTACCCAATGAATTAGTGTTTTATATACTTCCATATGCACTAGTCACATTATTACATTTACATAATCAGGCATGCCACATAGAATATATATCAATCACTATCATGAAGTGACCCATGTAAATGAATGGGTCTCATAAGTATTTAATCAATCATTAAATAACCTCATGTTCCCAAATGAAATTGGAAAAACGTAAATTGTATAATAATCATCATTATTGATCAAATACGAAACAACTAAATAAGAGTAAAAATGTATATTGGAAATAAGTGTATTTTTTATAAATCATTGTATTTTTAAAAATATCAAATTGGAAAATTTTATCTCATAAAAAATGAAAAGAAAAAAAAATTATAGTTAAAGAACCATAAAAAATATAAATACCAAAAAATTAATTAAAGTGGATTAACCCAAAGAAAAGGAGCTGGGTTCAAGAATCCCCGTACCTTATGTCTGAATTTTGTCTTGACGTTAATGCCATGGTTAATAAAATTAGATTAATTAATTAACAAATATGGAACCTTTTATACATTTAATAGATTAATTATAGTTTTATTATGTACATTTATGGCCATTTCAATTAATAATAGAGTTCAATGTCTTCGTTTTCAGAGCATTCCTTTTCATGGTTTCATGGTTGGTCTAATTGTATATAATTATGTATGTTCAGGTAATATGAAAATAATTATAAAAATTGAAATTATGTTTTATTAATGAAAATACATATGTTTAAATAGTTTCACATATATGTTGGTTATGTGGTATTAGGATGATTCATTAGATAAATCATTGATGAAAATGTTTTAATTTACTTTGGCAGCTTTTACAACCATTACTAACTTCTGCCATTTTATTTATATTTATGTTTTTATATTGTTTAGAGAACATTATATAACATAATATATGTATATAAAAAAATTATTATTATATAATAATAGATTTATGAAATGCCTCAAACACCATAATGGAAAATAAAAACATGTTTCCCACGGAGGCTGTGAATTGACATATCACAGACGATGTTTTCATTTTTGAATAAAAATATAAGAGAACATATTTGATGTTGGATATTCCAATAACATAATAAAATTATAGTATATATAATACATTAGATATATTATTACACTTTTGAGAGTGGAGATAAGGAGGGTATAATAAAATTAAATATATTAGATGATAAGGATTCAAGATTTTAACAGTAGGATGCGGTCTCCATGAGAATATCGTTAAGGAACCTGGGATTGGTCTTTTGTTGATACCAGAACCCCTTAGACATGGAGAATATTTTTTAAGGAATTGATAAAAATTTATATTGTATTCATGGAATTGAAGGTGTGATTAGATGTGGTGGTGGGGTGGTATTTATAGGGAAGGGGAGGGTGTTTTTTATTATTTTATTCATTAGTTTATTATTATCACACAAGACTGTCAATACTATTGATTATTTTTACTAAATACTGTAAAACATTTAGGATTGTTGAAACCAATTTTTTCTTACCTCATACGTACATCATCCATGACTAAAAAATTCATGTATTTAGCTTATATAATAAATTATCTTATTTCACTATTCAAAAAAAATATCAACTATTTATTAAAACTTCCAAAAATCCACCCTAACCATTTCTATGAATGTATAATTTATAAATGGGATCCATTTTATTAAAATATTTTGAAATTATGATAAGTTACATTTTAATTAATGAAATAATTTATTCTAAAAATACATATTATAATATTATATATCATTACATGATACATTGAAAAATTCATGAAGGTCTCATAAATTATCTCATAATTACAATAAAAAAATATTAATCTATGGATTTATTTTGTGAAAAAAAATTTCTTTTAAAACATTATATTAATTAAATAATTTTAAATAAACATTTATGTTATACCAAAATACCAAAAATTAATTTATAATTTTTGAAATATTAATTTACTTATATTGTGATATGATAATATCATATTTTCATTTAGAATAGATGTAATTTTCTTATAATACCATAGTTGAGATTACTATTATATTGTCTATAATAAAAAATCTAATTATATTGTTACTGTACCAAGAGTCATGTTACTATTCCATCACTATAGGTTTCATAATTTCTATAAATATTACATATTTCATTCTCCACCTGTTAAAATTATGTTTTTGTTGGGATATATACTTTATATAAGTGTTTTATAAATATAATAAGTTAAATTCATTTGATATAAGTCTAGTTTATTACATCCCCCCCCCATTAAAATTTTCCCCCAAAATTTATTTTTAAATAATAAACAGAAAACTGTTGAGGGTACATCATCTTCATTGCTTCCTCTTGTTTACATGTCAAATATTCAGACATAAGATTCATCATCCACACTTATATTTTGTGAGGCTTCTTGATACATAAGAGTTTTTAACTTTGAAAAAAAATGTATTGGTTTATCTTCATAAATGAATTCATTCTCTAATTATACCACCTCTGGATTCACTACATGTGAGGGGTTAGGTATGTACTTTCTCAAAAGAGATGCATGGAATACTCTTTGAACTATATAGTTATTTGGTGAATGTGAAATATGATTTTACTCTTCTCATAAGAGATAATGTATCTCAATGGGGGTAATATACCTTATGATAAGCTTCCCGTTCTTTCTAAACCGTATAACTCTCATCCCCTGTGATATTGAAAGGAAAAAATTTTCATCAACTTAAATCTCCAAATCCATTAAAAGGTTGTAAGAATATCTCTTTTTCTAACTATAAGATGATTTTCTGTGTTTTTGATTGAATTGAACCATCTCGATCATCACTTCCACAATAGCTGGTCCACATTTATTTTATTTGAAAAACATAATCCAACTAGGTTGGAGTTCTACACCACTTTCCATAGAGAGCTTCATATGGAGGCATATGAATACTCTAGTGAAATCTATTCCTGTATGAGAATTAAACTAATGGGAGATGTTACTCCCATACAAATTTTAAATACACTGATCAGAATCATATTATATCTTCAAGAATATGAAGAGTCCTTTTAGATTTTCCTTCTATATGGTGGAAATAAAACCAGCTAAAATTCAATACAGCACTCAAATCATGTTGAAGACAAGTCCAAAATTTATATGTGAACCTTGGATCACAAGAATATATGATACAAATTGGTACCCCATTCAGGCATGACACTTCCTTCACATATTGTTTTAGAGTTTTAAAAGTAATAACTCATAAAAAATAGTAATAAAGTGGGATGTCTAGGTAATTTGATCCTACAAAACCCATATTAAATTTTGTTTCATTTGGATGTCTCCAGGAGACTAGTGAAATGTACACAATGACATTCTCCTATTTCCACATGAGTATAGGAAATGTATTCATCACACCCATGGACTTAAGTCATTTTGATTTAACTTTCTCACATATTAACCACCTTGAGATATACTTTGCAATCTCATCATTCATATTATCCCCCAATAAGATCTCTCAATGATCACAGTACATCGTGATACTTATAATATGGATGGAGTAGAGTGATATATACACATTATCCTATCGATCCTCTATCTCAATTGATTATGTAACAGAAATTATAGTACAAACTATATCACATCATATTCATTGATATAGAGATATTGTATCTTCACTTTACCAGTTTCACCTTGTTTTCTAGCTCTCGATCATCTATTTGTACCTCCTTGATCTTCTCTTGGATAGATAGTCAGTTAATCATTGGGGCAAGTAGGATGTATTACCTACTGTTGTGATTTAAAAATCCAACCATTTCATTTCTATAGATATAGGTTCTTTCTCAATTTTCATTATGCAAAGAGTATTGGTTTTTTTCTACTAAGAGAATCAAATACATTTGTAACCTTTTGAAGATGGTAATGAATGGATAAGTAATAGTCCTTGATTAGATATATCTATATTTATTGACACATGCAATGTTCCTCTTATGTGAATATATATTTAATACTCTTATGATGAATATATATGTCACACCTTTTACAATAGAGGTAGTTCTTCTAAATTTTAAAGGAAAAAATGATAGAATCTAGCTTCAGATCAAGATTTGGGTAGTTCTAATCATGGATAGTCAATTGAAATGGCGCATAGTGTATCAATTTACCATTTTTCAACAGTACACAACACATGACAATGATTAATGTATCACTATAAAACATATACATTTCTCCTATTTTTGGTAGTTTGAGTATATGTGTAGTTATTTGAATCTTATTTATCTCCTTGAATCATTAAACACATTCTTTTTTCTATACATTAATTACCCTTTTCCATGTTATCATAGTATGTGGGATAGAAAATCATGAGATATGTATCAAAAATTTCATTAGTATCAAGATAATATAAAAACTATGGATTTCTATGACACTAGTGGATCTGGTCCATTCCACAATTTTCATTGTTTATTATGGGTCCATAGAAATTCCTTCACTTACGGTAACATGTCCCAATAATGAAACATTATTCATCCAAAATTCACACTTTATGAACATGGAATACAATTTTTCCTTCTTTAAGGTCACTAGTAAAATCATTATATGTTCTTCATGTTCCTCCATTCACTTGGAGTGGGAGATAATATCTTTAATAAACAGTGCCATAAAATTTTCAAGGTGGTTTATATAGGATATATTCATAAAATACAAGTTGTTTCCAGGGTCATTGGTATATTATATGGGAATCACTAGAATCTTGTTTTTCCCGTACCTTATATGGAAAGCAGTCTTCTAAATATCTTCCTTCTTCACGTTATGTTGATGATATCCCGAATGAAGATACACTTTTGAGAAGTATTGATCTTCTTTTAGTTGATAACACAATTCATAAATCATTTTAATAGTATATTTAGCAACCTATCCTTTTTAACATATCATTATAGGATCTTCAACATAATTAAAAATTATATTAGAATCCATGGATCATAATTTCTAGTGTCTTGGAAGACTAGGTACATGAAAAATAAAACATGGAACTAATTAAACCATTTCATTATTTAATCTTAATAGTGGGATCCTAGTTTCCATTGTTCTCATACAACTTCATAAGATAACATGGGGATAACATGATCATATGTATGAGATAAGAATCTCGGTAAGGTAGTAAATATAAGAAAAAATATTTATCAAATGGGTTAGAAGGAAAGACATAACGATATAAAAAGGCATCGAACATTTTGGAATCCTGACATATAAACATGGAATCTTACACACATGGAGTCATAGTAATGTTTAATAAACATAAAAAATTACTTTAGCATGATTCAAGGTGTGTTTCAAATTGTAGATCACAAGTCAAGGTTAACCCCCATGACCATTAAACATGGTATCACAAGTCAATGATAACCACCAAGACCATTGCACATGGTATCACAAGCCAAGGCTAACCACAAACACTATAGAACATATCATCTCATAAAACTAAAAAATAACTAATAATTTGTTGTGATATATTGGTACACCCATCTTTACTTGTTCGTGATTATGTTTTTAGATAAATAATCTGTCTTAATCAATCTTACATAAACATAAGGGACCCCATGTATAGAAATGTGTATCATTATCATCTCATAATTCATAATAAATGGGAATATCATAAAATTAATCATTAAGTAAGGGAGTAAAATCATTTATGTAAATTAATAAGGAAAAATGAATATATCATGATAGGTGATGTCAAACAGAACTGATAACACATAGAAAGAGTACTCATGAATCATTAAAATTAAAACATTTTAGTGCAGTTTAAGGAAAATATCAAAGATAATTTAATACAAAAAAGGTAATAATATTTTATATAAATATAGAAGTGAATCAATAAGGTTATCAAAAAAAATTAGTGGTTTTATAAAAATAATGGTGTCCTGAAACAAATTATAAAATCTCCATGAAGACAGGTAAGAATTTGGATGTTCTCTTAAAATGGGTTTTCTTATAGGGAATTATTGAGGAGGGAATCACATAAAGACAAGTATATCCATGGCAGAGAAAAATGAATGGATAGTTATACTAGAGTTTGGAAAATATAAAAAACATTTATAAATTTTAAATAAGAATACTGGATAACTTCATTTGGGTAAAAACAAAATTAGAGCAACTAGAAGGAATAATGGATGTTTGGGCAGAATACCTTAAATTAACTCTGATGGTTTTAGTCAATAGATATTAACAACATTAATAAACATATTAATATCATTAATTAATAATTAAATAACCAATTATATATTTAATAAATTTAAAATAAGTTTTTTAAGTTCATTCGATGTCTTTTTTATCGGTTTAGAGGCTCAATTTCATTGTTTGGGTCTGTTTATTTCCTTGTTTTTTACAATTGTTTTACTTGTTTTCATGAAAGGATAATAATGTAAAATTAAAATGATTATCAATTTTGGAGTTATGTTTTATTTTTTAACAACCATATGGTTACATGGTTGTAAATTTATTTGGATACTTGGAGTGAAGTTCAAGCATTATATAAAACATTAGTGATAACCTTTTGGGTTAATTTGATGTTTTTGATCACAACGAACACATTTTGTTTTGTAAATCAGAAACATGTGTATAAAAATATTTTAGAACTATATATGACACACAATAAATATATTATAGTATATTTAGAACATAATAATTATTTCATGTCCAGTTTTGAAGATGGTAATAGAAATTGAAAACCCATCGTCCATGAATGTGGTAAATCAACAAATCTCGGACGGTGTCACTACTATTAGTATAAAATAAGGGTAATGGAGAATTGATAACAAATTTTACAATAATCATAACAAAATTAAAGTACATTTATGGTACTACATTTGTCTAAAATTTTTACGAGGGATAAAGATACAAAAGAAAACAACGGAACTTGAAAAAAATTAAAAGAATTGAAAAATGGAATTTATCTATGGAATTAATCTTCATCAAGAGATAAATTAGGGAAGTGGTTTTGGTTTTTTGAGGGGACCAAGGTTTTATGGACGTGGGGGTGATATTTTAGAGATATTTTTGTAGAATTTAGTCAAGTCACAAGGATAGAGTGGAATGCAGATAAGAGGGGACTGTGTATGGTTTTTACAGTGGAGGAGAGGATGGTTTTAAAAATTTATTAATCTTTAGTTTATTATTTTTCTGTAAGATAATATATAGTGTTGATTTAATGAAAAAAATAGTAATCTAAGCATGTGAGTTCGAACTGAGGGTTCTTATAACATCCATTATTCTAGGAATAGAAAATTTAGCTTATAATGTATAAATACGACATATTATCGTATTTTACAATTCACAAACAATTTGCATTTTTCTAAAAAATCCCAAAAATTCACCCTACCGTTTTATCAAATTATAGATTTAATGAATGAACTATATTTTTCACGAATAATTTTTTAAATATGTGAAATTTAATATTCAATTAATAATCATAATTTATTAGACAAATAAAAAAGTTTAAGTTAAAACTACTTTTCTAACACTATGAAAAATATCAACGCTATCATAATATAATGTAATAATCATAAGACATAAAAATAATATTTTATAAATAAATTATATGAAATTACTTTCTCATTTAATTAATTAAATTAATAAGAAATTTTAATTAAATATAAAAGTGATACAATAATTTTAAAAATATTTATTTACTTATACTATTATAAAATTACATCTTGTAAATGCATATAAGATGGATAAATTTAATTTATACTTTCATTGGTGAGGTTACTATTACATTTCCCAGTTTACTATTTATAATTGTCACATTACTATTCCAAAGGTCATGTTATTATTTCATTGGTATATGGTCCTTAACATTTAGATATACCTTTTATTTCACTCATTCATCATTGATAAGGAATATATTGTGTTTTATATGCAATCATATGTGATTATACCATAAGACATAATTATAAGAATGGAATTACAATTATAAAATATTGGGGAATTAAATTCTTCCCCCCACCCATTATGGAATTTCACCCTCTAATTCGTTTTACATTCTATGCTGAAAACTTGTGTGGGTACTTTTCCATCATTGCTTCCTCTAGTTCCAATGTTGACACTTGGAACTTATGGTTCAACCATAGTTCCTTGACTAGTTGAGTATTCTTGTTACGTATTACATTAGCTCTATGATCCAACATCTTCACTTGATGCTCCTCAAACAAAATATCATTCACCAATTGTACCACCTCTGAAGAGAGTACATGTGAAGGATCAGCTATGAACTTCATTAAGAGGGATTGAAGACATCATATTATTTATACAAGGTATGTAAAAGTTGTAGTTGCTAATCCATGACTCTATCACAATGATGAATCTTGATACGGATAATGTGCCATGGGATTTTCCTACCGTTCCATCCAAACCACATGACCATCATCCACATAGATATACGTAGGAATACCATCTCTCCAACCTTGAACTCAAGCTCTCATCAATGATTGTCTACATAATTCTTTTGTTGAATTTTGACTGCCTTGATGTACTGCTAAATTGGTTTCACCTTGTCCAACATTTTATTGACTATTTCTGGTCCTATCATCTTTACCATCAATGACTTCATCCCAACTTGCTAGTGTTTTCACCTTTTCCCAAAAAGGTTTTTATATGGTTCCATTCTGATGCAAGAGTGGAAACTATTATTGTAAAAGTATTATACCAATGGAAGATGTTGGTCCCATACACCATTGAGGTTTATAGAACAAACTCCCAAAATATCTTCTTGTATCTAAGTTTTTCACTCGGATTAGACATCAGTTTTGAGGATTATAGGTTGTACTGAGTTTCGTCTCAGTGTTTATAGCATGTTGGAGAGTATTCCAGAACATCAAGGTAAATATCAGATCATGGGTATATATAACTGATAGTGGTACTCAATGATGCAATACCACTTCTTTAATATATATCTGTGTAATATGATCCAATGAGAAGTCCTCTAGAATTGATATAAAGTGAGTTTTCATTGTAAGATGATACATAATTTCTCATATAGACATATTTCCTATGGATGTTCTAGGATGTACATTGAAAAAGTCGATGGTAACATTCTCCCTCGTCCATGTTGATATTGATAGTTGTTTCATCATCCCTTTAGTATTTTATCTCTCATCCTTCACTTATTGACATACCCGGCCATTTATGTATATTCAACTATCTCATTCTTCAAATTGTTCCACCAAAAGTTATCTTGGATATCTAAATACATCTTAGTGCCCCATGTTTGGATAGGGAAGGTTGACTTTTCTGCATCATTCAAATCTCCTTCTTTATTTATGGATAAGATAGTAAAAAAATCGTTACGAAAATCATACAACTCCTACTTCATCAATCATGAATTATATAAATTTCCCATTTGAAAAATCTTCCACCCTCCATAGAATTTTAACATCTTTTCATTGAGCATCCTTTATTTTCCTCAAGTGGGATGGTAGTGAAATCAATTGAGACATGGCTGATGATTTTCCTCCCTTGATGATTGGAATTTACATTCTCCAAAAATCCAAGAAGATTGGATCCTTCTAAATTCTAATCATTGATAAATATGTAGGATCATTTCTACATAAAGCATCCTCCACCTTATTTTACTTAACAATATGGTAGTGGATTGAGTAGTAATAATCCATGATGATTTCTAACAATATTCTTAGGTTCATATTAAGCTTCGTATATGTGTATATATATTTGAGTCTCTTGTGATCAATATATATCTCACACTTTTTCCAATAGAGATAATAGCAATACATTTTTAATGAAAAGATCATAGCTACCAACATAAGATCTTGTGTGTGATAGTTTTTCTCATAAATTTTCAACTATATTGAGGCATAGGCTTTCAATTTAACATTTTTTTAAGTATATAGCATAATACAGTATTTGAAGCAACACTATACACCACTAATAGTCCTCGACTTGTTGGGATTGTGAGTACTGGCATAGGTATAAGTCTCTTGTTGAGATCCTTAAACCACTCATCAAATTATTCAGTCCATAAAATCATCCACACCTTCCATGAAAACTTGATCATTGAGTTTTAAAATTGTAAAAAGTTCTCCAAAAATCATTGGTTATATCAATCTATACTAAAGATGCAGCAGATCTCCATTATAGATGTTGGCCTCGGCCACTCTTCAATTGACGTAGTGATGGAAGTGTTTATATATATCCATTTATTAGTTATAACATGAACCAATAATGATACTTACTCAATCCAAGACACACAATTAATATAATTTTCATACTTGTTCTCCCTTCACAAAGTCTTTATTATAATATTCAAATGCTCCTCATGTTCCTCCACAATCTAGAAGAATATCAGAATAACATTAATAAAGACAACCCCAAATTTTTTGATGAAATATAGAATGAATCAATTCATTATATCCACTAAATTTTATGAAAAATTAGAGAGTCTAAAGGAAATAACTTATAATTCATTACATCCATACCCTGTTCAAAAGTTAGTATTGAAATATCTTGCTTCCTTGACTTTAATGGGTGATATCCTTATTAAATTTCAACCTTAATGATATAATTTGACCCACATAGTTGATCTAACAATTCATCTATCCAGGGACTGGGATACTTTATCTTTATCTTGATTTTATTTAGCACATGATAATCAGTACATAGGTGCATTGATCCATTCCTCTACTTGAGGAAGAGAACTAGAAAACCCCATTGTGAAGCAAATAGGTGTATAAAACCCTTCTTCATATTTTCTAGTAACAACTTCTTCATCTCTACCAATTCTATGGTGTCCATTTTGTAAAGTTTATATGATATGGGCATCGATCCAGGAATAAGATCAATTGAGAAATCAACCTCTTGATCAAGATAATGACTAGACAATTTGTCATGAAATTATTCAGTTTAGAACAATACAATGGGATGTGTTTGATCATGAATCTCTCCATTGTAAAAATTATTTGATCTTGACATGATTTATCATAAGGAATCAAAATCCACACCTGAAACAATGATTTTAAATGAGATTCATCTTCCTCCTTACACATTTATAGAATTAGAGGATTTTTCAAGATATGAAGAGTGGTCTACCTTTCGGTAAAATTGATGTTGACATTGTATAAGGATATCCAATCCATGACCAAAATAATATCAAACTCCACTATTGAAAGAATTATTTTATTTTCATGGAGGTTCAAGCCACAAACAAAAACATTGGAGGGGTTATATACATTGAAGGAAATACTTTCCCCATTTTTTTTATCAGAGACAACTCAATATCCAAATTTTGAGGTTGTGTATGAATAGTTATAATAATATTATCAGATATGGAAGGATGAATAAAACCAAAATCAAAGATTACATTTTCTTTTCATTAATAAATAACTATTGTACCTATCATAATATTAGTGTTTGACTCCCCCATATTAGTAGATATAGAATAATACCTTGTTTCCTTATAGGTTTTTGTTGATTAACTCCAACAACCCTTAGCTGAAGGAAATTGTTTACATAATGACCACACTCCTTGTAGTTGTTACCCTACACTATAGGATGACTGTTGATCTGAGCCTTCCATTATTCTTCCAGATTAGGGGGATTTTTCTTGTCCCTTCGACAGTTCTTTGCCAGATATCCCATTCTTCCACACTTGATACAATTTGTGGACCCCTTTATAAGGTTACAAGGATTATTATTCCCAATCTCTTGCATGTGGGTGTTCTTTGTTCTTTTAATTATGGGATTAATTTTACAAACCACCCATATGGGACTAAATTTTATGCTTTTTTCACAAGAACCTTGAGACCACAAAGAGTCTCCAATCTCCATTTCAACATTGAGGTCACAACATGAAATCTCCATATAACTATTAAAGTCTCGAAATTCTAATAAGATACATAGACTCGACTTTAGTCTGATAAATAAAAGATCCGCCTTAATTTCAGTGTTCTGGACAAACCCATTATCATGTCATGCAAGATTTGTGAATTTTACTTCATACATCTTGATGGACTCATGTTCCTTCTACTTGAGTCTGATGAACTCCCATTTGATATTGAGATGGAGGTTTCAAGGAATGTAATAATAGAAAAACATTTGATATAATTCCCCTCAATCCATTGAACAAATTTCCTCCTAGGACATCATATTCTTGATCATTTTCTACCACTGATCTACTTCTGCATTAAAATGATATACTACCATTATGTCTTTATCTTCTTCTAATCACTGGATGTTGGAGAATATCATTTCAATGGAGTTAATCGAATATTCTATGAGGAGGGCATCAAATGATTCACAAAACAAGGGAGGAATTTTTCGGGTGAAGGATTCTATATCAACTTACTCTTTCGTTAGAGGAAGGCATTCTACCCGATTCATATTATTTTTCATAACATGATCTTGATGATAAAGTACTCTCATAATGTTTAGGTCACCTGTTCCCATCATATCAGGAATATTATTAGGCCAATCATCCAATTTCCAATCAAATTTCTTGTTGGATAGTGTTGTTCCATTTCTATACATTATCTTATACAAGGATTGTACAATTAGGGGGGCTTGAATACATAGTTGTCAAGAATAAAAAGAAAATATTAAACTTAAAATGAAAAAATCATAAAGGAAAACTATATCCTAAGTTGTGATTCATGAGGTTTCAATCTAGGTTATCCATGATGTCATTCGTAACATATATTCTAATTGGATATTGTTGTTCCTTTAATAATGGTTTGAACTAAACTCATAAATTTACCAAATCCTATCCTCTGGTAGTGCCAAATCAAGAGTGTAGCAAGGCCTGTTTCTGTTCACCAGTTCCCCATCGAGTCTATCTCAAAGTGGTGTTTTCTAGATTTTACCCTGGATACATCTATTATTGTGCCACCACAACATATTTGTAACCAGACAAGAATATATTTTCTTGATAGACCACTTACTCTATACATACCAAAACATAGGGATTATTTTCTTATACTTAGTCTTATCCCTATGGTTTTTACGAACATTCCCTCTTTCTAATCTCAAAAAAAACTACACCATGCCTCTAATATCAACTATAGAAATTCAATCCTTTTCACATATCATTACATGATTAAAATAAGAAGTAAACATTATATTATAATCCACATATCGTATTGCGATGTTTATTGGATAACTAGGTACAAGAATCTAAAAATATAGAACAAAATAAAACATTTCATTATTTAATCATCAAAGTGGGCTCCTAACTTCCATTGTGATCATACATCAATATATGATAACATGGGGATAACATGAATATAGTGATGACCTAAAATAATGAGTAAGTGAGTAAAGATAAGAAAAAATCTTTAGAGAATGGGTTATAAGGCATTGCATATAAACATGAAATCATATAAACATTGAGTCATTGTAATATTGAATCAGAATAAAACATGATTTTTTTCATGATTCAAGACTAGTTGCACTTATAGGACCATAAGTAAAGGATAAGCACCAATACTATTTTCATGTGGTATCACAAGTCAAGGCTAACCACCAAGACTGTTTCACAAGATAGAACAAGCCAATGCTAACTACCAAGGAAGTTCCACATAACGTGTCAAGAGACTCAACATCACCCAATGCATTGGAGTGCTATTTTGGAACACCGATATTATGTTTTTCATGAATATTATTTCAATATAAATAATTCTATACAATCAAACTTAATGAACACAAGAGATCCCGTGAAAAGAGATGGGTAACATAATCCTTTCATAATGTATAATAAATGGTGTATCACACATGTGCACATGAAGGAATGGAATTTAATAATACATGGAAATTCATTAGGATAAAATACATATATAATTTTAGGTTATGTAAAAAATAAGTGGATACTTTTAAAAATATTACATCATAATCTTTATAATTAAAATATTTTAGTGCGATTTAAGGAAAATATCAATAGTCCTTTGAAACATAAAATGGAATAATATTTTTTATAAAACAAAGAGTGAAACTAGAAGGTTTTTATTATAAAAATAGTGTCTTTATAAAAATACTGATGTCTTTATAAAATTAAATAATATACATGATGATGGGAAATAATTCTGGAAGTTCCCTTAAAATGGGTTTTTTTATTGGGAAGTGTTGGGGAGGGAATAACTTAAAAACATATATACCCTTGAATGATAATGATGAATGGATATTGATAAAAAAAATTTAAATTATAAATATAATTTGAAAAATATAAAAGAGAAGAAAAGAGAACTACATTTGGGTAAAAAGTAAAATTGGGAAACTTGAAGGAATAATGCAGGTTCGAGTAGAATTCCTTACCTTATGTATGAAGGTGTTATTCAGTCAATCATAACGAACTGAATAACAAAATTAGGATCATTAACTAATAATTCCATAAATTTTATTATATGTAATATATTTACTATAATTTTTTTCATTCATTTCAATTTTTATGGGTTAGGATGTTCAATTTCATTGTTTGCGTCTGGTAGTTTCCTTTTTTTAATGGTCGGTTTACATATTTTAATGAACGGATAATCATGAAATATTAATATGGTTGTCAAAAATTGGAGTTATATACTTTTATTAAACAACAATAAGGTGTAGTGGTTTTAAAATTCATTTGGAAACTTCCAGTGATGTTGAATAATTATATAAAATGTCAGTGATAACATTTTGGGTTAATTAGTGGTTTTTGATCACAACGAACAAATTTTGTTTTATAAATCAAAACCATGTGTAATAAAATATTTTACAAAAAAATATATGATAAAAAATACATATATTATAGTCTAGTTCAAACATAAGAATGGTTTCAAGACCAGAATAGAATCTGGTGATATAAATTTGAAAACCCATCGCCCTTGAATGTGGAAAAATAACACATATGGGGTGGTGTTTTTATGATAAGTATAAAATAAGGGTAAAGTATAGTTGATAATAACATATCCCATCATCATAAAAAAATTAAAGTACATGTATAGTAATAGGGATTTCATAGAATTTTGATGATCACAATTAAGAATACAAAAGAAAACAAAAGAACTTGAAATGAATGTAAAAGAATTGAAAAGAGGAATTTACCATTTGAATTAATCATCATTGAGAGACTCTTAAATGAAAAAAAATTGTTCTTTTGAAGAGATAATAGGGTGATGGATTCGGGTGAAGAACTTGTGGAGAGATTTGAGTAGAATTTCAAAATTGAACAAGGCTTTAGAGGATTGATGATAAGACTTTAGTGTGGGTGGTTTTTATAGTGGAGGGGATGAGTTTTTTCAAAATATTTTAGTCATTATTTTTTAATTTTTCAATAAGAAATGAAGTAGGGATTATTACATGACCAAAAATAGTAAATGGAGCATATGGGTATGAACCAAGGGTTCTTAAATCATCCAAGTTTCTATGGATATTGCATTTAACTTATAATGTATATATATTTTATATTTTTGTATTTTACTATTCAACAAAAATTCATGTAATTTTAAAAAAATCCCAAAAACACACCCTAAATTGTTTTAGAAATATAGAATTAAAAAATTATCTCCAGTTTTAAAAACCAAATTTCATAATATTTGAAAATAAAATTTATATAAAATCGTAATGTTCATGTAAAATTCAATTTTAATGTTAAAACTACTTTTATAACACTATGAAAAATTATCAAAGGTTCAATAAAATTACCTTACAATCTTAAGATATTAAAATATTATGTAATGAAAACATTTTAAGAATTTTTTAAAAATTTCGTAAATTAATCAAAAAATTGTAATTACATATACACGACTTACAGAATTATCAACACTTAATTAATAATTTTAAAATTATTATTTATTCATTCTAAAAAATAATTACATCATATTAACCCATATAATATGGATAAATTATTTTTATACTTTCATTAGTGAGTTAGGTATTACATTGGCTGATTTACAATTTATAAGGGTAACATTACTATTCTGATAGGTCACATTACTATTTCATCCATATGCATTTCATAACATCTTGATATACCTTTTATTTCACTCATTATTAATTTATAATTTATATATTATGTTTTATATGTAATATTATGTGATTATACAATAATTCATAATTATTATAAGATAATTCCATTAATAAAACATTAGGTTGTTACAGGGTGCTTTTTCAATCTAGTGATCTAATGGAGCTCCCAGTAATCGATACACAACCGTATTGATCCATATTTTTTTTATTTACATAGATCATTGGGGGACCCCCCAAGTAAATGCAGTAGGGAATATAAAACCTTTTTCAAATCCTCTTATATATTCTTCTTTATCTCCTCTAGTGTTATCAAGGCCATATTACAATGGAATTTTGAGATAGGAGTGGCTCTGAGTATATGTTCTACTGAGAACTATGACTCGTGAATTGGGGGAAATCGTAGAAACTATTTGTAAATATATCATTTTATTCTATTACAGTGGGCATTTACTCTAATACAATACCCTACATTGACTCATTCATTTGATCTAGGTATGCTTATTCACAAGGAATCAACACCCCAACCACTGAGGGACTTTTTAAATGATATTTATAGTCATCCTTTCCTTTTTAGAGGATCATGAGATAGTTCAAAATATTAAAAAATATTTAAATTTACCCATAGTTGATGTATGATCTATATAAAAATAACTAATCCATTCCCATTATAGAATCAACTTATACCAATGGATATATAATGAGATTTTTTTGATGAATATTCCCACAAATTCTAGTTGGAGAAGAGTCTAACACTTGGTTTTCAATGATCAATACGAAATGGGTTTTATGGATATCTATATTTCATGTTTTCGAGGCCTTGATTAAATTGTTATAGAAAATATTCAAGATATAAATCAATGTTTCGAACCAAAATAAAATAAGAATATTTGAAATATTACGTTATTAGTAATTTTACCATATACGACTTCGTTTTATTCCTCAACTTCGGCAATATTGATGGGGTAATTTTTCCATTTCACTTTTGGAATATGTTGATTTTGATGATGAATTACGTAAATAATTTGAGGTTTATTACCTTAACATACATTGTGACCTTGCTCACAATTTTTTAATAATTTAACCTTAGGTGGTTATATCCTTTCCCTCATCATTTTGGTTAGATTTTTATTTATCTATGAAATTTATGAACCTTATCTCCCAAACTTGAATCATTTTTCTATTTCTTTTATGAAATTACTATGATGTTTGTTGTCACATTTTAGACATGTGGGGGGAAGAATCATGTTTCCACCATTTTCATTCAACCCACCATCTTGAATATCCATTCCTCTCTTCATATCTCTATAACCATGGGTCCATTCTCTTAAACCCATATCTACATTGATATCACGTGAAACCACTTATTTATAACTCCCATTTTCTAGGATAGATAGAGACCATTGAATTTTTGGTTTTAAACAACAGTATAATGTATCTATTTTTCACTCATTGTTGATTAATAATACTAAGTTGTACCTTTCAAGCATTCTGATGTTTCTTTCATAAGTCATGACAGATTCACCCTCAATTTTATTGAAATAGATAAATTCTCTATTTTTTTTATTAAGTGTAAAATAGAAATACTTAGTATAAAATATTTTGTTAATGTATTCACACTCAATTTATTCAATTTCATCCTTTAGGTTGGTATTCACAATCAATAGAGGCCAATGATCAACCTCTCCAACTAGATAATAGATGGATACTATTATCTTATCCTTCTTAAAATACTAATGCACATAGAATGTATTTTCTATTGAGTAAACCCATTTTACCACAAGAAGAGAATCAAAATATCCACTAAATATTGATGGTTCTTACTGTATAAAATATTTAATTTCCAGTTTCACCCTCTTAGGTGAAGGTAAACGTTAGAAATTGCTAATGTTATTTCACATAGCCAGAGATAACTAGCTAATAATCACCATAAAATTTTGAACTCCACCCTCCCAAGGAATTGGGGATATCATTTGGGAATTAATTTCATTTTCCATCACATGAGTTCTTGGTTTAAATTCTCTTATATCCCACCATTTTTTGAAATATAAAAGGATTTAACAAAATTTAAATCAATACGTCATGAATAATTTATAACATTGTGTAATTAACTCAAAATAATATGTTATGGGATCCCCATGGAAATAATTTTCTTAAATAAAGGTTATTGGATGCTTACATAAACTTAGTCTCATACGAATTGTTGTCAGTTATGTTCTCTAATACAAATTACCATATTTTCTCATCTCATCTCTAATTCCAACTATAGTGACCCTAATTTTACTTAAATGACTGTTACATCATTATATTGACATAAAAAATAAAACAATTACAAAAACTGGGATAAAAAAATATTAAGGTCATCATATATTTAGGATCATACATCACTTATTCATAATAGAACATAGAAATTTAATTAAATTATTATTCTTTATCCTTATATAGATATATATCTCTTTAGTTCATGTAGTCACCTAAGGATATACATCAATGAAAGGGGTGTACTAAAATCCAAATAAGAGGACAAATAAGGAAAAGAATAAATATAACATGGTTGAACATAGTAATCATTATCATAAAATAATCATATTATTAGCATCATAATTCTGAGATGAATAATTAGATAAAGGAATGGATTATAGACATTCATAAGAAATGAACCATAATGTCATTGTGATCATATACCACTCATACATGTGAACAAATCTTGAATAATATTCATGCATAACGTCTGTTCATATTCATAACATCAAAAATGTGAAAAACATCTGGAATCATTTTCATGAATATTTCACATTAACTCTTGAGATGCATTATATTACCTAATTTATGTGAGTGAAATATAATTATAGGCCCACACATAACATAATAACATTTAAATAAGCATTCATACCATGTATACCAAATATCAGTAATGTTAATAAATTAACCCATGTAAATAAATGGATTTAATAATTATTTCATCAACCACGAATAAACGTTGGGCTCCTAAATGAAAATAGAAATAACAAACATAGTATAATATTCCTTATTCTTGACGGATGAAGAAAAAACTAAGGAGGAGTAAAAATGTGTTTTTGGAAAATAGAATTATTTTTGAAAATATTTGCATTCATCAAAAAATCATATTGTAAACATGAATATAACATAAATGAAATAATAATTAAATATATATTTTATTTAATAAACATTGGTGTGATATTTATATAAAAAAAGTCTTGAAAGAGGAATATCCCAATGGAAATGAGTTTGGTTCAAAAATCCCTTTTCCTTATGTATGAATGATTTTTTCACTTCATTATCATAGAAGATAACATTATCTTCATTAATTTTAAACAAAAAAACATATTCTACATTTATATTATTTATTATATTTTTATTCTCAATATTTATGTCCATTTCGATGAGTTATATAGTTGAATTTTATCGTTTTGTGAGCATTTGTTTTCATTGTGTCTTGGTCAGATTAGTTATATATAATTTTGGTTGTTTGTGTAAAAAATGAATAATTATATAGAATTGAAATTAAAAATTATTAATGAACATCATAATACTAATTATTTACATTTATAATTTTGTTACATGGTATGAGGTTGATTCATTATATAAAATGGTGATGAAGTTATTTTAATTTATTTTGGATGTTTTTATGTCAATATCGAACTCATATAATTTTATTTAATATTATTTTTTATGTTGGTTATAAAACATTGAAATAATTAAAATTTTATATTAAATTCATATTGAACCATAATAATGGTTTTATGAAAATATTTTAAGGTTATAATGGAAAATAAAATCCATCATCCACGTAGGCGGTGAATCGAAATATCACAGACTATATTTTAATTTTTAGAAGAAATTTATATGAAAAGAGATTTGTTTATGGATGTTTCATTAAAAAATAACATTCTAGAATATATAATTTACTAGAGTTATCATTACAATTTTGATAGGGGAGGTATGGAGAGGATGAGAAAAGGAAATGAACTAAAGGAGAAGGACAACTGATTTTACCACATGGATGTTGTCTCCATGAGAACTTCTTTATGGAACATGGTTTTGGTGTTTGATTGGAACCATTCTCCCTTGAAAATGGGGAATGTATTTTGGTGAGAGTGTTGTATAATTTAGATTGTCTACATGTTTTTTAAGGTGTGATGAGAAGGGGTGGTATTTATATGGAATGAGAGTGGCGTTTTTTAATATTTTATTCATTAGTTTACTATTTTTCCTCCAGACCATCAATAGTTATTCTAATTATTACTAAATATAGTATAATGATCCAGATAGTCTAAACCAATGGGTGCATACATCATCCATAAATCATCAGTTACTCAATAATTCATGTATTTAGATTACATCAAAAATTATTATATTTCACTATTCATCTGAAGTTCAATTATTTTTGAAAATTCCCAAAAATATAACCTAAATATTTATTGATGTATAAAATGCAAAAATAGAATCCTTTTTTGAAATTAATTTTCTAAGTATTAGGATTTTTTTAATAAAATAATAATTTATTCAAAAAAATCAATTTTAAAATAATAACTGATTATATGAACCATTGAAATAATAATTAAGGTATATTAAAATTATATGATAATTAAAATAAAAAAAATATCAATTTAGTGGTCAATTTTATGAAATTAAAATTTCATTGAAGTTATTTTGTTAATTTTAATATAAAAAATAAATATATACATTTAATAAAAAACACTTAATTTTTATTTTTTAAAACATTTATTTACTTATACTATGATATAATTGTATCATATTATCTTTTATAAGAAACATAAATTTTACTTTGACAATCATCGTTGAGGTTACAATATTATTAGTTTGAATAGTATTTCTAATGGTTGTGTTACGATTCTAATGGTCTGGTTATTATTCCATTGGTTAAGGGTCCTTAATTTCAATAAATATTATTATTCCTTTCCACAATTTTGAGAATGTTGTTTTTATTGGGATCTATATGTGATGAATGTATTTTATAAATATAATAAAGGGAAATTACTTTGATTAATGTTTGGGTTATTATAAATTCAAACTAGTTATTTAATATAAAATGAATAGTTTGTATGAATGATAATAATGAAAGTAGTAAAATAAATGAAACCATGACTAATGAAGTTTCTTTGGATACCTATATTGCTCTACCTATTTAATCCTAAAATTCAATGTCTTTGATTATATGGAATTATATATGTGTGTTTCTGTGTGTGTGTTTGATGCTCTATGCATATTGCAAAGGAATCAATGTACAATATTAGTGTTGGGGAACTACAGAGTACTGTGGCATATAAAGACATTAGTTTTTATGTCAACCCAAAAAATTCATCCATGTGTCTAGACAAAGGGTTTCCATGTGACACCGTGGGGCTAAACCCATGAAATTCCAATTACTATATATTAATAATTATACCCCGACCTTGGAATAAGTCTAAGGTTACCTTGGTATAGACTTGATTGGATACTAAGTAGATTATCTAAGGTTTTCCATTTTTGATGAATTCAAGATGAATCCATGTAAATAATGAAATACATTATAATTTCTATAGAAAGTAACATAAACGTCAACAGAACAATTTCTATGTAGAAATCAATGTAAGTAAAATATTTAATCCAAGAGGGGTGTTAACAATTGGGAAAAGAATCAATGGATCCTGTTGTTTCCTCTAGGTAATAAAAGAAAACCATGATCAAGAATACAAAACATGACCATGGTTGGCCATCCTATAAAAATATATAATGGTCATAATAAATCAATAATAACAATATGTGAATTAATAAATCCAAGTGAAGTATTTATACCCTTTCATATTTTGGTCAATCCCAATTAGTCATGGGAATGCTTCATAATTTAACATTTACTAAGAGATATAGTCATTCCATTTACATTTCATTTGTTTCAATTTAAGCATCCCAATGATAAATTACAAGACAAACCCACCTTATAGTGTGGTTTATACATAAGGGGATTATAAAATTGTCATGGTATTTAGTAAAAAAACCAATTGGTGGATCAAGTAGAGACTGTGAACCTGTAAAAAATAAAAGGGCCAACTAAATAATTTAATATTTTAAAATCCATTCTATTTAACTTAAAATATTAAATTAATTCCATTTAATGTGTAAATATTAGAAAAATTCCCTAAGAGGGGTGATTCAAGTTGATGTCATAACCTATAACGATGTGAAAGGCCTATGGGAGTATCACGGTCTTAGTCCAGAAATATTATAAATGGAATTTAAATGTTTTAGGGGAAATACATAAATTACAATGCATGGAACAATGGTGAATCATATAATCGATAAAAATTTCGGGTAAAATTACTAAAACATCTACCTTATATCAGTAGAAAATTATTTATTCAGTATCGGCCTTTAATTTGTGCTAGAACAAGAGTAATTGGAAAACCAGAAAACCTACCAAAAATTGGTAATATTAGACAACATAAAGATAATATCAAAGAATGAATGAAAACCTATGATAATAATCAAGTGGGTCATTATATTGACTAATGAAGTTCCAACAAAATAAGCAATGTTAGATTCCATGCTCAGATGATGGAGATATCTCAAATACTACAAGGTGAGGAAATAGAGAGATCTTCTATTGATGTATTTAGGAAATTATTGTAAAAATAAGAGGAAAATATATCTAATAAAGGGAAAATGATAAAACCATCCATTTAAAAGTGGTGGATAGATTTATCACACATTTAGTCTAACCATGACCCAACTAGATACAGGCACTATCCTTATGGAATACCCCTCACATGGCCTATGTATATTATTAAACAAGCATGCACATATCATGTATTCAGCACTGTCCAAAAGTCTTCACGTACCCCATGAATAGGTTTATGTTTCATCACCATTGTATATCCTATAATGTTACAATCTCTAACATGTCTAACCCATCACGTATTATGGAACATGGTTAGGAGAAACTATATACTAACCATGATATTTACATACAATTTATTGTAGGATTTTCTTGGTGTGGAAGATTTGTTGCATTTTTTTTCAGCCAGTGTTCCATCACCTCTAGGTCAAATAGTTTTTTTGGGTTCTTGTACAGTTTATACAAATAATTTCCCATTACATAATTAACTAAATTGTTACTTTTCATGGATAGAATAACTCTTTACTAATTTTGTGCCTTATTCAACCAATCGAAAAACTGAGGCTTCGAACTACAAACAACCCTAAACACTCTAGAAGAATTCCATAGTCCCATAGTAACTATTATGGGGAAAAATAATATGTTTTAAAATATTTTAAATAGTTTTTACCTTCATAAAAATCGAGTACATTGTAATCTCCACTCCTAAAGACAACTCATCCCTGATCTGCAACTCTGAGTGTGGTTAATGTATATCTAAGAATAACATAGGCCAATGAACACGAATATCATACTCTCACTCCCAGGTCCCCTCTTATATATGAAAATGATATCATTTTAATCGATAAATAGAAACTACCCTTCCTCACATATTTTTCATGATAAGATCAATGATAGAAATTAGATACTCTTTAAAAGAAGCATTAACATCCATCCTAGCCACATTAGGTGCATAAGATGTGAGGGATCAGAATGATAAAAACCTAAATAATCAATGTGAAAGTCATAAATCATATCCTTGAATCTATGATGTATATCTATCTTATAAACCACATGTTTATCCCTCTAAAAAAATCAAATGTTTTGATGAAGTTTTGTTTCATATTATTCTTCCCCTAATATATAAATTTCCCAGTATTAAAAAAATCATATTATATAAAAAATCGATTTGATATAACCAATTTTTCCAATAACATATATAATCAAGGACACATTCTCAAAGACTATTATCTAATACCTATATAGTATGCTCAAACTGACTATTGGTCACGTAGTGGTAGGTTGTGCTCAAAATCACCTATGAACCCAAATCCCTGCACAACCCTATCTAGAACCAATATTTATACAAAACATCCATGCCTAATAAAATAGTACATGTAATAATATATTTTCATATAATCTAAAAACATTATTTTTTCCTTGATCATTTACTGAGAAGGCCTCCCTGATAGGCATGAAGTGGGTGAACTTTTTCATCATGTCTATAATAACACATATGAAATCACAATTTAATATGGATTTCTGAAAGACCATAATGAAATACATAGGGAATTCATCTCACTTATACTCTATTATGTGAAAGGGATGTAAAATACTGGAAGGCTACTAGTGTTTGACCTTCACCTAGTAATAGGTGGAATACCGAGTAACGTAACCTTTAATATCTTTTTTCATCCCTGAGCACCAATACTAGAAGTATAATTATCTGTAAATCATGGTAATAATATTATGTAGTACCCATTCTGAATCATGATATGATCACATAAGTTGCTCTCAAAAGTCTGCAAGAAACCAAATGTTTCCATGAATCTGAAATATCTCATCCCCCTTAACGACCCCATCAAGCACTAGATCATAACAAAAAATAGATTCCCTTAAGAAAAATCCCTTTGGGTACAAATGATATCACATGTTTACTCAATACAATATTGATTATGTAAATGAAAAAGATACAATAAAGGGTTTCTCATAACAATCGTGAATCTCTAGATGCATCTTTGAAAAAAAACCATAATATTCCGCTCACTTCTGTTTTCCTGAATAGCCTGAGTCTGGGTCTTTCAACTCAAAGAATCAAGAACCGCATTAACATTACAAAGAATATATGTAATCGTAAAAGAACAATATTGGACATATTAAACCTGTCTATATTGTCTATGTTTTAAATCCTATTGAGATGATAAATATTTGAGGCTCTTTTGGTCAGTGTACCTCATAAAGTGCTCCCCATGAAAATAATGTCTCCAACATCGTAAATAATGAGCCACATAATCTAACTAAAGATCATGAATTGGGTAATTCAAAATGTAAGGCCTCAACAGATGAGATCCATAAACAATGACATTCTCTCCTGACATCATAAAAACTTCCATCCCAATACCTGATGCATCACAGTAATCATCATTTATTCTAAACATCTCCAAAAAATAAAGAATGGTGATAAATTCACCCTTGAATTTATATGAACCTTTAGTCAAGCTAATGGGAGGTTCTAAAAGTAATAAAAAATCCCAAATAAAATGGTTATAGTATCCTTCCATCTCCATGAAACACATGATATCAAAAATATTCTTAGGATTCTCCAAAGAAAAAAAACTCTCACCTTCTTAGGATCTATATATACCCATGAATATGATATAATGTTTCCCATGAAGTAAAATTTATACGAACAAGAGTGAACTTTTGAGAGGTTATCATAATTTTGGTTCTCTCTTAGTGTAGTAAGCATGATATCAATGTGTTTATAATGACCAAGAATAGTCCATGAATATTCTATGATATCTTCCATTAAAACTACAATAAATAAATAAATCTATATATATATATATGTTGTAGGATGATCATATTCATTATGCCTATAAAAAATTTTGGTATGTTTGTCAAACCAAATGACATTATAAGGTACTCAAATATACCATACCTACTTTTGAATTTCGTAGGATGGTATATTCGAAGGTCTGACTCTTGCCTAATGATAACCCAACCTCAAATTAGTTTTAAAAAATACTCTAAATCCATATATTTAGTTGAAGATATTGTCTATAAGAGGAATTGGGTACCACTTCCTCATCATAACCTGATTAAATCTCCAGTAATCTGCACACATCCTTATGGTTTCACATGCCTTCATAGTAAAATTGACAAGTGAACAAAAAATATAAGTATTAGGTTATATAAAATCATTGGATTTTAGGTCCTCTAACTTTTTATTGAGTTTCTCAAGCTCTATAGGAGTCTTCCATTACATAAAAATAGATATAAGTGATTATCCTAGAAAAATTTTGATTGTTAAATCCACTTATATCCAAAAGGTTGTATAGATAAATAGTTGGTAAAAATGTCTATAAAATGATCCACTGCTAGAGGGAAAATAACATATCATACTCTGAGAACATCTATAAAATACTAGAAATTAGGGTTGACACTCTTCCCATCCAATGATGTTCAAGTTTAGCTTGACCATTATAGATGTCCCATTCTCATTTAAGAATAAAATTACCACCCTTAGGTGATGATAAATACACCCACAAATAATAGAAATTAATATGGGTGTGATAATATACTATCTAGTCCATCCCGTGAATTATGTCAAAGCTCATTATCTTAGGCACAAAGAAGTTATATAAGAAATGGTGGTTGTATATCTCTATGAGACACTCCTTACAAAGGCATAAAATTTTTATAGAATTCTTAATAGAGTATTTAGGGTCATCATTGTATATAAATTCTCAATTTTGATAACATGGGTTTACAAAATATTAATATCTATGAATGAATATGAGGAAGCTATATAAAATAATGTAGACACTAATGTAGAGGCTACTATGATTGAACCTCATAACATAGATAGACTGGACCTCTACCCATCAGGTGTATACTACACTTTATGTAATTGGAATTATCCACTTCATTGATCTACAAAATGAATCCCTTGATAAATTCCTATATATGAGTACTATATATATGGTACCTAGATTCTTCATCCATGGCCACTTCCTCATCATAATATGATGATAGTACTCCAACTCCTTTCTTAGTGATGAGCTGGAAATACCGCTTCCGAAAATGGAGACTTTGTTGGTCATATCTGACAGGTAATTAGAGGAAATATTCTTAAAAACCATTAAATATGACCCATATTTACATGATATCCGAACTCAATGAGGTCTCTACTACACTAGGGATTAATGTTCCATGGCCTCCAACTTTTTTGGAATACCATGATGCTACCAGTACAAAACATTTGGGTACCACTTTCCTGATGAGAAATATCTTGGGAAATCATCATATAACTGGTCGATGTACTTATATACCTAGGTGTTGAGATAATTTATCCCACTCATATAGATTAAATCAAATTTCACTAAATGATGGGGGAATGGTTCACTATCTTAGACATGGTTGTCAAATAGAAAATGTTCTTATAAAATAAAATAGAAAACCAGATCCCATATTCAAATCATCTAGCTCCTAAAAAATCATCACTAAATAGGTTTGGAATGAAATAATAGAGATACATGAAAACAAATGAGTATTACATAAATAAAAATGTACCCTTCCCAAAATTCATTAAATATCAAGCATTATCTTCTCTCAATGTCTCTAGAAATAAGTAATCATACAAGGAATTCTAGAATTCCATCCACAACATAACCTGATTATGAACTTCATGTGTCAAGAAATCCCACTATATCAATGTAGATACATGAACAATTTACACTATGAGCTTTAATCTCCTTTATATAGGTGTATTAATATGATCAAAAATAGATAACATGACCTCTATCTATGACTCTGTTTGTTGGTTTCCACCATCACATAAAAAAGTTGCAGGGTCTTGCTACTAAAGATCTCCATTCATCTTTAATATAAAAGGAGTAGGAAATGGTAATACCTATATCATATTAATGATACATATGAAATCCCCACTAAACTATTTTGTTAGCTTTTAGTCTCAAATAATATGATGTTCCTCAGGTTGCACGATTTGAGGTATTACTGATGTTTTAGGTCCCACCAATTCCAAAGCATGGTTGTCCCCACCTTCCCAATGTTCGAACCAATGTTGTCATCGAGGAATATATTTATTTTATAAAGACACAACATCAAATTATTTTGGTTTTTAGGATATATTATATATAAAATAATTGGATGAGTACACAGACTTCTTAATTAGTAGTTATTACCCAGCCGCCTTCTCCTAAATCATTGTATTGGGGTAAGATAATATTATGAAGGGACAAATAGACACTTCCAGAAACCCACTAATATGGTTGGCTTAGATAATATACTCATGATTCATAGAAGGGTTCATATAATGGAGTTTAAATTAAAATTTATATACAAAAAAACTATTTAAATAGTAGTTAGCTGCCGCATTCATCGACAACCATCTCCCTTAAGAGTTTTTATTTAGCATGTTTATACATATTCAGACCATGTTCCAATTAGATGTGTTATCATTACCAAGTTATAAATACCTAGGATTTATTATTTACTATTTTCACATTATTTATCTTTAATAAGACTTTTACATTAGGACCCATAATATAAAAGGTTCATATATGATTGTTAGATTTTATGGATCATGATTCTAAATTTATATGGTATAAAAACTATGCTCTTTACTTCACACTTAAGCATAATTTATTACATAAAATTTGTACAAGATAAACCATAGAAGATAGAGTGGTATAGTTTATTTTGGGCTTAGCAACATTACATAACATCTTGTAACAGGATATACACATCTTTATTGAAAACTTCTTTTACATGATCACAACATTACTTTATACTTAACACTGCAAGGGATAAGCTGAGGATGTAAATACGAAATTGGTGAGGTATAAATCTCAGTAAGGGAATAGATATGGCATAACAATATTAATAAAATAAATGTTTTAAATTAATAAAATAAATGGATCACAAGATAAAAAGAACATAATGGAATGATATATCATGATTATCATAACATAAAGATGTGGCCACAACATTTAACATGATATTTGCAGGAGACTAGTCCCATTTCACATGGACCATTAGTAAAAACTCCCTAAACATGATATATCATGATTAATCCCTTACTTTAAATGAATTAGAATGAGTCAAAACTGATTGCACCCGACATATCCTAATATTATTCTTTACCCAATGCATTAGAGTGATATCAGGGGTCACCCTTCTTAATCATTTCCTTTTAGGCATAAGTTTTCCACATGGATCATACAAAATGGATTCATTAAAAATCAAAATTTATTCCAAGAATAATAGATTTGGAATATGTAAATGTACTTCCTCAATAAATAAGTACATGTGCATAATTTTTAATACCCTTGATAGAGAAATTTTTATTGCATTCACTAACATGATGATTTTGGTGAGGGAAATTTTGGTGTAACTTCCGCAACATAACAACGTAAAATAGAAGTCATAAAATGAGTTTATGAGATAGAAAGGGGCCTATAATCATATAGAAAATAAAATTTATAGTAATGGGGTCATGAAAAATAATATTGCATCATAATTAATGGAATTTATATGCATGACATAAAACAATTTCACGATTTTAAATGAGGACATAGATACCCCTTACGGAATTTAGGTATTGTAACAGGTGTACATTGGGGAATTAATGAGAGAGAAAAGGGTATCTAATCATTAAAAAATAACGAGGAATGTATAGGTGGGGAGTAAAATAATATCTCATCTTTTATAATTTAAAATAAAAGGGCATAACAATATAATGAAATAAGGACATAAAAAAGGAAGGAAGGAATGTGAGGATACATTACTTTAGTGTGTGACATCATGATCGTGAGGAGGGGATTTTTGCGAACATGGGCAGACTTGGGAGGATTATGGAGAGGGGATGGAAGATGTTTTATGAGCTCCAAATGGTTTTAGTGAAGAGGAATGGAATATTGAGTGGGATTATACAGGAAAGGAGAGGGAATTCTTTATTATTTAGGTTTTGGACACGACCCATTATACTAGTCCAAACCACAAACCATCGGATGGGTTTTCCCATTTTTTTCCAAAGTGGAGTGGAAAAGAATAATTTATATGGGAAATGGACAAAAATATTAAAATATTTGGCATACTTATGTGTAGGTGAGTCACACTCTCAAGGAAATAATTTTAAAATGTTTATATATTTTATAAGTCTTGGAGGGTCTACTAAGTCATTGTAAAATGAATAAAAAAACTAAATTAACATTATTTAAAAGATAAAACATATATATTTCTAATATTATTTTTATATTATTTTACTACTCACTATTGGGTCATTATGATGTCATAAAACACATTATATATTTAATTGGTGTTTAATTTTTACTGAAAAATTAAAATGTCTCAAAAAATTATTAATAATTCACCTTTAGATAATTTTGACGTCATGAATAGAAAAAATATATTCATTTTATCTAAATAATTTTCTAAATATTATAATTTTCACTTTAAAAATAAAAACTGATATTTGTTGAAAATTTAAGATTTTTGAAAAAAATAGTTTCCAAACCTTAATTAAATTTAAATTTGACATTATAAAAATTATATGATTGTTTATATTTAATAAAACTTTTATTATAATAACATATAATAAAATTTTATTTATTATTAAAATTCGTAATATTATTAAAATAAATACTTTAATTAAAAATAATATTTCAGTTTTATCGTAAAAAAATATAATTATTATCAAACTAAATACTTATTTATTTATAGAGTAAAAACAATAAAGAAAATAATCACCACTTATAATTAGAAGGAGTGTTTTCATAACACTTTTAAATTATAAATAAGAATAAAAAGTATGTTTAATATAATAAATTATATATTTCTAAAAAGTGTTAATTTTACAGAAAAATCTATTTATCAAATTAATTATATTTTTATGAAAAACTATTCTCATAAAAGAAGTGATGGAATAATAATTTTTTTTTAAAAATTGATTACACTAAAAGAATCTAATGGTTTGTTACATAACCCCTTATAACACCCAAATAATACATGATGGTTAGGTGCGTGATGGTGATAGAATCTTAGGGCACTAGGATAAAATCGCTTGGTTGTTAATGTCAATTAACTTCCACTACTCCCATAGGTTGTTCCCGTAATGTTTATGGTGTTTAAGCTCAGCTTAGGGTAGGTCAAGAGTGAATCTGACTGAGGATACATCCTTTTCGAGCTCTGAAAAATAAACTTCATGAAACTCGAGTCTACTAGATGAGGCCATCCTCTCTAATGTTTGTGTCAAATAGATTCTTATTAAGAGCCATTAATTTATACTAGTCATGTGATCACTATTCAACAACTATATTTTCAATGGTAAGGATACTTAACAGTCATTTAAACCTAATAATAAATAATAATAAAAAACTACATGTGTTTTCTATATCCATATGAAATTTAATTAAATAAAATACAAGTAATTTTATTCATGAATGTTCATGTTGTTACAACCTTCCCCACATAAAAATTTCACCCTTGAAATTTCTTTAACCCACACTATAACAAATGTGGGTAACTCTACCTCATCACTTCTTCTGGTTCTCCCACACTACTTCTTCAATCATGTGTTTTCTCCAAAACACTTTTTGAGGGAAATTGTCTTACTTAGTATAACATTTTCCTTATTATCCAATATCTTCAATAGATTGACTTTATAGGATAGGTCATTATCCAATGGTACCACCTATATATTGAGTACATGAGATGGGTTAGGTATTAACTTCCTTAAGAGTGATACATGGAATACATTGTGTACTTGAGATATGTTTGGTGGGAGTTATAGTCGATATTCCACTGCTCTAATGTGATTAGGGATCTTAAAAGGGACGATGTACCTTGGAATAAGCTTTACCATCTTACCAAATATCTTAACTCACTTCAATGATGATATGAATAGGAATAACATGTCTCCAACATAAAACTCTAGGTCTCATCGATGATTATTAGCATATCTCTTTTGTTGACTATGAGCAGCATTAATGTGATAATGTATAGTCCTTATCTTCTCCATCATTTATTTGAAATTTTCTGGACTTAGGAGTTTTCATTCCCCAATTTCAACCCAACATGTCAGTGTTCTATACGTCATCCCATAAAGGGATTTATAAGGATCCATTTGGATGCTTGAGTGGAAACTATTATACTATGAGAACTCAGCCAGGGGATGATGTTTAACCCATAATCCTTTTAAGTCCATTGAGCATGATCTCAACATTCCCTCAAGTGTTTTGACAGTATGCTCAGATTGGTCATCAGTTATGGATAATAATTCATGTTGATGTTAATCTAAATAGTCAAAGAGTTTTGGAGACTATTCCCGAACATAGAGGTGAATCATATATCTTGATCAGATACAATAGATAGTGGTACTCCATTCAACATTACCACTTCTCTGATTTCTGTTTGTTCTAGAAGATCCAATGAGAAATCCTATCGAATTTCATTAAAGTGTGAAGTATTTGTATGATTATCCACAATAACCCAGATATCATTTTTTCTTTTGGATGACTTCTGATGTCTGGTAACAATGTCCATTGTGATTTTATCTAATTTCCACATTGGTGTGTGTAATGGTTTCTTCATCCCCTTAGAAATTTTCATCTCATCCTTCACTTTCTAACACACCTGGAACATTAATATATACTCTGTGATCTCCTTCGTCATGTTAACCCACCGATAATTATATTGGAGGTCTCCATATATGTTTGGGTTATCTGGGTGAATAGAGATATTTGAACTATGTGCATCATCCAAAATTTCATTATTTAACTCTATATTTGATAGAACATATAATCTTGAACCAAATCTCATTATTCCTTCTACATTGTCATTGAACTATGAGGATATACACTTTCTGACAGTACCCACTTTCTATTGAATTTTCACATCATAATTTTGTGCATCCTTTAGATTTTCCAAAAGAGATGATTGAGAAATCATTTGTGAAATGATTGATGATGTTCTTTTATTTATGATTCCAATGTCCATATTCATCAAATCTAAGATGATTGGGTCCTTTTTATTTCTAATTAATGATAGAATCTCTAGGTCCTTTCTATATAGATAAGATAACACCTTGTTCACATTCCCATGATGGTATTCTATTGAGGATTCATAGTCTATGATCATATCTAACCATCTTTTTTGGATCATGTTCAAATATTTTTATGTGAATATATACTTGAGGCTTTTTGTCATATTTATATATTTCACACTTCTCCCCAAAGAGGTAGTGTTTCCATACTTGTTAAGCTATGATTACTACTACCAACTCCAAATCACATGTTGGATAGTTTTTATCTTGAACATTTAATTTCCATGAAGCATAGGCAATGCATTTTTCATTTTGAATCAACACACAACCCATTCCTTTAATCGAATCATCACTGAACACCATAAAAGGATCTACAGTTGTGGGTATTATGATCACTTGCACAGTGATAAGCATCCTTTTAAAATCCATGAATATATCTTCGCATTCATCACTCTAAGGAGACTAGAATCCCTACAGATTTAGCTTGGTAAGAGGGTATTACAATCGTGAAAAATTTCCCTCAAATCAACAATAATATCCAGCTATTCCAATTAATATATGGATATTCGTCATATATGATGGCCTCATTTATCCATCGATTTTATTTCTCTTGGAGTTATCCATAGAAATCCAATTTATTTTGATGATATGACCTAATAATGAGACCTTTTTTAACCATAATTCACACTTTTTGTACATATTATAGTGATTCACCATTCCCTAGGTATCTAGTACAATGGTCATATGATCCTCATTATCCACCATGGTTTTGGAGTATATTAGAATATAATTTATAAAGAATACAAAAATTTTGTGGATGTAGTCTATTGAGACACTATTCAACTTGACCATGAATATTCCTGGACCATTAGTGGGTCTGAATGTAATTAATAAGAATTTATAGTGCTCGTACCTTCTACGAAAAATAATCTTGGGGATATCCTCCTTATTCAACCTTACTTGGTAATATCAAGAACACAGATCCACCTTAGAGAAGTATTGTTCTTGGAATAGATTATCTAAAAATAGAAAAAATCATGGAAGATGATACATTTTCATTATTGTGATTTGGTTGAACTCACATTAATCAAAGAAAATACACATTGGCCCATCCTTCTTCTTGATGAAGATGACTGGTGCACCCAATGGTGAAGCACTTGGGCATATAAACCCTGTATCTATATTCTAGTGTAGTTGATTCATATATCTCATCAAGCTCCACAACAACCACTCTATACAGAGTTTTGGTTATTGGAAAAGCCCCAACTATAAGATTAATAAAAAATTCCACATATATTCTATGAAGAAACCCATACAATTCATTGGGAAAACACTTCCGAAAATTCACTCACAGTAGGCATATATTCATGGATGGTTCCTTCCTTATACTTAATAATATGAGTGAGATATTCATGCTCATAAGGAATTAATATCCACACATGAGATGATGGTACAAAAGAATATTTATCTTCCTCCTTGCACTTGTACACAATCGAGGGTTGATTCTCTATATGGAGAGTGATTTCCTATACATGGTAATATATGTTGGTTATATATAACGAAATCCAATCCATGCTAAGAATGGCATCAATTCTACAAGAGGAAGTATGACAAGGTTTTTTGGGAAGTTCATCCTTCAAATTGTGATTGGGGAGGAGTTATATTCATGGGATGCAATAATCTCCCCATTTTTCATTATCATTGACATCTCTGCTTTAGTGATTTGTGGTGGTGGTGGGATTGTTCTACTAATATTTGGGATATAAAAGAATCCGTAGAACTAGAATCAAAAAGTAAATTAGCTAATTTTGAATGAATAACTATTGTACCTGTCACCATTTCATTTTTGGGGTTCACATCAGTGGTAGTGATGGAAAAGGCTCACCCTTTCCTCCTTTGAGGTTGTTGGATACCCATAAAACCCTTAGCTTTGGGAACTCATTTTCAATGATCCATGGTAAATTACAGTTGAAGCAATGAAAAATGCGTTGAGGGTCGAATGAATTTTTCCACTCCTCTATCGTTGTAGAGGGATCTTCTTGTTAGAAATTAATGGATAGTTTCCCTTATCTTCCACACCTAAAGCATTTCCTTGTCAAATTTAGAAAATTTCCGGGGTGATTCATTTGACACTGTTGGCAAGTGGGGTGCTGGAATTTCTTACCACTATTGGAATTATCTATTGGACCAGTAGAATTTAAATAAACATTCTGCATCATGTCCCTAGGATAAACCTTAGATTAACTGATCTCCATTTTTATATTGAGGGAAATCAGACAATTTCCTCATATCTATCAATGTCATTGATCATCAAGGATTTCAGTAGGCTAGGTTTTAACACACCAAATAAGTGGTCAAACATTCATTCGGGGGTAATGACAAATTCAGAGGTGTATTATACATGACTTGTGATGTTTTCCTCATACGATTTGATGGATTCATATTAGTTTTTCATGAGGTAATGGAATTCCCATTCCACATTATTTTGGATAGTGCAAGGAAAATATTTATCAAAAATCATATTTCAGAAATCCTTCCATTCCAACTGCATAATCTATCACAATCTTCATTTATAATTTGTTTATTTTATTAATTTTCTGGGCATCGGGTTGTTCAGGTTGAGGCCCAACATAAAATTTATGAGTTCTTATTTGAAAATGTGTGTTCGGACCATGACTGTATTCAGCGTGCCACTATCTAAGCCGCACGGCCTCACTCGGTTCACCGCGCAACCTGCCCGATGTTCAAGGCAATCAAAAAAAATGTAGTGAATAATGAAATTGAAATAAAATAAAATTTGGTAGTGTAATAAAAATTTAAAGAATTATTTTAATAATATTATTATTATTAGAGAATAGTATCATTATTCTAAATATTATAATGCTTATTAGTATTACTTTTAAGTTATTAACATTATTATTATTGTTATTATTACTTTATTATTTTATTTATTTATTATTATTATTATTATTATTATTATTATTATTATTTTCTTAGTTTGGCCTCCCCCTCCCCCAACCCATCGAAACCCTCCCCATGTCTTTATTTTTCTTCTTTTTTTCCCTCCCTTTTTCTCATTCTCTCCCATCCTTTTTTCTTCTCCCGTCACACCCCTCCCATGTAACCCTACTGTCACGCCGCTCCCTCCACGGTCGACACCTATTCCGGCGCCGCTCACCTCCAGTGCCCCACACCCCTCGGGCGACTTTTATCCACCGTCCCGGCTCCCCTCGCACCGCCTCACGCCGCCCCACAAAACCCCTTCACGCGACCTGTACGGTTGTGACCCCGGCGAACTTCCTCCTTATACAACACTCTGAACCGGCTGCGCCTTCCACTCTAGGCCTCCTGCCGCATCCCTCTCCTTCTGTCCAACCTCCTCACATGTTCCATCCCCCTGACCAACCGCTCCCCGCAGCTTCTGACTTTCGGCCGACCATTGCTCAGCCGCAACCTCTCTGGCCGACGACCTATTTTTTTTTCATTTCCGGTGTAGCCCCAGTTTGGTGACTTCTACCCCCTTCGGTTGGGTTTCCTCCCTTATCCTCATGTTTTGGTTGTAGAGTGGGTATATAGTTAAATTTATGGTTTGATTTTGAGTTTTGTTTGTACAATTTCTTGTGTAGGGTTCACTTTTGTGTTCATTTGAGGTGCGTTTGGCATGCGACAGTCTTTGCACACATTGTTTGTGATGTCCGCTACACCAAGGTAGGTGGTTCCATGCCATAACATCCTTAGATGATTTAAATTTCTCCATAATTAAATTATAATGTGTTCTAATGAAAAATTGTGTGATGTGAAGTTTATTTTGGGCATGCTTCGATATTCATCTTTGATGAATTTGAATTGTATTTATGTAAATTCCAATTTATTTCATGTGCATTGTGTTGTCAAAATCATTAGACTTATTTTGGTTAATTGGTTAAGGTTTTCAAATTCTGTTTTCAAGAACACTTGAGGTGAAAGGGTGATTAAATTGAGCCTTTTTTAAAAAGATAAACTATTTTGACTTGTTGATTTTTATTACGAACCTTATGTATGTTCTAGGGGGTGAGAATGGGGTCTTAGAAGGGTTGGTATGTACAATTGATTTTCAAATGGTTATGACATCTAAAATATGTGTGTTTTAAACTAAGGCCTTGTAGTATGCATGTGTGATGTTATATTAATTGAGAAATTGTTTATTTAAGTAGCATTTGATATGTGAATCATTATTGGGAAGGTTTTGGGGGTTGTTTTCTAGGTGCGAAATGTGTTTTCAAGTTCTTTGAGGTGTTTTTCAAATTAAATGGATATTTCCAATGAATATGAGTCACTTTGGGTATGTTTGTCATGTTGCGTAATTTTGGAATTAAATTGGAAATTGTTTGAACAATGGAAAAACATATTTTGGTTTTTATATGTTGTACTTTTGGTTTTAAAGCGATGTTCTTATATGAAATCGAGTTTTTCTTTCTTGTGTAAAACTTTTCATCCTAATTTTAAGTGTTTTATAAATTGTTAATTTCACATATTATATTATATGTGGAGTGCGGGACTTGGGTTTGAAATAATTATGTGTACGTTATGTTTTTAAGGGGTTATTACATGTTAATCTGGGCATGTCTCATGTGAAAACTCTTTTTGTGATATTTAGAAATGTTCTTTAAATTGTTTAAATAGTTTATCAAGTCATTCAAGTGATCCGAACTATGTTATAAAATTTATTTGGTGTGCGTGTGTTTTTTATAGTGTTTGGGTATGCAAGTGGTGACTTGTATGTGTAATGTCTTGTTTGGTTTGGGATATGGGAGAGCGATATACATTATGTGAACGTGAAACTTGATTGAGAACAAGGGAAAACCCTGGGTATCTAGGTGGGTGGACTAGAACTAGTGCGCTAGTGATCCTGATGGTTATCGTCCCTGTTTCACTTAGCTGGATTGAAGATTACCACACTAACTGAACATATGATGACTTAGGGTTGTGGCCATCTAAGCCATGTTTTTTGAGGGTCGTGGTCCTCTAAGACACGTTTCTGAGGGTCGTGGTTTCTAAGCCACGTTTCACCGAGACACGAATTTCTAGGGTCTCACTCGATCTAGATGATCCTTAGGGGATTTACCCATACTTCTCTACCATCAATGTCGCGGTGCCTTCCATCGGCACAGGGAGGACCACTAGTGTGTGTGTGTGTGTGTGAGTATATGTGCATGCGCGTGTGTGTGTGAGGGAGTATGTGTATGTATGACCTTATTGAATTTTTCTCTTTCCCTTTAAGATCATGTTTTTTAAATGGGTTCTATTAGTGTTTCGTTTTAGTTTTTAGCTTGTAAATTTTTTCTTTAAAAATATTTTGAAAGTATAATTTTTAATATGAACATTAAATTTTCTTTTCGATGTTGTGGCATGGAACCTTTGTATTGGGTGACATCCTGCTGGGCCTTTCGCTCACACCCTACATACACCTTCGTGTGTTTGTAGAACTTGTTTCTTGTGTATTCTAGGTTGTGCATTATGCTCAACGATGGTGGGTTTGGTCGTTGATGGTCTTCTCGCGCAGGTTGGTGTTGTGGCATGCAGATGTTACACCACTCTTGTTTCTTGGAGGTTTGAGTTATAGTTTTATTCTCTTTTGTTGTCGTTTATTTTTGGACGTTGGATCTAGTTGAAAACCATTAAATTTGATTTCAGTTTGACGGTCTTTTTGGTTGTCAATTCCTAGTTTTATTTTTTTATCTTGTTAGTTTTTGTGTATACTATTTCTGGTATACCGTTCCCACTGGTTACTCTTGATACCCGGGCACTTGTGCTAGCCCGTGGGGATCGGGAACGCCCTTCGAGCCTTCTCGCGGACCGGGTCGGGCACCGGGTCAGATGGTGACCCGGCTTGGTTCAGGACAAAATTGTATCATAGGGAAAGGTTTTCTCTCTTAGGTCGTTTCCTTTTGAGATAGAGTCAGAGTAGAAAAAAATTAAGGTTTTCAGAACTCGAAGTTCTATCTACGAGCAATGTTCCTATCTTGCACACCTCATGGCAGGAATCGAGTTACCAGCATAACTTGAGGTTTGTCTGAGTGCTTGGTTGTTGCGGTTAATCTTGTCTTCGGAAAATGAAATTGGAGTAGGATCAGTGGTCCGAGTGAGCTCACAGGGTCTGGAAAGACATGTGAAGCTGGGGACACAATCCTAGAATACCCTCTATAGAAGTGACGTTATTGGAGTATGGCCGCCTACCATATGTTCCAGTCACCCGATGACACTAGTTTTCTCTTGCACCATTCCTCGTTTCATGGTTTTCGAATTGTGGAAATTTGGTTTTTAAGTAGGAATGATTTGGTCTTGGAAAAGTTTTTGGATTTTTTTTTGAAATTAAGCACTTTAAAATGAAAATGAAGTATGAGGTTTGAAAAGTGTGGGTTGAATGTTTTGGTTTTGAAAAATGGAAATGTTTGTTTTTGATCTTTGGTGTTCTCGTGGGCAACCACATGCATGAGTTAATATAGAAAAAGAAAGGGTTAATGGCAGGAGAAGATGAGTACCTGGATGGGTATGAGGTGGGTGTTGGTGTGGCATGAGAACATACATGTGTGAGGCGCATGGGAGACCATTGGTGTTTGTGCAAACCACTGGCTTTTCTTATTTCCAAAATGTTTTGTTAACGGAAAATTTAGTGTTTTTAAATAACTGTAGATTTCATGGTGTGTCCTTGTGATTTTGATATGTCGGATGTGAGGCATTTTTAGCTGTGGATATTTTCTTAATGATTTTTGTTTTGAGTTTGAATTCTTATTTGTATGTTGGTATGCAAGTGTGTAGTTAGTGAATTATTTTGAAAAGTACATTAGGGAGCCCTTGCAGTGGTTTTCCCCCTGCACATTTGGTGTTCTCTTGTGGTATGTCTTGACAGTTGGACCATTTTGGTTGGGTCCATGGTTTTTTTTCTTGACTAGGGTATGCCCCACCATAAAGCGTTGACATGTGATTGAAGTGTGGCCACAGGAAATTATCCGTTCGGCGACCCTCCAGTTTATTAGAGGAATCTCTTCTTGGATTCTAGAATTGAACCCACCTCTCTTTTTTTACAAATAAGAGGATCCTCTAACAGTGGGATGACAAATGTGAGGGGAGTTGAAGGGAGTTTCGGTATCATTGAGTTGTCTGAGTTGCCGGGTATGAATTTTGACATTGTTGCGTCTGAAGGCCCACCTAGAAGTGGTGAACGAAATTCTAGTAGGGAATGGTGAAGGTGATTCAGAGTTATTAGTGCTTACCGATATCTTGAATGGGTGGAAGTGTTTTCATCGACTACAAGGGTCATGTTTATTGACCTCTTTCAGTGTGAGTTCTTTTCGAAGTGCAAAGGTGGGTGCAACCTGGGGTTGTCGATGCAGGCTGTTGTTTTAAATGACCTTTGGTACTTCAACGGTTTCATTTAATACAAGGGTTGTGTTAGGATACGAGTTTGGCAGACCCTGTTATATGAGGCTGCTATGGTCGTTTGCATGAATCACGTGTTGTTCAAGATGCGGTTTAAAGTCTTTGTCTGTGAAATGTTTCTCTCAACAACAATGATTGTGATCGGTGACGATTTGTGGTGTCATGTTCTCATTCAGTGTAAAAAGGGGTGATGCATGTGTACCATATAAGATCTCATTCTGTTCAATGTTCAGTGTCAGAGTAATGAGATGTCATGGTGTGTTGTATCTGTTGGTGTTGTCTCGGGTGCAGTATGATTGCGTGTGACACCGAAATGAGAAGCTCCGCATGGGAGTCCTCAATACCTGACTGCGAGGCAGGAGATCCTTCAAACATCAGGGCTCTATCCATAGTCCTCAGAGTGAATCTGGCACGTTGTCAAAACCCCGGTAGTGTATGGGACCCCGACATTATTTATATCATCGGTGTTGAAAGTAAAATTAGCATAATTGTTTTCTATGGTTGTTCCGTTTCAAACGAACCTTCTGGTTGTGTAAGGTTTTAGTGACTATGCGGAGGCATGTCCACCTCGATGCCTTGAAGTCTTTAGGTTAGCGTTACACTGGATGAAATCTCTTTAGTGGTCCTGATGGGATATGTTGGGTAAGTCAGTCTCAGGGATTGAATAGTTCTCATCCAGGGACGTGAAGATGCTTGTTTGTTTCGGGTTGTGGTTTTAACACCCCAGTAGTTGGCCCCCTCCCTCCCCACCCCTTGTATTGGGGGTTTTGGTGTCCATCTTGGAATTTTCAAAGTTATGTATCTCATGTTAGTTTTAATGGTGGGGAGACCCATGTCGGGTCTCGCTCAAAAGTCTTTGGATTGAATTGGGTTGGCCCTTCTTCAAAATGGTGGAGAGTCCGTCTGGGCCTCCTCGTGACAGTTTTTCCGTCTTGTCGCAGACGTTGGTAAATTTCTAATGGTGGGGATCCCCTTCGGGCTTTTTCCATTTTGACCTTTTGGTTCTATTTCTTGAGATGGCTTGGTGGTAGGTAACAAAGGTTTTCCATGGATGCGGTTGATCTTGTTTGTCTGTTCCAGTCAAACAACGTGGTTTTCATTCGATGATGCTTGAGTTTTTTCGGTTTGTGAAGTTGGTTCTCGCGAGTGCGAGAGTTCCTATCCTTGATCAATCAACTAGAGGTGTTCTAACTCTTTGGGGTAGGCGAAACGTAGAGGGAAAATATTTTTTATGGGTTTATTGAGTTTTTCATCTTAGTCACCTTCTTTGAGCATGATGTGTTTTCCTCTTCTCGCTTGTTGTTTGTGGGGATCCTCTTTGAAACTTAAGGTGGTGTCATTCCCTTCTTTGGGTCTCAACCCTAGTTGTGGATTTCAAGGGACAAAAAGCTTTATGGTGGGGAGAATTTTCACACCCATCATTTCTAATTTGTTTATTTTATTAATTTTATGGGCATCGGGTATTTGGGGTTGAGGCCCAACATAAAATTTTTGAGTTCTTATTTGAAAATGTGTGTTCGGACCTTGACTGCATTCAGCGCGCCACTGTCTAAGCCGTGCGGACTCGCTCAGTTCAGCGCTCAACATGCCCGATGTTCAAGGAAACCAATCAAAATGTAGTGAATAATTAAATTGAAATAAAATAATAGTGGTTAGTGTGATAAAAATTTAAAGAATTATTTTAATAATAATAATATTATTAGAGAATATTATTATTATTCTAACTATTATAATTATTATTAGCATGAATATTTACGTTATTAACATTATTATTTTTGTGATTATTACTTTATTATTTTATTTATTATTATTATTATTATTTTGTTAGTCTGGCCTCCCCATCCCCCAACCCGTCGAAACCCTCTACATATCTTTTTTTTCTTCTTTTTTTCCTCTCTTTCTCTCATTCTCTCCCATCCTTCTTTCTTCTCCCGTCACACCCCTCCCCCTGTAACCCTACTACCACGCCGCCCCCTCCATGGTCAACACCTCCTCAAACGCCGCTCCCCCGCAGTGCCCCACACCCCTTCAAAGACGTTTCTCCTCCGTCTTGGATCCCCTATCACCACCTCGCGCCGCCCCACGAAACCCCTCTACGCGACCTGTTCAGCTGTGCGCCCGACAATATCCCTACTTATACGGCACACCGAACCGGCCGCACCTCCCACTCTAGGCCTCCTGTTGCATCCCTCTCCTTCTATCTGACCTCCTCACTCACGCTGTCCATCTGACCAACCGCTCCCCGCAGCTCCAGACATTCATCCGACCATCGCTCAGCCGCAACCCCCATGACCGTTGAGCTCTTTTTTCCTTTCCGGCGAAGCCCCAGTCCGATGACTGCTACCCCCCTTCGATTGAGTTTCCTCCCTTATCCTCATGTTTTAGTTGTGAAGTAGGTATAGATCTCATTTTAAGGTTTGCTTTTGATATTTTTTGGTACAATTTCTTGTTTAGGGTTCACTTTTGGGTTTGTTTGAGGTGTGGTTGGTGTGCGACAGTATTTTCGCACCTTGTTTGTGAAGTCCGCTACACCAAGGTAGGTGGTTCCATACCATACCATCCTTAGATGATTTAAATTGCTCCTTAATTAAATTATAATGTGTTCTAATGTCAAATTGTGTGATGTGAAGTTTATTTTGGGCGTGCTTTGATATTCATATTTGATGAATTTGAATGGTTTTTAAGTAAATGTCAATGTATTTCATGTGCATTGAGTTGTTGAAATCTTTAGATGTATTTTGGTTAATTGGTTAAGGATTTCAAATTGTGTTTTCAAGAACACTTGAGGTGCAATGGGGATTAAAGTAAGCCTTTTTTTAAGAATATAAAATATTTTGACGTGTTGATTTTTATTGCGAACCTTGAGTATGTTCTAGGGGTGAGAATGGGGTTTTAAAAGGGTTGGGATGTACAATATATTTTCAAATGTTTACGACATCTAAAATATGTTTTTTTAACTAAGGCCTTGTAGTATGCATGTGTGATGTTTTATTAATTGATAAATTGTTTATTTAAGTGGCATTTGAAATGAGAATCATGGTTTGGGAAGGTTTATGTTGTTTTTTGGTAGGTGAAAAATGTGTTTTCATGTTCTTCGAGGTGTCTGTGTAATTAAATGGATATTTTCAATGAATATGAGTCACTTTGGGTGTGTTTGCCGTGTTGTGTACTTTTTGAATTAAATTAGAAATTGTTTGAACAATGGAAAACATGTTTTGGTTTGTATATGATGTACTTTTGGTTTTAAAGCGATGTTCTTTTATGAAATCGAGTTTTTATTTCTTGTGTAATCATATTCTTCCTAATTTGAAGTATTTTATAAATTGTTAATTGCACTTATTAAATTATATGTGACGTTCGGGACTTGTGTTTGATAGAATTACGTGTGCGTTAAGTTTTTAAGGGGTTCCTACATGTGAAATTGGGCAAGTCTCATGTGAAAAATCTTTTTGTGCTATTTAGAAATGTTCTTCAAATTGTTTAAATTGTTTATCACGTCATGAAAGTGATCCGAACTATGTTATAAAATGGTTTTGGTGTGTGTGTGTTTTTTTATGGTGTTTGGGTATGCATGTGGTGACATGTATATGTAATGTCTTGTTTGGTTTAGGATATGGGAGAGCGATATACATTATGTGAACGTGAAAAATTTTATTGAGCATAAGGGAAAACCCTGGGTATCTAGGTGGGAGGACCAGAACTAGTGCGCTAGTGAGACGGATGGGTATCGTCACAGTTTCACTTATCTAGATTGACGATTGCAACACTAACTAAACATATGATGACTAAGGGTCATGGCCTTCTAAGACACGTTTTCTAAAGTTCATGGTCTTCTAAGACACGTTTCTAAGGGTCGTGGTTTCTAAGCTACATTTCACCGAGACACGAGGTTCTAGGGTCTCATTCGAGCTAGATGATGCTTTGGGGATTTAACCATAGTGGTCTACCATTAATGTCATGGTTCCTTTTGTCGGCATATGGTGGACCACTTTAGTGTGTGTGTGAGTATATGGGCGTGCATGTGTGTGTGTGCGGGAGTATGTGTATGTATGCCCTTGATGAATTTTTATCTTTCCCTTTCAAATCGTGTTTGTGAAATGGGTTCTATTAGTGTTTTCATTTAGTTTTTATCTTGTAAATTTTTTCTTTAAAAACATTTTGAAAGTATAATTTTTTATAAGCACATTAAATTATCTTTTTAATTATGTTGCATGGAACCTTTTTATTGGGTGACTCCCTACTAGGCCTTTCGCTCACACCCTACATACACCTTCGGGTGTATGTAGACCTCGTTTCTTGTGTATTCTAGGTTGTGCGTCATGCTCAGTGATGGTGGTTTTTGTCGTTGATGGTCTTCTCATCCAGGTTGGTGTTGTGGAATGCGGATGCTACACCACTCTTGTTTCTTGGAGGTTTGAGATAGAGTTTTAGTCACTGTTGTTGTCGTTTATTTTTGGATGTTGGTTCTAGTTGTAAACCTTAAAATTTGATTTCAGTTTAATGGATTGTTTGGTTTTCAATTCCTAGTTTCATTTTATTATCTTGTTAGTGTTTGTGTATACTATTTCGGGTAAACTGTTCCCATGGGTTACTGTTGACACTCGGGCACTTGTGCCAGCCCGTGGGGATCTGGAATGCCCTTCGGGCCATGTCGCGAACTGGGTCGGGCGCCGGGTCGAATGGTGACCCGTCTTGGTTCGTGACATGATCTCTTCTTCATGCTTTATATTTTTGATTAACGTCTAGAATTGATCAGAATCACCCTCCATACGAAAAGAAAAAAGATTAACCTAATATTTTTCTAAACATTGATGGATGGAGAAGATCTTATCAGTGGATTCAGATCCATTGTTCCACGATTGAGGGTTCTGATGATCCAATGAAATTAGGAGGCCTTTGTATCATGAAGCTCTCAATTGTGTATTGTAATTTATTAGGGGGGTGAGGTTGGACAATCATCTTGAACCATGTTTATATAAAAATCATGACTGAAATGAGAGAGTATTTTGAAAATGTTTGTGATTATAGAACCCATCGGATTTGGGATATCATTAGAAAAGTAATCACATTGATCTATACTTTGGTTTTCAGCCTGAGTCCTCCTATAACTGGACATTGGATGGAATAAAAGTAATGTTATGACTAATACATAAAGGATAATCCAATTAAAATAATCATATCTTTTAAATTACATTTATTTCCTTTACTTATTAATTTATAGGATTCAATCAAAGGTATCCACGAGCTACTATCCAACATATATTCATAGGGGATGTTTTTTTAATCCTGTAATAATGATTTATACTATGATTATAAATTTACCAAATCATATCCATGGGAGTGTCGAACCAAGAGTGATGCAAGTACAGTTTTCGTGCACCATTTCCCATTCAAGTCTATATCAAAGAGGTGTTTTCATATTTTACCTGTAGATAATCAATTCCAGAGATACCTATACTTGATAGTAATGAAAAAGAGATGTATTTTCTTGAAAAACCACTTATTATATACTCACCAAAATTTAGGGCTGTTTTTATTATTCTTTGTCTTATTCATAAGTATTTAACTAGGGTTTTTCTAGTACATATCCTGAATATAACTAAACCTATCATATGATTACAACTACAACAACCCCACTCATTATTTATCACTTAAACATAATTTATTAAATAAAATTTTCAATTGATGCAGCATAGACGATCCAGTGGTCTAGTGTATTTTGGGATTAGGAAAATTACATACCAAATTAAAACAAGAAATGAATATCATTATTGAAAACATATTTTACATGGCCACAACATTCTTTCATACATAGTACTGCATGGGATAACCAGAGGACGTACATAAGAAAGGGGTGAGATATAAATCATAGTAAGGGAATAGACATGGTATAATATGAGAAATAAAATTAAAATTTTAAAATAATAAAATAAATGGATCAAACGAGAAACATGAACATAGTGACATGATATAGAATGATTTTCATAACATGGATATGTGGAAACAACATTTAACATGACATTAGTAGGAGTCATGGATCATGGCACATGGAGCATGATTAAACCCTCAGTAAACATGATTTATCATTAGTAAACCCTCATTGAACATGAATTAGATATAGTCAACACACATTTCACATGACATATCCTGATACTATTCATTACCTAATGCATTGGACCGCTCTTAGGGAACACCCTTCTTAATCATTTCATTTTATGCATAAGTTTGCCACATAGATCATACAACATGGATTCATTAAACATCAAAATTTATTCCATCAATAAGTCATGTGGAATACATAAATTTAAGTCACAAATCAACATTACGTGTATATACTAGTGAATCCCCCTGATAGAGAAATGGATATGGTATTAGATTATATGATTATTTTGGCAAGGGGAATTTTGGTGTAG